>CM068713.1:1398861-6751665 GCA_035079005.1 Fraxinus americana | reverse complement strand
AGAAAATTATGTATATCAAACAGACCAATTTGTGGAAAATGGTATGGTATTTTCCATCTTCCCTAGAAAACTTGGGCTATCAAACAGACCCTTAATATCTCTCTTTACTTTCTTTTTCTACCATTTTGTCTCTACACTCTCTTTTTCTACCATTTCTCCATACTCTCTCTAGAAGCATGAAGTAGAAATCAATTTCGAAGATCTCACTTTCCCAATTTTTTGATTACCTTTGTTTTGGATCAATGGAGTTCAAACAATTATAAAAAATCAAGTATATCCATGGAAATAATGTTCTTGTTGGAGAAGACAACATAAGACGAAGCTTATGTGATTAGGGCTAAGGAAGGGACTTAAGGTGTTGATGGGTACAGCTGAGGTGGTCAACGACAAGGGTGGTGTTCCAGTGTGGTGGTTTCCGAAGGTGAAGGATAATTCTTATGCAGAAACTAACTTTCAATTTCGATTCTGGGTTTTGTTGAGGGAAAATAATGAAAATTGTAGGTGATTGTGATTTGATGAAAGAAGTGATATTTTGGATTTGATGTGGTGGCGACGTTGATGCTTGTGGCGATGTTTTTGCTTTTGAAGGGGGTAGCCCATTAGAATGTTTTGTTGGTGGTTTTACAAATGGGGATAGTGGTGACGACCACATATCATGTTTGCTGGTCATAATCCACTGTTGGTGGTGATAAGACATAGGTCAAACTGTCAAGTCAGAGTTCATTTTGCATAGGTCACATATAAATGTAAATAGATCACAAATTATACAGATTTGGTCACAAGCCACACTCCACTCACGTCATATTGTATAGGTCACACATCAATATCATTAGGTCACATATCAAATAGAATTGATCACAAATCACTGATTTATGTTCACAGGTCATAGGTCATCATTCACAAGTCAAATGTCACATTGTATAAATCACATATTAATGTCAAGGGGTCATGGGTCATGTTGCATAGGTAACAGATCAATTTCTACAAGTCACGGATCTAAGAGAATTGGTCTCAAGACATTAGATCAATATTACAAATAACTTATCAAAGTCCATAGAGTCGCGGGTCACATGTAACATGTCATATGTCAAATTGCATAGGTCGCATGTCACAAATTCAAGAGATTTGGTCACATGCCATTGATTTTTTCGACCTCAATTCTCCGAATTGGTCACAAATTCAATTAACCAGATTTCAACGGTGAGCATTGAAGTTATTTGCTCTGATGAGTACTCTGTAAATTTTACCCGGTGCTGTTTTTCAATTCAATTTTTTAAAAAATAAATAAATTATATTAGCACTATTGAGTTACCGCTAAAGAAGGTGATCAGTCATCGACGATGCTCAATCGATGTTCTTCAACGATCACTATGTTTCTCCCTCTATCTCTACTATCTAAGCCAGAGATGCTCATTCATTGCTAAGGGACGATGACGATTAGTTCATTGTTGAAGAAGTCACGACGGTTTGGATGCCGACGATCGTAAGAGCGGATGGCAGCGAGTGATGGTGTGGTGTGGTGTGGTGTGGGGTGGGACGATTGTTTGACATGGTGAGAGTGGGTAGATCAATTTAATTTGATAATATTATTATTTAAAATTAAAATATTGAATCAACATGTGACTTTTGCATTTTTAAACTTAGAGTACGTTTGGTTTGCCGTTTTGAGGCCATTTTCAGTTTTCAATTTTCTAAAACACGTAAAATGTATTTGGTATGTTATTTTCAAAAATGAGTTTTTGAAAACAATGAAAAATATAAAATATAAAATTCAAAATGACTTTTTGACGTTTTGAGTGTTTTCAATGAAAACATTCAAAAAAACTCAAAACAAGGAAAATGAACTTAAATATTTCTCAAATTAAAACAATTAATAAAATCAGACAAGCAAATACTTATAAAAGTAAATAATCACATATAAACATAAAATTGATATGTTTTACTAAATAATCAAATTGATTGGAAAAAGAAAATATCATAAAACTATTTCTAAAATTTTTAAACCAAACACGTTTTCTAATTTTTTGTTTTGAGAAACAGTTTTTCGGAATAACAAATCAAACTCGTTTTCTGCAATTTTAAAATAATCCCTCAAAACATAAAACAAAAAATGAATTCAAAATTGAAAACAAAAAATAGAAATACAAACCAAACGCAACCTTAATGTCTAATAATTGATTTGGTACATACTTTAATACATGACTTATAATTGTTTCCCATAAATAAATCAGCCCACCTCAAAAGCCTAGGGCCAACTATAAAAAATTAGCCTACTCTAAAATTCAGTCGTGATTCCACCCTGCATATAACACAGGTGAAAAGTTAAAAATCTGTTTTCAATTTTGTCATCTAAATCTCTAGTTACTTTCATTGTTTATTTCAGTTTAGAACGCGTTATTGTTTTTATTCTCCGGGGAGCGAACATTCTAGTTACTTTTCAAGTAAAAAGTAACACAAGTGAAAAGTTAAAAATCTCTTTTCAATCTTGTCATCTAAATCTCTAGTTACGTACGTTGTTTGTTTCATTTTACAACGCGTTATTATTTTTATTCTCCAGTGAGCTGGAACATAGCTTTTAACTTTTTTCCTTAGCATGTGTAGTCATTCTTGATTCTATACTTTTGTGATTTTGATATTTGTTACTCTCTATAGGTTAATTTCGAAAACAATTACTCCCTATAGTTTAATTTCTTGAACAAAAGTCGTAACGACAAATGTATTTGTTACACTTACTTTTATAAGTTCATTTATTGTTTTACTAATTACATGCACGATATGAATTAGGATGTGTGGAACTTATAATACTATCACTTTTTACCTTAAATTGATTTAATATATTTTGCGTAGGTGAAAAATATTATGGCCACCTAACACATACAAATTATCAGCATGTGTAACATTCAAAAGAATAGAAGAAGTTTTATTTTTATTTCCTTCCTATAATAAACCAACAAGAAGAAGCAACAGAAAATTTACCGATGAATGTACTTTTTAAGTGTCAAATTATAAAAACATTGAGAAATCAATTAAAGAATCACATCCACAAAAATATAAAAAGGAAACTGAAAAATTTATGTTTAAACCGTATATCAATGTATAAAGAAGAAGTGAAACTTCTCAATAATGACAGTCAACCAATGCTGGGGTGGTAGAAAAATCAAATTCAGCTTCTTTTTGTTGCTTTTGTTTATGCTCATCTTCTGGGGCCGGAAGATTAAGATCCAAAGACAGAGAATTTCTTGTTGTCTTCTTCGATTCCTCAAATTCTTGATTGTAATAATCAAATGAAGCTTGGCTCGTAGGAGTACTCAAAGACAAGGTTGTGTTGGTTGCAGCAACTGCAGGGCCGCCGCCGCCCCTGTGCCGCCGCATGTGTCCTCCCAAAGCCTGTCCGGAAGTGAACTCAGCCCCACAATAAGAGCATTCATGAACCTTAAAAGAACAAAAGGACGAATTCTCCGTGTTGATAACTGGTTGAAGAGAAGGAGGAGAAGATATTTTGATGCCATTTTTATGCATAGTGAATGAAAAATCATCTTCAGAATCAGATAGGAAAAATGTTCTTTTAGCCATGTTTTTAGGTTTCTTATGGCTGGCCCTGTGGCCACCAAGTGCTTGAAAAGACGGAAAGGTTCGGCTGCAAGTTTTGCATTCATATACAAAAATTCCTGCCTTGTTTCCACCAGTTGATGATGTTTCAATATATTTTTTGCCGTTGAATTTATAATCTTGATCATGATCAATCTTGCTTTTCTGTGGAAAACGATGCCCTCGAGCCAAGAGGACTAAGCATTTGGCAGTTTCTTCATCCTCGGACGTAATGCTTATGCTCTCCAGGACGGTGGACGAGCCGGACCCGTGATTATTGTGGTGGTGAATGCTGTTGCAATACGCATCGCTGCCGCCTCTTATGATGGAAGGGATGGGGGAATGAAGCCTCTGTCTCTTGGTACGTACACCCTTGACGATGTGGGTGAGGTCTTTACAAGGACCTGCAGCCACGTCCACCGGAGCCTCCATATTTCACCTACTCCCACCACCACCACCACATAGACTGATAAATTATATGTACAGAGAGAGAGAGATTGAGAGAATGAAATTGTAGAGAGAAAGAAAGAGGTCCATTGAAAGTGAAAGAGAGGTGGACAGGGTGTATCTGATAGAATTATAGAAATATGTATGTTGCTAAACTGAGGTGCACCGTAAATCCATGCACACTTCAAACCAGCCTAGGAAACTAAGGCCACACACATCCAAGGATGCTTTTGAATACATTATGGATATTATGGCGAAACTGCACTTCCCAAACTTATGGTACGATAATAAATTTATGAAAAGTATGCTTGATTAAGATTTTTCAAGCTTGTAAGGATCCACATTTTTTATTGGGAAAATTTCATTTATAAGATTTTTACTATATACTATTTCAAAAATAAGAAACAACTTTCAAATTTCTAAAACCTCCACCGCTCCGGTGACCGTTCCGGCGACTGCTCCGATTTCGGTGACTGTTTCGGCGACGATTTAGTCCGGCGAATGCTCTTATTCTGGCAAATATTCCAACTCTGGCGAATATTCCGGGGACAACTCCGCTATATATATTTTTTTTGTACATTTGATATGATATAAAATGTGACCTGTAAATTTGAACCGTGACTCTACAAACACATATGACATGTTAATATTGATTTGTGACATATAAAAAATGACCATGACTTGTGAACTCAAACTTGTGACAATGATCTGTGACCTTACCGATGAATTAATTAGCCACAGTTAACTATCAAATTAATTGATCATACTGATCCGTGACTCGTATATATTGATTTGTGACCTATAAAAAAAATTTATTGGTCACAACTCGATTACAACTTAATAAA
The DNA here is from genome assembly GCA_035079005.1 of Fraxinus americana. Classification (NCBI taxonomy): domain Eukaryota; kingdom Viridiplantae; phylum Streptophyta; class Magnoliopsida; order Lamiales; family Oleaceae; genus Fraxinus; species Fraxinus americana. The sequence continues at coordinate 6,746,785 of CM068713.1, read as the reverse complement.
TTATGAGTCACAGTAACAATATTTAGGTCACATATTATGCATCGATGACAAATCCAAAATTTTATTGGTCACATACCATGTATTTTATTGGTGACATTCTCAAATTAATTAGTCACACATTATTTTTTGTCACAAATCACATATTTTATAGGTCACAACTTGTTAAAATAATAGGTCGCGTAATATTTTTCGATCACAAGTCACAAATTATTTTTTAGTCACAAATTATCGAATTTTAAGGTCACAATTTAACAATATGTCAAAAATTTTATTGGTCACAACTCGATCACAGTGAATCACAATCACAATTTTAATTGGTCACACTCAATTACATGCACAAAATAATCACAGTCACCTCCAACCCCATATCGCCTGCACGCTCGACACCCACCAGCACATCGCACGGATCCACCATCGCACATCGCACAGATCCACCACCACCGCTCAACCCACAACACACTACCACCACCATCTTCTCTATCTCCATTTACACCATACACAACCACTACCTCAACACAGATCCACCACCAACCACACACCGCACAAATTCACCAACACCACATACCACCACCGCCACGCCCACACTGCACAGATCCACCAACACTACTTACCGTGGCGAATCGCACCGCACCACCCCCAACACAGCCACACGTCGCGGGAGGAGGAGAAAGGGAGGGCATTGCCAAGGGCTTCACTGATATTGGGAACTTGGCAGGATTAGATCTAGGTCGTGTTGAAATTAAATCATTCACATCAATCAAATCGAGTCAATAGATTTACAGCATGTTTTTACCCAATTAATCGGATATTACCTTTCCATTTTAGGGTGATGACGATGACTTATCCTGGTAGAAATCGCTGCAACACAAATACAAATGGTGCCAAGAACCCTTTTTAGTAAAGATGTTTTCGCAACAATACGAAGGACAAAAACGCAGAGATGGAGGTGGTGGTGCTAGCAATGGTGGTGTCGGCGGTGTGAGGTTGTGTGCTGGTGCCGAGGATAGAGAGAGGGGAGAGAAAATGGGATGAAATAATTATGGTGGGTTTGGGTAATTATATTGTGTGTATATATATATAATGTAACTAATTAAAAAATATTTGATTTTTGAAAATTTAAACTTCAGATCTGTTTTAAAATATAGATCTTGAAAAGTAGGGAATGGTGTGATTCACTTTTTTATTTAGCTCATGTTCGGCCCACATTAAAATTATAATTCATTTTTTCTCTCACTTCTTATCAATCACGCATTCTCCAATAAAATAATATTACACATAATCCCAAACATTTTATTCTTTTTTAATCACACATTTTTCAAAAAACAATATTTCAAGTTTCAACCATTAAAATTTCGAATAATGGGTGCCAGATGGGGACTCCTACACTTTTCTTAAGACTCACAACTTATAATATGCAAAAAAAAAATTACCAAACATACACTAAACCTCCTTCAATCAGAGGGTGAAAGTGATTAGGAGTCAAAAACATACTACACTTAGTGTATGATAACATGGGGTATGAATGGCAATGGAGCGGATTTGGGCATGGGACCGCATTTCTCGACCCCATCCCCGTCCCTGTCCTTGTTCCGTTGAAAATTTTCTCATCTCATCCTCGCCCATGCTTATGCAGGGATAGAGCAAGGTGGGGGATCACTTGTCATGTTTAATCATGTTTTCAATAAAATTAGATGATAAATTAATTTTTTATTATTGTTGATGTAAAATATGTAAATTTAATCATTTAATTCATTTCAAAAAAAAAAAAAAGACTTGACTAATTAAGACATTAAAAGAATAAAACTAAACTAAATTATTATTTATAGACATTCTTTCTCTAATATGAATAATAATTTTTCGATGTGAGACAAGATGAAATCCCTACTAAAGCTAAACGCTTAAACTATAAATGCATAAAAAAGACTCCAACATTTTTTTTTAATAGAATTAAGTTATATGTACATTGTTGTTGAAATTGCCCCTTACATGTCAAAATCTGGCCAATGATGTAAAGGGTGTTGTAAAAATCAATAGTTATGATGGATGTATGTGTTATAATATCAAACTTAATGCAAGTAAGAATGTACATGTAGTATGATTGTTATAAATACATTGAAAGACTAGTCTATAAAATGAATTATCATCATTAAATAGTGAATTTTACATTTCAATGGGCCATGAATTGGATTTTTTTTTTTTAATTTATTTTTTTAGTCCATTAGTACAGAACTTTGATTTTATATTTTCATAAATATAATATAATAATTAAATATATTACTGTTAGAGATGAGGACAAATTTGGGGACCATGCTCCTCGTCCCCACCCTGCACTCAAGCAAGATAGGGTCTTTATATCCCCTATGGCACATCTCCAAATAGTAAAAGAGGAAGGTAGAAAAATTTCAACGTTGCTTGAGACTGCACAAGGAGCCTTCCACCCTATATCCTTGGAGGCATAACTTGCGATTTACCTCATTCACCAAGGCTCCGGATAGGGAAGGTGGGGGTCGTCAAGGATGCGACTCATCCTTTTTAAGAAAGGGACTTTATATTTGTCCCCATCCAGAGTCCCTGGTTAGTCAAGAAATTTTCACCATGTTGGGGCCCTGGTCCTTGAGGGGATCGGGAACTTTTTGTCCCGTTTTCATCCCTACCAAGGTGTATAGCTAAGATGGATGAAATGTCGCTTTTTTAGCTTTTATTGTGTACTTTTGATTCTGAATGTAGGCTTTACATTGTACCATTAGGCAGTGGCAACAGGAGATGGATGCAATTGAGGGTGCCCCCACTGAATTTGAAGATTTCTTCTCTTTTTGTTTTAATTAATTATAATGTTTTTATAAAGTAAAATGTTCAAAGTAATAGACAATTTCTTTTGTGTGAGTGTATGTACTGAATAAGGCTATAGTTGAGGTGGGAGTGGATGGAGGCATGACTAGGCATGGGTTTCGATGAGTCAGTTCGAGTAATTTAATATTTGAAATCACTTATTACACTTCGAGTATTTTTTAAATGGAATCATTGGGGTGCCCATAATTACTAGATATGAACTCGAACCACCAATATTCCAATTCCAATTCCAATTCCGGTTCCAGTTCCATTCTATTAATAATATATTTTTTTAAAAGCATGAACTATCAATACAAATTATCTTTTCAATATCTAACAGAAATTGAAGTAAAATACGTCACTCAATACATATTTCAAAATTTTCTTAATCCACTGCAAATATGTTATAAAATAACATCAAATATCTATCATAATAGCATCAAATTCCCATTGTGGCTCTGCATGCAACACAACAAGAAGGGTTTGTAGGCCGAGAAATGCGTAAAATGCAGTAAAAAATGGTTACGATCAAGAATGATATGATTTTAGTTATTTAAATAAAATTTTCTAAGAAGATGAAAAAGGTAGAAACCCTTGTACCACTTTTTAGAAGTATGATTGTTGTGAATAAAGTAAGAAATTGCAAAGATGAAATAAATAAATCAATCACACAACAACAACAAAAGGATTTTACGTGAAAACCCAAGACAGGAAGAAAATAAATTTAAAAAAAAAAAAAGACGAGCAGATGTTGAGTATTTCACTATAATCAATTATGAATGTTGTTTACACAAGATCTCAATGCTCTCAATCAAGATTTAAAACTCTCTCAAGGCTCCATGAATGTTGTGATCAGTTTATAAGTCGTGGATGATATGTATGAACCCTAGAAACAGAGTTATAGATGATAACGAACACAAAAAATGTAATAAAATGCGAAACGGACTTAGGCCGGATAAATATGGCGCTCGAACGCCGTTTGAGCGACATCCGGGCAGTAGGCAAGCAACGGTGCAGCGCTGAATGGTGCCAGGGCGCCTCATCTCGAGACAAAACTAGTTCCAATGCTTTCAAACAGCGCCTAAGCGCCTTGATCCTGCGCTTTATCGCCCGACTTCTGCCCAAAAATTCTTATTTCATCTTATGATTTATTCAAAGCCCTTTTCCAACGGAACCTCCAATCCCAATGGAATTTGGGTCACGATACAACAATGATGATAATTCACAAAGATGATGTTTTCTAAATTAAAATTGGTTAAAATGGGAATGAAAACTTTTATTGGGTGTGCAATAAAATTATTGCATTTTTATTATGGTGCATAATGGACCGAAACTAGCAATAAAACTGACATGAGAAATTTGACGATATTGATGTCAAATAGATTTAGTGATTTTAAGATGGGGTACTTACAAAAATACTCTTAAAATTAGGGGTATTTTGAAAAATCATGTGAAAAGTTTTTAGGAAGTAAAAAATACTGTGTAAAATGAAAAAAGTGACACAATGTCACTTTTTTATTTTTTCAAAAAAGTGACATAAACTCAAAAAAAGTGACATAATTCAAAAATTGGGGAAGGAGGGATTAAAGGATTCACATTATCCTTTTGTCAAACACCTTACATGCATAAAAAACTTAACAGATTCAAAACTATTTTTTCAAACGTGTTTCCAAACAAAATAACAAAATTATCAAAAAGAAACTTTATAAATGTTAATTATTTACACTATAAGGTTTAAACTAAATCTAATCATGGAATTCAAATAGAAGTGAGATAGATGGCTGAAAATTGGCACTATTACTCGGTGTTGATTTTTGACGAAATTGGCTTCTTCTTCTTTTTCTTCAACAGGGAGTGAGTGTTTTATTATTTCAGCAAAATGACTTCTATTCATCAAGTTTGGATGTTTTTTAGCATATTAATTACTGTTAGTTTAAAGGTTTAGTGATAAAACATTAATTTAGAGTATTGTTCAATTTTTCTTTTCAAATGCCGTACTGGGCCTAATTTTCCCTTTTAAGATCGTACCAAAGTGGCGAACGTGTGAAAATTCTTCTAACAAAGGTTATGTCATTGGTTGTTTATATGTTAATGGTATGTTAATTGGCAATAGCAATTTTTAGATCATCAGGCAAATATTAATTAGTACATATATTTTATATTGACTAGTGTAGTTATACATTAAAAATCCTTCAAACAACTTGTGAGTTGATCGTCAAATTAAAGCTTTAGATTAAGCTAGAAAGAAACATGTGACTTAACAAAATTTCAGGGAGGATTCTTAATACATATATGGAATATTGTATATAACGGCAAGTCAGGACATATACGTTATAGACATAATATCATTCGACGGTTACTCTCTAATGGAATAATATCTATTAATTTAAATTGAAAGCAAAACTAGAGACGTTTACCGAGGTGGTATCGAGATAGCGAATAGACTGGACGTCAAGGGAAATATATTTAAAGCCTAAATTTAATGAATCAACTTAATGAAAACCTGAAGTGACAATTGGAGTACCCATAAGGTTTAATAGAAAAACTAATTATGAATAACTCGATGAAAAGTACTTCGAAGTTTTAATCTCATTTCTATGATACAAATAAAAATTATTAGTGAAAATTTACAAGTTTAATAATGCTGGAATAACAAAATTATTTCTACAAATATGAGGACATACATAAAAGTTCAAGACACGACAAAATTCACATAACTATTGGATTATATATCGACTTTAAGAGAGACGCTAGTTAGAAAAGGACAAGTCAAAAAGTTCTGATTTTTTGTCCAAAACTACCTTTCAGCCAAACATATTTTACAATATTCCATCACGTGTCACAACTTGATTAATCGAAGTTCCATCATCTTAATTGCAAATTCCGATGATTTTCATGTAACAAGTGTATCACTTTCGATCTTAATATCTCATTCGTCCGAAATTGATGTCGATCGACTACTTATATTTCAATAAAACTACTTGTGGAGTATAACACGCTCGACCTTCAAACTCTCGTAATCGAATAACGGGTCCGACTTAAATAATTGATAAAAAAAAATTTACCAAAACCAACTTATCTAAACTAATTTCCAACATAAATAAAATGAGTGACGAATTATCGAATTCAAATCGACTATCGACTTGATCAAGGTACTACTGATCAAGTCAATCGTTGAATCGTTCACTACCTACCTTTTTTAGTTATAAATTGCTACAAAACTGATGTGAACATACAATTATAGATGTAATTACACGAGATCTTGGAAATACATTCTATGAAGATCGCAAAATAGTCATTCTATGACGAACTATATCGAACATTCAAATTATAAATGTCAGTAGTCCCCACATATGTAACAACTACTAATAATAACAAATTGTAAGGCAGAGCTAGAAAATTACATTACAATAATTCTATATGCGAATTCACGAGAAAAAAAAATTTACTCTTCACTATGGCAATTCGGATCACTGCTACGAACCAAAATTCCAATCAATATCAGCCATCAGTAAATCAAGAGATCCAATGAGTTAGTCACCATCTCGGCTGTGGAGCAGGTGCACCAGATGGTGAAGGAGATTCATCAAAAATTCCTGAAATAGTACAAGAAATATACCCAAGTTATACGAGTAGTTTATGCATACGTGCACTCGCACATACATGTACATATATTCGGTACTAACCACATAAAAGGAGGTTTTCAGGCGGCGGACGCTCCTTGGCAGGGTTGGGGTCGTCATTATGAACCCGTATGTATATCTCTTGTCCCATGTACCAGTGCTGTAAATTTTGAGATCTCAAATTCCACATACCGGGATTGTCAAGGAATGCATACACTGCAGTCCATCTACCAGGATACACTTGAACTGTCGAACGAACAACTGGATCATAGAGGTTGTATGTATTGCGTGATTCTGGTGTCCATTCTCCCTCGCCAAATCTAATAATAAACAATGGCTACAAAATTAGTGCATGTTTGGTACGTAGTATTGGATAGAAACATACAGTATTATGGATAAGATTTTAACTTATTTTTCGAATATGCAACAAGAGCATGTACAATTAATGATGCGAGATAATTAAATAAATTAAGATAATATGAGCAAAAAAAAAAATGTAGTTGTGATTGAAACCTTACCCTACAACATAAAATCCAAAGCCATCCAAATGCCAAGAGTCCATGACTTCATGATCATTATTGAACACAATTTCGAGCCATCCTTTGTGAACTCCCGTTACAACAGAAGTTCCATATGTAGCAACATCGTTGACAGAACGGACTGGAAATGCATCGAGTTCATACACACCAGAACCATTTCTGAAGTAGTCAGCAGGTTTTAATGCCGTATCTGGAGTCAAATACGACATATTGTTGACTACATAGCGCAGCATGCCGTTAATTTCAGCTTTTGATCCGTGGAGGATAAAGGTCTGTGTTAAGGTAATATTCGATACATTGAACGTGCCTTGTGGATTAGGCCTTGCAGCACCGGTAGTCAAGTTCCATCTATTTTCACAACAAAAAATGCTAGTATTTTAGTTATGCTGGTAAATAGCTATACTTTTATCATTCACAACGCGTTTGAAACAAGTTAAATATCAAAAAAATTCTAATACAAATTACCGACCTGACAGATTTTGCTTGATTTATTGAAAACTCTATGTCGAATGGATCAGGTCCATGTGGAACAGGCCCCCCGACTGTTGCAACGGAGTTGGCATAGTGTAATACTCCATTTCCGACGAGATAAGGGGTATTACTGAAATTGGTGTCGAACAATTTTGGACTAGCAACCATGTAATAATCGGCTTCATCTTGATTGGCAGTAACAAGAACAGAATAGGACTGTCCAACATGCACATCAAGAGAATCCAATATGATCTGGTTGGTGTATGACCCTTCTGTTTCAACAAGCACCATCTTGTGATTTTGAATTCTGAAGTTGAAACTGAATACACTTCCCACATTTGAAACTCTAATTCGATAAGTCTTCCCTGTGCAGATGATCAAGATTTGCTCATAAACTCGTATCAGCACCGATTCGAAACATTAACAGCACATAAAAAGCCATGACTTGAATAGATGAAAATCGATTACATAACAATCAATAAATGATGATAGTCATTTATTTCACTCAAGCTGTACTTATTTCATGTCAGCAACTAACATTTACGTCATTATTTATTGAGTGCCGTGTAATTGATTTCCGTCAGCATTTGACGAAGTTGCTTTAGTTGAAGTCAAACTAAAGTGTAATTACCTTATTGAAATAACATTAAAGTATATTTATCCAGTTGAATAAAATTAAAGTATAGTTACCTCATTGACACTAATTACTGAAAATAAAATTTATCCTATAATTGAGGTAGAATTAATTTTTTTTTTTTGCTTCCTTAATATAGCTCGATATCCAGTATTATTTAATACTTCTCACAAGATATGCCAAAATGCAATATTGATACAGGAGATTTTTTTTTTTTTTTCTTTGATCATATTGAGTGCAACAAAATTCAGGATATCAAATATCCTAACAAGGCATTACTTGGTGCATCACTAGATACCTCATACCTACAACCTACTCCAATTTTAATTTATGTTCTTCTTTAATCACGTTCACACCAACCTATCAAACATGCCGTGGTCGAGTTGAGTTGAGGGATGATATATTGGAGAAAATGGCTAATTGTAGTTTTAAGAAACTATTCACTCATAATTGACATATCAGCATCTAGAAGTAGAACAGAGGACCACTTTTTCTTACCTTTCGTGACAGTTAAAGATTCATAGTCCGTGGCATTTGAATATCCATAAGGCGCTTTACCATTCATCAGCATCACATCAGGAATACCCCAACTCTCTTGCACCAGTGATCTAATTTCCTGTTTATCAGGACCCAAAATTCCATCAAATTTTGGAAATTTTCGACTAATGAGTGGGTGATGATGATTTACCTTGTAATCAGCTTCAAACCAGTCACCAATAAGAAGATCAAATTCGGCTTCTGGTTTAGGGAAAGGCACGAGAATAGGATTCCGATTGTTGACTCGAATAGGTCCATATCCTCCAGCAACCTTGTGGAAATTAATGGAGGGGAAGTATGTAAAGGTGCCAATCTGATCTTTGGTTTGAAATACATAGGTCCAGTTACTCCTGGCTTTAATTGGACAGTTTGTGCCGGAAACTCCATCCTGCCATGAATTTAGCCTCTGTTGTATTCCATTCCTGAAAATTGGTGGGCACGGTACTCAACTAGATTAGACATTAAAACGAACAAGATTTTATTAGTATGCTTATGTCTGATCCATCCTATCAAACGCGACAGGGTCAATCCCAGTTTTATTCCTCTACTCTTACCATGTTATGAGTAAAGGTTCATCCAGATTGTTAAACACGTTGACATGAACAACATCATTGGTTGTGGTATTGATGAGTGGCCCTGGAAACATTCCATTGATTGTAATAACCTGCCACGCAACAGTCACATACAGTTAGTGCGCATATAAAATAAATTTGGGGTCGACTATATAAATTCTCTTTTTTCTCAATTGATTCATTTCTAGTTATATCGAAAAAGTCATACAGGTTGAGAAACTGAGACAGGGTTGATAGTGTTATCAACTGAAACAATCCACTCATGGAAAATGTCAACACAATTAACTCCAGAAACAAGAATGGCCAGCAATATTGAGCATGCAATAATAAGCCTTCTGCAAAGACTAGAATAAGCCATTGCAAGGGTCGAGGATCGGGATTGAAGAGAAGTTGTTACAAGGTAGATGTAAATATAAGGCTCTTCCTGTCTTAGGCTAGAATATTTTAAGTATGTATATTCTCAGACTTGTTTGATGCTGGCTGGCCTTTTGTGCAGAAAGTTCAAACTGATTGTCCAAAGTATATGATCTGAAAAGTTCAACCCAAATAGGAATAGTGTGGCATAAGACAGCTACATGCCGGCAGAGGAATGTGCAGAAAACAATGTCTACAATTTTTCATGTACAGCTTGCCAACCTAATTTTAAGTATTTGGACCTTTTTAAGAGGTTTTTCGGGTAAGCACACGTGTCTTAGCTATAGCTATTTTAATTTTCGCTTTCTTTGTTCTTGTTGAATTCCTTAAAAGAGGATTGAAAAACGAATACGAAATAAGACGAAGTTCCCAACATTAACTACGAGTCGAAAATCATAGGAATCCATGGAAACTCAGGGATCTGCAAGCCAACTGTGGCTTTGTTATTGTCTACTTTTGAAATGTGACTAGGAGGGTGATCCAAATGAAAATGCCACATTAATATGATTCAACTGCATGCAGGCTAAAATTGGAACAACATTATATAGTTCCGCTCAAAAGAGAGAGACTACATTTATTTCTCTGAACGCTAGCTATTAAAATCCAAGTCAGGTCAACAATTAATACCAGTCACACATTTCGTAGGACTCATACCTTTTCAACTACTAATTCCGTTAACTTTTATAAAGATTTCCTAAAAATTTAATTTTGATCTCTACTAAACAGGAGCTTAACATTTTTGCTCGATGAACTCAAATAGCGGAAAGATAATACAAAAAGTAACCAAAAGATATATCAGTCAAAAACAGCCAGAAAACGTTATTCGAAATCCACTTTCAGCGTATGACCACAATCTGTTTCATGTCTGTAAATTTACACAAGTGTTAAGCTATATAGAGTTTATATATTCTTCTCATAATCAAAGATTGTAATACATATATATCATATATTATGTAAAGATTAAAAGAATGGAAGAACCAAAACCATCCAAATTTACATTAAAAAAGAAGAAGAAGAAGAAGAAGAAAAAAATTCCACAACCATGATCCTTGTTGAAATCGATCCTATGGTGAGGGATGACAAGTGTGTTTCTAAAGGATGCTCTGCTTAGGCGTTCCTTCTCTCCCCATTGTCAACTGCATTTCCAGATTTTTGTGTCCCCAAGTATTTCGACTAGGAACAGCAATTATTGTTGTGCTCGGCGTGACAAACTTGTTTCTGTTTCAAAATTTGGTTCTTCACGGGCGTAGACCCTTTCTCCAATAGACTAGGTATTTCCAGAATCTGTAATGGACCATAGAATACATTCACATACTAAGCAAGGGAAGGTTTGGCGTTAATCGTCAATGTTAGAGATTAAGACATAATCCCTTCTTACGACAGCAATAATAAACAAAATGCTAGCGAAAATAAGATAAACAAAATGTAAATTTATAGTAATTGACACTCAATTAGGAAAGCTATATCCACTTCCCCTGCAGATTTTAACAACAATGGAGAAGAAGAGAACAAGGTGATTCTCGTGCCTCTTACGCACAAAATAAGTGGCCTTACTAAGTTTGATCCAAGATTGAGGGGGTTAAGTGTATATATACCATGATTAGGTTCCACACAGTACAACACTGAAACTTGATGAATCTATTAGCTTTAGAAGCATGAAGTCATTTGATCATATCAAATACGACATCGAGGCAAGAAATCTAATAATGCATGCTCCACGCCTGCTTGCTGATGCTAGATTCACGTCCTTGGGATGAGACATGGACACATCAAACAGATTAATATCTAAGAAATAATAACCTTTACGTATTATAATTTACCTATTTCTGCATATTACAGACATTCAAGACATTATTTAGGATGTCCTTTCATTTCAAGGGGAAAGGAAGAAAATGACTTATGAAGTTGCACCCCATGTCTCTTCTTTAGTATAATTGTTCCCCTTCGTTCTCAGAAAGACAATCGTAATTTTTTTCGCTCAACTATATTCAATACAACTGCGTACTTCATGCTTCATGGATAGACCAAAAAAACAAGAAAGTGCTATCTTGGGAAACTAAGTGCAAAATGCATATTCTGCAGCTTATTTAACGTTAATATTAAGGTATATCAGCACAAGTGTGCCTTTTCTTTCAAGTATACCTTCATTGTTAGCTCTTTAAAGCACTGCTGCACATTTTCTCGAGTCTTAGCGCTGCATTCGAGAAATGAACACTTGTGCTTCTGTGCAAGAGCCATCCCCTCCTCCACAGTAACTTCCCTCTCACTATCCTGAAAATAGAATTATATATTGTTTCTTTAAAAGTTGTGAAAACCGAAAAACAAATGTTGATTTACACAAGCTTCTAATAAGTCAAAAAGTGTGTCTCTGCTCCCATGGAGTTTCAAAAGTTTATCTTTCCTTGCATTCAAAGTATAAAAAGACATACCCCTTTGCAAAGATAAAAGAAAAAAAGGAAGGAACAAGTAGGCAATAGAAAATATCAGAGGAAGCCATCGACAAATCCATTTTCACAGTTATTGTGCGTGTTCGAGGGGGTCACACTCACTTTATCAACTTTGTTCCCAACTAGTATCTTGATACAATCGGGATTTGTCGAGTAAAGCTCTAGGTCCTTGGCCCATATCTTCAATAGATTAGTAAATGTCTCTCGTCTTGTTACGTCATAAACTGTGATAAGCAATGAAATAATCCAGTAGTTACTTTCACGTGTAAAGACCAACAAAGTACATCATATTATAAAAATATGACCAGGTTGGGAAATCTCATAATGAGCACTTTCAATAAACAGACACAATGAACAATGGCTGTAAACTACCAATGGAAAATACAAGAAGGGGACATGGACTTTCGGAGCTGACTAAATCTTTTTAAAGGAAAAAAATGGCCTAAAATTGGGGAACATTAGAAGAGATGTAACTGACAACCAGGGGTGGAACTAGAACTAAATTTGGGAGTAGGTCTAAAATTTAGAGCTCGGGTGGACATGGACTTTTGGAGCCGACTAAATCTTTTTAAAGAAAAAAAAAATGGCCTAAACTTTAGGCTGGAGTATAGCCCAATTCCGAAACAAGAGTGTCCACCTCTGCTCAGAAGAAACAGCTGGTAATAGAATTACGATTGTAAAAACGCCTCAAGTGGTTTTTCCAAGAAAACACACCTCATATATGGAACTCGACTAAAGCAAACTTCAATATATCACCTCAGGAACTAAGTTTATCAAGTAAAGCAGTAAACGATATAGCATACCTAAAATGATTCCATGTGCGCCTCTATAGTATGAACTCGCTAATGTTCCAAACCTTTCCTGCCCCGCTGCATTTTGATAAACTTATACAAGTCAATAGGTAACTTTTTGGCAGCAAGGTGTTGGAATTAGATATTTGAATTGAATACCAATTCTGTACATTCAACTCCAAGTTGACGAACATAAATATTTGAAAGCGAACAAGAAATTTCACCTGTATTTCATTTCGAGATTAACTGCATATTTCAGTTACCTGTATCCCAAATGGTCAGTTTCAGTCTTTTTCCACCAGTTGTTAACAGCTTTATCTTGAAGTCCACTCCTGGACATAGGAAAATCGACCTCAAAGATCAAAAGTGTGCAGAATTAATTCGCAACATCCTCCTCCGATCAAGATCAAATGTCACAAATCGACAACTATCAAAAATTACAGTTTCGAAGCATAATTTTTTATCAATTTATTTAGTTCTTTTGAGGAAAAAAAACTTGCATGATGAAGAAGTTTTATCAAATACAACACTTTTGAATGTTAAAAGTATGGTATGCATATTGGACTGATACAAGAATACACAAATCATAGCTTCTTTTTTTCTTGATTCCTATTATTCAAACTTCATTTTACACCTTACCAGCCATCAAACGGGTAGAAGGAGTAAAACATAGTAAAAACAAATTAAAAGTAAAAGAAAAGCAAATCAAATTAAAACATAAGCATGTTTAGCTTAGCTTAGCTTAAAAGCTCAAAAGAAGCCAAAAAAATATCAATTTTTGGGCGAAAAAGCTACTTAAAAGATTACCCAAACCTTCTCTAAAAAGCCCCACAAGAACTTTTCACATATTTTCCTTTCCCTCTTCAATTGCTATATGCAATTGGAAACCCCATCAGAAGGGACAAGAAGACATAGCCCAACACACACAAACCTCAAGAAATGATGAGAGAGAAAGTATACCAATTGTCGGGGAGAGATTCTGAGGAAACTGCTGACAGTTTGAAATGAAACTAAGAAGAAGACTGCTTTTTCCCACACCAGAGTCACCAATCAACAATACCTTGAAAGAGTAATCAAAATTAATACTACTACAACAATTCTTTCTAGAACCCATAATCCTTCACTTTACCATAGCCTTAAAATCTTCGTTAAAATCAAGGGGGAAAAAAAAACAAAAACCCACAAATTTGAAAAGTGTTTTTTTTTTCTTTTTTCTTTTTGGGTTTTGTTAGGTGGGGAGTTGGTCGAAACTCAAAATAGTTATGGACCTATGGTTTTCTCTTTTTTTTCCAGATTTTGAGGTATTTAAACGTAGTACAAATGTCTTCTATTGTTGACACGGTTGTATATTTGATTGTACACGCGCCGGCATCAGGAGCCAGCAGTGGGAGCCACCTAATGTTGAAACAAATCCATTTTTTCCCGGCATTTTTTTTTTTTTTTTGGCATTTTTTGCATTTGAATTAGATGAATTTTCATCAGAGGGTATCCAACGTTTATTTTTTGGACATTTCTGCATGTATATCAAGTCTTACATAATGAGTTGAGTAATATTATTTGCAGTTACACATTATCGTAGTCTTCTTACGTGACATATATGTAATATTTAATTATTTGATGCATGAGACAATAAAAAATCATCACATTAATTCATCAAATCACTATTCGCCACATGTAAGTCATGTATGGCAACTACAATAGTAAATAATCGGAAATGACATTATTCTAATGGGTCACATAATGTCATATAACATTCTATCATTGAACCGTTTAAAACACAATCAGATTTTTCATCTAATCATTTTACTACGCATCATTTTTTGACATACTTTTTGGATGTCATTTTCTGGACAAATAGCATAATCCTTATTTTTTTAGGTTTTTTTTTTTTTTCTTTTCAACATTTGATTTTAGAGAAATTAGAGAGGGGCTCCATTCTATTGGAAATGTAGCAATTAAGTCCTCAATCAATTATTCTGTTGACTGTCTCCAAATGTTTAATTTTTTTAGCACTTACCTATTGGACAGTTTTACCTTTATCTTTAGCACTTGCTTGACAACCCTTAAAACAAGACTTTTTTTTTTAACTCATTTTTAACTACACATTCTCACAATAAAATATTTTATACGTAAATCTAAAAATTTTCTTACTTTTTAACTATATATTTTCGAAAAAATTACTATTCCAAAACCCGTTTTTCCCATAAAAAGATTCATTATAATAATTGTCAAACATATGCTTAATTTAATAGAATTTTTTTGCCAAAAAGGCTTTTTTTTGGCTCAAAAAATAAATAAATGATATAACAACACATTCAAAAAGACAACTTATAATTTCATTTTTGAGATTCAAAATGTAGAAAAGGAATGAGCGTTAATCAATTAAGTTTTTTTTATTCACACATTTTGATGGACTATAAGTACTATCCACCTATTTATCACTCAATTCTTTTTATTATTATTATTATTATTATTATTATTATTAACACCTTCTGAACATGCTCTAAAGTTGATATATTTACGACTTATGAGCTAGCAAACAAAAGGTTTAATTAGAAATAATTTCCTATGACAAAACATGAACATCGCTACATCAGTGATCAAACATACAGTTTTTGACAATTCAATATTGAATTGTCAAATTGTCAAAAATTGTATGGTCACATCAATGATGGGCAAGATAATTCTTACCCATCATGGGTAAGAAATCATTTTTGTAGGTTTAACTGTGTAGCGAAGGTCAATACCTTGTAAATACATTTTTCGAGTTTTTATCTTATTATTTATAAAATTAAAAATGAAGAATAAAGTAGTCTTCTTAGCAAAAAAAAAAGACTTTTTAATTGAACATAAAACTGTAAAGTTATCCACTAAGGACTTAAGTATTACAAAAATGAAACGTTGAGGACTGCAGCAATTAAAAATAGATTAAGGACATACTGGCTATATTTCCAATAGATTGAGGACCCCAGCTGTGGTTCTACCTAGATTTTAGGTTGGTACACTGATTATTACGAAAATGATGTTTACTTCAAACACAAAAAGACAAACATAAAAACAATTTTATTGCAGCAATTCATGGACTTCAAAAAAAGTACAAAATCAAATATTCGATATAAATCTATTAGATTTTGTTTCGTTTAGTAATGAATTCTAAAATTATAATCAATCATAGTCATAGCAATCTTTGGTTTAATGTTTAAATTATTATCTATCAATAAAAAAATTGTCATGTAACCACCGATTATCACTTTTTTAAAATATTGGATAACACAGATAAAGATGTAGCGTTCTCAATTTATATTAGACATTTTGTCTAGTCCTTTCATAATTCTAATATATTAATTTTTCGTGTAGAAATTTAGGTTCACTTAGATTTCGAAAAAAAAAATATCGGTAGAAAACGAGAAGACGTAAGCATTTATTCTCGAGTTTGAGTTTGGGATGAGTTAGCACAACAATATTTGTAGGATCTAGCTCTTTGGTACGAGAATCTTCAAACTTGATTTATATTTACATAAATATTTTTTTCTTTATCCGCTTATATAAATAAATTTTACCTAATTAGAGCCCGTTTGATTCTCGTTATTGTAGAATGAGAATGAAAAACATAACTGTTATTGAGCCCCACATAAGAGATAGAAATTCAAAATTAATGGTTTGATGTTATGGATAACGGTCATATTTTTCATTGTTATGGATGAAATATTAGAAACAAACGAGCCAATTAGATTCAATAAAATGAAGAAAGATTTGGAGTGGCCTCCTCGTTCTCAATGCCGTCGGGAATTTTTGGGAACGAGGCAATGATGGGGCAGGAGTAGCGCAGAAGAAAATATTTTCATTCGTTGTACCGTTTATTTTTTTTTAATATTATTTTTGAGTTTTAAATAAAATTAAGATTAAAAACTTTAAAATAAAATAAAAAAAGATTCGAAGTGAGTTCAAAAAATTTTAAAAAGGACCACGTTCCTTATCCCCATCCAAATTTTCCTAACGGGGTTGGGGCGTGGGTTTATATCCATCCGTATCAATAGTCCATACACGGGCTGGGTTTAGAGAAAAAAAAGTTCTTTAATTTGAGCTTGGGTTGGGTTTGAAGAGACTTGGGTGGTTCAATTTGAGTTATGGTTCGGAATGTATTTGAGTTTGTATTGGGTTTGGATTCTTGGGTCTGATTTTGGGCCGGGCTTGATTTGATTTGCAATGGATTAGAATTCGGTTTTAGTTTGGAGGTTTGCAGAATTGGGTTCTTGAATTTGAATCGGGGTTGGGTTTAAACCATGTGTTTGTGTCTAGATTTGGGTTTGGGTTTGGTCTAAGTTTCGACTGGGAAATAGATATTTGGGTTCTTGAGTTTGAATTTGGGTTACTCTTGAGCTCAAGCTGTTGGGTTGGAAGGATTTGGGTTTTGGAGTTTGAATTTGAGTTTTTGTTCAATTTGAGTTTATACAAGTTTGGATTTGAATTTGGGTTGGATTGAATTGGGTTCGAGGTGTCGAGCCATGTGGCCAAATCTCGAACGAGACAAGTTGCACAAAATATTTTAGGGAACAATACATAAATAAAGTATTTAAGTATCATCATTTCAAAATTAAGGTTTGAGGTTTTAAATTTCAAAAATCAGGATTTCAATAAAATTTATTTATAATTTAATTAATTAATTATATTTTTTATTAATAAATATATAAGGTCACATATCTATATAATTTGGTCACAATTCAAACAATTTAAGGTCACAATTCAAAAAATTTATAAGTCACGGTTCGTTCATCGTTCACAAATTAAAATTTTAAAAGTCACAATTTATTTATTAATCACAGATCACAAAATTTATAAGTCACACAACTTATTTTATGGTCACAAAATATCAAATTATAGGTCACAGATTACTTTTATTTGTCACAAATTAATAAATTTGTAAGTCACACAGTATTTATTGGTCACAATTTATTCTTCATTAGTCACACACCAACCAATTTATTGGTCACAATCAACAAATCATTTGTGACCACCACCAACACAACACCACAGATTCGCACCACCACCGCAGCCAATATCAACACCACATAAACGCACAGTAGCTGCCAACACCCACCACCATCACCACCACTTCCCAACAACGAAATCACAGTTTCAAATATCGGAGCCAACGTTTTCACCACTACCACTACACCAAACCGTCAACATTAATAATTTTTAGGTCACATAGCATGCATTGGTCGCAGCTTATCTATTTCATTGGTCACACACCGACCCAATTATTGGTCATAATCAACCAAATCACTTGTGACCACCACCACCACATCGCACAAATCTACCACTGCACATCACGCACAGCACCACACACCCAGATTCACCCCCTCCCCCCACACCCACATCGCACCACCACATCGCCACAGCTTCTACAAGTAGCACCACCACCATCGCCGCCCAATAGCGGTGTCAACGTCTCATACAAACCAAGACCACACCCAACTGCTGCACGCACGCACAACGCACCCGTTCGCGTCCACACACGCCGTCGCGACGCACCCACGCACACACCCACCGGATCTGCCTCTACACGCACTCACACACCCAACCGCCCTCCACAAGAGGACATAAGGGCGCCGTCATGGGCTCAACTACGCCTGCTATTTCGTCGGATTGAAGAGCGAAGTGTGTGTGTGAGAGAGAGAGAGAGAGAGAGAATGACGGTGAGATAGAGACGATTGGGTGTTTCAGCATCACAGAATTGAGAAGAGAGAAGCCGGCAGATATGGAATGGGTTACAAGCACACACCATCGTCGCCGGGGAGGGAGAAGAGGGACGAAGAAGACGGACGTGAGGAGAGAAGATGGGAGGGGATGAGAGGAGAGGAGAGGCGATGGCGGGGAAAGAAATGAAATTAGGTTTTGATTTTAGGATGAAATTATTAATTAGTATTTAATTAGATATAAAAAAATATTTTTAAATTATTAATTAAAACCTGATTTTGTAATATGAAACTTGATTTAGGATTTATGAAATTGGTACTTTAAATCTAAGATTATGTGTAATTTCCTCAATATTTTAAAATTCAATTAGTAAAGCGTGACTTATGTACAAATTCAACAACCAACTAAACAGTTAACTCTAGGATTGTGCTACATGTACACTCCATGGTTTACACAATCCTTTACACCCCTCTCACATAGAGGGGGATCCACGAATATTTTATTGAGTGTGGGCCCCCCTCCATGTGAGGGGGTGTAAAAGATTGTGTAAAGGATTATGTACATTTAGCATAATCCTTAACTCTATTATCTTACCCGCACTAGGAAAAAAAATTATAAAGTAAGTGGAGTGCAAAATAAGACTATTGCGTCACTTTTTGAAACATTGATCTAGATATTTATGCCAACCAATTATATTTGACTATTATTACACGTACCGTGTACTTATCCACAAAGTACACTCGTTCCCCGATTTAAATTTTGTTCACAATCAAATTAGCCCATGTTTGATAAAAATTATAATCTAAATTTTAATTAAAAATCAAAATCAATAATTAATTTAAACCACTTATTTTATGGGATCCATAACTTTTCAACCATATATTTCATTGATTTTATCAAAATTTGTTAAAACTTTAATTTTAATATCCACCCAACAAGGGCTAAATATGATAATACAAAAAGAACGTGTCAATTAAGTTTCTATATTTGTTTTCGTCACTTTATCTTTTCAACTTTTAGAATTACACTGAGCTTAGGTTTGATTTAACTAAAAAAAATTAATAAAAAAATAAGTTAAAATCAATCATTAATTTTAATCGAATATTTTATGGCATCCACAACTTTTATCACTTTAAAGTCATAGGTTTCACCAAAATGGTTTTGTTTTGTCCCATTTCCTGAGTTACACGAATTCCGACCTCTTTCGGTTATGTGATGTGCGAAATCAGCTTATCAAATCCACCGAAGATCTGACTTTTAACAAATACTAGATTGTTAGAAGTTTATCACATCAAATATGACCATTAAGAAGTTACAAAAGAATATTTCGTAAAATAATTTACATAGTCGACCTACAACTTATAAAGGATCGGGATTAGTTTGTGTGCTTAACACTTTTGATAATCTTGTTTACTTGTTTTAATTAATTATACAACCTTAAAATGATCTATACATTGTCATTAGCATTTTCCCTTCGTCTTCCTATCCTAAGTTATTCGTGTGATTGAAAAGGCGTAAAAGAATAAAAAAATGAAGTATTCTTTCAGAACTTTTCAGCTTGGACCATCAAAACTTTAATTTATTCGTGATATCTATAAGTGTTGTTCAAATTCATGCATTTCTTCATTTGCACGCTTGGAAAAATGTAAACGATAAACTTTATCGCTTCAAGTTTATTAATTTAATTCGCATAAAACAGATAACGTGTTCGTCGAATTTTTTGAACAGAGTGATGTAAAAGAACTCGTAATCAAACTCAAATTTAATGATATATTAAAAATGTATTAAACGATCAAGAGAACGTAGATTTGCGCTCACAATGGAAAGAAATTATCGGAGTCGTCAAACTTTATTTAATTAAAGTTAATTATTGCACGTGAATCAACTAATGCATTTATTCGAAGAGGTTTCTTAACGAACGGGCAATGAATTGCTTTACTTGTACCACTTCTTCAATCCACAATTTTTTTTTTTTCCATTTTTATATTTTTTACATTTTATGTCACTTTTCAAGGTTGCTTACTTAGTTAACGCTTAAATTAATTGATGAATTATGGCATACTTAAATATCTTTTGTAAACTATGTTCGTTCTTCTACCTTTTTTTCTTCGAAAAATTACAATTCGATCGTAAATTAATGATGTTTGATCTTATTAGCCCATTTTGTGTAACTTTAGCCGTTGATAAAAATCTATTAATTTTAGCCACATTTTCACGGGATTCACAATTTTTATCAACTTTTCAACCACACATTTTATCTACTTTGATCTTCAGTGTATAAAAATTGTGAATCTCATGAATATATATATTATTGAAAATGATTTGGAGGGAAATATTTTTTATAAAATGAGAGTCAAAGATGGACTATATTATTTGCGTCGTTTATAAATTATGTCCGACATGACATGGTAATGGTATCTTGAAATTACAAATGCCGTAAATTAAAAAGAAAAAAGAAAAACCTCGGTTTTTAGCCACTACTTATAGCCATTATTTTAAAAAATGCGTAAATATAGATTGAAAATGAGTGAGAATTAAAAAAAAAAATTAATAATGATTGTCAAACAGAGGTTTATACTCCAACATGTCACACATGATATAATATTTTTATTCTTCAATTATATAATATTTTTATTATAATTAACGTACAACATGTCACACATGATACAAGTCATGTACAAATTCATTTTTTGAGTTCTGCTCTATCTTCGTGACAACAAAAAGTAATCTAAATGAATGCGTTGGACTAGTAATGTTTTTTGTGTGATATACTAATAGATAAACGAAGAAATAAATAATGCGTGAACTATAAAATTTCATTTATAATGTACTTACAACGTCCACTAATTATTAACATTTGTTATAATTAGAGGGGTAAAGTAAGTGGTAAATGACTAGCTCAACAACTCGACGCAATTAAGTACCAAACGTACATAGTTGAGCACTTTGATTCAAAAATAAATAAATAAATAAATAATGGCGGTCGTTATCCACAAGGAGGGGCACTTGTATTGCCAAATTTCACTATTAGTCCTCAAAATTGTTCTTGTGGCAACTTGATCCCTAGTATTTTGTTATAATTGTACCATCAAATTCAATGATAAACATTGTCAAGATCTTCGCACTATTCTTTTGAAAATACGTTCTGCTTTAAATTTTAAATACTAATTCAAGTTGAAAAATAAGATCTAGCTTTCATATTACTTATTAGAGAGCACTTTCGGAAACTGACAGTTGAAAACGGATGAGCTCCTTTTTACATTTTCTAAAAACTGTAATGACCAGTCATTAAGACTAAATTTTATATAAATTGGATCGTGGACCGATCTGATGACATAGTTGGACTGGTTTGCAATCGAACCCATGAAATTGTGGGGGTTTCACGTAGAATAGGAACCTAGTTTTGACATGTTGGCCGATTCAATTCGAAAACTTTTGATTATTAGTAAGTAAAAAGTAGTCAAATGATTTTGCTGGTAATTATGATTGTTACTAAAATTCAATTAGGAAAATAGTCAAGTTGTAGTCGTACTGTAAGGAAAAACTCCAAACATTAATATCATCGTTTTTGTGATCTATAATAAACTATAAATAATTTTATTTAATCCAGAAAAACCTTTGAAAACCCGTTACAGAGTTGCTCCATCACTTTGAGGAGCTCGTGTCAATCACTTCCACTACTCTCATTAGACAATCTATAATACTCATAGCTACATCTCCAACTCGATTATTTTAATAATTGACGTACTTCAAAGTTACATTAATTGCTTAACTAACAATATCTCGATCTTTAACTACTATAGAATTATAAATATTTTACATTTTGCCCCGTGAAAGGGTACATCTAGTGTCGGATTGATGATTTAGACAATACGTTATAATAATAAGCAAAATATGTAGATTTTTTTGGCAAAAATTATCGAACTGAAAGTAAAGATCCGATAGCACAACATAAAAATATGCTTATTATGAATCAAGCAATTTTCACTAACAACAAAATTCAAAATTCTTATAATAATCATCTAATATCGACCCATCAGTCTACTAGTGACCAAGTGACTTGGCCGAGTTGGATATGAAATTTATTTTTGTTTAATTCATTGTCCAAATAAGAATAATAGAATAAATATCAACGAATATGAGATGGCTAGTCTTCGGATTTTCGACGTAAATTTAAAGTTTAAGGATCACCTGCAATGGAGAACAAATTTGGGGACTAATGGTAAAAATCTTGATAGGGAGAGATGGGGGTAGGGGATTTCTTGTAAAAGCGAACAAAAATTATCAAGAAAACAACAAAAGAAACAGCGACACAAAGACACTCTTTTTCTCTTCTTTGATTTTCGATTTCCGTGTCAAGCAAGCATCCACACCACACACCACACACATTTCGCTCAAACCAATCCCAAAATCCCATCGAATTGATTTCTGTAAAACTTTGCTTGCCTTTTAATCTATCTTCATTTTAAAGCTTTCTGTCAAACCCACCATTATAACTTAGTATTTTTACTTTGTACTCATCTGGATTTTAATTTATCTGTTGAGTTTTGAGTCTGATATTTTTTCCGGTAGCACCAAACTCCCTAGAATTTTTGGTTTTCAGCTTTTTTTTTTTTTTTTTGGTGTTTTGAGGGGTAATATTATATCTGGAAGTCGAGATGGGACAAGAGGTGGCAGCGGGTGCAACACCGGTGTCTCCGCCCCCAACTTCTTTGGCACCGGGTTTCAGGTTTCATCCGACGGATGAGGAATTGGTGAGGTACTATCTAAGGAGGAAGGCATGTGGGAAGCCCTTTCGATTTCAAGCTGTCACTGAAATTGATGTCTACAAATCTGAGCCCTGTGAACTTGCTGGTACTTATATTCGTAGCAAGATGCATTTTATATACTTTTTGCTGATTTTATTTGGTCGGATAAGATTTACTTTATTTTTGGTTTGCTATGGGTTTTTTTAATCAGGAGCAAATTTTTAGTTCTTTGTGGATACATAATTTCTTTTAATTATGTCATTTATGATTATTTTGGGTCTACAATTTATTTACAATTTCAATAATGTAAATTACTTGCGCATATGTATGTATTTTGCGATTGGATGAGCTAATGATGAGATTTATAAAACTATAAGATACTAAAAATGATAAGTCAGCCTAAAGATGAAATTTTCAGAACTTGCATATGATAAAAATGATAAATTAGTGGGAGTGGAAAAGAGACATATAGATGGAAAAATATATATATGAATGCCTGTATCTATAGTTATGCATGTACGGGTTTGCTAATTGGGGATCAAAGAGTTAACTTTGAGTATCTTTTGTATTAATATGAATTCAAAATTTGTATGCTAAGTTCTTAGCATGTCATTAGATTCTCCTGTGTTTACACTTTACCGCAAATTCTACTTTTTCCATGGTTTCTCTTTATCTATACGAAGTTCTTTTCCGATCTTTCTAATGAATAGTCTTATGTCGTGATTTTTTGCTTTGAAGATTATGCATCCCTGAAGACCAGAGATCTAGAATGGTACTTTTTCAGCCCTGTGGACAGAAAATACGGTAATGGGTCTCGGCTGAATCGTGCCACTGGCAAAGGGTATTGGAAAGCAACTGGAAAGGATCGTCCTGTGCGCCATAAAAACCAAACCATTGGAATGAAGAAGACCCTTGTTTTCCACAGCGGACGAGCACCTGATGGCAAGAGAACAAATTGGGTAATGCATGAATACAGGCTTTGCGATGCAGAATTAGAAAGGGCTAGAGTAGCACAGGTTTGGGTGGTTATGTTAAAATTTAAAGTTGGTGCATATTTCTTTTTCTTTGTTGAAAGCTATGGATCGTAAAAGAAATTCCTCTTTGTCGTTTTGTGTGGGAAAAGGATGCGTTTGTGCTCTGTAGAATCTTTCAGAAGAGTGGTTTGGGACCGCCAAATGGGGACAGATATGCCCCTTTTGTTGAGGAGGAATGGGATGATGATGCAGCCCTTGTGATTCCTGGCGTAGAGGTTGAAGATGATATGCCAAATGGTGATGAAGCACGAGTCGAGGTCAATCACCTTAAAGAGGTTTATTTTCTGCTCTTTTCTTTATTTTTTCATTCAAAGAAATTTCTAGGTGTTGCACAATCTTTTGCATATCCATGCGGTTCATTTCCATTATAGTTATCGTCTTGTTTCTTGTGTTTTTGTTTCATCTCCTGTAATTCACTTCCTTTATGCATATCACCCCTTTTTAGTTGCAAAATTTTATGTTCAATGAAGTTATTAATATTTTTGCATGCTATATTGTTTTTCTTTTCATTGCGAAGAACAAGAACTGG
Organism: Fraxinus americana; assembly: GCA_035079005.1. Taxonomy (NCBI): domain Eukaryota; kingdom Viridiplantae; phylum Streptophyta; class Magnoliopsida; order Lamiales; family Oleaceae; genus Fraxinus; species Fraxinus americana. The sequence goes on along the minus strand of CM068713.1, from coordinate 6,721,917 downwards.
GACAAATGAGTTGTGCATATACTGAATTGCAAGTTATTTTTTCTAAGTTTTTGTGCATTATGCTTTGCTACTTTTGGAAGTATTGAGCTGCACGTTAGATTTTAAGGTGGAAAAAGAAATCCTTGTCATGGAATCATAATACAGCACAGTTTATGTGTATTTTGTTCTTCATCAACTGTAGACAGAAAAAGTATTTAAACTCAACTGTTAAAAAGTGGCAACAATACTTTGGATGACAAGACTTCCAGCCTTGACTCATTGTCCGAGTCTATGGACTGGTAGCCTACTCTGTGAAGTTCAAGGGAACACGGTCCTTAGCTTTCTGTAATACTAGTTTGATGGGAATTGAAGATAATGCTTCAGTAGAATAAGATTAACTATAAAGTTTTATTTAAATCTGATTATGATTAACTAAGATTTGTTGATTAATTTTAATAATTTATGATTTGATATTTTGGTAAGTTGTGATATATAAATTCCTTCCTTTTTTCTGTCAATTTCTACGAGACCATATCTTTTCCCAATGCACGAGGGAACATGACAAGTACATCTATACTTTGAGGTGGAGCATGCCTACTACTTGTCCACGTTTTGTCAAATACATTGACATATTCCGTGGGTGCTCATATATGAAAGAGAACTTGACGTGTGTCTTGACAGTCTATTAACACTAGCAAGTAGCTTTGTGGTATCTTAAATTCGCAAACTGTGGACGAGACTGTTGTGCACTACTTTATTTAGATGTTGATATTTGTACACTCCTCACCTGTAGATCAATGGTTTTTAAGGATTGGGTTGTCAAAGTCGCCCAGTGCTATCAGATGATTCAGTCGCTAATTCTATTGCACTATGGCATTTGCTCAATGACAAATACTCGTTAATTTATAGGCAGTATTATTTTTTATATGAACTTGGACAGTAAATTGAAGCCATATGATGATCTCGTACCACAAAGTCTATCATCTCTGAAGTGATTACATTCTTTACAGTAAGGGTCCTTGTTTGTTTGAGTGGAAAGTTTCCTATTCCTAGTTAATTGATCTCGTAGCGTAGGGAAACAAGAAAATCTGCCTTCCTTTTGCTTTGCTGTTTGGCTATGGGACAAGTATCTAAAACGTCTGCAAAGAAAATTGAAAAAAAATATATATATATTAGCCCTTGTTTGATTTTGATTTTCTGAAGTTATTTTTGGAAACTGATATTTTTTTTATTTTTTTTTGAGAATGTATAGTTAAAAAGTAGGAAAAAGCTATGATCCAAGTGAAAAATTATTTTATTAGGAGAACGTGTGTGGTTTAGGGTTGGTTTGAGGAATAAAATTTTGAAAAAATAAAAAATCAAACAGGATAAGAAAACTAACTGTTATTTTTCCGTGTTTGATTCCAAGAATACCCTTTACGGACTCCATTGACAAATTTCCTGCAACTTTCAGGCTTCTTGCTTGGATTGCAAAGTCAATCAGTTCCCTACTTTAAAATTTCTTAGAAAGTTTAGGAGTAAGATGCTGCTGCTGCTACTTATTTTCCTTCTACAAGTGTTTAGTTCTTTATTCATATGAGAAAGCGAGCTTTTAGTAGATCAAAACTTTTTGACCTATATAATGTGAGATTCTCCTGTTAATATTATCGTTCTTTGCTTATTCCATTGTTGTCAATAGCTTTCCGGAATATTAATACATTTCTACTTAATGCTCTCAAACTTGGCTTGACTATAGGCGTTTTATCTTTCGACATATTTGAACTCGAATTTTTTTACAGGATATTCATCCTCTCAGCATGGCTCCTCCCCAAGTCAAGAATCAAATTGAGCTGCAGTCTCTCCCATTTGCTTGCAAGAGGGAAAGATCTGAAGAAAATCCTGAACTTTCTTTATCTCAAAGCAAAAGATTAAAGCATGATGATCCTAACTCAAGTCATGCAAATGGATCGGAAGATTCAACGACGACAACCCATGATACCTCAAAAATGATGATGATGACGACAAATCTCTCCCCTGCACTTCTGGAATTTCCTTTATTAGAACCTATAGAACCCAAAGAAAATAATCCAGTCAACTCGCTTACCTTTGATTCTTCCATCCTCGAGAAATCTGTGCCTCCGGGGTATTTGAAATTTATTAATGATTTGGAGAACGGGATCTTGAATGTCTCCATGGAGAGGGAGACGCTGAAAATCGAAGTGATGAGGGCCGAAGCGATGATCAATGTTCTTCAATCCCGTGTCGAGATTTTGACTAAAGAAAATGAGGTCCTAAGACGACATCATGTTCAGGAGGGCTAGATAACTGCGGTACCTATGTATTCTAGTTTTGTAGTTTTGCTTGCTCAGCCCCTTGTACTGAGCATCTTCGATCGATTCTCAGAACAGGGTAATATCGAGTAGTTGTTTAATGTAGTCTGAACAAATGTATCCGTCGAAAATGCTGGTCTCAGATCGAACTCATTAGAATAAAGTTGAGCTTGTACCTTTTTGGTGGTTTTATTTCTATAATTGACTGCTTGCTTCATCTGGAAAAATGAAATAATTCATGCTGTTGCTTCCCTAGAGGTGTTTTTCACTAGGAGACGTAGTCCATAGGGACGGAGTTGTTGTAATTTAAGTCGAACATATTTTGTAGGATCGACATTGTTCACTTATTATTCATACATTCTTTAAGATTCACAATTTAAAAATACTATCAAATATAGAATCATTCTTTACTTGATTAAAATATTCAACATGGAATAAAGTTGTTTGAACAATCTAAGTTGACAATCCATGTGTTGTAAACATATGTGCTGTTGATTTAAAAAACAGTTTTTAAAATGGATAGTGTAGATTCCTGACAATTCATTGTTGTCAACAAAGTTGTCAATTATGGTTGTACATGTAGTCCCTCTTGACACATCGTCTTGCTAAAGTGGTCACAATTATATATTAACATCCTTGTCTATCTATGTTTCTTTCATGTTTGAGCACAAACTATGCTTTTATGTAAATTTGTGAGCATTTTGTTTTTTTATAACTCAAAGCACCCAACTCAAAAATTAAAGATGGTCATATAACAATTTCATAAAATTTCCCTTTAATAGATGTATATCCTCCTCTGATCGCATAATTTCGTTATAACATTTTTTCAAAAACGCCTTCTTCAGTTCTTTCATATTTGATGATCAAATTTAACTTGCTGAGTCTTTCATTTCTCGAATATTATAGAGAACTTGGGTTTGGTAGTACTATAGATGAAAGCTAAACAAATGGGAATTGAGGATGTATTCTAGGAAAATAGTATCACGATAATGAGATAAAGCAATCTGCTGAATAATTCTTTAGAGTTGAATACTTCTTTATAATTGATCAAATTCGATCTTGACTTCAAACTCAAATTGAACAATTTAAACAATATAAAGATACATTCACGTTTTTTCTATAATTTTGAGTTTAAAACGTGTGACTATTGCTAGTTTATTAAAGTCTTACGAGTATCTTGAGCATTATTTGAAGTATAAAAGACGTTCGGAATTAATTGAGATGATTTATGTTTGGAATTGACAATTTTGAAGTGCTATTTACCATGTAAAACAAAAAAAAAAAAAATGCGCAATTGGTTTGCTACATTGTTTTAAAAAATGGATGATTGTTTTCCAAATAGTTGAAATTGATCAAAACATATTTCAGATCAATTATGTCACATGAAAGATTGAATAAATTAGTTATGTTATCAATTGAGAAATGAAATGATTAAACAACTAGATTTGAAAAACTAATTACTTTTTTTTCGCTTCTAAAACCACAAGTATTTAAGTGAACGTTTGAAACGTTTTCGACCTTATTGTTTGATTATAATATAAATATTTTGAATATAACATCTTATTCGTCGTTTTATCGTTGAATTGTAAGTTAAAAGTAAATTCCGTAAAATTGAATGATGAAATTGGTTTATGTTTTCTTCAATTATACACCTGAACAACATTCGTAGGATGATTTATTTGGTAAGAGCAACAGAGCAAGCTTGTATAATTCGGATTTAATCGTATATAAAGAACTACGACTAATTCATATAAGCTAAATTTATTGCACAAGTTAACAACAAGCACCAGTGGTCTAGTGGTAGAATAGTACCCTGCCACGGTACAGACCCGGGTTCGATTCCCGGCTGGTGCACATTGCGATGATGATAATTGCGCCCAATGTGACAGTGGGTCTGTCGCCTTACCTGAACCATCAGGTTGACAACGAGGCGCTTCTGAGCATCCTACCGTTTTTATTTGTGTTTCTTTTTTTCCTTCCCTTGCCCCCCATTTTACAGTTTTTCATTTGTTTTCCCCTCAATCTAGGACTGTCCGTAGGTCGGTTCGATTCGGTTCTGAAAATACCCGAACTGATCCAAAACTTTCGGGTATTTAATAAATGGATCCGTCGGGTCCAAATATAATTATGGAAGCGTTCGGATTCGGGTCCGTACCATAATTAAATTTTTTAATATTTTCAGCAACAACATAAATACAAATAATGACATTTCATTCGTAACTTTTACAAATTAACGTAGCTCAATTCAAAAACATATAAATAAATAGCCGCCCAATAAGATTAATTCAATACATACAAATACCAAAAAGTAGATATTAATATTACAGCAAAACTACATAAAGTATATTCATTTGCTTCAAATTAAAATGGGCTAATGAATTTTAAAAATGATTTGGGTTTTAAAATTAAAATTATGAAATAATCTAATTAATTTAATTAATTCAATATAAAAAATAAAAAATTATTTAGTTTCGGTTCTTCGATTCTTGGTCTAGACTCGAAACCCGACCCAAACTCATCGGTTCTCGATTCGGACACCCGTCGGGTATTTAATTTATAAAGAACCGCTCGATTCGGTTCGGGACTTTTGGACACCCCTACCTCAATCTTTGTCATTTTTCCAAGTTTTTACGGTCAAAATAGGCAGGGGCGGAGGAGCCCATTTAATTTTTCTTAGGTATATATACAGGGATGGATCTACATGAGACCCGTGGGGGCCGTCGCTCCCACTCAATTTTCAGATCTCCCGTTTCTTCAAATTTTCAGATTTTTTAAGTTTTTTTTGACCTGATTTTTTTAGGTTTTCAGATTTTTTTCCAAGATTTTTTGGTTTCGCCTCCACTGAACTTCCTTCCTGAGTCCGCCCCTGTACATATATCCCAAGCTCCGCCCCTCGTAAGCATTTTGAAGCAACAAACGAATAATGATAAAAGGTAGTTTGACCATGTTTGTTTCGAATTAAAATCAGATTTTAATCTAAGTTAAAGTCAAACAATCAATATTAACCACATCTTTTATGGGTCCTACAACTTTTGAACCACACATTTCAAAAACTTCTGTCACAATCTACTAAAAATTTAATTTTAATCCTCATCAAACACCCGCTTGATTTACAAGTAGTTTAATTCAACAAATGGAACATGTTTAGTTGTACTTAAAAATAAATCAAACTTACAATTGAATTAAATATTTGCTAAACATGATTTTTAAATGGTGAAATCAACATATTCGTTCTCACTTAAATTGGGTCAATTGTAAAACAGTAGAAAAAGGGGTAAAACTTTTAGTAATGTAGATTACAATTACATGTTCACAAAAGAATTTAGTTTTAAGGTGTGAAAGAAACAAACATGAAACAGAAAGGTAAGCAAACAACTGAAAAGAAATTTCTATATATGTAGCCTAATCTAACCCCACAAAATGGATACAAGTGAAGAAACTCCAAAAATCTAATTTTTCATTTAGAAAACCATAATGCCATGGCTTCCCCACGGTTCCATTGCTAGATTATGAGAAACCTGCACAATTACATTCCAGTTGTTTGGAGAGAGCCATGAATGCTGGAAACCAATTCAATAACTCAAACTAGGTTGCACGGAAACTTGTGGAGATGTATAAAAAATTATAATTTATTTTTATAAGCTCAATATTGGTAAGTCAAAGTTGATAAAGAAATGCAAGTACTGATCAAAGTTTCGGAATAATTGGTTAGAAGTTACCCTAAAGTTTCCAAGTTTTATTATAAAATAAAAACAAATAGAAGACTTTTTTTTGTGCTTACAGTTTAGACGTTTCCGTGCAATCTAGGTCACAACGATAGTAAGATACTGACCTGTGCAACTTCAGTGATTCCTGTGAACCTAATCTAGCCAGCAACCCACTTCCAAATGCCACCAGAACGCTGTCCCTGGACAATTGAAGCGAGCTCCATTTCACGTTCAAAAGCAGATTTTTCTATCCTGAGTGACCTCCTCTTCTATGGATGGCATTGACTCCAACATCTTCTGTACCTCTGCTATTTGTGCCTGACGATTCTATTACAGATGGGTAAACATCAACTATTGGTTGAAAAAAAAAAAGACCCTTTACGGATACTGGATACATTAAAACAAACAATTTAAACTTTTTTTTTATAGGTAATCTCAATATTTTATTAATCAACGAAGAATACACAGAAATTGTATAATCAAAATAAACACGAAAGGAACGACATGAAGTTAGGCAGCCCCTCAATAGGATTACTAGCCGCGACATTAAACCAAGTGTACAAAGTCAGGAAAAATAATTCTCTAATTTGCTCTGTGGTCCGTGTTTGATCTTCAAAATATCGATTGTTCCTTTCTCTCCACACACACCAAACAATGCATCCTGGGATAAGGTTCCAAACAAGCTTGTTATCTTTGTCACGAAATTTTCTCCTCCATGCCCGCAACACATCCTCAATACGTCTAGGCATCACCCAATCTATATGTTGAGAAGTCAAAACACTGTTCCACAGCCAACGAACTCTATCACAGTGAATGAATAAGTGGTCATGCGTCTCCACATCACTCCTACACATATAGCACCACTCGGTAACAAAAAAGCCCTTTTTTCCTAGGTTATCCATCGTTAGTGCCTGACCTCTCACCACCGTCCACAACAAAAAAGTCACCCGTGGAGGTAGTTTACGATGCCACACTATCTTCCAGGGGAACGAGTGCTCCACAGGTCCCAAAAGGGACCTAAAATAAGAGCAAACTGAAAAAATACCATTCGGTACCACCCTTCATCTGCTATGATCAACCTCTCCAACCCAAATATGTGCATCATACAAACAAGATAAAAATAGTGTATAATCGTCCAAATGGGGAGAGCGAAAATGGGGATTCTGCAGATTTGATTCAATTCCACAAAATTTCCCTTTCCCTTTTTGGCGCCATCTGCTCCAGCTAAATTAAAATCCCAGCCGTCCAAAGAAGTTTCATCTCAGCCGTACACGTCACTTTGTATACAAACTTTGTCAACAAACTAGGTACAAACATCTTAATTCAAAAAAAAAAAAAACTCTCCATTGCCCTTAGTGTAGAAATTATAATAGTATCTCCAATAAACTCTCTATTTTTAAAGAGCACATTCTATCATTTTGCGAGCATTTATAAATTTAGAGAGTTAAAATTTTGAAATGCTCCAACAAACTTTTTATATTTAGAGTAATGTTATTCATAACCACTCACTGTGACAGTAGTCCTACGTGACACATATATGACAAGTAGTTATTTGATGCATTAATGTGGTGATTTTTTTACCACATTAATGCATTAAACACACACTTGACATGTGTGTACCACATAGTCAGCGACTGCAAATAATATTATTCTTATATTTAACACTTAATTTTACTACTCCCAAAAAATATTTATTATTTTTGTTTTATCTTTTATTTTAACTAACTTTTATTTAGATTATTTTATTGTTTTCCTACGTTGAAAATTGAAATATTTTGAATGCATTTAATTATAGAGAGTGGGTTTGACTCTTCAAATTTGGAGAGTCAAACCACTCTCTAAATTAAAATATTAATTTAAAGAGTATCTTGAAATATAATTTTAAATGTCGAATCTTTAAAATGGAGAGTACATCATGTTTAAAGAGTCTTTAAAGATGCTCTACGAGCATCTCCAATAGACTCTCTATTTTTAAAGATCATATTCTATTATTTGGAGATTTATAAATTGAGGGAGTTAAAATTTTGAAGTACTTCAACAAGCTCTTTATATTTAACACTTAATTTTACTATTCCCAAAAAATATTTTTTTTTTTTTATATTTTATTTTAACTAGCTTTTCTTTATATTATTTTATTGTTTTCTTACATTGAAAATTGAAACACTTTGAATGTATTTAATTATAGAAAGTGAATTTGGAGAGCCAAGCCTACTCTCTAAATTAAAATGTTAATTTAAAGAGTCTCTTGAAATATGATTTTAAATGTTAGACTCTTTAAAATAGAGATGATTTCATATTTAAAGAGTCTCTTACAAATGCTCCAAGGTGTGTAAAGTTCAAAACTAATTCGGGAAACCATCATCTCACTGAATCTCATCCGTTAATTACTGATTGCGTCAACGGTTCATATCCACGATCTGAGACACTAAAAATTGACTAATATTCAAATTTCTCCCTCGTATACATATTTATCAACGCATATCAACACCGTCGATTCACTTCAATTCAATCAACGGCTCAAAGATGCAATCCGAGTCTCTCAAAGTCCACCAATCGCATTCAATCCACGGTATCCTATATAAACACAACCGCACCCCAAGCATTACATCCAACTCTTAACAAATTCCTTCAATTCCTTCAAGTACACTTTACACTTTATCTCCATCAATGGCACCAAAGGCAGAGAAGAAGCCGGCCGAGAAGAAGCCAGCCGCCGAGAAGGCTCCGGCGGAGAAGAAGCCAAAGGCAGGGAAAAAGCTTCCGAAGGAAGGCGCCGCCGCCACTGGAGACAAGAAAAAGAAGCGCGCGAAGAAGAGTGTGGAAACTTACAAGATCTACATCTTCAAGGTGCTGAAGCAGGTTCATCCTGACATCGGGATTTCGAGCAAGGCTATGGGGATCATGAACAGCTTTATCAATGATATTTTTGAGAAATTGGCTCAGGAGGCGTCTAGGCTGGCAAGGTACAACAAGAAGCCGACGATTACTTCTCGAGAAATTCAGACCGCTGTCCGATTGGTTCTTCCAGGAGAATTAGCAAAACATGCCGTGTCTGAGGGTACAAAGGCTGTTACCAAATTCACTAGCTCTTGAATTCATAGTTTATTAGGGCTTTCCTTTGGGTGTTGGTAGGGTTTGAATTAATGATTTACAAGGTTTCTGATCTGTAAATCTGAATGTAAAGAATGCTTGAATTTGATTTCCTGTGATTCTATCTGAATGTCTCATTTTACATTTAAAAAAAAAAAAGATTGTCAAAATAACACGGACACGCAGCTCCATATGTTCATCAGTTAGTTAATACTGGCTACTAAATTTTATACTTATTATTACTTGCTCACTTAAAAATAGAAGATAATTGGAGATATTTATCTATTTACAAGTTCATCACCATAGTCATTTCCTGTACAATTGGCACGATATTCCATGTGGCAGGTGAAAAATGATTTGGCAAGTGGAATTTGTTAATCGCTCCACCTGTAAATTGCTTTTGGTATAACACAAACTTCTCCGATTTGAAACCAGAAGGGACTTATCTAAATACAAAAGGCTGTTCTCCCTCCGGCCAAGGACTGAACAAAGTTCTCAGATTTGAGATATGGGATAAGTCTTAGCCGTGGACGTCGGGATAGAATTTAATGTGGGCAGTTGTTTTTGGTGGTGGTGCTTGTTAGTAGTGGCCGTAACTGGGGCAACGGCAGAGGTAGGGGTGCCGGTTGGGGTGGAGCAAGGCGTGGACTTGAGCGGTTTTGCAACGGTCTTTGAGCTTAAGATAACGCATAGTAGCATTAGATGTGTTGAATGAATACTGTTGGAGAAGATTTGCCAATCTTGATTGGGAAAGATTGGAGCTTTTCAATTGATTGGCTTCATCATCAATTGAAGCAGACATTAATCCAATTTCAAATTCAAATCCAAAAGGGGGTTGTAGCATTGATTACAAGATTGGCTATTGTAAACTGAATGAAATTGGATAGTGGGTTGTAGTATTGATTACAAGATAAAGTTCTGAAAATCATACATATTCCCAGAACCTACTTATCATATAAACAGATTGCACTCATCACAGTGGAGCAAACACGCACAGGGAAGAGACGAAGAAATGAAGACAATAAACGAAGTTCAAATTGAAGTAATTATTTTGTAGAGGAACCCTAGCATTTGGGGATGAAGGTGATTTCAAAATGTGGATTTAATAAGAGAAATTTTGATTGTCTGATTGGAGTGGTGGTTTCAAATTAGAGTAGTAGTGATTTACCAAAAGCAATTTATAGTGACGTGGAATGATTAACTAATTTTATGTACCACGTGAAATTTATCAAATTGTACAAACCGAAATGACTGGTGGTTGGTGTATAAATAGATGAATAGTTCAATAAGCATTCAGTAATATATTTTTTTATTTTTTATTTTTCCCAATAAGCAAGTAATAACCAAATATAAAATTTAGTGGCCAATCATTTAATTAACTCGTTCACTAGCACTTCATTCATAGTGAAATGACATCAAATGCAGAAGTGATACTGATACGACATAAAGATTGGAACCCATAAAATAACTAACATACCAATCATGTGAACCTCGATAATTGATCGATCTTTACGCTAAAAGAACGGTTATTAAGAGCAAACTCTATTTTATTCAAAAACTGTTCACTGGATCTCGTGCTTTACGATTTGAGGCCACTTTTGCCGGCTCTACACCTCCCTCACATAGAGGGGAACCCACGAATATTTTATTGTGTGTGGGCCCCCCTCCATATGAGGAGGGTGTAAAGCTGTGTGTACACGTAGCATCTCCCTTTTTTTAATGAATTGCATGTCATGTAACTTCATAGTTCTCTGGAACAATCATTTGCATTGATCAAGAGACAATCTTACTTGAACAACGAGGCCCTTGAAAAATCAAGTCCCAACTCTCTTGATGTTAAGAAAAGATCTCTTTCAGTATGGTTTTCAAGTGGGATCTAATGAAGTGCTCAGGGCAATCCCATCCTAGAGGTCAAGCACAATAGCAGAACACGAGTAAAATATCACAAGGATGGCACATAGTAACTCCATTCTCACTGTTAGTGGACATAAATATTCAACTTCCCCCCCACTCCACCACCAAGGCAAGTTCGTAATAAGAGGAGTCATAACTTTGTCATGGAAGATTCTCATACCCATCTTCATTTCCATTGGTTCAAGCTTGAAAAATCACCCGAGATTGATAAATTGCACATTCCACCCTACTATGAGAAATGTCGGTATAAATATCAATATATAATCCAATATGTGAGCCCCACCTCAAACAACACCGAAGGATTCAGCTCTGGCTTCAATTACTGACAAAAGCAGTAACTAGTTGAGTTCAAAAGCAAGAAGGCCTTGGTTCTCAAGACCTTTTTGGCTTGACAAATAAAAACTTATCGCACAACTGGTTAAGGAATCCCTAAACAGAAAAGGAGATCTTTAACAGAACCTGCAAAAATACATTTTTACCATCTGATATGCAAAATGTCACAAAATCTACAACCAGATAGCTCAACACTGAGCAAAGATCGTCATGAAGTAATCAATATCACCTAGGAAACCTCATAATTTCCAGGTAAACTTAAGCCATAGGAAAAGGATCTTGTTTACGAGAAAATACGAGATACTGCTAATGTAGCGCCCCGAGTTCTGTTAACCCGGATTGCCACGTCATCGTATTTTGCCCAAATTTTGTCAATCAATTTTGCGGAAATGACCTAATTTTAAAATCACATTTGCAATTGAAAACTACGTCGGCAATTAAAATATATTGAATAATTGTTCAAAATCTAAATATCATGTTTTGGAATAGCGGAAACGAAAAACACGTTAACAATGTTTCAATACATAAATTCGAAAATTTAATAATTTCGATAATCAAATTTTATATTGCCACCACTGCCGGATCAATCACGTTCGCCTCCGAAATCTGCAATTATTGTTAAAAATAGCAGAATGAGTATTTCGAAGAAATACTCGCACTCATCACGATAATTAATTTACAGAATAATTGAAAACATACTCATGCAATATACAACGTGATATCATCTTTGGTTCATTTTCTTGAAAATCACAGGCTCTTTAAAAACATGGGTTGTGGGTAGTCTTTCTTTCTTGTGCGGATGAAGCACGTAAGTTATGCATAACATTCTTTCTTATCTCATAAGAGATTCTTTCTTTCTTTCTTTCTCATGCAATTAAGCATATAAGTTATGGCAAGCATAACAATATCATATAATTCATATGACACATTCTCATCCTATGCATAAAGCATATAAATCACGTAATTCACATAAAGCATGCAATTATAATTTAAACTAATTAATGGTGGCGAGTCTACCTCAAATATTTCGAGTTGCGTGAAAAGTGGAGCGGGAAAATAACTTCAAGCTCCTAATTGCTCGTACGTATCGTCTAGTCAAAAATAGGAAATAAGTTTGAATTAGTATTTCGAACTTTAAAGTTTTAAAGTGTTGAAATTAAGTTTAAGGACTTAATTGAAAATTATTGGAAATGAAATAAATGGCTTAAAATGATAAAATAAAGTTTAGGGCTAAATTGAAAGTTTATTAAATCGAATTTGACAAATCTAAGGGCTAAAAATATTATTTTCAAAGTATCGTGACTAAATGTGAAAAATAGAAACTCTAGGGACTTAATTGAAAACTTTTAAAACTGAAAATAAAAGTTTAAGGGCTGAAATTGATCTTTTATAAGTTAAGGACTAAACTGTAAATCTATTAAAATTGAATATAAAAGTTTAGGGGCTGAAATGATAAATTTTACAAGTTATGGACTAAACTGTAAATATTTTAAAACTGAAATTAAAACTTAAATGGCTGAAATAATAACTTATATAAACTAGGGACTAAATTAAATAACTTCTAAACTGAAAATAAAAGTTTAAAGGACTGAAATTAAAATATTTAAAACATAAGGACTAAATTATAACAATTAAAACTTGGGGGCTTAAAGGGGCAAATTCAAAAATCAAAATAAAATAAAAATAATATATCTCTCTCTCTCTCATTTCGAATTCGAGAGAGAGAGAGAGAGGAGGACGACAGGGAAGGGGCTTCGCCCCTTCCTCTGATTCCCACCACCGCCGGCGATCTGGTGGCAGGCCGCCACTGGTCGGTGGTGGCGCTGCACCAAGTGGAGGTGGTATGGGCGATTTTGGTGCGTGGGTCGAGGCTAGGGCTCTATTTGTGTTCGGGTAAGAGGTAAGTTTTCATAGGTTGTGCTATTTTCTTGATTTTGCGGCTTTTGGGGTTGATCGTTGATAATGGGCCGCGAGTGGCGGCTTTAGTGTCGATTATTGGTGGAGATGGCTGCTGGGATTCGGGTTGTGCTCTCGGATTGGCACGACTTTTGGTGTTTGAAGTCTCGGGTTTGTGAGATGTTTTTGGGTATCTTGATTTCTTCCTTAGATGAAATGGTGGTTTGGTGTTTTCTTGGTGGCGGTTTGAGGTGCAGGAATGGCGGGTTTCGGTGCTTTGCCACAGGTGGTTCTGCAGTTGATGGTTGGTGAAATGGGTGTGGTGGTCCTGGCCGGGTGAATGTGGAAATGTTGGTCTCGGGAGTGTTGGTTTCGAGGTGAGTTCCGGCTTGGTGATGGTGACCGTGGTCATAAAGCAGTGTGCTGTTGGCTTGCGGCTTGGGTTTTCACTGGAGTTAGAAATGGTGACCGGATGGTGGTCATTCTTTGTGTGGTTGGTCTCGCTTTGGTGAGGAAATGGTGGTGTTGATGGTTGCCGTTTGGGAGCTCACCGTTGATGCTAGAAATGGTTGTTCTAGTATCGATGGTGACCCAAGTGAAATGGAGTCAGAGTGTGAGGGAGAGAAGTGAGATTCTTACCAATTTTGTTTGGTCGCGTGAAATGTGGAAATGGAGGGAATGGTGATGAATAAAATAGTGGGAATTTAGGGCACAAATTTCAAGGTGGTATATTTGGGCCAAACATTGGGCCTTTAAATTTTCTAATCGAATAAAATAAGTAAATTCAGATTTGGGCTCAATTGATTGGACCTAAAAATTGGGTTTATGTAATTGGACTTGAATTTAATAATAATTGGATTTAAATAAAATAAATCCGAATTGAAATAAAAATAATTATTCAATATTCGATTCGATTCAAAATAATTTAAATTCATATTTATAACGGCTAGACGAACGCGCTATTTCTTAAAAATTAGGGTTAAAGTCGAGCGACACGTTTTTCGAGAACTAATTTATAAAATTGAAAAATTCGCGGTGGCTACAGCTAAAGTGCTTCCTAAGAGAGATAACAAGAATATGACAAGTCAACTTGGCGTACACTAAAAAGGTAGGGGACAATTGAAATGGGAATGAAATTAGGAAATAGAGGGACACATCCTTCAAATGGATATTGCATGTTGAATCGTCATAATAACTCTACATAAAGTGTTCAGCATCTACCATTATTAAACGGAAATCATAATAGCCAACAAGTACATATGTAGCACATAGAAAGCATAAGAGTGTCATAAGTGGGAAAATTTAGATAATGTAGATCTCAATTTGATGAACTCCAAGGAGATGCAAAAAAGAAAACAATAAAACAGAGGAGACAAAACAATTTGGCACAGTTAAGTGGAGCATCTAATATAAATGCAAAAGGGCATATTAGATAGTGATGTCCATGCGAAAGCGATAAATAATGATGAACAAAAAGAACGATCTAAAACACGTTGATTAACAAAGAATACAGTGAATTTAGGAATCAATTATTTGTTGATTCTTTACAAAGAACATCGAATTCTTGATCTTGACTACAAAATCGTTGAATCTAAAAAATACCGATTTAGGTCCAACAAATTGGAGAAAATTTCAACAATTAATATTTTAATTTCAATTCAAAAACAACTAACTGCATGATGGCTTACAACTCATATTTAAAGCAAGATAATGACTTAAATTAAAAAGTCCTAATCGGAATTAAATTCCAAATTTATTTACTAAAGAAATATTTTAATTTTAAAAAAAAAATCCTAATTGTAAATGAAATATATTACATAGATGAAATTGCCTAAATTAAATTAAAAACATCCATATTCAGTTTTCATATGATAGCAATGGCAATACAAACCTTATAAACAGATCATTTCAATTAATCTCATACCACATTACTCAAAACAGGATCTTTGCGAATGCCAATGTGAACTCATCACCTTGTCCTTCGTTTCTTCATACCAATTGTATATGATTGGTACTCCAAAATCAAGATTGTAGTTCCCAACCTGAAGCAAAATCAAGTCTTAAAAGTTGCTTAACACAAATCTCGATACACAAAAGATCAAAATACATATTAATAAGTAGATAAATTTACAGATCTTCCACGTAGATCAGAAAATGATGGACTTATCATCTTTTCTAGGGCCTAACCTCTAATTGATTCAACGGCCTGCAATACCAATCCTGAAACTCAAAATAAATTTCAACACTAATCTGCACATCAAGTAAAAACATGATGAGTTATAATAAGCAAAGCGATATTTGATCTGAATTTTCTACACAATGCTCTAGAAAAAGAGGCCAACCTCCTATGTTTGTCATCATTCAATATGTCACTGAGATATGATATTTGCCACAGAATGGTCATTGACTAAACTCTCACCATCACTTAATATGATAAGGACACCCATTGCTGGGGCAACTATTTTTCACGCTGAAACCATCCAAGTGCATTCAATGTATACATTTCTTGCCTCACTAATGAGAATTGAAGAACTAGTTATGCCTTAAGCAGTGTTGCGTAGCATTATGTAGAAAATGCACCTGCAAAGCAAATCAGAGTCGAATAAATTCTAAAAGAATACTTAGTGAAATTAAAAATCAAATGAGAACAGATGAAATTACCACATTTTCTGAAACCAGCAATTACAACAATATTTTTCACAATGCAGACTCAATATTTCCGTCCCCCTCATCTACAGCCAATCAACTTTATTATGATAAACAGGACAGATATGCATGACAAACTAAGAGAATAAACTCTTATCACAGGGAAGGCTACTGTAGAACCACTGCAGAGTTCAGATAACAATGTTTCAAAAAAAATCTTCCCCTATGTGGAAGTGCACCATGACTTCATCATACCTATTATAAGAGTTGGATAGGGTTTAATTGTATATTAGGTAATCAGATGTTATGGGTGTTCTAATTCAATTGAACACTTTCAATTGTCTTCAACATTGACATCAAAAATAAAAACTTTAAAATCAATAACGCTCGAAGTGTCCACGCTAGACATTTATGATTTATCTAAAGAAAAAAAAGGTCGGAAAAGAATCGAAGTTTTTTGTCTTCAGAAGGCTAAGTTTGGAAAAAACCTGAAGTACAGCATCAAGGTTTGTTATGCCTTCAATAAAAAAGATTTCATGTAGAAGAACCTGACTACAGACACTAGAATCAGGTTTTTATGACACTTCGTTAGGGTCAGGAAGACGGGTACCCTCCAAGCATAAGCATTAACCCACCCGCATACAAGAGCATATATTAGCAAGTCCATGCACAAAAAACATTGATTAGACCATAACACCAAGAACTCTCCAAATGTTGAAGGAAAAAATGGATACCAGCATTAAATATAAATTTGACACATTGATCATCATTTACGATCAGAATAATTCCAAATTTTCATAACTTCTCGACATAAATAACTAAAGATTCATCCTACAGACTAAAGCAGGTACTGTCTACTGAACTGACTCTTATATAGTATCACCATCCAAGCATCATGGGTTAGTTACCTTTGCGCTATTCAATTTGCTATTGAAAAGGAAAAGAACACAATGCCATAATCAACTGACTTGCATGCTGACAATCTAACGCTTTTTGTAGAGTTTCCTCTTTATCATAGTAAATATCAAGACCACCAAATAAAGTAAATCCACAAACCACACAAATAAGCCTTTAAACAAAATACAGAACAACTATTATTGAGTGAACTTTTGGTTTATTTGGAAAATGGAACTCATATTTTCTTATTGTTGCTGAGTATCATATTTATCCCAGCTGAGTAAGTCTAATCAATCAATTGACATTCTAAAATTTAAAGAATCAAGCTTACACCAATATCAAAAAGCAATCAGGAATAGAAATGCACGCAAAGGTTAATAGAGCAAAAGACCACAAAATTTGATAGCAGAATTATACAAAAGAGCAAATTTACATTACTTCCAATATCATGAGATGAACAAAACAAAAATTAATCAGAGGTTAATAGAGCACGCAAAGGTTAATAATAACTCACCCTATCCATTTCTACAGAACAAATTCAACATGACCACTTGGCAGTTAGCACATTCTTTCTGCACAAAAATATAATACAAAATCACAAATTTAGGAGTACAAGCAAGCATTACTTGTACAATTTACAATATTCAAATAGAGAATACCAAGTGGGAGTTGCTGGATAGATAACCAACAAAGAGACAGAGCTATAACCAACAGAATGAACCGCAAAAGAATTTTAAGTTTTCCTTCTCAAGACTATGATCTACTTCACCCACAAATCGAATTTGCTATGCAAATGAAGAGTAACAACTTTACTAAAGGCAGGATTTAAATAAGATGAATGAACTAGTTTGGGGAAACATCATTAATTCAGTCAGCAATACAGTAAACATGAGTTACGATAAAATTTGATTCACCTGTCACAATTGTAGTTCACTAGAGCATTAAAAAGAATATATCCAGACAACTACAGAGAAACAGTATCAGATGTGGGAAAGAACTGAAATATCATTCATGAGTCAATTTACCATCAGTTACACTACGTCCATTCCACAACTAACAAACTATTCTACACCCAAACAAAAAACCTAGTTTTAATCATTCATACACATCGCTCAAGAACGGAAATTTGAAATCACAATATAAGAAACCCTAATAAATTATAAATTTTTCAAGAGCTGGTAAACTTGGTAACGGCCTTGGTACCCTCAGAAACAGCGTGCTTAGCCAATTCCCCAGGAAGCACCAATCTCACAGCAGTCTGGATTTCCCGAGAAGTAATCGTAGGTTTCTTGTTGTACCTGGCAAGCCTAGAGGCCTCCTGCGCCAATTTCTCAAAGATATCATTGATGAAGCTGTTCATGATGCCCATAGCCTTGCTCGAAATACCGATATCAGGATGAACCTGCTTCAGCACCTTGAAGATGTAGATCTTGTATGTCTCAACACTCTTCTTCGCTCGCTTCTTCTTCTTGTCTCCGGCAACCGCGCCTTCCTTGGGAAGTTTCTTCCCAGCATTCGGCTTCTTCTCTGCCGGAGCCTTCTCTGCAGCGGGTTTTTTCTCTGCTGGCTTCTTCTCTGCCTTTGGTGCCATTTTTAGTAGAAAAAACGCGTGTGCTTTTGGAATTTCAAAAGAGTTCAGAAAAATGGGGGGTTTGGTTGTGAGATGAGAAAGAAAGGGGGGAGAATTATATAGGAGGTTGAGATCGAGCGTGATTGGTCTATTTGGAACGATGCAGATCGAGCGTATGAACCGTTCATTAGTTTCATTATCAACGGTGTGGATTTCAGCTTAAAATTTGATTTTGAAGGTTTTGCTTGCTTTTGGCGGTAGCTTGAAAGTGAAGGGCGTGGAATAAGCTACCGTGCACCGTGGGAACGTTGGTTTGGAATAAGCCCATGTTTGTCATCCATTATTTCAAAACATTGTTTGCTACAGTAAGATTTTTCACCACATATTTATCCAATAAAATATTCAACACATAAACCAATAAAGTAACTTTAAATTTCAACCACACATTCTCCAAAAAATACTATTCATTACACCATTTTAACAACAAAAATGGATGACAAACAAGCTCTAAATTGGTGTTTGGTTGATATTAAAATTAAATTTTGAACAAATTTTAGTCCCTGTTTATTTCACCTTTTTCATTTATAAAAATAAAAAATATAACAGTTATCTATCATATCAAGCAATCAATTTTGAATTTCTATCTCTTGTGTGGGGTCCAATAACAACTATATTTTTCATTCTCATTCTACAAAAATGAAAATCAAATGGGCCCTTAATAAAAGTTGATAAAATATATGATTGAAAAATAGTAAATTCAATGAAATATGTGATTAAAATTAATTGTTGATTTTAACTTTAACAAAAATCTAGATTTTTTGTTCTATCAAGCAGAGGCTAAACGAGTAGTGCTACTTGCAAACAATTACGTACATATTGATTACATAAAAGAGAGAGAAGAAAGTCTGTAAATATAATCTACATTATGAATCTGTACACAATTATATACGAGTAGCATTACTATTCATGAATCCATTGAAATATAGGAGTGAAAATGAATTTTCAATCATGCTATAAATAATTTATAAATATTTCTAAGCTTAAAAATTGCCTTACTTCAAACTCATTTTATAAATCATTTATAAATTTTGCTAAGCTTAAGCCATTGTTTGAAAGTTATTTTTTCAAACTTACTTTATTTCATGCTCATTTTCAATCACACTATTTGTGTTTATAAATTTTTTGTATTTATTTAACGCAGAGAAAATACTATTAATTTCATTATATTTTAATTGTCTGTTTACAATGACTATATTTTTGTCCTATTGTCAATTTTGTTTAGGCTCTGTTTGGTGCACATTATTTTTTTCATTCTCATTATTCTACTCATTTTCAACCACACATTCTTCAATAAAATAATATTTTTCATCACATCAATAAATTTTCCTTCATTTTTAACCACACATTCTCCATCAATCTACTATTCAATAATACATTCTTTCAAAAGAATGTGTACCAAACACACTCTTAATGTGATTTCAATGGGTAAACTACATTTTAACTTGATTTTTAATTAAAGTAACTTCAACTAATTCTACTAACGTAATAGCAATTTCAAAATTGTCGATAATCATGAAACATAATAATTAGTTGTTGATATAGAATAATTGCATTGAATAAACGTCAACTGTCATTATTGATTAAAATCAATTTTAACAATTACATGGAATTATTGATTGACCGTAGATAAGAGTACTACCCAAGATTATGCAAAAATGATAGATTTGCATTGAAAGAAAATGTGACACGTTGAAACGTTTATTAGCCCATATATGCCTACAGACAGGCCCAACTTCTATTTAAAGGGCCGAAATTTTCTATTTTTCTTTTGGGATAATTACATAAAACCAGCTGTTTTTATTCAAGTTTATAAAAATCAGGTTTAAATTTTATTTAATCAAAAATTGAGTTTTATCATTTTTAATTAATAATGATATTATAAAATTAAAATAACCCATATACACACCCTACTACCTACCCCACCAAATTTATTTTAAATATAAAACCTATCACAACCCTAACCTAATCCATTTCATTTCTCTCCTCATTTCTGCCGACCGGTTGCCGCCTCCGCCGCCCACTTTCTCCTTCATTCTCCTCTCCCTCCCCCCCTCTGCTGCGATCGCAACAGCGTCACAGTGACGCTCTCCCCCTCCCCCTCCCCCTCTCTCTCTCCCTCTCCCTCTCCATTCATTCCCCCTTCCCCTCACCTCCCCCTTCGCAGCAGCGTCACAACAACACTGCTGCCCCTTCCCCTCCCTCTCCCTCTCCCTCTCCCTGCTCTGTTCAAATTATTTTGAGGTCAGTGATGGTGAGTTATCCAAGGCTATGGTTATGTGAACTACAGCAGCCCCCAAGATGGTTAGTGATTTGCTTATTGACAGATTTGTGTTCATCCAAATTTTTGTATTTCCATTTAATTGTCTTTAACTGACGATGGTGAGTTATCGAAGGTCGAATAAAGTGTTTAATGAGGTCTATTTGTGGTGCAGGGTTGTGTTTAGATGGTGGTTGTTGGAGTTATTGTTGGTGGGTGGTGGTTGTTGGTGAATTTGTTGGTGAATATCTGTGTGTGGCTGGTGGTGGTTTTGGATCTGTTGGTGGAGGTTGTTGTTGGTGAATCTGTTGGTGGCGATTTTTGGATCTGTTGTTGGTGGTCGTCGTTTTTTATTATTGTTGTGACTAATGAAGTCAACTGTGACCGTAATAAGACATCTGTGACCTCGAAATCGGAGCAGTTATCTGAATTAATATAACTGTGACCTTAATAAGATATCTGTGACCTCGAAATTGGACCAATTATTTGAATTAAGCTAACTGTGACCTTAATAACATATTTTTGATCTTATAATTTTTTTTATGAGTGACTATTGAAGTTAACTGTGAACTTAATAAGATATCTGTGACCTCGAAATTGGAGCAATTATCTGAATTAAGCTAACTGTGACCTTAATACGATATCTGTGACCTCGGAATCGGAGCAGTTATCTGAATTAAGCGGCAACGAACAGTCATCGGAATAGTCGTCGGAGCAGTAGGGATGGTTGAGGTGGGGTAGGATGGGGGTGGGGTGGGGTAATTATATTATATTACAATTACATATTTAATTTAATATAATAATTGTAAAATATAATTAATTAATTCATGAAAAAACTTGATTTTTGCAATTCTAAACTTAGAGCCTGATTTTTGATTTCATGATAGATAATACCTGATCCATGAATTTTTCCCTTTTCTTTTTGGTAAAAAATCACATTTAGCCCATGTTTGGTCAGGATGAAAATCTGATTTTAATTTAAGTCAAAGTCAAACAATCAATATTAATCACATCTTTCATGGGTCCCACAACTTTTCAACCACATATTTAAAAAACTTCCATCATAATCTACTAAAAATCTAATTTTAATTTCCGCTAAACACCATCTTAACATAATAATAATAATTGTTGCCCAGATTACTATAATAATAATAATAATAAACTGGAAAAAAAAATCAAATTTTCCCAACTGATAATATGTATTGGGTATTCTTCATGTTGTAAATTTTACATAAATTATGGTAAGGCTGCAGTATTTGAGTTTTTCTAATCGATGAAGAGTTGCTAATTAGTATCATCCATTGCAATAATTGAATAATTGGGTGAATTGTTTACTTTTGGGACCTTAACCAGGAATGCCATCCTTTTTTACTATTATTATTATTTATTTATTTTTGGTCATTGTGACTTTGCTGAATGTATATGCAAATATCAGACATCTTATTTTTAATAAAATTTGAAATTAAGCATAAGTTTATATTGAAATTGGTCAATCTTCTTGTCTGTGACCACTATAATAGGTTTCTTCCTTTATGTTCATTTTGAAGTATGTAGTGGGCGATCAACTAGTACATTTTAAACTGGTTTGTGTAGAATATAGCTTCAATAATTTTTATTAGACTAAGAGTGCAATCTCCTGTTTCAGTGAAATAGAACGAAATTAACAAATGGGCAACTTATAAAAATACTCTTAAAATTAAAAATCTTTTGAAAAATCATATGAAACATATTTTGGAAGTAAAAAATACTCTGTAAAATCAATCTCACTTTTTAATAGAAAGTGACGGTAAAAAAAAAAAAGTGACACTGAAAAAGTGATTCGCCGTCACTTTTTAAAGTTAAAGTGTCGTTTTTTAATTAAAAAATGACATACCATATTACTTTTATTAAAAATTGATGTTTGTTACTAAAAAAAGTGATAAAAATCAAGAAGGCGATCGAAAAAAATGATAAACACTTCAAAAAAGTGACATTTTAAAAAAAGTGACGAATTCAAAAAAGTGACACAAATTAAAAGAAGTCATACAGAATAAAAAAATGACAAAATTCAAAAAAAAAGTGACTAAAAAAAAAAGCGAAGGACTAATGATGATTTATATTTATAACTATCATCCAATATACAACAATTCTATAATCAAATAAAGTGAACAAATTCTTTGAACGCCTTTATTACTAAGAGTAATGCTATTCATCCCCATTGGGGATGAAAACACAGTGTACGTGGCGTCTATGTGACATTAAATGATAAGTGAAATTAAATAAATCATTTAATTTCACATTTACTTTAACCTATCATTTAATGAAACATAAACTGTGTTTTCATCCCTATTGGGGATGAATAACATTACTCTATTACTAAACCCACCATCCATCTCAATATATATCATTAGCAACTGCCTCATCCCTCTCGAAAACCAGCACACGGCTAACCCACCACCAAGCAATCTCCATATCGTCAATCTAATAGTTTCATCACCATCCCCCACCTCGTTTATTTCTCTATGCACTTCACTTGGATCACTATTGCTATTATCATAATTATTACTATCAATCAGAAACTCCTACCTGCAAACTGGACAAGAATTTCAACCGCTGACAAAAAAATAAACTTCAAATCTAAAATTGTCACAAATTTTGGGAAAAAAAATTAAATTAAGACTAAAAATCATATGGATTAAAGAGGGGTAGGGCCAAAATGGATGTTGAAACTTAAAATCACATCAAATGCTAGTGGTTAGGTCTTTTGGTGAAGCTGAACTTTTTTTTATCCCAGAAATCTTGATGATTGTGTACCATTCTTTCTCCTTTTTTTGGAAGTTGGCGAAGGCGGTCTGCCCAGATGTTATTGCGACCGCAAAGGAGTTGCGACAGATGATGGAGTTGCCATAGAGAAAACCCCAATGGTCGAAGGGTGAATCTTTTGTTGTTGTGGAGCTTGATAAAGCAGATATGGATTTTGGGATATTCTATGATGAAATATTGCGGCCATTGCTATTAACGAAGGAAAGAAATTTCTCTTGGGGCGACGATTAGAATTTTTTTAGCAAAAAAAAGAGGATGAAGTAGCTGAAGCCCGAAGCTAAGGCTAAAGCTACTTTTCAATACTCAGCCCTTGCTTAGTCAGCGCTTAAGGTTGAGGAATCATCTCCTACCTCTAAATTGGATGCTCCATCTCCGACAGTTGATACTGCTTCGGCTCCCACCGTACTACATCGAAAAAGGGTGGTGACTCCATATGCATCAATTTGTGTTATTTCAAACATGGATTTAAAATTTCTATAAAATCTTGAATCAAAACGAAACAACGTAGAATTAAAACACTTTTAGAAATCACAAAAGAAAAACTAGGAATTGAGAAAGAAGCATATCCGAAAGGAGTAGCACTCGTCGGTCCAGCGATGGGTTGTTGAGGTGGTGGTTGGCAAGGCAAGTTATAGAGCAGTTGCAGACAGCATTATGGGTAGCCGGTGATGGTGGGACTTTCTGGAGGTTTGGGGATTTTGGAAGTTTTGCCAGTATTATTTACGGGATTAAGAACTTTAATTAGTTTTAAGATTATTTTTCTAATTTTTTATTTTGGGAGGGTAGGGGACCTAATTTTCTCTTAACAAATTATCTCAACCGATCAAAATTGATTGGATCAAAATTAAGCCCATGTTTGGTGCCCACCATTTCAAAAAAAAAAAAGAGTTTTAAGGCCCTGTTTGGTAAACATTATTTTTTTCATTTTTATTCTTCTACTCATTTTTAACCACACATTCTTCAATAAAATAATATTTTTCATCACATCAATAACTTTTCCTTCATTTTTAACCACACATTCTCCATCAATCTACTATTCAATAATATATTCTTTCAAAAGAATGTGTCCCAAACACACTCTAAATGGTATTTTTAGGAGAATGTGTGATTAAAGTATGAAGATATTTTGAGCTTACGTTTTTAATATTTTATTATATGAATTTGTGGTTGAAAATGATCTTGTAACAAAATAAAACAATGGGTACCAACACATGGTTTAATTTATTTGAACTTAGTTTAATTTGGTCTGATTTGGTCCAATTGCTGGCTTAGAATAAGAATTAGAATAAGTTATAAGAGTTTTAATCTATCATTAAATTAATTTAATTAAACAAGGACATGCCACAAGCGTCATTCATATATAGATACTTTGATTCGAATTAGAACTAAAAGGAAGAGTCATTTTAGGTTATGGAAAGTCTTTATCCAAACGAAAAGAAGAGCTCTTTTAGGGTAAGTAATTTCTTTATCCAAGCCACGTCCATGTTATAAATAGGCACATATATATTCACTAGGTGCAAGCAACGTGCAATGCACGTTTGCGTAGTTTATATTTAATAGTTTTGTTTAATAATTAATTTGTTATTAATAAATATATAATTTTTTTGTTAATTAAATAATTAATGATGTAATGTTTATATAATTGATAAATAATTAGATGTGTGATTTTGATGTTGTGATGTAAGTTGGTGAGATCGAAGAAAATAAGCAAAAGTTGACAAATTTGGAGAAATGACTAAATTATAAGGGATCCAAAGTTCGGGGACTAAAATGTAAATACTTAAAAGTTGTGCCGAACCTCACGATGAAGATTTGAGAGTGCTCGGAGTCAATTGGATAAAGGAAGACGTCAATGGAATCAAATTTAGGCAAAAGATGATCACAAATCAATTTCCAACCGAAAAATTATAATCCGATGTTTTAGTCTCATATTGAGACCTATTTTTGGCATAGAAAGTGATCGAATTGGAGAATGATGTCTGAATCAAAGTTGTAGCCAGATCAGTTAGCTTTCCAACGCATTTTGAATCGCCTTAATCGGATATCGGAATACAAAGTTATGATAAAAACACTGAAAGAAGGTGCAGCTGCCTGTTTAAAATAAGAAATTCCGTTACATAATCCGTTAAAACAACAAATTCCGTTAGTTTTTCCGTTAAAAACAAGAAATTCCGTTACATAACCACTTTTAATATATAGAGATGTTTTGATTGTTGGTTAATTTGGTTGTACCCACGCATATAATTCCACTACCTCTAAGAAAAATAAAATAAGATAAAATTGCATAAGAAATTTGATAAGAGTATTAATCACACTATACAAGGTCTGTTAAGTAGTTAAAACAAAATATTTTAGATCACCGAGTTGATTGCATATGCCTTTGGTATATGTAGTGGAGTGAATTGGATTGAACTGGTCAGAATTTCGAGAAAAAAATAAACGTACAAGATATTTGTCGATTGTATTGTTAACGTCCAAATGGATCCAATTAAGTCCAAACACTACGCATAACATCAAAATCATCAAATGATCTACACGTGCCTTTCATTCATTCTCACTTTCGTGTCTCCCACAATACAAGAATTTATAAACAAATATATAATTTGAAGGATTAGACACGTTTGATAAGAAATTTGATATGGTATGTTTCTTATCAAGAATTGGACATTTGCTAAGGTCTCAACATGGGCCCCCCAAAAAACATGCAAATATCTCTCATTTTCTTTAGAACCCTATCAAGAACTTTGGATTCTAATATTATCAATATAACTCCAAATCCCCAAAAAATTCCAGCAAGTCCATGCAGTGTTCAATGTGATTTGTTTCCCAAAGAACCCACCAATTATGACTAAGGCCCTGTTTGAGAGCTACTAATTTCTTGTAATGTATTATAGAATAGTATATTGATAAAGAAATGCGTGGTTAAAAAGTAAGGAAACTTTATTGAATTGTGTGTAGAATGTTTTATTGTGTGAATGTGTAGTAGAGAATGATGCCGTAACAAACAATTTAAAATTTTGAACGATGACAAACAGGGGTTAAGTATTCTTTGTGGTAGACCCACATTATGTAATTCCAAGAGTAAAGTGTGGGATTCAAGAAAAGGATATTTGGTTTCTTGGAAATGGAGTTTTGCTGCAAATTATATGAGAGAGATTGTTGATAGAGTGAGACAAGAGGCATGCAGCTGAAGAAGGAAATCAGCGGCAAATAACCTAATTTGACTCTTCATTGATTTCCAATGCCAATGCTTTTGTCCTAATTGTAATGGACATATGCATATAGCCATATACTAACCAACATCTACTTTGGTACATTTGTTTCCTGATTTATTCACACTTAATTGTTCATACTTTAGTCGATTTAGTGTACGGTCAGTTCACGAAAAGATGTCTCCCAACACGATCACTATCAATTATATCATAGTACCCTTCTTAATTATTGAAAACTTTTGTTGAATTAAAAGTTGGACAAATATTTGATTTTACTAATCTTTGGAAGTGTTTTATAAATAATTTAGCGCCTGTTTGGCCCAGCTTTTAGCCAAATTTTAATTGGTTTTGTGACCGTTATTTGACAGCACGTTGGACCAATCATGAGATAAAAAGTCAACAATGCCGGCTGAAGTAGAAGACAACGGTTCAAAATGCAATTAAAATCCACCAAAAAATTTCTCCAAGACATAGCTTTAATTATAAACAGTTAGAAATTGATCGTGAATAAGTGGATAGTACTTATACATTTCTCAAAATGTAAGTGAGCCATGTATAGGCTTAGATTAGGTCATCAAGGACGGGAGAGTTTAGAAAGGTAAAATTATTGGCAATATATGCAAATGTGAGAAGATTTGTTGAATGTGAGTGTGAACTCGAACCATCTCAAAGAAGGGAAAGATGCATACCTCAATCCATAGCTTCACTAATCTTTGTGCGATCTTTTCTTGTAAATATAATTATTTTTTATGGGTTTTCTAAATAGTTAATTTATTCGTTGATCTCATTATTTGTTATTTATGCCCCTTTCTTTTATTGATATGATATGAACTATTACAATAGATGAAAATCTTTGTTCCCCAATAACAAGAGTGGGAAAATGCTCTAGTTTAACTTGTTTCGATTCCCACTTCATGTCTTACGAAGTAAAAAGTCAACTATAGATTTAAGGTTAAAGATTCAACAATTAATTAAAAGTAGTGACGAGCCTCTCATTTCTCTCTCAGCAAATGGATCACAACACTTAGAAAGTGAAAATTATTATACCTTCTTTACTTATTTTCATCAATTTGTAAAAAAAAAATTTGTTAGATAAGTTGATCCATGAAATAATATCTCCCCTTGAAAACATCCTTTTTCTTATGCAATAGTCATTTTCTTTGATCTAAAGAGCAAGTTTTGGGGGGGGGGGGGGGGGGTTAGTGTTAGTCCACATGCTACTCATATCTTTAAGTATGACATATAAAACATTTATTTCTCTAACTTCAATAACTTTTACAACTTTGCTACACTGCCGGGCCACATGGGGGAAGGTTCATAGGGCTGATGTGGCCCTGGCAAAGAAGATAAACCTTAAGAGCTTGTTTGGTAGCAATTAAAATCCAATTAAAATTGAAAATATAGTCGTTATTGGGTCTCACTCGTCTAATAAAAGTCAACAATAACGGCTAGCTTTTCAATTTTAATCCGATTTTAATCTTTACCAAACAAGCTCTAACTTTATTTTCTCTCAAATATTTTATAAGCAATTATGTTTTAAGCCAAACAAAGAATTATATGTATCAATATCGAACTATTTATTATAAATTACTATGAAAAATATTTATGGTAATAATTAACTTACACGTTAACAAAAAGTTGTAATGTACACACTAGTGGAACTTGAATTTTGAACTACGTCAAAATAAACTCTTTATCTCAATTTTTACTGCTTCTTTGCTATAGTAATACATGTGATATAGAAGTGTCAAGATGTCAACGAATGCACATTTGCAAATTCATTGATTTTGCAACAAAAAAATAAAATAAAAATCGAGACTGCATCGATGATTAAAGTAAATTCCAATATTTTATAAATTTAATCAAAATCAAGCGAAGCACGGATTTTTGGCCGCTCTTTTTTAATTTATTCACCAATTTCTAATTAAAATTGCTTCATATCATTAAGGTCAAACAAAATATAAACTAGGTCCTACTCCAATAGAGTATTATGTTTAAACAAATAAATTGTTAAGATAGAATTATGTGTTGCATTGCATTAACATGTCGAGACTAGCAATTTTAATGGTAGTTCATTATCGTTAGGATATTGGGCTTCTCAACCTTTCGGGAAGAGTAGAAATGACTCCTTAACCTATAACTATGTGGTTTTGATTTCCAATAGTTATGAAATTAGATCCTCACGCGACAGAAACTGACAATGTGAACGTCGAAATCACATATGACTTTTATGTAAACTACAGTTGGAGGACAAAACCGACATACCACTTAATATATTTTCCCAATTTTAATGTTGTCACGTGGAGATCCAATCTCGCAACATTAAATATGTTAGAGAATCAAAACATCACTTTTTTGAGAGTTGGGAAGTCCACACTTAAATTTTTTTATGAAAAAATGCAGAAGACGGAAAATATGGATGCACCCAAGAAAATGTTACACGTTGTGGGTAGAATTAAAATAATAATTGAAGTAAGATATTTAATATTTTATGCTAAAATTGCCGGTTGGCTTAAAGCAATTAATGAGTGCAAGCATCAACATCCAAAGCAGCTCAACAGAACGTGACACGCCCAATTTTCGCAAGAGTAAGACAAGGACCTTATTTGGTGCCTGCTCAAATTCTCGTGCCTTTCCAATTTTAGGATATTTCAGAATTTATTTGCCTAAACTTCGTCCATTGTCAAAAACAAAATATTTAGAAAAATAAGGTCTCGTTTGTTTCTGATTAAGATCAAATTTTAATTTAAATCAAAGTCAAATAATCAATATTAATCACATCTTTCATGTGTCCCACAATTTTTCAACCACACATTTCAAAAACTTTTATCACAATGTACTAAAAATCTAATTTTAATCCCCACCAAATATCCACTAAGTGAGAGGCTCGAGCATCTAAGTAATTCATTACATTTTCTCACGTGTTATTTAAAGATGTTAGTCCCTAATTATATATTTATTGATTGGTCGTGAGTCACACATCCATTGAAAAAAATTCAAAATATAAATCTACATTTGTTCGTTGATTAACTCCAATGTTATTTATTGTTGACTGGATTTTCTTGCGCAGAATTACAAGTATAGGTTTTCAAATGATCATCAATCCTAGTATGAAGAAATATTTAATGAACTTGTGTTTTGTTCCGAGTTCTAGCTATATAACTAAATTTTAGTTATATCAACTATTATTTAAGAAAGTGAAAAAAAAATAAAAAAATTACACAATAGTTGACATTTCAATATTTTTTTTTTTTTTCAAACACTATATCGGATGAACCATTTGATTTGAAAGTATAAGATGTTAGATAGAGTCGCATGTCTTTTAAATATTGTTTTCAATACACTGCTCAAGTGTAAAAAAGCTTAACAGGAGATTTTAACTCCTCGCGCTCATGTTATATACCATTTATTTCAAAAAGTCAATTGGTTAGATATTTTATTTAGGGTATAATTTGGTCTCAAAATGATTATACAAGAAGTTCAAATTTATTTTTAGTAGGTTATAGTCATTTTTTAAAATTGTTTTTCCTTATATTTATCCAAAATATAAAAAAGATTATCTTAAAACTACTTATCACCTATCAACCTTTTAAAGAAAATTGCAGTGGGTCCCTAATATATATATATTTTAACTCAACCATCCAAACCTTTGAAAAAATGAACAGCTCAAGAACCTTTAAACAATAACCTTCCAAACGTCGGTAAAATGTGGCATGTGTGATGCACGTGTCTAACTTTCATAGGAGCAAAAAGAGTAATATATGATTATGATTAAAATAATTAAAAACTAAAGAATAGACAGGAACGAAAGAAAAAGAGAAAACAATTGAAGAAGTCATCTTCCCCGACACACACCCCACCCCACTCCACCCTATCAAACCAAAACTTATTACTACCACCATCCCCATCCCTACAACATGTTATAGTCACCCACCAACAACTAGTCACCGATAGTCAGTCTTAACCAATTCCACATCCAAAACTAGTCGATTGCTCAATTTATACATGTAATTTACTCATGAATCTTTTAATCTTTGATCACAAGAAAATTCAAAACAAGTGGTAGGGTGATGAATGGTAGAGAAGCTAAGTGATTTGGAAGCATTTTCCTAGGTTTCGCAAATCGATCCCCATAGTTTGGGAATAGCCATGGGAAGAAATTCCCCATGGCTTCAAGGGGAAGTTTGAAAGTGGTCAAAGCTGGTGCTGGTGCTAAAGGTAAAAAGATGTAATTTAAATGGGGATGGTGGTGTTTAATTGGGTGACGGTGGTTGACAGTTAGTGTTGAAAAAAATGAATTTTTTTTCTTCTTTATTTGTTTTAAATGGGAAAATGTGGAAAGACGGATTTGCCCTCTTAAAAGTGGGCAACTGCAATTCACATGCTAAATTCTTTTTAGAAGATTATTGTTCAAAGGTCATCGTGCTGCATATTTTTCCAAAGGTTTGGAATAGCAGTGTCAAAAATAAAAGTTAGAGACCCATTTGCACTTTTTTGAAGGTCAAGAACCCGAGTGCAATTCTCTGATTTGTCAAAAAAAAAAAGAAAAAAAAAAAGGAAAAAGGTGTTGAGCTCCTCATCTATTGGCCCTACTTTTGTCAAGAATTCGCGATGGTCCAACAAAAATGTGGAAAATGAAAATAAATATAAATTAATTAAAAATAAAAAAATAGTCAATTAATTAAAGAAAACCAAATTATTACATTATTCGTAAGAAAAGAACTGCTTCCTCCTTTCTCTCCATTATATAAATGTCCATCTACCCCTTACATTTCTCCTTCTCTCCCCTCTGAAACGATTTTTGTTCTTCATATTTGCTCTCTCAAAAACCTATACATACACTGTATGTATATATATATATCCGTGAAAATTGAAGTATTTATTTTGGCTTTATTTTGTATTATTACACTGCAATCGAAGAGAAGACAGCTTCAGAGGTACGTTTTCTTTGGTCTATGATCATCAATTCCAATATGTATTGATTTTTTGACATCAGTTGTCTCCTTTGATCCTAATGTTAATCTTCTATATTTATGCTTTTTGGATCTTCATTTCCTTCAATTCTCTGTTAGAATTTCATCCCTTTTTTTAGATTTCGATTGGTTTGTTATTTTGATGGAAAATGAAAATATTTGCCTGTTTAATCTGTTCAGGTGATATTGTATATTGGAGAAGAGATTTCAATCGGTTAAAATGCACTATATTCGGAGACACTTTGATTCCAAAATAGGGTCCCTAGGCCTAGGGTTAGGTTTGTTTTTTGAGTATAGGAAATGGATTTCTGTGTGACAATTTATAGGCTTTCGATATGTTATGCAGGGTGAAAGAATATGGGTCTATTGGGTGAAATTTGAATACTAGGGTATCTTTTAGTTGCGATTGAGTGTGGTGGCGGAAGTGGTAGGTTAAGGGTCAATCAGGTATGGCTGATATTCAGCAACAACTGCAACAGAAATCCGAGAGCACAGCCACTGATGCTCGCTCTGAGTTTGAGAGGGGCTTAGAGGAGTTCATGCGTGGGCGTTATGATGAATGCATGTCCTTCAGTTCGTGCAGCTCTCCACGCACTACTACTACTACTGAAGATGAGGAGGATGAGGGCGAACAGCTTGTGCGGAGGAGGAGGAGGAGGTCGAATCTTGAGAGTGATGATTTGGCAGAGTCTTCTGCTGCCAGGAGGCGTCAATCGAGGATCTTGAGTAGGTGGGCTGCTCGTCAGGCAGAGGAGATGATCACCACTATTGAAAGGAGGAACCGCGAATCAGAGTTGATGGCACTTGCAGGCTTGCACACGGTCTCCATGCTCGATTCTTCATTCTTGAGGGAGTCACAGTCCCCAACTTCTAGGCGCCAAGGGAATGTTGAGAGGCTGAGTACCCGGGACTCCTCTATTTTGCAGATGTGGAGGGAGTTGGAGGATGAGCATGCATTGAGTCGTGCCCAGGAGAGGGTAAGGGAGAGGTTGAGGCAGCGGAGGAGCGTGGATTCTAATACAAATATATCCAGTACAAATTTGTCAGGAAGTAGAGAGAGTAATAATCAGGGAAGTCTGGAAGGTGCTGGTGAGAACGAGCATGACTTTGCAACTTGGTCCCATGATCAGTTTGGCCCACAGAATGAGAATAGGGATCCTGACAATTCTAGTCGGGAACAATCACCTGATCTAGGGGATGTTGAGAGGGAGAGGGTGAGGCATATTGTTCGGGGATGGATGGAGAGTGGCATTAGTGACCCTTCATCTAATGTTATGCAGGGGAATGGAAGTCCTGGAGCTGAATGGTTGGGGGAAACTGAGCGTGAAAGGGTAAGGATTGCGAGAGAGTGGATGCAAATGACAAGTCAACAAAGAGGATCTCATAGTGGACGCAGGGAAGAACATAATAGTGGACTTGGTGCTCAAGTTGACAGTGTCCATGAAAGGTCTGTTGTTGCCCACAGGGAAGGTCAGCCAGAGCATACTCGCACAGACATGTTGAGGTTGCGCGGAAGACAAGCCTTGCTTGATTTGCTTGTCAGGATAGGGAGGGAAAGGCAGGGGGAACTTCAGGGCCTGTTGGAACATCGTGCTGTTACTGACTTTGCACATCGCAGTCGCATTCAGGTGACAACATACTGTTCTGGTTTCACTTAATTTTGTTTCATATAAACAGTATCATTCCAATGTTTAAAGAAGCGCTGATCATGTGCAAGATTTGTCTTTGATTATAGTTGGACAGTATTCAAAATAATCTTTAACTTTTGTTGTTGCAAGTATGCTCAAGTTTTACTTCTATTTGTCAAATTCAGAACTTAAGTTATATATTTTATACAAGTCAGCACTGTGTAGGAAAGTGATTTCTTAATTGCCCCCATAGGCCTTAACTACTACGAGTTGCTCAGCATATTAGGGTGTGGAGGCGCTAATGAATTTTTTGGTGGGTTGTCTCCTTTACAAGTGGTATGGGTTTCAGTTCAACCTTCTTGTTCTTGTTGTCATTTTTGGTTTCTTTTAGATAAATCTCAGCTGTGGTTCTAATATCTTACTCGAGACTTCAGTACTTCGATTTTATTTCTAGTTTATAGGTTGAACCGTTGAAGTACCTATCAGACAAGGTTGGAGGCACCCATAGGCTCTTTTTAGCTGTTTTTTCAATGATTCCTCTTTATTCATCGACAGTGCATTGAGTCCACTTTTTATGATGGGATATTATTACATTATTATTGATTGGTTGCTTATCATGAACTCTTGGAACATATATATATATATATATATATATTATATGTATATATAAACGTATGTTTCTTCCTGATCTTCCTTTGGTGGAAATGCTTCTAAAATTGATAAATATCTCACTCTGCAATTAGAACTTTACACTTGTTCAATATCAAGTATCAAACTGTAAGTTCCTGTAAAGACTTGTAAATTACTGTGATTTATTAGCCCCTTACTTTAAGTTATTTTATGCTTAGCCTTAATGCAAAAAGTTCATATTTGAAGAGTAATTGTGAGTTGATGTTTACTTCAAGTAGTCCCTTTGTTTTACAATAACGTAAGAGTTCACAAGTTGCTTCATCTTTTTTGTATCTTGTGCATCAGATATCTGTTTATATTGACTCATCATTTATCTCGGAAAATGTTTCTTTGAGCTTCTGGAGTAGTTCACTTGAATTTGTAATTATAATCGCCTATTCTTGTTTCAATTTTCAGTCATTACTTAGAGGCAGATTCTTAAGAAACGAAAGGCCCGATGAGGAAGAGCGACCGCCTTCAAGGGCAGCTAGTGAGTTAAATCAGTTAAGGCAGCGACACACAGTCTCAGGTCTGAGGTATGGGCACTTATGCAAGCCATACGCTGGAACCTTCTCACTTCTTTAAATTTTTGTTCTTCCTTTATTTTAACTTCTTTTGCCCATGCTGGTTTTTGTGTATGTTTTTCCATTCTCGTGCTTGGACTAGTGGATGGAATGAGAACATTATATTCTAGATTTTTGAGTGAAAAACCTTTCCAGTATCTTAGTGTTAAGAGGTATCAAATGATGTTATATGAACTTTCCAAAAATAATGATGGAAGTTGTAGTGACACGTAGGATGTGAAAATCAAGAAATGAACATGATGTTTGATGTTTAATTCGTTAAGCTGGAAATGTTTTCAGACATTGATGTGAACACATTCTTGGTTATGGGATATTGGTGGACAACAGTAGCTTGCTCTAATTTTCAAGCTTATCTAAGATTCTAGTGCAGTACAGGTTTGCTCATTTTTAACAGAGATGAATAAATAATTGATGCGTTTGTAGGATCCATGGAGACGGTATAAAAATAAGAACTATGATGCTCACACTCTTCTGTTTGGATGATGTTCTTGTATTGACACAACATGACATAAGTATATGGGTATGGATCCCGTGTTGGATTCTTCAATTTAGAATTGTACAAGATAGAAACATGGAAGGGAGATTGCCGTGGGAGGAAGTAGAAGTTGCAGTGGGCCTATGGTTGGTAAAGCAATAAAATTGATTATGAGGCATAAAACCAGGCCCATTTAATGCTACACCCCCTAAAAAATAGATATAAAATTATTAGTATAGTATTCTAAAAAAAATCATGTTTGAAAGACACCCATTTGCCCATGTCCAAATTTCGGATCCTTATTAGACATCCTTGTATCTTAAGTTTTTGAAGAAAAATGATTTGATTCTAGATGTACACATACCCATACCCGATTCCGAGCAACATAGAATAAGAGTGGAGGACAGGGCAAGAGAGAGAAAGGGAAGGAGAAAATATAGGAGATTTACAGTTTGAAAAGAGTTTCAAGGAGAAAAGCCATTTTGCTTTTTCTTCAAAAATACTTGATATTTATTTTGAATGAAGATTTTAAACCTAATAATAATGAGTTAATTCCTTTTTGTGTTTGACTGGCATGAGTCAAGGTTGCATGAATGCTCAAATATCTTTGTCACAAACGTGTTTAGAGTTTTTATGTACAACACATGCTGATTGATCTTGATAAAAGTCCACTGACGGGCCTTTTCTTTTTCCTTTTCAAAATATCCTGGTATCATTAGTTATCTCTGCTTTTCACCGGGGCGGGGTGGGGGTGGGGGTGGGGGCGTTATCCTCTTTGGTACTCTGTAAGCATTTTACATGTAACTTTTTCTTCTACTTGAGAGCCTGTCCTTATTGTGCACCTTATGATTTATTTTAGTAATGGAAGTCCATGATACTAACTTATCACTGTAATCCAATATGTCTGGTCATTTTTCTATATAATATGTTGGAGGAAATTTTTGTAATTTTTATTTGATTGCATGCTTATAAATTTCATCCAGGGAAGGGTTCCGCTCCAGATTGGAAAACATTGTTCGTGGCCAAGTAAGCAGTCATCCTGAAACTTCATCTAACAATAACAACTGTGATTCTAGAACTGATCAGACTGATACAAATTCTTCACAGGAAGTTCAACATGAGAATAATGACCAATCTCAATCTAGACATCAGGAAATTGATGTTAACCCATTGCCGGATCATATGGCAAATTTGGATAGCAGCACAGCTGTTCAAAGTACAACTCAACAAGCTATTGCAGGTCAAGGAAGCAACTGGCAGGAACAGATTACTGAAAATGAGAGAGAAAACGTGCAAGAATCAACCTATAACGAGTCTAATGGATGGAGAGATGGCACTTTGCAACAGGAAAATCCCGTACCTAATTGGAGCTTGGAAGCATCAGTAAATGAAGGTGGAGGTCAAAGTCAGCTGGAAGAAGTCCACGAGGGTTGGCGTGATAATGGCTCTCGAGAAGCTATAGATAATTGGTCGGAAGGACCTTCAGACGTTCCAAGAAGGCGGGACTCTCTACCACATAGAAGAGGCACCAGGTTCCACCCTCATGATGATAATGTGTATAGCATGGAACTCAGGGAGCTTCTTAGCAGGTTATTGTCTCACACTGTTATGTGCTCAAGCTTTATAGTTTTTTGGGCTTATCTTCAACTTAGCCCATATTTGGATAATATTCATAAAATATTTATAATCGATCAAATCACTTTTTATTCATACATGTCATGGGACCCACAAGTACTAACTTATCTGCTAGTCATTGCTATCTATTTATAATTTAAACTGTTTATAAGCCCTTCCCAAACGTGCTTTTCCTTTTCATTGTAGGAGGAGTGTCTCTAATCTTCTCCGTAGTGGTTTCCGTGAGAGCCTAGATCAGTTGATTCAATCATATGTAGAAAGGCAAGGCGGGTCTCCTATTGACTGGGATCTGCACAGGAACTTGCCTCTTCCAGCATCCCCGGAGAGGGATCAGGACCAACATAATGAGGAGCAGAATGAGGATCAGCATGATGCTATTGGTAGACCTTCATTGGTATTACCATCCCCTCCAGTACCACCATCTCAACCGCTTTGGCATCAGGATTTGCACCACTCCAGTTGGT
The DNA here is from genome assembly GCA_035079005.1 of Fraxinus americana. Taxonomy (NCBI): domain Eukaryota; kingdom Viridiplantae; phylum Streptophyta; class Magnoliopsida; order Lamiales; family Oleaceae; genus Fraxinus; species Fraxinus americana. The sequence goes on along the minus strand of CM068713.1, from coordinate 6,684,817 downwards.
CTCGTCACCATCGATCTGAACTCGTGAGTTGATTTTTTCTTGTCTTCTCTCTTTTCAAGAATGTGAAGCGCATATAAATTGTTATGTTGATTTGACAATGATATGATATGTCCTTTCCTCAAGAAATCAAGGATATTATTATTTCACAGTTGTTCTTTGTTCAATTAAGACTTTGGATGTCATGGTTGATTATGTGATAGTGGCCAAACAGTTGAGGCCTGATTAGGTTATGGTCCTCGAAAATTTTATTTTGATGATATAGGAATTATACAATGCCCAGGTGTTAATGAATATCTATTCTTTTGAGTACTATATGAAGGGAAGATTTTTGGTCTGTAACTAGTAAAATAACCTTCTCATGATTTTTGGTATCATTCTGAAATTGGATTGATGAACTTAGGCAATGAAATTTGTCATTTGTCGTCTCTTGTGTGAAAATTGACGACAATTTGTCCAGAAGCTACTCAACTTGGTTCTTGCACTTAATATCTGTGTTTATAACTAAAATCTCGTGTTGCTTAAGCAAAGTGGGTCAAAAAATCTGCTTGAGTCGAGCCATACAGTTAGTGAGGTTGATTAGTGTGACCGTCCTTTTAAAATTGTGCTAAGCTGTGGTTCTTCCAGCTTTGGAATCATTTGATTGTTGAATACTAAAGACTTACAATCTGACTAGTTGTAGTCTTCAATGTAAGCAGAACTGAGGTTCAGTTTGGAGTCTCAATGGATCGTTCCAAATTCTTGAAGCCATTAACCATCCCATTATATGCAGAACTGTTGATGAGACTATGATTATGCAATTTGACATTTGAACTTAATCCTTGCTTCCTAATTATGGGCAGGAGTGGGAGATGATTAATGATCTGAGATCAGATGTTGCAAAACTTCAGCAAGGTATGAACCACATGCAAAGGATGTTAGAAGCTTGCATGGACATGCAACTGGAGTTGCAACGGTCAGTCCGACAGGAAGTCTCAGCCGCTCTTAATCGATCAACTGGTGGACAAGGTTGGTTTGTAATCTTGATGCTATGAACCTGAGTTTCTACCTATTCAAGCCCCATGAAAGCCTTTTTGCCTTTATCATTAGCTCATGTAGCCATTCCTGGTGTTTACTCACCTCACGTTTCAACCGCTGCCTCTATTAACTGCCCTAGATAAGCAGAATGCTGCTTCCGTCCATTGATTACTTTGAATTTTCTGTTGGCGCTCTATCTTATATTGTTTGCTCTAATTGGTTTTATTAATGCATGTGCGTACATTCAGGGATAGCAGAGACTTCAGAGGATGGGTCTAAATGGGGTCAGGTTAGAAAGGGTACCTGCTGTGTTTGTTGTGATAACCACATTGATTCTTTATTGTACAGGTATGGTAACCTATTCTATCATGCAAAATTATACGCACTACTATTTTGCACACAACTCCATTACACGCCCATTAAGACACTAGAAAAATATACCAGTTTGAAGTCATCTAAAGCCTTTTTGAAGCCAAATGTGCTCATTTCAATGTCACGTTGACAATTTTTTTTGTAAATTGAACCTTTAAGAGTACCGTTCTTGGCTTAATGGGAGTCCACCGGTGGTGAAAAATGTCTTATATGAACTTTCTATGTCAAATCCACGCCATATGGAGAGTTGCGCACTATTTTACGTCACAACAGTTGTTTTTGAGTTGGGATAAATTTTATTTTTGTGGCCAATATATATTTCCTTACATATGTTTCTCTGATCTGCAGATGTGGGCACATGTGCACTTGTTCTAAATGTGCAAACGAGTTGGTTCGCAGAGGAGGGAAGTGTCCATTGTGTCGTGCACCCATTGTTGAGGTGATTAGAGCTTACTCCATACTGTAAAAAGAAACCATAGAGAGAGAATAAAATACGCTAACGGTTGATAAGATACGTTGAAGCTCAATCTTATCTGTAGTGTTTAGTCAGCCACTGTTATCCGGATTATATTTGGAAAGCTTTGCATTGTATTAATGGAACCACAAATAGTGTTTAACTGCTTCCTTATTCATTCGTAAATAATATTTCAATTCTTTCCTGGCGAAAAAATAGCAATATTGTCAGTGTCACGATGGGAATTGTTGGAATCTCTTCAATTTAATAAATGTACATATTAAAAATATTTACCTTCGAAGAAAAATAATTATTCACGCATGACGACCACAGCTTGTAATCTACAAACTTTTTGTGCCAAACGTGCATTTGAGATACAAATATTCTTATCCTCAAAAACAATTCTTTAGCACTCGATTTCTTTGGTGTCTTTTGATCGGATTCAATTCTTCGATGAAAACTTGAGGGGTACTTGTACAATCGACAATTGGGTAGGTTAAAAATGTCCCGTCTCGAAAAGTTTTAAGATTTCTTTTGTGGTGTGGCTCATCAACGATACATGAAATTTGGAATCTCAAAATTTAAGATATTTGTTTTAGGTACAATGCAGAAAAAAAAATATATTTTGAATTAAGCTATTTGTACCCTTTGATTTACACTTTGGTTTACCCGACTCCACCTCTTCCCTTACATGGGGGTCGGGTCCCACATCCAACAAATGCGTGGGACCTGACCCCCACGTGAGGGAGGGAGTGGGGTTGGATAAACCAAAGTGTAAATTAAAGGGTACATGTAGCAAGGTCCATATATTTTAGATGCACACAAAACATGTGATGTTCAGACGTTTGATATCAAACAGAATTTTATTTAGTAGGGGCACACACTCTCTCTCTACTTATAACTGAACCAAGGTTTTAATTTAAGTTAAGCAGCAGCCGCCTCTGCCTTCATTTCATCTTTAATGGCCATTGCTAACAGATCATAGGCTTGAGTCCACGCACCATTCATTTCTTCACTCCATTTATCCCCCATTGCCTCCTTAACTGTTCTCAGCAAAGCCACTTTCACAACCTATTGTAAGTTACGCAATACACGAAAATGAATTAATTGGTACTACCGAGCGAAGATTCTATTTATTTTGAATAGAAAAATTTATACCTCGAAGTGAGGATACATGACTCCTTTCTGAAGATGGACGGCTCCCAGCCATTTGAGAGTAGTATCAGCCACCACCACTTTGCCCTTCTCGTGAAGTTGAATAGCCGATTCACACGTCTTTATATATAAATATATTCGGAGAAAAAAAAGTTAATTTACTCGTAGAAATAAGCTGTTACTCAAAAAAATATTTATGTACTCGGATTATTTGAGTGAATTCATCTTGAAGTCCATTGATGGTAAGTTCATTGCATAAAAGATCTTTATGTTGATTCTCATGTATGTTTGTTATAATGGAAAAGTTGTGTACATATGAAATAGTTAAAATTAATTGTGAACTTTGATTCGAAATTTTAATTTGATTTAATCTATAATAAGCACGGGCTAAAAATTACTATGGAACAATACACAAAACCTACATATAAGAATTGTTTTTCAAAATTAATAAATTTGTCTAATTATTTCAAAAATCAGGTGGTAAATAGATTTATTAAATATTAAATTATAATATAATATATATTAATTATTTACACCCCAGACACCTCACCCACCCCCATCACCTCACTACACCACATTCCATCCATCTCCGGCGACGCTCCGGCGACTTCCCACTATTACTCCGGTGACCGCTCCGGTGACACGGCTATTCCGATGATCACCAAACGGCCGTTCCGGAGGCCAACTTCCAAAATTTTCCAGAATTTTTTTGTCACAATTGGTTACCACGAGTCACAATTCACAAGTCACAATCGGTTACAAAAGGGCACAATCGGTCACAAACAGTCACAATTCACCAGTCACAATCGATCACAAAAGGGCACAATCGGTCACAAACAGTCACATTCGGTCACAAACAGTCACAGTAACACATATTTGGTCGAAATTTCATTGCACAATTCATCCCTGTTGCCACAAAGCGGGCTGAGGCCGCGAGGCCACTAAAATCAATCTTCATCATTTTCCTTAAAAATCAATTGATTTAAAATTAAGTTTGAATATGAAATTTTTGTGGAATTTGAGCTTTGGCATTAACCTGAATAATGCCACTGCCACTACGACAATCCTCACCCCGTCATTGTCGCCACCACCACCACAACACCACCACTACTGTCGTCCCACCACCACCAATCTCAGTCATCGTCACCGTAAACATGGACGACCTGAACCTTCTTTTCTAAATCTGAGTTTTCATCACTATTCTTCATGTTCCTCAAGCTCCATTCTCTCTCCTCTTCCATTTTCTTCATTTTCAACTCTAATGACCTGAACAATAGAGTTAAGGTAGGGTCGGAGCTCCGCTTCTGGAGTTCAGAGGCAATAGAGTCCCAGCAGAGTCAGATTCTTTTCTGAATCATCATAAAATGTTTTCAAAAATTAAAAATTGAATATTATATTCCACCCCAGCCCTAATAGTGAAGCAAGCAGCGGCGAGAGCGACGACGCTGCTAGCAGCATCTCGTCGCTGTAGCGATGAAGCTAGGCGATGCTCCTCCGTTCATCAACACGGGAAATGGTGTTTGCACATTTGACGTCGGGGCATTGGGGAGGTGGGTTTGCAGTGAACTCACCAGCCTGTGGCCAAATCGTTGCGGTTGTGGTTGCGATGGCTCGATCCCAACGGCGCTGCTCCATGGTGGCTGTCGGTGGAAAATGAGGAGAGAGGAAGAGGATGGATGGATGGATGGAGATGAGATGAATCAATTTGGGATAAATCGGGGGTGGGTTGATGAATATGTAGATTTAAATTTTTAATAATTATAATTAATAATTTTATTTACCACCTGAAATCTGAATTTTAAACTTAATCTCCTTATTTATGAAAACTGATTTTTAATTGCAGGGTTTTAGGTAATTTTCTCAAATTACTATCCTATTGTCCAACAAAGATTTAGGACTTATTTCTAAACTTGAATGACTTTGCTTTTATTATTCGGATGGCCCAACAAATCTCTCGAGCCCTTTCTAATTGTTAGTAGCCATATCAATGAGCCGAGCCACGAAGCTCGGGCTAGGCTCGAGCCAAAAAGGTTCGAGCTTTTTTTCACCCAAGCTCGGCCAAAAAATTCCGGCTCGACCCGAGCTTTAGAGGGCCAAGCCAGACCGACTCGGGTATTTTTTTTTTCAAAGATAGCTGCCTGGCAGCTACAACATTTTATTATTTTTTTTCCTGTTGTTTCGCTTTTTTTTTTATTATTAACGGGCTCGGCCAGTGACACCGACGAGCCACACGCCCCCCCGGGCTCGAGCCAACGCCCCCAAAATGGGGCTCAGTGGAACTGAGCTACGAGGTGGCCCGGCTCGGACTTTTTCCTGGTCGAGCCCGATTCGACTAACTTTTTTGTCATCCCTAATTGTTAGTTTGACCCAAAACTCCCTTGAGTCAAGAGAGGGAGGTCATCAATAATTGTGTTCCATGGAGACCAAAATTCAGTAGATAAATAAATTAATTACCGTCTTGAAAACCTTAACAGCATGAGCCCTCAGTTTGGGATTATTCTGAGGGATTTCATCTGTGTTTTGCAGAAACGAGAACATGTTCTTCGCTTCCGGGGCATCCTCCATAATCCTGCATCCATTCCATTCCATTATAAATAACAATAAAAATTCTTAATAAGGCCATTTCATTAAGGTGCACGGCGAAATGAATCTCTGTGTACATACATGAATGTGGGCTTTCTCTATATACTTACAACGTGAACAAACGAAGGCTGAGCTCAGGAACATTTTGCTTCATCACTTCCCATGACTCCTTCACTAAACTTTCTTGTTTCTCACTGAAAACCATTCTCTCTCTCTCTCTCTCTCGTAGTTATCAGATGCCCATCTCTATTTATAAATTAACTTGTCATGGGGTGGACCGTGGATTGGCGAGTAAGCGTAGGTGTATTTTGCAAACTAGATGACATAAAATAAACCATATTTCAAGGTATTTGGTTCCACATAGTTTTCATGGATGGAGCATTTTGTTGAGAATTACAAGTCATGACTGCTGAAAAGAAAATAAACTAGTATACAATTTATTGTCACCAATGCCTATATCATGAATAAATGGAAAATTTATTAATATGACATATTTCGTTTTAGAGGTTATCTTATTAAAAAGATTATTTAAATCATCTTAATAAGGTAACTTTTAAACTTAGCCAAATATACTATTAATTAGTTTGATTTCTTGAAATTGTTACATTAGAACATTGGTCAACTTTAAATTGTTTTAAGTATAGTTACTTACGCTCAAGTATTTGAAATCGTCATAGATTTAAAATATTGCTGAATATTTTTAACATTACTATACTCTCGTGTGAATTCGTCATGACGAGTTCATGAAAGACTTTCTCTTCGACGACATTCCATTCAATCTTATATGTAAAATTTGAAAGCGTTTATAAATGATTTAGATTATAAATATATAAAAATGAGTAGTGGATTGTGAATCTCTTAAGTGAATCGTGAGAATAAAAAGTGACTCGATTGTTTATGAACATAGATGTAGGCTTAGACTCTGTAATATTTTTTCTTAATAATTTTTTAAATAGTAATATACTGCATTTTTTGTGTTAATTGTCCAAATAATTATTGAACTTATGTTTGTGACTTTAATTGCTCATTGAAATCTTAGATGTCAGTTTTAAGTTTTAACTACTAAACTTATCAAAATGTTGGACCTTACTTACGACATGACATTCACTACTCAAATCTGACAAAATTGATGACATGCCAGACGGAATGCAGAGGTGACGAAACTCATGGCACACCAAATTATCACATAAGAAAAGTTGTCTTTAATTGCTCACTTTATTTTGAAAGACGTCTTCGATTGCTCATTATACTTTTAAAAAGGTTTTTGATTGCTCACTATACTTTTAGAAACATATTTGATAACTCATTATACTTTAAATTGGTCGAATTTTAACCATTGAACTTGTAAAACTGACGTGATTTGTCTTGAAAATTTAAAAATGTTGTTCCAAGTATCATTTTCATACAACAAAATAATTTTACAATACGTTACAAGGGAATGTTTTAAGACTGGTTGCAATGCCTGAGTTTTGTTTGTATTCTTTTCATATTTGATCTATAATCTACATTAACAGCAATAAAATATTGACAACTTTGATAACTAATTTTAACAAAAATATATATGATATTTACCAGAAGTATTTATAATCTACATTAATAACAAAAAACATATACTAAAAACCATGAAATTTTTTTGTGCAGCCAAAAATATAAAAACCATTCAAAAAATTAATATTTCTAGGGTTTGTTTGAGCCCCGCCCCCCCCGCCCCCCCCCCCCCCTTTTTTTTTTTCGTAAAAAATGCATTTTGCAATAGTGTTATGAGCCTCAATTTTTGTTCGTTGTAAAAATTATTTCCTTAATTTTTTATTTGAATTCTTATCTTCAATCTTCCATTAATTAGTGCATCTCGTCCTTGATGATGATTTGTGTTAAAATATTTTGTTTTCATTTATTTTTTCGTACTTTATATTTTTTATTTTTTAAAAAAATAATGAAAAATAAGTTGTTATACTCCATTTCAACAAAATTTTTAAACATAAATTGCTATCAAATACAAAATGTGTTAATTAATAAAAAATTTTGAGTATATGAATGACATGAAATATCATTAGAGACATAAATGGTATAATGAGTGAAGATTGAGAACCTTGAATATAATTAAAATATGGCGAAAGAAATAAAAATTGTGGTGTGAACATAAATATTTCAAAATTTGGATCGAAATTCATAAACAGGTACTGGAAATTAGAACTAAGAGGATGAAGCTCTGATAAAGTCAGTGTTCAAGGTGAACATCGTTGTCAAATTCTTATCATTATTGTTTGTATTTAGTATTATTATTGTGTGTCTTTCTGTAATTTTGTATGCTAGCCTTTGCTTGGTGCAATTGTTTACAAAAGGACAACAAGTGCATGCAGATATAATGAACGATTAGTGATGAAGATTTGCCCATGTTTTCATGAACGGATTCAGGATTTTCGTTAACAGGGACTGAAACTTCAAAAAAATCTTTCTATATATAAAAAGTGTCTATTTAATGGAATTCGTTGGTTTAACGGAAAAACTAACGGAATTTGTTGTTTTAACGGATTATGTAACGGAATTTTTTGTTTTAAACAGGCAGCTGCACCTTCTTTCAGTGTTTTTATCATAACTTTATATTTCGATGTTCGATTGAGGCGATTAAAAATGCGTTGGAAAGCTAACCCATCTGGCTACAACTTTAATTCAGACATCATTCTCCAATTCGATCACTTTCTATGCCAAAAATATGTCTCAATATAACGAACTATGTAACAGAATTTTTTGTTTTAAACAGGCAGCTGCACATTCCTTCAATATTTTTATCATAACTTTGTATTTCGATATCCGATTGAGACGATTCAAAATGCGTTGGAAAGCTAACTCATCTGGCTACAACTTTGGTTCAGACATCATTCTCCAATTCGATCACTTTATATGCAGAAAATAGGTCTCAATATAACAGACTATGTAATGGAATTTCTTGTTTTAAACAGGTAGTTGCACCTTCTTTTAGTGTTTTTATCATAACTTTGTATTCTGATATCCGATTGAGGCGATTCAAAATGAGTTAGAAATGTAACTCATCTAAATACAACTTTTATTTAGACATCATTCTCCAATTCGATCACTTTCTATGCCAAAAATATGCCTCAATATAACGGACTATGTAACAGAATTTCTTGTTTTAAACAGGCAGCTGCACCTTTTTTCAGTATTTTTATCATAACTTTGTATTTCGATATCCGATTGAGGCAATTCAAAATGAGTTGAAAATCTAACTCATCTGACTACAACTTTGGTTCAGACATCATTTTCCAATTCTACCACTTTATGTGCCAAAAATAGGTCTCAATATAACGGATTATGTAACGGAATTTCTTGTTTTAAACAGGCAGCTGCACTTTCTTTCAGTGTTTTTATCATAACTTTGTATTCCAATATCCTATTGAGGCGATGCAAAATGCGTTGGAAAGCTAACTCCTCTGGCTACAACATCATTTTTCAATTCGATTACTTCCTATGCCAAAAATAGGTCTCAATATGAGACTAAAACACCAGAGCATAACTTTTTGGTTAGAAATTGATTTGTGATCATCTTTTGACTAAATTTGACCCCCTTGACATCTTCCTTTATCCAATTGACTCCGAGCACTCTCAAATCTTTATCGTGAGATTCAGCACAACTTTTAAGTATTTACATTTTAGCCCCCGAACTTTGGATCATTTACAATTTAGCATTTTCTCCAAATTTGTCTACTTTTACTTATTTTCTTCAATCTTACCAACCTACATCACAATATCAAAATCACACATCTAATTATTTATCAATTACATAAACATTACATTATTAATTATTTATAGGGTGTCTGTTTCTGCTTTTCAGCAGAAATCAAGCCGTTGGCAACACAATTCATGCCGTTAGGAGCAGCAATTTTGTACCAATTCTCTCATTGTAGGGCTGTAGGTTTGGAAGAAAAAAACGGTAACATAATCAATTTTCATTCTTCCTTACAGCGCGCCCAGACGCTCCCTTAATTAATCAAAAAAATTACATCTTTATTAATAACAAATTAATTATTAAATAAAAATATTAAATAAAAACTAAGCAAACGTGCATTGCACGTTGCTTGCACCTAATAATGTAATAAAATTTATATTAAGACAATCCCATTAAATTTTTAGTTCTAGTTTCACACATATTATGATGGGCTGAACTAGTATGAATAAGAAATGTACATTTGTTTTCGTTTTAACCCTTTTTCCAATTGTTATATCCATCGGTATCTAATCTCGAAGACCTAGATGAATTATCATCTTTATGAAAAATAAAGACTAAAAACAATATGCCATTTCAGTTGAAGACGAATACTCCAATCAACGAAATTCAATGAACCGTTTTTTCTGGAAGCGACGAGCTTGGTTTTTTTCCTTCTATCCTTGGATACTCTATAAGTTTTAGTTGATAAGATTGACCTTTTAGATATGTGATTTTATTCTCATCTCGTAGATTGATAGGACATTCAAAAATCTCCTTTATTGTCCCAATTCTGGTCCAATACTAGTACATAATTGCAATTCGAGAGTTAATTATAACATATATTTTTCTAGAAATGAAATTGGAGAATGTTGCATGGTAGGAATTGAAGGTTGATTTTCGATCAATCTCTGATCAAGGTGTCGAAGTGTAGTTAATGTTGGAGACCTTTACGCGAATGAGGAATAAGAATTTATGCTCAACTAGTTCGTCCTTGTACATAAAGGTGTTGAAGATGAAGATAGTGAGGGAAATATGTCGATTGTTGATATAGCGTGTACTTATAGAGATATTGCTTAGAGATAGTTCGAGTAGAAGGTGATCTAGTTGAAATACATCGACCAAAAGTTGTGTCTCCCTCAAGTATGGTAGTTCTCTTTGAATTAGATTGGCAGATAAATAGGCTATATCCTGCAGAAGGCATCATGGAGGTACAAATGGATAAAGAGGCTATAGCCTGCTTATTAATTAATCTTGGCCTATTAATAAATCGTCCAAATTAATTAATTTCATAAATATCATACATTTATCAATTAATTAATTCTTAATTTCATTCATCGAGTTCTAATCTTTTTTATATAATCAATTATGTACTTGTTTGACAACTATTCTTTCATATACACTTTTTCAACGGCATATTTTCATAATAAAATATTCTTCACGTAAATCCAAAATTTTTTCATTACACATTTTCTCAAAATTTACTATTCAAAAACTCATTATTTTCAAAAAAAAAATTTGTGTCAAACAAGGGCTAGATTTCCGATCACGATGTTGGACGACGTGAATCATTATTTTGATATAATTAAAATAAGATAAATTACAATCCTCCTATTAATTTATCATTAATTCACCTAAACTAATTAATTCATATTCATCGTCCTTGATTGACGTATAGCAATATATCAGAATAATACATGTGACGAGAAATACATCGAAGTATAAACAATCATCTGACCACTCTTACGGTGTCCTTGCACGGTACCTAAGGAAGGAAATTGAACTTGTACTATGGACAATTGGATCGACTCGATTTTAAAATCAAGAAACGAAAAGGAATATTGAAAGTACGGGATGAGGAACTCATGGTAAGCAAGCATAGAATGAATCATTGCTGGTTTAATTTCCCACTCTGGTTTCCAATAAGTCAATCCAGCAATTGCAACGTTACAAAGAAAGTCAACATAACCAAGGCGTTCTTTAAACGCGACACGCCAGACAATGAATCCAATGACAACGCCCAAACTTAACAAGAGAGGAACACGTAGGCAAATTAGTGGGTCCACCCCATTTATGCTGTATATTCATATTCCGAAACCCACCTCCTCCTCAGCACCACTCCAACACAAGAAACCATGAGTTCTTCAACAGAAAATGTAAGTTTTCTTCCCTTTCTTCTTTCATCCCTGAGTGTGTATTTATGTACGAATGCATATATTTATGTCTTCTTGATTTTCTTTGAATTCGCCGATCATGTGTTGGGTGCTTTAACCATTATGATAATCGGGTAAATGGGTTGACTTGACAAGAAAATTCGTTTACTCCTCAAGAATTGGTTGTTTCTATCAGAATTCAAAGTTTCAAGACTTTAATTTAGGCTTTCTGTCTTGGTGTTAAAGAAGTTGATACTTATTGACTTGGTTTAGTGTATTAGAGAAGAAATTTTGGTTTACTGGGTAACCAGGGTTCAATATAACATTCAGTGATTTATTTTTTGAAATTTCAAAAAATGTTACAATTTTAATTGATTGCTTAAATGGTTGCAGTTTAGAGTGGATTATAAATTTTACAGTTTTACTACACTTGTCATGGTTGACAGCTTTGTTTACCCTAACACGGCACACAAATTTACCGTTGATTTTAACAATACTTATTCAAATCAATGGCCTCGATTTTGACACGTCAAAGGTTGTCATGGTGTACAACTAGCTTAATTCTAATTTTTATTAGTAGATTTTATTAATCAATGTTTGGAATTCTATGTAATGCCTGTCTCGTAGATCCGCGTTTCACAGAGGGGGTGAATTTTCTGGTGAAGGAAATATTCTTTAGATGGAAAGGTTGAATTTCATGCGAAGAGTTTACTGTTGTATGCGCGATAAAACCAGTGCTGGACTGCTTAAGAAATAGTCTCGTGTTGAAGTAATGGTCATTATAGTCCATAATCAGCTCGCCCCAAAACGTGTTTTTTGATAGTCCAAATATCCCTAGTTTTTTCAATCTGCCCTGGATCAGTAGGGTTAGTGGATGAATTGTAGTATCCTTAATCCTTTTTCATAGATAGAATATCGGCAATCTTTCGAAGCAAAAAATGGAATTTAATAATAATATCCAACTATATGAAATATTATAATCAATTGTATAGAGATTAAACCGATTTTTGTTTTATTTGGTTAGATTAAACTTTTGCCTTCTTTAGTTAATGAACAGAAAAAAATCACCCATCGATCTCAGTTGTGATTGGTAACATGGCTTGAGCAGAACACTTTGTGTATTTTCAGGTTCTTTCTGTCTTTCTGCATAATATTTTTCTTTCAATCTTATGTACTGTTACATATTTAAGCTTTTGTTGTTATGAGTTTCCCTATATGAGTCGCACGGGTAAAAATAATTTCTTAAGTTGTAAGTTGCGTGCTTTTAAAATTTTATTTTCATGGCAGAGTACATGTGCTATTTGCTTGGGTAATGTGACAAAAGGGCAAGCCATCTTTACAGCCGAGTGCTCCCATTCCTTCCACTTCAGCTGCATTGGCAACAGTGTCTCACATGGCAATTACAATTGCCCTATTTGCCGTGCCAAATGGAATTGTCTCCCTTTCACTATGCCCAACTTCGACGCTAACATTCCTCTCCCACAAATCCCTACTTCCTTCTCCAATGTTTCTCAACAACAGGTGCTGCCACCCCCTCCATCTGAGCGCGAGTCCCTAGTTTTCTCTGATGATGAACCCTTACCCACAATCACAGATGATCCTACATCTTCTGCTTCACTTACTGGTCTTCAAAGTGTCAATATAAAGTCCATTCCCGAGCGGCCCGTGATTGCAGCTTCAGAATCCATCTCTCCATTTGCTGTTCTTGTTGGAGTACGTGCACCTCCATTTTCAGATAATGCACGTCACCTTGAGCGTGCACCTATTGACCTTGTTACTGTACTAGATGTTAGTGGTAGCATGTACGGATCAAAGTTGCGTCTTCTGAAGCGTGCTGTTCTCTTTGTCATAGATAACTTGGGCCCGTCTGACCGACTTTCGATAGTTTCTTTCTCGTCTGCTGCTCAGAGAATCTTTCCCTTGCGTAGAATGACTGGAAATGGCCGTGAAGATGCTAAAAGGGCTGTTGATTCACTTCAAGCTTGTGGTTTGACTAATATTGTGGAAGGCCTGAAGAAGGGGGTTCGGGTCCTTGAAGAAAGGCATCAATGGAATCCAGTTGCTAGCATCATATTCTTATCTGATGGGAAGGATACTTGTTACCATAGGTCAATGTTTCAAAATTGCTCAAATCCAGGACAAAATCCCGAATATCTACATCTTTTGCCTGGTTCCATCTGTCCTAGAAACAGGGGAAGCCAAGATGGAAGCCAACATCAAACATTTCCAGTCCACACATTCGGTTTTGGTACAGATCATGATCCTGTTGCTATGCATGCCATTTCTGATGAATCAGGTGGCACCTTCTCCTTCATCGAGTCTTACGAAATGGTGCAAGATGCTTTTGCAAGCTGTATAGGTGGTCTTCTAAGTGTGATGGTTCAAGAAATGCAAATAACTGTGAGATCAGCATCAAATAGTGTGGAAATCATATCAATTCCTTCCGGAAGATATGGAAGTGAGATCTCTGATCAAGGATGTCAAGCAGTAATCAATGTTGGGGACTTGTATGCAGAAGAGGAAAAAGAATTTCTGGTCAACTTGTCAGTTCCAGTACTTCGAGTTGCTGTAGATGAAGAAAATGAGGGAAAGACATCGCTTTTGGATATAGTGTGTTCTTATAGAGATGTTGTGTCAAAAGAGATAGTCCGTGTAGAAGGTGACCTAGTCGAAATACGTCGACCGAAAGTTGTGTCCCCTGCAGAAACCACAGTTAACTTGGAAGTGGATCGACAGAGAAATCGCCTGTCGGCAGCAGAAGGTATTGCAGAGGCTCAAAGGATTGCAGAGACTGGAAATCTAAGTGATGCGCGGGATGTACTGACGACAAGGAGAACAAGAATTCGTGCTTCAATGTCTGCCCAAGCAGGGGATGGTCTCAGTAACTGGCTTGAATCCGAGCTTAAAGAAACTGAACGAAGAATGGGAAGTCGTGAGTTGTATAACCTAGCAGGGCGAGCTTATGCACTCTCAGGAATGAGCTCACATGCTTATCAAAGAGCCACAACTAGAGGGAGTGTAGTGCCCGGAGCAGAAGCACAGAGAAACTCGAGCTCTGCTAGTGCTGTCCCTACTAATTTAGCTGCTTCAGATGCAAATAATGCTAGTTTTAGTGCATACACAACTCCCAATATGGCCCATATGGTGAATAAATCTATGCAACTCAACCAGTCAAGGGCTCCGGCTTCGGCCCCTGGCTCCCACTCAGACTCCAACAGTCCAACTCCAACTCCAACTCCACATGAATAGAATATGTTATTACTGATTAGATATAATATCTGCTCGACTGTTCTTGAATCCTTGATAAAACTTTGAGACTAGATTCTATTGAGTTGAGTTTTTCTTGACGATAATTGATTGGTGATTGTGCTTTGGCCTATTTCTTTGTTTGTTTACCTGTTTAATTTCTTTCTTGTTATGGATCAGTATATGGGTTGGAATGTGTATAATATTCTGTTTGCCATTTTATTGGACTAGGAACCCTTTTTTTTTTTAAAAGTTGTGTTCGGTGAAGCAATTAGAGCATGTGCATGTTTGGTAAGTGATTATAAGTTGTGGATCCTAGAGAATATGTGGTAATAAATGCTTCAACTTTGCTACGCATACATTCTGCTTTACATTTTATCGTATGTCACACAATTTTGCCATTGATTTGTCCAATACTTCAAATAATTAATGGTCTCGATTTGGACACATTGAAATTTCGTCCAAGATGTATACAATGAAGGTACAAATAGATTAATTCTAAATGAAAAATGTTTAATGCCAAAGGAACATAACCACAGTCTATGGTCATAGAAGTTGATCTTAGGAACGATTATGGTTCCATTTTTGGAGGATACCAGTTAATTAATCCCCTAAACTATGGAAGCTAAGCTAAAATAAATAGTAGGGCTAGTGGCAAATCTAGGATTGGAGGTTAGTTAGGGAGGTCGTTAACTGTCAACAGTCAATCGCCGTAATACTGCAGTTATTCATTAATATTTCTGATACTAATGAGGTTGTTAAAACCAATGATCCCAAGTAATGTATATAGGCCAACCTTATAATTTATGATACTATATTAACTATTAATTGTTAAATTATTAAATTAAATTACTCAACCATCATTTTAAGTTACCCACGTATTCACAAATTCCCCAATCTTCATAAATCATAAATAATCACAATTCATGTTATAAATCTCCAATCAAATGATCAATATATCACTTTAACTTCGAGTTCTAAAACTACTACATTAATGTATCAAATAATTACATGCCATGTGTGTACCACACAAGTCGACTGCTGCAGTGAGCACCAAAATACCCTATGTCTCTGTTTTTGTCAATGGCAATTTCTCGTACAAGCCTCTGGATTATGGGCAAGGTCGGCATGCCACACGACGGAGTGAGTCGGGGTTGCGTGGGGCTGCAGGAGAGCGGGAGCCAGGAGGTAGAACTTTGGCTCTATGTTTTTTGGGTGATGCTACATGTACCCACAAACTTTCACACAATCTTTTACACCCCCCTCACATGGAGGGGGGCCCACGATTATTTTATTATGTGTGGACCCCCTTCCATGTGAGGGGTGTTGAATTACTTTTATTTCATAAGGTTAAATTAGTCATTGTACATTCCATCCTCATTCTGTTAGAAAGGTCAATGTATATATATGGTCTACTGTACATTCTATTTTCATTGAGAAAATCAGAAACAGAATTTCCCCCCAATTCTCTCTCGCTTTCCATTTTTCTTTTCCTACACTCTCTTCATTTTGACATGGTATCAGAGCGAAATTAAAGCTCTCATCCGCTAATGGCGAAGAACTCTGATGTTCAAGCAGAGGTCGAAGCTGATTCTCCAGTCGATCGAATTACTGGAGAAATGATTGCTGAAAATGCGACTTCGATGTTGAACAGATTAATCAGTGATCCAAATAGCCTATACTATCTACATTATGGGGATAACACTGGAATGCAGCTCATCTCAGTTATGCTGGCTGAGGATAATTACGCAACATGGAATCGTGCTGTCATTATGGCACTAAGTGTGAAGAATAAGGAGGGGTTTATCGATGGGTCAATTGTAGAACCGCCTCATGATGATGTCTTGTATCGTGCTTGGAGGAGATGAAATCATGTAGTTTCCTCATGGATTATTAATTCTATTCCTAAAGAATTATACCCAAGCGTGATGCACAAAGACTCAGCGAGACAGATCTGGATTGAGCTAAAGGATCGGTACAGCCAAGGTAATGGCCCTAGAATCTATGAACTTAAGAAGCAGATCGCTTCTATTTCTCAGACAAACAATTCTGTGAATGCTTATTTCAATAGACTAAAAGGACTCTGGGAGGAGCTTGAGAATTATAGACCTAGTGTTGACAAGGTTGATTACAGATCTGAGGATCAAGTCATGCAGTTTTTAATGGGTTTAGATGATCAATTTTCGAATGCCAGGAGCCAGATCTTGTTGATGGATCCGCTTCCTCCTCTCAATAAGGTGTTTGCTCTAATTTTACAAGATGAAAGACAGAAGGAGGTTGTTGCTAAGAAACAGCAGAATTTTGATGCAGCTGCTTTTGCTGGGAGAATGATTCATAACTCCTTTACTAACCAAAGGACTCACTCGTTTAATCAGTCACAGAGGAGAGACAAGCCTATATACACCTACTGTGGAATGATTGGGCATCTTAGGAGCAAATGCTATAAGATTGTTGGCTATCCTCCTGGTCACAGACTAGCAAGAGGAAAGGATCCAGTTGCTAATGCTGCTGGTTTCATGTCTCGCGATTCTAACTCTGAAGTTGCTAATTCACTATCGAATCTCACCATCACCCCAGGACAGTGTCAACAGTTGTTAGCCATGATTGCTCCTCATCTAAAGGAACAAGTCTCTACTGGCAGTCCACAACTTCGTGAAGTTGTTTCATCACCATCACAAGTACCACAAGTACCAGATGCTTTTGCTTTCTCAGGTAATCGTATATGTCTTAATGACTCCATAGCGGCAGAAAAATGGATATTGGACACAGGAGCTTCAGAGCATATGGTTTGCTCGATGAAATACCTGATTACTGTGAATGCAAAAATTAATGCATCTGTGAGACTACCAGATGGTTCTATTGCTGCGGCTACACATATTGGCACAGTAAAATTGTTTAATGATTTCACATTGATGAATGTTTTAGTTGTGCCATCATTTCAATTCAACTTGATCTCTGCTAGTAAATTGATACTTCAACACAATTGCTTCATCATGCTCATACGTGGACATTGTTTTATTCAGGATCTTTCAACATGGAAGATGATTGGGGTAGGCAAGCTTGAGAATGGGCTATACAACATTCAACAATCTGATTCTCTTCAACAATCTGACTCTCAGTGCAGTGACCAGTCTTTATATTTTCATCATCACAACATTTCTCCTATTCCTGTCGTTTCATCCAATCTCATTTCCCATTCGAAATGTAATAATTCAGCATCTGTTGTTTGTAATTTCATTGACAATATTGATGTTCACAATAAAATTGATATTTGGCATTGCCGCTTAGGGCACTTACCTGTCTCGAAGTTATCTTCCTTATATAAAATTGCTCCACATATTACTTTCAATAAACATATACATTGCTCGATTTGCCCATTGGCCAAACAACACAGACTCCCTTTTCCTGATAGTAACACAAAATCTTCTAACATTTTTGAACTCATCCACTGCGACATCTGGGGGCCATACTCTGTCCCTTACCTAGATGGATCAAAATACTTTCTAACTATTGTCGATGATTTCAGCCGCATGACCTGGACTTATCTCTTACGTGAAAAGTCTCAAACTAAGTCCATTCTTCAGTCTTTCTATCATTTGGTTTTAACACATTTTAAGTGTAAAATCAAACACCTTCGGTCTGATAACGGATTGGAATTTGTCATGCCTGATTTTTATCATGATAAAGGGATTATTCATCAATTGAGTTGTGTTGAGACTCCATAACAAAATGGAGTGGTTGAGCGTAAACATCAACACCTTCTAAACATTGCCAGGGCTCTTAAATTCCAGGCCAGTTTACCTAACAATCTTTGGGGGGACTGTATTCTCACTGCCACACATTTGATAAATAGAATCCCCACATCTGTCATTGGAAATAAATCCCCCTATGAGATGGTTTATCAAGCCACACTATCCTACAATCATCTTAAAGTTCTTGGTTGTCTTTGCTATGCTTCTACCCTTAAAAGAAATCGAACCAAATTTGATCCAAGAGCTACTCCTTGTGTTTTCTTAGGTTATCCTTATGGCATGAAAGCCTACAAATTGTACAATCTTCAAGCACATGTGACTTTCACTTCAAGGGATGTTTCTTTTCATGAGACTATTTTCCCTTTTCAAAATCCTACATTTCTTAATTCACTGTCTAACTCCTCTGTGACTCATCATCCTAATCAGCACCTATTTTCCACTTTACCTCATTCCTTTCATGACATACTTGATTCTCCCAATTCTATACATACCACTGGTGAGGATGTTCCTACTATCACTCACTCCAATAGTCATCATTCTCATGATTTTATTCAACCTGGTTCTCCATTTACTTCAGAAAATACTTCTTCCTCAACTATCTCCTCTTCCCCAGACACATCTTCTTCTGACACAGCTTTTCTTTCACCTCCTCTTAACACTCGCAGATCCAACAGATCCAAAAAGGCTCCCTCTTACCTGCATGATTATCATTGTAGTCTGGTCTCTCAGTTGCCTTCCCCCCAATCAAATTCCGTGATGATTAATCCTGTCTCTAGGCCTCAGTATCCTTTGGCAGACTATTTGGGTTATGGTTCATTGTCTCCTTCTCACAGAGACTATGCTATTGCCTTATCCACATTGAAGGAACCTCAGTGCTTTATTGATGCAGCCAAGGATCCTGATTGGTGCAAAGCCATGGATGTAGAGTACAATGCTTTGGTCTCCAATAACACTTGGTCTGTGGTTCCTATGCCTGCTCATAAAACACCTGTTGCTTGCAAATGGGTTTTCAAGGTTAAGCTGAATTCGGATGGTACTGAGGAGAGAAAGAAGGCAAGACTTGTAGCCAAAGGATTCACCCAACAGGCAGGTTTGGACTATGAGGAGACTTTTTCGCCAGTTGCCAAACTTGTCACGGTGAAAACCTTACTTGCTGTTGCTGCACAGAGACAGTGGCATCTTCATCAACTTGACATTAACAATGCTTTTTTGCACGGTGATTTGGAGGAGGAGGTGTATATGACGATGCCCCAGGGCTATGAGCAGAAGGGAGTCCATGGTGAGAAATTGGTCTGCAAGTTGAACAAATCAATTTATGGCCTTAAACAGGCATCCAGGCAGTGGAATGCAAAATTGTCTTCATACATCATTTCCCAAGGGTTTAGACAGTCGAAGTCTGATTATTCATTGTTCTGTAAACACGAAGGCTGTTCTATAACCACACTTCTCGTTTATGTTGACGATATTATTATTGGTGGTACTGATCTTGCTTACATCGAACAGTTTAAACGAGGTTTGAATGACCAATTCAAACTGAAAGATCTGGGTATTCTGAAGTACTTTTTAGGCCTTGAAGTGGCAAGAAACTCCAGTGGCATATCTATTTGTCAAAGGAAGTATGCATTGGAAATTTTAACTGACTCAGGGTACCTTGGTGCTAAACCTGCTAGCTGTCCATTACCATAGAATCTGAGGTTAAGTAAAGATGGTGGGGAAGCTATTGCAGATGCCAGTGTGTATCGGAGATTGGTAGGGAGGCTTCTCTACTTAACCATAACAAGGCCTGACTTATCATATGCTGTACAGGTCCTCAGTCAGTTCCTTCAAACGCCAAGGCAACCTCATCTGGAGGCAGCATATCAGGTGTTACGTTATCTGAAGGGAACACCTGGGCAAGGTATATTCTTTGCT
This sequence comes from Fraxinus americana, assembly GCA_035079005.1. Classification (NCBI taxonomy): domain Eukaryota; kingdom Viridiplantae; phylum Streptophyta; class Magnoliopsida; order Lamiales; family Oleaceae; genus Fraxinus; species Fraxinus americana. Next base: position 6,664,456 of record CM068713.1, on the reverse strand, counting down.
CAAAAATCTGATTTGCACCTTAAAGGTTATTGTGACGCTGATTGGGCAGCATGTTCCGACACCAGGAGGTCTATCACTGGTTACTGTGTCTTCCTGGGAAATTCACTAGTCTCCTGGAAATCGAAGAAACAACACACAGTGTCAAGGTCTTCAGCTGAGGCAGAGTATAGATCAATGGCAGCCGCTGTTTGTGAGTTCAGTTGGCTGAGAAATATACTTAAAGATCTAGGAATTTCACACACTAAGGCTGCTTTGTTGTTTTGTGACAATCAGTCCGCTTTACATATAGCCAGTAATCCCGTGTTTCATGAACGCACGAAGCATATCGAGATTGATTGCCATTTGGTGCGTGATAAGGTTCAAGCTGGTGAAGTGAAAACCTTGCACATTGCTTCACAGGAGCAGTTGGCAGATTTATTGACAAAACCGTTAGGTGGTGCCAAGTTCAAGTCCTTGTTACTCAAGATGGGAATTTTGAATATTCATTCTCCATCTTGAGGGGGCGTGTTGAATTACTTTTATTTCATAAGGTTAAATTAGTCATTGTACATTCCATCCTCATTCTGTTAGAAAGGTCAATGTATATATACGGTCTACTGTACATTCTATTTTCATTGAGAAAATCAGAAACAGAATTTCCCCCCAATTCTCTCTCGCTTTCCATTTTTCTTTTCCTACACTCTCTTCATTTTGACAAGGGAGGTGTAAAAGATTGTGTGAAAATTTGTGTACACATAGCATTATTCATGTTTTTTTTTTCTTGAAAATGTGAGATGAATCGTATGAATCAGACAATTGATATGGTCTATGGGCTAATGGGCTATTAAATTTTGTTCCTTAACAATTCATAATGGGTCGATTGTTTTATTTGAAAAAACCCAACTAAAGAAAATATGAAAAAATGGCCTAAGAACACTATCTTCTTCCCCGTTTTGCTTCTTCCCTGCAACTGCAATGTGTCTGCAACTGAGTTTGGACGGCCGTGCCTGTAAATTTAGACTGATCCAGCATGGGCGGCCGCGCCACTGAGTAGGACAATTGGAAATGAGGACAAGAAGAACCTTTTCAAATATATAATTTCAATCAATATTTTGTATTTTGACCCTCGTTATTGACTCGAGCGAAAATTTTCACACCTAGTTATGTCCTTTTTAACCTAGTCTCAACTATCTTTAGTTGTTTGATTGCTTTAAACTTGACACATCTCATACATAGTATGGTCGTTATGGAGGACTAGATAGTATTGGAACGCAGTAATGAAGGGGAAAAAAAATTGTATTTTTCGTTACAACGTATGCTGTTATTCAATGTAACATATCAAACATAAATTTAACAAATTCTAAATTTTTTGTTTGCTATCAAATCACAGTCTTGAGTAATTGATTGGCAAACATTTCACAACAATCACACACATATCGCAATCTAATAACATTTTTCAGTCCATGTTTGATTTTGATAAAAATCAGATTTCTAATAAAATGTAATTAAAGATTATGAAATACGTGGTTTAAAAAATTGATAAAAGTTGTGGATACCATAAAATGTATCGTTAAAAAAGAGTTAGAAGAAAAAGTGAGTTGCAAGATTGTGGCCGAACAATGATAATTTAACGAGATATGGATGATATATTATATTATGGGGCCTTCATTATATTGCCATTGTAACAATTAATACAAAAATAGTACAATCATACTCCACGTACAACGATAGTTGACAATATTTGTTGACAATCACGATTTGGCATCATCACATTCACTCATTTCAAAAAAATTCAAAATCTGTTTTTAAATCAATTGTCCAGATTTTGCCACATCTAACATTGTCAACAAACATTGTCAATCATCATTGTACAAGTAGATTAATTCAAAATCATATGTCTTGATGTTCATATTGCTCTTCAGAATACATTCAAATGTAAGATTAATGACATATACACCCGTACGACATTGGAATTAAAATCCGCATTTCCAAATGATAATTAATATAGCAAATATATGTAATGTTTTTGTAGTGTAAGAACGTATCTTTATGGGGTGGCACAACTGTCTGTCTTCACAATACAAAAGGTACAAATTACTGTGTTTTTATTTTGTCACTTCTTGAGATTTTTCTTTCCTTTTTCTCAGTTTGTGTCTGTTCATACGTAGATTTCCTTAATTAGGCAACTAATAGACGTTAATGGTGTCGAAGAAGTAAGGTTCGACGATCAAATTGGATCGTACCGTTCATCCAGTTTCATTTAATTGAAGGTATCAAAAATATTATCACATTCAAAAGATAACCGTAATTTTTTTTATTGGTTTAATTATGCAAGCTGAGAAAGATTATTCAAGATAAGCATGGTTTGCATGGTCAAACAATCAAGTTGTTGCTTTTGAATTTGTTCCTAATCATGTGATTATTGGTAGCAATTATGGTACGTGTATTCTTGGTTAGTGGGCACCCACCACCCCTTATTCTCCATAGCAAAATGTTGGATTGAATCTTACGTCTCTATTGGGATTTTTACATTTTTTTTTTTTGTAATCGCTGTTATATTTTCCAATTATTTCTTCAATTAGGAAAACGAACCCCACACCAAAGTGAAAATTAAGTAAACAAGAAAAAAAAAAGACGATAAAAATATTTGTTATATTTCAAAAATTTGAGATTTTGAATAAGTATATAATACGTAAATAATAATTCCGTTGTTCTCGCGCTCGAGAGTGTATTTCAGCGTACAGACCTCTTATTCTACGTATATTTTTTTGAATATTATTGACTCATTTAGTAATATGTATAGATTCACACACACATCAAAGATTTGTCGAAGTACAATTGGTTGCTCAGAGTTTGGTTCGTTCCGTGGAAATGAAGAATACTATACGTGGCTTAAGACTTAAGCTCTTGTATAAAGGCTTCTTAGTTATGATTCCTTGGAATAATTTAATTAATGTTAGCTAATCTACTTTTACAATTCATTAGCTAAAGCTTCCTTGGACTCGTCAAAGTGAAGCTAAGTTGACTTTTCAAAATGAATTAGCCATCGACCTCTGTGGATCATCCAAATGATTTAAAAACATATGTTTGGTATGTTAATTCTTCAATTATGTTCAATCTTATACGAAGCTGCAAAGCGAGTCGTGCCTGATCCAATAGGTCAAAGACTCGATAAAAAGAAAGAAAGAGAGAAATATGTATGTCTTTTAGTTTAATTTCTAAAATTGAAAGATACCCTCAACATTTAATTTTGAATACATTATTGGCATATAGGAAAGTGTAATATATGATATATGAAAAAGATATACCTCTGTTTGGTGCACGTTAAAATTTTCATTTTCATTCTTCTACTCATTTTCAACCATACATTTTTCGATAAAATAATATTTTCCATCACATCAATAACTTTTTCTTTTTTTTTTTCAATCACAAATTCTCCACCAATCTACTATTTCAGAATACATTCTTCCAAAATGATGTGGCTCAATATAATAAAAATAAATAAATATTCGCTCACTATTAAATAAAAAATTGAAAATTCATCTCGTATGGTAGCGTGTGTCCGTGACATAACATACCCTTGAAGAATTCTAATTTGGGTAATTATATTAACACAACAATTTTTTATATCTACACAATATTTTAATTACAAGAAAGATTATCAATATTTGCTCACTCTTGTTTGTATTTCCTTAGCTTTTTTCTCGTCGTATTATTATTCTTAACCTTAAATTAATTAATATATTTTGTCTCTAACCAGATTTTCATCCAAAAATTCAACTAACGTGTAAGATGGACAAATATTTTGTTTTACTTTTGTATTAGTTATTTGTTTCGGTTATTTAAAAATACGAGAGATAAATATGTCTTTTTAGTCCTCGTAACAAACATTTTGGATGAAAACGGTCTCTATAGATGTGAAAATTAATAGAGGGTTCATAATCAAAAAAGTTCAAAAATAGTTAAGAAAATAAATAATTTTGTTTATTTATCAATCCCAAAGCCGTGTCAGTTACTCAAAAGAAAGTAATGTCAAACGTTATACAGATCAACCATCATACTTACAACTAATTTCTCTCACAAACAAACAAATAAATAATAATAATAAACTCCATATTAATCCGACATTTTGCCTTCAAATTTCCCTCCTTTCACACCATTTTCAAAGCATTTTTTTAGACAATATGAAAAAAAAAAATGCTAAAATTTATGTTTAACTAAAGAAAATAAACAGGTTTAATAGATAAAAAAAGCATGAAAAAACAAATATATCTCAAATTTATGTCAACTCTATATATAATTCAGATCCAAGTTTTAGTCTGAATTTTCAGGAACAAATTTTCTGAATCTAAAATCATAATTTTCACAATTAAAGACAAACGTGTAATTACATATACCTGATCTTGCAGTTCAAACCATATATAAAACCCCACCGTGTAATTAAATTCTTTTTCTGATTTACACGAAGCATCTTTTCTTTGTGGCGCCATTGATTTGGGCCTCAGCAATTCTGAAGAAAGATTCAACCTCCTCTCTCGAAACCACTTCGAAGAATTGCAATTCGGATAATTTTCTCTTGCATGAGGGCGCCCGGGTCGGTTTTTTCGGGGCTGGTGGGCAGCTGAGGATCTTGGGAATCATGTGTTGTGGAGACTTTGGTGTGTGGCAATCTTGATCATTGATTGCGGTTTGCTTTGGGCAATTTTGATCATCAGACGATTGTGAAGAGTTGATCTTTATAGTTGGTAATCTGATTTCGAGCAATTCTTGTCTGAATTTAAGATCTGTAGACATTGTTTCTTGGTAGGGTGGGGGTGGGTGGAGTGGTTGTGGTTGTGGACAGGAAATGGAAGAGGAGAAGGTGTGAGTTTTGCTTCAATATATAGATGAGGAAAAGGTATGAGTTTTACTTCGATGCACGGTTTAATTTCAACAACAGTCACTCAAGTTTGTTAAAAATTTCAAAATGGTTATTGAAGTATTTCTCTTATATAGTTCATTACTCAAGTTTCTAATTATTACACTTATGATCACTTGACTAGAAACGTTAATCAAAAATCTTACGCAGCACCTTTAAATACCAACATATTGAACAAAACGTTCAGACCTAAAAACATATTATATAAATACGGCTTTAAACATCTGACGCGACGTATTAGTTAACGCAATTTGTGTCCACATCGCTGTTTAATGGTGCAAGCAAGATTTTCTAGTTGAGGTTTTTGGCCAAGTAGAAACTCGTGTGAACACTACTGTAAGGAAAATACTTGAATGACCATTTTGAAATTTTTAACAAACTTTAGTGACCAGTGTTGAAATCAACCCTCAGTGTACAAGATGAGAGGAGAAAGGGGGTGGGGGTGGGGGTGGTGGCGTGCATTGGAAGGTAATTGAGAGATGGAAAGGTGGTTGGTATTTCTTTATTCTTACACATTGTAACATGTCTATATCATGAACTGTTACATATTTTTCTGCAACTCACTCCACTTTTTTTGTTACCTTAAATCACAAATATTTGGCCTTTTCTTGTATGTCATTTCCTGGTTAGCACAAGTTTGTGGCTTCCTCCATTTTTATTTTTTTTGTTCTTGTTGAAAACAATTTTTTAGGTTCAAGATTATACACCCAATTTACCCTTTCAAAACCTCACCTTATGGACATGATTAAAATAAATAGAATTTAGATATGTCTTGTAATGAATAGGGAATTTATGATATATGTACACAGCGTGTTTATAGGAAGATACGATTTTTATGTCATGTCTAACCTATAATCTAACTAGCTAACGTTTTTCAGCTAGTTATCAAATTAGCCGTGAAGCACATTTTCTCTTCTCACTTCAAAAACACTTTCGAACATGTTTCACAATGACTTGTAAATAACAACGTTTCAGATATATGCAACGGCTAAGTCTAGGGCCCTGATTCCCGACTCCAAAGCCACTTTTAATGTCGACACCGCTCGACGTGGCTGATTGTTTCCCAAGGAAATTGGAAACCTTTTATATTTATTTTCTTGAATTGTATTAAGGGAAAAAAAAGTTAAATCTTGTCACTTATACTTTTAAAATTATGATTTCGCTCATGCATAATTATAAAATACCAAAATTATAGTTAAATGACTATAAATAAATCTAGAAATCATGCTAACGTTTATTTAAATTTTCCTAATTCTCTTTGACATTTTTAGAAAGTGATAATGTGCTGTAAATTCATGAAATTAACCCCTGTACCCTAATTAATTAAATAACTCATGTGGTTAATAACTTAATTAATAGGAAAATATTAGAAATTAAAGATTCTGAATAGACAAGACAGTGAAGGGAGCATAAAAGCCATGATTTTCACTTTTGGGATTTGTCATGTGGAAGTTTACAACTTACGTTAACGGGCAAAAAGCCAAAAAACAATAACTAAATGGACACCCACCACCTCCCACCACCCATCATCTTCACTTCTTTTTTCGAAATTACGAAGTAGAGTCTTACCAGTTTATTAAAAATCGAACATGAAATTATGAAAGAAATTGTAAGTCTAGAACCAAAGATAACTAACTACATGGTTGTTCAAATCAAATTTGATTAGAGTAAGAAAGGGACAAAAATTGTTTTCGAAAATTTTGCGCATTATTCTATTTCTCGCAAGTGCGACAAACGGCTAGTGTGCTTAGGGTCCAACTACATATTCATCGCAAACTAGCTACATTTATAACGTGAAACCTTTCACGCTTGCTTCGTGCTCGACTTCAACCAAAACTACATATCAACTTTTCTCGTTGAAATTGTATGTTGTACACCTAAATTTCAAGGTAGTAGTTCAATCGATCATACCCGAAATATGGAAGTTCGCTTTTATCTATCAAATTAGTTGGCATAGAAACATGAAATAATTTGCTGTAATGGTGCATAGGATACCAAAGTAGAGCCTTGAATACGCCTATCTATCTACCAGATCTTAATGAATGAATTATAAATATAATAATGGGGGTGATGTTTATTTGGTTGGCTGATTGGTTGGTTTTACCAAATGCAATCCATTGAATCTTTCCACGTGAAATGTTGTTCTATGTTCCCTACTCCATATGCTTCATTCTCACTCTTGCACAACATCAACAACGCCATTCAACTCCTAAATATTCATCTTTTTGTTTCCTTTTATTTGCCATTTTCACCTTGTGGGGCATTTCTATTCGGTGCAACCACATTCTAGAATCACTATTTTAAAAGACGATGCGAGTGTTGACCTTAAAAAAATAAAGTTAAATTGGACGAAAATTCTAGTTTGAGGTGAATTGATCGATTTTGGAGCTGAACCATGGCAAGTTTTTAGGTTTAGCGAGGTCTAATTTTTCAATTTTCAACTTGTAACTAGATCAAGATTCTTCCAACCGAACTAGTTGGTCCGATCTAGTTATTGCAACAACGTCCAGAATAAATTATTTTTTGGTGAGGTTTTGAAAAAGCCTTCCTACGGTGAACTTATGCACTTTTGATCAAACGTAATTTTTATTTATACATTTCGTATGTCTCACAATTACTGCTCACTTATTATCCACACGATCCTCGAGACTCAAAGATACATTTGAATTTTATGTAATCACTTAGCAAACATGCACTTAATAACCTTTTTATAAATTACCCTTTTTCTACTTAAAGTCGATTAATCTAAGTAGCCAATAGTATTCCAAAATCGATTGAAATACAAGTAACGAATACAAGAATCCTTTTTCCCCTATCCAAACGAAGCCTTTCTTCGAAGAATTTTCCTCTTGCAATTATTCTTATAGCCTTGCTCTCTATACTTCCGCACAATTTTTTGGAAATATTTCAATTTAGGTGAAAGATTAATTTACTTAAATCACAAAAAGACAAGATTATGATAAAATATAAATTAAATTGATAATTTGATAGGAATAAATTCATAAAATAATAAACTAAAAGCATCTTTCACAGGAGAAAAAGCGAGATGACACCACATAACTTTTTTACTACAAGATGTGATTTGAAAGAAAATCTTACTACGTCCATCTTTCAAAATCCTAGCACACCCCAATGCAAAGAAAAAGTATGATTAGTGTGAAATTTATCGTAAGTTTCGAATCCTAAATAATGACATTTTTGAAAATATAAGATTTACATGACTTAGTTTAAATTATATCAATATAAGCTACACATTTTGACATGTTCCATCCCGTGTATTTGTAGTGGATTTGAGACTTACGTGCTTTGTATGGACGCTCGTGAGCCATGTTTTTATCGTCCTAGGGACGTCAACTAACTTTGATGATGGATCTAATGCCTAATTGACATCGTCATCAGTGCACGTCACAGCACGTCGCATCTAGAGAATATCAAAAAGTACACTAGACAAATTGTGTAACGTTTAATGCTTATTTTTTTTTATAAATAAGTCACCCTCAAAACATGTGTTTTTAACACAACGGTGTGCAAAAATCGAACTTCTACTTATAAATTATTATCGATGAAAACTTTTCATGGTGATTATTAACTATCTTTAAGCAAATGTCTTAAAAAATAAGCTTTATATTTAATTTTTCTTGTAATTCAAAAAATCTGGTTCTTATAAATTATTGCCAACCAATACGATTTTCTTATAAGTTTTTTTTTTTTAATAACTGTGGATGTACGGGTCAACTTGTACGCATCTCGATTCTCGACTAATCATACGGGACCCTAAAATTTACGGCCCGGATACTCACCTCAATGACCCTGAGGGGACTCGAATTGGTGACCATTGTGGAGCAAATCCAATGTCTCACCAATTGAACAATCGGTTACAATTTTCTTATAAGTTATAAAATATGGAAATCACTTTTTTAATCAATGGCGGTGAATTTAATGTAAATCCAATTTCCACAGCATCGAATCATGTGCAATGATTGCCTTAGCATCATTCTATTAATTATATTCACCTCTGAAATTGTAATTAATTCTTATGTTTTTGTCTTTTCAGACAAACTGAAGATTTCTTGATATAATCACCATCTTTATTCCTAATGCCAAGTTAAGCTTGCTTCACAATACAAAACTTTTTTTTTCTCATTTTCTCACCTTTTTTCAGTTTCCATTCATGTTATCCAGATCCAATCCCAAAGAAAGATGAAACTTATCCAAGAAAGAAAGAATAATGAAGACCAATCAAAAATTTAAAAGTAGAAAAAGTCGAGATGTAAAGAGGACGACGAAGACAATGTTGGGAAGAAGTGAGCACAATTCTCTATGATTGAACAACTTGGACAGTCCAGTTTAATGTTACTCAAAATGAGTAAAAAATGAATTTTGATTTTTTAAAAATCTACATCTATTCGACCTAAAATTTGAACTTTTCTTAAAATAAGCCAATTAGTCCTTTGACTGGTGTAGGAAGCTTGATGAATAATCACACTCTAGATTTATTAAATGCACTTTACAGGCATTTGACATATGGAACAAAAATCAAAGCGGATGCTGCAAAAAGCAGGCAAATAGTGAAGTATCATCACTGTTCTTTACTGTATCGCCAAATGGAATAAACCACAACAACTCGTTACTTTTTAATTAAGGATTAGATCAATGTTAAAATTAAATACTAATATGTTTAGATTATTCTACTGAATTATTATTATTTTAAAAAAAAAACTTTTTCAAAATAATAATAATTTGTGTGTTCAGATGGACCCACGCTAAACTCATTAATTATCGATGATTTTAGACTGTCGTACTTTCTTTTATTGTCACAATTTATTTACATATTCAAAATGCACTTGCTGCCAAAACTCTTGATGCGAAGCTATGGTGACGAAACAGTTCAATCTTTATATGCTATGACTCTGGAAACTTCAACAATACCATAAAGAAAAAAATATATATACAAGTTTCTTGGCTAAGCTTAAAAGCAACTTCTATGGAACACATGTCCCTACATTTCAGGAAAAAAGTAACTTCTAAGCTACCTCTAAAACTGTTAAGCAGGGCGAAGTATCACATCAAAATTCACACAGGCATGTCAATTGTTATGGTACCATCGATGACAAAAAAGAAAAGGACCACAACTGAGGGATATATAATCATTTTGCCGTCCATTAAAAGTATTATGCTTTCATTTATAAGCAAAAAGTGTATTATTGCATTCCGTGCATCGATACAGGTGATTATTGGGAAGTAACAATTTGTATACTACTTTACATGTATAACTAGTAACTCTTATGCCGATAAAATTAGTCCTCATCGGGACAGGCTTCAAGAAATTGTATGATTATGCTACGTTCATTGGTTGTAAGATCAGGGTCGTCACCAGTTAGCCTATTCCAAATTGCAGCATCAATGCTACTGGGATCACTGTCAAACACCTGCATACAAAGAGTGAAATTGATATGCCAGACACAATTTGTCAAATAGTTTAATGCGGTTTTGAAAAAAAAATAAAAAGGGCCAAAAGCAGCATGGTTTGAAAATAAATGTAGAGGGTGGTTCAAGTAAATCTTCACCAAAGCTTAGATTATGCCCACGTTCATTAGTTTTCCTATTAATGTTCCTCAGCAGATCTTGTGCTTCAACTTACTGATTAGTTTTGATTATGGCTGAAAAGGAACTTCATTCCTTAAGGCTCTTAAATAAAGCCTTCAAAGAAAGGTCAAGTAGCAATTACTTATGCAGGATGAGGCCCTAATAGCAGCATTAAATGCATTTCTTTGGAATAAGAACTGAAGAATATTAGGCGAAACGACACCTTAACATAATTGTTGACATGTCCATCTTTGTTGGGGCTAGTGACGAGCTCGTACTTATTGCACATCCATTCATCATCAATAATGTACTTGTAGTCATAGTGTCCTTCCTGTTTAAGGAAAAAAGCCAATGTTTTAATTGCAACAAGATTGACAAAGTTACACTTCTTTCCTATGAACCTAATTCAAAACCTTCGCATTGAAGAGAAGTATATTCCACAAAAAAGCGAGTCTAACAATTATTGAAGACCAAGCATATGTATTGCGATCTAGTGATGGTAAATCAACATTGACTTTGCAATGATCGATATCAAATTTAATAAACCAAAAGCTATGATTACGAAAGTGCATAAATTGGAAGGTAGGTAGCTAAATATGGTATCATGTTTTTCTAATATGGGTACATATTTTGATCCAATAATGCTATTGCTACCTTGAAAAGGAGAAAAAAGATCACCTTGAAAGTCATTAGATTCACTCTCAATATGAACAAACAATACAGTATAGAAGTGACTTATAGTACACAAGTACTAATAAGAATTTCAGTATACTTACAGGCAAATCTCTATGGAGAATCCATATACCTTGTTCCTCATCATACTTCAAAGGTATTCTCTGAAAAGAATTATAAGAAAAATTATACAGAATGTCATCTGTATTATTAAATTACATCAGCTAATACGTGGAAGAAGCTGTAAAGAGAATTATAATAAGCAAATCACATCAATAATGTTTCTAAGTACTCTACGCATCCAAAAACTAGTGTCAAGCTAGAACATCGAAATTTAACTCCCATTTACACAAGGTATCAAACTGCTGTGAACAGAACACGTGTTGCGGGTGTGGTAGAAATAGAGAGGCGGATTTGCAATTAAAGGATACTTGAAGCTCACGTCAGATGGTTTCATCACTTATGAATTCAACATAATACTCAATATAGTACACAATACTTCTTTCAGGTAATTGATACTCAGGGCACAGACTGGTGAACAGAAAATTGAAGTCAAATGAAGAAAATAGATTTAGATAGGGAAACTAGCATACAGTTGGGACTTCCGATTGATGTAGATAAATCTTGATGTGCATTCGTCTCATGCTAAGACAAACCCACTTAATATTTCTGTGTTGCCAAATATAATGTCACATCGAAGTCAGATATTACAGGAACTACCCATACAAATTTTCTGTCGGTCAACAAAAATACAATTCAATTGGCTAGACTTTCAAGAAAACAGGTTGTTAGATGCCCAGAGAACTCGACTATTACCTGACCCCATCCAACATCAAGTCCTGAGATTTCCACTGTCGAACAGTCATCGCCATTCCATGTCAATGTTACAGGCTTCTTTTTTAGGCCAGTAAGCTTTAAACAGGAGAAAGGTTAATTCAAAAATATTAAAACAATTTTTCCTATATCCTGATGCATATAGGAAATAACATAGCCTAGATAAAACAATAAAAAGGCTATAGCCAGGCTCTGAAATTTATTTTGGTACTCCAGATACAGTGTTGTAACTCACATCATGTAGAGAAGTTCAAAAACAGACCAGCTCAATTGCATTAGGACAGTAAGAGAAAAATAGCAATGCAACAGAAATAACTGCTAAAGATATAATATCATTTTGAAGTTTTTGTAATAGATTACAAACTGCAGAGCCCCGTTCCCTTTAGAATTTTCTAGTAAATTTAAATGCTTTAAAATTTCAGTAAAGTCTTAAGAGTCCGTTTGATTGCAACGGTGGAAAACGGTTGGAAAGAAAATGAATTCCAGGAAAAGTAATTGCTTAGAAATTGTTTTGTAGGAAATTGTTAATTGAGTGTGTTTGATTGGTATAATTTTTCACCCGAAAATTTTTTAAATTTGTATTCGTTTAGCTTTGTTTTATATGGAAACTGTCTACTAAAGTGATAATTTTCCACAATTGATTATAAAATTTGTTTTTATTGCCAAAAAGTAAAAAAAAACGAAAATTTTTTTTTCCCTAAAAAAATATTTTTTTAATCAAAATTTAGTGTTCGTTTGACTTTGTTTTACATGTAAATTGTCCATTAAAGTATTTTTTTTTTTTACAATTGGTTATGAAATTTGTTTCCATTGTAAAAATAAAATTACTTTAATGGACAATTTACATGTAAAACAAATTTGTTTCCATTGCAAAAAAAAAAAGCCAAACCTGGAATCAGATTTCCCACCAAAAAGGTGGGAAACCCAATTCCTTGAAAATGAGGAAATGGCGATGAATACATGTTAGAATGTGCCAAAAGCTTTATAAAACAATAGCCTGAGTTTTCTCATAGTAATGATTGACGAGTTCGAATGTACTGGCTCAGTTTGTCATACTGTAAAGTTTATGTTTAAATCAAAAAATCTGTGCAACTAAAATACAAGATGAACCATAGTATAGAATCAAAAATATCATCCAAAATCAATATCCTAATCGCCATTTTCTGAGCATAGTTTTTGGAAGCATGACCGAATGGATCCCAAGACCTTGGCTTCTAAAGCGATTTAGATCATAATTATTTTCAATGGAGCCAACCCCTAATGTATCAACTTTTGGACGTGATTAAGTGAAATTTGTAGTCCTGGATTATTAAATAGGGAATCAATTTTATGTTCAAGGGAAACAAGGACTCACAATATCTGCAGTTGCGCTTTTGATTGCATCTAGCTTCGGAAAGCAGGAGCGTTTGCTCTGCAAAGAGAGAAATAAATATATGTGTAAAATCTTAGTCTCTTATGATATCCTTGTTACAAAAATATGAGAATGTATAGTTTTAAAAAATCAGCAGTATAGTTTCATCCAAATGCCAGGAAATTTGGCAATTTTAGTATAAGAATCCATCAGCTCTGGTTGGAAGACTTCACCCAAAAAAAAAAAAAAAAAGATTTGGGATGAAAAAAGAAAAATAAACAAAACATTTGCAACAGTCAAAACACAAGTCTACAGTTACATGAAGACTTACTAGTTAAATGAATGATTAGGCATACATAAACAGTAAGTAGAAATATTACCACTAGTAGATTGTGTGCTTCAATGAGCTTATATCCTTGAACCCAGAACATATATGCCAACTGTATTTTAAACCAAAAACTTGTTAGTTCTTCATGAAAAATATATCAAACTATTTCTAATCAAAGTGTAATAAATAATATTATAACAGAGAAGCATGCAATGCATCTGCTGCCAGATGACCTTCTCAAGCAACTTTGTTGTATGTTTTCATTTTCATTTTCTTCATTTTTTTGGGGTGGGGTGGGGTTCTTCAGAATAAAGTTTGCACTATAAAAACACTTTCCAAGTTATTGTTCAAATTTCTTTATAGAAAAGTTTGTCTAGTGTTGTTCCTCTTCCTATTACATATCTTTAATATATCTATGATTCTATTCCACTTTCTACAGGCAATGGCTCTTATTGCAATTGACACTGCCTATGCCCAAGTGACAACCCTCACAAATTATTTGTCAGTTGTAAACCCTTTCCCCCAACCTAGACATGCAAAGGGGAAGGCTGCCTTAACTTATCTGGGAAGCGATGCAGATAAATTTAATCATTTAGCCTTCCTTTCTAAAATATTAACAATCTAAAAAATAACTTGCCAGTAAAGAGAATCAAACCTTGATAATCAGAGTGTAGGCTATAACAGTTTCTTATTCACACCCTTTTTGTTCTGATCATATCCAAATATTGTTTCACAGTAATCCAGATATCGTTCAGATCTATTAACATGCCTAATCAACGTTTACATTTCATTGTGAATCTGGACAAACTTTCAGTTTAGAAACACTTATAGAAGAACGCATCCACCCCCACCAAAAAAATAAAAGTTAAAATGAAATAATGCATACACATATATAAAAAAAAAATAATTAAGATAAGTGAAAACAAGATATTTTAAAAGCCTGTCATGCATACCGCAACTGCTGGAGCTCTTCCAAGGCCAGCTGTGCAATGTACATAAGTTACGCCCCCATTTTGATTAATGGCTTTGTGTAATTTGCTTACGACTGCTGGAAGGCGCATCCGCAGATCAAATGCGTCAAAATCTCTGATTCATAAATACATATAAATGTCATGGTAAGTGGAAAACTGCAATACGTTTCCGTATTATGGGCTAAGTGGTGGAGAATGCATCTTATACAAATTTTCCGAAGTAGATGAACATGAAATCTAAGAAAATAGCCAACTACAGGTAAATATTTGACTCTCTCTTCACACGCTGCAATCCAGTAGACTAAAAAACAAGACCACAATTTTTTCCTTTCCTTCACATAATAACCCTTTTAAGCACAGCTGAATCACTGACAACTCCCACTTCCAAGCATCCCTTTGTGTATGCTAAGAGCAAAACATAGGCGTGTTCGTAGACTACAAATATTTACAAGGTTAAACTTAAAAGTTTTATGGAACAGTTATTAGACATGATTTATACAACTGAAATTTAAAGTTGTTAAATGACAAAATGTGCGCAAGATGAAAGGATGAGAAATGAGGATGTTAAGATGGGCTTCTTGCTTTATTACTATCTATAAGATAAGGAATGGAAGTATACAATGATTCCATTGCAGTACAACATGTTATAAGGGAGAGAGGTAGACGAAATTATCGTCCTGTTGTGGTTGTAACATATTTGATAGTATTAGATCTTCCAAGTGGACACAACCATGGACCGAATGGATAACCGAATCCAAATATATCATAAATAAAGCTTCGTTTGTTTACTGTACATGATGAAATTAAAATAAATATTATTTTTGCTGGAAAAAGATAAATGCATAGTTGGAGTATTTTACATGTGTTATATAGATAAATCATGTATCTTCTTTTCTTTTTATTTTGTGCATACACATATGCTGGCATAAAAGAAATACAGGTGGCAGAACAAGGTTATATGTGGAAGAAGAAAAGGGTTTATAAATAAATCAGACAAAGAAAAATGTCTTTTGATTGTTAATTGAACTACCCCATGTTGAGTGATGCAAATCATCACATTTTAGAAAACATAATCTCTCTCCGCAAGCAGTTGTAAAGGATCTGATTGCATTGGAACATTAGGTAAATGTAATAATTGACAGTGGAGGGAGAAGGACTTGATGTAACCTACTCAAAATTTATTAGCAACAAGGCTTAATTTGCTGTCGATGTATTTATATAATTCCCTGATTCCAACCTCAAAGTCAGAAATTGTCACTTGGAGGGCATTATTACAAAGGGGAAAAAAAATCATGGTCACTCACACAGAAATGACATTATATAATCCAAGAAAAGGTCAAGATAAAAATGCATACAGATAGGGACAGGCAGAGTTAGGATTTTTAGCTTGTGGAAGCACTGCAGCGGTTAACGATGCTATGTGCCAGCAAAACTATGGTAGCTTTCAGTGCCTATAGTAGTCAGCGAGCCACAATAGCTGGTAGAAATATCGGCATTTGAGGAAAATAATTAAAATCAATAATTTGATTTGAAAACTTTTTTATTTTTTAAAAGTAATCAAAATATACAAAATCTATTTCTGAAAAGTAAGTGAAGAAAAAACATTGCCGAGTTAAGTAAAACATTTGAAAAACTTAACCATATTTTTACGAGATTTGTACGTAAAATAAATAAATAAAAAAGAAAGAAAGAAAGGGTATTG
Source organism: Fraxinus americana (assembly GCA_035079005.1). Lineage (NCBI taxonomy): Eukaryota > Viridiplantae > Streptophyta > Magnoliopsida > Lamiales > Oleaceae > Fraxinus > Fraxinus americana. The sequence goes on along the minus strand of CM068713.1, from coordinate 6,648,115 downwards.
TCTTTTTCCCCCCCCTTTTTTTTTTTTGACTTTGAAATAGAAAATGAAGAAAACTTTAAGGTCTAGATGTTAAAATTAGTGTGTTGCGAAATTTACCCTTTTGAAGCGTGAGTACTTTAAGCTGAAGTTTATGAAATTATGTAAAAAGATAAAATATGCAAATTAAACTAAAGATTAGAGATTGAAAAGTATTGGGATGAATTTCCTAGAGATGCTAAAGGTTGGGAATAATTATCTAATTGCACAAACTTCTCAAAAGAAACATAAAAAGGAAAAAACAATAAGGCAGCTAAAATTTGAAACTAAATCTACTCAATGACAAGTAGGAAGCTTTAGCGCCAGGCTCGTGGCACTTTCACAACATTTATATGAAGTTATAGTATTTATTTGCTGTGGGGCCAAAACTATAAAATTTAGATTTTTCTTAGAACAAAACTAAAATTTTGAAATCAGTGCAGCCCCACTGCCCCTATGCTAAATCCACCCTTGCATACAGAGATATAACGTCACTTTTGAGTTAAGATCACTAAAACATGCTTGCTTACATACTAGTGAAAGATTTCAAGTTTGAAGCTTATCATCTCAAAACCAATCCCTGTGCATTTAATTCCATTACCAACCTTATTTCAGCACGTAAATGTTGAATGTCACTGCAGCTGTTGGCATATTCACGGATGGCACTGATATCAACGCTAAAATATCTTAAGAACTGTGTTTAAGGACTTGAACAAAAACCTTAAAATTCTAGAAGGGATGCAGGAATCCATCCCAATAGTTAACAACTATAACTTTAGCAGAATAATCCCATTCAATAAATCTATATCAATTTTTTTGGATACTCAAGATCCGAATCTTGCTGTAAGCAAAAGATAGTTTTCACTCCAATGCTGCGAAGCTTGTCAACATCCTCTGGACTCTGTCATATGTGAAGTGAGGCACAAATCAGAAGATAACTTAAGAAAATATATCATCTTTTGCACCTAGAGGGGAAATGCTTATTACCTGAAGGCATGATCCTACAATCAGGTCTGGAAGAATGAAGTTGTAGTTCATCCCAAGTTCATGCCTATAGGTTAAGACTATGTAGAAATACAATGTTAACGAAAAGATTAGCCAAATTATATTACACACCTAAAATAACATAATCATAATCTAGGCACGTGAAGAAAATTTCTTCAATATGGATCAGAGAAGGCAGGGAAAAAAAAAACGAGCTGCATGAATCTTCTTATAAATGCTACTTTTTCCTAAGCTATCGAGTAGTGGTATCAAGTAAATGCTTCACTCACCGGCTCCCATAGCGGCAGTCATGTCTTGACTGTATGTTTCAGATTTCTCCATTTCCTCAGTTTCATTTTCAGTGCTGGATGCAGAACCAGATACTGCCTAAAAAATTGTGTGAAACAATTAGAAAATTAATGAATACATAGAAATATTGACGGATTTTTTGCTATATGAAGAGTAGTTTCAGTGCTCCATAACCAACCCCCCGCCCCAACCAAAAAAAAAAGGAAAAAAGGAAAAAAAATCATGTCAATTGATTATATAATTCAAAATCAGTTGAAATTGCAGGTCAACCTGTAATTATTTATTTAGCTAGCTTAAAAAGTGAAAACATATTGAATGAGTAACAGAATTGACTAAAGAATCGTTCAGTATATATATTTTTTTTAAAAAAAACTCCCTTTCAAATCTTACCTTTAAAACATTAACTTGTGTCTGTGATAAATCAATACCTCTCTCCACACCCTGAATCACAATCATAAAAACATTATTATACAAATGAACACCCCTCCAAATAGCACATTAATTAGCACATATTAACATCCATATAGAAATGTAAATTCAATATTTTGAATTTTCATTGTTCGCTAGATTTTAATCCTCTTACCAGTATAGTGACAGGACATTGACGACTTCTGGCATGGTTTTTGAAGCTCTGCAGAAGCAATGCAGAGGATCTGAAACACAAAATATTCACAAATATGAAATGATTGACTCAATACAGAATCAATAAGCACGTAGATTAGCACAAACCTTGGAAGATTTGGAAGGCAATTCATTTGAAAAAGCAGAGCCGTGCAATGAAGCCGAGTGAGAAGCGAATCCGGTACTCTGTGTGTGTGAGAGAGACAGAGAGAGAGAGTCCAGAGGCAGTTTCTGATTGATAATTTTCAGGTTCTTATGTGATTGAATCGAACAAAAAGGGATAACCTTTTGGGAGATTCTAAAAAAATAATTTAAATAAATATAGATAATTTTCCACCATCAAAATATCAAATTAACAATAAGATTGTGGCACGTGCACCTAACACTTACAAATTGATTTATCAATAGATGATGTGGCGAGATATAATCGAATAAAAACTTCACCAACCAATTAAAAAATTAAAAATCCTCTCATTTCTTTTTGTCACTTCATCAATTGAATTCGCACGAAGTCTACAAACTCGAGTAGTTTTTAAATATTTGAGTAGTTCCTACACAATCATCACGTGTATAAGTTTTTTTGGATCCATTTAGTCAATGTTCATTCATGTTTATAAATTGTTTATAAATGCTCGTACCATTTTTTATTTTCTCATTTAGAAGAATCCACGAAACATTATATTATATTATAATTTAATTTATTTATAAACGATTTCCAAACATATTTAGTTTTCAACTAATTGAATACACAGTATAGCAGCATACCCATACTAGAGTAGAAAAATACCCCGTTTGGTCCGAATTAAAATCTAATTTTAATCCAAATAAAAGTCAAACAATTAATATTAATCACATCTTTCATGGATCCAACAACTTTTCAATCACATATTTCAAAAACTTATATCACAATCTACTAAAAATTTAATTTTAATCCCCACCAAACATCATCTAATTCAAGTTAAGCAACTATACAAATTGGATCACCATGACCGAATTTTGAGGTGGCATCGGCTAAATTAGCCTTTGGCTCATATGTGACTTCATAGACCTTTACAGTCAAATCTGACATGGCTTGATTGTAGAAATCGAAACTTTTCACATGTTGAGTCGGACAATTCTAACTGCTTCAAATTACAAATTAGATAGTGTGTACATTGTAGATTAATAATTAGATGAAATAGGTTATTGGCACCTCATCCAAATGATGGTTGTGAACCAAAGCATGGCTATTATAAAATAATTTAAGGGAGTTTTACTTGTTGACATGAGTATAAGAAATCGAGTAATGCTATTTATCATCATAATGATGGAATATCGATGATTCGATAGTTCATTATCCCCCCCCCCCCCCCCTTCTCTCTCTCTTCAAAACTACCAAATCTCATTATTTCACATAGATTGTCATATCACCGATATTCCATCGCCTTAATAATAAAAAACATTATTCAAAGCAATTTGGCTCTAGTCTTTTCTCCAACAAGTTCATTAGTGTCTTGGTTACTTTCACTTTTCCACAAATTCTTAGATGGAATTTTTCCATAAATTTGAGTAAGTATGGTATATTTTGAGAGGACAAAAGTGAAAAAAGAAGGATTGCAAGACATCCGTATCGAACAAGAAAAAGAAACTTGCATAACCAATATCGTTCATTGTCCATTCATGCTTCGTGTGATATGTTCAACCTCGTTGAGCCAACACATCCCAATAGTTTTCGCCTTCCACTGTACTTTCAAGGAGTTGAGCTTCCTTGATCAAAAGATCACTCAGAAACTAGATTATCAAAGCACATCATAGAAGTTTAATTGATTACCAACTAAAATCCATTACAATACACAAGTAATGCTCAAAGCACGTTTTTCATATAAAGTATTGGAATAATATTAAAAAACAAAAAAGAAGCTAAAAACTTGTTCATTGTGTGAGTATTAAGTATTAACTATTAATTTATCATCCACTAAGGGTTGCAAAAGACAAATCTTTTGTTCATCATTCATATGAAGTATAGCACATTTGAAGCATTTACTTCACTTTAAATCAAATATCAGTTGGAGAAAAATTCAATTTCTGCAGTACTACATGATTTTACTCAGGCCAATACAACTAGGGATGAGAAGCCATGGAAAATAATAGTGGAAAGTGCAGGCATATAATTAAAAAAGAGTCTCAAAGCACCTAAGGAATATTATTATTATTGTTTCACTTTCTTGTTCCAGTATGGCAGTACCACCCTTGACTTCTACAGAGGAAAAACTGAGAAAATACTACATATCAAGTGGCCCAAACGCTCCCCACATATTTTGCTCATCAGACTGTGGATCCCCCAAAATGGTTTCAATGTTTGATCTCAAGGGTTGATCCTTTGGGAACTTCCAGAATGAATCGGAATTTTCGAAAAATACGTAAAATATAAGGAGTGATGCCAAAAATAGTCCCAAGAGAAGTACATATATTTGCCACTCTGCATACAAGAAGAAAACAAAAATTAGCCCGAGTTTCAGAATCTTGAGGGGTTGGGGGATTTGAGAGAGGAGAGACCTTTCCAATCAGCAGGAACACTTAGTTTAGTCACCATTGCTCCCCATTCAGTGGAACTGGTAATAATTACCCTGCAAAAAATATAAAGGAACAAGTTTGGCTAATAAGCTTAAAATAAACTCAAATTTAATTTGAAGTAAATTTTTGTTCCAAACATGTTCGAACAGTTTATTTCAATCTTACATATAAATTAAAAGGCGTTACTTAATTTGACAATAAGATAGATGTGACTTGCAAAGAAGTACATTACTTATGCATCCATTGACCGTTATATAAATTGCTAAATCCATCAATATGTATAATGCCATTAAATTCTTTACAACCATATCAAGTCGTTCTATTTTTGGTCTACTTCTTCCTCTGCCGACCTCTTCAATTGGGATCGCATTGCTTTTGCAATGTAGCTTTATTTGATATATGAAAGACATTATTCAGTTCATTTTTGAAGATTTTTTCATAGTCCTTCGGAAAAATAATTTCAGATTATAACCCTGAGGGATTGCTCAGTTGGTCAGGCCTTGTGTTTGCTCCCCAATGGTCACCAGTTCGAGTCCCCTCAGGGCCATCGAGGTGAGTACCCGGCAGTACACTTCAGGGCCCCGTGGAATTAGTCGAGGTGCGCGCAAGCTGGCCCGGACATCCACGGTTATAAAAAAATAATAATAATTTCAGATTATACAAGGATGTAAATTGCATTTAAAAAATTTGTTATCAAACCAAATTATTATTTGCACAGATTTGCCAAATTCATCATTGTGTTCCAATTATCAAAAGTTGAAAAGTTGAAAAAATTTTAGCAAATTTTTATCAAGCAAGCACCAAGTGAAATTATAAATTAAAGGTCAAAGTCAAACTTTAGCTCTCATTTGGGAAGAATTTATAAACAAATAGAAATGGGTGGCGGATAGTACTTGTGGGTTCATTGAAAAGTGGTTGAAAATGAAATTTGACCTTTTATGAATAATTTATAAATATTGCCAAACGGAGACTTAATTTTAATCATACATTTCATAAGACCACAACTACTAACCATTTATTCACCACTCATTTCTATGAATTTATAATTTCAAAAACTTAAAATTTCTCTCAAACAAGCACTTAACAAGTAATAACATTAGCTTGCCCAAATATCATGCCTCATAGGACTATTGTATAGCATTCTGCATTTTTAAAAATTTTCATCATTTGTCTCTCAGCAGAAAACTTGCATGTTTCCAGTGATTTTAGTAGTTCAAAGTTTCGTATGTGAATTCTAGCTTCAAGCCCCAAATTACAGAAAAGATAGAAGTATTGCATTTCAAATCTTACCTTTCACTAGGGCAAAACTCCAAAGATGCAATATTAGAACCCAGGTGAAGCCTCCTGCTCCAGTGACGAACCTCCATTCTTTTCACTTCTACTACACATACATCCCCATCCTTGCTCCCCCTGTGTTAAAAGATAGGAATCATTTGTAAGAATCACCCCCTAAAAACAAACTATTGACCACTGGGAGCAAAACTTAAGGAAAAAAAATTAATAAAAGGAGCTCAAATTCATCAAATCATTTTATTAATGGATGGTCATACTCAGTCCATAGACCTTAGTGTGTCTCCTATCATAAACCTCTAGACGTGACAGAATAATATTAACCAGAAAATAGTATCTAATCAAGTAGTACATGCAATTAGTTTAACACTGAACTGTTCATTAATCTTTAAGCGCACACAGTAGTCCAAGCTAGTAAACATTACATATAAGATATATTCTAATTGTAACTAAGCCTACCGTCATAAGTAGGGCTGTACAAAAAAACCGCGAAACCGCAAACCGAACCGAAACCGTTGGTTTGAAACCGTTGGTTTGGGTCCACGTGGACCCGCGATTTTTTTTCCCTCAAACCGAACCAAACCGTTTCAAAATGGTTTGGTTTAGGTTTCGATTTTCAAAAACCGTACAAAACCGAACCGAACCGCACTTTTTTTAATTAAAAATTAATTTTATTAAATTATAAATTTTGTTAAAGTACAAATGTATCTAAAGTTTTCAGAATTTAATATGCATACGAAATACAAGATTAAATACAAAAATAGGCCCAAGTAGTGTGTTTATTAAAAATATATGTACAACCTTGAACCCATTCTACGTCAATTTATATGTACAGCCCATTGATTAAAATCAACCAAGGAAACCAATTAGAATAGTCGAATCAGTTTCCCATTCATAATTGTCGATTTATGAACTAGAAGGAAAAAAAAAAGTCATAAACAAAACCCTAAACCTCATATTATCTTTTGAAATCCGAGAAATATATAGTAAAATTTGCAGCCCAAATCAATTTACAACAGATTTCTTTTTTCCACTTTCTGTGTTAAATTGAAAAGTAAGAACCCTCTCTTTTTCTTCAGCCGTATTCACTTCTGTGCAATTCTCCCAAGAATCTAAATCTTAAATTTATTGTAATTCATAGTATGATGGAAACCCAATCTAATAATGTATATTGTTTCTTTTGCAGGATAGTGAGGTGTGCAGAGGTTGCAACAAATTTTCTGTTTTTCAAGTAAAGGTAGGAAGTTTTAATCTTTTTCTTAAAATTTGAACTTTTGATTATAACAGGATCCCACTTGTTATGTAGTGTTTCTCTTTTCTTTTGACTTATCTAAAATAAATTATTGATAATAATCATGAACTACCGTAGCCAACCAACGAAACAGTTGCAAGGGAAAGGTTTTTTTTATTCTAATTTGTTTCTTTTTTTCTTCTTTTTATAGACATGGATCCAATTTTAAAAGATGATGATGCAATTCCAATAGAGGATGACCCTGAAGATATGAAAATGGATGGGAAAGGCAAGAAAGGAAACAAAAGGTCCGAGGTGTGGGATCATTTTAAAATTCGCGGAGATGAGAAGGCAGAATGTAATTATTGTGGACAAACATATAAGCATCATTCTAAAAATTGTGGAACTAGTACATTGTGGAATCATCTCACGCAGTTGTGCAAGAAATATCCATATAGGGTTCAAGACAAAAAGCAAAAGAGAATGACTAGCTATAGTACGTATAAAACTGGTAAGCTTTCTAAGGATATTGATAGCTGTGAAGAACCTGTCAAATTTGTTCAGAAAGAGGTTAGAGAACAGATTACAAAGTACTTCATATTGTCCGAGTTACCTTTTCGACATGTGGAAGATGAAGGTTTTCAATATTATACAAGGTATTTTTTCCCAAATTTTGTATTTCCTTCAAGGATGACAGTGGCAAGGGATATATATAATTTGTTCCTAAATGAGAAGAAGAAATTGAAGAAAGAGTTGGGTCAACATAGAGTTTGTTTGACTACTGATTGTTGGACGTCAATACAGAATGTTGGTTATTTATGTTTAACTGCTCATTGGGTTGATAATGATTGGAGACTTCAAAAAAGGATTATAAGTTTCATTCAAGTTCCAAGCCATAAGGGAGATATGGTGGGAAAGGAGTTGATTTCTTGTCTTAAAGATTGGGGAATAAACAAGATTTTTTGTGTAACCGTTGATAATGCCTCATCCAATGATGTAGCATTATTGAGATTGAAGAGTTGTTTTGAGGAGAAGAAGAATGGCCTAGTACTGGGGGGAGAAATGCTTCATATGAGGTGTTGTGCTCATATACTCAATCTTATTGTTTGTGATGGCTTGAAAGAAATAAGTCACGCTATTTCAGCTATTCGTAATGCAGTAAGGTTTGTTAGATCTTCCCCGGAACGACTAAAAAGGTTTAAAGAAAGCTGCAAGGAAGCAAATATTGAGTCTCGAGCTTTGTTGTGTTTGGATGTCACGACTAGATGGAATTCCACATATTTGATGTTGCAAGCTGCTACGAAGTTTAAAAAAGCATTTATTGTTTTGGAAAGCGATGGAAACTATACAAACTATTTTAATGAAGATAGATCTGATGGAAGATATATAAATGGACCACCGACATGTGTTGATTGGGATCAAGCAGAAGTATTTGTTAGGTTCTTGAGGAGTTTCTATGAAACGACTTTAAAATTTAGTGGTTCGAAGTACGTAACTTCTAACTCTTTCTTTCAAGAAATATGTGAAATTCATGGAGAGTTGAATGAATTAGCTAAAGAACCTAACACTTTGATGGGATCCATGGCAATTAGTATGAGAAAAAAATATGATAAATATTGGGGCAATGTTGAAAAGTTTAATCAGTTATTGTTCATTGCAAAAGTTCTTGACCCAAGATGCAAGTTGAAACTTCTTAAAGTCGGGTTTGAACTTATTTACGATGCAGAAATTGTAAAAATGTTGTTAAAAAGAGTTGAAGAGACACTCTACAGGTTATATGCATGCTATCGAGAAATGGAAACTCCAGTCACTTCATCGTCATCTTCATCAAAAGAGACCACCAAAAGTAGTAGCTCAAGCCATTCACAACCTGCTTTAGGTCTTTCTACACCTATTCCTTCTATTTTTAAAGCTAGACTTTTGCAAAATATGCAATCTGAGAAGAATGATTTGGTTGATTATTTGTCTGACCGTTGTGAAGATTTGACCGATCCTAATTTTAACATATTACTTTGGTGGAAATTGAATGGGCACAAGTACAAAATTATCTCCCAAATTGCCAAAGATGTATTAGCAATTCAAATATCCACGGTTGCTTCGGAGTCGGCATTTTCCACGAGTGGTCGGATTCTTGATTCCTTTAGGAGTTCATTGGGTGCAAAGATGGTTGAGGCCTTAATATGCACGAAGAATTGGTTGCATAGCAGCAAGGAACCTATAGTGCTTCGTCAATATTTAGATGAGGTAGAGGCGTTAGATGACTCAGAGAAAGCTGTAGAAGGTGACATTTATTTTTATTATCAATTTTTGATATTTCTACGTATATTGTTTTGTAATTCTTGTCAATATCATTAATAAGGACTAATGAATATTTTCATATTATGTAGAGGCCGAATCATGTGTTACAACAGGGGATATTGATCCAATTATTGTCAAATGAGAGGTTAGAACGTATTTTTTATATTGTAAAAGTTATTGGCATGTTGCTAAATGCTAACTTGTCATTATTTTTGTGTGTTTTTGTTTATGTTTTGAATTCTAGACAAATATAAATTAATTTAACATTATTAGTTATCGTTTAAACTTATATGTTCACTTGTTTGAAATACATATGTCGATAGGTAAACCGTGGATTCAAACCGAACCAAACCGCAAATTGTGGTTTGATTTGGTTTGGTTCGAAAAATAAAATGGTTTGGTTTGGTTTGAAAAAATTTCAAACCGCATGAAATGGTTTGAGTTGAAAATATGGCACAAACCGCCCAAACCGAACCGCGTTCACCCCTAGTCATAAGTCCTGAATCAGTGTTGCTTAATTTTTCTCCATCCCGTGCAAACTTAGTTCTGTTTATTTCAGATTAATGTACTCCCACAAAGAAACTTCAGGAGCTATTTGCTTTCTGAACAAAATAATTCTTACAAAAATGACATTTCAGAAGGAGGCCATGCACTTACTGAGCAAGATACTTTCCATCCCGACTCATCGACATTATTGAAGCTGGCTTTTTAAGTAGCCTCTTGTGTCCAATTTTTTTCCATGAACTTATGTCCCAAACACCAGTAAGCGATTTATTTCCTGAATGATAGACATAATCATATTTCAAGTTCAACTGTACAAGCTTTCAAGAGAATATAATTACAAAGTTGACTACGTCTTATAAAAATCGTGTGCAATACCTCTTTGAACAGTGCAAAATAAGAAAGGCTTCGTCCCATCTTTGGAAAATCGACAAAGTTCAATTTTTTCATCCTGCAACAGAAAGTTGTGAACTGACAACCTAAAATGAGGGGGAAATGACATGCAGAACTCTACGATAGAATATAGCATACTGAATTTCGAGCCAAAGTTGTTATTGGAGCACCATCGTTTGTATTCCATATTCTTGCAGAACCATCAGTTGATGTTGTGGCCAAAAACTCTGAATCCAAGCTGAATGAGAAGAAAAATCAAGAGCATAACCCTTAAAAAGTCCAAGTCCAAAGTTCTTGAATGAATCAAGATCATTCAACAATACCCATGCGTGAAGAAAGTTCAAAAACAGGAAAAATAGTCAGTTTCTTTTCATAGGCATTCAGTATTTAATGTGTCAGCATTCCAATCTTGGTTGCATACAATTCAACAAAATCATAAAAGGCAGAGCTCTTTCTTTCTTTGAGAGATTCCTGGAGGCACTTTAGGCATAAGTGCAGATAATTTTTTCCCTTGGGCACTTGATAAAATGAGTGAATACATACATACAAATAACAACTACATGAACTTGTTAAAAACCTTCTGATCTATTGATAATATAAATAAATAAATCAATTAACTTGGATCATTCTACCTGAAGTCCATGTCTTGGAATGACTTGTGAGCTCTTGGTTCATCTAACACAACCTGCATGTTTGGCCACTCAAATATTCTGAGATACCCATCCTTCAAGTTGAAAGAAGATAATCAGAATACATATGTATGTTTTCCAAATTATCACATGTTCACTTACTCATAAACAGATAATATTAAATAGCTTACAACTCCACCAGTAGCAAATCTAGTTCCATCGACACTAAAGGCTAAGCATTTTTGTGGACCAACATTTTGTAGAGGAGGTAGTTCTTTTGTCGTTAGTTTCACATAGTCTTCCCGGCCATAAACCTCAAATAATCTACATAAAGTGAAACGTCACATTACAAGTCTACGATATCCAGAAAATGAAATGTCACAAAGTTAGGGAAAATAACAGCCAGTTAGCTATATTCTTGGCCTCCAAAACATTGAAAAGTCAACCTTAACTATTTACAGTAAGAAAATAATGAACAATTTATGCAATATCACAGAGTAAAACATTTTTAACAGTACTTTACCGTCAAACCCGCCACCCCACCCTGATTTTCAGAGGTGGCAGAATTCATTAAAGAGAGAAGATATGGAAAAGAACTACCAGTAACCTAGTGGAAAGGGGATGGTGAGACTTGCAATTTTACATTTCAGCTCCATTATACATTTTTCCCAGGAGAAATGGTTAAAAAAGGAAAACAACAAACATAAGTCTTGTTTGAGGCAAAATTTCGATAGCAAGATAATAATTTCATTTTTAAAATTCAGCTATCAAGTTCCAATTCAAAACATGTTAAAATCATCTCACGCTATTCCTATAGCATCTAACAAATAGCAATTGCATGTTCTCTATAATTTCCGACATCTTCTAAGGGATTTAAAAATAATTGTCTAAGCAATGAGAAACTCAACTGTTAAACCAAATGATGAGGCCCTTGAAGTCAGTCATAGACTCACTCGGGCACTTATAAAAACCAGGGATGCAACAGTAAGACCCTCTGTCGCAAAACCCACCCTTGCCCGAAAAGAAATCATCAAGTAAAGGTTTAAGAATAAATATGATTGCCAAACGAAATACCTGCTGTCACCAAATGAATAAAGAATAAACCTGGAAAGAGTAACTAGAAAAGGAATAAAAACACTATGTTTGGCAAAGCTTTTTAAGCGCTTATAATATGTGGATAGTAAGTTGCGGGTCCTACGAACTCTGTGGATAAAAAGAAAGTTTGACTAGCTTAAAAAAAAGTTAAGCTTTCCTAACATGCTCAAAAATGAAATTAATGGACTGAGAAGAGAAAGAGTCTCTCTTTTTCCCTTTTATGTATTTCAGTTCATTTTAAGCTTATAAACAAGTGGAAAATTTCCTAAATTGCCATAGTTAAAGAATAGGCATTTTCAAATTAAAAATGGCCATCAAATTTTCATATGTTATTCTGCATAAATATCAAACTCAAAAGTCCATCAGAACAAACATAACTTCAATTTTTCAAAACATAATAAAACATCAAGGGTCCAGAGCAGAAAAAGGTAAATCCCATTTGCATGCTACAGGATAAAACAGTATAACTTCTTCATGTTGAACACTTTCTTCAAGCTTTGTTTACAATTTAGCCTACTCAATCAATCTAATTACTTTTTCAACACATGCAGTACTTATAAACTATTAAACTCCCTTACTCTCTCAAACCTACTAACTTTGTAAAGAGACAATTTTCGTCGTATACTAGTTGCATAAACAAGTAAGAGAAAATGAATACTAACTTGCAGCCACCAGTGTTTGTGGAACAAACCACGTCGTCTCCACTCGGATGCACCGCAATGGTCACTGGATTAACCACTTCTTCAAATTCATACGTCGCCTACATATATATACAAAAAAAGCAACAAATTACTCGCTTTACTAATATAAATGACTTTCTTCATAGTAAATCTTAACTCAACTCCGTAACTTTTAATATCCAAAAGGATTACAAATAGCGGTGAAAAATATTATACAGTATTTCTCGAAAACTAGCAAATTAATACATCAGTTGATGCGAATATAAATATTAACCTTAGGATAGGGGGAGAGAGAAGTGGTCTTGGGATCAAAGGAGAAGATCTCAAGTGAAGACGGACTCGATTTCCCGAGCACCACCAAGTGCTCGCTTTCCGGCCGTCTGATCCACGTCGCACACGTTACTGTCCCTCTCCCCGAAGCATCTCCACCGTCCATTATCTCCCAAATTGCGCAGTATCAAAGGTGTTCGTTAATGGTTGAATTTTGAAACCGCGTTGCTTTGTTTAGTTTGGAGTTCGATTGTCTATCGTATATAATTACGGGGAAGGGACTTTGGGGCGAACGGGAACTTGAGGTGGTGGGTCCCAGAAAAGGGAGGTAGCAATCTCCTACAGTGGAGTATGCAATGGCACTCGATGTATCCACTTGTACTTTTGACAAATTTGATAGGGGAAATTGCATGATTGATCCACGATGACAAGTTGGTCGGACACCTTTAAAAGGAAAGATCATGTTACAAGTATATAATCATTTACATAATACATTACATAATTGACATGTGGCACGCATCCATCGATAATCTACAATTTTTGACTTTTCCACACTTCACATTTACGGTCGGATTTTTTCCACGTGAGCCTCTGTAATCCATTATGTACAATAATTATGTACATATAGATTTATCCAAAAAAATAATAATTTAGTCCTAACTCTTCATTGTAGTTTTTCAATCAATCGCCGTGACAAAAAAATCTGAGCCCTCGTTTGATCCCCATTAATTTTAAAATACATTTTTGTATTTCTTATTTTCAATAACACATTTTTTTAATAAAAAAAACATTACACGCATATCTAAAAAAATTCTTATACACGCGTATCTAAAAAAAATCTTATTTTTTAACAACATTCTTAATCAAATACTATTTTAAAAATGCATTTTGGACAAAGAAAAAATGGGTCAAATATGCTCTGAATCTCTATTAAATCACGACATGTGATGATAGGTGATTTCCGACTAACCTCAATTAATAAACCAACTCAACACTTCCATGATTGGATTACTTGTGACATGTCTAGCTTCGTGAAGCTATGTTTCCCTTCTTAATTTGGACTATAGTTAAATATTTAAAATGGGATATGTTTTGATAATTGTTATGTAATAATTTAGTGAAGATTCGAACAATAATAAAGTTGGGGACTAACTTGTTTCTTCTTAAAGTTCGAAGTCTAACTTACTACTAAATGAAATATGATAGAATTGTTGTAAATTTAAAAATAAATAAAAGTTAAAAAAAAAAATTATTGTTGAGTTTACAAGTAGTGCAGGCTGTGCAGCACATGTAAGGAGTATGAGAATGGTTGATGTATACAGTATACCCATAACAATGCTAGGGAAGTTGTGCTGAGAAAACAATGGTGAATATATGGAACCGGCTAGTTGTATGGTCAACGGTTTCGAACTAAAGTAAAGAATATAAGAATATGCTCTTACAATTCCGCACAGAAGCAACCTACAAGAAATTATGGAAATTCATATTTTAATCTCAAATTATGAATTAAGTCGTGACAAAAATTGTCTGCCTTTATAAAGTCCTTTTTTGTAGGGATTAAAATCAGATTTTTAATAAATTTTTATAGAAGTTAATGAAATATGTAATTGATGTAGGAAAATATGATAACTAGTGAACTAATACAGATCAACACTGAATTTGTTAATCTGAATTATTGGTTTCAGAAATAGAATTACAACAAAACAAAATAATAATATAAAGTAAAAAAAATGAACTTTTAACCCGAGGCCTGTGTTACATACAGTTTCCTTAAAACATATTCGCTCCCTCACCGTACGTGCTTGAGGTGTAAATTAAGCGTCTGCTTCCCAAAATACAACGGTGGAACAGTAGAATCTGAGTACCACAGACTTTACTCCGGTGAACTGAGTTAGAGTTCGAACAATATTACCACCAGACTCAAACAGAAACGAAAACAGAGACAAAACTCGAACTATATGCAGATGAATATTCAAATGAATTCTTGTACTGAAAACTGGGAAAAACCGAGATATATATAGACTTTAGATCTTGTAACTTGCCCACTTACTTCATGGCAATTACAACATGAGTTTTAGGAGTTTCAATTGTTTCAGAAAATCGTAAGTTCTTCTAAGGGACCAATTTTTGGTCAATTCGGTCCGATATTGGTGTACGCAGGTCGCGCCAGCACACAAGTTCAAGGTCCGATACCTATTTCAGTCCGTGATTTGCACCCCCCTGCGCGCGCACGTGGAGTGAGTATCTATGCTATACATGATTATACCATTCTAAAGTGCAATCCTTTATAAAGTGGTTTTAGTTTTCATCCACTTTCTATGTAAGACAAATTTTAATTTTTAGTTTTCCCGCCAACATAAACTCATTTCACATGGCTTACTTTTAGCTTCAATTTCTCATTCCCCGAGTATTATTTTTAACAAGTAAGTATATGATTTCGATGTACTCACGGAGGAAAACACAAATCAACTTTCATCTTCCAAAATAGCCAGATGGATCCCGCTCAAAATTCGTGCCAAAGTCACCCACTAACTCAATTTTTCCAACAATTGAAACGTTGTGGGTCCTATGAAATATATTAGGGCTGGGCAAAATGTCCGAACCGAACCGAACCGGAACCGAACCGAGCGGGTTTTTCAAAATGAAATACCCGAACGGGTATCCGAATCAAGAACCGAATGGTTTGGTTTGGTTCTCGGTTCTAGACCCAGAACCGAAGAATCGAATAAGAACCGAATTTTTTTTTTTTATATTGGATAAATCAATTTCTTTTATTTTTTCTAAATAAATTAATAATTTTTTTCTTATTAAATCTTATTAGTTGAACAATTTAGGGTTTATTTATGTTTGTTAGTTGTTTTTTTTCAATTTTTTCTTGTATAGTCTCTTAATAGTTAGTATGGAAAGTCAAGCAACTGATTATTACATTAAATAGTTGGTAAGTATTATCAATACTTTAAAATATTTTATCTTTATTACTTCTAATTTATATTTCATTTTTATGTAGACTTGAATGTTTGAAGCAAATAAATTATTGATATGAATTATCGAAGTTTTATTAGTAATATTTACTTTTTCGTATTTGTATTTGACAACTTATTATTTATATGTTATTAAATTAGATTACGTTAATTTGTAAAAGTTAAGATTGAACTTGGTATTTATATCTACTTTTTGTTATTAATATTAGTATCTACTTTCAGATGTATTTATGTAGTATTATTTTAAATGTTAAAAAATTTAATTATAGTACGGAACCGAACCGAACCGAACCGAACCCGAACGGTTCCAAAATTATATTTGGAACCGACGGTTCCATTTACTAAATACCCGAAAATTTCTGGAACCGAAAAAAACCGAACCGAACCGAACCGAATCGACCCGCGCCCACCCTTAAAATATATGATTAAAATTAATTATTGACTTCGACTTAGATAAAAACCTAAATTTTAATCCTTACCAAACAGGGAATTATTAAAGTTCACTTATATTTTTTGCTCACTTTGCATGTGTTCTTAATTTTTCATCGTATTTTTATCATTAAACTTCAATTTAATAAATACATCTTACTCTGATAATAATTTTCGTCTAAATATTATTCTAATGCAAAGGAATGAGGGGCAAATATTTTGTCAAACATTTGTATTTGTTATCCATTTTGCTTATTTATAAATATGAGAGAAAAAAAAGAAGTCTTTTATGGTTTCTTAATGAATTTTTTGGATATGAACCTTAGTGCATGTCTGGGAGAGACTGTGACCAAATTTTAATTGAAACAGTGACCGTTAAAGACAGTCGGTGGGACCCGCTTGTGAGGGGAGTGGTCAAAATGTGTGGCTAACATGGGGTGCTAACGGTGCAAAAATCAATTTTCTTTGGTTGAAACTGTGTGCCCAGACAGGGCCTTAATCAGAGACTATATTTGAAAATTAATGGAAGGTTAAGGATAAAATATAACAAAACACAGTTAATAATATACACGATAATGAACAAAGATTGAGAATATTTATTCTAACTAAAATGTTGTGTGGTTAACAAAATCTGTGATTCGAATAATATGGTATCTTCACAATTCGAAATTCAGGTCAAATTTTAGTATACATCATATGTTTTCTCTTTCATGTACGCGTTTTGAGATAAATTTTTTTTGAAAGTTTAGCATCCTGATTTTTCTTATTCTCTTTATGGATCATCAAGGAGTATAAATTGGCAGCTGAGGTAAAGTATAGGACATTTTAACTCCGATACTTAGAGAAAATTTTGTATAATTGTCCGTAGTTTATCTTCTCCTCATTTATTTTTTCGTCTCATTATTTTCTCTCTAAACAAATATCCTATCAGAAAATTTGGCCTCAATTCACAAAGCAGTATCAGAGCGCGAGTGGTTTGGGGTGTTGGACAACTGAAAATATATGTTCAATGGCTTAGAAAAATAGATGGAAGAATCAATTTTGACTCGTGACGAGTACAAGCGTTGTCAAATTTTAGATAATTCGCAATTGCACGAATCTATCTGTCTAATCAGAATGAGCAAGAAGGTTCACGTGGACTAGTTATATAATTCAAGCCTAGTCCACAAATTTAATTTGTTTGTCAAAATAATTAAAAGTATAGACAATAAGTAAAAGGGAGGAATACTAACTAATCAGAATGAAGATTCAAATTATTTAATTAATAAGGTTTTGGAATCCACGACAATCTAATTATCCAAAAATCCGACTATTGATTAATTCCAAATTCAAAGGGATAATCGAAATCAATCTATTGCGCACTCTTTAACTTAGCCATTGAGCTCAAATATATCCAACTTCAACATGCAAACTGAAAATTCAAAAGTAATCCCCCAATGCCCTAAGTGGGCCTCAGTGTAGTCTTTGCATTGTGTTTGCACCACCCATCCACTTTCTAAGGCCCATCCAATTTTTGTTTTGATCTCCTCAATAACTAAGGAAACTTGCACCTTTGGTCCACGGGCATTGCAGGCCTCTATTTGGTTCTAGTCCAAATAAAACTTTAGCGAAGTAAGAAAAGGAAAAAATTCATAAGTAAGAGGTTATGTATCCCCTATTTCAAAATTAAGAAAACAAGTTTGAAATTTCAAAAATCAGATTTTTATTAAAATTTATTATGATTTAATTAATTAAATATAATGATGTCATAATTATACAATTAATGGTCACATATACATAATTAATTGGTTACAGATTATTTTTGAGGTCACAAATCAAAAAATTTATAGGTTACGAATTATTTCGAGTTCACAAATCAAAAATATTATACGTCACCAATTATTTCGAAATCACAGTTCAAACATTTTATAGGTCACGAATTATTTCGAAATCACAAATCAAAAATATTATACGTTACGAATTATTTTGATGTCACAGTTCAAACATTTAGTCACAGATTAAAAATTTTGGAGGTCAGGGATTATTTTCAGATCATAAATCAATAATTTTATAGGTCACAAATTATTTTATTGGTCACAGATAAAAAAATTACAGGTCACAGATTAATTTTTAGTCACAAATTGTTGAATTTTGAGGTCACGGTTAGTCCATTATCAAACATCCGAACTTCATCGTTTGACCACCTTTATGCCCGCCAACCACCACTGGCCAACTCCCCTCACCAAGACGAACACAACCGTGTAACCAATTTACTTCAACAAGCAAGCACAAGATCTAAATTGCAATCTGAAATCTACCCAGTCGTGAAGGTCGCGACATCGCAGTGCACTTCCTTAGACTTTTTAACTCCGATACTTAGAGAAAATTTTGTATAATTGTCCGTAGTTTATCTTCTCCTCATTTATTTTTTCGTCTCATTATTTTCTCTCTAAACAAATATCCTATCAGAAAATTTGGCCTCAATTCACAAAGACGTATCAGAGCGCGAGTGGTTTGGGGTGTTGGACAACTGAAAATATATGTTCAATGGCTTAGAAAAATAGATGGAAGAATCAATTTTGACTCGTGACGAGTACAAGCGTTGTCAAATTTTAGATAATTCGCAATTGCACGAATCTATCTGTCTAATCAGAATGAGCAAGAAGGCCCACGTGGACTAGTTATATAATTCAAGCCTAGTCCACAAATTTACTTTGTTTGTCGAAATAATTAAAAGTATAGACAATAAGTAAAAGGGAGGAATACTAACTAATCAGAATGAAGATTCAAATTATTTAATTAATAAGGTTTTGGAATCCACGACAATCTAATTATCCAATAATCCGACTATTGATTAATTCCAAATTCAAAGGGATAATCGAAATCAATCTATTGTGCACTCTTTAACTTAGCCATTGAGCTCAAATATATCCAATTTCAACATGCAAACTGAAAATTCAAAAGTAATCCCCCAATGCCCTAAGTGGGCCTCAGTGTAGTCTTTGCATTGTGTTTGCACCACCCATCCACTTTCTAAGGCCCATCCAATTTTTGTTTTGATCTCCTCAATAGGAAACTTGCACATTTGGTCCACGGGCATTGCATAAAACTTTAGCGAACTAAGAAAATAAGATTATTAGCCCTTATTTGAACCCCATTTTTTTCGATATATATTTTTCTTTATCTTCTTTTCAACTAGGCATATGCACGATTTGGTTTGTGCCAATTTCGACTCCAACCCAGAATCAAAATCAAATTAGTTGATTTGGGTAAATTTCAACCCAAACCAACTCACCTAACTCTTAAACCGAACTGACTCAACCAAATCAGTTCGGTTCGCCGGTTAGGACTTCTAGTCCAAATTGAATTTTTTTTAAAAAAAATTGTTTAAGTTTTGGGCTCACTTAGATTACAAGAACTAAAATAATTAAATAATTTTATATTACAAAAACTATTGACTAACGAATAGTATCCGGTTAATAGAGACAGATCAATAGAAAATTTAAGAATTTTATTATTTTTTTTAATGCATTAGGTAGCCTGATTGTCAAGTAAAAAAAACTAAGTATAACATAATGAGCTCGTGAAAGGAAATTCACAATGCTATTATTTGCTGGCAACATTATAGATTGGAATGAATTGAGATATAGTTTATAAAATTAGGGCTTATCTTTTGATTAATGTTTTTCTTTAAAAAAAGTGTAAACATGTAAGTGGGTTATGTCAGTCAAGTTAAACAACAATTTT
Organism: Fraxinus americana; assembly: GCA_035079005.1. Lineage (NCBI taxonomy): Eukaryota > Viridiplantae > Streptophyta > Magnoliopsida > Lamiales > Oleaceae > Fraxinus > Fraxinus americana. The sequence continues at coordinate 6,628,110 of CM068713.1, read as the reverse complement.
GAAACTTCAAACTATGGCTGAACCGACCCACAATAATTTTGTTTTAAAAAAAAAGTTAAACCAAACCAATTACATGTGTCAAATCGACCCGAGCCGGTTCAATTTGATTGGTTTGGTTGATTTTGCAGTTTTTTTGTTCATGCTTATTTCAACAACACATTATTCAATAAAATAATATTACAAGTAACCTAATTTTTTTTCCCTTCATATTAATCATACATTCTCCATCAACATATTATTCCAAAATACATTCTACGCCAAAAATTAGACTCAAATGAACTCAGTATAAAATATAAACATTAAATTCATTCTCATCGAATACCCTCCAAAACCAAGATTTTATTATCCATTGAGCAAAATTAAAACTAGAAACAAAAGACTCAAAACAAAGAAAATGTCAATGACTAGTGATGATCCCTTAAAATGACAAAAACTAGACGAAAAAAAAAAAACACAATTATAAAGGTTTCAAATATATTTTTATAAATAAAGAATTTGCATTTTTTTTAAAAAAATCGGGTGGTCTCATTATGTGACATTGGATAAAATGTTCTTATGTATAACAGGTCAATGTCCCAATGATACACAATTTATAATAACAATAATAAACTAATTACAACTCACCACAAAGGTCAATCACAAAGACACAATTTGTGAATTACAATCGCGTACTTTATTCACGAATCACATATAATAGGTCACAAATTATTTATCCGACACAATTTGCCCAATTAATTGGCCACAATAACTCTTCATATCACCCCCACTAGCACCACCCAAAACATTGTCTCTTCCTTCTCAAATTCACAACTCATCACCACCACGACCTCATTCACCTCAAATCAACCTCAACCTCGAACCCACCGCCTTATTCTTCCAAATCTCTACATCACCTTCGAATCCACCCAAACGTTGCCTCATCAAATCCACCACCCACCACCAACACATTCACCTCAAATCCACAACTGCCCCCACACCAAACCCACCACCATCTCCAACCTGCCTCTAGCACCACCTAGAAAAAGATTTCAACGGTAGGGATAATAGCCGCGCAACACCAATTTCATAGTGGGGTTGTTGGCATCGAAAGGGAGATGAAGTGATAAGGGTGGTTGTTGGCCAATGATGTTTTTACAGAAAGGACTCTTTCAATCCCTTTCTGAAGGGGAATGGTGGGTTACACATGATTTTTGATACGAAAAAAAAAAAGTTAATACATTATTTTTGAAATTGAAACTTAAATTTTAAGGATTGGGGTAACTTTCTCAAAATCGAATGCACCTAATGACTCCAAAAGAAAATGACATTTTATTTTTTTTTGGTATTTGCACTCGTTTAATCAATCCAATTATTAACAACTATCACATAAAAGTATGAGCATTATGAATGAGTTGGGAAAATATCACTCCCACATTTTAATTAGTAGACTGTGTAAAAAGATGTGTCATCAAAGCTGACCATTTCCAGGAACACTGTGTCAATCCCCAAATCTCACATTGTATGGAAAAAAAAAAATTCTGTCATAATGGAATAAATTTTCGAATACAAGAAATCCAAAAGAAAAAAACTCTAGAGAAATTGAGAGAAAAATTACAATTGACTTTATGAAACACGATCTATTTTTTGGGGTCATCAAAATTATTTACAAAATGGACTTTTGCTGGTTCATTGTTTGCATATTTACGACATTGTTACATTTTGGAAAAGACAAATATTATACTTGAATTATAAAACATCAAAAAAGTGATGAGACAAGCGGCTTGCGAGTTGACTCAAGTCGTCCCATCAGAGCCGAGTCGGGTTTTTTTTTGGGACGATCGACTCATGCTCAGCTTGTTCTAAAGTGAGAACTAGTCCCTCGTGTAGTGGACAAGTTGAAAAGGCTCGGCTCAAACATCAGAGGTTGAGATTTGATTTTTGGTATATTTCTTGTAGTTAAAATTTTTATAAGACCGCACGATAGATATGCACTAAAATCTACATAATCTTTGAATAATGTTATTCAGCACAAATAGTATTGAACACCAATTTAAGTGTCAACATATCATAAATCATAAATTGTTGAATTTAATATCATAATTGTTATTACCTAAATTGATGTAACATATCAATTATGTTAAATAGCATTACTCGTGATCTTTGCCAAACAAACCAAATACATTGCATATTAGTCTTTTCCAAAATGAAGAATGTTAGAACATCGCAAAAATTACATCTTGAAAAAACATTTGTATGCTCCAATAACTAACCACATTATAAATAAATAAGAAAATTATGCTTTTAGTCTTTTCCAAAATGAAGAATGTTTTAACATTGTTAGGATTTCCATTGACTGTCCTTTGATAAACCATCAACCTCTTCCAGAAGTTGAAAAATTCTTACCCAACTCCTGTAAGGAGAGGTCAGTACTCCTGCATATACATCGAGAGTCCATTTATTAGAAGGGGTTGGGGGTCTTTACCCCTCCTGATCCAAGCTGAGCTATGTAAATGTTAAATTGCAGGCAAATTTAATATGACTCAAGGTTATAGTACAAAATCGTCAAAATACTTGACATTTGATTCTAATTTAACTGAAAGTCGCTTGAAGTTTTAATATCTAATTCACCGACATTCATAATGGGGCCCGAAGTCACTAATTTAAATAGGTTGATGATCCAAAATCTCGCTTTCAAATATTAGAAACCCAAAATCACGTAACGTGAATAGTTCAAAAGCCTAGCACTAATTTACCCATTATTTAACCATTCAACTTGGACCTTTTCTTTTCTTCACTTTCTAGGTGATTTCCTATACGGCTTTGGGGAGTTTTGTTCCTATAGGGTAGGGCTGTAAGCAAAAACCGCCAAACCGGAAAATCGAATCGAAACCGCAATTTCGAAACCGGCGGTTTGGTGCCACGTGGACCCGTCAACGAAATGGTTTTGAACCAAACCAAACAGGTCAAAAACGGTTTGGTTTAGGTTTGAGAATTTTAATTATGGTTTGAAACCAAACCGGACCGGCGAAAAATATATAAAATAAAAAAAAATTGATTTTTTTTGAAAATTTATCCAAAATTTCAATTTTGTAAAATTGAATAATTTTGTCATTTTGTAGGTATTTTTATTAATTTCTAATCTCCTATTAATTATTAAGATTTACGACCCGCCCAAGCCTAATTATATATAAAAAAAGGCCCAAATTTAAAAGAAGTAACACTAAACAGCTCAACCCCAAGTCCATATACTGACAAGTCACAACCCTAATCTTCCAATTTCCATTTCTCTCACTCGCAACTCGCTGGTCACAGCCTCGCTCCCCGCGGCGCCTCCTGGTTTCCCCCAAATCGTCAACGCCCTTGAAATCTCGAACCTCCCAGTCGCCGGTAGTATACGTTCGCCGGTATTATTAGACTATTTCAAATTCTTGCATATTTATTTGAACGTGAGTAAGGTTTAAAATTGAAATTTTGTCACTTTCTAATTGAAATTTGTTTACATTTTTATTGATCGTGAGTAAAGTTTAAAGTTGAAATTCGGGCTATCAGGTGCTCAATAGACATTTGTTTACATACGAGAGAATATGTATAATTCCGTGTTAAATTGCAGAAAATGAAGATGGGTATATATAGTGGAATGGGGGAGAAAAAATATTTGTAGCTTGTCTTTTGGAAGCCATTATTAGATGGATCTGTGTCTTAATTCTTTTTTTTTTCCAATTTGCTAATTAAAATTTTTTTGTGTATGAAGGATAAAATTGATCATGAGTTATGTGGCTTCTTGAGTATGTGAATGTTTCTTCCTTTTGCTAGTTCTGTGAGTTCTGTGACAAAATTTGATGTTTTTTGAGTCTGTGACAAAATTAATTCGTTTATTCCTTTTGCTAGTTGAAAAGGGACATCATTATGTTTTTTTGGACCTTATATTTATTTTAGTGGACTTGTATTGTATTTTTATCATAAAGTATTATCCTAAAACGTCAAAAGTGGGAATAAAAAATTATGCTTTAGTTTATTGTATTTTACTTTTATTTTGTTGTTATTTAAATTTATAGTAAATATATTTGTTTTAGATTTATTTCTAATAAGATATAAATATATACTGAATTAATGGCATAAAAGTAGATACTAGACAGGAAAAAAATATACGCGAAACCGGCGGTTTAAAACCGGACCAAACCGTTAGGTTTAGGTTTGAGTTTTTTTTCAAACCGGTCAAAACGGTTTGGTTTAGGTTTGAGTTTTTCTCAAATCGGTCAAAACGGTTTGGTTTGAAAATTTGTCAAAAACCGTAAAAATCGGACCGCTTACACCCCTACTATAGGGCTTTAATATATCGAAAGTTCATCATTAATATATATATATATATCTTCTATATATTAAAAGTGGCTATGTAACGGAATTTTTTGTTTTTAACGGAAAAACTAACGGAATTTATTGTTTTAATGGACTATGTAACAGAATTTTTTGTTTTAAACAGGCAGCTGCACCTTCTTTCAGTATTTGTATCATAACTTTGTATTCCGATATTCGATTGGGGTGATTCAAAATGCGTTGAAAAGCTAACTCATCTGGCTACAACTTTGATTCAGACATCATTCTCCATTCGATCACTTTCTATGCCAAATATAGGTCTCAATATGAGATTAAAACATCGGAGCATAACTTTTCGGTTGGAAATTGATTTGTGATCATCTTTTAACTAAATTTGATTCCATTGACATCTTCCTTTATCCAATTGACTCCAAGCACTCTCAAATCTTCATCGTGAGGTTCGGCACAACTTTTAAGTATTTACATTTTAGTCCCCGAACTTTGAATCCCTTACAATTTAGCCCTTTCCCCAAATTTGTTAACTTTTGCTTATTTTCTTCGATCTCACCAACTTACATTACAATATCAAAATCACACATCTAATTATTTATCAATTACATAAACATTACATCATTAATTATTTAATTAACCAAAAAAATTACATCTTTATTAATAACAAATTAATTTTTAAACAAAACTATTAAATATAACCTAGGCAAACGTGCATTGCACGTTGCTTGCACCTAGTATATATATATATATATGCAATAAAATGTTTCTCTTCGGCATAGATAGTGTGTTGTTGGTGGAGTTGGGAATGATCAACAAGGTAATCACTTTTTCCACTTCTTATGTCTCCCTAGGAATTATGTTTATGTCTCCCTAGGAATTATGTATAAAAAGTGGATTTTTTGTCTAATCTTAACTAGGGAGAGATTCGAACTTGAACAAGCTATCCACGACTTTAGATAAAAGTTAAATATGTGACGAGTTGTTTGAAATTAAATAAGAGTTCATATCGATTTTACACTCGGTACTTTAGATGATAGGAAAGATAATTTCTACTTCTGCTATTCTCTCATTGTATGGATAAAATTATACTCTCGGAATGGAATAAATTGAATTCAAATACAAGAAATCCAAAAGAAAAAAACTCTAGAGAAATCGAGAGAGAAATTACAATTGACTTTATGAAACACAATCTATTTTTTGAGGTCATCAAAATTATTTACAAAATTGACTTTTTCTGGTTCATTGTTTTCATATTTAAGACATTGTTACGTTTTGGAAAAAAAAAAATTACTTGAATTTTAAAACATAAAAAAGTGATGAGACAAGCGCCTTGCGAGCTGACTCAACTCGTCCCATCAAAGCCAAATCGGGTTTTTTTGGAACGAGCGACTCATGCTCGGCTTGTTCTAAAGCGAGAACTAGACCCTCGTGCAATGGACATAATGAAAAGGGTCGGCTCAATCCATTAACACTCATACACAAATATCAGAGGTTGAGATTTTATTTTTGGTATATTTCTTGTAGTTAAAATTGTTACAAGACTGCACGATTGATATGCACTAAAATCTACATAATCTTTGAATAATGTTATTTAGCACATATAGTATCTAACACCAATATAGGTGTCAACATATCATAAATCATAAATTTTCGAATTTAATTGAACCTATAATTTAATATCATATTTGTTATTACCTAAACTGATGTTAAATGTCAATTATGTTAAATCGCACTACACATGATCACCAAATACATTGCATATTAGTCAAATTTCAATCATGATAACGATTAACCTTTCAAAAGTTGGAATGTGTGTCATTTTGACTTGAAAAAACATTTGTATGCTCCAATAACTAACCAAATTATAAATAAATAAGAAACATCGCAAAAATTATGCTTCTAGTCTTTTCCAAAATGAAGAATGTTTTAATATTGTTAGGATTTCCACTGACTATCCTTTGATAAACCATCAACTTCTTGTTGAAAAATTCTTACCCATCCCCTACTCCTCTAAGGAGAGGTCATAGTTTCCTCGCAAAGTACCATCATAATTATTTTTTATTTCAAAAAATCTCTTCCAAACAAATTTTAAATACTAAATAATATTTAACAAGGCATATGATTTTATTTCTTCTTCATATATATATATATATATATATATATATTATTGTTTAGTACTATTCACTATTCAAGTCTGACGAGCTGGAAATTTGTCGAACGAATCGTACTCCTACATATACATCGAGAGTCCATTTATGAGAAGGGGTTGGGGGCCTTTGCCCCTCCTGATCCAAGCTGAGCTATGTAAATGTTAAATTGCAAGCGAATTTCATATGACTCAAGGTTATAGTAGTACAAAATCGTCAAAAAACTTAACATTTGATTCTAATTTAACTGAAAATCGCTTGAAGTTTTAATATCTAATTCAATGACTTTCATAATGGGGTCCGAATTCACTAATTTAAATAGGTTGATGATCCAAAATCTCGCTTTCAAATATTAGAAACCCAAAATCACGTAACATGAATAGTTCAAAAGCCTAGCACTAATTTACCCATTATTTAACCATTCAACTTGTACCTTTTCTTTTCTTCACTTTCTAGGTGATTTCCTATACGGCTTTGGGGAGTTTTGTTCCTATAGGGCTTTATATATATATATATATATATATACAGAAATGATCTAATGAGCACCGGTGGATCCACCAATGAATTAATGTGCCAACTCATCGGTGCTTAGGATAAGATGAGCACCGGTGCTCATTAGATCATTTCTGTATATATATATATATATATATATATATATATATATATATATATATATATATATATATATATATATATATAGTGTGTTGTTGGTGGAGTTGGGAATGATCAACAAGGTAATCACTTTTTCCACTTCTTATGTCTCCCTTGGAATTATGTATAGTACGATAATAATTTTTTTTATACGATAGTTAAAAGGTATTTGAGCACTATTAATCAAAGGAAAAAAAGTGAATTTTTTGTTTAATCTTAACTAGGGCGAGATTCGAACTTGAACAAGCTATCCACGACTTTAGATAAAAGTTAAATATGTGACGAGTTGTTTGAAATTAAATAAGAGTTCATTTCGATTCGACACTCGGTACTTTAGATGATAGGACAGCTAATTTCTTCTGCTGCTGTTCTCTTCTCTTTTCACTAAGCTAGGGATACTATTTACTGTTAGATATTGGACTTAGGTAAGAGTTTCTGACATGTCTTACGATGTATTAGTATAGTTTTCGGAATTGAAACACAATGAACATGAAATAAAGTTATTCGAGTAATTCAAATATTATAAAAGAAATTTATCAATTTTTCTTGGGTTTCATTCGGTGCGCAATCCGGAGCGAAATGATAGAAATAAGGATTGTGCTACATGTACACTCCATGGTTTACACAATCCTTTACACCCTTCTCACATGGAGGGGGACCCACGAATATTTTATTGTGTGTGAACCCCCTTCCATGTGGGGGGTGTAAAGGATTATGTAAAGGACTATGTACATTTAGCATAATTCTAGAAATAAATAATAGAATTGGGAGATGTCCAACAAAACACATCTGCAATGGCTAAAATACTGAAAAGTATATATTAAAAAAAATTATTTTTCAGCACCATTCGGTGTATAGCATCAGTTTGGTGCTGTGGCATGAGGGCACGACAATGGAATGAATAAAAAAATGATCATTCGATACATACAATAATAGGAAATTTCTTAATTCTCTGTTTAAGGTATGGTAGTCGTTTTCATGTTAGTCGTGATCATTAGGTAACGTTAAACAACTTGCTGGGATTAAATATTAATTATATATCTTAATCTGGTGATAATGAAATTTGAACGATTGCAAATAATTTGCACATAATCGAGTAGACCATCAATTTATTTTTAAATAATTAGAAAACTACAAATTTAGATGTACACGAAATTAACATAGTGACAAATTGATGACCGACATGAAATTCTGCATTTAAAATATATTTTCAAATGAAATTTGGTGCCTGTTTGCTTGAATTGGGACGAAAAAGGGCCCCATTCAACCACCTTTCTTGCTTATTAATTTTCAAACTTCAAAATTTATTTTCCGTTAATATATTATATTTTGGTTAAAAGGTAATTCAATATTTTCTGGCTTTCTTCACAAAAAAAGAAGAAAAAAAACGAAAAATGAAAAAAAAAAAAAAAACATTTCGTGGCTGCTAAGATTAAAATTAACTTGCAAAGCAAGAAAGAATAATATGAAATTTTTTCGTAGGTTTGATTAGTCAAAGTCTTTTCAAAAATACTATTTGTACAGTCATCAGAAGGCTGTAAGTAATTTTTACAGTCCTCTCTAATTAGTGTGGGACACACTAATTACAGTCCTCTAATGACTGTAAGTGTAGCAGTTTTCAAGTCTTTTTATATTTGAAACGAGAATTATGCTAAATGTACATTCCATTGATTATATCGTGGTATTGTGTGCAAATTCAAAAGTATTGGAAGGGAAAGTGTGTTGTTTTTAAAAACTGTCGAATCATGTGCCGATACATGACACAATATAAAAAATAATGTAAAACGAAATATACATGAAGCATGAGTGTTAAAACAATTGTAAAAGTGTTCGACAAAATTTTTAAATTGGGCAGGATTGCGGATTAAAGTTGGAAGATTTTACATGAAAATAAATTTTAGTTATTCTTACAAATATGATAAGCTAAAATATTAAGTTATTTGTGGTAAAATATTAGATTATGATGAATGTCTATTTAAAATTTCTCGATAATAGTTCAACTTACAGTAAAAGTCTACAATTTGACCAGTATATAACTCTAATTGAAACATATACAGGTTTATTATTATAAAGAAATATTCTTGACTTTTGATTCTATTATTATCCTTTTATTCTTTTTTCTTTTCCTTAGTTTTTTTTTTTATCAATTATCAACACGATACTTTAAATTTCTTTTATTGAATTTTGACTCTATTAATTCCCTTTTATTGAATTTTCTGACAAGATTTTAACGAGACATCATTTTATTGCTCCAATTTTTTTTTATATTTAATTGCATTATTTTTTATTTGTTTGGTATTTTTTCCGAACAACGTTTTTAATGAGACAGTTATTGTGTAAGTAACTGTTCAAAGGAGAGTGTTGCAGAATAAAGAAATTAAGATAAATGATTATTTAGTCTTATGAAGATATCTAAGAGTTTGTATCTTGATCAGTTTGTAATTCTCACTATAATACTATATATGATACACGCTCGAGTTTAGACTTTACTAATTCTGTATTATTATTTTTTCCTTAATTTAATTTCATAACATTATTCAAATTTAATGGTTTGAGAAAGGGTTTCATATTGCACAATTAATTCATTGATGAATAAATATTTTGTGGATTCCAACAATATTTGAATTAAATTTTTTATCCGTCAATAAATTGATAAGACACGCTATCAGTACTTAGCATGAATGAGCATCAATACTCATTTGTTGGAAAAATACATTTTGAAATAGTAGATTGATCGAGAATGTGTGATTGAAAAAGAAGGAAAATTTATTGATGTGATGAAAAATATTATTTTATTAAAGAATGTGTGGTTAAAAATGAGTAGAAAAATGAGAATGAGAATTTTAATGTGGCTCAAACAGGGGCTAGATCTTTCATGTATGTATTTGACCAATTCAATTTTTTTCTTATGGAACACTTAAACGAGGTTTATTTTTAATTTGAGGGAACATGTCAACACTTGCTTTGACCACGTCCGAGGGACAACTAAGCATAATTCCGAGTCTCATTAGACAAAGTCCAACCAACATTTAAATCGAACTACATTCGATAGCAACCTCACATATTAGTGTTGATTCATTCGTTCGAATTCTACAAGAATACAAATGTGAACACAAATATGGAAATGGGACAACCACTTTAGTATATTATTCTGAAACTAATACAATATTCTTTCTACCAAATTCAAAATGAAACAAATAACTTTTTTCTTGAAGAGTTAACTTATTGCTTAATATTGAAACTATGAAAAGCTAATCCACGAAAAAAAATCATTTTTGTCCACCCAAAAAAACTAAAACATCCTTAAATTACAGAAGCTACGTAGGCCCATAGTAAACTTTTGTACACCGAAACACACGAATTGGATTTTTAATTTTAATATTAAAATCACGTCTCATATAATAAAACATGCACGGAAAACGATGTTTGGATTACAAAATAAAAGAAAATTCGATAAATGACTGGATTAAAGATATCTAGCATAAAATTATGTGGTCTTGAATTAACAAAATTTTTCTTTCTTTCTTCCCTTAATGAAAAAAAAAAGAACATCTAAAATCAATTTTTTCGAGAATTCGTGCCTATTTAGGTGAAATAGGGGTCAACAATCTCATTAAAATTGATTATGAGTTTATGACTATGCGTTGAACATGACACTTGAATCAATCAAAATAAAGACTAAGTTGGAACAATTCCAACAGTCAAAATTACCCCAAGCAGAACCTTCCTCAGTCCAACTACATTTTTATTATAAAAAAACACACACACACACATTCCAACATTTAGAAATACGACCTTTTTACATGTACATCAAATCTTACATAATGTGTTACATAAGTCACGTGATACCTTATTATTAGACAGTTTAAAACATAGTCAATTTTTTCATCCAAGCATTTCACTACACATTTTTCTAGCACACTTCCTGAATGTCATTTTCTTGACAAATAGCATAATCTTAGAAATACATTAAATAAAAATGTTACTTGTACAGATTTTTTGAATGGATAGAATTTACGGTCATTGAGATGACAGAATTTAATTAGACCAATTTGAGATTTATTAATTAATAATTGAGATAAACTTATCATTTAGGCCTTGTTTGATAACATGCATTTTCCATGGCAAATTCCATTTTCCATGTTTGGCAGTGTTTGATGTGCATAATTTGCCATGGAAATTGATTCAAAAATTTTCCATCTACGCGCCTAGTTCCATGCGTGGCTGGAAAGGAAAATAAATTCTGAGTGCTGTGTCTTTTTTTTTTTTTTTTGACAATGAAAACAAATTTCATAACCAATTGTAAAAATAAAAAAATTCACTTTAATGGGCAATTTTGATGCAAATGAAGTTCAAACGAACATTAAACTTTGATGAAAAAATGATTTTTTAAGAAACATTTTTTTTTTAACTTTTTGGTAATAGAAACAAATTTTATAGCCAAGTTTGAAATTTTTTTTCATTTTAATGAACAATTTTGATGCAAACGAACACAAAATTAAAAAAATTTTCGGGTGAAAAATTATACCAATCAAACACACTTAATTAACAATTTCCTATAAAATAATATTTAGGCAATTACTTTTCCTGAATTTCATTTTTTTCACCCACTTTTCACAATTACAATCAAACGGACTCTTAGTGTAATGAGATAACCATCCAATACTTCTATTCATTTTTCCTCAAAGACTTTTAGGCTATTGCTGTTAAATTATTAATTAATGCTAAAAGATTTATTATTGTATAATTGTCCTGAATAACTATTGTTAATAATTTTTTTATTTACAGTTGTTTAGATGGATAGGTCAAGATCGACTTGAGCCAAATTAATATTGATCCTAGTCGAGTCATTGTTTGACCCCCATTTTGGAGAATTTATAAATTTTAAAATAGTGATTGATAGGAAAATGCGTGGTTGAAAAATAATGAAAAATTTTAGATTTGTCTGCAATATTATTTTATTTAGAGAATGTGTTGTTAAAATTAAAAAAGAAAAAAAAAATAAAATTTTTAATGAGGGCCAAACAAGGTCGAGCGTGTTGAAACTTGATGTTTCTACTTTCTACCAACGTCTAGTTGAATGTGAATTTTGTACATCTCTCTATCAATTTCCCTTGGAACAAACTACCACATCAGCATGACTCACATGATAATTATGGTACCTCTCGAGCGACGGTCTCCACCGGCCATCCTTTTATAATCGAGAAGATCAAATACTTTATTGAGGCCGACATCATTTTCCACTGCCCTAGCCCACGTTACCACCACGAAAAATCACCTTCGTGGAATTTTCTCACCATCATGATAAATTGGACTTGTACTTTTATTGAAGAATTCACACCCGTTCAAAGATTTATCATGCAACTTCAAGTGACTAAATATATGACATGACTCAAGTTCATATCAAAATGTTCCTATGATTATAGAGCAATACAATCGGATGACGTAGAAAATTTTATTCGTATATATCTAATAAAATGTACCCAAATAGAAGAAGATACATAAATTATAAAAGAACATCGACAATATATAACACAATTGAAAAAATCGTGGACTTAAGTAAGGTTCGATATCATTTTATCTCCTAGTCTAATCTTGATTTTGAGATACTTACATTCACGAATACAACCTAGACTTTTAAAGATATTTTGTTTTTTTCTATTTTGATATACTATAAAATAATTAACAATAATAAAATAAATTCGAATCTAGTACTATCTAATCTTGTTGTTAATTGGCAAACCCTAGGGAAATGATAACTAGTGGAGGTTTTATTAAAGAAAAACTGGACAAAATACAGCCGTCGATCCCGGAGATTTACAGCTCAAATAATCCCACGGCGGCGGCGGTTTCAATATTGGTAAAGCTTTTGAATTAGAATTAAGATTTTACTACTTTGACAAAAAAAATTGTAATAGATGCACTGACATAATTTTAGTTGACAATAGATGATTTGATGGGTATGTTAACTGTGTTTAAAACAATTCAATAGTGAAATACTACGTGACGTTATGTTAAAAATTATATTTTAAAAATGGGTTCAACAATAATGTAAAAGTTTGGACCAATTACACAAGAAAAACCGAATCTCAATCGCATCCATCTAGTCGCACTTGAACCAAAAATATGTATACATATTTGTTCTTCTTTTCTTCTAACAATCAAAACCAATCGATTCTAGCGTGATTAAGTTTCATCACCATATACGAACCAAATAGTTTCACGAACAGAATTTTCAATGAAAAATTGATCAAATCAGACGATGCTCACTTTTAATTTCACACGTCTCTCTTTTCAATGTTATACCTACTCTACTCATAAAAAAAATATTTATAAAGAAGTTGAAAAATCTATAACTAATATTTCATTCCAACTATGTTAAACGATGCATCGAATCAGCCAAGATTACGTAATTTAACACTACTTTTCATAACACTATCGATTATTTTATCATATTTGGTTCATTAATAAGATCTCAATTAGACTCCAATCGCTACATTACGCAATGGTATCAGGATCGAGTCAAGACTGGTAATAAAAAAATTGTGAGTAGAGACGACCGAATTTGTTTTTAACAACCGAAAATGGATTTATATTTTGGAAACGGCTAAACCAAAGAGTTAATATTTAATCTCAATTAGCTGACCATAATAAATCTGATTAATGAAGTCAAACCACAGCATTACACACTGAGTTGTACGATATATATAGGATTCTATGACCATGTGTTGGATATCAACGTCTCCCCTAAAACACGTTTGGTCTTATAGTCACCTCTCCGGGTCTTCCCAGTTCCATTTACTTCTTTTTCCTCAAAAATCGAAGGATTTTAGAGAGAGAAAAGAAACATTTACTTGCACTGATATATATTATACGAACTTATGTATAAAGAGGAAGAAAAGTCGCTATAGAATTTGAATTCTTGATTGGTACATGCAAATTCGCCACTACAGTGGCAGTGAAATGGGTTCCAGCCCAATTGGATCCTCCGCCGGCGGGTGGTGCAGGTGGCGGTGGCATAACAGCAAGAGTTGCGTGAAGAATGGAAGTAATAATTGCAATGAGAAGTGGGTTTTGTCTCCAACTTTTGCGTATTTTTTGTTTTCCTTTGTTGTGTTGGGATCTATTGGGAGTCTGTATGCGCGGTTAATGCTCACGGCTAATGTGCGCGGGGGGGCATCCTTGGGATGTCAAGAGGACAATGAGGGCTCATGGGCTATCGGTGTTTTCTATGGAGATTCTCCCTTTTCCCTCAAACCCATCGAAGATGTAAGTTTTGGATTTTTTCTTTTGTTTTTACTGTTTTTACATAAGCTCTGTGTGTTTTATTTACATTTTGAGGTGGGGTTAAGAAAAATAAAAATAACTATTTGTTTTAATTACAAATAAAATATTTTGGATTTTTGAAGTTTTCTCTGTTCTAGGTTTTTATGGATTTTTTTTTTAATTTTTAAATTTTCTAAATCAGGTCGATGAATTTCGTGATTTTTTTCTACCTTTGTCTTGGATGTTTCGAAATTTTGGCAAGTTTTAAGTATTAGTAAATTTGTGAGTAATTCTTGATTTTTGTAATTAAATTTTGCTTGTGGGTTGAAAATTGAAATGTAAATGCACATATCCAAATATGTTTTATGTTGCTTGGCTTTAGTTTTGATCTATTCATGGGTTTGAAGTTTTGAAATACTAGCTATAATTCATCAGTTCTTATGAAAACTGGGTGGCAGGTAAATGTATGGAGGGATACGAGTGCAGCTTGGCCTGTAGCCAATCCCGTCGTCACTTGTGCTTCACTTTCCGACGCGGGGTTTCCCAGCAATTTTGTTGCTGACCCTTTTCTTTATGCACAGGTGATTTTTTATTTCAATTCTTTGATTTTGTCACGTGTAAAAGATTCATTAGATTTGCTATTCAAAAAGTTGGTTTCGTGTTCTGTACTTTTATGTATTCCTGTCTATGTATATTTTGCTGTTATGAACTGGTGGCAATAATTTTTAGTGGTAAGATAATGATAGGTATCTTTTCATTTTCTATTCCTGTATTGTTTCCATCTGTCCTTCATTTAACCACTTTCGTGATTTAATGGGACTTGTCACCTCCAATATAGCCTGTCCAACAGTGATTTGAAACATGGAATTGAATTTGTGGATTCTCGATACAAAGATATCGAGGGGACACATCAAAAGTGAGCTGCTTTTCTGGATATTTTTTTGTTTAATTGGCAGATGGGGTCAGGGGATCTGTCAAACATCCTGCTTGTAAGGAATCCCATGGGGATAAAGATGGGAACCTTTTCAGAATTGAGTGTGTAAATTAGGTGTAAATTTGATTTTGAGGGAAAAGGTTAAGAGTCCATTTTGTTAAAGAAGTGTCTTTGGATCTTCGACGATTTGGTGATTAAGGTTTATGAGAAACTTGCTTTTGGACGGTGAAAAAAGGGTTTGAGCCCAATTGTCTTCTGTTTGGAAACACTTAATGGTGAATTAAGAAAATATTAGGGTCAAAGGCTCAGGAGACAGAGCTGCTAAAGAAATATTTCTTTTTCTCTTTGAGTTGGATTCTTGTAAAAGAAATAGTCAAGACTTAGTCAGTTTTTTGTTCGAGTAATACTAAATAATATTCTGTCGAGAATTCAATTCAAGAAGTTAAAAAGTAATTACTTGACTGAGGGTTTTTGATGGATTGCGAGAGACAGATTTGGAATCGGTTTAAAATTAGTTTAGTTGAAAAGAGAGGGAGAGAGACCTGGAAATGAGAATGCTTTCGAGATATGCAGGTTGCAACACTCATCAGTGTGTGTGTGTGAGAGAGAGAGAGAGAGAGAGAGAGAGAGAGAGAGAGAGAGATTATAGGTATGGGCGGAAGATTTCACATGCAAACGACTTCACGTGTACTATGTGTGGATTTGTGGGCTACATTTGTGTCCAACAGATTCCCAAACCTGGTTAGATGGTTAGAGAGAAGCTATTTCTAATCAAGAAACTGTTTGATTGTTAATGTCGCAGGCCCACAAGGACAAGAAAGATGTGTAGGAGGACCATGTTAACAAGAGACATGCTTTGAAAAGGATGGTTATTAAAATGGAACATTATTGGCAATGAGCTCATATGCACAACAATCTGTGATTGTTGAAATGGAAAGTTATTGTTAAGTGAAGTCAAAAGATTCCCAGAGAGAGACAGAAAGAGTTAGGCATCCTCGTTTATATTTGGATTGCATGTCAGTTGTTGAAGGTGGAATGTCATTTCCTCTTATGGCCATCAGTTATTTGTATGAGAACTTAATGAAATAACATAAATACATATATGAACTTAGCCCCTGTTTGGCACCCATTCTCATCTCATTCTCATTTTTTTCTCTTTCTTCATTTCAACCACACATTCTCCCAATAAAATAATATTACACACAAATCTAAAACTTTTCATAACTTTTCCACCACACATTCTCCCATCAATCACTATTCCAAAAATTCTATTATCCAAAAAATGGGTGTCAAACACCCTCTTAATGTAATTGTCGGTCTCTTCCTGCTCACTTTAGAAGGTCTAGGTTTCTCAATGTTTGTTACGAGTATTGGTTTTTTAGCTGTTGCTCATCAAAGTCATGACTAGTTCATGGACGAGGAGTTGAAATGATGTTTATCGGGAATGTTTACATATAAACTAAAACATTGTGTCTGTAATTTCTTGAACATGATTCTGGTGTAGTACGCTTGCCTCCCTCTCCTGTATATCTATGTGTCATGATATCATGTAAACTGAAATCGTTTGCTCTAACGTATTTTAAAACTACTAGCCTAGTGGCATCCCATTTGTGCATCTCTTTAACTTGGCAAATAACTCATATTTGATGTTTGACAACATGATTCAGGGAGATATCCTTTACCTTTTCTATGAAACAAAGAATTCAATTACAATGCAAGGTGATATTGGAGTTTCTCGAAGTATTGATAAGGGAGCAACGTGGCAGCAATTGGGTATCGCCCTCGATGAAGACTGGCATGTCTCTTATCCGTACGTCTTTGACTATGATAGCAATGTAAGATCTCGATTCCATTGAATACTAAAGCAACAAATAAAACCCAAATTTCCAGGATCTGGAAATATTCTACACTGGCTGTACATTGCTTTTATTGCAATTTTGAGTCATAATGGCCAGCTTATACAGTCCAAGATTGTAATTTATTCCCAATCATTTAATTTCTCGATTGAATCACTAACCATCTTGTTTTCCTAAATTTTGGTTGGCAGATATATATGATGCCTGAAGGCAGTCAGAAAGGGGAGCTTCGTCTCTATCGGGCCATTGACTTTCCTTTGAAATGGACTCTGGAGAAGATAATAATGAAAAAGTCCCTGGTTGATTCTTTTATCATTCCTCATGAGGGGAAATTCTGGCTCTTTGGTTCAGATCACGGTGGTTTTGGCACCCAAAAAAATGGACAGCTGGAAATCTGGTATAGTAGCTCGCCTCGTGGTCCCTGGAAACCACATAAGAAGAACCCTATATATAACACTGACAAGAGCATGGGAGCTCGGAATGGAGGCAGGCCATTTGTATATAATGGAAATCTTTACCGCATTGGTCAAGACTGTGGTGAGACTTATGGGCGGAGGATACGTGTCTTCAGAGTGGAAGTTCTTAGCACCTTCGAGTTCAAAGAAGTTGAAGTTCCCTTGGGTATAGAAGAATCGAGTAAGGGACGAAATGCTTGGAATGGGGGCCGCAACCATCACCTTGATGTACAGCAGCTAAGTTCTGGTGAATGGATTGCAGTTTGGGATGGGGACAGAGTACCTTCTGGAGATGCAAATCGTCGCTTTATTCTCGGGTTCGTTTCAGTTTTAGCTGTTGCTGGGCTAGTTGTATTTGTGGGCATGATAGTTGGGGCCGTGAGGTGCATAGTACCCTTGAGTTGGTGTCTGCACGACATGGGAAAGAGAAGCGGCGTTTTCTTGGCTTGGGAGAGGTCGAATTTGTTGTCTTCCAAGCTTAGGATTCTTTGCAGTCGGTTGAACAAAGTGAGCTCGATTCTCCATGCCAGAATAAGACCAAACACGTGTACCGGCATTTTCGTCCTTGCTTTGACAATTTTGGTGGCCGTTGTGTTAATGTGTGGTGGTGTCACATATATATACGGTGGTAGTGGTGCGCAAGAACCTTACCCGCTCAATGGTCACTACTCGAAGTTCACTTTATTAACAATGACATACGATGCTCGGCTTTGGAACTTGAAAATGTATGTGAAGCATTATTCGAGGTGTTCCTCAGTGCACGAGATAGTTATCGTGTGGAACAAAGGAATACCTCCAAAATCAAGTGATTTTGATTCCGCGGTGCCAGTAAGGATAAGAGTCGAGAAACAGAACTCACTGAACAATCGATTCAAGATGGATTCATCTATAAAAATGCGAGCAGTCCTTGAGCTTGATGATGATATTATGATGAGTTGCAATGATATTGAACGTGGCTTCAGGGTATGGCGCCAGCATCCAGATCGGATTGTTGGGTTTTATCCTCGGCTCATAAATGGCAGCCCTTTGAAGTACCGAGGAGAAAAACATGCTCGTAAACACGATGGTTATAACATGATATTGACTGGGGCTGCTTTTGTCGACAGTCAGTCGGCTTTCAAGAGGTATTGGAGCAAGGAAGCTGAGGTGGGCAGGGCATTGGTTGACAGTTATTTTAATTGCGAGGATGTGCTATTGAACTACTTGTATGCAAACGCAAGTTCTTCGCCGGTAGTTGAGTACGTGAAACCTGCATGGGCAATCGATACATCAAAAATCTCTACTGTCGCAATTAGCAGGAATACACAAGCGCATTACAGGGTCAGAAGCAATTGCCTGAGTAAGTTTTCAGATATTTATGGAAGTTTAGCTTATCGAAAGTCCGGTTTTAGCGGACGGAAGGACGGTTGGGATGTATAGTGAACTCTAACATCCAGTTAAATATATTACCTGCTTTTTTATTGTCTTGATTTTTTTTTCCTTCAGGGTGTGTTTGATTGTCAATATTTTATGTGGAAAATGTGTTTTTTCCATCCAATTTCCTACTTTTGTACTGTTTGATTTGACAATTTTTTCCAAGGAAATTTTTTTCATACTTTTGGTCACGTGACCATATTTTCCTTGAAAACAATGAAAATATTTTCTTTAGGGAGATGTGGTTTTATTTTTTAGGTAGTTCACTTCCTCTTTCTTTCTCATCTATCCCCTCCTTTTCATCTACCTACCAATAAAAAACGGACAAGTATAATATTTTCTAGGTTGAAAACAAAATCAATCAAACACATTTAATTAATAATTTTCATACAAATAAGTTTTAGGCAATTTAATTGCTTATAATTTATTTTATTTCCATGCAAATTACATGCTCGCAATCAAATGTTTAGTGTTATTTTGCTTATACTCTATAACTTGTACCTCCTGCTGTGAATTTTGCTTTGGAGGGATTTCTGTGATCCTCAGTTTTGAATCAGTGAAATTTTCTTTTATAGCCTTTTCTCCCGGGAAATAGTTGAAATACCTGACATCTTTGTATACTTGTAATAAGATGGCCTCTATTTGAAGGTAAGGCAAATTCTATGGACTTTCAACAGTTTTTAGAGTGGAAAATTTTCCCTTCTCGGCTTATGTCCAGGCTCGTCTCGGACGCTTGTTGGGAGTCTGAGATGGGTTGGTCGGAGAAAAATCTGTTTGGCAATTTATGATGGTTTCTGCAAGAAACACATACTCCCAGATTGCAGAGGGAATGGTTTTTCCATATGCAATAAATTGTAGGATGCCGAAGAAGGAATCTGATTTTGGGGTAGACCACGAGGGTTCAGGTGTTATCATTAGGATAGTAGAGTATGAAGGTTTGCTCCTTGGATACGAAATATAGTGGTCGAATTTTCCCGTGGGAATGCTGAATGAATGAGCAACTGTGGCCGATAATTGGGAAAATCAGTGAGTGTCAAGTCTAACGGCTGGACTAGTTCCGTGTCCAAATATCATTAAATCGAGTTGTAATTGGGGTTTGAGTTGATGGGAGGTGGTGTTGTTGAGAAGTGCTCGATGTGTGCTCAAGAAGATGTTCGAGCACAATTTCCAAAACCAAGAGCGCTTGATAAACATTAAACACCAAGTGAGAGCTCGAGTAGCTTTTCCAGAACAAGGGTGCCTGATGAGCACCAAAGGGGCGCTTGAGCGCCTATCCGTGTAGGAAATCTTATTTTAAGCTCTAAACACTCTTAAATCACCTAGACCTGTCAAATACTGTATATAAACAACAAAAATTTCTTTTTTTCAATTGTTGGGAAAAATTACATCGTCCCTACACACACTACTGTGCGCAGACGCTTGTCATGTGCGGCGAGAGCATCGCTACTCACAGAGGCGCGCAGAGCTGCAGTTAGTGACCGATTATTTGCTCATTTAGGCAGTCTTGGAGGTGGAGGTGGGGGTTGACTAGGTGGAGGAGCATGAGGCGCTAGGAAGTGGAGTTGGTGTTAGATTGGGAGGTGGAGGAGCATAAGGTGGTGGTGGACTGGGAGGAGGAGCTGCTGGTGGTGGTGTTGGCGGGGAGTTGATTGATAAAATAGATAATTTTGTGATCAATAAATAATATGTGATCTAAAAATATGTGAGGTTGTGATTAAATTTTTAAGTTGTGACTAAGTAATTTGATAATTTGTGATCGTAAAATAAGTTGTGGTATATAAAATTTGTGATTTGTGGTCGAAAAAGAATGCGAAGTCATTTGATTTGATAATTTGTGATCGATAAATAAGTTGTGACCTATAAAATTTGTGATTTGTAACCGACAATATGTGATTGTGATTAGTACGTAGCTGTAATAATAAGCTGTATAATATTAATTATGACCTTATTTTTGAAATTTCATAACAAATTTCTTAATTATGAAATTGTGTCTTTCAAAATCCAAACAATATAAATATGTATTTTCCCATCCTGAAATCTCAAAATCTTTCTCTAGTTTCTACTGCTTATCAAGAAGTGATTCACTTAAGATTGAAGTCCAAAGAAGCGGTATGTCGGAGTTGGATCAACGCCAATGTCTTCCTTGAAGCTGCGCTGCCTAAAGAGTCTAACCCCCAATTTTTTTTAATAACCGTGGATGTTTGGGCCAACTTGCGCGCACCTCGACTAATTTCACTAGGCTCTGAAGTTTATGGTCGGGTATTCACCTCATTAGCCCTGAGGGGACTCGAACTGGTGACCATTGGAGAGCACCTGACCAATTGAGAGTACATGTTTTAAATCGAAACTCGTGAGAAGGCTAAGGTTGTGAATATCTTTCTTTCTTTTTTTTTTTGAATGTGTTTACGATTTTTCTGTAATGATTTTTAAACATTTTATGTTCTTTGAATCCGTGTTTCATTATTGTTTCCATTATGGAACATTAATCCTAAATATATGAATAGTTATGTTTTTTTTTTTTAAATAATAACTTTTTAGTTCTAAAGAAGAGAAGGGCAAAAGTTAAAAAAGGGGTTTTATCACATGACATATTTTTGCACAAAAAAGTAAAACAAGGGGGGAAGTAGTGGAAATGTGGAAATTCTCATGTAATTCTTACTTTCAATCTTGAAACCAGCACATTTGAAGTTATGGATCTAAAGTTTTGCTCTGTGAAGTTATACATAGCAGAGAAAACTTGATATTTACATAATAAACTCGATATTTACTATGCATACTCAAAATTGCACAATAAATTCGATCTTGTTCGACATATTCGACTTTTGCATAGTAAACTCGAGATTTGACCGTAGTCATATATATTGGATCAATTGCACATGTGAGCATTGCTGACCCTGTAAAGTGGCTCTGATACGTGGCCAACAGAATAAGCCTTCACGTCGGCTCCTTCCTGCACACTGGCATACCGTTAGTCACCCGTGGCCTTTTCTGAGGGTTGGAAGCGGCCAAAAGTACTCCGACGGTTAAGTCAATTTTAGATCAACCGGAACGTAATCACGATCAAGATAGAGCACAAAATAGGAGAGGTATATTTCTATTTTAATGCTTAAAGTTACCCTTTTTTTGCTGCATCCCCCTTCACGGCCAATGTGGAGGTATTTATACTGAGGATGGAAAGAAGGGAGCCGTTAGATGAGGAGACACGTGGCACTAGATCCTCAATGGTCGTCCCATCCTAGGTGTTAGCTTGTCAATCCATAGGTTGGCGGACATTTAATGTTCTGACAAAGGCAGGTGAGTTGATCGCTTGTGTCCCGCCACACGTCCCATCAATCAGTCAGGGATTTGGATTTTCGTACAGAAGATCTTTGCAGAAGTGGGGCGAAAGGCTAGTGGGACAGGTGATGCAGAGTGCGGGCCTTTGCATCCGCGGTGATTTGCTGATGAGTTCGGTTCTTCTGTCGGTACGCGAATCACTTCGGAGTAAGGTGATCAGTTCGTCAGATGCTTCGGAAGCTTCGTCCTATGCTAGTTCATCTCGTTAAACGCTCGGTGTTAAAGGGAATCAGCTCACAGCTCGTCCCCCACGTGGTATGATGTGAATCAGTTCTCCGACACGTGACGGATGAGGTGGTTGGTCTATAGACCCCGTAACAAGCATAATGATGTAAGCTGGATTTTTTCCACGGACACACAAAGATGTATATTGAAAACTTTAATTGCTAATATGATTGAACAATAGTCATACCATGTTAGCTATGTCAACGAGTTGAGCCGAAAAAAAAAAGATTGGGTTCGGCTCGAGCTTTTTTCTGGCCCGAGCCGAGCTCGGCCAAAAAAATAAGGCTCGGCCCGAGCCGGCTTGATTTTTTAATTTTTTTTTCTTTCTTAGCTGCCTACAGACAGCTTTTAATTTTTTTTATTAATTACGGGCGGACCCCCCAAAATGGGGCCCGGTTCCACCGAGCAGGGCCCGGCTCGGGCTTTTCGGGGTTCGAGCTTTTTTGCCATCGCTATACCATGCCTCTTTATAATTAATCAAGCACAATCTTCACTTCAAACTCGAATTGAACAATTTAAACAATATGAAGAAATTAGCTTTTTGTTTAATTTGGAGATGTTACAATATACGACTATTGGATCAACTATGTCACCGTTTCTCCAAGTTAGAGTTTCTGAAAATTTATCTCCGATCAACTATGTTACATAATATATTGAATGTATTAGCTATATTATCAATTGAGAAAGATATAGTTGAACAATTAGATTATTCAATTTTGATTGATATTTATTCAATAAAATCAGAAAGCAAATAGTATTTAAGTGATTGCTCTGAACATTTCCGATCTTGTTATCTCATTATAATATAAATATTTTGAATAATAGATCTTGTTTGTCATTTATATTAAGTTTCAAGTTAACAATTGTGTCGAATTCATATAGATGCAAAAAATTTGAATGCATACTGTGATTGGACATCGATTGATGCCCAATTTTGAAGTTTGTTTAAAGTCCCGAAAATCAGAGGTTCAACGCTTCTAGCATCTAGCTACTGCATGTTTGGCAAAGTTTAAATAACAAATTAAGCTCATCAAAACATAAATTTTTGTTTACACATTTCGTAAGATTCACAATTTAGTACCCACTTTTTATCTACGGTTTATAAATATCCACACTTTTAGTAGGATCCACCATTTACTACTTTATTTTTATCTACATAACTACACATTTTGTAGAACTCACAACTAATAAGCACCACCAAACAAGCTCTACAATTCACTACTTATAAGCACAACTCATAATTACTTAAAAGCACCACCAAATAAATGTTTTTAAATGCTTTATAATTAATTAAATTTTGCTGAAAAATATCAACAAAAAACCATGAAGAAATCTATTGTGCTTCCAGTTTTCTTGTTTGCACTCATGTTTAGCCCATTCTTCCTAATTCAAGGTAATTGTTCCTCCGTTATATAATAATTCTCCATTTTAATATATATATGAATTAATGTCCTAATATTTATTTTTCTTTGAATAAAATTTTAAAAATCATGCAGGATCTGCCTTGTTATGTCCATTTTTGTTCTTGATGAATGAGACATGCGTTCCTGGTAGTTCTGATGGTTACTTTAGCTGCTCTATTGCTGCCAACCAGGCCACCAAGAACAACCCTAATGCTCGTCCACAGAGTTGCAATTGTATTAAAAATACGTCTACAAGTAGAGGTGTGTGCATCTGCCTTAACCTTTGCGAGGGCAACAAATGTGAATCTGATCAATGCACCATTCATATCTTCCCAAAATAATTGTAAAAACCCTATTTATGTTAGCCGGATTAGTCGACAAGGATTGGACTAGATTTTAACGGAGTTCTCGCGTTGATAGTTGGCGAGGATGACTCATTTTCTTGTCTAAGGCTTACTTTTAAATAATGTAGTTGAAGTAATTGGAAGCATACTTTAACATGAATTTTGGGTCAAGTTTCTTACTTGAAATGATGAATTATAATACCCTTATGTAGTTGAATGCCATATACGTGGTTCTACGCACTTTTCAATTATTAGATGGAAAAAATACATTTTTCAAAAAATGTTGGCCATCAAACGCATTCTTATTTTCTACCATCTTTTTCTCTCTTTCCATTGTTGGACAAAAATGAGAGGTTTCATGAGGGTTATGGGAGGTTATATGGAGTTGTAGATTTGAATTCCAAATACAAATCAGTCACTCCAATCCTTTTGACATCTTGTGGGTAGAGTCACCCCACTGGACGACCCGAGACTCATATTTTCTAACAATAGTAATATTGAATAATTACTTTTATGAGGATTATGTACTTATTGGCAAGTGATGGATTGTTTAATATGTTGAATTAATCTACCTGTGCAATGAATTTGTACAAGAAGTTTGACAATGTATGAGGTGTAAAGTTCATTGTCATTGATTTCAAAAACAGTTTTTCAAATAAGTGGGTTTGATATCTGTCAACTTACAAATTATCAAACTTGTTGTACAAGTAGCGCATTATTGTGATTTATGTTATTATCATGATAGGTTACAAAGTAGATTAGACAAATATCGTTGTGGATAACAATAAACTAATGTCCTAGGATAAAACGAATGCGTCACACCACTTTTTGATGTATACTCGTAATGTTGATGGTGAATTTACTTTCTATGTTGTTGCCCAGCAGGCCAACATGGGAAACCTTAATTCTCATACACAAAGTTACACCATGGATTAGTCATCGAAGAAAGGTGTAATTTTAATACAGATTTGTGTTTTAGCAAAGAAACATAGACTGGGGATGCATCCCCAGTGGGAATGAATAGCATTTCTCGTAAAGAAAAATGTTATTTATCCCCAGTGGAGATGCATCCCCAATCTATGTGGATGTAAATGATAGGTGAAATTAAATGACTTATTTAATTTCACTTATCATTTAACGCCACATAGATTGGGGATGTATCCCCAGTTTATGTGGATGTAAATGATTGGTTAAATGATATGTGAAATTAAATGACTTATTTAATTTCACTTATCATTTAATGTCACATTAACGCCACATAGACTGGGGATGAATAGCATTTCTCGTAAAGAAAAATGTTATTCATCCCCAGTGGGGATGCATCCCCAGTCTATGTGGATGTAAATAATTGGTTAAATGATAAGTTAATTTCACTTATCATTTAATGTCACATTAACGACACATAGACTGGAGATGCATCCCCAGTGGGGGGATGAATAGCATTTCTCTTTAGTAAACGAGGAAATGTTGTTGGAATGTAAATGGAATTAAATGTGGTTTTAATTGGGTTTAACAACCATTTTAATGGCCAATTATGAGTTATTTTTAGGAGAATCCTATGTGTAATTAATGAAATTAATTTTAATAATATTAATTAGGTGGTAATTAATCCTTGCCAATACGAGCTATTATGTTGGCCAGATGGAGATTTGTGTCAACTAGAACAAGTACTAAAGCGTGAACGTTGAAAAGTGTGTTGTCTTTGATTTTAATTTTTATTCTGCAAGTAGGCGATGTGACAACATTTATTTAGACTTGAAAATAAATGTTTCTATCTTGTTCAATAATCTCTTCCACATAGAACCATATGTCCTCACATGTCTCGATAATATCCCAAATGCGAACATGTAAAAATGCATTAAATCACAAGAACATTTATTAAATCGTGCAAAGCATAGACAATTTCCCTAACATCTAAATGACCTTATAAAAATTGCTAATTGTGCTAATTATTATTCTTTCTCCCGTATGTCAATATAAATCATAAACTTAATCAATTAGTGATAAGATAATTGAAAAATATTAAACTCCTAAAAATCATTCAAATCAAACAAACATTTAAAATGTTAAAATTCCGAATTTAATATAGAAACATCAAAATATAGGGTTCAACATTATCCTAGCATCTATACAACTAGCCAAACATTATAATAATACAAAATATGAATTGATTTGATACAACACCACCAGGATTGAGGTTTGGGAAGAAAGATGGAAAATAATCTTGAATCTTGAATTCTTTCAACGGTTCTTGATCAATCTCTTGTTATCTTCTTCTTCAACTCAAGCCATTATTATAAGAAAAAATGTCGCCTTTGTATTTTGTATCAAAAGCTTCTTCAAACCTTTGAATGAATATATCAATCTTGTATCTTTTGATAAACTAATAATTTTTTCATTTAATGATAAATTAATAACCTCTCTAAAATAATAATTTTTCTTGACTTGAATATTGTTTTTTGAGCATCGCATCTCGGAAGATAGACATCCAACGATCATGTGAGCATCATTGTAGGGGTAGAAATTCTTAGCAGTCACAATTTTCAAGTTTCTTGTTTTGATTATATAAGTCAATTTTAATTTCTAATTCAAATACGTGTTGTCGTCAGTTGGTGAAGGTGACTTGTTTTCTTCTCCATCGTCTAATTCAATAATAAGAGCTTGTTTGGTACAGATTCTCATTTTCTACAGTAAATCAATTCTCATTTTCAATCACACATTCTTTAATAAAATAATATTTTCCATCACATCAATATTTTTTTCTTCTTTTTCAACCACACATTTCCCATCATATCACTATTCAAAAATCAATTCTTCTCCCAAAAATCCCTACCAAACACACTCTAAATATAGCCCCTGTTTGTCTACCATTAATCCAAAAAATTGTTTGCTACAGTAAGATTCTCCACCACACATTCACCCAATAAAATATTCTACACACAAACCAATAAAGTTACTTTAATTTTCAACCACACATTCTCCAAAAAATATTCATTACACTAATTTTCTCCCAATAATGGGAGACAAACAAGCTCATAGTTTACTATTACGTTATTATAGCCTTTTTGTATATATATTTTTTTTGGACTGCATAATTACTTATGGTAATGGATTGTTTACTAAGACCAATATATATATATATATATATATATATATAAACAGGAGAAATGAAATGAAAATCAATTGAGCAAAGAAATTGCAATTAGAACTTTAATTTGGTAATCTTGCAGTGTCAAGTTCCAGCCTTAGATGTTCAGTTTTGTTGGTATTTTGTTCAATTTTATTCACCAAAGCTCAAGCTAGTTGGAAACTGAACTTGGTCCAAACTTATATACATGATTAACTGAATAATTAACTGTATACACTCATTCAAAATTTCTATTAGAATGCACCTATGAAGAAACAGTATAATAGCATGTAAGTTAAGTTGAACCAAGTAGTACTTAACATGATTATTAAACAAAAATAAGCTAAAATCTTGTCAAATGAAATGGTCAATTTTGTTCAATATCACGTACCATACTTGCCCTAAATGTCTGATGATGGATTCTTATTCTGTCACGATCTCTTTGACAGCTAGGGGTTCATACCATTGAGGGCCAAATCCAGCAGCTTGTCTTGCTGTCTGATTAAAAGGTGGCTTCAATGGCCCTCTGAAGTAAGCCCTTACAATTGTATGGAACCTCTTAATCACTTTATCATATATATCCTTCTCAATTTCACCTTGTTGGAATTTACTTAATTCGGAAACAAGGGATCCACAAGCAGCATCATCTCCATTTTTCGACCTCAAGCAAAGATACTGAAACCACTTGACTCCTGCAGCACAGTGGGTAATCTCTTCTGGATAAACCACCTTCTCCAATAATTCAGCTGTCTTGTCGTCACCTCCTTTACGGAAACGAGATATAGTCGTAGGCAGCACATCGAGTCCTCTTGCCTGGGAATCGATAACGTTCAAATTTTCATTAAATTGTCATATTATGCTCATGGAAATCCTCACTTCAAATTTCTTGGCACAGGCCCAAATTGGAAGACAAAATCAATTATAAAGTTGAACATCTTGGGGATATGGGATGATTTAATATAGATTTAGAAAGTTTCCATCATTGGTGACTGATTTTGCAGCTTTAATGAAAGGTTGAGGACCAACTTGCTACTTGGGGCAATAGGTTGGTGACCAATAGTGAAATTTTCACATTTACTTAAAATCATCCATACATTTTCTTTTTTCAACTACAAATAAATAAGAATACCTCATGAACGCAATGTTCGATAGCTAAGCGTGCCAGCAAGTCCTTCGAAGTAATCGTAGCTGAATCCCATAGTCCATCGTGAGCAGGTAATGCTCCATAGAAAGATCCTAATTCCTTAAGCCTTGCTGCAAGCAGAGAGAAGTGACGACCTTCATCTTGCGCCACCTTTACAAAATCCGTGAAAAATTCTCTAGGCATGGAGTCCTGCTTACCAAAACGAGCAATTATATCCTGTCAAAGACAAGAAAAGACTGATTAAGGAACGCGAGGCAGGAAATGATTGCATAAATTGTACATTCAATGGTTTGAATATGTCAACTTTCGAAGACCAAAGAAAAAGAGAAGTATTTTGATTTGAACTATAATAGAGAGGAAGACATAGCATGAAAATGTCACAAGATAACACACATTATTGCTGATTAATATAAGGAGGTTGTTCTAATCACATCCCATGGCTGTAGATATGATATCTTTGAGAAATTCCTAAAGTAAAACCAAGGAGGGATTAGAAGATTTCCCAGACACCTCTTCATAAGTTCATGATCCTGAATTCAAGTTTATTACTCTTTGGCTACGCTACCACCCAAGGTACAGGTATTCATTGGAAATACAGACCCTTGGTCATCGAACAACTCCTGGTCTTCCTTTCAGACCTTACAAAATCTCTCAACTAGATTATTCATGTTACAATTTACAAATATAAAGTATTGGGTTAACTTTGATTTAGTTTCAAAAAATATATAATTTAAGTACTAAAAATAATTCATCTCGGTATTCTGAATCAGAAGACTACCTTTGATCTTTATTTTAAGCAACTACTACTGATTACATAAAAGGATAGATTGGGAAAAGGGAAAAGGAAAGAGAAAGAGATCACACACTCTTTCTCCCCACTGGGAGATTTGGTTGTGGTGGCTGGGTTTTGGTAGCAATGTTATTGATTGGTGTGATCCCTAAATTGCATTTTATTGTTCAGTGACATTTCCTAATGTAAATAAGGAAGAAATCTTTAAAGATTTTAAATTTTTTTCCTTTGCATGAAAAAATTAAAATGGCAATTGCTGTCTTCAAATTTTAGGTACTATGTTGAAGGGTTTTCCATTTCCTGATCATTTCCTCTTTGGTTTATGCCTGCAGTTTCCATACTCAAAATTATTATTTCAATTGTTTTGGCCCTATAAGAGTTCTTATTTATTTAGTTTTCTATTTTAAGAGGGTGAACATGGTGGATTAGGGTTGGCACTTGGCAATGGGATAGTAGTGATGATATGAGGTGTGAACAAGAGAGATTGGCTTTCTTTGTTCTTATTCCTTCTTATTTTAGGCATGTTTCTTGTCATATTTCT
Source organism: Fraxinus americana (assembly GCA_035079005.1). Classification (NCBI taxonomy): domain Eukaryota; kingdom Viridiplantae; phylum Streptophyta; class Magnoliopsida; order Lamiales; family Oleaceae; genus Fraxinus; species Fraxinus americana. Next base: position 6,598,173 of record CM068713.1, on the reverse strand, counting down.
TCTCTGTTAGGACAAAGTTCCCTTTTTCCCTTATAATTGCCATGTACTTGGCTATCTAACAATGTCCATCTGGATCTACTAGCTAATTAGGATGCAAAAATTGGTACAGTGTTGAAGGTTTTGCAGGGAAATTAAAAGACATGAAAGTCAGAGTAAATTGGTACCTTATCAAGAGTTTGAGGGGCAAAAGAATTTTTTACTTGTATAACTCCAGAAAACTAATACAAATACATTGTACACGTAGACAATATAATTGTTCTTCCCTACTAAATCCATCCATCCATTCTGTTCACTTCAACATAAATGTCTTATTTGCTTAACAAAGCTAGTCATTGTTTTGTTACGAAATGCTTAAAGCAACGAGTAATCACACAACATTTTCATTTCATATAGTAACTAAATGAGGCAGCAATTTGGGCTGTGCGTTCGCATGTGTAAGCTGTCGTGGTGGGGGTGAGGGACCAAAAAAAAGAGGAAAGGAAAGGGTACCCAAGACAAATCAATAGCCCAGCTCTCAGTATGCACAAGACTGTGCACAATAGACTGTCTACTCTGCAAACTCCCAGCTTTCCCCAGCTTCGGCATCTCACTCGGCGACACCAACTTCACCTGCGTGCATTACCATAAACAAATTTCCAACATGAGCAAAAACACCAGTGAGACATTTTATCAAACAGTTAGATTACAACGGAATGAAGTTATTCATTACTTACATTTGAGAGCCGGGAAGGCCGATCAGGCACAACAATATCTACTGAATCATCGTATGGGCGAACTATGTGGCCCTGTAGCCATTTGTTTGCAACTTCATCACCAAGCCTGGCTTTCTCAAATGGGTCATCGGTGTGTAGTACTCTAAGTGCCGCTTCCACTAAAGTTTCTCCATTGCTGCTGCTCATTTGAGTCATTTCTCTCTCTTCGCTTCTTTCTCTGAATTTCAAATACGAAGAGATGGAAAAAAAGTTCAAAATTTTCAGGCGATTCTTGTTAAAGAGTGAAGAGAATGAATTTTCAGGTAATTTCAGTTCTCGTAGAAATGTGGGATATCTGACAAGATGTCAACTTGTTTGGAGATTTTTAAGCTTGGCTTTCCCTATAAGCTTGCTTGTGGGTGGGGCAAGTCGAGCCGACTTGCAAGTCCCTACTTCCATGAACAAATATTTTTTAGGGAAAATTGTAGTCAATGCACCAAACTCTTATTTAATTGTAGACTTGCTAATATACCCATCCCATCCAAACCTAAAACTGTGTCATCACCTTCACCTTTCCCACTCACACCCAGGAGCGGACCTAGCCCAGAAGTTTAGCCCGAGCAGACGTCGACAATGGCTATTGGCTCTAGACCTCTAGTTGGAGAGAGTAGAAGATTGGAAGTGGGAAGTCCACAGTGTTGGGAATTTATAGTAGAGTATTGAAAAAAGAAGCTGCAGAGAGAAATTAACACTCACAAATGCAGAGTATGCAAGTTATTCGCCGTACGCTTTATTTTAGAATTGAAGGTGCCTATTTATAGGCTTACAAGCAAATTGAAAAGCTAAAAAATCTCAGCTAATATTAGATATTATTGCCACTACTTTCAGACTTATTTACTAACCAAAAGACAGCAAATTAAGGAGCAAAAATCCGCAGGAAAAATAAATATCAAAGACTAAGTCAAAGTTGAATGATTTTTTAATCAATTTTCAACACACAGTTATCACATATCAGTTTGAATTTTGATACAAAGATTCTACAGAGAGTACAGACTACAATCCCGACTCTGGCCAAATATTCATGGATGGAGTGGAAATCAGAAAATTGAAGCTTGACAAATCACAAAAACTTAAAAATTGAAATGGGTGAAAAACTGAAAATTGAAATGCTAATCTTCTTAATTCTTGTTGTTTTCTTCAAATTCATATATGTCTTCACAAAAAAAAGAAAAAAAGAATTGAAACAGAAAGTCAGAAACGGAACGGAATTACGAAAAGCTGACAAGGTACCAGTTACACTTACCGGCAGCAAGCAACAACAGAAGCACAGCAACCGCGTAAGGGAGAAGGGGAAGTGAAGAGTGAATGGAAGGGAAGGGGTTTTGGAGTAATGCCGTAATGGATAATTGCCAATTGGATATTATTTCATGGGAACAATACATTTCTAAGGTATTTACTTTACACATTTTCAAAAATACAAAAACAAGTTTGAAAATTCACAAATCAGGTTTTTTAAATTTTTAATTAATAATTAATCAATTATTAAATCAATTATTTATTAAATATTTAATATAATTACCCCACCCCACCTCCACCACCCCAATCGACTTTCCGATCACCACTATTCAACCTAGCGACTGCTCCGGCGATCAGGTCCGATTCCTCGACTAATTATGCGTTGTCACTAGCCAAAAATTTTTGTAGGTCACAATTAATTCGTTGGTCACAGATTTCAAAATTAATTGGTCACATATCAAAATTTATAGGTTACACAGTCACAGATTTCCAAGTTAGTTGATCACAGATTTTTTTTTTAGGTCACAATTCAAAATTTTCATAGGTCACAATTTATTTATCGGTCACAACTTAAAAATTTAAAAGTCACAATTTGTTCATCGGTCACAAATTGATAGGTCACAAATTTTTTTTGGTCACAAATCACAAAATTTATAGGTCACGATTTTTTTATCGGTGGTCACAGATCGAAAATTTTGTATGCCAAAAATTATTTCGAGGTCACATATCAATAGTTTTATAGATCACATATTATTTTATTGGTCACAAATCCAAAAATTACTGGTCACAGTTAGATTTTTTGTGTGACCACCACCAACTTTTGTGACCACCCCGTGACCACCACCATCGTTGTCGCCAAAACAAACAGCACTACCCCTTGACCACCACCGACTTCTGTGACCACACCCGTGACCACCACCTCACCACTGCCACCTGCCGCTGCAAACACCACCATCTCCAACAACCACACAAATCATTCACGGCCAGATCGTAACTACTGCAGATTCGCCAACTACGCCAGATCCACCGCAAAACCACCTAACCGCCGCCAATAAAAAAACCCCAAAAACCACCTCCACCACCAACCACCAAACCGCAGATCCACAATCACCAACACAGATCCAGAATCAATGTAAAACCCCAAAACACGGAACACCAACAAAATCGTCGCAAGGAAACCAGTCCACCGCCAACACCACCCTTCGACTGAAAACCACCACAGCAAACACCGACAAGCATCAACCATACAACCACCATACCCATCCAATAAATCAACCACCGCCGTCGCTAGCGCGCGCACAATCTCAGAAAACTTGTTAAGAGAGACATAGGCGGGGGGTGAAGGAAATTGCTGTTGACAACCCGAGGTGTTTACAACCTGCGCCAGCGTGCGACATCACATTTCTGGAGAGAAGAGGACGAAGCTTCGAGCGCCGATCGTGGAGAACGGTGAGAGCGGGGAAATGGGTGAGACGGTGAGGAGAATAACGGCGAGGGGAGAGACGGCGAGGAGAAGGACGGCGGCGGAGGCGGCGATATAGAGCACAGATACGGGAGAGGAGGTGAATTAATTGATTTTAGGGTTTGGGCCTTTGGGGGTAGATAGGTAGGTGGGAGTATATAAATTAATTTATTTTAAATAGATATAAAAATAAAAATAACAAATATTTTTTTAATTATTAATTAAAACCTGATTTTGGAAATATGAAACTTGAGTTGGGATTTATGAAAATGGTAATCTAAAAGTAGGGGTGGGTGTAATTTCCTCTTATTTCATTTATATGGGATTTGGGCCTAATTTTGAAATATGCTCAATTCTCTCAGTCCAAACCAAAAGGGCCAAAAATGAATAAAAAAAAAGCCTAAATTTTTTTTAATTACCTAACAAAAAAAGGCCCAAAACTTACCTCCCTTCCCTTCTTCATCATTTTTTCTTCCTGTATTCTCTCCATCCTTTGCAATACAGTCACCCAGCGGCGCCCGCGCGGTTTGAAGGTTTCAGCGGACTCAGCACGGGTTCGCCAGGTGCTGGGTCCGCCACTGCTCACACCCCAAAATCAAAATCAGAAAATTCATCGTCTCTCTTCAGCCCCTACTTTTAAGCATTTACCTCCATCTCACTCAACCTATCAAGACTCGTTCGTCTTAATATTATCTCAGCCCATATTCAACACCGAAATATCAATCCTCGCCAGCCGTTTCCGCTTCAAAACCATCACCTTCGATAACCCATCTTCATCTTTATTGTTCAATGGTTTTTTGATAGCTAAGGACAATGACGAAAGAGACAACAGAGGAGGTGAGGTGGCAGGCTTGCAGAAAATCGACTATAATCTATTTGAGGATGGAGTAAACATCTGAGAGCTTGATGTTGCCGCTATAGCAAAAGACATAATTTGATTATGTTTTACTCTTTTCGTTCTATTATTTGTCAATTGCTAATTCTTCTCTTTGTTAAATCAAAACCAATTTTTTGATGGAGAAGAAGGGTTCACACTTGGGTGTTTATATAGACGTGAAGATGGAAAGTGTAGGAAGATGGCCAGTGAATTTTTTTATTTTGATTTGGGGGTGGGAATGGAAAAGGTAAAGGAGATAACATAGTTTTAGGTTTGGGTGGGGGGGTTTGGATTTTTTTATTTTAATTATTTTATTATAGAAAATGTAAAATTGCCATTTTATCCATTTGGACTCTGGGTGCAAGTTTTTTAAAAGTTTGGACAAAGTCTGCAACTAAATGAAAGGTTCAGTATCATGACTACAATTTCCCTATTTTTTTATGTCAAGTTGAAATTATGTAAAGGGTAAACTTAAAAGGGTTATTCTTGTTGTATGTACCCCCTAGCATTGCTCAACTTAAAAATGTAAATGGAGCATCCTCCCTTCACAACCGCACTGACCTCCATCCACCGCAAACAATCTGCCTGCAAACAGTCCCTCGACGATGCACTCACCTCCACCCCAACGTCACACTCACCCCCCTTCACAACCACACTCTGCTCCATCTCCAACACTAATGTACGTATATTTTTTTTAGTTTTGTACACAGATTTTGAGAGTGATTTTTTATTTTCACGGTGTTGTACATGGATTTTGAGATTGGATTTTTTTTTTTATCTCCGGCGCTAATGTCAATACATATTGTTATATTGTGAATTTTTGTGTGATATGAATTTAAATTTTGTTTATCCACTTACCTTTTTTTAAAGTTCATCTCCCCGGTGTATTTTTCTGTATTCGCCCTGAATAATATGGTTTATGTTTGGTTTTCATTTAGACACAAAATATCGAACAGTTTAATGTCTTGTTTTATAAGTAGAATTGTTGGTTTTATTGGTTAATGTTAGTTATCGAGCTTTTTCTTTAATGTCTTCTTTTATAAATTAGAATTGTTAAATGTCTTCTTTTATTGTCAGTTCTTTGACATGGATTTTGAGGTTGAATAATGGTCTTTGACATGGATGATTAGATTTAGGGTTTACTGTAATTGGAGTATTGGACACTAATAATGGTTGATGTGGGATTTTGTAAATCAATTGCATCCATGTCCGTTTATTTGCGTGTTCAGCAATTATCGACTAGAATGAGAGAAAGGAATTATGAAATTTGTCACAGTTGCATAAGCAACACTTACTACTTTGGACAATGCCAAACAAAATGTCGATGGCCTTGGTGTAAACACGAATATCGAAAATATTTTGAGGTCGAACGGGATACTAGCAACAAATGGCGATTGTTCTTCACTTATGGTAATGATTGTGGATATTTCGACTAGGTGAAAGAAGAAGATTTAAGCGAGAAATCGAGATCCGTTAATGAAGCAGTGAATGATGAGCCCAATGAGGAAGATGAAGAGTTGTCAAGAATCTTTGACAGGCTAGCTCGAATTAGCCAGAAATGAAATGTCGACATATCAATACACTTGACTTTCCGCAAGGGAAAGGGAATTGCGAAGTGTGATGGGAAAGGAAAAGGGTTCGACTTGAATGGGTGATTATGTTTGTGGTAGATAGACTGCTATGATGTCAATTTGAATTTACTATATGGTTTATCATAACGTATGAACAATTTGGTCATTATAGGCTATAAGATGTATGGTTAATTTTGTCGAAATTGCTTGATCGTTTAACATGGGATTGTTGTTAGGTTTGCTATAATATATTATCATACTGGGAGGTAGGGGGACATAGTCTTTCGGTCTTTAAATTTTATGGTCGCTAGAAGTTTATGATATACTCATTTTCATTTTTGTTCGCAAACATCTCGTCTGAATTCTTAAAAGAGAGAGAGAGAGAGACATAGGTTTGAGAATGGCAAGTCATTTGAAGAGCAAGTGAAGCTAGTTTCGACACAGTTTCTAACTTTAAAAAGTTGATTTTACTTTTAATTTTGTTTCCAACAAATGGCATACCAATACGTAATATAGTTTAGAATAATTAACAGTCCTCCAAAATGCCTAACAAAATAGTTGAACTGAATACATCACAGACTTATAAATTCTCTACATATTGCACGAGACGATGACACTTGTTTGAATGATTAGCAAGTGAAGTGATACAAGCATATAGTGACACCAGCTTCCAAAGTAGACGGCATTGTTCTTACAATATGAAGCCAGACACGTATATTCAACATGTAGACCTCCAATCCATTCTCCTGTTTACATGTGCACTAATACAAATAACATCACTATCATGTCCTACATATACTAAGATTTCCTACTTTTAAGTGGTGACTACCAGTACTACTAAAAGCAATGATACAAAACAACAAAGTAAATGTCATAAAATAAATTTTATGAAGTAAATGTGTCCAAATATACCTTCCCCGCGAGAATCACAAGCTTGTGCCACCTTGTTCAGGTAAATGTTGATAGTAGTATGGCATGACATAACCTAGGTTAGAAGATGAAAATTAGAATATGTTTAAATGAAATTATCATACATAAATACCTAACAACGAGCAATGTATTTACCTTGAGTATTGACTATAACATCGGTAGGCGGCGGACGGACGAAAGTTGAATACGACAAGTGTTGTGTGATGGTTTGACTGGCATTGTAACCCTGCATGAAATAACTTCATGTTTAACACCTTTAACCAATTAAATGAATTAACACAATATACTAATCAATAGGTGTTGTGAATATGATAATGGTGACATCATACAACATTGTGGTAGTTGAGATGCCTGGATGTTGCTTCCTCTTTTGTAGTACTAGACTTAGTTCTCCAGCTCTTTCCCTTGTTTGACGCTGAAGTGGCATGTATGTTCATAGATGAAAATCATTATTTGGCTTCAAATTCCCAATACATTAAGAAGGTAATTGTGAAAAATACCTTTACTATCTTCGAAGTGGACTCCAATGGGCTTTTTCGCCGAAATTTCCTTGGCTCGCCCTTTCAGTTCCAAGATATATAGGATCTAATATGTTGATGCTGCTAGTATTTTGTGAATCTTAACAAGTAGAGCCCAAGTTCATATTATTCTGCGAACGGACAGTGCTTTCGATACTCGACTTTGACATTCACAAATCTGCTACTTACGATTTTATCCAAACCATTATAGTACGCGTCAAACTTTCGTCATCTGTCGTAAGGTCTGCCACCTCTGAAAAAGCCTGACACATACCGTTACATCTCAACTGTTTAGGGGTACTCACCAATCTGTCGTAATTCACTGCGATCCTCGTGTGTGCTCTACTGACATCTCTCATCCATCTCCTTAGTATAGACCTATCCGACATTAACTCTGCGATCGCATGCTTGCAAATGATTCCTCGAAACTTGAACAAGTGGCAGCTACAAATCAATTCTCATCTCCCTTCGAAATGATACTAAAAAAGTTTTCTTCTTCCACTGCTAGTGATATAAGACATGCTTCCGCACATCGTAAGTCGTCCAAAAATAGTTATTGTTATTTTCAGATATGTCGTAGCAGTATACCTTCTCAATTAACTCTTGTCGAACTTCTTTGAACTTTGAAATGGTATAAACTGTTTGAATTGCTTTTCTATTTCAAAAGATGTTGCACAAGGTACCATTTGGAAGAAGGACTTGAAATCGGCATGAAACTCCTTCTCAACCTTATTTCTCAGTGCTTTTTCATATTATTCGACGAACTGCTTCAACGAGGTCTTCGAATGCACATATCCATCGAAAAATGCATTCATACTCTCACTTCATTGGGTTGTAGACATCCCTAGCCAAAACATGGTCTTCAAATAACTTGGAACCTAACAATCCTCGTTCTCATACAATCCCGATAACCAATCATTAACATACAAGTCATACATATCGAGCATCAACCTCCAACATTCTTTGAATTCTTCAACAATTGCCGAATCATATACCAATTCATGTATAGTAGAAAATATCGAGCTCTTTTGAATGTGGTAACCAAACTTTTCTAGCAACTTCTTCATAATGTGTCACAAACACCATCTATATTTTGTCTTTGAAAAACAATCTCAATTGCATTTTGCATTGCCCGATCTCGATCAGTAATGATTCCATTGGGAGCTTCATCATGTATGCACTCAAGCCATGTCCTGAACAATCACACAAAGTCCTTGTGTCCTCATTCGATGAAAAACCGCAACCAATCAATGTAGAATATCCATGATGATTCACCCCAACAAAGGGGGCAAAGTGTCGTACTTATTAATGAGATACGTAGGATCAAAAGTGACAATATCACCGAACTCTTTGTAAGATTGCCTACATTTGTTATCTACTCAGAAAACATTCTTTAGTCTTGACTCATTGTCTAAATTCATACTGAAGTAAATCCTGAGCACCGTGCTTGCATATTTGAAAAGTATGCATGTATTGTGTTGGCATCTCCTTCTCCAAGGCGTAATCGTCTCACCTGTTCAATATAGTTCAGACAATCCTGCTCTACAAAAGTCGTATTCTCATATCCAACTGCTTCCAAAACTGCAGAGTTGTAACTTATGTGTAACTAAATTCCTGCCATATTATTGACTTCGAGCTTTCGTTTCACATTTGCACTCAATTTTCAGTTGCATCGATATAATTTTTATTACAAAAATTTAATCGTAAAGATAAAGAAAATAAAATATAATTATTTTACGACCTCAGTACCTACTAATGTAAAAACTGGCGTAAGTTCACATTGTTCAATCTATTTGTGTACACAAATATGTACTCCAATTTTCATTGCAATATTGGAACAATGTTGAGAATTTAGATCCAAAATATGAATTCCCATCATAGACCTCACATCATCGATTTGATAATGTTATGTCATGTGCAATTCTGAACAATACAAAGTACCAAAATCGTTACATTGACTCCTTGTCAACATAAATAAAGTTGTGCCATCTCATCCATTCGCACCACTTTTTCTATGGCAGCATCACAAGCGTTACATTGACTCATTGACAACATCTTGACAAGGATCAGAAGCTAGTGTTTTTATGCTAGATGATGTTAGAGGATATGTAGAATGATGAATAACATTCCAAATGCTCGTTGATTCGTTAGAATATCAAAAATTTGATAAAAATTGAGAAAATCTCTGCCTCAACACAATATTTTTTATTCAAAAACCAATGCTTTAGCTTCAAATTTTGCCTTAATTTAAAGGAATTACAAAGCTACCTCGTTGAGTTATTTCTTTTAACATTGATGCACTTATCAAGAAGATGAAAATTGTGACCAGGTCAAAATCATCATAAATGCTACAATTCTACTAAAAAATTGTGCCATCCGCCTTCAATTGCTCGCGTGCTGCAATTTTTAAGTCTTTTTTTTAGTAAAAATAATGAAATTTTTATTAAGAAGTGAGTTGCTCAGCTCGTCCTATCATGAATTGAGCTCACGGATCGAGCTTGAGCCCTATTTTTGGTGAACAAGCCAACCTAAGCTCGGCTTCTCTCCTACTGGCCAATTTCGGGTCACCTAAGTCCAATTGGATCTGTCCATTGCCATAGCTAACAATATACATGTACAATGACTTTGATAACACGGATGACATTCTTGTGAGTTGGCAATATTTTAAATAATCAATGACACAAATTTTGGCAACTTACACAATGTCATCTAAAAATGTACATTTAAGGTTGTGTTTGGTTCTGATTTTTTGCAGATTAAAATTACAAAATTGACCGTTATCTTATCCATGAGGGCCCACACGAGAGAGAGACAGTCAACTATTACGGCTGGAACCCATGACAACGGTCAGATAATGACTAAAAATCAGATAAAAAATTACAAACAGACACAGCCTAAATTAATTTATATCGGACTACGAACAGCCTGGTCTCTACACATTATAACAAACAATGGGGGTATCAAGTAGAATTTGAAACAAATTAGAGGGTAATTTGTAATATTCAAAATTAGGAACGCCAGTCTATAAAGTATAAACCCAGGGTGAGTTCAGTGCCTTGCACTGGTCGGGTTCTGTTTTCAGTTTATTCAAAAAGCTTGTAAAGATGATGCCGAACTCGTTCCCGGCTCACCGGCCCACCGAGTCAATTTACCGCCAACTCGTCGAGTTTGCTAAAACCGTCCTCGTCAGGATCTTCGTTCCCCCTTACGCCACCGTTCGTACATTTTTTCTTTCATTTTTTTCCTTTCATTTTTATGATCTTTTGAACTTGAATTTATGAACACCCGTACGTGCTTAATTATGTTATAAATTTGATGTATAGGTGTGTGATTTGTACTGCGGGAGAGTACCCGATGAAGAAAAATGGGATGAAGCTCAAATTGGTCACTACATTGGCATTGGTAATTTGTTTAATTCTTTCCTTACTTTTCTGATGATGGATCCCACTGCAAGGTACGGGACGATGTGTGGTTTATATCTCCCAATATGTATAACATAAGACTCGGAGTTTAATCTCAAAATGTCAATATTGTTAGGAGAAGTAGCCCAAGCCTATACAACATCTCCAAAAGTCTCTTTAAATACAGTATAAAAATACGCTTCGATATTGAAATAGAGAATGAGGTTAGCTCTCCAAATTCTATATTCTTACAATTTATACTGAAATGGTATATTCTGTGTAGATGTGGCAACAACTGGATTGAATGAAGTAAAAGAAGCATGGGAGAGTCAGCGCAAGGCTTACACTTCTGAGTTCTTTGAGCTTGATCCTTGCATTGTCAGCCCCCTAATCCATCTCTGTACTGATATTTATAGTTTCGTGTTTTTCTTTTTGATTTTGATATGCAGCGTACCTATTAATTTAAAAATGATTTGGTTAAACTCTGTGAAAAGTCTTTTGCAATGTGTGATGAAATATGTAAAGGAGTTAAATCTATAGGTTTGGTTCAACTGGGGTGATGGAGGGGAAAGCGGAGTGGAGAAGGATGAACTTTCATTCCCCAAGTTGACATACTTCATTTACTTTTTCATTTATATCTTCTTTCATTATGATACGAAGGAAGAGTGGATGAGTTGCTTTCTGTTGACAGTTCTAATTAGAAGGAGATGCAATCTCTTGTTGTCTTCTTAGCATTATGGATGGAGATTCCCAAAGCTCAGTAAATGAGTGTGGAGGTTCTACACATATTTTGTGAATTTTAATGTTCCTGAGATTTTGTTACTTTTAAGTTAGGCATTTTTGGTGGGGCCTGAAAAACCATTAAGGTTGCGTTGATGTTTTGCATAAAAAAAATAATAATAATAAAAAATAAAAATTAGGTATTTACCGGTTTGAGCAACACATTTCTTCTGCAGGAGGACATGGAGCCGCATTTGAAGGACAGGGAAGATAAGGCCGATATTGCTTTCTGTATGCACCATTTGCCGGTAGGAAATATGTCCTATAGTGTTTTGCCACGTAAATGCTAGTTTATGTCTTCCAGTATGACTGTAGATACATAATAAGTCCACTTGTAGCTGTGCTTTGAATCTGAGGAGAAAGTGAGGAGACTGTTGTACAATGTCTCATTGCTGCTGAAACCAGGAGGTTATTTTATTGGTATCACTCCCGACTCATCTACAATATGGTATGACAGTCGCCAGTTATTTATGTTTGTTTACATGTTTGAAACTATTCTTCTAGTATATATCATGCCTGACATTAGGCTTCCCTTTATTTTAAGATCTTGCTGGATTGTATTACTTTGTTGTTGAATGTCAACCTAATAAACTCATATACGGAATCTTAAAGTTGTTTCTATTTTTTATTATATTGTTGACAAATGATCGAAAATACATGAAGCGGGAAGAGCTTTGTTGTCTAGGGCCTGAAAGATGCCCTGGAGTTCTAGCCGATTCAACCTGATTTTTTGTGGGTGATCATTATAATTAGGAGCTCGCAGTTGAACTTGTGAAACCAATGAGATGCATTTTCCTTTGATGTGAGTTTGTTAATTGGTATGCTATCAGCTCTTTCCAGGTTTGAAAGGTTTTACACACAATCAATATATACTTAGCGATTCTGAAACTAAGGGAATGAAGGGAATTGTAAAGGTCCAATTGGTAGCGACCAAAAAATGAAGGTTCCTTCCTATAGAATTCTGCATTTCCTGGATCCAATCTGGCGATTTGGTGCGGAAGCGTTATAAAATTCCTGTAATAAGAATTGAAAATAAGAATTATATTGGAATAATCTTGCTTTAGCCCCTGTTTGGTGCAAATTTTATTCTCAAAATGTATAAAAAATTTGAACGTTGGAACAGTGTTGGCTGACATCACAATACAATAATCACTATACAAACGGAGGCTAAGCAGAATGTGTAACCAATTATACCCTTTACCCAAACCAAATGCATTCACTTTTCCCCACAAGGAAGGGCAAAACCGGAACTGCAGAAACATATAGCATTGAAATCATTACAAAGTTACTATAGTGGATGTGCTTGATTTGACCAAAAAATGCATTTTTTGTGTGAAAATGGCAAACAAACGAAGGCTTGTACTGATTTATGATGGATTGTTGTTCAAAATTGTACAATGCCTTTGTATTTACATGCATAACTATTCCATAATCCTATTAATATAAGGAAACTAATATAAAATCATAATCTCAAAAAAATTAGAAATCTTATTCTAATCAATAAAGAAAAAGTGAATTTTCCAAGAGAAAGTGAAATTTTTATGTACTTCCATATTTTTAATTTCTTGCCCCCTTTTAACTTGTGAAGCTTGATAGCAAGATGAATAATTTTCTGATTTCAAATTTAAAACTTTCACCGATACTTTGGATACCAAGTTCTCACTACTTTTATGATTTATTATCACTTTGCATATTTTGTTGTTGATGATGCATCGTGTTCTAAAAATCTTCTTGCACTTCAAATTGGACTCTTTTATCTTCGCGATAAATTTTCGTAGATTTCTTAATAACTTGCGCGAATTCAAACTTAGTTGGGACTCGAGGAAACTCTCTAGCCACCTATAGCCGTGTTTTAAGCTTGTTGAAGCAACCAACATGGATAGCAGTTAAAGTCTGTAAATTCTTGTCATCTTACTTCTCCATGAGCTCGTGATTCCTTTTAAAACTCAACGTAGTTAGCATCTACGTGATGTTGTGAAGGATTTCATAGATCCCGTCGATTCGTTGTTCGAGTTTGTTGAGCTTCCATTCGTCGTCGACGATTCGACTGCCACCAGGACCATCGACAGCCATCAGATTGAGACAATTTCATTGCTCTTATACGAATTTTGGTGTGGATAAAATTCTTGTAATAAGAATTATACTGGAATAATCTTGCTTTGTATTGATTTATGATTGATTGTTGTTCAAAATTGTACAATGTCTTCGTATTTATAGGCAAAACTATTATCTAATCCTATTAATATAAGAAAATTAAAATATGGAAACTAATATAAAATTCTAGTCTAAGAGAAATTATAAATTATAATAAAGAAAAGAAATCATATTCTAAATAAGAAATAAGAATAAAATGATAAAATCTATTAGAATTAGAAAAGGAAACTAGAAAAGATAAATCACAATTGTAGTATGAAACTAATATTCATGATTATGTACTACATCATGATTAGCCTTTAGGTCCTCCAGTCAAACCAGTCCATCCACCCCCCCTCCCCCTTCTCTCTGAACTCAACAAAAAAAGAAAAAAGTAAATAAATAATAAAAAATAAAAAAAAAAGAGGAAATATTTCCGAAGTTCCTTTGTTTCCAACTGTGGACTACTTGTCTAGAAGGTGAGATGACTTACAGCTTATTCTGTTCGTGCAATAGTACTTAGTAGTTACGGCAGCGTGGGTTCTTTCCTTCCCTTTCTTACATACTTATCATGTATTTATCTATTGGTGCTTTTATTAAAGAAAAGAAAAGATTTCTATTTTTATTTCACATTCGAGATCCTTTATCACGTGATAGTAATTTCCTAGTTTATGCAGATTATTAATATACTCGTCATCTATCACATATTTGTTCTTGTTTGCTCGACAAAAATAAATTTAAGGTTCTCTGAGTCTTTTATGCCTATCTAAACTAGCACATAATGGCGTAACCTTGTAGGAATAAGTACCAGAAAAATGTTGAAGCATACCACAACAAAAGTAGTGGAATGAAGCCCAACATTGTTCCCAACTGCATTAGATCTGAGGGCTACATGATCACTTTTGAAGTTGAGGAAGAGAAGTATATTTCCAATTTAATACATTCTCAGGCTCAATTTCTTTGCATTACTTTCTTGTGACATTTGGTTGTTTGTTGCTAATTATGTTAAATTGACTCCCAGGTTCCCCTTCTTTGGTAAAAAGTACCAGTTGAAATTTGCAGGTGATATTTCTGCCGAAACCCATTGCTTAGTCCATTTCCCAAGCTTACTCAGGTTAATATTTTCTATTATGATTATAAGCATGTGTCTTTTTGTATGGTTGTAATGATTCCATCCTTGGAAAGTGTTTACACCTTTAGGGCCTGTTTTTCGGCAGTATGTTTGGCAGCCCAAAGCTTGTTAGTGTTTTGCCTAAGTGCCATATATTAGCACAGGGAATAGCTTCCTTCAAGCTTGATACTATTACTGCATCTTGTGTCCCCCTTGGGTCTGTCATGCAAAGATGTTTCCATCAAATCAGGTTAATTGACCTTTGGAAGCTTAATAAGACAATGACTAATCAAAGCTTGGGAATAACTAGTAAATAAATCCTTGAGTTGATGATTTAATTAATATCTTTGTGCATGAGAATGTTGGAACATTTATACATCAATATATTTGTGAAAATGAAAAATCTATTTTTTTTCAGATAATTGTTTTATTACAAGAATTTAATCGATGTGTCATCCCAATTATCCCTTTATCTTGCACTGTAAACTGCAACTCCAACTTTTGTGGACACACTAGTAGTTTTCCTTTTCCTTGGAAAAGGGAGAAGGGCAAGGAAGGATGGATGTATCTGCTCCTATCCATATGCTTTCATGGGGGTAAAACCCAATTAAGGAAATAGGCTATGCATGATGCAAGTGGCTTCAACATGCTGATGTTTTGATTGATAAGCGTTTGCTTTGAGATGCTTATTACGCATTATTCCTTTGACATTTTAAATGTCAGTTATCAGAATTGGTAATTATGTTCCACAGGTTGGCTAGAGATGCTGGTCTTGAGTACATGGAGATAACAAACTTGACTGAATTTTATGACGATAATAGGTATTAGCTTTCTTTCAACTTTGTTATCTATGTTCTCTTACTGTTTTTATGATTGCCCATAACTTTTATGGGTTATTGAAATATAAACAAACACCTTGTTTATTACAATCTGTTGTGTACTTCAAAATTTTGATATCATGGATTGCATCTAAATGTTGTGCTAGGCCTTAAAAACATAAGGTAAACTTCAAACTAATTCACTACGATCAGTTTCAACATACATTTTAAAGAGTATATTGTATAGCCAAGAAGAGAGGAAACAGAAGGTCCCCATGAATGACCTACCATTACATTAGCATTGTTCATTGAATGCTAATTATTTAGGTTGTGTTGTTTTATCTACAAATAATTGTAACTAATGTTTATTTGCAATTAAGCTGTAGCATAACTGATGAATAAGCCCATGTTTGAGCTGCACTCTTTAAAAAGTCATTTTTTAAAACTCATTTTCGACCACACATTCTCCCAATAATAAATTTACAAGTAAGCCCAAAACTTGTTCCCATTTTTAACCACACATTCTCTAAAAATTTACTATTACAAAATCTATTTTCCCAAATAATGGGGCTTAAAAAACCCTTAGTATTGTGTCAGATATTACTTTTTTCTCAGCCCTAGTGGCTCAAAAAATACTTTATTGATATTGTTTTGAGTTTCTATCAAATGTTTGATTTTGTTGAAGGTAATCAAGAGTTGCTATTGTTCTCCATGGTGTTTTGATAAGTAATGGTCCATGGATGTTTTCACGGTAATCTATTAATTGTTAGGAACATATGGATGCATCATGGTTTTAAACTATACAAATTTGTTATTTTATAATGTGATTTGTGCTTACTAAATTTTTTTGATATACACACCGAGTGTTCTGCTAAATAACGTCAAAGGAAATAGTAAAGGATAGTAGTTACCTGTTTCCTCTTGCTATACTATCCATAAATTGGAATTGTTTTTACAAAAAAACGCTGCTGAACTTTACTTTTTCTTCGGTTGTGTGCTTGAAATATTTGAATCCAATATAGTTCTTTGATGTTACATTTTTCTTCAAATACTGTTTTTACAATAGATAAGTGTTCCCAAAGCACGGTCTGCTCTTATTTTTTTGCTTTTCTTTTTTCTGCTGTAAATAAACTCCCCTTCTAGATTGTCATTCTCACCCCAAAGATGGCTATGACTAGTTGGAGAGGGAATTCCGGATTTCTGAATCTCTACTCTAGTATGGACAGGGTTGTCTTTTTTTTCTAGAAGCTTGTTTGTGTAGCAAAATGATACTGACCAAAAAAAAGGTTAAATATAGCTGCAATTCCTTATATTATTGAATTTGAATTTCTGGGTAGCTTCTAAGCTCTAAAAAATGACACTGTTATTGAAAGGTTAACATCCCTTGGCTCTTAAGAGCACAATTTGCAGGGATGTTGATGGATGCTGGTCCCAACCTTGTTGATCCTAGAGGGAGACTTCTTCCCAGATCATATGATGTTTTAGGTGATTCATTCACTACACGTCTTATTAGATTAGAATTAACTTCTTTGAACTTTTTTAAGTTACACATGCTTCTTTCTGAATTTTTCTGCAGGTCTATACACCACATTCATTTTTCAAAAGCCTGATCCAGATATTGCCCCTCCTCTCTCCACACCAGTGTTGGAAGATGGGAGCTACAATCATGATGAGGCAAGTGTTCGTAAAAATAGAAAGGGTATCATAAAAAAGGGCCATTGTTTTAGGCACAATAGATTTCGTAACTGACAGGTGTAGTTTATTCTATGTGCTTCGTAACCAAAATATTATCATTAAAGTAGCTGCGGTCTGACTTCTGTAGCAGCAAAGTTTTAACTCATAAAAACAATGAATCAGACTAAATAATGTCTTAAAGTCATGCTGTGGTGGACATTTGGCTACTTCACTGTCTTTTGATGCACCATGAAAGTTATACCATGTTGCAGCCATTGGCGCCGTAGATTTATACCCTACATATTGTGGGTCTTAAAGTTATGCTTTTAAAGTAGATGCCACACTATATAGAACTTTAGAAGGAATATAGAGTGAGATCATTACAAAGCTCTTTTAACTAGCGGTGATGTTTACCATGTCTATGTGACAAATGGTCCTTGCCTAGCGATGTATTGAGACTTAATTAGTGGAATTAGGAAAACCAGTGCTTGCAGAGACATTGAAAAAAACCCAAATTGCTTTCACGTCATGGTTGACGGTAAAAGCTGTTAGACATAAAAACAATGGCTCTCAAGTTAATCTCTAGTTTATTTCCCACCACAAATGTTGCATTTGGTCTATAGGAATTGTTATGGCAGGTAAGGAATGGAATTACCATTTCCATTCACCTGTTTTTATCAACCTCGTGATACGGATATGACAGGAAATCAAATTTGATCCTTATTCTAATCCTGTCTTCATTGGGCAGGGAGAAATCTGGAGAGTAAATAAAAATGACAAGATTACAATCAGATTCTTATAACATATTAGAATTAGAAAAGATTTTGTATGGTTGATTCTTCAATACAAAGATTATTAAAAAAAAAAATTAGCTAATTTTTGTTAGAATTTGTTTCTTTAAATGATCTATATAAATTCCTAGTCTAAGATTAGACGAGCTTCTAGAATATGAAAGGAAGGGGAAAATGAGAAGTGAAGCAGGTTTTAAGAGGTTCTGTAGGTGACATTGCTTTTTGGGGTTGGGGAGCTGAAGGTTTCAAGCAGTTTCTGTGATCTGTTTGTTATTGGTGATGGTTTCCATGGTCGCATGGTTTTGAAGTGGTTTTCTGTAAAGGGTTCTGTAGAAATTTCATCAAGTCTGTAATTATTAAGGAGCTGCTTTAATAAAAGCACGTTAGAGCTATTGACAATAAACTACAGGATGTGGAAGGATTTGAATTTGGGTCCATGTATATAATCATAATTCCAATATTTTGTAGTCGGTGTCAGTTATTGGATAATAATTTAGTTTTAATTGCAATGACTCCGAGGATATAAATTGTAAGTTTTTAACTATACATTACTATTTTGGAATCCGAGGATTTCATGTTAGGAATTAGAACAGAATGTGCGTAATGTCCTTTTAGTCTAAGTGTGAATAGGGGCTGTTCTCGATTTAAAATAGATCATTTTATCCAAGAGAACAATTGTAACAAGTACTAAAGGTTAACTATTAATAAGGAAATAGGGATTGAATGTGAAGTTGTGCATAAGATTATAATCTCTATAGTATGGACATTTCGACGAAGGTAGTGTGTCCGTGTCTGTGTCGGGCTCGTGTTGGATGCCGACACTCATCGTGCACTCTATCATAGTCATTTTTCTTTCTTTATTGGAAATATTATATATTTTTAACTCAAAATTATTATAAAATAACAAATAGGTACACATATTTAAAAAATTTCAATAAGAAAAATTAATAACTAGTATAAAATTAAATGTATACTATATAAGTGAAGAATTTTAAATAATTTAATTAGAGTGTCCACTGCATGTTATGTAAATACTTTTTTGAAAAATCACGTGTCGTGTCGTGCGGAACACAGTGTCCGTATCGATGCATCATAGATTATAGGATGAAATTGAGAAGTACAAGAAATACTATGTGGTAAGAACCTACCAAGCCAAAAGTAGAATTTTATAGAGCGGCTGTTAAATTGACTATGCCATATGGTACTATATATTGGGCCATTAAAGAACTAAAAGGTCAACGAGATAAATATAAATGAAACGAGGTTATTGAGATGGATATGTGGTTATGTTGGAATTGATAAAATAAAAAATGATTATATATGCCACCAAGTGGAGGTGATACCAATTGAAGATAAATTAAGAGAAAAAGAGAGAGATTATTCAAATATTTGGGATATCTATTAAATAAATATAAAGAATCTTCCATTCACAAGAGCACGTGTCAAGTGGAATGAGTTAGAAATTGAGAGAGTTTATAATTGCATGATGTGATATAGTTAAAAGATTTAACTTCCTTGGACACTGCAAAAGAGAGCGTTCAAGTTGAATGGAATGACAAAAGTGTTTATGTATCCGACGTAAGTTGATTGGTACTTTTTGTTACTAGAAAGTGGAAGCCAAACAAAGAAAATTTCACTAAATCAAGTTTACCATAAAAATGTGTCATCTCAACCTTATTGTTCCTTTTTCAAACTAAATGCATGGAACATGTTTAGTATTTTTGAGGAGGAAAAAGGGAAGATCAAACAATGTTTTAGACATTTAGTTCATAGTATCTTAAAATAGGATTGCAAATAAACCGAATCGATCAAAATTACAAATTATTAAAACTGTAGTGGTTTATTTAATGCATTTTTTTTTTGTTTGTTTGTGATCTTAAAACACGTATTTGTTTTCATTTGTTAATATTATATTTGCAAACAAACACATTTCTATTAATCATTTTGATATTAAAACATATACTTTAATAAAAGCAATGTCCCATCTAATAAAAAATGTGGAAAAAAATCTTAAGAGATGACAAAAAAGAGTGTAAATATCCTTTAATGATGATTTTAAATATATCATAAAGATAAAAGGGTAAATTGGGAAATATATGGAGATAAATAATCTACTAAGCACCGGTGACATACACGTCAATTCATTGATGGATAAAAAATTCAAATCTAGAGACTCACCATAAACTTATCCTCTAATGGATTGATGTGTCATATCATCGTCGCTTAGAATAAGCTAAACTGGATGCTTAGTAGATCATTTCTATATATATATTTGGTCGATAGGACTCTGTTCTGAATAAAAAAATTAGGGAAGGTATGTAATTTCTGAAAAGGGATGAGGTGTCTTCGAAATAGCGAGTTACTTCATGGGGAGTTTCTATAATTTGCTCTTTATATTTGGAGTAGGCAGTCCATCCCCAATTGTATGACTTAGATGGATTTGTTTCGGAATACACAAAAATGAAGAATTAAGTTGTGATTTTTTTTGGTTTGAATTTTTTTTTTTACAAGCACCCCCACCCAATTGTGTCAATCCACCTTGATGTATTGCTTTTACTGTTTTATAGTATATTTAACTTTGTGTTGACTAAATGATCGTTAGTTGTGATGAACTGGACCAGGTATTTCTGTTTTTTTCTACTTCTGGATGCTCCAGCCTCCCTACTGTTAAAGAAATTGCCTATTTATCCCAATAAAAGTACTTTAACATGAACTGCATGCATGTCCAGTAAGTCAAGAAGTATAATCTTAATGATAGGAAGTAAATGAACCCCAAAAGCATATGGTACAGAGCCACAGCTTGATTTTTATCAGATTTCTCATAGATTGATGTCTGTTCGCAAAATATGTTTTTTAGGAACTGATAGGCATGGGAGATGATAAAGCGCTGTATTTGTTCTTCCTTGTGAGTGAAGAGAAAAATGTGGGCATCTTTCAATTTTTCCAACCTTTTTCAGAGAATATGTTGAGATCCGAATGCAGGATAAAGTCATGAAGATATCTATCATTAGTACATGGGTCGAATTCACTACCTAACCTTTATCTGGATTGGAGCAAGTCCGGTCATGCAGAAATAAAGGGGAAACTTCCGTTTTAAATTTCATAAAGGCCATCAGATTTTGTTATATTACAGGTTGAGAATTGCTTGCAAGGTTTGCATTAATGAAGCCATCTAGGTTATAAGAACGAGACAGCAGTCTAAATCAATAGAAAAATGTAGAATGCTGTTGGTATACATGCTGTTAATATGCATGTTTATAGTGGCAAGTTGGTTGAGTTTACTCTCATTTTTGTGAATTGGATTTTTTTGATGTCACAGAGAGATTGGCAAGGGACTGATTGGAGAGAGGACGAGAAGAATGGAAAGACGGACTCAGCTTTCAGCTTGGGGAAGATAACCGAGCAGAAAGGCATCTTAGGTCCCGGTCCAGCAGAATTGCGCTTTCCAGAAGCTCTTTGATCTGTTTCTAATTTGGGTTTTGGATGAAATGTGGATTAAAGAAGCAACAAGTTAGCATAGTTGTTGTCTGGTGTATTTCTTATCTGCTAATGCACTGTAGATACGTATTGGCACATTAAAGTAATATGAGTCAGTATTAGATTACACTAACTAAGATTTTGCTACTTTTCTTCTTTAATATTGATCAACGTTGTAAGAAGTCGTATGTAAGTATTTTATGTAATGGAATTTTTGATTGTTAGTTTCTCAAAGCACTGAATTCTTCATGCTTGCTTAAGCGTAAAAAAGTCTAGTTCATGTCTTCTTCTTGTCGTAGTTAGTAATTATGAAAAAAGTTGGACAAAATATAAATATTGAAACCCATTAGCAGAAAATATATAAACATGCACCTAAAATGGAATGTGGGTTATATTAGAAAGTAAAAAATTTCTCCAAATAGCTTTATGCCTATATGATAAATGTGGGGACAATCGAATCTTTTGTGTCGAGTCCAATAATTAATATTACTTTGTTTAACATGTTCTTGAGTGAAATATGCTGAAGTGTTTGAATATCGAATTTTCACTAATCACATACTATTTCAAGAGACTCTATTTATAAAGAGCATGTTATGTATAATAGAGAATATTTAAAATTTAGAGAGGAAATGAATAAAAAGTGAACTCTTGAATCTAAATAAATAACTAAAAAGATACCTTACTCGACAAAGAAGCGCCCATGGCCTAATGGATAAGGCGTCTGACTTCTAATCAGGCGATTGTGGGTTCGAGTCCCACTGGGCGTGTATTCATTTCTTTTTGTATTACTATTTTGGATTCAAGTCGCACCAGCGTGTATAGATTTACTTTTTAACATCATTCTGATCCTGTTTTCTTACCTACAAATACAATTATATGCTAACTTAAAAAAAGAATCGAGATCATTTTCGTTCCCGTTGAAGTCAAGAAACTAGTTTTCAACGCGCACACTCATATATAAATTGAGTTTATTTGTTTATCAAAAGTAGATGCATGCACATTTTTTGTCGACGTGACTTAATTTTACGATTATTTATTAATATATGGAAAATCTCTGACTGCTGAAGAAGAAAAAAATTCTATGAAAGTAAAAGATGTTACTGAACTTGATCTCCAACATAATTTGAATACAAAAAACACATTGCCTTCTCACATTTCTCTTTTTCTATTATTATTTTTTATATATATAGCATGTAACTTATTCCCATTGTTTGTCTTAATTGATTCATTAATTCAGAAAAGTTCTTTAACATAAATAAATAATTGAGTCCCACTTTGGCCCCTATATTTCTCAATACTACTTTTTTTTATCAAATTCATTTTCAACCATACATTTAATGAGCGCCACAAATTTTATCAACTTTTCCGTCACATATTTCATCAACTTTTATCGACATTCACTAAAATTTTTAATTTTTATCCAAACCATCACATCAAAATTATACAAAATGCCAGCCAAATGCCATATTTCAAGAATGTAAGTAGCAATGATTCATTATCAAATATCTAAATTAAAACGGCTATTGTTTTTGTTATGCAGTATTAAACGGATTGATTTTATTTTTCTAATATTATCTATACTGTATAATCACTCTACCAAGAGCGGATTGTACATGGATTTGGGGGTAAATTCAGGCCAGGAGATGGTGGATGAGGCATATCAGTGTGATGCAAACATTGAAAATACATTGGAACTACACCTTCACAAATCTCAATCTTCTCTTCATCAACGAACATTCCAATACATTCTCTCCCTTTCCCTTTGAAATCCCTCTTTTGACAGAAATAAACCCAGGTTTCATTAAACCCTACAAACTTAGATAATCTATCCCGTTGGAGAACCAGTAGGTGGGTTTTCCCAGTATCAAGATCAAACAAAGAAACTGGAATTTCGCCTTTTTCTTGCAGTATAATACGATTTTTATGCCTGATTGATTTTAAAAAGTAACCGGTCATTTCTTGTGTGAAAATGAAATATTGGTGGACATATTCCTCGTCGAAAATGGGTTCGTTGAGCCATTTCTTGATCTTGAAGAAACTTGGTTTAGTACGGAAGAGAGGACTTTCATTTTGTGAAGAAGATGCCATTGAAGGAGAAGTTGTAAGCTTTTACGCATGCAAATTGTAGCAAAGAAAAGGTACTTTTATAGTCAGCATAAATATTGGTTAGCAAATGAAAATTGGAAGCATTAAGAGAATAAATACTTAATAATACATTTTTTTTAGTGCATATTTAATATGGACGATTTTTTTATTTTTATTTTTTTGTAATACACATGAGAACGCATGCATGTAGTACATTTAACACATTATAATGTCTTGCTCGAGTCGACTCATAATGATTACAATATATCAAGTTTACCATTAAAAGCATAGAATTATTTTAATAAAACCTATTAAAGCAGATGGATTTAGGCATGGACTATTATCAATTTTAATAAAACCTATTAAAAGATGGATTTAATAGAACATGTTATGTGTTATTATTTTATAATAGTAACATATGTGTCACTTACGTTAATATTACTTATAAGATAACATACTTAGGAGTGTCAATTTGGCTCATCGATTCGGGACAGACCGTGACTTGGACAGAGCCCCATTTTGGAGCGATGGCCCAAGCCTGATGTGGCTCGTCAAGCCACGGGCCGACTCGTATCACAGGCTATTTTTGGCCCATGAGAAAATTTATAAAAAAAATAATATTAAAACTTTCTTGCACAGGCAGCAGCTACGTGTAAAATAAAAAATAAAAAATTAGGCTCGGCTCTATAAGGTCCAAGCCAAAAGTTCAGGGTGAGTCTAGATTTTTTGGCCGAGCAAAAGCTCAATTCGACTCAGACAAAAAATAAAAAGTCCAACCATTTTTATTCAAACCAAGCCCGAGTCTTGAGTTTTGGCTCGTGAATCGGCTCGTGACATCCCTAAACATAATCATTTAAATTCTTACGTCATCCCGTCCTGCACTATTTTCGGCAAGTGTCACCCCACTACCATCACTTCCCATTGCCACATGTTGGTTGATCACCGAGGTTTAACTTAACAATCCCTACTTGGCCCGAATCAATAACCTACACAGGCAAATCGTAGTTCTCTTTCATGTAGTACAAGTTTTAACAAAACGTCCATTTTGACACCTTCAGCGGAAAGAACAAAGTGATAAAACCTTATATTTTGTAGATGAAAATAAAAATAACCTCTAACCTTAACGTTACTGTTAATCACATTTTATGGAGATTTACCTCAATGTGAGATTACGTCACCTCCCTCTGTCAGGAGCGGACGCAGATGTTAAAAGTTAGAGGGGCACAATCGAACTTGCAAAGAAGTTGGGAGAAATTTTACAAACGAAAATTTACGTCCAAAAAAATCATACCCCATGTGATTTTACATCCGAAAATTTACATAAGATATGACTTTTTTAGATGTAAATTTCGAAATTTTTTGATGTCATATTCCATATAAAATTTCCTAATAAAATGATGAAAATTACATTGAGAAATTTGTATCGCAAAAATAATAAATGTTAATGAAATAATTGATTTTTTTTTTTTAAATGCAAGTTAAATGTCTTCCTTTAAGACGTTTAACTATTTTCGATATCTATTTGGACTATTGGATATGTCTATAATGTAGTTCTCGAAATAAGCTTTAAGATGATATAAGCAATTTGTAAATTCGATTAGCGTACGATTGTTGGAGTATTTTTAAAATTAGCTTATTTTCGAAATTCAAATTTATTGTGATTTTGCCCTTATTTGGTGGAGATTAAAATCAAATTTTTAGTAAATTTTAATAAAAGTTAAATAGTTATGGATTACATGAAACATGTTATTAGAATTAATTGTTAACTTTGATTTAAATTAAAATTTAGATTTCAATCGATACCAAACATAACTTAAAAAAAAAAAAAAAATCAAAAGTTTGCCCCCAAGGACCCCCCCTTGGGTCCGCCCCTGCCCCATGTTGTAGTAATTCTCTACAATGAAAAAAAATGTTTGCAAAAGAAAATCGCACTCTATCTTCTCCACCGTCATTCTCTCTTTTTGATGATCATTATAAAACCTAAAGACTACTCGCTATTTATAAGATAAATTAGGGCAAAATTGAATTTTACAAGTAGTTACTGAACATTAACAAAAATTAGGATCGACAATAATTAGGCTCCACAACTTAATATTTAACACTCGTGACACGTTAACTCTCAACATAAAAACACAGGTAGTACCTAAACTTTAACAAAATTGCATCCACCTCACTAAACTTTATTTTATTGTGTATTGCTCAATAAATTTAAATTTCTTTTTTGTAAATCGTTGAATTTAAACTTGTCATTCTATTATGTCAATTAGTTTGACTACATAAAAAAATGATGTAAAGGTCATCTATACTCTCTGTCACCCTTTGTTTTTCTTTCTCCCCTTTCCGAATTTTCCTAGGCTTCTTTTACATTTTCTTCCTTTACGCCCCTTAATTCGACAAGAATGGTGCGGTTCAAACATCTCATGGATCAAAACTTGACCGTTGGCTAATTCAATTTAAATCTTATTGGAAATTCTATTTTCAATGAACTATTTAATCGATGACATACATTTTTGTCTAGCTCTATCGAACAAAGACTGGATGTCACACTTTATAATTTGTCGGTGCCAAGTAATGGGGCTGTCCATCAGTTCTGAAAGTAATGAACAAGTCTAAATGGATAAAATGTCTCCAAAATCTCAATTATTTTTTCACTGAACCAGTTTACAAGAATGCTAATCAGATACCACTTATTCGATACGATGACGAGAGTTTAAGACAACAGGGTTTTACACTAAAAAATCTTGCAATCTATACAGCAAGTTACAAGCTATTTGAGCAATGAATGATAATATTAGAGCACGAAACTGATGCGGCCCGAAACTAAGCTACATTCGATCTCTATATACACTCTCAAGACCCATGTTAAATACGAGGGCTAATCCCCGATATTCATTCCTTCAATTATTTGCTAATGCCCCATACTAAAATCATTTTACCTACAAAATTTCTTCCTGACGATGTTGCTGTACCTGAGACCTGGCTCAAAACTAATGCTTCTACTCTGGCTGAAAATAGCTATCGTGAATAGAAAGTCGATCTAATGCATTAAAATTTGCTTTCAACCCAACAAACTCACTTCCAAATCTAGCACATTCAGCATCTGGCCATCTGCACCCTCCATCTCTGGTACGTAATGGGCATAATGATTCACAAACACGAGTAATCGGATTGATGGGATCATCGGCCAAGACAGTATCAAAG
Organism: Fraxinus americana; assembly: GCA_035079005.1. Classification (NCBI taxonomy): domain Eukaryota; kingdom Viridiplantae; phylum Streptophyta; class Magnoliopsida; order Lamiales; family Oleaceae; genus Fraxinus; species Fraxinus americana. The sequence continues at coordinate 6,571,356 of CM068713.1, read as the reverse complement.
ACGGACAGATCTGATTTATTGTCATGCTGAAAAAATTCACCACTTTCCTTGTCTGAATCCGGATAAAAAGATTTCTGAGGAATCCCTGTTCCATTGTTTTCAACTGCAACGCATTCACCATCTTCTGAAAAGTGTACCTTACAGCCCAGTGATTGCATAGCTCGCTTCATAGCTGCAATTTCATTTCTGGCTCGCTTTGCCAAATTCCAGGCCGAGCTGCTGGAAAGCCTCTCATTTCGTAACTCCACAGCCAAGGACTCAATGGTAGACGTCGTTTCTTTAACATTAGCCTCTGCTACTTCTTTTGCCTGTCAACATTTGTCACCAGCTGATTAATCTTCATGGAACAACATAAATAAGAATGAACTGGCTATATTTTTCCTAAAATCAAGGACAAGTCACAAGAGCTTATTGTTATTTTGTGATTACCCAAATTCAGACATATTACTGGCAGCAAACAAAATAAAATACGAAGAGACGAATATCATGACCATACACTTTTAAAGATGACGACTTTCGTGGGTCTTATTTTGATTCCCAAGGCAGAAGTTGGACCAAAAATTAGCAACGTTAAAATCCCTGCACTAATCTTACGTCCAGACTTAAATATGCCCGTAGCTTACTAACATCCACAATTTTAAATAAAATAAACCATTAAGCAACGAAAATGTCATTTTGGTTACCTTGGTTATTCTCTTTAACTGGATATTTAAGACATTCCTCTCATCTCTCAACATACTCACGAGAACCAAGGGCCCAGAAAAATAACAAACAGCACAAAATAGAAACATGCACTTCAGATTATAAACAGATAAACTACCTTTTGCAACTCGGACATCTTTTTAGCCATGTTCCGACAGATTGCTTCAACCTCTCCTGCTTGAGCTTCTGATGGACAAGTCCATCGAAGGTGGAACTGAGGCCAAATAGTTGGCGCCAAAGCTGCAGCTGGAGGTAGCAGTGGACCTTCATGTTTAGATTGATCATAAAACAGATTGTAGTGCACATGAGAGCTTCCCTCTGAAGCCCGTAAATCAGCCAAATACGTCCACAAGCACCCACATGAATCAGAAATGCCAGCCTGCTGCCTTTCTTTCTCACTGAGATTTATAGGGCCAAAAAGACAAGTTACTCGGATGGTCAAGCAAAATATATTAATGAAGTTTATTCACTACCATGTCTTACATATCACTTCCCAACCCAAAGAGGTCAGATATGGAGCCAGAAATTTAGGCTCAACAATCAACACCGGTGTTGCCATGCACAGTTGGTTTCGCTTCATAGAGAATGAGATTCACCGAAATTGCCATAAAATTATGCTTTCTTGAGCACAAATTGAAAGAACAGGTTCAGATAATTGACTGCTTAATGTTGAGACATTGTGGTTCAAATAAATTATTCAATGATTTATTCTTACACAAGACTTCACCCTTCGAGATAAGTGCAAGAGATCAAAAGTCTCTCCGATAGTCCAAAGCTATCTTTTAAACAGGCTAGAAAGAGAAATCAAATCTCACTCTATGAGAATTGCAAGAAAATTGTAATTTTGAAAAGGCACTTTTCGAGCTGCTTGGTACATCATAGCTCAATGTGTGGCCTGCTATGCACCTAAATTATATTTTAATGTTTGATTAAATTGGAATCTTGTTTTTGCACATTTCCATAGTCAAAGAAACACGCATCCTTCATCCTTTGCCTTGACCAACATGTGTTTAGCTAAAATAAACTGATATCAAACTTAATTCATGATTTGAGAATAAAGAAGGAATAAAGTTAAATAGTTGAGAAGCTAGGTTTAGGTGGAGAAATTTCATGGCAGAGAAAGACTGTACCTGTTGCACAGGAAGTTCCCGAAACGACAGGAAAGTACACAATCCAGTAAGTCTACCAGAAAAGCCTGCAGTGACAAAAATGAATTAGGGAAGTATGTTTAAATTGAATATTGAAGAATTTGACATTCTTCAGATGTATCAAACGAAGGTACATACCGTCGAGAATTCAAAAGCAAAAGGATACATCCGTAACAGTTGTGAAACACAATCAATCCACTGCAAAACAATTCTGAATGTTAAACAAATTGAATCTATGACCAGAAAGATCAAATAAATTAATAGACAACAAAAAGTTAAGCATTACTCCTAATAAATTTGGGATCAATAACATGATTTGTTTTCACTTTATTCAGTCCAGCATTACATCTACTAAACATCCAATGCAATCAAATCATATGCAACCACATCATAACATTTGTTCTGTTCAACTGGTATCGCATTATTATGGTGAATAGGAACTTCATATCTACACAAGACATGTCCAAACTGCCTAATTTGTCCTTCCCTTAATTTATCTACAAATTATGCCACCTCTACTAGTTAGTGTATATTCTCATTTATTATGTTAACTATTTTAGTATGGCTACATTCTCGTTATGTCTATAATCAAATTTTATATATCTACCTTCGATTTTTTGATAAGATGACCAAAAATCAAGCAAAGCTACAGGAGGCTCGAGGCTAAAACAGACTTGAATAATGCTCAAGGTCAAGGTCAAGGTCAAGGTCAAGGTCAAGGTCATGGTCATGGTCATGGTCATGGTCAAGGTCAAGTTAAATATTCATTTTTTTTAAAGCCGAGTTCAAGTCAAAAAAATTATAGCTCAAGACTCAATTGGACTTAAGCTCTTGCTGATTTTATTAGAGCTCACAATTTTTTAAAAAGCTAAGCTCTGCTCTGCTCATTTGCATCTCTGTTCCCACGGTTAAATAGCTTGGTAGCTGCTGAAATTTATTCTAGAATGACCTCATGCTACCTGTTATGACTTCTGAGGATTATTTTAAAATTCAAGAATGACTTGACAGATAGATTTACAACTCTCCAACTTTATTATGCCATGACAGCAATGTTTCACAACATTTCATAAGTCAGAAACCATATAACTACCGGCATATATATGAGCCTCCTTGGATACTGGTTAAACAGGTGGACAATCCTTGTTGAGGAAAAGATCAAGTAAATCTTGTACTACTAACAGAAGTAAAGTTTCCTAGTGAAAATACCTGCAAAAAGATGGGAGAATAATTGTTTTGTGCATGTGAAGAAGAAGGCGCTTGAGATGGGAATGAGCCCGATGCTTGACGAATAGGTGATGTAGATAAACTTCCTGTAGAAGACTGCCGCGATAATTCAAATGGCATGCTGCCACTTCCAGATGCAATTGGCATTCCTGCACGATCTGAAAATGGATGACCAAATGCAAGCCAATCTTTTTCTATGAGTGCCTGAAAAAAAAGAAAAAAAGGATCTAATCCAGTTATTGGAGTTAAAAGCTGATGAGAACATTTGCATAAAAGAAGGGAAAGTCCAGAATTCTAAAATAGGTTGATTGAAGACAAGTTGTAGACTGTAAACTTATATTTTTATTATTTGATGAGTTCCTCCTAATTTCTTATTTAGGATTTATTGCGATCAACTCTATGTTTTTTCATAGCCAATCCCGAACTTGGATAAAGGAAGAGGGTTGTGGTGGGTTGACAAAAGTAAAAATTTTGTTCAATCTTAGTTTACTGTTGATTTATTGCGTTCAAAGTATAAGCTAATTTAGTGTTTAAATAAGTGTTGGACATGGATAAATATCCATAGTCCATGGATCTTATTTTAACCTTAAACTATATTGCATACTAAATATGAAGAGTCTGAAATTAATATTTAGAGGTCAAAGATTCCACCTTCTCAATTTCCCATGTATAATCCAAGTCATAGTACTAGAAGAAGAAGCCTTTATGGTATATAATTCTTTGTTTCAATCGACTGGATCAATATGAAGAAATGTTGTTCTGTAATGCATTATTTAGTTCTTCTCTTGTCTTCTCCTTCTCCTTCTTTCTTCTCATCAATTTTTCCCGTTTCTACAATTTCAGCACTCCAATTATTTCTTCTATCATATGATAGTACCTTATAAAGCCCACACCTTCCCTAGTACATAAACAATCAAAACAGTCCAATTCTTAACGTTTATTAATGTGCGGTACTATCTCAGTGCCTATAGCAGCCTCAAAATTTCATAAAATCTTTTCAAGTAGGTTGTAGAATTTGCCGTTCCTTTATCCATTACCAACTCATTTTTATATTGTTCACATCTAACCACTGCAGAACTGATCATAGGAGGCTTGATGAGAGATTCGACAAAGTTATCCTACATCAATATCTCTGTTTTTCTCTGCTTTTGGGTACTAACATCTCTTACTGAATGAAACTCACTCCAGCCTCTCAACATAACTATGATCATCACATGACAAGTACAGCCAAATTCACTCATGTAGTATTAAGACACATAGGTGTCTATACCAACATGATAATCTAAACTTTAGGCACGTGCAAAGATTATGACAGCGTATTAAATCTTAATCTAGAAGCTATTCACACTAACAAGCTAATGCCAACAATTCTAAAATTCAATGCACAGAGTCAATGAAGAAAAAGTCATCAATTACGAACTCAATGTGTACGCAAGTATTTGTATATTTTTTGTTCATAGGAATAGCAATTTCTATATAAAAAAAAAATGTAATGTAACATAAATCGAGAAATGAAAAAGATCAAATAGTATCAAGAAAGTACCTGAAAACCTTTGATTGTCCGGTAATACGGATCAAGCAACAAACTCGCAAGCGAGACCAACTGAGTTGTTCTATCCCATCCATCACTGACAAAAAAATGTGAAATTTGAGTAAAACATCATAGCTCAAGTTAGTAGTTTGTCCTAATATAAATAATGTGATGGTTAGAGCCCACTGAGTGAAGCAAACAATTTTTAAAATAGAGAAGGTTGTAATTTCTCACAATATAGAAAATGCATGCTGGTATGAAGCAGCAATAGTTCAAATTCTTTGTAAAGAATATATTTATGAACTGTTTATACTATTGCTTGTCAGAGTGGGCTGATAGCAGTTTAACATGGACGAGAATGGGACAGAAAATAATGGGTAACATTTGCAGAAAAAGTAAATTATATGAATACTAGACGATTATATTTTCAGAAGCAAACAATATTTAAAATAGAGGTGGTCATAATTTCTCACAATACAGTAAAGCATCAATTATTCAATACAGTGAAAAGCATTTCAAACAAGAGCAAATGACATAAGACATTTAAATAAATTGAAGAAACATTAACTTCAATTCAGAAAAAGCTATAGAAATTAACACGTGAAATATCTCTACATTTCAAGGCCCAAACTTTTTTTTTTTGATAAGTAATCAGAGAATTTATTAATAAATCAATAGATAATACATGGGAGATGTATTATCAGTTTAAACAATACAGAAACGACATGAAATTAAGCAACCCTTCAATATGGTTATTACCCACAGTATTAAACCAACTATACAAAGTCAAATAGAACAATTCTCTGAACTGCTCTATAGTTCTTGTTTGGTCTTCAAAACAACGGTTGTTCCTTTCTCTCTATACGCACCATACTATGCATCCCGAAATAAGATCTCATACAATCCTGCTATCCTTATCACGAAATTTCCTCCTCCATGCCCGCACCACATCCTCAATTCGCCTAGGCATCACCCAATCCAAATGTTGGGAAACAAGAATGCTATTCCAAAGCCACCGAACACCATCACAATGAATGAACAGGTGATCAATCGTCTCCCCATCCTTCTTACACATATAACACCACTCGGTAACACAAAAACCCCGTCTTCGAAGATTATCCACCGTTAACGCTTACCCCCTCACAACCGTCCACAATAAAAAAGCCACCCGTGGAGGCAATTTACATTGTCACACTATCTTCCATGGGAATGAGTTCTGCGCAGGTTCTACTAAAGATCTGAAATAAGAACAAACTGAGAATATACCATTCTGTGTCAACATCCACCTGCTACAATCACCTACTTCAACCTGAATGTGCGCCTCATGCAAAGAGGTCAGAAACAACGCATAATCATCTAATTCTCAATCCTGTAAACCCCTCTCAAAAGCAGGATTCCAACTGTAACTTCCATTGTGAATGGTGAGTATATCATTCACCATAGCAAACGGCCCCAAACAATGATATACATTAAAATTACAGAGAATTGCACATATATACAATTCCTCAAATATTTAAGTATTCCATGGCCCGATGCTTTGCTGGAATATGTAGTCACTAAGAAGGCAAGCATCAAACCAATATACCCTTTCAATTTTTACATACCTCCATATAAACAATCACCAACTTCCTTAAGCGGAGACATTGAACAAATAACAAGTTTGCTTTACATGACTTAATGTGTGTGGCGAAAAATATCATATTGTTGGAGACAAATGTAGCTGTTGATCATTTCATGATTCAAAAGTTGTGTAGTTTTATGAAATTTCCTAACTAAAAATGCAGCTACATTTGTACGAGGAATTTCACCAATAGATCCAAAGGTTGAATCAGCAAATTCAACCTTCATGAGGTTTACATCCTGGCCAGGTTAGATAACTACATTTTTTTTCCTACAATGAGATATCAAATAATAGCAAATACAATGTATATTCCTGTAAAAAAAGGGAGCCTTTTTTCTGTCAATTAGTGATGTTCAACAGCAGTACTGTGAACTCATTATCCACGACTAAAGGTTATGTTCAGAGTTTTTAATGCAATTCACATAACATAATGATAATAGAAATTAGGCACATGGGATGATTATCAAATGAGGCAAGATTGCTGCAGTCAGGCGCTGCTTAACATCATCGAGAAGAGGAGATCGGAAGATTCGGTGGAGAATAAACTCAAAAGGGAACCGACATTGGGATCATAGAGTGTGGAAGCAAGCCAAAACCAAAACCACACAGTTTACAGTTAGCCCCTTCGGATGAAACATCCATCAAAACCAACACAATCACTTGTTAAAACTTGTCAAAACGATTTTTGCATAATAGCTTCAGTTCAGGTGCAGGGATTATTCTATTTCTGATGTTACCCATATTGGCACCTTTGTAACTAGAATTTGCATATAAACATGTCAAATTCAATAACATTTTAATATTATAGGCCTGGATGGATTTAAATAGTTTTGAGCCTGTTTGAGCCCCCAATTTTTGCCCAAAATGCATTTTGGAATAGTATTTTGACGAAGAATGTATGGTTAAAAAAGAAGGAAAAGTTTTGAGTTTGTGTGTAATATTATTTTATAGAAAAACGTATGATTGAAAATAAGAGAGGGAAAAATGTATTTTGGAAATAATGGGGACCAAACAAGGGATAAGTCATCATGACTAGAATCCTGAATCCAGGATGCAAGAGTTTCTTGAATCTTTCTTAATCCTTTGAAGGAGTAAAGAGCTGAAGTTGGAGGTCATTATGATTTACCATCAGGTAATGGTCATAGAAGTAACAGAATTCAGATGCCACAGGCAACTTATGCAAAGACTCTTACCTGATCTACTACATTTAACTGAAAATAGCTGTTGCAGACTACAGCCAAAGTTTGCCTCAGAAAAAGTGCATTCTAATGGAAGTTTCCTAACGAACAATTTCAACGAATCTTTCAACATCTTATTTTAATATGTTCAACTCTATGTTCCTCTATCGGAAGAGTACATTGAATTTACAAGAACAGCTATAACAGAGTTTCTCTTTTTCTTATCAATAGCTAATTTTGGAGGAATATTTTTATGTGGTGCTAATGATTTAATAACTATCATTAGCTTCAGAATGTTTCCAAAAGTAATCCTATTTTCATGGAGGGAGTAAGAACACAAATCAGGCTATAAATACACAAGGGGAACAAGAAGCCAATGCTTCCCATGTCAAAAAAGTTTAACAGAGCACAAACACAAAGGAAAAAATCGAAGACAAATAACCTCATCATAAACATAACACCTCAAATAAATGAAACTCCACACAACAAAAAACACATTCACCAACGTAACCAGGAAAAGTAGAAATGATACAAGCACCAGAGTTTTAATTATAATAAAAAGTAGACTAATCAAAGTCTGGAAACTCTACATAAGCAAGAATTTCAAATTATAAATAGGAGTCCCTCCATTTAATTTAATTAAAATGAAACAATCCATGACTCCATCCATTTATCACATTAATTAACAAACAATGCTTAAGCTATCCTAACCTGCAATGTACTAACACTGTTGCTGATTCCAGCGCAACACGAGCAGCAATCCAAGAAGAACCAGCCAGAACACTCTGAACATGTATCAACCAACCACTGTCCCCAAGAGTTGACACTGACGCAGACATACTGCTGAGGTTACCACCTCCCCAAGTCCATCCACCATGCCTCTGTCAATGAAAGGCAAATGTAACCAGATAAGCACAGAGTTATACACCAAAGTTCAGCAGAAGGGCCTAAGATAATTTTCAACTCCATACTGCTTTAGCCAGTCAAGTGTAAAGAATGAATGGTTCACGTGGGTTAAGAAACCTATCAAATTAACAATAAGAGTCCGTTTGATTGCAAGAATTGAATTGAGTGAAAAGAAAATGAATTTTAGGGAATTGAATTGCCTAGAACTTGTTTTACTGGAAATTGTCAATTAATTATGTTTGATTGGTACAAGTTTCCACCAGGGAAAAAATTGAAATTTTGGATCTTTTGGTATTCGCTTGGCTTTGTTTTCCATGGAAATTGTCCATTAAACGGATAAAATTTATTACAATTGGGGATAGATTTTGTTTCCATTGCAAAATTAAAAAAAATTAAAAAAAAAAAAAAGGTTGCCTAACAAAACTTTTCCCACCAAACCCATGGGAAATGCTTTTCCTCAAAAACCAAGAAAATGTAGAAAACTAATTCCATGGAAAATTTAGTCAATCAAACATGCAAAAAGGTGGAAATGGAATTTAATTTCCATCTTCCATGGAAAAGAAAGCCAAATCAAACAGGGCCTAAATGAATGGATGGTGGATTAGTTGTCACATAATCTGAAGGTAAACAAAAACAATAAGGAAAAGAAACGGCATTGCTGCCTTCGGCAGCCCTGCAACAGATAATCAAGCACATAAACTTTCTACTGGTTGACCCATTCTGCAGATCCAATGAGTTTTCTTCGCAAATATAGCAGAGTACATTCTAGGCTGTTTAGTGATTTCCCTTTAAAAGTTACAACCGAGGACACGTTTTACATATATATCGGTTAAGAGTATAATTCCATACGTTTGTCACAAACGTAACAGATTTCATAAAATATAGCACATTTGTATGCTAAGGGTTTCAGAAATTCATGAAAGCAAACATTATTCATGCAACTGGTGATCAAATCAATCAATAAATCTAAGCACTCTTTGGTCGAGATTAGTTGATTGATAAAAAAATTAATTGAATCATTTTACAGTTCAGGATATTTGGTTCGTGTAACAAAAATTATTATTTATCAAGTTACTAGTCACAAAGTTTAAAATAATTTATTTCTATTAACCAACTCACAAAATCGATTTTTCAGATAATAATTATCAGATCAAGTAATCCACATTGGCTTTAATTAATCATCGAGCATAAACCAATTAATGATAGTTACTACGACTTGAGCTTTAGATAATTTCAAGACTAACTGATTTTTGAGCAAAGATTTTACATGACGCATATTCTTAGTTGGAAGGAAACTAGTGTACTCATGTTTTAGTGGCAGTATTTAAAATGAAAACGCTCATGAAGAGAAAAGATCAGCTGGGCAGTCCTTGGCATTATAGTGAATTGGCAAGGTAAAAAGATGAACTTCAGTATAATAGTGCTTTCATACCAGAATATATTGCCTACTATGCTCTACCCATATATATTGATGCATGGATAAAAGTGTAGGAAGAACCAAATCCTAATTCTACAAACCATAGTTTCTTACTAGACTACGAAAAAGTAAGTTCACAACTGACCAAAGAGTTACTATCCAACCATGACCAATAGGAAATTTTTAGTCACCAAGTGTGAAGTGCAGACCCGGCCTCATGCACAAAATAAAATAAAAAATTTCACTATTTATTAATCCAAGCTGAGGTTGCTCTTCCACACAAAAAGTACAAGATCTTTAAAAACAACTGTAACGACCGACCTCGAGCCGGAGCCGTTATCATATCACACGTACTGTCCGCTTTGGGAGAGCTTAGACCCATCTTACCCCTCATGACTTTCTGACGAGTCCCCTAAGATTCGAACTCAAGACTTCCATCATATGGGAGACTTAAGTTGAATCCTGGTACCAATTGGAACAGTATGTATGATATGATAACGGCTTCGGCGATGTCGGGTAGTCACAAAAAAAATGCTCTTTTTTTTTGTAACGACCCAATCACATCATACGTACTGTCCGCTTTGGGAGAGCTTAGGCCCATCTTACCTCTCACAGTTTTGTAATGCGACCCCCAGAATTCGAACCCAGGACCTCCATCATATGGAAGACTTAAGTTGAATCCTGGTACCAATTGGACAACTTTACAACAACTAAGAAACATACCAAAAATGATGACATTCCATCTGAAGAAGTGGCCCCATGAGTATCCACATAGTCTCTAAGCCGAGAAAGGCTCTCTCTCATGGCATGTATGTTGTCTATTCCAAAGAAGACTATCTGAAAAAGAGTTCAAATGAAAGAATATGAATTTACAAATCAGAAATGGTGTGATATTGGAATGCACAATTTGATTGCTCAAACCTTGAACAGACCTCAGATTGAAAATAATTGGCAGATGACTCTGAACCACCTCCCATTGCTCCATTTGCTAAAGCGTTTTTCCTAGGTCTTGCATCAGCGATATACAACTTCCTAAATTCATACAATCATTCAATAATGTGAAATCTCTCGAAAATAGATAATGGCCATGTGTTTAAACATGTCTCTGGTACTGAAATAGATTTTGTTCTGTATGATTATTTCTTGCTAAAGAGAAAAACCGAAGATTTAAGCATCAACAAATATTAACTTAAAACTCAAAATAAAATACCAAAAAAATCACCTCTTTTGGTCCGTCGTTCCAATAAGTTGAGTAAAGAGTGCAGCAACTAGCTTCTCATCAGCATTGCTGCAGATAAACGACATGGATACAGAATATTTTGTCAAAGAAAAATGTAAAATTACTGGCTTCCTTCAAAACTTTTGTCAGCCAACAATTTTTTATGATCAAGGTAATAATTCCAACTTTCTAATTACCATAACAATGCAGCAGATAATTGAAAGCTGCAACAGCAACATGGGCCCTGTAAATCAAATCTCACCTTCTCATATTCATCATGAGGCCAACCAATGGTTGAGATGACCGTGCTAGAACAGCTCTTGTCCCTATAGCTCATTGATCAGACAGATATGAAATGGGATTCAGATGAACAGGTTCATTTGATATTGTCAATTGACTTGCGGAATCTTAAGATTAAAAAGATTTTTTATAAATTATTTGATAATTACTAGTAATAGTCTCAATATTTTATTACCATCTGAAATTTAGACTATACCTGGATGACACCATGTAATTACAGGCAAACGACATCGTGCACGGAAAGTACAAGCTTGCTGTATTTCTACATCACTGACACCAGTGTCCATGTGAAATGAAGATGCACATAAAATTAGAATTATTTCCTGCAGTGACTTCAAGAGGAAAACAAAAGCAAGCAATATTAGATTACCTGATGGATTTTGGAACAAGCAATGCAAAAGGATAGGTTGGGCACATTGTATAATTAGAATTCACATTGCTTATCCTCCAACATTCATTAGACACCACGTAAGAACCATCTTCAATTGTTCTGGCTGACGCCTGAGGTGACCCTAGTCCAAGAAGTCGGAAGTATTCATTCAGTAGCCGCACCTTGGGGTTTGTGTTACCGAATTTGGAAGGTCCACATGCAAAAGCATAGAGATCCCAGAGTCTAGCTGGTCTCGTGCACCTCAACAATGCATCGTATACAGCACGCCTCTGCAATACAATTTTGCCATAAAAGTTATACCTTGTAAAATAGATGGTTGCTACATTTATTTAAGCATCAGCAAGAGAAATTTAAAAGGAATTCAATTTGTTTTAGGTCAACTAACATTGTTCAATTTGCCACTTGGTATTTTATATAACACTGGATTTTAGTTTTAAGTCTGGAAAGATTCTTCAATCAAGGGTGACATTTAGTTGCACAGAACCCAACAATGTTGTACCCTCATCATATCTCCTAATCTAAAAGTTCAACCATGCAATTGCATATGAACTACATACATTTCAGTCAAGGAACATAACATGGTGAGCATTACTCTAATTTTGAACCTAAAAAATTCCAAGATAAATACCATATGTTGAACATACAAGTATAAACATATTAATCACCTCCCTATCAGCTTACACTTTTACATGAGGTGATTATTCACCATGATATCAAATGCACAAATGTCTTGGGCTCAAATTTCCCAATTATGGGTGCATGTACAATTACAAGCTCAATGGTCAGACTACACGTGGAGGACGTTTTGAGATATAACTATAAATGAATAAATTCATCTCTTTCTAACAACATAAACATTTAGATGAGGTGATTCAACGGTTGTGATACATAAAAAACTTGATATCAAAATGCATAAATTTCTTGGGTTCAAATTTCACAATTATGGGTGCCTGTACAATTACAGGCTCAATGGTCAGCGTGTTGAGATATAAGTATAAATGAATAAATTCATCTCTTTTTAACAACATGAACATTTAGACGAGCTGATTCAACAGTTGTGATGCATACAGTACTTGCAGAAATTCACTCTGCACAGGAATGGACCAAATAGAAGAAAAAGAATATGAACATAAGTTGATTTTGATCCATCAAAATAGCAAATTGTAATAATTCTAGTGTATAGTGAAATGGTTCACATTCTCAGCTTTCTGAATTTAAATGAAAAATCATGATAGGAGACTGAGGGGTCTCAAGGATAGATGGATCGGTGTTCTCCCAAATAGCTTTAAAGAATATTATTCTTACTAGTCTTAACTGGGACAAGAAAAATACAGAGGTATATGGAATACATCACCACCAGGAGCAATTTCCAAAAAAATAAACAAATGAATATTAGTATGCATAACTGACCTGCTTTGTTCGAGACTGAAAGCCAAAGACAATAATTCTCATATCTTTGCCTGCAGATCATAATGCCAACCAGTAAATTTATTTACAGCACAATGGTAGTTAATATATTGCAAATAATATGTGCGCAATATCTGAAGCTACTTGAAGTAATATTTTATATCTATTTACTGATCTGGATGTTGAAGCTATATTCATAACCACATAAACACAACCGATTCCTTACATATCCAAATTTGCATTCTGTAAGGACAATTTTCTCATACTAGTATTTCAATAATTATTGCCATTGTGCATCGAACTTATGAAAATTAACCATCCGTGCTTCATTATACCTACTGTTTATTAGGCAACACAAGTTACATTAAGGCCTTGTTTGACACCCATTTTTATCTAATTCTCATTCTCATTTTTTTCTCTCTTCATTTCAACCACATATTCTTCCAATAAAATAATATTACACACAAATCTAAAACTTTTCATAACTTTTCCACCACATAATCTCCCATCAATCACTATTCCAAAAATTTTATTCTCCAAAAAATGGGTTTCAAACGGAGGCTAAATAAAAGAAACTGAAACAAACTTATTGTTCTCAATGCCAGGATGAATATAAGAAAACCAGAAGCACCGCCAGACAGTTTTAACCACTGCATGCCTCCAGGATCCATCACTGTCAGAACACTTCCCAATACAAAGATCGATTACCAAAAGAGCGCACCCCCCCCCCCCCTGGGCCCCGGGACCGATAATTATTACAGTTATTTTCGTCTCAAAGTACATTCAGTTACTCACAATAAATGGGTATTAAACTTCTCAAACAATTAATAAATTAAGTAATTTTTCCAGAGGGATATTAAACCAAGCATACCAATGACCTGAAGCAATCGCTGTGATGGAGTCTTATCAATCTGCCTAGGACCTGAAGGAAGCTTCATAACCTAGATCCAGAATTATAATCAGAATTCAGAAATGTTAACTTCTTGTCAGCAGAAGATATAATCATGCAGCTCATGGAATTTGATTAAAAGACAGAAACTGGGGGGAGGGGAAGCAATACAGACCAGGCTATGAACAGTACAACAACGAAAGTGAAGCAACCAGAATGCCTTTTCCTAGAGAATTTGGCAACCTTCTTTTCTATTATTTGGATGAGGATCATGAAATAGCTTAGAATATGGGAATAAGGCTTCAAAAACAAAACATTAAGTGGTCTCTTGTTGTAAGATGGTGAAGGCCAAGTGGGGCTTGGGAGAAATTTAATCCCGATGGATGTGCAAATAGTGAGGGAGTGAAATGGAGTTTGTCTCATCCCTTTCTGTGGATCCTATGGCACTTGCACAAATTTTGAGGCAAAACTGCAAGCTATCTGAGATGGATAAACTCTTTGTCAACAGCAGTTGGCCTTTAATCAGCTATAGGATAGAAATATTTTCCCCCAGCAATCCATTTAACCTTAAGGTCTTAGGTGTTAGTGACAGCTTTACCGGTATAAAAGGATAAATTTAACCAACAGAAGAGTGCAATGTCATGTAAAATCCCCATCCCTCTAGTCCGAAAACCAATGAAATATCTCTAAAGAAAGGACGTGAACTGGATCTCCGGACACTGCACAAGCCACCTAGCACACCATCACTACCTCAACAGGAACTTGATCCAAACAAATCTACAACAACGTATATTTTCCTAACATTACATTTTTACAACTAGAGCAATACATGTTAATCCTTATCTTAAGCCTTCAGTTGAGCCAATTCTTTGATATAAACCACAAGATCGTGAAACAATGTTTTCAATGTGAATAAATATACACTCACCTAATTTTTTTAGTTTAACTACAACCCCGAAAAGGACGATCATCCAAATGAAAAAATAAAATAAAATCAGGAACTTGCTTATCCCTAATGTTTCGAGATCATTAATTTTAAAAAACCACACAAATAGCATGAATGTACTCTTACCATTTATGATTGTTGCCTAGTTGTATTAAGAATATAAACCATAGGAATTGCGGATGGGCTGGAGGAGATTCCAAAATGTGACTAGTACTTTGTGCTTAAAATACACCACTTTATTGAGGCTGGATTATTAATGCAGAAAGAAATTTAAATTCTCAGATCTGTTAGGGTTCAAGAACAACAGACCTCAATTGGCTTGTATGGTTCAGGACAGACACTAACAGAGAGAGAAAGAGAAGCTACATATGACGAAAAATTTTTATAACTTATAATTTTAAATCAATGGGAAAAGTCAAAAATTCAAAAGGTTCATGATTTTTTTATATCATTGAAAAAATCTCAAACCAGTAATAAACAAGAAAAATTTAGAGTTCAAAGTGCAACATATTCATTAACAGGTGTAAAGATGTGATAAAAAAATATATAACTGATTTATAAGTAGCATAGATACTGGTGTAAGATGGCTTTCTTAAATCCGTGAAGCAATGAAAACATATAAAGAGGTAATCAGCATTGTGTTTAATTAACAACTGCAGTTTATTCTCTCTTTTTATCCCATTCCAAGAGAAGGTGTATGTGAGAATTTTAGTCTCAAAACTCGTCCTTCCATACCAAAATAAACTGCCTAAAACAGTCATACATTGTTAATAGCCCCCAGTTTCAGTTTCCAGCTATAAATAGTTCTTTGCACCCCCAACTAGGGAGGAAAGGGGGTTATCCTCTAGCTTCTGCAACTTTTAGAAATCTCACATTAAAAACGCCCATTAAGTAAACAGAAGAGAAATGAAAACTTACAATTTTGTTGAACTTTTCGATTGTTGCCAACGGAATAGTGCCAAGTCCTATGATGTTCCTAGATCCATCACTCTAGAAAAGGAAAGGTAAACAACATTAAAAAACAACTTGAGAGTAAAATTTATATTACGGATAAAAACATGAAGGTTATGTTTATTTTGCTGTAAATACAGGACAACAAGTATTTAGAGGGAAAGAAAACTAATTCAATTTCTATTCGGATTATACCTCAAATTCATAAAAACCTAAGAGAAGGTTTTACATCATCACTTGAAATTTGAGCAAACCAAAACATAGTGTTACTTAAAAATAGTTGATTCCCTTTACTTCATTTAACATTGAAACAAATGGAACCAATATTATTATAAATTGTAGAATCAGATTTAAAATCCCTCAGAGCATGGATAAATAATCTTCAAAGCCAAGTGATTTTGACTTGTGACAACACAATCATGCAAATAAAGATTCAAGTACGTCAATTAATTTGCATATATGAATAAGCAAATGCACGTTATTGTGACATAAATCAATCAGGAAAAAAAAAGGTTACAGCTTACCAAACCATTCATGTCTGATCATCTAAAGAGGAAAAGAAAATCCAATCAGCAAAATGCCATGCAGATTTTGTGCACAATAGTTAGTTAGCAAGCACAAGTCACGCGCACAGGGATTGAGATAATTAATATTATAAAAATTACCTAGCTAGTTTTTTTTTTTTTTTTTACCTTCATCTCTTGAAATTTAAATATTTATAATAATATAAAAGAAACAGATAAGAACCTTAATAAAGGAAGCTGCCAGAAATTAGATGCGCTTACTCACCAGGAAAAGAAGACGAAAGTTCGTAACAAACAATGTTCCTGCCTTATCAGTGTTCACAAGTACAACGACATATCCCTGAAGGTAAAATTTTAACCAGAGTTAGACTTAAAACATTTTAGCATTTCAGACACAAAAGGGAAGAATAGAAAAACAGTCAAGTATTAAATCATAAAAATACAGTCAGAAAAATGAGAGAAGTAAAAAATTTCACCACCAATGCAGCAAGCCATGAGAAGATCAAAAAAAAATATCTTAATGGGTAAAAAAAATTAGAACAACAAGGAGATGTGGTCAAACCAAAAATTTCTTTATTCAGGTGGGAGAATTTTACCATGTCATACCAAGTCATGAACGAGACTAGAACAAAATCATTGTAGCATATGCAAAGATCAGAAAATTTGTCTCCATAATAGTTCCATTCTGTTCTTTCCTAGAGCACCATAGGTCATTTTTAATTGAGACATGAATAGAGGATCCATTACAAATAAAGAAAGGTTGTGAAACCTAATGGAAGTAAACAACCAGTTTGATTCATAGTCCAGATTTAGTACACAGATGGATTCACGATTTGAGATATACCAGTATTTTCAGAGGCATTGTTTAGGTGACCTCAGACCATGGAAAGAACAGTCATGGTACATATGAGGAAGGTATTTTTCAATTAAGCTGAGTGCCTTGAAATTTGGGGCAGAGCCACATCCCATGATTCTTCGGTCAAACACCCCAAGAAACTTCAGGTTTTTCATTTCTTTTCCTTTTTGTGTTTTTTGGAACGGATATATAGAGATTCTTGGCTATTCACGGCTTCACGCAACACGGCCAACTTGAAAATTTTCTCATCGACTTTTGACATTCATGTAAAGGCTTTGAGAACCATATCCATCTGTATGTTCAAATGTTGAGCTTTATCTTAGTTTTAGCAAAATCGCCAAATACCTTCACCTTTCATAAACCAAACAATTGTCAATCTACTCGATGTGTGTATACTATGTTGGTACTCATACCGTTTTTATTTAGAAAAATAAATCTTGGTACTTCAGCGCTTGTCTAACAATCTAAAATGGCTTAAGTTAACAAAATTAATTTTCTATTTTCATAATAAATAAAATAGTTAATTTTCATTATGAGTTCATGGGGCTTATCCCTTACAATGAAGAGGCAAACACCTTGCCCAGAACATTCTCATCATTACTTCGAAACTTCAAAGCCTAAGAATATTACTCAACAAGTCCCATTTTCCTTCATATTAGCATTGTCGGATACTGTTCATCAGCACCCAAAGAAAGCCTAAAACTCATCGAATTTGCTTCTTCTCATCAGAGACAGCCTAAACCATCGCCAAACTCATTCACAAAGTAATCCACACTAAACCCAAACAATAAACCCACCATAGGATTAACATGGAAATTCTCACTAAACAATAAGATGCAGGAAAAATACAAAAAATTTAGATCCAAGTACCACCATTGATTTAGGTTGCATCTCTCTTACAAAATTACATTACAACAAAAAATGTGCAAGATTTCAAGTAATTAATCAACATAATTAAGAAATATGTATTCGCTGCCATAACTTGACACTTCATTCCATACCATTTTGAATTGATACGTGCTGCTACTCTTAGCAACAGCAAGTTTCTCCAAATTAGTGGCATATTCATTTTTTAATAACGTGTTAATGGATTTAGATTGAAATGAATATATTGTTAAAGCAATGCACCATGTTCAAAGATTTACTATGATTTTGGACACGTGAATGAAGTAATCAGTGCTACTCGTGAAATGCTGGGAGAGAACTATTATATCACAACATCAGAATAGTTTGCTCGTTTCTTCAATGAGATCTTGCAGTCTTTCAAAGATTTAGTAGGTAATTAGTTGCACGTGTCTTTAACTTTAGCTTCCACATCTATTGTCAATCTCTTAATTAATGCAGAATAGTGACCTTATTGCATTGCAACAATCAACAGAGATAGCATGAGAGCAATAATGAATTTCCTATTAGAGAGTTTCGTATAAGGAAAGAGATTCAAGTACAATGCTTCAGCAACGGACTAAGAGCTATTAAATCTGATAACATTTTCCAAAGCTCAACCAGTCCCCTTACAACACAAATAAAAGCACACTAATACAACAATTTGATAACATATTCCAAAACCAAACATTGATATCCGTTTCCAACCCCTTTCTCATTTCCTGCCTCACAAAATTAGAGTGACTAAGATGATTTCTTTATACCATGTTTAATCATTAAGCATCCTCGAGATACTTTTCGCAATCATAAAGAGCAACTACTCACAACATCCACATGGTCTTCCAACAATTACTTCAAATTCAAGAAAGAAAGTCCCTTACATTTAACATTCAATTTTCACGAAAGTTTTGAATTTATTTTTCCCACATAAAACAGCTACGCCGCCATTTCACCAGTGCCTCATAACTATCCAAGAGCTTATCAAGAATAATTCTTGAAAATGCACAAATAAACATGCAAGTAAAAAAAAACAAATGCACATATAGACATCTCTAACCATTTACCTCCACAATGACTTCCTCGGCTTCCAGCAAGAAGTGCTGTAGTCCTTGCGGCACAGACCTTGATACCGGCTGCGAATTCAAGAAAATTACGACATGTTCAAGTTAATACATTTTTCAAGTAAATTCATCTTTAACACAACCAATTGTATCTGCGTGTGACTATGACCCTATGTAAAAGAGGGAATTCAGTAATTCACATCAATCTTGGTCCATTCAATGGCGTCCCAGCTACCGGCGCCCTCGATCCTTTCCGACTCAGCGAGTCGGGAGGAGTCGGTATCATGGAGCGAGGTGGATCTCATTGAGCGACTTCTCGGTATGTCCATTTTCGTGGCGACTCGACGGCGAGATTTTGGGGCTTTTTTTTGGCTATTGGTGATTATTGAATTTTGATTTTGTGTGTATTTTGTTGAATTGAAGGATATTTCGGAAAAGAATTTCTGTTTGCGGGTTCGGTGAGAGACGTGATTAAGACACGTGATAAGAAGTTGGGACCCAAACCGACAGTGATTCTTTCTTTGCAGCTGGGTTGGGATGATCCGAATTCTTGGATTGTGTAATAATTTTCAATCCAAAATCAATTATTACGTATTAAATAAAATAACTATTTCCATAATTAAACTCAAAAGTGGTTGTTTGATACTTGTAGTATCATCTAGAAATTCAACATCTTTACGAAAACGAGTAGTCAAATATGCTTTTGAAATTTTTTTAGATAAACATAAAGTTGGGAAATCTATATTGAACATGTTTTTACGAAAAAACGCTAACTTAAAGGTTGAATAGTCACGGCGTTGTCCAAGATTCAAAAAGTAGGAATCCTACCTCTTATAAGCTAGCGCCTATTTTTGCCAAGCATGCTCATTGTAGAGTTCGACTTATACGGATATCATTATAAAGTATTGTAATAATATCGCAACATGTTGGTAACGACTAGTTGGCAAATTATTCTGGAATCAAAGCCAGCCTAAGTTCGAACCACATAGGACAACAGAGATCAATAGTCATGGTTGGAGTGTCTCGACACCGTGTTTCAGATGTTCAAGATTATGACCATGATGGAACCAAGAAATGATACCATCCATGACGAAACAGTTTTAAGCATAAGCAAGCAAAATGCTACAAAAAGTTTAGCCCTGTAGTCAATTCCAGAAGACCAATATAGAAATTTGGATTATACAAGTAATTTATAAGTCGGGAAAATATTTCATTTCACCAGACGAGACAGTATAACGCTCAACAACATATCAAACTCGAAAGAGCAAGCTGGAACAGGAAGCATCCAAATTCCAACATATCAAACTCGAAAGAGCAAGCTGGAACAGGAAGCATCCAAATTCCAATGTGCGTGCTTCATGGAGGAGAAAGCTCGATATAGTGCCTTGTATACAATACTTCATGTACAACACAACTATACAATAACTGCTCAAGTATAACGAGGATAGCAAATCACAAACATTAAAACCAATCCGTGGCCAAAGAGAGAAGCTTGTCACCGAATAATCAATCACTATTTGTTTCTGTATGTACAGAAGCCTCGTGAACAAGGCAGATGATCGATCCCTTCTCCTTGTATGACCCTGAATGGGAATTGATTAGGAATCTACTTCATAAAGAAAACTCCTTAGATGAACCGAACATGAGAAAATGAATGCTACTACCCATTGACACATTTGTCAAATCTTCAACCAGTGGCACCCTCCACCAGTGATCTGGCATTTACTTCTCTACCAAATCTCCACACATAATTGAGACCAAGAAGTAGCTCAATAATCAATTTTTCTGTCTTTTCCTGATTTGCAAAGTAGAGGGTTTGTACAAGAAGCACATTTGTTCGAGAAACTAAGTTATGGTGCTCAAAGCTCCGTTCTGACTGCCATCTTATCATGTTATGAGCAAGTGGAGCTAACCAATCTAGTATATCCGACATCGCCTGATTCCATTCTCCAGCAAGAGCTGTATCATATAAAGACGAAGACAGACTCTTAGTAAATGGCTTTAGTTTAACCCTGAGACCCGCCCTGATGCTAGCAGGCAACATGTTGTAAAGGTCACTTCTTGCTTCATTACCAATCAAATGAGGAGATGCCACCAATTTCTCAATTAAAATGATAATATTTGCATAGTGCAGTGCTAAGGCGGCTGCTCCAAGAGTTTCAGGTGGGGCATTCAACAGCCGGTTCTTAGAACCGACTGATAGATTCCCATGAGTGGAGTTTCCAGGAGGATGTAGTTCTGTATTGACATCCTTAGTCACGTCAGGAACTCGAACATTAATGCCACCAATCATGCATCCAGTTAAAGGTCCTGATACGGTTAATCTATTTGGTTTTGAATGTGAGATTTTCTGTTTTGAATTCGAAGATTTATCACGGAACTGCCAAAACCTCGAGCTTTTGGTTGCTTTGGGTAACGGGGCAGATTTTTCTGTTGACCTAACAAGAGGACCAGAATAAAAGTTACCAGCACTACGTCTTCCAGAGATGGGGCCTGATGCTGTAATTGAATTTCCATTTCCAAGAGGGCCCGAGTGAAAATTGCTAACATTGTTTGCTCTCGGGATTGGGCCAGACATAGAATTCGTGCTTCCTAATGAACCCGATAAATACCTAGGGAAGCTATTTTCGGAAGGATGAACTGATGATTGCGTGAAGAGAATTGACTGGCTGCGATGACTATAATTAGAATCCGAAACTCCAGAATCTGTGAACCCCACATCTGCCACATGATTGATTCCAAAAACATGTCCAAGCCTACCATATATAGTAAATACAGATCTAGCTAAAAGATGAATTGTGTAATCATAACTCTGAGTCCAAAGAGAATTCTCCTTTAGATGCTTCAATTCCTGCTTCTTCCACACAACCTTCTTTTCATATTCAACCAAACTAATGCTATCCACGTCATCATTACCCTTCATTCTCTTCACAGTCTGCTCAAGATCCGCAAGTGTGTCCATTTCTTGAAATAAATTTGCATTCGTGCTGATCAACCGCTCCATCTTCTTAGCTTTCTTGTCCATTTTATTCCACGTGAATTGCCAACCATATGTGTCAGCACCAATCTTTATCAAATCATTATAGGCTTGCTCGAAACCCCTTAACAGAGGATCGCTACACTGCTTGGACAGCCTCACCACAGCTCGTGCCACTTGTCCTAAGTTCTCCATAATCTCTATACATATCAACCTCACAATGCGCTCATCATCCTCCGACACAAGCTTTTTAATTCCCACTGAATTCGTTATCTCCTCCCTTAGTCTAGCAACTTGCTTATCAGTAAGCGACTGCCATAGGTGAAGCAGTTTAGACATCAAGCTTGCTGCTTCAAAAGCCAAAGCCCCAATCCGTGCATTTCTGGAATCAAAACCATGCTTCCTCGAAGTTCTCCACAGACTGCGAAACCATGATTCTGTGACCATTTCTAGCCTCTACAAAAAACGCAAAACAATGGTCTCTGAGGAAAAGTCCAATCAAACGCTCTGGACTCTCAAGTGAGAGAAAAATAGGACAAAAAATAGCTGCAAAAATAGTAATCCAAGTAAATAGAATTAGCTTTGTGCCCAAATCAGATAGTTCAAGCAGGAAAAAAAAATTATGACGAAAATTAACTTCCGTAAGATGTAGCGCCGATCTTCTCTAAGTTAAGCAAATTTACCATATAAAGATGTGTAGCACCTTGTTTATAAAGAACATCTTCTCCTTCCAAAGATTCCATTTTTATTTTTCTTCACTTTTATTTTCCTTTTCAGTTGGCCCCCAAAAGAATCTGTTGCTATAATCAATTTCTTGCTTATTTTACATATCAAAATTCGATATCCATCTCCATTTACTGGTTATAAACTACAGAATATTGCGAAAGAGGTTAAAAATTCATTAAAGGGAAAATTTTAAAAAAATAAAAATTGATATGGGGAAAAACCAGAATCAATATCAAATAATCGAAGTAACATTAACAAATTTGAAAAATAACTACTGCAAAAAAATTAACAGCACAAGAAATTCTTCAAAATTTTGTTAGTACTTTTGCCTAACCAGATTAACACGAGCAGACTATGTTCCTTGATTTTTTTCACTTCGAACACTGCATCTATAAAAAAAGAAAAAGAAAAACAGGGAAGAATTAAAACTAACTCAATATTGAGCTTTCAGCAGGAGAAGCAAAGAGAAATTATATAATAAGAAAAAGTCGACGCTCACATATTATTCTTTGGGTTGGAAAAAATGGACCACGAATTGAAACTCTTAGAATCAACAGGAATCACGAAGTTCAGCGTAAGCTATGGGTTTGTAGAAAGAGGATAAAGGAAGGAAAGAGAGCAGAAAGGTGCAGTAGAGACCAGAAATGGGTCACGTGCACAGAAAGAAGACGAAATTGGAGAAAACACAGAAAAGTACAAAACCGAGTAGAATTTATGGAGACGTAGACATTCATTATTTTGCACATCGACTCCCTTTGTATAGTCATACTTTATGCTTTAAGCCGCGTATTAATTTATGAGTAGAAAATGGCCTAATAAGATAACTTCCTATTCAATGGGGTTGAAATGCATAAATTGTTAATTTTCGTTCCTCTTGATTCGTACAAATTTTAAAAGTTGAAGTCCGTCAATACTTGTCCAATTTTTTGTTTTTATACGGTCAAACCGAGTAAGCGTACAAAATGGTGAGAAAGACAAAAAAAAATAGAGAAATGCTACGCTTACATTTGGTACACAATTTAGTACACGTATGTGGGTCCCACAATATGGGTCCAACCCCTATGAAAAATATGGTCGTTATCCATCATATCAAGCTATCAATTTTAAATTTCATCTCTTATCTGGATCCCAATAACGGCTATATTTTTTATTCTCATTTTACAATAATGAGAATCTGATAATCGAACGGTCCCTTAATAAATTTTGGAATAGTGATTATTTGAAAAATTAAACTCAAACATGCTCTAGGTTTATATGTAAAATTATTTGAGGTTATTAGGCTAGGTACGGCCCCGTTAGTTAAAATATTGATTAATACACTTTGACTTTCAAATTTTTTTTATAATAGATTAATGTGTAAATTACAGTCGTCCTTTATTTTTTAAGTTCTTAATTTAAAGTTAAAAACTAAAAGTTTTTGTTCAAAAATCAGATAATAATACATTTTTTAAATATTAATAATAAACTAATAAAAATAGAAAAATCCACAACCCCATCCAGTGAAACCCTCACCCCTACCCAATAAATAGTACGTGACCTAAAAATTTGAGTCGTGACTTATAAAATTTGTAATTTATGACCTATAAATTTTTTAATTTGTGATCGATGAATAAATTGTGATTTATAAAAGTTTTGATTTGCGACCGTGAATTAATTTGCGACCTCTAAATTTTTTGATCCGTGATCGACAAATAATTTGTCACCAGTTAATTTAATAATTGTGGCCAAATAGTATAGAAATGTGACCTTGAATTAGTAAATTATATTTTCAATTAATTATTTTATAAATAAAAGTTAATTAATATCTAATTTTTAAAGTTATAACATCGTTTCTTATTTTTGAAATCGACTATACTTAATTACTTAAATATGAAATTTTCCTAGATTAATTAACATTATGCCCCTGTTTGTCTACCATTTTCCCAAAAATTGTTTTCTACATAAACAATCTACACCACATATTCACCTAATAAAATATTCTACACATAAACCAATAAAGTTACTTTTAATTTCAACCATACATTTTCCAAAAAATATTATTCATTACACCATTTTCCTCCCCATAATGGTAGACAAACAGGGCTATTCTATGTTGAGAATTGAGAAAAAATCCAAATGAGATTCAGCCCAACCAAACCCTAACGTACTTATAACTGCCACACCGTCACTCCATCGATCATCATCTTCGACACCATTGGAGATACTTAGATATTTGTAAATTAAATTCCATTGTATTATTTTCTAAAATTTTCTTTTTTTGCACAAAACCTAAATATGTTATTCTCTATGTCCATTTTGGACGATTTTTGCCATTTTGATTAATTGTAGGCGACTTCAGTGTAAATATGTGATTTCTGTTGAACTTTTGTTGATTTCTCTTGCACATATGATAATGGAGCAAAGAAGATTATTCCAAAGTCGTAGCTGCAGTTCCTTAATGTCGGCACCATTGTTAAAGTGAACAAATGTTGGTTCTTTCCATCAGCAAATGATTATATAATTATTGTAAGCAATTAACAGTTTCAATTGTGAATTTTTGTATTGTTGAGAGCTTCTTTTTGTTGATATATTTGTTAGTTATGAATTAAACAACAAAATTTTACATGAGTCTGGTTGATGATCAGTTGTCTCATCACTACATTTGTAATATTTTTTGTCTAATTGTTATTAATTTTTGTTGATTTTTGTTAGTGCACATCCACAGTGATCGGATATCCACCCCTTCGAGGTGGTTGGGGCTCCCCTGGTTGGTTGCAGCTGCACGTTCTTACGTAAGAAAAAAAAAAGTTATTTTAGTCATGATCTGCAGGTACAAATCATTTAAATGTTTCAAAAGGTTTTAACTATATGAATGTAATGTTTAAATTACAGTCT
Source organism: Fraxinus americana (assembly GCA_035079005.1). Lineage (NCBI taxonomy): Eukaryota > Viridiplantae > Streptophyta > Magnoliopsida > Lamiales > Oleaceae > Fraxinus > Fraxinus americana. The sequence goes on along the minus strand of CM068713.1, from coordinate 6,545,626 downwards.
AACTTTCTCTTCAAACGCTTCAAGAAACAATCATTCATTTAAAAGCGTTTGATTTTTAGTCATAAGAATAGGTGTCTTGTGGTTTAAGCTTAAAAATAGGTGCTTAGGTTAACATACAAATTGTTTGATTTTTAAGATGAAAATTGTTTAATTTTTTCTGTAGGACAGTCGAGTGTTAGAATTAATGTTTATGGTTGAATGTTTACAAAATTAATTTGAAAGTGTTAAATTGTAAATAAATTTGTTGTGGGCTGTGTATGTGTGGTGGGGACAGTATAGATAAAGAGCAAGTTAATGGGATTCACATGACTAGACTGTGTTTTTGTAAGTTCATCCCTTCTCTCCCACCCCCTTCCCCCTCCAGATGCATTCATACGTGTAATTAATGAATTGCTGAGAGAAGCTCTTACAGGCAGTGGAAAAATACTACTTTATAGATCTCGTGTGTGTAGGATTTCAACTTGTTTCTAGCATTGGATTTCACTCTTTCTTGATCGAGCATCGAATTCATATAAGATTGACTTAAGTGAAGGTCAATGGATTGATTGAATTGGTAGATGACGGTGGTGGTGAATTGATTTAAAGATGCTTAATATTTTGATTGATGTTTTATCGGTGAACTGACTTAAAGATGCTTGGAGTTGAACGGAGAAAAAGGGGGACGGTGATTGTGTCACTTTTTTTTAATTTATTTTTGTTATTTTATTGAACTAATTTTAATGTTTTAATTCGTATTCTATTACTTTTTTGAATTTTTATCATTTTTTTAGTGTTTGTAACTTTTAAATTTTCTGTCACCTTTTTTTAAATTTCTATCACTTTTTAAAAATTTATGTCAATTTTTTATTAATAAACATCATTTTTTTATTAAAATGTGACAAACGATGTCATTTTTATTTAAAAAGTGATACTTAACTTAAAAAGTGATATTGCGTTACTTTTTTTTTTTTTTTAACTTTGTATCACTTAATTTTACACAATATTTTTTACCTTTAAAAAAAAATCGATCACTTTCTTAAAAATTTTGACCTTTTTTTGAATGACAAACATTACTTTTTAATTATAGTGAAAAGTGATATAAAAAAATAACATTGTGTCACTTTTTAATAAAAAAAATTAAGATTAATTTTATCATTATTTTTTTACTTTCAAAATACTTTTCATATAATTTTTCGAGAGACTCCTAATTTTAGGAGTATTTTTGCAAGTTGTCAAATTATTTTATTGAAATAATATATGATTGAAAATGAGTTTTTAAAAAAAAATGAATTTTAGGAACATGGGGTTCAAATTAGGACTAAATATGACACATATTTCGCACGTGTACACATTGTGACGCAAATTTTCACGTACAATTGCAATTAAATTTTGATCCTCTTTAGAACGTGACTTTAGACAAAACTATATGATTTAGCTCATGAGGATCAAAATCAGATTTTTATAAAAATTGATGAAATGCGTGATTGAAAAGTTGTAACTCTTATGAAATGTGTGATTAAAAATAACTGTTGATATTAATTTAATTAAAATCTAGATTTTAATACGTCGACAAGGGCTTTATTAAGAGATGGTAATAAAATTGAATTGCACTTGTGTAGGTGAGTATGACAAGTGTATTTTGCATGTAGTTCCAATTATGAGTTTCGACTGCTTCACAAGAGAAACTTTAGACATGAATAGGTGAAGATAAAATTAAATATTTTTCACTAATTTTCAACAATCTATTAATAGCCCAATTTTGATTGAGTCCTCGTTTAATAGAGATTAAAACTCAATTTTTAGTAGATCTCAAGATATAATTCGATAACCTATGTTATTGAAAAGTAATGTAATTCATAAAATATGTAGTTAAAATTAATTGTTAACTTTAATTTAGATTTAAAAATCAAACAGGAGCTAAAAGAAAAGTAAATGAAGCTAGTAGCTTGCTTGTTTGTAGTGTTTACAAGTTACGAATCATCTTCATCGTGTGAAAGTAGATATTAAATTATGGATCATACGAAATTTGTAATAGCCTGTTTGGTAGGGATTTTTGGGGGAAGAATTGATTTTGAATAGTGATATGATGGGAAATGTGTGGTTGAAAAAGAAGAAAAAAGTATTGATGTTATGGAAAATATTATTTTATTGAAGAATGTGTGGTTGAAAATGAGAATTGATTTGAGAATCAGAAACAAACAGGGCCTAAATAAGGAATTGAGGGGTTATTCCAAGAGGAAAGAGAATGTTAGGGGCATAAGCAGAAATTTGATCAATAAATCTTTTTAAAATCAATATGATAAATATGTATGCATTTTATTATTTTACAATAATTTTATAAAATCTTGTCGACATTCATTATTAGAAAGAAAAGAAGGGAGGCGATAAAGTAAGTCATGTTGAGATGATCAAGGAATTCTCAAAATCAAAGTTGGCTCAATAGAACACCAAAAGTCCCACATTTTTGGTAGCTCTCCAAAAAATTTTAAAAATTATTTTCAAATAATTTTCGAGAAAATGTTTTTCTTCCATTATAATTTAATATACTTATTTTCATAAATTTAATTTATCGAAAAAATTTATCACAGAGAAGTAATAAAAATAATTTAAATATTATCAACGAAAAATTCTAGGTAATAAAATTAATTTAAGATTAAAATTAGAGTTTTTGCTTGTGATTATTAAAAAAAAAGTCTTATTAAATTTAATGTATCAACAAAACTACTGTCGTTAGATAAATATAAAAGATATCAAATGTTACCTTCAAAAAATTATGTTATTAACTAAATAACATTTAAAAATTATTTAAGATTACTAACGAATTTTCATTACATAGCTCCTGTTCGACAACCATTAAACTGAGTTTTTTGAGAAAATGAGTTTTAGAATAGTGATTTTTTGGAGAATGTGTGGTTAAGAACTTGGAAAAAAATTGAATTTGTGTGCAAAATATTTTATTGTGAAAGTGTGGTTGAAAATGAATTTGAGAAAAAAAATTTGTTTTATTAGTTGTCAAACTGGGGCGTAATATTAAAGAAATACTTATTTTCATGAATTTAATTTGTCCATGAAAAAAATCATCTATGAGTAGATTAATAACAATATAAAAATTAAATAATAATTTAGAATTTTTTTCAGTTAGAAAAACCGTGTTCGGCATTAGCATTATAGTCATGACACCAACAAATTCTAACCGTCATTGGTGCCAATGATATAGTTGACGTTATTGATATCAATAACCACTAACAAATGTGTGTGATGATCGTCGATGATATAAGTGTTTATATATTCTATATGAATGGCAAATATTGATTAATTTACGTCGCGTCAGTTACAATAGCAATGTTGGCAATCATCAACGATCATTTTCTTCGTTTCATTATTATTATCATTTTCTCCTTGAACTTCATATAGGAATATGAAAGATGAGTATTGGATGAAGAAATCGTTTTTATTCTTGTCTCCATGCTTCGCAGGAAAAAGGATATAGGGAGAAGGAAAAAAAAATCCTTCCACAACTTATGCAAACTGATAGCCAACAACTTATTTTTTATTATTTTTTCAATAATTAGATGAAATTACCAATGAATTTACTAATAGAATAATTCCTTTGGCAAAATTTCGTTGCTAATCCATTGAAAAACATATAAGGTTTCTGCTCGGTTGCTTCCGTTATCGCCACCAAGAAGCGGCGGACGTCTGGCAAACAACGTAACTGTCAAGTAACTTTACACGAAGGAGTTTTTTCGATAAATTTTTCTTTTGATAGGTAAAATTGTCAAAACAAGTTATCCAAAAAAAAAAAATGTTTGTTTTCTTCAAATCTTTCAATCTTTTCACAGACATTACATTCTCATCATCGATAACTATCTGGTCAGATAACAATTCAATCCGATTCGTTATTAATCAAATCGATAAATTATTTTTATGGCATATTATTTGTCACTAAAATAAATAAATGAGAAAATAAAAATAAATAAATTACATTTGATACTATAATTTGTATGTATTATTAAATAATTTTTAGATTGCTTAAAAATTAAAAATAATATTAAAATAAAAACTACATTTCAAGCAACACCGTAGTAGCATTTTAAGATCATTGATGTGGCACCCTCACAGTTTTGCTTTCAATCAACCAGTTGATCATGTGAAGTTGAAGATTTCTGATTATTTTTTAATAATCACTGAACCAATGGATTTGGGAACAGTAAAACTTAAACTAGAGGACACAGTAGATGCTTTGATGCAGAGGAATTTGCTAGTGATGCCAAGCTAACTTTTTCCAATGTGATGCTGTACAATCCTCCAGGGAATTATGTCCATAACTTTGCGAAGGAATTGAATGATGTTTTCAATAGGAGATGGAAATTACTGGAGACAAAATTAAAGTGCGAGCCCAGAAAGAGCAACGAAGGTTCCTTCAGATTTAACAGAAGGAAAGGTGAGTAGGTTTAGTGGTGCAAACAATCTGGTTCTGCGAATTGGTGTGATTCTTTCTTCCTTTAGCTATTCTGCGCAGTATTCTTTTCTGATTGCCACGATGTTGTCCTGCACTTGCTTCTCTTCTCTATCCTTAGTTTGTTGCTCCTTTTTAGTTGTTACTATACCTTTCTTTTCATAAATTTTTGAGTTTGTATGTTTTTCTTAACAGGTGAGCCCGTAAGAACAACACAAAGTGGGCACCCCACGCTAGGGAAAACTGTTCATAAAGGTTTGAAATGTGACTCAATAAATCTTGTGCTTTCTGTTTCTGGCCCTTTATGCGACCTGATTGGCCATGTATCTTGTACACAGATAATGGAAATTGAAGTGCCTGTGTTGCTGCCGATAGAAAACAACCACTTGATTCCCCTGCAATCGAATGTTCTACATCTGGTGGTCTGATGTGCCAGCCTTATAAGATGTTCTGTTAAGCCATCTTCCAATGGTGAGTTAAATTCATATTTCTGCTGTTTGTCTACTCCAAGTATGTTCCTGTCAACCAGGGGCGGAGCGCCGGAGCCACGTTAGGCCCATGATGGAACATGCCCCCCCTCAACTTCTGGGCTCAAAATTTTTTTTTGGGCTCAATTTTTTTTTTTTGACGAAATTACACCCACACATACTTTTAGATTTCCATTTTCAAAAACCCAATAACAATTTCAACATTTCAAAAATCAGGTTTTATTTTATTAAATATTAATTATAAATTTTCACCCAAATTAATATAATTCCAAAGAAAACCTAATTCATTCACTCAACCCTCCCGCCGTCTTCCTCCTCTCACCCGCTGTCTTCTACCATTCTTCACCGGCCGCCGTCTGTATCCCAATTTATTCTCCCAATCAAACCTAAATTCATCCCCTCTCTCTCCCATCCGTCTCCGTCTCTCTCTCCCGTCCGTCTTCTCCTCTCCGTCTGGCGCACCGTAGCCCACAAGCTCGCGGATTTGGTGGATCTGTCGCGGATTTGGTGGATCTTACTGGTATAATCTGGTGCGGTGTGGGTCTTCGATGTGGGTGGAGGTGCGGTTGCGTGCGTGCGGCGATCTCTCTGTGCGTGGGGGCTGTGGTGCGCGAATCTGTCTGTATGTGTCATGGCAGGTGGCGGACGTTGGCGGTTTGGTGTGGCTGGTTAGTTTGTGTGTGCGTAGGTGCGATGGCGGTTTGCGATTGGGCGTGTTTGTAGGCGCGGTGGCAGTTGCGGTGCGATCTGTGTGTTTGGTGAAGATGTGGAGTGCGGTTGCGGTGCGTAACGGTGTGTCGGGACGTTACCGTTCGCTGCAGATCGTCGATGGGTTGTGGACCCCAACGGCGGTGGTGATAGTGTGTTTGGGTGTCAGTGCAATGATTGTGTGTTGTGGCGGTGTTCTGGGTTGGTTTAGGGGTGATGATAGCGTTGCTGAGAGGGTCTGAAGTTGGCTTTGAGATGTTGATGTTGTTATGGGGGCGGCGACGGTGGTGGTGCCCTGGTGGTGACAGTGACGAAGTGATGATCACAAATGATTTGGTCGGTATGTGACAGATAAACAATTTGTGACCAATGAATTCGATAAATTGTGACCCGTACAAGTTGTGTGACCTAAGAAATACTAAGTTGTGACCTAAAAATTATTAATTTGTGACCAATAAATTGATGTTTGTGACCAAAAATTAAGTAACGTAACTTTTAAATTTTATAATTGTGACCGATGAAGAAATTATGACTTTCAAATTTTGAAGTTGTGACCGATGAACAATTTGTGACCTAATAAATTTTTGAATTGTGACTTAAAAAATTTTGAATTGTGACCAAATTGTATAGATTTGTGACCTAATAAATTTAGCCGGAATCGGAAAAGTCGTCGAAAAGGTCGTCGGAGACGAGTGGTGATCGGAACGATCGTCGGAATATCCCCGGAGTTGTAGGGGTGGTGGAGGTGGGGGTGGGTTATTTATTTTATAGTAGAATTAAATATTAATAATAAATTAATTTAATAATTATTAATTCATAATTAAAAATTTGAATAAACCTGATTTTTGAAAATTTGAAAAGTGTTTTGATATTTTTGAAATGGGTAAAAGCAAAAGCATGATTTATGTATTCTTCCCTTTTTTTTTTAGTTATAGAAGTCTTACCGTTCCAGTCCCAGCCCAAGAGAAAAAGGCCCAAAACTTTGAGCCCAACTCCAAAAATTTAAACCTCATTCACAATTCACAAATCAGTCACTACTCCATCCTCTCCTCTGCTCGCCTGCTCCTGCTCCTGCTCCGCCTCCACAGCTCCTCCACTAATCACTAGTTCGCAGCCTGAAGCCTGAAGCTCCGGCATCTTTTCACCTCGCACCTCAAATCCGGCATCTTCGTGGCTCCGCTCAACAACCGCCGTTCAGAACTTCCACACAGAACTTGGCAGCCTCCGCAATCGCACGCAGAACTGTAGAAGGTAGAAAATACTTTTCTTTTCCTTTCTTTTCTTTCAATCTGAGTCAATCTGAATGTTAATTTCAGGTAAGCTTGGGTCAATTTACTACCGATTTTGAAGTTCAGGAATGTGAGTTCAACATTTGGGCTAGTTATGATGCCTTACTTCATCCATGGGGGTTCTGGAAAGAATCAAATTTATTTAATTGCTATCTGTTCTATTATTATTTATAAATAGGTACTTTATTTGTGAATTTTAGTTATAAGAGGAGTGTTCTTGGAGCAATATCATTAGCGATTGTATGCATTACTAATGATCCATGGTTCCATAAGTTTGTAGACTAAATAAGTTTTACCATGTGGTTTCAGACCTTTTCTACTTGCCTAATTTTTTCTTTCTTCTCCTTGGAATTGTTTATGCCTCCTCAGCATATGAAGATGAAAATGCATTTGTCATGGATTATTCATTAAGTTATCATCTGTTTTTCGTATGCAGAGTTTAGTTGGGAAGATGTGAAAGCTGATAAACATCATGAAAACTATTTAGGTCACAGTCTCAAAGCACCCGTTGGAAGATCGCAGAAAGGTAAAAACATCTCTCAATGCGTGTGTATATATTTGGCTTGTATTGGATGTTCAGTAGTCAAGCTTGTGATTTTGTTCTCTTTTTACTGCCTTTCCTGGTCATCAACTAACCGTCACTCAATCCATCACCGACTTCCAGTTTCCTTATTTCTGAGTTTCTGCTTTTTCCATGGAATGCACGACAGAAGTAATTCTTGGCCTTTTCAAATACTAATAGAGTTGTGAGTTGGCACTAGCCATTTCTATTTTAATTTTCAAAATATGTCCTAATAGTTTGCTTGGAATACGAGATCAATTTCTCTCATTCCCCCCAATTGAACCTTGTGCTTGTTGAACCCCACTGTCATTTTGGAGAAATCTTGTCTAACTCAACTTTTTGCAAATGTTTTATGATAAAGATAAGAGCCTATATGTGTAGAAATATAAAGTGAACGTCCCTCTATATTTATCAACAAATTGAGCTGTAAAGCTGAAGACTTTGTATAAAGATACATGTATGTATGTTAGATAGCTACCCTTGTGCAGCTAGATTCAAATAATCTTACATAATTGATGTTTCTTGTATGACTAGTTGGTGAGTTATTGTTTGGATACTACTTTAGCTATGGTATGGCAAATTTTCATCAACTCGACGATGTCTTTTTTTTTTTTTTTGGGTGAAACTGTCAAACCTTTTTGGGTGATGTGGTTGAGAAAACTAGTTTTTGTGTTGTGCATATGATCTTGTTGATCGTCTTTCAACTGGTTCTTTATTGTCCTTGTGAACGTGCAAGTTCTTGGTTTCGTACGATGGTTTTCTATAAGAATCGTAATTTATGTTTCTTCCAATAAGATATGAAAAGTATCCGGTAGGACATCAGACCAACATCATCTCGTCAAGGCTCACCATATCAATGTGTACCAAATACCTCCTAGTAACTGGAAAGTCATCATTGTTATACCCTAGGATTCTTGTAAGGATCAGGATGTTTTCCCTAGGAATTTTTTACTCGGCTACTGCTTCTTTGGATCCTATATTTTTCGCTGGTACCATGTTGACGATCAAGTATGTGCCTTCCCATACAGTTGACCTTGTTACTGAAGTCATAACCTCCAATCTTTTTCTTCCACCTTAGGAGGTGTCAAAGTTTTCAAAATTTCTCCTTTTGGCAGCAACTAATGAATTTCTACTCCTCTTGGTCAAGAGATTCGTGGACATGTCCAACACACTTTTATGATAAATGAAGTCTCACCTTGGATGTGTACTGGATTCTTAACATATCTGTGTTAACTAGGTTCTTCGAAATCGAGTTCTTTAGTTTTAACTTCTAATAATGAACTTGATGATGAGGACATGAATGAGAATCAGACCCATTTGGACAATTAAAAGGGCATATTGTATAGAGTCCTGTCAGCATTTCCCACACCTCCAGAATGTATCAAATCCTTCCCTTTTATCCTTATTTGATCCTCCAGGTGGTTAAGTTCACATTATTGTTGCTTGTCTAGCCTGTTAGACATGATTTTGAGTAGTTTTGTACCCAAAACAAGTATTGGGTTATAAGGATTATAGGATTCCTAGCTCTGTATCAACTCAGTCTTTCCTCCGTTTGTAAAGCATATTGTTCAGTATTGGAAAGAAGAAGAATAATAATCATCTTGCCACTTATGGCAGCTCAGTCCTGACAAGTAACCATTTTTGAGTTGCTCATCAGTCTCATGGACGCCAGCTTGAATTGATAAGTTACAGGATTTGTAGAATAATTTTCAACTCTAAGGTCCTGTTGACACAAACTATGGTATCATCTATATAAACCCATCATATAATCAGCTGGCAAAAATGGTTTCTCAAATTTTGCATCAACTCCATAGTGCGAATCTCTGGTTAGTCCGTTACCTTCTTGTGATTTCCCTATGCAACACAAGGTTTTTCTACCATTGTAGCACAACTCTTATTAATATAATACTATCATCATCACCGACAGTTCCTTTTGTTCTTTAAGAATTTGCCTTTGTTTAAAATACTTCTCCAAGCTTGCTTCCAAATCAAGGAAGTCATTTGCACGCATTTTTCTACGGAAATTTGAAATTTCAATTGGAACTCTTGAATTGAGATCAAGAGCTCTCGCTAACTTCATTGCTACTCCACATGTTTGGGATTCATATGAATTATGGGACTATGGAAAGGACGTTCCTCATACCTAATGATCATTTCCTTCCAAAAAAAAAATTCACTAGGCTGATGTAAAAAGACTTGTTTGTCCATCATATCCTTCCATAAGAAAAAATAACAATACATACAGAAAAATTCAGTAAAATATATATTATCCCCATTCAAAGCACGCCAATGGATATATTCTAACCGTTATTTTAATGATAATAATGATAAAATAAAAATAGGAACATAAGTGGGAAAATACGAAAACGTTGAAATCCCTTGTTATAATTAAAATGTGGTTCATTTAACGACTGTGTGGATATAATTATTAATGATCTCGTAATCTCTCTTTTTTATTTGATTTTAAAATTTTAATGGTTTAACAATAACTCTCGTAATTTCCTTTCGAATTCATATAATCCATTAATGATTATATTACCAAATATATAAATGCATTGTGTAGCACAAGTGCAATTTCTTCTAAATTTAATTTAGGAATCGTTCGAGGAATTTAAGGAAAACAATACATGTATTTCTCTCGAATTTTCGTATAATATTCAGTCCACTTAAACCTCTGTTTTCTCTTTTTAATTTGTTCTTCAGCTTCTTCTCCAATGGCATCTCCAATGGCAGACGAGCCTACTCATCTGGTATGTATATAGTTTTATGTATTTTTTATGACATAAACCTTCATTGATCGTCTCATTTATTGCAGAAAATTGTAGTGAAAGTGAATCTCAATTGCTGTAAAGCATCTCCAAAGAAATTGGAGAAAGCATTGTTGAAACTCACAGGTAATTACTAATTCTACGCACACGCACACGATACAAGAGAACTGCAAAATCAAGTACATTTTGGTCAAGGATATGCGCTTATTTTTTTGAATTAATCCCCATGTGCAGGGGATTAATTCACAGGAGCTCGCCAGGGCACTCACATGGTGGGCCCCACAATGTATTAAAAAAATTCTACGTGGGCCCCACATGTGTGAGTGGCTTGTAAGGGACCTGTGAACCAGGTCCCTGTATGTGAAGCACGGTCCTATTTTTTTTTCTTATATTTTTAATCTATTATATGCATGCGTCAATTGATTTTTTTAAAAATGAACTTCTTTGTATGTAGGGGTCTCTTCATTCACTATAAATATAGAGGAAAATCTTGTATCAGTCTCAGGGACAGTGCGTCCTGATACAATTATCAAACTTATTTATGCAAAATTAGCAAAAAAAGCAGAACTCGTATCCTACGAGCCACAATCTACAAAGGACGACGGGGTTAAACCTAAGAACACAAACACTGAGGAGGAAGACAAAGATTTGAACAACAAAAGTAAATCTCAACACAAGGGAAAAATGCACAAATCTTGCTGCTGTCAGGATGGAAAGTGCCCTAAGATGGAGAATAATGTGCATAAATGCGAAGAATATGCTGGACCCCCCGAGGTTAAAGATTTTGTCTGCAGAGATTATTTCTGCAAAATACATCCAAGGAATCGAACAATTACTAATAAGGTGCCTGAAAACGAAAGTAGTGCCAGACTGTATGGCTATATGCCAAACTACGCGCAAGGGTATAATGGCGGACCAAATCCTTGGTATCCTATTAGAGGCTCGTATTATCCTAGGTGGTACCCAGAGAGGCCACCGGCTCTATATGAATATTATCAACCGCCAAGGAGGCCACCACCTTCATATGGTTTCTACTAGAGAAGGTGCATGCTGGCAAGGTTTATGTCTTCTTCCTGCATAGTTTACATACATTCTTCTACTTCAATTTGTGAGATTTTGAGTTCCATTTCAATATTATTATGGCTTATAGTATAACTTCAATTTTGATATCAGGGTTAATTATGATTTGTCAATTTATGTAGTCCTCTTACCAGTAGTTCATAAGTTAGTCAAATGCAACCAAATACTATATCATTTGCGCAGACAAACACAAGTTGAGGCCTTGTTTGATTAGCGGAATTTTTCATGGAATTAGGAAAATATTTTTCATTTTCCACTTTTTTGACCTTTTGATAGACGAAATTTTCCGTTGAAAATGTTTTCCCTCCATGCGCCTATTTTCCGGGTTTTAGGTGAAATTTTTTTTGAATGACTGTTGAATTTTTTTTTTTTTTTTTTTTTTGGAAACAAATGTTAAAACCAAGTGTAAAAAGAAAATTCACTTTAATAGACAATTTTTATGTAAAACAAAGTCAAACGAACACCAAATTTCGATAAAAAAATAATTTTTTAGGAAATATATATATATATATTTTTTTACTTTTTGGCAATGGAAACAAATTTTATAATTAATTGTGGAAAAAATTATCACTTTAATGAACAATTTTCATGTAAAACAAAGCCAAACGAATAGAAAATTTAAAAATTTTTCGGGTATAAAATTATGCCAATCAAACACATTTAATTAACAATTTACTAGAAATCATTTTTATTACGCTTATTTTCCACCCTTACAATCAAACGGACCCGTTCTAAACTAGAGACAAATTATTAAAACAGAAAGTACATTTTAAAGATGTCTGCTTTGGGTTCGTGAATAAGAAATAGATTCCAAAATTGACAAATCAACGTCGTGGTTGCCAATTAGTAGTCGAATAGGAGAATATATGCAACGAATTACCACATCAAAAAATAGGTAAGTTCTAAACTAGAAACATATTATCTGAACACCAAGTTCAATTTTCAATTTCGTTCGTGTAGGAGAAAAATAGACTCCACGCATTAGCCAAACAACGAAATATCAAGTAAGCATGATATCTCATTATACTTATGGTCCAGGGGTGGAGCCACATGAGTAGAGTTGTTGGGACAAATTTCACAAAAAATTAATTATTGGGGGTAAAATTGAAAATTATAAGGAATTTTTTTTTTTTATTTGAAAATCTTGAAAAATCTATAGCAAAATCTTTGATTTAAAATTTGGTGTACGACCTCACTTCTACTTTATATTGTCACGTGCGAGGATATAAGTAACATAATATTTATGCGTTTCATATTTTCCTAGCTATTTATTGTGTAGCACAAGTGCAATTTCTTCTAAATTTAATTTAGGAATCGTTTTGAGGAATTTAAGGAAAACATTACATGTATTTCTCTCAAATTTTCGTATAATATTCAATCCACTTAAACCTCTGTTTTCTCTTTTTAATTTGTTCTTCAGCTTCTTCTCCAATGGTAGACGGGCCTACTCATCCGGTATGCATATAGTTTTCTGTATTTTCTATGATATAAACCTTCATTGATCGTCTCATTTATTGCAGAAAATTGTAGTGAAAGTGAATCTCAATTGCTGTAAAGCATCTCCAAAGAAATTGGAGAAAGCATTGTTGAAACTCACTGGTAATTACTAATTCCACGCACACGCACACGCACACGCACACGCACACGATACAAGAGAACTGCAAAATCAAGTACATTTTGGTCAAGGATATGCGCTTATGTTTTTGAATTAATTCCCATGTGCAGGGGATTAATTCACAGGGGCTCACCAGGGCACTCACATGGTGGGCCCCACAATGTATTAAAAAAATTCTACGTGGGCCCCACATGTGTGAGTGGCTTGTAAGGGACCTGTGAACCAGGTCCCTGTATGTGAAGCACGGTCCTATTTTTTTTCCTTATATTTTTAATCTATTGTATGCATGCATCAATTGATTTTTTTAAAAACGAACTTCTTTGTATGTAGGGGTCTCTTCATTCACTATAAATATAGAGGAAAATCTTGTATCAATCTCAGGGACAGTGCATTCTGATACAATTATCAAACTTATTTATGCAAAATTAGCAAAAAAAGCAGAACTCGTATCCTACGAGCCACAATCTACAAAGGACGACGGGGTTAAACCTAAGAACACAAACACTGAGGAGGAAGACAAAGATTTGAACAACAAAAGTAAATCTGAACACAAGGAAAAAATGTACAAATTTTGCTGTTGTCGGGATGGAAAGTGTCCTAAGATGGAGATTTTGAGTTGCCTTTGAGTTACGTACGTTCTTCTACTTCAATTTGTGAGATTTTGAGTTGCCTTTGAATATTATTCTGGCATATAGTATAACTTCAATTTTGATGTCAGGATTAATTATGATTTGTCAATTTATGTAGTCCTCTTACCAGTAATTCATAAGTCAGTCGAATGCAACCAAATACTATATGATTTGTGCAGACAAACACAAGTTTAGGCCTCGTTTGATTGCGGAATTTTTCATGGAACTAGGAAAATATTTTCCATTTTCCACTTTTTTGACCGTTTGATAGGCGAAATTTTCCACGGAAAATGTTTTCCCTTCCCACCCCCCATGCGCCTATTTTCCGAGTTATAGGTGTGGGAAAAAAATTTCCATGCGACTGCTAAATTTTTTTTTTTTTTTTGTAATGGAAACAAATGCTATAATCAAGCGTAAAAAAAAAAAAATTCAATTTAATGGATAATTTTCATGTAAAACAAAGTCAACCGAACACTAAACTTTGATAAAAAAAATGATTTTTTAGGAAACAATTTTTTTTTTTTTTTTGAACTTTTAATGTAAACAAATTTTATAACCAATTGTGAAAAAATTTATCACTTTAATTGACAATTTTTATGTAAAACAAAGTCAAACGAATAGAAGATTTTAAAATTTTCCGGGTTGGAAAATTATACGAATCAAATACACTTAATTAACAATTCTCTGCAAAACAATTTCTAGACAATTATTTTCCCTGTAAATCATTTTCTTTCCACCAATTTTCCACCCTTACAATCAAACGGACCCGTTCTAAACTAGAGACAAATTATTAAAACAGAAAGTACATTTTAAAGATGTCTGCTTTGGGTTCGTGAATAAGAAATAGATTCCAAAATTGACAAATCAACGCCGTGCTTGCCAATTAGTAGTCGAATAGGAGAATATATGCTACGAATTACCACATCAAAAAATAGGTAAGTTCTAAACTAGAAACATATTATCTGAACACCAAGTTCAATTTTCAATTTCGTTCGTGTAGGAGAAAAATAGACTCCACGCATTAGCCAAACAACAAAATATCAAGTAAGCATGATATCTCATTATACTTGTGGTCCAGAGGTGGAGCCATATGAGTAGAGTTGTGGGGACAAATTTCACAAAAAATTAATTATTGGGGTAAAATTGTAAATTATAAGGAATTTTTTTTTTTTTTAAATCTTGAAAAATCTATAGCAAAATCTTTGATTTAAAATTTGGTGTACGACCTCACTTCTACTTTATATTGTCACATGCGAGGATATAAGTAACATAATATTGATGCATTTCATATTTTTCCTAGCTATTTATTTTTTCCCTAATGATGAGAAAACTAACTACCTTATTAAGATGACAGTCGGCAAATCATCTCGTAGAATATGAGGTCAACATATTTAAAATGAGTTAAAATCAAACACGTATTCTTGAGATTCCTCGGTGTCCATCTTAGTGCAATTTGGTGGAGCTATTATACACATTGTGCACTATTAAAAATATGTATTATCTAAGAAACGATTAATACAATATTCTTCTTTCATTTTGAACAGAAAATAAGAAACGATTTTTCTAACTTTATTTGTTAAATCCAAGGTCCTGTTTGATTGCTCTTTCTTTTTCATGGAAGATGGAAATTAAAATTCGTTTCCACCTTTTTGCATGTTTGATTGACTAAATTTTTCATGGAATTGGTTTTTTACATTTTCTTGATTTTCTTGGTTTTTGAGAAAAAAGTGGGAAAAACTTTTATAGGCATTTTTTTTTTTACAATTGAAACAAATTCTATTCCCAATTATAACAAATTATATCACTTTAATGGACAATTTTTATGGAAAATAAAGTCAAACAAACACCAAAAGATCCATAATTTCAATATTTTTCAATTGAAAAATTATATAAATCAAATATAATTAATTGACAATTCCCAATAAAATAAGGGTCCGTTTGATAGCCTAGAAAATATGTGGAAAAGGAAAATATTTTCTGACTTTAGCCAATTAAGGGTGTTTAACATCACAAATTTTCCTGACAAAATGTTTTCCACATTTTTCTGGGTACAATCCTTTGATGCGCAAAAACTTGATTTTGTTTTCCCACCTATTTGGTAGGAAAACATTTTTCACCCCTTTTTTTTTTTTTTTTTTGTAATGGGAACAAATTCTAGATACAATGGTAAAAAAAAAAAAAAAAAATTCACTTTAATGACAACTTTCATGCAAAACAAAGTCAAACAAATGATATTCGGTATGGTAAATTTTTTTTTTTTTTTTTTTACAATTAGAACAAATTTTAAACCCAATGGTAGAAAAAAATATCACTTTAACGGACAAATTTCATAAAAAAAGAAGCCAAATGGACACCAAACTTTCAACATTTTTCATGAAAAATTATACCAATCAAACATAAATTAATTACAATTTCCAGTAAAACATTTTCTTTCCACCTATTTTCCACCCTTGCAATCAAACGGGTTCTAAGTTCTAAGAAATTCAATTCCCTGGATTTTTTTTTTCTTTTCACCTAAATTTCATTATTACAATCAAACGGACCTTAAGTATTTTTCTTTTGAATAGAAATAAGAAATACTTTTGCTAACTTAATCGATAGAATTTCATGATAAAAATGTGTTGAATAATTTGTAAAAAAAAAGGCAAATGGTAATAAGAAATTTTGAGATCAAATCTCAAATCTATTTCATTATAATAATGGAATTATACAAAAATGATTCTAATGAGAGTTAAAATTCGAACATAATACACTCTTTTAGCCTAGGTAAAAAAGTCATATTGACTTTTAAATAAGACCAAATAATCATTCATTATTATTTATTATTTTACTACACTTACATTAATTAGAATGGAAACTAACTATATAATGGTATTTATTACATCTCTTATATTAAAAAATTATCAAAATATTATTAAATGTGGTCAAAAAAGCAGTATTTGTGAATGATCATTGTACCCTACAATTTTTATTATAACATATAAATATGGGATATTGATTCACGATAAAATACACATAAATTTATTTACTTCTTTATTCTCTATTATATTTATCTCTTTAGTTTATAATAATTAATACTTTTTATGGTACTGCTACATTGGATCATGACAAATCAATTAAAATTATAAATAAAGAATGCCGTGTCATGTAATTTGTTGGTTCAATCAAATTCACACTAGACAATATTTTTAATTTATTTTCATTCTTTACTCATGTTCATTGTTGTATAATGTATCGTACCAAACATGCTTCGGGCGAATGTGAACCAGTCTGTATTTGTTAATTAACCATGAGGATGAAAATGTCAATAGGCAAAATATTTGGGGTTTCCAAACAAATTACGTGTATATGTCACCTAATTTGGACTGCATTAACATCTCGTTTCAGATTTTTCTTCAGAAAGATCATATGTTCGTGATCACTTTGGTAATTCTAAACCTCTAAATTTTAACGTCTTCTCGTTGCACCAAATATTTTTATTTATTATGTGGTGCAACTTTTGGTTGATCGTCACCCTGTCCGTTTACATCAGGATTGTGGGGTTAAATATCTCGTTACATCTCATACAAGAGGATTAAATCTTGATTTGCGGGCTGCAATGCTAAAAACCTGCTTTACAGATACTATCTTCAGAGCTACATATCACACTTTCCTGGATCATGTAATGATTTTTTATTGCTTGCAGAAATTTTGGCACAGTGGTTGAGCTCTGTTCGTTCTGTGGACTTAATAATATCCTGTTTCTATTGATTTCTCATCAAGATGAGAAGATTAATCATGTGAATAGGCAGAAAGGGAAAAGCTTGAAAGGACGCAGCATGCAAGTGATCTAAGCATATATCCTTGTTCCAATATTATGGCGTATAGTCGTACTTTTTTGTTAAGAAAGTCAACTTCCTGTGAAACTTTTAGTGTGTGATTTTTGCCTTTTTGGTGTACTATTATCTTATATTTTTTTCTTGATGATATAAAATTTTAATTATATAGACTCTAGTGTGAACTGTGAAGCTATTCTGGTTTTTGAATGAAATTGAAGATGGTTCAATAATTTTCACGAGGCAGAGGCGGAGTCGAAGATGCAGCGTGAAAGAGAGAGAGAGAAGCTGCCAGAATTGCAGTAGAAAAGGTCTATTTTTGTTTTTTTATTCTTGGTCTTGTGCAATTTCTCTTATTATTTTCCTTGTGGATACTGAAGGAATTTAACTTTTGTGGCATTTTTTTCACTCTCTGTATATGTGTAAAAATGTCGACATTGATTATGTAAGCAAAATATAAAATACAGTAAAGGAAACAAAAGAAGAGGAAGATGAAAAAATATTCGAAGAAGACTTGAAAACGAAAATATATTGTTGTTCTCAAACGTTTTTTGCCTCTTCTCGTTATGCTTTTAAGGATTGAAAAAGGCAAATAGTTTGTAGGATATGTCAAATTTTAATGAAGAACCCAAAAACTAAGTGTATCTTCAAATGAACCATTGAAAATGTAAAATTTGATTATGGAAAAGGAATACAATTTCTTCAAAATTTGGATGAATAATTGAATGGATTCTCACATATTTTGGGATGAACACCAATATGTATTTATAGATTTCAATCATCCATACACGAAATGGTTCTAGCTCATAAAGAAAAGGTGCAATGTTTCATAAAAAATAAAAATCACCAAAAAATTCGAAAAAATTCAGTCAACGGTTGAATTTTATAACTATGTGACTGCATAGGCTATAACTATGCGGTCGCATAGTTATAACGTTGGCTGTCTCTGAATTCTCTGATCGCGCCTATGCGACCTCATGCATATTTTCATGGCGTCATTTTCCTTTTTTATTCATCCATGATTCATCCATCCATGATTTTGAACAACAAAATTTCCACAATCCCCTACTTGTTCAAAATCAATGTTAATCACATAATCAAATATCAACACTCATGCATAAGAATTAGATATTTTTCAATTTGAATATAACCATGGTGAAAATCTCATAAGGCATTATCGAAATTTCAGGTAGTTTGAACGTTTTGAACAAGTTACTTCTTGTGACAATACCGATGAAATCACACACATGAGTGTCAAATTTTCACAAGTTCATCTAACTCGCTTAGTGCTAATATGGCTTTGCACTTATCCTTTTTCTTCGAACTTTTAAAGAGAGACAATTCCAACTCTCTAATAAGGTGGCACCACCTCGAAATTCACATATGTGAAGTTCTTTCAGTATCTTTGTTACTTTTAGAGATACTTGAACCACGTACTGAATTTCATTAAGAGTTTTAATTATAACCCATCCCTCTAACAGTAACAACCAACACTATTTACGAAAGATAGGGTTTAATAAATTTAATAGTTTTGAAATCCATCTACTTATCGAATAATTTGTTATTACCCTTTAAACCTAAATGTACTTGTTTAGTATATTTTTGGTAGGGTTGCTTCATTGGTGGATTTAATTAAGGAGTTTTAACCATATCCTACTTGATGTCAATCTTACTAAATCTCTCATGAGAGGTTGAGTAAACAAATCAGTAAAGTTCTCACTACACTTAACATGTGTAAGTGAAATTATTCCATGTTTTATTAATTTCCTTGCATACTTATGTCTTGGATTCATGTGTCGAGATTTTCCATTATATACTTCGTTATATGTTCAAGCAAGAGTAGATTGATTATCAAACAAGATAGGCATGGAAGAAATATCATTTATGTCTCAAGATATTTCATATAACAAATCTCTTAGCCACTCAACTTCTTTTCCAGTTTCGGCCAATGATACAAATTTCGACTCCATTGTTGAGTGAGTAATGCAAGTTTGTTTCTTAGACTACCAAGAAACAGCACATTCTCCAAGAGTAAATACCCAAACCTGAAGTGGACTTATTTTCTCCTGCACTTGATATCCAACTAGCATCAGTATATCCCTCCAAAATTTTAGGGAACTTTGTATATTGTAGTCCAAGGTTTTTGGTTTTCTTTAAGTGGCCAAGAACCCTTCCGATGGCCATCCAATGTTTGGAACTTGGATTTCTAGTAAACCTACTTAGTTTACTCACGGAAAATGCTACATTAGGTCTTGTACATTGTGCCGCGTACATAAGACTTCCAATTGCATATTCTAATTGAGCTATTGCTCTCCCATCATTATGTTTATCAATTTGATACTAACGGGGTATTGACCTCTTTAATGTTCAAGTGTTTAACGTATTTATCACATTTTCAACATAATGTGATTGGCTCAATGTAAAACCCCCAATATCCTTTTTAACTTTGATACCAAGAATAATATCTACTTGTGCATGATCTTTCATTTTGAACATGAAGAATAGAAACATCTTCGTTTCTTTGATACCATCTATATTGTTGTTAATGATCAACATGACATCAACATATAGACATATTAATGTGATTATATTATCACATACTTTAGTCTATAGATATTTGTCTACCGAATTGTGATTAAAACCATTTGACATTACTTTAAAGTCAAATTTCGCATGCCACTTTTTAGGAACTTGTTTTAATCCATATAAAAATTTGATTAGTTTGCACACCTTATGTTCATTTTCGGTAGAGCAAACCCTTGTGGTTGTTCCATATAAACCTCATGTTCGAGATCTCCATTTAAGAATGCCGTCTTTACATTCATTCGATGAATATGTAAATCATAGATAGATGCTAATGTAAACAAGATCCTTATCGAGGTTATCCTAGCCACTGGTGCATATGTATCAAAATAATCTATTCTCACCTCTTGTTAGCATGTCATTCAATTCACATATATCGGAATAAACAAGTTCAAGTAAGTTTGTTGATCTTACTACACTATGAAATGGCTTTTTAATCATCTTTTATTTAATACAAGTTTTACATTTTCCTAAGTTATCAATTCACATTGTATCAATCCACATTTAATCATTCTTTTCATAGTGCTAACTCCTACGTATGCTAATCTACCATGCCATAAATTAAATGAATCAATAACATAGGTAAATGATTTGTTTTTATTATTAGAATCATGCTCAAAAGTACAAAGTTTGACCATTCATTCAGTAGAATAGCTATTTCCAACAAAATATTTATTATAGGTTAGTACAAGTTTTTAAGATTCAAATACATATTTAATTCCTAGTTTTCCCGATAAAACTCCACTTGCTAGGTTTCTATTCATTTCTGGTACATGGAGGACATTTGTCAAAGTGATCTTCTTTCCCAAGGTGAAAATGAGTTCCACACTGCCATTGCCAATCACTTTAGATGCTCCTTCATTTCCCATTTGGATCTCTTGACCATCTTCAATGTCGTAATAAGTTTTGAAAAGAGACTTATCATAACAAATATAGATGGTTGCACAGATGACATACCACGAACCCGGAACTTTTCCTTGAATTGCATTGATTCGCTCACCGTAGCGATAATCTCATCAATTGAATTTACCTGTCCTTCCTTCTTTTGTTGTTTCCTATATCTGCAATCTCTTGCATAGTGTCTTAATTTTCCACAAACATAGCAAGGTTCCTTGGATTTGTTATTGAACTTCCCTTGATCCTTTTTGGGACCAAGAGGTTTCCCTTTCTTCTTGTACTTGATGGAGTTATACACATTGTCCACGACATTGACTTTTGAAGAGTCATCATAATAACTTGCAGTCTTATTTCTTGTCTTTGATTCTTCCTATATACGAAGATGTTTTTGAATTTATTCCAAAAAGAAGTTTTCGAAATTGTGAAGAATTTTCTTCCTATATCCTTTCCAAATTCCTGGACGTTTAGCAATTAGCTCCCACTTGGAAATATTCGAGAAGATCAATTTTCACCGTTTTCAATTTGTTGACAATGACTTGCAATTCATTTATTTGAGACAACAAAAGAATATTATCAAGCATTTTTAAATTGAAATATTTAGAAATTAAAAACTTATTGGTACCTTCATCCTCAGCCTTATATTTGTTTTCAAGTGCATTCCAAATTTCCTTTGCCGAAGTAATGTTGGTGTAAAGATCATATAATCAATCCGAAAGAGCATTTAGAATGTGACCGCGACATATCAATTTGTCATTTTGCCTTTTCTTTCTTTCTGCACGAACTTCTTCAATATCTTCTTCGGTTGCATCGGCGATTGGTTCAAAGTTTGGATCAAGTACATAGAAGATTTTTAACGCCATTAGAAGGAATTTGAGTTTATTTTGCCATCTTTTGAAGTTTGATCCATCAAATCTATCCAAGCGCACCAAATCTTGATTCATCAACTTGATGGTATCAAGTGTAGTTTCCATTTTCATCGCAGTAAAATGACAATATCGTTTGAGATTGTACACAAAATATAAAATACAGCAAAGGAAACAAAAGAAGAGGAAGATGAAAAAATATCCGAAGAAGACTTGAACACGAAAATATATTGTTGTCCTCTAACGATATTTACTTCATCTCGTTATGCTTTTAAGGATTGAAAATGACAAATAGTTTGTAGGATTTATCAAACCTTAATGAAAAACACCAAAAGCTAAGTATATCATCAAAGGAACAAGTGAAAATGTAAAATTTGATTATGTAAAAGGAATAGAGTTTTTTCAAAGTTTAGATGAATAATAGAATGGATTCTTGCATATTTTGGGATGAACACCAATATATATATATATAGATTTCAATCATCCCTACACGAAATGGTTCCTACTCATAAAGAAAATGTGCAATGTTCCACCAAGAAAACCACCAAAAAATTCGAAAAAAATTCAGCCAACGGTCGAATTTCATAACTATGTGACCGTATAGGCTATAACTTGCGGTCGCATAGTTATAACCTTGACTGCCTTTGAATTTCCTGATTGCGCCTATGCGATCGCATGCACCGTACATGTCATTTTCCTTTTTTATCCATGCATAATTCATCCGTCCATGATTTTGAACAACAAGATTCCAACAGATGAGAATTGAGAGATCATGGAGGATTTTGAAGCAATAATGGGAGCCATCTGCAGTGGTAACTTGAGCAAACCTCTAAAGCAGCTTGGGCTGTACATAAAGGATGATTATATGGAAGATTATGAATAGACAATATTACAAGCAGAAGAGGGGGAAATTCTTTCACATATGTATGTGTATTTGAAATAGGAACCATCTAAGGTTACATTACAATTTCTTATTTTAATTCTATTTTCTCAAGTCAATAACTTATTAAGATCAATACTTAATATGATTATTTTTTACTTTATTTCGTTTCAATACGTCCACCGACGAGACTCACCTTTGGTTTTCATCTTGCATTTTAAATGTGACGTCACTTATAGACAATGAATTAAGTTTGTGCTTGGTCCCACTAAATAAAGATATGATTATATAGTTAATTTTTACTTTTTGTTAAGATTTTCTATGACAAATTAAAGGGAAAATTTCATATCTAAAACATTAAGTATGACATATTTCAAAACTAAGAAACCAAATTTTATTATTTCAAAAATCAGATATTAATTAAATTTTTTATTTAAGAAATAATTATTATATATATTTTATTAATTAAATATATTAATGTCAAAAATATTATATAATTTATATAATTTATTGTCACAGTTATGTGTCAGTCACAATTACAGACGTTATAGTCACAACTCACAAATTGTATAGGTCAACTTATTTTTCGATCACAAATTTATTAAATTAATAGGTCACATATTATTCCTTGATTACAAATCACAAATTTTATAAGTCATAACTTATTTTATGGTCACAAAATATCAAATTAATTGACCACAAATTATTTTTATGTAGCAAGTTTTCAAATTCTAGGTCACCACCACAACCACCAACAAATCACAATTTTCAACTAAAAAACCACCACTACCATCACCTGATCCACCACCACAAAATCCACTACTAGATCCAACAAAAACCATCGTCACCACCACCACCAGACCAACAAAGCCACTTTTGCCACCATATTCAACAAAGCCACCGTCAGATCCATCCCACCAGATCCACTGTCGATCCAACAAAAACCACTGTCGCCGCCAAAACATGGAAACCACCGCCACAACCATTCCAACAACCAACAAATTTGTTATAGCTCCAAAAACACCAACAAAATTCCAAAAACCAACAACCACCAACACCATCGCACCGCCGCCACTACTGCATCAAAAAACCACATAGAAACTCATGCTACATCACCTACAACCACCATAAAAAAGCCCCAAAATCTCTTGCCACTTCATTAGCCTCCACCAACACTTCTACTCAAACCACAAAACATTCACCACCCACCCAACAATCCTCAAGATGCGTTCTTCCAAGTTGATCCATCAAACTCACACCTCTACCAAGCTTGAAGCCTTCTCGTCGCGATTGCGACTGCAAACGACAAACAACTTTCTTCACACAACTAATCGTGCCACCCAATAAAGCATAATATCCCTAACCCAAAGCCATCACCTACAACTACACATCGCCAATCATCACCCACCTAATACAACTCACACATTTCGCCAGCAGCACATTCTGCCTCTGCCTCTTCCTCTGCCTCCATTTTGTTTCTGCATCTTTTTCCTTTCTTTAGCTTTGCTTCTGTTAATTTAATAGATTAGCTCATTTAAAAAAAAAAACTACGGTGACAGTGACGGTGGTTGGAGTTTGTGGTGACAGTTGGTCAAATTTGCAGCAAATAGAGACAAGCCTCGTCGGCGGCTGCGCATTGCATTGTCGCCCTTCCACCACCTCTCTGAGATCTTCACGGGCAGCGACAATGAGGTAGAGAGAATTAGAGGTAGAGTAGAGAGAATGGATTGAGAAGGAGCAAGAAAATGAATACTAGGGTTTGGGGTAGCGGTGGCAAAAAAGCTCGGAGGCTCGGACGGCCCGGGCTCGGCTCGGAAAAAGCCCGAGCCAGGCCTGGCTCGGGCTCGGTGGAACCGAGCCCAGGCTCGAGCCGAGCCCCACTTTGGGGAGTGGGATCGAGCCGGGCCGGCCGTGGCCCGGCGAGCCTCCATTAAAAAAAAAAAAAAAAATTTTTTTTTTTTGAAGGCGAGGCGACTTCTTGCTGCCTTGTCTAGCCGACTGCAGCCGGCTGCATGACGAAGTCGCTGCGGCAAAGCGACAAGTTCTTTGCCTTGCGGCCACTTTCTTCAGCAAGCCGCCTGTGCACGACTTGCACTGCAAAGCGACTAAAGAAAGAAGAAAAAAAAAAAAAAAACCCAAAAAATCCGAGCCGGCTCGGCCCGGGCTCGGGCCAAAAGCTCGGGCCGAGCCTCATTTTTTTTGGCCGGGCCCGGCTCGGGCCAAAAAAAGCTCGGGCTCGGCCCGAGCTTTTTTTTCCCGGCCCGGGCTCGGCTCGGCTCGTTGCCACCACTAGTTTGGGGTGTAAGTATATATAGTCCATGTTTAAGTCACATTAAAATTTTCATTCTCATTCTTCTACTCATTTTCAACCACAGACTCTTCAATAAAATAATATTTTCATTACATTAATAATTTTTTATTTTTTTTCAACAACACATTATCCATCAATCTAGTATTCCAAAATAACATGGATCACACACCTTATAAACTATAATCTTCATTTTTTAAGTACAATCTTTAAAAGTATTTTCCACTTAATTAAATCACTTATAAAATTTTGGCCCCACTTGACAGTGACTCAATTAAAGTGTTACATAATAGTTTTTGGCTAAGATATCCTCTATTGATTTCAAATTAGTACGGATGCTATTTTATCTTAAAAAAGGTCTTAAACAAATAGATACGATGAGTAGTCAAGTACACAATTCAACCTATTTTTAGTTAGTGCATGTCTTATGCGATGCGAGGCAATGCAATGACCCAACAATCAGCATAGTCAAGTACACAATTCGACCTATTTTTAGTTAGCGTGTGTCTTATGCGATGCAATGCAATGGCCCAACAATCAGCATTGCTATTGATGTGATTGTGGGTGGTGCCAAGTATCACACTATTTTAGACCCAAAAAAGAGAGACATGTGACTCCTATCGCCACTGTAGAAGACTTCACGTCACACATCTCACGTGGCTCCATGTAATCATGAAGTAACTTGATCGAAAAATTAAATTCAATGTTGAATGTCAAGATTAAATTGTTATGTACGTGTGTTTGAAATAAGAACCATCAAAGATCATACTAAAATTATCATATTGTAAATACCGTCTCTCGTAAAATAATAACTTATTAAGTTCAACGTTTAGTACTGTTATTTTTTACTTTTCTAGCACGACACCGTCTATAAATTTTAAATTTAGTGCTTGATCCTATCAAATAATGATTTGATTAGAAAGTTAATTACGTTTTAATTTTCTGTTGAGATACCATCTACGACTTTGAAATTGAATCACTTATAAATTTTGGACCCACTAGATAATGACTTAATTAATAATGAATTCATCTCGTCAGCAGTCAATTGCGGAATTCATGTGTTTCAGCGCCTGTTTGGGGCACAAACTGGTTTCGCTTGGTTTTCCTAGTATCAAAGTCATGTGCCTAGGATTCCACGCACGCTTTACACGCAGCAAGATTTTGGACAATAAATCAAAATGACAAAACCACCCCTCCTTCATTAATTGCAGTAAAATAATTTTCTAAAACAGATTTTTTTTGCTTTAAAGTGTTTCTCTGTCATTTTTAATGTCACATTTATTAATTAACATATGTTTTTTTTACAACTTTTCACAAACATAACTTATTTACTTGTCAAATCTCTCTAATTCGCTGCATTAATGCATTCAAAGTGATTTATAAAAAAAATTGATTATTTTAATAGACTTTTAATAAATGCGATATTAAAATTAAATGTTGACTTTGACTTAAATTTTAATCAAATTTTTTAATTAAATCAAAGAGGAGCATTATATTGCTTGTGAAATTTTGATTATGCCCCAATTTGATTTAATCGAAAAAGCTGATAAAAATTTAAGTCAAAAACAATCATTAATTTTCATCACATATTTTATGAAAATCACAACTTTTCAACCATATATTACATCAAAATTTATCTAAAATCTCTTCTTTTTTTTAGCAAAATCAAACGGGGACTAAAAACCGTGTGGTTTTTCTCTTGAGAGGAAGTGAATTATGAATTACTTATCGCTTGAGATTGAAGGCAATTCATGATTATTTGTGAAACTATCATTAAAAAAAGTGATTGATGATATCTCTTTTTGAGGAAATGAATTAGACAAGACTATCCTATGAAGTCCAAATGTGTAAAGTACATTCTATAGTAAAGTCTTAACGTGCAAACCATCATTGATGGTGAAAGTTCGTGTTTTCCACGGTCACAAAACGTGTTTTATAATTTTATTAAATTAATATATTGCCCTTATTCTAAGAAAGAATTCATTTCTAATTTATGCTATTAAAAGGTAATCATCAAGAACTCTTTTTTATTTTTATTTTTTTTGCGAGTGAGTCTAGTAGACAATATCTAGTGATTACAATATTCACCTATTTCAATAATTACATACTATGAACGATAGTATCAATGATAAATCTTCAATACCTAACTCAATACACTATATAAATCAGTTATTAAAATATTTCATCGCGGAAGAAAATCATAATTACAATACCTAGACGATAATATCAATAACAGATCTTCACAACTCAATCCGACACGTGAATGAAGCATTTATCTATCGAAATTGAACGACATAGCATTTACAACAGATCTTCACAACTATCGCACGTGATACACAATTCATATCCGGAAGAAATCAGGAATTTTTATTTTCACTCAGTAAATCAAAACTCAAAAATTTTAATCTAGGTATGAACCTTGCATGAAAATTGTTATGGACCTTTACTATGAAAAATCTACAGCATAAGATTAACTAATATACTATCTAAATCGTTGAACTATTGACCTATTCTCAAAAAATTGAACAACAATATTTATAATTAATCTTCACGAAACCTAACACAATATAAAGAATATTTTGTAATATTTCACGACAGAAAAGCATTGATTTTTCCGTTTCATTCAATGCACTAAACTCAAAATTTTAATCCAAGCAAAACTTGCCTTGAATGTGTTATTGATCGTTGAGCATGACAATAGTACAAAATAACAAATCGATACATACTCTCAAATAAGTTGTGCTATACTTAAGTAGTAAAGTCTTAACGTGTAAAGCACGTATTCATTTTATGATTGACCGTAAAAGTTATTGTTTTTGCCATGGTTATAAATCGTGTAATTTACAAAAAAAATATTCAACAAATAATGACTACTATTTTTTTTTTTTTTTTTATACTAAATCAATACATAGTGTTTAAGTAAAGAGGGTAAGGAGAAAATCTATGAAAACTCTATTTTAAATTTATGCAATTAAAAAAATAATCATTGGTCGGTTTTTCTTGTTGCGCTGTCAACTACAATATTTATTTGGTGCAAGAGTAATTTGTAAAGCATTTATCATTGATTCTATCATTTTTTGTCATACCATGCATATTACAAGCCCCAGCCTTTGAAATTTATAGTTTCAAAGACTTCACTTCTATAATGAACATCGATATACAGTTGAAAGCAATTAACCGAAGTGGCTCTCATCTTTATTACATATAATGCATATCGGCACTATCCCTATGTATATGAATTCAATTGAAAACATTATGCGGACATATATTTTGACCAAAATAAGCTTTATTTCTTTACATCAATATAGGATTGCAAATCATGACAATTAGTTTGGAACAAAATAAAAAAATAGCGTGTTACAAAGTCTATATTCACAAATTTGATATCGACAAAATTAAATATAAGTTGCAATGAATACAATAAAGTTTAGGAATCTTGATATGATAATAAATAAGACATGATATGAGGTCAGATTAGGAATAGTCAACTTTACTTGCCATAAGAAGTTGCATTTTAAGTTACCATAAATATTGACATCTATCGACCATAAAACACTAAAATACGGCAATTTTGCTTTACAACCATTAGATAATTGGAATACCTACTACTGATAAAAAAATGTGATTAACAACGAATTTACACGCCAACGACTCAAAAGAGTGTATGTTGATCATGAATCTACACAACACAATTACAAAGAGTAAGTTTGTTGACCATGGAAATAGGATAATATAATAAGTTTGCTACATATGCTCCAAATGATGGAACATATTACAAATTTAAACAGCAGCAATAAAAATCTTCCCAACTACATACCTAACACACAGTATAAAGCACTTATTGCAATATTTCATGAGAAAAAACCAATAAACATTATTTTTCATCGATAAATCGAACTTGAAATTTAATTCATGCAACTTTTTATTTGCATGTGTTATTCGACATTGACCATTAAAATAATATGTGACAAAAATCAATTATACAATCTATTGAGTTACTCAATACTTATAAAGTCGGGACGTGTATTGTACATGCTAGTTTTATGATTGAATTGTGAAATTATCATATTTTGCGTTTGTTATCAATTGATAAATTACATAAAATTACGTCTACTTTTGTCTTTATTAATTTTATTTTATTTTATGACCGAACTAATATGTTGTTCATACTGAAGGAAGGAAGGATTAAATCTAATGATTCCGTTCTTAATTTACACAACTAAAAAGATAATCATCGTTAATTTTCTTTTCAAGTTGACATTAGACAAAGCGTTTATTATTGATTATGAAATTATCATTTTTATGACTTTGCAATTTACAAGTCATTCTGTTGAAATAACTAAAATAAAGTCTACTTGTTGTTAGTCATAGTATTGCAAAACTAACAATTAGCACGACACATTTTTTTCACACATCACGAGTATATTCAAAACATTATTTATCTCAATTGTTGCATCCTAAACATTATAGATCTGTGACCTCGTACATTTCTAGGCAAAAGGGGGAATTTTTTTCTCAACCGCCGCTGCAAAAGACATCAAGTTAATCACGTCTCACATGGCTCCATGTAGTCATAGTACAACTTGCATGAGTTGAGGTTTGCACTCTTTTGACCTCTAACACTTCAAACATCAGAGGCCCATTTGATGCAACTAAATGTTGGATCTTTTCCTATTCGCTCAAAGACAAAAGGTGATAAGTCTGTAGTGTTAAGTCACCTTAGAGGCATTGTCGACAAGGCATTGAGACATGCCCTCAACGCCTCAGAAATTGGTGGTGTAATGTTTCCTCATGCCTTGAAAGAAATTGTTGACGAGGCATGGTCATGGCATCATCATCTCAATTACATAAGCCTCAAATAGGTGGCACTTGTATGGCGTTTTTGCTTAACTTGAATCACGTTGATAAAGACATAACAATAATCCCTCCAGTCTAACTTATTGATTATTTATATGAATCATTGGACCTTGTAGATGATAAGATTTGAGAATTCTATGCCCTAACCTTGTTGTAGAGGCAAAAGCTTCAACAAAGTATCTTTATCAATATTAGGGTTGTGTTATAATTGTGAAAAAGAGACGTGAAAGGTTCCTATAAATATGATAAAAGTTTAAAAATCTTGATAGGATAAATGGCATATACTCGACCATGTTCACCACTTCTTCTTGTAAGCACATTCCATTCCAAGTAACTATAAAAATTGACGTCCATTGACCACAAATATACTACAGTATGGAAACTTTGGAGTACACCCTGTGGATTATTGAAGTGCTTACTCATTCCAAAAAACAATGACAATATTATTAACGCATCTACACAACTATAAGAGTAAGTTCCTTGACCGGTATAGCATAACAAATTCGCTACACTCTTCTAAACAATTGAATTAGATACCTATTTCAAAATTAAATATTAAAAACATATCTTCACAACTATATACTTAATATGCTATATAAAGCACACATCCCAAACATCGAGTATAACATTATTAATTATTATAGTTATACTATATGTATATAATGGATTACATAATAATTTATATACACATAATGTGGTGAAATATGATTGTGCCAGAATTCTGCAACAAAATAAAAAATCTCCCTCAATCTCTTTTCGACACTTCATTTATATGTAAACCATTGCGTAGCTTTACTATGTACAAGTAACATTATTCTAATTATTAATGGCAAATCTACTCGACCACAATTCTTCATATACTCAAATTTGTTAAATTTTCTTTTTCATCAACTAAATCACATAGAAAATTATATAAACTAAATATGAACTTTGCCTTCAACGAGTTAACGTCATTTCCATAAAAGTATTACGGTGTAACAAATTTGCTATACACTCTCAAGATAATTAAAATATTTGATTATTTCAACATGCAAAGATTTTCACCATTACACTCTGGATGACAATGTCAACAACATATCCTCACTACTCAACCCAATACATGGTATAAAGCCACCATTGCAATTATTTACCATAAAAAACAATGTCAAAATCAGAACGACAATATCAATTACAAATTCTCACAATCATTTTGATACACAACACGAAGTTATTGCACTATTTCACTAAGAAAAAAGAGGCACCAATTAAAAGACCTGAAAAATACTATCAATAAAGGTGTTCACAACTCAGTCAAATATACGATATACGATGTTTTACTAAGGGAAAAAAAACTAATATTTCTCTTCCATTCTTTAAATCAAACTCAAATTCTTTAATATAGGTGTAAATTTTGGCTTGATTGTACTATTGACCATAGTGAGAGTGCCCTTATTACAAAAATTCTAACCCATGCACACTTCATTTGTACCTATAAAGACTGTCAATACTGTTTCATTTTGTTTAATACCCCTCTCTCTTACTAAAAAACTCTTATCTATCTCTCTCTAAAACTTTCTTTCTTCTCTCTCTAAAATTCTCTCGTTATAACGAAGCTGACTTGGCTCTCCGGCATTGACTGGTTCCAAAGCATATAACTCCGGCTATATATATAACAACTATATATAGAGATCGGTGAGTTTAACATACCTGATGAATTTTAATTTTTTGTTCCATTTTTTGTGATGCATTTTAATCTCAATTAAAAGGTTTTAGTTTTGACTGTATAAAAAGAACCCATATCTGTGAGTAAGTGCATTTTTCAAAGAGAATCACGGGAGAGAATCACCTGGGTACATTTCGATTTCCTTCATTTAAATTTGGAATTAAATCCTCCAATTCATTCTGATTCACCCCGTACTTTTTTTCTGATTTTCTTCTTTTAATTCTTTGTTTCCGTTTTCATTTCCTTTTGTTAGTTTAGGTACTTTTGTGAAGTGCATTTGCTAATAAGGAAAGAGAATTAACTGGGACTCTAAAACTTGGGAATTCACGTGCATAGAGATGCACCCACAGGTGCATATATATGCGTGCGTGTTTATAAATAGAAAATTTTGGTGTTAGGAATGCCTTTTTATCTCATGTAAATCTGACAAATTTACTGAAATTCAGGTTATTTTTAGTGATAAAGTTGTTTTGGTATGTTCGCCAGGTAGGATGCAGAATGCAGAATTTGGGAGTAAAAGGTTTATGTCTTGAGAATTAAGAGAAACACACAGGGCACTGGTATTGGGTTTACAGGAATTTTTGAGGATATGAACCTGGGGAGAGGATTTTCCATTCCCCGGGATAAGGGAGTCGTTCAGAATGGGGATCCTTGTATTCCTTTGACACCGGATAAGCCAATTCTACAGAGATCGAGTCACTTACCTGCTGAAATGCAGCCGGGAAGTACAAATTGGCAGGATTTGCTTGGAATTTACACCGGGTTTTTACAGGACGAGACCTGTAATGGGGCTCAACAGAATTTCTCACGTCCTGGATATGTAGGTCGGAATCAAGGGGAATTTAACAATAGGGATGTTGCTCCAATTCAGGGGTTCAGAAGCTTCAATCAAAATTCTAGAAATGGTGGTTCCTATATACGAAATTTAACTCCTACTGGACTCCTAGGTCATCAGAATCATGGGCAACATAGCAATAGAGATGTTGCTCTAACTGAGAAATTTGGAAGCTTCGATCAAAATGCTAGAAATGTTGGGTCCTATATTAAACATTTAGGGAATGATATTCCTCAGAAGGTTAATTCATTAGTAGAATTACTGGGGACGAAGCATGCTGTGCTTACACCCCCTAGAGTCGAGACAGCAAACAGAAATTTTGTTGTGGACAAGACTATCCTCAGTCCACATTCTCAAGTCTTAACCAACCGGACAGGGTACAAATACAATAGTTCTACATTCCAGCAGAACCACACTCTGTATGTAAATCAAGATGTTGGTAGTTACAGCCTACAGCAAATACCAACGGGTAAGTAAATTATTCTTCAGATAAATTTTCGATAGTTGCAATTTCAGTGCATTTAACTTGTTTCTTTCAATGGCTGCCTAATTCATATTGAAGATATACAGATGAAATCTCTAGTCTCAATGCTATTACAAAATAACTTCTATGAAATTTTAAATGATTAAAGTGGTCTGTATGCAATTTCAAATAATTAAACATTATCAAATTTTAGCATTTAGGAGAACCAAATCATTCAGCAAAACTTCAACTGCTGGACCTGCATTTTTCGAATAACCATAGTACATCATCTAGGAGGCTAGAAAAGAAGTAACGTATTTCAATTTTCATGTGTACGCAAAATAAAATAGGTTCATTTTCATGTGATTGATGACATATATCCTTTTACTTCCCACATTTTATGCATCCCTGTTTTGTGCAATCAATATTATATCGACTGGGTGTAAAATACAAGTCCCATATTTCAATCTTCATGTGTATCCAGAAAAGATTGATTCATTTTCACGTGATCACTGACGTATACCCATTTACTTTTGCAGTTTCACGCGTATCTTTCACGTGATCAGTAACATCGCTCAAATTTCAAATAATTTTGAAAAAAAAAAATTATGTAAATCCCAGTTATGTATCATTATTAATTGTAGATCTTGACTTATAATTCATGTCCAAACGTGTAAGTCTAGGACGGACAAGTGTCATTGAATTGTCTAGTAAACATACACATGAACAAATATATATTGTTACAATTTTATCATGACTTGATTATGATGCTGCATTTTGACAGATGGTAATTACCGACCCAATTATAATCCGATATTACCACCACCAAGAACAGAAGCTGGTGCATCCACAAGTACAGTCAGGCTCTTCCAATTAGGGCCAGTAACGCCAGATCAGCAAAACAAATCAAAGAACTTCCAGCCCACTGAAGCACCACATTGGTTGATGGACAAAATCCCAAGTCAAGAAAATGATGATCCAGAGAATGCAGTCTTCTCTCAACAACTTGAAATTGCAGAGAAACAATCTAATCAATTAGTGAAGAACATTGTGGACGAATCTACAGCCATGTTGAAATTGCCAAACAAAAAGAGCGTTTCTGATAATGGAAGTCATGTAATCTTATCTCGACCACCTGAAATTGTAGACAAACAATCTAATCAGATAATGCAGAACACTGTGGACGAATCTACACCCATGTTGGAATTGCCAAAGGAAAAGAACATTTTTGATGACGGAACTTGTGGAGGAATTGATCAGAACAAGACACCACAGCAGAAACCACCCAGAAGAAGAAAACACCGACCAAAAGTAGTGGTGGAAGGGAAACCCAAAAAGACACCGAAGCCTGCTACTCCAAAAAATAATAGCTATGATGGAATTCCTTCGGGCAAAAGGAAGTATGTACGCAAAAAGGACATTAAAACCTCCACAACTCAACTGGCTGGTGTAGTGAATGAGGTTGGAGTCTCTAACATGAACTCTGCAGCAAAATCATGCAGGAGAATGTTAAACTTTGACTTGGAAAATGGAGCAGAAAAGGAAAACCAGGACAGAGCAATTGGTAACCAAGCAGAGATAAATGAAAAGAAAAAGATGTCTTTCACTTTGAACTTAAATTCTCAGAATGTAGAAGGGCGTACAGGATTCAACAGGGAATCTACAACATCTTCAGTGAAGGAATGGCATCAAAATGTGTACAACATAGAGAAACAACAAACAGAGAATTTACGCATTTTTGACAATTCTGGAAATCACACCGCCCTGCAATTATCGTTGCCACTTCCATCTTCAGCACCACCGTCTACAACAAAGGATCATACATTAAATGTCATAGCAAGGAATTTGAGTATGCGAAATGCCAATACAAACCAAAGGGGCAGCCCAAATCGGTGCATTCAGGTTGATCCTCATGTCAGTGGAGGACGCCTACCCCAGTTTGCCA
Source organism: Fraxinus americana (assembly GCA_035079005.1). NCBI lineage: Eukaryota > Viridiplantae > Streptophyta > Magnoliopsida > Lamiales > Oleaceae > Fraxinus > Fraxinus americana. Next base: position 6,510,901 of record CM068713.1, on the reverse strand, counting down.
TTCAAACACATACCAATGAAACGAAGGTAGATGGAAGAAGACAACCAACGTTGCAGGCTGGGGCTCAACTTCTGGACGATTTAGTGGATGTCATTGACAGACGGCGATCCAAGAGAGAATATTCCTGTGCTGAGTTGTCACAGCACGACACTTCTGCAATGATGGGCTGTCAACTATTGTGCCAGAGAGTTTCTAAGAAAGGCTATTATGCCAGTGAGAGCAACAGCTTATGGCAAGATGGTTTAGAAACTAGTAAGAGAAAGAAGGTTGAGGATAAATTTCATGTAACCTCATCAAGCACGCCTTCTAGCATAACTGTTGAATGTTGCTCAAGACAAGTTGAAGGAAGAGGCACATACAGTATCCAAGCAAACAACTCTACTTTGCACCTGAATGGTGGATTACCATATTCTGACTTTGAAGAGAGGAGCACCTCCAGGAAGCCAAATAATGAAGCCAACAAGGTCCTCCATGATTGGTACATGAACCCCGCAAATTTTCAACATGAACTTCAGCAGCAACTCACTTCATCTCGAGTGCATTCACGTGCAGAACAAATTGTGCAGAAGGTCACTTGTCACACTAATAAAGCCCAAAGCTCCAACTCCCTTGCTGCAATTCTTTGGAATCAGGAGTCTTCATCTCAAAGAGACCCTAAAATCACTCCAGGAAATGAAATAATAAATTCTTCTATTCATGTTTCGGTAAAGGGACAGACAGCTAGACTGAAATCATTCAATCAAGCACTCAATATGGAGAAAGTTATCAGTAAAGAGAACAAGACAAGAGGTTACGAAGGTCACTCCAAAAATGTCATAGGTACCCATCTGTTCGTCAAGTTATGCTGTAAGCATCAACCTAAATTTGTTCTTTAGAAATTTTAAGCGGTTTTTCTCTTTTTTGTGCAGGCTCACTAGGAGATGGCAGACATATAGTTTCAGTTGATGATATTATAGATCGTTTAAAATCTCTGAGCATCAAGAGTAGTGGAAAGGAAATTGTTGGGGAGCAGCAAGGTGCACTTGTTCCGTATAAACAAGATGGTGCCATTGTTCCATATGAAGAATTTGATCCAATAAAAAAACGACGGCCACGACCTAAAGTAGATCTCGATCCCGAGACTAATAGACTATGGAATCTTTTGATGGGTAAGGAAGGAAGAGAAGGCACAGAAACGACGGACAAGAATAAAGAGAAGTGGTGGGAAGAAGAAAGGAAAGTGTTCCGCGGACGAGTAGACTCATTCATTGCACGGATGCATCTTGTTCAAGGTATTTGCTCCCAGATTATGAAATCATTGACATTGCTGATACCATGCTTACGCTAGCTGTATCCCAGATATTAATTTTATTATATAAATTACTTTTACATATCATGTTAGATATTTATTATAATTAAATATAAATGCACCCAATATACCTTAAATAAGTCCCAACTTTAATTTATTTTTTCTTAAATGTGTGAAGATGGACTGTGAAATGTATATTAGGAATCTTAGGAATTAATGATCAGTTTCTGTAGTAAGTAAACAATTACGTATGCAGCTAATTGTTTACACAAAGTAACAAGTATAATATTTGAAAATCATGGTGGTTTGAGGTATGTGAAGTGTTAGAGGATAGGGTAAGTTGGAAAGGGCATAACCACAATGGTGTCCCTATTGCTTTTAAGATAGGATTGCAAAGAAAGAGAATGGTTGTCTTTAGTAATCAAAACCTGGAAATAATAATGTGTGCCTCAGTCACGTGTCAGAGCCATAACAATGAACAATAAAAATGATAAGCTCAGCATCATTAGCAATAAACTTGTCCAGGCTACGTGAATCTCGTGAAAGATCCAATGCAATCAAATATTTTGCAACAAATCAAGTCATATTAATTTTAATCTACTTGTTAAAGTAAAATCACATATTCTTGTGCATAGAGCTTATTTAGATCTATGTAAAACATGTCTCGACCATCTAAATCATCTTTCCTTTAGGGTCTATTTGATGTAGATATTTTAAGAATAGATTATGTGAAAAGACCTTTTTAAGAATGTATGGTTAAAAAATTGTAAAAACTTACGAGTCAACGTGTAAAATTATTTTATTGAGAGAATGTGCAATTAAAAATACATTTTAAAGAATCTATACCAAACATGGGCTTAATTTATCTCCAAATGGTATCCCCTCCCATTGATGTATATCCTCATTTTTTTAGTTTTAGAGCTTGTTTGGGAGGGATTAAAATCAGATTAAAATTGAAAATATAGCCGTTATTGTTGACTTTTATTAGACGGGTGGGACCCAAAAACGGCCATATTTTCAATTTTAATTGGATTTTAAGCCCTCCCGAACAGGGCCTTATCTATTCTCGCATTGCTACATATCCATCTTAATATACCAATTTACGTTGTGCTCATCTTATTGACATTTTGTTATTTAACAATCCAACTCTTAGTATCATAAAAGATAGCTAATCTAGTATTTGATCATAAAGCACCTTTAACTTGGTAGGTATTTTTCAATCACATATAACTCATATAGTGCTTCTTCATTTTATTTTACTCGCCCTAATCCAACCACTTCATTTCTTGGTTTCTTATTTGCTACCAAACCTGAATACATAACAAACCATTATTTGCAGATGATCCTCTGTTGTGAATTTATCATCACTCATTCCTAAATGGAGGATTTTTGTGTATTCCAACTTGATTCTGCTTAAGTATATATTTTAGGAAAGCAAACTTAAAATTAGTGAACACCATAATATTTTTATCATGTTGTTTCTTGAAATCGTGTAAATTGGGATTAACTTTACTTCATATCAAACAACAAGAGCTAATAAGCTTGACTACCTCACCAAATGCATGGATTCATGGAAATATAACCTGGTTCCAAATTGCAACCGTTACAGGTGACAGACGATTCTCCAAATGGAAAGGATCAGTTGTTGACTCGGTGATTGGAGTGTTTCTCACGCAGAATGTTTCAGATCATCTTTCAAGGTAAAGTCAACATTTTTTTATAGAACTTTTAAGAGCCAAACAAATGACAGAAGCTGATGATCTCTATATTTACTTCCCCCTTGTGTGCAGCTCTGCCTACATGTGTCTTGCAGCCAAATTCCCCCTGAAATCAACAATTATCAGACAACCGTGCTGCCAAAATGGAGGAAGCCCGTCAGTTGAAGAATGTGAGGTTCAAGTAACATGCCCAGATGGCACTATAACTTATGATCACACCACAATAAGACAGCCAGTGTACAACCACAGCTCTGTAACATCCAGTGGATCATGTCAATACAGAGCAGGAAATGTCGTGACAGGAACAAGAACCTTTGGAATGGACAAGCAATATAAAAGAGCAGAGGATGACGTCATTTCATCACAAAGTTCTTCTGAATCTCTCATTCTCCAAGCAAATGAAGATGTCAGATCCAGCTCAGGATCAAATTCAGAAGCCGAAGATCAAATATCTGGGTGTAATTTAGGCAAAAACTGTGGCCCTCTAAATCTTTTGGAACAGGCTGAAAAAATGGCTGCATTACAGGAATATCAGCATCGAGTGATGGGAAGTTCATCTCCAGGTAAGAAACTCTCTCAATCGGAAAATCCTGTGTATAGCCTGCATCATCAGAGGCCAAGTCCCCTGTCCACTAATTCCTGCTTAAGCACGACGACAGGCTTGGAAGAATGGGAATCAAATTTCCTTGCATCTCCAGGAAAAGAAAGCATATCTTCTCTGGCATCAACAGATTTTGAGAATACCAAGATAACAGATGTAGAACATGCACATTATAACATTGGACAGAATCTAGAAAGGAGTTTTATCCCCCAACAGACTGGAAGACCAGATTTAACAACAAGAGTGGAGCATACAATGCAAAACAATTGCCTTGAACCACAGATAAATATACCAGCTGGGACTCAAAGAAAAGAGGGTCAACATTCCACCAACTGCAACAGAGGAAGCCACAAGACCATTCAGCAAGAAAGCAACTTTCTATCAAACTGCACTGCACCTGCTAAAGCATTCAATGAAAGATCAAGTGGTAATTAATATCCATGAACGCCCTGACTTCACTGGTTTACTGGACACAATTTTGATATGCAGGTTAAAATTGTTGCAGGTAATTTCCAACACTTAAAGAATAAAATATCTGAACCAAATGCAGCAGGACAAGTAAATTCTACAACCAGACCAATGAATCAGACAGGTCCCACAGCTTCAAATGCAACAAAGACAAAAGTTGAGAAGGAAAAGAGAGAAACATATCGCTGGGATGAATTGAGAAAGCAGGCACAATTGAAGGTTGGAAAAAGAGAAAGATGTGAGGAAACAATGGACTCTTTGGACTATGAAGCATTAAGAAAGGCTGATGTTCGTGAGATTTCGGAAACAATCAAGGAAAGGGGAATGAACAACATGCTAGCAGAGAGAATTAAGGTAAGTAGAATGTTTATAACACGGACTCCAATAAAACTACCGATAGTCCATTAAAACCTAAAGGCCAGTGTAACACTGGTTGAATATTGTACAGGAATTTCTCAATCGACTGGTTGAAGACCATGGAGGAATCGACCTGGAATGGCTGAGAGACGTTCCACCAGAAAAGTCCAAGTAAGTTTCCTCGAAGAAATTAATCCTTCAATGTACCCATCTTGGGAAAGCATATAGTAGAAGGCAAGGACACGTCATCCAATAACTCCTCCATCTCCAAAGTTTCACTCTTTGCCTCTGATTACATAATGCCTTGCAGAGATTATCTACTAAGCATACGAGGACTGGGGTTAAAGAGTGTGGAGTGCGTACGCCTGTTAACACTTCATAACCTTGCATTCCCAGTAAGGCCATTTGCCTGTACAAATAACTTATACCTAAAATAAATAAAAAATATTGCCCTAACTATGTGGTTTCTTAGGTTGACACAAATGTTGGACGAATTGCTGTACGACTCGGGTGGGTACCTCTCCAACCACTTCCTGAAGAACTCCAGTTGCATCTCCTTGAAATGTAAGTACATGCCAAGCAATGAACAGTGAAGTTTATGACCTACTCTTAATGCTAATCTTGTTCCATACAGGTACCCAGTGCTGGAATCTATCCAGAAATATCTTTGGCCCAGACTCTGTAAGCTGGATCAGAAGACATTGTAATTTCCTTTCTCAAAGTGACTCATTTCAATTCGAGAATCTCTTATCGTTGACAGCTTAAGCAGAAGAAATATTTTCCCATGCCTGAAGATGATCTACTGATTTTATATATTATGGAACTGCAGGTATGAGCTACACTATCAGATGATAACATTTGGAAAGGTAGGTCTTCAGTGGAGATCATTATTATCCTCAGTACATGAGAGGTTCTTAATAGATAATTTCTTAATTTGGGACACAGGTATTCTGCACAAAGAAACAACCAAATTGTAATGCGTGCCCAATGAGAGGAGAGTGCCGACACTTTGCTAGTGCTTTCGCAAGGTTAGCCTTCTATTACTTCATAACCTTTATGACATCAGAATGAATGCGCATATAAATATGATGAGTATATTTTGCTTGGTATAGCGCAAGACTTGCCCTCCCAGGGCCAGAAGAGAAAAGTATCGTTGCATCTACTGCTCCAACAACTGCCAATAAAAACCCTGGTGTAACAATAAAGCCAATGGCACTACCACTACTAGGTGACAATTCAGATAGAGAAACAGGGCAAAACTGTGATCCTATTATCGAGGAACCAACAACGCCAGAACCACCCGTGGAAGTGTCAGAAAGTGATATTGAGGATGCATTCTATGAGGATCCCGATGAAATCCCTACAATCAAACTCAATATAGAACAATTTGCTACAAATTTGCAGAGCATTATCCAAGAGCAAAACATGGAGATGCAAGAAGAAAGTAATTTGTCAAAAGCCCTTGTTTCTTTGCGTCCAGAATTTGCTTCAATCCCAACGCCCAAACTGAAAAGCGTGAGTCGTCTGCGGACAGAGCACCAAGTGTAAGTTGACGCCTTCCTATGAAAACTCAATAGGCATGAAATTCTACAAGAAACACTGTCATTTATTGAACAAAAACATGTAATTTAAGTTACTAGTTATCATAGAGTATCACACTGGCATAAATCCAGGATCCTATACATTGGACCAAGCATCTTGGACTTACAATATAGGCAGCCACCAGATTGTCGGAAAACTACTTTATGATGTAGTCTGCTATTTAGAAAATAGTATCCACTCAAGTAAAACTGAATAATTGATTCTTAATCTCTCATTTGTGAGTAATAATTGATGCAGGTTCTCAACTCAGGATATAGATTGATAAAATAATAGAACCTAGGTACAACTTTAAGGATCAGAAACCTCGCCAGATGATGCAACTTCCTCAATTCATTCATAAATGAACCTTTCAGCCTGAGACCTGAGCACATATCTGAATTATAGTCCTTTATGTGAATATGATGAGTTAATACTCATTTTTTGTGACTGGTTACTCATTCTGCTGCAGCTACGAGCTCCCAGACAATCATCCACTACTGAAAGGGGTTAGTTGTTCATCTTCTCAGTTTTAAATTCTATTTTTCTTATATGCAACTTAATTCTAACTGGCCAAAACTTCTTATATGTTTAGATGGAAAGGCGAGAAACTGATGATCCTAGTCCATACCTTCTTGCTATATGGACACCAGGTAAGCACTACATGATTTACTCGCTCTTAATGTAGCCTAAATGTCCACATAAGAAACAGAAAAGGCATTCGTGACTGTCGTAGTGCAGGGAGGCCGAAAGTATTTATTAATTTCTCCTCATAAACTCAAGTGGATATATACTTTTATTATAACCTGCTAACCACTTATCCAAATTTGGCATAATTTAAACAGGAGAGACAGCAGATTCAATCCAACCACCTAAAAGTAAATGCAGCCATCAAGAATTAGGTGGACTTTGTGATAAGAAGGTGTGCTTTTCATGCAATAGCATAAGAGAAGAACAAACACAAACAGTCAGAGGCACACTTTTGGTAAGCAACACAAACATGTTATGAAAACCCTTAGAAGTGAAAGCAAAATTATTAGATATTAGTGAATTCTTCCCCCACTCGTTCTTCTTTTTGACATACCCCCCTTGCAGATTCCATGCAGAACAGCAATGAGAGGGAGTTTCCCTCTGAATGGTACTTACTTTCAAGTCAATGAGGTAATGTAGTATAGTTATATAATATTTGTGCATATAATCATGATTTCTACCATGCTCTAAATACTTTAAACAATCGCTCTTTAACACAACATGATCCTCACTGCGTATCCACCTATTCCTACTATGACTAAAAGAACATTTATACATCGTCTTAATTCTACTTAGCAAAGAACTTTTAGGCCTGTTTGATTGCACTTCAATTCCATGGAAGATGAAAATTAAATTCCATTTTTCACCTTTTTGCATGTTTGATTGCCCAAATTTTCCACGGAATTAATTTTTCATCTTTCTCCCACGTGCTCACATTTTCATGGTTTTTGAGGAAAAGCTTTTCCCACCTAGGCAATTTTTTTTTTCGGCAATGGAAACAAATTTTATCCCCACAATTTTTATGGAAAACAAAGTCAAACAAATATCAAAAGATCCAAAATTTCAATATTTTCCAAGTGAAAAATTATACAAATCAAACACAATTAATTGACAATTCCCAGTAAAACATGTTCTAGACAATTCAATTCCCTGAAATTTATTTTCTTTCCACCCAAATTTCATTCTTGCAATCAAACGGACCCTTAGATTCCAAAGTGATCATCAAAAGTTTTTCCCTGCTATTTTATTCCCCTGTAGCTTATACTAAACAAAAGCCTTCATATTTTAATATTTTGTTATGTTTCTATTAAATACTATTTTAACACATACCACTAAAGCTTCTTGTTCTCCAGCCAGATCAATCTCAATCTAACAAAACTCTAATTTTGAATAATTTCAATAGTTTAGAGAAACAGGGATTAACAAGCTCTTACACAGGTATTTGCGGATCATGAATCTAGTCTTAATCCTATCAATGTTCCAAGAAATATGTTGTGGAGCCTGCCGAGAAGGACAGTTTTCTTTGGGACCTCTGTCTCAACTATTTTCAAAGGTATGTAATCTCCATTTTTACTTTGACTGTAACATAAAAAGTAACTCACCGAAATAATACTTAATTTTGCTAGGCTTGACAACTGAAGGTATCCAATATTGTTTCTGGAAAGGTATGAACTGCTTGCTGAATTCAAATTAACTCAACCCTAATATTTGCTCTCTCCATTGTTGGAACAACGTTCGGCCCCTTGTATATTTAATTCGAGAAGAGATAAGTTTTCGCCATTCTTTTCTTGCTGATGTCCTTCAATGTGATGTTGTAGGATTTGTTTGCGTCCGAGGATTTGAGCAGAAATTGAGATCCCCAAGACCTCTGGTGGCCAGATTGCATTACCCTGCGAGCAAGATGGCCAAGAAAAATGAGCAAAAATAAGAGAAGCAATGGTGCAGGGGGGATTGAAAGTTTGAGGACCTAACTAATAACTGTCCACGCCAAAAGAAAGAATAAGGGACTGCCGTAGGATTAGATCTGCAACATATTGTTTTACATTCAATTGCCCACCTCTTTACATGAGTTATAGTTAATTTGTAATTTAGGTGGCAGAAAGAAAATTTTAAGATATAGGATGAGATTCAATTGACAATGTGTACATCGTAGACAGTTCAGATCTTTTTCAAATCATGCTCATTAACAGAGCCATTTTTTCAATGTTGACAGAGAAAGGTAGAAGTCGAAATAGAATTTGGGATGTAATTTCATTGGGATTACATGTAACATTTCTTCCAAGTCTTTTCTTAGAAGCCCTGAATGTGTTTTGTTGTGCTTAAAGTAATTTATATCCACAGCAGTATAACAGGAATAACAGGAAGCTTAATAAACACCTTTCTAATGTCCTTCATCAAATATTTCTAATGTCCAGGAGATTTACCATAGCGTGTAAAACCTGAAGAAAAAGAACGATAGACCAACCGTTGAGGGAATAGAAGATGCAGAAAGATTCAAATTCAATAACACAATCCATCACAATCAACAAGCATACATGGGAAAATAACAAAAAATTCGATGGTAAATCCATTATCCTAATTATGAAAATATATGGTGAGAATAATAAAGAGAATTTATCTGCAATGAACATACTCGAGAAGTTGTATGCATTGCCCCTTCCTTCCAAGCATAAAGCGCTTAATGATTATCACACATTCTTCTTTTTCCTTTTTTTTTTTTTTTTCGATTATATGAAAAACCAGCCACTGTGTATCGCATTTATTCAAAACCCGTTATACATCTAAAACCAAGACAGTATGAACATTGTGCGTGTATCACAGCAAAATGGAAAATGCAGATAGATAAATATATTTTTCAGAATTCTCGAAAAATACTCAAAATCAAAAAGTAGAATAAAAACACATAAATGGAATGGAGTTGAGGATGATGATGAATATTGATTAGAATTATATATTCGCAATTAAATTGCATAGGAAGATTTATAGTACCTGTCTGTATGCGTTAAGATGGAGAACCGAGAGAGATGACGAAGAGGCATGCGAGCGAAAGTTTTGCCGCCATATATTTGAGAATTTGCCGCCCTCCATCTTCTAAAACTTTTCCTTCTTGGAAACAGAGATTTTTATAAAGGGTGAATTTCACATACGGTCACTGAACTTATCTCAAAATTATAAAACGGTCACTGAAGTTTCATGTGCTTTCACAAACGGTCACTGAATGACCGTTATGATTTTAATTCAAACTTAAAGGACCAAAACACATGAACCTAAAAACGTGAGGACCTCAAGTGCAAATTTAATCTAAAACCCAAAACCATTCCCTCCAAATTCTCCCAACCCGCCACCTTTGGATCACCATAATTCCAACCTCCGACGACTTTGGCCATCGGACCAACAAACCGTCTTGATTCTTGAAGCCATCAATGTCCTCTTCACAATCCACCCAACCACTAAACGTAATTCCGTCAGAATTGGCCGGAAAATAGCACCAAAGTGGGCTGCCCACACACCCAAAACCATTCCCTCCTTCAAATTCTCTCAACCCGCCACCTTTAGACTACCATAACTCCAACCTCCGGCGACCTTGGCCACTAGACCAATATACCGTCTTGAAACCCTCAATGCCCTCTTCACAACCCACCTAACCACTAGCTTTAACCCCGTCGGAATTGGCCGAAAAATCGCACCAAAGTGGGGACCAAAACACTTTGTCAACTCCTGTTACCAACTATGGACAACCAAAGATCCAACCTCCGGTCACCTTGGTTGCCAGACTAACATACCACATTGAAGCCCTTATTGCCCCCTTCAAAACCCACCCAACCACCAGTCTCAACCCCGGTAGATTTGATTGAAAATTTGAACCAAAACCAGATGAACACGCACCAAAAACTAGACGAAAAATCAACTTCCGATGACACCCATGTCGTACCCACCCCCACAGGTCGATCAATCTCCTTATTACACACATACGGATACCCTCATAACATCAAACAAATCAGAAAATCCAAAGATGCAAAGTTTTTCGTCCAAGGCGCAGTCGGCCCCTTCAACTATGAATTCCGGTGACGACGTAGCAACTCGCGGTGGAGGACCTCAACCCCTAGCACCGACCTACCATGGCGCATCCAACGAACATATGGATCTTGGCCAATTTCAAATGAATGAGGACGAATTTGGAGGAGATTGATTGAATAAGGGAATGGGGCGGGTTTTTTTGGGTTTTGGGGAGGGTTTTAGTTGTTTTTTTGCACTTGAGGTCCTCGAGGTTCTATGCTCACGTGTTTTGGTCCTTTAAGTTTGAATTAAAATCATAACGGTCCTTCATTGACCGTTTTCGAAAGCGAGTGAAACTTTAGTGACCGTTTCTGCAAGTTTTAAACTTCAGTGATCGTTTTGTAATTTTGAGGTAAGTTCAGTGACCGTTTGTGAAATTAACTTTTTTTATAAAACAAAACAATTGTTATGATTTATGCAAGTATTACGAAAGAACGTGCCCTAAATACCTCTGTCAAGATGTTACCAATATTTTTGCTACGATAGATTGAATCATATTAAAGAACTTGTTTGGTTTGAATTAAAATTCAATTAAAATTTTAAGTCAAAGTCAACAATTAATTTTAATCACACATTTTATGGGATCCACAACTACACATTTCATCAACTTTTATCAAAATTTACAAAAAATCTGATTTTAATCTCCACCAAACAGAGGCTAAACTTGAAACAAATTCTAAATACTATATTATGGACCTGTTTGAGCCCCATTTTTTTGGTATAGAATGCATTTCGATACAGTAGATTGATGAAAAATGTGTGGTTAAAAAATAAAGAAAAATTCTAGATTTGTGTATAATATTTTTTTATTGAAAAATGTGTTATTGAAAGAAGAGCGAAAAAATGTATTTAAAAAAAAAATGAAATCAAACAAGGCCTATACATGATAGATAATTGAGGTTGTGTTTGTTTCCAATTAATCAGCCAATTTTTATTGCTTTTTGGACCGTTGCAAGAGGAGCCAGCCGATTTCTTTAACTTTTCATCTCATAATGGGCCTCATATGCTGCCAAAAAACAGTAAAAAAAATCAATTTTCGAGATTAAAAAAGCTCTCCGAGACATGCTCTGAGACTCTGAGTAAAAATATCACGATAGAAATTCTCATTAATGGTGCTAAAGATATCTGGAGATGACATGTTATTTGTAAAATTTTGAAGGGAAAAAAAATGAGGGTTTTGTTACATTTTATTATACTAGTAGTAAACATGTGTGTTGCATGTCTTATATATCGGATGAATGATACACGTAATGCTTTTAAAGTATTAATACTTTTTTTAAGGAGTTGAGGTAGTTGATATTATTAAAAAAATTAAAATTGTTAAAAAGAATACATAGGAATAAAAGCTTTTATGAAATTATGTATATAATGTGAAAGTGTTGAATAAATTGGAAAAAAAATAAAAAATCCAAACTCCTCATTGAATATAAATCTTAAGACAGCACATGATTGGTATGTTCATAAATGTAACTCATTCCTATTTGTATTTGTCATTACTTAAATGTACTTAAAATCAAACACTAAATTCCATAGTCTCAATAATAATACAGATGTGGATCTTATCAAGAAGTTGTGCTTTCAAACATTCTGATTTCTGTATTAAAAAAGATTAAAAATCATTTCTACTTAAAAGATTAATATAATAGCAAAAAAATGTAGATTCTCATCTATATGTGAACAATCAAATATGATGAAATCACTCGTAAATAAACTCATATTAAACGGTTAGTAATTCCACATAATGTGTAGGTCAGTAGAATTTCACAGCAAAAACGAAAAACACTAACGGAACACCTTCACAACACTCATCGACTTCTAAGTAACTTATGTTCATCATTTAGATAGACATTACTAAAAGAATTAATAAATAAAAATAGATATAAAAAAGAACTAAATTATTTTTAACACAATAAAAAATTTCATCATATTTCAAAACAACCATTTTTATTTTTTTTTGGTAGAATGAATTCTTGTTAAAATTGAATATGGTCACATGAATTTTGCTGCATTTTAATACTCATATATGTAACAAAATGTGATATTGACAAATGAACATTATAATATTCTTCAAAAACATGTCATTTGAGTTCCTTAAACAACACCCATTTTTTAAAAAATTTATGTTGAATAAATTGAATCAATAACGACATCCGTTTTTCAATTTTATTTTTGAAGTAATGTTATTAATCAAATTAAAATATAATTTTTTTTAATCTTAGAAAGAGAATTTAAGGCCATCATTCGAGTTCCGTAAATAACATCCGTTTTATGTAAAATAAATTGAATTAATGCAGTTAATAACAACATATGTTTTTCAACATTTAAAAAAAAAATTCCTTTCGTAAAACAAACGAGGATATATTGGACATATAACTAAAGTTTCTATTCAATCATTATTTTAATATATTGTAGATAAAGTAATGCGATTGAATACGTTTGGATACAATAAAATTAGGGTAATTATATTATCACCACAATTTCTTTTCATTGCTACTAGAAGTACTTAATCTTTGCCATTGTTGCATTTACGTCCCCAACTTTTTTATCATATTATTATCCTCAATTTTTCATTAAATAATACTTTAGTACAAAAAGTCCACTAGTTACGGATTAAAAAGACTTCTTTGCTCCACACATTTTTAAATTGACGAAAATTAACATACACAAAAATTGCAATATAATATTGTCCCCTTCGATGTAAAGCACGATAACATAATATTTGGACAAAAAACGATCATTAGGGACCATATGTACTAGTTAATAAGCGATTGAAAATATGAATTAAACAAAAAAAATTGTGATTGTAAGTGAGATAATAAGCAAAGATCGAAGATTTTAATGCAATTAAAAAGTGTTTTGACTGAAATAAATTATGGTGTCAATATAGCCACCCATCAAATTACGCGAGTTGAATAATTAACGGACGAAACTTACTTACTGAGAAAAATGCAATTGAATAAAATACTTATTCATCAAATTTAAACGCATTATCAAGGCATTTCATTACATTTTCTCTATAAAATACCATTTGTTATTTTTCTATAAGGTGCATCATTTTGTAAGATAACATAAAGAAAATTCACAAACTACAACCCTCTACTTTCTTGCGTGGTACGATTTAATCCCGTTCAATTTAGTGGGCTAAATAACCTCATAAAATTCTTAATTTCACTTTTAGAAAGATGAAAGTGATACTTCGTTAATTTATTTTAGAAGGACGTGAGTATCCTAAAAATAGTGTTAGATAGCGTGCGAATAATGTTGATCCTCCTTTATGACATTAGAGGCTAAATTTAAAAAAGAAAGATGCTAGAAGTACAGGGATCTGTTTCATTGGTTCCTATCAAGTAAGAAACAAAGGTGGGGCATGTAAATTTTTTTTTTTTTTTTTAAAATACATGTAAGGCCTGCCCACACAGTGAGGGGCTTGTAAGGCCCCTGTGAAAGCTGCACCTGTACGTGCAGCTTTATTCTTTAAAAAACTAGTGTACCAACAATTAATAGACAAGATACAATAATCAATTTTTTTATAATTGTGCTACACAAACATGCTCAAAAACATGTTCAAAAAAAAAAAAAAAAGAATACGTGTCGACGCATAATTGAACAATTTGAAAAAAATAAAAACACAACACTCAATTATTATCTGACACATCACCATGTCCCTCCATTCCCCGTCCTTGAGCTTGTCGAATGAGCATTATTCCATTTCTTTATTAGAAGGGAAAAGATGGGAATCTATTGGACTTGAACTTTAGAGGACTGTTTGGTTAAATTTAAAAGTATTAAAAGATATGTTTAGATAGATTATTTTTTATTTATTTATAAGTAAAAAATATTTATTAATAACTGAATGTAGATATTAATTCTAAAATGAATAATCAATTTATTTTAAATTTAACCAAACAAAAAATTACTGATTTTAAACAAAAATTATTCACAATTAACATGTCAGTTGTTGTTATTGTCAATTTCTCGATCAAAAGTGGGTTGATTCCAAAAATCAAACCCTATAGTATCATATCCATCCACGTTACACAAAATGAAAACTACATTCGAAAAATTGAAGAAAAAAGAAATTATTAAAAATTAAAGGAGTGTGATGAGAATACAGACAAGAAGAGCAGCAACTACAGTATACTTGAGAGCAGTAATCAATATGGCAAATGTAATCACCAACAGCTGCCACAAAACCTGCACCACAGTCAGTGTGAGTATGCCGATCAATCCAACTGCCACGATATTGTTCGGATCCGGATCAAGTACTAGATCTGTCCACTTCAGATTCAATCTTGATCGTCCATTAACACCTCCGCCATTTTTACTGCTGGCGTCGTATTCTGAGTTAGACAAGTTATTGTCTCTGTTGTCGTTTTGTGAATGAAGTGAGACTTGTTTTGGGGTTTTGGGTTTTATGGGGCAGAAATTGAGGTTGTGAAAGGGAAGGACGGGAGAGAGGGGTAAGGGTGAGGGTAAGGGTACGAAAGGTTTGAACCCTAACATCTGTGTCAATGGCATTAGAATCTGATGAAGTTCCTGCTCTTATTACAAATGGGCTTATTGTGGGAAGGAAACAAAAGCAAAAATGGAAAAAGAAAACAAGAAATGATAAAAGTAAGCGACCACAGTGGGAGTCGAACCCACGACCTTTTGATCCGAAGTCAAACGCGCTAATCCACTGCGCTATGCGGTCAATTTGAGGCTTGTAGGCACCCAATATATTTAGCATATTTATCCCGTGTACAGAAGCCAACCACCCAAATATTGCCAGAACAGAGAGAAATGCGTGGGACCCACCATGTGATTAAAAAAATAAAAAATGCGCAGGACCCACCAAATGTGTGTGTTGTGAATTTCTGGTGAAATCCTTTCTATACATTCAGCATAGTTCATGTATTTATTTTGTGTTTTTTATGTAGGACATAGAACCCAGGAAAAATTATATAACAAACTCATATTCATTACATGAGATTGGAAAATTGAATTGAGACGATCAAGTCGGTTGAGATCAACAACACACCAATAGATGGATTGGCATTCTTGTATTGTTTGAGAGTAAAGGTACAAATACTTACCATACGGCCACAATGGAGAATATAATCTATTTAAACCAAATATCCAATATATTTTCTTTAATGACTACCCGATTTCAAGTGAACTGGGACTCCTGCACCGGCTGGAAGAAAAATGGGAAAATTTTCTCTTTGCAAGCTTTTGAAGGGACGGAAGGATTTTTGTGTAAATATTTTTGGAGATAATCAAACTTGTACTCTATTCCAAGCGGATAACTAAGACTATAGGTTCAAACAATCGAGTTACTCAATTTATAACTTTGTTTCAATCATGTCAACCTGCTCGAGTTCATTCACACAACAATTTCTATTTCTATTTCTTGTCATTATCATGTTTGGCAAACTAGTAGACTCGGACGGATTAACTAGATAAAACCGACAGTACAAATTGACGCAATTGTGACGAAATAAAGTTCACCGACTGTAACATGATCAGCATCCGCAGATGGTGTTACAGAGATCTTCTAAACAGAGCCAAATAAACTACCAAGAAATCGACTACAAGGAAGGAGGGAGTAAAATGCGGAATCCAAATCACTATTGTCATATGTACATAAAGTTACAAGCACAACAATCTGCTTCCAGGACTTGATCTCAAATTCTCAATGATGGTGCCATCAACTTCTGGGCATGCCCTTGAAAGCAACAACATAAATACCGTGGTTGAAGAACTTATCCATTAATATCATTCCCTTCAGTACTATGCAGCAAACATGCGCACTCTACTTGTTTAATGTTTTTCATTACCATCAATCAACAAGCCGTTGCATCCTCAGACCGACGTTGAAGTTCCTGGGTGGGGTCCAGCATCTGATTGTCAAGGGATCTCGATGAATGCCGGTGACAATTTGACAAGCACTGACAATAACACGTGTTGATAGATTGCAAGCTGTATCGGGATCGGATGGCTGAACTAAACATCGGCTGCATGAACCACTGTCTCTCGGAAAGCTCATTGAGTGAAATTCGACATACAGGACATGTTGAGTGCTTGTGCAACCATATGTCGATACACGATGCATGAAAAGAATGTCCGCAATTAGGAAGGATACGTAGTTTATCTTCCTCATTGTATTCAGCAAGGCACACGGTACACCTGTGAACATGTTTTGACGTTAGAATGGCAATTGGCAAGTAAAAATGCGAGCATGTGATAGGACCCTGTAGATGTAGTGAAATATGAATTGTGTTGCTTGACAGAAAGCTTAACACACTGTAAATGGACAGTTGGCACTGAACTAAATGAAAGACAATTCCCAAGCTCTCCTCACAACTCTACTTTTCTGAATACCTCATCCCCCCATCTCCCTATCACATTTATAGACATATTATTATATTCCTATTACCCTTTTGCCCCTCGGCTAACTAAGTGGAATATTATAGAATATTGGATGACTTGACTGCCTTCATATTGGTTGTATCTTTGCAAATTGATTGGAGATCTATCATTACTCGCCGCCTCGAAATTCACCTTGTCCCTAAGGTGGAACTATGGTTCAACTTTAAAACTTGAAATTCCATATAGCTAAACCATTTTTAGGATAGGCTTGTTGCGGTTATTAGCTTGTGTAGCCAATTGTCCACCTACTCTTAAAATATTATTCATAAAAATTCCATAACCAGTTGGACCCATATAAGGAATTCTCGAAGTTTGAGTCCAGTTTGAACTAAATGTATTAATCTTAGGGCAACTTACAAAAATATACCAAAAATTAGGAGTTTTTTGAAAAATAATATGAAAAATATTTTGAAAAATACTATGTAAAATTGAATGTTGCCTTTTTGCATAAAAAGTGACACAATGTCACTTTTTAAAGTTTAGTGTCACTCTTTTATTAAAAAATTATATACAATGTCACTTTTGTAAAAATGTGATGTTTATCACTCAAAAAAGTGATAAAATTTTAAGGAAGTGATAGAAGTTCAAAGAAGTAACATACTAAAAAAGTGACAAACGCTAAAATAAGTTTAAGTTAGTTCACAGACAAAACACCAATCAAAACGTCAAGTATTTTTGAGTCAATTCACCACCACCACCATCAACCAAGTCAGTCAATCCATTTATCATATAAAAAGTTTTTCTGAAGTAAAAAATATTGTATAAAGTTAAGCGTCAAAAGTGATACATTAAAAAAATAATGTCCGTCACTCAAAAAAGTGACAGAATTTTTTTAAAAAAAATTAACACACTATTCAAAAAAGTGACAAACATTTGGAATGCATTGGGAATAACTAAATGCATTTGAAACGACTCCATTACTCTGCATTTTTTTCCCTTAAAAATTCTCATCACAGCTTCAAACTCCCGTGCCTTGCAAAAGCCTTCCACTACAGCAGTGTATACAACCACTTTCTGAATAGTATACTTCTCACACATTAACCCAAAAGTTTCATTGCCTCTTGCACCAACCTATGTTTACAGGTTTCATCAAGCATCACCATCGCATTTGGCTCAACATTTTCAGCTTTCTCACTAATACTACTAACATTATCCTCCCCGGAACGCATTTCATTTTCCTATCTTCTTGTCAAACCAAGCTTGAATCTTACCAAAAAATCATCCTCTTCATTCCTCATCGAACTCAATTTTCCATTTACCCGAATACGACTAAAATTTGGGAACTTTGCTTTTCAGGAAGGATAAGATTATCTTTTTCTTGAGTTGGCCCTCAAGGGCCTGTTTGGAATGGGTTTCGGAAGGTAATTGGAACCAAAGAATGAGTTTAATTTTCTCAATAGGCAAGAAGAAGAAAGCTGTCATGGATGCTACTAGATTTTTGGGTATCTGGAATTTGAATTGGGTTTTGTGGTTTTGATAGTTTAGAGAGTATTAATTACATGATTAAGTTATTTAATTAGTTTCTAGGGTATTATTCGAATTAGTTATTTTTGAGAGGTGGTTAGCCTAATTTTCACTTAATCTTATTCATATCAGGGCTGTAATTTTCTTGCACTTGATTCATGCACTTTTTCCTATTTTCCACACTTTGGGCCAACCCCTAGGTTATAAAATCAAACATCCACCCCCCAGATCCTAAGGGGTCCACTATCCACTTAACTCAAAATGAATAAAGTGCCCCTCCTACAAAATCGTGTATTAGTTCCTCATTCTTCAAGTCAATGGAGTGAGAGAGAAACAAGAAATGATTTGTTTCTAGTTAGGTATGCATATAATTCTTAATTCATATTGAACAAATCAAGAAATTACCAAAGTGGACCGAATAAGTTCCTGGGATTACTTGACATTTTGCAGTTTTGAAACTCACGCAATAATAGAGCTGGGGAAAGGAAGTTGCGGTTCTGTGATGGTAGTACTTTTATTGTGATTGTATGAAGAGTTTCTTTCAGTTGAGGTGTCGTACAAAGTTTTCTGCTATTGGGATAAGTACAGAGATAAGAGCAATAAGACATGGTGAGATGTAAATCATGGTAGCAACCACGTTTTATGTCTTCCATTTTGGAAGAGAGAGATTTTTCTTTTGGTGGTGGTGGTGGTGGGGGGGGGGGGGGGGGACCAAGAGTAGAGAGGGGAAAGTGGCGCAGAACAAGCTCGTGAAAAAAGAGTGTTCAAAATGGCCTCCAAGGAATTTTTTTTATGTACAATTATGGTCCAAGAAAAGGATAATGCTGCAATTTCCCTCAGTCACGCATAGCCTCCCATGGATGGGAAAAATAATGTAGCTTCTACTTGATTTTAAGATTTAGCTCATCTTTTACAAGTATCAATATATCTCATTAGCCTTCAGTTTTCCAACTATTACGAACAGAATGAGAAAAACTTAATGGCCTCAAAACATGCATATTTAAATAACCATAATTATCCATGCAGCTTTTACACTACTCTTTTGAGCTTTTCTTAGAGGTTGATGTCACATGTATTGTCTGACATTTTACATGGAGCCAACTTTCATGACTCTATCCTTATCCCATCTTTAAAGGCCGAATTTTGGTTAATTTCACTTAGTCTAAGTAATAAATCATATTCACATTAAGACAATTCTGGATATACACTTTACAATATGGTACGGAGCACAAACAATCTCAAGCACATATCGGACACCCATTTGACAATGTTCAAGAAGAAAAAGGAGTAGTCAAAATTCAAACATGTATCAGAGTCAATACACTTTTCTAAAACTAAAATATAATGTATAGAGAAAATTACATATAGATCAACCTTTCTAGCAGTATTTCCTTCAACCAAGATAATAAAACTAAAATACAAGTTTTTTCCGTCACTTGCTAACTAATAGCTGATGAGCAAATAGTCAAAACACTCATGCAAGAATCACCATGTGTCTATCCTGGCTAAAGTAAGAGTTTCAAAGGGGTAGTAAGTAATGTCATCATCAAATTAATATTCTCCTAAATTAAAATAAAAGTAAAAAAAAAAAAGCACACTCGGCGGAAGGATCAACAAGAGAACTTACTGAGCATTTTCTTTTGAAGACCAGCACAAATCTTTATACTTCTTAATGGGAAAATTGGCCACCACGAGAGGCTCAAGGCCATTCAGACCCCGCTCCAACTGTTGAAAAAGTAAATCAAACGTGCCTTCAGTTCAAAATAGTTATAAGTGATCCAAAGTGATAAATTTCCCTAGAAATGTAGATTCCAAAGTTAGTCTCATTATAATTGGCGACCTGTACAAGTGAAAACAAACCTTTTACAAAGATGGATAAAAACAAATTAGGGGGCACATATACTCATCTAGCATAAGTTATTTTTGCAAGGCTGTCACAAGGATGAAGAGCTTGATTATTCAATAAAAAATATACAGACATGGAAATATTTTTGGAAACTCACGATTGAATAAATACAGAAAAGACCAAAGTGATGCAATATGATCAAACATGCATAAATCTTAACAGCTTAAATTGTCAATTACTTCCATTCGGACCACAAACAAATGGTTAACTAGTTCCAATCAAGCAAACACGATGAAAACATAAAGAAAAAATCACAGACCGACTCGAAGTTTGGTAATCAAAATAATTTGGGCCCATCAAATGAATTCTAATTCTCAACTCTTTCGAGGTTCTTTTTCGAATCAGAACTTGGAATTGACCATACATAATGATAAATCCTTTACAGCACAAGTAAAACTGCACAGAAACCATGTAACTACAAAATATGCTTTTAAATCAGAAATGAAATATGAACATATAGTGGAAACAAGAACTTACAATGCTAAGATCAGATCTAGAACCCGTGGCTAAAGCTCGCCTCGAAGCATTTAACTGAATTCGAGCCCATATGAGTCTAGTACATACAAACACTATGAACAGGGTACTCATTGCAAATCCAATCACTGTCATCACCAGGTTTATCTGTGAAGACATCATCCTTTCCTTTCTAGATGGTACCACTATATATAATTAAAAGCCTAAGTCAGTAATTTTCTGTACTCTTCAGTGTCACACAACAGAAATTCCCAGAAAAATTCGAACCCTACACTCTTCATAACAATTAAACCATTTCACACAAAACCCACATCATAAAATCAATTCATCAACATAAAAAACCTAAAACACTGTGTTTAATCATCACTACTAGTCTATCTCGTACTTCCCCTCTAAGAAAAACCCTTTATTGATTCTGATTTTTGTATCTAGTTTCCATGTATCTGTCTCAGCAGAAATAGTAGAAGTGTAAATTTTCTAGACCCAAGATCATGAAAAGGGCTACCATGGTGGAATTGTTCGAAGCTAGCGTCTGAGGAGTCTCATTTATAGAAAACACAGACGACAGAGAGA
Organism: Fraxinus americana; assembly: GCA_035079005.1. Lineage (NCBI taxonomy): Eukaryota > Viridiplantae > Streptophyta > Magnoliopsida > Lamiales > Oleaceae > Fraxinus > Fraxinus americana. Next base: position 6,489,476 of record CM068713.1, on the reverse strand, counting down.
GGGAAAGATTATACTGTCATCAAGAACATTCAAGGCGGAGAAAGGGACAGAAAGAGATATATCTAAGATCCAAAATGATTTTTAATGGCGGGTGAAAGTCAAATGGAGCAAAAAATTAATGAAAATAGAGCAGATTATTCGTTGAAATACATGTACAAATTGAAGTATTATCGAGAAACAAATATATATATATATATATATATATATATATATATATATATATATATATATCTTTCTATATAAAAAGTGCCTATCTAAGGAATTTGTTGGTTTAACGGAAAAACTAACGGAATTTCTTGTTTAAGCAGAATGGCATTCTTTCAGTATTTTTATCATAACTTTGTATTCCGATATCCGATTGAGGCGATTCAAAATGCGTTGGAAAACTAACTCATCTGGCTACAACTTTGATTCAGACATCATTCTCCAATTCGATCACTTTCTATGCCAAAAATAGGTCTCAATATGAGACTAAAATATCGGAGCATAACTTTTCGGTTGGAAATTGATTTGTGATCATCTTTTGACTAAATTTGATTCCATTGACGTTTTCCTTTATCCAATTGACTCCGAGCACTCTCAAATCTTCATCGTGACGTTCGACACAACTTTTAAGTATTTACATTTTAGCTCCCGAACTTTGGATCCCTTACAATTTAGCATTTTCCTCCAAATTTGTCAATTTTTACTTATTTTCTTTGATCTCACCAACTTACATCACAACATCAAAATCACACATCTAATTATTTATCAATTACATAAACATTACATCATTAATTATTTAATTAACCAAAAAAATTACATCTTTATTAATAACAAATTAATTCTTAAACAAAACTAAGCAGTGAAACGGAATATATTACATCATTAATTATATATATCTTCTATATATTAAAAGTGCCAATGAAACGGAATATCCTGCTTGGACGGAAAATCTAATGGAATTTCTTATTTTAAGCAGTGGGTCTCACTCCTATGTGAGGGGGTGTAGCCCATTGTGTACAATAGTTGATGTGCAAATAAAATTTTCCTTTTTGTTTTGAGTGGAAATTTGAGATGGATCCGGTTGTGGGGTGGAGATTGGAAGATTTGGTACCCAAGTATGGAATAGGGCTGCAACTCATGGTTAAAAAGATGGAGGCATCCATTTCTGATTCTTCTTGACATATGTCTTACACGAATCATTTTTCTTCATCGTCCTAATTTCATTCTTTACATTTTGAAAATCGATTGAAGGCTTGTCGAAAATGATTGGTTAGAAATCAAGAATGACTTATATTTTTCATGAAATTAATATTTTCTGTATCTTAGTTAACAATCAAGAAATCGTAGTATTTTACATATTTTTCAAGTTCAAGAATCATGATAATATGAAAAAATCATGTTGAAAAAAAAGAGGTTTTTGGATTTCCCGATTGAATTTGAATATAGATTTTACATTTTAAATATTATTTTTCTTCGCGTTTGTGAAACATAGCGTATAATCTGTAGTCGGGGAGGCATTATAGTAATTTGGATATGAATAAGATTTTTTATTCTCAAAATGAACAATATAAATAAAAGATTCTACAACGTTTTTTATAGTTTCATCACTTTGATAAAAAAAAATTAAAAAATAATCAAAATCAAGTTAAATTTATTTCGATTATAAAAAAGGCAATATTCTAAGATATATGGGCATGGTGATACGATAGGGTCTTTGAAAAAGAGGATAGCATGAAAATAAAAAATGCATTTTGCAAGACCAAACACCATTTTCGAAAGCCTCTGCCCTCCTATTCAATGATGCTAATTTACATTTATTTCGCTTATAAAAAATCAATATAATACTAAGCCCATGTTTTATTGAGATTAAGATCGAAATTTTAGTGAATTCTGACAAAAGTTGATAAAATATATCATTGAAAAGTAGTGGATTTCATAAAATATGTTGTTAAAATTAATTGTTAATTTTGATTTAAATTTTACTGCTATAGATTTGGTGAAATAGCAAAATATGCACTTGGTTGTTCAACAGTTGAATTGATGGGACATACTGAAGAGGCATCTCTTAAATTTTTCTTCAAACTTGATTTTTATTATAATAAGTTATTTAAAAAATAATTGTATTTTTTATTAATTGTGTAAACCTATTCAATATTTATTTTGTAGAAAAATCGACCATATGTTAAAAGCGTTGCAGAGAAATTATCAAAAAAAATTTGGAAGATTCAAGTTTATGTAGATCCGGAGAAACTAAATGAGAAAAAATATAGACAGTTTAATGTCCTCTATATTGAAGCAGTGCAAGATGATGAAAACACTGAATCGTCATCTTAGAATCAAAATTATCTCAAACGGCTTTCATAAAACTATAAGCGATATTTATTTATAGGACAATGCTATAGATTCTATTAATACTCTTTTTTTAATATATCACAATGTGTAATTATTTATCAATTATATAAACATTACATCATCAGTTATTTAATTAATCAAAAAAATTACATCTTTATTAATAAAAATGTAATTTTTAACCAAAAAAATTATATATAAACTAAGCAAACGTGCATTGCACGTTGCTTAAACCTAGTATATATATATATATATATATATTCACTTATCAAATATTGATGCTTGTTCAACGGCGATAAAACTTCATTGTTTTATCCATTTTGATTTAAATCTTTAAATAAGGCAGTTACACTCAAACTCAAATGCTATGAAAACAAATTTCCCTTAAATCAATTATTTGTTCTAAAATATTCACTTATTAATGGGATTAAAGCTTGTACAATTTTTACAAATAAGATGATAAGATTTCACGTACATAATAGGGTGTCTATAACGGTGTTCATCCTCTCACATGGAGGGGGACTCATTTCGAATAAAATATAATATATTCAAAGTGGGTCTCTCTTCATATGAGGGGGTTGATATCGTTGTGGATAAGACATTACGTACAAGTAGCACATTCCAAATTTCAACTCATATCTTTTACCCATTTTAATTTAAGATTTTAAATAGAATTATTAAATGTTACCTTTGTGTGAAGGTTAAAATTGAAAATTTTCAAAATTAAACATAGGAAAAAAAAAACGTTGTTTTTGTATTATTGCTCAAGTTGACCATAGTGAAAAAAATTGTTTGATTATCCATTTCGCTTCCATTATCTCAAAAAATTATTTTTCTCTCTTATTTTCAACTACGAGTTAATTAAATCATCAATCACCAACGTTTGGGTTCGATTACTACTTGCTCACCCAGAAATAAATAGTTACCTAATGCTCACCCACTTTTGAAAAAAATTACTCATCCATCACCCGTTTCACTTACGTCCATCCAACTAGGCAAAAATCTCTAGACGAAAATCTTACGTGGCGACTAACACCGTTAAAAATTGACAAGTGAATATTAATTAAAACGATTTCTTCCCAAAATTTGAATGAATTGTCATTTACTTTCTTCACTGTCTTCCCAAAGTAAATAACAATTCATTCAAATTTAAATGACGATTCATTCAAATTTTGGGAAGAAATTGTTTTAATTAATATTCACTTGTCAATTTTTAACGGTGTCAGTGGCCACGTAAAATTTCCGTCTGCCACGTAGAGATTTTTGCCTAATTGGATGGAAGGGTGTTGGATGGGTAATTTTTTTCGAAAGTGGGTGAGCATTCGGTAACCATTTATTTCTGGGTGAGCAAGTAGTAACCGAACTCAAATGTTTGTGATTGATGATTTAATTAACTCTTTCAACTACATAATATTTTATAAAATAATATTACACATAAATAAAATAAAAAATCTTCTTTTTCAACCACGCTTTCCCAAAAAAAAAATTATTATTTTAAAAATTATAATTTGAGATAGTGGAAGCCAAATGGGGGGCTGAGAATGCCCTACTTCCCTCCAGTTCCACCAAACATGGCCGAAATTCATTAGCCATGAAAATTTTTGTCAGTCGTCAGTTGGTATGATAGTCCTATCAAGGAAAAAGGTTATGAGGACAATATTTTATAGCAATAACATTAAATGTACATTCTTTAGTTGACATTAATTTTTACGTTATTATTTTTTTTTTTTTGAAAATTGTGGACAAAAAATTATTTTTGTTTTTAAACTGTTCAATAATATTTTGTCATGTGGTATGATGTAAAGGATACAATGCACGTGTAGCATCATTGATCTCGCAATCAAAAGGACAAGAGTGAAATGACATTTATGCCCTTACTCTATTGCATATTTGTTGATTTTTAGTTTTTAATTTTTGATAATTTTTAGAATTTAAAAAAAAAAAATCTACGTGAACTACGAGCTTTTAAAGTTTGTTCCGACTTTTTTGATTTTCATTTTTACGAAATTAAAAAAATGATACACACGTTGACACGACTTAGAATTTTTAAGCCCTTATTTGGTCTCATTATTTTTAAAATATATATTTTTTCTTATTTTCAATTACACATTCTTCAATAAAATAATGCTATATGTAAATTCAAAATTTTTTATTTTTTAATCACAAATTCTCTATTAAAATACTATTTCAAAATATATTTTGAACAACAGGCGGAGCTCAGTCTAACACCGGGGGCAATACTGGACCCACTAGGACTTTTTGCTGATTTTATGTCCATTATTTTTTTCTTTTTGAGGTTTATTATAAGGACTATGGTCATTGAATTAGGGCAGATGACTTTAGTCAACCTTTAATAATTGTTCAATTGTGTATTCATAAATTTCTTTTATTGTGATATAACGAAATTCAACGATTACCGACTTATCACAACTTAATGTTATAAAATATCAACGATGAATCGACATGATAAGATAAATATGATCGAGAAAAAAGTATTTAGACAAAATTACGAGTTGTCTTGTAAGCGTGTAATATTCTTCGAACCTTGATCGAGAAAAAAAAGTATTCGGACAAAATTACTACTACACCTGTTCCATGCGTTAATGATTTAGGAAAAATTGCAACGGAATTCCTCAAACTATTAAATATGTACAAAATGGATTTTTTTTTAATAGTTGATTCCTTGCCTTTCAACCTTGTAACAACTTAGGGGCCGTTCTCTTTGTGTTTCAGTTTTCTGTTTTGAGTTTTGAAATCGTTTTGTGTTTTGTGTTTTGAGTGTCCGTTTTGAAATTACTGAAAATGCGTTCTGTTTGTTGTTTTGGAAAACTGTTTCTGAAAACATAAAACTAGAAAACGCGTTTACTTTGAAATTTTGAGAATTTTTTTTTATAATATTTTATTCAAAAAATCTGATTATTCAATAAATTTTAATAGTTTAATGTTAATATAGTATTAATTAATAATGTTAATTTTGAAGTTGTTAAATTTTGAAATATTTTTTCCACATATCAAAAACACAATCTAAATTTTAACATCCAAGTAGCTCGTCTAAATTTAATATCCAAGTGCTAGTCAGAACGAAACACACTTTAATGGATTCTAATACTATATTAAGACTTTAAAATTGCATTTTAAAAGGTGTCAATTTGTCTTTCGTTTTTAGGAGGAAAATATCTTGAAATTATATCATCATTAAAAGAAACTAATGAAAATGACAAGCCAAAATGGACAAAGTTTACCAAATAGATGGTACTTATAGAAGTTCATGCAGGGAAATAACAATATTACTTTCACATTTCATCACATTTTCTTTTGTAGTTAATATTACAACAGTATAAAAATAATTCTGATCAGTTAACAACAAAACAGTTGATACATTGATACAGTTGATACAATTTTCAATACATCTCTATTTAGAAATTTCTGCTATTTTAACAATTGCACAATTCCTTGGTCGTTAACTGGATTATACATTAGCTAGATTGTAGCTTGAGATCATAGATGTATTCCATTCCATCCTAAGCACATCCTAAGCATTTTTTCATTGGCTAGATAGACCCGCACAAAAATCTTCATAGCCCTTATCCATCTCCTCATTTTAGAGTACAATGTATTCCATTCCATCCTAAGCACATCCTCGATGCTCAATTGCTCTATAAATTGTTCAAACAATCAATGCATAATGTATCAAAAACATTTCAGAAATTGAGCATTGCCTCTGCCTCCACTACCTCTGCCTCCACATTTCAGAAATTGAGCATCAAAAACATTCAACCACCTCTGCCTCCACTACCACAGCCTACCATCACAACCACCAGTCATCAACACCACCATCTCCTTAGCTTAACACCCCCACCTTCACCAGCAAACTCCACCCATTTCACCATCACAAAAACCGAGTAGCAAAGCATCTAAAGTTCATTTTACTAACATCAAGTGCCTAACAAAAATATATAACCACAACCCACATACCCACCATCACAACCACAACCATCACACCCACTGGTCCAGCACCACCTCCAGCCCAACCTCGCCCTCCAGCTGCACCTCCACCTCTGCCCAACCTCCAGCCCAACCTCCAGCTGCACCTCCACCTCTGCCAACCTGGAGCTGCACCACCTCCAACCCAACTTCGACCTCCACCTCCAGCCCAACCTCCACCTCCAGCACCATCTGAATTTCCAGCGCCAGCTCCACATCGACCTCAACCCCAGCTCCACCTCCAGCACCAGCCATTTTCCCTACCCTCCAGCACCTGCAATCGCCCCCACCTCCAGCCCCAGCTTTGTTCCAGTGCCAGCTCGACCTCCACCACCAGCTCCACTTCCACCTCCAGCAATCGCCCCCATCCCACAATTTCAGTGACTACAACATATTCTCCAACCCGACCACAATTTCGCACCAATCAAATAAAGAAACAAACGGCAAATCGGACCCTAAACCCTAAAAATTGAATACTCACTCATACCTACAAATTACTACAAGCAAAGAAACAAAAACCTTGAGTTCGATGTGCGAAATCTGGATTCCAACTGAAACCCGTCGCTGCAGCGTGCGATTAGGGCGTGGCCGGAACGAAGATCTTCAAAAAAAGTGTCGATCCTGTGTAGCACCGCCACTGCCGTTTAACTTGCCTTCGATGTCGTTGTCTTCTTGGTGCTGGCGTTGGATTTACAGAGGGAGTTGAGGGGGAGTTGAGAGGGAGTTGAGAGAGTTGAGTTGTGAGAGAGGGCTAGCTACAGTCACGATTTGGGCGTTTCGCGTGTTTTCAAGTTTGTACCTTGTTTTTCCAAAAATTTTACAAAACGATGTTTTTGTTGTTTTCCGTTTTCAGTTATATTTTTTTCCTCATTTTCCAAAACGCGTTTTCGAAAATAAGATAGAGAACGCGTTTTCGCTGTTTTGAGAAATTAAAAACAGAAAACGGCTGGAAAACGACAAAGAGAACAGGGCCTTAGTTTTCATAGGACTAATCAACGTTGAACATGTGTTGCACGTTATTATAAAATACTTTATAAGTGTCGTAAAATTAATATTTGAATATGCGTGAATGTTAATTAGTCTATAATTAATACAAGCGAATATATACGTTACAATTAATATTAAATTTATTTAATTTTCAATTACGTAAAACTTAATGCTAATTAGTATACATGAAAATGCATTTTTAAAAGTGGAATTCTAATTGATTTATAATTAAAATTAATAACACTGAAATTCATGAATGAATGTGAATATCAATTAAATGAACGTGAATGTTAAATAATCAGGAATTCATAATGGGGACTTCATATATTAATGAAAGCACGCAAGTAAAATGAATCTATCAACTGTACGTGTACATTGATAGTAACTAACTAGTTAAATAAATTAAATGCATATTAAAAAACAAAAAGCAATGTATTATTGAAAAAATTGAATTATAATAGGGTTAGAATAGTCCAAAAATGATTCTCGCTTGATATGATATTTAATATATTATAGATGATTTCCATCATCAACTGTTACAAAATCTAATTATTATTTTTTCATCTTTTCTATTAATATAAAAATCTTTAGTTTTCAAGTCTCGTCGTCGCTATTTTATGAGTATTTTACATGTCAAATTGAGTTAAATATTGTCTAGACATAAAGAGACGTGTCGAAGATACAATAACATATAAATCAATTTATTTATTACTATGTAATAATTTAAAGTTAATGATCAATTGTTGTATGTGAAAATTTTGAATTGGTCTTGAAGATATTTTCTTTAAATTTTTTGGTCACTATTAGGTAACATAAACTTAATGTTGACATATATCTAAATAAATAAAATTAATGATGGCGTGCAATTTGCTTCTATACTATAATGAACTTCAACTCTTCGAAATCTACAAAATATCTTAGTGTAAAAAATAATAACTAAATAAATAAATAATAAATAAATAAGGTTGGTATCTTAAAGTAAGCAAATTGTTTTTTTGGAGAGAAACATATCTATTTGGGATGATGAGATCCATATGTTGTAGTATTTCAATGTAATTTGGGTCATTGATTTTAAGATGTAAAAAGGGAGACAAAAAAAAATTTAATCAATTAAGAATTGATTAATATATTTCCAAAAATAAAATAAAATGGTAACATGTTACTTCCGATGACATTTCACTTCTATGCAAAATTTAGATATATTTTTTCGAATTCTCAGTATTATCTTACTGTTACTTGATCACTCGTTATCCTAAATTATTCATTATCGTAGAAGATTTGTAACATCTTACGATCGAGGTTTGCACATACGAAATAATTCTAGAAACTATGGGAACGTACTTAAAATTTTGGGATAAACAACGACTATCTCGAATAGATTCAATGGGTTCAACTCTTGCTCACGTGTACAAGTTGTTCATGCACTTTCGTTCATATTTTACTGTATGTTCAAACATAACAATTTTATAAATAATTCTCCTAGAGATTGATACTTTCTGTAAATTATAATATTTTCATGTGCTAGATATAATTGTGAAAGGTCGAAATGCATTAAATATCTACTATTTTTTTCTCTCAAAACGGGAGTTGAGAGCCCAAATTGTATTATTTTATTCCCTTAACTCTACGTTAATTATTAGCTTACAAGCCAAGAAAATGAAGGTTTCTATTTCATTACAATATTCAATACATATTCGTATTCTATTAATTAGATCAGAACCGTTCCTCCTACTCATTAATTTGACACACTTATTTGACAAATAATCGTGACATTTAATTTTAGTCAATCAAACGCTCAATATTTTTTGGATATCAAGTTGTTATAATAAACTCTCACGTGATCTTAGTGAAATACATATTGAGCATTGGATTGACTTAAATTAAGCGTCACGATTATTTGTCAAATAAATGTGTCAAATTTATGAGTAGGGGGAATGGTCCCATAATTTAATATCCATTTAACATATTCACTCACAACAATACTTGATTCAATAACGTATTAGAACAAATAAATGTTTTAATTCAAGTCTTATTATCACTAATTTGTGTGTCGAATTAAATATTCTTGTCAATGCATGTAGAGTCATGAGGAAGATACAAATACTAGGGGTTTGTTTTCTTAGTCATTTTCAAGCTATTTTCTGTTTTCGATTATGTAAAACAGTGAAAACGCTTTCTTTTTCCGATTTTCAAAAATGCGTTTTCGAAAACGAGTTAAAAATTTACAAAAAAAAAAACTCAAAATGACAAATTTGTCGTTTTTGGTGTTTTTAAAACAATTTCTTAAAATGTCAAAAATAACACATTTTTAACAATTTCAACATACAAAACTCAAAATGAATTCAAAACTCAAAATATAAAGAGAACAACTCCTAAATGTCTGGGAACAACTATATTTGAATTAATAGAAAAAAAATCGACCATTGGTGGTCAAATATGAATTCTTTATTCCAACAAAAATCTGATCTCTTTTTAGACAATTGTAGAGTCCATAATTCATTGTTTGATTAATTACCAATTTTGTCATTGTTTTCATTCATTCTTTGACGCAATAAGGGGTGACTGTGATTTGTTGGGGTTGTTGAAGTTGTCAAGGAAGCAGAAGTCATCTGATTTTAATCTCTCTCAAACAAATGCTTAATTCAAACATGGTGGGGCCAGTGACTTGACATCAAAATCAAATTTTCTCCACCACAATCGTTCCTAGACAGGTGCTAACAAATAAATAAATTTAGCTGTTAGTTTTGATGAACTCGGATCAATATCCATGAACAAACTTGAATTAGTCTTGTAGATATTTCCTTTTCTTGTTCCGGTCATTATCTAAACAAATAAAATTGAAATGGGCGATCGAGTGTAAAGATAATGATGGCGTGGAATTTGCTTCTATACTATAATGAAATTCAACAAGTGTTAAAAAAAATGACTTAAATCAACTTCAAAATATCTGTAGAAGTGCCAAAGAGGTGGTTTTTTCAGAGTAAGCAATGATTTTTTATTTTTTTTTTCTTTGTGAAGGGATGGTTGGGGAGGGGGTGCAAAATATCTATTTGGATGATGTGATCCATATGTCATAGTATTTCAATGTAGTTTGGGTCACTGATTTTAAGGGCATGATGCTAAAAAAAGGGAGAAGAAAAAAAAAAGGTGATGCAATGAAATTGATCAAAGTATTTGAGAATAAGTAGTTAAAAATTGGCTCGAATTGAGACGATCCAAGTTCGTGAGCAGTTCGACCCACTTGTCATCCCCGTGTCTCACACTTACGAGTTGATTATATTTTTAAAACCAAATTGTGCTGAAGAAAGTTTTTGCCAATAAAATAAGGTTTTGTTGGATACGTAGTTAATTAAGATAATGGAAGAGTATATTTTAAGGAGATGACTCACACTTGCAAGTTGATCATATTTTAAGAAGATTAATTCTTATCTCTTTTATAGCTCGTTTCGCTGAAATTTTATCGATCTTGGAGCAATAAATTTTTTATGTGGTGGTGGTGGCGGCGGCTGGCATTGATGATGGTTTTTTATAATGGTGGAGGGATGGCAATGAAGATGATCTAAATATTTTTTTGTTGATGGTAATGGGGGTGTAATACAGTGTGTTGTAGTAAGATAACGGTGGTAGCGGTCTGACGATGGTAATGTTGCCATTGACTACTGTATAATAATGAATTTACAATTGATGGTGACTATCGTTTTAATGGTGGAAATAGAAAACAATATATTTGTAACACATTGCTACAAATGGTGACTACAGCGACAGTAGTAGCATGAGGTGAAAAGTCTGTAATATAATACAATACAATGCAACACACTTTGTTATAGTTAAATTCATTATTGGTCACCCAATTTCTTTTCACCATTTTCACTAATTTTAAAAGGGATAAAACGATGAAATAAAATAAAATAAAAACTTATTTCAAAAAAGAATACTTTCCTTAAAAAATAAAATTTATTTTTAAAAAGTTTTTAAAATTAAAAAAAAAAAAACTTATTTCAAAAAAATGTTACTTAGAAAAATAAAATAAAATAAAAACTTATTTTGAAATAAACGTTTTTTTTTTAAAAAACTTTTTTTAATTTTAAGAAAAAATTAAAACAAAGTTATTATTCATTTTTTTCTACTACTTGCTACATGTCTCTAATAATTTCAGAAGATCTTAAAATAAACCATTCATATTGGGAACAATATTCTAGGTTGGAAGCATATGAGAATTTTGTGTTTATGATCTATAAATTAACCCAAAAAAATAGTTAATTGAGTCTGTTCTGTGTAATTCGATTTCATCTATACATTACCTAATTTAGCCTCCATTTAGAAGAATTTTTGAACTTGGTTTAATTTATAACCAAGTTTTTAGCGTTTGCTATGAATGCACGAGTCTCCGACATTGCCGAAAAAAGTACTTTCACTTCGAGCGCTCCCTTTCAATATAGGGAAAAACGACTTTAAACTATATATTTCAATATAATTTTTTTAACTCTAGTCGCAGTTCTAGTTAAATTGTTCGAGTGAAGCTTTCACTTTGCCTTGTGCTTCTTCCTTCCTTCAAACATACATTGCTACCTCTCAGATTCACTTCAATTGACTTTGAATCTCCATCGTCAATAACCCAATGTTATAATAACTTGTGATAACATTGACCTTGATGGTTTTAATTAAGTTCAAAGATCACCTTAAAGTTTGTATCTTTTAATAATGACATTTTAAATTATGAGAATGATAATTTGAATTTACTTTGTATCCTATTTGACGATATGGGATTCAAACAAAGTACAAGATTATAAGTGTTTGTAACTTGTTGCACAAAACAAGAAAAGGAATGGATGAATGACCATCTATAGTTGTTGAAAACGGTAGTTTTGATTCTTTTGAAAGAATGTGTCAACCAAACAACGCATATGTTAAGAAATAAGTAAATACTATTTGTTTGAGCTTAATGGAAAAAATACTTCAATGGGACGACTCTACTTGAACATATGGTAGAATCGCTAACTCAAATAACACCACCTCATATACCAAACTACTAAAATCATGACACCTCAGACGCTCAGAGAATAAGAAAGATAAATATAGTAAATGGGCGGACCCACTTGAAATCCAAAGTGTCTTAATTTGAGTGGTTCAAGATTCGAAGTGTCTAGATTTGGATGTACGAATGGCGTGTCCAATTAAAGAAATAATGAAGCTATTTTATCTGGTTGGCGATGATCTCCGTGTGATAGGTTAGATAAGAACAATGCTCTGGGTATAAGAAATTATCCATAGATATCGGACGGAATACACACAATAGGCGGGCTCCTATTTTTTTGGCAATATTTAATTCAAATGGGTCCCGTCTCCAATGTGAGTGTAATTCAAATTTCTGTACAAAATCTGATTTTTTCTTGTACCTGCATAATTTTTGTTAGGTAATGTGCTCTGAAGTGGTAAAGTCAATTGAACCTTTGTTTGACATTTTTTATAATCCATTAAATCATCTTTTGTCCACATAAATTATGGAATTCACGAATACTATCCAACTATGCCACTAATTTCATTTTATTAAAATTTAAATAGATCATAAACAACTCCGAACATGTTTTAAATATATGAGACCTGATTTATAAGTCTTATCATTTAATGTCACATTATATGGAGATCACTTCAATGGAGATAAATAACATTATTAGGAAAGAATTCACTTTTACGGGCAAGTAAATTTTCACGTCATGTTCTAGACTTCTAGTTTGATTGTTGTTAATTAGGTTGTCAACACCTCCTATAATAATGTTAGAATATCTTTCACATATCCTAATCCACCCAATTTCTCAACTTTTTGGGAAATGACAAAAAAGGATATCTCAATCGGCATTACATTTTGGGAACAATACATAATTCCTTGTTTTAAAGATCACATTTCATAAATAACAAGCTTCAAAAATCAGGTGTCAAATCATTTTATTAAATATTTTTAATTATAATATAATACAATTATCTCAATTTATTAAATTTCAAATCCAAATCACTATCTCTACTCTCTATCCTCTCCCTACCCCTTCTCTCCATCGGAGGCGGTCATATACTCCGGTGGCCTCTCCGGCGACTGTTATGCGCGATGACTCAGGCGGCCACTGTGATGACAGTTCCGACTGCTCCAATAACCACTCCAACGCATGCTTTGATCAACTTACCCACATCATCCATCCACTATAAATTTCCAAAAAAAAATTGTAGAATTTCAAGTCACGATTGATCATAATTGGTCACAACGAGTCACAATCGGTCATAAACGGTCACAACCGATTACAAACAACACATATTTGGTCGAAATTTCATCTTGCGCCGCTAAATTCAAACATCGTCGCTATATCGGAAAAACCATATCCAAAATACTACAAATTGTAAAACCATCAACAAAACGCACCACTGCAACCGCCATTACCACCACCAACAATAGCACCACCTGAACCAACACCAGCACGATGACCAAGACCACCATCTGTGACCACCCTCACCCTGCCACCGCCATCTCCTTCGTTGTCGGCTGTCAAAGTACCATTATTAATACTGTTCTTCTCTTCAAGCAACATAAAACATGGACGACCTGAACCTTCTTTTATAGATCTGAGTTTTCATCACTGTTCTTCTCTTCAAGCAACATAAAACATGGACGACTTGAACTTTCTTTTCTAGATCTGAGTTTTCATCACTATTCTTCACGTTCCTCAAGCTCCCTTCTCTCTCGTCTTCCATTTTCTTCATCCTCAACTCTAACGACCTGAACAATAGAGTTAAGGTAGGGTCGAAGCTCCGCTTCTGAAGTTTAGAGGCAACAGAGTCCCAGAGAAGTTCAGATTTTTTCTGAATCATCACAAAATGCTTTCAAAAATTAAAAATTGAATATTACATTCCACCCTAACCCTAAAAGTGAAGCAAGCAGCGACGACGCTGCCAGCAGCAGCTCTTCGCTGCAGCGACGAAGCCAGGCGCTGCTCCTCCGTTCATTGGTGGGTTTGCAGCGAACTCACCCGCCCGTGGCCAAATCGTTGCAGTTGTGGTTGCGACGACTCGATTCCGACGACGCTGTTCCACGGTGGCTGCAGGAGGAAAATGAGGAAAGAGAGAGAGAGAGGATATGAAATCAGTTTGGGATAAAGCGAGGGTGGGTTGGGGTTAGTTGATGAATATGTAGATTTAAATTTTTAATAATTATAATTAATAATTTTATTTACCACCTGAAATCTGAATTTTAAACTATGCCGTGTTTGATAGGCCACATTTTCCGGGGAAGTAGGAAAATATTTTCCACTTTCCACTTTTTTGACTGTTTGATAGGCGAAATTTTTCGCGAAAAATATTTTCCGATTTTTCCCACACGTGTGCATTTTCCAGGTTTTTGATGATAATGTTTTCCCGCCTTTTTGGTGGGAAAATATTTTCCCGGCTGGTTGGAAATTATTTTTTTTTGTTTTGGCAATGGAAACAAATATCATAACCAATGGTAAAAAAAAATTTCACTTTAACGGACAATTTTCATGTAAAACAAAGTCAAACGAACACTAAATTTTGATAAAAAAATGATTTTTTAGGAAACAACTTTTTTTTTCCTTTTTTTTCTTTTTTTACTTTTTGGCAATGGAAATAAATTTTATAACCAATTGTGGAAAAAAATATCACTTTAATGGATAATTTCCATGTAAAACAAAGTCAAACGAATAGAAAATTTAAAAATTTTTCGGGTGGAAAATTATACCAATCAAACACACTTGAAATCATTTTCCCTACAAAATATTTTCTAGACAAATCTTTTCCCTATAAAACATTTTCTTTCCTCCCATTTTCACCCTTGTAATCAAACACATCCTTAATCTCTTTGTTTATGACAACTGATCTTCAATTGCAAGGTTTTAGGTAATTTTCCCTTACATTTTTGTGAACAAACTTTTCCTTAGCCCAACATTACGAATAGCCCAAGCCCAATCCAATCTAGGCCCAAAAGCCGAGTCCAAATTTCAAGTCTCTGATAGTTGCCTAACCTGAGGTCAAATATTGTATAATCTGCAATGTCACTTAGAAATGAAGAAAATGTACAATTTTTTTCTTTAAAAACTATTTTTACTCACAAAAGAATTATCGACAGTTCAAAAAGAAAAAAAAATAAAAAGAAAAGTTCAGTGTATATCGTTGATCACTATTTACATATTTACCTCACTTTTATCACTGTACAGATAGAGAATAACCTCTCTCTCTCTCTCTCTCTCTCTCTCTCGTTATACACACACCAATCCAGCACATTATTTTACGGTAGTAGGAATTTTGAAACCAAATGAAATGTACCACCCTGATCCCTGGTCACTTTAATTGCCTCGACACTCTCTCAATAAACAATATTTTGTACACAATCTTACGATTTTTCGCATCAGTCGATCCATTTCATAAATTCATCCAAGGAATTTTTGGAATTAGCATCACCACCCTTATCACTTTGATCAACCTGTCCATCTCCTCCGGCCACCACGATCACCTTCGGTGCCCGCACTTTGAACCGTTCAGGCCTCTTCGAACCGAGGCTAAGGCTCCTTCCAAGAGTCCGAAAACTTGTCATCTCTTTGTTCTTCCTCGAAGCATTACCAGTTTTCTTAAACACAACCACAAAATCTCCGTAATTTTTTGGGAAAATTTTCTTGAAAAATTCATGTCTTCTAACATAAATTTCCCTGAAAGATTCTAGTAGCACCAGCAACCTCGGATCAACCCTGTTCCCAGATTTCCATCGAATCATATGTGGCCGATAATATTTTTCTCCAAAATCTTTTCTGTATAATTAGTGGTGGCAATCGAGCCGAGCGGCTCGTCGGCTGGCCACTCGGCTCGTATTGTAGCGGCCCACGAGCCGCTCGGGCTCGTCAAAAAACGAGCCCGAGCACGAGCCGAGCACGCCGGCTCGGTAGGCGAGCCGAGCCTGCTCGGCTCGTTTTTGACGAGCGGCTCGTTCATTTTTTTATTTTATTTTTAAAGAATGATAGTTAAAAAACAAAATTCAAAAAAAAGCGAGCCCGAGCCGAGTAGCTCAGCTCGGCTCGCTACAGTACGAGCTCGTGGGCCGAGCCGAGCTCGCCCACGAGCAAACGAGCCGAGCACAAGCTCGCCTCGTTTTATAACGAGCCACGAGCTCGAGCTCGTGGGTAACGAGCCGAGCTCGTGGGCAACAAGCCGAGCCGGCTCGACTCGTTTGCCACCACTATGTATAATCCAGAAAAATCATTTTCCCAGCCGGGATATGAATCGATGGCAGTGTTTGATTCCTCGTAGGAGAAATTGGACATCATTTTTTCTTCAAAATACATAATGAGAATTTTCGCAAGTATATGTGAAGAATGTATGTTTGATGAAGAATTGATTGAAAAAATGTAATATATATGCAAGTTTTAAATATCTTGATGTCCAAGCAAAAGCAAGAATTTCTTTTTTGACTATGGGATGATTACGAGGTCATGTAAGAGCGTAGACAACGCGTAGATGACTGGATTAATAGAGGTTTTAGGCCAATGCTTGGTTCATATACAAAAATCGATTAAAATTTAAGTAAAAAATCAATATTAATTTAATTTTAACTATGCATCTCATGGGCTCCACAATTTTCAACTACGCATTCCATTAAATTTTATCATAATCTACTAAAAATCTTATTTTTATCTAAATAAAATAGGGGCTAGATGAGTCTGTTTGAGTCCCCTTTTTTGCCGAAACGCATTTTGGAATAGTAATTTGATGGAGAATGTGTGATTAAAAGATAAAGAAAAGTTTTGAGTTTACACGTAATATTATTTTATTAAATAACGTGTGGTTAAAAATAAGATAGAAAACAATATATTTTGAAAATAATGAGAACAATAATATTTATGAGATCAAAGGTGGCTTTTAGTTTCTTTCAGACCTTTTTATTGAGTTTCCCGTTACATTGTGAACTTGGTGGTTGAACTTACACTTCATACACTCTTGTTTGTGCGTGTACGTTTATTTGATCACTAGTGAAAATATGGGATCTGTTTTGGCCGGATTAAAATTTGATTTTAATTTAAGACAAAGTCAAACAATCAATATTAACCACATCTTTCATGAGTCCCACTTCTTTTCAACCACACATTTCAAAAACTTCTATCACAATCCACTAAAAATCTAATTTTAATCCCCACCAAACACTCTCATGATATGACAACAGAGTTATCTGTAAACTAGAATTTCAAGTGTCAACTAGACTAATACGTCAGCTTTTTCATTAGTTAGATTAACAAACATATGCCATGTTTGACTTCAGTTAAAATTATAACTCATTTTTTTTTTATCAACTACATATTCTGTAATAAAATAATATTACACGTAAATTTAATTTTTTTTCTATTTTTTAAGCAAATATTTTTCAAAAAAATATTATTCAAAAAATTAAAATGAAAAATAATGAGAGCCAAACAGGGGCATAATATAATAAAATTCTAATTTTGACATTCAATTGTAACAAAATAAAATTCGATGATTAATTTAAAATGAAATAAATAGATGATTCAACAAAAAATAGGATGTGGAGAAATCTAGGTGGCGGAGCGGAGTAAGGATGCAATTTTTTTCTTTTCTTTTTTACTTCTTTGTCTTAGGGGGTGTTTGTTTGTGATTTTTGGGGGAAGAAATGATTTTTGAATAGTGATATGATGGGAAATGTGTGGTTGAAAAAGAAGAAAAAATTATTGATGTGATGAAAAATACTATTTCATTGAAAAATGTGTGGTTGAAAATGAGAATTGATTTACTGTAAAATTTGAGAATCCCAAATAAACAAGCTATTATTTACTACTCCTTTTTTCGTTTTTCTTAAAATTATATTTAAATCACGATAAAGCTGACGATGATCAAATTGTATCCTTGAATAGTCAATTTTTGAGTCTAGAATCTTTGTTCTTTTCCTTCGCACTTCCGCTTCTTGTGTTCTTCTTCGTGCCTGTACAAATAAAAAGTTCAAAATGACGTGTTAAAAATATTAAGAACTAACATGTTAAATCCCGAATAAGATTAAGGAACGAAATGCAATTTTCCAATAACATATCGTTCTTCCAAACGTGTCACGAAAGCATTTTCGCTTGTCGTAAATCAGAAGCTTCATTTCACTCTCAAAGGGCCCTCGCGAAAATACACGCATACTCACGCGCAAAAAAGAGGAAAATCTACCAAGGAATGAAATCGTTGACTCTAATTCATGGGATTCAACTCAGTCACCACTCAACTTACTTCTCGAGGTAAAAGGGGTTGAAACAAAGGTTACGATGCTTTTTTTTTTTTTTTTTAAATTTTAAAGTATTTTCATCTTTTCTCAAATGATATCAAATGGACTCTAATATCTGTTGCTGGGGAAATAATGAACAAATTGATCGAGCTCAAGTCTACACCATCAAGCTCAAATGAGGTTCCAACCCAAAATTAATTGGCAATGGATGAAGTAGTCCACTTGAGTTACATGGTGGATTTCTTTTCTTCTCCCAATCGATATGAGACTTTTTATTTGCTCCCAACAATCTTCCCCTCAAACGAAGGACCACGTCATTGTGGCCTCCCCTCAAACGATAATTCATTCGCTAATCATTTTGTATCGTCGTTATTACCGTCGTCCTTGACCAAATGGGACCCGCCGCCTAACCACCAATATTATGAAGACTTTCGACACAGGCACCTCAAACGCGAATAATTTTTTAGCCCGATCGTCACCACGCTTTCTACTACGTTCCTCCTACCCTGAGCTCTTGTAGGAAAAATAATGAGCAAATTGATCGAGTTCAAGCCCACACCAACAAACAAGTGAGGTTCCATCCCAAAATGAATTGACAATGGGTGAAATAGTCCACTTCAATCCCAAAATCAATTGAGGGTGAAATAGCCCACTTCAAGTTACATGGACGATTTCTTTTCTTCTCCCATTCTCCCACTCCTTATGAGACTTCTTGTTTGCTCTGTGGGTTTAGAATTTGCTCTATCTGGCCTTTAATCTTGTTCTGATCTTTTATGCATTGTAATTTCAGTTTCTGCAAAAGTTAAAAGAGCTAAAAAATGTCAGGTTCTGTGAACGAAGATCAAGAACAGAGGTAATGATAATTTCTTTTAATAGTTTTGAAATTTAGTTTTCGGAGTTTTCCCTTCGTGGGTTATGGTCTATGAGTGTTTTTAAGTGTCGTGTGCAAAGAGAGAGAACTGTCAGTTATGCTCGCAGATGTAAGGATCTTTCTTTGTGCCTTTTCTCCTATAATTTCATTAATCGAGATTGAAAATTTATTTTTGGAGTTCTTCCTTTGCCGGTTTTGATCTATGAGTGATTTTAATTATATTCTGTGCAAAAAGGAAGAAAAAACCAATTATTCTTTTCATTCTGATGTCCATAGGAGCTTAGATGTTACCCCGTGGATCAAAGTTTTCGACTTTCATGTTCTTTTTGAAAAATTGAAAACTTAGATTTGTTTGAACTTGTGTATAATTGAACTTAGAACTTTTACGGTTCCATAGTAGAAGAAGCCTTATATACTTAAAATCTTGGGAATTTTATTATGCTCTTCTTGCAGTTGTCATAAATTATCTGAATGTGATTGCAATTCATAACCCATATTTAGTAATTATTCTGTAGAAATTTGATTGTGCTAATTCTTGTGTAAAGAGATGCACCCCACAACTCAACAGAAAAAAGGATAAGTTATTGACATCGCTATTTCTAGATGTCTACTATAGAAGAAAAATCCTTGCCAAGTTTACTGTTCCTCATTGTTAGTATATTTTTGTATTTAAAAAGCAGACTATTATGTAATCTGCTAGAGGCTTAGCGTTTCCATTTATTAGTGTTGTTCAGCTGGATAAATTTATAAAGCTTTAGAATGTCCTTGTTGAATATAAATTGTAACTATAATTGAATCCATTGAGGGGAGAATTATTGGCAGTTGAAAGGTAATATTATCAGTTACTTGAATAATTGAATTGAAAATCTGCACCGATGAGCTTATTTGCCATAAGATATGACATTTACACGACATTTTTTGCTAATCTTAAATAAATAGAAAATGTAAAAGAAGCAACTTTCAGAAAACCTTGAGCATGGTTGGCCAAAAAAGTTAACTTTAAAAGTAACAAAGCAAGCTGTATGACAAGTGAGAAACCTACTTAACTCAAATTATGCCCAGGGAAGATTGTATAAATGCACACCGTTCTTTTATCCAATTCATCTTCATTGGTCTCTGTTCTGTCCTTTTGAACCTTCCATTTCCCTTGTTTGTTCTATGCAGTTAACTTAGTGGTGGGACTATTGTCAGGCTATTGTCAGGTTTAACTCCATTAATTATTACATCTAATTGTTCAGAAACTTGCAAAACAAGGATACACTGGCATATAAGCTGCATTTGGGGTACTGCAGTCATTGTCTTTCTTTCTCTCGATAGGAGAAGTTCAACAGTCATTGAAAACTGTCTGAGTACTCTCAAAGCAGTTACTAAACTAGCTGCATCTTGTTGGGTGATAAAGTGTTACTTGAAGCACATAAAGATGAACACAAATGAGCATGCTCACGTTCTCGTGTTCTTTCGATGGAAAACAACACAGTTGCAGTCAACTTCTTTCATTGTAATTAAAACTGGACATCTCAAAATCTTCAAGGAAATAGAAAACCAAATAAAACCTATAGAAAACCAAATACTTGGTTTGTTGTAGCTTACAGGATATGTTTTCTGTTGTTCAGAAGAAAGCATGTGAATTACCTCTTGGTTGCTTCTTTTGTTATTTGCTCCTGTTATAGTATATGTAGCTTGAAGATTCATTCCTGGTTAACGTCCCATCTTGCTAGTATTTTTTGTGGACCTTCTGGATTTCCTTTGATTATATCTTTCAACAAATGGAAAGGAACTGCAATTGTGATCTATGATTTCAGAAAGATTGGCTTTGATGTGAGAGTTAGGTTTGAGCTGATATATGTAAATCAAATCATTGAGAGTTTTCTGCTTAAGAAGGAAGTAAGAATGTTGCCATGTCAATTCTACACTTGCTATACTCTCCATGCATGAATTTGCGGGAATTTGTGTGTCAGTGAATCACCGGGGGATTCTAACAATAAAAGTTCCCATTTCAGGTTTCAGTGTAGCTTGTCCTTGTCACAAATACTAATCAGTTGAATGACTTTCCAGTTCACCAACTGCAAGTCAGTAGGTTAGGTTCCTTTTCTAGCTGGAAAAATCCTGTTAACACGGTATTGATCTAAAGTCTATTGTGTTTGCACTTATTTGAGTTCATCTTATCGTGTCAATTTTATTTTCTAGAAGGGAAACTATGGAGAATGAAATTACTTAGTAGTTGATAGACCCCACTCATTGCATTCAGGACTCCTAATTCATTCTCTGAGATTAGGTTCTTGATGTAAGGACCCGATTTCTCAAAAAAAATACTCGAATCTTTACTAATTCAAAAGGAATAAGTGCATCTCGAGCCAAAAGATAAAATTAACATTTATTTATTCAAAAAAAATGTAATTGTCTAAATAAAATAAAATGCAAGAACAATCAATCCCATAATAACCAATATTTGTAAACAAAACAAATAAAAATGGATTTTCTGATTATTAAATAAAATATATGCCACCACCGTCCGATTACCAGCTCCAAACTCCCGATCTCAATTTCCCGAAAGGGGGAAGATTTAAATGGATGAGATTTAAGAAAAATATCAATAAGTGTGTGCAGTGAACATGTATTTGGCATTTAAATAACGGGAAAAACTCGAGATTTTCATAACATACGTATAGGAGACACATGGACTACTCCGAACATAGGTGGTAGTAAATCCAGTGCGTAGCGCTACTAAACTTCGGCCTTCTTATCATAAACATACATGACCCATAAATAGATTTCCAGAATTTAAAGCACAAAATACGAATTCACTAAACCACATGCAACATCACTTACCTCGTAGTTGAATAAAGTTTGATAAAATGGGTGTGAGATAGTTGATTGATCAAAAGCAGCCTTTCAATCTTGCACGTACAAAAAGGAAAAGGTTTCTTTTGTGTGTGTGCGTGTGAAAAAAGTGTGGGACGTGGGTGTGTGTGTATAGTCAAATATAGTATTGTCAATTAGAAAGGAAAAGTGGAATCTTTCATAATTGACTCCCAACATTACTATTTACCATACATCACTCTCATGATTCATGTCAATCTGTCATATATTATATATATATACCACATCATTATTATTACCAAATATCATTTCCATAATTCATGTCAATCTATCCTATATATATATACACGTACCTAAAGGAGAATGATTCTACTATTTTAATCAAGTCCTTAACTAGGCAAAGTTCACAATTTGATCCCTAAACAAAAATAAACTAACAGTTGGTCCTTAAATATTCAATTTCCTACCATAAGGTCTTAAGTCTCAATATTAACGACTATAACTAATTTTCGAGGTGTTACACTTGAACTGGGGTTCAATAATTTTTATAATAAGAGAGAAAATTGCGATGCATTTTAAGTTTACTCTTTTTGCAATAGAATCCTTTTTACCACATTGTTGATGATTGAATATAGATAAATAAATGTCCCTCTTTAATGGCTTAAACTTTTAGATGAGGTTATTACGGTGGTATTAGAGTCCGGCGAAAGACCTGGGTTCAAGTCTCATTGCCATCTATTTATAAAAATTGTGCGGGTGTAAAACTTTATGAATTCGGCCTGCAAGTAAAGCGGTCGTGTTGATGTTTTTATTTAAATAAATAATTTTTCCCATCTCTAAGAGTTTAAGCTCTTAGATAAGATGGTTAACTTTGGTATTTATATTAAAGAAGAAATATAGTCTTCAACGCATGGAAACCTTGGTTTTTGTATTACATATTATAATTATAGTTTATCCATGTTGGAATTTCTTTGCATTTCATTAATTTAGAGCAAGGAAAATAAAACTGACATCCCTTATAGTGTGACTATGCTACTTTTCTATTCACTGAAAAAGGGGCATATATAATATATTTAGGGGTGGGCGTGGGTTGGGTTGGGTCGGGTCGGTTTTTGCCCCAACCCAGCCCAGGCCATTATTATTGACCACGTTGTCGGTTTGTTCGAAATCGACAGACCCGACCCGTATAAATATTGAAACCCAACCCAATGACGATTATGTGTCGGTCGGGTTGGGTTGGGTTGGGTTGATCGGTTTATATCGATTATTTAACTTATATGCTTTGGAACACGAGATGCAAGTTACATTCCTTTCGGCTAAGAAGAATTTCCATGGCCAAAGGGATCTATGTTGGGAAATAAATAATCAAATTGCGGATATGCAAGAGACAATAAAATCATTCTTGATTTAATAAAAAAAAACATGAATTAGACGAGAAGAGAAATGTGAGATGCCTTTTTTAGGAAAGCTAAAATCAAAGCAAGAGCTTTGAAATAATTCTTAAATAATTTGTGAATGTTTAATATGGGGACATAAATGAATATACACACTATTGATAACACCAATCTCGTGAAGTGTGGACATTGAAGATTACTCATGATAGCTTTAGCAATCTTTTCCGCTTGGACTCGAAAGCACTGGAAGTTTACATGAAGAAATTAACAAATGAAACATGACAAACGGATACTGACTAAATTGAGAATGAAGGAATTAAAGCCCACTATGAAACTATTCATACTATGCGCAAGATGAACAAGACCATGATAACAAGTGTAAGCTCCCTTGGGTCCATGAGAATCGAGAACATGACTCATTTCCATCCATAAGAAGGGATCGAGGTCGAAAAGAAAGGGAAAAAACATCTTGAATATGAGATGGGAGTTGGGTGGAAAGCAAATACAAGTAAACCCGATTAGAAAAAGTCGAGCCGCGAGGCGAGGGTAGCATCATGTTCCCGATGAGAAACAAGAAGAATTTGGACAGACGACACGCAAGAATTAAGAAAAAACTAACAAGAAGGCAAAGACTAACCTTGAAGAACTCGGGGAAGAGAGAAGTCGGCGAAGAGAGAAGTCGGTGAGGGAGGAAATGAGGGGAAATGAGATCTAGGGTTTTACTTCTACACGTTTTAGTTTGGCAAATTTTTTTTTTTTTTTTTTTTTGAATTGGCGGGTCGGGTTGGGTGGTTTTTGTCGGATTGGGTGGGTTAACCCACAACCCACCCAAACCCGCTAACCTTGCAACCGACCGAACCCACCAAAAAAACTGGAAAAACCGACCCAACCCGGGCGGGTTGGGTCGGGTCGGGGCGGGTTGATCGGTTTGGGCTAGCGGTGGCAACGAGCCGAGCCGAGCCGAGCCCGAGCCGGGAAAAAAAAGCTCGGGCCGAGCCCGAGCTTTTTTGGACCGAGCTTTTTAGCCGGCCGAGCCGAGCCGGGCCGGCCAAAAAATGAGGCTCGGCCCGAGCTTTAGGCTCGAGCTTTAGCGGGCCGAGCCGAGCCCGGGCCGAGCCGGCTCGTTTTTTTTTTTTTTTTTATATATATCTAAATTAAAAAAAAAAATTGTACATATTATGCGGAACACGTGTTATAAATTAAAGAGATTATGAAAAGTTCTTTTTTTGTTTAAGTATGTAACATTTATTTGTTTTAATGTCATGGTGAAATTTCCTTGAGGTCGTAATTCCAATAATTCGAAGGCAATAACTATTATATTTATCATTGAAGAATAAAACCCTCCTCCTTTATCGGAGCTTGGGACCGGCTACAATTATCGTAGGCGGAGTTAAAATTGTACACGAATAAAATATTTCGTGTACAATTTTTTAAAACAAAAAAATTAAAAATTACGTATTGAATTGAAACTAAACAATTTAAAAACTTACAATATCTTATGCTTTAATCTGCTTTGTAACTCGTAGGCCATTATACTATCAACTTGTTCTTGAAGACGTAATTCCGCATTCCCAGTCCTTTAAACATATTAAAGCCTCCAATATATTTTCTTTTAGTCTTGATCGTTCGTCACTTAAAACTCGACCACCTAAACTAAATACGACCTCCGATGCTCTTTGTGAACACCGGCGGTGTTAGTAGATCGCGAGCAATTTTTGATACAATTGAATCTTGCCTTTCGTTACATCTCCACCATGATAAAAGACTAAAATCACGTAATTCTTGTGGTTGTAACATACTACGAACGTCCGCACATATACCTAGCTAACTCAGAAGGAATTTCAAGATTTGTACCCAGCTTTGACATCTATTGCTCTAGATATTGACGAACTAGAACTAAATGAGGGAATACTAGTATTGGTCTCTAAATAACTCCATATATTATCTACATTTGTTGAAGTGTTCTTTGAAAAAGTATTTTGGGAAGAACTACTGTGACCTTCTTTTTCGGCGTAATAGTTATACATTTCGCATAACATTGATTCTATATTCGTATGTGAAAATTGTATATCCATGAAACGTGAAATCCCATTTATAATAGCTTTGTGCCGGTTAAATTAAGTCGAGGGTCCATTACGAAGCTAATAAAAATAATGAGGGTATCTCTTCCCAATATTTACGAAACTTTAACTCCATAGAATGAACTACATTAAACGTGAAATCCTATGTCTTTGAAATGTTTGTGCAAAATAGAAAAAATGTTGTAAAACAAGTGAAGATGTAGGGTAATAAATACCGCTACATTCCTTTGTGGCATTGAAAAAAAGTTTTAAAAATGTTTTAACGATAAATGCAATATTCCATTCCCAAATCTTCAATTATGTTCGGGTCCGTATGTATGCCTACCGTTATAATACATTGTAATAACTTTATCATAATTTTCACACGAGTGTAACATAAGATATGTAGAATTCCATCTATGTGATACATCATTGACAAATGATTTCTCTTCTAAGCCATACTCGGCCACGTAAAGTA
The DNA here is from genome assembly GCA_035079005.1 of Fraxinus americana. NCBI lineage: Eukaryota > Viridiplantae > Streptophyta > Magnoliopsida > Lamiales > Oleaceae > Fraxinus > Fraxinus americana. The sequence goes on along the minus strand of CM068713.1, from coordinate 6,463,288 downwards.
TTAAATGCTTGCTTTCTTGCGGGTGATGCGGTAATAAAATTAATTGCTTGCCTAATTTTATCTAAGCGTGTTTTTATATGTTCTAATCCAGTTTTACAATCAAATTAATAATGTGGCATACACAACGTTGATGGAAAAATAAACCTCCAAATATAGGGTTCAAATCATCAATAAATTTATCGACAACAACTTTGTTTACACTAGCATTATCAAATGTAAAACTTGAATCATTTCTTGCATACCATATTCTTGTATAATATCTTTTAAAACCATGTATATGTTAGTCGCATTATGAGGATATTCTACACATCTAAATACGCAATAATTCTTTTATGCATAATCCGTAGGTGATCAATGTAATGAAATTTGCATGTGACAATATAACCTTTTTATTAACACCGGTCCATAAATCGAGAGGTAAATGATATAACACGATTAAAAGTTTTTAAACTTTCAATATTAGTTTGTTTTCTTTTGTTATATAATTTTATAGCATCGAACGAAGTGTATTTCTACAATAAGAATGATACGGGTTGGAGATAATTACGCACAAAGACGAGTAAAGTGTATTGACTCGATCATCGTTAGCGGCATCTCTGCTGCGACGCGTATGCAACCATTCCTTCGCGAAATCTTTCCACGTGAATATACAAAAGTGGAAAGAGTAGAACCGGAACCGATAAATGTTAGTTCGGTCTGTTTCGGGTCGAGACAGCCCAGTTTCGCTTTGCAACTTCTTAATATGTGTCTGTTTAAATGCGATGTGCTCGAACTAGGCTTCCAAGCGGGTTCTTTACCGCAATAATTGCAACATGCTTTCCAAATATCGACTCCATTTTTGAACCCAAACTTTTTTGAGTCATATGTTGCCCGACAATCTGCAGACTCTTTTTTTCGACTTCTTAACCTCGACTACTTCCTCCTCTTCAATATCTTCCAAATCAATTGGAACATTTTGAGATGTATTGTACCCCAAATGGAGTACTCGAACTACCTCTCAAGGCGATTAATCTCATCAACTGGTAAAATCCATTGTGTACGTATTATAAATTTATAATAGAGGAAAATTGTAGTAAAGAATTAAGAATATGATATGTAAAAAAAATAGGAGAGGAGAAATGGAGAATATAGAATATCGTAGTAAAGAATATAGCAAAATGAGTAAATTGAAAATAATCTTGAGTTAAGCGATTGAAGAATGAAGAGTGATATGAAATAGAAAAATTTTCTCGTATTTATAGATGCAGAAAAAAAATTTCAAATTTTAAAATTAAAAAAAAAAAAAATTTTGCGTGCACGCAAGAAAAAATCTTGCGTGCGCGTTAACGCATAATGTGTCTGACTTGTGAGATGATTTTTCAGAAAATATTTTTGATAACACGCGAAATTTTAAAATTTTTTGAATGCACGAAATCGAGACGGATGAATACTGCGATTTCGAGAGCGGATCGTATTACTTTGTACGAGCGGCTAAATTCCTAGGCGCACGCTACGGGCGGCGAATCTAACCTATGTGACGGGTGATAGTGCATGCGGGCGGACTTTCTATTGCACTGCTACGGGCGGCTCTCTAAACACATGTAGCGCATGACTTCTATTTGCGTGCTACGGGCGAAATCTACTACAAATTTGCAGGCAGATTTCACTTTTATTTTTTTTTATTTTTTTTTTTTTTTTTTTTAATACGGGCCATTTGGCCGTGACACGGTCCATGAGCGACGGCACCTTACTTAAGCCCCGTGACGCTATTGCCGATCGCTGCACCTTGTAAATATTTCATTTAATTGTAAAAATAGTTGATAATTAGAAAATTTTAGTATGATTCCTCGGCCAAAAGACGTCTACTCCCGTCATTTGGGTTTTTGTTGCTAAGTCTATTATAGGGGGTATATGACTTTCAAACATCTTTCAAGCTTTTCTAGTGTTCGCCCCCTGCACTAGCCATTGTAATTTCCTGCTTTCAGTCTATTGTAATTTCAAGCTTTCTAGCAATGATCAAGTTTAATTCAATGCATTTCAATTTCGTGTTGTAAGCTTTCTTTAAATTGTGATCAAATCTTCTTTTGTCCCGAGACGGACCGAGAAAAGGCGGAAGGTAGTCTAGCGGAGCAGACTACTGCCGCACGGTGTCCCTTTCTGTGCTAAGAAGAAAGGTAACCCGTGAAACACGGGCCGGCCCGTGTGGCTCGGCGAGCCACACGGGCCGGCCCGGGCTCGGCTCGGAGCCCCCACGTGGGGCTCGGCCCGAGCCTCGGCTCGGTGCTTCCGAGCCCGAGCCGGGCCCGGCTCGGGCTTTTTCCGAGCCGAGCCCGAGCCGCCCGAGCCGCCGAGCTTTTTTGCCTTCTCTAGTTTGGGCGGGTTTTTGCCCACCCCTAAATATATTCGTCATCTTTATGCTAGTTGATGTTATTTTCATAGTTATTCTGATACTGAAGCACTACTATTTCAGGAAAGATACTACCATGGAAGACCCAAAGGCAATGACAATTGAGTTTCTTCGGGCAAGATTGTTATCTGAGAGATCTGTCTCAAAATCAGCAAGACAGAGAGCTGATGAACTGGCCGAGAGGGTGGGTTACAGTATTTGATCTACTCCCTTCCGCCGCACATTTTTTATCATGTAATATGTATTGACTTTTTTGGTCAGTCGGATCATGTTTTCAATTAAAGTTGGACTTAATTTAACTTAGATTAGAAAGTAACATGTGGGAATTTGTAAACTACATTCAAATTTCAAGCTTCATTTCCTGAAACAAAGTAAATTATGATTGTTCTGCTTCAAGAATTGGTTAAATTGAAAAGTGAACCTGCGACAAACAATTTGAGACAAAGGGTATATATGTAAGTGGGAAGACTTGTACTTGCCTCTTTCTTCCCTCTTCTCCACCTTCCCTGTTCATAAAGGTGTTCATAAATCTTAGTTCTGCTGGTTTACGTGTTCTCAAATCATAAAATTTGTTATCCCTTCCTTAAGTCTGTGTTTATATATCTGCAGGTTGAAGAACTTGAAGAGCAGCTGAAGTTTGTGTCTCTGCAAAGAAAGAAAGCTGAGATAGCAACTGCAGATGTTCTTGCAATTTTAGAGGATCATGGGATAAGTGATGTATCTGAGGGATTTGATTCAAACTCTGACCAGGAAGAAACTCTCTGTGAATTTAATTCTCATAACGATATGGCAATGGGAAATGAAGCTTCCACCAACATAAAAATAAGAAGAAATGATAAGGAGGCATATTCTAGTTCTGAAATTGAATCCTCTCCTTCGATTGGTAGGAGCCTGTCCTGGAAAAGTGGTAAAGATTTACAGTATCCTCTCGAAAGGAAGAAATACATGGATTTAGCCAGGAGACGTGATAGTTTTGCATCAACTGGTTCTTCAACAAGGCGGGTTCGTAAATCATGCCGCATGATAAGGCACAGGGAGACTAGGTAATTTTCTTGCTTTGGATTCTGATATTTACCCACACTTCACTTATTTTGGTAGCTATTAAATGTTCTGATCTAATATTTAATCTTATGATCGCATTAGCCTCATGTGATGACATCTGCATCGGACACTTCTAAGGAACTCTCTCATCTGGAAAATGATTCTGAGATGTGTAATTAGTTTGCTTTCTGTTAATGAAAACATATTCAATAATAGCAAGTTTGGCTAAGCTCACGTCTTTTTTTTTTTTTTATTTCTTTACCTGGGCCTAGGTGGGGGGTTTTGGTGGACCCTGCATTTAGATTATTAAATATTAGATAAGGATACTTTTTAAAAAAATAAATAAATAAATAAAGTTTAACCAAACATGCTGTATGACTATACTTGGTGAAAACCTCTCAAAAGTTACTAACTGTTTGAAGGTAGCGAAAAATAAATTTTACATTGTTTTTATCCTCTCCCATTTTGTTTCTCTTTCTGTTGGTTATTCTACAATCTGTTGCTCTTTCTAGTCTTCAGATGCATGGTATAGTCAGCTCATTGCAAAGCTGGATTTTAAATGCACTTGGAATGAAATCATTCTTTTGTTTTTACCAGATCAGCAATAGAGGAGTCCCGGAATGATGTCCATGTGAAAGCAACCTACTGCTCTGAAATTGAACCTGATACATCAAGAAAAAGCCTTGAACATGATAAAGAGAAGAACCTACTGAAAAATCCACCAGCAGTGTTGGAAAATCAGAAGCAAGAAACTAATGGCCATTATTTTGGTGGATATAGGGGAGATAACGACATGGAAAGAGCATTACAACATCAAGCCCAACTCATTGGGCAATATGAAGAAGAAGAGAAGGCCCAAAGAGAATGGGAGGAGAAGTTCAGAGAGAATAGCAGTTACACACTGGTAAAGTTTCATCAGTTTCAAACTTTTCACCGTTTATGCAATCTAACGTTTGGTTCATAAAAAGATTGACTTCTATTTCCTGTTCTAAAGACTACATAGAGGGTATTTTTATTTGGTGAATTACAATTTACTTAACGAAGTATTTGAAATTATCTTTTGTCTATTGTCTAAGTGTGCAGCCTCCAAACTCCGTAGGGAAAATAAAATAGGACAGAAACAAGATGCAAGAGTTTTAACATCTAGTCAATTATTTGATCCCTAGTCTTTTATTTTCTTCATCAGTAAAACCGTCAAAATGCCTTTATCGATTTCTAATAAACAATAATGCACTTCACCTATAGTTTTTCAAAAAAATGTTATTTGTCCAGATACTAGACTGAGACTATACACTGAGTTCTGCATTCCACCAATTTTCTGATTTCCTGTATCAGTTCCATTGATGCACATGATTCACACAGCTTCCATAGGAGAACCTTCGAAGTTTAGCCATTGTTTCTACCCATTCAACTCTATAACACCTCCATAGAGCCTTTTCTGCTTGAAGAGGAAAAAGCACTCTGCTTTCTTCCATCTTTAACAGTCAGTTGTTGATTTCCTTGTCACCACCACTGTTCATTCCTAATCCTTCCTAATGTTGATTCATCTGTCCATTGATGAAGCTGTATTGTTCTCAAATTTTCCAACAAGATCCGAGTATTCTGCTGCTTACAATTATTATCCTTCCGGTGATATGTAAAGCCCCATCCATTAGTTTCAGGTATTTTCTCCTAATCAAGAGATTCAAATTGGATCCTTGCATCTAAATGGTATAGCGGGTGCTCCATATATGAACTCTGTAGAAGTATTGCCTTCAATGATTTTTGAGAAAGACACAGCATTTAGCCCACCCTTTTGCTTGTCTCTGTGTGTGGGGGGGACCCAATCATGCACGAGTGCCTATTAGATGATACTATATATAGTCTCTAATATATGTACAAGACATTAAGCTTACGAGCAGAAGCTTGATGCTAATATTTCTGTTTTGTGAAATTCTAATCCTATGCATTTAAGAGGCACTTGTACAGTTACTTAATTTTTGTGTATTTCTCCTCGGTCATGTTCATTTTAATGTTGTTAATTGAGCATAAATTTTTATGTTAGCACCTTTTTCAATGTTTTCTAGCGGTTCTCCATAAATGTCTGATCCGTTTTGACTTATTATTCATGAACTACCAGGATTTGTGTGACCCGGGGAACCATTCAGATGTGACTGAAGAGCATAATGAGTTTAGAACACCTGAACCGCCATACACTGCAGGAGCAACAAGTTCAGGTACCCACCATTCAGATGTGACTGAAGAGCAAGATGAGATTAAAGCACCTGAACCACCTTATACTGCTGGAGCAACAAGTTCAGGTAACCAAGAAATGAAGTCAGAGCAGGTGGAGGCTTACGTCTATCAAGAATCTCAAACGTCCAAGAGTTTGCCATCTATTACAGATGCCAACAAGGGTAACTTACCGGATCGAAGATGCAGTGGCATGATTTCTTTTGATTCTTCAGTACCAGAATTTTCACATCCCATGTCTATGGGGAGCAGTGATCAACAGTTTTCAGGAAACCATCATGATGCACCTTTGCATAGTTCTCATCAATGTTTGCCCAGCTGTAATTCAAGTTACTCTTCAGCAAAGATCCCTTTATCTCATGCAGGAAACAGTATGCCGATGTATGTTTCTTCAGGAAGTCCTTTGTGCCATGATCTTGCAGTTATGCCTCAACAAACTTTTACTGATTTGGGTTCTGTCCTTGAGAAGCTTCAGCAAGCTAAATTGTCATTGAAACAAAATCTCAATAGCTCACCGCTGGTACCCGGAGGCACGCCTGGCAATATTGGCAAATCATCTAATCCTGAAACAAACACTTTGGACAAGTTCAAAATTCCTGTTGGTTATCCCGGTCTTTTTAGGTTGCCAACTGATAACGAGTTCGAAGCGATTAACAGAAGCAACCGTCCAGGCATTGGTACAGAGTTTGGTTTCACACAGATTTCTCCAGAAAGTGCTGGTGAAAGATTTTCTTCAAATCCTTTTGTCGAGTCTAGAAGTGCTTTCGTTGCTAACCAGTTTCTCAATGTTCCCCCGAGCTCTTTTACTGAAATCAGGCCAAGAGTTTCTACGCAGGGGTCTCTGTCTCAGCCTAGATTGGGTGGTGCAGGTCCGCCCTCTTTTGACGGATTGAACTATCGTAATCCTCGCATGGATATGGTTCTTCCTTCTTCAAGCAATGATTTTTATCCTTTCCTTCCAGACTTCGCTCTGAGATTACCTTCGAGTGAAGGAATTTCAAGAACCTTTCCAAGATCAGAATTAGGGGTACACCCAGTCAATCGCTTCTTTTCATAATATGATCGTTATCGACCTAATGTATAGATAGCCGTCTACTACTTGAGCAACTCAGTTATCCTGGTTATGCTACCTGGAGTTATGTTGATATTGAACTTTATAGTAGATCCCCCCTTCTTTTTTTATTTTTTATTTTTTAAATCTCCCTTTCCTTTTGTTGTAAGTTGAATCTTGTTGGGGATATGAGCAGTACTGGAACATGAATATGCGATCATGAACCTCTTACCTTCTGGTACAGTCTACTGAATGCTTCAGCCTTTCTGATAAAGTTCACTTTGCAACACAGTCCATTCTGATCAAGTCTACGTACTGACTTCTATGCTTGGTTATTGGTGGCTTTGCTTTCGTGTGTAATGTAATTTAAACGTGACTTCAAACTATTGAGAGTATCAAGACATGAACATGCAACAGAATTTTTGACAAGCCGCCAGTGGTGCCGATAAAAGAGTGCATGAAAACTGCAAGGCACTGGGACTTTTGTGGGCCCTCCTTTAGTGTTGCTATCACTTCTCCGTGAAAGGCGCTCAACACTTGAACATCGTCTCCACAACCGGCCAATGGACTCCCCTGTCCCAGCCGTAAGCTCCACCTCACCTGGCTAGTAAAGATGGTCAGTATTAAAACCACTTCCTCTTTTGACGACTTCTGCGCACTTACCCTATCCTTGACTAGCCAAATCCCCATCCTTTTTAGGACTACTAGATGCCCGTGTAAGGAAGTACTTGGTTTTCCTATTCCCTTCTCTAGCCCGTACTTGGTTTTTTTTTTTCCTATTCCCTTCTCTAGCCAGTTAGCAGAACGTTACTTCTAGTACAACTCCTCCCTCTCCTCTGGCCAGTCAATGCCCCTTTCGAGAATTTTAATGTCAATCATCATCCCTCCCACATTCGGCCCCTTGTATAACCCCGTACATACCTTGCATTTCCTTCAAGTCCCTCCACTTTTCAAACCTCACTCCTCTCCACCCATCCAGACCAACCTGACAATCCCCAAGGCCAGCTTGAAATTAAAGGATTTGATCCACCTGATAACCTGGGTCCTACGGTAAGTGTTGTGCCCTATGTCCAATTGATTTTAGACGTAAAAACTTTTAATATGATTGATGTATTATTATTTATAACAGATCTATTATTTAATTGAGTTATTATTCTGATAAATTAAATTAATAGACTTTTATAGATTTAAGTCTTGATAATTTTTTAATTACAAGAAGTTGTGATTGTGAAATACAAATTATATGTGACTTAATATTAAATTACCCGTGTTCATAAGTAATAATAAGATACAGATATCATTATTATGAATAAATTAGTACATGTGACATATCTTACTTATGAAGTGAGAAGCTGATCTCACCCCCTAAAATGTAGAACATTTAAACGGACGTATGGATGGTTTGTTTAGAGAACAAAATATTGGAGACTTGCAATAGAGATTATACATAAATAACTATATGAGCTCAGTGGTCGATCTCTAATTTTTCGGTATTGGAATTGGTCCTTCGACTTGAGGTCATTATGGTATTTTATATGAGGACAACCATACTTTGGTGATATTGAATGTTGTTCTGCCAAAGTCTTTAATACGACATTGTTCGAGTATGTCAAGAATTATACGAAGGTTGTGAATGATTAATAGATGATTCATCACTCTTAGATAGTAAGAGATTTTAATCTACGTTTCGTTCATGTAAGTTGATATCGAAATCCTTGATCATACGTAAGTTGAGAGTTTCGAATATTATTGACTTAAGAATGTGATGAAATATATGATCAATAATAGAGATTAACATACCCATATCTCGTAACTGATCGGATTATAATGCTTAAAGGATTATAATTTTATGGTAAACGAACAAGTTTGACTTTGTCACACCAATTACCTTGTTACATTTTCGTTCACATCCGACACATTGCTAAATGTTAATTTGGGACGAATAATATGAATGAATGAATTAATTAATATAGGTAAATTATTCGTTTTTAATTTATCTTATTTTGATTAAATAAAAAATAATTTCCGTCTCCGACATCATGATCGAAAACCTAGTGGGTCACATGTATAAGGGAGAATTAGAAAAATGATATTAAGAATTAATTAATTGACAAGTGTTCGACATTTGTAAAATTAATTAATTGGATGGTTTATTAATGAGCTTAAGTTAATTAATTAGATTAATTAATTTATAAGCAAAGTTTAATTATTTAAATTAATTAACTAATGAGCCGACTTCTGTTTAGAGGATGGGTTAATTCCACTTAAATATCTATAAATAAGCAATTATGGTTTAAGTTTTTCACGATTGTTACAATAGCAATCGAGATTACAAACACAATATCATAATTTTGCTAGTACAAGAAAGAGAAACCCATAATATCTCATTCTTGTTTTCTTGTGTGGATTACCATTGAAAGCTGAATAATTGAGCAGCTGTTTGTGGAAAGATAGTGATTTACAAATGTGTGGAAATATTGTGATTTATAAAGGTGTGAAAAGATCAAGATTCTCAAAGGAATTCGAAACATTTGCTAAAGATATAATTTTAACAATCATGCTTGGTGTATATAATAATTTACACCACGGTTTAAACTTTGCCAATGACATTATTCAATTTAATAGTTTAAAAAAATAGTTTTTTCAACCAGTTATTTGTTGACAACACAGCAACTGTCCACAATAGTGTAATAAATGATAATACAAATGGCTTTACCCTAATTTTAATTACAATTTCTATCTAAATTGAATTTTTTTTTAAATTTCGTTGTGCATGTATAAGTAAATTTCCAATAATGATATCAAAACCGACTTTATGTTTGTTAGAAATTATTTTTGAATTTTGAGAACAATCAATGGTTGGTTGTTATTGATGCCACCTCACTTCCACTCGTCGTCTACATCCCAAAACTCCCTATCCTACAATATGATAAATCTCATTGCTTTCGATATGAAATAGAAAAACCCATGGATTATGATCCAATATGATGTTAACAATACATTCATAGATACATTAGTAAATTTTGAGAAAGCTTGTGAAAAGGTTTAAAAACAAGTCATACGAGGAAATTCGACATTTTCAACAATCAAATGTCGATAATTTCCATGAAGTAAAATATTGAAAATGTCGAATTCGACAATTTACATCTGCAAATGTAAATCATACCATTCGATACATTATTAACTACAATTTTGACCTCCTTCCCAAAATTTTTAATGTTGGGTAGACACGTCCTTGATCTTAAGCATAGATTCTTGGCATCTATAGCTGTCATATAATTTTTTCTTTCTCGATTTCAAAATGTGATTCATTACAAGAGAAATGGAAAATGGTTGAATTTGCCATTATCTAAATCGAATTTTTTTTTCAATCTCTTCCTCGAAAAATGGAGGCCTATTGTCCGTCATTATCCAAATTCACAAACTCTTCAGTTTTTTCGTCGAAGATTAGAGGACCAGCATAACTGAAATCCAAAGATTCTTCAACTTCTGGACTATTGAAAGGAGTAAAAAGGACTTCGTCCCAAAAATAAAATAGTGAATTTCACAAACACCAATTTATTTCTACCATAAATGAACTTTGCTCTTATATCAACTGATGTAGGGCAGGGAAAGCGTACAAATAATAAACGAACACGCTATCGAATTTTGTTGATTTCAAATGACTACTGTAACATGATCACCTTCTAGTTTGTGTTGATTCCTAAGAATATCAAAAAATAGGCATAAGAAACCCTTTGATTTACGTACAAATATAGAAAATTTGGACGCATTAATTTTAAATACGAATTATTGAGAATTTAAGAGATTGAAAATCTCTGAATTCTATAATTTCAATATTCAAAAAAATAATTTACACCCATTAAGGATTGCAACCTTTATTTAAATTTTAAAGCCATAACTAAAACTAGATAAAGACTAAATCTAGATGAAAAATTAAGCCATTGTTTGATTCCTATTTTTTTCAAAATACATTTTTCTCTCTTATTTTTAACTATATATTTTTCAATAAAATAATATTACAAGCAACTTAAAAACTTTTCCTTCATTTTTAACCACACATTCACCATCAATCTATTATTGCAAAATGCATTTTACGCTCACACTGAAATGAAAAATAATGACAAAAATGAATGATGAAAACTGAGTTTTCATCAAAACTAAATCAAGATAAAGACTAAAATTAAGGATAATGATTAAAATTAATAATGAAGAATCAATCTTCTTCAGAAAAGACACAATTAATAGCAAGCTCACTCAAACATGCTTTTAAAAGGATAAAGATAAGGGTTATTGGCGCAAAACGTCCCTACCTATGACAGTCCTTATGGAAAACGTCCCTACGTTTGATTTCTTAGTGCAAACCGTCCCTACCTTTTCATTTTCTTGCGCAAAACGTCCTTTTGACCCATTTTTAACATAAAATGACTATTATACCCTCTTATATAAATAAAACAAAAAAGAAAAGAAAAGAAAAATAAAGAATAAATTGCAATCTAGTCCAAAACATTTTAAAAAGTGCAAATCAATTTTTCTCTATTTAAATAGGTCAAAATATTTATTAAAAAAACCAAAAAATAAAAATCAATTTATACACTTCTTCCTCCCACCCCACTCGACAGTCAGCACCACCGCCCCAAAGCCGGCCACCGTCGCCGTCGCCGGTCTCCTTCCCCAACCCCACTTTCTACACCCCCAAAATGCTACCACCACAATCAAACCAAAACCTATCCCCAAATCCAGTTCTTCTTCCTTTTCTTTCACATTTTCCTCTTCCTCAGATTTTTCATTTCCAAACAAAATCAAGCTCGTTCAAGTCCCATCTACAGTTACTGTTTTTCAAGTCCTAAGAACTTACGAAGAAAACCTAACAAATATTGTTCACCGTTACCTACAAATTGCAGCAAAATTGCCAGACGAAATCTTCATCAGGATGACACTTGATGTCGTGAACAGTAGTGTTCGAACTGGAGAAAAAACCAATAGAGCGACATTCTTGACCTTGTACCTTGGAGATTCCGTAAAACTTCTCTCCCTCATAAATGAAACTTTTCCAGATCTGGGATTGAAGCAATCCGACTGTACTGAAATGAGTTGGGTTGATGAATCTGTCCTTTTCTGGACTAACTTCCCCACTGGAACTCCGGTTAACATTCTTCTCAGTAGGGTTCCTCAAGTACTCACCCACCTGAAAAGAAAATCAGATTACTTAAAAAACCTATCCCCAAATCCTTGAAACATATCTCCGAAACCATAACTTCCCGAAGAACCTCCGACGCTTCCAGAGGTTTCGAGAACTTTGTTGTCCCTTCAATCAACCCACTTGTTGATGATTTCGAACTCTGCCCCTACATGCAAAAAATAGTTTGATTCAGAAGAATGATTGGCTAATCAAAAGGAAAAATCTGAACCTGGGGGGATTCAATTGCTCTGAGGAGAGATCTGAAATTACAGAAAACTCTGTTGAAGAGAAGGAAAAGTCGATCAAGGAACCTGGTGTGGAAAAGTTTGGAAAAGGAAAAGGAAAATGCCAAATTAATTGATAAACCGAAATGGAGAATCAGGGATGGAGGAAAATGTGAAAGGAAGGGAAAATTTTGAAGATGGAAAGGAAAATGCCAAAGTGGAGGCGGAAATAGGTTTTGGTTTGATCGTGGATTTGGACATAGGTTTTGGTTTGATTGTGGTGGTAGCATTTTGGGGGTGTAGAGAGTGGGGTTGGGGAAGGAGACCGGCAACGTGCCAGCGACGGCGGCGGTGGCCGGCTTTGGGGCGGCGATGCTGACTGTCGAGTGGGGTGGGAGGAAGAAGTGTATAAATTGATTTTTATTTTTTTGTTTTTTTAATAAATATTTTAACCTATTTAAATAGAGAAAAATTGATTTGCACTTTTTAAAATGTTTTGGACTAGATTGCAATTTATTCTTTATTTTTCTTTTCTTTTCTTTTTTGTTTTATTTATATAAGAGGGTATAATGGTCATTTTATGTTAAAAATGGGTCAAAAGGACGTTTTGCGCAAGAAAATGAAAAGGTAAGGACGGTTTGCACCAAGAAATCAAACGTAGGGACGTTTTCCACAAGGACTGACATAGGTAGGGACGTTTTGCGCCAATAACCCTAAAGATAAAAACAAAGTTTTTAAAGACGCTTGAGATTCCACAGAAAAAAAAAAAAAAACTTGGTTATTCTTCATTTTTACCTCATTTACTTCAAGCTGCTATAACTAGAAATGTAAAATAGATCGAACTAGCCAATATAAAAGGGAAGAATACATAATTACAAAGGTTTTGAGACACTTGAAAAACACAAGGACATTGTGAAAATATTTCAAAATTAGGTGGTCACAAGGTCAATATTACAATTATAGGTCAAAGGTCAAAACCACAATCATAGTCACAATAACGGGTCAAAGTTTACAATAACACATAATTATGATCACATTTACAAATTGTACAAGGTCATAGTCACAAAAACATAAATTGTGAATCACAATTATAAATTTAGTCACAATTATATATATTTTTAGATTATATATTATTTGTTGGTTACAAATTATCTATTTTATTGGTTATAATAACCTAAATAATTAGTCACAAATGCTCTTTATCTCACTCCATTACCGTCGTCACCACCACTACTTGTCCAAACGCTTCTTACGTGTGGGACGTGTGGTGGTGGCTGGCGACAATTGTGGTGTGTGGATGTGATTGTGACTTGGAGAATGGGTAAAAGAATAAATTAGGGTTTGGGGGGTGGGATACACCTGATTTTTGAAAGAAATTTTTTTTTGTGCTTGATTGTTGAAATGATAAGTTGAAAAGTAGGTGTGCGTGTAATTTTCGCTATATAAAAGTTCTACGCAGCCCACTATTTTTATAGGTTTGATAACATAGGCCCATGAAAAAATGAGAGTGGGCTCAGAGCCTCTCACGAAAGGGAAAAGTTTATGGCTCAGGTGTTTAGTTTGTCATTTTAAAAAATCAGGTGCTAAACTTTAAAATTGTAAAAATCAGGTTTCTACTTTTTATTAATTAATTAAATATTTAATTGTGTAATCTGATAGCGTATATCTTATTAATTAGTTAAAAATTAATTTCAGGTCACAACTTATCAAATTAATTGGTTTCGAATTATTTCGAGGTCACAGATGAAAAAATTTATAGGTCACAGTTAACTTCGTTGGTCACAAATCAAGAATTTTAAGGTCATAGGTAATTTTTTATAGGTCACAGATTAAAAAAAATTCAAAACTTTTACGGGTCACAACTCTATTTCACCGAGTCACAGTTCCAATTTTTAGGTCACGAACACCCACACAGGTCACAGATTGAAAAAAAATCAAAACGTTTACTTGTCGCAACTCTATTTCAGTGAGTTACAGTTACAATTCCTAGATCACAAACACCGCAAAACGTTTTGATTTTTCTGATCGAACAAAAAGGTAACAAAAAGGTAGGGTTGGCTCAAACATATATGTCTCACTATAGATATAATTTTTCTGGATTCTGTTCTTTTTGTTCCTGAGGCAAACCTAAGGTTGGGTGAAGGCACATGTGAAATTAATTTAAATTTCACAAGAAGATTTAGGTACTGATACTTGTTAAAACATAGTTTTGGCTGAGCAGTGTATTTTTTGTACCCTGACCTCTTCCAAGGATTTCATTTAGCTTTTGAGCTTCCCCATGATCACGATGTTTGATTGCTCTTAGACCTGTAATTGATTTAGCTTGATTCATTGCACCCGCAGTCCGCGACGCTGTTGTGGATTTGGGCGGAAGGGGAGAAGAGGAAAGGGGAGGCGACGGGAATGGGGGGAGAAATTAGGTTAAGAATTAAGTTTTAATATATTATCTGATTTTTACAAAAATAAACTTAAAACCTGACTTTTAAAAATGACAAACTAAGCCCCTGATTTCATATAATTTTCCCCTCACAAAACGTCTTTCTAAATGGTTCGGTCACATTTACGCTTCTAATAATCAATGGGACTTCAGTCTAAATGCAAATTGATATTGAGATTTGAAGGAAAATCAGCCCATGATTGGTGGCCATTTTTCTGAAAAATTATTATTTTAAATAGTGATTTTTTGGAGAATGTGTAATTAAAAAATATGAAAAAAATATTTGAGTTTATACGTAGAATATTTTATTGTGTGAATGTATGATTGAAAAAGAGTGTAAAAACAAAGAGTTTTGAAAGAATGAAAGGCAAACAAAGACTCAATACGATGTTTGATATGTTATAATAAACAGAGCTAAACAATACAAGACAAGCATGTGAAGTAATTTGTTCGTTACGTGTAATTGTAGTGATCACAATTATTTTGGTAGAAAAAAAGAGTTTTGAATAGTGATTTTTAAGATAACGTGTGGTTAAAAAGTAGAGAATTTTTTTTAGTATAGGCGTACAATATTTTATTTTGTGAACGTGTGGTTGAAAATAATCTTATAGGAAATTATAAAATAAATTTAAAGTGGTGAAAATTTCAACGACAAAGCTTTGATGCAAACACAAGCAGTCAAAATTGCCGGCTGGAATAGTCGTCACTGTTTTGACAGGCTTTGAATAATCTTAAATTTTATTATTTAATTAACCTTGTTCGGCAAACTTCGTAATCTCCACCGTTGAATTCTCAGCCTCGCAACACGAATCTACAGACATATTCTTGATTAATACCGACAATAATTCCCAATTTTTAATTAATCTAAGATGTCACATTGTTCAGGAAATCGTAAGCCTTCAAAGTAAACACATGGCGGTGAAGATTAATGTCACTTTAAATAATATTATTTGATACATGAGACAATAAAAAATATAATAAAAAAAAGAGAGAAACTGCATGTACAGGTGGGGTTCACACGGACAACACACATAAATGATAGGTAATTTCTTTTACATTTTTATTGAGGTGGGTCCATGTGAGAGGGTGTGTACATGGAGGTTAATTCTAGAAAGAACAACGTATTCGAAGTAAACACATGTCGCTCAACATAAAAAGGAATACGGAAGTTGAGATACACAGAGAGAGAGAGAGAATGGGTTCAGAAAATATAGGTTTGAAGGTTTTCATGTTTCCATGGCTGGCATATGGTCACATATCTCCATTTCTAGAGCTAGCCAAGAGATTATCAGAGAGAAATATTCATTCATACGTTTGTTCAACCCCAGTTAATCTCAATTCCTTCAAGACTAAAATCCCTGAAAAGTATTCCAATTCCATTCAACTAGTGGAACTTCATCTTCCATCCTTGCCTGAACTTCCTCCTCACCACCACACAACCAATGGCCTTCCACTGGATCTCCAACCAACCCTCCGTAAGGCCCTTAAACTGGCAAGGCCTGATTTATCCAATATCCTAAAAACTCTAGATCCTGACTTGTTAATACATGATGTAACGTATCAATGGGCTGCAAAGTTTTCACTGTCCCATAATATTCCAGCTATTTCTTTCTGTACTTCTGGCGCAACGATGGTTTCATATTTCTGTCACGTTTCAATGAAACCGGGGACTGAATACCCCTTTCAGGCCATTCGCCTTTCAGATTTTGAGCAAGAAATGCTGTACTCGACCATGAAATCCTACAGAAAAGAAGCTGCTGAGGAAGATCCTGATGATAAGGTACCTCCAGAAGCCTGTAAAACCATGTTAATGAAAAGCTCTAGAGAGATTGAAGGGAAATACATAGATTATCTCTCCGAAATGATCAAACGGGAGATAATGCCTGTTGGTGCACTCTTTCCCGATCCAGTTAGCCATAACGAGGAAAACGAGCTCATGGAATGGCTAGGGAAGAAAAAAGAGTCTTCTAGTGTATTTGTATCCTTTGGGAGTGAGTATTACTTGAAAAAAGAAGAGATTGAAGAGATTGCGTATGGATTAGAGCTTAGCAATGTTAACTTCATATGGGTCATTAGGTTTTCTGCGGGGGAGAATATTAGAGTTGAAGAGGCACTACCTGAGGGTTTTCTCAGGAGGATTGGAGAGAGAGGAAGGGTTGTGGAAGGATGGGCACCACAAACACAAATTTTAGGGCATTCAAGTATTGGTGGGTTTGTAAGTCATTGTGGTTGGGGTTCTATGATGGAAAGTATTGAATTTGGGGTTCCAATCATTGCCATGCCCATGCATCTTGATCAGCCTTTGAATGCCAAGCTTGTGGTGGAGCTTGGTGTAGGAGTGGAGGTTGTGAGAGATGACAAGGGGAGGCTTCAAAGAGAAGAAATAGCAAAAGTGATCAAAGATCTTGTAATTGGGACCATCGGGGAAAATTTAAGGAGAAAAGTCAGAGAACAAAGAGAGAATACAAGATTAAGAAGTCAAGAAGAGATGGATGGAGTAGTTCAGAAGCTTGCACAACTTTGTGGGAAGAGTACAGGTACTAAAAATTTCTGAAACCCAACTCAGATAATGATGAACTTTACAGGAGCTATCTCAGAAAAATAGCCTTGCTGATGCATTAATATAGCCTAAATAGAGACACTCACAAATGCCTATATTTCTTTCACTAAACAATGCTTGTCATGCATCTTGTGATTGACTTGTTCTTGACGAACGCAAGAATGACACTTTCTTTTGGCAGTAGATATCAGAAAATCTCAAATTATCCCTCTTTGCATAATCTAGCTAATATGAACGAATGAAGCACACAACACACTGTCTAGAAGAGATTTGACTTCAATCTTCATTCAATTTTTATATCAGCTGGCAATTTAATGTGACTGCATGAAGTTATGTTAATATAATCCTTCTGATAAAGACCTTAAGTCTTTTTGTTTCAAAAATTTTATCAAGTCATCCTCTGTTACTACTTCTGTTTTGAAGAGACAAGCATTTGTATCAGCAGAGCATAAGATTACAACAGGAATTCTTAGTTCCTAGCACACTTTATATATGAATACTAGATGCTGCAGAACACCTAAGAAAGTTGTTATTTTGATTACGGTCATAATAATCTATTAATATAGTTTTCAGATGGACACACACAAGTTTCTAGAACTCTTGCTGTAAACAGCATGTCATGCAACTTCGGAGGGATTATTACTTCATGAATGCAAGAATTACAGATATTGGAAAAAAATATCATATCATCCCTCTTTGCATAATTTGGCTAATATGAATGAATGCAGAACATAAACACAAAGTATAGAGGAAATTCGGTTTGATTCTTCAGTCCATCTTATATCAGCTGGCAATATCTGCAAAATTAATGTGACTGGACGAAGTTATGTTAATAGAACCCTTGTGTCAAATACCATAATTCAACTTTTCTGTTTAAAACATGTTATAAAATCATTGCCTGTTATTCATTCTGTTTTCAAGATATTGCATTCGCATCATTTAAACATAGATGAAAACAGAGATTATCTATGAATACACATGCTTCAATTCATTTGCACTGGGGAATTGCAAAATAAGCAAGCTGAAATCATTTTCTGTATTCGAGTTAAGTTGTTCGAATCCCACAAAGAAATGTGAGCAATAGTTCAACACAACATGTCAACATTGGCATCACCACAAATATTGTTGCAGAAACACAAGCTATTAAACTAGCACTATGATTGAAAAACCAATTCACTGCCTAGTCTTTTTTTCTCAGGGAAATTACCTCAAACAGATGTTGGACAAACTTGTTTTACAGTTGCCTACAACAAGCAACAAGTTTCATGAAGCCTGGATCCAATTTAGCATTAGACAAAGCAATCCAGTTGCAGATTATCAGTTGGAAAAATAAGACAGTAAATTAGTAACAGCATTTTTTTTTACCAATATCTGTCTAGAGTGTAACCTTTTGTATCACATAAATCTTAATGAATAAGTTGAAAACAGACATGCGCAATTCTGTGCCATTTTACTTTTTGACAAGATATATTTCTTAGAGCTGTAATGAAGTGAAGACTCGAATACAATGAGGAATTGATTTAATTATGATTTTTTTAAATACAAAATATGTTGGATAAAAAAATGGTGAATCAAAGTAAATCAATCAAACCGAAGGCCCGTGTTCACACGGTTTCCTTAAATCGAATTCGCCGCCTCACCGGGGTGCACGAGGTTTTTGATCGGTGTTCGATTCCCAGGATACAATCGGTTATCGGTCCACGTTGCACTACGTTACCGACCTACGAACCAGCTGTTTCTATCTCTCAAACGAATCAAGCAAAGGAAGGAAAAAAAATCTGGAAACTGGAAGGAAACGGGAGTTTTCTTGTTCACTGCTTGTAGTGTTTTTTTTTGGTGTCTTCTTCCATCACTAGTGCTCCTCTATTTATACACATAGAAGGAGAGATAGCCATTAATAATTTCTGCTGAAACTGAAGAGTAATGGCTGGCCAAAACTGAAGAAATAATGGCAGCAGAAACTGAAGATGAAATGAAAATAATGGCAGCAGAAACTGAAGATGAAATGAATTAAAATCTGAAACTGAAGGCAGAAGAAACTGAACTGTTGCAGAAGAAACTGAACTGTTGAAACTGAATTTTCATTCATTTTCCAACAATCCCCCACATGAATGAAAATTCGAAACAAAGATGAGAGTAAAACGAATCAATCCTGCATAGGATAGGTAGCATTTAGCTTTGAACCTTCCCTTGTGAAAATCTATCGAGTATTACTAGCAAACCAGTGGATCTGATGCCTTGAACTGTTTCGCCATTTGTGTAAACCAAGACAATAGACCTCACAC
The DNA here is from genome assembly GCA_035079005.1 of Fraxinus americana. Lineage (NCBI taxonomy): Eukaryota > Viridiplantae > Streptophyta > Magnoliopsida > Lamiales > Oleaceae > Fraxinus > Fraxinus americana. Next base: position 6,443,890 of record CM068713.1, on the reverse strand, counting down.
AGGACCATTCTAGACACAGCGTAGTTCTCAATGTTGTGTTCGTTTTGGCCATGAACACGTCGCCTGGTTCTGCAAGTGTTTGTTCAAGGATGTAGCCTTCCCCATCCTTATAGAAGCGGCCCCACTTCACACTCACATAGGTGACCTCTTAACTCAGCGTTTCCCAACAACGCTTAAAGGGTCATTAAAAGCATAGCTTAACCTGCATCTTCCAATCACTGTGAGCACCATAGGAATGAGTAGAAGGAAAACCTTCTCAGTGATTTACACAGATATATATGGTTTAGTTGTCCCTTTGAACCTAGATCCTGGGATCTCCATTCAACTAGGTTGGGTTTCCACCATGATACCTTTCAACGTCATAGGCTGCAAGCCCATTCCCCTCGATGCTTTTTCAACTAGCTCTCGAGTTAACCCTTTTGTTAACGGATCTGCGATATTATCCTTTGACTTCACGTAGTCCAGAGTGACAATACCTTGTGAGAGCAGTTGTCGAATGGTATTATGTCGTCTTCGAATATGTCGAGACTTACCATTATACATATTGCTCATACCGCCAATTGCCGATTGATTATCGCAATAAACACAAATTGCAGCAGCACATGCTTTGACCATCTTGAATATCTTCAACAAACCGCGAAGCCACTCGTTTCTTCAGCTGCTTTGTCCAAAGCAATGAATTCTCGATTCCATTGTAGATCTTGCGATGCAAGTTTGTTTGGACGATTTCCAAGAGACAGTGCACCACCAAGAGTGAAGACATATCCACTAGTAGATTTTGAATCGACATATCGATATCCACTTGCATCGCATACCCTTCGATTACCGTAGGGTATCTAGAATAATGTAGCCCAAAATCACTAGTGTACCTCAAATAATGTAACACCCCAAAATGGCTCTCCGCTGGATAGCACCCTGTTACTCGTGTAGCGACTCAATCGCTAACCGAGTATGCTATATCCGGTCTTGTACAAGTCATCAAATACATTAAACTCCCAATTATCCGAGAATATTCCAATCGCGACACACCATCACCCGTTGTTCTTGGATAAGTGGAGACTCAAATCAACCGGAGTCCCGCCACAAACCCGTATCTGACTTGTTGAACTTGTCTAGTATCTTATCGATATAATGAGATTGAGATAACGCAAGTCCATTTGGTGTTCGAGTGATTTTTACTCCCAAAATGATATCCGCAAGACCCATGTCTTTCATGTCAAATTTTGAGTTTAACATATGCTTAGTGGCTTTGATAATCTTATCGTAGCCGCTCGACAATGAGCATGTCATCGACATACAGACACAATATGACATATCCATCATTAGTGTCCTTCACATATACACACTTGTCGCACTCATTGATTCTAAACCCACTAGAAATCATAGTATTATCGAACTTCTCATGCCATTGCTTCGGTGCTTGCTTTAAACCATAAAGCGATTTAACCAGTTTACAGACTTTCCTTTCTTGACCTGGAGCCAAAAACCCCTCTGGTTGCTCCATATAGATTTCTTCATTCAAATCTCCATTTAGGAAAGTCGTTTTACATCCATCTGATGTATTTCCAGATTTCGCAAGGCTGCAATAGCAATTATCATCCGGATAGAAGTTATTCTCGACACAGGAGAATAAATATCAAAGTAATCTAAGCCTTCTTTTTGTTTATAACCTTTGATTACTAGCCGAACTTTATATTTATCAATAGAGCCATCAGCTTTCATCTTCTTCTTGAAGATCCACTTGTAGCCCAAAGGCTTACACTCTATGGAAGATCTACTAATTCCCAGGTATGATTCTGTAGGATAGAATCGATTTCACTCTTGATGGCTTCTTTCCACAAATGACCATCTGGAGATGATATAGCTTCTTTATAGCTTTGAGGATCATTCTCCATCAAATATGTGAGGAAATCAGGGCCAAACGTCTTAGTAGTTTTGGTCCTTTTGCTCCGTCTAGGCTCATCCTCATCTTCTTCAACTGGATCTTTACTGCTGCCAGTAGCAGAAGATTCCATAGTCCGTTTAACAGGAGTTAACTGTTTAGGAGATTTACAAGGAAATATATTCTCAAAGAATTGTGCATTCCTAGACTCCATAATCGTGTTCGGATGAATATCAGGTACATTCGAATGATGCACAAGGAACCTATATGCACTACTATTTTGTGCATAACCAATTAACACACAGTCAACTGTCTTAGGTCCAATCTTGACCTTCTTAGGAGGAGGCACCACAACTTTGGCAAGACACCCCCACATTCGTAAGTATTTATACGATGGTGTTCGACCTGTCCAAAGTTCATACGGAGTCTTATCCATATTCTTTCTTAATACTTTATTCAAAATGTAATTCGCTGAAAGAATAGCTTCTCCCCACATGTTCTGTGACAATCTAAAACTAATCAACATAGCATTCATCATTTCTTTTAACGTTCGATTCTTACGCTCGCAATTCGTCGAGGTGAATATGTGCGGTAGTTTGGTGAATTATTCCATGTTTAGCACAAAATTCACCAAATGGTGATTCATATTCACCACCACGATCACTTCGTAGCACCTTTATTTTCTTGCTAAGTTGATTTTCAACTTCATTCTTATAAAGAATGAATTTATCGATAGCTTCGTCTTTACTTTTCAACAAGTACACATAACAATATCTCGTGCTATCGTCGACAAAAGTAATAAAGTACTTATTGCCGCCTCGTGTTTGGACAAATTTCAAGTCACACACATCACTGTGGACTAGTCCCAAAGGCTCGGTACTTCTTTCAATACTATGAAACGAAGACCTAGTAAGCTTAGCCTCAACACATGTTTCACATTTATGATTTGAATCAATTTGAAACCTAGGCAAGTAGTTTAGTTTGCTTAGTCTACGTAATGCATTGTAATTTACGTGACCTAATCTACCATGCCATAGATTAGATGACTCAAGCAAGTAAACAGAAGGAGTTTTCTCATTATTCATAATAGTTGGGGTTACAGCAATTACATTCAATTTGAACAGGCCATCAGTCATATAGCCTTTCCCAACATAAACTCCTATTTTTGTGATCACTAGCTTATCCGCTTCAATTACCATGCGGAAACCATTCTTGCTCAGAAGAGACCCAGAAACCAGATTCTTGCGAATCTCTGGCACGTACAACACATTAGTCAGAGTAAGCTCTCTGCCAGAGGTCATCTTCAGGATCACCTTGCCTTTACCAAGCACTTCAGAAGTTGCAGAATTTCCCATAAACAACTTTTCACCATTTGTAACTGGTGTAAAAGTAGTGAACATACTCCTGTTGGAGCAGACATGACAAGTGACCCCAGTGTCTAGCCACCACTCCTTAGGGTTAGACCCTACCAGGTTAACCTCACTAATTACAGCCGTGAGATTTAGGTCAGACATGTCATCTGAGAGATGATCTCTCTAATTTCCAACCATATTAGCCTGAGGGCGCTGTTTGTTATCCCTTGGCGGCTGACGGCAGTCTGCTGATCGATGCCCAACTTTATCACAATTGAAGCACTTTCCATTGAACTGGAACTTAGGCTTCTTCCCTACCGCACCGGTAGGCTTCAACTGAGACCCTTTCATGGTCTGCTTTTTGCCTTTCCAATTCCCGTTACCATGTTTGGCTTTAAAGGATAGACCTTTCTTCGTACCAGAACTTTGACCATGTTCCAATACATTAGCTTTCTCAGAGTAAGAATTCCCTGACTTACGTTCAGCCTTTTTGTTATCCTCCTCAATGCGCAGCTTGATAATTAAATCCTCGAAAGACATCTCTTTCCTCTTATGCTGCAAATAGCTTTTGAAAGCCTTCCACTGAGGAGGTAGCTTATGAATAGCAGTAGCCACCTGTAGAGATTCTGACATAATCAGACCCTCAGCATGCATTTCTTGCAAGAGCACTTGATACTCCTGTACTTGGCTCACCACTGAACGTGAATCAACCATTTCGAAGTCCATACACCGACTGGCCAAGAATTTCTTAGACCCAACATCCTCGGACTTGTACTTCTTTTCTAAGGATTCCCAAAGCTCCTTAGCAGATTTCTTTACCACATACACGTGGTACAGAGAATTCTGTAGGCCATCTAAGACATAGTTGCGACACAAAAAATCAGCACTTTTCCTTGCATCCCAAGCCGCACGCCTATGCATATCAGTGTCGTTTTCAGCCACGACAGGGGCATCCTCGGTGAGGAAACGTGCAAGGCCCAAAGTAGTAAGATAAAAAATCATCTTATTTTGCCATGTCTTAAAATCACACAAGAAATTTATCCGGTCGAATTGCATGATTCACCGGAAATTGAGCCGGAAACGGTGGCAAAGGTACCGAGGCCGCAGCCCTAGGTACTGGCAAAGGTATTGTGCCAAATTGGATTGCCGAGGCCGCAGCCGTAGGCAAAGTGGGGTTCACTCCAACATGAGGAATTCCGCCACCAATAGTCCCATCAACAGAAGGAATGCCAGTCGAGGTCCCCACAGGGTTGACAACAGTCATCGCAGGATTTGGTACACCGGTACCAACAGTGTTGTTGTTCACATCGTCATTTCCATGTGACGCCATTTAACCTTAAAGAACGACAACAAAACGCTTAGAACAATAGTGAGTTTGTAAACTAGAAATAGATTCAAAATCTATGGTATCAATTCGAAATATATTTCGGAATTGAAATGAGAGCAAATTATTTAGTCAAATTTTAACAACTTAACAGTTATTTAAAACATGTATTAGAAAATTATTAACCAATGATTACAATCAATTATTAAAAGAAAAGTAACCAATTATATACTAATGATGAAGTAATAATCTAATCATTGTATAAAAAGAAATAATCATGCAATGATTTAACTAATCATAACCAAATGATATAATCATATAATCATTACCTATAATTGTAAAATAATTAGGCAATCATAAGAAATCAAATAATTATTTAAACATTACACAATCATTAGCAATCATTAAAAATAATTGGAAATAATTACCAATCATGCAAAAACCATGCAAACCATCCAAAAAACCATGCAATACCACCTTTTAAAAAATTTCCCGAGACTGCACTTTTTTTTTTTCCCTTCTCCTCTTCCAGATCTTTATGAATTCAAAATTATCTTAATACATTTATGTAAATAGTTAACATACCTAGAGACCATATGAATTGATGGGGAAAAAAAAAAATTTACCAGCAACCGGAGGAAAAAAAAAAAAAAAGAAACTACAGCCACCAGGAAAAAAATAAGACAGAAACAGATAAACAAAGACAAACGATTTGATTCACCAACGAGAATTCGATTTAAGCTTGTTGGATAAAAAAATGGTGAATCAAAGTAAATCAATCAAACCGAAGGCCCGTGTTCACACGGTTTCCTTAAATCGAATTCGCCGCCTCACCGGGGTGCACGAGGTTTTTGATCGGTGTTCGATTCCCAGGATACAATCGGTTATCGGTCCACGTTGCACTACGTTACCGACCTACGAACCAGCTGTTTCTATCTCTCAAACGAATCAAGCAAAGGAAGGAAAAAAAATCTGGAAACTAGAAGGAAACGGGAGTTTTCTTGTTCACTGCTTGTAGTGTTTTTTTTGGTGTCTTCTTCCATCACTAGTGCTCCTCTATTTATACACATAGAAGGAGAGATAGCCATTAATAATTTCTGCTGAAACTGAAGAGTAATGGCTGGCCAAAACTGAAGAAATAATGGCAGCAGAAACTGAAGATGAAATGAAAATAATGGCAGCAGAAACTGAAGATGAAATGAATTAAAATCTGAAACTGAAGGCAGAAGAAACTGAACTGTTGAAACTGAATTTTCATTCATTTTCCAACAAAATATTGCAATACTAAAAGTAAAAGGTAAAAAATTCTCACAATTAGTGGGGATAGGGACACTCAATGATCCCACCTCCCTCTGCCAATGCTTAGTGTTCAAAAAATTATGAATGATTAAAATTTACTTTTTAAGTTACCTAGGCTGTATTTTGAAATTTACTTTCCTTCTCAACAAACCCAAACATTAATTTTAATTATACATTTTACAATCATGCTATGGGAGGGCTCACAATAGGGGAGGAGAGCATTTTTTATTCACACGGATCACATGCGCATGTGAGTGTATGTCAATCAAGATATCAAATATTTTCTGGCAAAAGAGCTTTATTCTACATTTTATGAGATTCATCACTTTGATAATTAGCATATCACATCCTTACCTTTTACTATTATCGTGGAGAACGTCCTTACTTTTTATTTTCTTGATATTTTCACACTTATTTTCATCTTTCATTGCACAAAGGGTCATTTTCATCTATTTTCTCAATTAAAAGTTGTGAAATGACGAATATACCTTTCTATTAAATAAAACAAAAAGAAAAGAACTAATTCCAAATATAGTCCAAATATTTTTTTAAAAAGTGCAAACGAGTTCCAAATAAATTAGTAAAAGGGTAATTAGCACATAATGTTCTTTCACTATTATTGTGAAAAACGTTCATACCTTTTTTTTTTTGGCATTTTTACTCTTAGTGACCTTTACCTATTTGATTGCGCAAACCCTAATTTATATCTATTGCATCCAATTTCTTAATAAAAAACTATGAAATGATGAATACACCATCCCATTTAAATAATAAAAAAAAAGGAAAAATAAAGAGATAACTACAACTATAGTCCCAATTTTTTTTTAAAAATGCAAATGGTCCCAAATAAATTATTAAAAAAATTAGAAATTTTAAAAAATAATTTTTATTTAAATAGGAGGGTATTTTCGTCATTTTACAGTTTTTTGAGAAATTGGATGAAAATTGATAGAAATGATGGGTCGCGCAATTAAAAGTGTAATTAAGGGTGAAAAATGTCAAAAATGAAATGTGTAAATGTTTTTCACAATAACAGTGGAAGGCATGAACATTATGTGCTAAACTGCTAATTACCCTTTTACTATTTGTGACTCGTTTACACTTTTTTTAAAAAAATTGAGACTATGATTGAAATTAGTTCTTTTTTTTTCTTTTATTTAAATAGAAAGGATGTCGAGCATACGATACAATTGGGGAATAAGACTTTGAACCCTGCTATTCGTACCGGGGGGGTGTACAACCCCCCCTACCGGCCCCCTCACATGAGGGGGGGCCCCACAAAAATGTGGGCCCCCCCTCATGTGAGGGGGCCGGTAGGGGGGGTTGGACACCCCCCGGTACAAGGAGGAAAACTGTAAGACTTTATATGTAATAGCTTCTCAATTCCTTCTTAAGAAAAGTCCTATTTCAGTATACAATTTAGTTGTACCTAGGTTAGATAAGTGAATTGGGGGTTAGGATTTTTTGGTCTGATATCGTGGATCAACAATTTGGGGCTTAAATACCCCCCTATGGGGCCGTGGAATTTGCATGTTACATAAGACCATTTTGGTGAGTTAGATGGTTTGACCGGGTTGTAAATTTTTTAATGATCGTAACTTACTACATGGAATTTTTGTTAAACAAGTCAACAACGAGTGAAATGCAATCTAACGGATGAATGACCCTTGCGAAGTAATTTGATGTTTGATGAGTAAATCTTGATCAAAGTATATGTTAAGTAGTGAAACATTTTACTTGGATAGTTAGGTTGAATTGTAATTTTTTTAAAGATCGTAACTTGACACGGAAGATTTCCGTGCGACACATTAGAAGTGAGGGGAGTGGAATTTGGCAAATGATGGATAGAGATGAATGACCATTAAAAAGCAGTTTAGAGTTCGATAAGTAAATTGTGACCATATTTAAGTTGAGTGAGTAATGAAACATTTTACCCAATATTGGTGCTACTTTGTTGGATAATATTAGGATAATTAGCACAAAATGTTTCTACTTTTCAATATTATTGTTCAAAATGTCTATACTTTTCATTTTTTGACATTTTCACTCATATTTTCATATTTCACCGTAGAAATAATCATTTTCATCAATTTTTTCAATTAAAAGCTCTAAAATGACGAATATATTTTTCTATTTAAATAAAGCAAAAAGAAAGAGAGAAAAACAAAAAACTAATTGCAACTATGACCCCAAATTTCAAAAAAAAAAAAAAAAATTACAAATGAGTGACAAATATATAATTAAAAATCAAAACTAAAAAAATAAAAATCACTTCATCATCTTCTTCCGTTCTCCAATTGAACTATTCCTGAAAGTTCTATGAAAAATTTTCACAGCACTAATCTTCTTTTCATTCTCATTATTAGCCGCCAAATCCAAACCATCAGATTCTCAATAACAAAGAAGATCATACAGAACAAATATAATATAAGCTCAAAAAACCCATTGAGCAATCATATAAATATCCTAATAAAAGAACAGTTTTCAACTAATTAAAAGGTGAAATAGACAGGGATTGAATAGGAACCAAAGAAATTAATCAAAACCACAAAGAGAAAAGATAGAAAGAAACACAGAATATCACAAAAGAAATTATAAGCCCTTTAATTTGTTGAGAAAACGCCACTTACTATATTATTACAAAGAAGAAAGGGCTGAGATCTTGAGAAAACCAGATAAAAAATAGAGCTTAGGAAATGACAGCTGGTTAATGGGAAGTTTGCTGTATTTTAGCAAATTTTGGACAAACTCCCATGAGAAACGCGTTCAACTGGCTATTCCAACTGTGGTTTTCTCAGTGGATAGAATTTCTTCAAGTGAAAAAATTTCAACTAGAAAATTTCTAGCCATTTTGTATTACCGAGGAGATGAACAATTGGAAAGATTTCAATTTGAGAAGTCGGGTAGAGGTGTCAAGATGGACGGACGGTCAGACCCGTGAAAATCGACTTGGATCGATCTAGGACAACGGACCAATCCGTGACTTGAGCGGGTGGTTCATGGGTCAAAGAGGTGTGACCCGAGCTTCGCTAGTTGCACCTTCACGGGCTACGATTAACCTGCTGACCCGTGAAAAATTTTTTTAAAAAATGTAAAAAAATTTAAAAAAAATGGAAGGAGGGAGAGAGCAGTTGGAATGTACTTATGTTATAAATATTTGATAATAGTAATTAGAAATGTATTTAGTTGTTATTTGTTTAAGTTAAATTTAAATTTGCAAAGTTATAAATAATTCATGTAATATTAAATTTGAATTCTATGTAAATATTTCTTGGTTTAAATATGAATTTATCATTTTATTCAATTCTTAGTTTACATTGAACAAAAAAAATATTTTTTTCTATAAATATGAAAATTCTATATTTTTATAATTTTATTTATACTATAATACGGGCCAAATCAGAACAAATCGTGACCCGCGCGACCCGCGACCCCACATGGGCTTAACCCAGATGGGTCAACAGGCGGGTTTGGGTTGTAGTCCAAAATTTGTGGGCCGACTCGGAACCCGTAGCGGGCGGACTTTTTTTCACGCGAGCCGTTACCGGACTCATATGTTGGCGGACATACTCGGCCCGGGCCACCCGGATTGACACCTCTAAGTTGGGGTTTAGAGGGGAGGGTATTTTATCAGCAAGGCGCGACCCAAGGGGGGTCTTGGGGGGCACACACCCCCCCCCTCCAACTTTTGATTTTTTTTTTTTTTTTTTTGTGAAGTTATGTTTGATATCGATTGAAATCTAAATTTTAATCTAAATCAAAGTTGACAATTAATTCTGATAATATATTTCATGGAATCCATAACTATTTAACTTTTATTAAAATTTACTTAAAATTTGATTTTAATCTCTATCAAATAGAGCAAAATCACAATAAATTTGAATTTCGATAACAAGCTAATTTGAAAAATTCTCCAACAATCGTACTTTAATCGAATCCACAAATTGTTTATATCATCTTAAAGCTTATTTTAAGAACTGCATTATGGGCATATCGAATAGTCCAAATAGATATCGAAAATAGTTAAACTTAAGTATTAAAAAAGATTAATGTTATTCATCCCAAGTAGGGATGAAAACACAGTTTATATGGCATTAAATGATAGGTTAAATGAAAAGTGAAATTAAATGACTTATTTAATTTTACCTATCATTTAATGCCACATTAGTGCCACATAGACTGTATTTTCATCCCCAGTGGGGATGAATACCATTACTCATTAAAAAAAGACGTCTAACTAGCATTTTTTATTAAAAAAATTCAATTATTTCATAAACATTTATTAGTTTTGCGATACAAATTTCTCAATATAATTTTTATCATTTTATTGGGAAATTTTATATGGAATATGATATCAAAAAATTTCGAAATATTACATCCGAAAAAATCATCCCTCTCATGTAAATTTTCGGATGCAAAATTGCATGGGATATAATTTTTTTAGACGTAAATTTTCGATTGTAAAATTTCTCCCAACTTCTTTTCAAGTTCGATTGTACTCCCCTAACTTTAAACGTCGACGTCCGCCCCTGAGATTCAGCATCATAGAACTTTCAGTAAAAGTTCAAAGGTGGAAGAGATGAATTTATTTTTCTTTTTTTAGTTTTGATTTTTAATTATATATTCGTGACTCATTTGTAACTTTTTGAAAATTTGGGATCATGAGTGCAATTAGTTCTTTATTTTCTTCTTTTCTTTTCTTTAAATAGGATGGTATAATCATCATTCATAGTTTTAATTGAGAAAATGGATGAAAATGATGATTTCAACAATGAAAGGTGAAAATGTTAAAAAATAAAATGTATAAATGTTTTGCACAATAATACTAAAAGATGGGGAGACGTTTTTTGCTAATTACCCGATAATATTAGATGGGTGTGCTATATACTATCCTAAACTTTGTCAATTTATAGGATTAAAGTCACTAGTTTGGTCATTATAATATGAGCATCAACAAAAACATTGCTTATGTATTTGGTGGCAACATTCTTGCATATGTTATCGTGCCCTCTTTAAATGATTTTCCCGTTCTCATCTTGCAAATAAATCTATGTTACTGGGCAAAATGAAGGCACAAGTAAACACGCTAATTATGTTACTGAACAAAACTAAATACAACTCAGAGGAAGAAAGTTAATGTGAGATGATTGCTGTTTCTATTGTCCAATTTCGTATACTAAACATGATCGCAAAAGATAAAAAGCATGTGTTTGAAAATGTATACCTTCAGCATAAGGGTTGAAAGAAATTTTGGTCAACAGGGATAGAAGCAAATTCCAAGATGGATTAAACTAGATTTACTCCATGGTTTACTCCATGGATTACTACATGGCCAAGTGGCGGCCATGTATTGGTGCCTTGGGTGTGGGACCGAGGCCCCACACTCGAGGCTCCAATACATGGCCGCCACTTGGCCATGGAGTAAACCATGGAGTACTTATAGCATCCTCCTTCCAAGATTTGCAAAGGATAGAAGCAAATTAGGGCAAGTAGAAATCCAATTAAGATTTTTATTTTATCTGAAGAACTATCAAATTACACCTCTATAGATTCATTTCTTACCAAAAAAAAAAAATTAATACAAAAGAAAAAAAAAAGGTGCTAATTTAGTTTGTCTCTAGGATTTTTGTCAAAAACTGTGCATGCCAGATTTTCTTGAATTCTTGTCCTCTTCATCTCCTCTGGAAGTTCAACACTTTGATGCCATAAACAAAGACAAAGAAGAAAAGCAGTGCCCAACCAACATCTGCCAAAGCAACATATCCTAGGAAGTCAGACTCATATCCTAGAAACTGTTTTAAGGTAGTCCTTAACTGGGATGTAACCATGTTTGGGTACATGTACAAAGTCCATTTTGTCCTCAACTTGTGATGTTACAAGCCCACAAAAGGTCCATGCCGCTGGAGAACCTCAATAGTATCACCTCCACCACACTGGAATTTGCTGCAAATTGTCAAGATTTCATTAGAATTAGATTCCTTCAATAATATAAATCTTAAAAAGCGCCATTTTATTGCCCAGGTAAAGTAAGAGGGTTGTGGTAGGTTGACAATCAGAATAGATGTTTGTCAAAATTTGTAAAAAATGCAACCGTGTAGATAGAAGAGTTAATATTTTACCATTCGGGGAATGAGGAAACCTGAAAACAGGTTCCAGAAGCTGAGGAAGAATGACATGAGAATTGCAGCTATTTGGTAACTTGGGGTAAGGGCTACATGCATCGTTCCATAAAGTGTGAAGTAGACAAAGTACATGAAAACATAGTAATAGAACCATAAGAACTTTTCTGCTTGCCATTCAAATCCAATCATGGAGTAAAGGAGAAGTCTGTAAACAAAGGTTTGGATGCAGAGCCGGAAGGGGCCTCACCTCAGGCCCAGCTCTTTTCAACAAGTAATAATCTATTTTCTTTAATTGAATATAATTCTAATAGAGAAAATTACACCCACCCCTACTTTTAGATTACAATTTTCAAAAATCCTGAATCAAGTTTCATATTACAAAATTCAGGTTTTAATTAATAATTTAAAAATATTTGTTTTATTTTTATATCTATTTATAATAAATTAATTTATATATATTACCCCACCCCCATCTAACTCCAAACCCTAAAATCAATTACCTCTCCATCTCATCCTCCACCCTCTCTCTCTCTCTCTCTCTCTCTCTCTCACACCAGACGATGCCGCCGACGACGCCTCATCTATTTTCCCTCTCTCAACGCCGCTGCTGCCACGACGACGTGGACTCTTCTTCCACTCATCTCCTTCGCTCGTTTTCGCTCTCTCTCGTCTTCTTCCACTTGTCGCCGTTTCTCTGTCTTCTCCGCTTTTCTTGGCTGTCGCTACTTACTCCGGTGACTGTAAGTTAATGCGGTTGGGTCAACGGGTCTCAAGCAGGGAAGTTGGGTGGGGTTGGGGTGTGGAGGTGCAGATCTGTTGGGTGCGACGTTCGTGGCTGTATATCTGTATTTTGCCATTCTTTGCAACACTCCTGTTCGAATCCGTTCTGGCGATGCAGATCCAGTGGCGGTGGGTGCGGTTGGCGGTGGTTTTCCTGTGAGGTTGTGGTGTTGGCTGTTGGTTCTGGAGGTTTTTCGATTCCATTTTTTTGGTGGTGTGGTGCGGTTTGTGGTGTGATTTGGGTGGTGGTGGTGGTGGCGGTTTGTGGTTGTGGCGTGTGTAGTGATTTAGGGGTGTTGTTATTGAGGTGGTGGGGACGATGGTGCTGATGCAGGCCTGTAGATGTCTTGGTGACGGCGATTTTGTTGTTGGTCATGTGCAATGGTTGTGGTCGTGGCGGCGGTCGGGGGTGGGGATGAAATAAGTTGAGGGTGGGTGTCTGTGACCTAAAAATTGTGACTGTGACTCACTGTAACAGAGTTGTGACCAACAAAAATTTTGATTTTTTCAATCTGTGACCTACAAAAAATTTTAATTCGTGGTGGAGAAATAATCTGTGACCATAAAATTCGGTGGTCACAATATAAATTTTGTGATTGTGACCAATAAACAATTTGTGACCAATGAATTCAATAAACTGTGACGAGTACAAGTTGTGTGACCTAAAAATTATTAATTTGTAACCAATAAATTGATGTTTGTGACCATAAATAAGTATTGTGACTTACAAATTATGTGATTTTGTGACCGATGAAAAAATTGTGAAGTTTAAATTTTTAAGTTGTGACCGATGAACAAATTGTGACCTATGAAAATTTTGAATTGTGACCTAAAAAATTTCGAATTGTGACCAAATTGTATAGATTTGTGACCTTAACATATTTGCCGGAAAAGTCGCCGGAAAAGTCGTCGGAGAAGAGTGGTGATTGGAAAGGTCGCCGGAATATCCCCGGAGGTGTAGGGGTGGTGGAGGTGGGGGTAGGTTAATTATTTTATAGTAGAATTAAATATTAATAATAAATTAATTTAGTAATTATTATTTTATAATTAAAAATTTAAAAAACACCTGAATTTTGAAATTTGAAACATATTTTGGGATTTTTGAAATAGGTAAAAGTAAAAGCATGATTTATGTAATCTTCCCATTCTAATATCCTATGAATCTGTGCATTATCTCTATATCTTTGACCGGCTCTATATGTGTATGCATAAATTAGTTGTAATTTGTATACATAATTGATTATTAGTTTATTATGTTATTGTCTTACACTCTTACTTATGATTTATGAATTTGCCTTTGGTTTGTGAGGAATTAGCGATTAGTTCACAATAACTTTTAATTATTTGACTGTAGACATATTGGCTATCTTTAGTTTATGAATTATGGCTTATGAGGGATTCATGAATATAGTACTACACATTGGTTTATTAATTATTATGTATATATTTATCTTATCATTCTTACGAATTTATCTTCGCCCTTTGGCTCGTTCACTATTTTTAATTGTTGACATCGTCATTTTTTTTCCCTAAGTGGTCTACCACTCTATCTTGTTATATATGACTATGCTATGTGTTGGTACAATGTTTTAACAAAAAATCATATATTTTAATATTTCTTTCTTAAACTAATTTGAGCCCCTTTCGCTAACCATGCAGGTCACAACTGCACCAACATAAAGAGGTTTCTTCAAGTTGAAATTGATCAAAACTTATCTCCAATCAACTATGTCACAGCAAAGATTGAATTGTTTGACCATGTTATCCAGTGAAAAAGAAATAGTTAAACAAATCGACTATCCAAAATTGATTGAAATCTTTGCCTCTAAAACCTCAAAACGAGTTGTATTTAAGTAATCATTTAGAACATTTTTCACATTATTATTTGATTGTAATATAGATATTTTGAATATTTCATTTTATTTGTTGTTTTATTATTGATTTTAAGTTAATAAATTTAGTTCCATAAGACTCCCATAAATGAAAAAAATTGATTTCTTGCTATGATTTAGGAGTCCAAATTCTGAAATTCGCCTCAGCCCTACGAAACGTAGGGTATGATCCTGTTTGGATGGTGACATAAATAGTTTCAACGGCCACCTATGAAAAAAAAAGAGTTTATTCAGGAACACGTTATGACGGTATTTATCTAAAAAAATTTATTCGCAGATGAGAATTATAACGTGAAGATAAGTATTTTCTGGTTTCTTACCTGAGCAAATGCATAAGGCAAAGCTGAAAACATCCCGGCTGCTCTTTCACGATAAAATACTGTTCTTTCGACTGCTACTACGGACTCAAAAACAGGAAATACGTCATCAAATGATTCAAAAATATCGATGCTTGGTTGGTGAATCGTGCAAACAACTGTTCTCCCAATGTCCACTGTATTCCTTACAGCACGCATCACAATTGCAGCAGCTCGAGCGTCCAGGCCTGATGTTTCCATGAAAATTATAGAAGGGTTTGCAACTAATTCAATTGCAATTATGAGCCTCTTTCTCTGCTCAGTTGAGAAACCATCTACTCCTAGAGGCTGGAATGCCACACAGTGAGCCCCTTAACAAGTTCAACTCGAGTAGATATAAAGTTCTGGATCATAAATGTGGGACGGGATAAAATTATGCATGTGATACTAGAGGTAGATAAAACAAGAATGTATCAAGTCAGATACGGAAACAACTCGCCTTCCTTGTTTCATTCTTTACATCTGCTGGAAGATGGAGCCAGGCCGAATACAGGAGAGACTCCTCAACGGTAACACGTAGAGAATGAATGTCATTCTGTTCACAGTAGCCACTAACGGTTGCAAATGTCACTTGATTCTTCGGGTAACCAGATATTCTGGTGTCCCCTTCAATGTATCCACCAGTTTTTTGTCCAGCTAGAACATTTATCAAAGTGGTTTTTCCAGCGCCACTGACCACCATCAATGCTGTCAAAACACCAGGCCTAAAAGCACCACTGACATCTCACAACAATTGGAGCCTCGTCTCCTCAACTCCTTGGCGTTTCATTTCCTGAAAATCATACCAAAAACAACTAATAGACACATTTTTCTGATTGATAATTACTCCTAGGAAAAGAAGACATGATTGACATTATAATTACTGACTACTTCTGCATAGGAAATGAGATAATCAAACGATAAGAACTAAGTAAGATACTTACTGCTGGCATATGAACATAGTAATTTACGTGATTGAATGAAAGTGATAAGGGCATGAATGGAAGCACCATTCCTCGTTTATTAGTTGCACTAACTGAACTGTCTACATTTTCTTGTTCGGGAGTGTTATTCCCTGCATAAACAATAGCTTTTATAAGGGATGAGAAGTATAGAAATTGTGCACTCATGTCATTCCAAAAATCCAAGTTGTTCTCATTAAGATAATGAAGATGAGTTCCAATTCAAAACATCCAGACCTGTAGAGGCTGAGCTCCTTTCTGTGGCCACCTTCCCATTAGAGAATGGCAGCTTATTTTTCTTACTTTCACCTTCTGAGTTTTAATTAACAGATTTGGTATCCCCCAGTGCTGCATTCAAGTTTTAGAAAACAGTTAAAACTCGATTTCAGATTTTTCTATTAAGATTCAAAATGAAGTCAAATATAAATTCAGTTTCCTGAGAACAGTAACTGATCAATACAAATCAGAACGATAACACAGATCCAATACCAATGTTCTTCCATAAACATCTCCCTGCCTGCTAGAAGTTCAAGTCAAGTTGTACTTCCACGAAATCTGGCATCATCATTTGGCTAAGAAAAAGAGACAATAAGCAGAATGTAAATATATCAAATGATGAGAAAGAAGTATAAAGCCTTGAATACAAAGAGAAACAATGTCCGCGAACTATTAGTTAAGCTTACTGTGGACCATCTTTGGTGAAGAAACTCCACTAGAACGATTGCATTTTGTCTGTATGACATTGGAGAAAGATAACAGACCCACTTCATCCATCGTTGAAGGTCATCTGAAGGAAAAAATGATTAAAAAGATTTACATTTTAGACTTCACATTCTGGCCATATTTGGTTTTCAAAGCATTTTTATTTTGAGTATAGTATATCCACAGTAGAAAGATAGGATTGCTAACCTTTGGCAATGATAAATCCACCAAGGACAAAAACCAACAACGGGGAAGGTTCTTAAGTATTTGCAACAACTTGTGTTCTTCCAAGGGCTGCAATGAAACGGAAGAGACCCAAGGCCATCTGATGGATACACACAAAGGCCAAGAATTGGCGAAAGAACTTGGAATTTTGATTTAGGAATGTTGGAAAATATATTATTTGGCAAATGAATTTTCACTTGTGTATGTGAAATTAATTCCACATTGATTTAAAGTTGGGATTTGAAGAGGAGCCTTAAAAGGGATTAACAATCCCACATTGGTTAGAAATAGAAAAGTGGGAATATATGGGGACTATAAATAGTACCATCCCACATTGGAAAAAAAAAAAAAGTGGCAAGTGGGAAAACTTAAATAGTTATCCCACATAGGATAAGAATAAGTTTTTGGATCAATTTTTGTAAGGTGTAACCATTTGTTGCATAGAGACTCCTCCGTGGCCTACGCGCCCGCAAAGGGGTGCAAATCTTGGACCGACTTGGCCTTCGAGCCTTGAGCTTGTGTGCGGGCGCGACCTGCGTAAACGAATGTCGGACCGAATGAGTCAAAAATTGGCCACCAAGTGCAAGCCACGTTTTGAAAATTTTCTTTTACGTTTTTCCATTTAAAACATATCTTCAAAACTGTTTTCATTTATTTTGTAACTCCAAAACGTGAGAATTCAATGGTTATGACTGCATTAAGAGGCAGAGGCTCCTCCTTGCCTATATATCCCGAACAATCTCTTCAGTTCAGACACACCACTACAACACGAAATCTTTCTACTTCCTTTTCAAATTCCTGTCGTCTTACAGTCACTTGGTGATTCCGTTCCGGCACACTCATTCAGTTCGACTGTACAAACTACAGTTCACGCCGCTGTATCCTGGGAAGCAAGCGCTCGCATTACTTCCGTGAGGGGGCGAATATTGCTTTAAGGACACTGTGTTCGACACAAGCCCCGGCTTCAAAGACACCAATTTTATCTTCTGTCAACTGCAATATTTTCTTTTTCTGTCCGCTGCAATTTGTCTATTACTTGTTCTAATTCAGTTAACTGTTCAGAGTTTACCTACAAAGAACACATTTATTATTCTATTTATAGATCATTAAAACATTTTTCCGCATAAAGGACAATCTATGAATATGTTGCAGCTTGCTATGATCGAAGAGAAATGTTCAAACCTTTACCTGCTAGCAGCGGGAGCAAATCCAACTGTGTAATATGTGAGAATGATCCATATTCCTGACTCCACGAGAAAGATTGGATCCTGAGAAGCCAAATTGGTAGAGCAAAAGCCCAGGCTGGGTAAAACAAGGCATCCCGTTGTTTGAAGAACACGGGAAGCCTAAATATGGGCATTGCAAGCTCGGCCATCCCATTGAACATCAAATTAATGAGGCTGCAGAACAATGCCCCGTAGAATTTACCCCCATCATCTATCTCTCCACGCTTCATCTGGGTTCCGAAGAACACAGTGAAAGTAAATAGAGCTATAATTGTAATTTGTGTAGTCTTGAAAATGTACACAAATGAGTTGCGTTTCATCAATAACCACTCCATTGCCAAACAAGCCTTGAAATGATCTTTGTTCGAGATACCATACTTCTCCTTCACCAATGCGGCAGGATGGGCTTCACTCTTGTCACAGGGGCCTCTGAGTTCACTGGAAAGTTTCTGCCCAATGTAGAAAGACTCGAAGTGATTAACAAAGTCGGATACTGATATATATGGTAAGGTTCATTTTTCCTTGACCAATACTGCTCTTGGTCCTCCTTGGAAGTAACCTCTTGCAGAAAATCTGCAACTCCTTTCCTTTCGGGACATTTGAATCCCACGCTCCCAAAAAAATCGAGAACTTGCTCATGAGGACCTTGATAGACAATTTGTCCTTCTGAAAACAAGATAATGTCATCAAAAAGATCAGAAGTTTCAGGGGCAGGTTGGAGAAGAGAGATTATCATGTTTAGATCCATTATATGAACCATTGTCTCATACAATTAAACGATTTGAAATGTGGTGGAATTGTCGAGACCAGTTGAGATTTCGTCCATATAGAAAACATTTGAAGGGCTGATCAACATTTCTCCTGCATTGAGAAAAAAACAATGGAATCTTCATTAGCAAGTTCCAAACTGGCAATTATACTTTCATGATTCAGAATTATTAGGAGACACCTCAAAACCTCAACCTAATTGTACATACCAGTCGTTACACGCTTCTTCTGTCCTCCAGAAATACCCCTTCTCATTTCATCTCCACCATTGTATCAGCACAAATATCCAGTCCAATTATCTGTTGCACAAAATAACATAAATTTGTTTGATGCATAGAGTTCTTTCGGTAAGCAGAGCATATAACTAACTACCAGGCAACTGAGGCAAGGAACAAACCTCAAGCATAGTCTGTGACCACACTAGTCTTTTGGCCAGCAATTGCAATGGCTTTCATAAATGCGTCAATCTCAGGATCTGTCTTAATTCCGGCACCTTTTTCTCTCCTTGACAATTCGGCAAGCAGTTCATATCTTGCACCAACTCCAAAACAACGCCCCGAAAAATCCAATGTTTCCCTAATGGTCATTTCACCATGATGAAGATCATGCTGGCTAATGTAAGCACAAGTTCTCTGAGGAATGAACTCCCTCAATTCGAGGCCACAGGCCCACAGCAAGTGATTTTTCCTGTTATCTAATGTCTGAAGTGAAAAAAGAGGAAGAAAATTAAACAAAGTTTAAACCTAAGGGCAAGAATGTTCAGAATTCAATAATAAAAACTATGTCTAAAACAATTACAAAATGAAATACCCTAAGATCTTCCTCCAACTTTCCAGTAAGTGCCTTCAGCAATGTAGTGTTCCCAGAGCTTGGAGGTCCCAGAAGTAATGTCATCCCGAATATTACACATTAGTGCAAAACTTGGAAGAATGAAATGAATTACATTTTGAAACTTTCTATGCAGCATATTGTTGAAGCATCTCGTCTAAAAGCTTAAAATGTTAGGCAGCGGACACGTTTATTTAGCAAAATTTAGTCTTCAAAACTTACCTCGATGGTTTCACTATTCCAGAGACATAGTCTAGTATTTTCACAGCTTTCTTCTTAGACGGGAAAATCCTTAGAGAACCAAGAATCCGCTATTCACAATATTAAATGAAATGACAGGATAAAAATCATTGACAGAAGAAAATACATATTCAACTGGAATTCTAGTCTAATCGACAAAAAATAGAACAATAACTGAATAGTTCAGGGCGCTTAGAAAATTACCTCGAATGCATTGATAGTCGAGTTGAGCAAAGTTGGAAGTGCTCTACTTCCACAAAATGCTTCTCCTTCAATAGATAAATGCTCAAACCTGACTACACATTGTGGAATGCTGATCCCAACCCTGTACGAATAGTTTTATGATTATAATTTTGATCGTTAGACCTCCTGTAAGTAGAGATTAGGACTTAATCTGTAACGTTCAATACTTCTAACTCATAACTAAAATGATCTAGCAATTCGTTCTCGGAGCTTCAGCAGTAAACTCTCGTTATCATCTTCGAAAGCTTTTAGCATACTGTCCATGATTTGCATCCTAACTTGCATGCCAAGTGTTGATACACAAAATATTCAGCTCAATTCAAATGGTCCAAAAGAGGAAATGGCCCAAGAGAGGAAGCCCGTCTAGAGAGATCAGGGTAAAAGCCCAACCAGAAATGTCATCAAATATGATGAAAGCCCAAAAACAAAGGTACGTCGTCGCCCAAGCCTGTAGAACGCCCAGATGTTGAGCGAATGAAACATCCTATAATCGTCCAGCGCAGAAGATCGATTGTCGCCCACAAATGTTGAGTCGCCCAGAGTCCCAACAATGACTAAAGCTTGTTGTTATCCAAAGTCACGATCTAAGACGGTTTGAGCACATCATAATTATGCCTCACGATTTGAGAGAGTTGATGGCAAGCAGTTATGAAGAGGACTTGGTGATAGAAGTTGCAAACGGTAGTTATTGGCCAGCCGACCATGATGAAAGAAATGGGTAGTTACAAGCAGTTTCTAAACGATCAAAACTGCTCAAGTCGTATAAAAGAAAGAGGAAAACAACGAAAATAGCCCCGACAAAATTCACTCTCAAAATAGAGAACATGTAATTTACTTTTCTTAGATTAACTTTCAATCACTTCAATTCCCTTGTACTCGTGTGCTTGCGCCCCTTGGAGGCATCTTGTTCGTGTCCAAACTGTAATCTTCATATTCAATAAACACCCCTTTTTGAGACTTTGTTCCAAGAGGTTTGTCCCTTACACAATCGTCTGATTCCCTTTTTAATTGTTAGCGAGCGAAAAACCCGCGAAACAATTTGGCACGTGATAAGTGTGTTTTTACACACTTATTAGACACTTTTTGGATCTAATTATAATTGAAATTGAGTCGATTTCTATTCATAATTGTGTAATTTTCACTTTTGCAGGCCAAAATCCCTACAAGAAAGAAAACAAGAAAAGGAAGAAAAAAAGGACTTAAAGCGTATAAAATTGTGATGTTTGGGACCAAGTTGCACAAGTGCCGAAAGTTTAAGGACCTTGAATGCAATTTATTAAGGGCGTGATCGATATGAAAGTCAAAATTTGAGGACTAAACTGTACAAGATCAAAGCTTAGGGACCAGATGTGCAATATCTCGGAACATTAGCCACAAAATAAAGGATTTTGACTTTTAAAACAAAACTTGGGGACTTAGGTTGCAATTTCTGAATAGGGTTATAAATTAAAAAGGCAGCACCTGACCTATTGTCTACGTTTTTTGGATTTCGGCTTCTGCGGTGGACGCTGCAGTTTCTTCTTTCATTATTTTTGCCTTTTAATTTCTTTCTCTTTTCTTTCTCTTTTTCTTTTCTTTTTCCTTTGATTTACTAGGTGATTTTGGAGGATCAATCATAGAGCATAAGGAGATACCAAAAGATTTGGCAAGGATTTTGGGAGAATCAAATTCAAGCTTCAAAAAGGGTTTTATCTTTAAACTTCGATTTTTCTCAATTATTTTGTCAAAGTTGTAATGCATTGGATAAATATTTTCATTTGTTATCAGTTATATAATATGGGCTAAATTTATTGCGTTGGGATTTATGGTAAAATTTAACCTAACCTTAGTTAATTTTAATATTTGCTTTTTGATGTTAATTCACTTATTTTCATGTGTTTCTATTATTGTTTTTAATGCATTTTCATTTATGTGGCAAATAGATGATTGTGTTTAGTGATTTGTACATCGTTCGAGAGAAGATTGTGCATTTTAGACCAAATAGTAGAAACCCTAGGCTTGTGTAGTGGATAGAGATATACCATTAGCCCTAGGTGATCCATTGTGTTATTTTCACAAAACATTAATGCAATTGTTTGGTTTAAATCAACATAGAGATATAGTAGGTTAAACCAATTAATTAGAGTTAATTTTGCTCGAGAGAGATTATTAGCTAAAATTGGAAAATCGGATCTAGCATGGTAAATGAGTAATTTATTAATTGGCTTGTAGAGAAATTAATTAGGTGACGATTAAGTGAAACCATGAATCCCAACCACATTCTTCCTCTGAAATTTCCAAGTGTTTACGTTTTGCTATTTAGTATATTTTTAGTTAATTTCTCGTAATTTCCAAAATCAAATTTTATTGTGTGTTTGTTCTTATTGTCAAAATTAAATTAACTAAATTCGTGTAATTCAAAGTAAGCATTCCTCGAGGGATCGACAACCCGGACTCAAAAAGTCCACTTTATTACTTGAACGCGACCCGTGCACTTGCGGTATAATATTCCAAGCGAACAAGTTTTTGGCGCCGTTGCCGGGGAGTGTTTTATTTTAATTACCATCTTACTTGATTCTAATTTTCAAAAAAAAAAAAAAAAAAATTGTTTTTTTTATTTATTTTATTTTATTTTTATCTTTTATAGCTTTTACATATTTATTGTGTAGTTGGCTTCTTAATTTTTATTTCCTTAGGTTTTCGATAGTGCATGCTTCATTTGAAAAGTTTTAATTTTTTTGAACTTGATCCGGAGATTGAAAGGACTTTTCGAAGAAGGCGACGGGAACAAAGAGAATTAAGAAGACAACGATTAATCGAGATGGCCCAACAAGGAGAAAATGTAGAACCCAATGTTCAACCAGAAAATATTCTACGAGGTGGCATTCCACCGGGTTTTGGTAACCAAGCAGGTAGGGCTCAAGAGCCTGTTGTAAATGAGGAAGATATGCTATTTGGAGACTTCATGAACCCACCTATGGTAGAGAATGAATCAAGTATTGTCTACCCTTCTTATGGACATCCAAACTTTCAACTTCGATCGGATGTCATCAGTTTATTTTCCAATACCATTCCATTTTATGGGAGGACCGATAAGAACCCACACTCTCATGTTGCACGATTTGTGGAGAATGTTGGCAATTTTAAACATGAGGGTGTGAGTGTGGAGACAATCCGAATGACATTATTAGTCCATACACTGAAGGATAAAGCAACAGAGAGGCTTGAAACTTTAACACCCTGGAGCATAAATAGTTGGGCGGAGTTTACTCAAAAATTTACAACCAAATTCTTTCCACCCGCTTGAGTAGCCAAACTCAAGCATGACATAACCACCTTCTAATAATTCGAATTGAAGAGCTTTCATGAGGCTTGGTAGAGGTTTAAAGATATGCTTCGGAAATGTCGAAATCATTAAATCACAATGAGGTAACAAATAAATTATTTTTATGCTGGGTTACTCCTTATTGCCGTTCAAATGTGGATTCATCTTCTAATGGCTCTATTAAGAAGAAGAGTATTTGAGAAGCATATGATCAATTCGAGGTCATGAGTGACCAAAGTGCTATGTGGCCGGATAGGGGTTCAGAAAGAGGAGTTGGTGGAGTTCGAGATGGTGAAGCCTTTTCAATGGTTCTAGCGAAGATTGATTTCATAACAAAGAAGGTAGAAGGATTTTCTACAATTACCTCGACTCTCATTCTGTCCATATGATATAATCTCGACCTATTTGTGATATTTTATCACCCAAGTCCGAGTTGTCCATTGATGGGTAGTAGTTTGGCATCCACCAAGCAAGTGTCATATGCTCAAAACTTCCAACACCAAGGATATAATCCTTACTCTCAAACTTATAATCCTGGTTGGCGAAATCATCCAAACTTCTTTTATGGGAACGGTCATAATGTGCTAAACCCGAGGCCATAAGAGAAGAAAGAAGGATGGGAAGAGGCCATTGCTAAGTTGGCGAACCATCAATTGCAATATCAAGAATGTAATGATGCCTCTATGAAAAATTTGGATCGTCAAGTAGGCCAAATAGCCAAGATTCTCTCCGAAAGGCAACAAGGAGCATTGCTTAGCAATACCGAAACAAATCCAAGAGAGAATGTGCAAGCTATTACCACTATAAGTGGGGTGCAATTACCCGAAATTACGGTGACATGAACAAGGGTTCAATCTGATGAAGCACCCATGGAGGAAGATGTACTTGTTCAAGAGCTAATATTAGTGTTGGCGCGCAGCCAAGGAAAGTGAACATGAGCCATCAACATTAAAGGCTCCAACAGCGGTTAAGGCATATTTACCCCCTATTCCATTTCCACAGAGACTTCAAAAGCATAAGCTCGATGCTCAATTCAGCAAATTTTTGGAAGTGTTCAAGAAGCTACACATCAACATTCCATTTCTTTGATGCCTTAGCTCAAATGCCAAGTTATGCCAAGTTCATGAAAGACATTCTTTCCAACAAAAGAAAACTTGAAGAGCATGAGACGGTGATGCTAACGGAGGAGTGTAGTGCTATTTTACAAAATAAATTGCCTCCAAAAATCAAAGATCCAGGGAGTTTTACTATTCCGTGCACTATTGGTGATTTAAACTTTAGTAAAGCTTTATGTGATCTTGATGCTAGCATTAATTTGATGCCTTTGTCAATTTTCAGAAAATTGGGCTTAGGAGAGGCAAAGGCAACTACTGTGTCCTTGCAATTGGCTGATAGATCTATCAAGTATCCAAGGGGTGTTATTGAGGATGTCTTAGTCAAAGTGGACAAGTTCATCTTCCCGGCCGATTTTATAATTCTTGATATGGAGGAGGATCATGACATTCCTATTATCTTGGGACGACCATTTCTTGCTACCGGTCGAGCTTTGATTGACTTGCAAGAGGGAAACTAAATCTTAAGGGTTCAAGATGAACAAGTTACATTTAATATCTTGAAGGCCATCAAGTACCCATCGAATTCGATTCATGTCTTGAGTGGATGTTGTTGATCATGTGGTGGCCGATTCTCTTTATGGGCTTTTTAAGGATTCTCTTGAAACATGTCTTACACGTTCTTCAACTACCAAGGATGGGGATCCTGAAATTGAGCACGTGGCACATTATTTGGGGGCTACATCGTCTTGTTCTTACAAGAGAGGACCATACTTTGAGGATTTGAAAAAGAACTCTTCACCACCACTACCATCTCTTCAACGAGCACCTACACTTGAATTAAAGCCTCTTCCATCTCATTTAAGGTATGCATATTTGGGAGATGCATCAACACTTCCAGTTATCATTTCCAACTCCTTAAGTGAGTTGGAGGAAGAGAAGTTACTTCGAGTGTTGAGGGAACATAAAGAGGCTATTGGTTGGACTATTGCAGATATTCGAGGAATTAGCCCTTCATTGTATATGCACAAAATTCTTATGGAGGATGATTTTAAACCATCGGTGGAGCATCAAAGGAGGTTGAATCCGAACATGAAAGAAGTGGTGAGGGCTGAGGTTGTAAAGTGGCTTGATTCAGGCATTATTTATCCAATTTCAGATAGTGCATGGGTGAGCCCTGTTCAAGTAGTACCAAAAAAGGGAGGTGTAACGGTAGTCGAAAATGAGAACAATGAACTTATACCTACAAGACCCGTGGCCGGTTGGAGAGTATGCATTGATTACCGCAAGCTCAATAATGCTACTAGAAAGGACCACTTCCCTCTTCCTTTTATTGATCAAATGCTTGAGCGATTGGCGGGGTATTCTCACTATTGCTTTTTGGATGGGTATTCGAGCTATAATCAAATTCCAATAGCCCCGGAGGATCAAGAGAAAACTATATTCACTTTTCCATATGGTACATTTGCATATAGAAGGATGCCTTTTGGTATGTGCAATGCACCCTCTACTTTCCAAAGGTGCATGATGGTTTTTTTTTCCTATACGGCGGAGAAATGTATTGAGGTTTTTATGGATGATTTCTCAGTGTTTGGGGCCTCATTTGATCGATGCTTGAGGAATTTGGAAATGGTATTAAAAAGATGTGAGGAGACCAACTTAGTATTTAATTTGGAAAAATGCCACTTCATAGTCCAAGAAAGCATAGTTCTTGGCCACTGAATTTCACGCAAATGGATAGAGGTGGACAAGGTAAAAATCCAAATGATTGAGAAATTACCTCAACCAACTTCGGTAAAAGGGATAAGGATTTTTTTGGGACATGCCGGATTTTATAGGAGATTTATCAAGGACTTCTCAAAGATCACAAAGCCACTTTGTTCCTTACTTGAGAAGAACAATACTTTTGATTTCTCTCAAGAGTGTCTTCATGCTTTCAACACTCTTAAAGAAAAACTCATCACTGCTTCTATCGTTGTAGCTCCAGAT
The DNA here is from genome assembly GCA_035079005.1 of Fraxinus americana. NCBI lineage: Eukaryota > Viridiplantae > Streptophyta > Magnoliopsida > Lamiales > Oleaceae > Fraxinus > Fraxinus americana. Next base: position 6,417,365 of record CM068713.1, on the reverse strand, counting down.
TGGGATCTTCCATTTGAGCTTATGTGCTATGCAAGCGATTATGTCGTTGGAGTGGTTTTGGGGCAAAGAAGAGATAAAATCTTGCATGTTATCTACTACACTAATCGGACATTGACTTATGCTCAATTGAACTATGGTACTACCGAAAAAGAGATGCTCGCGGTGGTATTTGCATTTGATAAATTTCGGTCTTTGGTCGAAGGTGATTGTTTATACCAACCACTCAGCCCTCAAGTATTTGCTAGCAAAGAAAGATAACAAACCTCGATTGATTAGATGAGTTCTTCTTCTACAAGAGTTTGATTTGGAAATCCGTGATAAGAAGGTGATCGAAAATGTTGTTGCCGATCATTTATCTCGACTTGAGCACACCGAAGAAGTGGAGGATTGTCAAATAAATGAGGTATTCACCGATTAGTAACTCTTGCAAATCATGCATCTTCTACAAGTCACTCACACATCATGGTATACGGACCATGTGAATTTTCTTGCTAGTGGTGTTACTCTCCCGGATCTTTCTTACCAACAAAGGAAGAAATTCTTCACCGACATCAAGTATTATTATTTTTGGGAAGACCCTTTGTTGTTTAAACAAGGCCCAGATCAAATTATTCGAAGATGTATGTCGGAAGATGAAATGGAGCAAATCCTCAAGCATCGTAATTCCTCTCCCTATGGTGGTCACTTTGGTACCGTAAAAATGCATCAAAGGTACTTCAATCGGGTTTCTATTGGCCCACATTATTTAAGGATACCCACACTCTTGCCTCTAAATGTGATAGATGCCAACGTGGTGGTAATATCTCCAATCAAAATGAAATGTCATTGAACTCTATATTGGAGGTAGAAATTTTTTATCTGTGGGGTATTGATTTCAAGGGGCCTTTTCCTTCATCATTCTCAAATCAATACATTTCGATGGCGGTCGATTATATGTCGAAATGGGTCGAAACTGTGGATTTGCCCACTAATGATACTCTAGTGGTAGTAAACTTTTTAGAGAAAAATATTTTCTCTCGCTATGGCACCCTCGAGCTATCATTAGTGATGGAGGCAAACATTTTGCAGTCGCATCTTCAACTCATTATTGACAAAATATGGAGTGAAGTATCGTGTGGCCACCCCTATCATCCCCAAACTAGTGGCCAAGTTGAGATTTTGAATAGAGAGTTGAAAAGGATTCTCGAGTTAACGGTGAACTCTTAGAGAAAAGATTGATCCAAGAAATTGAATGATGCATTATAGGCTTACCGCACCGCCTTCAAAACCCCTATTGGTATGTCTCCTTACCGTCTTTTATTTGGGAAAGCTTGTCACCTCCCTGTTGAACTCGAGCATCGTGCTTATTGGGCAATGAAAGCTTTGAACTTTGATATCAAATTGGCCGGTGAGAAAAGATTGCTTCAATTGAATGAACTTGATGAAATCCGCCTTGATTCTTATGAGAAAGCTCGAATTTACAAAGAAAAGACAAAGAAATGGCATGACAAACACATTGTGAAGCGGGAGTTCTTTGTTGGGCAACAAGTTCTTCTCTACAATTCTAGACTCCGATTGTTCCCCGGAAAGCTTCGCTCAAGATGGTCGGGCCCTTTCACCATCGAAAAAATCTTTCCACATGGAGCAATTGAACTTTATCATGAAGAAAAAGGGAACTTTAAGGTCAATGGACAACGTTTAAAACCATACTTAGGAGGCGATTTTTCGAAAGAGAAATCATTTATTCTCCTTGACAATCCAAAGTGATCATACCCCAGAAGTCGAGCTAGAGACTTTAAAACAAGCGCTTATTGGGAGGCAACCCAATTTTCTAACTTTAGTCTTTTATTCAATTTTATGCATTTTTCTTATTTTTATTTGATTAGCTATCATCTTTTGTAGGTCATGTTTGAAGTCCCACATATCTTTTGTTCCTCACAAGTTTGGGGGTAAATTGATGTACAGGAAGGTCACTTGCCCCAGTTCATTAAAAGCATCACAAATCCAAGTAGAGCATTGGTACCTCTTCACCAAATATACAACTAGGGAAGTTTCGTTATCCCATATTCTCTTTTATCTTATACTGTACACATTGAGGACAATGTGTGGATTAAGTTTGGGGGTATTGAGCCTTGTCGGCTTTTGTTGAATTGATTTGATGTTAGAATTGATTTGATGTTATAGCCTTGCCGGCTTTTCTATTTGTGCTTATATTGGTGATTGTGTATCGACATGTTAGATAGCCTTGCTGGCTTAGAATTGCTTGATGTTTGAGATTGTTATTAATTTATACTCTATGCTTGACCAAATATGCTATTTGTGCGTAAAATTTTTCAAAAAATTGCTTGTCCATGTGAGATCCTAAGTTACATGGAGCACAATAGTCATGATTAATTGTTATTTAGATGTGGTAATGATTATTTGATGGGAAAATCTTTGTATTGGTGGAACTAGGTTGTGAGTTACTTGAAAATTTATATTAACCTATATCCACTTCTATTTCACTTAACCATATTGTAAGATAAGTTTGAGGGTGGTCGAGCCGGTGAAGGATATTATCTAGAAGTGTGTTGATTCCATGCAAGTTAAAAAAAAAATAGTGTGGAGTGTCTTTTGCTAAGTATAAGCTAGGTAATGACCATATGCTAGGGATCTAAGCCCCATTTATTTTGTAATGCTAAAAATGGATACTATTGCACTTATTGAATCTTAGGCCTCACTTCGTAGCCTTTTTGATTCGAGTTATTAAGTCTGTTGGGGTATCTTAAAACCCGGTACCCTTTGGTCTAAACAACCGGGAGCTATCGACCTAAAACTCGCTACAAGGGTCAAGAAGAAAGCTTAAAGGAGTGAGGTAAAACGTGAAATTTAAAAAAATAATAATAATGATTTGATTTGGTGCAATTGTAATTGATATTTTGGCTTAGATAACTAGTGGGTTTGAAGTACTTAGTATAAACTTGAATGTGGAAGCACTCATTAGTGGAGAATCATCGCATTTCTGATGTTGAAATTGCCGGTTAGACCCAGTCGAACTAGAGCGAAAAAAGAAAAGAGTGATTGAGGGCGATCTTTAGATTTATACCTTGGGTTAAAAAAAAAAATTAATAATAATATCTATTTAGTGTGTGAATCTTATGAGCGTGAAATGATATATTTGACCACAAAGGGTTGGGCTGGAGCCAATTTAAGATTTTTTCCATCTTGATAATTGTTTCCTAATTTAGATGATGATTGAAAATGGCTATGCACACACAAACACCGATCGAACATTGGATGAGTTTAAATTATTTTTGATAGCATCATTTGGAGCATAGTTGTAAATTGATATACAATTTTATACTCATTGATATTTTTAGCAAGGTGTCTAATATGTTGATCATTATCGCATTTATATGATTGTGTTAGAAGTTAATTTTGCTCGGGACGAGCAAGAGCTCAAGTTTGGGGGTGTGATAAGTGTGTTTTTACACACTTATTAGACACTTTTTGGATCTAATTATAATTGAAATTGAGTCGATTTCTATTCATAATTGTGTAATTTTCACTTTTGCAGGCCAAAATCCCTACAAGAAAGAAAACAAGAAAAGGAAGAAAAAAAGGACTTAAAGCGTATAAAATTGTGATGTTTGGGACCAAGTTGCACAAGTGCCGAAAGTTTAAGGACCTTGAATGCAATTTATTAAGGGCGTGATCGATATGAAAGTCAAAATTCGAGGACTAAAATGTACAAGATCAAAGCTTAGGGACCAGATGTGCAATATCTCAGAACATTAGCCACAAAATAAAGGATTTTGACTTTTAAAACAAAACTTGGGGACTTAGGTTGCAATTTCTGAATAGGGTTATAAATTAAAAAGGCAGCACCTGACCTATTGTCTACGTTTTTTGGATTTCGGCTTCTGCGGTGGACGCTGCAGTTTCTTCTTTTCATTATTTTTGCCTTTTAATTTCTTTCTCTTTTCTTTCTCTTTTTCTTTTCTTTTTCCTTTGATTTACTAGGTGATTTTGGAGGATCAATCATAGAGCATAAGGAGATACCAAAAGATTTGGCAAGGATTTTGGGATAATCAAATTCAAGCTTCAAAAAAGGGTTTTATCTTTAAACTTCGATTTTTCTCAATTATTTTGTCAAAATTGTAATGTATTGGATAAATATTTTCATTTGTTATCAGTTATATAATATGGGCTAAATTTATTGCGTTGGGATTTATGGTAAAATTTAACCTAACCTTAGTTAATTTTAATATTTGCTTTTTGATGTTAATTCACTTATTTTCATGTGTTTCTATTATTGTTTTTAATGCATTTTCATTTATGTGGCAAATAGATGATTGTGTTTAGTGATTTGTACATCGTTCGAGAGAAGATTGTGCATTTTAGACCAAATAGTAGAAACCCTAGGTTTGTGTAGTGGATAGAGATATACCATTAGCCCTAGGTGATCCATTGAGTTATTTTCACAAAACATTAATGCAATTGTTTGGTTTAAATCAACATAGAGATATAGTAGGTTAAACCAATTAATTAGAGTTAATTTTGCTCGAGAGAGATTATTAGCTAAAATTGGAAAATCGGATCTAGCATGGTAAATGAGTAATTTATTAATTGGCTTGTAGAGAAATTAATTAGGTGACGATTAAGTGAAACCATGAATCCCAACCACATTCTTCTTCTGAAATTTCCAAGTGTTTACGTTTTGCTATTTAGTATATTTTTAGTTAATTTCTCGTAATTTCCAAAATCAAATTTTATTGTGTGTTTGTTCTTATTGTCAAAATTAAATTAACTAAATTCGTGTAATTCAAAGTAAGCATTCCTCGAGGGATCGACAACCCGGACTCAAAAAGTCCACTTTATTACTTGAACGCGACCCGTGCACTTGCGGTATAATATTCCAAGCGAACAGGACGCCCAGTGGGACACTTGGTGTTTGAAGATGCAAAAGGAAAACATTATGCCACATAAAAGTTCGGATAAAGCACCAGCAAGTCACAGAGTAGTCCAGTCTGTGATCGAGCGATATGAGGAGCAGCATGTAACGCCCCAATTTTCAATTAAACACAAGGCGCTACTAAAGTCGAAATATCCAGTAAATAAGTATTCTCAATAAACGACAAAATGCGTAAATATATTTTTTTTTCAACTATAGTAAATTAGAAATAAATGCGGAAACGTCATTTGAATAATTTGCTCATATCCAAGTGTCAATACCAATCAAATAAGCAAAGTGTCAAAATTTGCAAAAATACTAAAACTTGAAATTTAATTGACAAAATGGAAACCAACTAATAAAATACTCGTTTCAAAAATTTATAAATTAAATTGTCTATTATTTAATCAATATTGCCCCGCTCATTGCCTTGCCTTTCCGAGCTCCTTAACCTGAAATGGTGGAAAATTTTGGGGTGAGCATAACGAATTATACTCAGTGGGGAAATAGCAAACAGTCCAAGTTAAATCTAAACATGAAATTAAATTATGAATATAATACAAATACAACATACTGTAGAAATATGTACTGTGAGACATCCCCAAGGACCCAATTTCGATCCCGGACCTATTTACGGTCCCTGACAACATGTTATTAGCGCATAACAATTTTGCACTGTGGGACACCCCCAAGGACCCACTTTCGATCTCGGACCTATTTACGGTCCCGACAACCTTTTCATATGTATAAGCATTTTATCACAATTAAAATCGCACATCAAGAATTAACATGGACAAAAATAATAACAATTGCTTAAATGTAAACCCCACCTCAAAGTCTTGGAAATTTTCTTGAAATTGAACTGATGTGATGTTACCGTGCTTTAAACTTTTCCCGCGACCTCATCTAGCAAGAACAAAATTAATATAATTTAGGATACTAAATCCTAATTAATACTTTAAAACTTTTAGGGATTTGATTGGAATTTTTTAAAAGTAAAGAAATGATTAATTTGAGAATTCTTTAAATCTTTAGGGTCTAATAATGAAAATTAAAATGTTTAGGGCCAATATGGTAAAATTAGGAAAATAAATTATATTTAATTTGAAGAATAATTAAACTTTAGGGGTGATGAAAGAGTTAAAATTAAATAGGGGACTAACTTAAATGTTTGGCCAAACTTTAGGATTTAAAAAATGAACTTTTCAATATTTAATACCTAACCCACACTTCCAATTTCATATCACGCACAGACTACTGCTGGTTTCCAAATCAACATTTCCAAATTTGGGTTTCACACTTTTGATGACTTCCAACAAGAATTGATACAGGAGAAGGATGTCTAGTGGCAAGAGCAAGATATGGAGAGTAAGGGGTTGAAGTTTTAGGTTACTATAAAACTCTACCTACGGCATTAAACTCGAAAATTCCATTTTTCTTCTCTCTCTTTTTTTTTTTTTTTTTTTTTGTTTATGAATATACATCGAGAAGAAATAGAGATAATGAAATTCTCGAACGCTGAAAAGTAATTTCGAGTTACCTGCACCGATTTTTTTGCCGAGAATGAATTTTGGGTTTGAAGTTGCAACTTGAATTTGAAGAGCTGGTGCGATGGGAACGTGAATTAGAAGGTGATGATTATGAAAACAATAAAAATAATTGTTCCAATGTTTAGAGATTTACCTTGAAAAGTCTAGATTGCTTGTGAATATATTTTTTTGCAGTCGTGAGAGAGTTTAAGCCGAGGTATTGAATTTTGGAGGTGGAATGAATTTTTTTTTTTTTTTTTTAGGTTTGACAGTAGTGAGCCCCACAAACATATACTCCAGAATTTGGACAATCGATTGGGCTGATAATGGACTTAAACTTGGGTCAAAAAGAATATTGGACCAAGAGTAATTTAAAATAGAAAAATTTGACCTGATAAGGAAATATTGAATTTTTAAGATTAAAAATTGTTTTGAATTCTTATATTAAATGTTTTGCTAGACAACTCGACGGAACGTAAAAATAAATTCGAAAGTTGATGGAAACGTCGTAGCGACATGATTTAAGTTATAAAATTTGCATTTTAAAATTCGGGTCGCTACACAGCAACATTCTCCTCAGATGGAAGGACAGACTCCAAGCAATCACAGTCGTTATGAGCCAATGACAGAGTTAAGTCCTCGAACCATGCGTGCATTGCTTGGAGAACTCACACAAGACGTCGTTGAACAGGTAAATTTATGAAACGTCCATAATATGAAAAAATTTACCCAGAGTGGAAATGTTCACTATGATAACATGGTCAAACAATTAAGTGCGTTAAATGATCTCATGAGCAAGTTAGTAGGCCAAGTATGTCAACCAACCATAGGAAGTCATTTCCAGACCAGGGCGATTGTGGGACACGTTTCACCACACAATTCCCCTGATTTGAACCCAGGTCTAGAAACATTTTTCGGCCCTTCCACCTCAAATCAAGGGGTTAATGGAGCACCAAATTTGAATGGCGATAATGTGACTACCAACTTGGGGGGTAATCCAAATATAAGGGATAATGTCCTGAATGGTGGACATAATTTATCTCGCGTTAATGAGGGAGTGAATACTCAATATAATGGGTATAATGGTCTCAACAATGGCACTTTCCCTGCCAATCAAGGACCAAATTTTAGGCGGTCTCAAGCAAACCAACAAGTGAATCAACCCATAGGAGTCCCATATGATCCAAATGATTTACTAAGAAATCAAATTGCAGAAATAGTACAAGATCAAATGGTTGTTGGGGGTACGTCCTGTTATTAGGTCGACTTACACTAAACCATATCCTGATTGGGTAGATCAAGCATATCCATGGCCTAGAGGGTATAAAGTGCCCAAATTCTCATTGTTCATTTGTTTAGGAGAAGTATCTACTCTGGAACATATAGGACGATTCACATTACAAATTGGTGAGGTGACCGACTACCATAAAATGAGACTATTCCCTAGTTCATTAACAGGAGTAGCCTTTTCGTAGTTCATTAACTTGCCAGCAAATTCCGTTCAGATATGGCAACAAATGGAACAATTGTTCCATGCTCAATTTTATAAAACAGAATCTGAGGTCACACTGGCCGATTTGGCGAACTTGCGTCAAATGCCAAATGAATGGGCAGAAGGTTTCCTTCAAAGGTTCAAAACGGCCAGGAGTAAATGCTTTGTACCCCTGCCTGAAAAAGAATTTGTCAAAATCGCTCAAAACTGTTTAAGTTTTGATTTAAAGAAGAAATTCCAGGATAGGGAATTCCCTGACCTGTTTCAACTTAGTGCGAACGTGATCAGGTACGAACGTTTGATAAGAGAAGAAGAGCAAGTAAAAAATTCTAGTAAAGGGACTTATTACAAAGACCCACACTTTGGCGTTCATGCTATAAACGATGAATTTTACGATCAAACCGAAATGTGTTTGGCCGAATTGACCAAAGGGGATGCATATACTTGTCCCATAATGGCTAAGCCTAAGGATGTAGCCAGAGATGAGCCTGTAAAAGGAGAAAATAAAAAGAGCAGAACGTTCTCGTTCGACGTGACAAAAGCTGACCTTATATTCTATAAATTGTATAAGGATAAGCAGATAAAATTGAGCGATAAACATAAGTTGTCAAGCCCTGAGCAAATTAAGGGGAAAAAATATTGTAAATGGCATAATGCATGGTCACATATGACTAATTACTGCTTGGTTTTCCGTCATGTTTTACAGGACGCTATTGAGTCAGGACGAATCACGTTCGAAGACAAAAAGAAGATGACAGTGGATGAAAATCCTTTCCCACAGCCACTTGAAGTGAATATGGTGACGATCAATCTCAAAAATAAGTTGCCAAGGTTCAAGTTAGTCATCGATGATGATGAAGACCCTGATAAGCATGCCAGCGTGTTCAAATGTATTAGGAGAAAAGAACCCATGAAGAATGAAGATGTCCTGTGTGCCAAATGTAAACGAGAAATGAAAGCAAGCCTTGGGAAACCAGAAGTATGGCAGAGTTATCATCCCCCCGAGTTTGTTCCAAACAGGAGGCAAGGCACATCGTTCTATAAAGGACCGCCTCTGGAAAGACAGTTCAGGCCAGCAAGGCATGAAAGATCATTCAGACCAAATCCTCACCAGCCTAATGTGTGGCATTCATATCAGTATAACACGAGACGGGTTGTGCCGTTTAATGAAATGACCAGGACTCAGCAAAGACGATTTCAATGGAAATATGGATGAATGCTGAGCCAGCAACAAGAATTGCCACGTCCTAAAGCGCCAAGAGTACTGGAGATAGTTAATCAAAATGCTCTCAAAGACGGTGAAGGGACTGGCGACTGGCACTGGGGAGTCAATGGGAGAAATGCCAGAAAGTTCATCTGGGAGGTCGAAGTTTGATCAAAGTAAAAGAGACGAAGAAGATACAGAACCCCCTCTTACAATCCAGTTCGGCACTTTACCTCCCGTCATGGCTAATAATTACCTGTTGGCCAATGAGTTCAAGAGTAAGGAGGAAGAAGGAGGAGATGAAGAAGAAGCATGAGTGTTGAAATGTGGAGGTGGTCAGACGTCTCAAGAAATACAAGGCGAAGAGGATGATGGCATGACTGATATTGAGGAAGAAATCGATCTAGAAGAAGAAAGGAGAAAGAGAGGAGTATCGCGTAATACCTTGCTGAAACAATTGTATCGGGAAGGAGATCGTGAAGTAGATTTGTTGGGAGAACCATCTGTGCATTTTTTCGATTTCTACGTACTATATGAGACACCCAAGAGGAAGAAAATGGTACCTCGTTCTGAGAAATACGGGTCTCCTCCAAGAATATTGCCTCCCCCAACAGGTTGGGTAGCTGTTGGAGAAATATTGGAGAATGAATATAGTGCCCCACAGATAAGTACTCAGCCCGAGGTATTGTAAGTTGATTTATCACAAAGGGATAAATCCACAGGGGACAAACAGAAAGTGGAAATTGATGCAGCTGAAAAGGTTGTCTTCAAAAAATCCACTATGAAATTGACCAAGCATTTAAGGCCACTTTATGTGAAGGCTCTGGTCAATGGCATACCCGTGGTGAAAGTACTTATTGACAATGGGGCCGCCATAAATACTATCCCATTGAGGATGATGAGGAAGTTCGCGAAAACAGAGGATGACATGATCCCAACAGAAGTCATTATCACGAGCTTCAATGGGGGAGCCACTTCGACCAAGGGAGTAATGCCACTAGATATAACTGTGGGTACGACTACTAGGACGACTATCTTCTTTGTCATTGATGGTCATACTAGTTACAATATACTGCTAAGGCGAGATTTGATTCATGGAAGTCGTTGTATACCATCATCGTTCCACCAGTGCTTGGTTTTCTGGAATGACCAAGGTAAAGCAGAGGTAGTACAGGCAGATCATAGGCCTTTTGTTGCAGAAACTAACTTGGTAGAAAGGTTCATGTATGAAGGAAACTATGGACCTGTCAGGATAATCCAAGATGGAGAAGAAACTCAAGTCGTCGCACAGAGTGAAGAACCATTTTCGGTAGAAGCACTCGCTGAAATGTTCAGTCAAATGAGGCCAAACATAGTGGCCCTAGAGGAGCCAGTGATTGACAAAAGAACGCTCAGAGAATACTGATGACTTGGCAACCAAAAGAGCATGTGGCCGAGATCCAGGCCTTTAAAGCCAGATTAGTGGCTTTCAATAAAGAATGTCAAGAAAAAATCAAAAATGAGGTAGCACTGAAAACGCTGGGAGACAAATTGGCAGTATTCAAATTGGAACAAAGTATTAACCAGGAAGTCAACAAGGTAGATTGCCTAGAAGAAGAAGTACCTGCAAGGGACATGGACGATGAAGTGATGAGAATCCACAAACCTGGAAACGCTCAAACACAAGACCCTTTGATCAAAGTAAACATTGGCAATGTGGGAGAAGATCTCCCAACATTTATCAGCCGGATACTTAGTCAAGAGGTTAGTATAGCATTAATCACTTTATTAAGAGAATATAAAGACTGTTTTGCTTGGGAGTATGAGCATATGTCTGGTTTAGATAAAAATTTAGTGGAATATAGATTGCCAACTAAACCAAGCTTTAAGCCCCATAAGCAGCCTCCTAGACGTCTTGCTCCTAACTGTTACCTGAAATTAAGAAAGAAATTAAGCGACTATTAAAAGCAGGTTTCATCAGGACAGCTAGGTATGTTGAATGGTTATCTAATATCGTGCCAGTGTTAAAAAAGAATGGTAAAATAAGGGTATGCATAGACTTTAGAAATCTGAACTTAGCGACACCTAAAGATGAGTATCCAATACCCACGCTAGATTCCTTAGTTGATTCCACTGCCGGACATGTCATGTATTCCTTTATGGATGGGTATTCAAGGTATAACCAAATATATATAGCTGAAGAAGATATACACAAAATTGCCTTTAGATGCCCAGGGGCCTTAGGATGTTACGAATGGGTAGTTATGCCTTTCGACCTAAAAAATGTGGGGGCGACTTATCAAAGGGCAATGAATCTAATCTTTCATAATATGATAGGCAAGTTTATTGAGGTATATGTAGACGACATTGTAGTAAAATCTGTTAAAGATGAAGATCACTTCGAACAACTGAAACGCTCATTTGAGCGGATGAGACGATATAAGCTGAAATTGAATCCTTTGAAGTGCGCGTTTGGTGCAATGTCGGTAATTTTCTTGGCTTTCTAGTACACCAAAGAGGACTCGAACTCGATAAGAATAAAGTAAAGGCCATTTTAGAGGCCAAACCACCTAACAACAAAAAAGAATTGTAAAGATTTTTAGGTCAAGTTAATTTCTTAAGGCGATTTATCTCTAATTGTGTAGGGCGAACAAAAGCTTTTTCGCCTCTCCTAAAGTTGAAAAATCAGGACGAACTCGTCTGGAAAGAAGAACATCAAAAGGCCTTTGATAGCCTAAAGACGTATTTGTCAAATCCGCCATTGTTGGTGTCACCTATCCAAGGACGGCCAATGAAGGTGTATATATCGGCTGAACAAGAATCGATAGCTGGAATGGTCGCGCAAGAAGACCAATTTGGTGAAGAAAGGGCAATATATTATTTAAGTAGACGTTTGACGAAATGCGAATGTAATTATTCTGTTATCGAGAAACTATGTCTCGCTTTATATTTCACATGTACTAAGTTAAGGGCCTATCTACGGCCTGTAACAGTTTATCTAATTTCTAAAGTTAATTTAGTGAAATACATGTTTTCTCGTCCTGTTTTACACCAAATGATAGGCCTTTGGACTTTGGCATTGTCCGAGTTTGAAATACAATATATACCACAGAAGGCAGTACAAAATCAAGCATTGGCTAATTTCTTGGCCGATCACCCGTGCCTTGATATGCCTGAAGAAATTAAATTGAAAATAGACTCATTCGAGTTCAAACCATGGATCCTATATTTTGATGGATCAAAAACTTCCAAAGGTGCAGGAGTAGGAATAGCTTTGATAAATCCTCTAGGAATTTGTTATAAGTTCGCCTTCACATTGGACAGAATGTGCACCAATAACCAGGCCAAATATGAGGCATTGATTGTCGGCCTAGAGTTATTAATTGAAATATAAGTAAAAAAACGTGATTATTAGAAGCGATGTCCAGTTGGTGATTTACCAACTCACTGCCGATTTTAAATGTTGGAGCGAATCCGTTATAAGCCAGTATGAAATCGCCCAAGAATTACTAGAAGAGTTTGACCAAGTAGAACTCTAATATGTCAATAGAATGTACAATGACATAGCAAACGAACTGGCCCAAACGGCCTCAGGTTACTTAAAAGTCTTAGATATGGAGCACACTTGTGAATATGGAACAATTTTGCCCGTTTTACGAAGGAGGGCAAATAGGATTGGAATTTATTGTATACAAGAAGGAGATGCAATGGATTGGAGGGTAGAGATAAAAGAGTTCTTGGAAGAGCCAAGTAAAAAGAATAATAGAAAGATAAAGCTACGATCGTTGAATTACACATTAATTGAAGGTGAATTACTTAAAAAATGCCCAGATGGGATGTTGTTAAAGTGTGTAAGCTTACAAGAAGCCAAGGTGATTATGGTCGAAATACATGAAGGAATTTTTGGAGCCCACCAAGCTGGTCAAAGGATGAGGTGGTTAATTATTAAGAATGGATATTTTTGGCCTAAAATGGGAGAAATGTGTGTCCAATATGTAAAAAGTTGTCTGGCATGTCAAAAGCATGGACCAATTCAGAGAGCGCCGCTAGAGAAATGGCACCCATCATTAAGCCATGGCCATTTAGAGGTTGGGCGATAGACTTAATAGGGAAGATTTATCCACCATCGTCCAAACAACATATCATTATAGTGGCAACAGATTTCTTCACCAAGTGGGTAGAGGCAATACCTCTAAAAAAGATATCTCAGAAAAGTATTATAAAATTCATTCGCGATCATATTATCTATAGGTTTGGAATCTCACAAACCCTGATGGTGGATTATGGGACTTCCTTGAATGGGGATCAAGTGGAGGGATTTTTGAGCGAATTCGGGGTCAAATTGGTAAATTCCATGCCTTATTACACTCAATCCAACGGTCAGGCTGAATCATCTAACAAGATCCTGAAGAACATCATAAGAAAGATGATAAGTGAAAATGCTAGAGATTGGCACGAGTGTTTGAATCAAGCTCTGTGGGCCTATAGAACGTCGCCACGCACAAGTACTAAAGTTACCCATTTTCAGTTAACATACGGGCAAGACGCAGTGCTACCTGTGGAAATCAACGTGCAGTCAATGAAAGTATGTTCACAAAACAATCTGGGCGATAACGAACGCGCAGAGTTGCTCGTCCAAACTTTGTTGGAACTGGACGAATTAAGGTTGGATGTTTTGGATAGATTACAAGTCCAGAACAGAAAATGGCTAAGTTTTACAATAAAAAGGTCATAACCAAGTCCTTCAGTTTGGGCGATTTAGTTTGGAAGACAATACTCCCTTTAAATAGTAAAGATCCAAAGTACGATAAATGGTCACCAAATTGGGAAGGACCATACAAAGTGAAAAATGTTTTGCCTAATGGAGCCTATCATTTAGAGGATTTAGATGGTACTAATCACGTGAGGTTCATCAATGGCAAATATTTGAAAAAATATGTTCATTCCTTATGGGAAGACGAACAAATACAAACTTAAACATGAAAGTTCTAACGAGCGATGATGACCAAATAAAATAAAGGACGAAACACGTCTAAATAAAACTTTTATTTAAATAAATATTGGTTAAATCAACAGAATATGAAAAGTGTAAAGCCTCCTATGAGTGAGAATCTGAAATCTCCTACAAGTTACAACTGAGGATAAACAATGGTAGGCCTTTGGCAGCAACGGTGAAAATTGTGGACTGGGTCCAGCCACATCCCCAAAAGCATTGCTGCAATGGCGAGCAAAAAGCCCAGAAACATTCCTTCCCTCCATTGATAGAAGGGAAGAATTTTGCTGCTGGCCAAGTAACATTTCCTATATTTCCCATACCAACAGGGGTGTCAAGTCGGACGACACACAGGATGGATCAACTGATCTATTTCTACGGAAAAGTAAAACTGGAGAAGGTATCGAGATACTGGACAATGGCAGCAGGATAATTTTTGGAGAAGAATTACGAATGGGAATGATAAGTGTTGAAGGCACAAACGTATTTATAAAGGAATGAATATGAAGAGTCAGGATATGAAAGGCCACGTACATTAAATGGCCCAAAAATCTGAAGGGTGAGGAAATTGATATGCATGAATCTTAAGCATAAAATTAAGTGCTTGGGATGTTTGACGAATTAAAAATAGGAACGTCAATCAGTATTCGAGCATACAATTAGCATATAATCAAGTGTTTGGGGGGTTGACGATTTAAAAGAGGAACATCAATTAATATTCGAGCATACAAAACAATTGTTCATTAAAGGCGAATGCTGCTGTAACAGTTGAAAAGTGAGTATGATGAATAGTTCACGAATTTACAAAGAAAAAGATATCAAAATGTCTAAATTACAGTTCACCCCAAACAGATGCATCTGTTCCCTAAGTTTCGCCAAATCCTCATCTTGCCTTTGAGAAGCAGTATTTATGTCGGTCACAACCTCTTCATCCACTTTCAGCTGTTGGTAACGCTCAACTAATAATTTGGTCCGTTCTACCCCTTGGGAAGCGTTACGCTCTTTAGCAGCTATCCTAGCCTTGCAATCATCCATCCTTGCTTAAAACTCCTTCATCTCTGCAGCCAAGGTCATCATTAAAGAATCTTCAGCCCTAATTTCAGAAGAGAGTTCATTCAATTCAGTCCTGGCCTTGTTGATTTCCTGGAGCAGAGATTCTTTTTTAGTAGAGGCACGAAAATACTGAGTACTTTTGGCCCTCAAATCGACACATCTAGCAAATAGGGAAAGGATTTCAGAATGAATGGTCCTCAATGTTGCGTTGAATTTAGGAGAAACATTGAGCGACGGAAGCGTAAGTGCTTGTGCCAACTTCGTGCTCAAAAGGTCAAATTTATCCTTCTGTGTGGCAGCACTGGCCGTGCAAACATCCATATCCATGAAGGCAACATACTCAAGCACTGATTCTCTAAGTATCTCCATGTTTGCCTCTGAGGAGTCAGAATGATGGCCAGAAGAAGGGCAGGACGTTTCCATTTGTTCCCAAGAGGAAAACAAGTCTTAGATGGAGCGCACAACGGTATTAGTGTACTGAAAGAAAATGCCAATGCTAAAATGTCAACACAACAAATCAAGCAAAGCAAAAAGAGTGAAGGAGGAATATGAGCTACCTCATCAGAGACCTTCGAATGTTCAGGATCATCATCAATTGGCCCCACCATTCGTGAAGACTTCACTTTCTCTGAATAAGACGAACTCATTGCAACGGGCAGATTTGTGGGAACACCTGATACACACAGAGGAAAACAAGTCAAAAAACTGCTAAATCAACAAATAAAATGAAAGTACCAAGAGACATCCAACCTGCTGGCTCAATAATTGGGGGATGGACGTCCTGAGAAGTCTGCGATGCCTCAAGAGATTGTGATGAAGTTTCTGGCACTAAAGGTTGTTCTTCGGGCGGAATCCCTTCATCGGATGATCCTGTTGAGACAGTTACAACAGTGGGAGTTGGAGCAGGAGAGTCTGTGACTAACGCTTCTGAACGAGAAGATGAGCCTCTCTGAAACCATCGAATGGAACAGTCAAATGAAGCATCAGTTCATAAAGGTTAATAGGTCATGGTTAAACAAAGTCATTACCTTTCTTTTATGGATAAGAGGAACATCAAGATCATCACCCCCATCATCTCCAGCGTCATCTTGCAAAACTGGAGAAGCTGCAGCTGGCCATTTTCGGCTAGAAGCACCTTTGGCAGCAATAGCCTGGGTAGTTGGGGAAGCAGAGGGAAGATTTGAACGTTTGTGGGAAGCTGATGGTGATTTAGAAGGGCCCTTGATGGACAAATGAGTAGTAAGAATAGGGGAAGAAGGAAGAGTCTCTGAACAATCCAATGAGTGAAAATCACGAGTAGCATTGACTGAAAAAAGCCTACGCTTCACGGATGGCCACAATTGGTCGAAAAGAGGATGCGTAACAGCAGTAGAATTGAAGGGAACAAAAGAAAAGCCCTCAGCCAAGCGTTTATTGTGAGCATCAATAGCTCCAACCTCAGCCTTACTTATAAGGTGAAAACGATCTGTGATATTCTTGGAATAACAAGGAGGAGCAGGCCAAGTTTGGCCGAAACCAAGCTGACGGGCAAAGAAATGAGGAGCATATATCTCAACACCAGCTTTAGCATTTGTCCCTGTCGCGATATCATGAAACAACTCTCTACTAACCAAAAATTCCACACATATAGACAAAGATGCAGTTGCTTCATCCATGGTGGAAGGAGGACGAACAAAAATGGGGATTTGATGAACGGGAAAAGGAAAGAATGAAGGAATGGAATTCAGTGTATAAGAGAATGCGAAAATTTCTCTGGCAGACATATTTACAGGGTCTAATTGATGAATGAACAACCCGTAGCAGGCAACTGATTTAGGAGGAGAAGGTACAGCACCAAGTTGTGAGAAATACGCCCTCAACCATAATTGGGCCAACCAAAGAGATCTACTGCCTGTAGGAGAGGCATTATTCTTTAGTTGAAATTGAAGGGAGGTCATGCCTCTATAAAGGGCGGCCAAGAGGAATGAACATAAATTCAGGGGTCGGCCACGTGCTAATTCATGTGATATGGGCAAATAGCTTGTAGAAGGCTTCAAACTAGGGACGCAGAGGACATATTTACACATCCAAACGTGGAGGAAAGCTACACGCTCAGCATGGCTAGGTTCAGAAACAGAGGTAGTGTAAAGGCTTTGCATGCTCGAATACGACTCGGTAATTTTCTTGTCTAACTTCGGAGCAGAAGATACCAGGATATATGGTATCGCCCAAAGGTGGGAGATTTACTAAAGCCCCTACGTCCCTCAGGGTAATAGACATTGGGCCAAGAGGAAAAACAAAAGTATTATACTCTGAAGACCAAAAACTCAGCGCGATTGGAAAAAGTACTGAATCATAAATTGGGGGATGAAGGGTAATTTCCAACAAATCAGAAATCCGCGCGCGATCAAAAAGTGCTTTTGTAGGTCCATGTTTTACCAGACGTGCATGCCAAAAACGAAAAGAAGAATCAGCTTGAGACCAAGTACGAATACATCGCTTCTGAATGGGCTTCAACGACAACGAGTTCAGAAAATGGAGGTTTTCCGTGCAAGGGAATACTTGACCCACAGCCACTTTCTCTATCGACGTAGCATCATTAAACATTGGGCCAAGATAAAACTCATTCCGGTCTGGGTTAGCCCGTGCAAGACAAGAAGGGTTTACATATGGACTGGTGAGAAGGTTCTGGAAGTCTTCGAAACCAAAAGGGGAATCCGAACGAGTTTGAAAGGTCGCCATTGAATACAAAATACGAGTTCGTCTAAGTTTGCTTGAGAAACGTAGAGGAGAAGCAAGACGATGAATAGTAAAATAGTGGGGAAAAGACGTGAAGTATGGAGACGTGGTTTAGTGTTGCAACGAAGTGGCGCGATTTTTGGGTTTAGAAGGGTTGTAACGTCACGCCATTCCAGACAAAAGAAAGTGATGATTGAAAAATATTGAGAATTTCGAACGTTGTTGGAAGACACGAAGATAAATATGGCGAAAATTAAAATTAATTCCGTCATATTGGAGGGTAATTGTTGACACACAAAATATTCAGCTCAATTCAAATGGCCCAAAAGAGGAAATGGCCCAAGAGAGGAAGCCCATCTAGAGAGATCAAGGTAAAAGCCCAACCAGAAATGTCATCAAATATGATGAAAGCCCAAAAACAAAGGTACGTCGTCGGCCAAGCCTACAGAACGCCCAGATGTTGAGCGAATGAAACATCCTATAATCGCCTAGCGTAGAAGATCGATTGTCGCCCGAGAATGCTGAGTCGCCCAGAGTCCCAGCAATGACTAAAGCTTGTTGTTATCCAAAATCACGATCTAAGACGATTTGAACACATCATAATTACGCCCCACGATTTGAGAGAGTTGATGGCAAGCAGTTATGAAGAGGACGTGGTGATAGGAGTTGCACACGGTAGTTATTGGCCAGCCGACCATGATGAAAGAAATGGGTAGTTACAAGCAGTTTCTAAACAATCAAAACTACCCAAGCCGTATAAAAGAAAGAGGAAAACAACGAAGATAGCCCGACAAAATTCACTCTCAAAATAGAGAACATGTAATTTACTTTTCTTAGATTAACTTTCAATCACTTCAATTCCCTTGTACTCATATGCTTGCGCCCCTTGGAGGCATCTTGTTCGTGTCCAAACTATAATCTTCATATTCAATAAACACCCCTTTTTGGGACTTTGTTCCAAGAGGTTTGTCCCTTACACAATCGTCTGATTCCCTTTTTAATTGTTAGCGAGCGAAAAACCCGCAAAACACCAAGATGGGAAAGATCAACTTCTTCACTGACAATTGTTCCGTTGTCCAAAATCTAGTTCATAATTCCTTTCTTCATACGAGCATAAGTGGGGAGCCTTTCAATTGCAGCCCACTTAAGTTCTTCTTCATCGTCGTCTCCCACTTTTTTTGGAAAACATCACCTCCTGGAGCCACCAAAGCCTCCCGGATACTGGCTGAAGGCTGGCCGATGCAAAGCTCCCTCTCCGACTCGCAGACCTATCCAAGTCATCTCCTGTCACAGGAGCCACCATGAGTTATAACTATAACTAGTAGCTCAAGAAACTTCGTCACCGCACAGATGACAAAAACTCTGTATTGCTTATGATGTAGGATAGGTCCAGCCCTCGCCGCGCCAGGCGTATTTTAGTCATTTATCGTAAAGGTGTCAGAATGAGCTGAAATTTGGCAGTCTGATTGGAAACGACCCTAAAAATTGGACTCGGGGCCCGAGATCTCGGGAATTTAGCCAAATTCCTTCATTTAAGCCTTTAAATCGTTATTTTTAGTATAATCCTTTTTTATTTTCACCTAATTTTGGAGCGTTTTGATATTTTCTATTTTTAGGGATTCTTGTAATGCTATATAAAGGCCTTTTAGTGATTTCCGTAGAACTCAATGAATAATATTGCTTGAATTCCAGAAATTGTTTTGTTCTTTCGTCTTCTAGAACGATATCTAGACTAATTTCGTCAATCAGAACAATATCTAATCTAGCCTCCCATCTTCCCTCAGCTTAATGGAATGAGTGTTGATAGAAGACTTAGGAACTGAATATGGATTGGAGGTGGCTGAATTGGAAGGTTTTTTGGAGCCAATATCTATTAAGAGATGTCTGAAAGGAGACCTGAATCCAGTTCCGAAAAATGGTATCAGAAAGTTGTCGATATTCTATGTTTTGTCTTTTCAGCTTCCGACAATATAAATGAACAAAACTGGTTCTGAAATATTCAGGTTTTTGTCTATACTATATATGTCAACCTTTTAGATATGCACATAAGATGATATCAAGTGGCATAATAACTCAATACAAAATATATTAATGACAGATCCTATCTGTCAAATTCCCATGAAATTCAATCTTTCTGATTTGCAGGTAGAGTTTCTCACATTACGATATAATGGATAGTATTATGGAGGAAAAGCTAAAATTTATCAATTACATCACTCAGTTTTATCCATTTACACACTCTTAACCATAAAGTTCAACCAGAAAAAAAGATCCTAATCTTCTAAATATAGTTCCTTTTCCCATTTTCAACCCCTTGCCATTGGCAATTTCCCGCCAAGAATTTCGGCCTTCTTATTTTTGAGAACAATATGTAATCGTTCCTTGGAATATGCATCCAAAAATTTTCCAGCTGTTCGAAGTTAAAGCTGTGATTGATCACAGAATGTCTTCAAACT
Source organism: Fraxinus americana (assembly GCA_035079005.1). Classification (NCBI taxonomy): domain Eukaryota; kingdom Viridiplantae; phylum Streptophyta; class Magnoliopsida; order Lamiales; family Oleaceae; genus Fraxinus; species Fraxinus americana. The sequence goes on along the minus strand of CM068713.1, from coordinate 6,397,029 downwards.
TGAGACAAAAATTTAGAAAACATTAGAACATAAACTAGCTGTCCAACAAGAAGCTTTATTTGAACATGGAAAAACCATTATTAAATTACAGAAATTCCTGTCAGAAATTTGCTTCAAAATTGCATATATATATATATAGTTGTTTCTTTATCTATTTTTGTTCTATATACAAGAATCTATGTCCAGAATTCTACTGAGATTCAAGATTTCCCCTTATCTCCTTTGGAAGTTCAGGTACTTGATAGCGTAGGCAAAGACAAAGCAGAAAAGGACCGCCCAGGCAACATGTGCAGCAGCAACAGCTCCAAGGAAGTCATGTTCGAAACCTAGGAAACTCTTAAGGTAATCATTTAACGGAATATCACCAAGGCCAGGCACTTCCACTGGGTCAGTCTTATCACCCACCTGAGATGTCACAAGCCCGTATATTGTCCATGCCACTGGAGAACCCCAGTAATACCACCTCCACCATATTGGGATATCCTAAAACATCAAGCATTCAATGTGAAAAAGACTTCTCCAGTGATGAAACTTGTCAAAAGCAGTTTACATATTCAAGGCATAGTTTAGGGGATAAAAAAAAAAGAGCATATGAACAGCACTACTGAGAATGCAGATTGGAAAATTTATTGAGTGAAAAAAACTCGGTTCAGTCTTGTGCAAAAAATCATTCTTGTTCCAAAAATTGTATAACCATAGCACAAATGAACATGAATTAATAATCCGTCTCAAAAAGAACTAATTACATTTTTTATCATCCTTAACCAGTACAAAGTTAGTTTACCAAAAGAAAATTAGGAAACCTTCAGAATTTGGAAATTGTATTAATAGCATGTTCGGGAATTTAAATTGTAAGTAGAAAGAAATGAGTGATGGTTAAATGGGTAGCACTTGTCGATAAAAAGTTGCTTGAGTGTTTATAAACATAAGCTAAACATTGGCAAAGTCTAAAAATCAAGTTTGTAACTTGAAAAGAACCAATTCTTACCGTGTCTTTGTTGAGAATTATAAACCGTAATTCTATTGTACTGAGAGTATCAATTCGAAGAAAGAAAAATAAACACTTAAGAACACGCTAAATTCATAAAGGTTCGTCCCAATGTGAGACTACGTCCTCTTCCATCGCTACAGTAATTCACTGTGATGAAAAAAAGTTTTACAAAATAAAATCCCACCTCTCTCTCTCTCTCTCTCTATATATATATATATATGATAATAATAAAGCCTAAGGAAAGCTCCCCATTTATAAATTATGGCAAAATTGAATTTCACAATGATTCCAATTCCTTAATAGAATTTTACAAGAATACAGCTCCGCGACCAGTTTCGCGAAGTGGCAATAATTAGGCTCCACGACTCAACAATTTTTATAAAAACCCTTGATATTTTATACTCAATAGACATAATAAAAGTTTCACTGTCATTTAACACGTGTAACTATCTCTAGTCTTTAAAGTTTGAAGTCTTTTTTTAATTACAACATTAACTTTCCAATCACAAGATGAACTCAGGATTGTATTTGTTCTACTTTTGGTGATTTTATTTGCTCAATAGAGTCATTTTCTAATATTTTGTTTCTAATTTCATGACCCGGGAAGAAAGCAAGCATCCTATGAAATTGTTTAATCAATGTTTTGCATGATATGATTGCGACAAATTACGACTCAGATTTTAGTAACAGTTAAGAGCATGTGATTATTTTTGTTCTACAAGGTATCATTGTACTTTCCTGAGCAAGGAAATACGCATAACTCTGCTTATATGGGTCACACTGATTGTACAAAAGTAAATTCATACTTCCATTTTACTTTTTTGATTTTTTTTTTGTTTTTCCATAACATCCACACTCGCCAAATAAACACTGAATATTACTTCTCAAATTTCTTGATTTACTTACCGTTCTTGAGATAAGGAAGCCGGAGAACAAATTCCAAAAGCTGAGGAAAAACGACATGACAATTGCAGCAATCTGGTAACTTGGAGTGAGTGCCACAAGCATCATTCCATATGTTGTGAAGTAGACAAAACACATGAATACGTAGAAATAGAACCAAAAGAATTTGTCAGCTTGCCAGTGGAATCCGATCATGGAGTAAAGGACAAGGCTATATACGAAAGTCTGGATACTGACATAAATGGTCTCTATAGCCACCTGCATGTATAATAAAAGAGAATTATTTATTACATCATCAAATCAACAAGTTTTAAACAAATCGGGCATGGATGTTATCCATGATGCTAAGTTTCTGTTACCTGAGCAAATGCATAAGGTAATGCCGAATACATTCCTGCTGCCTTTTCGCGATAAAAGACAGTTCTCTCAACTGCTACAACTGACTGCACAGCAGAAGTATTTGTTCCTCCAAGGAACATAACAGCAGAATACATAGCTCCGAGTAAATTCATTAGGTCTTGTTGTTTAGACCTATTAAAGAAATGATGGGATGTAAAATAAAAGGCCAAAGGAGAGAAGACAGAGATCTTGTGTCAGATGCTTATTAAGGAATTCACAACTTACATATTCTTCCCCTTCTTCCAGAAAATAACTCCAAATATAATCCCAATAATTGTTGTCATAAAAAACCTAATGGCATTGTATTGCGGATTCCTCCAGTAAGACAAGTATTGCTTCCAGAAGCAAGCTTTGCACTGAGATATGAAGGATTGGGCATATTTTGTAGGAAAATACAGGTCACTGGACCCTGGCGCTGGAGAGCTGATCTGTTTGATAAGTTCTTGATTCCTCCTGAAAGCGAGAGCGAGAGGGATGGAGATTAGGGATTTTAGTTAGAAAAATAAAACCAGAAAATATACAAGACAGAATTTGTGGGCTATGTTTACCGGTATAAATCAGAGTTGGCATAAATTTCGGCAAAGTCCACATTAAGTTGAGCCTCAACTGCAGGAGAACTGATCTCAAGCATCCAAGTAGCAGGATTGTAACCTTCTTTGATCGCTGGAACCCCCGGTACAGACTTGAAAAAGAAAGCATATTCAATTCCAAGTTTTAAAAAAATAAAGAATAAAATTGCTTCTATACGCTGGGTTTGCTGAAGGAATCATAAACACGCTAAACACTATCTGGTATCACTCAGAAATACTTACTTGAAAATATTCTATTAACATGCAAGAATGATGACCAAGAGGTCCACCATAAACAACTTGTCCGCCTCTCTTCATCAACAATAGCTACAGGAAAAATAATGTTGCGATTTAAGAAAAAGAAGCTGAGAAATTATTCACAAGGTAAAAATTCTAGAACTCTAGGGCGTGTTAGGCATGCAGTGTGACAGGACTCGATGGATAATTACCTCATCAAAAGCTTCAAAAATATCTATGCTTGGCTGATGAATAGTGCAGACAACAGTTCGTCCTGTATCTACGGTGTTTCGGACAGTACGCATCACAATTGCTGCAGCTCTGGCATCAAGACCAGATGTGGGTTCGTCCATGAAGATTATGGACGGATTTGCAACCAGTTCTACAGCTATGGTGAGCCTCTTTCTCTGTTCAGTTGACAGACCATCTACTCCTGGAAGGCCAACTAGAGCATCTCTCAAGGGATTCAACTCGACCAAGTCCATTACTTCCTCAACAAACATCTAACAGAGAAACGATCATTAGATGAAACTAACTCAAATCCGAGGTAAAACAATATCATTGGATTGTAGGCCACCTCTCACAGTGAAAAGTAACAAAGATCCCGTGCAAGCTGACATACCTTTCGTGTTTGCTTGTTTACATCTGGAGAAAGACGCAACCAAGCAGAGTACAGAAGGGACTCGTAAACAGTTACGTGGGGAGAATGGATATCATTTTGTTCGCAGTAACCGCTGATGCGAGCAAAAGTTGATTGATTCTTTGGATAACCAGAAATATTGATACTTCCTTCAGTGTATCCACCAGTTTTTCTTCCAGCCAACACATCCATCAAGGTGGTCTTTCCAGCACCACTAACACCAACTAATGCCGTTAGAACCCCTGGCCTGAAAGCACCACTGACATCTCTCAAGAGTTGAAGACGAGATTCTTCAATTCCTTGCTTTTTCATTTCCTGGCAAAAATGCATGTTTGTAAGATTATATAGCATTACTTGCAATACTATAGATATAAGGATGGATCTTGGAAGCATCGAATTCAGGAGAAGTACTTACTGCGGGCATATCAACGTAGTAATTCACATGGTCAAAAGCTAGAGACAGGGGTGTGAATGGAAGCACCATTCCTTTTTTCTTGGTTGAGTTCTCTTCAGAATTGTTACCTTCAGACTTGTTCCTCGCTGTATCTGTACCTGCATTCATTTAGGCCTATCAGACAAAATTGAAGACAACCAAGAAGAGGTAGCAGCGTGAAGCGTGACATATATATATATATATATATATCTCAAATGCAAACAGTACAATTATGAATGAAAAAGCTACAAAGAAAGAAGCGATGACATGATTCTAACAATGACATGTAGAATCGCTTTATAATTATACAAGATAATTGCTTCGGGACCTAGTATTCTTCAAATTTGTTTAGGAGAAACTCACATAAACTCAACTGGAAAGCATGTTGGATTCAGTTTTACCTCAAATTGAAATAGTACAGCTCTTGAAAAGCATAATCCAAGAACAGCAAAGACAAAGTCACATAAAATATAAGAAATCAACCGAGATTCAGACATTTTTGTGCAATTCTGCGCATGATATCTTTATTTTGTCATAATCAATCTAACCACCAATCTGATCTTTCGTATAACTCAATCAACATTATGTAATTACATTCAGAAGATCCAAAGACATAACAAATTCAAAATATGAGTATCACAGGATACGATCTCAGACCTTCAGACTTTGGAGCTGCTGAGGCTAAAGTACTCTCGGTATTTGATCTTTCATTAGAGACAGGATCCTTCTTTTTCTTATTTTCGTTATCCTTATCCACAATAACAGTTCTTGAATTGCCGAAGGCTGCATAAGTTTACATTATATGGTCAGAAGTAGAATTAGACTCAATAATTCTGACGGAAATTAAAAGAGCAGAGCCACATCTTACGATTCAGGTATGTCAGTGCCAAAATGAAACAGATATTGAAGAGAATGGAAAACCCGAAGAGTGCAACAACACATATCCAATACATGTAGTCATCCATAAACATGCCCCTTGACTTAAGAAGAACCTTCCCAACTGTAGGTTCGGGATATCTTGTATCGTTGTTTCGCTAAGAAAGAGAAAAGAACAAGACATTAAGAAGATCAAACATGTAAAATGCAGGACCCAACGATGCCAAAAGTAACATTCACAAACTACCAAATGAACTTACAGCACTCCATCTCTCATCGAGAAATTCATTAATGGCTATAGCATTCTGTCCATACATCATAGGGGAAACGTAATAGCCCCATATCATCCATGGTTCAATGTCATCTGCATATGTAAATCATTTATTAAATGTCGTGTAGGAGATGAAACCCGTGTACACTCAAACTTATATATATATATATAGATTTGCATATGTTAAATTTGATGTATTACATAAACACAACTTCCACATATGAAATAAGAACTGATTATCTGCATATGAAAATCATTTATTAAATGTCGTGTAGGAGATGAAACCCGTGTACACTCAAACTTTTATATATATATATACATATATATATATATAGATTTGCATATGTTAAATTTGATGTATTACATAAACACAACTTCCACATATGAAATAAGAACTGATAACTATGGAGAGACTTGAGACCAACCTTTGGCAATAATAAAACCACCAAGGACAAAGACCATTAGTAGTGAAAAGGTACCAAGAGTGTTGGCAACAACTTGTGTTCTTCCAAGTGCGGCAATAAAACGGAAGAGGGATAAAGCCATTTGATGCAAAGCAAAAAAGGCCAGTAGTTGGCGGAAAAATCTGAAAATGTAAGGTGAGAAAATAAGATTGTAAATTTCTAATCTCATGTTTCTGTAAGCATGTGTGCTTCCAGGATATCAAGATCAAAGTGCAAGAACATACCTACTGGCAGCAGGAGCAAAACCAATAGTGTAATAAGTAAGAACAATCCATATTAAGGATTCCATCAGAGAGAGGGGGATCCTAAGCAGCCAGATTGGTAATGAAAAAGCCCAAGCAGGGTAAAACAGAGCGTCCCTTTGTTTGAAGAACACAGGAAGTCTAAGAACCGTCAGTGCAAGTTCTGCTGTGCCATTAAACATCACATTAATGAGGCTGAAAAACAGTGCACCATAAAATTTTTGTCCATCTACAAGTTGGCCAGATTTCATCTCTGTTCGAAAGAACACTGTAAAGGTAATAATTGACATAATAGTTATCTGGAATATCTTGAATATATACAAGAACGAGTTGCGTTTCATCAATAACCATTCCCTTGCCAAAGATGCCTTCAAGAGTTCCATATTAGATATTCCATATTTATCAGTTACCAATGCAGCAGGATGGGCATTAGTTTTGTCATACGGAATTGATAGGTCATCAAAAAGCTTCTGCCCACTGTGGAAAGAGCTGAAGCGTTCCACGAACTCAGCTACCGAAATATAGCTGTAAGGTTCATTCTTCTTGAACCAGTATTGCTCCTGATCCTTTATAGAGGTAACCTCTTGCAGGAAGTCCGCAACTCCTTTTCTTTCTGGGCACTTGAACCCAACACTTTCGAAAAACTCAAGGACGTTTTCACGGGGACCCTGATAGACAATTTTTCCTTCTGAAAGCAAAATGATGTCATCGAAAAGTTCAAAAGTTTCAGGTGCAGGTTGAAGAAGTGATATTATCATTGTAACGTCCATGATATGAACCATCTGTCTCATATACTTAATAATTTGAAATGTAGTTGAACTGTCAAGACCGGTTGAGATCTCGTCCATGTAGAAAACTTTTGCTGGTCCAACCAACATTTCTCCTGCATTTGAGCCAAAACATAAAAATAAAAAAATGAACTAACTAAAATCTGATCACAATGAGAAAATAGTTAGCTCTTATAAAACTTGGAAATACTTGACTTTTAATAATCACTTGGATTCTGTTCCCATACCAGTTGTGAGTCTCTTCTTCTGTCCACCAGAGATGCCCCTTCTCATCTCATCTCCCACCATTATATCAGCGCAAATGTCTAAACCAAGTATCTGAAATTTTTTGTAACAATCATTAGTTTGATATAAATACTTTAGTTGACTAGAAATTATCTTCAACACTATGAGGAAAAAAACCTTGAGAACATAATCCGTGACTAAACTAGATTCTTGTCCTGCCATTGCCGTGGCTTTCATGAATGCATCTATTTCGGGGTCGGGTTTTATGCCTGCATTTTTTTCTCGCCGTGACAATTCTACAAGGAGGTCATATCTGGTTCCAACTCCTAGACAACGCCCCGAAAAATTCAATGTTTCTCGGACAGTCATCTCTCCGTGATGAAGGTCATGCTGGCTGATGTAAGAACAAGTCCTCTGGGGAATGAACTCTGACATTTCATGACCACAATACGTGATTTTTCCTGATACCTGCCATCAGAATTTATAGAAAAGAGTAATTCAGGGAATAGAAGTCAGCAAAAAGTTACGCACTATTGGCATGTCTGGTAGGGAGGATTGGGTAGCATCGGACAACATCAAGGAAGAAAAAAATGGTTTAGATCTTGTCCATTATACAATCCAATCTTATCCACTACGGCATATCAAATAGGCACTATAATCACATGATTAAGGACCACACACCCTAAGACCCTTTTCCAGCTCTCCAGCAAGTGCCTTCAGCAATGTAGTTTTCCCAGAGCCAGGAGGCCCAAGAAGCAGTGTCATCCTAAACAGCACAAAAACAAGAGATGAATTTGATCAGACAATTCAATTGGCTATGTCATTATGCACGTAGTTTCAAGTCATAAATACTCGTCAAACTCCAGGTCTAATCATGCAAAACTCAAAGATAAATCTGTATAACAAGATCTTATGTTTATTTTTTTCTTTTAACTTCTTTCTATAGCATAATGAAAAATTTCATAAACTTAACATGACAAGTCAAATCTTTACTTAATCCAGTGTCTATATGTTTTACGTTAACAAACCTTGATGGTTTGACGATTCCACTGACATCATGAAGTATCTTGACAACCCTTTTCTTGGAAGGGAGAATCTTCACTTTTTCAAGAGCTCCCTGAAGACCGAAAAAGATTAAAAATAAACTCGCATGAGAACAGATAAATTACCTTGACCTGAAACTTGAATGAAAACCGATTCAACATCAAAATTTAAATCATAATAAACATACATAAAAAATAGTCTAAAAAGCGTGGGAAATTCAATTTCAATCATAAGTTCATATTCAGTTGAATATTCACTGTAAGAAATAAACCAATTACCTCGATCAGATTTAAGGTCGCATTCAGCAGAGTAGGAATTGCCCTTGATCCTACATATGCATCTCCTTCAATAGACAAATGCTCATAACGAACTTCTATTGTGGGTATATCGATTCCGACCCTAATGAACAAAAGAGGAGAGTTTCAAAGATCCAATTCAGACTAAAAATTAGGAATCATCATCACATAAAAGCACAAATTTGAACAACTATAATTTTTAGCATCTACAACGTCGTTAGTACATAGAGTAAGTTGTTTTCTCACCTATCAGTCCTATCCCTTAGTCTCTGGAGGAACCTCTCATTATCTTCTTCGACGACTTTAAGAATGTTCTCCGTTAGCAACTTCTTATCTCGATTTCCCAGATTGGCAGCATCAAACTCTTCACGAACAACTTTCCCATCATCCAACACTTGTTTAAGAATCCCTTTTCTTACACGATCATACGTGGGAAGCCTCTCAATGGCAGCCCACATAAGCTCATCTTGATCGTCGTACTCTCTCCCACTTCTGTGAAAAGCATCCTGTCCTGGTGCAGTAAAAACTTCTCGGACACTAGCCGAAGCCCAACTCCTCGTACTGATTGATGCAAAACTAAGTCTCTTGCTGCCGGATCTCGGGCTTAGGGATCTGGCCGCTGCCAGCTCATCCCAGCCAAGATTTGCCGCCATGATTGTAAGGAAAAATCTCAAAAAGTAAAAAACCCTTTTTCGCTTGATTTCAAATCCACTTTACACTAAAGCTGCAAAGAATTCATCCAACCCACGAGCTTAATAGCCTCTTCACATCGACCAATATGTAGAGAACTTGTGAAGGTCAGAAAAAAAATCTCTCTTGACAAATATCTTGGATGGGAGCTGAGGTGGTTGATCACTAAAGCATCACTTTACGGAGTGTGTAACTCATCAATTTTTAAAGGAATTTTGAAATGTGCGTGGTGGTGTCTCTTGGTCTCTCTCATGGACGACCGTGATTACCCGGATTTAGGTGTATATAAAACTTGCGGAGCACAGATTTTTCTTCATTTCTACCTCACCATGCAATGTTGGACAGCAATAGTCAAAAAAACATTCAAGTCCCTTAAACACGAAACACACTATGACCATGTTCGGTATGGATTAAAATTCAATTAAAATTGAAAATATAATCGTTATTGGATCCCACTCGTCTAATAAAAGTCAACAATAATGACTAATTTTTCAATTATAATTCAATTTTAATCTCTACCGAACACGCCCATAAGTCAGTAATTTTTATAGTATACAAGTTTAGTTTACTATCATAAAACAATTTTATTTATTATTTGTCTAGATTTTAGTCTCACTTAAATTTTAACTCCACAAGAAACAATATTAAAGGAATAAATAGAATATTAGGGCCTGTTTGGTAGGGATTTTCATTTTGTACAGTAAATCAATTCTCATTTTCAACCACACATTCTTCAATAAAATAATATTTTTCATCACATCAATAATTTTTTCTTCTTTTTCAACCACACATTTCCCATCATATCACTATTCAAAATCAATTCTTCCTCCAAAAAATCTCTACCAAACAAGCTCTTAAAAAAACTATAGTCGACCATATGACAATGAATTAAACCCCTTGTACACTAAGTTTGACAACTTGATGTACATTCCCCTCACAATAGAGGGGGGATTCACTTCTTTTTGAAAGTGAGCCTCCCTCTATTGTGAGGGAGTGTCATGTTTGATGTATATAACAATAGACAACGTTAAAGACATAGGGAAAATTCCATTTTCTTTATTGTCGACGTAGAACTTAACAAAAAAGAGACATATAGATGAAAAGAAAAAATATATGATTCTGATTCAATAATACTATAGTTGTGATCAACATTAAAAACTTGAGTCGCTCTAGTCTTTATAAAACATTACTCATAATAATGACTAAGAGTGTGTTTAATGTACATTTTTTAGGAGAGAATGTATTTTTTTATGTGATGTTATGTGGTTAAAAAATAAGGAAAAGTTATTGATGTGATGGAAAATATTATTTTATTAAAAAATGTGTAGTTGAAAATGAGTAAAAAAATGATAATGAAAATAAGAATGTGGCTCAAACATGGGCTAAAAGGAAATACTTCTCTAAGTCCCTGTTTGACACCCATTTTGTTTGAAAAATAATTTTTGAAATAGTGATTGATAGAAGATTGTATGGTTAAAATGTAAGGAGAATTTTTGGGTTTATGTATAATATTATTTTATTAATAGAATGTGTGATTGAAATGAAGAAAGAGAAATAGAATAAGAAACAAATCAGTGTCAAACAGGGGCTGAATAACATAAAATAAAATATACTTACTTCGTTTAGAGTAAACTTTTTTTTTTAAATCGATAGTATTATCTAATTTTGTGGGCACAAAGAATATAAATCACGCTATTTGTTAATTAACAGTGTATATGATAATTACATGAGATTAAAAAACAAAAAAAAATATAATAAAAAATATAAACATGAGTGGGTAAGAGCATGTTTACCTAAGCTCAAGAAATTTAATTACAAGTAAAATAATATTTTATGTTCATCAAAGTTGAATAATAAATTACTTTAACAATAATAAGACACGAGTTTTTTTTTTTTTTTTAATTTAAAGTGAGCACAAAATAAGTTTCTTTTTTCTACAACTTATCCAAACATGCTGATAGACTTGTATACCAACACCTACTAATAAAAGTGTAGAAAACTTCATTTGACCATCTAGAAGGATAAAAGAAAAGTAGGTCTATTTTCCCATTAAATATTCTCCTAGTGGGCACATAAGAGTATTAATGTGAAAGCAATCGCCAGTCTGTCTCTACGATACTAGTTGGACAGTAAGGAAAGCTATACGTACAGGCTTTCCATCACAGAATTTTAAAAAATATCACGTGGCAAAGAGAAAAAAGGTGTGCTACAGGTAATTTTTAAGAAATGAAAGAAATAAAAATTCTATTTAACATGTCGATTTTCGAGATAATTACAAAATGTCAAACGAAGTCGAAATATTACATTTTTAATATCATTTTTGAAGTGTTCACACCTAGTTTTTAACATCATTAATAACTTGCGAAACGGTCATCGTAGCAAATGTTATCGCGAGTCGAATTTTGGTTGCACACTAACTTTAAAAATTATTCGACGACCGTACACTAGTCGAATTCTTGAATCGCATACGTTATCTCGAAGTTCGTTTCGAGAACTACATCTCCGATAAATCGAATTGCCTAAACGAATATAAAAAATAGTTAAACGTGTGTCAAACATGCTTGTTAAAAAGAGAAGTGTAACTCGTCTTTTCTTTAAAGACTTTCAATTATATCATTAACGTTTATTATTTTTGCACGACAGTTTTTTCAATATAATTTACATCGTTTCATTAGAAATTTTACGTGAATTATGACTTCGAAAATTTTCAAAGTAAAAATTTTATTATGAATTTTTAGGAAAAATAATTCAAACTTCATGTAAAATTTTCTCCTAAAAATCATAATAATATTTTTACTTCTGATATCACAATGTATGTAAAATTTCTAATAAAATAATGTAAATTATTTTGAGAATTTTGTCACGCAAAAATAATAAACCTTAATAAAATAATTTTAAAAAATACGAGTTATACGTTTCTTTTAATACGCATGTTTGATGCAAATTTAACTATTTTCGATGTTCGTTTAGATAATTAGATTTGTCCGTGACGTAGTTCTTGAAACAAACTTCGAGATAACGTATGCGATTTAAGAATTCAACCAGCGTACGATCGTTGAAGAAATTTTAAAGTTAGTGTGTTATCTAAATTCTCGAAATACTAGTTTATTTGCTACGATTGGTCATTTCAAACGCTGTTAATGATGTTAAAAATTAGGTCGTATGCATTTCAAATTGATATTAAGAATATAACGTTTTAACTTCGTTTGACATCTCGTGATTATCTCGAAAATTGACATGTTAAATAGAGTTTTTATTTCTTCCTTTTTTTTTAATTACCTGTAGTGTACCCTTTTTCCTATGCAACGTGATATTTTTTAAAATTATGTAAAAGTCCTATGATTGGAACTTGGAAGCCTGTATAGCATTATTGTAAAGAAAATGAAACAAAACAGAAGTCTTATTCCCACACCTAACTTTGATTTGAATTAATTCACTATTTTGTTACATTCGATTATCTATGATGGCCCAAATTGCTGGAAATTATACCTTTGACATTCATATCGTGATTGATCTTCCACAAAAATGTTACATAGACCACCACATTCTAGAAATGATGAGATTGAAGATTATGTCCACAGTTTGGATTACAGTGTTAAAATTCATATTTCTTAAAATTATTCTAATTGTACATCAAGAATTGTACATAAGGGTCTACACCCCTCTCACATGGGGGTGGGACCCGCTCGAATAAAATTTTATTCGAGCGGGTCCCACCCCCATGTGAGGGGGGTGTAGATCCTTATGTATGAGGTGATGTACCCATAGCAATGCTCTATTTCTTATTTTGATACTTTCATGATGTGACATGGTGGTAAATAGCATGTTACAAAGTGATTACGTGGAAGATTTATTACGGTATGATTATGAATTAAGTAAACGACGTGTGATGGTGAAAATTGAAATTAGGCCCCCATTTGACACACATTTTTTAAAAATACATTCTTTCAAAATTCATTTTCAATCACACATTCTTCAATCAAATAATATTTTCTATCATATCAATAGTTTTTTCTTACTTTTTAACCACATATTTCTGATTATATCACTATTTAAAATATATTATTTCCTTAATAATATACTTCGAACACACTTTAGATTAATTTTGGAAGTAACTATTAGTAATTGGGACTTTCTGAAAGGCTCTCGGGTCTGGACCAAATTATTAGCAATGCCAATAATCACTCATTACTAAGTGTTTGTTTGGGAGAATTATTTGAAGAGAAAAATTAGTTTTCCGGAGACTATGTGATTAAAAATTAAGGAAAAATTATGGGTCAACGAGCATGTTAGGGATAAAATTCACATTGATTAAAGATGAAAAAGACTAATTTATGAGGATTTGAGTTACTCTTAATAAGGTTGACATTTCTTAATGGGTATCAGAGCCCACAAAGCCAATTCGATCTGATTAAACTCGGAAACTAGCACAAATTTTATGATTGACCTACTCAAACAAGCCACCATATTGCAGGACACGTTAGGGATAAAATTTCACAACGAATAAATATGAAAATATTGACCAATTTATAAGGATTTGGATTACTCCTATGAATAAAGTTGACATTTTAAAATAGAATTCTAAATCTTAACGGTGCAAAAATATTTTATTGAATATATATATATATATATATATATATATATATATATATATATATATATATATATATATATATATATATATATGGAATAAATTGTGTCAAATAAACGCTTAATGATGTGAAATTTAGCCCCTGTTTGACACACATTAAAATTTTAATTCTCATTCTTCTACTCATTTTTAACCACACATTCTTTAATAAAATAATATTTTCCATCACATCAATAATTTTTCTTTCTTTTTCAACTACGCATTTTTCATCAATCTACTATTTCAAAATATATTTTTTCAATATAATGTGGCTCAAACACATCTTTATTAGGTCTTGACTCACTATTGTTATTCAAATAAGCCCTTAATGATGTGAAATTTATTGGTCTTAAAGTCAATGGCATTAAAATCATTTTAAACCGGTTGATTGTTGGCATGTGGGGGTTATTATAGTGGAGTCAAAATAATTAGCCTCATGTTTGGTCCGAATTAAATTTGATTTTAATTCAAATCAAAATCAAACAATCAATATTAATCGTATCTTTCATGAGTCCACAACTTTTCAACCACACATTTCAAAAATTTATATCACAATCTACTAAAAATCTCTAATTTTAATAAACATCAAACACCCTATAGATACCTTCTATATATTAAAAGTGGTTATGTAACGGAATTTCTTGTTTTTAACGGAAAAACTAACGGAATTTGTTGTTTTAACGGACTATGTAACTGAATTTCTTATTTTAAACAAACAGCTGCACCTTCTTTCAATATTTTTATCATAACTTTGCATTCCGATGTCCGATTGAGGCGATTCAAAATGCGTTGGAAAGCTAACTCATCTAGCTACAACTTTGATTCAGACATCATTCTCCAATTCGATCACTTTCTATGCCAAAAATAGGTATCAATATGAGATTAAAATATCGGAGCATAACTTTTCGATTGGAAATTGATTTGTGATCATCTTTTGCCTAAATTTGATTCCATTGACGTCTTCCTTTATCCAATTGACTCCGAGAACTCTCAAATCTTCATCGTGAGGTTCGGCAAAATTTTTAAGTATTTACATTTTAGTCCCCGAACTTTGGATCCCTTACAATGTAGCCATTTCTCCAAATTTATCAATTTTTGCTTATTTTCTTCGATCTCACTAACTTACATCACAACATCAAAATCACACATCTAATTATTTATCAATTACATAAATATTACATCATTAATTATTCAATTAACCAAAAAAATTACATCTTTATTAATAACAAATTAATTCTTAAACAAAACTATTAAATATAAACTACGCAAACGTGCATTGCACGTTGCTTGCACCTAGTGTTGTAAAATAAAGAGATAATTATTGGTGATTATTTTGTATTATCATGATTCATGAATAAATCATAGCTGGTCTAGAAGATCTATTTCAATGTAATTGTAACTCTTATTTTGGAGCCCATAAATACAAAGCATTGGTTTTCAATAAAACACATTTAAGTTTTGATTCTCTATTTAGTCTCTATATTTCTCTTTTACTCGTTTAATTTATAACATATTACCAGCAATAACACTTTTATGATTTTATCTAATTATTATTTTTTCTTAGAAAAGAATTAGCGATCAAGACTCTCTACATTAAAGTTTTTACCCAATTTCACATTGTGATTTTTTTAATATTACACGTCTCAACACCCAAATTCTCAATTCTGCACTCAATTGGAATATTCCATGTCTCGCACTCAATTTTGAAATCTCCAATGCCTGTCGTTTACTTTAATATTATGACAAAATTCTTCTGTATGTCTTGTAACATAATAATTTCTTTCCTCAATTAAAATTTAGTTGCATGGGGTTTGTTTAAAAAATTTAATTTGAAAGTAAGTATTTGGATGCATATTATATTGAGTTTCTTTACATCTCACTATGCATGTCAATTATTAAAGGTAATGATTTATAGTAGTTTTAATTGCATATTAAATTAAAGTAAATATTATCTCGTGTGATTGAACTAAAGATGTAAATTATTATCTTTGCATGAAAAATAAATATGTGATTATATAAATTGATTAAATATTATTTTATGGAATTGATATATATAATTTTTTATTGTCCTATCACGATGTGATTGAAATTTTTTTTTTTTTATGTTCGTTTATAAACTTTAAATTGATCATGTTATTGCTTCTGAAAAAACACAACTCTACAAATAACTAATATTTTCCTATAAAACATACTCATGAAGAGATAATATTTTTAAATAATAGTTTGTTGGTACTTCTGAAGCAACGTTGTTAATATTCTAAAAGAATATTAACTGATCCAAAAGAGTATATATTACAATTTCAATATTTCAAAGTAATATTAATCGATTTCTGAGTAAAAGCACGAATTATAATTTTCAATATTCCAGAAAAATATTGATCTATTGCTCTTGAAGAAGTGAATATATGGCTCCCGAAGAGCTAATATTTCGAAATAATAATTTGTTGTTGCCCATGAAGTTATACGACATTATAATTAATATTTTAGAAAAATATTACTTTTTTTTGAAGAGCATGAATTATAATTTTTAATATTTCAGAAAAGTATTGACATATTGCTCTTAAAAAAGTAATCGTAAAATATAACTTGATCTCGAAGTAGTACATCATAATTCCCATTAATATTGTATTTAAATTTTATTTGCCCTCAAAGAGTATAATAATATAAAATTTAACATAAATTATGTTTTTACACATGAAGAGTAAATCATTACATGATTTATTAATTTAAACAATAATATGTTATTACCCATGAAGATCATGATATTATTATTATTATTATTTTAGAACGAAGTACGATTCAAACATTTGATTAATCCAGAAGTTGAATCAATTGATACAAATCAATATTTTTGAAGAATATTGTGTTGTTGTGAAAGAAGTACGATTTTATATTTATTAATATTCTTGAAGAATATTATGCGTTTATTTCTGAAGAATTACAATTTAGACATTTCAATGTAAATACTGTATTGCTCCTGTAGAATTGCAATTTTAATTAAATTGTTTTTAAAGAAGCAATATTTTATTTATATCAATATTCCTGAAAAATATTATTTTGAGACTCTAGTGGAGTCAATATTGTGTGATATAAATGGATAAACTTACTATTGTCAGCAATTTACTATTCACTAATAAATGAGGAAACCTACAAAGTTTTTAATATTGTTTCTTAATTCGTACATTGTACTAAACTTTATGTTATATTTGATAGCCATGGTTTTCCATGGAAAACAAATTTCATTTTCCATGTTTTGGCTTGTTTGATAGTCATTTTTTGCCATAAATTTTTTTTTCATACTTCACTCCACACATGTGATTTCCATCTTCTTTTTTTTTTTGACAATTGGAACAAATTTTATAACCAATTGTAAAAAAAAAAAAAAAAATTCATTTCAATGGACAATTTTCATGTAAAATAAAGTCAAACAAACACTAAATTTTGATTAAAAAATGATTTTCTTTGAATTATTATTTTTTGGGAATGGAAACAAATTTTATAATCAATTGTGAAAAAAATTATCACTTTAATAGATAATTTTCATATAAAACAAAGTCAAATGAACATAAAAAGATCCAAAATTTTAAAATTTTTCTGTAGAAAAATTATACCAATCAAACACATTTAATTAGCAATTTTCTGGAAAACAAGTTTTAGACAATTATTTTCTCTGAAATTCATTTTATTTCCACCCATTTTTCCACAATTGCAATCAAACGGACCTTTAGTGACTATTTTGATAAATATTTTTTTTGAACCAAAATTCAATAACTCTTATATTTTATTATTTAGTATGTCCAGTTAAATTATGACTGGATTAGTAATCATGTGAAATTGAAAATTTAAACATTCATGGTGTATTTGGTAGAGATTAAAATTGGATTAAAATTGAAAAATTAGTCGTTGTTGTTGACTTTTATTAGACAAGTGTGACCCAATAATAGCTATATTTTCAATTTTAATTGGGTTTTAATCTTTAACAAACAGGCCTTCAATGAAGAACCAAAAGATTCTTCAATACAATGAATTCAAGTATAATAGCTGTTCTCTTTATCGAAAATTGATCATCACTAACTAAAATATGAATTAAATTCCCTATATTTCTTAAAATTAATTAGAGTAATAAATGAGGCCCATCACTCTCCAAGTTCACAATCTAGATATTATTTGTATTTAATAAATCCGATACATATACGAGATGATTACATGGCATTCGCAACATGAAGTTTTCGAAATTGCTGCTCAAATTCTAAATTGTAAGCATAATTTTCAAATTATACAATCAAGATAGTGTGTTTTGTTAATGCCAGTGATCCTAAATCTCAACATTTGAATAAATGTTAGTTGAGATGCCGGTATATGGTTTAACATTATTGCTTGTTAAACGCTTCCAAATAATTTAATTGAGAATAAGTACTTCCCATTTTTTGTGTAGGGAATGCTATTACACATCTAGCCAATATCATAGTTTTTCTTGTTATAATTGGTTCGAGGTCAAAACCTAATTTTTTTCTTCTAATTATTTTGATAGTACAGTACATGAAAATTAATATACCACAATGCACTGAGATAGAAAAGTAAAGAATACTAAGAATAAATGAGTAATTTGAACCCCTATACAATATCTCAAGTCCTAATGGGTGATATTTTATAAATTGGTTTGGTGATTATTAATTTCCTCAGCATTAGGCGGAAGAATTAAGATGTTGTAAATAATGTAAAAATGCATCATTATCTAAATCATCATAAAAGATAATTCTAACTAGAAGTTCGAAAGATAATTTATTTAAATGCATTTACTGATCAAATGGGTCAACAATGTCTCACACACCAACTTTAAAAGCTCCAACTTGGATTAACGTCCGAGTGGACAATTAATTAATATTATATTTGATAGATGTATGGCATGTCTATAGCATGATGATCGAAATACGCGTTGTATTCTTTTTTTCTTGAACAAGATTTTGTTCCATTGGATTTTCCTGGTAAGGTTTTTAATGGGGCAACCTGCATATTTAAAAGAATAATGTACTATTTTTCTTTCATTAGAATTTTTCTCACATGATTTTTCCTAATAAGGTTTTAACGAGACATATTTTTGTGTGATGAATGTCCATAACATATAGGACATTTGCCCTCAAAGTATACTCTTATATGTACGAGACTTGTGAAGAGATCAACAAGAGTTATTTTTTCGAATTATCGTGTTACTGATGTCACTAAAGATCGATAAATATATCGTATGAAGACGATATTATTTGAAAACTATACAAGACAACATGAGATATACTTAATCAGAAATTACCATATTGATCAAAACAATGTTATTTGTGCTATTTTTTTTTTTTTCATTTGTTGGCATTTTTGTCCCATCGAATTTTTTGCCAAACATTGTAATATGATAGTTATTGTGCAAATAATCATCAAATGATGAGTGTTGTAAAATAATGAGATAATTATTGATGAATATCGTGACACATTGATAAGTCTTATCTAGTTTAGAAAATTTATTTTATTTCAATTGTAACTCTTATTTTGTACTCTATAAATATGGGTATTGATTCTCAATAAAATACGCTTGAGTTTTGACTCTCTATTTGGTCTATACATATCTCTTTTACTCTTTTAATTTATAGCATAATATAATATCTTCTTTGAAAGAAAAATTGGCCAAGCTTAGAATAGATTTTTGGACCTTTTGCTTTGAGATTCTCTCTTCAAGTAAGGGCATGTTTGGTACAGATTTTAATTTTCTACAATAAATCAATTCTCATTTTCAACCACACATTCTTCAATAAAATAATATTTTCCATCACATCAATACTTTTTTCTTCTTTTTCAACCACATATTTCCCATCATATCACTATTCAAAAATCAATTCTTCCCCCAAAAATCCCTACCAAACACACTCTAAGGATGTTTATTATTGACCATTCGTCCGATTCGTGCAAAATTGCTATATTACTAAAATAAAAATATTGAACACTAGTTCAAAATTTTGAACGCAAACTGACTCGTATCTTAATTTTGACTACCATTACTTTTAAAGTTCTTTATTGACTTTTAGCCCATGTTTGGTAGTTATTATTTTTGAAAATAATATTTTGAATAGTAATTTTTAAATAAAAGTGTGATTAAAAAGTAGGAAAAAATTTGAGTTTACGTGCAAAATATTTTATTGTGTAAATGTGTGGTTAAAAATGAGTATATATAAAAAAAGTTTGAAAATAATAATTGTGAAACACGAGCTTAATATGATGTAAAATGCAAATGCATGAATGTGAACCATAGTTGTATTTTTTCTTTTCCACTAAAACAACTTTATGAAAGCTAAGTTTACCATCTTATCTTTTTAAATAATAAAGTCCACTCGACCTTAATGGAAAAATTGGAAATGTTTTTATTTATAAAAAAAAAAGACTAATCATTTTTTCATTCCAAATATAACCCATTTAGCTAAAAAGTTGATAAAAATATAAATGACAGTTAACAATTAATTTTAACCATACATTTTATGAGACATACAGCTTTTATTAAGTACCTGCTTGACGATCATTATAAAAAGTTTTCCGGGGAAAATAAGTTTTGGAATAGTAATTTTTTGGAAAATGTACAGTTAAAAATTAGTAAAAAATTTCTTGTTTACGTAGATAATATTTTATTGTGAGAATATGCGGCTAAAAATAAGTTAGACAAAAAAGAGTTTTTTAAAAATGATTGTCAAACGAGGTCTAACTTTTCAATTATAATTTTCATTAGTTTTACCAAAATTTACCAAAATTTTGATTTTTAAGAAAACTAAGTAAGACCTTGTTTGATCCCAATTTTTTCCAAATTATATTTCTCTCTCTCTCTCTTTTTAACTTACATTTTTCAATAAAATAATATTAAACACAATCTAAAATTATTTTCTTTATTTTTAATTACACATTCTCTATCAATCTACTGTTCCAAAACGCATTTTACAAAAAAAAAAAAAAAAAAGAGGAAGAAGCAGCCCTAAGTTTAACTTATCATAAGTTTTAGTAATGGATTATTAATTAAAAAAATTCTACCATATGGGCCCTAAAAGTCACATTCCAAACAATTATTTTCCAAAAGTCTACCATACACGGGGCCCTCGTATCATATTTGAACCCTCCATTTTCAACAAATTTGTCTTTTCCAACCAAAAACTTCCAAAAAACAGCTTGATTTTAGTTAAAATGCAAGCATCCATAGCATTTTCATATTTTTCAACTACTACCTTTTCAATTGGCCCAAATGAATTAAATAAAAGATCACGGGGTGGATAGTTTGACAATAAATCTTTAATTCTTGCAAGCAACAGTCTTTGTCGACCTTTTATACACGCAATTGAAGCCCTAAATAATAATTTAAAATTGCATAAATATGGATTTTAGTAAGAAATTCTAATAAATTTGTCAAACTCTACAAAATTTGAAAGTGCTTTGATATTGAATTTTGCAGTTACAATCTTTAAAAATAAAAAATCGTTTCTTCAGTATTGTTAATTATTATTCTTGCTATTGAAATAACCTAATTATCAATGAGTTTTCATATATGTACACGTTTCAATTTTGGCAAACATAAATAAATAAAATATCGAGAATTATAAATAAATAAATAAATAAAATCGATCCTATTGACATGACCTTTTGACTATTAATAAATAGTTTGTTATAATGTTATTTTCAATAATCAATAATTTTCTTATCGGCTACTCCACTTGTAGGCAGTGACACAAATCAATGCGTGGTTTTCCTTGTCAAATTTTTGGCTGAATAGTTGGACTTGCAACACGGTCAACTCGACTCAACTTTCCATGACAAAAAAGTACTTATTTTTTAATTTAAAGGTCTCAACAAACCCCATTAAAACTACTTTATTTTTAAGTAAGGATAATTAACACACAACGTCCCTACTTTTCACTACTATTGTGAAAAATGTCTTTACTTTTCTTTTTTTTTTTTTGGTATTTTCACATTTTATTGCGCAAAATGTCATTTTTATCCATTTTCTCAATTAAAAATTGTGAAATAACGAATATACATTTATTTTTAATAAAACGAAAATAAAAAGAAAAAAATAATTGCAAACATTCTTAATCTTTTTTTTTTAAAAAAAAAAAGCACAAATGAGTATCAAATAAATTATTAAAATGGTAATTAGCATATAATGTCCATACCTTTTATTATTATTGTGAAAAACGTCCATATCTTTTTTTTTTTTGGATTAGGTGATAATTTTGTTAATTACAGAAATATACAAGAAAGTCTAATGTGTTAATTGCCAAAGAATTAGTAAAACTTTATAAAGTCAGAACATGACCCCACAAATACAATTCTCTCTTCAATATTTATCTTAAGGATATGAGGAAGTCATCACATCATCAAAGGAATTGGTTTCTAACCAAATGTGCAAACATATAAAGCTAATAAGCATTTGGGCATATTATTTTCAATGCTCAACATAATTCAAAATCGATAAATATTAATATTATTATAAAGTTCTTGCATGCCCGAATAAGAATCAGTGAATCTTTTATCAAATTTAGGGGCAGCACCAGTGGCCAAAATGGGAGGAGAAACTGTGTCGCCCAGGGGCGGAAGGTTAACTAAGGCTCCAACGTCCCTCAGAGTAATAGACATTTGGCCAAACGGGAAAATAAAAGTATTATACTCAGAAGACCAAAAACTTAAAGTAATAGGGAAAAACACGGCATCAAAGATTGGGGGACGGAGAGCGATTTCTAATAAATTTGAAATCCTAGCATGATAAAAAATTGCCTTAGTGGGGCTATGATTTGTCATACGTGTATACCAAAGGCGGAATATAGTATCAGTTTTGGGTTAAGTGCGAATACATTTCTTGCGGATTGACTTCAGCGGAAGAGGGTTCAGAAAAGGAGGATCTTGAGTGTAAGGGAATAGCTGGCCCACCGCTGCTTTCCCAACATATTCAGCATCATTAAATGACGGGTCTAGGTAGAACTCATGGAGGTCAGGGTTGGCTGGTGAAAGGGAAGCTGGATTTATATATGGCTTGGTGATGAGGTTTTCGAAGTCTTCAAAATTAAGGGAGTTGTCGGAAGAGCTCTGAGAAGTCGCCATCCACTACAAGTTACAGTCTTCGTGGGGGTTTGTAAAAGCGTAGCAAAGAAGCAAGAAGATGAACAATGGTCTTTATAGGGAAAAAAGGAGCGCGCGATGCAAGACGTGGGTATACTGGTGCGATGAAGTGACGTGTTATTTGGTTTATAGTAATTGTGTGATATTACACTTTTCAGGACGTCAATGGTCACTGCCAAACAAAAATAATGATTGAGATTATCCGCCATTTTTTGGGATTTCAAGCATCGTGGGAAAATATAAAGGAGGAATATGGCATAAGATTAATAATTCGTATTAACTTTGCCATATTGGGGGGTAATTGTTGACATACAAAAATGAGGCTCAATTAAATGGTCCAAAGAATGAAGCCCAGTTAGGAGATTCGAAGGATGGACCCAAACGAGACCATATAAAAACTCAAGACGGAGTTATGTAATAGAGGCCCATCATCGCTCAAGTTTACGAGACGCCCAAGATCTGAGCGAACCCATCATTGCTCAATCTTGTGAGACGCCCAAGATCTAGGCGAATATAGTATTTTGATTGCTATTCGAAACAACGGTTATTGAAGCAGTTAATGGATAATCTTATCACATTCTACGATCCAAGAATCTCGGTTGCAAGAAGTTAAAAGATGGGAGTAATGACAACTCTTGAAAACGGTAGTTTCTTAACAAGTCATCTATTATGGAGAAAGCGGGTAGTTACAGGGCGATAAACAGTTTTCAAATGATTTTATAGAAAAACTGTCAAATGAGTATAAAAGAGAAAGAAGAATTTAGAAGAGGGGATGATCAAAACGACTTTCAAATAGAGAATTATGTAATTTCATTTATTTCTTCTTGTTAACTTTCAATTACTTTGCGAATTCACTGTGTTTGCGTCCCTTGGAGGCATTTCGCTTCTTGTAAATTGTAATCTTCGTAAATAAAATAACGCTCGTTGGGGCTTTGTCTCGAGAGGTTGTTGTTCCTTACACAATCGTCTGAACATTTTTTTAATTGTTAGCGATGCTCAGACCCTAAAAACTATTTTGAGTTTTTTTTTTTTTGCCTATATCAATACTCGGCATTTTCTATAAACATTATATATGTAGAGTTAGTTAATATCCCAAGATGGATAAAGGAGACAATGGTAGTGGTCAATGAAAAGTGGAAATAATATGATTTATTATGAATTAATGGATAGTATTGATAAATAAGGATAAGGGAAAAATTTCATATCTAAGAGATAAAGTATGCTCCATTTTAAAACTTAAAAATAAAGTTTAAAACTTAAAAATCAGATATTAATTAAATATTATTTAAAAAATAATTAATTAATTAAATATATTAAGGTCACACATTTATACAATTTTGTCACAAATTATTGAATTAGTTAGTTAAAAAATTACAGGTCACAGATTAATTTTTAGTCACAAATTGTCGAATTTTGAGGTCACAGTTAGTCCATTATACGATTACAGCTAGTCTAATCCCACCGTCAACACTTGCGACCACTACATTGGTCACTTGCGACGTCGCCCATCGCACCACCGTCGACATCACCACCAATACAACACCCACAACGTTACAGTAGCACACCACCGCCACCTTCATCACACCGCCACCATCAACCCCATCTTACCATTGCGGTGCCACCAGATCTGGCCAAACCACCGCCACACCCGCAGCATCACAAAACTCACCCAACCACCGTACCACCGCCACATCGATAGTTAGCTACTCGAAACCGCCAACACCCCACAACCGCTATCACCTCACTGTTGTCGCGACGTCCACCATCGTCATCAGCACCACAACCACAAACACCGTTTCCAACAAAAAACTCTACCATCGCCACAACAACAGAGCAATAGCCGAAAAGAACAAAAAAATCCGACCATGTCAAAAGAACCCACATTCCTAGGCAGAGATCCTGGCAACGGAAGATCTCCTCTTTCGACGGCATGACAGAGCTCGAGTTGGCTATTGGCAGTGGCGTCGGTCCTCGCCTTGCAGGGTCGATGTTGATCTCTTGCAACTGCCTCGATCTCGCAGTCGACGGCGCTCTTACAGCGGCGCCTATCCTCTTCCCACAAATCGAAGTTGGATCGAAGGAGATGGGAAATCGAAGGAAGGAAGAGGTGGGTGTGGATGATAAATTAATTTAATTAATAATATATTTATCTAATAATAATATATTACTTAATAAAATATCTGATTTTTGAATTAATAAAATTTGGATCTGATTTTGGATGTTGGATCTTGAAACATAAAGTTGGGTGTAATTTCCACATTTATATATTACAGAGGTTCATGATATACTTGTGCTGACTTGGTGGGTTGTCCTAGGTAGAAGAAAACTCAGGCTGGCCCAGTGAGTCAATTGCACCCCGCAATACTCCCATTCCAATCCAACTTTCCATGCTTTTTCTTTTTCAATTTCAAAGCCCAATTAAAAATTATAAGTACTTATAATGAATCTCAAAGAATATGTGGTTAAAAGTAAATAAAAATAGTGAATTCTATAAAATACGTAGAGTTTGATCATTTTATAAGTGATTATAAGCTTTTCCAAACATGATACTAAAGAAGTTTCTTTTTTTAGTTATGCCACAGTTCGGTTTAAATAAAAAAATTGATATAAATTTAAGTCAAAGTCAATAATTAATTTTAACCAGATATTTTATGAGACCCACAACTTTATGATTTATCAAAATGGGCTGTTGATGGCATAGTGGTTGTTATGGTGGGGGTTTGGATAGGAGGAAGGTGGTTGTGGTAGTCCCGTTGATGGCATAGTGGTTGTTATGGTGGAGGTTTGGATAGGAGGAAGGTGGTTGTGGTGGTCCAATGGAGATGAAGTTATTTATTTTTGAAATATACAATTATTTTTCTAATTAATTATTGTTTGAAGTATAACATGAGCACACAGCAAGTGTACGCCATTATGCGACTACTTAAAAACATACCAAACACCAATTTAAACGATTGACATGTTATATTAATCTTCTTCAAGTGAGAGAGAGAGAGAGAGAGAGAGAGAGAGAGAGAGAGAGAGAGAGAGAGAGGAAAACCGTGCCAAATCAATTTTCTTTTTTTGTTAGATAGAGAGAGAGAGAGAGGAAAACCGTGCCAAATCAATTTTCTTTTTTTGTTAGATAGATTCTCACATACAAAAAATAGAGTACGTAATTTAATTTCTTAAACATCATTAATCATTTGCAGAGATAATAATAGAACTAAAGTCATTTATAGATCATCACAATAATTGCTGAAAAATTACGTCCTTTGAAATGATTAAATGAAAACAATTTGAATAACACTGGTTTAAAGTATTTTATTTCAGAAACAATAAAAACTATACATAAAAACACTACTCTAGTTTATCTCGACCCAGCTATCATTTCGAATTATCTAACTCTCATTATCCAAAAAGGAAAGAACGTGACATGAACTAACGTCATTAAGCAAACCTCATGAACCCCGATTTATTGGAAAGAATTTGCATCTCAAAATATATATCCCATTTCCTTAAAAATATCAACATTAAGAGTTTAGTTTTATCACATTATCATTTATTGAAAGGTTGATTTGCGGATGCATTAACATAAATATATGCGTTAAGTATTACGTGACATAGATTCATAACATGTATAGTAGAAATGTAACCAACCATATACTTGTTGTCGATTTTATCCTGCAAGTAAATGGATCATTTACAAGTGATATGACGATGAATAAATGCCAAAACTCACGAGGACTCATTTTCTACATATTTTACATTTTGTCTATTACAATAAACATTAGAACTAAGCATGCAAATTCTTCAATTAATCAAATCACGAAAAGCACTAGGAATTCAAATCCACCATTGTTAACATACTTTAATCCTCAATTGCCCATTATTATTCAATATTTCTTATATGTTCAATAACTTTCTCTCTTGAGATAAATTAATCCAGTTTTTACCTACAATTCAATTATATCTCTATAATGGATGCAAATACATAAAAATCCATGACAAAAAATAGAATAACACAAAAGATCACATGTTTAATACAATGTGTTAATATATACCAAATCTATCAGAATCAATATAGATTACAAATACATTCCACTGGTGATCAAGCATCAAAATGGATAAAGTGAATAATAAATAGCCAAACCAAAAGCTATTTATCCTAGACTCAAGAGGTTTAGTCTATCACGATTGGATAGCAAGAATACATAATTTGGTAAAAATACATCATCGAGATTTCCAAAATAATTGAAGAATAAGAGAGAATATATCTTCAACCATTGAATCTCTTCAATGAATATTGAATGATCTTCCTTTTCCTTTAGGGGTGGACGCAAACCTTAAAAGCTTGGGGTGGGGGGTGGGGACAATCGAACTTTCAAAGAAGTTGGAGAAAATTTTACAATCGAAAATTTATGTTCAAAAAAATCATACCCCATGTAATTTTACATCCAAAAATTTACTTGAGATATAACTTTTTCGAATGTAAAATTTCGAAAATTTTTGATGAATAAAAGTTATATCCCATGTAAATTTTTGGATGTAAATTTTTCAACAGTTTGGAGGGGGGGGGGGGGGGATCCCCCCTAGGTCCGCCCATGTTTTCCTTGCCTTGAGCAAGCAGCAGAGCTAGCACCCGGTCAGCTAGTGTTGCTGCTAAATAATTGGCGTTTTTTTAAGAACTTAGTACATTTGGCCCAATTGAACGTATAACATACTTGCAGTCTTGCCCGGTTGTTGCCCCAATTGAATTCCAAAATCAAATGCAATACAACAATAGCTCAGGCCTCAGTAAAGCCTATCTCTTACAGTCGTAAGTCCTATCTCCCTCCCGGCTCCTGCAACCTTGCCCCATTTAGTGATATTTACAAGGGTAAATTTAGCCCCGAATTTAAGGACTAAATTGGTCTATTTCAATATTTACAAGGTAAAATTTGTAGACCAATTTGTAGCCTCGACTGTGACATTCAGTGAGATTGTGACTGTGACCTCCACCATTGTCTGCCGTCAGATTCACCGACTGTGATATGGTGATTGTGAGTCTCTCATTTTTTTAGTCATTTTGTATTTTTTATGTATTGATAATTTGATTGGTAATTTAATACGCGAGTTGTGTTGATTTATGAAAATTGGAGAATTTATGATAAATGAAAATTTGTAAATCTGTGATTAGTAATAAATGATAAATAGGAGAATTTGTGATTTGTGATAAACGATAAATTGGTATTGAAAATTGGAAATTGATAATAGTTTAAAATTGACTTTAATTTATGTTTAATCCATAATTTATATCTAATTTGCTGCCTTGGCACCTAAAATTGCATTTTAGGTCATCCATTCAAACTTGCACATTTTGGTCCCTCAATCACTATTTATGTACACGGCTAGTCCCTCAGCTCAGGTTTTCATACGTCTTTGATCCCTACAACTTTAAATTATCCCAATGAGGTCCTATAACTTCCGATTGCCTACAAATTGATCCTTCATCTTCTAAACTCTTACACTTTGTTCCTTTAATTTCTATTTTCTTTAAATTTGATCCTCTAAAATGCCGAGAATGTTCGAGTTGGTCCCTAAACTTCTCCAAAAGAAGAATTTTAACTCCCAAACTTGTGAGTTCACCCAAATTGTACTTTTAAAGTTTCCAATCAAGTCCAAACTCCATAGTAGATCTTAAATTTTATCATTTCACAGTTCACCTCTAAGTCGGGGTTTCCACATCGAAAAACAATATATATACTAACTAGATTTAAATGCCTAGATATTAGTGTAAGACACACTTATCAATGCTTCCCGAACTTACACTTTTACTAGCCCCAAACAAACATTCTACTGAACTACTCTAGCAAAAAGAAATCAAAGGCTACTTCATTAGATAGCTCAACAAGAAGAATTCACATTTAAAATTGAGAAATTCATAATATGTTTTCCCACAACGTCACCAAATAATTTTAACTTATCAAATGCTTGATCGGCGTGTGTGTGAATAACCAAATTTAATATCACATATATCTAGTCAAGATTTTATAAAAGAGAACACTTTTCAATATTTTATAAAAGAGAACAATTTTAATTGAATCAAACATGCGCATTATTTGTAAAGGTAGCTTTCACTTCACTAATTACTCTCCCATTCAAGTTTGGTTGAATCATATCAATAAAAGCAAGGGATTAGATACATAAAATACTCATTTAGACACTGAAGCAAGTCAAACACACTAGTTATCTAAATCCAGCATATCTTGCATTCTTTTATATTTATTTTCGAGATATCTATTTAGTACTCTCATTGGGCTCTTTTTTAGGGTAACTTTTGGTTTGTGTAAACATGACAATTTTTTTCCATTTTGGCCATGACTAGTAGAATGCTTTTTTGGAACCAGTATTTGGAATTAGATTCGTATCATACAGTTTGTTGCGGAAGCTTGCTCCAAGGATAGTCAAAACGATATTTTTTGGGCTCAGTTTCACCTCACCTTTCTCTATCAAACAACCAATCCAAACGGCTCCAACCCACAACCAATATATTCACTTCGGTTACTCCCCAATTACACCCACAAAAGACAAGATAATAGTGATAATTTGCAGCCACAAAGACAAGAAGAAAAATAATCAAACAAGGCAAGAAACGGGACCAAAATATCAAGGAAGCCACATGTTTTTTTCACCGAAAGAGGCAGTTGGTTTTCTCTCTTCTCGCACACGGTTTCTTTCTTCTCTTTTCTCACAAATCACCCACTCAACGGATAGGGCAAAAAAATCACACACACACACACACACACATACACACATATATATATAGTTTATGTTAGGTTTTAGTTAGGCCAATAAAAGAGGTTAAATGGGCCAAAATTTAAAGTCATTCAAAAGGTAATATAAATGGTCCATACGGAATATTAATTATTTAAGTTGCTTCCAACGACTCACGTTGTTTTCGGGTTGAGCCTTTGAACTTGATTGTTGGTAATAATTTAATCCAACGTTTACATCATCGTCCGAGATTTATTGGGTATCAAAACTTACAAGCAGTCAAAACACAAAGTTAATGCTTGCATAATCAATGCAATCAATAGAATTGGAATCACGGATCTTACCTCGTGTTTTGGACCCGGAACACATATCGTACATGTTCCATGTATACACTAGGGTTAAGGTCACAAACAAATACTCAAGTAGAAGCGATAATCACAGTAATCAATCAATAGTAAATAAACATGCAATTAAGATATCATATAGTATAACACATATCTTTTCCAAAATACGTTCATACAGAACAACAGATTAACACTAAGTCAATCAATGAAACCGTCAAAACACATATGCAACAAATGCATAAATGGTCCCACGAAAAGATCTCACCACACTTATCCTATCACATTCCGTGTTGCTCACATCTCGAGAACACATATCTTACCTCATCGCCCACCAAGCTCACTAGACTGATCACTCACTTATTGATCCTAAGTCCTTGAGATAATCCTTCCTCACCACATCATTTCTCCAAACCTGAGTGGATATGAGTCTCCACTTAACAGAAGTGATAGAAGTGTATCTCTCACACTCCACCTAATTAGAGTATCTTTAC
This sequence comes from Fraxinus americana, assembly GCA_035079005.1. Classification (NCBI taxonomy): domain Eukaryota; kingdom Viridiplantae; phylum Streptophyta; class Magnoliopsida; order Lamiales; family Oleaceae; genus Fraxinus; species Fraxinus americana. The sequence continues at coordinate 6,366,629 of CM068713.1, read as the reverse complement.
AAATAAAAGGTTCCAATATTTAATCACCTCTTCACTCGTGATCCAAATGTTACACTCAACATCCCCAGTACAAACCACCAATGTACCCCTAAGTATCTATACTCCATCTCACCAATAGACACACAACATACTGTTAATGCATCTTAACCCACTATGAATGCAAACAATTACACCAAGTAATTAAATTGCTCTCAAATTAATGCAAATGCATATATCAAACACATTGAAATGCACATATAACCATACAACAGAATTAAGTAGTCACACACATACATAAAGGATTACACACGGAAGCAAATGTAGTAACTAGGTTTACTCAATAAATCTCACTCAGGTCATAACTCGACCCAATAGCCACATTCGCCTCACCATCTCCTTATCTGTCATTTTATTATCATTCATATGACAATCTATTTCACCATGTCCAAATTTACTGAAGTTAAAACACATCTTATTTTTCATACTTGTTTTAGACCTACATTTGCCATCAAAAGTTTTATGAAAAACCTTTTCGTTTTGTTAAATTAAAAAATCACATTTTTCATTAAAATAACAAAACTAAAAACGTGTTGTCATTTTTACCAAAAAATGCACAAAATAGAAAATGCAATCAAATGACGACAACCACAAACAAAGTACAAACACAATTCACACATAATGGTCAAATAATCTTTCCTAAGGTTACGTGTAATTCGAATAGTGAAAAATAATTAACAACAAATTCACGGAGAATTTAAGGCAATTAATTAACAAGTAATTCCTAGGTCTAGGAGGAACATGCAATGGTTACCCATTTACGGTAATCCTAATCTTAACGTCATCCCATACGATGACTTCTAATGTGAAAAGTAAATCGTTCTGCAATAATAAAAGTGAAAGAACACGATACCGAGCGGACTATATGAGTTCGTAAATATCGAGAGATGCAATTTATCATTTTAGAACCACCACTATTTGTCCTAAAGTTTCAAACAATTGCATAAATCAATCAACCATGATCTAATCTCGAACATGCGAAGAACACAATCGCCCAGACTTCGGTGTATAATCTAAAACAGAAACCTAATAATACCAAAGTGTTAAGAAAAATGTCAGGAAAGCCTTCACACGTCCTCATGCGCCGTTTAAAGTCTCTGCGCGTGGTTCCACGAGCTGCCTCTTGGCTCAGTCTAAGACCTCTTGCCCCGCCACCCAAGAGCGCTTCCACCTGCACGTCATGTCGGTGGTCTTCATTTCGCCAAACTCCTTCGGATCGGTAGAAAATCACAAAAACAGCCTCGAATTTTAGGTAGTTTTCTGACAATTTTTTGATCTGTTTTTCTGCTTCATTTCAGCCACTATTCTGATCCCTATTTGGTCAATTTTTCAAGCTAAATTCACCACCTTGAAGTTTTGATACCAATTATCGCAGAATCTTGCTACAAGGATCGTCAAAATGGTATTTTTTGGGGCTCAGTTTCACGTTATCTTTCCTTACCAAACAACTAATCCAAACGGCCAACCCACAACCAATATTTAACCATTGGGGTTCAGGAATTAAAATAATTTATGAATTCATGATACTATGCTTAATTCTTCACACACATACACACGTTGATTTTACATTAGAAAAGTAGATTTTAATTTTTGTATTATGATTTTGAAACTGTGCATAGATTTAATATTATGATTTCAAACATGAGATAAAAAGTCAGGTTAACTAACTAAATCCTTTCACATTACTTGATTGACTGACAACCAATTAAGTAATTAGTATTGTGTGTTTGTATGTTTGTTAGGTTTTAATTTTGTTTGAGGACAAACAAAGAATTAAGTTTGAGGGTGTGATAAGTGTAGTTTCTACACTTATTCAAGATCCTAAATGATAATATTTTACTTTTTTTGGATAAAATACTATCTAACTTGTGGTATATTTATTTTGTAGGTAAAACTCAATATTTGATGAAGAATTAGAGAAGAGAATGAAAATATAGCAGAAAATGGCTCAATTGTATCAAATACAAAATTTGGAGATTGAGATGCAAATACTCAAAAGTTACATCGAACCTCATGATGAAGAGTTGAGAGTGTTAGGCATCGATTGGATGAGGAAAGAAGCCAAATGGATGAAATATAGTCAAATAACATATCAACTTCCAGCCGAAAAAGTTATGCTTCGGATTTTCAGTCTCAGATTGAGACCCATTTTTGGCATAGGAAATGTTCGAATTGGAAAAATGATATTTCTACAAGAATTATATCCCTTTAAGTTATCCTTTTAATGCACTTTGAATCACTTTAATCGAATATCGGAAGAGAAAGTTATGATAAAAATACTGAAAACTATTCAATTATCGAAAATTAGGCGAGGTGTGCGCCCTTGCCTACAGGAGAGGCGTGCGCCCCAACAAAGAATGCGGTGCTTGAGGCTGCCCAAACCAGCCAGATGCATGCCCTAGATATGCCTAGGCACGTGCCTCAATACAAAAAGAGAAAAAAGTTCGATTTTCCTTATTTTTGTTTTGGTAACAAGATTTTAGGCATTATAAATATACCAAACTCGACCAGAAGGGAGACCTCATTTTGACCTAAAAATCATATATTCTACGTATTTTTGAGGTGAAGAACGAGGCGCAATCATCAACCAAAGGCAAATTATACAAGTTTATTGAAGAATAATCATCCATTTTCAAGATTCAAGCCAAGAAATTGGATTCCTATACTTTCTTCATTATTTCTCGATCCGGGTGATGTCTTTTCATTATTTTTTGTATAGTTTAATAATTAGGATGGTTGACTAGGGTTTTCAATTGTATTGGGTGAATGTTGAAGCTTATTTTTATTCAAGATATCAATTTAGGAGTTTCGTGTTATTATTTGATTGATTTTACATACTCATTGCAATACTTATTGCTTGATTGCAAATTAAGTAGTGTGTTGCTTGTTGTAGTATATGAAAGCTTACAATAAGTCGAGAACGCGGTAAAATCATCATGTACAGTTAGAATTAAGAATAATCTCTTTCACACATGTAATCTTGTTGATAATCTAAGTCAAATGCATGACTTTCATACGACTTCGGATTAGGAATATGATCGTCTCGTGTTAGTCATATGTTAGTGTATTTTAGAAAAGAACATTTAACACATGAATTTATTAGATTAATTATTGAGAATTGAAATAGATGAAAATATGGGGTTTCACGATTTCAATATAAGCATTCACATATTAGTAAAAACATCATATTTATTTGTTTTCTTAGAGTAAAAATTAGTATAAACAACAAAACACAATTCTCTTTTGTCGCTATATTTCGAATTTGATAAAAACTATTGAACTACAAATTAGATATTATTCATCGTGGAAACGATACTCTTAACTCACATATTTCATTACTTGTACAACGATCTCATACGCTTGCAGGTTTCACGCGAACAAGTTTTTGGCGCCGTTGTCGGAGAATAACAGATTTAATTTTAGTTTAGCAGTTTATATTAGGTTCGATTTTTTTTCTATTCCCTTTTTTTCTTTTTAGGCCTTAATTAAAATACCTGATACATTTGATAGGGAAACTTCTCAAGGCTCGTAACTCTATTTTTATTGTCAATGCATTTGATAGGGGAACTTCTAAATGCTCGTTACTCTATATTTTTATTGTCAATGCATTTGATAGGGGAAATTCTTGTTAGAAAATGAATGGAAATTCAGTTTCAACAGTTCAGTTTCTTCTTCAGTTTCAACAGTTCAGTTTCTTACGCAGCCGATTCGGATTTAATCTTGGGTTTACTACCATTATTTCTTCGATTTTGGACCATTACTCTTCGATTTAAATGAGAAATTATTAATGGCTATCTCTCCTTCTATGTGTATAAATAGAGGAGCACTAGTGATGGAAGAAGACACAACAAAAAAACACTACAAGCAGTGAACAAAAAAAAAAAAAAACTCTCGTTTCCTTCTAGTTTCCAGATTTTTTTTTCTTCCTTTGCTTGATTCGTTTGAGAGATAGACACAGCTAGTTCGTAGGTCGGTAACGTAGTGCAACGTGGACCGATAACCGATTGTATCCTGGGAATCGAACACCGATCAAAAACCTCGTACACCAGGTGAGGTAATTCGATTTAAGGAAACCGTGTGAACACGGGCCTTCGGTTTCATCTATTACTTTGATTCACCTTTATTTTGTCCAACAAGCTTAAATCGAATTCGTTTGGTGGATCAAATTCTGTTCATCGTTGGGGGAAAAAAAAAAAAATTTGTTCTTCATTTTCTTTCCCGGTTTCTGTTGGTTTTTCTTTTCCGATTGCTGTTAATTTTGTTTTTTCTTTTTCTTTCCAATTCATATGGTTTCTAGTTATGATTAATATTCACATAAGTGCATTAAGATAGTTTTAGTCGGACCAAAAACTGGAAAAGAAAGGGAAAAAAAAAATGGGAAGTTCCGTCTCTTGCATGGTTTTCAAAGGTTTTGCATGATTTTGTACTTACATGGTTTTCAAATCATTTGTTATATCATTATCATACATTTTTTTTAATTACTAGTTATTATTACTTCATCATTAGTATATAATTGGTTACTTTTCTTTTAATAATTGATTGTAATCATTGATTAATAATTTTCTAATACATGTTTTAAATAATTGTTAAGTTGTTAAAATTTGACTAAATAATTTGTTCTCATTTCAATTCCGAAGTTTTCCGAATTGATAACATAGATTTTGAATCTATTTATTGTTCTAAACTTTTCGTTGTCGTTCTTTAAGGTTAAATGGCGTCACATGGAAATGACGATGTGAACAACAACACTGTTGGTACCGGTGTACCAAATCTGCGATATTTGTTGTCAACACGTGGGGACCTCGTTGGCATTCCTTACATTGATGGGACTATTGGTGGCGAATTCCTTATGTTGGAGTGAATCCCACTTGTGCCTACGAGTGCTGCGGTCTCGGCAATCAATTTGGCACAATACCTTTGCCGGTACCTAGGGAGTGCGGCCTCGGTACCTTTGCCACCGTTTAGAGCTCAATTTCCGGTGAATCATGCAATTCGACCGGATAAATTTATCTTTGGCGATTTTAAGACATGGCGAGAATAAGATGATTTTTATCTTACTACTTTGGGCCTTGCACGTTCCTGTTGAGGATGCCTGTCGTGGTGAAAACGACAACGATATGCATAGGCGTGCGGCTTGGGATGCATGGAAAAGTGCTGATTTTTGTGTCGCAACTATGTATACAGGATGGCCTACGAATTCTACGTACCACGTGTATGTGGTAAAAGTGCATTAAGGAGCTTTGGGAGTCCTTAGAAAAGAAGTACAAGTCCGAGGGATCTTTGGGTCTAAGAAGTTCTTGGCCGGTCGGTGTATGGACTTCGAAATGGTTGATTCACGTTCGGTGGTGAGCCAAGTACGGGAATATCAAGTGCTCTTGCAAGAAATGCATGCGAGGGTCGATTATGTCGAGAATCTCTACAATTTCTTGCTATTCATAAGCTACCTCCTCGATTGGAAAGCTTTCAAAAGCTATTTGCGGCATAAGAGGAAAGAGATGTCTTTCGAGGATTTAATTATCAAGAGTTTGCGCATTGAGGAGGATAACAAAAGGGTGAACGTAAGTCGAGGGAATTCTTACTACGAGAAAGCTAATGTATTGGAACATGGTCAAAGTTAGAAGTGCGAAGAAAGGTCTATCCTTTAAAGCCAAACATGGTAACGGGAATTGGAAAGACAAAAGCGAGACCATGAAAGGGTCTCGGTTGAAGCCTAGGTGCGGTAGGGAAGAAGCCTAAGTTCCGGTTCAATGGAAAGTGCTTCAATTGTGATAAAGTTGGGCATCGATCGTGAGGCCGTCGGCCGCGAACGGATAACAAACGGCGCCCTCGGGCTAATATGGTTGGAAATGAGAGAGATCATCTCTCGGATGACATGTCGACCTAAATCTCACGGGCTTGTGATTAGTGAGGTTAACCTGGTGAGGTCTAACCTGAGAGTGGTGGCTAGACAAGTTTGGGGCCACTTGCCATGTCTGCTCCAGCCGAGTATGTTCACTACTTTTACACCGAGTTACAAATGGTGAAAAGTTGTTTATGGGAAGATTACGCAACACGAAGTGCTTGGTAAAGGCAAGGTGATCTGAAGATGACCTGCGGCGAGCTTACTACGACTAATGTCTTTGTACGTGCAGAGATTCGCAAGAATACTGGTTTTACGGGTCTCTTACGAGCAAGAATGGTTTCCGCATGATAATTGAAGCGGATAAGCTAGTGATCACAAAAATAGGAGTTTATGTTGGGAAAGGCTATATGAGCATTACTTTGTTCAAATTGAATGTAATTCTTTGTAACCCCAAGTTTGTTATGAATAATGAGAAAACTCCTTGTTTACTTGCTTGAGTCCTCTAATCTATGGCATGGTAGATTAGGTCACGTAAATTACAATGCATTACGTAGACTAAGCAAACTAAACTACTTGCCTAGGTTTCAAATTGATTCAAATCATAAATGTGAAACCTGCGTTGAAGCTAAGCTAACTAGGTCTTCGTTTCATAGTATTGAAAGAAGTATTGAGCCATTGGGACTAGTCCATAGTGATGTGTGTGACTTGAAATTTGTCCAAACACGAGGCGGCAATAAGTACTTTATTACTTTTGTCGACGATATCACGAGATATTGTTATGTGTACTTGTTGAAAAGTAAAGACGAAGCTATGGATAAATTCATTCTTTATAAGAATGAAGTTGAAAATCAACTTGGCAAGAAAATAAAGGTGCTACGAAGTGATCGTGGTGGTGAATATGAATCACCATTTGGTGAATTTTGTGCTAAACATAGAATAATTCACCAAACTACCGCACCTTATTCACCTCAGCAGAACGGAATTGCTGAGCGTAAGAATCGAACGTTAAAAGAAATGATGAATGCTATGTTGATTAGTTTTGGATTGTCACAGAACATGTGGGGAGAAGCTATTCTTTCAGCGAATTACGTTTTGAATAAAGTACTAAGAAAGAATATGGATAAGACTCCGTATGAACTTTGGACAGGTCGAACACCATCGTATAAATACTTACGAATGTGGGGGTGTCTTGCCAAAGTTGTGGTGCCTCCTCCTAAGAAGGTCAAGATTGGACCTAAGGACGTTATTTGTGTGTTAATTGGTTATGCACAAAATAGTAGTGCATATAGGTTCCTTGTGCATCATTCGAATGTACCTGATATTCATCCGAACACGATTATGGAGTCTAGGAATGCACAATTCTTTGAGAATATATTTCCCTGTAAATCTCCTAAACAGTTAACCACATTAAACGGACTATGGAATCTTACACGCTGCGCGGCGGTAAAAGATCCGGTTGAAGAAGATGAGGATGAGCACAGACGGAGCAAAATGACCAAAACTACTAAGACGTTTGGCCCTCATTACCTCACATATTTGATGGAGAATGATCCTCAAAGCTATAAAGAAGCTAAATCATCTCAGAGATGGTCATTTGTGGAAAGAAGCCATCAAGAGTGAAATTGATTCTATCCTACGAAGAATCATACACGGGAATTAGTAGATCTTCCATTGTAAGCACTTTGGGCTACAAGTGGATCTTCAAGAAGAAGATGAAAGTGATGGCTCTATTGATAAATATAAAGCTCGGCTAGTAATCCAAAGGTTATAAGCAAAAATAAGGCTTAGATTACTTTGATACTTATTCTCTGTATGAGAATAACTTCTATCAGGATGATAATTGCTATTGCGGCACTTGCGAAATGCGAAATACATCGAGATGGATGTAAAAACGGCATTCCTAAATGGAGATTTGAATGAAGAAATCTATATGGAGCAACCGGAGGGGTTTTGGCTCCAGGTCGAGAAAGGAAATCTGTACAGTTGGTTAAATCGCTTTATGGTTTAAAGCAAGCACCGAAGCAATGACATGAGAAGTTCGATAATGCTATGATTTCTAGTGGGTTTAGAATCAATGAGTGCGACAAGTGTGTATATGTGAAGGACACTAATGATGGATATGTTATATTGTGTCTGTATGTCGATGACATGCTCATTGTCGGCAGCTCTGATAAGATTATCAAAGCTACTAAGCATATGTTAAACTCAAAATTTGACATGAAAGACATGGGTCTTGCGGATGCCATTTTGGGAGTAAAAATCACTCGAACACCAAATGGACTTGCGTTATCTCAATCTCATTATATCGATAAGATACTAGACAAGTTCAACAAGTCAGATACGGTTGTGGCCAGGACTCCAGTTGATTTGAGTCTCCACTTATCCAAGAACACTGGTGATGGTGTGTCATAGTTGGAATATTCTCGGATAATTGGGAGTTTAATGTATTTGATGACTTGTACAAGACCGGATATAGCATACTCAGTTAGCAGATTGAGTCGCTACACGAGTAACCCACGTACTATCCACTGGAGAGCCATTTTCAGGGTGTTACATTATTTGAGGTACACTCGTGATTTTGGGCTACATTATTCTAGATACCCTGCGATGTGTCCGAAGGGTATCTTTGATGCAAATTGGATATCTGATATGTCAGATTCAAAATCTACTAGTGGATATGTCTTCACTCTTGGTGGTGCGGCAATTTCTTGGAAATCGTCCAAACAAACTTGTATTGCAAGATCTACAATGGAATCAGAATTCATTGCTTTGGACAAAGCAACTGAAGAAGCAGAGTGGCTTCGCCAGTTTGTTGAAGATATTCCAGGATGGTCAAAGCACGTGCACGCAATTTGTGTTTATTGCGATAATCAATCGGCAATTGGCGGGGGCACGAGCAATATGTATAATGGTAAGTCTCGACATATTCGAAAGACGACATAATACCATTCGACAAGCTGCTCTCGCAAGGTATTGTCACTGCTGGACTACGTGAAGTCGAAAGGATAATATCGCGAGATCCGTTAACAAAGGGTTAACTCGAGAGTTAGTTGAAAAAGCATCGAGGGGAATGGGCTTGCGGCCTATGACGTTGAAATGTATCATGGTGGAAACCCCGACCTAGTTGAATGGAGATCCCGGGATCTAGGTTGAAGGACAACTAAACCATGTATATCTGTGTAAATCACTGAGAAGGTTCTCCTTCTACTCATTCCTATGGTGCTCACAGTGATTGGAAGATACAGGTTAAGCTATGCTTTTAATGACCCTTAAGCGTTGTTGGGAAACGTTGAGTTAGGAGGTCACCTATGTGAGTGTGAAGTGGGGCCGCTTCTATAAGGATTGGGAAGGCTACATCCTTGAACAAACACTTGCAGAACCAGGCGACGTGTTCATGGCCAAAACGAACACAAGATTGAGAACTACGCTGTGTCTAGAATGGTCCTGTGTGAGGTCTATTGTCTTGGTTTACACAAATGGCGAAACAGTTCAAGGCATCAGATCCACTGGTTTGCTAGTAATACTCGATAGATTTTCACAAGGGAAGGTTCAAAGCTAAATGCTACCTATCCTATGCAGGATTGATTCGTTTTACTCTCATCTTTGTTTCGAATTTTCATTCATGTGGGGGATTGTTAGAAAATGAATGGAAATTCAGTTTCTCGATTCGATTTCTTCTTCGGTTTCAGCACGGTTCAGTTTCTTACGCCTTCGGTTGATTTAATCTTCGATTTTCTTTGCCATTATTTCTTCAGTTTTGGCCAGCCATTACTCTGCAGTTTCAGCAGAAATTATTAATGGCTATCTCTCCTTCTATGTGTATAAATAGAGGAGCACTAGTGATGGAAGAAGACACAACAAAAAAACACTACAAGCAGTGGAAAAAAAAAAAAAAAAAAAAACTCTCGTTTCCTTCTAGTTTCCAGATTTTTTTTTCTTCCTTTGCTTGATTCGTTTGAGAGATAGACACAGCTAGTTCGTAGGTCGGTAACGTAGTGCAACGTGGACCGATAACCTATTGTATCCTGGGAATCGAACACCGATCAAAAACCTCGTGCACCCCGGTGAGGCGGCGAATTCGATTTAAGGAAACCGTGTGAACACGGGCCTTCGGTTTCATCTATTACTTTGATTCGCCTTTATTTTGTCCAACAATTCTAAAGGCTTGTAACTCTATTTTTATTGTCAATTCTTGTTCAAGAAGTTATTACATGTGATCATAAAATAGATCTCTTTATAGATACACACCTATCTCAAACTTGTTTCTTCACATACAACCATATTGGAACCCGAGACAACTCCAATTTCACATATATTAATTTATCTTAATATTTATGACAGAAAATTATTAATGTACACTTTTAGTTGATGCAATCGCATTTTTTATTTATGTATTGTCATCTTTGAATATTTTATTTTATAAATTCTTATTCTTTGAAGAGGAAAGGACATGGTTCTACAAGAGGCAAGGGCATGAATATTAATATTGCCAGTATAAGAGGGAAAATATCATTAGAAATTTCTTAAAAGTTAGAAAGAGCTATTGAAAATCAACAAACACATTTGGCTTGTGAATGAGACTACATCTTTTTATCATTTGATCCATGCCGCTATAGAAGGACATGGTCCTACAAGAGGCAAGGACCGAATTTTGATAATAACAAAGTTATTATACAAAATTTTGGCGAATAGTAATTAATTTCATATGTTATTATAAATAATTTATTAATATATACTCTTTTTCTTTTTTTTTTTTAAGGCAAAATTTAATCTTGATTTGACAGTAGAGCATGCACTTAAATGTATGAACACTACTTTACAAGGCGATATTGTGATTACTTATATAGACTCAAAGAAAAATACTTTAATAGAAAGTCATTGATTTGTACAATAAAGAACCCTCCAACTGATGTGAAGCAAGTGGATTGGGATTCACTATGTAAATATATGCCTACTTTTAATATAGTGCACCTTTGATAGAAGCACCTATTTGAGTATCGAGGTGAGGCCGCTTCCGATAAGAATTGAGGTTAATTCTCCAGAACACTCAAAGAAATTGGGCAAGTTTACGGTCGAAATGAACACGATTGCGAGAACTCGATTATTGTTTTAGAAGTTGTGTGTTCTATTGTCTCAGTTTACAACTACAATTGTAGAGTTCAAGACATGTCATTCTACAGTTAGCAAACTCGATAGAATATATAAAGTTAGGGTTCCAGTCGATACATATCTAAACCTGCATGATTTCTATCGTACTCCAAAATAATATTTATATTTATCTTAGAGTGCGTCTGATTAACTTTACTTTCTATGAAAAAAGTTGTTTTTCTACAAAAATTCCTACTTTTGGGGTATTTGATTGACTATTTTTTCCATGTACAATATTTTTCAACTTTTGGTCATGTGATCGTATTTTCTTCAAAAACAAGGTAAATATTTTTTCTTTAGGGAGGGATATTTTTATTTTTCAGGTAATTCATTATTTCTTTCTTTCTCTCATGTATCCCCTTTCTCTCATCTACCTACTAATAAAAAATAGACAAATATAATATTTTTTAAATTGAAAACTAAATCAATCAAATATATTTAATTGATAATATCCAGACAAATTAAAGTTCTAGACAATTGAATTACCTAGAATTAATTTTCTTTCGATACAAATTTCATACTAGCAATCAAATCTACCTTTATTTCATTTATGTGGGGGATTGTTAGATATTTATATATAATAAATATATTATTTGAAAGAAATAATTAGATTAGATAAAGTGCCCAATTGGTAAAAAATTTGGAATTCGCGTGTGGGAGGTCAGTGATTTGATTTACATTCCACGCGATTATTAAAATGTCTATGATTGAGCCTTTTGGACTTGGGCTTCTTTAATTAAAATAATATTTTTTATTTATTTTAATTATTTTCAAATTTATTTACTAAGTCAAATTTGTCAGTAAATAAAATGACTTTTAGACTGTTACCGGATGATATTAATAACCCATAAAAATTGCAATTATTTTCTAACTTATGGTGGAGATAGTTATCACTTTTGTGGCTATATAAACACGTGTCTGCTCTTTAGAAAAATAAATATATAAAAATGAATTATAATTTTCATATTATGTGATTCTTCGTACGTACTCAACTTTTGTATTTTTATCTATTTTTTTTGAGTACATTTGAGAGTTCTAAAATCATTTATGATTACTGCATAAGTGATTTGATCGTTGTATTTTGGGAGTGATTATCCAAAGAAGTCGAATAACGACATGTAATTTCACTTTAGGACATCGCGCTGTCATGAAACTCGATCATTAGATAAGTTTTGCTTTCTACATTTTACTAGTCTGCAAGTTACTACAACTATTAATTTTCAAACGATCACTTGAACCTTTTGACACGTTCATTTACCACACCACCACCATTATGCCTCCCCTTTTAAATTTCACTAACAATTTCATTTGATTTTTATTGTTATGGTGAGACTTTGGTTTGATTTTTGTTTTTATGAGAAGATGATTCGGGTTCTGCCGTTATTCTAGTGTGAGTGGTGGGGTCGATGAATAAACGTGGTGGTAGTGATGGATCGATCTCTTTCTTCCCCTTTTCTAATTGTTGTTGGTGGTGGTGGTGGCGAAGAAAGGAGAAAATGGAGATGGAGGGGGTGCTGGTGGCGAAGTTTATTGGGTATGGTGGTAATGGCGGCGACATTGATGGTTTGGAGGTTCGATTAATGGGGTAATGTTTTGCGGTGGTAGTGGTTTGGTGATGGTTGCACGATGGTAGTGGTAGTGACGGTGGTATAAAAAGGTAGGTTAGTGACAGGGAAGATATATACGGCCGCGGTGATGTGGGGCTTGTGATGTAAAAATGATTGTTACAGGTGGTGGGATCGACGGCGGTGGTAGTGTAACACTAAATATTACAAATTGTGATGGTGATGGAAACAACGTGGCGAATATAATTTTAGAAAATGTAAAACACTTTGTTACAAAATTTATTGTAAAATCTTGAGTTCAACTTGACATTATTTAATTCTAAAAATTATCTGTCTAAGACCACTTAAGAAGAAAGAGTCTCTTGTATTAAACCTCATAATCATCTTTCTTGAGACATGTTAATGAACAAAATATTTGCACCCAAACAAAATAAATTTTGATTTCCACATCGTTTGTTGATTTAACAGTAATACTTTTGAACATAATCGAATATTCTTCAAGATCTTGTGGAATATAATATTTAGGCTTATTATATCAATTAGCTTTTAATTAAAATATACTAATTTAATCCATGCTGCTGCTTTCAACAGCATTATCCAAGATATGCTATGCTCAGCTGATTTTATCATTGATATGTAGTATTTGGCAGCATTCATTTGCTTAGTAATACTTCAATTAATTATTAGTGGTTATAACTAGCCCCTATTCGGTATCGATTAAAATCTAAATTTTCATCTAAGTCAAAATCAATAATTAATTTTAATCACATATTTTATATGTTTCACAATTTTTCAATCACATATTTTATCAACTTTTATTAAAATCTATTAAAAATATAATTTTAATCTCCACCAAACAGGGGATAGTATCCAACATGGTAGATACATGTCAGGACCCACATATGCTGAGTAAGCAAGGTACATATCCTTTTACACCAACAAGGGTGATTACGCGATCACAAGCCATGTAGACATGTGAAATTGATGATCATATGTTGTCACAAGGTCCAACAATCGATTCCTGGACCCTTGTCGGACTCAAAAGTAAAATCTTAGCCCTGAATGAAAGACAGCTTTTGCCTTCAGTCAAATCAACAGTCCAATAATACCATTACATCCCAACCATTCAGTATGAATTGGCTAGAGTTTTTAATCATCTGATGGCTTACCGTAACTAATTATCTTTGATTTTCGTCGCAAGGCATGACCACTATAATTCTAGAGTCACCAACCATCGCTATTCCAATCCTAGACCAACGCTCGTGCAAAATTATAAAAACTGAACTCAGGGCCAAAACTCTATCCCCAAAAAACTTAAATATGAGTGTGCTTTCGATTACCAGCAGGGGTGGACGCAGACTTTTTATGTTGGGTGGGGGTGGGGGTGGGGGTGGGGGGCACAATCAAACTTTCAAAAAGTGACGAAAAAATTAAAGTAAGAGATATTTTATTACAATTGTTCTCTACGTATTCTCATATTTTGATAACGTTCCATAATTAAAGTGGGAAATAGAGAAAAATTTAATATAGTTTCGTAATTCAAATCAACAAAGAAATTGAGTATACAATTTTGGTCATCAAGAGCTACACAAACTTTGATAGAATCCAAGTCACAGATTTATATGTACATTTCTTAAATTCTGAAACTTATTTAACAGAAGCAACAAGTAAATCAACAAGGGACTAGGAAATGGTAAAAGCCAGACTTATTTTCGATGCATCAAATACCCGAGAAACAATCCTTGCTCATTTAAGTTCAATCATATTGCATAACTCTTTCTTCTGATTACATTCAGTCGGACTAGATTCTCCTAGGCTAAAAGGCTCTCGAAATTTCCTTAAAAATGTCACTTTAACTGAGAATTTCACTCGTGAATCTCATGCATTACAAGAACGTAACTAAATTCAACTAAGAATTCTTCTATTCCTAATTGATCTAATCCAAGTATACAATAATTTTACACTAATTACTTCGTTTAGTATTGGTTTCAGCACTATAGCTCACGAAAGCCTTGCCTACTAGCTTTTTCCTTGGGTCAGATCTTAGAATTCTTTGTCGCAATTGAACTTGAAATGGCTATAGAGTGGAGACAGACTTTTCACTGTTTTCATTTGGCAATGCAATTTCCACTCTTTGAGAGTAACTATAAATCATTTAAACAAAGATAAATGAGATTTGAAGTTTTGAACTATTCTTGTTCAGTCATTTAGTATTATCACAACCATTCTCGTATCCATTTAACAATATACAACCTTAATTTTACCATGAAGAAGATGAGAGAAAATGAGAAGAGGAGACTCAGGCGAGAGAAAATATTGGTTTGAAATGAATGTTGATTCATTTTCCTTTCATATTTTTAAAAAAAAAAAAATTCAAAAAAAAAATTTTTTTTTTGGGGGGGGTGGGGGCACCTGCCCCCCCAGCCACCCCCCAGGTCCGCCCCTGATTACCAGCGTTATAT
Organism: Fraxinus americana; assembly: GCA_035079005.1. NCBI lineage: Eukaryota > Viridiplantae > Streptophyta > Magnoliopsida > Lamiales > Oleaceae > Fraxinus > Fraxinus americana. Next base: position 6,351,576 of record CM068713.1, on the reverse strand, counting down.
CTTTTTTGACCAGACTAGTTTGACGATGTTTGTACATGGACAAGAGGATTTGGTTTCTACTCCTTACTATCTGTTGAAGATTCCAACTGGATTATGATGTCTACAATAATTATTTATCATGGGGATAAAAATGAAAAATTAATATAATTAAAGGGCCCGAGCTCCATTCAAACGGCCGGCAGAATGACCCAGCCCCCTATATTGCCGGCCCGAAACATTCCCCTACGGTATTGCACTCATTCTTGATTTCTCCCCCTATTCCTCAATATATCATTCATCTTTCTTCACACCAAATTGCTCCACCATGCAACCATATATGGAAGAAACAGCTGATAGCCTCGACAACACTCATAGCTTCGCCTCGTCCATCACGACCAATGCCTCGTCCGCCTCGACCGTTGTGCCGAGCATGCATCATGCAACACTTGATGACTTCACCGTCATTCAGAAGCTTGGGAGTGGTGACATAGGCACTGTGTATCTTGTGGAGGTTAAAGGGTCTAAAGGGTGCATGTTTGCAGCCAAGGTTATGGACAAAGAGGAGTTGGCATATAGGAATAAAGAGAGTAGGGCAGGGATAGAGAGGGAAATACTTGAAATGTTGGACCATCCATTTTTGCCCTCACTCTATACAATATTGGATTGTCCTAGGCGGTCTTGTTTGTTGACCGAGTATTGTCCCGGCGGTGACCTTCACGTTCTCCGGCAACGACAGCCTGGAAAAAGGTTTGATGAAGCTGCCGTCCGGTGAGTATTTGTTCACGATCCTCACTCCTCTATTTATCCACATTTTGTGATTGTTAAATTTACGGCACTTGAAGTATCTCATTAAAAAATTAAATTATTAGAAATTATTAATTATTCCATGCTAGATGGATTGTGAAAAAATTGTAATGTCAAAATTAAATGGGACAATAATTTCGTACCATAAATTGGTTGAAAATTATTCTGTTACACGATCATTTTCATTATGGGCCAATACGATTGACTTTGTGAGATAGTTCAATTAGAACAAGTTCAAAATTTGCTAAATCATTAATTGATTATTTAGTGAATATTAAACAATACTATATATTGACGTTTTTATGATTGTTACTGTTAATTATCAGGTTCTATGCATCTGAAGTGTTGGCTGCTCTAGAATATCTACACATGTTGGGGATAATTTACCGTGATTTGAAGCCCGAAAACATTTTAGTAAGGTCAGATGGTCATATAATGTTGACAGACTTTGATCTCTCGTTGAAGTGTGATAACTCTACGGCAAGGGCAAAACTTATATATGACCATCCCCCATCTAAAACTTATCAGCCACGTCATCAAAGAACGGATCAATCAATTCGATTCTCAATGAAATCACGCATTCTACCAAGTTGCATCGTGCCACGGAATTCCTGCTTTTGTGGAAGGAAGAAGAGGTCAGGATACAATGGAAACCTAAAGATAGTAGCAGAGCCCATTGATGCTCGATCAATGTCCTTCGTAGGGACCCATGAGTACTTGGCCCCAGAAATTGTGACAGGAGAAGGTCACGGCAATGCAGTGGATTGGTGGACGTTAGGGATCTTTATATACGAACTTCTATATGGTATGACACCTTTTAAAGGGGCTGACAACGAGTTCACCCTAGCTAACATTGTGGCTCGGGGGCTCGAATTCCCCAAGGAGCCAGTGGTAGCACCCTCAGCTAAGGATTTGATAAGCCAACTCTTGAACAAGGATCCAACCAGGAGAATGGGATCTATGATGGGAGCTGTAGCAATCAAGAACCACCCCTTCTTTCATGGGGTGAATTGGGCACTTTTGAGACGTACAAAACCTCCATATATTCCCCAACCCTTCAATTTTAGGGATATTGTTTCATCTATTGATAATTGTGATGTTAATGTAGAATATTATTAGCACAAGACCTATACTGGCTATACATTTAGCCCATGTTTGTCTACCATTTTTCAAAACATTGTATTCTACAGTAATCAATCTCCACCACACATTCAAATAATAAAATATTCTACACATGAAGCGATAAAATTTTTTTCAATTTTAACCACACATTCTCCAAAAAATACTATTCATTACACCATTTTCATCACAATAATGGTAGACAAACAGGCATTTTGAATTCTTAGTCATTGCTTTTGGATTAACTAATGTCTCGGTAGCATTCATGGATCTCATAAATCAAGTATTTAAGTATTTAAGGACCATCTCGATTGTGGAAATTATCTAAATACTAACTATATGTTTGGTACAGATTTTTGTGAAGTTGGTTTGTAAGATTTTTGTAAAGTCGGTTTCTTCAACTTTATATCTGGTGCTTCTAAAGAAGTATATTTGATTGATTACAAACCAGATCGACATGATGTTCCTGACCGCTATTTCGCTTATCTAGGATTGCTTGTTTCTCACTAGGTCATTCTTGTTGACACAAGTATACAGCGTCCAGCCTTTTTGGTAATCATAAACAAATCTGTTAAGCTTAAATGATGAATGGATCAAGAAAATTTAAATGTGTCTCCTATATGTGAGTCATTAACGTAATATTAATCATCACCTGTAAATGCTATTAATTTAAGATTTATATGTTTGGCTGTGTTTAGAAGGGTATATCGTTTCAAAAAATTTAAGTTGAAAAATTTATTTTCCGAAAAATGTCACTTTCATCGATGATTTTTTTTGTCGTAAAAAGTCATATTAAGTGGTTTTGTAAGGGTCGTCGAAAAAAATTTCAAGGTAAAAAATTCCGTCGTTAAAAGTAAAACTTGTAGTAAATATGGCTAGGGCGCATAAAATTTAGTGCTTGTTTGGTATGAATTTTTAGGGGAAGAATTAATTTTTGAATAGTGATATGATGGGAAATGTGTGGTTGAAAAAGAAGAAAAAATTATTAATGTGATGGAAAATATTATTTTATTGAAAAATGTGTGGTTGAAAATGAGAATTGATTTGAGAATCAATTCTCAAATCAAAAACAAACTTTCATTCTACCCTCCGTTCTTGAGTGGGTAAGTTTTACTTTTATTCTATTATATTTGACTTCTGTTATTAATAAATGAAGACACCTAGAGTGTTTATTATTGTTAACAAAGAAAACAAACTTTGAAAAATACATTAGACAAAATAAAAAATAACTTAATTTTTATGCTATGCATAGTGAAAACTACCGGTAGTTGTCCTACATGACAAACACACGACAATTTGTTATTTGATACATTAATATTGTAATGTATCAAATAACAAATTGACATGTTCATGTTACATATGACGACTACCGATAATTTTCACTATGAATAACATTATTCTTCTTTTTAAGCACAATACATGTTCTTAAATTCTTATTTACAAAGAGGTGAAGGGAAATACAAAGATGCCAACGTATTTGGGAGAATGACGTGTAAATCTCCACATCATTTTTGCATCAATAGCATGAATTTTCTCTTTTCAAAGTATCGATAAAACCTTCTGCAAGATTGGTCATCAAGAAAATGTGGTGGTCGATCTTAATGTGACACATAAAAGAAAAGAAGAAGAGTTGTTTAATAGAGGTATGATCCCCACATCCCATTACCATCTTTTTCGGGATCCAATCATTCAACCAACTCTATATGCGTCGAGCTTGAAAACTCACACCTAAGCTGCTTAAAAACGTAGTAATCACGCACCAATCAATATATAGAAAGTGATAGGAGGATTGAAGAATAACAAACATGTCTTGTCAAAACTTTTCACTTCGTATGTTGAAGGAACTAACTCAATGACCAATAAGCTCGAACAAACAATAGATGTCATGCCCTGCAAAGGCGGATATAAGACATGACTTATCTCCTAATTGCAACTATTATCACTGGTTGAATTGGCTAAATCACTGCTGCTATATACGCTTACGTCCAAACGTCAAATTTCTCTCCACTTTCGATTGAATGGAGGCAAGTCTAATGATCTACATAGTTTTCTCGGGCTAATTTTCGACCTTCTCTTAAGACTTGTGAGGTATAAGTTCATAGCATTTTTGTCTGAGGATAAAAGGAGACTGTGTTAAAGAAAATGGCTTAAAACGCAATTATGGAAATAATCAAGAAAAATTACAATATCTATATATGTTTAGATAGCTAGAACTTATTAAAACTCGAGATAATAATGTAAAATGGATTTTAATTTGCAAATTACTTCTTAAACGTAAAGATAGAGTAGCGATACTTTGGCTAAAAATCGACCCATGATAGCAATCTTGAATTTGCCCGGAGTCGGGACAATTTTCTCACGATAACCAAAAAAAGAAAAAAAAGGGATAATTAAACAAGTTTTGGAAATAATGTCAAGAATTGATGGAAAAGAGAAACATGTGAATGCGATCAAGAGAATCAATGAATAAATAAAAAGAATCATGCTACTTGTACCCCCACATTCGCCCTTACAACCATTATAATCCAAATAAAAAACCTTGATAACATGAAGATTGATTGGTCAAGTTTCTCTCGAGAGACTGAAAAACAAAAATGCTAGAGATTTTTTCTTTATTTTATTTTATTTTTTTGAAGAAATTACAACAATTATGTGGAATCAGTAGGTTTAATAAATTTAATGACATTATATCGAAAAGGAAATAATACATCAAACAATAAATAACTTTTTTGTTGATTGAAGTTAGCAATATGTAATTTATCTATGTTGACACTAAGGATAAATTTACCCAAATTGTAGGGTACTTTGTTTGCACTCCATTTTCTAATAATGAAGGAGAAAGAGTTTGGCAAGCTGATTTTCTAATGAATTAAGATTGTTATTATACCTTGTCTTGAAGCCTCTAGTTTAAAAGTATTTGAAAATGTAAATTAAATACGCCCTTCAAGTTTTTACAGCAGTTACATTTATTCATTGAAATATATACTTAACATACCCATTCACCCACAACGAGATTTAACATTTAAGGTTTGACACGAGCACAATTTTCTTAAAGAAGTTGAGAATACACTTGAATCCAAAACTTTAACGTGCTCTACTATCATCCTGAATAACTTTATCTAAAAACTTTATATATCATAGAGTAGACACATTTATTTAAGAGCTTGTTTGTCTCCCATTATGGGAGAAAGAATTATATTTTGAATAGTATTTTTTGGAAAATGTGTGGTTGAAATTGAAAGAAACTTTATTGGTTTATGTGTAGAATATTTTATTATTTGAATGTGGGGTGGAGATTGTTACTGTAGAAAACAATTTTTTGAAAAATGGTATACAAACTGGGGCTAAATTTAGTCCATGTCAAATTTCCTCAATTTTAAAAAATGCAAGGAGCATCTTACAAAGAAAAAGACATTTTACATAAACAGCAAATATCTGTACAAAACCATTCTTGTGAAGACCAAAATAATATACATACAATTACCTCATCCACATGTACAACTCTTGAAATGAGGAAGAAAAACTTTCCTCATTGACTATGGACAAGATTTTAACTTATTTTTCTTCCTCAATACCGTCCAGTATTGTATAATCTAGTTTAATAAACACACTATACATGTTGGCAAGTTTTTGTTGATGCTTGCGATAAAAGAGGTTTTTCAATGTCTTCTATGTTGTCCTCTAATACCGGACGTTCTTCAATGTTTCCTGTGTTGTCCTCTGATACCGTGTTGGATGGAGCATCTAGTTTTAGAGTCCAAGCAAAACACAAGGAGATGACCTGATACAATTGTGTATCATTAGAATCATATAAGTCAAAACAAGACTCAATTGGGATCTTATGATCCTATCATTAGAGTCAAATTATCAAATCAGTCAAGACGACTCTCAAATGAGAGTATATAATCAGATCAGTCACGACAAGATGCTCCGACAAAATCATATGATCCTCACATTAGAACAGTACGATCCTCATATTAGAACCAGAACCATATGATCATACAAGTCACTTCAAGTCCCTCATATGGGGATCATATGATTGACAATTGCAACAATAATGATCATATCAGTCACATAGAGACTTTCAAATGGTGTTTTATTATCCTATCATAAGAATAATATGATTGTATCAGTCACAACAAGTCTCTCAAATGAGATTCTACGATCATATCAGTCATAAGAAGACTCTCAAATGTGATACTTACATGCATGTGCCATGTTTTGAGGATATGCACAAGCTTACCATGCTTATAGATGCAAATATAATACTGAAGCCTTTACAGTCAAAAGGAGCATTGCTGGATAGGAACCATGCTGGAATAAAATGAAATCAAGAGCAAAGCAAGTTCAGTTGAAATGGTCGTGATCTTTCTGCAAGAGGGGTAGAAATAGAAAAGCTAACTCACTGGTCAATGGAGTCATTGCGAGTGGAGATAATAAACTTGCAATGGATTGCACGCCAGCAACAAATATTTTTGCATTCCCCTGAATGAAGGATGGGGAATATGAGAAAATGAGATATTTTAATTAGAAGCAATCTAGAACAAAATCTTCCGCATTTTGAAGCATCATATTAATAAACTCTAATTGAAGGGGACATAGGAATCATTTATGTTTAAGGCCCTGTTCAAGACTCCTTGTCATTTCATTATTGGACCATGCTACACTCACAAAATGGCAGGCGCCCCTCCAACAGGGGGACGCCAAGTGTCCAGTTTGTAAAAAAGTAGGTAAAACATTTTGTACATTTAGATTTATCCTTCATTATTTTTCTTATGACACAATATTTGAAGGTTGAAATGACTAGAGGTCGACTCGGTGGATATGACTTGACAACTGAACTCTGAAACTCTGAAAGAGGATTTAATTAGATCTTGTTTAATTCTGCAATTATATGATCTTAACAGTGCATGGAAATATTAGGGGCCGTTCTCTTTGTGTTTCAATTTTCCGTTTTGAGTTTTGAATTCATTTTGTATTTTGTGTTTTGAATGTCCATTTTGAGAATATTGAAAACACGTTCTTTTTGTTATTTTGTAAAATTATTTCTCAAAACACTTAAACCAAACCCGTTTACATTGTTTTTCATTTTCCCCTTCTCCAGCCGAATAACACCCCTCCAGAGCCACCGTCTTCTACCTCACAAACCGACCACCCACCACTAGCTAGACCACCAGATTCCAGCATCAATCGAACCCCCTGACCTCCCTCTACAACGTCCACAGATTATTTGGCCAAAAATCAGCCGAAATCAGCCAAAACAACCGCCGACTACCTTTCTGATCGCGGACCACCACTAATCCACTCCTTTCAACAAGGCGCATCCAATACTACCATGGGTCACCTTCGATTATCTCCAGAATAGGCTGATCTTATGGAAGCCGCCTTCGATTATCTCCAAAATCAACTGATTTTATGGAAACCGTCGATGAGTTTTGAAGCCATGGCTGGAGTCATCTGGCGGTGGGCAATCGACCGGTGGTGGTGCGCGACATTGGGTGTTGCCGGATGTTGAGATTTGGGTAGAAGCAGTTTATGCCAAATCAGTTTTTGAGGATTTTTTTGATCGATTTTGGTATATGTTGTTCGTGTGGTAATTGAAGAGGGGATTGAAGGTTTCACAATAGTATATTAATCTGGCCATTTTGGAGGAGGTTGGCCGGAGTTTAGAGGGTTGGAAAGTGGCGGTGGAGTGTGGCTGGGCAGAAGACAGGAAGACATTTTGGCTTGGTTGTTTCCCGTGTTTTCCACTGGGTTTCAATTTTGTGAAGAAAACGCCCAAAACGGCATTTTGGTCGTTTTGCGTTTTCTTCTCAAATTTTTTTTGTGTTTTCGAAAATTCGTTTTCGAAAATGAGAAAGAGAACGCGTTTTCACCGTTTTGAAAAATCGAAAACAGAAACGGCTCAAAAACGACAAAGAGAACGACCCCTTAGGTTTCTAGTGGAACAGGTGAGCCATGTTTAAGATTTCTGGAAAGTAGGTATCTTTGTTGAGAACGTAATTAGTAGTGGCAGTGGCGGATCCAACACAAAAGTTCAACTATGACGGACGTTGACTATTGACCGTCAACAATGAGCAATCATAAAAGCGATATCGTTTATTAATATTTAATTAAATAATATTAAAAATTATTTAATATATATGTAAATGCACTAAAACGTAAAAATTATATATATATATATATATTAGAGATCATCAAATTGTCATTCAATCAAATTTAAACAAAAATTTGAGATCATCTACGTCAATTTTCCAAAATCTAACGTAGACTTATTTGCAATTCAAATAATGATATAATGCAAATGATTAAAGTGGGTCCAATGAGTTATGAAAGTTGTTATTTACTTGATAGTAATCTTTTTTAAAAAAAAAATAAAAAATGAAAGAAGTTATTTGTATGGAGAGCATTTTTTTTTTTTTTTTTTAAGAAAGGTCCTCTATTTAAGAGCTTGTATGTGAGGGATTAAAATCAGATTAAAATTGAAAATATAGCCGTTATTGTTGACTTTTATTAGACGAGTGAGACCCAATAACGGCTATATTTTCAATTTTAATTTGATTAAAAGCTCTCTCAAACAAGGCCTAAGTAAGTGAGATTTGTCCTTATTCACACACTATCGCACTGTCAGTGTGTGTATTGAAATTCGCACACAAATCCCTCACTCGATACATACATATCACTTTACACAGATGGAGAGAGAGAAGAAAAGAAAAAGTAATGCGAAAAAGTCCAGAATAAGAAAAGGGAAAAATAGTGAAGTTGTAATCAATACCAATGGTGCGCGCTCTTTGATTCTAATCTCTTCTTCTTCTTTTTAATTTTTTCCTTCAAAATCTCTAATTTTGGAAGGCTTGAGTTAAAATAGTATTTGCAATTTTGCTAGGAGTTGAAGGGTTCAGCAGATGCTTGGAATTTGCTTTGGATTTGCAGAAAACTTAATCCACGTGAGTAAATATGCGTTATTTTATATTGAATTTGAAATTTGAAATAATTTGATTTACTTTTTACTGATAGTTTTTTATTTGTGATTGGAGTCATTTCGTTGAAGCTAAAAAAGAGGGAAACTACGTTAACTTGGCAGTGTGATTGGATAGATTAATTAGATTAGTGTAAGACTTAGGTCTACTTGATCAAGTAAATTGTTTATTCGGAAGCAGACGGCGAATTATCTAATGATCTAATACTATATCTACAACAGCAACACTTACACTGCAACAGTGACCCGGCGTCGACGACTGTATTGAAGACTCCGGCTGATCCTGTACGGGCGGCCGTGCCCCCTCGCCGGGTGCTAGGTCCGCCTCTGAGTAGTGGTGTTCATGAACCTGATGTGCTTTGGATATAAGTGCACGAGTCTGTCATTAATAGGAACAACGAATAAAAGAGGAGAGAAATCAATTAAATTGCACAAACTAACACCAGAGAACTTATTAATTACACTACTGATAATAGAATTTCTAGAAAATTACTTACAGAAGGTTTCACGATGGTGTAGATTACCCCAAATGGAGCACTTAAATAGGGCACCTGTTTCAGCAATAGTTCACAGTTATCAATCGTAATTTATAGATATTGTCGCAGTTGCAATAGGAAAAATGGGTTCCAAATTGCATAGAAGCATTAATTGCAAATAGTAATCCAAGTGCATGTTTGGTCTATAGTACTGTACAAGAATAAGCAATATAATGTACATGACTTTAGTTTCTATTTTATTCTTTTAATATTGTACAGTACTATCCAACAAACATGTTGTCACTGGTATAGGAAATATGGAATAAAATGGAGATAAGCATGCAAGTATTTAGATTTCAGCATGTGAGTCAACATACCCAAGATGCCCAGGCCAAGCCATTAAGCAGTCCCTGTACAAAACCCTTTTGTGAGACAGTTTCTTCACCTAATCAGCATATAAAAAGAAAAGTTTCCAGATACAATAGTTCATGTTATTTTAAGGGAACTCACATATGCTATTGAAGCGAGCAAGGCTACACAGAGTTTCAGTTTCTCTCCAACCAAAGGATTGAGAAGACGAAGAAGAAACGGAATCTTGAGAAATGATTTAAGCCCCTGTTTGGTACACATTAAAATTTTCATTCTCATTCTTCTACTCATTTTCAACCACACATTCTTCAATAAAATAATATTTTCCATCATATCAATAACTTTTCATTCTTTTCAACCACAAATCCTTCATCAATCTACTATTCCAGAATACATTCTTCCAAAATAATGTGGCTCAAACACACCCTAAAGCAGCAAAAGTAAGTAGAGAAATGGCCGAGCCTTTCAAATTTCAGGAAAGGCCGTATGTGCTCAAGTAGGTGACATAGCTCATGTGCACAAGGATAATGGTTCAATTGTTCACATTGTTTGAGCAAACCCTATTTTTAAAGAGCATATTTTGCAATTTAAAGAGCATCTATAAATTCAGAAAGTAAAAATTTTCAGGTTCTCCAATAGACTCTTTATTTTTAACAGTTAATGTTACTATTTTCAAAAAATATTTATTGTTTTTCTCTATCTTTTATTTTCTCTAACTTTCCTCTAAATTATTATATTATTTTTCATCATTTTCAAATACTTTGAGTGCAGTTATTATAGATAGTGTGTTTGACTCTCTAAGTTTGGAGAGTTAAACTCCCTCTCCATTTTAAAATATTAATTTGAATAGTCTCTTGAAACATAATTTTAAAAGTTAGACCTTTTAAAATAGAGAGTGTATTGTGATTAAAGAGTCTTGGAGATACTCTTAAACCACCACATCTAAAAGTTTAAGCAGATAGAAAACTTATTTATTTCAATCATCTTCCACACACCCATGTCCAGGCCGGATACATTTTTAGTCAAAGGCCATGCACGTGACATAATTTTAACAAATGGGCGTGGTGAGACTTGAAATGAGGACCTCTACCTACTCAGATATCACGTTAAACCATCACATCTAAAATTTTAAGTTGTCGGAGGGGGATAAATTTATTTATTCAAGGTATGTCTTCAACAGATGTAGACTTCAGATTTAATGATGTGAAAGAACAGGAGGAATAGAACCCTGATATAAAAGGAGAACATGAAACAAAGTAGTAGTAAAAGAAAAACAGTTTATCGATTTTCTCACTATAATCATTCTAGAAAACTCTAATACGGGACTTTGTACAGAAAAATATATAATCTCATCTCAGGAAGATGAAACCTCAAAACCCCCTCAAGTTCTTTTCGTTAGATTACCATTAAGATAGAGCCATAAAAACATTACCAAGTGTTGTAGATAACAAGGTATAGTAGATACTTCTTTTACTGATCTAACTAAGCTTTGTCAGAAGTTTTTTTGTACTTTCAGCATAAACTATCAAAAAAACAAAAAAAATCTGAGAACATACCATAGAAAAAATTGTTGAACATCCTCTCACCACTATCAAGATTTCTGAAAATTGATTTTTGTTGAAGCCAAATGCTGATTTCAAATAGAACTGCAAGGTTATAAAGAAAACTTGAAGGGGTTTCGGGGCAAAACAGATCATTTTAATTGGTTTACATCACAAACTATCAGTAAATCATAACAAAAACTCACTCTGCAGTTCAAATTATTTGTGAATAACTGTAGAAGATATATCCCATAAGGTTATTTAAGGTGGGAAGTGTTAGAGAATTATTGAGAGCAATTATCCAAGATCCAAGCCCACTCCACCAGGCCCAAGTGAGATTCCATCCCAAAACCAATTGGTAATGGGTGGAGTAGCCCACTTAGGTTATATGGTGGATTTATTTTCTTCCCACAACCGATGTGAGACTTGTTTGTTTGCTCCCAACAATCCTCCTCTCAAACGAAGAACCACATAATTGTGATCTCCCCTCAAACGATAATCCATTCTCCAATCATCTTGTATCGCCGTTATTACCGTCACCCTCGACCAAATGGGACCCGCCGCTTGACCACCAATGTCAAGAAGACTTTCGACACAAGGCACCTCAAACGCGAATGATTTTTAGCCCGATCGCCACCACGCTTTCAACTGCGTTCCTCCGACCCTGGGCTCTGATACCACTGTTAGGGATTATTAGAAGCAATTGACCAAGCCTAAGCCCACACCACCAAGCCCAAGTGAGGTTCCAACCCAAAACCAATTGGCTTTGGGATGGAACCTCACTTAGGCCTGGTGGAGTGGGCTTGGGCCTTGGGTAATTGCTCTCAATAATTCCCTAACAAAGGGGTATCGCAGCCTGTGCGTGTGGCTAGATAAATCGAGGCGGTGGAAAATTCTCATGAGATGGTGGATCCATGGTAACGTAGTGGTTGCAGGCTACGATGGATTATCTCGATGAGTGGTGATTTACCTCGTGAGCCTTGTTTGAGGGAGGGATTGTTGGGGCAAACAAGTCCCACATCGGTTGTGGAGAAGAAAAGAAATCCACCATATAACCCAAGTGAGCTATTCCACCCATTACCAACTGATTTTGGGTTGGAACCTCACTTGAACTTGGTGGTGTGGGCTTGGGCCTAGTCAATTGCTCCTCATAATCACTACAGGAAGCATCACTATGTTCTAAACGTCACAGACACCAGTAGAAGTATCTTTAAAATCAATTTTTGAAACGCGTAGGGAGCTGGTTTAGGGACAGTAAACTTTAATTTTTTGTTTTCCAAAGATGGAGCAAGCAAGTAGGATACATTCTTGCTGAACAATTTAATGCAGTTAACAGAGATCAGGATTGCATTGCTCTTTCTGTGTATTAGTTTATAAAGAAAGAAGTGTATGTCGTTTGCAGGAAATAAGAAGAAAATTTGCAAGAATTAGCATATATTGATATTATTGCCAACGTAATCCCTGCTCAATCTAATTGTTCACAAATAAATAGATTTTACGCGGTTAGAGACATACCAGTAAGACACTGCTGATGCCAGACATTCCCAATTTATAGAAGAAGGAAACAAGAGAAATGCGTTTAAGTGTCGAGCTGAGAAAAAAACTGAAATTATTAGCAAGCGAACATGTCTGAAATGATAATATTTATTCTAAGTTTCTCCTATGAATTGTATCCTGATTCCTTCCTTCTGAACAAGAGGCAGCTTTTGAGTGTTGGTAAACTCAAGAAAAATCAAATCACGTGAAACGTCAAGCAAATTTACCTGCTGGTAACAACATGTATACCCTGTTTCATTGAGTAATAATGTTCGTGAACAACATTACATGCTTTGTTTAGAAAAGGGTTATGCTGGTCAGCTTCTCGAGTTGGCCTTACTGGTTCTGTCGGGAATAGGGTCATGTAAACAAGAACAAAGACCAATAGAGCTATTGAGACCTGAAAATGGAATTTTTTTTGCTGCCAATAAGAAAGTAATAATAAGGAACATAACAACAACAAAATGCCTAAAGTTCTATAACTAACATACCCCAAAAATGTAATCTTTTGGAAGAACACGTGCTAAGACATTCCCTATGAATTGGGATGCAGAGAATAGTACAGTAATCCAATTAAAATCTGCAGGGCACTCACAATCACCCCCAACTTCTTCCTGCAAGGACTCACTATCATCCTCGACGTCTGCCTGCAAGAAGGTAAATTTTTTTGCTGCCAATAAGAAAGTAATAATAAGGAACATAACAACAAAATTCCTAAAGTTCTATAACTAACATACCTCAAAAATGTCATTATTTTGAAGAAAACGTGCTAAGACATTCTCTCTGAATTGGGACTTACTATCATCCGCAACGTCTGCCTGCAAGAAGGTAAAAAGGTTTGTAAATTTTGATTCTTTTGTGTAACTCCCAAGTCTTCTTTTACAAAAGTACGGAATGAACTTACTGCAAAAGCAACAGAAAAGCAGAAAATGCTCCCATGACTTATGATATAAGTGATAGTCCGGAGCACATAATAGGCATACACAGATCCTTTTGATTGATCAATGGCAAGTAAAGCTGGAAATATTATTAAAAATTTTAATTATTTGCACACATGATTGCCACTGGTATAAGCATTGTCAAGGAAATTTGCAAGATTTTCAAGTTGGTATAAATTTCTTTATATAGTAAGAAGTTGTGTGCAAAAAACATGCGCACAAAGAAACGTACTGAAAGGTATAATATTCGTAGATACAATGAGAATAAGCAGCGGTTTAGGCCCATACTCCTTAGCAAGCTGATCTAAGAGTGGAAGTACTAACATCTTGAATATTCCAACAACCTACAAGCACAAATGCAGGACTAAAACTTGATGGGAGAGCATCATTATGGAGTAGCAAAATTATAGTAAAAATGTTCAGTTAAGGCAAGTAGTTGCACTCAAAATCTGTCTACTCTGTCTGATTTGAGAATTGAGAGAATACTTTATATTGCTTGGAGTTGTATATCATATTCGGGTAAGGTTCAAATCTGTATAAGCCCCTTACAGACATTAGCTACTTCTATATATTGCCAGAAAATATCTCCCACGAGGATACCATATTTCTCCCATACATAATTGATTCCTTCCAAATCCAACCACATCACCCCACCAAACTGCAAAAAAAAAATAAAAAAATACTGCAACTCTCCACAGTCATTCTCCTTGTATGTCCCCTTGTTTTCCTTTCTTACATTTTCACGGGCTGTTAAATTTTTATTCCAACGTTCATGTAATCTGTTAAGCCCGTAAGACTTGAGAATCCGGTACAACTAGACAACTTGAGAATCCGGCACAACTAGACACCTAATTCTTCTTCCAAAGCACTATAGATATAATCTCACATATAACAGAAGAATATGTACAAAAATAACAGGAAAATATGCATTAAAAAATTATTGCATCTACAATAAACTGTATGATCGATGAATTGATAGTGATATATTATTAGGAAGGTGGGCCCCTTTTTTTTTTTGCTGTTGACATAGGAACCTTCAGTCGCTACCCTCCAGTGGAGGCCAGACCATTGTGAGTGCGCACTAGATAAATCTTGCTCCATGTGCAATAGCCCGCAAATCACACAGAAGAGGTAAACCGCACCAGGCAAGTAGTAGCTTAATTTATGCCCTCAATGAAACATGACTACATGGTCCACCCAACTTATTGATTATAGTGACAAATAATTATTCCAATAAAGTCTTTAGAATTGAACTATTACCACTTCAACATAGGGAAAAGTTAGTGAACCTGTACAACCAAGAGTCGAATAAGAATTTGCAACTCCACAACAAGGGTATTAGAATGGTCTAAGTATGTATCTCATAAGTTTGAGGGCCAGACCTCAGCTCCAAAAATTCAATTCTTTTTTTCTTTTCTTTTCAAAAGTATAGGGGACAGTCACATGTAAAAACTTGTGCAACATGGATTCTTGATTTAAATTTCCGTCAATCATGAGCGCTTTCTCGTTTCAGGTAATGTCGATGGGCAATAATGTCATTTTTAGTGTTTTTCTTCTCGAAAGGCATTGACCAATCTACTTGTTTCAAGATAAGGAAATGTCATCTCGAAGTTGACCCATAACACAAATTATCAACGACCAAAACAACCTATGGCTATGTAGAGAAAGCATCTATATCCTATGGCCCATTAGTTTGATTTATCAAAAGTGAACATTTGAAAAACAAACAAATCAAAAGCAATTTGAACTCTGTCTTCTTCACAATTATTACAATGAAAATTTACGTAGTCAAGATGCAATTCGACAAAATTACACACATCAATGATTCCTTTGAAGGAAAAGAATATCCACAAGTGATGCTCAAATTGTCATTAAAAACAACTTTTTTTTTTTGGTGATATTACACGTACATAACGGTGTCCACCCCCTCACACGGAGGGGGACCCACCTCGAATGTATTATATTTTATTTGAAGTAGGCCCCCTCTATGTGAGGGGGTAGACACTACATTATGTACAAGTAGTATATTCCTTTTTTTCTGCTAGAGTGAGATCCAGTTAAGCATGCAAAAGGATAGCTTTATGAGTATGTAAATTAATCGGTTAAAATTGATAATTATTATAAGTAAATGGAAAAATAAATATGTAGGTGTGACTGAGATAATTCAATAATCTGTTTCACCACCATAATCAAAAAGCCATCCCAAAAGATGAAGCTAAGGAATATACTTAACCACAAATATATATTATAAAAGATATACTGGAGTTTTAAGCTCTTGAAACAAATAATTTAATCAATTTCTAGATCTACACGATCTGGGGATGCTGCACACCTGCATTATTTATGTGAAGTTGGCTGAAAACCGATAATCCCAGAAAGAAGGCAAATTATTAACTTAAGAAAAAAATCAAGATGAAGGCAGATTCCATCAGAACCAAGATAAGGTTAGAAGCCATAAATTCTGTATAAAAACCAAAATGGTTTAACTTTTACAGTAACCGATCATTAAACAACAAAGCCCATATCCAGTACTTTTTTTATATGTGTGTGTCTGTGACAGAGGAGAGAAAGGCACAAAGATCACTTAGGTCTGTTTGATTGTAAGAATGAAATTTGGGTGGAAAGAAAATGAATTTCAGGGAATTGAATTATCTAGAACTTATTTTATTGGGAATTATCAATTAATTGTATTTGATTGGTATAATTTTCCACCTAGAAAATATTGAAATTTTGGATCTTTTGGTATTCGTTTGATTTTGTTTTCCATGAAAATTGTTCTTTAAAGGAATATAATTTGTTACAATTGGAGATAGAATTTGTTTCCATTGTAAAAAATATATAAAAATAAGTTGTCTGGAAAAGTTTTTCCCACCAAAGAAAATGTGACGGAAAAAGTTTTTCCTCAGAAATCAAGAAAATGTGAGCACGTGGGGTGAAATATGGAAAACCAATTCCATGAAAATTTTGGCCAATCAAACATGAAAAAAGGTGGAAAGTGAAATTTAATTTCCTTCTGGAATTGAAGTGCAATCAAACAGGGCCTTACTGTTTGCCGTAGACAACTGATGTAAAATGCCCAAGGGCAAGTTTTCCGGCCAGGACAAAGAGCGTTAGCGGTGACATCAACCAATACAGAAACGATAATTTCTTCAGCAATCAAGTGCACGCATAATGGCAAAAGAAGGTGCAAAAATGGCCTCAACTTTCTCAAGTTCTCCCGCCAGTACCCCGTCGCCATTCTTCAATTTCTCTCAATTTATTAGCAACTCCCAACACTTTACATTATCTCTACGTTGTTTGTATAATTTTACGTCCATTTATTCAAATATTTATAGTAGAAAATGATGGGTAGTTGAAATGGAACAATTCTATATTGAAGAAGGTCTCATCAATTTGACAAGGGAAAATTGCACCAGCAATCTCCAACTTTTTATTTTTTTGCAGATTTTATCCTAACCTTCACTTTGTATCAACCACAATTTCAAATATTTCAAAAATATGTAAATGAAGTCCAAATGGATGGAAACCCATTTGACCGTTGGTTAACCAAGAATAGTAGAATTTGACCAAATTAAAAAGGGTAAGATGGTAACTTAACATTTTTTCCATATAAAACAATTAAAAAAATTGAAGAACAAAATTGTTCATCTCCCCATCCCACCCTACCCTACCCTACCCTACCCTAACTTACCCCTCCTCTACAAAATCTCGAAGGAAGTTGCTGAAAATGGATACGATTATACCCTGTTTAGATCTGAATTTGTACACTGAATCCAAATCTTCTTCATCTACGAACATCCAAAAAAAAAAATCATCTCCAAAATCGAACCCATTGATGATCCCTCACCATTTCTACTCTCTACAACCCATCAAATTCCCTATGTTACTCCGCCGTCCGAACCGACATCTCATACCGCATTTCAGAGCTTTTTTGCACAACTTTCGCCCCAACGACTCTAGAAGTACGGTGAGTAGCTATGTTTCCTTACGTAAACTCAAATTCGGGCGCTATAGTTCCTTACAAAAATCCTGAAGCCTAGGTTGCGAATGCTGTTATATCGCCCCGTGTTGGCCAAAAAAATGACCAGAGCTCATTGGAGCTCGTTTCGGGTTATGAATTTTAGACCCGAGGACCATCTTTGTTTTCGGGGTAGAATTTGTTGAACCCGGTTGCTATTTGACTCACTGCGTGCCTTCTTGGTTGCACAGATTGAGAAATGTCGTAATTCTTTGAAAAACAAAACGATTTTGATTTTTCGTTTGGGTTCCATTTAGCAGTAGAGAACATGGTTGAAGAGGTTGTGGTGGTGGCGATGACGACGGGTAGGCTATGAGTGATGGTTTGGATTACATTTTCAATGTTGTTGGTTTAGAGTGAGGGGTGGGGAGATGAACAATTTTGTTCTTCATTTTTTTTTAATTGTGTTTATGTGAAAAGAAGTGTTAAGTAACCATCTTAACCATTTTAAATTTGGTCCAATTCTACTATTCTTAGTCAACTAACATTTCTATTTGGACCCCAAGTGCATATTTTTTAAATGTTTGGGTTATAGTTGGTACAAAGTGAAGATTAGGGTAAAATTTGCAAAAAAAATAAAAGGTTGTGAACCGTTGTTGCAATTTTCCCATATGATAATGCATTGTGTACGTCATAACGAGAATTATGGCTTGAATTTAGCACTTGTTTGAGCTTCATTATTTTTAAAAAATTTGATTTTGGAATAGTATTTTTTGAAGAATGTGTGGTCATAAGGAAATTTTTTGAATTTATGTGAAATATTATTTTATTGAGAGTGTGTGAATGATAAAAGGGGAGAGAAAAATGAATAAAAACTTAATAAGGCTAAACAGGGGCTTAATAACTGTTTAAAAGAAAGTAACGTTGTACTCTGTATTAGGGTCTGTTTGTTTTTTATTCTCAAATTCTACAGTAAATCAATTCTCATTTTCAATCACACGTTCTTCAATAAAATAATATTTTCCATCACATCAATAATTTTTTCTTCTTTTTCAACCACACATTTCCCATCATATCACTATTCAAAAATCAATTTTTTCCCCAAAAATCCCTACCAAACAAGCACTTACTAAGGTGTAAATTGCTTGTGCATGGATGGTGGGGTTTGAGGTCAGCTACATATTTAGCACGTGCCGGCCTTTGGTAAGTGTGTGATTCCACGGGCCCGACGAACTTATAAATGTTACACAGAGCAAAATAAACTATTAAAGAAAGAATCGCCACAACAAAATTTCTCAAATTAAACAATTATTTTCCTTTTAATTCATTTAAGTATGTTAATTTTGTAGAAGTGCTACACATTTTAATTTCATGAAAGTTTAATAATATATTTTATTGTTATATTTATGTCCTAAATTTTTCATTGTATTATTATCTTTAACATTGATTAACACGTTGTGTTCAATGTTCTTCAAGAATTCCAAAAAAAAAAAAAAATTACACATTTTTCTATGTATATTTTCTAGCGTCTGGCACTAGTTTTTTTGAATGTAAAATGCCAATCCATTAAAAACGCACAAAGCGGATACAAGGAGAAGAACCTCCAACACAGCCCTCCTAAGAGAGATAAAGTGCTATCCTAGCGCAGCAAGACCACAAACTATACAGGACACAACAACAACGTACAAACCAGACCACGAAAACAATACACAACCCAACACAGACGCAGCTACGAAAAGTCTAAAAACATCTGTGACTTTACAGTGCAAGAAAATCCCGACTGAAAGCCAACTACGCAATCAGCACTTACGCCCCCCCGCACACGAAGTAACGGGCATTGTCAAGACATCATAGCCAACAATTCAAAACATCACAAGCTAAACAAACTAAGCAACCCAAACACCAAACAACCAGTTCACAACAAAAAAGCAAACACCACCAAATCGACACTAACAAATCAACACACACACAAACACCCCCAACACCACCCCAAGGCCATCATTGGAATCCAGCCAAAAAGGCCCAACAGGCCGATCCCGACAGCATAAACCTTCGCCAGCACCGACCGTACGAGACCGCAAGCCGAACCTGACTCGCCCCTCCCACCGACCAAAGCTTCGCGAAGACAACCGCCCAAACCAACCAGTCCAACCACCGAACTGCCCAAAGCCAAGCCTGTGAAAACTCATCAGACCATAGCCAACAAAAGAAACGGAAAGGGAAAAAAACAGGGAAAGAAAACAGGGGGTGGTGGGAGCCAAAACTCCTACCCCCCGACGAGCTCACGCAAGAGAGAAGTAAAGGTTAGGGATATGTACATCATATTTGACATCATTGTTTATAGAAATGCATATGGTTTCATTTGGTTCTGGTTCCAAAGAAATCGAATCGAACCATGAATCAATGATTTTATTTTATTTTATAATAGAATCAAATGATTTTTTTAAGATATGGATCCAAACCGAAACCGAACCATTCGGCTCTGGTTTGGTTTGGTTTGATTTAGTTATAGTTTCATTATTGATTGAGAAAAAAGAAAAATAATATTTGAGAAAGAAGAATCGAAGGTTGATGCTTCAATTTTAGAAATACATGCGACGATGATAGTTGAACGTTACGGTAGACAGCATGTGGTAGTTGTTGATTTCTATTTGAGAGTCAGTGTATAAATTGGAAATGAGAAACAAATTAGGGTTCGAGTCTCCAAAATGAATTAGGGTCTCCAATCTCCACATCGAGAGATGAGAAAATCAAAGGTACATGACCTTTTTGTCTTGATTTCAATTGAATTTTATTTATTTATTTATTTATTTTTTGTGAATTGTAATTCACTAATTTGTAAATATATATAAAATAATAAAATTTAAATATTGAGATTGATTCTTGATTTTAGAACTAGAATTGAACTAAAATCAGAACCAAATGGTTTTTAGTTCTAAGAATCAAAGCCTTTACTTTTTTCTTTTTTTTTTTTGTAGAACCGAACCGAACCGAACAGCTGGTTTGGTTCTAGTTTGGTCTGATTTGGTTTGGTCATTTTTGTCTTCCTCTAATTGTTTACATTGTGCAACGGCAACATACCATTTGTCAGTTTAAAAAAAAAATGTTTTCCTGCCATTTTTTTTTCTCATACTCATTTTCAATCACACATTCTCACAATAAAATATATTATTCACGTAAATTCAAACTTTCCTACTTTTTAACCACTTATTCTTAAAAATTACTGTTCAAATATTCATTCTTTCCCAAAAAAAAAAAAAAAATTGTCAAACAAGGGCTTAATATAACGTATTCAGTCCATATTAATTCTAGATATTTAATCGTATGGTCCTCGTTAAATTATAACTCTTATTTAATCTAGTTCTCATTTTGAAACCATCGAATTGACCTAATTGGACACAATTGATTTAAGCTCCAATTAATTAATTTTTTGAATGATCAATTCTTGACCATTCAAGATTAATTAATTAATTATGACTATATCCACTAACGATTGAAGCTACACTTAATTTAATTGAAATTATTGAAGTTTTTCAATAATTAATTCATCTTGACACGTCAGTAACACGTCAGTTAGAAAATTACTTGTTTTAACGATATACCTATAAAAATAGGCGATGAATTCCATTTTATGAAAAATATGATCATTAATTAGTTAATTCTAATTCCCAAAGTAACGAGGTATTGATTATGTAATTAATAAACAACGTTAATAATCCGTTCATTATCCATATGAACGTACGATTGTCAATAACAATTAATTCTGCATGGTCATCACAATATTAAAAGTTATACAGTCATGTCCAGTCGTCGTCGTCGTCGTCGTCAAAGTTTAGACAAACTTTAATAAAGATAATATGATTTTTAACAAATTAAAGTGTTTGACTTTATGTACTGACCATAGATGATTATTTTTTTTTTATCACTTTATAAATTGAATTTAATGGTACTGAAGTACTCAATTTATAATAATATTCATGATCATAAAACATTTTATTTGTTCAAATATTAAATGCAATTATAATAAATATCAAATAATAATAAATTAATATTTATTTGTCCAAAACATAATGTCGAGTAATATATTTGGGCATATACCCAATAGGCAAGAGTATGAATATACTTCCTACGCATGCCATTTAAATATTTGTAGTTCCCTTATGAGCATGCATTGTCCATTGGTGTTCGAATTCTTTATGAGCAGATTTTGCAAACTAGACTTCATTCTATGCTGTAATATGAGCAGATTTATGCACTTCTAGACTTATATTTGTGCTGCTTTATGAATAGATTTTTGAGCTCTCCTAGACTTAAAATCTATGCTGCATTTTAAAAATAACTTTTTAGCAAAGTTTTGCTCTGCTAGACCTAAAATTTATGTTGCATTATTAGCAGACATGTAAGCATATTTATGAGTAGAATGAAGAAAACTTGTCGTGAATCTTGTTCATTCAACATGGAGACCAAAATGCATAAAGTATTTTTGTTTGCTGTAAACTTGAGCAATGAACTTTCATTTTAGTGTGAATTGTGAATGCTATGCCATAAGTCCAATCAACTTCGAATATAAACACTTTTAATATATAATTGATGTATTCAATTTATGGCATATCTATTATTTAATTGAATTAGTGTTCTAATAAATTAAATAATAGAATCCGTAGATTCAAGTTTTGGTAATTTGTTAATCATAATGAGTTGTGATTGTGAAATACACATTATAAATGACTAAATTTTAAATCATCCGTGGTAAGTAATGACAATATATGGATATCGTTATTACGGATAGACCATCACGTGTGACGTTTCTTAATTGTGAAGTAAGTAGCTGATCTCATAAGCTAAAGTATTGTGACACTTAAATGAATCGTGAATGTTTTGTTCTATAACAAAAACAAAATGTTTTGTTATAGAACAAAACATTGGAGACCCGCTAGGAAGATTCAACATGGATAACTATTTGAGTGTCAGTGGTTAATCTCTAACGTCCGCTAGTGGAATTGGTCTTTCGACTTGAGGTTATCATAGTGCCTTATATGAGGACAATCATATTTTGGCGATGTTGGATATTGCTATGCCAAGGGTCGCTAATACGACATCGTTCGGGTATATCAAGAATCATATGAAGGTTGTAAATGATCAATAGAGGATTTGTCACTCTTAGATAATAAGATATTATGATCCACATTCAATTCAGTTAAGTTGATAACGAAATCCTTGGCCAATGTGTACTCATAAGTCGAAAAAGAGTTTTCCACTTACATTGACTTAATAGTGGGATGAAATATATGATTGATAATCGAGATTGACATACATCCATATCTCATAATTGATCGAATCGTATTGACGAAGTGATTATAGTTTCACGATAAACGAACAAGTTTGATTTTGTCATATGACATGACATTTTTCGTCACATGTATTGTTCCGACACATTACTAGATATTAATCTAGGACGACAGATTTGAGTTGATGATAAATTAAAACGGAGTATTTTAATTTATTGATTTTTTTTAGATCAATAATAATAATTCGCGTTGTTAGACATCTTGATCGTGAATTTAATGGGGCACACACAGAAGGAAAACTAGAAGAATGAGATTCACTAATTAATTAATTAATTAATAATTGATGGACAATTAATTAATTGAGTTGTTTGTTAATATGCCCAAATTAATTAATTCATGGACCAAATTTAATAAATTTAATTAATTAAATATTGGACCGAGTTAAGTTTAAGAGACAGATCAAGCCCACTTGAACTTATATTAATAAGCTATTAGAGTTTCAGAAGAAAATAACACAACTCATTATCTTGCTAGCACAAGAAAAGAAAAATCATAATTCTCTCATTCATTTTCTCCGTGTGGATTTTTGTTGGAGGCGGAATAATTGGATAGTTATGGATTGCAGATCGTGGTTGTTCTTTTTAAAACAAGTAAAAGAGTTTGCAGAATTCGACAAAGGTATATTTTATGTCACGATTTCTATTTAAACATAAAGAAGATTATTGATGAGAATTGAATTTTTTTTGTTTTCCGCTCATCCTATTTAATTAAATTCTTGACATGAATAGCCCTTTACAATTGATACTTGCAACTTGGATGGGTTACGCAAACAAGCAACCTCAAGATCTCTAGCCCTTTCAATCTACATTAGTCTATTTTTATCTTACTTGACTTGTATAAACGCGACACGAATTTGTATAACTCAGTATAGATGCAAAACACGCTTGTGTCTTGACGTGTTTGATCTCAATTTTTGTTTGACGACTGACCTGCCAACTTAACATTGTTCACTAAAATTTAGAGCAATGCCAAAGTCAAAATCGTGGAAGCTCACATTTGCTTCAATTTATATCTTTCAGGCCTCAAGGTACAACTAGGGGTGAACAAAAAAATTGCTTAACTTACTAAACAAACTCAAATCCCAATTTTGAAATCGTTGGCTTGGGCACTTGTGGCTTAGATTTTAAGTGCTCTAAAATCGAACCAACTCATTTGGAAATTGTTCTGTTTGATTTTGATAGTTGACTCATTTTTTTTTTAAATTACTTATTTTACCAAAGATATATTATTTATAAGATCAATTTATACTTCAGTAATTACTTGCTAGACGACTTCTATTGACTCTTCAGGAAATTAATAATTTATTTGTGATAATATTTTTCTCATGGTAATGTTTTTCTTAGCTAAAGAATGAAATTGCAAACTTAAGCTCATGTTTGTCGTCCATTAATTCAAAATTCATTTTTCTATATACTCATTTTCAAACATACATTCACACAATAAAATATTCAACATATAAACTAAATTTTTTTTTCCTACTTTTAAGCACACATTCTTCAAAAATTTACTATTCAAAATAATATATATATATTAAAAAATAGCCACCAAATAGAGGCTAAATTTTATGTTCACACCTCATATTAATTTATTGGTTTAAACTAGTGTGTCACCCGTACGATGCACGGATATTGTACTAAAAAAATAAATTTATAAACGTAGAGATTAAATATTTCATTTGACTTAAAAATGATTATTGAGGTTGTTATAAAAGTATATGAAATAAGTATCATATATGCGTTTCAATTGTCATAAAAAAATTAAATCAATGTTCCAACTACTACAAATTTTGGAAAAGTTCCTTGAAAACACATTTGTCATTGAATTGTCTTGTCCGTCATCCTTATCGCAAATCAAAATCTTCAACCCTTTGTGATTTGTAACTCTAGACATAACAACGTATAACTGACCATGGCTAAAAACTGATTTTTTCAAATACAAACCAACATGAGATAGCAATTGACATTGACTTTTGTTGATTGTCATTGCGTATGATACAATAAGAGGAAATTATCTTAGTTGAAACTTGAATGGCAGCCTTGGATTAGATGGAGTCAACGTCATTCTAGGGATAAGAACCTTATGACCTGCATTAGTTCCAGCGAGAATCTTTGCTTTCAGAACATGACTTCTGAGCCTCGTAATAATTAATCTTGTGTCGTTGCATAAGCCGGCGGAATGGTCTATGTTATGTAAAAGCATAACATGAGTGCCGACCTTCAATTTCAATTCATGGTTGGGCACACCAGACCGTCTAATTCCATTCAAAAACTCAGGCGTATGAAGGTCACGTAACATGTCAACATTGGCATCTGACTTGCAAGTTGAATCAGAACTTAAATAAGTATTTCCTTCAGCCGCATTTAGCGAAATCATATAATCATTGACAGATTCAACCACATCAAGTGTCGATTTTGAGAATAGCTCTTCCTTGCAGATAATTTGCCTTATTAACGTCACAAGTAAACAACGGATACATACTATCCACGATTGCTTTGACTGGATTGTCGAATCCACGTAACAAAATATCATCCGAAATTTCAATTGTTGCATGGCCATCATTCGCACAGCCAATTGTTACATCCCCTATACTCGCAATCCAATCTAAAAATGCATTTAATTCAACGCACTTAGCATCTGACTCGATATTTTGTAGTCTCATGTTTTTGGACAATCTCAAAACCTTATAATTTTTCCATAAATATGATGAATTGATAGCTGCAAGCACAATATCCTGTCTACTTTCTTTTTGAATCACATGCAAGATCTGTCGAAAATCTCTTCCAAAAACAACTGTTTTTCCTCCAAAAGGTAGTTCCATACTCTATGGATTGTTAAATCTCAAAATATCTTGCATGCTTCTATCCAAAGCCTCAAAACAATATTTGTTCATCATAGGCGCTTCATCCCAAATTATAAGCTTGCATCTAATAATCAATTCCGCGAGAGGACTATCCTGCTTAATGTTGCACGTGGAATCTTAATTTGGATTAAGCGGTATCGCAAATCTTGAATGTGGAATTCTACCACCGTCCAAAAGTAACAATGCTTTACCACTTGACGCCACATTCAACACAATTTATGTTTTGATCTTAAAGCCGCAGATAAAGTTTTCCATACAAAGGTCTTCCCTGTACCTCCATAACCATTAACAAAAAAAAACACCACCTTTATCTGATTGAACTAAATTCAATATTGTGTCATAAACATGTCGTTGCTCGTGGAATTGTTGAATCTCAAAATGTTTCGCATGCTTCTATCTAAAGCCTCAAAACAATATTTGTTCATCGTAGGCGCTTCATCCCAAATTATAAGCTTGCATCTAACAATCAATTCCGCGAGAGGACTACCCTGCTTAATGTTGCACGTGGAATCTTCATTTGGATTTAGCGGTATCGCAAATCTTGAATGTGAAGTTCTACCACCGTCCAAAAGTAACGATACTTTACCCTTGACGCCACATTAAATACAATTTCTGCTTTTGATCTTAAAGTCACAGATAAAATTTTCCATACAAAGGTCTTCCCTGTACCTCCATAACCATAAACAAAAAAACACCACCTTTATCCGATTGAACTGAATTCAACACTGTGTCATAAACATGTCGTTGCTCAATTGTCAAATTACAAACCATGTTCTTGTGTTCTTCCACCAATGCTTTCCGATCATATCTCATTTCATCTTGAAAAAAAATTATAGTGAAAAAATAATCACTTGATAATTTACAAAGTACTAATTTAATTTTTTATTTTTATTATTTTTTTTCCTTTACTGATATTCATCTTCAAATTTAAAACAAACATATAGACATTTTCTTCTATGGTTTATAGTAGCAAATTTATAATTTTCAGAAAATTATACCTCTTGACGAAAAGAATACAAATTTTTATTTTATGCCATATTTATAATTCTTTTCTCACTTTCATATCCTAAATTTCAATCTGCAATTAACATGTTGCATTATATATGTTAATACCAGATCCACATGTAAAGTTTGGAATGTGATAGGAAAACTTACTTCACTGTCATGCGAAATGAACTCCAAGCTATATGTTTCATTTGGATTTGTGATCTTTAGCAGCTCGTAAACACGGATAACACACACTTTTAGCGCCCAATTAGTTTTCGTGACGTTGATATCTCGCACAAGATCAAATATCGGTGCCATATGCACTTATCTATCTTCGACGTGGTAGAAAAAGTGAAAAAAAGTTAAAATCGTGAAACAAAAAAAAAATATGGTCATTAACAGATGTATTCGAAACAGAATTGCTAGAATGTCACCCGGACTGCGACTTGAACGATATACTCACAAAAATGTTGCACCCGCAAAAATAATTCTCCCGAGACGAATAGAAAACGAAGTCTTCAAATTTCTTGTAAATATGCTTGCATAAATCAAATTTGAAGTCTTGTTTACACTGCTAAAATGATGAGCAATGAGGTAGAATGATGGACTTTGAAGTAAAATATTGACAAAATTGTAGTATTTCAAAATGGTTGCACGTCCCTACTCGGAAAACGAACAGTCACTCTGCCTGTTTATGTGCAAATCAAATTTAAAGGAAAAATAGAAATAATTAATACAGAACAACTTTTGTAACATTGGTTTACCTCATTTTACTATTAATAATTATTAGTTACTTGGGCATCTAAATATCTACTGGGTTTCATAACTCAGAATTTTAATCCATGATTTGAGCTAACCATGGCTAACGGCCTTTGTTCAGTAATTTATATTGACTTGCACCATATTAACGTGGTATTTAACATGACACACATTTAACGAATACTGTTATAATAATAATAATAATAATAATAATAATAATAATAATAATAATAATAATCAAACATTAATTAAGTTTCAAAACCATAATAATAATGTAATTAGCACACACAAAAGAACTTAAACGTTTAAAATTATAATAATCCAAAGAAGTTTATATATAAAAGGCAAGTTATAGTGACTTTTCGATTTTCAAACATTTTTTTTTTAAAAAAAGAATGATTTAATGAACACAAAACTCAACAAATGAAATTGTTAATATCAATAAAAGCATGCTGTAATGTTTGACTAATGGGTAGACGGAATTAATTAGAATTCCATAAGGAGAAAGTGCATTTTGGAGGGAAATTTTTTTTGACGGCACTTCTGTTTTTATATATATATAGATTTGTATAGAAAAAATATATTAGTAGTTAGGTATGTACTTAAGAGGTTATAATTTAAGTGTTACAGTAAAATTTTAAATTAGTCACTGTTTGACAATCATTAAATGTGAAAAATCGTGTTTTCGATAGTGATTTTTAGGAGAATGTATAGTTAAAAAAAAAATTTAGGTTTACATGCAAAAAATTTTATCGTGTAAATATGTCATTGAAAATAAATATTTAGAAGAGAGAGTTTGAAAATAATGATTGTTAAACATGAGCTTAATATATTTGTTTTTTCGATTTTGCTATAGTGGCGGTGCCACAGTCACTCTAGGGGGGGTGCATGTGGTGCCCCCTGTTCGTCCAGGCGAATGGCAAAATCCTTGTTTTTTACTTGTTGAAAGATGAAATTGTTTGATTTGATTTAGAATTTTTTTCAATCATTTAAAAGTAATTTAATTTGAAAATTCATAAATCGTCCAGATTGAACGCGTTTATCCATACGTACAACATGGTGAAGCTTTAATCGTTGTACCATAAACACAATTTCCTACTGCACCAGATTATAGACTCCTTCCCCACAAAATAGCGTTACAGCTAACATCACGTGTCGTACGCGTGCAGTTACGAAAAAATCAGCACAAGCAAAGCAGAAACGATTGATCGTCAATCCCTGTCTTCTTCATTCTCTCTCTTGAATTTTTTCAAATTAGTCCTTTAATTTTATGAAATTTGGCAGTTTTTTCAGATCCAGGTTCATCAAACCTTTGAATTTTCAGATGAGTTCCATGATTTCATGTAAAATCAAGCTCTAGAAGCTTGTGACGTGATAACAAGAAAAGGAAGAAGCGTATATGGAAGGTTCTGCTACGGCGGAGGATGTTGGGGCCCCACCGGAGTCGTGGGAGGTCGCTAACCTGGACGCCAGCATGCGCTTTCTCATGCTTTCCTCTGCAAAAGACTCCAATTCTACTAATAATATTAGTAATCTATCTGAGCTAGATGAGGGTGCGATTTCAGGTTCGGGGTCTACTACGGGTTTTAGTTCTGGCGCGGGGGATGTCTCGGAGGATTTGGTGAACTCGGTGGATCAGTTTTTGCGGGATGCTTTACAGAATCCCCGGGAGCGGCTTTCAGGTGAACAGCTTTTCGCGTGCATTTGGAGTTTCTGCTGATTAATTTCCATTTGCCTCTGTTTTTCCAAATTATTTAGTTTTGTTGCATATTTAGGCGTTGCACCTCACGTTTAGCTTATGTCTATGTAGCATGATTCCATCAAGCATACAATTAAGTTTTCTATTTTTGCTATAGTTCGTTGTCTATAAAATATGGACATGGTTATGTGAGTAGCAGAATGCAAGATCGGTATTTCCTTTTAGTTTTTGACAATATGTTGAATCTTGAGCTTTTCTTAGTGTTTTTCACTGGGAGATTGTCTAGAATGGTTATGGGGAGATTATCGGCACATTTTGTAAAGACTTGCAATACCTTGAGATAAACGCAAATAAAATGGCTGGATTATTTGTCTCTAATAGAAAGTGAAACTATCATATGATCAATTACCTAGATGTGCAGGCCGTCTAAGATTCACTCAATCTCTTCTACTTAGCCTGTGTACGGATCCACACTGGCACGACAAAGTTCAGGAGGCAATGACATCAAGAAGACATCAAAAACAGTGATGTCATAATAAAGTTTTTGAAAGAGAATACATGAGGATATTAATCAATTAAAAGAGCGATACAAGTATTTTGAGCCCTGTTACATGTGAAGAACTTCATCAACACGTGATACAAAAGGGTGTACTCATCTATTACAAAAGATTTGTTCGAAGAACTAATTGATTGTGCAAAGCCAAAGCTTGTGTGCAAATTTTCTCCTACCCGAGGGGAACTAATGCAGGAAGAAATCGTTAAAATATGAATTTTTGGAGGATATAATTTCCCTTATCGTATTATTTCTAGATCTTTACTATTGCTTGGATTCTCAGATATGTTAGATCTATATAATTGTGTTCCTTCTCTAATTAGTTTTTTAGTGCATTCGACGGCATTTATAAGTACCTTGGTGTCAAAGTTGTACTCATCCTGTTAATTTTATCAATTGTTCAGCAGTTCTATTAGAACTTTTTAGACTTCGCTACAAATTCCAGCTCCGTTTTCTAGGTTTATTTTAGTGTTCCTTAGAAAGCTAGCTATGAATATTGGTCGAAGCAAAATTTCTTCTTCTCATGCTTCTGCCTGTGGAGAGCCTTGGACACTAAAATCAAGTTCGCAATGCTACCACTTTTTGGTGAAATTCAGATCGGCATACAATTTATGTTTTTCATGAAATGGAAGGTAAAATGAAGAGATGTGGATTTTTTTACAAAAATGACAGCTTGCTTTGGAAAGAAGCGAGACAAAAACTGGTGTTTTTGAAAAAAAAGGAGTGTGTTTTTGAATGTCTCAGAAATTATTCTTTTGGGGCTTTATCAGTTAAATTTGAATGTTGCTTAACATTTGTGTTGTTATACACACTCCATCACGTGGGCTTCCTAATGCACATATGCTGATTCTAAGTCGCAGGGTACATTTGGTAAATGAATTTTTGATTTGCATCTCTTATATGCCTTCCATCCCATTTCCAATTGTCCAGTGTCCTACTTTCTATTTTTATTTCTTTAAGAAAAATTGAAGAAACACAAGTAATATTTTTTAGATTGATGAATTCACTACAGTGGTAAACAGTTTTTATGACCTTTGTTCTTCATCTATAAAATTGATGTTTATGCGTACTTAAGACATTAATTGTTTAGCCCTGAAATAAATGAATGTTCATCTATTTTCTTTGCCTTGATGCTTTGGTTTTTGCCATTATTTTAGACACACCTGTGTTCTTGAAAATTCAAATGAGATGTTTATTCTCTCTTTTCTCATAGATTTTGAATCTTTTGCCTTTTCTCAAGAGAATGATAATATTCCATGTCTCTTCAGTTTTACGAATGGAGCAGGAAGTCGAGAAGTTCATACGTGATCCTACTAGAGAGCAGATGGAGTTTCAGCAGTTGCCTACTTCTTATTTGCGTTTAGCTGCACATCGTGTAGCCCAGCACTACTCACTGCAATCAATGGTTTTATTGGATAATAATCAGCCTGATGGTTCTGGTTCCAGAATCATTGTACGCAAGACTTCTAATCTTCAGCTTCCTTTGATTCGTCTTGCTGATGTTCCTGTAAATCTACCTGCAGAAGATACTGGTGTTGTTAAGGTTGCAATCAAGCAGAGGCCACAGAGGGGTTCACCCTCTGGAAGCAGTTCTAATTCACACTCCACGAAATCTAATAGTGCCAAAAGTGTGGAGGAACGAACGGAGGAATACAATAGAGCTCGAGATAGGATATTTAATCCCAATAGATCTAATGCAAGTCCCAGTGACAAACCAGAAAGCGAATTGAGGATGCAAAAAAGTTTCCAGCAAGGTCCACTGGGTATAATGAAGGTAGAAGAGATAATTCTTCCAGGTGGAGGCTCTCATGTCAATGCGGGAAGACATTTATTAGATTCTTCTGCAGTTAGCACTAGACCAGATAGAAGTAGGACAGAAAAGGAGACAATTTGTAGGTCAAAAACTAATAAAAAGGTGGCCATCTTTCAGGATCGTGAAGTTGATTGTAAGGATCCTGACTATGACAGGAGCTATGGCAGGTAAACCCCTTTCTCCGCTCCCAAAATAAGGGTTCCAAGTCACCGCTTCCTATCCAGTAATCTGTGTGATGTATGTTATGAGTGTGTGTGTGTGTTCTCTCATTGCGGTTAATACTTGGAATTTCTTTAATATAGATAGCCTTTCTATCTATTTTTGTTTCTTTTTAAGCAGTCTTCTGTTTTTTCGGGCCTATCTATACATTTTATTGTGCACTCATCTTGTCCCTGTTTGACTCTTTTTATTTCAAAACTCATTAGTTCTTGTACTTATTTTCAACCATACATTCACGTAATAAAATATTTTGCACGTAAATCCAAATCTTTTCCCTATATTTTAACCACATATTCTAAAAAAAAAAAAATCACTATTTAAAACATCATTTTCCCCCAATTTCTCTTTATAATGGCCATCAAACAGGGGTTGTATTAAATCCATTCATTAAATATAAAACTTCTACTTTTAGCTCCTTTCCCCCATAAACCAGGGGTCTAATATGTAGTTCTACAGGTTTTTTGGCATTCTGTGGATATGGAACTCGGTTTTTTATCAGCTAGTTGATTAAATTTGTTTGAGATTGGTTTACGATTATTTAACCTCAGCAGGCCTGGACTAATATTTTAGTATTTTTATCAGATATACTCAAAGGTTTGACCCTGGATTTGGATTCAGTGGAGGCCCCTGCACTATCCAACCCATGTATCCACCTGCATTGAATTACAACACTGAATTTCCTCAACTTGGATCAAATTATAGGCCTCCGATCTCTTCTGAACACCGCCAGCACATACCTGGGCTATGGGCTGTACCATCAGCTCCTTCTGTTATTGGGTATGGTCGCCCAGAAATCATGATGCCCCCGTTTATTCCCAATCATGTCAATGCACACTCAAACTCTGCTCTTTACCTACATTCTGCCCAGTATCCTTGTCAGTACTCTGGACTGCCATTTATCCATCCTCGTGAAGCCATTCACCAATCCTTTTCACAGGTATGATATTTGAAATCAGTCTTATCTGTCCTATGGTTCCAATCTAATTGGCAACTTATTATTGATTATCTTTCTGCACTTTCACCCAACATCTACATCCCACCCCAATGCTCCCTCAGAAAGAATTGAAGTAATGTAAACCGTAGATCAAAAGACAAACCAATTAAAGAAAATTTGAGAAATAGACCCTTGAGCCAATTTCAGTTTAGGAATACTAATGCAACTATTTTATAACTGGATTTAATTATGTTGTGAGTCCAGTATTCGTTCCTCAATCCACTCCCCTTCCTTATTATTACTCAATAGGGCAGCTGCTGGCTCAAGTTCCTCACCGCCTAGTTGCCTGAAACCCACCTTGCCAACTACACTACCTCATTTCTTTCATAAACTGCAGGGTAAGTAAAAACCCACATTAATAAACCACGTGCAAGTCAGATTTTTATTCCCAACAAACGGGCTACAGGGGGAGAAGAAGATCTGAAATTAGCAGTTCAAATTCAACCCAACTGCGAGAGCCGAGGAGTGCAAATGAGGGAGACAATCATTATTATTTGTTGACGAGTTTTAAATCTGCATCACTGATAACTTTTCATATTTAGCTGGTAGCTAAATATATATATATATATATATTTTTTCTTATCAAAAAAAAAAAAAAAAAAAAAATTAGCTGGTAGCCACACACACTAACATCATGAGACCAGATATACGCCCTAGTTCTCTGTAACGAGGGGACTATGAGCTGATTATGAAGTCTTCTTGGCTGCATGTTTTACACATTCCTTTCCCGTGTATTACTTGGTTCTTTTCTGAGGGAGAAATCTTAGAATATACTCTATGTGCATTCATTTTCTTTATCAAGATGCATAAAGTATCATCTAACGACTTGATTTATATACCTAAATTTTTTTCTTCTTAGCAATTTTTGTTGTTTGATTCCAGAAACAAGGGAAAAGATAACCTATGTTTATGTCTACTGTTTGCTTCTTTCTATCTTGTGTTTATCAAACGCTACTATCAATTTCTCTAAGGTGAATGAAAATGAGCAACCATTATAAGCCTCCTGTGCTTCTCCTCCAGTCATCTCCCCCTCCCCCTCCCCCTCCCCCTACCACTCTTTCCCCCTGAAACAACAAAGCCATTGTAAAAAATATGTTTTCAGCCATGCAATGTGTACTGTACAGGGTCCTCACCACTATGTAATCATGGCCGTATACAACGCAAATGGATGACATCAGAATAACTTGATTTCAATCCATTTGAAATCGCTTGATACCAATCTTCGAGTAGATATTTATCATATTTTTTCCAGTTTGTTTTCTATTGGAATCCCCAGTTCTTAAGAAAATGATTTTACTGCATGCTTGTAGCATAGGGGCTCTGCTATTGAACTTGAAGCCAACAAGTAAATAGAGAGCTCTAGGAGGAGGAATATCCTAAAATTTTTTTTTTTGATAAGTTAGGAATATCCTAAAAATGATGTAATGTAGTTTAAAATGAAATGAAGATAGAATATAATTATTATATATGACCACAAAATGACTACCAAATTGGAATATGTGGAATGGCAATTGGGACATTTTGCTTTATGATGGTGACTGTTGTGCATTAAAAGACAAAATGCTAATAGGATGAATGTAGCAAAATGTAGATATTAAGAAGGATGCATCATGACACTAGAATGGATATATTTAGAGTGAGGATGTATGCAAAGAAGTGATGTAGCACCAGTCGAGGATAAATTAAGGTGACAACAGTATAGCTATTTGAGTTGTCTTGTATAGACCTATAGCAGTTCCCACGTACTAATACCACACAATTTTAGTATAACACGTTGGAAGAGGGATAAGCAGACTAAAATTACATGGCTTTAGATGGTTGCAAGATATTTGATTTTATAGGACATTTCAAAGATATCTCTTAGTTGATTAAAATGGAGGAAATGGACTTTTACAACCAACTAAAATTTTTATGGGGAATAAAGTTTTAACTTTTTTTGGCGTTGTGGATGGGGGGTGGGGGGAGGCACAATGTGACGCTCCTTAGGTACCAAAGATGCACTCTGGGTTGAAAAAGTTGGGAGTAGAATGCATTTGCAAGGACTTCAACAAAATTGAAGACCCCAAATCCTGTTTGATTTTTGGGTTGGCACGGGCAAATTGTGTTAAATGAAGAAAATAATAAAAAAGTTGGCACCAGATTAATCTCTGCAGGCCCCACCTGACATTTAACCAAATTTGAGCGAGCTCTCAAATCTTCCCTTCTCGATTTTGAAAAGAGAATTTTGTAAATTTTAATAATTAAGGTGGCATGATATATATTGTGTCACTCTGTAAACGTAGCATTTAGTAGGAACTTAAAATCTCAATACTTTGACTTCTTCCATAGGACAGTTGTTTGAGACAGACAAAAATGGATACTCGATAATCTATTCTGTTTTTGCATGGTTGTATTCCAATCTTGCTTCAAGTGTGTAATTTTTTCTGATATTTGATTTGAACTAGAGCTAATATTTGTTTGGACTGGTTATTTATCATCAACATAGATGTGTGATGACCTGACTATATTGCACGTCTCTTTTCAGTTTCATCAGCAGCAACCAGATACCAGTTTTGGATTAGCCCGGCCCCGGTGAGGGGCTTGGGCCATGCCTGCACCCTGCCAGCATATTCTTGGGTTCGATCCTGTTGTGGCTGCTAGGGCAGCATACTTGTCCCAACTGGCCAGGGTGCAGGCACAAGAAACCGAGATGCTCTAAGTGGACATTCTTAACCTGTATTCCCTACTTTTGTCCATGCTGTATGTCTTGGTTTAATAGAGCTTCCTTTGGAGTTCATTGGTCGTGGCAGTGCAAATGACTGGATGAGTTCCCTAGAACTCTGCTTTGCCACTAATGATGATGAAAAATATTGGAACAAGAAGAGGAATTATTATAGCTCGGAAATCGCATTTTCTATGTTGATTGCAGGTATCTTGAACACCTTAATCTGACTTCAATTTTTCTGTTTCTGGGTTATGATATTGTTATTAAAGAGTGATGCCCATTTTGTGAACTTAGATTTCTTTGTTCTGTTGCAGCACCTGCACACATTAAAAACCATGATTGACTGACGGATGTGTTGAAGAGTAGGCAGAAATTTCCAACTTAGGTGCTTGGCTAACATGTGGTTTGTATGATTGTTACTGTGAAGATTGTTTACAAATCATGAATTCATCAAACGTGTGAGCTTATATCATGCTGATGTTGAGAGATGCTATTGTGCACACTTGAGACCACAATCATTGTTGTAACAGATTTTGATTCCTCACGTGCCATTGCTATTGTTTTCTTGCTCACTACTCAATTCATTGTATATATACATTGCCTTACCTGTACTCGAGTAATAATGTTTTATTAATGAAAGTTATTCGTCTTCCTTTTCACATTATTAAAAGTTCCTAGCTCTCTCAATCTTCTATTAAATTAACTTGGTATCATAGTCATCTATGGTTAATACCGGATCAGATGACAATGCACAATCAGCTCAACCTACCTCTAGTACATTGATGCCTTCATTGTTGGGAGGAAATCAGATGACATCAGTTGGAATTACTCTCACTCAAGTTCCATCGGTCAAGCTGGATAGGAACAATTATCTGTTGTGGAAGAATATGATTATGCCAATCATCAGAGGACATAATCTTGAAGGTTTCATTGATGGAATTAAAGGTTGTCCAACTGAATTCCTTGCAACCCAGACAACCGGCTGTGCTGGAGTCATAGTGGAAATGGTGCCTAATGCTGAATATGGTAGGTGGATGTCAACTAACACTCATCAATGACACCAGAGATCGCCATGAGTAATGAGGTCATCAACTGCCTGCAATCTTTAGAAAGCTGTTCAAGAGAGTTTTGGAGTTATGAACAAGTCAAGGATCATCTTTCTCACCAGTGAACTTCAAAGGGCAAGGAAATGATATTGATCAATATCTCAATACAGTTAAGCAGCTAGCAGACAATCTTGAGATCGCTGAGAAGGTATATCTCATAGTGCTTGTCATTCAAGTACTAGCTCGTTTAGATGAAGAATATACTCCTATTGTTGTTTAAATTAACAGCAGAGAATCAATTTCCCGGCATGAATTGCAGTCAGTACTTATGACTTTTGAAAGTAGAATCGAACATCTAAATGTTGTGAAAAATAGCCTGGCCTCAGTTAACTTAAGCCAAGCTTCAGTAAACTTCACTCACAGATCAAACACTAACAGAGGAGGAATGTTTAACTATGGTGGAAGAAGTAACTACCATAGGGAAGGTAGAAACAGAGGCAGGTAGATTACAAATAAAGGGCCATGTCAAATTTGTGGAATGAGCAACCGTTCAACAACTAAATGTTTCAACCGGTATCATGAGAGGTACATGGGTACCAAACCTGATGATAATTATCAAAACTACCATCATAACTAGCAGCTTTCATAGCCCCATCAAACAGCACTACAAATCCAGCTTGGTTTGCAGATTCAGGTGCCAGCAACCATGTTTCTGCTGAAAGAGGGAACCTGGTTGAAGCACATGAGTATGTTGGTAAGGAAAGATTTGTTGTTGGTAATGGAAATAAACTTCAAATTACTTACATTGGCACAAATCACTTGAACACACAGAATAACAAGTCCTTAGTCCTCAGTAATGTGTTATTAGTACCTTCAATCAAGAAAAACTTGTTAAGTGTTTTACAATTAACTTCTGACAATGGTGTTTTTATGGAATTTAATTATAACTCTTGTGCGATCAAGGACCAACAAACCAAGGAAGTGCTGCTGGAAATGAGGCTTAAGGACGGCTTATATCAGCTTGAACTCCCAGATCAAGTTAAGAGATCATCCTATCAAGAGTCAGTTCACTCAAATAAATCAAAATCCTTAGTATGTGTTGTTGAGTCAGAAGAAACCACGAAGTATGAGTCCCAATTAAAGTTGTGGCACATGAGACTTGGACATCATACATGTCCAGTGATGTCACAAATGCTTAAAGTCTGTAATGAAAAACTTAATGAAAATGAAGTTAGTTAATTTTGTGATGCATGTCAACTGGGTAAATCTCATTCCCTGCTATTCAAATTATCCACATCACACGCTTCAACACCTTTTGACCTTATTCATACAGATGTTTGGGGTCTTGCACCTCTTCAATTAACCTCTGGTTTAAGTATTATATTCTCTTCATAGATGACTACAGTAGGTACACCTGGATATACCATATGAGGAACAAATCAGAAGCCTTAAACTCATTCATTTAATTCAAAAATCTAGTTGAAAACAAGTTTGACAGTAGAATAAAAACTCATTAATCAGATTGGGGAGGTGAGAATAGGGCATTTACCGAATTAGCTCAACAATCAGGCATTGAAATGAGGTTTTCTTGTCCTCATACCTCAGCTCAAAATGGAAGAGCCTAAAGTAAACATAGACACATTACTGAAATCGGCCTAAGTCTCCTTGCTCAAGCAAGTATGCCATTGCACTATTGGTGGGAATCTTTTCACACAACTATCTATCTCATTAACAAATTACCTATTCATATTCTCAAAATGAAGTCTCCCAGTCAAATTCTAACTAATGAGCAAACTGACTACAAGTCTCTTAGAGTGTTTGGTTGTGCTTGTTTTCCCCGTCTAAGGCCTTACCAAGCTCACAAGTTCAGCTTTCACTTCACTAAATGTGTCTTCCTTGGGTTCAGCAATTCTCACAAAGGCTATAATTGTCTCAATCCCATTGCTAAAATTTATTTGTCCAGGTATGTTGTTTTCAATGAAAGGGAATTCCTATTCCGTCGAGCTTTCTCAACAAAAACATCAACTCCCAAAAGTCTGAAACCATCATTCGGTATTTACCTCTTCACACCTCTTTTAACCTTGATCAAACATGCTCAACTGATTTAAGTCGTTCTGATCCAACTCCTCCTGCAGCAGTTCACAAGTCAGATCAACAAGTAGTGTCTATAAATGAGGTACCAGAAATAAATGAACATGAAGAATCAGAAGAACATACTCAAAGGGAAAATCTAGAAGCAACTGAAAATGCTGAGGTTGAGCAAGTTGAAATGAATAATGAGGTTGATCAAAGTCAGGCTACAGAATCATATAGACAGATTGTTGAACATCCTATGACTACAAGGAGCAAAGCTGGTATTTTCAAACTAAAGGTATACTTAACGCAATGTCAAGAATACAAGATGGACCCAAGCAGGACTGAACCAAATGATGTGCTTGAAGCTATGACCGACAATAATTGGAGAGGAGCTATGGAGGAAGAATACAAAGCTCTGATAAGGAACAAGACCTGGAAACTTGTGCCACCATTGGCAAACCAAAAGGTGATAGGAAATAAGTGGATTTTCAAACTCAAACGTGACATTGAAGGAAGAGAGCTGAAACACAAGGCAATGCTCGTTGCTAAAGGGCTTCCTACAAACCTCAGGTGTTGACTATCATGAGACATTTAGCCCTGTGATAAAAGCATCTAAACTGAGAATAATTCTTTCAATTGCTGTCTCAAGAGGATGGAGTGTTAGACAAGTGGATATTAACAATGCGTTCTTGAATGGAAAGCTAAAAGAAGTAGTATTTATGATTCAACCAGAAACTCCGACTTTGGTTACCCGTTCTTGACCTCCTTTCCGGTGTTGGTCGCTGGCTGTTGTGCTATACCGGTGGCTCTCTGTTGTGGCTCCTCTCTGCTTCGATTTCGGCCTTCTCTCTCACGGCAGTTTTCTGTCCGTTCCTTTTTCGGCTTGATTTGGTCGATCCTTGACAATTTCTTGTGAGATTCTTGGGTCCAATTGAGTGTGATGCTACCGTGTTTTCTGCACGCTGTTGCGACCCCTATGGGTGGTGGTTTGCGGTGGAGTATTAGGTTTGCTTCGACACCGTGGGTGTGGTGGATTACTGTTGGTGGTGGTGGTGGTTGGTTGTTGGTGGTTGTGGTTGGATGTTGGTCTATTGTTGTTGGGGTTGGTGGATCTATTGTTGTTGGCTGGCGGTGGTGGTTGTGGTTGGCTGTTGGTGGTGGTGGATCTATTGTTGGCTGGAGGTGGTGGTTGTGGTTGGCTGTTGGTGGATCTATCGTTGTTGGGGTTCAGTCGTGTGTTCTGTGGCTGGGTAGTCTGTGTTGGTCGATCTGTGACCTGTGACCAAGTATCGGTGGTAGGCGGTAGTATGTGACCAAAATTTTGTCAATCTGTGACCAATTACTCAAATGTGACCTAAAAATTTAATAATCTGTGACCTCGAAATAATATGTGACTAACTAATTTAAAAATCTGTGACCTCGAAATAATTTGTGACGTACAAATTTTTTGATATGTGACCTCGAAATAATTTGGGATCAAAAAATTTGACGATATGTGACCAGTAAATAAATCTGTAACTTAAAATTATGAATATGTGACCATTAATCACAAAATGTGACTTTATTATTTTTATTTAATAAATATTTTTAATTAATTAAATAAATACCTGATTTTTGAATTTTTAAACTATTTACCTTATTTTTGAATTGAGGTAAAGAATACACCTTAAATATGATTTTTTCCCTTATATTTTCTAGTGATATCTGTGACAGAAAAAATTGTTCAACAATTCGGTTAATGGTCGGCTTAACATGAAACGACACGTGTGAACAATTATGTTTTAGAAGAAGATCGTTTATTTTTTTCTAGACAAGGCATGTCTCTTTTTGAACATGTTTTTTCAACCAACAGTATCTTTTTAGTCAAAACTTTTGGCTTATTACCGAGTATCGACCCACCTTTATAAATGGATTTTCATACTTATATTTTTTTAGATAAATATTAGCAGCAGTGGGACATACCTTTATACTGGGCCCTTTAACTTCCCTGTGACGTTTTAGGGCAGCAAGAATAATGCTTCTTCTCCCACCTCAGTGTTGGCAAGCATATGCTGAATCATGTTTCTGGCTTCACAATATGCATGTTGCCATGTCCTTGTCGTCTATCTCTTCCCATGCATATCAACATTCCAACTGCCCCCTGTTTCGTTTCCCAGAATTTCACTTTTTTTTTAAAAAATGCAACTTTCTCGTGCTACTTGGCCTCGAGACAAAACCAAAACCCTTTATTATGACAAAAGGGCTTTGCAGATAGCCTTTTTTTCTGCTTATTTTGATTCAAACTGGTGTTCTTCTCGTGTCCATGCTTGCTTCTCAAGTATATTCATCCATTTTTATCTTCTCTCTTTCTCCCTCGAAAACATATATAAAGATTTATCTCTCTGAGAAACAATACATATAAGAGCAGTTCCTTCTTGGCCCCCAACATCTCCCTCCCCAGAAATTGCTCGTAGGTAAGTGACTTGTGTTTTTCAGTAACTTGTTTGTTCGGATACTCTATTTTTCTTCACAGTTTGGACCAGAAAAAAAGTTAATAATTTTAAAGCTCACTTACCATGTTTCCTGTATGGATGCTTAATGCTTTATTTTCAGGATCAAACACAATTACGTCACCATGGAGAAGCAGAACTCAGAGCTGTACTTGAAGAACTGCCACATTATTCTTGAAAATGAGAGGCTAAGAAAGAAAGCGCAACGGCTCGACCAGGAGAATCGGGCTCTGTTATCTGAGCTGCAGCACAGACTTTCAGAAGCAAATTCAGCACAAAAAAATGAATTTGGAATCAACACCACCACAAAAAATTCTACGACAGATCATAGGAAATCCAACAAACCTTGATCAAAACTCAGGACCCCCATGTTTAGGATTTCGTGTAAAATAAGGTTTAATTCTTTGAAGTATCCATGATCATGCCTTGAAAATTGTTTGGATAAGACGAAATAATGTAATATATATTAAATGTTTGTTTGAAAGAATTACATGAATAAACAGAGCTAGTGGAATTTGCCATTATCGTGCCTTTCTTTCAAGTCACTTGATCAAAAGATTCACTACCGCGTGTTAAAATTAACTAAACGATCAGATGGAGAATGCTTTTTCAACTTGTGGGCTTAAAGATACGAAGTTAATATTTATCCCCTGTTTGGTTTAGATTAAAATCTGATTTTAATTCAAGTTAAAGTCAAACAATCAATATTAACCACATCTTTCATGGGTTCCACAACTTTTCAACCACACATTTCAAAAACTTCTATCACAATTCACTAAAAATCTAACTTTAATCTCTATGTTTATCATTTATCCTAATTTAATAGTCAAACTCCCCTCGTCTATAAAATTAATAAGAAAAATGACACGAAGTATGATTTCAGCATACAAAATTTAAGTTTTCGTGCTTGATACTATGCCCTTGTTTGTCATCTATTATTTCAAAACATTGTTTGCTACAGTAAGATTCTCCACCACACATTTATCCAATAAAATATTCTACACATAAACCAATAAAGTAACTTTAAATTTCAACCACACATTCTCCAAAAAATACTATTCATTACACTATTTTAACAACAAAAATGGATGACAAACAGGCTCTATGATTCTTTGTAAGCTTCTTGTTGAAGAGGTTGTTGGACCTGATGTAATAGTTTATTTATTTTTCATATTGATAATGTTTGACTGAATAGCTTGAAAAGTCTTTTTAAAGATTGATTAGTCACATTAATGAAACG
The DNA here is from genome assembly GCA_035079005.1 of Fraxinus americana. Taxonomy (NCBI): domain Eukaryota; kingdom Viridiplantae; phylum Streptophyta; class Magnoliopsida; order Lamiales; family Oleaceae; genus Fraxinus; species Fraxinus americana. Next base: position 6,309,090 of record CM068713.1, on the reverse strand, counting down.
AATATTTGGCCTCTGTTTGATTTCACTAAAAAAATAAATTATGTTCAATTTTTTAATTCATAAATTTTCATTAGAATCTGCTAATTTCTATTTTATTTATTTATTTTATCTCAACCAGATGGGGACTCAACTATTTCGAGAAGGGCTTTTTCATTTGTATCGAAAATGGATGACAATGAGTTTGACAACCTCTTACATACGACTGGTCTCGCGTGATTAAAAAATTAAAAAAAAAAAGTGGACTCCCAGTGTCAACCTACACGTCTAACTATTTTCGATATGAATAACACGACTATTTCGAGAATTGGACTTTCTTGTAATAAATGGAAATTATAATGTGTGGTAGAGTTACAGTGCAGAAACTGTCCACCAGATAGCGGCTCGTACAACTCACCCAAGCACAGACCATTGTGAGAAACTGCACCGTTTTTGTGTGCACCCAAAATGGCGGGAACACTCCAATCCCTAAGTCTCCGCCATCCAGTCGCCGGTGCTCCGCCGTTCCGTCTACTTAATCCAACATTTCCGGCGACTGCGTTCCCTTTTTCCGGCCATAAGGCCCGTAATTCATGTTTTATTTGGAAACGCAGCTCCATTTCAACAATTCCAATTATCAAAGCCAGTACACAATCCCATCAGGTTCACTATCTTCCATCTAACCCCATCTATATTTGAAGAAATTTGTTCTTTTTTGATTTTGCATGCTCTGAGCAGAATTTCTTGCGTGTTTAGGGAAGTGGCGATGATTACAGTGAATTTCCATCAGTTTTGAGTTCCGGAAAAGCTTCAAATTGGACAAAACCATTGGTGAATTTTGCATCTAATAACTTTCTCCCATTAGGTATGTTGGCGATGCGCACGCTCTCTTAAGAAAATGCCAAATCTTCTATTTGAAACAGTATCAGTCTGATGATTGCATTGCACTTATTAAGTTGCTTTTTGATAAATGAACAATGAAGATATCTGATGTTCAAAATTGAGCCTTTTTATTTAGAATTTGGATTGGATGACTAAATATGTGGACTGTGTTGAAGAGGATCATTTGAATAAATTTTTGTACAAGTGAACCATCTAAGGGGTCCCAAGGACTATTGTTCGATTACGATGTGCAGATATCATATGGAAAAAAGCAGCTGTAAGAAACCTGTTCACGGTTTACGTAGTTCAATATTCTGATATCTCTGTATTTGCCGAGAACTCGGGGAAGGAGGGTATGAGATTCAATAGTAGGACATTGGATTTTATGGTTGGATCCTTCACCGGTGAATCACCCCCTAGGTTTTCTGTCATCAGTTAAAACTCTTCTATAATCATCACAAGTTGTTTAGAAAATCACTTCCCTATACCATATAGAACTGGAGAATGTGCTACAGAGGACTCTCATAGCCACACCCACTTTTCCTTCTTTTTTTTGGTAGTAACCAACAACCTACTTAGAAAAATAATGTCTAAAAATTAACTTTGTGTTGTTCACAATCCTTTTTGATTATTTTAATCATTAATTTCTTAAGTTCTAAATTTAAATTCCATTTCCTGTGATGCGCTCAACCTGTGTGTCCAGGTTATCAGTCTTAAGTATGTTCTTCTCGCTTCAAAATTTCAGTATAAATCTTTAACCATATTTTCCTTAAACTAAGAGAAGTAAATGGCAATAGACAAACTAGGGAAGATAGAAGGATTATGACTATCAAATAATTGATAACTGGTTTGACAGAATCACTTTTAATATAAAATATGGCAGATATATATATATATATATATATATACACACACCTTTATCTACAGTGCTCAACCAGAAGTACCTTTACTTGCTTTTTTTGATGTATATGAAGATTTTCGAAACATGGATTAAATTGTGCATATGCAATGCTATACGTTTCGTACTAGTTGTAGGTTGGAAGTTACCTGTAGCTTATTAACGTGGTGATAGAGTTTGAAATTTTAGTGGTTTGTCAACATGATGGGAGACATGTGGGTAAGATACATAATAGATTTGCTTATGGCATTCATGGCACCAAGTTGTGTAGAGCTTCCATGCAATAGCTTTGCAATATTCTTTCAATTTGGTCACCATTGTCCCTAAAATTTGTTTAATTCTTTTTTCCCACGGACGGTTTTAATGTGGGGATAGAGTTTAAATTATTAGTGGTTTCACGACATTGTCAATACGATGGGAGACATGAGGGCAAGATGCATAATAGATTGGCATATGTTATTCATGAACCCAAGTTGTGTAGAGCTTCATTTCAATGGTTCACAATATTCTTCCAGTTCTGTCACCATTGTCCCTAAATTTGTTGGGTTCTGTTTTGTGCCGATGATTTAACTTGCAATATTTTATCATTGGCTAAAATATTGGCATAATATTTTATGCAGCTCTTGTCTGTGGAGTAGTATTTGGACTTTCAAATCCTGGCCTCGGTTGTCTTGCTGACAGATATGGCTTGTCTAAATTTAGCACTTTTGGAATATTTATCATTTCAGGTAAGGTTGTCTCTGTTTTGGCAGTTTCTACATTGACCATGTCTAAATTTGTTGTCTTTCCTATAAATATTACCTATTGAAAGTTAAGCTCTTTTTAGATATTTACTGTTTCCTAGTTTTGCAATTGTTTTATTATCCTCGATATACTTTATATCTTCTCTTGCTTTTCTGTTATACAGGATTGACATTGCGCAGTGATGAAGTTGGTGCTGCTGCAGAAGCATGGCCAGTTGGACTTTTTGGGCTTGTATGTTGTCAAATTCTTATGTGCCAGTATAGTTTCAGTAGGGCCATTCTTCATTTTTTCTTCATCTTTTCTTAGATAGAAGTTTGTTTTTATTTCTTTTGGTCTCCAGTTTATTTTCTCTTTCCAGGGTGGGGGATAGTAAGATGTTCAAAAGATCAATTTGTTATTAGAAACCTAAAATGCAATAGGCAGCAGTAATAGTATTCATGCTTTAAACTATCCCAATTGAGGCATGCCTCAGAGAGAGGTGTCTAAAAAACGCTTCATGGCATTAATTGTGAGGCAATTTTGGAGGCATTCACCTCAACTGGGGCACACTTCTCACAGCACCACCTCAAGGCTTGTGATGCGTGTTCTCTTTATTTTTCATGACTTATTTACTTTGCTGTAGATGTGGGCCCAGAAGACATTAAATATCCTGATGGACCCACGTTGGGGATAACCCACTGTCCCACAAAATTGTGTTTCTCATAGATTCACTGGGAATAGTCCATTGCCCCCACCAACTAAAGTAGTAATTACTTCATAGATTTTTCTTTTGTTTGTTTGCACAATTAAAATTGTTCTATTATGAATTATGAAAATTGTTTATGATTTAATAAGTGTTTATTTTTCATTTTAATAGTTTTTTTTGGCATTTTTGGGTTTACGGTAGGGCTTATGCCTCTTAACGTCTTGAGGCTTACACCTCGCCTAACAAAGGAAAAACACATTAGTACCCAATTACACCATTTTAAACACTGATAGTACTTTATGCATTGCTATATGCAGTTATGTCACCATGTGCAGTGACTAGCAGTTGATATCATTAAGGACAATATCATTAGAAAATGCCAGTTCCTTTATATGATGATGTGAATATTATGTTTGTTTCTGTTTGCCTACATTATTTATAAATGTTAGTATCTTGTGCAACTCTTCTGTTTTTAATTTTTTGTTCTGAAATATATGTTTTTATGTAATTTTCTCACTTTATTTCTTGATGATTGACAGTCTTTCTTTTACCTGTGTTGTGTTGCAGGGTTCAATTTTAATATTCACCCCCTTATTTTCAAAGATTATTTTGCTACTTAAGCTCCAGCCGCAAGAATTTGTCACAGGTTAGAAATTGGACTTGCTTTGACGATGTAAGTGGCATTTGGACCATCTGCCTTTAATTTCAAGATTAGAGAATTTTGAAGGATCATTAGGTGTTGGTGGGGAGGTGTTGCTTTGGAAGCTTCCTAAACTCGAAATATGCCTTAAATTAAGCCCCCGTTTGAGCCCTATTCTTTTGAACTTATTTTTCTACAAACTCATTTTCACACATTCTCCCAACAAAACTATTTTGCACATAAACTCAAATCTTTTCCTTATTTTTTATCCACATATTCTTAGAAAAATCTTTTTTTACAAAATCTATTCTCAAAAAATGGAGCTCAAACAGGGACTAAAGAGACAGGATACAAAGTTTTTTAAGTATCCTACAAAAAATTCCATAGTGATTTTTTTTGCCTCGTCATTTACACCTAACCTGCCCACTTTGCTTCTTAGCTGCATGCATATATTGAGCTCGTAAAATGTTGAAGTATACAAACTATTATAGTAACCCTGGAAACTACTGATATCAATTAGCTTTATTTATAGCTTTTATTTATTGCTACTATAGAAAAATAAAGCTTTTGGAATTTCTTCTTCTTGTAATGCTTTTCTTGCATGTTACCTTTCCATTTATTGGGTTTTTAATTTTTAATATCCTGATAAATATTGTTGATGATAAAATTTATATTGTTGACTCAATTGAAGAGGTGCCCTCAATCCCATTGCCACTTCTTAATAAGGAAATTTATGATATTGTTTTTGATGTGCTCATGTCGGATATACTTAATAACCAGAGAAAGATTCCAATGCCCACGCTTGACACGCACCCGTAAGAGAAAAAGGAAAGAGAAAGAAGAGAATGTTGGAGTCTCCCTATTTTTTTATTTTTTTATTCCTTGTTTCTTTAAATTGCTTTTCTGTATGGGATGGGCTGAGAGGGATCTAGACGACTTTTATGCTTTTTTTATACTTTCTTTTTTATTACTGTTTTGGGACTTTTGGTTTTTACAGGACTTGCCATATTTAGCTGTATGCCGACAACATTATCTAGTGGAGTGGCACTAACTCGGGTATGTTGAACATCAACATGAATTTTCCAAAGGTATGCTTTAATTTATTTCTTGGACCAGAGAGAAGTGTGCTGTGAGTTTGACTGCAGGTTTAATTTGGTAAAACGTAGCTAGCTGGAGGGAACTCTGCCCTTGCCCTAGCAATGACCCTGATATCCAATTTGTTGGGAATTCTAATTGTAAGTTCTGAAGCCAAAGATTGTTCATACTTCTACTTGATTAAAATTGACACCATACATGTTGCATTCTGGGATAACTATGATTTTTTGTTCATTTAGATATCAGCCAGTCCGTTTAACTACTGTGACATGTTATGTGGAGTATAGATCTCCATGCCCATGGGTAGAGTCTAGAGCAGACGATGCAAGATATTAATCATTAAAACAGAATGTTATGTTTTTCCATTGGAAATTTTGATTGAAAATAATTTTTAGGGTGTGTTTGTCTCCCATTATTGGGAGAAAAATAGAGTAATGAATAGTATTTTTTGGAGAATGTATGGTTGAAATTTAAAGTAACTTTATTGGTTTGTGTGTAGAATATTTTATTGGGTAAATGCGTGGTGGAAAATCTTATTATAGCAAACAATTTTTTGGAATAGTGGTAGACAAACAGGGACTTAATATTTCCATTCTGTTAATGAACATCTTCTAATGGAAAAGATCTGATATTAGGTTCATCTAGAAGGATTTTATTGTGTCCTCATATTTTTGAGTGTACCCTTGTTATTAGTCGACTTTGTCATGTGTGTTGGGATGTCTAGTTCACTCTCATCAAATTGTTCTTTCACTATGCATGCAAGCTACATTTCTGTCTATTTTCTTTTTATGACCAGAATATTTTCTGTCATACCATAGGATAAGTTTTTGCTCCTGTTAAAACTGATGCAATTCTAACTATTACATGGCACCACAGTACAAAGTATGATTGTGCTCCCTTTCCTTGTTTTTGGTTACACAGTCAGATCTACTGCATTTAACTGTGGCCTTTTTACTTTAAGCTAGATAACCATGGGCATGCTCTTTCTTTGTGCTCCCCTCTCTGTTTTCCTGAGTGGATCTCAATTACATTGACTGTCTGTTTTGTAATTTACTGCTCCTTATAATGGTTATGATGTCAAAATTTTCTTAATATTATTTGCAAAGTGACTATTGCATATTCACACGTCAGATACCTTTCTCCATCTCAAAATTCATAGCTGCTGGAGTTGGTGTATCAGTTCCAACTGAGCAGTTGTTCAGAAGCCTTGTTCTTACACTTTTGGTTCCACTTATCTTGGGGAAGGTCAATCTCTATCCTCTTAAAACTATTATATGCAATGTGCAACTCTTCATTGTCTTTGGTTTAAAATAGCATAAAAATCTTGCACTGCCAGTGTTTTTTCCCGTTCAAGTATTAATAGACAAATAATTCATTACAAACAAAGTGTCTTCCGATATAGGACATAAGATGTCCTGAGTGGCGGTTGAAAGGTAAAAGAAACACTTCATGAATGAAAAAAGTGTTTTCCAGCAATATCAAAGATCCATAAGTGAAAATCAATATCAGGTCCCCAAAATCTTAGATTGCAGATGCTACCCAATGACGAGTTAAATCTTTTATGGTTTTCTGTTTGTAGCTTGAAGTTAGCCTTTTTTTTTTGGGACGAGCTATTATTTTTTTCTGGAAAACTGAATCTATTCCTTACTACTACGAACAAGATTATTATGTAACAATACCCTATTGTTTTCATTGTCTGTATGATACCATTTAAATGTATCTTCTCATTGAGAGTTGTAACTCTCTGAACAAGTTACACATACTGTGATGTGTTACAAATAAATATAATTTCTTCAGTTATCTGTCAAAATATACGGACCTTCAATATTCATCTCTTTCTTATTTTGGAAGATATAGAAAGGAATGTACTGTATATTCTAGTTATCTGAAGGCTCCCCTCAATGTTTAATTTTGTTGTACTTTAATCCTCAATTGACAATTTCGTTGATGTTTAAGAGAACTGCATCACCTTACTCTTGCAATAATCTCCATTCGCCATTATTCTTCCCCATCTCATTTGTGGTTTGATGCCCTCTCAAGTCTCTTACATCTCATGTTTGATTCTGGTTGGTATGTAGGAGAAAACAATATAGTATATTCCTTTATAGTCAGCACTTTAAATCTATGAGAATAAGTAGCTGAAATGTTAAATGATTTAATAAAATGTTTACACTGTGATCTATTATTTATTTTCGTTGTCTGAGGTGAAAGGTTTTTTATCTGTTGGACTTAGTCAGATGTGCGGTGCAACTCAAGAGAATTGCTTTTTAGATTTTTCTTCTCTTAGCTGAGCTAGCTTTAAGGTTAGGTAAGTTATGTTGCTGAATTATCTGACACAGGTCCATGCATTTGAAGAGATACCTTTAGTGAGAATATATATATTTTTTTGTAGTTTTTAAATTTTTTGGTTTGCAATCACTTATCTCCTTCCCTCTCTCAATTGACAGGTTGCACGAGAACTCTCTAAAGGTGAAACTTATCGGATTCCTTTCATGATGATTAAGCCACCGTTTTGGAAACCAATTTGAAAAACAAATTTATAAATTCAGTCAAAGTCAAACATTAATTTCAACCACACATTCATATCCACTACTCATTTATTATCCACACATTTTGTGGGATACACTACTATTCTTCTTACTATTCCTGTTTATAAATAATTTATAAATTTTCCAAATGGACATAAGTGTCTACGGATTTCTGTCTCTCCATTTTCCTTACAATTCTTATCAGTGACCCACTCTATAGCATGTCCCTTACATTGAAGGATTTTTCTGGTCATTAACTGTATATTGAATTAGGTCTGTGGATGTGATGGATTACTATACAGATTGCATTAAGAACTTGCCAAAAATATGAACTTATTTTACGTGTGAAAATAACAAATATATTTTCATTTATTTTGTTGTGTTTTGATTTATTTTCTTACCCTAATTATTAGTAACTTAGTTTTCAGTTAGGAAATTTTACCATTTTGATATATTGGCAAATCATATTTTATTAGGAATCTTAAGTATGAATAAGACTTGTATTCCTGAATAAACTAGACAATTGATTTAAGACTTGCAATATAATTGAAATTTCATGTAGTCATAACTAATCACTTGGCAAAAGAACATGAGATGATAGTGCTTTCTACTCTTGCTTATGTCTATAGTGTACATTGCAGGGTTGGCAGACTTTGCAGATAGAAATCGTAAGCTTTTGGCTGTGCTCAGTGCAATCCTCCTGGGTTTGGTAAGTCCCTGTTGTGTCTTTATTGTCCCACCATCTCATTCTCATTTGTAATTTACTCAAAGAACTATATATATATCTATCCTATCTGTATCGAATCAGATAAATATGCTAGATTCAATTTATTTGGGTGGGATCCAAGCCTTCAGGCCCACTTGAAGGTACCTACCAGGTGCGTGTTGGAATGATGATTTGGAGGATAAGGCTGTGGCTCTGTAAGTGGGGGTGTCAGACCACATTTGCGGTAGTAATGCTGCTAGGGGAATAGTGCTCTGTCTATCCCAGCCTTCTGAGGCTAGTCTCACTTTACACACTATAGAACATTCAACATACTGAGTGTTAGAACACATTAAATGCGTGACCAGAACCCAACATGCTGAGAACGTGAGGTGTGGACACTGGATAGTCTCATCTTTTGTGAATTTTATCTAAATGGTCTCTTCAAAATATATACAACATTGGTTAATAGCAACTGCAGGTCAAAGATTAGGTAGATGTCCACTTAGACAGACAGAATCAAGCAAGTGACAGGTGATGCTATGATAGGATTAGAGGCGGAGTAACTGTTGAGAGAAATCCAGGAAAGAAAAAAGAAACAAAGGGCACTGGAGAACGACAAACATGATTGCGGGAAAAAGAGAAAGTCGTGGGCACTGGAGAACAACAAACATCTTACAACACCACCCCTCTATTTCTATTCCACCGAGAGTAATCAATTAAAAGAAATAAAAATAAAACTCAAGAACACACAAGATTATAGAGGTTCGCCTCAATGTGAAACTATGTCCTCTCCTGCTGTTACAGTAATTCACTATTATGAAAAAAGTTTATAAGAGAAAATCACACTAGCCCATCTTTCTCCCTTTTTGATGATATTAAAAAAGCCCAAGGACGGTTCGCTACTTATAAGTTAAATTAGGGCAAAACCGAATTATATAAGGATTCCAATTCCTTAATAGAATTTTACAAGAATACAAATTCCTAAACAGTTTAGCTACTATTTGAGCCGCGAAGTGGCAATAAGTAGGCTCCACAACTTTACATTTACCTCCTATTTGAGTCCATTTTTTAAAATTCATTTTTCTCCGAACTCATTTTTAACCACACATTGTAATTTTGCACGTAAACCCAAAACTTTTTCCCACTCTTTTAACCACACATTCTCCACAAAAATCACTTTTAACAAAATCTATTCTCAAAAATGGGGCTCAATCAGGAGCTGATCAGATTGAATGTGTCCATGTGCTTATTAAGAAAGCCAATTCTCTAACATTTAGCTACTCTGATCACAAGTGAAGATTTAAATTTTGTCTTACTGTTTCTTAATGGATGATTGTTATATGTTTTCTGGCTGTGGATATAGCTGAAAATACTTCTGTTTACTTTCCGAAATTTGACATAAATGATTTTTACCTGTGTCTTAATAAAGCAACAAATTATTGTCAGACATTTCGGAGAAGTGCTTTGTTTTAATTTTATGCATCCAAGATCAAATTGTCTTTTCTTTTGTTTTGCTCAGGTCCCATGGATGCAAGTCAGTAGATCAAGGTCACTGCTCTTAATGGTTAAGCCAGCAGTTTTTCTTGCAGCTGTTGGAATGGGAGCGTATGTTCTTTTGCTGCGGCTTTGCTGTCTTGATATTTTTTTTTTTTTACTTTTTTTTTTCATATTGAAATTTGGCATCTATTGATCCTTTTAGCATACTTGCAGTTGGGGTGCGTTACTAAAATTCTACATACATTACAGATTGTGTAGGTCCTTTCAGTATACTTGCAGTTGGAGCGCGTTATTAAAATTCTACATACATTACAGATTGTGTAGGTACAAGTTAGGAGTAAATTCTGCAGGTGCAAACTCAAGTGTACCCGAATTGATATGATGTTGATCCAAAAAAATTGAAAGAGAGAATATATTCACACAAAGTTGGAAGCTATGCGGCCCACTTTGTGCGCCTTTAGTATCTCACTATTAATATATATAAGCAAATAAATATTTGTTATTTTCCCTTGCTTAATAGACAACCCAGTTTTATTGCCTATGCTAAAATGCTTAAATCATTGCATGGATTAATGTTTGTTCAAAATTCATAATTAGCTACATGGGGTAAGCAATCATAGAAGTCTCTTTTGTATTCAATCTTAATTCTGTGTAGAGGAGCATCAGCTTATGGCTATGTCCTTTGAAAGGTTTTTTACCTCTTTCTTTCTTTCATGATATTGGACCCAAATTTTACAAGAGAGGTTTATAATTGACATCAATTCCCAGTCTCTGCATTTTGTGGTGGCTTATTTAATTCAGATTGATGCAAGCCGTGTCTTGCAATTAGAAGCTATCAGCGTGCACACATCTTGCATATATCCCCATTTAGCAGAGTGGTAAATTGAAAGAAACATGATAATGTGAGTGGAACCTCAGGTCTAGATTAATTGATTAGTATAAATAATCTACACACAACATTCTCAAACTTTTCTGGCAGCATTGAAGGAGCTGCATCAACTGATAAGATTTTCACCTTTTCAGGGTTCTACATGCTATCCTTTTAGCTTTTAATGCTCTGGCGATTCCAACCCTTAAGATCGTTACTGGCGGTAGGAAATCCACTTTTGCAAAGAGAGAAAATGTCAGTGCTCTTCTACTAGTTGCAAGCCAGGTGAGATGCTTGACTAGGGTCATTCATACTCTAATTTTTAACATCATAATATGCATCACTTTGACATTCCAAAAGTTTCAGGGTTAAAATTAGATTTCACTCCTGTTATAAATTAATAAACCATATATAAGAGTAATATTGGTGTAAAAAATAACGAATTGGGATTATGGCATTCATGTTTAAATTTTTTTCCTGTTATTCGTCGATTATATATGTTCTGCTGCGTGTTTTTGTAGAAAACGTTGCCCGTGATGGTCGCTGTAGTTGAGCAGCTTGGTGGTGCTTTTGGTGAATCTGGCTTGTTGGTTCTTCCATGTGTAGCGGCCCATTTGAACCAGGTCAGCTGCAATTTTTCTGGTCTTCTATAGTTCATGTCAAGTTTTTTACTATTTTTTTAACTGACTGAAATTATTTTTCGTGCAGATTATCATGGACTCCTTTTTAGTGAGTTTTTGGAATCAAAAGGAGCGTGCATTTGACAATACCAAGATCGCGTGAAATTTGCTCTAGACGATCCTCATTGATCAATGCCATTGCTACTCCTTGTCCCGCTAACTTCAGAAAGGAAGAGATTGATTGAGAGTAGGATCTTTTTATCATTATGAGCTAAGGAAAAACAATAAAGATTCATGAACATAAGCAGAGACCTTCACTTGTTCGAGATTTGTATGTTAGCTTGTGTTCACTAAATGATGAGAAGAGTTATGAACCAGAAAAGAAATATCAGAGAATTAGGATTTGCAAACTGAGAATGAGTTATGCTATCTTGTGACTTTTTTTTGGCTTGGAATATTTCTCTGTAACTTGGCCAGATTCGATGAAAACATATCATGGCATTTGACTATCGATATTTTTAAAATGAAATGAAACTTGTTTTCTTCTTTCTTAATTATGTTTAGTGTTACTTAAACTTGATGCTAAACATGTTATTATAGTTCAATCGACCGATAAAATCATTCATTTTAAGAACCTTTTTAATCGAGTAATGTAAAATATGAGGTCATGATTTTCATGGTGCAACTTAATTCATTTCTATGTGATTAATTTTACAAATTTAGAGCATGCTTGAAAAGTGATTATAAATATGTGAATAAAAATGATTTGAGCATTTATAGATTGTTTATGAACATTAGCGAAACATATGTAATCGTCGTGCTATGTTATCCCACAAAAAGTCCCTTGTGATTATCTGAAAAGTTATTCAATTTTCTTGTCTAAGAAATTTTTAGAATGTTGAATAAATGAAAAAAGTATATAAAAACGATGGATACAGTGTCATTTGGTCCTTACGCAATAAACATTGTCAATTTGTCTTCTAACCAAACATGTCACGAAGTCACAACTGCTCCCCCACTTCGATAGACGATAATTACACGTTTTTACCTACCAACCTAACTAACATCTATATTCATAGACTATACAATAATATAATGTTTTTTTAGTTCAATGTGAAATATATTTCTAGCAATAATGCAAACTATATACACTGCCTTTATATTAAAACGTCTCTTTAAGCAAGTTTGACGACATTCTCGACAATATAGAATTTATTATCTACGTTAACCAGAAACATTAAGGTGTTTAGATAGACTAAAAATCCACATTAACTTGCTTAATTTGTCGAGAATGCTTGGTGATAAGTGTGTTTTCCATGCTCATCTCGATTCTTAAATGTGTATATTTTGATTAAATGGGTGGATTTCTATTCATATTTGTGTGTATATTGTGTTTGTAAGTAAAAACTTGAATGGAGCTGAATTGAGAGAGAATGAGATCACTGGGAGGTTTATTGAGCAATAAGGGTGAAAATGAAGAGCAACACGAAAACTAGGACTTGAGTGGAAGCTTTGAAAGTGACAATTGGATGAATTCACAAGTTGTGGGGACCAAAGTCAATGTTTGGGAAGTTTGAGATCGTCGAAAACTTTGAAGACCAATTTTGAATGAAATAAAAGTTGAAGGACCGAAGATTGATGAATTAAAGTTAAGAGGGACCAAAATTTCACAAAAACCTAGAGCCAAGGGACTAAACCTGTACGGAAAAGCGTAAGGGGACCAAATTGACAAAAGCTGAAAAGTAGAGGGCAGCCACCCCTGGAGAATTTGGGAGCCCATTTGCCACCCTTGTCCGACCCATGCTTAGGGAGGACGCTCCGACATCTGACGGGGCCTAAACGTTTGATTTCCTAAGTTTAAGGCTCTTTTGAGTATTTGATGTACACGACCTTCCAGACATATTAGCTTCTATATAAGTACGAGTTTTGCTACAGTGACATTCTCAATGTTATGATTAAAAAAAACCATACAAGTGTTGCGCGACACCTGTCACATTTTTAAACTCTGTTTGAGTAGCATTATTGATTTAAACTTAAACACCATATCTATATATATATATAAAAACAGAAGTGCCGTCAAAAAAAATTTCCCGCCAAAATGTACTTTCCTCTTATGGAATTCTGATTAAAGTCCGTCTACCCATTAGTCAAACATTACAGCATGCTTTTATTGATAGTAACAATTTCATTTGTTGAGTTTTGTGTTCATTAAATCATTCTTTTTTTAAAAAAAAAATGTTTGAAAACCGAAAAGTCACTATAACCTGCCTTTTATATATAAACTTCTTTGGATTATTATCATTTTAAACGTTTAAATTGTTTTGTGTGTGCTAATTACATTATTATTATGGTTTTGAAACTTAATTAATGTTTGATTTTATTATTATTATTATTATTATTATTATTATTATTATTATTATTATTATTATTATTATTATAACAGTATTCGTGAAATGTGTGCCATGTTAAATACCACGTTAATATGATGCAAGTAAATATAAATTACTGAACAAAGACCGTTAGCCATGGTTAGCTCAAATCATGGATTAAAATTCTGAGTTATGAAACCCAATAGATATTTAGATGCCCAAGTAATTAATAATTATTAATAGTAAAATGAGGTAAACCAATGTTATAAAAGTTGTTCTGTATTAATTATTTCTATTTTTCCTTTAAATTTGATTTGCACATAAAGAGGCAGAGTGACTGTTCGTTTTCCGAGTAGGGACGTGCAACCATTTTGAAATACTACAATTTTGTCAATATTTTACTTCAAAATCCATCATTCTACCTCATCGCTCATCATTTTAGCAGTGTAAACAAGACTTCAAATTTGATTTATGCAAGCACATTTACAAGAAATTTGAAGACTTCGTTTTCTATTCGTCTCGGGAGAATTATTTTTGCGGGTGTAACATTTTTGTGAGTATATCGTTCAAGTCGCAGTCCGGGTGACATTCTAGCAATTCTGTTTCGAATACATCTGTTAATGACCATTTTTTTTTGTTTCACGATTTTAACTTTTTTTACTTTTTCTACCACGTCGAAGATAGATAAGTGCATATGACACCGATATTTGATCTTCTGCGAGATATCAACGTCATGAAGAGTAATTGGGCGCTAAAAGTGCGTGTTATCCGTGTTTACGAGCTACCAAAGATCACAAATCCGAATGAAACATATAGCTTGGAGTTCATTTCGCATGACAGTGAAGTGAGTTTTCCTATCACATTTCAAACTTTAGATGTGGATCTGGTATTAACATATGTAATGCAACATGTTAATTGTAGATTGAAATTTAGGATATGAAAGTGAGAAAAGAATTATAAATATGACATAAAATAAATTTCTAAGGTATAATTTGTATTCTTTTCGTCAAGAGGTATAATTTTCTGAAAATTATAAATTTGCTACTATAAGCCATGGAAGAAAATGTCTATATGTTTGTTTTAAAATTTGAAGATGAATATCAGTAAAGAAAAAAAAATAATAAGAATAAAAAATTAAATTAGTACTTTGTAAATTATCAAGCAATTATTTTTCCACTATAATTTTTTTTCAAGATGAAATGAGATATGATCGGAAAGCATTGGTGGAAGAACACAAGAACATGGTCTCTAATTTGACAATTGAGCAACGACATGTTTATGACACACAGTATTGAATTCAGTTCAATTGGATAAATGTGGTGTTTTTTTGTTTATGGTTATGGAGGTACAGGGAAGACCTTTGTATGGAAAACTTTATCTGCAGCTTTAAGATCAAAAGCAGAAATTGTATTGAATGTGGCGTCAAGGGTAAAGCATCGTTACTTTTAGACGGTGGTAGAACTCCACATTCAAGATTTGCGATACCGCTTAGTCCAAATGAAGATTCCACGTGCAACATTAAGCAGGATAGTCCTCTCGCGGAATTGATTGTTAGATGCAAGCTTATAATTTGGGATGAAGCGCCTATGATGAACAAATATTGTTTTGAGGCTTTGGATAGAAGCATGCGAGACATTTTGAGATTCAACAATTCTACGAGCAACGACATGTTTATGACACAGTATTGAATTCAGTTCAATCAGATAAAGGTAGTGTTTTTTTTGTTTATGGTTATGGAGGTACAAGGAAAACCTTTGTATGGAAAACTTTATCTGCGGCTTTAAGATCAAAGCAGAAATTGTGTTGAATGTGGCGTCAGCGGTAAAGCATTGTTATTTTTGGACGGTGGTAGAACTCCACATTCAAGATTTGCGATACCGCTTAGTCCAAATGAAGATTCCACGTGCAACATTAAGCAGGATAGTCCTCTCGCGGAATTGATTGTTAGATGCAAGCTTATAATTTGGGATGAAGCGCCTATGATGAACAAATATTGTTTAGAGGCTTTGGATAGAAGTATGCGAGACATTTTGAGATTCAACAATCCACAGAGTATGGAACTATCTTTTGGAGGAAAAGAAGTTGTTTTTGGAAGAGATTTTCGACAGATGTTGCCTGTGATTCCAAAAGGAAGTAGACAGGATATTGTGCTTGCAGCTATCAATTCATTATATTTATGGAAAAATTATAAGGTTTTGAGATTGTCCAAAAACATGAGACTACAAAATATCGAGTCAGATGCTAAGTGCATTGAATTAAATGCATTTTCTGATTAGATTGCGAGTATAGGGGATGTAACAATTGGCTGTGCGAATGATGGCCATGCAACAAATGAAATTTCGGATGATATTTTGTTACGTGGATTCGACAATCCAGTCAAAGCAATCGTGGATAGTATGTATCCGTTGTTTACTTGCGACGTTAATAAGGCAAATTATCTGCAAGGAAGAGCTATTCTCGCATCGATACTTAATGTGGTTGAATCTGTCAATGATTATATGATTTCACTAAATGCGGCTGAAGGAAATACTTATTCAAGTTCTGACTCAACTTGCAAGTCAGATGCCAATGTTGACATGTTACGTGACCTTCATACGCCTGAGTTTTTGAATGGAATTAGACGGTCTGGTGTGCCCAACCATGAATTGAAATTGAAGGTCGGCAATCCTGTTATGCTTTTACGCAACATAGACCATTTCGCCGGCTTATGCAACGACACAAGATTGATTATTACGAGGCTCAGAAGTTATGTTCTGGAAGCAAAGATTCTCGCTGGAACTAATGCAGGTCATAAGGTTCTTATCCCTAGAATGACGTCGACTCCATCTAATCCAAGGCTGCCATTCAAGTTTCAACGAAGATAATTTCCTCTTATTGTATCATACGCAATGACAATCAACAAAAGTCAGGGTCAATCGCTATCTCATGTTGGTTTGTATTTGAAAAAATTAGTTTTTAGCCATGGTCAGTTATACGTTGCTATATCTAGAGTTACAAATCACAAAGGGTTGAAGATTTTGATTTGCGATAAGGATGACGGACAAGACAATTCAACGACAAATGTGTTTTCAAGGAACTTTTCCAAAATTTGTAGTAGTTGGAACATCGGTTTAATTTTTTTATAACAATTGTAACGCATATATGATACTTATTTCATATACTTTTATAACAACCTCAATAATCCCTTTTAAGTCAAATGAAATATTTAATCTCAACGTTTATAAATTTATTTTTTTAGTACAATATCCGTGCATCGCACGGTGACACACTAGTCTAAGTAAAAAGAAACCACCGCGCTTTATGCCAAAACATAAGTACTCTTTTGGGAAAGAAAACACAAGGCAAAGCATGGGGTTTAAATGCTCTTTAGTGTTTTTCTTCAATTATGATGCATAAATAATTTCTTTGTTAGGGTTAATGATGAAACCTAGTTTGAGCCTCAGTTTAAATGCTTAAGTTTTAATTTTGCAATTGTTTTTTTTGTATCGTTTTTACTTCCATTATCAATGCATGGAGTAATTAGCTACTATTTCATTGAATTATGAACGATAACAAAATGAGAGGCGATTTAATTGTTTCGTGACTACGAAGGTAAAAACCGGAAATTGAGTAGAAGATAGATACATACTTTTACTATTTTTACGATTTTTAATTGAATGCATATTAAGAAATAGTTCAGATTTACATAGAGATACAACGAATTGACATAATTATGTAAAATTGATTTTACTCAAGAGAAGTTATCAATCAATTTAGAGGAATTCGACTGGGTACACAGAGTCGATTGTTGTTAGAATCTGATCGTTAGAATTAAAGGAATAGCCACGACCAATTCGTGAATGTACTTTTCACATTTATTTGAAAACTTAAAATTGTAGATATCACGTTCATTTTAATTTGTTTTCTTAATCAATAGATTTTTAGGAAAAATCACAACATCAAATTGATTTTTTCTTTCATTTGAGATAAAGGTTAGGCATAATTTTATCGATAATTAGGTAAAATAGTTTTCATATGAACAACATAAGATGTATTCAATTTGAACTTTTAAAAACTTTTTGAAACTTTCTTAAGTGAATGACTTTTTTAGAATTTAATGAACTCTCACGACTTGTTACAGAATGGATTATTCTCCTTGAACAGGGCCACCTCGACCACGTTCAAACTTGGTGCCCCCTATTGGTAGGGGGTCTTTAGCATGACCCTTACAGAATTATTCAAATCTTTTATAGACATCTAGAAACTTTCATTTAAAGACTTTATGGAATAGTGCTTGTAAGAAGATTAACTAGCTCAACTTTCTTACTTTCTGCCACTAAGAAGGCGAGCTACAAAGAAAAAATCTCGATGCTACTATAATAACAGAATGTATAAGAACCAAAATAAGAGTAGGTCCCTCCATATCATCGGGTAACCATATATGAAGGGAAAATTGTGCAGATTTAACATTTGCACTAGCTTGAGAATCTTCTGGTCCAGGAGGTCTGTAAAACTCGTTAGGATAAGCAGTATTATTGAATTAGACAAAACATTAAGCAATGATATCATAGATGGATGAATAGATTCATGGGTTTGATATCTTGTATAGATCTCACGGGTGAAGAAATATTCAATAGATCACATAGAGCCGACGAATGAGGTGGATTGATTATCACAGTTTATTGGAATTTCAATGGGAGGACAGGTTGTTTGGGGCTGCCTCATGTACAATTCTCACAGGTAATGTGTAGGTACATCGATGATGATCTAGCTTCTTGTATTTGTAAAGTTTAACTAGCGTGATGAAGTGATATTTACTGTTTAGGACTTGGAGGGAAGTAGGGATGTCAATGAGCCGAATCAAAACTTGAAGCTCGGGTTCGGCTTGAGCCTCATCGAGCCAAACCGGCTCATGGTTTTTTTTTAAAACACGGGCAGCTGATTTCTTTAATTTTTTTTTAAAGGCTTGCAGGCAGTTTTTTTTAAAAAGGCTCAGCTGGTCACGGCCGCCTGAGGTAGTGTGCCAAATTGACATTTGACACCCTTAGAGGGAAGTGGAGAAAACTAACAACTGATTGAGATGGACAGACAAAGAATTAGGCCCTGTTTGATTTGTAGCATTTTCCATGGATGTAGGAAATCATTTTCCATTTTCCAACTAAGTGAATGTTTGATAGCACAAAAATTCCATGGAACTCCTTTTCAGTATGGAATTCACGTGCCCAGTTTTCCTCTTTTTTGATGAAATTGTTTTCCCATGGTTTCGGTGGTTATATGTTTTCCACCTTTTATTTTTTATTTTTGGCAATTAGAACAAATTTGAGACCCAATGGTAAAAAAATTCACTTTAATGGATAATTTTCATAAAAAACAACGTCAAACGGATGCCAAACTTTCAACATTTTTCAAGTGAAAAATTATACCAGTCAAATACAATTAATTACAATTCCCACTAAAACATTTTCCAGGCAATTCAATTCCATGTAAAACATTTTCTTTCCACCCAATTTTCACCTTTACAATCAAACGGATCCTTAGTATAATAAGAAAAATGGCTCCATCGATGTGTTTAGTAAGGTTGACTAGACATTACAGTATAATATCAAGAAAAAAAACTAAGGGCGTATTCGGTAGAGATTAAAATTGGATTAAAATTGAAAAACTAACCGTTATTGTTGACTTTTATTAGACGAGTGAGACCCAATAACGGCCATATTTTCAATTTTAATTGGATTTTAAGCTGTACCGAACAAGCCCTAAAACCTAGTCTATAATATTGTCTAGTATTATATACTAACATGCCCTTTGGAAAAAAATCAATGCCCCACGACGGTAGATAGCACACCATATTGCTTGATGTGCATTTGGGTTTTTAAGCAATGTGTCCACGTTCGCTGACAAATATGGAAAGTTGCCCTAAAGTTACAGTAGGTTAAGGCTTAGGACATAATAGATATATTCCAAATACATCAAAACTAAGCTTTGCCTATGTGTAGGAATATGCATGTCAGCAAGGATTATTCGAGTCCTTCCATCGTGACATGTTGGTTGGGTTTGGGCAATGGGAATTCGATGTTGGGAAATTATTTAATTTGTTATGATGGGCCGACATATGTAATTAACTGTGTATAAATGCTATCTTAAAGTTAAACCCAAAATTAAAGTGATCTAATAAGGAATTAAGTAATTGGGCTTTAAGTATCTAAATAAAGTGTGGACCGGACTATGTGTGTAGAGACCGGATCCATTAGGGTTTGTATTTGACGATGGGCTGAATACATATGGAAATATATAAGGGGCAATTACAGAAATACCCTATATTTTGGGGCAATTTTGAAAAATCATGATAAACTTGGAACAAGTGGTAATTATATATAATTTACCGTAAAAAATACGGCTCAAAAACTCACGCCCCAAAACTCACAACAGAAACCAGCTCCATATACAAAAATCGAAGGAAAACTGAAAGGAAGAAGAAGAAATCTTCGACTCTTCCACAAATAACGCAATTCTGGGAGGGAGGAGTCGGCCTCCTATCTCTTTATTCGACGCAAACTCTCCAGAAAATCAAGGAAATAGAATTGTAAGTTTAAATCCAGAAATATTTTAAACAAGAAAGTGCATTTGGATTCCATAAACATGAATTTTATTGAATCCAGCACATCAATTGTGCATTAGCATTGTTGAAGTTATTTGTGTTTTGAGTAGATTTTAGTGTAAGCTTCATTTGAATGATAAGATGTTTCGAAAATGATATGAGGATTACTAGATATGGAAAATTAGCTTTGAATCGATTGCAATTACTTTGATGCATGCTATGTGTTTGACAAAAGAATAATGTGAAAAAGTGACGTTCTGTCACTTTTCTAAAAAAAGTCACGATCTCGTTGGAGCATTAACTAGATGCATACATGTGCGTTTTTGGAAATTTGAACATACCAACTCAAGCAATTAGACTATTTTATGTTAATACATATGAGGAAAAAAAACTTTAAATCAATTACATTGATCCATGCAAGATGTTTATAAATTCTGTCACTTTTCTATGAAACTAATGATTCATAGGAATGGTTTTTAATTATGTTAAAAGAAGCTTATGGTGAGCGAGAAGGATTGTGTATAATCTCAGATGGACATGCAAGCATAAAAAATGCAATTCACAACGTGTATGAGAATGCAATGCATGGGCTATGTTCCTATCACTTGTTAAAGAACTTGAAGTCATCTTTTGGTGGGAAGAAAAAAGGAAAGAATATTGCAGAGCATTTCAACAGAGCTGTGAGAGCATATTCTAAGAATGATTTTGAGTTCCATATGAAACAATTTGATGAAATCAATACAGGGATTCGATCACATTTGGTATGTTTTATAACAACCTCTGTCACTTTTTTAACAGAGAGTGACAAAATGTCATTTTTTTGTTTAAAAAGTTTGCAAGTATTAATACTTTTTTCTAAGAATGATTTTGAGTTCCATATGAAACAACTTGATGAAATCAATACAGGGATTCGATCACATTTGGTATGTTCTATAATAACCTCTGTCGCTTTTTGTTAAAAAAGTGACACTCTGTCACTTTTTTAACAGAGAGTGACAAAATGTCATTTTTTTGTTTAAAAAGTTTACAAGTGTTAATACTTTTTTCTAAGAATGATTTTGAGTTCCATATGAAATAACTTGATGAAATCAATACAGGGATTCGATCACATTTGGTATGTTCTATAACAACCTCTGTCACTTTTTTTTTAAAAAGTGACACTCTGTCACTTTTTTAACAGAGAGTGACAAAAAGCGTAATTAATACGGTTTTGTGATGATTAATTAGTTAATTAGGGTATTTTTCTAATTAGCCATGTTTTGACCGTATGGGGCCTAATTTCCCCAATATATAAAGGGTTATGATCCCCAATTCATGTGTGATTTTCTCATTTTTTGTGTCATATCATCAACACAAGAATACAAGGGAAAACATATGAAAAGGAAGATCCATAAAACCCACAACCAGGAATTAAGATGGAGATTTGAAGCAACCAAATTGAAAATTTAGATTCATTATTTAAGTCAGAAATCAATTGATTAAGGTATGTTTCGTGTTAATTCAGTTTCTTGATGGTTTGACATGAAGATTTTGGCAAGATCATAAAGTTTAAGTATTAATAAAGTTACAACATTCGATCCTATCGATCTTGAGAACCCTTTAACGGATATAGAGAAGGTTCTATTCATCTGGGGCATGGCATTGAGGATGGTATGGTGCCCATTTCACTGCAGCGCTACATTTTCAAGAAGCTTCCTTGGGTACAATACCTTGACATACCAGATGCTCGACATCTGTTTGCATATGCTGATTATAATGGCTTAAAAATTTCAATCTTGAACACACTTTTTGACAGGGGATAAGTAACTGCAGTATAGGTTGTAATATACATCTTGACTCTGTATTATTTCTTGGATAATATTTATTTCAAGACTTTATCCATTATGTGAAAATTGCTCGATGCCAATTGCACTCCTCGTCTTGCTAACTTGTGAGAGGGAGCTGCATTCTATTGATACGAGGATCTTCTCATCATCATGAATATAGCCAGAATTGCACTCATGTATGGTTAGCTGATACTATGGAGGGACCTATTATTATACATTTTTAGAATACTTAATAAAAATATAAACATGTGTTAACGTGCATTACAAAAGACATCTTGCATAAGAAGCATATAGAGCTTTTATTTGTGTGGGTTCATTTGCATTTTTTATAAGCAAATAAGTATGATGTCGACATGCTTAGAGCTTGTTTGATATCAATTTTTTAAAGTAGATTTTGTGAAAGTCAAATTTAAAAAAAAAAAAAAAAAAAAAATATATATATATATATATATATATATATATATATATATATATATATATATATATATATATATGAGATGAAAAAGTAAGAAAAAATTATTTTTGTTGAAAGAACATGTTTGAAAAATGAGTTTTAAAGAATTTCTACCAAACATGAACTTTTTGCACATGTTGTATTAAGATTAAATGAACGGATGATAATGTACAAATTAATGAAATTTGAGTATATGTATCAAATTAAAGCAGAAATGTTATCATGCTCACAGTAGGAAATCTTATTTTGCCCACTTGGAAATAACCTTATTTATGGTTCTCTCGCCACATTAGCAAATGGGTAGTCTTATTCCATCTACGGTAAACAAGAGAACAATTTTGCAAATTGAAGATGAGTTATCCAAATGCAACTTCCTTCAACTATTTAGGACCCACCATCCTCTTGTACATGCTCTAAATGTGTCATATAGTCACAACTAATCCACCCACTTCAATAATGAAATGTTTTTACCTATGCATCTATCTATCTACCAATACCATACATACCACATCTATATGGCTTATAATGCAATGCACTGAAATAAACATAAGCTGCTCAAATATTTCCACCTCCTCTTGGCTCCCTTCTTTCAGGTTCTCTCTCTCTCTATATATATATATATGTGTGTGTGTGTGTGTGTGTGTGTGTGTGTGTGTGTGTTATGCTTAATGTGGTTAGCATAACTTCTTACAGCACGAACTTTGAATTTCCTTATTAAAGGAAAAGGGAGTTGTTTGCAATTTTTGGTGTCTGCTAATTTCATTGGAATGTGCTAAGTGGTAATATACTTCCCGATTTCCGATTATTTATTTAATTAGATGATTATGAGATGCTTTTTTTTTTGACGAAAAGTAGAACTATAATTGTATTAGAAAATTGGTTCTCTCCAACCACAAGCTGTAAAAGAAATTTCTGTGTGTGTGTGAAAAATTGATCTGAGATTGTGTCACCCATTTGCGGCTATCTGTGCTTTTAGTATCTATCACATTTAAAGTGGTCGTCTAATATACCCAATAAGGTTACAGGGAAGGACTCCAAGATAATCCATGACTATCTATTAGCTTGGTGAATGTGTATATTTTACTTGATACAATATAATCAAATTCCCATTTAAATTGGGACAATATCAATTCAATTCCCAAAACTCCCTACCTATAAAATAGCATGCAAGACTATTAATCAAACATGCTTACGAGTTAGAGATTGAATATAGGGAAAATAGCATTTAACGTGGATCAAAGTAAGGTATTGATTGCTCCATATTTACTTTGTATCTTGGGATTTATGTCACAAAAATTGTTGGTTTCAGACACTTACTAAAGATATTCAATGCTTCAGCTTTTATATATTGGGCAATGTCTTGGAGAATCATAGTAGTCTTGTTGATTGGATTTCTAGCATTGGCACACCAGTCCTTTAGGCCTCCACCTCCCCGTATTTGTGGTTCTCTTGGTGGTCCACCGATTACAGGACCCCGGATCAAGCTTAGAGATGGAAGACATTTAGCCTATAAGGAGCATGGAGTCCCAAAAGAAACAGCTAAATATAAGATCATCTTGGTTCATGGTTACACCTCTAGTCGGCATGATGCTGCTCTTGCTACATCGGTATTATTGCAACTGGTTGTTAAGTGAGTTAAATTTCTTCGTGCAACAACTAAGTTTTTGCTGTTGCTAATTAATCAATGTATTTTTTGACCTTTTAGTCATTGGTCGAAGAATTGGGAATACACTTCGTGTCTTTCGACAGACCAGGTTATGGGGAGAGTGATCCGGATCCAAAACGAACCATAAAAAGCACAGCTTTAGATATAGAAGATCTTGGAGAACAACTAGAACTTGGTTCTAGATTTTATGTCATTGGATTTTCCATGGGAGGAAATGTTGTGTGGGGCTGCCTCAAGTACATTCCACACAGGTAATATGTAGGTACATCAATTACTATGGAGCTTCTTGTATTTTCAAGTTAAACCATCATGACAAAGCAAGATTTACGAATAGCGTTCTAAGGGAAGTCGAGAAAGTGAATGACAAACAAAGAGTAACAACTCAATATAATACGAAAAAGAACATTATTGTTATGTTTGGTAAGGTCAACTCGAGAGTACATGACAATATTAAGGAAGAATATGAGTTAAAATCTTGTATATTATACTCTTCGGTCTGAACATGTTTCAGAAAAATAGCTCGCCCAAGAATAAATACCATATCATGCTGTTTGATGCGCATTTTGGGTTTGTTAAGCAATGTGTCAATGTCCCTAAGTTACCTTAGGTTAACATTTTCAGGCACGATCCATAATTACTGGCAAAAATATTTGTGAGAAACCTGAAACTTAACTGTCACCTTTCATTGTACAGGAATGAGTCTCTCTCTCAGGTCGTCTTCAGGCACTTGTGTTTCTGTTATCCTCTGGCTGCAGTTATAGTATTTTTACTTGTTTCTCTAATTCTTACATGATGCAGGATGGCAGGAGCAGTATTGATTGCTCCAGTTATCAATTACTGGTGGTCTAATTTTCCTGCGAACTTATCTACAGAAGCATACAATAAACAGCCCTGGGAGGACCAGTGGGCACTTCGAGTGGCACACTATATGCCATGGCTCGTCTACTGGTGGAACACTCAGAAGTGGTTTCCTTCCTCTAGTGTTACGGCTGGAAGACCTACTCTTTCGGCCTCAGATTTGAAAATAGTTTCCAAATTAGCCAAAAAACTGATAAGGGTACTGATTTTGTTGTTGTGTACCTGTGAATGCACATTATATATCAATAGATATATACATCGATTTTAAACCTTGTTTGTGTATAGGAATATGCAACTCAGCAAGGAGTATTCGAGTCCCTCCATCTAGACATGATGGTCGGGTTCGGGCAATGGGAATTTGACCCTATTGATCTCGAGAACCCTTTTTCTGATAGAGAAGGTTCTGTTCATTTGTGGCAAGGCGTTGAGGATGGATTGGTGCCTATTTCACTGCAACGCTACATTTCCAAGAAGCTTCCTTGGGTACAATACCACGAAATACCAGATGCTGGACATCTGTTTGCTTATCCTGATGGTGCTATAAAAGACTCAATCTTGAAAACCCTTTTGACAGGGTAGAAGAAGTAACTGCAGTATAGGTTGTTATATGCTTCTTGAACAGTATTTCTAATAATTGATTCCTTGTGTCATGATTCTGTACAACTTGATTCATGACATGCATTTAAATTGCATTGCGAATTAAATTGATTAGTGGCTGTTATTTTCAAAATATGTTGTTCAAGTTTCTTATAACATGTTTGGTATGTAAGATTGGATAGTTTCATGGGAAGTAGTGTGCATTCAACTGATATGAGGATCTTGTTTTATAATGATTTTTGTTTTACAATGTGAATACAAAATTACTTGAAATCGCATAAGAATTAAGCTATTCAAGTAAAGGAATAAGCTCTACAAGCATTCAACCAAAGAGAACTTGCCATATTCAATGATGAACAAAAATCCTATCTTTGAAAGGAAAGACAGACTGCACGAGCCTAACGTCGAGCTTAGGACATATAGGTATAGGTCCCCAACGATGGTCACAAGCAAGCTAGCCCTTGCTTGTGTGCCCGCCAGTAGGTTGCCATTTCTATCAAAACAAGGGGGCTAGCAATCCATATATCCGTGTGGGCAAAGCAGTATGAGTAACCTTGCTTCAAAGGGCATCAAACTAGCCTTGATTCCACACATTATGACTCCGTACAACTTGATTCTTAATATAGAGTTCACTAGAAATTGCACTTTAAATTCAAAGTGATTTGTGGCTGTGATTTGAAAATTTGATGTAAATTCATAAGCTTCATATCTTGTTGAAATACGTTCCTCAGCTTGTTTAGGAAAGAAGTTTATTTCTATATTTAAGATTCTGGTATTATACCAGATCTTTTCTATTTTTATTGTTTCCTATCTTAGAGGAAGATTTTCCTCTTTATTAGGTTTCCTTTTCTTTTCCTTGATTTATGCAGTTTACAGCTGGGGCATTTGTATATATATGTGTACTCTGTAATTCCAGAAGATCAATGAGAATGAATGCAGAAATTCATACATCTCCTCAGAGATTTCTACATGGTATCAGAGCTTGAAATTCTCTGAAGGTCTGTAGCATTCTCATGACAAAATACGGTATGGCTTCAAGCCAATCTTCTGACGTCACCTCCAAAACGAAGGCTCACCATCGGGCGACGAGCAATCCTGGAGGATCTGATGGATTATCTTTAACCATCACTAGTCATAAACTCAATGGAGACAACTACCTACAATGGTCCCAATCCGTGATGATGTATATTTGCGGCAAAGGAAAGGATGAATATCTCACAGGGGAGATCGAAATTCCTGAAAAAACTGATCCTCGATTCAAGGCCTGGAAGACAGAAAATCATATGGTCATGTCCTAGCTCATAAACTCGATGATCAACGAAATAGGGGAGAATTTCCTTCTTTACCAGACGGCTAAGGACATATGGGATGCAGCGAATGTGTCATATTCAAGTTCTGAAAATACCTCAGAACTATTTGAAATTGAGGGCAAACTCCATGATCTCAGGCAAGGTGATCTCTTAGTCTCTCAGTATTATAACGCCCTCACCCGGTACTGGCAGCAGCTAGATATGTTTGAAAGCCATAATTGGAAGTGTCCTGAAGATGCACTCCAGTACAAGAAGATTGTGGACCAGAAATGTACGTTTAAATTTCTGCTTGGGCTAAATAAAAATCTTGATGACGTTCGTGGAAGTGTAATGGGAACGAAACCTCTTCCATCGGTCCGTGAAGCCTTCTCGAAAGTCCGACATGAGGAAAGTAGAAAAAAGGTAATGATGGGATCTAATTCAAATGGCGATATAAGCACAGAAGGTTCTGCCCTCGCAATTCGAGGAGTTAGTGATAATCAAATCACTAGAGAAACTGGGGATGGAATTGCCTTTGCTGTGCGCGGAGTACCTCCGAACAGTAATAACAATTCCAATAGTCGACAGAGACGAGGACGACCATGGTGCGATCACTGCAGAGAACCGGGGCATCTAAGGAAGACGTGTTGGGAAATTCATGGCAAACCATCTGACTGGAAGCCATCCCTTCCAGCCACGAGAAAGAAGGACGGGCTAATTCTGCAACAACTTCAGATGACCACCATAACACTACAGAATCCAGTCCATTTACTAAGGAACAGCTCAAAGTCCTCCAAGAGCTCTTCTCAAAAGCCGGTTCTACGTCAGGGACAAGTATGCTAGCCCAGAAAGGTAAACACTTAAATGCCCTTACAGTAAATAGAGGACAGACAAGGCCATGGATTATTGACTCGGGGGCATCAGATCATATGTCAGGAGATGCTAACATTTTTTCTGAGTATAGGCCATGTGATAAAAACTCAACTGTTCGTATAGCAGATGGATCTTAGGCTAAGGTGGCAGGAAGTGGCTCAGTTTGGGTTACGAAGGACCTCGTGTTAAAATCCGTGCTTCATGTCCCTAATTTAGATTGCAATTTACTATCAATAAGTAAATTGACCCGAGACCATAATTGTGTTGCTAAATTCTGTCACAACTTGTGTGAATTTTAGGTATTGAATTCGGGGAAGATGATTGGCAGTGCTGAAGAGGACTCTGGACTCTATCTTCTCAAGGGTGCTACTCTTCCAACAGGACGAGTCCAAAATGCAAGTTGTATAGAGTCAATCTAGTTCAAGTGTCAATAAAGATAGTGAAATAATGTTATGGCACTATCGTCTTGGTCATCCGAATTTTATGTATCTTGAAAAATTATTTCCTTCCTTATTCAATAATAAAAATTCAAAGTCTTTTAGTTGTGAAATCTGTCAACTTGCCAAACACACTCAAACTTCTTTTCCCAAGTTGTTATACACACCATCTCATCCATTTGCCATGATCCATAGTGATGTTTGGGGTCCATCTAGGGTAAAAAATATAACAGAAGCTAGGTGGTTTGTATCCTTTGTAGATGATCACACAAGACTTACTTGGATATTCCTGATGAAAGAAAAATCTGAGGTTAGTGAAATCTTCCAAAATTTCAATGCAATGATACAGACCCAATTTCAGACAAAAATCAAGGTCCTCAAAACTGACAATGCTAAAGATTACTTCAAATCTGTCCTAGGCACCTACCTACTGAAAGAGGGTATTGTTCACCTAAGCTCTTGTGTTGATACACCCTAGCAAAACGGGATCGCAGAAAGGAAAAATAGACACTTGCTAGAGGTTGCACGTTCACTTATGTTCTCCACGCATGTACCAAAACATTTTTGGGGGGAAGCAACCCTTACGGCCACATATCTCATCAATAGAATGCCTTCTAGGATCTTAAAATTCCAAACACCTTGCCATGTCCTCAAAAAGATTTTTCCCAACCACTAAAATCATTTCCTCATTACCTACCAGGATATTTGGGTGCTCGGTGTTTGTTCACATCGATGCCCAACACCGTAAATATTAGATCCTAAATCCATAAAATGTATATTTCTGGGGTACTCTTCACATCAAAAAGGATATAAGTGCTACTCACCAATCACAAGGAAGATATACAATTCCATGGATGTTACATTCTTTGAACATCAATCCTTTTATCCCAAATCCGATATTCAGGGGGAGAGGTTGAGAGAACATCAGATTTGGAACTTTGTTGAACCTTTAGACAATAGTAAATTGAACCCTGACCCTGTAGTGGCATTGCAACCCTCATCTCAATCTGAAACTATTGATCATGGCAATTCCCAGACTCAACAATCATCCACTCCACCAAGTCCTAACCAACAATCATCTTCTCATCAAAAGAGCAATCAGTCTGAGAGTCAAAATTCACCTTCACAAGACAATACCAATCTTCAATCTGGCCAAAGTCCAGGTCAAAGTATGTTTCCACAACTTGCAAGGATCTTCATGTCTATGCCAGGAAGATGGGGCCCGGAAAGGATATAGAGCACTCAGTTCCGCTTCAGTCTAGTAAAGAATCTGAAATGAATACAATTTCTTCAGAAATTCACCAAGGTAATAGTTCCTCTGACCCTAGTCCCATTGGTCCTATGGTTGATGATCTAGATATCCCACTTGCACACCGAAATAGAGTTAGAAACTGTACTCAGCACTCAATCTCTAAATTTGTGTCATATGAAGGACTATCAAAGTCCTATCAAGCCTTTGTCTCTACTCTTGACAATGTGCAGGTTCCAAGTTCTATTCAGGAAGCCCTTAAACATCCAGAGTGGAGAAAGGCTGTGAATGAAGAAGTCAATGCCTTAGAAAAGAATGGCACTAGGATAATCTTAGAGCTACCTCAAGGAAAGAAACTAGTAGGCTGCAAGTGGATTTTTACAGTCAAGCATAAAGCTGATGGGAGCATTGAGAGATTTAAGGCTCGCTTGGTTGCGAAAGGGTTCACTCAGTCTTATAGGATAGATTACTAGGAGACTTTTGCTCCAGTGGCTAAACTCAACACTATTCGAGTACTTCTTTCTCTAGCAGCAAACCAAGACTGGCCCCTACACCAATTGGATGTGAAAATGCTTTTCTAAATGGTGACTTGGATGAAGAAGCATACATGGAGATTCCTCAGGGGCTAGGAAAACTGTCTTATAGCAACAAGGTGTGCAAACTTCGAAAATCTCTATATGGCCTGAAACAATCCCCTCGTGCCTGGTTTGGTAGACTTACAAAATCCTTAATCAGTAACGGGTACAATCAATGCCAGTCAAATCATACGTTGTTTGTGAAGTTTTCCCAAGACAAGAAAATTGCCATTCTCATTGTTTATGTGGATGACATCATACTGATTGGAGATTATGAGGAAGAATTACTGAACTTGAAGAAGTACTTGGCTAGGGAATTTGAGATCAAGGACTTCGGTTATCTGAGATATTTTCTTGGGATGGAAGTGGCTCGGTCAAAGCAAGGAATATTTATTTCTCGGAGGAAATATATCCTGGATCTACTAAAAGAGACTAGCATGCTAGGGTGTAAGCCTGCTGACACACCCATGGATCCAACCAAGAAGATAGGGACAGAAGAAGGAAGTGCTCCAGTGGACAGGGGGAGATATCAAAGACTTGTTGGTCGCCTAATTTACCTTTCTCATACTCGGCTAGACATTGGTTTTTCTGTCAGTGTTGTTAGCCAATTCATGAACAATCCAACAGAAGAACACATGGAAGCTGTGTATAGAATTTTGAGATATCTCAAAATGACACCGGGAAGAGGATTGTTGTTTAAGAAGAATTGCAACAAAGAAGTTGAAGTTTTCTCAGATGCTGATTGGGCAGGAAATTTACTAGACAGACGATCTACATCTGGTTATTGCTCCTATGTGTGGGGAAATCTTGTAACATGGAGAAGTAAGAAACAATCTGTGGTCTCAAGGAGTAGTGCAGAAGCAAAATTTCGAGCCCTTGCACTTGGAATTTGTGAAGGTATGTGGACAAGGAGATTACTTGATGAGTTAAAAGTAAGCAAACAGGGGTCTATCAAGATATTCTGTGACAATCAAGCTACCATAAGCATTGCTAAGAACCCTGTTCATCATGAAAGGACAAAACATATCGAGATAGATCGTCATTTCATCACAGAGAAGATCGAGAATGAAGTTGTGCAGCTAATCTATGTTCCTACAAAGTCTCAGATTGCAGATATTCTTACAAAGGCTCTTCCAAGAATCAACTTTGAGGAACTAAGCAGCAAGTTGGGAATGTTCAACATATACAACCCAACTTGAAGGGGAGAGTTGAAATACATTCCTCAACTTGTTTAGGAAAGAAGTTTATTTCTATATTTAAGATTTTGGTATTATACCAGATCTTTTCTATTTTTATTGTTTCCCATCTTAGAGGAAGATTTTCCTCTTTATTAGGTTTCCTTTTCTTTTCCTTGATTTATGTAGTTTACAGCTAGGGCATTTGTATATATATGTGTACTCTGTAATTCCAGAAGATCAATGAGAATGAATGCAGAAATTCATACATCTCCTCAGAGATTTCTACATATCTTAATGCTAGATTTCTTTTATGTCCATGAAGAAGGTTGACATTTATTTGGTATCATCGTGGACAAGATGCTTGAACAAATTTGTCTGATAGTTCATAACAAATAGAACAAGGAATGTGATCAAAACTACAAATTGTTTGGGGTACTGAAACGTGTCAAAGCAGTACACCCTAATTAAAGATAATGAAATGCTCCCAGTTTTTAGTAAGAAAATACACCCAAAATGCAGAATTCGTCCCTCTTTACTTGGGAAGCCCAGTTTTGAGGTCAAGAAGAGCTTGACTTTCATCGGTTAGCAGTACTGGACCTCTCCCGGGTCTTGTGCAGATAAAGTAACTAACATCTCCCTTGTACTTCTGTGTTTGAATGTTATCTTTAGTCTCTGGTGGTGGAGCCAAAGCTTCCACATCTTTCATGTTCTGAATGCCCGCATCTTTTAAAATTGTCTTGTCACCAATAACATAACTGGAAAGTTGCGAGCACATGGCAAAGAGCAGATAAGACGGATTTATCTCAAGAGTAAATCAAAGAATATTTTATTTGATTTCAGCATGATACAGTTAAACATTTATCCATATATTAATATGTTTGAATCAGTTTAACGTACAGATTCCAGATTGAGAAAGGTACCTGTTCAAGTCGGTATCTGAGTTAGGAGGGAAGTGAAAGAGCAGTCTCTGGAGCAGAAGGGCAGCAGTCTTTCTATTATGAGAAATGAGAACTGCATTTGGCCCAGCATCAAAGGTATAAGCCACCTGATAAATATCTTATTGTTAGTCGATGTCTGAATAAAAAAAAACCATAGACAACGTCCGCTGCGTTCATTCATTATGTCAGAGTTTGAGAAGTGATTACTCCTCGAACAATTCTACTTCTGTACTGATATTTATGCCCATCAGTACATTTTGCTCTTTGAAGGCATAGTATGAACAAAAGGTAAACGAGCATGCATTTAAAGTGGATTTGACAATGTATAAACATAATGAAGGGGGAAAAGAGGAAAAAGGACGACAAGTTTTTCCAATTAGCTCAAAGATGAACCTGGGGAAATAGACTGTGTTCAATTAATTCTGGCAGTAAGTTTCATGTCAAAGTTATAAGCATATTAAAACAAAAGAGTCAATATTCAGAAGCAGTTTCTTCAACAATTGTTTACAAGAATGAAACACGACATGCTCATCACAGTTAAAATGTAGATATTAAAGCCCACCTTGTATTTTCATGTCTATACATTATCATTAGAACTTAGTAAGTCTTGGGAATGCCATTTATTAATTTCTTATTTTGTCATACAGATCCCCGGAGAACAATTATGCACATCGTGTTTTAGAACAAGACCAGCGAAGAGAGGAGAAAGAACCTGAGGGGTTCCTTCAAAACGATTCCATTTCTCAACACAGCTGATTATCCTGAAAAGTTAATGTCTCGACAATATTAAAATTACTATTTATGAAACTATGTTTGAAATAAAAAAAGGAGGACAATCACAAGCAACCCCCAAGGATAGTGAATCAATCTGGAAAGAACACTTGCCTATGAGATGTGTCATTCATGTAGAATATAGGGGGGCTTGTATCCAGGCAGACTGCATGAAATTGATTACTGTCTGCACAAGACAGACGAGCAAAAGATGGAAAATCGCGATTCTTTATTGCTTCCTCCATTTGAATTATGCGTTTGGGTACTACTTCCTGTAAGAGTAGAATATGTAAATGAGAATTGTGGCAAATCCAAGTCTCGATATCAAAGAGAGAGGATTGGTCATCAGCATCAGTCACAAAAGAAAAGGCATATCAGAAATTGTTAAGTTCCTTGGAATCAATTAAGAAGCAATGAAGCATATAGCATTTCAAAATCGAGGAAAAATATAACAAAGTACTCGAGGATTAGGAGGACCATTCTATACCTTTGCTCTATGCTGTATGAGCATACTGGTTTCGACTGTCTCAAGCATCCCTGAGGTACTACTTGTTTCCTTTTGCCGTGAACTTACCTGAAATCAATAGCAGAATCATTTTAATAATAAAAATTAAAAGCTGTTTCACAGAATACTTATCATGTGAAACCAAACCAGCATATCTGCTTCACAAGAAAGAATCTTGATGGATTTTAGATGCGTCACAAGGAGACAAGTAGTAGGACATTTAGATTTATTTATTTATTTATTTTTCACCCTTTTCAACTTTAAAAAGCACACATGTCAATAATATAATATATATTTTTAGGTATCTTAAATATTGTATTTTTAATTCAAAAATTAAATGTACATGTTTAAAAATATTATTAGAAATTCAAACCTATAAATAACTATATATGAAAATATATATAAATCAATATGTTATTAGCCAATGGTTGAAAATAGTCCTTGCAACATCCAAGCTGTAGTCATTTTGTAAGAAAAGTAGAAGAATAGGAGAAATTTTAAATTTTAGAATCACACAACCTAAAACTTCACCAAGAAAAGGCAACAAATTCTTTAATTGACTAAAAAATACGTTTAGCACTAGAACGTAATGAGAATAGATACGAAGGAATGCAGTACTAGTAAGAGGATGAATATAAACAATTGAGATAATAAGAAGAGGAATCAAATGTAAGCGAAATTGTATTTATTGTTTGCACCTTAGCATTAATCTTACACAAACCAAAAGAGTTATTTTGTTAGCTAAGGAAAACATTCCCCGTTTTTAAGAGAAATTTGAAGACGTGAGATATCTGCAATCATGATCTTATATCTTGAGAACTAAGTGTACTCAAAAGATGATAATGAATGTTTTATATGGTAAACCATGACTGTTTGAAAGAGAACGGGTACATACGACAGCAATGATAATCACAAGGTCATCCCAATGATTCTCATCTGCAAGTTGAACAGCCACGCTGTCACTCCCATCTTCCTCCTGAAGACATTAGGAAAAAAAGGAATTAAAAAGAGAAATTAACGGCCAGTGGCATGCTTTTGTGCCATCGAGAAAGCATACACTATAATAAAACTTAGATTCCATTCGTACTTTTCCCATGATCCACTTCACAAATCCACCATACAGGCTGCGACAAGCACTTCCTGAACCTTGCCTAAATGAGAATATGAAGAAGGATCAGGTTTCTATGTTTGCATAATTCTCTTGAATACAAATAAAACAAGGTGTACAGAAACTCTAGAAAATCTCTAAGACAGAGCGTAAATTAAGAGGGAAAATAATATGTGGGAGTCTATATAACAATAAATAGAAGTTATCTGTATCCCACCAAACTGAAAATGGATGCACAACTGACCATGGACCAAAGTTCATTAAAGAAACGTACATAGGGATAAACATATACCTTGCTATGGCAGAAAGTTTACTCTGATCTTCTTTCACATTCATTAGCTTAGCAAGGCTAAAAACTGTAAAAGAAAAGAACAAATAAAAGGTGACTGGTTAAGGTTACTTATCCCAAAACTTCGACAATCAAAATTTCTGTTTCTATAATATTAAAGCAAGCAGACATACAATACGATCAATTTACTGTGTAAAACATGTAAAATAAATGTAATGATTGTGGTTCAACTAGCAAATTTTTAAAAACATATCAAGATTTAGCTTCTATTTGAGCCCTTTTTTTGAGAATAGATTTTGTAAAAATTGATTTTTTATTTTTTTATTTATTTTATTTTATTTTCTTATAAGAATGGGTGATTATAAAGTAGGGAGAAGTTTTGATTTTACGCGCAAAATTATTTTATTGGAGAATATGCAGTAGAAAATGAGTTGGGGGAAAAATGAATTTTAAAGAATGGAGCTCAAACATGGGCTTTGAGGCCTGAAATAAACTACCTTTGCATGGTAATTGAAACTTTTGCAGATAACAAGATTGCACACCTCCATCTTAAATTAAGTTTTAGTTGATGCCACATAGGGGTCAGGTGGGGATCGATGCCCACAACAGCCATGTAGACAAATCATGGATGAGGCCGACTCCTCAAGGATAAAACCAGCCTATCATGAATGAGGCCTATCCTTCAAGGATGAAGCCTACCCCTCAAGGATGAGGCCGACCCAGGATGAAGCCGACACCTAGCATTGTTTTAATTGATGAGGCCAATGCACAAGTCTCAGTAATGAGGTCGAGCTCAGCCTTCAAGTTATGAGGCGACCTACGCAATGTGGAGGAAACCCGAGACTATGGATTATATTTAAAAATTGGGTAACATTAAGTGCAAGATGCCAACAAGTACGAGGCCTAAACCGAGTATACGCACTCAAGCATCATAAAGCCTCCCCAGCCCAAGGAAGGAAGCATGTATGCAAGTTGACTAAGCATTGGAAAATGAGCCAAAGATAATTTGTTGAGCAAAATCTGTTCATAGACACCAAATATTAAGGAGGTCACTTTGTATGAGATGCGTGTTAGGCTACTGATAAGTGTAATTTCTATACTTATTCGAGATCCTAAATGATGATATCTTGTTATTTTTTGGACGGATTATGGCCTAATTTGTGTTATATTATGTTTAATAGGTAAAACTCGATGATTGTATAAAGAATTGGAAGAAATAACGGAAAAATGAAGAAAAATGATGAAATTCAAACTATGGAGACTAAAGTGCAACATTCCAATAGTTGTGTCGGATTGCAAGACGGCAATTCAAGAATGTCAAGGGTCAATTGGAGGTGAAGAGAAGCCAACGGAATGAAAAATTTGTCGAAAATGATCAAAATATACACTTAGGAAAATTCAAAGACCAATATACAATTTGGTCAAAAAATGGTAATACCATGTGTACACATAGGCCTGTAGGCCTTATGTGCACACAAACCTTATTTGGGTTGACTGAGGCTATTGGAGTCTACTGTGCGTACACACCAAATGAACCATGCGTACGCATGGTTCAATTCCAGGGAAAAATTGTGTTTCCTTATTTTGTTTTGAAAACTTTTAGTATACAATATTTTGTCACTCTATATATACCATAAGCCGTCCAAAACGTGGGGGCTTCCTTAGACCTAAAAAAATTCATAGATTCTAATCAATTGTGGAGGCGAAGAACAAAGCTAACAACGTGGAATCAATGCGAATTGTATAGGATATTGAAAATTTTTCATCCGGATTCAAGATTCACATCAAGAATGTGAAAAAATCCTAATTCTTCAATTTTCTTCTTTCCGAGATGATATTTTCCAATTTATTTTTTCCTTTAAGCTATTTGAGAGTTATCCAACTTGAGTTATGAATACGAATGGTTTCTTTTCAGAAGAAAATTTTCTTTTCTAATTTAATTTTAAACATGTTAAACTAGTTTTTCAATTGTATTGGATGACTGTTTGAACCCTATTTTTATTTATATCAATTCAAGACATTAATTTAGGAATTTTTTACTCGTTGCACTATTTGGTTGTTTGGCCATGAATTGAATAGTTAGTTGCTTATTGTAGTGTACGATTACTCACAATATGTCTAGAATGCGGTAAAATTAAAATGTGTAGTTAGAGTTAGGAATAGTCTCTTTCATACATGCAATCTTATTGATAATCTAAACTAAATGCATGACTTTCATATGAATTCGGACTATGAATATGATCGTTTCGTGTTAGTCATAGGTTAATGTATCTTGGGGAAATAACATTTAACATATTAGCTTTATCGGTTATCAAGAATGCATGAATTGAATAGATTAATTATTAAGAATTAAAATAAATGGAAATAGGGAGATACTTGAATCTAATACAAACATTCACATTAGATTAATTAATAACTTATTATCACTTTCTTAGAGTAGAATTAGAATAAATAACTAACAAATCACAACTCTTTTGATGTCACCACATTTCGAATTTAATAGTAGTTATTCAACTACAAATTAGACTTTATTCCTTGTGGAAATGATACTCTTAACTCACAAATCTTATTACTTTTATAACGATTCCTTACGTTTGCGGTTTTCAACGTAACAGCTACCAACCTAATGAAGGTCAACCTTCTTAATACCCTCAGTGGGAAAGAAAGTGACTAGACATAGCAAGGTACGATGAGGTAGGCCTGCATCATATGACAATCGGTATTACGAGAAAGGTTGCAGACAACTCATGCAAAAAGTAACCCGTTTTAGACAACCTACTTCGAGTAAGTGATGTGACGGTGTTGACCTCCCGTCACATCAGCCTAGGTAAGGGGATGGGCCCACCCAAAAAAAATGAAGAAATCTTC
This sequence comes from Fraxinus americana, assembly GCA_035079005.1. Taxonomy (NCBI): domain Eukaryota; kingdom Viridiplantae; phylum Streptophyta; class Magnoliopsida; order Lamiales; family Oleaceae; genus Fraxinus; species Fraxinus americana. The sequence goes on along the minus strand of CM068713.1, from coordinate 6,271,524 downwards.
TTTTGGCCACTTGCTCCTATAAATACCCCTCAAAAATCTCAACCAAAATAAATGAAATATTTCCCAACCAAAGCTTTGTCAATTTGTCTCCCATTCCCACATTTTGACTTGAATTTCAAAGTGCAAACAACGTTACACCCCCTTCCGGTTCAACGGTCTTGCAATCTAACATGTATCTTGAGTGTGCATAAGTTGCACAAGTAGATGGAGAGTTAGTTGAGTTCTATTGACTCTGGAATGTCTAGATTTTCAGGTCAATAAAGAGCATTTTAAATGCAAGTCAACCTTCTCAAAACTATTACGACAAAATATAAAGTATTGTAAATTGTAAAAAAAAAAGACATTTTTTATGACTCACCAATAAATATGAAGTGTAAACCAACCATGTGGCCTAGTAGTAGAATTGGAGTCTAGCAAAACTTATATTTTGGTCAAATAACTTATCTCAAACAGATAGCATCAAAGATCAATTAAATTAACAAAGTACTCTTAGAGAATAGCATGACCACACTTAAAATCATCACAAAATCCCATTACTTGTTCACCACCTTATCTCCTTAAAAATATACAGTGTTTCATAGACCCCTTATGTCCCATCAAATCAATGTGATTTTTGACTTCTATGATGTTTATTGTCTCTTGAGGTTTGAAGGCAACCACTTCATAAATTCCATTAACCAAAAATTTTAATTACAGATTTTATTGTACAATAGGAAAAAAAGGTGTAATGTTGTCATATCTATTCATTATTACAGAGGGAGTTTATATTTACCTAGGCAAGCAAAACCAGCAGCTGATGAAGCTAATCCAGCAGCAGTAGGAAAATTGTTATAAGAAGCAACGTGCACATGAAGCTTCTCCCAATCCTTCTTTGTGATCTTAATACCTTTCTCCTCGTCCTCAACTTCACTAGCACGTGCACGAAGTTCCCTTAAACAATTTTGGTATCTACCTCCAGAAAGGGACATCTCCTACATTATCCAAGAATTCATAAATAAACCATGAAATCAGAACCTCTTCCACCAAACATCGCTACTTCTGATCACAATAAATATATATATTAAAAAAAAAAAGAATCTTTCCAGCTGAAATCTTAAGGAAGAAAAAGCAACTCTACTCAACAGAGCTAAGCACAGTTGTGCAAGAATTGATGTCAAATTAAATTTGACAGCGTCTACTTTCAATTCCTCTTATCTAGTAAGACTTAACTATAATCGAAATCAAAGGAATGACAAATTAAATAATAAGATTAATGATCAACACTAAACATAACGAGATTTGAATCATTACATGTATCTATAACTATGTGCTTAAGATTATAAATGAGATTGTTAAGAATGTATTAGAGCTCTCGCCTCCTCTCATTTAATAAAAAGTATGCACGCCTACACACGAGGGTGGGCTTGTTGAAGACAAAATTCAAATGAATACAGGCAGCATAACTCTAATGGCTTAAGCTCATAGACGAGACAATTAATTAAGAATTATACGAACGATTGGCATACCTTTCCATTGAGCCACATGCGATCGTGGGTGAAATCAGGGCTGACGGCGACGGAAGTGGTGGTGCAGAGGTGGGAGGGATCAAGAGTGACGCTGATGCTATCATTGATGGGCAAAATGAGTTTCTCGTCCCTCTTACCCCAGTACTTAATCACCGCTATGTTCGTCGGCGTCTGTGCCGTCACCATCAACACCCATTTCTTTACGCTCTCCTCCGCCATTCTTGATTCACTCTTGGATTGCAGAAAATGGCGTGAATTGTTAGGCAGGCTGCAGAGAAAACGTAATTGGTCAAGATTTTGTGTGTACACTGTGATGAATGTATGCGTGTGTGTACATATATATAGATGCGCGTGTCACATGTGTTGGTGTGTCTGCCGAGGAACCATTGTTGAATAAAAGTTTGTTGAGTTGGAAATTTACAAAGTGTGGGGCCCATTCTTAACTTCGTATTTATGAGACTACAAAAATAGGAATGTGACGTTGAGCCATTGTTTAATTTTTATTATTATCAAGATACAATTTTTTTTTTCAATCACATTCTTCAACTACACATTTTCCATCAATATACTATTTTCTTGTTGAGTTGGAAGTGTTCGTAAATTCATTTTTTTAATTTTTCAATTGCGCATTTTCCATCAATATACTATTTCAAAATGTATTCGAAAAAAAAATAATGCTTAAACATGTCCTAAACTAGCTAGTACATTTCTTGTGGAATCTTTCCGTCCGCCACACGAGATAAAATCAAAAATAAAATTTATCTAATTATTCAAAATCGAAATTAAAATAGCAAAAAAAAATAAACAAGTATAGCATCTCGAAGTAAAACTACAAAATCAATGACACTAGAAAAATTGGGTGAGAGAGATTGCAAGCATCGCATAACCAACAATTTTTTTGTTAGAATTAAACCTTCCTCAAATGGACGCCCCAATAATTATTGCACTAATATGTGACCTCTCGAAATTCATGTTTTGGTAAAAATAAATCAAATAAATTGTTTGATTTGTAATATATAAAGAGGATTAGAGGAACATATTACAATTAGGAATTGAATGAATATCGAAGAGTCCAACCAAACGAGTAACAAGGGCCAACTATAATGATCACAGCCATTGAGAGAAAGCATAATAACTAATGATCACAATCATTGAGAGAAAGCATAATAAGTAATCAGTCAATGAAAGGTTGTCTAGTGGACTCTAACTTAAAGAGTTGCATTCACGTTTTATCCTTCAATTGAAATTCTATAGACACCGTCTCAATATGCAATTATTGAATATTTGAATAGTAATAACGGGCCAACTTGTTGATTAGTAGACTTATTCTGAAGGTAGAAAAAAATAGAAGAAGAGGGAGATAGAGAATCATAGAAGCTGAACTTTGTAAATCAATTATTATTCATTGAAAAGAGGAGGAAATCCGAATTGAATTGCATCAAGTATTGGACTACCTTTTATACTACATTCTAACTGAATTTTGAACTGCAATAACAAATATTTAACTAATTGGAATAACAATTTCTAACTATCTCAACCACAGTAACCGAGGGCAACTAATTCATCTAACCCCTAACTTCTTTGAGCTAATTCCTCTTTTCTTTTCAGCTCCATGTTGTCAATGTGGGAAGCAATACTCCAACACCCCCCCTCAAGATGAACATGTATGTTAAGAATGTTCATCTTGCGAAGAGTATGATGAAAAGGTAAGGAACCGACGGGTTTAGTCAGGATATCTGCAAGCTGAAGGCGAGAAGGAATGTGAAACAACTTGATGACATTTTGATGCAACTTTTCTCGGACAAGGTGGCAATCAATTTGAATGTGTTTTGTCCTCTCATGTTGGACTGGATTTGTAGCTATCGAAAGTGCCGATTTGCTGTCAGTGTAGAGTAAGGCAGGTTGGGAATGAGGAATATTGAGGTCCTGTAATGCATAGAGAAGCCATTGGATTTCACAAGTAGTGGTTGCAAGGGCACGATATTCGGCCTCTGCTGAGGAACGGCTGATGGTCACCTGTTTCTTAGATTTCCAGGAAATCAAAGAGTTGCCAAGAAAAATTGCAAATCCGGTGACACTTCTGCGCGTGTCAATGCAACCTGCCCAGTCACTGTCCGAAAAAGCCTTGAGTTGGAGATTTGAAGAAGATGAGAAGAACAGACCTTGCCCTGGTGTAGCTTTGAGGTATCTCAACACTCTGGTTGCTGCTTGATTATGACTGACAGCTGGTCTAGCAAGGAATTGACTGAGGACCTGGACTGAGTAGGCTAAGTCAGGTCTCGTGATGGTTAAGTATAGTAGCCTGCCAACAAGTCTTCGATAGCTTGAAGGATCCTCATAGAAATTAGTATCATTGGCAGATAGCTTAAGGGTGGATTCCATGGGAAAAGCAACTGGTCTGGACTCACTGAGACCTGTGTCTTCAAGGATATCAAGGGCATATTTCCTTTGGCATAAGGAGATGCCAATCTTGGACCGTGCAACCTCTATACCAAGAAAGTACTTCAGCTGGCCTAGATCTTTAATGGTGAACTTGTCATGCAAAAAGGTTTTCAATTTCTGAATTTCATCCATACTATCACTGGCTAGGATCACATCATCCACATAGATTAATAAAGCAATAAAGAAATGATCAGATTTCTTGATGAATAATGAGCAGTCAGAGGTTCCTTGCATAAAACCATAGTTGACCAGTGCATGAGATAGCTTGGCAAACCATTGGCGAGAAGCTTGTTTCAGACCGTAGATGCTCTTCAGCAATTTGCAAACCTGTCCACCTGTAGTATGCAATCCAGGAGGCAATTCCATGTAAACCTCCTCATATAAATCACCATGTAAAAAGGCATTATTGACATCTAATTGATGAAGGTGCCAATTCTTGATTGCAGCTGTGGCAAGTAGGAGCCGAATAGAGGTGATTTTCGCGACAGGAGAAAAAGTATCAAAAAAATCCAAGCCTTCCTGTTGAGTATACCCCTTTGCCACTAATCTGGCTTTATGCCTCTCAATGGTTCCATCCGCTTTGTATTTAATCTTAAAAACCCATTTACAACCAATGGCCACTTTGTTTGTAGGAAGAGTGACAAGCTCCCAAGTCTTATTAGATTCCAAAGCTTGAATTTCATTTTTCATAGCAGCTTGCCATTCAGGGATTTGTGAAGCCTGCTTAAAAGTTCTGGGTTCTGATGAGTTGGAAATGGAGGCTATGAAAGCTTTATGGGAAGTGGATAGTCGATGTGATGAAATGAAATGCTGAATAGGGTAGAAGTTACCTGTCGCTGAGGATCCATCAAATGAAGAAGAAGCCTGGGATGTCCTTTGAGCTGAAGACACGTTACCACAAAAATAATCAAGTAGATGAGTTGGGGTGTGTCTAACCCTACCAGATCTTCTGGTTTGCTGAGGAGTTTCATCAGGTAACTGATTAGTGATAGGTAGGGGATGGAAATGAGAGGTGTCTTGTTCAAGCTGTGTGACTGAGTCAGAGGATGGAAACGAGGAAGGTTGAGTCAGAGGTTCTGGGAAGGTTGCTGAATATGGAAACATGAAAGAATGTGATTCATTGTTGACTGGAAGGACTGAGAAAGGAAAGATCGTTTCATGGAATGTAACATTTCTGGAAATAATTATTTTGTTGTTGACTAAATCCATAAGTTTGTATCCTTTGTAATTAGAAGGATATCCTAAGAATATACATTTTGTAGCTCTAGGATCAAACTTTTGTCGGTGGTTTGTCAAGGTAGATGCAAAACAGAGGCAGCCAAAAACCTTTAGGTGGGAAAGGCTGGGTGGCTTGTCAAAGAGCATTTCGAAGGGAGTTTTGTTGTGGAGGAGTGGGGTAGGAATTCTGTTGATAATGTGGGCTGCAACAAGAACACAATCACTCCAGAAACAAAAAGGCAAGTTGGCTTGAAACATCAAAGCTCTAGCGGTGCATAATAGATGCTGATGTTTTCTCTCCACAACGCCATTTTGTTGTGGAGTTTCGACACAACTTCGATGATGTAAAATGCCATGTTTGGTGTAAAAGTTTGGGAGAAGGAACTCTGGACCATTGTCAGAACGTAAGATTTTTATAGTGATAGAATGCTGATTTTTCACCAATTTGTAAAAGGTTTTGATTAGGGAAGGAACCTCTGATTTTGCCTTCATCATATATACCCATGTACACCTTGTAAAGTCATCAACAATGGTTAAAAAATATTTAAAACCGTAATAAGAAGAGGTTCCAAAAGGACCCCAGATGTCACAATGAATCAAGTCAAACTTGTTATTGGTTTTGCTCTGTGATACAGGGAAAAAGTGTTTTCTTTGTTTTGCTAGGGGGCAAATATCACAAACATGTGTACAATTGAAAGTAATGGAAGGTTCTATTTGTTTTAGGGAAGATAATCTTGAACTAGATACATGTCCAAGTCTGTAATGCCATATATCTAACTGGTTTTGACTGATGGCTGAAGCAGAAGATGCAGGAGCGGTCTGAGGTTTGCAGAGTTGGACTTTTGATGAGGCTTGTGTTAGGTGGTAAAGTCCTTGTTTCTCAAAGGCAATCCCAATCGTCTTCATCATTGATGAGTCCTGCAAAATGCAAGAAGAAGCAGTGAATGTAAGGTTAAGGTTAGAGTGCTTGGCAAGTTTAGATACGAATAAGAGATTAAAAGAGAAAGAGGGGACACATAGAACATTATGAAGAAATAATGTGTTAAAAAGGCAAACGGTTCCAATGTGGGAAGCAGGGACCTTAGTACCATTAGGGAGATGTATGCGTGTGTTAACAGATGTGGGTGCAAAGCAATATAGGAGGGGTGAACAGATTATATGATCCGTTGCACCTGCGTCTAGGATCCAGGATAATTTGAGGTGTGAGATAGATGAGGTAGAGTTGCAATAACCTGATTGGGTCATAGGATGCATTTTACCAGAAAGAATAGACGTGGAGGCAATATTGGGCGCAGGTTGAGCGACATTACGGGTAGAAAAATCGGATGATGTTGGATTAGCAAGTGCCATTAACTTTTGAAATTCCTCCTGAGTGAAAGAAAACCTTGGTTTCTCATCACTATTCGAGGTAGAACTTCTGTTTTGCAAGAACGGACATGGGCGAGAAGCGTTCCTTTTTCCTTTTGGTCCGGTCCGACGGGTGGATAACCATGAAGTTGAAAGCATTTGTCTACTCTATGTCCACTATAGCCACAATAGGTGCGGTGTAAAGTAGATGTTTTAGGCTTATCTTTGAATGCCTTGGGTGGTAGTTCTGGCGATTGAAATTTTTGGCCATCAAAGCATGTGTCTCATTATATGTACCGGTATTTGTGAGTTGCCTCGACTTTCTTCCCGTAGCGAGAGAAAATACCTTGCTCATGCTTGGCGGTGGAACCATGAGTAGTAATTGGCTTCGAGTGGATGCAAAGGAATCATTTAATCCAATCAAGAATTTGAGGACATAGTCATATGTTGTCCGCTTGTAAAACTGGAATAAATCACAAGTGCATGATGCCATTTTTCCACGGGTACATGTGGGAAAAGGTCTATAGTTGATGTATTCATCCCAAAGTGTTTTAAAAGAGCCGAAATATTCGGTGATGGACAGAGAACCTTGATTTATACAAATTAAAGATTTTTCTAGATGAAAAACTCTTGGTCCATCACTCCTAAGATAACGTGTCTTGAGTTCATTCCGAGAGATCCATGGCGAGATGTTACAAACAACAGTCGTTTCGTATGTCCTTGGAGATAGAATTCATCGACCATGATAGAACCGAGATTGTTCGCACGCAGCCAAGCGGTGTGTTCGATCGAATGATCGGCAGGAGGGGAAGTGATGGAACCATCAATGAATCCGATCTTGTTTTTGACGATCAATGCGATGTCGATAGATCCGCTCCAGGCTACATAATTTTCTCCACTAAAAATTTCGATACTAATAAGGTACCAGGATTATCACTTGGATGGAGATAAAATGGACTGGAAGAATCATCTCGAGGATTGATAGCTGAATTCCCGTAATTCATTTCAGAGTGTGCGGGGAAGAAGAGGAGAAAGAAAATTCCAGAGCGAGAATTTGAACAGAGGGAGATTGATCTTGCGGAAGGCGTTAATTATGAAATAGCTTCTCGATACCATGTTGATTAGTAGACTTATTCTCAAGGTAGAAAAAAATAGAAGAAGAGGAGATAGAGAATCATAGAAAATTTGAACTTTGTAAATCAATTATTATTCATTGAAAAGAGGAGGAAATCCGAATTGAATTGCATCAAGTATTGGACTACCTTTTATACTACATTCTAACTGAATTTTGAACTGCAATAACAAATATTTAACTAATTGGAATAACAATTTCTAACTATCTCAACCACAGTAACCGAGGGCAACTAATTCATCTAACCCCTAACTTCTTTGAGCTAATTCCTCTTTTCTTTTCAGCTCCATGTTGTCAATGTGGGAAGCAATACTCCAACACAACTCTCGATGAAATACATATTAATGGCCACTTGGTCTCACCATATTTCCATTATGATCTCTGACCATTAAGGAAAAAAAAAAAGATAAAAGTTAAAATTGTGAAGTTAAATATCAAAAGCCAAAAATACTCTCATCTTGAGCAAAGTGGTTGATGGGAAAGGAAAAAGTAAAAAGAAAAAACTCACATAGTATGACAGTCGGGATCTTCACAGTCAATCCAATGTCGACTAAAACACAATCAGTCGCCAATGGCATTATCTTCAACAAAGTTAGTATTTTTGTGGATTATGAGATTGATTTTTCATATATGGTAAAGATTAAATTTAACATTTATTTAGTTTATTCTCATTATTTAGGTAGATACTTGAGTGTTAACTAGATTTAGATTTATTTATTTATTTGGAAAATAGCTTCTTCTCGCCGATAATGATGATTTTCCAGCCCAAAATCGAAATCGGCAATTGTGGGTAACAGTCGGGTTCGTGGGCCTCGATTGTTACAATCAGATGGGAGACGTAAGGTCTAAGTTAATTGGTTGATATTCAAGTCACTCTAAGTCATCATAAGAAATACACCAATGTAATATTTTGGTAATGTTTCGTTTTTTAACATTCGACTTTAGATATTTTATTTTTGTACGTAATATATTATATGAATTGTAGCATACCGTATTTGAATGAATGTGATTAGTTTTTCACGAATTGTAGCATACCAAATTTGAATGAATGTGATTAGTTTTTCTTCTAATGTGCACATTATTATTATCATTATAATAATAAGAGTTTGATTTAGAATAACAATTTGTACTAACTTATGCACCGCCCACCACATCGTGAGGTCCTGTGAAAACTGAAAAGACAAAAGTAGGTGCAAAATTAAATTTGATTATTGTCACCCACCCACCCCACCCCTACCCCCACCACTTATATTTTCTTACTAATAGTTTTTGCTAGCTTTAAATGGGAAATAATTTTATATCAAATACTTTGTCCACATTATAACATGCATTGCCCTGAGGACATGGGAAAGCATATTCATAGGAAGAATGGATTTTAAAATTAGGCGTTGAGATTTAGGTTTTAAGAATTAATGGTTCTATATTGATTTTTGTGGCGACATAACAATTAAAGTTACTATGGAAAATTACATACTCTAACGAAAAACGTACTACATTTGACAGTTGGATTGACCATCATACCTACATTGGTTGGCGTTTAGATTTACGATTGATATTGCTTTCATCAATCTTTTTAATTTTTATTACACTTTAGTATTTTTTTAAATTCAAATTTATCAATATAATATTGATATATAACATGGATGGAATTTGTATGATATTATATGATACGATTTGTGAAGATACGCGAGTTTCTTTGTTTGATACTCTTCGTATATCACAAAATAATTATTTGTGCAAAATGTTGTAATTTCATTACAATATGTAATTGTTGTTACCATGTTCGTAACTGTAAGAAAAACAAAAAAATAATATATCCTGTAAATTTATTAGAAAATTAAAAAGTACATCGATGCAATATGATTATTCCACAATTTTTAATATGAAATTCGTACACAAATAATACGTGATGTAACCCCCTCAATTTGATTTTTTTCAAACTTATTTTCATTAAATTTTATGGAATCCACAATTTTTTTTATCAAATTTTCAATCACACGTTGCACCGTCTTTTATCAAATTCAACTAATAATCTAATTTTTATTCAAACCAAACGGTGGCGGCGTAATATGACTTACATAGTTTGTAAATTACACTGTAATTTGCCAAAAAATTACATACTGTAATTTCCGAATTTTTCAAAGTTTTGATTTATATTGTAATTTTGAAAGTTAAAAAAAAAAAAATCAATTTTTTTCAATTCAAACCCCAAATTTTCCCCATTTGTGTTAATTGTCTTCTTATTAATTTCAAACAAATACTAACTTGAATGAATATTTGTGTACTCTCTCTCGTAATAAGTAAGACTTGCATTCTGTGAATTTGCAAATTTTCTTCTCTACGCTTTGCATTGATTGACTAAATTTTTTATTAAATATTTTTAAACTAACGCAGCCTTAAAGTCCCAGAAAACTTTCTTGGACTAAAGATTCTTCACCAACCCTAAATCGCATTTAGTTCAGTTTCCACACTCAACAAGTCTGCTCACACACAAAGTCAAATTATTATTTTGAAGTCAAATAATGGCACCCAATTCAATAGTGCAAGTCCCAGTTCACATTTCATGAGAAAACAGTGCAACAACAAACAACTAACATAAAATTTATTCCCAATAAATTCAAAATCATCTATAAAAGTATTCATTTCTACTTCTTGAAAATAATAATAGACAAATTTTCTAATGCATAATTAGTTACAAAAATCCTAACAAGCTCAAGAAATATTTTTTAGCTCTTAAACTGAAAAGTTTTTACTATGGCATGTTTGGTAGGACGGCTATTGAAAAGTCAAAAGTTGCTTTTTAGACTAAAAAACTACTTCTGAACTTTTTTGGATAATTTTCTAAATGTACTTTGTCTAGATAGAAAAGCTTTCAAAAAAAATTTGACCTTGGCTTTCTCAAAAACTCTTACAAGAAGAGTTTTCGTTGCCAAACGGACCATAATCAATATCATAAGGCATTCCATGGACCAAACTATCACACTGAAAGGACAGACCTTAAATGGATAATCCAACGTTTCAAGAAAGAACATAAAAGGTATTGTAATAACACAATCACGAGTCCAACCTATCACGCTGTCTTAGCTACTGAAGGTAGTGTTTTGAGAAGTGGCATTGAAGGTCGTCGCACAGTGTGATTGAGAAGAATCATTAGGGTAAAAAGAGTTAGAGCTCCTGCTTGATGAGCTGTCCCTAATGAAACCGGTACATATGACAGAAGAGTCAATATCCCCAGTGTAACCTTCACAAAAGCAAAGGAAATAAAGAAAGAAATTATTGAAAGAAACTCTACTTTAGAATTGAGAAGGGCATTATACATCGGCAAACACGTGTGTACCTGAAGAGCAGCCATGCTAAAGTGCTTCCTATTAAAGACCGGATTGCAGGATGTATATCAATTTTTCTGGTTACCCACCATAAGCCACAAATTGAAAACAATGTTGCAGTGGCAAGTATTCGATGATCAAGCTGGTACAATAGCAAGAGAAATTCTTCAGGAACATATTGTCTAAATATATATAAAAAAACAATTAGAGAAAACAACTGCAAGTTGATTTGCTGCTAATAAATTATTTGAAATTTTTTTCTTCTTCTTTGAAGACTAATAATCATTAGATATACACCTGTAAGATTAACGCTTACACTTGTGTTAAATGGATGGATTGAAGAATCAAGTGTAGAGCATATGATACGAGTGAGAGAGTTAAATCAGCCAAAAGTTATATTGGTTACTATAAAACAACCTAAGCAGCAACCATAGTATTAGTGCCAACACTTTTATTTCAATTAATAAAATGTCGTGCACTGATAGAACTAATCAGCTGAGGCAGAGACAAAAAAATAAAATTAAAATCATAGCAAACATTTAGTATCAAACTAGTAATCATGTACTTTAGATCACATTAATCTCTATAAACTGCACTGTTCCACCTCCCCAGACCCCCAAAACCAAAAATTGTTCACCATTTATCAATTTTACATGTAATCATCACAATGCATTATGCTTTGCCGTCCCACTCTCAATAATTGTCTCAATAACTAGTTTTGAAAAGTTTGATGAAATATTAAATTACTTTACCAACCAAACCCAATCCATGCATCAGAAGCCGCTTTTAATATTGAATGGGAAACAAACCTGTACAGTTGCTGTATTCTCAAAAAAATTGTGCACAAGTGGCTTCATGCTAAAAATATCATCTGGAATCCAAGTATCACCCATTTTGGGAAAAGTATTAAATGCACGGCCCTGAAAATCTGTATGCAGCCATAAATTGGTCACATTATAGTGTAGTTTCTACATGTGCACGCAGATAACAGAACGAAAGGTGAAAAGGCTGGTAACTTACAGCATCATTTCAGCGGCAAATGCTCCTGAAATGGCAGTGACTCCAACTAGGATGCTTCCTGGAAGGGCCAGACACTTAACTTTAGCTGCCCTTGAACCAGGCTACGGATTCAGCAGGAGGCTCAGGCATAACAACAGAAAGAGCAGTCCAAAAGAGCCCAGAGTAAATAGCAAATGCTGAAGTTAAATGTGCCGCAAGGCGATAAGGACTTACTTTTGGTTCAGCAAACTCAGATTCGTGTTCCTAAAAGAAGAAAAAGAAAACATAATAACATTAAAGAGCTCTTCATCGAATTCAGATTACCAGCAAGTAATATGTAAATACTTGTCACTTGTTACCTCTAGACCACTATTGACCATCCACCAGCCAATCAGTCCTTGCCCAGCACCAAGAGCAAATAGCCCACAGAGCCTAAGTCCCAGTCAAGGGTTAATGTATCCTTTCCGAAGAAAGTATGAAAATGGTAGGGCAAACATTATACCGAGTGTTCTTCCCCACGTACAATGGGCATACTCCATCCAATATATGAACTTGAATTCAGCAGGACTTGTAACGACCGGCCTCTCACCGGAGTCGTTATCATATCATACGTACCGTCCGCTTTGGGAGAGCCTACCCCCACCTTACTTCTCACGGCTTTCTGACGCGTCCCCCAGGATTCGAACTCAAGACCTTCATCATATGGGAACTCCGCTTTGGGAGAGCCTACCCCCACCTTACCCCTCACGGCTTTCTGACGCTTCCCCCAGGATTCGAACCCAAGACCTCCATCGTATGATATGATAACGGCTCCGGTGAGAGGCCGGTCGTTACAGGACTCATCCCTTTATTTACACTGGAATGATCAAGAAATTAGATGAACTTCACCAATACCCAGTGAAAACAACTAATTTCATGATATGATTAAACCACATCTAAATGCAACTATGGACACAGATTCCAGCAGCGTTGTTTTAGTGAAGTAAATCTAGATAATTGCCTTAGGAATCCAAACCAAGTATTGACAAATTAATAATAATAATAACCATAGCTTGATTACTCATTATGGTTTTGAGATGTTTCTCGATTTACCCTTTTTTGGCTTCGACATTACCAACATGTGGACTCCAAGCTTTAAGGGAAAAGGACCTCGTGAAGGAAGTCCAAGAACCTATAAAGGAACTAATTATACATCAAAATTTTATGACACCAGGAAATTTCCAACAGTTGAAACATAAAAACTCAATATGCATCCAAATTCAAACTTTGTTCCCATGGTATTGGGCTTCATACACATCTATACTCAGTTCAGACACAGCTGCCTATGTAGTTTCGCAAATTTCAATCATGAAAACCACAAAACTGGCATAGGAACGACATCCTGACGAAAGAATCTTTCTCCGAAATCAAACAGTGAACCCCTCTCTTACAATTTTAGTTTGGAAAAATCAATGCCTTTGCAGCTCCAAATTTGAACGTTCAGAACTAGTCTAGAGCAGGTACATTCCAAAATTATTCAAGAATCCTTGCCTACCAGCTTAAGTGTCAAACAACAAAGAACATTGTTATAAATATGTACTCAAACTTTCATCTTTCAATAAGACTAAGAAAAGCCGAGAGAACAGAAGAGAAATTAAAGACTTGGTCACTTTGAAAACACATATTGCCAAATACCTTACCCTTATCGCTCTGGTGCTTATGTTAGTATTATTCTTAGGTAGGTCTTGTCTAAAGTTATTCCTTCACACATATTCAGAAAAAGTAGTGCCTTCAGTTTTGAAGTGACTAAACTCACTGATAACGACAATTATTGTTAAACACTTTCGATTCATTTTACTAAACCTGCTACTTGCTTTCACTTGCAATAAATTCATACATTTTGATTATATTTACTCCGGTATCTGAAAAATAGCCAGATCACTTTCTTAAATGTTTTATCTTTGTAAAAAAATTTACTCTTGATGTTGGTGCAATCGGTTTCCAGCTTTTAAAATTGAAGAAGCTATCCATTATAAATTGAAATTCCTCTTCCTACTAAATCACAAAATGAGTTGTCACTAACTAGTAAAGTTGATGAAAATCCAGAGACACTATGAAAGGTAGTGAGCATAGAACATAGTGATCAGACCACTATAAATAGCTTGCCAGTTCTAAGGGTAGAGGGATCCTTTGTATTCAGAGAGCAGACCAATATATTTATTTTTGTCTTTTGCTTGTTCATGAATCCCCAATAAATGCATTCAGGACATTAGTGGCTGATCGAGGTTATTAGAATTCCACATTGCTTGGAAAAACATAAATGATCCACTTAATAAGGTGAGGGCAATCCTCCACTAATAAGTCGGTTTTATTAGGTGGAGTTATGACCAATATTCTTAACATGGTATCAGAGCTAGGCCCAATTATGCAATGTTGGGTGCCACCCAATATCGATTTGTTCACAGTTGTTTGGCATGGTCCACGCTGTGCGTGAGGGGGCGTATTAGAATTCCACATTGCTTGGAAAAACATAAATGATCCACTTAATAAGGTGAGGGCAATCTTTCACTAATAAGCCGGTTTTATTAGGTGGAGTTAGGACTAATATTCTTAACAGAGGTATTTTCCACTTGAGACCAAAAGTGGATAAAGAGACACAAACAGTTCTTGACGTAAATTTTATTTTGTACGTTCCCTCCCACCCTTACCCTCGAAAGAAAAAATCTCTATTTGAGAGGGTTTCTTCCTATACCTATGAATTGTGATCAGACCACTATAAATAGCTTGCCAGTTCTAGGGTAGAGGGATCCTTTGTATTTAGAGAGCAGACCAAATATATTTATTTTTGTATTTTCATGAATCCCCAATAAATGCATTCAGGACATTGGTGGCTGATCGAGGTATTTTCCACAGTTCTTGACATAACTTTCATTTTCTACCCTTACCCCTTCACCCCCACCCCAAACAAAACCCTCCAATAAAACATTAAATGAAGGAAAAAAGATAATTCATAGAAAAGAAGATGAACTCACACCGTCCATCTTTAAGATCTTAGAAACTTAGACACTCTGGGATATGAAGACTGGCAGATTAAATTAATAATTAAATGTAAATGCAAACTACGTGGCATATGGATTTACCGAGTGTATTCAGGAGATTGCTTGTATTTCTCAAACTCAATTAACCATTCTTCATCCGAGATAGGAGGAAGGCTTCTGGTGAAGTTCCAGTCAGTCATTGAAAGACCTGATCTGGTCAGTCGTGTGACACCACTGAGCACCACTATACTAAAGACCCAAGCAGCAGATACAAAAAGCCAAATACCAACAGCTTTCTGAGCTTGGGGCCCAGCAGTTACAAGGAGCTTTAACCCCTCCGTATTTTTCACTGGTATAGATGCTGCAGAGAAGAAATTCCTGAATGATCGCTTATAAAAGTTCTGAAAACATAAATTAACTCTGCCTCCATGATTATGGCCTTAAAATGCAAAAAGTAATTAAAGCAAGGAACAAGCTGCTTGAGCATTTAAAGACAGTAAAACATTAAAATGCCGTTCACTGCAATAAGTTAACTCTAACTAATGGAAAATCTGAGTTGGATTATGTAGAGATTAAAGCTGTAGATAAATGCTTAACAAAATCAGCCACATAAATTCTTCTGTCACTCTATTCAATATTGGATTATCTGTTCTTAATTAAGTGCTTGTTTGATTTTTATTTTCAGAGAAGCGATTTTGTGAAAAGTGATTTACTTGAGAATGTATAGTTAAAAAGTAGGGAAAAGTTATGGGTCCACGTACAAAATTACTTGTAGGAAAATGTGTTGTTGAAAATGAGTTTGAGAAAGAAAATGACTTTGAAAAAAAAAAAAATCAAACAAGGGCTAAATCAAATCAAATCTTTGAAAATCAGTTCGCATCATGTTAACCTTGGTCACCTACTCCCTATTCTAACTTGTTGGGAGATTTTTGTCACTCTACTTACTACTTAGTCTTTTAGGTTTATGTAAGACATGCGCCCTCCATCTAAGCCGCTCTCCTTTGATCATCTTTAATTGGTTGCTGATGCAAGTGCTTGGGGTACATGTTTTGTATAAATGTACAACTATGGTATTATGCATTGTGATTTAAATTATTTTTCTATCAACAGCAGAATAGAACTAGCTGGTTAAAACATAATGATGATACATCTACTGTGCATGTATGCACATGGGAGGTTCCACTCATCTTTCCTTCCCCAAAAGTCAATAACAACTCATAGACACC
Organism: Fraxinus americana; assembly: GCA_035079005.1. NCBI lineage: Eukaryota > Viridiplantae > Streptophyta > Magnoliopsida > Lamiales > Oleaceae > Fraxinus > Fraxinus americana. Next base: position 6,255,312 of record CM068713.1, on the reverse strand, counting down.
AAATAAGAGTTGAACTCAATACTTTGATTATGTTCAACCATTTATTTATATTCTCATTTCTTATCTTATCCATTCTAGTTTGTTTTTCATCATTATTAACATACTCGTTTCTACTAAGTTCAATTTGTGGACATTTTATCATTTAATATTCCAATTCTCAGCATTATAAAGCATAGTAGTCCAATAGTTGTTCGATAGAACTTCTCTTTTAATAAGGTATATTCTAATCATATAGAATCTGTGTAATCATTCTCCATTTCATCCCACCCACTAGTATCTTATGTGTTGCATTCTCTTCGAGTCTCATTCCTTATTGATAGTGGACTTTCAATACATAAAACAATCATTATTTTGGACAACAGGATCCCCTATTTTGATTCAGACGATAGTATTTCTTACCGTGACTTGAAGGGCACGTCATGCATTTCTATCTTAGTCTAGTTAATGAAGAATCCAAGATTCTGAGGTGCTCCAGCAAAATAACGTTTGAATTATCCATCATATGTTGGATGTTGGATAAGTCCATCACGTCTAAAGCAAAAAAATGGGATTTACGTTATAACCTTCATAAAGCCTATTGTTAGGAAATTCCCCACTTCTAACTCGGTTAGATCCCACTCTTGTAATTTCTTCTTCTTACGTATCGTTAGTTATTTTACTACATCACTTCTATGGGATCCATAAATAAACGGAGGGGTGAAAGGAACTGAGAGAACAAAAGTAAAAAGAAGCAGATTTCCATCTAGTTAGTTTGCAAACACGCCAGCCAAAAAACCCAAAAGCTTGTGCTTTGAAACCCAGGTCTTCATTGATACAAAGTTTGTGAGTGAGAGACAAGAGAGTTCGGTGGAGGAGGAGGAAAGAATCCAACAATGTCCAGAAAGAAATTACAAAATTTTACACAATGGAATTGACAAGAACTCATAATGTAGCATCAGAGACAAAATGTTCGAAGAATCAACTTCAATTTCTTAGTACAATAACAAACCACAAATGATGAACCCAAATAATTCATAGACACATTATAAAGAAACATCGCGACAACTATACATGCTAAGAACATGTTTGGCTAACCTCAATGTTTTCCCATTTAATCGAGATGATTATAATAATTGTCAACCCTTTCATTAAAAGCTTAAACAGTTAGAGAGGACCACGTGTATTCATTCAAATCTTGCCTTTAAACACATTCCTTCATATGCAGACAGCATTCTTAATTTTCATAAATCGATGGCAGCAAAACTTGAACTCATGTGTTTTTAACATCTCCATCTAAAACCTTAATCTGTTAGAAAGGTGCAATGCATATTAACTTTAATCTTCACCGAAAAACCGTATGAAATGACATCAATAAAACAAGAGTAAAAAATCCAAATACCTTGATATTGTGATGATGAAAGCTTCTGAAACCATTATGATAATATTTTGTGTAATGGCACTTCTAGAAGCAGGAACGAGGTTTGGAAATGAAGAGTAAAATCTTGATTGGAATAATAATGAAGATTGAAGATTCATTGGATAATCCATTCACAGTAGAAAATGTTTTACATTCCCTCAGAGGCAAACTTTTGGTGAAGGATTTGGTTTTCCCCAGAAGTGAATTAATCTGTTTTCAATCATGATTCGTGAAATTTTTTCTTCCGATGGCTGATACACTTCTGTGTTTTGGGGGATTGGAAAAATCTCAAATAAAATGGTCAGTGGACCGTCCGGTTCAGTTTCAACCGTAGGTGCGGACAGTGGACGCTGGTTTTAGATAAACTGTTGATCATTAGTCAAATTTTAAGACCTTCTTCAGTTCTTTGACCTCACTTTTCAAAAATTTAGGGGATGTTTTCTTCGTATTTCAATTTTTTTGTTTTTTGTTTTGAATTTATTTTTTATTTTGTGTTTTGAGTGTTCATTTTGAAATTATTGAAAATATATTCTTTTTGCCATTTTTAAAAATAGTTTTGAAAAATAAAAAATCCCAAAATACATTCCCACTCGTTTCTCTCAATTCTTCCACCCTCTCTGTAACCCCATCCTCCGACCACAGTCTTCATCGCGGACCACCACCAGTCGACTGTCCACCTCCGGGTGACTCAGAAACAACCCTCAATTTAGTCCAAACAACAATTAATCGAAATGAGGGTCGCGATCCCGTCTCGCGAGTCCGAAGAAATCTGTGATTCCTGCGACGTCCGTTCAACCCATGATCGCGGACCACATGGGTCATCTCCCTCTCCCTCTTCCGCACCTAACCCAATCATGGGTCAAACCCAATTTCAACCACAGCTCGCTGATTTTATGGGTAAACTTAAGGTTGAAAATTGAAAATTTGTGGTTGGTGAGGATGACGGTGGTGGCACCGTGTGGTGGTGGTTCTGACGATATTGGTGGTTGGGGTGGCGACGACAATTGGTGGTGTTTTGCAGGCGACAATAGTGGTGGTTGAGGGTGATAGTAACTGAAAACAACGAAAATGTGTTTTGAAAATTTTGGCCAAGTTATAACTGAAAACACGTTTTGGGGTTTCTTTGTAAATTTTAAATTTGTTTTCAAAAATTGTTTTCAAAAAGAGAAGGCGTTTTCACTGTTTTAGAAAATCGAAAACAGAAAACGGCAAAGAGTACATTCCCTTATTTTTTAAAACTCATTTTCAGCTACATGTTTTCTAAAAAAAAAAATGTATTGTACATATAAATTTAAATTTTTTTCTTCAAAATCTATTCTCCAAAAATCTTGAATGGAGTAGTCTTGTTGGATCAATCAGTTTTTGGGCACAAGATATGGGTTAATTACCTAAAAGTAAACTTATTGAGCCTCAATTTGATTTTGTTAAAAAATAATTTTTTAGTAAATTTTGGTAAAAGTTGATTAAATATATGTTTAAAATTTTGATGGAAGTTATGTATTCCATAAAATATATTGTTGCTATTACAATATTATTATAGATTTGGTTACCTTGTTTATCCTAGCAGCACTTTACCTTTAATCAAAAATCCCTAAAATCTCGCTCATAATTAAACCCTCAACATTACGAACAAACCGAAAAACCTTAATCTTGATTTTCGTCCATTGTTCATTTGCAGCGTTCACGGTTGTTTCGCAACGACTCCAATGGTAAAAATGACCTTGAAGTGATCTTAATTTAACTTCAACAGAAGAAGTGAGTTCAAAACAAGCTCTGCAACACAAAGCCAAATCTGGTTAGAAGCACTTTGTTATTTGGATCATGCTACATGTATCGAATTTTTTTGCCGAATTTTTTACTTACTACTCACAATGGGGATGGGGACAACATTGTCGGAATTTTTAAATACACGTGGGCCCCGCGCATTATGTGAGAGATGGTAATCCATTATGTACAAGTGGATTAAAATTGTTATTTAGCCCCTATTTGAGTCACATTATTTTTTTCATTTTCATTATTTTACTCATTTTTAACAATACATTCTTCAACAAAATAATATTTTCCATCACATCAATAATTTTTTTTTTTTTTTTCAATCACATATTATCCATCACATAAAAAAATACATTATTGAAGCAAAAATAAGTAAGGGAAAAATTCATTTCTCCTACTTTATCTTTACCCTATTTCAAAAATAACAAAACAACTTTCACATTTCAAAAATCAGAAATTTTAATATATATATATATATATATATATATATATATATATAATTAACCCACCCCCATCGTTTCGGCGACTATTCCGACGACTGCTCCGATTCCGACGACCATTCCGGTGACCATTCCGATTCCGGTGACCGTTCCAGCGACTGCTCCGATTCTGACGACTCAGGTCACAGTCCAATTCACAAGTCACAGTCCAGGTCACAACTTAGGATTTTGTTCATAGTCACGGGTTATTTTCAAATGATTACAACACAGGTTACAAAATTTTTTTGCACATGGCTCATATTAAATTTAGTCACAAATTGTCGAATTTTAAGGTCACAGTTAATCCATTATGCGGTCACAATTAGTCCATTATGCGGTCCAGTTGGTCACGAAACACAACACAGATTCAAACAACTGTCGTCTGCACTTCACCACACCACCACAACCACCGGACCATCGCCCACATCGCACCACCACCATTAAAAAAAAAAAAAAGAACACCGCCTCAACTGCCTGCAAGACCTACTACCACAAATCACCAAAACCCACAGCAAAAAAACACCAATGAACACCACCGCATCCCACGCCCACAATCACCTGTTTCAACAACCACCGACCGCCTCCACCTTCGTCTGCAACTGCAATCAACCACTACATTACCACCACCATCCGCAGCCACCCCCATCATAAAACCTCCCAAATCTGCAACAATCACCAGCCGTATCGCGGAGACAACAATCTGAGAGAAAAAAGAAAATCGAGAAGAGAGGAGATGAGCGGTACGAACCGGACGACATCGTGGCGCAGCGACGGCGTCGCGGCGCTAATTAGGCGAGCGGCGTCAAATCGCCGGCAGCAGCATGGATGAGGGAGGGGGAGGAGAAGGGGAGGGAAGTCCCCGGCACAGCGTGGAGAGGAGAAGGGAATGAGAGAACACGGGATTGATTTGGGGTTGATAATTAAATTTTAGGATGGGGTGGATGTATATAAATTATTGTATATAATATTATTATTAATATTTAATTAAATATAAAATTTGTATTTATCTATAAAATATCTGATTTTTGAACATTAAAATATGAAATTTGATTTTAGAATTTGGATCTCTAAAAATAGGGGAGGTTGTAATTTCCACGATAAGTAATCCTCAAGTGACTTGGGAGTTATCATTTGGCTGGGGTTGCTGTCATCTCTCTGTCCTGTTGGAAACTTGACACCTAACTACCGTGATTTTGATTTGTCATCAGTATGTTTACCTGATAGACATATAGTGAGACATTATGTACCTCCACACGTCAACCTATAAACAATGTTTTCTTTATGCATCACTTATTAAGACGTGGACTCTAATTATTGTCATTTCGCAAAACTGGTCGTCGATCGAATTTGTATCACTTGTTAAGTTGTGGAGTCTAATTATTGTCGATCAAAATTATATGTCCGTCATGTTGGAGAATTTCATTAAGGACCTTTAAGAATTTGTATTTTTGTAAAATTCTATTAAAAAATTAGAGTTCTTGTAAAATACGATTTAGCCATAATTTCTCTCATATGTAGGGAGCCGTCCTTAGGCTCTATAATTATCATCAATAACTATGTCTATGAATTGATTGCTCTCGATATAATAAAATTAGGGTTTATAATTCTCATCAATATCTATGTCATGTGTCGTTCTATCATCTATGATTTGATATATGTTCCGGATAAATGTTGTAATGAGTAAATGATACATTGGTTCTCACATAAATACATGGTTTAGATTTTATCCGTATTTTCACTTATGATTGACATAATGTGAGATGTTTCATTGTTAAGATGGCTAATCACATCCCTCAGCAAAATAACTGTTAGTACCACTTTGGAATATCATCAAGTGAAAATACATCTACAACAGTAATATAACTAAGCTCAATTTGAGGCTTTAACGCATGGATTGTAGGAAAATTCATTTACTTTCGAGTAATTCATCCTTTTTGATATATTACAAACGAGTACATGCACTCACGATTGTGTGGCGTCTATGATGAAGTTTGTTGAGTTCCTCATTAATCAGAAGTAAGAAGACGTGCCAAAAAGAATAAGTGCCGCTATTGCTAGGATTCACTTGGCCACTCTATTATACAAGTATGGCAATGCAAAACATATCGAGGTCTATGAGATAAATACTGACCTTGTTTCGAAGAGTGTTGTGAAGGCAAGGAATGTGAAGTTTGCTTAATAGTGATGTTTAACAATCTGATGATGTTAATCATAGGCGACATGTCGATGATGACACTATTAAGAAAGAAAATACATAAATTCTTTTGTTTGTTGTACTACTGTTTAGTAACGAATAATGCTACATGCTAAACATTTTCAAATGGTATGTGCCAATTTAAATATTTTGGGTAGGATTGTATATTTTAGAAAATATTCGACAAAATTAATAGAGATGTCTGCATAATTAGATGGTTTATGTTTCAAATTTGGAAAATTGCACTATTTATTCTTATTCTCACCTAATTTCTTGAATAACTCTCTATGTGAACAATCCAAGTTTATGTTACAAATTTATGTAGTTTTACATTTCAACTTTTATAAAGTTTTTTTTTTTTTTGGGGGGGGGGGGGGGGGGGAGGGGTGAAAACTTGAAATGTTTCTTGAGAGTTACATGAAGATTTAAAGAAATTTTTTATGCGTTCTATCATTGAAGTTGACCATGTACTTACAATAAAAGTTGAAAACTAACTTGTTACTCAGATTAAGTTGGTGACCAACAATGCCATTTCTCTACCAAATTTCATTGCATTGACTTCTATCTTCTATAATTATTTGCCTTTTATCTATCTTATAAGAATAATGCTAAATGTACATTTCATGGATTACGTATTGTTATATTACGTGGGAATTCAAAAAGTGTTGGGAAGGAAAGTATGTGTTTGTTTTTAAATTGTCCAATCGTCACACGTCGTCACGTGATACAATGTCAAAAATAATGTGAAGAAAGATGTACATGTAGAATGATCGATCTTATAAACCTGAAAGTAAGAAAAAAGGACCCATATGGAAGAAGTATCCCAATTATCGTTCCTGGCCTACAAACCCTAAAATCACGGTGATAATTAGTTAGGACTAATCCAACAACCCCACATATTGGCCAACATAAAAGAGGAAAAAGCAAAGACATACACATCCCAATTATGCCATCGACAATGGAATCTATGCACTTTAAACATAGTATATTTACCATGTAATTTGACCCCCCCACGTTATACTTGTGTATAAAATTGTTTCCCATCTACTTAAAAATGACCAATAGGAGACGCCGAGACGGTGTCGAAGAGTAATAAACTCACATGTCTATATTTTAATTTAGTTTTACGTTCACTACACCTATCGTAGCTGACACCAAGAATAAGAAAATCTATGTTCTCATAACTTCACAATATCAATTTTTTTTACTAGAAGTAGCCTCCGTGTCGTTCTATCTGTTGAAAAATAATATTTAAATGAAATACATTTTATCTTATCTAAAAACTTAAAAATTTAGATCCAATGATTCAACATGATATCAAAGCAAGCAATGTTTATAAGTTGAAGTCTCTTTGCCACCCTTCATTAAAAATTGTACATGCGTAAGACTTTAGATGAGAAAAAATAATTCTGCCTACACATGAGGGAGCGTGTTGAAGATAACATTTAAATAACACATTATCTACTACGAGAGTTAACTTCGAAGATGGTTTGCTCTAAGGCCAATTTATTACAACCACATGGTAAAATTCATTCTTAAAAGAGGAAATTGTGGGAAATGTCTAATTTTTAATTTTTTACACGCATTTTGAAAAATGGCCAAAAATTGAAAGGTTTGTATCCAAGGCCATTTTTCTAAAAATGAACGAAATTACCCATAAAAATCCCCAGTTCCTAGTTAGATCCCAAATCCATTTGTTTCTCTTGCTCAACTCGATCCCAAACTGACATTTCACCCCTCAAATTGGCTAGAAAAGCTCTTATTTAAAATATTTTTATATGTTAATGGTTAATCAATTCAAATGAGATTTGAATAATCTCTCCATTTTAAAATGTTTAAAAAAAAATTCGTCGAAACTTATTTTTAAGCATTAACTGGTTAAAAACTTAAAATAGATAAACTATTGTATTCAAAGAGACGTTCTTGAAATGACTTGCTAATGGGTGGTTGAGTGATTAAATGCCACCAGTAAAATATTGCATGAATAGGCATTTACCGCGAGTCAAGCCGAAATTGCGCAGTTCTTTGTCAACCCAAAAGTGTTTTCAACAGATATACAAGTGTTAAAGACTAGCTACGTACTACCATCTCCTTTGGCTGCAAAAATATGGCTATTTTTGCCAATTTTCTCCTCTTCTGGTTTAGTTTTCTCCTGTTTTCCTCTTTTGCTGTATGCTCGAGATATGAACAAGAAGAGTTACAATGGCTGGATGATAAAGATGATGAAATCAACATGGTTCAAAATAGGCATTCATCGCTCAGAAGCTGTGATTTTGGCACTGGAAAATGGGTTTATGACCAATCTTACCCACTCTATGATGCTACTTGCCCATATCTTAGTACTGCTGTCACCTGTCGGAAAAATGGACGCCCAGATTCCGATTACGAGAAATGGAAATGGAAGCCCCATGGCTGTGAAATTCCAAGGTAGTTTTATCAGTGATATTAAACACATTAAATGCATGTTTTGTGGGCACTTTTATCTGTGAGTTTACACATTAGGATTGAGATATGCAATCTATAAGGACACATTTGGTATGCAGTATGCTGCTCACGACAAAAGGATAAGATTTTAACTTTTTTCTTCTTTAATAATGTCTGGTGCTATTCAATCAAGCATATCAATATCTTTTTGAAAGCAGGTTAAGATTATTAAATTGATGAGCATAGAATGTTGCTTAGTGACAAATTGAAGATGAAAATTTGGACGAAATGAATTGGATAATGCAGGTTTGATGCATTGGATTTTCTTGCAAGAATGAGGAGGAAAAGAATAATGCTTGTAGGTGATTCCATAACGAGGAATCAATGGGAGTCTCTTGTATGTTTAATTCAATCAGTTATTCCAAGTGCTCGAAAGACGGTAACTTATAACGGTCCTACCATGGCCTTCCAGGCATTGGTAAGTCGATATTTTTCATGACTTTTTCTCATAATATGAAATTACCTGTTTAGTAACTTGAGAATTTATTAGCTCCAAATCATGTGGTGACTTGATCATTCCAGGATTATGAGACATCCATTGAGTTTTGTTGGGCTCCTTTCCTAGTTGAATTGAAGAAAGGGCCTGGAAGTAAGAGAATATTGCATCTTGATTTGATAGAAGAAAATGCAAGATATTGGAGAGAAGTTGATGTTCTTGTGTTTGATTCAGCTCATTGGTGGACTCATTCTGAAAAATCGAGCTCGTAAGATTAGTTTTATGATAAAATTCTCTAGATCCTCTGTATTTTATCTGTTTATAAGTGTAGTGATCAGAGTACAACAAGATTGAAAGAAGCATAGATTAAAACTTCCATGGTTTATTATAATAGCTAACTCCTAATTTATTGAGAATAAGATTTAGTTTTTTGTTGTTGTCGTTGAGTCTTCTTGATTCTGTATTGTAGTGTGGTTCTAATAACCATAAACATAATCTTGAAGATTTGTACTAAACTGCAGGTGGGACTTTCTTATGGAAGGGAACAATGCTTATAAAAATATGAATCCCATGGTTGCTTATGAAAAAGGACTCATGACGTGGGCTAATTGGATAGATTTAAATCTTGATCCTCGGAATACCAGAGTCTTTTTCCGAAGCATGTCGCCTAGTCATAACAGGTAATATTGCATCTTTTACTCCAAATTTAATCAGAGGAACGAAAATATCAATGTTCTTGTTTCCATGAATTGATATGTTTTTTTCTGTCTTTTGTAGAGAAAATGGCTTGAAATGCTACAATCAGAGAGAACCTATAGGCTATTTCAACCGCCCCCATGTCCCTGAACAACTGTTGGTTTTGCAACAGGTGCTGAAAAGAACGGGATTTCCAGTATATTTGCAGGACATTACGACAATGTCAGCTCTTAGACGAGATGGGCATCCTTCTATTTATGCCAGGGCTCTAGGCGAAAAGGCAAAGCGGGAAATGAGAGGCTACAGTTCTGATTGTAGCCATTGGTGTCTCCCTGGTGTGCCGGATACCTGGAATGAGATGTTAAATGCTATGCTTTGAGAATGAAACACCGATGACGTGTTTAATTTACTAGATTGGAAAGGACAGTACTAGATTAAACAAGAAGAACAAGTTATATGCTATCTTGTGCAATAGTGTACATTACTATGTACCAAACATGTCTTGCAGCCGTATTTCATATATTACGATGGTTACTAGAGAAACCTTTCAAGAGTTATGAAGTAGTAGTATGTAGCAGCAGCTGCTAAGTGTGGGTACCGAGTGTTCTGATGTTGTGATAATGTTGATTGTGATAATAATATGTTTATTCAAGTGACTTAGTGGTTAAAATCGTAGTCTAGGTGCTTCTCCAAAAATATTTCTATGATGGTGGATCACTGTATTTTCATGTGAAAATGGCTTGCAACAATTGAGACTTTGTAGGAGTTTCAACATATGTCCAAAATATTGTTGTTAGCTATTCCAGCTTTATTTTTCATATTTTCTCTGAGCATGTTTGATATGTCGTATTAGATATTATCTAGTACTATCCAATCATTTTCAACAAGAGTGAGGGTGGAAGTAAAGTCAAGCTGGACACGAGAATCTCTCTTTTTCAAACCACATTTTCTATTCTGAAAACGAATCACAGTTACTAATAATTTCTCTTTTACAAGATTCACAACATAACGAGTTTATTCAAATCATCTTGAAGTGGATAATTTTTCTTTAGAATTTCATCAAGAATTTTAACTGCAGAGTGCGATTTTTTGCCATGATTTTGGTAAGAAAAAAATTCATGGAATCAAGAAAAATACCCCTCAAGAAAATTGATTATTCCTTAGGCTTTACAGCTCCATCTTCTGTAAAATGATTGTGTCTTGGACATCTAACATGCCTTTTATTTTTTGGCACTGCACTCTAATATGATTGTGCTACCTTCTTTTTGACCTTCTAAGGCTGTACTTTTGTATGTTTGGACATAGACCAACTGGCAATATCATTTAATCCACTCCAAGGACCATTGAACTTTTTTGCTTTCTTATTATGCCTTCTCTATCATGTGGAAGTTGTCGAGGTGTACATCGAAAGCATCAGATTGAATGAAGCTATTAGGCAACTGATCAACCTCAGGTGTTACTACACTTTGCATACCGTGTTTTTAGAAACTACAATTTACATATACCTATTTCACATTTTGTAGTGAATTGTTGATTTGGTTCAAAGCCATGTTGTTGATAGGTTCACGTGATACCAAACTAATGGTTTGAGTTTGATTTGGTCATTTTAACTTATAGCACTAATGGTAGTTGTTATCCCCTGATTTCGAGGTCTACAGAGATTGGGCCATGTGGCAGTATGGTCAACCAAGAGTCAAGAGGAGGGCCAAAGGAAAAGGAGTCCAAGTGAGAAAATGGGCCGAAATCCTTAACCCAGCAACAGAAGCTCTCACATTAACTAGCCTCGGATTGAAGCACTTCCTCAAAGACGAAGCACAACCCAATCCGAGGTTCTTCCAGGCTCGTCCAAAGCTCATAAAATTGACGCTGCCTCACACCAGATTCGAAAATCTTTTCGAATTGATTGATGTGACGTCTGCAATTAAGTGTTTGTAATTTTAATCATTGTCAGCCTATCACTAGAACGGCTAACCTTTAGTCAAAACATTAAATGTAAAGAATGGACAGTGATGTGAAGCTTCGGCTTAGGGGATGTCGCCACGTGGACTTGATCCGACGATCGCCACGTCGGTTAGAACAGTATAAATACCCATTGTTTGTATAGAAAAAGGGGACTGCAGATTGATACAAAGAATATACAAACACATACTCATACAAATACTTGAGATTTTATTGAAAGGAAGGGAACTCATCTACTCACCATATCTATTTCATTATCATTTTGTTGAATAGGAGATCATTGATAGCGTGATAGTCTTGAAATATATCGCCCTCTCGCCGGAAAGTGCCTCACACGTTCACTGCAGTTGGATTACCGTTCTTATTCCGGTAAAAACGTGCTGGAGCCGTACTTGACGTGATGAGAGTGGGCTCGACATCTGTTGAGTTCATTTTTTGGGGTCAACGGTAATTTTCTTTAGTCATTTTGTAAAAAATTTCAAATATATTGTATGTGAAATGTAAGAATGTGTAGAGTGTCTTGTTAATTTTCGTCAAAATTTATGAAGTTGATAAACTTTCGTCTTGCTTTTTCTTAATGTAGGATAAGCCATGGTAGTTGAAAAAGTGAACATTTGTTATATGATTTAGCCCATGTTTGGTAAAGATTCTTCCTAACTCATTTTCAACTACATATTCTCTGATAAAATAATTTTGCACATGACTCATGTCTTTCCTACATTTTAACCATACAATATCCAAAAAAATCACATTTCAAAAAATATATTCTAAAAAAATTTACGTCAAGTAGGCCCTTAATCCTCCCCAAATTAAGGTACCTTTTCAAAAACTAAGACCCCGTTCGGGAGGGATTAAAAGCCAATTAAAATTGAAAATATGGCCGTTATTGGGCCCCACTCGTCTAATAAAAGTCAACAATAACGGCTATATTTTCAATTTTAATCTGATTTTAATCCCTCCCACACAAGCCCTAAGTACTCATGTCTCTTATAATAATCTATATTGGTTTTTGCTTTATACTTTTATCTTTGTAATCACCTTCAACTCGATTCTTCCTACTTCCATGTCTGTGTGAATCTAAAAAAGTAAGCCCCAGTTTGAAGCCATTCTCTGAAAAAAATCATTTTTTCTTAAATTCATCTTTAACTACACATTTTTTCAATAAAATAATTTTACACATAATCAAAAATGTTTCCCTACTTTTAACCACACATTCACCAAAAAAATCACTATTATGAAATCTATTCTTCCCAAAAAAGGGGACTCAAATAGAGCCTAAACGAGAGTGCGTTGGTGAATTTTGTCGAAGATAAAATGAAACATAGATCATTTTCTCGTTCCTTAGACAAGATGAGGTGGTTCACTTGGAAGTCTTGTACTTAGGTCTTACTGCTAACAATTTATAAAAATCTTGCATGCTAGTTGGGCCTTTATATGCACCTGCGGAGCGACTTGAAGATTTAAACGTCTGTTTAAATGATTTTGATTTGGACAAAGCACAAGAACTAGATTTGCAATCTGAAAATAGATGTAATAATTTCTCAGTCCCTTGATCAGAAACACCAAAGAAGGGAGATATATTTTCCAACATGAATAACATCCTTGAAGCAAAACTCCATACTATGGGGAAAAAAAAAAAAACACCTAAAAAGTTCTGGATAATGAACAGAACAAACGAAACTAATAATTCTAGAAGAAATACTTGTATTCCATTATGAAAAAGCGGGTGGGGAGAATGGTAAGAATTAAGAGGCCTTTACTCTACCTCAGCTAATAGGGAGAAACTTCTTCTTCAACTTAGCCAATTCCTTATTGTTCAATCCAAAAGCCTTGATCAAGACCTCCTCTTCAATTTCTGATCCAAAAACAGCAGATGGGATTTTCAGCAAACCTGGATTTTGACTATTAAAACTCCCAAGAATTGTGGCCCGCGAGTCTCCAATATTCATCTGAAAGTGTATTAGGCCTTTAGGAAACACCATTACCTCCCCTTTCTCAATCACTTTTGCAAAAACTCGGTTTCTTGAATCAACAAATCCCGAATAAATCTTTCCTTCTAGAACGAAAGCAGTCTCAGTTGCTCGGGGATGATAATGTGGAACGTTAATGCTCCCTGGCTCAAAGTCAGCGCGTACAAACGACATGCCTAATGTGTTCAAACCAGGAAAGACACTAACACTAACTGGAATGGATGAAAATCCAGATTTACTGAATTCTCCTGGGCTTTTTATGCCAGAAAACACGAAATCTTCGACGGTTACTAAGGATGAATTCTTGCAGGAGACAAAAATGGATGAAAACTCGGATCTTGGTATGCAGAAGTCTTGAACTGGATCTGAATCAGAAGCTAAGACTGAATAAATATGAAGGAAAATAACTAACCAAATTGACATATTGAGGGACATCTTTGATCTTTTCGTCTCTGAACCCGCACTAAAAAAGTGTGAATTTTAAAGGGATTTGGGCATAGGGAGATGGAAATACAGATATGTAACAGCTATTTCCACTTAGAAAATGTCTTGTGTTATAATCTTCTTGAAACTAAAAGTCATGAGAAAGATTGTCAGCAACTGAATTTTGTAATAACATTTATTGACCTAAACTTCATCAACAAGTTACTTACTTTCCTAAAAGAATCCAAAAGAATGTTTTTCTATAATTAAGAAAAAGAGGAAGCAGTTGCATATTTATAAATGCAGTTTTGCTTGAGAACAAAGACAGAGGATTAGTCAACACATACGAGTTGTTCATTGCTAATATATATATATATATATATATAGACACACACATACCATATATACATCATATTTCGTATTGATTTTGGACAAGAAGGCTATTTCCACTTCTCTATGTGGTCGTGCACATGCAAGGAGATATCGCTATAAGCTTATGGAGTTTTATCTTGAACCATGTTTAACCGCTAATACGTGTACGGAGGCTAATATGACCTAGGACAATGTTCTACACGACTCTCCAAAAAGGCAGCTTTTCTTATTTACTTGTGTTTAATTTGTTTTCAATTATATTATTTATACACAACTACTATCCAACAAAACTGATTATCGGCCAATTTTTGGTTTTTCTAGAAAAAGGACCGCGGTTCTTTCTTCGAGCAGTTGCTGGATGCATCACACGATACGGTTTTTTTCTGTTCTTTTCGTGTTTGTAGCCAAAAAAAAAAGAAGCATTATACCCCCGGGCTCCTAAAAATTTCCCCAAGATAAAACTCCTTTTATTAAATACGATGTTAATATCCTTTTGGGGGAAGTCTGAGGACACTCTGAAATAGAAAGAAACATTGTTGAATACTCGACCTCAAATTGAACTTGATGGGTCAATGAGAAATTCACACACTCTTTCTTCAGACAGTGAGAAAATAAGTGTTCATGTGCAACACATTATGACCTCTCTGCACTCGTAAAATCAAAGTGTAGGATATAATTATCAGCGACCACAAACGCAAACTGAAATCATGGCTATGCACATGAGGACTGTTACTTTAGGAAGTGCATTGCGTTCGACTACAGCAACTTTGACATTTGTTCAGTATGTTGCATTTACTTATTTTGTATAATTTTCAAAAATAGTTCTTTTACTAATAGAATTCTTTTTTTTTTCTTTCTCTAAAAGTAAGTCTTAAAAAAATATAATTTTTTTGAGAAAATTAAATATAACGTGCAAAGTGTGAAGAAATTGTTCTATAAACATACCGAAGATTTTTTTCTTTTTTCAAAAAATTAAATAGATTCAAAATTTGAATTTTAAATTTATGCAGCACAATGGCTTTCTGAATTCGATTTGATGGCAACAGACTATGGCCGTAAAAGCAACCATTGCAGCCGTGGGACGCTAGGGGAGCCACTAGCTCGTAAGCTAACAAGCCCACCTTGCAAGCCGGTTCACACGAAAATTGTGATTCGGCTTGTCCGCTCTACGGTGAGCTGAATCAGCGAGTGACTCGTTCATATTCTCCTCCCTAATTAGAAGTGTAAATGGGTCATCCAGCCTAATGACATTTTAACTTCATCTTACTTTTCATACAAAAAAGAGTCCCTAATAGACTTGTCCTTGTGGACTGTACCATGCCTCGCATTGTTGGCAAATCGAGATGGCAACGCGGGTTTGGATCAGGGATCCCTTTAGCGGGGGATTTTCCCGTCTCGTACCTACCTCCTTTCCCGTCAGGAATCCCTAATTTCCAGTTACTGCCACATTTATTATTGTTGTTGTTGTTGTTGTTGTGTTGTAATTAGTGGAATAGAGATGAAGATCGAAACTGGTTAATCAGTGTTTTGTTTTGTACATGAATAGTAGTTGATGAGACCAAAACAAAATAAGCCCGATTAGAGAACCCGAGGAGTACTTTGTTCACTGGGCCATCCTGACGCGATTACCTCCTCGAGTATGCTTCCTCGGGCTTGAGGCCTAATATTTATTCCTCAAGTCCATAACCAAACCTCATGCCATGAAGTCGACTTATTAAAGCTCTCCTTTGCATCAAGGCTTGTTCGTCCCAAAGAAATAGAGTCCAGTTGATAATGTGTTACCTCATCCCGATAGAGCTCTACCACCAAAGTTCTATCTTAATCCAAACACTTGGAAAACCTAAAATCGAGCAAGTTTTAACTTCTAAGGATGTTAGAATTCTTATGTGTTTCAACATTGTAATCCTAATAGAAATGCACTACCTACCTCTATAAATACATCATTCTAATTCATTATCAATGTACGTTTTCACATAATTTTTAACACATTTTTTTACAAATTCTCTATCTGACTTAAGCATCGGGGGGACGACTAGGACACACCTCGACGCCTTTGTTTCAAGTATCGAAAGACCTCGTTCGTGCTCATTCTCAATCGTCAAACTCGGAAGTCAACATGTATGATTTTTGATAGCATCAATAGTAATTATAAATTGCATATGTACTAGTTTATTTATCTTTTGAATTTGATGAATTTTTTTCCTTAATGGGATGTTTCACTTTAAGTAGTTACAATAATAATAATAATAATAAAATTATTGTTCGATCGACAGTAACAGTGGCGTGTAAATCCTTGGAACTGGAATGGAGTTGGACACTGGAATCTGGACAATGGCATGTACGATCAACTTTTTCAATTACACAACAGTTAACAGGGCAGGTTCGGGATAGGGACCTTGATCCCCATCTCAACCTTGGGTCTAGTTTCTTAGCCCCGTTACCGCCCTGTTACCAGTTTAAATGGGGAATCTCGTCCCAATTAGGGGTGAGCGCGGGTCGGTTCGGTTCGGTTTTTTTCAGTTCCAGAAATTTTCGGTTCTTTAGTAAATGGAACCGTCAGTTCCAAATATAATTTTGGAACCGTTTGGATTCGGTTCGGTTCCGTTCGGTTCCGTACTATAATTAAATTTTTTAATATTTAAAATAATACTACATAAATACACCTGAAAGTAGATACTAATATTAGCCCCTGTTTGGAGGGCATTTTTTTCCCATTTCTAGACATTTTCTTACCGTTAGACATGGGGCCAGCCGAAATATTTGACCAACTTGTGAGAGGGAGGGGCCCACTAATTTTAAAAAAAATGGTCAAATTCTTCATTTTTTCTTCACAAGAATGGTGGCCAAACAGGGGCTTAATAACAAGAAGTAGATACAAATATGAAGTTCGATCTTAACAACTAAACCCTAAACCCAACCATGAATGGCTAAAATATCAACTAAAGCCTAGCCCAAGACTGAAATCAAACCCAATCTAAACTAAGTCCAATAGGAAATAAAAACAAAACTACAAACTAACCCAAAATTAAACCCGTGTTAGTCTAAGGAATATATATATATATATATATATATATATATATATATATATATATATATATATATATATATCAAATAGTTAAAACAAAAAATTGTTAATTTGTTTAGAAAAAATAAAATAAATTGATTTATCAAAAAAAAATTCGGTTCTTATTCGATTCTTCGGTTCTAGGTCTAGTACCGAGAACCGAACCAAAATTTTTCGGTTCTTCGGTTCTTCGGGTTTTTAAGTTAAGAAAACTCGCTCGGTTCGGTTCGGTTTGGTTCGGGTTCGGTTCGGGTTAATTCGGTTCGGACATTTTGCCCAGCCCTAGTCCCAATAGTGTCGGGTCCCATGGAGATTGGGATTTCTCAGCGCTGTCATCCCTACTAGCCAGAAGATGTAAGTCAACACATTGCTAGTCTTACTAAAATGCAATACGACTCGTTTAACATCTCTAGTACTGCCATAGTGCTGACCAAGTGAAAGTGATGCGCATATGAAACATCATCTATTGGTCATTGGAAGTGATGCACAGTTTTTTTTTTCGTCTTGGGACAGATACATATTAGTTAGTAACACCAATAACACTGTTATTGAGTCCTTACAAAATTTATATCGAAACAGGCGATAAAAGTTCGTACAGATGAACAGTTGGTGATACTAGTAGCTAGCATCATCTGTTTCCGGCCTCCGCAGGTAGTAACGCAGGCAATTTATAAGAACCTGCTCGCTCAAATACAAATGAAGATAAATCAGAGGGCGCGACCAAAGTGTCTTACCTTACACTACTGCTACTGCTAGGAAAAGTGGCACTAATTTCGTGTCTGATAATAAGATAATTACTTTTGACAATTACCTGAGACAAGGAACTGTTCAATGCCGCCCCTCTATAACTCACATGAAACTTATCCTTGGCTATCAAACCCTGGACAGTGATGTAAACCGAGTTAGAAAATTTTGTTTATGGTTCTAATAACATCAACCGAGTATGTGTCTATGTGCAAGAGAGAGAGAGAGAGAGAGGGAGGGAGGACGTACTTCTGTGTCAATCTCAGCTGACTCAACATTAATATTGACATCTGCTATTATTTTGATAATCTCCATTAGCAGTCCTGGTCGATCTGCTGTCACTATGCAGAGCAAGCTGAAATAGTGATAGATAGGCATGATAATATAGCAGCAATCTACTCTCAAAGATTCCCAAAAAAAATCTTGAATAATATTTTAAATCACTAAATTAAAAGATGATCACAAAACCTGTGCTTCATTTGTGGAATATGGACCAAAAGAATTCTGAAGTGATTGGTTCTTTATCTAATTCTAATTTCGGAGGTTTTCGTTCAAAATACAAATTACATGGTGACAGAATTAGAGATGTTAATTATGTGAAGTTGCATACCTCCTCTTAGGCCCGTCGTCCTTAACTTGTATATGAGTGGCAATATCAATATCGAGCTGCAATTGATAGAACAATCAGTTATAATTTGCAATATTATGTTGAGAAATTACATCATACGGTTTTTTGTACCAAGAAGACACATCTAGATAAAGAACTAGTTTTTAATTGCCAAATCATTTCAGCAGAACTAATGAACCCAACAAACTTGCTACTACTGCTTCACATTTTAGAAGTAATTTTAGAATTGAGCAAATAAAAAGTAAGAAAGATACAAAGACCAATAAGCAGCTGCAACTTTAATTCAGAGTTTAGTCATCATCTTTTTACTAAGTTTCGCATTTCGTTTTAAAATATTACGTATTAATTGGTAAGAACAAACTCAATTCAAAGTCCTTGTCAGCCAAAGAAATAAATATGACTGAAATTGGTTCTTAGGAAACACAAATTTTAGAACAAGAAACATAATTTTATAACAACGATGTAAAAATGAATATGTCAAAGAAAACAAGGATTCCTCCTATAATATGAAGAAAGAAAGTTTAAATTTAAAAAAAAATAAAAATACATCACATTCTTCCAATTAAGAACATGTAAAATCGTGCATATAATGTCATATTCCATGATGCAAAAAATCCAAGATATAGATACTGGAAAGAGAAGACTCGAAACAAAAGGAAAAATATTTGCCAATCCATTATTCCTGACAAATCCCAAAAACAATCTATTCATAATGAGAAATTGAAGAAAAAACAAGCATACAATTTTAGGTTCACCTTTTTTTCCGGTGCTTTTATTCCAAAAGCTTCACCCATAGCAAGTCGCTCACTGGACTCCTAATAAACACAAAATTATGTAAGGTCCAGAAAAAAATAGAAATAGAAGTCTTATGACTGCGAGCAGTGAAAATCACTTGGCTAATTCTACAAATCAAGAAAAAAAAATGTAAAATAGGACATCAAATATGGACAGGTATACAATCAGTTAGGTAGACATACTGGATGATACTTGAGAAGGTTGTTGATAATGGTCAAACGGATTCTCTCCAACAGATCAGGATCTTCCACTTTGCGCCCATTTGACCTGATGAAAAATTACTTACTGCATTTAATACAACCATGACAACAAACTAGCTTGTTCTCAATAAATTTGAAGTTGGCTATCAATAGGATCACACTAGTTTCTCGTTTAACAGCCCAACACTCAGTACCATAAACCAAATCAGCTCTAATAAATATTCTGACCATGCCTTCTAATCTACATAGAATCCCGTAGTACATTCTATTTCATCCAACCCACTCTAATTCAACGCTTTACACACTCTTGAAGTTGTCCTTGTCAATAATTGAACCTAAATACCTTGAACCATCACCTTTTTGAACAACATAATCCACTATAGTGACTCACTATCATTATTAATTCACTACTATTGCAAGAACATTCCATGTCAAGATATCTAATAGAAATTTCTTCATTCTTGCATTGGATCATACCTTTTTCTAAATGAATAAAAACCATATGCAACCCTGGTTGCTTTTGTCTATAATGGATCTCCTAAGTAGTTAAATGGCTTCCACAGTAGATCTCCTCGAAAATAGAGCCAAATAAAACATCAAATGATAAACTTCAAGAAGTTAACATGTATCCGAGATACATAACAAACTATTCTTTTAAAAATCGAGGAGATTTCTGAAATAAATTAATGAAATAAATTAATATCAGATGAATAAAACAGAATTTAATTATGTCCTAGGAAAGAAAACAGTATATGTGTAACATCACAAGTGGATGGATAACCAAGGAATTATATTTGTACACTGCAGAAAAATATGGCCATGAGATTAAACAGAAAGAGTTCTCCATATTCTTTTTCATAGTCAAACAATAATGCATCATCCAGTTCAAGGATGAGTACGTTGGAAGCTCATTCACACCAATGACAATTTAACTGTTTATCATAAACTCGTATAATTGAATCAAGATACTGGAAAAGACCATCCATATGCTAAGAAACAGAATGTATGGCAAAAGGATGATGTAGATGTACTTTCTTTCATGCAGCCAGCCTCATGTCATAAATGACATCTCACAACGTTCTACATAAGTTATAAAGTAACTTGACATCATATTGCTAGACTGTAGTTATGCCATAAACCGATAAACCAATAACAATAGAAACTCAGCAATTGAACAAAATTTCTAGTTCGTTAAGCAAGTCAACAGGTAACTGTAATTTGCAATACTGAAACTTCATCATATGAGCAATGAATGAGTAAAAAACATCATCACTTACGATCCTGTAATAAAAAAATTTGTTTGTGAGACTGAGTTCTCCGTAGTAACTGTTCCCTTCAAGACATCTAGACCTAAATCTTTAAGTGCCTTCATCTGCAGCAACAAATCAACATAGTTGAATAATGTGTTCAATCAGAAGATAAGATATCAAAACAAAGTGATAAGAAAAAATCAGCTAGCAATTCAAGCATCTATGTAATAGGAGTGAATAACATTAATGTATTTGGTTGGATCAGGAGTGAAGCGAGAGACCAGGGGTCCGGCACAACACGGTTCACTTTACACCTCTAGCTATAAATAATGAAACTTTTGAAAAGGTTCATGACTTTGTCCTCAATGACCAATAAAGATTATCATTTAACAACTAGAGCATGTCTAGTTTCTGATGGCAGTGACCCAGAGAAAGTCAATCAAAAGATCAGCATTTAACATTGTAAAAGGGGAAATGACAAAACACCAGTCCATGGTCAACATTCCACAACCCAGCACCAAAGGTCACAAACACAGAGAATTTTTATTGAAATGGAAAGGAGCATAAAGTAGTCCACTGGTAGAATTTGCTGATATACTGAAGTATAGACCCCGATTAACAACAGGGTATTATATTCACTATTTAGAGAACAGAATGTGTCCTCAATTGAAAACATATGGATGGCCATGGGGTATAAGGAGTTAAGGAATATAAATACCAAAATAAGAGCAATGCTAGTCTCCTAACACCCCTACCTCAACAGTTTCACATTTTTATTCATTGAACAACGTAAAAGATTTTATCAACATCCACAGAAGCAAAATGAGACGATTCTCTTTACCGTGTCGATGAGAGCACCAAGGCGATCTCCAAAGCTGAGTTGCACAATAGTTGAATCAGGATCAGAATCTTGATCTATCAGAACAATAGGCACTGGAACATAATCAGTGTCCTGCTGAGACTTCTGTAAAAAAAAATGATGTCAATTTCAAAATCTTGGTTATTGATGTACAGACAAATGTTTAACCCAGACAGAGGCTTGAGCGTGCGATACAGAGAGAAGGAGAAAAGAGAGATCAATTTTGAAAAGCAAAGACTTAAAGCATGTATGGCAAAACTTAAATTTTAATTTAAGCTCATCAAGCATACTTTTTATCCACACATTTCATAAAAATCCACAACTTACTATCCATTTATTTTCCAAAAAATTTGTACGACTCTTAGCTTATAAGCACTACTAAACAAGCATTTATTCTACTTTAAAGGCGAGTTACCCATGTCACTGCAAATTGAGCAAGAAGCAATATGAAATGGGAGGCAGAACAAGGAGATGTAAGGGAAGATTCATCTATATTTATTCTGCGCTTCTCTTCTGAATAGAAATACAGCATTTTTGTAACTAAAAAATATTTATATCTGATGCCTTCATGGAAAATCCATGTATGTCTACCATGTAGGAAAAAAAAATGGCTCAATTTCTCTTGATTCAATGCCCTACAGGTACAATATAACTGCCCATGTAGATAAAATTCAATGGCATTGTATTATAGAGATAAAACTGGGTAGAAACTAGACTACAGATTCTCTAACTACGTATAGACTTCATTTAAAACATCTATATATAAATTCTTCTCTATAACAAGGGGGAAAAGGGCAAGAAATCGTATCCATTCTTCAGTGCCAAATAGTTATATGCATCACCTTCTATATCAAAGGTACAGGAATTTCTTTATTTCATAGGAATCTTGTCAGATAAGACAAACTCACACAATTACATCCAGCTCATTACCAAAATCATTCCCATCCAAAGAACTTTTGGCATCATACTGTATAAATAATTCCGAAGAAATACAATGGTTTGTATATCCTACTACAGGTTTGTAGCCAAACACGGAATTTTAGTCTCTGGATATTCAAAAGATTTCACCAATCTTTAGCTGCAACAAGGCATACTAGATTCAAGGACGTAGCCAGGATTTTAATCTTGCAATGGCGAAAATACCGGGGGGGACCCCTCCCCGAATTTTTTTTTTAACTAAGAGGATTGAAAATAACTATTTTGAGTACCAAAATAGGTAAGTTAGATCGACTGACCAAAAAGACAATCAATTTGTCGATACAAAAACAATATGTCCATCTATGTGTCTAACGCTATACAAATTGAAAATATGAACGATAGATGGATATCAAAAAAACAAAAAGTAAACTGCCTATCTATATAACAGATGGTAGAGATGGCTTAGACATCTGAAATTGGTCTTTCCTTGTCCTCATCACTTCAAACTCGTCAATAAGATAATCTAATGGAAAAGTATCAACAATCTCCTTCTCTATATACACAAGCATGGTACTGGACAAAAAATCATCTTCCATTCTATTACGCAACATTGTCTTAATGACACTCATAGCTGAAAATGCACGTTCTGTAGTTGCTTTTGGGTAATTGATTCATAAATGGGTCCTTTGCTTTTGGATTGGATTTGGGCTATTTATTTATTTAAGTAACTATTTGATCTTTTGTTTAGGTTTAAGATTTTTGTATGGTTGAATTTTAAAGTGTAAGTTATTGGGTCAATATTTATTAATGAAAAGAAAAATTTCAAAATTTTGCGGGGGCGAGTCAAGATTTTTGCGGGGGCGAAACTGAAAAATACATTACAAATTAACTAGGAATAGTGGACCAGCGGACTCAAAGCTTGCTTTTTCTGTTCAACAAATCCACCAGAGATCAAGATAAAGATCCATGCCAAATTACTTCCAGAATATGTTTCTCCTACATGCAGTGAGTATCATAAGTAACCATCATTAGACGAAGCCATGTAAACATTAGTACCTTTCACCTTTTTCCCCTTCCTCCACCGATTATATACATTAGCTGACTTACTACCCACTCAATTGCCACAGTTTCTGGATCCACCATACACAAATAATGTCTAGCCAGCATTACTCACCACAGTTGCTAAGGCCTTCTTAAAACAACCAGGTTGCTACCTAGAATGGTGGTATAGCAAATATTAATCCTCCATAGTTTTTTAGCATTATGATCAACTGCCATAACTTTGCACACATCCATTTTAGGAGTTGCTCTCACATCAGTTCAGTGCCCATTTAAAAAAAAATCCAATTAATATTTTTAATAACCAGCAAGTGTAAAATAGCACAGTTCATTCGGAAAAAGCATGTCCAGTTTACTATAAAAAATAAAATCATGCAATAAGCCATTTATGTTTTACCAGAACCCGCCACTGTCCCAAGCAACACCTCCCTCCCAGTTCACTACTAGTATGTTAACTTTTAACCCTTCAGTACAACAAGCCTCAATACTTATTCTTCAGAATTTTGTAATTCTAAAGAGGGAATGCAATGCTAGGCATAAAATTTAAACATTTAAGGTGCGTTTGGTTAGCTATTTTTAGTTTTCAGTTTTGCAAAACACTGAAAACGTATTTGGTTTGGTATTAATTAAAAATGCATTTTTGATAACAAGGTTAAATTTATAACATTCAGTAAAAATTATGAACACACTCAAAATATGGAAAATAAAAGTTTAAATAAAATTTAATTTAAATCAAACTTTAAAAATTAAAACTTTTAACAAATAAAAATATAAAATTTTATCAAATATAATTTAAAATTAAATAAAAAAAATCAACAAAAAAATTTGATAGTTACAATGACGCTACCATTAGATATGTCCCTGTGCTAAAGTTACATTCTCAAATTAATATAAGAAAAACAATTAATTGGTCCCACGTGTAACTTTCCTTAAGAAATTCTTGGTTTCTTGAGAAATTATGTCCATATATACAATATATAATCCTAATAAATTTGAGGTTTGCCAGGAAATCAAAATAAGTAGGTGCAATAAAGTCCCCCATCACTATAAAAGTATAAATAGGACTTACCGGTAATTTTTCTTTACAAATATCATCGCACAGATGAATTGGCAGATTAGCATATCCCATCCAAAAATAAGAAAGGGAAATAACATAGTTCTGGAGTGTCACGCGTTATCATTTTTTATTCTTCCATTTCATGCTCTATTCGTATCTATTTATTATGTGAGTTTTGCTCCTTTGCCAGAAGACGGCTGCCCACTTGGATGACCGACCCTCACAAGAGGGTGGGACCGACGTGGGGCCCGGCCAAATAAAAAATGAAAAAAAAAGCCACCTCCCCCCCCAATGTGAGTGATCTGTCAGGGGGGGTGTCACTCCCCCCCTGGCAATGTAGCTCGGTTCTTATTATGTTTTCGGCTTACAGCTGTCTCTAACAGAGTGCTAATTGATCGCTGCTAGTTGCGAGTTGCTTTCTGCTCTTTGTTTCCTATCACTAGGTAGGTGCATCAGATTATAGTGCTAGGTGATTCTATCAGTTTGATACTGGTACCCTTCGGGAACAAAGAATTAGAGTCAACCGGGAGCAATCAATCACCCCAGGTGTATAGTTCAAAAGTATGACCTTGGTCCATCGCTCCACTCATTTTTTGAACAACTGATCATATCCCATCGACTGGCTCACAAACCTTTTTCAGAAAAGCCGAAAGGTTATTTTCAATAAGATGGAATGATACATACACACAAGCTAAAATATCTTCATTTGAGCTTCGGTGAACATACCAAATTAATAAATCACTAAATGTTCAAAACAGAAATTTTGAACTGACCGTTGAAAAAGAAGTTGCATTCAGTGAGTCCACACCATCCATGGACGCGCACATCGTAACATTCCTATACAAGAATGTCAAACAAGTTACGTGAAGACATCAGAATAAAATATCAATTCAACTCATAAAGCACATAGATAAACAAATCATATTTCATATTTCATCAATCTATCAACTAAATACACCTGTTAAAACTTAATGAATCAACCCTAAAACGAAACGATCAATTAATTAGTGTCCGCAGTATAAAATATTTCACTTACTTCTTCTGGGCTGAATAAAATCTTGGGGTCACTGGAAAGTAGAGAATGGATTTGAAGGTGTGACATTGATTATTTGGAGAAGACATAGAAGACTCTGAAGCTTTTGATCGAAGGACATTGAATGACGAGGTGAAGAGGGAATTCGCCATTGCTGGTCCGGTGGTGGGTGCAATATGTTAGAGAGAGGCTGGGATATTTATAGACAGAAAGAAAGCTAAAATAGGTCGCGTAAAAATGATATATATATTTTTTTTTTGAAGGACATGAGACTAAAAAAATAAAAATAAAAATTGTTTTATATTTAAAATTATTTTATTGTGAAAAATGTGTAACTAAAAATAAATTTATAAAAAAAATAGAGCTCAACATCAGTACGAAGTATGGGTTAAGTTCACCACTCCTATCCACAACAGTAATTAAGAAATTTCACAAAATTCGTTAAATTAATTTTCATTGCAATTGTTTAATGCAAAATCCTACATAAGTGTCACAAAAGACCAACTCGACATAATATCATATACTATGCAAGACAATATTGCGTTTTTAATAAAGAAAAATCGTTATATGTCATAAAAGACCTAAAAGTCGGAGTAAGAATAAGTTTAAAATAGAAAGTTACACACATAAAACTGTAATTCGTTATCAAAAGGTACGATTTTTTTTAAGGAAACGTGATAATGTATTGCATGATGTAGAGAATAAAGTGGTTAGCACTTATATTTTTGTATTTAATTTAATTTATAAAATCATTGAATGATTAATATATTAAGAAAATCATTTTGAAATTTTTTACAAAGGTCAGTAATCATCCGTGAAATTAACTATAGAAAATTAGGAATTATTGAAGCGTGACGTCATCCACTTGGGTGGATGCCACGTCAGGTGTACATGTCCTTTTCAGTTTATCCATTTATTAAGGCAATAATAATTAATAAACAAGAAAGTAAGCTATTGATTAACCAATAAATAAATTAATGTATTAAAAAATTTATAATATTTGTAAGATTGTCGTTGCATAGATTGCATACCTGATACGTACCGCGTAGGCCTTAAAGAGAAATAATAGAAAGCAATAATTGGGTAAGTATTTTAATAAATTACAAAAATTGACACCTAAAGGTCCCCAAATTTTTCATATGCGAGCATTTGAGTTCATAACTAATTTTTCATATTGTAGCAGAATAATTTGATTAAAGAGACACGACTAATACTCTTATTTTCAATCATTCTCAAACTTCAACGCCACCAACTTCGCAAAGAAAATTTTCGCCAGAGGCTTTTTCCTCAGTCAAATATTCTCCACATTTTTTTCAACTTTTAACCGGACATTATCCGGAGAATTTATTTTTCGTTTGATGAAAGTGCCACAAGAAGACAAAAAATATCTGAATGCCATCAAAATGGAGGATGACAATATAATATGACTAGCCAATCCAATCACACCACTAGGTACCATCAATCAATAATCAATTAGCACTATAGTAATTGATTCAGATGTGGCATCAACTTGTAGCTTTCGGAGGAGTTTGAACAATATTTCTATTATGATCTCAACTTGCAGAGGATTAATTCTCCATCCTTCTTCCTCCATTAATGTGTCCAAGTAAATCTGAAATCTAAACTCATCCTCACTGCTGCACAAACTTAGCCCTCTCGCTGCTTTCGTCTTCGGATACATCACATTTTGTCGATATATGAAAGGGTACCCGATCTGCTCCATGTATTACCTGTAAAAGATCCTCCACTGTCCGAAATGTAAAACTTGCATTTGGAAGATGGAAGCCATTATAGTATTCCTTGTCATCAAATTCAATCCGTTTTAGCGTTGTTCTGTAGCTCGTAGTGGCAGTCCTCGGGTGGCCTCTAGCTATACACACCTAAAGTACAAAGGAAAAATGTACTTCAGTTGAACGATGTAGAGTTACTACTAGTATAATTAAGAAAGATAATTTCAAGAGACATCATTTCAAGAAACTCCTATTTTTAATAACTGAATAGAATTCCAAAAATTCATGCATTCGATTTCTTTTCTCACAGTTTGAAATTCTAGAGACTATTATTCTTTCAAAGCGAACAGTTCGTATTGGAAAACAAAGAGAGATGACAACCAAAGAAATTGTTGGCACATAAAGATTCACTTATCTCATGTGAAATTAAACTCCTGCTCGGTAGGGATTAAAATCAGATTTTTAATAGATTTTAATAAAAGTTGATGAAATGTATGATTGAAAAGTTGTGGGTCCCATACAATGTATGGTTAGAATTAATTGTTGACTTTGCCTTAAATTAAAATCTTGATTTTAATCAATACCAAACAGAGGCTAAATACTTTGTCGTACAATCCAAACATGTCACGTAAGATCGAGAACAATCTGAGATAAAAATCTCAGGCTCACACCACCTGCACAAGAGCTGACATGAGATATTAGTGTTCTTTTAGATATATAAATAGATAATATTCCTTAAAAACCGCATCAAAGTGCGATTGAAATCGCAATCCCAAGTACACCATCCTTAGATCACCTTCTTAATTTCTAATTTCTAGCAGACGTCCATAGAAATCTCAAATCGCGTCCTTTTGCCAAAAAGCAAATGATATATAGTAATACATCATAATATCAGTGGGATGAACCCAGCTTAAGTGAAGATATATTAAAAAGGAAGCAATAGGACAAGTAAAACTAACCGAGTGATATTGTCCCAGATCTAGAAGCCAAAATTTCCAATCTTTCAACTCCTTTCCAGCAACCTGGACAAATATGTTGTTCCAGTTCGTGTGATGAAATTCAACATCATCCAACTTGTAACCTACACCAGTACCCATTGCCTTCACAAAAGCTTCCTTAAGACACCAATATC
This sequence comes from Fraxinus americana, assembly GCA_035079005.1. Taxonomy (NCBI): domain Eukaryota; kingdom Viridiplantae; phylum Streptophyta; class Magnoliopsida; order Lamiales; family Oleaceae; genus Fraxinus; species Fraxinus americana. The sequence continues at coordinate 6,226,661 of CM068713.1, read as the reverse complement.
TGCAGAGGTTGACCACATTTGATAGTAAAATCTTTTCCTTAACTCTATTGCCTCAATTAACAAAAAATAAATAAACAAATTATTTAACAACCATACATTCTTTGCATCTCATGGAATGAGAAAAATATCCTATATTCGCATCTACTAATGACTAACCACAAGTCTGCAATGTGATTTCATTGTTTGTTTATTTATTTTGAGAACACAATGTGATTTCAAAAATAGAATAAATTATCATTAAAAGAACCACGAGTCTAATTGACCTTACAAATAGGCTCTCTCATATTTTCGAATTTATCTAAATAAATATATACGAATGAAGAATGATATGGTTCTCATATTATTGATGACTTCACTTTGATGCATTAACAGCATACTTATTATTTTGATCACTATTTTAATGCCGATGTATTAATCAACAAAGAAAAACGTGTCAATGAGAAGATTTGCTACCACATTTATTGTGCTTGGTTTTGGCAATGAAACAGTGCAAGGTGTTGGGTTTTTTTATACCCAATAAATACAGGCGATGATTTAAAACAATTGTCGGATTATTTAGCGACATCATAGACTTGACTCGACTCGGAAACGACATATACTTTTGAATGGCCCAAATTTAGGTTTGGATGGTTATGTTGTTAGCCCATTTGTGTGATCAGTTGTGGGAATTATTTGTTAGCCCATTTAGTGGGCTTTAGCCCATTTTGAAGGGAGTGGTTGGCCTAAGATTTAGTGACCTAATTGAACCCCATATATTCTCCCATTCCAGCAGGTTTCTAGTATGTGTAGTGTGTGCAAGAGAGTGGAGAAAAGAGGAGCCGAGAGAGAGGCAACCGGCATAGTTTGAAAAAACGTAAACGGGTACCAAGGCGTTTTTTTGTTATAAGGCGATGCGTAAGCCTCAAAACGTTTTGAGGCGTAAGCCTCACCACAAACAAAACAGGTGCAATTTGCTGAACAAAATAGGTGCAATCTGGCGACGATGCAGTGAACAAGAAAAAAGCCAAGCAAAGTCTAGTGAAACAATTTTAAATTGTAAGTCACTAGAAGAAAACAGAAGCAAAGGAGAAAAGAGACATAGAAGCAGCACTTGAGGACCTCTTTTAAGCGAAAGATTGAAGATAAATTTTCTGGTTGCCGTTTAGTTTTGGGAAGATTTCTGACTGCCGTGTAGTTCTGGCTATCTAGGAAGATTTATGTCTGTCGTGTAGAAGGATTTCTGGCTGCCTTTTGATATTCTAGATATTTTAATATTTTGTTTGGCCCAAAATGTCCTTTTAAATGGGCCCTTCTCTTTTTTAAAAATGGTATTTTTTAATTCATTTTCAAAAACCTGAAAAAAACATACTTCAAATGAGGCGCACGCCTCATTTTTTTTGCCTCAGACGTAGAGGCGTGCGCCTCACAGCGAGACGGGCCTCGGCAATGTTTTTTCATACCATGGCAACCGGGTTATGGATTGGTGGATTTCTAGGTGAGTTCCAACCATTGTTACTCTTCTCCTTCTTCCCTTTGTGGGCTTGCCATCACCACTACCATATCTCCTTTTGTCGGGATGAAACTTGGAGCAAACAAGGTGTAGAAGTTTTGGGTCGAGCCTTGGTAGTGTGGTGCTCGTTTGGTTGTTTCTGAGCCAGGAAATTGGTTGTTTAGAGCCCAAAATCTTACACAAGGAAATGTCTAAAGTCAAAGATGACCGCACAAACAAACTGCTTATTTGGTTTAAATTATGATTTAAAAGTCAAAGTCAAACTTTAATGTTATCGCATATTTTATAGGACCCACAACTATTACCCCACTTATCCACCACTCATTTCTATCAATTTATAGTTTCAGCAATTTATAATTTCCTCCAAACATACACAAAGTTACCATCTCTTTGAATAGTGTCTATTGTTTTTGTTGATTTATTTATCTTTATATCTTCAACATATATGCACGAAATCATAAATTATCAAAGACCTGAATCATTGAATTTTTTAACAATTGGATAGCAGCAACACTTAAACTCGGGCCTTTTTTTGCTCTAGGATTTTGTTGAATCACCTCATCAAAAGCTTAAGCGGTTAGAGAAGTTACAAATTTATTTATTCATGCTTATATCTTCAACAATTTTAATGAAACACTGAATGTGAAAATTAAATGAATGACTTTATAGATGTTAGTTCAAAGGTTAAAACCTTTAAAGTTGAAATCATTGAGAAGGCAATGACTTGGCACTGATTTTTCCAAAGACAGATATCCTTTGATTCCTGGTGTAAACTTATAATCTTCGAAATGAATCACGAATAGCATTCCACTCTGGACTGAATTTGAAAACTTCTGTACTCTTGCAAAAATAATAAGAAACAGGAAAAACGAATTCTACTGTGATCATTCGGGGAGTTGGTTACCTATTCAATGTTTTAGTCTCTCTTAACACTTGCAATAAATTGACTAATCTAAAAGCTCACAAATCAACGATTAGTAATTAGGCAGATGGAGCAAAATTACAAATTAGTAGTGCTAAAAGAAAATAAGGTGTCAAGGTATATGACATAACAAAAAATAAAGTACCCTCAACATATTTTGGAGCCATATAAAATTGACACACCTGTAAAAGATATGCAGCATTTCATCAGAAGAGCCAGCATGCATAATGTGATACCATTCTGAACTGGAGAAGTATGAAGAGAAGTTCTGAATGAACTCATGAGCTGTTTCATTCTTAGGAACTGAATGAGAAACAATATCCAACCCCACAAGGCATATAGGTTCAGATGCTATTGCAACAAAATCACCATGATGTGATGCATTGAAGTTAAAATTTGGAAATGCTAACTTCATGTCATCACATACCTATATTAGGATGGCATACAAGATATTACAAATATAATCACACAGAGAATAAGCAAAATACATGCTTAGAAAATGAAATTTCTCGATGGAAATAACATGAATCCAGATTCCCCTTCACTTAAAGATCAAGTATTATGATGGGGAATTATATCTTGAGAAATAATATTAAGAATAGCTTATCTTTTTGATTTTTGTTCATAGAGAACATGATAAATCAAGAAAAAGAGACAAACAAAACTCTTTATACTGATTATACAGTTACTAAACAGGCAAGTGCATTCCTATCAATCTTTATCTTCCTCCTTAAGCCTTATCATGTTATTTCACCTAAGTGTTAAATCAATGATCATCAAATGAGTTCAAACCTTCTTAATCATTTTTTGTTCTGGATGAGTTGAGATCTTCACAAAACGGGTGGTACGGGAAAATTGTTCGCTTCTTAATTTTTCTATCATGCATGTCGCTTTTACCCCCCCTTTTCCTACATATCTACTTAAATTTGCTCCATAACTTCAACACAATTTACTTAATCAGTAAACGATGCAGGCAAATCAACATTCTTGTTTTGGTAGTTTCATTGGCGTCACATCAAAAAAGCAGAAATAATAACAAGAAAAAAAAAAGGCAATCTGATAAAACTATAGACATACTAAATAGGGTTTTCCCTCAGGAGTGCGCCTAATAATAATTTCATCAAAAGGGATTTCCAACACTTGATGCACCAGCGCATACTGCAACAACCTGCTCACAAGAGCCCGCTTTTGATCTCCCAATTTCACAAACCTAATAAATTATCAATCAATCCAAAATCACAAAATATCCATTATCAAATTCTTTCAGAAACTTGTTAATCGATCCTTTGACTGACAATAATAAAGAAGCTTGTAACAGTAATACAAACAGGGAAAAAAAAAAAAGCTAGCAAAAAGTGACCTAGTGATTGAGGAATACTCATGGTTAGGAAGAAAGGACATTGCGAAAGAGAAGCAATGGGGAGATGGATTCCAGTTAGAAATATCAACTATCCACCTCTGAACACCCTTTTCCAGTTCCATTTCCCTGTAACATCAGAGAAGAAAAATATTCATTCGAGTATAATCGATAAGAGACGAAACTTGGACTTGTTCTTGTTTCTGCCGACCGATGACCTTTCTAATTGATAACTCACTTGGCCACATCTCATCTCGGAATTATAAAATTTGAAATTGAACCTAATATTTGACATAATTCTATGGTGCGGTTTGATTTAGATAGATTTGGATTAGTCGATTTGGTTTGAATTTCAATTCAAATCAACCTACTCTAACTTTTAAACCAAACCCAAATTGATATGATTTGGTTCAGTTGGATTAGTCAATTTTGACTTTTAGTCCAAATTGAATTTATTAAAAAAAATTGTCCCAATTTTGGAAGCACTTAGATTATAAGAATTAATATAACTAAATAATTTTATATTACACGAATTATTAACTAACGAATAAAATCAAACTAATAGACACAAATCAACAGAAAAATTAAGAATTTTGTTGTTTTTTTATGCATTATGTAGCCTAACTATCTGAATGGGAAAAAAAAAAAAAAAAGGCTAAGTAGCTTGTGAAAGGAAGCTCACAGTGCTATTATTTACTTACAACATCGTAGATTGAAGGAAATCGAGATATAATTATGACATTAGAGCTTATCTTTTGATATCTATTTTTCCTTTTAAAAAAGGGGTAAATGTGTAAGTTGGATGGTTCGATTAACCAGCGGTTTAAGACTTCAAACTGTAGTTGAACCGATTCACCATAGTTTTGTAAAAAGGAAAATCAAAACAAAACCAATTACCTATGTCAAATCAACTCGAGCCGGTTTGATTTGATTGATTTGATCAATTTTTTTTTTTTTTTTGTCCGACCTACTATCTAGATTTAAAGTAATTGAACATTTTAAAATGTGACTTATCATTTAATGACATTTTGGTCTGTTTAAAATAGTTAAATAGACCAAAATGGCAAAATATCCATAATAGAAAGTAACAAGTAACAAATACTAAGCTCATGTTTGGTACACATTAAAATTTTCATTTTCATTTTTCTACTCATTTTCAATCACACATTCTTCAATAAAATAATATTTTCCATCACATCAATAACTTTTCCTTTTTTTTCAACCACACATTCTCCATCGATCTACTATTCCAAAATACATTCTTTCAAAATAATGTGGCTCAAACACACCCTAAATTAACTATTTTTCTCATTTATGTCTCTCTCTCTCTAAATTAACATTGAGTTGGTTCCTCTCATTTGATCATATATACATATACTTTTTCCGTTTTTGCTTTTACACAATTATATATTTATTATTTATATTTCTAGATTATAACCTTCTACGAAACTTTCTCGCGTAAAGAAAAAAAAAATCTAGACCAATAAAATCGCATTTATTTTTAACAATTTTTTAGATTGCAAAATTACCGTAATTTAAAATGAATAAGAAATTGATTTTAAGCTACAATATTACATCTTTAATATAAAAATTTGACTTTAATATGAAAATTATTTGAATTGATTGTTTTTCATTTTTATTCATTAACAAAATTTAATTTATTAGAATATAAAAATTAAGAGTTTTTATTTATTGTTACAAATGTTGGAAGAGTCAATTGAAATATTCTCTAAATTTGTCAATATTTTATTAATCTACTAAAATTATTTTTTATTGATCAAACATGTGAAATATTAAAATTGCGCAGTAACAAATCCAAAGGTGAAAAGCCTGATAGAGGCAATGCACAGAGCCATTTTAGCTCGAGCACCACCATCTGATGGTGATAAAGTCTCAGGTTGCAATGGTTTACGAGCCCGGCCGCAGAAATCTGAAGGTGGGAGTAATTAAGTGCGCAGACCACAGTGTTGTCTATTCTATCGTACCAAAACGTGCCACGCTACTGTTTCTCAAAGAATATGTTTGTTATTGTTTCGTTTTCTTGATCCCACAAAAATCCAAGTTCTCTCACTCAACACACTAACAAGCAGAGATATAATGAATGGTATATCCAGTAGCATTCTGAACTAAGATAATTGATTAACAGTGTGTGGATCTGTATCATTATCTGCTATCTTATATACATTGAAAATCTTCTGCCTGGAGAAGTTACATTCATTTTGAACACGAGAACGATGTAGTACATCAGTTTCGAAGACTCACTTCAATACAGAAGTATAGAACATCCGTTAGCCAATCCAATTGACCATGACGAGGATCAGAACCCGAAGCTTCAAGCTCAATTTAAAGAAAGACTGCATCATACTTTAGAGTTCAAGAAATTAAAACAATTGAAGACACCAAAGGGTTAGTTCTTAGTTTCTGAGTTACTAAAACCATTATAAACTTCTAGCACGGGAAAGGTTCTGCTCAAACGCTTGAAGGAGTGTTGAGAAATAATATTTTTCTTGCACAGAGAATTTGCGAGCTCCATGGCCTCTACTTTCCATCCCGCAAAACCAATACCTTCGAGTAGTAGAACATATGAAGTTTCATTTGGCCGGCAGCCCCTTTTGACCATTTTTGCCAGCATTCCAATGCCGTCGTCAATTCTATGAGCTTTGCATAATCCCAGAAGCACAATGTTGTAAGTTACTACTGTAGGAAAAAAATCACTATTCTCCATGTCCCTTAACAATTCAATAGCCTCATCCACCATCCCATCTCTGCACAAACATGATATAAGTGAATTAAAAGTGATTTCATCAGGGTCAATCCTCATATCTATCATCTCTGAAACTAGTCCCAAGGCCCGAGTCCTATCCCCGTTGCCCCACAATGCACTTATCATTGTGTTATATGTACTTACATCCGGAGGGCACCCCATTTCAGAGAGTTTCTGAAAGACTTCCAAAGCCCCATCAGCTTTTCCATTCTTACATAACGCAGATAGGATGGTGTTGTAGTTTACTATATCTGGAAGACAACCACTGCTAATCATATAATCGAGTAAAGCAATTGCCAGATCTAATCTTCCCTCTTTGCATAATGCAGAAATCAACGGATCAAAAGTGTAAGTATCAGGAGAGAATCCCTCATCCATCATAATCTTCAACAGGTTAATTGCCTCGTCTAATTGTCTATCTCGACATAAAGCACTCATCAGAATGCTGTAAGTAACCACATTATGCTTGCAATCTCTTGAAAACATTTCAGTCATCATCTTCTCCCCTTCATTCCATTGTCCCCGATTTAGTAACGCCCTCAACAAAATATTGTACGATATCACGTCTGGCTTGCAACCTCTAGTCGGCAAGCTCCTTACAAACTCAAAGGCTTGATCCATCAACCCTTCTCTGCACATTCCCCTAATTATCGCGTTATAGGTATACATATCAGGCTGTAGCCCTCTAGACAACATTTCATCAAACAGCTTCATTGCTTCACCAATTCCGCCATCAAGAATTGTCGCCTCTATCAAAATCGTGTATGTAACCACAGTAGGCTGACAATTGTCTTCCAGTAAATGATCAAACATCTTCAATGCTAAACTAAGCTTCCTCCTATTGCAAAGACTTCCTATCATGATATTATAAGTAACCACATCTGGCGCAAATCCCCGTGCTCTCATGCTACTCAACACCTTATTTGCTGATTCAATTCGATTCACTTTACATAAACCACTGATTAAAGCATTATATGCATACACATCAGGTTCACCATACCGCTCAAGAATTTGCATGACCTTAACCGCTTTGTCCACACTTTTCGAACTAAAGAAACCTTTCATCAGCTTTGTACAAAGAATTACATCTGGTTTATAACGCATATTCACCATGCACTCAAGAAAATAAAGGGCTTCATCATAATTTCCTGCTTTGCTGGATCTATTAAGCAGTTTCAAAAAATGGGCTTTTTTAAAATCATAATAATCCTGCAAATGATTTGGCCTAGTTTCAGTTGAAACTTTCACCATTTGTGGGCTTCTGTACCTGTTCTTAATGGGATTATTATGGTGTCTGCATCTCACAACAGAGTTGTGGTGAGATTTTGTTCTGAATTTTCTTTGGGCACCAAATACAAGACATTGAGGAAAGAATTCAGAAGTAAAACTTGTAGTCATTGGTAAGCGATTCAATTAGTGCATATTTGGTTTGCAATAACAGACTCAACTGTATACCATAATACAATCTATTACGATTCAATCTTCTCCATCGAACATGTTAGTTCATGAGGAACATCATATGAAGTTGAATCTTAGAGATTAAAAGAAAAGTACCAGTAGTTCTTGGATGATGGGGGAGGAAAATTGAATAACTTTTTTGAGTTGTTTTTCTCCCCCGCCATTACATTCAGATTTCGTTTGGATATGATGGTCAGATTTAAGAATTTTCTTTTCAGATAAGAGCCGCACAAAGCAACACATGGCAACTAATTCATTGAATAGGACCCGGGTCGGGCCAGTGCTTGTGGATCTTATTAATGACTATTAATTAGCCCAGTTTGGTATATATTAAAATCAGTTTTTTAGTGGATTTTGATAAAAAATGATGAAATAAGTGGTTGAAAAATTGTGGACTCATGAAAGTTTGCGGTTAAAATTAATCAAACAGGGGCTTAGTAATTAAAATTAAGACCCTGCACATTATTGAGTGGTGAATGCATTTAAAATAGTGAGATGATGAAAAATATTTGATTAAAAAATAAGGAAAAATTTTGAATTTGTGTGCAATATTATTTTATTGAAAAATGTATGGTTGAAAAATGAGTTTTGAAAAATGAATCTTTGTAAGAATGTGGATCAAACAGTGTGTAAATCTACCCTACTCCACATTTTCCATTTGCATATAGTATTGAAGATAATTCAATTTATACTAAATGGGGGTTATCGAAAATGGGTCACTCTCTCACATACGCGCGGAGCATGCGTGAATAAAAAACTCTCAAATGTATGGTCCTCACACCCTATTGTGAGTGTAAATAAAAGATTATGTAAAAAAAAAGTGTACATGTAGCATAACCCTAATATTGAATATTATTACAAAAAATAATTTTAACTTCTTTTATTACTAGTCTTTGCCCGTGCAATGCACGGGCTGAGTTATTTTGGAGGTAATGTTAGTGTGTTAAATGTGTTGAATTCTTGTGAATTACATCATCAATCCAATGTTTGTTATGTACACAATTAAATAACAATTAACAGAATCTTTTAATTGCGCATAATACAGAGTGAAACAACGGAACCTTAGATTGGAGATTTAAGGACATCATAAAACTCAAATTTAAATATTTCAGGATTTAGGAGGTAGCTGAAACTTAACAACTACATACAGAGCAACAAGAATTGTAGAACTTTTTTATCAGTCAACTAATATATGCTTTAATCTAGTACGATTATTGCATTTAGAAGTTGTGGTGTTGACAAGAAATAAAAACGAAGATAATGAAGATAATAAAGATTATAATTTAAGTAGCCAGCTCTTCCATGTAAATATAATCAATTATGCATTTGAACCCCATTTCATCATATTACAACACACGAACACCTTATCAGATTTACCAAATGAGTGTATCTATGCTTTTACATGTACCTCTCCATCACAATAAACATCAATTTTCATTTATTCATTTACTATAATCATGAATTTGGAACATAAGCAAGTACGAGATGGCATGACGAATCTGAAAATGTACATAGTATGAAGAGAAGCAGCGGAAACGCGAATGATATAAAGGTAGGAAATGGTGTTATCAGATAACGTCTTTAAAATCCTGGATGCTTCATCTGGTTGTGAAGCACCTGAAAATTCTAATTACCCCTCATTCTCTCGCCCTCTCCTCTCTCTCTCGACAATCAACAGATCTCCGCCCTTTCCCCCAAATCAACCCTATTTCATCTTCTCCCCATTCACTTCCCTCTCCTTGCGCCATTTCTGTCTTTTTCAATCGCCTGTACAGTAGATATTTCTTGTGAACTGAAGCTGAAACCGCAAACTAAAATGCAATTAGCCAATCCAGCACTCCATTCGGATACAAAGAGAAATCTTTAATCTCTAAATAGTAAATAACGATCATGGAAAATCGGCTCATGATATAGTACGCACACTTAAATACATGGAGATAAATAAATGTACAAAGAACGCACCACTTACAATCCTGTTAGTGCTTACATTTATGTTGTTGAATTTCAAAAAAGGGGTCTTCCACATGTACATTTCTTGATAATCCTTCAAAATGAACATAAATTAAGAACTCCAAATTCTGCGGATACAATAGTCAGTGTTGAATTACCTGATGAGCAAAAGCATCTATCTTTATATCTTCTTGTAATAAAACATATGATGCACGGACCTTGTGGTGTTTTAAATCCTAAAAACGTTTGTATGAAACACAATGATAATTGCAAGTTTGATTTCCCAAAAAACCTTTGTGACCGAACTATTATAGGCAACAATTCTTATCCAACCTATAGGCGTAGAAACAATTGTAGGTCTGAAATCGACATACCTTATGATTTGAGGGTATAAATATGAGAATGTGCAACAGATTGCAGCAAGATGAAGGAACGCAGCAAATCGCCTGAAGATGAAGACTTGACCTCACTTATATTATAGATAAGTCATACATGATTGGACTTTTGGCTTATTTAAACTTGGGATCAAGCCAACTCACCATTTAAGCAGCATGTTTGGTTGAGCTTTCAGCTTATAAGATAGTTTGACCATATTTAGATGCTACCCAAACATGCTCCTGGACTTTTTATTCCACTCCATAATAGAAAAAGCAAATCAAGAAAGTGAGGTTAAGGATGTGTATTGCTTTAACTTCAGATTTGATTTCTCACACTGACAAAATATTCTTCAAAGCCATGACACCAGATGTCCAAGATGCTTAATATCGCATATCATTCACATAATTTTTCTTCCATAATATATGCAGCAACAAATAACTTCAGATACAAAGACGAACAGAAAATGCTAAAATAACTTTCATACTGAAAACTATAAACACATTTCATTTTATTTCTATAATTTGCTTTGATGTTAAGGTTTACCTTAAATTTACAGAATTTCCTGCTAAAAATATATATAACCTGCATATGTTTCCATGAGAGATTTAATAAATATATATGCACATTAAAAGCACGGCTGGTATAAATTATCTTACAAATTTTTTAGCATCGCTCGCAAGTCTATTCTTGGAATCAGTTTTACAGTAACTTTCTTCCTTGTATCATTCATAGCTACAACCTAGAAGTACAAGGATAATTGAAACAATTAACAAAAATAAGCTAATAGGATCTTTGCCAAAAGAAAAAAAATCAAAGCAATTGATTAGCAAAGTGAAAATATACAAAAGATAAATATGGATTATAAAAAAATATTTTGATATGAGTAGTAAGATCATACTTGTGCAAGATCGCCCTTATATTTTCCATTCTTTACACGGGCCCACATATCCTCAGATATTGCATTGGACTTGCTCTTGATGGAGAGCAAATCCTTTTCTTCCACTTTTGGAATGGACTAAACTAAGTATAATTTAGAAGCCTCTGGAAATGAAATAAGATACTGAAGGGAACATGATGACCTAAATTCTTACAGTATCACAAAGTGGAGTTGTCTGCGTGGTACCGTGAGAAGAGAATTGCAAACCAGAATCTGGCCCATCAGGAACAATTTCACTTTCCATGTCCTGTGTAGGGAAACAAAATTTCAGTTCAAACATTACCTACAGCATGAAGATGAATAAAAGTCGGTACATGGAATTTATCTACTTAGAATCAATTAGCTCTATTTCAAAATGACCACCATCAGAGAATGTGGTAACTATAACAATTTCACTATTTAGGTCCTATACAAAGGATAGTTCCAGCATTTTCATGCAAGTAAATGAACAGAAGTTGGAGTGTGTAATATTGTCAATAAACTGTTTTACCTTTAAGCCAATTAGCTTGATTTCTAAATCATCATCATCCTCTGAAAAGCTGGTAATTTTTTTTTTTTTGGATAAGTTGCTTCACCAGCATGTACCACAAGTAGGAGTTGGATAACCCTGATTATGTGCAAAAGAAGACAGCAAAATGTAGCAGCGGAAAACAAAATATTCTTGATTTTTTGTGCCAACATCAATCAACATGTAGAGCTGACAAATGACAATGTTCAAACCTTAATAAGCTCTGGATCATTCCAGGGTTCCTTGTCAGATCCTAGACATGCAACTTCATTTTCTGAGAAGAATATTGATTTTTGCCATATAAGATAGTTTCATAATGTTACTTTAGCTCCTGCCTCTATTAAGTGTCCTAGTGCCAAGGTGGAGAAAATCAGTCGTTCATTTGGGTGCTTGAAACTTTTATATCAACATCTATCCGAGAAAGAGAGAGAAACTTGCAACAGATTCAAATAGGGGCTTCATTGAAATAGAAATCTAAGAAAAATCAGCCCATTTCAGTAAATTATTTCTAATTCGAATTCCACACCACCAAATGCAGTATAGCTTACAATGTAAATTTATCTAATCAAATCCAGTTAGCATTCATAAGCTGATTCTATGTACAAATAGATATTGATGATAAATCTTATCAATATTCAAACATGAAACACCATAAACTTGTAATCCCAAAAGTTAACCAACTGCCACCCCTTTCGTCTCGAAGAATAGAAAAGGTCAAAAAAGTTCACTTCTATTTACTTTGAAAAATGCATGTCCCATGACTGTCACTATCCAAATAAACAATCATGAATTTCAAAGGCCGAAGGTTTCAGCTATTGACTTTGGAAAATAATATGAAAACTTTTCTTAAAGTTTTTAAAGTAATGCTTGTTAGATAGTGAGATATTGGGTTTGCAATAAAAACTCATACAGAAATCCCAAATTAAATTTGAAATGAATTTCGTCTAAGTTCAGCCCTAGATTCGTGGGAATGAATACAAGTCAAACATAATTACTCCTGTCACAGAACCCTATCCAGTGAAATTAGAGCCAACTAAACAGATTTGTGATCAGTAAAATACCACAGCTGAAATTAACTCTGCAATCAAACTCCAACTTTCTCGAACCATGCAAAATAGATATCACAACGAAACAGGGCTTCTTCACCTTATTTCCTACACAAAAATAGAATAATTATAATATAATTCATGTATTCATGTGCATGTACACGATTGAATTCCACACTATTTCGAGGATCCAGAACAACGTCCCCATCTAAAATCATACATCTCTATTAGTGGGGAATTCAAATAAAGAACCGAGTCGCAAAATCTATATTAAAAGAGCATGATCGCAAGGATCATGAAAAAAGCTCACTTCCATCATCATCCATGCCGTCAACTTCCCAAATGGCAATAGAAGAAAGCAAGATAAGCAAATCTAAGTCAGTACATAAGCAGAAATGAAAATTGTACAAGTTTTGAGCCAAGAAAGGCAATTAAATATTACACCTGTGACAGTTCCATTGAAGTAGGTGTAGCAAAAAAGGCTCCTTCGTCCATTGGAAGAGATGGAAGCCCTTCATTTTCTTCAAAAGAAGACGTTTTCATAGATTCTTTTGCAACTTCTGCAGCAGTAAAACAAAAGTAACACATTAATCCCTGTTGAAAGTAAATAGTTAATCTTAAATACATGTTCTATAGAAAGAACTTCCAGATAAACAACCTGTAATGGCCACCGCACCCTCCAACCCAACAAACACAGCTCCCCAATGTGCCAACAGTTGCACCAGATACCAAATCAACCGCCGATAGATCACCACCCAGCCCAACATCTACGACACAAACTAAACAATACAAGTACAACCTAACTACAACAAGCACACACAAACAAACAAACAAACCATCACAACAGTTACGCAAAAATGCTACAACAACCGCCGGCAAGAGGCACGACGCCAGCACTTCCTCCCGCCGGCGACTACAGCATGACAGCAGTCGGAAGGGACCTAGCTCGCGAACAGAACCAAAACCCCCACAGTGGGGGCCAGCCGTACGGAGTCCAGCCATACCACGACAGACTCTTCAATCTGCACCGCCCCAGAGAAGAAGCCACCGCGCCAATGACCCACCAAAATCGCCGAAAGGAACAACAACACACACACAAACACACCAACCAAAGGCAAAGAAGGAAAATGGAGAGGGGGGAGCCGAAGCTCCCACCCCCGACGTCGCTCACGGGTTAAGGGTTTTAGAGAGAGAAGAGAAATGGGTTTTAATTGGGCAGAAATTTCTGGTGCTCACAGGTGATGGAGGTGGGGACCGTGGGGTGTTTCTGGTGCTCGCAGGCGGCAGTGGCAGGCAACGGAGGTGGAAGAGAAGGATTCTATGGCAACTGAATCAGGATTGGAGAAAAAGAGCTGTAGTCTGTAGAAGTGATGGTGAGATTTCCCGTGTTGTTTTATTAGGGCGGAGATTTCATATGGAAAGACCAACTTCCCCGTGCGCGCACGGGGAGTTCAAAATTTTTTTTTTCTTTATTTAAAATCGAGCAAAATAAAAGAATTCCAACAAAATATTCATGTAATTACGATACTTTCTTATTACAATGAAATAAAATCACAATAAAATTAACTAAATATCATAAATTTGTTCATTTTTTTATATTCTAACAATAATACAAAATCATTCTCTTGTAATTCCAATTTTTATACGATTTCTTTACTGGCGGAAAAAAATACAACTGATATATATGGGGAAGAAGATATTTTACAAGCTTCAATTTTTTTTTTGCACTCTCTTCATTTTTTAAGTGCTAAAAATAATCTACGACAAAATCATAAGAGATGCATATGGAAACCTAATTCTATTATATAAACTGAAGTAGGATATTCATAATCGAGCAACATAAACCAGAATCTAATAGAAACTTCAGGAACAAGCAAATCAAAGAAAGTGGGTGAACATAGGGAAGAAAATAATGGTGCTTCAGTTTCAGTTGGTTCAGAAGTGAAAGAAGAAACTCATTTACCTAACAGGCTTGTAAGTGTTCTTTATCTTTACTCGAAGTTGTAGTAGTAGACGTCGTGCAACGGTTGTAAACTGAAGTTTTAATACGAAAGAGAAGTTGTGCTGGAGAAGAAAGAAACTTGTGAAAAGGAAGAGAAATTGATCGAAAAACAGATATGCATTTGTGAAATAAAGGCTATGACTATTTATTTATTGATGTTATTCAGAGTCAGTTGAAGAAAGCAAGCCGCGCCAAAAGAATACTGATGAATTGAGTCGGTTGAAGAAAGCCAGTTGTGACAAAAAAAATGTTGTAAGAGATTTACTGATGAATTGAGAGTCGGTTGAAGAAAACCAGCTGTGCAAAAAAATAAGCTGCAAGAGATATTTGATTTTCATGAATAGTAGGAATCCAGTTTGTGAACAGTACAAAACTAGATTAGTGTAAAAGAAAAGGTGCGAGAATGAACAGTGTATCCCTCATCCCCTCTTTCAATATGTAGTGAATAGTATTGAACCGGTTTATGAATTGTACACAGCCAGTTCAAGTGTGAAAACGGCTGTGACAAAAATGAATAGTGATCCTTGGATTCTCTCTTTTAAAAGAAGGAGTGATTTAAAATATCGTCCAACCTTATCTTACTTCGTATGCCTTTTTGTCGATCTCTTCTTGCGTGAGTTCACGTTAATCTAGTAATGTGCAACATAAGTTCTTCGACCCACCCATCTTTTACTACGGGGGAATTAGCATCAAAGATCCCCCCGTAACCCACCTTTCACAACATAACAAGTTGATCTTTAAATTATTGTCACTCAAAGAATAATCGAATAAAATTTTAGAAAATTGATCATCACTCATAAAACAAAAAAAAGAAAAAAAAAAAAAGTCATTCTTCAGAAAAGCCAATATAAAATAAGACCAAAAACATATTCAAGACAAATTAATCAGCAGAAGTAAAATGAGGAAATTTCTTATTTCATTCATTTACATAATCATGGATGTAGTGAAGCTAATTCACCAACAAATTTACATCACCAGAGCAGATAAGAACATCTGACATAACACTTTGTTACCATAAGACCATATTAAAACTCCCAAAATACAACCTGAACTGTTTTTCTAGCATTTTCACAGACTGAAAACGGTATATCATAAGGAAAATAGAAATGTAAATCAAGTATCAAAGTCGAGATAACTTATGTTCCTGATTCACCATTGCGCTTAGCTGCATCCGAGTTGCTCACTGTCATAAAAGATTCTCCGCAGCCACACTGCCCTTTAGAATTTGGGTTGATGAATATGAACTCAGATCTGCACGGGGGGACATACAGATGTCAGATTCAATGAGCTTTGGTAATGAGAATGCCAGAAAATCAGCTTCAATTTTAGCAGTCTCTTATAATAATTCATTACCGTGAGAAGTATGGAACTTGCAAAAACTGAGGACTATATGTTTGCTAGAATTTGCAAATGGGCAACAAAATGAAGGAGATTTCACTTTTGAGAAAGGGACATCGTAGTTTATGTCCGAGCATATACATCACAGCTTTTATTGGTTTTAACGGGAAGAGAAAGAAGAAAATAGAAGGTAGGAAAGAAAATCAAGAGAATTGAAGGAAGGAAGTTTAAAGGCGCCCTCTCACTCATATGTGTACATGCACATATCTGAAGAGCATGGTTAATCAAATTCATCTGCAATGAGAATCAGAAAAGTATACCATACCTGAGTTTGTCGTCAACAAAATCCATCTTGGTACCTATGACATGCATGAGGGCCTTCGGATCAATCAATATCTTCACACCTTTGTCTTCAACCAACTCATCAAATTTGCTTTTCTCATCTGTCAATTGAAGAAATATGAAAACTGGAATTAGAACTCAGTACCACAGCCAAATTGAAAATATCAACGAGAAATTAACGATTGAGTGAAAATTCAAACATCAATGACCACAAGAACAACAATTAACCGTCACAGGCTTCCGTAATTAAGTCTGCAAATATACTTGTGTAAGAGTTAGTGTAACTCTGACATAAAATGAACTACAAGGGACTCAGAAAGAGTCACCTGTCTTACTAAAGTAATGACTAATACTAAACTTGAAGAGATATAATATGTTCAATCATTAATGTTTGGAGCTAGACAGAGAAGAGGTATTTCACTCATGCCCAATCTTCTAGTGACTCCATTCTGTAAGAGTCAAAGTTCTTGTTCCATCATAGAGTCAAAATCACTTCCCGGCCAAGTCCCACTAAATGTGGCTGGGGCCTTTCCACGTGCAACCTAGGTCAAAGGCAAAGAAGGCATCTTTCACTCACGCCAACCCCTTGGATGAGGGAGGGGTTCAAATCGCCAGTGAGATGCCACTTTAGGTACTTTAAAATTTGCAACAAGACTCTTTCTCCATCTTTCTCAGAGCTCTAACATAAAGCAACTCCATACCAGTATCCCGGTGGTGGAGAGGCAATGCAGGTGCAGAAACAAGAAAATGAGATATGATGAAAGAGTAAAGTTATGGGTGCAAAAAGTATTGCTTTTGTTTCATGTATCATTGGGAGGATTGGATAACATTGGACAATATTAATGAAGAAAACGAAACTAAAACCTTCATTTTTATAGTGTGTCCAGAATTGTATGCCAAACATGCACTTCAAGCTTTTTTACATCTTCATTTTCCTTTCCATATAATTTCCATGTCAGGTTTATGGTATAACTTCTATCTATCAATCAAAACTTTGCCAATGTATTTTCTCATGTCTAATTGTCTATTAGTAAAAGTTATTTACCAATTTAAGAGTTACTTTAGGATCTCAGATCATTTCTCCCATTGTATTAGCATTATAACATCTTGACTTAATAGACTACTTCAAATAATTATTTTCAATTTATAAATAGAAAAAAATGAAAAACAATAAAATCAGACTTCCTCATCACCAAATTATGGGAGTGAGTCAAAAGACTGATCATGATCATGATCATGTAAACATCGTCTAATGATCAAGGCTAAACCATGACCTAAGTAAACACACAACCAACACGCTTCTGCATTGTATAACTCAGTAATCGAAAGCAATACTGTCCAAAAATGAAAAGAATGATAGACCTTATCTTTACCTGGTCATTTCCAATTCACATTTAATTTGACCTAAAAATACTTCTCAATCATCAATGGGGGATGTAAATCATTTAGATTGATGTATCATCAGCACCAGGTAACCTCACTTTGAAACAGGTCATCTTATTTCATATTGTTACCTCATTATCGTAACAATGAATGGCGATCATATTCATATTTATGCCTATTGTACCACGGTCCTCAGTTTTTTAACGTTCAGAAGGAAAGTTTTGGACAAAATGTCAACATCTCTACAAGTACCATAATTCTTTATATTACTTCCGTCAGTGTCTTAATCCTGAAGACTTGTCGCAACAGAACTTACAAAATTGGTGCATCTTTCAAGAAATAAACGCAGCATTCAAATAAGACCGGCTAAGTTATGTGGCTCGTTATTGTAAGGGAATCCCTATACTGAGACCAATAATCACGAACACGAACACAGAATTAATATTACTGAATAATTGCTACAAACATATCTTCAATCCCATAATAATAGTCATCAGACCAACATGGATCACCTTATCATTTAGTCATCACTTCACTATTGAAGTATCAAACTGGAATAATCATTAAATCAACGTTTTCATAAAGATAAGAAAAACCCTACAATGTTTCATAAAGCAGAGTATACTTCACTTTCAGTAACTAAAAGATAGATCTTGTTGTAAAAGCAAGCAGAAAGTGATAAACTGAAGGAAGGTGAGATGACGTCAAAGCATCGTGCCCTTGTGCCCTGGGCAATACATGTACAACAATGGAGGGGACAGAGGGTTGCAGAAAGTGATAAGCTGGAGGAAGGTGAGATGATGTCAAAGCAACATGCCCTTATGCCCTGGGCAATACACGTACAACAATGGAGGGGACAGAGGGTTGCAATCAGCTAACCCCAAAATCCTGTCCTCAATAATGACTTGGCGATTGTAGAGTTATGACAAACCCACTATAATCTTTGCAAATAGTTCTCTGGTTTGCCCTCTTTATTTATAATGGTTGGAGGAAACATTTCATCCAACAAGAGATTTGATGACGACTAATTGTACCCAAAAAAAAAAAAAAATGTCACAAAAACTTTTCATCTCCTTCGTAAGAATGGAGATTTCGAATTGAGATCAGTATGGAAATGCTCTCTAGCTAGCCTCCTCGGAAGAAACTAGATGGAAAAAAGATCAGGTTAAGAAAATTAATATTGTTTATGCGTATCAACGAACTTTTTCCCTAAGTGAATTGAAAAATGCAATTGAGACAATTAATTGCATCTTCATATTCCATGCCATCGATGGTGTCATAGCATTCTTTTCAATTCACAAAATTAGATAGAAATCCCCAATTCCGCTCAGATAAAGGCAATCCATATTTCACCCACAAATCAATTCGAAAAGCTCAAAAGGCTTCTCAACATATATACACCATTAAAAGGTAAAATATTCAACCTTAAAAGGAAAAAAAATAGATAAAACAGAAGATGGAGGCTGAAAAACTTACCGGCGTAATTGAGAGTGTAGGATAAGCCGTTGCAGCCACGAGCCTTGACACCAAGCTTGAGGAAATCGCGTTGGCGCTGCTCTAAGAGGTGGCGAATTCTAGCCGCCGCGATTTCTGTTAGAGATAGCACTTGCTTTCTCATGGCTTGATCTTCCTTCACGAGTTCACGGAATCCTGCGAATTGCTAAAGCCAGACAGTTCTTTATTTTTGTCCCTGAAATAATGAAAAGTCGCCTGATTACCGCTCCAATAAAAATCCTCATCTGTCGTACTGTTTTAAGTATTTATTACTTTTTTAATATTATTTTTTATATTTTAAAACATAAAAATAAAATAAAATATAAAGATTTGTGGGGGTGGAAATAATGTTTAGTTTTGCTTACACTTACGTTCTGATTTACATTTCATCATACGACACACAATTCTACAATTTATATTTCCAATACTTAAAACAATTAACGATCTCAATTTTGGCACATATTGAAACGTAATCAAAGATGTGTATAAAGAATGTGCATATAGATTAATTCAATAACGCTTCCGTCCCTACGAGTTGACTACCCACTTTCGTTAGAGGCATGATGGGGTTAATTCTTCCATCCCTTGACGATGGTTAAGAAATTATTTGCAACGGTTTAAATAAGTTTTTTATTTTACTTTTAACCGAAAAATAATTAATCAAATACATTGCAGTTAGATTGAGGCAAATAAATAAATAAATAAGTAAATTGACTAGTGTGATTTTGTCTGAGCGATGTCCAACAAAAGCATAAAAGAAAAGAAGATATGATCTTGGAGTGAGACTAACAAAATTGGTGCAGAAATTTAAAAATATGTTGATTGTTCCATTATTTCCCTTTTATCTCATGTTATAAAATGGTAAAAATCTACTGACTTGGGCTTGGGCTTGGGCTTGTGCTTTTTATTTAGAAGAATACCATCTGTACATGAACGGCTATATAATAATTTACGTACAGATGATGTGTCAAAAATAGAGTGAAGAAGTTTTTTTTTTTATTTGGTTAAATAAATTTGGACCCAATCATATCTCACTACATCATGTACATGTAGCACAATTTATTTAAGGAAAAATTGCAGCCGCGGTCCTAAACTTTTTCGTTTTTTGCAGACTTTACCTCAACCTCCACTTTGTGCCACCACATGTCCCAAACCTTTCAAAAATATGCAGCAGATGTCCAAATGAATGGAATTTGACCGTTAGTCAACCTGAAAAATTTAAAAAATGGGATATTTTGACCATTTTAAGGAGGAACATTTCCGTCCATACAGTAATTTTCCTTTAAAAACAATAAATACCACCCCACTCCCACTCCCACTCACCCACCCCACTCCCACACTCCCACACTTCCCCAACGCCAAAATCCTACCACCCATTTCTTTTATTTTATTGTTTTAATTCAAATCACCATTTCTTTAGTTGATTTGTATTGTATGCTTATTAATTATTTGAAAGCTTGATCACCATTAAAATAATATATTACTTATTTTGTTCTTGAGAGGTTCGAAATAGGTCGTGAACATTGCAATCATCAACATTTGGCTCGATAAACATCACAAATAATAGCTTATGACTTGTACAATCAAATAGGTAATCATGCAATTGTATGTATTGCACATGCTTAGGAATATATTGGGCTCACTTCGGGAGAGGGAGAGGGAGAGAGAGAGAGAGACTTGAATAAAATTGAATTACAAATTGTCAATTGCACACAAATTACACTAGAGAACATAGGTTGAGAATCGGTGGCGGATCCAGCACTCGGCAAGGGGCTCGACCGTCCGTGCTGGATCCGTCGAAATTTACAGGTGCAGCGAGCTCAGTTGCTGTCACTGTGAAATTGCAGGGAAGCAAAAAAGGGAAGAAGAAGATGGTGTTCTTGGGCCATGTTTTTATATTGAGGAAATTACACCTACACCTGGTTTTAAAATACCATTTTCATAAATAAGGTATCAAGTTGCATTATACAAAAATCAGGTATTCATTTAATTATTATAAATTAACATTTTATTAATAATAATATTATTACAAACCCTAATCTTTCTTTCTCTCTCTATTCACTCTCTCATGCAGCACTGTGAGCAAGCACTGCGATCTGGCACCGCAACGACGATCGTCTGTTGTATGGCAATCAGCGGAGCAACACTGTAGCGATGCTCGGATCTAACGCTGCAGTGACGAGCACTACATTGTAGCAGAGATTACAGTGTCGTTGTATGGTGCTTAGATTGCTGCGACAATGACGCGTGCTGTGATTTTTGGAGATGGTTTCTTCCTATTTCGATCTGTTGTTTAGCCAGTGATTTGGGGGTGATTTTTATTGGTTCTTGATGGTGTTTTGCAAATGGGGGCGCAGGTGGTAGTGGTGGAAATGGTGGTTGTGATGGTGATGCGGTCCTGGCGATTGTGGTTCACAAATGATGAGAGTTGCTCGACGCTCTATTAGTGGTAGTGGTGGTGTGGTGGTCCGGTTTTTTAGTGGTAGTAGTGGTGATGTTGACGGGTTTGGTGTAGTGGTGGTGGTGAAAACGTTGGCTGTGATGTTTGAAACTGTGATTTTGTTGCTGGGAAGTGGTTGCGATGGTGGTGTTGGTTTTGGCGACAGTGGTGCGTTTCTGTGGTGTTGGCGACAGTGGTGCGTTTCTGTGGTGTTGGCGACAGTGGTGCATTTCTGTGGTGTTGGTGGTGGCAGCGGAGATGACGGTGGTATTGTGTTGGTGGTGATCACAAATGATTTGTTGATTGTGATCAATAAATTGTTTGGTGTGTGACCAATGAAGAATAAATTGTGACCAATAAATACTGTGTGACCTACAAATTTATTAATTTGTGACCTATAATTTGATGTTTTGCGACCATAAAATAAGTTGTGTGACTTATAAATTTTATAATTTGTGACCGATGAACAAATTGTAACCTTTAAATTTTTAATTTGTGACCGATGAACGAACTGTGACCTATAAATTTTTTGAATTGTGACCTTAAAATTTTTGAATTGTGACCAAATTGCATAGTTATGTGACCTTTATATATTTATTAATAAAATATATAATTGATCAATTAATTCATAAATAAATTGTAATAAAAACCTAATTTTTGAAATTTAAAACATATATCCTTAATTTTGAAATGGTCATACTTAAAAACCTGATTTATATATTGTTCCCTTTTATATTTTCTTTAGTTGGGCTTTAAAAAAAATTGGCCCATTACGAAATGTAATGCAAACATAATTTAATAGCCCATTATCCCATACCATATCAATTATCATATTCATACGATTCATTTCACATTTCAAAAAAAAAAAAAAAGAGAGATAATAACTTTTTTTTTTTGTCAATAAATTTTAAATAGTATGATCTTAATTTTAGAACCCGAAGTTAAAGTGATATTTTTTATATATTGGTCTCTTGATTGTAGATTTATTATGTGAATTGCGATGATTTATGATTTATGAAGATTGAGAAATTTGTGAATTCCCGGGTAGCTTAAAATGATGGACGAGTAATTTAATTTAATAAATTAACAATTAATATAGTATCAGAAATTATAAGGTTGGCCCATTTGCATCCTTGGTTACTTGGGATAATTGGATTTAACAACCTCATTAGTATCAAAAATATTAATAAACAACAGTACTATTACGATCGTTGACGGACAACGATCAACGATCACCCTAGCTGACCTCCACTCCTGGATCCGCCACTGTTGAGAATTTGAACGGGAGAATAATAGGTGAAATCGAAATCTTAACACTTTTTTTATACATAGTTTTCACGCGCACTTAGATAATCAATAGAAAAATATTAGTAGTTAACATAAACAAACATCAAAGTAACTCCTTTATTTTGGACACATTCGAATTAGATATTGAAATAATTGGATTCAACCTAAAATGAGTAAAATCTATTACTCGTGAGATGATAATCTTACTCATAAACTATTACTTGTCAACGGTCTAGTATGCTTGCTGAATTTTACTGAACAATATTATATGAAAGAATACGTTATTTAGTGACAATAACGTTAGATAACTAGTTTATATAGTCACAATTAATAGATTCAATTAAATAAATCATGAGACATTATTTTTAAATGAATCTATAATTTATTGTCATGCAATTGTTATCTAGACTAATGCTGACGCCGATGGTGTTGAACAACATTATTCTATATGATAAGAGAATCTTCTAGAGACTTAAACATAAGTTGCTGTCTATTTTAAAAAGTCAACGTTTAAAATTATGTTTCCAGGAACTCATTAAATTTAAAGAGTCAAATCCACACTCTATAATTAAATGCATTCAAAATATTTCAATTCTCATTGAAGGAAAATAATATATATAATTTAGAGGGAAGCTAGTAAAAATAAAAGATAAGAAAAAATAATAAATATTTTTTTTGAAAGTAGTATAGTAAAATTAAATATTAAATATAAATAACTAGAGTACTTAAAAAATTTTACTCTTTAAATTTATAAATACTCTCCAAATTGTAGAATATGTTCTTTAAAAATAAAGAATCTCTTGAAAATGCCAATAAAATAATTCTCATACTCGTATATTTAATTGACTATGATTCTATGCATCAATTGAATAGGATAATTAAATGTTGGGGAAAATAGCATTAATGTCCAAATTTTCCATGTCATCACACATCCTCTTCTATAAAATTGGTCAACTTGAAGTGTAATTTAATCATCGTAGTTGACAATGGAGAGAAAGTTCTTCAGAACCATCATGTTGATTTTTCTTCTCTTTATTTCCCGTAAGCTTTCTCTCTTCGTATCATGATCCCAATTTCAATTTTTTATTTTTTATTTTATCTCGGATAAAAAATTATGCATAATAAAGAAAAAGTGACATGTGACAAAACTCATGAGTAATTATGTGCACTCGAATCCAGTCAAATGCACGAAACATGTATCTATATCTTGTTCATAATTCCATCCAATATGAAAAAAAAAGTTGCTTCTTCTATGGTCTTGATTACTAATTGTTTAAATTCTTTCCATTGGTGGATTGATTGGTGAATCCCCGTAGATATGATCGTGTGCAATGAAGCAAAGCTTTGTTCTTCACCAAGTGGGAGATTTAAAGGACTATGCTTTCTCGAGAGCTCATGTATTAAAACCTGTTGGAGTGAAGGTTATGATGAAGGTAGATGCATTGGGTTTTTCCGCTCTCGATGCATATGCTACAAGTGTTGTTAAACTGATCAGCCTCTCCCCAGCGAAGACCGTCCAAATGCTATGTGAAATAAATAAATAAATATTGATCGTGGTCTATCCTTTATTATTCATCCGTAAAAAATAAATTTACGAATTATTGGTATTTGATCGTTCTAAATGCAAAATTATGAATATACTTGCTCGTGTTGTTTTGATATGTACACAAAATTTTGCTCTTACGTTCAAGGATAAGACACCGAGCTTGAAGAAATGCATTGGAAGAAGAATAAGAAAATGAAAAGAGGTTCCAAAGGAATACGAAAAAAATAACTGATCTAAATACATTTAAAATATAATTTAATTAATAGTGAATTGTTGTACTTTTTATTCAACATGGGCATATATATATTTATGTATTAAATGGAATTAGTCATACAAGGTGATTGTTTGGCAAAGCTTAAAAAACTTCTCAATTTTGAAAGTAATACTTACTTTATACAATTAAAATAATTGAATCTTAACTTAGTAAGAGAAAGTAGTCCAAGCAATCATGTTCGAAAATAAAAATTATTATAACCTAACGGCTAATATTATAATTCACCAAACACTAACCATAGATATATAAACATTCTCGCATTCGTCAAGTACCAATAATATATTAAATATCACATCAAGTGAGAATCATTTTTAGTACGATTCTAGCCTTACTATAATTCCATTGTTTCAGATTCATTTCACATGTGTACTTTCAATAATGTATAAATTTCATATTATTAATTCTCAATTAATTAGCATTCACATTCATTTAATTAATATTCTTCTTCATTTATATATTTCAGTGTTGTTAATTCTATTTATAAGTTAATTAGAATTTCACATTCAATAATACATTTCATTATTCACGTCTGTATATGCTAATTAATATCTAGTTTTTATTTAATTGAAAATTAAATAAATGATTTAACATTCATTGTCACATAAATATTCTCTGGTATTAATTCTAAATTAATTAACATTTACATATATTCAAATATTACTTTTACATCACTTATAAAACATTTTCATAATAACGTGCAACACACGTTCAACGTAATCTATAATATATTAAATATTACATCAAGTGAGAATCATTTTTAGGACGATTCTGTATAATTGAATTGTCAATGAGGACGAACTGAGACGTGAGTTATTTGTTTAGATCACGTCGTAAAATCAAGAATTGGTTGGAATAGACATACTTTTGCTATTTTTTTGGTCTTTAATTGAATTATTTCAAATTGAATGCACTTAATTAAGGAATATTCTGATTCATATCTCATATTAAGTTGACTTAATTAAGTAGAATTGATTTTACTTGGGGTGTGTTTGATAAATATTATTGAGGAAAGACTATATTTTAAATAGTGATATAATAAGAAATATGTTGTTAAAAAGTAAGGAAAAATAATTGATGTGATGAAAATATTATTTTATAGAAAAATGTGTGGTTAAAAATGAGTTTTAAAAGAATGTGTGTGAAACAGGGGCTTAACAATTAATTTAGAAGAATTTAGCCATATACATGGAACCAATTGTTGTTAGAATTACAGAAATAACTATGGTGAATATGTGAAACCTACTACTTTTCAAATTGATTTGAAAACCCAAAAAGTGAAAAACACATTCATATTAATTTGCTTTCTAAATCAATAGATTTTCAGAAAATCACCATACTAGTTGATTTTTTGTGCTTTCATTCAAATTGTGGTTTGACATAATTTGATAGATAGTTAGATAGAATACTCTTCGTGAAAACGATACTCAATATATTAATATATTACTTGTTTACTCATTACTATATTGATATCATACACTTGCAATTTTTATCGAATAAGTTTTCCGTGCCATTGCTACAAAAGTATTTTTTATTTGATATTGGCTTACATTATTCCTAACTTTTGTTTGTTTGCTTCTATATAAAAGGCGTTTGTTGTATAGCTTGAACCATTCAACCCAGAGATTGAACATACTTACAAATGAAGATATTGAACACAACAAAAAACAATAAAATATAAAATTGGGAAAATATCCGAGAAGGGGTGCCTCCTCACAAAGGAGGTCTCCTGGTCCCTACAGAAAGGAAAAATATTTTCACACTCAATCACTGTGCTTGAGGAAGAAGCTAGACTGGTCGTTGCTTTAGATGCAGCTCGATTAGCTATTCAACAAGTTCAACTACAACAAGAGGAAATGGCTGAAATTGTGATGTAGAACATATTGTTGAAGTGGATCCACATGGAAGAAAAGTAATAGTGCAGAAAGAACATTCGAATTTTGGTTTGGGTTTATAATAGCATTCCGGAAAGATGACGATGATATGAGTACGTTTAGGACTCGAAAATTGATTTTTTAAAGTTTTAGCACTATTTTTGTCATTTAGTTTATTTCGAATTTTATTTTAATTTTAGCTTATTGAAACTAGATTTTCATTATTTTTAGTCCTATTAGACTAGGTTTTCATGTAAACCCTTGTAAATAAAGGGTTATCTCATTGTTTTTTTTTTTTTTTTTTTATTATTATCTTTCATCAATACAATTCGTGAGTTTAATTTTTTTTTTTTGATAATTTGATGGATTCCAAAATTCGTGTCCTTAAGGTTTTCGCTTGAATTCTTTGTTTCGCGCTTCGTCAAGTTGATTAAAGAGACTTGCCAATTTCACACCTTTTGACCAGATAATTGGCCTTATAAATTCATGCCTCAAATGATAAGACCAATGAAATGTAGAGTAATACTATTCATCCTCATGTGATGCAGCATTAAATGAGAATGCCGTTACAAAAGAATTTATATCAATTGCTGCCTCAAATAATAAGGCCAAGTAAATGTAAAGTAATGCTATTTATTCACATTGAGATTACAATCATGCTATGAGTACATTATTGTTCACATTCTTCGACATGGGCACCATCAAATCCTTCCCATTTTTGTATCAAGTTCAAAAATCAATAAAGTGATTTTGAAATAACTATTTTGAAAGTA
Organism: Fraxinus americana; assembly: GCA_035079005.1. Lineage (NCBI taxonomy): Eukaryota > Viridiplantae > Streptophyta > Magnoliopsida > Lamiales > Oleaceae > Fraxinus > Fraxinus americana. The sequence continues at coordinate 6,199,102 of CM068713.1, read as the reverse complement.
ATACTTACTTTATACACATAAATTACACTAGACAACATAGGTCGAGAATTTGAATGGGAGAATAATAGGTGAAATCAAAATCTCAACACGTTTCTTATACATAGTTTTCACGTGCAATTAGATAATCAATAGAAAATATCAGTAGTTAACACAAATAAACATCAAAGAACTCTTCTATTTTGGATACATTCGAATTAGTCATCGAATTAATTGGATTCAACCTAAAATCTATTACTAGTGAGACGATAATCTTACTCCTAAACTTTTACTCATCTACGATTTCGTACGCTTGCGTAATTTCATCAAACAATATTATATGATAAAATAATGTTATTTAACAACAGTGATATTAGAACACTAGTTTATATGGCCGCAATTGATAGATTCAATTAAATGAATTATTTGACATTGTATTTAAATGAATATATTATTTATTGTCACCTAAACTGGGGCGACACTAATGGTATTAAATAGCATTATTCTAAGAGCATCTACAAGAGATTCTTGAAACATAAGATGCTCTCTATTATAAATAGTCAACATTTAAAATTGTACTACAAGAGACTCATTAAATTTGAAGAACCAAATTCACACTCTATAATTAAATGTATTCAAAATATCTCAATTTTCATTGAAGAAAAATAATATAATAATTTAGAAGGAAACCAATGAAAATTGAAAAAAATTTAATATTTTTGGATAGTTAAGAAAATTAAATGTTAAGTATAAAGAGTCAGTCAGAGTACTTAAATTACTTTCTAAATTTGTAAGTACTATTTAAATTGTAGAATATGCTCTTTAAAAATAAATAGTCTTTTGAAGATGTCAACAAAATAATTCTCAAACTCATACATTTAATTACTTTATGATTCTATGCATTAATTGATAAGGCTAATTAAATGTTGGGGAAAATAGCATTAATGTCATTTTCCATATCATCACCCATCATCTTCTATAAAATTGGTCAACTTGGAGTGTCATTTAATCACCGGAGTTGACAATGGAGAGAGAGTTCTTCAGAACCATCATGTTGATCTTTCTTCTCTTCATTTCCCGTAAGCTTTCTCTCTTCGTATCATGATCCCAATTTCAATTTTTTATTTTATCTTGGATAAAAAATTATGCATAATTAAGAAAAAGCGACACATGACAAAACTCACAAGTAATTACGTGCACTCGAATCCAATCAAATGCACGAAGCATATATCAATATCTTGTTCGTAATTCTATCCAATACGAAAAAGTTGCTTTTTCTATGGTCTTGATTACTAATTTTTTAAATTCTTTCCACTGGTGGAATGATTGGTGAATCCCCGTAGATATGATCGGGTGCAATGAAGCAAGGCTTTGTTCTTCACCAAGTGGGAGATTTAAAGGACTATGCTTTCTCGAGAGCTCATGTATTAAAACCTGCTGGAGTGAAGGTTACGATGAAGGTAGATGCATTGGGTTCCGCTTTAAATGCATATGCTATAAGTGTTGTTAAGCCGATCAGCCTCTCCCCAGCAATGACAGTCCAAATGCCATGTGACAAAATTATGAGATGATATAGAAATAAAAAAATAAATATTGATTGTGGTCTATCCTTCATTATTCATCCTTAAAATTTACGATTATGAGTTACTCGTATTTGATCATTCTAATTTGAAAATTATGAATATACTTGCTTGTGTTGTTTTGATAAGTTTGCTCAAGATTTTGCTCTTATGTTCAAGGATAAGACCTTGAAGCCATGGTCCTTGACACCCACTTGAAGAAATGCATTATAAGTGAAGAATGAGAAACGAAAAGAGGTTTCTAGGAATAAATAACTGATCTAAACACGTTTAAAACTAAAATCTAATTAATAGTAAATTGTTGTGTTGTAGTTTGATACAAATTCTAGTGGGTATTGGAGTTTTGGTTGAAGTGGTATTGAAGAGATAAAATTATACACCGGGAAGAAAACTAGTCACAATTTCTCCTGCTCGGAACCCGTCGGCACTCGAGTAGCATCGTCAAATTTTCACCCGAGACTTGGCGCCGCCTGATGCTCGAGCAGCTAGCCTGTTGCTCGCTGAGCGCTTGTGCAACGTGTTCATCTAGTCTAGGCCCTTTTCGCGTTTTAATGTGTTTTCTAGAATCCGATTCATCTACAATTATATATATATATTCTCCACGAATTGTATTAAGGTCATAACATTCGTATAATATTTTGAGAGCTTTAAATCTTAATTGAAAGTTTTGAGATGTTGTAAATACATTCATTATTGATTATATTGAAATTCTCCTCTTTTGCTCGTGGTTTTTTTTTTTTCTATCTTAGGTTTCCATATAAATTTTGGCATTTTTGTTTTTGTTTTATTTATTTAATTATTGTGATTATGTTGCGATCAATTCATAACAAACTATTATCAGAGTAAGGTTGATTAATTTTTATTTTATGTTTCTCTTATGGTCTTGTTATTTTTATGTTCAAACAATTTATCTCTATTAATATTTACTTGTTAAAAAATGATATGATATGGCATGAAGTATAGGTCATGTTGGACTCTGTAATAGACCATTTAAATTTATTTCTCATTTAGTAATGTCCGTTATTATCTAATATTACATCGCTAAACATGATATAAATGTACACGTTTGATATCATGGACGAAAATGACTCTCTACAATTTACTACCATCATCTCCAATGCACCCCTACTACTATTTTCAACTCAAATTCACGACCATAAATACTACATTCACCGACCTGTGTTATCTGCGACTAAATTTTTATTCAATGTGAATGTATTTATAGTTAGGAATGAAGTTAGTTGGGCTAAAATTAATTTTCAGGTTAGGCTAAATTTTTATTGCTTTTGATTTCACGATGAATTTGGGCTAAATTTTTCATTTTTTACAAGCCAATTTGCTTCTCAAGCGGGACGGGGCAGGGCTATGCCCCCCCACAAATGCTATGTGACAATATTATTAGATGATATAGAAATAAATAAATAATGATTGTGGTCTATCCTTTATTATCGATCATCCTTACAAATTACGTTTATGAGTTATTGGTGTTTGATCATTCTAATTTCAAAATTATGAATATACTTGCTCAGGTTACTTTGATAAGTTCACACAAAATTTTGTGCTCATGTTCAAGGATAAGACCTTGAAGCCATGGACCTTGACACTGAGGTTGAAGAAATGCATTAAAAGAAGGATGAGAAAATGATAAGACCTATTCTTCTTAACCTCGTATTGTCTCTTTGTTCTCTGACTTTTCTCCCAACATTTTCCCCTATTGTCCCAATTACAAGATCTTCGATTATGTAAAGTTAGAGTCTACGACAAACACAACCTAGTAGGGGGTTGAATAGCCTGCATCTAATCTTAGGAAAAATTATCAGTATCTGTCTGTAACAATTTAATACTCAAACAAGTTTTGATCAGCTCACACTTCAGTCGAGACAAATGCATACACTGATGAATTACTATTGGACAAAATAGAAACAATATTCAAATTGGACGTTAATTGTAAGTTCTAAAATTGCCTGATTGAATAAAGTTCTAAAATTGGACAAACATATGCATGCAGAAATGAAAGACTGCGATATTTACGAGAGTTTAAATTACTTATTCTATAAATACCAAATATAACGTCGTAAACCTCAAAGGAAAAAAATCCACGGTTCCACAAGCCATATGAAAATAATCCACTATAGTTGAACAAGATACAAATTTTCACGGGTTTTTGGAATTACACCATAAAAAAACAGACTCAAAGGCAACAAAACGAACTTTCCTCATTTTTTAGTTCACTAGATTTGTGGAAGAGTAGAACCAAATGGCAAGGCCAAGTTCATCAATTACTCCTATATTTGTACTCAGAAGCCTCCCACAAATCGGAATGAGAACCTAGTTCTTATTTTCACACCGAGATGCCATTACATTAGTGGACTTAATTAGCTCAGTCAAAAATAAATAAATAAATAAACCCCGAAGATCCTCAATCTGAAGTCCTCAATAGAGGATGAGGACACAAGATGAACATACGCATGTTTGATATCATGAACTTGTTTTGTGCACTCGAATCCTGTCAAATGCATCATGCATATATCTTTATCTTGTTTATAATTTGATTCAACACCAAAATGTTGTTTTTTCTTTGGTCTTGATTCTGGTTACTAGTTTAAATTATTTGCATTGTTGGATCGATTGGTGAATCACTGCATATATGATCGTGTACAGTGATTCGAAGCTTTGATTTTCACCGAGTGGGTCATTCGTTCTGGAGAGTAAAGGTCTTAACGCTTGCAAGGAGCAATTTTTCCGATGATGTTCGATAAATAAATAACTATCATCGTCTGTCCCTTATTATCCCATCCAATTAAATTACGTTTATGTGTTATTGGTATTTGATCATTTCAATAGCGAAATTTATTAATGTGATTCTCTGTGTTGTTTTGATAACTTTACATAAAGCTTTGCTCTGATGATCAAGGACAAGACGTGGAAGCCATGGCCCTTGACACTGAACTTGTAGAAAATCCATTAAAAGAAGAATGAGAATAGGAAAGGAGGTTTCAACGGAACTACGCAAACATGCTCATTTTGGCCAAGATTAAGAATATTTTATTTATTTCCAAAGTAAATTTCACTTCGATATTCAAATAAATTTTACTTAAAAGATAAAAATAACTTATCTAAACAAGTTTAAAAATAAATTTACCAAATAGTATATTTGATTTACTTTTACTCAATATGCCCCCCGGGGCGAATCCAGCACCCGAATATGATGGTCTCTATTTATACAGATTGAAGTGTCTCGTTGAATGAGTGTGATATTTTATGAACCGGTGCACTACTTGGTCTAATATGTCTTAGCCATTGGATCGCACTGTTTCATGATCGATGGTCCAGATTAAACCATGAAATATAGTGTTCATTCATCATGCCTATTCACCAATATCTGAATAGTCACTAGCCATGTAGATGCCACGCGTACGTCCAACTGAACCAACTGCCACGCAGGACGAAATGACACAACCTGTTGCGTGTGTGCCGCTTAGGATGCCAACTCATCGAGCCTCCCGTTGCCATGTCCCCTAACCATGAGTCCATTTCTGAAAATTTTAAGTGCAAAGTGCGCCTCCAAAGCGTCCAATGCGAACTTTTGCGACGTACACGGGCCAAGGCCGGGGACAGGGCACAGCGCGAGTGCTGCAAGTGGCTAGTTTGCTAGCCTTTGGCTGGCCAAAGTTAACTAAATTGTAGACCACTTATTAAATTATAATTTGTACACACATCTCACTATATAAACAAGTCTTTTTTCTTGTAAACTTTTGACGTGAGATTCCTTACCATATATAAAACACTTAAAATTTGGTTTATCAACTTATGAGCCTATATTGAAGACTTTTTCAATTCACCCAAATTAATTACAATGGCCCACATAATTAAATATTACGTTTAATTATTTAATACTTTATCAATTAATTTCAACACTTTGAATATAAATAATACAACAGTCCTCACTATTGGTAATTTGAAAATAATTTGCAACTAATGATCTACCAAGTCGGCAAATCACTTGTTGAGTAGTGGTCTGCAATGACAATGATCCCCCACATCTCACTTTCTACTCAGGCCTTTAAGGGTATTGGCAGGCACCTCTTTAAACAAATATATAGGATACATAACTTTTTAAAATATTCCTTGCCAAGTTGACATTTACAAATCGTTATTTCTTAAAATTTGATAACCCCTTACGGATGCATTGATATGCACGAATATTTCATGAGAAATATTAATGATATAAAACGCAATAATCAAATTTTATATTCGCATAATAGCAATTTTAAGTAACACTTTTATAAATTTAGCAATGTAACGTACACATAAAAACAATGGGAGATTTACTTACGTCGAAATAGCACATAGTGATGCCCTTTGTCATCCACATAGTCAACGTGCCAAATATCATAGGCCAGTACCATTTTTTAGAAACTTTGGCAATTCTCAGTCCTAAATATACCGTTGTTCTGTTTATAAGTTAAAGAATTATATATATTTGATGTAATTATCATTAATAATTATTTAGAAGTAATAAGGATTCATAAGAAAATTGACTAATTATATGTAAAAGAAGACTTGATATTTAAGGTTCTAAGAATTGACGAAAAATTAAAAGAATCCCAATTACCCAGATGATACAATTGATAAACAAGGAGTCCCAGATAGCAAAACAAAAAGGTGAATCATTATGTTCAAATTGAGTGTATAAAATGGTGTCTACTTACAAACTACAAAAGAATGCTAAGTCGTAATTCATAGCACGATAGAATAAGGCTGTCTGGCAGAGATTTTTTGTTAAATGGAATTGAATTTTTGACCGTTTGTTGGCACTCCCTAGGAAGCACAGTGAGACACCAAAGTCAACAATTCCGGTTGGTGGGTGAGCAACAGTCTAAAATAGGATTAAAATCTGGCAAAAAAGTCCTCCCGGACAAGCTCTAAATATATTATATAATTTAGTTTCGGATTTAATAAAACCCAATGCATATTAATATTCAATTTACTAGGCACGTCTATTATACGGATCGTCCAAGTGCATTTAATGAGAATAGTAAATTCATAAAATAAGAATAAAATGTAAGGACAATCCGTATAGCTACGTACAATAATCTCATAAAGAGACACAACGTTACATGTACATGCATCCCCTGATAGGGAAATCTGACCTCGATAGACATTCTTGATAGGGAATTTCGGCCATTTGCTCGGCTTAACCATGTGCTGTCCTTGAGGGGTGACCTCTGTAACATTATAATCCATCCTGAGCTTTGTCACATGTACACTCTAGTGTGGCATAATGAGCTAGTGATGAAATATTACTTGTACATTATGTCATCCAAGGTGTAAATTTAAATGTACAAGTAGAATAATATATCCTTCTTGGGCTCTGCATTCAAAGCCATACCACTCTTTTGTGTTCTAGCCACATTAGTGGTCCTTACTCATGAGGAGTCCAATCAAATTTGTCAATCTAGTGCTTCACGGTATCTTAATTCTTATAGGATTACCACTCATTTATTAAGGTAAGCTTTATATTATGCATATATTCTCTCCATGCATATATTCTCTCTATCTGTTTACTCACTTAAGCATCACAGGAACAACTCTTCTAGCCGTTTTTAATAGGTAGTTCAAAGAATCTACTCATTCATTTATAGTAGGCAAAAGAACCGGAATCACTAGATATTGTTCTGAGTATATTTCCAAATGGTTCAGCTTCTTAAAAAACAAAATAGACTAGTTTCGGTTCTAGTTCTAGACCCAAAATCAAGAATATTTTCTACCTTTATTTTTAGGGAGTATTTTTTCTAATATTTCCTCTTGAACCAATTGAGTAATTAACCCTTTTTTTCATACTGATTCGTTTTGATTAAGTAATTAACTTTATTTTTAATATTTCATCTTGACCCAATTAAGTAATTAAGTAAATTTAACTCATTTTCGTTCTCGCATCTTACAATAAGAAACCCTCTTGGCTATTATTCTAAGAGTAATGATATTTAGCCGCACTGAGATTACAACCACAGTTTAGGTAGCGTTAATGTGGCATTAAAGGATAAATGAAATTAAATAAGTCATTTAATTTCACATTTCATTTAGCGTATCATTTAGAACCACCTAGACTGGGGTTACAATCCCAATGAGATTACATAGCATGACTCTTATTCTCAAGCTTATTCGTTCGCTCAAGGTCCTCGAGCTTCTCAATCATGTTCTTAAGCTCATTCTTGTCCTCGGGTTCATTTACTTCCTGTGTATTCCCCTATGTTATCGTGACCTCTAATTCATTTTCCCATGTCTTTATTTGTGTAAATTATGTTTTTGATCTCCATTAATAATATCAGTTATTTATTGAAATGATCGACGCTATTGGTTACTGCCGTTGAAGTATTTGATTGTTTGTTGTAATTATGATTTTAATATTGAAGCTCAGGTGGAAATGAAACATAGATAGCTATTTTGTTATATAAATCATAATCGAGAAAGAAATATGGTGGAGAAAAATGAATATGAACAAGAATGTAGAAGATATTCTAAATAGAAAGGAAAATTTTTCTCTCTTCACAACACGGTAAAGATGATAATATTAATAGAAATTGGAGGAGTTTGAATTTTAAAAATTAAATTTCAGATAATTTTCGTGAAAATACTAAATGAAATATTAATAAAGATTTAAATTAGTTAATTTTTTTTCTTAATAAATATCTAATTTTTGAAAAAAAAATAAAAACATTTACGACCTTATTTGTGAGAATGAAAACTAGCATACCACCCTCCTTCATCGTACGTTTTTTTTGTATATTAGAATTTTTAATCTGTTAATGTTGTGTGTTGATGATTTAGAATTTCAACGCATATTTTAATCTTATAATAACTTATTTAGTTCCATACAATGATAAGATTATAGCGGAAAATTATTGAGAGTTTTAAGTGTGAAAATGAGCAAAAAATATTAATGTTTATTACAGTTATAACGTTGTTTACTTAATAAAAATTTAGTTGAAATATAATTACCCTATCATTTGATATTCTTTTTTTTTTTTTAATCTAAACTTGGGTATAATGTGGATTCATATGTAACTACCAATTAAAACAACTTTTAAATATGAGTAAATATAACATAAAATAATTTTTTTATCAAATTATATAGTAACATTCTGTATATATTAATTTTATTACATTAAATATATTATTTAGTTGTTAAATTATGTGTGAAACAACCATTTCAATAAGGGAATATGGATGTTACTTTTTTAAATTGACTAATTCAACCGAGGTGAGAAATTTAAGTTATATTTTTATAATAGAAGTTGTTAATAAAAATTAATATAACATTAAAAAATTAATTTAGGGAATTATTGACAAATGGAAAAGAAAATGATTTTTTTTAATTCATGTCAAATAAATAGAATTAATATTATTAATTAATTATTAACAAAATTTAAATTAAATATGGATACATTAGACATATAGCTAAATATGTAAGGAATTAATGTTATAGCATCCAAACCTTATCGGAGAACATTTAGGTGCGTTTGATTGTAAGGGTGGAAAATGAGTGGAAAGAAAATGTTTTACAGGGAAAAGATTTGCTTAGAAAATATTTTGCAGGGAAAATGATTTCAAGTGTGTTTGATTGGTATACTTTTCCACTCGGAAAATTTTTAAATTTTCTATTCGTTTGGTTTTGTTTTACATGAAAATTGTCCATTAAAGTAATATTTTTTTCCACAATTGGTTATAAAATTTGTTTCCATTGCCAAAAAGTAAAAAAAAAAAAGGAAAAAAAATTGTTTCCTAAAAAATCATTTTTTTAATCAAAGTTTAGTGTTCGTTTGACTTTGTTTTACATGAAAATTGTCCATTAAAGTGAATTTTTTTTTTACCATTGATTATGACATTTATTTTCATTTTAATAAAAAAAAAAAAAAAAAAAAAAAGAGCAAAAGTCAGAATTGATTTTCCCACCTAAAAGGTGGGAAAATCATTTCCCCTCACGCCTAGAAATGGGCGCGAGGGAAAAATCATTCCCTCATTTGCCTGGCAAAAGATTGCCTTTCAAACACTAATAATTGGCTGAAAATGAAAAATCTTTTCATTTTCCACCCTATCAAACACACGGTGCGTTTGATTGTAATGGTAGAAAATGGGTGGAAAGAAAATGTTTTACAGGGAAAAGATTTGCTTAGAAAATATTTTGTAGGGAAAATGATTTCAAGTGTGTTTGATTGGTATAATTTTCCACCCGGAAAATTTTTAAATTTTCTATTCGTTTGGCTTTGTTGTTTTACATGAAAATTGTCCATTAAAATAATATTTTTTTCCACAATTGGTTATAAAATTTGTTTCCATTGCCAAAAAGTAAAAAAAAAAAAAAGGAAAAAAAATTGTTTCCTAAAAAATCATTTTTTTAATCAAAATTTAGTGTTCGTTTGACTTTGTTTTATATGAAAATTGTCCATTAAAGTGAATTTTTTTTACCATTGATTATGACATTTATTTTCATTGTAAAAAAAAAAAAAAAGTCAGAATTGATTTTCCCACCTAAAAGGTGGGAAAATCATTTCCCCTCACGCCTAGAAATGGGCGCGTGAGGGGAAAATCACTCCCTTATTTGCCTGGCAAAAGATTGCCTTTCAAACATCAATAATTGGCTGAAAATGAAAAATCTTTTCCTTTTCCATTCATTCTCCACCCTATCAAACACACCCACAGCAAATAAGTTACAGGAAAAACGCTGCTAAATATTCTAGTGGAGTAAAACACTTTAAGCCAAGTATGAAGTATCAATCTTTTGTGAAGGATAAGGTTGCTTTTAGAAAAATAACATGATCTGGAATTACTTTAAAAAAGTTGATTAGATAACTTCGAAGAATTGAGAAAGCAGAAGTTCACATATAATAACTCATAGGAGTGGAGGAAAAATAGAATCCTTTGTTAATTTGCATGGAAATATTAGGAATGGAAAGAAAAATGGGAATCAAAGAACTGATGATCATGGTCTTGTTCATCTGTTCTTTTTGTTCTGCTGCATCCACTACTCCTCTTGGAAAGAACTCATCTTTAGGTATATTTCATGCCCCATATATATTTTTTTCTGTTTGTTTCTGTCTCTCTGATTTCTTGGATTTTCAGTCCAGATCACGTCGGATGAAAGGAACAAGATGACGAAAGAGATTCATCTAGTCGATCTTATATTTATTAGAAAGATGGCTCCGCTTAATTTATGTTTCTTTCTGGAAATATCTTTGGCTGCCCTGAAGATTAAAATATCTTATTAGATTTTTTTTTTCTGGGAAAATTTCTGGACTCTAAAATTCCAGAATAATGACGAGTACACCTTTGAATATATATTTGTCCAAAGATTTTTGAAGGGCAAAAGAATCAAGTTCTTAAACGGGCAAAAACTTGGATTTTCAGAAGAAAATAAATTTGCACAGATGCATCCAAGTCTAGAAGAAGAAAGAAGAATCCAGTTTCATATAAATTACCGCCATGATGAAATTATCTAGAAGTTTACTGTTCTTAATCCACCGCCACATGAGAAACTTACAGAAGTGTAGCCCACCAACATTGTTATCTATAAATATAGTTCTAGTATGTATTGTGTGTGTATATGGAAGAAAGAGTGTGTGAAAGGAAGACAGAGAGAGAAGCAAGGAGAAGGTGTGTGAGAGAGAATGAGTGGAGAAACTATAGATGAGGCGTGAGTGTATTTTTGTGGAAGACCAAGGTGCTTGCTTGAGTGAACTAATATAAGGACTGTTTTGGTTGTAGTATGTTATCTAATTACATTGTGTAAATTATTTTGCTTCATAATAAAATAATTTTATTTGTGATTTAAACTCAACGCAGTCTGCGAATTAAGTTGGACCATATTCCTCATTTCCAACCCGGACAAATAGTGCCCATCTAATTCAAAATGTCTGCTTCCGTAACTGATACTTGACATATAGTTAAGTGCGTGAAGCATCGTACCTAGAGTTAGTCCTTTCTTATCTATTTGTACATGCTATTTTCCTTTTCTCAGTTGCTTGGGGAGGGGAGCATATAGAAATTGGTCTGTAAGAAATTCAAGGGTGTATTTGATGTCTTGAATTGGACCAAACAAATAACAAAAATCTCCCAGGTCTTTTTCTGTTATTCTTGTCTGATTTTGATTTTAAGCCCAACATTCTAGTTTAAACTTTAAAATGAAACAGTTTGACGTGATATTAAACGTAATAAAAATTTTGAATTCAAGTCTCAGCGTCCTTTTATGAAACTTTCTTATGTTAAGACATGACTAAAAAAAAAATTGATTTGCACAAGAAAGATCATGTCGAAGTTGAAATATAAATAGTCTCTCTCATCTCTAATAGTTCACGCTTTCAGATAACTTTAGGGGTGGTAGAGGCATAGCTCATCCAGCTAAATTTGGTCATGCAACTGGTGGCAGAGGCTCAAGTGGAGGCCAACCTGGTGCGTCTAATGGAGGCACGAGTGGTGATGGATCACGCTCCCCTTATACTCAGGGTAGTTCAACCATCCCTGTATATGCTGCTGGTGCCGGTGCTGCCAATAACCACCACCCCTCCCGCCCCCACAATGGCGGAGATTCCAAACGCTGCAGCATTGGATCTGCTGCTTTGGCTGCAACCATATTGGAATTCCTTGTACTTTATATCTAAAAAGATTTCTGTTCTTGAAAAATACGAAAAGAACTCTGATATTTGGCTAGGGCCACACGGCCCCGCCATCCAGGGGGGCGAGGCCCATGTGGCCCTGGCCAAGCAGAATACTTCATATAAAAAGAGCTTGGAGTGATAACGTTTTATATAGTTGTACAGAACAGTTTGCACCTGGCTTGTATCATCATGGATTGACTATGTACAGTTGGTTTGTGCTTTTGTAAGTCTGTCACATGGAAATGTCGGCCAATTTAAAAAGGACAGTAGAAAGTAGAATGTTAGAGATAGAAACGGATAAGGCTCCTTGAATTAATAGCAACTTTTAATCTTCTGTTTTACCTGAACTAAAAAATAAAGTGATGATATGTAGAAAAATAAACCCATTTACACACGAGAAACAAAAACACCATATGAAAATGAGATTACATTTGTCAATTGAGAAAATTCTCTAATGCTTAGACAATTGGGGTAATACTTCAGAATTTACAAACTAGGCTAGCTGTAGCAAGTACAACTGCCTTTTTTTCTTTTTTATCTTCGCCTACAATAAGCAACATCACGAGTATCTAATGGATAAAGTCTCAACTTGGAAACCACAGGACAGCCCCAGAAATTAAGAAAACACAAAAATGATTACATACGAATTAGCACAAGATTGGTGTTACCATTATTAATTAGGGCAATGGAGCAGCAAAACAAACACGTCAATGTGGAGCATCAACAATCATATGGAGCATCAACGATACACGAACGTTGTCACAATATCTCTTAATCATGTCCAAGTACTGCATGGCATCCAGCGGTCGGAGACCTTCCATAAAAAAGCGAAATAGGTGCGAGTGAGTTTCACGCATCACATCCATGCATTGCTGCATTACTTTCTCTTGTTGCAATTTACTCAACTCCACTGCCTCCATCAATGGCAATAGCTCTTTCTCCTCCTCCTCAAAGTGTTCGTTGCAATGGTCCTGTAAAGACATAACAGAGATACACATGAATGATCCAACTGTTAAACAATATAAAAGCTTAAACTATTAGAGAGGGAGCACATTTACTTATTTATGTTCGGTTTTCAACACACCTCTTCACGTGTAGCCTAATTCATTTTTATTTTTATTTTCATCAATCATCAAAGACCAATTCCATAAATGAGTGGCAGTGAACCTGGACTTTTCTATTCTCTGATATGATATTGAATTACTTTGTCTAAAAGCTTAAGTTGTTAGAGAAGTTAACATTTATTTAAGTCTAGTCTTCAATGTCAACAGTAAATCATTATCCAATGAGCAGGCTCGTCCTACTTCCTATTGTTCAATCCCCTGTTCAATTCAAATAAAGCAAAACTCACCTTTAATTTTTTGAGCCGCACAGAAAGGTTGGAGAGGAACTCTAGGTACACAGGGCTCCCTGAATCCAAAACTCCAATGGATTTAATGTCTTCTTTGATACCATTCATTAAAGGTAGGTCTCTAGCATGTTCCTCGTTTGCAACTTTGGACAATCCTGCATCATATGCGTTCAACTGTCAGTAACTTGCAAAGTTTCATTCAACCAAAGGCCATAATAATCATCGATTTATCATGCAAGTGGCAAATCCGTACTCCGAAAGAAGTTAAGAACTGTTAAATTGAGGTAAAAGTTTCCTGTTTCCACTGAGAACTTGCATGTACTCATGGATTACTCGAGTTTTCTTCTCAGCCCACAGTTGTAATACCAACTAAACGATAGAGAGAGCGAAAAACTATGGGGTTGTTCTCTTTGCCGTTTTCAGCCCGTTTTCTGTTTTCGATTTTTCAAAACTGTGAAAACACGTTTACTTGCCTATTTTCAAAAACAAATTTCCGAAAATGAGTTTAAAATTTACAAAGAAAATCGAAAATGACAAAAAGGTCGTTTTGAACGCTTTTGGTGTTTTCAGTTTAACGTCACCCCAACCACCACCATCGCCACCTACACCACACCACCACAAAAATCACCACCGTTGCCGCCACCACCACACAACCGCCAGATCCGTCACCACAGCCGCCATCACAAAAATCGTCACCAGACAACTGCCAAAACCACCACCACAAAAAACGCCAAAATCGACATAGAACCACCACCGCCACAACCTGCAGATCGCCACCACCACCACATCCAACCACCACACACCACGCACCCAACCACCGAATAAAAAAAAAAAAGACAGAAGCACAGAGAACATCAGCGTTGCAGGGAGTGCCACTCGCAGGGAGATCGCCGGAAGTGCAGGTCGCCGGGAGCGCCAGAGAGAGAGAGAGAGAAAACATTTTCATTTTTTTAATTTTCGAAAACAATTGTTCAAAACGACAAAAAGAACACATTTTCAACAACTCAAAATGGACACTCAAAACACAAAACCCAAAATGAATTCAAAACAAGAAAACTAAAATCTCAAACACGAAGAGAACAACCCCTAAGTTTTTTCTCAATAAATTTGGATCGGCTAAATGAATCCAACACCATCACTTTTTCTGTCCATTGCTCGATCTGTAGGAAAAGTATAAATCAACTAGATCCTTAACAACTATCATATGCCGTCTCCATTGAAGTGTCTTGCTAGCATGCGATGCCCAAAATGTGTACAAAGATTCATGTAATAATATTTGAAAAAGTTTTACACTGACTATCAACCCTAATATAATGAGTAAACAAGTAAATGAATTTTATTCAGTAGTTCCCTCCACTATGCCAACTGTCAGCAGCAAGTTCAATTGTCAAGATTTGAGCACAGTGTAAATTAGACCTTCAGGCTTCAAGTCCTTCAAGCGTTTACACCACTTTATAGGCCAATCTGCACTGCAATTTGTCGTTTAAATTTAAGGGATGATCAATTAATTACCAACTACTGCAAATCCCACTTTCATGGGACCAAAAATTCTTGCTCTTTCTTTTTATCTGAAGTTTCTTGGTACAATATCTCATATAAAAGTTTATCCTTTCGCCCACATTCAATCAATTCAACATCTGATCACATAAAGACTTTTGTTATATCAATTGCATCTATTCGATCTTCTATTTCTGTCATTACAGAGAGTCAATTACATAATAAGTTGATTCTTTGTCCCCTCAAATCTTTCTATTCATCTGCAAGTTCATCTTTCTATTCTTTGTCCCCTCAAATCTATCTATTCATCTCCTACAGACTAAAGAACAAAATATGTTCTACAATGGAAATAAAAATTCGCAACTTGAAAGATACTACTACACTGTGTCCTTAACAAGTAACTTGTCATTGTCTGCACACACAATTGGAATACTTAGAATTTAATCTATCCATATGATTCTAGATCATTGAAACAGAATACCCCATATTTTACAAGCGCGCGCACGCACACAAAAAAATAAAAATAAAAAAAATCACATCAAACATAATCAAACACAGAAGTAGATCTACTGTTCATGAGCATAGTGCAAATATAAAAGACACCATTCACACAACATCATTTACCTTCGGCAACAAAGATTGTCCTTTTCTTATTCAGTAACGTTATCTAACAAAAATAAAATCATATACCTCGATCTGCAGATTCCAAGATTGGAAAGACGACTTTCTCTTCCATTTGGGCATGCTCAAGCAACATCTGAAGCAACTGTGAATAATTTCTCCCAAATTTTTTCACCTCCATTCTTGGACTCCCCATTGCCGGATCTCCACGCGCTTTCCCTCCACGCGCCGACAAGTCCTCCGCCCACCTTACCATCCTCTCCAGATGCCACATCAAACTCCGGTGCTGCAACACCACCACCCACACCACCATGGGCGTCGTTCCGCCGTACCACCCCCCAACAATGTTGCTAGTACTAATTGTCAATGGCGGGTCGGGAAATTTTCCGTCCAAGTAACGGAGCATTGTCTCGACGGAGCCGGTAACGACTTCGGATTGGAAAATCAGTACCGGCGTTTCGTGGGTCTCAGAGGGGATGAATTGGAGAGAAACCGGCTTGTGAAGGAGAGCAAATCGAATGTATGAGGTCGCAATACTGTTCGGTGGGCCGTAGAGTTTGATGACCGGAGAGCCCTTAATCAACTCTGACGGCGCAATCTCCGCCGCCGATTTCCTTGCCGTTTCAAAGCAATTTCCCATACTGCAAAAACCCAAGAAAATAGCAGTGAACGGGATTCTATTTATGGGGAAAAAGAATCAGATGAAACACATCAAGATTTCGTTCTTCGTTTTATGCTTGGATCTTAAGAGAAAAACAGTGTTTAACAGAAATGAAAGTGACGAGTTATGCACTGCAAAGATTTGTTAGTGTATGTATACTGTATATATAGAACAAATGCATATGGATATTGCTTGATTTAGAAGGGAAAGAAAGGGATGGAACCGAATGGAAGCTTGCTTTTAGTGATTCTTGCTTTTGGAAAGGGATTATTTTCAGCAAATTATAAGTGAATACTTTGATTATTTCCATTACATTTCACGTCGAAATTAACTTCACTTCCCCATAGTCAGAGAATTCGAGTTTTCACGTGCCTGCAACATCAGATTCTCCTTCTCCCACGAAGTTATTTTATTTTAAATTTTATCCTTGTTTGATTTTTTTTTATTCAAGTTCCTTTTTAATCAAACTCACCAATTTTCAACTTTGCAATCATATATTTTATTAACATTCATCAAATTTTACTAAAAAATCGATTTTTATCCAAATCAATAGTGGCTTAATTCTAAAGTAGAAACTACAAAATATCTTTTACGTGTGGACAACAGATGATTCGAGTTCAAGTATCTTAAGAAATTGACCGAACCGATTCTCATTAGAAATTTTGAGAATAGAAATTTGGATCTAAAGGTAAAAAAGGAAGCGAATCGATTGCACATTAGTCTGATCCCTACTTTTCCCATTGAGCCATCGGATCTTTTCGATTTCATGCTTAAGTAAGAGTGATGCTACAAGTACAGGAATTTGACTCACAGGCAACACACAGCTGGGGTGGGTGGGTGGAGTTTTGCCAATTTTTTATTCACATGGGGCAAAATCCTATGAAATATATTCTGTACTCCCAATTTTATCCTTTAAGTAAATATTAGAATGCAACCATTACGGATGTTTTTTTAATTCACTTTCGCTCTTTATATTTTAAACAATAGAACTCTCAATTATACAGAATACATGTGAATATATTTAAATTATAATTTATTGAGAGATCAAAAAAACAATATTTTTGTAACCAAATCAAAATTTTGGTTATGTAGATAGAACAAAGGATCAGATAAATCAAAACCTAGAATCGAACTGATTTTAGCTAGAATGGGGGCCCAATTGGTTCGATCTGATTCTAGTTCGAATCGGAAAGCTCCATGTAAAAATGCACATCCTAATATTGTCACAATAGTTGATGAATTGGGGCGCGTTCCCACCCTGATATCACTTGTAATCTTATTTTGATTTTGGATAAAGCTACTTTAGAAAGATTTGACAAAAAGTTTGACATGATTGTATGTGACAGTAGATGATTAAATGAAAAAAGTTAACTGTATTTTAAACTTTCAAATGATAAAATTTCACGATCGTTTTATTTTATTGTGATATTTTGAAATATAAATTATATTTGGAAAATGAATAAGTAAATAAGGCAATAACTAAGAATATATTAATTTTCACTTTCTAAAAATTGTTGACAAGAGAGAGGGCTGCTCCGATCCCGTCCCATAGCCATCTCTAATGTAAACGCTACACTTTCGTTTAGTTAGCATTTTGACACTTGAGAATTTCACTACAATGGAAGTTCTTCACCAATTAAAATAAAAAGTGGAAGGAAAGTATAAAAAAAAAAAAAAAGCAAACCAGCCCCACCTACTTTCTATGCTCTCACTTCCGCTCCCAACTTTAGCTGATTTGGCCCCCACAAGTCACAACCCTTGTTGATTTTGCATTGCCTTGTCTCATCCCGGCTTATTGGTCATCCTTTAGTTTTATCGTGTCTTCCCTTATCCTCCTCTCCGGATCTTAGGAATTGCAAAGTTACTTACTCCATTCCATACTTTTTTTATATATATTTTTTAAAATTTAAATCGTATTTAAAATGATGATACAACTTAAAAATAAATAAATTAGTAAGTAAAAATCATATATATATATATATACACACACACACACACACACACAAACAATCAATAAGATAAAATGCAAAAAATCAATTGACAGAAAAAACGAAACATTTTATTCAGTCGACTAACATGGAGAAAACAAATACAATAATTGTGCCTACACAATTATTCTATATTTCAATAATACGAAACTCGTGAAAAAATATAATATTTATATGGATGGATGTCAAACACTAAAATTATCATAAAGATGGAAACAAGATAAAAAATCACGTGGAGCAAATTGTGGTATTTTGTCAAATCTCAACAATGCATCATCCAAATCCACCAGCGCGAATACAACTCGCATATTCACTTGCCATAACGAGAATCTTGTATTACAATTCAAGAGCGAAATTTCATATGTCATGACTACCATCACTAATAAAAACCTCAAACAAATCACAGTCATTAACTCTAATACCACTTATTGGAAAATAAAAAGGATCAAGATAATATTTATGACACGATATGAAGTATATGGTCGCAAACAAACAACAAGATAAAAGACAAAAAAATGATTTGTAGAGGAACAGAGTATTTTATTCAATTGATTAATATGGAGAAAACAAATACAATATTTGTACCTACACAATTATTCCATATTTCAATAATACAAAACTTGTGAAAACAGTTTTAGAAATACCATAAAGATGGAAACAAGATAAAAAATCACGTGGAATAAAGGAAAAAAATATTTTTTTCAATAAAAACACAGGAAAAAATTTTCTAAAAAAATCCAACAGATTACGGAATATTAAAACACTGCAATTTTGTTCAAGTTGGGGTTTGGATTTTAAGGTTAAAGATAACAAATTAAATCCCGAAGTAAAATGGCAATAAGTAAAAGACATTTAAAGATGGTGTCCATAGTCCACATCTCGTGTCTACATTTATCTGTAATTAGGCATAACTAACGCACCAAACTAATAATCCCTCCCTAAAATTTACATTTACACTTAACTTGTAGTCATAACTACTTTGAATGGTCGATGAACTCATTAAAGAAAATTTTAATAGGATATGAATAATCGAGTTAAAAATTATTATCTTCTTTCATAATTCAATATTATGGTTGAAATTATGGCTGCGATTTAGATAATGGAAGAGCGATATTTAAAAAGGGATCGGATAGCACGTTCGACCAAAAAAATGTACGTACAAAATGAAAACAAAAAACTTTTTAAAATAATTCAAGTACGGGAGAGGTTTTATATTTTATTTTCTTAATATTATTTATCGTCGGTTCAAACTCAGTTCAATTTTTTAACTCTCGACTATTTATCTTGTGAGGTGCAATACTTGGATTGATTTTCAATACATTGTGGATGAGATTCTTATTCTTTTTTCTTTTCTTTTTATAATTTTTTTCTTTTCACTTCCTCTTTTGTTTATTTGTATAAAACTATTTGTCGTTTTTCCATTTTGCTTCGACTGGTGCTCCACATACTTTACATGTCCACAAAAACTGAGTGTGCGTATGCCTTATAGTATAAAAAGGTTAGAAATATGAGTGCTAAGAATTAAAAGATAGGGCGATTTAATTACACAAACATAACACAGGTTGTGCACTTTTTCATATCTAAAGTTGGACATTATATTGAGCAATCCTTGCTTTGCTAAATTCCTAGAGATGACCATACATTGAGTAATATTGGTAAGGAAAACTTGTGAACTTTCCTTAGGAACGGATATTCTTGTGTCTGCTTCCTTTTAACCCTTTTTTCAAGCTGGAGGGAATGAATTGCTCCTAGCTTGTCGCAATAGAATCGATATGGTAACTTGGCCGGTGGCTTAGACAATATATTTGCAGTTTGTTGATCCGAGGGAACATATCTATTAACCAGCGTTCTTGTTGTAATTTTTTCAAGGGCAAAATGATAGTCAATCTCAATATGTTTCTTGGAGCATGGAAGACTGGATTGACATTCATGTAGAGAACCCTTGTTGTCACAAAATAATTTGGTGGCTGGTTTAACTTGATACCTATATCTTGGAGGAATGTCATCCACATTAACTCTGCTGTTGTGGACGCCGTTGACATGTACACAGCTCTGGAACTAGACCTTGAGACGGTTGGTTGTTTCTTAGACGACCATGAAATGGAACTAGCCCCCAAATTGATTCAACTGGTTGTGCTCCTCCATGTATCTGGACATCCCGTCCAGTCAGCATCACAATAGACATAGAGCTTATATGGGCTTTTTGACAAAAAAGTTATTCCAAAGTGCAAGGTTCCTTTAACGTACCTAAGGATCCTCTTTACTGCCTTCTTGTCGCCTTCAGTAGGAGCTTGTAGTTGCTGGCACACTTTATTGACTGCTTGAACAATATCTGGCCGTGTATACGTTGGGTATTGGAGAGCTCCCACTAAGCTTTGATAGTCTTATGCATTTGTTGGGTTTGAGTCTCGAGGAGTTGTTTGCAGTTTGAGAGCCATTGGAGTATTAAAATGTGAGCATTCTAGCATCTGGAACGATTGAGCAGATCCACAGTGGAGTAGCTTTGAGATTATGTAATGCAACCTGGAAATTGTCTCACTTCAATTCCAAGGAAGAAGTGGAACTCGCCAAGTCCTTCAATGCAAATTCCAAGCTTAGTTTCGTGACGAGTTCAATATATTTTTCATCATTTCGTGCAAGTACAATATCGTCTATGTAAATTAACATTAATATGGTAATTTAATGTTTATTTAAAATAAACATTGATGAATCGGCTCTACCAAATAAATCCAAGTTGAATAAAAAATTTAGATAAACGATAAAACCGTGCCCCTGGTGCTTGTTTGAAGCCCACAAAGATTTGTTAAGTTTGCATACGTAGTTCCCTAGTTTAGAATTTTCAATCCAGGCGGTTTCTCCATATATCTTGATAGTTTCCTTGAGATGTCCATGGAGAAAAGCATTTTTCACGCCTAGTTATCTCATATT
This sequence comes from Fraxinus americana, assembly GCA_035079005.1. Classification (NCBI taxonomy): domain Eukaryota; kingdom Viridiplantae; phylum Streptophyta; class Magnoliopsida; order Lamiales; family Oleaceae; genus Fraxinus; species Fraxinus americana. Next base: position 6,177,845 of record CM068713.1, on the reverse strand, counting down.
CCAATTTGACGATACTGCAAAAGCCAAGACAAGTCTAATCGTAGTTTCTTTGACGACAAGGCTGAAGGTTTCTTCATAGTCCAGTCCTTCCACTTTGGTTTAACCTTGTGCAACTAATCGAGCTTTGAATCTTTGTATGGACACATCTTCTTTGAGTTTCGTCTTGAAGATCCATCTTGATCTTACATTGTTTTTGTTCGCTGGTCTGGGCACTAGCGCCCTTGTTTGGTTGCCATTCAAAGCCTTAATTTCTTTCTCCATTGCATTACGCCATGTGGAATATTGAGCGCAATTTGGTACGACTTTGGCTCTGTCTTTTTTATTAGCTCTTCTATATGATGTAAGAAAAGAACAGTAAGATTTTTTTTTTAATGATATACTTGCAACAACATTTATGCATTCTCTCAATTCCATTTTTTTTCATTCAAAACCTAATTCACCTATTGGTTTGTTCAAAGGATTTGGGTTGGTAAATATTTAAATCCTCCATTACTTAAATGTACGAGAGAATTGTCTTTCGTTAATTATTTAAATGAATAAAGGAAGTTTGAGCCGTCAATTTAGTTATGTACCGTTATTGAAGTTCACTCGTCAAATTCAACAACACAAGTGTGATCCATTAATTATATACTTAAGTCAACACGGGAAAGTTTGAGCCGTTAATTTAGTTATTTCTAATGGGAAAGTTGACTCGTCAAATGTAATGAGAGACGTGGCGGTGCATTGGTCTTATTGTAATAAGTCCAAAAGGTATGTCTCTCGACTAGAACGCTTCATATCTCATAACACTCGAAGCGTGGCAGTGATTCAAATTCACTCCGATACTCCCAAATAAAGAAAATAGAGGCTTTCTCATATGAATCTTTTGTATCCAGCTATTGAGGATCTCATTTCCATACCAACTCTAGATATGCTTATTGGACTCTATGTATTAACGAATACGAATCGTCGAGATATTTGTGTAAACAGGTATGATCCATGGAATCACAGGGGACAAGTAGAATCTCTTCATCGCGTGAAATATCTTGAAATTTATGTAAAATTGGTAAGTGTTATTTCAAAATCACGATCAATTCATTTTTCATCGTTAATCATATATTCAAATCGACTGGGGAAGTTTAGCCGTTAATCTAATTATTTTTGGTTGTATAAGTTCTTCATCAAATTCAACAAGAGAAGTGCGATATCGTTAATCATTTAAATCAATAAGACATACTCATTCGTGCCTATATACTAAAAAAATAGAAATTGAGTTGATAATTTATTACTCCTCATCTCTGAACTTCTTTTCTTTCTTTCAGGAAAGTTCACCATTAGAAATTTTTTTTTTTAAAATTAGTTTTGTAATCCATCCAACCATTTTTTTTTTCTTTCTTTCTTTCAAATCACTTAAGAAAGGTGAAAAAAACTGATAATTCCTACAATTCTTGCAGCTGTTATCAAGTCTCTACTTAAAACAAGAATTTCGTGTGTAGGATTAATTTGTCATTACCAACCAACTTTAAACGTGAAATTCTTGAATCACAGCTTGTGCTAATTTAAACGGGAGCGTTAGGTACTACGCAATTATGATACTGGTGCACTTTTTTGACCGTTGATTGCACATTAGTGCTAGTAGCATCGTATTTAATACCATTTTAGGTGGCAAATTGAAAATACACCCTCATAGATTTATTATCGAATTAATTAAAACACATTCCAATGTCACCTACCATTGGATCTATGTAGCATTATTCTTGATTCCTTTATATTTTAACTAAATAAGTTTAATTTTATTATAAATTAAAAACTTAATCATATTTTTAAGTCATTTATTAACTGGGATTTTTCTTTCTTTTATCCATTTTAGTGCTTTTTATCTCGGTTCGTATTGCCAAGTAAAATTTTCCGCCCATGGTTTTGATTAGGTCCAAAATATGTACACTTGTTAATTAGCCGTTTTTAATCGATATTGTCTTCAGATCTAGTGGTTGTGATAAATGAAGTTAACAAATGCATATATAGCAAATTTAAAAATAATTGTGGTGTGAGTATATTTTTGTATGTTGTTTATAAGTTGACTATGGGAATTAATTTAGATGTGATTGGTAAGACTAAACTATCTCTAAAAAAGTATTTTGATATGAAAATTTCGGGTCTTGTTCATGTTATTTTAGGAATTAAAATAGTAAAATATTTCGAAGGAATTACGTTAACCCAATCTCATTATATGAAGAAACTATTTAAGAAGTTTTCAATATAATTGTATTCATGTTAAAATACATTATGATGTAAGCTATCAATTGAGAAAATATTCAGATCCTAGTGTTTTTGCTTTAGAATATGCAAGAATGATTGACAATCTCATGCATCTCATGAATTGTACAAGACCTAATTATATAGCATATGTAGTTCTTATACTTAGTAGGTATACTAGTAATCTTTATAGTGAACATTGGATTCACTTATTTGAGTTCTAAAGTATTGAGATATACTTTGGATTGGGGATTACATTATATAGAATTCCTTGCTGTAATTGAGGGTTATCGTAATGCTAATTGAATTTCAAATACTAATGAAGTAAATCTACAAGTGGATGTGTATACTTTAGCAGGTGGTGCTGTATCTTGAAAATCCGCTAAGCAAACCTATATTATGAGATCTACTATGGAGCTTGAGTTCATAGCATTAAATAAGACGAATACGGAAGCTGAGTGGTTAAAGAATTTTCTTGTAGATGTTCTTTTGTGGTCTATACTTCTTTCAACTATTTTTATCGATTGTGAGAGTCAAGCAGCTATTTCAAGAGCTCAAATTTGTCATAGAATGGAAAATCTATACATATTGGTATGAGACACATTATTGTGCGTCAACTTCTTAAGGATGGGGTCATAATAATTGGCTATGTGAAGTCAATGAGAATATTGTTGATCCATTAACCAAATGATTAACTACAGAGCTAGTTTACAAAACATTGAACACAATGGGGTTAAATCTTATTAGAAACTAGATCACCTATAATTGAAATCCAACCTTGTAAATGAGATCCCACAAACAAGGTTCAATAGAGCAATAAAGTTATTGGAGTGGTATGTGTACTACATTGGATTATTCCAAATCCCTCCCTATATCGATTGGACGATGAGCCAAGACTCTTAATGCTTTTTATGTTTATTCAATGATGTGCTTAGATACATTGCATTCTTGATAGAAGCACATATTTAAGTGTGAAAGTAGGGCTTCTTCCTAGGACAATTAAGGCTAATTCTTTATAGCTAGCGCTCAATGAAAATGGAAAAATTCATAGCCGAAATAAGTACAGCCCAGAGAACTCAATGTGATCTTACAAGTCATATGTGCATTTATTGTCTTAGTTTGCAACCATAATGAACTCTATTGTTGGCAAACTCAATAGAATATAAGAAGTCAAGGTTCAAATCGAAAGGCACGTAAGCCTGATTTATTTTGTACTCAAGAATGATACATATACTTATTTTTTTTCTTTTATCTACAGAATTGTAATGTCTATGATTGAACACTGGACTGACTGGAGGTTGGTTTTTGGGGCTTTTTTTATTAAAATAATTTTTTATTATTATTTTAATCCTTTTCTATTTTTATTTTTTTTAAAACTAGCAAATAAAAACAAGTCAATAAAATATAGCACTTGGAAAGTTACTGGATAATTTATTGAAATCATAAAAATCATTGTTGTTTTTTTATTTAATTCTAAATTTACCTAGTAGTCGAAGTTATAATTTCTAACTATATATATAACTTATTTTCTTTGGAAAAAACACTAAAAATCATAGTATGTTATTTGTAAAAAACGATTTAAGAATTATTTTACATATATTTTGTTCTAAAGTAAACTTGAGAGTTCTGGATATCTTTTGAGATTGCAGGATAAGTGGTTCGATCATTCTATCCTATAATTGATTATCTAAAGAGGTATTAGTAGTTTGCGACATTTTATTTCATTTTAGGACATCGTTATGTGAAAAATCTCAATCGTTCGATAATTTTTTTCTGCTTTTTATTATTCTACGATATTATCTACAACTGATTTTCCAACATTCTAAAGTGAAATTATTTTTAGTTAGATGCTCTGTCTATGATGGATACTCGTATGTATTCTGAAAAATTCAATTTGTTTGATGGCAAATGAAGTGAATTTACTTTCACAAAATTGAATATTGTAATCGTTATCAAATTTTTGAAATGCTTGTGCAATTACTTTCCTATCTGTATGAAAAGTGAAATAAGTTTGAAATTTATATGCTCATTGGTCTACTGTGACTTCAGTAGTCCTACCTGTGTATGTGAAATCTCCAACAGCCCACCCTACGCCATCTCTACGTCTCCATACACCCCCAAATCACATTAAACAACCCACCTAAACAAGCAGTTATCTGCTGCTGTCTTCTGTCAGAATCCTCGTCCTATTCACCAAAACCGTCCACATTTCCAAACCCTTTTCTTCCTTACCAATGGCACAAGATATAAGTACATCAGTCTGAGTGATAACTTGAAGAAGGTAAAGTTTCAAAAGCTCAGCTTCTTCAAATATACCCAGTCTGATTCTGAGAAGAGTCCGATTATCCTTTTGTTCAAACAATGGCAACGCCACCACCTTCACCACTTGCTTTCGCCAGCTTTTCTTCTGAACTTTCTGAGAGTCACAATCAGAATTCTTCCCGTGCTGAAGAGGAGGAGAAGAAGAAGGAGAGGATTTCTGCCAAGCATTTGTTGTCAAAAAGTGACAACAACTCGGGTACGAGTTACAAGGGGAAACTTCTTTCGGCTGCTCCAGTATCTTCCTTGAAGCGCTCGAAAAGCGATGAGCCTTTGATTTACCAGACCTTCGACGGAAATGAACGTGCATCTGTCCTTGATGGAGTGGAAATCAATTTGAATAACTCGTTTGGTTCCTGGGATGAGCGGAGGTTCAAGTTATATCTTCTTTGTGATGATTCAAAAGATGAAGTAGAATTGCAGATGGAGGAGGAGGACAAGGAGAAGAAGAATGAGCACGTGGACAAGAAGGGCAAGGAGGGCGAGGAGGACGAGAAGTAGGATGAAGATCTGAGGTGGTAGCAACCAATAATTAGGGTTAAATCCGTGTTCTTTTGATGTTTATAATTAATTTTCAAGCAGAATCCAGTTATCTAGGGTTTCATTTCATATATTGCAATGTTTAAATGAATGGAGCTTTTTTTTTTACCTTATTCAAGTGTCTCTTATCTTCTATATCCATTGGTATGTTTGTTGTATCTCTAATTCTTTATGTATGTACTAACAAAAAATGAATATGGACTGCCATATACGATTTAATTCAAAATGATTTGGAAGGAGATATGAATGTTCTGGTAATTAGCAATTGAAAACCAGGCTAGAAATCTCTAATGGAAAAAAGTAAATAGAACTAGTTGGAATAATTAATGGCTCGTTCGACTGAAAAAAGAAGAGGAAATATCTGGAGAGAATCGTATATTCCAAGACCTAATACAAAAGTGAAGAAAACCCTAATTTTGATTATAAAGCTCTATTGTTGCAGCAACATTTATGCATTCTCTCAATTCCCTTTTTTCATTCAAAACCTAATTCACATTTCAATGGATCTGGGTTCGTAGCAGGGAATTTTTTAGTCCTCTCCATTAGTTAAATTTACAAGAGAAGTGTAATTCGCTAATTATTGAATCAAAGAAAAGAAGTTTGAGTTCCATTATGGAAGTACTCGTCAAATTCAACGACGAGTTTTTTTGAGTAATCATTAATTAGTTATTTTCCGTTGAGTAACTTGAGTCGTTAATTCGTTATTTTCCATTTCGGGAAATCGGAAATTGTTTATGTAGTTAAATTTTGTCTTAATGAGTTAAGTTTTGGATAAAAATAGTGACCGTTAATAGAAGTTGAATTTTGGCTTGACGTAATTAATCGAAAGTACCGACATTGTTTATATTCATTTAGTTTAGTAAATAGCTAAGGAACAAATGGAACGAAAGTGTCAAAATTATTAGATATCCCGCTACACCTGTTGATTCGTGTCTATAGCAACTTTACTCAAAACAAATGCCCCGTTTATCTCTCATTATTCCAAAACATTGTTTGCTACAGTAAGATTCTCCACCGCACATTCACCCAATAAAATATTTTAAATTAATAAATCTAGTAGTCTAGCCAACTTTTTTTCCAGATCATGTTTTTTAAAAAACAAATTACTTAAGAAAAGTGAGAAAAATTATGATAAATTCATGTAAGTTTTGGACTGTCATTATCATGTGTCTCCTTAAAATAAGCATTTCATTTGTAGGATAATCATTAATTTATCATTATGTAATATACTAACCAACTTTAAACATGAAAAAAAAAAGTGCTTCATTTAAAACTTATGTTTAGGTACTGTGTAATTATGATACTGGTGAATTAATCAATTGCACTTTTTTAACAATTGACTCCACATTAATGCTACGTTACATCGTTCTTAGCACCGGTGTAGGTGGCAAACTGGTATAAGACCCCACCGATTCATTGTCGAATGAATCAAAATGCATTTGAATGTCACCTACTGTTGGTACTATATAATATTATTCTTGATTCTATTATAATTTTAATTAAATATGGTTTAATTTTATTCTAAACTAACAACATAATCAAATTTTAAGTCATTTATTCAATGGGGGGTTTTTCATTCTTTTGTATATTTTGTGATTTTGTACCTATGGGTTTTGTTGGGTCCAAAATATATACAAGTGTTAAATTAACCATTTTCTAGGGTTAGACCTTGAAACTAATTGAAAATGATGAGTCACAAAGGTCCATGCGATTATTTTCAAAATTGATCAAATACTATAAGTCGGCAATATTTTATTAAAAATTGATCCTATTAAAAAATAATTATCCTAATCATAAATCTATTTTATTTATTCAATTACTATTACATTTTCAATTTATTTGGAATATTTAAATTTCATAGCTTAAACTTTTAGGCACGACTATTCAACATTAAAAATTAAAATTAAATAAATAAATACATACTTAATACTTCATGAAGAGCTTCGAACCTTTCCGATAAAATGATTTAATTCTTGAAAATGTGTTAACACTAAATGAAGTAATACTAATACATGGCTAAAAATTTGTCCAAGTCAATTGATATAAAGATAAAAATATCCCATACTCAATAAGTTTGTAAAACGAGTAATGTTATTCATTATTGGTAGAGATCATCAATGGTTTAGGTGACACTGAGTTACGTGATTTATTATCCAATGGAATTTAATGCATTTTAATGTATTAGATGATGAATTAAGGGGATCACTATCATTTGAAACGACTGTGATGATCTCTACTAATAATTAATAGCAATATTAATTCTTCTAAATATCTTCAATAGACTTTTTAAAAATTCAACTTCTGAAATTAAGTATCAATAGACTTTTTAACTTATTTTTTTAATATAGAGTATGTATATGAATCTCAACATTTTGGGAGCAAAACTTACATTAGTAGGTATTGATTTCATATAGTAAACTTACAAATTAGTCGTTTTGGATTTTCTTTGTAAATTTTTAACTTGTTTTCAAAAATGCGTTTTCGAAAATAGAAAAGAGATCTCGTTTTTACCGTTTTGAAAAATTGAAAACAGAAAACGACTTTAAAATGGTAAAGAGAACATGCCCTAACATTTTGAGGAACTTTTGTTCACAACCCTCACAATGTATATTCCTTCCATGTAAGTTAGAAAAATCAAGTGCTATAAATTGATTGGACACTTTGAATGAGGTCCATCTTTTTATATTAAAGTATCCTACCAATTTATAATGACACTTAAAAATTGATGTTCAATCTCTGCTTAGCTACATTGCATTATTTTATTTCAAATGGATTACTGTAGAACAACGAGGAGGGTTTTAACTAGTTCCTCGATAGTTCAAATATTTCAATCGATGATTTTATTAATATAATTTTCACAAATTTCCAATCGGCAACAATTAATTTATTCAGCTTTAAAAAAAAAAGTTAATGTTCCGAGCAATTCACCCCAAAGTGAGCTTAGCTGACTCAACCAGTCGCCAACTCTAGGTATAGGTACAACACATGGGTGAGAGTTGGACACCGAAGCCATGAGATGTGATCATGAAAGGTAAGGATATGAGGTACTTATTGAAATTTGATAATGTATCTCACTAGTAGGTATTGATTTCATATCGTAAACGAAATTGTAGTAAAAAATGAGGGGTGATAACGTTTAAAACTTTAAATTAGGTGGTGTGTTTTGAACCTTCCCCTTAGACTTTTATAGTACAGAACTAGGTATGTTAGTTATGAGTAATAACTTGAGATAAAAACGATTTTGAACCTATTATGCGTCCAATAGCTGTTTGATCTTATTGGAAAATATGCTTCCTGAATAACTGGGCCTTGAGCGATCCACTTAGTTAAAGCAAGATTCAGCCCAGGCCAGTGATTGGTTTGTTTTGTCCACTGTCCATTAAGTCCAAAGCCCAATATGAAAATCAAAAATTGAAAAAACAGAAGATTTAAAGACGCCCACCGTGGGGCTCGAACCCACGACCACAAGGTTAAGAGCCTTGCGCTCTACCGACTGAGCTAGACGGGCCAGTATGTTCACAGTTTTGATATTATTATAATTGTCATATTAAGTTTTTAAAAAATTCTAAGAAAAGATAAAAAATCGCCGTTGCCGGGGATCGAACCCGGGTCACCCGCGTGACAGGCGGGAATACTTACCACTATACTACAACGACTTGCCGACTTCCTTCTCTCTTGTTATTATATTTCTATACTAAAGTAAAGAGTCATATTTGAGAACATTTGAAGTTTCTTTTTTTTTTTTTATAATCTTCAATCCATTCCATAGACCAATATTATTCATATATCAGGGCTTGTTTGACACTCATTCTTTTGAAGAATGAGTTTTTAAATAGTGATTGATGTAAAGAATGTGTGGTTAAAAAGTAAGAAAAATTTTTGAGTTTATGTGTAATATTATTTTATTTGGAGAATGTGTAGTTAAAAATGAGTACTGTAGAAAAATGAGAATGAGATAAAAAAATGGGTGTCAAACGGGGGCTCAATATGCATTTCCTCCAAAATTGCTGTCAAAAAAAATTATCTCTGCAATCTCTAATTATCTATATAAAACGTAATAGAGATTGGTAGTAAAACACATGTATCGTCAGAATCAAATAGAATGGTCATATTACATCCTCCAAGAACAGGTTTGGAGGCTGGGTATAGGTGTATGCATGGTACAAAATGATATCAATGCTCAATTTGAAAATGACATCACAGTTAGATACATTTCAATCTTATATGGGTGTGTTTGGTAAAAATTCTCATTTTCAACAGTAAATCAATTCTCATTTTCAACCACACATTTTTCAATAAAATAATATTTTCTATCACATCAATAATCTTATCTTCTTTTTCAACCACACATTTCCCATCATATCACTATTCAAAATCAATTCTTCCCCCAAAAAATCCCTACCAAACACACACATAGTAATAAATATCTCGTTATATTTGATTATGCAAAAACGATTTTGGCATCTTTGTGATTGAAACAACTTGGTATTGATCATATGAGTGTGTTCAATCAGTGGGAGATAATTATGACATTACGACTGCCAAAATCCTCCTTGCATCTCAACTGTTCAAGTAAAAGCGATATGGTGGTTATTAGACGGACCCGTATGATGCCTCGAAGAGGTTAGATGAGACCCAAAGAACTGCAGATAGATCACAAGCAAATTTGTTATCTTCGTTTTGCTCGGAAGTTTTTTGAAACTAGTGTTTTATGGCATTGATGGATGTCGTAGTTCGTTTCCTGTTGTGTTATATTTTGTGGCGGTGATGCATGCCTTGACATGGTTATTGCTCGCCTTTGTTAGGTTTGTGGGTTACGTGATGAATATTTTAATGTGTTATATTCTAAAATTCTATTTCCCAAAATTCAAATTCTCAGTAGAAATATGGTAATTTAGTTATCATAAAAAAAAGTGAACCCAGAAAAAGTAATTTTCAAAAAATATCACCAAAATTATCTACCATTATTTGCAGTGGCGAGTAGATATTCACCATTTTAATTTTGTGAGGGATACCACAGTAATCCAAGCTACCCGTCAGTGCCACATCGAATGGTAGATAATTTTGGTCGAGAAAATATTTTCGATCCACAAATTCAATCAAAAATCTAAACTCGAAAGGGATCGGGAAATAGTAGTCATAGATGTGAAAGAACATGCAGTACTACTTTTTTACATACATGGATGATAACAGGCTACACACAAGTCAATACACGAAACATGAATTGAACACTGACAACATTTGAAACTTCAATGAGCAATGAACCAAATGATACAAATTAGGATAAGAATTCCTCCTCCAACCATCAGCTTCATGCGAAGATTTTGCAACCACATTTTCCGACGTAGCTGCCTTCCTTGCCTTTGAAAGCTGTCAGCCTGAACAAATTGACATACAAATCAACTCTCTTCTTTTATGGGCATATAAAGCGGAGAGGAAGATAATACTCACCTGGAACTGAAGGTTTTCGGTTTTATCAACCAGCAGTTCTATCTTTTCACCACGGTCCAAAACCTGCAGAACAACAGAATTGTCTAAAAATTAGTCCTCCACCAATTATAACAAGGTTTAATTGGCTACAAGAGCTTGGAAGAAAACAAATTCAGAGGAATCAATGTCTTCACATTGTTTCATCATTCATATAGCCAAAATCAACTTTTCCCTTGCCAAGTATAATACAAATATGTAACTCACATCAAATAAACAGTTTGTATCTCACCTTGACTTCAATATCATCATAAAATCAAGATACAGAGAGTTAACCTACACAGTGGGGTGTAGTTTCATTGTTATGCTTATACTGCAATTATATGCATAAAGAGAGAGAGAGAAATTAAATATTAGCCAATCCAACCCAATCACTTCACTTTATCTCCTTAAGACAATTTGTTTACTCTACTGCTCCAAGGACTGGAACATTGCCTCCCCAAGATCATATTTTTTTCATTCCAATGGAAGTTGCGCCCAACACAATAGAAACTTTTGGAGTTGACCGAAGTTAGAAAGGAAAAGGAGTTTCTGGAAATGAAGAATTGGAGAGGGAGACGCTATATTTTAGAATTTTTAGTGATTGCATAAAATAAGAAGCCATATTTTTAGCATTAGCAAATTGCTGTTCGTTCAAGACCCATGAACTTGCAGAAAGTTGCAACTATCAAAAGATGTACTGGTATAACAGAGATAGAGGACTGGAGAGGAAAGGCTTCACTTTTTCAAGTGAAGGGTCACACCAGCTGGGCAGAAAATCTTAAGCGATTAATCTAAATCGAACATACCATTGGACCACAACACACTTTGGCCAAAAATAGTTTGCCCAATGGTCAGATATAAAATTCAAAGGTTGCACTGTTTGGGTTTTAAATACAACGCTTAGGAATTTGATAATCGGACCTCTACCAAATGGCCGTTTATACGACATTCTCTCTTCCTAGTTCCTACTTATCTTTGATAATCGAACCTCTTCCAAAGGGCCCTTTCTACGACATTCTCTCTTCCTAATTCCTACTTTTCTCTCCTAATCAAGGTGGGATGCAAGTCTTTCCTTTTCTAACATATGAAGGCAATTTCATTATTTCATCCTTTCTCAACTCAAATAGTGTGTGTGGCTAAGAAGCATGGACACTCGTACTGAGACAGCGCGTCCATGTCCGAAAAGTGTCGTGCCATTCAGAAGCAACACTCTTTGGACACTGCAAAACATGTATCCAAAAAGCCATGTACAGTGTCCTATTTTTATATATTTTTAAAACTTCTAGCACTCAAGGGATACTTCAGAGACATTGTGGAAGTGTATCACATGCCATGTGTCGTGTCCTATATTAAAAGTGATAAGAAGATATAATATATATATAAATTAAATTTATAAGAATTTAAATAGAAATATCCATCCTTTTTTTGAAAAATCATGTGTTGGCGTATTTGTGTCCAGACTTGTAGGTGCAGCAAAAGAATTGAAGGAAAGAAGTGGATAATCTTGTTTGCTTCTTGGGAAGTGCAAAGTATCTAGTAAATTCCTCGTAACTCCTGTCTTGCACCACCATTGTTGCTTAAATTTCCATCATTCCAAAATGTCTTTCCTGTATTTGTTAAGACTCATGAGAATATTAAAGATCTCCAGTGCTCAATCTTCAATCGTCCTTTTGGTTTTGATGCATCCACAAAAAGCACAAAAACTGTACTTTCCACAGAATGATTAAATAGATACATCATAACACCCACCTCCCACCTCCAAGAAAAGGAAAAGGAAATGCTATCAAGGAACATGTTCAAGTTTTCAAGTCTGGATTTGCCCAACGGTGTCCATGGCAACCATGTTAGTTCAATTTCATGGAACATTTTATTTTCTTTCTTAGTACCATGAAATTAGGCCCTTGTTTGGGCTCTATTTTAATGAGATTTTGGGAAATATGTATTTTGGAATAGTAATTTTTTGGAGAATGTCTGGTTAAAAAGGAAATGTTTTGGATTTACAGGTAATAATATTTTATTGAAAAATGTGTAATTAAAAATAAGTTTTGAAAAAATGTGTTTTTTGTTTAATGGAGCACAAACAAGGTCTAGGTTTCACATCCATGTAGCCATCACAATTCTACCACATCTACTACAGTACTTCGCATAACACCAGAATGTCAACAATAGACAGTAACTTAATTTGATAATTAATAATCACATATTCAAAAAGTATAATTATCCCAACAACAAAGCAAATGAATTGCTTGACTACTTGGAGTTGACTTATTTACAATTCATAAATCAAATTTCACAACATCCTAAACTCTGCATAGAACTCCCCCTTGTATTCATCTATGTATATCAAGTTCAATTATTCATATTATAAGCAAAAATATGGTTAAAATTAGTCAATCACATCAATGCTTAAAAAGAATAAAGACTGAAACCCATAGTCGGATAAAAAAAATTCCAAACTGACCCAAAACTTTAAGCAATGCCATCTGTCTATTTTCTTTATAATTTGAAATGTTCTGACCAGAATATAATGCAGGCAGATTTCAGATAACAATATAGAAATGCAGACTACATTTTAATGCAACACAAAAGCAAAAATGAAACGATAATATTATGATTTAGAGGCACATGACCATCGGAAGTAGGAATGCAAAAACAAGTTTTATCAAGGGCAATATTTTGAAATAATCTCTTTTAATAGCCAAAGTGAAAACATGACCGCCTTGTAACCTAAGTAGCAATAAGTCAAATCGTCTTCATCTGTTTCCATTACTTTCTCTATAATAGGTGCTTCCCAACTCAACCATCTCGACCCCACGGTTGAACTCATCGAGTACATGTACTCAACCTTAGGGTTATGATGGTTGCACACTTTTCCAGTTTGTTAAGTTCTGTCCATAAAAAATCTGCTCAATGTTCGTCTTCTTTCCATATCCAACAAATGCACGTTTTAGAGATTTTTTTTCCCACTTGTGCAACCACTGAAAACATTGTCTTCTTTACCCCCACAAATCATCTCTATGATCAATATCTCAATACATCCGCAAATTGGTCTTATTGTTTCTCTTCTTTCTTCCCTCTTAATTCATTTGGTAATGTTAGCTATCGGGTGCTAGAGAGTTGGGTGAGAGAGAAGAAAGATCATGGATTTTTTTTACGATTTTTAGTTGTTTTAAGGTTAATTTAATCTTTAAACTACTTCTCATTTTTCTCTAACATTGTACCTTTCAGAAAATTGCATTTTTTACAAATATAAGTAGAACCCATTATAATAGGTTCCAGTTCCACAAAAAAGAAGTCCAAATTAACAAAGGGAGGAGATGAGAGGATGAAACGGGATCGATAAAATAATGAGAGAGAGAGGATGGACAAAACTGGTTAGTAGTTAGTAGGGTCACCCGTTTCCATATAGGGGATTTATTGATCAAAGTTATGGTCAAGAATAAAATTGGAGCGTGACCATAAGCTCCCCAACCTAAACTGTTCACTATTAACTCTTCAAAATATGTTCATTAGCTTGTCTAATTCAGATCATATTTCTCTTATTAAAGTATGAGTTTGTCACCCCTAACAATACAATAGGTAACAAATCAGCAGCAAATAAAGACAACCAAGGAAAAAAACGAAGAATAAGTCAGGTCAAGGATTAATTACCACTGACCATAAGCATAATTTGATAATATTATATGTGAATCCAAGCCGAGCATGACAATAAACCACAATATACATTTTATACTCTATTATTCTTACTACCCTTTAAAGTGGAAGATGCAATGGTGATTTACCTTCTCAATATTGTCCATCATTATCCCTTTGACATCTGTTATTTGAGCTTTCAATTTGGACAGCTTACTTATTTCTTCTGGATGATTCATGCAATATTGCATGTGCTCTTTAAGCCGTGGCCTGGTAAACAGAAAACAACATTAAGTCAAGAACTATGCAAAGAAAAAGCTAAATCAAAATATATACACACCCAAATTCACGATCAAGATTGTATGCAATGCTAAATCGATCCTCAAATAAATCGTCATCGTCATCGTCATAGTCATTGTCGGCAAGTGGGTGTGGGTCATTGCTCTTGATACTATCACCATAACGTTGTTTGAAGTCATCCTTCACTTTCTCGAGAAACACAAATGGTACACTTCTTCCCATCGATTCATCAGCAACGACAAGGAAAACTACACTCAATGAATATTTAGTTGCAGCTATATTTAATTTAAGGAGTAAAATTTACACTGTGCCAAAAAATGCAGATTTAGAGGAGAACTACATACCAAATCCACTGTCAATCAGGAAATTGAATGTATGCCCATCGCAAGAGTAAGTGTACTTGCTGCTGTTAGAAGGGAGCTTTTGCAGGCATTGGACGGCAATGGTACTGAAATTTCCCGAGTAGGGAGTGTGCTCTGCTAGAACCACAGTTCCTTTTGCAACAAAACTATAAATCAAGCCTTTCGGATTCATTTCTCAAGCCTCCCTCTGTGAACAACAGACAGAATGAAATACACAAAAGAAATCACATTATTCCCAGTGATTCAAACAAATTATATATATATATATATATATATATATATATAAAGTAAAAAGAAACAAGACAGTATGTGAATCAACTTCTGAATATGGAACATGGATTACCAGGTAATTTTACAATTTAAAAATGATTTCTTTATAAATAAAAAATAAAAAAATCCCAACTGTACACTAAATCAGAAGACATAATTACGGAACTATAAGAGGGAAAAATTCTCGTAGGCCAAAAAACTCAACCCATTTAGGTCAAAACAATACAATTACAATTAAGAAGTAAAATATCAACGAAATAGTAAATATTGACATGTTAATCGAGAGAGGGTAAAAATAAGCAGAAATCCAAACTTCAATCAAGGTGCAATTACAGAAATCTTAACAATGCAATTCGGAACTATGGAAACCCTGGAGAATGAAATTCTGGCAAATAAAATTACCTTTGATCTGGATTGAGGAATTATTCCACAGCGATGTTTTCTATCTTCGCGTGCACGACGGAGAAAAAAAGTGAAAAAAGTTTAGAAAAAGCTACATGTACGAGCTTTGTTTTTGACATTTGGCACATATTTTTTCTCCGGCATATTTTTCATCACATCAATAACTTTTACTTCATTTTCAATCACATATTTACCTTTACGTCACAAAAAAAAATACATTCTTTCCATTTAGCGTGCATCCAACACACTCTTTGTGTTGTTAAAAAAAACGATTGGATACTGTGCACTACTTCAGTACATGAGACACGTGGAATGGAATTTATTTTTTAGTTATTCCTTGTTTGACAATTATTATTTGAAAAAAAAAATTCAGCAGCGACTTTTAGAAGGACGTGTGATTAAAATGTAGAAAAAAGTTTTGACTTTACGTGCTAAGCCTCTGTTTGGTACACATTTTTGTGGAGAATGTATTTTTTTGTTGATGTGATAAGGAATATGTGGTTGAAAAAGAATAAAAAGTTATTGATGTGATGGAAAATATTATTTTATTGAAGAACGTGTGGTTGAAAATGAGTAGAAGAATGAAAATGAAAAATATATTGTGGCTCAAACATGGGCTAAATATTTTATTGTGTAAATATATGATTGAAAAAAGAATTTGAAAGTAATGAAACAGAGACTTAGATGATGTTTGGTGGAGATTAAAATTAAATTTTTAGTTTGAAATGTGTGGTTAAAAAGTTATGGAATCCATTAAATATGTGGTTGATATTGATTGTTTGATTTTGATACCAAACAAGGGCTTAAGAAAATGGTAATTATACCCATTTTTGGTGCATTTCACCCTTAAATCAAATAAATGATGTGCATATAATTTATGACTCATTAAAATTTTATAAAATGACAAATTTACTCCTATTTTTAAATAAAATATATAAAATACAAATTAATTACGATCATAATCCTAATTTTAAACAAAAAAAAAACATATAAACGAGTATCAATTAAAACAATTTAAAATATATTAACAAAACCAACTCCACATATCCTCGGCCTTACTCCCACCTTCGGCTAAATGAGGATTATTAGAGAAACTAATATTAAAAAATGAAAGAGTGAAATCTTGATCTTCCAAGAAATAAAATCAACAATCGGATGTAAAAAAAAATACAAATTTTATATTTTTCTTCGAATAATTCATTAAAGAAGAGCGTAAAATTCTTCTAGCCATCTCATGAGTTCAAATTACTCATTATCATTGATCAAACAAAAAAGAATTAAGCTAAATGAACATAATGTGTGACATAGGGGTTAACCGATCACTCACATTGCATGTGAGTCCCAACCTGAATTATATAATGTCAACCTCCACATGTGTGTTGTGTCATCCCCTATGTTAAACATTATATTTGTGTAGCAAAACTCAACAAAAAATCATGTAATGACGTCTTTACCCTTCCTTCAACCCTGTGAACCCATATGTAATTGTATATACACGAGTTTTCCTTTAATCCCAACCTATATAATTAATTATGTGGGCCTGTCTGGTATCCATTAAAATAGCCAAATTAATTCCTTTTTCTATCGTTGGAAGTCACTTCAGCCGCAATACTTGACCGGCCATGAGTGGTGCGGGCCCCACTAACGGTCACCATTTTGATTAAAATTGGTCCAAAATCAGCACCAGACAAAGCCTATATGTGGGTGTTATGCCTCATCCTATGAGGCAAGAGTGGCACCTAGCTAAGAAAAGACGAAGTAAGAGGTCATGCAAAGTACTCGCTCCATTTCACCTCGCTTCCCTACGTATTTTTGAAGTGGTTGGACAACTAAGTTGAGTTGCCTCTCTGAAGACCGCATTCTCTTAATTAACTCTTCACAAGCTCTAAACCTTTTGTAAGCGCATTTGCAATATTATTTATTGACTTCACATAGTCGATTGGGATAATTCTACTAGAGAGCAAGTCTTATGGTATGTTCAAAGTTTTCATTATACATGACTAGGCTTCCAATGACGAACACGTCCACCGGTGGACTTAGAATCTTTAGTACTAAATATCCAATTTCCATCACAATTACTTTCGACCACGAAAGTATATCTTGTATAGTATTATCAGTCTTTCGTATGTCTCAAATATTTCAATAGCTTTCCAATGGTCTAAACAAATATTATTGTTGTAATTTAAAATAAAAGTTTTAACCGTTCAAGTTAAAACCTTTTAATTATTATTTTTTAGATTTTAATTTTAAGTTTAATACAAAATTAAAACTAATAATTTCTAACGTGTAACTTACATTTTAATTGGTTTAATATTCATAATTGTTTTATCCCCATAAAAGGGAATGATTTTCATTAAGATATCCAACATGAAAAAATGCAACTCGGAATACAACTAAAATATTTCCTCTATATTTCATACTATGTTTCTATAGTTTTGACAATTCGATAATTGTTCGTTCTTTATCTTCGTGTAACTGTACCAATAGAAGGAGAATCGACTATGAATCATATAAGTTTTATATTGAAGCCATGTAATGCTGAAAGTACCCGCACGAAAGAGAAAGAACGCGATTTTGGAGCAGCATCCATGGCGTAACTTCTCAATACTTGCTTTCTAACCTTGTCTCCTTATGTTCTTATGTTTATATTAACATCTTAGTTATTAACTTATGCTTTTCATATTATTGTTTATTGACTAATGATAATTAACAATCCACACACAAATCACTCATTTTTTCCAACAATTATCCGTATATCTACTCAGCTTACTTACCGCAAAAGCCTTCTCCAATCTCATACAATTCATAAGATACATTAAACAGTGAATTCTAAAAATATTCCACTTGATATATTAAAGTTTCTAAAACTCTTAACCAAATGGAGAGTTGTATCTAAAGCTCTACTGATATTGTTCTTCAATTTATCAACTATTTTCTTCACCTAATGAGCTTGAAATAACATTAGACCATTTGATGTCTTAGAAACCTTTATTCCTATCAAATTTATTTGCTAACATTTGTTTGGCAGCTTTGATCATGTAATAAATGGCACAGAGAATATCTTTAAATTTAAAGGCTAAAAATTTACACACTCCAAAAAATTCTTTGTTTTTTACTTTTTCCAATAATAATAATAATGTAAAAGAGACTCTTTATTTATAATAAGCATCTTATGCTTAAATCTTAATGGAGGGCATATTTAAATTTAGATAATAAAACTTTTTATACACTCCAACAATACTCTCTATTTTGACTTTTCATTTTATTTTTCTCAAGAAAAATATATTGATTTCTCCTCGTATTTTATTTAATATTTATTTTCATATGTCAATAGTCAATCAATTTAAACGTGGTTTGAATAATTTAAGAAGTAGAATATTGAAATATGTAACTTATTAAATACAATCATTGTAAATTAAGAATAAATAGTGAATTTGACTATATAAATTTGAAGAGTAAAGCCTACTCTTTATTTTTAAAAGTACAATAAGTCTCTTGAAGTTTATTTTCAAACATTAACTCTCTAAAGTAAAGAGTATTTTGCATTTAGAGAGCATCTGGAAGCCAAACTCACTCTCTATAATTAAATACATTTAGAGTATTTCAATTTTCAATTGATGAAAATGCTATAATATGGAGGGAAACTAGTGAATATAAAACATAGGGAAAAACAATAAATTTTTTTGAAAGTAGTAAAATTAAATGTTAAAGATATTTAAAAATTTTAATCTCCAAATTTATAGATCCTCTTTAAATTGCAAAATATACTTTTTAAAAATAGAGAGCGTTGGAGATGCTTTTAACTCTTTAAAATAAAGAGCATCTAACTTCGAAAGAATCTCTCCAGGATGATCTTATCTATACAAAACATGAACTCAGATCTACCAACATAATCCATTCTACAAAACATGAACTTGCCTACATAATCCACCCTACACCTCATATCAAAACATTGTACAATATATAGATAATGCATCGCTAAAATTTAATATTCCCAGTTACCTCTATCACGTGGATGTGTGCAAAATTAAAATAAAAGAGGAGAGAATTTTGAACACAGAAAAGCAACAATTATACGATAAGTGATTAGTTTACAACACTGCACACTTTTCCCAGATGAGCTGTAGAAGGCTCACTGAGTTCAACTTCAGTTTTATTTATGCTCTCTTCAAAATCAAATGAATTTGAAGAAATAGTTAGAGCATATGCATAACAATTACCGGAACATGTTGGAACAATCAGAATATGGTCCAACCAAATTTCAGTTTAAATTAAGTACCTTCCCACGTGTAAGTTTTGTGGCTTAAATGAAGGGTAAAGAAACAACTATTGTGGTTTTGCCCCATTAATAGTTGGAGCAGCACCTCTAGCTGCCTTGACATAAGCAACATACTCACTGAAGTGCATGGTAAATAAGGTGCTTTCATAACGGGTAAGTTGAATACGCTTCCGCAGTGACTCGGTGATGGGGCCGTTGCAACCTGCCTTCCTAATCAATGAGTCAATTGCTTCTATCTTTGTCCAGCCTATATGGAAAAGGAAAAGTGATTTTTTTTTTTTGTCAAATAGTATGGAAAAGATATGGGTCCACGTGCAAAATTATTTTGTTGGGAGAATGTGTGGTTGAAAATAAAATCGAGGAAAAGTGATTTTGGAAAAATCAAAATCAAACAAGGACATAAAGTTTTTTCCTCTTATATTAATCTATTATGACATTTCTGATATTATTTGCAAGTTAAAAAAAAACCATCAAACAAGGTACTTTGGAAAAGAGAGAAGATATACCCCCTGTTTTGTCCAAATTAAAATTTGATTTTAATCCAAGTCAAAGTCAAACAATCAATATTAACCACATCTTTTATGGGTCCCACAACTTTTCAACCACACATTTCAAAAACTTCTATCAAAATCTACTAAAAATCTAATTTTAATCTCCACCAAATACCCTCATAGTAAGGTTCAGATTGTCTCACGATTGTGAATTAAAGAGAGCCCAGTCAGTCAACGCAATCCTCGTTATTACTGATAGGCATAGCAGAGTCTCCATCAAGTGAATCTTTATAGTGCATAAAGGGCTTGGAACTTTTTGTTTTGCTACCTTGTAACTATTATTTTCTGCTACGAAAGAATAGTAAGCACTAGAAGTTACCTTCATGAGCAGCCACCTCAGGCAGGTACGTGGCACTTCGCCTAGTATTATAGTCAGGATCATTAAATTCAATAATCATTCCATGCTTTCCAACCTGCACAAACACGCAAATCCATGAGAAAAACACAATTTTCTTCCTGGGGATTGGCTTATTTTAGTCCTACGTACTGAATTCAGTCAGGTACAAGTCAAAGCTTTAGAATCAAGACATCTTACCTATACATCAAAATACATGGGACCATTCCACAATCCAACTACACATTGTAGAAGGATTATAAACACAGAATTAAGATTAACTCATCATAGTTGAATTTACAATCTGATCACCTCAGGTCCTCAGCAGAACGATTCGGAAAGTATTAGTAGATCAGGGGATTAGTATGAAAAACAAATGCGAACAATCTATTATTGCAGCATGTAGAACAACATATTTATAGAACTCTCACATAAAATTTGGGGATACAGTATGAATTATAGTTGTCAATACAAAAGAAATTAGAAAGCTAAATAGTTTAGTCCCTTTGTGTTGAGCGTGGGGACAACAACTTAGTATTAAATCACTTGATGCATCTGAGATTGAAATTATAATCACTAGAGTTGGTATATCTCTAGTAGATGGAATCTTCTTTAACAAAATTCTGGATTTATAAAAACAAATATTTGGCCATTGTAACAATCAAAAGAATGTTAGTCAGCCAAAGGATATAAACTGAATGTCCTAATCTACATATTACTGATTTAAACTCAGCAAGTGTAGAAGGGGAGTCGAAGGATATAAAGAGTGTCCCCATCTCCATATTACTCATTTGCTCTCGGCAAGTGTAGAAGAGGATTCGTCCAATTGTAACTGAACAATATATAATGCAAGTAGAAGCAATTACCAATGACAATAACACGAAGATTTATACTTCTGATGATAATCGTCCCCAAATGATAAAAACACCTATAACCCGTCTCTGCTAGTACATGTAACATTCCATTTTGCCACATCAAATTATTCAAAGCAACCTGTTGGCATTTGTGGGTTAAAAATGATGCGAAATTACATGATCATGCAGTGACCATATATGAATCATAATATGACCAAATATCATCAAACATTAACAGTATGCACACTGTTATTTGAATTTTATCAAAATTTTGTTCTAATACACGAAGATACTGTTGTGCAGTATGATACTGCATGCTAGTAGGATACAACGTATGTATCATAGTATACATGAACACACAGCATATGCAGCATGATAAGCAACAATCGATGAACAGAGAATATTGCTCTAGTTCTTAGATGAATACTATGGTACTAACATAGAGTGCATAGTTAGATATAAACCGCACATAGCACACATAAAAAGGCTAGGAAATTCGTAGGTTGGAAGCCTACCTCCCAGTCAAGGTAGTCTCGAGCAGTTTCATAATTTGTCAGAATGGAAACTGTACATTGCAAGTAAGGCAATTCTTTAGCTTGTATTGGGGGAAATCGACGATCCCTAAGGGCACTGCAAAATGTAAAAAATGAAGAATTAAATTAGCCTCTGCTTTAAAAGTGGTGGAAATTTAATGAGATGTTTCCAACAAGGAATTAATCATAAAATTACAGCACACTAACTAAATAGTTATTCAAGAATACAATGGAGATGTCATAAGTCCTTGTAAATTCATGAACCTAAAACAAAGTAAAAAGCGGAACCCATTATACAAAAATACTCTTTAAAGAGAAGAGAGTACTTAGTACAAGATCAAGTAATATTGTTGACATAGTTGGCCAAATTCCATGCTGGTGATATGCACAAAGAAATCAAGAAGTACAAAAGACAACAAGGGGCAGGGAAAGGAAAAAGTTTAACCCCCACGGTATCTATTCATGAAGAGCTGCAACAAATAAAATTCTACGTAGATACCCATGTACCAAGTTCTAAATTTATTCCAATCTGCATTCCTAATACCCATCTGCCAGCTTTACTCCATCCACATTTTGTACTTATTCCAATCCTGGGAATATATACACTCACAGTCTCACAAACCACATGTTTTGGTAAATAATATCTGAATTTCTTCACCCTCAAGACCCCGAGGAAGATATAACTAGTGAGATTGAACGGTCAGATGTAAATTCTATAAATTTATTCTAAGGAGATTGGGCATTGAATATAAGGATGTGTAACTATCACTTAGGATTAAAATTAATGTTGCTAATCCTCACTTCATAAACAGGTGTAAAAGACACTAAATGCTAAAATCTGGAGTTAAGAACGTGTACAAATTAATGAACAACAATGCAGTCAGGTTGCCTTTACATGAAACAGATAGTGTTATTTGATTCACTAATAAATCTTAAAAGAAAGAAGCTGATGGAATCTGAGATGACGACTTTTTAAAAATAGTATTTGAGTTACTCAAGTCTGATTTCTCAGACATTAAGTGCACAAAGAAAAATGCAACCCATACTTCGAATTTGAAAACTTTAATGTGGAATCACCTTGTTAGAGCATAGTCCCTAAATCCATTGATTATGCAGTGAGCTTCAAGAGTCCCAATGCATCCACGTAATCGAGGCTCCCCTCCATTCACCACTTTCTTCCAGGTAACAAATAATGGGCTGAAACCAAGTGTAATTTGGGACAACAATAAAACAATTTATCCACATTATTCTGGTCATCCGCCGCATGCATTTCATTTATAACAAGACAAAGTCCAAGTTATTTAACGTGTTGCTTTTACACTTCCATTAAAAAGCATAGGAAAGAGTACCAGCCATAGTAGTAACTAGTAACATATGCATGATGCATCAGGAAAACTGTTAAAAATTAGAGAATGTATCCTTGAGATTTATAAGAGGATAAAGAACAATTAAATCCCACAAATTTAATTCAGACGAAGCAAGGTGCTTAACATTCATGGGAGCACAAAATAAGAAAGGAAATGAAAATTTAATAGATATTTTCTAATTATATGAAATGAATTTGTCGCATCTTCTATTTTTTCATTTCAAGTTCTTCACACCATTTAAGAGAAATTTTAAGTCAACATATTTATCTTATATTCAACCCCAAAATTCTTTTTTTTTTCCCCCGGAAAATTGATATCCTTCAATTCAAAGAAACGAAAAAAGAAATCTTCTTTTGTGAAAACTTCCGCAATGTAATGGAGATAAATAAGTAAACACAATGCACAAAAATCCATCCATCAACACAAACAATCCAGAAAAGAAAAATTTTGCATGCAATTTTTTTTTTTACAGTAACTATGAACTGAGAAAAAAGAAAAAAAACCGCAAAAACGTAATCATATAAATAATTGATTAATTATATTCCAATAAAAATCCAGAAAGAGTATGTGCAAAAATAGTAATAACATCAAAAAATTAAATAAATAATAAAATCCTAATAATAATTTAATGTGATAAATAAATATCATACTGTTGACCCTCATCGAAGGCAGGATGAGGAGCTTGTTCGCTGTTGTAGTGAGCCACCAGCGTGTCAAAGCAGTAAACCGCCATTTCCCTACTTGCCGACACCATTTTTCTTAAAATAAAGTTTTTTTTTCACGAATTTTGCAGCAGTTCAGTGAATTTAATCGTATCGATCTGAATTAATGATCGAAATAAGGATTGAAGATTAAAAATAAAAAATTAATCAGGAATAGTAGAATTCTGGATTCTTTATAGCTTAATGGTGGAGTGAGGAACTCTCTTTTGCTTCGGTTCCGAGAATAATTGAGAGAGGAAACTTGCGCATTTGGTCACCAATAAATTATGCTTCATTTTATTGAGGTAATTTCTTTGGAGGTCCCCAAGTCATTATTTATACTTCATTTATTCCTTAACCTTTCACATCTGGGCCTAGACCTAGAGGTTTTTTTAAAAAAAAAAAAAAAAAAAAAAACATATGGCGTGTTTTAAAAGGCATGGTATCAAACAGGCCATATGTTCTTTTTATCTTTTTTTTTAAAAAAAAAAACCTCTAGGTCTAGGCCCAGATGTGAAAGGTTAAGGAATAAATGAAGTATAAATAATGACTTGGGGACCTCCAAAGAAATTAAGTATGTTTGATTGTCAACATTCAACCTGGAATTCTTTTTCTGCGCCGCAATGTGACGCAACTATTTTCCCTGCAATTGGTGAATTGGATTTCCTTATGTTTTGGTGAGAATTTAATTTCCAGGTTCTATCTCTTTTTTTTTTCCTTTTTTTCTTTCTTTTTTTTTTTGGGCAATGGTAAAAAATTCTAAACACAATAGTAAAAAAATTTATCACTTCTATTGACAATTTTCATGCAAAATAAAGCCAAGCGAATGATATTCGATATAGTAATTTTTGTAAAAACAAAAAAAAAAATTTATTTTTTGGCAAGTAGAACAAATTTTAAACTCAATGGTAGAAAAAAATCACTTTAATGGATAATTTTCATGAAAAACGAAATCAAACGGATACCAAACTTTCAACATTTTTCAGGTAAAAAATTTTACCAATTAATTACAATTTCCAGTAAAACAATTTTTAGGCAAATCAATTCCCTATAAAATATTTTCTTTCCACCTATTTTCCACATTTGCAATCAAACGGGCCCTCAGAAAGAATTATTTCTTCTAAAAACAACTTATAACTTATAAGAGGGCTGAAATATTTGGCTATGTCAATGTATTCATTCATAAGTTCAATTATCCTTAATGTTATAGAGTTCGCATAAACGACTCATCAATTGTTTTAATATTATATTACAATATTCGTTATATACAGTATTTGTTGTTGGCATTGCACTTTTTTTAGAAATGTTTACTATTTTCATGAGCTGAATAAATCCTTGGAAAATGTTCTGACACTCATGTCCTATGAGTTGAATAAATTCTAAGAAATATTCACACACTCCTACCCTAGCCAACCACCTTCATATAATATGTTATATTCCTCAAGGCTTTTCGCTTATCCACTCGCATCAAATGTTATCGTCAAGGGAACTTCCATTTATACAAACAATGGATGATAATGGAGGTTGACAACCTCTCATATGGGTGCAAGCCCCGCCTGATTAAAAAATTCTTAAAAAAAGTGGGCCCCCTATTGTGAGTGTTGATCATCCTCCATCGTCATCCTCCATTGTACATTCAAGGTGTACAATTAACTTGACATTCAATGTGTTGTTAAAAAATGATTGTAAGAAAAAATCATTTATTTTTTAAACTGTGTAATCATGTGTTATCACTTGACAAAATGCAAAGAATGATGTGTAACGTGATTGGAAAAAAAAATTACCAACACAATTTTGGCGTCTAAAGGTTGTGATTTAATAAATATTTGGATGATTCTCAATGTTGAAGGCTAAATGAACAACTGAACACCAACTCACCAATTTGCTACCCAATCACAAGTGGAAAACCAATAACGTCTCACAAAAATTTTACTTAACAAATATTTATGGGTATATCCTACAGCGCATCGTGTGGCGAATAACTACGACAATCAATTACCATGTCATTTTCTACATTTCTGTTGCCATCAGTCAAGAATTCAATATAAAATGGATCGATATAGTATTACTTCATTGCATAAAAAAGGTCACAATAAAATACAAAACTACTACATAGGATGTCCTGAAGAAACTGAAGCTGAATCAAATCTCGAAGACTATTCATAATGTCATGCTACATGTTTCTTATTTTTCTAACTTCCTCCTTGGACTATTGGTTTAATTTCATCAATCTGAATCGTGTCTTCTCTTTCCCTTCTCTTTGTTGTGTTTCCTCTTGTCATCTGAAGCACGAGAATGTCGCTTCTCTCGCTTTTCATGCTTCTCGCGTCTCTTCTCCTCGCGCTTTCTTTTCTTTCTGCTACTTTCATCTTCAGACTCTTCTTCATCTTTCCTTGCAGGTGCGATTGGCATGGGAGTATTCATCTTCTCAAATGACTCGGACTCCAGACTGGCAGGTAAACTTGATTCTTCCCAGGGACGGGGCACCCTGCCAATGTGTCAAAAGTTAATAACAAACTGGAATTTGAATGGGATTTCTTTTGAGAAAATGGAGAGGCGGGCACAAGTAAAAAAGAAAACATAATAAGAAAGAATCATACTTAGATAAACCAAGACCCTGAACCTGAGCAGCTTCAGCATGGCCAGCTCCCAAGTCTTCTGCAGTAGAACCTCGCTTCACAAGTTCAGCAAATTCATGTTTATCTAATCGATTACCTTGAGATTTTTTTGCCCGTTTAGGAGCTAAGCCTAGAGCCTCTCTCATGGCTTGCTCCTCTTCCTCCTTGATCCTTTGTACCTCTTCTTTAATAGCCTCTGAATTAGCAGCCTCAGATTTTTTATCACGGGCATACCAGTGGAGGTCTTTCCCTGTAAGAATATAAATTCAGACAATAATATAATCAGAAATAAACCAACTAGTGATGTTCAAAACTCAAAAAGCATGCACCTCTTTAATAATGTACTCTCCGACAGAGTAGAGAAAGCTAAAAACTTAAGATAGAAATCGCTTGAAAGTGGAGTTTCAAAGTTAATCGGTAGAGACACCAGAACTTTATGATGGACGCGTGGCAGGAAATGCTTTCCTGCTCCTTTTCGATATAGAACTGGATAATCACAAACTGCCTTTGCCTTTATCCCTACTTCTGTAGGGGGCCCGTAGTATGCATGTAGACTTCGTGGAGTGAGTGCCACCAGCACATAAACTTCTCCCTTTTGCAGTTTAATGTTATTTTATTTGTTCTTCTGATCTGCTGTAAAGGGCAAGAATTAATTTTTTACACAATCCTTCTGGGACCAATATTCTTATTCTTATTAGATTCAAACTTAGTGTAGGTTAAAATTAATTTTAAATTCTATTTGGACGCTTAAATGAGAATTTCTTCTAAAATTTCCCACCATTACCTAGTAACAACTTATAATAGGTTTCAATCACATATGACGCCTAACAATTATCTTTGGTACAAAAGTTCTGGTTTGATAGCATTTCAGCCTAAAACACTAATTCTATAGTGATCCACCAATATCCATTTGTCCTTTCAATCTCTTCAACTATTTTGTCAGTAAAGCATGTCCACACGTCAAATTTTATTCCTGATTTATCATGTCAATTTGTTGAGACAACTGAAAATCCCAGGGTAAGCTAAGTTCAACAATAGAAACAGCAGAAAAAGATGCAAACGAGAATAGAGCATCTCACCAAGAGATGGAGAACTTGTGTAAAGATTGGACGAAAGCCTTAAGGGGGTAGCAGAAGGCAAACACTAACCATTGGACCTATCAGAAAAAGGTTTTAAGGAACGTCCTTTCCATAATCCCAAAATTCATATGAATCCCAAACATTTTGGAGTAGCAATGAAGTTAGCGAGAGCTCTTGATCTCAATTCAGGAGTTCCAATTGAAATTTCAAATTTCCGTAGAAAAAGGCACGCAAATGACTTCCTTGATTTGGAAGCAAGCTTGGAGAAGTATTTTAAACAAAAGCAAATTCTTAAAGACCAAAAGGTACTGTTGGTGATGATGGTAGTATTATACTAATAAGAGTTGTGCAACAATGGTAGAAAAAACTTGTGAAGCATAGGGAAATCACAAGAAGGTAACAGACTAACCAGACACTACGGAGTTGATGCAAAATTTGAGAAACCATTTTTGCCAGTTGATTATAAAATGGGTTTATATAGATGATACCATAGTTTGTGTCAACAGGACCTTAGAGTTGAAGATTATTCTACAAATCCTGTAACTTATCAATTCAAGCTGGCGTCCATGAGACTGATGAGCAACTCAAAAATGGTTACTTGTCAGGACTGAGCTGCCATAAGTGGCAAGATGATTATTATTCTTCTTCTTTCCAATACTGAACAATATGCTTTACAAACGGAGGAAAGACTGAGTTGATACAGAGCTAGGAATTCTATATTCCTTATAACCCAATACTTGTTTTGGGTACAAAACTACTCAAAATCATGTCTAACAGGCCAGACAAGCAACAATAATGTGAACTTAACCACCTGGAGGATCAAATAAGGATAAAAGGGAAGGATTTGATACATTCTGGAGGTGTGGGAAATGCTGACAGGACTCTATACAATCTGCCCTTTTAATTGTCCCAAGATGGGTCTGATTCTCATTCACATCCTCATCATCAAGTTCATTATTAGAAGTTAAAACTAAAGAACTTGATTTCAAAGAATCTAGTTAACACAGATATGTTAAGAATCCAGTACACATCCAAGGTGAGACTTCATTTATCATAAGTGTGTTGGACATGTCCACGAATCTCTTGACCAAGAGGAGTAGAAATTCATTAGTTGCTGCCAAAAGGAGAAATTTTGATTCTTCCGCAAACTTTGGCAGCTCCTAAGGTGGAAGAAAAAGATTAGAGGTTACGACTTCAGTAACAAGGTCAACTGTATGGGAAGGCACATACTTGATCGTCAACATGGTACTAGCTAAAAATATAGTATCTAAAGAAGCTGTGGCCAAGTAAAAAATTCCTAGGGAAAACATCCTGATCCTTACAAGAATCCTAGGGTTTAACAATGATGACGTTCCAGTTACTAGAAGGTATTTCGTTGACGAGATGATGTTGGTCTGATGTCCTACCTATGGATACTTTTCATATCTTATTGGAACATACATAAATTACGATTCTTATAGAAAACCATCGTACGAAACCAAGTACTTGCACGTTCACAAGGAAAATAAAGAACCAGTTGAGAGACGATCAACAAGATCATATGCACAACACAAAAACTAGTTTTCTCAACCACATCACCCATGGCTGAAAAGGTTAACAGTTTCACAGAAAAAAAGACATTGTCGAGTTGATGAAAATTCGCCATACCATAGCTAAAGTAGTATCCAAACAATAACTCACCAACTAGTCATTTAAGAAACATCACTTGCGCAAGATTATTTGAATCGAGCTGCACAAAGGTAGCTATCTAACATACATACATGTATCTTTATACAAAGTCTTCAGTTTTACAGCTCAATTTGTTAATAAATATACAGGGAAGTTCATTTTATATTTCTACACATATGGGCTCGTATCTTTATCATAAAACATTTGCAATAAGTTGAGTTAGACAAAATTTCTCCAAAATGACTGGGGTTCAACAACCACGAGGTTCAGTTGGCGGGAATGAGAGAAATGGATTCGTATTCCAAGCAAACTGTTAGGACATATTTTGAAAATTAAAATAGAAATGGCTAGTGCCAACTCACAACTCATCATAATCTTCTAAAAAGGATACAAGCATGCATAGTTTTATTTTTGTGCGTGTGAGTACAGAAAGAGGAGAGAAGAAGTGAGAGCTGCAACTATAGAAGTATTTGCAAAGGCCAAGAATTACTTCTGTCGTGCATTCCATGGAAAAAGCAGAAACTCAGAAATAAGGAAACTGGTAGTCGGTTCATTCTAGTCAGTGATGGATTGAGTGACGGTTAGTTGATGACCAGGAAAGACAGTAAAAAGAGAACAAAATCACAAGCTTAACTATTGAAAATCCAGTACGAGCCAAATATATACACACGCATTGAGAGAGATTTTTACCTTTCTGCCATCTTCCAACGGGTGCTTTGAGACTGTGACCTAAATAGTTTTCTCGATGTTTATCAGCTTTCACATCTTCCCAACTAAATTCTGCATACGAGAAACAGATGATAACTTAATGAATAATCCATGGCAAATGCATTTTCATCTTCATATGCTGAGGAGGGATAATCAATTCCAAAGAGAAGAACGAAAAAATTAGGCAAGTAGAAAAGGTCTGAAACCACATGGTAAAATTTGTTTAGTAGTCTACAAAATCATGGAAACATGGGTCATTCGTACTGCATACAATCGCTAATGATATTGCTCCAAGAACACTCCTCTTATAACTAAAATTCATAAATAAAGTACTTATTTATAAATAATAATAGAACAGATAGGAAGATGAAGACAGATAGCAATTAAATAAATTTGATTCTTTCCAGAACCCCCATGGATGAACTAAAGCATCATAACTAGCCCACATGTTGAACTCTTGGTAGTAAATTGACCCCAAGCTCGCCTTAAATTAACATTAAGATTGACTCATTCCTTCATTGTTACACCACGCCACAAGTTCACATTCAAAACTTTTTTATTTTTTTCCACAACCCCTTAGTTAAGTTACGGTGTTACCCGTACACAAGTCTCCAGCTAAATACTTATACAGAGTATAAACGAACTTGTGAGTTGTGATAAAGCATTTTTATGCCTCATCATATCAAACCCTAACATCCTAATCTTAAATTATACTGTTGCAACTGTGAGGGAAACCAAATTTCAAAACAAGAACACAAATTCATAAATAAATTTATTAACACGCAATTACAATACGTCTAATTCAAAAAGAATTCTTGATTTTGTATAGCACATAGGAACCCTAAAATTGGGGAGGAAAATGAAGAAAAAAGAACTTACGATCACGACCACCACGAACTCCACCTCTCGACGGATGGTACATCTTCTCCCTCTAGGTGTAAGAATTTGTATAACTTCGGGGAGGTGAGGAGAGGGGGAGTTTTTTCGATCTGTAGAAGAAAGGAGATAGATTAACGGAAAGACAGAGAGGAAGTCGATACCCGTTGCGATTACAAAAGAGCCCCTTACATATAAACGTAATTTGTTTGGAAACCCCAAATATTTTGCCTATTGACATTTTCATCCTCGTGGTCAATTAACAAATACAAACTGGTTCACTTTCGCCCGAAGCATGTTTGGTACGATACATTATACAACAATGAACATGAGTAAAGGACATTTTAACAAATACTGTTTTTTTGACAACATTTTAACACATTTTTATCATGAAGTTCTATCAATTAAGTTAGCAAAAGTATTTCTTATTTCTATTCAAAAGAAAAATACTTAGGATGCGTTTGATTGTAATAATGAAATTTAGGTGAAAAGAAAAAAAAAATTCAGGGAATTGAATTTCTTAGAACTTAGGGTCTGTTTGATTGCAATGATGGAAAATGGGTGGAAAGAAAATGTTTTACAGGAAATTGATTTTTCTAGAAAATGTTTTATTAGGAATTGTAATTAATTTATGTTTTATTTGTATAATTTTTCATGAAAAATGTTGAAAGTTTGGTGTCCATTTGGCTTCTTTTTTTATGAAATTTGTCCATTAAAGTGATAATTTTTTCTAACATTATGTCTAAAATTTGTTCCAATTGTAAAAAAAAAAAAAAAATTGAAAAAAAAATTTTGAAAAAAAAAATTTATCACACCAAATATCATTCGTTTGACTTTGTTTTGCATGAAAGTTGTCAATAAAAGTGAAAAGTTTTTTTACCATTGTATCTAGAATTTGTTCCCATTGAAAAAAAAATGGAAAATGTTTTCCCACCAAAGAGGTGGGAAAACAAAATCAAGCTTTTGTGTATCAAAGGATTGTACTCAGAAAAATGTGGAAAACATTTTGTCACGGACTGCAGCTTTACCTAAACCCCGTAACCCTATCGTAGCTGCAGTTTGCCCAACTTCGGCTGCACATTGTAAATATTTCATTTAATTGTAAAATAGTTGATAATTAGAAAAATTTAGTATGATTTCTCGGCTTTTTAACGTCTACTCCCGTCATAGGGGTTTTTGTTGCTAAATCTATTATAGGGGGTATTAGTCTTTCAAAAATTTTTCAAGCTTTCTAGTGTTCGCCCCCTGCACTAGCCATTGTAATTTCCTGCTTTCAATCAATTATAATTTCAAGCTTTCTAGCAATCAATGATCAAGTTTAATTCAATGCATTTCAATTTCGTGTTGTAAGCTTTCTTTAAATTGTGATCAAATTTACTTTCGTCCCGAAACGACCGAGAAAAGATGGAAGGTAGTCTAGCGGAGCAGACTACTGCCGCACGGTGTCCCTTTCTGTGTTAAGAAGAAAGGTAACCCGTGAAAGTTGAAGCTTCAAGTCGCTCAACCACCGATCGGGAGAGAGGCGAAAAGGCTCAACCGAGGACGGAGCGTCATCTATTCTCAAATCCTTGTCCTTTGCCAATGCCAAAGACATACCAGAAGTTCTCCCGCTCGACCTGAGGGAAGTGCGGTCAAGATTCAACTCATTGGAAGAGGGGCCTACCCCAAAGCCAAGCAAGGACAAGGGCTCCAAAGAAACAAGAAGCCTATCTACCCCTATGAAGTAGAGCCAGTAGCGCTTTTACCTGCTTGAAAACTTCTGTCACAAGTGGTAGCCATAAGTCCTAGAGGAAGTTTCTTATCCAGTAATAGGAGAGGAAGAGAACTTTCACGGGTTACCTTTCTTCTTAGTATAGAAAGGGACACCGTGCGGCAGTAGTCCGTTCCGCTAGACTACCTTCCGCCTTTTCTCGGTCGTTTCGGGACGAAAGTAAATTTGATCACAATTTAAAGAAAGCTTACAACACGAAATTGAAATGCATTGAATTAAACTTGATCATTGATTGCTAGAAAGCTTGAAATTATAATTGATTGAAATCATGAAATTACAATGGCTAGTGCAGGGGGCGAATACTAGAAAGCTTGAAAGATTTTTGAAAGACTAATACCCCCTATAATAGACTTACCAAAAAAAACCCTATGACGGGAGTAGACGTTAAAAAGCTGAGGAATCATACTAAACTTTTCTAATTATCAACTATTTTACAATTAAATGAAATACTTACAATGTGCAGCCGAAGTTGGGCAAACTGCAGCTGCGATAGGGTCACGGGACACCTGGACCATAAGTATAATGAGATATCATGCTTGCTTGATATTTCGTTGTTTGGCTAATGCGTGGTGTCCATTTTTCTCCTACACGAACGAAATTGAAAATTGAACTTGGTGTTCGGATAATATGTTTCTAGTTTAGAACTTATCTATTGTTTGATGTGGTAATTCGTTGCATATATTCTCCTATTCGACTACTGATTGGCAAGCACGTCGTCGATTTGTCAATTTTTGAGTCTATTTCTTATTCACGAACCCAAAGCAAACATCTTTAAAATGTACTTTCTGTTTTAAAAATTTGTCCCTAGTTTAGAACGGGTCCATTTGATTGCAATGGTGAAAATTTGGTGGAAAGAAAATGATTTACAGGGAAAATAATTGCCTAAAAATTGTTTTGCAGGGAATTGTTAATTAAGTGTATTTGATTCGTATAATTTTCCACCCCGAAAAATTTTAAAATTTTTTATTCGTTTGGCTTTGTTTTACATAAAAATTGTCCATTAAAGTGATAATTTTTTTCACAATTGGTTATAAAATTTGTTTACATTGCAAAAAAGGAAAAAAAAGGAAAAAAAATTGTTTCCTAAAAAATAATTTTTTTTTTATCAAAATTTAGTATTCGTTTAACTTTATTTTATATGGAAATTATCCATTAAATTGATTATTTTTTTACACTTGATTATAACATTTGTTTCAATTGCCAAAAAAAAAAAAATTCAGCAGCCGCCGAAAAAATTTTCACCTAAAATCCGGAAAATAGGCACATGGGGGGTGGGGAGGGAAAACATTTTCCGTGGAAAATTTCGCCTATCAATCGGTCAAAAAAGTGAAAAATGGGAAATATTTTCCTAGTTCCATGGAAAATTCCACCAATCAAACAAGGCCTAAACTTGTGTTTGTCTGCGCAAAGGATATAGTATTTGGTTGCATTCGACTGACTTATGAATCACTGGTAAGAGGACTACATAAATTGACAAATCATAATTAATCCTGATATCATAATTGAAGTTATACTATATGCCATAATAATATTCAAAGGCAACTCAAAATCTCACAAATTGAAGTAGAAAAACGTATGTAACTCAAAGGCAACTCAAAATCTCCATCTTAGGACACTTTCCATCCTGACAACAGCAAGATTTGTGCATTTTTCCCTTGTGTTGAGATTTACTTTTGTTGTTCAAATCTTTGTCTTCCTCCTCAGTGTTTGTGTTCTTAGGTTTAACTCCGTCGTCCTTTGTAGATTGTGGCTCGTAGGATACGAGTTCTGCTTTTTTGGCTAATTTTGCATAAATAAGTTTGATAATTGTATCAGGATGCAGTGTCCCTGAGACTTATACAAGATTTTCCTCTATATTTATAGTGAGTTAAGAGACCCCTACATACAAAGAAGTTCATTTTTAAAAAAAATCATTTGACGCATGCATATAATAGATTAAAAATATAAGAAAAAAATAGAATCGTGCTTCACATAAAGGGTACAAGCCACTCACACATGTGGGGCCCACGTAGAATTTTTTTAATACATTGTGGGGCCAGCCATGTGAGTGACCTGGTGAGCCCCTGTGAATTAATCCCCTGCACATGGGTATTAATTCAAAAAAATAAGCGCATATCCTTGACCAAAATGTACTTGATTTTGCAGTTCTCTTGTATCGTGTGTGTGTGTGCGTAGAATTAGTAATTACCTGTGAGTTTCAACAATACTTTCTCCAATTTCTTTGGAGATGCTTTACAGCAATTGAGATTCACTTTCACTACAATTTTCTGCAATAATTGAGACGATCAATGAAGGTTTATATCATAGAAAATACAGAAAACTATATATGTACCAGATGAGTAGGCTCGTCTGCCATTGGAGAAGAAGCTAAAGAACAGATTAAAAAGAGAAAACAGAGGTTTAAGCGGACTGAATATTTTACGAAAATTCGAGAGAAATACATGTAATGTTTTCCTTAAATTCCTCGAACAATTCCTAAATTAAATTTAGAAGAAATTGCACTTGTGCTACACAATGCATTTATATATTTGGTAATATAATCATTAATGGATTATATGAATTTGAAAGGAGATTACGCGAGTTATTGTTAAACCATTAAAATTTTAAAATCAAATAAAAAAGAGATTACGAGATCATTAATAATTATATCTACACGGTCGTTAAATGAACCACATTTTAATTATAACAAAGGATTTCATCGTTTTCGTATTTTCCCACTTATGTTCCTATTTTTATTTTATCATTATTATCATTAAAATAACGGTTAGAATATATCCATTCGCGTGCTTTGAATGGGGATAATATATATTTTACTGAATTTTTCTGCATGTATTGTTATTTTTTCTTATTGAAGGATATGATGGACAAACGAGTCTTTTTACATCAGCCTAGTGAACTTTTTTTGGGAAGGAAATGATCATTAGGTATGAGGAACGTCCTTTCCATAGTTCCATAATTCATATGAATCCCAAACATGTGGAGTAGCAATGAAGTTAGCGAGAGCTCTTGATCTCAATTCAGGAGTTCCAATTGAAATTTCAAATTTCCGTAGAAAAATGCAAGCAAATGACTTCCTTGATTTGGAAGCAAGATTGGAGAAGTATTTTAAACAAATGCAAATTCTTAAAGAACAAAAGGTACTGTCGGTGATGATGATAGTATTATATTAATAAGAGTTGTGCTACAATGGTAGAAAAAACTTGTGAAGCATAGGGAAAAAGCAAGAAGGTAACGGACTAACCAGAGATTCGCACTACGGAGTTGATGCAAAATTGTAGGGTGCAATGATCATTCACAAATACTGCTTTTTTGACAACATTTAATAATATATTGATAATTTTTTAATATAAGAGATGTAAGAAATACCATTATATAGTTAGTTTCCATTATAATTAATGTAAGTGTAGTAAAACAATAAATAATAATGAATGATTAGTTGGTCTTATTTAAAAGTCAACATGACTTTTTTACCTACGCTAAAAGAGTGTATTATGTTCGAATTTTAACTCTCACTAGAATCATTTTTGTATAAATCCATCATTATAATGAAATAGATTTGAGATTTGATCTCAAAATTTCTTATTACCATTTGCCTTTTTTCTACAAATTATTTAACGCATTTTTATCATGAAATTCTATCAATTTAGTTAGCAAAAGTATTTCTTATTTCTATTCAAAAGAAAAACACTTAGGGTCCGTTTGATTGTAAGAATGAAATTTAGGTGGAAAGAAAAAAAAATTTCAAGGATTTGAATTTCTTAGAACTTATTTTATTGGAAATTGTCAATTAATTGTATTTGATTTGTATAATTTTTCAACTGAAAAATATTGAAATTTTGGATCTTTTGGTGTTCGTTTGACTTTGTTTTTCATAGAAATTGTCCATTAAAGAGATATAATTTGTTACAATTGGGAATAGAATTTGTTTCAATTGCCAAAAAAAATGCCTAGAACCTCAAAAACCAAGATAATGTGGAAAATCAAGAAAATGTGAAAAACTAATTCCATGAAAAATTTAGTCAATCAAACATGAAAAAAGGTGGAAACGAATTTTAATTTTCATATTCCATGGAAAAGAAAGAGCAATCAAACATGACTTTAGATATAACAAATAAAGTTAGAAAAATCGTTTCTTATTTTTTGTTCAAAATAAAAGAAGAATATTGTATTAATCGTTTCTTAGATAATACATATTTTTAATAGTGCACAATGTGTATAATAGCTCCACCAAATTGCACTAAGATGGACACCGTGGAATCTCAAGAATACATGTTTGATTTTAACTCGTATAAAATATATTGACCTCATATTTTACGAGATGATTTGCCAACTGTCATCTTAATGAGGTAGTTAGTTTTCTCATCATTAGGGAAAAAAATAAATAGCTAGGAAAAATATGAAACGCATCAATATTATGTTACTTATATAAACTAGACGTGAGGTCGTACACCAAATTTTAAATCAAAGATTTTGCTATAGATTTTTCAAGATTTTCAAAAAAAAAAAAAAAAATTCCTTATAATTTTCAATTTTACCCCAATAATTAATTTTTTGTGAAATTTGTCCCCACAACTCTACTCTTGTGGCTCCACCCCTGGACCATAAGTATAATGAGATATTATGTTTACTTGATATTTCGTTGTTTGGCTAATGCGTGGAGTCTACTTTTCTCCTACACGAACGAAATTGAAAATTGAACTTGGTGTTCGGAGAAAATGTTTCTAGTTTTGAACTTACCTATTGTTTGATGTGGTAATTCGTTGCATATATTCTTCTATTCTACTACCGATTGGCAAGCATGGCGTCGATTTGTCAATTTTGGAGTCTAATTCTTATTCACGAACCCAAAGTAAACATCTTTAAATTGTACCTTTTGTTTTAATAATTTGTCTCTAGTTTAGAACGGGTTCGTTTGATTGCAAGGGTGGAAAATTGGTGGAAAGAAAATGATTTTCAGGAAAAGTAATTGCCTAAAAATTGTTTTGTAGGGAATTGTTAATTAATTGTATTTGATTGGTATAATTTTCCACCCGAAAAATTTTAAAATTTTCTATTCGTTTGGCTTTGTTTTACATGAAAATGTCCATTAAAGTGATAATTTTTTCCACAATTGGTTATAAAATTTGTTTCCACTACCAAAAAGTTTTAAAAAAGGAAAAAAAAAATGTTTCCTACAAAATCATTTTTTTAATCAAAATTTGGTGTTCGTGTGAATTAATCCCATGTATATGGGGATTAATTCAAAAAAATAAGCGTATATCCTTGACCAAAATGTACTTGATTTTGCAATTCTCTTGTATCGTGTGCGTGTGCGTGGAATTATTAATTACCTGTGAGTTTCAACAATGCTTTCTCCAATTTCTTCGGAGATGCTTTACAGCAATTGAGATTCACTTTCACTACAATTTTCTGCAATAAATGAGACGATCAATGATGGTTTATATCATAGAAAATACAGAAAACTATATACATATCGGATGAGTAGGCTCGTCTGCCATTGGAGAAGAAGCTGAAGAACAAATTAAAAAGAGAAAACAGAGGTTTAAGTGGAC
This sequence comes from Fraxinus americana, assembly GCA_035079005.1. Classification (NCBI taxonomy): domain Eukaryota; kingdom Viridiplantae; phylum Streptophyta; class Magnoliopsida; order Lamiales; family Oleaceae; genus Fraxinus; species Fraxinus americana. The sequence continues at coordinate 6,139,424 of CM068713.1, read as the reverse complement.
TGAATATTTTAGGAAAATTTGAGAGAAATATATGTAATGTTTTCCTTAAATTCCTTGAACGATTCCTAAATTAAATTTAGAAGAAATTGCACTTGTGCTACACGATGCATTTATATATTTGGTAATATAATCATTAATGGATTATATGAATTCGAAAGGAGATTACGAGAGTTATTGTTAAACCATTAAAATTTTAAAATCAAATAAAAAAGAGATTACAAGATCATTAATAATTATATTTACACAGTGGTTAAATGAACCACATTTTAATTATAACAAAGGATTTCAACTTTTTCGTATTTTCCCACTTATGTTCCTATTTTTATTTTATCGTTATTATCATTAAAATAACGATTAGAATATATCGATTGGCATGCTTTGAATGGGGATAATATATATTTTACTGAATTTTTCTGTATGTATTGTTATTTTTTATTATTGAAGGATATGATGGACAAACAAGTCTTTTTACGTCAGCTTAGTGAAATTTTTTTTTTTTGGAAGGAAATGATCATTAGGTATGAGACATGCTAATTTACGAAGCTTGAGAATAAGAATACAATGACAAAATGTAAGGGACATAAGGGCAAAAATAAGCAAAAATTGAAAATCATAATTTCAATTAAAATGCGGTGCGTTTGAGAAAATATGTGATGTGAATATAATTACTAAGTATAGCTCAGCAAAAATTAGTCATGGGCTAAGTTTGGGCCGTTATCTTGGTCCTCTCTTCAAATGTTTCGTCCTGATATGGTCTATTTAGCCCGTCTACATGTTTTGATTAATTCTTGGGCAAAATTTGCATATTATTTATAGTCTTAAAGCCATGCATACATGAAAAATTTTGACATCGACTTGCATTTAAATTGAATATCATAAATTCAAAAATCAGACACAGGGCAAACACAAGATTTAGATCCTATTTGGTGAGAATTAAAATCAGTTTTTGTTGTAGATTTTGATACAAATTGATGAAATGTGTGGTTGAAAAGTTGTAAAATCCATAAGATATATGGTTGAAATGAATTACAGATTTTTACTTAGATAAAATTCTAGATTTTAATTAATATCAAACATGGACTTAAGTTTTCCTATAAGATTAACCTTTAGAGTAATTTTTTTCCCTCATAGAACATCTGTAACAAATCAAAAGAAATGTGAATGAAAAGAAATATGTGAATCGGGCCATGGAGAGAAGGAAACTTTTCTTCATTCAAATGAATTCCCGTGAAAGTTGTTCCAATTACAAATGGAACAGGACTATATATACACAAAAGGAATCACAAGAATCTTCCCTATCCACTAACTCAAAATAACAGATTTAATTTACAGCTCAGCACAAAATAAAAAATCTTCTAACAGATTGATGCTCTCTCTAGAATATTCATGCTTCAGCAACTTGTTTGGGCATCAGCATTAACAGATTCTAATATCCCCCCGCAAGATGGAGAATAGAAATTGACTATTCCCATCTTGGACAAGTGAGAACGGATGACAAAAGAGGGCAGAGCCTTGGTAAGGAGGTCTGCCAATTGTAAATGAGTGGAGACATAAGAAGTCTGAACACTGCATTCCAAGATCTTATCTCGAATTAAATGGCAATCAATCTCTATATGTTTAGTTCTTTCGTAGAAAACATGATTGGCAGCTATGTGGAGGGTGGTCTGGTTATCACAGAAATGTAGCGCATGCTTAGGGTGCGATATTTGTAGGTCATGAAGTAAATAGCGAAGCCATGTAAGTTTTGAGCAAGTAGCAGCCATAGCCCTGTACTCAGCCTCGACTGAAGATCGAGAAACAACAGTGTGCTTCTTGGATTTCCAAGAAATTAAGGATCGTCCTATGAAGATGTAATACCCTGTGAAGGATCTTCTGGAATCTGGGCAAGAAGTCCAGTCAGAATTACAGTAGGCTTGTAGTTGTAGGGAAGAAGAAACTGATAAGAAAATTCCTTGACCTGGAACTGACTTAATGTACCTTAGAACTTTGTATGTTGCTGCCAAATGAGCTGTTGTGGGATAATTCATGAATTGGCTGAGAGTCTGCACAGTATAGCTAATATCAAGTCTTGTTATTTTTAAATACATTAGCCTTCCAATCAATCTGCGGTAAGAGCTAGGATCAAGTAAGGGTTTCTCATCCTCTTTTGCTGAGTTTCACATTTTGATCCATGAGAATTTTCATAGGTTTAGAAACCAAAGTGCCTGAATCTGAAAGGATGTCCAGAGCATACTTTAACTGGCAAAGATGAATTCCTTCTGTTGATCGTGTTACCTCTATCCCAAGAAAATACCTTAAAGTCCCAAGGTCTTTTATCTTGAACTGTGCATTCAACAATTGTTTTAAGGCAGCAATTGAATCCAACATAGTGCTTGCAACTAAGATATCGTCAACATAAACAAGCAAAACAGTGAAGGAATCTTTATCACTTTTAGTAAATAAACTGTAGTCCGCTTTGGATTGCTCAAAACTAACTAAAGTGTAAAAGATAGGAAGGAAACTTTGCATACCACTGTCTAGAGGCTTGTTTAAACCCATACAGGCTCTTTAGTAGCTTACAAACCTGATTAGGTCCTCCCTTGGTATACCATGGTGGTATTCGCATATATATTTCCTCTTGAAGGTATCCATGTAAGAAGGCATTGTTCACATCAAATTGATGTAAATAAAGGCTTTGAATTGCAACAATACAAATGAGACACCGAATTGTTACCATCTTCGCAACCGGGGAAAAAGCCTCATGGTAATCTATACCCTCTTGTTGTGTGTACCCCTTGGCGACCAACCTGGCTTTCAGCCTATCCACTGACCCATATGAATTACATTTCACCTTGTAAACATACTTACAATCGATAGCTTCTTTTCCACGTGGAAGGTCAGTGATAATCCAATTTTTTTGTTGGACTCTAGGGCTGATAGTTCAGTGTCCATGGCCTTGCACCAGTCAGGATTTTTAATTGCTTCTTGATAAGTATGTGGTTCAACATGCTTTGAAATAGAAGAACCAAAGGATTGTATTTCAGGAGAAAAATTATGGTAAGATAAAACATCAATCAAAGGAAAATGAATGTTTGGAGAACAGGAAGTGGCTTTGCTTGGAGGTTGTGATGATGAATTAGTAGTAACCTGATGACGGTGAAAATCATCAAGATATTTGGGTGCATTCTTAGTCCTAGTGGACCTACGAAGTAGAATTTCATCGACAACGTGATGAGGATTAGGATTGACCTAAGGAGTGGAATGAGTGGAATTAGAATGAGGAGTAGAAATAGGAATATTAGAGATTGAAGGGCTGCTATGATTGCTGTCATGGACCTGTATAGAAGTAGGGAGATGATTTGTAGAAGAGAAGGCCAGTCAATAGAATCAGAAAGAGGTAAAGAAAAAGTAGGTGTGCTGGAATCTTTATAGGAAGGAGAGGAATTAGAACCAAATGAGGGAAAAAAAGATTTGTGAAAAACAACATCTCTTGAGAGGAAGATGATCTTGTTTTCTAGGTCCAACAGTTTGTAACCCTTTATCCCTAAAGGATAGCCCAGAAAAATGTATTTTCTACCCCTTGGATCAAACTTCTTCCTTCCATGGGGTAGAGTGGTAGCATAGCAAAGACATCCCAAAATTCGCATGTGAGCATAAGAGGGTTTAGTATTGAAAAGAACTTCGTATTGAGATTTATTGTCAAGTAATGGTGTGGGGGTTCTGTTTATAATGTATGTAGAGGTCACGATACAATCATTTCAGAATTCTAGAGGAAGTGAGGCTTGAAATCGAAAAGCTCTAGCTATATTGAGTAGATGTTGATGTTTTCTTTCCACCACACCATTTTGTTGAGGTGTTTGTACACAACTTCTTTGATGTATTATGCCTTTGGTGTTAAAGAAATCCCTCATTTGAAATTCTACCCCATTATCACTCCTAAGAATTTTGATTTTAACTTTGAATTGAGTTTCAATCATGTTGTAGAAAAAATCTATGCACTTTCTGGTTTCAGACTTTTTCTTAAGTAAGTAAACCCAAGTACACCTAGAAAAGTCATCCACAAGTCGGTGCCATCATAAGCAGTAGTAGAGAACGGGCCTCATAAATCGCAATGTATCATTTCAAGTATGTGAGAAGATTTGTGGTGAATAACAGAAAAAGGAACTCTATGTTGCTTAGCTAAAGGACATACACAACAAGGAGTAATGTTACTAGGAACAAATTTGTCCTTTACAATGGGATATGTGATCAAACGCAACCTGGAAATAGATATATGGCCTAAGCGATAATGCCAAATGTCTGAAACGTTACTACTATTAATAACAAAAGAAGAAATAATGGATTCTGTTGAGTAAATTGAGGAAGGGCTTCGGCAAGAGCTGAATGAGGGACATCTTTTGCCAGCAGATGATAAAGGTCATTGTGTGATCTACCCATCCAAATCGTGGTCCAAGTGGAAAGGTCCAGAATAAAGCAAGTATTGGACAGAAAAACAAGGCAACATGTGAAAGATTGTGTCAACTTTCTGGTGGAGATAAGATTAAAGGAAAATGAAGGAACACACAAGACATTGGTCAAAACAATACTGTCTATTGACAATACCCAGATGAGTAACTTGAATGAGATTCCCATTTGGTAATTTCACAGTATAAGAGACTTCAGCAGGGATAGTACAAAAAAAGGAAATACAATAAATCATATGGTCTGTAGCTCCCGAGTCAATTATCCAAGGAATGTTTGTGGATAAGGTGATCTATATGTGACAGTGGAAAGACTAGTGGATATACCAGAGATAGTAGACGCTTTAAGATTAGTGGCAGATGACTTGGGAAGAGTCCGAGCATGATTGACAGAGAAGAAGCAATTGTGAAGTCCTTGTTCTGTAGCAGGGCCATTAGTTGCTGATATTGGCCATTTGTTAACTCTACTATGTTCACACTTTCCTTCTCCTGGTCAGAAGCAACATAAAGACTCGAACTATTTACCAAAGAACCAGTACCTTTGGCCCTGTACAGCTTATGCCCTGGAGGGTACCCATGAAGTCGATAGCATTTGTTAACTATGTGACCAATCACATTACAATGAGTGCAAATGGGTGGCTCAGCATTGCCAACTTTAAAATAGCTCTCCAAAGGATGCCCTTGAATCTTGCAGTGGGAACAATAAGGTTTCTCTCTCTTCTGATTAGAAAGGGGTTTAAAATTATTGGGTTTATAGGTTTGGTAGTTGGATTTGGTGGCTAAAGCCATAAGATCAGGTGCAAGAGCATGAGAGTCATTTGGTTCTGGTGTTCCTGTTGTTGAATGAGGAAAAAAAAACCTTATTAACAGGAAGTAGGGGGTCGGTGAGCATGATTTGGTCTCTAACATTTGCATATTTTTCACTCAATCCCATTAGAAATTGCATAACACAATCCCTTTGATATCGATCTAGAAGTGTTTTCAGTTTACCACACTCATAAGATGGGATATGATCATAAATGGATAATTCATCCCATATTGTTTTCAATTTCCCATAATAAATACTCACTGAATCATTTTCTTGCAACAGGCCTGCAAGTGCTTTCTTGAGCTGGAATATCTGAGGTTCCTTTCACTGGGAAAAACGATCCCTCAACTCCAACCAGATTTCTCGAGCATCATCTACAAACACAACACTAGATTTGATAGTAGTGCTTATGGAGTTTTGAATCCAGGAAACGGTCATATCGTTACATCGCTCGCAGACATCAAACAAAGGATCATTGGGATTAGTCGGCTTCTCAATACTCCCAGTAATAAAACTCAATTTATTTTTTGCTAGTGCTCGACGCATTGCACGTGACCAGGTTACATAGTTGTCTGTGGTGAGTGGGTCAGTGACGAGAGTCACTCCAGGACTGTCTCCATTCTCCGATCGGTAAGGATTGGTAGGGTCAGTGAAATTGAGGAAACGAGAAGAAATTTCTTAGTTAATCTCAGTGTTTCGGTCTGGGTTTGTAGAGTTATGGGAATGGGAATTAGTTCCATGGTTTTCAACATCAGTTGGTTGGGAAGCCATTGAAATGGAGCTTTACTTCTCTGATACCATGTAAGAAATCAAAAGAAATGTGAATGAGAAGAAATATGTGAATCAGGCAATGGAGAGAAGGAAACTTTTCTTCATTCAAATGAATTACCGTGAAAGTTGTTCCAATTACAAATGGAAAAGGACTATATATACACAAAAAAAATCACTATAATCTTCCCTATCCACTAACTTAAAATAACAGAATTAATTTACAGCTCAGCACAAAATAAAAAATCTTCTAAAAGATTGATGCTCTCTCTAGAATATTCCTGCTTCAACATTAATCACAAGTTAGATTAATTTTCCACGTATATACCATCTATGTTATCGATATATCAGCAAAACACCAAAAAAAAAAAAAAATCCCAATTGAACAACGAAAACACAAAAGATAAATTTGACGTATGATATGGTTTATTATGTTAAGTTCCTGTTTGGGCCACCTTTTTATCTCATTAAAATGAAAAATATGACCGTTATCCATCATATCAAAATTTAAATTCAAATTTTTCATCTCTTTTATGGGTCTCAATAACGGCTATATTTTTCATACTCATTCTACAATAAAGTGGCTCAAACAAGGCCTAACATTAAAAATAAATGATGATTAGACATATCAAAGTAGAAAATTATACAGGACAACACGAACAAGAAACTAGTGCAAGTGTTCAATTATTTTGCAAGGAAATTAAAATAGAACAAACGAGAGAGAGAGAGAGAGAGAGAGAGAGAGATGAAAATCAGGGGCTGGCAAATCCTGACTTTATCTTCTGAATAGTGGCAATATCAGTCTTGAATGATTTGGCAAGTATTTCATCATCAATTGCTGTTCCAAACACAGAATTGGGCACTGATACCGTGCCAGCATTTGCGCTTCCAAAAGCTGAAATGGCGATAGCAGGATTTTTATGGCTTCGGTTATACTGATAATGAACAAGTCCCTTAGGAAAAACAAACATGTCCCCAGCCTCGATTTGCTTAGTGTAAAGAACGTTTTTAGTATCAATAAAAGCCACTTCTAAGGTTCCAGACACTGTGAAAAGAAGCTCGGTAGCGCGAGGGTGGGTATGCGGGGGGTTGATGCCTGCCGGGGGGAATTTGAGAACAGCCATTGACACACTTTGTCCATCTAAAGCGGGAAATTCGACCAAACTAGCCTTTGTCACCATTAGGGTTCCTTGGATTGGACCAGGAAGGTCTCGGAATCCTGTGAAAGTGAAGAAAGTTCCATTGACAGACGAGAAATTTGCCGGTGTAATGAAGTCAGAGGTTATGTCTGGATCACTGGCTACTGCATTGATGAAGGCAAAAACTAACAGCAAACGCAGAAAGGATTGAATAAAATTCAAGGCCATTTTTGATAAATGCTGAAGGGACAGTTTCCTATTATCTTCTATATGTATTTATAGCGCCTTTTTATGCTTAACTTTGTCCAAATGAAAGGGCCAAATGGTTTTCTATTTCCTTGATTGTGTTGGAATTCACTATGTTGATCCAAGTATCTTTCTTTCCCGGATAAACTGATGGAGACACAAATAGAACATAAAGCTAATATTCCTCGTAATATCCGAACCTATCAACAAATAAGAGAATGTGAGCTGGGAGATCAGTACAAGAGGGAGGTTCACATCAAGACTAGGTAAAGTTTAGTTCCCGTTCGTCGTCATCCTAGTATGCATGTTTCATGACGGAGGTTTAGATTGAAACTAATATGTCATGCTGTGGATGTTAATGATGTAGTTGGTTTAGATCTTTCAATACGAAAACAATAGACTTAACAAATATGTGGAAATAATTAATGTAGTTGATTTCAAATTCAATGAAAATAAGTTTTAGCCACCAACTTTTATTAAAATTTAAGTTTTATCCGTAAGTTCGCACATTTTTGGCCAGCTTTAATATGCTTAACAAGACCGAATATTCTGGTAAACATTGTACTACTTTGATGTCTCAGACTGTTAAAACAGCCTCCCAACATCTAGAAGTAAGCATATGCCCTAATGTCCAACATTTGGCGAGCCATATCTCTATCCGGCTACTATTTGCAAAAAAACAATGACATGATCCTTTGTGTTTGACAAAGGTTTTGTATTTTCTAATGTATCCATGACTAATCTTGTAACGACGCTAGGCAAGTGATGCTTTTACAGTTGATTTTGGGTGGAGTTCATCATTGAATACTCGCTCACTACAAAAATTGAAGGTCGGAAATTCACCTCTCAAAAAAAAAAAAAAAATTTGAATGGAGAAAATATAAATTAATTTACCTAATCAAGAGTTGTCTTTTATAATGGGGTTAAAATATCCCCATTGCCACCGAATTTTTACAAATGTTTCTCAATTGTCATTGAACTTTAAAACATCCTTGAAATGTCGATATTGAACTTTACCAAATGTTTTTTTTAATTGTCATTGAATTTTAAAAGTTCTTTGAGTTGCCATTGATCTTAACAAAATGTTGTCTCATACACCCCTTCGCTACTCGCCATTTTAAAAGTTAATGAACTTTAGGAACTTATCAAAATGTTAGTTCATCCGCGTTCTATCTATCATGTCATCTAATCAATTAACTTTTAAAATTGCAAGTGACAGAACATTTTGTCAAGTTCAATGACAAGTCAAGGAAATTTTAAAGTTCAGCCCCTGTTTTGATCCACATTAAAAATTTTATTATCGTTCTTCTACTCATTTTTAACCACACATTTTTCAATAAAATAATATTTTTCATTACATCAATAATTTTTCTTTCTTTTTCAACCACACATTCTCCATCAATCTACTATTCCAAAATACATTCTTTCAAAATAATGTGACTCAAACACATTCTCAATCAAACATTTTAAAAAGTTCGGTTTCAACTCGGAGACATTTTAAAATTCAATGATAATTTAAAAACATTTGAAAAAGTTCAAAAGTAATTTCGATATTTCAACTTCTATAATGTGTCTAGATACAATCTTGCGGGGAGACCGAAATCAATTTCCAGTGGTGGCGGTAGTGTCGAAGCAACAAATCCAATAGAAAATTTTTCTCCATGGGCTTCTCGAGATTATTGAGTGCATGCTATAGTTTTCTTCACCAGATGAGCTGGTGAGGAAACATTATTACATATTCCACACAATTTTGGAGTCTAATGCCTGTCTTTTAACAAAAAAGTTCACATTTTTCCACTATTATGTCATTGCCTTAATGCTCTATAAATTCTTCTCTAGCCCTAGCAAAAACAACATAGCAGAAGCACATAATTGATAATTCTCTTGTACAAAATGGCACTTCTGCGTTTCATTTTGTTTTTCCTAGCAGTTTCATTTGTTACCCTTCAAGTAACACTGGCTGGGGATGCAGACATACTATCAGATTTCATACCACCATCAAACACCACCATGCCATTGGACGGCAGTTTCTTCACCTACACCGGGTTGCGTGCCATCACCGACCCGAACATGCCGCCAGATTTTAAAGTTTTCAAAGCTAGCATGGCTGAATTCCCTGCTTTGAATGGGCAAAGTGTTTCATTTGCAGTTCTAATGTACCCCCCTGGCACTGTCAACCCACCCCACACCCACCCCCGGGCTTCCGAGCTTCTTTTCCTCCTCGCAGGCTCTCTCGAAGTGGGATTCGTTAACACAACTAACAAACTCTTTAACCAAACACTTCAAGAAGGTGACATTTTTGTCTTCCCTAAAGGGCTCATGCATTTTCAGTACAACAGGGATGAAAAAACTCCGGCCGTCGCAGTTTCTGCATTTGGCAGTGCAAGTGCAGGAACAGTTTCTATACCAAGTGCTGTTTTCAATACGAGTATCTATGATCCAGTCTTGGCTGCGTCTTTCAAGACTGATATTGTCACTATTAAAAGACTCAAATATGGACTTTCCCAGTAAGGGATGGAAGAAAGAAGAAGAAGATGAAATACAGACAATAAAAGCATTATAATATTTATGTTTGAATTCTTGCATTTTCCCCATGTACGGATTTAAAGGCAATTTCCATGATCTTTATTAGGGGTGTCCGAAAGTTTCGAACCGGATCGAATCGAACCCGAACCGAATCGAGCGATTCTTCATAAATTAAATACCCGAACGGGTACCCGAATTGAAAACCGATGAGTTTGGGTCGGGTCTCGGGTCTAGATCAAGAACCAAAGAACCGAATAAGAATCGAAACTAAATAATTTTTTTATTTTTTATATTGAATTAATTAAATTATTTTATTTTTTTTAAACAAATTAGCAAATTAATTAAATAAATCAGATTATTTCATAATTTTAATTTTAAAGCTCAAATCATTTTTAAAGTTCATTAACCCATTTTAATTTGAAACAAATGAATATACTTTATATAGTGTTGCTGTATTAATATATACTTTTTGGTATTTGTATGCATTGAATTAATTTTATTGAACGGTTATTTATTTATATGTTTTTGAATTGGGCTACGTTAATTTGTAAAAGTTACGAATGAACTGTCATTAATTAATTGTATTTATATAGTGTTACTGTAAATATTAAAAAAAATTAATTATGGTACAGACCCGAACGGAACCGAACCGACCCGAACGGAACCGAACCGAACCGAACCCGAACGGTTCCATAATTATACTTGGACCCGACGGTTCCATTTATTAAATATTCGAAAGTTTTGGGTCGGTTCGGGTCTCTTCAGAACCGAGACTCGAACCGAACCGACCCACTGACAGTCCTAATCTTTATTACTTTGTTATTGTGCAAGGGTTAATTATTTAATAATGATCGCGTTAAGTTCGACTTCGTCTTGAATGGTCACTAAATTTTAAAATTTATCAAATAGTTGCTTTACTTGACATATTGTTCTCTCATGAGGGGGAGACAATTCATGGCCGAGCTCAACTCAGCTCAGCTCATCTCTTGTCCAAATCCTAGGCTCAACTCAATCCTTTGGCTTGTGGATCTCATAAACCTAGCCAAGCTGCCCATCGACTATTTTTTGTTTTATTTAAAATGATTAATAAAATAAGCTCAAAAACAAGTAAAAAATATATATTTTTCGTAGAAACTAATACAGTAAGTCAAAAAAAGAGAAAAAAGAACTAGCTCGTGAAAAAAATGAGCTTGACTTGACCTACGGTACGTCAAAATACAAACTCGAACCGTCAATTGATCGATCAGGGACGAGCAGCTGACAACAACTTGACCTTGTTGACATAAAAAAATGAAGCCCAAATAAATGATCGGAGCCCAGTAAGGGAGTTCAAAATACAAGCTCAAATAAGACCATTGTAGAATATAGCGGATGCCCATAAACAAAGTATTATCATCGTCCAAACTTACAGGATGTCGAGGATTTGAGCGAATGAGGCGTTTTACTGTCGCCCAGAGCGATGATCTCATTCTCGCCCAAGCCTTTGAATCGCTCAAGATTTGAGCAAATACGGTGTCTTGTGATTATTTAAAACGACGGTTATTAAAGCGATTATCAAACAACCTTATCACATCCCACGATCCAAAAATCTCGGTTACAAGCGATTAACCAACAAGAGTAAGAACAACAGTTGTGAATCGCAATTCCTTGACAAGTCAGTCATCACAAAGAAAGTGGGAAGTTATAGAGCCCCAATCAATTTCCAAGCAGCTCTATAGAGAAAATTATCAAAGGAGTATAAAAATGAAAAGAAGACATAGAAGGAAAGACTCCGAATCAATCACTCTCAATAGAGAATATATAATTTCATTTCATTTATTTTCTAAGTGCAAACTTTCAATTTACTTCGTTTGCTTGTGCCTCTTGGAGGCGTTTTGTTTCTTTCCAATTGTAATCTTCATAAATAAAGCACCAATTTTTTGGATTTTGTCTTAAGAGGTTTGTTCCTTACACAATAGTCTGAACCTTTCTTTTAATTGTTAGCGATAACCCGCGCGAAACAGACCCGTATGTCACCCTATCGCCCATTCATCACACTACACTGTCTTTTACCGTTTGAAAATTTTAGCCATGCCCCGAAGCTGACATGGCTGACTCTTTCGACTTGACAAATTATTGATGTTAATTTGTTGCATGCCATCAAAATCTCCACAATTGGTTCAAAGGGCTATCCTAAAATGCAATTTTGATCTGATAATCACAAAAAAAAAAAAAAAAAAAACATAGAATAATTACCAAAACGAAATGGAATGGAATAAACAACAAAAATGCAAAGCAGAAGTAGGGATAGCAAAAAAAAAAAAACAAACTCATTCAACTTAATACTCGCGGGCCTCGCTCTAAATTAAGAGGGGATTACCCGCCTGTCATTGCCCCGAAGCGGATATTGCCCGCTACTCTTCCCCTTTTAAAGTTAATTTCAAATTTAAGTTTTTTATCAAATAAAAATAAAATATTTATCATTGTTTTTAAAGAGTACATGAATTATTTTTAACAAATTAGAAAAAAAAATATTTACTAACTAAAGATATAAAAATAAAATAAATATATGAGACGATAAATTCGAACATGGGACCTACCCCATCCCGTCCGGTTTAACTGGGTACGAGGACGGGAAATGTAATAAAAACACCCGACGAGAAGGGATGAGAATGATTGACCCGTTCTATACCAGCCAGTTGCCATTCCTAAGCAGAAGAAAGAATTCCCAAAAAGTTTCCAACTCTAACAAATCCTTACGAAAAGTTTTCCATTTTAAAGACGTCTTGCACCAATGCTAAATCCTAGAAGAAATTTTTGTAGCTTGAACTATTGAATAAATTGGTGCACAATTTATATTCCGCTAATAAAATATACATACATGCAAATACGAATAGAGTAACGACTTATCGAAATTATAATGCGGCATAATAATGAGCAAATCACGACTTACTCAAATATTTCGAATAAGAAAAAATGAAGCGAGGTATGCGAATACAAATCTTCTTAAGACGAATTTCATCCCCACACTATGCTAACAATGTAGATCGCCAAGCAGTTCCTTGACAAGTCAGCCATCACGAAGAAAGTGGGTAATTATAGAACGTTAAGCAGTTCTACATAGAAAACCATCAAAGGAGTATAAAAATAAAAAGAAGACATAGAAGGAAAGACCCCAAATCAATCACTCTCAACAGAAAATATGTAATTTCATTTCATTTATTTTCTAAAGTACAAATTTTCAATTTACTTCGTATGCTTGTGCCTCTTGGGGGCGTTTTGTTTTTTCCCAATTGTAATCTTCATAAATAAAGCACCAATTTTTGGGACTTTGTCTCAAAAGTTTTGTTCCCTACACAATCGTCTGAACCTTTCTTTTAATTATTAGCAATAACTCGTGCGAAATAGACCCTTATATCACCCTATCACCCATTCATCACACTACACTGTCTTTTACCGTTTGAAAATTTTAGCCATGCCCCGATGCTGACGTGGCTGACTCTTTCGACTTGACAAATTATTGATGTTAGTTTGTTGCATGCCATCAAAATCTCCACAATTGGTTCAAAGGGCTATCCTAAAATGCTATTTTGATATGATAACCACAGTAAAAAAAACACACAGAATAATTACCAAAACGAAATGGAATAAACAGCAAAAATGCAAAGCAGAAGTAGGGATGGCAAAAAAAAAAAACCTTGTTCAACTCAATACCCGCGGGCCTCGCTCTAAATTAAGAGGGGATTACCCGCCTGTCATTGCCTCGAAGAGGATATTGCCCGCTACTCTTCCCCTTTTAAAGTTAATTTCAAATTTAAATTTAAAAATAAAATATTTATCATTGTTTTTAAAGAGTACATGAGTTGTTCTTGACAAATTAGAAAAATAATAATAATATTTACTAACTAAAGATATAAAAATAAAATAAATAAGACGATAAATTCGGACATGGGACCTACCCCGTCCCGTCCGATTTAACCGGGTACGGGGACGGGAAATATGATAAAAACACCCGACGGAAAGGGATGAAAATGATTGACCCGTTCTATACCAGCATGTTGCCATTCTTAAGCAGAAGAAAGAATTCCCAAAAAGTTTCCAACTCTTAACAAATCCCTACGAAAAGTTTTCCATTTTAAAGCCGTCTTGCACCAATGCTAATCCTAGAAGAAATTTTTGTGGCTTGAACTATTGAATAAATTGGTGCATAATTTATATTCCGCTAATAAAATATACATGCATGCAAATATAAATAGAGTACGACTTATCGAAATCATAGTGCCGCATAATAATGAGCAAATCATGACTTACTCAAATTTTCGAATGAGATAAAATGAAGTGAGGTATGCGAATTCGAATATCCTTAAGACGAATTTCACCCGTACACTGTGCTAACAGAATCAAATGGACATCTGTCTTGCAAAATACAATACTTCTTCCAAAATTAATATAACACAATATTAATTTTGTCTAGGAACCAATGCTTGAATGTACTCTTTTAGAATGGAAGATATCAAAACTAAATATCGAATACAAAACTCAAAAATAATTTGGAAATTATTTTGGCATAATTTAGAGAAGGAAATAATTGATTTGGAGTGAAGAAAATAGAATTAGGAGGGTCGTGTTTATAGATTTTGATGTGTCTCTTTGAATGATCACATCTTTTGGTACAAATTAATTTCAACCACTAAATCACACAATTTCATATTTAACGGTGTAGATTGTACCTTACCTAAAGGTCACACTCATTTCGAAACAATATAACTCTTTGATATTTATCATTTGCAATCAAAAAATCGCGTCTAGTGATCGTACAATTGAAACTTTTCCAATTCACACTTATAAATATTCCAAAAATTCCAACAAGAGCAACTATGGAACTCCAAGAATTAATGGTGTGATTTTAAGGTTGCTCCGGAATTTGAATACTCTTCAAACCAAAACTAGAGGGATGCATCTGTGGCTTTCCAATTGAACATTCTTCAACATGAAATCAAAGGGCTGCGTCGGGATAAAATGTGTTATGATATTGAAAATCATAGATAGCGGATTTGATCAAATACGACTTACAGATGCACAACTCACACAAATAAAAGATAATCGAAAGAAGAACCAAAAGGCATTGTTCTTCATATATCTAGGGTTGAATGAAGTAATTTTCACAAGAATTTCAAATGCTTATTTAACAAAACAACTTGGGATATTTTGTAATCTACCTACAAAGGTGAAAGCTAAGTTAAAATGGTACGTTTACAAGCCATTAGAGCAGAATTCGATACAATTAAAATGAACGATTCTGAATCTGAATCCGAAAGTTCAAGATAAGTCATGCTTTGCTGAGAAAAAAACCAATGTTGATTAAAGATGTAGCAGCAAAGACTTTGAAGCGATAGTTTATCGAAAGCCTCGTGTGAAGTTTTAAACAAAACGAGATAATATGTTTGTTGTTAGTATGTTTAGCAGGTTCTTTGTTACACCAAAATAAAGCTATTGAGAAACTACAAAACTCTACATGAAAATGACACTTGATTCTGATGTGTGTACTCTCATGGAAAACTGGATTCTTTGCAAGAGTAACTACTAAATTATTTGGCTTATGAACCCTTTAGATTATTCATATCCATCTCAACCATAATGCTTGACAGTTGACAGCCAGCTATCTACAAAGAAAGATATCCTGTTTTTTTCAAATAAATAATACTATTCATTCCCACTGGATTGAGTCTCAATCTATGTGGCAATTATATGACATTAAATGATAGGCTTCATTAAATGAGTCATTTGAGTTTATATTTAAATGAATCTATCATTTAATGTCTGGCAATTGTCACATAGACTGGGACTCAATCCCAGCAGAGATGATCAATAGCATTACTCTTTTCAAATTGAGAGAATTACTATAGGTTGCTTCTTCGATGCCCAAGACATTAGTCCGACTCCAATGTTCAAAACATATCCTAAAGTGATCGCCAACATTATTTCTCCAATCGCTGTCACTACAACCAACCAAGGTTGAGTCTTCAGCTTTCTTGTAATGTAAAGTCCCCTTTCACATACAAGGATGAAGTTTTGTCAATTTCTGCAAATCCCAAAATCAACCATTCGATAATTTTACAAAAACATTGAAGATTGAATGGTTTGTCACCTTGAAAAAAAAGCTTGGCGTTTCACAAAAGGAGGATGATAGAAAAATAATCAAATTTGCTTGTATTGCATTCTATTCTATGGCACTAAAGAGTCTTTCAATGCTGTCTCAACTGTAAACAGAGTGAACATTTCTTTTGTTTCTTCACAGAAAGCTAAAACAGGAAATCAGAATAAAAAATTACCCAAATCCAGAGCCTCTACAGGCGAATACAAATCTCTTGCCAAATTTGATTTGCCTACAGTGTTCAACAAGAATCGACCAAATATTGAAAGGTTTGTCAAACAAATTTCAGCTTCAGTCTATAGATAGTCGGACACCAATTTCCGGCCAAACAAGCATTTCCCACAACATTGATCATAAAAATCTGATATGTATACACAAATGTAAACCCCAGAAATACTGATGAAAATGGAAAACAAGAAAAATACAAAAGAAAATTGAATTTCATCTACTATAGTCAATTCCAGTGACAAACCACAACGGTATCTAATTACCCTTTACATTTACATCTAAAATTTCTCTGTGCGCTAAAAAAAAAGGGAAGAGAAAAGGTACTAAGCTCTCTAAACCTGCTGCCTATCCGATCCCATTAACTATCGGCTTAAAAGAATATTACTTTACAAGTTGAGCTGCTATTTTCTGGAAACAGTATATATGCTGTGATTATCGGGGTTCTTAATTCTTCATCTTGGCATTGGAAAGCTAAGATTTTGAAACCCTCCTTGATCAGGGTGATTGGCGGGTGGAGGCAAAGTTACACTATCCACAGCTGTCGTAATGTCATGGATGCTCGACCTTTTTCTCTCTTTTTTCACGGCTGTTTGACGAAGATAATATTTCTGTGCATGACTAGCTACTTGTGTTGGTGTCCTCGTAACCACTACGTTTCTTGAAATGCTTCTCCAATCACCTTTGCCATACGTGTCGAGCCCGATTAAAAATAACCTGCAAACAGAAAAATATGAGTCAATGTATTGATAATTATTATGCCTCAACTTAGGAAAAACAAACAGAATGATTTCACATCTAACTATTCAGAATAGAAAACGCATTGCCATTCTTGTCCAAGAAGATGCATAAGAAAATGTCAAAGAACTTTCACAAGTTATCTGTGCTAAAAAAATATAAAACTGTTAAACAATTCAAAGAAATAAAGAAAATGAAAAAGGAGGCTAGGGTTTTTATTAATTCTACATAATGCAATGGAATACTAAAGAATGATTTAACCTAGAAACAAAGAGACTATATATAGGCTAAATAAAGGAAATTGAAAAGACTATTCTACCCTTAATAAACAATAAAATAAAATAACCCTATATTCTTAACATCTCCCCTCAAACTCATGATGCTGCTGCAAGAAGCATCGAGAGTTTGCCAAGCAAGAAACGAAAACGATGAATCGGATGTGACTTCGTGAAGAAATTAGCAAGCTGGAACGATGAAGAGACAAAATGTAGGGAAATAGTGCCAGTCTTCATAAATCAAATCTTCAAAATCACTTGTATGTCAACCAAGCCGAACAAAGAACTCAAAGTTGATGATAATGAAAAATCATCATCCACCAATCTAACCAAACAGATGCAAATTTCAAATACCAGCTCCACAAATACCAAATGAACTGGATGCAAATTTCAAATTTCGAATACACCGAACCAACACCAAATCAAATTCCAAATTAACTGGACATAAACCAAACCAAATTCTCAATCCCGTGAACCGGGCATATACCAAACCAAATTTCCAATCCCATGAACTGGGCAAATTTCAAATTTCAGTTACGACAAACCAACACCAAATCAAATTCCAGATTAACTGGACATAAATCAAACCAAATTCTCAATCCCGTGAACCGGGCATATACTAAATAAAATTTCCAATCCCGTGAACCGGGCATATACCAAACCAAATTTCCAATCCCATGAATTGGGCACATAATAAACCAAATTCCAAATTACCTACTATAACCAAAAACTTAAAAGAAAAACTCCAAACAAGTTTAAGAGGAGAAAAAACCCAACTCAGAACAAAAGCGACCAACAACAACTCTCGTGACCCAAAAACAAGACACCGAATAACCAACAAAACCCATGGCCCAAATCAAAATTTCCAGCCCACACAAGCTAACAATCCACAATAAAATCAAACGATTAAATTCAATTCAAGATTCTCGACCCAAAATTCAAAATACCTTTATATAGAGAAGAACACGTAATTAGTGGGTAAATCCAATTCAATCACTCTATCAATAATATGCTCCAAACGGAATTCGGATATTGATTCAAACACCAGATACTTGACTTCCTCCAAATTGCATATATAGACGATGTAAATCCGTAAATAAACGCTGAAATAGCAAACCAAATATCCAAATCGCCCTTGACCTCTTTTTTAGTTGTCTTGCGGTCTTTTGGGCAAGAAGGCTCTTCCTCTTGCTTTGGATCTAAATTTTTTAATTTTTTTGTTTCACTAAATACGACAATTTACTCGCAGAAAGCAAGAGGGGTGATTCATTCTTTTTCCTTGCCCTTGAACGCACTCGAGGATGAGATGGGGTCAAGTTTTACGATTGAATTCTCAGATTTTCCGGGCGCCATCCGAGCAACTTTCTTCCGAGAGGCGTTGGTTTTGCAGTTAAATAAGCTCTTTATAATGTCAATTCTTGTTCCTTAGTCCATCCTTGAACAATACTATGCTCTTCCTCAATTTGACTTCTACTCCTGTTCTCATGGATCAATGCTTTTCCTTTACACCCATTCCCTTCCTTTACGTCACCTCCTGCCATTATAGCATCCCATTCTCTACCGTCAAATTTAGTTGCCTTTCTGCATCTCTACCCAAGGTTCCAAACGTCCAGATGCAATTTTCCCACTTCCAATACATCACCTCTATAAAGTCTCCTTGATGTCATGGTAAAATCATGCCGGTTTTCATGATTTTAACCCAGAAAATTTGCAAACCCTGGGCACTGAGAGGAGTCCAAGCAACGAACTATGAACATACGGAAGGCGGAGATAAAAGTGAAAAGAAATCAAGAATTCAGATCCGAAAAAAAATAAAAAAAATAAAAAAAACAAAATTGCTAGCCGAACGAGCGGCTCAAGGCCGCTCGTCGGGAACGAAATTCAAGATTAATGTGTTTAAGATCGTAACAGCTCTGATACCATGTTAAACAATTCAAAGAAATAAAGAAAATGAAAAAGGAGGCTAGGGTTTTTATTAATTCTACATAATGCAATGGAATACTAAAGAATGATTTAACCTAGAAACAAAGAGACTATATATAGGCTAAATAAAGGAAATTGAAAAGACTATTCTACCCTTAATAAACAATAAAATAAAATAACCCTATATTCTTAACAAAAACCACACTGTTCACTTTATCTCGTGATAGTTTCTAAACCACAGGCAACTAGAAAGGATCATTATGTATTAATAAGTCGAAATTTAATTATATCCGAACTAAAATGGCATCTGGTTCCACCCGTATATTAAGCATTCTACCTCAAATAAATAAGTAATCAAATATTTAACGACATGAATAATTAAATAATAGATTTCACAGAAAAGCTGAAAAAGTCGAGGCATTTGTTTTACCATTTGTTTAACAATAATGTCTGAAAGCTTATTCTCTTAAGAGATTTTGCGTTTATTTACTTAACTTCAGTCTTTAGGAGACCCTTACGTGCAAATCAGATTCAAATTTTTCGAAGGCCAGACGTGCAAAAATTTCATAATTGGATAACTGGGAATTGTCACTGGTGATCCACCACGACATCTAAGCCTTATGTTGCTAGGCATGACAAATTTATTTATATAAAATTATCGTCAGTTACTAATAAAAACTTTACCTGATAGCAAACGAAAGATAGTGAGGGTGCCTCGGATAAATATAGATCTAAATCTCTCCAAGTATCTTAAAATAGATTGTCTTTTGCATTAGCATTTTGCTTGAAAGACACCCTTTGTCTTTTGCATTAGCATTTTGCCTGAAAGATACCCTCTTTCATTTCAAAATTTCGTGAATCTTATTCGCCATTACTAATAACCCAAAATAAAAAATTTCGTCCCACGAAAGCTAAAGACAGGTCCTAATAAGCTTCAAACATGCCCCCAATTCCAAAATTTTCGTCGTCTTTAATTTAACTATTCTTTCTCCCCTTTGCATCTTAAACCCAAATTATAGATTACAGCTCAGCCACACTTCTTCAACCTTTGCCTTGCAAAATCTTAAAACCTTTAAACATACAATATCTGTTTCTTCAAGTTTTCATTTTCTTTGTCAATTTTATCGTTTATTCAACAACCTAATCTCCTTGCAAACTAAGGCAATAGACACAAACAAAAGAAGAAGTTGCATTCCCGAAATTTTCAATAATAACATTGAAAGAAAATGGTTTTTAATCCACATTCAACAATTATTCCAAAAAAAAAATTCTGAAAGAAATTCACAGAGCATAAACCCAAAATTCTGTGATATTCTCAAAATTCTGTGCATTAAGAATAATAAAGATTTTCGTTCCTTTTCAATTGAAGTTAAGAAAAAAAAAAGAATTCATTTGTTGTATAGAATTATCATTTCATATCCAGAACAAAATAAATAAATTAAATATTCAGCCAAAAATCATGACCATTGGAATGTAAATCTCTGAGTGATTTTTATACCTGTGTTCTTCTTCTGTCCAGGGTGTTCCTTTTTTCCTTTCAACCTCGTTCTTCGTCCTGTGTCCACGCGTCCCGAAGGAGATCTGACCCGGCCTTCTCGATTCATCTTGGTTCCATCCAGACGACCCTGAGTCATCGCTATAACTCGGCAGCTCGACCCGACCGGAATCAATCTCATACACATCATGCAAAAGCGACTCGTAATGGGCCCTGACGGCTTCCTGTGTCTTTCCAGGCAGCCGATTGGCGATTTTATGCCAGCGGTTCTCATCCATCTCGTCAGCGAATTCCACCAAAGAGTTTTCGAAAATCTTGTCTTCTTGCCGACTCCAATCCGCCGCCTCGGAATTCCTTATTAGCATCCATTCATTACCGCTATTATTATACATAATTCAATATCTTAGATTAATCCAATTCAATCTAATTCAACAAGATCCTCTTTTATTTTGTGGGTTTTATGCAGAAGAGTTTTTAGGAGGTTTTGGGAGAAATTTGCGGTGGACTTTTATTTTGTGGGTTTTATGCAGAAGAGTTTTTAGGAGGTTTTTTGGGAGAAATTTGCGGTGGAGGGTATATATACATAATACATGTAGAGCGAGATTTTAGAGAGAGAGAGAGATGTGGAATTGGATCTTTTGGAAGAAACCAACTTCATTTTGACTTCTTTTATATATTTATTATTTATTTATCACCCACAGTTTGTTTTCTTTTATTTTTATGACTGTAATAATTATATATACTCAGGTTATGGCCAATAATTACTTTTGACAAAGTTGGACTTCGGCCGATTTTGTTCTTCTGGATTAGCTTATAGATTTTTCTAAAATAAATACATAGTCCAATGATTGCAAGTACTATGATATTTTATTTGTTAAGTAAAATGAAATTAAAATATTGTTGTCAATAATTTATATATTTCTTCATTTCAAAATTCAATTTCTTTTTTCAAATATTAATATTTAATATGAAAAGGAGAGAGAATAAAAAACAAAGAGTCTATTACAATAAAGAACTCGAGTTAATGTAAATTTAGAACGGACCAATTACGAAATTGACCTTAGTTTGATATTGGGTCAAGTCAATAATTAGATATGTTCGCAAAGGAACAGATCCTAACCCGTCAAAAGGGACGGGCTTGTGATCCATCAAAATTTTCAAGAATTGAACTACTTGTACGATGAATTTGTACAATGATTTTGACAATGTGTGAGGTGTGTAGATTATTGCCATTGAATTCAAAAAACAATCTTTCAAATCAATGGACATAATATCTGCCAACTCACACATTGTCAAAACTTATTGTCAAATTCATTGTACAAGTAGCATGGTTCAATTTTCAAATCATGTTGAAAAGGATTTTCGAAATAAAATCTTTTACATGAAAACAAATTGCCTACCTACTTAGTCCCTGTTTGATGGTTACTATTTTAAGAAAAATCTTCCGAACCAGTTATTAAGGCCGTGTAGGTTGTTAAGTGGGTGATTTGCTCGTCGCCTCGACGATCTGACTCACCCCACTAATTTTATAAAAGTCATCAAAAGTGATTTATTCAATAATTTTTAGTTTAAATTGAATATCTCATTAGACTTTTTCAAAATCTAACAGGTCTTATATTGAATACTACAATACTTACATAAATTTTAAAATAAATACACTCAAAACTTTTTATTTTCATAATATAACGTCTTGCATACAATACTTGTGATTATTGATTTTCATTAGATATTTTTTCTGTATAAGATTCTTAGTGTTTTTTCATCATCTTTTCTTAAACTCTAACATCAATCAATAAAAATAATTTTAGTAAGTTAATAAAATATTAAAAAATACTTAATTTGACTCTTCCAACATTGTAACAACAATTACAAAATCTTAATTGCTATATTATAATTAACAAAATTTGTATAATCAATAAAAACTATAAAGAATCAAACAAAATATTTTTTATATTAGATGTTATTTTGAAGCTAAAATCGTTATCTTATTCATTTTAAGTTGGGGTGATTTTACAAATAAAAAATATTAATAATTCTTGCATATTTTATTGATATCTATTGCGGATGAATTTTTTTTTTTTTAATGAGAAAAAAGCTTCATTGAAGAGAATTGATAAGTGCATTTTATGCGTTTACTCGGACTTCTATTCTTGTTTATTTATATATAAATTGAGCGATTATCTACTTAATTTGTGTAAATTATGTTGATTTTAGAAAAATCCTAACTTGAATACAATTTATGTGAAAAAGGGCTACTTGGAGCTTAATTGGGGTTGATTTGAAGTAATTGAAGATTAACCCAATTGTAAGAGATCAATTGTAAGTATTAATAGAGCATTCAGTAAAAACTCATAAGTTTCGAGAGTTAAATCCAACATCTGAAAAGTGCGAGGATTAAATTGCAAACTCTAGAACTTGCATTGGATCAACTATAATGATTTAGAATGAAGAGGACTTAATTGCAATATTAGAATATGAAAAACTAAAAGCACATGAAAATATGAGTTCAATTGGAAAATGAATTGTTTCCTTTTTCTTCTTAAATTCTTAATTTGAATAAGGATTTTGCCTAATCTTGTTCTATAAATAAACAACATAGTCCAACAATTAGAGGGGACTTGTAGAGCTTCGCTATACACATACATTCAAGTCAAGGTTTGAGGATTCATTGTACATATATTATTCAAGTCAAAAGAAGGAAAAATCAAGAAATCAATCAACAAACTAGATTTCAAAATTTTACAAAAAAGATGGCAGAATCTTGGTACATGTAGAGATGTTGATTATTTGTTTAGATTGTTTAATAATTTCCATCATTGAAGTTGAATATGAATTGGAATCAAGTATAAATTAGGATCTAGTATAAAACGTAGAGATATTTATGCATAATGCGGTCGTTACATAAATTTTTAGAGATTTAATACGTTTTAACTAAGACATATCCGGATTCACATGGAGATATGGAATTGATTTGGTGAAATAGACTCAATGAGAAATATATGGTGATAAATTGAATTTGTCAGAAGAATTCGATCGAGTAAACATAATCAATTGTATAAAATCTGGTGATTGGGATTAATGGGATAACCAAGGTAAAATCATGAATCTTAACACTTAAACCATCATATTAAAAAATCACTTTTATTTGTTTTAGTATGTTTAAAAAAGAAAATCACAAAAAAATAAAAATAATTATTTTATTTGTTTTCGAACAAATTGAAGTTAGGAATAATTGAATTAGTTGTTGGATAGTAGTCATTGTGAGAACGATATTTGAACTCATATGTTCACTTCATTACTTGTTACGATTCGTACACTTGCAAGATATAAAAATTAACATCAAGAATAATATACAAACATAACTAATAAAATACTTTTTGACACTAACCAAAATTCATTATTTTATAAAACAGCTTTTTCCCTTCAAGAAGTGCTTTATCCACTACATCATTTGAACTAGAGTACAGAAGAAGCAAAAGAATTTGAAACTAACCATACATCCATTATTTCATCAAAAAAAAGCTTTTGCCTTTCAAGAAGTGCTTTTGAACTTTGTAAAAGTCCTTCCAAACACGAACTAAAGATTCACTACATCATTTGAACTAGAGTAAGAAGAAGCAAAAGAATTAGAATGAGACGTGTGAATTATAGAGGATTTCATTCACCAAGTAGTTTAATGCCTAAGATATATTAAATCATATCACATTTTAATTAGAGAAATATTACTTGTACATTCTTGTTTACCACTTGGTTTACATAATGTACAAGTGACAATATTTTACACTATGTCGAACAAAAAAATAGGTCAGATCAACCTGTGAAATCTTGCCAATTGTACATTATGTAAACCAAGTGGTAAACAAGAATGTACAAATAGCATCTCTTTTAATTACTACATTAAGGCTCTGTTTGATTACCACATTTTTCATGAAAAATGTGGTATTCGAGGAAAACGAATTTCACTTTGACCGTTTGATTGCAACGTGAAAATGAAAACCGAATTCTAAGGTACACCACTTTAAGCTGCATTTTATTTGTTTTCATGAAAAACGAATTTCTATGGATTTGGTGAATTTCTATTTTTCAATTAATATGGAATTGGAATTTCTTTCCACATTTACCTATCAAACAGACCATAAAAGTTTCTATTCTTTATTCATTGTTATATTTATAATCCTAACTTTTTACATCTCATACTTATCAATAACCATTAGAAAATCTTCTCTCTAAGGATTGTTTTAGTCCAAAAAATTTGTCAGCATTCTTTAAAATAAGTGGCAAATATATAAATAGTGCTTGTAATTTTTTATATTTTTTTGCTTATTCAAAAATACGAGGGGCAACTAAATATTTTACTCCTTAACATAATTTATTGACAGCAATCTGGGACAATATGTGCTAATTAAAAAAATATT
The DNA here is from genome assembly GCA_035079005.1 of Fraxinus americana. Lineage (NCBI taxonomy): Eukaryota > Viridiplantae > Streptophyta > Magnoliopsida > Lamiales > Oleaceae > Fraxinus > Fraxinus americana. The sequence continues at coordinate 6,114,294 of CM068713.1, read as the reverse complement.
GAAGATAATAATGTAATAATAAAAACTTGAGGACATATATAAGTGTGAAAATGACTAAAGGAATGAACCTTTCATTCATTTAAAATGTGGTGTCAATATCCCTACAAAATATAAAAGAGCAAGGTGGATTACTATTCATAAGGCATCATCAATTATGCCATGCTGACATCATATATTTAGTGTTATAACTATTTTATTTTTTTATTTTTAGCTTTCTCAAGCATGAAGCATTTTTCTTCTCACGGTCTTGATCCATTTGTTCACACAACCTCCCTCTTTACTCCGTTCTCCACACAACCATCCATATTGTACGAGACTTGTCCTTTCTTCTTGTCTCATTTCTATTTCTTATTTAATTTTTCCCCCTCTTTTCTATTTCTTATTATGGTTTAGTCGACTGCGGAATGTGGGGCTTCAATTTCCAACGTTGGCTCTATCGATTTTCCTTTATTTCCAGCTTGCTGAATGTGGATTTTCGTGCGTAGAGGATCAATTTCAATTCCTCTATATCAAAAGGTATGTATTGCTCATTTGGCATTGAGGAAGATTTATGCTCGGAATGTGCCATTTGAGATTTCCTCTGGGATATTGTTGGGGATATTTTTCATGTATCGTGAGATTGAGGAAGGACCTATAAGGTTTTATGGCAATTTTCTGTAAAATTTCTGGGTATTTAGCATTTCGAGGATCATTGTGAATTTTACAAACAATTTGCCTCAAATTCATTAAAATTTCCCTTTGACGTCCATTTTTTGTTTTTGGGTTTCAAGAAAACAATGGTTCAATCAATAGGTTTTCTTTATCGTTTAACAAGTTTTGAAGAGGAAAAAAATGGTGATTTTGTAGTTTTTTATGCGTGAAGGCTGTTACATAAGTGGGGTGGGGTCCCAATGTTTCCCATGTTACTAATTTGTAAAATTTATAATCCTACATAGGGAAAGTTGGAATTTGTTTAACCGTTTCAAAATAGTATTGCAAGAGATTGGGTTCACAATTCTACAATTCTTTTCTGGAATAAATAGAAGAGTTATTGCTTACTTGGAGGACCTAATGTGATTTATGTTCACCTTGTAATCCAATATCATCGTGTTTTTCTTGTTCTTATTATATAAATATTCATTGACCTGGAATATTATGGTTTAAAAGGTTCTTTAAATGTTGGCATTGAATTTCACAATGTATGAAGCAAACATGTTGATTGATAGTAAACCATATCTTATTTTAGTTTTGATATATGTTAATTAGCATGGTTCTCCGTTTTTTAACTTTTGTTCTTTATCAAGTAGGGATTTTATTTCTCTTTGCAAGTGCAAAGGCACATCCAAATATGTTCACAGAAAATGTGTGGACCATTAGCGTACTATGAAGGTACATGCACTTATTAGTTGCTGTGAAGTTATTCTTGTATTAATCTTCTCTTTCATTTGTAGTTTTCTATTAACCTATTTGCTTCATTATTATATTGGAAAGTGCTAAAAGACTGCATATTTTGTTATTCTTATTTACTTCATTAATTTTTTTGAGTAGAAGTGAATTTATCTTACATTGATTATCGGTAGTTCTTTTGTGAAACTGAAATATTAACATATCAAGATGTTCAAGCATAGGATTATGGGGAGCTTTCTCATCCTCCATTTGTTTATATAGTTTGTCATAGTAGAAGTTACCTCTAAATTGCCCAAATGTTAGTTGTAAAGTCTGATAAGAAGACTGGGAAACCAAAAGGTTTTCCCTTTTTTGTTTATAAAAATGGGGGAGTGTGCAAAAAGTTCATTGATTGAACCCATGAAGACTATTAATGGGCATTAAGAGGTTTGTAAGTGTGGCCATCAAGATTGTTGATAAAGAGAAGGTTCTTAAGTACAAAATAATAATTGGTTAGGTACTGTTGTGGAATATCCCCAAAATACATGAAAATGAAGTACAACATACATATTTCCATGCATCTATCTCATATATGTTTATTTGAAATTGTACATACTATTTGAAGAAGTAGTACCTTCTTTTCAGTTTTGGTGGAAAACTCATTTTTCTACGAAAATTTTGGCAATGGAGCAGAAAATGAAACTTGTTGTCAACATTTTACCAAACAGGTAATAATGCATTTATTATTATAACAACTTACTCTGCCACAAATTGCATATCATGTCTCAGTATATATTTATATTTTCCTTAAATCAAATAATACTCAAATTATGACATTACAAACTACAATGCCCATGGATCTTCTCAAGACCAACCGACTCCATTTTCTTTACCGGCAATAGATGAATCATAGAAGATACAATAGGAGGAAATGGAACTGAGATCAAAATCTGTAAATAGCACATAATGTTTAGTTGTTTACCAATCCAATATTTTGTCTTTTCAATTGAATTCATGATTTCTTTTATTGTTTTACTAACCTGATCTACTTGAATTCTTGAAGGCTTTTTAACGTTGTCCTATATCTAATCATGTTTTTTTTGGATCTATTTGCTTTGAATTCCATATATTTATGGTTTAGTTTGGAAATATTAATTTATTGATAGTTTTTCGATATTCTTCATTTGTAATAAGATCAATTCTGAGCATACAATTGTTGATTTTTTGTTAAAACAACATTATATTTTTTTTGACGGTTACATCAACAAGTTCACTTATGTCATATTAAAAAATAATAAACTTTTGCTGAGATTTGACAAGTTGAGGTATATAGATACATTGATCACACTCAGCTAACCTAACTAATTATGAGGCATACATGATTTGGTTGTACGCTTTGAAAAACTATCAATTCGCACCATAAGATAATTTCTATCTTTTGTTTGTTTGTGAAATGCTATTGATTTCAATTTGTTCATATGCTGAGATATTATTTAAGATTGGGTGTTATTGTTTGTAATTCTTTTATGAAAAAAATGTTTTTTTCTTTTTCAATGGGTATTTTATTGATTCTGAAAACTTTTTTGCGGTCATCATTTGTTTATAAAAATATTCAAGATTTAGTTATTTTTTAAAATGATGTTTCAGAAAGTAGCTTTACGAGGCTCCATTTGCCAATGTTGTGCTGCAATAGTGTTCAATTGCATTTTTTTCTTGATGTATAAGTATACTAATATTAATTTTGTTAAGTAGATCAACAATAATTCTAGGTGTGATTGATGCACTTATGATATACTCAACAAATGTGTCTACTAGAATTCCCGAAGGAAAAAGAGAAGTATATTTCTATTTGCAAGGTGGTAAGTTGTATAATGGATAAGATACAATTTTTAGCTGCTTTGCAAGTAATTAAGCTTGTCTTATTGATTACTAGAGAGAGATGTCAAGAATCACAAAAGACGATTGTTATTTGTGTGGTTATTTGGTTTGCAACTTCTCTAAAGTAGTCTGGCCTTGTTGTTAAATTTTTTAACTTGGGTTAGTTGTTTGTGTATATTGATATTACTAAAGCAGCGTGTCCTGAAAAGGGTGAAGGGATAATTTTTTATATAGTAGGTTAGATGTATATAATATCTGACTAACTTCGTTTGCGACTAATTTATTGAAATCAAAACAAATTTGAATGTTCAAAAAATTTAAATCATAAAACCCCAATGTTTAGATGTTGTAGCATAATATAAAAATATATTAATTTGGCTACATAAATAATATATAGATGTTCTAAAATAATTTGTCATTTCAACAAAACACCTTCTAAAATTATAATAGTAATCGTGCGACGCACGATCCCGACTAGTATCAACCAAAAAATGTAACATTGTTCTCGAAATTTGCTCACTTGGATGAGGGTATCTTTAAGAGGCATGGATGTTGCTTTTCTAATTTTATATATATTTCATTTTTGTTGTATTTACTTTATTTTTGACGTTACTATAGGTTCTTGAGTGTATTCAAATTTTGCTCTTAGTTGAGGATATGGAGCCAATAAATGCTCCCTAGTTTTTGTTGAGAATATTTAAATTATTTTGAATTTAAACCTTGACCAATCGAAAAACGATATCGATGTATTAATTATATTGCAACTTGGGCAATATTTAGGAGGTTTATTGGTTTTCAAAATGTTAATATCATTTGGGAGGTTTAGGTTTCCTTGAATTAACCTAATGTTCTTCTTTGGCCTTTATTTTAACTTTTTTAGTATCATTATTATTATTTTGCTAGAAACAATTTATCTTCGTGTTAGATAGCTTAATTTAGAATATGCGAGATTAAAAAAGAGAGGAATATGTTTATTAACATTATTTGTTGTACTCAATTATAGTGTATCAAACATTTCAATCTGGTATGTTTGATGGTGTTAACATCCGATATGCGACCTAATTAAATCTGATTGTTAAATACACTCAACTTATCCTAATTTGAGATCGGCTTGATAAGGTCAGTTCATAACGTCGTGGTTCAAGGGAACATAATGATTATAATTTTTTTATAGACAGTTAAAACATCCAATTATATCAAATATTACATTCAGAACTTACGTCACCGCCCACTTATTTCACTAATCATATAATGTAGCTTCACCCACTCACTAGTTCATTAATTGCTAGGGACCCACTTAAAGGACGGTTTCATGATAAATTGACGAAGCCGACCTCAGTAACCAATGAAGGTATGCCAGTAATGTAACTTTTCAGTTTGGCACTAGTGATTGACAAGACGTGAATGGGAAAGATACTAGATCTTTTTTTTTTCTATAAAAGGGTGTAAGGTATCTTTAGAAGGAAGATGACACCTTGGAATGAAAAAACATCTCATTTGATGAAACTCTTGTAATGTATAAGTGATTATTATAAAAATCTTTATTTTCTCTTTACTTGCTTTGAAAGTTGACTTGAATTGTACCATACACTTTTTAACGTCAATAAATGAAATTCTACAAATAATGTGCAAAAAAATATCATTTTTTTCTTCATTAATAAAGTGGGTTCTAATCAATCAAAAATATAAAATATAATATACTATTTATGGCATAATTGAGTTAGACGGTAAGATATAAATAAGTAAATATAGTTATATTCTCCAATACAATTAATAAAACTACAATTATTTTTTCTTACCTTCTATCATTACAACATGCTGATCTTGGACCATGAACTTTTATCTGTTTAAGGTATAATTAATTTTTATTTGTTGGTAGTAATTGTTTAAGTGGTACTACTCATTCCACTTTATGTCTAAACCACACAAAACCTAAGGTCGGCAAAAGTTTTTATTAACTTTTTAATTTGATTCCAAGAATATCCATGCAGAAAATACCAACTTTGGAACCTTGTGAACAATTTTTATTTATTATTTTTGTCTGAAAGCTCCAATTTTGTCAAATTTCATTAAAGTTTATCTACATTGGCAGGAAATTTGTATATTAATTAGCAAAATTGTATAGGCAAATGAAGGTAAATAAAAAGTACACGGATTTTGGACAACATCATAGTCATATTAATTAGTAAAATACATGTTATTTTTAAGTAAACTTTATCTTTAAATATACTAGTCACATCTAAACGTGAGTTGCACGCTATTTTGAAATATTTTAAAACGCTGTAAAAATGATATTTGAAAATCATTGAATTTAAAAAATAGTTAAAAAAACTGTTTATATAAAATGAACTTTTTATACAATTCAATTATTTATTTACGTGTGTGAGAATAATTAATATTAATATGTTTTCGGGATTATTCAATTATTTTAGAAATACTACAATTCAACTACTTATGTATGTGCATGTATACTAATTAATATTTATTTATGGATATATTAAATATAACATGAAGTCATCAAATTCATGTACACATGTTTTGTCAGCTATTCAATTATTTTAGGAGTAAATAAATTATTTAAATTCATGAACGCGTATTTATTTTCAAGATTATTCATTTTATCATAAATTATTCTAGGAGTATATAAATTTTTAAAAATCATATAATTTGGGAGCTATTAAATTATTTTAAGCGTAGACAAATTATTCAAGTTCATGTACACTTATTTAATTTCAATATTATTCTTTTCATCTATGATATAACATCATTTGTCTAAATGTATATAAATTATTCTTTTTCTATATTTATTTATTCAAATTAAATAAATTTCATGTTGGTTCGTGTACATCCTTTTATTTAAATGTATATAAATTCATATTTTTCTATATCGATTAATTCAAATTAATTAAATTTCACGTTGGTTCACTTACACCCCATTTGTTTAAATGTATATACATTATTATTTTTTTATCATTGGTTCAAATTAATTAAATTTCTTGTTCATGAATCAATTTGATTATTCTCATACAATTCAATTATTTATTTGTGTGCATGTTTAATAATTAATATTAAATTAAATATATATTGAAAAATGAAAGATATAGTACTATTGAAATAATTAAATTGTAATATGACTAAAATCGTTCAGAAAATAATTCTCACTTGATGCGATATTTAATATATTATAGATTTGAATAAAAAAATTGACCTTTAAATAAAAATAATAATATTTTAATGTAATTAGCTTACTTATTTGTACTTTGTCTTATAAGTAAACATTTTTAAGATTTGGCCAAACACGCTCTCTAAATGTTGATGTCATCTATTTACAAAGCAATTTTCACGGACTGATCGTCTGATGATTTGATCATAAGGTCTGTACGTTAGGGAGTATTGTAATGGCGCGATTTAAATGAACACGTGTTATTCATTTCTATTAACTTAAAACGTTTAAATGAAGCGGTTCACCAATTATATAATATAATTAATAAAAGACCCATATAAAATATAGTTTACCACCAAGAAATCCATAGAAATGAAAATAAATTAATAAGAAAATGTATTAAAAAAATCAAACTACTCAAACATGACATATGAACTAATTAATAAATCAAGACATTGAATTGGAACTCACCAACCTACAAACATGACATATGCACTAATTAATTAAACTACTAAAAAATAATAATAATAATAAATAATAAATTATTTCACATATTTTACTAATTTCTATTGAACGTGTGTGATATTTGTCTGATGTCGGCAGCCACCTACGACATGTGGATTTGTCGTTTTATGTAGTTTGGTTATACTATCCCGCAAGCAATCACTTTTGAAAAAGCGGCATTGACAAATCTCCTCCTTGAAGGTACCTGGAAGTTCACGAATCTACGTGGCGTTCCCACATATGCACACGTTTCCTATAACTGGAAAATAACAAAAGTTTTGGATAAGATGAATTTTGCCGCGTAAGATTAAATGGATAATGTTGAATGCCGAATTTCTTATATTTGTTAATTAGGATTGCAGTCGGTATAAAAAGACCTAGTTCCTTTCCATTATGTTAAAAATCAAGACTTTTAACGGAATTTGTTGATTTAAAATTTTGAATTTTTTAATTAAAAGTAATGGTCGAAAAAAAGTAACTTTCACACTAGCCGACAGTTCTATGTATTCTTCGGAAGGTACCAGATATACCCCTCAATAATTTAATCGGTGATCGGTGAAATTATGCATTAAATTGAAAATTCGATCATAGTAAAATCATGTTTGTTAAAAGCAAAAGCATGAATATGATGTGACGTTACATTTCTTTTGTGTAATAATTCGTCAGGCGAAAAATATTTTTGCAAACGAATCCCACCAAATTGTTAATGAAAATTAGTTTTTGAGCTTTATTTCTTTGTTATTTTAAGTTGCAAAGCCCACTTTGAGGAAGTCCAAGCTTAGAACCCAATTTAATCCATCATAGCCCAAATCACGAACATACCTAAAAATCTCCAAATTCCATGGGAAAATTAGGCCCATTACGGTCCTGATTTGAAGAAATCTGTGGTATAAATACGAAGTGTTTTATCCAACAATCTATCAAAAAATTCTTTATAAATATTGCCATTTTTCCTTGTTTGAATATTTTTTCCTTTTAAGTATAACTTGAATGATCCTGTCCAAGTCTTTTTTTTTTTTAATTAATCGATTCTGCTAATTTCGATGTTGGTGGTGTATTTGAGTGTTTGTCACTTTTTTTAATAATATATTTGTCACTTTTTAAGTTTGTGTTACTTTTTTTAAATTTCTGTCACTTTTTTTGTGACAAACGTCAGTTTTAATTGTTGTTTTGTCACTTTTTTCAGTATTTATTACTTTCTTTTCTTTTTGTAGGATTGAATTTAAATAATTCCTCAAAAATGTTGGTTTGAAGGAAAATTTACGATATATTCTCTGCACGAGATAATAACGGATTTAAACGAAGAGTCTAGCTTTATTGAACTAATTTCAATATTGTAATTGGCGTGTCACTTTTTGAATTTCTGTAACTTTTTTGAGTGTTTGTCACTTTTTTTTTAAATCGGCGATGCGCATAGATGACACCATCTTTGTTTTGCAACGATGTCGAGCAACTTCACCGAGGCTTGTTGCTCTCAGAGCAATGTTGCTGGGACGGTGGCATCGTAAGGACAACATTGGCATCGATGTGTGGTAGAGAGAGAGAGAGAGAGAGAGAGAGAGATGAAGAAGGTTAGGAAGTGAAATTTGGTGGTGGTGGGGGTGGGGGTGGAGGTAGGGTTGGTACATAGATTAATTTAATTTTATAATAATGTTATTTTATTATTAAAATGTTGAATTATCACCTCATTTTTGTGAACAAACTCTAAACTTGATTTATGAAATTGAAACTTGAAAAACTTGGTTGCATGTACTTGCTCTTTCTGTTAAGAAGGCACGTGCCATCATATTAAAGGTCTGGTTGGGAGTTTTGGAGGGGGTGCTTTTCAAAATGCCCAAGTCAAAGCACCCATTTTCCACTTTGCCCAAAAATTTTAACCATTCACCACAATAGCCTTCTAAGGCCGAAAAGACGAAATTACCCTTAAAATGTTATATAAATTACAAAAAATGGTATTGTTTGAAAAAGACAATAATACCCTTTTTAAGTTATAAAGAATTTCAAACACTTCCTAGTTAAAATTTCGAAACCAATTCACTTTCTCCATCTGTTTACTCCAACACAGATAAAAATAATTTCATTTTTCATCTACTTCAAATTTGAAAACAGATAAATTTATCAAACGCTCAACAAGGAAATATTTCACAGCCATCAGTGAAATCGGTAAGCATATTTTTACGTATTTTTAATTTCGTTTTGGTTAAGTACATTATTTTAATCTTTAAATCTTATGTATATGAAAATTTTATGATCTATAATCGACTTTTTTTAAACAAAAACGAGAAAAAAATTCATCTGCATGAGATTTTCAGATCTGTGATGGAAGAAGAAAACCAATTCCACACGACCCGGACGTCCGGGGAGTCTGGGCCCAGACGCCCGGAAGTCCGGGCCCACTCTCCCGGGAGTCCGGGCCCAGACGCCCGGAAGTCCGGGTAGTCCGGGCGTCCGGGGGCCCGGGCGTCCAGAGCGGTGCACCCTCGACGGTTTTTTTTTCCACGAACATAACAAATATATTTTTTTTAATGCAGCAGATATGGTTGCAATCCCGGTTCTTTACTTTGGTGAATTTGAAGATAATGGAAATGGTCGATGGGTCTGGAAATGGACAGGTGATATACATGGCTCAATTTCAATTGTATTGACATCGAATACATCGTATGCAGAAATGTACAGTGAGATACAGGACGTGCTTGACATCAATCCCTCTCAGTACGACATGGAATTGAGATTTCTATTCAACAACGAGCATACATCCATTCCAATTCCACCTACAAAGGTTACTTCTAGAAATGGCATCAAAGCTTTAATTGCATTGAACGAAGATCGCAGGACTACTCCTCTTTGCGTAACTTTAGTAAAAAAGAATGTCCCCGATGGTGAACACGAAGATCTCGATAGAGGGGATCATAATGTGAATGATTTTTGGAACACGGTGGAGATAGCTCGTGAGGATGATGTGGTTATTCCCACTACAGTTGTTCATCATCATGATTTCACCGTTACGCACAGAATTCCCTCGATAGTTGATGACAACGAGAATGCAAATGAATTTACGAATGAGGATTTGATTGCTTTATCCGGTCGAAGACATGGGTCGGGTTCAGGTACCTCTAATTGTTCTCGTACAGTTCCTGATGATGAAGATTTATATGTCGAGCAACTGTTCGAAACAAAGAAAGATTTGCAAGAAGCTGTGCACCGGATTGCTTTGAAACACAATTTCGAGTTTAAAGTTAAAAAATCGGACAAGTCGACGTACACAATCATCTGCATTGACGACAGTTGCCATTGGCGTTTGCGAGCGACGAAAATGGACACGAATGAGTTCTTTGTAATTCGTAAGTATGCACGAGAACATACTTGCGAAGTGGGTATTCGTCGAAATGATCACAGACAGGCCCGAGCATGGTTCATTGGTCGACAAATAATGGACAAGTTTCGGGACCCACGAACGATCTACAGACCTTCGGACATCATCAACGACGTCCGTCGAGATTACAGGGTGGTCATGAGCTTTCAGAAAGCCTGGAAGGCCAAAGAATGCGCATTGGAGAACTTAATGGGTTCGACCGAGGAAAGTTACGCTAAATTGGCTAGATATTGCCACAACATGGAGAAAACTAATCCTGGATCGGCATTTTATATTGATACGGACGACGGGAATCGCTTCAAGTATTTTTTTCATGGCCCTTGGACAGTGCATTCGAGGATTTCGGAACGCGATGCGACCCGTAATTCTAGTCGACGGTACAACCCTTAAGGCTAGATACGAAGGCAAGTTGATTATTGCTACGTGTCAAGATCCCAACATCCAAATTTACCCTCTTGCGTTCGGTATAGTCGATGGAGAGAATGATTTAGCGATGCGTTGGTTCTTCACGAAGCTGAGGGAAGTAATTGGAGACGTCGAGAACCTTGCATTCGTAACTGACCGGGGGCAATCAATAATAAATGGTATCGCCGAAGTCTTTTCTGATGCACATCACGGTTATTGTATGTACCATATACAGGACAATCTAAAGACGAAGTTTCGGGGCAGTGGCATCGTTGCATTGTTTAGGAAAGCTGCAGAGGCGTACAGTTTTGAAGAGTTTGAAAAGTTCATGGGTGAAATAGAAAGTAAATCACATGCTGCAAGGGTTTATCTAACGGAGATGGGGAACGAACATTGGGCACGATCACATTTTTCAGGACGTCGATACAACATGATGACGTCGAACAATGTTGAGTCGCTCAATGCGTTATTCAAGAAGGATCGAGAGTTACCAATTCTCGCAATGATTGAGCAAATTCGTAACAAGGTGCAGCAGTGGTTTCATGACCGGCGTGAGGAATCACAAAATTGCACAAGTGTGCTGACTCCGGCTCAGGAAGATAAAATCTTCAAAACTCTAGAGGTTGCGAGTAAGGTATGCGTGGAACCACTTGATCAGTTTCGCTTCTCCGTGAGATGTGGACGTAATATCGGATACGTCGTGGACTTGAATGATAACACATGCACGTGTAGAAAGTTTCAGTTGGAAAGGTTTCCGTTTACGCATACAGTGGCAGTGGCTATGCATAGAGGGATTCCGACACACGCCTTATGCAGTGTTTATTACACGACTGATTTTTGGAAAGCGGCGTATGCCGAAACGATATTTCCCCTGCCAAATGAAGTCGAGTGGGAAGTTCCCGACCATATTCTCCCACTTAATAATTTGTTGCCACCCGAAATTGGACCACGTGCTCCGGGACGTAGACGTACGTCTAGAACACCATCCACCGGAGAATTTCCCCGACCTCGTAAGTGCGGCAGATGCGGCGCAACAGGGCATACTCGTCAATTTTGTACAAGTCAGATTTCTCTACATAACAATTCAACCGATGTGTAATATTATGTAATAGTATAATATGTATAACTGAATAATATGTTTTTATTTAGTGTCGTTAAATATTAAATATTCAAATATTTATTTAAATTATTTATTTAAATTCATTGATTAAAGAAATTATTTATTTACATAATTTATGTTAATTGATTAATTCAAATATTTATTTAAATTATTTATTTACATTCATTGATTAATGAAATTATTTATTTACATAATTTATGTTAATTGATTAATTCAAATATTTATTTAAATTATTTATTTATATTCATTGATTAATGAAATTATTTATTTACATAATTTATGTTAATTGATTAATTCAAATATTTATTTAAATTATTTATTTACATTCATTGATTAATGAAATTATTTATTTACATAATTTATGTTAATTGATTAATTCAAATATTTATTTACATTATTTATTTAAATTCATTGATTAATGAAATTATTTATTTACATAATTTATGTTAATTGATTAATTCAAATATTTATTTAAATTATTTATTTACATTCATTGATTAATGAAATTATTTATTTACATAATTTATGTTAATTGATTAATTCAAATATTTATTTAAATTCATTGATTAATGAAATTATTTATTTACATAATTTATGTTAATTGATTAATTCAAATATTTATTTACATTATTTATTTAAATTCATTGATTAATGAAATTATTTATTTACATAATTTATGTTAGTTGATTAATTCAAATATTTATTTACATTATTTATTTAAATTCATTGATTAATGAAATTATTTATTTTCATAATTTATGTTAATTGATTAATTCAAATATTTATTTACATTATTTATTTAAATTCATTGATTAATGAAATTATTTATTTACATAATTTATGTTAGTTGATTAATTCAAATATTTATTTACATTATTTATTTAAATTCATTGATTAATGAAATTATTTATTTACATAATTTATCCGCAAATGTAATAGTTAATAATACTTAATGGAATATGAAATAAACATTTAAATAAAATAATGTATATTAATTACATAATTACACAATGTACTAAGGATCACAATTATATTCATACAAATCACAAGCTAGCTTCAACCTCCACATGTCTATAAACGATTGGGAAATTGTATCAATCTTGCGACCAATACTCAAAAATTCTATATACTTTATCGCGAACATCCCACAGTCGCCCCTGCGAGTAAATAAAAATATATTAATTCGATAACATATAGCTAAAAACTAAATTTACAAATTGAAAACTTGTAAATTCTTACGATATTCCTTGTCTCGCCGTCGTCGTGTCCCGCATAATGGCTAATCCGTCATTTACTTGAATATCCGCATGTCTAGCCATCATGGGAATGATCACTCTCATCGGCTCCAATATCTGCTCCAGTTGCCCTTGGGTCAAACAGCTATGGTCGGAGTCGTACACATGTATAGTCGAATCCGCGAATACGATCTCAACTGCAAAGCAGTGTGAGTTCGCGACCTGTGGAATGTACATATGTGTACAATCCATCCACGGCTTCCCGTATGTCGGCTCCAGCCCAATGACCCACTCCAACATGTACTCAGGCACCACATATCCACCGCTTTGGAGTAGGAGTGTGCTGTGCTCAATATCAAGGGCACGTGCGAAACTGGAGCTAAGGATGACTCGGCCAGGAATGCCAAAAGATCTCAGGTGTCTCCGAGCTCTATCGCGCAACAGTTCCATAGCCAAGTCGATATGCTAACACCAATAAAAAATAAATGGTCGTTAAATTAAATAAAATAAAAAATAATTAAATAAAATAACAAATAACAATGAGAATATCCTTACATCATCGGCGAGCCACGCACCCCTCGTCAGAACATCGTCGAACCACTTCTTCGCGTTCGAGATGGTCATCGTCCCTATCTTATAGTTGTCCCTACAAAAATCAAAATAGTGAATTGTTACAAAAAGCATAGATGATCTCGTATGTACTTTACGAAAATGATAAAATACTTACTCATGCTGAAGGGATGTGAACCACAATGAGAACGCCTTCTGCCGAACCGGGTCGACCTCGCGGAAGAGATTGGGAAAGGTCCCATCCAAGAACGTGCGTCTCTTCGCCTCAGCTGTGAAGGGGGAAACGATGTACTGTGACGGCAATCTCGATCTCTTACCAACCACCATCGGTGTCACGTCAACAGCACGCTTAGTACCCTTCCTCAGCTCCGTAGTCCCCTCCGACACAAATACTACGTCATCCGCCTCCACCTCTGCCGGTACCCCTTCCACCCCCTCCTGTGCCCTCCCCTCCGGTACCCCCACCTCCGTCAGTACCCCCTCCACCTCCATCCCCTCCGGTGCCCTCTCCTCCGGTACCCCCACCTCCACCTCGGTCTCCGCCGGTGCTCTCTCCACCCCCTCCTGTGCCCTCCCCTCCGGTACCCCCACCTCCGCCGATACCCCCTCCACCTCCACCTCCGCCGGTACCCCCTCCGGTGCCCTCCCCTCCGGTACCCCCCCTCCACCTCCGCCGGTACCCCCCCTTCGGACTCCATCGGTACTCCTTCCACCTCCACATCCGCCTCCGCCGGTACCCCCTCCACCTCCACCGGTACCCCCACCTCCGCCTCTGCTGGTACTCCCTCCTCCGGTACCCCATCAAAAAATGATTCGTAATCTCCCCCCGGCCATGACAGATCATCGTACCCCATCTGTCTCGCTCCACCGTCACCCTTTCCATCTCGATGACTGTCAGTCCCTCGTAGGGCTGCTACGTCGCCCCGTAACATATTGACCTCAGTATGAAGGTTTCCTATCTCGCGCTGTAGATCTACCACGTCGCGACGTAGAACGAATACATCATTATATACATCGTCGATATGTCCCTTCAGCTCTTGTCGCAGTTCGCCCATCTCTTCCAACAGTCTGGCAGAGCTCTCGTCAACCTGTTGTCCCAACTCTCGGCGCATCGCGCCCATCTCGAACGACAATCTGAAAGACTGATCGTCGACCTGCCGTCCCAACTCTCGGCGCATCGCGCCCATCTCGAATGACAATCTGGAATACTGATCGTCGCCCTGCCGTCCCAACTCTCGACGCATCGCGCCCATCTGAGCCTGTATAAACTCAGTAAGACGGCCATACAGATCAGTGGACGAGGGAGAAGGAGACCTGATCAGCGACGGTGATGCCCTCGACGGCGGTGGTGAGGCCCTCGGCTGCGGAGGTGACCTCGGCGGCGGTGGAGGTGACCTCGGCGGCCGAGGTGATCTCGGCGGCGGAGGTGACCTCGGCGGCGGAGGTGATACTGGACGGCACTCCTGAGAAAATAAAGTCCGAATTATTAATTTAATTCAAAATCAAAACGTTAATCAACATATTATATTCAATGAACATACCCTATCCCGATCAACGATGGACTCGGGCGTCGGATCATCTGACGCAGCCTGGATAGACAAGGAACGTATGTAACTCTGACCCTCCTCCTCTATCGACGGGGTCAACTCAGAGAGGACTTCAACCTATCATATTGACATTTTACCGAGTTCATGACCAT
This sequence comes from Fraxinus americana, assembly GCA_035079005.1. Lineage (NCBI taxonomy): Eukaryota > Viridiplantae > Streptophyta > Magnoliopsida > Lamiales > Oleaceae > Fraxinus > Fraxinus americana. The sequence continues at coordinate 6,098,982 of CM068713.1, read as the reverse complement.
GTATCGATATTTTGAAAGGACATGCAATATAAATCGCAAAATGTATACTACGTACCTCAGGATCGTCGAGAAGAGCTGATATTTGTTTTGCAAGTGGCTTGTCCTGTGCTCGCCATTGATAAATCCGAGGGCAGCACGTCTCCACTCTCGTCGCATACCGGCTAGCCAATATGGGGACAGTCTCGTACACCCATATCTGCAACAGTTACAATTATTACATATAGAATTGAATACTAAAAATAGATAATTCATTATGTTGAACATTTACCTGCAAAGCCAACGGCAGGCCATATGCATCGTACTTGCGCTCGACTCTATCCCCCTTAGGCATCGAATATCCCCTCCTAAAGTGTCGTAAGGTATCCTCAAAACATCTCTACCCCCAAGGATAGCTGTTGAAGGTATCAATGTCATCCACAACCTCCAAATGAAAAAGGTCGATCGACGTCTTCTTGTGATGACACCTGAGCACACTCTCGAGGATAAGCACCATACCCAGCTTCAACTTATCAGACATGTCCTCGCATGCCCTGAATGCGTCCGCCAACTGCCCCGGAGTGACCGCCGTCTGCCCGTGAAAATATTCATTCAACAACCTCTTGTTTCTCGGAATACGGGCCCGGGCTGCTTCTTCGCCCGTACACATCAATCCGGTGATGAGGGCAAACTCGAATATAGAAAATCTAACTACCTTGCCCCCAAAATCAAAATGGAGGGCATCTCCGTCAACTGGTTTAAGCAGCCGACATAGCAACGCATCGAGCAGCTGACCAGAAAACTGTACGCCGAGCAATGAATACAATGGCCATAAGCAGGATCGCCTCAATATGTTTGCGTGCTCCTCGTCCAAATAAATTTAATACCATCAGAAAGATGGCAAAGTTACAGTTCGATGTAACTTTGCATGAGATCTGTCTTACCGCATCATCTAAGTGGTAATCCATCCTGCAACATTTCAAATGTTAGAATCCTGTGCAAGATATAATAAATAAAACATAATATACGAAAATTAAACTAATTGAATGACATTAATTACTATCCGCAAGAATCAATAGATATTGGAACAACAAATAATGCAATAATGGAACAAATTATTTCATTTAATTGTTAACTTAATATTTCAAATTAATAGAAGAATTTATAATTAAATTTCTTATTTTAATTGTTTATATAATATTTAATTATAATTATTAGAATATTAAAGAAACAATTCAAATAAACAATTTATTTTGTTTATTTAGTTTTTCTATTATTTATAACTAAACAATTAAATGAAATAATTTATTTAAAATTATTGATTATGATTTAAAATAAATTATTTCATTTAATTGTTCACTTAATATTTCAAATTAATAGAAGAATTTATAATTAAATTTCTTATTTTATAACTAAACAATTAAATGAAATAATTTATTTAAAATAATATATTTAATGTTTTTTGAACAATTTCAATAAGTAATTAAAATAAATAATTTTATAATAAATATTTTACTTGTTCACTTAATATTTCGTTGTAAAAGAAGAATTTATAAATAAATTCATTATTTTAATTGTTTATATAATATTTAATTATTATTAATTAAAATATTATAATTAAATATTTATTTTAAGTGAACAAGTAAAATATTTATTATAAAATATTAAAATAATTTTATAATAAATATTTAATTTTTAATTAATTAATAATAATTAAATAAAAAATTAAATAAACAATCGAAATATAAAATTGAAATAAACAATTCAAAGAAACAATTTATTTTGTTTATTTAATATTTTATAATTTATTAAATAATATTTTATAATTTATTAATTCGTTTTAAATTTTAATATAAAAAAGGCAAAAAAAAAAAATCTGGGTCTTGGCCCAGAAGCCCAGACGTCCGGGCGTATGGGCCCAGAATCTGGGCTTCTGGGCCCAGACGCCCAGACGTCTGGGCGTCTGGGCCCAGAAGCCCAGAAGTCTGGGCGTGCCCAGACGCTCGAATTGGGCGTCTGCCCTTTCTTCTCCGGAAGGAGATTGCCGGAAAACGCCATTTCCGACGATCTCCAACCCCCAAATGGCTCCCAAAATCACATTTCATCGATATTAATTGATTCTACAACAATTTTTTCGAAAATAATCAACAAAAATTCGCAAACATGCATAATATTGAATGATTTCAACCATGCTTTTTGTAAAATAACATAGAATGGTTTTCAAAAGCTCACCTTCTTCAAGAGAAATGGCTATTCCGGTCTAGGCGTCGGTTTTTGGGTCGGGCACCACACCGTCGGTTTTTCTCTCCCAACTCTCTTCCAAGTCACGTGAGGGTAAAAATGGGAAAATGCTGAAATGTTAAGCTTTTTTTAGTTTTTCCTTTTTTTTTTTTAAAATAGTCAACGGCTATTTTGAAAAAGTGACCGGGTCAACCGGGCATTTCCCACTATTTCCTCGTTTTGGAGTACCTTTTATGGGCCTTCTTTAAATATTCGAGTCTGAGTATTTATGAACGAACCAATTTTCAATGATTTTAATAGCGATTTGTAAAACAGTTCAATAAATACCTGAGAGTTTTATTATTCACCTGAAAGTTTTTAAAAGAATAAAATTATATATATGCATTCTAGTGAAATTTTTATTTTATAATTTATTGTATAAATTTTTTTACTTATAAGTGATATTTTATTTACGCGTAATTTTACTTTACATATAAGTTAATATTTACTTAAAATTTTAAATTGGTATTTTTTTATTTTTTAAGTGAATTTTATAATTATAAATTAATTTTGTACTCTTAATTTATTTATTTTTAAAAGTTAATTTTGAACAAAATATATTTATTAAAAGTAATTATTTTATAAAGGGTACATTGTACTTAGACAGGACTCGGACCTTATTCTCTAATTGTACCTCTCTATCGAGTGATGTCCACGAGTGCTCTCTTATAAATAATTGTTTTTTCAATTATAACTAATAAGAGAGGATAATATTCTTTCTGGACCATTGAAGTTGCCCAAAAAGAGGTTTTTGGTTTTGAAATGTAGCTTTTGACCAGGAAAAAAGGCCCTCAACTTTTGTGATGGCTTTGGAAATGATGAAATTATGAAAGCAAAGGCCTTATCTAAAGTACTGCATGATTCATGCTCTTTCTATATTTCTATTTTTACTGGATTATATATTTGAAATTTTCCTTCTTGTACTAAGGTCACTACATCAAATCTATAATCTCCTTGAAAAAAAGTGTACAAGCAGTCTTTCACCCTATATCCTTGGAGGCATAATCTGCAATTTACCTCATTCACCAAGGCTCGAGGCAGGACAGGTGGGGGCCGCCAAGGATGCTGTTCATCCTTTTTTTTTTTTATAATCTCCTTGAAAAGGACAAAGGGCCATTACAAAGTTTCTATTCTTTTCATGGCATACTTAGGTCATTTGGACTTGAACCGGAGAGAATGCCCGTAAAATTTATCGTTGACCCTAAAGACATGGTCAATAAGTCGAAGGAAATCCATGAAAATTTAGTAACCCGTCAAAAGAAGTTAGTGCAAGAAGTTGTCCACACAAGATATAATTATCGTGACAATTCAAATTTCTGATATTAAATCTTAAAATTTCTCGTTCAAACAAGATTTTACATCCAAGAACATGTTTTCTATCTAAGTGAATAGAAATATTTTTAATAATTCAATCACTAACTAAATCCACTAAACTAATGATTCAGTTATTATAATTTTAAAAATATCCTTCCTTTGTAGATTGACTAGCAGACACATGTCTGCACAATAACCCTAAAGTCAAAATAAATATATTTAGGTGTCTCCCAGAAATAATTGTAGAATCTTTGAAAAAGAAATTGCCTAACTTCAATCCACAGTGGTATTGAAGTAATTCATGTTTGAGAGTCAAATCAAATGAGTTAGATAATGGATCAAAGGTATTAAAGAGTAGAACTAATAAAAAAAATTATATAAAAAAGTTATTATTTTTTAAAAAATAAATCGATAAAATTGTTTCGAATTCACCAAGTTTTTTAAAGCGAACTAGTTGGTTATAAACTTCTTTGAATAGCACTCGTATTTATAGCTATTCACACGCAATTATTAATTTTTCTGGTTTAAATGATGCGTCCGTCCCGATTATTATAATAATGGTCAAGTTTAGACAGTAGACTCAACGTCGATAGACGAGTTATAAAAAATAAATTAAGTTAAAATCTCAATATTAACTTTTTCAGACTTATTTAATATTATTATATTAATTCTTAAATTTTCTAGTGGAATTAGCCTGTCCTTTTCCAATGTTATAACAGTGTTTAGATATAGATAGCATACTCAACATCAATAGATAAAATTTTAAAAAGTTCAAAACTCATTTATTATGTTGTTGACCCTCATTTAACATGGTATAGTAGATGCACATATGTTTGCACTTTGCTCTAGAAGGTGGATACTATATAATACTAACAAAAGAAAAAAAAAAAATTAAAAGTGTGTTTGATGCACATTAAAATGAAAAGAATGCATTTTTTTTGTGATGTGATGGTGAATATGTGGTTGAAAAATAAGAAAAAGTTATCGATATGATGGAAAATATTATTTTATTGAAAAATGTGTGATTGAAAATGAGTACAAGAATAAGAATGAAAATTAGAATGTGGCTCAAATAGAGGCTAAATTTTATTCGTGCAACGTCCAGTTCAAATGAACTTATTTCGTACATCCATAAAGTAGATTAATTTTTTTCATAGTATCACTTAGTTCGATCTAATACGATACAATTATTAAGGTTTATTAGTTTAATAATGTGGTTAATTCATTTGTACATAATAGATTACCCTCTCTCACATAATGCCTGGGGCCCTTGTGTATTTAAAAATTTCGACAACGTGGTCCTCATCCCCATTGTGAGTAGTAGGTAAAGGATTCGGTAAAAAAGATTCGATACATGTAACATGATCCTTAATAATGATGCGTGATTTATTTCCCTCCTTGAAGTATGAACACGTGTGACCAACACTACCTACTTATAAAATATCTGATTAATGTTGATATAATGTGCAAAACCTAGTGAGATTTGGATAAGATTTTGTTGATATATATGCATCAATCAACTTTTGGAAACCTAATTTTGTTTGCACATGTCTCGTTCTTGTTAAAACTTTCGAATATTTGTGATGAATATAGTTTATTCATGTAGAATGTGCACGACTTATTTGTTGTAAGACTTGTATTAAAATATATATTCCAACACAAATATACATGTAACTTTAATGATCTTTTTGTTGGTTAAAGCAAATCGAATTAGATTTTGAAGCAACACATTAAGGGCTTGAATCAGGCCTCAACAAGTCAATATAAGAAAGATCATGAAAAACTTAAGAGAAGTTCATGTCGATGGCTCGTAAAAAGACATGCTTACGGGTGCTGAATGTTGCATTTTTCTACTTGTTCTAGCAGCTAGCCTAAAAGACTTCATTCGTTTCACATTTATAACTAATGTTGTGATTTAATTGATTTGTCAAGCTTTGGAGTGTGTTTGGTAGGGATTTTTGGGGGAAGAATTGATTTTTGAATAGTGATATGATGAGAAATGTGTGGTTGAAAAAGAAAAAATATTGATGTGATGGAAAATATTATTTTATTGAAAAATGTGTGGTTGAAAATGAGAATTGATTTACTGTAGAAAATGAAAATCTGTACCAAACAGACTTGTTCGAGTCAGTACGTGAATGAGTCCACGAGCGATCTTTCTAAACCACAGACTATTTGATCAACTCTTTCTACACCCCTACTACTAACTAGTCAAGTGAAAGGGAGAGATTATTCTTATCTAATGGGTTTGAATTAATTCCTCTTGTGAGTGGAATGTTTGACCTAGTGACGTGACCTCAGGACACAAGACTAATAAAGTAGAGTTGTCAATGAAGTAAAAGAGAGTGAAATTGGCCCTTCCAAGTTCCAAACTACACATCGCTATTCAGCCTATTAAAAAACAGTAGTGCGATGAACCAAGGCTGAAAAGCAGAAAAGGTGCTATGATTCCATATTCCAGCAAAAAAAGAAAGAAAATTGGATGAGCACAGGCAGAAAGAATCCCATTTACTCAGATTTTTGGCTTGGCCCAGAATTGAATGCAGTAGTTTGATTGGTTATGGGACTGATAAGATTTCATTCAAACCATAATGCCTGCAGATCCCATAAAGGCCTGAGGCTGATCTCAGGCACACAGAGACAGGTCTCTGACATAGTTAGTTATCCATTTGAAGAGGGAAACAGAAAGACTACAAAGCAACCAGAAAGTTAGCAGCAAAAAGTACAGCTATCTAACTTATAAGAGCAGCACTACATGTCTGGGAGGGGTGATTTGATTTACCTACACTCACACCTGGAATGGATGGGTAATTTTTTTATTTTTAATCATAGTGGAGCCCCCCACTATGAAAGGTTGTCAACAACTTCTGTCAAACTCTTCTTGCACAAATGGAAAAGCTCAACTTATAAATGGTCTTTGACCTTCTCGGAAAACAATCATGCTACTTGTACAAGTTTTTTGACATATGTACCACCTCATCATCTATCAAAGCATTTGTCAAAACACTTATGTACAAGTGGCTTAATTCCTAGGGAAATTCCACCCATGGTCCCCAAGCATTACAACTTGTTGCACTTGGATCCACATATAAATTTTTTGGTTGCATTTAAGTCCTCAAACTGTCTTTTTGGCACCATGGACAGACGGATGAAGGTTTCTTCTAACTTCAACCAAGGTCATCAATTTGTCATTACTAATTGAGTAATATATCAATTATTATTTCAAAAAGGACTAACATATTTCTACATAGTTTAATCTTCTAAATCACATAAGATCAATAAAATTAACAATAACGCATGTATGCGCATGTCAATTAAAACATGAAAGTTGTGTTGCTCAATCGTGAATGTAAGGTACCATTTTCGTTCAATTTAACCTTTCAATTCCAAATTTTCAAATATAGAAAATGAAAACCAACAATTTTCGTTCTTGTTAGGCACTAAAAACCAAGTTTCCAAAGGTTGTCCTAACTTGATGCAACCCCTCAGCCTTTTTGATTTTGTTAAGAAAAATGCCACTCAAACAGGGTCAAGGACCAACCCAAAAATTGGGGGATGAGGTGATGGCACCTCAGCCTCCTGTTTTTGGGTCGGTCCCCCACCCTGTTTGAGGAGCATGGTTGTTTTGTTAATTGTACATGGCCACCTGGCCCCGTACAACCAGCATGGTTAAGCATATAGGCCGAATATAGACATACGTGTCCTCACCTTTAAGGGTTATTTTCCACTTTGCAGGGTAGCACTGCCCCCCCTTTAATCTTCCACCCAAAAAGGATAGGAAAACAACACCCACTACTTCTTTACACCTGTCACTATATGGACAATATTGTAACTTCACTTACCCATAACTAATGGAGAAGTAAGAAAGAGCCATCACGTGGCACTATGTTTAAGGGCAATGGTCTCATTATTACTAGTGAATTTTAATTCTTTGTATTCTATATATAAAATTGCAAAAACGAATGTTTAATGTATAACATGATTTAAAATTATTTTTGCCATTGTATGACAAAGTTTTATCGAGATTATAAGTTGATTAAACTTAATTTTTAATCATAAATTTCATTAGACCCACTAACTTGTATTGACAGGATTTGAACAACACAAAGCGATTTTAACTTTTTTTTCTTTTTTAATTAGTAATATCTATTCCTTTTCAATAATGTACATGAAATATGACACAATGACATTATTTTTAAGAGTATTAACTAGATAACAATTAAAAAAAAAAAATCATCCAAACATTGCCCTAATGGTGACATCAAGAACCATTATTAGGAAATGTGAGATTAGCACAACTCTTCGCACATTTTGAGAGTCAAAATTAAATTTTACTCCCATTTCTTGGTTTTTTAAAATTATATTAATGCCCTGTTTGATTGTCACATTTTTCATGAAAAATGTCATATTTGAAGAAAACGAATTTCACTTTAACCGTTTGATTGCAACGTGAAAATAGAAACTGAATTCTAAGGTCATGAAAAACGAATTCTTATGGGTTTGATGGGTTTTTATTTTCCAACTAACATGGAATTAGAATTTCTTTCCACCTTTACCTATTAAACGGACCATAATTTTCGTTTAAGTCCATTAAATTATCATAATGTACTTTCATTTTGTCACTTAAAGGTGCTTTACCATAACGAGGTATGTCCTATTCCTACCACCTTTCTATATTTATATGATGGCTAATTAAGTAATGCTGACCTCACTAAGATCTTAATCAACTTTCCAATGCAATCTAATTAAGTTTTCTAATTATTTAAAAATTAATAGTAAAGAGATTATGAATCGGTGAATGGATGCAATATGCAATTTTGATTTAATGTAAAGACAAAATAAAAGTAAGCACGAAGTGTATGGATCATTGGTTAAATTTTATTTCACCGATATATTGTCTAATGGGTCCCAATACTAATCACATTTTCCATTAACCTTAAGAACAGTCATATTCCACAAATGTTTTTATAAAGTGTGATAACGAGACTTGGATTAATATTTTTATTAGCTCTAATATCACTTTATTTAAAAGTTTAAACTAATAAAAATATACTTTAAAATATAATTAAGGTCCGTTAAGCTATATTTTTAGTATAGAATGCATTTTGTAATGAGTAATGCTACTTGCAGTCGCTCATTGCAGCAGTCGCCCTATGTGACCCACACGTGGCATGTAGTTATTTGATACATTAATGTGGTAGTTTTTGACCACATTTAATGCATCAGATACACACTTGACATGTGTGTGCCACATAAAACGATTGCTGCAGTGAGCGACTGCAAGTATCATTATTCTTTTATAATAGTAGATTCACGGAGAATGTGCAGTCAAAAATGAATGAAAAGTTTTTGAGTAGCGTGTAATATTATTTTATTGAAAAATGTGTGATTGAAAATGAGTGAGATAAAAATATATTTTGAAAAAAAATGAGGATCAAACAAGGGCTTAGTTTTAACTTATAATTATTTTTTCAGAAAAGAGTTTTATAATTCTTAAAAAGAAAACTAGCAACTTATTTATTTTCTGAAATTTTTAAAATAATTCCCCAATTTTCATTGAACGCTTTAAAATTGTACTGAAACTTCAAAGTTTAGGCAGGAAATTAGAGTATAATTTAAGAAAGGTGAAGTGAGATTTGTATGGGCATCACTTATGATTAGCACGAGATTCACTTGACTACATGCAACGACTACGGCAGTTTGTTGCACGTGACTCTAATTGTTTCCATAACACAAAATAGTTATGAGTATCAACGACAATATTTTGTATATTTTTCTTCTTCAATCTTCTTTGGTCTATTTATGAGATGAAAATATTATTTATCGTTTCACGGGGGATTTCGATGACATGTTAACTCAATTCTTCAGTATTAATGTTAAAAAAAGCAAAAAGATCAAATTTTAGCTCGAGTGTAAATGTCCTGGAAGTCCATCTGACATTTAGAGGGTGTTTGGTGATGTTTAAAATTAGATTTTTAGTAGATTGTGATAAAAAAATTTGAAATGTGTGGTTGAAAAGTTGTGGGACCCATGAAAGATGTGGTTAATATTGATTGTTTGATTTTGACTTGAATTAAAATCAGATTTTAATTCGAACCAAATAAGGACTTAAATTAGAACGAATTACGACTATACGTGGAATAAAAGTAAAATATTTTGTATATTTTGATGATCTCTATTACATCAAGAATGGTCCTTGAGTATATTTTTCAATTATATTTCGAAAAAATTGACCATTGGACTAATCTTATCCTAACATCTTACAAACAAATGCTTATCCTCGTATCTCCAAATAGTTGGTCCATACATTAAACGGTTTTGCATGCCCCCAACTTGAAAGTTACTTTTGAGGACAATACTTTATTTGCTACAACTTGCAAAAAGTCATATAATCCCATGATTTAATTCCTCGAATGAAGATAATTGAATTATTTCTCTTTTCCTGTATTTTGGATTGAAAAATTCACCTCGATTAAGTTAGCAAGTGATTCCAGATGTCAATGTACAAGATTTCTCCTTTATTTTTAAGAAGATGAGGAATATTGGATTGAAAAATTTAGGGATAATTGCAGTTGTGGTCTCAAATTTTTTATTCTTTTGCACACTTTACTCAAACTTTTCGTTGTGTCATTCATAGTCCCAAATATTTCATTTCATTACAGCAGAACAAATGGACTGATTGTCCGTTAGTTGATCATAAAAGTTGATTTGGACCATGTTTTGAACAATATTAAGAGTAAAATGATAAATTTATATTTTCTATAACAAAACAATTAAAATAATTGAAGTCGACAAGCTACATGGCCTTTTTTATTCTCTCTCTCCATAATTTGTCCCCTTTTTTTCCCCCCTCTGCGTAAGCCCTAGCTGTGCGATCGATGGGAGAGGGAGCTTCGGCTCCCCCCTCCCTTTTCCCTTCCCCTCTTTTCTGTCTGGCGTCCTGTGTGTGTGTGTATGTGATTCGAGTATTGTGTGTGTGGTGGTGTCGGTCCGGTGGAGGTGAGGTGGTTTTCTCTCCGGTGGTGGCGCAGTTTCTGGACGTGCCGGTTGAGGTATGGCTGGCGCCATACGGCCTACCACAGTTGCGGTGGTTGAGTTTTCCGTGAAAGAGCTGGGTCCTCGGCCAGCTGTGGTTTTCTGGTGTTTGCTGCTGACGACAGGGGGAAAAGATCCGAGTGCCTCTAGTCGGCCTTTTGGTGTTGTTTTTCTAGTTGGTTGTTGTGGTTTGGTTTGTCGTGGTTGATTGGTGGTGCTGCTCCGGCGTTGGTTCAGTTGGGGCTTGGCGGGGTGTTGGTGGTTGACGGGTGGTGTACCGTGTCTGTTGGCTGGTCTGTGATTTTGTTGTTTGTGTTTGGTTGTCGTTTGGTTGTGTTGCTTTGTTTTGTCGGTGGTGAAGTCCAGACAATGTCCGCTATTTTCTGTGCGGGGGTGCTCAAGTGCTGAACGCATAGTTGGCTTTTAGTCAGGTTTTTCCTGTATTGTAAAGTCACAGTTGTTTTTCGACTTCGCTTTGCTTTGTTTAGTCTGTTGTTGGGTCATGTATTGTTTAGTCTGTTGTTGGGTCTTGTATTGTTTATGTTCTGTCTGTTGTTGAGTCTTGTTTTGATTAGTCTGTTGTTGCTTGGATATGGTTGCACTCAACCTCTCTTAGGAGAGCAATGTGTTGGAGGGTTTTCCTCCTTGTATCCGCTTTTTGCGACTTTAATGAAATTACAGTTCATTTCAAAAAAACAATTAAAATAATTAACCACCCTCACCCTCACCCCCACTTCATCTTTTTCTCCGAGTAGGTTTCCTCAATTGATAAATCACAAACTTCCGCTGCTTCCCACCGCTGCCTCTGCCGATCGCTGCCGGAGATTCAAGAAATTCTTTTAACGGCGCATGCACTTCACCAATCACCAATGTCTCTTACTCTTTCCCAATATGGGTTTCCCATGGATTTGCTTAAAAAATCTTGAATGGAAAACCTAAAGGTGAACTTACCTTTTCATATAGGTTTACTGAGAAAGGTTCTGCTTGATTTGCGATGGAGCCACCAGTTCTGACGCCTATTGCGACAGAAGCTGAAGATTGTAATCCCGTCACTCTTTTTCGACGAATTTGACGATGGAGGGACAGTTCTATATATGTATCCTTCCACCGGCTGTAGGGTATTTATCCAATGGGTGAGGAAAATGCGCAGTATTCACCCCATCCTCAATGTGTGGACGAATCGATGATGCAGTAATTGGGATCACGCACTTTGAGGGTACTAAACAACCTTTACAACATTTACACAGTCCGATTCCACCACCAAGATGTCCAAATAATTGTGAGCTCTAGCAAAGCGTAGGCCTTCCAAGACTGTGTAGCATTCTGCCAAACAAGGGGAAATGCTGTCATCAAAAGACTTTGAGAAGCTAGTGTGATGAAGTGCATAAGGAGTTAGAATTTATGATGAAGTGGGATCGCAAGGCAAAATAATGATTTTATGATAACTTTGGGTTTGTCCGTTTTTGACGAATTAATAGTCTAATTTGAGTGGAAACGGGCCAAGGATCACAACTCATAGCCTTCGGCCATGACGTACGTCGGATTTCGGACAGATTCCATCGTTTAGGCTCTCGATCACGCGTTTTTGCCGTTTATGGTAATTTTTATTTTGGTAATATCTCATTGAATAAAATTCGGATTTTGATTCCGTTTGTTGGAGGACGATCCTGAATATTAGGAGTTTCCATTTAAGTTAGAATCTCGAATTTTTTCATTTATGGAAAAATATCGTTTTTTTTATTTTTATTATTTATTTTCCGAAATTTGCTAGGTTTTTGCTATTTAAACCATTGTAAGCCCTTCGAGGCAGGCATTATTGAATTGAATAAAACTTTCGTGAGTTTATCTCATATTTGTGAGGTTTTTCATCTTTCCTATAATCTTCCGCTACGTCATAGTGAATAGCCATTACCAGAAGCTTATGGTTACAAACCACACCACCAATACCATATCTCATGCCGGCCACCTGTAAAGTAGCATTTGCATTCAACTCTAGGCAATTTAATGCCAGTCGCTACCAAGGTGGGAATAACAGGAGCAGATGGATGCTTGTTGAGATTGTTTAGAACTCAATTGATTTGCGGGTTTTTGTTAGGCGATCCCAAAAGAAAAGATGGAGAAGTAAGTCAAAAGAGAAACATAAACTACTTATTGTGGGAAAGAGAGTGGTAGGGAGTGAATTTAGTAGATGAATTCAAGTACGTGATCGACGCCTCAGTTGCTATCTCTGAAGGAAAGGCGATGGCAATAGGTGGGTAGGTGATTTTCTTCTTTTTGGTTGGGGTGGCGAAATTTTTCTTTTTTTTGGTTAATTGTTTATGATAGGAAATGTAAAATTACCATTTTACCATTTCAATATTGGTCAAAATACCATTCAAGTCAACTTTTTTGATCAACTGGTACCATTAATAGATCATGTTCATTTGTCCTCCCGCTACAACAAAATGAAAAGTTTGAGATCGTGGATGACATAAATGAAAGGTTTAATTGGGTACGGTCTATAAAAAAATGAAATATTTGAATCGCAGTTGTAATTTATCCCAAAAATTCAGCTAGAATGAAATATTTTCCTTTCAAATCCATATTTCAATAATTTATTTTTTCAAAAATAACTATGGCTAGCATGTTTGGCTAAGCTTATAAGCAATATATTACTCGTATTGTTTCGACTGTAAGGATATTATTATTTACATAGAGCTTGATTGGGAGAGATTTTTGGGGGAAGAATTGATTTTGAATAGTGATATGATGAGAAATGTGTTGTTGAAAAAGAAGAAAAAATTATTGATGTGATGGAAAATATTATTTTATTGAAGAATGTGTGGTTGAAAGTGAGAATTGATTTACTGTAGAAAAATTTAATCCTTCCCAAACAGGGCCATAATCAGTTAAATAACTTTATGAATAATGCTGTGATATATTACACGTGCTTAACATTCAACGCGATCGTCTATTGTGGTGCTAAAAACTAGTACAACTATGAAATACTTTATAAGTATTGTAAATATGATATTTGAATATGTGTAAATGTTAATTAAATTATAATTAATGCTATGAAATATATACGTGACAATTAATGTTAAATCATTTATTTAGTTTTCAATTAAATGAAGATGGATGGCTAATACGGTACATGAATTAACGTTAATTAATTTAGAATTAGTGCAAAATAGTATATAGGTGACAATAAATGTTAAATCATTTATATTAAATGAATATAGTTTAATTTTCAAATAAGCGAAATTGGATTCTAATTGGCATATATGGACATGAACTGCATTCTTGAATGTGAAATTCTAATTAATATTAATTGAATTAATGTAAATGTTAATTAATTGTTAATAATAGGGTGTGAATGTGAATTTTAATTAATTATAGTATTTATTACGGTTTGTAAATTAAATATATATTGAAAAACGAAAAGTAAGATATTATTGAAATAATTGAATCGTAGTATGACTATAATAATTAAAAAAATGATTCTCACTTGATGTAATATTTAATGTACTAGTCATAGTTGAACATGTATTGCATGTCATTCTGAAATATTTTATAAGTATTGTGAAAGTAATATTTGACTATCAATTCATCATTTTAATTTAAGCTCCCGTTTGTTTCTCATTTTTCATACATAAAAATGAAAAATATGACCGTTATCAATCCCATCAAATCATCATTTTTGAATTTCTATATCTTGTGTGGTGCTTAATAACAACTATATTTTTCATTCTCATTCTACAATAATAAGAATTAAACGGACCTTAAATATGAGACAAATGCAAGCTCCTAAAAATTATTATATATGCACGTAAATAGTGAGTGCATACTTAAATATGAGTATTAGAATTACAACTAAATGTATAAATGAATATGAATTGCAAATACAATATATGAATTAATGTGAATGTTAATTAATTTAATATTAATACCATAAAATATATACGTAATAATGAATGTTAAATCATTTATACTAAATGAATAGAATTTAATTTTCAATTAATATATGGATGTGAATAGTGAATTACATTATTGAATGAAAAATTCTAATTAATATTAATTAAATGAATATGAATGTTAATTAATTGAAAATTAATAACAATACATGGACATGAATATGAATATGATTGTGAAATTCTAATTAATAATAATTAAATGAATGTGAATATTAATATTAATTAATTCAAAATTAATAATATGGATTAAATGCATGAGTAAAAATTTTGTAGTATTTATTATAGTTTACCTTACTGAAATAATTGAATTATAATAGAGTTATAATCGTCCAAAAAATGATAGAATTAATACCAATGAATATATACATGACAACGAATATTAAATTATTTGTACTACATGAATATAATTTGATTTCTAATTAATTGAAAATAGATGTTAATTAACATACATGGACGTGAATAATGAACTGCATTATTGAATGTGAAATTATAATTAATATTAATTAAATGAATGTGAATGTTAATTAATTAATAAATAATAACAGGACATTGACGAGAATGCGAATGCGAATGTAAAATTCTAATTAATAGTAATTAAATAAATGTGAATGTTAATATTAATTAATTGAGAATTAAAGATTTTGTAGTGAATGCTAATTATATTCCTGCAGCCCTAAAAATTATTATCATTGTATCCCTAATCCTGCCCTAAAAATATAGGGTTTTAGTTCTCATTATAATACACACAAGTCTATTGATTTTTATTATCTCTTCTATTTTTTTCTCTATTTTCACAACACGTTATCAGCATGAAAGCTTAATTTTTCAAAATCTAGTGAAGATAGTAATTTTCTTAAACATAATTACATGTACTAAAATTAATTTGATGATAAGTGAATTTTTCTACATTCATGTGTATAACGAGGCCGATATTGCTGCTTCTCTACTTTTGTTTCTACACATTAATCCATGCTTGTCAATTTGTGCCTAATCAAATCACTCATAATGATTTTCGTTTATACATGTTAATCCATGTATTATTGCACAATCTACCATCACTGTGTCCTTCTGTGTATCTGTAAAAAAAATTTGTTTGCTTGCGTGTTGATCAACTGAGATTCATGTCTGTAATTGAACAAAAATAATATATTTAATGAATTCACACACCCCGTACATGTTTGCATTAATGAATTCACGTCATTTTTCTTCTTTTTTTTTTTTTTGTAATTATTTTCTACAATTGGCTTCTAACTTATTATGTTGTTATTCCGGAAATAGCACAACATTATAATTAAAATTTTTGAAGAATATTACTTGCTCCCGAAAAGTATAAATTATAATTTTCAATATTTCAGAAGAATATTGACATATTTCTCTTAAAGAAGCAATGATTTAATACAACATGCTCCCGAAGTAGCACATGTTTCAAAGAATATATTATTTTAAATTACTGTTTATCCCTGAAGGAAAACACATAACTTATGTCATGTTGATATTGACTACTTGATGTTTAATCATATTTTTCGAAACTAAGTTTATTTACTTTCGCTTTATTGTAGAGTTAATCAAATGGCAAACATCACACAAATTTGAGTTTGCTGTACTTGATATATCTGTCAAAAACTATTTGTTATTGGTACTCGATGCTAATATCCATCTTGTCTTAAAAGGTTTGGGAGAGACAATAAAAAAATGAAAATAAGTTTTATTAATATTCAAGAAGAATATTGATTTATCTCTCCAGAAGAGCATACAATTCGATGTGTTAATATTCTAAAAAAATATCATACTAGTGTTTCTGAAAAAGCATAAATGTTGAAATACTAATAAAATTTAAGATGGATTATCAAGATATTTGTTTGGTAAATAGTGCAAATATGCACACAATTTTTCAAGATAAAAGTACTTCTTAAATAATGTTAGTACGTTATCATGTGTATCAAATATCGATGAAGGTTCCAGAAGAGCTTACATTATTTTATCAAATAATTCAAAATTATATATTAACATATATTTTATTATAGCAAATTCGAAAGAAATTTGCTTTGTTTTAAAGAAATTCACTGCAATGAATATTACATTAAGACGACGCAAGAAAATAATGTTTAATATTTTTACATAACTTCTTTTGTATCTGACGAGAAGCAAATAAAAGAAAATTTTCATACATTCCTATCGGCATATATTATGCATTTATAAAAATGGTCGAATCAAATATTATCACGAACTAGAAGTTCGTTAATCCAAAGTCCGACTCGTAGTTCAATGGTTCTCACAAAGATCGGGAATTGATTATGAGGAAACAAATTCTCCCGTAATGGATACCACCACTTTTAGATTCTTAATCAATTTGACTGTGCCACAAAGGTTCGATATGTGCCTTATAGGTATAGTGACTGCCTATTTGTATGGTTCACTTGATAGTGACATATATATATATATATATATATATATATATATATATATATATATATATATATATATATATATATATATATATGAAAGTCCTTTAAAGTTCGAGAAACAAATGATACATGCCCGAAAATCATGTTCTCAACTAAATTGCAAAGATTATTATATGGATTGAAACAATCTGGACATATGTGGTATAATCGCCTCAGGGAATATTTGTTGAATAAATGCTATAAAAATGACGATATCTATCCATATGTTTTCATAAAGAAAACAAATATTGGATTTGCAATTGTGGCTGTTTATGTTGATGATTTAAATTTAATTGGAACTTTTGAAAAACACAACAAAATTGCAAATTATTTGAAAAATGAATTTGAAATGAAAGATTTGGGAAAATTCAAATGCTGTCTCGAGTTGCAGATTGAACATTTTCTAGAAAGATTATTTGTTTATCAATCTACATATACAGAAAAAGTTTTAAAACGCTTTTATATAGACAATGCACATCCATTGACATTACATATGGTTGTTCGGTCACTTGATGTGAAAAATGATCATTTTCGTCCACTTGAAATGGAGAAAATATTCTTGGTCCTGAGGTATCATATCTTAGTACAATTGGAGCATTAAGCTATCTTACAAACTGTACTCGACCCGACATAGCTTTTTCTATAAATTTCATTGCAAGATATAGATATACACCAACACAAAGATATTGAAATGATGTTAAACATATTTTTCGTTACCTAAAGGGTACTATTGATTTGAGATTATTTTATTATCAAAAGTCGGGATCTACTTTAGTGTGATGCGTAGATGCATGTTATTTCTCTAATCCACATAAAACTAAATCACGAACATGTTACATGTTTACATGTGGAAGAACAACTATATCATGGAGAATTGTGAATGAATCATCGACAGCAACATCCCAAATCATTCTGAAATTATTGTAATCCATGAAGCATGTCGAGAATGTGTATGGTTGAGAAACATGACCCATCATATCAAGCATTATGCGGATTAATTTCAATAAAAGATCGTTCAACAATTTTGCATGAAGACAACGTTACTTGTATTGCACAATTCAAATGAGGTTATATCAAAAATGACATGACGAAGTATATTTCTCCAAAATTCTTTCATACACATGAGTTTCAGAAGAATGATGATATCGATGTTCAACAAATTCGCTCAAGTGACAATGTGGCTGATTTATTTACAAAAACACTGCCAACATCCATAATCAAGAAATTGGTTTACAAGATTGGAATGTGCCGACTTAAAGATTTTTAGTGATCAATATCAGGGGGAGTAACTGTACTCTTTTTTCATTCGCTTAGGTTTTATCCTAACGGATTTTCCCAACAAGATTTTAATGAGGTATCATTTATCCTTAATATTCCAAAATAATCGTACTTTATTATTTTCATTTGATTTTTTGTCCCATTGAGTTTTTATCAAACAAGGTTTTATCAGACATATATTTTGTAATGCGTCATTCAAGGGAAGTGTTATAAATAGTAAGTTTATTAGTGAATGACAATTGTACCCCTACATCCCTAGAAATTATTACCATTATATTCCTAATCCTGCCATATAAATATAGAGTTTTGGTTCTTATTATAATACACACAAATATATCGATTTTTATTCTCTCTTCTATTTTTCTCTCTTTTCACAACATAGTTTATCTTACTGAAATAATTGAATTGTAGTATGACTATAATTGTCTAAAAAATAATTCTCACTCGACGTAATATTTAATACATTCCATCAACTTTTATAAAAAATTATCGAAAATTTATTTTTTATCTAAACAAGACGGGGGCTAAATTGAATCTTTATCCAATCCTATGGTGTCTCCATAGAAAACAGTATTCTGACCCTCAAAAGTTGTCCCAAAGTTGGGGCATTTATCAAATTGACCTAGTTGACCAAGCCTTTATAACCTTTTGTAAAATTGTCTATTTTGCCCTTAATGATATATGTTTTGTTTATTGCAAAGTATATCATTTCCCTACAAATGGTTTTGACGATTGATATATTATATTTCTATATTTTCAACTTTATCCATCAAATCTATCATTTGATCTACTAGATTAGCATAATCTATAATCTTTTGTTCATATTCCTTTATAAGTTTTTTATATTCCTTATATGGTCTATTTTTATTTTCTAGTTGAGATCTAATATTTTTTTTTATCTTTCCTAATATTCTTTCTGACAGGTTATCTAATCCTTTAACTGTATATCCTGGCATATCAGATAATATAATGAGATAATTCAAACATTATGAATACACATTCAAATTTAAACATTATGAATATGATCATCAAAATAATTGATCCCTAAGATTCTTTAAGATATAGGAAGAATTATTTCTAAATTTAACAAAAACAATAGTTTTACCTTAATTCTGATCTATACGTTCATTTCCTTAGAATCGAGTAACTTTCAGGCTCTGAATTTGCAAACTGTTCCCTCAAGCGACCATCTGCCTTAACAGGGTTCTTTACTATTTCAACTTCCTGCCTTCACTATGTCGGTTCTTAGAATTAAAACTATAAATCTTAAGTAAAGAAAACTCTCTTTTTATTAAAGTAAGAAATAAATTTCTTCTTCAACCTTTCAAGAATCTATGGGAAAAATAGTTTAAAATCTCATATTTGTTTAAGAGAATTGGAATGTAAATGATAATATCTGGATAGTATTGATATTGAGAAATTGGTACACAAACATAAGATTTGGCTTTCTCACAAGTTGAGTGCTCAAATTTTTCTCTCCTATTCGTTCTGCCTTTCATCTAGCCTAAAGGCCTCTATTTATACAAGCAAATGAGGCAATATTATTGCCTTCTTACATCATACTCCAATTATGGAGTTTTATCTAAAGTTTCAACCACTAAACTATCGTGGCTCTATTATTACATAAAACAAATGACTTTACGTCTTTAGGGCTCCACCCTTCTATCTTTTCTTCCTCTTGGTCCTACATCTTTATGTGTGTATTGGCCAGGCAATAACACTCTCGCGGCTGGCAAGATTCTTGTATAGTAGTAGGATTCCTTGGGAATTGATGAATATCAAATTTTGTAATATAGTCCTTCAAGATTTCGGACTTTCCATATCCTCCATTTGTTACCAACATCCAATTTTCATACTGGCATAGACATGAGAAATTTTTATCATAAAGATTTTTTGCTATATTGTATAGAGCTTTGATCCCAAGTGCTCTTCTACATCTTATCCATGACTTGGTGACTTGCTGCTACATATCGTATTGAAATTATATGATTAACCGGATAGTACATAACTCCATCGTATTCTGGACTGATTGAGTAAAATTTTAGGTATACTTTTCGTCCTCTAGCAAATCTTGATACTTCTTGTTTTAGCATATCATCAAATTGTTCTAATTCAATAAGGTTCTTTCCTGGATATATCAAATCCAAGAATCCATAATCTGCCCACATTTTTATGACTATAGGATTACTTCCTTCCATGGCTGTTACTCTTGGATAAACATTTTATCCCGAAGAGATGAAGTATGAATCACATATCTTTATTGAATAGACTGCTTAGACTACATTAGCATATTTTTCTTTGTTTTTGTCTAAAGGGATTTTATCTTCTGGGTCTATGATATTGATTGTTTTCGAATCTCCTTTATTTGCATCTACTCTTATTGTCACCTTTTTTTTTGTTGTGACTGAAAAAGCATCTCCTGCTGGTATATTGTCTCTTCTGGGTCCACTACTGTTTCCAGCTGTACCTGTTTGGTATGAATTGGTATTTATTTAGTATGTATTTGGAAGACCCATTTCTGGGCTGATTGGTATTTCTGTCTCAGACAGTATATTTTTCAGTTGTGCTGCAATAGCATCAACCTTTTTTTTAAGTTCTATTGAATTTTCTGTTGTTCGGAAGTTATTTCCAACAACATTTTCATCATTGCATTGTATTCATTTGACGTTGTTGTGGCTCTAACATCTATATCCTCGGTTTCTTCTTTGAGGAATCAGTCCTTTTTTGTATATGAAGGATAGATTGATATAATTTCATGATCTTATTTTTATCCATCAGTAAATTCTATGTTCCTACTGAGGAAATCTGCAAGATAATTGTTCACACCTTTAATATGGACAACATCAAAATTATAGAAAGATAAATATGTTTGTCATCTGTGCAATCTCCTATACTAAGGTTCCATTGGTAGCTTATTTCTGATTAATCCTGCAACTTAAGAATTATCAGTTTCGACCATTAATTTTTTAGATAATAAGAATAATGAGAACTTTTTTATTCCTCTAATAATTGCTAATAATTCTTTTTCATGTGTAGTATAATTTATTTCAGCTTGATTAAAGGTTCTACTTGAATATCTGCAAATTTCATTTAAATCAGTTTTTAATAGAGCCGCCCAATATTTATCTGAGGCATCTGTATTAACAATTAGATTATCTTTTTCATCTGGTAATCTTAATTTGGTAAATTCTTACATTCTTCTTTTAATGATTTAACTATATCTGTATGTTCATTATTCCATCCCTTATTATTTGTTTTTCTAAATAAAATCTGTATTTTATGTCTCTTTTTTGAGAGCTTTTCAATAAATCATTCTACATAATTTAGACATCATAAAAATTTTTGTATCTGTTCTTTGGATTCTAATTTATTTGGAAAACTACTGATCTTCTTAGATATATGAGATTGCAATTTAATTCCTTTATTATTTATTGTTAATCCAAGAAAATCAATTTCTTATTTTTTTATAATAGATTTCTTTTTAAAAAGGACAATTCCTTCTTTTTTACATTCATTTATAAATTGGATTAAATGATTTCTATGTTCTGCTTTATTACGAGAACATATCAATATATCATCAACATATACTATTAGAAATTTATTAAATTTTCTAAATATATCATCCACTCTTCTTTGATATATTTGAGGTGCATTTTTCAATCCAAAAGGCATAACTAACCATTCATATTTGCCTTGAGGTGTACTAAAGACTGTATATTGTATACTATCTTCTTCCATTTTAATCTGCCAAAATCCTGATTTACAATCAAATTTAGAATAGTATTGTTTTCCTTTTACAAGGTTAATTAGGACTTCTTTCTTTGGTAAAAAGTATCCATCAAATTTAGTATATTTATTTAATTCCTTATAATTTGTAACCATTCTGGCTTTTCCTCTAACTTGCTCAGAATGTTTCATTACCATAAAGTTTGGACTACTATGGGGTCCATTACTTGGTCTAATAAGCTTTTATTCTAATAATTCTTTTATTTGAATGTTGAATTCTTGTGTATCTTATATAGTATATCTCATTGGTCTTACTCTTATAATCACATTTTCTGTTAATTCTATTTTTGCTTTAGGATGGTATGGTTTCCAAAATATTAATGGGTTTTCTCCATAAACTTTTTCTAATTGTTCTATAATTTTCTCTATACTTATTTCTACTCCTATTTTTAGGACTTTTTTTATACATTATTCTTTTATTTCTTATTTCATTTTGTATAATCAGTTTTTTCTCCCATCTATCACCACGCTGGGTAGGCTGAACTCTGTATGGTCTAAATTCTCTTGGTATTTTTAATAAATATCCACAAGGGGTTTGTAACATAATCATATAATTATTTTGTTTATAATATTGGAACTGTTGCATAAAGTCATTTCCTAATAATATATCACATTTTAACTTATCATAACTATATATCTTATTGATTATTATTTGCTTGCTTCTAAGAATTATACTAATTTTATCAGCACTATTTATTATCTGGGTTTCTTCTCCTGTAACTCCTGTTATTTTTATTTTATTCTTATTTTCTCATGTCTTAATTAAGAAATTTTTAAATATAGTTATATCACTTCCTGTATCTATTAAAGTACAAGTTGTTATATCTGTTTCTATGATAGTAACCTGTATATATACTGTTAATGGAAAACTTATTTGATTATTCATCTTTGTTATATAATATGTTTTGTCCATTATGGAATATATATAGTCCTTCTCTTTATACTATAATTTTCAAATCCATTTAAGAAACTCATTCCTAATAATATATGAGGATTAATATTCATACTTTTATCTATATAATATGGTACTATCAGGTCAATTCCTCCTATTTTTATAGACACTTTAACTTCTAATTCTGTAGTATGTATTTGTCCATCAAAATTTACATATCTATATGGTTCTGTTTTATAAGGTACAAAACATTTATTTCTTATTGAAGTTATATGGCATTCACTAGCTCCTGTATCTATTAATATGTTTGGTCCTGATATTCTTTCTCTTTCATTGAAATATTCTCCATTTATTTTCATATTTCCTGTATTTCTATGTAATTTCATGCCTCTTTCATGACTATTTTCTCCTAATAATCTAGGTATTTTAAGACTTGTTGATCTTCTAATTAATTTTTCATCTCTAAATATTATATTCTTATCAGGATATTCTTCTTCTCTAAATTCTATTATATCAGGTTTATCTGTTGATATTCTAAATTCATATTCTTTTGGAATCAAATTTATTTGTTTATTTGGTTCTATAATTTTACTAATATCTTTACATTCTTTATGAACTTCTATATATGGTTTTCTAGAATAAATATTCCCATAATTAGAATTAGTAACTGTATATAAAGCTCTATATTCAATAGTCATTATTTGGTCTCCTGGTTGCATTATATCATTTCTATGTAACTTAAAATGCAATCCTAAAACTTCATTAAAATTTTTATTTTTTAAAAAGATACAATATTTTGGGTAGCAAGTAAATATTAATTTTTTATATGCTAAGTTTCCTTCTATAGTTCCCAAATGACTATCTCTTAAATTTATTATTCTTCCATCATGTAGACTTACTGTTAAAGGTGAATCTATTCATTCTCTAAATAAGGATTTAAACATTATTTGTATTCCTGCTAAATAAACATATTGAATTTTTTCACTTTGTTTTTTATTAATTTTTGATAATAACTCATCAACTGTATTTTTTGTTAAAAGATTTAATTTATGTGTTCTTTGAGTTGTTCTAACATCTATAGTTTTTTCAATCTTATGATATTCATTTATAGCTATCTTTTCTCTTTTCCAAATTGTATCAAAGATTTCCCATTTTCCTACTTTCAAATCCAAAGATAATTTTTGTAATTTTTTGAATTTATTATTATCAAAAGTTACTTTTAATCCGTATTCTTCTATTCCTTCATATTCACGTGTTTCTATATTATCCTTTTCTATTTTTTCAATCTCTTTATTCGAATTCTGATTCATTTTCTTCTGTTTCGGTTTCACTTATATATACTTCTTGATCAGAATATTCTTCAATATCAGATATTTCACTTAATTCGTCTTCTATTCCTAGATATTCTATTTGTAATATTCTAACCTTCTTTTTATTACAATCTGGATTTATATGTCCTATTTCTCCACAATTCCAACACTTACATTGACTTTTATCTTTTTTATTATAGGGTTTATTCTTTTGTTATTTATTTGGATTAAATTTTCTCTTATAATATCTTTTTTTAGATTTTATATATTTTTTCTTAAAATTTCTAAATTTTGTAAACTTTTTATTTTTATATTTTCTTTTATTTTTCCTTTCCATATCTTCACAACATATTTTTGTTAATCTTCCTGATCTTTTTAATAATTGTCTTTGTTGACATATATATATGCTAATCTATTAAATAGAAATTTTATTTTTTATCCTAAAATTTTTGGTATTCCTGTATTTTCTTTAATATATTTTTCAAATTCTATTTTGAAATATATTTCCCATCTTCCTGGTAATTTAGTATAATACATATCTACATATACTTCCTAATTTTCATTACTATAAAATTGTAAATAATAGTAATTTCTGAATTCACAAGTATATTATTTTATTTTACACATATCACAGATTGTTAAATTTATTAATTTCATCCTAGCAGCTTCTTTTTCTCTTCTCGCTTCTTTTTCAAAATTTCTAATCCATTCTTTTCCTAAAAATTCACTTGCAATATATGCTACTAATCTTTCTATTCCTTCTTTATCTGATTTTATTATTTCTGTTTGTATATTTCTTCTCATCATTAATTTTGTATCATTATTTATTTCTTCCCACCAATTTCTAACATTTCCTTCAAATGATGCTGTTAGGAAATTTATTCTCCTTTCTGTATTTTCCCATGTATCATCTTTGTTGTACAAAAAGAATTGTATTATTGAATCTGCCCAAGTTATTAAGGCTTTTTTAGTATCTATTTTACTTTCTAGATCTAACTTTGTTCCTTCATGATTAATTGGTTTATCATAATTATCATTTAATTCAAACCTATCTTTATATTTAGTTCCTCTGGGTGGTTGTCTATCTCTTACTTTATCATAAAATTATTTATATGATTTATTATATATAGGTGCACAACTTTCATTTGAATCAAATTTTTTATTGGAGATTTCTGCTGGGGTAGGTCCTCCTCCAGTATTCATTAAAACTTGGTATTCATCTATATTTTCTAAGCTTAATTGATCAAAATTTTCTATTAGTAAATCTAATTCTTCATTCATCTTTATTTTCTTTTTGAACTTCTTCTGTAATTTTTCCTTTTTCCAGTAAAATTTTGGAATTTTCTTCATCTTCTAATATTTTTGGTAAAATATATTTTCTAAAATTATCATCCATACTTCCTGTTTCTATAACTAGGTTTTCTTGTTCTGTATGTTTCTTTCCTATTCTTGTCATTTCTTTTTCTATAAGTTTTTTGTCTATTTTCTTATCTCTACTTTTATTATTTTCTTTTAGTTCTCTAATTTCAATTTTTAGTATTTCTAATTCTTCTTTTATTTCATTTCTTAAATTTTGTACATCAGTTATTAACATTTTTATTAGTGTTTTTAATTTTTCCATATGTTGAGTCATTATCCTTTCTTTGATTGGTTGAAATAATATATTCTACATTCAGTATTTTTACAATCTTTTATGATTTTATTGTACGTTTGTTTTTTATTTTCATCAGTTGTTAGTTTTTTTAATTATTCAAAATAATTTGCTCTTTCCTTATGTTTTTCTTGTTTTAATTTCAATATTTGATTTTCTTGGTATTTTGTAGTGTTTCCAGGGGTTAATAATTCATCTAATATTAGATGGTTAATTATTTTTATTCTTTTTAAATTTTTAGTCAAATTATTTTCCATATTTAAGAATTAATTAATGATAGTTCTTTTATTTTTTCCTTACAATGTAACATAATTTCTTATTTTTCAAATTCTTTACCAATCTTTTCATATGTATATTCATCTATTATAGTTCCTATTATTAGTTTATCTAATATTTGCTCTCTTATTTTTCTAGGCAATTTTTTAACTATAATTAATGTTATTATTTTTAATTTTTTAGGGAATGGTCCTTGATTATCTTCTATCATATAATACCAGTCTGTTTTGGTAATTGTGACTTCTATAACTTTTTCAGTCATATCTACTTATTACTTCAACAATTAAATCATACATATGTTTTTCATAGGTTTCTAATATCAATTCATAAGTGTACACGTCTCTGACAATATCCAGTCTTATTTTTTCAATTATAAATTGTTTTATCTCCATAGGTAATTTTTCAAGTATTTTTAACGTAATTGTTATACTTTTATTATTTAATATTGATTTTATAATTATTATGTTAAACTCTTCTCTTGTTATATGGTATTTATCACCTAAGTCTTCGATTTTCATTATTTTTAATAATTTTATAGATCTTATGAGTTTTATTATAGTTAATTTGGTTTTTTCTGAAAATGAACTATGTAATTTATGCTTATTTTCTAATTTACACTTTAATATATTATTTTCTATAATCTGTACTTTTCTACTGATATTCTTAATTTCTAAATCTAAAAAGTCTAATCTTTTTATTTCCAGTATCTTTTATTAAATACTTCTATTATTATATATGTATGTCTAAATTCTTCAATTAATATATTTTTAACTATTTTTTCTCTTAATTCTAAAGGTAATGACCTAATTAATCTTAATATTTCTAATATTTCTCTTATATCTTTGCTATAATTCCTATAATATTATTTTCTTCGAAATAACCACGAATATCAATACTATATATCACCTTATATCTTAATATATTTTTTCTTATTCCTGTAATTTCTAATTTCATAAACTTCTTTTTATCAAGTTTCTTATTGGCTCTGATACCAATTCGAGGGGTGCTACTATGAGCGAACAAAAATAAAAAAATCTTAAAATCTAATAATCTTTAAAATCTAAATCGGTCTTTATACTTTATAATGTGTTGAGTAAATCTTCAAAATCTATTAAAATCTGAGAATTCATAATATCAAGATCTGTTATTATATCTATATTTAGACTAAAAGGAATATCATATTTTAAAATATTTTTTCTTCTTTTTTCTAATTTATCTATTATATCTTGTATATCTTTTGTTATTATAGATCTTACAATACCTTTAGCAAAATTTTATATCATATTTTATTTGAAACATTTTAATATTTTTTGTGATGCAATTAATTGTTCTTGATATCCAATTTTATCAAATTCATTTTTAAATTCAATTTCTTTTTTATCTTTAGCAAATTTCTCAATCTTGTATGGTCATCTTTTAGATCTTGATTTTTTGTAGGTTATTTTATGGCAATCTAATTCCTTTGGACTTGGTTGTATTCTTTTCATAATTTAATAAATATTATATTTAGGGACATTTTAGGTAGTTTCAATTTTTTAGAAAAGTCAAAGGTTATTTTGGAATCATGGCTGTTTATTTGGGTCATTTATCCATATCTCCTCCCCAAAGTTCCGGTTCCTCCCGTAAACCAAGTGGCCGTATGTTTACCATCCAACCAATACTGAACTGTCTCTTTGCGAGTCTCTCTCACAATTCACCGCACTTCACCCTACTCTATCCTACCGCCCCTGTGTAAACTCAATATATAGCCAGCCATTCTTCCCCGTCCTCATCTTTTTCTAAGAAAGCAAGAAACCGTTGCTCGCTTTCTGCACTCTAAAACAGAGATATAAATACACACAGAGAGAGTGTGCTGGTTCCTATGGATAGCCATAGCCATGTCTCCTCTTTCTCTAGCTTAAACTCCTATTTCCGGGCACTCTCGGATACTCCGAACCGTTTGGCTCGCCGGGCATTCTCGGCCTCGACTTCTTTCGAAGAGACGAGTCGGGTTCGAGCCAGGTCCGGAATCGAGATGAAAAGAAGCCTCAGGTGGTATGACTTAGTTGGCCTCGGCATCGGCGGTATGGTCGGCGCCGGGGTATTTGTCACCACCGGTCGTGCCAGCCGAACATATGCCGGCCCTTCTGTCATCCTCTCTTACGCCATTGCTGGACTTTGCGCTCTTCTCTCTGCCTTCTGTTACACAGAATTTGCAGTGGACCTCCCCGTCGCCGGCGGCGCGTTTAGCTATATACGCATAACTTTTGGTCCGTTACGTTTTCATCTAATCATAAACCTTTCCTTATTCCTCATCTTAAAATACATGTATATGTCATTGCAGGTGAATTCTTGGCCTTCTTAACCGGTGCGAATCTGATAATAGACTACGTATTATCAAATGCGGCGGCGGCCAGAGGTTTCACAGCCTA
The DNA here is from genome assembly GCA_035079005.1 of Fraxinus americana. Classification (NCBI taxonomy): domain Eukaryota; kingdom Viridiplantae; phylum Streptophyta; class Magnoliopsida; order Lamiales; family Oleaceae; genus Fraxinus; species Fraxinus americana. The sequence goes on along the minus strand of CM068713.1, from coordinate 6,070,376 downwards.
TTTAGCTACCGCTCTGGGAATATCAAATACCCATTTAAGGTTCACCATCCATGGCATACCAAAAGGGTACAATGAAATTGACATTGTTGCAGTGGCCGTGGTCCTACTCCTCACTCTCGTAATATGCTACAGGTATACACATTGTAAAATTTCCCATATTCCAAAACTTAGTCATCATTTTCACTTTATACCATCCCCATTAATCCTAATTTTTTTCTGTGTTTTTTCAGTACAAGAGAGAGCTCATGGTTAAACATGGTTTTAACTATTCTGCACATTTTGTTCATAGTTTTCGTGATAGTTGTTGGGTTCTGGAGAGGTGAGTGGAGGAATTTCTCCGAACCCGAAAACCCGAAAAGTCCTGGCGGGTTTTTTCCATTTGGTGCTTCTGGCGTGTTTGATGGTGCTGCTATGGTGTATTTGAGCTATATTGGTTACGACGCAGTTTCAACCATGGCTGAAGAGGTCCGAAATCCGGTCAAGGATATCCCGGTCGGAGTTTCGGGTTCGGTTATCCTCGTCGCTATACTTTATTGCTTGATGGCTGCTTCAATGTCCGCCCTCATCCCTTATGACATGGTAATTATTCTTTTCCGGACCAGGTTTTCATTGGCAAAAGGAAATCAGGATACAATATTTAATGCATTAGGTACAATCCAGTACCGGACAATTTTTTTTTTTTCAAGAAACTAGTGAAGATAATAATGACATCATTATCAACAAAGTGACATGACCTTTTCTTTCGTGGCAAGTGTATTTGTATAGATAACAGTGATTGATTGTATATTTATGACACAGATTGATCCAGATTCGCCGTTTTCTGGGGCGTTTAAGATGGGGTCCTCGGGGTGGAGATGGGTTTCAAATGTGATCGGAGTGGGGGCCAGTTTTGGGATTTTGACGTCGCTTTTGGTGGCGATGTTGGGGCAGGCACGCTACATGTGTGTAATCGGACGGTCATGTATAATCCCTTCATGGTTTGCGAGGATACATTCTAAGACTTCTACACCTGTCAACGCCTCCGCCTTTCTTGGTATGTTGTCCCACTTGATAAGTCTTGCCTTTTTTTCTTGTGTACTTGCTATTTACTTGCATTTTTTTTAGCTTTCTTGACCGTTTTCTACTAAAATTAGTCCTCCCGTATTGAACTATCGCCATCATTAATATGGTTTATGGTTTTAATCTTTATTACCTCCTTGCAAGAAAGGGTGTACATGACTTATAAGTCCACACTAGCGTGATTAATATAAAGTTGAGCACCACTGGTATTACAATCAATTTTAGGTGACATTAAATGATACACTCATTTACATTTTTAATGAGACCTATCACTTAATGATCTAGAACCCAAGTAGTTTTAAATAATATTATTCAATTTTATTATAGTGTGCAGTGTACTTATAAGCCCATGAACTGATGGGTCCATTTAGAACTGTTTCAGTTAGAAGCCTAGGCATGAATAGGGGTTATGGTTTGTCTTAAGATTTTGTTCTCATTCAACAAATTTTTGTTTTGTGGGGCCAGTGTTTGGTGGCAAGGACATGAAGAAATTCCTTGAAGGTTGAAGTATTGGAGTTAGAACTTGTCTATTTTTGGTTGGGACCATTCTATTCTTCCATAGATATGATTTTTACTGAGAATAGTGTTCATAATTCATATAGGTGTTTGAAAGGATAGTATGTGAAGTGATTTCATGGGAGAATATGCCAAAATAACTCTAGAATAGGCACTCTATTATTTTACTAAGGATATGTTTGATGCAGATTTTATGAGAATAAACTTTGTGAAAAGTAATTCTTGGGGAATGCTTTGTTAAAAAATATGGAAATTTTATGGACTCGCGTGAAAAAATACTTTATCGGGAGGACGTGTGTTTGAAAATGAGTTTTAAAGATTTTGTGTCAAATAGGAGCTAAGTATTATATTAGAGTCACCCATAGTATGAAATCAATATTCTTTGAGCTTGTCTTTCGTCGTCTAGGAGTCAAATGATGAAGGAAAGATTGCTTTACACGACTACCGACAACAACATGGTTCGAAGATGAAAAAGTAGAATCGAATCATATTGAGCACAAGATAAACTTTATGGTTGAAATTTGTTAGTTTTTAACTTTTATTATAGTGGAGGAAACTATTGCTTTAGCATTTTTTTATATTGATAGGAGGACATAATAAAAAGGAAAATGCCGAAAGCTATAAGATTTATCTTTCATGGTGGATACGAGATAACACCAATATTTAGCTGATTAGAAAAAATTTGTCCTTGACTTCTGCAAAAGGGAAAAATCATGTCATATGATTCTTCTCAAATTGGCTGAGCTAAGAGCGACTTAGTATATATAGGATCTCTAGGAGAAGGTTGGAAATACTGTTCATCCATTGCTGCTCCAAACTTACTTTTGAAGATTTCGTGATCAAGATTTTGTCGACAACGACTACGACCACTAGATAGTTGTTTCCATCATCAAGTTCCTTTTGTGATTGTCCAACTAAAAGAAGATACCGTCCCATTTGTTCTGTTTTCCATTATGTAACTTTTTTTTTTTACGTGGGTGTTCTATATTTGTTCTTTCTTACTTTTTTCTTGTTAACTCGGTCATATTAATATACTCGATACTTCGGAAATGCTCTTCAGGAATCTTCACAGCAGCAATTGCTCTTTTTACTGATCTAAACATCCTACTGAACCTCATATCCATAGGGACGCTGTTTGTGTTCTACATGGTGGCAAATGCAGTGATATATAGGCGTTATGTTACTGTGGGAACGACAAATCCGTGGCCAACCATATCGTTCCTATCCTGTTTCTCTCTCACTTCTGTCATGTTTACCCTCCTTTGGCATTTTGGGTCATCAGGTAAGCCCAAGGCCTTCATGCTCGGGGCATGTTTCGCTATGGCAATTGGAGTTCTACAAGTATTCCATTTCATGGTCCCACAAGCCCGAAAGCCCGAGTTTTGGGGGGTCCCTTTGATGCCGTGGATTCCTTCCATATCCATCTTCCTCAATATATTCTTGTTGGGTTCACTTGATAAAGCATCCTACGTACGATTTGGATTCTTTACGGGCCTTTCAGTGCTTGTATATGTTCTATACAGTGTCCACTCAAGCTTTGATGCAGAGGAAGTTGGATCTCTTAGTCAGAAGACTGGAGAAAGTATGAAGGAATCCGTTGAAAGCGAAGACAATACTCTCAAAGTGTAAAAAAATTTCAAAATCTTGTCTTTTCAATGACTCTCCAGCTTTTCTTTTTTGATGGGCACTTTAAAATAGGGGTTAAGAAGAAAAATATAGAAAAAAAATAAAAAAAAGCAGCCTGCATTTTTTGCAGTTGCAAGTTGTATAGTTTGCCCTTCAGTAGAGATCTTAGTTTGAGATCCCCTCTATAAATTTAGTAATGTGATCCATCATTTTGTGCAACTTCAACTTAATGAAAGCATCAAGTTAAAGAATTTTCTTGAATTCTACAGGTCAGTTTCATAGTATTGGACTGAAATGAATGCTAGGATAGACATTATTCTAATTTGTTATTGTTGTTCACTATTTGTACCGTCCACCTTACCGAACAAGACACTATTATTTTTAGTGTCCAAGAATCTTTCATTTCCTTCAGTTGTATAAGAACATTATCATAGAGAATCTTGTGTGTCCATTTTGGCATTCAAGGCTTGAACAAATATGGATTTGAATTAATTCATACACATGGATGGTTTAATCTTTGAGACAAACACGTGACCAATGACAAGATCACCTAGGTATCATTTGTATTCGACTTCGACCTAACATGGACCAATCGACAATCCTCATAAAAGTGACACAGGAAATATGTATGCAACATAGGAAATTTAGCGCCAACCGAAGTATCGACAAATAGGCATGCACAAGTTATCGTTGCTGCCATCTCAGTTACCGACTCATATCGCAAAATGTTAGTCCCTTCATGTGCCTTGATGTTCCAAAGTTGGTGCATTCGTGTGCTAAGGTGTTGCCATCTCGGTCCCCTCATGTGCCTATATTGATGTTTTCGTGAGACATGATGTGCACGCAGGGGCGGACGCAGAGCATTAAACTTAGGGGGGCACAATGCAAGGAAGTTGGGAGAAATTTTACAATCGAAAATTTACGTCCAAAAAAATCATACACCGTGTAATTTTCATCCGAAAATTTACATATGATCAACTTTTTCGGATGTAAAATTTCGAAAATTTTTTATGTTATATTTCATATAAAATTTTCTAATAAAATGATGAAAATTATATTGAGAAATTTGTATCGCAAAAATAATAAATATTAATCAAATAATTGAATTTTTTTTAAAAAATACGAGTTAGACGTCTTTCTTTAAGACTCACGTTTAACGTATTTTTAACTATTTTCGATATCTGTTTGGATTATTCGATATGCCCATAATGTAGTTCTCGAAATAAGTTTTGAGATGACATAAGCAATTTGTAGATTCGATTAGCATACGATCGTCGGAGAATTTTTAAAATTAATATGTTATCAAAATTCAAATTTATTTTGATTTTGCCCCTATTTGGTGGAGATTAAAATCAAATTTTTAGTACATTTTGATAAAAGTTAAACAATTATGGATTCCATGAAATATGTTATTAAAATCAATTGTTAACTTTGATTTAGATTAAAATTTAGATTTCAATCGATACATAAAAAAAAAAAAAAAAACTCAAAAGTTGGGTGGGGGGCACGTGCCCCCCCAGGACCGCCAGTGTGTGCATGCGTTATTAATTTTGCGTGACATGATGTGTAAAAGTTGACGCCTTCTTGTGAAATTGTTATCGGGTTCACATGTTGCTGCCTCCGAGAAGATTGAAACGATCAATAACAAGGGTTGTGATCTTTTGTGATTGCAATTTTTAAATTTTTGAAAAAGATTGAAATTATGTTAAAAATTTATAGCTTACATCCTACCTCGATCCTATTGAACATTCTCAACGCGAATATAGATTTGAAAATGGATTTCATGTCATCAATTTTTCCTTTAGGCAATGGGATAATATAAACTGCCCTAGATTCCAATTCCACCTGAAGAATCCCATCCAAAGCCGCGATTCTTGGGATTGAATGGAATGGAATGCAAAAGTTGGAAAGAAAGAACTAGAGGTCATCATTTTTTTGGTATTATTTCAAGAGAATTTCAAGTACATTTCTTTTAAATATATATATATATATATATTTTTTGCACGGCATAAAAATAGGGAAAATTTCCCAATTGGTCCCCAGCCATATCCTTGGTAGTAACTTGATCATCAGCTATTAGAAATGAGCACGTTGTTCCTCCACTATTAAAAATGAGTTGGTCCTCAGCTATTAAAATGCGTTAGTTGATCCTCAACCTTCGACTATAGTTGCATAATGGTCCATGCAAAAAATCATCTGAAGTTTGGTTAATATCATGTAGTATGTCTTAAAAAAATTTCCAACATAGTTTGGTGGCTAAAAATTTGACATGTGACGACTTAAAGATTATGTGACTATTTCTTTAATAAGCAACTGATTGTATAATAACTCGTAGAGGTGAGACATTCAAAAAAATATTATATCAAATATGAGGAGTTGACAACAAAAAAATTAGTTGTATCGAGTCTTTTATAGAAATATACAACTCATGAGTACTCATATTTCTTTCTGTTCTCAATTTTACCTTTACTTGAGATCTGTTCACTAGAATTAAGGGGTCTTTCCGTAGAAACTTTCGCAAACATCTGTTTGTTTTTTATTAGTTTTGCCACTTCTCTCAGTGGCTTTTTGATATCGAAACATAATTAAAAATAATAATTTACTATATTGTATAAAGAAAAAAAGGCTAAAAAAAATCTAAATCCAACCAAAATACAATGTAGACCATCCAAAATACAATGTAGACCATGCCTTGTTGTTTTGCTCGACAACAAAAACACAATAATGACAAAACAAAAATAAGGACAAAAAATGTATGGGCCATTATGGGTTTCCATCCCAAATTTCACCAACATAATTGAATACTTTTTGTCTCTTGCCTAGTCAATTGGGCCCTTTTAGAATCAGCTTATTTGGATTATTGAGTCCCTCCATTTTATTATGTTGGATTTATGGGTCCCTTCCACTCTCATTTTTAGTCAGTCACATCACTTGGATTAATTATTAATTAATTAATGAACCTATTAATCTAATAACTAATTCATATCTCTAAACTCGCATAGGATTCTAATGACTTGTTTAAAGGATCACTTTTAATTTTGCATTAATTATTTTTGATGAATCTCTATTGTACAATAAATGATGTAATCTTAATATTTAGTCTAACTCGATTGAAAAAATAAAGAAAAAGGTCCAACTCTAATTCTAATTCGATATAATTCGGCATCCATGGCAACACTCGTCCAAACCTCTAAGTTGACTTGAGTCTCCAAGCTCGATTTCAACTTGATTAATTAGCTTTTTTAAGTTTCTAATATCACGTTGGGTAGAACTCTACGTACACGAATATATAGAAATAGGGCAATGCTTGTGGTACATTAGGGTGTACATCGGGGATTACACCCCTCTCACATGGAGGGTGGGGTCCACTAAAATAAAAAAATATTATTTCAGTGGGTCCCACCCTCCGTGTGAGGAGGGTGTAACCCCTGATGTACATAACTTGATGTACAAGAGGAAATGCCCATATAAATATGTACGTACATTTGTACACACAAATACACGATCAATAATGTTGATTTATACTTTCTTGTTTAGGGTGTAAGTTTAATTTGTACAATGTTTGGCTTAATTATTATTTAGTCAAAGACTATTCTTAAAGCATAATAAAAATCCAAGGTATACTCACCAAGTGGAATTGCTATTGGGAGCATCAATTATTCAAAGGGAAAAGGTGATAAAAAGATCAATCAACAAATCAAATTCGACGTAAGTCTCTACTTCTATGATCTTCTTTATTTTCTTTCTATTTCCTGTCTTTAGAACATCTATATATGAAACTAAATAAATTGCGTATGAATATTATTTAATAAAAAGTATTTCTTTTTATGAGACAAAAAATATTTCTTTGTAATAAAGAAATTCTTTTGAGGTGGGTTTTATATTTTTTAAGTCAGTTTTAATAAATAAAAAGTATCGTTTCGATCACAAGTAGTAAATTTTTTTTGCCCAATCTACCTTGAGTTTAGCACGTTAAAAGGATGTCCCTGTAATCTCGATTGTGCTATAGTATCAACAAGTCGTGTATGTATGCTTTTATTGTAAAAGAGGCGACTCATTTGTGTTGTAGATCCACTTCTAGGTACCGGAAAAGTGAGAAATGACTTGTTTGCCTGAAAATAATGTTAAAAAGGTTAAAAGTGACAAGCTATTCATGTTGGGGGGAAATCTCATCAGCATCGAAAACATAAAAGATGGAACAAATACAAAAGAGAGAAAATATGAATTTAACATGGTTCAACAATTTGTCAACAATCACAAGAGAAGACGACTTTATTAGTTGAGAAAACTTGACAATACAATATTTTCCTCACTTTTGTAACTTCTGCATAATCTTCGTCATACTCTACGATTTAAATTCATAATTGTTACATCAAGGTGGGTTGAATTTAAATTCAAAATAACACATTGCTATCAATCCATTTTAGTTGAATTAGGAAATACCCACTTTAGATGATGATTTAAACCTCTTTTTCTCATCAAAAATTTTAAGTAATTATAATTTGTTTTGAAGTAGATCACATATTGCAATCTCTTTCAATTATTGGTGTTGTAGTCAACAATATAGACAATAGAATCACAAATAGTGTACGAGAAAGCACAAAGAAGATGTAATAGGTACGTTTGTATCTATTGATGGATAGATAGACACGACAGAAAAACGTGCAGATGATGAATATCCGTGTAGTTGAGTAGGTTTTGAAAATGAGCATTCATGAAAATACCCGTTAATATAATTATAATATCTTAATGTAAATTTATCTTTAATTAAAAAAAAAAGTTGTAACAAAGCCTCACTCAATTCTAGTGCCGTTGAAGCAAAACCAATTTGGGTGGTACATGTGTATTTCACTACGAATCGAATCCATTTTAATCACAGACAATGCAATTCTATTTGCAGGACTAAATAGAAAATTAAGACTATTGGTTCCACTTAAACAACAAAATGTGTCTACAGCCATTATACACTTTCCAAAAATCTACCAACTATTGATAGTTTTATATTTTATAATTCCACTTTTTAAAATTAATCCTCGTCGAAATTATTTTAATATCGAACTTTGGACATTTAAGAGGTTTAATTCAACGCACCATATCATTATCCCCTTTACATTTCACGATAAATTGGATGGACTAAATTGAGTCTCAATATTAAATTCTTGAGACGCTAACCTCATAATAAGAAAATCATCATTTACTCCTCCCCTGCAAGCAGGGGAGGAGCCAGAAATGAAGGGTACGAGGGGTCATTGGGTTGGACACTGGAAAAAAAAAATGAGTTTTAACTATTTTTTTTTTAGAGAAGCTGGGCTTGGACAATGGTGGGCCAATAACCCTAGAAAAAAATGGGTTTTAACTATTTTTTTTTTTAGAGAAGCTGGGCTTGGGCAAGAGCCCACCCCTATCTCCGCCACTGCCTACGAGATATTGAATATATATTAAGGTTCAAATATAAATTTCTATACACACGTTCTTATTCGTTTCAACATGAATTGAGTTCGATGGACGCCTTGATGTTAAAATGTTAATAATAAAACAAATTACATTGTAAAATATAATTTACACACATCTTTTGATTTCTTTTTCATATTATGCTAAGTTGGAATGCAAAAATAAAGTTTTGGTGGCTTAAGGGTAATAGGGAAAGTGAAAACAATATGTCCCCTATTGATCCGACCCGTATTAGTGGGCTTATGACGTCTATCATTTATCCAACTTAAAATCTACTATTGACTTTTGATAAGCCTTAAAGGAGTTTTTCTATCCATAAAGGCATTGCGATTTGAGTGGGATTTTATCAATTTGTCACTTTTTTCCTATTATCAATCTTAGATTTTCATAATAATACCAAAAGCAACTTCATCAAAAACAAACAACTTGTCATGACATAAGTAGTGATGTTGTAATCAAACTATGTCGACAATGTCGACTTTGATTGATAGATGCCACCTGCCATAAAGGGGACGGAAGTTTATCAATTATTTCATCTAAAAGTTTAGATTAATAAAACTTAAAATAAATTTTTTCGTTCGATGCCAACTGATTTAAAGGGGACGGAAGTACATATTGATACACCTAGTTAGATTTCTCAATTGGTATGCAATGACGCGAATCAAGCGATACAATCATGTCTTTATTTCAAATTTATTTAAAATAAGATTTAATTTGCAATTGTAGAGATACATATACACAAGCATAAGTGAGCTTTGGTGAAAGAGATGTTGACGTGACATAATAATTGGGTTTAGAAAGACATTTTTTGTGCTAATATGACTATTATTGATGCGATCCAGCAGGGATTTTCCTGGATTTTATTTAAAAGATTGGAATAGTAAGTCCGTTGTCTTATGACATTGAGATGACTTGATCAATCCACATTACAAGATTTGATATTCGTTTTAGAATAATTCACAAATATTTTTTGAAAGTTTACTAAAGATTTATTTGGGAGATTTTTTTTTATTTATTTTTTCTCCAAAATTATTTTAAACAACATGTTTTATAAGATTCATAACTTTTTTCCTATTTTTTAACCAAACATTCTCCAAATAAAAAAAAAAAAATAAATAAATAAAGTCATTTTTTACTTTGAAAAATATCTCACAAACAAACGCTAATTCCATACTTTTGCACTTTTTCATTTTACTGTGTTTTAATTATTTTTTTGTTTTAACTTTTAAACAATTTTTGCAACAGTGTATTACATATTGTAAAATTATGTTACACCCATTTCACTATCATGTTTTCACCATCGTCGCCACCTCCATTATCATTTGAAATGAAGTGTATTACACACATTTTGCCGCCTATTTCCATTGCACCATGGCTAACGATCCCGCCACTTATAACATTTACCATCACTATCATTGTCACCATCACCCCTTGTAACATTTATTTTTACGATGTCATCGTTGCTACTGCTTATTGTCATCGATCTTATATATATGTTGTACTAAGTTTATGCTTATGCTAATTTAGCTAACCCATCTTTGAATCGTGTACAACTTTGTCCTATGAGTTGGACAATAATATAAAAGGACCTTAATTAAGTATGTTAGGCCTTATCCTTCAAAGCTTCAGTCACTTGCCACAAGGCAGCAAGTTAACAAACCACCTCAAGCAAGCACTCAACATCCATTCACTTGACTAACCCAATCGAGGCCACCAAAAAGAGGAAGTTAAAGTGATACATCACCTCAACCGAGGCACTATGAAGAGACCGAACCTGCATGGTCGAGGCAAGGTGCCACGATCTGCTATATCCCATAGCCTTTGATTTCACAAAGGCATTTCCCTAGTTTCACCTCTTCTAAGAAATCTTCCATACAAAATTATCTATGATTGATTGATGTGACCTAGCTATAGGGTGACGCATTGGCTATTAAGATGAGGTCACATATCTTTCATTCAATACTAACTACTTCATATTTTTCATTATAAAAACTCACACTTAGTATAATTTTAAAGGTAATACTATTTTACACTCACATTTTGTAACTCGGTCTTCATTGTTTCCTCTCGACAATACGAAGCCCGTACACATACTTGTGGTTCATGTCTTCCGTCCATCCTACACCTATATATAAGTTGAATGGCTTGATCGTCAAAGTGCTTGTGGAAGACCACGTACTTCTAACGATTTGTCAAAATGTGTAGAGCCTTATGCATGGATTTCATAAGTCCTCAAACTTTGCCCTAACTCAAAACTAGTCCTACAACTTTTTGGTAACTACATTTTAGTCTTCAAACTTTGCTTAAACTCAAAACAAGTCCTACAATGTTCTACTAATTCCATTTCAATCCAAATATTTCTGGTAACTACAAATCAATCCTCAAGCTTTGCATTAACTTAAAATAAGTCGTACAACTTTCTACTAATTTCATTTCAATCCAGAACATTCTGGTAGCTACAAATCGATCCTCGAACTTTTCCTTAACTCAAAACTAGTCCTACAGCTTTCTATAAATTCTAATTCAGTCTAAAACTTTTTGAAATCTACATTTTCAATCCTTGAACTTAGTTACTAACATGAATATGTCCTCCAACTTTCCATTCACTTAAAACTAGTCTTACAACTATTTTTCTAATTCCATTTCAATCCAAAACTTTCTTGCAACTATAAATCAATGTTCCATCTTTCTATTCACTTCAAATGCGTCCTCGAACTTTCCTTAACTTAAAACCCGTCCTCCAACTTTTTATAAATTCCATTTCACTCTAAAACATTCTGGTAATTACAAATCAGTCCACGATCTTTTTGTTACTACAAATATATCCTCGAACTTTGCCTTAATTGAAACTATCAAAAAAGAGTGATATGGTCAGCTAACTATTATAAAACTATTATTCAGCCCTCCATTTATTAGTAAATAGCAATTTGGTCATCTAACTATTGGAAAACAACAATACAGCCCTCCAACTACTAGTGTAATGCAATTTGGTTCTTAACCATTAAGAAGCAACAAATTTATCCTCCATGAGTTACAAACTACAAATAGTGATTTGGTCATACAACTACTGTAAAACGTTCATTTACTCCTCAACTATCATAAAACAACAATTCGACTATCAAACTATACATGAGCAACAAATTAGTCTGCGAACTACTGTTTAACATCAACTTTTTTCACCTACTATTATAAAATAGTGATTTGATCATCCATCTATTAGATAATTTCAAACCAATCCTCCAACTATTAGTAAATAGTGATTTGATCATCAATCTGACCATCTTTTTCATGATGATAAATTAGTAACTACTGCAAACAGGCAATGATCCAAACTATTCATAGGCAATAATTTGGTCCTCCAACTATGCTAAAGCGGTATTTTGGTGAATAAAGAATAATTTCATACACCAACTTTTGTAGTCAACAATTTGGTCCTACAACTATACAATTATGACATTTTGGTCCCCAACTATTTTATGGATACAATTTCATCCTCCAACTATGATCAAGCGGTAATTTGGGCCTAAAACTACCTTGAGACAACAATTCGATCCTCCAACTATGCTGAAGCAATTATTTGGTCCTACAATTATTCTAATGCAATTGTTTGGTCCATCAACTACCGAATGGCTATGAATTTTTCCTCAAACTATTAGTAGGCGACAATTATTTTTTCCTCCACCTATGTTGAAGTTGCAGTATGGTCATACAACTTTTCGATTTAATAATTTGGTCCAGACGCTAATTCACAGGCCACAATTTGGTACTTCAACTATTCAGAGGCAATAAAGTTGGTCTTTTAACTATTTATGGGCAACAATTCGATCCTCTAACTATGTTGTAGCGACAGTTTGGTCCCCGTATTATTTAGAAATGACAATTTGGTACACCCCGTTTCCATTAAAAATTCCCTCACCCAAATCCCTTTATCCCCGTTCCACCACCTCCGCCGCCTATCCCGGCCACCAAATCGCCTTTTCACCACGCCCGCAATGTCGTTTTGCTCAAATCACCATCACATCCGATAACAAAACACCATAGATTTAAAATGAGCAAAACAGAATCATGTTGTAACAACAAATTTAAAGGTAAACATTACGGTTAATTATAGAAAAATCACGTTATAATCTCTAGATCCGATGTCTCTAAAGGAAATAAGTGAATACACCATTGTCGCCTCCATCTGTTTGCAAGATCTTCAGCTCATCGTCACCACCTGAAATTTCAGATATAAATTCGGGTCAAGAAGGAGAAGATCCGACTGCTGGTGGTGGTGGTTTAGGGGTGAGGAAGGAGAGGAGTAGGTGGAGGAGGTGGAGTGGACGAAAGGCAAATTATGAAAATGAGAATTTTGTGAAAAAGAAAAGGATGCAAAATAAGCTTCATAAGGGGGCTTTAGTTTTGTTTCGAAGGCACAAAAAATTAATTTGGAAACTAATATGTTCATTATTTCCCCGGTGCTTTGTGCTTGCGCCTTGGTTGCTTTAATGAAACGGAAACAAGTGCATGCTGTGGGGTGTAAAAGTGGTTTTGGTACAAATATTTATGTCGCTTCTGCTCTCATAGATGTGTATGCAAAGTGTGAAAGCATTAAAGAATCTTATATTGTGTTTTCAAATATAGAGGAGAACAATGTTGTTCTACGGAATACAATGATTTCAGGTTTTGCCAGACATGCTAGATCTTTGGAGGCTATGGTTTTATAATTTATTTCAGAAAATGCAGCAGATAGGCTTGTACCCAAATGAAGTTACTCATGTTTCAGTATTATCAGCATGTGCTCATATGGGGTTGGTAAAAAATGGGCAAAAATATTTTTGATACAACAAAGAAAGAACATGATCTGTCTACCAATATCTTAAACTACTCGCGTATGGTTGTTATTCTTGGTAGGACAGGCCTAATCGATGAAGCTAAGGATTTAACTGACAAAATACCATTTGATGCTACTGCTTCCATTTGGGGATTACTTTTGGCTTCCTGCAGGGTTTATAGGAATGTGGAGATGGCTGAGTTAGCTGCTAAAAAAGTTGTTCGAGATTGAACCTAATAATGCCGGAAATCATGTATTGCTTTCCAACATATATGCTGCCCACGGAAGGTGGGAGGATGTTGCATTTGTAAGGAAGCTTCTTAAAAGACAGCAAAATCAAGGAGAGAGGAAACAGTTGGATTGAAATCAAAGACAAGGTTCACTGTTTCATGGTTGGCTATGTCATCAAAGGATTGCTGAGATTTATTCAAGGTTGGATAAATTGCTGGAAGAGATGAAGAATTCAGGATACAAAGGTGATATTGAACATGATCTACATGACATTGAAGAAAGTTACAAAAAGGAACTTCTGAAGCACCACAGTGAGAAGCGGGCTTTACTTTTGGGCTAATGTGCTTCCCTTCCGGTGCACCTATAAGAATCATGAAAAACCTTAGAATCTGTGGGGATTGCCACGCTTTTATGAAGGTTGCTTCAGTTGTAACAAGAAGGGAAATCATTGTTAGGGATAATAATCGCTTTCACCATTTTAGTGAAGAACATTGTTCATGTGGAGAATTTGGTAATATGAATGCATGATATGGTAGCTTGTTCTGGATTATGTATTCCATCTCATCTATAAGAGGTTGGCTCTACAATTTTTAAGTATTGTACTCTATTGGTGTTTCCTTCATGAAAGTGGATTGAGAAATTTATTCACATGTATGAACTCTTGTCAGGTTGTGTAGATTCATATTTATAGCTCAGAGATATAATTCACTATGGCTGAAGCCTGAAGGTCAAGAAAATTATAAGAACATTGAAATATGAGAAATAAAGAAATGGATCTAGGCTCTGGAAGCTGCTAGAGGAAATGGTACCAGCACGATCTTCCTGATCATACCCCCTTTGGATCAAATATCTCAGGTCACTAAAATGCTTGCAGAAGTGTATGGAACAGCTTCAAATATTAAGAGCAAGGTGAAACACAATCACATCTGCTCAGTAGAGGCTTAAACTTATAACAAAGTACACCCGAATGGATTAGTGCTCTATACTGGAACTATACTGACTGAAGACGGAAAGGAGAAGAAAGTTACCTTTGACCTTTAAGCCCATAAATGCCTCTTTATACCTTTGCGACACTAAACTCTGATGCAAAGTTTGGGTTTATTGTCCGGGATGGAAATGGCACTCGTTTTAGGACCTCAAGTGGTAACACTTAAGAAGTGCTTCACAAATTTCAGTAGACCTTCTAAAGAAACACAGAAGAGGAGGACAATCAGCTCCTAGGTTTTCTCGTCTTCGAATGGAAAAACACCACAATTATGTAAGAAACACAGCAGAGCTTGCTACTCAATTCATTTATAACCCTGCAACGAGCCAACCGAATGTATCAGGATTAATACTTGCTGGATCAGCTGATTTCAAGACTGACCTGAGCCAATCCGACATGTTTGATCCTCGCATCTAGGCCAAGATATATAATGTGGTAGATGTGTCGTATGGAGGAGGAAATGGTTTCAATCAGGCCATTGAATTATCTGCTGAATCTCTTTCCAATGTGAATTTCGTATGAGAAAAGTACTTGATTGGGAAGGTTTTTTTTTCCTGAAGAAATCAGTCAAGATACTGGAAATATGTTTTTGGTGTCGATGACATGATCTTTGGTTATGGGAGCCGCAGAAACATTGATTCTACGGAAAATTTGAATATAAATCGTTATGTGCTCAAAAACAACACAACGAATGAGATTGTCATTAAACACTTAAACAAGGATCAGGAGGGTGACCAGAGCAACTTAAAGGATTTAGAGACATCTGCTGAATTGGAGGTTCAAGACAAAGTGCAATTGCTGGATTGCTAACGAGTATAGAAACTTTGTCTGTACACTTGAGTTTGTCACGAACAAGTCTCACGAGGGATCACAGTTCTGCCGAGGATTTGGTGGCATTGGGGGAATTCTTCGCTACCAAGTTGAGGTTTGATATTTTGATGGGCCATCTGATGATGAAGGATTGTACGAGGATTCAGATTATGTTGAGCTGATACTGATGATCATGAAGCAAAGATGACAAAATACTCAAGTTGTTGATTTTAATGAAATAAAATAACAGAACACAATACTCCCATGAAGCTCCCTGTCCCTCCCAAGTTTATTTCATTGAAACATATTTTCTGTTACATGGACAATTCCCAATTACTAGGTTTTATAGAACAGAGAGCAGCCTTCATCAATAGGCGTATTCTCTGGAGGAGAAAATATCTCCAGCCACACTTTCCTTCTAGACATACACAAAGATAGAAACAAAATAATCTAAACTTAGAAACAAAGGATCTGTATTAATTCCTTGCATAACAGCTTCTTCTTTCCAAGTCTGATGTTGACTGGATTATGTGTGATGCTACCGTGTGCACTTGTTTCCGTCAACACTTCCCCTCAAGTGGGCACGTAGATGTCCTCCATACCCAACTTCACTAAAGATTCGTTGAAGATCTTACTTGATACAGCCTTTGTTAGCACATCCGCAAGTTGCTCTTTAGACCTGACACACGGAAGAATAATGACCTTTGAATCTAGTTTCTCTTTGATGAAATGCCTGTCAACTTCTATGTGTTTTGTTCTGTCATGTTGCACCGGGTTATGTGAGATATCGATCGCTGCTTTATTATCACAGAAAAGACTCATCTCCCCTTCTTGTTCAAACCCGAGCTCTAGTAGCAATTTTCTTAGCCACAACAATTCGCAGATCCCTTTTGTCATTCCTCGAAACTCTGCCTCCGCACTTGAAAGAGCCACCACGTTTTGTTTCTTGCTCCTCCATGTGACAAGATTTCCTCCTACAAATGTAAAGTACCCAGCTGTCGACTTACGATCAGTTACACTTCCAGCCCAGTCAGCATCCGTATAACCTTCAATTTTTAGGTGTCCATTCTTTTGAAATTTTATCCTTCTGCCGGAGCACCCTTCAAATATCGAATAATACGCATCACAGCCTCCATGTGTTCTTCGGTGGGAGCATGCATGAACTGACTTACCATACTAACTGCATAAGTTATGTCAGGTCTAGTATGAGAGAGATAAATCAATTTCCCAACTAACCTTTGATACCTCTCTTTATTCGTCGGAGATTGGTCCGGGTCCAGGTCCAGTCCCATTTTTTGATTTTGAATTATCGGTGTCTCTACCGGTTTACATTCTAGCATTCCAACTTATGCGAGAAGATCAAGAACGTGTTTTCGTTGTGATAGGAAAATTCCCCCTTTGCCTCTCGCTACTTCGATACCAAGGAAGTACTTCAAGCCCCCGAAATTTTTCATTTCGAACTCCTTTCACAACTTCTTCTCAAGTGACTCAATTTCCTCCTTGTCGTCTCCTGTAATAATCATATCATCTACATAAATGATTAACACGGTGATTTTACTTTGCCTCCTTTTAACAAACATTGTGTGATCTGAGTCACTTTGAGTATAGTTGTAACTTTTCATCGCATTGCAGAATCGTCCAGACCAGGCTCTAGGTGATTGCTTCAGATCGTACAAGGATCTCTCGAGCTTGCACACTTTAGTAGCTGAACCCAAGTACCTATATCCAGGCGGGAGTTCCATGTAAATTTCTTCCTCTAGATCTCCATGGATGAATGCATTCTTTACATCAAACTGGTGTAGATGCCAGTCTAAATTTGCTGTAAGAGATAAGAGTACTCGAATTGTATTTAGTTTTGCAACATGTGAAAAAGTTTCTTGGTAATCGATCCCGTATGTCTGGGTATACCCTTTTGCAACCAATCGAGCCTTACACCTCTCAATCTTTCCTTCAGCATTATATTTTATAGTAAACACCCATTTATACCCAACCGGTTTCTTACCCTTTGGTAGATCTACAAGTTTCCAAGTGCAATTTTCCTCGAGTGCATTCATCTCAATTTCCATTGCCTTTACCCATTTAGGATCTCTCATAGCATCCTCGACTCTCTCAGGTATTATACTGGACGTAATTTCATTTGCAAACTCCTTTAAAGGGTCTGGTAAGTTCTTTGTTGAGGTATACTTAGCAATTGGATACTCACTTTCCCTACTAGTTCCGTCTTCTGGTTCATACCCATACCGTTTTGGTGGTATACCCCGATTAATTCTTGGAGGTAATCTAGTCTGAGAAACTGGATCAAGAGTAGGAGAACTTACCACATGAGTATTCTCACGAGATTCTAGGCCTTGCGGTATCGGGTTGGATTGTATCATTTCTCTGTGCTCGCCTTCAACCCAAAACTGAACTTCTAACAACTTCTCTACATCGTGGTAGTTTAACCGAGCGGGGTCCAACTAGATTGTTTTTCTTTTCCTAACATAAACTTTAAATTTCGGATTTATCAGAGCAGGTTCTCTGATCGTCCTCCTTTCCTGTGATGTGCAACATTCTGTCGCCCCTCCTTACTCATTTGAAGGTGTACCAGAGGTGAACGCCCTATTGAGCAGATCTGAAAGAGGAGGCCCGTGCTCTTCTGATGGAGATGTATGCTGGTGTAACACCCCTTCTCTGACCAGATTCTGATGTGACAAGTCAGATAACTGCGACTCCTCTATCTCTATCTCCCCCTGAATCGAAGTTTGGGACTTGCCAAAAAGCAGCTTGTTTTCAAAAAAAACGTAACATCCATTGTGACAAAAAATTTCCGTGTAGCTGGATTATAGCACTTGTACCCCTTTTTCTGAGGCCCAAACCCTAAGAAGATACATTTTTCAGCCCGAGCCTTGACCTTAGATCGTAGGTGTTTTTGTATATGAACATATGCCACACATTCGAAAATTTTTGGAGAAAGATTAAGGATAGATGGGATGGTAGTATAAGTGGATAAAACTTGTAAAGGGGTCTTGAAATTATTCACTTTTGAGGGAGTTCGGTTGATCAAGTACACAGCTATTGAGACGGCATTATCCTAAAACACTTGTGGTACATTATTCTCTAGTAAGAGGGACCTAGCGATTTCCAATATATGTCGATTTTTTCTCTCTGCTACACCATTTTATTGAGGAGTTCCAACGCACAAAGTTTCATGCAAGATTCCCTTCTCTTTAAATAACTCTTGTAGCGTTTTATTTACAAACTCCGTCCCATTATCACTTCTAATCACTTTTATCTCCTTTTCAAATTGGGTACCAACCATTTTATGAAACTCTTTAATAACTTGAGGGACCTCATCTTTAGTTTTTAACAAGTAGATCCATGTCATTCGAGTGCAATCATCGGTGAATAAAATAAACCATTTACACCCCGATTTAGAGACAACCGGGGATGGACCCCAAACATCGGTATGAACCAAATTAAAAGGAACAAAATTCTTTTTCAAACTTATTGGATAGGTTACACGATGACTTTTTGCCCTAACACAAGTCTCACACTCAAACTTCTTATTTTCTAAGCCCAAAAATAAAGAGGGAGATAATTGTTTCATATACCCAAATGACGGATGCCCCAATCGTTTATTCCACAACCAAACCATTTCCTTTGATTTTGTAGATACCCCCTTTGCCAAACAAGCGTTTCCAATCTTCAATTCTTCTAAATGATACAATCCTTCCCGTCTAGTACCATGGCCAATGATCTCCTTTGTGAGAATATCCTGAAATACACAAAAATCAGGAAACATGAGTACTACACAGTTGAGATCTTTGGTAATTTGGCCAACCAAGATAATTTTCGTAGACAGAGAAGGCACCAACAAAGTATTATTCAAAGTTAACCCCTTGGAGATTTTCACATCCCCCGCACAAGTTACTGGATACTTGTCACCATTAGCATTCAGAATTCCATTTTTCCTTGGTTTCATGTAATTAATTAAATCTTCCTGAGAAAAGGTCATATGATCGGTAGCTCCGGAGTCAATGATCCAATCAATTTTTTGAGAAGAAATAGAGGTCATACCTTCACCTACTCCTTTATCTTTACCCTGAGTTTTACTGTCAGAGGTGTAACTTGAAGCTGCAAGGGCGTGACTAGAGGAAGCACCTGCTGTGTCTTGCTGATGCGGAGCGGAAGTGTGGATCATGCCTCCAGGTGCGATCTGTTGCTGCTGCACGACATGTGGCTGGAAAACGCCTGCTGGTGCTGTTGCTTGCTGCTGCACATTTTCTCCAACTGCCAACGCACCAATTCCTTTTCCTCTATCTGTCTGTTTGCCGACAAGAGGCTTTCTCAGACCCTTCCACCAAGGCGAATATCCAATTACTCGATAGCAACCTTCTTTGGAGTGTTTTGCACCGGGACAATGAGGACAACTCTCCTTTTTTGGTTTTTCTTGGTTATTTCCCATCCGAACCAGCCCCCTTTCATTAGGTTTATAGCTTCTTGACAACATTGTCAGCGACTCTTGCATCGTATTTGCTCCACCTTTAATCATCACATCTTGACGACTAGCTTCGTGTCTCACATAGCCGTAGGCTTGCTCTATTGACGGGAATGGTTTTATCTGAAGAACTTGGGCGCGAATTGCGTCAAACCGATCCTCAAGTCCATCAAGAAAAATATACACTCGATTTTTCTGGATAAAGAGATTAAATTTATCAATATCACCTGGAGTATCCAACGGATTTGGACACCTGAAATCAATCTCTTGCCACAACGCTTGGAGCTCGTCATAGAACTCTTCAACGGTTTTCTCTTCTTGCTTGAGCCTTGTGACTTTCCTGTTGAGTGCAAATATTTGAGTTTCGTCACTCCCATCGTAATAGGTTGTTGCCAATGCCTTCCAAACATCTCTTGCTGTGGAGTGGCGGATGTACTTGCTGCGTAGTCGCGATTCTAAGGAGTTGATAAGCCACCCCTTGACGATTACATCATTTACCTCCCACTTGCGAAACTCGTGGCTTGTTCTAAGGGGCGGTTTAGGGTCGCCCGTTAAGTGTCCCATCCGTTCTCGACCTTTGACATGCATCTCCATGGCTTGACACCAATAAGTGTAATTAGTACCATCCATTTTCACGTCGATCGGATTTGGATGGATAACTCCCTCGGTCATGGCAACAGGCTGGGTTACGCTCTGCGCCGATTGAGGGTTTGTGATGGCAGTGCTCTGCATCGCCGCCATCTGGGTTTGTTGGAGGGTCACCAATTTGGTGAGTTGTTCTAACACGGCTGCCATGTTTATAGCCTCGCCGGGTTGAGGTTTCTCTGGAGGTGTGTTCGCCATTTTTGAGTCGAGGATGGGTAGCTCCTTAGAGCGATATAGCACAAAAAATTGAAGTTAATGACAAAGAAGGACAACAATTTCTCTAGCTATACCATCCGACAACCATTCTCTGATGCCATGTTGATTTTAATGAAATAAAATAACAGAACACAATACTCCCATGAAGCTCCCTGTCCCTCCCAAGTTTATTTCATTGAAACATATTTTCTGTTACATGTACAATTCCCAATTTCTAGGTTTTATAGAAAAGAGAGTAGCCTTCATCAATAGGCGTATTCTCTAGAGGAGAAAATATCTCCAGCCACACTTTCCTTCTAGACATACACAAAGATAGAAACAAAATAATCTAAACTTAGAAACAAAGGATCTGTATTAATTCCTTGCATAACAACTTCTTCTTTCCAAGTCTGATGTTGACTGGATTATGTGTGATGCTACCGTGTGCACTTGTTTCCGTCAACACAAGTGCTTGAAGTTGTGTAGCTTGCAGTACCTCTGAGTTTCCAGTTATTATGATCTATATCAATTTGACATTTTTTTAATTTGATCTACTTATTTTTTTCTTGGACGAAGGGGTATCCAGTATCATCTGGTGGTTTATGAAACTTTATGTTTTACTGATTTTTTTTCTTGACTACTACAATTTCTTGATGATTGTCACTACTTGAAAAGATTCACGGCTTGTCATATTCTCAGTATATATATCATGAAAAATAATTTCAAGAATACGATATTCTGTAACTTGCATCTTTCTCCGTAGGACAAAGATACTTTTCCTTTTGTTCGAGTGAGAACAAAATGACAATTTTGTCCTTCAAGATTGCTTCCAACATCCCTTGTGGTACACTCTGGTATGAGGATGAATGAGGTGTAAAATGGTCCTAGTATGAGTTCAGATTGTCCTTTTTATATATCCTCTTGAATTTTAAACTCTGCACCTCTCAAATGAATTGCAATTATTGTTTTAACATGTTCGTGATACATATTAGTGTTGGGAAATTATTTAATTTCCCGTGATGGGCCGACATATGTAATTAACTGTATATAAATGCTATCTTAAAGTTAAGCCCAAAATTAAAGTGATCTAATAAAGAATTAAGTAATTGGGCTTTAAGTATCTAATTAAAGTGTGGGCCGGACTATATGTGTAGAGACCGGATCCATTAGGGTTTGTATTTGACGATGGGCCGAATACATATGGAAATATATAAAGGGTTATGGTCCCCAATTCATATGGCGATTTTCTCATTCTATGTGGCATCTCATCAACACAAGAATACAAGAGAAAGCATATGAAGAGGAAGATCCATAAAACCCACAATCAGGAATTAAGATGGAGATTTGAAGCAACCAAACTGAAGATTTACAGATTCAGATTCAAGATTTATTATTCAAGTCAGAAATCAATTGATTAAGGTATGTTCCGCGTTAATTCAGTTTCTTGATGGTTTGACATGAAGATCTTGGCAAGATCATAAAGTTCAAGTTTTAATAAAGTTCTAACAAGTGGTATCAGAGCCTATTCATGTTAAATCATTGGGAATCAAGTATTTTTTAATTTGGTTCTTGTATATTTTTATGATTTTCAAATTTAATAATTTCGGATTTAGATTTATTAAATTTGAAAAATTATTCGGTTGATTTTTAAGATTTCAGAATTTCAGTTTTTTTTTTAAAAAATAAAAATAAAAATTTTGGGCCGCCGCGGCATGCAGCTATTCTTTATTACGACGGCGAGCGTGTGTTACGACGATGGTATAGAACATGCACAGAATACTGTGGTTAATAATTGTCGTTGTTCGACGGCGTACGCCTGTCTTTAACAACCGACGTGTTCGAAGCTGCGGCGGCGTTCCTCGGCTAGCTGCGGCGCGTGCGTCAGGGGGAGGGCTGCCGGACACGTGTCTCTGGCAGCGCCGGACGGCGCCGCCAAGAGAGAAGGGGAGGATTTTTCTCCATTAAAATTATATTAGGGTTTTGGGTGAATTTTTGGGGGCGGGGGCTTGGGTTGTAAATTTGAAGTTTTGAGGTCCTTGACTGCAATTTCAAATTAGGGTTTCATTTTAAGGATTTAGCCCCTTAAGTTTAAGGTTTTGGTGTTTCAGTCCCCTAAGGTTATAAATTCATCTAATTGGGCCTTTAAAGTTACGAGTTTAATAATTCAGTCCCTCAAGTTTCAAAATTAATTATTTTTGGACCATTAAAGTTTTAATTTTAATGTTTAGGCCCCTACAATTTGCAATTTTGGTTATTCAGCCCCTAAAGTTTAAAGTTCATTCAAGTTGGGCATTGAGGTTATGGGTTTTGATAATTCAGCTCCTGGAGTTTTAAAATTAATTATTTTTGGGCCATTTAAAGTTCTGATTTTGTAATTAAAGCATCAAAGTTTCTGATTTTGTTCCAAATTGGCCCCAAAAGTTTTAAATAATTAATTTTTGGATCCCTAAAGTTTTCAATAATTAATTATTGACTCCTAAATTTTCGGATAATTTTTTTTGGATCCCTAAAAGTTTTCAATAATTAATTATTGACTCCTAAAGTTTTTTTTAATAATTAATTTTGGATCCTTAAAGTTTGAATAATTAATTTTCGACTCCTAAAGTTTTTCATAATTAATTATTGAGCCCTAAAGTTCTAGATTATTATTTTTAGGTCCCTAAAGTTCTGAATTATTAACCCTAGGCCCCTAAAGTTTCAAAATAAAATAAAAGAATTAAGGATTGATAATTATAATTCAAATTTTGGTATTTCTTTTGGATTACTAATTTTTCTAAATGAATTGATTGAAGCAACATGTCACCAAAGTGACCTCTCTTACCTAGATTAATTTATTTGGAATATTAGAAAGGTTGTGTGTACGTAATTCATGCGGGTATTGACCGGCCCAAAGGAATGTTAATATTTGGCCGAATTATTTACATACCCGTGGTAATAAATATGTGACAATTATAAGATTTTATTTTATGTGAACAATAAATCGGTCCAAAGATAGGTTTATTGTTTAACATGGTTTATTGTCAATATTTGATTACTACACCAAGAGTACCACTTACAAGTTGATATTTCTGTCCAAAGACTAAATATCAATGTTGTGCTCGGTCTCTTGTGATGGGGTTTACCATTATTTGAATTGATTAATTGTTTAATATGGATTCTTATGTGAACATGTAGATTAAGTATTAGTCCTCTATTCAGTTAATCCATCAACTTCCACAATATCTGCCAATATCAATTCCATTCCTGTGCTAAATGGAACCAACTATTAAGGACTGGAAAGAGAACGTTATGATCGTTCTTGACTGCATGAACTTAGACCTTGCGTTAAGGACCGAACAACCCGCTGCACTTACGGATAAAAGTTCTATTGATGAAAACAAGGACTTTAATAAGTGGGATTGTTCAAACCGCATGAGTCTTATGATCATGAAGCGTAGTATTCCAGAATCATTCAGGGGCGCTGTGTCCGATAAGGTAACTACTGCCAATAAATTTCTTGCTGAAATTGAAGAAACGCTTTGCAAAGAGTGATAAGGCTGAAACTAGTACGCTTTTGGCATACTTAGTTTCACTAAGGCATAAAAGCAAAGGAAATATTCGGGAGTACATTATGGAGATGTCTCATATTGCTTCAAACTTAAAGGCTCTAAAGCTTGAGCTATCTGATGATTTGCTCATGCATCTGGTTTTAATTTCTATTCCTGCACAATTCAAGGTCAGTTATAACTGTCAAAGGAATAAATGGACTCTATATGAGCTCATTTCATATTGTGTGCAAGAAGAAGAAAGGCTGAAGCAAGAAAGGACTAAAAGTGCTCACTTGGCTAGTACATCTAAGGACAAGTTAAAGAAAAGAAAGAATAAGAAAGCTGCATTCGGTTCGGTTCAAAATTAACAGCGAAATAAATTTAGTTGTAAATTTTGTGAAAATTTGGGATATATAAAGAGAGATTGTGCTAAATGCCACACTTGGCGTGTAAAGAAAAGTACATTTCTCACTTTGGTTTGTTTTGAGGTAAATTTAATGTCAATATCAAGACACACTTGGTGGATAAATTTCGGTACCACCACTTACATAAGTGTGTTTATGCGGGGTTGTCTGAGCTGCCAAAGCCAATTGATACTGAAAGATTCATCTATTTGGGGTGATGGCAAATCAGTTAAGGTTGAGGCTTTACGGAATTTAGGTTATCATTAAAGACTGATTATTATTTGAATTTGAAAGAGACATTTACGGTACCGTCCTTTTGGATGGAATTTGGTTTCTATTTCTACATTGGACAACTTTGGTTACTCTTGTTCAATTAGAAATAGTCAGTTTGATCTTTTTCTTAATTCAAATATAGTGGGTGTCAGTTCTTT
This sequence comes from Fraxinus americana, assembly GCA_035079005.1. NCBI lineage: Eukaryota > Viridiplantae > Streptophyta > Magnoliopsida > Lamiales > Oleaceae > Fraxinus > Fraxinus americana. The sequence continues at coordinate 6,045,206 of CM068713.1, read as the reverse complement.
ATCCGGTTACGATAACCTATGTTTGCTTAATACGGTTGCCTCTTATAAAGAAACCTTGTATTTGGATTTACGTGGTATTGAACATAAATTAACTAATGAGAATTCTGCTTTGTTATGGCACAAGCGATAAGGTCACATCTCTCAAAAGAGAATGAAAAGATTTGTGTCAGAAAGAATTCTTGATTCCCTTGATACTTTCAGATTTAAGTAAATTATATTAAGGGAAAACAAACAAACATAAGGAGATTAGGTGCCAATAGGACTTCGGATGTCTTAGAACTAATTTATACGGATATATGTGGATCATTCCCTTCGGCTTCTTGGAATGGTCAACAGTCATTTATTTAGTTCATAGACGATTTTTTCTCAATATGGCTACCTATATTTCATCTATGAGAAATCCCAAACACTGGACATGTTCAAAGCATAACAAGTCAAATCTTACCATAGTGGTAAATACTATGCCAAGATATGACGAATCAGGAGAACAATGTCCAGGACCTTTTGCAATATTCCTAGAGGAATGTGGAATTTACCCACAATACATCAGGATCCTCCTAGGTTTAAAGCACTAAAGACTGCAGCTTAAAGTCTCAACAAAGTTCCAAGTAAAGTCATTGTTAAGGGGTTACAAATTTTTCAAGGTCCCACTACCAGGTCAATTTTCGAAACGGGAAATGTTCGATTTCTTGAGGATGTAGAGTTTGTGAGGGGAGATAAGGTTATAAGGTTATGATTTTGTCTTAGATGAAGAATATTTATATATTCCTTCTGTTGCAATTGACAATGATTTGGTTCAGGGACAAATTCTTGCTTCAGATCTTGTTCAAGAAGCAATTTCGGATCAAGACAATATTACAAAATCCTCCATACACAATCAAGAGATTGTTCCAGAAAAACAAACTCAACAACCTCAAGAACAAATGTCATTAAGGAAATCCACTATAAAAGAAGAAAGACAATTTTGGATAACTTTATAGTCTTTCTCCAAGAAAATAAGGATGACATGGATTAACGAAAGAATGACTTATCAATCAACTTTCATCAAGCCATGCAAATGAATAATTCTAAAGAGTGGATTGATACCATGCATAAAGAGATTTTTCTTCGGTTTCTATGAAAACTCTTTTAGGACAATTATGGCTTCTATGACATATTTTGGTCTTAAGTTGCATTAGATGGTTTACAAATTAAAGAAATCCATCAATGGGCTTAAACTGGTTTCCCGAATAGGTATCACAATTTTATCAAATAATTATCTCATTTGGTTTCGAGATACATTCAATTGATGATTGTGGATATCACAAGTTCAGTGGGAGTAAGCAAATCTTTGTGATGCATCTTTTGTATTAAGGATATAAGATATACAAGAATTGTTCTTGGTGTATTTTTGGGTAATCACAAAAGAGTTGTATCAATAAGGTTCTTAAAAGATTTGTAATGCAGATATGAAAATCAAGTAATACCCCTACAATTAAGGGAGACAACTTTAGTCTCAATTAATGCCCCAATAATAAATTTAAAGATAAAGAATATACATCAGATTCCCTATACTTTGGCAATTGAGAATTTAATGTATACTCGGGATGGCACACATCCGGATATAGTATTCTTTGTTGGAATGCTAGGCAGATATTTAATTAACTTGCGATGGAAATTTGGAAAGCAGCCATCAGGTTATTCGGTATCTATAGAGAACAAAGGATTACATGATCACATTCAGGAAAATCAGACCAATTGGAGATCGTTGGATATTCTGATTTTGATTATGGAATTTGACTGTAAAATATTGTCACTAGGCTGCATATTTTGGATGGAAATGAAAGACCACTTAAGTTATTTTGTGACAATAACAGTCTTGTATTCCAATAGGAACATGATGATGTCAAAGTTTATAGATATTGAGTTCCTAATTGTTAAGGAATGAATTCAGAGTGGTCAGGTTTCTATAAAGCATATAATGACAAACTCTATAAATATGGATCCATTTACTAAATGGCTACCACCCGAGATCTTTCATGAGCATGGTGCTCACATGAGTGTTGCATCTTTTGATGATATGCCAGTTTAGTGGGAGTTTGTATTTTGGATGTTGTCTTTTGACACATAATTTCGGTTGTGCACATTCAGTTCATTTCAGAAATAAAGTATTCAGTTCAGTTCCACTCTAATTAAAGTTTATGGTTGATCTCATAAGGTATTAAGGAATAAGGCAGGACCAGTTGGAAATAGGCATGTTTAGATCACATTACATGTAATTTCCATGCTACACATCCACACTTGATCTATGTCATTTGATTGTATTGATATACGTGACCATTGATGGGTTTAGTTATGTTACTTATAACGAAGATCGCTTTGATCCTATATTGATATAATCAACGGACGAGATTGTTCGGAGATGCTTTTGGTTATGATAACAAAAGTTTTGAGCTCATAAGGTTATACACATTTATAAGGTAGCATATGTGGCCCAAGTGGGAGATTGTTGGGAAATTATTTAATTTCCCGTGATGGGCCGACATATGTAATTAACTGTGTATAAATGCTATCTTAAAGTTAAGCCCAAAATTAAAGTGATCTAATAAAGAATTAAGTAATTTGGCTTTAAGCATCTAATTAAAGTGTGGGCCGGACTATATGTGTAGAGACCGGATCCATTAGGGTTTGTATTTGACGATGGGCCGAATACATATGGAAATATATAAAGGGTTATGGTCCCCAATTCATATGGCGATTTTCTCATTCTATGTGACATCCCATCAATACAAGAATACAAGAGAAAGCATATGAAGAGGAAGATTCATAAAACCCACAATCAGAAATTAAGATGGAGATTTGAAGCAACCAAACTGAAGATTTACAGATTCAGATTCAAGATTTATTATTCAAGTCAGAAATCAATTGATTAAGGTATGTTCCGCGTTAATTCAGTTTCTTGATGGTTTGACATGAAGATCTTGGCAAGATCATAAAGTTCAAGTTTTAATAAAGTTCTAACAATTAGTAGCACAGGTTTTCAAGCACAGTACATCTCTTGTGGAGCATTTTGTAGAAAATTTCAAGTATTCTACCCCATCCCACCTGGAGAAAACATGGAAATAGAAGAAAGATATAGCACGCGCACCCACAAAGAAAGAAGATTGGTCGAAGATTAAATTTAATTAAACAAACGTGTGTAATCGTTCCAATTTAAGTTTAAGATGAAGTAATTCAATTTGATATAAAAACAAGCTAGAACAGGTCTACACTTCGTCTCACTGCCTTTGCAAAAATTATGTACGTGGTAGGCCTTTGATAAAACATTAATCGGGTTTGGACTGAGAGTGTGTTGAAGATTAAATGCTAACTAATAAATGTGTATTCTCTAACCGCTTAAACTTTTAGATCAAGTGTTTTATACCATTCGTGGCCAACAGTAAACGTTTGCCAGTGAGAACGGAGAAGAGAGGGTAAGAGAGCAAAAATCTTTGTTTTCCATTGTCCATTAACATGTAGTTCAAACCTAGTATAGTGTACAGAAAATAAAATATATTATAAGTTAAGTTTGTACATTGATGGTATCATCTTCATCATGAATTGCCATTTGACCTAGTGCTGGAGACAGAGGAGAAGGAGGAGAAGAAAAATCAGAAGCGGCAGAAGAATACGAAGTCGAATCAGAAGAAGAAGAAGCAAATTCAATGATCAAATCCACAAAAGCTCCAACTATAAATCCATGATTCATCTCTCCATTCATCCTCAAATACCATTCCAACAATTCCTCTAAGCATTCCCAGTCCTTCAATCCATGAGTGTCCACCATTTCTTGCATGGATTTCTTAAAATCCAAGTAAGGATCATCTGATTCCATTGCAAGGACAACACTTCCTTTGAATGGCTTAATTTCTTTATTCGTCGTTTTCGCCTCGTCTAAGATTGAACTTGAGTCTCCTGCAGGCTTGAACAGCAGCCTGCTGCTCTCTGATCTCGCCCCGCGAATAATCGTCTCCACTGATTGATCCCCTCCTGAATTCTCCTCTGATTCAGTTGAAAAGCTGGCACACTCCGATGAATTCGTGAACCAAGACTCTGGTGTTGCAACCCCATTAGAGGGGTCGTAAAAAACCGAGTTAACCGTCTTGAAAATGTCGTCCCCGGCTCGAAAAGAAAGAGTTTTTGGTTGCTTGCATGAGGGCCATTCCCATGTCTGCTTATTTGCTTCTTTGTTCTTGAAAATAGAAGGAATCAGCTTCATTTTTTTGAACAAGAGTTTTTTAATGAGTTTCTCTGGATATTTCAAGCTGTGATGTCCCTTTAGGTTGTAGTATTAATGGTGATCAGATGGAATAGTAAGGAGAGAGAGGAGGGGGGGGGGGGGGGGGGCTATAAAGGAGAGGTGGAAGGAAGGTGGAAAGAAAATGGGAACTGGTAGGACATCTCATGTCTGTATTAAATGAAAATAAATGCAAGCTCACAACAAATGGAAGCAGCAATACTGTTGTTTTTTGATATAATTAATATTTCATTTGTTAAGTATAATGTGGTCAGACAGCCAAATGCATCCTCCCATTGTTTGATAAGTATCCAATAATCTCTTTTTTGCTTATAATTCATGTCTGAATTATTATAATATCTGCAAACACTGAAGATTAATTTGTATATTTTTATAGTCGATCACAATAATTCTTTCTTGTAGGTTCTCTGAAACTAGACGTGTGACTGAAGAGTGAGACTTTGGCTACAACAGAAGATATGGAAACTGTTTTGAAGTAAAAAAATTATAAACTAACACAATATTTTTACCATTTACAACTATCACGAAAACTTCTTATGAGGATTACAATTACCATGAACAAAGGTTTATAATCGAGTAAATAGAACTTAGTTTACGGCATATTTAGTACGATGAATTGATAAGTATTACATGGTATTAAGCCCTTGTTTGATGTTCATTCTTTAAAAAATTAATTTTTTTGAATTCATTTTCAAGCATATATTCTCTCAATAAAATAATCTTATGTGTAAATCTAAAATTTTTCTTCATTTCGAACCGCACATTCTTAAAGAAAATCACTATCACAAGATAAATTATCCAAAAAATGGGGCTAAAACAAATCCTAAATATATTAATAAGTTATAATCTATTCACACTCCCAGCCATGACAAAATCTCTTTTGAAAATGTCAATAATGATTTGTTATGCATCAATTTTTAAAATATCCAGTCCAAGGAAAATGAACATGCAGCGTCTGAATCAATCACCATTTAAAAAATAAAATAAAATCCTTTCCATCCCTACAATTTCCCAAAATGACGAAGTAAATTTTATCTCTTGATTGATTGCATCAGGCCTCAGGTAAACATTTCTGACCATGGATTTGATTACTATGATACAGTAATATTGGAAGGACAAGTTGCTACACAGAAGCAGATGATTGAATCTCTATTGGGAAAAAAATTCCAAAAGAGGCAAGAAAATGGCAAATATCATGTGGGATATTAAATGCAAGCATACTTGACCTTGCCAAACTATTTAAGAGGTATGAATGTTTGAGATAACTGAGGTGACACCTCTTTACTAGGTTATGATATTCCTAAAATCTGCATGATGATTAGGTCCACTAACAACTTGTTTAGTATGGTAAATCTAACAATGGTAAACAATAAATGTATACCAAAATTTTATTCAATGTATATATAATCTAGTTCAATTCAGTTTTGCATGACAAATTTTGGTCGATTGAGGGAATTCACGAAGTTCTTCTGAGCAGTAAGAACTTTGTAAATGCTTGTCACTTGTATTTATAGGTTAAGGCTTAACTTGAACTCTAGAATCATGTTTCATATTTGGCGATCAAACTATACTCGATTAAAATCTACATGGATTTAATTTCGTATCAAATAACTCCTTTATTATATGTTAGATATGCGCTTTGCAATTTCTGTTTCAATTTAATACATTTCTGTCACTAACATTATGAATCGAACTCTCTACCTTGGACATATAGGAATTGTGGCTTTTAATGGTCCTCTCTTCTCTTCATGTGATCGAAACAGACCCAAAAAGCATGAAACTCATCACTACCTCGTAAGGACATTGAGCCCATAGTATGTTACACGAAAGTACCAGCTTCAGAACATCAATCTGGAAAACTCATGCAGCTCTCACTGAGAAGTGAAAACACGTGACTAGACCGTCCTAAGACGGATGCGAAGGGTAGATGTGGCATTTCGTTGCACGTTCCATCCTTTGACCCATCGTCTATCTCCTTGGTATAAAAGCTTTGATCCGTCTTCTCCACCAAATGGAAAGACCCCCTCACACTCAAACTTGCTTGGTCCCTTAGTCTAATTGACTTTTATCAATAATGGCACACAAACTTTATTTTTGACCTCGATGGTGCTTGGTCCTTACGCAATAGCGCTACAATGCAATAATAATTATTGCGGAATGGATTGTGCTTAGAGGATTAGGAAGATGCTCTATTCCGTCAAAAAAAAAAAGAGTGGAAAATAAAGCAAAGGACAAGAAATTCAACCCGTAACGTGCCTTTTTTTGAACAAATCATTTTTGTTGTCTACACATGCTTTATTATTAAGGGTACATGATTTGCTGGCAATAATTGAATTGTCTATTAATTGAAGGAACGGTTCACATGTACTAATCAAGTTGACTCTAAAAAAAATAAAAAACTCTTTTCATGGCAATATTTGGTACATTTTGGAGTAGATTCTACTATAAATAACAAAAAATTGGCATTTTTAAAAATACTAGGTGCAAGCAAAGTGCAATGCACGTTTGCCTAGTTTATATTTAATAGTTTTGTTTAAGAATTAATTTGTTATTAATAAAGATGTAATTTTTTTGGTTAATTAAATAATTAATGATGTAATGTTTATGTAATTGATAAATAATTAGATGTGTGATTTTGATGTTGTGATGTAAGTTGGTGAGATCGAAGAAAATAAGCAAAAGTTGACAAATTTGGAGAAATTGTTAAATTGTAAGGGATTCAAAGTTCGGGGACTAAAATGTAAATACTTAAAAGTTGTGCCGAACCTCACGATGAAGATTTGAGAGTGCTCGGAGTCAATTGGATAAAGGAAGATATCAATGGAATCAAATTTAGTCAAAAGATGATCACAAATTATTTTCCAACCGAAAAGTTATACTCCGATATTTTAGTCTCATATTGAGACTTATTCTTGGCATAGAAAGTGATCGAATTGGGTAATGATGTCTGAATCAAAGTTGTAGCTAGATGAGTTAGCTTTCCAATGCATTTTGAATCGCCTCAATCGGACATCGGAATACAAAGTTATGATAAAAATACTGAAAGAAGGTGTAGCTACCTGTTTAAAACAAGAAATTCCTTTACATAGTCCGTTAAAACAAGAAATTCCGTTAGTTTTTCCGTTAAAAACAAGAAATTCCGTTATATAACCACTTTTAATATATAGAAGATATCTTATGTAAGTCCAACATGACAAATATACGGCCACATATAAATAATAAAATATATAATTATGTATGGCTCAACATTTGATACTTAGACAAAAATAATTCTAACGATATGTTAAATTAAATACGACTGAAACTACTGAAGAATAATGATGTACGAAATGTTTATATATTGTCCAATTGGTCATCTCTACTTATAATAATCAACATATTATATTCAATGAACATACCCTATCCAGATCAACGATAGACTCGGACATCTGATTATCTGACACAGCCTGCATAGACAAGGAACGCATGTAACTCTGTCCCTCCTCCTCTATCGACGGGGTCAACTCAGAGAGGACTTCAACCTAAAATATTGACATTTTACCGGGTTAATGACCATGTATCGATTTTTTGAAAGGACATACAATATAAATCGCAAAATGTATAATAAGTACCTCAAGATCGTCGAGGAGAGCTAATATGTGTTTTGCAGGTGGCTTGCCCTGTGCTCGCCATTGATAAATCCGATGGCAGCTCGTATCCACTTTCCTCGCATACCGGCTAGCGAATATGGGGACAGTCTCGTACACTCATATCTGCAATAGTTACAATTATTATATATACAATTTAATATAAAAAATAGATAATTCATTATGTTGGACATTTACCTGCAAAGCCAACGGCATGCCATATGCATCGTACTTGCGCTCGGGTATATCCCCCTTAGTTATCAAATATCCCCTCCTGAAGTATCGTAAGGTATCCGCAAAACATCTCTGCCCCCAAGAATAGCTATTGAAGGTATCAATGTCATCAACAACCTCCAAATGAAAAACGTCGATCGACGTCTTTTTGTGATGACACTTGAGTACGCTCTCGAGGATAAGTACCATACCCAGCTTCAACCTGTCAGACATATCCTCGCATGCTCTGAATGCGTCTAGCAACTGGCCTGGAGTGACCGCCGTCTGCCCGTGTACCTATTCTTGAAGCATATAATTCATACATTTCAGTTAACGTTTGTTCCAAATTCCTATAAGTAATAGGCATATTAAAAGTTAAAGCATTTGAAATTTGGTCAATTATAAATTTAGTACCCGATAAATTATATCGGGGGTCCATGACGCATGCTAAAGGAAATAACATAGGTAATTCTTCCCAATATTTTCTAAATTTTAATTCCATAGCATATATAACAGCATGAAAATCAGGGTCATTTTTATATCTATTAAAAGCCCTAGCAGTTATATAAAGACGTTCAAGAACCATGCAACTAGTTGGATAATAAACACCAGACAATATATTCGTAGACGTATAAAAACTTTCCAAAAATTTCTTAATTTTAAAAACTATATTCCAATCGGATTCATTTAAGATATCATCGTCTTCGTCTCTAATATGCCTACTGTTATAAAATTCAGTGATAAACGGTTCAAAACCTTCACATGATTTTAATAATAAGTAAGTTGAATTCCACATATGACCTACGTCAGTAATAAAAGTTTTTGTATTAGAGTTCCCAGCTTGTTCACAAAATTTTTCAAATGCTTGTTTTCTACTAGGTGTAATCGTGATATACGTAAGTGCATTCCTAATTCGACTAATTTCGTCCTTCACATGTTTTAAACCGTCTTGTACAATTAAATTAAAAATATGGCACACACATCGAATATGGAATAAATAACCACCAAAATCGGGTTGAAGTACTCTATGCAATTTATCGATAACTACTTTATTTACAGAAGCATTGTCAAAAGTAAAAGAACGAATTTTACTCTCGCATTTATATTCTTTAATTATTAACATAATTGCATTAAATATAGTGTTAGCATTATGAGGATACTCAACTATTTTAAAAGCAATAATTTTTTTATGCATAACCCAAAGTGGGTCTATATAGTGTGCAGTTGCAGCTATATAACCTCTCTTATTAATCCCTTCCCATCAATCCGAAGTTAAAGATATGACACCCCCGTATTTTTCTAAATCCCCAATCAATAATCGCTTTGCATTAAGAAAATATTCAATTGTATTAGAACGAAGAGTATTTCGACTTACCCCAACGTACCTTGGTTGAAGATATTGTTTGACGTAGTTTACGAAATGTTCGTTGTCCACTATTGCTAGTGGCAGCTCCGCCGCGGCAACGAACTTCACCATTCCCTTTCGTGCTTCCTCCTCCGAATACATCCACGTAGAAATTGGCGAAGTAGTAGCACCGTCTCTACTAGTACCAAACTGTAGTTGCGTTTGTCCACGTTCAAGAAGCCCATGTTTGGCCGCACATGCTTTGTAATGACGGTTGAGGTGAGTGGTTCCAATGCCTTTTTGCCATGCCAGTCGTTGTTGACAGTATTTACATGCTGCTTTCGTTTCTGGAAGTCCATCGATTACACGACCAGTGTTAACCAATTTGAAATGGTCCCAACATTTTGCCTGCTTCTTCCCCTTTCTCTTCCCTCGTGTATCGGGAATATTTAATGCAGGTTCTTCATCTTGTTCCAAATCAATAGGAACACTAGGATCAACATCAACATCATCCAAATCAATTGGATCGGCATCGGCTTCACGAACGTTGAAATCGTCAATGTCTTCTGGAATTGGTAGTTCGTTGAGACTGGCAAATTCATCCCCAAATTGAGACTGGCAAATGCTCGTGGATCCATTTGTGAATTGTTGAAATAGAATGTAGAAATGTAGAAATGACGATTATGTACTACTGGCTAATGTATAAAATGAGTTGTAAAATGAAGATAATAATGTAAAAAAATGTAGAAGAGAATTATAGAATTGTTGATAATGATTTGTAAATTGTAAATTGTAGAGTAGAGAGTATAGAATGAAAGTTTGGTGGGAAAAAAATGTTGTAATGGGTTGGGTATTTATAGGAGAAGAATTGGAGAAAAGTAGAAAAAAAATTTTTTTTTTTTTGAAATAAGTGACCAAACGGTCACTGAATCAGTGACCGTTTGGTCACTTGGTGACCAGAACGGTCACTAATTCAGTGACCGTTCTGGTCACCCCATTTTCGCCCAATTATATATATATATATATATATATATATATATATATATATATATATATATATTTTTTTTTATTACATGGGCTCGTCTCACGAGTGGCTCGGCGAGCCGCTCGTGAACAGTGACGAGCATAGCGGGCTCGACTCGTCTAGCCCATGAGCCCGCTCGGCTCGTGCTCGGGCTCGTTTTTTTACGAGCCCGAGCGGCTCGTGGGCGTGAACAGTACGAGCCGAGCGGGCGAGCCGACGAGCCGCTCGGCTCATTTGCCACCACTAATTTCGTTGTAAAAGAAGAATTCATTACTTTAATTTTTTATATAATATTTTGTTTGTTTAATATTTTATTATTTGTAATTAAATATATTACATTTCAAATTTAAATAAACTCTTTTGTGTAACTAAATATTAGACAAACTATTAAAATATAGAAATTAAATGAAATAATTTATTTTAAATTTTAAATTTTAATCAAATTAAATAAGTAGTTTAAAATATATATTTTAAATCGATTATTTTATTCTTTGTAATCAAATTAAATAAGTAATTCAAAATTAAAATTTTAATTTATAAAATTAAAAAAAAAAAAAAATTGGGCCCAGAAGTCTGGGCATGGAGATGAACGGCGTCTCCTACACGGAGATCGCCAGAAAACTCCTTTTCCGGCGATCTCCAATCCCCAAATTGAGTTCAAGACACATTTCATCCATTATTAATTGATTCTACAATAATTTCTTCGAAAATAAACATAATAATCAACAAATCCTATAATTTATTCCATGCTTTTTCATTCAACCAAATACAATCATCCTTATAAAAAATACATATTATTGTTCCCAACGAGTACTCACCTTCTTCTTGTGAATTGATCTCTGTGTCTGGGTCGTCCGTCCGGGTCGGAGGAAATGGTGGGGTCGTCCGGGTGATCCTTTCTCTCACTCTTCCAACAAAGTTAAGGGTAAAATTGGCGTCCGGGTGATCCTTTCTCTCACTCTTCCAACAAAGTTAAGGGTAAAATTGGGAAAAGTCTTTTCTTTCCTTGTTTTTTATTTTTTCCTTTTTTTTTTAATTGGTCAACGGCTATTTTGCAAAAACGGACCATCCGGGCATTTGCCACTATTTCCTCAAATATCTGTCAGCTTTCTGAAGAATTGGGGATCAAATAGGGTTTCCAGTTTTAGTACTTATTTTGGGCTTGTGAAAGATGAGCTGGGCTTGCTTCTATTTGTTCACGTATTTGGGCCTCCTTTGGAAAATTCAATAAGGGGAAGCTTACACAAATATCCCTAAAATCAAGGACATTTTCAAAATCATATGAAAAATATTTTGAAAATAAAAATATTAAAATTTCACTTTTTTATTAAAAAATATATTGTGTATTACTTTTTTTTACAAGTGACGTACAATCTCATATCATCTATCATGAAAACTTAATTTACATTAGCACAATACAAAATAAATTAACATTTAAAAAAACTAATACGCAATTTAAGGTTAGTCAAAGATATATTGTTCTATTAGAAATTAATTGTGTGACATTTTAATTAAAAAATGGCACAGCATACTATGTCAATTTTTAACGAAAAGATCACGTCACATGCTATGTAACTTGATTTTTTTTTAATAAAATATTTGACAAGAGCTACCCGACTATATTAAACATCAATCGTGCAAAAAGAACATTGATAGACAATTAAATGAGATTCAAATGAACTAACAACAAATACATGCTTCAAAAAAATTAATTGGACGACGTTTCTGTGGCATTAAATATGGAAGAAATTTAAGAAGTGACAGAAATTCAAAAAATGATAAATAATATTTAACACTAATCAAAATCTTAAACTAGATCTAAGGAATTGTTAAATTTCTTTTACATGTCGTCTCTTTGTAAATATGTTTCACTTTAACTAAACATGAAAAATAACTTCGATTATGGAATGGAAATGACAAAAATTCAAAAATGTGGCAAGAACTAAAAAATAGTCAAAAAGAAAAAAGAAAAAAGAAAAGACGAACTCTAAAAAATGCATTAACTAATGTCTCATCAAAATTTTAGAATAAATTCAGTGTTCGATTTTCTTTTGCTTGTTATCTCTTTGTTGTTATATTTCACTTATATTACCCATCATATAAACTTGGATTTAAAAGCTATTTAATATTGTGATAAATATAAAAAAAAAACTACCAAAAATTTTCAAAAAAAAAAAAAGTGACAATTTCTTGTGATAAAGCCTCAGCAGCAGAACACCCACGTTAAGTCTAAGACTCTAAATATGCTACAAAATTTAGATGTCCATTCACTGGTTGACACGTAGTGTGAGCATGTGAGGCCACGTAAGCCCCAACTTTTGGGCAAATTTTAATTTATTTTTTTGATAAAATCATAACATATGCGAGCCTTTTCTCTCACTCTCTCATGCGACTCTCCCTCACCCCGTTTACCAAAATTCTAACAATTCTAATTCTTCAAAAGCTGCTTATAATTTTTTCACAAATTATTACATCTACTCCAAATCTTTACTTGTCAATCAAATTTTCTACTAATTATGGTCTTGTTTGATTCTTAATCTTTTTTCAAAATACATTTTTCCTCTTTTCTTTTCAAAAACACATTCTTTATTAAAATAATAATACGCGTAAATCAATTTTTTTCATTCTTTTATTACTACATATTTTCCATCAATCTATTATTCCAAAGTACATCTTTAAAAAACAATGGGGCTCAATCACCCCCTAAACCTAAATTCATGTTTTTCTGCTACCAATTTGTTCTAAAACTATTGCAAAGTGATTGTCATTATGCCATTGTCGGTATCGTCTGTCACTGCAATACAGGTGCCACCTCCATTCGTCAAAACTCCAAATACAGTCAACTTAAGTTATTTTGCCTTTGAAAATTGAAAGGTAACCAGTAGGTCAACGACATTAACTTATAATTTCTATGTTCTTTGATCAAAATTCAAAGTGATGGAGAAAATAAGTTTGGTTTACATTTATAGTTGTTTTCATTCTATCCGCTTTATGTTCAGGAATGATTTTTTTAATTTTGGGGGTATTTGATGCACATTATAGAGAAGAAAATGTATTTTATGATGTGATATGATGTGATGTAAAATATATGATTAAAAAATAAGAAAAAGTTTTGGATTTGTATGTAAAATTATTTTATTAAAAAACATGTTGTTAAAAAAGAGTTTTGAAAGAATGAATTTTTTTAAGAATGTGTATCAAATAGGGGCTTGTATATTAAATTGTGTCAAATTGATTTGAAATGGGTTTGAATGATATATGTTATACATAATTATTTTAGAATTGTGTATATAGACCGGATATGGAATGATTCTATCTAATTTGACTTACATTTGTTGAATTGTATTAATTTGAATATATTATTAGTCTTGAATATTGATTGTTGTTTTTCTTCTTATTACTTGAATTGATTATTTTAATTGATTGTTTATATCAGTTATATGAACAAATTATTTAAATGTAAATTTGCATTTTCTTGTTTGAATTGATTGTTTGCATCAATTGTAAAACGTTATCAAAATATGAAAATGTTTAGAGAATAATTGTAATAAGATGTCAAATATTTTTATATTTTCACAACTTTTTTAAGTTTCATTGTACTCCCCTAATTTCAAATGTCTGCGTCTGGCGTAGTAAAGCTTATATACTTCCACAAAATTATACACTTTGGCTCTGCACCTTCCACTAACAATAGTTGTGGGGAAATTTTTGTCTACATCTCTAAGTGCTTCTCTCATTTTATTATAATAAGTAATTACTAAAAATAAGTTGAAATGAATTTTTAAGTAAAGATTTGCTTAATGGAGAAATTGATTAACCTAATGTACTGGCATATTATTAGGACTGTCAATGGATTGAATTTTGATTCAAATCCGACAAAATTAATGGGAGATGGATTTAGAGTCTCGATCCGATAACCCGATCAAGATCCGAATCCGATAATCCGCTAACTAAATGGATCAAATATGGATATAGGTCAATCCGACCCGATTTGTTAGAAATAATTCAGTCGGTCAAATATTTTTAAGGCATATTATTTGTCACTAAAATAAATAAATGAGAAAATAAATAAATTTAAAATTAAAAAGTAATCAAATTCAAAACATAAAAAAATTGAAAAATTTATAATTATTAAACATGTTTAAGAATTGGAAAATTTGAAGAAAAAAAAAGTTGATTTCAACCAATATTTTAAAAATCGACCCGAGCATTGACCCGAAAAAGGAAGAGGGTCAAGAAGTCAAATCGGGATCGAATCGATGTCGAACCGGTTGTCAAATTAAATAAATAACTATATACATAAATGTAAAATATTATAAAAACAATAGATTTTTTTTTAATTTTAGTTTAATAATTTAAAATAAATAAATATCTATATTTTTCTTAATTAAATTTATTATTATAATTTATTATTTAACTTTAAAAACTAAAAATTAATATGTAACAAATAATTTGATTTGTTAATAAAAATAATGAAATAAAATATTTATATTTAGAATTGAAATTCAATTTTACCTTAACCCACATCGAATGTTAATAGAAAACTAGAAAATGATCTCTCCTTTAAAAAGTAACATCATGATTGTATAAGTCACTATTGAGCTTGCTAGAAAAAATAGGTGGACCTCAAGTTAGTTCAAAATTTTTTAAAGATCATTGATTTTTTTTTTCTAATTTTTATTAATTTCGGATCGGATTATCGAATCGGATATTTAAATTTAATAATCAAATATTCGTTGGATTATCGGATATAGACATATTTAATCAATTTATAGCCCTACATACTACCTTCGATCTTACACTTTCAGTTACAATATACTCAAATATCCAGTATATGCGTAGATCGTTTTAAAGTTTAAATAGATCCACAAAGGTTTTTACCTAGAAAGAATATTTGGTTTCAAAATGACGTACAAAGAAACCCTAAAAGCTCTAATATGAGTTTTGCAGGGATTTCTTTACGGAAATCGAATTGATATGAACTTTAAAATGAACATCAAGCATGAAAACATAAAATAACACGAGAATTGTTCACCAAATTCAGCAAATGCCTAATATGGAGAGCTCGGAGATCAGCTCACTCACTATGTGCAGTACTGTACGCATAGAACCAAAATTAGAATATGATTTGGTCAAGAACCACAAAAATCTTCTTGAACATAACCCTAAACTCTATACAGACTCACAATCACATCCAATAACCAATGGGTTATATTTGACCATGCTTTTAATCCTAGCCATTGATAAGATCCAACGACTCACATAAAAGCTAAACTACCACAATTCTGGTCACTTCCAAACCACGAGTTAATTGTTTCATTGGCCACTGAATTTTACCCATCGTCACGGACTACCCATTGAACTTTACAGTGCTTCCAAATACCCATTGAACTTATCTCCGTTTCAACTAAATGGCCACTGAATGGATTTCGACCGTGAAGAACCTGATGTGGAAGACGGAATGCTGAGTTGGGTGTTAAAAATGGTAACCTACAAGACACATGGGGGAAAAATCTCCCATACAGCCTCTTACCTATAGTGGGCAAATGAACTCGTTAATGAGATGGCCAAAATCCGAGTTCTCATTCATCCTGAAAACGGTAGCCTTAGCCCCCAAAAACAATCCAATCAAAAAATCAACTGCTCCAACTTCGAAATTTCTACCCATGGACTTGAAATCCGGAAACTGCAATCCCCAAATCGATCTCGAACTGAAATAGGAATCAATTTTTGCTGTTTCCAGCATAGATTTGCAAGGTTTAGGGAAGGTTGCCAGAGCAAGCTTGACTTCACGACTCTTACAAAAGTTATTACGAATCTCAGGTCAGTAGTTGCATTCACTCAGACATGAGTTGAGCTACGGTTGAAAAGTTTACTTATATATAAACGCGATTATGTAAAATAACTGTTGGAGTAGAAATTTCGAAGTTGGAATAGTTGATTTTTTTATTGGATTGTATTTGGGGGCTAGGGATACCATTTTTAGGATGAATGAGAACTCGAATTTTGGCCATCTCATTAACGAGTTCATTTGCTCACTGTAGGTAAGGGGCTGTTTGGGAGATTTTTCGCCCATGTGTCTTGTAACTTACCATTTTTAACAGCCAACTCAGCATTCCATCTTCCATGTCAGGTTCTTAACGGACGGAATCCATTCATTGGCCATTTAGGTGAAATAGAGATGAGTTCAATAGGTATTTGGAAGCACTGTAAAGTTCAATGGGTAGTTCGTGACGTGGGTAAAGTTCAGTGGCCAATGAAACAATTAACTCCCAAACCACCAACCGGAGGTTGTCACATGGACCCCACAAAAATCCGGTTTGAAGGCTTGGACAATTACCAAATTATCCTCCATAAGGCACTAGTGAAAAACACTTCATATTCAATTCCCAATGTCCGAAATGATATTCTTTAAAAATAATTCTCTTAACACTTATGTTCACTTTATTTAAGATATTTCGCACTTGCAATTTGATTCCATCGCATTGGATACAACATAAAACCTCCTTTTTGATTTAGGTAATATTAAAGCATTTGAAGGAACGCAAATACACAATAAAAATCTTGAATGATATTACATGATTTTTTTCAAAATAAGAAAATCTCAATAGTGCATGGATTTCATGCAAAGAAAGAATTGATCTTTTGATCCTTTCTTCCATCAATCGTTCAATAAATCAATCCAAGAAGGCTTTATTCCTTGCCCTTCTTTAGAGTGTTTTTTTAAATCACAAGCTGGCTTTATAATGATACAGGCGGTTCCATTTCCTTCAAACAGATCCACTTTCTTTCCGGTTGTTTCTCTTCTCTTCTTTTCCAACTCTTTATCTTTATCTTTCTTTTTAGTTTTTACCAAAGTATTAATTGAGATTTAACCGCTTTAAGCTCAAAGCATGTTTGAGAATGAATTATAATCGGTGTAAATTAGCCCCTGTTTGGGCACCACTACTTCAATTTATATTTTATTTTTGTCAATCATGTCCTTATTTCCTCCTAATTTTTCATGCATTAAGTCAATTTGACAACTTATAATATTAAACAATGTTCTCATCTTTCAACCAATTGATCTTCAAATGAAATATAATTTATATATAATTCTTGATAGTTTATAATACAATGTTAAATAATATGTTATTTCTGTATAAATATATTTTTTTATCAAAAAAATATAATATGTAATAATGTTTTTTATTCATTATTGAACATGTATTCTTGATTTACCTTCATTGAAATAAGAAACAACTGAACATTGAGAAAATGAAAATCATATAACCATAAGGGAAAATTGACAATTTTCAAAGAAACCAAAGGATCACACACGCACGCGCACACACACACACAAAAACAATAATAAAAATAACAAGTAAATAAATAAATAAAAATCACATTCATTACCCATAAAGAAATAGTTAATGATATAGTTTTTGTTCATCACAATTGAATAATAAGTAATTAATTATTTGAATAACTACGGTTGAAATTCTAATTAATTGTCAACATAAATTGATTAATAACATTATTGATTACATTATTTACCTTCATTTGTAAACATATTCTGAAATTTATGCCCATTAGATAGAATAGAGATGTTTTAAATGTTAACATTATGGATGTAGTATGAAAACAACAATATCAATAATTGAAACTTGGGTATGGAAAACTTTAGTTTTGCCCTTATATATTTTGCTTTTGACAACATCGCCTTCAATTATAAATGTACCATAATTGCCCTCAGGGCACATCTCCAAGTGGTAAAAGGGGAAGGTGGAAAAACTTCAACTTTGCTTGAATCTGCGCGTCAAGGATTCGAATCCTGAAATATAGATTTGGCCATTGGGTAAGTGCAAGTGTACAAGTAGCCTTCCACCCTATACCTTTAGAGGTATAACCTGCGATTTACCTCCTTCACTAAGACTCAGGGTAGGGCAAGTGGGGGCCGCTAACGATGCGGTTCATCCTTTATAAATGTACCATAATCATTACTACTTACAAATTATGTTATAATTTCATGTTTACATTAATCAAACTAAGTTTAATTGCTTAAATTACATTATTTTCTAAGTTTAATTTCTTAAAATCGAGTTTTATTATAATTATAAAATATAATTTATTAAAGGTTGCATTAATATAATGGTAGATAAATTACAATATAATATAATATATAGCTTTAATATAATTATATATGTAGACGAGCTTCGATTTTAAATGATTAAACTTAATTTGATTAATGTCAAATTCTGAGTACTCCAATATGGAAAATGAATTATATGTTTAAAAAGATCTCACATAAAGTTAAGTTGTAATTAATATACCATCAATGCCACATTTAGTATATTATATCAATTTATCATTATAATATTATTTCATATGTGTATATATTATATTATTATTTATATATATGTGAACTTCGCTTAAAATCGACACTCGTCTACTTCTATAATTATATTAAATACAATATATATAAAATATGCATATTCAATTTACCATTTTGTCCTTATATACCATTGTCTTCGTTTTCATTCAAATATTATAAATTTCATGTTTAATTAATATATTTGATAAAATAATTATTGAAATACAAAGGACAATAAATTGAAAAGAAAAACATTGCTTAAAGGTGATCAACAGTTAGAAGGGGAAGAATCGAAGAGGGAAAACATTAGCCATTAATCTTAAAAATCTTACTAATTGCTCCTAATAATTAGAAGTTACTTACCATTCACATATATCCACCCGACTAAATAGAAAAAATAATATTATTTATCATTATAATGCTAGAATATCGGTGGTGTGACAATTTAAGTGGAATAATGTGATTGAGTAGTTCAAAATTCGTAAGATAGGGGGAGAGGAGAGAGTGAGAGAAAGAAAGAAAAAATGTGAGAATTAATGGATTGACATATTATCGATACTCCATCATCCCCCTAAAATCAATTTTTTAGGTACTAATAAAAATCAATATTATGTGTTCCTAAAAAATATTAATATAATATTAGGTATTTTATATTTTTGCATGTTCATCTTTGTATAAGCATAAAAACATATGATAATCCAGTTACTTATGATATATAATGCATTTTTAGTTCATCATCTGCAAGTTGTGATTTTTTATTTTGTAATTTCATTTCGTACTATTTTTCTATCTTTTATGTAAAATCTAAAAATGATTCTAAATTCTCATTGAGCAAATTACATATCATTTAAGTTTATATTATTTTCTTCTTATTTACTCGTCGAAGAAAATTCATTTTTCTTTTTGTATATGAAATTTTTAATTACTATGCCTCAAAATTATTACCGTTCTCCACATTTTTTATTTATGTCCATATCGGGTCAAAACTTTTTCCACAATAGTTTTTTCAGTTATGTAAGAATTGGTGTTTGCATCTATTAAATGGTTTTTTTTTTCAATGAATTTTGTTTTTTGTTCTTTTCTACAGTTCGATTCTCCGTTCAGGATGGGTCTATATTCTCATTTTGTTTTTTGTTTTTTTATATACAGTTTGATTCTCCGTTCAGGGTGGATCTATATTCTCCACTTTGGTGCATTTTTTTGTGTCTTTACTTAAAATATTATGTGTTCCAAAAATTTGTATATGTGAATATTTTTATTTGGTCTACTTATGTTTTAGATTATGCGAACTACAAATGAAAAGGAAAAAAATTGTGGGAAGTTGAGAAAAAATATTGTGTACTAAGAGGTGTTATTGTAATCAAAACATTATATATTAATTTATTCAACATTTTCACATTACACACACACATATATATAAGACGTGCAAAGCACGTGCTTACTACTAATAAATAGAAATGAGTGTTTGATAAGTGATTAGTACTTGTAAATCTTATAAAAATGTGTTGATAGAAAGAAACTTCGACAAAAAAATGTTTATAATTTAAACACGTGTTGAATCAAATAACATAATAGGTAAATTTTAGAACTCTTTTCCTCGTAATAAATTGAAGTGCTCAAAGATATATTTGTTACGTTAAATTAAACATAGCTATACTGAACTAAAGAAAGAAATAAGACAAAATTTATCATATATCTCCTCCATAATCTTACACAATACTTAGTATAAATATGATTTAGTAAGAACGATTTAATAATATTGACCTAAATATAAACAAGAAAAATTGAACTAATATCTTATTAATTAATAATTATTGTGCCTAATCCATCCAATATTGATCTACACGCGAATGTTACTACCATCATCCTAAGTACCATAGACTTGAGAGCAAGACAACTTGGCTGTCCGTTCTTTGTTGGAGCTTGTTTGGGAGAAATTTTAATCCAATTAAAATTTAAAATATAGCCGTTATTGGGTTCACTCGTCTAATAAAAGTCAACAATAACGGCCCGTTTTTCAATTTTAATCCGATTTTAATTTATACCAAACAAGCATTTGGTCTTGTTTGATAGAAATTAAAATTAAAATTAACAATTAATTTTGATCACATATTTTATGGAACTCACAACTTTTCAATATATTTTATCAATTTTTATCAAAATTACATTTTAATCTTTAAAAAAAAGGCATAATCCACGTAACTAAGGCCACATTTTCAAACTTTTCTCAAGCTAGAGGCTTGAAACTTGTGTATAAAATATTATATTATATTCACTTTCCAGAAAAGAATAGCAGTCCAACTTCAAATTTATCAATTCTACCTTTTACGAAAGAAAGCTAGAGAGACAGCTTGCCTTTGCCTCACATGCATTCCACTTTCTCATGCAAATTTTTGAAAACTTTCAGATACAAAACTAACACAACAAGAAAGGAACAAACTCACTTCACACTTCAAATATCTCTTCTTAAATCACACCAAATATCGCACCAAACCAATGTTCCTTACCAGATTTCTTACTCAGATGAAACCTAAAACCCATTTGTTTTTAGATTTTTGTTCATAAGTTTCTCGAGAAAGTAGTATATAATCTTACGTTAAATACTGCAAAAAATTGAAATCAAAGATGAGGACTGGAGGATACACTTTCCAACAGTCTCTAACTTCTGACGCAGCAAGCATTTTGAAACAGGCAGTTGGACTTGCTAGAAGGCGAGGCAATGCGCAGGTTACTCCTCTTCATGTGGCGAGTGCCATGCTTGCTTCTTCCGCCGGTTTGTTCCGAAGGGCTTGCCTTCAATCACATTCTCATCCCCTTCAATGCAAAGCCCTTGAGCTTTGTTTCAACGTAGCGCTTAATCGCCTTCCCACATCTGCCTCTAGCCCTTTGCTCGGCCCTCAATCCCATCTCCCTGTGCTCTCCAACGCGCTGGTGGCCGCCTTCAAGCGCGCACAAGCCCACCAGCGTCGGGGCTCCGTCGAAACCCAGCAGCAGCAGCCCATCTTAGCCCTCAAAGTAGAGGTAGAACAGCTTGTCATCTCCATTCTAGATGATCCAAGTGTTAGTAGGGTCATGAGGGAAGCTGGTTTCTCCAGCTCCCAAGTCAAAACCAATGTAGAACAAGCTGTTTCTTTAGAGATTGGTACTAATCAGTCCAAAGAAACCACTTCCAAACTTCTAGTTCTTGGAAATACTGAACCCCAAATGACTAATATTCAAGTACAAAATGATGATGTCATGAGTGTTGTGGAAGCAATGATGAACAGGAAAAGGAAAAACACTGTTATTGTAGGGGAGCGTTTGGCCATTGCTGAGGCAGTAGTAAAAGCAGTAATCCATAAGTTTGACAAGAAAGATGTACCTTTAGATATGAGGTTTGTACAATTCATAAGTGTTCCCCTTTTCACTCTGAGAAATGTCTCTAGACAAGAATATGAAGAGAAACTTGGAGAGCTTAGGTCATTTGTTAAAAGTTCTGTAAGTAGAGGAATTGTGTTGTATTTGGGTGATCTTAATTGGGTTTCTGAGTATTGGTCTAAATATGGAGAGCAAAGGAATATCGGCTACTACTGTCCTGTGGAATGCTTGATAATGGAGATCAGTAGACTGGTATCTGGAGATGGAGAGAATAAAAAATTGTGGATTATGGGCACTGCAACTTTCCAGACTTACAACAAATGCAAAAATGGCAGCCCTTCTTTAGAGACTCTTTGGAACCTTCACCCTCTTACAATGCCTGTTGGCACCTTGGCTCTCACTCTTAATCTTGAGAGGTAAACTTTATGATACTGACTAAAGTTTTATTATAATTGTTTACAGTAAGTTTAGGGTCGTCTAGGTGAATTTTTTTTTTTTTTTTTCACGCAGTTTGATCCTTAGCATCAAGTTTATCAATCCGTGCAAACTTTTTTATTTTTACATTTGATGTGTTCTTCTTTCAGTGATTTGCAACTCAAAAGAAAGGCGCCGCTCGATGGTTCCAACGTGCTATTTCAGAAAGCTGGAGTCCAGAAGCACCTCACTTGCTGCTCAGATTGCATGGTGAACTTCAAAAGAGAAGCAACAGGCCTAATGAATGACAACATGAAGTCCAATACCACTTGTTCTAGCTCAAGCTTGCCTTCATGGCTCCAACAGTACAAGAATGAGAACAGAAAAGAAACCGACGCTGATCAGGTTAATTATTGACATTTGAAATGCCCTTTTCCAAACTTTAGTTTCTTAAATTTACAGTGTTCAGGTGAACATTTTATCATAGTTTCTTTAATGATATGTTTTATGGTACAGGAATATTATAAAATCAAAGATCTTAGCAAGAAATGGAACTCAATCTGCAAGTCCGTCCACAGGCAACCACATTTTCTTGAAAAAATGTTCAATTTTTCATCATTATCACCTTCTTCATCTGGGTCAATATCTTCCAACAGTAAGAAAAATTCTAAGCTGCATCCAAGCCTTCTAGAGTGGCGGCCGACAACTTTTGAACAAAACCAATCACCTGAAGAACACCATTTCATTCTACACACAAATGAGGGTGAAGTTTCTTGTAAACCAGTTATAAAACCTGACCTTTTATCAAATCCGAATTCAAGTCCTAATTCAGCTTCCTCTAGTGAAGCAACTGGAGATCATATGGACTTCTTGCTTAAGTTCAAGGAGTTCAATCCAGAAATAATGAACATTCTTTGCAATGCATTAGAAAAGAAAGTTCCATGGCAGAAAGACATTATTTTTGATATCGCGAATACGATTCTTAAATGTCGATCAGGATTGATGAAGACGAAAATCAAGAAAGAACACGAACACAAAGAAAATCGAGAAGAAACTTGGCTTTTGTTTTCAGGCATTGATTCTGATGGCAAAGAGAAATTGGCAAAAGAAATTGCCAAGATAATATTTGGTTCTCAAGAAAACTTTCTTGAGATTAGTCTGAGCAAATTCTCATCAGCAGCAAAAGATGATCCAACTGAAGAAGTCAGCAAGAAGAGGAAAAGAGATGAACACGGTGGAAGTTTTTTTGATAGATTTGCAGATGCTGTACGAGATAATCCTAGCCGCGTATTTTTCATGGAAGATGTTGATCAACTAGATTATCATTCCCGAAAAGGAATCGAAAGGGCAATTGAAATTGGAAGTATTACACTTTCAGATGGTGATTCTGTTCCACTTAATGATGCAATTATCATTTTCAACTCTGAAAATTTCAGCTCAGAATCAAGAACTTGTTCTCCTCGTGCTGAACAAAAATGTGACAAAATAGAGAAAGATCAAGAAAACGGTGAGGACTTGAAGCAGGAATGTGCCTTGTTGGATCTAAATATTGCAACAGAAGATGAAGATTCAGTTTTTTATCATGGAATTTTGGATTTAGTGGACAAAGAAATTGTTTTCAAAAAACAAGTACTGTAAATGGAGAAGAGGGTTGGGATCTGTGGATTTGAATTTTCTTTTCATTTTTTGTCTTTTAATTTGCATTTTCTTCGTAGTTTATTAGTTTTACTTCATATTGGCATGAGGGCGATTACAAAAGTTGTTAACTATAGAACGGGGTTTCTTGACAATATCAGGAGTCAGATTTGTAAAACAAAATGTATATTGATGAATTATTAATCTTGTCACTTTTATGCAAAGCTTGTATCTTTTTATGAAAATTTACTAAAATTTTGATTTTTATCTAAATCAAACCTGAGCAGTTTGTCGCGACAAAGATTTTTTCTACAAATTTCATGAATGAGGAAGTCGTTAAGTGTCCTAGTTTCTTTATATTAACGAAGGAGGAGATCATGGTACAATTCATGAAGTCGTGTTGATATCAAAATCTAAAAAAGTACTTCTAAGTTAATAGAATGAGCCCCCATTATGATCTCTCCAAATCAATCAGCCAAAAGTCAACTACTCAGCCACTTGAACTAGGGATGCATTGGCCTAAAACACTTTGTTCCTTATGTTAAGTAGAGCTTTAGGTCGAGAAATCAAATGGCTAGAATTTTGGCAAAATAAAATGTGAAAGCATATTTTGTACTTGGTATTGGCATTGTACTTGAAAGCAAAATGAGTGCAACAAACATTAAGTGGGGTTTCCATGTATCTCTTTGTGCACTTGTTAGCATGATCATCGTCAGCACTCTCCTTAATAGGCTTGTCGCTATTAGTGATGTCTCCTTTCCTTGTGAGGTAACCGTCGAAGGCTATATAATCTACCCCAAACATTACTTGCATCTATTGTTCCAATTGTAGCAAGTTGGTCGACTTCACTATATTTCTCATATTTTACGTACTTCATAAGTATTAAAATGAATAAAATTTTGGAGAGATGTACTTTATTGACCATTGATAGAGTTGAGCCAGCCTTTTACACAATGTCGAAAGAACTCACTAACTCAAGGTAGCATATTCAAGGACAGATTGTCTCATCGCTTAGTTCGTTGAGTTATCCAGATCGACATGAATCGACAAGTTCAACCACTTGTTAAATCCGTATGAGAACATGTTTTGCCACGTGTCGAGCCTCATGTTAATATACAATATATATCATATTTTTCAAAGTTAAAACATTTTCACGGAATTTAGGATTAAATTAAATGTACATTCCTGTTCTTTTGTTGAGTGGTTTTGTCTAAATATTATTTTAGTGTAATTCCATAATCAATATTCATATCTTTGCAAGGTATAAAACTTAAAAGATCAGCATAAAAATAAGAGTACGAATCTAAATATCTTTAAACGATAAAGATTAAAGAAGTTTTCACTTTAGAATCAATTGAAGAAACGTAAACATGCATGGGAACCACCAGTCTTATTAATTAGACAATAATAAGTTCCTTGAAGACCACAAGATTTCTGAGAATGATACTCCCTTGAAAACATAATCAAGGTCCAAATCTTGTTTTGCAAAGCTTAAAATATTTATTATAAGTAATGAACTAAGTTTTCGTTGTCAAAGTTAAACATAAGTTACTTATTTTAAAAGTGACTCTTCCTTTAAAACGTACTACTTCTAAAATAGTGTTTGATGGGAATTAAAATTAGATTTTTAGTGGATTGTGATAGAAGTTTTTGAAATGTGTGGTTGAAAAGATGTGGGACCCATGAAAGATGTGGTTAATATTGATTGTTGGATTTTGACTTAAATTAAAATCAGATTTTAATCCGGCTCATACAGCTAAACTTTAGTTAAAAGTAATTTTGGCTTACTTTTCAACTCAACCAAACATGTAGAGGCCTGTATGCTTCATTTGCACCTCACCTATTGTACTAAAATTAACTACTGTCCATAATGAGGACATGAATTGCCATTCTATATATTCCATGGTGTTTCTACTTAACTTTTATAATATTTGAATGCTTCGTTCATCCCTCGATATGATTGTCTTTTTATTCAAACGTCTCATGTCACTTGCAATACAATATGTGACATTTTAATGCAACTATTCTTCAAAATATGCTGGTTAGAAATCAAGTGCAAGAGTCGAAGTTTATGGACTCAAATACAACAAAAATTAAATGAGTATCTAACCCAATGTTCATTTAATTTGCTTATTTTTTGTAATCAGACAGATTGATTTCCCTTTTTTTCTTCTAGGGTTTTTCCAAGAAAGAAGGGATCAAACATTAGACCCCATGACAGAATTGTTGTATCATCATGGAAGTGCCAAACTAACTATCAAACATAATAAAGTTTATAACTTTATAATCTTCAAAGAAACATACAAATAATTAGGTTTACTTTTAACATGATGAGTCTTTAAAAGTAGTAGACAGAAAATTACTATCAGTCTTTTCAGTTTCTTCTTGCCCTCTAAAATTTGGATTCAAAACCAAATCCAATCCTATTTCCAAGTTCCAACGTTAATTTTCTGGATCATGAAAACTGCTAGTGCTTGTCTTTGTCAAAATGTCAATGACCTCGAGCTTTGCTCCCATTATGAAATCAATGAAGAAAAAGTTGCACTGTGTTAAAAAAGTTACAAAAATATTAAGTGGCAACACCACTGAGTAAAACGGTGAATACACAATCGCCAGTAGTTACTGATGGAGTTAACTATCATGCAAAAGGTCCATGGTTGGTATTTATTTTAATTTTGAATTGAAATAATATTTATTTATGTGGCGTGAGAAGAATTGGAAGTGGTATAGCAGATATTTATTTTATTTTTGAATTGAGTGAGTGAAAATTTGTCTTAAAAGGAAGAAAAATAAGTGAGTTTTGAAAAGCTCCAGCCAAAAAGTAGTCAAAGGGGATATATCCATCTCAAAAGACTGAAGACATTTGCTTTTGGTTGCTTCATTGAGGTAGAAATACTTTCAGAAAATCTCATTTATCTCATGCAACACACATTTTGTCGACTGGGAATTTGAATGCAATAAATGACCCACAAATTAATTTCACTAGTTCTTCTCATGGACATAGCCCAAAAGTAAAAAGAAAAATAGCAAGGTAGAGGTATAGAGGTTGGCATTTAGAAAAATAGATAGAAATCCAAAAAATATACTTGCTTTTGAACCCTTTTTAATTAAAAAACAAAAAAAATCATCTAGTAGATTAATTTGAAGGGTATTTCTATGTGTGTTGTGGCACTAATTTCTTCGAGAAAAGTGGTTTGATAATTGGAACATTTAAACATTTGTGATTAAACTATGATGAGTAGCCGTTCAAAAGAAAAGCATGATAATCTGTAAATCATTACTAGTGGAATTTAATAATATATAACCTTACGGGAAAGAAGAAAAGGGAAAAGCAAAGAGGCAGAAAATGTAGCTATAATATTGCTTTTGTAAGGCAACACAACTTTTTTTTCTATTGCATGGAATCAGAGATTAGAGAGAGAGAGAGAGAGAGAGAAGGTGTGTTGTTTACAAAAAAAGTTGGGGGTGTTGGAATGGAGACAAAGTTTCCACACACTGAACTTTTGCAGTGTTTCTTTAAGAAAAAGAAAAAGGTGAAAATGGGTGTTTTAAAGGTGATCACGCTACCTTTGTTCTTTCTATTCCAAGTGATCTTTGCATGAAAGTAAGGGAACTGATCTCGGATCTCCAACTCTTATTAATCACCATATAACTAGAATCTATCTCTTCTCTCTCTTTCAATGATCAAAGCCTCGGATCCCTCAATCATCAGACGCAAGAGAGAGAGAGAGAGAGAAATATATTTGTGGGACTGCTAAAAGAATAATGCCCGATTTAAGGTGATGAGTTGGTCAATAAAGTTAACGAGAATGTTTTTTATGAGATCTTGGATATGGTTAATCATGCTGTTTTCAATGATTTCTAAGTAGGTCATCGTTTCTCTGCATTGAAGAGAGAGAGAGAGAGAGAGGAGAGAGAGGAGAGAGCTGGGTTTCATGCAAATTCAACACGAGCTGGCTTCTTATGTTTTTTTAGTTCATAATTCACGTATTTCGAGTTCAAATTAAGCTATATGTACATTAGAAATGTAAATTTTCCTCGACATTGTGAGATATCAAAATCAAGATCATTGATTATTTTAAATATTATTAAAATCAATGGCAAAAATGTGTATCATATTCAACAAAAATGTCAAAGAAATTGGAATTGTAGCAAAACTGTTCAAGTTTTATTGTGTCATCATTTTGCAACGATTTCCCTCATAAATGAAAGAACAAATTAATTTGGTTTTTCATCCATGATCGTAAGATATTAATTAGTTTATTTTAATTTATATGTGCTTAATTAATATAACACAAGTCGGCAAATTATTTATTATATAAGGTAATTAGTATTGCATTATTATATAAATTAAAAGTTGGAGTATTAAATTGAAATAAGTCCCCATTGTACCAACCATTTATGCAAATTACAACCTTCTGTTTTGGTGTGTTGAAATTTGGTTTATCGTAATTTTTATTTATCAGACAACAATCTTTGAAAATTGAAAGTTAAATAATCATTCCATTTTTATTTTTGAATGTAAATATCAGAATAAAGGAATTATAGGCGTGTTTGGATAGCTTAAAAACTGGGTTTATTTGAGCAGCATGCGTCCAGATAAGCACCCAAAAATGTGCCTTATTCCAAACATGGTAAAAGCAATCTATGAGTAACAAAGCTTCTCTACAATATATTATAACATGCGGTCGAAGAACTAGACCACCTCAAGATGCAAAAGGAAAAATACATCATGAACAAGACAGTTAACCCATTTTCGTCTAATAAAAGAAAGTTGAGGACTGTAAACCTCATTACACAGATCAATCTATCGCTTGGGGTCATTTAAGGTCTTACCCTCGAAAAACTCACCAAGCATATGTTCAAGATCCTCTGGATTGTATCTGATGTACTTCTGTGGGGTCTTACCATTCTCAACCAAAGGCCTGATACATGTCAAAAATCCAAGTTCGTGTCACCAGAATAAACTCGTGTCATGGTGCAATGAGGGTGATGTCGTTAACAGTAAGAATGAGACTTCACTATTCAATTTGCTGCAAATTAGAAATACAATGCGTCCAATGTAGAATCATTATTCTTAGCCTTTGATGATATAAATTTTTAATGTGCAAGATATGGGCTCCATAGGTTCATTTGGGATTCTTTCAAGTGTAACTTACTTGAAAAAATATTGTGGGAAGTACAGCATTGGCTCCCAACCTATTGGCCTAGTAGCAAGTTGGTCTCCATTATATTTGCAAGCTTAAAAGCGCCTTAGGATTCAATTCAACCTAGTAATTAACTTCCAAATGACAGAATGATTGTAGGTCCCAATAATGAAAACCGTCCAAATCTTTTGTAAGTTGTTGTGCGGCCATTATGTACCCAATTTTATAAAGCTAATTTTAGTTTCCCAACTTGAGCTGGTGCCTATGATTCAATATGGGACACATTGACAATTTAACACAAATTGGATGGTATCTATCACTGTAGATTGATTGTAAAAATATAATGAAAAGTTTGAGACCAACTTGCAACTCGGGCAATAGAATGATGTATCAATGATACAGGTTTCCCATAAATATACGGATAAGTGATAACACCAGAATTCATGTAGAAGTGTTATGAAATATTTATACCGATAATAGAAAAACATACCCAAAGCGTTTAATGAAAGATCTGTAAGCAGGAAGCAAGACTTCAGCAACTGCAAGCCTCAGGGATTCTCTTAACTCGGTATCAGGAACTGTCCATTGAGATTGTCTTTGATGAAGCTCTTCAAATTGAATATTAAATGTCTTCAATCTGTTAATGAAATGCAATAATTCAGTCAAACGACATTTTAGTTCAAATTATACAGCTCAACAAGCACAGAATGTTCTCCAGGAAATTACAACTCAAACACACCTGTCTTTGATGATTGCTCTTGATACTCCGCTACTGTATCCTCCATCGATGCTAGCAGCGCTTCCGCCTCCGGAAGATGTCAGACCTTGAACAGAGAGGCACTGCAAAATCTGTAGAAGGAATTGCAAAATAAATACATCCATTTTATGGAAAGGTGTAAGAGGCTTTATATGACAGATGGAGTTTCTTCTTTACGTTATCCAAATAATGGAAGGAAAAAAAAAAAAAAAATTCCCAGTCTAGCAGAGAGCTAGGTCACAACTCTATCAGGAATTGATGGATTCCACTTGGCTTTTCGATAGAAGATTATTGTTCCAATTACGATATTTCAATGTTAGCACATTCTCATGAACTATTTTCTTCTCAGTGGATTAGTTCAACAGTCGTACTATAAAATTTTGCCACCATCTATAATGCACCAACACGGACACGTGTATCCAACACAATACTTGTCAGATACGCCGACATTCGATTTTTAAAAAAAGTACAGACACGACATGTTGATTAAATTTTTAAAAATTCTTCATTTATATAGTATAAATTTAGTTTTATACTTGTTATTAATTTTTCTTGTTCAAATCTTTTAAATATGAGCATATTTGTTACTTTGCTAATAACTTTGAATTAACAATATATAATATTTATAATATTAAAAAAAAAATTACGGTAGAGTGTCCGAGAAGTGTCGGTATCGACTTGTGTCGGACACGGACACGCTACCCCAATCGAAGTATCCGTGCTACAGAGGCCAGCATCCGCCAAAAGAAAATGAATAACACCCGTACATTAGATAATCATTCAATTTTAACTTACAAGGAAACTAATCCCAAACAAACTACTCGCTAATTATATTGAGGTGTAGAAGGAAATGCAAATGCCGGAGTGCATATCTACATTAAGATAGGAAAAGAACAGGAATGTTCTCGTTCCATTCCAGGATGAATATTATATAGGACACACAAATGTGGGTTGCGATCCTAGTATGGGCGCGGTAACATTCATTACGTAAGCTGCTAAGCTGGTGAATAAAAGTCTGCTTTCTTCAGAGATATATATGCTGAAACCCAAATTAAGTCCATATTTGACAACTATTATTTCAAAACTTTTTATTCTACATACTCATTATCAACTACACATTCAACCTTGAAGGTTTGCTCAATTGGTCAAGTCTTGGGTTTGCTCCCCAATGATCACCCGTTCAAGTTATCTCAGGGCCACTGAAGTGAGTACCCCGGCCGTAAACTTCAAGACCTCGTGGAATTAGTCGAGGTGCACGTAAGTAGGCCCGGACATCCACAAAAAAAAAATTATCAACCACACATTCACACAATAAAATTATTCCGCATGTAAACCCAAAACTTTTTCCCTCTTTTTAACTACGCATTTTCCAAAAATCCACTATTCAGAACTTTGTTTTGCCAAATAATGGCCATCAAACAGGGGCTAAGAGTATGTTTTCCAACCTTAGGAAGATTTAAAAAGTTACTTCTAACTTCTTATTTTCAATCATATTGGAATATATTACAATTTTCTTACTTTTCAAAGTGTTTATAAACGGTTTAAATTATCATTGAATTTGATATAAAAACTTCCCACTGCTGATATGATAAGAGTTCGTGAGAATTGTTTATCCTGCCCATTGGAGGCACGACATCAGATTTGTAAATTATCAATAAGTAAAAATAAGTGGTGAACAAGTAGATAGTACTTGTGTGGATCCCTCAAGATGGGTGGACAACAGGTGGCTTGCGTGTTTATAAATAGTTTATAAACACGAGCCAAACATATGCCAAGAAATTTACTTCCTCACTCCAAAATAATTAACTTCTTATTTTCAGCTTTGCCAATAAAATAATTTATTTATTTTAAATTTATTTACTTATAAGTAAACTTCATAAGCTTAGCCAGACATGCTACAAGTTGAGAAGCAAAATTCAATGCAGCATTACCTAAAAATACACAACTTGATATTTGTAGCTTCCTATTATTGCAATATCAAAAATTCTAACCACACATCTAGTAGAAATCAGTTCAGGAAATTACGATCTTCACAGGTAGCATTAGTTGGAGCAATAGATCACCAATTCTTAGTTAACTAATGAGATAATATGGGGACAGTAGTACCTTTGTCCACGCAATCCTCTTGTATTGATTTGCATGTTGCTGCACAACTCTCCGATGTCTTTGCACCCAATCATCGCCCAACAAATCTTTGGCCTCAGACCTAAAAGCAACACATATATAAGCTAAAATTTTGACGGACACAAAAATATGGCTTGTGATGTTTCAACAATCCGTAAAAATTGTTATGACCTGCGGACAGATCTGACCATATAATGAATGTTATTCATGAGAAACAGTTGAGTCAAAGAAGGATCCTTATATTGCTTAGATTTTCCATCCAAATTGGTTTGAAGAGCCTGCATTATACGCATTGTAACAGCAGCTAGCTGAGAATTTGAGTCATCTCCATTTTCAAATTCGCAGAAAAGTTGCTTCAATGTTGATTGATAGCTGGACAAGAATAAAAAGACATTAATTTCAGTTGTATGTACACAAATATAGATATACCAAATGTAAATAGACTTAAAATAAGCATAAAATCAATGTATTTTTTGTTCATATTACATTAAACAAATCAAATAATTTAAAGCAGCAAAATTACAGTTTTCCAGAATATTTTTGCATTTTACCGGACCACAAGATTTTGATAAAAGGGAAAGTTCAAATTGATGAACGTAACATGTCATTTATATGCAATAAAAATAATGATTAAGAAAGAGTATTGTGTTCCATCTGTTGAAGACTCAAAAGGCCTGATGTAGATTTTTTGAGAATAGATTTTATGAAAAATGATTTTTTTTAGAATGTGTTTAAAAAGTAGAAAAAAGGTTATGGATACATATGCATAATTATTTCATTGGGAGAATGTGTGGTTGAAAATGAGTTCGTGGAAAAATGAGTTTAATGAAGATGCATATCTTTCCTCGAATTTTGAAGTTCAAGTAGGCAAAAAGCTTCAGAGGACAAAACAACAGCAAAAAATCATGTGCCGTAACTTATTTCCAGACCATTTATTGTATTTGGCAATGAAATTTATGTGAATAATATAAATAAAGATGTAAGGTGGTGATAGTGCCAAACACCCCCCCCCCCCCCCCCCCCCCCCCCACACCAACCAAATCAATTTTTTGTCGGAATGTAAAAACACTCCTGCCAAGGCTAAGATTGATTAGATAATAAAAAAATAAATAAAAGAAAGAAAGATATAGGACTTGTTCTTTATATCGACTTGTAAATGTTAAGTCATGTGAAGGAGATAATTCGAATAAAACACCATCTTCCATGAGAATGAGCTATGCGCAGGTTTTACTAAGGATCTAAAATAAGAGCGAATTGAGAATATATCATTCCGTGCCAACCTCCACCCGCTACGATCACCTACTCTAACCTGAATGTGCGCCTCATGCAAAGAGGTCAGAAATAACGCATAATCATCTAATTCTCAATCCTGTAAACCCCTCTCAAAAACAGTATTCTAACTATGACTTCCATTATGAATGGTGAGTACATCATTTATCATAGCAGACGGCTCCAAGGCAATGCGATGCAAAGAAGGAAAACGAACCTTAAGCGGTCGATCTCCACACCAACGACCGTCCCAAAATCTGATATTATTGTCATATCTCACCTCATAGTCCACATTATCTCGAAAGTCACTACATCCTCGGTGGATATACCTCCACAAACTCAGCCCATAAGAACCACGACCGTCAACTGAGCACCAACCCCCGTCTGTAACACCATACTTCGCTCCAATGATTTCTCTCCAAAAACTCACCATCTCCACTCCAAATCGCCACAGCACTTGCCCAGCAAGACCTTATTAAACAGGACCAGGCTCCTCAATCCAATCCCCTCCACCCTTATAGGAGAACAAACCACTCTCCACTTAACCAAATGGAATTCTCTCTTCTCCGATCCCTGTCCAAAGAAACTCCCTTTGGATCCTCTCAAATCTACATGCCACTGCAACATGAATAGAAAAAAATGACAAAGAATAAGTAGGGAGGTTGGAGAGAGTGGATTTGATGAGAGTAAGACGGCCACCCTTCGAAAGGTACATACGCTTCTACCCCGCTAACCTCTTCTCCATCCTTTCAATGATTCCATTTCAAATATGTTTACTTTTAAACCTTGCCCCTAAAGGGAGCCCAAGGTATGATATAGGCATATGCGCAACCCTACATCCCAAAATACCAGCCAACTCATCCACGTTAGCAACCTCTCCCACTGTGATAGCCTCAAATTTTCCCAAATTAATCCTCAATCCCGACACCGCTGCAAAGCATAGAAGTAGCCGACGCAAATTCCTCAATTGCTCATCATTAGCATCGCATAAAATCAGTGTATCATCTGCAAATAGCAAATGGGAGATCTGTGCATGTCCAACCGTAAAGCCCCTTATCAAACCTTCCTCCACAGCTTTCTCAAGCATCCTACTGAACGTCTCCATAACAATAACAAACAACAATGGAAACATGGGATCTCCTTGCCTCAATCCTCTGCTGCTTTGAAAATAGCCCTCCGAAGTGCCGTTAACCATAACTGAGAAGAAACAGTTGAGATACAGAATTGAATCCACTTACACCACTTTTCCCCAAATCCACATCGTCGGAGCATATACAAAAGGAACTTCCAATTTACATGATTGTAGGCATTCTGAATATCGAGCTTACATAGCATCCCTAGCACTCCCAAATGCAATATTGAGTCAACGCATTCATTTGCTATAAGGACAGAATTCAAAATTTGTCTTCCTTTCACAAAGGCATTCTGAAACTTAGACACCACTTTCCCGAGCACCTCCTTCAATCGATTCGCCAATAACTTCGCAATAATCTCATACACCCCACTAACTAGGCTAATAGGGCGAAAATCTTTAATGTCCACCGCCCCTGATTTCTTGGGAATCAGCACAATAAATGTAGCATTTAAGCCTTTCAGGAACCTGCCATACTCAGAAAAATAGTTAAGAACATTCGTAATATCCGCTCGCACCACCACACAACAAGCCTTATAAAATACGAACGAGAAACCGTCTGGTCATGGTGCCTTATCATCACTCATACTGAAAACCACCTCCCTGATTTCCTCTTCCCCGAATGGCCTCTCTAATCATCTACCATCCTTCTCCGTGATAGTAGAAAAATCCAGTCTCTCCAACTCAGGCCTCCACCCAAACTATTCCCGATAGAGATTTTGATAGAAACTCACCATTTTGTTTCCAATAACATGTGGGTCCTCATAAGTAATCTCATCTACCTCCGGCAACGTGATAGAATTATTACGCCTGTTTGAATTCGCAATCCTATGAAAAAACTTGGTGCATTTGTCCCCCTCTTTCAACCATATAACCCTAGATTTTTGGCGCCACGTAATCTCCTCCATCTCTACCAACCTCTCCAACTCTCCCCTTAATACTCTACGTCTCTCCTCTCCTCCCCAATCAACTCACGGCTCTCATCCCGCTTATCTAACTCCTCTATGTCTGAGAGACTGACTTTTACGCCAATTAACATCGCCCACCACCTCCTCATTCCACCTCTTTAAATCCCCTTTCAAAGCCATTAATTTCTGATCCAACACAAAGTTGGGAGATCCCTTAAAGTCATAAGAGGCCCACCAGGTCCGCACACGCTCCCCAAAACCTTCGACTTTTAACCACATCTTCTCAAACATAAAAGGCTTTCTTCCACTACCCCTCATATCCCCAGATAATGATATAGAGAAACGATCGGAGTACACCCTCTCTAATCTCCTCTGCGTCACATCTAAGTACTTAACCTCCCACTCCTCACTAACCGATCTATACGAGAATGAACCGGTTGGTCCCGATTAGATGACCAAGTAAAATCTCCCTCAATCATCGGTAGATCCACCAACATATTCTCCCTAATGAAATCTGAGAACTCCATAGCCCCTGTAAGTCTCTCACCGCTCGACCTCTCAGAAGGAAATCGACTCACATTGAAGTCACCCCAATACACGTTGAGAGACTCCACCAAGCCATCATATTGGCCAATTCATCCCACAAACCCCCTCTACTACCATCAACAGTCGGACCATAAACTCCTACAAATATCCACCGAAATCCACCCACTATATTCCTAAGTGAAAGCGATATGGTGAATAACCCTACACTAACCTCCTCCTTATCAAACACTCTAGTATCCCACATGACAAGCACACCTCTTGAAGCCCCCAAAGACTCCAAAAATTGATATCCTACATGTTGTCCCCCCCCCCCAACAAACTACTAACCACAGTCCTCAAAACGAACTCCATCTTAGTTTCTTGTAAACAGACCAAGTCCGACGTCCATCCCATAATCAGATGTCGAATACCCCGCATTTTTCCCTCCTCATCATTAAGCCCCCTCACATTCCAGCTTATGATTTTTGGGATCATTTCAACACTCCAACATCCCTCCCCAACATACCTCTCTTAAAGTCTCCACCCTTGATGTCATAATTAACTAACCATTCAAGTCGCTTAAGTCAACGATCACCTTTTCTTCTTGATTTCCCTCCTTATGTGCTCTTCTACTGTCCTCTGTTAGTCTACAGAGCCTCAAATAGTTTCATGAGTTCGCGTTCATGTCCATTACAGGACACACCAACCATCCTGCTGAACTCCTGAGTTTTTTTAAGAACCAAATTCGAAGGTGAGAGCCTATCAGCAAAGATGTGTCCCTCCACTTCTTCCACTGGAACTGCGCCACTGTCTCTGTCCCCCTTCTTACCGTCGTCAACCCATACCACCAGAGCTTTTTTAGACCCTTGCTCCCTTCCTTGTAAAGGCTTCAAGTACCTCCTATTGTAAGAATTCAACACTCTATTGGCCAAACCCATCTCCTCGTATTCTTCCACACCCTTACAAGCAAACCCCTCTGCCAATACACATCCCTTCTGATTCTCATCCAACACTAATCCCTCTTCTGATTCAAATGTATCCAACGCATCCATAGTTGCTGCGTCCAGATTAGCCATAATCGGCTCCCCTTCCTTAGACCAACGTTCTGCCTCGTAAACTGCTTCAAAACCCGAGTCATCATCCTTAACCAACCCCGTTACATCCACTCCATCGTCCTTAACTGAATATGCCGATTCCATCTGAGTCTGAGACTTACGAATTGGCTCAATCAAAACCGCTTATCTTTCGTTTGGGCAACTTTCCATGATGATCCCTTAGGATCCAAAGTTGCTAATAGTTGTCCATTGCCTGAAGATTCCTCCACGTTCATCCCACACCTATGACAACAAATTAACCCGCATCCCGCATCAGACTCACTCCCCACAAGCCTAATTAATTCATCAAGTTCCACTTTCAATGCCTGGATGAATGCCCTTATTTCAACAAACCTCCAAAGCCTTCCATGTGTACCTCCTGCACTTGTCTCCACCCCCGTGTGCCTCATTAAATGAGGGTACCTCACACCAACCGCCCCTTCCTTTCACAACAACACCCATTGATCGGCATTCTGTGAAACTTGTGAGTTTGCCACAACCTCGGCATACGTCCTTCCCTGTCGCATTCTATCGTCTACAATTTGACGTTTGGCCTTTTCACCAACGACAAATGAGTTAACAACGGCCTGAAACGCCCTCGAGATCGATGCCCATCCTTCTCCATTCACGCCCTCCGGTACCATCACAATGTTGTGAAAAAGATGACAATAAAAGTAAAAGATAAACACACGGATTTGCAGAGGAATTTTTATTTCTTGAGGAATCACAATACAGTAGTTGAGCGACTACTAATTTCGCTTACAAGCCATATGTCATAAAATAACATATATATAGTCAGAAGAAGAAAAAACCCTAATACAATGAAAATACCCAAAATACCCTTGTGTGAATTTTCGCCAGTTGTGGCTGGGTGTCCAGTACAGTCAAGCTCCACACAACTCAACACACAACTCCCTTCCGGTGCCTCTCCCCATACTGTGCTATCATCAAGTACCTGCCACGGCTATTCGCACATCGTTGTGCTAAAAAAGCTCTATGGGATTCGTTAAACCTAGAAGCGAAACCCGTGAATCTGCTAGTCGCCCTCAACTTGTCCACCATGTTCACCATCCAAAGTGCGCCAAATCTTCCCAAGCAAATTGAGTTTGATAAGTTTGAGCCCCACTCTATCATCCTAACAGTGCCGAAATTGTCAACAGAAATTGCAAACTCCTTCGCTTCAACTCGAAAACGACGATCATAGACCAAGCCATATCTATTCCCTAACTTTTTACCCAAAATCTGTGTAAGTGGCACGTCTGATGGTAGAACAGGTGTCATGGCTGAACCGGGGACATCCTGGTGCGTTCCCTGTTTTCCCGACGCCGGGCGTGGCCGTCATGTGCCGGCACAAGCGCTTCCGGCGCGGCGCTTGCTCCTCGCCGATCGTCCCCCAGCGTCGGAATCCCCACCCTAGCCCACTGGTCAGGAGCGTGTGTCGGGTGGGGAGCTAGGTCCTGTAGATCTTGAACAGCGACGACGCTAGGGTTTCGATGGTTAAGGTAGTGGGTGGTGGGTTTTTCTGTCACTGACTTCTTGCCATCAACAGCGTTGGCCGAAAAGGGTGGTTGGTGGGTGGAGAGTGGCTGGTTAAGTGAAGGTTGGGTGGTTTTGGATTTTAGGGAAAGGGGCTCCATACGCGACCTCAGAGAAACCTGCTCAACGGTTTAAATGCTGTGCTTTTACAGTAGTATTTATTGTTATGCTGATTTGCAGTAACTTTGGAAAATGACCGTACAAGACAAGGCACTGTAAGTAGACTTTCTAATTTAGTTCCAAATTACTGGTTTCATTATAATGAGATTATAATGGTGAGGAATAAAGGGTCCCACAAAAAGTGGATAATAATTGTGAATGTGTGGTTAAAATTAATGTTTGACTTTGACTTCAAATTATAAGGAGATTACAATGAAACCCAAACAAGCATTAAGTATTCAAAAGGCAGGGTTTTAGAGTTAGTTGACATACTCAAACAGGAATTTCACATAGTTAATCACATAGCTTGTCAAAGGATGAACTGTTCCATCTGCAACGGCAGTTTTTGTTGCATCTTTTTCAACAGCCTCTTCAAAGTCGCTAAAAGTCTCTTTTGCCGTCTGTGCAAGCCTCTTTGTCAAACCCAAGGCCAATTCTCTGATTTCATTGCAGGGTTTACCTCTAAAAAGTGCTTCGATCTGCCAAATTTCAGCTCTTCAGTTTCATTAGCATTCCATCGAGTCACATAATAATGTTTTCAAAGCAAAAAGTCATCTAATGTATAACGCATTATAGGATTGACATTGAACTATGATGGAGAGAGTATAATAAATACCAAGTTGGAAGAGAACAATCTCAAGAAATATTTTCTTTAAAACCAAGCTAAAAAAACTTCTATATATTTTGAATATGTTTTTCAGTAAAATTTAGAGCTAATAAGATATTTGCCAACCTCATAGTTCTCATCGTACATAAGGAAGTTACTGCTCGAAAGAAAATGTCCCATACCTCTGAGTGAATTTCTCGCATTATTTCATACATATCGAGAAGCACAAATAACTTTTCAGAGGATCTTTTGCTTTTGGCAATTGCATCTCCAAAGCTCAGTAGCACTGCCACACTCCCGGCAGTAACTTCAGCAAAGCACTGATCCATGAGGGGATTGAAGCCTTCAAAAATTTGATCACAAACTTTACGTTCTCCAGCAAACAGCAACTTGACCTGTTTGGAAATAATTGGATTCTCAAGAAACAAATCAATTCAAATATGCATGAACATTACAGAGAGAACATACAGCAATCCTCATAAAATGTATCCAATTGCCAATCTTAGCTTCCAAAACTT
The DNA here is from genome assembly GCA_035079005.1 of Fraxinus americana. Lineage (NCBI taxonomy): Eukaryota > Viridiplantae > Streptophyta > Magnoliopsida > Lamiales > Oleaceae > Fraxinus > Fraxinus americana. The sequence goes on along the minus strand of CM068713.1, from coordinate 6,005,187 downwards.
CCCATTGCATCTTCTGAACATCATCTTTGCTAAGCTTTTCTACTCCCAATTTGCAAAGGCTTTCTTCTAAAACTGAAGAACGAGCTTCCCTACATGAAATAAAAAAAGGAAAATGTGACTTGTCGACATTTTTAATAAGATGCAGAAGGTTGTAATTTGATTTCTTAGAATGTGTTTATTTCTTCTTCTGTGATCTAAAAGTTTGAGACCATTGCGAAATAAAAGGAGATGTGAGAACCCAACGTAATATGGCAGCCGAACACCATAATCAAGTGATTTTCTCATACTTCCAGAACAACTTCAATTGTCAAATTGATAACCAAATGCCAGTATTATAGAAAAAAGTTGAAATTAGCACATCACCAATTATATCACAGAGAAAAGACACACTAAACCTTTCAGTTCACTCTTCTGACCTGCTCAGTACATGTGAAGCCAATTCTGTTACTCACCTGTATATTATCAGTAACTGCTGCTGATTACCAGCCTGAACCATCTGTAGTGCTAAATCATGCAACAAAGGCAGAATCCTGGGTGGAATAAGAGTTGGTGTTGTGTATGCAGAATTTTCTTCACTGTTTGGATGCTCAGAATGACTGTGGGATGATGGAGTCTTGCCACTGGAATCAGCCTGATCTCCAGGTGATCCAGATGATGGTCGCATAGAATTGGGAAGGCACTCAAAAAGTCGTTCAGGCTCAACAGGTTTGCTGCATATGCAGAAATTTAATTTAACATGCAGACAACAAACACGAAATAAAGGTGGGTATCATGCATATCTAGGTTCATATACAATATATGAGAATAAATAACAAGCATAACTTTGTTGATATACAATATGTAATAGTAAATGAAAAGCATCCTGCATAAAGTAGTAATAAGTCTAAAGAGTAAGGGAAAAATATCAAAGTCTGATTTCAAAATGTTGATCAACCATCTAGGGTAATTAGTCAAGAACTAGACAGTATAGCTACTAAATAAGTAACGTGCATCAAAGTGGCAAGCCCTCTTTGGGGCCCAAACCTAAGGTGCATTTACATTTCGTCTAAGTAAAGCATATACTGCGTTCTAAGTACATACATAACATATACAGGAAACTTCTAAACGATAGAAATTTTCAATAAAAATCAAAAATAACAATTTAATTTCACTACTGAGCACAAATAATGCTTAAGATCTTATACATACTAATGAGAGTTCAGTGCTTTCCAGTATGTCCGATTCATTAATATCATCATTATCCACCTTTTATTCTACTAAATACTCAAAAATCAGAAGGCCATGACACCTGCATCTAATGTTTACCCATCCTCATTTCAAAATTTCAAGTGTTAGCAAAATATATTCTTCACCTCCATCCACAACACCCGTTAAGACCTCTGTGTTTCTACACACAAAAATTCGCTTCTATCTTTAGATTGTCTCAGTTGTGAAGGCAAATTTAGAAAGTGGGTCTACAAGTACAATGAAATGGCAAATAAATTTCATTTGTTGGGTGTTGGCAAATGGCGGCAGGCGAATCGAAGGAGGTGGTAAGGCCCAACAATATTCAATCTGTATAGTTCATCTTCCCTTACCATTTTTGCAATTTTCTTTGTAATTTATTTAAAATGAACATTATGTCCTTAATTTAATGACATGGAAGGGTAAATATTAATCAAAAATTATGACCACGTCGTTAATGTACTACCTTCATACAGCAAGTTAGTGACTACATACACATATATAGTACAAGACTTAGTCGAGCTGGGTGAACCAAATCAGTCCTACCACCATAAAATCATGAGCATGAAAAGTGTCTAGTCCAAGACAACTTTTAGTTTAAAAATAATGGAACGATTACAAGGTAAAAATTTCTTGCACCAAAGAAAGCAAATATATACCTGTAAGATGACAAAATCTGTTTAAATTCTTCTTCCAGCTTGGAAATAGCCTTGGCAAGTAAATTATTTGAATGGTTAACCACTCCATCACTACTCTTGAAGCTTTTGTTGTCACTAAAAAATCGAATGTTGTTTCTTAGTTGCGCAATTGCTTGAAGATAACTTTCTAGGTCCTCATGTGGCCCTTTAAGTATTTTAGCTTCAGCCTACAAAAAAGAAGTATTTCATAGATATCAGCAGTTATAAACAAGAAATACATATTTGGGAGGCTCCGGAATAGAGCAGCGGATGGGGGGCACCTAATATCCCTACCCCAAACAATGAAATTTCATAATACTAGGGAACCGAAAATCAGATTTACTTAAAACAGTAAATACACATTTTACCTTAAAGGGGTACCTCCCACAGTAACAGATGAGTTATTTAATCCTTTTATCCCCAAAACAAGCTAGTTAATCCTTCCAGTCAACTCATACTAAGGGTAAGGGGATATTACTATTGGATATAAAATCACCAAACCTTTACATTTTACATCGATAGGCAATCTGAAGAGAGAGATAATAAATTGAGGGCGACTTCTGCAATAATTAAAATGGCCTTACAACACGAAATAATCTCGAAAAACGTATTGTTCATAGCAATCCTGTCCTAGATTCTTTTTTCCAAACTAAGGCTTTCAAAACGTGCCAATAAGTTTCCATATCTAGTCAGATTCTTAAAACTTATATTTTCCTTTCCATCTAATAGATCTTCAAATTTAGCCCCTATTTGCTTTAGCCAAAAATAAGATTTTCAATAGATTTTGGTAAAAGTCAATAAAATGTGTGGTTGAAAAGTTTGTAAAAGTTGAGTCTCATAAAATGTACAGTTAAAAACGAGTCTGAAGAAAAATAAGTTCTAAAAAATGGAGTTCAAACCTGGGCTAAGATTTTCATCGACCTTCCCTTGTGTTCTACCGCTGATTTTGATAACATAAATTAGCATATATTTGGCAAGTGTTTAAAATCTGTTCACAAACGGTTAAAAATGGTCAAACCAATTTTCTTACACATTTTGTAGAACCCACAAATACTATCCACTTATTCGCTACTCATTTATATCTATTTATAAATAAAACAGTTTATAACACTTGCCAAACATGTTTTTAATCATGCACAGAGACTCGCTACGTTAAAAACGTCATTATAACCCACAAGCCCAACCTCGAAACTAGCAAACCCGTTGGGTTGCAAATGTTTATTTTAAAGGCACAACAGGATTCAAACCCTTGTCATTGGAACAGAACATGACATTCTTTCTGTTGTGTCTTTACTTTATGAATATACGATAAAATGCTTATAACTTGTTTGGTGTGTGTGGAGAGAAAGAAACAGTCGATGCTTTGAAAATGTAACACGGACGCCAGAACAGTTTAGAGAATTGTTTTACTTCACTTTGTATAGTTGGTTTAAGGCTGCAACTATTAGTCCGGTAGAAGGGTTGCCAAATTTCTTGTTGTTCCTATCTTGTTTAAATTGATAATGCACTTCTTGTGTATTATCTTTTGATTTATAAAATTACATGATTACTTATCAAAAAAAAAAAAACATGTTCGAGTAGAATACGAAAAATTTTATATTACAATGAAAATATAAAATATTTGTTAGTAGTTATTACTTTTTCTTTTATGTACATCTATAGAAAATTGAAATGATTTCTTATGTTGATATGTATTTATATACATATTTAGGCCTTGTTTGTTTCGAATTAAAATCGAATTTCAATCTAAGTCAAAGTCAAACAATCAATATTAACCACATCTTTCGTGGGTCTCACAACTTTTCAACCACACATTTCAAAATTTTTTATCACAATCTACTAAAAATCTAATTTTAATCTCCACCAAACACCCACTTAGATTTAATAAGCAAGTTAATCATCAATACAGTTAGAGTGAAAAATAAAAAAGTGTCTTGATATGAGTACTCTGAATAAATGTATTTTGTCAATGTCTAAAACTTTGAAATTTACAAGCGAGTCCCTTTTCATGCGAGACTTTCTTCAAATGCCTCAAGTTTACACCTCAAGTGCCATTGTGAGGCTCACACCTAGAGTTACCACACATACTCCTCAAGCCTAGCCTCAAGGCGATAAAGTGTTCACCTTGTTGTCTTGCTTTGTCTAGCCATTTTATTACAACTCTTAGATTCTAGGGTTATTTTTTAATAACTCAATGTTTTTACATGGTTTTTGTTTTTTCTGTTTACACGGAATGGGAAGGGATAGGGAAATAGAGGAAGATCCCATTGCAAGTAGAGGATGATACTAAGAATTAAATATGAAGATGAATACCTTAAAGATCATATTTGTATCAATGATATATGAGACTTCTAGATTGTTTTCACTCTTAGTCCAAAATTACAATTTTGTCATGTGCTAACTAGTGTTTTAAAAACCGGACCGACCCAACCCGACTTGGCCTGTTCAACAGGGAACGGGGACCAAAATCAGTCCGATTAGGTTAATAAAACCCTTAATTAAAAATCCGCCACAAAACCCGTTAAACCGGTCGGTTTTCGAAAAAATCGTGACTCGTTCCCGGTTTAAACGGTTCAACCTATGTAAATATATAGTTTTAAAATTTTTTAAATGTATATTTTTTTAAGTTTTGTAAATATATATTTTTAAAATTACCGATTCGATCCCGGTTCATCCTTTTGACCCTTCACCCTTTCTCTATTTCGGATCGATAGTTGAGTCGATTTTTAAAACATTGGTGCTAACTAATTTGAGAAGTTATTTTTGCTACTTCTTTTACCTATTTCATGTTTTTTAGCAAACTATACTTTTAATTATGGCAATTAAATTTATTATGGATTTAACATGTTTTATGGTTTATTATTAGCATATTTTGTTATTTTTATATTGTATTGAGTTTTTTATTGGTTTGTCTCAGGCATATCAGCACACGCCTTGCCTCACAAAGGTAAAATGCCTAAGGATCCAAATGAGCCTTGTTAAACATAGATTTTGATAATAACAAACACACAATTAAGGAACGAAATGTGCGGACAATGTTAATAAGTTGATTTTAATAAAACAATATGCACATGAAAGAAATATCAAGAGAAAAATCAAAATGGCACATTATAAAATATACTATGTGCCACTATTCAAAATTTGAACCACAAACTCGAATGATAAAAGTTTTAAAAAATTAAGCCCACTAAATAATGATTAGACATGTCTATAACCAAAAAAAAATAAAAATTGAATAGCATAACTGGATTTTATATTTCAAAAAGGATAATTATTAGCATTTTTCATCTTTTTATAACTATCTTAGTGTGCATAGCATAATGCATTGTGAACTTATAGAATGTTCCAACTTTCCGACATATAGTTGTGTGTGCATTATTTCTCTATTTTTAAAAATACTTGTTTATATTTGGAGTCCTTAGCAAACCCACGAGTTGAACCAGTATCTCCGTGATTCCATATTTGGGAAATCTTCACAATAAAACTGCATCACAAGTGCCTTTAGAGTACCGCATTCTTATACAATGATAAAGTGGAGCATTAAACATTAATTACACAAATATTAATTAGAAATTCCTTCGCTGTAATTTACAGGTATTAACAAACATTAAGGAATAAAATTTTACTTTTTAGATACGAAAAATACAACGTAAAGATCTTGAATTATCATGTTAATCACAATCACTAATGCAAAATATAAAATAATAGGTGTGTACCTGAATCCATCATTTGAATCCTTCGTTCTCTATAGAGTAGGATCAACTTAACAATTTTTACCTCAAGAGTGTTGTAGGTATGAGCCGTAAAGTCTCATTTCTTTTATAGGCGTCCCACCATCAAGGAAGCCAAAAGGACTTTTAACAGCATTCCATTACGAAGAAAACCAAAATGACTTTTAATTCAATACTAACTTTAAATTTATTTATTTATTATTTATTCTAAAGGTAGTATGGTCATTTTGCCTAGCAGCTTTTCATCAGGCTGGAGCAGTGAAATTCTGCATTTCTAGTGGGATTCCCTATGTATATTGCACGTAGCAATTGCTTCGATACAACTTAAGTTGAAATTGGATTTGTCTCCAAGTTTCTTTTTGTTGGATTCCCAGTGTATTGCGAACTGTATGAGTTGGTCATTGACCAATTCATAAAATCCAGTGTCTTCGTCCCCCAACATTTATGAAATCCACAATATCATTTGTTATGGTGGTAGAATAAAAAGCATAAACACTCCTGGATCTTTGAAACGTCTTTCCTACTATTTTTCTTCTCATATTACCTCCCTTGTTTTTGAATTTTCAGTTCTACAGCCAAAGTTCAATTAATCCAATTGTATTCCTGTTCACTCTATCCTCCATCTATCAACCTGGTACCTCGTCCATAAACGTCGACAACCTGTTTTCAACATTAAATTTTTGTAGCTAAAAAAAAAAAAGCTGCATAATAATATGAGGAAAGATATGCTTCAAATATCTAGAATAATAGTATTTCCAATATGACCAAAATGCTGGGGAATCCACTAGAAATAAACTCCCCAAAGTTCATTGGGCATGACTTGTTTGGTTCAATTTTTATTTTTTTTTATAACCGTGAATGTCCGGGCAAGCTTGCTCGCACATCGACTAATTCCACGAGGTCCTAAGATTTACGGTCGGGTATTCACCTCATTGATCCTGAGAGGACTCGAACTGGTGACCATTGGGGAGCAAACACAAAGTTTGACCAATTGAGCAACCCCTCAAGGTTATGTTTGGTTCAATTATAACAAGAGTCTAAAGAGAAGATAACGTTTAGAGGACTTAAGAAACTAGATGCCCAAGTTATATATTCACACGAGTCAAGGAAAACTATTACATAGGGAAGCAAGAAAATAGCATATTCAGTAAAAGCTAACCTGAACAGAAAGATCAAATTGAGACAATATGACTTCAGCAGCCTTCAAAGTTTTATCGATGTTCTCATGAGCTTTCCGAATAGCATGTGTCCCGATCTGTAAGGAAAATTTGAGTAAGAATCACAAAATGCTAAGGAGAGGCAAATGCAAGCAAGCAAAGATCATAAGTTCAAGTTTTCCAATTTGTCAATAAATGAAAAGATCAAAATTAATATCAAATATGATTCAGAAGAAATGTTCAATGAAAACCATGAAAATTATGGCAGACAAAAGACAAATTCTTTTTTTTTTTTTTTTGATAAGAAGACAAAAGACAAATTCAAATTTCGAAACATAATAAATACACTCCACATTTCACCAATGGATTATTCTTTATCAAAGAAAAACAGAAGTCAAGTGGTTTTCTGACCTGGAGAGCAAAGTGGACACTTTTTTCCCCACGAGAGAGCAGGACTTAAAAGGATTATTCAGTTAAATTTTAATTTCTTGTCAGTTTCCTATTTTTCTTATGATTTCAAAGTATGAACAAAGGCAAGTTGGAGCACTAAAGCAGCCAGAAAATGAATATTTTTCACTTGTTTTGGCACTAACGATGTTAGTAACCACAAAACTTAAGAAAGGTACAAAAAGCAGATCAAGAAATCTGAATTTGGGTAGCAGTGCTTTATTTGCTCATTCTTTTAAGGCTCCTCAGTTTTCTCAGTAATTATACAGCATTGCATTAAGAATACTATAAAGTATAAACACGAGTAAGTTGAAAGCATTGAAATCACCCTCCGAATGGCATAATCCAATGCTAAATTTGAATGCTAAGAAGAGGCAACTGCCGATAATGAAATCCAAGTTTGAAGAAATGAAAATCAGCAATACAGGAAACAACACTTGATGAACTACAAGGATTCAGATCACAAGTTTTTGTTCCTTCTCACATTTCAAGAATGGCTGTGTTTGATCAGAAACTACGAAAAGGTAATCTTTTCCCTATGAAATTCACGTTTTCTTATAATCCCCAAGGTAAAATAAAGCAAAGGCAAGTTCTTTTACACCAAACTCAACTCAAAAACACGTTTCTTCCTTGTTCGCTCCAGGGTAAATTAGCATCAAGTCGCCACCATAGTGAACAAAAAAGAATAACATAGTAAAAGAAATCAGATCGAGAACCAGAACTTGGGTTTCTTTCCTTTTTGAGTATCTTTTCAAGATTTCCATTGATTATCACAAAGCAATCAGAAAATCAAACTGGGCACAACCCAAATCTAATATAAGAGCAAGTTTTGGAAAAATTACTTGGGTGGGGCGCATGGCGATTTCAAGGGCAGAGAGTCGGTCGTCAAAGGAACCCAAAATGGAGACCATTTTATCAGTGATTGTTTCGCTCTTCTGCAGTGCTTCTCTCATCTTTGTTGCTCTTTCACTCAGCAAATCCACTCCTCCACCACGACCTTTTGCTGCTGCTGTTCTTGCTGGAACCCCCATCTCTCTCACTCTCTAAAATCTCTCTTTAAATTTCTCCTGAAATCTTACCTGTGTTCGATTTCAAAGAGGACTCACTAGAGAGAGACGATAACAAGGAAGAGAGTAGAAAGGAAGGAAAAACAAGAGATTTGCGAGGAAAAGTACTGCATTTAGGACAATTCAGCGACATCATGAAATCCGGAAGGTGCCTAATTTTGATGCAAGTTCAAGATTTCTTTTATTTTTGTATTTAGAGAATGACGTACGTCTAAAGGAATTTCTTGTAGTAAATACATCATTGCCAAATTTTTTTATTTCATCCACCACATTATGCCCCTGTTTGATCTCATTTAAATTTTAAATTATAAGTAATTTTTCTCTTTTTTTATTAATTATACATTTTTCAATAAAATAATATTACACGTATCTTAAAAAAAATTCTTTTTTAACTACACATTTTTTAATAGAGCACCATTCCAACAAAATTTCAAATAATGGAAACCAAACGGGGACTATAAGTAACGCCAATTAAATAATAATTTTGATAAACACTAAAGTTGTTTTACAAAAATAACCATTATTTAGAGCATGTTTGGCTAAGATTAAAATCCAATTAAAATTGAAAATATAGCCGTTATTGAATTTCACTCGTTTAATAAAAATCAACAATAACGGCTAGTTTTTTAATTTTATCTTAGCCAAACATGCTCTTATTAAAAAGTAAATAAAATATAATTTTGCAATTCTTTGGAGTTTGAAGGGGCATAGGATTTTCTGACAAGAAATGGTTTAACTGTGAAGGATTTACTAATCTAGTTATACACTAGCCTTGATGAATAAGGAATTTGATCAATAACTTGAATTTCTTATCTTATGATAGAAGTGGTGGTGTAAAAGATAAATTTTAGTTGTTTTGAGAATGCTGAGTTATGTAGTTTTGACTATGATTGTTTATAGTTCTGTTTTTCTTCATGGGAATAAAGTAAGCACGGTGCAAAAGGTTGGTGTGATGTTTTCTTTCTTGATTGAACTCAGTGCTTTATAATATTCGAATTGATCTTCTCACGGTATTACTTGGTGTAGTTGTTGAGGGAAAAGCAAAAAGAAAAAATAATAATAATAAATTTATGTTTATGGTCGAACAATAGGTGGCTGTTTGTTTCTGATTTTTTTGTTCAAAAAAATTGATTTCTTGACCGTTATTGTGCAACCAATGTGAGGAAAAAGTCAAAAAATGGGTTGGCAACGGTAAAAAAAGGATATAAAATCTTGCTTACAATTTCTCTCAGACGGGCCCTAGATTGTTTTATTTTATATATGTATAATATCAAACATGTTATCAATCAAGATTGTTTTTTTAATTAACTTTTATACATATTGAAATAAGATATATAATTAATCAAACGTATATTTAATTATATATATATATATATATATATATATATATATATATATATATATATATATATATATATATATAATTTCATTTAAGATTATTTAAGTAAATAAAAAAAATATTTAAAATTGTGGTGCACCTAACAAATTCGAAATGGTAATATAGTTACCCATTGTTACTTTCGAAATTAAGACGTTGAGCAATACTCGAATGCAAACGAGGCAAAACATGCAGTCTTGATTGATAAAATGTTTGATTAAGGGTGTGTTTGATCCACATTATTTTGGAAGAATGTATTCTAGAATAGTAGATTGATGGAGAATTTGTGGTTGAAAAAGAAGGAAAAGTTATTGATTTAATGGAAAATATTATTTTATCGAAGAATGCGTGGTTGAAAATGAGTAGAAGAATGAGAACGAAAATTTTAATGTGTACCAAACAGGGGCTAATTATATATTTTATTTCAATATGTATAAAAGTTAAGTGGTAATTATATAAAACCATACTTTAAGTATTCAAGATTCCAAAATCAGATTGGATTGGAAGTTTAGAGCTTGTTTAGTAGAGATTAAAATCGGATTAAAATTGAAAAACTAGCCATTATTGTTGACTTTTATTAGACGAGTGGGACCTAATAACGACTCTATTTTCAATTTTAATTGGATTAAAATTCCTATCAAACAAGCTGTTAATCTTTCAAAAATCAGATATAAATCAAATTTTAAATATTAATAATAATATTATAAAAATAAAATTATTCTACGTTCAACTCGCCATTTTCTACCATAACTAACCCCAATTATTTCTCCCCTCCTATCTCTCTGTACCTATCTATTCTTTCTCTCCCCAACCTCTCTCTACAACTCTATTGGAGGCCGGACTGTGAGAGAGGAGAGGCGTGTTGCTGTGGATCTCCGCCTCTCTCTTTCTCTTCCCACCCGGATCTCTGCGAGAAGGGGCGTGTTGTTGTGGTGGAGGCAGCGCCTCTTTCAGAGGCACCCCTTTGAGTTGTTTGCAGCGCCGCACGAGGTGTTGCAACGACAGTTCACTGGTGTTGGAACGGTGCAGAGATTACGGTGTTGCCTTCTTGGTGGCATATCAGACTAAAGAAATCGATGTAGAGACTATAATGTTGTGGATTTGTTGAGGTCGTGGTGGCAGCGGCGACGATAATTTAGGGATTTTTGGTGGGGGTGGGGGTGGTGGTGTGAAATAGAGATGAAGGAGGTAATAGTTGTGATTTTTGGTAGGCTATGATGGTGAAATGGTGGTGGTGATTGCTATGGTTGTGGATCAAATGCAGCGATGGTGGTGGTGGTTTGACAGTGACTATGATAATTTTAAATTTGATTTTTTTAGTAGTGTTTGGATGGTGGTAGTGGTAATGTTAGCGGTGTGGTGTGGTGGTGGAGTCGCCGTTAGTAGGTGTGCGATGGGTGTGCAACATGTGGTCTGTGGTGATGCGCAGTGGGTGGTTGGTGTGCAGTGCGGTGGTTGGTGGATCTAGTGCGGTAGTGTGGCGATAAGGTGGCGGTTAGGTGCTGGAGTGGTGGTTGTGAAGTTGGCTGAGGGTGGTGGTGGTTGGTGGTGTTTTGTGTGGTGGCGGTTTTGTGGTGGTGATCGTGTTGCAAAAATGGCATGCATTTGTGACTTGTGACCTAGGTTGTGACTCTTGACTTGTGACTTGTGACTTAAGCTGTGACTCGTGACATGGGATGTGACTCTTGACTTATGACTTGTGATTTGAGATGTGCTTATGACATGGACTGTAACTTGTGATGTGTGACTTGTGACCTGGGTTGTGACCGTAAAAAAAAAAACATGTTAATCGTAAAAAAAAATATGGCGGAGTAGTCGCCGAAATATTTGCCGGAGTTGGAACAACCGTCGGAATCGGAGCAGTCGCAGGAAAAATTGATGTCGGAACGTCGCCAGGAAAAATTGATGCCGAAACGTCGCCGGAATAGTCGCCGGAACGGTCACCGGAATCGGAGAAGTCGTCGGAACGATCATCGGAAAGTTCGCCGGAGTAGGGCGGTGATCGAAACGGTCGCCGGAGCGGTAGGGGTGGTGAAGGTGGGATGAGTTAATTATATTATATTAGAATTAAATATTTAATAATAAATTAATTTAATAATTTATTATTTCATAAATAAAAATTTAAAATTTTTTAATAAAAATCTGATTTTGAAAATTTCAAACTTGTTTTCTTATTTTTGAAATAGGCTAAACTTATTCTCTTGAATATGTAATCTTCGCAAAAGTTAATTAAAAATACAATCTTGATTGATAACATGTTTGATCCTTTTTTTCTTAATTAGAGAGAGAAATGGAACGAAAGAGGAGTAAAGAAAAAGAAAATTTTGAATGATGAGGCAGGCGGGTGCGTGGGGGCAAGAGTTAGTTGACAGTGGATTTGGACAGAATTGATGCCTTTGTTTTGACATGGTGTGTCCTCATAGGCACTGGATTCCCGTTCACTTCTTTCCGTTTCCATTATTTTACAGCATTTCAATAATCAACTTTTTATATTTTAATTTATTCGTATTTAATTAAATAGAATTTCTCTATTTTTTTCTCATTTTAAATTTTGTGTCAATATAAACAAAGATAGAATGAAAATATTATGAGTGAAAATTTAATTCCTCTGCAACTGCAAGTCACTGGAAAAAAGAATTTAAACACGGCTCGACAAATCATTATGAAATGTACGGCAATTTAAAAGAGAATTATTGTAGTTAAAAAATAAGGACTCGTATTAGATGATACCATTACGGCTTTTGAGCATATGCATTCGATGAAGAGGCAAATGAATTGAAATTTGAGTTATTTGCTACAAAATTAGATTTGAGCATGACGTATGATCGTGTTGGATATGCTTTTATCCTAAAAGTTATAGAAAAGATGGATTTTTTTATAATTGGAGCCGACTTGTTCAGAAATATACCTTATCTTTTTAATTAATGGAGGGTCACATGGACACGGGGCTTACGACAAGATTATCCACTATCCTTATATCTTTTTCTCCTATGTACACAAGGGTTCTCACGTCTCCTTCTACGGGTTGAAATTGACTCACACATCATAGGGTTCAATTTTTCTTGCCAAGGACCTCAAATTATCCACCTCTTCTTTGCCAATGACCGTCTAGCCTTCTGTCGAGCTACCTCGAATGCCTGGACTGTCGGTTATTAAAGAAGTGATGGATATCTAAAGTCACATCAGGCTAGCAAGTTAACATCATGAAATGGGCCATATACTTCACAGGAAACACAATAGCTAATTCTTTTTCTTGGAATGGAGCGCATCAAACTACACAGCAAGTATTTGGGGTTGCCATTTGTTAAATGGTGGAGCAAGAAAAAAATATTTAAAGGCGTGAAGGATAGAGAATGGCGGGAATAGAAACTATAAGGTGGAGAAAGTTATTTTCTACGAGGCAAAGAGGTCGTTTTAAAAGCTGCGGTGCAAGCAATCCCCACCTATACGATGGGTGCATTTCAGTTTCCTATAGGGTTAGTTTAGTTATGTAATGAGATTAAAAGGCTTGTTTCATCTTTTTGGTAGGGTAGAACAGACGGAATGGACAAATTACATTGGCTGTCTATGGAACAAAATTATGTATCGAAGAATCGTAGAAGGGTTGGTTTTAGAGACTTAAGAGTAGTTTAATCAGACGTTGTTTGCTGTTTCAGAGACTTTGAGCTGTTTAATCAGGCGTCGATTGCTAAGTAGAGTTGACGGATTCTCACTCATTCGGATTCCTTCGCGACTCGAATCTTACATGAAAAGTACAATGTTGTCTGTTTATACATGCTAGTGTTTCATGTGGGTGTTCCTATTTATAGAGAAGCATCCTTACGGGTCGGGAACCGTTGACGAAAGTAAAAGTCCATTGTCTGACCAAATATTTTCATATGTTTGTTCCCAACCTTTCCTCTTAGGGTTATTGGCTCAAAACGTCCCTACCTTTGAAGGGTTGTGTGGAAAACATCCCTACGTTTGATTTTTTGGTGCGCAACGTCCCTACCTATCAAGTTTATTGTAGAAAACATCCCTACCCTTCATTTTTTGGCACAAAACGTCCCTACCTTCTGCATTTCTTTGCACTGAACGTCCTTTGCACATTTTTTTTAATTCAAAATGACCAATATACCCTCCTATGTAAATTGAACAAGAAAAGAAAAATAAAAAAAGAAAGGATAATTGGCGCAAAACGTCCTTACCTTTGAAGGTGTTTGTGGAAAACACCATATCTTTCATTTTTTGGTGTAGAACATCCCTACCTTTCACATTCTTTGCGCTGAAGGTCCTTTTCACCAATTTTTAATATAAAATGACCCTTATATCCTCCTATATAAATAAAACAAAAAATAGAAAAATAAAGAACTAATTACAAGTAAAGTCCTAAACGTTTTTAAAAAATACAAGTGAGTCCAAAATTTATGAAAATATTAAAAATAAAAATAAAAAATAAAATCCCCTATCTTCTCCTCTGCCTCTCTTCGAGTGGGGTCCCTTTTATATTACTGGGTCAATAATCCCTTTTATTTTTTTTATTTTTAATATTTTCATAAATTTTGGACTCACTTGTATTTTTTAAAAACGTTTAGGACTTTGATTGTAATTAGTTCTTTATTTTTCTATTTTTTGTTTTATTTATATAGGAGGGTATAAGGGTCATTTTATATTAAAAATTGGTGAAAAGGACCTTCAGCGCAAAGAATGTGAAAGGTAGGGATGTTCTACACCAAAAAATGAAAGATATGGTGTTTTCCACAAACACCTTCAAAGGTAAGGACGTTTTGCGCCAATTATCCTTTCTTTTTTTATTTTTCTTTTCTTGTTCAATTTACATAGGAGGGTATATTGGTCATTTTGAATTAAAAAAAATGTGCAAAGGACGTTCAGTGCAAAGAAATGCAGAAGGTAGGGACGTTTTGTGCCAAAAAATGAAGGGTAGGGATGTTTTCTACAATAAACTTGATAGGTAGGGACGTTGCGCACCAAAAAATCAAACGTAGGGATGTTTTCCACACAACCCTTCAAAGGTAGGGACGTTTTGAGCCAATAACCCTTTCCTCTTATTAATAAACTTTCAAAAACACAAATTTGTCTTTATCTTTAAATAAAAAATAATTAAATAAAATACAAAAATTAAGTAAATATAAAAACAAAATTCATCTCATTTCTTAACCATCCCACTGAAGACCATCGCCTGTTCCCAACCTTTCCTCTTATTAATAAACTTTCAAAAACACAAATTTGTCTTTATCTTTAAATAAAAAATAATTAAATAAAATACAAAAATTAAGCAAATATAGAAACAAAATTCATCTCATTTCTCAACCATCCCACTGAAGACCATCGCCACCCCCAAACGCCACAATGCATGACACTTATCTTTTCAACTACCAGGGGTGTTTGATGCACATTTTTTAGAAAAGAATGCATTATATGATGTGATAAAAATATGTGGTTAAAAAATAAGGGAAAATATTGGATTTGAGTGTAATATTATTTTATTAAAAAATGTTTGGTGAATTTTGAAAGAATAAATTTTAAGAAGAATGTGGATCAAACAAGGCCTCATTATTTTTTTTTTGTCTCTCCACTCGGGTCAAGATTACATGTGCCATGTAAATAAGTTAGAAGTATTGTGTCACAAGTCATTACTTTTTTTTTAATTCAAGAAAAAATTGATGATAAAAATATATTTGATAATTGAGATTAATAAGAGGAGATTCACATTCTCTTTTGAGTAATTACTATCGTTGCTTTAATTATAGAGGAAATTACCGCCTCACAGGTTTTTAATATACAATTTTCATAAATCATCAACTTTAATAATACACAAATCAAGTTTTAACTAATGATTTTTAATTAATTTTTATTTAAATCAATCATACACAATTTCAAACCCTAATTGTTTCATTTTCTCACCCCTCTATCTCTCCCTACCGACCCAATTTCTCTCCCCTCTTTCTCTATCCCCGCCGCCACCACCCTGACGGCACCACCATCGCGCCGGTACCACCACCGCCTCTATTTATTATCACATCTCACCCTCTCTCCGTCGTGAAGCCTCTCCTCTCGCCCTCTCTTCACTGCAAAGCCACCGCTGAGTTAGACGAAATTAATGCTGGTGGTGTTGGAGGTCTTGTTCATGTTAATGGATATCAGATTTTGCAACATCGGCCGACCAAGGCGCTGATACCAAATGGACATCAATTTTTATTTTATTGATAGCTTGTTGATAGTGCCGCAGTGCTATCCGTTGATTAGATTGGGCGAGGTGTTGGTGATGTGTGGTTGTGGTGATTATTCTAGCAGCGGCGGTTTTGGTGCTGTGTGGGGTTGTGGTTGGATCTAGTGCAAGGTGGTGGTATGCGCTGATGGCGGGCTGCGTTGATGGTGGTGTGGGCTGTGTTGGGGTGCGAGGTGGTGGTGGCGGCGGTGTGGGCTGTGCTGGTATGCGAGGTGGTGGTGACTATAATTGCGCCGACATGGTGGTGGATCTGTGGTGGTCTATGAGATCTGCAAGAAGCGAAGCAGATTTGTAAGAGGAGACGGTAATTGTTCTGTGGTTGTGTGCAGTGGTTTTGTTGGTGGCGATGGGCATGTCAAGGTGGTGGTGGATCGGTGCGAGGATGCGGTGATTTTTTTTTGCGATGTGTTGATTTGTTTGATGTGGTGTTGCTGTCAAGAGGTGGTGGTGGTTCTGGCGACGATGGTGACAGTGGTGTTGCTGGAGGGAATGATAGGATGGTGGTCACAAGTTGGTGGTGGTCACAAGTTATTTGATCGTTTGTGACCATTAAATTGGTTAATCTGTAACCAATAAACCATGTGTGACCAATTATATGTAACCTAAGAATTATTAATGTATGATCAATAATTTGATAAATTGTGACGTAAATATAATTTGTAATCAATTAATTTGATATTTTGTAACCATAAAATAAGTTATGTGACTTATAAATTTTGTGATTTGTAACCGATGAACAAACCGTGACCTATAATTTTTTTGAATTGTGACCTTAAAATTTTTGAATTGTGACTAAATTGCATAGATCTGTAACCTTAATATATTTAATTAATTAAATCATAAATAAATTTTAATAAAAACTTGATTTTTGAACTTTAAAACCTCTATCCTTAATTTTGAAATGATGTATACTAAAAACCTGATTTATGTATTGTTCCCTTAATTATAACTAGGCTCAAGTTCACAACCAATTTGTTTTCAACGAAACCACATCAAACCTTTATAGAAACTTATAGAAAAAATATATAAAAAAAAATCTCATTGTTTTAATTTTTTGAATGAGATGCATCCAAAAGGAAAATGAACTTAGTTAAGGCTAAACCAAGCTCCATGATTTATATGATTTGAGATAGACTACATGTACATGGCCTTTTTCATAGGCCCCTGTCAGGCCACACACATACATGGGGCCCGCGTGCAGTTTTTTTTAGGGAAAAGCTAAACAAACAGGGTTTGGGGCCAGGGTTTGGTGACCAACGCCACATGGCGCCCCCTCCAATAGGGGGCGCCATGTGGCGTTGGTCACCAAACCCTGGCCCCAAACCATGTCCCTCTAGCAAAGTCCTTTATTTTATTACACGTGGGGCCCTCCGCTACTGTGAGGCCCTGTAAGTCCCCTGTGAAGAGTACCTCTATACTTGGGGCTTTGTTCATATGATTTTGTAAGGGTGAGTGGGTGACATTGGATTGGGCTCAACTGGCAGCCTTGACGGCTCAGTCCTTAAAATTAGGCCTGCAAGTCAGATAAACCAAGCTATATGGGCCTAATTAAACGGCTAGCAGCATAATGAACTTCAATTTTTCCTTTTTTTCTTTCCCAATCCCAAATTATACAATCCTCCCTACAAAATGTCATTGAAAGCTAAATCTAACTTAACATATTAGGCAATATTACATCTATCCCTTCTTTCCCTTTCAAATTAATGGAGGTTAGAGTAGTTGGCTAGTTTGCCTCAGACAACCTCCAACTATATAAACAATGCTAAGGAGAAACCACAAGACAAATCGAAAGAGATGCATCAAGAATCATTCTTTCTACACCATTCAACGGGAACAATTTCTACCAAATCGTTATAAACATTCCCTGAAAAGGTCTTACAAACAGAAAATTAGACCAATTTACAGATCTGTTCTGCGTCGAATTTTAGCATCACTTCACAACTTTCAACATAGTACATGTGCTTCATAGCATATATCTTCATCTAAGAAAATGAAATACTATAAGATCATGTTAGGCTTCAGTCTGACTTCTAAGTCACATGGTCTCATATGCACAGTCTGTCAGTAAAAGGACAATCTAAATGAACCTTCAAAATATCAGGTCCAAGGTCTCAGTAAACGACTTCCTTCGAAAGCTCAATCAATATTATTGATAATTTCTTGTAAATGGTCAAGAACAATCCGAGCAACAATCTCGGGAGAAAACCTTCTGCTCATGTCGTTCCTTGCCTGCCTTCCCCTAGCCTTAGCTTCCTCAGGATTGCTCATTGCATGCCTCATCAGAAGTTGCAACTTATCAACAGAGGGTTCGGCCCATAAATGCCCCTTAAATGGTCCTTCTTTCACTTCACTCATTCTATCAACAGGCAAAGGATAGCTATTCTCATCGGTCAAATACTCAGTTGGCCCTGACCAGTTAGTAGCAATCACTGGCAATGACATTGCCATTGCCTCAACCAGGGGCCGACCCCATCCTTCCCCTCTAGATGGAAGAACAAAAGCATCAGCTGCTTTATACAGTCGAGGCAGATCAACCTGTGCTATATGTTCATCTATAACATAAACACGAGCCCAGCCATTAGTTGGTTTCTCCAAATCCGAGCCCTCCACGTACTCAATAATTTTGTTACCAAAATCTTTATCTGAGTGATAAGGGTTCGTCAACAAATACAATGCAACATTATCAACTCCAGAAAATTCCATCAGATAAGACTTCAATAACACATCCCATCCCTTCCTATGCTCCCATTTAAACACACTCAAGAAAACAAACCTTTCTTCCAATTTTAATCCTGTCAAATCTGATCCAAGTACCAGAGTCCCTATGGAGGACAAGTCCAATGGCTTGTACTTGGATGGATCAAAAAACTCCAAATCAACAGACTGAACAATTTTCTTGACCTTCAATGGATCGACCCCACTTCGCGTAAAAGCATTAACATGGAACTCAGTAGGAACCCAAACAAAATCCATCCCATTACATCGCCCCACGTGCTCGGAGTTCACTCTATCAGTCTCAAACATGGTCCTCCCAATGACAACCTTAGAATGACCATAACCCATTGGTGGACACGGCAGAGTATCAAAAAGGGGAGGATACCAAGCACCAGGC
Source organism: Fraxinus americana (assembly GCA_035079005.1). Lineage (NCBI taxonomy): Eukaryota > Viridiplantae > Streptophyta > Magnoliopsida > Lamiales > Oleaceae > Fraxinus > Fraxinus americana. The sequence continues at coordinate 5,986,165 of CM068713.1, read as the reverse complement.
TCACTGTGACAAACCACGACCGTCTGATTCAATCTGCATTCAGATTGGTAAAGCTCAATAGCCAAATTTCTCATTTTCAATGGCAAACCCTCCCAGAATTCTAGATTTTCTTGATCCCCATGTTGTTCAATGCTCAACCTAAATCGTGAATTCTTATGGGATTTCAGGTAATTGCTTAAAGCTAATATATAAGACCAAGCTTCTGAGCTATACCCACCTCCTGAAAGAAAAGGAGCCATCCATAGAACACAAAACGGAGATTCCGATTCGCCAGAGGGCATTTGAGAATTTTGATTATGCTGCTTCTGCATTGGGTTTGGGTGGAAAAATTTTAGGAGTTTATGGCGAGAAAGGATCGATTTTAGATTGTATAATTTATAGTGATTTGTTTTGGTTATACTGAATGAGATCGCCAATAACACTACTAAGATAGACAATACAAAAAAGGGTTTCATTTTCGAAATCAAACGCGGAGAGTGATTTTCTGTTTCATCCGAATCCATCACTTACAAATAATTACGCACGTAGAAAGAAATGCATATAGAGAAAGAGGGTACTAGAATATGGGAACGGTGGTTCCAGCCCTGCTGCTGCCCTCTCGACAAATTCACCGGAGGCAATGGTACGGTTTTATCTGTGTTTTAGCTCCCATTTTCAATATATATTCACGCTTCCCATTTGTACTTTTTTTTTTTTTATACACCAAAGATTGTCATCAAGCTTGACTCTAGAAGTCCGTTTGATTGCAATGGTGAAAAGAAAATATTTTATTGGCAATTGATTATTTAGAAATTGTTTTATTGGAATTGTAATTAATTGTGTTTTATTGGTATAATTTTCGACCCGGAAAATATTGAAAGTTTGGAGTCCGTTTGACTTCATTTTTATGAAAATTGTCCATTAAAGTGATAATTTTTTGTACCATTGCGTCTATAATTTGTTCCAATTACCAAAAAGAAAAAAAAATTAAACAATTAGAAAAAATTACCATATTCGTTTGACTTTGTTTTGCATAGACATTGTCAACAAAAGTGAAAAATCCTTTTGTAATAGTTGATAGAGTTTGTTGCCATTGCTCTAAAAAAAAAAAGCAAAAAAAAAGGAAATTGCTTTCCCACCTAATAGGTGGGAAAACAAATTTAAGAAAATATGCATAAAATGGTTGTACCTAGAAAATGTAGGAAAAACAAAAGTCAAGAAAACTTTTGCAATTAAACACCATTAATTGGGTGAAGTTGGAAAATATTTTCTTTTTCCATCTAATTTTCTAGGCTATCAAACACACCCTAAAATATTTTGTAAGTGACATTTTCTAAAAGGATTTGTCTTGTTGTACATAATTTTTTCGAGCCCTGCTTCGTGTACAGAAGCAGAGGCCACAGAAAGCCAACAGAGAAGACACACACGGTGGGGCTCGACATTGTGAGTATTCTGGTAACTTTCTGGCAAAACCATTTCTGTACAAATGGTTTTGCTGAATTTTTTCACCATAATGGTGTCCATACACACAAGTGGTGGAACCCACTTGAATATTTTATTTGAATGGGTCCCACAACTTGTGTGTGTATGGACATCATTATGATGAAAAAATTATGTACACTAAGCATTGCTCTTTCTAAAAAATCATTTAAAAATATTATTTTTCTCAATTTCTCTTTATAATACCCAATCGAATGGAGACTTCGGAAAGTTCGATCGTAATTTATACTTGAAAAAGGTGAATTTAAAAATAAATAATTTTGTTATTAACCACTGTTTGATAGGAATTTAAATTTAATTATAATTATAATTAATAATTAATTTTAACCATATATTTCGTGAAATCTGCAACTTTCAAACCATACATTTTACTAATTTTTATCAAAATTTACTAAAAATTTAATTTTAATTTTCATCCAAAGGGGGCCTTATAGTTGTTCATTTGCTAGTACAATCTAAGGTTAAAAAAAACCTACTTTTAAATAACTTCTTATTTTTAGGTTGATTCCAATCCAAACTTTGAGATTACTCTACATAATTTGAAAACTATACGTACTCATTTTCAATCGCAAGTTCACACGATAAAATATTATGCACGTAAATTCAATTTTTTTTCTACTTTTTAATCACACACTCTCCCCTTAAAATAACATTTAAAATATTATTTTTGAGCAAAAAAAACCCATCAAATGGGGGCTTAGTTTCTTGTAATAGCTAGTTAGAAGTTCATACGCAATAGCTAAGCACTAAAAAGTTATTGACTATATGCTTAACACATTTAAGTCGGACTAAGATTTGATTCCAAAGTGAATATATAAAATTACTTGTGGAAAGGCATGCTAAATTTATTTAGTTATTAAATTTCTTTTAGTGTAATTTAATTATAGACTTACCATCAAATAAATATATAGCATATTAATTTTTAACTTTCGATAATAAAATTATTTATTTTAATGTATGAATAAAAATATTGTAAAAAAAATTATAGGGTTGAGATTTGAAACAAAGAATTCTATAAATGCGAAAAGTTTCATTAAAATAAGTCACACGAATGGCAGATAAAATGGAAAGCGGAAACAATCGGTGGAGATTGAGGGGTCTTGAGGAATAACTAAGGTTGCATATCTTAGTGCTTGTTTGGGGTAAATTATAATCTCCTAGTTTAAAATGATCAAAATCAAATTTTAATTTTAACCTGTTCGTTTATATCAATTATAATTTTAGCAACTTATAATTTCTCCCAAACAAATGCTTAATGTGTGTTTGATTGACTTCATTTTTTATGAAAAATGCTGTTTTCCGTCCAAGTTCCTACTTTTAGGGTGTTTGATTATCATTTTTCAAGGAAAATTTTTTCAAAAATTGATCACGTGGTCATATTTTCCTTAAAAATCAACAAAAATATATACACTTTTCTTTTGGGGTTTGGCCGGGGAGCCGGGGGAGTACCAATAAAAGATGAAACAATACAACATTTTTTAGGTTGAAAAAAATTTAATCAAATATATTTAATTGACAATTTCCATGCAAATAAGTTTTAGGGTGCGTTTGATTGTAAATGTGGAAAATGGATGGAAAGAAAATGTTTTACAGGGAAAAGATTTGCCTAGAAAATGTTTTGTAGAGAAAATGATTTCAAGTGTGTTTAATTGGTATAATTTTCCACCCAAAAGATTTTTAAATTTTCTATTCGTTTGGCTTTATTTTACATAAAAATTGTCATTAAAGTGATTTTTTTTTTCCACAATTGATTATAAAATTTGTTTCCATTGCCAAAAAGTAAAAAAAAAACGAAAAAAATAATTGTTTCCTAAAAAATCATTTTTTTAATTAAAGTTTAGTGTTCGTTTGATTTTATTTTACATGGAAATTGTCCATTAAAGTGAAAAAAATTTACAATTGATTATGATATTTGTTTTCATTTCCAAAAAAAAAAAAAAAAAAATTTTGCTTCAGCCGATTGGAAAATATTTTCAAGGAAAACCAAAAAAATGCTGACGTGGCGGGTGGGGTGAGAAAATACTTTTCGGGGAAATTTTGGACTATCAAACAACACAAAAGATGGAAAACGAAAAATATTTTCCTACTTCCCTGGAAAATTTCGCCAATCAAACGCGCCTTAGACAATTCAATTACCTAAACTTATTTTCTTTCTATGCAAGTTCTATACTTGCAATCAAACACACCCTTAGTAAAACACTTGCACTAGAAGCATGATAATGTAATAAAGTTAAACTAGTTATTTACATACATGTCTACCACATCAAAGATGAAGAACAAAGTTTTCTGACTGATTATTTATTGAGGATGAAACAACAAAATAGTCTAGAAAACAACTTCTAGCCATTCAAAATCAAATTTCACATTTTCACATCTTTGACGGCATACGGGTCAAGCTGGCTTCAATCGATCCATGTGGTTCATCTGTCGATAAATATACGCCATCTTCAAACTGCATTTAGGCAAATTGACAAGCCTTAGCTATGAAAAATAAGTGCTGAAGAATATGTAAATAACGGAATTATGAACATTGTTCTTTACTTATCGTGCTCAAAATGTATGGAATCCTACCTTAAAAATAACTGGATTGTCCTTGCTTGATAAACTGACTGGTAGAAAGTGAATATTTGGCATTTTTAACTGAACTGATGATATATCAGGAAACCTAGAATGACGAATCAAAAGTTGAGCGACGTAAACTAGAATCAAGTAGAGCATTCCACAAATGTTGAAAAAGCATCGTGACCTGCCAAGAACTGCCTTTGCAATGTAATAGAGACTACTTTGAACAGACGGGCTGTATACTCCCTCTTCAGGATGGCCAAAGAAAGTGTCAACCAAAACCTTTTTCACGTCCATATCTCTCCAGGAAGTAAAATTCTTTAGCAGGGATACTTTTGAGAGTTTCAAAAGAATACCTACATCATGACTATAGTGTTGTTTATATTCTGTAACTTCAAGAATGAGATGCATTAGTCTGGTTACCAATCCAATCAAGATCAGAAAAAGAAACCAACAATACATAAACTTCTCAATTAAATTTTGAATTGGTTGGTGTTGGGAATAAAGAGCCTATGCAGACACAATGTACACAGCATTAACAGAGTTCTAGCAGCTCAACTTAACCAATGACAGATCTATAATATCAATCCCAGAATCAACATTAACAATATGTAATCAATATATATATCAATGGTATTTACATATATATCAGAAACCAGCAGAATATACATAACCCATGCAAACTGAAATCAGAACTTGTCTAAGACTTGTAAATGGACAGAAACTAAAGGTTTAAAAACGGGACAGAAACTTCCCTTTCATCAGTCCAGCTTTCCTCCTTCAATGGCTGTTCTTCCTTGTTGCTGGCCGAATCTACTTGGCTCAGAAACAGTCACTTCTAAGCTTTGCAATCGCCATCCATAGAGAGGTAAGAACCGGCAAAGAACACTCACACTTGACTAGGTCATCGATCCAAAAGGATCTACCATAAATCAGTCAAGAAGAAACCCCAATCTGACCCAAAAAACCTTCAAGAAAGAACCAACAGCTTAACCCTATTTCAGGTCTAAGCAACACATGGGTTATCACTTCTACGACAGGTTTAATCGATTGGTTTAGAGTGAACTTCCAGAGAAAGAAGAAGAATGGAACCAGACAGAGAGAAACCAAGAAGAGGATCGTGCCCTAGAAGGAAGTCGAGAGTTGTGTATCAAAGAAGTCAAAACCCACGTGATATAGATTCAAAATAAGGCACACAATCCGGGTCAAAAAATTGGCCCAAAGGTGTTAAAGAGAACCACCAAAATAGGCCCAATAAGCCCACAAACTTCACCTTGGTTCTCGTAACACATTCTCTCGGTTGCGAATTGTACATGAAAGTACTATTCATCATCATCGCCCACTACCTGCAATAAAAATTAACGAGTATCAATATGCAGCAAAGATAAGCATAATTTAAATTTTCCTACAGGTAAAATTTTAGTTCCCACATCAGAGGAATTCCTATCAATGTGAATCTTAACAAGTTCAAATTCACCTTGAGAAAGCTTCTCACGTATAAAATGATACTTCACCTCAATATGTTTGGATCTCTCATGATAAACAGGATTTTTACTAAGTGACAATGCACTTTGACTATCAGTAAACATAATAGGTGTATCATGCACAAAGTTCAATTCTTTTAAGATTCCCTTTAACCACATACATTCCTTAACCGCCTCGGTTATGGCAACGTATTCAGCTTCAGTACTAGATAGAGTCAATAAGGGTTGTAGCTGAGATTTCCAAGTTATGCAATTATCACCTAGGGTAAAGAAGTAAGCGGTAGTTGATTTCCTACAGTCTCTATCACCAGCAAAGTCAGAATCAACATACCCTTTAAGAGTCAACTTCTCAGATCTTTTCTCATATACTAAGCCTAGATTTAAAGTCTCAACCAAATACCTCAGTAGCCATTTCATACCCGCCCAATGCGGCTTACCAGGGTTGGACATAAATCTACTTTAGAAGACTGATGGAAAATGCAAGATCAGGTCTGGTAGTAATCATAGAAAACATGAAGAACCTATGACATTAGCATACGGAATATTTTCCATCTCTTTCAATTCAGATTCGGATTTAGGTGAATGATCACGTGAAAAATTCATATGACTAGCAATAGGCACATTAACAATTTTACTGTCTTTCATTTCAAATTTTGTTACAACTTTGTTCAAGTACGCTTCTTGTGAAATTGTTAACTTATTCTTAGTCCTATCCCTTGTTATCACCATCCCTAGAATCTTTCTAACATTCCCTAAATCCTTCATGTCAGATTTCAATTTTAAAAGATCTTTCAGTTCATTAATTTGAGTCTTGCTAGATCCAGCTAATAGCGTATCATCGACATAAAACAACAAATAGACTTCACAACCACTCTTTATGTCATTAAAATACAAGTAAGCATCAAAATTCACTTCTCTTAAATCCTATCTTCAGTACAAAAGCATCAAACCTCTTGTACCATTGTCTTGAACTCTGTTTCAGCCCGTACAAAGATTTCTCCAACTTGCATACATACTCAGACTTGCCTCTAGCTACAAACCCTTGTGGTTGGCTCATGAAAATATCCTCTTCCAACTCTCCATGTAAAAATGCAGTCTTTACATCGAGTTGTTCAAGTTCCCAATTGAATTGAACAACAAGAGCCAACATCAGTTTGATCATCTTGTACTTAACCACGGGTGAAAATATCTCATTATAGTCCACATCCTCTCTTTGAGTATAACACTTAGCCACTAATCTCGCCTTGAACCTCGCATGATTATTAGTGTCTAAACATTCCTTCAACTTGTAAATCCACTTACATGGAGCTAATTTCCGATCTTTAGGTTTTTTAACAAGTTTCCAGGTTTTGTTATCACTCAAAGATTTCATTTCCTCCTGCATCGCTTTTATCCAATTTTCAACATATTTTCCATTAATAGCTTTTTCATAATTGGCAGGTTCTATCTGTTCAAGAACTTCACCTGAAACTAATGCAAACTCAGTCAAACTTAGGAATTTATACCTAGGGTTCGGCCTAATCTGCCGTCTCGCCCTATCCCTAGTGAGTTGATAATCTTGATTAGGTGGCTGATCATTAAAATGTTCAATTTCAGCTCGTTTAGTGTTATCTTGAAATTCAGTCACCTCTTCAGGTTCAGTTTCAGTTTCAGGTTCTTGATGTGTAGGGTCATTACCGTCATTCCCAGGTGTAGGTGAATCAAGCTTAGCAAGCTTCACCTCAGGAAAAAACGTTTAAAACTGAAAATAAATGAAGGCAACTCGAAAAAGCATTTATTATGTTTAATTTTATATAGGTATGACAAAAAAAATGTAAAGGTATGTTTAATAATAGGGATGTATGTGTTAATTTTATGTTTTTACGTGCGAAGGAATTGAAACACGAAATGAGGGAAAAAAAATTTAAACTGAAAATAAATGAAGGCAACTCGAAAATGCATTTATTATGTTTAATTTTATATAGGTATGACAAAAAAAAAAGTGTACCGTTATGTTTAATAATAGGAGCATATGTATTAATTTTATGTGCATAAAGAAAAAAAAAAAAATATATATATATATAGCTCCAAAGAGTTTGGAGCAAATGCTCCAAAGAGTGCACAGCAATTTGCTCCAAAGTCTTTGGAGTAAATGTTCCGCTCCTCATTTTTTTTTTTGTGGTCAAATTCAACAAAATACGCACTTGTGCGCAGCAGTTTCTTCCGATTTTTTTTTCCCGTTCCTGCAAACAGTAGCAAAATATCTAATTATTGTGCCACGTTTGTATTTCTACTTTTGCCACCTCTACACTTAACCTGATTTATCTAAACTATATTTCAAATACTCTAAACTATATACTTAAACCCTAATTCAAAAATAAATACCGTACGCTCTAAATCTTCTATAAATAGCTTCCCCAACTGTTTCATCTTTCGCATCTATAATCATACAAACATATTACATTTACCACCTACCCCTGTGAAAATTTTTTTAGTTCTACTTTCAATTTTCTGCTGGTAATTTTTAGTATCTCAAATATACTTTTTTGTTCTTGCATATTTTTTACACTAACATATTTTTCGCTTTATCTTTTGCTCCATTCTTTTGCAATTTACAGACTTTATGAAATGGCTACAACTTACAAATTTATCTCACAAATTGCTACATCAGAGACCAACTGGTCTGCAAAGGTCATTGTTGCAGGAAAACAATCGCCTAAAACTGCACGAAACTCTATAGCTCGATATCAAAACCTCACCTTGATGGATTTGCAGGTAACTACATATACGAATTTCTCACATTTTTCATTTTAAGTTTACAGCATATTTTTCTTTTCTTGTTCGCCTGTTCATCTTACTCTTAAATTCCAATAGGGTAACCAAGTCACGACTACAATGTATGATGCTAATATTACAGCCTTTATTGACCAGTTAACGCTTGGGAAGACATACATAATCTCAAATGCAACCGTGAAAGATAGCAAAAGTTTTTTCAAAACTACAGAAGAAGAAAAGGTTTGGAATATAACAGGACGCACACGAGTTGAGGAGCTGATGGAAAATAGTTTGGACTTCTAGTTTTCTAAAAATGAGCTCACTCCATTCCATGCACTCAAACATCATATGGACAGCGATATGAACATAAGTAAAAAATACTACCATATCAGTTGTACAAATATTACTTTAACGTAACGTTGCATAGTAATTAATACATGCAAAATACATAACAGCCTAAATTTCTTGTTGTTTATGCAGATGTTATTGGTGTTGCTATAAAAGTTCGACATAAACGAATTATCAAGACTCATTTTGGCATTGAGGTCGGTCTTCAAGATGTCGTGTTGATAGACAAATATTTCCAAACCATAATATTCACTTTATGGGACACTTTCGTTGAGAGAGTGCGTAACTACTCTTCAGAACTTACCAACGAAACCTGTTGTGTGGGCTACAAATCTTAGGGTTTCCTCTTTCAATGGTAACTACAACTTCAACTTAACATTTAATTTTAAACATTATACTCAAAAGAAAATTAACGTAATATTTACTATTCTCTTCCGTTCCACAGGCATCACACTCTCTACTAAAGTGAATAGCAACATTTCATTGACGCTGACTCTTCAGTTGTTGCAGACTATAAACAATGGTCCCAAACATTTTTTCACATACTCTTGTCCCCGAAAAATATTAAAAAAACATTATATTCCAACTTTTACATACAATATAATATTGTTATTGTTTTCTACAGGGTGTCAGCAAATTCTGAAAGCCTAAACGAACTTATGAATGGAGCCTCATTGATTTCTGTAAGCCTCCCAAAGCTTACGCCTCCTGAAGACGATAAATTCACATTTATTGCAGAATTATTGAGAGTTTATTTAGAGGTATTCTCTACATTATTAAACATATATATATCACATACATATTACTAAAAATTGAAATAGTTTTTTCATTTATTATATTTACACTTTAATTATACATTTTTTCAACAGGAAAAAATTTATTGGATTAAAGCTCGTTAGACAATCAACACAATCCATCAGAGATTTTGGTATATGTCATGCACCAATTGTAAGAAAATCTCAACTGGAAACTTGGGACAGATTCACAAATGTCGTTTCTGCAAATACGAGCACGCAAAAGCCAAACCTCGGTATATTGTGTTGTCAAACATATATTTAAATTTCTATTCATTTGAATATCGTTTAAACAATAGACTACCATTAATTCAACTTGCTTTTTATGTTCAGCGCTAATGCTTTTGTTCGCCTCAAAGACACAACTGGACAATTAGATGCAAGTATTATTGAGAAAACTGCAGAAGACTTGTTGGGAACTAATGCTACTACAATAATGGAACACTTTGATGAGGTAAACCCTACACTAACAAAGTTTACAAATACTTATTGGAACATACAAATATACTAAAGAAATACATTTCAACCATCGTAGAATCCAAACACAGTGATACACAACCTTCAACAGACCCACAGTGAAACGAAATTGATGTTCTATGTTAAAACCACTAAAAAAAATAGAGATCCACTCGAGTATCGTTTTGAAATTGTTTGTCTTTAACCCTTCATCATCGCATCTTCGCATTGCTTCTTCCGACACAATGGCGGACATAGATCCTACACCAATGAATAGCTTTGATTTGTCGACTGAAATAGTCATGAATGTCGACGACATCGAAGAAAAAGACAAACAAACAATTTATTCGTCTGGCACAAAAAGGCCTTCCCTACACGAAGCAAACAAAAATACTCAAACAAAAATTGCCAAGAAAAGGAATACTTCTAAAGCTTCGGATGATGCTACCACCGTTAAGCTTTCGGGAAATAATAAATAATGACAATGGGTATATTAATTTTGTACTAGATGCAGTTGTACATTTTCTCCTTTTGAAACGCTCTTGAACACAGCGTCAATATATCTGTGTGTGTGTGTGTGTGAAGGTATATATGTTCTTTCTTAGTCAGTAGGATGCTATAAATATTTTTGATTTCACATCCAAATACAACTGCTTGTATATCGTATTAATCATATATGAATCTTTCTTTTTTTCCTGTTGATAAATAATTTTCTAGGACTCATAATTTCATTTGATTTTTATTTATACTTAGTTTTTAATTCATTACTTACTTAAGCAAATAATCATTACAATCATACTCATTGTTTTACCATACGTATAAATAAGTTTTAATTATTCTATGAATGTTAAAGTTAATTTATAATTTTTTTTCCTAAAAGTAATTAATGGAAATATTTATTTCTAAATTTATTTAATAACTATGTTAAATATGTTGTACACTTCCAAAATATACAAAATATAAATAAATTTGTTTTACTATATTATTCTTAGTGCCCAAAACGGGAAAAAAATTTAAAAAACAATCATCGTTCTGCATTTGTGCGGAACATGTCTACGTTGTGGGGAAAAAAATTTTAAAAAAAAATTTACACTGCGAAATGTTTCTAATAACAGATAATATTATTTATTGAATTAAAGTAAATTTGTTATAGTCAATACTCTATAATTTAGTGTAGTAGTATTGGATGTTAAAATAAAGATTTTATAAGTTAATAGAGTAATATTTCAATTTATATATGAAGGTTTATACTGAAATTATATATAAATTAAGAAGGAAAAAGAATTGATATATAAAATAGTACTGAAGTTAAAAATAAGTGTGATAAATGAATTAACCTGAATTTGTAATACTTAGTAAATCATTGTTAAGTGTTTTTTTTTTGTAGGTTCAAAATATTATGAAGTTAAAAACGTAGTGGATATGATTAATTTTATTGTGTTTTCAGTGAGGATAATGTTGTTAGGATCGTGTTTTTTTTTTATTATTAGTTACATTGAAATATAGGAAATTAGGAAAAAAAAAAAAAAGAATGCAGGGGGAATGAAAAAAAAAATAAAAAAGAAACAAGAAATTTGCTCCGCACAGTGCGGAGCAATTTGCTCCAAAGTCTTTGGAGCACAATTGCTCCAAAGACTGCTCCGCACTTTGCGGAGCAATTTCTTTTTTGTTTTTTTCCTTCCCACTACATTCCTTTTTTTTCCCAATTTCCTATATTTCAATGTAACTAATAAAAAAAAAAAAAATACGATCCTAACAACATTATCCTCATTGAAAATACAATAAAATTAATCATATCCACTACATTTTCAATTTCACAATATTTTGAACCTAAAAAAACAAAAAAAATACTTAACAATGATTTATTAAGTACTATAAATTCAGGTTAATTCATTTATCACACTTATTTTTAACTTCAGTACTATTTTATATATCAATTCTTTTTCCTTCTTAGTTTATATATAACTTCAGTATAAACCTTCATATATAAATTGAAATATTACTCCATTAACTTATAAAGTCTTCGTTTTAACATCGAGTACTACTACACTACACTATACTATACTATATCGTTGTTGATAAATAATTTTTAACGACTCATTATTTCACTTGCTTTTTATTTATGTTTTGTTTTTAATTCTTTACTTAATTAAACACACAATCATTAAAATGCTCCGCACTATGCGGTGCCACCGACAGTTTTTTTCCCTTTTTTTTTTATCTCATCTTTTTTTTTTCCATTTAAATATTTTATTTATTACATCCTTACCTACTTCACCACCACACAATCCTTATCGTCATTTCTATCATTCTCCTCCATCACTTTCCCTTCATTTCAATTCACATATTTCTCCATCACTTCCTATCTCTACAACACCACCACCAACAAAACAATCAACACCATCATCTACCGTATCAACCAAAAAGGTAAACATTTCATCTTTTCACTTAATTAACTTATTTTATATTCACCTAATGACTTTTTCTTTTAGTTTAGTATTAATTGTTTAGTAACAAAAAAACCAATTAAAATTTTAAAATTTACATTTTATAAAAGTATTTTATTTCCATAATAAATAACTTCTATAATTACCTTTTATACAAACCAAGGTAAAAAGTAATTATTATTTATTTTTGAAGTTAATTAATGAAAATAGAGACAAACTTAAAGAAGCAATTAGTATTGATCTTAGTTTGTTATTATTTTAGGTTAATTTACATTATAGCTGCACAAGAAACACTCCTCTTTTCATATAAGAAATATAAAGAAACAGCAAAGACAGGGAGATCACATGAGCAAGTAACGGGGGAAAACATATAATGTCCTAATATCAAATGGCTTATACTGGCTAGAATAGCTCTAGCAAAATTTTTGGTATGTGAAAAGGGGAAAAACAATAGCAAGCAACTAGCCGAAATCTTGTTGAGTAAATCTCAACCCGAACTAGCTTTTGTTAGGAGCTGAAGAAACGCAGACTAGATCCCGAGGACCATTGGTCATTTTTATTTTCGGGTTGATTTTTAAAACATTGAACGTTACAATGACCCATATCACATCAACTGCTAATGAATAAACACTACTTACAAATAACATTATTATGTAACTCGATTGTTAAAACATTTTTATATAATATTATGTAATAGGTTCAGATTTCTACTATCGCATAGAACCTAAATGAATCTATTCTATTGGTCCTACTGAATTTCTACTAACACATCTGAAACATTTGTATCACGTTTATATTTATGATGCATATGAAGAGTTTGCAAAGGGAAAAAGATAAATTCACTCAAGATATAAAAAAAAAGAAGAAGAAGTAAGAACGTGTTTTGCCAAGTTTAAAGTAAAATCAATTTTGATTAATTTTTTCTTTCGAATATTTAAAAGAAAATGAAAGATGTTCTTGTAGTTAGTTTGGAAGTTTTGTGCATATACAAATCAATTAAGCCATGCAATAATTAATTCAACCATAGGCAAGCCAAACATTATAAACCAGAAAAATAAAGCAACATAAGTATGACGATTGTGTTCGAACTTTTTTTGCAAAACAGGCTGTTACGTACACAGTAGATTTATGTATCCTTAAGTTCAGTTTTGGCTTAGTTTCCAGGATTGTTGTATATTATATTTTGGATTTGAATGTAGGAAGATAATTAACTATAACTGCTTTGCCAAATGCGAATGATCCATATATTATGCGTCACTTTTTTACTAGCATTTAGGCTTTTCTTAGCGGATTTGGAAATTGGGTTTTCGATTATTGGGTGAGATTTATTCATGGATTTTAATGTCTGCGGATTGGTTTGGTGATTTGGTGAATGAATAATGTTTGGGCAGTGTTGGAATGGTTGGAACTTGGACTTGGTTGGATTCGGTGAATCTGGAGCTCATGTCTTTGCTTTGTATGATTGTATCTTAAATGTGAATTCCACAAGTCTGCTTCTCACTATTAACCATTATATTCGATTCATGATTTCTTATTTCTCAAATTCAAAACATATGTACATCTTTTTTATTCACAACTCTCATTTTCTACCATTGGTTTTTTCTATAGATGTCTTTACAATATATATTGTCTCCAAATCAATGGTTCTTTGCTACAATAACTCAGTATCCGAATATTCAGTACGTCAAAGATTTTGTTGAACTTCTGAATGCAAATGATCAAGCATCTCTGATGTCTACCAATTTCAATGGCTTTATATATGGAATTATTTATAGAAGAGAAACTGAGCAACAGTTTAGCAGCAAATTAATTCACGAGTTTATAATGAGACTCACGAATTGTGGTAAAGACAATGAACTATGGGTAAAACTTGATGACCATTTGGCCCGCTTCAGTCTCCAAGAGTTTTGTCTTATCACTGGTTTGCCTTACCATGAAACAACTATAAATCTTGATTTCAGCAGTAATCGACTCCGGAATCAATACTTCAATGGGACAAAAAGAATTACAATGATAATGCTTCTCGACACATTCCATTTATGCGATCATCACGAAGACAAATTTAAGCTTGGACTTGTGATGTTGGTTGAATGTATTCTGAAACCTACTGAACGATATATCGATTATAGAACTCTAGGTATGGTCGAAAACCTTCAAGACTTCCTTCAATATCCATGAGGTCGTAGAGCATATTTTGTTTTGTTAAACTCGCTGCGACAACCCCACCTAGAACGAATACAAAGAATGCAGGAAAATGGCCAAAATGAATGTAAATACTCATTACATGAATATCCTCTTACATTCTAGGTACTTTGCTCCCATTTTTTATTGCTCGTCAATTTATATATTATTTTATTACTTATACAAATTATCTATAGCTAATATTTATTTTTAATTATCTTTCAGTATTGGATATATGAAGCATTTCCACAGATTGGTCGGAAATTTGGACGCTATAGACACACAACATTACAATGTCCAAGAATGCACAAATGGAGGCCAAAGACAGTATTATCAGAAAAAACAATTCAACAATTCTTAGTTACACGAGAGGTAATTTTATTGTTCACTTATATCCATTTACTGCATACATTAATCACTTAATTATATTTTTAGTTTTCACGAATAAAAATTATAATAATTTATTAACTTGTTTCATTATAATTACAGATTGAAGTATTTGCAATTCTAAATCCTACAGAAGAAGAATTACAAACACCGTGGTACACAACTCTTTCATTGCCACAAGATAACTATCACAATATACTTAATGGCATTCTTTCCGGAGAATTATACAACGTGGCTCCACAAAACCAGGAATATACTGATAACATGCCAAACAGGCCTGGTACTTCAAGAACATCTATTGAGACTGAAGCTGGCCCAAGTTCTACCTACATTGGTTCTAATTATGTCACAAAAGAAGAACTGGAAGAGATGCTAAATATACAAAAACAGCATATAGTCTCAGATGTCTCAGGTATGTGTGATACTTTATTCACCGCACATATTTCGAAACAATCAAGAATACAAGAAATACAGTATCAAACACTTCTTGACAACCAACAACAGTTCTTTCAAAAACGACAATAATGGCAAGAAGAACATTGCCGAGACATACAATCTAACATGTAACATTATGTCGATGACAGTTTCAATTCAATACAATCTCACATCAACGAACAAAATAACAACGTACTGAATGAACTTTCCGATTGGAAATCGAATATGGAAGCTGCTACATGTGCCCTTCAGCAAGATGTTCATGTTCATACAAGCCCTATTGCAGCACATACCTCAAAATCTCACCAAACTGAAGATGTTACAAGATTGTCAAAAGAACGAAAAACTAAAGGAAAAAAGACACAGCAACCAACAAACTATCCTTTAGAAGACTACTCTAGCGCCGAATATCAAACAATTAGATATTGGGTGCTGCACAATCCACAAGAGTAATTAATCTACCTCTATTCCATTACCTTAAATATTATTATTTTACTTTCATTTTTGGAAAACTAAATTATATTATTTTCTACCGTGCAACTTGGGAAGTTCGACCCAATAATTTCCAAGGAAGAGAATTCATAAAATCCACGATGGACGTAACACAAAATATCAGTGTTCCGGTAAATAAAATTCATTCATCATAATATATTATTCTCTTATATTTAATTTACGTCTATTTTTTTCTATTAGAGTCTTGAATTGGAATTAAAATTGTTACGCCGACTCATCAATGACGACTCTTCTCCTGTATCAAAAGATTATGCAATTCTAGACTTCAACTATGATTATGAATGTAATAATCATATGCTGTTGCACGCTGAAGTCTACAAAGAAGGCACTATTAGAATTTCAGGGAATCTAGCCATTTTACAAAAGTATGTAAATGGTATTCTTCAAATTGACGGTCGTCCATGGATACAATGCAAACATCTATTAATTCCGTCTTC
The DNA here is from genome assembly GCA_035079005.1 of Fraxinus americana. NCBI lineage: Eukaryota > Viridiplantae > Streptophyta > Magnoliopsida > Lamiales > Oleaceae > Fraxinus > Fraxinus americana. Next base: position 5,969,888 of record CM068713.1, on the reverse strand, counting down.
ATTACTGGGCAACAATTGGTACCTCTATCACGTAAATATCCCCGAATGAAAATTCGAAATCTATGACTGCAGCAATAACGTCCAGTCGTCCACAATCAGAGCCCATTCAAATACAATCAAAGACTTAACTGTACTCATGTTAAATGCACCAGAATTTTTTGCTTACAGATGATACGTGAAAAAAACTGCAAACACATCTATAGACGTTGACATTATACCATATCAACCCTGTGTAAATAATGGGTAAGCAGTTTAATTATTTCTTATTCTTTCAAACATTTCACTCCCAAATATCTATTTATCACACTAATCTCGTTTAACATAAAACAATTTCTTTCCACAGGCCAAACTGCGGTGTTTTGTTCTCAAGTACATAGAATGCTTCGTGCTTGGATATCCAATAGAGTCAGTTTCAGCAGATAGGATGACTATATATAGACGAAAAATTACAACTGATATTTGTTTCGATCGATACTTTTTAAACTGAGAAACAAATCTCATAATTGCATGCACAAAGGTACATACAAATGTATTGCCCTTTACCCTTAATCACATGTTACAACATTTTTCTTTGCCTATATTTAATATAAATGTTTTTTCTTCTATCTCACAATAACATAAAATAAGCCTTCATATTATTGACAAAATATGTTGCTCCAAATGCCTCTTAATTATTCAATGTTCTCTCATATTTAAACTTTCTACACTATTCAATAAAGATTCTATATCAAATGCTAACGAAACCTTCAAAATTAGAAATTCCATGCATCGCATGGACCAACACTAGTATTACTTATAAACTCAATTTTTTTTCATAATATATATTAATTAAATAAAATATTATATACCTTCGAAATTTGTTATTAATAATCGTGTTATATGATCAAATATTAAGTTAATCTAATATATTGATTCTCACAATATTTCAAAATAATATCGTAATATCCCACTTTGTAGTTTGATATTGAGTTATAAATATAAATAACTATTTTATTAAATTAATATATATAATTTATCTAAAAACATATGTTCGAATACTTCTTCTACATTTGACAATTTACTAATTCAATATGACATCTAATTCTAGTTGATGGAATATCCAGGAAAGCTAAATACGGTGATTATTGCCACATGTCAAGATGTGAACATTCAAATTTTTTCCTATTGTATTCGACATAGCCGATAATGAGAATGGTAAATCGATTTTTCACAAAACCGAGGGAAGTAACGAGGATGTCAATAACTTTACTTTTGATATCTGACCAGAGAACGTATAAGAAATGATATCAATGAAGTTTGTCCAGATGCATATCATGGTTACGACGTATTCCATTTGCAAGACGGCATAGAGATCAAGTATTGTGGATCGAGGATATTTTTGTTGTTCAGAAAAGAGACGGACACATACAATTTTGATGATTTTAGTAAGTACATGGATGAAATAGAGAATCAACCATATCCTATATGGGACTACTTAACAAGGTGAGGTTGAACATTGGAAACGATCTCTTTTTACATGGATTTAATATAATCCGATTACATCATATAATGCAGTGTCGCTTACTATTTAAAAAATTTCGAAAGTTAACATTTCTTGTGGTGATTGAGCACATTTGTAGCCAATTGCATGGATAATTTCACAATAGACTTGCAAATTGACATATAATGGAAGAAAAAATATTTCTAAGACTTTTGAGGTAACAAAGAATGTATATGTGGAACCCTTAGATCAATTTCAGCTTGACATGAGTAGACCGAACCTATGGTATGTCGTGAACTTGAATAATAATATATGCACGTGTAGAAAGTTTCAATTGGACAATTTTCCATGTATGCATACAGTTTCCAGCCAATATGTATGGAGGATAGCGATAATATTAAATTGATAATTATCCTATATTTAATTGACATATATAAATATAAAATTTAAATATATACTCAAGCATTGTCAAGGATAGCGATAATATATTTGGCATTCGGGTATTCATTGCCTACCAATTAAGTATCCCTAGGCACCTTATTTGCTCCTTTCTTATCAAAAATGTTAACATCATAATGATTAACATTTATCTGTATGACAAGTGGAAAGTCATGAGCACCGTACATTCGAACATCGACGACTTGGGTATCGGTTGCCCCCTTTTAAAAACAAGCAACATGTCCATAAAACTCCTCCGATCCTTGGATAGTTATTGAGCACAACAAGATCGTCTATTAAATCCAATAAAAAATATTGACGTGCATTGTTATGTTTTTTCGTGCGGTGGCCTTGATGGCACAAACAAATTTTTTTGTTGAATCCAATCAATTGAGCGTTGATTAATACGTATTTGATTAACTAAGCATGATGTGCATGTGGTATAGCATGGCAAATTGTGCATAAGAAAGAAATGAAGGAGATGGTGATGAAAATTTCGTCACTAATTGCAAGTCTATCTTTTTTAATCTTGTCCACAATATGAATTTAATGAAAGGACAAACGTCTAAATTATCTTAAAAAATCACGTTGTACAAGATAAATACTCAAATACTAGAGTAAGAGTTAGTTTAGCACGACTTTTAAAACTAATAAATTGTTTTTGAACATATTTGGATATTTTCTTCAAATACTTTATCCAGTTAAAAGAGCTTTTAAATAAAATTGATCTAGTGTAGCTTATTCATTAAAGTTACTCCACGAGAAGCAAAAGCACTATCAAACAGAGATTTTTAGAAACTTTTGAGGAAAAATTGATAATAGAGGAACAGTGTCCAGGATGTCTGATTAGATGGTATAAGAATCACTTTTGAGTCTTTTGAATTACATGGTCTTTTATGTAGATGATTTGTTGATGCTTTCTTGAGTCGTAAATAAATTAAAATTGAGTCTTTTAACTTAGAATGTGTTTGACTTAGCTATGTCAACGAGTCGAGCCCGAACCCAAAAAAAAGTTTGGGCTCGACTCGAGTTTTTTTGGGTCCGAGCCGAGCAAAGCCCGAGCGAGCCGAGCTGGCTCGTGTTTTTTGGATTAATCTTTTTTTTTTTTTGAAAGCTGCAACATGCAGCTAAAATCTGCCTGTTACAGGCAGCCATTTGAGCTGCCTGCAAAGGCACCAAGCTGGGCAGACAGCTTTCTTTTAAAAAAAATTAATTTTAATTTTTTTTTTCCTAATGGGCAAACTCACTCGGAGCCCGGGCTGACTCAGCCTCAAGCCGACGCCCCAAAATGGGGCTCCGCCTGCCCGAGCCGGGCCCAATTCGGACTTTTTTCGGGTCAGCACGAGCCGTCGAGTCAACGAGCTTTTTTGCCATCCCTAATTTGACTTCATTTAAATTGCTCTTTCAGGAACTTATTTGGTAGTATACAAATGCGTACAGTTCAAAAATCCAAAATAATATGCTCTTAAGATGTATTGAATATGCTAATAGAATGTATCATGTACAATAACTTTGAGGGATTACTCAATTGGTTAGGTTTTAAGTTTGCTCCTCAATGGTCACCGGTTCGAGTGTCTCGAGATTACTGAGGTGAGTATTCGATTGTAAATTTTAGGGTCCCATAAAATTAGTCGAGGTGTGCATAAGTTGGCTCGAATATCCACGGTTATAAAAAAAAAAGAATGTATCATGTACAATAAACTTTTAACGAAGAGTTCTAAACTTCCTGAAAAATACAATCCGAAAAAATATAAAATGATATCGAGCGCGTGAACAAGCTTGCTTAACGCGTACAGGAATATGCCAATTGGTTTCAATTTTTTATTTCCTGGAAACTTCGTTAAATCTTCCATTCCCTTTCCCCAAAGTCAGATTACAATTTCATAGATTTGAATTGGTCATCCTCACAACACAAGGAAAAAAATCGAAATTCTTCCTGATAACCTCTATTTCATTGAAACTCTAATCCTCACCACAATAAGCAAAGAAGAAATCCAAAGAAGAAGCTATGAGGAGAGTGTTTGGAGCGAAGAAAGACAAAGAACCGCCTCCCACCGTTCAAGACGCCTCCGATCGGGTGCCTATCTCTTGATGCTTTCTATCCTGTTTTATTGATTCGAATATAAGTCCTGTACTCGAATATTTGATTTAATTTTCCTTGTCTGAATCTATAGTTGTGTGATCTGTGATTTTCATTTCCCTTAATGTTGCAATTTATTGCGTATTCAACCGCCTTATAGTTACCATTTTCGTGATTTGTATGTCTGCTATAGTAGCTGCGTGTATTTAATGTTACTCGTATAGCATTATTTTATGGAATTTAGAAAGAGAAGTTTTATGTGAATCGTTTACTGTCTGGAAGTCGTTCGAGAACTAGAGTAAGTATCGGAATATGTTTCTGAAGTGCTATGAAGAATGTATAATTGCAGTACAGCAGCTTGTCCTTATCATACACACACCATTTAAGCTTTTAAGCACATCTATTCTCGAGCATGTATCCAATACTCCTTTGATTGTCTCGATGTATTAAAAAAAAAATATTTTCAATACTAGATTCTCATTGCAGTCTCATCAACTCTTCACCTGAACTTGACGACTGAATATGAGATGTCAAGTAATAAAATCAAACCTCTTAAAAGTTGTAGAATTTCTACATTTAAAAGAAAATAAAAGAATGAAAAGTTTTTGGCCTTGATGGAGACATTATTTAATTTATCTATAACTGTATTCGATGCTTGATATTTTAGGTGTATGCAAGGATTCATATCGTAAGATTGATATAATTCCTTTGCGGTGAACATGAGCATTGCCTACTACTATTCACTCAGTAATTAGGAAGCAATAAAATTGCTATCTTCCTTATATACCATGGCTTTTAAGGGTTGCCTTTCTTGGTTGGTGAAATGATAACATTGTTGCTTACTTCAAATGTTGCTGTACATTTATGCTATAGAGTTGATAGCTTTACTTCCCTGGGATCTTGATAATTATTCATTTCAGATGTTGAGATGTTTTCCACTGTCTATATCAGATCAATAAGAGAGGCGACACAGTTGAGGAGAAGATAAACAAGCTTGATGCTGAACTGGCTAAATACAAAGAGCAGATCAAGAGGACCCGACCAGGTCCAGCGCAAGAGGCCGTCAAAGCTCGAGCCATGAGGGTTCTCAAACAGAAGAGAATGTAAGTACTTCTTCTTTGTTATTGCTTCTTAACTTTGGGGAATTAGTATATTCACATTTTGGTGACAGAAATTTTTTTTTGATAAGAAAGGGTTACATTCTATTTTGGTGACAGAAATTAGAAACATTTTTCTTGCTAACTATATCAAAAGATCTATTTATGCTTTTACTTGAGGTTGAGTTACCTTGAAGTTTCAATTAAAATCGGTGATTTCTGGATGCTCTTACAGGTTGATTGTGGAATGTTAGGAGTTAGTTGATACAGTTTTAGCATGTTAAAATAAGAATTCATTAATAGAAAAAAGATGGGTTGAAGAGGGGGTGGGGTTTTACCAACTCTGGGTTATCAGCATGCTGAAATGTGGATCTGTTTGTGAAATTGGAAACTAAGACGGATATTTGCTCAGAATATAGCAGAATAATCAACAAGTATAAGGTTGCATTAGGGTTATAGTTTTGGGGAATACCTTTAAAAACTCGGCAGACATTTTTAAGAATTATAATAATGGGAGGAAATATTAAGATGTTCAGTGGGACCAATGAAAATGAAAAACGTTCAATGTGAATTCCCAATATTATGGTGACATTCATGAACAACAGAAACTGAGAAGTAGATATGCCACTGAATATGATGTCCAGTCGTCCACTATCACCAGATATTCTGATGTATCATCTTGTTCAATTGATTTTACTACATAATAGCACAGGTAATCCACATTTCATTGGTTTTGATTTAACTAAAGTTTAAGCCACTGATACTATGTTGCAAAGTAGATCATAATCTTTCTTCTTTCAGTAGTTTTGAGAATTACCATCATAGGGTTGTAGCTCCATGAACATGATAAACAAGAAGTTTCTAATGTTATTTATATCTAATTGGGGGGAAGATGTATGTTTTGAGGGAAAGGAAGGTAGAGTGGAGAAAGTGGGACAAAATGAAGTAGGGAAAGATAGATTTGTTCTCTTTTTCTTTTGTTTGATTTGAAGTGAAACTTTAAAGAGGAAATAAAGGATTAATTACATTCACCTCTTTGAGGTTTTGTTCAATATACAAGAAAGCTCTCTGTGGGTCTGTCCATTACTGCTCACTCAAATTGACCTCTATATAACAAATGCCCCTTATGTTAACAAATGCTTGGATGATGTCATATAGGAATGTTAGCACAAAAAAGGCTTGAAAATATAATAATACCCCTGTATTTATAATGCCAATTGGAAGCATAGGATTTTTTCAGAAGTAAATTGGCCGTAGTGAATCCTACTTCCCCACATTTCCATTCCCTCAACAATGGTTCTTCATGTAAATATTAAAAGGGATACCTTTCTTGATGGCCATCATTGATTGCAGAGGATAGCATTATTACTGGAATCACAAGGGTTCTTCGTGTATGTTGAATGAACTTCTGGGAGGTGGACCGTGGATTTAGTCACCCTGAAAGAAATGACTGGGCTGTAATGGGTATTTTCAAGGGCAAAAATCTTATTCAAATTTGAAAGGTGTTGACTAAACCTTTTCAAGTAAGAAGATAATCATGGGCCAAACTGGAATGATGCTTCTTCCATTTCATGTTTTTCTTTCTACTCATGTGACGAGTAAATTGGGAGACAAAAACATGAGGTTATGAGGTTATCTTAACCATATAACAGCACCCTATCTGCTTTCATATTCAACCTGCTCTTGGCTAGATCGTTAAGTTCTGTTCCTATTCAAGGAACTTTAACGGCAAGCCTCAATGGAAAGTTGATTCAGTCTATTCAATGTAATGCTTAGATTTAGGGAAGTTGAAGGATCCTTGTTTGTTCAACATCTTCCATCCTTCGTTAGTACTAGGACATGTATGTCAAAAGCTGAGCGAGAAATTCGAATAGTATTTCATCTACTAATACTCAGCTCTCCAATTGTTTCATCAACAGTTACTTTTGCATAGTCTATAAATAATGATTATGAGTTATAACAATGTATCACGTGAAAACACGTACTTTCTTAGGTTTTCATGGGCTACCATGCCTCTATTTGGGTAAACTTATTAGTAACATTTTAGGAGGAATGATATCGGGTCCTGGATAATAAATTGGGAATAGTTATGAATATGTGGTGAAAATTAATGTTTGAGTTTGACGGTAGAGGAAAAGGAACTTATAAGCTACTTTTAAGGAAAGATGTATGTTAGTGATCTATCTCCACCCTTGCTTGAATTCGAGTCTTGGGTTGCTTATATAGATGGAAATGAATGATATTATGCTACACTTGGAAGAACCTTTTTATCCTAATTTATCACGATCTTCACTTTGGTCTTTCTCATTATGCACATGGAATTATCTGAACACGGAAAAATGCATGTTGATATGATGTATACATCTTTCTTGGATTTTCTGGACAGGTATGAAGGTCAACGCGATATGCTATACAATCAGACGTTCAACCTTGATCAAGTTGCATTTGCTTCTGAGGGGATTAAAGATGCACAACAAACAGTATGTACTGGGAGTTTGCTCATGTTTTCTTCTTTCAGAAATCTCATTTAAATTTTTATGACTTATTTAATACATGCTTTGGACTGTTTTTGTGAATGTTAGAAGTATTTAAAGTCAAAGTTTTCTGACTTCTTACCTGCATAAGGAGTAGAACATTCCAGGGATAAATGCTGAATTATTGTGGAGTTTCTGTTTCCAAGGGTGTGACCAAAAATGTGATACATGATTTTAAACTTCAAAAGTTTGTAATGAACTGAGCCAAGGTCTGGTAATCTGAGAGGGACTTAGCCTTGTTTGTCTCCCTTTAAAATAAAACTCTTTAATTCTCATACTCATTTTCAACCACAAATTCACATAATAAAATATTTTGTACGTAAACCCAAAACTATTTCCTACTTTTTAACCACACATTCTTAAAGAAATCACTATTCAAAACATGATTTTTTCAAAATAATGCCCATCAAACAGGGGCTTAATTTTCCTTTATTTTGTATAGGAAGAGATTTTACTTTGCCTTTTGATAGAATCTGTTTGCTATCAGTGACAAGCTAGAAAAAAAAAAGAATGAAGAAGAATAGTATTTTTGTGAGACTTTTTCTGTATTATACTCTATTGAATAAAGGAAAGGTTGTAACCGAAATACACTGAAGTTCAGTACGTAGGACTGAATTCTCAATTACCATTCATGTCCTTCTAGTCCACTCATTACAATTTATTTATAGCCCTCTTCTCCCCCAACAACTCCTAACAAACACACATAACAACTATAACAGAAAAAATAGGTGACTCAGCTGGCCTTGCTGCCATTTGGTTGATTCCCATGTGCTTGGTTACGTTTATGGCGCCTGGAGTATGTGTATTTAATTGGGGGTCTATCAAATACCCCTCCCAATGCAGTCACCTTCTCCTCAAGGGACAGAGTAGGAAACTGTTGATTGATTAATTCAAAAGGCTCCCAAGTAGCTTCCATAGGCGATAACCCTTTCCACTGTATCAAAACTTCCATACCTTCGTATTCCCCTTGCATCTCAGATCCCAAGACCACCCGGGTTCTATGAGCAATTCCCAATCATCCCCGAGTTGGAGTGGTAATGGAGACATCAGCTGAGCATTTCCCACCATCTTTCTTAACTGGGAAACATGGAATACAGGGTGGATGCGAGTTGTGTCGGGTAGTGCCAAACGATAGGCCATTTTCCCGACTCTGGCTGTTACTTCAAAGGGCCCGTAATACCTCGGAGCTAGCTTCTCATTTGAGCGGGTAACTAATGACTTCCGCCTGTAGGGTCTCATCTTCAAGTACACCCAGTCTCCAACAGTAAATTCAACCTCCCTTCGATGTTTGTCTGTAGCCAACTTCATCTGTTGTTGTGCTTTTTGCAGATGCACCTTTAACTCCTCCAAAAGTTTATCCCTTTCGAGCATCTGTTGCTCCAGAGATGAGATAGCAGTAGATCCCCGCTCAAACCGTATCAAAGGAGGAGGGTCGCGCCCATATAGGATGTGAAACGGAGTGAACTGAGCTGATACATGATAGGAGGTGTTGTAAGAATATTCAGCCCAATGCAAGAACTGGTACCACTGTTTGGGTTTGACGGAGGCAAAACATCTGAGATAAGTTTCTAGTCCCCTGTTCACCACTTCGGTTTGCCCGTCTGTCTGGGGGTGGTATGCTGAGCTATGTTTTAATGTAGTCCCTTGCAGCCTGAAAAGTTCCTTCCAAAATTGGCTCACAAACACCTTATCCCTGTCGGATACAATAGAGCGTGGCAGCCCATGTAACCGGACTACTTCTTTTGAAAAAATGGCAGCAATGGAAGGGGCGGAAAAAGGATGTTTCAGCCCAATGAAATGCGCATACTTACTTAAACGATCCACTACAACCAATATCGAGTCGAACCCCTCTGACTTTGGCAGTCCCTCCACGAAATCCATCGAAACATCCTCCCAAACCTTGTCGGGAATTGGTAAAGGCTGGAGTAGACCAGCTGGGGCCAAGGTGGAGTATTTGTGTTGTTGGCAAACAGCACAGGCAGCCACGTAAGTTCGGATGGCTCGTCTCATCCCTTTCCAGAAAAAAGTTTCGGCCACCCTCCGATAGGTCTTAAGGAAGCCCCCATGTCCCCCGATCTTACTATCATGACCCTCATGTAATGCCATTTGCACCCAAGGTGATTCTTTGGGCAAAACCAGTTTATTGTTGTAGAGTAGATGACCCCGAAGAAGAGAGTACCCTGGAAAAACTGAATGACCTTGTTGCAGTGACCTGCATATTCTCCCCAATTCGGTATCCTCTGCCACTGCCTTTTGTATCTCACCCAGTTGCATAGAATTTGGGACACTTAGAGCCATTAGGGAGGTTGTTGCATCCACGCGTGATAGTGCGTCTGCCGCCTTGTTTTCTAGGCCTGCCCTGTACTCGATGTCAAAGTCGAATCCCAAGAGTTTGGTCAGCCAACGCTGATACTCCTGATTTATCTCTCTCTGTTCCAGCAAAAATTTAAGACTGCGTTGATCAGTCCGCACCACAAATCTTCGACCCAATAAATAATGTCTCCACTTTTGTACTGCGAAGACAATGGCCATGAGCTCTCTCTCGTAAGTGGATTTGCCCGAAGCCCTTGGTGGAAGCACTTGACTGAAAAAAGCGATAGGCCGATGGTTCTGCATGAGAACCGCCCCCAGACCCTTCCCAGACGCATCAGTTTCAACAATGAATGGCTGAGTGAAGTCGGGCAATCCTAATACTGGTACAGTGATCATAGCCTTCTTCAATGTCGTGAATGCCTCTTCCGCCTCTGCATTCCACCCAAAGCTGTCTTTTTTCAATTGTTGAGTTAACGGCCAAGCAATGCTCCCATATGATTTGACAAACCGTCGATAATAGCCGGTCAGCCCCAAGAAGCCTCGCAACTCCTTAATAGTTTTAGGCCTGGGCCAATCCCTCATGGCCACTATCTTGGAGTCATCCGCCGCCACTCCCGACGCTGAGATGATATGCCCCAGGTAGTCTAATTCTTTCTGACCAAACAGGCATTTCTTCTCATTAGCAAACAACTGATTTTCCCATAGTATGTTTAGCACCACCACCAGATGTTCCCTGTGTTCCTCTAGCGTTCGACTGTACACCAGGATGTCGTCAAAAAAAACCAATACGAACTTCCTGAGATGATTGCGAAACACTTGGTTCATGAGTGACTGGAATGTTGCCGGCGCATTCGTCAAGCCGAAAGGCATAACCAGGAATTCATAATGCCCCTCGTGTGTTCGGAAAGCTGTCTTGGGAACATCCTCATGCCTCACCCTTATCTGGTGATACCCAGACTTCAAGTCAATTTTCGAAAATATGGTGGCCCCATGCAGCTCATCCAGCAACTCATCGATCACAGGAATTGGGAATTTATCGGGCACTGTGACCTTATTTAAGGCTCTATAATCAACACAGAACCTCCAGCTCCCATCCTTTTTCTTCACTAATAATACCGGGCTCGAAAATGGACTGATACTTTGCTGAATAAGTCCTGCAGCTAGCATCTCTCGTACCAATTTCTCTATCTCGTTCTTCTGGAAATGGGGGTAACGATAGGGTCTCACGCTGACTGGGGAAGCTCCAGGTTGCAAGGTTATGGCGTGATCGTGACTCCTCGAGGGGGGAAGGCTATTCGGCATCTCGAAGACGGCCGAATAATTTTCTAACACTTCAGAAATGATTCCTGGGGGTTCCCGATAATTTGTGTTGGCCTGTACCATGATGTTACTCAACCCGCAACGCTCCTCGCCCCGCGCGCCCGAGTGCCTTCAACATCGCTTCTTCATGGATGCATTTACGCTCGCTCAAGCTAGAGTCACTCCTTCACGTCACCTTCACGCCGACACTGAAGGTCATGGTGAGGTTCGCCACCGACTTGCATGTCTCCTAGCTTACGTAACCACCGTATCCCCAGATGACGACGTCCGAACTTCCCATTCCAACTGCAAGAAGTCATCCTCCACAATTACGTTTGCACTGTAATTTCACCCCTTGCACTCCTTCTCCTTTCACAAAGCTTAATCCTGCGTTCCCATAATTACTCCATACCCCGTAGTCCCGGCATAATGGAAGACCCAAGTGCCGACTACCTCCTTGGATAAAAATTATGAGAGGCACCACAATCTATCAGGACTATGACTTCCTTCGATTCGATTACTCCCCTTATCTTCATAGTATCCGGTGCCGTAAGACCCACAACCGAATTAATGGAGAGTTCCACAGCTGTACCCATGGCTGCCTCGTCATCGTCGTCATCATAGTTGCACTCGCCGGCGGTATCGAGACCTTCCCTGGTCGGGTTGACTCTCGGATCCCATTTTTCTTCCCCGACAGCTTCGGTCTCTTCTTCTCGGACTACCATCACTTGGAGCGCCCTGTTTTTACACTTATGGCCAATGGTGTATCTCTCATCACATTGGAAGCATAACCCTTTTTCCTTTCGTGCCTGTAACTCGGCCACTGTCAATCGTTTGAACGGAGCGTTGGGTTTTGAGAGAAGAGAGGTGCGATTTGGCTGCAAACTCATGGGAACCGTGGTTTTCTGGAATGAGGTATGGGGGTGGGCTGTGTTAGGAGTAAACATGGTTGTTGGGCTTTTTAATCGTGCTGGGCCAAGAGAGGCTGGGCCGAACTGCATCAGCCCGTTTCTCTCCTCCACTCTTTGGGCTACCTCCATTATTCGGTCCAGGTTTTAACAACATTACCTCAGCCCTTATGTTGGGAGTGAGCCCATTGATGAAGTTACACTCCAGAACCTCCTCTGACAGATTTTGCAACGGAGATGCCAGCTTCTCAAATTGCCGGCGGTACTCCCTAACGGTCGACGACTGACGGAGGGCCAAAAATTGGGCACAAAGTGACCCGTCTTGTGATGGTCGAAACCTGCGCAGTAGGCTGACCTTTAGTTCTTCCCAGTTCTTCATGGGTCGACGGCGATCTTCCCATTGGAACCATGCCAACGCATCTCCGTCTAAGCATATGGCAGCTGCCTCCCATTTCTCCTCTTCCGTCATCCTGTGGACGTTGAAATAACGTTCCACCCGAAAAATCCATGCATCGGGATCGCTTCCGTCAAACACCGGCATATCCAATCACCGGATGCGTGAATCAGATCGCCATCCGTTGTCAACCCCAGGTCCGCTGTTCCTGCTACCTCCAGCACTTGTTTGTACCCCTCCAAAGGTTGGTGACAAATCCTGCGATATCCCTGTTTCCCCTCTCTTCTCTTTCCCATCTCTTTCCAACGTTTCCCCCCTTCGTAACATCAATTCGTACTGCTCCCTCATTTCTGCCCTCAGATCGGCCATCCCGGACTGTAGGGATAGCTATATGGATGTGTGATTGTCTGCTATCACTTTGAGCGTGTCTGCTACTAGTTGTTCCAGTGCCACAACTCTGTCACCAAGTGTCATGGTTGCTAGGTTGGATCGATTCTCTGATACCACTTTGATAGAATCTGTTTGCTATCAGTGACAAACTAGAAAAAAAAAGAATGAAGAAGAATAGTATTTTTGTGAGACTTTTTCTGTATTATACTCTATTGAATAAAGGAAAGGTTGTAACCGAAATACACTGAAGTTCAGTACGTAGGACTGAATTCTCAATTACCATTCATGTCCTTCTAGTCCACTCATTACAATTTATTTATAGCCCTCTTCTCCCCCAACAACTCCTAACAAACACACATAACAACTATAACAGAAAAAATAGGTGACTCAGCTGGCCTTGCTGCCATTTGGTTGATTCCCATGTGCTTGGTTACGTTTATGGCGCCTGGAGTATGTGTATTTAATTGGGGGTCTATCACCTTTCTAGTAATATGCATATTTTAAAATAAAGATTCAAGTAGTTGAAGATTTCACTTGACCTTTATCGTAATATATGTGCATTTTTAAAGAAAGATTCTCATTTTGTCATCAACTATTTTTATTCTGAGTTCATCAAGTTCATAGTAAAATATGATTTCCTTGTTAGCGCCCTGTGGGTCAAAGTTCAAGAGTTGTGAGGCGGAGCTTGTTCTATAATGTGATCGGAACGTGCTGCCTACCTCCATAGAGGTAGGAGCCTCACACACCTGTTGCGAGGAAGGGCCTTCTTTTGTTTTGTGATTTTGTAGTGGCTGATCCATGTCCTAAGATTTTCGTATGCCTAATGTGCCTATTCAAAGTTGGATATGGATGCTTCGTTGCCAAGTTTAGAAAATCAGATGCATTTGTTTATTAATTGAATTATTCAATGACTAATCTTGCCACATTCTTTTCAGATGTCAGCCTTGAAGACAGCAAACAAAGAGCTGAAGGGAATGATGAAAACTGTGAAAATTCAAGACATAGATGTCTGTATCTTACCCTGATACATTTCTCTTCAATGTGAATGATTCTTGGATACTTCTTTCATATTGCCCAGTGTTTATTGTATGCAGAATTTACAAGATGAGATGATGGACCTCATGGATGTGAGCAATGAGATTCAAGAGTCCCTTGGTAGAAGCTATAGTGTACCTGATGACATTGATGAGGATGAACTCCTGGGTGGTAAGATCAAATATGAACTAATATTAAATTAGAACATGCACCACTGGACCTTAATAGGACAGTGTTGATATTTTGCATTGCTTTTCGTGGGAAAATAGGAGGATTAGATTTCTGCTTCATTTACGTATATACTTAGATCGTGGAAGTATGTACTCATTTCTTTGAAGAAAGGCCATGGAAGTAAACGAATATGTATCTCAGCAGTTTCCACTTCCAGAATGTGGCTGTATTAGGGAGATCTAGAAGTCTTTGCAAGTTTACTTCTTTTTAAACTTTTGGGATATATTCCAATGCAGAGCTTGATGCTTTGGAAGCGGACATGGGGATGGAAACTGAAAGTGATGGAGTGCCCTCTTATCTTCAACCTGATAAGGAATCTGATCTGGATTCAGAGCTCAACCTGCCATCAGCACCAACAGGGCATGCCCCAGGTGGAAGAACAAATGCCCAGGTAACTTCCTTCTAGACTAAAGAACTGTTTTCTTGTGTCTAATTTTTTCTGGTTATAAGTTTCAAGTTCATGATTAGAGCAATCTCTTTTTATGCACCTAAAGATTCTACCTGCTTTAATAAACCAAAATTGGGGAAATAGCAGCTTCTATATTTTGTTTGTTCCAATTTAACTAACTTATTTGGTACACCAGTGCGGTGGTGTCCTGTAAGCTTGTTATTTCTCTCATTTAGCCCTTGTTTGACAACCATTATTTGAAAACTTTTTTTTCTATATACTCATTTTCAACCATACATACATTCATACAATACAATATTCTGCAAGTAAACCCAAAACTTTTCCCTACTTTTTAACCACACATTTTCCTAAAAGTCACTATTCAAAACATTGTTTTTAAGAAAAATGGCCATCAACAGGGGATTAATTTTCTTTACTGCAATGGATTTTCACCCTCTTGAACTCCCTATACGCGTTGATTTCAAAAATTGTTAGGCGTCTCTTATATATTGTATTGTGTAAATATATGTAGGTTTTGAATATCTTCTATTTTGAAATGTGGAAGTGACGTCATCTCCGGCCTACACATTTACTTTGTTGTAGTTTTTAATTGATCCATAATACGTGGCTTACTAAATATATTGTACGTACATAGACAAGCTTCACAGATTGGCTAAAAATGATTCATATAACTGACTTGATTAAATCTAGGGAACTTTGCACAAGTGCTGCTAATACCACACCGATAGGAAATCTGTATTACCGAAAGAACAAACAAAATGGAATTACAATAGTTTGATGAGCATTCGAGAGGCTCCACTCTCTCCTGATTTACGCCCTAATTTCTGCCTACCCCCTAATGAAACATTGCCCCCTAGCTATAGGTAAAAGCCTACTCAACTTATTGTATTAAATCTCCATAATACCCCTGCACAATTGACAGTTAAACTAACTGCTAGTTTGGGGTTCTATCACACACTATCGTTTCTGCTGCATAAACTTATGGATAGCACTAGCACTAGCATTTTCATTTTTGTCTTGCTTTTTATGTCTAGCAGTGTCTTTAATTTGATTTTGATGTTGCACAGACTGAGGACGAACTTGGTTTGCCGGCTGTCCCTCAAGCTTCAATCCGAGGTTAAAGAGGGAGTTCATTATGGGAAATTCCACACGACGGAGGTGTGCATGTGAAAGGCCATTGTAAACATAACGCGTGGAATTTTATACTTGGTCCTGTTTTTGTCGTCTTATTTTTCGTGGCTGTTGATCAAATAATGGAGTCATACTTGATTATGTGCAACAAGCAGAACTCGAACAAAAAATTATGTTAATAGTTAACGTAGTGATTCTTTTTCTTTCTATTGTTTGGCCCGATTGTTGTCTTTATATTTTCCTGGCCTTTCGCAAGGTCATAACCGTCTTAGATGTTGATGTTTTTCCCTCATATTTAGGTTGAACCACTGGAATACATTGACATACCAAAAATCATTAAAAGAGAATCGAACTATATCTATTGTACTGTGGAATTGATTAAACGTTTAGGCTGTGTTTGATACACAACTTTTTTCTTGCAAAATGGAAAAAATTTTCCATTTCCATGCAAAAGAGGTTTTTGATGGGAGAAATTTGGTCAAGAAAAATTTTTTCACAACCCAAACCACCACACACACCTCACGCGTCCTCTTTTCTTGTTTTTAGGGAAAAGCTTTTCTAGGTGGTTGTAGCCATTTTTTTTTTTATTCCAATGAAAACAAATTTCATAACTAGTCATAAAAAAAAATCACTTTAATAGACAATTTTCATGTAAAACAAAGCCAAACAAATACTAAACTTTGATGTAAAAAATTTTCCTTTTTTTTTTTTTTTTTTTTTACTTTTTGATAATGGAAACGAATTTTATAACCAATTGTGGAAAAAAAATATTTTAATGGACAATTTTCATGTAAAACTAAGCCAAACGAACACAAAATTTAAAAATTTTCCACCCAAAAAATTATACCAATTAAACACACTTAATTAACAATTTCTAGACACTTACTTTTCCTAGATTCATTTTCTTTCCACCAACTTTCTACCCTTGCAATCAAACAAATCCTTACAATATGTTTGATACATTTAAACTGGACAATATTTATGGATGGTTAAAAAGGAATTAAGTTTTTATTTTTATTTTTTCCTCGGTTGTCTAGTACAGTGCAATGCAGTACCATGTTTTTAGGATTCCTAGGAAGCTCTTGAAACAGTAGAACTATGATTTTACCAAAAATTCGACCTAGGCTATGAAGGTTGTAGAGTGAAAAGGAAGGTGGTGGTGGTGAGGGTGCGGGTTAAAAGTTAATTTTTGCAGTTTTTCTTTTTCTTTTTTGGTTTTTGGGGACGCGGCTGAATTGATTAAAGGTAATAGTAAAATAGTTAAAATTTTAATAATATGCTTCGTAAATTATGAACTTCGTCATTCTGAATCGAGTCAATTTGTACAATAGGAAGGTAAGTTATCAAGAAATTCGATACCCTACAACTACATTTACTTATTCGGTGCAATCCAAGCCAACATCTCATCATTGTCAACCAACTTAATCCAGAAGTAGACGTGTGTCCACTCCCAAAAGAACATGTTAAATACCTATCTTTCGAATATTCTGAATATGATGTAACTTATAAGCAATATTCGAAAGGAGGGGTGTTGGGGGGGGGGGGGGGGGCGCAAATGACAGAATATCTTGTTTTTACCAATGTGTGTGTGCATGCCAAGTTGAATGAGAAGCTAGAATTGCTAATATTGCCATAAAACGAATAAGCACATACTTCCAGTGCTGTTAACATTGCTACGTTGGATCAAAGTTTCGGTTTTATTGTGCACTAGTTAATTCAGCCCGTCCTTGAGTAGAAATTTGTTCTAATCTACTTTCCATATTACTCCTAGGGGTCCAAAAAAAGTACTAGAGCTGCTTCACCTTCTATTTTCAGAACTTAGGACAGGGAAGCACACTTCCATTACAGTTACTATGTCAGTTTAGATCAAGTTTGCCCATGTCTAATGTTTGCCAAATGTCTCCAGAACAAGCTAAATCAGCAGCAGAGTTCGGCCAGCCGTCGAGCTTGCTAGTAGATGAATAAGCTAAAGACATTTTTAATCTCTCATGCTCTTTCTTCAGGGATTGGTACTCACCTGCATAAATGAAAAATAGGGAATAAGCGTAGGACAAACTTGGACAGAGACAAAGTTTAGTATTAGCATATGCATCATGATCAAATTATCCAGGCTAAAACCATTCTATGTTTCTAAAAATAAAGAAGGCCATGAAGTTCACTAAGCGCAAAATGGATTTCTGGCATTCCATATTGGCATGCAATTATGCGCGAAGGCGAGACAAACATCCAGAGAAAACTAAATAGTGGGTTTTGTTGCTACGTGATTTCGTGATCTTTTATGTTTCTTTTCTATGTGATGGTTTGCAGCATGTTAAGGACCCAAAGTAAACTTTAGGTCAACCTTTGTTCTCTCTTTGCTCGTTCTTGCCTATTCAATCATTTGTCACTAGATGCATCACAGATTCACAGGTATTAGGTGTTAACCTTATTGGACAGTAATAGAATGCAAACAAGATTTGATTTTTTTCTGCTTCAACTCTATGAAATAAGTTCCACTCAGATATACCAAACACGCCAGTACTGTTTTAAAGTACTGGATACGACAAACTTGGACACGAGGTGCAGCCTAGCTGTAAAACACTTAAATCAGAACTTTTTTCAGGACCTGTAAGATTTTTATAGAATGCTCCAAGAGTGCGTTGCCTCTTGTAAGCTTCGCATGACACCCAAAAGCTTCAGAAGGTTCATGGCTCAAATTTTAAATTGTGCATCCGGTCACTTTTGGTAACCTATTTTGACTCATCATCGTAAGACAGTTTAGTCTTAGTTTAAAACATGGTTTGCTGGTCTCCAGCTCCCAAGTGGAAGTTGCAACACCCTTAGAAACCCATTGTCCAGAGGTGTTTCACGAATTGTAATGTCAGATTTTTAAATACGATAAGTTTTTCACCAAATAAGACAGTTTGATTAACCAAGGACCACCAGAAAACTCAGTGGGACCATGTCATGACTAAGAAGCACTCAGGATACAGTTAATTACATTACCTACTACAATTGATTCCAATATTACGTATGGGGAAGGGTATTTAGTGACAATAATTTGCGGAATGAATTTCTCGTCTGTCTTCCCTTCTTTATATAATGTTACAAGATATTTTTGGATACAAAGTATACATGGAAACTACCTATTAGTTACAAGGAAATATCTAATTAGCTATAAGTAAATAATATTCTAATACCCCCACCCCACCCAAATCAAATTGATGTTGGGGAGCCACAAACATCAATTTGCTGACTAGATAATTGGCGAGTCAGGGATCTAGTGAAGATATTTGTAGCTTGGTGAGTAGTGGAAACATGGAGAAGAGCTATGACCTTGGAGTCATAGGCGTCCCGAATATAATGACGTCCACTTCAATATGTTTAGTGCGTTCATGATATATAGGATTGGCCGCAATCTGAATAGCATTAGTGTTGTCACCATGAAGAGGCGTAGGCTGTGATTGAGAGAAACCAAGTTCTGCAAGAAGACCACACAACCTCAAAACATGCAGTGGACATAGCTTGGTATTCAGCCTCAGTGGAGAACTTAGAAACACATTCTTGTTTCTTACATTTCCAAGAGATGAGAGCATCACCCAAAAAGACACACCACTCAATAGTAGATAGACGAGAATCTGGATAACCAGCCCAGTCAGCATCATTATAGGCCTTGAGCTTAAGAGACGACCCCGAGAGAAGAAGAGTCCACGATGAGGAGTCCCAATAAGATAACGAATAATACAACGAATAGCTACCAAATGAAGATGACGAGGGGCGTCCATAAACTTGCTTACAGTATGAACGGCGAAAGAAATATCCGGACGTGTGATGGTGAGATATATGAGACTACCCACCAACTTCCAATAAAGAGCTGGATCAAGAAGAATATCTCCTTCATCTTTCCGATATTTAACATTAAGTTTCAAAGACGTATCAATTGAGGAGGCTTCAGACAGATCAGCCAACCTAATCAAGTCTTGAATATACTTAAGTTGATTCAAGAAGATACCATGCGACGTAGTGTGAACCTTTAAGCCAAGGAAGTAAGTTGACCAAGATCTTTCATATGAAAAACGGAGTGAAGATGCTGCTGAAACTTCTGAATCAGATTGTGGTCAGATCCAGAAATAATAATATCATCCACATGTACCATGTCCGCCAACTATAAAACCAATTAGGAGTAAATGGGTATATTCGATCAAGCTTCGCTCTAATGGTTCTCTTGAACGTTATAAGGCTTGGTTAGTTGCCTTGGGTAATCGTCAAGAGTATGAAATCGACTATGATGAGACATTTGCTCCCGTGGCTAAAATGACCACCGTTCGCCTTTTGTTATCTCTTGCTGCTTCTCAATCTTGGTCTCTTCATCAAATGGATGTTAAAAATGCGTTTTTACGTGGAGACCTCAAGGAAGACATTTACATGAAACGTCCTTCGATATGCCACTTCCCTCTGATGACTCTGTCTTGCCAAAAAAAAAATTATCATACCGAATATCATTCGTTTGACTTTGTTTTGCATAAAAATTATCAATAAAAGTGATAAATTTTTTAACCATTATGTCTAGAATTTTTCTCAATTGTAAAAAAAAAAGAAGTTAGAAAATCAAAAACCACTAAAACAAAAGGAAAATAAATTCATTCATTTCAAGGAAAAGAGGCGCATGAGCTGGCAGGTGTTCCAAGTAAAATTTTTGCAATCAACCAGGTAAAAAGTAGGAAAATGGAAAATATCCATGGAAAATTATTGGTATTAAATAGGACCTTATACATTTTAACGTGATGGGTAAATTTTACCAGGAGTCACCAATCCAGTCTGAGTTTGTTAAAAATCAAAATTTTAATCGATTTTAATAAAAATTAATAAATTATAAGTTAAGAAATTTATAAAAATTATGAATGGTTCGCCCTTGTTTGATATAGATTTTAATTTAGGAAAGTTAACAATGAATTTAACCACACATTTCATACGATTCACGATTTTCAACCGCACGTTTCATAAATATTTATTAAAAAATCGATTTTAATTCCTATCGAACATGGGCGAAATGTATAGTTAAAAAATAAAATTTAGAAAATGAGAGCCAGCAAGTGTTAAGTGTGGTACTCATGTTCTGCTCCAACCATTTATTGCACTTGTATTTCCTACCAACAAAAAAAATGATGCAAGCGGTACTCTTATGAAAAAATCGAGATGCGTCATATTGACTCTGAGTAAAGGAAAAATCCAAAAGAGAGTGACGAAATTTGTCGAACCAAGCCCGAGGTGCCAGCTTAAGACCATACAGAGAGCATTTCAGCATTTTACATACAGAGTCAGCTGAGGGAAGTGGCATATCAGAAAGAAGTTTCATGTAAATGTCTTTCTTGAGGTCTCCATGTAAAAACGCAATTTTTTACATCCATTTGATGAAGAGACCAAGACTGAGAAGGAACATGTAAGCTAAAACGCTCTTTGTATGGTCTTAAGCAGGCACCGCAGGCTTGGTTTGATAAGTTTCGTCACACTCTTTTGGATTTCTCCTTTACTCAGAGTCGGTATGACGCGTCTCTATTCTTTCACAAGAGTACTGCTGGTATCGTTTTGTTGTTGGTGTATGTGGATGACATTATTATTTCTGGATCCGACTACAATCTTATTCAGAAGCTTCAGCGGCATCTTTACTCTTTTTTTCATATGAAAGATCTTGGTGCCATTAGTATCAATTTAATTTTCATACATCGGATTTAATTTGCCAATTCTAAGATGACACGACATTCTCTCAAGAGTTCCATGTATGTATCATGCTTTTGTGGGCCCACTATGATACTTTTGGAGGTTTAGATTAGTTTAATCGCCATTCTTATCGATAATCGCATTAGCATAAAATGGTACAATCGAAACTTGTAACATTTTGCTAGAATCCTTCTGTTAATACTCAAATCATTCTTAATCTCAAACCTTATAAGTCATGTCGTGCTATGTGAGAGTACTTGAAGAAAATTTACAATCAAAGCAACAATGCTCGACGGCTTTAGTTGGAGTTTGAATTGGCAAATTTCGCTCAGGACTCCCGGTTTATTGAAGAATATTATTCTAGTTTTACTAATCTTTGGGCTGAGTACACAGATATTATCTATGCTTTGTTTTCACCGGACAGTTTGGAAGCTGTTCAAGCTGTACATGAAGTCACCAAGAGGGATCAATCTCATGAAATTGCGAAGAGAATTTGAACCCATTTGTTCCAGCCTTATGAATCGCAAATCACTTCCAACTTTGGATGGCTGCTTGGGTGAGTTACTGAGCGAGGAGCGACTTATCACTCGTACCTCGTTGGAGCAACATCATCATCAAGTAACAAATCCCGTTGCATATGCTGCTCAAAGAAAATTCAAAACTCGAGATATGTCCGATGTTCAGTGTTACGGCTGTAAAGGGTTTGGTCATATGGCTATTCGATGTCCAAGAAAAATGTGTAATTATTGCAAGTATGGTCATGTCATTAAGGAGTGTCCAATACGTCCTCCACGCAAGACCGGACCAGGTTATGTTGCTACAGCCACTTTAACATCAAGTTCTGCTTCGTCAGTTGCTCCCACCCAAGTTCCAGCTTCTCACGGTTCTACCCAACCTTGCAATGTAGTTGGGCTCTCATGTCGAACCGAATGAATCATCCTTTCCGCGGAGGTCAATCTTTGCCTGCTAGGCAAGAGGAGAGCAAGTCGCAAATTATCCAATGATCCAAGCCATAAGTCGAGAATCCTTTGTTTTCCAAGCAAGATATTTTTCCTTTTCCTTTTCTTGATCAGGAGGGGGAATACTTCCATCAATATGTCCCCATAGATCACCTTTGCCTTCAACTAATAACTGGAAATGAAATGCCTATGAAGAATAGTTCTTGCCTGTAAAATGAATGGAAACAGACCCACAATTCAACCTTAGTCCACGAAGAGAAAGAAGAAACCGAGTGTAACCTAAAATAAAAAAAATCAATTGAAGGTGTAGAATCACCAACCCAACATCGAAGAATCCGGCAACCTAACACTGAGATGCCGAAAATTTGCTGCGACCAAGAATCGTCAGCCGAACCGAGCAGAAAAACTGTGACCAACACCACTAGGTGGCGCGAACCGAGAGGCGCGACGCGAGACGAAGATAGAGACTTGAACGACCAACTGTAATTTTCGTTTAAAAAAACACAGACAATTTGAAGCAAAGCACGCAGAAAATTCGAAGAATCCAGATAGTGCCTGAGAAGCAAGCGTCGATTACTATGAACCGAGAGCCAATCGCCCAAAATCACACGCACGAGTACGTAAATTAGAGCTCCGATACCATGACAATAATTTGCGGAATGAATTTATTGTCTATCTTCCCTTCTTTATATAATGTTACAAGATATTTTTGGATACAAAGTATACATGGAAACTACCTATTAGTTACAAGGAAATATCTAATTAGCTATAAGTAAATAATATTCTAATAATATACTAATATTTAGTGTAGGCAACCTATTATAAAGAGCACATAAGACAGAACCTGCTTCAAAGTATGAAAGCCAGATTTCATCATTTTCCAAGAGACTTATCATGTAATATGTTGAATTAAGCTAGTTATCAGAAACTACATTGCTACTGTGAAATTTAAATAATTGGATTGAAAGTTGGAATTTTAAGCAATGCTTTCCAGAAGACTTCATTTGCGAAGCTCGTGTAAAGACAAAAGGACTACAGAGTAGCAGAATGTGCCGGGTGCCGATCACCTTAGTAACAAGTGCAAACAATCAACAGAAGATAAACAGTTTACCTTCCACGTTGAATCTCTCCCTTTGCAGTCTCACCACCTGCTGCTTTAGTGTGTTGTTTTCCATTGATAAAGCAAGACGTTGTTGATACAGGGAAGAAACTCTGACAGCCAAATCCGACTCCAAATTCTGTATGTATCCATTTGTTAAAAGCAATAAATTAACACTGGTAGGAGCAGGAAAAATAAATAACTGATGAACCACAAAGGAGTCACATATATGAGTAGCAATAACCCAAGTATGTGATCAGTTCACAGCCATTATTTCAGTTGACGCTGAAATACATCCCACATGTAAGTAAATGACGTATTAAGTTTGAACCTTAGTTTGGCGCATTAAAAAAAAAAACTTTAGAGAAAATTGTAATTTGTAAATAAGGAAAACAGTAATAATTTACATGGCTATTATTTTCCTGGTTTCAATCAGATACTAAAAATGTAGACTACAAAATATAATCACTACTTAAACATGACTTGCATCTGTAACTTTTGCGAAAGGTACCTGAAGAATGTCAACAGTTCTTTCCAGTTCAGCAATATATTGAAGTTTGCGGACTCTAGATCGCTGCCCAGGATGTCTGCATGCAGGTCATAATTTATCATAAGGAAAAATTTTGCAGAATAAAAGATGCCTTACAATCCAATTGAACATGGAAAAAGCACAAAAACAAAAAGAGACAATTGTTGAACTTCCCATCATTAACTTGATAAAAAAGTATGTGGCATCTAAAAGTTTAAGCTATTAGAGTGAGTCTTCAAGACGTGAGGGCACACACAAGGAGGATTCATTTTTAAATCAAAGACTTGACATGTGCAAAGTTTCATAAATGAGCAGCAACAAGACTTGACTAGTGCAAAATTTGTAGCAGCAAGACTTGAATTTCAAGACCTTCGCTTGGTATCTTTGATTCCATGTTGAACCACCTTATTTTAAAAGGGTAACCTGTTAGAGGGGCATAATAAACCATTTAAAATTTGTTTTCAACAATGAAAAGCTCCAGGGTTTACTCAGACGTGTGCTTGATTATTGGTTCCTCAGTTCTATGGAGAGAGAAGACATACCAGATTGGTCTCACCTAAATTTTTTGTATATTTTGTATCTTTTTGTCGTATTTTGGGAGATAATTTCTTGTATTGATTTTGTGGTAAAATTACAATAGTAAATACAAGATGAAAAGAAAAGAAATTGTACTTTAGTCCCTAACAATTAATAAAGATTACAAGTTGGTAACAAAGATTAATATATATTTCAACTCTCCCCCTCAAGTTGGTGCATAGATATCTCGCATGCCCAACTTGGATGTCATTGTATAGAACGGACGACTAGCAACTCCATGTGTCATTATATCAGCCAGTTGTTCCGCCCTCTTGATGTATGGAACCTCTATATTTTTGGAGTCGAGATTATCTTTGATGTAGTTCCTATCAAGTTCAACATGTTTTGTTCTGTCATGTTGCACAGGATTGTTTGCAATTTTAATAGCAGCAGTGTTGTCACAGAAAAGTAACATAGGCTTGTCCGGACCAAACCCAAGTTCACTAAGAAGAAGTTTTAACCATGTAAGCTCGGTAGTTGCATGATGTAACGCTCGATATTCTGCCTCAGCACTGGATAGTGAGACCACATTCTGTTTCTTACTCCTCCAAGTCACTAGATTGCCCCCAACAAACGATACATACCCTGATGTGGATTTTCTATCCAATCTCGATCCAGCAAAATCAGAATCCGTGTAACCCACAATATCTAAATGCCTCCCTTTTGAGTACAAAATGCCTTTGCCTGGAGAGGATTTAAGATATGCCAATATCCGATTAACTGCACTCATATGTTGCTCACTAGGATAATGCATGAATTGACTCACAACGCTAACAGCATATGACAAATCAGGTCTCGTGTGGGTTAGATAAATCAACTTCCCCACCAATCTCTGGTATCTCTCTTTGTTTGTGGGAATCTGATCAGGATAAATAGATAGGCCATGATTTACCTCAATGGGTGTGTCAACAGGGGTACAAGCCGACATACCAGTTTCTGCTAGGAGGTCGAGGACGTACTTGCGTTGAGATAAGATAAGTCCTTGCTGAGACCGTAATACCTCAATACCCAAGAAATACTTCAAAGTACCCAAATCCTTCATTTCGAACTCCTTTGTCAAATGGCTTCGAAGTTTCTCAATCTCACTAGGATTACTACCAGTAACAATCATGTCATCCACATACACAATGAGCATAGAAATATCACGACCATCTCTCTTATAAAATAGGGTATAATCAGCCAGGCCTGTTTAAAGCCATACTCTTTCATTGAACAACTCAATCTTTCAAACCACGCCCTGGGTGATTGTTTTAGCCCATAAAGGGCTTTTTTCAGTTTACACACATTACCTCCTGGAGGTAGGGGTGGGCGTGGGTTGGGTTGGGTCGGTTTTTGCCCCAACCCAAACCCAACCCAACATTGTCGGTTTGTTCGAAATCCAACCCAACCCAACCCATGTAAATGTTGAAACCCAACCCAACCCAACCCAATTATGTGTCGGTCGGGTTGGGTTGGGTTGGTCGGTTTGAATAATAAATTTCAATTTTTTTGACACATGTTGGAATTAAATGAATTGAGATCCTAGCGGGACAAGTAGTATAGCTTGAGAATTGTATGTAAACATTTCTCAATCTGATGTGAGACTAGAGACACGGCATCATAGCTAATATAACAAGGACATTAAAAATATATGAAGAGAACAAGGGTAGTGGGACGTAATTGAAAATCGACATTTATGTTAAATTTGATTATGAAATAAGAATTATCGAATGAAATGACTTGACAAGAAAAATATGAATATAGTGCAGTTTTAGATTAGAGATTGAACCAAACGCGAACGATGGATCGAATTGAAGAAATTCGAAGTCACTTCATTTAACGTACTTCATTTTTTGAAATGTCTTGTGATCATCCATAGTGATTCATACTCTATAATGTAATTTTTTACGATACAACGTGACTTTTTGACTTTATTGAATATAAAAAAACTAGTAAAATAATTACTTAATTTAGCTTCTCTACTTCATCCCTAAATCTCACGCTGGTATTCCTTATCTTCAAGAAATTTTTAATTGAAATCCTCGATCAATTTCGAAAGCTCCAGTTTTAATAATAAAGAATTGCTAACAAAAACTAATTCTTAATACAATCTGAAAATAATTGAGAAAACTATTCGTCGTTTTTTCAATTTAACTTTTTTTTTTTTTTTTTTTTTTCGGGTTGGGTTTGGTTTGGTTCAGGTTGGGGGGCCCAACCCCCCACCCCCCCCCACCCCGACCCGACCACCCAACCCGAAACCCGAAAACCGCCCAAAAAATGCAAAAAACCGACCCAAACCGGTCGGTTCGGGTCGGTTTCGTCGGGTCGGTCGGTTTTTTGCCCACCCCTACCTGGAGGAGTGAACCCAGGAGGAGGATTCATATACACTTCCTCTGTCAAATCACCGTGAAGGAATGCATTTTTAACATCAAATTGCCTCAATGGCCAATCAAGATTGACCGCTAGAGATAGGATAACTCTAACGGTATTTATCTTAGCTACTGGAGCAAAGGTTTCCTGGTAATCAATCCCATAAGTCTGTGTGTACCCTTTGGCAACCAATCTAGCTTTATACCTATCCACAGTTCCATCTGACCTGTATTTTAATGAGTACACCCACTTGCATCCCACTATCTTTTTTCTGGTGGTAATAAGGTCATCTCCCAAGTAGAGTTCTTTTGGAGAGCATTCATTTCTTCTACCATAGCTGATTCCACTCAGGTTGATCAAGAGCTTCCTGAAAGTGATTAGGGATAGACACAGAAGATAGTTGGAGGGCAAATGTCAAATTAGTCTTAGATAAGCGGTGGTACGAGATATAATCAGAGATGTGAAAGATACCATTGGAAGAAGATTTCGAAAAACCAAACCTATCAGGCTTATTATGGACTCGAAGAGGATATCTCCTATCCTGAGTATCAACCATGTCTAAAGCTGCAGGATTAGAATCAGAAACAGAGATAGGAGTAGAAGGGGTAAGCAGATTAGGTACCTCATTTTCAATCTCCGAAGAATCCGATGGCACTGTAGAATCAACCAAAGGGATATCAGGGTCTGAAGTGGCTAATACAGGAGTGCAAGCATTGTCTAAGTTTTTCCTTGTATAACACTTTTGGAACAGGTGAGGTGATCTATCATCCCCAATTCGAGATTCATTTTCATTTTGGGATTCAGCTTGAGATTCTCCCTCTTTTCCAGAAATCCACACTTTCTTTTCCTCTAACCACACTCGTTCCTCTTCCTTACTACTAATCTCCCCCTGAAGAGGAACTAACGAAATATCATCAGAAAAAAGGATTCTGACTCGCAAAATTCTACATCCATGGAAACATAGTATTTTCCCGTAGGGGGGTGAAAACATTTGTAGCCCCTCTGGGAGCTAGAGTAACCAAGGAAGACACACTTCAGGGCACGAGGATCAAATTTATCTCTGAGATGAGAATGTACGTGAACATAACACACACAACCAAAAATCTTGGGACAGATATTTAAAGCAGAGGGAATAGAGTGAAACTTGGACAACATTTTTAAAGGAGTTTGAAAGTCAATAATGCGAGCAGGCATGCGATTTATGAGAAAGACAGCAGTTGTCACCACCTCAACCCAAAAACGCTTTGGAACTCACATAGTGAAACATAAAACCCGAGCTACTTCAAGAATGTGTCGATTTTTTCACTCGGCGATGCCATTTTGTTGAGGTGTGTAAGCACAAGTGGTCTGATGGAGAATGCCGTGAGTCGAGAAGAAGTTTCCAAGGGTTTGATTTACAAACTCACGGCCATTATCAGAATGAATAACTTTAACCCGTGTATGAAATTGTGTCTCAATCATTTTAAAGAATTTTGGAATAACATAGACGACTTCATCCTTTGATTTTAACAAATATATCCAGCAAACTCTGGTACAATCATCAATGAAAGAGACAAAATATTTATGACCTGTAGCAGATGGAGTAGAGAAAGGCCCCCAAACATCAGTATGAACACAAGAAAAAGGAACAGAACTTCTATTAAAACTGACTTTGAAAGGTACACGATGATTTTTGGCAAAAATGCATTGTTCACATTGCATACTAGAACTAGGAATATTTTTAAATAGCCATGGGAACAAGTGTTCTAAGTAAGTAAATGAAGGATGACCTAATCGGCAATGCCACAAAAGGATCCTATCTCTGGGAGAGAATTTACTAACAACTTGGAGACCATGGGTATCCTCAGTTTGCAACCGCCTTGTTTCCTCCAAAATATACAACCCTCCTCTCTCTCTCTACCAGTGCCAATCGTCATCTTCGTTCGATTGTCCTGAAATACACAATCAGTAGGTGAGAAAATGACAGAGCAATCAAGATACTTTGTAATCTTACTAATAGATAAGAGATTAGTGGAAAAAGTGGGTGCAAGTAAAACGGATGAGAGAGAGAAAGAAGGTGAAAACGAGACGTTTCCGGCCCCGGTAACTTTAACAGGGGTCCCATTAGCCACTTGAACAAATTGAACGGGCGGAGTTGTCAAGGAATCAAATGTGGAGGAATTACTGGTAAAATGATCGGTAGCTCCAGAATCGATAACCCAACAATCAGATGCAGTAGAAGTAGAGTGCAACCCAAATACACCTTCTCCAGAGAATGAACGAGCAACGTGAGAAGCCATTTTTCAAGAATAGCACCAAATGCAAACCACCAACTGGAGAGCACGGGAACCACCAAACGCAAACAATTCAAATCCAATCTTCAACCAATGAACCCAGAAAAAAACTTTAGAACCAAAGCGCACGTGACTAATAAAATACCAACCCAATGTAACAAGTTAACACCACCACCAAGAAACTTTAGAACGTGCAACACCAATACCTTTGGCGAGTCAGTACATTATTTAGAAGGCCAACCAAGAAACCAGAGACTGCATTTATTCCTTTTCTCTGCTTTTGGATTCCAAATACAAATTCCAAGTATTGTCGAAACTTTCAGAAATTTTCGCAGAATTAAGGTTTCAAGCTATCATATTGAAGAATGGTTAATTCTGAGAAACCAAGAGAAGGGTGGCTTTTGTGCTGACAGAAATGCTGGGATAAGAATCGGACTGACCAGGACCAGAATCGGGGTGGCGATAATCAAGGCGATCACTACGAATGTTTGGTTATAAAACCCCGTTGCAAGTAGCCAATACTCCTACTTTGGATGCTATTGCTTCAGCTGGTATAAATGGGTGCTGGACTGGCAATGTCTCCAGGAGATATTGCATTTAAATCAAACTTTGCAACCCTTATAGAAGATCGGTGCCGGAACAGCAAGGATCAGGCGTGACGTCGTTGGCGTTGGAGCAGCCGGAAAAAGGCGTCGGAACAGTGCGGGCAGGACAGCTGCAGTCGCGAACAGGGAAGAATCGCGAACAGGAGCTGAGTCAGTCGCGAAAAATGAAAAAGGGGAAGGAACCGTTGCCGTGAATAGGAACAGCAAAGTCGCCGTCGCCGTCGCCGGGAGGTAAGTCGCGACTCACCTAGGGTTACGGGCTGTCTCTGATACCATGTCGTATTTTGGGAGATAATTTCTTGTATTGATTTTGTGGTAAAATTACAATAGTAAATACAAGATGAAAAGAAAAGAAATTGTACTTTAGTCCCTAACAATTAATAAAGATTACAAGTTGGTAACAAAGATTAATATATATTTCAACTCTTTTAAATAGATTATTTCAGTTCAGGAAACAGAAAGTGTTAGGAAGAACGATGCATCCTAAGTGTGCACAATTGTAGTAATAAAGGTGAAATGGCATCTCGAGAGAAATAACATGGTGATCAAAAATTGATAAATGAGCCCATCATCAAGTATCAGGATTTCTATTGTAAAGATGGATAATAATTCCTGCACATCTACTTAACGGTTTTGTTATCCAGTCAGGAACCGAGATAGAAGTATTACTCTACCTAAATTATTTAAGCAGATCCTATACAGACATAATTTCGATAACCTAAGCAGAAGTAATTAGAGAAGAAATATCATTTGTTAAAACAAACATGCTGAGTACAGAATCTAACCTTTTCATCAGTTTTCTCTCAGTATTAGTCGCATTAGCTGAAGCGAAGGCATCACCTATTGAATTTGGCTTGGCATCCCAACGCTGCAGAGGACTTTGTACAACATATTCGGATAATGCTGAAACGATTGCATTCTCAGGAAATGCTACGTTATCTTTTCTGCGAGGGGAATTGGGACCATATGCACAACCAGAGTCAAATTCATTTTCCGGTTCACAAGAATCCGGAGTCTTCAAACCATCTAGTTGATCTAGACTTGGTAATGGAACAAGACCATCCAAAAGGGTACAGGAATCACTAGCAGATCGTCGGTGTAAAATCC
The DNA here is from genome assembly GCA_035079005.1 of Fraxinus americana. Lineage (NCBI taxonomy): Eukaryota > Viridiplantae > Streptophyta > Magnoliopsida > Lamiales > Oleaceae > Fraxinus > Fraxinus americana. The sequence goes on along the minus strand of CM068713.1, from coordinate 5,938,955 downwards.
CACTGGAATCTGAGTCCGAATCACTCAACAAATCATTAAGCCATGCTGGCTGCTCCTTAAAAATAGAACTTTGCGATATTGATTTATGGTGTCTCGGGCCCCCAGGATAAAATTCAATATTGCACAAAGTTGGGGAAACTGGACCATGGGCTGGGCGAGTTACAGTTTTCTTTTGATCGGGACACCGAGGAGGAAGATGTACTTGCCTTGACATGACTTATGTTAACTAGCAGCTGAACATCAGAATTTCTAAGCATAATCAAAACTTATTTATATTTTAGCTTAGTTTATTCCAAAACATCAGAATATTATATAACATACCTCATTTGCGTACTGTAACTAGATTAAAACAGACAAATTATTAGAACATATGAAATAAGAACAAAAAAAGCATAAATAATCATGTCTTTCAAGAATCCAATAAAAGAATTTGAACAGTTTTATGAACTTTGTTCAGCCAAGCCACGTGGTTTTGCACTGGAGTTGTGCAAATTACAAGGTTGCAAGAACTTGTGATAATATTTCAAATTATTCTGGTTGTCATTTATTAATTCAACAGATAATAAAAGTAAAAATTTCACCATAGAAGAAATTATGAATCGATTCAATTCAAGAATTCAACCAAACCAAATAATGGCAAAGATGCATTTTAAATTAATACAACAGTACACTAAAGAACAATTAATACAAAACAAAGAAACCAACTTGGAATTACAAAAACAAGAAAACCCAGAAAGTATCTCTCTTTAATTGCTGAAGAGAACAACAAAAAATGAAAAAAAATAATAAGAAGTTAAAAATTAAAACAATCATCAAACCAATACAATAAAAAGTACAACTCAAACTATAATCCTTTCGAATTTGCCATTCAGTTTAACCATATTTCTCAATACCTAAACACCAAATTAGAGAAGCAAAAGAACAGTGTAAGAGAAACCGTACACACACAAAAAAAAAAAACTGAAAAAAAAAAGAAAAAAGGAGAACGCCCATCTATATTCTTCCACTGCAACAACTAGTTCAACACTTTTCCAAAATTCTTAGAACCAAAAAAGAAAGAAAAATCTCGGCATACCTTTTCTTTTTTAAAAGAAATACTCAAGTGAGTGGCTAGTTTCAAGAAAAATAAGAATGCAAAGAATCTTTGAAACTTTAACTCAATTTATAGTAATATATAGAAATCACTATTGCTACATGCATTCTTCTTGTAGATATACAGAAATTAAATTATTGTATGCATTAGAACGAAATTCAGAACTACATTGGAGAATAGTTTTGTACGGAAAGGAGTTTTTGAGTTGTGTACAGCTCTCTCACCTTTGTATTTCTTGCGTGCGTATTAATGTCACCATCTGAAAAAAAGACTAATTTATTGATGTTTTATTTGAAGAAATACAAGGAATATTAAATGAGCCTTTGACCAATAGACTTGGATTTTCTTCCGTGTATATATATATATATATATATATATATATATATATATATATATATATAGATATATATACGAAATGATCTAATGAGACGTCATCTTATCCTAAGACCAATGAGTTGGCACATTAATTCATTGGTGGATTGGAACTCACAAAATCTTTATCCACCAATAAATTAATGTGCCAATTCATCGGTACTTAGGATAAGATGAGCACCGGTGCTCATTAGATCATTTCTGTATATATATATATATATATTATCAGAGTTTGATTATTTTCCATATATGAAAATTGTTCCTTTATTTGTCAATGTAAGGAAGTGAAATTTACCTAAAAGATTAATTGGATTGAGGTGCATCCGACACTTGAAACTCAATTGCTAAGAAAGTGAAGTTTCCATTCCAAACCATCATCTAGTTGCTCGATTCATTGTTTTGTCAGAAAAAGTCATAAGTGTATAATGTATTTAGATTTCAATCCGATACGAATATAAGCTACATTATTAGAGATCTTTGAGCTAAACTGAGTTATTTAAGAAATTAACAAAAGAGAATTTAAATAAGCTAAAGGAACATTCTTATTGTCAAAGACGATCTAAAAATTATTTATCTCAACTTTGTTATCATAATATAACCTAGTTTCATTAGACTTGGAAACCTCTTCATCCAATAGCTATGTTATCTTGTTATTAATCTTTCTAATATGTTGGACTTTTACCCTCTTTCGCATTCGTTGAAATTAAATTTCAAATAGATATATAAATTACTTATAGCTCAAGAACATAAAAATTGTTCAATTTATATATTAAATTGAGTTACATGATCACTCATCATCATATTATTATACAAGGAATTATAGCAAAATAATTGTAATTGTGGTCACTCAGGGTGAATTAATTTCACCACAACCTTTAATATATTTGTCAGAAAAGAAAAATTAAAGGTCGTTTTCTTTGATAAGTGGGACTCGTGATAAGTATTACAAAATAACAACTATTACATTTTATTTCTACTCGTGCTTATTTGTCAAATACTTTTTAAAATTCATTTTTAATCACAAATTTTATGAGATCCATAATTTTCCCTTTTTTAATGATAATCTTTCAAAGAAAAAAAATTGAATTTTTCCTTAAAAAATTTGTGTCAAACAAGATTTCAATTCATATATCAAACTAAACATTTTAATAATAAGCGTGTTTACATAAAATATATTAAATTGATATTTTAAAGGAGAATAGTGTAAGTGTTGTTTGTTTGTTATGACATATGATTCTATTAAGAAATTTCCTTGATAGTATTTTAATCTCTCATATTCGTGTCTTTTTTCTTTCTTCTTCTTATTCTTCTTCTTCTTCTTTTTAAGGTACTTACAACATATTTAGTATGTTAGATTAGGTCGCAATAAAAAAATTAAGATAAAAACTAAATTAAAATCTTTTTGTTTTGTATTTACAAGTCCCCTTACCCGACAATGCGAAGGGACAACTTCTGGTTTCTTATAGCCAGGGGCGGAGCCCAGTAAGGCCCAGGGAGGGCACAGGCCCACCCTGAACTTCTGGGCTCCTCAATTTTTTTTTTCTTTTTTACGTTAAAGCCCAGCCCAACTGCCTAAGAAATAGCCCAAACATTTAACCTGACTCCATCCTCTCATTCCTTCTTCATCAAATCGACTCCTTCCTCTCAAACGACTCCATCCTCTCCTTCCTCTTCGATCGATTGCTCCCCAGCTCTCAACTCTCAGCCTCCAGTTCGCAGCCTGAACCTCAAGCCTCCGCCTCCGGACTCCTTCCTCTCGGCCTCAACAGTCCGCCTCGCAGTCGCAGTCGCCTCCGCAAGGTTCAGGCGAAACGGTCCATCCTCCACACTCCAGTGCTCCACAGTCCGTCGTAGTCCCCTCATCTGCTCTCCTCCTCCACCGAACCACCTCCTCTGCAGCTCTGCTCTCTTCCTCTGCTCAAAATTTCAATTTCAGATTCAAAGGCATAGTTTATGTAAGTCTCTTTCTCTGTCTTTTAATTTTTCGTAAAAGCTCTATTTTCTTTCGTTTGTTTAACCTTTGGTAAATGTAGCTGAACATAGAAGTTTAATTTTGTGCAGTAGAGACTGTAGAGTTGAGACTAGAGAATCAGAGATTGACTGTTGTTATGGAATTGAAATTGGGTATGGATGAAATTTGGGTATTGATTACTGCTGAGTAGGAAATTGGGTATTGTTGACTTGTTTGTTGAAATTGGATATTGTTGAGTAGAAATTGGGCATTGTTGAAATTGGATATTGCTGAGTAGAAATTAGGGATTGTTGAAAATTTGAAATTGGGTATTGCTGGATAGAAATTGGGTATTGTTGACATTGGGATTGTTGAAATTTAGATATTGTTGAATTGAAATTGTTGAAATCTTATGAAGAGATTCTTTCAAAGAATAAGTGACTTGGACAACGTAAATGTTGTTGGGGCGACGTCGAATAATGTAGAATTTAACGTCAATAAACTTCCAACTGATCATGGTCTAAGGATACCCATTTTGAATTACAATGCTAACATCCGAGATCAAGTTCGAAGAGCATATATGTTAATGGGTCCTTGTCAGCCACATGATCATGACTTTCCAAAATGGCAATTTGGAGTAAAAGTTAAACGATTTAATCCTTCTTGGTTTAAAGAGTTCGGTTCTTGGTTGGAATATAGTGTAGAAAAAGATCCTGCTTATTGTTTGTATTGTTATCTTTTTAAATCAAGTTCTGGAAAGCAAGGTGGGGGTGAGTATTTTGTTGGTGAAGGTTTCACATGTTGGAAAGAGAAAAAAAAGCTTCATACTCATGTTGGAGAACACGATAGTGCACACTGTGGAGAAAGTATTTTCTGCAATGAGCATTATAAAGGATAGATTGCGTAATCGGATGAGTGATCAGTGGATGAATGATAGCTCAATTGTTTATGTAGAGAAAGATATATTTTTGAAGCTCGATAATGAAATCAATTGTACAACGATATCAAAGCATGAAAACTCGAAAGGAACAAGTGTAATTTATAAATTATGTCATTTTTAGTATTGTCGTAATATTGTTTTATATTTTTATTATCGTTACATCCATGACAAAACTTAACGTTCAATATCAGGTAAATTGTGCCCCCCCCCCCCCCCCCCCCGACCAAAAATCCTGGCTCCGCCCCTGCTTATAGCTACAAGCTGCTCCAACAATGTCAAATATTATGCACTCGAGTATTTTATACTTATTTAATATTTATGTGCTAAAACAAGAAAAAAGTTGATAGAAAGTTATGTCTTGTGTTTAGGAATCAATCAAAATAAAAATAAAAAATAAAAAAAGAAAAGGAAAGGAAAAAAAAAGGAGAAGGGGCTCTCAAGAAATATCTATCATCATGTCTTTCAAGAGAGGGAAGCTCTCTTATTTTGATCTTGCTTCATTTTATTTTATTTTTCCTCTAAGTTGGTCCAATAAATTTTATGGTGAAAAAAGGGAGTTATAAGCTATATGCTTATTTCTAAAATCACAAACTACGCATAACAAGACAAAAGTGAAATCAATAAAGTGAGTAAAAGCAATCAACTTAACTAAGAAGCATTTGAGCAATAAAATATAGGGCGTATTCGGTAGAGATTAAAATCGGATTAAAATTGAAAAATTAGTCGTTATTGTTGACTTTTATTAGACGAGTGGGACCCAATAACAGCTATATTTTCAATTTTAATTGGATTTTAAGGTGTATCAAACATGCTCATAGAATATTGCTACAAGTACAGAATAATTATATAGATTTTATACAGAATTTTGAAATGGAGGGAATAGATTCAAAGATGGGAAGAGGGAAAATACACAAGGACGGACAAGATGCAGGAAATTCAAAATTTTGTGAGTTATTCATGTACTTGAGGAATAACTCTAAAATATATCATTATAAGAAACCAAAAGTTATTAACATTTTCTTATCGAACATATTTGGCATACAAAATTGAAGAGTATAAAAAAACGGTTTAAAAACAATAGAATTGTTCTTTCCAATACTACCCGTTTAACTTTAATCTATTTACATGGTATGGTAGTTAAAACGTGAACGTCCCATATCTTTTTATAAATATATAGTGTTGAAGAAGCTTCTTAAAGTAGAAATTATTTTATAGAAAGATATGGTGAAAACTAGGAAATAATGGTAAGGAATCGAAAGGGAAGTGACCTCCCACCCAAACTAATTAATGGATTCATTGAATCATTAAATGTGTGCGCACTAAGAAACAACTTGTTAAAATTAGTGATTAAAATGTTGTCCCTTTCAACTCTACCACACAATTTTTTGAATAAAAAAATTGGTTTTTCTTTCAATTTACTTTTTACATGAATTGATAAATTTATTTATTTATTTTTACAAATCATAATAAAGTGCATATTTATAATGGTGACATAAAACACTAACTATATCCTAAACAAATTATTTGTAGTTAACGAAGGATTAAATAATGAATAATGAAATCGTCTTCCTGCTGATGTGACAAGGAAACCCTACCTACGGTTCTCTTATATTCTCTTCAAATGGACAAAATAAGACTTCACATCGTTGGCAGGAGAACATTTCTAAATAATTTGTTGCATAACAAGACTTATTACAAGAACATGCATAAGATGAACAAGTAATTTTTATTTTTATTTTATCTTTTAATATTACATTCTGTTTCAATAGGAAAATAGTATGTACAATTATGACATGCTTGGCAAAAGTTACTGTTAATTTGTACCCAACATGCCCTAAAATTTAACGGGACATATCAACCCTTACTTAAAAAAAAAGTTGAACCACAACCTTGAGGGTCCTCCGTCCTGTCCCCTAAAGCATTGTGGAGGAGGTAAATTGTGGGATGTATCTCAGCAGACTAAGGTACAAGAGCTGTCATACTGGTGCCCACAAAGAGTCCAATTTCATACCATGTAAGAGGTAGGAATCGAACACTCACATTACGACTGCCAACTCAACTGAAACTATCTCACACATGTCATTTGCACCACTGAGTTATGCCCCGAAGGGCCATATCAACCCTTACTTATGAGTATTAGCGTGTGTTTCAATTTAAAGTGATGAATAAAGCTCATGTTTTTGTCTTGTAATTCTGACTTGGGACAACTAAATTAGTGTGTCATATCTATGTTGGTTGGTGAGTAAACTAATGCAACTTGTTCTTATAAACACAATTTCTTTACAACTTGTTAGCCTAATGCAACTTTTGTCCAACTTGTTCAATATTTTATGTTCGATAAGACAAATAATATAAAATTAATTAATGAATACAAATATCGTTCGAATATTTGGTAGGTTGAACGAGACAAAACTATTAGAAATCTATCTATTAGGGTGGGTCTTGTATAAAATATATGAGGAGACATCTAATAATAATTTTTATTTTCTTAATTATATTTGAGTGTGTTAATTTCTTTTTGTAGGCCCCAATTAACCTCGTGTTAAGGAAGATTATAGACAATTATGTGGTTGATAAAACTAATGAAATTAACCTCATGATTATATGATGATTTCAAGCAATATTAAAAACCAACCTTCTTTCGCTTGTCAAGTTTGTTTATTCATGATTCATTAATGGGAAACGAAATCTACAAGTTACGTCGATTCTAGATAATCAGTCATACATTAAATACGCATGCCTAGATTTCCAAAAGACATTCTAAATTGAAAAATCACTTTCTAAAACGGTGTTGTGTCCGAAATTAGTATGAAAGTTTATAGACATGCAAATAACATTGTAGAAACTCATCATATGTGGACAAAATTATTGATACTTGCTCAAGCAGTCAAGCCATAATGATCATAAATCGAGTTGTGTAGGCTACAATTAATTAATATTGTAATGATTTTTAGTAAACCAAAAAGGAAAAAATAAAGCACAGAAGATTAATTAATATTTTAGGTATTTTGGGCAATAAAAAAACCACTCCGAGCATTTTATCTAACAAATAAATGACATAAATTGACTATGTCGAGAACTATTACAAAATGTAGTATTAGGGACGGTCTGATTTTGCAGACAATTTTCTCTATATTTCCTCATTTTTCGTAATATTTAATTTTGCCAAAAAAATAAAATTATCTTGCAAAATTTAATTATTGCCACAATAAATTTTTTTTCTAAGCTTCTAGTTATTGTTATGAATTTTTTAGTTCTATTAAACTACTGACAAAAACAGTAATTGGAAATTTTTATTTAATTTTTATATATTGTTTTACTTTTTCAAAATTTCCTTTGAAATTTTTAACTTGGGTATTTAAATTATTTTCTTTTTTATACAATGGGCAGCATATTATTTTTATCGGTAAACTTTTTCATTTATATCCTATGCATTTTGGTTTTTTCTCAAAAATTACTGGTGCAATATGTTATTTTGTAATTTTAATAGCTTCAATAATTTTTATATATTTTATAAAATTTATCAACGAAATTTTCATTGGTATTGCTTATTAATTTTTATATATTATAATCACCAACAAAATTAATCATTGGCAATTTCAATTAATTTTATTTTATTTTTTAAATGGATTTTTGCACACATGGGTCCATAACCTATGGCTTCTTTGCGATCTACCGATGTTCTCAACATATTTTTTTCATGCACAATTATTTAATAATCATTTGTCATCGGGGGCGGACCTAATGAAGACTGATATTTGAGTCGCTCCCGTTTATCAGCAGTACAACTTAGTGATGGCAAATGGGCCGAACGGCTCGACCTCTCGACTTGTGGGCGGCTCGAGCTCGTCAAATGACGAGCCCGCTCGGCTCGTTCATGGGCGAGATGCTCATGGGCGAGCCAACTAGCTCGCCCACGAGCCGTGAGCTCGTCCAAAATGGAAGGTATATCCTATTTTTTTAAAAAAAAGTTTTATCATAATAATAATAATAATAATAATAATAATAATAATAATAATAATAATAATAATAATGAGCTCGCGAGCCACGAGTAACGAGCGAACAGAAGTAACGAGCCACGAGCTCGGCTTGTGACGACGAGCACGAGCTGAGCTTGTGTGCATACGGGCTTAATCCATTGCCACCTCTAGTCCAACTTAAGTTTAAAAAAGGGAAAAAATCATATTTAAGGTGTTTTCTTTGCCTCAATTCAAAAATAAGGTAAATAGTTTAAAAATTCAAAAATCAGGTATTTATTTAATTAATTAAAAATATTTATTAAATAAAGATAATAAAGTCACATTTTGTGATTAATGGTCACATATTCATAATTTTAAGTTACAGATTTATTTACTGGTCACATATCGTCAAATTTTTTTATCCCAAATTATTTCGAGGTCACATATCAAAAACTTTGTACGTCACAAATTATTTCGAGGTCACAGATTTTTAAATTAATTGGTCACATATTATTTCGAGGTCACAGATTATTAAATTTTTAGGTCACATTTAAGTAATTGGTCACGGATTAACAAAAATTTGGTCACATTTGAGTAATTGGTCACATATTAACAAAAATTTGGTCACAGATTAACAAAAATTTGGTCACATACTACACAGCCTTCCACCGATACTTGGTCACAGGTCACAGATGGACAAACACAAACTACCCAGCCACAGAACACACGACTGAACCCCAACCACGATAGATCCACCACCACCAACAGCCAACCACATCCACAACCACCAGCCAACCACAACCACAACCACCAGCCACCAGCCACCAGCCAACAATAGATCTACCACCACCACCACCATCAGCCAACCACAACCACCACCAACAGCCAACAATAATAGATCCACCACCAGCCAACCACCACCAGCCAACCACCACCACCACCAGCCAACAACAGCAATCAGCCAACACCCACTACCATGCCTCCACCGCAAAATCACAACCAAAAAATCACCAATCAAAAACCACCAACAGCCAACCAGAATCGCAGCTGCTGCGAGTCGTCCGTTTCAGACCGCAGCCATCGCGAGTCGCAAGAAATGCTTGTGACCGCTGCGATTCGCATGCTTGCATAACCGCCGTCGCGATTCTTTCAGCACTGCGATTCTCGTTGTGATTCGCAGCACTGCGAATCGCAAGCTCAACCGTAATCGCAAAGAATGCGATTCGCAGCCGCCGCGATTCCGCAATCGAGGGGGTGTCGCGATCGCAACTGGGAATCGCAAAGAAATGCGATTCGCACCGCTGCGATTCCGCAATCGATGGGGGGAGGGGAGGTAGAGGAGGAGACGGGAGGGGGAGGTGAAGGTGAAGGAGGAGAAGGGGAGTGGAGGGGAGGGGAGATCGGCGAGAGAGAGAGAGAAGGGGGAGTGGGGGAGGGGAAATCAGGCGAGAGAGAGAAAGAAGGGGGAGTGGGTGGAGGGGAAAAAATTAGGGTTAGGGTTTTTATATAGTACCTGATTTTTGAAGATTGAAACTTGGTCCCTGATTTTTGAATTTGAAACTTTAAACACCTGAAATTCTTGAATTTCTCTTTAAAAAATAAAAAAGAAATGAAATCGTTGAACTTTGGGCCACCTCTATTTATCAGCTGCCCAACTCAAGCTTAAAAAATGAAATGGGCCAATTAATTGGCCCAATATTATAAAAAAGTTGGATGCCATTGACCTACAGAATACAAACATTGCCATAATCCATTCCAATTCCTGACTAAACACATGCACGTCCCCATCGAAAATCGGAAGATTTGAAATTTCCACCCAAACAATAAGGTCCCAAATTGATGATATTGAAACAGTGAAGTCGTGAGTGTCAATTGAAGCAGGTAATAACTGGATAATTTTTTTGTAATCTTCTTCTTCTATCTCTTATTTTGTTTGATTCAAAAAAATGTGAATGGAAAGTTATTTTGTTTGGGCTTGATTTGTTCAAAAAAAATATTCCCGATTTGTTTTGGTCAATTCAAAAAAAAAAAAAATCTTGTTCAAAAAATTGTTTTGTTCGATTAAAAAAATAAAAATAAACCTTCTTCTTCTACCTCTTATTCAGTTATTTTCTTCGATTCAGAAAAATGTACCTAATTTCCTACTTGATCCAGTTATTAGTTATTAGTTTGGTTAATGTCTTGTAGAACCATTTTATTTGAGCTTTACATTCCAATTCGGAGTTTTACATTTTAATTCAGGGCTTTGAGCTTATTAATTCGAAGTATTATACTTACTAACTTGAGCTTTACATCCCAATTCAGCGTTTTGTTTCTTTCATTCTTGTAATTTGTTTATTTTTCATTCCAATTCTAATTTACTATAGTCAGTCATGGAAAGATTTTTTTTTTTTTTACGTATTAGCCCCCCCCTCCCCCCCCACCCTCTTAAGTTCGGTCCTGGATCCATCCCTGATAATGATGTTATTTTTTTTACCTTTACTAATATCGTCTGCACTGAAAAAAAATTCTGGTTTCGTCCCTGTTTGTCATTGCAGCATTTGCACCTTGAAACTATCACAATACAAAAATTCAAAGTCAATCGGAAATCCTCAAAAATGAAAAAACTAACCTATAAAAATCTTCTATGGGTTCTTTAATGAACAGTCAAGAAAAGCCGTTTCCTCATATGAAGAAGAGAATGAGAGACTGTGTGATGGGGGTTGGATCTGGTGCGAACCCACACGGGTCATGTCACAAAAAGTTTGGGACTTCTTTTGCAAATGGTGTAATTACCCTACTAAAAATTCCCGTAACTCTAATCCACAATCCATTTATAGCCCGTTTGGCCAAATTTTTTGGCCAGATTTTCATCCAAATTCTTACCGTTGAGCCGCACTTATTGATTGCCACTCTCTCAGTCGGGTCCCACTAACGATCCTTTTTCTGCTGAAAATCCATGAAAAATCGCTAACAGACAGAGCCTTATTATAATTTCTGCCTACGACTTTTCATCTTCAATCTTCAGACTTCATTCTTCTCCAATCTCCAAGCCTCAACTTTCTCTTTTCACGACCACGATCGATGAATCATTGAATTAAATCATTATCAAATATTATAGAAGAATGCAATACAACCACAAACACTTCTCTGTCAGACCACTCCTGCTAATCACGCTCGAGACTGGCTCCTTCGTAAAAAAAAGTAATATAAAATATAAAAATGTTTGTGATTTGTGAAAATTTGAAAATGTTGAAACTTGAAATGTATGTGAGTTTGTATATCAGAATATGTCATATGAATCTGATTTTTTAAAAAAAATTGTGTATTCTAAATTTCTTTCTAACCGAGTGATTCCCGACTGTGCCATTAGGTTTGGATATGATTTTTTTTTTTTTTTTTGGTTGAAATGGCGTTATTCTGAATTTTTTCCTGGTCGAGTGATAGTTGGATTGCATATATTGAAAACGTTGTACTCAACAATATTGATGATGATGATGATGTAATTATACGATGTTTTTAGAGTATGAAAACGAATAAGTTACAATTGCAATAGTATATTGATTTATTTTCGTTAGTGATATGTTATTTCGAAAAAGATTACATTTTAATTTTTGACCCGCAGTACAAAATGTCTAGGTTCGCCACTGAGTTGGGTGGTGGTAAGGGGAATGCTGGAGATTGTGTTTCTTTTGAGCCTAGGCGACTTAGCCTAAGGTAATAGTTGTGGTTGGGGTTGGATAGTCATGGAATCGTTAATGTCGATGAAGGAGATATAAGTAGTGATTTGAAATTTAAAATCTAAAAGGCGATGATTGTGGCGGCTATAATGGCGGTCGAAGATATGTTGACGACGACGACAATAGTGAAATGAGATTTTGTCAGTGATTGTGACATTTGGCGGCTATGTAATACGTTACAAAAAATGTTACATGTGTAATGATGAGTTTTACATAAAAAAGTAATAAAAACTTTTTAGCAATATTTTTTATAATGAAAAAAAGTTATTTTTGTGAAATAATTTGTTTTTTCAGTGTATTTGGCTCTTATATGAGCTCCATTGAAAATAGATTTTGAAAAAAAAAAAGTATTTTGAAAAAGTAATTTTTTGGAGAATGTGTATTAAAAAATAAAGAAAATTTTGAATTTACGTGTAATATAATTTTATTGAAAAATATGTTATTAAAAATAAGAAAGAGAAAAAATTGGTTTTTTAAAATGGGAGCCCAAAGCTAATATGTGAGACTATTCTAGGGATGGCAACGGGGCGGGTTCGGGGCGGGGCACCCCCGCCCCGCCCCGCCCCGCCACGCCATCACCCCACCCCGCCCCGTGCCCCGCCCCGCCTTAAACGGGGCGGGGCGGGGCGGGGCGGGGCGCGGGGCGGGGCGGGGCGGGGGCTTGCCCCGTTAAACCGCCCCGTTTAATTTTTTTTTTATTTTTTTATTTTTTTTTCCTTAAAAAATCCACATATATATTTATTTTTTTTTTTAAATCTTTCACGGGCCGGGTTCGGGGCGGGGCATCCCCACCCCGCCCCGTGCCCCGCCCCGCGACGGGGCACCCCATATCGCCCCGCCCCGCCAACCCCGTCGGGGCGGTTTTTTTCGCCCCATTCGGGGCGGGGCACCGTCGGGGCGGGGCGGGGCGGTTTTTTTTGCCATCCTTAGACTATTCCAATTTTAAATGAACTTTTTAGTTGGAGAGCATACGCTAATTTTGTGGAAATTACAGCCAACCCTATGTTTCAAGATCCAATTTCACAAATAAGATTCAAAGTTTAGTTATCAAAAATCAGATATTTTATTTTAATTAAAATTTTAATAAAATAAATATTTTTATTAAAAATATATACTTACAAACCCTAATTAGATCTCACTTCTCACATTACTCTCTCTCTCTACTTTTCTCCATCCTCTCTACAAACGTGAAAATGCCACCACCTCCGGCGCCGCTGTTACGCCACCACCTCCGGCGCCGCTGTGGAGATCTCTCCTCCTCACTTCTCTGTCTCAATTTCTCTCTCTCCCCCAGCGGCGATGACCAACAACTAGGAGCACCACGCACTGTTGAGCTTCTCTTCACCGGAGCTGCAACAGATTTAATCTAATTTTTGCACAGGAGCGTTGACAGTGGTTGGTTTTTGCGTAAATCTGACTTGATTTTTGAGCACGGTCGTCGATAGTAGTTGGGTAGCACAGATCTGGTTGTTATTGTTTTTTTTTTTCCTAGACGGTGATGATAGTGGTTTTGTAATTTTTGTATTTGTTGGTGATGTTTTGGTTGTGGGTAGTTTTGCCGGTGGCGGTGCTGTAGTGAGACGGCAGTGAGGTGGTGACCTTTGTGGGGGTGTTGGCTATTTTGTATATGGTTTGTTGGTGGTAAGGTGGTGCTAGTTGTGGTGTCTGTGATGACGGGACTGTCGGGAGATGGTTGTGGTGGTTTTGGCAGCGGCAGTTGTGACACCGATGCAGTGGTAGAGTGGTGGTGTTGGTTTCAATCACAAAAGATTTAATTTGTGACCTATAGATAACATGTGACCAATCAGAAAGAGGAATTGTAACAAAAAAAAAATAAATAACCCGTGATTATGAACAAAATCCTGAGTTGTGACCTGGGCTGTGACCTGTGACCTGAGCTGTGACCTGGACTGTGACTTGTGACTTGTGGGCTGTGACTTGAGTTGTGACTTGAGCTGCGACTTGTGACCTTAGTCGTCGGAATCGGAGCAGTCGCCGGAGCCATCGTCGGAACAGTCGTCGGAATTGGCACCGGAGCGATCGCCGGAATGGCACCGGAACAGTCGCCGAAAAAGTTACCGGAGCGGTGGGGGGAGGTGGGGGTGGGTTAATTGTGTGTATATATATATATATATTAATTTATTTATTTATTTATATCTTTTCATATATTTATATATATAAATAAATATTTATATATGTGTGTATGTATAGATTAAAATATCTGATTTTTGAAATGTAAAAATTGTTTTGTTATTTTTAAAATAGGGTAAAGATAAAGTAAGAGAAATGAATTTTTCCCGCTAATTTTTCTGTTACTAGGCTTCGAATGCCTGACAGATCTTCATGAAGGCCCATGGGACTTCCTAAGTTTCATTGTAAAAGGCCCATGTTTTTCATTACCAGTCTAGTGACCTAAAAAGTTTGAAAACTATAATTTACATAAATAACATAACTTGTAGCACTCTTTGGAGAGTCACAATTAACCTTATTTAAATAATATTAAGAGGGTTTATGCTTGACCTCTGAGAGAAAAAAAAACAAAAGGCCTTAACTCATTAGGAGACTTACACAAAAATTGAATACATAAATAGATATTTCCTCTGGTTATTTATTTTAGTAATTCCCAAATCTTGAGACATTGTAAATTTAGAAAATAAAATGGAAAAGTAGTAAAGGAACAAATAAAGACTTTCCTTCTATTAAAATCAATACGATCACTCTCAACTATCAATTATTGAAGAATTTGTTGTTGATCTTTATAAAAGTATATCAGGAGTTGAAGAAAATCGGGAACGAAATAGGCAGTGAAATCATTTCAGTTGTTACTATAAAGAAGTCACAAAAGAAAAGAAAATTGAAAAATTTATGAGATTCGAGTGTTTGAGCTTTTTTCTTTGGATTGTCATTCAATTATTTTTTGCTACTATGGAATATAATACACATTAGAGACTTTATATGTCATTTTTACTTTTGAAATAAATATACAAGCAGAGTTGTAATGTGCATTTCTAAGATTTCTTTGTCATTTACCAATATTGTTATCACTCTCACCACTTAAGAAACCTTGTAATTCTTCCGTGTGGTTTGCGAGTTACTGCATATGGAGCGGGGTTTACCTAATACGTGCTCACAGTGGTCGGGCCTCCGCCCCTTCGGGTAGTCGGGCCTCCACGACGGGTAGCAGTTGCGGGTTCCTACGTTGATAAAAAAAAAACCTTGTAATTTGCTGAGACTAAGGTAGAAGAAAACAGATACAAAATGGAAGAGAGCAAAGATTCTCTCCTCTCCTCTACTCTTTCTTTCTTTTCTATCTCTGCAACTTTCTTAGTTTTTGATGAATACTTTTCTTTTCTTTAATGGATGAAAAACATACTCTTTCTCACCCTGCATATAGGAGAGTGTGGTACCAGATTGGGGTCCATTTTTTATTTTTTTTGAAAGATTTAGTTAAGATAAAAACGGACGGTTAGATTTATTTAAATTATGAGGCGTAATTATTTATCAAATTTATTGGTACAAAGAACGGTCATATATATATGAAGATTACGTGTGTCCCACTCTTACTTACAATTTAATAATTTTTTGGTCCTGTCATGACGATTTCCTTAAATAATAAAGGGATAAGATGAATTAGTCAATATGTAATTAACTATTCATTAGGAGCCAAGATTATTGCCATTAGTGGGCATTCTCAATTCAATAATACAAATGATTTGTGCACCCAAACGTAATCACGAAAAAAAAAAAAAAAAAAAATTCGAAATGCATTACCATTAATTAAATTAGAAGACTTATCGTTTGGACCTATAAAAATTCCATGTTTAGACAACAAGTTTTTTTTTTTGATAATCGTGGATGTCCGGACCAGTTTGCGCGCTCCTCGACTAATTCCACGAGGCCCTGAAGTTTACGGCCGTGTACTCACCTCAATGGCCATGAGGGGACTCGAACTGGTGACAATTGGAGAGCAAACCCAAAACCTGATCAATTGAGCAACCTCTCAGGGTTTTTAGACAACAAGTTATTTATATTATTATTGAAAAAAAATAAAAAATAGGTGCACCATTACAATGACACATGGCCCGTCCCTACGTTCTATCAACTAGTCTTCCATATACAAAAATACTTAAAATCAACATAAATTATGCTAAGTCAATTATTGGTATGTTACACACATTATTCATACAAATTTTCACCATTTCATTTCATAGAATAGCTAGTAAATGAGATTAGTTGATGGCTTTATTCGTGAATAAGGAGACGGAACGTGTAGAGCGATCCCCCTCGCGTAGGTGGGAGAGGGACGACCTTATTAAAGTATCATCTAATTTTTTCTAAGTCTACGATAAAGTCGAGTCACAAAACAACATTAAGAATTTTTTTATGCATTTAAAAAATTTAAGAAACTTAACATCAAGATCCAAGTTATAAAATATTACCAAAATTTTCAGTAGGGTGGAAAGGTTTATCCAAACGTGAAATCCCCAGCCAGCAAATGGAAATTAATCTGATTATTTAATTTTCACATATTAATTTTTATAGATGTGATAAAAGTTCAGTAAGTAGGCAGTCAATTTATGTGTAGAATTAATTAATTTTAAAATCAAATTTATCACTACCCTTTTCTTGCAATGAATCCAATGTTTGTTTAATGGCTTTTGGTTTGTAATTTTGTGAGTATTTAAATAGCTTTTGGTGGTCATCAACTTTCATACACCTGAAGAGTCGTTTTAGGCACGAATAGGTTGAGTGTATAATACTATTTCAAGCATAATCATGCTACATGAACAGAGTCAAGGACATACTCAAAAACAGAAGGGACACGTGTTCATACATGATTGGACAATTTGAAAAAAAATAAAAAAATCCGCACATACACTGCCAACTCAGTCTGTTTGTACTATTTTTGTTTTTTAACCTGGACAAGTGACTTTATTCTTTCAAGTAATCTCAGAAGAAATGAAACAAAAAATACGGTATAGTCTATACATTTATGGCTCGTTTAACTGCGTCAATCATGTTTATCAAATATTTTATTATTGCTCATCTCTTGCCATTTGCATTTAAGAAATCCATTCAAGCATTCCCTATTTGTCAACTCTTTCATCTTTTTAAAAACCCCAACCCTTACATTTTCTTCCCTATTTGCTCAAGCGATACCACCCCCCATCTCGATCTATCGAATCGAAAAAGGTTATCTCATTTATTCACGTCACACCACTTTTTCCCTCGATAGCGAGCCGTGCCAAACTGCCAATTCTAAACCTATCCACCAAGAAAATGAATACTACAATGGAAGCAAGTGCTGGCCCTGAGAATGAAACAGGCCAAACAGTCGGTGGTTTGGGGTACGCCCTCGGGCTCTCCGTCGGGATCCTCGTAATATTTGTGATCACTACATATGCCTCCTACAAGTGCACCCGTAGACAAGGCGGCGCTAACCTCAACAACCACCACTTGTCTACCCAGGGAAGCTCCACCGCGGACGACAACTGGTGGCTTCGACGAGGCCTCGATCAAACCACCATCTCTACCTACCCACAATTCATATACTCCCAACTCAAACTCCATGAATGTGAATCCACATCTTCTGCTTGCTCCATTTGCTTGGCTGATTATAAAGACACAGATTTGATAAGGCTGCTGCCTGATTGTGGCCACTTCTTTCACTTCAAATGTATTGATCCTTGGCTAAAGGTAAATTCCACCTGTCCAATTTGTAGAAACTCACCATTACCAACTCCTCTTGTAGAGGTAATGGCAATTTCAACACCTACTCAATTATAAGGTAATAATTAAACTCACTGTATTATCTTTTCATACGATTCATACACTTTTTTAAAAATAATAATAATAATTTTTTGTCTTCATTTTAATCAAACTGTTCATATTTTATTGATTCAGAGATGATTGAATTATTTCAATTTTGCAGTTGTTTGCATAATGGAATTTAAAGAAATAGATACATAAATTGTTTTAGTAGATATTTTCTTCTCTCAATGATTTACTTTCTTCTATAGTTATTGTAAATATATGGATACAGTTTTCCGAATAAATAATTTTGAACTAAAAATATAATTTCTAAAATTAGTTTAGATTTAGCAACCAAAAAATCCTCTAACCAACCAAAGAACATTAAGAATGACTTAAGGATTGTTATCTTCGTGTTTCAGTTTCTAGTTTTGAGTTTTGAATTCATTTTGAGTTTTGTATTTTTAGTGTCAATTTTGAGATTGCTGAAAACGCGTTCTTTTTGTCATTTTGAAAAATTGTTTACAAAAAAAAAAAAAAGTTTTAACTTGATTTTAACTGAAACAGCCAAAACGACTTTTTTTGCGTTTTCCATTTTCTTTTTAAATTTAAAATTCTTTTTTGAAAATTCGTTTTTGAAAATAGATATGTAAACGTGTTTTCAGTGTTTTCGAAAATTGAAAACTGAACATGACTTGAAAACAACAAAGAAAACATACCCTTAGATTTTTGTTGTTGCAGTTTGAAGTAAATTCACAACAAAGTTCAGATTCTTTAATAAATGTTGATATGAATGTTTAATACATTTGATTTGAGGAATAGAAACAGCTGTCGAGTCCATTATTTCAAGAAGACATGGCAGGGCATGAAGAAAAATCCAGCTTTTGCAAAATAAGGTGGACAAGTGATAATTTCAAGCTACGAATTGGAGACAAACTTTTCGTGTTAAAAGGTTTAATTCAAACGATACTTATGTAAGCATGTCTTTTTTAAAACTCATTTCGTAGTAAATTAATGTGATGTAACGTAAGTATTAAAAAAGAAAAGAAATAGACCCTCAAATTAATTAAAATAAGAAAGGATACAAGCCTTGCTAAGCAAAAATGATCAGCTAGGGCACGGAGAACTCAGGTTGGGGTCAAATAAGATAGATCAACAAACTCGTTCGATTTCAGATTGGTGAGTCATGTTTAGTATTTTTTCCCCTATTTTTAATATTTAATTATTTATGACGTTGTTCGATGTAAATGTGTCATGTTAATGCTGATGTGTTCTTATCGACGATGTTTATACAATTAGATTTCCCATTAGTGTTTTTATTTATCAAACTAACAAAAATAGACAAAACGATTCGATTGTAATAAATTTTATGCTCGGACCATCTCCAATGCAATCATAAATTGTTTAAAAAATTATGCCACATAAGTAAAGATAGGCTATGCTTAAATTTTTTATCTTCAATGCCGCGTGACATAAAATTATGAGACGGAATGATCAACAAATTTCAAACTCTCTCTAAATAAATTTGAATTATGGATGAAAATTTTGAACTTCACAATTATTCATTAGACATCAACGTCGATTGAAAGTCTTTCTATTTGCATGCTTTTTTTATATTGTAATCCATAAAATGCATTGGAAGGAGATGCTCTTAGTGGCCCAATTGTAATAAAGTTTGATCCAATGACTACGAAATTAATTAGGTGTCGTTCTCTTTGGCTGTTTTGGGTCGTTTTCTGTTTTCAGTTTTTTAAAACAACAAAAACGCGTTCTATTTCCTATTTTCGAAAACGCGTTTTTTAAAACGACCAAAAATTTGTACACAAAACACAAAATGATGAAAACATCGTTTTCCACGTTTTCAAGAATTTTCAGGCAAAAACTCAAAACACACGAAAGAGGATGAAAACGGGTACATTTTTCCAATTCCAAATCCAATCCATCCCCTCTCTTCCGGTATTCTTCCAATCTAAACCCTCTCTTCCTCCTCTCTGGACGCCGGTACCGGAGCCCATCTCTGCCTCCTCCCTCTTCGACGTCGACGACCAATTGGTAGGGCAAAGGTAAAGTTCTCTCTCTTTTCGATCTGCAATTTTGGGATTTTTTGGGTTTTTCGTTTTCGGATGTCTTGATTGGTGACTACCCATTGATTTCGGTTGTTTTGATTGGAAATTGCAGTGGTGGTTGTGATGGCAGTGGTGGTGGTGACGGGCGGTGGGGGCTTTTTCGTTTTTTCAATGGTAGTGGCTGGTGGTTGGTGATGACAAATAATGTTGCTCATTGAACTTCATTTTGTTTCAAATGAGTTACCCACATTCGATTTTGTTACAGTTAAACCACTTCGTCCACATTTGTAGACCCGACTAGCAGAAAATTCTACATAGAAATGCTGACGTGAAATTTGAAAAAAAAAAAAAGGGGAAAAGAAACGTCAAAATGCCCAACGTCAAAAGAAACGCCAAAATGCGTGTAGAAAAAAAAAGTTTTCAAATAATGATCATGGACTTAATTTATTTCAACTTTAAATATTGTAAAACTTAAAACTAAAATAAAACAAAAGGCACATGACTCCGTGGATTTATTTTGTATGTTATTCAGTATCTGCTTATTTTGTCATGACACGTAAACTTCTAATCGTATCAATTGAACTGTTTCATCAAATGTAATTTAGGTTGTGTTTTTAATATTTTGAAAAAAAAAATTGACATTTCACCAATTTTAACATTTATATGTTAGTTAATACTATATTAACATTAAACCATTAAAATTTATTAAATAATCAGATTTTTTGAATAAAATATTAATAAAAAAAATTCTCAAAATTTCAAAGTAAACGCGTTTTCCATTTTTATGTTTTCGGAAACAGTTTTTCAGAATGACAAAAAGAACGCGTTTTCAGAAATTTCAAAACAGACACTCAAAACACAAAACACAAAACGAATTCAAAACTCAAAATACAAAACTGAAACACAAAGAGAACAGCCCCCTAGTATTTCAATAGGAGTTCGACTATGAGCAATGATTTTTATCCTTACATTGTCACAAAACCTTAAAAGAACTTAACATGATATTGAAACTAAAACCTCAAAACTAATACACTATATGAACTGTAAGATTAAAAAAGAAGTTAAAGTTTTGTTTATTATGAAATATAAATTCTAGGGTTTCTCTTCAACAGTTACACTAAACTTTAGGCCTAATGCACAGTAATTTGAGACATTGCATATGAAATAGAACACCCCTTTCTGCATAAGAGGAACAGTTGCTGGGCCCTCCATGAATGCCTTATAGGGTTGATTTGCAGTGCAACTCTCCCATTCTCCTCTCGAAACTTCAATCACATTGTAAAATGGTGAATCAAAGTCGAAATCTGCATTAGATTTTAGTTCTCTTTAGAAAAAAAAATGGTCGTTTCTGAACCAAGTTTGGATAATGGATAACTCTGCTGACAATTTTCATAGTCGACCCGAGTAAAGAAAGAACGTTACAATCACTAATTCAATCGAATTTCAATCACTTTTGTGTAAGATTGCAAAGAAAAAAAATACAAGAAATGAGAGGAGAAATGAGTACTCACAGAGAGCATCTCCAGTCCGAAAAGTGTAAGAAGAAGACCAGTTGCTGTAAAAGTTATTTGTGAGAGGAATGGACCAAATTGAATCTCCAACAATATATTGCAAACAAAATGAAGTGCCCAGTAACATGAGTACTGCAAATAGAAATACTGGGACTGTGATTATCCCATTTTGCATCGCCATTTGAGTGTGTGTGAGACAGACTATGAAGCAGTTATCGTATTGTTTTGGGAAGGAACATGAAAATGTTGGGCGTAACCGTTTATCAGTCTAATCCTATCCAATCTAGGGGTGTAACACCTCTCACTTTGTGTTCAATAAAAATTTCTTTATGATTATATTCAATTTAGATTTTTAAAGATTTTTATGAATTTAAAAGGTGCGTATTCAATCGAAACATTTTTAGAGTCTCGGAATATCTAATATAAACTCTTTGAGAAAAGATCTAACCCGAAATCGACCTGTCTTTTTTATTTTATTTCATTTTCTTCTTTTGCTTCTTCTGAATTTCGAATTTGATCATCAAAAAAAGTCTCCCATTTTAGGGGCAACAAAGGATGTTTTCTTGTGGTTAGAGAAGTTGCTGAGAGAGTAAAGATTTGGGGGTTCCCTTAGGAATATATTAAAATAAAAAAATTGTGAAAAAAAGAAGTAGAAGAAGAGGAGGAAGAACGTGGTAAATTATTCTTTGTAGAATGACATGAAAAATGTAGAAATCTTGTTCTATATTTCTCCTCCTCCTCCTCTAGGATCGGTTTGGTTTGTATTTCAATTTTTAGTTTTGAGTTCATTTTCAATTTTCTGTTTTGATGGTCTATTTTAAATTGCTAAAAACGCGTTTGATTTGTCATTTTGAAAAATTATTTCTCAAAACAGAAAATTAAAATACATATTTGGTTTGAAATTTTGTATGACATTTTATTTAATGAGATTTGATTATTCAGTAAAAATAGAACAATTTTATGTTAATATATTTTCAAATAATTTAGACATTTTAAAGTTGGTGCGTATTACAATATTTTTTTCTCACTACAAAAGTAAAATAAAACAAATAATAAATTGAGTTTAAAATATAGGAAATTAAAAAAAAAAAATGACGTGGATTAAGAATATTTTTATATATGTTCATTTAATTTTTTTTTTTAATTTTTTTATGTAATAATCATTAAGAGCTTGAATTATTTTATTTTTTATTTTTCTAGAATTTTTTATAATATTTTTTTTATAATTTTTATTTTTTGTTGTTTTAGAATTTATTTATCAATTTTTTTATTTTTAAAACTTTTAGATATAATTTTATTTAAATGCTTGTTTTTCCCTGTTTTGAGTATTTTCATAATTTTCATTGAAAACACGAAACGCTGTGAAATGTCGAAAAGTTGGAGATCATACAAACTTGAAAATGTAGAATCTTGAATTTTGTAGGTTGAGCATAACTTAATACACCGTATATATTGCTTTTATTGATTAAACTGAAATTTTGGTCCATATAGGAAAAATTCAAAATTAAGAGGTTTAGTTTTACTCATTTCAAATTTTAAGATATCAAGTTTAAAATTTCAAATTTTTTAAAGTTTAAAATTTCAAATCTCAGATTTTTTAAAATTTTATTTATAAATTAATTAATTAAACACATATTATATTAATTAAATATATTAAGGTCACAATTTCATATAATTTGATCACAAATCACAAATTTTATGTCATAAATTATTTTACGGTCACAATTCAAAAATTTTATAAGTCACAATTTGTTCATCGGTCACAAATCAAAAATTCAAATATCACAAATTATTTTACGGTCACAATTCAAAATTTTTATAAGTCAATTTGTTCATTGATCACAAATCAACAATTAAAACGTCATAAATTATTTTACAGTCACAAATTAAAAAATTTATAGGTCACAATTTACTTCATTAGTCACGAATCAAAAAACATTATGAGCTTGTTTGTGAGAGATTTTTGGGGAGAGAATTGATTTTGAATAGTGATATGATGGGAAATGTGTGGTTGAAAAAGAAGAAAAAATTATTGATGTGATGGAAAATATTATTTTATTGAAGAATGTGTGGTTGAAAATGAGAATTGATTTACTGTAGAAAAATTTAATCTCTCTCAAACAGAGCCTATATATCACAGTTTATCGATATGTCACATATGTTCAAATTTTTTAGTCACAAATTATCAAAATTTAAGGTCATAAATTAATAATGAGTCACAATAAACCAAATAGTCGATCACATGCACCAAACACCCCTCCCATCCCGATCCTCCGCCAACACTTGGTTACAAATCAGCCAAATAATAGGTCACAAATACTATCTCACACCGTCCCCGCCACAACACCACCCAAATCACCACCGTTGCCACCTGTTCCACACCACCAACACCATCGCCCCCGTCACAACACCAACACCATGGTCACAAATACTATCTCACCCCGTCCCGTCACAATACCACCTAAATCACCACCGTCATTGTCCCCACAGCCACAACCACAGTTGTCGTCCCCGCCACAACATCACCCCAACTACTACCATCGCCTTCTGCACCACACTACCAACAAAAATCGCCCCCACCCCACGACAACACAACCAAAACTACAACCACCTCACTGACAGCCATCATCGTCGGCACCACCACTCCCTTGAAACCACACAATCATCTTCTTCATTCCTCGCCACAGCCCTCACCACAATCAACACCATTGAACAGCCACCATCGCCCAAAAATCAACAAAATCGCCACCCAAAAATCAACAAAACCACTGTCCAACCACCAACAAAACAGCCGCCAAAACCACCTCACCACCACAACCACCAACACCACCGCCACCATTGCCTCACCTCCACAACTAGAACACCGTCTTCCTCGTCTACCTCTTCCCCACCGAATCAGAAATCTCAACCCGTCTTCTTCGTGTTCCTCTTCCCCACCAAATGTTTCTACTTGACCTTGCTTCCTCCAACTCCGATGGTTGTACCACGATTGAAGACTCGATGGCGTGAGCCGCAGCGCTGCTCACGCCACACAGCAACGACGATTCGCCCCTTGGGACAGCTGCGATGTGTCTCATAGAGGCAACATTTGCGGTGGTCTTCGGCGAAAGTAACAATTGGAATAGAAAGAGGAGAGAGATGAGAGAAGACGAGGATGAGGAGAATGAGGAGAGAGAATGAAGATGGTGATAAATGATTTGAGATTTTTAGGGTTTGGTTAATTATAAGTTAGATATAGATGAATTAATATCTGATTTTTGTATAAATAAAATTTATATCTGAAATTTGAAATTGAAACTTTAAACTTCTGATTTTTTGTAATTTCCTCTTTTTCTATCCCCTCTTATCAATCAAATATTCTCTCAATAAGATAATATTACATAAACCTAAAAATTCTTTTTACTTTTAATTATATATTCTTCAAAAAATACTATTTCAAAATCATCTTTTTTTAAAAAAAAAATAATGAAGC
This sequence comes from Fraxinus americana, assembly GCA_035079005.1. Taxonomy (NCBI): domain Eukaryota; kingdom Viridiplantae; phylum Streptophyta; class Magnoliopsida; order Lamiales; family Oleaceae; genus Fraxinus; species Fraxinus americana. The sequence continues at coordinate 5,914,121 of CM068713.1, read as the reverse complement.
TCAACTGCTCAAGGGCTTATATTCCATAGACCCAACACATGGTAACAGAACCATCTCTGGTCCACTCCATCTGCAATGCGCCTCTGCCCACCAAATCATTTTTAAATTTTAAAATCCACGAAAAATCATTATAGACGTTAACTCCCTGAAGCCCTTTCCTGTGTAACGTCTAAAAAAGAAAGTAGTATCTGATCTTAATTTCACCAATATAATAAACCCATATTTTGCACTCTCAAATTCTTGAATATCTCTGCAAATCTTGAATTTAGTTCTCGGAATTTTTGAAAGCAAGATTCAGAGGAAAAATTAAAAAATATGAAGGGGATGAAAGGTAAGCTACTGAAAAAATTGAAGACTTTCAAGGCAACTGGGTACTTAAATCCAGAAAAAGTTCTTCAGGTAAATGCATTGGATGAAAATCTCTACACTTCACCCCCGAAATCGAATTCCTCGGCTCGTCCTGCCCTTGTGCAAATCCAAGAAGAGCCCAACAAATGCGTTGAAATCAGTGTTCCAGTACAAGAACCAGAAATCATTGACGTATCAGAGCTAATGAAGGACCTGGAAGATCAAGAAATGGAGTTTGACGATGGAATCAATGATAAAGAAAACGTTAGGCCATCAATAAAGTCGAAGATCCCGAATAATTTTGAAGAAAAATTGGAGATTGTTCATTCATCTAAACAAAAGAATGAGGTTCGTGAAACTAATCAAATTGAAGGAGAGGAGAGAAAGGATATTCCTTTATCGGAGATTGATATATTATGTTTCAGGCAGCCGGATTCAGATTCTGGAACCCTTTTTGATCCTAACCTTCTTGCAGCATTTGAGCAGGCAATTACAGAAGTGAAAGCCCAAGAGGCAGAGAGAAGATCCAGAATTGAGGTAAAGAAAAGGGGGATTTTGGATGATCAGGAACAAGTACCACCACCGTTAAAAACACGAAAAATCGAGGAAGAAAATGATTCTCTTCTAGAATTCGAAGAGAAGTGTCCACCAGGGGGAAGTGATTCAGTTATTCTCTACACAACAGGGCTTAGAGGAATACGAAAGACATTCGAGGATTGTCATAGGCTTAGGTCCCTATTACAGAATTTAAAGATTTTGTTTTACGAGAGGGATATTTCGATGCATTCAGAGTTTAAGGAAGAATTGTGGAGGATTTTGGGTGGAAAAGTGGTGCCTCCAAGGCTTTTTATTAAAGGGATGTATATAGGTGGAGCAGAGGACGTTTTGGGATTGCATGAAAAAGGAAAGCTTAAGCCGCTCATTGAAGGAATTGCCATTAACAGATCTGAAGGTCCATGTGAAGGCTGTGCTGGAATAATGTTTATTATGTGTTTCAATTGCAATGGAAGACGAAAAATTATTTGGGAGGGGAACAATGAATCCATAAATTGTTCGGATTGTAATGAGAATGGAGTGATCATATGCCCCTTTTGTTGTTGAATCATTTGCCTTGTTGTCTTTTTTTTTTCCCCCATTGTTATATTATCAGGATGTATGGTATGTAGTAGCCAATTGAGCAACAAGATTTTAATTATTTTTCTTTTCTAATATGATCTCATCCACCTTACCAAACATGTCTTGGAGAAGTTGGGGACGTTATATTGTATAGTTGTATTCTTTGATTTGTTCACTAGTTGTACCAAATGGAAGATTCAGATTCCATGTCTTACCTTATTTGTTTGTAGAGTAGCGGTCTGCTCCTCTGAGAAATAAAGTAAATATGTTCATCCACGTGCAGCATTCATTTTCTCATGAGTTTTGAAGTGCAGCTAGTCTTGAATGTAAATTTACATGTTTTTTTACCTTGCCTAAAAGCTTAAATTGCTAGATTCATTCTAACTCATTATTTTTTTGAAAGGTCATTCTAACTCATTATTGACAATTCAATTTATAAATTACACACAACAAATGACAGAGAAGATTCTAAGAATATATTTTGTACCATATACTGAATATGATTTTATCGTACCAACATACAAGGTCCACTAAAACGGTGAAGCTGGGCTTAGGCAATCTAGCCAGGTCAGGTCGAATACCCATGGCCCATGCCCTGTCAAAGAGAGTGAGAGTGCGTCCTCTCCCCTCTTCTCCATCTGGACAGGCATTTTCAAGCCCCTGCCTCGCTTTTTTTCCTCTCACCTCAAATTCAGGTCAGTAAATGTATAAAATTTACGCAGACATGCCTACATTTGCATGACGATAAATCTTTATGATTGTTTTTGATAACCGACACATTTTCTGCTGGTCTTGCAGATATAGTAGAAGACTAAGAAGAGGTAAGCTTTTAGAACTTTGATGGTCTTATTTGATCTTATCAGATGTTTAATCTCTCAAAAAACTCCAGGTCTTTCAAGAATGTTAAAATTGCATCCAACCGGATGATTTTTGACCAGAATGGCCATCTAGTATCGTTTCTAAGTACCTTTTTCTTTTGTAAGGGAGTATCAACTGAATCATTGTGCTGCTACGAGTGTGTTTTCTAATCTGCCTGGACTGGGAAGTGATTTTCCGAAATTCCTCGCTAATCAGACTTCCTTTTTCTGTTTGAAACAAATACAATGGAATTGATTTTTTGAATTATTTCGTGAATTTCACTCTGACAATTACTTATTCGTGGAGAAAATATCCTACAGTAAGTCTGATTAGTAGATGCAATTTCCCTTTCTAGAAAATATTATCCAAGATGTCTGATTTTGATATGGCTGAACCTGTTAATGATCAACTGGGTGATGTCAATATATTGGTCAATGATGCCTCCTTGATGAAAATGAGAACTTATGTGCTACTTCTAGGAGACGACATTGGAGATCTTGGAATGTCTGATGGTCTGAATTACAAAACACGAATTTCTGTGGGATTCTTGTGAGTAACAATTTCTCCCTAACATGAATCACAAGAAATCGACGTAATTGAGATTATGTTCTCAGTTATACTACTGCAGAGAACCTGTCTTCTTAGCATGCAGTTGTTATCGAATAAATCAACAACATTGGCCTAGTGTTTGAAATGGTCTGTCGATTGTGATTTACAAATAAATTTGACTTGATACCTCAATTTGATTGGATTTCAGTTTGCCAATTTGGCAGGTTAAAACTGAACAGGCCACTTATTTCTCTCTCTCCCTTTTGTGCTTTTAGGCAGCCAACTTCCATTTGATTGTCCTGTATGACTAATCCTTTTGCCCATTTTGCCGAAAAGTATCAATAAATTTCGTCATGAAGAATGTATCCTGTCCTGGAGGTAAATTCAAACCATTATTAAAGCTGGTGAAAATATTTTTAAAACCATCCTACTATTTTTTGTTGAACTTAATCTAAATACATAATCGAACATAGTGCTGATGTTAAATGTGAACTCGTAAAATTTCAAAATAGCTTCTTCAAAGCTCACTATCTCTATCTGAGAGCTGATAGGTGTTGGAGAACATCGCTCTATCCTAGAATGTCAAAAGTTAAAACGAACTGGTCCTCGATTACACAGGTAATACAGTGGACTCTGTCGCCGTAAAAGTTCTTATAGGCATAATCAGAAGATACTGTCATTCCTGATGATTGGTGGTATGTTTTATTGTCGCTTAACCATGTTAGATACTTGTTGCAGGAATGACAACGTTGAAATTTCTCGTGATAGCTACTGCAAATCCTTCAATGTTGTATATATGGTGAGTGCATACCTTGTAGGGACAGGTTCACACGATATTAGTGTTAAGAAAAATAAACGATCTTATAGAAAAGTATAATGTGCAGAAATTAAAGATTGAATAATGACGATTTCTTTTGACGTAAGCTCTGGAGGTTCGACGATCACATCTAATACTTACATTCCCCGTTGAGCATCCAATAAATTGAATTATGCTCGGTTGCTTTAAATAGCCCAAAATGGCAACAAAAGTTTAACCAATACACCAAGATAGCACATGAACACTTATCTTTCAAGAATAACATCCGATCATGAAGAATCACCAAGAATCTTCTCAAACTCTGAAATAACAACTCAAAAGAACCCTCCAATTCTTACAAACATTCATTTGGAATATCACAAACCAGAGGCTAATTTTCACATATCGTGTTTCGCAAATCAAGAATTTCTCTCGTTTTTTTCTCTCTCTCTCAAAAACAAACAGCCAAAACCAAATGAATCAGCCAACAGATGCCAAGTGAAACGGCATACATGAGACAAAGCTCAAGAACCATCCAGAAGCAGCAATCAACGGCCAGATTAAAGCCACATATCCCAATCCAGTGAAAATAAAGTCGCATTTTGCAAATGCGTTCTCATCACAAATTCTGGGAGCACACATAATTCGGACCAGGCCAACATAACTTCAGATAAATACACATTTTTCATTCTCCGAAACTATGCTCATGAACTGATAGTAAGGTTGTCATGTTTGTTGAGCCATTAAGATTTTAGAACGATATTTTGTACAGTAAAGCTAGACTCTTGATACCTATGTTCATCCGTTTTTATACATGCATGGAACAAAATAAGCACTGCTTATCCTGAAAAAAGAAAAAAAAAAAGATACAAACTTCATCGCTAGAAGCCCAAGCTTGTATACTGTTGGGTATTTTAGTGATGTCCAAATAACCCCTAGGCTATGATAAAAAATAGTGGCCCGTTAACTTCATAGGCTATAAGCCCTGGATTGAAGAATATCATTTAATCCACACTACAAAGAGTTGGAACCCAATTGTTGTTGGGTATTTTGAGGAAATCAACCCATTAGGGTTTGGTGCTCAATACCCGGTTTGTTGAGATAACTTTGAAAAACAGATTGGGTTCACTTGGTATCCTTATCCTCTATATCTCTAGCCTTGATAACTAATTTCATATCTTGAGGAGTCTATCTTTGTGAGAAACTCATGGAAATTCGTTTTCACCTCCTACCTATAAATTGGAGCTTTGGCCTCGGTGTCAAACACACCAAAAATTACTGTGCTTTGTGCCTCTTGGAAGAAACTGGAAAAACGTCTCTGCATTTGTGTGCAACCTTCTTCAGCCTTAGTGTGCCTCTGAGATTCTACTATTATCTCCAACCTTTGGTGTACCCCTTTGTGGTGTTGGATTGAATCTCTGAGCCGAATAGAAAGGGGATTATTTGTTCATTTTAATCTCAATTCTTCATTTGTCGATTTCATTTTAGTTTGGTGTTAATTCACTTACTAATTGGTTAATTTCTTCTATTTGTAGGATGGATTATCACTAATAATTGGTATCAGAGCCTGGGTGTGCTAAATCCGGCCATAAATCGATCTAAAATCTCGAAGCCATTCGAATACCCAAGCCTATAAATCCAAATTCCGGCCAAACCACTCACCTGGCGAAAAATCTGAAGCCATACCCAGACTCAGCAGGCTCAGGCGCACCTCCCGGTGGTGCGGCATGGCTGTGACGGCACCGACGACGGGCAGCGCGTGGGCGGAGAGCGGCGGGCAGCAATGCTTGGACGGCGAGTGGAGGCTCATCTCCGGAAGCTTTATTCAGGCAGTTTGCTTATTTTTATGTCTTGAACGTACTAATATAATTTGTTTCATGTTTCAGATTATATAGAAAAGTTTGAACAATTTTGCCCTTGGTGGGTCGACTAGTGCAGATTGCTATATATTTATTGAATTACTTTAGGCCAAGATTGCTATCCTAAAGCAGTAAATTCGCATCTTTCATATTTACAAACTTTAGAAGTGGTCCGCTCTGGTAAATTGGCTAAAACCTTTACGTTATCGCACTAGCAGATCATCGTGTGGGGTGATCATTAGGATTGGGGGTTGCCATTGCTTGGTAACCATTGCTTGATGCTAGAACCTAAGATTATGTGCTATTATTTAATTTTTAAGTGAAATTATTTACTTGTCGTCTTAAGTTTTATTTATTGAACGGTGTTGTGTTATATCATATTATTTAGACTTATACCCAGACTCCTATTCTAATTTCTTCCCTTGACATAAGAACTTGATTCTCACGGAATCCTGGGGTTCTAAAATAGTATATTACTGTGAAACCATAGGAATTTTGTTACTTTGTGTAATCTATGTGACATGTGACTTTCACATACCTGAGTTTGTGATCCGTGCATTTTTTTGTTTTGGTAAGATGCCAACACATCACTTTGAGTTGGGTGTTTTTAATGGTAAAGGAGATTTTTCAATTTGGCAACAAAAAATGAAAGGTATTCTTGTTCAGCAAAAAGTCTCTAAAGCTATTGATGGTTCTTTTCCTGCAAACTTGACTGCTGACGAAAAAGAAAATTTGGATAAATTGGATTATACTATCATTTTACATTTGTCTGATGTTGTATTGAGAAAAGTTGGTAAATTAAAAACCGTTCAAGAACTTTGGGAAAAATTGCAGGAATTTTATGTATCAAAGTTTACTCCAAACAAACTTTTTTTACTCGAAAGCTTTTTTAGTTTCAAAATTGATTCTTCAAAGGATCTCGATAACAACTTGGATGTTTTCAATAAACTTGTGCAAGACATAATTAACTGTAGTGAAAAAGTATGTGAAGAATATAAAGCTATCATTTTGTTGAATGCTATTCCCGACACTTATAGAGATGTTAAGAACGCTATTAAATATGGGAGAGGTACTTTAACACCTGAAATTGTCATAAACTCGTTAAGAAGCAAAGATATGGAAATACGAGCCGAGAGAGTCCAGAGAAAAATGGTGAGGTCTATATGATGAGAGGTAGGTCTCAGTCTAGGACCCGTGATAACCAAAGTGGATATGCATCAGGTAGTAAAAAGAAAAATAGAAGTCTATCTAGGCCAAAAGGTAAAGCTAAAGGAAGGAAATGTTATGGGTACAGTAAAACTGGACATTTCATTAAAGACTGTTATGCTGAGAAAAACAAACAAAAGGAAAAGGTCCTTGATGAGGCAAATGTTGTTATTTCTTCTGATGAATGTTGTGAAGTTTATGTGTTGAACTCTGAACCTACTGAAGTAAATCTGACAATGAAATCACAATTGCATGAATGGATACTTGATTCTGATGCATCATTCCATGTTTCATCACATAAAGCTTGGTTTGAAAATTTGCAAGAGTCTGAAAGTGGTCATGCTATTTTATGTAATAATAATGCATATAAAATTGTTGGAATTGGTGATATCACGTTAAAATTTGACACAAGTCATATGCTTAAATTACATGGAGTTAGATATATTCCTGAAATGGCTAGGAATCATATTTCAGCAAGAGAATCAGAAACCGATGGTTTTAGGGGTAAAATTGGAAACAACATGCTAAAAATGATTAAAGGTGCTCTTGTCACATTTAAAGGTACTAAAAGAAACGGTATTTATGTGACTAATGCTGAGATTATTAAAAGTGTATCTTCCTCTATAAATTTGGCCAACACGGATGATACACACAAGTGACACAATAGATTAGCTCACATAAGGATTAAAGGACTTAAACTACTAAATGATAAAGGTGTTTTTGGAAAAGATTGTGTGTTCAATATGCCTTTTTGTGATCACTGTGTGTTTGATAAACATCATAAATTATCTTTCTCCTCTAGCGTGCACAAAACTACTCAAGTTTTGGAATATATTCATACTGATTTATGGGGGCCTGCTACTAATCCTACAATAGGTGGTAATAGATATTTCATTTCCATAATTGATGATTATTCACGTAGAGTGTGGGTTTATCTATTAAAGGATAAAACTGTAACCTTTAAATTTTTTGAAATATGAAAATTGCAAGTTGAAACTCAAACTAGCAAAAAGATAAAATATCTAAGAACTGATAATGGCCTAGAATTTTGTAATAAAGATTTTGATGATATGTGTGAAAAATGTGGAATTACTAGGCATAGAACTGTTCCTTACACGCCTCAACAAAAAGGGGTGGCTAAACGTATGAATCGTACTTTACTTGACAAAGTGAGATGTATGATGTTAAGTTCTGGTGTTCCTAAATCTTTTTGGTGTGAAGTTGTTATAATTGCGTGCTATCTGATTAATATGACACATTCTACTGCATTAAATGGTGATACTCCGCATAAAAAATGGTATGGTAAATGTGCTGACTATACTATGTTAAAAAATTTTGAATGTGCTGCTTTCTCTTATCAAAGTGAGGGAAAACTAGAATCTAGAGCTAGGAAATGTATTTTCTTAGGATACCCTGAGGGTGTTAAAGGGTATAGGCTTTGGGATAGAAGTCAACCTGGAGTTAAGATCATTGTAAGTCGCGATGTTACATTTAATGAGTCTGATATGCTATGTCTAAAATCAGAGAATGACACTTTGAGAGAAAAATAGCAAGAAACACTAGTGATGAATCCCGAGTGGATTTAAGTGTTCAAACCCCTACCACCTCAATTGAGGTGGAGCATCAAAATCCCGAATTAGAAGATAGTCAGAATGAACATGTTGAGAAAGATGAGGTTATAGAGGAATATCAAGAAGAGCAAAATCATTTGTCTGATTACCAGTTAACTAGAGACAAAGTTATGAGAACATATAGGGTGCCTCAAAGGTTAGAGTTTGATTTTGAACTTGCTTATGCTAGTTATGAAGAACTAGTTGATAGGGAACCAAACACGTATGAAGAAGCCTTGAGGAGTGAACAATCTGAGAATTGGGTGAAAGCAATGAAAGAAGAAATAGATTCCCTCGATAAAAATCAAACATGGGAGTTAGTCCCAAGACCAAAAGACAAGTCTATTGTTGGGTGTAAATAAGTTTTTAAAATTAAGGAGGGAATCACGAAAGGAGAGGCTTTAAGGTTTAAGGCTAGACTTGTGGTCAAAGATTACACACAAAAGGAAGGAATAGATTATAATGAAATATTTTCTCCAGTTGTTAAGTATACCACTATTAGGACTATACTTGCATTAGTTGCACATTTTAATTGGGAACTTGAACAACTTGAAGTTAAAACTGATTTTTTGCATGGTGAACTTGATGAAAAGATTTTTATGTATCAACCTAAGGGTTTTGAGAATAAATAAAAACCTAATCATGTGTGTTTTCTTAAACGTTCTCTATATGGCCTAAAACAATCTCCTAGACAATGGTACAAACGTTTTGATTCGTTTGTTCAAACCATTGGCTTTAAAAGGAGTGAATTTGATCATTCCTTATACTATCAATGTGATGCTAATAATAATGATTGTGCGTTTTTGTTACTATACGTGGATGGTATGCTTTTGATTCGTCCCAACTTGAAACTATTAAATGATATTAAGACTACTTTGAACTAAGAATTTGATATGAAAGACCTAGGTAAAGCTAAAAGAATTTTAGGCATGGAAATTCAAAAAGATAGGTCAAATTCATTGTTATTTTTGCATCAGGCTCCATACATAATGAAAATTTTGAAAAAGTTTGGCATGAATGAATGCAAATCTATGTATGCCTTTGGGCAATCAATTTGTATTATCTAAAGAACAATCACCTGCTAATGAAGAAGAAGAGGAATATATGAAAAGAATTCCATATTCAAATGCAATTGGTTCTGTGATGTATCTAATGGTGTGTACTAGACCTAACTTAGCCTTTGCTGTTAGTACACTTAGCAGGTATATGTCCAACCCTGGTCCCAAACATTGGGAAGTTTTAAAATGGTTGTTTAGATATTTGAAAGGAACATGCAATGCTGGTTTAATGTATAAGTTTAGTTCTGAAAGAATAAAATTGAAAGGTTTTACTAATGCTAATTATGCTGGTGATACAGATAATAGGAAATCTACATCTTCCTATGTGTTTACTTTGTGTAATTCATGTGTTAGCTGGAAATCACAACTTCAACATGTTGTTGCATTATCCACTACTGAATCTGAATATATTGCTACTACTAAAGCCTTTAAAGAATCTTTGTGGTTTAAAGGTATATTAAATGAACTTGGTGTTTTTAATAACAATGTGACAATATATTGTGATAGTCAATCTGCTATTCACCTATACAAAAATCCTGTTTTTCATGAACGAACTAAACATATAGATGTTAGATTGCATTTTATTCGAGATATGATTTCTCAAGAACTGATAAAACTTGAGAAAATCCTTTCAGAATATAATCATGCAGACATGGGAACTAAGGTACTCCCATTGGTAAAGTTTAGAAGTTGCCTTGATCTTCTAAATATCGGTACAAACTTGTAAGTCTCTTCCCTTAAGCTATTTATTAACTTATCTAACTTGCAGGTTGATTTGACATCAAGGTGGAGGTTGTTGGGTATTTAAGTGATGTCGAAATAACCCCTAGGCTATGATGAAAAACAGTGGCCCGTTAACTTCATAGGCTCTAAGCCCTGGATTGAAGAATATCATTTAATCCACACCACAAAGAGTTAGAACCCAATTGTTGTTGGGTATTTTGAGGAAATCAACCCATTAGGGTTTGGTGCTTAATACTCGGTTTGTTGAGATAACTTTGAAAAACAGATTGGGTTCACTTGGTATCCTTATCCTCTATATCTCTATCCTTGATAACTAATTTCATATCTTGAGGAGTGTATCTTTGTGAGAAACTCATGGAAATTCGTTTTCACCTCCTACCTATAAATTGGAGCTTTGGCCTCGGTTTCAAACACACCAAAAATTACTGTGCTTTGTGCCTCTTGGAAGAAACTGGAAAACGTCTCTGCCTTTGTGTGCAGCCTTCTTCAGCCTTAGTGTGCCTCTGATATTCTACTGTTATCTCCAACCTTTGGTGTACCCCTTTGTGGTGTTGGATTGAATCTCTGAGCCGAATAGAAAGGGGATTATTTGTTCATTTTAATCTCAATTCTTCATTTATCGATTTCATTTTAGTTTGGTGTTAATTCACTTACTAATTTGTTAATTTCTTCTATTTGTAGGATGGATTATCACTAATATATACCTTGATATTTTATCACAATATTTTAAGGCATCTCTTTGTATCTTGCCACCAGAAAAAGGTTCTCTGTTTTTCCAACAGACAAGAAAGTTAAGGAAGATCTCTTCTGCTTCTCATTATCATATAGGTTACGACCAGGGACAATGTTGGAACTTCTAATATATTTGTGTGCAGAACGACCATGATGGGAAGTGATTGAAGAAACGGAGTACAGTACCAGTCAGAATACTACGAAGTTTCTTGCGCAAGTAAATTCATTGGATGTCATCTCTTATTTCTGAAATGAAAATATCTTTAGAGGAGCTTGCTGAAAGCATTTGATGAAGAGCCAGAGACTCGTCAATTTTGCTTCAATCAGTTGTCGATTTTTTTGGAGTTCGTCACCCCTGTTATCTTCCCCCCACGGTCCTTTTTGCTGAGAAAGCATTTTCACCCTTTTGATTTTAAGATAGGAAATAATTTACTTATGGTACAGCTTATGCATGAAAAATTTAGTGCTTGTTCATAAGGTTCAAAAATCATTTGGCACATTTAAATGCTTTCTTTTTGTTGTTGTGTTTGGATTTGACTGATTGCATTTTCTGTGAAGTCTCTCATCCCATGTTTTCCAATTTGATTGAACCCTGCCCGGTTTAGAAGTGTAAAGTTGGGTGGACCTACTTAGGTAGAGGCCGAGCACAACATTTTTATAATTTACATGGAATGTGGTACGCGTGGGTTCAAAAGTTGGCGTATTGAGGTTTGGTATGCAATTATATTGAACATTACAAAGGATGAGATTTTAGTAGTACGCTTTACCAAACATTCAACTATTTTCTTTTTCTTGGCATTCGGGTTTTCAACTTTGTAGCACAATGATCCCCAGTGACAAGAGAGTTTCAGAATATGATCCCATATGGTTTGAGTGCAAGAAGAGTGAGGGGTTCCCTAAAATTATTATCTATGATGAATGACAACTTTCATTCGACACAACTAATAACTTTCTTGGAAAGGTCGACACTCTTTAAGGAAGAAAAAGAAATTAAAAATCTTGTGTCTCTCCTAATGTTTCTCGGTTAAGTTCAATGACAATGGCCACACTAGACTATACCTAAGTAAGAATGATGCTTCAATGTTATACCAAAAAGCAGCAGCTTTGGTGTTAAATCAGCCAAGTATAATCTAAGAGCTAAACCAAAGGGGGATAATCTTGTACTAATTTCAATGACACACATGATCTGTTCGTTTGTGTAACAACGTAAGGGAAGAAGGAATAGCTTGGCCAGACAGTATAAAAAAAGTTGCGTTCTTACTTCTTACCCTTTTATAAGGAAACACAATACGAAAATAACGGAAGGGGTTTAGACTATAATTCTTTGGGTACTTCCAAGGGTTGTATCTCCGGTATATCAGCAATTGCTTCGACTATGGAAGACTCTATCACGGGTTGTAAGTGCCTTGTGTAATGGAACTCAATTTGTAACCGATGATGAAGAGGTGTTGATGCCATCAATCCCTTTTTCAGATCAACTTGCAATTCCCTCAAAGGGATTGCAGCCAAAAAGCTCTTAATGTACTCTTTGCACGACTCTTTTCCGGTGCAGACTATCTTCTGTTCTTCTTCACTATTTCCTTGCACATTACTGCTGCAGATAGTAATTTGTCCTTTGCAACTGCCCTCCTGCACTTCCTTTTTCTCATCGGTTATATGTTCACTGTCTGATTTTTTAGGCTCAATACGTTGATGGATGGTTGTATCTCGATCAAATTTCAAGATGAATGCTTGATTGCAGCCCTCATAAAGCCTCTCACCCAATGTGTCGATGATGTAGTATGAATCTTGTTCGACCTTTAAGATGAAAAAGTGGTCGTTCCAGCTAATAATGTAAACTAATGGGTCACCAGTCAGAGAGCAATGCATGTCAGTTAGACAAATCTCATCCCAAATGTTGTCAAACGACATCGCACCATGGAGGAAATCACAATCTCCATTTTCTAGTCCTTCTGGATGGAAGAAGCCAATGAAGGACTTCTCCGGTGCAACAGAAATCGGACGAACTTTAGCCTGGAGAACTGTATCCAGGTCAAAATGCTTGTCTGGGAACCTTTCCCTATAGGTCTCGTTTTCACAGAGATTCCTCCACTCTAATGAACCTTCACGGATCAGGCTGTCGAGTTGGGACTTGATCGGCATTTCATCTGAGTTTGATTGTAACCAATCAGCAATCACGGCTACCAGGGTTGTACATGCACTTTCGCCTGCTGCTCTTTCACTCCTTTGATCAATCGAAGCAAAGAAAACTTGTGTTTGTAACTTCATATGTCCATCGCGACTGATTATCTCTTTCTGCTCCCAGTTACCCACAGCAAAATTGTCATCTCCAAATGCAGAGGCAGATAGCATATTTGCAGCATAACCTTCTTCGGTTTTCTGGTGCAGTCAAATGGATAGACATTGTCAGAAGCAAGTCCTACATTTATCACAATGTAATGTAATGAAGGAATAAAAGAAAGCCACGAGATGGAAGCATACCCCAAAAGTGGATTCATCTGACGAACTAAGTAGCCGGCGATCAAAATCAATATCATCCCCACCTTCCTCCCCATAATATTTTTTCAGCAAGGGCTCTCCTTTAACTTTAGGAGATCTGAAGCTTAGTTTCCTTTTCCTCCAGGGAAGGATTCCACGTTTTGAAGTCGGCTGGATGGACTGATCAAACATTTTCCCTACATCCGACTTGCTATAGCTATAGTAGACCCAGTCCTCGTCTTCACTACTGCTCGTGTTTGAGTAACTTGCCGTCCCAGCATGATTTGCATAGGCCAAAGTTCCATAACTGAACGACTTCCGACTACCGGAATCTTCCTTCCCTTCCTCTGAGTCCCCTTCTTCTGAGTCATCAAGTGATTCCGTATCAAGTGGGTAAATTTCCTCGCTTCTGACCGAGCTCCTTCCATCACTGCCCTCCTCTTCGTTACCTGTCTTTTTAGCCCTTCGGCTAGATAAACCCATAAAAATATTCACTCTTTTCAGACTGGCTTTGAGAATGGAATTCTCTGCTTTCTCTGTTGGGGAGATTTCTCCATAACAGGGCGAAAGAGGAAAAGAAACAACTGGTCTCATCATCATTCCTGAAGGTTCCTCGGCATTCCTCAATTCTAGAAGGATGATGGTCAGCTGCAAATGAATGCAACTCTTGGTAAAACATACATAGAATCAAACAGAACAAATATATATGCAAAACATTGATAATTTGTTTGGTAAGGTGGACTACACGTTGTACCAAACACTCTTAACGAATAGGATCACACTTAACAGATAAATAAAAGATACCAATGGTGCAGGTGTCTTACATAAAGTAAAGGCCTATTATCAATGCTGGCACCAGGCATATCCATGGGAATCGTGACTTCTCTGTCCTGGTTTTCTACATGAGACGTAAAGTCTGCAAGGTTCAACATTCCAGTCGCAATAATAGGGATCCTGCCATTTGTTCCACGCTTCGAGCCCTAATTTATAACAACAGATCAGTATTCGGATCTTCAAAGGGATAAACCATCAGCATATTCACATGGTTTATGAAGCTGACTAGTTCAACCAATTCCCCCTGTGTTGAGTTTGACATAATCACTAAAGCAGGGTATATGCCATGTCCTAATCAACAAAATCGACCAAATTGTGGAACAGAATATAACAGTAATTTTTATCTTAAAAAAAAAAAATCAAGCCCACAACCCAAAACCTGGGTAGGATCAATCTCCCAAAGGAATTGTCAACCACAAGATCAAAAGCCTCACACTAAGCACAAGTTGGTACACAGTATAGTACTAGACAGTAGTGGAGCGTATAGTGACAGGGTTTGAACTTTTTTTTCTTCTTTATTGTAGTCCAGCAACCTTACCAAACATGCCATAAATTTATGCGTATATTCCGACTACGTGAACTAGAATGAAAAACCAAGAACCAAATTCTATTAGACACTGCAAAACCAAGAACCAAATTCTAGTAAACTGCAAGAGAATGAACCTGAAATAATAACTCAACGATTCAATAACAACCCAAAGAAATCATCCTATTAATTCCAAATTTTACCGAACAAAAACTTACGAGCTCAAGGGATCAAACCGTTTTCCTCCCAAAGGTAAAAACTAGAGAAATATGCTTGATCATTCTATTGAAAAAGAAAACCAAGAATATTTACCTCAATTTTTCCAAAAACAAGATTTTCTATTAGCTTACTTTAAACGTCGCGTACTAATGAATTTATCATCATGATCTTCTCAGCAATAAATGCTAAACCAATTAAGTTAAAAAAAAAAGTCAAACAGCATTAATTAACACCATCCTCAAAACTCAAATCCATCAAAAACAAAGAAAATCTCAGTTGAAAACTCACATTAAAAACAGTAAATGAAACCTCCCAAGGATGAAACAAACCCTCCTTGTAAGCTAACAAATTGCACACATTCTGAAACTTTTCATTCCATTCAACAACTCCATCTTCTTCTAAAGTTTCCTCCTTTGTGAAATTCCTCCTCACACTTCTTCTAAAAGTCCTGAAAGCATTGGCCTTTGACCCTTTCCACTTGATCTCAACCACAAATCTTGCAGAATCTTTGAGTTGTGATGCTATGATTAGGTCCTTAATTTGATGAATGGTGATCTTGGCCTCAACTTTCTTGGATGAAATGGAAGGCCATGGCCTCCACTTCATCATCTTCACAACCATTCTTCTTCCTTTTTCCCTAAAAGATTATAAGCTGAATAAAAACTTGTTGACTTTTGATGATCAAGGATGAGGTTCAATCTGTTGAAAGTACATAAAAAGTTTATAAATTTGGATGGGATGGGTGTTTTTGAAGAAGAGTGATTTTTGGAGAATGGTTCTGATTGTAAGATGAAATTTAAAAGTTAGTTTTAGAGAGAGGCATGTGTATAGGCTGACAGCGATTATTTGCTTTGTGCACAACCACTTCTACTAGAGAGACGCGGGAGAGAGAGAGAGAGAGAGAGAGGCAGGCCGGCAGTAAAATATACACCTAGGAAATAACGTATGCATCTCTTCCAACTAGTAAAGTACCCACATATTTTGTCCCAATTTTATTTTTGTTAGTTGCAAAATAATAATAATAATAAATTAGTTGATTTGGAGCTTCGAACCAAAGTGAAACTATTTAGATTGTTCACCTGAGCCTCGCTACAATGACAGGTTGAATGACACTTTTAAAAACAGGGAGGACACTGTTTGAAAGATTAAAAAAAAAACACAACACCCAATCAATTGTTGCCACCCACCCTTTCACCCAATTTTCTGTCAATTGCCCTGGCCAAGCAACATTATTCTTGGTCACCCATTGACTGAGTAATATAATGTAGTATTATGGGTGCTTAACATGAATTTAGGTGGCAATGAGTTTATTGATTTATCATTTAATGAATTCCGGAATGTATTTTTATTCGTTTGATAATGAATTAGTGACTCTACTTCATCCAGACGGCTGTTAAAGTATCAATAACGCTACATTGTATTATTGTAACTTATTTTAGTTTAACTTGTTATCGTTTGTCTTAACATTCTCATTTTTTTTATATAAAATTTTATAAACAATTCATCTTTTAACGATTCCACACTATGGACCATGACAGGTTCAATAACATCCCCTTAAGGTATGTTTCTGATCGCAAAAAAATATGTAGCATGCTCTATTTTATCAAGGATAATGCTAAGTGTACATAAAAACGAGTGGCCCCCACCCCATGTGAATGTATAGACATCACTGTGAATCAATCTTTATGTACGCCAAGAATTACCCTTTTATCAAACTCGTTCACATCATTTTCGAATCACCATTCTTTATTAACAATCAAACCTAATTACCTAATATATCCAATTTTAAGAGAACGTGAACTGATTATCACGCTTATTCATGCTACAGCTGAAAGGATTGAATGACATTTTCTACTCGATTTAAAACATAGATCTTCATGTATTCATAAAATTTTAATGTAGCGTCTAAAACTCGTCTAATCTCATCGATTAAAATTATGTTACCACCGAATAACATACGCTAAAGATATCATCTAGAATATATGTTGACGATTAATTTATGTATAAAGCGAGATGAATAAGAATTTAAGATAGAACCATTGGTTAAATGACAACCAAAATTACTTTAATGTAAAAGCCTTTTCAATCAAATTCTCCCTATCAATGTTCTTACTAATCTAGAAAGAAAAGTGATCCTTATCCTAGAAGACTAAAATAGAAAAATATTAAACTCAAGTTACCCTAATCTTCATTAATATTTTTATAAAATATTGATAGTTTTTAGAAAGGTTACTGTCCTTAAAGTATGTTTGGCACAAATTTTTTCAAGAAAAAAATTATTTTTTTTGGAGAATATATGATTAAAAAGTGAAAAAAATAAAATTATGGGTCCCATAAATTGTGCAGTTGAAAATGATTTTGAAAAAAATATTTTTAAATTAATCTTTGACAAACAAGTCTTTAGTAGTATATATTTACTACTATAGCAATAAATAGATCAAAGTGTGAAAAAGATTTCCATAGTTGATTTTAAATCTATTGAAAATATAATTAATCTTCTTGTTATTTTATTTTAATAAGAATTAAGTTTAGACACACACAAAACGCCTTCACCAGTAAATTCTTTACTTTTTTTCTTAGGGCAAGTGAGAAGACAAAAACTAGGAAAAAAAAGTATTGAACTTGACGCCGTGATTAAATAAACCGAAAAGGATGTTTGGTTAAGACCTTAATGATGTCTTGATGAAGATTGTTTTGTGGACAAAATAATTGATTTTTATGTAATAACTAGGTGCAAGCAACGTGCAATGCACGTTTACTTAGTTTATATTTAATATTTTTGTTTAATAATTAATTTGTTATTAATAAAGATGTAATTTTTTTTTTTTTTGTTAATTAAAGACGTGTCTGAGCGCCCTGCAAGGAGGAAGGAAAATTGATTATGTTACCGTTTTTTTTTTCAAACTTACAGCCCTACAGTGAGAGAATTGGTCCAAAATTTCGGCTCCCAACGACTTGATTTCTACTGAAAAGCAGAAACATACACCCTATAAATAATTAATGATGTAATATTTATATAATTGATAAATAATTAGATGTGTGATTTTGATATTGTGATGTAAGTTGGTGAGATTGAAGAAAATAAGCAAAAGTAGACAAATTTGGAGAAATGACTAAATTGTAAGGGATCTAAAGTTCGGGGGCTAAAATGTAAATACTTAAAAGTTGAGTCGAATCTCACGATGAAGATTTGAGAGTGCTCGGAGTCAATTGGATAAAAGAAGATGTCAATGGGATCAAATTTAGTCAAAAGATGATCACAAATCAATTTCCAACCGAAAAGTTATGCTCCAGTGTTTTAGTCTCATATTGAGACCTATTTTTGGCATAGGAAGTGATCGAATTGGAGAATGATGTCTGAATTAAAGTTGTAGCCAGATAAGTTAGCTTTCCAACGCATTTTGCATCGCCTCAATAGGACATCGGAATGCAAAGTTATGATAAAAACACTGAAAGAATGTGCAACTGCCTTTTTAAAACAAGAAATTCCGTTACATAATCCGTTATATTGAGACCTATTTTTGGCATATAAAGTGGTCGAATTGGAGAATGATATCTGAACCAAAGTTGTAACCAAATGAGTTTACATTTCCAACGCATTTTGAATTGCCTCAATCGGATATCGAAATACAAAGTTATGATAAAAACATTGAAAGAATGTGCAGCTGCCTGTTTAAAACAAGAAAATCTGTTACATAGTCTGTTATATTGAGACATATTTTTGGCATAGAAAGTGATCGAATTGGAGAATGATGTCTGAATCAAAGTTGTATCCAAATGAGTTAGCTTTCTAACTCATTTTGAATCTCCTCAATCGGACATTAGAATACAAAGTTATAATAAAAACGCTAAAAGAAGGTGCAGCTGCCTGTTTACAATAAGAAATTTCGTTACATAGTCCGTTATATTGAGACCTATTTTTGGCATAGAAAGTGATCGAATTGGAGAATGATGTCTGAATCAAAGTTGTAGCCAGATGGGTTAGCTTTCCAACGCATTTTGAATCGCCTCAATCGAACATCGGAATACAAAGTTGTAATAAAAACATTGAAAGAAGGTGCAGCTGCCTGTTTAAAACAAGAAATTCCGTAACATAATCCGTTAAAATAACAAATTTCGTTAGTTTTTCCGTTAAACCAACAAATTTCATTAAATAGACACTTTTTATATATAGAAAGACTTATAATATTGGAATGCGATTTATTCTTGGGTGGAAAACATCATAATATTGGTTGAATATTGCATATTTCATGCTATGCCAAACGTGGATGAAAATAATTGGGCAACATCAACTAAAGTCTTGAGCACTTGGAATCAATCAACTGTTATATAGAATATGCTGGTGAAGGCACCATACCAATGGTACATTGTTGAAAAAATCGTAAATTTTTAGAAGGGACATGATTAGAGTTTTGACTCGTTATAATTTTATGTTCTATTTCACGTCTCGGCGTGTTTTTAATTTGATAGGTTGATCGAAAAACGTATAATATTTAAGATAAAAAAAAATTAAAGGTTAAATTTTTCTTTATTCTTTGTTGAAAGCAATGAGTTGATATCACATCTTCCCCATTGTGTTCTTTTTCTGCTTTTGTTGAGTGGTTTACATAAAGTAGGTAGCCTTTAGCTCCATCAATTTGCTGTAGGTTGTGGGAATAGAATTGACCATGAAGGGGACCATATTTCAATGGTTGAAGAAAATCTTAAGAATGAATATGGTATGCATATAGAGATACATGTTAAAAATAAATTTGTTGTTAGATTTGGGATAGCTCAATTTAGTAATTATATTGCAATATATTTTATTGCAATAAAAAATAAATTCTTTTTGTATTCACTTTGTACCATGATAGATATTTGGTTTGACTTTTTAAAATCAAATGAAAATTTAATTAAATTACTAAGAGAGTTGTATTCAGTTGGGACTTTTTGAAGATTTTTGTAGGCTTTGTTAAGTGATGAATTTTTGTGGAATTCGTGAACGTTTATAGATGTGTATAGAATTAATGGAAGTCTTTCATAGATTTCTATGGACTTTCATATTAAATTTTTATATACTTTTATAAAATTCATTTGAATTTTAAAAAATTTCATTTAAAATAGAATTTATAAGTATCTAGCGCAACGGCGAAAAATTCAATAACACTGATGATTAGTTTAAGCCTTTAGTCAAATAGAGTCTGCTACCAAAGCTAGGACAGTCAAATCTCCCTTATAACAGATGTTGAGATATGTTTATCCAATAAATTAACACCATATTTGATACGATAAACTTGATAGAATTGAGAAACTAAAATAAATTATGTTTCTGTTTGGTACAAATTAAATTTGAGTCAAAGTCAAAAACTAACTCTAATCACACATTTTATGAGATTTTGAACTTTTCAACCATACATTTTATTAAAAATTACTAAAAATCTTATTTTAATTCCCACCAGATATGGGCTACATTTAATTATTATACTATATTATTAGCGTTCAAGTAAATATTACTAACTTTTTAAGATGAATAGTATTGGATTCCATAAAATGTGTGATTAATAAATGAATAGTAGTTGTAATATGTGGTTAAAATTAATATTTAACTTTGACTGAACAAAAAATAATAATTTATGTATAACTTCAAATTTTATGCGAATAGAGATATTTTCATATCTAATATTGGACAACAGAGAATTCAGTATTGGTTTCATTGGTCTCAATAAATTCACGTATTCTTTGTTAAGAGATGAATTTTTGTAAAATTTATGAACTTTTATAAATGTGCATATAATTAATAGAAATCGTTCATAGATTTCTATGGACTTTCATATTAAATCTTTTATGTACTTTCATAAAATTCATTTCAATTTTTAAAAAATTCATTTAAAATAGAATTCATAAATATATCTAGCACAACGGTGAAAAATTCAATATATATATATATATATGGTTTTTATTTTTATTTTTATTTTTTTTGATTGAAAAGTTGTGCATCTCATGAAATATGTGGTTAAAATTAATTGTTGACCTCGATTTAAATTAAAATTTTAGTTTTAATCCCTAACAAATAGCGGCTTAATATAAAAAAATTACTGTTACATTGAAAATGCATTATTTTTTCAAAAATAAAAAAAGGATAAAAATATCTAACCGTTTGCAGTTAAAAAACTACAAATCTGCACTTGTTCAATAAAGCAAGCCTAAAATCATGAGGTGTATCAAGCTCAATCATTTGGTTGTTATTCATATAATCAATTGTAACATTTTCAAGATACAGTCTAAGTAAATTTAATATAACAAGATTAGGGTAAGATTAAATCGTACAATAAATAAAATTTCAATATTTTATCCTATTGTTTATTTCACTTACTAAACTTATCATGATATACAATGTTGAAAAATCAAATCTCCATTTTATATGCATATATGATTAGATTGTCGTGTTACATTTTATTTTTTGCATAATTCCTGGTGCACGAGAATTAGTTTCACAGTAAGGCGCGACCCCCATCCAAATGTATTTTAAAAAAATATGTGCCCCCCTCGCCCTCCCCTTGTATCTAACCTGGCAGTAGCCTATGAAGCAGACCCCTGTGATTAGGGGTGGGCAAAAAACCGCCCAACCCGCTCGAACCGACCGGTTCGAGTCGGTTTTTTTTATTTTTTTAAGCTGGGTTGGGTTTTTTTTCCCCCTGGCGGGTCGGTTTGGGTCGGGTCACGGGTTGGGACACAAAAACCGCCCAAACCCGCCCGACCCAACCCGCAAAATGGAAAAAAAAAAAGAAAAGAAACGTGGGTTATTAGCATTTAGCGTGTCCCAGACTCCAATTCCCAGTCTCCTAAACTCCCAGCTCATTTCTTGAAATTCGAAACCAAGCTCAAGCTGCTCAACCCGATACAAACCCTAGAAAATCTCTCCTCTCCCCGTCTCCCACAGGCCATAGCCCCGCTAAAATCGTCGACGGTGCTGGTAAGGTGGAACGCAGATCTTTTCTTCGACTGGTGAGTAGTTATCGACTTCTATTTTACTATTTTGTTTTGGTACTCATGTAAAGAAACTGTAGAATTTATACCAAACGAAAACTCTTGCAACTTATTATATAAAGGAAGAATAAGTACCACTTACCAGGAAGTTGACATAAGCAGCAAATTTTGGGTGGACAAGTTGATTTTTTTTATTTTTGTTTTGTTTCTTTTTCTGTTGTTGAACTTGGAAAATGGGAACCCAAGTAATTTTTGTGCTAATGGTCTACGATTTTCTGTTTCAGGTTATGCTCTTGCCTTGGATATGACATGACAGCGAGGGAAATCCAATCTACTGCTAAGGTGTAAATATTTCTTCTTTTTCTTCTTATTATATTTGTAAAAAAGAAATTTCTTGTTATTCATAGATCAATGAAATCACTTGTTAATGATTCTGCTTTATATGTAACTTTTGGCAGGGAAAGGAAAAGACCTTTTGGAGCATGCTATAACAGAACATAAGTTATCCTTAAGCAGATGGACTCAGGTTTAGTATATTCTTCTTTTCTTGTAGACTATAGTGCATTAATAATTGTAATGTAATGTATGTATTTGGTTTGTTCGTAGTTCATAATTTCTTTAATGTAACTTTAACTTTTAGTGCCTCATTGCACGTTACTGCCTGTACTTTTGCTATAACAGAACATAAGTTATCCTTGGTGAAAGTGATTAGGTTTTTAAGTTACTGGGTGCCTCTTGTTAATCTAATTTTTAGTATGGTTCAAGAGATTATAAATGGGCAGGTAACTTAGTTCTTCAATTGATGCAAAGATGGATGCATATAGAACTTAGTTCTGTCAACATGTATACATTATGTATATGCTGTCATATATGTTGTGTGTTAGCAGATGGCTGAAGTCACAGATTTTTGCTTGTGGTAACTGCCAAGTCCCAATAGTTTTGCAGAGGCTGAAGACACATATTTTTGCTTGTGCCAACTGCCAAGTCCCAATGGTTTTGCTGGGGCTGAAGTTACAGCTTTTTTCTTTTGCCAAGTCCCAATAGTTTTTTGTCTAAGTATTGTAAATTGGTAATTAAATATGTAAATTGTTAACGTTGCTCTATATTCTGTAAAAAAAATAGTATTGTGGGACTTTAATGTTTGTTGGCAGGTTGTTCCAACTTCCAACCCGACCGACCCAACCCAACCCGACCGATATTTGATTGGGTTGGGTTGGGTTGGGTTTCAATCTTTACGTGGGTTGGGTTGGGTTGAATTTCAATAAAACCGATCGTGTTGGGTTGGGGCAAAAATCGACCCAACCCAACCCACGCCCACCCCTACCTATGATGCAAGCAAAACTCTTATTTTTTTCATGATGATTTATGTGATGGAAGGAGTATCACTCAAAGACATAAACTAGATTCAAATAAGGAAAAATCCCCACGTACAGGTGGGGGTTTCACAGGGGCCTGCCAGGCCTCTCACAACATGGCGGGCCCCACATTTTAAAAAAGAAAAAAAAACCCACCCCCTCCCTCCTATATGTCTTGTCTGTAAGCCATCCACCCTTTCTTTTCCCTGTATGTCTAGCATAGCCCTTCATATAAATGTTTAATTAGGGTTTGTTTCATAATTAAATGTGAATAATTAGGTCATGACCTAAATTTTAGGCAAAAGCATTTTAAATAAGTAAGAAAATCAAGGGCCACAAAGTGCAAATGGATGCATGTGGGTTGATGCGCCTCCAAAGCGACAACGTTTAGCCAAATGTCAAATGCGATTCATTTTGTATAATATTTGTTCAACTCTGAGACGAAAAAATCGGCCGACCAATTCTACTCCCCCCCCTATCGAAATGATTAATCCCTATCCCAACCCCTTCCCCTACCAAAATTATTATTATTAAAAAATCACATTAATAAAAACAATAAATAACGAGACATTATTGAAAAAGGATAATTTATATCGGATAATAATTGAATTCATACAATAGGATAAAGAATCCACATTCTTTAATAGAAAAGATATGTAAGCAACTAATCGCATGCATAAAGATAGATTTTTTATTTATTACGATCAATCATGCAACGATGAATTCATTTCTACACCTTCTATATACTGTCAGTCACGCTGTGAAACCTGGTCATATTCGAAATACCTTAATTACAAGGAGCAATATGATGAAGGCTAAGTTTGTGATTGGAGCGAATTAATTTTCTAAGCTAGATTATCCTTCCATAAATGATAAATAGTATGCACTTCATAAAAAATTAATATAACAAAGATTAGGTCATTACATCAATTGGATTTCTTGGTGGGATTTTTGTTTTTAGATTCACATAATTGGGAGTATTGGATTATGATTTTTTTTTTTAATTAAAAAAATAGAAAAAAGGGGATTATGAATATTTTTCAGTTGTAATTAAATAAGAAGACAACTGTGTTAAAATTTTATGCTATTACCATTTTATTCACAAATTATTTCTGCAATTCTTATTTATAGTCACTTCACATATTGCAATTACAAAGACTATTTTATCTAAAATTTTTGGTTTTTTACAACAATGAATTTACTCACCTAACACGTGAAGTTTTTATGGATAGAAGACAATTTCATTTAAATCCAATGTATTTAAACTCTCCATTTAAAAGTTTTAACCCTATGAAATCATGAACTTCTTCTAAGATTAGACAACGATGCACATAAAGTGGTGTACAATGCAACACGAAGAAAGAAGCGTAGACAAAAAAATTATAATTTCAACGCTGAAGTTTATCCATAGATCCACATATCACGAGTAGGGTCGAGATTTTCCACACAACAGTTATAACTATAGTTCTTTAGCACAACACCACATGATTGGTTAGGTGGCTCAAACGATGGGTGACCATTAATACAAGTTGACTATTCCATTAAGCATTTGCTAAAGCTTCTTTTTGCTTTGATATCAATTATTGTTTTCTTTTTTGTGCAAAGCCAAAAATGGGTGGTTTAAAACATGCTAAGACTTGTTGCATGCTATGGACCATGATCCATGGCCCATTATTCTCTCTCTCATTTCTCGTGTGTGAATGAAAAAGTTGACTTTTTAAGAAAATAATTATATGGTTGACTTCTCAATAAAATGTTGATGGTGTATTAATTATTAAACCTATCTTCACATTATGTAAAATCTAGCAAACAAATATTGTAGTATTTTGATGGAAGAAGCAAAAGTTATTTACTTTTAGAATTTAGTTAAAAATGCAAAAACATGTAAAGTGCGTTTGATTGCGAATATGAAATTTGCACAGAAAGAAAATTAATTTTAGCGATTCAATTGTCTAGAATTTATTCGTATGAAATTTTTTAATTAAATGCGTTTGATTGTTACAGTTTTCAACCTAAAAAAATTCATTTTTTATTGGTGGATAGATGAGCGAGGGGGATAAATGAGAGAGATAAAGAGACAGTGAATTATTTGGAAAATAAAAACAACCCCTTATAAAGAAAATGTTTTCATTGTTTTTGAAGAAAATATGGTCACATAATCAAAAGTTAAAAAATATTTTCTATAAAAAAAAAAATTGTCAATCAAATATTCCAAAAGTGGGAATTTGGGTGAAAAAATAAAGTCAATCAAACACCCTCGTAACATTTATTAATAGAGAAAAAGGAGCGTAGTGAAGTGTTATGATCGGCGGCATAAAGAATGTTAATATAACAATAATTATATTATAAAATAGCAATTAGCATAAAATAAAGCGGATATAGCAATATAAATTTTATAATTGTCACGTCAAGTGATTTGCCTCGAAGTTTAATCCTTTTTATTTAGTTAATGTCCATTGACTTATTCGGATTGATAGTAATCAGTGATAAATGGTAAATTGGAATTTTTTTAATAAAACTTTATGTAATCTGAATTTTAAAAGATATGAAGGGGAAAGAGAACGGTCTGAAGGATTTATGTTGATGGACTTGCTGAAAAAATAAGCCCAACAAGTGAAGTACTGCACCTTTGCATTGTTCAATAGACAGAAATAGCTCTAAATTGGACTGTATACTAACTTCTTATTTTTTTTAAATAGAGTTTCAGTTTTGCACCTAATTTAGACAATTTTTTTATCAAACTCTTGAGAAAAAAGAAAGTATGGCTTCTTACACTACTAGTCTAGGAATGGCAATGGGCTAGGATGGGGACGATATTAAGATATTCATATTTACCGTCATATTTATTTACATATTTAATAGTTTTTAATTAGAGCTCCTATTTGTTTCCGCTACTAAGTAGAATTTATACCATTGCAGTCGGAATCTTTGACCAGTTTGTGTGAGAGTGGGCCCCACTTTTTTTGAAAATAACGGTCAAAAAAAATAATTACCCTGTAAAATTAATGTGAAACAAACATGAGCACAATTTATCTTTAAAAGTAAGACTCGATCACCTCATGTTAGTAGGATGATTGCTCCCACTCAATTGGTCAAGTTAAAATCACATGAAAATAAAAATAAAAATAAAGAACATCGATAAGTGAGACATTAAGGGTGCGTTTGATTGTAAGAGTGGAAAATGGGTGGAAAGAAAATGATTTCAGGAGAAAATAATTGTCTAGAAAATATTTTGCAGGGAATTGTTAATTAAGTGTGTTTGATTGGTATAATTTTTCACCCAAAAAATTTTTAAATTTTCTATTCGTTTGACTTTATTTTACATGAAAATTGTCTATTAAAATGATAATTTTTTCCACAATTGGTTATAAAATTTGTTTCCATCACCAAAAAGTAAAAAAAAAAAAATGAAAAAAAAATTATTTCCTAAAAAATCATTTTTTTAATCAAAATTTAGTGTTCGTTTGACTTTATTTTATATGGAAATTGTCTATTAAAGTGAAATTTTTTTTACCATTAATTATGACATTTGTTTCCATTGAAGAAAAAAACGTAAACTGGAAAATAAATTCCCACAAAAAAGGTGGGAAAATCATTTTCTCCAAAACCAAGGAATTAGGCGCGTGAGGTTGTAGGGTGGAAAAAATTTTACCTAGAAAAAAAAGCTATCAAACAAGTTATTTTGGGTGAAAAAGGAAATCATTTTCCATTTTCCATGAAAAATAAGGCCTGTCAAACACAACCTAAATGATTGCACGTGATGTGCTACATAAAAACAAATTATCATGTTATGTATCAAGTGACATCAATTACGATTAGTATAAGAATAAATACAATTATTTGAGGGTTCAATTTGAGGGTAGAAAGTTTTGTTTTACTTTTGTTACATGCTACTATCGAGTGTAATATATTTTGCAATGGTTGAAATTTTCAAGTATAGTAGGTTTTCGTTGTGCTCGTTTGCCAAAACGTGTGAAAAAATAACTAAAACTTTAGGTGGTGTTCTCTTTGTGTTTCAGTTTTGTATTTTGAGTTTTGAATTCGTTTTGTGTTTTGTGTTTTGAGTGTCTGTTTTGAAATTTCTGAAAATGCGTTAATTTGCCATTCCTAAAACTGCTTTTACAAAAACATGAAAATGGAAAACGCGTTTACTTTGAAATTTTGAGAATTTTTTTAAATAATAATTTATTCAAAATATCTGATTATTCAATAAATTTTAATGGTTTAATGTTAATATAGTATTAAATAACATATAAATTTTGAAATTGGTGAAACTTCAAATATATTTTTTTTTTCAGATATTAAAAATATAACCTAAATTACATTTGACAAAACAGTTCAATCGATACGATTGGAAGTTTACATGTCATGACAAAATAAAGTTTTGACAATTGGCGATTTTGGGTTGGCGAAGAGGGCGCAGGAGATTATGAAGAACCGAGATTTTGGGTTGGCGAAGAGGGCGCATTTAACGATTTAAGTTTACCATTTGAAAGAGTAGTAAGAAAATGAGAACAAGCGAAGAATAGGATGAGACTTACGTCTACTCATTTCACCTTGAAGAAGAAGAGAACCACAGTGGTGATCTCAAGTCTCTCAATCTATATCTATACCTAATAATCTATCCATTACATATATGTCGTTCATGAGAATATTAGGATAAATTTATAGTAGGTCAATTCACGGTCGAAAAAAGAGAAATATTTCTGCACTAGCTATGCAATGCAACTTATGAGTGAAACAATTAAAAGGGAAAATAGAGACAGTATCATTAATTGAAGAACAGCTACATCTGGCTGAAAACTAAAATTGTTCTTATTCTATTAATCTATTCCTGGTACTTAAGTAAACAATAGCCTGTACATAATCAATTGAACATAAACAGAGAAAAAATGAACTCCATTTTTCACCATCAAAATTGTATCATCGAATACATAGCTAGCCTCTGCGGGAATCATATCATATCCTGGTTTGTTTTTGACGAAATGCAGATTTGATGACTTGATTGATTGATCGAACACAAAGATCGAAATGGAGCTCTTGACGGCCTCGGTTTCTTTTCTTCGATTTTCTTCATCGAAATTAGATATGAGTTCGTCCTCGAACATCTTCTTCGATTCCTCCCCAAAGATCGAAGCCTACAATGATCTTGAGACGAGCTACTATTTAATTCATCATCACTTTCATATACTAACGAGAATAGACTCGATCTCATTCAAATCTTCAACCTCCTCGAATTCTTCATCCTCATCCCTAAAATTACATTTTCTCTCCAAATCATCGACTTAACACCAAAATCAACTTCTCTTACAATTCCATCTCTTAGAAGCTTCATCATAAGCATCAACACCACCATCTCCTTAGCTCAACACCCCCACCTTCACCGGCGGACTCCACCCGTTTCACCATCACCAAAACGGAGACCAAGGCTGCGGCATTGGCAAAAACGAAGCACTCGGAGCTACCCATGCAAAAGACCACCAAAGTACAGCAAAACGAGACCTCAACCTTAAATCCTAAGCGCTCACACTCGAGCCTCGGCTTCCATCCCAGCTCACCAAACCAACAACCCGACGACTTACACCATCACTAACAACACTACCTACACCATGAGACCAACAACACCACACGGCCATCGACCCCGGAACCACCAAACCGAAGCTCACCTCAACCCAGACCGCACTAAGCCAAAACCCCAAGCTACGGCCTCCAACACACCGCCACAAATTTCGCAAATTCGAACTCCAAAACCACCACCATCTTCACCTCCAAAATCGACAACCACCTGCAACACCTCCGCAAGTTCACCTCACCAACATCACACAATCAACCCACAAAACCAAGAAAACACGAAAACCCATGGACTTACCTCACTTCGCCACCCATTTGCAAACTCGAACACTACCGGAAAAACTCAAGAATCAGAGCGAGAAACCCAGCTCGAACCCCTAACACCTCGGTTTAGCCTTCAATCCGCGCCATATTTATTGCACTTGCCGCCACCACTACCATAAGTGGTGGCGCTGCCACCAGCCTCCGTCGGCGGTGTGGTGGAATCGGAGGAAGGGGGCGAAGCCCCTTCCCTCCCGTCGCTCTCTTTCTCTCTGTGGGAAATGAGAGAATGAGAGAGAGAAACCTTTTTTTTTTTTTGGTTAGAAACGCGTTTCCCGTGTTTTTCAAATTTTTCGAGTTTTCAACAGAAAATGCCCAAAACGACATTTTTCCCGTTTTCTGTTTTCTTCAGTATTTTTCTTTGTGTTTTCGAAAATGCGTTTTCGAAAACGAGAAAGAGAACACGTTTTCACCGTTTTGAAAAATCGAAAACAGAAAACGACTTGAAAACAGCAAAAAGAACAGGGCCTTAACAACTAAAAAATTTCATTTCAAAATTACATACAACAATTTTGAAGAAACAATAATTGATTATTTTTAACTATGAATCTGAAATTACTTACAAATACCTAATTGAGATTTTCATTGTGTTGCCAATGAAATACTAATAAATATTGAGAAATTCAATTTCGCGATATAAATTTTATTTATAAAAAACATCAAAAAAGTATTTACACAACTGCACAGTCTGCACTGGTGTGTGTGTGTGTGTGTGTGTGTTTTAACCCCAGAACGGAGCTTTGTCCTTAACAGCTCAATTCGCTTTGCAAGCAGCAAACAATCAAATCAAATCAGTGAATCACTATACAACAAGTGAGTATATTTATATTTGTGAATTCTTTCATTTCTGCTTGTTTATCTTACCGTAATTAGTTCTTAAATTAATTAGTATCCGATTTCCATTTTTCGGATTTGGGGTTATCAAGATTTTCAATTCAAGAATTATTCTTCACTGAGTGCATACTTATTGATTGTCTCAGCCGGATGTGCATATGCGTGAGAAGTGGGGTTGGGGCTTGGGGGTTGGGAGGAGTTACAAATCCGCGTAGATAAACGAGGGTTTTATGTATATGTGGAAATGAAGAGTGGCAGCAAGGGTTAAAGGGATGTCAGAAAGGAAAGAGTGGCAGCGAGGGTTTTATGTATATGTTGAATCCTGTTAATGATGGGAAGACTTTTAAAAGGGATATCTTTATGTCAAAGCTGTTTTCAGCTGCGGGGAAAGCTGGCGAGAGGCAAAGAGAAGTGGAAATCAGCGACTGAGTCTGGAAAGGCTGCATATGAAGCTAAATCTGCAAAAGGCGAGTGTGAAAAATAACAAACGCAACAAGAAACAGCAAAGCTCTGCTGATGAGGGTGATTAAGAATCTGAGAGATTGAGATCTGAATTTAGTGATGTAGATGATGAGTCAAGTGGAGAGAGAACTGTATGAGAAAGGAAATGAGATTTTTGTATGAGTTAGGACTCAAATTTGGGACTTTTTGGCAAACCCATGGCGTGGACACTGGATATGTAATTACAGACTTTTGGCATACGTTTTGAAATCTCAATATTAGAACTAAAACGAAATGTAAACTATTGTTTGTTATTATTCAAAGTCACACAAAATGAGTGTGCATATACAACATAAATTGGCGCCAAAAGCCAACTGACACAACTAACATTTAGCTGGCAAACTAACTACCTAACTTGCTAACTAACCTGCCAACTAACATCTTTTACGCACATTTTGGATAACAAAGGATTAAGAATGAAGGCAGGTAAAGGCTTGGTAAAAGCATCCGCAAGTCGATGTTTCGATCGAACCGGAAGACGCTTCACTATCCCAGCTGTAGTTTTGTCATGGACAAAATGGCAATCGATTTAATTGTGTTTTGTTAGTTCGTGGAAGACAGGGTTAGTTGCAATCTGAATTGCAGCATGATTGTCATAATAGAAGATGGTTGGAGATGTAGTAGGGACTTGAAAATCCTTCAACAATGGATTGATCCAAATGATCTCACTCACCGGATGCAAGAGCCCTATGCTCCTCTTCAGCTGATGAACGAGACATAGTTGGTTGCCTCTTTAATTTCCATGAAATCATTGAATTGCCAACAAAAATGCAAAAATCAGTAGTAGACTTTTGTGTATCAATGCACGACCACAAACAATATCAGAAAATGCTCGAATGCTGATGGATAAACCAAAAGGCATTTGTGAGGAAACGAAAGACCTTGTCTAGGATTGCACTGTAAAAGTAATGTCAGGCCATGATAAGGTCAAATATATGAGCCTTCCAATTAATCTTCTGTAATGAGAAGCGTTTGGTAGTAAATTTCGTTCATGAATGCTGTGTGTTGACTTTATTTCCATAGGATTGCTCACTAGTTTGCAATCCACATAACCTGCATCCTCAAGCAATGATGAACGTACAATTTCGATCCCCAAGAAGTACTTCAAACATCCCATATCCTTGAGCTTGAATTGAGAGTGTAAGAATTCCTTTAATGAGTTAATAACGTGAACATTATGTCTAATTATTACAATGTCATCCACGTATACTAGCAATGCTCAAAATTGTCTTCAGACCTTCTAGTGAAAGGGGAATAGTCTGCTTTAGATTGATTGAACCATGCTGGATGAGGGCATGAGTAAACTTTAAATTCTACTGTCTTGAAGCCCGTTTAAGTCCATATATGGACTTCGTGCAATTTACAAACCATCATCTCCCCTGTTTGAAAGGCTTAAGGAATTCATGGCCAAGAGGAAGATCCCTATAAACTTCCTCAAACAAGTCACCATTCAGGAATGCATTAAGTGCCACTTATGGTGGGATACAAGAGTGAGTAAAACTTTGACAATAACATTTTTGGCCACCGAGGAGAAGGTGTCAAAGTAATCAAATCCTTCTTGTTGTGTGTAACCTTTTGCAACGAGGCGTGCCTTATGCCTCACAAGTAATCCATCCGAGTTATATTTGTTCTTATAAATTCACATGCATCCTATAGAGTGCTTCCCAGGAGGTTGAGGCACAATGAACCAGATGTGGTTGAGTTCTATGGCTTCCAATTCAAGTTTCATTGCATCACGCCATTGAAGAAATTTGACAGCTTGATGGAAAAATTGAGGCTCAAAATGAGATGAGATATTTAATACTAAGTGTTTGTGAGGTTTAGATAGATTTTTGTAAGAAACAAAGTGACCAATATGATTTGGGGAATGAATAATAGAATGATCAGTTTGAGAGATCAAATTGCAATGATAGTTGTAATCTATATTCAAGAGAGAGAGAAAGGTATATTTCTTATTTCATAAGTAAGTCTAGGGATTACATATATACACAAGACTAATAATATTTACACGTCAAGTCCCTATAGATAAGATTCTATACAATAGGGTAATACATGTTTACTTTTGTAACACTCCCCCTCAAGCTGGAGCATAGATGCTTATCATGCCTAGCTTGTTACAAAGATAATCAACCCGAACCCCGTTTAGAGCCTTTGTGAAAATATCTCCCAATTATTCACATGTCTTCTCATATCCTGGAGAAATCAATCCTTGCTGAATCTTCTCACGAACAAAATGACAATCAATCTCTATGTGTTTCGTTCGTTCATGAAACACAGGATTAGATGCAATATGAAGGGCAGCTTGATTATCACACCACAATTTTGCTGGTACTGAAATTTTGAGACATATTTCAGTCAATAGCTGACATAACCACATTATCTCATACGCAGACTGTGCCATAGCCCTATATTCGGCCTCTGCACTCGATCTTGACACAACGTTCTACTTCTTACTTTTCTATGAGACCAAATTTCCTCCAACGAAAACACAATAACCTGATGTAGATCTTCTATCCACTTTAGAACTTGCCCAATCTGCATCTGAGAAACATTCAATACGAGTGTGCCCATGATTTGCATACAAGATACCTCGTCCGGGTGCTCCTTTCAAGTAGCACAAAATTTGTTCTAGCGCTGCCCAATGATGAACTGTTGGGGATGACATAAACTGACTAACAACACTGACAGAATATGCAATATCTGGACGAGTCACCGTAAGATAATTTAGCTTTCCAACCAACATTCTATATCTCTCAGGATCTTCAATTTGTTCTCCATCTCCTGTAAGGTGCATGTTTGGAGTCATTGGAGCACTACAAGGTTTCGCCCCCAACTTTCCTGTTTCAGTTAATAAGTCAAGGACATATTTTCTCTGAGATAAGAAGATTCCCTTTTTACTCCTTGTGACTTCAACACCCAAGAAATACTTTAGCATCCCTAAGTCTTTCGTGTGAAACTGAGTATGAAGGAAAGACTTAAGGGACGAGATTCCTGTAGTATCACTTCCAGTAATGACAATGTCATCCACATACACGACTAAAAGAATGATACCAGTTGCCGATTGTTTGTAGAACACAGAATGGTCAGACTTGCTTTTCATCATACCAAACTTTTCAACAGCCAACTAAATTTTCCAAACCAAGCACGAGGACTCTGTTTCAAACCATACAGAGATTTTCGAAGATGACAAACTCGCCCAGACTCCCCGTGAGCAACAAAACCAGGAGGTTTGTAACGACCCAATTTTTAGTTTAGATCGCCATCGAACGTTCCACTTAAAGTAAGGACTTTTTCCAAAACCACAATTTATTCATACGTGCTTGGCTATACCTCAGATTTGATAATTAACGTATTAGGAACAAATGACATGCAACCAAATTTACGAAATTGATACAAGTGGCAGTCAAAAAAAAAATTTCAATTCTGACATAATTAATACGATGGTCCAACTAGATAGTCAAATTACTCATTGCTTGGTTAAAATCAAGAGAGAGAATTTATATTAAAATTCTATAGGTTGGCAAGCAAATTGGTATGGCGTTTTCCTCCAAATTCGCTACTGGTCAAATTCAATTAATAGGTGCAAAATCAAACTCCTACATACACATACACATAAAGAAAAATGGGTCATGAATTATTATAATAATAAAATTCCATTTAAGGCATATTGGAATAGTACAATGATATGTATAAAGTTAAGTCCTTTTCTTTCCCCATTAAAGGTTTGACTCAATTATTTATGCAGAAAAAGTAAATAGTAAGGTAGACATCAAATATCATAAGCAAGTTAAAATTCCCAAATTATCATATGAAATTACATATCCCCCTAACTCTGTTCCAAATTTCAAATAAAATAAACTAGTTCAATAAATTGATAAACCAAGATTTCTGCTAAAACTAAAATTTAAGGCACGCTACACCGGATTTGCTTTATTAATTTCAAACATCTGGTACAACGACTTCACCTCATCGCCCGCCATCCAACGACACGATCTAATCTGTGAGATGTAGGAAAAAAAAAGTGAGTACATGGGAATACTCAGTAGGAACTTCAAAAATATGGTGCAATCTCGAATAAAAACTTTTAGAACAAACGTCAAAAAATCATACCGTCATTATAACTTTAGAGATCCGGTAAGAGCTCATATCATATCATAACATAACATTGGTACCGGAATGGCCATAACAATATATCATAAAACATCATCTCATAACTTTAACTTTCATAAGTATAAAATTCATCAGTATGAACAAAAGATTTAAACGAGATAAATCAATTGCACCTCTTTTCCTACCTTGTTAAACTTGCTTTAATTTGGAAGACAATACAAATAAATCACGTTCCCCTTTCTTTCTTTCTGCCTCTGCTTTTGTGCTTTGAAAGTTTATTTTGTGTATTTTTCATCAATAAATAAAACTAGATTTGCAAGAGTTGGCACGTAGCCAGAAACGTTTATGATAGGATAAAGTGGTGAAAACAGAATTAGTTTTTATTTCCTTAGACTAAGTCTTACCAATATAGGATTCCTACACGTGTCAACTAACCAAATCTCTCAAGTGCAATACATTACCATACACGTGGTGGCACTACACTTGCATTCAAGGTCCTAATTAAAATAATCATAATAGAAAAATAGTTTTCTAACAATTTCTTCGAATTGAAAAATCTTGGAGCTGACTAATTCGAATCGACTGTTTCTCGAGCCCAAATTATGTATTTAATTACTGTCTATCCAATGAGACCAATATTGATATATTTTCGATAACTCCATCAATATCTAGATTTTTGACCCAAATAAAATATAATTTGATAAATGTATCATTTAGTTCCTAACTTTCAAAATATTAAAATATAGCATACGAACATTAAATTCTATTCTATGAAAATATTCGGGGCATTACAAGGTTGCTCCATATACACTTCCTCCTGAAGATCACCATGAAGAAAAGCATTTTTGATATCTAGTTGATGCAAATGCCAATTATATGTGGCTGCCATAGAAATAAATAATCTGACCGACGTAAGTTTAGCAACAGGAGAGAATGTGTCAGAGTAATCAATCCCATATGTTTGAGCATGTCCCTTAGCAACAAGCCGAGCTTTTAATCTAGCAACAGTCCCATCCGGATTGACTTTAACTGCAAACACCTATTTACATCTAATAGCCTTTTTACCTGCAGGTAAGTGTACTAGTGTCCAAGTACCATTGTCATCTAAAGCATTCATCTCCTTAATCATAGCATTACGCCATACAGGATGAGATAGGGCACCATGAACAGTCTTAGGAATAGTGACAGAATCAAGAGATACAACGAAAGAACTAGGGGATACATAGTTATATGACACAAAAGAGGATACAGGATAAGTACATTGACGTTTACCTTTGCGAAGTGCAATAGAAAGATCATTACTCGAATTGGGAACTGGATCTGATGACGAAGGAACTGGTACAGGACATGAAGCAAAGGGTAAAAAACAGGAACCGGATCAGGAGCAGTATGTTGTTGGCGGCGAGAGTAAACCTGCGATATAGGAGGCTTAACACTAGCAGATGAGGGAAGATCAGAACTAGGGGATGTGATAAATCATCATCCTCCCACAGACTGATAGAACCCGATGATGAAGTAAATGGTGTTTGTTCTAGAAATGTAACATCAACAGACACAAGGTACCTGTTAAGATTAGGACAATAACATCGATACCCTTTTTGCACACGTGAGTAGCCAAGAAAGATACACTTTAGAGATTTGGGATCAAGTTTTGTAACATGAGGTCGAACATCCCGAACAAAACAAGTACAACCAAATGTCCTGAAATAAGGACTTGTGAGGAAAAATGACATGAAAGGGAGTCTCACCAGATAGAATCAAGGAAGACATACGGTTAAGCAGAAAACAGGCAGTAGAAACGGCATCAGCCCAAAAATGTTTAGGGACTTTCATTTGAAACAACAAAGCTCTAGCAGTTTCAAGAAAATGTCTATTTTTCCTTTTTGCAACTCCATTCTGAGATGGTGTATCAACACAGGAGGTTTGATGGATAATACCATGTTGAACCATATAATTATGGAAGTATTTTGATAGATATTCCTTAGGGATGCTAAAGTATTTCTTGGGTGTTGAAGTCACAAGGAGTAAAAATGGGATCTTCTTATCTCAGAAAAAATATGTCCTTAACTTATTAACTGAAACAGGAAAATTGGGGGCGAAACCTTGTAGTGCTCCAATGACTCCAAACATGCACCTTACAGGAGATGAAGAACAAATTGAAAATCCTGAGAGATATAGAAGGATGGTTGGAAAGAAGAGAATTGACTAGAATTACCTGTCATGTGATCTGTAGCACCAGAATCAATGACCCATTTGGAAGATGATGAGACAAGGCATGTGTTCATTTTACCTGAATCAGCGATGGCAGTGATAGGAGTAGATGAGGACTTTAG
Source organism: Fraxinus americana (assembly GCA_035079005.1). Taxonomy (NCBI): domain Eukaryota; kingdom Viridiplantae; phylum Streptophyta; class Magnoliopsida; order Lamiales; family Oleaceae; genus Fraxinus; species Fraxinus americana. The sequence goes on along the minus strand of CM068713.1, from coordinate 5,877,197 downwards.
AGATTTCTGATATTGTGAGAACTTGGCATACTCATCAGCAGATAATAGACTCAGACGCATCATTAGTAGAGGCAACATGGGCTGACTGGTTTGACTGATTCTTGCGCTGCAACTTTCTACAATCTCTCCTCACATGTCCTGGCTTATGACAGTAGTGACACAACACCACCTAAATCCTGTCCTCGAATATTAAGGTTTCGATCATAGTTACTTGAGTTTTCCCCTTTATTGCCACCTCTAAATGACTGTCTCCCAGATTCAGAGGTGCGATTGATAAAAGCACTATTAGGTTGAGGAGCAGTTGAATATTCAGTGCGGAGTACCCTGCTGAAAGCTTCTTCCAAAGAGGATATCTCAGAGCTAGAAAGAATTTGAGATTTAGCAGTCTCAAATTCAGATGGAAGACCAGCTAAGAAGCTCATAACTGCCATCTTTTCTCTCTGAGCTTTTTGAACTTTCACATCAGCACTAAATGGAAGTAGCATATTCAACTCCTCATGAGTCTTCTTGAAATCCATAAAATAATCAGTAAGAGATCTGTCTCCTTTTTCTGCATAATAAAAGGCTTGACACACCTCATAAGTGTGTTTGATATTTCCCTTACCAAAGTACACAAACTCCAAATAATCCATCAATTCTTTAACGAATTCACAATGATTTATCAAACCAACCACCTCACTATCAATAGAATTACGTATTTGCAAAAACAGACGAGCATCCTCTCTTAGCCATGAGGCTTTCGAACTATCACTAGGTTGGTCATCAGTTAAGTGATTATCCATAGCAATACTTCGCAAATACAATCTAACAGTTTTACTCCAATCTAAATAATTTGATCTATTAAGTTTATGTTCCGTGATTTTTGACATTATAGGAATCACGTCAGACACAACAACCGAAGTCTTTTCCTCCATATTCCCAAATATCAAGCAAATCCCAAAACAAAAGATCACAACAAAGTTAAGATACTTGAAAGAACCGGACCCTGCTGTCCCTAGAGAAAACAGAACAACCCAACAAACAATCTGCAATGAACAAGAATTTCAACTTGCTTAAACAACCCGGCCGAAATCTCCATGTAGAAAATCGTGTATAATGGAAAGATATAAAAATCTTTCCATTCTTAGTGAAAATAAATAATTATAGATTGTGATTATTAGGAGAGTTATTTTTTCCTTTTTTAGTTCCATTATTGTATTATATAAAGTGATGTAAGTTTGGAATTTAAAGTAATGTGATTCAAAAACATTCTCTCTCGTTTTTCATGGTATCAGAGCCTAGGGTTGCCTAAACCTAGCAATCTATGGCTGAATTTCCCGTCAACAGTTCGGGGTCAGTCATCTCCGACACCCCTCAAGTCGAAACAGAGTTTAACTCCACAATTGGTTCTCACGGTTTGGAGAACTCGTCTTTTCAACCCACAGTCGAAAAATTGAACGGAAGGAATTATCGTGAATGGGCTCAATCAATAAAACTAGTGATTGATGGAAAAGGGAAGCTGGGATATCTTACCGGCAATTCGAAGAAACCATCGAGCAACCATGACACTTCTTCAACGATGGAATTCGGAGAACTCCTTGGTCATCGCTGGGGTAAACTCCATGAAACCATGATAGGGAAGACCTTCTGTTTCTTCCTCGCAAAGAAGTGTGGGAGGCCGTGAGAGACACTTACTCGGTTACACGGAGGACTCATCGCATATTTTCAAAGTCGAGACCGGTTATGGAAAACAGGGAACTAGGCGAGTTACCGATTATTTTATGGAGATGTCTTCACTCTGGCAGGAGCTCGATCTCAGCAGCGACGAAGGTTGGCAGTGCGGCGACAACAGCGCACGGTACAAGAAAAAAATTGAAACAGAAAGGGTTTTTGAGTTCTTGGCTGGTCTAAATCAAGAGCTAGACGACGTCAGGGGTCGTGTCCTTGGCCGGCGACCACTACCGTCACTTCGCGAAGTCTTCTCGGAGGTGCGGCGGGAAGAAGCTCGCCGGTCGGTGATGATGGATGAAGGGAAAGGGCCAGATTCGAATGAAATTTCAGCCCTTGTTTTGAAGACTAAAAGGGCGAAATTGGGCCACTGTTCACGGGCCCAAATGAAGAAAGAGGCAAGGTTAATGGGTATTCAATAAATGGGCCAAATCAACTTAATGGGCTTGCAAGTGGAAAGGACTTTGGGCTAATAAGCAATGGACCTGAACCCATGGGTATGTCATCAAAAGGTCCATCAACTAATGGGTCAAGTCAAAAACAACGTAGTCGGCCGTGGTGTGAACATTGTCGTAAGCCAGGCCACAAAGAAGACACGTGTTGGGACCTACATGGAAAACCCGTCGGCGGGCGAGACAAAACACTAAGTCGGGATATCGGGCCGAGGCAAAATCGATCATCCTCAAAATAGTGCATTTAACCCGAACAATTGGAACGGCTCTACCAGAATTTTCCGGTCTCAAACGTCAGGTCGGTCTCTTCCCTATTTGTCCCTTCGAGCTCCACCTAGCTCGCCTAAAGGTAATTTTTTGAGAGCTTTATTCTGACTTCAAAATCTAAAACCCTTGGATTATAGACTACGGAGCGTCCGATCATATGGCGAGACGCATATCATCTTTTTCTTCATATTCGACTTTGTCTTTGGCAATGTTAAAGTTAAAATTACGAGATGGCTCCCTCTCATCTGTCATTTGGAAAAGGAGTATCAAAATCTCTGACTCTATAACCTCGAATCGTCTTACATGTTCCAAATTTATCATGTAATCTATTGTCCATTAGCAAACTAACTAGAGACTCCAAATTCTTTGTGCTAAATTTCTTAGTCTCATTTGTATTTTTCGGGACCTTTCATCGGGAAGACGATTGGCGGTGCTAAAGAGTGTGAGGGCTTGTACTACTTTGAGGAAGCGATGTGAGTAAACTACATCAACTTGTTCTTTGTGACTCTACATCTATTTCTCGAGATAGTGAAATTACGGTATGGCATTATAGACTAGGTCACCCAATTTTAGGTACTTAGAAACGTGTAATCCCTTCAATTTTTCCAAATAAAATTTCGGTTGACTTCCGGTGTGAAAATTGTGAACTTGCAGAACACATCACCGTACCTCGTATCCAAACTCTATGTACAAACCATCTAAACCCTTCACTATAATTCGCGGTGACGTATGGGGACCTTCTCGAATCCCAAATCGAACACGCTAGATGGTTTATCACATTTATTGATGATCATACTCGAGTGCTGTTGGGTCTACCTACTAAAAGAAAAATCTGAAGTCCACTCCGTGTTTATCAATTTTCATAAAATGATTCAAACACAATTCCATGCACAAATCCAAATACTTCGCACAGATAATGGCGCAGAGTACATCAATGATACACTACGCGATTATTTACAAACCCATGGAATAATCCATCAAACTTCCTGTGTCAATACTCCTCAACAAAACGGGATTGCTGAGCGCAAAAATAGGCACCTCCTCGAAGTTGCCCGTGCTTTGATGTTCACTACCAATATGCTAAACTCTTACGGGGGATGACATCCTCACAGCCACATATCTAATCAATAGAATGCCTAGTCGTACTCTATCATTTCACTCACCTCTTCAGATATTCCAAACACATTTCCCGGTTACTCGCCTTCACTCTAATCTACCTTTGAAAGTGTTCGGATGCGTGGCTTTTACCCATATTCACTCTCATCATCGGAACAAATTAGAACCTCGTGCACGTAAATGCGTGTTCATTGGATACTCACCTACTCAAAAGGGTTATAAATGCTACGATCCATCCACGGGGAAATTCTTTGTTAGCCTCGATGTCACTTTCTTTGAAAAAACACCATATTTCAACAAACCCTCTCTTCAGGGGGAGATCAAGAGTGAAGAGCGGTTTGAAGAGTTTTTCAACTTTGATCTCTCCCCTCCGGAACCAACCTATACTAAACCCAGCAGAACATCAAAATCCAATATGCCATCTACGGAAACTTTAATTCGGGGAGATCACGAGAGAATCAAAAGACGAGAGATGTTAGTTTACTCAAGGGAGGCCAAATTTGAAGTACAATGGAAACCTCGCACTGAGCGCAAGAGTCGGAACCGATGATAGGGCTAATGAAACCTATCCAATAATTCTGGATCTCCAAGTGATGACTTACCTATTGCTCTCAGAAAACAAACTCGGTCATGCACTCTTCACCCTATATCTAAATTTGTGTCTTATAAAACTCTATCTACACATTTTCGCACTTTCATTGCTAATCTGGACAATACAGAAATCCCAAGAAATATTCAGGAGGCCTTAGAAATTCCCAAATGGAGAGAAGCTGTTATGGAAGAAATGCGGGCGTTGAAAAAAAATGAAACTTGGGATATGGTGAAATTACCACAGGGTAAGAGACCAGTTGGATGTAAATGGGTTTTCAATGTAAAGTACAAGGCTGATGGGACAATTGAACGATATAAAGCTCGACTGGTAGCCAAGGGATACACACAAACATATGGTGTTGATTACTTGGAAACATTTGCACCAGTGGCAAAATTGAATACAGTTCAAGTTCTCATATCTTTGGCAGTAAATTTGGATTGGCCACTCCGTACTCGATATTAAGAATGCTTTTTGAATGGAGAAGCTGGAAGAGGAAGTCTTTATGACAGTGCCACCTGGGTTCAGTAATGAAGGCGGAATAGACTGGGTATGCAAACTCAAGAAGTCACTATATGGCCTCAAACAATCACCAAGAGCTTGGTTTGACAGGTTTGCAAAAGTACTAAGGAATCAAGGATACCAACAAGGGCAATCAGATCATACTATGTTTTTCAGAAAATCTAAAGAAGGAAGAATAACGATTCTAATTGTGTATGTTGATGATATAATCCTTACAGGTGACAACGTAACTGAGATGGATAGACTGAAAAAAATCCTTGCATCTGAATTTGAAGTAAAAGACCTAGGTCAGATACGATACTTCTTAGGTATGGAGATCGCAAGATCAAAAAGGGGCATTAGTATATCACAGCGGAAATACATTCTCGATTTGTTGTTTGAAACTGGGATGCTTGGTTGTAAACCAAGCAACACACCCATAGAATGTGGGAAAAGAACAGATGGTTCAGGAGAACTGGTTGATAAGGAAAGATACCAACAACTGGTTGGTAAGCTAATCTACCTATCACGAGACCAGACGTTGCTTTTGCGATCGACGTTGTAAGTCAACACATGCATGCGCCAAAGGAAACTGACTTAGAAGCAGTATACAAAATTCTCAGGTATCTAAAAGGTACCTCTGGAAAGGGATTATTCTTCAAAAAGAATGAAAAGAGGGAAGTAGAAATATTTACTGATGCAGACTGGGCTGGATCAATAGAAGACAGGAGATCAACATCAGGATATTGTACCTTTGTATGGGAAAATTTGGTAACATGGAGAAGCAAAAAACAGAATGTAGTGGCGAAGCGATGCGAAAGCGAGTTCGAGCAAGCTGCACGAGGGGGATATGTGAATGGCTGTGGTTAAAGAAACTCTTGGAGGAATTGAAGGTTGGAATAAAATTACCTATGAAACTCTATTGTGATAATAAAGCCGCCATAAGCATTTCACTTAACCCAGTCCAACATGATAGAACAAAACATGTGGAGATTGATAGACATTTCATCAAAGAAAATGTGGAAGACGGAGTCATTTGTATGGTGTATGTCCCTACAAAGGAGCAAAGAGCAGATATCCTCACCAAAGGTTTGTCTCAACAAAATTTCAACGATTTTATCAGCAAGTTGGATATGATCAACATCTACAGTCCAACTTGAGGGGGAGTGTAGAAAATCGTGTATAATGGAAAGATATAAAAATCTTTCCATTCTTAGTGAAAATAAATAATTATAGATTGTGATTATTAGGAGAGTTATTTTTTCCTTTTTTTAGTTCCATTATTGTATTATATAAAGTGATGTAAGTTTGGAATTTAAAGTAATGTGATTCAAAAACATTCTCTCTCGTTTTTCACTCCAGCTGCAAGAACCCTTCTGCACTGAACGTAAGCTGAAAAACACCTCCTTCCCTCTCCAAACTGAAGTGCAACCAAGCTGAAACTGGGCAAACGGGCTGAACTAAAACCAAGTTGGAACAGGGCAAAAAGGGAACAGCAAACGGGCTGAACTAAACCAAGCTGGAACTGGGCAAACGTGCTGAACCTGCCTGAAAAACGGACAGCAACCCAACACCGAAATTCCGGCGATTAAACACTCCGGCCGAAGGTTGAACGGCGGCAGGGGCGGAGCCAGACTTTGAACGTAGGGGGGGCCTAGAGGTAGAGGTAGAGGTGAAGTGGTGGGGGCCCACGGGGTTCGGGGGCAGCGCCCCAGGAATTATTTTTGAATACATTATTAACAAAAAAATCAAGAAACGTATAAAAGAAAGTACTAATCTTTAATTTAACAAAATCATACTTTGATAACGTTATATAACTACATTATAATCGGGCGAAACTCGGGCGAAAAGTTACTGCATTGGTCGCTCGAGCGAGTCTCTAGCGAAAGTCGAGCGAGGGTTGAGCAGTCGTCAATATTTTCATCATAACTTTTTCTACCGATATCCGATTTTGATGATTCAAATTCCGTTAGAAAGCTAACTCGAAGGGCTACAATTCTTCTAGAAATAGCCATATCCAAATTCCAATGATTTCGATGTGAAAAATGAGTTGAAAGTGGTAATTAAAAAAAATTTTAAAAATTAAAAAAAAAAATTGGTCACAAATGGGAGGGGGGGCCAGGCACCCCCCTTGGCTCCGCCCCTGAACGGCGGGAGGCGAGCAGACTGGCCGGTGCAGGTAGCGGCGCAGGCGCTGCAGCTGCAGCTGCTGAAACATAGAAAAGTGGAGACACACCTGACGGCCAGAGAGCGAGAGAGGAAGAAAAGTGGACCCACCCGACGGCAGAGAGTGACGGCGACTGCAGCTCGACAAAACCCTAGGGCCGGCGACCGCGATTGCTGCTCAACGGAACCCTAGCGCTGGCAACGCGATTGTGGCTCTGATACCATGTAATCGATATTCAAGAGAGAAAGAAGTATATTTCTTATTTCATAAGTAAGTCTAGGGATTACATATTTACACAAGACTAATAATATTTACACGTCAAGTCCCTATAGATAAGATTCTATACAATAGGGTAATACATGTTTACTTTTGTAACAATAGTCAAGGAGATACTTGGGGGGGTCTAGAGGCTCTTAGGGATTTTCGAATGTCATAGCTTGGAGGCCTAGTAAAGTGTGAATGATCAGGAGAATTAGAGTTAGTCAGAGGTGAAGAATGAAGTGCCTTAGATGAAGTACTGGGATCATCAGCATGTGAATCAGGATTATGGTGTGCACGTTTTGACTGGACAGTCATATCATGAGGAGGAAACAAGGAAGAAGATTGCAATACTAGATCAGGGAAAGGATCTAGCATTTGATCAGCCTCCACAATAGTAGGAAAGGAAAATATTTCTTCATGAAACACAACATCTCTTGATATAAAAATCAGTCTTGCTGTAACATCAAGTAGCTTGTAACCTTTGACTTCTGGTGGATAGCCTAAGAACACACATAACTTGGCTCTTGGTTGAAATTTATCTTTGTGTGCAGTGAGTGTAGATGTAAAACCTAAACACCCAAAGACTCGAAGAATGGAATAATCAGCAAGGCTGTCATGTCAAATTTCATAGGCGTTTTATGTTGTAAGAGAGGAGATGGGGTTCTATTGATTAGATAGGCTGCCGTCAACACACATGTGGACCAGAAATTGAGAGAGATTCTTAATCTGAAAAATAAAGCTCAAGCAACATTTAAAAGATGTTGATGTTTACATTCTACAACAGAGTTTTGTTGTGGTCTTTCAACACAACTAAATTGGTGTAACACCCCTTTCTTAGTAAACAATTCTTTAAAGGACAACTCATGAGCATTATCTGATCAGAAACTCTTAATAGTAACATTAAATTGTGTAGCAACAATACTAAAAAAACGATGCACTGCACTCAAATCATCAGATTTTTGTCGTAGCATGTAGATCTAAGTAAATCTGGAATAATCATCAACTAAAGTTAAGAAGTATGTGTGCCCTGAATGTGAAGGAACATGATATGGCCCCCATATATTACAGTTTAATAGATCAAACAGCTTACTGGACAGTTTGTTACCAGACTCGAATGATAGTCTCCTTTGTTTAGCAATAGGGCAAATATAACAAGGAAGATGTTTATTTAATTTTGAAACATCGCATGCCACTTGGTCTTTTAACACATCTAATCTTTCAGAAGATAGATGACCAAGTCTATTATGCCATATATGAGCAGAAACATTACCAACAATGACATTTGAAAAAGAATTAAGATCTTTGGTGTCAAGTACATATAATTCTTGAACTTTATCACTATTGCCAATCATCCTCTTGGTTATAGCCTCCTAAATGATGAAATGGTCATGAAAGAAGATTAAAGTAAGTTGTGATCCAACATTTATTGCACTCACTGAAAACAAATTGAATTTGAATTGTGACACAAATAAAACATCACGCAGCACCAATTTAGGACTTAGTCTGATATCACCACATAGGTTGACTGATATTCGTGTGTGATTTTACAAATTGATACTTGCATTATCAACTGCTTTCAATTTCATAAAGGCATTAGCAATGGAGCATACATGTCTAGTAGCCCTTGAGTCTACTGTCCAAATCTCTTTAATAGTAAAGATAGGGTTAAATGATATGGAATGACATGTAATTGCAGCACCTAAAGTGGTATGTTTGTCCTGATCAATTAAAGCAGTGTTCGAGCTTGAAGTTAAGTGGCTGGACAGCATAGTCATCAATTGATGATAATGACTGGAATCCAGATTTTGCATGAAATTCTCGATGCCAGGTTGTTGATCAATCTGATGAGAAGCTAACAACTGATTAACCGAGTTAGGAACATAATAGCTTTGGAAATTGTCCTTTGATTTTGGCTTGTATCCTTGTGGATATCTATGGATTTTATAGCACTTATCCACTGAATGTCCATGGTACTTACAATGAGTACAATAGGATTTCTCCTTCTTGACATTTCCAAAGTTACCAATCTTAGAACCATCACTGCGAAAACCAGAATTGGGGCTAATTTTGCGCTGTCAAATCTTAATGCAAATGTAGCCGAACGATTTGCATCATTTCCACATGATTGTGTACTCAACTTTCTTTGATTCTCTTCTTGCAAAATTAGTGCAAACACCTTATTAATAGGTAGCATAGGATCCATAAGCAGGATTTGACCTCTAGCTTGAGAGAAAGATTCGTTTAGCCCATAAGGGATGACATGATGTATTCCGTTTGATTGTATTTATCCATTTCTTTAACACCACCGCAAGTACACTTTCCACAGTTGCATTTGGGTAAAAAAATTCTTAATTCTTCCCATATAGTCTTCAATTTAGTAAAGTACACACTTATGTTGCTTTGATCTTGAGATAAATTCATCAAATCATTCATCAGTTGAAAGATCCGCGGTCCATTGCTTTGTTGAAACCTTTCTTTGAGATCATTTTAGATCTCGTATGCTATGAAAGCATAGATGATACCGACTGAAATTTCCTTTGAAACTGAATTAAGTATCCAGGATATAACCATATTATTGTTACGAATCCATGAATTGATCAAGTTAGGTCTCATATCTTCTGGTTTTTTCATTGATCCATGAAGTTTTTTCTTTACCGAAAGGGCATTTATCATTGCACGGCTCCAAGAGACGTAGTTTTCTCTTGTGAGCAGCTGAGACACAAGTACCAATCCAAAACTATCGGAATGATGAAGGAAATATGGACTAAATGGCTCATCAATGGTGGATTTTGCTCATGGATGATCGCGAATCGGAATCATTTTCGGATTGTGTTGATTCCATTGTAACAGAAACGATATAGGAGAACTTAGAGAAGAAGAAGGAGAATAAGAAGATGAACGCTGGAAGGAAAATGCTCTGATACCATATTAAAACTAAAACGAAATGTAAACTATTGTTTGTTATTATTCAAAGTCACACAAAATGAGTGTACATATACAACATAAATAGGCGCCAAATGCCGACACAACTAACATCTAGCTGGCAAACTAACTACCTAACTTCCTAACTAACCTACCAACCAACATCTATACAAAAATACACATTGGTTCTTGTTAGAATTTGGGTGTGACCCGAATTCCTTGTTGAAGAAATTGAAAAATTTTAATTGAAGTGCATGTCAAGAAAAATTTAGTTTGGAATGCTATTGGAGTCATATGTCAAGTTAAAGTTCTATTTTGGAAGTCCATTGGGAGTTGGAAATTAGAATTAGACTTGAAGAAGAGTTTGGGATGGAGAAAACAATTTGAAAAAAAATTCACGGACAGATAACCCGTACGCACCGGGATGTGACCCGTACGCACCGGGATGTGACGCTCACCTGACCTGTTTTCAATTTTCTGCGTTTTTCTCTCCTTTCTCATTTTGGACTCGATTTTTTTGGCATTCTACTTCATCAATTCTACCAAGAGGGTTTGGATGTCCCCTACATATTCCCTATAAATATTGGGTTCTTTTATACAAATTTATAATGTGAGATATATGATTACTAGAATTATAGGATCCATTGTAATCTTCTTCATTTCTCCATTATTATTAAGTCAATAAAATCTCTTAATTCTTCTGTCATATTCTTGTCTTTATTATTATTTTACTTGACTATATACTTCATTATTATTTGTCATATAAGTTCAGCATCTCAATCCGGTAGTTTGTTTTACAGCAAGTGGTATCAAAGCTTAGGTTCAGCAGTTCCGCAAGATCGCAGGGTTTGAGTTGTTCATGATGACTTCCATGAAGTACGACTTTCCGTTTTTGGATCGGAGCACTAGATTTTCGCTATGGCAGGTTAAGATGCGTGTAGTACTCACACGGCTGGATTTGGATGATTCGTTGCTGGGAATTGACAAGATGTTCACAACTTTGACCGCGGAGGAGAAATTACGGAAGGATAAGAAGGTAATTTCTCACATTCATCTTCATCTATCAAATACTATTCTCCAGGACGTTTTGAAGGAGAGTTCAGCAGCTGCTTTATGGTTGAAGTTGGAACAATTGTGCATGACTAAAAGTCTAACGAGCAAGTTAAACCTCAGGCAGTGTTTATCCTCTCATCGAATGACAGAACGAGAATCATTGGAAGATTACCTGGCTGTATTTAAATAGATCGTCGCTAATTTGGAAACTTTGAAAGTAGAGTATGATGAAGAAGATTTGACCTTAATCTTATTGTGTTTGTTGCCCACTTTGTTTTCTTCATTTAGAGACACGATCTTGTATAGTCGTGATATTATCACCATGGAGGAGGTGTATGATGCTTTGTATTCAAAAGAGAAGATGAAGCATCTGATTTCTGAGGCCAGAGATGGAGAATGCCTGGTTGGTCATGGTGGTTCTGGAAGGGGCAGATTGAAATCTAAGTTCAGTCATCAGATTTGTAACTATGGTAAGAAAAATGAGCACTTGAAGAAGGATTGGTACAAATTGTAGAATGAAGAAAGGTTGGCTGCAAGTCCATATGAGAAGCAATCAGATACTTCAGGCGAAGCAGACCTCGCAGAGAACATTGATGGAGATCTCTTAGCTATTTCTGACATTGAGTTTAAATCGGAAGATGATTGTATTCTTGATTCAACGTGTGTTTCATATGTGTTCAACAAGGACTTGTTTGCTACATATGAAACTGTTTCCAAAGGTGTCGTGGTTATGTAAAACAACGCACCTTGTCGGGTTACTGGAATTGGTCGATCAGATTGAAACTTTTGGATGGAATAATTAGAACACTTGGCAACGTTCGACATGTTCCGAATTTGAAGAAGAATCTCATCTCATTGTCTATCATTGATTCAAAAGGTCATGAGTTCTTTGGTGGAGGTGGAGCCTTGAAAGTTTGTAAGGATGCCCAAGTTGTATTGGAGGGATAGAAAATATCTCAGTTATACATCTTGCAGGGTTATGCAGAATTTAGAAGGGTCAATCAGCATAGGTTCAGTACCGTAGTAGACATTCAGTTTGGTACAATACCTTTAAGAGCTCGTAAAGGGTAGGATTTGAAGAATACTGCTCAGTGGAGTTCAGGATATATGGATAATGCCGCTTTGTCACCATCACCAATGGTGCCATTGTATTCAGTTGCTAGGGATGGACCCAGTGGTAAAAGGTATATGGAAGCTAATTTTGTTGAGTATGCTTTAAGTGGAGTAGAAGATGTACAATCTAGCAAGGGGCTTTCTTTAAAAACATTTGGGTTTGATTCTACTTTGGGGTGTGTTACAACCCAACTTGGTAAATTATAAAATCATTATGGTTTTTGAAAATCTGAGATAATTGTACAAAAGTAGTGTGGAAGATTTGGAGTATTGTGTTTTGTTGGAGAAATTAATTTTTTGGTTATTGTTGAAGAAGCCAGTTCATTACTTGGTGGAATTCATGTCAAGGTGGAGATTGTTAGAATTTGGATGTGCCCAATTTTTTTGTTGAAGTAATTGACGAATTCTTCTTGACGTGCACTTTAATTAGAATTCTAATTGAAGTGTACGTCAAGAAAAATTCAATTTGGAATGCTATTTGAGTCATATGTCAAGTTGAAATTCTATTTTGAAAGCCCATTGGGAGTTGGAATATAGTATTAGACTTGAAGAAGAGTTTGGGATGGAGAAAACAATTTGAAAAAAAAAAAAATTCCCCGACAGAACCGCGGCGCCCACCGACCTGTTTTCTATTTTTCGCGTTTTTCTCTCCTTTTTTCATTTTGGACTCAGTTTTTTGGCATTCTACTTCAAAGTTCCCTATAAATATTAGGTTCTTCTATACAATTTTATAATGTGAAATATATGATTACTAGAATTATAGGATCCATTATAATTTTCTTTCTTTCTCCATTATTATTAAGTCAATAAAATCTCTTAATTCATATGTCGTATTTTTGTCTTTATTATTCTTTTGTTTGATCATATATTTCATTATTATTTGTCATATAATTTCAACATCTCAATCTGATGATTTGTTTCACAACATTTCTAATACTCAAATGGATCAGCATGAACCTATATTTTGAGTGTTATTTAATGTTTTGTCCTGTTCTCCCAATACTTAGGTTGGGCTTAGTTTTTTAGTGAACTTCCTATGGTTTCAATGAAGCCTTGATGACATATGATGTTGATCCCTTTCTTCATCAGCAGTTATGAATATGTATATAGGTGCATATATTCAGGAATGAAACTTCTTTGGTGTTTTGCTTCCTCAAGAAAGATCTTTGTGTCTAAATAAAGAGAATGCGATAATTGTTTTCCGATTTCGTAATGTTTCTGAGTTTCTAATGCGTTCCGTTCCAGCTTGAAACTTCTATGCAATATAGTGATTATTTTTTATGACTCTCTTCAACCGTTAGAACCCCTTCTGAAACTGAAGGAAAGAATAGAAAAAATAGATCTGACATACGTTTTCCTTGTTAAAGAGTATGCTTTCGATATAATTCATATACCCACCTATTATTAAATTTCTAATTTTGTTATTACCTTGGTTCTTTTGTTGTTAGGTTAAGTAAAAAAATTAGCGTCCCATTAAACAGCGATGATGAATAGGCAGGCTTCGTATGCTGATGCCAGTGCCAATCCATATGCTGCTTCTCAAATGCAGATGCAGCAGATATCTGCACAGAGAATTCAGCAGAATGCTGCAATGAGTAATTTTCCAGGGCGACTTAACTCTTTACCTGCAGAGCATGGAAATAATTCTGGTGTTCCGTCGCAGATGCAGCAGATACCTGCACAGAGGTTTCAACACAATGCTGCAATGAGTAATTTTCCAGGACATATTGATTCTTTACCTGCAGAGCAAGGAAATAATTCTAGAGGTCCATCTCTGTGGGATAGAGATGCATCAATAGTGTCAAATTCAAAACAGATGCCAACTCATCCATACACTGACCCAAGTAATATTTTATGTCTTTGTTCTCTGGTTTATCATTGCTTTTAACTTTTGATATAGGTTTTCTTTGCTAAATGTAGACTATTCCATGTTGAATATTGTTTACGCTTAAGAAATTTCATATTTATTGTTTGTGCTTTTAAGGCAGAAATGCCATTTCTTAATTAAGAGATGTTGGTTTATTTAGCTTGGATGAATTGGCAGTTTTCAAATGACTATGATTTGATGGATTAAGTCAAGTTATTCATATACAAATATGAAGCGGCATGCACTATCTCAGTAGAATTTGGAGGCTCTTCAGAAGTAACAAGGAACTTTGTGAGTGGCGAGGCAGATTTACATGCTTTGTATGACTTCAAAAGTTGAGCGGAGCTCAGTATGCAAGTGTGAATAATTGATGAAAGTTGCAGTGGATGTTCTGTATTACCTCAGGTTACAATAATCTGTTTTTTTTTGTCATGACCGAACAGGAAAAGGAGGCAATTCCATCCAGTCTTATCACCAGAGACCGGTATTGGATTCAAAAAGTGATTTTGGAAACCATGTTAATACAGAGATAGGACCACAGGCCCACGAGGAAGACATGGAAATAGGATATGAAGACAAGCCTTCTCATTTGAATTTTGAAGGTCTCGAAGAGAGATTCCAAGAAGAAATCTTGAAGCTAATAAAGGAACAAATTGATGCAGAAAACGCAGAAAATGCTAGGCATAGAGAGGTACGTGCTAGGTGTAAACATCATCATAATTTTGTTAGAGCTTCTCATTTCCTTTCCTATGGTTGATGTACATTTCGTATTTTCTTTATCCACGTTTAGATCTATAATTCTTATAAGACCATATGGCGAAAGAAAATAAATTCTACGGTAACGTTACTTCATTGATGATGAGAACTTGATTCTTTTTTAATTACCAATTCATCACCTTACACGGTAGGAATGTGTATATAATCGAAAATATCCAACTGTTGAAAAATCGAAAAATTAATTAAAAAATCCATAAACCAAATCACTAATATTGTTGCATAAAGTTATAAATTCGTTTCAGTTTAACACCCCCCCCCCCCCCCCTCCTTCTCTTCTCTCGCCCATAGTAATTCTTGTTATTCTGCTATATGAGAATATTTTATGGAAAGCTATTTTGATTTGTTCTAGTGAAGATGAACTGAATAGCTTTCTGCAGTTTAAAATTCCTCCTAGGAACATCTAGAGATTGCATATAATTTGATGAGTAGTGCTATTTGTACATCGTTGTGTACATACAGATAGATGGAATGGAAGGAAGCGAAAGAAAAGAAAAATAAATATATTCAGTTATTATAATCTTTTTCTTTCTTCCATGCCATCTATCTTTACATCATTATATATACAATTATGTACAAATGGCATTACTCTAATTTGATATGACAAAAAAACGTTTGTCGTATGCAGCTGCTAGCTTTTTCTAGTTGCTGTTTTTCCCATCTAGTGACTGCATGAAAGGCAAAAATATAACAATGCCATGTTTATCTACGACACGTTAATTAAGTGGGAGCACCTAAGAGCGGTCTCTTTAATCTCTCATTTCAAAGTTGATAAATGCCACATGTTCACTCAATCTCTCATCGACGGCATCTTACTATTGAACTCCCGTTAACCACCTCTATTGACCACCCGAACCAAGAAAACATATTTATCTGCACTCTGCACTAAATTAACTAAAAAGTTAAAACAAACGTTTCTGATATATTTTTTCTATCATGATGAAGTACATTTATTTTAATTTTATCTTACCAACATTACAATGTCTTACCTTCTTCAGAAGATAATGGAGATCAATAACAAGTACCAGGAGAAATTATCAGTTCTTCGAGCACAACAAGCTAATCGAAGAGAAGAGTTTCTTCGCAGGGAGTCACAGGCAAGACTACAACAGTATCAGCAAGCTGGAATGAACTACGTCCTGGACAGAACTGGCCCCAACAACCCTCATGGTCATGTTCCGGCTGTCCCTCCACAACCATATCCAACTGGTCACATGGATCGTATTAACTCTTATAGCCAATCACCATTTCCCGGTGTGGGAGGAAACCGAGGAACTGAAGGACGGGTCCCATATCCTCAGGGTCGAGTTTACAACAATGCGAGTGATCGTTCTTATTAAGGATCTTATTTCCGACAAATTCAAAATTGCCGCTTATAGTCTGGAAGATACTTGCTAAAACCGTAACAGATCAGAACAAATATACCATCAAGGTATTGTCAATTTTGGTTCGACGTCCTCTTTTCAGACCTGTAGTTTCTTATGTTAATTATACCGTCTTTAATCTTTTTTACCTTGATGATTCATTAGAAGTTCTTTCTCGTCTGAAAACTACTGGTGTAACTGTCTTGAAACCTAAATCTTTGTTTCTTCCAGTTGACGTGTTTTTTATATGGAATGCAGTTATTTGTCAAGGTAAAACCATGAAATATTTTCGTGTTCATGGAAAAACATATTGCACAACTTGATTTTGGGTTTCTTTCTCGGACGTGAATTAGATGTGCTTGTAAATTTATTTCTCATACTTGCATGGCATGTTTGGTATTCAGCATTGAAAACCACTTGGCTAAAACTAGAATTTATCGCTCGATGCTACTTTCATGTATTAAGTGGAATATATTTTTATTGCTCGACTTTTACGCCAAAGGTCTTTACGTCCCTTCAAGTGATAGTTTATTCTTCGATCTTCCTCGAACCAGGAAGGTTGTCACGCTAGATCAAAATCCAACTGCTCCACGCCAAAAAAATGACTTTTAACAGCAAAAATTAGTTTTTGTGTTGTCTTCACATTACAACGGTGAGAAACACAAATGAAAAGTGTATTTTGTAATGCAAGAATTAACCACGAGGGCTTCTTACTATACCATTCTAACATCATAACCTCTTCAATAGGACGAGGAAGAAACCGAAAATGAAAAGAATTAAGGAACAAAAAATTCCTGAAATCCCGTGTTAAAGTTTAAGCACATCTTTGAAATTCATGCTTGAAATAGTCTCTAGGCCTCGCTTACAACCACCAGAAATTGGAATCCCTTTCTGCATCATGCAAACAAACTCGTTGTAATCAATACGTCCATCCTGCAAAAGAAATCGAAAGAATCTTGTCATGTGTTCTAAACATTAAACTACATATGATGCATTTATAAAGAAAAACTATAACAAAGATCAATTGTAATAAAAAATGTCGCTGAGTTTGTCATCCAAAAGCATAGTAGAATTTTTCCTCCTTTATTGTTAGATATTAGGCTCATCGTCATATCGTAAAAAGCTACCTGAGGCTTAGAACTTGATGCCCTCTTTCTTGTTATTAAACCATAAAACATCAAAATATTGCAAAAGGGTGAACTTACATTGTCCTGGTCAACTTCTCGGATCATCTCTTCAATGCGGGAATCCTCCATGCCAAACTCCTCACATGCTTGTTGAAGTTCATCTGGGGTAATATAGCCACTTCCATCTTTATCGAAGTATGAGAATGCAGCAAATAAATGATCATCTCTCTCAATTTTGTTGAGATGCAATGTGGCAGCTACAAACTCCCCGTAATCAATGGTTCCACTGCTATCAACATCGGCCTGCAATTACAAGGAATTGGAGCGGTAAACGAAGTTATAGTATCCTCTTTCTACTGTGGGCAATGAAATAAAAGAAACACTTATGAAGAGAATGTAATGTAGAGGATAAGAACAAGTTGGTTGAAACAGAAGTTGCTACTTCTATGTAATGGGAACATTTCATTAGTGTTAAAAGCAAGTTCTACAGAATAGTTATTAGACCGGGAACGCTTCGTGATTCTGAGTGTTAGGCCGTTAAAGGGCAGAATGGCAAAGAAAGATTCATGTTCCAAAGCTAGCTGTTGCTATTGATGTCAAATGAAGTATAACATCTTTCTTAGATCATCTCAAGAGACTATTCATAAAGAGCATCTTATGTATAATACAGAGATTAAAATTTTTAATACACTTCAACAATGTTCTCTATTTTGACTCTGTATTTTGCTTCAAAAAACATTTAACCCTCGTTTGGTCCCCATTATATCCAAAATACATTTTTTTTTCTCCCTTATTTTCAACCACATTCTTCAATAAAATAATATTACACGTAAATCCAAAACATTTTCATATTTTTTAACCACACATTCTCCGTCAAAATACTATTCCAAAATGCATCTTGGGCAAAAAATGGGGCTCAAACAAGTGCTTATTGATTTCTCCTCATCTTTTATTTAACATATTTTTTATATATCAATGGTCAATCAAATCAAATACGATTAGAATATTTTAAGAAGTAGAGTATTGAAATTTGTAAAGCCAAACTTACTCTTTATTTTAAAAAGTTAAAATAAAGTCTCTTGGAGTTTATTTTTAAGCATTGACTCTTTAAAATAGAGAACATCTTGTATGTAGAGTCTCTTGAAGATGCTCTCTTAAGTGGTACAAAAATTTGGGCAAGCACTCAAAGAGGACAGAAGCCATACATTTGATCAGGTACTTACTGCTTGCATTAGATCATAAATCTCGGACTCGTTCAGATTGGCACCGACTCTCTTCAGTCCTGTTTTGAGTTCTTCAAAAGTGATATGGCCGCTGTTATCAGTGTCTATCATCTTGAACATTTCTTTCAGGCCAGCAATTTCTTCTTCCGATAAGGACTCTGCAATTACCTGCAAAGTATGTGTATCTAATATATTACATGCTCCATTTTCTTACATCTAAATTTGTAAATATATAACTAAATATCTTTGTAAGACCTATACTTCTCCAATAGCAGAAAATATAGATTTAAAACCCCAAGACTTACTCTAAGAGCCATTTTCTTAAGTCTGTTCATCGCCGAAAATTGTTTCATGCGACTCAAAACTGCAGAGTCCAGAGGCTTGTCAGGAGCCACACCATCAACTTGAACCCAAGGGTGGCCTGCAGAACGTTTAAGCATCGGGTAAGCAAAAATTGAAGTACATATTGTGCCCCACAGAAAGAGAGAACCCATTACAATAGATTATTGACATTATGACCTTCACCCAGAACGCCTCAGGGATCCAATAATGCATCAACACAACTATTAGCAAAAATTGCATATTTCAGAATTTAGATTTGGAATAGTGGTCTCAAAAACAAAAATAGAACACCAACTTATTTGGTCAAAGTTTTTTGCACCCCAACTCTCTTCCAACTTGAATCAAGCAACTCTCCATATACAAAATAATTTAAAACAATTACAACAGAGATACTTACACAGGACTTCATGTGCAGTTAAACGCCGTTTGGGGTCTCGAACAAGCATTCTCCTAACCAAATCTTTTGCCTCTTCTGATATATTTGGCCAGGGATCTGATGCAAAGTCCAGTTCGCCATGCAGGACTTGTTCAAATATTCCTTGCTCATTTTCTATAGTCATTAAAGAATAGAGAGGCTACACTCATATCAGTACAAATTATGACATTAATGTAATGTTTGGTAAGGTGTTGAATAGTACTAAACAATATTAAGAAGGGAAAAGAGGCTAAAATCTTGTTCATACTACTATCCAAAACAGTTTAATACGGTATATAAAACATGCACTAATAGTCAGATGAAGCCATGACGTTGACATAATTCAGTGAATAGAAACTTTCACAATTCTCACCGGCCCAGAAAGGAGGAACTCCACTGAGCAAGATATAAACAATTACTCCAGCACTCCAAACATCGGCTTCAACCCCATAGCGCTTTTTAAGAACTTCTGGCGCAACATAATATGGACTGCCCACCACATCAGTAAATTTTTCTCCTGAAAATTGATTAGTACCATTTCCTCGTCAGGTAAGAAAATAAACCTAAGGAAAAAATACGTGCAACACATGAAAAGAGAATTGTTACTTTTGAAAGTTGTATCAATATCTAATTCAAGAACTCAAAGTATTTGAATATATATTCCTTCAACATGAATCAATATCTTAAAGTATTAATCTAAACAAATAAAGCATAAGCTATCTTGAGAACAGATGAGAATATGAATGTAAAAATTGAATGCATTTTTATTTGTACAAGGGTTGTAGTAAAAAACTTGCAGATTTAACCACTGTTCTTATGATTTATGTTGATGTTAATGCACTTCTGTCAGCCAAATCATTCTCGTATTCAGTTCATGTTCCTGAACCGGACTACAATTGGCCTGAATCCAGAAAAGGCCCCCCCAATTTGAAGTCCATAACTTGGTTGACTTTCTAATACTTTACCAAGTTGAGCAGAATTCAATACACAAAAGATGGTCATGTCACAAGTTGACACCTCAGTAACAAGATGCGGTCAAAATTTATCACGGAATGTCTATCTAGTGAGCTTATAAGCAAATTGGGCACCTTCCCATTACAGGCCAATGTTAACAGTGGCTTCTACCCAATGTGCTACGTCTGAGCAAACACCCCTTCTTGGAGGATCCTCGTCGAGGACACATTGATCCAGAGAGGGCTACTTTCAGTTGAATATTGGTTCTATGAACTACCCAGCCGGAGAAAATGAACTGCCATGTTTGTTTTGGGGAGGGGTGAATGTAGTGATTGTTTGTGCGTCCTACATCGTTCATGGAAAGCATGCCAGTGGGGCACTCCTTTTACAAGTCAGTTTTAAGGGTGAGTTAATATACTTGTAACAAATGTGTGGGTAGTTTTGAGGTTTTACGTGTATAGTAACCGGTGGCAGTATGATGTTGAACGATGGCATTTAGCAGGCAGTTGTTGTATTCCAAAGCTAATTTCATCTTGTTTCGATAAAAGGCTCTAAACTGGACATATCATCAATTTTAAAATGGTTATTTGCTTTTGCTTGTAATTAGAGCTTTAATAGTCTATGATAGAGCCAAATGATAGAATTACAGGTTAAAAAAGTCAAAAGACTAGTCTTTGGAAATATTCTTCAAATGTAACAAGACTTAACCCACTTTAGTTAATCAATTCATACCAACTAACAGTGTAATGCCCGTACCTATGGCCTAATTTTATTTAGGTTTGGCCCATTACAAAAAAACTAAAAAAATAGACACGATTAATATTTTAACCCAATCATTTACATGAAAGCCCATTACGTGAAATGATAGCCCACACGTTTTGTTTTATTTTTCATTTTGGGCTTAAGAGTGATTAAAATCTTATTTAATTTTAATTAAATAATGGAGATAATGTTTTAATTTTATCTTTTTTAATTAAATTGAAATTTTAAATGAATGAGATATAATCAAATTCCAATTGAGATAATATGTTGATTGTATGTATATCTTATTCAATGTTTAAAGATAATTGAAATAATGTTTCAATTTTATCTCTTTTAATTAAAATTGCAATTTTAAATTATTAAGATAATATTTTGATTTTATCTCTACTTTATTTAATTTTAGAAATTATGGTGATAATGTTTCTGTTATTTTAAATTCATTATCTTATCTCATTAACCGAAATATGGTTGAGATAATGTTAAGATTTTATCATTTTTAAAATTCAAAGTTCAATTGAATTAGATATTTCAAAGCGTGGTGGTCCCTATAATATGTATTTATATGTTACTTTTTCAAGTACATTCATTTGTCTGTGAAATACACACAAACACAAATATACTATATTCATTATCTACGTGGGTCAAGGGTTGAAGTCCCAATATATTTTTCAGTATTTCTCTTATTACTTCCACAATATATAAGGGCGTGTTCGGTGGAGATTAAAATCGAATTAAAATTGAAAAACTAGCCATTGTTGACTTTTATTAGACGAGTGAGACCCAATAACGACCATATTTTCAATTTTAATAGGATTTTAATCGGAATCAAACAGGCTCTAAGTGTAATAAGTATTTAAAGATTGGTGGCAATTAAGGCAGGGGAAGGCTAGAGAAGTGGCAAGTGAAAAGAGACCCACCAGACTTATGTTTATTTATTTAAGAACTTAATTAGTATTGATTTAGTTAATTTTTATTTGATGCCAAGTTTCAAGTTAAGGATTAACTCACGTTATTTTTATGAGAATGTTCAAAATACGATTTTAGTGACACTCGAATCCTAGAGCTCGGGTCGTCACAAACAGTAATACAATCAAACACGAAAAGGGTTTGTACAAGCAAGAAATACTGATGGAGATCCTATTAGATATTATATGGAAGACTTTCCGAGTTAATACATTTTAGGAAAATCAATTAGGGAGTTCTTTTTCTAGTATTTCATTAGTTATTCCCTAATTAAACTAGATTAGTTTAAACCCTATATAAAGATGGTCTTTGCATTGTAATACTTAGACTTGATTATTGAATGAACAAATATTTTCGCCCTCTAATAATTCTCTCTGCTCCTGTCTTTCTTCTCCCCTTTCTATCTCCATCTTCTTCTCTTTCTCCATCTCTTCCCCTTTCTTTCTCCTTTGTCTTCTACAAGTCTCTTTCTGTTTGTTGTATCCTATTTCAAATATATTATGACAGAAAGGTTCATAGTTTTGATATAATAAGCCAGTCAAAATAGCATAATAAAATAATAAATGCTTTCTAGTTAACCCATTCAGCTGAATGTATTATTTCGTATGTATTGTCTTGCACCCTGCTATACATACGCAAGAAAAATAATTTAAGTGATGTAGAATGTAATTGGCAGTCCACTATTTTGGCATTCCTCTTTTTTTAAAAAAAATAAAAATAAATTTATTACTATTTTTTTTGTTGGTGAGGGAGTGACCAATGGCATAGGTCCACATTTTCAAACGCCTCCCACTAGAGTCAAACCAGATAGAAATTAACCACCAGGTCAATTGTTGGTGACAATTTATCAGATTAACATATGACTATATAATAGATACCAGAAACAACAAATACACGTGGCAAATAAAAGTAGAAATAAAATTCAGGCTGATATATTATACATTCTAGTGAACTGACTACGATTCATAATATGAAAAACTGTATGGAGAATGGCATATTAATTCAATCCATTTCAAAATGATTTGAACAATGTGAAGAAATATCACATAATGGAAAATGAGAATGATATCAAGAAAACACATACAGTTAATAAATTAAAAAAATATGGATGCTTTGCTCAAGAACATACCAAGATGACAGTTCAATGATGAAGTTAACAAATTCGATTCAGAATGATTCATTATTATTTTGGCTTCATTCAAGCAAGCAGGTCCATATCTTGAAACTCATTACAAAGAACCAGAGGATCCAGTTGTTTAACAAATGAAAAAGCTTATAACACATAGGGATCAGTCGCCATGGTAGCCTTGTTAATCAAATT
The DNA here is from genome assembly GCA_035079005.1 of Fraxinus americana. Lineage (NCBI taxonomy): Eukaryota > Viridiplantae > Streptophyta > Magnoliopsida > Lamiales > Oleaceae > Fraxinus > Fraxinus americana. Next base: position 5,853,937 of record CM068713.1, on the reverse strand, counting down.
CCATAGTAAGAGCATGTTTGGCTGAGCTAAAAGGTAAAGGTAAAAAATTACCTTTGCTTCCACATATGTTTGGATATATTACTTTTCTCTTACTTTTAAGTAAATAAGTTGCTTGTATTCAAAGGCACTCTTACCATACCGTCAAAATATGTAACTTTCTTCTTCCCAACTTTCACTAATAAAAAATATGTACATGTTCTTGCAATTACAGATCAAACAGCAAACTTTTCTAAAGTGTGAATAAGGATTAATTTGACACATAAAAAATGCAAAAAGATAAGAATTGCATACCTGGCTTGAAGAATATTGACAATCCAAAATCAATTGTCTTGAGGAGTGATTCCTCCTCCTGATCAACAAAAAGGAAATTTTCAGGCTTAAGGTCACGATGCATGACGCCCAAAGAATGACAAGCTTCTACAACTCCAACTATAGTCCTAGTAAGCTCAGCTGCCTTCCTTTCAGTATAATGTCCTCGCTGAATGATTCTATCGAAAAGCTCGCCTCCTGCACATAACTCCATAACAACATGAATGGCAACAGCATCTTCATATGCCCCTTTAATAGATATAACATTAGGATGCCCGGCTAGATGGTGCATTATCTGAATTTCCCTTCTAACATCCTCAACATCATCATCAGTCAATAACTTCCTCTTGGCGATAGATTTGCAAGCATATTCTTTGCCGGTCACTTTTTCCACGCAAAGGAATGTTGTTCCAAACTGCCCTTGTCCTAATTTCTTCCCCAGTCTAAAAAACTCCTTCAAATTTCCAGTTTTCCTTTGCAAAACAGAATCAGCCCTGAGCCCTGCACTGTTACTCCTCTTCATACCAGGAGGCTTTCTAGGTTTAACCAGCTCTTCTTGTTTTGTTTCCGGCTTTGGAATTGTCACTTGTTCCGGTGGTGTGTTTTGGACTGGCATAGGTGACTCTGGTTCTCCACCAGACGCCAGTGTCTCGTTTTTAGCACTCTTTCCGTCTACGGAAGGATCATTATTATCTGGCATTCGGGATCGCCATATGGCAGCTGAAACTGATTGAAATATTCCATTTTTTGATATGCTTGGTCCAACACAAGTGTTACCCATCTAGTCCCAAACTCAATCAATTCCCCCACAACCACTTAAGTTCAAGAATTAAGAATTAACTCTATCACTAAATCTTATGCTTTATGAGTAACGAAGATCTAATCCTATGATCATTTCCAAAAGCCCATCACCTTCAAAAGTCAAAATTCTTCTTTTCCACCTCAAATCGCCAAGAATAAATTCAACCTTGTAATTAACCCAGAAAACCAACTACAACAAACATCAATAGTTCTAAGTGATTTTCATCGACTTTGAAATCAACTAACCATATTAGAGAACAAATACTTCAACTTTCAACTACAACTCACATGAGCAATCAAGAAAGCAGAAAAAAAGAATGAAAGAATATCAAAGTTAAAGAAGTCAAAGGCGAAAAGTATGCCTAGATTGAACATTGAACTGGGAAAATTAATAGTATGGTAAACAGAAAGGGTCAAAGAATATGAAGAGGCTGCTATACACTGCAAAGAAGAAAAAGTTGAGATCTTGATGAGAACTGGTCGCATTCCTGAATTGGTCCCTATTAATATATTAATTTAGTACGAAATTAATTGAGCAAATTGAATAATTATATGCATTTTCATGCGTAATCATCTGTATCGATAGGAAGTTGCTCTCTGCTGTAAAATTTAGACACATTTGCATATAAAACGCGTTTTTTTCGGATATTTCCACCTTTGAGTTTCTTGGTTGGACAATTTATACGTTGGAATATTTAAATTATTTTATCAAAGAATGTCTGTTTGAAAATAAGTTATGAAAAAATGGTTTAGTAAAATTTAAATTACTGATTAAATATATATTTTTTATTTTTTAGGATTGGCAATTTACTCGTCACTTTTTATTGACTTATTCTAAAAAATTCATTGTTTATAAAGCAACGCCAAATAAACATGTAATTTGTTAATTATAATTAGTTTACAATTAATTTAGGGTTATGGTATTGGTAAGGATTTTCAGGATGTGATGCACGAGATAAGAATTACGACAAGAAATAAGTTACCTATTATTATTTTGAATTTGTTAATTGAAAATCAACTACGTTTTCGCGATGAAATTTGAATCAACGAGCAATTTATAAAACACGAGTTGATCTACTACGGAGCTATTGAGGAATCTCGAGATAATTTGTTCTATGATCAATATAAGCTTAAATTTGTGCTTGTAACTCCTATTGTTTTGCATTATTCAAGTTTTCCGACGTGAATTTCAAATTATTAATGAAATCTACTTGATAGATTTTTCATATTTTTACTTTCTTCCATTTGTTCTCGTACTACTTGTTATTGTAATTCTTCATTGACTCAAAATAAATAAATAATAAATAACATTTATTTCCACCGTCTTGTCATAAATTGAACTTCTAATAGTCATTAAATTTAAGATACTTCTTCAACGAGCAACCTGGAATTCCTACCGTGTGCCTGCCTTCTTAAATTTCTACCTACCATGCCAATGTTTGCTTAAATAACCCCAAGCCACGAGTATTTTACAACAACAAAAGTCCTTGCATTGCAACAACATAATTTACTTAAAACTACCAACATGATTTACTTAAAAAGTTAAAATTACAGATATTAGTTGTTCTTATCGAATATTTTGGTTCAAATCTATTAATGACTTCAGTATGCTAGAGTCGCGCCGCGCGCATTGATTATATTGGTTCAAATTCACCTTATAGTTGTCCATATGTTGCAAATTGAAACAAATTGTTTTACGATAATAACAAATATTATTTTTGTTAAATCGTCAAAAATATAAAGCAACTTAGTTGACTTGATGGATATTTTCAATATGTTATTAAAACAGCCAAGACAAAAATTTATGACTTAGGTCAGGACAGTACTACTTCACGAGCAATAATTGTACAAGGAGCTGTAATATAATACATGGACTCTCATCGATTTTGAACAAGCAAAAAGGCCAGCCTACACGACTGATTTCATAAATTATAGGACAGATTAGGTGCATGCAGCAATTGCACAAGGTCCTAATCCAGGACAGCATGTTTAGTCATGGCTAGATAATATTACAAAAAGAAAAACAAGCCAGGTATTGTCCATTGGATTGTCTAGTATCGAGTATCAAATATATCCCGAGTGGTTTGTGGCATCATGTCATTATAAGATGGCCACGTGGATTAAGTTATAATCACGAGCTCCAACAACAAGGGAAATAAAAAAAAACATCGTATTCATTTCAGCACCAAGGACATGCTATGAAAGAATAAGCGCGCATACATTTCAGCTCTTTTTTCCTTCAGAGGTCAGAAGTATGGTAAATTGGTCACTGTGGCAGTTTATTCAACGCATACCATTAATATCAATGGAGGAAATGATGAACAATAACCTGTGGTCTCTAAAATAAACCATACTATCTATATATAATACACGGTGACTCAATTGCTTACTGCCTTGCACTTGTAATAATACATTAAATTAACTAACGAAACAATTAAGAAAACACATGGAGCGGAAAAACCAACTTGAATAAGCTTCAGTCTGAACTTTTACATTTCTATGTCTTCCAGGTCAGGAAGAGGAAAACGAAGAATTGCGGCAATACCAGTCAACTGAGCCAGTTCTGTTCTTCCACGTAAAAATTATTCCATAAGCACAAATAAATATGGATGCACAAAGAGTAATAGAATCATAAAAGAAAAGAAACAAAAAATGAAAATGTGTGCATGATTTTGTGAAACCATAATGAATGCAACTCCTCAACAGACATGCTCAGATTCATAAACTGCCATAAGTTGCGAGAGCCTAAGAAACAACCTCTAATACAAGTCAGCCATAAAGCTTTTTAAGTTGTGGAGATGGAAAGAGTAAGAAAATACTCACGTTCTCCTGAAACATGCATGGATGAGAAGATGTGAGCAGTGCCTCCTGAATTCTTCACTGAATCCACCAAGTTGACGTACTTTTTCCTTGTTGCTATATCTGAACTCCTGATAAACAAAAAGGAAGTTTGATTTCAACATTGCTCTTGAATGTGCCAAAAAAATGTTCTGTTAACACCCAATTTTTCGTGCCATAACTTCTAAACACGTGCACGGTACACATGAGAAAATAGAACTCTGAACTTCAGCATGACATCAGATATGTAAACCAACTTGATGAATAATGATTTAAGAAAATGAAAAATGGTACAGCCAACACAATAAACTAGGAAATTTTTGGTAAGGTAGATTAGAAACTACTGGACAATATTAAGGAATAAAAATAAGCTAAATTATCTAATACTATTTACAAAACATGCACTAAGCCTGCTTACTTGAAAAGCTCATCAGTAATGAGAAGTGTCTGGATGGCCATCCGCTCATGGGCAACTTCAACGTGCTTTGGTCCATAGCATGCACGATCAGGATCCTGTACAATTACATCATCTTGGAAAAATCAAACCAAAGTAACTTCAATAATGAACTGGTTCGCCGTTCGCCTACATGTTCATGGGCATGAATGCAAACTTAAAATATTTCTTGATGTCAAATGGGTATGTCAATTCATCGACAATCCATTTTAAAATCCAAGAAATATATCCATGAATATTCATCTGTATGAGTTGGGAATAAAACAAAATAACACACAAGTATTTTAGTGAGATACATCAAAATAGACTATATAATATGAATTATAGGAGAGAATTATGTATGCTTAATTAAAGGAGAGAATTAGGTTAAATTTTGTATTAATAGAGCATCTCCTTCGTAATTTTTACTACAATGAAATGAAATTCAGAAATTTCCACATGGTAACAGAGCAGGTTTCCTGCTAATTTGTTTTCTGGCTTAAATTGCCGGAATTTAGGTCTTCTTGCTGGCTGATTATGCCGGAATTCTGTTCTTTGTGTTCTTAATTGCTTTAAAGAAGTTTCAAGACTCCACGGTCTTACATTTTCAGAGCAGTCAGCCCATTTTCTGAGCAATTCACCCTTTTTCACGCCAGTTCAGCAGTTTTTCATCTGGTTCAGCCTATTTTCAGCCCAGTTAAAATGTCTTTAATGCTGGTTTGATTTTTCTCAATCAGTTTCATTTGTTTTTGGCAGATTTATACCAGTTCAATGCTGCTTTCTTATTTTTTCTAGCCATTTTACATCGGTTCAGATCATTCCTTGCCTCTTTCATTCTTGTTCCGAATAATTTCAACGCAGTTGAGTTCTCATTTGTCATCTTATTTATCAATCATCTTCTAACCCAATTGTGCTTCCTCTTTTATCAGTTTCGCCAAGTCAATTGTCCATTTGCTCAACTTGTTTGAATGTCACTAGCATTTTGAGTCTTTGGTCATCGATTCCGGAGCCCAGAAATCACATGACTAGCCATTCGAATTTGTTTATTTCCTACACTCCATATTCCGGCAGACAGAAAGTCAAAGTTACAAATGGTTCGTTGTCATCTATTCCAAGACAATGGTATATTCCTATTTCAAAATCTCTTTCATTAGACTCCACTCTGCATGTTCTACAAATTGTAATGTAATCTTTCAACTAGTAAAATCATCAAAAGCCTTAATTGTGTCCCCATTTCCTAATTACTGTGAATTTCAGGACTTGAACACAGGGAAGGAGATTGATGGGCTTCATTAACTTGAGGGTGAACCTATTGGTTTAGGTAATCTATCTTATACACACTTAGTTATTCTCAGTCAAACTTAAAATACAAAAATTCAACTTTGGCATAAAATATTAGGTCACCCAAACTCACCTTTTTTAAAAAGAGTGTTCCCTACTCTATTAAAGAATAAGAATAACCGTGATTTTCAATGTAAAGTACGTTTAACTATCCAAACATCATCGGGCTCATTTTCAATACAAAGATATAAGAAGTGATAACCTTTTTCCTTGATACGTAGTGATATTTGCGGGCCTTCAAGTGTCCACAACATATCTGATGGTAGGTGGTTCATTATCACTCTCGTGTGAGTTTGGTCCATTAGCTCATAAAAAAATTTGAAGCAGAAAAAGCTATTCAAAATTTCCACCATGTAATTAAGACTCAATTTAAAACCAATCTTCAAATTTTTCGAAAATATAATGGGAGAGAGTATTATTCCTTGATTCTAGGTTCATATCTAAGCGATCATGGGATTGTACACCATCTCTTGTATATAGATACACTTAAAACAAAATGGTAGCTAAGAGGAAAAATAGGCATCTTCTTGAAGTGGCTAGATCTCTAATGTTTACCATGGCAGTTCCTAAACATTTTTAGAGGGAAGCTATTCTTATTGCTACCTACCTTATCAATATGATGCCATCGGGGGTCTTGGATTTCAAAACACACTTGACACTCTCAAAGACATACACACCATCACAAATTATTTCTTTCCGCCAAAAAACACACGAGGAATCAAAATCAAACATTTCATTCTAGGGGTCCATTCCCTCAACCAAACACCCCCTAAGTTTAGTATATATATAGATATTGTGATTTGGCACAAATGAAGAAAATAAAACGAAATTATAGATTAAGGGTGGAACTGACATTTGAAAGCATGGTAAAGAAATCCTCAAGTGCTCGAACCTGCATTGAGATAAAAAAAAAAAAAAAAAATCTTTAAAGGTCCATACAAATAGAGAACACTAGAACCTATACAATAAAAAATAAGAAATCAAAGATAAAATATACAGAGCCAACACAAAAAGTGAATCGGGAGCATTACTACCTCTTGTGCAGCTTTAGTATCTTTTATCATATTCATAACATTTGAAGCTTCCAAAACCTCTCTCAAGCTATGCCTGTGTACCAAGTGTTAAATGGTCAAATTATAATAATGGTTTGCTTCTAGCAGCTTTGACCTAGGAGGATGAGACAACGAACATTGCAACTGAAGAGAGAAAATAGACTTAACACAAAGCAAGGAAAACAGAAAAAGAATCAATTCGAGGATTTCTAAACATGTAAAAGCAATGAATAAATAATAACCACCTGAATTGTAGAGGAAATGCTAAACGTGCAAAATAGAAGAGTTCGCTAAACATAAAACAATAATGACTAGTTTTCGAGGACAAAAAAATCTATGCCCCTATTTGTTGTAGATTTTAATCAGACTAAAATCTCAACTCAAAATCAACAATTACTTTTAATCATACATTTCATGGACCACAACTTTTCGACCACATATTTCATCAAAATCTACTAAAAATCCGATTTTAATCTACAACAAACAGGAGCCATACGTACAAACAGATACTTTTGAAATGGCATGTGAACAAGGAAAAAAAGAAAAGACAAAAATTTATTGGTCTTAAGCTATCTTGTTTAATACTCAAGTCATAATCGTGTAAAATGTACTCTCTTTAAGAGGAAAAACAAATAACTAGTTCGCAAAAATCTTGTTGATTTTTGAAAGTGAGAAAATTGGTTAACTACAAGTATAGTGAGTAGTGCGTAAAGGCATGCAACGCTTTTTCCAAATCCCATGCACTGATGAATGCCAATTCACTTTGTAACTTTGTTGTTTGCCTAAAGCACACATACCCCAGTATCCTTGTGCATAAAAATCAACATGTGCAAAATTGACTTCGCAGAAGAAGAGTAAGACAGTCACAAATGCATCCTCAATGCAAGTACGTATGCTCAAACTTCCAAGTTTCTTTGGATGACTGCGAAGTTATTTTGGTAAAACATCTTTATGTGAATTTGTCTCCTTGTTTCTCATATTGTAAATCATGTCTCCATAACACCAACAGAAAAATTGACACAACACGTAACTTCATTATGATTGAGTTGATGCACAGGTTAAGGGATTCAAGATGCACGGATTATGATGATTAAGAAGTAAAATTCAGCTTTTAGCCCCTTTTGTCATTTCATCATTTTTCTGTTTTTTTCTTTTTCCCTTGGGAGAAGGAGAAAAAGAAGTGATGGATACTTATATACGTTGGAGAAGTAGACCACACCTTAAGAAGGGAAAAGAGGTGTTAAATTTCTCTGCTGCAACTGTCAGCGGCACATAATTGCAATAAGAAGGTGGATCCAGACCATGCTTAGTTTAGTTAGCCTCAAATGAGAAAATCATTAAAAAGTTATTGGCCACATGAGAATGAATCATGCTGACATAGACACTAAGAATGAAAAATTTATAGAAGATTGTCCCTATTCTTAGATTCTCAAGTCCTTTAATAAAAATATATCGAGTCATCCACGTGCATTACAATCCATTATTCAAACAATTGCATCAGACACAACCCCAAACTGTTATAAGAAGTCAACAATACAACAGCAACAGAAGATGGAGAGAGTGAAGAGACCAATATCATACTTGTATCCAGAGGTGGTATGCACAAGAATTATGCGCGACTTATTCTCAATGATAGATCTCAATTGTTTCCTTTCTGCCTCCAACATTAAGTGCCGGTGAAATTGATCCTGAACATAAATGAAAATAATTTCCAAATCCATTATTACACCAGGTAACTTAATTATTACTTCAGCTAAATACTGAAGAACTCGAATGATGACTTCGAAATAACAAAACATACAATAAGCGTATAAGCTAAGCTTGCTGATTCCAAATGACAGACCTTAGTGAACCCTGGACTTGCAATGACAGCACAACGAACCACCTTGAAATCAATGTGTTTAAGGAAGGCCTACAAGGGATTGAACATAAGTTGATAATCATTTATAAATTCTGTATTTATCTGGAAAAAAGAAACAAAAAGCAAACACAAACAGCTTAGGCTGAGATAACCTGTAAGACATTATCAAAAAACTTGTTCAAGGCCTGTCAAGAAACCAATTCCAATGAGTGTTCCATTTAGAGACTGCTGCCTTAATTAAACAAGCAATGTAAAGAACAACACCATTCAGCCACTAATAAACATACTTTATCATAGCCTGCTATACCAGGTCCGTGCTTGCGAGGTATTGAAGTCTCTATGCGAGAACGAGTGGTTGTCACACTGTTGACACATTAACCACCATTTAAATGTTAAATAGTGAAGCTAACATAATGTACAATAAACAAACTCTAATAACATTTCCATGTAGATGTGGAGGATCAATCTAGATCACCAAAATGTTATTTGTCACATTAAAGTTCATCTCTAGGCCTACTTCGAGTTTTAAATTATGATATTAATCTTTTTGCGACCAGCTATAAGCACCATTTATGAACTTCAATGGACCATCTTACGCGAAAACTTCTGAATTCACAGAGAACATAAAACTGAAAGGTAAAATTTCCTTCCAAATTTTACTTAAAATAACCAAATAACTAAAATTATTAATCAGGTTCTCATACACAATAAAAAGTTAAAAACTCCTTAGAAGGCATGGTGTTAAAGACCCTAACCAAAGCAACAAACACCTAATCACTTGCAATCACAAGTCCACATAACCAAAATTCAAATAGTAAATCTTCGTGAACCAGATGCTCACGTGTACTCTAGTTTTAACATGGATGTATCCACCTCTCTCTGACAACTGTTGCACACAAACCAAAATGATGGAATGTCCAGTTCAACTTATACGTAAAATAACCAAATTTATAGGACAAATTTTGGAATAAAAAAGGACCAGAAAGCAGATCACACTGCAAACTTTCTATGTTCTTAGTATAAGAAATCTTTGTCAGATCTATTTCCAGTTGATCATCCAGAATCCAGCTAAAGAGGAAGAAAAATTACAGAGAAAAGTTTAACTTGGAAACTGACTGTGAACCATCTACAGAACATTTTAAATCATAAATAAGGCATACTATTGTGATTAATCAATCAAAAGTAAATCATAATCATATATTCACAATGTGCTGCAGTACCTTTTTCCAACAAGTAAAATATGAGCTAGACCTTCTTGCATCAGTACAACAGCCAGATCAGCGCTCGCTGTAGGATCTGTGGTCATTTGATTGAAATGCTATAATTAACAAACTTGTAGTCAAAACTGGCTTATGGAAATGCGTGAATGCATAATCAGTCTACCTAGGATGATGTAAAGAAAGAATTTCCCGGATAACTACACAAGTTGTAACTGTCAGTCCAAAACCATCGATAGGCCCCACAGGATCTTGGCAGAGTATTGCCAGGGAAACAGATGAGATGAATTAAGACTTATATCATTTCTTTATTTCTTTTTCTTCTCTTTTTTCCTTGTGTAAAAAAGAGTAGTGTCACATGGGAGAAAGGTTGTAGTAGACACACTTAAATTTTAGAAAAACAGAGTGTGAACCTATCATGGATAATGGATAGCACAGTATTAACATTTATTATGGGTATCCAAAGTACGCTGTGATTATTGGTTGCCTAGATGTCTCACACTATATTTTTCCAAAACTCTTTCACGCTGTTTTTAGACTGCTTATCACCATAAAGTATATTCTTCTGCTACCTCTCTTAAAAGGGCACAGCAAGAAGTTTCGGAAAGCCGCACCTAGTGATAGGAAATGGCAGGGATTAACTTAGATAATCCATTGGATTAGCAAAGCTGAATTTGTGCAATCTAAAACTGAGTTTAAGCCCAAAGTTTCAACAGCATAACTGGAGTGGAGAACTTGATCCTCTATCTTCTCATCAGAAGCCAAACACAGTACTGCTCAACCCACATTAGTAAGTGGTAACCAAGTGTGGCAACCTCATATATATTACAATCCGCTTCCTCCCTTTAGTCTAGTTTCACTCTTCAATGTGGGACTAAAGATAATTAATAGTTTTTGAGTTAAATTTTTCTTCCCTCCTTTATTCTTATTGTTAGTTAGATGTGGGATTATAGTTAATGAATAGCAGATGTGAGATTATAGATAATGAATAGCATATGTCATATTTCCCTTCCACTATACTTCTACTATCCATTAGATGTATAGCTTATTCAAGCCTCTCCATAAGATGTTCAGCGTGCATCAAGAAAATACTTTGCTATCGAGACTATTGAACCCCTTCTGTCTTCATCTAAAATCTTAAATGGTTAGAGCAACTGTGCATAATTTAATTTTTCCTTTAACACGCCCCCACATTTGTTGCTGGGTTTCATTTTTTCCCAAGAGCTTATTTGCATAATTTCATTAAATGGATAACAACAAGACTCATATTCAGGATCTTTGCTTGATCCGATTTTAAGTTATAAAATAAAATATTGAAAGAAAATTACAAAATCAATTATTAAGGAAATAATCCCACAAAATTGGGAAGGTATCATGGACATAGCTTGAACATTTCCTCAAACTCGATGGTGTTGTTGAAATTAATTTGAGTTTCGGAAATTAAACTGATTAAAGCGAAAGGGAAATATCATGGACATAGCTTTAACATCTCCTCAAACCCTATGGTATTGTAGAAACCAATTTGAGTTTGGAAATTAAAATCTATTAAAGCAAACTGTCCCTTCCAATGTTCAAAAGATGCTCCAGAATTGTAATGTTTGCCAACTAGTCCAACCAAAAACCCAAAAGCTGGTGCGAAAGAAAATCATTATCCAGGGGAAACAACAAAGACAATCGAACATATCATAGAATCGTAGAAGGGAAAAGGGAAAATAAAAGAACACAAAAGGATGGAGAAAGAGGAGAGAGAGGTAACAATAAGGGAGTTGAACAGGCAAGAGAGAAGCACAAAGTGGAGAGGACAAATTGCATTTTTATTCAGTAATCAAATCTAACTATTAAAATTCATAAACCCTCTTCAAATATGATTTCAACTAGTCTATAGGAAAGAAAATAAGGAAATAAACTAAATGAAAACCCTAACTTGAGTCAAAATAGAAAATTATAATAAACTAGAATAGTAGTAGTCTAAAGTTAGCAAGTCTTCCATATCATATCTATTACAATCCCCATCAGGGACACATCCTACAATTAAAATGAACAAGGTCAAAACTAGATCATTGTGCAGATTATCACATCTATACCTGCCCAGGATAGAGCACTATGAATGTCCATGAACTGTACCAGCACTACACTCGTTGATGAAGAAAAAGGCTAGCCTAACAAGAATCCAGGCGCCAGAGGAGGATAAGACCAAATACGTAATGGAAATTAACGTGGTGGAAATCAAGACGGGATTTTCTTCCAAACAGTTCAACAAATAAACAACGAACCAAGTAAAATTTAATAACAAAAATTTTAGTCCACAAAAGCCCAACCAACAGACTTGCCAACCTTGACAATTTAAATTGGTTAAGAAAGTTTGTTAAAGATACGAAAAAAGGTACTGGGACAAGGATTAATTGATGCGTTTGGCTTAATTTGGGAAGCAGCATTGGAATCATAGATCGATTTCCTATATTGGCTGCACTTTGCATCAATTTTGAGTGGCTTTATGAGGCTATTCAATTATGTGTTGTATTTGGGATCTTTGGTCTTTACCTTCACCTTGGAAATAATTAGCGAAGGCACTCCAAGCAAATAAGAGCCTAAGAAATCACTGGATTATGCCCGAACTAAATCCCAGCAAGAGTTGTACGCCACCAGGAACAAAGTTAACACAAAGCAAACCAATACTTAACAGGGGTAAAGATGAGTAGTGGAAAATTGAATAGGAACAAAAAGAAATAAAGGAGGCCAGACGAGATGAAAGAAGATGAACGAAATGGTCGGACGAGTGTCACAAGGCCACCTTTTGGAGATTAGAGACGAAGATTGTTTAACTCAAGCCAAAAGGCTCTAATACATATTGAACCATGTCATCTAAAAGATCATTTAAATTTTGTCTTCAAGAAAAATGTTTGTGCACGTATATGATTTCCCTAAGTTGTGCTTCTTTATTTATGAGGTCAAATCTCGTACTTGGTTTGTTCCTTGATGTTCTAGATACCATCTTTAAAGAGAGAAGTATAAGTGCAACATGTAAGGTCATCATCCGTGAACTCAGTCAAATGTAAAATACATGACACAAGAACTTAAATGAAATACGACATATTTCATTGTGTTTGGATAAAAGTATAAGTCGCTAAAATTATAATGCGAGTTAGTAGTAGTTGTAGATCCTACGAATGTGCCGTTAAAATTTATGCTAGATTTTGCGAAGTAAATTATAAGTTACTTTTAATGTTATCAAAACAAAGGCTTTAAGTGAAGATAGATATAGATGCCCGGAGATACTATGGGCCATGTCAAATTGAAGAAATAAATATCCAAAGCCCTTGCATTAGCTTGTGCTCCAGATCCATAACTTGTAAGGTTATTAAAACAGAACATAAATCATTAACCGCCCATGTAAAACTCAGTTCCTCTAATATTCTTTAGATGTAAAAGTGGAGAAAATAGGGAGAGAATATTACTTGCTTTATATTTACTACTAAGCCCTTCTTATCTTAATTTCCAAACTTAGGAGAAGTTTTAAGTCATCTCTAATTTTGGACACAGTAAGAATTATTTTTAAAAAGGAGTTTTTACAGGAAAAAGAAGATTATTAAAACAAAAGAGTTTATTTTAGGAGATTCATTAGAAAAGAAAATATTTTTTTATGAGATAGCAAGAATAAGTAATAGCTTTTACACTTGTGCCTAAAGCTGAAGATGAAAACTACCTTTACCAAAAGAGAAAAACCGAAGAAGATGAGAATGTCGTAAATATGGAGTTAAAGGATAGCTGCATACCGGATGCTTGACGGAGCACCTCCAAGGCCAGTGAGTCCCAAAACTCCTAGTAAACATCACAGACAACTCAAATAAGAAGCCTAATTGGTCAATCAACTCCATTTGATCTAGAGTGATAAGATGTAAATAAACAGCATTGGTCATAAAGCTGCCATCAACATGGTAATATGGAAAACATAATTGATTAACATACACAATAAGTACAATAAATAATTGACTCCTATATGTACTACGCATTAACAGCCGTTTAGAATGAGAAGAAAATAAGTTTTGCACAATCTTCACATTGGGAAATGCAAATGCCAGACGACAAAATAAAAATTCATGGAGGAAGAATATTATGGATTTGTCATCTATCCAGTATCAAAGATCTAAGCTCCTACCTTCCATGAGTCACTTTAGACTATGTTCCTCCTTTTTAGCTTATAAACAGCCTAAAACGCCTCAAAATGACTTTCAACAAGCATCCCATCCCTCAATAGGAAGACCTAAATAATCACCTCACTCCCATCTGAAAACACTTCCGCAAACAAGATCAATTTCTCATTCCCACAGCCAGAAAAAACCAAAGGAGGGGGCATCAACAATAGTTCCATAAATGTATCTTATATGGACCTAGTTTGCTAATCTCAACAAGAAAAACGGTGAAATTATAAATTCAGACAAGGAAAAGGAGAAAAATGGTAAAAATGAAAGAATGCATTCTTCAAAAACAATACAGACACCATGGCTTACATTCTAGGTAAATTTATTTGTTCTACATGCTATATTTTTATATTTTGAAAAGTTGAAGGATTAAAGCGAAATAGGTATTAAATTTTATTTTATTTTGATTAAATAACTAGATATTGATAGAGTGAGATTTAGTATATCAATATTGGACTTGTTTGATAGATCATATTAAATCATATATTTTAGGATCGAGAAAAAGTTATTTAAATAAGTTCAAGATAAGTTAAGAGTCGATCAAAGAAAATCATGATTAAATATATTTAAGGGGAAATTTCCAACTTGTTTAGCAGGACCGAAATTTTTATATTACTGGAATTAGGAATTAGTTCAACCTAGGTCAGGTGAGTATTATGCAATTGATAGGTATTTAATTAATTGGGTTTTTCAATACAATCAGAACTAGTGTAGTACTAATCTAGATAGTCTTAGATAATTAATAGAATTTTGATTAAATCTTAATCCTAACTACCCACCCAAGGCAATTGTAAAATATGGATTCCTTTTTCCAAGACTATATTTCATCTACTAAAAGTGTGTTTGAGCAACATTATTTTGGAAGAATGTATTTTGGAAAAGTAAATTGATTGAGAATCTGTGGTTGAAAAAGAATGAAAAGTTATTGATGTGAAGGAATATATTATTTTATTGAAGAATGTGTGGTTGAAATTAGTAAAAGAATGAGAATCAAAATTTTAATATGACTCAAACAGAGGCTAAATTTGTGTTGGAATACTATAAGCCCTATTTGTAAGTTATCCTAATACTAGTTTCCAATACAAGTACACGTATCCTATTTTGGATGATTATGATTTGTTATAATCCAAATATTGAAATTCAATTCTTATCCAAACTGGTGGTACATTTGCTATACTTCTAATTTCACCAAATCTCAATTTGTGAATACTGTTGGCCATATAAATACCCCCATGGGGTCAAGAAAAGATTCACCGCGTGATATACATACATACACAGCACGGGGTCGAGAGAGAGAATAGTTTCGAAAAGCCATTCACAATTTTATTGACGCAATCGAGAAAGTTAGAAAAGATATTGGAATTCTTTCAAAAATTCATTTCATCTATCAGGATAATATACATAACGTGCAAGTGGTTTGTTTCCCTATACTTTTATGCATTCAATTAAATATGTATAAATTGTCAATAGACCTTTGAGTTCGATCTAATGAAATGTGAACTCTTTTTGGTTTTTTATAACGAAATGTGAACTCCTTCGTGAATTCAAAATGACTAATGATGGGTATCTCACTTGGTCACAGATATACTCTATAAGAGAAAAGTGGTATGAAGTGTAGATTTTATTTTTCTTATATAATTGTATATGAAAACTGCACGTATCTTACAAAGTATTTTTCTCCCTTACAGTAATTTACAGAGTAGTTAGAATCGATTGAAACTGTGGTAAGATAGTGATGCGAGCTGCCAGAGGATTTCAAGAAATAACAAACATTAAGTTTTTTTATCTTCTAATTTATTAGTTAGATTTATTTGTTCAAATACATGTTTATTAATTAGGTAAGTGGTTGTGTTTATTTTTTTTAGAAACACAAATTCCATGTTTCAATTAATATTTATTGTTGAAAATAAAGGAATTACTTTTACTTGTATCGTTTCCGCTTTTAACGTGAAGATATTGAATTTTTAGTAACACTCCGTTGTTTATGAAAATTGGAGTGTTACAGGATGCCTCATTAATGTTGGAATGCCAAAGATTTCCTTTTTCCTTTTCCTTCGACATTGCTGGGGGTTAGGATGAGGGACTCAAACATACTGCAACAGATAAGAATGAGGAGGGCTTGATAAAATGGATATCATATGATAAGTCTAAAGGGACTAATATTTTTAGACACGGACCATGCTCTTTATATTAACGCCATAGAATGCAAAATGACCATAAGTGCATGCCAAATATTCTAACAAACAACTGAACATAATTTATAAAAGAGAATGACTTGAGATTTGATAGAACTAAGAGCAAAAAGTACCTTCCTCAACACAAAAGGTCGGTGTAGCTCAATTTCTAGGGTGTGAAATGCCCCTATCTGCAGCATAAAACTATAGTTTTTACTGCTGGAGCAGAGAAATGAGCTGGTTAAAAAGAACAAACCGAAATGCCACGCACCTTCACATGTTCATTTTCCAAAATATTCTTCCCACGTATACGTAAGACAGATCCTTCTTTGTCATACTCTACAGCCTAAGAATAATTTCAAGAAAGTCAGTGTCACAAAACCTCAGTCTTGTACAGTAGCTTAATGCAAACTTCTAGATATGTCAAAGATGTACAACTCTAGCCTCACCTCCAGCTGCATGGATTTATAACATTTAAAACAAACAAAACATTTTTGTCTAATTGTTTTACAGATTTTGATTTAATAAATAAGTAAACATAACCAGTAGATGAGATCTGAAGTTTGGATTGGTCAATATGTTTCAATTGATGGATCTATTAGGGAAAATGTTGAATACAGTCTACCTTAAAGCATGGAACCACGAATGAGAGGATGAAACTGCAGCATAATAACATTATAAATTGGAGAAAATACTAGATTTTTTGGTTGATTGTCACCGAGCTATGAGTCATAGCATATGTAAAGAGATCCCGTGACTCGAATCCTTTTCATATTTCTTGAATCCTCAATTCTCCCAACTCCCGACTAGTGGTTAAATAAGCCCCTATTTGGCCCCATTTTCCCCTAAACTCATTTTCAACCACACATTCTCATAATAAAATAATTTTGCATGTGGACCAATAACTTTTCCTACTTTTTAACCCCATATTCTCCAAAAAAAAAACATTTTTTTTCAAATCTATTCTCAAAAAGTCTCTAACAAATGGGGGCTAAGATAGAATATAGGAAGACTGGTACACTGAAGATATTAACATGCCAAAAACTATTGATTGATGAATATCTCCCAAAAGAGAAGTCGAGGGTTCTTTTATTCTGTTCGGGGAGGAGCCTGTTTACTAGTTTCTTTTACTCTTTGCATAATTACATCGCAGCAGCGGCAGACCAATTACGATCTGCAAATGAGAACGAGATACTACATAATATTAAATGCCTTGATTTTGCCAACACTAGGCTAAAAATAACCACAGAATTTCTTGAAAATATCTGACCTCTACTTTGATTTCCAATTTCAGTTTCACTCTTTCTGCATCTCTTCCTCCGGAAGCAGCTTCTCTTAAAACTTTCCTACAATGAATTACGAAGACAATATATTATATATTCAGGTCCCACAATTAGATGCTCCCTTGACAAGAACAAGTTGAAGTTTTGCAAGAAATTCCCCATATGCAATACAACAATCAGTGCTACTAGGCCCTTCTTGTCCAATTTCAAAAAGTTTTCAGTAAAACACAAAAAAAAGAGTAAAATTCATGGAAGAAACCAATGCATACAACGATTAGAAGGAAAAATCTGAAATTGAAAGTAAAGGGTACCTGACGGTGACAGCTAAGACGGTATCACCCTCGGCAATCAGATTATAAGCCATCCACAAATCATCTGCTTCTTCTGGGACCATCTGCGGCAAAACCCAGACACCAAAACATAAAAGAAGAAAAGAAATTATTGCTATTTCAACCAAAAAAAAATATTAATTGGAAATTGAAGTTCTCTTGAAGGAACTGAAGGGGAAAAATCACTTTTACACTGCCCGGGCCATCGTGTGCGAGATTTCGACGAACGATCTTCATCGTTTTTTCCGTCCCTTCCTGCGGTGAATGTAGATACTCTTATTTTATAATTATAAAGTTTCTGTCCTCAATCTGGATACGGTGTAAAACCAAGCCGCCCTCTTTCTAAAACTTTTTTGGGGCTCACGTGTGAGCTTGAAAAAATTGTTTTTCACTTTTTTGTTAACTTTTTAACGTATGACTTCACAACTATGAGCATGTTTGATACAGATTCTTATTTTTTACAATAAATCAATTTTCATTTTCAACCACACATTTTTCAATAAAATAATATTTTTCATCACATCAATACTTTTTTCTTCTTTTTCAACCACACATTTCCCATCATATCACTATTCAAAAATTAATTCTTCCCCAAAAAATCGTTACCAAACACACTCTATAATTAATAGTTTCACTTTATCTATAAGTTTATCTTTTTTAATTTCATTTTCTAGTTGTAATAGATTTATTCATAAATCTTATTTAAAATAGGATTAGTTTATTTCATTTTAAAATTTAGTTTACTTATTTTAGTTTCTTTTTATTAATAGGATTATGAATAATTTTGCCTATAAATATAGGAGTATTGTACACTTTTCAAGACTATCAATCATATATCAATACAAAGAAATATTATTCTAATATAATTCTGATTTTCAATTTTTATTATAAAAATTTCATAACGCTTCACCAAAATTGGTATCAGAGCAACGAAAATGCATCAATCTGATGGCCGACGATGGTCCCGATGGCAGTCGAACCGTGATGACGAACAGAGGCTCGACAAACTCGTACAACAAATCGAGAGGATCGATGAAACCCTTCATAACATCACGCATATGGTAACTGCGTTGAGTTTTGAAAAGAATCGCGAACCCATGGATAAACAAGTTAACAAGAATTTGCAGACTTTAACTGCTATGAATGTTGGTTGTTTCAACAAGATTAAAATACGACAACAGGTGATTAGAGAGTTTCCGCAAGTCCCAGCTAAATTTGAACGCGCACAAGTTATCAAGAATTTTACAAAAGTCTATCGAGAAAATATAAAAGAATCAAATTTGAAGCGCAACAAAATTTTTAAAACGTGATGTGCCTCAACAACAAAGTATGCAAAGTGATAATAAATCATAAAAGTATTCAGAACTTGGTGTCAAAAGTATTGGTGAAAACTTTAAATTTGAAAACTGAACATACTCATCTTGCTATCAAGTTTCACGGGGGCAAGAAACTCTAAATATTGAGGTATGTAAAATTTCACTTTCTCTTGAAAAGTACTACAAAGATGAAATTATATGTAACGTAGTAGAGATGGACAATTGTCATATATTTTGGGAACAATCATGGTACGATGATGTAGATGTCACTTACGTAGGTTGAGATAATAGATATGTATTTAGGTGGTACAATAAAAAGATTGTATTAGTGTCATGCGATGAACAATTTACGAATGACAAAGAGAAAAAGGCTTATAAGGCAGATGATAAGGCTTAAAAAGAAGTAATTCAAGATAATCAAGAAGTTACTAACCATGGTACTAAAACAGAAAAAGAAAAGCATGTGCAAGTTGAAAATTTGAGACTTGTTGATTCCTTGTATATGGAAACTACAATTGAAAACTTCAAGATCGAGTCGCATTCCAAAGATGAACAGGTTGAAGATCATAGGTGTCCAACGGGAGATGAAGAAATTAAATTTTGCAATCACAAATGAGTCAAAGGTGAATATTGTCAAATTAAGAATACAAATTCTGTTGACATTTTCTATCGCTTTAGCGTCAAAGAATAGCATAAAAATAAGGAAAACATGGACGATGAGAATTTGAGCCCGCGTATCAATTCTTTTGTGTTGAACAAAGTATCACTAAATATTACAACAAAATGTGACAAGTACGAAGAATTGAAAATAGCACGAGTGACCTCTATCGAGAGCGAACTCAATTATGAAAAATCAAATCATGCTTCGTTTATGAATGAATGTCATTTGCAAATTATCCGTGAAGAAAATATAACAAGCGTGATAGGAACAAAGTTGACTTTGAAGAATGCAACTAAAGAATATAATGACGTTTATCGAGCACATCAAGAAATTGTCATTTTTCAATATCGGTATTTGCAAAATTTTTTGAGTATTTTCCTCCCGATTGATTGATTTTTTCTTCAAAAAAACTCGAGAACGGGTTTTATTCAAGTGGAGGGGGTTGATGTAGTACATCGAACTACAATTAATAATTTCACTTTATCTAAGAGTTTGTCTTTTTAAAATTATCTTTTCTAATTTCCTTTTCTAGTTGTAATAGATTTATTCTTAAATCTTATTTAGATTAGGAGTGTGTTTGGTAGGGATTTTAAGGAGAAAAATTGATTTTTGAATAGTGATATGATGGGAAATGTGTGGTTGAAAAAGAAGAAAAAAGTATTGATGTGATGGAAAATATTATTTTATTGAAGAATGTGTGGTTGAAAATGAGAAGTGATTTACTGTAGAAAAGGAGAATTGTTACCAAACAGGCCCTAGGATTAGTTATTTCATTTTAAAATTTAGTTTCCTTATTTTAGTTTCTTTTTATTTATAAGATTAGAGATAATTTTGACTATAAATATAGGAGTATCGTACACTTTTCAAGACAATCAATCATATATTAATATAAAGCAGGATTATTCAAATATAATTCTGATTTTCAATTCTTATTATAAGAATTTCATAACACTTTCGCACCACTTTTTCAACCATTTTTGGCAAATTTTGTAAGCTAGTGTGTTTGATTGTATTCATTTTTCATGAAAAATGTTATGTTTTCACTCAAATTTCTATTTTGAAGAGTTTTATTATAATTGTTTTCATTGAAAATATTTTCCAACTTTTGAAAATATGCCTAATTTTTTTATTTTTTTTGGAAAATGTTTTATTTGGAGAGTAGGTTTTTATTTTTCTCAAAATGAGGAAAACTTTCTCTTTTTAAAGAAACGTTGTTTCATTTAAATTAAACACACACTTGTAGATTCTTCACAATCTGTACTTGGTTAAATGCCAAAGTCAAATTCACAGTTATTGCTTTAAAAATCGATCTGATCATCGGTCCGAAAAAGATAAGCGATCAAGGGTTAAAAGGTTGAACCGGAATCGAACCGGTGATTTTTAAAAATTTTAAAAAATATACATTCAAATTTTTTTAAAAATATATACATTTACATAGGTTGACTTGATTAAACCGGGAACGGGTCACGGGTTTTCCAAAAACTGGCCAGTTTAATGAGTTTTTGGATGAGTTTTTAATTAGAGATTTTATAAGCTTAATCGGGCCAGTTTTAGTCCCGGTACCCGATTTTTCCGATTGAATTGGCCGGGTTTTAAAACACTGGTTATTATTCGTTCATGGGGACTGTTCCTCATACCTATTAATTTGACAAGTATTTTTGACAAATAATCGTGACATTTAATTTAAATCAATTCAACGCTCAAAATACTATATAATTCATAAACTTACTTCCTAACGTCTCTAGTTACCTTATATTAATCCCAAAAATCTCTTAACAATATCGTGACTTTCTATCATCTTATTTCATTCTCAATCACCCCTCAAATTCATCATCTCACTCACAAAATTGTATCTCCAAACCATCACTGCCTGGAAAAGAATTCCCTTGCCAATGTGTAAATTTTAGGAGTCCTATTGTCAAGTCAAATTATTTATCTAGGAGAAAGCAGAATAAGAACCGAATTGATTTTTTTTTAAGGTATAATTATGTACGTATACAATTGTTTTTCAGCAAAAATCTCACATGGGTTTTTGATTTTGCTATTTCGATCCTTCTGTATGGTTTTAAAACTGCATTTATATCATGTTCGTCTAATATTCAAATTATGAGTGATTTTTTATTTTCCAAAACTGAATTTCAATTATAAAACCCTCCAATTTCTAATTCTCATTAAGTTAATCATGTTTCATTGATGGTTACAATCGTCCCTTTTTATTCCAACATTTTGAAATTTTTGACTTGAGAGGTATTATAAATTAATTATTTGAATTATTGATTCCTTAATCATGAACTAACTGTTAATTTGACTAAAATGCATAATTTGGATTGCTTGCTTCAGTGGTGGAAGATAATTGTTGGCTCATATTTATTAATTATTTGTTTGAGAGAGAAGTGATCTAAGACAACATTTTGAAGGCATCAAGGGAAATCAAGTGAAACCGGAAAGAATTACTTTGGCCAGATCCATTGAATTCAAGCGAAATTGAATCTCCATCATCCATGGGTATATGTCCTCACCTTAAGTATCAGTTATGTGAAGAATTCAGTGGATTCAAGGCACTGCCATCCTCTACTAATGCAAAACTTCGAGCTATTTGTGAAAATTTTTGTAGGAACGGGGAAAAAATTCAGCAAATGCTCGTTTAGTTTCTGATTCGAAGACTAGAAATTTGAGATGAGCAGGGGATTATATGACTAAAAGTGTTGTTAAGAATGATGTGTTAAATGGAGGATTTGGGTATGACAGTATCCCGGTCAAGGCCTCCTTATCACATGTTTTTCCATATGGTCTTTATTTTCTTCATTTTGGTGTAAAATTCGAGTTCAACTCGGTGTCAATGGAGGCAATAGCAAAGACTGCTGTCAAAGGCTGTTGTAGATGAGTAAAAGGGCAATAGCAGGTGTCCATTACAGAATGCAAATACAATGGATTAATAATGGAAATACATGAAAGACAGTCTAGTCTCAATTAATCAACCAAAACGGTCTTGGAAATAAAGCTTGGGGGCTCTCCAAACCATCCCAAATAAGAAAGTGCGATACAAAATGTCTAGCTAGAATACTCACATTTGTTTCACATTGAATGAAAGTGGATATTACTTAATAGAAAAAAACTGCAGTAAATCAGAAATACTAAAAAGAATAGATGGATCTTTAACTAGTATCACGACATTGATACATTCGGACTCAAGGTTAGAGATGTTGACGGAATGCGTCTTAGCAAAGTGCAGCTCTCTTGTATTGCCAAGCACCAAGTCTGTTTTGATTAATCTCGTGTCAACAACATTCACCAGCATGCATGCGTCCGTACATACACCAGCATTCACAAGAATATGAGTGAAGGTTAATCTCTTGTCATCAACATTCATTTGCACATTGCTTGGCTTCGAATTCTAACTTGAAATCTGGATCCTACACGAAAGAAAACAAATTAGTACACAAACACATAAAAAAGCTGATTTCTCAGTGAAATAAAAAAAATAATTATATGCTTTAGTCCATTTGCTCAGTATGCCCATTTACATTTTTCTCATGGTTCTTGGGACATATCCTCTTACCATGGCCTGATTCTTTGCATAGGTTCTTTGCCTTGTATTGATGATGATCCAATCTCATCAGATCAAGAAATATGTATACGATTGCCATAATAGGTTGCATCATTGATTGCATAGAATTACCAATAATCAAATTCATTGTTCAATAACTCGTACCTATGTTTTCTTAAACAAATTGTAGCATACTTCATTTTTAAAGTATTCCCTGTGGAACTAGATAATAACATTTTATTAACCATTTTACTAACGCTTCAATCAAATTAAAACTCAATTAAAACCTTTAAATCACTGATGAATCGAGCATTAATCTGAAATTGATGCAATACTGCTCAAAACTACATGATACATTATGCTGAAATCAAAAGAAAATAAAGGTATATCCTTTTTCCCACCACACACAATAAATTTTAGATTTGAATATTAAAGGAAAATCATATTCAAGAACATGATATAATGCAGTTTTAAAACCATGCAAAAGGATCGAAATAGCAAAATCGAAAACCCGTGTGAGATTTCTGCTGAAAAATAATTGTATACGTACAGAATCATACCTAAAAAAATCAATTCAGTTCTTATCCTACTTTATCCTAAATAAATAATTTGACACGATAATATGACTCCCCCTAAAATTTACACATGGGCAAAGGAATTCTTTCCTGGCTGTGATGGTTTGGAGATTCAGTTTTGCTAGAAATATGATGAATTTGGGTGGTAATTGAGAATGGAATAAGATGATAAAAAATCGCGATGTTGAGAGATTTTAGAGATTAATATATGGTAATTAGGGGTGTTTGGAAGTAAGTAATGAATTCTATAGTATTTTAATAAATAAATTTTGAGCGTTAGATTGATTTAAATTAAATGTCAAGATTATTTGTCAAAAATACTTGTCAAATTAATGAGTAGGGGAAACTGTCCGATCATTCGGGATTATCTACACATTTTATGAAAACTCACCATTATATTTCATTATAGGTTATACTCCCATTATAATTTCTCCTAACCAAGCACTAATTTGAGAATCAAAAATTATTTACTGTCCATTCGACAAATGAATTTATAAACATTTAAATTTAAATATTTATTTCAACAGCATGTTATCCACACATTTCATGAGATTCCCTCTCTATAAACTAAGCTACTATTTGAGCCCCATTTTTTCAAGAATGCATTTTTTTTTCAAAACTCGTTTTCATCTACACATTCTCTTATAAAATAATTATACACATATTTCAAAAGGACCTTGCTACTTGTACAAAAGAATTTGTACAAAAATGTTGACAAACACTCACATGTGGGGGGGCCCACTTTTTATTTTCAATTTTTTATTCATGTGGGGCCGACAATCATGTGAGTGTTTGTCAACATTTTTGTCAAATTCTTTTTGTACAAATAGCTTTTTTCATTTCAAAAACTTCACCTTACTTTTAACCATACATTCTCCAAAAATCACTATTCTATAATACATTTTACCCAAAAAATGGGGATCAAACATGGGCTAAATATAAATTTGTCAAATGCAGGCTTAGAATATCTGTAAGAAACTCTCTAGTTTTAAAGAATATATTTTGCAATTTAGAGGAAAAGAATTTAAGCAATCCAGTGGGCTCTATATTTAACACTTAAATCATATTATTCTCAAAAAAATATTTATTATTTTTTCCATCTTTTGTTTTTTATTAGTTTTCTTTTAAATTATTATTTTATTTTCCTCCATTGAAAATTTAAATACTTTAAATGCATTTATTTATAGATAATAAGTTTTTGATAACCAACTCACTCTCATATTTGGTCAACTTAGAAGCTTCTTTGGTTACCAAGCTATGGGCCCGTTTGATTTTCATCATTGTAGAATGAGAATGAAAAATATAATTATTATTAGATCCCACACAAGAGATAGAAATTCAAAATTAATGTACTAATATAAATCATCATCAATAACGAGATGCACTAATTAATGAAATGTTGAAAATAAGAATTAAAGATTGATGATTTTAATTACAATTAAAATGTGGTGTAAAAAATAAAAATTGTGGTGACAATATTATTACCCTTTTCCCTTAATAAATCAATCAATAAAATTACACTTTCATTGTTTGAAACAAAGCGCGTAAAAGTGCAAGCAGAAAGTTAACACTACGCCTCTATTTGGCTGATATTTGTAAATATTCAAGCAACTTTTTATCTATACATTTTTTTTCACTATCTATTTTTAACTAGGCAACAATTCACAAATACCATTAAAAAGTTACTAATTTCATACTTATCTTTGATCATTCTATTCTAAACATAATATTATTTTTGCAGTAATTTTTGTAACCCAATGTATTATGTTTTGTAAAAATATGTTACACATTTCACCAAACGATTTTCATCACAATCATCATCGTTACTTGCAATAAGGTGTGTTACACACCACTATCACTTGTAATATTCATTGTTACATCACCATTATCCTCAAGCCAAACGCTTTTAACATTCATTTATATCACTGACAATACCACCCCTTTGTAACATTAATTTTTACATTGACGCCATTGCTACCATCCCTCGTAACATTAATAGTTACACAATTAGCCACCATTCACCACACCACAATGACATGCTACTGATAAGTATGTTTTGCGCACTTAATTATGACACAAAATATATTGATTGTTGGTATAAAATGTTCGAAAATGACTTAATTCGTTATATATTGTCTTTGTAGGACTACTTTGATGGAATGAACAAAATGTACATGAAAAATGGCAAAAAGGACTAAAATGCAAGTCAACGAAAGTTCAGGGACTAAACTGCAATTATTCAAAAGTTGATCCAAATGATGAATCAAGCATGGAATTCTACTAAGGAGCTAATTGTCGATTACATGGATGACTAGAAGTAGAAGGAATAGGAAACAAGGCTTAAAAGTGTATGGAAAGAAAATTGAGGATCAAATTAAACAACCAAAAGTAACCTCCTTCCTTGCGATTGCCCAGCCATCAACAAGAATACCAAGGGAGCAAATCAGTTGGCCCTTGCGATCGCATGGGGTGTTTTCTGCGCGAAATTTTTAGTTTCATTTTCCAATTCAATCACTTATGCAATGTTATCTCAGCATTCTATAAAAACCAAAACTCGTCTAAAATTAGGTTTTATGCATTCTTAGAAAGAAAAAAGGTGATTTTGAAGAGCAAGGAGAAGAGTTTGAGTTAGGGTTTCACCTCAAGATCCAAAATTCAAGCTTTAACTCCTAGTTTTTTTTTGGTGATGTTTTATTTCTATCATTTTTCTTGTTATTTTAATTTCACTATGCTAGGCTAGACTTTCTTTGTATTAGGTGAAAGATGAACCTCGCAATATGATCTTTTAATTTCTATTTTACAATTTGACTTTTAAATACGTTTGATAGATGTTGAACGATTTATATACACGTTTTGCCTCCATAATTATAGTGCACGATAATTGTGTGAGTTTAGGTGGTTTATTTTATGGATTCGAAAGAATGGAAATAAACTCAACAAAGTATAAATCATCGTTTTGTTCATAGAGGATAGAAATATACTGATATGCATTACGTGAATATCTAAGTGTTTAAAAAACTACATGCATTCTTATATATTGCATTTGTTATAGAAATATAGTCAAATGGTATACTGGATAGGTTCAATTCTACTCGAAAGAGATTGTTGGACAGGTTAGAAACATTGATTTTTCAAACGAGTCATCGTGTTGTCAAATTGTGAAATATGGATTAAGAGTGAGCTTTGTTTGGCGATTCGGGATCATAGTATGCTTTTTCATACCTTAATTTCTTCAACTTTTGCGCTTAATCTTTATTTTGCATTTAATCTCCAATTTTAGTTTAATTTGCATGTAGTCATAATTTCATCATAAAATCGCAAAAACAATCATCTTGAGTTTTATAGATTCGGTTAAGGTCGACATAATAAAAATCACGTTAAATCAATTCTCGTGGGAACGATACTCGAAATTCTTGAATTTCCACTTTATTACTTGTGAACGATCCGTATACTTGTGATGATTTAAATTCGAAACATTATTTTCGTGAACAACTACCATTCTCCACTCGCAACAAATCAAAATAGCCATCCTGTTACCGCTACAAACCAATGCTAGCACAAAGAACTTCACTAAACAATAAGCACGTGGAAAAATTTTAATTATTATTTTCTAAAAACCAGTTTATTTATTTTTATAATTTTTTAAAGAAAGAGCGCAAAGAACCACATCCATCATTTACCATCCCGTTTAATTGCAAAAAATACCTAAGGAACAGGGAGGCGAGATATTGTATTTGCAAAAAATAAATCATATTTTATAAACAAATTTATAACAAAATATATAATTTTTTTTTATAATTAAAACATACTCAATGTAAATCAAAAGTATGAAAAAGATATCTTAAAAATTTATATGAATAAATGTTAAGAAGCTAGAGATGTAAATGCAATATTATCCATGGACGGAGGCTGTTTGCAGCAATTTTTTTTTTTAAACTAATATATTCACTTGGTGGTATATTTGACTATTTCGCTAGTATCCAATTTTATTTGACTTTATACATCCACTTGAGCATGTTTGGCAAAACTAAACTTCTTTTTTTTTTAAGATGATAAAATATACTTTTTATTCACATGTGAGTAGAATTCACAATCTCCTGCTCACTTATCATTCATACATTTCGCAAGTGTCATGTGTAAGCACCTGACCAGCTCCCGCGGTCGCCCTTGCTGGGTCTGTTGGAAGCTGCAGACTGTTCGTCGGGAGCCGGGAAGAAGATGAAGAAGAAGGCGATGGAGTGAACGGGAGCTGGAACTGGTGTGGAAGCAGGAAATTCCAAAAATTTTTGGGCCTTATTTAAAAAAAATAAGGCCCAATTGATTAGCCCAATCCATGGCCATGGGTTTTGCTTGAATTCTATTAGCCAATGGCCTAATTCCAATAGCCACAACAAAACCAATTAACCAAATTCAATTTCCAAATATTCCATTTTGGGCGAAGAGCGGAGGAAGACGAAATTAACTGTGAGTTTTTGGGCGACAAGGGCGAAATTATTTTGAGGAGGATGGTGGAGGTTGGTGACTGGAGGCGTGAGTTTTTGGGCTGGAGAGCAGTGTGGAGGTTCTCCGTTCTGAGTTTCGGCTTCGTGACTGTCTCTTCTAGTTCTCGGCTTCTCCTGCGTTATGCTACGATTCTGCCTGCCTAAGGAGTGGGCTATTTATTTGAATTTGCCTATTTCCTATTTCAATTTGCTATTTGCTATGAATTAATGAATTATGAGAAATGACTAAATGAGAATTTATAGATTTTTGGGTGAATTCTGTTAACTGTATTTCTGTTTTTATTCCCTTTTTGTTTTTTTTTTTTGTTTTTATTAATTTGTGAATTATGAGAAATGAGCATTTATGTTATATTATTGTCACTATGAGTTATGACTTATAATTTTTAATTGTAATTGTGTTTGTGAATTGTGATTTGGGAATTTAGGGTTTTGGGAAATTATGATTTAGGGATAAGTGAAAAAAATTAATGGTGTTTATGATCGTTGATGACAACGGTCACCGGTCAATAGTTTCCGCCCGTGTTGAACTATAAGACTGGATTCGCCCCCGCGTGTAAGTACTTAAAACCTTTGCCAAACATACACTTATTACTCAAGAAAATATTTTATTCGAGTCCCTAACCCAAACTACGTTTCTATAAGTAATTTGTAAATTTAGTAATCTGTAAAGCACGAGCCAAGTTGTAAGATATGCATGTTATTACAAGAATTAAAATTATGAATGATGTTAACACATTAATTAACAGACCATATGCTTTGTATTGAAATAAAACCTCGTGACATCTAATCTATCAACTATAAAAGTTGCCCTCAGGGCACATCTTCAAGTGGTAAAAGGGGAATGTAGAAAAACTACAGCTTTGCTTGAGGCTACCGCGTCAAGGGTTCGAATCTTGAAATATGGATTTGACTATTGGATAAGTGCAAGTATATAAGCAGCTTTCCAACATGTACCTTTTGAGGCATAATCTGAGATTTACCTCATTCACCAAGGCTTAGGATGCAGCTCATCTTCTTTTTTTTTTTATCATCTATAAAAGTTCACAATTGCATGTAAATTTCACGAAATCGAGCATGATAACGTTACAATTGTGGTCCAACAACGTAGATTAAACCGGACAACATACCAAGCCATGAATTCACCATTCTAGTTGGACTGTCCGATCCAATTTGTAAGACATTGATCCATGTCATTGACCATGTATAGTTTGTCATCATCTATGGAAACAATATAATTTAGGGTTTGTTTGACACAAAATCTCCGTGCCAAACAAGTCGTGAGAACTATAAATTATTGTTCAACTATCCTTATATTTTCCAACTGTTGGGACCCATTGGACCTCTAGATTAGGAGCTCGATTTTTTTACACACGACTCTCCAACTATCCTAAACATTACTAGAATTGCTAGATCATAAGTTCTTTCCTAACTATATCAGCCTGTTTGATGATAAATCCACCAATTACAGTGTTCAAAGACACAAATTAAATTATTGATCATTGAACGCATCGTGTGATCACGTCATTCCACTAAACCAAGTTACATAGTAAAATTGGCAGCTAAGAAAATTTCAGCACGTGGAGTCGTGAAAAAATGAAAATAATTCACTATGAATCATGTGTCGAAAATGAGAATAATTCACTATGAATCACGTGTCGAAACTAATCCGATCGAGAAAGGATCCTACCACCGGCAAGGGTACATCCCTCTTCATACGAGGGAGTTGTAGTGCTTACTAGCTAGCAACACACGTCCAATTTATTATCTCATAGTCATAGACCTAACATCTATAGTACACTGCTAGATCGACATGATGCATAAAAATTAATTTCTTTTAGGTTATTTGAAAATATTATTTTAATTAATTAATATTTGTTTTTGACAGTTTAATATCGTCCAAAAATAAATAATAAAAATTTGTTTTTGAAGAAGCACACCAATATAAAAGAAAAATATTTCTTATAACTTTTAAAAGAAATAATGTTATGAAAACTGAACCAATTATTTACACTAAAAAAACCAGGCATCAATCTGGTTCATGCTAGAAAAAATTTGGTCCCCATTTTTCCAAAAACTTGGGTTGGTTCTCTTTACCATTTTTAAGTCGTTTCCTATTTTCGATTTTTCAAAACAGTTCCTATTTTCGAAAACATATTTTTGAAAACAAGTTAAAAATTTACAAAGAAAACCCCAAAATTTTCAAAACGCGTTTTTGGGTGTTTTCAAAATGCCAAAAAGAACACATTTTCAACAATCTCAAAATGAACACTTCAAACACAAAACCCAAAATAAATTCAAAACTCAAAATTTAAATACGAAGAGAACAACCCCTAATATTCTCCCATAAAATAAAATTACAAAACCTTTTTTTTTAACCACACATTCACCAATAAAACACTATTTCAAAATGCATTTTAGCATAACGAAACATGATTTTTTTTTTCAGGCTATGTGTTTTATTAATATTTGTTACACCATGAAACCTTACTATTTGATACAATTTCTGTTTTTATAACTATTTGGAATATCATATTTATGTTTTTCTATTGGAAGCATGTGCTTTCACATTATCTGACTGGCCTATTCAAAAGAAAAGATATTTATTTGATTATTCCCTGTGAATTTCGTAAAACTTTTATCGAGGTAGGTTTAGGTACCACAACCATGTCTTCCCCTGTCCATCTAAAACACACAAAATGAATCCCTCACCAGCATTATTGACTATAAACAAAATACAGGGTACCAAAATCTTGTGCAACTACCAATGGTTGAGTCTATTTCTTTATCTTTTTGTGTCGTGGCTGCAATTTACATCGCAAAATCCACTGCTCTGTCTGGTTTATGTAGACGAAAGCAAATATTGAAGTAGGATTGTGTACGTTATTGATGTGCCTGCAATAAATAGAAGTTTATGATCAGGCCATAATTGATTAAACAAACTTTACGAGTTTTCGCAGAAATGAGATGAATGTGGAGCACACAGCACCCAAATGGATAAGCTATTTTTGTATACTGTCGAAGATATAAATAAGAAGTTTAAAAGTTTGGGTGAAGCGGTACAACATGTTATCAAAGATGGTATAAGTCTTACTTTGTTACCACCCATTAATGAAATTGTGACTTTGATGAAAAATAACTCGGCATGAATGCGAGGGGGCATGTTGAAAATTAAATTTTTAAAAATAAGTTTGTCCCTTTTTCATAAAACAGCTTAAACTTTTAGATGAAGTGATCGTTCACAGACCAAGTACAAGAATTTCATACTTGACACTATATATCTCTCGTACGTGTTCACGGTGATGAAGAGTGATAATGTTCACGTGAGATTACTGCATCAGCAACACAATTAGACAGAGCATCCAGCTATAAATGTTTTGTTTTACCATCAAGAAGCATCGCACAAACAGATGAAAATTCGAATTAAATTCGGGTCTGTATGCCAAAAAATCGAGATATAAATTTTTTTACCTTTTGCTCTCAGTGAGACGCCAGCTTACTTTTCCTGGCATTTGATAAACTCGGAATCATGGCCGAACACCCCGAGCAGACTGCATGCTACTTCAAGCATTTTCCCTGCATATTAAGAGTAACATCAATGGCGAGTGCATATGTGCGAGTCAACACTTATTTCTGCAAACATAACGTGTAAATAAAAAATGCCTCAAAATAATGTCATAACTTCTGTCAGTTTATGAAAAGTTGGCCTCCAATAAAATAAGATGAAAAGATATTGTAAACTATTAATCATTCTCGGTCATGTTGAAAACATGTTAAAATAAGCATAACTAGCAACAAAATACTAAGTAAATTTCCTTGATTCATTCATCATAGTATAGTCAGTTGATCGGACGGTTATCTGTCAGGCAGAAGTGAAAAAGATTACTAGTGAGGAATACCGGGTGTGTGAGAAGGGGAAGAGGCGGTGAAGAAAATCACGTAGGAATGTAAATGTCATTTTTTATAAGGTTAAATAAAACATTTGATTCATACATTAAAACATTTCAAACGAAAAAATAAAAATAAAAAAATTTCCACTTTTTACTTTGGCCATTGGAGGAGGGCACGCCAACTCACGAAAGCCCAATTCATGAGCAGGTAGAGCCTGCATTTAAATGAGACGAAGGTTGAGCCGGGCTCATTTTCAGCTTGGCAAGTTGAATTGAGCTTGTGTCCTGGTGCTCGTTGCGGGATCGGCTCGACCCCCATGGCCAAGTAGGCTAGCCTCTTAGTCTACGAGTTGGTTTGGCTCTATATTGCCCCTACAAACATACTTCACCAGACACGGGTGAATAACAATACTTGCTGTCCAATGTTTCTATGATTCTATACGTATGTTTCAATTGACAAATTTTCTACTCAATACTGATTTTTTCAGCAATTATTTTTATTTTTAAAATTTTCTTATTACATCAACTGTATAGGCCAACAAAAGAATCAGGTGATGCAGCTAGGGCTGGGCAAAATGTCCGAACCGAACCGAACCGAACCGGAACCGGAACCGAACCGAACCGAACCGAGCGGGTTTTTTAAAATGAAATACCCGAACGGGTATCCGAATCGAGAACCGAATGGTTTGGTTCGGTTCTCGGTTCTCGACCAAGAACCGAAGAACCGAATAAGAACCGAACTTTTTTTTTATATTGGATAAATTAATTTCTTTTATTTTTTCTAAACAAATTAATAATTTTTTTCTTATTAAATCTTATTAGTTGAACAATTTAGAGTTTATTTATGTTTGTTAGTTGTGTTTTTTTCAATTTTTTCTTATATAGTTTCTTAATAGTTAGTATGGAAAGTCAACCAACTAATAATTACATTAAATAGTTGGTAAGTATTATCAATACTTTAAAATATTTTATATTTATGACTTCTAATTTATATTTCACTTTTATGTAGATTTGAAGGTTTGAAGCAAATGAATTATTGATATGAATATCGAAGTTTTATTAGTAATATTTACTTTTTGGTATTTGTATTTGACAACTTATTATTTATATGTTATTAAATTAGATTACGTTAATTTGTAAAAGTTAAGATTGAACTTGGTATTTGTATCTACTTTTTGTTATTAATATTGGTATCCACTTTAAGGTATATTTATGTAGTATTATTTTAAATGTTAAAAAATTTAATTATAGTACGGAACCGAACGGAACCGAATAGAACCGAACCGAACCGAACCGAAACCGAATGGTTCCAAAATTATATTTGGAACCGACGGTTCCATTTACTAAATACCCGAAAATTTTTGGAACCGAAAAAAACCGAACCGAACCGAACCGAACCGACCCGCGCCCACCCCTAGATGCAGCAACAAACCCGTATTAAAGAGCGTAAAGACAATTTTACCCTCGTAAACAAACACCGACACACGTCACACAACTCAACCCCTCACCGCTTCAACGCCGCCACCCGTACCACCTTCCGGCCGCCATTTCCATTACCTCAACCACCGATAAAATCTTGGAAAAAATTAATCATAAAAAGTTTAACGTGCCTCTTCTTGGTTTGTTGAAATTCTTAACATTTTGAATTCGCAATTTTCAATTCCTTCTTCTTTTCCTCCGGTGGAATCAGCACTCCATCAATCCCCTGAACTGAAATTCGCCCATCTGTGTAAATATCTGGATCAAACAAGTAAGCTGCATCCTCGCCATCGCCAAATTTCACCGACCCATCAGCTTCTTTAGCCAAAATCTTATGTGGGACATGCAATGTATCATATGCCACTTTCCCGAACCTCCTCACGGCATTGTACATACTCTCCTCGGTCTGGTACTCCGGCACAATGTGATAATAAATTATCTGTTCAGGAGCACCAGGTTCGCTCAATTGTTCGGTTGTGAGTTTTGCCATGGCCTCGTCACTTGGAGCTAAAACTGTCAAAACATAGCCTTCGCTGATTAATTTCCCCATTTCTGTAGCGAGATTTGTCAAATTAACCAAAATGTCGGCCATTTCATTGTACCCGCCGTAGTGGAGGAGTGATTGAATGAAATCCTTCACCTGTCTCTCGCCCTCGAAATGGTGATGAGGCCCACCTGGACCAGGGGCCGGAGCCAAGGATGTTGCTGGTGCCATAGCCTTGTATACTGATAATTTGGAGTGTGCACGAGCGTCGATTGGTACTGAATTCGCCTTTTTCTTTGACAACAATTTGTGGGTTCTCGGATCAATTTCTGGGGCTCCTTCTGGTTTAACTGCAGAAATTGATCTGAGGCTGCGTCTGTTATTGAATGCGTGCTCAACGGATTCTGGGATTAGTACTTTTTCTATTCCATGAATGATTCCATCAGGACGGACTATGGAGTCTGGATGTACAACCTTCACAGCACTAACATATTTATTAGTACTCCGAGAATTGTTTGAAGTGAAACTACATGAAAATACAACATGATCGTTAGAAAGGGCAGAGTGCCGAGTTGACTCGGTGGGTTCTGTGGGCCAACTTCCCTGAGTGAGCTTAATGGGGAGTAGGGCTGGGCAAAATGTCCGAATCGAACCGAACCGAACCGGAACCGAACCGAACCGAACCGAACCGAACCGAGCGGGTTTTTTAAAATGAAATACCCGAACGGGTATCCGAATCGAGAACCGAATGGTTTGGTTCGGTTCTTGGTTCTCGACCAAGAACCGAAGAACCGAATAAGAACCGAATTTTTTTTTTTATATATTGGATAAATCAATTTCTTTTATTTTTTCTAAGCAAATTAATAATTTTTTCTTATTAAATCTTATTAGTTGAACAATTTAGAGTTTATTTATGTTTGTTAGTTGTGTTTTTTTTCAATTTTTTCTTGTATAGTTTCTTAGTAGTTAGTATGGAAAGTCAACCAACTGATGATTACATTAAATAGTTGGTAAGTATTATCAATATTTTAAAATATTTTATCTTTGTGACTTCTAATTTATATTTCAATTTTATGTAGACTTGAAGGTTTGAAGTAAATGAATTATTGATATGAATATCGAAGTTTTATTAGTAATATTTACTTTTTGGTAT
Source organism: Fraxinus americana (assembly GCA_035079005.1). NCBI lineage: Eukaryota > Viridiplantae > Streptophyta > Magnoliopsida > Lamiales > Oleaceae > Fraxinus > Fraxinus americana. Next base: position 5,818,496 of record CM068713.1, on the reverse strand, counting down.
TTGTATTTGACAACTTATTATTTATATGTTACTAAATTAGATTACGTTAATTTGTAAAAGTTAAGATTGAACTTGGTATTTGTATCTACTTTTTGTTATTAATATTAGTATCTACTTTCAGGTATATTTATGTCGTATTATTTTAAATGTTAAAAAATTTAATTATAGTACGGAACCGAACGGAACCGAATAGAACCGAACCGAACCGAAACCGAACGGTTCCAAAATTATATTTGGAACCGACGGTTCCATTTACTAAATACCCGAAAATTTTTGGAACCGAAAAAAACCGAACCGAACCGAACCGAACCGACCCGCACCCACCCCTAATGGGGAGAATGTGATGGAAGAGGAGGGTCTGAAGGAACTTGATATTGCCTGGTTCGAGTAGGAACCGCTTGAATTCTGCGTCGAGATCGCGCTCAAGGGCCTCATTTAGTGGGGCAAAAATAGTAAGATTACGGGTGTAAACTGCCTGTTCTAGTGTTGATGGAAGAAGGGCCTTCTCCACGAGCTCGGCTAGTTCAGTGTAGTGGGAGTCCAAGAGGGCAACAAGGATAGAGTTGGAGTTGACTTGATTCGGTTGTTCAGGCAGTGTTGAACCGAGTTGAATAGTACCGGAGAAGAGGAGAAAGAAAAGGAGTAATAAATTGTTTGCCATTGAATTGAACGAGTGAGTTTGAGTCTGTTGAAGAAGAGAGGAAAATTGATGGGCCAAGTATATAGGTAGCGTTTATGGGTGACCGCCATTTTTTGGGGGCGCATGTGGCGTCACCCTATTGTCTGGCGTCTACCTGCCAATAATCATGTGATTTATGCCCCCATTTAGCCCGTTAAAATTATAATATATTTTCTCTATTCTTTTCAATTACACATTTTTCACTTAAATATTTGTTTGGGAGTAATTTTTGGAGGAAGCATTGGTTTTGAATAGTGATATGATGGAAAATGTGTGGTTGAAAAAGAAGAAAAAATTATTGATGTGATGAAAAATATTATTTTATTAAAAAATGTGTGGTTGAAAATGAGAATTGATTTACTGTAAAATTTTGAGAATCCCCACCAAACAGGGCCTAAATAATACTTCACTATACCAAAAAATTTCATTCTTTTTCAACCATAAATCTTCTGAAAAAATACTATTCCAAATATTATAATCTCAAATAATGAGGACAGAAGGGGGGTTGTGTTGTTTTGCAAGAGGAATTTAATTTTAACACCATGGTTGACACACGAAGTTATAACGAAAAATGATTAGATGACAGCATTGACTATTTTTTAAATAGTCTAATAAAATTTTGTCGCGTGACGTTTCTATTATCTTGCATGTCATCCAAAATGTTAGTATAGTATGATTCTAATCATGTCTCATGTACTCATATTTATTACATTATGGTTGACATTTGTTGTGTTGTCAACAAGAATTAAGTTACATGTACATGAAGATTGAACATTGATTTACACATATGTGAGTTGGTAGATTTTGATACATTGTTCTTGACAACATATTAAACATTTTTCGATTAGTTGCCAGATTTTTGACATATGGTAGGGTGTCAATCAAGTTGTATACTTTGTGCATACGAATTGTTTAATCACGTCAACAAATAAGATGTTGAAAAAACTGTTTTTCTTTAAACTATCTAATTAAATGATGCCACGCCGGCGAAGTGTAAATTATTATGATGTAAATTTAGTATGATTAATCTTTTATTTGCTTGGAAGGAAGGCCAACTTTCTTTGTGTCCGCATGATTGTGTGCGTGTTTTGTTGGTTGTTGCACTTGAAATTCTCTACTTTGTTTTTTTGGGAGTACCTTTTTTGAGTTTATTGGAGTACATTATGGGGAGATGTAAACTGGGTCGGGTCGTGTGAGAAAATGTGAAGTTTGATTCAGGTCGATCGCTTGATTCAAGTTTACCCTGCATTTGTAGATCCGTTTGATAAACATTATTTTTCAACTATTTTTTTTATATACTCGTTTTAAACTACATATTCAAATAACAAAATATTTCGCATATAAAATCAAAATTTTTACTTACTTTTTAACCGTATATTCTCTTAAAAATTACTATTTAAAACTCTATTTTTCCTTGAATAATGATTGTCAAACATAGGCTTAGTATATGGAGTTATTAAAAGATTTTTTTTCTTTGGTAATTGTGATTAAGATCAAACCATGCACATTCAAACAAATTATACTCAGAACCTACTTGGGAGTTTTTTTCACTTATTTTGATCGATTTTTTATGGCACTGTTTATGAGTGGTTGGAAGAACTGATGCTTGTTAGTTTTTTTGGACACCAATTTTGGATGGTTATCATAATTTTGACTGATTCTCTCAACCCACTAAATCAACAGATTTTTGTCATTTCTTATATTCTCTTCTAATTTTACTCTTTATAAAACAATTATTTTCAACCAAAATATTTTCTTCAAAACTAACTTGTAAGTAAAAATATGTTAATTAATAAGTTATTTATAAAAAAAAAAAATTACATTATAATTAAAATATACTAATAAGTAAAATATACTTATAAGATAAAAAATTACATTATAATTAACAAATTATTTATAAGTAAAAAATCTCTTTTATGTAAAAAAAATTTGTTTATAAAATAAAAATATTACTAATAAAATTCAAATCCACATAAAATATAAAAAGTTACTTATAAGTAAAAAAATTACTTATAATTGTAAAATTTACTTATAAGTTAAAAAATATAACTTAAAATTTTAAGTAAATGTTTAACTTTATTTAATTTTTTAAGTTAAATATTAGCTTGTATGTAAAAAAATTACTTATAAGTAAAATATCACTTATGAGAAAAAATTCATATAAGAAATTATAAATTGAAAATTTTGCTAAGGGACATAAATGTAATTTTATTTTTAAAAAGAGTTCTCGGAATCGGTGGATAATAAATTCTCAAATATAGGTTTGATAGTTTTAAAAATCGCTACTAAAATCACTCAAAATCGATCCGCTCATAGACACTCAAAATTCGTACTTTAAAAAATGCTCATAATTGATACGTCGTAACTCCGAAACAAGCCCTAAATGTTAGAATTTTCACGGGGCCTTTACTTGAAACTCGTGATTGCTATCTATATCAATCCTACTGTGAGTAAAATCTAGATTTGTGATTGTCCATTTGACCCCAATGTTGGCTATTGAGGTTGATCACTTTGCATTATCAGGCCTCTACTGGCTCTACATATTAGGTGGCCTCTCGATAACCGCCCTCCCCCTCCCCCTCTCACTCCCAAGTTTTGAAAAAATTGGGCTCAAACAAGATCTGTTTCCCCGTATACCAAAACTCCCATATGATATGATAGAGTCTGATTGAATTGAATATTAGAACATTCAGCGAATATTTAAGGGAAAAATTCACAGATATATTGAATTTTTCTAATTCCAAATTTACTTTCAAATTTTTTTATTTGTATTTTTTTACAATAAATTTTGTAACGCAATGTGTTATATTTTATAATATTACATTACACACGTTTCACCACGTGTTTTTACTATCGTCGCCATCATTACTTGTAAAACAATGTGTTACACAAATTTTGTCGGCTATATCCAACATCACCACCGCTCTTAGCATTCAGTATTACATGATCTTTATTATTGATCTCGCCACTTATAACATCTCGTCATCATCGACTCTATCACTCGTAATATTCATTGTTACACCGTCGCAGATGTCATCACTCCGTGTCACACCCTCCACAATCAATGTTCGCAACTAGATCCTAGTGGTAACCGTGGCAACAAGTTATCATGCTGGAACGAGACAATCATTTTTGAAATCTTCAATAATTATCACTTAAATATATCACTGCACCGTGAAATTCTCAATGCCAAACAAGACGGGAGAATAGTCCATAGTTGTTAGAGGGCAACACAAGAATGCAATGCCTTCAAAATGAATCAAAGACGAGACTCGAATCGAGATGAACATTACATTTAAGTCCTAACCTTTACACGAGGCCATGAAGAACTCATTTCAAATAGCTTTAGCAGTATGATGTCTAAGTTAGTTCCGTGGATAACTAAAAAAAACTAATTTAATAAATATAATTTATTAACAAAAGTTATATTTTTTAATAAAGTAATAATAAAAATAATCATCATCAAACTTAATTTGTAACAAAAATAATAATTTAAGGATTAACTTTTGTAGATATATTAAAATTTATAGTCTTCTAAAGATTTTTACGGAATTAATGAAAGTGTTTCATAAATTTTTATATACTTGCATTTTTTTTTTTGTAAACTTTCATTTCAGAAGACAAATTTGTATATGATATGTGCCTATATTACTTATTGCAAATCATTTATTTCATCAAACTTTTATCTCTGCAGTACAATGTGTCCCTCATTCTGAACATAGACCCAAGTTGCAAGATAGGCATGTTATTGGACTTATTACAACAATTGAAAATTACGAACATCATAGTTTGTTTAGCACAATGGTTGATAAGTTTTTTTTTTCTTTATTGAATTTCAAAAATAAAATAAGAAAATCAAACTTGTAAACTCTCATATTAATCACACCCCACAAACTCATAAATTTTCCTAAAATTCGAGAAACTCATCGGCGTAATATCTAAATTTGTTTCCCCATTCTCTCACAAAACAAATCGTTCAAATGCAAACGAAAAACAAATCAGAATAAAAGTAAGAATGTCACGTGCATCTTAATTTACGAATTCGTTCTTTATTTTAAAGTAAAAATGCGATTCAATATTCGTTCTTTATTTTAAAGCACTTTAATAATATTTTTGAGCGAAAATTATGATTTAGGACAAGATTTTCTGATTAATAAAATGTTAAAAATAAGAATGTAATGAAGAAAAAGTTAAAATATAAGTGTGATAATAAATAAAAGTTAGTGACGTTTAGGGGGTGTTTGTTTTTTATTTGAGAATTGATTCTTAAATCAATTTTCATTTTCAACCACACATTTTTCAATAAAATAATATTTTCCATCACATCAATAATTTTTTCTTCTTTATCAACCACACATTTCCCATCATATCACTATTCAAAAATCAATTATTCCCCAAAAAATTCCTACCAAACAAGCACTTAGGCCCTGTTTGAAAGGGATTCTCAAAATTATACAGTAAATCAATTTTCATTTTCAACCACACCTTTTAATAAAATAATATTTTCCATCACATTAATAATTTTTTCTTCTTTTTCAACCACACATTTCCCATCATATCACTATTCAAAATCAATTTTCCCCCCAAAAATCTCTCCCAAACAAGCACTTAGGCCCTGTTTGGGAGGGATTTTCAAAATTTTACAGTAAATCGATTCTCATTTTTAACCACACATTTTTCAATAAAATAATATTTTCCATCACATCAATAATTTTTTCTTCTTTTTCAACCACGCATTTCCCATCATATCACTATTCAAAATCAATTCTTTCCCCAAAAATCTCTCCCAAACAAGCACTTTGTCCCTGTTTGGGAGGGATTCTCAAAATTCTACAGTAAATCAATTATCATTTTCAACCACACATTTTTCAATAATATAATATTTTACATCACATCAATAATTTTTTTTCTTTTTCAACCACACATTTCCCATCATATCACTATTGAAAATCAATTTTTCCCCTAAAATCTCTCCTAAACAAGCACTTAGGCTCTGTTTGGGAGGGATTCTCAAAATTTTACAGTAAATCAATTTTCATTTTCAACCACACATTTTTCAATAAAATAATATTTTTCATCACATTAATAATTTTTTCCTCTTTTTCAACCACACATTTCCCATCATATCACTATTCAAAATCAATTTTTCCCCAAAAAATTCCTTCCAAACAAGTACTTAATGTAATTAAAATATGGCGCGTTTATTAAAAAACTATGCTCTGAACAAAATTAGTTCGCCCCAACATATTTCTCGAAATTCCGTCAGTATGCCTCCAAATTTAATCCCCCTTTCTATTTCGTAGTCACAAAGAAGTGTTTCTTTCTCGCATTTTCCCCCAAGTACATAAATATTCCCACAGAATTTCACCAGAAAACTCACAATGAGTGGAATTCACTGTATGTTTTAAAAAAAGGATCATGCTCGCGGCCCCACCCCTCTCACATTATGTGCACCCTTTTGTGTATTGCTATGTACACATAGCAATATTCTTAAAAATAAAAAAATAAAAAAAATTCCGCGGGACCCACGTGTGTTTTCGGGTGAAATTCTGTGCTTCTGTACAAGCAGCAAAGCTTCTCGCCTCACAGCTAATCGATCGATCGATCGTGCCTAGATCTCCGTCTCTCTCTCTCTCTCTCGTTTTTCCGTGTATGTATACACACAGTCGTATAGTATCTGATCGCTCGGCGTTAATCCCCACCCCATTACCCTCATGACCTCTCCCCCAGCGGACGTAAGCATTCTTCTCTCTAGAATTACACCCACAAATATGCGTATACATATATGTATAACACATGCATATATACGCATGTGTATAGCTGACCAAATTACCGGGTTTCTCTCTTTTTACTGTTTCTTGCACTTTTTTCACTTGCTAGATTAATTTTGTTGGGCAATTGATTTTCGATGGTGTAACTTGAGCTTTAGCCTTGATTGTAATAGTAGGGTCTGAAAGTTGGCCTGAATTTTGCGAATTAGTAACAACAAAAGCTTGAATTCTAGGCTTTGGGTTACAAAAACTGAGCCCGAATTGATTAGATCCAATATCTGTGGCGTTTGGTTCTCTCTTTTTTTTAGCAGACAGAGGAGGACGAGATGCTGGTTCCTCATGCTGATTTTGTCCCTGAAGGCCCTCAACAAATGGAAGGTATTGCCTTCTCTACGTACAAATACTGTTGGAATTCATATTTTTAATTTACCTGCGTCCTTGGTTTGGTAATTTTTGATTTAATCTAGTTGCACCTGTGGAAGTAACGAATACAGTGGATGCCCAAGCAGTGGATGATCCACCTTCAGCCCGGTTTACATGGACAATTGAGAATTTTTCAAGGTTGAATATGAAGAAGCTTTATTCTGAAGTTTTCTTCGTGGGAGGATACAAATGGTAATTTATGATTTGTTTTTGCGGGTCCATTAGATTTGTCATCATCTCCTCTGTTGTTTATTATTTGTGTGGATTTAGAAGGAAATTACTTTGTGATGGTCAGGAGAGTGCTTATATTTCCGAAGGGGAATAATGTTGAACATTTGTCAATGTATCTTGATGTTGCGGATTCTACAACTTTGCCCTATGGTTGGAGTAGATATGCACAATTTAGCTTGTCAGTGATGAATCAAATTCATAGCAAACTCACTGTTAGGAAAGGTGAGACTTTCTTAGTATTCACATGTTAATTTCATTTACAGATGCTATTTATTCGTAGATAGACTATAAATGATAAATAAATTTTGCCAGACGGAGGCTTATTAAGAAACATTAACTGTAGATTTTCCACACATTCCAGCTTCGGTAGTGATTCTGTCAAACACCAGGATACTAGAAATAGAATAGACCATGCTATGATTTTCTCAGTGTGATGTGCTTGCTAAAATGTGTACTTTTACCTTCTGGGCATATATTGATATCAAGTAAAAAATCATGGCAGTGACTTTGGGAGGTTCACTCATGAGCTTTATAAGAGCTTTTTAAAAATAAATTTGGGTTCAACTACATGAATTCTTTTCTTTTTTCCACTACGCTCAGTCCATCGCCACATTCATCTCTACTTTACAACAACGATAGATCATGTTAATGGTTCACTTATCAACCTTATTAAATAAAATTTTCTCAGTCTTATTTGGTCATATTTTGTTTAAAGAAAAGCTAGATCTTTCTATTTTTATTCTAGTTTTGGTTGACTTTGTTTTAAGAAAAGCTAGATCTTTCTATTTTTATTTAAGTTTTGGTTGATTATGCATTGTGCGTTTAACACTTTGTTTTGATGTGGAAAATTGGTAAACCATGGAGCTGAAAACAAGACATGGTTAATTGTAAAATAGCACTGAGTAGATGAATATCAGCTTTCAAGTGGGATAATTAACTCGAATGCAAGTTGCATTGAAATTCTCAATATATCTCCCAATCTAAGACAGTGGCATCAATTACAAGTCGCCAGTCTTTTCAAGTTTCTGTGGACTATTATACTTGCCTATTAGAAAAAATAAAAAATAAAAAATTGAAGCTATAAATTTAGTGCATACACTATTAGAGATTTGGAGCTTTATTAGTTGCTGAATCGTGTATTTAGTATTTACTTCATCTTCCTTTAAAAATATTCCTTATTGATTGTTGTCTCACACGCTTCATCCTTTCTACTTTCCACTTTCTTGTTTGTTTTATTCTTTGTTATAAGACATCTAATATAGGTTCACATGGTTCATATGGTAGCATTGTTCGTTGGATGTTAGTTTTGATAAAACTATTTTTGCAGACACACACCACCAGTTTAATGCTAGAGAAAGTGATTGGGGCTTCACTTCATTTATGCCTCTTAATGAACTATATAACCCTGGTAGAGGTTATCTTGTGAGTGATATATGTGTAATCGAGGCTGATGTTGCTGTTCGTAAAGTTGTTGATTACTGGTCACATGACTCAAAGAAGGAGACAGGTTACGTGGGTCTCAAGAATCAGGGGGCTACATGTTATATGAACTCTCTCCTCCAGACACTGTACCATATTCCTTATTTCAGAAAGGTTAGTACACATGGTTTGCTTGTCTCTTCAATATTATTTTCCTAGAAAATGCCTAACATGAACTGTGTTTCAGGCAGTATATCACATGCCGACCACAGAGAATGATAACCCATCAGGAAGCATCCCTTTGGCTTTGCAGAGTTTATTCTATAAGCTCCAGTACAATGATACTAGTGTAGCAACAAAGGAGTTGACAAAATCTTTTGGATGGGATACATATGATTCGTTTATGCAGCATGATGTTCAAGAGCTAAATAGAGTTCTTTGTGAAAAACTTGAAGACAAAATGAAAGTAACATGTCTAGCAGCACTGTATTTTTCTCGTTATTAAATACAGATATAATAACTATATCATTGGGTTCTGGTCTTTGCTTCCATGGAATTGGATGCTTATTCATTATTTTCATCGTTTTTGGCAGGGAACTGTTGTGGAGGGTACGATACAACAATTATTTGAAGGGCACCACATGAATTATATTGAATGTATCAATGTAGACTATAAATCCACAAGGAAGGAATCTTTTTATGGTATGTCCCTGAGCACCCAACTGATGGCACCCTTCTGAGGCGATGTTTTGCATCTTTCTGATATTTATGTTTATGTCAGATCTTCAGCTCGATGTCAAAGGCTGCAAGGATGTGTATGCTTCATTTGACCAATATGTGGAAGTGGAACCCCTTGAGGGTGACAATAAATATCATGCTGAACAATACGGTTTGCAGGTTGGATGTCTTTCTTATATTTTATTTGCCCTTGTTTGTTTTAATAAATGTTGAACAAATATTGTGGGTGAAAGTGAGCTCAAGTCTTGATAATTCAATAGCCAACTTTTGGAAGTTGTGCATCTGCTATAGGTGAAATAAGGAGTTTGAGAAGGAAAAAAAGGTGTACGAATTAGACAAAGACAACCTTTTTTAATTAGATTGCATATTATGTTGACATACGCACGGATACATGCATTTAGTTTCTTGCCTTTTTTTGTCCTTTCTGAAAAAGAAGTTTCTTACCTTATTTTGGAGGAAAAACCAAGTTGTAAATTTGATACCTACCTGCTTACTATTATGCCAGTCCATCATTATTTTTGATTTCTGAACTATGATTATACACTTTATAATTATATTTGTTTCAAAGCTTCTATTTCTCACAAAGCTATGGTTAGCTTTGATCATTTCAGGATGCCAGGAAGGGTGTCCTGTTCACTGATTTTCCACCTGTTCTCCAGCTTCAGTTAAAAAGATTTGAATATGATTTTATTCGGGATACTATGGTAAAGGTAAGAATTCATCAGTTAGAATTTAGAAATTATCTTTTCGATTCAGATGTGTGTTTGTGTATTATGTATACGGTTTGGTCAACTTTATGTGTCTAATTAGTCTAGCTGATTGACTGGGCTTGCCAATTAGGCTGCATGGTGAGGCCTCAAGTCTTTCACTATTTTCAGTTTTCAGTCTGATAGGTTATGCTTTTTCCTGCTTGCAAGTATTCCACTTAGGGGTGGGCGCGGGTCTGTTCGGTTCGGTTCGATTTTTTTCGGTTCCAGAAATTTTCGGGTATTTAGTAAATGGAACCGTCGGTTCCAAATATAATTTTGGAACCGTTCGGGTTCGGTTCGGTTCGATTCCGTTCGGTTCCGTACTATAATTAAATTTTTTAACATTTAAAATAATACTACAAAAATATACCTGAAAGTAGATAATAATATTAATAACAAAAAGTAGATACAAATACCAAGTTCAATCTTAACTTTTACAAATTAACGTAATCTAATTTAATAACATATAAATAATAAGTTGTCAAATACAAATACCAAAAAGTAAATATTACTAATAAAACTTCGATGATTCATATTAATAATTCATTTGCTTCAAACCTTCAAATCTACATAAAAATGAAATATAAATTAGAAGTCATAAAGATAAAATATTTCAAAGTATTGATAATACTTATCAACTATTTAATGTAATCATCAGTTGCTTGACTTTCCATCCTAACTACTGAGAAACTATACAAGAAAAAATTGAAAAAACACAACTAACAAACATAAATAAACTCTAAATTGTTCAACTAATAAGATTTAATAAGAAAAAAAATTATTAATTTGTTTAGAAAAAATAAAAGAAATTGATTTATCCAATATAAAAAAAAAATTCGGTTCTTCTTCGGTTCTTCGGTTCTTGGTCTAGAACCGAGAACCGAACCAAACCATTCGGTTCTCGATTCAAATACCTGTTCGGGTATTTCATTTAAAAAAAACCGCTCGATTCGGTTCGGACATTTTGCCCAGCCCTAATTCCACTGGCCAGAAACTAGTTAGATTAGTTGATTTCCACTTGTCAGAAAACAGTAATTTGTTGAGTTGATTCTTTCTCGTATTCTCGGAAATATCGTTTCCCAGCTACAAACCATTGCAGGAAGATACCGTTTTATGTCTTTTCAATATTCTGGAAACATTCTTACCTCTCTTTCCTGACTCAAGCTGGTGTTTTTAAGTTCATTTTTGCTGGTGCACGTGAAGGCGTAGTGTAAAGCCATGAAGTCCATGTATTTATTTATGAGCAGAACATTCTTTTGGACATTGCAGGTAACATCTAAGGCCCCGTTTGACACCCATTATTTTGAAGAATGAGTTTTTGAATAGTGATTGATGTAAAGAATGTGTGGTTAAAAAGTAAGAAGAATTTTTGGGTTTATGTGTAATATTATTTTATTTGAAGAATGTGTGGTTAGAAATGAGTACTGTAGAAAAATGAGAATGAGAATGAAATAAAAAATGGGTGTCAAACAGGGGCTAAATTAGGAATTTGTGCTTGCACGGAAGTCTGTGCCAGGATCTCAGGGTTTTGAAAGATTTTATGAGGCTTTCTCTATATATGTTAGCTGAAAAATTGTTTGCTTAAACACTCTTGTTCTTTCGATTTTTGTCGAAAGAAATAATGTTTTAGTTGCTTCTTGTAACATCTTTGGTTATATCCAGCTGCAGAACATTTTTTATCATTTAATTATTTGTTATATTGATTAAACAGATTAATGACCGGTATGAGTTCCCTTTGCAACTTGATCTTGACATTGAGAATGGAAAATACTTGTCTCCTGATGCAGATAGGAGTGCTCGCAACCTCTACACGCTTCACAGGTATTCTGTTGCTGCATTTCTTTACTTTTATGTTAATTCGATGCTTTTTCTGGTTATGTATAGTTTTTAGACTAGACACATGTCATGTTGGCCTTATTAATTGTTTTCTGCTCTTCATGCCTTTTAACAATTAACAACGCATTCTTCTCCTCATTCTTGGAAGTGTGCTGTTGTTTTATTTAATCTTTCGTTGCAGTCTTGCTAAATTTTTCCACACTAAACTTCTCGATAATGGTCATTAAAATATCCTTTTTTCACTACTCTCCCTCTTCTTCTTTTTTTTTTTTCATTTTTCTTTTCCTGATTCTACTGCATTTTTTGGGCTCCAATATTAGTTTCAAAACATTTATCAGAAATATAAAATAGATTTCCTTTTCTTGCTATGACATCTGGAAATAATTACAGGACGATATAATCTTTTTGATACTTCTACTGAATCTGTTCTTGCTGTTTCTAGCATTTTGGTTCACAGCGGTGGGGTGCATGGTGGACATTATTATGCTTATATCAGGCCAACCCTTTCTGATCAGTGGTATTCACTATTTTGCTGTCTTTTTATTGTCTTTACTATATTTTGCTATATCGAGCTTATGTGGGAAAACATTTTGAAATGCATTTGCTCAATTTTTCTACTGCACTTACCTTGTATTTGAATTTGGTGACACGTGCAAGTCTGATTAGAATTTTCTATTTATCTCAGTTTTATTACCTGGGTTTTTTATCTGCATTTACCGCTGTAGTAGATGTTCAAAATTTCTTTTTGTTCTTTGTGCATGCTGTTAATTCAGAACCATGAATCAGTAGTCATGGTTTAGTCCTGCTTCAGTTTTTGAATTGCCCACCATACTGCTCCACAATGTGCAGGTGTAGGTTGCTTTACTTTATGTGGTTGTTGAAACTTTGTTTTCCTTTAGGTTCAAATTTGATGATGAACGTGTAACCAAAGAAGACACGAAGAGAGCATTGGAAGAGCAGTATGGTGGTGAGGAAGAGGTAGCTTCTTATCTGTTTTGTATGTCAGTTTCCTGCTTATTGATTATACTGTTCATTTTAATATTTTCTGTTTCTCTTTCCTCTTCTGCACAACAGTTACCACTGACGAACCCTGGATTCAACAATTCACCATTCAAATTTACAAAATATTCAAACGCATACATGCTTGTGTATATACGTGAAAATGACAAGGATAAAATAATTTGCAATGTGGATGAGAAGGATATTGCAGAACACCTGAGGGTAAGATCTTTTGATACCCTTGCTGTTGATGATTTTCTGGTGTTCACTCCGATTTACTGATCTCTAGAACAAAAACATTGCAGATAAGATTAAAGAAAGAACAAGAGGAAAAGGAGCGAAAGAGAAAGGAAAAAGCAGAGGCACACCTCTACACAATCATTAAGGTTCCTGCTTACGCTGTTCTCTTTTCTGTTCCATCTATTACACATGGGGATTCATTTATGATTTTGTTATGCCTTACAGGTTGCTCTTGATGATGACCTAGTTCAGCAGATTGGAAGGGAAATATACTTTGATCTTGTGGATCATGACAAAGTTCGCACTTTTCGTATTCAGAAACAGCTTTCTTTTAACCTTTTTAAGGTATCCTTCTATAATTTTTTTCTATTGAATATATGTTGCCATATTTATTGGATACATGTTGATCAATGTGTGGGGTTGGCTTTTGGGGGATGGGGGTGGATGGTTTAATCATGAGTGGTTGGGCCTTGTTATGAATCATGATTAACTCACAGTTCATGTTCTGTGTAAATAGTTTTGTTTGAATTTTTAAAGAAAAACTAGATATTTGAAATGTTACTCTTTGCGACAGATTTTATTTTTTTTGTCCCATGGTATTTACAGCTTGGTCAATTTGAAATATTTTGATGATTCTCGTTATTTTACTTGCGACATTCTGAAACATGTTGGTGCTTCTACACAAGATCAGGGAAAATATATGCTGTGGCTTCCATATGTCATTTTAGAAGTTACTTTTCCTATGATTGCACTGTTGGGAACTACTCAAACAGTTGAAATTGATATGCTGTAGTGTGACCCATTAATGAATTTCTAACAGCCCATTATCCACACGTAAAATTGACGAACTTTGCCTGGGCCAGTTTTCTCCAACCTGTCTTTTAAACTGGTAACCCAATTGCCAAAATTGGCGGTGGATTTGGGTAGGTTAATAGTTCAAGATCCATTTCACCATCCTAGTTGATCTGCTGATCTTTCTATGGGCAATCTTTAGTGACTAGTTGATTCCAAACCTTTTTTTTTTCCCAGGCTAACATGACCCTGATATTTGAGGATTATACAATTTTTGGACTTGGTTGACAGTGTTGTCCCGATGAATGACATATTTCTTTCTCTTCTTTCTTTGGACGACATCTTTCAACATATAATATTGCATTTTACCATATCATGGAGTCCATTTACAGGAAGATGTTGCCAAGGAGTTTGGTATACCACTGCAATTTCAGCGTTTCTGGCTATGGGCAAAGCGCCAAAATCATACATACCGTCCAAATCGGCCACTCACACCCCTGGAGGAAGCTCAGTCTGTATGTATTTCTTGATTTCGACATATATATTTGCTTTTCTTCCACCATGTTATATGTTCCTGAGTTATGAATGACATTATCGCCATTTATGTCTCATGATACCACTGTGTCTGATCTCAGAACAAGTTGTCCTTAAAGTTGGGTCAGCTATGTAAATCTTTGTAGTCTGTTCCATTGGATCTAAAGCTGTAACTTATGAAAAGTCCAATGTAACATGGTGGAAAAAGGAAAAATAATGTACATTGATGTTGGTAATTGATGGATATTCAATTTTCAATATAAGAACAGTATGTAATAACACACCGAAATCTCTTGAAGAGTTTGGTGATGCAGCTTTTAGCACCAGCAGTTAGAATTTTTTTTAGTTTACCTTTTTGCACCTTATAGTTTTGATCAAGTCTTTATTTTTTTTGTCATATATCCTCAAAAGGATCAATGGATTTAGATTTCATTTCTGCATTTGGTGTAAATACTAATCAAGAATCTTGCTTTAAGTGACATAAATTAAAAATGTTTTCAGGGGTTGGAAATTATTTTGTGACTGAATTTTGGAGAAAGATCTTGTCTTCTAGTATTACAGTGTGGGGAAACTGGGACGTAAAAGGGGGATCCTATCAATTTGTTCCAACCTAGGATCATAAAAGTAACAACAAGATACGCAAAATAGTTAAATATTTTGATCATCTATTTTTGGAAACCTCGTTTGTACTTTGGATACTTGATTAACCATTGAAGGCTGTTGAAGACTTGAAGTGAGTAATCCTGGAAATTCAACTCTCTCGAATTGAATATATTCCACAGTACCTTAGTTCCTGACCACTGAATCTTTTCCCTTCTCTCTTGTTGTCTATCTGATTTTCTTTTGCTGCTTCCAAGTTCCATCATGCTATCAAGAAATGTGATGGAACATATTTTGGATATGCAGCAAGAGGTATTACCATTTATGTGTGGATTTATGCTTTTAACAAGAGTTGCACTTTAAACGTGATGCAGCAATTAAAGTTCCTCCTCCGTTGGATGTTGATATTGATGAATGAGATTATATTTCAATATGATATGAACAATTAAAAGGCTGGTGGCTTGTTATGCCAGTTGTATTCATACATGACATTACTAACCCATAAGCTCTCTTTTTCTCAAGTGCTTTCCTCACCAAATCCAAAAAATTGAAGGGGCTGGGGATGTGGCTTGGTAATGTTCATGTTTATCTTTAATTACACATATAAATCATATTGGCTGTTCAGCCCAGAGCTCTTGCTCTTATTACCTCATCGTTTTGTATTTGGCATGCCTTATTTCTTGGTAAATTATGTTGATAACTTTCATATTTTGTCGAAGTTGTCTAATGGTGGTTGATTGATTTTGTGTGCATTTGCAATTTTTTGTCCTTAATTTGTATTCAGGTTGGGCAATTGAGAGACGTATTCAACAAAGCAAATAATGCTGAGCTAAAATTGTTCTTGGAAGTAGAACATGGCTTGGTAATATGCTCTGCTAAATCACGTATCTTTCCTTCTTGGTGATTATAGTGATTTTTTTTTTGCTTTTTATGTTCTTAATGAGATGTTTCCCTATGTAGGATTTGCAGCCTATCCCTCCACCCGAGAAAACTAGGGAGGATATTCTTCTGTTCTTCAAAACTTACGATCCCATCAAAGAGGAGCTGCGGTACATGCTCATTTCTTGCTGATTAGATGATAATGTTATGCACTGACACCTCAGAAGATGAGTTGCAGCAATATTTGAACCCTGTTCTCCGTCATTCCTTTTGTATTCCTAAACATGCCTGACATTCGAATTTACATTTCATATCTGGCTCATTCAGATAAGTAGGAATGAGGAAATCAGATATTACAAAACGCTTGTTAAGCTGCTTCCTTGGGTTCACAACACTGAGTTTCATATTTATACTGAATTTGTGATTCTCTGCAATAAAAAAACTCTAAATCCTGATTACGTCAGCCCCTGCATCCAGAATCTTGTAGTTTTTTGCAATGGTTTCTAGTCTTATTCCTATGGGAAATAATTGTATCTCTACTTACTAATTCTTTATTCATCATGATCAGGTATGTTGGACGGCTTTTTGTGAAAGGCAATAGTAAACCAACAGACATATTGATAAAGCTTAATGAAATGGCTGGCTTTGCTCCCAATGAAGAAATTGAACTCTTTGAGGTCCACTTTATTTCTCAACACCCACACCCCCCCCCCCCCCCCGGGGGGTATTGCTCATGCTCTTATACTGTTGCAAATTATTTGCTTTACTTTTTCATGTGCAGGAAATCAAATTTGAACCTAATGTCATGTGTGAATATGTTGACAAGAAGCTTAGTTTCCGTGGCAATCAGGTTTATTTCAATTGCGTGTTTTTAGTATCATCTCATCAGTTTCATCATATGACAAATTCATTCTCTGTTAGTGACTAAAATTTCTTTTGGTGCTCTTCCCTTTTTGCAGCTTGAAGATGGGGACGTCATTTGCTTTCAGAAATCCCTTCGAAGTCAAAGTAGTGAACAATATCGTTATCCAATTGTCCCTGCATTTTTGGATTATGTGCATAATCGCCAGGTATGCCCTTAACCTTGAAAATATGCCTCATAAACTTCTTGGTTGAGTTAAATCATGGTTCAGTTTTTCTCTCGGTTTAAGTTTCACGTGGGCTAAATTTTGAAATTTTCAATGTATTTTGATGCCCTTTATCATCTAGAATTTCCAATCTCATGTGGTTTACTCAGATGTGAGTACTAGGTTCAATAATCATTTTTCTGAAAAAATAATTGATAGTCATGGAATGCAGAAAGCTTGATGGAATGACCAAGATTTTAAGTTTTTGTTTGCAAGTCCTACATCACGTTCTTTATGCTTTACAGTTGCTTTATTAGAATAATAAAAAGGATTCTATGAATTCCCTATATATTTAGTCTTAAAAGTATTTGTCAGGTTTTAGAATTGCTTAATGTTATAATAGTATAAATCGGACTATAAACGAAAATGCATAATTATTTGTGAACTATCCACTCACTGAGTTACAAACTTATATTTTTTTTACTGGAAAATAGAACATGAAGAACATGCTTGGCTTACGGTACTCGATTATATAATGAACAAGATTTTAACTTTGTTTTCTTCATTAGTGTTATTCTTTGTTAATTGTTATAAAATGCGCATTAGCAAACAAGCTAGAAATGTATAAGTACATTTTAACAATTTCTTGTGTCATGGGTCGTTATCTTCTAGTTTTATTTAAGATTTTAGAAAAAATTGGTACTAGCGATACCTTTTTTGCTTATCTTTCTTTCACCCCTCCCTTTCTTAACTTTACAGGTCCTTCCATGATTTTATATATTCTATAGGTGTAGGAGATAAAATGTGTCAAATCTATTGGATGTGTGTGTTCCTCCATTGTCAATGTCGTAGATGGGAATTTTTTCTATCCGCACTGTTAATTATATGATGGAAGACATCATTTCTGAAAATATTTTTAGCTGAATGGATTTCCCATTGGAGATACCTTCCATTTTATAGTTACATTCTACAATCTAAATATGGTAATTCTATGTATGGTACAAAAATATATATGTAAGAATATCTTTGTAATCTTTGATGTAATCTTCTTCAATCTTGTTAACACCACCCTCAAATTGATGCTGGAAGATCAAGAAGCATCAATTTGCTCACAAGAAACTGATGTCGTTGTCGAGTCATCGCCTTGGTAAATATGTGAGCAATCTGAACATCAGTTGTGATACGTGGAAGAGTAATAAGACGACTATTGTAAGCCTCACGTATAAAGTGACAATCCACTTCAGTGTGCTTAGTATGCTCATGAAACATGGGGTTAGCAGTAATCTGAATGACACTGGTGTTGTCAGCATGAAGAGATGTTGGCCCAAGTTGAGGACAACCAAGCTCCACTAGAAGACTCTGAAGCCAAACAATCTCAGAGCAGGCAGAAGACATAGCACGATACTCAGACTCACCGCTAGATTGAGCACGTTCCCAAGAAATATACACCAACCTGTAATCGAGCGACGAGTATCTACACATCCAGCCCAATCAGCATCACTATAACCAACTAGCTCAAGAGGCCCTTATTAAGTGTACTAAATATCTAATAATACGAAGAACTGCGGCCAAGTGGAAGTGTCGTGGGGCGTGCATAAATTGGAAAACTTGCTGGACAGCAAAAGAGATATTTGGTCGTGTAATAGTGAGGTAATTTAAACTACCCACCAAGTAATAATATAAAGAGGGATTATGAAGAAGATCACCCTCCTCCTTGCGATATTTCACATTCACCTCCAAATGAGTATCAACATATCTACCATCCTGAAGCTCAGCTAAGTTAATCAACTTCTCTGTATATTTATGTTGATGTATATAAGTCCTGACTGGACTCGAATGCACTTTTAAGACCTAAGAAATACTGTAAAGGGCCCAAATCCTTCACATGAAAAGACTCCATAAGTCGGTGTTGAAGGTGAGATATCAATCCAGAGTTACTCCATGTAATAACTATATTATCTATGTAGACAAGAAGTACCATACCCGCCTTGGTGTCAGAGATAAAGAGAGATGAATCATATTGACTAAGTAAAAGAGAAACCAAGGAGAGTGGAACAAAACTTGTCAAACCAAGTGCGAGGAGCTTGTTTCAACCCATAAAGTGAGCGCTTTAACTTACAAACAACAAAAGAGGACAAGGAGAAGAGACCCACAGGTGGTGTCATATAAATCTCTTCCTTAATGTCGCCATGTAAGAAAGCATTCTTAACATCCATCTATCGCAAAGACCATTGGAGGCAGCAATAGCAATAACAGTGCAAATCGTTGTCATTTTGGCAACAGGGGCAAATGTCTCATAATCTATACCATATTCTCGATGATTACCAAGAGCTACCAATCGGGCTTCATAGTGATCTAGTGATCCATCAGAGCGGGACTTATTAGAATATACCCATTTACATCCAATAGGTTTGATGTCGGAAAGGTAAGGAACAATATACCATGTTTGATTTTCTTGAAGAGTTTGAAGTTCCTCTTGCATAACTTTCTCGCAACATGGTTGGGTAACAGCCTGAGAATAAGTAGGAACCGTGAATTGAGATAAATTTGCAGAGAAACCATACTACAATAATGCGAGTGGATTGCCAAATAGTATCAGAGACTAGGATACGATCGCGATTAGATTGGAAATAGAAAGGGGCAGTGACGCCGAAGGCCGTTGTCTCTGATATATCACACCTGCTTTAAAACGCTTAATAGGACGAGGGCAATCCTCAAAGCTAATGAGTGGAGCCGGATTAAAAGATGATAGATGTTGGAAGTAATACCGATTCTCAAAGAAGAAAACATGGAGAGAGATACAGAAGCGATTAGCAACACCATCATAACAAAAAAAAAACCTTTCTGAGCAATGTTGTAACCCATGAAAGCACACCGTACGGATTGTGCAGAAAGCTTATGTCGTTCATGTGGAGGCAAATGGACGAGACTAACACAACCAAAAGTATGCATCATGTCATAGCCAGGATGTGTGTTGTATAGGCGGAAATAAGGAGAGTTAAAATCTAAATGTTGAGCAGGAAGTCAATTAATCAAAATGTACAGTTGTGGAGAGGGCTTTAACCCATAATTTGGGCAGAACAGAAGATTCCAAGAGCAAAACCCTAACAACATCCAACAAATGACGATTCTTTTAGCCACTCCGTTCTATTGAGGAGTATATGGGCAAGAACATTGAGAAAGAATACACTTTTGTTGTAGAAAGGTTAGCACTGATGAGACATATATTCCCCACCGTTGTCGGACCTCGGAATTCGAATACCAGAAGAAAATTGTGTTTCAATGTAAGCTACAAAAGTGTGTAGAGTGGTACCAACCTCACTTTTAGAACGAAGAAAATAAATTCAAGTATAACGACTGAAATCATCTATAAACGTCACAAAATACTTATAATGAGCATGTGAAGTGACAGGTGCTATGCCCCAAACATGCCTAAGAATAATTTCAAAACATTTATTAGCTCGGCTGCCATGAGCTGGAAATTGAATAATCTTACTTTTTCCAAGTTTACAAACATCACAATTGAAAGATAAACTTTTATCTTTATTACCCAAAAAATCACATTTCAACAAATAAGATAAAACTAAATCAATGGGATGACCTAATTGTTTATGCCAAATGTCATGTTTAAGTCCAACATCAATACAAGCCAACGACATAGCAGTAGGAATAGTAAACTGTAATGGAAACAATCTTTTGACTTTAGGCCCCTTCGCGATCACCATCCGCCAAAGCCGTGCTATATTACGATCTTATCTTGTAAATGCACTGGGTATTTGAGATCATTACATGTGAGGTAAAATTGGATTAATAATTAGGTAATCTTAACCATTGGATGCTTAAACCTTTGGCCAAATGCTAACCTTTAAGTTGATAGCTTGCTATTTTAAGTAATGGCTATTGTGTCTATATTCTTGAAACTTTTTTCCATTTAGTATTGTTCTGGTCAAGTTTTCAGTATGGTGTTCGATGATTCATAGGTTGTTCGTTTCCGTTCATTGGAGAAACCCAAGGACGATGAATTCTGTTTGGAGCTGTATGTATCCTGCTAATAAAATTTATAGTATTACTATATTACTATTTATCTTTTGGGTTGCAATATTTCTGTAGTTATATTTTGCTATCTTGGTGTTAATACAAATGTCCAGTTCAAAGCAAAACAATTATGATGAAGTCGTAGAAAGTGTTGCTCGCCATCTTGGCATGGAGGATCCATCTAAAATCAGGCTTACGCCTCATAACTGCTACTCACAGCAGCCAAAACCTCAACCAATAAAGTACCGTGGAGTGGACCGTCTTACAGACATGCTTGTTCACTATAATCAGGTAGTTTAATGATATTGATGCTAACCTGATAGGAGATTTAGATTTATTTTTATATCGAATATTTAGTCTTATGATTCTTGTAACACAACTTTCCTTCTCTGTGATAGATTTCAGATATTTTGTATTATGAAGTGTTGGATATTCCTTTGCCAGAACTGCAAGACCTCAAAACTCTTAAAGTTGCTTTTCATCATGCCACCAAGGATGAAGTGAGTATTGGTCTATGGCATGTTTCGTGATTTTGTGTTTGACAAAGTTGTTAAAAAGTATGACTAAGCTCAGGCCTAAGCCCAAGGCTAGAGAGGCTTACCCTGGGTGTTGAAATCCCGAGTATAAATGGCCAAAAAACTATTTTTCGGGTGAATCTGTATTTACTTCCTATGCTCATTCATCATGGGTCAACATTTTCAGGTGGTTATTCATACCATAAGGTTACCGAAACAGAGTACTGTGGGGGATGTCATCAATGATCTCAAGACAAAGGTGAGTCCTGCTAACTCTTCTGCTTAAAAACTATATCCGTGTCAAAATGGGGATAAGTCTACCTCAGAGCAGGTGTGGCCAGAACTAAACCAAATCACAGGGCAATTGGATTTTTACTTGCCATTTGATTGTGTTTTACATGAAGATGAGTGACCAGTTGGAAGGGATAGTGAATTCTCACTTGCACCGTGATTGGTTGGGTTTGGCAGTCTCGGTTCATAGTAGATTCTTCGATCTAAATGTTTATTTCCCGAAATGGAATGTAAAAGGGAAAAATAATAAATAACAAAAAAATAAATGGATAAAAAGAAAAAGGAAAACAACATATTTTAGATTCGAGGCAATATGTATCCCCTTAGTTTATGATGGATATTAGTTATATCACCTCTTTGCCGAACATCCTATTCTTCAAACAGTATTTTGTAAAATATATACCTCGAACCAGGCTTCAAAAACTTTATATGAACCAGATATAGGTGAAGATTTCTCATATTTAGTGTGATAATATGGACCAGGTTGACTTGTCTCATCCTGATGCTGAATTGAGATTGCTGGAGGTTTTCTATCACAAGATATATAAGGTAATGGATACTGCAAATTATTTTCATTTCTTTCATGGTGAATTTGTTGGGCATTCACTGAAGAATCTCATATTGATGGAATTTGTTTGGATTTGCCTCCTTTTCTCACATACAAAATTTCTACTTGCCCTATTTTTTGAAAGTAAAGGTTTTTATGAAACATTCGAGCCATTTTGGAATTTTGAAAGCTTTGTTGTACTTATTTACTAGCTATGTAGCCAATATGATTTCCTACATTCAGTACCATCTGTTT
Source organism: Fraxinus americana (assembly GCA_035079005.1). Lineage (NCBI taxonomy): Eukaryota > Viridiplantae > Streptophyta > Magnoliopsida > Lamiales > Oleaceae > Fraxinus > Fraxinus americana. The sequence goes on along the minus strand of CM068713.1, from coordinate 5,795,896 downwards.
TCCTTTCCTTCAATATAGGTTTTAATTCAGTTTTGAGTGAATTGAAAATTGGACATGCAAGATATAGAGGAAATTCTTTAGAATATTTTAAAACTCATGTAGAGGTGAAATTCATTGCTTTAAATGGCCAATAAAATATGACTCATGAAGCTTGTGTGCACCAAGCAGTTCCAATGACGTCAATGACTGAATGGGTTCAGCTCATCAGCAAAAATTCACCTGATCTAAATTTTCAGTGGGGCTACTCACTTTCACTACACTTAAATGGTTTTCATTTCTGAAACCTGGGCGGCCCACTAATTTTGGTTTGGCTTGGGCTATGGATTAAGCCCGTGGATGCATCCAGTCCCATCTTCTCACATAAGTCTATGATTCTAACAACCTCAATATTTTGTATGTGTATGAATCCTTGTTAAAAGATGAAGTAAAAAGTTCCATTTTTCTTTTGACTGGGTACTTGTGTAAATGCTATCAACCACCAAAAATTGTATCTCTATAATACTTATTATTACTGTGCTTTGATGGTAAGAAATACTGAAATTAGTAAGACAAGGCTCGGAATGGAGTAGACAAATCTGAGCTGTTGGCCGATTGGACTTGACTTCCCTTTGAATGTTACTCCATTGTGTTGGCCAGCCAAAGCCCACCCGCAGCATGCCTGCACACAACATTGCCCCTTAATTCAATAGTTTGCTATTTTATAGTCCCTATGTGTGTGTTCAGCGAGAGGAAAAACTGCGTATAAAGGGAAATGTAGAGGGGAAATGAGACATGAAAATGGTTTTCCATCATTTGGAACGGGAAAACGACAAAGGAAAAAGGAAGTAAGGTGGGAGGCATGTATTCCTGGTTCTAATAATATTTAACGACATTTAAACCGTTCATCTATCTAAAAATATCCGATTTTCTTTTTCCAACTAATTTCTCATCATCATTCCCAAGAGGTTAAATTAGCATTCCTTCCGTAAAGGAGGGAACATGGTGAGGAAAAAGATTCTCCTACCTTCCCTTTACGCTCCCATTTCGCTTTTACACACCATCACCGTTTTTGGTTTTGTGAAATTTATCCTGTATGTGCTCCTTTATGAAATTTATCCTGCATCTGTTTAGTGCTTGAGCATATTTTGTCTTGTTGTGTTTTTATTTCTGTAACATAATTTTACTGCCATTAATCTGCAGATTTTCCCACATCATGAAAAGATCGAGAACATAAATGATCAATACTGGACGTTACGTGCAGAGGAGGTAATTGTGTTGTTCAACTGTTTTTCTTTTTTATTTTTTTCTTGTTAAGAAATAACAAAACAAGCTCATTGGGCATTATCCGCATATCTGGGTTTAGATTGAGAAATTCTACTTTAGCAAGATGTGAATCATGTTAGAGTCCACTCCAGAATGGTAAGATTTTTGTTGGAAATCGGAACACATTAATAATAGACATTTCATATGTAAATGAAATTTATTTATTAACTTTTCAAATTAATGTAAATGATACTATTTTGACACAACCAGGGAGCCTAAGTTATTCTACTTTGTTTTTATGTTGTCACTTGCATGTAAGCTATTTATTTGTTTGATCATGATTGGTGGAGGTTAGACTGATGTTTCATGCTGTGGAAACAAGAGTCGCAAAATGGAAAATGAAAATGAAAATGAAAAAAGGAGTCTCAAATACAGATATAGAAATTAAAATACCGTTAAATTGAAGACAACAAACAATCCCTGCAAACCAGTAACTTGATTCATGTCTAAAAAGGAGTCTCAAATATAGATATAGCCCCCGTTTTGGGCCACATTTTTATCTCATTAAAATGAAAAATATGATCGTTATCCATCACATCAATATTTAAATTCAAATTTTCTATCTCTTGTGTGGGCCCCAATAACGATTATATTTTTCATTTTCATCCTACAATAAGGTGGCTCAAACAGGGCCATAGAAATTAAAATATTGTTAAATTTAAGACAACAAACAATTCCTGCAAACCTGCAACTTGATTCATTTCTAAAAGCAATGACACCACAATTTAATTTAAGACAAAGTTCCACTGTAGAAGCTTGCCTAGGATGACATTCCATGTGACTACTTAAATAAACTTGTGGACCCTGTATTGAACAAGCAAGTATGGTTTTCATATCATTCTTCAACATACTAGACGAGGATGAATACTAGTTAGTGAAAGTTGTCTAGTATACAATCATTTCTTCCCTTTAATGTAAGTTTTGTTTAGTTTCTGATACCAGTGCAGTAGAAAATGCCTGTAAGGAATTATAATATTCATATAACTTCGTTGACCTCAATGGTAAAGCTGCGCAATTTTGGTCAGCATTGTTCTGTTACAAAAATTCTTATTTCAGGCATTGTCTTGACAACTTTGCTCTTAACTTTTTGTTTTTCTGTCGTTACAGATTCCTGAAGAGGAGAAAAACCTTGGTCCTCAGGATCGTTTGGTTCATGTGTATCATTTTACGAAAGACCCTGCGCAGAACCAAGCTGTAAGTTTATGAATGGGAATAAACCTTCACCACCAACCACCAAAAAACTCCTCAAGAAGTGTTGTTACTTGCATTTTTGATTCATTGTTTTGTGGTAAATGAGATTCAAAAGTGTCTCATTGAATGTGCACCCCCCCCCCCCTCCCAACCCCCCATCAGGTTCAAAATTTTGGGGATCCCTTCTTCTTTGTCATTCACGAGGGTGAAACTTTGGTTGAGGTTAAAGTACGCATCCAGAAGAAGTTGCAGGTTCCAGATGAGGAATTTTCCAGGGTACTTGTAGATTTATTATTATTATTATTATTATTATTTTGTTCTACTACTCGATCACCTCTGTAATGGGTGGCTTTTGCTTTCTCGAACACAACTTTCTTTTGATTCCAACTTCGGAGTTTATCTTTCTTTTCCAGTGGAAGTTGGCATTTTTGAATGTAGGTCGTCCAGAGTATCTTCAAGACACTGACAGTGTATCAAGTCGTTTTCAGGTACTTAGAAATCAAAACACCCCAACCCAATCACATGGGGTCTCTCTCTCTCACTCACAAACACACACATGCGTACATGTTACGTATGTTTTCTTCATTTTAATATTAATTTTGCATCCCAGAGAAGAGGTGTTTACGGTGCTTGGGAACAATACCTTGGATTAGAGCATCCTGATAATGTTCCAAAACGGTCTTATGCAGCTAGTCAGGTATGCATTTGCATGAAACTTATGCTAAAGTCAACAAGGTATTTAATTGGAAACTTGATTCACTTTCTTGCCTCCCTAGAAAATAAGTTGAAATCTTGTCCATTGCTGTCTAATCCCATTTAATATTGTATACCAAACTTGTCCTCTATGTATTCTATTTCAATAAATGAAAATCAACTCGATGAAATCTCTGGCACAAGCTCATAGACTGAAGTGGGTTATCACCATTTGGTTGGTGATTATGCTAGTAATTGTCATTTTGAATTCCTTCTGAACTCTTTAGATAAGAGGACTGTGGAAGGGATTGTCAACTTTCTTCAGTGCGCCAATTGGATTAATTGAGTGTTTAATAACATGCATGTTGTAAATAAGCACGAGTTACAAAGATTAAGGTTTGTAATATACTGAGCTGATATCCTAATGGTCTCCAAAGCTTTACATTACTGAAATGTTAGTCTTGAACTTGAACTTGAACTTGACCTTGATGTTGCAGAACCGGCATACATATGAGAAACCTGTTAGAATCTACAATTAGTATATATTCATGTAATCAAAGCACGCCTGAACTGCGAAGCTCTGTCAGCCGTTGAGGTTTTGAACACCGGGGAGTAAATTAGCAGAAATCAAACAGAGGCAAGGCAATATATACGCGGCTAGAGTTTCAGTTGATTTGCAATTCTTTCCTACAAAGGTGGTGTAGCACTTGCAGCCTGTCAATATTCCGTACCTGGCCGCTTTCTCGAGCACCCCACAACTGTTTTGAGGGTATTCAGGTGAAATTTCCACTTGGTTCCCTTGTAAAAATTTTGGATGGGATGTATAGAGGGGTATAGTCACATTTTTTAACTTAGTTACTTCTGCTGTTCATTTTTTTTTCTTTTTTTTGCTCTCCCAATTTGGTCAATGTTAGGTGAAGAGCGAGAGGAGAAATGTATGTTGTGTGACTTCCTTACCATTTGCTAAAATATTTATATATGTTCTTTTTTTTTTTCCCGTAATAATATAGAACAGTGAGAGGCTTTCCCAGCATTGAAAAAGCACAGAGAAGAAAAACTTGCTCAAACTAACATTTTGTAGAAATTTATGGTTGATATTTTGGACGATTCTCATGTCTATCAATAAAGGTGAAGGCATAATTTCTTAGGCCTAAACTCGCCAAGTTCTTGGGTGAATAATGAACATGATGACAAAGCCTACAAGGATTTTGTGTTGGATATTTTATGTTACTTACTGGAGAATAAGTATATAGGAAAATTTTTCAAATATGAATATGTATTTGTACTTGGGCCACTAATATAAAATAGTTGGAAAGGCCCCTGATACAATTTATGAATTTACGAATTTTAAACCTAACAATTTATTGAGGAAATTAGTCAAAAACCAGTTTTTGTAAGAAAATGAATTTTGTCAACTACTTTGATGCCGGTAAATGATGTCCAGGGGCCTGGCCAAGAAGAATAATTTTTTAGACAAATAGATTTACACTTTTCTCTTCAGAAATGTTATCAAATTCTCCATTTTCCTATTTGCTCGAATTTGAAACAATTTAGACATTTTCGTCAAATTAAGGGAAATTGTTGAGAATTGCTGGTTCGTGTAGACATTCTCTTGCTTCGTTTTTCCAAGAACTTCTGATCATTTAGACATCCATTAAGAAAAACTGACCAGAGTTTCAAGTCTAGATGCTCTCGCTGCCTTTCTGCAAGAATTTGTAGGCATTCTTATCAAATTAGTTGACTAGAATTTCTTATCAATTTATATTCTGACTCTCTCCCATTTTGTTTGGATTTGGTACCATTTAGACATTCAAAACACTTTATAATCTTCCTTGTCAACTATTCCTAGACAACATTTTACTAAAATGGCAATGCCGTTATTTTGCATAACTGAATGACTATATTTAGGCCTTGTATGGGAGGGATTAAAATCGGATTAAAATTGAAAATATAGCCGTTATTGTTGACTTTTATTAGACGGGTGGGACCCAATAACGGCCATATTTTCAATTTTAATTGGATTTTAATCACTCCCGAACGGGGCCTTAGTAAATTATAGAAGACAAATTTCATTAGTGAAATTGTTTTCTGCTTTCCTGTTAGAGAAAGATAATGACTCGAAAGCCCATTTCCTCTCTCAATTTGTGAGAATGGATATAAGTATTTCCACCTCGTGGGGCCAAGCCAACATGAACCAAAACTCGAAGTTTATTTGTACAAGTAGTTTGACAGATGCACTCGTAAAACTATCCGTACAATTTATCCGTATGGATAACTTTGTTCTTACTTTTTAGGAAAAAATGAGATGTCCCCGATGACCCTGACCATCTGGCATGGTTCTACTTTTTAAAGGTCAAAAAGATTACTTAGTGCTTGTTTGGGAAGGATTTTTGGGGGAAGAATTGATTTTGAATAGTGATATGATGGGAAATGTGTAGTTGAAAAAGAAGAAAAAATTATTAATGTGATGAAAAATATTATTTTATTGAAGAATGTGTGGTTGAAAATGAAAATTGATTTACTGTAGAATTTTGAAAATCCCTCCCAAACAGGGTCTTAGTCTGTTTTGCTTTTAATAGTACAATCATGTTACGGGTATATTTTGTTTGACATTGTATCACGTGTCAATATATAATTTGACAGTTTAAAAAAAAAAAAATACTTTTTCTTCCAACATTTTTTAAATTTTCACACAACGTCCAAAGATGTACACTAACCATAATTCTGAATAGTGCTACTCTTGAAGAACAATAGTTAATTTTGAGGACAATTAAAATCTACGCCAGATACCGCCATTGATTTGAAGCTTGTGTTTTCCTGCCCTGCCGTTTCCTGCATAGGGTTGACCTTTCTAACGCAACTCCGCTAAATCTTGCTGTAACTTGTAAGATAAAACAAAGAATCACATCCCATTGATTTCCTAGCCGACAAATCGGCAGTATTCATTGATTTCCAAGCCCACAAATCGGCAGCATTCTTCACTATTTTAATAATATAGTTAGTTGTTGGGCGGATAAAAATAAACATTGATCAGAAAGAGAGATTATTGCAAAAATGTTCCGAGCTTGCGTTTACCAAGAACCCTCCTCTATCTACATCACGGCAATGTCTGTGATGATCCTTTTGACAACAGCATGTTTGGCTCTGCTGGAATTCATAGGCAAACACCTTCAGTACTCCAAATTTTGGAACGTCGGTTCCAAGAAATCCCACCAGATCTTGCTTTCTAGTAAAACTGGGATGCTGTTACTCTACACCCCGGCATTTCTTGCTGGTCTTGCTTCGTTTTGGATTTTCCCAGATGGTGGAACTAGGTTTATGATGGTCCAATTTGCTGTTACTTTCCATTTTCTCAAAAGGGATCTTGAGGTAAGCACCACTCTGATTTAACTGGTTGAGATTTTAGATGACGTGAGGTGGTTCAGTATAGCTGTTGAATTTGAATATTTGTGTTGAATTCAAGTCTCTCGCAAACTATTCATGAAAATTCAAAATTGCATAAGCCTTTGTTGAAGAAACGAATTCAGGGTTGTGATCTCTTCCCTCTAATAACTTAATCTTTTATTCTTTTAGATCAAGCACCCTGCTCTTTATTTTTGCGGTTTTGAAATTTTCTTCAGTTTTGATGCTATTTATTAGTCTGGAGAATCTGTGTTCGATCAATTGTTCTAGATGTTGGAAAATGGCTTATATATGGGACTATTTTTGACGTGCAGCGGGAAACAAGGAATTCAAGCAAAAGCTTTGGGAACAAAAATTTTGGAATCCATCAAATTATGAAAGATTTAACTTACGAATTTTTATTAATGAAAGTTAATAAAAAACAATGAGATATCCTCTATTTATAAGGATTTACTTGAAAACCTAATTTAATATCATTAATATTAATGAAAACCTGACTTAAACAAACTAAAATTAAAAAAGAATTTGAAATAAATTAAATGACAACAATAGAGCTAAAACTTTAAAAATTAGTTTTCGAGTCCTAAACGAACTCGGATGGTTGAAATCCATCGTACTTCATGGTTTAGCGATGAGTATTATCCTCTTTCCAGAATGTTATTATGAGCCCAATTCGAAGTTAGAATGTTATCTCTTTGTATTATTATTTTTTCCCATTTTGATCAAATTCATCTACAATATGTTCTACATCAATTTTGGCCTAGTTCTGAGTGAGACAGTTTCTTCTTTTTGAAAGATGTTTATATATGGTCACGCAAGGTGTAATTAGTGTGTAGCATAGAGATCCCTCCACGTGCGCTCGCACGGGGTGCTAATTCGGATTGAATTAGTACCTCGGGCTGTTGAACTTGTGTGCGAACGCGATCCACGTACATGAAAATCGAATCGGAATGACCCCTTGGAAGGTTCCACATTTTGCCTTTATTTTCTATATGTTTTTTATTTTTTTTTCTCCAACTGACTTTCCAACTTCTCAACTCCTGAAACTTTTTTGTTTAATGGTCTATGTTAATGGTGAAGTTATATAGCCGGATTAATGACAGTGTTAATAGCAGTAATACCTGTAATAGCTGGCCTTTCAAGTCACTCATTCATTGAGCCATTAATCACTCATTCTTGGAGCTTATAATAGAGCTTGGAGTTCTCCCTTAGTTCCACACACACAAATTCCATTCTTCTCTGCCTGCATATAATTTTCAGTTCCTATTTGCCTGCAATATTTCCACTTTGTGTCAAAAGTCTTGATAATATTTCTAATCAAATTCAATTTGTTGAAATTGAAACTTAAGTGTTCAGTTTTTGCTGATCATTCCGTTTTATCCTGGGAAATAGAAGCTCAAACGAAATCTCGAGCACTTATGGTGAGAGGGCGAATCTATTTGAGGACACCGTCTGATACACATGCCTCGATTTGCAAATATGTTCTCTCTTTAGCGATTAATATATTCTTGCAATTCTTGATTTCCTGTTTTGTTCTTTTGTAATCAATAAAATATATTATTTCTTCTTCAATTTTCACTAACACTATATTAATGTAATAAGCCTTCTTCCATGCCATTTACGCTTACGTATTTTACTATATGCTGGCCTGACGCGGTAATTGCTTAACCAACTGTTATTCCTGCTTCATCTAGGTTGAATCAGGATTGTAGCACGGTGACAATGCAGTTCCCTACTTCTTTTTCTTTATGCTAAATTTGATTGCCTACTTATTTCTCAATTTAATTAATCTCATACCGACAGTCAAAGGACACCTTTGTTTGAAATAATATGGTTTCTAAATTTTAGTCAACATCATTGTTTTCTTTAATCATTTCAAAATTGAATTCTGTTACTCTAATAAATGAATCATATGTTTTTCAAAGTTTCTGAAGAGTATTTATTCCCCCCTCTCTGGTCTCTATATTCTCATTGGGATGCTTTCTAGAATTATGATTCACGGCTGTCACCATATTAGACATGACTAGTCTTTTGTTTCTTCGATTCATACAACTTTTTCTTACAAGGCTAAAAATTGCTGCTACACTTTTCAACCTCTGCAAGGATGATAACGTAGAATGACAACTGTCATACTGGTCTCAGTTGTGTTGTGGTCTGAACTCTTGAGTGATAGTCAATTCACAAGCATTAACAAAAGCTTTCTACTTCAATTTTACAGGTTCTGTTTCTTCACAAATTCAGTGGCTTTATGGTGTTGGATTCTGCTATTATTATTTCTGTCTCCTACTTCACGGCTGCTGCAAGCATGATCTATCTCCAATACTTAACTCTAGGCTTTCAAGAGCCATTGGTTGATCTGAAATATCTAGGTCTTCTGTTGTTTCTGCTTGGAATTTGTGGTAACTTTTATCATCACTGTCTTCTTTCCAAGCTTAGGGAGAAGAACGAAAAGGGCTACAAAATTCCGAGAGGTGGTCTTTTCAGCATTGTCATATGCCCTCACTATCTTTTTGAAACTATTATTTTTCTAGGAATTTCCTTAATCTCCCAAACACCATTTTCATATTCAACTGCTCTTGGTGTGGCTTCATATTTAGCTGCAAGGAGTTATGCCACCAGAAAATGGTATCTTTCCAAGTTTGAAAATTTTCCCAAGAATGTGAAGTCTTTGGTTCCATATGTTTTCTAGATTTGGAGTGATGGTTGAATGGATTGAAGCATGTAAATGAAATTTCAAAATAAACAGCGATGAAAAGCTAGAATTTGTAATTCTTTTCTTTTATATCTATCTTTTGAGGAATTTCATTGATGTGGTTGCAAAATTTTAGCAGTGATATTGTGAAGTATGTTCTACTCAAAAGAGTAATTACCATATTAATTTTTAGCTTTCAACAAGCATTCTTATCTATAAGTAATTTTATGTTTTTGAAATTATGAGGCAGAAGCAAAAAGTACAAGGGAAAGACGAAGAAAAGAAACAGAATTTGCACAACAGCGAGTCTCTTGCATTTTAGCAGGGCTTTTGACTAGATATATGGGTGAGAAAAGCAGTGATTTCAAATAGCGGTCTGTAATGATCTGAGCCGTTAATAGTTCTGTGTTTTACTTGTTTAAATTTAAGTATTGCTCATGTATTTAAAACATAAGCTTAAACGAGAACTCTTGCCTTTTGTTTACATAATTAGTAAGCAGATTATAAGCTTAGGCAGGATCGACATAGAACGGCATTTATGATTTGTGCTTACTTTTAGAAAGCCCTCCTTAATGTTGTTATCTGCTTCGGATTGCTTAATCCATGGTGAGGAGTTTGGAGAATGAGATGATCAAAAAGAAATCAAACTTGATGAGTGGACCTTTGCTGCAATCTCGATCATTTTCTATTGCTGTTGGGGAAAGATGGAAACAGGAAGTTCTCTTATGTTTGAAACAGGATTAGCTCCTTGTCACTTGCACCATTCTTTATTGATGGCTCGTGCCAATGTGGAAATTCTTTTTCTTCGTTGGACTTTTGAATGAGATGTGAGGTTGTGACTTATGACCACGGTAGATATACTCGCTGTGTTCTGTTGGATGTATTACCGAAAACCATCATAAGACAATGGCAATAGCTCTTTCCCAAATGATAGAAGATGCTTGGTTGCATCTTGACCGGATGGTCTGGGAAGAGCCGGAAACTTGAGGTAGTGAATGAACTCTTTTTGAAAAACTTGAGATAGTGAATGAACCTCATGCAGTCCATCTTCACAAGGAAGTGAAAATTTTCCTTCCAGTAGAAAGAGATCAAGGCATGCTTGCAAGAATTTTGAATTTCATTTTGAAACAAAATCCAATAAAGTTATTTCCTTCAATTGAGGTGAAACTTCAGCTGAGTAATGCAACTTTAGTTGTCAGCATCATAATAAGAAAAGGTAATTTTATCTCGCTTTCTTCATTGTTATCACTATATGCCATGTGTCTATTCTGTTTATTGCTTTGTTTATTGTTAGCCAAGACAACAAAGAATTTGTTCAGAAAGTTAATACAATCATGATGGTCACTTCGATTTAAAAAAAAAAAAATTATGCTGCATATGAAATGTAGATCTTAAGCTTCAAATAAATGGTGCTGAAAAGATCCAGGGAATTTTCTTCACACATGAAATAGGCCACATTTTAAGGTATTTCCTAGCAATGTGTAAATAGATCACAATTTTTGGTATTTCCTAGCAAGTCCATTGCCATGAAATTCCTTTTGAAACTTCATGAAAAGATTGCAGGTGAACAAACCGTTACATGTTAAAATAATTATAGTCCACATGGACTCCACGTTAGCCAGAGGACTCCGTTGCATGCCTACTTGTCACAAAACAAATATTTATACATCGACCTCTGAAACGTGACAAACCAAAAATGCACCCCGACCACCGAAGCTCTCCTTATTAATGGAATGTAGACCCTCAATAACTTGAACAACAGATAAATGAAAGCCTCGTCCAAAAATCATAATTAAAGGCAGTCTCGAATATATAAGTCATTGAAGTGCGAAACTTGACACGATCAAATCAATATGAACATCATTACAAGACAATCAAGCATGCACATAACGAGTTGCATGACAAGCGTCATTAAAGCACAAACCTCAACAAGACTATTGAAACTTGGACTTAAGTCATGACTTTCAACATAATGATTAGATAATGTCAAATTATAAAAATAACCAAGAAGTCTATAAAAATTGTCCATAAATAGGGTCAATTACACAACTAATAAATGATTGAAAAATAAAAAGGAGAGAAATCTAAAGATTGAAAGTCTAAAGATTCAACGTTTGAATGTTTCCCCATCTAAAAAATGTCTTGAATCAAGGAAAAACTTAGGGGCTGTTCTCTTCGTATTTCAGTTTTTTGTTTTGAGTTTTGAATTCGTTTTGTGTTTTGAGTGTTTGTTTTGAAATTTCTGAAAATGCGTTCTTTTTGCCACTTTGAAAAACTGTTTCTGAAAACATAAAAATGGAAAACGCGTTTACTTTAAAATTTTGAGAATTTTTTTAATAATATTTTATTCAAGAAATCTGATTATTAAATAAATTTTAATAGTTTAATGTTAATATAGTATTAAATAACATATAAATATTGAAATTGGTGAATCTTGAAATATTTTTTCCAAATATAAAAAATACAACCTAAATTAAATTTGACAATCCTTATTTTTCTCCTTATACGTAACTTGTGATAAGAATTAACTAGCATCAAGTCATAATCAAACCTAATCAAGTTGCAAAAAAGGGGAGCACTAATCTCATGTTAACATGGTAATAAATATTTTGAAATCAATCTTATTGAGTTCATGTTAGTTCTCACAATTTTTGCCAAATACAATTTTGATCGTCTAAACACGATGACTATCATCAATGATAATAAATAACATTACTCCTTGATTATAGATAAACCACTAACAATCTCTCCCATATATAATTTAGCATAGCATTACATGTTATAAGTAAATATTGACTAGTAGAGTGTGTGCTCACTTGGCAAGACTACTTACAATTACTCAAATAGAATTCTAAAATTTCTTGATTTACTCGTGCCAATGACAAAAATCCACACAAACATGTTCTCTCTATTTTCTTCCTATGAAATGGCTACCTCATTTATTGAAAACAAAATTAAATTACAAAAATCTGCTCACAGAAGACAGTTGTATGACCTGTTAAAACTAACAAAAATTCAGAGGCCTAAAATCATTCATTTCCAGCTCTCAGATGATGCAAAAGATGCACCTATATGTTAGTGGCCCTAGTGTATATCTGCTGGCTAAAATGAGCTGACACCATTGTGATCAAACCTCTAGCCATCAATTCTCTAATGGGCTTCCTAGAAAGTGATCCATTGATCTGTAAATAAATACATAATCAAATTCAGTATCAATGCTAAGCCAAACATTATTATACCAGCATCCTACAAAATAAAAATAGATAATCAATGAGAAAATAGTTAAACATATATATATATATATATATATATACAGAAATAATCTAACGAGTACCGGTGCTCATCTTATCCTAAACACCCATGAGTTGGCACATTAATTCATTGGTGGATTGGAACTCACAAAATCTTTATCCACCAATGAATTAATGCGCCAACTCATGGGTGTTTAGGATAAGATGAGTACTGGTACTCATTAGATCATTTCTGTATATATATATATATACCTCAACATATGTTCGATTAGGAATTCGCTGACGATTCTTGCTTTCTTGGCCATAGCCAGTAATAGAGGACCCAATCCTCACCCTAACCTGGTGAAAAGAAAGTTTTAAACTATCACAATCATGAAATGCAAATCACAATATCCACAAACATCAAAACTATCTTCAATTTTTAGGTATTCTTCATCTAATGGCAAAAGAGACTGTATTTTATGCCAACAGAAATGAAATTTACAAAAAAATGTCACTGGCAGCACACAGGTCCCGTAACATGATGCCAAGCTCATTTGCACCGAATGGTAGATGCCAAGCTATTTGAGGCACATGATCTGCCAGAGGGCTACTTTGTAGATCCTTAAGATAATTGCTCTTGTATAATCACACCTAGTGCTAATTGAATTGCAGACTGATAATACATATATATGTGGAGTCTTACTTGGTTGTAGGACAATGAGAAAATAATTAAACATACATGCAAAAAGGGGCAGAAATATTTCATTCGCCTTAATCTATCTCTTATTAATTTACCGGAGTCTTGCCAAGCAATTGGTATCCGACTGACAAATAGAAAGCATAGACTCACATAACCAATTTGTTGAAAGCAAAATTGGGATGACGATCATTCATTAAATGACGCTTTACTCAAAAAATGTAAGAATTTCCCATATATATTTTGACAGCATAATTAAAGAATTGATACAGCCTAGAAGCAACAATATATGGTCATGTCTATTGCAATTTCTTCAATTAGATTTCTGATCTAATAAATGAGTTCACTTACAAAAACAACCATTCACCTTACAACTAACCCGAGCAGTAACTATGGTTCTGCAAAAATTCTAATTATGTTAAAAAGGAGCAGTTCATATGTATACAACAGGGCATTTGTCTCCATAGATCACAGATAAACCAAATTATCGATCAATTTTTGCTAAAACCACACAACAAAATTCTTACAGATGCACTGAGATAATCAAAAATTGCAAAGCCAGTTTAGCAATAAGTTTTCCTTCCCCAAACAGCAAGAATAGCCAACAAACGGCACCCATACCTAACCTGCAATTCCGCCTCCACCACCAGCTACCCTTCCCCCTGCGACTTCACCGCCCCGACAATTATCTAACCGGCCTCAGTTTTTATACCCAACAAATAAAAAAAGGAGATGAAACCTAACCCAACAAGAACAAAGATTATTACATTCAAACCTTGATTGTAACAGCCCGTAGAGAATTCGTCGATTTGGGAAGACGACTGCAAAACCTTGACCTGAAGATCGTGCGGCTTCGATTTGGCAACAAGAGCTCAATAGGATTTTTGGGGTTATGGGTTTGTGGGAGAGGGTTTGTGAGAGACGAACGTTGCGGGAGAGGGTGGAGAGAGAGAGAGAAAAGATGTGAGAAATGAGAGGAAATATCGTTTCCGTGTATTGGAATTAAACAAGGTTTCTAGCGTAGATTTTTCAAAACGTGGTTTTGCCCATTTTCTGTTTTTAGTTCATTTTTTTGTCATTTTCTAAAACACGTTTTCGAAAATAGGTAAGAGAACACATTTTCACTGTTTTGAAAAATTGAAAACAGAAAATGATTTGAAAATGATAAAGAGAACAGTGCAGTCGACGCTCTTGGTAACCTTAACCTTCTCCAATTGAAGTGTCTTTTCCTATTAAAATAATGTCGGAAACTACTACTTTCTTTTTTTGGGATCTACATAGATCTCATGAAAAAAACACAAAAAATCCCCAAAAGTGGAAAAACCTAACAAAATTATGGCAGGGAACTCTACAGTTGGCTATTAAAAACCAATTTCCAATTTTGGGATCAACATTTTGGCGCCGAATGTGGGAATACTTACAAAACCCATTCGTAAAAAGAATCAACCGCAATCTTTGACTACCTTGTCTTATAGTATGACCCACTTTTTGAAAAAAAAAAAAAAGGTCAAAAATTTCATTTTAATGTACAAAATAACGTGAAACAAACAGGGACTAAGTTATAAAAAACCATGTAGATATCTTCATACACTACACATTGTTTTATTATTTTTTTGGCATCATGTAGATATTTGTTTGTAGCATGGCAGCATATTAAACTTCAAACTTTGTTATGCAGGTAAGAAAGTTTCAGCACACCGAACTCCTGAAATGATGTTTTCCTATGCACTGTGTCTGCCCGGAAACGTAATACATTGCCGATGCTGGTGTGCTGCTTACATGCCGATTTTAATATTAGAGAATAGCATGCATTTTGAATCATATATTCTACAAATTGTGCTGGACAGTGGACCCTGACTGGACCAAATAAGGGCCAGGTCGTTCCCGACAGCAGTGTCCTCCTCCCTGCGGCTTGTCATGTGGGCAATGGCAGGTGAAAGCCAAATAGTAGTCCATATTATGGGCATGGCAAAAAAGACATCGCTTTCATGCACGAAAATAGAAACTTGTTTGAAACCTCACGAGTAGAAACAACACAAAAAAGCTTTTATGGACATGTGAAATTTGTCATTTTAACATCCCATCTCAACTTTCACAAATTTTCGTTTTCAATGGACAATGAGCCCCAACTTCTCTACCCTAATGTCATCACATCTTCATCCCAACATATCTCACTTAATACTGCAACAAAAGTTAGAATATTGTGTCCTTGAGGGGTAATAAAACACTATACCATTCAATAGCATTTATTTTGTAGTACAACTGTATAGTAGATAAGATCTTTAATTCATTTCTCTCGTATTCTATCGTTTCGAGTACATCTGTCTTTAGGTGGATGAGTAGCGTGTTTGTGTATATACTATATAGTGAGGTGATGTTTCTCAAGTTTTGAAGGCAACAACATTCTCGATTTACGCGCATCATATTTGTGCAAGATTCGAGCTAAATTCCAATTTCATGGGATGTCCCTAGAGGGACTTAAAATGCAACAACACTGATTATGGCCTACTAAAAATTGTATAATTAACAAAAATAATCACCATAACATCTCATCAAAAAAGAAACCCTAATAAGATAATTAATTGAAGTACAAAAATAATAGTACAAAAGTAAAAACCCATAAATGCTAGGAGCCTAAGACCCATTCCATTTCGTGATTTGATTCGAATATTGATCATTGATCATTCATTTTTGCTCTTCCTCTGGCAACCAGGAATCCAAACAAAACATAGGGTTCCTATCAGAAAAAAGCAATGTGAATACTACCCAACCTCGATGCAATATCACGTTCTTGACTAACACCATTAACCAGGGATATGCTGATGCAGGAATTTTTTCTGATGAATTTTGAGTACTGCTCTGCTCTGCAGGATTCCTTCAGAGGGAGGGTCGTACGTAGATACAGCTGTTTCATCTCTCTCTCTCTCTCTCTCTCTTTGTGAGAGATTAGGGCATGAGTCTAGAGTATTTTACTTAGGATCCCTTTGATTGATTTACATTCCATAAAAAATATCCGATTCAATAAATTCAACTTTAGTTATTTAATACGAAAGTGAAAATAGAGTTTGAATTTCAAAATACAGTTACTTTAAACTTGTTTTTTTGCCAATTTCATAAAAAATGTATTTCTACAAAAGGGCCATGGTTAGTTGCACACGGATTCGTATATGTTAGCTTGTATTTAACTTTAGTGTCCGTTTGATTGCAAATGTGGAAAATGGGTGAAAATAAAATGTTTTACATGAAATTGAATTACCTATAAATTGTTTTACTGGGAATTGTAATTAATTGTGTTTGATTGGTATAATTTTTCACCTGAAAAATGTTGAAAGTTTGGTGTCCGTTTGGCTTCGTTTTTTTATGGAAATTGTCCATGAAAGTAATAATTTTTTTCTACCATTGAGTTTATAGTTTGTTCCAATTACAAAAAATTAAAAATTAAAAATTAAAAATTAAAAATTACCATACCGAATATCATTCGTTTGGCTTTGTTTTGCATGAAAATTGTCCATTAAATGATTTTTTTTTTTTTTTTTTACCATTGTTAGATTTTTTTCCAATTGCCAAAAAAAAAAAAGGAAAATCATTTTCCCATCAAAATTGTGAGAAAACCAATTAATTGATTTCAAAGAAAAAGTGGGCGAGGGGCAAAAATTTTCTAAACAATGCAAAAGATGGAAAATGATAAATATTTTCCTAATTCCATGGAAAATCATCATTATCAAACATGACCTTACTTTATCCATTGGGTAAGTGTCTAGAAATATGTTTCAAAGACCAAATCAATCTAACTAACATATCGATCTTGATTTTGAGGTCCTACCAGTTTGTAATGCCATTCTAAAGTTGCATCAATTTTACTTTTACGTTTTTAACACACAATATAAAACCAAAACACGTTGTTGAAGGGAAAACGGGCGAGCTACCAAAATTGTAGAGAAATCGTGCTTTACTAAAATGTGCTTTCACGTGTTGTAGCAACTTATCATGGAATGTGTCAACTGCCACGGGAAACCCAAGCAATCCATCTTCGGTTCGTTATTTATTTATTTATTTTTGGTGAAGATCAAGAACTTGGTGTTCTATGATCTGTGCTCTCTGCCTCTCGGTGAACAGTATAATAAGGGTTAGTTTGGATTTTCTGGTTTAAAAGGCTTTTGTGGCCTACCTCATATAACTTTGGGGAACATCAATTGTACCTTGGTTGTCATTTTTGCTGATTATCATGTTCATTTTTGGGAACAGAAAATTGTACCTTGGTCAAAATCATTTTTTGGCCACTTAACCGAAAAGTCGATGAATTCTATTCATTTTGACTTCAGATACATATTTTTGAAATTTAAGGAACATTCGTGGCACAAATTAAAGGTTATGGTAAAATTTACAAAAAAATGAATATGTAAGGGATCGTTGCTGCAATTTTCCCTATTTAATATTTAGATTTTTTTTCTACAAAAAATATGATTTAAGATGAAATCGTTAGGTACAAAAGGGAAAAAAAAAATTTGTAAAAAAATAAACATTTTAATATTAAAATAATATATATTTTTTATCTAAATTAAAATTAAAAAATATATTCTGAATTTTTTTTAAATGAGAGGAGTGTTTGTTTTGTTTCCACTCCATTTTTTCAAAAAATATTTTTTTAAAACTCATTGTTAACTGCATATTTTTCTATAAAATAATTATAAATGTAAATAGAAAAATTTTCCTTACTTTTTAACGATGCATTTTAAAAAAATTACTATTATAAAATACATTTTAATCCAAAAATACGTCTCAAATAAGCCCATATTTGATAACTGTTATACCTCTAGTAAAGAGATTCCAGACCATATAAACATGGTGCCACATCGTGCCTCGCTAAACTAGGTCCACGTCACACTCGTGAATCAACTCATCACCTCGCGATACTCTATGGCTTCCTCCTGAAGTGCCAATGCTCCGAAGCCTGTACTCTCTAGCCATTTGGCCGAAGTGATGAAGTGAGATGTGTCGAAGCGCTAGTCGTCAAAGTGGTATGAGGGATTACTCATCGTTAAAGAGGGCTTAGGGTTGTCATTCCATCTCTTCTAACCTAAAGATCCTTGGCTTAATTGTTAGAAGATTGATTGACGTAACATCTTTGCAGTAGACGTCAAAATGTCAAGTCATAAACTCTTTTAGGTTTTAGCGGAAAACATTAAATGCTTCATTAGATACCCATCAATCTATGACTGACGAATTGATACCTAAGAGGGGACATGAGTTGCTCTCGCCATCAGATGAGGCCACGTGTCTCCTCATCACATGGTTGGTATTTCATCTTGAATGTTATATAAATACATGTACTTAACTATCTAAAGGCAAGGCAACTTAACAATCCTCAATAACATAAATTACATTCTATATCACCCTCTCCAACATTTATCTATTAACTTGATCGTTGGATTGTTCACGATCACTCCACCATCACTGAAAAATGCCACAAAAAACTAATGGTGTGTTCTAGTGTGTAGGAAAAGCTTGCTTGGAGCTACAAGCTATTGGCCACGTGGAGATACATTTTTCAAGGTCAACAATAATCATTATTTCAAAATTCTTTAATTTTCATACTCATTTTCAGTTATATAAATTCAATTTTTTTTCTTTATTTTTTATCATATATTTTTCAAAAAGTCGTCATTAAAAATTCTATTTTTTCTCAAAATATTGGCATAAAACAGTAGCTTGAGATATAGGTAGTTTACTCTAAAATTAACCACGCTGCTCTACGGAATAAATGCCGTAAATGCCTCTGCAGCGCTTTGAAGTCCGAAACAGTAAATCCCAGGCCAAAATACAGCGCGTGAATTTCATTCCTTTATAAACTTAATGAAAGAAGAATGCTTGCAAAGTCAACGTGCCAGAAGACGCGTGAATCCGTAAGAATTCCTCGAAAACCAAATGACGTGTGAGCAAGGGTCGTTGTTGTTTGGACCGAGGTGGCGGCCCAAAATCCAACGGCCAATGTTCTTTCGCGTGGTTTATTGTGTACTCGACAGTCCATTCACTTTTCCCCTTCTCTTTGTACTCTCTCTCTCTCTCTCTCTGCCGGAGTTGAATATTTATCGCCCGTTTTGGCCCACATTGTTACATGTCAGAATGAGAGGATTAGGAATGATAATTTTTCGAGAAATATGTGATTAGAAAAAGAAAATATTTTAAGATTTACACATAATATTATTTTATTAAAAAATGTGTGATTGATAAGAAAAGAGAGAAAAATGAATTATAATATAATGGGAAATAATGGAGCCAAACGTGGGCTTACTTTTCTTATATTCACACATCATCTCTTTTTAGAAAACTTAAAAATGTCAAAGTTCAGTGCGTGCACACGGGGGTTGAGTCTTGAAATTTCTTTAGAACATTGTAATAAAGAATAGCTTGAAAGTTAAAACTATGTAATAATAGGGTTCGACTTATCAAGACACGAGTTGCATGCTAAAATATTAAATCCTTCAAAAGAGATGGTCGAAAGTCTTATAAGTTAGTTGTAATCAATATTTACTCCGTGGGATAGCAATTCGTTTAAGAACATAAATTTTGAAATCTGTGTACTCATTTGAATCCGAGTCAAGACTTAGCCCCTGTTTGTCTCCCATTATGGGAGAAAGAATGATGTTTTGAATAATATTTTTTTGGAGAATGTGTGGTCAAAATTGAAAAAAACTTTATTTGTTTATATGTAGAATATTTTATTATTTGAATGTGTGGTGGAGATTGATTACTATAGAAAACAATGTTTTGAAAAATGGTAGACAAACATGACTTACTGAACTCCAATACCATATTAAAAGGTGAGTAATCAAACACTCATATATGAGTCATACTAGGCCATGTTCGGGAGGGATTAAAAACCAATTAAAATTGAAAATATGGCCGTTATTGGGTCCCACTCGTCTAATAAAAGTCAACAATAACGACTATATTTTCAATTTTAATTTGATTTTAATCCCTCCCATACAAGGCCTATAAATAATCAATTAATGTGTGATTTCTTCTATTTAAGAATATCAATCTTCAAATTTAACAACTTATTTAAATTTTTCAAAGTTCGTGATATATATTGAGCATCAAAGTTACATCATGGGACCTTATTAATTTTTTGTTCGACATAGTGTTTTCCTATTATATAAGTTGATTCCATAAAGTCTGTAATTAAAAAGTAAGGCCTCGTTTGTATTTTATTTTTTAAACCAAAACTCCTTAATTCTCATACTCATTTTCAACCATAAATTCACATAATAAATTTTTTTAATACGTAAATCTAAAATTTTTCCATATCTTATACATTTTTCTAAAAATCATTATTCAAAGCAACATTTTTTCTCAATAACGTTAATCAAACGTAAAATAAAATATAAAATGAAAGACTGATTGGAGCATGTCAAGCACACACCAAACTTTCTCATTACCTCGGTTTTGTTGTAGTTAAAAATTAAATTTCATGAAATATATGATTAAAAATTGAGAAAAAACGGTGGATCTTTTGAAAAATATATTTTTTTATTGATTATTAATACTTAGATTTTAGGCACCGTTTGGTAACCATTATTCTAGAAAAAAATGTATTCTTTGTGTCAAATCACACCTTTTTTGTGGTTGAAAATGAAGGAAAAGCTATTGATGTGATGGAAAATATTATTTTATTGATGAATGTGTGGTTGAAAATTAGTAGAAGAATGAGAATTAAAAAGAATGGTTACCAAACGGTGCCTTGATGAATTTTTTAAACTACAGTCTTGTAACTCGTTACATATATATCGAGTTTGACATCAAGTTTCACATTATTGTAAGATGACAATCTTTTATATATTAATTTTAACAATAATTTAAACAATTAATCACATAAATTTTGATTGATAGCGTGGTGTTAAGCTTAATTGAAATAAATATATTTGTTGGTTTGTCTGTTTCTCATTTCTATATGTCCTGATCCATCACGTGACCTACTTTTTATAGAAAAGCCATGGCGGCAGACCGAACCCCGAAACACACCCCTCCCTATTCACTCGCTCAATAATCTACTGCTCCTGTTCCTCTCTGCGCCTGCAGATTCTTCTCTCTCTTTCACACAAAACTGAAAGGGTTACTAGGGTTTTTGAATTTGTTTACTAGCTGTGCAATGAATTTGTACAAATTCCAGCCAATTCATACGCTGTCAAATTAGTTGTTCAAGTAGGTTATTAACCAAGGTCAAAGTAGTACATTTTTTCACCCTTTTCACACTAGTGATTGTACTGTGAACAGTATGATATTTGTTGTCTAAGAGCGTCAGTGTTGAACTCTTTGCGTGCAACGGAGAAACCCTTGCATCCAAAACGGCGAAGGAATATCACAGTCAAAGTTGCAGATATAGAATTAGGGATAGATACATACAGCAGATATTTGTAGAGAGAGAGAGAGAGAGAGAGAGAGAGAGACAGAGTGAGTGAGTGTGTGTGTGTGTGTGAGTTGTGGTATAAAGGAGAGAGGCATGCAGCAGCACCTGATGCCGATGCAACCCATGATGGCAGCCTACTATCCCAGCAACGTCACTACTGATCATATTCAGCAGGTCCTTCCTTCTTTCTTTGTTGTTGTTCTTCTTCTCTGTTGATTTCTGTTCAAACTTTTCTTCTTCTGCTATTTCCTTTTCACTTGCCCCCTCTGCCATTTTGCCTGCTGCTTTCCTCAATCCTGACTGTGACCTTTATTTTTGTTCGGTTTCTACTTGATTGGGTTCCTTTTTGTTTCCGCTGGATAATTTGGTATTTGGTGGGGTTTTGTTTTTGCAATTCCTACAATTGAAGCTCAGTCACTGATATATAATGATTCAGAACGGTCCCCTCTTTGCTGCTGCATAATCGGAAACCAAATTCACTAGTTTATGCAATAATATCTGAATCCCCTCACACACACAAAAGGGTCCCTAACAATCCTTTATAAATCAAGAATGATTACTGTCGACCCTGATACCCCCATCTATTCTATCTCCAACCTACCCGCCATTTCTTGTTCATTTCTACATATAGCTGCAATATATTGCATGACCATGTGTACTAGATTCTTTAACGAGAAGAATAACATATAAAAAAGAGTTCCATAGAAAAACTGGGATGCAACTTTCTAATGTTTGTAAACATTTCTTGTAGTGTAACTTAGGAAACCTTCATTTTCAATCAAGAATGACACTTTTTTTTTTTTCTATAAAGCTAAATAATCGGTGTAGTGTTTCTTGTGTAATGCCCATTACAATGAGATTTTGATCCTTCTCCATCCTGAACAATCTTGAATTTAGAGGACTCATGACTAAACTTGGAGTCTGTCTGTAAAATTTTAAATGACAAATATACAAAAAATGATGGCTTTATGTAGTACTAGAAATATATGTTGCGTTTCTGATTTTAATCTGCTCTCATAATTGGGAGAAGGGCTCTAGTTTAATATCGATAGGACTGGAGTTTTGACTTATGGTTTTTCCTTATGGCAAATGTTGATTCACTCAGTTGTTTTTTCGTGCGTATCAATCTTGCCTTCAACTTGTGCATTTTGCCACAGATCAACTGTCCACTAGTTATTGATTTTATATTATCTGCAGTATCTGGATGAAAACAAGTCGCTGATTCTGAAGATTGTCGAGAACCAAAACTCGGGGAAAATGAGTGAATGTGCAGAGTAAACACTCTTTTAACATTTTTTTTTGTTTTCTCTCCCTCCCTGATCCCATATACACTAGTCTTTTTTTTACAGGTTTTAAACGAAATAGTGTGCTTCGTCTTTCACTGGTTTTTTTAAAAATTAGCTCTAGGTCCTCAACCGTTTAATATATTATAATTGGTTTTTCATTTTTACTTTTGGATGATCGCAAATAATTTTTTTCCTCAAATATGCTCAATAGAAATTTTTATTTTTCTTATCGACTTCTTTGCTTTTTCGGGGAAGAATGTGACAAGTATTGTACAGTTGGATTATCTAGTGTTTTGCCCGAAGGGGAGATCGGTCTTCTAGAAAGGAAAAACTCTTCAACTTTTTTTCTCTCCTCTTTCTTCCCGAACGGCCTTCGAATATTTGGATTTTTCATGCTTAGTTGAGGCAAAATTTGGTTATAGTCAGATGCCTTTTCATACTTGATTTACAATGTCTTTATCTTGGTAGGAACCAGGCCAGGTTACAAAGAAACTTGATGTATCTAGCTGCTATTGCTGATTCACAACCTCAACCACCTGGCATGCATTCTCAGGTATTTTCTCCAAAAGGAAAATTGTAGAGAAGAATGAACCGTGTGTTTGAATTCTGACCTTTGGTTTCACTTTCGGTAAACTGATTACTTCTGTTTGGACCTAATATTATTGTTTCATTTTTCTTGAAGACATGACTTTAAATAAATTAGATTCTTCTTTAACAATTTAAGCTTCTAGATGTGACAGTTAAACATGATATCTGAGTAGTAGCTACCCTCCCGTTATGAAAATTGTCTACGTGTGAAGCCTTCGATGAAATATGACAAAATTTAGAAAAATAAGTTTGATCCTTTTTTAAGAGTTGAAGCTTTTAGACGAGGTGGTTCAACATGTTTTAAAACCACTAATTCCAATAATTGCAAGTCTTGTTATTCTGAAATTTTATCACCCTACATGACCGATTCGTGAAGGTTGAAACCTAAAAGTATGATTTACTATTCTCTGGTGCTGTCTTGCAGTATCCTGGAGGTGGGATTTTACAGCCTGGTGCACACTACATGCAGCACCAACAAGCTCAACAAATGACACCTCAATCACTTATGGCTGCTCGATCCTCTATGTTATACAGTCAGCAGCAATACTCAGCACTTCAACAACAAGCTTTGCACAGCCAACTCGGAATGAACACGGGAGGAAGCGGTGGACTTATGCTGCAAGGGGAGTCTCATTGTGCTGGAGGTAGCAGTGGATTTGGAGGTGTAGGATTTCCAGACTTTGGCCGCAGCACCACCGGGGAGGGGCTGCATGCCGCTGGAAGGGCAATGGCAGGTGGAGGTAAGCAAGAAGTGGGCAGCAGTGGGCCTGCAGAAGGACGCGGTGGAAGCTCAGGTGATGGGGGTGAGTCTCTCTACTTAAAAGATGCCGATGATTGAATTCATGGCAAGTAAGGTCGATCAACCTAGTTTCTTTTTCTGTTAACCTGGGAATGTTGAATTACTTAAAACTCTATCCCAGACACTGAAGTAGGTTGCTGTTGTTATGGACGAACTGGATTTTCGTATGAAATGTTGTGATGAAATCGTGTATATTTCTAGTTTCTTCTATCGTGTGTTTTGGATTCTATCTAAATAAATCGATTTTGTTAAGAACAGTGACTCAAATTCTTGTGCGTTGATTTCATGTTTGAGACAAGTGAAAATCTACCCCTCAAAAAGTAAGTGGGTATGCATTTTCCTCTTTCTTGTTAATAATCGTCCAACTGAGCATCAGGCTCCAAGTTGTTACAAACACGAAAGTTTGATTATCTTTCGAGAATCAAAATTCTTTAGCTTTATTTCTAGATATGAATTATTAGCTCATATTTGGTACAAATTAAAATTTAGATTTTAATTAGTTAAAGTCGACAATTAATTTTGATCATATATGTTAAGAGCAATGTTATTTAGCACTATTGGTGCTAAGCATCTGTGTAAGTGTCATTAATTCATAGCTCACCTTAAAAGTAGGAAAATAAATCACATTTAAAATGTCCAATCGCTTGCATGACAACTAGACTTGTGATCTAGCACCAGTGGTGTTAGATATCATTATTCTATATTTTATGGATCCTACAATTATATATTTCATCAATTTATATCAAAATCTATCTAAAACCTAATTTTAATTTCCACCATACGCGAGCTTATGTTCTACTCATATCTCACAATGAAAACTAACTTGAATTTGGTGAAAGTGATGAACGACTGAGTCCCTGTTTGACAATCATTTTTCTCGAAACTTTTTTTTTAATACTCATTTTTAATCACCTTTTTTTACAATAATAAAGAAAGGACTAGTACTGACCTAGTAGATACGGTTGAGTCGATTATTGGGGTTTGCATTTATTGTGGAAATTTCATTCTCTACGATTAATACTTTATCTAGGAGGAGAAAAAAAAAAAGATTGTAAAATCTCATAATTTATAATAAAATATTCTTCAAGTATATTCAATTTTTTTTTTTGTACTTTTTAATTCTTCAAAATTTATTATTCAAAAACTAATTCTTCCCCAAAAAAATGACTGTCAAATAGGGGCTTTGATTACTTAGTATGGTAAAACCTCTTCGAATAATAATGTTGAGATAAAAAAAATTACTTTAGACATGTTATTAATTTATCAATAAATAAATTTTTTATTAATTTCGATTGGTTACGTGAAGTAATTTCCGGTCAACGTTATAAAATTGTGATGAATATCGATTAGCTCTTGAATTATCTAGTGAAAATGATACTAGAATGTAATAGCCTATTGAGGAAAAATTATAAATCCGCCTACTGAGAATAATCACGATGATTCCCATAATAATAGTGTTTTACTCAGTGTTCTAAAATGCGTAATGTGTTGCGATGCGTCGAGGCCGAGAATCAAGAATCACAAGTTTAGGCGTGTCAATGCGAAGAATAAGCGCCATAATGCGTTTCGTATTTTTAAAGCATTAAATATATTTTTATATAAAAAAAAAATTTACCAAAAAAAAAAAAAATATTTTTGTTCTAAAATGCGCGGATAATGCGCGCCTAGGCGGGCATAATGCGGGACAATGCGGGACAATGCGCGCGCATTTTCGAACAAAAAACCCAAAAACGCATTTTTCACGCATTCCCCGAATTCGACGAGTTTTTCCCACGAGTCACGCCTAGGCGGCGCATTTCCGCGCCTTTTAGAACACTGGTTTTACTTGGTATTTCTCCAAAAAGAGCCTTTCAAACACCTTGACTTTCAATGCCTACTTTCTGAAGAAAAAAAAGGATAACACCAAATATGTGTGTGCATTGTAAACAAAAATTAGGGATGAGATTGTGTTTGATTTGAGTACAAACAACGTTAAATGAATATTTTCAGAAAAAAAAAAAGAAGTAAAAGGTTCCTTGACATGTATTATATATTTTACGTATTTAAACAATTATTATTTCTCATTTTCTTTTTGTCTTAAAGAATTTTAAATAAAATTATTATCTTATGCATTTAGCGAGATTATTAATTCAGTACATTAGTCCGAGTTAGTATTGGAAAAACTTCATTATTTTTGAACCCTTGTTTGAGCCCCATTTTGGGAAAAAGAATGTATTTTGAAATAGTATTTTTTGGAGAACTTGTGGGTAAAAAATTAAGAAAAAGTTTTCGATTTACGTGTAAAATTATTTTATCGGATAACGTGCGATTGAAAATGAATTTTAAAAAAATAATTTTTTGATAGAATGAGGCTCAAACAAGGGTTTAATCATACATTATTCTAAAATTAACTATTTTAAAATACATTTGTTTTTTTCAAAACCTATTTTTAATGAAGCCCAAACAATGGGCCATATTGGAGTTCTTTCATACTCATCCAAACACATATCCATCCACATCTCATGATTGAATAGAATGAAAAAGTTAACATCATGTAGAAAGATGCTTTGTGCCATCGGGACCTCATGAATCTCAAGATATGTTAAACCCCTGTTTGGGCCACATTATTTTTTTCATTCTCATTTTTCTACTCATTTTCAACAACACATTTTTCAATAAAATAATATTCTCCATTACATCAATAATTTTTCCTTCTTTTTCAACCATATATTCTCCATCACATCACTTCAAAAAAATGCATTCTTTCATTTTAATGTGTACCAAACGAGCTCTAAGCTTTGATACCAAACTATAGCCGTTTCAACCAACGCTGGCCTAACAATTGGCCAATAGTATTTTTCGTGTTTTTTGGGAGGTAATCGTCAAGTTTCAAACTTGAGAGGGCTAAATGCCAATAAAGAAAAAAAATTGAGGGTGGCAAATGAAAATCCACCATAACGGGAAAGAAACCACCCCATGAAAGAGAAACTGAGCAATATAGAGAAAGAGAGAGAGTGAATTCTTAGCCACGAGTGTCCGACAATTCGAAGCGAGGAAGAGAGAATTGATCCGAAGTTATAGGGACACTCGCAAAATAATATTGATTCCATAAAATGAATTTGTGAGATGAAAAACAAATAGAGTAATCAATCTGCAGTTGCATGCACTCATCATATTCTTGTCATTTTTTTATATCAGAAATCGAGGATTATATCCCTCCTTTGAAATTTTCTCCTTCATATATACGTACAGATTCATACAGATTTGCATACTGTGCATTTATGTGTGTCGCCCACAACATACGTGTTTTGGAGGGAAGATGGGTAGCGTGATCCACAGTCGAGATTGTCTTTGAGAACTGAGGAGTGGATTGGAGCTGAAAAATGGTACGTCAGTTTACACTTTAATTTCGTGAAATTTTTGGGTATATGGCTAAGACTTGTACATTGAACGTTGTAAGCTGAATTTATTATGTACAGGGTTCTTTCATTGGTGGGAACTGAGGTGATAATTGTGAAATATTGGTGTTAGAAACTTGATTCCAAAACAAATAAGTTTAACATTTTAGGGCTAAAATTGCTTGGAACTGATTTCCTGAGAATGGGCAATTACCCAGGAAATTGAATGGGTTTTTGAGTGTTTGAAAGTATTATATTCTAAATGAACATTGACTCAGTTATCCCCATTTATGGAAGAAGAAAAAAGAAAAACATTTATCCCCATTTTAAAGGTTGTTTGATTTCTCAATTGCTTTATAGGATCAATATTTGTATGTTTAACTTGTTTTTAAAAGATCTATGAACTATAGAAGATGGAGCTACCTGTGAAGATTGTCTCACAATAAAGGAAGTACTGTATGATAATGAGAGCTATGGTCATTAATGTGGAGTGATTAGATTTTGGATTTAAATTGAATGGAATATTGACCAAAAATTTATGCCGAAATTAGTGATTGTGAACTTGAACTTATACTATATAGCATAATAACCTTTGCTTGTGCTGTGCTTCTTACCTTAATGCCCACTTAGTATTCCTACATTTTGGAGAATTGTTGTATAACACTGGCATGATCAAGAATTCTAGTAGGCTTGGTGAAATGTGTGATGTGTGTATTTATTTTCTTTCACATATCCTATATAATAGAGGATATTGATAGGGTTCAGCCGAAGTACAAAAAAACAATGGAGTAAGAACCAGAAGATATAGTTCTATATTGATTGAATTCTGCAGTACAAAAGAAAGAAAATTAACAGGCAGCCTTTCAAGAGGGCTGTATCTCTCCTCAAGCTCACTTCACTCTACAAATTCATTACCTAATCCTTCCCCATTCGTGTTTTATTTATATTCTGTTCTGTAACTACTTTTCTCTTCCTATTCTACCTCTCCAACAAAATTTTGTTGCAGCCCCTTCCTTTCTCCAGTCTTCTTGAGTCTTTTAGAATAGGTATATAGAATTGGGGGCCTATCAGTTACCCCCCCCCCCCCCCTCCCCACACACACACACCAAATTCAAGCACCTTGTCCTCAAGGTGGAATGAAGGAAATTTTTGGTTAATGAGATGGAATGATTCCCAGGTAGCTTCCATAGGCGATAACCCTTTCCAATTAATTAGCACTTCCAAATTTTCTGTTATTCCCCGCGTCTCATTCCTCATCCCCAACACAGCTTCAGGTTCTACTAGTAACTCCTAGCCAGCTTCCAGATTCATAGGTGACTGTGTGATAAGGTGATGTTTCCCCACCGCCTTACACAATTGGGATGCATGGAACACCAGATGGATTTGTGTCTCGGGTGGTAGGTCCAACAAATACACAACCTTCCCAACTTTAGCTAATACCTTGAAGGTCCATAGTATCGGGGGGCAAGTTTCTCACTGGTACGCCAAAAATTTGTGGCGATATAGACGCATCTCCAAGTAGACCATGTCCCCTGCCGACAACTCTACTTCTCTTCTATACTAGTCAGCTAGCTGCATGTTTCATCTGTTGTTGGGCTCGGTGCACATGGATCTTGAGCTCCTCCATTAATTTATCCTTTTCAACCAGTTGTTGATCTAGCGAAGAGACCACCGTAGTTCCTTCTTCATCGCTCAACAGGGGAGGAGGATCACGCCCATATAAGATACAAAAAGGAGTGAGTTGCGCCGACACGTGGAAGGAAGTGTTTATGAGAGTTCAGCCCAAGGTAGGAATCGGACCCATTATTTTGGTCAAACTGAAGCAAAGCAGTGCAGGTAGGTCTCAAGTCCTTGATTAACCACTTCCGTTTGGCCATCGGTTTGTGATGATAAGCCGAACTATGCCTTAACTTCATTCCTTGGACTCGAAATAGCTCAGTCCAAAATTTGCTTAAAAAACCTTATCTCTATCCGAGATTATTGATTGAGGCATCCCGTGCAATTGAACCACCTCTCTTTCAAAATGGCTGCTATAGAAGGAGCCGTAAAATGATGTTTGAGGCCTATAAAATGAGTATACTTGCTTAAACGATCAACGAGCACCAAAATTGAATCAAACCCTTCCGACATAGGCAACCCTTCTATGAAATCCATGGAAATATCCTCCCACATCCTCTCCGGTACTGAAAGTGGCTGGAACAACCCAGCAGGTGCAAGAGTAGAGTGTTTATACTGTTGACAAATTGCATAGGCTGCCACATATGTGTGAATATCCCTCTTCATTCCTACCCAATGGAATGTCTCCGCTGTTTTCCAGTAAGTGTTGAGGAACCCTCCATGACCCCTTATTTTACTGTCATGCCCTTCTTGTAGTGCCATCAATACAAATGGAGAATCCTTGGGTATAGCAATCCGATCCTTATATAATAAAGCCCCATGAACTAATGCATTACCCAGATAAGCGGATGAGTTTGTCCTTAAGGCCAACATAATTTTGCCCAGATCCTGATCCTCCTGTACTGCCGTTATCGTGATTCTTCTATCTGAATTGTACTTGGTATACTAAGAGAATTAGGGTGACTTAGTCTATAATGTCATAATAGAATTTCACTATCCCTAGAGATAGATGCAGAATCACAAATCGTAATTTGACGTTGGTTACTCACATCAGCTTCATCAAAGTAGTACAACCCCTTACACTCTTTAGCACTACTAATCGTCTTCCCAATGAAAGGTCCCGAAACACACGATGAGATGGAAGAAATTTAGCGTGGCAAGTGGAGTCTTTGGTTAATTTGCTAATAGACAACAAATTATAAGACAAATTTGGAACATGCAGAATAGATTCTAGTATTATAGAGTTAGAGATTTTGATACCCCCTTTTCCTGCAATAGATGAGAGTGAATCGTCTGCGATTTTTACTTTGACATTGCTAGCAAAGGGTGACTACGAAGAAAAAGATGAGTCTGTCATGTGATCGGACGCACCTGAGTCAATGATCCAGGGGATTTTAAACTTTGAGGTAGTACATAAAGCTATTAAAAAGTTACCTTTAAGGGCTAGATAGCTGGAAGGACCATTAGGAGAAGGTTGACCAGATGTTTGGAGACTAGAGAAGATTTGGTAGAGTTGCTCCAGTTGCTCGGGGTTGAATGCACCATTTTGAGTAAGGTTAATATTTGTTTCTGCTTGATATCCCCTGCTCCTTGTATTCCGTTTTGGCTTCCAATCGACGGGTCTCCCACGTCCTGATCTAAAAATTGAGTCTTTTCCACCAATTGGGCCACTAATTAATGGCCCAAATTCCCTTTCTATTGTTGGCCAATTCCTTTTCGAGGATAACAGGGCTGATACTTCACTTGGGCCATGGGAACTCTCAAACAACATAATTTGCCGTCAAGTTTCTTCACGTCGGACCTTTGAGAAGACTTTGCGCGTAGATGGGAGTGATCACGGGCCCAAAATTCGGCCTCGACATCGTCTAAGTCGCGATTAAGTCTGGCGAAGAACTCATAATCATTTTCGAGCTTCTTTTTAAACCGAGCACTGTCGTCGGCGCACGTCCATTCTTCCTCGCTGCTGAGATCGAGTTCATGCCAATGGGATGTCATCTCCATGAAGTAGTCTGTAACATCTCTTGCCCCTTGTTTTGCCATAATTGAGTCTTGATTTCGAAGATGTGTGATGCGTTTTCAGAGTCAGAATAGGTTTCTCTCACGGCTTCCCAAACATCATTTGCAGCCGGAAGGAGTGGGTTTCATAGAGTTCATGAGCCAAGCAATGATCATGGAATTTTCCGATCTGCAGGAGGCTGGCTTCGGCCGGTTTCTTCGTTTCGCCGGTAAGATAACCAAGTTTCCCCTTTCCATCAATCACCAATTTTATTGACTAGGCCCATTCACGATAATTTTTTCCGTTCAACTTTTCGACTGTGAGTTGAAACGAAGAGTTTTTGACCCCATTAGAACCAATTATGGGGTGGTTTTCTGTTTCGACTTGAGGGTTGTCGGAGGTGACTGACCCCATGCTGTTAACGGGAATTTCTGCCATGGATTGCTAGTTAGATGAATTCTAGCTCTGATACCATGAAAACTAAAGTCAGAACATCATGTTTTCTTATTTTTCAATGAATAATATACACAACTTTTCATCCTTTTACAGTACAACAATACAATAAGAAAAGGAAAATAATCTCCTAATTTGGGAAAATAATATTAGCCTTATGGAAAAATTTTGGTATCTTTCCATATTCCCTGCCATATTCTCAGTTTCCTACAAGTTTCTTCAAAAACGGGCATCTCCAGTCTCCTAATCCGAGGTTCCCACCTCCCATCTCCTCCAGATACCCCCCTGTAATGGTTGCCTCTTGGACTCAACTGAGTAAGCCCAGAATCAGTAGTTGGCACGGGTGATTTTTCAGTAGCAAGGCCCTTTTCCTTATGATCCTTTTCCTGACTTTCCCAAGCTCGCGTTAGCAAATCAAATTTTTCGATCATTCCTGAATGCATTGATTTGAACTCTGACCGTAGTGATTCCAATCCTGTTTGAAGTTCATGGTGATTGCTCTCCACCCTGTGTTCCAATTCCCCTACTTGTCAAGTGTCATGGCTGTGATGGTGATTTGAACGCTCTGATGCCAGATTGATAGGGTTCAGCTGAAGTACAAAAAGACAATGGAATAAGAACCAGAAGATATAGTTCTATATTGATTGAATTCTGCTGTACAAAAGAAAGAAAACTAACAGGCAGCCTTTCAGGAGGGCTGTATCTCTCCTCAAGGTCACTTCACTCAACAGATTCATTACCTAATCCTTTCCCATTTGTGTCTTATTTATATTCTGTTCTGTAACTACTTCTCTCTTGCTATTCTACCCCTCCAACAGAATTTTGTTGCAGCCCCTTCCTTTCTCCAGTCTTCTTGAGTCTTCTAGAATAGGTATATGGAATTGGGGGCCTATCAGATATATAGGAAAACTGTACTATCAACGAATTTTCAGTCGTGGATACAAATGTTCACTATTAATCTATATAAATATTTGATACTCGGGACTTTTCCTCTGAAGACAGTAATTACCTGCAGTGAACTGTTGCAAAATACTTCACCATGAGCTGTACATTTCTGCTATTTGCAACTCTTGAGTACATTGAAGATGACACTACATTGTAGTAATTAATTTAGGTCATTTATTTGACTGACCAACTGAAAACTATATGAAATAAGGAGACAACCCACATCCTTCTTAACCTAACATTGAGTTTGTTAGACACCCTGCCCAAAGCAGTTGATTAGATGTGGACTGCACAAACTCCTGTTTAGCTTTACAAGTTTCAATGAAAAACATGCAGTTTCTCTACGCAGAAGTATTCCCATGTGAAACTATGCAGTCTAATTTAGCATTTCCATGAAAATTTCTACATTTCTTCTTGTGTAACAAGAAGTACGTTATTAATTGAATGTTTCTTCAATTCTTACAGGGCACAGTGGTTAACATAATTGTTGGCTCTCACGTTTGGGCTGAGGACCCTAATGTAGCTTGGATTGATGGACAGGTAACCAAAATTCATGGCCAAGAAGCTGAGATTGAGACAAGTAATGGAAAAAAGGTATTTGGTAACCATTTAAATTGTTGCTACTCGTTCCTCTTGTTTAATGGTACGTCGATTTGAAAGAAGATACAATTAGCTCCTCTGTTGTTTACCCATAGGGCACTGTAACGACCCAAATTTTATATAATTTTAATATGAATCGTTATCAAAAGCTTTATTTAAATTGTACCGGTTGACATGCAACTAGATTTAAATTTTATTTAACTAAGAAGTCATTTTAAAATATAAGTAAAGGATAAATCATAAGGTAGTGGACAAACATGGCAGCACTCTAAGCTTTAATTTATGAAATTTAATTTAAATTACAACATCCTCATAATTGACTTATGACCCAATTAATTACATTAATTAAACTAACTTAAGCAATTGCACTATGGTCAACAACACAAGAAACTAAAGAAAGTACACGGTGGTCTTCTGCATATAGCTAGCCAATAGACATGTCCATATAAAAATGACAACATTTTGTGCACTTGCCAGTGCAACGTGTCTAAATCAAATAGACTATGAAGCAATTCATGAAATATTAATATATTATTTAACATTTCGTTCAATACGAAACTGCATAATTAAATCAAACATGTTCAAGTCTTAAATAACATATCAACAACAATAAAACAAAAACATGTGCTGAAAATAAATAGGTCTTGACACATTACACCGAATTATTTTTCCTTAGTCTTAAAAATCCCGGCATCACGACTGCACCTCGTCGCCAGTCGACCAACGACCTGATTTAACCTGTGTGGAGTAGGGAAAATGGTGAGTATATGGGAATACTCGATGGCGGTCGAATCCATTACGAAGTTGTACAGCGGCGATCATTATTTGTTGACATAGCGATGTGAATGACGATATTGATTATTAATTTTTAATTAAATAATATTAAAAATTGTTAGATTAATATATAAATACACTAAAACGTAGAAATGATATAATATGAAAATATAACCTAATACAAACCAAAAGAAAAATAAGTAATACAACTTCACTTCGTAACTGTATGCTCAGATAATTGGAATCTCTGTGGTATCATATTTTGAAAGCACTACAAGATTGTCTCATTATCAATTTTTTAAAAAACGTATTGCTTAATGTACACTACCAAATTGTCATTCAACCAAGGCATCCCCCATTTTGTTGCGCAAGAACAAATTCCCCAATTAACAAATTTTCAATTCCCTAAATTTACCAATTAACTAATTCACAATTTCCCTAATTCAAAAATTCACAAAATTTTCTACTTCATAAATTAGTCAAAGATAAATATTGAAATAAAATAAAAAAGCAATAAATTAAAGTAAGTCAACTAATTAAATATATTAAACATATATAATTCTGCTAGAAAAAATAGTGTTTACCAAATGACGTTGTGATCAAGTTTTTATAATTCAAAGGAAAAATCATGGGTTTGAAAATTTACAATTACAATTACATTAAATCAAATCCAACCTAATATATATTTGTTCGCTAAATATAGTGTCAATATTAAGAAGTGCCATAGCGGTTAGGTGTTCTCTTACCTAGTGCAAGCTCCCGGGTTCGAATCACAGCCAACTCCCTCCTTATTGCATTAATTTTATTAAAAATAGTAGAACTAAAAATATTTTCAAACAAATAGGTTGGTTGGGTTTCGAACCTGGGACCTAAAACATAAAAAAAGCGACTTCGTACCAACTGAGCTAGAAAGTATATTTGAAAAAAATTGAATTCCAGTAATATAACCTTAAGCATTTATCAATTGTCAAAAAAAAAAAAAATTTTGCTCCGACGGATCCAGCACGGGCGGCCGCGGGGGCTGGCCAGGTGCTGGATCCGCCCCTGCTCAGTAGGACATAAACATATGGTGCAATCCCGAATAAAATTATTCAAATCATGCGTCAAGAAAAAAAATCATACCATCATTATATCTTTAGAAACCGGTAAGAGCTCATATCATGTCATATCATATCATTTGTACCGGAATGGCCATAACATCATATCATGAAATATCGTATCATATCATATCTTTAACTTTCATAATCATGAAATTCATCAACATGAAGAAATAAAATTAAACGGGATAAACAACTACACCTCTTTTCCTACCTTGTTATATTAAATGAGTTCTTGAAAGATGAAAGAAAAGAAAACTCAAAATCTCGTTCCAACTATCTTCCTGCTTGAATGTCGTGCATAAAAGTATCATTTTCTTTTATTGATTGTATCATACATCTATAAGCAGCAATAATAACATAAACTCTAGAAAATGGGTGCATAGTGGGAAACGTGTGGAAGTGGGATAGGGTAAAAAATAGGGATATTGGAAACTAAATTTGACCAAATCCTATCACTTTTAGATTCTCACACATGTCAAATCAATCCCAACTAAAAAAAATATAAAATAGAATAAAATAAAAACAAACAAACCCAACACGTGAACTATAAAACCAATCCTAAATAATATCTTACCAATCTTACACGTGTCACTCGCATAACTCTTAAATTCATTTAATATAAAATATGATTTAAGGTTAATTCTTTCGATTTCGATAACTTGGGCTCCATTAATCCAAATTAACTTTTTCTTGAGCCTAATATTCATAATTAATCACGAGCTATCCAATGAGCCCAATATCGATACATTTATCATTACTCTATCAATATTTAAACATTTGCCCCAAATAAAATATAATTTAATAAATGTATCATTTTAGTTCCTAACTTTCAAAACATTAAAATATAGTATACGAACATTAAATTCTATTCTATGAAAATTTTCGGGCCATTACAGGCACAACGTGACCTCATCTCATCTGTTTATTTACTTGTGAATTTTATCTACTCTGGACGATTTGCTAACATTTTTCTTCTAAAAATTCCTGGAGTTTGATTAATTGCTAGCATGCTTGTTATTTGTTTTCCTAACATCCTACCTCTAATAAAACTCATGCAGATGTAATATATTTTTGGAATAAAGTTAACCTGAATAAGAAAACTTGTAATTTTAAAACTTATGTGTAGTCGCTAATATTAGTTTTCCTGGTTGTTTTTTCAGGTTGTTATCAAGTTATCAGAACTTTACCCTAAAGACGTGGAAGCTCCTGCTGGAGGTGTTGACGACATGACAAAGCTATCTTATTTGCATGAACCTGGAGTTCTGGAGAATCTGAAAATAAGATATGAACTGAATGAAATCTATGTATGCTATTCTCGTAGTTTGGGTTGATACTACTCTTAGTTACTTTACTATGGTCTGATCACAATCATGTATTTTGGAATGCTGTGCAGACTTACACTGGAAATATTCTAATAGCTATAAATCCATTCCAAAAACTGCCTCATATATACAATCAGCATATGATGCAACAGTACAAAGGGGCTGCTTTTGGAGAACTAAGCCCACATGTTTTTGCTGTTGCAGATGTTGCGTACAGGTTAAATTTATCCCATTTGTGCTAAAAAATGCTGCAGTGATGCCTTTAAGATTCACAATCCGTATGATAAATTTTCACTGAAAATAGGGCCATGATCAACGAAGGAAAAAGCAATTCCATTCTGGTTAGTGGTGAAAGTGGAGCGGGTAAAACTGAGACCACAAAAATGCTTATGCGGTACCTAGCTTTTTTGGGGGGTCGGGCAGCTACAGAAGGACGCACTGTTGAACAACAAGTTCTTGAAGTATGATATACGAAATCTCTATTTTCATAGATAGTTTCAAGTACCGTTACTTAAATCACTTGTGTCATATATGATAAACTCTCATGGATCTTTTTTGCACCAATTCATTGAGTGCAGTCCAATCCCGTTCTTGAAGCATTTGGCAATGCTAAAACTGTTAGAAATAACAATTCCAGGTGAAGCTCTCTAAAAATTTTGCAGAAGTTTTGTGATTCTTATATTCCCTTATTATCTTCGCGTAACAATAGTTACATGGGTTACTTCAATTCTTTCACTCGTCTTTCTAACGAGGAAAGTCATGTCTGTCTAAGAAAAATTTTTGACTTTCAGTTAACCAGTATGAAATAAATGTATTAATACATCAAAGTTCAATATTTTAGTTGATATTTCAACACATATACTATACTAAATTTAGTACTACTGCAGCCGCTTCGGTAAATTTGTTGAGATTCAGTTTGACAAGCAAGGGAGAATATCTGGAGCAGCTATCAGGACTTACCTTCTTGAAAGATCTCGTGTTTGTCAAGTATCTGATCCTGAGCGCAACTACCACTGCTTTTACCTCCTTTGTGCAGCACCACAGGAGGTACCTTGCTGGTGTCATTTTATGGATATGATTTCGATCATTTCTATTTACTCTGCAATCTACTCTATTTCCTTTTAATTACAACTGAGGCAACAATCTCTGTCCTCCTGCAGGAAATTGAGAAGTATAAGTTAGATCACCCCAAATCATTTCGCTATCTTAATCAGTCCAAATGCTATGAACTAGTAGGTGTAAACGATGCCCATGACTACCTCGCCACCAGGAGAGCAATGGATATTGTTGGAATCAGTTTAAAGGAGCAGGTATATCCTTTGAAACCGATGCCTAATACTAACTATAACATCCTCATAGCACAGAACTTGTAATGAAAGCTTTCTCTCTCCCCTCCTCTTGCTCTCTTTCAGGAAGCAATTTTCAGAGTTGTTGCTGCTATTCTTCATCTTGGTAATATTGATTTTGCTAAGGGGAAGGAAATGGATTCATCAGTTCCAAAAGACGAAAAATCTAAGTTCCATCTGAAAACAACAGCAGAACTTCTTATGTATGACAGCTTCCTATCCCTTGTTCAAAATTTATGTTTTGCATGTTCCCTTTAAATGGTAGAAAGTTCTGACTAGTCTTCTGTCTTAGGTGTAATTCTGTGGCGTTGGAAGATGCCTTGTGTAAACGTGTAATGATTACTCCTGAAGAAGTTATTAAGCGAAGTCTTGATCCTCTTTGTGCAGCAGTTAGCAGGGATGGATTAGCTAAGACATTATATTCTAGACTGTTTGATTGGTATGAAGCTTCTGCAGCTCCCAGCCATTATCTAATCAATTATAATGTTCTCATGGAAAAAGATAGTTCAATTGCTAAACAATTTTTATCGTCATGTGCGAAATCATAATACAGGTTGGTAGACAAGATCAATAACTCAATTGGGCAAGATAGAAAATCTAAATCTCTGATTGGGGTACTTGACATTTATGGTTTTGAAAGCTTCAAGCACAACAGGTAACAATATGTCAGATCATATCCCTTCCTCCCCCAGGAAAAAAAAAAAAGAAGGAAAGAAATCTCAAGAATAACCAAAAGGTCCAAAACAGAAACTAAACCTGTGCTTTAATGGCTGGTGGGAAAAGGCTCTGCCTTTATTTTCTTTTGATTTCAGCATAATGTATCATGCAGTTTTGAGCAGTTTTGCATTAACTTCACAAACGAGAAACTGCAACAGCATTTTAACCAGGTAGTTTCTATATCGTATTGACCTTACATTCTTTTGATCTTGCATCAACTTGTTGAGTTTCTATCAATGGCTTGCAGCATGTTTTCAAAATGGAACAAGAAGAATACACAAAGGAGGCAATTGATTGGAGCTATATTGAGTTTGTTGATAACCAAGATGTATTAGATCTTATAGAGAAGGTACTTATTTAATGTGAATTTATAGCTCCTACCACCAGAAAATTTGAACTGATACTGTAGTTATTAACTTCAACTTTGCAATAGATATACTGACCTTCAAATATCTTTGATTAAATCTTCTGTACTCCACTTCTATCCAAAATTACTCTGTAACTATATTATTTAAAATTGTCTTTCTTCTTTGTCATTTTATTTAATTAGCCTAGTTGCATTCCTTAAAATTTTATCTGGTGATTCCATCACAAACTTTGCAGCCATTATCTGTAAAAATTAGACATTATTTCACTAACCTAAATTGCTTCTTTTTTATTTCTAAATTTTTTACCCTAGCTTATGCTTTTTACCGTGTTGTGTTCCAAAATGCTTCTTAAAAAAGTATATTTACAGAACTCCCACTTCTTATTTGCTGTTTCTGTGCCCCAATTTTCCCCTTTATTCTCCTTTCACTATTTGTTCCCTTTTAAGCTTATTTTCAACTAGCATTGCAATCTGGAGAGCCTTAGATTAGATTGCTTTATAACTTGTTGATTGATTTAAGGTTTACTCAGATGCTTGATAAATATTACGGGACAGCTACCTCTTTTTTGTCCTATGTTTAAAGAAACATTTAAGTATCTACATGTATCCCATCATTTGCTTAAGTTTTTAGATGAACTCCTTTTTCTGAACCTGAATGCCGATTAAGTCTTACAAAAACATTGATGGTAAAAACTATATGGAAAAAAGCACGTTTCTGGGAACTACTTCTTCCCTTCCGTTGTCTTCACTTGATTTTGGAAAGGTAGATATGTGTTAGTGTTATACCAATGATATTTGACTTATTTGCCCCTATTGAGGTCAAAATCTTAAACTTGTGGTAAACTATGATTGCTTTAATTACAATTTTGTCATTTTCTATGTTTATGGTGGAAAAATAAGAAATCATAGTTCCATTTTGGAAGTGAATTAGATCTTTTGAGACGTCGAAAATTGCCAAGTTCACGCAGTAACAATAGGAAAGAGGGAGTATCTAGAGAAACCCTATGTTTGGAA
Organism: Fraxinus americana; assembly: GCA_035079005.1. Lineage (NCBI taxonomy): Eukaryota > Viridiplantae > Streptophyta > Magnoliopsida > Lamiales > Oleaceae > Fraxinus > Fraxinus americana. Next base: position 5,755,978 of record CM068713.1, on the reverse strand, counting down.
AATAGTCTAAAAAGCTAGTATTTTTAAAGCCCAAGGGGATACCTCCTAACCTACAGAATTTAATGAAATGTTCTTCTCACACACTATACCAGCGATATTTGAAGAGGTTTTACTAGTTTTCATATAACCAATCTAATCAAATATTGAAGTTAAAGACTCTGATATCCATTTTATACATCACTTCACTCACAATTCAATAGTTGTCAACAAAGTAACTAGATTGAGATGAATACGTAAAGATTTAAATGTAAAAGGAGATGGATTGTAACAGTTAATCGTTATGACAAAGTTCAATTTTGGCATCTTGAAGCAATGCGTTTTTATTTATTGTTTCTTCCAGCCGATGGTGTAGATTTAACAAATATGCTTGATGTGTGTCCTAAAATTAAATATAGAGGTATAATGGTACTTTCAAAAGAGAAATAATGGCATTTTGTAAGCTAACTGTTGGGGACAGTGAGGAAGGTATCTAAAAACACAAAGGTTCTTTAGCCAGGGATTCTTAGCCACATTCTGAAAACACAAGTGGGTTTTGGATTTTTAGCCGTTACAACTAGATCCTGCTTTCTAGAAACATTTCCAAACAAGACTGAAAGAAGTCTATTGACTTTGCATTCTTGTTTGTAATGATGAACATAAATGTACATCTTGTGCAGGATGTGTTGTTATATTACACAATTTTTAGAATGAACTCATTAAAAGACGAAATGGAATATTTACAACGGATTAATCCTTCTTTAGTGGACATCTCAAATGCATTATGAATTGATAAAAACTTATATTATTTCTCTTGCAGAAACCAGGTGGAATTGTTGCCCTCCTCGATGAAGCATGGTAATGCTCCTGACTGTGCTTGGATATTTTTTCCCACTTACAATTCTTGAAAGATATTCAATTTCACAATCTTACTAGTTAGACCTTCACTTTATTACAATTCTTGAAAAATATTCAATTTCACAATTTTACTAGTTAGATCTTTACTTTACTCAACATTTTTATTATTTTTTCCTTCCTCACATAGTGGGAAATTATTTTATTTGATCAGTTTATCTTCAATTTCAGTTCAAAATTTTGACTTGAAGCCAATTGATGATTTCTTATTCTTGTCTAACTGGTCTCCTGTTTTCAGTATGTTCCCAAAATCAACACATGAGACATTCTCGAACAAGCTTTATCAGACATTCAAGAATCACAAGCGCTTTGTAAAGCCGAAATTGTCCCGCACAGATTTTGCTATCGCACATTATGCTGGAGAGGTATATATATGTTAATTTTTTTTTCCGACCTGTATCTATAGCCAAGTTTTCAATCTTACATTCAATCAAATTCAGGTTCAATACCAATCTGACCACTTCTTGGACAAAAACAAAGACTATGTGGTTGCTGAACACCAAGATTTGTTAAGTGCTTCCAAATGTTCATTTGTAGCAGGCCTTTTCCCTCAAATACCTGAAGAGACCACAAAATCTTCTAAATTCTCTTCTATTGGTTCACGATTTAAGGTAAATAAGCTTCAGCTTTTGTCGTGGGTTTATCTGTATCATTGTAAATACATTCATATTTCTAGATACAACTTTAACACAGATAGCCTTAATCGGTTTAATACTTTGGAAAAGTGATCTCACATGAAATACTATAATGAAATATGTGATGTTTACAAATCTAATGGTGCAGTTACAACTACAACAATTGATGGAAACTCTGAACGCTACAGAACCTCACTACATAAGATGTGTGAAGCCTAATAATCTTCTTAAACCTGCCATATTTGAAAATGCTAATATTATGCAACAGTTACGTTGTGGGGTACGTACTTCTGACCTTCATGGTGATATGGTTCTTCTTTTTAAATTATTCAAGACAAACGGTCTCTTTTATGTCATTGTTTTGTAAGTAATTAGTTCTATCTCGTTGACATATTTTTAATTGGTCCCATCATTTTTAGGGTGTTTTGGAGGCAATCAGGATAAGTTGTGCTGGATATCCTACTCGTCGGCCTTTCTTCGAGTTTATAAATAGATTTGGGCTCCTTGCACCAGAGGTATTAGTAGGAAAGTAAGTCACTTCTCTAGCTTGAACTGGTATTTGAACCTCACCTGCCCATTTCATACTTGGCCAATTTATACATGTTGAACCACTTGATATAAAACCTTCAGCTGCTAGTGAGGATCGCAAGTATAGCATTTAAATTGTCTTTAACACGTGTAGGTTGGGTTCATTTTTTCCATCGAAGCCTGACGTGTGCACAATTTTATTAAGAGCATTTTTGAGACCTATTTTTTCTCCAAAATGCATTTTGGAATAGTATTTTGAAGGAAAATGTGTGGTTAAAAAATTAGGAAATGTTTTGGTTTTGTATTTAATATTATTTTATTGAAGAGTGTGTATTTGAAAATAAGAGAGAGAAAAATGTATTTTGAAAATAATGAGAAACAAACAAGGGCAAAATAGGTGACAGCAAGACTTGAACCCGAGAAATTTGCATGCTCTTATACTATATTGAACCACTTGATTTAAAAGTTGAAATTGTTAAAGAAGGTCACATGTGTATCATTTAAATTGTCAAAAACAATATATATTCTCATTATTAGTTACATTTATGTTGTTGATTACATAGGTATTACTCTTTTGGCCAAAGAGTTATATAATAATATTAAAGGTCTTTCCAATGAGCAGCTATGATGAAAAGGTGGCATGCAAGATGATTTTGGAAAAGAAGGGGCTCAAAGGTTTCCAGGTACTACCCATGGTTGTTTCGTTGCTTGAGATGTGTTCATTATTTTACGAAAGTTCTCTATTGCTACTCAAGGTACAAAAATTGACTGATGCATCTTTGCTTGATTACCATGCATTGGCCTATCTATTGTTTGTCGCTATGGCAGTCCTATATCTATCAATTGTAGGTTTTCCTTTATAAATAATTATACATGTAATACATTACATGCTTCAATGCATCTCTTCTACTATTCTTAGAATGCATATTTTATGCTTATGGATGTACTCGATTCTTAAGATAAGTTATTTCATTTAATTTGCTCTGGCCTCTATAATTTAGGCTTCACAAAATATGGTGATTCATCTTTTGCTAGATTCTACAGCAAGCCATCTCTTCAACCACCCTATGAAAGATTTTGCACTATATCATTCTATAATAAGAAATATCTGCAATTCTTAAATAATATATTGATGCACTAAGGATCAAAAGATTTTCATTGAATTAGCTGAGCTGCTTCTGACATTACAGGTAGGAAAAACGAAGGTATTCTTGAGAGCTGGTCAGATGGCTGAGTTAGATGCACGTAGAACAGAAGTTCTTAGTAATGCAGCAAAATCTATACAACGACGCGTACGAACTCACATTGCTCGCAAACAGTTTGTTGCACTGAGAGAGGCTTCCATTTATATGCAATCATTTTGCAGAGGTAAACGACTTCATTCATCAAGTGTAAAGATGGCAAACAGGTTTATATTTATTTTTTGGTAATTGTCTTCATATCTGAATCTTTTCAAAGGTTTATATTTGAATTATTAATGTCTCTCTCTCTCGACGCATGACACCCCCCATTTGCCTGTATCTTTCTTTTTCTTTTTGAATTGCTCATGTAATTGTATGATTTTCAGGTAGACTGGCCAACAAAGAATATGAGAGATTGAAAAGGGAAACAGCTGCCGTAAAAATTCAGAGTATCACACGAAAACAACAAGCTAGAAAATCATATAGTGCTCTGCGGGTTTCGGTGCTTGTTGTACAAACAGGTTTACGTACCATGGAAGCTCGTAAAAGATTTAGATTCAGAAGGCAAACTAAAGCTGCGACCGTTATACAGGTTTAGTTGTTATTTTTACTTCATTCGAAGATGATTTAGTTTGTATTATATGAATCTCTCCACTTGAATCCATTCTTACTCAGGCGCGGTGGCGCTGCCATAAAGCTTCAACTTACTATAGGAAGCTTAAGCGGGGAACAATTAAAGCACAATGCAGATGGAGGGGAAAAATTGCAAAAAAAGAGTTACGAAAGCTTAAACAGGTTAGCTCTAGTACCATTTAACTGTTGAAGTACTCATTTTTTCCTTTTGAAAATATGAAATAAAAAAATATAAAAAATCATTTTCTTGGAATACACATCTTACATACAAGAAATTTATGTTCTCAATTACCATTTTCACCTATAATATTTATTCCTATGAGAATAAATAATTTGTATGCTAGGGAATTGGTATTACAAATTTATGTTGATACTCATGAGTTGATCAGCCTAGTTGAATTTGGAAGGAATGCAAACTTCAGATTGTTCTTTTTAAGAAACTTATTAATAATAAAATTCCAACAGTCTGCAGGATCAAATATAGCACTGATTGCATATTTATGCAGGCTGCAAGGGATACAGGTGCACTCAAAGAGGCAAAAGATAAGCTTGAAAAGCAGCTTGAAGAACTCACGTGGCGATTGCAACTTGAAAAACGTTTAAGGGTAATGTCACGTCCTTGAGATAAAATATTAAATGATCTGACTTTTGTGTTTGCTTGAAAGTTTCGATAAAAACTTGAAATTTGTTAAAACATCTCAATTATCTTGCAGTTGCAGTCATGAGGACAATCAATCAATTATTTTGTTGCGAACTATTTAACATCAATGTCCTTAGTTACTCAGTTTCTTATTTCCTATCATGGACTAATATGCATTGTTTGGTGTGCCTATCGTTGAAATCATCAAAGCAGACTGACTTGGAAGAAACAAAAGCTCAAGAGATGGCAAAGATGCAGAACTCTTTGGAAGATATGCAGAAGAAAGTTGAAGAAACAAATGCCCTTCTTGCCAATGAACGAAAGGCTGCGAGAAAAGCAATTGAAGAAGCACCTCCACTTATCAAAGAAACTCCAGTTTATATTGAAGATACCAAAAAAATTGATTCTCTAACAGAAGAAGTTGACAGTTTAAAGGTAACATTGCATGATAAAACATCAGAGCTGATGCACGCTATCACATGAAAAAACAGACTGTTGAATTAATATGCACCAATAGTGTGTATGCATAGATCAATTTTATTTTATTTTTATTTAATTCAAATATTTCGTAGAGTAATTTGTGCAATGCTTGTATGGAAAGTGAACTGTTAGAGAAGTCAAACTTGAAATGACCCATGAGCTCAAGCCATTGAGTTGAGTTCATCCACGCATGCAAGCTATGCTTTCACTAGTTACTTTGGTAATTTACTCCTCAACACTTGATCCAACTTTCTTTGCAAGTCTTCAGTTTCACTTTTTCATTCAAACCATCACCCTCAACAATTTCTGTTCACAGATGCATCTCCTTGAATGTGAACTTTTAGACCAGGCAGCCTCATTCCATACAGTTTTCTTATGACCATTACAAAGCTACTATCAACATAAATCTTGAGCTGCAAACTTCAATGGAGTTTCTCATCAAAATTGTTCCATCGTTTAGCTTATAAAGAGCTATAAACATCCTGCACTGGAAATTAGAGCATCCTCCTCAAGAGAAATCACGAGGGAACCCAAGGGATAATTGCTTAATGGCCCCTACAAGTCCATTATCTGTGTTTGTCATCCATATACATTTTGAACCTTGTACTCCGATTTCATACATTGCTACCCCAGTAATCTGACCATGATAATTTAGATCTTAAGCCATTGAATCTTGATTACTTTTATGTTGTGTCTATATTCATTCCTCTTCTTCTTACTGCTTCTACATGGGACTAATCCTTTCGCTCCTCTCACTTAATTCACGTCTGAGCACCCAGCATAAACAGTCCAGCAGACTAGTAAGTTTGCCGATAATTTGTAAGATATAAAGATATCTTTCAACCCATTCTAGATAAGCTGGATCTTCTGCGGAATTTAATCTTCAAGACTAGATTAACTTTTTTTGAGTTCTAGAACTTGGGTCTAAAAACCTACAACTCAATTTTATAATGTGATATGCTCTGTATTTTCTACCCCCAGGGCATATCTCCAAGTGGTAAAAGGGGGAGGTGGAAAAACTCCAGCTTCGCTTGAGGCGTCGCGTCAAGGGTTCGAATCCTGAAATATGGATTTGGCCATTGGGTAAGTGCAAGTGTACTAGCAGCCTTCCACCCTATACCCTTGGAGGCATAACCTGCGATTTACCTCCTTCACCAAGGCTCAGGGCAGGGCAGGTGGGGGACATCAAGGATGCGGCGCATCCTTTTCTTATCAAAAAAAATTTTCTGTTTTTAATATTCCAGAGAGATTTTCAGGGGAGGTATGTGAGCATAATATGCACTTCCTGTTTTCACGTTTCAATGAAATTCGAACACCTTTTATGCATCTGTATTTCTTCCATCTCCTCCAGCAGTTGTTGGACTAGTTGTTTGGTATGGGTACAGGTACCTCTGTTGACGTGACAAGACATTGGAGACGGCATAATCTGTACCATACCCTTTGCTAACTGTGCGAATTGTAAAGCCCTTATTGGACAGATGGAAGCTTCGACTCCTTCTTCTCACTTATCTACTTATCTAGGGGATCCACAAGTTTCATATTTTGAGAGGCATATTCATTTTAGTTCTGAGATGTATTCTTTGTGTACATCACTTTATTTTTCTCAAAAACTTGCATTAAATCTGTTAGAAAATATATCTATTGCTACAAAAGTATATTAGTAGAGTCATGACTTAGAATTCTTCACGCTGGAAGCATGAAGTATTTCTAATTGAGTTAATTTTCTAGTATAAAATTTTTGTAAACTTTACTTTTGACGCATCTAAGTTCTCTTGCATATTAATTTTTAATGACACAAAAATTAGAAGAGCGATTGAGAACGAGTTATGTCCAGGAGGTTAATGAATTGTGTTCCGGTACACTGATGCATCATTGACAGGATATAATGCAAGTATTACTTCTATAGAATCAAAGTGTATGCAGTGTTACCTGGTAAACAGTAAAATCTGTTATGTAAGAACATTAAAAATATGAACATTGTAGAATATGCAGTTTTGATTGGTATAGTAGATTGTTTATGTATCTTTCTCTGGTAAAACAAGACACTATCAGCTTAATTGTTTATTCACTTCTGTTCAGGCTTCTCTGCAAAACGAAAAGGAAACCTCTGCCGATTTGAGAAAGAAATACTTTGAAGCACAGGAGAGTGGTGAAGAGAGGCGTATAAAGTTAGAAGAAACAGAAAAAAGTGTTCATCAACTACAGGAATCTATGCACAGGTAGTCAAAATGATGTATAGAATTAATAATTATGTCTAACTGAATTATTCTTGCATTTATGTTTTCTGGACAAATAATAATCTTTAATATGGTATTGAAGCTCAAAATCTTCAAAAGGAAACATGGTTCATAACAGTAATTTTAAAGAATTGCGTCAGGTGACTATGGGTTAAAACTCTTGCATCTGAGACAAAATCTGGTGATAGTATGCTCAGAATAAACCCAAGAACCAGGCTTTTTATATGCTCTATGCACAGAGGTCATAAGAAGTTGCTCAATTTCTAGCCGATCAGGACCAATGATCTTCAAGCCTTTCTCTTTCACACAGTAAGGGATCCATCAAAATGGATGGAACAGACATGGGATCATTGGTCCCTGATCAGCAGATAATAGTCTCCAGACTCTCCACTAAAGGCATTTGGCATTTGGAAATAGGCAAAAAAATAATTCCATCCACATTTTGGAATCTTCCATTTTGTCACTTTTTTTATCTCCATTTTTTATTTCTTGCACTCTATTGTCCCTATTCTCCTCATTAAAATATTCACACGTGAATTGCAGAAAGCAGGAATAAACAGAAAGATATCTAGCTTCCATCACTGTAACCACCTTCCTGCTTCACTCACACTCTCTATTACCTCCAGCTACACTCACTTCCACCTATGAATCTTCCCCCTCCCAAACCATTTTACCCAGCACCCACCCCTCTACTTGTTGTCTGTATCCTTTGCCCTCTACTACTATTTTCATCAAATCCAAAACTGACATCTCTATTGAACTGTGGACCACTTGAACCACCAAATTATCATCTGTTCTGAACCACCAAGAATGCCTCAACGGCACGGGACACGTTTACTCTCTCAAAATCGTGCTCATCATTTCCTATGCATAGCACCCACTATTCGAAACGCTCTAACCATGGTCCTCTCTACTGCATTGATTTTCTTTGTATATGTTGCAGTACTTGGGAGAAGATGGGGTTAAGGATTGGCTTGGGGGAATTCTGTTCTTACTCTTGTACTCAAGTTGATCGTCAGTGTCACATAATCTTGAGTTTAGGTTGAACTAGCCATCACGTGGAAAATGCTTGTAAGTAATGCCCAGTCTGCAATATAACATCATCATGTTGGAATAAAGTTGCTCACAACTTCTAGAAACCCGATCAAATTATACAACAGTTGGCATGACTGCCTTGTTTACGATTGCTGCATTTCTGCTTTATATAGAAAGATATCACCATATCTTCATTGTACTTCATAAAACAGGATAGGTCAATTTTTGTAGGATGACTATTATTTTGTTACAGTTGTTTGTTTATTTGATGTGATAACTAAATTTCTGCATCTTAATTAGGCTAGAAGAGAAGCTGAATAATTTGGAGTCGGAGAATAAAGTTCTTCGTCAACAAGCTGTGTCGATGGCACCAAATAAATTCCTTTCCGGACGCTCTAGATCAATCATCCAGGTATTTCCGAGACTATGTTCTGTTTCATAACTGGAATATAAAACTGTGGTGTCTTACAGAAGTTTCTGGGTTTGCGAATGGCAGAGGAGTGAGAGTGGTCATGTTTATGGGGATGCTAAGATGCATGTGGTAATAAACTCTCCTTCAGTTACTGCTTCTATTGCCAAAGGAAACTTTTTTACAACTTTGTTTTCCATGTGCCTCAATTGCATTAGGATTTTCATAGCCATTCATTTTCTGAAGTGGATGACAAGCCACAGAAATCTCTTAATGAGAAACAACAGGAGAGTCAGGAGTTGCTCATTCGTTGTATTGGACAGCACTTGGGCTTTGCAGGAAACAGGCCAATCGCAGCCTGTATCATTTTCAAATGTCTTTTGCAATGGAGGTCTTTTGAAGTTGAGAGAACTAGCATCTTTGACCGGATAATCCAGACTATAGGTCATGGTATTGAGGTTTGAAATATAGAACCCAATGTTCACACTTTCTTCTTGTGTTATTCTCATCTATTGGAATTCTAAAAAACTTTAAACTTTGCCATTCACAGAAGAACCATGATAACAATGACGTATTGGCTTATTGGTTGTCAAATGCTTCAACCTTATTACTGCCACTCCAACGTACACTGAAAGCAAGTGGTCCCACTGAAATGGTTCCTCTACGTCGCCGATCATCCTCAGCTACTCTATTTGGCAGGATGTCACAGGTAAAAAAACTCTCTTCCTCCTGAATGACAGGCAAAAGTTTATAGTTCATATGAAAGTATTCTCTGTCAAGAAAGTTGTATACTTCATCTACTGAAGACACTTTACTACTATTTATTTTAGAGCTTCCGAGGAAGCCCTCATGGAGTAAATATCTCCTTTGTGAATGGTTTGCCTGGTGGAGTCGAGACCTTACGCCAAGTAGAAGCCAAATACCCTGCTTTGCTTTTCAAGCAGCAACTTACTGCATATGTGGAGAAAATTTATGGAATGATTCGGGATAATTTAAAGAAGGAGATTTCACCGTTGCTTGGATTATGTATTCAGGTAATCTAATTTGTTGTGTAAACTAATCAGGTTCCATTTTGTTCTAAAGAAATCAAAATATGTTCTGTTTTCTGATCATCTGTATTACTTTGACTGGATCTGCTAATAGGCACCTAGAACTTCTAGAGCAAGCTTAGTTAAAGGATCATCACGTTCTGTTGCAAACACGGCAGCCCAGCAAGCATTGATTGCTCACTGGCAGGGAATTGTGAAGAGCCTTGGGAATTTCTTGAACACTTTAAAAGCCAATCATGTCTGTATATTCTCTGTTGCTTACATTCTTCTAGTATAATCCAACTTTTTCCTATCTAAAGATGAAATGGTTTGCTTGTAGACATCAGTAGATGTTTTTTTCCAAGCTTAAATCTAGCTTTGCAAACTTATTCAGGGAAAACAGTGAAAAAAATTGACTGGACACCTAATTTGTCAGGATTGAATATCTATATTGACTAATCTTACAGTTTTTGTTTTCTGTATTTTTGTCAGGTACCCCCATTTTTAGTCCGTAAGGTGTTCACACAGATATTTTCTTTCATCAATGTTCAATTGTTTAACAGGTGGAGTTTATTTTTTTCCTTCTACTTTGATTCGCTTACCTTTATACTTACTGCATGTAAAATTTGTTTCCTTATATTCTAGTGTAAATTGTTGGTATCTGCAGCCTTCTTTTAAGACGAGAATGCTGTTCATTTAGCAATGGTGAATATGTTAAGGCTGGACTGGCTGAATTGGAGCATTGGTGTTACAATGCAACTGATGTGGTAATTGCAGTGTTATATAAGTTTGGGATTTGACAAATTCTACTAAATGAAAATAATTCAAAACATTGCAGTATGCAGGTTCAGCTTGGGATGAGCTGAAGCATATTAGACAAGCCATTGGATTTCTGGTAACAATTTTCCACTTACTTTAACCTCGCTCAATTCTCTCAGTCTTTGATTGTTCTACTTCTGTTTAGGAAAATAATTTGATGAAAGAATTACCTTAATAAAGAAATTGCATCAATCCAGGTTGTCCACCAAAAGCCTAAGAAAACATTGGATGAAATAAGTCATGACCTTTGCCCAGTAAGTCATATCATCGTCCAAAAACATAGATACAGTTATATCTATCTCAAATCTCGCCTTCTATATATATCAGTTGGCCTTTCTCTTTGTTATAGGTGCTGAGCATTCAGCAATTGTATCGTATCAGTACAATGTATTGGGATGACAAATATGGCACACATAGTGTGTCTTCAGATGTAAGTTTCTATGGATGCCGTTACTCAAACTAGGTTGGGATCAACTTCTTCGAAAGAAGAGTAATTTCATTGGATAACACTACATATGTCTGCGGCAGGAATTAATGATATTCATTATCTTTTTCTGCTGCATACAGGTTATATCCAAAATGAGGGTGTTAATGACTGAAGATTCAAATAATGCAGTAAGCAATTCTTTTCTGTTGGACGATGATTCCAGGTTAGCATTGTCAAGTTCCTATCTGACGATTTTTTTTTTTTTTTGCATATTCTGTCTGTAATTCTTGCTTCCAATGTAACTTTAAATTACATTAGAACTTGGGAATTATTCAAGGGACCTAAGGTGTATATAAATTGAGCGGCAAAAATTTTCTTTTGACATGATCGTGGAATAATTGTTGCGGCCGCTTCTCCTGGCATTTTATATTATCTGATAATTCAAAAGTTCTTTCATTTCAGGGTTTTTCTAGCACAGCCAAAAGTTTAGGGTAGAATGGGAATGGGAATTCTTGACTATATTAATTACTAGACTTTCATATCTGCTACTTTGTTGTCACTGTTATTTTCTTACGTCGTTTTTGAAACAAGTTTTTATCACTCTTGATGGTCGGTTGCAGCATACCGTTTTCGGTTGATGACATATCCAAGTCTATGGAACCAATTGACATCTCTGATATTGAGCCGCCAGCACTAATCCGTGAGAACTCGGGATTTAGCTTTTTGCTGCCTCACTAATCCACTTGTCCCTAGTTACTAATATAGTTCCATTTTGGCCCCCCTCACTTTTGAAGGACAAAGTTTTGCATTCTGACCTCTACTTTTGTAATTATAGTCAATTGTTCAACTTTTCTCCCTTTTTGTTTTCATCAGTTAAAATCGTACTTTCTGCTTTACGATATGAACACCCCCCCCCCCCCCCCAACCCCACACACACACAGAGACACCCCAAAAAAAAAAAAACTCCAGCTAAACATATTGATGCATGAGAAGAAAAAGATGTGTATTTTCATGCTATGGAATGGACCCATGGTGTTCTCCCTCATGTTGTAATATTAGCTGTTTTGACTTGTATATAAATATAATGGAAAAGCTAACAAGAGTTTCGTTGCTCTTAAATTGGATGACTCTGGAGTTTTCTCAAGCAACCTATAAAAGTGTTTGTTCTTTTGATAACGATGAAATTGTGGAAGTATCTTTGATAGATTTAATTGTTTTTTCTTCATATGACCAATCTAAGAGTGAAAATGTAACTTCAAATTTCGTTTCCACCTTGGCCAAGCATTTTGGGGACATTAGATCACAGTGAATGTTCTATGATTATTATAGTGTATCAAGCCCTTAGTGATGTTCTATACAAGGCAACACTAAGGTTGACATATGCAACTTTATCATAACATGTGTCATTGGTCATGAGTGAACTTTTTAGGTGTCATTTCTATTAAAGGGTTAGTTAAGCAAACTTGTTTCTTATCGTGCTCTCACATGAATCCTTTTTAACTCTAAGAATCTAGTACACGCTAATGTCTTAATATCTTAAAAAATATGCTTGATTTCTTTTAGTTCCATGAATTTAATGATATAATCATCACAAAAATGAAGTATGGAAATCTTGCATAATCTCTAAGTTTATGCATGTGCGCGCGCGCGGGGCATGTGAATACAATCTAACGTCACATGAGAAAAATTGAAGCATTTTTAATTCCATCCCAAAAAACAAAACAATTTCGCCTAATGCATAAAATGCATTATAACTTTATTGGATAATGTAACAGCGATTTTGCTGTCACATGAATTACTATTAAGCACCAGTATAATTGAATTACGCTCTTCTTATGATAAGAACCTTATGATAAGAACGAAGTTTTTACAAGTCAATAAGATTAGGTTCGGACGTTCTTTTGAATAAAGAGAGTGAAATCTTCAGTCTTTTTTGTTTTTCTTTTTCTTTTTTTTTTTTTTAAAGGGGGGTTTAGACCATTTTACCTTTGTTGTTGTGTTATAAATTTCAATGTTTCAATTAAGAAAAGTAGTACTTTGTTCTCGATTTTAACAACAAACTCTAATACTGAGAGTATTATATGAATTGGATAAATAATGTCCAATTCTATTAGTAGCCACTAGCCAACGGTCTAACTTGTTTCAAGACTTCCTTTTTCTGGTTACTTTCAATGTTGATTTTAACAAGAAGCAATAATACAGAGCATGTTATATCATACTGGACGGATCCAATTCATTGTCATATGAGAAAAAATCATATTTAAGGTGTTTTCTTTACCTCAATTCAAAAATAAGGTAAATAGTTTAAAAATTCAAAAATCAGGTATTTATTTAATTAATTATAAATATTTATTAAATAAAGATAATAAAGTCACATTTTGTGATTAATGGTCACATATTCATAATTTTAAATTCTGATTTATTCTTTGGTCACATATCGTCAAATTTTTTGATCGCAAATTATTTCGAGGTCACATATCAAAAAATTTGTAGGTCACAAATTATTTCGAGGTCGCAGATTTTTAAATTAGTTGGTCACATATTATTTCGAGGTCACAGATTATTAAAATTTTAGGTCACATTTGAGTAATTGGTCACAGATTGACAAAATTTTGATCACAGAATGACAAAAAGTTGGTCACAGATTGCCGATACTTGGTCGCAGTCACGGATCGACCAACACGGACTACCCGGACCACAAAACACACGACCGAACCCCAACATCGATTGATCCACCACCACCAAAAGCCAACCACAACCACCACCACCACCACCGACCAACAACAATAGATCCACCAATCCAAACAAAAATAGACCAACGACCCCAACCACCACCAGCCAACAATAGATCCACCACCACCAACGGCCAACCACAACCACCACCGTCGGCCAACAACAATAGATCCACCAACCCCAACAATAATAGACCAACCCCTGCTCCACCTCAAACCACCACCCACGACGGCGTCGCGGCCTCGACGTGCTGGCGCGGCAGAATCTTTGCTTGTTCTTTGCACCTTCAGCGACGGCTAACTGCGAAAGCGACGGTCGATCGGCTGCGAGCGGCGGCGGTCGCTGCTTCGCCTTCGCAACGATCGGCTAGCTGCGAAAGCTGCTTCGCCGGTCGCTGCTGCTTGCCCGATCGGCTGGCTGCGAAGCGGCGACGACTTCTTGCGAATCGCAGGCGCGGCTGAGCGGCTAGCTGCGGTCAGCGACAGAGGGTGGGGAGGGGGGGTAGAGCCGTGGAGGGGGAGGGAAGAGAGATGGGGAGGCGAGGGGAGGGAGAAAGAGAGAGGGGAAGGGGGAGGGGAGGGAGAAAATTAGGGTTAAACAGATTTTATACCACCTGATTTTTGAATAATAAAATTTGGTCCCTGAATTTTGAATTCCAATCTTTAAACACCTGAATTATTATAATTTCTCTTGTCATATACTATCTCTAATACTAATTGTAATGAGGTAAGAGCGGCCCTCTTTGTTCCTAAATCTTTTGGAGATTTTCAAGTGGCGGAACGGGATTGAAGTATGGGAACAATACATAGTTCCTATTTTTAAAGTTCACATTTCATAAATAACAAATTTCTTAAAATATTTCAAAAATCAGGTGCTAAATAAATTTATTAAATATTAAATTATAATATATTAAATATTAAATTATAATATAATATATATTAATTATTTACACCACCCCATGACACCTCACCCACCCCATCTCCTCACTACACCACCTCCCTCCATCTCCGGCACCGGTCCGGCCACTGCTCCGACGACTTCTCCGGCGATCGTTCCGACGATGTCAAAATTTTCAGAAAATTGAAAACCACACCCTCCAAATCATGGATTGGTTACAATCAGCCACAAACGGTCACAATCAGTCTCAACGAGTCACAATTAATCAGTTACAAACAGTCACAATGAACTACCCCACTTCCCTCCACTTCTCTACCGGAGACGGTCATCGGCTCCAGCGATCACTCCGGCGGTCGCTTCGGCGACTATTCCGGCGGCCGCTTCGACGACTAAAAAATTTTTAGAAATTTAAAAATTGGAAATCACACTCCATCCACCCACACCCGACTTCCAAAAAATTTTCAGAATTTCAAGTCACAATCGGTCACAATTGATCACAACGAGTCACAATTAGTAAGTCACAATTGGTCACAAACAGTCACAAACGGTCACAACCAGTCATCCCAACTTCCAAAAAATTTCCAGAATTTCAAGTCACAATCGGTTACAATTGGTCACAACGAGTCACAATTAGTCAGTCACAATTGGTCACAAACAGTCACAATAGACACATATTTGATTGAAATCTCATTGCACAAAGCAGGGCTGAGACCGCGAGGCCACTAAAATCAATCTTCATCATTTTCCCTAAAAATCAATTATTCAAAATTAAGTTTGAATATGAAGATTTTGTGGAATTTGAGCTTTTGGTATTAACCTGATGAATTTAGATGGAAAGGAATGCCGGAATTCTGAAATCCCTTTTTTTCTTAACTAGGTTACTTTTTTTTTTATATGCTTAACTAGGTTACTTAATTATGTATTTAGAAGTCAAACCAAAAAGGCCTAGCATTTGATGAAATCATATTGTCACCTTCACTGCATGTATTTAGAAATTGAAAGAGTGTCATTTTTGTTTTTTGTTTTTAAACATAGGGTAATGCATCCTTAAAAACAAGGTTTGCAGTTCTTGGATGCCTCTTTGGTCTCTTGCTTCTCTTCTGTATCCTTGCTTTCAACAGTTAACTTTTCAATAAGGTTGGCAGCAGTAGTGCCTTCTTCACTATCCTCAGTAGTTTTTGCCAAAGATTCAGTAATTTCTTCAATCTTATCTTTGAAAGATTTGCAATTTTCCACAGAGGCAAACTGAATAGCAAGAGTCTCCTCCTTCAACTCTCCATACCGAATAGCAAGAGTCTCCTCCTTCAACTCTCCATGCAAAATCCGCAGCATGCCACACACATGATTTGCCATTCCCTTGATGCTCTTGCACAGTCATTGTGTGTAGCACCAGGTGGTTAGCACAAATCTTAAGGGTCTTGTTATGCCTCGTGACAAGCCTAATTTTGCCACTCTCCTTGTGCTTGAGTAGCTTCAGTGTCCCAACGCCCCTCTTTTTCCATTGGCTCCCTTCCTTATCAAATCTATACAGCTTTGCCTTCAGATCGAGAAAGATATCTTCATTTTCTTCGCCAGTGGTAACATCCACTTCCTGCAGTTTGACGATAGGAGCCACCTGTGCCCCAGTGTCCTCATCTTCTGTCCCTAGTTTTGAATCATCCTGTTGCAAATTCAAAAATTGATGCTATCAACACTACCGCCACTGCCAATACGGCAATCCTCACCCCGTCATTGTCGGCACTACCACAATACCAACAACGTCACTGCGGCACCACCACTACCGTCGCACCACCACCACCAATCTCAATCATCATCACCGTTAGCACTTAGCACCATCACCACCATTCGAAATCCACCACCAACCAACCATCACAAAAATCACCTCAATAACACCGCCACAGCAACAGATCGATCACCACCATAAAATAGATCCAAAATTAGGCTAAGAAAAACAGCACCACAACCACGCGAAGAAAAATAAAGGATCTCGGCACGATGCTGCAGGCTATCGCTATTCGCAGGTTTGCCGCCTATCGCAGGGGAGCTTCGCCGCTGCTCACAGGTCTCCGGCGACAACGCGATGAAGGACGAGAGAGAGAGAGAGAGAAGAGCGAGGAGGGAGAGAGGAGAGAGACGGGGGCAATTCAGAGATGGAGATGAATGAGGGACGGGGTTGGAAATTAGGGTTTTAATTATTAATTGAATTAAGACCTGCTTTTTGATTAAACAAACATTACACCTGATTTTTGAATTTGGAAACTTAAATACAGGGTACCAGGTAATTTTCTCTTGAAGTATTCTCGTTTATTTATTAGAGAAAAAAATAAAAAAAAAATAAAAAAAGTAAGATAAAAATAAGAGTTGGGAGCGAGAGCACAGCGTTGTGCAATCCCTCTTATTCAAAACATTTTATATGTTTATTTAACAAACAACAAGAAAAAAAAAAGTAGTGTTAAAAACCGAGATTGCCCTTAAATAGTTTATCACTTTATCGCCGGGTGGTGATTACGCCCAAAGTGTTACGCGGTGTTGTAGTATAGGTTTGGGGTGTCGTATTCACAGGGAGATGGAAAAGTGAATCAAGAGATTCAATAACTTTGGGTTCTCGTGAATTTGATGAAGGAAATTTGTTTATTGCATTCAAATGTAAATGTCACCGGAAATAATGATGAAATTTAATATAATATGTAAAATAGTGAAGTTTCGGGGTTCCCTCAATTAGATTGGATCAATCAACATCAACAATTCATGCATTCTCTACTCAATTAGAAGTTTTTGTCCTAACTTTCTAATCGGATGATTTAAACGATACAAACCAATTTAATTGCACATGTAATCCTAAAATTTATGTTTCCCAAAATATGATCATACATCAATTTATTGAAATCAGACTTAAAGAGCGACTATATATCTCTAACATATAGCAGTAATTAAATCACACCAATAAATGATTTGAAAATCAAACTTGAACAAGTATTTTAATTATTCAATGGAAGAAACATGATTAAATCCATGCAATCTGAATAAATGTTAAGTCTAACTCAAATCTAATTCAAAATACGGGAAAACATAAACCCTAAAATTATTTAAATAATGAAAAACACATCCTAAATTCTAGATCTCCTTAACAATTATCACAATCATCTATTGAAATCAGATTATAAATCGTTCATATACATGTAGCATAAGAAAGTAAATAATCACACCAATAGATTTAATGAAATAAAGATTCAACACATAGTTCAATTGTTCGATAGAAAAAACAAAATTGATTCTATGAAAAACTTAATACATGTTAAATCAATTTCAAAATTAATTCATAAATATGAAAATCTAGATCTAGAAATGTTTAGCAAAATAAATACCAAAGAGCATGAAAAATGATGTTGAAATCCCCGAATTCAATTGAGTTTCTCCCTTGCTTCACCTTTAGTTTAGTTCTTCATAGGTTTCTTGAGCCAAAATCAATGAAAGAATGGTGTAGAATGAAGAATGAGGCGTTTTGGGGTGTTTTGGGATGTATTTAGGGTTGAAAAGTCGTGCAAGATCTGTTGCCAAAGGAGTTTGAGTCGTAGAAGGAAACCAGAAATTTCGTCCAAATTTAACCCTATGCGGCCGCAAGGTATAAACCCGTGCGGCTGCATGAAACAAAAAATTGATACCCTTGAAGTCTCGGTAAGTGCCCATGCGGCTGCATGGGTTTTATAACCATGCGGCCGCATGGTTATAATGTTTTCCCTCCGGATAGATTTTAGTATTTTGGTTATAACTTTCTCTACTGATGTCCGATCAAGGTGATTCAAGATGCGTTGGAAAGCTAACTCAAAGGGATACAACTTTGCTTCAAATTACATCTTCAAATTCGATCATTTTCCATATCAAACACTGGTCTCAATAGGAGGCTGAAAATCGGTGCGAAACTTTTCACCTTGAAAGTTGATATTTGATAATGTTTTGGCTATTCTTTCACCCCTTTGACTCCTTGCTTCATCCAATTGACCTCTAAGACTCTTGAATCTTCATCACAAGGTTAGAAATAGGTTTAAAGTATTTGCACTTTAGTCCCTGAACTTTCACTTTCTTCCAGTTTGACCCTTTTTCGCTTGGTTCACCTCAATTTCGCTACATTTATCACTTTGTTCTGCAAAACATAAATTACATAGAGTTAAGCTATATTCCAACATTTTAATCAACGATTGTTCATGTTTTGACAGTAAAATAAGTATGTAAAAACACACTTATCAGGTGGTTATACTGCCACAATAATTTTCTCTTGTTCCACAACCTATTAATTGTGTTAAAGGTTCCTAACCTTTACTTAATATTGCAGTCATGCTCTAAACATTTTTGTCTTATTTTTATGTTCAGCATTCCATTAATTAGAATATCCTATCCTTAAAGATGGTTTCGTCCAAAAAAAAAAGTCCTATATGAGGGTATGAAAAGAATTATTTTCCTTCAATATTAAAAAGGATACAAAAAGTGCGATATTATACATTCTAGAAAAATCAAATTTCCATAAAAAAGAAGCAAATGAAAGGCTTTCATAAAAATTCTCGTAAAATCGAGAATACGTCGGGGGTTTTGTTTTTCTTTTAATGAGGGTATCGATTTATATGGTTCTAATGAACCAACATTAAATTTAAAAATAGTAGCCAATCAGTCCTATCATGTGGCCTTTGAAAATTATATTTTTTATATTGGATTTTTTTTTTAAAATAAAGATTAAAATATAAGTATGACAATAAACAAAGATGATGGCCTTTTATATGCCTCAGTGGAGCACCAAGAAAAATTGTGGTGACAATATAATATTTATCAATCCCTGATTTTATATCACTTGCGACAAGAAAAATGAAAAATAGCAGCGAGTTTTTTGAAAATGAACATCAACTCGGAAGAAGTACTGCATAAAGTATTTAGCTCCCGTTTAATCCTTATTTTTTAAAACTCATTTTTCCTCAATTTCATTTTAATGAAACATATGATCCACATTTTTCATCAAACAGTGACTTGTTCTAACGAAAGTAAGAGGAACAATATGGTATAAGCTAAATTATACCAAAAAGAACAAGTGTGCATGTTGATTCAATTGCATTTGAAAAGAACAAATAAAAGAAAAAAGCTAGTTATATTGTTCGGAAGAGATTTAATAAGAAATCGAATATTTTAGCTAGGGTCTCCAACCTTTGAGCCTTGTGACAATGGATTCTCAATCTTCTATTTGTAACATCTTGAATCCCCAACTTACGATAACTTTGTATGCCTACACGATGGAGAGGTCAATTTGACTATTAAAAATTCAAATAAAAAGACCATTGTACTTAGAGATGGCAACAAAGTTGTACGGGGTTGTGACAACCCTCCTCCTTTCCTACTCAACTGAAAAATATTTGAGAGGCGGGGAAAGAATTAAAATATCTTTAATTCCCATCATAGTCTCCTATTTACTTATTTATTTTTAAAAATATGACACAATAAATAAATAGATGAGACGTGACCAAATTTTTCGTTCCCCTCCCAATTCTCCAACTAACCTTGAAATCCTTGTTCGACTTGACATTTCGACTTTAAATTGTGAAGAGGGACATTTACACCTCGACTTGTACCTTAATTTGAATAAATATAAAAGAAAGGATAAAGAAAAGGGAAAAATTCATTTCTCCTACTTTATCTTTACCCTATTTAAAAAATAACAAAACAACTTTCACATTTCAAAAAACAGAAATTTTCACCTATACATACACACACATATATATATAAAAATTTATTTATACATATAAATAAATAAATAAATAAATAAATAAATAAAAAAATATATAAAATTAACCCACCATCCCACCGCGCTGACGACTTCTCCAGTGACCGCTCCGGGGACTTCTCCGACCACCGTTCCGATTCCGGTGACCGTTCCAGCGACTGCTCCGATTCCGACGACTCAGGTCACAAGTTGCAGCCCAAGTCACAAGTCAGGTCACAGTGCAATTCACAAGTCACAACCCAAGTCACAGGTCACAACTCAGGATTTTGTTCATAGTCACCGATTATTTTCAAATGATCACAGCATAGGTTACAAAATTTTTTTGCACATGGCTCAGATTAATATTTAATCACAAATAGTTGAATTTTAAGGTCACAATTAATCCATTATGCGGTCACAATTAGTCCATTATGCGGTCCTAGTTGGTCACGAAACACAACACAGATTCAAACAACCGTCGCACCTCACCACACCACCACAACCACCGGACCATCGCCTGCATCGCACCACCACCATTAAAAAAAAAACACCGCCTCAGCTGCCTGCAAGCCGGCACCACCTCACCGTCAAACCGCCACCATTTACAAACCACAACCAACTACCTCACCACCATCCAAACACCATTAAAATCACAAATTCACATGGGGGAAATGAAATTCACAACAATGGGTACACATTTAATTGATCCAATTGCTGCTTAATTGCCTCCAAATTTGATCCCCAAAGTCGCGACTAGGGCAGTTCCATTAATTGCAATTGGTGGCCAAATTACACAGCATCGATCTCTAGCACCACCACACAAATTACACAAATCAGCACACACAAATAACTCGGTCTTTCCTTTGCTCAATACACCCGTCGGAGACATCGTCGACGGAGGAAGCCCAAGCTCGTCATCCAAAACCTCCAACAAATACCCTAGATACGGCTGAGACTCTTCAGAACCCTGCTTGAAATCCACCGTCGGTGAATGCGAACCCATAATTTCCTCCTCGAAACTCTTCATGAACGAGTCAAGATCTTGACTCGTTGTGCAGAAATCAGATTTATCATCACCCAAACTGTCCAATAAATCCTCATTCAGCCTCTTAACCTCCGGCAAATCAATCACTGGTCAGTCTCCTCCCACCCATCTCGTCCTCTCTTCTTAATCTTCGTCGGCGGCGATCTCCGACAGTCAACGGAACTCCGGTGGTTTTTTGTGACAGGGAGAGTGGAGAGACCGAGAGAATACAGAGAGAGAAAGAGAGGAGAGTATGAAATCCTGTGGTTTTTTGTGACAGGGAGAGTGGAGAGACCGAGAGAATACAGAGAGAGAGAGGAGACTGTGAATTAATTATATATATATTTATTTTATAAATTAATTTTTATAATGTTATTATTAATATTTAATTAAATATAAAAAACATGTATCTATATATAAGATATCCGATTTTTGAAACATAAAACATAAAATCTGATTTTAGAATTCATATCTCCAAAAATAGGGAATGGTGTAATTTCCACTAAGACTCCGTTTGATAGCCTTAGTTTTTCATGGAAAAGGAAAACATTTTCCGTTTCCACCCTTAAAAATTTGTTTGATAGGTAAATTTTTCCATGGAAAACGTTTTCTACCTTTTTCTAGGTACAATCATTTGATGCACAAAAACTTGATTTTGTTTTCCCACCTATTAGTTGGGAAAACATTTTCCACCTTTTTTTTTTTTTAGC
This sequence comes from Fraxinus americana, assembly GCA_035079005.1. Taxonomy (NCBI): domain Eukaryota; kingdom Viridiplantae; phylum Streptophyta; class Magnoliopsida; order Lamiales; family Oleaceae; genus Fraxinus; species Fraxinus americana. The sequence continues at coordinate 5,733,931 of CM068713.1, read as the reverse complement.
AAAGGCAACCAATTCTATCAACTATTGTAAAAAGAATTTTCATTTTTGTTGACAATTTCTATGTAAAACAAAGTTAAACGAATATGATAATTTTTTCTAATTGTTTAAATTTATTTTTTTTTACTTTTTGGTAATTAGAACAAATTCTAGACGTATTGGTAGAAAAATTATCACTTTAATGGACAATTTTTATAAAAAAAAGAAGCCAAACGGACACCAAACTTTCAACATTTTTCAGGTAGAGAATTATACCAATCAAACACAATTAATTACAATTCCCAGGAAAACATTTTTTAGGAAAATCTTTTCCCTATAAAATATTTTCTTTTCACCCATTTTTCACCATTGCAATTAAATGGACCCTAAATAAAAAGAGAGAAAAAAAAAAAAAAAGGGCAAATTAGGCCCCATACCCTAAAAAATTAACTAATTTGATTAATGCCCTATTAGTTAATTAGAACATTTACTAACGTAATAAATACGCTAAAAACCCTCCAGCACCCCAAAACCTTTGAACACGCACACAGAAAAACCCCCCAAAACCTTCCAAACCCCTGAACACGCACAATGAGAAATAGATTGCCAATACATGGCTACAGATGATAAAGAGACAATCCAAATGACCATTAAACAATGCAAATGGTGAAAAGGTAAAGCTTTTATTTAGCAAAAATATTCCGATTTCACACGTCGTTTCAGACATTGATGATTTGGGTTGGTTTTCATTGACTTTATTTGTATTTGTTGGCGGATTTATTCATGATATGGCCTGAATAAATGGAAGTTTATGGGTCCAATTAAGATGTTAGAGCCCTATTTTTGTATGAATGCATTGGAAAAAAAATTTTGGATTGTGAAGTGAATAGGTATAATTTCTATAGTTTTCAATTTTCTTTCTTCTCCTACCCTTGCTTAAACTTTCTTGATTTCAAACTTGCAGATCTAGTTTCAAACTTTCAAACTTTCTTGTGAAGTGATTGTGGTGAATGATTTAATTTCAACTGAACTCCTTATAATTTATTTATTTTTCCAAATTTGTTGTTTCTTGTTGGTAATCTTCCTTTTGCAACATTGATTTTTTGACAACATTTCTCTTGAAATTTGATGCGGTTGTTTATGGTTTTCTCTTTGCCCGCTCCTTAATAGATGAAATACTCAGCGCCATAGACCCCAGGTGGCGCCGCCCCTGGTCCTGCGATCAAGTTTTTTTTTTCCTTTGAAATTTAATTGCTGTGATTATTGTATACCAAGACACACGAAAAAGAGAGAGAGAGAGAGAAAGAAAAGGGCAACCCTGATTCGGTGAGTGGCAGCTGGACTATTGTTTCCTTGCTCTGTTTATGTTTTTTATTCCTAGAAATATTCGGTCTAGAAAATTATTTCATGCATATTTGCAATCTTGTGATGAGATTTGGGAATTGCCCTTTGAACTTCTAGTTCGCTTTTCAATGCATTCCCTTTGGAGATTTTCAATTAGTTACTCTTTTCCTGGTAGTTGATTCCTAAAACTACTGCATGTTTTTATTGTCATTTGGAACATAATGACATGGCTGTAGATGAATTTTCATTAGTATTTTATAGGAAAAGTTACATTTTTGGTTATTTAACTAATTTTTGTTCCAGAAAGTCCATACTATGCTCCATATGTCCCCTGCCTATTTGAGTCCCTACTTGCAGTCCTAGTTTGCTGCTTATTGCTTATTTATGATTGCTATATCATATATGAGTAACTAATGGTCGTTCATCCATGTTGACTTGTTATGAGGAGAAGCAAGGAGGCCAATTGAAGTGGGGAAGAAAGGAAAGAGGAAATCAGAGCAAGACAAGCAGAGGAAAAAGGAAATGCAGCCAACGATTTCCCTAAAATTCAAATCCAGAACAGGAAGAACCTTTTACGCTTTTGTTTTCTATTATAACCTAGAAATGGAATTGGGAGAAAGTTGTGAATGATTATAGTGAAAAAATCCACCACCACCTCTAGGTTATAATAGAATGTTTCTAGGGAAGGTAAACAGCTTCTATGGATGAGCAGGATGTTTCATCTTATCTAGAGACGTCATTTTCTTTTACTGCAAAGTTTTACAGTATGATGGTCCTTACTTTTCCTTAGCTTTGGAGTTATACAAAACTTGTAATCTTGGATAGAAAATCCACCTGTAGAACTATTGATGCTTTGTAGGGATTTTTTTGGTTCTGAATTATATTTGCGTTCTGATATTCACAACTTGTTTTTCATTTTCCGTACAATTAATGTTATGGATCAAAGGGAGGAAATATTGTTTTCCATTTTCCACCTCATGTTCTTGATTGTTAACTAACTACTGTTTTTTCTAAGTTTTGTCACCTTTTTGAGTTTCGGTCACTTTTTATAGTGTTTGTCACTATTTTCTATTACTTTTTTGATTTTTTGTTCACTTTTTTGATTAACAAAATCACTTTTTTTTTATAAAAGTGAGATTGTGTCACACTGTCACTTACTTAATTTTATGCATTACCATTTAGGGATGTCAAAGTTGCTTGTCAATTTTATAAAAGTGACATTGTGTCACTTTTTAAAATTTTGTCACTTTTTTTAGGTTTTTGTCACCTTTTAAATTTTTGTCACTTTTTAAGAAGATAAAAAAAGTGAAATAATATATTATATTTTTCTAACATAATCAGTATGTGGATTGGCCTGGACGTGCTGATTATTTTAAGAACATGATTACTGTTGCTGCACAAATGGATGGTGCTATTTTGGTATTTGTCACTTTTTTTGAGTTTGTATCACTTTTTGAGAGAGTGCCACTTTTTTTTTAGTTTTGTCACTTTTTTTAAAAAAGTAAAAAGTGACCAATTTTATAAAAAAAAAAAAAAAGTGACATTGTCATTTTTTCATTTTACACAGTATTTTTTACTTTCTAAAAACCTTTCATATGATTTTTCAAAACATCCCTAATTTTAAGGGTATTTTTGTAAGTATCCCTATAATCAATAGCCCAAATTGGGCCTGGGTCTACGCCCAACTTGTTAATGGACTAACCTTTGTCAAAGTTCTCGATCATATCGATCAATCGGAAAACTTTCCTAAAGATTTTGCGTCCCCATTTCATTTTATGGTCTGTGCAGACTATATTTTTTTTGGGGAAAAATTGAGTTTTCCTACTTTATCTTTACCATATTTCAAAAATAACAAAACAACTTTTATATTTCAAAAATCAGAAATTTTGACCTATACATACACATATATAAATATTTATTTATATATATAAATATATAAACAAATATAAATAAATAAATAAATAACCAACCCCCACCTCCACCACCCCCACCGCTCCGGCGACTGCTTCGACTCCGGTGACCTCTCCGGTGACTTCTTCGACGACCGTTCCGGCGACACTTCGATTCCGGTAACTATTCCGGTGACATGAATTTTTTTATATGGTCACAGCTTAGGTCACAAGTCACAGCCCAGGTCACAGGTCACACGCATAATTTTTTGTTTATAATGATTGATAACCGATCCGCTTTGGTTGGTACAAAGGATGGTCGGATTGAGATGCAATCCATTGGTACAACAATTCCAGTCATTTTCTCACTTGTATATTCATTATCTTGTGTCTATTTGCTTCCATAACAAATGAAGATATTAATTTTATCCATACCTACAACAAGATTACAAAGAAATTGTGTGAGTTTTTTTTTTTTAAAAGTGACAGAGTAATATGCATCAGTTAATCAGACAGTGTAACTTTTTTTGAGAAAAAGTGACAGAAATATAAAAGTGACAGAGTTCACACTCTAATTGAGCTAACACCTTGCATGCATGAATGTAATTGATTCAAAATTTTCTTTTTCATACGTATTAACATAAAACATGGCTAAAAAGGGTGGCAAACACGTTATTCGTACATTCAAATTTCCAAAACACACACGCATAGTGTGTCTCTTTTTCATAGAAAAGTGACAGAATGTCACTTTTTCATAGAAAAGTGGCAGAATTCACATTATCGGCATAAATGATTTAACGGATTCAATGCTATTTTGTCATATGTATTGACACAATCCATTCTATCTGAAATTCAATAATGTTATTTTCAAATATGTTTCCAAACACAATAACAAAGGGTTAAAGGATCACAAGAGTGGGGAGAGCGTGACTTTTTTGAGAAAAGTGACAGAATGTCACTTTTTCATGGAAAAGTGACAAAATGTCACTTTTTCATAGAAAAAGTGGCAGAATTTGGACGAATTCACATTATCATTTTCTCAAACACCTTATATGCATCAATGATTTTACGGATTCAAAGCTATTTTTTCATATGTATTGACACAATCCATTCTATCTGAAATTCAATAATGTTATTTTCAAATATGTTTCCAAACACAATAACAAAGAGTTAAAGGATCACAAGAGTGGGGAAAGCGTGTGACTTTTTTGACAAAAGTGACAGAATGCCACTTTTTCATAGAAAAAGTGGCAGAATTTTTTCATATGTATTGACACAATCCATTCTATCTGAAATTCAATAATGTTATTTTCAAATATGTTTCCAAACACAATAACAAAGGGTTAAAGGATCACAAGAGTGGGGAGAGCGTGTGACTTTTTTGACAAAAGTGACAGAATGTCACTTTTTCATGGAAAAGTGACAAAATGTCACTTTTTCATGGAAAAAGTGGCAGAATTTTTTCATATGTATTGACACAATCCATTCTATCTGAAATTCAATAATGTTATTTTCAAATATGTTTCCAAACACAATAACAAAGGGTTAAATGATCACAAGAGTGGGGAGAGTGTGTGACTTTTTTGACAAAAGTGACAGAATGTCACTTTTTCATGGAAATGTCACTTTTTCATAGAAAAAGTGGCAGAATTTTTCATATGTATTGACACAATCCATTCTATCTGAAATTCAATAATGTTATTTTCAAATATGTTTCCAAACACAATAACAAAGGGTTAAAGGATCACAAGAGTGGGGAGAGCGTGTGACTTTTTTGATTCATGGAAAAGTGACAAAATGTCACTTTTTCATAGAAAAAGTGGCAGAATTTGGACGAATTCACATTATCATTTTCTCAAACACCTTATATGCATCAATGATTTTACGGATTCAAAGCTATTTTTTCATATATATTGACACAATCCATTTACATTATAAGGTTTAAACTAAACCTAATCACGAAATCCAAATAAAATTGGAGAAATAATGCATTTTCATCTTAAAATCCTTGGCTAATAAAACCTTAAAATTCAGCTTATTGACAACTAATTCTAGCTTGCTCATGATTATAGAAGCTGAACATTTGGACGTAAAAATACAACAAACTCGACAAATCGAACATGGATGATATAATAATTGAACAAGGAGTCAAAAACATGAAAAAGAAACCTATTTTCTTCGGTCAGAAAGCAATCAATTTGTAGATGATTTCTCGATTTTTTCCAAAGCTTCGAATAATGAACGAATTTGTGGATGATTTCCTCTTTCTCCTTCAGATTTTCCCTTCTTTTTTTCCAATTTGGAGGCTGGTTTCTTTCATGTCGTAATCTTCCAAGTTTGAGCGTATTTTTTACGTTAATATTTACCTAATTACCGCCTAATCCAAGTTTATCATGTTTTTTCAAAACTACCCCAAAATATAGGGTATTTGTGTAAGTACCCCAAAAAAAAACCCAACCCCGGCCCGTGCCAAACCTCGTAAGACAAAAGATTTTTTTATTGGGCTAGCTCAGCTGACTGGCTCGAGCGGGAGCAAAATAATTTTTGGTTTTCTTTTTTCTTGTATTTCATTGTTTCTGATAGTTCACCGCAAAATCCTCTACAACCTGCTCCTCCCAGGAAAAAAAATACTGGCAATTACGGGACTCCAGACCAAATTCCGAAGCATAAATTTTGTAAAGGAAGAGGAGTAGTAGGAGCGAAGAAGCAATCAAGAAAGAACGGTTCTTTAGCGGGTTTTGCTGTTGAGAACACGGTTGTAGTTGAATTGGCATATTTTTGGTATTTCCCATTACCTGTTCGATGAAATGCTTTAATGGATTGATCGCATCATAAGAAGAATACAGACTTGTAAAAATATTTATAGTGTACAGATTTTATAAAGGGTCTGTGGATTTTGTTTTGTGGGGTGGAGAGATACAATGGAGAACAGCAAAGAAGAGACTCAGCAGCACGTGTTTCTTGATCGTACCTCTCGGGTCACCAGAGGAAAACGGTATGTCAAGTGTATGTACTTTTTGAGGACTAATATTTTTTGTATGCTAAATAAAGTATGCACATACATGATTTGATTGAAATGAAAATGAATTGTTGAAATTACTTTGACAGCATGACAAAATTGCTTGATGAGGAGATTGATGAGGATGAGACCTTCTGGAATCAAGATGCTCTCAAAGAGGTGCTATGCCATTTCTTATTATTTGATTTTCTGTACCGTACCCATTCTTTCAATATCTTTCTCTTGTTTTATCTAATAGGGTACTGATAAATATTATAAATTGTAGTGACAATATTTGTGTTAGTTTACAAAGTCACCTATATAATTTGACAGCCGACAAAAAGACAAAAAGAACGAAATGCAAATCAGTTGGATTGTTATGCTGAGAATGTTTTAACTCAGTACAGACATAAATAGTTGCTATTTATGTTGAAGAGCTCACCCTGTCTTGTGGCCACATCACAAAATATTCTAGCAGAGCCAAGAAAAGATTTTCTTCTGTAAATGTATTTAAATTTATGTTTCAGTTTATCCGGTGTTCACTGTGTTGAGTTTTTCCCAGGAAGAGAATGATGTAGAATATGAAAAAGAAGCAGAGGTTGCTGATGTCTTTGATAGCGATTTTGATGAAGATGTAAGTTCAATGCTTCTGAGGTTTTGTTCTGATTCTTATGGTATATGCAGATAGTACTGCTGCTGAATGTATAGCTCCTTCTAACACCAATTTCATTTAAAATTTTACTTGACTTACATAGTTACTTCGATATGGTTTCAGGAACCTGAGGCAGACGAAGAAGCGGAGAACGAACCAGATGAGAGGTTTGACTTCTCTTCTTCAACCGGAATGGCCTTTTTAGATTGTTATGGCTTCATATGTGTTTCCTTTTCTGGAACAGGAGGACAAAAAAACGATTAATATTTCCAGGAAAACCATCAACAAAGAAGAAAAGGAAAGTACTGTCTAAGTTAGAAACATCACCACAAGATGACAAAACCCTGGAGCAGTCCACACCTTCTGAGCATCACGATGTTCCCGATGATGTTGAAGGAGAGCGAATAATTAGGAAATCAACTAGAACTTCCGTGATTGTTAGGCAAGCTGAAAGGGATGCAATACGTGCAGCGCTGCAAGCTACGATGAAGGTATGGTGATTGCTTTTCATTTATTTATGCCCCAGATAAAGCTGAGTAATGTCTTTTGATGTATATAATTGGACATATCTGTTGCATATAAGTTCTAGTTTGATAAATAAAAGGTAAGGGCCATGATTTCGACGCTTCTTCCAAAAGGTACATTAAGCCCCTGTTTGAGCCACATTAAAATTTTCATTCACATTCTTCTATTCATTTTTAACCACATATTATTCAATAAAATAATATTTTTCATCACATCAATAACTTTTTCTTCTTTTTCAACCACACATTCTCCATCAATCTACTATTCCAATTAGTCAATGAGTCTGTTTTTCATCTCTCCCAGAAAATCCTTTCCCTCTCACATTTATCCATCTCCACTTTCGCCGACAACCGCCATTTCCACAATTCAAAGCTTTCCATCTTTGCCTTCAGGGGAGATGGTAGATCCCGCCATATCCAAACACAATCACCCACCACCCAACCTAACCGGCCATCCCGTTGCCGATCACCAGCTCCACCTCAGATGACCCAACCCTATCGGCCTCACGCCACAAATTTCCAGCCAATCGTCCGGAAACTCACGAGCCGCCGGAAACCCTAGCGTCACTACTGGGATCCGTGGTGGACTGAACGGCGCATCGACGACGAATGGTCGGAGGCTCACGACTCCTCTTTTCATGAAGGTAACACATTAATCATAGATCCAGTGTCCCAGGAACACTTATTGTCATAAGTGTAGGGTGGGCTTAGATGAGCCTCCAGCTAATGGAAAATATGTAGCGAACTTGAATTCTAAGGAATTACCATCGATAGGGGTCCGAACTACAGATAAGTAGGTGGTGGATAAGCCTAGAGGCGAATTTCAGACGAGAACTGAAGTGGTAAATTCTTTCGGTGATGGAAATAAGGTCGAGATGGAGGAAACAGATAGGGGTGAAATAGATTCAATGATTGAGGCGTATCAAGAAACGGAACCTCAGGTTGAGGTAGGGGAGTCGGGTACTACGAATCTGAATTCGGAGTTATTGGAAGCGATCAATTGTCCTACAAATAATGGTGTGTTGGACACGATTCCATCTGTAAAGGGATTATTGTTGAATAGTGAGCAAGAAAACAGAATTGTAGTGTAGAAAATAATGAAAGATTGATTATATTAAATTAATTCGGTATTACACACCTTGACTCAATATATACTACAGTAGAATAAGTAAAAAAGGAAAAACAATCTCCTAACTAAAGGAAGAGAACTAATTATACCCTAACTCAAATCTAATTACCACATATAGAATATATTACAAGATTCCCATATTAAACGGGATTTCTACACTCCCCCTCAAGTTGGATCATAGATATTGATCATATCCAACTTGCAGATGCACTCATCGAATGTTTGTCTCTGTAGTCCTTTGGTAAATACGTACGCGATCTTGTTTTTACGGTAGGGACGTAGATCATGCGAGATAATTCCACTCTCGACTTTTTCCTTGATAAAATGTCTGTCCACCTCTACATGTTTGGTTCTATCATGTTGTTCTGGGTTGAGTGAGATGCTGATAGCCGCCTTATTGTCACAATATAGCTTAATAGGATCCTTTGTTGGAATATGTAGCTCATCCAAAAGTTTCTTTAGCCATAAACCTTCACATATTCCACTGAGCAAGCTTGCTCTAAACTCTTACACTTATTTATACCGGCTACCGCATTTTGTTTCTTACTTCTCCGGGTGACTAGGTTTCCCCGTACAAACGTACAATAGCTTTGTGGTTGACCTCCTATCTTCTGTTGCTCTGCCCGATCGGCATCGTGAATATTTCTATCTCTCTTTTCTCATTCTTTTTGAACAACGAGTCCTTTTCCGGGGAACGCTTTGAGATATCTCGAATTCGGTATCTTGCTTCCGAGATGGGTTTCCCTTGGATCATGCATGTATTGGCTTACTACACTTCTGCAAATGCGATATACGGCCTAGTGTGAGATAGGTAGATTAGTTTTCACTAGTTTACGATATCTCTCTTTCTCGACAAATTTTCCGGCCATTCTCTAGTTTTTCTTCGAGAGTCTACGGGGTATCACATGGTTTACATCCAAGCATACCGGTTTTCCGCAAGGAGAGTCTAGAACATATTTTCGTTGAGATACACTTTGATTCCTTCTTTGATGGCTACTTCCATGCCTAGAAAGTATCGTATTTGTCCCCGAGTCTTTCACTTCAAATTCTGTGACTAGTCCCGCCTTCGGCCTTTCTATCTCAAGTTGTATTATCTCGGTGAGAATTATGTCATCAACATAGACAATCGAGAATGGTCTTCGTCCCATCTTCAAATATTTTGAAAAACATAGTATGATTTGAGCGCCTTCTTTGGTATCCTTGTCCCTTCAACACGTTTACCGCAAATGCGCCGAACCATGCCCTAGGTATTTGTTTGAGACCATATAGAGATTTTTCGGTTGCATACTTTATTTCCTTCATTCCCTTTAGAAAATCCGGTGGTAGCATCATGTAGACTTCTTCTTCCAACTTCCCGTTCAAAAATGCATTCTTAATATCAAGTTGTTGAAGTGGCCAATCCAGTTCTTTTGCTAGTGATAGGAGAACCAGTTGTATTCGGTTTGCAAGCTGGTGCGAATGTTTCTGTGTAATCAATCCCGTAGGTTTGAGTATATCCCTTTGCCACCAGACGAGCCTTGAACCGTTCTATTGTTCCATCTACTTTGTATTTCACATTAAACACCCATTTACACCCAACAGGTCTTTTTCCTCTAGGCAATTCCATCACATCCAGGTTTCATTTGTTTCTAATGCCTTCATTTCGTCATTCTTGCTTTCCTCCACTTGGGACTTCCCGATGCCTCCACGAATGTTTCTTGGAATTTCGTGCTATCAAGGTTAGAGACGAATGCTTTAAATTTTGAAGATAGAGTGTAATAAGCAACAAATTTTGAAATATGATGAAGAGTGCATGGACCGAGTTTGTTTTACGAGGCAATAGGTAAATCATCGGTGTCACGTGATGTAGAAGAAAGCTCATGAGTATACTGGAGCTATCAGTTACGACTCTCTTGGTGCTTCGAGTGTGAGTTTCTCCTTGTCCTTTGATTTCGGCTTCCTTGAGTAAACAATCATCTCTTTGTTGTGTTGTTCTTTGTTCTCCCCACGAGTTTAAGTTGTCTTCGTAAATGGCATGTTAGATCCAGTGTTTGGGATGAAGTTGGAGGAGGGACCAAGGTCGAGAGGTATAGTCAAGGACCGATCTTCACTTTCACTTAGAATCTCCCCACTGAAGAGAGGTTTTTGGAAGTAGGGTTCATTTGAAGAAAGTGACATGGTGAGAAATATCTTCTTTGTGATAGGGTCATAGCATTTATACCCCTTTTGTGTAGGAGAGTAACCAATGAATACACATTTAATTGCTCGAGGTTCGAGTTTGGTACGGAGATGAGAATGAATGTGGACAAATGCGTACAACCAAACACTTTAAGAGGTAGGTCGGAAGTGAGGCGAGTATTAGGAAAGAATTCCTGGAATTTTTTGGAGGGGAGTTTCAAAGTTGAGAATGCGACTAGGCATTCTATTTATGAGTAAGTGCGATGAGATGGCGTCTCCCCCAAAATGTGTTGCGCATATTTGTGGTGAACGCATGGGGCCGAGCACGCCTCGAGTAAATGTCTATTTTTTAGATTCGGCAACCCCATTTTGTTGGGGAGTGTGAGCATGAAGAACTTTGGTGGATTATTCCATTTTCCTGGAGATAGGTTCGAAGTGTACTATTGAAATACGTACCGTTATTAAACGTACGCAAAATTTGAATCTTAGTGTGAAATTGAGTTTGGATCATTGAGTGGAAATTCATGAACACGAGAGCGGACGTCAATTTTGTCTTTGAGCATATAGACCCAGCCAGTTCGAGTATGGTCGTCGATAAATGTGACGAACCATTTTGTGTGGGTACGATTAGGAGTTCGAGAAGGTCCCATGGAAGTCGGCTGTGTATTAAGGTGAATGGTCTAGACGGTTTATATACGGATTTTTGAATGACGAACGGTGGTGTTTTGCAAGTTCACGAATGTCGCGATTCGCATCGAAAAATGTTTTATTCGAAAATTGTGAAGGAAATACATGTCTTAAATATTGAAAATTGGGATGACCCGTTCGATAATGCCAACGAGAAGTTCATTAATCTTAGGAACAAAAACGAGAATCACAACTAGCAAATCGACGTTGTGGACTCGCGATAGTCTCGAAGTAGTAGAGTCCCTCGCACTCTTTAGCTACGCCCAATCGTCTTCCCCGATGATAGATCTGAAAAACACAATAGGAAGGAAAGAAATTAGCGAAGCGATATGAACTCTTTGTTAGGCGGCGACGGATAATAAATTACGAGGATAGATTTGGAACATGTAGAACATTTCGAGTGTAATTAAATTGGAGATTTGAATGCTCCTTTTCGGCCATTTGGAGATAGAGAGCCATACAATTTTAACTTTAAAGTTACGGCACAAGGTGAATATGACACGAATAGGTGGTGTGAATCCGTGTGATCGGACGCACCGGAGAATCGACAATCGAGGTATTTTTTGAGAGTAAGGTGGTGTTAAGGCATGTCGGGATATTACCTCTATGAGCTAAGGAGCGGAAGGACAGGATGATTGAAAGTTAAAGAATAATTTTTGAAGTTGTTCATGTGCGGGACTAAATGCATTGTCGGAAGTGGACGTACGTGTTTGAGATGAATTGGCTGACACAGTGACGAGTTTTTGATGTTTTGTCGTGGTTTCCAATCGGATGGTTTTCCATGCAAATCCCAGAAACACGTGTCCTCTTTATGTCCGAGGTTTAAAACCAGGTGATCGCACCATGGTCGACCCGTTTGTTGTCTTGGGAATTTGGGTCCAAGAAATTTTTTGAACACTCGTAGCATTTGGGCTCCCAAATCGAGGCCACCCAAAGATTTAGGCCCATTATTTAAATTCTTCCCAATTTATTAAAAACCTCCTTTAGGCCCGGTTTCATTTGACCCGGCGGAGCCCGCCCATACTTAGATAATAGGGCCGACCCATTTTCCTCGGACCCAGTGCACAGCTTCTTCAACATAATCGGCCGTCGGTTCTCCTCTCGTCGAACATCGGCGAAGGCGTCGCGTGTGGAGGGCGATGGTCGGCGGCGAGATCCTTCCTGCGCGTCGTCGAGATCTCTGTCCGGTGACGAGAACTCGTACGGCCTCTCGTTCTCGACCACTCTTCTTGTCGTACCCCATCACTAGGGCAATCCCGGCTGCTCGTCCACACTCGGGTCCAATTCACACCGCCAAAGAAGACGTCTCCATGTAATACTGCGTGACTGCGTTCTCCTTGCTTTGCCTTCCGAGTTTGGTTTTAATTTCAAATATTTGTGACGAATCCTCCGTGTCGGAGTACATCTCTCGACGGCTGTCCCATATATCCTTTGCGGTCGCCGTGAAGAGATAGATTTTTGCGATTGAAGGCACCATGGAGTTGACGAGCCGTGACATTACCAAGGAGTTTTCGGCTTTCCATTTTTGTAGAAGAGTACGGATCTGCCGGCGTCGTCACCGGTGAGGTACCCAATTCTTCCTTTCCCTTCGACCACTAGTTTAATGGATTGGGCCCATTCTCTATAATTTCGGCCATTAAGTTTCTCGACAGAGAGTTGAAAAGATGAATTATCAACTCCGATTGAGGTCATGGTGTGAATGGATCCGGTCTCACAGGTTCCGGATTCAGAGGACGCCGATTTGTGACTGTCGGCAGTGGTTTCTGCCATTGATGGTCGGGTTTGAGTTACCCGCGCTCTGATACCATGTAGAAAATAATGAAAGATTGATTATATTAAATTAATTCGGTATTACACACCTTGACTCAATATATACTACAGTAGAATAAGTAAAAAAGGAAAAACAATCTCCTAACTAAAGGAAGAGAACTAATTATACCCTAACTCAAATCTAATTACCACATATAGAATATATTACAAGATTCCCATATTAAACGGGATTTCTACATGTAGTGTGTGATAGATAAGCATTGGCAATTGAGAAACAGTAAGGGCCGATAGGCTCAGCAACTGGGGTGGTGAACACCTACTGTAGGAGATATTCTAAGTTTTCGAAGGAAGGGGATCCATGGAATGATGATGCTTTGGTAGTGTGGGTTGGAGGAGCTAAGAATGGGGATACAGACAGTGATGTTGTACGGATGGAGGAAGAGGAGGGACGCTACTATGATCCCATTTATGCTGAGGAGATGGTGAAAGTTAGTGCACCTGACGATAGACCTCGACCATTGAGTTGGGTCCTTCAAAAAATTTTGGATTTTCAGCAAGATGGTAGGAGTGTCATGTGATGGGTACAGTGGTTAGAGGACAGGTGTTAACAGTAGATAACCTTCGGACAAGGGGTTTTTATGTTATAGAGTGGTACTATATGTGTAAGAGGGATGGAGAGACAATTGATCACTTATTTCTTCATTGTGATGCTACTCGTTTACTGTGGAATGATATTTTGATGTCGCGGCGTATAGATTGGGTGTTGCAGAGGCGTATAAAGAACATGTTAAAGGTATGGAGGAGAAAGTTTTGAGATAAAGATAGCAAACTTGTATGGGACCTTATTCCGGGTTGCATCGTATGGTGTATGTAGAGAGAGAGAAACGGACGCTGTTTTGAAGATCAAGTACGGACAATAGAGCAGTTTAGGGAATTGTTTTATTTGACTTTGTATACTTGGTTTAATGTTGCGGCTACTAGGCATATAGATGAACTGTTTAATTTCATGTTGTTACTTTCGTGTGAATCGGTGTCCAAACCTTTAACCATATATGCCCAGTTGATATTACCCTGTACAGTTGATAAAATAAGAAATATATGGTATGAAAAATAGTTCAAAGCTTCACTGCACCTTAAGCAACACCACTGAGATTTACAATTAAGTTGGACACTCATTTTATTCTTTGATATTTATCTTGATCGTCCTTTGTGCTTTGAGAATGTTTTTCCTCAGGTATTTACTCTCCCTTTTCAATTATACTATTACTGATTTATTTTTTACTATCAAAAAACAATTCAAGTAAATAAATTTTCTAGATAGTGAATTAACTTCTTTTTCACCTTATTCTACCCACACTGTGTAAAGTATGGTAAGAAATTCATAAAAATGTTGCAAATGCTGTGTGGATAATTCGAGTTAAATAATAAAAAACACTCCGAAGAGCTAATAAAAGAAACACTGTAAAGTTTAAACAATCTTAATCTGTGGACCTCATAGAATTGATATAGGATTGACCTTCCCCTTCAAGAAATAAATGAACTTGTTTACAAGTCTTATTCTTTCACCCATAGTTCCAGTCCTTTTTTGGTAGCCTACAACATTCTTGCTAATGCTATAACCTGTGAATGTATTGCCATCATGAATGTTGCATCATTGTACTTCTGAAATATGTTTACAGGCGGCATAAATGTGATACACACTGTTGTAACATCTGTCTGACACTTAGACTTTGTTCAACCAAAATCAGACTCGAGATTTTGTGTACTGAAAACATATAGAAATGTTTATCTCTGTTCTCATTATGATCTTGCATAGCTACCATCTACTTTAATCTTTTTGACATTATTAATTGGTTTCAGTAACAGCACTTCATTAATTTGTATCTCGTCGAGTTTATTCACTTAATTAGCAATTTATCTACTTTTTGGGAACTTTTAACATTACACTACAAGCATCTGTAAAGAAGTGAAGAAGAAATAATGATATGCAGTAATCTGGCCCAATATTTACATCTTTTCAATTGTCAGCCAATAAAAAGGAAAAAGGAAGGTGAGGAGAAGAGGATGACCCAAGAAGAGATGCTTCTAGAAGCAGCTCAAACAGGTTCTGCCCATGACATTTATCTATAAGATGGTCTTTAGTTTGTGCACATATGTTTGGATGTTTTAATTATTAGCTTGCTTGATTGCCTCATTAGTGACCCTTTAATTTTAACTGAATATCGTGAAAATCTTATGCAGAAATTATGAATTTGAGAAACTTGGAACGGGTGTTAGCAAGAGAGGAAGAAGTTAAGAAAAGAGCCGTAGTGCACAAAGCAGTTTACAGTGGCCCCCAGATACGATATCTTTCTAGAAGTGGCAAGCCTTCTCTCTTCACTTGAAACCTCTAAAAGTTTTTGTCCCACAGGACAATAGTGCCTTCGATGACATTTCATTTCTTATTCAAAATTATCTTTGGAACATATGAAATGAATTTGCATGTTCATTACAGGTTATACTTATCTAGAACTTCTGAATGGAGCATCATTTGGTTCAGAGGTCTCGACAAAAGCTACTCCATGTATGTTTTATGTTCTTATTTTCCATACTGTCATACTTTTCCTTAAACATGTAACTTGGTATCATGGTACTTGGTTATTAGTCACTGTATAGGACCATAGGTGTTAAGAATCACATTTTAAATGATAGCTGAATATAGATTGCACTTGCATTCAAGTAGACGAACATAGAGATTTGTAAGGAATTTGCAATATTAAACCTGGTAAGTTTCGATTATCTGTTGTTTCTGTATTGTTTACTTTTCAAATATAAACCCTCTCTCTTGCACTGGCTATCAGCAATATGGAATAGAAAAACCAGGTTCTCTTATCATCTGTACTATGTATCTGATCTACAGTTTTCTTGCCAAAGTTGAATGCATTGTTCTGTGATTTTCTTTAGCCAGGATTGGTAATAGAAACCTACTGATCATATTCATTTTGTTCTACTTTATCTTTGAATGGATTGCCACGAAGGGATACCTTGTTCTTTTTGGTTTTTTTCTCTCGAGTATCTACAAAGTAACTATGAAATGTTCTTAAAGTGAAATAGTTTAAATAAAGGAAAAAGAAGGTTTTGTGTGCTGTTCCTGATCCTAGTGCTTCTGATTCTTACGAGACTGATTTTACCTATTTTCATATTTTCAGATCCACAGAAGGCTCTGTGTGCAGTTACTGGGCTGCCTGCAAAGTAAGATTTTGAGTTTCTGTACCGACTAACTACTGCTTATGTTTTAACAAGTTCTTAACATTAGCCACTGTTTGCTATTTTTTCTTACTTTTTGAAGAGCTTATATCTTAAATTAAATCTCTTAGCATGTACTTTTTGTCTCTGCTAAACGACTTTTCTCTCACTGCCCCTTCATTTGTTTTATACTGAATTTATAGTGGTACTACGGCATATTATTTCATCGGTGAATCAAGTGCAAGTTGAATTGTTTTTTTTGAAAGTACAAGGCATGTAAACTGTCTGAGTCTGTATACCTGTCCTACAATTTTGACGTCATATTTCCATGTTGTCTGGCAAGTCTCTATATGCTTATTTTATTATCTGTGCTGTAATTAGGTATTAAATGCACGTAAAGTATGTTATTCTGATATTGTTTCTGTAATGTGGTGTATTGCAGCTACCGCGATCCAATGACTGGATTACCTTATGCAACGAAAGAAGCATTCAAGATCATCCGTGAAAGGTGAGTGTTGATTTGCCCTTTTATGAGTGTCTCTACATTGGTCGGCCCAAGGCACCCATGTAGTAGGTTGCACGTTGAGATTTCATTTAACTCGTGCCATTAACATAAACACATGCAGATAACAATCAGATAAATAAGAGCAAGCTAAATGATTAACATAATAAAGATTTCCTAAACCTGATTTATTTCTCAATATAATTTAAAAATAATTGAGTCGTTACAGAAGCTGTTGCCCTCGCCTGAGAGTTCATGATACCTGGAAGTGCAGCTGTAGTAGAAAACCTTGAAGCAGAAGTTGGTTAAGCATGATATAATCAGACACTGGTTGTTGGGATGTGATGAATTTGCTCTATCTGGACATGAAATTGAGCATGTTTGGCTAAGCTTACTTATAAGTAAATTTTGAACCCAAACACGTGAGTCCATTCCAAGAATTTATGTACATACGTCAATACGAAGATTTAGGCTCTTTTGTATAGGATTAATAGGTGGTGCTATTTTTACCAGGTTCAATGTCCTGTTTTACTACTGCTTTCATGTGACCAGTATGTGTGTGTATTAATCCTGCAGTTTCTTTGCTGATTTTGCAGATTTGCGGAAGAAAGTAGCATTGTTAATAAAGAAAGCGGCATGGGGCTACTGTCTGATGCAACATTTGGGCAAGGATTCTCTCAAAAGAGAAAGAGGACAATAATTCCGCGTAATAGGGATGCATCTTATTTTGAACGCTTAGCGTGTTTCCGAAGAGTTCCTGCTGTTGAAATAGAACACTCAGAGTAACAGCCACATTGCTATTAGTTTTTTTCATTTGTATTGCTATTAGTTTTTTTCATTTGTATTATCAGTTTGGACATGTTTTGGAAATTGGCTCGACGTATATGATATACATTTTTAGCCATTCTGGACGTTACATGCTATCATATTTTTGTATCAATTTTGTTGGTTGTACAGAGGAAATCCTGATGTTTTACAGATGTTGTTATGGTTGGTTACTCTCTCTCTCTTGCCTTTGTCAAATGAAAAACTGCCAACTGTAGCAGTTCTTTATCACGTACATGTAGCATTGTCCTTTTTGTATTATCAAAATAGTGTGTAGTCAAACAACCATTATAAACAGCATTTTTAAAGAGGATTTTTCTAAATGTACTGTTTTTTATTTTAACAGAATTAATACAAGGAAACTGTCTCCCGATGATTGGCTGTTGCCAAAAACTATTTTGGCAACTTTTAAAATGATCTTGTACGTGTAGCAAAGTTCTTCTACAGAAATAACTTAATAAAATTTCATTGTTTTGTCAAAAAGGAAAATGTTCGCTAATTTTTTTACAATTTCAAGGTGACAAGTACATTACATAAACAAAATACGGAAAGGATTGAAAGTATTGTAAAATAATAGATAATTATTGATGATTATTTTAATTTTGTCCTAATTTTACCTAATCGAGATGTCTTACCTTGTTCATTTTTAAAACAGTCAAATGATGGACTGTATTTAAAATAGTCAAATGATGGAATGTCATGTGGCATTATGTTAAGTATTATTTTCAAGGCATCGACTCTATAACATGATTCTTTTAGGCAATTCTACTTTACCAAAAGTCAGGGAGTCATTATCAACCATTGATATATGTTATAGTTTTTTTCTTTTGTATCTATGTATTTGGTCATGTAAGGTTTGCGAGCCAAGCGAGATAGCTTGTTGTCAAGCTCATCAGCTCGTGTGCAAGCAAACTCGCCAACAATTTGTCAAATTGAAAAAAATATACAATTTTTAATTAAAAATAAATAAAAATATGATGATCCACAATTAGCTCATTCGCCACCAAGAGGTGAGCTTGTGGGAAGAGACAAGCAGCACTTTTGTTAGAAGAGTCGAGTCAAGCGGCTTGACTTGCCCTATTTAACACCCTACACGTATGTATCGCGTCTATCGATTTCTAGCCATAAGTTACCTAATATTATTATAATTATGTGAAATCTACTTAATATGCATGCATTGTACACAATTTATATATGATTGCAATGACCTATTATTATAAAAATAAATATAACTTCTTATGGCTATGATTTAACTCTTGTATGTGGAACTTTTTCAATGTACATGTTATGTGATTTCTATAGCAAACATACGATATCATTAACAAATAATAAAGTAGATCTAACAGTTAATAATAATATGCTTTCTCTTTGGTGTAATTCCATTCCAGTTACTTGGGATTGTAGGTCTATTTTTTGTTCATAACATGGGACATCAGAGGAGAGAAAAGGTACTAGAAGTTTTGAATTTCTAAAAAGTAAGAAGTACCTTAGTGTGTGTTTGGTAGGGATTTTGGGGGAAGAATTGATTTTTGAATAGTGATATGATGGGAAATGTGTGGTTGAAAAAGAAGAAAAAGTTATTGATGTGATGGAAAGTATTATTTTATCACTAATGATAAGTGTACATCCTTAGTACACAATCTTGTACACATCCCTCTCACATGAGGGTGGAGCCCACGTGGGGCCTACAATCGCGGGCCCCACCCCCATGTGAGGAGGATGTGTACAAGATTGTGTACCAAGAATGTAAGAGTAGCATGACTCTTATTTTATTGAAGAATGTGTGGTTGAAAATGAGAATTGATTTTGAAAATCACAACCAAACAGGCTCTTAATTTTTACTTTTATCAACAAAATTTTTTATTCATTT
Source organism: Fraxinus americana (assembly GCA_035079005.1). Classification (NCBI taxonomy): domain Eukaryota; kingdom Viridiplantae; phylum Streptophyta; class Magnoliopsida; order Lamiales; family Oleaceae; genus Fraxinus; species Fraxinus americana. The sequence goes on along the minus strand of CM068713.1, from coordinate 5,714,383 downwards.
TAGAACTTATTTACTTAACCACCGTTTGATTCAAATTATTTTTTTCATTCTCATTCTTCTACTCATTTTCAACCACACATTTTTCAATAAAATTATATTTTTCATGACATCAATAAATTTTCCTTATTTTTCAACCATATATTCCATATCACATCACTTCAAAAAAATACATTCTCTCATTTTAATGTGCACCAAATGGACTTTTAATAGTATATTTTCTCGCTTGTAAGCTTAGCCAAAATATTCCCGGACAACATGTCAAATCAACAATAATGGGGGGGGGGGGGGGGGCGGGGGCGGTAAAGTTGAATGAGAAAGAAAAGACTTGGCACCATCTCTGGAAGGTCTTGAAGCATGGTTTCAACTTGGACAAGGTACCTAAACATGGCCACATTGGGGCTACCTGAAAAGGACCTGATTATGGATAAGAACAGTTTCGAACAAAGATAATCGTTGTTCGAGTTTGTTTGTGTATATATATAAAGTACAAGCCCTTGAGATAACTAATGTGAAGAGACGAAGTTTAATTCGGGAAAAAAAAATTAACCCGTTAGAGATAAATGTAACAAGTAAATATGACAAGTGAAAGATATGAATCGATTAATCTCAATTCAATGTTTGTACCAATTGAATTAAGTTCTTAACTTCTTATAGTTGTTGGTTTATTCTTATCTTGTGTAATTTGATGGATGAACACTCACAATATATTTCAGATACAAGATTAGATGGGATTGAAGTAAGTTGAGAAAGTCATGTGTAGTGGTGGCAAATGAGCCGAGCGGGCGAGCCGAGCCGAGCGGCTCGTCGGCTCGCCCGCTCGGCTCGTACTGTTCACGCCCACGAGCCGCTCGGGCTCGTAAAAAAACGAGCCCGAGCACGAGCCGAGCGGGCTCATGGGCTAGACGAGCCGAGCCCGCTCGGCTCGTCACTGTTCACGAGCGGCTCGGCGAGCCGCTCTGGCTCGTGGGCTCGTCTTAGACGAGCCCACCCAAGTAAAAAAAAAAATAATAATAAAAAAAAATAAAATACATTAAATTGTGACCAGAATGGTCACTGAACCAGTGACCGTTTGGTCACTTTTTTTGAAAATTTTTTTTTTTTTTTCTTTAATTCTCTCCAATTCTTCTCCTATAAATACCCAACCCATTACAACATTTTTTTCCCACCAAACTTTCATTCTATACTCTCTACTCTACAATTTACAATTTACAAATCATTATCAACAATTCTATAATTCTCTTCTACATTTTTTTACATTATTATCTTCATTTTACAAATTCACATTTCTACATTTCTACATTTCTACATTCTATTTCAACAATTCACAAATGGATCCACGAGCATTTGTTGAAAACTTGTTCGGTATGGAAGGTGAAACACACCGAAAATCAATTTGGGAATGAATTTGCCGTCTCAACCAACTACCAATTCGAGAAGACATTGACGATTTCGACGTTCGTGAAGGCGATGCCGATCCGATTGATTTGGATGACGTTGATGTTGATCCCTGTTCCTATTGATTTGGAACAAGATGAAGAATCATCACTAAATATTCCCGATGCAAGAGGGAAGAGAAAGGAAGAAGAGTGCAAAATGTTGGGACCATTTCAAATTGGTTAACACGGTCGTGTGATCGATGGAGTTCCGAAAATAAAGCGTTATGTAAATACTTACAAACAACGACTGGCATGGCAAAAAAAAAATTGGAACCACTCACCTCAACCGTCATTACAAAGCATGTGCGGCCAAACATGGGCTTCTTGAACGTGGACAAACGCAACTACAGTTTGGTACTAGTAGAGACGGTGCTACTACTTCGCCACTTTCTACGTGGATGTATTCGGAGGAGGAAGCACGAAAGGGAATGGTGAAGTTCGTTGTCAGCGGCGGAGCTGCCACTAGCAATAGTGGACAACGAACATTTCGTAAACTACGTCAAACAATATCTTCAACCAAGGTACGTTGGGGTAAGTCGAAATACTCTTCGTTCTAATACAATTGAATATTTTCTTAATGCAAAGCGATTATTGATTGGGGATTTAGAAAAATGCGGGTGTCATATCTTTAACTTCGGATTTATGGAAGGGATTAATAAGAGAGGTTATATAGCCGCAATCGCACACTATATAGACCCACTTTGGGTTATGCATAAAAATTATTGCTTTTAAAATAGTTGAGTATCCTCATAATGCTAACACTATATATAATGCAATTATGTTAATAATTAAAGAATATAAATGCTAGAGTAAAAATTGCGTTCTTTTACTTTTGACAATACTTCTGTAAATAAAGTAGTTATCGATAAATTGCATAGAGTACTTCAACCCGATTTTGGTGGTTATTTATTCCATATTCGATGTGTGTGCCATATTTTTAATTTAATTGTACAAGACGGTTTAAAACATGTGAAGGACGAAATTAGTCGAATTAGGAATGCACTTACGTATATCACGATTACACCTAGTAGAAAACAAGCATTTGAAGAATTTTGTGAACAAGTTGGGAACTCTAATACAAAAACTTTTATTACTGACGTAGGTCATAGGTGGAATTCAACTTACTTATTATTAAAATCATGTGAAGGTTTTGAGAACCGTTTATCATTTGAATTTTATAACAATAGGCATATTAGAGACGACGACGATGATATTTTAAATGAATCCGATTGGGATACGGTTTTTAAAATTAAGAAATTTTTGGAAAGTTTTTATACGTCTACGAATATATTGTCTGGTGTTTATTATCCAACTAGTTGCATGGTTCTTGAACGTCTTTATATAACTGCTAGGGCTTTTAATAGATATCAAAATGACCCCGATTTTCATCTTTGCTATATATGCTATGGAATTAAAATTTAGAAAATATTGGGAAGAATTACCTATGTTATTTCCTTTAGCATGCGTCATGGACCCCCGATACAATTTATCGGGTACTAAATTTATAATTGACCAAATTTCAAATGCTTTAACTTTTATATGCCTATTACTTATAGGAATTTGGAACAAACGTTAATCGAAATGTATGAATTATATGTTTCAAGAATAAGTACACAAGTTACTCGTGTACCTACTCCTCCTCCCACTAATATAAATGATGGCAATTTGAAGTAATTAATTTATTAGAAAACATAGACTCAATTAGATATGATTCAATTGCATATGCATATGGTTCCTCTAGTAGTAGTAGTATGTCTTCCTTAGCATGTACTCAAACTTCGAGTAACGGTCAAATGCGTTGCCATCTGAATTAATTGATTGCTTTGGTTATACTTTGCCTAGTAACAAATCAGTTAGAAAAAGTTCAGAAGATGTTATTGAATTCTGGCGAAATAACAAACGCCGATGGCCAATAGTTTCTGCAATTGCAAAAGATTTATTAACACCTCCGGTTAGCACTGTAGCTTCGAAGTCTGGTTTTAGTGCAGAGAAAATGGTTCTCTTTGAGATCCGAAGTCGACTAAAAGAAAATATTTTGGAAGCGTTAATGTGCGTAAAGGACTGGGAAGACGTTAATTATCGAATTCAACATAAATATGCCGAAATTGCATGTAATCAAGTAATTGATATTTAATTTCACTACATTCATTACAAAATTTTATTTTCATACATTTATAATTTTTTAAAAAAATTGTACACGTAACAAGTTGTTCGTGTACAATTTTAACTCCCCCTACTCGAAATTGAAGTAGCCGATCCCAAATCCAGATAAAGGAGGACGGTTTATCTTTTTTTTTTTTAAATAAAAATATTTTAGAAAACGTATATTTAATATTTTAAAAATTATAAATGTTTTGACGAGCCCCGATAAATGTTTTGGAAAATATATATTTAAAAAAAATAGAAAAAATAGACTTGTAGTAGTAGCGTTATTTATTATTAAAAAAAAAATGGGCGAGCCGAGCTTAAGCTCGGCTCGCCGAGCCGCCCGCTTTGGGCGAGCTCGGGCGCGAGCCGAGCTCGCGCTCGGCTCGTTGCCGACGAGCCCGAGCTCGGCTCGTGCAAACACGAGCCGAGCTCGTTCGTCAATGGGCCGAGCCGGCTCGGCTCGGCCCATTGCCACCACTAGTCATGTGTGATTTCGTCTAAAGTTAGAGTTTGTTTGGGAAGGATTTTTGGGGGAAGAATTAATTTTGAATTGTGATATGATGGGAAATGTGTGGTTGAAAAAGAAGAAAAAATTATTAATGTGATGTAAAATATTATTTTATTGAAGAATGTGTGGTTGAAAATGAGAATTGATTTACTGTAGAAAAATCTAAACCCCCCCTCCCAAACAGGGCCTTAATGTGTTTGAATAATAAATCTAATGGGTCGACTCACAAAAAAATTTAGTCTATGTTGGATCCTCTTTTTCTAAAATTCATTTCCAATCACATCACAAATTTTATCATTTTTTTATCAAAATTTATTAAAAAAATAATTTTTATATAAACAAACAGGGGGGTTAATATTCAAAATGTTTTTAAGTATTATTCTATGCAATTCAACAATCAAATTTGACTACTCATGAGAGCCTGATCGGTTAATTTTGAAAAATAAAAGACAAAAGTTAATTTCAGAAATGGAACAAAGCCCCTTGTTTGAACTCAATTATTTGGTAAAGAACGCATTTTGCAATAGTAGATAAATTGAGAATGTGTGGTTAAAAATAAAGAATAAAAAATTAGATTTACTTGTAATATTATTTTATTAAAGAATATATGATTGAAAATAAAAAGAGAAAAATATATTTTGAAAATAATGAAGATCAAACAAAGTCAAAATACATACAAACTCGTCAGCAATATTGGCATATCCATGGATTTGGTCAATCTACGACCTTGATCTAGATTGTACTCTTACGAGAGTAATTTAGATGTGTTAAATGAGACACGACTTCATCAAGGAAATACTCCAGCGGGTCGGAAGATGGGAGGGAAGGAGGGGACACTATCTTCCATTATTTACAGGTCCTTCTGGTTGACTTGGGATTTCGTAGAAAATCGTAAAGGTTATAAACACCGCACAAAGAGTGGGAATCTCTGTCCTATGCATTGCGGGTCATTTAATTTTGAGAGAAGTTATATTCGAAACACTAATTTTCAATTTGGTACAATTAGGTCACTCAACTTTCATTTTCTCTTAGATTTTTTCATTCGTATTCTATTTGGTCAATTAGGTACCCAACTTCAATTTACTTACAAATCTGACTTTGTCAACTTTTGCCAATTGATTTGTAAGAAAATTAAAATTGAATGTCTAATTGTATCAAATTAAAGATGAGTGGTTAGAAAGCAACTCCGAACAAAGTTAGAGTCAAATGACGTTACCATTTCAATTAAACGGCCAACAATCTATGTCTCGCTTACCCAAAACAGAAGGAAAAACATAAAAAGAGAAAATTGCAAAAGAAATGATTTTCAAGTAAAATTTAAGAAAAAAATAAAAAAAAAAAGGAAAAAACCCCAATCCAACGTCTCCACCCTTTGAGATGGAGCCTAATAACGACATCCGTGGGCTGAGCTCTTACTATCACCACTCACAGCTCCACCACCAAACCACCACTCTACCATCACCACCCCCCTCCGCCGCTGCCGTCGTCGCCACAAATTCCTTCCCCATAAATGCAGTTGTACCCAACAGTGCAACAACCAACAACAGCGGCTACCCACGCACCGTTCCTTCAGCGGTATCGTCGCCTCTGGAGACCGTGAAGAGAAAGAGGGGAAGGCCAAGAAAGTACGGGACCCCCGAGCAAGCCGCTGCTGCTAAGCGACTCTCCAGCTCGGCTTCTTCGGTGGCTTCCCCCAAGAAAAGGGGCCAGGGTTTGGCGGTGGCTGACACTATTGGCTCTTCTTCTTATTCTTCCAAGAAATCCCAGTTGGCTGCATTTGGTAACTCATCGTTTCTCTATGTGTGCATGTCTACAGGTTTTGTATATATAAAGATGAATTCTTTGGGGCCTGCTTTGGAGTTCTGTGTGCAGGTTATTTAAAGTACTGGTTTGGATGTTTAGGCGACTAAGGTTTTGGGTGATTTTTTTTTTTTTTTAGTAGAAGTCTTGCTCGGGAGTTTACTGTTCAGCGGTTCTAAGCTCGAATTAAAATCTGATTTTAATTCAAGACAAAGTTAAACCATCAATATTAACCCCATTTTCCATGGTCCCACTACTTTTCAATCACACATTTTAAAAACTTTTATTATAATTTACTAAAAATCTAATTTTAATCTCCACCAAACACCCTCTAAAATTTCTTTAAAGGATAAAATTATGTGTCAATTTATAAAAAAAATAGATCCGTGTAAACAATTTGCGGCAAATGTGTAAGAGTGAAATTTTTAATTTATTGTTTGATTTTTTTTTAATTCATAGTAATTTTTTTAACTTAAATAAATTCTACGGATATAAATTAATTTTGTGCTTATAAGTAATTTTTTACACATGTGTGAATTTTTTACTTATTACTTTTGTATTTATAATAAGTGAATATTTGCTATTTTTTATTTTATAAGCATTTTTTTAATTTTTGTCTTATAAGTGATTTTTTTACTTATAGGTAAAGTTACAAAGTAATTGTTTTTGCTTGTTAGTAAATTTTTAATTTTTTCTTTATTTTCTTTTTGGATAATTTGTATAACAATTGCTTTAGAGGGGTTAAAATTAGAGAAAATTTGAAAAATGGCTAAAAATAACCAATTCAATGTGTTGGAATATACGGTCCAAATTAAACTACACTGGTTTTAGTTGGACCATTGGCCTAAAAAACTAACAAGCACGGTTATTCCCAACGTCTCGTAAACGTTGCCATCCAAAGAGGGTCAAAACCCATGGAAAAAAACTCCCAAGTTGGCCCTTAACTTCAAGAGTAATGTTATTCATCTCCAGGAGGGTTACAAATACAGTCTAGGTGGCTCTAAATGATATGTTAAATGAAAGGTGAAATTAAATGACTTATTTAATTTCACCTATCATTTAATGCCACATTAACGTCACCTAGACTGTGTTTGTAATCCCAGTGGAGATGAATAGCATTACTCTAACTTCAAATAGTATGTTGTTGCATTTCCATCGTTCTTTCATTTTTGGGTTTCTATTGTTTATTGGTAATTCTTTAGGTTGTCTCTTTTTGCTTTTTCCTGTGATTTACCATTCACAGTTCTTTTTGGCTGATTGAATTTCTGTTTTCTTGAGGATGTTTCAAATATTTCTTGAATCTGTTGTCATAGTAGTGAATTTGCTAATAAATGATGAACTTAGGGAGTATAAATGAGCTACTAGTAGTTCATGATGCTTTTTATTGTGAGGTTATGACTGCATGTCTACTATCATTGTAAAATTTATTCTGATGCAGCAGGCCTAGCACCCGTCGTGTCATTTAAAACATAATTTATAATCTTGTTCGAGACTGTATCGGGTTCCCCGGTTCGGAGATAAAAATCCTACTCTTAAAATGCAGTGAAGTAAACTGAGTTAACTAAAAAGAGAGTTTTATTAACCTTTCTTAGAATTAGAAATGTGTTTTTTTACCATCAACTATTTACAGATATCCATGAAATTTTAACACATCATTACGAAATGATGTTAGGATTCTGGGAAGGTAGTCAAGAAATGAGAACTGCAGCTGAAGCCCCAACCGCGTGTGTAAAATTGCCTAAAGTTTGAGCAGCCATAACTTTGCACTCAGTTATTGCCTCACGACGTGCGGCCTATCAAATCGAGGCTTTATTCAATTTGACTAAACTAGTTTGTGAATAAATTCCACTTGGTCAAAGCATGGAAAGATTATTTAACACGAACTAATTGCTACTAGGCCTCAACTTGTCTTGCAAGTTTATTAGTAAATGACATCGGTTAATCTTAGTCCTGATTGGGACATGGTTTTACAAGATGAATTTGGTGAATGTTTCCATAAATATCTTTTCGAGCTTGGATGAATTTGAGTGTTCAATAATTCAATTGAAGTAATAAAGTAAGAGTTTACTGAATAATCATATATGTGATTGGATCACAATTTGATTATTCTACCAGAGAAGATTGAAGACAAAACCTAAGGGGAAAAGATGTAATCAGAGGGGTAAAATAATCATTTGACACCTAGCTTCATTTACGGACATTCACACAAGTAACTTCCTTATTTTGTAATTGGATCGACGAGCTTCTTTATTTAAACTTGTAATTTAAGAGTGAAAATTTGGGCCTTTAGTGAACTGACCTAAAACTAATTGAACTCAGTTGACATGAGTGGATCGAGTCTGGTTTAGATTATTGAAGCATGATTTACAACGATGAGTCCCTGGATGGCTCCCTTTAATTAAGAGTGGTCTGGGTATTTTATCCAACTAGGATTACACACGAGATTTTACTAGATTGAGCTTAATGGAACTAGGGTTTTAAGAAGCTCTCAAGTGTTAATGCCATGATAGGGAGCGATTGCACCAACTACATAACACACAACAGCTGCAGGCATGCACCAACAATCAGTGTGTGTGCTCCTATCCAGTCTTAGGCTTAGTCAAGAAGGTGGCCACCTACCCGTGTAGCTGCCTTTGGAAGATCTAAATGTCAGAGGTGTGTAGTCGTGTATGATTGAGAGAGACACCTTCAATTGCTCAAGAAATTTCTAATCTATTTGTACTCGATTTATTCAGTTATAATAAGCTACGTCGGATTTAACGAGATACTACATATATATATATTTTTTTTATTTTTTGAAAACCTATCCTTCTGCTTTTACAAATCTCTCGGGTCTTTGAAGGCAACAGTGCTGAGCCTGGTCTACAGCTCACCACGTGCTGAAGAAAATTGGTCAATGCCAGCCCTTCACGGGCCACTTGGTACCTCTAGATGTAATACGATTTAATGTTCTCTACTCTTGTGATTCTTTTTCTCTCTTGTCAAATGCCCTTTTATAACAAAAACTCATAGTATTTATAACCTCTCTACATCTTTGTTGTTATCAGTTTTACATTGTGCATTCATAGTTGCTTGTCTTATCAATGCAATTATAGAGTTTCAGATAATAACTTTGCTGTTCTGGTGCACAATTTTCCGGAGTTACCTCAAACAAGTTAGAATTCATCTTATTTCCTTTTACTTCAAGCTATGCTAGTTACTAAAATATAGTGAGTTCTTATTTATGCTTACTAGGATTAGCCCACATATGCTGTTTTCTAATTAATTTGGTTTATGCGATTCTGCTCTTTCATGTTTTCCTGAAAAGGGCATTATGCTCATGTGGAAGCTGCTCAATTTTACCTTTCCCTCTGCAAGAGTTAGAATAGAGTTCCAACTAAAAATAACATGCTGTAACGTTAATTACATAAGTTCCAATTAGGTTTTAAAGTGTCTAGATGTGCGGCATATTTGCCATTTTTCTTACAATTTTTTAACATATTTTCCTCAAGAAATACTGATGTCATATTCAACTATGTTTTATCACACCTCGAGTTCTCGGCATGTAATGCTTAAGAGCTACAAAATTTATTTAATCCCCGATGCAAAGTAAAATGATAAGGTACAATAGAAGGGGATATAAAAGGAAAGTGTGAGCACTGTAGAGCTATGTTTGACTAAAGAAGACAAATTAGATTCTTGTTCAGTCCTGGTGGTCACCTACTCAAAGGAAATAAAGAAAATACTCAAGGAACTTTGTGCTTCCAAAATCTACTCTAATCGGGGAAGTTTGACTTAGAACCCATGCAATACGCACGAGGAAATTTACTTGCAACTTTTTTTACTTATATCATGACTGCTGCTTTTGCTTTTTCAGTCATCCATTGCTTCTGGTAGTTTGGATTTTTTCATGCCCATCTTCTTTTTTTACAAACATGTTCGACGTCGAAATGCTTATTATTCAATTATATCTTCTCTTTAGCATATTATTATCTTCAAACTTGACTTCTAAGTGGAAATAATAAAAGTTTCTCTTTCTTTCTACTTTGGTGATGCAGGCATTGTTGGCCAAGGCTTCACACCTCACATCATCTCCGTGGCAGCCGGAGAAGTACTATTTTGCATAACCATAAAACATTCCTTGCATTTTACTATGTTTTAAATGAAAAATTATCCTCTCTTCATATAGTTTTTGGTGTTCTTTTGTTGTGAAAGTAACATTTTTATGCTTAAGATACAGTAATTATCTACCTTTACAATCCTTTGTCGTGGATGAGTAACTGGTGTTTAAATGAAATTATGTATTTAAAATAAGCACACCAATTAACCTAAAATCATTCTGCAATGGAAGGAATATTTGGATATGTAATTAGATATATCCCATAAAAAATGCATGTTCCATAATCTTATCTAAGTTTCAAGTGTATGAAAAGGTACTGGAATGTCTTTAGAAGTGTCCTTGTGGCTTAACTAGTTCATATAGTTTTGTGACTATTGTTACTTACTCGTGCTTCCTTTACAACATCATATTCTTAATTTCTGCAAGACTTGCTTTGTTCTTCTGTTTCTTCGGTTTTCTTTACTTTCACACAGGATTCCTGTTCTTTTTAATTAGCTGAAAGCTTCTGTCGTACAGTTTACAATTTTATTACATCTGTGCAGAGAACAAATTTGACCCTGACCCTACCTTTATTTCTATCAGAATGCGCACGAGACTGCAATTTGTTCATTAGATGTCTTTGTATACTCTTATCTATGGTGACATAATAAAGGACTTGTCCTTGCACTCTTGTGATGAAAAGGCCCAAGTAATGCAAATATCACATTGTGTGGATGTGGCACCACGAGGATGAATTAAGACAGACTTGGACAGTAAGGACATCCAAAAAGCTCATATTTACAATAACGGTGAAATCTAGTGGGACAGGATAAGAAAGCTAGAGGTAGACCAATTTAACATGATCTTATATGATTGGAAAAAGATTTCACTAATTGTGAGAACTGTTTGAGGGCCTGTGCTTCTTCAGCAATGCTGGACTTCATTAGACTTTCTGGTGAGGGTAGCACTGGACCGAAGGGGTGACGAAAAGGATTCAGTGGTAGTTGGAAATAATGAATCCTTAGTCATTCATTGTACGTGTGTGAGGGACTGGATGGCGGGGACCTGGATGCAAAAGTTTGCTTTCTGATGCTTCTTCTTACTCGGAGACTTCAAAAGTGGAACATTTATGTAGAAGTGCAATTATAATCTTTCAGGAAAACCACAGTAAGATCAATGGAGGAGTACGATCCCAGTGGGTTACTTAATAAGGCTTTTCCTCATCTTCTTTATTGCCTGCCACATCATAACTGTTGACCATGTGGTTTTGGTGCCTATTTCATGATAGTGTAGTGTAGTTCCACATCTTCTCAAGCAGTGTAGTTCCCTGGAGCTACCATGTCAGATGGACTTTTTTCTACACCATTTTATACCTATAATAATAGGAATACCTGATATACAGTGTTCGTGGCATAAGCCAAGTTTCCTGGCATTCTTTATCTTTATTATTTGCAGTTTGTTCCAAATATATGTTAAGATTTCAACAACAGATTTTGGACTTGATTATATTGCATACAGGGAGCTTTTTATCAAGTTACTTCTGGGAGTGTGGAGCATTTAAATAAGCTATTTCTGAGATTGAAGACAGGGATTTCAAATAAGTGGAATTGATAATGTCCTGACGCAGTTTCTCTAAAAAATTTCATTCCAACTTAGCCTATTATATGCTCACTTTTATAACCTTTTGCTTTTATCTCTTGAGAACTGTAAGTCAACACAGCTGGTTGAATTTGATAGGATGTGGGTCAGAAGATCATGTCATTTGTGCAACAGAGCAAACGTGAAATTTGTATTATGTCAGCTTCTGGTTCGGTCTCTATTGCATGTCTACATCAGCCAGCATCATCTGGAGGCAGTGTTACATATGAGGTAGATACTTTATAAAACTGTTTTAACCAACATTAAACTCTTCAAGGAGAAGCAATACATAAATTTCATGCTACTTGCATGTATCTGGTGCTACGTAGTGTTAGGTATCTTCATGCACACTCTAGTTTTTCCTCCCAAGTTGATTATGAATCCAAGATCAAAGGTAGCACCTGAAATTTAAAGTAAATATAGATATAGTTTTACTTCAGTGCAAGGTTTACCCCTTGATATTGAAAATTGATGGTTAATTAGTCATGAATTTGAAACATGTGAGAGTTCAGCTTGTTAGAAGATAGTAGTATCTGGATTATTATGACAGCTTATTTTGACTTTTGGATGGCATCCGGAAGTGCATGACATGACTATATAGTATATATTCATATTTGGTTGCCAGAAGGGGTTTTGGAAATAGAATTCCTTGGATGACCCATCCTTGTATGACTTCTCCAATAATTTTTATTCTTCGGATAAAATTTGTAATTCTAACAAAATCTCATGTGGCAATGGGACCCACCCGAAAATAAATTCTTGTTGTGATCCTTATGTTACATCATTAAAATAATTAAAAAATTAAGTGAGATAAGAAATTGACCAGGTAAGTATTAAAATCAATGCACATATTATAATGAGGTATTGAGGCTGCATTATATACTAGAAAAGGTGGGGGTAGGATGAATTGTTGATCCCTCTGAACAAAGCATATTGTGGTTTAGTGTGAAGCATTCTGCACATGGTTGACAGGTAGTAATAATAGATGATTACCAGAAAGACCCTTCTTTCACTTCAAGCTCGCACACTCACCAAAACCACAACATTGTTTTTACCATTTAGTTGTGATGACTCTGATGCTAAAACAACAATTTTTTGTTAATGACTTCTTAGTTTCGATAATGATTGTTAACTATCAAACATTTTTTTTCTGTTTCCGTCCTTTTCACATCCTCTCATGTGACAAGTTTCTAGACTCTTTTCATGGAAGAACAGTGATTCTTTTTGTGAGTTATCCTAGCAAAAGCTAGAGTAAATTCTTTGTTTGATTTGTGCTCTTAATTCTACAAGAATTAGCTTGATGTTATCCGGTTGTGTTAATAACCAAATAATTATGATAAGCATGGGGAGACCAATTAAGTCTTGATCCTTTTGCACCTTTGTTATGCTCATTATAATTAAATTGTAAGGGAAAATGGCACCATTAGTCTCTAACCTATTGCCCTAGTAGCAAGTCAGTGCCTAACTTTTTATAGTTGCATAGTCAGTAGCCAATGACGAAACCGTCCAAATCTTTGTTAAATCGCTATGTGCCTACTGCATGTCTGCTGTTATGAAGCTAGGTTTTGCTTCCCAACTTGGTCTGGCGTTTGGAAATTTGAAGTGAGACATTTCCATGACCACCTGATAATTTAATGAAGATTTGGACAATTCCTGTCACTGTGGACTGATTTTGCACTATGATGAAAGGTAGGGGATCAGCTTGGTCCTCTTTAAAAGTTGGAGGTCAATGTGCAATTTTCCCTTAATTTTTTTGAAGGTAGATCAGTTCTTGATGCAACAGTTCCTAGGAAACATTTGTGTTACAAAGTTATTATATAATATAGACATAATTCAGATTTCCAGTCAAGCATATTCAATTAGCTATAATGTGGTTCTGCATTACTTTTCCCATGTATGGATTGACATAATTAATGGAAGATTACTAAAACACAATGTTATCTACTTTATCACTTGCCTAATTACTTGATCATGTTCAGTGAGAAGAATTTTCATCTTGATATATTATAAAGTTGGCTAGTCGAGTAGAAACTCCTATTGTGTCTTACATGTTTCTCCACCATCAAGGTACAACTATAATATGGTAGTCTATTCTCAGGGGCTATTTGACATCCTTTCTTTATCTGGATCTTACACGTGCACTGAACTTGGAGGGAGAACTGGAGGACTTAGGGCATGTCTATCTAGCGTTGATGGCCATATCATTGGTGGTGGAGTTGGTGGACCCCTTACCGCTGCAGGACCGATTCAGGTAATATTTGTACAGTGAGAAAGAAGATCTTTTGTTAATTCTGCTTTCTATTATTTTTTTGTGCATGTGTGTATATTTGGATAAATCAAAGCGAGTTTGGTGGTGGTAGAATATGCAATGAATTGAGAAATCTTTTGCAAGTGATGATTTTGCATGACATTGGTGCATATAGATAGATGCTCTATCTAAAATCTGTGTATCAACTATTTTTGTTGGATCACTAGTTGAATTTCTATTCCTCTTTGCCATACTGGTATGCACTCCTTTCTATTTTATATGGACAGGCAAATAAGAACTTTGGACCTCCGTAATTTATTTTGCACGGTAAAATGATTATCTGCCAAGCCACTGCATAGTTTGGCTTGGATATCAAGAATTCTGTTGGATGAGGAATCCTGCAGGGTTTCAGCTTATTTTATTGCACCTGTGGATTGATGGATTTGTAGTTTCAATTGTTAATATAAGATGGGACGTTTATTAATTGTTAATAACAAAATGCATAGTTGACAAGCCTCAAAAATGTTTTATATTTACCAAATGTAGAGGATCTTTTATAGACCTGCAGTAGTTTTCTACCATTGAAAGCAAAGGAAAATGGAGGTTTCTTCTATGATATGTCATATGCTTACTGTCTAATAGAAGGTAGTACGCGTATAGTGTGGATAGAAAAGGAGAAGTCTCTTACATATGATTGAGAAATAAGCCTCTCTCTGGCTCTCTCGCTCTCTAGATGCCAATGTGCAAATGGGTGCCATTAACGTTATCTTCTTTCTTTGGACTTTGACTGTAATTAGTAATCAAACTCCATCTTGTGTGTATAATCCAAATCCAATTAGCTTTCCCTAACTTACGTACTAATGACTACATAGGTTCTATCTGATATCATTTTATTTCCTCTCCAAAAGAGGATGGTTGTATACAATTGAGATTTTTTTTTTCAGAAATTGGATGCAAATACTAATTCATGATCCGGCATGTATAGAATGGAAACTTCATTCTTGACTCTTAAAGAGAATTTTTATTTTTTTTTGATAAGTAATCATGTAATTTTATAAATCAAAAGATAATACACAAGAAGTGCATTATCAATTTAAACAAGATAGGAACAACAAGAAATTTGGCAACCCTTCTACTGGACTAATAGTTGCAGCCTTAAACCAACTATACAAAGTGAAGTAAAACAATTCTCTAAACTGTTCTGGCGTCCGTGTTACATTTTCAAAGCATCGACTGTTTCTTTCTCTCCACACACACCAAACAAGGCATCCTGGAATGAGATCCCAAGCAATCTTGCTATTCTTGTCTCGAAACTTTCTCTTCCATGCCCATACCACCTCCCCAATATGCCTTGGAAACACCCAACTCATCTGTTGTGAAGCCAAAATATCGTACCACAACCAACAAACACCTTCACAATGAATGAATAGATGGTCAATCTCTTCTCCATCCATCTTACACATATAGCACCATTCAGTTATATAACAACCTTTTCGTCGAAGGTTATCTGCCGTTAACACCTGCCCCCTCACGACCGTCCACAGTAAAAATGCCACCCTTGGGGGTAATTTACATTGCCATACCCTTTTCCATGGGTAAGAACTCTCCACAGGTTCCAATAAGGATCTGAAATAAGTGCGAACAGAGAACATACCATTTCGTGCCCCCCTCCACCTACTACGGTCATCCTCTTTAATTCTCTTTAAAATTCTCTTTTTCTCTCTTAAAGAGAATTTTTATGAAAGCCTTTCATTTGCTTCTCTTTGATGGAAGTTTGATTTTCCCTGAATTATGTATGATGGGTTAGATAATATCAATGGCTTATTAGTTAATGGCATCAACAGGTAATTGTTGGTACCTTCCTAGTAGACACGAAGAAGGATGTTACTGGCAAGCCACTGTCACCAATTGGTGGGGCATCCGCGTCTAGTCTGACCTTCCGTTCACCTGTTGATTCTCCTCATCAAACTGTTGTTGGAAGTCAATACATGATACAGCACCAGAGCATGCAATTAACACCTTCACATGTGATGGAATGGAGAGATGCCCACCAATCTCCTGAGAATAGCGACTATGATCCCGTTCCAGAATAGAAGAATATGCTAGAATTTCACTCATGTTGTACATTTCTAAGTCACGGGTTTTTTTAGGAGCAAAAAGGTTTTAACAATATCTGTATTTCATCACCTAATTGTACAGGTGTACAGGATATTTGAAATCTTTCATTCAGACCTATTGCCAATACTAAGTAGCAGCAAACATGTATTTACTTTTCAGGATATTGTGCACAGATCTGGTAGATTATTGATATATACTACCTTAAAAATTTCTCCGTTAATCTTGGCTCCTTATTTCTCTAATTCTGCCAGCAATTTCGCCTATATCTGTTCTATGCACGTCGATGAGATTTTTTTTAAAACGTGATTTATTAAAATATGGGGGAACGTACATGAGAGAAGCATTTGGAATTGTCTTGCTGATTTGCATTATTGTAGTCTGTTTTAACATTTTTTACATTCTATTTCTCTGTAAGCCTTGGCCTCTTTAGGAGTTTGCAGCTGAAAGTTGAAGGAAGAATTGTTTTTTGGTTATCCTGTAATTTTTTGACAAAACAAAATCTTCAGGGCGTTTGAATTTAAAGTCTTATTAAAACTGAAGGGGAAAAAAAAAAAAATTATTTCCCGTCCACACGAGTGAGTAATGTTATTCATAAGCAGTCCAAGTGACAATGAAGTCACTTGTGATAAGAGAACGAGCCTCCATGAGAATACAAGAAATCTACTCAAGGTTTCAGTATCCTCTCCCCTCATTTTCAAACATGGAGTATGTCTCGAAAATTTGTATAAAGTATGTACTACGAAAGTAAGAGGCATGTCCGTATATTGTTTTGTGGGTTGACCTAGTCAGGGCAATGAGACCGAGTAGTAAATTACATTGCCAACCGCCGTAGGGTACTTCCTTAACGGTCAAGATTGCGATGCCAAGCTTAGTCTCCATCAATTTTCAAATTTATTCATCCACTGCCCACAACTAAATTCCTCTTTATCTAACATGCATGCACGTGCTCAACCATGAATGTTTCATTTATTTAAATATTTTTTTGAAACCCTTCATTTATTTATATAAAATAAGTAGATTTAATATTAGCACCTACAACATAAAATTGTCGGTTCTATTACAGGATCACAAGGTACATTGGTACTCACTGATTTTAGAGACGTTACGATTTTTTATTTTCCTGAAATAGAAGAAGATTTCAAAAGTACTATATCTGAAATTTTAGGATGCAATATTTTTACTTCAGGAATTCTAACTTCTAACACTAATGCCATCTACTTATGAAAGGTTGTGGAGTTCGAAAATGATTGCAAGTATTGGATTTTCCACAGCCTACTGTTGGGGGGGACAAGAAGAAAGAAAAATTGAGTTTTGGCACATGTACACCCTCGTTTTTCCTAGGGCAAGACATGGTCCCAAAAGTTTCGGGGTATTTAATAAATGGAACCGTCTTGTCCAAATATAATTATGGAATTGTTTGGGTTCGGTTCCGTTCGATTCCGTTCGATTCCATACCATAATTAATTTTTTTAACATTTACAGCAATACTATATAAATACAATTAATTACATGTTCATTCGTAGCTTCAATGAGCGATTGGAGAGGGAAAGTCGGACTCGGCAGTCGGCGGCTTCGATTTGGGCATGTAGATGTAGGATTTCAATTTATCAAATGATTTTGGGTTAGTAGACATGTTCTTATCGAATGAAAGTATGAAATTGGAAAGGGAAGGATAAAAACTTAAAAATATCTATATCTTGGGCTAACAATGAAATTAATAATTGGACCAAAAAATTAAAACAAAAAATTGAATGGGAAAATTAGGCCTGGCACCCCAATATTTGGACAAATTAGATTTATACCTTAAACTAAATTAAAAATTAACTAAAATAAATTATAACAGTAATTAATACGCTCTCTTCTCCCTAAACCTCAACCTAAGGCCCAATAGCGTCTCTTTCAAACACTCTTCGTCTCTCAAGCACTCCCTGTTTTGGCCGTCGATTTCATCTTCATCTTCGTCCGTTTTCGCCGATTTCATCTTCGTGCCCGTCCTTTTTCCATCTTCTATTTCTCTATTCGTGGATCTCTCTTTAAAATTCCTAAGCGTTCCTCCACAAACAAAATCAAATGTAAATGTTACAATTCCAACAGAATTTTTCATGCGGAAAACCCAATTTCTTTCATGTCCGAATCCTTTTCCTTATGATATCAAACATATATTGATTCAACCATTGTCGTGGACCTGAATTGATGAATTCTTGGAGGACCATTTTGTCTGATAGATTGGAATAGTGAAAAAGAATTCATATTCACGAATTTATTGGGAAAAAGATTTAGTGTATCCATGGTGTTTGTAGAATGTCCTCGAAGAAGAATACTGTGTATATGTGTAATTAGAAAAAAAGGTAGGACAATACCTTTTGGGTATTTCAGGTAACAAAAAGAAGACAACTAAGGGATGGAAGAAAATTAAAGTTTCTTATTATTCTGATTTCTGGGTTTTTACGAACAAGTCAAATCCACAAAAGCCCAGTTGGAAATTTTGTTCTTTGAAAAAGAAATAAGACTAATAGATTCTGAAAGCAGAAATAGGAGAATGCAGAATATGAATATCAATTTATTAGTAGACAAAATGTAGAAATATGACCTTTTGTTTTAAAGGAAAAAGAAAGTGTTCTCTTCTCAAAACCTCATTCTGAATACAGGGCAAAGCATCGAATTTTGAAGAGAATAAAGTGCAGGCAAAGGTGTTTGTAGAATGTCCGGAAAGAGGAATAATGTGTTTTATAGTTTATGTTTCTTTTTTATATTTATTTTCACCAATAAATCTGCTGAGGTTCATGAAAAAAGTGAGATGTTTTGGAAGTACTACGAAGATGTTTAACTTGGACTTTAGAAAAGTTACAAGGTATTCGCCAAGCCTCAACCGGGCAAATAATAACTCAATTGTGTTACACCAACATGAAAATTGTCAATTTGTCACTTTTTTGAATTTGTGTCACTTTTTTTTAGTGTTCATCACTTTTTATTAAATTTTTTATCACTTTTTAATGTTTGTTACTTTTTTTTGTCAATTCTTCGAAAGTTCTATCACTTTTTTGAATGACAAACATCATTTTTGTAATTGTTACGAGCCTTCTGAGACCCTCCACCTCGTCCATCCATCTCATCCGCCACGTGTTGGCCGAACGACATGTTGTGCCACATGGCAGACGAACTGAATACGTGGCGGGCAAACTGAAACGCTGTTGCTCCTCCCCAAAGAAGAATTGAACTCATCCGCCCTTCACGATGGATGCAAAGGCCTGCACTTCACACCTTGCACTTCAAGATCCTCCTCGCCGCGCCCTTGCCAAGATCTTTTAGGAGATCTCCAAGGTCAAGTCCTTGATGGGACGTGTGACAGGTCACAAACGATCAATTCACGCTGACATGTCAGAAACCATTTAATGTCCACTAACCTATGGATTGACGGATTGACGGCTATGAGATGACGACTCATACAAGATCCGAAGACACGTGCCCCTTTATTCAACGGTCCACCTCTCCCCTTTACTAGTATAAATACCCCCACACTGGTAAGAGTAAGGGGATTCGAACTTTTGTGAGCTTTTCACCTTAACTCTCAGCATATATTTAACTTCCCGTTTCGTCGAAACATTGATTTAACCGTCGGAGTGCTCGCGGCCGCCTCCAACACCACCGGAAAAGGCCACAGGGAGAAGCTGACGTGAAGACTTATCCTGTTGGCCACGAGTTCGAGCCATTGTTCTAGGTCTATCGATCATCAATTTCTAATGAATGCCATGTTTTGCAATTTTTAATATTCTACAATCTTAGTTTCATCTATATTTGTTCACAGTCGATCTCAAATTCGAGTGTTTAATTGACCGATCTTTAATTATTGTATAAACAAGACAAGACTTTAGATATTCAATGTTTGATTCAGTTTAAAATTGGAATTAAAATTAAAGTCAAAGTCAACGGTTAACTATAATCACATATTTTATATGATTCACTGCTGAAATTTTAAACTTTATAAAACTAGAAAACTAATTACTTAATTTTCAAGATCTTCCATGTCAAATCATCAAGAACATTAATAATGTGAACCATACCTTAATTCTTGGAGAATAATTCTTTAATAATGGATCTTGATTTCGGATCTTAAATCTTGATTATTGACTCTTTTGGTTTTTGAGCTCTTGATCTTGATTTTGACTTTTTGCTCCATAATTTTGATTGTCTTGTTTTTCAATTTAATTGCTCTAATCCTTCTTCTTGATTCTTATTTTTTAATCTAAATTCTTGGTTATAGGTTTCTTGATATTCCTTTTCAATAAACTTTCTTTTGCATTCTTTTATTGATGGGATGACACAAAAAATGAGAAGTGACATATGAATTGAGAATCATAACCCTATTTATTGTTTCCATATGTATTTCGCACATTATCAAATACAATCCTAATGGATCTGGTCTCTATACATATAATCCGGTCCACACTTTATTTAGATGTCATAAGCCTAACAATTTAATTCTTTATTAGACCATTTTAATTGGGCTCAACTTTAAGATAACCTTATACACAATTTACTACATATGTAGAAGCACATGACAAATTAAGAAGAGGCAATTACATAAATCCAAGTAATTAAAGATTGCTTTTTAAAAATCAGGTGCAAAATTTATTTATTCAAAAATCAGGTAATATAAAAACCCTAACCCTAATCCCCAAACAAAACCTAAATCTATTCTCTCATCCTCCTCTTCGATTATCGTCACACTCTCTCTACCCTCTCCCTCTCCCTCACAGCCGTCACCATTGAGGAGCGCCCGTCGCTGGAGAGTCGAGCAGCGGTGACCAACCTCGCGCAGATCTCCCTCACCGCCGTATGAGATTCCAACCTCGCGCAGATATCTCTAATTTCTTGTACGAACTGTGTGAGTGGAAATGGCAGGGCCTTGAATCTTACCTGCCAGACTTGTTATCCATCCACTCTGGTTTCACACCGACGCAGATCTCTCTAATTTTTGGAAAGAAATGTTATCCGGCCACTCTGGTTTCACACCGGCGCCGCGATTTCTGGTGGTGTTTTTGTGCTGTTGTGTTGCTCGAAGATATTTAGAGCGATGTGTGGTTTTCATGCTGATGTGGTTTTCAGCAGTGGCGGAGTGGAGGTGTGGTGGTGGTGTTGCGTTGGGCTGCAGTGGGGGTGTTGATGCTGGTTGTAGTGGTGGTGGTGTTGTGTCGGGCTGCGGTGTGTGGTTGGATGCGGTGGTGGGTGGGTGGGTTCGGTGCTATTGACGGCCTGGTGGCGGCACTATCAGTGTGTGTGGTGTTGTGATGTTATTGTTGGTGGTGGTGTGTGGTTGGATGCGATGGTGGTGGGTATGTGTGCTGTGGTATTGACGACGTAGTGACGTTACTGCCGGTGCCAGTGTGGTGTTGTGATGTTATTGTTGGTGGTGGTGATAGTTGGAGTGGTGGTGTCGTGGTCGTGGTCGTGGTCGCGGTGGCAGAGGCGAAGGCGGGATGAAGAGTGTTTGTGACCACTATTTGGTTGATTTGTGACCAAGCGTTGGTGGTGAATCGGGATTGAGATCGAGTTTTTGATGTATATGACCTATTATTTGTTTATCTGTGACTAATTGTTAAATCGTGACCTTAAAATCTAATAATTTGTAACTAAAAAAATAATTTGTGACCAAAAATTTGAACATATGCGATCGATACATAAACTGTGACTTATAAATTTTTCGATTCGTGATCAATGAAATAAACTGTGACCTGTAAAATTTTTGATTTGTGACATCGAAATAATCCGTGACCAATTAATTTGATAATATGTGACCAATAAAAAAGTTGTGACATACAATTATATATCTGTACTTTATTATATTTAATTAATAAAAATATTTTAATTAATAAATAAATACCTATTTTTGCATTTTAAAACTTAAAACCTGACAATTGAATTGGTGATACTTAACATCTGATTTATGATTTTTTCCCTTTTAATAAACCCAACATTCGCAACTTTTAAACTACAAACTCTTATCATTTTTTATCAAAATCTAATAAAAATTCAATTGTTATCTAAATGACTTAAACATAATATGCTTTTTTTTTTTTTGTAGGGATTAAAATTATTTTTGTTAATAAATTGTGATAAAAATTGATGAAATATATGATTAAAAAATTATTAATCCCATAAAATATATTATTAAAATTAATTGTCAAGCATAATAAAAATTTTAAAACTTTCTTTTAAGGAGAAGCATGCATAATAGTGACCGAAACAAAATGTCCAAGTTCTCTTCACTTAGTGCGTGTTAGACGAGGAAGATTTTTAGTAGATTTATGATATAAAATTTTGAAATGTATAATTGAAAAACAGTGTTAATATTGATTCTCGGACCCCACCTCCGACCCCAGCATCTTCAAACCCGCAAACCACCCAAGATTCGCCATTTTTGTAGCCTGTAACTCTATAGCAGTATCGTCAATTTCCCAACTTCGTATATTTGCATATCTACTCTATTTCTGTATAAAATCTGAAATGCAACTGTAGTTTTCTGGGCTTCTTCTCATTGGAATTTTCTGTTATTGTTTTCATTCAGTCAGTGATTTTTGTAGTTGACTAAACGTTTTTTTGGTGTTTTCTGCAAGTGGGTTGGTAGCAATTTTTGTAATTGGAAAAACGTCTAATCTTGTTGTATGATGCTGTTTTGATCGGTGTAATTAGGTGTATTGAGATTAGAAGGGTTAATCGTTGTGTTCCATTATTTTGATGCAATTTGTCAACTTGGTGGAAGTGATTGATTATTGTCAATATTTTCGGAAGTTGGGTGCAGCAAGAAGGTTAAGATAGTCTTTTTCGTATATAGAAAAATAAAAGAACATAGAAAAACAGGAGATGGTTCTTTGGTTCATGAATATTTTATCTCTTCATCGAGAATTTAGCTCTTTTCTGCATCTAGATTAGAGCAAGTGAATCTTGAATTTTGTTGTGATTTGAAAATTAAAGTGTTTACTTTGCTTTTTGCGCAGGTATTTATCAAGAATATGGAGGAAGATATAAGAAATCGTTAGGGAAGGAAAAATATTTATGATGAAAGTATATATGAGTAGTTGGTCAACTGGGAATCTGGGATCTTGAGAAGTGGAGGTTTACTAGATCTAGAACTATGGTAGAATGGTTTGGGTATTATTTTGTTATTTTATATCATCAATAGATGTGTGTTTGCAGAGAAAATCACATTCAAACCTGGGGTTTGGGGTTTAATTTCAATTGATTGGGGTTTTCTAAATTGAATTTGATACATTAATGGATTGAGAAAAAAGTAGTCTCCGTGTCTGCAATGTTAAAGCTGGTAGTTCTACAATTGTCTATTGCCTTGATTATTGTCTCAGCATTTGCAGTCGATATTGAATTCTCCAACTGCAACTGTGACGACGATGGATTTTGGAGTCTCAATCATATTCTTGATTGCCAGAAAGCGAGTGATTTCTTTATTGCAATTGCCTATTTTTCTATTCCAATCGAGTTGCTTTACTTTCTTAGCTGCTCGAATGTTCCATTCAAATGGGTGCTTCTCCAATTTGTTGCATTTATAGTCCTCTGTGGGTTGACTCATCTGCTCAATGGCTGGACATACTATGGTCCTCCTTCTTTCCAGTTGATGATGGCGCTTACGGTGGCAAAAATTTTGACTGCCCTTGTCTCTTTTGCAACTGCAATTACCCTCCTGACTCTGATCCCTCTTCTTCTCAAAATAAAAGTTAGGGAACTCTTCTTGAGGCAAAATGTGTTGGAACGTGATCAAGAGGTTGGGATGATGAAGAAACAGACAGAGGCGAGCATGCATGTCCGGATGCTTACCCAAGAAATTAGGAAGTCGCTTGATAAGGACACAATACTATACACGACTCTTGTTGAGCTTTCCAAAACCTTGGATTTGCAGAATTGTGCAGTTTGGATGCTGAATGAGAATGGAATGGAGATGGACTTGACCTATCAGTTGAGTGCAACTTTGAGAGAGCATCATAGGATGCCAATGAGTTCAATTTCCATAAATGACCCGGATGTGTTGGAGATCATAAAAAACGAAAGAGTGAGATTTTTGAGACAAGAATCGGTTTTGGGAGCTGCAAGCTGTGGTGGGAGTACTGAGACGGGTGCTATTGCAGCAATTAGGATGCCGATGCTTCGTGCTTCTAATTTCAAAGGTGGGACACCGGAGTTTGTTGATACTCGTTATGCCATATTAGTTTTGATTCTTCCAAGTACAAACGATAGAGTTTGGAGCAACGATGAAATGCAGATAGTAGAAGTGGTTGCTGATCAGGTGGCTGTTGCTCTGTCCCATGCTGCAATTCTTGAGGAGTCTCAGTCAATGAGGGAGAAACTGGAAGAGCAAAATCGGGTTTTTCAGCAAGCTAAAATGAATGCAATGATGGCAAACCAGGCAAGGGATGCTTTTCAAAGAGTGATGAGCAATGGGATGAGGCGCCCACTTCATTCAATATCGGGCTTACTAGCCATATTTCAAGACGAGAATAAGAGATCTGAACAGGGGATCATTGTCGACACAGTGCTTAAAACTAGTAATGTTCTCTCGACTTTAATAAATGATGCAATGGAGATATCTGCCAAAGATGATGTTAGATTTCCATTAGAGATGAGACCCTTTCGGCTGCATTCTATGATCAGAGAAGCTTCGTGTCTTGTTAAGTGTTTGTGTGTTTACAAAGGCTTTGGTTTCTCCACAGATCTTCCTAATTCTTTGCCTAATGAGGTCATGGGTGATGAGAGGAGGACATTTCAGGTATTGCTGCATATGGTTGGGCATTTATTGAATGTCAGTGATGGAAAAGGGTTAGTCATATTCCGGGCTGTTGAGGATGGTGGAACTGAGGGCAGGGATGACAATTTGTGGGCAGCAAAAAGACCAAGCACTACTGATGAGTATGTGAGCATGAAATTTGAAATTGAAGTTAACGTTGAAGGTTTTCGATTGGAAAGCTCGACATCTACAAATTATTTAGCTGGCAGGAGGAAAAACTACAAAGAAATAAAACAGGGACTGAGCTTCAGCATGTGCAAAAAGCTTGTGCAGGTGAGGATTCTGAATTTTTGCCGTCATCAATTTCTATTGCTTGGGTTTAATTAGTTTTTTGTGAACAACTGTTGCACTATTACTCCTAAAATCTGAATTAGTGCTACTGGGTGAGCGTGTTTTCATCGGAACTCCAGATAGTTTTAATATTATATACACAGAATTCTACGTGCCATCCTACGTAGTTTATGTCTTCTCCTTTCCTGGATGCTAATTTTAGTTGAGTTTCTTTACAGCATGCCATTATTGGTCGTTGATGCTTTTTGCTATATTTTTGTTGATAAGTTTGATACATGAATGCAATCTGAAACAAATGAAATCATTTGCACATTGGGAAATATGAGTGAAGTCATAAACTCTATTAATATATGGTATAGAGTTGAAAATATAATTTTTCTTTCAATTTTTTGTGGGTTGATGGGAAAAACCTGCCAGTTTTGTCCTAATACCATACATTTTTCCGTTAGTTCTTGATGATTGTGCCAAGAGTTACATCGTTCCTACTAGGGAGTGTGGGCGATAGGTGAAAGATAAGAGTGTGCCAAGGGTTAAATCACTACAAGGGAGTGAAGGTGATCGGTGGAAGATGCTTGACCACACATGTGAGGAGATTTTTGCAGGAAAGGGTAAAAAGGAATGTGGACCATATGGTTTTCTAATAATCTTGGTAGCATCTTTTGTTTTGTATATAAATGGCAAGAGCCAGAGTTTTTTTTGAGCATTCAAGGATGGTTCTAGTGCAGCATAAGAATCAACCTGCAACTTGTTACCCTTCCTGCTTCATTAATTTAGAGTTTTCAAGATTCGTCAAGCACCTTAGACAGTACTTTAAACCTCGTGTGCTCCTTACAATATCTTCTAAAATTTAAGACAGTACATGAACTGTATTTTATATTCCGCCAAGTTCAACTTTATTCTCCAACAGGCCCACAATTGAATTACCTTGATTTAATATCTCTGAAAGAATTTCTAGGCTTGTGAAAACAGATTATGCTTTCAGAAGCATATTAAGGAGGTGGGCATCTCGTTACTATTGTAATATTTTCTACTTGACACAATCTCTGACAAAGTGTTATCTTGTTTTAATAAGCTGGCTTTGATCGTGGAAACTAGATTCATTGCTAAATGCGCTTATATGTTATCTTTTAAATTCTTTTTTCATCCTTCATGTAAAAACAAGCACATTGAGAAAATTTGTTATCTAACCTTTGGTGAACATAAGATCTAGTCACTTTAATCAAGCTTTGACATGTGAATGGTGTGATGATTGGTTGCTTTTTTAAAATCCTGTGGGATGTCTTTTTTAGTGCTTGTGTAAAAATGAGCTCCTTTAGTACGTCTCTTAACTAGATCATTGACAAACACATGATTTAATTACATATTTAGCTGTGCATGTTATGGGCGGAAGTGAGGAATGGTCACATTTTACTAGTCCTGCTGAATTGCTTTTATTTCCTTTGCAAGTTTTGATAATGTCCGGTTCTGGGGATGCATAGTAGCTTTGCTATCAAATCTTGAACTTCGCTTGCACAAGAGGGATTCTATTATCCATACGCTTCGCTTAAATGCCAAAATAATGTGTCATGAGCCCAATGTCACCATTTAAACTCAGGATCTTGGTTATTCTTGGTTTACCAGGTTGATGTTATATTGTTTTTGGCATTGACATGGAAGAGTCCTTAAATTACGAGGGAAGTTCTAATGTTTATTTTGTTCAAATCTTAGTGCTTCAAAATCCTTGGGTGATTAGGCTAAAACAACGTTAACTTGGGATGCTGGTAGCTTTAGAAGGGCGGTTCTCAAGGATAGGATTGACAAAATGGTGGTATTGAGTTTGGTCTGCTATGTGCTCGTCACTTGGATTGCTAGATATTTTACATCTGCCACAAACCTGATGCGTCCAAATTTCTGCTTATTACCTGTTTCTTTTCTTTCTTTTTCCGTCTTTTTGAAGTCTAACAGGCTGAAAGGGAAAAACATAATTGAGGGCGGAAAATATGAAGTGAAGGTGGATATTAGTTTGATACTGGCTTTGAGTTTCTTTGAAGATTAGAACAAATTAAGAAACACGTATACACATTTATGTCAAAGGAGATTAACGAGGGAATTATGATGAATTTAAATTTGTTGTGGCTGTGCATGTGCTAGTAGTATAGAAGACGTAGAAATCTTTGTATTGGAGATCTTACTAAGTTTACACTTTAGATACCTTTTTAAGGGAAAGAAATTAGAATTTATTGTGAAGGATTTTCTGAGATTTGATTTATTCTCTTATCTAGAAGTGATTGATTTGCATTAGGAATTTATAATGTAAAACATTAAACAAAGGGATGGCATATACATGCCAGTAAACCCCAAATGTGTATGGGTTGAGCTCACGATCCACAATTGAGAAATTCAAAGACAAGAAATGGGCACTTGTCTTGGCCTAGAATCCAAAAGAAGACTTGCCTTGTCCAAAGATCCAACAACGCATTACGAAAGCAAGCACATTGATATAAGATAACTTCATATACAATTCAAGTTTGCAAGATCAAAATACCGATTACCCAAATTTTCAACAAGCCTCCCTTTATGGCCTGTCACATGGTTTAGCTCTGTAACGACCCGGGTCCCACTTAATGGGCTGTCCCGACAGTTAGATCGACGACGTACTATCCCCACTGTACCAACATGAGCTTTTTCAGCATGCTTTGTCCTCACTCGCACGCTCTCCGAGAAAACTTCTCAGGGGGGTCACCCATCATAGAATTGCTCCAAGCCAAACACGCTTAACTGTGGAGTTTCTAACGATGGACTTCCGGAAAAGAAGGTGCACCTTATTGGTGGTATGAGTAGTACCTATCAAATCTTTTAAGCTTTCCTGGTCTGGGTATTACAATCACCCCCCGTTAGACTCGCGACGTCCTCGTCGCGCTTGACCCATCTGAGGATTTGTTGCCAGGCGTTGGGATTCTAGAGGTGGCTCCTACGGGTTCAAGAGGTGGCTCTCGCCCTTGACGTAGCACTTTGTCCTGCATAGCACTTAGTTCTCGATTTCCGGCGGCAACCGAGCTCTGATACCATTTGTAACGACCCGGGTCCCACTTAATGGGCTGTCCCGGCCGTTAGATCGACGACGTATTGTCCCCACTGTACCAACATGAGTCTTTTCAACATCTTTTGTCCTCACTCGCACGCTTCCCGAGAAAACTTCCCAGGAGGGTCACCCATCATAGAATTGCTCCAAGCACGCTTAACTGTGGAGTTTCTAACGATGGACTTCCGGAAAAGAAGGTGCACCTTATTGGTGGTATGAGTAGTACCCATCAAATCTTTTAAGCTTTCCTGATCTGGGTATTACAAGCTCACTTCATGCTATACCACATTAAGTTTCCTTATTCTTTGCCCTGGAAGGGAGAGGTTGTGAGAGTATAAATTTTACAGTCCAAATTACTACTGGAGGATAGGAATCGTGTTTGGACTTGTATAGATCTGTAGGACACTGGTACAGTCAATGTTTGGTGAGAAATTGTGTTTGGACTGTTCTACTTAATAAACACTATACATCTCTAAGTAACAATTAGGGTCTGATTGCAATGGTGGAAAATGGGTGGAAAGAAAATGAATTACAAGGAAAGTAATTGCCTAGAACTTGTTTTCCAGGGAATTGTTAATTAAGTGTGTGTGATTGATATTTTTTTCCACTTGGAAAATGTTAAAATTTTCCATCTTTTGATATTTGATTAATTTTATTTTCCATGGAAATTTATTTTTTTAGTGCATGTGATATAAATTAAAAACTCGAAACGAGAGATTAAATAATTACCAACACGGTAAAAGATTATTTAGCAGGATCAAATCAATGCTAACTTCTAGATTTTACATGGCTACAAGGAAGATTATTTATCCCAGTCTCAAAATTAACAAGAAGAAAAGGCAAAAGAAAAAAAAATCATGCCCACTCTGCATCAGCCTCTCCGTCGCCGCCTCCTCCCTACCAAATTTCACCACCAAAATTCCACTCTGCATCAGCCTCTTCGCCCCCGCCTCGTCCCTACCAAATTTCCAATTCTCACACTTTAATTTCAAGCCAAGAAATTCCACTTCTTGAAACCATTGTCTTCATTATTCATAAGGGGGAAATGGCGAAGGGACTGATGGTGAAACCTGTGGTGGTGGTGGTGATGAAGGGAGCAATACTGCAGTTAAAGGAACCATCTTAGCTGGTCTTTTGCTCGTGGGTGCGGTTGGAGGATTTGGTTCTTTGGGTCACATTTATAAGGATCAAATCAATGCTTTCTTGACCCAGTTTTCAGGGTTCATAAGGTAAATCCGGTGTGGAAATCACGTGGTTTGTCCGGCGGCAACGAGAATGAATTTGGAGCAGAAGTACCGGTGTAGTGGATGAATTTGGTTGCAATTCTCACTTGCCAAGAAAACAAAAAACCCAATGAAACATGGGAAAACCAATTCAAGGATTGTGTGGAAAAGAGGGTCACGTGCAAGAAAAGTGGAAAATGTTTTGCCTGGAAAATTTATCTTATCAAACAGCAAAATAGTTGGAAAATGGTGGAAGTTTTCCATCTTCCATGGAATTTATTGCCTATCAAACAGGGCCTTAGGTCAGTGTTAAAGATCGTAACTGATTAGTTAATAACCCAGCACTTTTTAAACCTTCTCCTTGTATAGCCAGATATATAATCGGTGTATATTGTTGCTCTCAATTAGGTTTCACACGCTTGAAAACTATTTGACAATATCTCTTGTTTCTTTTCACGGAATAGCATTTAAGAAATCATTTTACCTGCATGTGACCAAAATTGAAGTATACGAGCCTTAACATCCGTCTTGTACGATCGAACTGTACAAGCCTTTGGCTGTAGGAGCAGGGAATCTAATCTTCAAAATAACTTATCCCTGTTGATTTCTAGTTTATCATTGTATAAATGTATAGTACTTATCTGTATTGAAGTATCTCAATGTTATCCATGTTGATTTCTAGTTTATCATGTCACTATTCCATTTTCGAAATTTCCATGCAAGTTGAATCTATTTTACGAACTTCATTGCTACTATTGTTTAACCTGATCGTGTTGTGGTGCAAAAATTTCTGCAGATGATGCAAGGTAATATCTGGATGTCCTCAAATTCAGAGGGACGTGTGCATAGTATGAGTTTTACTCTCAGAATCCAGAAGCAGTCTTCTTTTAGAAGACACGTGTTTGAACTTGGGAATTCCGAGCAACAGGTCTCTAACTCGAAGCTGAGGGGACTTAGGGTAATATTAGCTGATGATGATGATATAAATAGAATGGTTAGTAAAAAGCTGCTGGAGAAACTAGGCTGCCAATTAACTACCGTTTCATCTGGTTTCGAGTGCCTGAGCGCTCTGGGGCCATCTGCCACTTCTTTCCAGGTTGTCATTTTGGATCTACACATGCCAGAAATGGACGGGTTTGAAGTTGCTTTGAGAATCCGCAAGTTTTGCAGCCGTAATTGGCCGTTAATCATAGCCATGTCAGCGAGTGCAGAGGAGCATATATTGGAAAAATGCTTACAAGCCGGCATGAATGGCCTTATTCGAAAACCCGTTCTTCTCCAAGGAATGGCTGACGAGCTCAGGAGGGTCCTGCAAAGATCAGGTGAAGGGCTGTGAAAGAATGCTAATCAAAATCTTCAGATTAAACTTGTAGAAAATTCAATTGGAAATCAACTGTTAATGATTTTTCTAACCAACTACTCTCATTAATATTCAGGTAATTAATTAGCTTTACATCAAAATTATGCCATTTGAACAGTCAGTGGTAAGTTATTGTCTACTTGGTTGTTCCATTAAAATCTGATCATCTCTGTTTGAATTATTTTGATAACTAAAATTAATTTTAATTAATTACCTTCAGAAAATGGTTTCAACATATTGTGATAGGGTAAAAGACCTGAATGGTCCCCCAAACCAAACTCTACATTATGTGCAAAAAAAGGGTTCTCATATTACAAATTCGTCTCTTAACTTTTAAGTCGTGAATCTTGTTACTCTATGTTTGATGTACATTTTTTAGGGGAGAATGTATTTTTTTGATTTGATGTGATGTGATGGGGAATATGTGGTTGAAAAAGAAGAAAAAAATATTGATGTGATGAAAAATATTATTTTATTGAAAAATGTGTGGTTGAAAATGAGTAGAAGAATGATAATGAAAATGAGAATGTGACCCAAACAAGGGCTTAAAAAGAAAAGAGATGATATTTCTATTGAGGGGGGCTACCGAATTGTGTCCCCCATCTCACATGATTTGCGGATCCCGTGCGCATTAAAAAATGTTGTGCTGAGGCCCCACCCCCTGATGTGAGAGGGGGGACACTATTTGGTAATTCTCCCTCGATACATGTAGCACGACCCTAAAATGAATTTCATCCAAATATGAAACTTGGGTTTGGGTCTAATAATTCTCGGAAATTATACGTTTAAAGTAGCTCATTTTCATCCTTGAATTTTCATTTCTCATAAATTGGTTTCAATCAATTGAGTATACTATGGTAATCCTCTGGTGAATTAGAACACGTTCAGTCTTCAAACTTCCATAATCAATTAACGAGTCCCGCTTAAGTTGTTGGTTCAAATTGATCAAAACAACTAAATTAAAATAAATATTCAACGAAGTTTCGCTTGTAAGAGGATACCACATTACCTTAATAGTTCTCAATTTCTAATAGATGCATGAATAATTTTGACGAGTACACGACTTTCAAAGAAACACAAATTCAGAATTGGTGCACATTTGGCCAAACTTAAAGAAACTTCTAATAAGTTTCATTACAAGTAAATAAGTATAGCCTATGTTTGATTCATGTTTATAAATACTCAAATCCCTTTTTATACACATATTTAAAAATTCACCTATCCATCATTTTTTATATTTATTTATAACTTAAATCGTTTTAAACACTTCCTCAACATGCTTAATGTACGGATCATCTTCAAAGCATCGAGGGCTTGTTTAATTGAAAGAATAATGTTAAGTGTACATTTTATGGTTTACATCTTTTTTGACATCCTTTGTGTTTTCAAAAAAAATTGGACGGAAAAATAGTTTTTTTAAACTGGCAAATGATGTGTTGTCACATGACACAATGTAAATAATGATATCAAATATGATGTATATGTAACATGATTGTAGTTGAAATGAGGGGAATGGATCTACATGATAATAATGATGAGTTGTGGAGCCTTATTATTGTTGATTCATTGTAAATTTTGATTTTACCTAATTTTTCTTATAAATGGACAGTCGTCATTAGACTTTTAAATTGTCATCATAAAAGGGAGAAATAGATGTTAGAGAAGATATGCGTGTCATTTTCTCTTGTAAACTTCTCTCATCATAGTGAATTATTGTAGTGACAGAAAATAACATAGTTCACATTACTTTATAAATTTTGTATCTCTTTATTTTTTTTGCTAATTGATTGCTCT
This sequence comes from Fraxinus americana, assembly GCA_035079005.1. Lineage (NCBI taxonomy): Eukaryota > Viridiplantae > Streptophyta > Magnoliopsida > Lamiales > Oleaceae > Fraxinus > Fraxinus americana. Next base: position 5,681,889 of record CM068713.1, on the reverse strand, counting down.
TAGTAGAATATAATTATGCTTTCTAATTCTCAACAATTGATATAAGAGCTTTTAGTTTTGATTGAGAGCAATGATGGCGAAGAAGGAACATCAATTGGAATTTGTAAGTTTGATTGTATGGATTTTGCGTTCTAGAGAATGCATATTGATGATTATTTGTACCATAAAAAATTGGATCAGCCCCTTTTGAATGTGAAATCGGAAGGAATGAAGGACGATAAGTGGAAACTCCTTGATTGTCAAGTGTTGGGTGCTATCCGATTAACACCGTCAAAAAACTTTGGTCACAATGTGGCAACAAAGAAAACCAAGATAGATTTGATGAAGGTATTGTCCGATATATCTGATAAGTAATCCGCATGTAATAAGCTACACCAGATGAGAAAATCATTTAATTTGAAGATTGTTGAATGTCGTCCAACATAAAACCTTCAATAAATTGAATACTATTATCAATCAGTTGATTTTAAATTTGATGATGAGGTATGTGCTCGAATCTTATTGGCATCACTACCGAATAGTTGGGAGTCTATGAGAGTTACGGTCAATAACTTTATAATTGGCAGCATGTTTCAACACTACAAGGTGTGTTCCGATAGTAAGTCTCCTCCCCCAAAAGCACGACTCTAGTTCTTTTAGATCTGATAGTGGTGATTGAGTGGCGATGATAATGGTGACAATGAGACGGTGGTGATGGTAATTTTAAAAAAAAATGTGTGTGTTTTTTTTTAAGATCTAATCTATAAAAAAAACCTTTTAGGTGATTAGTTGGTGGTAGGTGTCTTCGGTGGTGGTAGGGTAACAGTAATGGTGGTGACGGTGATGGTATATATATATTATAAATCATGTATATGGGTTGGTGATGGTAGCTGTTGGTAGTGATGTGGCCGCTATGATGGTGCTACTTTTTAAAAAGAACTATACACGTTATAACATCATGACATATTACAATTTTAAAGAAATTATGTATATTGTAATATAGTTAAATTTAAATCAACATAAAGTGTAATTTATAATAACTAAACTTATTAAATGTAGGATTTCCCAAATTTTACTACGTAAAAATTTTATACATGTCAAAAAATTAAATACATTATGATAAAAAAAAACATTTAATTAATTAGATATTTTAAAAGCTAGACCAAAACAACACATGATATTTCAACCGAAGAACTTCTTGTATTGCTCTATAGACAAAATGAGGACCATGGTAAAAGTAAAAAATCTATCCATTTGATTCTATATTTGTTCGAAAAAATTCTTAGCCAATTGCCAAACCAAAACATCCTTGGATAGATAGTATAGAGCATCCTGCGACTAGTAATGAAAAGACTATTTTAGCCTAGCATCTTCTAGGAATATATCAAGATTTCTTATCGTATGTGAGTCACATTATCATTATTTTATCAAAAAATTATCACATCACGATCATTTAAAAAATAAAATAAACACGATGAGATGATGTTTGCAATTTAAACATAGAATTTAAGATTCTACAAATATACGTTATCATTGACATTTGACGTTTTTTATTATTTGCCTTTCCAATCTCACAACATGCCAATAATATATTTGGTGAGGTAAATCGAAAAATAATAATCAAAATAATAAAACTAAGTAATAATTTTTTCATTAATTATATCATTTAATAATATTTTCCTACGATAATTGAGGATTTGGGTGAAAAGAGGAATTCTATATAGGTGTGTGGTGAAATTTATGTCGATGGCATGAAAAACATGGAGATTGTCCCGGGATCTTTTTGGCAAAAATATTCGACACGAGCTAATTCTTGAAATTTGTTATTCTAAATGATTATACTATTTACTGCGGAGCATATTAAGCCCCTGTTTGTTTCCAATTTTAATGAAAATTTGTACCGTTGCAATCGGAAATAGCCGCTTTTGTTGATCAATTTGTCTCACAGTGGAACCCATTTGGTTGAAAAAAAAAAAGGATCAAAAAATCAATTCTTCTGTTAAAATAATGGGAAACAAACGGGTTCTAAGTCTCTGTTTTGAGAAATCTGATAGTTGGAGTTTAACAAATTTTCTCTCAAATGTAGCATCACAAGCTGCAGAAGAGACGTCGAAGCGTTGACTCGTTTTTTTTTGTTAAGATGATGTTGGGAAAATTCCAAAAAAGAGCCAAAATAAAAAAAAGTACTTTTCTTTTTTCATGCAGGAATATATGCCAAAAGTCTAAAAATTGGAAAAGAAAGAAAATATGGCAGAATATTGCAACCGACCATTACTTGATTTGCTCTTGTATGTAGGACATGATATAGAGAAAAAATAGCTCTAACATTCAAAGAATTTTCCTGTTCTATTTGTGGTTTATACAAGGAATCGAACATTGTGAGTGGGGTAAATTGCGTGCGGTATTTTTCTTACTATACTTGAGGGATTGTATGAATGAGAAATTCTATATGATTATTCCCAACATGGCAAACCTTGAAAAAAAAAAGGTTAATTAGTTTTATTTTTTCATTTAAGTTAATTTCCAAAAATAAGAGTTTATACTAAAAGGTTAATAAACTTATTTTCAGAATACCTTAAAAAGAATTACTTAAAAAAAGGTTAGCCAAAAATTCTCTAGTTTTCGAAAATAATGCATCAATTGTTTAGCCGCTATTTGGTTTCACTAAAAATCATACTTTTCGTAGATTTCGATAAAATTTGATGAAATGTGTAATTGAGAAGTTGATAAAAATGATGGATTTAAATTTTTAATTAAAATTAATTGTTGACTTTGATTTAATTTTTTTAGTTAAACCAAAGATGAACTTAGTGCCTGTTTGTCAACCATTATTGAGAAGAAAATGGTGTAATGAATAGTATTTTTTGGAAAATGTGTGGTTGAAATTGAAAGAAACTTTATCGGTTTATGTGTAGAATATTTTATTATTTGAATGTGTGGTAGAGATTGATTACTGTAGAAAACAATTTTTTGAAAAACGGTAGACAAACAGGGGCTTAATGCATTCACTAATTTATTCTTGCTGTAGAAGGCTGAAGAGGTCCTATGAATACAAAGAACAACACTAGTAGTTGAAGAGTTAAATAATACTAAAGTTTTTTATTTCAACGTTTATCTCAATAATCCATAAAACTTGCTGGCCATTGTTGTCGATAGAAAATGGCTCTAAGGAAAAACAATGAAGTGATCGTTCGCATGGATGATGACTTTGGAAGTTGTCATTTTGCAACTTCTAAGCTGACTATGTTCACATTTTATAGTATATAATTGAGTAGGTATTACCTGCTTTTCGTTAAAATATAATATTTCAACGATAATGAGCAAACTATAAACTATTGTCTCACCAATTAGCTAATTAGACGTAAGTCCTTTCTCAAATGGATTCCTCATTTTGCTCTTCAACTTGGAGCGTGTCAAATAGCAGCGACTTTTAGTTGCTTCTCTCAATAGTAGATTCTTACCCAACAAACATTACTTTTTGTACGACTTACATTTGTTGAGCATGTTGCTAGTGTCACTGGCGGACCAGGGTGGGCCTGTGGGCACGTGCCCCCAACTTTTTTTTTTTTAATTTTCTATGTTTTGTTTCAATTTTCGAAATCATTATAAGATGTGAAACGAAATCGAAATATTGCATTCTTAATACCATTTTGAAGTATTCACAATCTAACTTTTTATGTCGTTAACGACATGCGAAACAATCAATCGTAGCAAATGTTACGACTTATCAAAGTAGGCGGTGTAAAATTAGTATTTCGAGAATTTCGATAACATGCTAACTTTAAAAATTCTTCGACGATCGCTTATATCATCTCAAATCTCGTTTTGAGGACTATATTATAGGCATATCGAATAGTTCAAACATATATCGAAAATAGTTAAAAATGCGTCAAACGTACGTCTTAAAAAGATGCGTCTAACGCACATTTTAAAAAAAATTAATTATTTCATTAACATTTATTATTTTTGTGATACAAATTTCTCAATGTATTTTGCATTATTTTATTAGAAAATTTATATGGAATATGATATCAAAAAATTTCAAAATTTTACATCCGAAAAATTAATTTTCTATGTAAATTTTCGGATGCAAAATTACATGGGGTGTGATTTTTCTGATGTAAAATTTCTTCCAACTTTTTTGTAAGTTCGATTGTGTCCCAAACTTTAATTGTCTGCGTTCGCCCATGGCTGGCGTTCATCTTTATTGAGCAAAAATGAACAGTACAATATAATATTATTCTTAACAATTTTTTACTTACCCTAAAGCAAATGTGCACCACTCTTTAATAAACATGCCATTAATATATTACTAATACCTTCACCAAGCAGTTGCATTATTATGGACACTCGAGCTTCATAAATAATTATATCTCGAGTATCAACATTATTGCAGCCCTCAAACTTGATATCTCCATCCTCAGTTCTGACCAAAACTATACACCCGTTAATGAAAGAAATGGGGGATATTGATTTGGTAATTTTATGATAATTAAATAAAATCTATCTCTCTTTATATTTTGTAAGGTAACTTCATAGTTAACTATATTAAGAGGATCTAGCTAAAGGCTATGAGTAAAAATTGTTGATTGTATTGTTTATTAATTTTTATTAAAAGTCGGATATGTGAAATTTTTCGTAATTTGAAGGTGTTTATGAATCAAATATTTACGTGCATATACTGCGATGAACCATGTCGACTAATTAAAAATAATTATTACACGGAAACGGGATTTTTTATGTTTATGTTTATATACTAAACATTTCAGTATTTCACATATTATTTTTTTTATACATATTTTCTTTCTATATATTTTGTTAGAGGAATTAATGTATTGTTATCCAATAACATATTTAATTAAAGGGTTTTTTACTTAATATTTTCAATCACATAATCTCCCAAGGCTCCGATCTCCTATGCTGCTGCCATTTCTTCAACTCTTATCCGTCACAATTTATCAACGATCCCCATTGAAGATGTATCAGTTTCCCTGAGACAACCGCATTTCAAGGATGGAAAACCTGCTGTCGTTTTCTCTCCTCTCGAGCTATAGCGGTCGGAAGTCCCGCTCCAATACGCCCTCATCGCAAAGTTCTCAAAATCTCGGCCAAGAATGGACGTCCTCCGCCATCATATCAGAGCCAAGGGGGTCTTTTAACTGTTCCGATTGTAATTTTTACAGATCGGTGATATGTGCTAATTAAACTTCAAAATGAAGAGGATCTCAACATAGCCTGGACGCATGATGTCCGTGAGGTGGAGGGATCCTTATTTCGTTTGTTTAAATGATCAAGAAATTTTAAAGCCAACGAGGAATCTCCAGAGGCTCCAATCTGGATTTGGCTGCCGTTTCTGACATTAAATTTTTGCATCCAATCATACTCGAAGTAAACATAAAACCATGAGTATTAATTTTGAAGGAAAAAAAAACCCTAACCGGTAAAGAAAAAACTTTCTTTTTCTCGTCTCACCTTCATCTCTGTCTCTTACGGATTCGTAACGAGAAATAAATAGAAAATTAAATTTAACAATTTTAATAAGATTGTTATCAATCAAATTAAAATAAGATACTACGCAATTAAAGGCAGTTAATTTTCAATCATAGATAAGAAATTAAGAAGATGATAAAATGCAGAACTTTATGTAAAATCAAGTAGGACCAGAGTTATGAGAAAATATACACAGCAAACCTTCAATCTCAATATTCTTCTTCTTCTCTCTTTCTCTAGATTTCTCCCGATAAAACATTTCATTTGAAGTAGATTTCTCTCTTAATTTTAGTATGAAGTGCGGCCATGATTCCAAGCAAATGATTCATGGTTCAACTGCCCGCCATTATGAAGCAAATTCGGTGGCATATTATATACTGGCAAAGTTGATGGATCGCCCATACCACCATGTTGCTGTGCAGCTCCATTAATTCCCAGACCTGGAGTTGATCCGCCGCCAGCACCACCGCCAAGATGTCCGGGCCCTGTAATTCCACCTCCTGCACCGCCTTCTTCCTCCTCCTCCAGAGGCAACCTCTCATATGTAGCATTAGAAAACGTAGATGCAATCACCATGACTGGACCAGCAGCCACGAGAGAACCCACAACACTACCTCCCACCACCTGTCCCTGACCACCAGATAAGTATATAGTCAAACCTGTTGACCCTGGGGGTGCTGGCCCAGGGAGGAAAGAACCCGTCAGAGATAGAATTTCAAAGCGGCCATGTAGAGCCATAACTGCACCAGGAGCAGAAGGCTGTCTAATAGTTACGTTTGTCACAGTCCCATTTGCACTCAGTACACAAACTCCTCTTTGCCTTTTCCTCGCAAACTGCGCGATGCTCTCCGCCACATCCGACCCATTCGCCACCTCCATAACGTGGCTGCGGAGGGCATTAGGGCTGTCCCTAGTGACAAAAATAGGCGGTTTTGGCTTGTTCTTCGAACCTTGTGGCCTTCCTCTTGCTCTACGAGATGGAATTTCAACTGCACCCTCTTTAGGCTCATCACTGTGTTCCCCTTCTTCTTCATCGTCCCGTCCACCGCTGCCAATGTTTTTGTTCATAGATATGCTCAGATCTGGCTTGTTCAGAGGCGATGAAGTTGGTAAAAACCCAATATTCTCGTTCATGGATATGCCAAGATCTGGTTTCGTAAGAGGTGGAGATGAAGATTCCACTCCTGATAGATTTACTTGGCCAGTCCACCACCTGTTGTTTGCTGCCATTTTAGTACCAGATTCAAACTTCAAATTGCTCTCAAATTTGTTTGGCTAACTTTGATCGGAATATTTAATCCTTATCTGATCATATTTGAATCTCAAATCAAATTATGGAAGTGATTGAGAGAGAAAACAAGAGTTGATTAAGCTAAGGGATAAGGGTTTTTATACAACTATTAATGAAATACACAGTGTGTGTTTCTTTGGTTTTGGTGGTGGAGGTGTGTGTTTTACTGCGTCAAAGTTCTCACTTATCTGTCCTTTCCTTTGTCGCTTTCTTTAAAACACACAAAGAAAGGTGAAAGAAACGTCTTGGAAATTAGGGTTTTCATGTGGAGTTGCGTGCGCGTGAGCAAGTGGGGGAGCACGTCCTTCCTTTTCTTTTATCTCAAAAAATTATCATAGAAGATATCCCTAACCTAATGTGGATTAGTAAAAACTAGTGAAAATCTTGAATCTACTATTTGATGAAATGGCCGTCCTTTTCGGCGAAACAATTGACTACTTAAGCCTTGACGGTCGAACTAACATTTATGTATTGGATCGAACACGCTTCGATGTGAAAGTCAAAACAAACATTTTTAGCTTTAAGAATCTAAATTTGAGAAAGTGGTTGTACGAATTATTGCGTATCAATTCAGAAAGAATATCTTTTATTTTTATATGAACCGATAATTCTTATGATGAGTATCAAATTCTAAAATCACTAAATTAGCATCGCACTTTAAGTTTGTGTAATTGGTGAGCTTGGGAAGTTCATTACTACCTCCTTCTCTTACACTTAAAAGACGCACCTTCCAACTTCAAAGACATTCTTCCGACTTCGAATCCACATAGTAGACAACATAATTAGCACTCGATAATGCACTTTTGACCTCCCAAGATGTTAAGTGATCCAAAATATCAAGAATTTGCCACGTTTAGCTCGATTATATTGGTACAACAACAATGGTTTATGTCTGCTGGAGAACAAGTGGTTCACGTTTACTTTATAGGTAGAGTGAATGGTTTGTGTGTGTAGGAAATTAAGGTATAACGACAACGGTGAATGATTGGCCATTTCAAATTAATATTGTAATTTGTTATAAACTAGAGAAAAATGAAAAGAAAATAGAGAGAGTAAATAATTTGTGTATATTTTATTGAGAACCAAAATTCTATATTATAGGTAATAATTAGGGTTTGAGCGATTCAATAGTCATATTAATTAATGAGGCAAAATACAATAGTCATTCAATAATTATCACTTAATTTACATCATTCTCCCTTAAATGATTAATTACACAATATTTATTTCATTAAAAATCTTATTTGATAAAACTTAGTGGACAAAAATATCAAATGAAGGAAAATAAAGTACTATTATTTTTGAAATATTAAAAATAAATGTTGTCACATTAAAATCATATCAAGAAAATTCAATGATATAAAATCTAAGTGAGGGGAAAAGAGTACATATACTCCCTCGATGTTGATTACACCGGAAATTTTTGAGTCGTTGCATTCCTATCTGGTATACCAATTTCTTGAATGTAAACATCAACAATTTTATTTATTATTTTTTTTGTGAATAAGTCACCCACATTATCACTAGCTTGAACGAATTTTTTGAACATCAATATTATCAAGTTTGTGAAACTCGTGTGGATATAAGAATTTTGGAAAAACGTTTTTTTTTCTAGCCCCTTTTAATATAGCTTTTTCCGAGTTATACAATACAAGATGTAGTGTCTTCACACAATTTATTCATATATCTTTGTTAACTTTAGTCAGTGGGATAGTCTGTTCGAGAAAAGAATTTATTGTTGTCCTCTTTAGGAGTCTCGTACACAATGTATAACATATGAGAGTAAAATCACAAAGTCATATTGAGGTTAAATATCTTGTAGGTAATGGACATCATGTTGACCTCAAAAAGATGATCAACAAATTTTCTCACATAGCAAGAATTTTCCTTTCCTAAACTCACTATTTTACCACTTGATGAATTGAGTAAGAGGAAAAATAACTATTTGGAAGGAAGATATTTTAATTTCAGCACGTCATTCTTCATTCCAAGCACGCTTATTTACAGATTTATATCTAGACTTTTTGGGGGCAAATAAGTTTTTAGAGCTGGTGACATATGGTAGCCATTGATTGATATTTAATTTCTATCCAATTCTATGATTAGTTCCTGCTTTGCTTGTCTACTTAAGTGTCCTTAATTAATTGGTCATGAAGTCATGTTTTGTACTTCTAATAACGTTTTTTGTTGAGGTTTAATGAGTTCGTCATTTGCAGGTTCTTGCAAATGTTCTTCTCTGCATCTTAAGGTTTACATACATTTTTATTACTTCAAAAAGGTTTGCTGGGACACAGGACAAATTACGATATGTGAATTGGATTGTTTTCTTTTTAATTCATGTCAAGATTTGTTTAGTGACTCAAAGCATGATTCACATCGGGTCCTAAAAAAAGGTTGAGAAAACTATGGCCTAAAACGAATCATAAGTCCAACTTTGTCTTGATCCATTCAAATAAGTTAATAAATTCAATTGAAATTAAAATGAAATACCAAAATTTCTCCCAAAGGTTCAAAAGCTTTTTGTATGGGCCACAAGCCAAAGTATGGTTAGCCTAAAGGCATGCATCACGTCATTTTGTGCTTGTACGGGGTGCAAGTTGAGTCATATCGAGCTAATCTACTTTATATCTCTTTGCATTTCTTCTCCAAAAATTAACTCATGAATTTCGTTTATCCTCCTCTCCTTTCGGTTTCATTTGAGGCCTGCGCTTTGCTTCTAGTGATTGAATAAGAGATCTAGTTGATCCGAATGGGCCTTGTTCACCAGATTTATCATCCTTTTTAAAAGGAACCTTCATAACGATATATTTGATCGACATCATAACATAAGAATATTTGGTTAAAAATCTTATTTGATAAAACTTAGTGGACAAAAATATCAAATGAAGGAAAATAAAGTACTATTATTTTTGAAATATTAAAAATAAATGTTGTCACATTAAAATCATATCAAGAAAATTCAATGAGATAAAATCTAAGTGAGGGGAAAAGAGTACATATACTCCCTCGATGTTCTTGCAAATGTTCTTCTCTGCATCTTAAGGTTTACATACATTTTTATTACTTCAAAAAGGTTTGCTGGGACACAGGTTCTTCAATATTTGTTTATGAGCTTTTGTTATTCAACATATTCATCACACAAAGAATATGCCTTAAAATCTTACCTGAAAATCCTTCTGGAAAAAACCTTAATGAAGGAAAAAAGAGTACATAATTCTTTTGAATACGCAACAAAAATTGTCTTATTAAAAACTTTTCTAGTAAAATTCAACGAGACAAAATATTGATCAAGAAAAATAGTACAACGCATATTTGTTCCCCTCATGATAATATCACTTAAATTATATGCTTCATACAACATGTCGATGAATTGGTTATAACCACACATTTATCATACACACATCGAATTTTATGTATCGTGAGGCAAACAAGATATATATTTATAGTTGCATTCACTACATGATAATATGTCTTTTTATGTAAGTCTTTACGAAATTGATTTTTTTAAGAGTCATGCATTATATGCTAAGACTATTTTTCTCATTTCTTTTGCATATAAGTATACACTTTTAGGTGTTGGGACTACATATTCAGAAATTATAGGTTTCGCTATTAACTTTAATTTTGCATGGATTGCATTTTTTATTTATCCATTTTTTTTATATTGTTATTCTTTGACGGACTTATTTCAATATCCTCGATATAATAATGTGAAAGTGCTACATTATGCATAAAAATATTGTTCTTTTAGATTATACTTCTTTCTCCAAATCGACATAGCTTATTGAGATACTCAATTCTTAATATTTCAGGTATAGGAAGCTCTTCTGGAGTTTTACAATTCATTATATTCTTGTCTAGAGAATTTATTTTATATAAAGCAACACTTATACGCATCATGCCAATATTAAAATTCTTTCGCTATAGTTAGCTTATGGTCGAGCCGGATATTTTTCATCCGATTATTATTTGGTAGTGCAATATGAGTACAATCGTTCCACTACAATGCGGAGATGGACATTAAAGAATGCTGATACTACATATTTATTTTGAACCCAAATAAAACTTCTTAAACCCCAAAGAATGATACTTTATGACGTAGTTTGCCAACCGCCATTTATGTTGGACATATTTTTCATCATTAGAGGAGGAATTAAGAAGTCGAAAATAATTAATATATGCATCGTTATATTAACTAAATTATCATACAAGACAACTTAAACTAGAAGTTGAAAGATAATTAATTTATATGCATTTATCGATTAAAGATATTGACGATATCTCACATATCAACTTTAAATGATCAAACTCAAATTGATGTCCAAAAAGGACGACCCATTAGTATTATATTTGATAAGCCTATGGCACGCCTAAATTATGATGACATTCAATTCAAAGACAAAAAAATTTCAAAAGAAAAATGGAATCTCGCAAACTTTAGGTTATAAATATATAACAACACCATGCACTCATATAGTAGATGTATTTATTAAATATAAAAAGTAATTAGATGGTCAAAATGAAGGGTGACAGAGCCATATATCACCTTATTAGTTTTCAAGATTACAAGGATTCAATCCCAACTTTAGTCAGAGACGATCAATGACCGATTTTCATTATAAAGAACAAGCATCATATGCGAATTTATTGGATTGAAGAATTTTCTGGTTCTTCAATTAACATTTATTTAAATTACTATTTCACATCATTATTGATCCAATGATGATCTAATCGGTGATGCCAAACAATAAAACATTTAGAGTTATTGAACAATTGATTCAATATAGTATTTACTTCAATGGTACTAACATTAGCTTACCTTCAAGCCTTTTGTTCCCCTACTTTAGTGATTCATAACAATTTCAACGAATTGTTTGGATATACAGTATGTACTCATAATAGGTGAGCATCAAATATTCTCGGATGTCATATGTAATTAGAGTCATACTTTCGAACGTTTAACAATTTTTTTTAATGTAAAATTGTCTTGCGTTCAACCCAAATTTGACAAGATTTGTGCGTAATGAGAAATTTTATTTTATTTGAATTTTGAAATTGAAAATAATGAAAAAAAATAGTTGAAAGATTGAATTGAGTGTTAATCAAATTGTTTGTCCATCCTTAAAAAAATTAGCTTGTCTATCTTGCATGAGAAAATAAAAGTCCACGAAATTATAATAAAACGACAAAATATGTATAGAACTATATGTTGGGAATCTTGAATTTCAAAGTCCATTGTTAAGGTTTGGGAGAAATTTTCTAAAATATTTATAGAAATTTGCATCAATGTGAGTTTAAATCTTCTTTTGTTGTTGCAGTAATTCTCTATTATGAAGATAAGTTTATAAAAAAATTGTATGCATCTCTCTCTCTCTCTCTCTCTCTCTCTCTCTCTCTCTCTCTCTCTCTCTCTCTCTCTCTCTCTCTCTCTCTCTCATATGACGTTAATTAAAAAGTTTAACGACTGCTCCTTATTTATAAAATAAATTAGGACAAAATCGAAATTTATAATAACTCAAATTTTTACCACCAAATTAACAGAAAATCAAATTCCTTAATTACCCTTCATAAACTTTGGTCCGAGGCGGACCCTGGGAGGTGAGCTTCTGCCTCCCTTCAGTCCCATGATGACCACATTGTGAGAATCGACGTGCAGGAGCGATAATAATAGGCTTCGCAACTTAACAACTTAAACATATAAATTTTCCATTTTATAATTAAGTAATTAATATAAATCAGTAATTTCTTCGTTGACGAGTCTTAGAACATTTTTGGTTGTGTAAAAAATGTAAAATTAATTTTAATAGAAATAAGTAAAAACTTAGAATCCGTTTGGTTTGTGTTTCGGTCTTCAGTGTTGAGTTCATTTTCCGTTTTTCATTTTAAGAATCCGTTTTAAGATTTCTAAAAACACACTAGGTTTGTTATTTTATAAAATTATTTTTTCAAAACAGAAAAATAAAAGACACATTTGGTTTGAAATTTTTTAAAAATATTTTATTACATTTTATTCCATTAAACTTGATTATTCAGTAAAAAAAAATTTACGTTAACATATATTTTAAATTTGGTGAACCTTATAATATTTTTTCCCAATAAAATGTTATAATAAAAATAATAAATTAATTTGACATTATTGGAAATAAAAATAAAAACTAGTAAGTGGATTTAAAATATTTTTGAATGTGTTCATTTAAATATCTTTAAATTTTTTAATGTAAATAATTCTTAAGAGCTAGAACTATTTTTATTTTTCTAGAAATTTTTATAATCTTTATATTTTAGAATTTAAATTTAAATTTTTTAAAATTTTTTTTAGATTTTATTTTTTCAAATTTTTATTTTTTTAGAATTTATCAATTTCTTTTTGAATTTACATTTTTGAATTTTAATTTTTATAATTTTATTTGTTAGAATTTTATATTTTTATTTTTTAAAAGTTTTAATTTTTAAAATTTTATTTAAATAAAAATTCATTTAAACTTTTGTTTTCTATGTTTTGAGTGTTTTTTTTTCGTTAAAAATACACTTTGAATTTTATATTATAAATTTATTCCTTTTTTGAAAAAATAACATAGCAAACACATTTTTAATATTTTTAAAATTGAAAACGGAAAATGTACCCCTACTTTTTTTTTTTAAGAAAGAAAAAAAAAATCTGATTTTGAACTAAAAATTTCTCAGAAGAAAAGGCCATTAGAAAATATTTTTTTAGTAGTAACTTTACATGTCTTTTGAATTGTAGCCTAATTTTACCTCTCTCAGAAGAAAACGGCTTTGGGGAGAATTTTACTTTCTAGTTTTTTTTGGAATAGGTATTGAGCATTATCGACAGAAATGATACAGTCGTGGTATATCTTTTGTGTCAACAATCAGTGGAAATCTAAAGTGTTTTTCTATACAATCGCGCTACTCGTCCAGGGTAGGACATACCGATTAAAAAAAGAGTGACGTGGTACGTCACTGTTTAAAAAAAGAAAAAGAAAAAATGGAATAAACTGCAACGCATCAGAACAGTCGCCATACCCCCAAATTCGAAGCCCTAACACACCTTACAAAACTTCCCAAATTGAAGGCAAAAATCGCAATCCCAATCAGAACTCACCATCTCCGGCCACTCAAAGAAAACAAAACTACAGAATCACACCACTACCCCCAAATTCGCAACCCTAACCACATCTCACAATCTTCAACTCGGCAATTGGAAGGCGAAAATCGCTATCCCCAAAGTGAAGCTCGCCATCTGTGGTAACTCTAAGCTGGTCGTCGTCTCATTCGAAGCCATCACCATCTCCGAACTCATTTATCATCAAAGTGTGGGCACGTCGTGACTTGCATCTGTGAAAGGCATCGTCGTCCTAACTCTGAGCTTTTCCCAAGAAGAAACTGCCATCTCCTCAGTTGTCCGCTTCTTCTTCGTGAATCGTTGTTCAGCTCACCCTGGTACAGTGTTCTTTATTTCACCAGTTTTTTCGTGAAGAAAATAAAAATTAGTGAAGAAGGAAGGGGATATGAGTTAGCATTTTGAGACTTGATTTCAGGAAAAATGGTAACATTATAGTCATATGGATTGCTATTAGTGAGAAAAATGGCCCGAACATAATCATTAAACGTGATGAAGTTCTTTTCCCAGACTCTGATGCTTTGAAGAAGTTCTTTTCCCATACTCTGCAATTGAGCTTCTACTGTTTGGTGAATATCAATTAAGTTTTGCTTACCTGAATATTAAATGTATTGATTGAGGTTAGTGCGGTTGGCTGATGTAATTCAATTCAGTTTTGCGACTTTGTTCATTTTGTATGAAACAGACTTCAGCATTGTTGGTTGTGGTTCATGATTGTCTTAGAATGTCGGGGAGGAACGCCGGAATATGTCATAGTTGTAGAGCGAAAGATTACTACTTTGCCGATTGCAAAAAGAAACGTCCTTGCACGCTATGTAAGTGTGGGTTTGAGAAATGTTTTGTAGTGGAGAAGAACGAAAGGAGATTATTCAGTTGCTGCAGTAACAATTGTGGCTTTTGGGAGTGGGTCGTGAAGGAAGAATCAAGCGTTCCAAAGAAAGGCGATAGCACAAGGTCGATCAACCCCGCGAAGAATGAAACAATTGAAGACATGTCTCGAATGTTCCAGTCTCGAGTTCGAATAAGTGACGATCAAGAGCTCCAGATTTCAGTGAACGTCATGATCTGATCTGAAAAAGTACTTGCACAAGTGGATGCCAAAGGGAAGCAGCCAGCTTGATTTTTGAACGTTTGTATGCATATGTTTTGTAGCGGCCTTAATCCATTGTTGTTGTAATTTTATTTTGTAGTAGGAACTCTTTAACAAGAACTTAGCAACTTGAAATAGTTTGTGTACGCATTCTTCTGTTGTAAACAGTAAACTGATATTATCAGTGGTATGAATGAAGTGAAGTTGGGCAAAGCAAGTGCAAACAATGTTATTCTGTTGAATTTTTTGAAATATGTCCAGTGAATATACCATAGCATAACTGTCGAAGCACCAAACTACAAGCTATATTTGAATTCAATTATAGAAACTAGAAACCTTAATCTACAGCTGCAGTTTCGTCTCCATCATAATAAAACACAAAAAATGTTAACAATACACATTTATGATTTCAAATGAACAATATTGTAATTCAACAGTTGAATGAAACTCGATCAAATAAAACCCATCAATTGATAGACAATCCCTCACAAGAACTAAAACAGCACAATGACATCCATCAGTTCCCTGAAATGCTAAAAAAAAAAAATGTTGACTGAAGTTCCATCACGAGAAAATATTGACTCCAATGGACATTCCAATCACAAGTCTCTGCCATTTGTAGGAGGGCAGCTTGGAAAGTATGAAGAGATAGATTGCCCTACATTGAAAAATAAATGAACGGTTAATCAATAAATAATGAATAAAAATATATTTGAAAGCTTAAATAAGAGTAAACGTTTCTACCTTCTACAATATACATGAAGTTCGGGGACGGTAAATGTTGTGAGATGGAAAATGGTGTTGGGGTGGAATACTGTGAAAGTGGGATTGGTGTCGAAATGGATTGTTGTTGTGGTTCAGGTGGGTGAAAGTTGGTTCCTTTATCGACCATATTAGTGCGGCTGGCAGTCGGTCTCGTACGAGCATTTGAGGTCGAGTCAGACTGTATGACATCAAATGTAACTGTCATTGTCATATAGAAACAGATGCATAAATCTTAAAATACCCAAACCAACAACGTACCTTCACTTTCTTAGATGTAATCTCCAATGGACTTTTTCTCCTAAATTTCCTTGGCGCTCCCTTTCTGCGCGTATGTTTTAGATCAAGTACGCTGGTAGTAAAATTATTTGCAACACCATTTTCTACATTTAGGACCCGCGTTGAACCGCCATTACTTCCTGTACTCAATTTTATTATCGCAATCATCGTGCTCCAACCATTTTCAAATTCTTCAGTGGACTGAGAATCATATACCAATCTGTGTATAGCCCCAAATATCGAACACTTGTCTTCATGATAGCCAAACTTCTCTGGCAACTTCTTCAAAATGTGCCACAAACATCATCAATGCTTTGTATTTGGAAAAACTACCTGAATGGCATTCTGCATTGCCTTATCTTGATCGGTAATAATACCATCTGGAGCTTGACCGTTCATGCATTGCAGCCATGTCTTGAACAACCATACAAATATCTCTGTGTCTTCATTAGACACCAAACCACAACCCAGTGGTGTCGACTGCCCGTGATGATTAACGCCTACAAAAGGGGCGAATGACATGTCGTATTTGTTAGTGAGGTAGGTGGTATCAAATGAGACAAAATCACCAAACTCCTTATATGCCTGCCTACACCGATTATCTGCCCAAAATACATTACGTAGCCGTGACTCCTCATCCATATCAATACTAAAGTAAAATCCCGAGCATTGTGCTTGCATTTTTGAAAAATAGGATTGAATTGATGCCGCATCTCCTTCTCCAAGTCGTAATCGCCTCGCTCGTTCTACATAGTTTCGAAAATCCTTTTCAATACAAGCCATATTCTCATATCCACCCGCTTCTACAACTACAAAGTTGTAACTTTTATGCAACGCAATTCCTGCTAAATCATTCACCTCAAGTTTTCGTTTCATTGTTGCACTCAATTGTCTGTTGCAGTGATATAACCTAGATTTAGAAGGACTTGTTTCATGGTTGTGATCTAGGTTTACCGTGTTAATTCTCCAATTTCCAAGATTATCACAAGATACAGATATCCTGGCTTTACAATCCATCTCAACTGTTGGTTGTGGCTTCAACGAACCGCTACTATTCCTGATTCTCCCGCCTTCCCGACTACATGTCAAGGTCACATATCTCAATACTCCATCGTCGCCCTTTTTTGAATTCCTTTTCTTAACTGGAAACCCCATTGCATAAGCATATTGCATGTAAAACTCGTACATATCTTTCTCATTTTTGAACAACATTCCCACCTCCGACACACTTACACTAACTCCCTTAGATGTTCCACCTTCCACTACATTGATGGACTCTGTCACGTTCTCATTCTCAGATTGCACTAAAACATCATCCTGCTTGTCCTCTACGTGCTCCATAATTAATTCTGCTAAGAAAAAAAGAAGGTAATTTTCAGTTTCAATCCACAAACAGAACAATGGGGCAAAATTACAATGGAGCTTTGTGTTATAATCCAAGAGCAATTGCAAATCTCTAACAACTCAACAATGGCAGCAATGGTTGTGATTTTTCACATTTTTCGACTTGGTAACACCTAATCCAAATCCCAGCATTTCACTTTATCCTCTTTAACACAAGAATTAGTTCAATTTGAATATCTGTCCACTCACAACAATACCACAAAAACAGAGATATTTCGCTCACATCAATACCACAAATTCGATCACTGGAATTTAAATTTACACTATTTAACCCAAGTACAACTATTGTAGTCAACATACCTACCTTTATAGTGGCTGAGAGTTTGATTTCTACGAGTTCTTCAATTGGGAAAAATTCAGATCCGTGCTCCCGTTTGCTGCATTTCAGATCCCGTCTTCGAAACGAGTTGGGAAATAAGAATTGAGAGTTCTGTAATTCAAATTTACACTAATGAACCCCAAATCAGAGTCCAAAACCCTCCGGGAGTGAAAATCGTACCACAGTTACAGGTCACCCAAAATCAGTGAGGAAGATGAAACCAACCACCGAGTGAAAATGGAAGTTCTGTGACTGAAAATGGGGGAAGTTCTCTCTTCGACCTAGCAGAGAGTAGGAGAGGAAAACGGAGGCTGAAGGCAGAGAAGTTCTCTCTTCGATCTAGCAGGTTGAAAATGGAGGCGACCAAATGGAAGTTCTGTGACTGAAAATGGGGGTTGGAGATGAAATGGGTGTGGTCGAAATGGAAGTTCTCTCTTCGATCTAGCAGAGAGTAGGAGAGGACAACGGAGGCTGAAGGCAGAGAAGTTCTCTCTTCGATCTAGCAGGCTGAAAACGGAGGCGAACAAATGGAAATTTTTCCTTCCCCAAGTCCAATGGGTTTTAAATTGGGTTTCCCTCCAAATTGCTGTTTACACGTGTTTGCCATATGGATTACACGGTCGAAATGGAAGTTCTCTCTTCGATCTAGCAGAGAGTAGGAGAGGACAACGGAGACTGAAGGCAGAGAAGTTCTCTCTTCGATCTAGCAGGCTGAAAACGGAGGCGAACAAATGGAAATTTTTCCTTCCCCAAGTCCAATGGGTTTTAAATTGGGTTTCCCTCCAAATTGCTGTTTACACGTGTTTTCCATATGGATTACACGTGATTACTTATTTCCCTGTTTTTTAATCGGTCTCCAGGCAAGTAGTGTTATTCTTTTCTATAAGAATTCTGTACCAAGTTTCAATTGCTTTGTCTCCCCTTTCTTTTCTGTCTTTACTCTTTCGCGTTTTCACTTTCCTTGGTTCCTCGGAATACAAGTCCTTTACAGGGGAGATTTCAAGGAACAAGGCAACACAACAATGGCGGATGACCTTTTCGAGATTTGCCACCGCCATCTGTATCTAATTCCGAACAAAATGCACAATCTTCAAACAACAATAAGATCAGATTCAGCGGCACTCAAGAATCTGTACCAATCCCACCTCCTCCCGCTCCTGCACTGAAGAGCGCTCTCAAACGTCCCAAGCCACCTCCTGTATCATAGCTACAAGGTATTTCATATCATTCCGTTGCAAAATTCAATTTTATTGATTTTTGCTTGTCGAGCCTTCTGGATTTGGTTATTGTTTAAAAACTCGTTTTTGCGGTTATACGAGTGTTGTTTAGCTGTGAAAATGGGTTATATTGATGAATATATATTCTTCAACTTTTAGTGTTAATTGTTTGATTTCAGGGCTTTTTTGAGCGTTTCGTAGCCTTGCAGTGGTATCATTGCCTTGTGAAGGTGATTCCATTTGTGGTTTATAATTTGTTCAATATTTGATGAGGAATGATGTTTATGACAATTTTAAAAATTTTAGCAACAAATGAGTATGAAATTTTTTATAGTTTTGGTCGATGTGAATCGTGAAAAGCCAATTGGGGTTTCTAAAACTGACAATGCAAGTAAACTATTAGATTTTTATCCTCGTTAGCCTTTTGGCAGTTTAGCTCTTTAGTAATTCCCTTGTACACCAAAACTATCCTTTTGATTCTTAAATGCTATATGTTAGGCTTTCATGTTTATGAATTGTTCATTTTCTTTATAAATTATATTTTCTCTACAACAAAATGCTGAATGGCCCTTGTCTCTCCCAGCTGCTGTGCCTGAAAAGTGCTTGAGATTTAAAACAATGACAGATGCCTCGGAAAAGCAAGTTATTGACGCCGTGCAGAACATAGCGTCACATATTAAGAACCCATCAAAGTTCAATAAGGCATCAAAGCTTGCTATACAGCTGGTTCATACTGGTAGTATCAAGCATGCGACTGCTGATAACTTCTTTGCCATACTTGAAGCTGCAATGTTGTCTTTGACTACTTGTAATTAGCCCCATTTATTTACGAGCTGACTATCATGCACTCTTCTTGGCAGCTCAAGATGCAGCTGATGTGAGCTTTAAATTCCTTCCACCTTTATATGTTTCCCTTTTTTATTTTAGTAACATGTTTCAATTAATCTAAACTTGATTATAACTGTTGTAGGTCCTTAACAAGAAGCAGAAAAATCTTTGAAGTACATGGATGGTTAGGGCTGTCGGGGCAAACGACTTGTTCACAGATGACAGCTTTATAGTAAGTTTATTCACTCTTCGAATATTGTATTTACTACATGGTTGTCAGTCAAATGAATTTCATACTCTTATGCTAGAAGACATGTGGGAGTTCATCCCTTAATTAATGTCATGATGCTTGTAGTTACTCGTCTATTATGCTCTTAATTGTTGCATAATTATGTCATATTACCTTCACTTGGCATAATCCATGTGTCATTTTACATGTACAGACACATAATAATCTGCCCCCTGCAAAGTTGCTAGAGGCATTCATTGCTCTACATTTAAAGTTTTAGTAACATGGCAGACTTTTGTCTTTAAAAAGGTGTTTCCATTTATGAATTTTAAGCCTACTTGTTTAGTCACGTTTAGGAACATACGGAGATATGTGAAGACCACTATTTATATGCCTACAATTTGAGATAGCATATCTCCTGCTGTATGCCTACAATTTCAGTTTTATCTTAAAACTAGTGGGGATCGTGCGTCACACGATTACTCTTATAATTTTGCTAGATATTTTGTTGAAATGAAAAATTATTTTAGAACATCTAAATATTAATTGTGTAGATTAATTAATATATTTTTATATTATGCTACAACATCTAAACATTAGGGTTTTATGATTTATATTTTTTGAACATTCAAATATGTTTTAAGTTTAATAAATTAGGCACAAATGAAGTTAATCAAATATAGGGTGTGTTTGAGCCACATTATTTTGGAAGAATGTATTTTGGAATAGTAGATTGATGAAGAATGTGTGGTTGAAAAAGAAGAAAAAATTATTGATGTGATGGAAAATATTATTTTATTGAAGAATGTGTGATTGAAAATGAGCAGAAGAGTGATAATGAAAATTTTAATGTGGCTCAAACAAGGGCATAAAAAACATTTATACACATGAAAATTACCCCTTCACTCTTTTCAAGACACTAAATAGACAACTGACCAAAGTTAAAAATTTTAATACCAGGGCTAGCCTATTTCAGAGAAGTTGCAAACCAAACAACCACACAAATAACCATCATCTTTTATGATTCCCGAAATCTATCTCTACTAATTAATGAGAAAAACGTAATTACTTGCAAAGCAGCTAAAAATTCTTTCTTTTACATGATACAACTTACCTCCTTGCAAATAGAAGTATACTTCACTCTTGCTCCTTCTAGAATTCTAGTAGACACATTTGTTGAGTATATCACAAGTGCATTGACAACAATCACGCCTAGAATTATTGTCGATCTAAGGAACAAAATTAATATTAGTATAATTATACATCAAGAAAAAAAAATGCAATTGAACACTATTGCAGCACAACATTGACAAATGGAGCTCGCAAAACTACTTTCTGAAACATCATTTTAAAAAATAACTAACTCGTGAATATTCTTATAAACAGAATCAATAAAATATCAATTGAAAAAAGAAATAAAAGTTTTTATGTGAAAGAATTACAAACAGTGACACCCATTCTTAAATAATATCTCAGCATATGAACCAATTAAAATCAATAGCATTTCACAAACAAACAAAGGATGGAAATTGTCTTAAGGTGCAAATTGATAGTCTTTCAAAGCATACAATCAAATCATTTACACCTCATAATTATTTGGGTCTGCTGGGCATGATCAATGTATCTATATACCTCAACTCGTCAAATCTCAGAAAAAATTTATTTTTCTTTAATATGAAATATGAACTTGTTGATGTAACCTTCAAAAAAAAAAAAAAAATGTTGTTGTAACAATAAATCTTTGGACAACATCTAGCCCTTGTTTGGTTTGGATTAAAATATAAAATCAAAGTCAACAATTAATTTTAATCATACATTTCATGGGACCCACAGATTTTCAACCACACATTTCATTAACTTTTATCAAAATCTACTAAAAAAATGATTTAAAACAAGGACCTAATAATTGTTTGCTCAGAATTGATCTAATACAAATGAAGAATCTGGAAAACTATCAATAAATTGATATTTCCAAAACTAAACCATAAATATTTTTGGCAGAATAACAAATAGAATTCAAAGCAAGTAGATCCAAAAAAAAGCATGATTAAATATAGGACAATGTTAAAAAGTTTCCAAGAATTCAAGTAGATCAAGTTAGTAAAATATTAAAAGGAATCATGAATTTAGTTGAAACGACAAAATATTGGATAGGCAAACAATTAAATATTACGAGCAATAGTATATTTACAGATTTTGATATCAGTACCCTTTCCTCCTATTGCATTTTCTCTGGTTCATCTATTGCTGGTGAAGAAAATGGAGTCAGTCTTGAGAAGATCCATGGGCATGGGTGTTTGTAATGGCATAATTTGAGCATTATTTGAGCATTATTTGATTTAAGGAAAAAATATTTTTTTGTTGAGACATGATATGCAATTTGTGGAAGAGTAAGGAGTGATAACAATGAAGGCATTATTACCTGTTTAGTGCCATGTCGACAACGAGTTTCATTTTTCGCTCCATTTCCAGCATTTCCATAGAAAAATGAGTTTTTATCCAGGACATCAAAAGAAGGTATTACTTCTTCTTCAGACAGTGTCTGCAATTTCAAACAAACATATATGAGATAGATGCATGGAAATATGCATGTTGTGCTTCATGTTCATGTATTTTGGGGATATCCCACAACACACATGAAAAGAAGAAACCATGACAAAACTTACCTCTTGAAAGATAAAATATTCAGCTTTAAATATCGTACAAGCAAATTGTTCTGCATCCTCACTCAACCCAAGTTCTTGCTATAAAATTTATTGCTAAGGAATGTCAAGATCTCAAATTCAAATAATGAACATTATTTTTTACATAATTTTTGTCAGATCAGGGGAGAAATTATCATTTCTTATATTACATCATGAAAAATTGAAAATATTAAAATAATCTTATATAATGGTAAATTATTCATACGCCCTGCATATAAATAGCAGAAATAAGTCATGGGCTAAACAAGTTAACTCCAACCACATAGCTCATGCATGTGGATGACATTTTGGTATCTGTGTAATTTCATTGTTGAGATTTCGTGTTTAATCTGCAAGGGAGCACAAAATTAAGACACAATCAGAAATGTTGCCATGATGTAAATTGCCCAAAACGAAAGACCTGGGAAATAAAACTTTATTATTAAAAAAACTCATAAAAAAATCATACAAGTGTGATCAACTTATAATTGAGATTTATTGTAGCATCTTTAAGGTATTTTGCAACCACAATAATCTGCATCAACCATGAGGACATTAATATATAATAGCTCAATCTATCAAATTAAATTTCAATCATCCACTCAAATATGTGTAAATGTTTGAGGAAACGGTTCGATTCACCATATAAACAATTGAGGGAACATCTAATCTGATCAGTTTCACTGGGAAAGAAAAGAAATATACAACCTTCCAAAACATTTCTTTGTTCTGTTACTTTTATAACGTTAATCAGATACCATTAGTTATCATTCAACACTACAAATCAATAAAGTAGTGAGAAAAAATAATCAGTTGTTGAAATTTAAAGGTCAAACAAAACTTCTTCGGTACATGAACACAATCTAAAGTAAAACTCGAACTCCAACCTCTGAAACAAAGATAAAGAAGGTTTGGAAACTAGTAAATATTGAATTAATCGATTAATACAACAGTAATTGACCAATCATCTTGTGCTTAAGAACCTCCTCTTTATCAACATTCTTGATGGCTACACTTACAAACCACTTGATGCCCATCAATAGTCTTCATGGGTCCAATCAGTGAAGCTTTTGCACCCTCCCCAGTTTAATAAACAAAAAAGGCAAAACCTTTGGGGGTTCCCAGTCTTCTTATCAAACCTTAGAGTTAACTTCTGCTATGATAAACTATATAAACAAATGGAGGATGAGAAATCTCTCCATAATCCTACACTTGAACATCTCAATATGTTAATATTTTAGTTTCACAAAAGAAATACCGATAGTCAATGCAACATTTATACTGAAAAAATTAATAAAGTAAATAAGAATAACAAAAGATGCATAGTTTTTTGGCACTTTCCAATATAATAATGAAGCAAATGGGTCGATAGGAAACTTCAAATGAAATAGAAGATTAATACAAGAATAACATCACGGCAACTAATAAATACATGTACCTTCACAGTACGCCAATGATCCCAACATTTTCTGTAAACATATTTGAATGTGCCTTTGCACTTGCAAGAAGCAATAAAATCCCAAACTGATAAAGAACAATAGAAAACAGAGAACCATTCTAATTAACATATATCAAAACTAACATAAGATATGGTTTACTACCAATCAACATGTTTGCTTCAGACATTGTGAAATTTAATGCCGACATTTAAAGAACCTTTTAAACCATAATATTCCAGGTTAGTAAATATTTATATGATAAGAACAAGAGCACCACGATGATATTAGATTGCAAGGTGAAGAAAACATAAATCACATTAGATCCTCAAAGTAAGCAAATACTCTTCAAGTTATTCCGGAAAAGAATTGTGCAAACCCAATCTCTTGCGATACAATGCTGAAACGGATAAACAAATTCCAAATTTCCCCATGTAGGAATATAAATTTTACAACTTATTAACATGGGCAACATTTGAACCGCATACTACTTATATAATAGTTTCCACGCATACTACAAAATCACCTTTTTTTCTCTTCAAAATTTGTTGAATGATAAAGAAAACCTATTGATTGAATCAATTTCTTTCTCGAAACCCAGAAAAAATGCATGTAAAAGGGAAATTTTAATGAATTTGAGGCAAATTGTTTTAAAAATTAACAATGATCCTTGAAACGCTAAATACCCAGAAATTTTTCACGGAATTGCCATAAAACCTCCTTCCTCAATTTCACGATACATGGAAAAAATCCCCAACAATATCTCAGATGAAATCACAAATGGCGCATTCCAAACATAAATCTTCCTCAACGCCAAATGAGCAATACATACTTTTTGATATAGTGGAAATGAAATTGATCCTCTACGCAGCCAAATCCACATTCAACAAGCTAGAAATAAAGGAAAATCGATAGAGCGAACGCCGGAAATTGAAGCCCGGCCTTCCGTAGTCAACTAAACCATAATAAGAAATAGAAAAGAGCGACGCAATTAAACAAGAAATAGAAAGGAGACAACAAGAAAGGACAAGTCTTATACAATATGATTGGTTGTATGGAGAACAGAGCAAAGAAGTATGGAGATTGTGTGAACAAATAGATTAAGATTGTGAGAAGAAAAATGTGTCTTGCTTGAGATTTGAGAGAGCAAAAAAAAGGGTAAAATTGTTATAACACTAAATATATGATGTCAGCATGACATCATTGATGATGCCTTATGAATAGTAACCACTTTGCTCTTTTATATATTGCAGGGATTTCTCTTTGGGGGGGGGGATTAATTGGGTTATCGGTAGACATGAGTTATATTTTTTCTTATCATCCATTTCATCATTCTTATCAGAAAAGTAAGTTTAAAAACAATTGACAGTTTATGTAGCAAATTTGTGTTCTCTTTTGGTATAGATTCCTTTCCTGTTCTTCATCCTCATTGCAATAAATTCTAAACATTTTCTCAAATGGGTTAAGTTTTTATTACTTTTATACTCTCTGATCATTTGTCACTTCACCAAAAATAATGATCATATTAGCCCGAGGATCCTGCATATGATTTATCCTCTACACTGTCCCAGATCTCTCCTGATCTCCAAAAAGGCAAAGGTTCGTCAGCAGAAATATAATATTCGCACTTCCTGAAAGTCCTTTCTCGCGGTCATTGTTCTCATGTCATGTCCCGTTGCCATCCTCCTTATCCAACTCATCTACTCGCCTTGCTTCCTTCCAGAATCACTTGCATCCTTAGTCCCGGACTGACTTGTTTTGAAAGTCAGTTGACATTTGCCTTCGCCTCAGCTACTTCAATTATAACTGCTTTGTCCTTATATTCTTCATCTGCACAATGCTTTTCTGAAATGATTCTTCCCCCAACTAGGACACTTGTTTCTCGTGAAGAGATGGGTTTCATGAAAACAAATTTTGATCAGTTCCCCTGTGACACCCACTCCTTGTTCAGTTCAGCTCCCATTGAAAGTCCAAGTTTCTCTACCCCCACTCCTTCCAATTCATCCTGCATCATGAAGAACTATATACATTATATTCTAAAAATTACAGAAGATTCTGCATATGGTTACTACATGAAAAAAGAAATTTGTCTGTATTGACTTGGATCTAAAGAAGAATTGTTTGTGCTGTAGAGCATCTTTAAAAATGCCTGCTTTGTTCCACTAGTTAAAGTGCACTTTTTGAGAGCCTTTGCATCATATTGTTACCTGAAGTGGGATATCCAGCCATACGTTAGTAATTGCAAAAGCTGGTATTTTCCTGCTTTGAACTTCTAATTGTCTGCATTTATTAATATTTGCAGTTCATCTGCTTTTGATCCACAGTTAAATGAACTTTAATTTGTTATCAAGTGTCAGGTGGAAGATGGCTCATGTATGGCCTTACTGGAAGTTGACCAGTCTATCTGATCCTCATTTCTATTCCTTTAGCTTCTGAATTATTGAACTCATCCTAGAAAAATCTTGCTCACTTCTGCTCCTATTCGTGAACGCTCCTCTCGAGAATTTTCCGCACTTGAATATCTCCATTTGGTAATTTTTCCATCAATTTAATAATGAACAGAGGAACCTTAAGATGTTACTGAAGATAACCTTATACCTAATCTCTAATTGTCGGTAGTAACAATAGAAGATACATGCGTGTTTGGAGTGCCCAGTCTCATTAGTGTTCTTATTGAAGGTGTAGTGTCTTGTGGAAAACAATCTGACAGTTCATGCAGCAATATTCCTCCATTACTGACAAACTCTTTTGACTGAAGGGAAACTCCCAACCAGGACCTGCTTCAGTTATTTTAATGCGGCTGTCACTGATCTTCTATTTTAAATTAAGAATACTTTTGCATTAGTGTTCCTCTCATTACATTAATGACGATCTATACCCTTCCTAAATATTTTAACGTTCTAAACTGAGTAGCCTATATTTTTCCATTTATCCGTTCCAATTCCAAAAACAATTGAATCTATATCATTCAAGGTATATAGCAACGTTGGAGTCTGAATTTTTTGAAGTTGTAGGTCTCGTCGTTATCTACCATGTGAAACCTTTTGCTTGAAATCTTGATGACTGTTTCAATGCTGTTTTTCTCAAGACTTTGGCTGTTAAACTTTGCTCCTTGTCTCTGACAGTACGAACGATTATACCCAGCTGAACACTTTTCCAGATTTATCTTTAATGGCTACAACAAACGAAGACTTATTCATACTAAATTTGGGGCCTGCTACATGAATCTTTTCTTTCTGCCCAACTCAGAAAATCTGAAATATCCAATGAATTCAAATATTCTATAACCACACATGGCCATGTTAATTACATTGTCCATTATTTGCCTAGAGTTTAAACTTGGTATTGGTGATTATGATGGTAATTGGTAGAAATATTATTATTATTTTTATTTATTATACTTGACTGTTGCTGAGGATCTTACATGTTGCTTGGGATAATTTTCAGTTTTCAAAAGCTACTGGGAGAATAAAAGAGGCCATATCTAGCCTTCCTGTTGCAAGTGAGAATGATGATATGGAAGAAGCTATTGCTTTGAAAGAAGAGTTGGAGGTGCCAAGCACAGATGGGCAGACAAATGAGGAAGAGCTCGATCCATTTGGACTGGATGCCCTGATACCAAATGTTTCTAAGAAGGATGATAATTCACACAGGAGAAGGGAGGTAATCAATAGTCGAAAGGAAGAAGAGGAAGAGAATATGATATTTCTCAAGCCACAGAGAGAGGCCTTGATTTCCTGTTTAGAGATCGCTGCTAAGAGATACGAAACTCCATGGTTAAACATTAATCTACAGTCAAAACTTTCATTAGTTATTAGTGCAACGTCTACTGGTTCTTTAAAATAATCTTGTATCTTTTGCTAGTGCATATGTGGTTGTCCTCTCAGGTGCCAAACTGCTATTGACATCTTAACCAAACACACATTTGATAATGTTTCAAGATTCGCCACCCGACAAAGGGATGCCATTTGGAAACTTTAGGCTTCAATTCGGGAGCAACAAACTCGTAGAAAGCAAGGAAAATCCGTATCCGGAAAGCTTGATGTGAATGGGTTTGAGTGGCTTCAGGAAAAATATGCAAACGAGAAGATCAGCATTTGACATTCTGTTGGAGGAAGTGGAGATCGTAAATGTCGACAGTGGCTTGGTTAATGAAGCCTTCGATTGCTATGATATATATTTTGCGGAAACATGCAATTCTGCACCCAGATATTGGTCTATTAATGATGCCAATAATAGCTTAAAGTGGATGACTGCATTTTTTGTGTGCATCCTCGTTACATTCTATTTAAGTTAAAACTCGACTAATTTAACAGCCAGCCTGCACAGTTTCTGTACTCAGAATGCATTGTGTTTGTTTTCTTGCCAAACAAATATACTTCTATTACATGAGATGAGAAACCAACAAATGGATAAAACTACAGGTTTTGTTCTATTTTATTTTTTCATTTTAAGAGACATGCTACAAGCTCAATGCTGCTACTCAATAGCCTTGAATGTATTAATCAAGCAAAAATCAATCCATCCACAAGTATTATGACTACTGTGTAATTAATTGGAACATAATCTCCTATTACACAAGGAATCCTAGAATGAATGGACTGTAAATTCATGTTTTATTCCCAATCATCATCAGCCAATTGATCTTCATTCTCTTCTCGTGGTGGCCTAACCACCAAAATCACCGTCCCTAAGCTCTCCGTCACCCCACTTTCCTTCAATTTGGAACCTTTCTCCACCTTCAACCCCTCCTCTTGAATCCCATTGCCACCACTAGCAACCAAATAGAATCCATCATCTACTGAAACTTCCGTCCTACCTCTGTCTGCAACCACCAAAATCTCTTCCTCGACTTCCCTCCTCTTACTCTTATATGGGAGAATTCCCTTCGCTTTTGGAAACAACACCGCCACTCCTCCTCTCTTCAACGTTGCCACGGGCTCCCATCCGGGTAACACAACCCAACTAGTCCACCCCTTCTCCGCCTCCAATACCCCAAATTCCCCCTCCATTCCACATTCCCATGGCGCTGCCTCCACCTCAATTTCCCCCTCCTCCACCTTGCAAACTGGCAAAATCGCCACCACGCTCGACTCTGAAACCTCCCCCACTGCCATCCTCACCACTGGCACTCTCACCAAACCATCTGGATCCATATCACTAGCACCTCTTTCTTCACCATCCTTCCTCTCCAGCTCCTCCTCCACTTTCTTTTTCGCCTTATCCGAATCCACCACTTCTAAAGCCCTATCCAAAGCAGCCTTCCTTAGCTCCGGGGATGAAGCTGTTTTATGCTCCTGGGCTTGTCTAAAGTACATAAATCCCAAACAATCACCCGGCAATTTCCCATTAAAACTATCCCATCCTCTATCTCCATACCTGCGGGGAAAATCCTTCATTGCCCTCGCCAATTCCTGAGTTTGTTTCCCATCAAACTTGTTTGCTACAATGAACCGCGCTGCAGTTGCCCGTTGCTGGTTATTCAAAAGCCGAATTTCGTACAGAAGCTCAGAGAATCCCGCGGGATCAAAATATGCCACAGTATCTGGATCCGTAAATTGAACAAGGGACTCCCTGACCTGGGCTGCAACAACGAGTCGATTCTGTTCGCCAGACGGAATCCCAGTAATTTCCTCAAGATTGGCAGAGGTGAATCCGTCTTGATTAAGAGAAGGGATTAAAGGGGCATATTCATACCAGAGTCCCATACGATTGATAAGTACTTCCATGCGGGCATTGGTGTCAAGAGAACGATATTTTGCGGGTAAAGGGGAAGGGGGTGGCCTGAATGGTTGGTATAGCTGTTGTTTTTGTGGAGGCGAGGAGGAGGAAGGGGGAAGGATAAGTGCGGAGATTGAGAGAGATTTTGGCGGAGAAGAGAACTTTTGAGGATTCGTTAATAGTAGGTGGTGGCGCGTGGGGAGGAATGAGGTGGAGATGGAGAACATTGTTGGGACTTGGGAGGATAGAACAGTGCGCCTTATCCAGTTACTGGAGAAGATATTTGAGAGAGATGAACTGTCGTGGGTGACTGTTTGCTATTTTGAAGCTTGCAAATTGCAGTGGATATTTTAGACTCGAATAATGCCGTTGAACCCGGTTAGGTGACATGGTTTTTTTTTTTTTTTTTTGATATCCAGGTATCCTAACTTACACTAGACTATGTCCTGGACCACCCATCCCCGGCCCCTCAGTGATGGGTGGAGGTTAATCACGGGATATGTCCAAATTGACCAGGGTCTGTGCACCCTTTATACTCCTGGCCCCAAGGGAGCCTTCCTCCATGGATATTACATCACCAAACTGCTCCACCCAAATTGAGTATTACAACACTCAACTACTTCATCCAGGAATCGAACTCCCCACCCTGAGGTTGCAAGCCCAGCAGTGCCCATTCTTTGCCAACTTGGATGTGCCCCGGGGGGCTAGGTGACACGGTTTTTGATAGGTGTTGTGTTTGCAGTACCTATGTACGTGGAATTTTTTTTTTTTAGCTGTCCAATGAGATGTTGACACGTGTTCCCCTATTTTTAACCCTTATCGCTCATCCTGTTTGTGTAGTAAAACTCTTCTAGACTCTGCCCCTTTCTTGTCTACTTTTGATGCGTTAGGTTGGACCGTAGGTCTATTTTCATACATAATTCCTTGTTTCGTTTTCATTATTTTCAAAATACATTTTTCTCTTTTTAAATTTTAATCATACATTTTTTAATAAAATAATATTACACATAAATAAAAAAAATTCCTTATTTTTAATCACACATTTTCCATCAAAATATTATTTCAAAATGTATTTTTTGAGGAAAAATGGGGCTCAAAGTGGATCTATTTTTGCATTTTGGTTTGATTTTGTTTTAAACTACTATTTATTTAGGAGTTAATCGTTCCAATAATCACTAAATTTAGGTTGGTGTCTTCGACAGAGAAAAAAGAACGAATGGATCTTGTAGGATTCCCAAGAAATTCTTCGATTTCTTCCGGAAGCAGATACGTTCCGTGAATAGCCGGGACATTGAGGAATATCCAGAAAGGAATTTCGGGAATCGGTCTGATTCTATCTCTGTTCCATTCTCAAGTCCCTGAACTTATGAAGTCTCGTTTCTGTAGTGGACCAATTCGTTAACATACCGCCGAGCCATTTTTTATTAACGTAATGACACCGGGCCTTTATCGCAACCCATGCTACTGAATCAGCTGCTTTATTTTTGGTACCAACAATTAGTTCAATACAATTCCAGATATCGAATTTTGGTCGCTAAAATTTTCAAAATATCGGATATTACTCACTCGGATGACTTCCATTTAGCAACTCTAACGAAGTAGCTGATGTGGCAGACGAATTGCAGAGTTGGAGCCTTATTACTGAACTGATGCTCAATCACAGAAAAGCATCGTCCACATAAGAAATACATCCATGATTGCGTACTATACTTTGACTGGGTAATCGATTCTTAATCATTAAACTTCTCAAATGATGCTACCCCAAATCGAAGATCTTCGAAACCCTACCCGGAAAAATCCTCAAATCTCCCCCCCAGTCCTAAGCCCTACCAATTTACTATAGAGAAGGAGACTAGAAGGCTCCTACCCAATCTATCGGAAAAAAAAGAAAGACTAGCAAATTTCAGTGAATCGAGCCACATGATTTTCGACGAACCCTAGACCATTGGGGAATAAAAATTTCAAAAGTCATACAATGGAGGACCAGGTGCAAGTAAACATATAAGATGACTTAATGTTTATCCAAATTTGATATGCAAATTTGGGATTGTAGGTGTCACATATAAAAAATTTGGGTATAATTTATAAAAAAAAGTTTGGGACATCAATTGCAATTATTCCTTTTAATTTTGATAATTTTTACTTTTCTTAATGGTTAAACTAACGAAATTGAATGGTATGAGTGGATCACACTACAAAGTTTATATGTGGGTTTTTTGCACCGCAAATGTTGTATTCCGCACTAAAGGTTTCAAATAGGGACGTTTTGAACTATTTTCAAAAAGTAGGGGCATTTTGCGTAGCATGCCCTATAGGTAGTGGTCGCAAAAAAGCTCGCCGGCTCGGACGGCTCGGGCTTGGCCCGGAAAAAACCCGAGCCGGGCCCCATTTTGGGGGGTCGGCCCGAGCCGGGCGGCCTATGATTAATTAAAAAATAATAATAAATAATAAAAATAATTTTTTAAAGCTAAAATAGCTGAAAAAATTAAAAAAAAAATAAAAAAACTAAAATAGCTCAGCTCGGCCCGCTAAAGCTTGGGCTGAGCCTTTTTTTTTTTGCCCGGGCTCGGCTCGGGCCCCAAAAAAGCTCCAGTCGAGCCCGAGATTTTTTTCTCGGCTCGGTTCGTTGACATAGCTACCTATAGGTAGGATTTTGTGTTGTTTAGCCTAAAATTAAATAGTGTAAGAAAGCAAATGGGTACATTTAACTCATGATAAAAATTGGGATTGCATAGTAAATGTACTTGCCTTCAAGGTTTTTTTTTTTTTTTTTTAAAGGTGAGCTCTACAAAGCAACTCCTGTTCAATTAGCTTGATTTCTGAAATACAAGTCTGTAGTATAAGAGAAAAATTGTAATAGTGAATATCATATATTTACTCAACTCAAGCTGGATATATTTGAATGTGGGTCTGCTTAAAATTACAAATAGATGCACATTATATTCTATTATTCTTAGTTGTAAAACTGATTTTTGAAAAGTGTTAAAAATGAAATTGTAGACGTGCATGTGAATTACATGAGCCAATGGATACATTTGCTCAAACGTGTTATTAAAAGTAAATATTAGAAATTTCATATGTTCATATTATTATAATTAAATGTGTGATATTAATATTTTTGGAAAGTTCTTAGATGACTCTGCAGATGTACATTTGTGCAAGAGGAGAATAAGAGCTTTGCAAATATGTGGTACCAAATTATTGTTTATGAGGGACATAAAACAAATTATATTTCATAATGGACATAATAAATTATCGAGGGAGATGGATTTAAGCCCATAAGGAAGTTATTTTCGAGAATAACCTAACCTCTATGATTGTAAATCCCATGAAGCAGGTTTAATATGGTAAAACAACCTATATTGCATGACTCATAATAGCACTATATTATCTGTGCTCATCTCTATGGTGATAGGGCTAATAATTGTGACGATAGGAATGGTTTAACCTTGAATAAGTATCGATATGAGAATTCTTGTGATGTGTGGGTTACAAGCACCCTTGGAGAACTCACCCATGTAAGAGTTTCCACGAGGCTGTGGCTATAGGATTGAGCTATTTTCTAGAGATTTCTTACTAGAACCATGATAAGAGACATGATCATCAGCAGTGCTACCCCCTATTAACTATGTCTAAATCGATATTGTGGCAATTGAAGTTTGGCTAAAATGATTTAATTCAAAGCTTAGTCCATTATGATTCCTTCAAATGGAAACTGTTGTCATTAAATGAGGTTCAAGTTGAAAGACCCCAGTAACTATTGCACATTATAACGTTGCCACTATGTGTGTGTGTTTAAAACTTGTAGAAGATTATTATAATACATAATTAATAAGTTTTAACTTTCAAAATTAAAACATTTTAGAGGCCGTTCTCTTCGTGTTTCAGTTTTGTGTTTTGAGTTTTGAATTCATTTTGTGTTTTGTGTTTTGAGTGTCTGTTTTGAAATTTCTGAAAATGCGTTCTTTTTGTCATTTTGAAAAACTGTTTATGAAAACATAAAAATGGAAAATGCGTTTACTTTGAAATTTTGAGAATTTTTTTAATAATATTTTATTCAAGAAATCTGATTATTCAATAAATTTTAATAGTTTAATGTTAATATAGTATTAAATAACATATAAATTTTGAAATTTTTGAATCTTGAAATATTTTTTTCCAAATATAAAAAACAAAACCTAAATTAAATTTGGCAGTCCTTATTTTTGCCCTTATACATAACTTGTGACAAGAATTAACTAGCATCAAGTCACAACCAAACCTAATCAAGTTGCAAAAAAGGGGAGCACTAATCTCATGTTAACACGGTAATAAATATTTTGAAATCAATCTTATTGACTTCGTGTTAGTTCTCACAATTCTTGTCAAATACAATTTTGATCGTCTAAAAACGATGACTATCATCAATGATAATAAATAACATTACTCGTTGATTATAGATAAACCACTAACAATCTCTTCCATATATAATTTAGTATAACATTACATGTTATAAGTAAATATTGACTAGTAGAGCTTGTGCTCACTTGACAAGACTACTCTCGAACAATTTTACCTTTTTTCCCACGGAATACTCTATCCTCTAGTTTGTCGTAACCTGGGATGTGACATATTTCAAAGAATTTTCAGACAAAACAATAGCAATGCTAATCACCGGAACAAGTAGTACACCACATCATAACAACACTCCCCGAGTCCTGAATATAACTGATTTCAAATGCAGAAGCTGGGATACCAACCTTCGAAAAATAAGTTACAAAATCACCACTATTTTTCAATAATTTTAAATCCAAGATGCACCAGAACATCAATGCAAGTAAATATGCAGTTTTCAGTACACAAAAATGCAAAAGGAAAACAAGTTCTTCCAATCAAACTGAACATGTGATTCAATGCAGCTAGTACTATCGATCTCATAGAATAAATTGGAGATTCCAACTCAAAAGCATAAAACCCCCTCTTCTCCTCTTCTCCAGTAGCACTTGGTGTTTAACTAGTCATGGCATTCCCCCAACAAGCACCAATATATATTCTACAAAATCAAAGACCAAAATCAATAACGAGCGAACAAAATTATATACCAATCCAAAAGCAAAATAAACATCCACACAAATGTAGTCTTGGAATCATCCAAACCACTACTACATTGACAGCAAAAGGATCTTGAACCTCAGTCAGCATTTTACATTTTTCAATCAAGAGTTTCATTCAAAGTAATGATTCCTCCAAAAAATAGGATAGACAAAATTCCATAAACTCCAATCACCTTATCCAACACTTAGTTCAAAGTCATAAACTCCAATCACCTTATCCAACACCTTATCCAACACTTGGTTCAAATCGTTAAATTATAAAAATAGGTGAATCTGAGCTTACAGATTGAGGAATTGGGAGTGACAAATGAGGGAATTACCATGCATACAACAAAGAAGACCTAACAAAATCAATATAGCACAATTGAAATTTAGATTTGAATAGCAAATTTAGATCCTATGCTACTAATTACTCCCAAATTTAAAAACAGAAAACATTATAACATAGTTCTACCAATTTCAGAAACTTTCTGTTCCAAAGTAGCACCAGCACCAGGCACTTGCTTCGGGAACTTCTCTGCCAATTTCTTCAGATTCTCCAAGTTATCAAGGCTTGAATTTTTTTAGGTTAAACCATTCGTTTAATCAAGTTCTAATAGCAGGAATCAAATGGGAAAATACCACAAAAAACAGGAAGTGTTGCGTACCCAACTGATGAAAAATTTGAGGAAGAATGTCTTGCAATTCATAACACATTAATAAACTCACTCAGAACTTCTAACAATTTATTCAAAAATCTTCATAATAGATTATCAAAGCTCACATGGTTGGCATAGAAAATCAGTTAATGAAGGTAGAATCAGTTAAACAACTAACGAATGGAACAACAAAAAAACCCCACCCCAAACTCACCACCACTACAATCAACCAATCACCACCGCCAGTCACCACCACCACCACTGTTTACCATCACCACCACCAGTCACCACTGCCAACACAACCACCACTGCAATTTCCAATCAAAACAACCGACATCAATGGGTCGAAACCAATCAACACAATCAAAATAAAAAAAAATCAAAAACCCCCAAACTTGCAGATCGAAAAGAGAGATAACTTCACCTTGCCGAGAACGATGCCAATGGGTTGCCGAGAACTTCACCTTGCCGAGAGAGTACGCAGAGACGGGCCAAACCACAGCAGCTCTCGAAGAATGGGTCACGCCTACCAAGAATGGGTCGCCTCCCCTTGCCGACTCCGGTATCAGCTCATCTCCTTCGTCCAGAAGGAAGGAAGGAAGGAAGAGAGGGGATGGTGGAAGAAGTGGGGAGAAATTGAAAATGGGCAGTGGAGCTCTGGAGGTGTAAAAATAGCTGTTTCGCGTGTTTTCGATTTTTCCCCTGTTTTTGCTTGAAAACAACCAAAACGTTGTTTTTATTGTTTTGTGTTTTGTGTACAAATTTTTTATCATTTTCAAAAATGCGTTTTCAAAAATAAGAAAGAGAATGCGTTTTCATTGTTTTGGAAAACCGAAAATAGAAAACGACCCAAAATGGCCAAAGAGAACACCACCTTAATTTTCTGGTTTTGATTTAATTTTTCAATTTTAACATAAAAACATATTAATTGTGGGGGTTGGATTTGTCCCTATAAAAGGGAGTGGTTTTTGTGGTGTCAACCATTACTTTAAGAGATAACTTGGGAAAATACAATTTGGAAAAATTATCCTTCTATATTTCTATAATTTTGACAATTCGATAAAAACTTGTTATTTATCTCCATGTGATCGTGTCCATAGATGAAGAATCGATTGTGAGCTATAAAAGTTTTATTTTGAAGTCGTGTAGTGTCGAAAGTACAAGCATGAAAGAGAGGCTACGGGACTCTAGAACAGCTTCCTAGACATGGGATTGAGATAGACCATCAACGTAAGAGTCTGTATATTAGATTGTATTTAGTAGGTCCTCTTCAATGCATTTCGTCAATCAACTAGCACCAAACTAGCAAGTAGCATCTTTATGTAGAATTCAACACTTCTACGATCAAAATAAGTATACTTTATTCTAATGTTCCAAACGGTCCTTTACTCCATATAAAGGATGAATATTTCAACACTTCTACGATCAAAATAAGTATACGACCATATGACCCACTAGAATAAAATATTCATCCTTTATATGGAGTAAAGGACCGTTTGGAACATTAGAAAAAAGTGTCCAACTTCATTTCCAATCACGAACACCCCTATTTAGGTTGCGGGATATAAAATGCGTCTTTGCCTAACACGCTCATGTGCACGTTGTGCAATTATCACTATACCATGGATCCTTTAATCTCAGAAGAAACAACAATATAATGTGAAAAATAAGTTTTCAAGATAAAATATATATTTAATAATTATCTGAAAAATTCTACGTAAATAAATAATCTTACTTTCAAATCATGTTTGGTGCACCGTATTACACCGAATAAGGATAACACATGTCCTATTTAATGTTTTAATTAGGGTTAATATTCTAATACGATCAACTACGAATAACTTAATCCCAGTAAGAAAGTGAATTTACACTGTATCAAAACTTGTACTGCTTCCAAAATCACACCGCTTCATGGAATATATACCAAACTATGCAATTTGTCATCAGCTACTCCTTTCATCCCGACCCCCTGAGCTCACATTAATTTTTATAAAAGTAAATTAATTTATAGGTAAAAAAATTTTATAAGTAAATACGTAAGTTTTATAATTAATATTTTTATTCTAATTAATAAAAATAAATAAGTTACTTATTTTGATAATAAAACAAAGAATTTATACTTGATAAGGGTACTTTCAAAAATGTATTATTTTTACTTAAGTAATAAAATAGGTTATCCAAACACATTCGTGACAGCGAGTAAATTAACATATAAGTACTTATACAATTTCAAAATAATTAATTTTTTTTTTTGTTAATCTCCTCCCCCACCTCCATCCTAATCTATGGATGTCAATCCGGCTCGTTGCCTCGATCGGCCACGGCTCGGCCCGTAAAAAGTCCGAACTGGCTCGGGTCAGCCTCTTTTTCGAATGACGGCTAGAGCTCGAGCCGGCTTGTGACACAGGCAAGTTCGATTGCCTGTTTGAAGTAGTCTGCTTCAGGCAAGCACCTTGAAGCCTTGCAGGCGCTGTCGCTTCATGTTTAACAGGTGACTACTGCCTTGTGCAAGGCAAGTGGCAGCTTTCTTGTAGTAGCCTTCAGGAATATTGAAAGAAAATTGGCCCAACTCGGTTCGACTCGACTCAGTAAGACTCGAGCTTAAAGCTCGAGCCAAGTCTCAGTTTTTTGATTGAGCTCTGGCTCGACTCAGACCAAGAAAGCTTGAGCCATTTTTGGTCTGAGCCGCACTCAAGCCGTAATTTTCAGCTTACAAGCTGACGCCACCTAGCTCATTTACATCCCTACAATCCCCTTGCTCACATTCTAATGCTAACACAATGTAGTGTGATAAATTTATTTACAAGTAAAATAAGTAAAATTTATTTATATTTAAACAAATGAATGCATTTTAAAATAAATAATGCCTTTGAGATTCAATCATAAACCACTTTGCCTCGGTTCTATGTAAACCCCCCTTCACCCCCACTTTATAAAGTAGTTTTTTAACAAAACTTACTGATAATTAAAGGGTTAATTTCACAAATGGTCACTGAAGTTACAGCAAAATAACAAAATAGTCATTGAAGTTACAAAATTGCACTAACGGCCACTCAACTTACACTCACTTTCAAAAATGGTCACTAAGCAAAATTAAGGGACTTATTTGTTCTAATTGAAAACTGAAATTAACAAAACAAGGCCCTTCAAAATTGGAGGGGCTAAAGTGCAATTTCCACTTGGATAAAACACCCAATCCCTTCCCTTCCCTCCTCGTCTCTGATCTCCCTCTCCCTCCCCGTCTCTGATCTCCCTTCCCAAAATCAACAACCACCAGCAGTCGCCGTAAGCCACATCACCGACGCCCATGTCCACCACCAATAGACAGCAAGAAGAAAAAAGTAGGGCAGTTTTGATGTCAAATGGCTAAAATTGGGTAGATTTTGATTCAAGAAATTGGAGCAAGTAATGGATCAATCGATTCAATTGAGGAGTTACCCAATATTGTATTGACCTGCTGAAGGTTTTACTGGGTCCAATTTGTAGCAATAACATCACTTTGTCTGTCATTGGAGGTGGATTCACTGAACTTATACGCCTGCGTGAGGGGCTGGAATTTGGGTCTGAAAATTTTGAATTGCTGCACTATTTGATGATATGAAACCATGGTTGGATGCGCCTTGGAGTGTAGAAAAGATCGATATGTGTTGGGCGTGATGGGTGTGGTCGGAATAGTGGTTGTCGCCAAGTTTTTTAGCTGCGAACTGTAAGGATCTTGTGGCTATGGGGGTGCATTTGGGGGGGGGGGGGGCGTGAGGTTGGGATTGTGGTTGGGATTTGTCGGGCGGGTGAGGCCGATACCGGTGGTGGTGATACTCGACGGTCTGAGGTGGAAGTCGACGGTGACGGAGATGGGAAGTTCTGCAGGTATTGGTTCATCTTTGATGTTCAGCCCCTCCAATTTTGAAGGGCTTTGTTTTGTTAATTTCAGTTTTCAATTAGAACAAATAAGTCCCTTAATTTTGCTCAGTGACCATTTTTGAAAGTGAGTGTAAGTTAAGTGACCGTTAGTGCAATTTTGTAACTTCAGTGACCATTTTGTTATTTTGTTGTAACTTCAGTGACCATTTGTGAAATTAACCCGATAATTAAAACATTAACTTATTTGTAAAAAATACTTACAAGTAAGAATTCACTTATAAGAAATTTTTTTACTTCAATCCACCTTTCTATTCCCATAATCGTATCCTCCCTAATTCTAGGGATAATTGCAGTAGCGGTACCAAACCTTTCATTTAGTAGCAGACTTTGTCCAGATTTCAGTTGTACTACACATGATACCAAACATTTTATTTGTGCCACCCCACGGTATCAACTACCAAATCTTTCAAAATGTCGCACCTGAAGTCCAAATGAATGGTTTCTGTTAGTTTGACCGTTAGTTAACCAAAAAATTGATTTTGACAATAATTTTGACTAATTTTAGAAGGTTAAAATGGTAATTTTACATTTTTTTGTAATAAAATAACAAAAGTCAAATAATTAAAATTAAAAACCTATTTTCACATTCTTCTTTTCCATCCACCCCCACCCCCCTCCCCCGACCTGCACTCCAAATTCACAAACCCCATGTTGCTCAAAGGAAAACCGTTAAGCTGGGAATTCATAAACAATGGAGCATCTACAGTCATTACCTTTGAGTATAACAATTAGATAGAGGAAATCAATAATTAATTAGAAATAGAAAAATGTCTCCATAAAAACTAAATCAACATTCTATACCAGTTTAGAAATCCAACGAATAATTTTTTTTTTATCTGCAAACCCCAAATTTAGGTTTTTAACCCACCCGATTGCCTGAATTTAACTGGCTTGAGAGTGATGCAGAACCACCGAAAGACCCTATCCTTGAAGGAGCACTGTTAATGGGACCATATTTTTTAGATCTGGAGCCATCCAAAGGGATAAACATTTTACCGAGTTCTTCCGATTTTTTGATATTGCCACCAGTGTACAGCATGGCAACGGAGCTCATTGTGGGAGTTTTTTCTTTTGGTTGCTCAGGCCGACCCGACACATAAATGCCATTACTCAACTTACGAGATGGAACACATGAATCCATATAGCCTACTACTTCTTGGGCTCGGAGTGCCGAAGCTTGTTGTCATTACCGGCGTGGTTGCGTTGGTTTTCGGGCACAAAAAGTAATGGTTTTGGGGTGAGGATGGGTATGTGTGAGGTGAATGGAGAAAATGAAGTTGATTTTTAATTTTAATGATTTGATTTTAGTTATTTTATTATAAAAAATGTAAAGTTACCATTTTACCCTTTAAAATTAACCAAAATTATTATCAAAGTCAATTATTTGGTAAACTAACGGTCAAACTAATATAAATCATCCATTTGGACTTCAATTACGACAATTTGAAAGGTTTTGTACCGTGAGTAACACAAATGAAATGTTTGGTACCGTGGGTAGCACAAATGAAAGGTTTGGACAAAGTATGCTACTAAATGAAAGGTTTAGTACCGCTGATACAATTATCTCTTAATTTTAGCTCGCCTGATCTACATACGGTGTACTATTCCTAACAGAAATGAGGAAGGCCTACACCAATCCTATCATAGAGGACAAATACACCTGGGAAGTACTTTAGCCCTGCTTGGTGCATATGTGAACTGATTCGATGTTCACTGCAATAGTTCCATGAATTTATTCCTCCAATTTTCAGTTCAAAAATTTAATGAGGCAGTGTACAAAAAATCCACACACACACTTTGACATAATGCCTTTCTGCCCAAAAATAATAATAATAATAAAAAAAAGTTTTGGTAGCCAATCACATTCTGCCAACATTGCATTTATAAACATGGTGGGCAAGAAATCATGTACAAAAAAAAAAAAAAAAAAATAGAAAAATCCAAATTTAATAGCTGAAGAGGATTTGAAGCTTGTTTGGGAGAGTTTAAATGTATCATTTTTGATCAAACATACTTTTTAATTTTTATCATCACATTTCGTAAGACCTACAAGTATTATCCACTTATGTATACATTTTGTGTGACTCACTAATTAAATTATATTTTGAACTCTCAAAAGCAAGCACTTGCTTTCGTGAAATCTTTTATCAGATGAATATCTAAATCAAATAGAGCAACAAAAATCCCATAAATAATCGAAAGTGTCATTCTATTTGTTTATGGGCCATCTAAATTTTGCTCGATCATCGAACTTACTTCGAAGCATGGCTTATTATTTTGGAAAATATGCTACTCTTAGAAGAAATGTCCGAGTGGACTAAATTCTCACATTGCTATTATATTATATTGCATTATTTGCAGCGAGAGTTTGAATCCGATTCAAACTCTCGCAGTTAATCATGCTTTTAAGCACTCTAGAAAACTATCTTAACATAATTTTAACTTTAGAT
This sequence comes from Fraxinus americana, assembly GCA_035079005.1. NCBI lineage: Eukaryota > Viridiplantae > Streptophyta > Magnoliopsida > Lamiales > Oleaceae > Fraxinus > Fraxinus americana. The sequence continues at coordinate 5,639,935 of CM068713.1, read as the reverse complement.
ATTTTCTGGGTACGGAGAATTTCACCGTATTGAGTCGATTTTGCAGGACTTTTACTAAACCATTTAGCAAAGCACTTTTCATCATAACATTTGAGAATTAGGGCTCCATAGGTCCATCAATTCATCATGACACGTGCACACATTTACATTGTATGACCAAATTTCTTTCCCCCATTGCTTTAAGACCACTTTTCATTTGCCAATGGGAAAAGGCAGACGAAGTATAATAAATCAAACTTCCAATAATAAAGTAGATCCTATTCAAAACGTCACACTTATATAATATGCAAACAGTACATATGAATATTAATATTAAAAGATATCCATATTGGAACTTTTGACCACAACTTTATGAGAAGATTAAAAACTTCTGGAACTTAGAACACATCACTTACTCTCATGAAATTGTTGACCATTCTCTATAATCTCAAAACCATTTCATATTAATTGAATTTTCTTATGAGAAAGTGTATTGGATATACATTGAACTTGATAATGTATACTAAAGATTTAACGTGATGTTAAAATTTTATTAGTAATCGCGTGCACTTACGGTCTGATAGTGCATAATAATCATGTTATAGTCTATAGATTTGACCAAAAAATGTACATTTTTATGATGTATGATGTCACGATTCATTGATAAAACCCATATAGAAAAATAATTCTTTAATGCCAAAAGAAAAAAAAAAAAAAAGAAGAAGAAGAAGAAGACTTTGATTCTTCGTAACAATAATAAACTAGGGAATTCTTTTATTCGTAATTGATTATACGATTCTTTTATACCACTCACTTCATCGAATAAATCACTAGTGGTACCAAGTAGAAACTCATTATTTGTAGCAAAAGTATGCAATGTAGATTTCTAAACTTATATACTCCATTTTTTTGGTTTGCCCTCAAATTAAGATTCAATTAGTAATAGAAACAATTAATTAACCAAAGAAGAAAAATATCTTGAAAGTTTTTGTCTATTATATGTATTTTTTTAATTTTTGTTTAATACTATGCACCAAATTAATGTATTGTTACAAATATATATAACCTGGTTCATGCACCACAATCCTACCTTCTAAATTACATCAAATAGCCAATGAAAAAACATGAAGTTTTACACGTGGACGGCGGTCTGTTTGGATTATCATTTCTCGATGAAATTAAATGATATGTCCAATAAAATAATTTTTATAATCTTATTTTTATGTTTAATTTCACTGAATTATGATATAAGGTACTGAATTATGATATAAGGTGATGGTTCAATATTATATTGATAAATAACGTCACTCTATTCATGATAGCACCATATTTAGGTTTGTGCTAGACTTTCATTATCACAAAAAACTTTTGACCCGCAAATTGGCTCAATTGTGGCCATTATATGGTCAAATGGTCTTACAATTTACTCATTTTCGAAAATCAAAGGTATAATTGTTCACACAACGTCAACCAAACCATTAACCATTGGTTTGAATTCAAAATAATTTTCAATCAATTATGGGCCCACACACTCATGCAAAGTTCCATGTAGATCCTAGTGCAAAGTGGACCCCACATGGAATGACATTATAAGATGACGTCACCAATATCGGGTCTGGCCGCCATGTCCAAAAATCATTTGAACCACGTGCAATCTTGGGTTGCACCAAACTTTCTGTTTTATTTGAATAAGTTTTCGTTGAATAGTTTCTTGTTGTAAGATCGAAACAAAAATAAGACTGGTGACAAATAAAATGTTGTAAGATTCATTGCATGCACCAAACTTTTGTTTTGACAATAATACCCCTCTTGGGCTCCTATATATAATCAAAGTTCTTGCAGTTTATATGTTATAAGATTTTCTTACGACCAAAGACCACTTATAAGTAAGAAGCAGAAAAGTTCAAAATAAAACACAAGAATTCAACCCTTACACTCTGCTATAAGAATTTGTACTTTTGAAAAATTCATTCATGGATTCTTCCTTCCTCCATTACTCTTTGAACACAAACAATCAAATTCTGCCATCTGCAAACCACCATTCTCAATCCCAACATCTTCCTTTCAACGAAAATGACTCCGAAGAGATGGTGCTCTATGGAGTATTAGCAGAAGCCGGCGTGGACTCCTCATCGGAACAGATGTCTGATCTAATGCAGTACTCTCCGGAGAAGGAAGTTACATACAGAGGTGTGCGCCGGAGGCCGTGGGGAAAGTACGCCGCGGAAATAAGGGATTCTACGAGGAATAGTGTGAGAGTTTGGTTGGGAACTTTTGACACTGCAGAAGCAGCAGCCTTGGCTTATGATCAAGCAGCATTAGCCATGCGAGGGTCTACTGCCGTGCTCAACTTTCCGACGGAGGTTGTTTACGAGTCACTGAAAGAGATGAAGTACGGTTTTGAGGCCGGATGCTCGCCGGTGTTGGCATTGAAGAAAAGACACACCATGAAGAGGAAAGCAGTGAGTAACAATAAGAGAAAAGAAAAGGAGCTTAGGCTGGAAAACTTGGTGGTTTTGGAGGACTTGGGTTCTGAATATTTGGAGGAACTCCTTAGTTTGTCTGAAAATTCTTCATCTTGGTGAAGAATTGACCTTACATTCTGTGTGTTGTATTAGATTCGTTAATGAGTCTAGAAATATGTAATAAGGTTTATCGTTCAACAACTTATCAAACATGTCGTCATAAGGATTCGACTAGATGAAAGATCAAAGGTTATATGTTGTACATTATAATGAATTTGACCGATTAAAAATGTGATACATTTTGTCTATTTTGTGTCAAGCCCTAGCTAATCAGCTAGAGCATGTTTAGAAAGCGATTATATTTAATCACTTTTGATCAAACATAGTTTTATCCACACATTTTATAGAAATCATAACTTATGATAACTTACATTTTAATTTAATCACTTCTCGAACATGCACTAAATTTGTCAAACATACCACGACAATTTAATGTGGAAATCATTTTGTATAAATTTAAAGGATAACAGGATGGAGGAATGTTTCATTTAATCCAAATCCAGATTTGGATAACAGTTCCACTATTTTGTGGGGCTTGAAGATCTTTGAAATTTAGTTGGTCAAATGGACCAGAATAAGGGCTGTTTTCAACTTTTGCTAATATGTCACTTCCTGGGAAAAGTCATGCCCACTTACCAATTCTAATCTCCTTTAAATAATATAGTAATTATCTCTAAATGGTTAATTAAATAGTCCAATTTTCTTATGTTGAAATACCGCAGTTATATGAAAGCAATAAATAAACACCAGGAACGCAGTTATATGAAAGCAATAAATAAACACCAGGAATGATTACGGAAAATCTCCAATTGGATAAAAACTCCGGGCACTTTGCCAGTCAACAATCCACAATAAACGAATTAGAACCTACAGTCCGCCAGACTCGACTACCACTAGTACTTTCTGACCTCCTGACTGCAATTTTCACAGTTCTCCTGGATTGTGTGCTCCTACACCAACTCCCAACTGCAGTTTTCATAACCCTCCTGAATTGCACGCTCCTGCACCAACTTCCAACTTTATAAATTCGTATATCTCCTGTGGATCAACAAAGAATTCCGTGTTCTTCAACAACTGGAACTCCAGTTACCTTCACTTGATCTTCATCACTCTAACAGATGTGTAGGAAGCATCAATTTAGTATTTGGATTAAATGGTTTTGATGTTTTCAATGTCAATGACAAAACAATCAATGAAGGTTGAAAGCTATGAATGGAGAGAATATGAATTAATCAATGTTTTATCAATATTCAACCTTAAGAAAAGACGTTCATAGGTGTTCTGGTATTTATACTGTAGGTTTAGGAATGAATGAGTTGGATAAAAAGTCTTAAAAATACGAATTAAAATTTTCCGGATAACCTTGTCGCTCAAACCAAAGCTAGGCGGCAGGCTAGCGACAGTGTGTCGCTCGTGCAATGGCCAAGTGACAAGCTAGCAATAATGTTTCTGTTTCTGCTGCTCGAGCCAAGTCATTGAGACAGTTTAGCGAAATTAACATGCACTAAATTTATCCAACATACCACGACAATTTAATGTGGAAATCATTTTGTATAAATTTAAAGGATAACAGAATGGAGGAATGTTTCATTTAATCCAAATCCAGATTTGGATAACAGTTCCACTATTTTGTGGGGCTTGAAGATCTTTGAAATTTAGTTGGTCAAATGGACCAGAATAAGGGCTGTTTTCAACTTTTGCTAATATGTCACTTCCTGGGAAAAGTCATGCCCACTTACCAATTCTAATCTCCTTTAAATAATATAGTAATTTTAATAAAGATGACTTTCTCTTTGTTTTTTGTTTTTTTTACCAAGTTCATCAAAATTTTTGACGTAGCTGATTGTGCACAACAAGCAACATGCTTTCCTGGCATGCCATAAGATTTAATGTTGAAATAACGTGATTCGACCTAAACTACACCTAAAGGGGGGTGAACAGGTGATTATACGGAATTAAAACTTAATAATTAACTAACAACAAATCACTATTAATTATCTCTAGATGATTAATCAAATAGTCCAATTTTCCTACGTTGAAATACCGCAGTTATATAAAAGCAATAAATAAACATAATGAATGATCAAGGAGAATCTTCAATTGGGTAAAAACTCCGGACACTTTGCCAGTCAACAATTCACAATAAAAGAATTAGAACTTACAGTCCGCCAGACTCGACTACCACTAGTACTTTCTAACCTCCTGCTTGTAATTCTCACAGCTCTTCTGGATTGCGTGCTCTTGCACCAATTCCCAGCTGCAGTTTTTAAAGTCCTTCTGGATTGCTCTCTCCTGCACCAACTCTTGGTTTTATAAATTCGTACATCTCTTGTGGATCAACAAAGAGCTCCATGTTCTCCAACAACTAGAACTCCAGTCACCTTCACTTGATCTTCATCACTCTGACATATGTGTAGGAAATATCACTTTGGTATTTGGATTAAATGGTTTTGATGTTTTCAATGCCAAGGACAAAACAATCAATGAATGTTGAAAGCTATGGATTGAGAGAATATGAAGTAATCAATGTTTTATCAATATTCAACCTTAAGAAAAAATGTTCAGAGGTGTTCTGGTATGATATTTATACTGTAGGTTTAGGAATGAATGAGTTGGATAAAAAATCTTTAAAATGCGAATTAAAATTCCCCGGATAACCCCATCGTTCGAGCGAAAGTTGGGCGGCAGGCCAGCGACAGTATGTCGCTCGAGTGAAGGCCAGATGACAGGGTAGCGACAATGTTTCTGTTTCTGCCGCTCGAGCCAAGTCATAGCGACAATCTAACAAAATTATGACATCGTTTTTCCATCTTTTTCATTCTCGAACCTTAGACCTAATACAATTCAATTTATAATATATGCATATTACTCCTTAACTTTTACAACACATTAAATCTAGTCATTTTTGTTCATAGATTTTCCATTACATCAAAAACCTAACAAATGTGATTAACAAAAAGGGTATGAATAAATTTGTTAATTGTTCACTTAATTATGTCTATTCATTGCACTAAGTCCTTGTTTAGCTTCAATTTGTGATCTGTTTATAATAAATCAAACTACTTTTTATCCACAAATTTACTAAGACCCATAAATATACATGTATCCACCACTCATTTCAATCTTTATATAATTTAAATAAATTATAAACAACTCAAAACATGCTTATATGCTTTCTAAGCATAGAAAATTTCTAGCCACCATTACACCAATGAGCTTTACCCATTACATAGTTATTATATTTGTAGTTGTATTCTGTATTTAGGAAATTAATGTAATTTCGTCAAGGATTGATTTCTAGCCAAAGAATAAAAGGTCAAAGTTTCCATCCAACATTATTGGCCTGCAAGGTGTTACCTAAGAAGCATAAACAGCTTCAAAATAAAGGGGTTCGGTTGTTTATATTTGGTTCAAATTGTATTCAAAGAGGCATGGATAAATTTCATCTGTTTTCATTGAACTTTTAGTGAAATCTCATTTGGTTCATTAAATTTTAATTTTCATCACTATGTTGAATTCTATCACCCATCGTACTCCAAATTGATGAAGACACAAGAACAATGTAATTTGCAGAGTAAATGAGATTTTATTATGATATAGTGAAAGAATTCAAATATTTGTGTTTAAAATTTTGTCTAACTTTATCTAAATGTTAATAGTAGAGTTGTAGTTGAAAAAAAATACAAGAAAACTCGTCAAAACACGAAAAGGGACCTGACTTGGAAATACTGCCACTCGAGCAAGCGGCTAGCATCAGGCTAGCGATGCCCGATGCTCGAGTGGCAGGCTAGCGCCAGGTGGGCAGTAGCTTCTCTACTTTTGGCGCTCGACCGCCCGGGGCTAGCGAAAATACGACGAGAAAATCATATGTTCCATAATTTCAATCTCTTCAAGTTCAACACAATTTTCAACTTCCGCTAGAGCTTCCAAATAAAATTCTAATTAGAATTTGCCCACAAAAACATTTCAAATAGAATTCTTCTTCATGTACCTTTAATTAGAACTCTCAATTATCTTCAACAAAGAATTTATGTTACACCCAAATTCTAACAAACGTCATATTGACATAAATTCCACTGCAATGCACAAACTTTAAAAAATTCTCCACTTGGAAAAATTATACTGCAAGGAATAAACTTGAACTCTTTAATCAAAAACACAAACGGACTTCTCTATAAAAAAATTTCAACTAAAAATATTCTCCACCCCTGCTACACAAATTAGGGGCAAAAATTCATCTAATGACCACCAAATAAGGTTGAAACAAGTTTTGTAACAGAATGACAAATAAATGTATCAAAAGAAGGATTTTCGCTATAATCAATACCCTTAACCACATTCAAACCATCAACTAAATTAACCTAATTGTACCTATGTGGAGTCCTATGGCAAAAAATAGGTTTGTTACTAGCAACTAAATACAATGACAATGTCGATAATGGTGACAAAGTGGATTTACCTATAACTTCAAAATTCAAATGAGATGCATTCTTCGAAAAAAAAAAACCTCAAATTAGACTCCAATGGTATAGAATCCAACTCCAAATCCATTTGAGTTCTTTAAATATGTTGTTTGCTCAAAGATTCTATATAACACTACAAGATATATAAATGAAATTTTCTATGTCCCTTTAACAAAGCACGAACTCATTTACTAACTTTCTGGACTCCACCTTCAATAGTGTACCTGTACCATTTTGAATTAAGAGTGCTTAAGGAGATAAGATTTCTCTTCAAAACTGGAATGTGTCTGATTACATCAAGTGTTCTAACTGTCTCATCAAACATTTTTATTCTAACCCGACCATACTAGCTATTCGACATGGTGTATTGTTATCGGTCATCACAACACCTTTTGCATCTTCTTCATATGTTGAAAACAAATCTCGATTAGGAGATATATAGAAAGTACAAGTTGTACAAAAAATTCAAGCGTCGTTAGGTTTAAAGTTGTAGTCAGAAATAAGTAAAAACTCTCCATTACTGTTAGTATCTTCCGTAATACTTGTTTTCCTTGAAGTTTATGATTGTTGATTTACAATCAAATTTTCTTTATTCTGCAACTTATAATAATCATTTATCAAGTGTCTATTTTTCTTGTAATAATTATAAAATTTGATGTTAGATTTTGACTTACCCCTTGCACGACCACCATCAATAATGAGGTCATCTTCATGAACCTCAAATGCAACAAGATGTTCCATCTCCTCTTGTAAATATAGAATATCATAGACTTCTTCGATGTTGAGAGTATCACAGCTGTATAAAATCATGTCTCTAAAAGACTTGTATAAAGCAAGCAATGAACACAATAATCAATCACGAATCTTTTTCATCGTATTTGACCTCCAAGATCTCCAAATCAACGACAATTTCTTTAAAAGCAATTAGGTGATCCCCAAAAAATGTACTTTTTGTTATACGATGAGAATATAGATGTTGCTTCAGATTCAATTTGCTAGTAAAACTCTTCGTCTTGCATGATTGCTTCAATTTTAACCATAATGCAGCGGCTGATTTCTCCTTCAAAACGTTTTGAAAATATTATTTGAAAGATGAAGTTATATTTGGGATATGACCTTTCGATCCCCCCGTTATTTATCCTCCATAGCCCAAGTTGTGAGCATCTTGTCAAATTTCAATAATGTATCATCCAAATTTATTTGAACGAGTACTGCTCGCATCTTTATCTACTACAAAGAGAATCTTGTATTGGGATCTAAATGTGGAATATCATACTTCATTATTGCCATCACGAAAAATCAAGTTGAGCTATTAACTTGATCAAAACATCGATCTTCCCAAAAATTTCAAAACCAAAAGCTCCGATACCAATTTGTTATCAAACGAAGATGATACCAAATTAATCCAATACCTTTTTCTTGAAGGAAATAAGAGATTATAGCCATAGTATGAAATAAAAATCTCAAAGACACGAGAACAATGTAATTTATAGAGTAAATGAGATTTTATTACAATATGGAGAAAGAATATAAAAACTTAAGTTTACAACTTTGTCTAATTTAAACTAAATCATAATGAAGACAGCTATATATAGGGAACAAATAGGAGACATCCAAATTCTAATAGTAGAATTGTAGTTGAAGTTGAATGTAAGAAAACTCATCAAATGCGAAAAACGAGTCTGGGTTGAAAACACCGCCGCTTGAGCGGGTGGCTAGCGTCGGCGGGTGCCAACTTATCTACTTTTTGCACTCAAGCGCCCAACTAGCCCCAGGCTAGCAAACTTCAACTAGAATTTGTCGAGTAAACTCAAATAAGATTCAACAATAGCATTCCAAATAAAATTTTTCTTAACGTACATTTTTATTAGAGTTTATAATTAACTTCAACAAAGAATTCGGATCACACCCAAATTCTAACAGATACCCATACCTTAAACTCATAATTCACATAATGGTTACGTAGTAATTGATGTGATTTCTACACCTATTTGGGACCGTCAAAAAAGTTGATATTTGGGAGTTAACTTGATGAAATTACTACTTAATTTGGCTAAATATTGATTATTATAGGATAAACTCGAGTTTGGATAGTTGTCAATGACAAGAAGTAAAAATCGACCAAAGAAGGCTGAAAAAAAAAAAGAATTGTAATCTGGGAACTATATTGCAGACTTCCAGAATGATTTGGACCAAGAGCGGACAATTAAAGATTACGTGGCTCAAATTGGATGAAATTTAAAGTTGAAGGACTCAAAAGAAGTATAAAAGAGGCACAAGAGGAAAAGAAGAAGAAATCAAGGACCAAAGTCAAGATATGGTATTAATACTACGTGGCGATCACATTGTTACTTTTGACATAGAAAATTATGTTTCATTCTTTGATTGAAACTCTTGAAAGTAATTCTATCACATTTTTAATCTTCTTAGGAGGCATAATTTAAAAACTACCAAGCAATAGAGACAGTTTAAGAAACAAGATTTCATTATTCGAATTCACCAAGTTAAGATTATTTCTTGGATTATGGGCAAATGAGAAGAAGGTACAATATGATATTGTTTAAGAAGGCTTGAAGAGATTTAAAAATTCGTTGTTTTTCTTCATACATCTAGAATATAGGCGATGCCTCATAATTTAAACATGAATTCTTGTACTTTTATAATGTTAGATTAAACTTTTAGTGACTAGGACATAGAAAAATACTTTTAAAAAAAAAAACAAAGATGTGCTCAAATGATGCATTTGACCCGTTCAATTTATTTTCGTCAAATTCTTAAAGGTGAGTTTTTTGCACCTACTAGATCTTAAGAGAAGTGTACTATAATTATTTTTTAAATCTTGATGATCTATGTTCCTTTTGAATCTATTTTGAGTAAAATTAAATATATCCTCACATCGCTTTCCTATATCTCGAGGAAATATGCAAATGAAAGAATGCATTAAAATATAAGAACATTCAATCTAAATCATGTAAGGCATAATGCTATATCTATATTACCTATATTCGTTATACCTTCTCTCGAATAAAATAATAATCACAAAATAATTCAATTAATTGCTAATCAACTGAAAAGCGGCGTTGCATCATCTTGAAACAGCGATAGAGTAATGTGAGTATGCTTGTGGCGGCGGCAAAGGTGCTGTTTTCAGAATTTAAGGATGACTTCCTAAAGGAGGGATCGGTGGAGGCGGGGCTGGTAGAGATGGCCGCTTCTGGTTCTCGCGTGGATGCAGGAGTGCTGGTGGTGGTGGCGAGGACAACAACCTTCTCCTCTTACCGATTAAGGCCAACTTGGACGGTGGATCACCTGAAAAAACTTCTTTCAATTTCCATTGGAAAGCAGTTTGCAACCTTGCAGCCTCCACTGGAAAAGATGCCTTATGATTTGTATGCATAAGCATCAGTTCATGTATTAATAAGAACATGAAAATATATGAAAGTGTTTTCGTTGGAATTTATCAATTCAGAAATCCTTGTTAGTTTGTGGACACCTTTTTCCAACCACCTGTACTAATTCTTCTCTGCATGAGAACTTTTCAGACTTGCATACGATTTTTTCAATACTATTTTAAAAAAATGTATTTTAGTATATATTCACAATAAAAATTTAAGAAATGATGACGCTTTGATTTTCCATCCCCCCCCCCCCCACATTTTTTTTTTCTTTTTTGATTGATCAAGAAAAATGTATTTTACCAAATGATGTTGAAAAATATATTTATCCCTATTGGTTGCTATTATTCTATGTAATTATAAAATATATCATACAAGTGCTATAATGAGCGGAACATATTTGTTTATAATTTGAAGAATCAATTTGGATCTATAACGAGCCACAGGGGCCGGCCCGTACGAGCTGCCCGTTTAAAAAAAAATTAAAATAAAGCTAATACTGCCTGCTTTGTGCAGGCAGCTAAAATAGCCTTTCTAGAAAAGTTTTGCAATTCAGTTTCTTTTTAATGAAACTCAACAATTTCATCTGGACATAACGAAAAACTCGCTAAAATCATTTCAAAAACTCCTATATTATGTAAACTTATGAATGCTTTCTCTAACCAAATATATAGTCTTGTTTCCTAATGTAGAATATTTTGTTGTGTTCATTTATCAATATACTCTTATTAAATTTTCCCCACTTAATATGTCAATTTCTTGAAATCATTCGAATACACACATTTCTTACTTCTTCAAAACATGGATCAACTTTCATTTCTTTTTCTTCTTCAAATTCTTTATTAATTCCAACGATAATTTAGTTTTACATACTGAAATTAAATAGAGGTAAATTACGAAAGATTTGGCAAAAATTAATCTTTCAATGATATTAAAGAAATTTTCTTAATCCGTGTGAAAAACGAAACAAGCATATATAATTGGGATGGAGTGAGTATCACATTTGAAATGTCATCTTACTATTTACCATTCCAAGTACATTTAAACAAGGGCGAAGTCAAGAATAATTCAATTGGAGACCTAATTTAACTACCTTTTTTTTCAAACACAAAATATAATAGAATTGAAAATAAAAAGTAAAAAATATATATATTAGTGTAAAAAACAAATTTAATCGACTTCTAACAATAGATTTATAAAACTCATAACTTTTCAACTACACAATTCATCGACTTCTATCAAAATTTACAAAAAATCTGATTTTAATCCCAAAACATGGGCTAACTGTAAATTGGTAAAAATTTCTTCCACTTGTCTTGACATGTAGAACTTTCAAACTTCACTGGAAACCAAAGGAAGAAAGACTGTACACGTTTGCCTTGAGCAAAAAAAAATCAGATTTTAATAGAATCGGATAAAATGTATGACTAACAAGTTGATAAAATTTACGAATTTCATAAATGTGTCATTGAAACGAATTGAAGAAAATAAATTTTAGAAAATGACGACTAAGGAGGACTTAGTATGTTGAGGAAGTCAATATTATAACCTGGGACATATTTAGGGGTTTCCTGCGCTGTAAACCCTGTCAAATAATAATAATCTTTTTACTTTTCACAATAGAATTAAATTTTAATTTTTTTAATGTGAATTTTGTTTATATATATATTTATCCAATCTAATTTTTTTTAACCCACTCCGTCCCATAATATTCAAGAGATATTAAATTAAAGAGGAAATTACACCCAGGCTGGTTTTTAAGATGTCAATTTCACAAATCAGGTCACTACTTTAACATTTCAAAAAACAGGTTTTATTTTATTTTATTAAATATTAATTATATTAATATTTTATTTTATTTTACTTTATTAAACCTAATCAAACCTAATTTCCCAATTTCATTTTCTTCACCGTCATCTCCCTGTTCTTCTCCTCCTCACGCCGCCACCATCGTCTCTCCACACACGGCGTCACCGCAACCGCCATCCCTCGCCGCCTCCACCGTCTTTCACCCATTCCTCCCTCTTCTCTGTGAACCCGCCGTCTCCGTCTCCTCTCCTCCCTCTTTTCTACCAACCGCCCCTTCTCCTCTACTCTCGGCGAGTTCGCCGTTCGCGACGCCTCACAGCAGCGGCAGCGTTGACGCTGCCTAGTCACGGATCGACGCTGCCCAGTCTCGCAGCAGCGACTGGATCGACGCTGCCCAGTCGCGGCAGTCGCGACGGTGCTGCTACATTTTGCAGCAGCGATATTTATGGTTTTTATCTCAGATCCATTTTGCAGCACCCATTCTCTCACAGATCTCCCATTCTCTTTCTCATCCTCACCAGTCACCAGCACGCCGCCACTTACTCCCTCGTCATCACCACTGCAAAACGACGCCGCCAACGGCATCGACGTCGTCTTCCACCATTTTCGGACTGTGTGTATCGCACCCGACGAAGAGAAGATGATTCGTCGTTCCGTAGCACTGCGGATCTGATTTTTCCTTTTTTATTTTTTTTAGTTCGAGTTTGATTTTTATTGGATGGGTGTGGTGGTTGGATCTGTGTCGCGACACTGATGGTTTTATTTTTATGTGCACAGATCCGTTGTGGTTTTTGTGCACAAATTCGACAGCGGTGGTGGTGGTTTTGTTTGGTTGGATGCGACGGTGGTGGTAGGGTTTTTGTGTGGCGGCAGTGGTGTTTTGTGTGGGTGTTGGTATTGGTATTGGTTGCTGTGAGGTGGTGGCGGTTTTTGTGGCGGGGGCGGCGACGATAGTGGTTATGGTGTGGCGACGGTGGTGCCGTTGGCGGATGCAGTGGCGAAGTGGTCACAACTGATTTCGGTGGTGGTCACAAATTATTTGGTTGTTTGTGACGAGTAAACAACATGTGACCAATCAATTAGATGAATTGCGATCAATAAGTGCTTTGTGGCTTACAAATTATTAATTTGTGACCCAAAAATTGATAAATTGTGACCTAATTATAATTAATGTGATGTTTGTAACCTTAAATAAATATTGTGACTTTGAAATTCTGTGATTTGTGACCTATGAAAAAATTGTGACTTTTAAATTTTTAAGTTGTGACCGATAAATAAATTGTGATCGACAAAAAATTTGAATTGTGACCTAAAAAAAAAATCTGTGACCAATTAATTTGGAAATATGTGACTATGTGACCTATAAATTTTGATCTGTGACCAACGAATTAATTGTGACCTACAAAAATTTTGAGTTGTGACCGAAAGTTGTAAATATGTGATCGGAATAGTCGCCGGCATCGGAGCAGTCGCCGGAGCGGTCGCCGGAGAAGAGTGGTGGTGGGAGTGGTCCTCGGAGTGGTATGGGTGGGGCATGTGGGGTGAGTTAATTATATTATATTAGAATTAAATATTTAATAATTTATTATCTCATTAAAAAAAAAAAACCTGATTTTTGAATTTTTCGAACTATAAACCTCATTTTTGAATTGGTGTAAAGTAAACACCTTATTTATGTATTTTTCCCTAAATTAAAAATGAATGTAAATTTCGTGTAATTTCTTCCAATTATCTTGCATAATTAAAAAATTTAGTGAAAACCTTCCATCCTACTCGCAACGTTAACTCGTGAGAAAAATAGCAATGTCATAAAGATTAAAAATGCTCTCTAGTCTCACAAGCAAGCGAAATTCCTTCAATTTTTGAGGGACTAAAGTGTAAATATAGCATGCGTTTAGATTTAAATAATAATTTCGAGTGCGATAAAATTCAACCCAATACGAAGTTTGGCGTTGATGGTAGCAAATTATTTTTATCCGACTACTTAATCCTCTCATAGTCACACAATATTAAATTAATACATCCAATTAATATAGTACACTTCTCTTAAGATCTATAAGGTGCAAAAAACGCACATTCAAGAATTCGACGAAAATAAATTGAATGGGTCAAATGCATCATTTGAGAACATCCTTGTTTATTTTATTTTTTAAGTGTTTTCAATATTATTCTGGGCGTTGCATCATCTTGAAACAGTGATAGAGTAATGTGAGTTTGATGGTGGCGGCGGCAAAGGTGCTGTTTTCAGAATTTAAGGACGACTTCCTGGAGGAGGGATCGGCGGACGCGGGGCTGGTCGAGGCGGCCGCTTCTCTGGACGCCGGAACCGTCGAAGCAAGCGTACTGGAGGTAGTGGCGAGGACAACAACCTTCTCCTCTCACCGATTATGGCCAAATTGGACGGTGGATCACCCGACAAAACTTCTTTCAATTTCCATTGGAAAGCAGTTTGCAACCTTGCAGCCTCCACTGGAAAATATGCCTTATGATTTGTACGCATAAGCATCAGTTCATGTATTAATATGAACATGAAAATATATGAAAGTGTTTTCATTGGAATTTATCAATTCAGAAGGCTTAATGTGTAGTAAGTCTACTTGTTAATTTATAGCCAAATCCTTGTTAGTTTGTGGACTTTTCTCTGCATGAGTACTTTTCAGACTTGTATAGGATTTTTTCAATACTAATTTTTTAAAATGTATTTTAGTACATATTCACAATAAAAATTTAAGAATTTGTTTTTGATTGATCAAGAAAAATGTATTTTACCAAATGACGTTTTAAAATCTATTTCTCCCTATTGGTTGCTATTATTCTATGTAATTATAAAACATATCATACAAGTGCTATAATCAGCAGAAGATATTTGTTTATAACTTGAAGAGTTGATTTGGATCTACATGAGCCGGCAAATTCGGTGAAAGCTTCTTCTACTGACACGCATTGCGTTTATATTGTCTAAAAGGAATTTATTAATGCAAATTGGGTGTAAGCTTCTTCCACTTTTCTTGGCATTGAATGTAAATTGGGTGTAAGTTTCTCCCACTTTTCTTGGCATGTTGACTTGTCAATCTAAGGATTTGAAGCGTTTTCAAGAAGAAAGTTTATTCTACTTTTCTTGGCATTGAATGTAAATTGGGTGTAAGTTTCTTCTACTTTTCTTGGCATTGAATGTAAATTGGGTGTAAATTTCTTCCACTTTTCTTGGCATGCCATTCAGAATTGTCAATCTAAGGATTTGAAGCGTTTTCAAGAAGATTTGCAGGATTGATTTGAGATCCGCTTTAGTTTTGAAAATATTTTACGAATACATAATTTTTTAACTTTTAGAAATAACAAAAGGTCCATGCCTGTTTTCATCTTAATTTGTCGATATAATTCAAAAATTTTCCCAAAAAAATTAGTAGAAGGCCTAATTTTCTCTTTCTTTTCAACCAAGCCTCTGTTTTTTATTAGCCCGTTGGGCCATTTTCTAAGCCTTCCCATATTTTTAAGCTTTGGGCTTCATTTATTTATTTCAATCTTGGGCCTATAGTTTGGTCCAATTTTAGCTGCTGCTTCAATTTATAGGTATCTTTTTTTACTTATAACATATTTTTACGAGGAAATTACATGGGACCAGGTGTTTAAAGTTTCAAATTCAAAAATCAGGGACCAAGTTTCAATCTTCAAAAATCAGGTGCTATATAAAAACCTAACCCTAATTTTTTACTCTCCACCCCCTCCCCTCCCCTTTCTCTTCCCATCTCCACCGCCATTTCACCCCTTTCCCTCCCCCTCCACCTCCACCTCCACCTCCACCTCCACCTCCACCTCCCCCCTTCTGCTGCGAATCTGGAGCTGCTGCGAATCTGGAATCGCAACAGATGCTGCTGCGAATCAGCCAACCGCGACGCTATTGGAGTGTGTGGGTGGGTTGCTTCGACGCCGTGGGTGTGGCGGATTGCTGTTGGTGGTGGTGGTTGGTTAGTGGTGGTGGTGGTTGTGGTTGTGGTTGGCTGTTGGTCTATTGTTGTTGGGGTTGGTGGATCTATTGCTGTGGCTGGCGGTGGTGGTTGTGGTTGGCTGTTGGTGGTGGTGGATCTATTGTTGGCTGGTGGTGATGGTTGTGGTTGGCTGTTGGTAGATCTATTGTTGTTGGGGTTGGCGGGCGGTGGTGGTTGTGGTTGGCTGTTGGTGGTGGTGGATCTATTGTTGGCTGTTCGCTGGAGGTGATGGTTGTGGTTGGTTGTTGGTGGTGGTGGATCTATCGTTGTTGGGGTTATCTGGGACCTGTGACCAAGTATCGGTGGTAGGCGGTAGTATGTGACCAAATTTTTGTCAATCTGTGATCAATTACTCAAATGTGACCTAAAAATTTAATAATCTGTAACCTCAAAATAATATGTGACCAACTAATTTAAAAATCTGTGACCTCGAAATAATTTGTGACGTACTAATTTTTTGATATGTGACCTCGAAATAATTTGGGATTAAAAAATTTGACGATATGTGACCAGTAAATAAATCTGTAACTTAAAATTATGAATATGTGACCATTAATCATAAAATGTGACTTTATTATCTTTATTTAATAAATATTTTAATTAATTAAATAAATACCTGATTTTTGATTTTTTTAACTATTTACCTTATTTTTGAATTGAGGTAAAGAATACACCTAAAATATGATTTTTTTTTTCCCCTATTTTTACCCATAATATATTGAATAGTACTAGGAATGGACTAGGTTAAAACCCAACCCAGTCCTTCCTAAATCTGCCTGTGTGAAAATCATTTGAAATCGAACCCTCCATAACTGAATTTCAACTTCCAATGGGAAAAGGAGAAAAAAAAAGCTTAACAAGAGGTGGAAAATAATGACACGCATTTCCAATGGCGGACCAACATTAAAGTTCAGTCCGGACTGACATTGACCATTGACAGTCAACATTCAGCGATCGTAAGAGCGAGATTGTTTATTAATATTTAATTAAATAATATTAAAAATTATTCAATATAAACGTAAATGCTAATCTTCTTAATTCTTGTTGTTTTCTTCAAATTTATAAATGTATTCACAAAAAAATAAAATAAAATAAAAGAACTGAAACAGAAAGCGGAGCCCGAGACATATACTGGAAAAGAGTTAAACAAGATAAAATTTATAACATCACAATAAATGAAAATATAGAAAAGGTACCTCCAAATTGAAAATCCATCAAGCAAGCTACAAAATCACTGACAATAAATGATACGTGAGGAAGGTCTCCTTGTAACTCCTAGTTTTGTCTCTTAAATAAATAGCTAAATCTGGAATTAGATATTGCCTTTGTAAGACAATCTGCAACCTGATCTTCTGTTGGCACGTACCTCACTTCAAGTTGCTTCCTGAGAATTTTATCTATAATAAAATGAGTGTATACCTCAATACGCTTAATCCTGGCATGATATACAGGGTTAGCAGCAAGAGCATTTTCACTCATGTAATCACACCAGGTATTTGGAATTGATGACAATGGAAAAGAAAATTCTTTTAAGTGTGCTTCAATCCATGGTAACTCACAGGAGACTTGAGCTAGAGCCCTATATTCAGACTGTACTTAATCTTGCAACTATGTGTTGCTCTTTTTAAGACCAAGATACCAATTTATTGTGGGAGATATTACACCGATAATGTGCATATTGTATTAATCAAGAACATACCGTGAAATCGAAACATCATTCGATTTATCGAAATCTGATTTGAGAAGACAAAATAGTGATTACCAACTTCCAATATATGAATATGGATTCTTCACTTTCCAATCTTGAACGCGTGTCATTCTTTAATTCAAACCTTGCATGAAATCAAAAGAATATTAGTTACTTTCCGAAATCAAAATACTAAATTAGAATGAAATCGGAAAAGAAAGATGAGATGCAAGTTATGCAATCGGTCGAGGCAAGTGTTTGACACTTTGTCCTTAAGATGAATTTGCCCCGCATCGGTGCTAACGGTTTCTTGGCAATCATCTCCCAAGATACAACGACCACGTCAAGCCATAGGAGCACTCCAAATGACTTTGACCCACGAACTCGAACGGAGTTCCCTCTCTACCATAACCATGATTTTGATGCAAGAAAAAATCACTTCTACAAAGTGTTTTATGCAAAACTAAAGTAACCATGGAATGGAATGATATGAAACTATCAAATGAATAGTTTGTTGTGTAGTTGTGTTGTTGTTGTGAATCCAAACACATAGGGAATCCATATATATAGTAGTTGGAACATCCATATCAAGAGACACATCTCTTGAATAATCATAATTATTGGAAGTTACTCATACCAAAAGTCATGCTCTTTAAGCATCTCTTGAATAATCATAAATATTGGAAGTTACTCATACCAAAAGTCATGCTCTTTAAGAGACATGATCCATATGAAAAGACACATCTTTTCATCTACATTCTCTAGAATATTCCACAATATTCTACACAATTCCAATAATTTCAAATATTAAGTGGTTTAAGTTTGGCTTAATTTCTCATTCACCAAACAAGGAATTTCCACTTAAATCATTTCAATTGGTCACAACCAATTTCCAACACAAAATTCCAACAATTTTATCTCCAAAAAAGACACAATATCCCGCCACAGATCTTTTCTCATGTGGGAAGCATTCCCAATCTGCATCAGAATAGCTTACTAAGTTCAGCCTTTCACTAAATTTGTTGTGCAGTCCATAATCTCCTATCCCCTTCAGATACCTAAGAACCTTTTAACTGCCTGCCAGTGTATGACTCTTGGTTCTCGCAAAAATTGGCTCAATTTGTTCAGGATAAAGGCAATATCAGGTACAATATTAGTAAGATATTGTAGGGCTCCTATTACTTCTATTAATCTTTGGATTCTTCATTAGCTCTCCGTCTGATGGACTATGTTTTCCAACTGTAGCTGGGATTGAACATTCCTTCAAGTTCTGGAGTCCTGCTCTTTTAAATAAATCAGTAATAGACATTGCAATAGACAACACCTCTCTTATTGTAGAAGCCCATTCAAATAAGCATTGTAGCATCCAGTTTATCTTAATTCCCAATTCTTTTGACATTGCAATAGACAACACATCTCTTATTGTAGAAGACTGTTGTTTCATAGTATCGAGTTCTCTTTCGAACAATCTGAAGAGACTCGCTCTTTTAGATTATCGGAACAGGATTTGGACAAAATAACTGGATGAATTTGGAACAATTTGATCGACATGATCGAATTCGGAACAAATCATGAAAGGAATTGTTATTCGAGCACACCAACTTCACGACGTGTCCTTAAGAGTTACGAATTTGCACTATTCTATAGTACTTAAAAAGTAATCAGCAATTGTTTCACAAGATAGAACGCAGTTCGTCTCTAACGAAAACAGCACAACAATCAGTGAGAGTTTCAACAAAATTAATGTATTGTTTACGTACTCGAAAAAATAATATTACAATGTAGAGATTAGGGAGATTCAAAGCAGAAAATTTTGAAATGAAAGTAATGTAAATTTTTTTCTTGTCGTAATGGTCATTCAAATAGTGAACAAGCCTCTTCAGAAAAATGGTAACTGTTCAGACAACATTTTAAGTGAACAAAGATATCTGTCTAGGCTAAAAACAAGCGTCTGTTATAGTCGGTCATAAACATCAGTTACGAAAATAGATATCATAGGTACAGGAGTAAAGCCATTATGCCTGGGTGAAAAATAAGGAAGGGAGAGTCGGACTTATTTGTCAAAAAATGATTGGCTGTTTTTGTTTTAAATTTTCGAACTGTCCACCCAGGCTTCGACACGTGTTCCACCTGGATTTGAGCCTGAATTTGTAGCATGATTGTAGGTACAAATAGTCTGCTAATCCAGAAAATTACATGAAAACAGGCAAACGGTTTGAAAAGACTATTAAAATAATTATACTAAGAACAAAAAAATTGAGTAATTACATTTGACCCAAAAAATTGAAGGAGATGTGCTCTACTTAGATTTTAATGGATTTAAAAAATCCTTTTAAATTTAGATGTCTGGATTGAGATTTAATGAATTTTTAATGAAATCCATTAAAATTTAGGTGTTCACAATTGAGATTTTAATGAATTTCAATGAAATCCTTTAAATCTATTATAATGTATGTAATATATAAAAGAATTGTAATTTACACTTTCGCGTTGAATTATACTACATCATGTGTCATTTTTAAAACACTAACTTACACTTTTTGTTAATGATCGTTACAAAATTGAGCAGTAAACAGAAAACGCCACCCTCCCCCACCTATGTCTACCAGACAAGACATCACCTTCACGATCAAAAATCACATCCAACGTCAAGCTACTAAATTCTCTCTTTGTAAATATGATAAAAATGCCAAAAAAATATTTCCCTGTTGTGAGTGTGCTACCCAAGACGGTGCAAACCCTCCCTGTCACCATAGCATGGTTGGGCAAAATGATCATTACTTTGTTGCTTCACTTGGAATCAAAGGCAACATATGATGTACATCATCAAGTGTAATCCAAACTGATTGGAAAAATTGGCATTCACTTTACACACAATTTCAACTTTTGATTAGTTTATTGACCAATGGAAATTTTGGGTTGCTTAACATGGAATCAAGAAATTTATGGACTCCCAAGGAATGTGCCAATAATATTCCCCCACATGAAATTAGGTTAGAATTTATCTGCATAATTGTAAATTGAAGTGGTTTTATTCTCTTTTGTATACGTTACTTAAGGGTCTTCTAAATGAAAAAAATTGTAAATTTAGCATCCTAATTTTCCCTATTCTCTTTGTAGGTTGTTCATATAGTAGAAATTGATGGGTGTGGTAAAGTTTATGGTATTGGTGAGTGAATTACATACGATTGTACATCATATAGTGAAAAGATTTGACAGTTCATAAATTTTTCTCCTAATATATTTTTGTTTTTCGTTAATTTTACTCCGAATAAGGATCCAATAGGCAAATTAAAGGGAATTGACCTCAATTTTCAGTAGTGCTTATCACAACGTAATGTCGTTCATAATATTGGAGCATAGAGAAGATATGTTAGATGAAATGGGTAAAATTGTTGGAAGAATCAATTTTGACTGAACATGATTTTGGAAGCAAGACCAACTTGATCAAGATTCAAGTATGGATAATTTAATTCAGAAAAAAACTGTTCAAGATTATCGTATTCACTTATTGGACTCAGACGGACAATTTGTCCCTCTTTATGGGAGACGATAATTTCATTTGAGTAATTTACATACATCGCTATGACATGCACTAATTGTCATGATAAACGATGTATTACTACCAGCGAGACCAGGTGTTCACTCACGAGCATTGACTTGGCATCGATGCAGATATTTTTGTAAGAATAGAATGAGAATTAAAATATTTTTGTAGGGATGATAAAAATTTGTGCCTCCCCCCGTCCTTCATTGCCCTGCCTCAAATTTTTTATTTTATTTTTTTATATATTTTTAATTTATATAATTTTAAATGAAAAACAGAATAGTAAATGAAAATATTGCAATCCCCACTCGTCCCCGACTCCTCAATTGGATGGGACATAAATGATCACCCTACGTCCGAAATAGGGATGGCAACGGTTCGGTTCGGGTCGGTTCGGTCAAAACCATAACCATACCACCAATTTTTTGGCTATACCATAACCGCACCATAACCACGAAAGTCGGTTCGGTTCGGTTAGGTTTATATCTCGGTTCGGTGCGGTTCGGTTCGATTAATAACCACGAAAATAAATTATTTTTTATAGGTCCAATCGTCAATTTGAAAAAAAATAATTTACAAAAAAGAGTCAATGAAAGTTAATAGTACTAGATATAAAATTATATATAGAGCCAATTTTTGTTTCTCATTTTCTTTTTTTCATTTTAGATACGTACTACACATGGTCAAGTGAACTACACACATTCAATACAGTAAAAATGAAAATGGTAATATACTTACTCTTGACTCATGAACTAAAACTATCCGTGCAAGCAAAATGCAAGAAAAATCCAAATACTGAAAAAAGTATTTATAATGTCAAAGTTGCAATAATTAATCTATAGCGACATCTTATTTTAAATTATAAGCAAAAATAAAATGTTTACAATAATCAATTATTCAAATTATGTTTGTGTTAGAAGACTCGATTTTCCTTAATTTTTCACAATAAGATGAAAAGAGAATTTATAAAATTACTTTTGAATTTATTAGGAATAACTCAATTTTGCTTTATTCTTTGGTACAGTTAGAAAATCTTAAAATTTCTTCATTTATGCCAAATTTGTTACCAATTACCACCCACTGCACTTAATTTTAGTGCAATCCTAACCATTGAATTCCTGACAATCTATAAAAGGGAAAATCAATACCGTAAATGACGATTCTTTCACCCATAAATACGGTAGAGCCAAAAGAAGGAAAAAAATTTCTCTTCTACTCTCCAACTCATTATTTGAATAATAACTTGATATTTAACATTTTAAGTAGAAAATTAATAGTTAGTTACACAATATTCTCAATATGAAACATTTAAATTTATATAAAATTATCATGTAAACCTCACATATACAAGTTTGTTGAGCTGTATTTTGTTTCGGAACTTGAATCGATGCTTAAATATCTAAAATAAGTTATGTTTAGTCATAGATAATGATATATAATCCTTATTTGACGGTAATTAAAATCAAATTTTTAATAGATTTTGATAGAAATTAATTAAATGTGTGGTCGAAAAGTTGTTGGATCCATAAAATATTTGATTAAAATTAGTTGTTGACTTTAACTTAAATTAAAATTAGATTTTAAATTCTAACAAATACGGACATAACATTATTTATACTTAGCATCAATTTAGGCGGTATTGGACCTACACATTTATTTATCATCAATTCTAGATTTGTGACCTCGAAATAATCTGTGACCTACAGAATTTTTAATTTGTGACCGATAAAAAAATTGTGACCTATAAATTTTTTGATAAGCTATGACCTAAAATTATTTTTAACTAATTAATAAGATATTTGTGACCAAATTGCACAATTAAATATTTAATTAATTAATAAAAAGTAAAAATTTGATTTTTGCAATTTTAAAACTTTAGCACCTGATTTTTGCAAGTATCAAAGTTAATACCTGATCTATGAACTTTTCCATTTTAATTACATGTAGGGTACAATGACATTGAATTGGGCTACTGGGCTTGGGTTATTGGGTTAAAGTTTAGTTAATATTAATTGGGCCAGAATTTTGAAAAGTAAAAAAAAAAAAATTGCCCAATTAATTTTGAGAAATAAAAATGGAAAGCTCATTTGTCCAATTTTTTTTTTTTTTAACGGGTAATTAGTTCGGTTCGGTTTACCATAGCTAAATACCATACCCGCCCCTAAATGAAGCGGTTCGTTAAAATCAAAACTATAACAGCCCCATTGCATCATCGGTTCGGTTTTTTTCACCCCATCGGTTCGGTTAACCGCGATTTTCGATTTCCACAGTTCGAATTGCCATCCCTAGTCCGAAATTGTCATAAACTCCAAAATTTAACCTTTTCATTTTCCTTTCGAACTCAAAATTTCAAACTTCGTAAAAAACAAAAAGATAAAAAAAAAATTCAATTTCAAGCATATTCAAAATTTCAAAGTTCAACATCGTTCCTTACAAGTAAACATGATGGTTCTGGAAAAATCAATAAAAAAACAATAAGAGTCCGTTTGATAGCCTAGAAAATGAGTGGAAAAAGAAAACGTTTTCCAACTTTAGCCAATTAAGGGTGTTTGATAGCACAAATTTGTGTGGTTTTTGTTTTTCCCACATTTTTCTAGATACAACCCTTTGATGCACATTTGCTTGATTTTGTTTTCCAACCTATTAGGTGGGAAAGCAATTTCCGCACTTTTTTTTTTTAGTAATGACAACAAATTATATCATTTATTGTAAAAAGAATTTTCACTTTTGTTGACAAATTTTATGCAAAGTCAAACGAATGTTATTAGGTATGATAATTTTTTTTTCTAATTTAATTTTTTTTTAACTTTTTGATTATTGGAACAAATTTTAGACGCAATTGTATAAAAAATTATCACTTTAATGGACAATTTTCATAAAAAAATAAGTCAAACGGATACCAAACTTTCAACATATTTCAGGTGGAAAATTATATCAATCAAACACAATTAATTACAATTTTCAATAAAATAAATTCTACGCAATTCAATTCTCAGTAAAACATTTTATTTCCACCAATATATCACATTTACAATCAAATGAATCCTAATAATATATGTAATTTAGTCAAAATAAAGTCCTTCGCCCCTAGCACAAGAAGTACGAACCATCTAGAAGGCCTGTTTTTCTTTATTTATTTATTTTAAAAAATAGTCACATGAGTCAATGGTCAAATTAATGTTCTAAGCTTTTGACTTTACTTCTGGATTTGAGCCAAAATGAGATAACTTATCAACTTTCTCGACTTTCAATTTCTGCCGGTTCAGTGGTTGTGTATAAATATGACCGCCCTACTTGTACCAGCCCGATACGTACCGGACGCCGAGGTGGCAACACATGATTGGTGGAGGCTGACATTTTTGTGTCAGCCTCCACCAATCATGTGTTGCCACCTTGGCGCCCGGTACATACCGGCCCCGGTACAAGGGGCTTTACCCGTGTATAAAAATGAATCAAACACATAACCTTAGTTTTTCAATTTCTAATACACAAAAAAGTTATTATCGCCGCTACATATTTTTCTTAACTACTCGAAAATATTTCTCAAACTTATAAGCACTCATCAAAGATGTAGCTAACGATATTTTTTCCGAAAGTTTAAAATATTTTTTAAGAAGAGTACTAATCAATTGAATAGGGATGGCAATGGGAAATTCCATGCCATGTCCGTCTCGTCTCGTCTCGTCTCGTCTCGCCAATCAAGTAGAACAAGAAAATTTCCTCAATTCATATAGAAAAAAAGTGCTGGGTTCAAGAGAGGGTGGGTGCAGATCTGGTGCCTGATATATTGGCTTGATAAGTTATCCATCATAGACTACAGATTTGTGAACAGTATAAAAAAGTGAAATTGATTGATAATCTACTCAACTGATCCAAAGAATCCTTCTCGATAACGCCATCCAACCCTAACACTTACACATGGGTTTGGCCAGCTGCCCACATCTATGCCTCGTGTCTCTCGCCTCCTTGTCCTAATTAAGGTTGAATTACTATTAATTTTATTAAAATAGACCTACTTGAATTGAATAATGCTTTCTATATCTTATATTATTCAATAATTATATATCTTTAGTTATAATTAATTCTAAATGAATAATGCTTAATATTGATATGTGATACTAAGCACCACTTATTTTAAGTAGTGTTGAAGTCAAAAATTATAAGATCAAAATTCAAGCCAACTTCAAAGGTAAATAATGATTTTTATCGATGATTACTTATGAACTGCTAGTGTTCTTATCAAAGGAGATCCTCTACCCCTTTATGAAGTTCTTGGCCCCCTTTTTAGAGGAAAGAATGAGCATGTATCTTTCTCATTTATGTCTTGTCAACAACGGTGCCGAGCTAGGAACCTGTGTCAATGGCTTAAGTCTTGATTGGTTGTTGTCAAATCAACATACAATACCGAATTGAAAAAGTACGCCAATGGCATATTCCTATTGGTTGCAGGTCGGCTCCGTCAGACAATTATGAAGTTGACCTTAAATGGGGTCCCAATAATTAATTAATTGATTCGAGAACAAAGTTATAACATGCGAATGGTGGAATTAGTGGGACGTAATTCCTTTTGAATGTCATTAATTGATTGAATGTTTTGACAATGTGTAAGTAGTCATAAGTACGAACCAACCTTACAAATTCGACATTAATTTATCATGAGCCAAGTACATATAATAAACGGTTTTAATTAGGATGTTGGTCGGATGTCAACAAGCAGCATTACTCAACTATATATAGTACGCAAATGGGAGATCCATGAACTATTATTATCATTATTACGTGAAAAGTTTATTTTGAAAAATTAGATAATTCAGGACTAAAATGAAAAGTTAAATAAGTTTAGCCTATGTTAGGCTCATTAATTAAATTTTTTTTTTTAAATTCATTTTCAATTACACATTCTCTCAATAAAATCAATTTGTACGTAAACTCTATTTTTCCTACTTTTGAATTACAAATTCTTCTAAAATTTTCTTTTCACAAAATTAATTCCAAAATAATGGCTCAAACATGGCTGATATTTGGTATGTTCGTAGTACCAAACATGGTATTGGTGGCCTTATCCATTGTACTTTGTAATTTTAGGCCATTTTGTTCTTTCACGTCGAATAATATACAAAACATGAACCACAAGCTCTTCGGAGAAAGGAACTTCCCAAACAAAAAGAAGTAAAGAAAAAATAAATAATTTACAAGTTACTTTGGGCAATGGCCAAACATGTTCACGATCTCATCGGTGAGTTTAATAGAATATAATATAATTGGTATCTATAATATTTGTTCATTATTTTGCATTGATCACCAAATATGTTTGACAAGAAAATTTAAGTCCCCTGTTTGACAATCATTATTTTCAAACTTTTTTTTCTACACTCATTTTTCATCACATATTCAAGCACGTAAATTCAATTTTTCTCTACTTTCTAACCACGTATTTTCCTAAAGGATAGAACTACAAATGTTATTAGTGGAAACTATATGCAACCGGAATTTTAGAGATCATAATTCAAAAATCAAATTTAAAATTTCTTTATACAAAAATAAAATCTTAATTCAAACTTTTAATATCAATAATAATGTTATAAAATTAATTAATCTACCATACACAATTTCAATCACAAATCATAATCGTATCTCTCTCTACTTTCTCTCTCTAAGTCTTTTACCCTTCATTTTTCTCCTCTCTCACCCTCTCTATCCTCTCGTCCGGTCCTCTCTCACCCCTCCTTTTTCTCCTCTCTCACCATCTCATTTTCTCATCTCTCTTTATTTATTGCCCGACACTCCCAGGCGCTGCTGCGAACTCGCAGTGATGCCTGGTTGCTGCTAAGTCGCGACAACTTCTTGATTAGGTTGTGGTACTCGTGGTGGTGGTAGTGTTTAGGTGGCTGTGGCTTTGTTGGATCCAATGGTGGCGGAGGTTATGTTGGATACGGTGGTGGCTGTGAATCTTAGTGGTCTTGGTGATAGTGGTGATGTTGGTTGTGGTCTGCAACTCCACAATTTGATGTGATTTTTGGGTGTGTTTTCAGTTGGTGGTGGTGGTGCTCGTCGTGGCGGTGTTTGGATGGTGGTGACTTTGTTGTATTCAATAGTGGCGGAGGTTTCAATCGATAGGGTCGATTGTCGCGATCGTTGCCAAAATTAGGTTTTTCGCTTCTCTTTCTTTTTATGATTTTGTGGTGGCTGGAGTTGGAGGTCGATTTGTAGTGTATTGAAAGTGCAGATGTCGGAGCGGGTTTGGAGATTTTGTCAGTAGCTGTGGTGTGGTAGGGATGGAAGAGATGGTGAATTTCAGATTGTGAGGCGGCGGTAGCGGTGGTGGTTGTGATATTGACTACGATAGTGACAGTGGCAGTGATTGTGGGTAGGATGGCGTGGGATGTGTGACCAATTTATTTTTATGTGACCAATAAATTGGATTTTTTGTGATCAAGAAATAATATGCGACCTAAAAGTTTGAATCGTGACCTATAAAATTTGTGATTTATGACCGATAAATAAATTGTGACCTATAATTTTTTATTTTTTATGATCGATAAATAACTTGTAATCTATAATTTTTTGAATAGTGATCGTAAAATAATTTGTGACCAATCAATTTGATATTTTGTGATCATGAAATAAGTTGTGGATCATAGAATTTGTGATTTGTGACCAATTAAGTTATTTAATTTATGATCGAGAAATAAATAGCCTGTAAAATTTGTTGTATTGAGTAATACATAACTGTGATAATAAATTATATAATATTGTGATCATAATATATTTAATTAATAGTTAATTAATTATTTAATAAATAAAATTTAAATTAATATATGATTTTCGAAAAGTAAACTTTATTTCTTAAATTTGACATAGGTCATATTTAATGTCATACTAACGAAATTTTCCCATCTTATTAACCCATTAATTGTACTTTGTAGGCATCATTTTTTGTCCTTCACATGAACCCCAAAAGGAAAATGAAAAATAATTGTCCCCTCACATTATTGAATGAAAAACATGAAGTACAGCATAGAGTAAAAATGTTATTCATCCACAGTCTATGTGAATATAAATAATTGGTTAAATGATAGGTAAAATTAAATAACTTATTTAATTTCACCTATCATTTAACACCATATTAACGCCTCGTAAACTGGAGATCCATCCCAATGGGGATGAATAACATTTCTCAACATAGAGTAGTATAGCCAAGGAATTCCATGGAAGTAGGAAAACGTTTTTCATTTTTCCCAAATTGTGGTGTTTGATAGCACAAATTTTCCTAGGAAAACATTTTCCACATTTTTCTAGGTACAATCATTTGATGCACAAAAGCTTGATTTTGTTTTCTCACCTATTTGGTGGGAAAATATTTTCCACCTTTTTTTTTGTTGTTGTTTGCAATGGGAACAAATTCTAGATACAATGGTTAAAAAAAATTTCACTTTTATTGACAACTTCCATGCAAAACAAAGTCAAACGAAAAATATTCGGTATGGTAAATTTTTTTTTTTCAAATTTTTTTTTCAAAATTTTTTTTTTTACAATTGGAACAAATTTTAGACCCAATGGTAGAAAAAATTATCACTTTAATGGACAAATTCCATAAAAAAAGAAGCCAAATGGATACCAAACTTTCAACATTTTCCATGAAAAATTATACCAATCAAACACAATTAATTACAATTCTCAATAAAATATTTTCTAGGAAAATCAATTCCCTGTAAAACATTTTCTTTCCTCCCTCAAGGGTTATGTCATTGGTAAGTCTTAACTTTATTGTTGACCACTGATATCCATTTTTTGTGTTGCTTAACCTGAAATTTTGGAATCCAGTCCCAGGAAGAAAAAGACCATACGTACAGGACAATGCACAGCACTTCTCCAAAGGAATATGCCGCATCAAGATTCAGGGGATACCCTTTATTCTTTTTACTTTTTCATTTCGAACCCCAATATTTCCAAAACTTGAATAGTGAACAACAATAGAAATTTCAATTTCATGCAAAACATACAGCATTCTTACAATAGAGTACTCTCAAACCAAGAAAAAGGGATGAAAATAGAGGGGATTTTCGACCTTCTCATATACACAACCATACTTGTCTTATTTATCATTTCGCGTTTATACAATCTCTTCTTCTTCTACTAGAGAAGGTACTATTCTACCTATTGATACGAGGAAAAAGGGATGGCCTTGGCTTCTCTCACACATTTCCACAGCTTCACAGAAAAAGGGGAAAAAGCATAAGGGGGCGTCGCGTCTTCGACCCCGAAGGCTCCTTTAGTAGGATCCACTATACAATACTTAGGCCTTGTATGGGAGGGATTAAAATCGGATTAAAATTGAAAATATAGCCGTTATTGTTGACTTTTATTAGACGAGTGGGACCCAATAACGGCCATATTTTCAATTTTAATTGGCTTTTAATCCCTCCCGAACAGGGCCTTAACAATATTGACATTCGTTACTGTCCAGTCTATGGAGTACTGCGTCTTGGACATTCTTCGTCCATCTCCATTAATCCTTCAAGAAATGGCCTGGAGATGGAGTAGGTACACCAGTAGCTTTTCGACAATGTTGTTATGACTCAGGTTTGGTCGGACACTGATCGGGTGTCTCCTCCACTAATGATCCATGGATGCCCTGCATATTCACAAACAAAATTACATCAATTAGGATTTTAATTGTAAAATTAAACTCTTTTCTTTTTCTTGGCAAACACAGGGAAAAAGCCCAAACTGAGGACTTTGTGAATTTTTTGATAAAGAAAAATCATCAGAGTTGAGAAGGAAAAATACTGACTCAGGACTTGGTCGGCAGACAGTCGCCGGGAAGCATCCCGGCAAATCATCTTCCTCAGTAGATCCTTGGCATCCGGCGAAATGGACCGGAAAATCCTTGTCGGAAACCTCAAGTTTCCTCTCAAAACCGCCTCAAAAGTTTCGGCCGGACCCTCCCCATAAAACGGCGGCACCCCACTCAGCATAATGTACAAAATCACTCCGGCACTCCATACATCCACCTTCTCATTGTACTCTCTCCCCATCAGCACCTCCGGCGCCACGTAATACGGCGTCCCCACAACCCCCGTCATGAGCCCCTCCTCGGAAACACCAAACCACTCGGCGAATCCAAAATCCGCTAGCTTCAACCGCCCGGCAGAATCAAACAAAATATTATCCGGCTTGATGTCTCTATGGGCAATCCCTAATTGATGACAGCAACTAATAGCAATCATCAGCTGCTTCAAAACCGCCGTCGCCTCTGGTTCGGTAAACGGCGTTCCCAACGAAACCCTGTCGTATAAATCCCCGCCGTCGCACAAATCCGTCACCATATGCAGATAATCATCATCTTCATAGATTTTATACAGCTGAAGAATATTTGGACAGCCAGAAAGGAGCTGAAGAATCTTGGGCTCCTTGTCGAGGCATTGACGGTCGATGGGGTCTTCAGAAAGGGAATTCTTGTGGATAGATTTGCAGGCAAAAGAGTCGCCGGAGAAGGCAGAGTAGCAGCGGTAGACAATGCCGAATCTACCACGGCCAAGCTCTTCGCACAGTTGGTAGTCGCTCTTGAGGCTATCGCACATGATATGATATGACAATTTGTTGGGCTTTGCTTGGGGGTGGGGGTTTGGGGTGTTGGTGTTTATTTATAGGGAAAAATTCACTTTCCCTACTTTATCTTTACCCTATTTTAAAAATAACAAAACAACTTTTACATTTCAAAAATCAGATTTTTTGTCCTATATATACACATATTTATAAATATTTATTTATTTATTTAAATATATAAAAAGATATAAGTAAATAAATAAATAAATAAATAAATATATATATATATATAAAATTAACCCACCCCCACCACCACCACCCCACGCCGGCGACTGCTCCGGCGACTACTCCGGCGACGTCTCCGGCGACTTCTTCGGCGACTGCTCCGGCGACCACTCCGATTCCGGTGACTGTTCCGACGACTGCTCCGATTCCGACGACTATTCCGATGACATGCATTTTTGTACGGTCACAGTCCAGGTCACAAGTCATACCAGTCACAACCAAGGTCACGAGTCAGTCCAGGTCACAGCCAAGGTCACAGGTCACAACACATGATTTTTTGTTTATAATAATTGATAACACAATAAGGCTCACGTCTCACATTTTTATTAATAGTCACATATTATTTTCAAATGGTCACAGCACAAGTCACAAAATATATTGCACATGGCTCACGATTTTGTTCATAGTCCCATTTTATTTTCAAATTACTCAGATTCTGGTTGATAGTCACAAGTTTATTTCAAATGGCTACAGCACAGGTCACAGAATATTTTTTTGGGCATGGCTCACGTTTTTATTGATAGTCACAGCATCGGTCACAGTATATGGCTCAGGTCACAGCATCGGTCACTTCTGTGACCACCATTGTTACCACCACCGACTTCCGTGACCACCATTGTGACCATCCTCACCCGCTAACCGCCACCACCATAACAACAGCACCACCACCAACAAATAGCCACGTCGCCGAAACCACCACCACCACCTCTCGGCAATAAACCATCATATAAAAATATCGACATCACCACGACCACCACTACACACCAACAGCACCCACTCCCCATCCCGCCACTAAGCACCAACCACCGCCAACCACAACCAGTAACTACCATCGCGACGAGCATCACAACCTCCACCACCCAACATCACAACCACAACCACCACCCAAAACCACCAACAAATCAATCCCCCCACCAACACCTCACGAGCGCCATCAACGCCACCACAGCCACCGCCAAGAATGAAAATACAACCAACGAAAACACAAACAAAACAACCAAAAAAAACACACACAGTAACACCACCACCAACAGCACCCAAAACCGGGCACACATCACAGACCCAGGCACAGGCAGAAAGCCCCCTCCGGCGAAGGTCCCCCGACGACGCATCACCGCAGCTCCGGCAATCGCGAAAATCCACCACGGACAAGGACCCAGAAACCTCGTACGGAGCACCACAGCCTCCACAACAGAGGCTGGCCTATACTACCCCAGCCATACCGTTGTCCGCCGGTCGCCCCTACCATCGCCGCGGCGTACACCCGATCAAATCCACTGCACCACAACGGAGTCCGACCCTAAAGCTATGCATTCTATCAATTATCAGTGTGCATTACAGATTTTGCAACTACCAAATCTACCCTCAAAAACTTACAAACCACCCATTTTCTCCCACACATCCCCTCCACTCAACGTTACTGATCAAGAAATTACAATACCCACTACCCAAATGCTACCGACAACAGTGAAATTGATGGCGGGTTGAAGGCAACGAAAAATGCTTATTATTCAGCCAACAATCAAGATATCTAACCGACGAGGACAGAATCGCATTTGACTGATCTTCTACGCAATTTGTGTTCGGATTCACTGACCTATCTGGCCAGCCTCCATGGTCGGTAGAACTATAGCAGCCTGTAGACTAACAAGTTCAGCCGCGCCGTACCGTGAGCAACGAGGAGAGGAGCGGTCGGCCGTCAGCCGTGCCGGAGCTTGATGACGACGAGGAGAGGAGAGACAATGAGGAGAGAGGATGATTCCAGGAGGAAAGAGAGGAAGAGAGCGACGGCGAGAGGAGACTGCCGACGGGGAGAGGAGATGGTGGAGAGGTAAGAGAGAGAGGCGACGGGAAGAGAGAGATAGAGATGAGATTGGTAAATGATTTTTAGGGTTTGATGGTAAAATTTGTATATATAATATTTAATATTAAAATATCAAATATCTGATTTTTGAACATTTAAACTTTTACCCTGATTTTTGAATTTGGATCTTGAAACATAGGGTTGTGTGTAATTTCCACTTATTTATAAGAGAAAGCTGGAGTCCCTATATGGGACGAGGTGGCAATTTCTTCACGTTAAAATACCAATATATGCAACTTATTAGAAAAAAGTTAAAACTTAATTAGTAATGCAAATTAAGGGGTTATTAGGCAAAAATTTTTATAACAATTTTAAATAGTGGTATCTAACGTCGTTGGTGCTACAATACCAATTTAGAAAATATTAAATGATATACTCAATTAAAAGTATAATTCTGTGGCTCATGAAATTGTACATCTCATTAATGTCACTCAATACCACATAAACTAATGTTATAATATTAGTAGTGCTAAATAAAATAACGTTATTCATACTGAAAATTACGAGTAGTCGATTTGCGTGACATACACATGCTAATTTATTATTTGATGCATTAATGTGGTAGTTTTTTTATTGCCTCATACATCAAATAACAAATTGCCATGTATACGTCACGTATGGTGACTATCAGTAGTCTTCACTATGAATAACAATAGTCAGTTAAATAATACTTCCCATGTCTTACAAAAATAGGTTTTGTTTCTATTTTCACACTGATGAAAATAATGTAATTAAAATATAAATTTTTCTTATACTTTTTCTAATATACCTCTATATTAAATAATAATTTAGATATTAGTAGTTCATATTTGTTGATAACGTGACATATTAAATATGGATATATTAGAAAATTAAAATATTAATTATACACTTAATAATGAAAGTTATTTATAATTTGGAAAAGAAGAAAAGGAAAACATGTGAGACGGATGAAGTATTATTTAAGTAGGGCTTGTTTGAGCCCTATTTTTTCAAAAATTCATTTTTTTTTCAAAACTCATTTAACTATATATTATTCTATAAAATAATTTTACACGTAAATGGAAAAAAATTCTTCTTTTTTAACTACTCATTCTCCCAAAATCACTATTCTAAAATGTATTTTTTCACCAAAATGGGACTCAAACATAGATTTTAATAAAATTTAATAAAATATATAGTTGAAAAATTGATAACAGTTACAGATCCTATAAAATATGTAGTTAAAATTAATTTTTGACTTTAATCTCAATTCTTTAAATTATTTCGAATAATCAGTAAGTATACTCTGCGAATATTCACTATATATTCTGCAAATATTGAATAAAATACATAAGGAGATGAGGTGTGTTTAGTAAAATAGAAATAAGTAAAAAGTTAATACTATGTACTTAATGCTACTTCCATCCGACAAAGATAATGTTGATTTTCTTTTTTGTTTGTCCCAAATTATAGACCACTTTCCTTCTTAGGCCCTATTTGAGTTACCTTATTGTAGAATGAGAATGAAATATAGTCGTTATTGAGATCCACCTGAGAGATAAAAATTCAAAATTGATATTTTGATGTGATGTATAACGGTCATATTTTTCATTTTTATGGATAAAAAATATGGCTCAAACGGGGGCTAAAATTATAATTATGTCTTAATTTTTTAATATACCCTTATTTAATATGTATTATTCCCAACAAATAGGAATTATCATTACTCAATGTAGGGATATATTAGGAAAAATATAACAAAATTTTTAGTTTCAACATATATTAATTAAGTTTTTTTAATTTGTATGAAAATAGAAACAAGTTTATCTTTATGGGATATTAAATGGATAATGTGACGACCTCCACGAGGTAGTCAAGGTATTTAATGCTATAACATTTCTAGAAATAAATTCCATAAAATAATGAATCGTGAAGAAACAATTATTTATAAATATAAGAAGTTTATTTATAAGTAAATATAAGTTTTGTAAATAAAAAAAAAAAATAAGTCACTTTACTTTGAAATACAATGATGTAAGCAAATAGGTCATTCGGCGTGTCGTGTGCTATTTCTCTATTGGGAAATGAGAACTACAACATTTGAATTTTTTCCTAATAGAAACCAAATTGCGCAATTCCACTGTAATTAACATGTAGCTATTAGAAAAACTTTGGGTGGGGGTTTGGGGGAGGTGATACTAGTTTTAGACTAGTTCAAACTGGGAAATTATTATCCAGCCAATAAACTTAATAATGTCTATTTTAATGTTGGTGGTTGACAAGCTAATGTCATAAATATTTAAAAATTAAGCAAATTTTTACTGAAGTTGTTGGTAAAACTCGAATTTGAAGGTATTGAGAGCAAAAAGAAATTATTGAGCCAAACTGAAGTTGATTTGAAATAATTGAAGACTAACTGAATTCTATTGAACTTGATAAGAAGCATTAAAAGAGCAATCTAAGGGAAATCGCAAGTTTCAAGAGTAAAATTCAAGATCATCGAAAATTTGGGAATTCATTTGCACGCAGTCTAAGCTTTTGGAGGACCAATTTCGGCGGATTATGGAGATCGAGGACCAACGTGGAAGCTATTGAAAGTTTTGTGATCAATATTCGAGGTTTAGATAAAAGGACCAAAATCAGGTGAAAAAGTTGAAATATGAACCAAACCGCAACAAACCAAAAGTTGAAGGGCTGGACCACTATGAGCATACTGCGACACGGCAACGGTTCAGGCAAAAGCCGCTTTGTCGCAGTTTGACTATCGATTCGCTGAGGTTGCATAATTTGGTCGTGGATGGAGAAAAATTAGGATTTTAATGTTTTTTCTGATTATTTTTTGTCCTTTTTCGAAGCACCATTGTCGAGACAAGTCTAACACTATAAAGATATAGTCTAGTAAAAAATGAGAAGCTGGTTATACTCGATGCATGAAAAAAAACTATGGGGCTAATCATTTTACCGAGGATTGTCTATTATTAGTCACTATAAAGGAAGTGCTAAATTTTACACAGAATGATCCACATACAATCTCCGTAAGAGAGGAAGACATCGCATGAACATGTCGTCGTACAATCAATCGAGATTTTGGATAATATATTGATCATTCAAATCGAGAAAACACACCAACTATCATCAAAATCAAGAAAACACACCAGCTATTTTGTAATGTTTTTTGGGTTATTTTTGTCCGCTTTGAAATACGACTTTCACGATGGGTTCCCAACAAAGGGGAAAAGGGTTTTCAAGTGGTACACGAAAAAGGAGAAAATACAATAGAGTAGAGGAAGAATGTTAGGGTTTTAGAATTTTCCTAGGAAGATAAGGATTCTTGGGGCAAGAATATCATATTTTTCTATTTTTTCTTTCAACCCCGATAATGTACTTCGAAACACTTTTGTGTTTTTCTTCCATCATAATGTATAATTAAATCAATAGTTGGGATGAACTATGTAACTTAGTTTTGAACGTTGAATTAAATTTATTAATTTGTGATGATTTATTTTGAACGTTGAATTAGT
Source organism: Fraxinus americana (assembly GCA_035079005.1). NCBI lineage: Eukaryota > Viridiplantae > Streptophyta > Magnoliopsida > Lamiales > Oleaceae > Fraxinus > Fraxinus americana. The sequence goes on along the minus strand of CM068713.1, from coordinate 5,603,364 downwards.
TGGGATGAATTACGTGATCATTAATTTATTAATTTGTGAACAGTAAAAAGTCAGAATGTGAGTTATTTATGTATATCACGCAATAAATCGAAATTTGGGCAGGAGGTAGAGATACACTTTACGAAATTAGTGGCCCTTAATTGACTTTCTTTTGGTGATTGATAGCTCTTAATTAAACCTTACCCTGATTTACATAGAGATATAGTGGGTTGACTTAATTGAGTATGATTTATTTAAACTCAAGAGATAAATCAATAATTTAGAAGAATTCGACCCGGGACAAATTGATTGTCGTCGAAATTAATTCGTTGATTAAGATTATAAGGATAATTATGGTGAACTCGTAAAATCATAACACTTTTCATATATCAGTTAAAATCCTAAACCATCTATTTGCGCACTTTTTAATTATATTTTTATATAGTTATCATATTTCAGATCCTAATTAAAATCGTTTTTAATTGTTTTTACTCGAATAGAAATTAGGCATAGTAAAACCAATGGTTAGTTAGATAGTTCTCGTGGGAACAATAATTCGAACTTTTTATATCAACTTCATTACTTGTTTAATCGACATCATACACTTATGATTACAACATAACAGTGGCCACTAATATATATTTCAAATTTGTATTATTTTTTGACATAATTGAAGCATATTAGATCTTAATTATTGTATATATTATATTAATACGTGAACTCTTAATTATTATATATATTATATTAATACGTGAACTAAAAGTATGAAGTTGACCAAAAGCATGCATCATGACATAGAATTGACGATGTATCTAGTGCAAGTCAATAAAAGACAGATTTTAGCAAAAAGAATTTGAAGCAATTGGCAGCGACCCCCATATGAGAGGGGGTGGGATCGGGTAAACAAGAGTGTAATCCATATGGTACAAATAACATAATTTTTTATTAAATTTGATGTTTTACAATATACAATTGTAGTAACAAATAATTCATGCCTATTACTCCTAATGGATGATACCTCATCATGACAAACTATACTGGATATACAATTTTATTGTTGATCTAAATTTTTCCTACCGATGATTTAGATCACGGGTTACTCTTAACATCAACCGATATGACCACATTTGAAGAGATTACCTTCTGATATGGGGGCACATCTGAGTTAGTGCAACAATTGCATTTGTGGGTTTGCAACCCCAGTGTGCAGAGTTCGATTCCTGAAAGGCACGAGTCTTGGAAGGGAGATTTTCTCGAAAGCAAGGCAATGACTGGAAGGTAGTGAGGAGAGCTCTCTTGGGGTTAGGAGTATAAACGGTGCAGGAACTTGGGAGCCAACAAGGGTATAACCCGCGATTTACCTCCTCAAGTCGCTGAGAGGTCGATGACTAGAGGTCCAAGATTTAATCTAGCTAAGCTGAGATACTTGAGTATAAAAAAAAAAAAAAAAAGTCATCAAATAAAATTTTTCTAATGATGGGACAATTTGGTGTAGTAAAGTGCAAGTTGGTTTCAATTATTATGAAAGGCCAAAATAGTGAAAGCGTACACTTTTGTCACTTGTATAGTACAGTGTATGATTTAACAAAAAAATGAGTTAGCAAAGGTGGAGGTTTTTAGGTGGTCCAATAATGGTTTTTTGTGCATTTTCATTGTAGTATAGGATAAGGCTAAAGTCCGTCTCCTTCAATTCTAAATATGCCCCCTTCACCATACATCGACACCTAGCCCCTCTTTGATAAAAATTAAAATCAAATTTTTATTCGATTTTCATAAAAGTTGATAAAATATGTGGTTGAAAAGTTGTGAATTTCATAAAATATGTGATTAAAATTAATTATTAAATTTGATTTGAGATTTTAATTGAATTGTAATATAAACCGAACAGGGGCCTAATGAGACTTGCTCGGGAGCCTTCAATTATTATTACTATGGATTCTTGTTACAAAATTTTATACTTCAACTATTTTTTTATTTAATTAGAATTCTAGAGTTATTGGGGGTGTTTGATGGATATTATTAAGAAAAAAATGTATTTTAAATAGTAATATGATAAGAAATATGTGGTTAAAAAGTAAGGAAAAGTTATTGATATGATAGAAAATATTATTTTATTAAAAAATGTGTGGTTGAAAATAAGTTTCGAAAGAATGCGGTCAAACAGAGACAGATTGTCCGACAATTTTAATGGGTATGTTTTGGATTCAAGATCAAATACTTGGATAAGATTATTAGATGAAATTAAAGACGAGAAGAATATGAAATGTTTTACTGTTATCTTATTTAATCTAATGAAGCCCCTATTTGACATCCATTTTTTTTTTCTCATTTTTCATTTCAACCACACATTCTATCAATAAAATAATATTACATATAAATTCAAAAAATTTTCTTTATTTTTTAACCACGCATTCTTCCATTAATCACTATTCCAAAATCTATTCTTTCCTCAAATAGGTGTCAAACACAAGCTAAATATAACAAACACGTATTATTAATTCAATATGAAGGAAAATGAAAAGGTCTTTTGATTTTTACCTTATTTTTGAAGATGTGTTTTTTATAAACGTTAAAGGATATAGGTACGTATTTGTTGATTAAGAAATATATTGTCGATTTCAAACATTTAGATGTGTTATTTAAAATTTATATAAAAAGAAAATTAAAGGAAAATGGTATCCTATACGTGCTTTTTTTTTTGTTTTTAAAATGGAATGGAAATTCACTCAACGCATCGAAATTACAAATGTGACTTATTAATACAAGGAACCCGACAATAAGTCAACCTACGCAAACTGCACTTAAGCACCTCCGCACACAGAGTGACGGACATTGTCTAAACTTCAGGATCTCTTGAAAGAGAGGAAAAGTACTATGCAAAGCAAGAGTCTCAACAATGGACCCAAAGTCCAAAAGTCATAACAACACAAATACAAACTAAACAACAGATTAAACACCATCAAACAACAACCCAAAAACAACACAGTCTATACGTGTCTTTTAGACTTTTAACTTTTTGACGACGTACACGGGCAATGACATATCCTTTCTTGACATTCTTGTGGCCTCACCCTGTCTTTCCATCCATCATGGACCTAACATGTTGTACAAGGGATTGGAACGTAAAGGTGGTAACAAAAAATTTGATAGTGCCTAAAATCTTCGAATAAACTGACCCGTGGGGTCCGAGGTTAACGAATGAATTATATTTCTTCCAAGGAAGGTTAACTGCTTTCTGGCTTGAGAACTATACGAGGGATAACTTTCATGTGTGGCCCACGAGAAGGACGATGAATATTACACCATATGAACAATAATTCCTTTATTTTATTATTTTTTTAATTCTCAGCAATTAATATATTTCATAAATTATTTAATTACAAATTATACCAATGGTGACGACGGTGTAAAATTCTTTGAAACGAAATATGTTCTATTCTGAAAGATAATTGTTCAAAGACCTTTGACATTGGAGATTGAGAATTTCATCGGCTCAGATAATTTCAAGTTGGGACGTAAATGTTAGAAAAAGAAAAGATTAAAGACGAGTTCACAACAACAGCTATAGATTGAGAACTTCAATCACAATTTCGATTAATTAACTTGCTAGGTAGCCCCAATAAATGAAATAGCTCACGGGAAGTTCATGAATCAGTACATTCCTCCAATAATTGAACCCTTCTCTTTGATAAACAAATACTGTGAAGGTGTTATTATCACATTAGCAACTTTTGTTGCTTCACATTTTCTATCTTGTACTGCAATTATTTGGTCGTATTGTGGCCCTCTTCTAGTCCATACACACAAAAGTATAAATAATAACGATCATGTTATTCACGTGGTGCGGTGAGATATGATTGGATCGAAATTTCTTCCAAAAAAAAAAAAAACCTTCCCGACTCTCTTTTTGATACATCATCTGTATGTAAATCATTATGTACAAATAACATTATTCAAATAATAATAATAATTACGGATTAGATAATTATCTTTTTCTATCGATTGAATCTCTGTTATTTTCTATATTGTCACATGAGATGCGATTAAACACCTTGTGTTGAATAAGTAGTTCGTGAAATTTTATTCTACAACTTTAGTTTTGCATAACACAAAATGAGATTAGTGTTGATTTCTTAAAGACATGTTCAGAATGTTTGATGCAATGTGATTTAAAAAATAAAAGCGCGTAAATAGATTCATTAGATATTATGTTTAGTTTAACGAACCAAACATGTTATAAAAGTAATGATTCTAGATTATCTTAGGTTAGTTTTAATTTCCGAGTTACGTTGAACATATTGGAAGAAGCTTTTCGAGGTAATATTACTGTAATTTTAAAATAATGCTGTTTAACATCATGAGTACTAATCACTAAGCACCTGTTTCGATAGGAAACACGTGTCATTATTGATATATCATCTTAATATCACTTAAAGACACATAGACTAATGCCATATGACATTATTAATAACTTTAATTGATTAATTGTTGCATGATATAAAATGAGATGAGATTTGATTCTATAACTTTAATTTTAGTTTATTAAGTGATAGATAAATTGTTGAACAATATAAAATGAGTTAAGATTTGATTCCATAACTTTAATGGCACATAGTTTATAATTGAGTGATTAATAAATTGGTGCATAATAATAATAATAAAAAAGGATATTCAATACAAACATGCCAAATGGGTAAGAAGGGCACCATATGATTATCAACAAATAAAACAAAAGTACAATGTATGCATCCTACCTAATCCTCTTGCCAAAAAACAGTGTGACTGCTGATGGGATCATAAATTTGTACAAGTTCATATTTGAAATTTCAAGTTTATTAGGATTAGTTTCTCTCTAGCCCACAATCTACAACTTAATAAAGAAATCAGTCTTGCCATACATAATGATCAGTGTTATATTTCATAATATTACATTGTATAGTTTACCTGATAATTGCGAAAATAACTTATTTTTGCCGTAGAGGTGACGACGATCATAGGTGAAGATGCTAGTGCATTTGGAATTCATTGAACAGAGCTGTTCTCCTGCCCACGGTAGGCAATCTTATCCTGCCCACTCGGAGAGAACCCAACGTGGGGTTCTCACATTTGGAGAGAACCCCACGTAGGGTTCTCCTGCCACATCAACAGGTGGGCAGTCTTATCCTGCCCACCGTGGGCAGGAGAACATTCTCGATTCATTGAATAGATAGAACTGTATCTAGTTTAATGTAAAGACCGTTGGTACTTGGTAGATAATTATTATGGGACATAGGCTCTCTAACGTAACGGAGACATGCAAAGGTTTCTTTGCGCTCCTATACCTAGATGTTGGGTATCTATCAATATTAAAAAAATTTATTGAATGAATTATTACATGTCATCTCAATTCTGAGGGGGATAATAACCTTTATTCATGGCTCGAGCTCCTTTTAGGTGCCTGTTGGGAGGAGATAACAGATTAGCTCACAAATATACCCCAAGTTATGTGCAAGAAATAAGAAACAACAAAAAAACTGAAATATAAACTTCAAGAATCTGTAAAGCATGAACTCAGAAATCTGAATAATAACACTTAATAATCTGCCAGAATACAGACTTCAACAATCGAACACAATCGAAGATGTAAAAGGTACAGAACAACAATCTGTAAAGAAATCGAACACACTATGAACTCAAATAAAAAAGGAAAGAACCATATCTTTATTTATCAGAGCCTCAGACCAAAAATCATCCGTCGATCTGTGCTTCAATCACAGAAACTAACCACCGTTTGTTTCTGAATCACAACCAAAGTGAGATTACAAAGGTATGGCACTCAGACAAGCCCAATATTATCACAGATTCAAGATCTCTCTTCAACCGTACACTATAGTTCACACAAGAACAGATTCTACTCAAAGGAATCACTAAAGATTACCCACTATTGAGAGAGATTAAGAAATCACAAGAGAAGATTTGATTTCTGCAGAGAAGAAGAGAAAGCTCGAGAGAACGATTCACACTGTAAGAGAGGAAAATGGAAGACTCTCGAAGAAGCAGCAAAAAATGAGACTCAAACCCTAGAAGCCCTTTTAAATGGGTCACACAACAGTCGCCAATCCAACGGCGTTGGAGGCGACACGTGGTGACTCCATAGGCGTTCATTTCATCAGGTAAGTGAGAAACACGATTTCATCTTCAAGGTACACGTTTTCTAGCACCAAACAGAATAAACAAGTAACTGGGCCTCCAAAGATTTCCAGCTGGGCCAGTTCAACAGGCCCAATGGGCACTTGCATCATTGTGCCAAAGAATTTCCTTTCATACTCCACCTTGGTACAATGATTCAAACATCAGTGGTTACTCAAAAATCATCACAGATATCATTAGCACAGAATAGCAGCATCCACAGATCAGCAAGGTACAATACTCAGCAAGGTCAAGCAGTCCAGGAATTTGTTTAAAGGTAGAACTTTAGTACCTACATCAGCAGGGTTATAATTAGTAGATATCTTTTCAAGTTTCACAACACCTTGTGAAATAACATCTCTAATAAAGTGAAATCTAACATCAACATGCTTTGATCTATTATGAAAAACAGGATTTCTACTTAAATGAATTGCAGATTGGCTATCAGAATAAAGAACAACTTCTTTAATAAAACCAAATTCATTAAGTAACCCTTTTAACCAAATTCCTTCTTTTATAGCATCGGTGGCTGCAATGTATTCAGCCTCAGTTGAAGACAAGGCCACAATCTTTTGAAGCTGGGATTTCCAGCTTATGCATGAATTACACAACGTATACATGTATGAAGATGTAGATTTTCTGTTGTCCCTATCACCTGCATAATCAGAATCAGTAAACCCTTTCAAAATAACACCCTCAGCCTGTTTTCTAAACTGAATCCCTAAGTTTGAGGTCCCCTTAATGTATCTAAGGAGCCACTTCATTGCTTCCCAATGTACTTCACCTGGATTTGACATATACCTACTTAAAACACTTATGGAATATGCCAAATCAGGTCTAGAACACACCATGAGATACATTACAGAACCAGTTGCATTTGGATAAGGCACATTTGCCATTCTTTCAAACTCTTCTTTAGTTTTAGGACAAAAATCATTTGATAGTTTAAAATGATTAGCCAAGGGGACACTCACACTCTTGGATTCAGCCATAGAAAACTTGCTAAGTAATTTCAAAATGTATGATTTTTGACTAAGACTTAGTGTGCCTTCTCTTCTATCTCTCTTAACTTCCATACCTAAAATCTTTCTCACCGGACCTAAGTCTTTCATTTCAAATTCAGATTTTAGCTTTTCTTTAATATCTTCAATCTCTTTTATGTCATGACTAGCTAATATCATGTCATCCACATAAAGGAGTAGGTAAAGTGAATTTGCTCCACCTTGACCTTTACAATAAAGACAAGTATCGAAGTTACTCCTCTTAAACCCAAGTCCAAGAACAAAATTGTCAAATTTTTTATACCATTGTCTTGGAGCTTGTTTTAAGCCATAAAGAGATTTCTTAAGAAGGCATACTAAGTCAGATTTGTTAGTCACTTCAAATCCTCTAGGTTGTTTCATGTAAATGGTTTCTTCTAAGTCTCCATTTAGAAAAGCTGTTTTTACATCTAATTGGTCTAATTCCCAATTAAATTGAGTGGCCAAGGCAAGAATGACTCTAACTGTAGTAAATTTTACTACAGGTGAAAAAATTTCATTGAAATCAACTCCTTTTTGAGTAAAACCTTTTGCTACCAAACGGGCTTTGTATCTAATGTCATTCTCACTTTGTTCACCCCTCTTTATTTTAAAAATCCATTTACAATCCACAACCCTCTTACCCTCCGGTCTTTTTACCAAAATCCATGTCTTATTTTTATGAAGGGATTCCATCTCATCTTGCATGGCTACAAGCCATTGTTTGGAATCTTTGCTACTCAAAGCTCCTTCATAAGATTCAGGTTCATCCTCAATCATATCATGATAAGAAAGCAAGGAAACATCATTTTCAAACCTAGTGGGAGGTCTAATGGTCCTTCTTTCTCTATCCCTAACAAGCTGATAATCAGCTAAAGGCTGTACAGGTTCTAGATCAGCCTCAGGAACCTCACCAGGTTCAGTTTCAGCTTCAGGTGGGTCAATATTTAGGGGGTCAGAATGGTCAGAACACTCCTCAGGTTGCTCCACCTCAATCTCAACCCTTTTTCCTACATTTTCAGATTGTTCAGAGGGTTCAAACAAGTCTGCAGGTTGCTGTTCAGACTTGAAACAGGGCAGGTCATTCTCATTAAATACCACATTTCTACTTATAATGACCTTATAGCCTCTAAGATCTCTCACCCACAGTCTATAGCCTTTAACCCCTTCCCCATAGCCTAGAAAAACACACTTAAGAGCTCTAGGTTCCAATTTTCCTTCAGTTTGGTGTGCAAAAGCTGCACACCCAAAAACCCTTAAGTTACTAAAGTCTACAGGTGTACCTCTCCATTTTTCCTCGGGGATCATAAAGTCTATAGCACTTGCAGGACATCTATTTATCAGATAACTAGCAGTTTTAACTGCTTCACCCCAAAAAATTTTAGGCAGGCCAGAACACAACAACATGCATCTAACTTTATCAAGTATAGTACGATTCATTCTTTCAGCCAAACCATTTTGTTGTGGTGTGTGTGTGACTGTTCTATGCCTTAACATACCAGATAGTTTGCACATTTCATCAAACTCATAATTGCAGAATTCCAAACCATTATCAGTTCTTAAAACTTTAATTTTTTTGTCAGTTTGGTTCTCAATTAAAAGTTTCCACTCTTTGAAAACATTAAATGTGTCAGATTTTGATTTTAACAAAAAAGTCCAATTTTTCCTGAAAAATCATCAATGACTAGCAAATAATATTTAAAACCAGATTGAGTGCACACGCTTGCTGGTCCCCACAGATCGACATGCAAATATTCAAGTATGGAGGCAGATTTATGCATTCCAGGTAAGAAAGGAAGTCTATTATGCTTTCCTAAAATGCAGTAGTCACAAAAACTCAATTTTTCAATGTTATCTTTGCCAAAAGCACCCTGTTTTTTCAAAATCTGAAGTCCTTTATCACTAATATGGCCCAATCTCTTGTGCCATATTTGTGATTTATCATTTTGGACTGAGATTACTGCTGAACTGGATTCCAAAAAATTTTTAGTTTGCAAAATGTAAAGGCCATGTCTCTTGGGGACTTCTACAATCAGATTAGAGTCCTTCAAGATTTTAATGTAACCCTTATTGATAACAATGTCATAGTTAAGGTCATCTAAAACCCCTAAGGAGATCAGATTACGTTGCAAGTCAGGAACATATCTAGTCTTCTCTAGAATTAACTTATTATCTCCTTTTAAGTTCAAAGTGATAGTCCCCACACCTTTTACTTGACATGTCATGTGATTACCCATTAAAACCTTTCCACCAGTTACATTTTCAAAATCTGAAAATAACTCCTTATTAGGACTCATGTGATAAGTACAACCAGAGTCAAGAATCCACTCTTGGGAAGGGGAACTACTAGCAGCAACATAAACTTCATCAACATTAGACTCATTATAAGCCAAAGCAGCCCCACCATCATTTTTAGACTTGTTTTTAGAGTCATAAAGCCTTTTAGGACAATCTTTAATAAAATGACCTTCCTCTAAACAATAAAAGCACTTTTTCCCTTTAGTCATCATTTTATTCTTGTCCTTAAAGTTGCTCTTTTTCTTATGAACAGGTCTCTTGTTGTAATTACCATTTTTGGGATTAAACTTGGACTTCATCATCAAATTAATGCCACTAACAGATTCTCTCTTGTCAGATTTTAATTCTAACTCTTTAGACCTTAAAGCATTAATAATCACTTCAGTAGATAGAGTGTCCCTCCCATATTCAATTGCATTTTTAACATCTTTATATTTATCACCAATTGAATTCAATAAGACCACAACCAACTGCCCATTTGAGAGTTTCTCGTCACAGTTGGCTAGGTCACGGGTCAATCTATTGAATCTATCAATATTAGACTCAAGGTCAAGAGAAGGATCAAGTTTAAAACCAAAAAACTGTTTTAGGAGATATACTTTATTTGGCATAGCTTTATTCAAATAAGTTTTCTCCAATTTATTCCACAATTCAGCAGTAGTCTTAGTCTCACCTATTTCTCTAATCACATTGTCAGACAAATGCAAGAAAACAGTACTCCATGCAGTTTCATCTTGTTCAGTTACTTTACTAGATTCAAGATCAGTAGGCCATGACTCATCAATGGCTTTAGCACATTTTTGTTGAAGTAAAAGAGCTCTCATTTTCTGACGCCAGAGACTAAAATCTCCTTTGCCATTAAAAACTTCCATTTCAAATTTTGAAGTCATTTTTGAAAAATATGAATGAAATGGATGTATGCAGGTCAATCAGATGCTAAATCAGAACACTTGCAATACAAATCAGAGAAGTATCACCACACAAGGGATACAACAGGAAAATCTGATTGCAAGTACAGAGAGCATATACTTTCAGAGTTGAATCACACAGTACACAATCTTGCTAACTCAATACAAACACAATTGTACAGAGACAAGCAAATTATATCCAGAACATTCAATCAAGCTGTATAATACTGCAGGATAATTTTCAGAAACAACAGGATTATCAAGAATCTAGACTGTAGTCCAGGTAACCCTCAGATTCCAGACAACTCTTGGTTTCTGGACAAAGGAATTACAAGGAGTCTTGATTCAGGTTTTCAAAAACACAAGTTTAGATAATCTACAGAATAAAGAAATCCAAACTAAGCAGAAAATCTAACCAAAACAGAAAACCCCAACCAAACAGAAAAATCAAACCAAAAGGCAGTAACCAACACAAGGCAGTAGAACCACTCAAGGCAGAAAACAATTGATTCAGAATCCCCAAACTAGGCAGAGTACTCAAATCAATTTACAGTTTGATTTTACATGTGAATAACTCAAGAAATCAGAAAGATCTCACCAATGCCCTTTTAATTAGGGTTTGAAGAAATCGCAGTGCAGCTCAGTTTACAGACAAAATTGAAGTCAAGATTGATCACAACAAGCATCAGTCACTCCTTCCATTCGCTCTGATACCACTGTTGGGAGGAGATAACAGATTAGCTCACAAATATACCCCAAGTTATGTGCAAGAAATAAGAAACAACAAAAAAACTGAAATATAAACTTCAAGAATCTGTAAAGCATGAACTCAGAAATCTGAATAATAACACTTAATAATCTGCCAGAATACAGACTTCAACAATCGAACACAATCGAAGATGTAAAAGGTACAGAACAACAATCTGTAAAGAAATCGAACACACTATGAACTCAAATAAAAAAGGAAAGAACCATATCTTTATTTATCAGAGCCTCAGACCAAAAATCATCCGTCGATCTGTGCTTCAATCACAGAAACTAACCACCGTTTGTTTCTGAATCACAACCAAAGTGAGATTACAAAGGTATGGCACTCAGACAAGCCCAATATTATCACAGATTCAAGATCTCTCTTCAACCGTACACTATAGTTCACACAAGAACAGATTCTACTCAAAGGAATCACTAAAGATTACCCACTATTGAGAGAGATTAAGAAATCACAAGAGAAGATTTGATTTCTGCAGAGAAGAAGAGAAAGCTCGAGAGAACGATTCACACTGTAAGAGAAGAAAATGGAAGACTCTCGAAGAAGCAGCAAATGAGACTCAAACCCTAGAAGCCCTTTTAAATGGGTCACACAACAGTCGCCAATCCAACGGCGTTGGAGGCGACACGTGGTGACTCCATAGGCGTTCATTTCATCAGGTAAGTGAGAAACACGATTTCATCTTCAAGGTACACGTTTTCTAGCACCAAACAGAATAAACAAGTAACTGGGCCTCCAAAGATTTCCAGCTGGGCCAGTTCAACAGGCCCAATGGGCACTTGCATCATTGTGCCAAAGAATTTCCTTTCAGTGCCAATGAGTGAAATTATGATGCTTAATAACTGATGCTTTGGGAGTGTGGACTAATCTGATGCCTTCTAATTCTGCAAATGATTTATTGGGTTATCGCATTTGTGATTAGATCACAAAAATAAGAAAAATATCACTGAGGGGATTAGTCATTTTGCACACGAGTCAAATAATCACTCTAGGAAGGCTCAGCCACAACTTGGGCAGTCGAGGCTGCAACAGGCTAGTCAGCAGCCACCCAAAGCTATAGGGTGACCAAGGTGCGGAAAGCAGGTAAACCTGCTTGCCCAGAGGCCAGCCTCTGGTGGCCGCCCCCTGTTGAAATTAGAACTGGTGCTTTTGGCCCCTTTCCACCCCAAATTCAGTTGTGTAACTGAATTTTAGAATGCTTGTGACTCTAATGTAAAGTTGTAACTCTTGTAAAGGAATGTTTTACAATCTATAAATAAGATCGATGATTTGTTGTTCGACATAAATAAAAACCTAACATTACCATTCTATTTTCTTTAAAGACGTACTTTGTTTCCAGAATATTGCAGAACTAAATTACAAAAGCTCTCTTACGCGTTCATATATATCTTTGGTGTTCAGTTAGTGTATAAACTCCAACAAATATTTTATTGATTCCATTGTAGCTTGGAGGCTTATTCGGATACCTTCATTCCACTCATTTATTTGAGACAAACACAGTCTTAAGGAAAGCATTATCACGTGCCTTGAAATCTATTGTAGAGTTGTGAATCTACAGCGGAGTCATTTTTTCAAGCCAATTTAAAGGAATCCCGTCTCCAACAATCTTAAAACTATATTCAAGCAGATCTTCGATGACTCCTCTTATGTCATCACCTAGAGATTTCACAGTCGATTTCATGAAGCTGGAAATATTCGATGATGTAAATTTCAGACAGTGGCAAAACAAGTTACGTTTCTTACTCACTACATTGATTGTGGTTTATGTTCTAACAATACCAAAGTCCGAAGAGAGGGAAGGTGAACCATTGGCGAATGCAAAGACTAGACAAAAATGGGAACATTTGCAACACAATGTTCGATGGCTTATTCGACAATCAGATAGCTGAATACCTCCTAGAAAAATTCCTCCTTACAAATATAGAAGTATTTGTTTGATTGCCAACTACTCTTGATGAGATGTTGTATGGAATGATATATGATTTGTGATTAAATTTTTATATTGAAGGAAACTACACATTTTGTATTTTGCTGAGTATTTTTTTATAATACTCACCATTTTCCCTCCAACCTTTGGGTACTTAGTTTGGGTTGAGTAGGATGCGTGGCAGAATCAATGGAGCAGCGTGTCATAGGAAGATAAAGAAAACTAAAAAGTCTGCACCATCACCATTGGCATACTATGTCATAACATGTCACGTTACGTCACTGCTGTAGCTACCATTTGTAACATACTATGTTATGCAACTTTGTTACCACCATCACCACCACTACTACTTGTAATACATCGTGTTACATCACCATCACTATCACCACCATATGTGCTACCACCACCTACAAGTGCCATTAATGTCATCTCGCTACCACCAACACAAATGACTCACATACTATCTCACTACAATAAAAGACCACCACATAAACAGTCATCACCACCATCGACGCCGGCAACAACCTTCGCCAACATTAAGACCACCTCCACTACAATCTGCATCACCTACCACCGTCTATCCCACCATTGCGCGTCGTTCACCTTCCACCACTATCATAGGCGTTGCCGCCACCATCATGTCTTCTAGATCTGAAACTTTAGAACACTACCAACCACCACCACGACTATGATCAAGCTCCACCACCGCTACTACAGAGTACAGCCTCCTGCTGGGTCAAACTCAAAAGAATTACAACTTTTACCTTAGCTTTTATAAAACCCTGTCACAGCCTAATCCCGCCACCAAGCTTCCCCATCCTTTCTATATTCACGGCGGACACATGACTAGATCACCTAAATAAGACCACCATCACCAACAAAGTTGATTCGCCAAAGTTCACTCCTTGGCTATAGCCATCACCATAAAAGAAAATAAGGTAATAAAGGTAAAAGCTGAAGGGTCACCATAAGTTTTCTTGCTGTTGTCATCACATTGACATGAAAGTGGTTTACAGTTGCATAACTTCAAGATTGATTCGCCGCAGTCCGCTCCTTCTTCATCAACGCTGTAGTCTGCTCCTCTTCTCATCCAGTTGTGCTGTGTTTGATTTTAGAAACTTTATTCGCGTGCAAAAGTACGGGGACCATCTAAATTTTTACTTGTAAGGTGATATTCCAATTTTGTTTTTTAACCTGGTACAAAGTTCTCATTATTTTGAAAATTCTCCAGCTATTCTACTCATTAATGGAGGAAGCTCACGCACTTGTGAAGTCGTACTTCGAAAGTACTCTACAAGATTCTATGGTATTAATTAGTGGTTCATTCGCGATGTTCAATGTTTGAAGAATTGAACTAAATCACACTAGAAGAGATAAATCGTTATTTTAAATAATTTAGATTAATATGATGATCTTCAAGAAAATTGGTATTTAAATGTTATTTTTTGTCTATATTTTATAGGTAATTTGGACTTTTTGTACCTAATCTTTGCAAAATGTAACAAGTTTACCCTAAATTTTGTTTTTAGCATAATCCATCTACAACATTTTAATTATGTAGCAAAACTAGTCACTTCCTTCATTTTATCCATTAAATGACGGATTTTCCATTTTCTTTGTAATAAATTTTTTTCACTTAATATAACTAAATATATATTAACACACCAAAGAAAAAACATTTAAGAAAAAAAAAAGAGTAAACAATTCATCTTCTATAGCAAGCTCATCCATCCACAGTCAAATACTTTCTTTAAAAATGCAATTACATTGATGGTGGCGACGGCACCACCACCACCACAGAAATATTAATTAAATTTTTTTCCCCCAAACTCATTAACACCGTAACAGAACCACCATCAACAATGGGCATCTTATAAACTTCCACCATCTAGTTGCAAAGAACCAAATCGCAGAGATTTGGTTCGGAAATCCTAAATCTTTTTCTTCGATTTAGTTCTTGCAAACGGAGTGATTTGCTACGGTGGGTAGTGGCGTAGGTTCGGGGAAAAATATATTTGTTTGTTTTTTTTTCTAAAGTGGTGGTGGTGTTATCGACTATGCATCGTGACTACATTTATGGAGGTTGTGTTTGACCACTGATGGGGTTGGGGTGGGAGAATGATTGAGTTTAGAAGGGGAGATGAAATGTTCATTTTTTCTTAATTCCTGTTTTTTTTGTATGTTAATATTAATTTAATTATTTTAAGTGGAATATATGGGGAGGGTTCCGTGTACCAAGATTTTTGACAAATACATTTTTGACAAAAAATCTCAATCCTTAATTTGAATGAATCTAACATATCACTTTTATTTCATTAAGACAATTTAAAATTTCCAATTGGGTCCCATTCAACACCAACTGTGCAAATACCCTCCCTATCACCCCATCCTGCATACCCTATTACACCCCTCTTAAGTCTTTCTCTCCCTCATTTCTCTCTACATATATATTCATATTGAACTTGTAATAATACACTAGTTATATAATAAGACAGGAAACTATAAAATTTTCTTGAAATCAGAAAATTATGGAATTATATACTCTTATTCATTTATATTTTCTAATTAAACCGTCTTCAATAGTTTATGCTCGGGAATTCTTTTTTTTTTTTGAATTCATTGTGTTGACACACTAAAAATACAGTCCAAATTGAATAGCACATAATGGAAATATTTATTATTTTTATTCAAAATACTGACTTTATCATGACTTTGATAGAATGATAAAGTTTGTTAGATAACATTTGAATATGGCTTCACTTTTTTTTTTTTTTTGCTTTTTGGTATTCTAGTTCGAATTAAACTTTGGTAGTTGATTATTGAAGTTTGATGGCGTTTCTTGTTGGGTGCAAGATAGAAATTAAAATAGATCCCCACTTCCCAAAAAATTTCAAATTCTTCATTGGAATTGCTTTAAAATTCCGTAAATGGCTCAAATAAAGAGCTAATCGATGAACACATGTTTCAAAATAACTTACTGAAACTCAATTTTGAAGGTTTTCCACTTCATTCATCATGAACCCTTTTTAATAATGTTAGGAAGTTGTGGTACGAAGCACAAAAATGCAACTAAAATAGAAACGAGAAATTAAAGAAAAATTGATGAACATATATCACGGACAAACTGTAGAAGAATTTCACTGTAACAAAAGGATTACAACAATTTCTCTTTATTATAAGGAGAGCACAATAACAATAACATTTCTCTTATAATAGGAGAAAACACTCTTTTAAACAAAGAAAATGCTAAGTATTTAGGAGAAACATCTCTTTTTCTCTTTCAAATTTTCTGTCTCGTTTTGTTCTCTCTCAAAAATGGGATACCCAGTGGCAGATTTAGCACCTAGCAAGCACCCGCAGCTGCACGTACTGGATCAGTCGAGAACTTTTTTTTTGTGACAATAGATACATTTTTTTTTTGGATAATATAACTATAATTCATTTTATTTTCAAACACGTGTTGTAGCTCAGTTGATTAGAGTATCTATTTTCAAATTTGAAGTCCTTGGATTGAATTTCTACCAAAGCAATTTATTGTGCAATTATTCTAGTTCAACCTCTTTTACCAAAACTAATGCAATAGGGAGGATTCGCATGTGTGCTCTCCTCTAGATTATTGAAAGCTTGCCCTTCATGATACTTGATGAATTTTGGCAATAAATGTAACATAATATTATATGTTCAAATTTAGCAATTTTAATGCAATTGGAAAGATTCGAACACATGCTCTCTTTTTTTGAATTATGCAAAACTTGGCCATTACGTCATTTGGTGAATATTGACATTAATTATAACAAAATTATATATATTTAGCTTTAGCAAAGTAATTGATATATTTAATTTTAATATTTTATTGCGGTCGATGAGCAACGATCGTCCATGCTCATTCAATACCCTAGATCCGTCACTGCGGATACCATGAGTAAATTATTCTATGCCCTATATATAGGAGTAAAAAAGAGTGTGAACATTGCATAGTATGGACATCAAATTGTAGCTGCATAGTGTGAACACCAAATTATGGTTGCATAGTATTAACACGAAATAGCGGCTGAACATCCAAAAAGTGGCATTACCACCATAAATAATAGTTCATGTTCTTGTTATTTCTGAAACATGTTTTGAAATAAATCATACATTGATTTGATCATTCTTATAAAAGAATGTATAGTGTACTCTGAAAAAAATCAAAAAACACGTGAAATCAAAATGTGCTAAAAGAACTCATTTGCAAAAAAACCCTTGTAAGTTACTCCAAACAATGTGAACCAACACACTTGAGCAAAAAATGAAAGGATTAAGTAGATAAATAAGACATGAAATGATAACAGAGTTAGTTGGAAATCAATCAATCAATGACCGCCACATGTCATGAACCAAAAAGATCCATCTGCCTCCAAAGTCTGAAGAGAAATATATAAATAGGAGTGTTTGAGATGAAGAACGTTATCTGAAAATTAAAATATCTTCCTCTCAAATAATTATTTCTTCTCTCACTCTCTATCAAGCAACAGGATAGGAAGTTTAGGAGAGGGAAATTTGTCGATCACTATTTTGAAGTCAACAAATTGGTACCATATGTGGAAAACTAGAATAGAGATAATCACATCTTATTATTTTAGACAAAAATTGTATAAATCTGCGTAGAAATGAGTCGAACGGAGTTAGATCTTACTAAAATAGAAGCCTTAGAATCCGACGAAGAATTTCTTGACAATGATCCTAGCAGTAGCAACAACGTGAAATGACATAATGAGAAAGCTAAACGAGATAAAAGGCAACTTGAAGAGAGTATCAAGATTAACATGTTAGATCTCAAATAAGGAACAAAATGTTAAAATCATGAACAAAGAGTAAGTCTATCGAGGTAATTCAAAATCTATTATTCTTTTAGTTAAATTGGTTAAATATAAGAATGTACTTACAAGTTCTAAAGATGATGCAGTAATTATACGAGCGATGATAGCTAGAGAAAATTTTGATCATATGCTCATAGATAATGAAAATTCGATAAATGTACTATATGGAAGTGTTTCTTATTGAATGCAAACATATTATTCATGGATCTTTGTTTCGAAGCTTTACTATTCCATCAGAGAAGGTTACGTCCCCACGAATAGACCACTCTGCAAGTGAAATTGTGTGAGGAGCCCCCTGGGCGTGCGAGGAAGTCACCTTAATGATCTAAAGAAGACTACATCACGAGTCCCCCAAGAGCATGTAATATCAATAGTGGAAACAAACAACCTTGGTAAAAAAAATTAAAAATCAATGATTCAATCGACCCTTGTATACTTTTGAAGCAATAGTAGCAGTTGAAGAATTAGAAAGTTTCCTCCCTAGTGAAGATGATGTAACTAAAACTTTAAAAATTAGCAAAGAATTGATTGAGCCTATGAAAAGCCTATTGAAAAATTTCTTGAAAGCAAACGTTGATGTGTTCGTTTCGATACATGCTAATATGGTAGGAATAGACCCCATAGTCAGGGACGGACCCAGCACCCGGTGAGAGGGCACGGTCGCCCGTGCTGGATCGGCCGGAGCCTTCAATTTTGTCTGGCGCCGCTAACTGAAGAAAAGAGAAAACATAGTAGAATGTAGAAGCCGGGGAGGAAGAAGAACATGTCACGGGTGGGCCTTTTGTTAAAAAAAAGTCTTGGCCCATTTGTTTTGGGCTGAGAGATTTGGGCCTTTTTTTAAATGAGGCATAATTAAATGAAATAACTATAATCATCAGTATCTGCACAGCCGCACGGAAGCACTTTACAGGCTAGAAATCGGGTTTCAAATTTAAGGAGCAGAGATTCCATCTTCTTCTTGGTCGGAGGGTAATTTGAGGAAATTGGAGCTTGATCGGACGGTGAGGTGTTTCTGATGAACAATTGCATTTTTGGCTTGTTTGGCGAGCTTTAATGAAATTAAAGCTCGCCGTTAATTCTCGCCCTTGGGATTTTCAAGATTACCAACAAAATTTAATTTACCGAGCTTTCCTGGTTTGGAGAATAGAAATATGAAAGCCCCCAACTTGAAAATTTGGCTTCTTTGTCTTTGGTGGTTTGTTTATGGGGCTGCCATGTTTCTGATTCTGAGTTATTAAATTGAAGGTTGGGTATGAAGAATAGTGGGAATAGTCAACTGCTAACACTTTTCTGCAATGGAAAAGTTGCTGTCTTTGATGTTATAGAGCTTTAGGTATATTTTTATGTTTAAATTTCTTTCAAATTGTTATTGAGAATTCATGCAAATAGGATTGTGGATTGAACTTCTTACCATTTTTAATTATGCATATCTATCTACCAATTATTAAAAGACCTACCAATGAGACGCGAGTTTTCAAGATTGTGGCAGATGTCGCATTCATATTAGTACATACGCGTGTTTGTAGTTAGCACACGAGTTTATTTTCCTTTTTCCCATGTTCTGGTTAATTTTTAATTGTATGTTCTTCAATTTGCAACCTATGAAAGGATTAAGATATTTTGAAATAGACATGCTAGAAAATATCTTTCTGTGTAGTTAAATATGTTCTACTTAGTATATAAATAAAGCTAAAATAAAGAGAATTATATCAATAAAAGAGGAAATGTGTGGACTACATGGAAGCAACTTTTCCATTTTTTTTAAAAGAAATTTTTTAAAAATTCAACAATACCAAGAGACCGTTGATCAAATTCAACCTGTTATGGTATCATAAAGCAACGTAGTCCTCAACCCCTTCGCCAATCTCAAATATAAACTTCCCCCAACTGAAAACAAAAACAATTAATATATAATTTTTACGTTTAAGTGCGTTTACATATATATTAAATAATTTTTAATATTATTTAATTAAATATTAATAAACGATCTCGTTCTTGCGATCGCTAATTGTCGATGGTCAATTGTTAACGTCCGCCCATGCTAAAGTTTTGTGCTAGGTCCGTCCCTGCCCATAGTGACTCAGAAATTGTACACGTGTCAAAAATTGTACAAAGTTGATGAAATAAAAAGTGATCAAAATTGATGAAATGTGTGGTTAAAATTAATTATTAATTTTCACTTAAAATTTTAATTTAATTTTAATCCAAACCAAACAAGAACTCGTCAATAATTAACTTATCTCTAAACTCGCATAGGATTCTAATAGGTTGTTTAAAGAATCACCTTCCTGGTAGCAAGTACTACAAAAGCCTAATGCTATAAAAGTTGTAAATATAATTGGTTGTTCTTTATGAAATATTCAACTAAGCGAACTCTTTGTAAAATCCAAAAATACACGAGAATTCAAAAGAATCTAAAAGCACTCATTTGAAAAAAGAAACTTTTGAGCCATCCAAAACAACGCGAACCAACATACTTGAAAAAAAGAAATGATTAAGCTAGAAAATAAAACATGAACGATAACAGAATCAATTGGACATCAATCAATTATTGACCGACACATGTTATGAACTAAAAAGACTGGTATTTACTCTCAAAGCGTAAAGAGAAATTTATAAATGTGTGCTTGAGACGAAGAATATTACGTGAAAATTGAAACATTTTTCTTAAAAGTAATCATTTCTTCTCCCACTCTCTATCAAACAACAGAAAAAGAGAGTTTCGAAGAAAAAAAATCCAGATTAGATAAGGGAAATTCGTTAATCATCATTCTAAGGTCAACACTGATTAAATATATGAAATCTGTTTTGTTTGGATGTAAAAATGTCTTTTGCTCAATTATTTCCAACTGTGACTGACGTTATAATGGGGCTGTGATACACGACGAGAAAAAGGAGGACAAACTTATGGAAAAAGACAATATAAATTGCTAGCCTATTTTGACACGTAAACATTGATTAGACAGCTTCAGAAAAAAAAAAAAAAGTTCGATTAGACCAAACAATTATAAAAGTTGCAGATTTTTTTTTGGCCTTTTCTAATATTGTTTTAGTTTTATAACGTAGGTAAATAAGTTTAATGATGGCGCAAGCACCACTTTGAGCGACCACATAATTTGTGGTGAAAATAATTTACCAACAAATGAATTACGTTATACTTTAACCTCTTAAGCTTTTAGACGTAATATTTTAGCGTATTGGAGTCAAAATCGTCCAAATTTTTAATAGGCCATTCCTATAAAAATAATGATACTTGCAGTCGCTCATTGTAACAGTCGTTTTATGTGACACACACATGTCAAGTGTGATTTGATGCATTAAATGTGATAAAAAATTACCACATTAATGTATCAAATAACTACATATGTGTGTGCCACATAGGGCGACTGCTGCAATGAGCGACTGCAAGTAGCATTACTCAATCCTACATAGAGGTGTCAATCCGGGTGGTCCGGGTCGGGTCGGCCCGCCAACATGTGAGCCCGGTAACGGCCCGCGTGAAAAAAAGCCCGCCACGCGGGTTCCGGCCTACGGGTCGACCCACAATTTTGGACTACAACCCAGGCCCGCCCGCTGACCCATCCGGGTCGAGCCCATGCGGGTCACGGGTCGCGGTTCGTTCCTGTTTGGCCCGTATGATTGTATAAATAAAATTATAAAAATATAGATTTTTTCCGGTTTGATCCATATGGAGAGCAACTATCATTGAAAATAGGATTTTGAGAAGAAGAATCCTTAGAATCCATAATATAGTAGGATTAAAAATTTAGTAGTGACTAGTGAGAATCGAGAAGAAAGAAATATAATCAAGATGATGATGATATTTGCAATTGAATAATTGTAATTGTAGTAAGGTAGTAACAAGTATGAATGTGAAGTATAAATGTATAATAACTAATGAGAGGGTATTGTAAAAATAAATGTAAGAATAAATTGAAATTTATCGATGAAGGGGATGATATTACCGTTAGAAAATTTATATTACCATTAGTTAAAATTAAAAAAAAATAAAAAATTGACCATACAGCAGGCTACGCCTTTTTTTGAATTTTTATTTTTTGAATTTTTTTTGCTTAGCTCTCCCCCCCTTTTTTTTTAATTTTTGTTTTATTTTTTTTTTTCAATTTTTTTTTACGGGTCGCGGGTTAACCGCGGCCCGTGGGGGTGCAACCCGCGAAACCCGCGGGTTACACCTCCTTGGCCCGTGAACCGCCCGCACGGGTCACGGGTCGGCCCGCGGTCCCGGTTTTCATGGGTCGGTTTTCACGGGTCATGGTCGGCCCGTCCGTCTTGACACCTCTAATCCTACAAATGGCCAAGAGTGTACAACCACAAGTGCTTCCCCTTTATTGGGGGAGAGGAAGAGAGTTGACAGTGATCTGACTGGGAGCTCCAAAGGTGCAATGGTGAAAATCAATGCATGCAAGTTAAAGAAATGTGCATTCTTTGGTGGGTCCAAACAGCAAATTCCAAGCTTATACACAAACAAAAACATTGTGATTTTACTATCACTTTACCCTCAATAATATTCTACAAAATGACAATTCAATTCAATCTGTAGGCCACATGGCTCTTTTTCATTGGCAGGATAACTTACTAGGTTATCTCCTTACTATTGAAGTCAAGTGTACCAAGCATATAATTGTAGGCAGGTCCTCAAGAAGCACGGAATGTATCGAGAAGTTTCTAACTTTTTTGTCTACTGAATTTTAAATCTTTGGCTTTTCATTTAACATATAAACAGTCAGGTTTGGATAAATACTTTTTCCCTTGTTCTTAATCAACATAAAGAATGTAAAAAACTACGTCCCCTCCGGAAAAAAAAAGGGGAAAAAAGAAAGGTGAAGAAGTGGGTTGGTAGATAAGGACAAAGGGGTATGGAAGGGAGAATGAGGTGGAGGGCTAGGTAGGGGGAATGGAATTGGAACCACAGAGGGAATGTGGTGCGGGGCTTGGAAAAAGGGGCCGGGTGGGACTTGTATAAAGAGAGGATGGGGATGTAAGAGGATTGGTAGTGTCGTCTAGTTGATGAAGTAGGAGAGGAAGTGAGAGCGCGGGGTCTAAGGTGTTCTAAAGGATTGGGGGAAACTGGGCGGGTAGGATTTGTAAAATTTTTTCCTTCTTCTTTCCTTTACTCCCACTCTCTCTATCTTTTTCGTTTTTAAAAAAAAAAAAAAAAAAAAAAAAGACTATATGTGGCTAACGAACTATAGGAGAGTTGGCTTGACTTTCAACAAGAGGTAAAAGTAAACTTGCACCATCTTCATACAAAATTTTAATGTAAAAAATGATTATATTTCACGCGTTCTAGTCACATCATACTATGAGTATAATGCATGTTTGGTAAAACATAAATTATGATTTAAATTGATCGAACATACTTTATACTCACACAAACCATAGAACTTAAGCATTTAAGATCACTTTCAAATATATTAATAATGTTTTTTTTTTTTTGCTAAATCACGATCATTTTCATAGTCGCTAGAGAGGAAATTGCATAAGTTTATCATCATACTCCAAGTTCGGAAGAATCATATCTTTTTCATAGTCTCCATGAACGTATCCAAAAGGTTGATGACCTATTTGCTTCCTTTCTTATATGTTGAGAACTCAACTATAATATTATCGTGGATGGGACCAGTTGATCACGTGGAGAGGTAGGCGTTTTAAGAAGAAACGAAAATCCTTAAAAGACAGAGAAATGGTGGTTTACAAATCCCCTAATCCCTTCTCCACCAATTATCATTCATCTCCCACGTGGGACCTTGGCCCCACACACCTACCATTTCTTCTCCTTCTTTGGCTCAATATCATCCGATCATCACCTCATTATATACTCCCCTCTGCATATAATCTCCTTGCAAGAACTTGTTTGATTTGAAGATCAGATATCCATCAAACCGCATGCTGTTATGGGAGAATCTTCTTCATCATACATACACATGGTAATTAATTAATCCAGGCAGCTTCTAAGTGATCTCTATCTATTTATAATTGATTATTCTTGCATGTTTTAAAGCTTCCTCTCATTTTGTATCTTTTTCACCTTCTAAACTTGTTTTTTTATGAGCTTTGATATGCTTTAGGTACAATATCTGATTGAAAAGTGTTTGATCTTCCACATGACAAAAGAAGAGTGCATGGAAGCTCTTTCCAAGCATGCAAACATCCAACCAGTTATTACTTCCACTGGTTTGCCCCCTAACCTAATCCTCTACTTATAATTTGGATAACCCTCGTAACTCCAAAGGATATAATTAATTATAACAAACCCTGACTTCTAAAAGTGGCACGGAGATCTGTCCATGCTTTTTGTGAGGATCACTATCTTTTGAATTTCCTCTATTAGTGCAATCTTTTCTGTTAAACTTTTAAGGCCCTCATACTCAGCAGTAATAGAGAGTTCAATAGATAAAATTTAATTTATTTTCTTCTTTAATGATCAACTTTGATTATATCTATAAATTGGTTTGCAGTTTGGAACGAGTTAGCGAAAGAAAACAAAGGGTTCTTCGAAGCATACAATGAATCTCAAAGCAAGAAAGATAAGATGTCGGAGGCTGAGACGAGTGCCATGATCCAGAAGATGATAACAGATCATGATTCTTCCACCAAGAAACCCCAAGATTCATCCTCAGTAACTGACCATCAGGAAATGATCGAATCAGATTGACACGCACAAACAAATATATAGACGCATTCCCTTAGATATGCCGAAAGGCAGATTCAGAATGGAACAAATCGGGTAGGATCCGATCCAGTATAACACCTGGGATTCTCACGTCCAGTGAATTTGGCTGTAAAATATATATATACACCTATACTAAGACAGTAGAGAATATATATTGAATGTGACATGAGCAGAATGTGGGTATATGTGTGTGTCTTCTGTTATCACTATTGAATAAAGCATAGTAAGTGGGGGATACTTCTTGTGTCACTATCGTTGTCTTTACAATTATTTGTCTGAACATTGAAGAAGAAAAGGAGTCATTCTTAAACAGAAACGGAAGTAGAGATGCAAACTCTATTCTCAAAAATTCATAGAATGTCGTACAAATGTTTTATATAGAAAGTATATTTTCATGTTTATATTTAAAAATCATTCAACATTTTAATTTAATAAATTAGTTTAACACTAATATATTACAGTTAACTCAACCGTTAAACTGGAATTTTAACTCGACAAATTATGTCATCTTTCCACCTTTGAGGTTCAGTAAATGCTCCTAGATGGCTGAAGTCGGATGCGAAAGTTCGCTAATTTATAAAAAGAAATTGAATTTTATTAAAGAAATTTAGTTGAATTGGTACAACACAGGCTTTCTTATCTTTTTTTTCCTCATTTCTCTCGCGATACAAAACACTACAATCTCCACTAGTTTATATAGGAACAATTCAAATTAAAGACAAGGCAAGACTTCATCTTTCAAAGTAAAACCAATTTACACTGGTCAAGATTTTATGTTCCAACAGTCTTTAGACACTATACGATGTTGCTCATAGTTGGTGGATCTCATTAAACTGTGAGTCTAATGAAATGTGTCGTTAGAAATAGATAGTACGACTTTTCAAAAAAGGACTAACATGACTGTACAAATTGACTGGATTTTTTCTTACACGTGAGCAAAGAATAAATTGTTCGTTCAATCAAACAACTGAATGGGCCTTCTAGTTCAAGTTTGTACTGAAATTGGGTTCAAGCTAGGGATGGCAAGGGGACAGGTCGGCAATTCCCATTTCCTTCCTATCGGATATATTTTTTTTTTACCTTATCCCATCCCCATACCCTTTTAAAGTGGGACGGGGCGTGTTCGGGGCAAGATAGAGACGGGGCGGGGTGGCCCATTTATCGCCCAACTTATTTTTTCTTTTTATTTTATTTTTTGCTTTTATTTTTTTCATATTTTTACTTAGTAAATATTATTATTTTTTTACCAATTTATTAGAAACAACTGATATTCTCTTTAAAAATATAATAAATATATTATTTTTGGTTGATAAAATACTTAAATTTAAAATTAACTTTAAAGGAGAAGGGTAGGGGGAGGGGACAATAATTCCCGTACCCGCCTCGTACCGACTTCAGGGAATTTTTGACCCATCCCTAGTTCAAGCAATCATTGAGAAAACTAAAGTGGAAGCTCATATAAAAATAATGGAATATCTCGTAAGTGGAGGAAAAATAAAAAGCAAGGCGATTAGAAATCAAGGCACCACAACGATATGGAACTTGCATTATTTGCCAAAGGTCAAACCATGAATCATTAGATTGCTAAGAAATGCAAATTGCCTATTTGATAATAGGAATTAAAATTTAGATTTTAATTTCAACAATTAATTTTAAACACATATTTTATGAGATTCACAAATTTTCAACTACACGTTTTCTCAATTTTTATCAAAATTTATTAAAAGTCTGATTTCAATCCCCATCCAACTGGGGAAAAATTTCTATTCATTCTCGGAGGGATTGTTGGTTTCAAAATAAGGAGAAAAATGAAGTAATAGATGAAGCAAATATTTTAAAGGAAAGTGAAGAGAATTTTTCTCTATTCTCGTCAAAGTGCTGATTGTGAATCGCAAAGTTTATGGTGTTAGGTTAGTGGCTACAGCAACCACATGATATCTTTGTGGATCCTTATTCAAATATCACTTTTCAAATAATTCTTGGTGATTGCACGCAAAAAAACTGCAGAAGGAAAATACATTGATGTAGAACAGATGGTTGAATGGATTGAAAAAGAATTGAACCGAAAAGGCAAAAATGCAATAGTGCCAGCCAAGCTCTGGTTTGATCAACTGAGTTCATTTAGGATTCGAAAATTGTTTTTAAAGTTTAGTGCTATTTTTGTTATTTAGTTTATTTCGAATTATTTGCAATTTTAATTTGTTTAAATTAGGTTTTCATGAAAATCTTTATAAATAACATAATAATTCATCGTTTTTTTATTATCTTACATTAATAAAATTTCGTGAGTTCATTTTTTTTTATTTGGCGGATTTCAAAATTGTGTTCTTAAGGGGTAACAAAAAAACTTTTTTTTTTAAATTTTTAATTTCGTGATTTCATTTCTTTTTTAATCAGTGTCAAACACCGTCGTCGTTCGTACTAAGGGGTAACAGAAAACTTATTACTGATGTTCTTTATGTGCCTAATTTTTCACATAATCTCCTAAGTTTTGGACAACTCATTTTTCAGCCCATTTTCAGAAAGGAAAATGCACGACTCCTGATAAAAAGAAAAAATCATTGTGGCAAATGTTGAAATGAGAAACAAAATGCAGATTCAAAAAAATTGTGGAATCTCCGATATGTCTTTTGAATGGCAAGGGCCAACATTTGCTCAAACAGAAGAATATGGGAAAATGCACAAGTTTCAATTTCCTAAAACTTCATGGAAAGCAAAAGCACAATTGCAAACACCTATTCGAGCCCTAAGAGAAATTTATGATTCGTGTGAACTCATTCATTTGAAAATACCTCAAAAGATAAGAGGTGACAAAATCAATGAATGAAGAAATGTCCCCCCATTGGAAAAAAAACAAAACTTGGGAGCTTATTGACTCGCCAAAAGGGAAGAAAACCATTAGGCTAAAATGGCTATACAAAACTAAATACAGCGTGGACGGGTCAATTCGAAAGTACAAAGCATGATTTGTCGTCATAGGATACTCACAGTAGATAGGAATTGAGTTTACAGAAATGTTTGCTCCGGTTACAAGAATGGAGACAATCCATGTTATCGTCACATTGGCAGTTCAATTGGAGAAAGCTGTTTATCAATCGACATTCCTCTATGCACGAGGAAATTCATGAAGATAAGGATCCCAAAGGTTTCAACCCAATACACTACGGATGTTGCTGATTTTTATCACTATCGTGGCTGCTGGACACGATTTCTATATTTTCAGATAATTTAGAAAATCTTAATTTTATTGAAGAAATTTGATTGAGTTTCTACATCTCTCTTTTTATTTTCGATTTCCTCACTTTTCTTCTAATACAAATACCACTAAAATTTCGACTTGTTTAAATAGGTAGCTATGGATAATTTTAGAAATTTTATTGTAAATTACAAAGTTATTCCAACTTAATATTATTAAAAAATCACCAACGTTTAACCAATGCATGCATCCAGCTTTTCCGGATCAGGCTCAGATTTATTGTATCCTTTTGTATCGAAGTAAAGCTACAACCCAGGTCTGTATAGTTAAATACTTGATTTCCATTTCGGTAATATCCATTTCTTAGACGATCCCACGAGTCAAAAAAATCAAATACTCTAAAAAATTACCATGCATCTGATCGATATATAGTTCTTAATATGTAATCTTGACAGTGGAATGGTGGAAACCAAGACACGTTCCTAGATCACATATTAGTCCTTAACAAGGAAAATATACACGGGTAAACCGTTCAATTATTGACCACAACGACCAAGACTAGTCCACCTTATTTCTGGGACACATTCACACATGGTCACAATAACACATCATGCTAGAGTTCATCCATTAACTTTGGTCGCCCAACCTGCAATTACGTATTCCTTTGCAACATTCGTTTTCTGGAAAGACTCCCGAGAAAAGAGCAACTGTAGAATAGGAAGAAAATGATGAACACATTAGGCAATTAAGATTTTGAACAAATAGCAGCAAAAACATCCTAAGACAAAATGCAAATGGAAAGTAGGCAGCAGATTTATGCAAGTGCGTGGCCGATACTTGTTACATAACGATAATATTGAACATGGGTTCATTATATGATATACGAGTATAAGATTCTTTCACAAACCAGCAACCCTGTTGAATTATAATGTTAATACAGTAGATGACTAAATTATAAAATAGTTTGCATCACAGACAAACAGTAAACGAAAAGCCAAACAAAAAATGAACAAATGATCGTATATCCAACACCTGCTTTCATAGTAAAAACAGATCAGCCAGAGGGTAAAAATCTAATAAAATCTGCACACAGGCAACAAATCAGAATCAGCAATCAGAATCAACCCAAGTTTCATTGAAGTTGCCAAATACATCAATTGCATGCTTCAAGACCAAAACAAAGTAACTTTCCAATCGCAATAACAAAAAAGTAACGAAAAGGGGCGAAAAGCCATAAAAAAAAAACAAATGTTCGTATACCCAACACCTGCTTTCATAGTGAAAACAGATCAGCCAGAGAGTAAAAATCTAATAAAATCTGCACTCGGGCAAAACTATCACTCTATGAAACTTATAAGATACATACATTGAGGGCAAAATAATACTAGGTGCATAACAAAAAAATAAATAAATCATATAACTATGGTATAAAATTAAGAATCTATACCAGAATAAACAAAATCAGAATCAACCCAAGTTTCATTGAAGTTGCCAAATGCATCAATTGCATGCTTCAAGACCAAAACGAAGTAACTTTCCAATCAAAATAACCAAAAAGTAACGAAAAAGGAGTACAAAGAATTGTATGAATGTAAGTGAATTAGTTGAATTATCAATTATTCAAATGGAAACATATAGAACTATGTTTAAATGAGTAATTATTAAATCGATATAATAATAATTATTACTATAAATGTATATGCATCAGATTCTCGATTTATCCGAAACGTAAATTATTCCCTTTTTTTTTGTTCATTGTATCTTTGTATATAGAATATGGCCCCGTTCGGGAGGGCTTAAAATCTAATTAAAATTGAAAATATGGCCGTTATTGGGTCCCACCCGTCTAATAAAAGTCAACAATAACGGCTATATTTTCAATTTTAATCTGATTTTAATCTCTCCCATACAAGCTCTATATATCCTTTTAAGTATAGTGTGCAGATCCATGTGTTATGGTATATGGTACAGCTACGTGACGATATTGGAGTATCCAATGCTTCCAAGGGCAAAATAATCAAAAAGATTGAGTGATATACATTTATATATATGATGCACTTGTAAACAATGACGTGAAATGGGAAAAAAACATTAAAACTTTATGCAATTTTCAAAATACATAAAAAAATGTGATTCAGTTCATATCTATGCAACCATTCGAACACAAGCAAAATGTGCCCACTGATTAAACCAAGTCAATTGTGGAATTTTGTCCATGCAATCAGAAAAAAGGTTCACATCACAAAAATAGTTTTTTATGTACCACTTTGCTTCGAGACAATAAAGTTGCTTCCAAAATTTTTATTAGTTATTGGAGATGCTCAACTTATAAAATATGATTATGAGCTTGTCAACTACCCCACTGGAGACTCGGCTAACAAACAACCCCAGTAGTACCATTTTTCTATTTCCATGTATACCCAATCAGCATGTAATTGATGGAGTTCAGCAGGAGCATAGGGTAGAATATTTTGAAAATGCCAAGGCTGGCAGAAACTGGTGCAATTACTGTACATAAACTTCAGGATTTGAAAAACTAATCAATGGGACAGAAGAAATACAAGCTAAAGATCAACTAAAAATCGCTAATTATGTGTAGGTAGGATTTGTAAGGGGGTGAAGTACGCAATTGCAGCAGCATCAGTTCAACCTCCAGGTCCCAGTTTTGGCTCTTGGGAAGTCTATATCAAGTCTTTAGAAGATGTTCACCAAAAAAGAGATCCAGTATTACCCTTCTAAGAAGATGCAACTAACATGCTCACAAACTTGCTACAGTAACAAGATTGGCAGTTTAGAGAGAATGAGATGTGGGGGAGGAGAGGCTATCTTAAGCAATAGAAATTCACAATAAGATCACTTATGCGGGCAACAAATTTTTACAATAGGACAGTAAGCCCCTGTCTGCCTCCACTTTTTGTGAGATTAAATCCTATTTTTTACCATTGCAAAGTGGGTGTGAGTCCTAGTGTGAGAATTGTGTAAGAAGCAAGTAAAAAAAAGGGCAGCCATGGGCCCATTTGGAAGTGGCAACCGTCAATAAATTGATATAAATCTTATTGAAAAGCAAGAACAGCACTAGTGCAACTAAGCATGTGTAGACTAAACTTTTTAGAGATTTCTTGATGATGCTATTTGTTTACTTTAACCGTAATCGATATTTTCTTTTATTTGCTCTACTTTTAGTCTATTTCATCTCTTAATTGTTAAGAGAAAATATTTGACACGTCTTGGAAAGAGTCGGTCGTCACATAAAGGAATTTGAGGTCTTTTTTAATTCTTAATGCTGCTCGTGGCTCAGAAATTATTCTTTAAGGGGGGACCTACTGTATCTTTAACCTAATATTATCCCACAACTATTTAATTTTAGAATGTTGAGGCATGAACATCATACGTGTCTAGATCAATTTGAAAGTTATTGTCATCTTTGTTGCAATTTTGTGCTCATTTATTGCCTGTTTTCTCCCTTCAGTGCATATATGCAATCATGAAGAAACGCGTGATGTAACCAACACAACAAAACTTCGAAAGTGGTTTAAGGAAACAATTTTTCTAACAAATGACCCCTTGCTTGTAAATCTATTGCATCTTATTTATGTCGGTTTCAGATCCGGTTGAATGTGTACACCCATAAAAATAAAGGAGAGTAAGAGTAGAAGGAAGAAATTTAAAAATCAACAGGAAATTATCTGATACCTTCATATAGTTATGCAAATGAGTCAAACTTTCTGGAACATTCCAACCCTTGAAATGGCCAAGAGCCACGACAAGATGGTAAAGCTTTGGTGCTAAACTCAAATCGACAGCACATATATTTTCTCCATTCACATAAGGTCCCTGGAGATGCATACAACTAAGTACATCATCAACTACAAATATAAACAAAAACCCTCGCGAATAGTTTTTATCATTGTAATTAGGGTTGAAGGTAAAACCTTAATTTTTATTACACAAAACTTCATACCTTAGCTTTTAGATGCTCATCCAATGCCTTCAATTCATCAAGCAGAGCCTGCTCTGAACCATCGTTGGGGTCTTTGCTCATCAAGAACTTAAAAAAAGAAGAAAATATTTTGGATCCCCTACAATTTCACAGAGGTTAACAATAAGAATTAGTAGCAGAACGCATTCTTAGGATTAACGCAGGAAAACCTGCAACATATCTAATACAGGGATGGTCAATTTTTTTTTTAAATACTCAATGATAAGAAATAGCAAAATAACTCCCTGACTTCCTATAGATTACAACACCAATAAATCAGTGCACCAAACCATTTAGCTAACACACATATTTAAAAGCCATTCACACATTTGTCAAATTTGTTATAAATTACCCGCTTCCATTGTCTTAACAACAAAGGAATACAAAATAAATTGAAATTAAAAAGAAATACATAACTTTGCACCAGGCAAAGAGCACAAAGGTTAAGCACAATTCATACATCAAATCAATGATACGATTACAAAAAGACAAGATCAAAAACAGTAGCAGGAGAGAAGAATACAAACTGTATCATCTCAGTTTAATAAACAAATGAATATAAACTATTAATCCATTATTAGTTTCTAGGAAAAAGGTGGATTTAATTCAAAAGGAGTTGCTCTCTTCGGCCTAAATCTCCTGTTATAACAATTCAGAATATTATGTTAATTAAGAATCAACACACCCAAACATGTGTATAAAGAAGACGAACATCATAAACATCCTACTTTCTAATAAAAAGTTCGAAGAAAACAAAGACACTAGAAATCTAATGATTAGTCCAAGATCATTGAAACTTGAAAATCTCCTTAGAAGCATTTTCCATCTCAACAAATTTCCAAACCTACTCCTGCAAGAATACTAATTTTAAATTTGCAATCTCATTTGCAAGAATACTAATTTTAAATTTGCCCATCAAAAGACAAACAGTTAAATTTTATGCCAATATCATGACTTTAAAAAGTAAGATGCAGCAATATAAGATGATACAAATACAAAACCATCATTCAACTCAAGAGTCCAGAAGCAAAAGCACCATAAATTTCGCGCACAGAGAAATTTAGAAGATCATTTCAGATTTCTATAAATAAAAATGTAGATTAAGAGACAGCGATAATGATTTCATACACAGAGGAGACTTCAGGAGGAGCAGATAAAGAAGGGTTCGGGTATTTCTCTTCAATAATACCAACAATAACATCAGAGTCAGCAATCCACTTGTCATCAAATTTCAAAACTGGCACCTTCCCTTCTGGATTCACCTCCAAGAACCTAAAACAATCAATAACGATCCCAAAAACACATTTCATTACTACAAACAAATTAATAAAAGAATATATAAAACGGCATTGATATTGGAATTAGCAGTATTTACCATTGGGGCTTGTCACTAGTGTTGATCAAATGAGTCTTGTAAGGGACTTTCTTTTCTTCCAGAGTCATGAGTACCCTTTGGCAGAATGGACCTAAAACATCAAAAGAAACATGAAAATATGAAGGACGAAACGAATCAATCAACAAAAACAGAAAAAATGAGAGGAAGAAAGAATTCATATTTACAGTCGCCGAGAATGTCAGGAGCACCGGCAGCAGCCTTAACACAGACCTCCACAGCCATTGATGGATTACGGATGTTTCTATATCTGACGAATTGCTTTGGGTTTGATGGAAATTGCAAGTGAATAAGTAGGATTACGCCTGCATATGGGTTTCTGTCCAGAAAGATCTTTCTGCGTGGCTCGTTTGGTAACGCTAATTCTGGATTAGTATACTAGAAATTAAAAAAGTCGCTTGGGGAAGGTTGTCGACTTTTACATTTTTTTTATTTTTTTTATTTTTTAATTGAAGTTTTGTAATTACTAGTCGGGTAAATTGCACTTTTTCATCCCCAATCTTTGTCTAGAGTAGTAATCATACTTCCATCCTTTAGTAGCTGGTCTTAACGCAACTTTCAACTAATTAGCAAGAATCGTCATTTTGGATGTTTTCCATACAAATGTGTCGTTAAATGGGTTTGTTGACTTCTAATCGACATTTAAATAACATACCGTCTACCATCATTCAAGATTTCTTAAACTAATGCGAATTTAATCAGAAGATTCTTTGTTTGTGGATAACGGGCAGTTTTATCGCTCTATATCTATCACCTATTTTGTTCAAAATGTTACTCAAAGTCACTAGCTTTGTTTTTGCATGAAAATAGTTGTAGTAGGTTTTTGTGTTTTGACTCACCTACGTTTGACCAATCAAAGCAACTAATTCCTAGGTTGTTGAGGTCAATGTGAAGGTTGTAGATAGAGATGATGGTTACAACTGCTTGTGAAGTCATGGAAGCAAAGATCCAATATTAGAGGGGTTGATCAAGATGTTTGAGGCGTATATCAAGATATTAGAGGCCCGGATGGTGAGATTGGAGATGAAGAGCGGACGACGATCAATTATACCCCTCACATTATCCACTTCAGTCGACACGGACAAGAGTCTCGGTGCTACGAAAATGGCCAAGTCATAAGAGATCGTACAGACTTAACCTACACTTGCTTGGAAAAAGCCCAAAATGCGATGAAGTGGGTAGACGTGAAATGGAGGCCTTTGCAACTGAATGCTAGGTATCAGGTTCTTGTGAAATTTGTGTCGCAACAGTTTAAAGCTTATCTAAACATTCATAAGGGGCCGATTCAAAAATATGAGGGCCATTTCCAGTTAGGATCATGTTACATGTACCGAATTTTTTTACTGAATCTTTTACCTACTACCCACAATGGTGATGTAGGCCACATTGTTGGAATTTTTAAATACTCGTGGGCCCCGCGCATTATGTGAGAGTGGGTAATTCATTATGTACAAATGGATTAACCTTTCTAGTTATTGCTAAGGTTGGCAGGGTTTCTAATGCCTTAACTTCCTAGTAGCTTGAAAATTCAGCCGATCTTCCATGTGAGCATGCTGAAACCATATTGTCAAGACTTGGAGGATCCAATCATAAATGAATTATAACCATTGTAACAAAATCTTATGAAAAGGAGGTAGAAGTGGTGTGAGCTTATCAAGAATTTTGATGTTCTTCCTTGTATCCAATAATTAATCAAATGGAAATAGCTGCCCAAATTCGAAGCAACTCGAGAGAACGAGGAAGATTTGTGGCAGTTCAAAGGCAAGATTCGACAATATATAGCGATGAAGGTGACATCAGATTAAGTGGGGGGAGACTTGCAATTAAGTTTCAAATGCAGTAATTTAGTATTAGAGGTTGAATTTGTGGTTGGGGGAAAGGCTGACTTAATGTGATTCCTCTGAGTGGTGGAACTTTGAGTCGTTAAGGTAACGATGTTAAAGTCATGTTATTGTCTGCCTTTAGTAAAAAGAATCGCAAAGTATTACATGTTATTGTCTGCCTTTAGTAAAAAGAATCGCAAAGTATTACATGGATAGCAAAGGGACGAGTAAGTCCATTTTACTTTGGTGGGAATAACATGCCATCTCAATCGGACGACATTTCATGGGAAATTCTTCATGACATACCGTTACCATTTTACATGCCTGTTATATTCATTTGGCCAAGAATGTGTTTGGCATTAAAGTTGCTCTCTCTCTCTCTCTCTCTCTCTCTCTCTCTCTCTCTCTCTCTCTCTCTCTCTCTCTCTCTCTCTCTCTCTCTCTCTCTCTATATATATATATATATATATATATATATATATATATATACTAGTATTTCACCCGTGCGATGCACGAATATTAAGTGAGAAACAATTCTAATGATAAATATGCTAATTGTGATTATATGCAAATCATTTCATAATTTGAAATAAAAATATATACACTACATAACTACTAATTATATGCAAATCAGATAGATAAATGAAAGAAAATACATTTGGAGGTGGTGCAAAAGTAAACTGTGGGTTTGGGGTGGTTTAAAAAAAAAAAAAAAAATCTGTGTGCGGAGGTTGGAGACACAAGTCTCCTCTGTGCAGAGGCTTGTGTCTTCGCTTTGCGGAGGATTTGGATTTTTTATTTTTATTATTTTTTATTTTTTTTGTGTAATTTAAAGGTTAGTTTCACGACAAAACCTATATAGAAATAAATGATATAAGTTATTAAAATTATAATTTGATTACAAATAAAGGATAGATAAATAGATAATAATTATGGATTCTAAAAATATATCGTTAAAATTAAAATTTGATATATAAATTATAATGAAATTATAGTCCCCGTTTGGTGGCTTTTTTTGAAAAAAATAAAGTGTAATTAAAAAGTAAGAAGTTTTTTTAAATTTACATAAAAAAAATTTTAAAGTTAGTGATTTTGGTATTTTGAAGGTGGTCTTTTTTTGTTTTTTTTAAATTTTTTTTCGCAATGTACAGTATCACTACAGTTTCATTTCCATTTCGTTTAGAAATTATTATTTTTTTGCTAGATATATATATACACACACACATACATATATACCTGAAAAAACAAAAAGAAAAGGCCTATTTTTGAATTAAAAATATCAAAATCACTAACCTTTAAAATACCAAAATCATTAAAATTACTAATTTAAAAAAAAAAAGTCAACATGCGGAGGTTGGTCTCCTTTGTGCAGAGGCTTGTGTCTCCACTTTGAGGAGGATTTAGATTTTTTTTTATTTTTTGTAATTTAAAGGTTAGTTTCACGGCAAAACCTAAATAGAAATAAATGATAATAAGTTATTAAAATTATAATTTGATTACAAATAAATGATAGATAAATAGTTAATAATTATGGATTCTAAAAATATATCGTTAAAATTAAAATTTGATATATAAATTATAATGAAATTATAGTCCCCGTTTGGCGGATTTTTTTGAAAAAAATAAAGTGTAATTAAAAAGTAAGAAATATTTTTAAATTTACATAAAAAAAATTTTAAAGTTAGTGATTTTGGTATTTTGAAGGTGGTCTTTTTTTTTTTTTTTTTTTTTTTTTCGCAGTGTACAGTCATTACAGTTTCATTTCCATTCCGTTTAGAAATTATTTTTTTTTTTTGCTAGATATATATATATACACACATACATATATACCTGAAAAAACAAAAAGAAAAGGCCTATTTTTGAATTAAAAATATCAAAATCACTAACCTTTAAAATACCAAAATCATTAAAATTACTAATTTAAAAAAAAAAAAGTCAACATGCGGAGGTTGGTCTCCTTTGTGCGGAGGCTTGTGTCTCCACTTTGAGGAGGACTTAGATTTTTTTTTATTTTTTGTAATTTAAAGGTTAGTTTCACGGCAAAACCTAAATAGAAATAAATGATAATAAGTTATTAACATTATAATTTGATTACAAATAAATGATAGATAAATAGTTAATAATTATGGATTCTAAAAATATATCGTTAAAATTAAAATTTGATATATAAATTATAATGAAATTATAGTCCGCGTTTGGCGGATTTTTTTGAAAAAAATAAAGTGTAATTAAAAAGTAAGAAATATTTTTAAATTTACATAAAAAAAATTTTAAAGTTAGTGATTTTGGTATTTTGAAGGTGGTCTTTTTTTTTTTTTTTTCGCAGTGTACAGTCATTACAGTTTCATTTCCATTCCGTTTAGAAATTATTATTTTTTTGCTAGATATATATATATACACACACATACATATATACCTGAAAAAACAAAAAGAAAAGGCCTATTTTTGAATTAAAAATATCAAAATCACTAACCTTTAAAATACCAAAATCATTAAAATTACTAATTTAAAAAAAAAAAAGTCAACATGCGGAGGTTGGTCTCCTTTGTGCGGAGGCTTGTGTCTCCACTTTGAGGAGGATTTAGATTTTTTTTTATTTTTTGTAATTTAAAGGTTAGTTTCACGGCAAAACCTAAATAGAAATAAATGATAATAAGTTATTAAAATTATAATTTGATTACAAATAAATGATAGATAAATAGTTAATAATTATGGATTCTAAAAATATATCGTTAAAATTAAAATTTGATATATAAATTATAATGAAATTATAGTCCCCGTTTGGCGGATTTTTTTGAAAAAAATAAAGTGTAATTAAAAAGTAAGAAATTTTTTTAAATTTACATAAAAAAAATTTTAAAGTTAGTGATTTTGGTATTTTGAAGGTGGTCTTTTTTTTTTTCGCAGTGTACAGTCATTACAGTTTCATTTCCATTCCGTTTAGAAATTTTTTTTTTCTATATACACACACACACACACATACATATATACCTGAAAAAACAAAAAGGAAAGGCCTATTTTTGAATTAAAAATACCCAAATATCTAAATCGCTAAAATTACTAACTTAAAAAAAAAAAAAGTCAGCACGCGGAGGCAAAATATCTCCGTGTGCGGAGGCTATTCTCCATTTTTGCAAATTACATTTCATTTTCCAGTCAAAAATCTGACAATTTCAGCCTCAGCGTGTATGTACTATATATATTATTATATTATTATCTAGAGTTGATGTGAGAAAGGAATGGATAGGAAATATGTTAGAATTGAATGTGTGAAGTGTGAAAAAATATGATTGTTTAAACTAAACTGATCTGTTTGAAGTGTGAAATATCGATCAATGTGTGAACTGGAAGATATTCCTATAACTACCCCCACCACAAAAATTATCAAAATTGTGATAAGCTTTAGCAGGCTGATAGAAGAATCCTTCGTTACTGATGAGTTCGACCAGCTTTCCAGATCTTCTTTTTCTCTACTTCTCGCCATCTTCTCCTTCTTCTCTATATCTTCTTATTTGGGAAAATTCAACTGCTCTTCTAGAATATAAAAACCCACCCAAAAATCTCTGATATTTATGCGATTTCGGGCATAAATTCAAGTGTCTGATATCAGTATTGATCAAAAGTCATAAACCCCACTTCAAAAATCAAAGATTCCAGAAACCCAATACACAAGATCAAATTCGAAAAAAAAAGGTCAAAATAAGGCATTTATCCAACAAAATCAGAATCTGGATTCTTGAAGAGTGAAGTTAAAAAAAAAAAAATTCATTATATCTGCACCAGCCTCCGCATCTAGCCTCCGCGAGCGGAGGTTCCAACCTCCGCACTCGGAGGCTGGCGGAGGCACACGGACCCACGCCAGCCTCCGCGTGCGGAGGTTGGAACCTCAGCGTGCGGAGGCTGGAACCTCCGCACGCTGAGGCCTGTGCGGAGGCTGGTGTGTCCCACGCGGAGGCTGGAACCTCCGCACGCGGAGGCTTTCACCAGCCTCCTGTGCGGAGTTGGTGCGGTAGATGAGTTGTTTTGGAGGGCTTCATTGGTGCCCCATAAGGAGTTTCCATTTAGTAGAGTACCACGAGTGGCATTCATGTTCTTGACCAGAGGGCCATTGAGAAAAGATTCGTACGTTTAATTAATGCAATAATTCTAGTTTTAAAAAAAAGGTCGAAGAAAGAAATTGATTCTTACCTTGATAAATATCACAGCAAAATTAAGCTTAAATCTTGAGTATAAAGAAACTTCAGCACATCGGTTATACCGAATCCTCAACTCCATGAAACGCTGGCGTTTGAAGTTAACCACCTCGATTCCATCAAATGCCCTGCAATTCTCCGATCGGCCCCTACCCGTGAAATAAATCCCACATTATAAGCTATTCACGAACCAGATATATTGAAAATCCTCACTTCAGAAAAAAAATCAGAAAGATTTCACCTTTTTGAAGAACACTCCCAAAATGACAGCTCAATATATTTATTAGAGGTCAGTATACTGTTTGTAAATTTCACTGATAATTGACAAAAAAAAAAATTGTTTGAAGAGAGTTCACAGTGAGGAGAAATGAAGAAAGACAGGCGATTATTATTTGCTGATAGTGGTGGAGGTGGGTAGAGTTAGATACAATTATTATTTGCCGATTGAGAGTTGAGGCGAGAAAGGAATGGATAGGAAATACGTTAGAATTGAATTTGAATTTGAATTTGGTGTGCAGCTCACGAGTTTTTTTTTTCCTTCCCTTGGGCGGGAAATTGGGGCAGCATTTTAGGGGGAATACTGTTGCAGCTATCCTCCTTTCTTGTTTTTTTTTTCTTTTCTTGTTTTCTTTTTTGTTTTTTCTTTGCCCATTCCCTTGGGCGGGAAATTGGTGCACCATCTTAAGCGGGAATACTGTGCAGCAACTATCCTTCTTTAATATAGTAAATAGATTTATATATATATATATATATATATATATATATATATATATATATATATATATATATATATATGAGAAAGATGAAATGCAAGTGATGCGATCGGTCGAGGCAAGTGTTTGACACTTTTTCTGATTTTATTTATGCTTGATTTCAGAATATGGTTAATTTATTTATGTGTTTTATTGAAGGGTTTGAATTGAAGAACAACATGCGTTCACTCATATTGGGAAGTGAAGAATTTATATTATTATATTCGAAGTCGGTAAATCGCTATTTTATCTTCTCAAATCGAATTTCGGTAAGTCGAATGATGTTTCGATTTCACGCATATTAACGGCATGCTCTTGATGAATATAATATGCACATTATCGGTGTAATATCTCCTACAATCTTAAGATGAATTTGCCCCGCATCGGTGCTAATGGTTTCTCGGCAATCATCTCCCAAGATACAACGACCACGTCAAGCCATAGGAGCACTCCAAATGACTTAGACCAACGAACTCGAACGGAGTTCCCTCTCTACCATAACCATGATTTTGATGCAAGAGAAAATCACTTCTATAAAGTGTTTTATGCAAAACTAAAGTAACCATGATATGAAACTATCAAATGAATTGTTTGTTGTGTAGTTCATCCAAACACATAGGGAATCCATATATATAGTAGTCGGAACATCCATACCAAGAGACACATCTCTTGAATAATCATAATTATTGGAAGTTACTCATACCAAAAGTCATGCTATCCAAGAGTCATGATCCATATGAAAAGACACATCTTTTCATCTACATTCTCTAGAATATTCCACAATATTCTACACAATTCCAATAATTTCAAGCATTAAGTGGTTTAAGTTTGGCTTAATTTCTCATTCACCAAATAATGAATTTCCACTTAAATCATTTCAATTGGTCACAACCAATTTCCAATACAAAATTCCAACAATCCCCCACATGAATGAAAATTAATGCAAATGACTATGCAGATACTAGTAGAGAGAGGGTGGAAAAAACACTACATCAGAGAAGGTAGCTTCTGGCCTTGAACCTCCCTTAGTGAAATACTATCGGACTTACTGGCTAATTGGTGAACGTGATGTCTTGAACCATTCAGCCGTTGGTGTAAGCCGAGACAACAGTACTCACACAATGTCTTCCCTAAACCGTTCATGGTTCTCACGGTTGTGTCCATTTTGGCCATGGATCACTCTTGGTTTCATAAGTGTTTAGAGAATTTTAGCCTCGAACAATTCTCATTGAAGCGGCCCCACTTCACACTTACATAGGTGATCTCCTATTAAGAGTATTCTGCCATACTCCACTTGACTGAATCAAGCTATAAGAATCATTAAAAGAGTATCTTAACCTTCAATCATTCAGCAGAAAGCACTTTAATTATCATAGGAATGAGTAGGAATAATTTCCTAAGTGCTTCATGGGATTTTCATAACTTAGTTGTCCCTTTGAACCAAGATCTTGGGATCTCCAGTCAACAAGGTAGGGTTACCATTATAAAGACTCTTAGTCGTAGGCTTTAATCTCATTCCACTCGATATGCAATATTCTTGATCTCTCGGTAAATCTCTAAAGGTACCACGAATTTACACCATTGAGATCGACTGCTTAACGGTATTATGTCTACGTCTAGACTTACCATTACATGTGACTTAGTATCTCATCAAATATAGCTAGCCAACAATTAATTGATTTAATAGATACAACATGTCACCACCAAGAAATCCTCTCATGAAGCTACATGCTTCTAACTAGCTTTATCTAAAACTTTATAAATTTCAAACAACAATGTTAGAGGATTTCTATAACACACTACACTAGTCAATCACTTTTACTAGTGGATTTCAAAAACATGGGTATTCAATATCATTATTGAAATACTACAATGTATTTCAACTTTTTTGAATATTTTTCAAATATTCTAATTGATCTTGCATATCCAAACAAACGCCGTAATTGGATTTTATCCCATTTCATCCACTTTAGACTTAGTGTATATCATCCTTATAATTAATATAAGAATTTTCTACCTTTTCCACATTCATAGACATATTTCTATGATTATAAAGTATAGAAAATTATAACTTTAAACATAAGTTACCCCCACAAGTCCTCAATTAGGAATGCATGTGCAACTAGTAATGTTGCATCCACAAATCTTGAACTTTTCATATAAGTTCGTAAGCATTGATGTTAACCCCCACATTTTTAGGTTACACTTGAACTTAGAATTCATCAACTCTTTCGTAGTTCAACTCATTATCGAATAGATAATGTCCATATCGAATGTTTCGTGAAAGTTTAAGTACTTTCAAAATAGTGGCCGTCAACCCACAATTTATAAATTATACTTCAATCCAACTTTCTTTCTTTTAATTTGATCATCCAAATTAAATTAAGGTTATCACATAGACCAACAATGCTCTCAAACATATACCAATTTAATTGGTTCCACGATTGAAATCAAATTTCAACAATGAAGAAGACTAAGCATCTTGATTCACAAGAATTGCAACTTCTCCAACATATCACATTTGTAACATTTCACAAGATAGTATTATTTCATGTTAAATAATATTTATTCACCATGTTCAAATTTAATGAACGAATCATCCATTGGTTCGATAGTTGTGTTCTCAAAAGACACAACCCAACGAGAGGACACACCTCTTCGAATTAATCTCTATGAAGAGATACTTCCTTCAGAAAATAATCATTTTCAAGAGTCTTGATTTCTCATATGATATGATCCTAAATTATTCCATAAATTTTTCCACCACGTGATTAGGCAGCTTAATACCCATTGTGACAAGATCATATATTGTCATGCTAGAATGCAACCATAATTTGCATAGATTCAACTCAATTAATTTCATCAAATTATCTCCCAAGATACAACGACCACGTCAAGCCATAGGAGCACTCCAAATGATTTAGACCAACGAACTCGAACGGAGTTCCCTCTCTACCATAACCATGATTTTGATGCAAGAGAAAATCACTTCTATAAAGTGTTTTATGCAAAACTAAAGTAACCATGATATGAAACTATCAAATGAATTGTTTGTTGTGTAGTTCATCCAAACACATAGGGAATCCATATATATAGTAGTTGGAACATCCATACCAAGAGACACATCTCTCGAATAATCATAATTATTGGAAGTTACTCATATCAAAAGTCATGCTCTTCAAGAGTCATGATCCATATGAAAAGACACATCTTTTCATCTACATTCTCTAGAATATTTCACAATATTCTACACAATTCCAATAATTTCAAGCATTAAGTGGTTTAAATTTGGCTTAAATTTCTCATTCACCAAACAAGGAATTTCCACTTAAATCATTTTAATTGGTCACAACCAATTTCCAATACAAAATTCCAACAATCCCCCACATGAATGAAAATTAATGCAAATGACTATGCAGATACTAGTAGAGAGAGGGCGGAAAAAACACTGCATCAGAGAACGTAGCTTCTGGCCTTGAACCTCCCTTAGTGAAATACTTCTGATTTTATTTATGCTTGATTTCAGAATATGGTTAATTTATTTATGTGTTTTATTGAAGGGTTTGAATTGAAGAACAACATGCATTCACTCATATTGGAAAGTGAAGAATTTATATTATTATATTCAAAATCGGTAAATCGCTATTTTATCTTCTCAAATCGGATTTCGGTAAGTCGAATGATGTTTCGATTTCACGCATATTAACGGCATGCTCTTGATGAATATAATATGCACATTATCAGTGTAATATCTCATACAATCTTAAGATGAATTTGCCCCGCATCGGTGCTAACGGTTTCTCGGCAATCATCTCCCAAGATACAACGACCACGTCAAGCCATAGGAGCACTCCAAATGACTTAGACCAACGAACTCGAACGGAGTT
Organism: Fraxinus americana; assembly: GCA_035079005.1. NCBI lineage: Eukaryota > Viridiplantae > Streptophyta > Magnoliopsida > Lamiales > Oleaceae > Fraxinus > Fraxinus americana. Next base: position 5,559,520 of record CM068713.1, on the reverse strand, counting down.
CTCTCTCTACCATAACCAATATTTTGATACAAGAGAAAATCACTTCTATAAAGTGTTTTATGCAAAACTAAAGTAACCATGATATGAAACTATCAAATGAATTGTTTGTTGTGTAGTTCATCCAAACACATAGGGAATCCATATATATAGTAGTCGGAACATCCATACCAAGAGACACATCTCTTGAATAATCATAATTATTGGAAGTTACTCATACCAAAAGTCATGCTATCCAAGAGTCATGATCCATATGAAAAGACACATCTTTTCATCTACATTCTCTAGAATATTCCACAATATTCTACACAATTCCAATAATTTCAAGCATTAAGTGGTTTAAGTTTGGCTTAATTTCTCATTCACCAAATAAGGAATTTCCACTTAAATCATTTCAATTGGTCACAACCAATTTCCAATACAAAATTCCAACATGAATAAGGTATGGATAGTTTTCACCGATGTCATCTGCTCATCATTAGAAGCATCTCCTTTGCTTCAAGGTACGAATGAAATCGAATATTGTATTATTTTGAAATTAGGCGAGGCACTTATTTTCAAGAAATTATCTTTATTGTTATTTTTATCATTTTTAATATGATATTCAGGTCGATTTTCTACCAGACGAGGCCATTGTACTAAACACGTAAGAGATAACTGCTGTGACAGTCCGAGAAAAAACTAAATTAACTTAAAAACATGTCGTGAAATTGCTGACTTTGGAATTACGAGGACTAGAATACTAAAGAGGTACGAGGATTTCTAGCAGAAAAGATCATGGCCATAGCTAGGTTTTTTGTTCGTAGGAGTTAATAAAGATTACAATCCTCCATTAATTTCCGTGTGAATGACACTGGAACCAAGCACAGCCCTCTTCTTTGTAGATCAACTCCTTTTTCTGCTCCCTGTATTTGAAGCAAGTTCTGCACACAAGTTAACGCATAAGCAAGCAAATCACAGTAGTAATTTTCGATCTAAAATAAGCTTTAAATTTAAATTCCTCATGAATAAGAAAGTATACACAATCTCTTAAGCAAATAAGTTCAGTCTATTACTCTGGATAAGCCCAAAAAGTAATTAGAATAAGTGAAAAAAACCTGAATTTGATCTTGAAGGACGTTGACAGAAATATAAGCCTCCAGAAGCACCGAAGCCGTGTCAGTCTGCAAGTGGACCAAAATTTAAACTCAATATTATATAACTTATTTCACTAGAGATCTTAATGAAAATAGGATCAATCATGCTACTTGTGCTTCTGTGTGTCAAGGAACCCCCTCATATAGGGGGGAGCGGGGCAATTATTTTATTACGCGCAAGCATCCCTATGTAAGCAAGGTGTCAACTTCGATATACGAGTAACAATATTAAAATAGGATGACTCAGACAATTGTGACATTTCCTAATCAATATCAACTTGAATATAATTTGATCAATGTATATAAGACAGTCATCGATATTCGATAGGGTTGTAAATTGATCTGCTATAGATCGAATTTGTCCATATTCAATACGATTCGATAATCCAACAGATATTTGATTGTTAAATCTATATCCAATTTGTTATATTAACGGATATCCAATCCGATAATCTAATTCGAAATTAAATAAATTAGGAAATAAAATTAATGTTGAAATTAACTTTTTTTTTTTCCAATTTTTCTAATTCTTAAACGGGTTTAATAATTATAAATTTTTCAACCTTTTAAACTTATAGCCAATTGGATTGAAAGGCACAAAAAGTCAATTGTATTGTACTATTATATAAATAGTTATTTATATTTTATTAAATTAAATTAATCGTTTTTCCTATTTTTTACAAATTAATAAAAATTTAAAACCCTCCAAATATTTCAATTGACACTATTATACTATATCTTTTTTATCGAATACATTTATTTTGTTAAGCTCTTAAAATTGTATTTGGTACTATAATTTGTACGTATTATTATATAATTTTTAGATTGATTAAAAAGTTAAAATAATATTAAAATAAGAAAAAAAAAAAAGTTAAGTCTTTTTATGTTTAAGGTTCGTCTAAACTTGCCTAGCTCGAAATCTCCAGGCATCACCACTCATTACACTTCTTAGAACACTATGTACACGTGCATTAACTTTCTTTTATATTTCAAATTTGATGACTTTTTTATTCTAAATTTCTTTATTGTCTCATTTATTTATTTTATTGACAAATAACATAGCATATAAATATTTAATCGACTCAACTTTTTATAACAAATTGGATCGGGTTGTTACCGGATCAGATAGATCTATATTCATATTTGATTCATTTAGTTAATGAATTATCGGATTCGAATCTTGATCGTGTTATCAGAATGAGACTCTAAATCTATTTCTCATTAATTTCATTGAATTCAAATCAAAATTCAATCCATTAACAGTCCTAGTCATCGCTTAATAACAAAACAGGCACATGCTCAAATGTTTTTATGTACTACTATTTCGAGTTCAACATATTAATATGTACATGTTAAGTTGTGGAGTCTAATCATTTTTGTGCGAATCAACCTTCACAATGAGATTGCCATGGGGATTGGAAGGGGCAAAGAAGCTCCTTCTCACTCTCGACCAATATTTTATTAACGATAATTTAGAAATTTGTGTCATTTTTATTTCCATTTTACCCTAGTTCGTTTTATAAATAGGGAGTTGTCATTAAATTTTTGCAATACCATCATAAAAGAGATATTTGTGAAGATGGAGTGTGTGTTTCTTCTCTTATAAACTTCTTTTTATTGCAATGGATTATTGCAGCGGTAGAAGACGAAATAGTCTCACATTGAGACGATCCTCTATAAATATTGTGTGTTCTTGAGTATCTATTTTTCATTCTGCAAATTGATTTCTCTAGATGAAATAGAATTATAGTTTCTAATTCTCAGCAATAAAGTCCTATTGATTCATTACTGTGTATCAGTATCACACCTTGCCGTAAGGAGAAACTAGCTTCTGAAGGGCTGTGATCTTGTCCGTCAACTTCTGGCTTCTCCGTGTTGGCACCTAGAGTACACAGATTCAACAAATTGCTTTTTATTAACATTATTGACAATTTCTGATTTCCTATCAAAAATCCTAAGAGAGTTCACATACCTTTCGTCTTATGATTTTGTCTCCCTCCATGTCTTCCCGAAAGAACATTGCTTTCTTGAATTTTTTATCAGTAGCCTCAACTGAACGTTTTCTTGCATTTTGTATAGGCAGTAATTCCTATAAACAAACATATTAATTAAAAATATTATACTGAGAAGAAAATTGTGCTCACCAGTCTCAATCACTGTATTCTTAATAATAACAAGGTTTTGGTCCAACTAAGGCAAACAACAAAGGGATGAATTATTGTTAATGTTAAACTTAGAAACTACAAAATAATCATTGACGAAGAAAAGGTATAAGAGGATTTGTATTGTTTGTAGACTACTGTGAGAACTACCAATTTATATATATAGCTATAAAAATGAAAAGAATTACTTAGATAAAACTAGAAAAACAAGGAATTAATTGCAGAAAATCATGAAAATAATATGGAAGGACGATGAAATATATGGAATTCATATGCTTAGATACACAGAAATTTCAATCAAACATGCCAGAGAGTGCAAGATTTCCATACTTTTTCACTTTGCTCAACTGGAAGAGTCTTGCCAAGGGACACCAGCGGCTGACAAATATTATTATTGTCAAAAATGGGCATTGAAATGGAGTGACTTTTTTCTACAAATGGAGGGCAATCTACTCTTTCCATTGGCATTGTCGACGGCAGTCCTGAAAAATAAACACGTAATTAAGTGCACAAGATTCTACACGAGCAGGTTCTAGCTCCTAAAATTAATGATCCATAGGGACATTGATCGGACCTGATATATAGTCGACAGGTGATTGAGAAGACATACTAACTATTTCACCAAACCGACTATGCTGATTCTGCGCGTCTAAATCCATCCAAAAGCTGCTGTCACACGAATTCCTGTTTGGAATATGCAAACTACTACATATTACAAGAGTTTTAATCAACCAAACGTTGAGTTAAATGAATTCCAAGAATTTAATAGTAAGTGACTTACAGGTTGTTGTCTATCTGTGCAGGAATAATATTAGAGATGGCCTCGTTGTAGCCTGCAATTTGAAAATATATATGAAATGTGAATTTCATTACAGAAATTAATGTAAGTACTAGGATTTAATTCGAGAAATACCTACATTACAAATTAATGTTAGCAACTTACCAGAGCTGTACAGATGTGCAGACACCTGAGGGAAAAAGGCATTCTTCATTTTTGAAAATTTGACAATCTTTTGTATACCTAAAGAGATGAAAAATCTTCTCAATGTATTTTTAATACAAGGAGACAGTGCAGAGATCCCTGTAAAGAGTAAAGTTAATTAGCATTATAAAGTTGGGTTCTCGAAATTCTTTCTTCCCAATGGACACCGGTATACTAATAGAATCATCGATCAGTCTAATCTGATTATGTACTGTGCATGTAAAAGTATGAAAATCTTTTGGAAAAAGAGTATAATGCATCTTTTGGCGATAACAACTTCAATGCTTATAGTACGCCTAATCTTTTCATCAATGGCTGTGAAAATTGAAGAAAAAATATGTTTTTGAATAGTATTCAAGTTAGTTTCTGTTCCCCCACCTATATATGATGTGATTGTGAGCAGCGCATAAAGCTTGTCCTCGATGTGCACAAACTAAACCTTATTCTCAACAATAGGAACTCCTAAGGTTTCTTCAAAATGTTTGACGATTGTTCTTTTCTTTTATAGGAGTTGTACAAGTATAGTCATGTAGGTTTAAATGTTAAATTAATGCATGGCAGGAAACTAGACGAAAGAGTTCAATTTCGAACTCAATAAGGGCGGCTCTAATTAATTTGGAAAATGTTTGTTTAATTTCATTTTCAACCAAGTTGACTCTTGAAGGGTTTGAGAACAAAAAACATATTTTTGAATAAACAATAAAAGACTTTTGAGAAAAGATGACATTTTTCTATCAGTTAGGCCATGAAATATTTTATCAGTACGATTCATTTTTATAATGCAAAACCAGATTACCACAATTCAGATTATATAATGTTGGAGTATTTAAACTTTGGAATCTAAAAAAAATTCAATAATTCCACACAATCAATGTAATGTTTGCTAAAATGGAGTGGATACGTCATTTAACAAGTTAAATCATGTGGGTTGTCCAAGTATCGTGTCTGACACTATGCTCCCGTTTGACACCCATTAATTTCTCATTCTTATTCTTTATTTCAACCACACATTCTCCAAAAAAAATAATTGTAAAGGCCTAAGACACACGATATTAAGACAAGATCCAAAAGAATCAACCACAAACAGAAAGTAAAGTTGCAGAAAATTAAAAGATTGAACACAAGATTTATTTCGGCATAAGCCCCAAAGGTTCGGCGACCAAATCTAACGCTTACATTCCCCTTTGAGCATCTAAAAATGGATATAAGCTCAGTTGCACTAATAAGCCCAAAATGACAACAATATTACATATCGTTCTTCAAATACAAGAGAAATGCACAAAAACACTTATATCTAAACACTAAACTGCAGATCGAATTAAGGAATCACACAAGATAGCCTTCAACAGCCTACTGCACTACAAGACTGCAAGAAACCCTTTATTCTCATAGCTATCAAAGAAACAACAGATTACAGAGGCTAAAACACTAATTGATCTCAGTTTACAGGTTCATCACGAGGGATGAAGAACACGATGATCTCAAACCCTAGTTTACAAGAAAAGGGAAAAACTCTCAGAAGAACGTAGAAGAACGAAGAAGCTCAAGAGCCAAGACCAAGTGAATAAAATATCCGCCACAATGGTATATATATCACACACCAACAAACTACAGATCCAAGGGCCAGCAAAGGACCACGTGTCACCATCTGAAGAGAAGTTGCATTACTAAAAGAATCGCATTTAGTAAACACGTTTTCAACCAATTTTGGGAGCACATCACAAATCAGGGATTCGAGCCTCAACAATAATATTACACACAAATAAAAAAAAAAATTCATTACTTTTCCACCACACATTCTCACATCAATCATTATTCCAAAATTTCTATTCTCCTCAAAATTAGATTCAAACACAAGATATATATCAAACATCGTCATATTTTAAGAGAGAATCTTATATCACTTAAATATGAAGCAAAATAATAAATATATAAGGGATTAAGTTACTCCTCATAGTAAACATATATTTTGAGATGCAACAAGAGTAGCATATTTATTTTATACCCTATAAGTTGGTACCAATACACATACTCAAATGAGCAATTCAATCCGTCCAAATCTCAATAAACAGTTGGATTTCAAAATGGGTATGCTGAAACAAGCCACTGCCTTGAAATGTCATGTAAAAATATCCCATCCCTTAAATGAAAAGATTAATTAATCAATATATAAAGATTGTGATGACACCTCTTAATAAGATTCATTTTTTAATGGAACTTGAAAACTCAATAGAGTAAACTTAACTGAAAAATCAATGGCTGGACATTACTAATAACATATTTGGTATAATGGAGTGGAAGACACCGATATTCAGACAACTATAAAATTTGATATGCACGCATGATGTTTGACCTAGTTTACATTTTAATACAATATATCTTGTTTACATTTTAATAAACTGCTTCTTTTGTCTTCCTCACCTGGTTTTTGTTGCTTGTTTTAGTATATTGCTCGATGTTTGTTGACCTCTTCACCGTATCAAATTAAATTGGCTTAGTTTATCCCACCAGAAACTTATAGGGCATCCCCAGATAAGTAGTATTTTTTAGCATTGTTTATAAATCGAGTCCAACATTAAACTAGAAAAAAAATGTCGCCACGTGGTACAATATAAAAATCATGTGTCGAGATTATGCCATTTGGTTTACATTTTTGTGTACACTCTATTGAGATTTCAATAATGTGTCGTCACGTGACACAACATAAAAAATGATGTTAAAAAAAGATGTAGGCGTAGCATGATTGATACAATAATTACTTTGTGCCATGGATAGGGATTTTCTGTCGTACAATGTTGTATTTTATGTCCTGTTTTCTATCGTTGACTATAAAATCTTTGTTAAAATATTGAGCAGCGGACATATTTTGAAAGGAAATATGTTAAATAAATCAAATATAGGCCAGTTCATGGACATCCTATATGTATGACTCGTGAGGAGAGTCAATCAATTAAATTATTATTTAATTAACAAACAAATATGTTTGTTGGTATTTATACCGACCGATGATCCATGCAGGCCATAGCTCATAATTAAATTAGCTAACCAAATATTAATTATCATAAAAATTTATTTATTCACTAATCGCCAACTGTCACTAATTGAGTAAATTCAACTTATGGGCACGGTCTCGTTCGAGTGTTTCTATTCTAGTACAGGATTAACCTGCATTTTTCCCCCATAAAACCACTCTAGGCGGCATACTTTTACATATTTAGTTTTCTTGGTTTTGTGACACATTTGCATAATCTCGAATGTAAATATTTTTTTTATTTGAAGATTGAATATATTAATTTGTAACGGAGTTTCCATTGTGGTTTTTCTTTCCTTGAGTGAATTGAAATTGCATTTCTGAAATTGTTTGTTTGTAATACTCTGAAACTTTCTTTGTGGCTTAAGTGTAGAGTTTGTAAATTTTAGGTCCAAATTGAGCATTGATTATCTATTCGAGCTTGAAATAATCTTGCCCAAAGGGATGGTCTAATTGAGGAGGATAAAGTTGGTTGAGACTCTTGATACTCACTCTAGAAATGTTCTTTTCTTTGATGGTTTCATTTTCGACTTGCAGATTTATTGTTCTTGTTTCTTTAGTCGTGGTTCCTATTCATGTCAAGTTCCTTTGATTATTTACAATTGTCCTATTCAAGTTCTTATTTTTGCAACTCTAGCCGCAACTTATATAGGTGAATTTATGTAGAGCCTCATTTAAGCAGTCTTTTTTTGGTTTTTTTAGCTTGCACAAAACAATGTAGATATGTTGCTCAACATAATTTACTGAAGGAATAAAAATGTAGAACGATACAATATAGGATATAAAATATAAAGTATTAGGAATAATAAAAATAAAAATTCAATTTTATCAACTTTTATCAAAATCTACTGAACATTCAATCTTAATCCCCACCAAGCGAAGGCTAAATAAAAACGGTGAAACTGAAAATATTTATTACGCTGAAGCTGATCCATTAAACTATTAACGTTTAGTATTGTATTGTTTACATAAGAAAGACTTTGGCTCCACTTAAATGGTTGGACTATTCCTTAATATGCATAGCAAACATGCCTTCACTGTTTGGCATAATTGTGTGTGATGTTACAACTGAAAGTTAATGTGGGCTTCTTTTGATATGGTTTGTTATTTACAAGATTGTAGGCTAACGCAGCGCCGGGGATGTTTTTAGAACCGATAGCAAAAAGAACATATCGATTTATTGTTCTCAAAATTGAAGAGAAGTAAAAGCTGAAAAAGTTGGTGAACAGGGTCCGTTTGATAGGAATGGTGGAAAATGGGTGGAAAGAAAATGTTTTACAGGGAAAGTATTTTCCTAGAAATTGTTTTCCAGGGAATTATTAATTATGTGTGTTTGATTGGTATAATTTTCTACCCGAAAAATTTTTAAATTTTGTGTCCGTTTAGTTTCGTTTTTTATGAAAATTTTTCACTAAAGTGATAATTTTTTCTACCATTGGTTATAAAATTTGTTTCCATTGTCAAAAAGTAAAAAAAAATAAAAAAATAATTTTTTACCTAAAAAATCATTTTTTTCATCAAAGTTTAGTGTTCGTTTGACTTTGTTTTACATGAAAATTGTCCATTAAAGTGAATTTTTTTTTACAATTGGTTATGAAATTTATTTCCATTGACAAAAATAAAAAAGGAAAAAAAAAAAAAAGCACAGATGGAAAAGGGTTTCCCACCTAAAAGGTGGGAAAAGAATTTCCCCAAAATCAAGGAACTTGGGCGCGTGAGGTAAGAGGTTAGAAAAGATTTTGCCTAGAAAAAGAAGCCATCAAACAAGTCAAAATGGGTAGAAAAAGAAATTATTTTCCATTTTCCAAGGAAAACAAGGGCTGTCAAACAGGGCCTAAGTGAAAGCTACGAGGATTTCACTGCAAGTCTTCCTGCTAATGAATGCCGCTATACTGTATATGATTTTGATTTTGTGACAGAGGAGAACTGCCAGAAGAGTCAAATCTTCTTTGTTGCTTGTTAACATAACTCCATTTGTTTCCTCTGCACATCTTAAGAAAGGTGGATTGGATGGTACTGAATACGAAAACAAAAAGTTAAATATTATCCATTACGCTGTCAAGTACTGTGTACCAAACATTTTTTAAAAGTTTTAGCATACAAACAATCCATTTTTCCTTAGTTCAGTGTGGCTTTTAGACTTACTGTAATTTATTCACCACTGCAGGTCGCCAGATGCATCGAGCTAGGGTGAGAAGCAAAATGATTTATGCTTGCTCCAAGGAGAGGTTCAAGAGAGAGCTCGATGGTATCCAGGTAGAGTTGCAAGCAACTGATCCTACAGAGATTGGACTTGATGTGTTTATAAGTCGAGTTGGTGCATCTTGAATCGGCCTTGTGTCTAATGGTTATCTTTACAATCAAGTTCAACTATTTAAATGTTACTACTTACCTTTATTTTCACACAAATTAAGAAAATGTAATTAATATAGTTGAAAATATAATTTTTTTCTTACATTTTTTCTAACATTCTCCTACATTAAATAATGGTTTAAATATGATTAGTATTTATATTTGTTGCATATTAGAAAATTAAAAAATCTATACTTTCAATAAGGAAAGTGGTCTATAATTTGAAATTAATGAAAAAGGAAACTAGTCTATCGTCATGGAACATATGTCATAGTAGTTTAAACACGAATATACATTGGCTTGTGGTTCATCTTTCTCTCGAGTCAATCGTGCAAGATTTTATTGGCTATCACAATCAGAGACGGAGATAGGGGCGGGGCGAGGCCCCCAACATTGTCCGCTGATCCACTATTCCTAGTTAATTTGTAATGTATTTTTCAGTTTCGTCCCCACAAAATTTTGAAATTTTTTTTTGCTATTAATAAATATTGACCCAATAACAAATGTTCTTTGTCAAGCATTACAATTTAAATCTCAAGATATATTGAATACAATGGAATTAGTGTCAGTGATGAAAACCCGACTTCAAAACTATTGAGAATATGGATGGGATGAATTGTTGAACAATGTGAAGTCATTTTGTACTTTAAGAAATATAGACATTCCTGATATGGGATGGAATTGCTCATTCTTAGCTCATCATTAGATCTTAGAGAAAGCTACATGGTTTTTGAAGTTCATAATATTTGAAAGATTGCAGATAAATTTTATCCTACTGACTTTACAGATCAAGAGAAGTTGCATTTGAAAGATCAATTGGAGCTATATCAAATTGAAGTTCAGCGTAACTCTCAATTTAAAAATTTGACAACACTTCCCGATGTGTGCCAACTGTTGGCATTAACAAGAAAATCAATGAATTATAATCTTGTTGATAGATTGATTCGTCTTATTTTGACTCTTCCAGTTTCAACAGCAACCACAGAATGTGCATTTTTAGGTATGAGTGTCATTAAGACAATGTTGCGTAATAGAGTGGAAGATGATTTTTTGTCCAATACCATGCTTGTGTATATAGAGATTGATACTTTTCTATTAGATTCTTTTATTGACGAGTTTGAAGTGATGAGGACAAGGAGAGTCCAATTTCAGATGTCCAAGTCATCTCTACCATCGTTATATAGATAGGCAGTTTACTTTTTGTCTTTTTGATATCCATCTAACGTTCATGTTTTCAATTTGTATAATATTAGATACATAGATGGACATATTGTTTTTGTATCGACAAACTGATTGTCTTTTTGGCCAGTCAATCTAACTTGCCTATTTTGGTACTCAAAATCGTCGTTTTCAATCCTTTTAGTTAAAAAAAAACTTTGGGGGCTCCAGTGGGGGGTCCACCCCCCTTATTTTCGCCCCCTCAAGATTGAAATCATGGTTACGTCCTTGATCACAATAAACTATACATTTTTCAATGGCAATGGTTTTCTTTTTGTTATGTGTTTTTGTAGAGAATACTTTCCATTATATAAAATGGCAAAATCTTATATTACAGGTGGTTAGAATGTACTATGACCCTCACTGGAGAGAAACCTACAATGAGACGGCTAATAAGTACATGATCAACCAATAAATTAAATGGTCTTAACTTGCCAAAAAAAATTTAAATGAACTTAACATAATTAAATAAAAAAAATAATCTTTAGTCATTTGGTTTACTATTTTAATAATATCCTACATTTTCGACCAACTTTGAGTCTTTGACCGTTGAAAGTTTACATATAGAAAAAAATATCCTTAGTCAATGAAACTTTAGTGTAGTGTACATAAAATAATTTATAATATAGAAAAAAATGACAAATTGATAAAAAAATAGATGATAAGCAAACACGGACCGTCGTGTAAGATACATATGGCTTATTTATGAGGATAAGTAACTTTCGTCAAGAACGAAATAAAAGGAGGCATATAATTCATTATGTGCTACACGGTTTCCATTTCTAGGAATAAAATGGCAAGTAAATGTTGAGATGTGTGCCAATTAATAAATGATTTATAAACATTTGATAATATTTAATGTTATTTGTGAATTTATTTTAATATATTTTGGATGCATAATTAGATGTTTTATAAATATCAAAAATCTCTTAATTATTTATATGTAAATTTAAATTTTGTACAAAAGCGTTTTGTATGTGAGAATAATATTTAAAATGAAATAATCTAAATTTGTCCATAATTTAAAATTAAAGTAGGGATCTTTAATTATAATCACTAGTGCTGTTGATTACATTCTAAATGAAATAATCTTATTCGGATTGTTAATAATATGACTATCGGAATGAAAACAATTTATATATAACTTAATTATATAGGACAGGAATGCGATTAATTATGAATCTCTAAAAAAATTAGTTTCCTCAAAAGAGTACTCAATTTTAATCAGTGATGGTCATATATGGATCGATCTTAATTTTGAGTAATTGATGGACTCATATTTATTAAGTTGTGTTTTTTGATGTGTCGGATAATGACGCAAATCAGTGATGTCAAATTCTTGGTATGTTGAAAATGAAGCGAGATAAATAGCCGAGAACATTAATAAACAAGAAGAGATCAATTCCCTTGTAAAAAAGTAGATAGAAATAGACATTTCTTATAAGTGTTGATTTGGGACTTGGAAGAATAAGAATGCTCAATTTTATGATTAGATCATAAATTATATTATTCATTAGAGGGTCGATGTGACTTATGAAGATATAATTAAAGAGGTTTATGAATAAATACCTAACTTTAATTATGATTTGTTTATGTGGGGATTGATCTATATCAAATGACTAAATTAATGGACAATTCAAATCTCTTGAGTGCAATTTATTTTATAATTTTAAGAGTGCAATTCCAAATTTTTAGTGGAATAATTTTGACGTATCAATTAAAGTGTTAATTAATTATCATCTTTATTGGAGCTTAAAATTATAATGTCCACAGTTCCTCTCGTCGATTCCATTAAAATTATATGAACATTATTTTAGTTGGGTTGGATCAATTAGTTTAGAGTTGTGAATTTTGAATTGATTTTCAAACTTTAATTAATTGAATTAATTTTATTTTAAATAATATTATTATTTAAAGTAATTTGAAATTATACAACATGATAATGATCACACTATGTCCATTTAAAGGTTTAACCCCAACATTGAGGGCCCCCACCTGCCCTGTCCTGGACCATTGTGGAGGAGGTAAATCGCAGGATGTGCCTCCCAGGAGGTAGGGTGGAGAGCTTATGGATAAATTTGGACTATTAACCCTATGGTCCTACCACTTGCAACAAAGTCAATTCCACATTGTGGGGAATCGAACTCTGTACACTACCGCGCTGAGCCCTAACCACCATCTCCTTTGCCACTGGGAGATTTGCCCTGGGGGCTCACTATGTCCATTTAAATTCAATCACATGTGGATAAAGACAAATAATTAAAATTTAATTATTTTAAATTAATTTTGAATCTTCAAAATTTAGTTATGGATATTTCCATTTGTACATTCCAACTTTAACATGGAGTTTGACATTTGTGTGTATATTCAAAAATGCTTTGGCGGGAAAGTGTGTTGAATTCAAATCCTGTCCAATGAAATAACGCCACGTTGCACAGTGTAAAACTTGTTGTCAAAGTTAATGTTGTTCTAGCATGACTCTTTAGTTATATGATAAGAGGACGTGGGAGAGAAAAGTTTTCTCCCAATAAAGTGGTGCCACCGCAACCTAGTATTGGAGATGGTTTTCATTTTTTTTTAGTTAAATTTTTATTTAAAGATTTAAAATAAAGTTATATTTATCAGATACTCATAAGTACGATAGAGATTTACGTAAAATACTGTTATATTTATCAGATACTCAAAAGTATGATAGAGATTTATGGTATTTTACTTTTATAAATGTTCTTTCTTTTCTTCTCACAACACACAACACAGAGTAAACAATAAAGTGGAACTTTTGGGAGTTTGACGGCTATAAAGAAGAAGTTCAAGATTTATATCATAAGACGGTCGACGGTATAATTCTCCTATCTTCCTTATAACATGTTACTTAAGTTAATATGTGTATTGCTCGATTAAAAAGAACAAGAAAATGTATAATGTGACTGTTCTTGCTTCAACTTATTCTTTTTGAAAATGGTTTCCAAAACCAACAGTACCACCATCTAATTCAGAACTAAGAGCTAGCATATCAACTCGAATCGAAGCAATTTCCATATGGTATAAAACTTAAGATTAATGGAAAAGCGTCATACTCGGCTGTATCAATTTTCAATAGTTAAAGTAGATTCTAAATCGCAAATCATCTGGAAAGGAAAGAATAATGAAATGGAAAAGAACAGTAAAAAGGAAATCTTGGGTTTGGGTACCCAAAGCAAAATTAACGTTGACATAATGATATCACATCACTGTCTATATATTTGGTAATGTCGGTCAGCGCGTAGACTAATCGACCATTATTACGTAATCATCCAATAACAAATCCGCCATCTCAACTTTTATATTTCTGTATATATATTAATCAATTATGAATAATTTCAGCTCTATGATTTCCTATTTCAATGCATGAATCCTGTTTTGCAGTAATTGAATATGGGTGCGAAATTCTTCCAGCTCTATTGGAGTGTTCGTTTTTTGTTTCGGTTTTAATTTGTGATTGGAATTTAATTTGGATGCAATTTTTATTGAGGAAAAGCGATTTTCAATTATCTTGCGGTTCTGTTTAATGATGCAATTGATCGGGATAAGATCTTATGAAGAGGTGAGTGTTTTTTTTAATTCTGATTCAGTTTCTGATCAATTTTTATTGAGTTTTTGGGTTTTTTTGATATTTGTGTGTGTATTTTGGAATAATTGCTAGCTTTTGATGCTGTATATTTGTGTTGCTAGAGATGATATGATGATGATGACTGGTATTTATTACCTTTAATGGGGGTTTCTATATTGGACAATTTACTGTAAAAACGTGTCTTTGATTTGATAGTTATGGTTATGCACTGAGATGAATGGACACTGATTTTCAAAAATGTATGTAACATATGGAGGGCAGGGCCATGTTACCACAGCTTCATAGATTATGAAGTTCATTTGTTTTGAGTGTTCACTGCATATCTAACCCTTCAAGATTCTTCACTTTCCTCTATGAAATCCAGCTACAATGTTATCGGTGAAGGTGTTTCTAATTTGTCATTCTAGGGGTAGCTCTCAAAGGAAGATAAAATTTTGATCATCTATAAAAGATAAAGGATGAGCAGAATGTTCTTCTCAAATGTTGAGATCATTTTTCTTATGCAATTTGTTTCGGATCCGAAGTTAGACATCATTTTCATTGTTGTTTTGGGTTGTTTTCTTTCAATGCATTTCCAAAATCCCAATCGAAAACAGTTATCATTTTTCAGGTTTGTAGCTTGAAAACTACCTTTTGAAAGTGACAATGTGAAATTTATATCTCTAGTTGGCGTTTCTATGTCAAATTTGTTCTTAATATGAACTATACCATGTGTGGCGGCATCCTTTATTGCATTTATTGTTATTCTAATTAATATATATTCAACATCTGGTGTTATGTGAACAAATAGGACTTAGTGTCCGGTCTTGATCTTGGAGTAGTGATTTCATTTGGTCTCTCGACCATTTTCTTGGTGCCTTTTGTCTTTTTATGTGAACTGTATTTGTTTTCTTGAAGATGTACATTTGATTTAATGCATCAGATGATGTAGTTGTCCCTCACCTAGCCTTTTTGCACTACTTCCAACTTATTCTCATAAATAGGTTTATTTGAAGTAGTGTCATATAATTTGAGAGCAGTTAATTCATTTGTGCAGTTCCCAAGTTTCAGGAGAGTAAATTTCTGAATTCCTGTGAAAGAGATGGGAACAAAACCACAAGTAGAAAGTGTAATCGCTCGTCTGATGTGTCTTGATGAGCAGCAACCTCTGCATCCTATCCATAAACAACAAAGTGTGCGCTCTGAGAACTACCTTCGCAAGACGGCTTCCATAGGTTTACGAGAGGGAAGCTCATTCTCTATTGGCAACTCACATAGAGTATGTAGTGGATGGCTGAAGGGAATCAAGGATACCTCTGAACTTCAGATATCAAAAGATCAACATGGTACTCGGTCAGTTAATGATAGAAGTGCAAACTTAAGTACAAAAAAGTTACAAACGGAAGTCTTCAAGTTGTTGGCTGGACCAAGAAGCAAAAATGGAGAAATATTCAGCAAGAAAAGCAAGTGGCGTGCTCCAGAAAATGTCTTCAAATCTGTCCAGAAAGTTGAGAATGATTCTCTCACAGGTCACTGTGGAGAGCTCGGTCTAGATCACTTGAATGATTTTTTGAAATCTCAATTGGAGATCCTAGATAGGTCTTATCATTCTTCAACAAGGATTTCTGAATTGAAATCGAATTCCACTATAAATAAAACTGATTTTAGACATAGAAGGTCTTATCTACATCCTAGACCAGGATACAGAGATTGTGGGGAGTCCTTAAAAGCAGAAACCGAAAAACTTCATAATGGGGTAATATATGAAGAGCAAGTATCCAATGACATGGAATCTCCCATTCACAGTTTTAGCGCTTATAAAGGAACTATGAATACAAGTTTACAACCTTCTGAATTTGAAGTTATGAGTGAGACCATTTCAAATGCCCTGCATTTAAGGCAAGATGATGCTGAAATGATTGCCCAGAAAGATAGCTTTGGATCTAGAGGCTCGAGGGGTTATGAGAAAATCCAGATCTCTCTTGGTGTGGATTTATGCTATGATTGCACTATATCACGAAGTGCTATGACTTCTGAGTTATCTACCTGCAATTTCTCTTGCTTAGGTTTAAACAATAATAACCCTGAAGCATACAGCAAAGGTATTCAGGATGCAATAGAAAACAGTTCTGAGAAGGGAAATAGGTGTGGAGATATTGAGCATGTGCCCAGAGTTTCAAAGCTATCTGACGGTCATATTGCCTCTCGAAGTACAGTTGAGACTAGATTAACAAACACTGGGATTTCTTCTAGAATCATCAAGGACAGGAATTCTGAACAAAATCCCGGCATCTTTTCAGTTATTGATGCACATTATTATGATGTTTGCGAAGCTTTCACTCAACAGGTGTGTTCTCTCTTTCTAAGATTATTGTTTAACTGGATTTTTTGTCGCATATCTTGAAAAATCTTGAATGGAAACAGCTTATCTTCTGCATCTTATCCATTTTTCCTCTGCCATTCTTCTCCAAATTCATTTGTGGAGTATTTTTCTTATGCAAGCCGAAGTATATTATTTTTCTGGGCATTGTTATGTGTTTACTGTTATAAAGAATTATGGATAAAGCGACTCTTGATTTTATATCAAGGCACTATAGGTGGTGATATTCAATTTGTTGATGTCCATAATTAAAGCCCAACGGCATGACAAACGTTGTTGGCATCATGTTCTTTTGGAATGAAAATTTTCTATTTCAGGTTGCTCTTTATATCATAGATTTTGCCCATGATACTTTTGTTCATAATCTTTGTACAGGATTTACCCTGTTTCTCTGTTTGCCTCTCATACAGCATTCTTTATTTAAGTGATAAATTTTATGACTTGTATGGATATTAGCATCATAAACATAATATATTTTCTTCTTTAATGCTTTATTTTATCTTTTCATTTTATATGTTCCATGTCTGTCCATTGCTCATGCTTGAATTTTGGTGCAGGAATTGTCAAACGAATTTTCTGAGGAAGAGTTACATGAGACTTTAAAAGGCATAAATCAGTATAGCCCTGATTCGGTTCTTAGTCCACTTGAAATAGAGAATTCTTCTACATCAGAATGCTTTGAGAGTGTAGCTACTGATTTCGACAGTAAGTGAATTGAACCTTCTGTTAACGTTACAAAACTTCAAGTTGAATTAAGATCTAAGCTTTTCATGACTTCCTAGGTCTTTTTGAGTCGGAAGATACTCACTCCAGAGGTTCTGAGATGGTTATATCAAATGAGGATATGAAGAAAGAGTCTGATGATCTCTCTCTAGATGGCGGAATTCTCCAGTGGTCATTTGGATATGAAGAAAGTCGGGACTTCTCTTACCTGCTCGATGTTTTAGACGAGGCAGGCTTTGATCATGTGGATTTAATCGAATTTTCTAAGACATTTAATTCAGAGGAATACCCAGTAAGACCCTTGATGTTCGAGGCATTAGAGAAAAAGTATAGTAAGCAGACATTATGGAGAAAGTCTGAGAGGAAGCTTCTGTTTGATCGTATAAATTCTGGGTTGAAAGAGATTATTACTATTCCACTCAATGATTTCGACAAGTACACAACGCCTTTAAGAAGAACGTTTAGTACGACATTAAACTGGGATGAGGTCGAAGAAGAATTGTGGCAATATCTAATTAGCCAGGAAAAGGTAAAGAAGGAAGACTTGTCAGAAAGGGTTCTAGGGAAAGAAATGAAATGGTTTGAGTTGGAGGAAAATGTTAATATCATTGTTAGAGAATTAGAGAGTTTTTTGTTTGATGAACTTGCAATAGAGTTAGTGTGCAGAGATGATGAATGAGCTTTTCCATTTTTCTGAATTATTTGGTGTCATACATGCAATATGTCTGAACAACAACAATTTTGGCAAAGCAATTATACTTTGCCTAGGTTCAATTTTTTTTACTCCTAAACATGGAGAAATATGAATTTTGAATTGGCCACATGCTTCCTTTCTCGCTATTCTGTTCGGTTCATATTTAAATTTGCATGCAGATTTTAAAGTAAGTAGATCTTTAACAAATTTTTGTTTCTTTTACTGGCTACTTTGTCTTAATTTTGTTTATACTTTTGAGTCCCTCGAAATCGGTGGCCGAGTCAAACATTCTTCATTGGGGGATCAAAAATTAAGGGATTGTTCTCTTTGTGTTTTATTTTTGTGTTTTGAGTTTTGAATTCATTTTGAATTTTATATTTTGAGTGTCCATTTTGAGATTGTTGAAAATGTATTCTTTTTGGCATTTTGAAAAATTATTTTGAAAACACCCAAAATGCGTTTTGAAAATTTTGGTTTGATTATAACTGAAAACACAATTTGTCGTTTTGAATTTTCTTTGTAAATTTTTAACTTAATTTCAAAAACGCGTTTTTGAAAATAAGAAAGAAAACGCGTTTTCACTATTTTGAAAAATCGAAAATAGAAAACGGCTTAAAAACTGAACTCATTTTCAAACATCCTTTTTTCCAGAACATTCATTTCACCAATTTTTTGCTTCTCACTTGAAGATGGAGATTCGTGTTTAAAATAAAATCTCATAATTGTTGACATTAAATTCAATAAATAAAATAATGCTAATATATTCCAAATAATAGTTTCAACCATAAAAACACAAGTAATTTTAATAGGAAATAGCAAAGTCCCAATATTCCATTAAATCACAATAGAAAACAACCAATTCCATAAAAAAAAAAATTATAAATTGAAAAATCCAATAATGAATTTCAATAATACATAAAATTTAAAACCATCAAACGAGGACAAGCCATTGTATACTTTAGAAATTAGATCGAAGTAGAAACTTGATATTGGCACAAATGTCTTCATCAAAAACATAATTTAATGAAATTACATATTTACCATATGAATTTCAATGTTTTGGAAGATAAATACAATTGTTTAAGTATTTTCTTCTTCAAAACTTGATCAATCCTACAAACCATTAGCCAAGAATCCTTTTAAGCATCAATTAAATCTTAGAATTGGCAAATATCGTTTGAGGACAACGATTTCGTGTTTGAACCTTTCTACCATATTTAATGCTATCAATTCTTTCTTTTTATTATGTTCACCATTCTCTTGAAGATAATATTCCAACATGTTGAGCCGGATCCTGGCCATCTATTGTGCTCTCAATTTTTGGGATGGAAGTCGTGTTTACAATTCACGCCATTCTTATTTTGGTTGACAACTTCACTGGATGGATGACACTTGGCTCACTTGTGACCGTCTGATGCTTGGACGGTTGATATACTTAGGCTTGAGATATTTCTGGCTTCTGGCATTTGATCATTATTCGAGAGTCTTCTAGGGTTTTCTTGCTCTCTGAGAGAAAACGAAGGAAATGATAGGGTTTGATTCTTGATGCCTGTATTCACTCTAAATCTTTGATTTAGAGTATTGTAATAGTTAGATTTATCTTCGATTGTAATATTCTGTGTGAATATTGAGAGGCTGTGGTCGAAGTCCTCTGATGTAATACTGTGTGTATGTTCGAAAGTGTTCTTGGTGTTTCTGAGTGATTCGTGTGCTATCTGTTGATGTACCTTGAGAGATAAGTCTCATATCCTTTTCTCAAACTCTCTGTAACCTTTGTTGCCATTTTTGTGGCTGATTTAGTACATCTGAGCATATTCCTGTTTATGGATGCTCAACGGGAGATGTAGGTGTTTGAAACTGTCACCAAACCTCTGGGGCTACGGCCAAAACAATTCTTTGTGTTCATTCTTTAATTTCTGCAGTTTACTTTACTGTTTGAGATTATTATTTGTTTCGAATACTCACATCGTGTTGTGGTCTGGGCCTTACACAACACCTTAACCATAGAGAACATGTCGCTCAAATGTTGGTCTTCTTGGGCTAATTTACGTTTTAGGAACGCAACGTATGGGGCTCTGAAATTCGTGGATATCCCAAAACCATTTGATTTGTTGTGGGGATCAAAAATTGACTCGAGGTAAATGCTATTTTTGTGTAGATATCACTTGATATTAGGGTTGGGCAAAATGTCAGAAGCGAACCGAACCGAACCGAATCGAGCAATTTTTCTTAAATGAAATACTCGAATGAGTATTCGAATCGAGAATCGAATGGTTTGGTTTGGTTTTAGATCAAGAACCGAAAAATCGAATAAGAACCAAAATTTTTTTTTTTTTTATATTGGATAAATCAATTTCTTTTATTTTTTTAAAACAAATTAATAATTTTTTTCTTATTAAATCTTGTTAATTGAACAATTTATAGTTTATTTGTTAATCGTGTTTTTTTCAATTTTTTCTTGTATAGTTTCTCATTAGTTAGTATGGAAAGTCAAACAACTGATGATTACATTAAATAGTTGGTAAGTATTATCAATACTTTAAAATATTTTATCTTTATGACTTTTAATTTATATTTCATTTTTATGTAGATTTGAAGGTTTGAAACAAATAAATTATTGATATAAATCATCGAAATTTTACTAGTAATATTTACTTTTTGGTATTTGTATTTGATAACTTATTATTTATATGTTATTAAATTAGATTACGTTAATTTGTAAAAGTTAAGATTGAACTTGGTATTTGTATCTACTTTTTGTTATTAATATTAGTATCTACTTTCAAGTGTATTTATGTTGTATTATTCTAAATGTTAAAAAATCTAATTATAGTACGGAACCAAATAGAATCGAACCGAACTCGAACGGTTCCATTTACTAAATACCCGACGAACAAAACCAAACCAAACCAAACCAATCCGTGCCCACCCCTACTTGATATATGCAGAATTAGCCTCTGTGTGATATAAATATTTAGGACATTTTATATGTTAAATTCAATAAGATTGGACTAAGCACGAATTTACATTTTAGATGTTAGACATTAGACAGACTTACGTACTAAGAACTCGAATTGCTGTAATGAAATTTCTTAATGTGCATATCAAAGGTTTATTGATTTATTTGTTTATTTCTTTATGACATCATCTGTTCCCTTTAATTTTCATGAATCTAGAGAAAATTCATTATTAAATTATTTTTAGGTGCATTTTGACAAGAGGGAGTGTACCATAAAATTTGTCATTCATATCGACTTATTCCCCTTTGCTTTTGTCTCTTAGGGTGCGTTTGATTGCAAGGGTGAAAATGGGTGGAAAGAAAATGTTTTATAGGGAAAAGATTTGCCTAGAAAATGATTTCAAGTGTATTTGATTGGTATAATTTTAGCAGGACATTTCAAATGTTATACAGTAGTTCACATGCTAGATTGGATGATACAAAGATATATTTTAAATTATTTTCTTCTTTAATCTCGATAATTCATTTTATATAATATACCAAACATATCTTTAATGTTTGTAAAAATTGTATATGGACAAAGTTGTGACGTATAAGAATATATTTTATTATAGTTAGAAGTTACAAAGAATTATAGTAAAAAAAAAAAAACACGACCCCTGTTGCTTTCTACAAGATTGAAATGCTACATAAGCATGAGCAGCATATAGTTGAAAATCCAGCAAGTCTTGTGGAGAATCTCCGAGGTTGAAGCAGCTCAAGTTTTGAGCAAAATGTCATTACCGAGCTTTTGCTCTATTTCCAGTCTCGAATTCCCAGCAGCAATTCTATCATCGAGCCAATTAACGACATCTGAGAACACTATTTCGATATTCTCAGGCAACTCCCCGTAGGTCAGAGAATGCCACATTCCTGGATACAACTTGAAGGTCTTGTCTGTGCTTGAAGCTGATTCGTACAGAAGTTTGCTAACAGACGGGTCTGTGACTTTATCATCTCCTCCATGAACAATCAAGAATGGAAGTGAAACCTCTTTAAGTCTCGTCTCTAAATCCATGCTGACTCTTAAGAGTTGGTTGCCAGTGAGTAGACGAGGCCTTCCCTTGTAACAATATGGGTTTGATCTAATCTGTCAATTTTTAAAGAAAAAATCATTTTCAATTATTTACAACTTATAAATTACTTAAAAAGAGGGATAGGGGGAGAGAGAGAGAGAGATTACCTCATCCCTTATATCTGGAACCCTAAAGGCGATGTCGATAATATCTGGAGTTGGAATAATTTTCCATGTTGGAATGACGCAAGAGAGCTTGCTCAAAACATTCACAACCATTGGATGTGGACGTATATCGTCAGCAATCTGTATAGAAAATTAGGAAATTCTAATTATTTAAACACTCCTAGCGCAACCCAAAAATCAACCACGGAAGAACAACAAAGTTGACATTTCAAAAATATTTTTTATTATTTTGAATAATGATTTAACCAACTCCTTTACAAAGTTATTATTGCTTCAGCCCTCCTAAGCCCCAATTGGCCCCATTATCTGGCCTTATTAACTTTTGAAATAGATTTTTTTTTTTTTAAATATGTGGTTGAAAAATAAGGAATTTTTTTTATTTATGTATAATATTATTTTAATGCGTGGTTAGAAAAAAAAAAAAAAAAAAGAGAAAAATGTATTATAAATTAACTTGGGCAAACAAGAGCTAATTTTTTATTGTTATTTATCAAAGTAACCATCAATTGAATTTTATCGCATCTTCTTATAAGACATTGCCGTTATAATTATCAAAGAATTCTAAATTTAATTATAAAAATGTTAATACATGCTACCGATCATTGACACTAATGATCTAAACATGTCGTAAATATACTAATATGTGCCCTGGTTCAACTTAAAATCTAATTAAAATTTAAGTTAAAATCAATAATTAATTTTAACCAAATATTTCAATAATTTCTAATTTTCTATGGATAAATATGACTAATAAAAACACACCTTACACATGGGCGCAACAAGGACGGCCCCATCCCAATAATTTGGCTTCTTCCTGTGTAAAAGGAGTAGGACTGCCCCTCCCATCGATTCTCCCATTAAAATCCTCATCTTTTTCTTATTTCCTTTCCTTTCTGCATACAATTAATTCCACAGTCAGCCTGCAAACCCTCTTGATTCTAATAGATATTAGACTGAACACGATTAAAGAAGAGATTATGTGTTTATCGATATATCACCATCGACTCATGTTAATCACTTACCACAAATGCTGGTAAAATGATCAGAACAGTCATCAACAAGATCCTCAAAGTTAGGAATATAACCAGGAAGCCCAGATGACTTTCCATGGCCTTCATAGTCCATTCCATAAACTCCATAACCAGCCTTTGCAAGCCTAGTCCCACACCCTGTTCCAATCAAACCACACCCTATTAATTTCAATGTATCTTTCCACGAAATCATGGCTCGATTGGTAAGTTGGACTGACAGTATTAAGAATTTAAAAAGAAGTTAAAATCTTTGTTTATTTTTGACCTTTCATTGATATGGTGCTTTCCATGGCATATCCGTGGCACAAGAAGATTAAAGCTTTTGGTTCGCAATGCACAGGCAACCATCTGCATGTAAAAAGTTTATTTCCTCTTGAATTCAATATGTATTCCTGAAAAATTAATTATAATTCATATAATTAGACTTTGCAAGAGAGATAATCAATAAAACACGAAAGACGAAAAAAGAAAACTAGGGTTTACCTCTTCATATCGAACACCGCTCGTGTCATTAGTCGTCTCCTGTTATCATCAAGAAGACATGTTATCGAAGTAGTTATGAACAGCAAGTTATAAAGAATGAAGAAAAATAAACACATACATACCATGATGATGGATGAAAGGAGGGGTTCACTAATAAATTATATATCAAGATTTGAGAAAATAAGAAAGAGTTTGAGAGAGAGAAAAGAATGGAATGGAATGGAATTGGATATGAGAATGAACCAGTAATTATATGGATGGGAATCGGAGGGAAGAAGCGTGTGGATCACTTAATTTAGTGCTTTTGGCTGTGGAGTTAAGTGTTAACAGCTAAATGTTATGTTATATCTGCAGTCTAAGTGTTAACAGCTAAATGCTATGTTAATTCAACTCCGCATTTTGTCGATTTCCATTAAAATCTACTGAAAATCTGAGTTTAATCTCCACGAGACGGGGGATAAATTTTGTTATTATTTTATATAAATAAATACGAAAAAGAGTAGAGGCCGAAAAAAGAGGAGTAGATAGAAAATGCGATCTTTAAGGAGAAAAATTTGGTATTTGCTAATTTCTTTTCGTAATAATACATGTTCAGTTTAGGAAACAGTCAAACACAAGTGGATAACAATAATTGCCGAAGATCCTTTCAACTCCCTCCATCCGGATATTTTCTTCAAGTCAAACATGGAGATTTACTTCACTAAACCATTGACTTTTAAAATTTTATTGGTAGGTCGTAGGTTAAAAGTACTTTTAATATTGCTTCTCGATGTTCACTGAACTTTATAGTTTTTTGGAGAATAGTTATCAGACTCGATCCATCATCGACCTTGCCAAAGCACCGAGTTAGCATCACTGGTTCAACCTTGGGGCCATTGTAAGATAAAAATGTAAAACAATTTTTTTAAAAGATGTATATATAACTATAAATTTAGAAGTTAAACCAAATTTAATTAAAATTCATCTATTAGTTGAAACACATATATTCTTTCTTATACAAGAAATCGACATCGATTGTAAGAATTCATATCAATTTTGCTTTTATTGTAACACAAAATTCCCCTTTCCGATAAAGAATATTGTATCTATAATTATGAAATATTTCATTCCGGCCCTCACTAGCTCTTCGCTTACTTGGACAAAGAGCATAGGGGCTACTACGCTCACTTCACTCTTATGTATGAAAAAATCTTCGTATCCTAGTTCATTAGCAACAAATATTTACTTCATACGTCCTTAAGAATAAAACATGCTTTTGGAGATAGAAATGCCATTTCATCAAAGTCATTTGTTCGTATAGATATTTACTCCACGAGTTCTTTTCTATCCACCAAAAAAGGATTGAATTTTTTTGTGAGTTTATGGCCAACTGCCTTTAGTCTGGAAGAGGCAACGTCTGAGGTACACTTAGTCATCCATCTCTTCACACAATACACGTTTTGAATAGTGTAGGAGGATGACATAGTCCGGGTGGGGCATATACGGAAATTGGGCACTAGGGTCGGCAAATTTGACTAAGAAATCGGGAAGGGTATCATGACCTTTTCACTCATTTTTTTTTATCTCGCCATTCTCGACTCAACTTGTACGCTGCTATTACTTACTCCTCCGTAATGGCCTCCAACACTCTTCCACTGACCGTTAAATGGGCACATTCAACTGCCAATTTCAGGAAAAGTTGCTTTATTGGTCCTTAACCTTTCATCAATTTAACGAAATTTTAGATAACTTCTACTTTTACGACTGATTATACACGATAATAAAAGGGTTACGGATTTATTTGTCCCTTTATAAAAGATGGAAGATTTATTTTCTACTCGAGCACTAAATTACGAATCAATACTTTAATATTTATTCTTATGTTATTTGTTATTTTACGTGTGATCATCGTTAAGTAGATAAGACAATAATGAAAATATTCATCGTTATGTTATTTGTTATTTTTCTTATTTAAAAATGCAAGAGGCAAAATAAGTCTTTTACGCTCTTTTAACAATTTTTTTTTTTTTTGGTATGAAAACTGTCATCAAGGACAAAACGTATTAATTAATGGAATGTTGGAAAAAAAAATGCGATGAAAAGAAAGTCACGAACATAAATATGACGATTATAGAAAATATTAAGAGCCATTAATGAAATTAAAATATTGTACACTGATGAGAAAATGTGGTAGCAACATATCGACTGTATATAATTGTTTATTTGTACAATTATTATAACATTTATTCAAAAATAACTATATTTTGTATCAATACTTTAATATTTATTGTCTTAATAATGATCAATAATTTCGGCTTTTCCAATTATATTATTAGAGTATTTGTTAACTTAAACATTATTTTTAAATTGAAATTCAAAATATATATTTGAATGACACTAAGAAGTAAAAGTCAAATTAAATAACACACGACTTTAAACCTTTTTTGATTCTATGCAAAATATAGTATTTGATGAAATATGATGAACCGTAATTGATTAACTGGTGATTACATACGTTTCTTTTAAATCTTATCAAGTTTTACCGCACACCAAAAAAACTTAGCCGATTCTCGTCTTCTGCAAGCTATAAATTCCTCCGGGGGAGACGGTAGCCTCTCCCTTCTAGTTCACCTCTAAGTATCGTAATGGAGCTTCTTTTATCTTTAGAGAGATGAATTTAGAGTTTGGAGTTAGTATTTGGACTTTTCAACTCGCTATTCCTAAATCCTGTTTAAGGAATAGATAAAGGGTCATACGACAAATTTTTCCCGACTTCTCTATATGCAAAAGGATTTCAAATAAATATTTTTCTCATAATATTGTAAAACAAAAGTTGCTTATTATGTCACTAGCCATAACTTTCTTTATCAATATAGTTGGGGGCAAGTGGCTTACTACATTAGCTTTTAATCTAATCTTGGTTGTCACGATACATGGTTGCCATAGTCAATGCTCGAAGTGACTAGTGATAAGGGCATATAGGCAAGCCAAAGTTGATTTTAATCAAATGAATACTAATTGTCCCTTTCTTGATAGTTGACTAATTTTTTTTTTCTTTGTTATTAAAGATGTAATATTAAATATTTTGAGGGGTGGGGTCCCTTTTTTAGGTTAATTGGCCTTTGATTTTGATACATTAACAAATAATTAATTGTTGATATTAATTAATTGGTTGATTTATCTTTTGCTACACATTAACATCTAATTAATTGTCGATATAAAGTAATTGGTTGATTTATCTTTTTTCTACAAGTCTATTGTTGCATTCATAGGTTATGATTATGTCAACACTCCCAATAATTATTTTATATTTTTTAGTGCACGATATATAAATTGGTGTAATTTAAAAAATTGTAAAATTTTTTTTTTTACTTAAATACAATTTAATTTCCTTTATCAAGCATGTTATTATAATTTTTCACAGGACAATAATAAATCCCAATTTTAAACTTTTAAACTATCTATTTTACTAGCTCAATCCCAAATATCCAATAAACTTCATTTACTAATTATGAATCCAATAAGACAATAAGCAGCCCAAAATCCAAATAAGTAATGTGAAGAGCAAAAAACTTAACCCCAAGATCCCCACGACATGTAAAAAAAAAAAAAACAAATATTTAAATGTCATATTTTTGCAATGAAATAATATTATTGGAATATATTTTTTAATTACATGAAAGGTGCTCTATTTAAAATTAATGTCACACTGGACAACCAAAATCTAGTATCGGCCCTAATAAGAGGCCATCGCAACCTTGCCGTAAGAGTAAACGAATCCAATCAACGAATACAAGAGGAACGCAATGGCGACAAATTGCAGAAACTAAACGTAGTTGGGAGTCTCCTCGCGGAAAATCTGAATCTTGGAGAAGATGATTCATCACCTGTGGTTACAAAAGCACATATTATTCGTAAGCACAAGTGCAACATAAAACCCTCAACGCCCATTACATTCAACCCAAAGATAAAATCAAATGAAAATTGTAGAATCGAGAATATTACAGATTTTACACTTACGTGATAATTAAATATTCTAATTAAAGTAATGAAGCAAATGAAAACAAAATTATCACGTCTACATCTGCATCTACACGAGTCATGTCGTCGATTCGTTCCAACCCTACATCTCATTAAGAGATGATAATAAATTTTATCAGTAGATGTAAGAGAAGAATACCGTCGATCAATTACTCAGTCAAATGAAATATAAAAATAAAATTTTATTGCATATGGACTTCAACTACCAAATGTGCTACAATTTTCTATGCAGCCTGGAACCCTCTATGTGAAAAAGAATTAGTGCATGCCTTGAGGGACAGGGACACACACACAGACGGAAGACCTCTCTGGATTTAATCCAAAAGGTAAGACTTTGTGTGTAGTGAAGTGTAGAACGAGTCATTTATATTTTGCAGGTTTTTCTCAAGACTTGAAAAGTGAAGAGAAGAAGACAGGCCGATTTCGTAGACAAGTAGTACGTCATGTTGTAGGTGTGGAAATAGTTATAAATAATATAAAATTCCTCTCAAGTATGTGATATGATAGGGTGGAAGTAGACATAAATAATGCAAAATTCCACTTCAAAACCCTATTTCCAGGTTGTTTCCCAGTCAGTCAGACTAAGACCAGGAATTCTATTTAGATTAATTAGAGGAATGGAAAAAATAGGGGTGCCTAAGAGAGAAGAAGTATAATCGATAATATAATGTATACAAAATTATGAAAGAAATATAAGACGAAAATTCTTAAAGTAAAAAAAAAAAAAAAGATTGATAATATAATGCATACAAAGGCGGTGATATGGCAAAGTTATGTAGTTGACGGCCATGTCCGAGTAATTGAATTTGCTAGATTAAAATAGGAGTGCTAAGTGGGGAGAGTCGAACCAACTCCCTCGAAGTAACTTGGGCTCAACTTGCCCCCACTAGCTTGTCCCCAAGGGGCAAGCCAGGCCGACTCGTTGGTTTTAGATTGTTTTATTTTATTTTATTTTATTTTTCCAAAAATTGCAATTTCACTACATCAAAGTATACGTAAATTTGTAAAAAATGTGTAAACGTAGAAATTTATATTTAAAAAAATGTGCAAGCCACGCATGCAGACTTTTATTTAGGCTGGTCTAGACCCGCTAACGACCCCAGAATACTCTCGACTCATGAGTTAATAAGTGAATCGACGAGTGGCTCATTTTGGGGAACCATTGCTCGGCTCGCTAGTGGGTTAACGAGACGAGCTTATAATTTAAGAAACGAATTTCGTTGAAATAGTCACAGTCAAGAGTCATAAAATATTATTGAGTATGTCAATATGAGTTTCATATATCAATAGGAAGTTAGCGACGTCTAGACTCAAGATTTGTAAATGTGTTTCAATTAATCAAACTGTATTAAATTTCTTATCAGTATTCCCAATTTTGTAATTATAATCTATATATATATATATAATTTTTTTTTAATACATACAGAATATATGTGTATTTTACTCCTTAAAATTTTTCACTCGAAACAAACATTTTGAGTTTGACAATTGAACTATTATACTTATTTAAAATTGGTATACATCGTGGAGTAATTTTAATAATTTATTATGTTATATAATAGATTACATGTCTTAATTCTAAGTTCAATGTATTGACTTGTTTAATTTTCACTATTTATTTTCAATAATTTTCCCCAGTAATCTATTACATTTTCTTAGTGGGGCCAACAAGAAAATTTCCGAAGGTTTTTCTGAACCTATGCCTAATCAATGGTCTTGAGTTAAATCTATAGGTACATTGAATCACACATATAATTAAGTTCATTACTTAGTTTCTAAAATCATATTTTTAGTAGATTTTGATAAAGTTGATGAAACGTATGATTAAAAAATTGTGGATATCATGAAATATGTGGTTAGAATTAAATGTTGATTTTAATTAAATATTTTTATCATATATTAATCTATACCAAACAGTGGCTTAATTTCACACGTCAATAGAAAGTCACAATATCTCGATACTTTCAAGGCTTCTACATGTGTTTCAATTAAAAAGAGTGAGCAAAGAAAAAAAAAAAAACAGAACAAGCTCGATATGGTAATCTCATTTTGGGTTAAATCTGAATCGACTATTCTGATTCTCATTCTCCCCAACCAAATACCCCCTTCGTTAATTGACTATTTTCACTTTTTAATCATTAGCAACGACACATTCGAAGAGAGTTATTTATTGGGTGTAATTTTTTATGGATACATCACTGATTTAATACTTTATCTATATTTATGGATTACATTTTCTAATTTTTAATTCATTACATTGACTTGTTTAATTTTCACTAGCAATAATTTTCTTCCAGTAAAATGAGCTTTTACGTCGGCATATCTTTTATTACACTTTCTTAATGGGACCAACAAGGAAATACTGGTAGATTTTATGTTTAAAAAGTAAACCTAAGGCCAGTCTAAAATGAAATATAGGAATCTACTAACTGTTCGAGTCTGGTTAATTTGATTTTCAAATAGGATGTTTAAATGCTTAAGGCGTGTTTGGCACGTAACATTAAATCAAATAGAATGTGATTAAAGAAAACAGATGTACATTCATTTTTATATCAAACATGCCCTATGACATATTTAGAATGTTGAATTGAACAATAATAAACATGATGACCGTTCGGAAGTGCTTATATGC
Source organism: Fraxinus americana (assembly GCA_035079005.1). NCBI lineage: Eukaryota > Viridiplantae > Streptophyta > Magnoliopsida > Lamiales > Oleaceae > Fraxinus > Fraxinus americana. Next base: position 5,528,891 of record CM068713.1, on the reverse strand, counting down.
ACTAAATGAGAGAGATACTTCGTACTATATGTCTATCGGTATAAATAAACAAGAAATAGCAATGGACGATCTCCAACCCATTGCCCAAATCATATTCTACTATCCAATCTTTTAAATGGACATTTTGGTTCCAACATAGCCTTTCAAATTAGATGTACCTGAAAGAACAATTTCATTATTTACGAATGAATGTAAATATGAAAATCTCATATCATCTTAGTGTTATTTAAATGGAAAATTTCAATTACAATCTAACACTCAACTAAATTATTCCCCTTGTATAAGGGTTTAGGATTTAAGGGAATAACTGGCAGTGACCATATACTGACAACACTTGTATGGTTATATTTTTCTTTGTTTTTTGCCGATTGCCAGTGAAGAAAGAATTGTTCACAAAACAATTACAGTGCTGCGTTGGTAGCACCTATGTTGATGATTTTTCATTTTTTTTCTAACTGTCCAATCAAACAACGACACGTGTATTATGTGAAAAAATTCTGTTAAACTCTCTTGTATGTGTAGCATGGTTCATGAAGAAAAGCCATTTATGATTTATCCCCTAAGAACCCGACAACTTTTCCTGTACTTGTAGCATTAGTCCCAAATCCAAGGGGCCGAGGTGCATCCACCTCGACCCTTGATTTGAATTCATGTGGGGCTTTTTTTTTTTCAAATCAAGATTCTAGTCGATCAGTGGCCCCGGCCGACCAGCATTAATGCAAATGTATACCCTCTGACTTCCGGTTACGTATTTGAGCAAGCAAGCATTTATCACTGAAATTAATATTATCAAATGTGCGCGAAATGTGAACTAGTCAAAATTCGTTTTCAGTTCTGGCCAGTCACTTGGCCAAGACAGATTTAAAATTATTTTGCTGGAAGCTACGAATAATATCAAACCGAGTCAGTCAAACCACCGTTCAAAGTGTGAACTGTGCTTTCTTCAATCTTCCCTCCTCTTTATTTAAACTCCAAATTCCTTTCATCTTTCTGTCAGCAGACAAAAACATTTGACAAGACAAACCCCCATACAGTTTTTCTTCAGTTTCTGGTTACGGAAAGAAGCAAATGGCATTAATTGAAACGCCAAGAAGAGAATCAACAACCCCTATTACTCCCCGAAAAGCAATGGCAATCCTCTTCTCTTTCTCTAAAACGAACTCAGCCATATCTTCCGTTTCCGGTCAATTTGCCCCTCCAACGCCGTCCCACACTTTTTCCGAGTCGATGATGGAAGAAGACATTGAAAACGTAGAATCCATTATCACAAAATGGGATTTGAGAAGCAATTCGTTCGAGAAATTCACCTCGCTCTTTCAAGAAAGCAGAAAGGAGGCCAAAGAATTCATCAAGAGTGTCAAGGACCTACGCAGGGCTATGCATTTTCTGATTTCCCAACATTCAACGTCCAATAAGCTAGTCATGGCACAGAAGTTGATGCAAATCGCCATGCATCGGCTCGAGAAAGAATTCTATCAAATTCTGTCAGCAAATAAAGAACATTTGAATCCCGAATCAATATCTAGCCGATCATTGCATCTATCACGATCACTTTCGAGTAACTCGGACGACGAAGGTGATGTCAGAGTTAACGAAATTCAGGTGGCCAGTGATTCGATATCCGAGGTGGAAAGCCTCTCCGCACTTGCTATGTCTGACTTAAAGCTGATTGCTGATAGCATGATCAGCTCTGGTTATGGCAAAGAATGCATCAACATATACAGAAACATCAGAAAGTCAATTGTGGATGAAGCACTATATCGTCTCGGCCTCGAACGTTTCACTACATCCCAGATCAACAGGATGAATCCCGAGGCTCTTGAGCATCATGTCAGTAAATGGATTGATGCCGCAAAGATTGCAGTGAGAACCCTCTTCCACGGCGAGAGATTTCTGTGTGACCATGTATTTACTGCAAATGAAACAATAAGAGAATCGTGTTTTTCTGGTATAACAAGAGATGGAGCTACTAACCTGTTCAGATTCCCGGAACTTGTTGCGAAGAGCAAGAGATGGCCGGAAAAAGTTTTCCACCTGATGAACCTGTACGAGACAATATCGGATATCTGGCCAGAAATCGAGTCAATCTTCACGTATGAATCCCTCTCGGCAGTCAAACTACAAGCTTTTTCTTCTCTCCACAAACTCGACGATTCAATTCAAACGATTCTCTCTGAGTTTAAGTCATCAATTCAAAGGAATTCATCAAGAGCCCTGGTTCCAGGAGGTGCAATTCATCCATTGACCAATTCAGTGATGAATTATGTGTCTTTGCTAGCCAACTACAGTGGAGTACTCTCCGATATTATTGCTGATTCAGGAACTCTACCGCATTCACCTTTCCCAGAGTCATATTTTCATAGTCCGAGCCTGGAGGAGACTCCAACCTCGGCTGTCTCTGCTCGACTGGCCTGGATCATTCTGGTGCTTCTATGCAAACTTGACAGTAAAGCTGAACTCTACAATAACATCGCCTTATCATATCTCTTCTTAGCTAACAATCTCCAATTTGTCGTTGAGAAGGTCCGCACCACAACACTCAAGTTCCTCCTCGGGGACGACTGGTTATCAAAGCTAGATAGAAAGGTCAAACTATATGCAGCAAACTATGAAACACTGGCTTGGAATAAGGTGTTCTTGTGCCTACCAGAGAATTTACCTCAAGAAATGTCACCTGACACCATTAAGGAGCATTTTAGGCAATTGAACTCAGCCTTTGATGAGGCCTATCGAAGACAAGCTTCCTGGGTGGTTCCGGATTCAAAGCTTAGGGATGAGATTAAAGTGTCCATAGCAAGAAAACTAGTGCTGGCATATCACGAATTCTATGACACATATTTGGCAATATTGAGTGAGGAGAGAAACTTGGAAGTGTTGCTGAGGTTTTCACCTAACAATTTGGAAAATTACTTATCAGATTTGTTCCACGGGACGGTGGTTCCCAAAATTTCATCCCCATCACCATCCCATGTATCACGATGTCTTCCCTAATGCCATTATGAACTGATAAATACCTATTTATATCAACTTATTTCCTTCATAAAATTTTCTGTATCAAGTGTACTTTTTCACGTTTTAGAATTCAACATATTTGTCCTGTAAAAGGGTAAACAATCTATACAGAAAAACCTAAATTACAGAGCGTTTTTGTCAATCAAGTGCTCAGAGTTAGATCCGAAAGCATTAGTTTATAAATTACACGATGAAATTTCAGCAAGGACTACATTCTGCACAAATAGCATTTGGCAAACAGGAGGTAAAATTATGCAAATTATAGAATTAAACTACTATAAAGTTAATTGTACAAAGTTACGAAGCAAAAAGCCCCAGGAAGCAGGATTTATAACAGAGGAAATGAATCAGAATGCAGATAATGTGAAAGAAACAAGAATAATTTAACATTTACTGAAACCATTATATTCAAACATCAAGCGTTATAACATCTAAATATTCAATACAGAAAATGTTGATATTTTGTGTTCAATAAAATTTGACAAAGATTTTTAATAAGCTTATGCAGTTGATATGCAGAAATATCAACTGCATAAATATTTTAAGTTAAAATTGCTGTCGAAGAAGAGATATACATATATGAGAACTGGAAGTTGCCACAGCAAGTCATGTACTACTGCCAACTTGTTCTGCTGGCCTAGGTATAGATTGCCAACCAGCACAGATTCGAAGAACAGACTTGAGAGAATCTGATGCTAGTTCTAGTGTCCATGTAGGGTAAAAATCACTTGGATGGAAAATGGATTCTTCCTTTCCAATACTTCGTATACTTGCTTGAGCTCCATTCAGGAATAAATCTCCTTCGGATATAATTGAACCAGATTTTGTCTCATCTTTATCAGCAGCCTAAATGATAAAGACAGAACATGAAGTTGATAACCAAAGATTTATGAGAGAATGGAAATGAAAAAAGATGATAAATAAGCAAGAAAGAAATAGAATGTGACCATGGTCCAAAATTCAGTTTAGCTAACAAAATTCTCATTTGAACTGCTTAATTTCATTTCTATCCCTTAACTTCTTTCCAGCTAAGTTACTCGGACTCGGGTACGGGTATCGGGTACGGGTACGTATTTAAGTGTCGGATCTTTTATTTTTTAAAATGGAGGATACGGGGACACGGCTAAAAAGAGTCCAAATTTCAGACACGGGTACTTGGGTACGTCTTCGAAACTTCGATTAATTTTTTTTTTTCCCAAAAATTCATATGTAAATTAATCAAAAATATTATTTGATTATTTCTATTTTGTCAAGTTTTGAAAAAATATTAATTTCAAAAAAATGCTATTAAATTGTTCTAAAAAATTTATCTATGTTGATTTTATAATTATTTGTCAATCATTTTGGCCAAAGAAAAATCATATTTTAAATTGTTTTCAAATTTTGGAACAACATTAATCATGAAATTTTTTTAAACTAAAATGATTTTATCTAGATCACAAGAATCAAAAACATAATTAAGAAATAATAAACATCGTGTAATTTGCTCAACCAATAAGGGTGTAAAATTCGAAAAAAAAAAGATAAATAAATTTAATCAATAAGGCTATAAGACTGTAAATATACTTTAATTACAATAGATAAATTTCTTTTAAACAAAAAAAAAAAGTAATGTTTTTTTTTTTTAAAAACAATGTTTTAACAGCCCAAAACTTAAAAACAAAAAAAGCCCAATCCAACACCCCTTCTCCTTCTTCTTCGTCGTCTCGTCTTCTTCATCTTCACAGACTTCCAGTCTTCCATGCATTCAGATCTGCAAATGGCCAGCAGCCATCCTCCTCCTCCTCATTCTTCTTCTTCTTCTTCTTCCCTATGTGATTCTGGCTCTGCGATGGCAATTTAACAAGTTCCTCTCCTGGCCGTGTCCAGTTGAAATTAGCCGCGTCCGACCCGTATTTCGTACCCGTACCCGTGTCGTGTCGTGTCGACACGGGTATGCCGACCAAAATGAAGAGTCCGAGCATCACAGCTTTCCAGTATATAAGAATTTTAACCTTAGGTCATGTTTGATAGGCATTATTTGCCTTGGAAGTGGGAAAAAGAATTCCATTTTCCACAAAATAAAGTGTTTGATAGACAATAATTTGCCACCCAATTCTTTTCCTACCTAGAAGTCACGCGCCTCCTTTTCCTTGAAATAGGTGAAATGATTTTCCCACCTTTTTGGTGGGAAAATCATTTTCCAGGTGAAATTTATTTATTTATTTATTTATTATTATTTTTTTGGCAATAGAAACAAATTTCATAACCAATTGTAAAAAAAAAAATTCACTTTAATGGACAATTTTCATATAAAACAAAGCTAAACGAACACTAAACTTTAATTAAAAAAATGATTTTTTAGGAAATTTTTTTTTTCGTTTTTTTTTTTTTTAACTTTTTGGCACAAATTTTATAACCAATTGTGGAAAAAAATTATCACTTTAATGGACAATTTCCATATAAAATAAAGTCAAACGTGAACAAAAAAATTCAAAATTTCAAAAATTTTCAGCGTGAAAAATTATACCAATCAAACACATTTGAAATTATTTTCCCTGCAAAATATTTTCTAGGCAAATCTTTTCCCAGTAAAACATTTTCTTTCCACCCTTCCAATCAAACGCACCCTTAAATTTCGGGGGTCAAAAAAGCACCATTATGTTTAAAAAAAGGAAACTACAAAATCAAATTAGGGAGATTAGAGAAAGTAAAAAAATTTAAGTGCAATCGCTACATGTCTATATAACATCACTTCATTTCAAAGTAGACTGGTTAGCACAAGGTGAAGATTTAATTTAGACCGAATGCTCACATTAAATAATATACTAGCTTTCAATTTCTCAAATAACAAAATTACAATGAAGTGGCTCATAAAGGCATGACACTACATAGCGTATAAAAGGATTTTCCAAAATATTTACTTGGTCCTATCTACAATTGATACAACTGGTATGGGTGGTCCAATAGAATATTTTGATAGTAAGGATGAGGTTTTGAGCATTGTATTGTGTCCCCTTTTGCATTCAAAACTTTAATAGACAAAATTACCAATAACACAGTGGATGAATAACTTAAGGAGTTGCCACTTATACCCCACATTCCCAATTAGTAGAATTGTATCCTTTCGGGATCCTTTTGAGCTACTGTTGATGCAATTTTTTCTTTTTGCAGGCCAGTCTACTGTGTTAGTGCATTATTCTCCTCATTTTGTAGATTATGTTGCACTTTTTATGGATGAGTTGCACGGATTATTGCTCTTTGGAGTTTACTATCGATATCTGGTCCAAAGGAAAGATAGTCCCCTTGGTGAGATGAAGTTATTAAGGATAGGTTGGACATTCGATTATCGTTATATGGTTAGGAAGAAGGATCACCCTCAATGGATAAGAAGTTGTGGTCTATCACGCTGTAGTCGAGTTCTCTCAGCCGGAGAAAAAATTATGGAGATCATATTAGATATATTATATTGAAAACCTCCCAATTTATATACTTGTTTTAGGAAAAGTAGTTAGAATTTTATTTTTTAGACTTTCTAGTATTTTATCGGTTATTTCCTACTTAAATTAAATTAGTTTAAACTCTATATAATAGAAGTTTATGCATTGTAATAATTAGACTTTGATATTGAATAAACTAATATTGTCTCCTAAACTCTCTCTATTCTCTCCCTCTCCCTCTCCCTCTTCTTTTTCTCTTCTCTGTTCTTCTCTCTTTCTCAGTCTCGTTCTTGTTCAAATGTGTTCTACATCACACATATCTATTCTAGGCAATTGAAAATCGCATATTGTAACAAGCGTCAAATGCTTATGCATGAGAAGGAGATGACATATGTAACTTAAACTAATGTCCTTAACAAGGAAAAGAGAAACAGATTTTCACAATATCTGTTTTACAGCATCTAAGATGCCAAAATAATTCAGTCACTGTCGCATCTGATTCATGGAAACAGGAACTTGAAAGACAAAATTTGTCCTTAGAAAAGTGATAATTGGAGAGGAATATTTTGTCAAGATAGCATTATTCATGAACATTACTTAGTCAGGGAATGCTCCTGTGTTCCCGTCACTTGAAAGAGAGAGAAATAAGTCTGTTAAGAAAACGTGGGTCAAGTTTGGCTTGCAACGAAATTGGAATTGAGAAAATGCGGCTAAAAATTGGACACAAGTATTTACGTGGTTCACCTAATTTAGGCTACGTCCACGGGCAAGTATAGGAGGATTTCACTATAGTAGGAGAATTACAATAACACTTTCTAAATACAAGGAGATAACAACAATTAATCTCTCTTGTAAAAAAAAAACAAGTAGGAAAAATTTAGGAGAAACAATAATTTTTCCTCTCTAATATTTTCTCTCTACTCACTATTTTTTTTCTCTCTTCTCACAAGTGTTTTCTCTCCAAAATTGCATGCTTCAGTTCTCCATTTCAGCCTCTATTTATAGAGGAAATCACCGCCTCATTCCATCAAAAAATGGCTGCAACTTGGCTGGATTTTCTTCAATTTTTTTCCGGCTGGCAATGACACCAATTTGAATTTCTACACCATTTGCATTTAATGCAAAATTCATGCATGCATGGTTTCTCACTTTAAGTTCAAAGGTGGCAACATGAAAGTCAAAAATGGTGGCCTTTTCCTCTAGAGATTTCGGCTGTAAATGGGTTGTAGAAGACAAATTCAATTTGCCAACTTCTTTTGCATTAAATGACTTCCTTCATGGTGAAGAAAAATGACTTTATCCAACATTTCTCCCACTTAAAGTCATTTTTGTTGTAACCCCTTCTATCCTTCCTACACTTGCCATTTCCATGCTACTTACGTTTTTGCTAGGCCGATGGAGGATCGACACCATGTAAACTTGTTAGTACTGATTTGCTTTGTTAACATATCTGCTAGGTTGTCCTCTGTATGGATCTTCTGTATATCCACACTTCCTTCTTCCACCTTTTCTCGAACAAAGTGATATTGAACTCGAATGTGCTTTGTTCTCGAATGAAATGCTGGATTCTTTGCTAGATGCAAAGCGCTCTGACTATCACAAAATAGAGCAATCTTCTCTTGTTTGTGTCCGAGCTCCTCCATTAACATTTGCAACCAGATTGCCTCTTTGCTAGCTTGTGTAGCTGCCACGTATTCTCGCTCTCGTCGTAGAAGTAGCCACGATAGATCGCAGCTAAACCCAAATTTTCTCCTTCAGCAAGAGTAAACACATAACCCGTGGTGGATTTGCTTTTGTCAAGATCACCTGCATAATCTGAATCAACATAGCCTCTGACAACAAAATCTGATCCTCCATAACATAATGTAGCATTTGAGGTACCCTTGACATATCTCAAGATCCTCTTTATAGCACTCCAATGCTCTTTACCAGGATTCGCCATGTACCGACTAACCACTCCCACTGCTTGTGCAATGTCTGGTCTTGTACAAACCATAGCGAACATTAAGCTACCCACTGCTGATGCATACGGTACTCGAGACATCTCCATCCTCTCTGCTTCATTGTTAGGACTCATACTTGAGGATAACTTGAAATTAATAGGAAGAGCGGTAGAGATTGGCTTACAGTCTTGCATATTGAAGCGCCGCAAGATTTTCTTCAAGTAGTTCTTCTGACTTAGCCAAATCTTCCTATTATTTCTGTCTCGGTAAATTTGCATCCCTAGAATCTTGTTTGCTGGTCCCAAGTCCTTCATTTCAAACTCCCTAGCCAATCGCGCCTTCAGTCTTTAATACGATCTTTGTCAGACTCGCTACCAACATGTCGTCAACATACAACAAAGAGAATAATGAAATCGCTATCTCCAAATCTCATGTAGTAAGCACATGGATCTGAATTGAGTCTGTTGTATCCAAGGCTCATGATGAAGGAATCAAATCTCTTATACCAACATCTCGGCGCCTGTTTGAGACCGTATAGAGATTTGTTCAACCTGCAAACCAAGTTCTCTTTTCCTTTTTCTTCAAAACCTTCTGGTTGGAGCATATAAATCTCTTCTTCAAGTTCTCCATGAAGAAATGCAGTTTTCACATCTAACTGCTCCAGGTGTAAGTCGACTGTAGCACACATCGGCAGAACTACTCGAATTGTTGTGAGACGAACCACAAGAGAAAATATTTAGTTGAAGTCAATACCTTCTTTTTTAGCATATCCCTTTATCACCAGTCTTACACGATACCACTCCACTTGGTCATTGCCGTCTCGTTTGATTTTGTAGACCCATTTATTTCCAATAGCCTTCCTTCCTTGTGGTAGTGGAACAAGATCCCATGTCTTGTTCTTATGAAGAGCTTCAATTTCTTCTTGCATTGCTGCCATCCACATAGAAACTTCTTAGCTTTTTATAGCCTCATTGAAAGTTGATGGCTCTCCATCTTCTGTCAGTAAGCAGTATGCAACATTGCCCTCCATAATATACTCTGAATGCCAAGCTGGTTATTTTCTTTCCCGTGTTGATCGTCGAACATCCGGAGCACTGCACTCTACTTGTTCTTGTTCTTCGTGCTCTAGTGTCGTTTCGTAAGAATCTATAACTTCTCGTTCATCTCCAACTTCGACCGTAGTAGTCTCCGATTTTTCTTTTGAAGTGCTATCATCTTTTTTTCTTGTACTTCGCTCTCGCAAATATCACATCTCTCGCTCGATTATCACCTTGTGGCAGCTGGATCCCACAAAGTGTACCCCTTAACTCCATCAAGATACCCTAAGAAAATACATTTTCTCGGATTTTGGATCCAAACTTGATGTTTCTTGGGTGTTGTACATAACGTACACGGACCTCCAAATACATGTAAGTGAGAATAATCGGCCGGTTTACTAGTCCACATTTCCATTGAAGCGTCTTCGAGATCAATTGCGGTTGATGGTGACCGATTGATCACATAACAAAGGTTTTGATCGTCGCCCAAAATGACTTAGCTAGACCCGCAGCTTCTCAACATTGCTTTTGTTCTTTCTAGTAATGTTCTCGTTCATCCGCTCTCGCCACTCCATTTCTTTGTGGAGTGTATGCCGTCGCGAATCGTCTCTTGATACCTTCTTGTTGACGTAAATTATCAAATTCATCACCGATATTCTCCTCCATTGTCACCCTCAAACACTTGATCTTCTTTTTCGCATTCAAGCTCCACCCGCGCTTTGAACATTTTGAAGATCGCGAACACGTGCGCCTTCCTTTTGATTCGATACACCCAACATCTCCTAGAATAATCATCAATGAAAGATACAAAGTATCTTGCTCCTCCTAGGGACAATACCGGTGCTTGCCAAACATCGTAATGAACAAGCTCCAAGATAGCTTTACTTCTAGCAAATGAACCGCCGAACTTCAATCCGCGCCGCTTACTAGTAACACAATGCTCACAAAAGGGTAATGAAACATTTTTTAGCCCCCGGAAGAAGCTTTTGTTCTCCGAGAGAATTTTCAAACCACGTTCGACATGTGGCCAAGTTTGCGGTGCCACATCATCGTTAATTCTTCTCACGAACTTGTCGCCGCGAGCGTATGCTTCTCCTTCTTGTAGTGTCTCTCCTTTAAGCATGTACAAATTTGTCGCTATCTTTCTCGCTTTCATCACCACAAGAGCGCCTTTGTTTATTTTCATGACCCCATTTTGTGCACGGTCTTACAAATTAACGTCATCTAATTGTCCTAAAGACAATAGATTTTTCTTTAGGCCTTTTACGTGTCGTACCTCCTGGATAGTGCAAACTGTACCATCATACATTTTCAATTTGATGGTACCAATACCAGCGATTTCCAAAACATGATCATTCCCCATAAACACAAATCCTCCTAAGATAGGTTCATAATGATGGAACCATTCCCTCCTTCGTGTCATGTGCCATGTAGCTCCCGAGTCCATAAGCAAAATCAAGTTTCGCTTCTTCAAGAATCGTTGTTGCCTCACGTATAAAATTTCACCATCATCCGAGGTGCTTGCTACACAACCCCGAGCTGACGTCTCGAACCTTTTCCTTTCGCTTCTTCATTCTTCTTGAGACTCCAAAGAATCCTTTTTAAGTGTCCTTTCTTGCCACGTAATAACACTTGGCATTCGTCTTACTCCCGGATTTTGATCTACGTTGATTATGACTCCCACTGAGCCACGTTCCGTTGATCTTCCTCTCATCATTGTCAAAGCTTCCGCTCGATGTAAACTTGTTGATCTGTTCTCCTTGTTTTTGCGCCCGACTTTCTTCTTCAAGAACTCGGTACCTTGCAATATCATCGAAGACTAGAACTTCAAGGTTGTTGGTTAAGTTGATGATGAGTTGATCATACGAATCCGGTAGACTTTGAAGGAGAATTTCGGCACGTTCACCTGTTTCTATATTATGCCCCATTGATGTGAGCTGTGAAAATAGAGTGTTGAGGGTGTTGATGTGGTCAGTCACCGTAGTTGACTCCGCCATCCAGATGGTGTAAAGCCTTCTCTTCAAGAAGATTTTGTTGTGTAACGATTTGGCCTCGTACAGCTTTGTTAGTGTATCCCATATTTCTTTGGCTGTCTTTTTCTCAGCCACACTTGACAATACTCCATCGGCTAGCGCTAGATGCAGATTAGCAATTGCATTGCCATCCATCTCATTCCACTTAGCATCGTCAGTGATCTCCTCGGGCCTATCTCCAATTGCCGCCAAGCAGTTATCTTTTCTCAAAACTGCTTTTATTCTCATTTTCCACAATGAGAAATTGTTCCCATTGAACTTTTCAATCTCATACTTTGCCGCCATTTTGTTCACCAATACTATAACTGAAAATAGTAACTTGTGTGTAAATGGTGAACAACGACCCTACACAAAACCTCGCTCTGATACCACTGTTAAGGAAACGTGGGTCAAGTTTGGCTTGCAACGAAATTGGAATTGAGAAAATGCGGCTAAAAATTGGACACAAGTATTTACGTGGTTCACCTAATTTAGGCTACGTCCACGGGCAAGTATAGGAGGATTTCACTATAGTAGGAGAATTACAATAACACTTTCTAAATACAAGGAGATAACAACAATTAATCTCTCTTGTAAAAAAAAAACAAGTAGGAAAAATTTAGGAAAAACAATAATTTTTCCTCTCTAATATTTTCTCTCTACTCACTATTTTTTTCTCTCTTCTCACAAGTGTTTTCTCTCCAAAATTGCATGCTTCAGTTCTCCATTTCAAATTTATTTATAGAGGAAATCACCGCCTCATTCCATCAAAAAATGGCTGCAACTTGGCTGGATTTTCTTCAATTTTTTCCGGCTGGCAATGACACCAATTTGAATTTCTACACCATTTGCATTTAATGCAAAATTCATGCATGCATGGTTTCTCACTTTAAGTTCAAAGGTGGCAACATGAAAGTCAAAAATGGTGGCCTTTTCCTCTAGAGATTTCGGCTGTAAATGGGTTGTAGAAGACAAATTCAATTTGCCAACTTCTTTTGCATTAAATGACTTCCTTCATGGTGAAGAAAAATGACTTTATCCAACAAAGTCTTGGAAAAGTCAGAATTTGCAAGGATACAGTTCGTCAAGGACATTACTTATTAAGCCTCTATTTGACAACCATTATTTCAAAACCCTTTTTTCTCAATTCATTTTCAACCACTCATTCACACAATAAAATATTTTGCATGTAAACCCAAAACGTTTTCCTACTTTTTTTTAACCACTCATTTCCAAAAAAAATAATAATAATAAATCACTGTTCCAAAACTCATTTTCCCCCCAAAAAAAAACTCTTTTTAATGGTTGTCAAACAGTGGCTAAGAAAATGCTCCTGTTCCTATTCCGATTCTTATGAGCTCAACAAAATACACGATTCTTTAAATTATAAAATTATAAAAGCAAATTGAACTTGATATGATTTCAAGTTACCTTCTCAGTATAGTATTCGAAAGTTTTTTTCTTCTGTCCTGCTTCATAGATGTTGCATTGAGAATATACCTGGTAGCATAGAAGACCCAAAAAAGTAAGAAAACACAAACTAGGATTCTAAGCTACTGTAGACAAACTGAAAGTAATTTAGTTATATGATTGTTTCTGTGCATGAAATAACAATAGAATACCTGTGACTCTACGCTAGCACAAACAGCATATATGCCCCAACCTCTGGTGTAATTGTTGTATAAATGAACTTTTCCAAATCTAACACGAGGTTGTCGTTGCCGTGTTCCATCAAACAAACAGTGATGAATTGTCACTCTAATGCATCTATCACCAATATGAGAGGGGTCAGCTCCAATAAGCATAGTCTTATCATGTCGTGTGAAGTAACATCTGCAAAGAAGAAGTCATCAGGATCCTATGATACATAAAAGTAATTTAAAGTACAGAGCTTATGATGATAAAATTACCTAGAGATTGTAATATCAGTGCTTTGCCTTGTTATGTCAATAAGTCCGTCATCATAATCACATAAGCTGCAGCGGTCTATCCATATATGCCTAGAATTTGGTTTAATTTGGATGCCATCAACATCGTGCCCTCTACCACCTTCAAACTCCAGGTTGCATATAATAATATGTTCACATTCCTTCAGCCTCAAACCTTTACCAGTGATTTTTATGCGTTGGCCACGACCATCGACTGTCTTATAAGAAGACAAACTTAAGTAGGAAGAAAGATGAATCATACCAGAGACTTCAAAAACAATCCAAAGGGGTTCTTTTCTACGACATCCATCGCGAAGTGATCCTGGACCATCATCTAATAGAAGGAAAGTGTTCAGTGTGTCAAACTCAAGTAGGCTATAATCAAAAGTGATTGATAAATGATAATGTCAACCTACTAATTTAGCATAAGTTTTGCTCATGTGTATAAATTGTTTATAAACATTCAAGTTACTTTTTATTCACACATTTCGAGAGAACCAAAAGTAGAATCCACTTATTCGCTCACTCATTTCTATCTATTTATAATTTAAATTGTTTATACACACTTCCCAAACATGCTTTTACATGCCTTTTTGTCACCAAATCAAGGTGTTTATTAGTGAGTTTTGAAATCAAATGGGGAAAATGTAGTCTACATCATGCACGTTTCCTTTCTTCTTGTGCGACGCAAGGTATTGCCACCACTTTGCTCAAAACCTATAGCTCATCGCACAAATGCAATCCACTCTATACCACCCAGAATCATGCTCGGGAATCCATCCCTGTTTCAAGCAAGCTCGTGCATTATTGTGTAACTAAGCATGCTTTTGGGTACAATGACTTTTTGAGCCATCTCATTCAAAAGCTGATGACAAATTCATTTATTTAAATTTAGCCTTTACCATGCCCTTGGCAGGAAGCCTAATTCAATTTTTTATCGAAGATCTTGACGCATGGACAAGTTTTGGCACCATGCCATGTCAAACCACTCCAACTAAAAGCTTAAATTTTCTATTGAGAAGGGAACTTTTTTATTTAAATTTAGATACAATCGACTTTTGAAAACAAAACTTAGCCATCATGTGGTGTAAACAGCCCCTTAAGAAAACTGATCAAAAAATGCGTTCTACCCGGTAATGTCAACTTTTGTATAAAATAAAAATTTCTATCCCGTAAAAGCAACAATTTTACAAATAATTTACTATTACAAACGTAATTAACAATCCTACACGAAAATTGCAACTATATTTTTCGGAATCGTAAATCTAAAACACGACTTTTAACAGCAGAAGAAATAATATAGTACTGAGAATACAAGGAAATCACCGGCCAAGTTGGTGACGTGATAAACCGGTCCATGAAGACCGCCGACGGAGAACCGGCCGAAACCCTCAGCCTGACCGGCTAATGCTCTGAGATGTGAATCGACGTCAGTGTACGGCAATGACGCCATGCCCTTTTTTTCTTTGGGGGTCTGAGAAATCGTTAAGGCCGTTAGAGCTCCGCACGGGCGTTGAAATGGTAGAAAGCAGTAGTTACAGCCGTTAAAATGAAGAGATTTTGACGGAGAAATTAACTCTTCATATTGCATAGGATAACTACACTGTTATTGCTGTGACTGGAAGTTGATCCTTAATCTTTAAAAATGAGCAAAATAATCTCCAACATTTAAATATATTGGCACCATCTAGTCTGTAACAAATGAAATCTTTAAAAATAAATAATTAAGTAAACATGTCTTATTTTAAGAACAATGCTACTCCACCCCGACCTCGACAAGGAATGCCTCTTCGTCCCGCTGTCATCACTAATCCAAATTTATATATAATCATCACGGGACACAACTATTTACTTAGGGAATATTCAAAATATTTCTACCATTGAAGACATACTATTTAACTATAATGAAATTGTGAATACCGATTTGTTCTTTTTAGATTAAAGACCAACTTAATTAATACTGAGACAATGGGATAGGGGTAATGGTACAATATTCTCAATTAATATGTCAATTTCTTTTTGCTTTGGTTTGGTCCATTTCACCATTATGTTAAACTTAGGCCCTGTCTGATTGGTATTATTTTCCCTATAACTTGGAAAATAAATTCCATTTTCTTGGTTTTGACTTGTTCACTTTAATAGACAATTTTCACGTAAAACAAAATCAAACGAACACAAAATTTAAAAAAATTTGGGTGAAAAATTATACCAATCAAACGCACTAAATTAACTATTCCCTGCAAAACAATTTCTAGCCAATTACTTTCCCTGTGATTCATTTTCTTTCCACCCTTGCATTCAAACGGACCCTTAGGAAAAAATGTTGTGCGTGTCCTTGTTAAAGTTTTGCAACTCAAATCTCATAATTTTTCCTAGCATCTCGATTTTTCAACATTTTCGTAGAACTCACGACTGCTATATATTTCTTTATTTATCACTCAATTCTCTCATATTATAATTCCAATTTTTTTTTACATAAAAAAAAATCTATTTTTTTCGCATGTAAAAAAATTAATTGAGATCGGGTTGCCGTGAACTTACACCTCTGGCCTGAACGGTGGAAAAGGAGACGTGGTGAAGGAGGCTGAACTGCCTGGACAGTAGGGAAGGAAAAGGGGACACTGCGATTTTTCCATTTTTGAATATATTAAAAAAAAAATCTTAAAATTCTCTTTTAGGTTATTGAAAAACTTGTCATTTATTACATTTTTAAATTTAGTATGGTTATAACAAACACCACATTTTAATTGTAGTATGGTGAATTCATAAGCTACTATCTTCACACACGTGTGGCCTCCATACTTGATCCACTCGAGTCTAAAGGTGAGTTCCTTCCACATTAATCGTGCTAAACCCCATATATAGTCGAAAATCTTTCCAAATCATAATTTTGATTTTATCCTTTATTCCGAATACCACTATCTTGATTGATCCTTTAGAACCACTAAAAGTTGCTCTATGGATCCTCCACTACCTCTCAAAAGTTGAGCCCATTTAACTTCATTCCAATTGCAAAACACCATATACTTGTAAAAAATAAGTTAAGAATATAAATGCTAACAATCTTATATATCGAAAACTGGGATTGTATGACAGAAACCGTTGCAAAATATTTCATTTATACTTCGAAAGATGTGATGACATATGAGTCTTCCAATTGAACAATAAATAAATATATAATATATCAACTTGAACTAAAATATATTAATTATCCTTAACAAAATAAAAGAGGCAGTTTTGAAATGCAACCAGATGTCGTTAAAATGGATCGTCAACCATAACGACGTCGTATTTTCCAATTATATAACGTAGTATTTCCCAATTATATTTTCTTCTTCTTGCAATCACTCTTTGCAAATTTAGAACCGCCATATTTCTTACTTTGTCGGATTCAGAAGTCTCTTTCACTTTTGCAATCGTAAAAATTGTTGCTTTGCCTGTGTTTTGCTGTCTGAATACTTTCAAAATTTGTCTATTTTCTTTCTTTTAGTTTGGGTTGGATGTACGATGACGTTTTCAGTTATGTTTTTCCATATTCCTTCCTATACTTATTCAAATTAAGCCTATGAAATAGAGAAGTGTTTCTAAACCCTAACTTTTCTTAACTTCTCTTTTGTTCAGAAGAATTACAAAAGACTCGTTAAATCCAATTTTCTGCCAATTATCAAAAATATACAATACATAATTACAACAATTTCATAAATATCAACACAAATAATCGAATAATTATTATTAGAAAAATAGGGAAGTTTTATGAATAATAAAAATGAATAGCCTATGTATTCCCGAGCAAAGGCACGCTCATGCCTTCGCCATCGTGCTTGCTGCATGTGCACAGCGTGCGTCCGAGAATGGAAGCATGTCGTCCCTCCGTCCCGAGCAAAGGCACGCCTTCGCCATCCTGTTTGGTGGACGTGCATGGAGGCACCAGCGTGCCTCCGTACATGTGCACGGAGGTACGCTGTGCACGGAGGCACCAGAGCCCTCATGCCTTCGCCATCGTGTTTGTTGTGCACGGAGGCATCAGCGTGCACCAAAGTGCCTCCTTGCTGGTGCCGTGCCAGCATGCCTCCGTGTATGAGAATGAGAATCGAACGCTGTCTGCTCTGCCTTAGCAGCGTGTCTCAGTGCATGTAAGGCAACGATAGTGCACGAAGCCCTTCATGTGCATAGAAGCACGTTGCGCACGGAGGCACCAGAGTGCCTCCGTCCGAGAGAACGAAGGTTTATTTCCCAATTATATTTTTTATTAGAAAAACAGGGAAGTTTTATGAATAAAAATAGCTTATGTATTCCCGAGCAAAGGCCCGCTCATGTCTTCACCATCGTACTTATTGCATGTGCACAGCGTGTCTCATGCATGTGTACGCACAGAGGCACGCTGCGCATGGAGGCACCAGAGAGCTCATGCCTTCGCCATCGTGCTTGTTACTCGTGCAGGGAGGCATCAGTGTGCACCAGAGGGTCTCCATGCTAGTCCCGTGCCAGCGTGCCTTCGAGAATGGAGGCATGTCCTCACTCCGTCCCAAGCTAAAGCACGGAGGCACGCTGGTGCACGGAGGCATCAGTGTGCACCAGAGTGTCTCCTTGCTGGTGCCCTGCCACCGAGCCTCCGTGCATAAGAATGAGAATGAACGATGTCCGCTCTACCTTAGCAGTGTGCACTGAGGCACAATGTGCCTCCGTTCTTTTGTACGGAGCCGTGCACCAGAGTGCCTCTGTCCTGGTACAGTGGCAGCATGCCTCCGTGCACGAGAATGAAGGCACGTCATGCCTCGTTCGCGTGCATGAAGGCACGCTCCTAACGCAGCTGTAGTGCAAGGAGCCATTCATGTGCACGGATGCACGCTGCGCATGAAGGCCTCCGTACTGGTGTAGTGGTAGCGTGCCTCCGTGCACATGAACAGAGGCACCGATGCACGTTGTGCACGGAGGCATCAGAGTGCCTCCGTCTTGGTGCAGTGGCAGCGTGCCTCCGTGCACGAGAACGGAGGCACGTCGTGCCTCCGTCTGCGTGCACGGATGCACGCTACTAAGGCAGCAAGCCTCAGTGCACGACAACAGAGGCGCATCCTACCTCCGTCACACTTGCGCAAACTGCATATCTTTGCGCAAACTACATATCTTTTTTCCTTTTTTTTTCTCAAACCCACAACTTCTCTCTCTTACACAACCTTTCTCTCTTACACAAGCTTAGCAACAAAAAATGGAAATGGTAATTTTTTACACATTCTCATTGCTTCCAGTTCGAATTTTTGTAATTTTCATAACAAACGATAGGTTTCTACACATTCTTAATCATTTCAATTTCAATTCTATTTTTTTCAAACTAGCTATACCGTTACGTCTAACTAACTTTAAAGGGGTAAAAATATAGATATATCTACACGCGAGAATATAATCCTCTTTTGTGATTAAACTAATGATCTTCTATTAATAAATAATAAGCTCCATTGAGCAGTCTATAAATGGAAAAGATAAAACTACAAAATAATTTACATAAAGCAAAAATGATTACTTCAGTGTTTCAGGTTATGCTTTATTTCAAATATGAAATAAACAAAGGGAGTAATAATTAGCTTCAAGTAATGAAATCATCAAATCTAATGAACAAATAGCTATTAAAAATCACCTCATGTTTTCAGAACAATACTTTTTCATTATGGTAGTTTGGTACAAAGCTACAACTGCAGGATGGCCGTACTTGTTCAAGGCATCAAGCAATGTTGAGATTTGTAATCAATAATTTGGTATTGGATAAAATTTGACAAGCAAAGCAATGGTAATTGCTTAGTGTATAAATAATAGAACTGAGTTTGGTAACACTGTTATTACAAAAGAAAATAATCTTTTAATCAGATAATTGAAATCGATGATTTTATATTAAAAAAGACATGTAATTACATTATCAATAAAACTTACAATTTTAATCCAACAAATAAACAAGAAAAAAATATTTCCAAACTACTGACTTCACTTTCTCTCAATTGTTCTATATTCTTTAACTTGTTTAGATATGGAAGTAATAGAAGTTAAAATATTAGTTGTGAGGGAATATTCGTTACCTTTTTTATCTGATTACCACCTCCATCTCCAGAAGATCTGAGGGAATATTTTTTATATATAGTTGTTTATCTTATGGATAGTACAAACTGTGAATTACGAAAAAAGCGCCACAGAGAAATTTATGATGAAGGAAGAGAAACTCGAAATTCAAGCCGTCGAGAGTTATATGCCCAATCAAAAGAGTTAGGGAGTCTACGACGACAAGAAAAGGATGGTCAACCATCACTTACACATAATCGAAAGAAGAGAATAGCACAACAAGGTGTTTATAGAAAGTTTATTTATAGTACTTGTTGAGAAAACTTTTTTGATATGTTAAGTTTGTGTTGAGTTTGTGTATTCTATATGAATGTAATTGATGTAGATATCTATGCTTATTTTCGTTTTGTTGTTGTTATTATTGTCTTTGATTGCAGATACATCTGTAGAATCTATCTTTACGGTTTTTGAAAGAGGTAAGCATTTTTTTTTCCTACTTCCATGCGAAGAATATTTTCATTGACACATTATGTTACAAAGTTTGGCCTATTTTTTTACCAAATTGTTTAACTATACGGCCTCTTTGACGTCTTGGACTTCAAGTTCAAGCTGACACAAATAATCTTCATCAGGATTGTTTTCAACATGAAAAAAGTAAGTTTAAAAAAATTCGTTTTAGATTATTTGTGTTTGTTAGGGTGGCATTCAGGCTACTTTCATTCATTACAAAGTAATATATTTCTATCTTTTCATCATCATAATGCCAATTTGTTTTATTGTAGTTGTTGGCTGTAGTTATACTCTACCTTCAATTTACATACCTGATGGCATTAGTCAATATGCTTGCGAAAACAACCAGGTTACATCTAATGATGAATGCGTAGAAAATAATCAGCAAATTACAAATATTAGTCTGCAAAATATTCCTATTGAATCCCATGTTCTTGTTGAGCCAACAATTTGTTCACATTGTGGTGCAAAAAAATTCCATGGAGAGAGTAAATGGTTTTGTTGTTTTGATGGCAAGGTTAAATTGTATATACATGGTATGCCTAATCAATTATATGAATTATTTACTTCAAACTCAGTCGAAGCATTAAATTTCAAGAAAATTGCACGAAGTTATAACAACCGTTTTGCTTTCACCTCTTTTGGAGTCAAGTACGATAAAGATTTGTGTAAAAAAAATAAAGGTATTTATACATTTAGAATTCAAGGACAAGTATATCATTATATAAACCAACTGTTACTATCTGACAATAACCCAACGTATTTACAATTATATTTCTACGATAGTGAAAGTGAAATATCAAACCGGTTGAATATCTCAGATAAATTTTGTGAATCAATTTTACATATGTTAGTTGATATGCTTAAGATTAATCCTTACTCTAGATTTTTTCGTTCATTTAGTGATATTGATAATTTGCATACATGTCGAATACAAATAAGATGTGATCCAGGTCTAGATCAAAGAGTGTACAACATCCCAACGGCTTCACAAGTTGCGGCCGTTTGGGTTGATGATGACCGATCTACAAATAACAAAACTCGTGATATATCAATTTATGCTTATTCTGGTGCTTCACATAAAGTGCATTATTATTTTGGTCGTTACGATCCTCTTCAATACCCATTGCTTTTTCCTTTTGGCGAGCCTGGATGGCATGAGGATATTGAAAGAATTCATAATCACATCTTACATCCTCCTATCCAAGACAACCTTTTAAATATCAATAATATAAATTCAGCAGATGAGTTGATTGAAAGAGAGACTAGAGGTAAATAATGTCATAATTGGTTTTTTATTAAACATTTGTTTTTCTGCTTTTATTATCATTAATTATTTTATTTTTCCTTATAGTTATGAAGAAGAGAAACAAAAGGTTGCATGTGTCTTGTCGCGAGTATTATTACTATAAATTACAGGTTCGTGATTTAGATAATTGTGTTTTGCTTCATACTGGTAGGCTTCTTCAACAATATGTTATTGATATGTATGTAAAAATTGAAACTGCGAGATTGGATTATTTTCGTGATAACCAAAAACAAATACGAGCTGAAGTTTATCAAGGAATTGTTGATAGTGTCGAAATTGGTGAGAGTAGAGGTTCTAAGATTGGTCGAAGAATTATTTTACCATCTTCTTTCACAGGTGGTCCTAGAGATAATAAAAAACGATATATGGATACAATGGCATTGGTTCAAAGATATGGTAAACCAGATGTGTTCTTAAAAATGACTTGCAATCCTAATTGGCCAGAAATACAACAAGAACTAAGGTATACTGATGAAAAGCAAAATAGACCGATTTGATTTCACGAATATTTAGAGCTAAATTAGAGGAACTAAAAATTGACTTACTTAAAAGACATATTTAGGACATGTTGTTGCATATATATATGTTATTGAATTTCAAAAGAGTGGTCTTCCACATGCTCATTTTTTGTTGATTTTTAAGCATGGATCAAAAATTACTTCTACTGATATCGTTGACCAAATTGTTTCTTGTGAAATTCCAAACAAAAATTTTTACCCCCATTTACATCCTATTATTGTAAAACATATGATGCATTGTCCTTGTGGAAATTTAAATCCAAATAATGTATGTATGTCAAGTAAAAAAAATATGCAAAAATAAGTACCCAAAACAATATACAATGACAACTTCGCTTGGTAATGATTCATATCCACAA
The DNA here is from genome assembly GCA_035079005.1 of Fraxinus americana. Taxonomy (NCBI): domain Eukaryota; kingdom Viridiplantae; phylum Streptophyta; class Magnoliopsida; order Lamiales; family Oleaceae; genus Fraxinus; species Fraxinus americana. The sequence goes on along the minus strand of CM068713.1, from coordinate 5,506,799 downwards.
TACAGACGTCATAATGATGGCCAAAAAGTTAAAGTTCGAGGACATTTTTTAGATAATAGATGGATTGTACCTTATAATCCTTATTTAACATCTAAATATGATAGCCATATTAACATAGAAATATGTTCAACTATTAAAGCTGTGAAATATTTGTATAAATATATTTATAAAGGACATGATCGAATTCTTTTTCCATGAGTGACAATCAACAAGATGGTGATATTGATGAAATTTCAAGATATCAAACTGCAAGGTGGATTTCTCCATCAGAAGCAATGTGGAGAATTTATGGATTTGTATTGTCTGAAATGTCTCCATCAGTTGTTCCATTGCAGTTACATCTTGAAGACCATCAAGTAATTACTTACAAAGACAATGATAATTTACAATCGGTTGTAAGTAGAGAATATACACGAAAAATAAATTTAACTGAATTCTTTCATACCAATATTACAAATGAAAGAGCTAGATCACTCACGTATAGAGATTTCCCTTCTTATTTTGTGTGGAATGCAAACGGACGAATTTGGACTCCTAGAAAGCAAAAAAATGTAATTGGTAGAATAGTTACGGCTAATCCATCTGAAGGTGAAAGATATTACTTACGCCTTTTGTTAAATCATATTAAAGGATCTACCTCTTTTCAACAATTAAGAATAGTGAATGGTACATTGACATCTACTTTTCGCGAAGCAGCTCTCCTACATGGTTTATTAAGTGGAGATAATAATTGTGAGCTATGTTTAGTAGAATGGACTTGGGAAACATAATCATACATCAATTTATTGAAATCAGACTTAAAGAGCGACTATATATCTCCAACATATAGCAGTAATTAAATCACACCAATAAATGATTTGAAAATCAAACTTGAACAAGTATTTTAATTATTCAACGGAAGAAACATGATTAAATCCATGAAAATCTGAATAAATGTTAAATCTAACTCAAATCTAATTCAAAATACGGGAAAACATAAACCCTAGAATTATTTAAACAATGAAAAACACATCCTAAATTCTAGATCTCCTTAACAATTATCACAATCATCTATTGAAATCAGATTATAAATCGTTCATATACATGTAGCATAAGAAAGTAAATAATCACACCAATAGATTTAATGAAATAAAGATTCAACACATAGTTCAATTATTCGATAGAAAAAACAAGATTGATTCTATGAAAAACTTAATACATGTTAAATCAATTTTAAAATTAATTCATAAATATGAAAATCTAGATCTAGAAATGTATAGCAAAATAAATATCAAAGAGCATGAATAAATGATGTTGAAATCCCCGAATCCAATTGAGTTCCTCCCTTGCTTCACCTTTAGTTTAGTTCTTCATAGAGTTTCTTGAGCCAAAAGTGATGGAAGAATGGTGTAGAATGAAGAATGAGGCGTTCTGGGGTGTTTTGAGATGTATTTAGGGTTGAAAAGTCGTGCAAGATATGTAGCCAAAGGAGTTTGAGTCGTAGAAGGAAATCGGAAATTTCGTCCAAATTTAACCCCATGCGGCCGCAAGGTACAAACCCATGCGGCTGCATGGAACAAAAAATTGATACCCTTGAAGTCTCGGTAAATGCCCATGCGGCTGCATGGGTTTTATAACCATGCGGCCGCATGGTTATAATGTTTTCCAGCCGGATAGATTTTAGTATTTTGGTTATAACTTTCTCTACCGATATCCGATCAAGGTGATTCAAGATGCGTTGGAAAGCTAACTCAAAGGGCTACAACTTTACTTCAGATTCCATCTTCAAATTCGATCGTTTTCCATATCAAACACTGGTCTTAATAGGAGGCTGAAAACCGGTGTGAAACTTTTCACCTTGAAAGTTGATATTTGATAATGTTTTGGCTATTCTTTCACCCCTTTGACTCTTTGCTTCATCCAATTGACCTCTAAGACTCTTGAATCTTCATCACAAGGTTAGAAATAGGTTTAGAGTATTTTCACTTTAGTCCCTGAACTTTCACTTTCTTCCAATTTGGTCCTTTTTCGCTTGGTTCACCTCAATTTCGCTACATTCATCACTTTGTTCTGCAAAACATAAATTGCATAGAGTTAAGCTATATTCTAACATTTTAATCAACGATTGCTCATATTTTGACAATAAAATAAGTATGTAAAAACACACTTATCAGGACTATTTATCAAATGCCATCATCACTTCGTAGATTATTTGCTTCTATATCAACTTTTTGCAATCCTAACAATCCACAGTTCTTGTGGAATAAATTCAAAAGTTATATGGTTGAAGATTTCATACAACAAGGTACGTCATCTATCGATGCTGAAATAAAAACATTACAATGTATAAATTCTATATTAGAACCATTGAACAAAAGTATAAATGATTACCAATTAGTATCATTTGATATAAGCATCAAAGAAGACGAAAGATTAGCTAGAATAATCTCTGAAGTGCTACAGAATAATAGTAATCATAATGACACATTTGACGTAAATTCTTTAAATAAAGAGCAACTATATGCTTATAATATAATTTTAGATCGAATTTTTAACCATGATAGTGGAATGTTTTTTGTTGATGGACCTGGTGGGACAGGTAAAACATATTTATATAAAGCTTTATTAATAGCTGTAAGATCAAGAAATCTTATGGGTATAGCTACATCCTCTTCTGGAGTTGCTGCTTCTTCATTACCAGGCGGTAGGACTGCGTATTCTAAATTTAAAATTCCTTTAGATATAAATGATAACGTTGATTGTTCAATTAGTAAACAATCTGTATTAGCAGACCTTTTTAGAATGACAAAATTAATCATCTGGGATGAGGCACCATGGTTAATCGTCGCATTGTCGAAGCTTTAGATAAAATGTTAAGAGATATAAATAAAATAGATGTACCATTTGATGGAAAAGTTATTGTATTAGGCGGTGATTTTCGACAGGTTTTACCAATTGTTCAAAGAGGCAAAAAAGAAGATATAATACAAGCCAGTTTAGTTTTTTCATATTTGTGGCCTTCTTTTACCAGTTTATCATTGATACAAAATATGAGAGCTCAATTAGATCCATTATTTTGTAATTATTTACTTTCTGTCGGAAATGGTACAGAAAAAGAACACTCTTGTCAAATGATCACAATAAAATTTAAAGACGAATTTCAATCTTTAAAAAATTTGATTCGTGTTGTTTTCTCAAATATAGAAAATTATACAGAAAATTTAGACAGTATGATTAATAGAGTTATTTTAACACCAAAAAATGAATGTGTAGATCAAATAAATAATATTTTACTCCAGAAAATTCCTGGGGAAATGTTTACATACTATAGTTTCGATGAATCTATTGATAAATCTGAATAAAGTATCCAAGAAGATTTTTTAAACATGTTAACTCCAAATAGTATTCCCCCACATGAACTTAGTTTAAAACAAAATTGTCCTATTATATTACTTCGAAGTATTAATCCATTTGAAGGTTTATATAATGGAACAAGGCTTATTTGTAGAAGATTTGACAGAAATATAATTGATGCAGAAATTTCTGTTGGTGAATACCGTGGAAAGCGAGTGTTCTTACTTAGAATTCCATTTATACCACTTGAAAGTGATAAAACTTCAATTCCTTTTAAAAGGACTCAATTTCCAATTCGCCCTTGTTTTACAATGACAATAAATAAATCACAAGGTCAAACTTTAGACTTTGTTGGACTATATCTTCCAGAATCTGTATTTTCTCATGGATAATTATACGTTGCTTTGTCTAGAGCTAAACAAGTAAAGCAATAAAAGTTTTGATAAAGCCATTAGACAAATCTAATGCTCATGATACCTGTACAAAAAATGTTGTTTACCAAGAAATTCTTGCTCTTATCACATCTTCATAGCTATTCTGAAAATACTTTAAAGTGATTATTTTATATTGATAATATCAAAGACATTTAGAATATTGCCTCTCCATTTTTACATTTGCATGTTTGAATCAAAATAAATTGTTAAACATTATAGCCTGAAACAACATAAAGTATTCATGTCTTAGATATTACAGTCTATTATTCCGGTTGCAATTTTTTTCCTTGTTTATTTAGCTTCCTCTTCTACATGTATGAATATAGAAGAAAAAATTTGAAAATAATATTCAAAAAAGATGATAGTAAATTAGACATTCGGATTAAGCTCTAAATCTTATGCTTATTACATTACTATCTTACTTTTTTGCATTATTTACTTCTGTGTTCCTTCTATAATAATTTATAGTAAAAGAAAATATTGAAGATGATGATAGTTTGTATTTAGCTTAGTGTAAATTAAGATGTAGAGAATTTTTGTGCTGGTAGGTCACAAGCTTGTTATACTAAGAAAAATGGAATGATGTAATTTTGTATTTAATACAATTTATTTCTTTCAGCAATTTTAATGTTGGATGAACTTTTTTGTATTAAAATTTTGTGTAATCTAGGTAATATTTTAGAATTGTTATAGTGATGTGATGATATTAGTATATAGTATGTCATTATTCATCAATCAAACATATATATAGTCCTCAGATGCTACAATTTTCTCCTTCACAAATAAAAACTGAAATGTCCCTCGACTGGATGCTAAAACTTGGAGATTCATCTATTAACAAGTGGTATTTAAAGTTTTGATAGACACTTCCTGAGTTTTATGCATCTAATTTTTTTCTTTAGGATTGATAACAATACAGCTTGTTATACTCATAGAAATTGACTGTGGATTTTAACTTTGTGCAGTTATTTTCTTATCTTAGGTCAAAAACTTCTTTACTTATAGTAAATTTTGTTTGACGAAAATTGATTTCTGACTAATTCATTTGGAATGATTTTGGACGAATTAGTTCATATTTGTAGATTTTGTGAATTTGGTATTGTTAAACCTCAAATTTGTTTCTTTATAAGATTTTTAAGTGATGATTACGTTGAGAAAGAAATGAGCTTTTATTGGTTGTTTGATGAGCTATGAATCCAAATTAACTTTGGATATGTCAATTTCATATTTATCTTTTGTTAAAAAATCTGAAGAGGTAGCTGTGGATGAAAAAATACAAAATTAGTATGGAGTTTTATATAGATTAATATGACGTTTGAAATGTAATTGTTATTAGAATTTCTTCAAAACTTCAGTTGTAGAACAAATAAACATAAGAATTAGATTACTATTAGTTTGCAATATTATTTCAAAGTTATTATTTCTATATATGACATGATCTTAATAAGATTGGACATCTTTAGTTTCTTCTTTTGATTGTCTTCTACAGTATTATTATGCCTTTATCTTTGCCTCTTGAGTCTGCTTGGATATTTAACATGTATACATGCTGTATAACTGAAGAAATCAAAAAAAAATTCACCTAAAAGGAAAATTACTAATTTTGTGATTACTAGCCTGGGAAGATACTGATGAATTTACGAAATATATGATCTTCGTTGGCCATCTCAGTTTCACCACTAGGCACAAGTATATTTAGAATTTTATTTCTTAGTGCATTTCTCACCTTGTAATTTTCTCTTTTCCAGAAAAATGTGATCACTGGTTGCATTTCGTTTCATGACATCTCTCTGAAGACCATTTTTCTAAAGGTCATTTCATTTCCTTTTTAATATGTTATTTTTACTGGGCATCTAAGCTCTCTGGGATTTTTTTTAATACCTTCATTTTCATTTTTATATCTAAAATGAAGTTGGATCCAAGGTTTAGAACATGCTTAGAATTGTTGTTCCTGTGACTAAGTTAACTTTTCGAAGAGCCAAAATTGTAGATTCACTTATTGGACACTTTGCATCTAAAATTTGAGTTGCGTGTTAAATTTCAAATCTCAGGTCGGACACTTGACTATAAGCAAATGCTTGAGATTGCCAAGAACAGCTCATCTGTTAAAAAGAACTACAAATAACTTGATGGACAAATTATTACAATTGGACCTGAAAGTCCTCTACTAACCTTCTTTCATTGGAATTGAATATTCAATAACTATAACATTCACGATAACACCCTGTTGCCAGAAAATTCCAATATATTAGAGTGAGATCCTGTTGCTTAAACCTTCTTCTATATTTATTCTCTCCCTTATTATTTGAAACATGTTACTATTACTAGGTGCAAGCAACGTGCAATGCACATTTGCCTAATTTATATTTAATAGTTTTGTTTAAGAATTAATTTGTTATTAATAAAAATGTAATTTTTTTGGTTAATTAAATAATTAATGATGTAATGTTTATGTAATTGATAAATAATTAGATGTGTGATTTTGATGTTGTGATGTAAGTTGGTGAGATCGAAGAAAATAAGCAAAAGTTGACAAATCTGAAGAAATGGCTAAATTGTAAGGAATCCAAAGTTCGGGAACTAAAATGTAAATACTTAAAAGTTGTGCCGAACCTCACGATGAAGATTTGAGAGTGCTCGGAGTTAATTGGATAAAGGAAGACGTCAATGGAATCAAATTTAGTCAAAAGATTATCACAAATCAATTTACAACCGAAAAGTTATGCTCCGATGTTTTAGTCTCATATTGAGACCTATTTTTGGCATAGAAAGTGATCGAATTTGAGAATGATGTCTGAATCAAAGTTGTAGCCAGATGAGTTAGCTTTCCAACGCATTTTGAATCGTCTCAATCGGACATCAGAATACAAAGTTATGATAAAAACACTGAAAGAAGGTGCAGATGCCTGTTTAAAACAAGAAATTTCGTTATATAGTCCGTTAAAACAACAAATTCTATTAGTTTTTCCGTTAAAAACAAGAAATTCCGTTACATAGCCACTTTTAATATATAGAAGATGTAAGATGACAATGCTTTTTTCAGAAGAAGAGAAGGTGAAAATTTTTCAAGCACTAATCTTATTTTGGATTTAGTTATATTTGCAGCCTTAAATTATCAGCCTCCCACTGTATAAAGAGAGAGCTCATAATCCACAAACTAGAAACATTACCTCAATTATAGTGCAATCTTGAGACAAAAATCTGGTCCAAATTTGCATAAAATAACTAACAATCATTCCACACTATTAAATAACTAACTAAACTAAAACACATGCATTGCACGTGCATAGACTAGTAGTCTTAAAAATATTTAGAATTTTTGTTTTTTGGTAGTCTAAGTGGTAAAAAATGAAGTCACTAAAATACATTCTTTGGTCGCCTGAACATCGACCCTTGCCTAACAATTGACCTCTTTCTATTGTCGTTTTAGTCCCTTTTTTCCACTCCTCGTCATCAATCACCACCTTCTTCGCAACTTCACATGGCACAATACAGCTGACTTACAAAGACCAAAAGAGTTCCACATATCTCAGACTCTCTCCTTCTCTAATTTTTGATTCTCAATCATGTCTTCATCAATTGGAGATGGTACTCTCTCTCTCTCTCTCTCAATTTCTCCTTTTCTACTGTGTGTGTATTTGTTTCTGAATTGGAATCTTGATTTTGTAAGCAGCTTCGAATTATCCAAGCCTTTGTTTGTTGTGATGTGAGATTTTACCCTTTAATGTATCCCGCAAAATGGTAAGTTGTTTGAGAATATTGACTATTGGCTTCGTGCTGTAAATTCAATCTTAGGAGGAGGACTAGTCCAAGATCCTGTGTATTGATTATTGTTTTTATATTTAAGCACGGTGGGATGTTGTCGAATATGGTTGTCCTCTCTATAGTGTTTGTGTAATTTACAAAATAAATCGAAGATTATATGAATACTAACAGTTCCAACGAAGATTTGCTGGAGAAATGAAATGGATCATAGCTAAAACGAGCAGTTTTTTTAACTTATCTTTGATTTAGCTATTCTGAATCCGGTGAAATAGATATTTCACTTAATGATTTGTAGTACATAGTTATTGGTTAAGCAAGTGAATATGGTAGAACTTCGATAAGCAGAGTATATAATTGTTTTGATATAAAATTGAACTAGAATTATAATTCTCTTGCATATGGAAATACATAAGTTTTGAGGATCCTTTGGGACTTCAGTTTTGGGTTTTGATACGGAGGATAACCTGTTGTTGAGAAAATCATTACCCAAAAACACATAGAAGAAGAGGAATTCACTGTTTCCTTGCTATTTTTTGCTCTTGGATTGCCTGTCTCATGTGATGAGTAATCGACTGATCATGCTCACACAATTTTTTTGGGGAATCTAGTACATAAGAAGATAAATAATAACATCCTAGGATATTTCAAAGAAATTTTGAATACGTGTAATGTACTGCGGTTTCATAAGATATGTTTGTCATTGATTTAACGAATAACTGAATTCATAGTGGGCAATGGAGACTTGGAGAAAGGGTTGGTTACACGAACATCAAGCCAAAACCCGCTGGCTGAGACACCAACATCACAATCACCATCCTCAGCCAATGCACCAGCTCTGGTTCTGTCAAACTCAGGGAAGCGAATCGATCAAGCTGGAAAAAAGAAATACGTAAAAAAGGTGACTGGCCGGCACAATGACACTGAACTTCATTTGGCTGCTCAAAAGGGTGATCTTGCAGCAGTGAAGCAGATACTCAATGATATTGATTCTCAAATGGTGGGTACACTAAGCGGAGCGGATTTTGATCGGGAGGTCGCAGAGATCAGGGCATCAGTTGTGAATGAGGTAAATGAGTTAGGAGAGACAGCATTATATGCTGCAGCAGAAAGAGGGCATATTGATGTGGTAAAAGAGCTATTGAAGTATGCAAATAAGGAAACACTCGCAAAGAAGAATCGTTGTATGTTTGATCCTTTGCATATAGCTGCGAGTCAAGGACACCAAGGTCATTATCTAAGCCTCGTTGATTACTTTTTCAAGTTTTTTTCTTATTCTGGAGTATTTCAGATTGAGCTCCCTATTTATTTCTCTGGTTTGGTTATGTGAATTTTTATCTATGCTAGAAACTTGACACAAGACAGTGCAGTTATTATATTTGGAGCGAAGAAAGATTGGATTTAGGTTGGTTGTGTATTGTGTCAAATTACTGTGAAATGAGGTCTTGTTTTGACTTATAAATTCCTTTATGTTAGTAAAATAAGATAATCCACTGTCTCTCTTCAGTTGCTGGATGCGTAGGATTTTGAGGAAATGTCCAATTTAATTACTCTCATTATTCGGGGTTGTGGGGGCGATGAAAATATTCTCAAGGACAAACCGAGACTTTTTACAGTTACTTGTAAATTTAGTCCACTTGTATGGTGTAACTTAGGATCATTGAAATATTCTTTACTTTAAGCTTAAACAGGAGAGATGTTAAGCACACGTGTGTGTAATTGTGCTATGTGTTTATTGTGTCAAGCCAATTCTTTTCTCCTTGCCCAGTATTTTGCACTGACATTCCCTTGGGTGGATTAAATTATCTAGATTGTAATTTTCAGATTTAAGCCATTTCATATATACCAACTAACTTGTTCACTTGAAAATAATTTGTCACACTTGTGCCATGAATTCCTCGTTCAATCTTCAAATCTGACCACATTTCAAAAAAAAAAAAAGAGATAAAATCACACTTCAAGCGTTTGACATAGTTTGCAGATAACACGAACAGATTTCGTCTCTGCAGCATATATATGATAACAGCAGGTAATTTTTGTCTAGCTGAAACTGACATTTTACCCTTTCATTGCAGCTATTGTCCAAGTATTGTTAGATCATGACGCTGGACTGATTAAAACGATTGGTCCTTCCAATGCAACCCCTCTTGTAACTGCTGCTTGTAAAGGACATATAGCTGTAGTTAATGAATTGTTGTCAAACGATTGTAGCTTGCTAGAAGTTTCTAGATCAAATGGAAAAAATGCATTGCACTTAGCTGCCAGGCAAGGGCATGTAGACATCATCAAGGCATTGCTTGACAAAGATCCTCAATTAGCTAGAAGGACAGACAAGAAAGGACAGACAGCACTGCATATGGCTGTGAAAGGAGTTAACTCTGAGGTTGTCAGATTGCTTCTCGAGGCTGATGCAGCCATTGTGATGTTGCCTGATAAATTTGGAAACACGGCATTACATGTAGCCACGAGAAAAAAGCGAGCAAAGGTATGTTACTGCTGCTTTAGTTTCTATAATTATTTTGACCTTTAACTTAATGTATAGAAAATTTACCTGAAACCAAATTGGATTTTCTTTTGCTGTTGATAACTGCAAATTTACTTGATCACTATCATTAATCATGTAGTCTCATGCTCCAAAACTGTTTGTATCAGCATGCTCATTACTATATTTGAAATTCTCAACGGACTTCTGATGATTTGTTCAACTTGTGAATACTGTCCAGTAAAAACATGCAATAATTTGCTTTCAGAGGCCATTGGAAGATCAGTCCTGCTTTTAATTAATAAGATAAACAGTGTAAAGATGAGAACTATTATTTTTGTGTATTTCTACTCTCTGGAATAACTATCCAGGTTACTTTCCACGTGTACAAAGTCATAGCATTAATAACAACTCTTTTGAGTACTTTCCAAGGGGACAGGATCCTAGTACTCGAAAATAATGGATCAGTAAGCTTACAAGGGGACAGGATCCTAGTATAGCTTATTAAATTGTGAAGAGTAATCACTTTATTGATGCATAGGATATCTCTTTCAAAATTGTGCAAACTAAAAAAATTGAGATGACTGTGTAGTTTTCCTTATTGGTGCAGATGTGGTTGTTTGATAATAATAAAATTTTAAAACTTGTCGTGTGCTATGTGATATGAATGTTTTATTAATTGCAATTGGTTTATTTTATTTGCTAGTATAGAAATTTAGTGCATTTATTACATAGTCCAACTATTTCACATTATAAAATGTGAGGTCTGTTAAGAGGAAATTCAGTGAAGATATATGATCGAAACTATAACCTGATTATAGATACTTGAATTTGAATTGATTCGAGTTAAATCTATAGAAACTTTAACCCTATTAAATATCAAATTGACTGATGGAGTAGCTTATAATTATAAATAATTGTGTGTTGATATACCTATCAAAAAAAAAGAAAAAAATGTGTGTTGATAAAAGAAATTGTTGTTATTTGTTTGCATCTCCACTATTTATAGCTATATCAATTTTCTGGTAACGTTTGATATTAATAACAGGAAATGTGTACCAAGTGTATAAATATTTCCCATGATGTTTGGCTAAGCTTATAATTTTAATATTTAGTATAATCTTCCTCATCTTGACTCATGGCGTCTTAATATTAAATAATTTTACTTACGTTGGTTTCTGGTTGTCCAACTATTTACTTTATTTATCTGAAAGTGAGACAGTATGCTCAATTGGTTTCTTATTATGGATGCTCTATCTAGAAACCTACATACTCTTTTATCACTTATTTCTTTTTTCTATGCCTCCTTCGGCAACTTTGAAACACGTGTAACAAAATGCTGTTTGAATATTTCCTCGTGCAGATAGTTAACGAGTTATTACGTCTCCCTGATACCCATGTCAATGCACTGACCAGAGATCACAAAACAGCTCTTGACATTGCGGAAGATCTTCCCCTCTCTGAAGATTCTTCAGACATAAAGGAATGCCTGTGTCATTATGGTGCTGTTAGAGCTAATGAGTTGAACCAACCAAGGGACGAGTTACGGAAAACTGTAACTCAAATCAAGAATGATGTCCATTTCCAGCTTGAGCAAACTAAGAGAACAAACAAAAATGTCCATGGAATTGCTAAAGAACTGCGGAAACTCCATCGGGAAGGGATTAACAATGCCACCAACTCAGTGACTGTCGTGGCCGTGCTCTTTGCCACAGTTGCCTTTGCGGCAATTTTTACAGTGCCCGGTGGGGATAAAGATGATGGGACGGCTGTGGTTGTGCATAGTGCTTCTTTTAAAATCTTCTTCATCTTCAATGCCATTGCACTTTTTACTTCGCTAGCTGTTGTTGTAGTTCAAATTACATTGGTTAGAGGCGAGACGAAGGCCGAAAGACGTGTAGTAGGAGTTATTAACAAACTAATGTGGTTGGCTTCCGTTTGTACTTCACTGGCATTCATGGCATCGTCTTATATAGTGGTTGGACGCAAATATGAATGGGCTGCAATGTTGGTTACAGTTGTCGGAGGAGTGATAATGGGCGCAGTTCTTGGAACCATGACATATTATGTGGTAAAGTCGAAGAGGACACGATCAATTAGAAAAAGGGAAAGGCATGCTCGGAGCGGCTCCAACTCATGGCTTCACTCAGAGTTTTCAAACTCAGATATTGACCGCGTTTATGCCCTTTAATGGAAGACAGCGTAAAAGGGAGGAGATATGGGATGATTTACGATATAGTATCAAGGGCATGAAAGGTAATTTGCATGGCGGGTTTATTATCGTAAATAAGTAAATAACAATGTTGTAAGAACTTACTCAGCTGGTTCAACTGAAAAACCTGCACCATCTTAGAACCGGTCCAAGTATAGCTTAAAAACCGTACGTTATAAACCGGGTTCAGCCATTTGAACCGGCCATGGGTTAACCGGCTTTTCGGTTGTATATCTCTTTAAAAATGATCTTTTTTTGTCAAGGAGCGGTTAAGGCTTGACATATATGATAGTATGATACTATGCTGTTATGAATGATTTTCGAAGCCATTACCTTTTCTGAACGTGCAAACTAAAAGTAATTCATAAATTAGAAATATAGTTGTTATATTAAGATATGATGGTCAGTTACTATAGTGCTTTATGCGCTCTACATCAAGTTCTAGACGTTCACATCGACCGTCTAGAAATCCAAGTGCTTATAAAGTAGATTATTCGTAGCCCAATTATATTAAAAAAATAAATATTATTCTCGTTTCATGGATTATTATTCTCTTCTGTTGGATTTATTGCTACATAAGAAAATCAAAAAATATAAGAAAAACTTTTGGGAAGCATTAGATATCGAATAATGCTAGAGGTACATAATGATGATGTGTCAATCATCCAGTTGTTGATGTGTAAGTGTGAAATTTGAATTAAATTTTAAATTATATGCCACTTGTAATTATGTCAACCCTTATGTAGATACTTATGTACTTGTAGCATTACTCTTAGATATCTGCAGTTTCTTTTTGTGGACAAATGTTGAAGTTGGGTGGGGAAAGAATTTCTTGTTATGTGGTGATCAGTGCCCTACAGTGCTGAACATCATCAATCGATCTTTTTTAGAGGCTTCCTTTTTATCGTCAATTTTGTCAAATATCTGGCTGACAGATTTACATAGTTTAAGGTTGTGTATATTCCACTTGGGACAAAATGAATCCACTTGAAAGCTGTCGTCTGTCATGTCTGAATCCGGTTTATCTGCTCTATTTGAATTCATTTTTCTTCAAAAATGGGGGAAACTTCAGACGGTTTCGAGAGGCCACCGGCTGCAAGGTGTTTACTGGGTCGGGTGGGTTAGAAGTTTAAAATAGATTGAGTTGGTTCGATAAGTTAATAATTTTGAAAAATAAAAAATTATTATGCCCCGCCCGTCGGGTTTAGACTTACATGTATTGCATTCTATTAGAATATGCATGGGCCTAAATATCGAAACCCGGTTCCACCTTGTCTATTTTTACCTCGCTAGATAGGCTTTTGACTCCGATTTCCTCCTTCACTAATATAAGTACTGTTACTCTATTGGAATTTGATTAATAACTCCATGATTACTTTCAAAATTCTTCGATTATAAGTAAAGTAGGGGCATATTGTTTTACGATAAACTAAAATTATTTGAAACATTGATTATAGAATTGAGCTGAGTAACGGAAAAGAAGTTCATTGCTTGCCTTTAAATTTATTGAAAACAAAGTAAAAGTAGATTATGACTTTAGTTTAATCCATATGAGCTCATATATAAAGTGGTTTAAGGTTACCTTTCGTCTCGATATGTATCATTTTCTTTGAAAAATGAAGTGAGATTCGAATTCAACAACGAATTTGAGTCTAGTAGTAGCTTTACTCTACTTTTTGAATTTGAACATCTTGGATAGATCGCTTATGCAATGATCGGAGTTCTACTCACGGCACTTGAATTACGGGAATTTGTACCTTGGAGGAAAGGGGCTATAGTACACGCTATGGGCGCAGCAGGAACCATAAAAATCTAAAAATGAATTGAATTTATTTAATTGCCTAGAATTATTTTTAAAAATAAACACAATTAAATAGTTGCAATAATATCTTAGTATATTAATACGTGCTTAGCTCCTAGAAAATTGAATCTGGTGCCATGTAATAATGCCGTATAAATATAATTTTGCGCTCTAGATTTAACATTAGAGTGATTACAAAATGTGACATTTTATATCGACAAACTTCAAGTTAAAATTGAAATCTACTACACAGACATAGTACTTCTAATATTTCTACACATTTGCAGAAAGACTGCAAAATAAACTCGGTGCATGTTTAAAACAGAAAATTTAACATGGGAAAAACCCCCCACATACAGGTGGGGGTTTCACAGGGGCCTGCGAGGCCTCTCACAGCCTGGCTGGCCTCACATGTTTTAAAAAAAAGAAAAAAAAAAGAATTAAGCTAAATAAACATAATGCTTGACATATGGATTGACCGACCTCTCATATTGCATGTGGGTCCCGACCTGAATTAAATAATGCCAACCTCCCCTATGTGTGTGTTGTGTCATCCCCTATGTCAATCATTATGTTTGTGTAGCAAAACTCAAAAAAAAAAACATCCCCTCCCCCCTATGTGTCTTGCCTGTAAACCAACCACCCCCTTTTCCCAGTACATCTAGCATATCCCTTTAACATGGCACGACAATTTCTTCTTTAATCCTATCTTGTAGCATTCAATCCAGACATACTATCCTCGTCTTCCTCAACCCCTGCAAAGCTCTGGTCTTTCTTGATCATCAAAAACCACTCTCGAAGCGGACATTGAACAAAACCCAAGATCACTAACAGTCTTTCTTGAAGAAATTTCTTGCTGATGAGACCTTTTACAATGTGCAATGGCCGCCTGAATTGAGTTCTCAAGCTCTGATTTTCCACTTATACTTCTCTTCAAAAACTTCGTCTCCTGAAATCCATTAGAATCCGTTGAACTCGAACTCAAACCTGAATTCGAAGAATTAGATGATGAAGACAAGGCTGAAGATTTAGCCTTTGATGTTCTCTTAATGGCTCCTGAAAATGATTTTCTTTGACATTTTGTCTGAATTTGCCCAAATGGGATATTTTTAGAGGTCTTGGAATGTTGCAATGCACATTTTTTGGCCTTTGAAATTGATCCTTCACAAACAATATTTCTTGAGGACTCAACTGAGCAACTAGATTTGGTGAACAAAGATTTGAGATAAGCCTGGGAAGCTTTGAGTTTGGATCCAATTGTGGATTGCTTAATAAGTTTTAGAGGTTTTGTCCATGACTTGTTCGTGTTCGAATTGGCCGGTTCTTCCTCGAAAACCTGTTGAGAAAAATCACGATCAGATAACGATATAATATAACACACAGCAACATGTAAACAATTAGGCTGAGGCAAGGGTATTTCGCTCTCCTTAAGGTTTCGGTATCATGATTTACAATAGCCCAACTGAGACATGTTCAGCTCTATCCAATCCACGAACTCAAAGATCCATACTTTTCATTCGTCACTAATACTCTCGTAAGAAGTGAGAATATATTATCAGAGTAATTCCAAAGAGATACGAGATATTTATAGCTTTTATTAAAAAATTCTACTATCTATAATTTGTATATATCGATTTTCATGTTCTTCACTAACTGTCGTATTCAAGAAGGATGATACGATTATACAAGTAACGATGATCTATGATCTCTAGTGTTAAGGGTTAAATTCCACACGATTAAAGATGAAAACATCGAACAACATATAAGAGCTTGGGCTAGTAGAACTCACATAAGTGCTCGATTGATCAGTCGAATATTCAAGAAAATATTCGTCCGGATAGAGTTCTCTGCTAACTTGGCAAGAATCAGCGGGAGAAATATTGCACGACTCAAACGGAGTATTGGATGCAGGAGTGAAAAATGGAGTGCTCAATAAAGATTCTTGCAATGGTTCAAAAGTGGTAGAGGAATAACTATTATGTAGGATTTTCTCCACCATATGGAGGCGGGGTGGGAGGTGGAGGGGGAGGAGTTTTCCTTTGTAAAAGAGCTCGTCCGCCGGAGAAGTGGTGGTGTCTCGGCCGGAGGAGCATGAAAAACTGTGGAACTCAAATTCTTCTCTATGGTGTGAAGGTGAAAAAATGGTGGCTGATGAACCAACTTCCATGTCAATGCAGCTATCATTTGCATCCATATTCTCTCTGGAGAATATATACACACACAAACACGAAGTGGAATGGGAGGTTTGGGGAAGAAATGGAGGGGAAGAGCATCATTTTAAAAACGTGGTGGATGAGAAATGTGAAAACAGAAGATCAGGAAGTTTGTCTTTACCCTGCCTCCACTCATCCATGTAGGACATGTTACCTACCAAAATTTTTGTTCACTTCTGTTGAGTTCACTTATCAAGTATTGCCCCGCACAACACTAATACTCAATTTTGCTAAATCGACTCTCATCGAGAATTCATACATCCCTTATTAATGTATGCATGGGTATAGATAGGTTCGACCTCAATAGAAAAAGAAAATTGAGCACCTAACAATGCATCTTCAAATACAAAAAATTACGAGATCATCCGTTCTTTCGGGGTTGACAAAGGGATGGTATCATTCGAGCCTCTAATGATATTTCCTAGAGGTCTGAAGAAAGCTTCTGCACTAAAACCACCTATATGATCGGATTGGACGGTGAATCGAAACATAGTTTACATGTGTTAAGCACATTGATAATGGTTGGAGAAGAGAGATATTTGGTGATTTGAAGAATATTTGCTAATATTGAAGAAAATATTATAGCATGATTTGGAGAATATTGGTTGATGATAATTGGAATGTTTCCATAATTTGTTATATTCTTATCGTGATTGTCTCATTTATAATAAGACAACATTGTTATAATATGATTATATATGTGTCATTGTAACACTTTGGATATAAGTGAATATAGTCTTTTCTCTTTTCTTGTGGACGTAGGTTTGTCACACTGGCTTCAAACCACGTAATTCTTTGTGTTCTTTCTTATATATTGAATTTTTCACTAATAGCTTCTTAGTGCTTAGAGCAATTCCTTAACTAGTCGATGCTTTCGAACATAAACCGAGCTAGTAATCAGTGTCTTTATAGACTAAAAATTATTCTTAAATAACTGGAATGACACTCGATCAACAGGCCAATTTAATCAGAAGTGAATGAACTGACTATGACTTGACCCAGTTTCACTCTGAGCTAAATATTTCATCATTTTTCAATTTCAATCAGCACTTTTTATTCAAAGTGCAATGCAATTTCAACCAGATTTTCAGGTTGATATTAAAAAAAATTATTACTCAAATAAGAATAAATTATTCTATGTTTCTTTTAAGTTTAAAAGTTATATTTAAGTAAATAATATCTTTCTTTTCTAAATCTCATCAGTCTTTTTACTTCGCAATAACTCGGGATTTAATCACATAGATATGATAAATCTTTCGCATGTAAATTCAATGAATGAATTACCTCTCGATGATCTTGAATTCGATCAATATCATGAATAACAATATCTGAGCTATCAAATCAATTCGTCGTCGAGACTTGAATAGTATAACATAGGAAGTAAATAAAATCTTACTTTTCTCAACCTTGGAAGTGAAGGAATCAAAGCCCGCTTTCTCCTAATCACATACATATTAATTATATCAGCTAATTAATACAAAGATTCAAGAACTTTATGCCACTTGTTTTCTTTAAGGGGCATTCACACCTTACCGCACTTTAATTTGAAACCACAACACTCGTCTTTTTTAACTTTTAGGGATTATTAAATATTGCAAAATAAATAAATAAAACTAATATATTTTAATACCTAAAAAACTTGGATTTAATGAATGATATTATATAAATACTACTTTGGAGTTTGAGAACCCAACTTTATTGAAATTAATGTACTCAATGTTCACGTGTTACATTCTTCAGGACCTTTGTTGCAATTATTCTATTTGTCCTTACTTGTATCTGTTTCATAGTTTAGGACTTAGATGGGATATTAGCTTTCTCTTTCTGTTATGTTTGTTTCTTCAAGCCGTGTATATATCTTGGACGATGAGCTCATTTTCAGTTGAGAGTTTTGGAATAAAATTGAAATCTCTATTCTTCGAATCTCGATTTCTTCATGGTATCAGAGCTTGAAGATCTTGGAGATTGGATCTAATGCTTTAGATTATTAGTAATTTGAAATACTACAGTTCAAATGGCTGATGAATTCGAAGAAGGGAATGATTCAGAAATAAATGGAGATCAACGAAATGGAGGTCGTCGCGAAGCCGATGAAGGAGATCCACTTCAGTTAGGTAACTCTGATCACCCAGGGATGTCGCTGTTACTCTTTATGGTAAGAATTTTCTGGCTTGGAGTAGGTCGATTAAAATTGCACTTGGTGCAAAAATGAAGCTAGGGTTCATCGATGGCACCATTGAAACTCCAGCTAAGAATTCACCTCAATTTGTGAAATGGAACAGAGTCAATTGCATGATAACTTCATGGATTTTAAATTCTATTTCAAAAGACATAGTTGAAGCTTTTTTATACACTACCTCTGCTAAAGAGTTATGGAATGAGTTAGAAGAGAGATTCGGAGGTTGTAATGGTCCACAACTATACCAGATACAAAGGGAAATCTGCTCAATAACACAAGGTAGTCAATCAGTATCTCAATACTACACTAAATTGAAAGGTCTATGGGATGAATTAACATATCTCATGCCTCTGCCTGAATGCATCTGTGGCTCAGCCAAGACAGTGTCAGATATAACTTCATTTAACAGATTGATGCAATTTCTCATGGGATTAAGTGAAGAATATGAACAAATTCGAAGTCAAATTTTAGTTATGGAACCATTACCTACTGTTAACAAGGCTTATTCTATGATTCAAAGGATTGAAAAACAGAAAGAGGTACACATAGCTTTTGGTAATGAGACTGAAATGAGTGCTATGTTTTCTAGAACAAACAATCTGAGGAAAGATCAGGCAGCTAGACCTATAGGAGGAAAAAATTATGATATGGTAAAGAGGGAGAGACAATTATTATATTGTACTCACTGCAAAGTTAATGGTCATAACAAGGATGGTTGTTTCAAACTCATAGGATATCCAGAATGGTTCAAACAATTAAAAAATCAACATAGATCTGGACCTGTGCGTTTTTCAAACATGGCTGATACTCCACTGGGAACCACTCAGGAAATGAAAGATAAACCGCAACCATAATCTTTCAGAGATGATACAGCATGAACTGGTGAAGATGATGAAAGAAACAAGCGTAGATGACACTGCGGTTAATTTTGCTCATTTTGGTGACTTCGATTACGTTCTCAAACCCGAAACCATTCTGACTTTAAATGCTTCAAACCTTTTAGAAATAGGTTCTTGGATATTGGATACTGGAGCATCTAATCATATGTGTAGCAATTTTAATCTGTTCAAAACACCTGAACAATGCATATCTGCTATTCCAGTTTATCTTCCTGATGCATCCATCAATTTTGTTCAACACACTGGAGACATCATTATCCATCCTACTATTGTCTTAAAAGATGTTTTACACATTCCTACCTTCAAGTTCAATTTATTATCTGTCAGCAAGCTGACAAAACATTCGAGATTGAAACTCATTTTTTATGATAACCATTGCATTTTACAGGACCATCGGACTGATGAAATCAAAGCAGTTGGTAGACTTTTCAGGAATCTCTATATACTAGATCAAGCCTCTTTTTCTCCATCAATTCTAAATAAATTCAAAGTTTCCATTTGTAATCCTGTTTCTTCTCAATGTAATAATCTGCCTGTATCATCAAATCTTGTTATTGACAGATCCTTGAATCTTTGGCATAAGAGACTTGGCCATGTTTCTACTAAAGCTATGAAACATTTAGATATCTTGAGTGCTTGTAATGATGATTGTCCTCCATATTGTGATATTTGTGCCATATCTAAACAAACAAGGTTACCTTTTCCAACCAGTTCGATTCAAACCACACTGATAGGGGAACTAATTCACATAGATCTATGGGGACCCTACAAGCAAGCTTCCATTTCCAGGGCACATTATTTTTTAACCATCGTTGATGACTTAAGTAGAGCCACTTGGACATTTCTTCTCAAACATAAGACTCAGGTGTTACAGACTTTCAAGGGCTTTCACCAATTTTTTCGAAATCAGTTCCACATTGATATTAAATCTGTTCGATCAGATAATGGCACAGAGTTTGTTAATTCTGTTTTTAGAAAATTCCTTATTGATAATGGTATAATACATCAAACGACTTGTGTTTATACACCTCAACAGAATGGTGTTGTAGAGAGGAAGCACAGACACTTATTACAAATTGCTAGAGCTCTCATGTTTCAAGCAAACTTGCCTAAATTTTTTTGGGGGGAATCTATTCTGATGGCCACATACATTATCAATCGTTTACCTACTCCAATTCTTAACTGGAAAACACCGTTTCAGATCCTCCATAACAAACCACCTTCCTATCAAAATCTCAAAGTTTTTGGGAGCCTTTGTTATGCTACTAACCCTCAGCCTTTCAAGGACAAGTTCTCTCCTAGAAGTTTTAGGTGTGTTATGGTGGGTTATAGTCATGGTACCAAAGGATTCAAGGTTTATGACCTTAAAAGACGACAAATTCTGGTTTCTCGAGACGTTGTCTTTCATGAAAATGTCTTTCCCTATAGAGTCAATTCCACTTCAGATCAGTTTTTACCTCTCCCTATTCCAATGTTTGAACATCATCAAGATGATCATATTCCTGCTGAAGCCTCTGTTTTTCCTGTTAATCTGCCCCCTGCTGCTGATAATCACAATGATGGTTCCTCATTCTCTACAGACATGTTACCTGCGAGTACTTCTGGTCCTATTCAACCTTGCATCAGGAGGAGCACCAGGCCAAAAATTCCACCTATATGGATGCAAGATTTTGTGTCCAATCTCACCCAATCATCTGAAATTCCTACTTCTGCCTCCATTAATTCCAACACTGCTTCTTCAATCTTCACCCCTAACACCTTTCCATACTATACTTCACCTTGTTTTCACCCCACATATGTTGACTACCTGGCTAACATTACCACTATCCAAGAACCTACTTCATACAGGGATGCAAGCTCACAGAAGGAATGGTCTGAAGCTATGAGAGCCGAACTTGATGCTTTGGAAAAAAATGAGACTTGGGAGTTAACCTCTCTGCCTTCTGGAAAGAAGCCTATAGGTTGCAAATGGGTTTTTAAAGCAAAATTAAAGGTTGATGGCACTCTAGATAGATGTAAAGCGCGATTAGTTGCAAAGGGTTTTAATCAAATTCCTGGTATTGATTTTTTTGAAAGTTTTTCTCCTGTGGCCAAACCAGTTACTATCCGATTGTTTATTGCTATTGCTACTGGAAAAGTTTGGCCTATTTGTCAGCTTGACATTAACAATGCCTTCTTGCATGGTCTATTGGATGAAGAGGTATATATGTTACCACCTGAGGGTTATCACTGTGTCGCTATTGGGCGGGTGTTTGCAAGCTAAAAAAGTCTCTTTATGGTCTTAAACAAGCTAGCCATGATGGAATTCTGAATTAACTAAGCATCTCATCACTTTTGGTTTTCACCGATCATGACATGATCACTGCTTGTTTACTATGAGCACCTCATCTTCCTTCACTGCTCTTCTGATTTATGTCGATGATCTGCTCATTACTGGTAGTGATGAACAAGAAATTGGTCGTGTTAAGGCATCTTTGCACAAGGCTTTCACTATCAAGGATCTGAATTATGCTAAGTATTTTCTTGGTATTGAAATTGCACGATCCCCAGAGGGCACTTACCTAAATCAGAGGAAGTATGCTCTTGATATTATAACGGATGCTGGTCTACTGGGAGCTAAGTCTACTTCTACACCGTTACCTAAGGGTCAAAAGTTTTGTTCTTCTGATCCGGTTCTTTTTTCAGACCCTGAACGATTTCGAAGACTCATTGGCCGTTTACTTTATCTTACTCTTACCAGACCTGATTTAACTTTTGGCGTGCAGCAATTGAGTCAGTTTATGCAAAGTCCTTCTGTTACTCACTGGAATTCTGCTTTACATATTTTACGTTATGTTAAAGGTACTTTGTCCAAAGGTTTGTTTTTCCCTGTCACTAATTCATTTGTTCTGGAAGCCTTCAGCGATGCAGATTGGGCGACTTGCCCAGACACTCGCCGTTCCTTAACTGGCTATTGCATTTTTCTTGGTGGTGCATTAGTTTCCTGGAAGACCAAGAAGCAAACCACCGTCTCCAGAAGCTCTGCTGAGGCAGAATACAGAAGTTTGGGTGCCACTGTTTGTGAGTTGCAATGGATTCGTTACATTCTTCAGGATTTCAACATCACCATCTCTCTTCCTGTTTCCTTATGGTGCGACAATCAGGCAGCCATCCACATTTGTGCTAATCCCGTTTTCCATGAGCGCACCAAGCACCTTGATATCGATTGCCACATTGTTCGCGACCAGTTCAAACTCGGATTTGTTCTTCCTCGTCATGTTTCCACTAATGATCAACTCGCTGATCTTTTCACCAAATCTCTCCCGGCTCCTCAGTTTCGATTTTTACTCTCCAAGTTGGGCTTGATGGATTTCCATCAATGTCCCACTTGAGGGGGGGATATTGAAATTTATGTACTCAATGTTCACGTGTTACATTCTTCAGGACCTTTGTTGCAATTATTCTATTTGTCCTTACTTGTATCTGTTTCATAGTTTAGGACTTAGATGGGATATTAGCTTTCTCTTTCTGTTATGTTTGTTTCTTCAGCCGTGTATATATCTTGGACGATGAGCTCATTTTCAGTAGAGTGTTTTGGAATAAAATTGAAATCTCTATTCTTCGAATATCAATTTCTTCAAACTTTATTTACTAAGTTAAACTCTTTTACTGGATTCCTGGACTTTTTTTTTTTTTTTTTAACTTCAATCTTTTTGTCAGTTCGTGTGCATCTTTGTCAAAGTTCGTCAAAAATTTTAGCTTAAAATATTGTCGATCTTTTGTATTTACGGAACGTGATAGTTAGACGATTAATAATCATATTAATGATGTGAATCCAAGGATAGAAAAAAAAATTGAAGAATAACGTCTTGTTCGTCACTTTCAACTCTATCGACTTTCTCGTTTCTTTCGCTAAATATTATAGGAGAAAAAAACTGCACTTACATTCTTCACAGTCAATCTAAAATTCAAATAAAGAGACGGAAATGTGGTAAGTTGACAATTAACGTGGAACTTGTAAAATCTTATTACATGATCTTAGTTTCTATCCATGTCCCTTGCTAGCTTGTGATGCATTGCATTTCAACATGACATATCATGGTTGCTACGGGTCCACTAGCTTTATATCTTTCAATGCATCCAAAAATAAATTGAATGAAGTCGTGAAAAGCCCATTAATCTTATCTTAATCCGAAATGATTTTACCAATCCCAATCCCTAAGTCAAGCATTATTTGTCTTTGACAACACCAAGAGCCAAACCCACAAACAATCCTTTCCAACTATAGAAACTATAAGCAATTATAGCCACAAATACACTGACCCACTAACACCTCAAAATCTGGGTTTTATGGCTCTTTTGCTGGGTTGAAAACTTGAAACATCATCAGCAAATAGAGGGTTTCCAATTTGATGATAGGGGGCATTCATTGCCGATTATCCAACCAGCACCAGAACAATATCCAATAATTGATTATTTTCAAATAACAGCTCTGACAAGTCATTTTTAAGCTAAATTCCCACCATTTTTTGTACCCTTCAATACAAAGCAATGGAGCCCCTTGACAATCATGATACCCTTGTAAAGACAAACAAGTTTTAGCTTCTATAATCCAATTTGTAAAAGTTCTGGTTTGATCAATCAGCATCAAATAAAAAAAAACAAAAAACTACAAGCCCCACCTGCTTCTCTCTCATTTACCCTTCTTCAAATGTTTGGCAAAACTTAAAAATAAGTTACTTTATAAACTTTTGCATAAAAACACATTTGGATCTGTTACCATCTTGTCTATTATTGCATACCAAACATGTGTGTGCGCAACAAGAACTTGTACACATTTGTTGGTGAAACGTGATCAACCAAAATCATTTATATCTATAGATGCTAAAATACGAATTCTGCTTAAAATGTCACCTGCACACACAAAGTATATCTAAGTTTGTCCAACTTCTGATAACTATAAAAAGAACTTTTTAGTTCACTCAGAAAAAACTAGCGCGGATTCCCCTCTACCTAGTAACTGTGAAAACTGAGTTTCATCTTGAGTTGAAAAATGATTATAAATATCATTAGACATTGCTGAGACCGTCTTACCATATATCAATGGCATGAAGAGTACTTTGATTAATTTTCGAGTAAGACGAGGACAAATTACCTGTAATAGATTTTCAGTCAGTGCAAGAGAGAAGTTTACACAGCATATTTTTAAATAAATAAATGGACTTCAATAAGCATATAGTGAACTCCAAGGACAAAATAAGCCTTGAGGAGCTCAAAATCATCTACTAGATCATATACAAATACAACTTGCTAATTGTTTAACAAGATTTGATACAACATTTGTCCATCTTGATGGAATATTTCTATCTATTTCCCCGATCAATCACCAGATGTCAACTCTTTTTCAAGCTCATCAAATTCCCAGTCATTAACTTCTTCTGCAGAGTAATCCCTGTTTGATTTACCAAATTCAGACTCCAGTTTTGCCAATTCTGCTTCAGGGTCGAGTGCCTGCTTAGACTTGAAGCTGGGTGACTCAGGGTGCTCGTCTTTCCCCGCTTCAGGTGCCTCTGCAGCTAGTTCTGAGGAATGTACACCACTTTCCTGCGGCTTCTCACCAGTTGATGCATCTGCCCGTGGAGGGGGATTCTCGATTTCTAGATTAGGTCTCTCTATAGATTCAAATTCCTCTCTTATCTTTGCAATTTTGTCGAATAGCTCTTTCACCTTTGGGTCATCTTTGCTGAATGAACTCAAAACCAGTAATAGATTTTAGATATGATGCTGGAGTCTCAGTATTATAACTAACAGAAATATATAAGTTCGGTAATCAAACCTGGAGACGATTACTTG
Organism: Fraxinus americana; assembly: GCA_035079005.1. Classification (NCBI taxonomy): domain Eukaryota; kingdom Viridiplantae; phylum Streptophyta; class Magnoliopsida; order Lamiales; family Oleaceae; genus Fraxinus; species Fraxinus americana. The sequence continues at coordinate 5,481,652 of CM068713.1, read as the reverse complement.
TTGAGCATAGAACTGCTCTCTCATGTTGTCCACTACACTGAAAGTCGTTACGATCTGTATCAAAAGTAAATGGCAATCACATTTTTTTTAGGTAAACATGCCAGAGTCCTTGTGGGGTGCTCACTTGATGATATGAAAAATAAGCAGCAAAATGACTAAAATAAGTTATTGACTATATTTATCTCCAGGAGGAGACAGTGTGAACAGAGACATTAATTTTGCAAACTTATTAGGGATAGCTCCTCTGCACATCAACACATATGTAAAACTTTAGACACCTGATGAACTACATCGCAACAGAAAAGTGAACTCATAGCCTGTTAGAGTAAGGTAATGTTTTTACCTTAGCTTCATAGTTGAGGTATTCCTCCTCAAGACTTCTCCTTGGGTTCAGTATTTTGGAATAATCATTTTCAGCATTAGAAGCCAGTGCTGACCTGTTATACGATTTTGAAAATTTTGAGCGCGATGCCAAAGTAGAAATAGTTTAAGCAATCCATTAAAAGGAAATACCCTTCGGTTAAACTCTTCAAATTCTCCACGTATTTTACAATACGATCAATACAAGGTCTCAACTCATTCTGCATCATATATTTTTAACAAAATAAGGTCATCATCATAAATGAGAGAGAGTTCACAAGGCCGTTCATAAGAATTAGAAGAGAGATGCTATATATGAAAAATGTCATTCTGATAGGGAAGTCGAATAAGCACCTCATAAGCCGAAAGCAGTTGAATAACCAAATTTACAAAGTAGCCTTCATGAGTCTGCAATTCATCACTTGAAAAATCCAAACCAGTAAATTAGCTACAACATAAGCTTTAAATATTTTGATTACTATCAAATATTATAATTCTTGTAATGAGCATATAAGTGAAATTATGAAACATTACTAGAAGAAGTTCAAATAAAATATTCAAATCTAGGAAGAGAAACCATGCTCATGGGGATAACTTTAATGTTCATTAACATACTTGGTTTCCTTCTCCTTAGTCTCTGCATGTGAACACTGAAGAGACCAAGTATCTTCCAAAAAATTTATCCAAGTACTTAGAACATCTGCTTCTACACGGCTTGAGTTAATGGATTTTGATAGCTCTTCTTCCTATAAAGTTGTACGGACATGGGCGTACAACAAAAAAAGTCAACAAAAAACATGTATTGACTGGCTAGTGATATTTAGTTGAGAAATATTTGACTTAATAATGCAGGGGAAAAAATTTAAAAACAAACGAGAACTTGACCAGACCTTAGTTTTTAAATGGGCAACAATCTGATCATTAGCTTCATAGAATTGGTCTCTTTCTTCCCTCATATTGTGAAGACGAGCTTGAGCGGCAGTCAAGGAGACATTCACCTAATTACATATTTCCCATTGAATGCAATCACGGGTTAGACAAAATCAAAACATGCTACTGAAGAGAGTTAAAATCTAAAGCATTCATGCTTGGAGATGACAATAATCATTGCCAACAATTTCAAATGCAAATCCTTTTACAAGTTTCTCTCAATTTGCAGAAGTCGGAAAGCAACAAAGATCCTAGCATTAACACCTCATTTGTAAGAAAAATATTTTTGTACTAACCTGTTTGCCAAAGCTAGTACTGAAACTGTCTACTGACAAGCTCTTATATAAATTCATTAACACCTCAACCCAACCACTCATCCCCAAAAGGAGGGAAAAAAATTCCAGCTCGCCAAAAGAAAAGGTAACAATATGTAGTTCTTCTAAGAAGCTAATTCTAAACCAAAGATATCAACTTGGATAGCACAAAGAAGCAGAAACCGAGAGAAACACTTAATGCAACTGCAGAGTTTGCAATTGAAGTCTTTCAGGATCATTGACTTTGTCTGGACCAATTCATTGAAAATCAGCTAACTAATTCATGATCATTGACTTTGTCTGGACCAATTCATTGAAAATCAGCTAACTAATTCATGATCATTGACTTTGTCTGGACCAATTCATTGAAAATCAGCTAACTAATTGGAACCCATTCAGCTACTAGCTTTCCATTCATCGAGCTTAGCACATCTCAACGATATGCACCATATTTAGATATTGCATAGACGTTCTCATATTCTTGATGTGACAAAGCTACAGTTATAGGAGTAAATTGCATCTATAAAATCACTTGTAAATCAAATGAACAAGTGATTCATCCCAAGGTATGTAAATGTTACTAATCCCAGTGTGTTTTTGCATTAACTTAGTGCAGAGTAGCAGTGCCTTTTGCAAGTGCACAAGCATATTAGAGAATTAAATGTTATCTGGGAGGATATATACTCGGGAAAATTTTGCCCAAGTGTTGGTTGCATCTTCAGTACACACTGCTATATTTTATTTAGCTCAGAGGATAGTACCTTCTTCAGTTCAGCTTCAAGTTCATCTCTTTGTTTCTCAAGACCTGAAATCTCAGCTGCTAGTTCCTGGAAAAAGAATGATTTTGAGACAACATTGCATTTGTTCAGAATAAACCGAGGAAAATTAAACACATTGCTATGGAAACTCGCACTTGCATATAATAAAGCATATTAACACCCAAATACCAGAAGCACCTCGTACTTCAAAAACTAATAATTACACTCCATCTTGAGCTTGGAAATAATAAGGTAAACACAAACACGCGGGAAAGTTAAAAAAATAAATAAAAGAATTAAATTCCAAAGTCGTATCGTTGCCAAGAAAAATTGTAAGACATGCTTTAAAAGAAACATGATAGAGGGCTTGTTTGAGCCCCATTTTTAGTATAGAATGCATTTTGTAATAGCAGATTAATGGATAATATGTGGTTAAAAATGAAGGAAAAGTTTTTGGGTTGCATGTAATATTATTTTATTGAAAAATGTGTGGTTGAAAGAAGAGAGAGAAATATGTATTTTGAAAAAAAATGGGAATCAAACAAGAGCATAATTAAAAAGCCTAAATACAGACAGGAAGTAGTACAACACATTCCATGAGCAAAAACATGGTAATACATATTGTGTCAATACTTTCTTACCAAAAGTCAATTCTATTTCTTTCCTTCTCAATTCTTCTACGACTCTAAAGGCCAACTTTTGCTGTACATTTTAAAAACTCATAGGCAATATGGCAATATACCACTGCTTGCAGATGGTAGGATGCTTTGTTTTAATCATTCTTTCATTCATAGTAGTTTGTTCCTTGTGTATAAGATACAAGCCAGAAAACCTCATTTTCTTTTTCCTTTTAACATCAGCAAGTTACGTAATTCGTGAGAGAATTCCTAAGCCTGCAGCATATGCCACACATAATCAAATAAAAACAAAGACTTCAGATATAATTAACTCATATGATCATATCATGATACTCTGTATCCTATATGTCAGACACGTCCAATGAATCAGGTTGATTACACCCTCGAGTCTGAATGCATCATTTTTTTTCCCTTCCATATCAGTGAAATAGGAGGTAAATGAAAGCCGTCCAATTCTTCTGTAGATCAGGTCACTCATATTTGTGTATCTTATAATCTAAAATCAAAGACATGCTCTTTGTTTTAATTTTCTGAACACATCTGCCTACCAAGCCAAAAATTAAAATACCTTTTCTGTTCCGCTAACTTCGCTTGCTTTGCCCACCCGAAACTCTAATGCCTCTTCTTTCTGAGCTCTACAAAAATTAAGGAAAGAGAGAGATAAAACACAAAATATACATCACCATTCTCAATAAGCACCACTGTCAATGAGCAGGCAACGAAGGTTGAAGTCACATAAAACTCCAAATGTCAGATGCCTTCCAAAGAAAGCGAATGAATATAAGAGGTTGAAAGGTCTTCAGAAAATGAATGCATGTAGATAAAAATAGAGATCAAATCATTAAAAACATTTTATAATTGGACGAAAATTAACAAAATGAGGTTGAATTACATATATTTTTCATATGCAGTTTAATACCTGTTATCCGAGATGCGTTTCTCGGCTTTTGAGGAAGAGCTCAAAAGAGATTCAGACAAGACTTTCAACTTATCAACCTGTTTACATTAAAGAGGAAAATTTAGACATAAAGAGTTCAGCTATTAAGAATAATGTGAAAATTCTAAGAAAACATCCCCTACTAACTGTTCTCCATGCAGGAAGTTAAAGGTCAATGTCAAAGTAACAAGAAGTTGAAGCTTCAAATATGGAACGTTCATTTGCTAATGGATGCAAAAGAAATAAAAACTCATAAAAAATAAAATGAAGTACAGAAAGTCAAAGGGAGTGTGATGGACAGAGTCCTGTATTCAAAAGTATAATGCTGTACTCCAACACCATTAATACACAAACTGTATCAGAAAAAAATAGTCATAATACATCTCTGATGGTACATGAAACTGCAGGATGCTCCAATAGGAGACTAACTAAGCATGTCAGAGTTTTAGTGCTGTTAGAACAGGGGCAAAACCGTAGATTAAGACAAGACATAAAAAGGGGGGATATACCTTTTGAGCATGAATTTCAGCTGTGTCCCCATATTTAATAGCTTTCTTCTTCAGTAGAAACCCTTCTAATTTGGAACAAACTCGTACATGTGCAAGTGCTTCTTTGAGAGCCTAATGGAAAAAAAACTATTAGACTGCACGTCAAGTCCTAATAATTCCATAGAATACGTTGCAGTTGATTGATCAAGAACATCTAAATCATTAGGATAAACTATTTAAAAGATTACTAAAACTTTGGCATAGCCTTGCAATGAAGTTTTCTTTATCTATAACTTAGCATTAAATATGTGCTACCGCACAACCAATTAACAAAGCCTGAAACCAAGAACAAAATTGTCCAAAGGCCAGACTTTAAGTTCCAAAACTCTACCCATGTGGAGAGGTATGTTGGTCATTAAGCCCTTGTTTGGATTAGCTAAAAATCAGATTTTTAGTAGATTTTGATAAAAGTTAATGATATGTTTTGTTGAAAAGTTGTCAATTCATGAAATGTGTGGTTGAAAATAAGTTTGAGGACATGAGTTTTGAAAAATGGGGGCCAAACAGGGGCTTAATAAAGCCAACTTTTCCTTCATGTCATTATTTTCTAATCCAAATCCTTTAATTCTAAGTTATGCTACATCTCTTTAACATGCAGATGTTTCCTTGATGTGTAGGAAAAGTTATCCAATTCAGATTGTTTTAAACAAGAACTAGTGGGTACACCAAGACTAGGTTCAGTCATTTAGTAGGGGCATTAAGATTCCACATTTATATCCACAGTTCGTACTCAGTTCATAAACGAACAGGACACAATATATTAAAGCTTTATGTCGGTCAATAGTTTTGAAGAAAAAGAAAACGAATTCCTGTGATATGAGGTATTATATGCTAAAAAATTGTAATTAAAGGGTAAATCAGTAATTGTGTGCCAAATGCTATGAAAACTATCTTTATCCCAATTTCTCAAAAAGAAGACGGGTTACAGATATACAAATCACACCATTTTTCATTTTTCAGGAACGAAACAGACAATAGACAGCACAATGTAAGATCAGTATAATTCAAGGGAGAAACCCAAAATAGAAGCAATGGAATGAGTGCTTATCAATAAGACAATGAGCAGCTTCATATACTTATATTATGTAAGTAATGATTTACTGCAGACATCATAAACTCATGACAAAAAAAAATAAAATTAATAAAAGAAAAATGGTAGGAAAAAGACAGGTTTACCTCCAATGTCGGAATAGCATTATCTTGAATGTTCGTTTCATGACCATCCCCAGCCTGATTATTTGATGATTTCAGTTCATCAAGGTTTTTCTTCAGTTTGGCGATCTCAGCATCAATTCTGTACAGAGAACATAGATCACAATAAAAGGTAAGAAACCTGACTTGGTTAAGCAGAAGCACTACCCTGTTTGTCCTCTAACAAGTGCAAAACTTATGGACCTATCACTTGCTTTTCATCGGGAGAGTGATGTTCTTATATTTAGAAACATTCTTGCATTTGTTGGTCAGGTACATTGCAGAGAAGATCACGCAGCAGTGGTTCTCAACACACAGATAGACATTTATCTCACATCATGAATCATTAATTCCAAAAGCAAGCAATAAATATACTTCCTTTAATATTTAAGGGGATGTGCAGACAAAACAAAACAAAACTTATGACCTACTTCACAAAATTTCTATCAGCACATTATCCCTTCAATTAAATGAGTAAAATGGTATTTTATTTTTAAATTTGAAGTCACAAATACCTTCCTAAAACCCATGAGAAAATATAATAAACACATCATTTGCAGCATTCATAGGAGAAAGTCATCTTAGGTATCAAAAAGCTAAAATGTATCAAAAGTATCAATGTCATAAATGCAGCATATTTCTGAGAAGAATTGGCAAGGTTGTACTTCAAATGACCTAATAATGATAAACATTAGGCAAATCTGCCACTCGAGGAAAATAAGTAATTCTCTTATAATACAGCATATATTTCGATGAATTTAGGGATTCACAACATGATAATGGCCATAACTTAAAATCATACCAAATCTGTCACATAGGTCAAGGATACATGAGAAGTGGAAGAAACTTAATATTAATGAATACCTTCGAATATCAGCATTGCCTTTCAACCCTGTGATGGCTCCTTCTGCAAACTGAAGCAATTCCTCACGCTTCACCTGCTTAATGGATACTTCATTTGTCAGCTACTTAACCTAGCCTAAGATTTCAAATGACAATCAAGGCAACTCCAAGGCATAGAAAATGCTAAAATAGAACACCTTTTGAAATGCACCCAACCCACATGTAGTGACATTTAACCAATGGATTGCATTAAATTAAGTTTGGCATTGCTAGATCCACCCAAAGCTGTTAGACCCACTAAGGTTTTGAATTATGTGTGTTGCTCACTTTCTCAGTGATCAGTATCACTAACTGCAGCATTCATAGCTCGCCCCTTCATGTCAAAGTTATATGAACATATATAATCAAACATGGATACAGAACACACACCACCACCCCCTTTCCCCACCCCTTCTCCTGATCTTCTTTGAAAGCATGCGAACATGGATTGCCAACAACTTCATGGCACTGATTTCATCATCATAAATTACCAGTAGAACCCAGAGAAGGACAATATGGTTTCTGTATTGAGCATTAGTTTGTTACACAATACAAAAAAAAGGTTTGAACAATCACCAATACTTCATCTTCATAGCTTGAAAAAGCTGTAGCAAGATCCTGTATACTGCTAACTATTGCATTGTACACTTCTTTCCCTCCCATGAGACACATACTGCATAATAATAGTAGAAAGATCAAGAAGGGTAATATTTCACCCATGCACCAGTCCGAAACAGAATCTTGCAAAGATAAGATGGACAGCTCACCCAAACAATTCAAGGAGCAGAGCAACTTCATCTTCGTTTGGTGCTTCAAGAATCTGAACAGAAGGAAAGAGTTAACCTCCAGTTCCAAAATAACTCAGTAACAATCTCATTCTGATCCAAAGCGTTGTTGATTAGAGCATATGGCTGTGAAAGACATTGTAAATTCTTGACCATCTCCAGAACAGATATATGTCAAATATAGTAATAATATAATAAAGTAAAGGGAAATTGACAAAAACACTCTGCATTTACGGTATATTTACAATTCGCATATCATATTTAGTAAACTCACATTTTGCTTACTGTATTTTACTAATTGGTAACCAATAAAAAAGTTTCAAAAAAAAAAAATTTTGCACGAAAAAATAGAAATTTTTAGAAATTTTCCATTATAAATAAATAACTAAACAGACCAAAGTTCCCTTAGCCCCTATTTGGTGAAAATTTTAATTTTAATCTAAATCAAAGTCAACAATTAATTCTAACCACATATTTTGTGAGACCTACAACTTTCCAACCACACATCTCATCAACTTTTATCAAAATTTGCTAAAAATCTTATTTAAATTTCCACTAACACGGGTTTAGTCCCTTAGTTTAAATAACAAATCACACCCTATATATTAATTTATATAACACTTTACATACCATTTGTTTTTTAATTTTATTATTCATTAAAACTTAATTATTAGAAGCTTATGATATTTCATTAAATGTTTTTCGTTAACAAATGGTCTTGTATTGTGAAGTTTACAAAAATTTTCATCTCCATTTTCTTTAAACTACAATTAAAAAATAAAAAATAATTTTAACAAATTAATAATGTGAAGAAAAAAATAGCAAAAACTTCATTTAAGATTTTTCCAACATTATTATGCCCCTACTTGACAATCATACTTTTGGAAAAAAGAGATTTGAATAGTGATTTTCAGGAGAATGTGGTTAAAAAGTAAGGAAAAATTTTGTGTAACATACAGAATATTTTATTGTGTAGTTGAAAATGAGTACGTAGAAAAGAAAAAAAATTCGAAAAATAACAGGGGCTAAATCGACAAATGGAAATTATTAGTTGTCATCATTTAATAAATAAGCTATGTTCAATGAATGTTTAGAAAAGTCAAGTAAAATAATGTGAGCATGTTTGGTAGGGATTTTTTTTTTTTTTGAAAGGTAAATGTTTGGTAGGGATTTTTGGGGGAAGAATTGATTTTGAATAGTGATATGATGGGAAATGTGTGGTTGAAAAAGAAGAAAAAATTATTGATGTGATGGAAAATATTATTTTATTGAAAAATGTGTGGTTGAAAATTAGAATTGATTTGAGAATCAATTCTCAAATCAAAAACAAACACCCCCTATATGATATTAATTATGATTTTGCATCTTAAAATGAATTTCTCATTTATTTTAAGTTCAGCTTATAACTTTATACCATTTTGCAATTTAACAAATTTTCAAGAATTTGTACATTGCTTTTTATTATTGTTTTTGATGCTCTTTTTCTTTTTTCCGAGAAACTTTAAGAAAAGAAGATAAATATAAAAATTCTTATACAAATATATAGTTTTGTGTGATAAATGAAACTAAACGATTTCAAGTTAATAGTTTATTGTAAATACTGGAATCAATAGAAAATTAATTTATGAGAAAGATAGATGTAAAAGAGAAAGGTCAACTTTTAGATAAAAGACCAATAGCAATCACAATTTTGAAGAATAATAAATGGTATGTAAAGTGTTATGTAATGTAAAATATAGGGTGTGATTTATTATTTTTAATTAGGGAGGTACTTTGGTCTTTAAGCCATTATAACCATTTATAGTGGAAAATTTGTAAATATTTCTATTTTCCCTGCAAAATATATTTTTTGTTACCAATAAGAAAATCATGTGTGTAAAATGTAATTTTACAAAATATGGTATGCAAATTGTTAATACAATTAGATATTTTGGAAAATTTCCCTAAAGTAAATCCAAGTAACTGTGATCTGTGCCAAAGTAAAACTTCACTATCCAAGCAAGATGTTGATGCTGCATTCATAAAAATGTCTTAAGACTACAAATGAAACACCAGCATCAATGATTATGCATGTATGCTAAAATATTGTTCTTAAAAATAATTACAACTAAATTTGCATACCATGCATATGGTTATGCCCTCCAAAGCCTGACTGTATAGAAAGACATCAGTAAAAGTCATGGGTTCACCGCCCATGTCAGAATCATAATACAGCACCTATCAATTAAAACAGTAGGTTAGGTGAAGTGCCTTGATTGACGAGAACAATATATTTGTAAAAAACTTGTCACATATATCGTAAAGCTGGAATCAGCAAACAAACAGTGAATTCTTGCACATAAAAGTACACATTTGCTTGATTAAGCTCCCAAGCCCAAAGTAAACAAAACAGAAAACACCAAATCTATCAAAACAAAAAACTCTTAAGTGAAAACACATCATATTTATTGAAGCAACTCGTTTTCATCACAGTAAAGGAGTTCTGATTGAGCCATGAGATATGTGATACACCAACAAAAACCATTGCACAGCAAATATTAGCAGGCCCACCTTCGCCAAAATAATGACCCGTGCATGACAAACTTCCCTATTTCTTACAAACAACTAATTATAGATCACAAAACATTAATAATCCTCAATTCATATCAACACGAGTTCCTCAAAGGTAACTCAAAATAACTGCAAAAAGGCACAGTTTTTTTGTCTTTTTTTTTTCACAATAAAATGGTGGTTCGAAATTCTGGCTCTCTACACAAAATGAACATACCACAAAAATTCAACTTTGGAAATAATCAATGAAAACTTCAATTTTAGTGGGGATAACTGCAAGACTTAAGAAATGATACATGCCAACTTAGTGATTCAAAACTACATGAACGGCATGAATGCAGCAAAAAAATAACATGTGGCTAATATGATTCTTAAATTAAAGTTTTTGAAGGAAAGAGTGAAATATTTTGAAGACCAACTAATTTCAGGCCACATCACCCTCGATCCTGGCGTGAGAAGACCATCCACAGACACAAATAGCTAGCCTTCTTTACCTCAAACCAGACGTTCCTAAATGTTAGAACTGAAAACAGATTTGCAGTACAGTACATAGCAGTTAAAAGCATGCCGAATCTCAATATTTTGTGAGGTAAACCTTAGGCGATTTCCAATGTTTAAGTGCAGTTGTCACGCCCAATTCATCAACTAGGACTGGAGACGCAAACTTTTTTAGTTCTTATCACCACACTGAGAATTTCATGAGGTAATAAGTTCCATTTTGCCTATTCCAATTCCCATAAGAATAATGATACTTGAAAAAGCTCTCAATATTTGCTATTCATCAACCTTCTTAACAAGATTATAAAACTATACAAAGCCTCATAGTTTACCCATTTAGAAGTCATTTTCCTGATTTACCAATCCACAATCATCTAAAAACTTGTTATTCACATAATCCATGATCTAAAATGTTGGCCATTTAGAGAATACAAGTCTGTTTCGGTTAGCCATTTTGCCAGCTTCTTCTAAATAACTGACATTGTTGCAGTTTGTTATGGGGTTAAGTTATTCTGGGAGCTGAAATTGGAGGGAAAAAAATGATGAATTTAAACTTATGTCAGCCTAATTTTGCTATCAGATAGAATAACTTGATTTTGACCTAGAAATAACTAAAAAGTGCTTCATTTCTGAACTTTTATGAATATTTTGTGCAATTGTGGGGAAATTTTATTTAAAATATTATGCACTTCGCTCTAATACAGCAACCACCTAATTTACGCAATCATACCTAAGAGGCATTGGCACCTTGGTGTGGATTGCATATCTAATGACTATGGTATACGAAGCTCAAGAAGTAGAAAACTCAACAATAAGATTAAACTTTTTGTCATAAGCAGCAAAAGGGCACAGAAAGCACAGCTTGGAATTGTTGAACTAACCATATATTGTTTTATGGGAATCTTTTGTTCTTCGGGGAGTTGATGCTGCTCATCATCCTTGTCTTTGTCATCAGAGGTAATCTGAGATAGTTTTTCAACTCCTTTAAGTGCAGCTAACCACCTTCTCATCAACTCAACTCGCTCAGGTCCCCTGCAAGAAACAGAAGCTTCTTCCAACCTTTTTACAGTCTGCTTGAAGCTTTTGAAATTCCGACCGCCCTAACATTAGCAAGTGGGATTCGAAAATGAAACAAAACTATCTAATAAATAATGGCTAAAACATGTGCAAACATAAAACAACTTAATTTTCAATCTAATTCATATTTAAAGCAAGGTTATGCCACAACTAAATATGATTTTCGTCATGTTTGTGGTGGATATCATGCTCTTTACACTTTGTGCTATCTACTTCCAAGATTAATAAAATTATTGCTTTAATATTTGTCATGACTCTCACCACAGCCAATGCATTCTAGAATATTCTATGACTACTCTATAAATTCAGCACATGGGGAACATGAAAAGGAAGTTGAAAATTGTTGCAAAAAACTAAATTCCCCCCTTTCTCTTATCGGCTTCTCTCTATCTTCATCTCTTAATCTGAAATTCTTCTTCTTCTTCTCTTTCATTTCTCTAACTCTGTTTCTCAGTCCTCTTTTATTTCTCTGAATCTGAAATATCTTCTTACTTCTCCGATTTTCTGCATTTCCCCTCCCCTTTCTCTTTACATTTCACTATTTCATTGAAATTTCATGTCAATTAATAGAGTTACAGCTTGGGTTATTGATTCCCAGCTGACTGCTTTCAATTGTGTGTTGAATTTAGTTGATTTTGGTTGAAGTTGAGCTCCAACCATAGCAAATGTATCAGAGCGGCAACGTGATCTCGGTATGGCTAAAACTAGGAGCAATTCAAATGAAGATCATCTGAAAATGTTAGAAAAGTATCAGATCCGGGTGTGATTGCAAAATCATGGGAGGACAAGTTGTAAGTGGTATGTACTAAAGCAAGACAGGATGAACAAATAATGGAAGAAATTAATAGGAATCATGAGCTGATGATTCCAATGTTGACTAAAATGAGTGAGTCTAAATCAGCCTCCAAAGGGGAGTTGAGAATGTTGGAGAATTGGCCAACTATCGAAGACAGGAACAGTTGCTGAACTGAATGGTGTACTGCAGCCAATGTACATTGAATCATCATTGCCTTGGGTTGGAAGTAATGAAATTAAATCTGGGTAGTCTTTAATTCAGCAGAAGAACATTGTATCCATTTCATCTAGGATGAAAAATCCGGGCAATGAAGAGGAGAAGCTTTTAACAAGGGTCCTTGAGGACCCAATAGAATTGGAACAGATACATGGGATTAAGAAGACATTTAAGACTACTGAGGAACGTAGGAAGGAAATAGAGTTGAGTGTGACTACTACTCAGCTTCTGCAACAAAAATCTAAGTACCTTCAGGTTGGGGATATAAGGATTTCGCCTGGAACTCTAAAGGAGCATTTAGGGATTTTGTTACCAAAATTTCAGTTAGTTATACCCGATAGAGTGGAAAATGAGGGGGTTGAGAACTTGAGATTCTTCTTAATTGTTCTTGGAAACCAATGGATCCAAATGCCGCAATCACAATGTTTGAAGAATGGTCAAAACAATTGGATTCCTCTATTTTTGGATCTGAAATTAAGAATACAGGAGATGAAGTTTTGTTTGCTTTGAGACGAAGCTCAACATTTGAAACATTCTACCTAGGATTCTTTTGCCAGCAATAGAGAATCCGGATATATTAGAGAAAATGTGAGAGCTGAGAACAAGATGGATGAAGAAAAGAATGAGTCATCAGGGTTTCATGAGGCATATGTCACCTTGCACTACTTGCTTAATCCAAGAGGAGTGAAGAGAATGAAACTGCTACTAACTTCGTACAAAAAAGATATCCAGACTCTTAAACCTTGAGGAAAACGTTAATTTAAGGGGAAGGGATGTCATGACTCTCATCACGGCCAATGCAATCTAAAATATTCTATGACTGCTCTATAAATTCAGCACGTGGAGGATGAAAAGGACATAGAAAATTGTTGCAAAAAACTGAATTCCCCCCTTTCTCTTATCGGCTTCTCTCTATCTCCATCTCCATCTCCATCTCTTAATCTGAAATTCTTCTTCTTCTTCTTCTCTTTCATTTATCTAAATCTGTTTCTCAGTCCTCTTTTATTCTCCGAATCTGAATTCTCTTCTTACTTCTCTGATTTTCTGCATTTCCCCTCCCCCTTTCACTTTACATTTCACTATTTCATTGTAATTTCATTTCAATTAATAGAGTTACAGCTTGGGTCATTGATTCCCAGCTGACTGCTTTCAATTGTGTGTTGAATTGATTTTGGTTTAGTTGAACTCCAACCATAACAATATTATCAATCGGTACTATAAATAATATTAGCAAGCAATAAAGAAGACACTAGTATGTGAAATTTTCAATGCCGCAATTATTAGGAATATCAAATGCCAATTTTGCAAACATCCAGATTACTTTAAACCCAAGATTGCACAGTTCCCTTTTATCCCAAGACAACGAATTCAATCACTCGCAATCAATTAATTTATCCTTCATCTCCTCTAGGTTTTTTCCAATTTGAAAAGTATAACATGATATTCGGAAACTGGATTGGCAACAGATTATGAAGAACTCACAATGCGATCTTGGAAGAGTTTAGCGCCCTCAGCAACGGCTTGACCGGCTTGTTGGACGACTGAGTCAGCGTAGTTCTTGACGGTGCGTGTGAGGTTGTTCTTATTCCCCACCTCCACCGCCTTGTTCACCGCCGATCGCAGCCACGACATTTCTCCACTTCCTCAATTACTACTGCTAAAATTCTTCCTTCAGATTTTGAAATACGGACAAACAAGAATCTATTGTGCGACAGTACGAGTATATAATACGCTTTTCCAAAGAGAATCTGGCATTCAATCGCTGGAATTTCTTTGGGGGTTCTAAATTTAAAAGAATTATGCTATTTGTACAATGTTTTTGTACAATATTGTTGACAATGTTGGTTGTAGCAAAAAGGTATTGGTTGAAATAATGAATTGTTTTTTAAATTGTCAAATGATAACATGCCATGTGGCATGTTGTCAACAATAATGTCAAAATTATTGTACATCAAGCACTACTCAATTTAAAATTGGGGGTTAATTATTTGAAAACTAATACTTAATTGAACTTAAAATTATAAATTTGTCAAATTATATCAAGTGTTATTGCCCCCGTTTGACACCCATTATTTTGAAGAATGAGTTTTTGAATAGTGATTGATGTAAAGAATGTGTGGTTAAAAAGTAAGAAGAATTTTTAGGTTTATGTGTAATATTATTTTATTTGAAGAATGTATGGTTAGAAATGAGTACTGTAAAAAAATGAGAATGAGAATGAGATAAAAAATGGGTGTCAAACAGGGGCATTATTTGATAACAGAAATTAAAATTGTATATCCGCAATTACTAAATTATGTACAGTATTATCGATCCGTCACTCAAGTTGATGTTTTTGTTGAATCGAAACATGTTTTTTTATATGGACCGTATTAGACATCTGCCCAAAACCATTAAGCAAACTGACCCGATCGTAAACTTTAGGTATCATAGGATTAGTTGAAGTGCGCGCAAACTGACCTGTACATCCACGGTTATTAAAAAAAAAAAAAAATTGGTGCAATCTCTTCTTTAATAATACTTGTATGTCTTCTCTTTAACAACAATTTGGTTTGTTGGGCTCGATGGCGGTCGGCGGACCATCAGGTTTCGCCTTCTACTTCATGATTATCTTTGTGTCGTTCTGGACTGGAAGTTCTTCGTTACATTTCTTTCAAGATTTGTTCCTCATGTCGTGCTCCGATACATAATTTTTGTAGCAGTCTTTTCTTATTTTGTTCTATTAAGTGGCTTCTACATTAACCGGGATAGAATCCCTCTTTACTGGATTTGGTTCCATTACATTTCACTGGTGAAATACCCATATGAAGCAGTTTTACAGAATGAACTTGGGGACCCTAATAAGTGTATTGTTAAAGGGGTTGAGATTTTTGACACAACCCTACTTGCTGGACTGCCATTGCTGTTGAAAGAAAGGCTTCTGCTAAACTTAAGCAACTCTCTGGGAATGAATATTACTGACAGGAAAATCTTGACGACTTTGTGAATTTCTTTACTTTATTTGACTAGTTTTTATTTTTGGTTGTAATCTACAACTACCGTAGTGATTGAAATGGTATGTTTATTATGTTCGACTAAATAGAATTAAAGAGATGTCGCGACTTATCCTTAATGGTACGTTTACCCTTAATTGTAGTCAATCTACCACCATTTTCAAAGGTACATCTATTACATTTAATTGAATAAAATTAGAAGCTTGATTGAATTATAAATAGATACAAATGAGTGATAGATACGAAGGAGAAGAAAATATTTGACATATTTACCCCTTCTTTCCAATTTCCTAAAATTTAGCAGAGGCCATGCTATAAAATATGTAAAGATGGAGTTAAAATATGCTGTTCGAATTACACAATTTGGAGTACATCATATCCTCATTTTCATAGATAAATCTTGTAAAAGAATTGAAGACAAAACCAAAAAAGTGAAGAGAAAAATAGGCACGTACCCAGTAGTAATGGCAATTTTAAAAAGAGGAGTTTAATGCGAGAATTAGAATTTACTGAGTTCGACTTAGCTAGTTTTTCTATGTACGTATTGATAAGCAAGTGTATTTTACACGCTTATTCATGCTTTTATTCTTGACAAATTATGAGTAATTGAGCAAGTATCTCTATAATTTAGTGTAACTATGTTAATTGTAAGAAAAATTCTAACTTGAATATAATGGACACGAAGAAAGACGATTTTAAGTTTAATTGGAGTTAATTTGGAGTAATTGAATACAATCATGGATAAAAAAGAAGTATTAAAATAGAATTAAGAGGAAATTCACAAGTTTTTGGAGTTACTTCGACATTTAGAAAATTTGGGGATTCAATTGCAAACTTTCAAAACTTGCAAATAGATCAATT
The DNA here is from genome assembly GCA_035079005.1 of Fraxinus americana. Classification (NCBI taxonomy): domain Eukaryota; kingdom Viridiplantae; phylum Streptophyta; class Magnoliopsida; order Lamiales; family Oleaceae; genus Fraxinus; species Fraxinus americana. Next base: position 5,465,318 of record CM068713.1, on the reverse strand, counting down.
ACGGATGATTGCGGAGGGTAACGATCAAAATGTGAAAATTGAAAGATGAAGGACCAAAGAGTCAAATAGAAAAAACTTGAGCTAAACCAAAGGAGGTAATCAAGAATCAATGTGCACTGAACGCATAGTTTGCACCTTACGATCACAAGGTAAGGCAAAACTCCACTAGTAAATTCAACCTTATAACCATGCGATTGCAAAGAAATTGCCTGTGCGATCGCATGGTACTCATGGCTAGGAAAGATGTTGATTCAACCTCTACTTGGACAACAATTAGGACACGAGGTTTGATCTAATCCTTGGGGTTATTAATACAACTGTTCATCTATCGTTCAAAGGGAAAGCTTTGGGAGAAGCTTTTGATACAAAATACATAATCCTGTATCAATTCATATATCTTTGCTTGGATTTTGAAGAAGAAAGAGATTCAAGAAGATAATTTAAGGATAATTACTTGGCCAATAATAGATTGGATTTTGTGATTCTATTTCATTCGGGAGAAGTAATATGATTTATAGCACGTAGTAATAATCATTGTAAAAGCCGATATGGGATAGGGGTGTATAGCTATGCTTTGCATGATCTCATTAAATTTTCTTATTATTTAATGCATATTCATGCGTTTGCATCCTTTATCGGAATATAATAAGTTCATATATAAGGATATTTTTAGTATTACTCAGGATAAATTATTAACAAAAAATAGGAATATTGATCGCTAAGTCAATAACTCTTGTCAAAATCTTGAATTGATATTAAAACGGAAGAATATAGCGAGATTTGAAGTCCTATTGTTTTCCTTTAATTGTTGTACAAGTAGATGTTGAATCAAAATAGGAAACAATCGTACAAGGAAATTGATTGCAGTCGCATGGTTATAAGGTTGAACTTGTCGGTGGAATTTTTTCCCACCTTGTGATCGCAAGGTGCAAACTATGCCTTCTGTACACATTTGTCCCTGACTTCCTCGTTTTGTTCAGCTCGAGTACCTTTCTATTTGCATTTTTGGCATTCATCTTTCAATCTTCTCAATTTGATCTTCATCCTCCACAATCATCTACAATTGATCTATTGTAAGTCTCCAAGGTTTATAATTGAGTCCCCAAAGTTTTCAAATGTCAGATTTAACTCCAGAAACTTGTGAATTTCCTCCGATTGCTATTTTATACTTCTTTTCGATCTCATACAATCCAATTGATCTTCGATTGCTCTTAATCAACTTCAATTAAGCTCAATATCGTCTTTTTTTTTTTGCGTCAATTGTATTAAAGTTGAGGGTTTTCTACAACTAAATAATTTATCCACTCAATTACTCATAATTTGTCGAGTATAAAAGCACAAACATGCATATAAAATACAATTATCGAATATTCTCAAACTTAAATTATTTTTAGTCCGAGCAAGTTTATATACACACAAGCAAATAAAATAGAAGTTGATAAATTGGATGGTTTGTTGTCTTCGCCTCAAATATTAAACACGTTTGATTAATTCATAAAAGACTTCTAAGGAATGATGGAAAAACAACTTTTTTACTAAACCAACCTCAATTAATGTCTGTGTGAATAGTTAATTCAGTCGCCATAAATCCTTAGATTAATTACATCCGGACCCTTAATGGTCAATTATTTCATTTCAATCTCATGGAATACAGACGCCCGAATTTGTTCTTCGATCAAACGCGTGTTAAGCTTGTTTTAAAGTTTATTTCATAATACTCATCCATTTCTCGCTAAGTTCGATTGGATTTAACTAATGAAAGCAACTATCTCGATGTGTAATGATTTGTGTTTTTAACCTCCAAACTTCAACTAGATTAATCAATCTCACAAAAATTCTAGATTTTCAAATTAACTGTCCAAGATTTACTCAAGAAGCAATATGTCTTCTGATTCATGCACTCACTTATAATATTTGATCACAAATACAAAAAAAAACACACAACCATAATCATCTCACTGGTTTAATGTCGTGCCACTTCTTGTTACTGTTTCTTCTGTTCCCTCTACGGTAGATAGCACCTCACAATACCGATTTTTGATTTGTCATAATTAACGATGCATGACATTTTCTCTTACACTTTTACCTCATCTTCCTAGACTAGTATAGTACCTTTTATTAGGACAAGTAGTTGGGATCAAACCCCTAGCGTATGATTACTACTTAGGTTCCACCCATTTGTAAAAAAATAAAAAACAAATTTTCAACAAGCAAGGAATCAACACCTGTATAAATAGTTCCTTAAATTGGATCGACCGCCCCCCAAACTATCCTTTCAATAGGCAAAGTGATTTGTTTTCAATTCATATTGGTTTTAGTAACCTAAGTTCATTCAATCCATTCTATCAAACTAACCAATCCAAAAAAACACGTTGATCTTCATGCCTAATGTGTTCAAAATAATACAATTTCACATGGATAAGTATAAATTAACTAAAGTTACAGCACCTAATTGCACTTAATGAATCCTAAACAATTTCAATGCACATCATCAACCGACAAAACTATCTAACTCATAAAAGCGCACATATAAATTGAAAACATTTTAAAATTTTTCCTAATTTTCAAGAAAACAATTGCATTTTTAGGGCATATCAAAACCATTTAGGTTTAATTGAGTTTAACAAATTCCTAATATTAATCCTTTTCAATTACATAGTCAATAATTGATTAGATTTGTGATTTTAAATTCATTCGGATTGTAAAATCTGATAGGGTATATTGATATACCGTTATGCTTATAATTTTCTTCCTATTGTTATCCTCTCAAAACTATTTAAAAAACATTTTCCACAAAAAAGAAAAAAGAATGATACTTTCTTCAATACAAATAGATAATGTTACAGTTATCAGCAGCACTATCCTGACATGGTTATAGGAACTCCAAACTCTCTCTATTATATATTTGATGATTCTTAAAAGTTAAAAAAGTAATCAACCCATACAATTGCATTCCTTTTTAATCTCCACATTCCAGCCATTAACTCAGTCCAAGACGACACTTGGGAACTGGCATTTCCGACCTTTAGTTTATATTGGGAGCAAAGATTTTCACAATGTTCGTACGGTAGACATTGTTGAATTAATTTTCTTACGCTAAACTCCGAGTCAAAAAGTCATTAACTGCGAGACTTGCATCTCCATGAGCCACAGCATCTTCAGGTTCTGGCATGTATAGACTCGATGCAGAAGCCTGCACATACAAATGAGTGAAAAACCTCAAAATAAAATAATAATAATAAATAAATAAACAAACATTAGCAATAACCAAGAAACTGAGTTATTAATCAACAAATAGTAAAATCAAGATTTCAAGGTGCAGGACTTTTAAGTTCTACGTTTGTACTTTTCTGAGAGGCCAAGTTTGTGGTGAGGCTAAAACTGAAGGTAACAGAGTTTTAGTTCATGACCAAATGCTCAACTTCATGCAAATACAAAGAGAACAGAAGGTTAGTGCAACCCAACCCCAAAATAGCGCCCTCAGTATACAAAAAATCACACGACAATAATTTCTGGACTCATAAAAATTATTGGAAAGACTATGAGTGATACAGTAGGATGTTTCCATGGTGCCTTACTTTTTAATCTCACCATGTTCCTAGTATTGGCCCTGAAAACGTGGGTGATGTCAGGCTGTGCATTTAACTCCACATTGATATTACCAGGAAAAGCAACTTTCAGAAAAGATTTCTAACATAATGCATGACTAGAGTTATCCTGCTGCCAAGAGAAGTGAGCAGAGAGACAAGATATGCCTAACGACGTGAAGACGGTCATTTTTAAATAATGATATTATGACAAAAGCATACTTACTTGAATATGCGGTTTTTACAAGGGTGGTACTTGGGATTTCAATACAAGTTAAAAATATTTTGACATTTTGCGAAATAATTTATCTCCACATAATCTAGATTTCAGTGCTTATAACATAAAATAATATACATGTATTCCCTTTATCCTTACTTCCCCCTTTCTTCTCATTTCGTTCTTCCATTTTACAAAGGTTGTGTAGTCGATTGTGGTCGTAAAGATGGGAAGGGGCTACATAACAGGAAGGGAACTTGTCAGTGATGGAGGGAAAATGTCATCACTGGTATTGGAGAAGCAGAATACTCAAATGGGAGTTGGGTTGGGAAGGTGGATTAGAGGCCGGTTCTGGCAAGGGAACATGGAAATGGGTGGTTATGTAATGGGGAAAAAGATGGAGAGGCGACTGTCTACTGGAGATGACTGGTAGGTTGACCTGCTTATAAGCAATCACAAACTGCCAATAAGTTCCTCATTTCACTTGGGTAAATGCATTCTGCACAATCTATATAAAATCAATTTATCTGCAAGTACACATTAAGCCCCTGTTTGACACCCATTTTTATCTCATTCTCATTTTTTTCTCTTTCTTCATTTCAACCACACATTCCCCCAATAAAATAATATTACACACAAATCTAAAACTTTTCATAAATTTTCCACCACACATTCTCCCATCAATCACTATTCCAAAAATTCTATTCTCCAAAAAATGGGTGTGAAACCTCCTCTAAATCTACCACCTCAGTAATAGCACACCACATTGACCTTATTTTTCCTTCTTCAATGTGCTCTCACAATTTCCTACACAAACGCAGTTGCTGAAGATCTTTATAAGTGAATTCTTTCTCACAATCTCTCACCAATCAGCAGCACATCACTTCCATACTTAATATTCTCCCTTTTTCTCTATATTACTATGCACAGACTAAATGGCAAAGACGGACTAGATAAAGCCCTAGCCAGGTCAAAGTTCTATCCTCATCAGTGAAAAAATATAGATACAGAAGTCAGCAAAAAACCAATATACAGCTTTCCTGCCATACTTAAGAAATAATCCACTTAACAAGGATTACTATTTGCTCTATTCTATTGGTAATAATGAAACAATTCTGTTCGTAGGAACAAAGAGAAGCATATTTATTCTATACCTGATAAGTACCAATACGCAATGGGGGGTTGTTATCATTTTCTATCAGTAACTGTGTCCTTCCTTATTCCTCATTAGAAGGCCCTATTCGTAGGTTAAATATCATGAAAACTAACTGAATCTACAAATTTCTTTTCAAGACAAAATCCAACAAAGCTTCTATTTTAGATTGAATTGCACAGTCTAAGTTACTTTCCTACATTCAATGCAGATTGGGTATGTGCTAACAATAAAACAGATGGTGGAGAAAGTGGAACACTAGAAATCACCATTAGATACCAAAAGCCACATCGGTATGCCAGTTGCCGCTTGATCGAGTTGGCCTCAACACCTTTCCCACCCCCAACACACAAACAGACAAAAAATAAATTTAAAGTAAATGAAATTTTTTAAAAAAATTTGTAAAATTTTGTGGAAAGATCAGTTGTAGATTTAATACCAACGTATGCCATTTTTTCCCCTCATATTTTTACATTTTGTGCAAGGCTGCTGCTTTCATCTATCAGCCCATACTTAGTGACGGCTTGTCTCGCTAATAGCTATCTCCTATCTTATAGGATGAAAGGAAACATGGTCATTTGAAGGTACACAACTAGTTGAGTTACCAAGAAACTTAGGGCTTGTAGAACTACAATTTAGTTCACGCATTTTCAAATGGAAATTACTGCATTTAACAATAAAACTGATTCTACTATAAGAGCTTTTTCGAGCATATATTCCAATCTGTACTTCTTTTGGGCAATCAAACATGTTTTAGAAATGAGTTTGAATGAAACAGTATCAATCCATAAAAGTTTTCTTGCCCCCTACTTGCATAAAAATACAATGGATAAATTACCTTCGTATCCAGAAGCATCTCTCCAGAGTTATCCGAAGTGAGGCACCCGCCATGAGCTCTTAACCATTCCACACAGTCATCCACTCCATCCACATCCTTCTCATCAGTTGTAAGCAAGAGATTAGCAAAACCTAGAATCTGAGTGATATATGACACGGGAACTGTAGGGCGGTATGAACGAGACATGCATCTTATGGCAGCATATCGCATCTTTTCAGCGTGAAGATCTGCAGTCAGAACTGTATTTGTCATCTATTTGTTCATATGGTGATCGATCAAGTAAATTAATTTGGTGGTTCAAACTATGAAGTATGTAGACCCACCCATAAGACAGCTGTTAAGATTAGGTGCTGTCTTGTATAGTCTGAAAAACATTACATAATTTCCAGAAGTCATGGCTGCACGAACCGAAAGAGCGTGTTTTACTGCTTCATCCTTTTTAGCATCAGCTGATAATCTGTAGAATATATTGACAACCAAGAAAGTTTAGCAAGTTTATCTGCTCACAGATAAGAACAAAACCGACCTGATAAATCCCCCTCTTGCCACTGACTAATTTAAACACTTCATCAATTATGTGTCACAACCAAATGGAGTCAGAAATTATTTCATTAGCATGCCAAGCTCAAATTTAAAGCAACAGATGAACTAGTAATTCGATCTATCACACAATAATATAAGCTATCAAATTCCATGCAAATGAGATAGTAACACATCATTATCTGAAACAAACAAAAATGGTTAAGATATTCATCTTTCTGGTTTTATTTTTATATAATCATCCATCCTCTTTCCCATTTTGTCCCTTCATTGGATAGGCACAAGCGACAAGTGGCATAACTGTCAATGTATTCAAAACCTTATTCCAGCCAACAAACTTTAATGTCTAACTGGCAAGTCATGTTTGGAATCTTAAATCAAATTCCTCTTGATAAATTGTACATGACGTGAACAATTGAAGGATTTCTTGTAACTTGATAAATTGTTCATTACTGGGTTGAGTTACAAAGATCGCTAGAGAATATAGAATGTCGACCTCAATGGGATGAAGTGACTTGTCTTGGTCACTGGTAAGTAGAATGAGATTTTGGGTTTGACATGTTAGTGTGTTATGTCATAGAAAACATCATACAGGACTATGTTGCACGACACTTCAACTAGGATACCGTGTCCATGTCCGACACATGTCGAATACTAACACTCCTCGAACACTTGTCATGGTCATCTTTCTTTTTTACTAGAAATGCTATATATTTTTAACTTAAAAATTATTATTAAATAAAAAATAAGTATTCATATTTAAAAGATTTTAGCAAGAACAATTAATAATTAGTATAAAACTAAATTTATACTATATAAATGAAGAATTTTAAGGAATTTAATCAATACGTCGAAGACATATCCTGTTAGTACTTTTTTGAAAAATTGTGAATCAACGTGTCCGACACAAGTTGTTGTTAGACACATGAGTCCATGTTGATGCATTATAGGTGCATAACAGTGAAAACACCTTTCCTAAAAATAGTATTGCTACTATTTGTTTACTCAAAGCTACTATATTATGCTTCTTGTAATTTAGGAAGACCAATAGACTCAAATCATAGGAGTAATTCCATAAAGATATCAAATGAGGTCGTTGTCAATATCCTCGGTATGTTGGACAATTCGTTTTATAGTTTTGATATAGACACTACAATAAGAGTGTGTTTGGTAAGTTATTATAATTTAATCAGTTTTGGTCAAATATATTTTTTATTCACACATTTCGTAGGATCACAACTACTACTTACTTATTATCCACACATTCAGTAAAACACACAACTTATAATAACTTAAGTCTTAATTAATCACTTCCCAAACATGCACTAAATTTTGATAAAATAATTTTACTTTAAACTAATATAATGGTCCAGATCCCGAAATCCATGTACATGGTAATTTTAATAAAAGAAGTCGCATTAGAATAGATAATGATGACATTTACTACAAATTAGATTTCAACTAGAGATATGTGAGTGGTCTAATGAATAACTCAAGGAATGTTGGGAGGTCTAATAGGTTCATAATATTTATTCTTTTTTATATTGATCCTCATCGCGAGGGAAAATACACTATGATTATTAGTAAGTCAAGGAAAAAAGTAAAAATGGTATTGTTTTAATATAATCTGAAACAGAATCTAAAAGCTTAGTCATATTTCTTTAGTGAGTATTCACGAAATCCTATTGAAATTAGGTTCTTGAGACCCTGGACAACCAACTAGTAGTGGCGTGTTGGTGAAATTTTTTAAAGTCACTGATGCAAATAATTTTGGATAATTGATATAAATTAAATTAAAAATCATAGAAATTGGAATAAGATATTCTTATTTGGATTAAAACGATCTTTCTCTAATTTTGGTCGTAACCATGTTTGGTAGAAGGATTAAACCATATTAGGATAAAAGGAGATTCGAGCACGTGCAATAATATCAAAACTAAATCAATTTCCTTTGGCAAAGAAAACTGGCCAAGCGCTCTCATTTAGGATAGAATTAAGATTGGAAAGAATAATCTCAATCACAATCCAACAATCTCACTTTTCTCCTTGCTTAAGACCAAGAAAAATTTCAGCCTATTTGCAAGAAGGTGCCCATAGAGATGATTTTGCTATTGATATTGGCCGAAGACATTTTGTTGTGAACCTAAATCTGAAGTTCAGAATCAATATCAGATTTTTGAGGTATAAATTTTCATTTCCTTCTGTGTTACGAGAAGTGACGTATCATGCAAGTTTTTGCCAAGGCTATGAATTCAAACAATACATGAGACAAGTAGTTTGTTGGTGTCTGGGGGTGATACTAACAGCGTCGAGGTAAGGAAAATGGTATGTGATAAGCCTCACCCAGAACTCCAAATCAACACGAACCAAGACAACTTATTCTGAAATGAAAGCATTGCTCTATTTCAGAAAAGTTGGATATAACATTTCTTGTCCTCTTAATCTCACCAATTTGGCATGGGATGGTGGCAGTCCAATCCTACTAGGGTAGAAGGAACTTGTCATGTGTGACGAGAAGGAATGGTAAAATATAGGAGAAAAAATTGCAAGGAGAAACACACAAGTGCGGCAGTAGGATATTACACAAAAAACAGCAAGGAGAGAAAGAGAGATGGCTGAAAGAGGACATAAGTTTAGACAATGCTCCAGCTATCATCAGAATAATTAATTGGTTCTAGAAAGAATTAGGGTTAAGGAGATAAAACATTAAAAAACAAAGCAACTGTACATATGCTCGCAAACCTTGACATTGCTGACAGAAGATCCCTGTTATTACTGGAGTGCAATAGTACACAAAGTAAATTGTAAGCCGCAAATTCCATATGGCATCCCTTAATTCCTTCCAAATAAAGTGTTCTCAGTTGTGATTGACACTGCACGAGCAGAGAGGCAATTGATAAACAAAACAAAACAAACTCATAAAAGGCAATTAATTCCATGAATCTGAAAACAGTTCACTGTAATACAAATGCGAGCTTAAATCAGACAGTATACATGTCAAATTTACATCACCACTGGTCTTTAGTTGGTAAGGATTGGGAATTCTAGAATGCAAAAAATTATTACCACTCTAAAGATCAAGGTGAAACAAATTGAAAAGCGAATTTTGCAAATTACCATATAACACTACCTCACAGTGAAATAAATCAATCATATATAACAAGCACACACACATATAGCTTTCATGTAGAACCAGACAGGCTATTATATGAGATGAAACAATACTTCGTTTCAATGGATATTGTCCAAGTTAAGCAGCACCAAATACATACGCCTACTCATCTTCTAGATTTGCCCTTCTATTCTCCTCTTAATTTAAGTTGCAGCACCATTAGAGAAAATTTGTTACTTCTCCGATCCCTTCACCTTGTGAAAAATCTACCTGGCAAAGCCACTAAAACTTAATTCTTCTTTTACTGTTGCGAAATTTATAATTTAGAATATGCAGAAGGATCTTGTCTCTTGCACCCCACTCCCTCACCCAAACCGAAAAGGAATGGATAAAGAAGTATGTATCAAGTTTCTATATAATGTACCCCTGCCCCGAGAGAAAAAGAAAGAACGCTGCGTCTGGGAGAGAAAGAAAGAGAACTACCAGACCAGCACACAACTAAAAAATGGCCGCCACTTGTTCTCACCAGGATTTTCATAAAGACAACAACACATTTAAAAACCCCATATCGATACTATCACCACCAAGACATCACAATCCTCAAAGCACCGGTAAAACTCAACTGCAGAAAACAGTCACCGTGTCTATTTTGAGCATCGCTGCAGTCCCCACAAGAACAGAACGCAACAACCGCTAACACATCAACATCAGCCACCTATTTACAGAAACAATGTTTTAATGGTGAATTAACACCAAAATTGAAGAGATCCATGCCCCTCTCACCTTCCAAATTTATAGGTTTTCCAAGTTTCTTGTCTTGCATGTTTATAAGTTTACATTATCAGAAATTAAGCCCCTGTTTAGTTTTGCAAAAAAAAAAAAAAGACAGTTTTAATAGTTTTTTATAAAAGTTGATGGAATGTGTGGTTGAAAAGTTGATGGGTGTGTCATGCGATGGTTATGAGAATGAACTTATGCACTTGTTTGAGGAGTTGGAGACTCGTAGGGGACATGAGATGTATTCACCAGGAGGAAGAGCAAGAAGAAAAGGGGACCGTGAGCTTAAGCGACTCGAATGTTCGATAAATTACGATGTTAAAGGGGGGTGCCAAAGAAAGGGTTGTTGGGGAGGGTTGAAGGAGAGTTTAGATGATCCCAAAAATCATTAGCTGGAATGTGTGGGGGCTCAACGAAGTTGGGAAGAGGTTAGGCATCCGGAACATGTTAAAGGGATGGCGGGCCGATCTTGTTTGTTTACAGGAGACAAAGTTAGAGGTTATCTCGAGGGCTGTTGTGAGTTCTTTATGGGGGGGACAGCATGTTGGGTATCAGTTTCTTGGAGCTTCAGGGGCATCAGGAGGCGTGCTTGTCATGTGGGACACTAGAGTGTTGGAAATGGAGGAGGTTAGTGTAGGGTTATTCTCTCTATCACTTTCCTTCAGTAATGTTGGGGATAGATTTAATTGGATGTTTATTGGGGTTTATGGGCCAAATTCAGATGTGCACAGAAGGGACCTTTGGGATGAACTGGCTGATATGATGGCTTGGTGGAACTTACCAGTGTGCATTGGGGGTGATTTTAATGTGGTTAGGTTTCCTTCTGAGAGGTCGAGTGGAAGAAGATTAACAGGGGCTATGGAGGATTTTTCTAATTTTATTAGTGAAAATATGTTTGTGGATTTGCCTATGATGGGGGGAGAGTTTACTTGGTCATCCAATCGAAATCAACCTATTCAATCTCGGATAGATCAATTTCTGATTAGTGGTGAATGGGAGGCTAAGTACTCTGATGTCACTCAGAGGAGATTGGGGAGAGTGTATTCAGACCATTTTCCTATTTCATTATCTGAGATTAGTAGGGGTAGTGGAAGAAAACCTTTTAGATTTGAGAAGATGTGGTTGAAAGTTGAAGGTTTTGGGGAGCAAATTCGGACTTGGTGGGCCTCTTATGATTTCAGGGGGTCTCCTAGTTATGTTTTACACCAGAAATTGATGGCCTTTAAGGGGGATTTAAAGAAGTGGAATACGGAGGTGGTGGGAGACATAGACGGTCGTAAAAATCAGTGTATGTCAGACATAGGAGAGTTGGACAGGCAAGAGGAGAGTCGAGGGTTAGATGTGCAGGAAAGGGAGAGACGTGGAAGGCTAAGGGGAGAGTTGGAGAAATTGGTGGAGATGGAGGAGATTGCTTGGAGACAAAAGTCCAGGGTCTCGTGGTTAAAGGAGGGTGACCAATGCACTAAGTTCTTTCATCGGGTCGCTAATTCCAACTGGCGCACTAACTCTATTACATTGTTGGAGGTTGACGGAGTTACGTATGAGGATCCACAAGATATTGTGACTCAACAGGTAAGATTCTATCAGAATCTCTACCGGGAGCAGTTTGGGTGGAGGCCTGAGTTGGAGGGGCTGGACTTCTTCACTATCACCGAAGAGGATGCTAGCTGGGTTGAGAGACCATTTGAGGAGGATGAAGTTAGGGATGTGGTGTTTAATATGAACGATGATAAGGCTCCTGGACCGGACGGGTTCTCCTTCTCATTCTAATTCTATAAGGCTTGTTGGGAGGTGGTGAGATCAGACATTATGGATACAATAAAATATTTTTTCGAACGCGGCAGATTTATGAGAAATCTTAATGCCACATTCATTGTGCTTATTCCTAAGAAACTGGGAGTGACTGATATTAAGGACTATCGTCCTATTAGCTTAGTCAGTGGGGTTTATAAGATCATTGCTAAAGTTTTGGCTAATAGATTAAAGGAGGTTCTGGGAAAAGTGGTGTCTAAGTTCCAAAATGCTTTTGTGAAGGGGCGCCAGATCTTGGATTCAGTTTTTATAGCGAACGAATGCATTGACTCAAGAATACGTCAAGGGATCCCAGGGATATTGTGTAAACTTGATATTCAAAAGGCGTATGATCACGTCAACTGGGGATTTCTTATGTATATGCTTAGGCGATGCGGCTTTCGGGATAGGTGGTGTAAGTGGATTCAGTTTTGTATCTCTACGGGTTCGTTCTCAGTTTTAGTTAATGGTAACCCTGAAGGTTATTTCCGGAGTAGTAGAGGTTTAAGGCAAGGTGATCCGTTGTCCCCCTTGTGGTTTGTCATTGTGATGGAGGCATTCAGCAGAATGATTGAGAAAGCAGTAACGGAGGGTTTGTTAAGAGGTTTTGCGGTTGGTCATCTGCAGGTCTCCCATTTGTTATTTGCAGATGACACATTGATCTTCTGCGATGCAGAAGTTATGCAATTTAGGAATTTGCGTCGCCTACTTCTGTGTTTCGAAGCGGTTTCCGATTTGAAGGCAAATCTGAGGTTATTCCAGTGGGAGAGGCTGCTAATGTGGAGGAATTAGCAACCATACTCGAATGCAGAATCGCTCTATTGCCTATGTCATATCTTGGGCTTCCATTAGGAGCGAGGTTTAAAAGTAAACCCATTAGGAATGGTATTCTTGAAAGGGTGGAGAGGAGGTTAGCGAGGTGGAAGCGTATATATTTGTCCAAAGGAGGCCGTCTTACTCTCATCAAATCCACGCTCTCTAGCCTTCCAACCTATTTTCTATCATTGTTTCCTATTCCCGTTGCAGTGGCAAATAGTTTGGAGAAGTTGCAGAGGGATTTTCTTTGGGCAGGGTTGGGGGAAGAGATGAAGTTTCATTTGATCAAATGGGGTGATGTTTGTTCCCCTGTTAGGGTGGGAGGTCTTGGCTTCAGGAGCCTTGTTTTATATAACAAGGCCTTGTTGGGCAAGTGGCTATGGCGATTTGGAATGGAGAGGGAAAGCTTCTGGAGAGAAATTATTGGGGAGAAATATGGTGTATTGGAGGGGGGGTGGCGCTCGGGTGAGGGTCGTGGTTCTTATGGGATGAGCTTGTGGAGGTATATCAGGAAAGGTTGGAGCGATTTTCAAAATAGGTTGGCTTTTGCGGTGGGGAACGGTACGAATGTCAAATTTTGGGACGATTGTTGGTGCGGAGATCAAACACTAAAAGTGCAATTTCCTTCTTCGCATCGCATTGCCCTGGAGCCTTCAACTATGGTGAGTGATGCTATGGCTATATCCAATGGGAATCCTAGCTGGAATATCGCCTTCGGGAGGGGCCTACATGATTGGGAGCTGGATGATTATGCATTGTTTTTGGGCTCTCTATATGAGGTGCACATTCAGGTAGGTGAGGACGATTGTAGCAGTTGGAGCCGTGGAGGGTAGCACAGAATGGTTTGTTCTCTGTTCGTACTTATTTCAGATCATTATTGGAACCTGTTGAGACTTCATTCCCCTGGCACAGGGTCTGGCAAAGTAAATTACCTTGAAGGGTGGCTTTCTTATTGTGGACGGTTGTGAGGGGACAGGTGTTAACGGCAAATAATCTTCGTAGAAAGGGCTATTGTATAACGGAGTGGTGCTATTTGTGTAAGGGGGATGGAGAAACGATCGATCATTTGTTCATTCATTGTGATGGTGTTCGTTGGATATGGAATGATATTCTTGCTTCACAACATATGAGTTGGGTATTTCCAAGGCGTATCAAGGACATGGTGTGGGCATGGAAGAGAGTTTCGAGATAAGAACAGCAAGATTGTTTGGGATCTCATTCCAGGATGCATCGTTTGGTGCGCGTTGAGGGAAAGAAACGGCAGATGCTTTGAAGATCAAATACGGACGACAGAACAATTTAGAGAATTATTTTATTTAACTTTGTATAGTTGGTTTAAGGCTGCAACCGTTAGTCCGATAGAAGGGTTGCCGAATTTTTTATCGTTTCTATCTTGTTTAACTTAATAATGCACTCCTTGTGTATTATCTTTTATTTTGATTTATAAAATTTACGTGATTACCTATCAAAAAAAAAGTTGTGGGTTATGGTTAAAATTAATTGTTGATTTTGACTTGAATTTTAATCAAAAATTTTGGTTGAACCAAACAAGGGCTAAGGGAAAAGATACTCCAACTGAATTCAATTTTAATGATACTAGACTCTTCCATTCAGAAATTTCTAGTAAAAAAATTATGGTCCCTAATATATAGTTCCATTCAATAACTTTGAATTAAAAGGTATCAAAATATAATAAGCAAAATTACTTCATCAACTTTCTTTCCTTCCTTGTACTATGATAAATGCAACAACAAATGTCAAAGCAATTTCAGAACAGTGAAGGTAGCCATTCTCAATCACTTTTAATCTCTCGATGATGACAAAGAATATGAAGTGAGTGAAACGGGGATGGACATTGTCTCTATTTGATATCATTGGTGTCTAATAGTACAAAGAAATGAAACAGGATGGACATTGTCTATATTAGATATCATTGGTGTCTAATAGTACAAAGAAATAGCCATTTTCAATGTATATTTTAGTAAACGAGAACAAAAATAAAAAAATAGCCAAACCAATATTGTCCTCACACGTAATAACCACAATATTCTGCAAGCTACTTTTAAAACTGATAATGTAAGTACAGGAATCTTAGAAGTATCTGACATGAGAGGGTGGCATTACTGATACACCAATGAGTTAAGACTAATACAACACACAAACAGAAAAATAACAAATAAGTCAACATAGAAGTTTAAAAGTCAAAGTTAAAAAACCTGATTATATTCTGGCAAGTCTCCAACTTCAATTGCTAATCGAGCATGAGTTTCATAGACCTTATAAGAAAAAAATCATATCTTGGCATTAAGAAAAGATATTTACCAAAACCAGAGAATCTAATAACCAAGAAAAAAGAGAAATCATATTTCAAGCTTAATTAACAATAGGAGGCCATAAACAGAAGAAAAACAGAATCACGAACACTGACAACAATCAACAGATGTTGACATCAACAAGATAAATACCTTCACCGTAAGCTCGTTACGTATATGTTGGACAGTAAGGTCTTGCCGTATAGATTTTAACTGATCACATTTGTAAAGGTAATTTTTTTGAGAATTTTGAACCATAAGTAAAGCTTTTTCCAATACTTCTTCAGGCCTCACCTGCAAAATAATATATTTCTTAAAAATGCACCTCTACCTATCATTTAAGCACATAAATTTATTTCAAAGCAAACACAAGAACTTTACTGTAGCAGGATCAGGTGCAGAAGTAAGGCGCAGGTAGCGTTTTTCAATTTCCTGGCAGGTGCCTTTGACTGTGAGAGCATCCCAATCGATATCTTCAACAGCCCTGCTCCCTTTTTCCTCAAAGTTTTTCCCAAGTACTACTGCACTAGCCTGTCTTGCATAAAAATTGCTGGCTCCCCTTTTTTTTGCCTTTGACTGATTGTTTTCTGGTCGACTTCCACGTCCCTTTTCAAAACGTTTCGAACGATTCTCCCGCCTCTTCTTTTCTTCAGGTGAATCTGCAAGTGCTACAGCAGCAGAATAATATGCTGTTAATCTCTGTTCCTCATCACTATCACTAGAAGTTCCACCCTCTGTTGCATTCAAACCATTACTAAGGCGCTGCCTCTTAGTTGGTCTTGTGTCATTATTGTTTTTGATTTTCTGCTCTGGAAAAGAGAATTTTGTGCTAAAAGTATTCTCCTTGTTCTCTGTTTTTCCAGCTGAAAACTGCAAAACAGATGAACACAATTGGTCACTCATATTAACTCAAAAAACTGGCAATGACCAATTAGATAGAACTTTTTGCTGATTTACAAGGCCTGACACCAGGTTCTTGCCATGTCTAAAGATTTTTGGCAATGTAAATCTTAGTTTATACATTGCCAAATTTTATTAATGTCGTAACCCATCCAAACAAGAACATGAAAATACTTTTCTTCAAACAAGTTAACCGTATCTACAACCATTTGCCATCAGCTTTGTTTGCCATCCATCAGCAAAGCCAAGATGTGTGACATGATACTGTGGCACCAAAACTGAGATTCAAAACCCATTGTTGAAGACAAGATTTAAACAAATATCTGTGGCCCCTCTCTAGCTGCTTAATTTTTTAGAATGAGGTGTTTAACATGGTATTGGAACTGTAATAAGACCTTGAACTCTCGGCAACATCCATTTATGAAAATTGTGCACATCTTAGACCTTTGATCTAAAAATAAATCCAGTCTGCAAAATTTAAATGAATACATGTGGCTCTCCATTATAGCTTAAGATTTTAGGCAAGATGGTTAACAGCCATCAACCCTGTATTAGGATAGAATAGATTTAAAATAACTGAGTCTTCCAATAAATCAACTGAGCAGTGATACATTCAGCAAAGGTTGATATAACAATTATCAAGCATACAAGTGAAACATAAGGAATGTAGAACTCATCTTGCATTGACCCTTCAGGATAGAATGAATATGAAATAGTTTCATGTACCAATAAAATCAAATTAAATGGTGGCAAAATGGTAAGTGTCAGAATAACCATCATAAACATGCAAATGAAACAAACTCAATGTAGGACCCATTTGATCTGCAGTTTAAGAACTCATTAACTACATTTCTGGTAGAATTAAGATTAATACCTGTTTGTTCCAACCACCATACTTCACAGTTTCATAAGAAATATTAGTTGATTTTTCAACGACTTTCTCCTCTGGAATAGGCTCCCACCTACTTTTGGCTCGCCTACTAGGACTTCTCTTGTTCTTTGGCGATGAAGAAATTGGAACCAAAAACTGTCCACCCCTGGATAATAAAATCAAGATTTCAGGATTAGTTAAGATGAGAAATATAATGTCCAAAATTATGTAAGAAGACAAGATACAGTTAGTAAGAAGATTCGTGTTCTTTTACTGCTAAAAAGGAGAATGAAGACAAACAGACTTTGTGAACACTGAGATTATGACCAACATTGCTATGATAGAATGTGCATACTATCATTACTAGAGCAAATTTTGTACAATTTGAAGGGGGGGGGGGGGGGGTGATAGGAGTGCCAGCTCATGAGCATCTTATATGTTACCTAACAACAACTAAGAAAGAGTAGTACAACTGCTGGGATTAAATATTTAGTATGTTATTTTCCCACGTGTGTGGATTTGTACTCATGCATAAGACAGGGAGGAGACATACTCCTCGTTAACTGCATTGGCATCGGGCAGGGGGAAAAGAGGCTCAGTATCCCAATCTCTAGTATACAGCATTCCTTCAGCCCTAGCCTTAGTTATGACCTAATTAGCAGAAGGAAGTTAATAAATGTTAACATCAAATGATTCACTTAATCTATTCATGTGCATGAATACAGAATATCTTATCATGGTCGAAAGGCTAAATTCAAGACATAATAGCTAAATAAAGTCGGAAGGGTAAGTATTGAACACATCATATCACGGTAATATAAAGGACTAATTGCTGAAGATTAAACCTAAAACTGACAAGAAAAAAATAAGTAGATAGCAAATCAGCAACTGGATTAATGAAATATAATCAGTAAACCTGAAAAGAATCAAAAAACCACAAGCCCTATGGTTAGTCTTACATTTAGATCTTTGAATATTAAAATTGTGATGAGAAGATATAAGATGATTAAACAAGGAGAACGCACAAGTTCCATTTTAGTGGACCATATTTAACTAGACAATCTCCCTGTTGAAGAAATTGCACAATTTTAAGTTAGTGCTATTGAAGTAAATTTTGAATTTTCCTTCTAAGCTGAAAACAATTTCTTCTCTTCAACTAAAATTACGTTTTTCCTCTAGCTGAAAAAGTTTTGTGTGCTTCCCATCAGCCATATTTCTATGACATGTCATCTATACTTTAGTTGAAAAGTTTTGATTCTCAACAGCATGTAACTTCCTATCCCAGCCCTAAAATTTTCTAAATATAGATAGATATGCATACACACATGCAAACACGTGCATATATACAATGTTATGTATTTATTTAAATTTTTACATCATACGTGTGTGTAGCCAAACATGGAGAAGATAGCATTTTCCTCTATCTCTAATTGAGTTTCTTTCTCTTACTTTTGAAATATCTCAACAGTAATGTCTAATTTCTACAATGAATTCCTTTTCAACAGTCTTCTCTCAAACAGACACAATTGACACGTTAATTTTTTTCGGAATTCCAATACATGGCCAACATCAGACTCTTGAATAGACTTAAATTTATGTCATAAAGCGAGAGGCATAATAAAGGTGAAATGATCTACACGTTTTGTTCTTACCTAAAACCTGTGCAAAGTTACACGATAATTAGTTTGAGAGCGTGGAGCAAGACTAAAAAATATGAAATATGGGAAATTAAGTGAATTCCATACAAAAATGTTGTGTCAGCTATCTTCAAGTGCTATATATACAATTAAGTGAATTTCATACATCAACATCCCAGGAGCAACAGGCAAATATGATTGGTCAACTAAAACAATCCGTCTTAATCATGAGAGAAAGTAGTATATGCCCACAGTTTTCAAGCAAACAGAGATATAAACTTCGATGTGCGTATGAACTAATTTTAATGCAAAGAGGTACCATGTTTTTCATGCCTTTGTACCCATTAAAATATTAAGCGCAAGTTAATCTTTCGACTTTCATCAACTAGAATATATACCTCCTTCATTTTAACTTGGCAAGCTGCCTTTTGAGCATCATCTTTGCAACGAGCAAAAGCCCTTTCAACATAACCACGCAATGAGTTTGGCAACATGCCAGGCTGCACCAGAAAAGATAGTTCAGTATGATATCAGGAATGCATCCTCCATTCATTCTAGTATGTGTTACTGAAATATGATGGCACAGCAGGTCATGACATGTCATGATTTTTCCTGTTCACGAAGTTCTACTGACAAATGAACTCAAATAATATAACTGAAACGACAAGTTAAACATGAGGTGCAAATGCTTATCCTCACAGGCATATGACATACAACTACAATACTAAACTAGAACAAAGTTGATCTCGGGCGTAAAAACAATACCCATTGACCAACATAAATGTTTTATGAGATGATGAGAATGTTTTCTGGGTTGTAGATGGCTTTGTCCGCATAATTTCTGACCAAGAATCACTAGACCGCAGTGTTGCTTGAGCAAAGCTCAACCCCATCTATCCAACCTCTCAATTCTTTTTCTGTCACTTATCATCTAATACAAGAAAGCTGATCTAATATCTCTCAATTCTTTTTCTGTCACTTATCATCTAATACAAGAAAGCTGATCTAATATCTCTCAAATGAAAAACAAAACAAAATCCTGATGATCCTAAATTATGCCTTACAGAGATGTTTTTAACTTGACAGATCCATCAATTTGTGTTCTAGTTTTTGTAGAGCATTATTCCTCAGCAACCTAAACACCTGCCAACTATGTACACTCAAATTACTTCCCTAGTTCTTTGCTAAGCCATCTAAATATCAAATAATGAAGGATGTCGTTTAGAAATGGAACAGTAGTACAATAAATGATGAAAGATCATCAACAACTCAATAAGGCTACAACTCAAACCTAGCACCTAGACCACCAAAACCTCTCTCCTTCCAAGTCCCTTCTGCACCAAGAGTCTATCATGTGTTGGTTAGTGAGATTCAGAATTAAAACACTTGATAGCATCTCGTTTATCTTGTTCTCATCTTGCCACATGAACATAGCTAATTAGCTACATTTCATTATCAATGTGTACACAGTAAAATGCAGATAGCAGTGAGGACCTCCAGGAAAAAAGGATATACAGGAGATGAAGTACAAGAAACAAACGTCAAGGAAATATTTAGTAAAATCAAATACTTAGAATTTGAGAAAAAAATGCGGTGGAGATTACATTAAGACGCTGAGAATCTTGTTCAAGCTTTATGTCTCTATGGCACCAAAAACTAATACCGATCAATAGTGATAAATGATACAAATAATACAAAAATGAAATGGCAGACTTTATTATTGTGAGTTTTATCGTATGATGCAGTCTCTATTTTATCTTTTTTTATTGAAACCTTAAGTGGGAAAAAAGAAAAAAAAGAAAGAAAGGAAGCGAAGCGATGCAGTGACTTCCGTCGAGTTTTCACGTGCCAGATATGTATAGCTAGCAAAATATTAGAAAGCAGAAAACATACAAGTTAGAGAGAACTTCCAGCTTTCTACAAAAAAGGTCAATCATTCAAAAGCTGCAAATTATACATCTTATGCAGCTAGTATCAATAACAGAGTCATCCATCGTTATCAAAAGAAAGTCTAAAACAGAACAGTATAACCTTAAGCATAGAATCAGTTGCATCATGAGACAATTCTCTCTCATTTGGCTTTGGCATTGAAACACTGACATAGGCTGGCTTTGAATCTGAGCTAGCTGTAGTGCTGTCCTTGTCAGGTTTTGGTAAACCCAATGCTAGGTTTGAAGCAATTCTGGGATTGGTTGGAATCTGCAGTTTGCTTACCCTGCGGGAATCGAGAGGTTGCAATACATTTTGAAAGGATGACGGGGACACTGGGTGAGAAGCTGGATATAGTGTACGAGGACCATGAGAAAATGTAGACTGATGTTGATTCTGATAACTTCCATGAGTAGGATTTGCATCCAGGGGATTTTGAACATGCAGTGGTTGAGAATTAGAATATTTATCTTGCAAAGCAGGAGTTCCCTGTTTCCAGTAACCTTCATGGATACTGCCACTTACTACGCCAGGCTGACAACAAAAGATCACAGTATGCTGAATTTGACTTGCCAATTGATCAATAAATTTTGTGAAATCTGACAAGAATCTACAATATGCAATCAAACTTCGCAAAGTATGGGTCCACACCATGTCTGTCTCTACCCCCATACTACTACAACAGAAAAGAATATATCTGTCGGAAGAAGTAAACTAATTCAGATAGTACTGCAAATCAACATATTATTAATCCCCTTGTGCTACAAAAGAAACAAGTAACAAGTCCCGTAACTTTTCAGATAATTGAATAGATTGAGGAAACCTTCGTCAATGGCATTAAAATCATAAGCAAAGTTGGACATAAAAAATGAGGACTAGCATATCCACGGTTTTATGTTTACAATTCTCAGTCATATTATATAAGTGGAGAAGTGTAATGGCCAAAAAAACTATGGCATATCATTTTCCCTCCATGAACAACCAGACAGTGCTCATAGTTACGGACCAAAAGACCATGAAATAACCTTACAAAGTATATCTATACTGCACAATGATTTATAAGTTTGAGACTACAATCCATAAAAAGGCCTGGTCTGGTCATGATTAAAGCTTGATATCGATAATTCAACAAACAGCATAGTTTAGTTTCTCACAATTTTGCCAATGTCCTATTAGTAGAAAACAGGTTCACAGATAAAAGCAAACCCCAACTAGGAAAGAATATCACAATGATAAGCTTCTCCTTATGCAGAGAAAACTTCTCTGCCTGAGGAAAATAAACAGAGAGAGAGAGAGAGCTTCTTGGAATCTCAGTTTAACAGTTATCGATCCAAAGAATTTATTACCAATTAACTTTGCATCTTATTGAATTATAGGTCACTTTCTCAGTTAATGATCCAGGTAAGTCTCTGCAAATAATCCTTTTTTTTTATTCCTTTGCGTCATTCCTAGTATTATAGAAGGAAATGATTAAAAGATCTTCATGTTGCAAAGGAGCTCTCTTATTGTTCAAATTGATTTTATGAATTTCTTGTTCACCGAACTATAATTGCCAAGGATGCTGATGGTGGTCAACAACTCAAGTAGAACCAAGAAAGGTTTTCTGCTAATATCAGAAACATGCTCGACACAACAAGGAGGCACGATGGAGGAAAGAGCAAGAAGAGGCAAAAAGGAATTGGTGGAAACCATAAGATTTTCGTTGACGTGCATGGAAGCAACCTCGATTTTTGTTTTATGAAATGACTTCCATGTTCCAGAAAAATTTGCAACCAACACTTACTGCATTCATTTAGTAGGTTAGGTTACAGTTATAATAAAATTAACCTCAATACTTCAACCAATCATCTGTTTTACCACACCTAAATAGGAAAGTTATTCTCTGGAAGAGAGAATCTGTAAGGAGACACATAAAACCATCATCTTTCAGACCACTTCCACAAATGCCTATCAATACTTCTTTTGAAAGAAAACAGATCTTTATTATACAGACTTCTAAAAATAACTTAAATGTGTATGAAAGCAAAACAAAAAAAACACGCATGTACGTGAAATTTCTAATTCTGCGTTAGTGTGTTTTGAAAATGACAAACATGTGAATGCTGGAATGCTTGTGCAGTTATTATAGACATGCCCGACTCCACCTCTATACTCCTCACATGACTGAAGAACTAAGGCAGATTTACTGAATTATATAAGTAATACATCCATTGAATCAGAAATACTCCAATAACTTGAAGTTGAATCTGACAAACATTATGGTCGAAGAGAAACATTAACATCAGAATAGTAGGATTTTTGTTTTGTCAATCTCCAGATGCCAAAGTTCATCGATAAAAGTAAGGCACTAGAGATTTATATGTGAATAAAACTATTCCCTCAATTAAACCATTTAAAACATACAGAAGCATAAATCAAATGATCATGCATAAACAGACCCAAATAATGAACATCAACTTCCTGGTAACTGTAAGTCAAAGGAACAACCAAACCTGCAATGGTGTTAACTCAGATGAACTTGATTCTGGCCTCCAAGACAGGGTATAAGGTGCAGGCAGCTGGCTGTTTGAAGCCGAATACCCACCACTTGCACCAGGAACAGAACAACTCAGATTAGATGCACTTGAAACAGACAAGTTCTCTGTCCCAGGAGCACAGCTAACTTCCGTTTGACTTTGATTATAATAGTCTGACCATTGCTTATACTGTTGCTGATATTGTGAAGTTGCAATAGCAGTGGTAGAACTATAAGCAGCATTTGTTTCTGGATTGTAGCTTGTATATTGATTAGAACTGTATTCTGCATGCTGCCCTCCATGCCACAAGTTGGTCTGAGCACCATAGGTGCCACTTGTGTAACTTCCAGATGTCTGATAATCACCAGGATTGTAATAAGTGCTTGAATAACTTGCAGGTCCAGTATAAGACCCAGTATTCTGAAATGAGGAAAGAGGCTGATAAGGAGCACCTGTGTTTTGGTAAGCTCCTACAGGCTGAGGGTATGATTGACTGGACTGCTGTTGGTATTGATTGGATTGCTGTTGATATTGATTGGACTGCGGTTGGTATTGACTTGACTGCGGTTGGTATTGATTGGACTGCAGTTGGTAGCCACTATAGTAACCTGCATATCCTGAGCTATTGTAACCATATGGATCAGTATTTGGATAGGTAGCATAGCCACTATAACCTTGTGCTACATTTGCTACTCCTGAATTTGAAGTAGAAGCAATAGATGACACATTCATCCCATCTTTAACATTTCTTGAGCTCGGCTCCACTCTCTGTTCATGGTGGTAACTGGGATTAGACAGGGTTCCATTCTCCCTCAAGATATGATTCTCCCCATGCGTGCTCCATGATGCCACAGCAGGAATAGGAGGATATAATGAAGATGTATGAACTTGATCAACAACCTGGTGCTTCTGACAGATGAGGGGGAGCAACATATCAGTCGAAAGAACCCATATTTACTCAAGGTCATCTCAACTGAGAGAACATAATAACTAAATAGATGTAAAGGAAGTTAAAAGAACAAGATGGCAATACTTTTTTGAGCTCATTGGATAAAAAAATTCAGTTAGCTTGCTATACAATATTGTGAGATTTTTTATGGGGCTACAGGAAATAGAAAAAACACCTGAGCATTTACCACCTATTTCAAAGTAACACAAGGTGAGCCACTGAAATTTACAGTTTAAAAACCCCATACGCAAAACAGAAAGTTATCTTGTTTGTAGCAAGAACCCGCACATTTATAACCCAGCTTCCAGACGGGTAAAATCAGTTCAAAATAAATGACGTAACTGCAGTACGGATTTGAACATGTTAAAAGAATAAATTATATTCCAAAACTATATTAGTTGGCTCCATAGGCATGCCCACATAAATGGCCAAACTTAAGGCAAAAAGTTAACTTCTTAAAAAAAATAAAAAAAAATCAAATGCTCTCCTTGATCCCCTTTCAGTTATGAGGCCAGGCTCCAATGCAAACTAAGGTATTGAGAATAGAAATCTCAAATAAACTAGTGAATAATTATATTTTAGTGTATGCAAACTGAAACCTCAGCCATTGCGCGAGCATTGGGCTAGAAATCAGCTAAGCAATCAGATCTTCTATTCTGATTCTTTTGTTCTATATTTAACATTTTTTAATATGTTAATAGATACAAATGTGTAGAGCCAAGAGAGAAGAGAATAAGGTTCTGGGTTAAGACCCAATGGTATTTTATTAAACTAAGGAAGTTTCTCAGATTTAGGGCTGTAAATAGGTTTGAAAAGCTCGGCACATGCACACAAAAACTCACTTTAGAAGAAACAATGTCGAACTTGAACAAATTTTAAAGCTTGTAAAATTTTCAAGCTCAACTCAGAAACTTTTAAGTACTAAATGTAATGCAAATTAACCAAGCACTTAGCTCAAAATTTGCTCTATTCAGGCTCAGTTCAAACATTAAGCCAGCTAAGTTTGAACATTTTATCAGGCTCATTAATAACATCAGGATGAATTTGAGCAGCGTGAACTGTGAAGCTCACCCCAAGAAGACAATTAACTACCATGCTTAGATAAGATTATCTTGGTTGACAAAGTTAGGTATCATATATTTCATCCTGAAAGGTGCTCAATGAATGGAGAAAGCATTTTAGTTCCTATTTATAACATACCAAGAATTCATATTCATGCAAATTATCAGTAAATTAAATTGACAAATCACATGACAAAACTCGGGGAGAGTAATTGACAGATTACTTAAAGGTTTGAAATGACACTAACAGAGAATCAACTTTGATTTAACCCCGAGAGATCTACTGTTGAGGATCGCGCATTTTGGCTAAGCTTAAAAGTTACTTCTCTACAAAGTAAATCTGAAAGTAAGTTCTGTTAGTAAAAAGGGTAATGTTTGGCAAAATATGTAACTTGAAGGTAAGCTTGACTTACTTTAATCACAGTCAAACATGCTCTATTGATCAGGTTAAAAACGATCATCGTATGATTTTCAATAATTGTGAATAAACATGTTGTGGTGTATTTTAGAAAAATGTGTAAAAGCTAGTATATATTGACATAACTGAGTTAGCATATAACGGAGTGATAGGCTATAGAGAAAATAATGCAGGATAATTTAGTGGTTCCCTACCAAAATTATTTTGTTTCTATTATAATGGCAATGGGCATACATGAAGATGTCCAGCGTTTTTTTCATTTTGGTGTGTGTGAATGAGAATTCACAGAAGGTCGATCTATGCTCATCTTATCTCATACAAAAGCATCTGATGCAGGCAAATGGGAGATTAAATGCATGAAGTGTAATTACACTCTTGGTAGAAGCACAAAATGGGAAGGAAACAAGTGTTGGAGAGATTGAAGTACCTAACATTGGAAAATTCCATTATCTAGGTTCCATCATTAATGATTTCAATAGCCAGTCAAATTGAAGATGATACTAAAAAAAATACAGAGTTGGTTGGAAAAAGTAGAAAAAATCTTGTAATTGAATAATTTTTATTAGGTTAAAAGGAAAATCTTTCGAGGACTTCAATATGATGCTACACACAACTACAAGTAGGGCCTAGGAGTAGCAAATGAATAAACAATAACATGTGAAAATAGATTGATGATACAATATGAGGTAGAATAATAAATGAGCCTAATAAATGCTGCTAGTTGTAGTGGTGGCAAATGGCCGAGCGGCTCGTCGGCTCGGCCACTCGGCTCGTGGGCGGCTCGGGCTCGTCATTGCACGAGCCAAGCCGTAGGTTCACCCGGCGAGCCGAGCGTTGAGCTCGCGAACAGCTCGTGGGCACCTAAGTTCACGAGCCCACGAGCTCGTACAAAATCTTAAGAAAAAATTTTTAAAAAAAAATGAAAAAATTTACACGAGCTCATGGGCTCGGCTCGGCACCGAGCCGAGCTTTTGTTTGAATTTGATCTTAGATAAAACAAAGTGGAAGAGAACACAAGATATACAGCCCATGTAGTTGGCCATGGAATAAGACTTCATTAAGGACTTGTTTGAGTCCCATTTTTTCAAAAAATGCATTTTGCAATAGCGTTTGATGGAGGATGTGTGGTTAAAAAATAAGGAAAAATTTTGGGTTTGCGTGTCATATTATTTTATTAAAAATGTGTGGTTGAAATGAGGTCAAATCACTGTTCAAGAATTCATTTTGAAGAAAAAATGGGGCTCAAACAAGGGCTAAGATTTTGACACATAACATATTCACAAAAATGAGGTCACATCTAGAATTCTACAATTGGAAAATACATCTAGAATTCTACAATTGAATTTCCCACAATTTTTGGCATATTTAGAATGATATTTTCATACGTTATCTTGAAAGGATATTGGGATTTTATTATTATTACTATGTTTTGGAGTTAATTTTATGTTGGGCCTTTTAATAAATGTTGGAGATGGACATATATATATATGGAGCATGGGTCCTATCCTAATTTTGATTACGTTGTTTAATTGTTTAGAGAGTCATAAATTCATCTAAAATAACCTTAGTAGTCAAAGACTCCAGATCTCTATGTTTCCTATCCAGGACACCTGATCCTTTCTCCTTGAGAGTCTATACTCGTGTAATTCTTTATCTTTCAATGAAGTTGATAATTATGAAAAATCAATAAATTCGTCAGCTTTTCCACTTGTGAGGATCCTTTTTTCTCACAGATTCAGCACTATATCTTTCGTCTAGTCATTAAACCAAAGCCTTTAAGCATGTCCCCTTTTGAAATGATAAAACATAAAAAACAAAAGAATCTTCTAAAACTTACTGTTCCTAGAACAGTTTTTCAGCAACCACAACAGCCTAAAATTCCATAAATATCTTCCTCCCCTCAGAAAATCATCCTTAACCCCTTAGCAAACTTATTATCCACATAATCTAAATCAAATCCAACCACAAAAATTCTTTGTAGGGGGCTTTATGAGAGATTTCCTGATCATTTCCTACATCAATTGTTTGTCTTGTGCTTGTGCGTGTGCGTGTGTACAATACAGAGAGAGTGAAGGGGAAATAGTAATAAAATTAAAAGGAAGATCCCTCACAAACAAGATGTGTTTACCATACAGATGTCAAACAGAAGTTGAAATTTACACGTGTGGTAATCCCAAAAAAATGGGTAAACCTGGAAAAAGAGAAAGGGGAACCCACTGACAATGCTAGAAACCTTCAAATCTTACTAAATAAGTATCCCCATGCATCAGTGAAATCTATAAAATCTTTCTCAATCTGTTCTGACTTTATTGCTATCTAATCTTAACCACCACATATATACAAAGCGAAAGAAGGTACATACACCATGACCTGTCAACTCCTTATAGAACACTTCCTTCTCTTCCAAATAAAGAAACCTAATTTAAATATACTGATCAGCATCAAGCATCACAAGCAAAGTTGCAAGCAATTGAAGCATTCAAGAATCAAGCATTTATTGTCATGCACATTAAAATCATTACCATGCTTAACCGCAACTCTTTTCTCTTTTGCACAAAATCATAACCAGAAAAAACATCATTCGAACGTATATATAGCGGGAGAATAGAAGTAATTACCTCTACCAACTTGGGATCCAGAGTGGGGATGGTTTCAGCAGTTTCTCCTTGATTCATCTTCACCTCATTGACATTCTAATTACGCAAAACCCAATAAAAAACTGTCATTTACAACATAAAATGTAAATTCCAAATAATCACTCTCCTATAAATAATGCAATAAAATCGAAACCCTGACTGGTTTAGCGTTAAAAAGCACGAACCTTCCAAACCCAATTGCAGTTATCCAGCAGAAGCAGCTCCTTTTCACGAACCAAAACAATAGCAGAAATTAAATGAAACCAAAAAAGAAAAAGACAAGGATAAACCAAAAACAGGCGGTTGACAGGGTAAAACAAAGATATTAGTAAATGAACGAAGAACACGATAACGAATTATTGAGAGACCGATTTAAAGGTACAATTATAAAAACTAGCTATATAAATTTACACATGGTGTACATATCTGCATATATAAATTTGGGTATATGAATATGTTGAGAGAGAAAGGGATTTGCAGGTTTCGACCCGTTTTCTGGTCGGTCGCGGGTTTGGTTGGTTGGAGGGTAGAGAAAATGGAGGTAAAGAATTTTGGTGGTATAACCAAGGAAGAATAATATATTATTTTGAATTTGTTTTCAAGCTTTTCCATTTTATTTATTTATACTAATTTTTTGAATGATTTTTCTAATATTAGGCACCCGTTTGATTTTGTTAAAAATTAGATTTTTAATATTTTTTTATAAAATTAATGAAATATAAATTTTAAAAGTTATCAAAAACGCGATTTTAAATTAACTGTTGACTTTGATTTAGATTTTGGATTATTCTTGTTGTACATAATATCTTACCTAATGTGTGTCATAATATCTTATCTAGGCCTCCAATAGGGGGCAGCCATTTGTCAATTATGGCACATATTAGGTAAAAGAAAATTTTTATCTAAACCAAACAAGCACTTGATGAGTTTGAATTTATGAGTTGTAAGATATTTTGTAAAATCAAGAAGTCATTGCGATAAACTTATGAGTTAACATATTTTGTTATGGTTCAAAGTATAAACGTTTGGAGTCTTGGGTAAGTTGCACCAGCTAATATTGGGACTTCTTTGAATTTCCATCTAGACTAAAGTCATATATTTAGAAGGGTAATTAGTGCAAAATCCTTCGACATTTGCCTTTATTGCGGAATACCTGACATCCTTTCATTTTAATGAAATATTCCCTCGATGACCTTTCCCGTGCAAAAGACCCATCAATCGTCCAATTCCGTTTGATTAAGCATGAAAAACAGTAAAGATGACAAATAATACAAATGTAATTGGCACAATATCTCCCTAATGTTACTTGTTTTGCACAATACACTATAACCTTTCATTTTGGCACAATACCTCCCTAATGCTACTTAGAGGCTGTCTGGCAAGCATTTTAACGACCGTTAACAACATTTCCAAGTACAAAACTTACAGAAATTGTGCAGACTGAAATTTAGCTTTTGGCCAGCCAATTTTCACATTTGCCCTCCTCACAGCAATTTTCACGTAATATGGTTTGAAAAGTCAAAGAAGGTTAGCAAAGACAAATTGGTAAAAGTGCACTCAATTTATTTTGACAGCACCAATCCAACGGTTGTTTTTTACTTCCATTAACGGTAGGAAATTGAATTTAAAGCATATCCAGACATGCTCTTATTTTGTCCAATACACCCTAACCCCCCCACCCCCCCCACCCCCCGCCAACCTTTCATTTTGTCGCAAAACACCCTAACCTTTAATATTGTGAAACCCTTCTAAATCATCCAAACTTTGTTGAATAAAACATTTTTTTCATTTTTCTCCATAAAACCTTGTAAAATGAAGAAAGAAAAACTAAGAAACAATTGCAGGCAAAATTTCATATCTTCAAAATATGCAAATGAGTCTAACTAAAAAAAATAAAAAACATATTTAAAATAATAATAATAATAATAATAAAGTTCATCTTTTCCAACACCCAACACCCCCACCCCTTCCTACGCCGCACCCACGCCCCACTCCCCTCCGTAAGAAATCAAACTGATCTAAAAACCTCACCTATCAACTCCAAATTCTTTGATTTAGAGATTTAGCTTAGTGTTCTTTTGTCATGCGATCGCAATGGCTATAACCATGCAATTGCATGATACAAGTTGATGGGAAATATAATTTTTCATTTTTCGACTCATACTCCTTGGATCGATGTCCAGCCTAACACATTTTACCTCGTCAACTGTAATCAAAAGTTACTTTTGTACTAAATTCAAATTTACTTTCAAAATAAGTAAGCAAGCCACACACGCCGATACTCAAAAGCATTTTGATCCTGCATTTAAGCTATAACTCGCAATTTTTTCGAGAGAATTTAATACATTATTAACTACAAAGTAAAGTTTTTTTTTGTAAATAATTTAATTATTTTAAAAAGTAAACTTTACAATAGATAGAATAAAATATTGTTAGTTTTTTTGCCACAATAGGACTTACGTGACTGTATAACGGTCTAATTTCTGATTAAAATCATCAAATAATTGTTGCCAGACAGGGAGGGACTAGGGCCCTGTTTGGGAGAAATTTTAATCAAGATTTTAATCAAAATTCTAGCCGTTAACTATCAAATCAGCCACCATTTTTGACTTTCTCTCTCACGGGTGGGGCCCACATGTTGACTATAACGGCTTTAATTTTGATTAAAATCCCACAAAAATTGCTCTCAAACACGCTCTAGGTGTACTGATACCATTTTCTTATCTAAAAGTAGATACACCAATTCTAAAAAGGTAGATTAATTTGTCCCAATAGAAAGTTGTGAACTGTATTATCCTAAGTTGGTTTTATTCAATTCATAAATTTTTCTTTCCTTTTTCATATCGCACGTGTTCTGAATTAGATTAGGCTGCTGAAATCGATAAAGAACATTATATATGGAAGATTCTTACCAGAATCTAAAGTTCAGCAGCCTTTTTGGCCTCTTTCCCTTTTATTTCAGCTTCTTCCTCAATTATGTATGCAGTGGGGTTGGAATGCCTGAAAATTAGGCTTTAAATAAGGCCCTTTTCACCTTTCATAACCTTTCTCCCATTGGCTGATTTGGAGCTGAAATTATTATATTTTTCCTTTCTTCCTTAGTCTTTAAGATAGTAAGAACAGACAACAAAACTAACAAGCTACTGGATCATCCCTTAATGTCCATATGCTTTTTTTGAAAAGATAGAACTATGTAGCCACCTCCATTTCTTGTTTTAATTTGGTCCTTTTTCTTTCTTTGGATTTAAGCCATAAACTATTTATCTATTTCAATTAACTATTCATAACATTATGTTATTTTCAGTTATTAAAATATGACAATTTTGTCGTTCAAAGTAACGATATTGTTTATCGATTGATAAATAAATAAAATTTATGGAATATTAATATATTCCCTCCTTAGTCCTTATAAAATTTCGTCCTCACAATTTGCTTGAAAATTTCTAGATATTTTTCGCATATAGTCGATTCACGTTCCTAGGTGACCTCTTCCACTGCTTTACTTTTCCATAAAACTTTCATCACAGAAATTGACTCTTTTCTAGACCCAAGATTTTAACAGGCTTTTCTTCAAGGTTAAGTCAGGTTGTAAATCATCGGGACGTCTTTTAACACATGAGACGGATTTGGCATGTACTTTCGTAACATGTAGAAATGAAATACATTATGCACTCAATCTATTAAGTTGGGAAGTTCCACTTTTCGTTTACGAATTTTTAAAGGACCAATAAATCTTGGACTGAGTTTTTCTTTCTTCCAAATTGCATTGTCCTTCTTATTGGCGCGGTTTTCATGAACACTTGATCTCCTATATTAAATTCTAGTATTCGTCTCCTTTCATCTGCGTAATAATCCGTTGTCGAATTTGTTGCATTTCATGCACAATTTCAGGGCCAGTTAATTGTCTCTCCAACTTCATCCCAATACAAAGGTGATCTACGTCTTGTTCCATACAAATCTTCATAATGAGGCACGTTGATTGATTAATGATAACTATTGTTATATGAAAATTCTATTAATGGTAGATATCGACTCCAGTTGACTTGAAAGTCCATCACTCATGCCCTCAACATACACGTCTTCAAGTGTTTGTATTGTTCTTCTGAGGGTGAAATGAGGTGCCTTGAAAGTCCATCACTCATGCCCTTAAAATACATGTCTTCAAGTGCTTGTAATGTTCTTCTGAGGGTGAAATGAGGTACTGAAATTTAATCGGGTTCCTAAAATTTGACGTAGACTTCTCCAAACAGTTGAAAAATTGACGATAGAAATTGGATCTCTATAGAGTCAAACAATTTCGCAAATATATAATTCAGCAAAGCATTTCATTTAATACGTAGTTCAAATTGGGAGGAAATGTGCCGACTTAGTAAGCCAATCAACAGTAACCCATATAACATCATATGATTATTTGAGGTTCGAGGCAATCCTACAACAAAGTCCATAGTGATTCTCCCTGTTACAAAAATACATGCTCGAACCATCTCACATGTAAAAGACATCCCGGATGAATTGCAACCATACCTAACCTATGAAGAAAAGCCTATTGGAATCTCGGCTCGAGAAGTCAAACCAGACTCACTCTTTTAACTCAACGGGAGCCATTCAATAAGGTGTCTGTGAAATTGGAATGGTTCCAGGAATGAAATCTATATTAGATTGTATTTCCCCATCCGACCATAAACCTAATAAATCTTCAGAAGATTCCTTCACTATAAGAATTTCCTCTAGTGGCCTAATTTTTGTAATTTGGACTTGACTTGAACAAATACTAATTTCTAGGGAAAGTCGTAATTTGACATCTTAGAATAGTTAATTGACCAAGTCAAAACTCTTAAAAAACAGTCTATTGATTACGGGCATCAAATATGCAACTCCATAAATAGTGGCAGTGTACATTTACGGCCCTGCTTGATCACATTCTTCTTTGAACTCATTTTCAATCACACGTTCTTCAATAAAATAATATTACACGTAAATCCAAAACTTTTTTTTAAATTTTTTAACCACATATTTTCCATCATATCACATCATAAAAAGCATTCTTTTCTAAAATATGTGCATCAAACACCCTCTAACTTTGATAAATTTTTATAGTATAACATATGATTAATAATGCAAATCGTGGCACATATATTTGGAAACATGTGACCTAGTGAATCCTTCAACCCTCCTCCCAGTCAATGTCATCCTCGTCCTCATCCCCGTCTGAAGCTTCTGCTTCTACATTTAAGTCGTGAACTTTGAAATTTTTGGCCATGTTACCTGAAATAAAGCGTACACATTAGCTCTGTTAAACAAAGTTAAACCAAAATTAAAATAATGCACCAATAAGTTGAATAGTATCTACAAGACCAAATTGTAAGTTATCTTTCAAGAGGATAAAGTACGAATATACCCAAAGCCAAGTGCCAAGGAGAAACAATAAAAAGCAATGAAACAAGTTGTAGAATAAAGAACATAATACAAAATTTCTTCCATGCCGCATGCATATTATTATACAGGACTTTCATATTTGTTGGTCACCAAAATGAGCAAGTCAAACTTCATGCACATGGAGGATTATTTTGTAAAAATCCAGTATGGTGAATCACATAATGCAAAACTACTAATAATATTTTGCCTCACTGCAACAAGTGTTTTATTTAATTTCAGATACGACACAACGGGGATATCTACACCAGCTAGACAGTGAGATATTTTAAAAACTTGAATTTTAGAGACTTGTATCTAGTTTTATTATGTTTTGTGTGTCATATCATGTTTTGTGTGTCAAAGCATTCTTGTCACCGACAGCTTCAAAGTCCAAAAAATGTGTAAATAAGTCAAAATAGGAACCTTGAAGGCAAAATAATTATTCCCAACGGACGTTATGGACCGCTAAAAAATAAAGTTAAATGCATGTTGATAATACCTGCAGGAGGTTCCTCATCCCATTCAACATCATCTCCGTCATACTCGTCCCCGCGCTTCGACTTCATTCCCACTTCGCGCTCAGTGAGGATGGCAACCCCATTAGAGGTGGTTGCATTCGACATTTGTTGTTGGTTGTCATCATGTGCTTCTTGTTCATGTTGCCGCATAAGTAAAGCAGCATAATAAGCTTTAACATATTCATCCTACAACATACAGAAAATCTCAAATAAGATTTCGAGAACATTATAATCATAAAAATCTTTACTTATTTTTTAATTTATCGAAATAGAGAATATAAGGTTACGAAGAAGAGTAGGAATTGATGATGGCATACATGGAACGTTATATATGAAGTATATAAGAAAACTGAGAGGAAAAGAAAAATAACAAGTTTGTAAATCTAAACATACATACCTGTATATTCTTCACATCATCCTTTTCATCTGTAGGCTTTTTATCATCGGATGATTCTACAGCTGTTGAACCACCAGCCATCTTTGCCTCTTGCTGGGTCTCTCCACGCTGCTCATCTGTAAGTTTCATTCCTTTCCTTATCATCCAAGGAGGCAAAACTTTCATAGGTGTATTTCCATTCTCCGATTTAATGTTATCTCCTTTTCCATCAATACCGGAGAAAGCAACTTCAACCTGCCAAAACAAGTTTCGGGTGTTCACCATCTGAATTTCTTTCATGTCAATAATAGTTTCTTATAATCACATATCTATAATATATTAAATATCACGTCAAGTGGAAATCATTTTTTTAGACGATTATAACCCTACTACAATTCAATTATTTCAATAATATAATACTTTTCGTTTGTCAATATATATTTAATTTATAAACTTTAATAAATACTACAAAATCCTTGCTCACGCATGTATTCCCTATTATTAATTCTTAATTAATTAACACTCACATTCATTTAATTAATATTAATTAGAATTTCACATTTACATTTACATTCACGTCCATGCTCCTGTTATTAATTCTCAATTAATTAACACTCACATTCATTTAATTAATATTAATTAGAATTTCACATTCAAGAAAGCAGTTCATTATTCACGTTCGTGTACATTAATTAACATCTAGATTCACTTAATTGGAAATTAAATTATATTCATTTTATCATTTAGTATAAATGATTTAACGTTTATTGTCATGTATATATTTTTTGGTATTAATTCTAAATTAATTAACATTCATGTTAATTCATGGATCGTATTTGTCATTTATCTTCATTTATGCAATTAGTTGTAATTCTAATACTCACATTCAAGTATGCATATCACTATTTACGTGCATGTATAATAATTAACATTTATTTTCAGCGACTTGCATCTTTCTCATATTTAGACCAAAATGGTAAATGAGTGGTCGAATATTACTTTTACAACAATTATAAAATATTTTAGAATAACGTGCAACGCACATTCAACTCTGACTAGTATGATAAAATGCTTCCATCATAACTATTAGTAGTCATCTAATGAGAAACTGCCAAGAACAATTTAAAAAAGTGTAATACAAATCCACGTCATCCTTATTTCAAAAGAAAACAAATCAAGCGGTTAGGGTTATGAAAACGACGTGGCTATTTAAACCATCCATAGATTAGAAAAGGTGAAAAATATATGGCAGTGATAATAATTCCATCCAAACCTCAGGCTCAAGCATAATACCTTTCAGCTAATTATTATTATTCATTTTTTTAGCATCCAAAAAAACTTCCATGCTTCAAGTTATTGCTTTGTGATTTTAACCCAATAATAGTACCAATAAGACTCTCCTAAACCTCAAGACATGACATAATCAGACTAACAGAATTCAGACACGTCAGAAACATATTTCTCTTGGACTTTTGCAGGAAAATCCAAATGTAACATAGCAAGCTTGCTTTGACATATTCATGCATTTAAATACATTATGGTGATTGAGTATGCATATCAAAATTCAAAGACTGGTGCCCTAAAAAACTACTTTACAAGAAATACATGATTAGACAATAAAGAAGCACAAACTCCTTCCCTCACCCAAAATTTGACAGTAACCAATGATATTCTTAGGCGAATGTCTGGTGCCCTAAACTTTCAATAGAAAACCAGCTATAGTACTTATTCAATTACAATCTAATGTAATTGCACATGAAAAATCCTAGCATGTACAATGATGTTTCGAACAACAAAACATGAGTTCTATGAGAAATGATTTTCACCCTTTTGCTATGATTCTGACGGCATAATTGACGTTCAATATATTAGAACGGTAAGGTGAGGGATAACTTCTCAGGGATATCACGAGAGATGAGGAAGCAAGATGACCAAAGGCAATCTTGGGTACAACATGTTATGTAATGATGTTGGCCATTATAATAGTTATGGCTATGCATAAGCATAGCAATGGTGAAGAGGAGCAAGAAAATGATGCCAAGACAAAGATTTCAACCATATTGATGCTTATATTATCTTCCATAAAAGGATGAATTTTTTATTTTTTTTATGATCCCGTGATATGTACTCTACGATAGTCAAATTCATATTCATTTCCTGTGCAATGTCTTTACCTATGGAGCCTTTAGCTTTGCATTATGAGCATCGAAGATCAGTTATTCCATAGTCTCATGGTCGATTGTCAAGAATTCCTAAGGTTTGAAGCTCTGGATACATTAAAGTAAACCTGTTGAGGCTACGATTTGGAAGCTAACAGTTATGGTTTGAGAATCACATTTTGAGTTGTATACTAACTTATAATGTTGTAAACTATTGTTGTCATGTTGAAGTTCACATACATTCTAGAGTTATTTATGATCAAAAAGTTACTTTCATTGTAAAACTAACATAGTTTGGGAAATATGGGTTATATGTCTCCATGCCTCTAGGTTATAAGGAAGTTATTTTGTGTGTTTCTATTAGACTTTCTTTAATTAGATATTATGATTAGTGGGCCTGACACGGACATCAAAATATGTAACCCATGCTCCATTTTCGATTCCCCCACTTAGCCTAAGTAAGTGTAAAAAAAAAACAAGAATAATATAAAAAATTAGTAATCTTTTAAGCAAAAGGGGAGAAGGCTGATGAGCTAGTCACCTTTGTCTCTCCAATATAGGGCATAGGTGTTCCACCAAATCCAAACCCCTGTGAAGATTGAGAAGGATCATTCTCATGGTCTCCATTTGCTGCTCGACCAGCAGCATTCTGAAGTTCCCAAGCTTGAAGGCTTCCAAATTCAGGTACAGTCAAGTCCTTCACTCTTCCAAGTTGATCCATCAATGGTTTCAGTTGTTCCTGTAAAAATGTGATTCAAGGAAAAAGGCATGGAAGACACAAAATCCAGACAATGCATTTGAAAAAATAGAGGAGATTGAAATGGTTTTCAACTATCAATTGAAAAATTGTCCAACTTAGTGAACGAATTACCGCAAACGGATGTTCATATTAGTAATGTCTAAAGAAGCTGGTCGTGTCTAAGATAGTTTACGACAACAGCATTCGTGACTAGTTCAGAATAGCAGATGTAATAAGCAAGAAGGAATCTCCCGAATCCATTTGGCTACACTAGGTCATTATCACATGCGCACTATTGAAAAACTAGAGCATGAAACCGAGAATTCCGCTCATTGTAAATAGACTAGCCATTCCATCGTTCCCATTTGTTCATCCTCTCACAGGATGAACTATCCTCACTTTATCATCAAAAGGACATTCAGGTGCTAACCTACACTCCATCTTCATAATAGAGCACCAGTTCAACTGATTTGATATGACCAAGCTACATGCATAAATTTACTCCAACACGGTCTTCATTTGTTGGCATACATTATCTTCACAAGGTATAAGACATTGCAATTTGCATACTGCTAAGCCATGTTAATTTGGGTCTACATCTCCCTCTTATAAAATGTTCTTTTAGGCTTTTACATTGCATTGTTCTCGTGGATCAGAAGTTATTTTGGTCCACACAAGATGTATCGGCCACCTAGTTGTCATTCCCTTAGCTTGTGGGTAGGAGAAAATTTCCAATGTATCCAAAAAGAGATTACCCCTTTTCCAAAATTTTAAATTGTGAATTCTTAATAATATTGATATATAATAGTGTTGCAACCATTTTCTCATCTTGTTCGATCCCAAATTCTTCACAAACTACCTTTGAGTTCTATCATCTGAAAACTAGGCCATTCCAATCAAATGCTCTTTAAGTTCGCATTTGTTTCTCGAACGCACTTTGTCCATACTTGCTTTTTGGGAGGTTTCACAAAAGAAAACCCAAGGTGTAGCGAGATTTGAACGACTTTCAATCTTGAAAAAGATTAACTAATGACTCCCTTTTAATAAACTACAAGGTTTTATTGCTCGATGTTCGTGTTATGTGCCTCCAGTGTGACGAGTCACGTTGCTCTTTTTGCAAGAGAGTTATGATCACAATTGTTGTAACTAGGAAATTTATCATCCTCCACCTTGTAGGCTACTGAAGATTGACTTGGATCTAAGTAAAAATGATTGCGACCATTTTGTTTTTATAAAATGAAAAAGGATAACTGCAATCACGGTCCCAAACCTTTCAAATCTTTATAGTTTTTCCCTAATCTTTCATTTATTGCATCATTGGTCCCAAACCTTTTAATTCAAGTATGTGCAACTGGACGGCAAATGGATGAATTCCGTCCAAATCGCCATCAGTTGACTAGAAAAATTGACTATGTCCACATCTTGACCAAATTTAAAAGAGCAAAATGATAATCTATCAATTTTCCACATAAAATAATTAAATAAAAACCAAAAAAGGCGAAAAAAAACAAAAATAATTCTCTTTCCGCAACCTTACCCTGCCCCACCCACCACACGCTGCCACCGCCACCAAAAAGGGCATTTATTACTTATAACACATCCTAATCCAAATAGGGCTTGAAAAATTACCACAAGAAAAGCGTTTCCTACGCTTTCACCTCCTGTACATAGACGACAAAATAATTACAAATCCATGGCACAGAGCCATTTGCCTCAAAAGCAAGCCAATCAAATATTCATATACAATTACCATCCAATTCACATACTTATAGTGCTAACTAAGCACGAAATTTTATTACAGAATTCTCCAACAAGAAAAGCGTTCCCACTTTCTTTAGCTCTAATTTCCTACGAGTTCTACAATCCTCTGCCTGTAAACCACCGCCTTCAGCAAGCCCTGGATTTTTCTTGCCACTTCTCCTTCACCTATGTATTATGGGCTATGGGTTTCAGATTTTACTAATTTTTTCTACTACTATCAATCTGTTTTGAGTTCTCCATGATTGTTGTGCTTTCATGGTCCAGCTGATTTTTTGAAAAACATTGGTGCAGAGATAAATATTTAGTGCAGTCTGATAGCATATATGTGTTTTCAGCTCCAAAATATTGATGACGAAATGATGAAATAATGTCTTTTGGTTTGGTTTCAAAAGAAAATTTTCTGTTTTACTAAGAGCATTCAGTTGTTTGTTTTTGGTTTTTTAAGACAATTGTTTAGGAAGGAGGGGTAGAGGGATTGGGTGGTGGCAACAGTTTGTGGTGGTGATAGGTGGGTTGGATTTTGGTTGTGGTGGATTGGGGTGGGTTGGTGGGGATACGGTGACGTAAGGAGGAAGGTGAAGTATTCTTCTTTAATTTATTTTCTATTTTTCAGTTGGTTTTTTATTTTTTATGTGAAAAATTGTAAAGTTACCATTTTACCATTTTAAATTTCGTCAAGATGTGATTAAATTCAACTTTCCTAATCAACTCATAACGATTTAGACGGAATCCATCTATTTGTCCTCCCCAGGCGCACACTTGAAAGGTTTGGGACCACAGGTACAATAAATGAAAGGTTAGGACAAAAGTTGCAAAGATTTGAAAGGTTTGAAACTGTGGCAGCAATTATTCCAAATGAAAATGAGGCGAAGAAAAACAAAATCATCGCAAAACATAGAGTTCTTGATGAAGAAAAAAATTGCCTAGCAGAAGAGAATAGTTCTATTCAGGTATACAATAAATTTTAGTAACTAGAAAAATTCTTTTGATAAATCTCTTAAGATTTTCACTCAATGAAACGGTCAGAAAAGCCCATTTCATCCCGATTTTATTTTATCTCCCATCTTCCTCTGGGTAAGAAACTAAAAAGACCATAAAATAGTATATATGAACAATTTTGATGAGAATGACCATAAAAATTGGCCAGCAATGCAATCCCCAAACTTTACATGGCTGGCTGGGAAAAAGATTCCTTCCCTAAACTCCTCAACGCTAGGAAACCAAACACAAATCTGTGATATATTTTCCAGAGGATGTAGATGGTCTACCGACAAAAATTATCAAAATACACCAAAAGAAGGCCAGGACTGTTATCTCTTTGAAACAATGAAAATATCAGATTAACAAAAATTCATGGCCCCAAGAGTTTAAATAGGACGCCTCTTAGTTGTACTTATACATGTGTGTATTTCTAGGTAAAACAAATACCTAGAAGATCTAAAAACTTGCTTCTCACTCGCTTCTTGGTTTCCACTCAATGCTCTTTCTCATACTACTATAATTTAAATAAACACCAAAGCCCACACCACACAAAAAAAAATCGAGAAAAATAAAACTCATAATTTTGATCTAGACAATAAAAATTAAGGCAGAGCAATCTCCCTTTCAGTGTATAAGCAAAGATGGTTGAAACGTACCAAACCAGGAACAAATATGAACTCAAAAGAGGACAAACCTCCATTGTTTGTAGCATATCCTTCAACTTTTCATGGCGCCGTCTCCTAGCATTGTCATCTCCATCTCCCAGTTCTTGGGCAGCTAGTTTGTCAGCTTCAGCCACAAGTACCCCATCGCAACTCTCACAGTGGAAGTATTCATCGTGCGGGGAAATCAACCGGAGCGCATCCAGCGCAGTGTATCTGGACTTCCGTTTCCAATCAATTATGAAATAAACAAAAAGAGGACTCAAAGAGAAGACAAGCCAGTAGCAGAAACAGATACCTTTTACTGCAATTGGGGCATATGTACTCCTGAACGGTGTTCTTGCTTTCTAGTTCATCCTTTAGCTTTTTCTTCATGCGGTGTAATCTGTACCTTACCACATCATATATCTGCAAACAGTTTCTTTACTTTCAAATTTCATTCATAGAGTGACAGTGAATCTAGATTCATCTAACAACTTTCAAGCAATATCGACAGTACGCAAATTGTTAAGAGTCGTAGATAATGATAACTAAATAAGAATGAACTATTCAAAACCTGAGAACAGAAATTAACATATCACATTCAATACCCAACCTATTTCATGAAATGTAAACAGTATGCCACATTAAGCCAACTAACATGGAAAAAATTTCACCAGAAGGAACAGTAATGCAACTGATTTTTCCAATGTGACATAAATTAAGGATTTCAGTTGATAAGAGCTCAAAACATCAATAAAATATCAAACTTTCAGACTAGTACATGAATCAAGGAAACTACTCTACCACACTCAATGCAAAATGATTTGAGATGGATGCTTTAACACGGGAAGCAATTGTGTCTTATTTATGCCCTCCAGCCCCCAGGGCCCAGATTTCATCTATTGTTGCACCGTGTTGCTATCCAAATTGAAGCGAGATTGCAAGTGTTGGAAAATGCACAACAGTCAAATATTACGTCAAAAGAGCATTTTGAACCTTGGCAGCCATTACTTAGGCACCGTTTGGTAACCATTATTCTAGAAAAAAATGCATTCTTTGTGTCAAATCACACATTTTTTGTGGTTGAAAATGAAGGAAATGTTATTGATGTGATGGAAAATATTATTTTATTGATGAATGTGTGGTTGAAAATTAGTAGAAGAATGAGAATGAAAAAAAGAATGGATACCAAACAGAGGCTTAATAGCCAATTAATCTTTTTCTGTCTTCCATCTCCTACGCCATTCATTTCTCAGGTCTCCTGTCTTCCACCTTTCTTTCCACTCTCCTATCTCCCACTCTCTTGGTGTTCTTAATCTTTATTTCTCCTGATGATTCCTTCAGCTTTATTCTCTCGTTTCTTCTTTTATTTTAGTTTTTATTTTTATTTTTTTCTTTAATCATTCAAATTAATAACATAAAGTGGACTTGAGGAGCTATACTGGTGCTTGATAAGGCTCCTAATTGCTGAGAATTCGTCAAGATTCAGGAATAACTTAGTAGCAAAGAAACTCTTGGGTCCTAGCTTCGCGTCTCCATAAAGCAAATGTCAGCAATTTATTTCTTTTCTAAAGCACTGAATTAACTTATTTGAATTATGTAAACACTATCCAGATGGCAGTATTTCAGCTTATTAACAGTAACCTGCCATTCATGGGTTAATTAGAAATTGAGGTTGAATTGGATTTTGGTTTGCTCAACTCGTTCCTTTGAACCAGGGATATATTTCTTTTGTACAGCCAGCAGGAGGAGAGAGCAGAGCTACAAACCTGTGCATAATCTAGGCAACAATATGAATGAGTATGCAACTTAAGTTTTTCATCTCCTTCTCTTCCACCTGGTTGACCATCTCCCGTGGCAGCTACAGCAGCACTGTATATTTTAGCACCTTTTGCAGTCTACAACAATATCAATTAGGCAATATCAGAAACAACATAACAGACAACAAATGGCTAAAGCTAACTACAGAGCAAGACATACTTCAAAGCAGAACACAACTAAGAACGATCGCCATCAAACCATTAAATTTGCAAATAAAATTGACTAGCTTTGAGAAAACGAAGTGAAAACTTGGTAGTATGTCAAGAGAAATTGATTTTGAAACTACTGAATCTAGACAACTGGCGTTTTAAGAATCAATTTTGGGTTTTTCTAAGAAATGAATGTGAAGATACTTAATGCGAAATTTTTACATTAAATCCTTCACTTCTAATTATACCTTAGAAAATATTTAATAGCAAATGTTTTTGCTGTAATTGTTCAAGGGTAGCAAGTGCAGCTAGCACATATATTAAACCTGAAAGCATACCTAAAATGTGGGGTAACATATAACATAAATAAGGAATGACTGTTCAGGTTTGCAACAAAAGTAGATCCAAGTTCGATTTTGGAATGCGATATTTCACGTTTGCATGGCTCAAATAGTAACATATCTGAACTGGACTGCCAAACATCATTAAGGTTAGGGAGAAAGAATGGAGGTAACCCAACTTTGAGCAAAGTTCATTTAGTCACTCAAAACTTTATTGTTCCAAACTCATCACTGAAGTTTCAACTTCATTTCAATTTGCTCACCAATAAAGATTCCATCACAAGATTACATTTCTTTTCTACATGGCAGATGGATTTTCTTGTGTGGGTTACCCGTGTCATTAGTTTGCAACATTGGTTGAAAAGCGATGCAAACTTGCAGTTTTAATATAAAATTTATGCTTTTAAAATGCAATATAGCATGGTATGTGAGTGCAACTTTTACAAGCCAAAACACGTGATTATAGCACAAATGGGCAACTAATGAGCCCTTATTAACATCTTCACAGCATACGAAAGAAAGTCATTTACCAAAGAGAAAAGGCCGCTAAATTTTGTTGCAAAATTATCATCAGTAACCAAATTGAAGCGAGTTTGGAACAAAAAAAAAATGGTCCACTGACTCAAATGAGTTTTTAACGAGTTTTTGCTCAAAGTTGGGTGACCTCTAGTGCTTTTTACCCTTTAGGTTGTGTTGGAATACAAATGCAAGTTTGGACTCTCCATGCAT
The DNA here is from genome assembly GCA_035079005.1 of Fraxinus americana. Taxonomy (NCBI): domain Eukaryota; kingdom Viridiplantae; phylum Streptophyta; class Magnoliopsida; order Lamiales; family Oleaceae; genus Fraxinus; species Fraxinus americana. The sequence goes on along the minus strand of CM068713.1, from coordinate 5,421,625 downwards.
AATTTCATGCGGCCTTAAGGTTAAAACAAAAGATCAAGTCTACCAAACAACATGACACGTTGAAAACCCAAAAAACAGATGGTTGTTACAAAATACAATTTCTAAATGCTAATACAATGCAAAATAACTTAGAAAATCATCAAAAGTTTATAAGCCCCTGATTGGTGTAGGTTAAATTAGATTTTAGTAGATTTTGATAAAAGTTGATGAAATTTGTGATTAAAATTAATTGTTGACTTTTGACTCGAGATTTTAATTCAAACCAAACAGGGGCTAAATAGATTTAGCAGACACTAGAAGATAGTTAAGGATAAACAAAAACAAAAACCAAGCTAGAGCCCAGTAATAGATTGAAAGGGGGACAAAGGGATTTGGGCCTTATCATTGAACCCTCAAAACAGACCTCCTTCCTGTGATCCCTAGTGACCAGTTTTTCTTCTTCAAAGAATCTCAAAGTGCGACGAAGTTGCTTTGAGTGTAGCTTCAAGTCCTTAGCCAAATCTTCTTCTCTTACCCACTGACGTCTAAAATAGAACATAATTTAGAGCTTTATGGGTTATAATAGATAAATAACACATGTTCCACACATGCCACCCATACATAAAGAGCCAAAAATAAGATAGATAACTAGAATGAAGTAATTCGACTGTAACTAGCCTGGAAATAAACAATCTCTCCATTGATCTCTCAGCATATAGAGACACTTCAAATAAATAACATATCTATCCATGCATGCAGAGTGAGTGGCAAAAAAGTATTAGTGCAGCCCATCCCAAGTTTATTTGAAATAAGTTTAATCTGTTATTGTTGTACATACAACATACATTCATAATATAACACAACATATAGAGATCCCTTCTATCATCAGATCAGAAAAAGACATTCAAAAGTTAATATTGTGTCATCCAAGTGTCCTGCAAATAGTGGAAAACTAAATTATAGGGGAAATACATATTACATCAAAATTTTAATTGATAATAGTACTGTCAAAGAAGTTTTGAGAAACGATAATTACCTAGTGAGAGCATCAAGAACAACGACTGCAATTCCTCTATTGTCACTTCTTCCAGTCTTGGGCTGTTTATCACCTTTTGTAGTTATATCGTCATAAAATGCCCTTCCCGCAAGTTTGACCAATCTTTTTGTTTATTTTTCAGAAACGAAAAAATAAAATTCCAATTAACAATGAAATATACAAGACAACTTAGAAACAAATGTGCCAAAAATGAAAATCAAAGGAAAGCTTCAATCACATAGCTGTTTAATAAAGTACCGTTTAAATGGATCAACGCTCAATGCCTCGTGGCTACCCATTTGTCACTTTCGAATTCAAAAGCTATCTGATCATAAGATGGGATGGTGTCTCGAATATTTCAACAACGACTACAAGTCTGCGTATTGAAAATCCACAACGATAGAGACTTCAGTTTTATTGACGAGTTTTACAGTTACAACAACGTTGAACTCTTTCCCGAAAATTAAAAAGAGAAGGACATGATGGTATTTTTTCATTAAATGAAGAATTAGAGTCCAAGCCTGCAGAAACATCTTAAATCATGAATTACCCAAAAAAAAAATGATGTTTACCCATATAAAAGTTCATGTAGCATAATATATTAAATAGATACATTTGGTGTTTTAACCTGATCGATTGAAAATACAATAAGTCGGAGAAGAAAGAAATCAAAATCCTTGGCCGGATTTGGAGAGAAATTGACAACCAGGTATAGCTCAGTCGCACTGGAGAGATTCTCCCCTGGGTTATAGATTAGGGTTTTGATTTTAAGATGAGATATGGGAAAAGCGAAACTCTAAACTGCAGTAAAGGGGAAAGGTGAGAAAGAAAAGGGAAAAACCCATAAAATTTCTGAATAGGGACAATTTCCAGATAGGTCCTGAACCTTTGAAACATGTTTACAATAGGATCACAAACTTTCAATCTTTTGAAAATAGGGTCCACGCTTTCAATTTGTGGCACCCAGATCCCTACCCTGTTAGGGGTCTGTTTCGTACTGATTCCTTAAAATTTATTTTCATAATTTCATTTTAAATAATACATTCTTTCAATAAAATAATTCACGTAGATATATAGCATTTTTTTCCTAAAAATCACTTTTCACAAAATTTATTCTAAAAAAATCATCAATGTGCGGGAGCATGACCATCTATTTTGGGATAAATTTCATTCACGTTCTCCACAGTATCAATTACGAAACTATTTTTTAATTTTGTTCGGTCGAATAATTATACCTTAATATAATTTCAATCACATAACTACTTCTTAATTGTCACTTAGATCGTTGCTTAACATAAGTTGTGATAAATAGTATTATTCTTTCAATTAGGGTGCGTTTGATTGCAAGGGTGGAAAGAAAATGATTTTCAGGTAAAATAATTGTTTAGAAAATATTTTGTAGGGAATTGTTAATTAAGTGTATTTGATTAATATAATTTTCCACCGGAAAAATTTTTAAATTTTCTATTCCTTTTGCTTTGTTTTACATGGAAAGTGTCTATTAAAGTGATAATTTTTTCCACAATTGATTATAAAATTTGTTTCTATTGCCAAAAAGTTAAAAAAAGGGGGGGGGAATTGTTTCCTGAAAAATCATTTTTTATCAAAGTTTAGTGTTCGTTTGACTTTGTTTTACATGAAAATTGTCAATTAAAGTGAATTTTTTTTTTATCATTGGTTATGACATTTGTTTCCATTGCAAAAAAAAAGATTTTTTTTCCAGCCAGCCTGAAAATTTTTCATCAAAAAACCAGAAAATGTACACGTGTGGGCAAAAGTGGGAAAATATTTTTCGTGAAAAATTTGGCCTATCAAACAGCAAAAAAAGTGGAAAGTGAAAAATATTTTCCTAGTTTCCTGGAAAATAATGCCTATCAAACAGAGCCTTAATGTAACTTTATCGAATATCATTAATCATAATAGATAACATTGCGAACTCACATCTGACCATTACTAATCTAAAGTAAAGTACAACTTCATTTAAATAAATGATGTGCGTCATTTAGGATGTTTTTTATTGTGAGCAAGAAATTTGTATTTTAAAAAAATAAATTTTAGACAATTCAATTGCCTAGAACTTATTTGTATGAAAATTATTAGTTAAATACGTTTGATTGAATAGTTCTCAACCAAGAAAATATTAGACTTATCTATTTTTTATTAGTGGATAGATGAGAGATAGTAGTTACTTGAAAACTAAAAATCATTCATCCCTAAAGAGAATGTTTTCCTTATTTTTGAGAAAAATATAGTCACGTGATCACCATTTCAATAATACCTAAAATTGGTAAGAGAACGGGAGAGAAATGAGATGCGATAGGCTGTTCTAAATTATTCGAGTCTAGATACACCTAAATGGTTAAGATTTGAAACGTTTGGTTAGCCTAAGATTTGGTCTTAAGATCGTACGAGAGAGAAACAGAGAGAATTAGTGAAAAGGGCAAGAAAGATTCATATTTACTCAATTTTTCATCGAAATACCTACCGAATGTACGAGCAAGGAATACCTAAATCCTAACACAGTTTCTTATCCACTTCACCTTTCACTTTTCCCATGGATTTTCACAGTTAGCAAATGGAGAATCAACACTTTCAATTTGAATGATTATTAGTTTTTAGCTAAAATAACAATCAATCCAGATGTAATGTTATGCTTATATACATGTTGGGTACCAGGTCCTGGCTTGAAAATTATCCAAAGGCCATAGCAATTCTACACATATGTAATCAACAAACCAGTTGGCAACCAGGCGAAAATCAGACTATATCCAAAGGCCATAGCAATTCTACGCATATGTAATCAACAAACCAGTTGGCAACCAGGCGAAAATCAGACTATCAGCAGCCGATCACAGAGTTAAGAGATATACGCTTTGATAACGTCCGTAAAGTTGCAAACCAGACCAGTTCGTGGGCACGTGATTTTACCATTATTTTTCCTTGCCATGTCTTCGAGAGCCTGCATATAGAACCACATTTAGTATACAAACATGCTCACACAAGACCTAGCATTCGGAACAGTGAAGACCTTGGTGCTGTAGACGTAGCCATTGGGCAAGACGAGTGGTGGATTCTCGGTATCCATTAGTTCTTTACTTATGTAACAAACAAGTTTCGAATGATGCTGCTTTGAATATGGTAGTGGCTGCGCTAATTTGCGGAAGCTCTCCTGTGACAGAGGATCCTCCTTTGTGCAATCATCTTCGAAACAAAATCTGTATCATGTCAAGGTAAAGGATTGGACAAAGACGGACATGGAAATTACTCGATCAAACACATGGAACCATTTTGCACATAATTCAGAAGAGAGCAACATGATGTTTGGCCAATCTTAAAATTAAAGTAAAAGTTACTTTTGTTTCCCACTTAGAGGGTGTTTATCTTTTAAGCTTAGACACAGACACTATTAGATAATTTGTTCTTTCCTTGTTTTAAGTTTTTTTGAAAAGAAAAAATGGTTACTTATTTTGCAAGTAAATCTTACCTTATTATCCAACTTTGACCAATAAAAAATTATTACAATTAAAACGTATTCATAAGTATACTTTTTAAGCTTAGACAAATATGCTCTTCATGTAAAAAGATAAAGAAAATGAAAGGAAAAAAAAAAGGGAGATAAAATTGGTGTACAAGACTTCTGCCAGCTCTAGTAGTAGTAAAAGATTGAATTCACTTCGCTAATTTGAATCCTCATAATTTTGAAAACTGAATATTTGACAAAAATAGCAGAAGCCATCATAATAACCAAATTTCCTGATATTTTAGTATAGGAATACTTGAAAATCTAGTAGCATATGGGTATAAGACTAAGAATCACAAAGTATGGATACGGAGTTTTTAGAGCTGACAAGCCCGCTTGCAGATATATGTTCAACAAAGGCTCAAGAGTCATTCCATACAATCTGCAAAACTCTTGCTTAAATTGGTCGACTAGGTAATCCCATTGCTTTTCTTCAAATAAAACCTGAAAGAAGATAATCACGAAGATCAGCTAAACACGAAGATCGGCATATCCTTTTGGTACCTCAGTTCCAACAGGGGAATGGAGACACATATTATTAGTATTAATTCAAAACATTGGTCTCAGTCAATTGCACTGTAGGAATTGCTCAACAGAATCTCAACTATTCAGAGAATTTGAAGATATCAGGTTGCATCATAAATTTCATCAACCAATTATATATCAGGTATAGTACTAAATTATCCTTCTGAAAATATCCCATCAGTCTAATCATTTTCTACATAAAACCATGCAAATTATTCTCGCCATTGACGCTTGACATAAATTGCTTTCACAATTACATCATGTAGCTTTTGGATGGAAACACAATCAATCTCTTGAAAAGACTACTACAAACAAAAACCAGTATTGTTGTGCCTGCAAGCAATTCTTCAACAACAAACAAATGTGCAAGATTAAGTTCTCAAGGATTGATGCTAAAATAAGTAACACTGTAATAATTACAGATACAGTCTGTACAATTGATTACACAGTAGAAAAATTTAAGTCAGAGGGGTAATGAAATCATTGAAATGCGTTCACCTTGTATTTAGCACATTCAGTATTACTTCTGAAAGCAAGTGTTGCCATTACTCGCTGCAATTCTTTCATATGTGTAGCTCCCCAAGGTGATAGATGCTTCTGGGCATATGTTATAGCTCGCAGGTTATTTTCGTCTCGTACCAACTCTATGAACTCTTGCAGTCTCAACTGGAACTCAAATTTGCTCTGGAAAAGCATCAAGTATTATACAGGTTTGACATGAATTGTACAGAACACTATAATATCAATCAACACAGTGAATTTGCTATCCTGCCAATTCATAATATGGTTTCACAACTCACAAGTCTTTCATAACGAACCCAAAAAGGTGAAAATCTAAAGTTAAAATAAATAAGCTTATATTATTTATTGAGTATTATACCTCGAGGAAGATATGGCTTCTAATCATTCACTGTGCCTAGCTTAACGAATTAGATTATTGTGCACATTCATGCAAAATAAGTAAAAAAAAGACATGATCTTGACCCAGCCAATGGAAAAACAACCACGCTATTTTTATTCAATAATAAACCAATCTTCGCTCTTTCCCGGGGGAGGGGTTATTAACAAAATAACAATGAAGAAACAAACAAAACCTTGTTCCTAATGAAGGAGGTTATTAATCATATGCAGTATGCACAAACATCAAATATATCCTTCCTCCCTCTTTCAAGAACACCTGATGAATACAAGAAGTGAAATGGCACAAGAAGGCATTGTAAAAACACTATACTGTCGAATTATGCCGCATTATATCCTTCCTCCCTCTTTCACTCCCCACCCCCCACTCCAATTTCTCTCTCTATTGCATCCATTCTTAATCCATGCTTATATATTAAAACACATAATCCTCAGATAATTTCAAATGTTATGTAATTCTATTTTTTGGATTAACTGGATACTCAGTGTTTTCATTAGTTTTATCTCTTTTTAATAAAGAATAAAGAGATGGCAATAAGTAAAATTAGTGATGGACATTGCACCCTAAAATAGGAGATTTCATCCCTGATGAGGGAGATTTATGGTTTAAAAAGGCGGTAGTAAGGCCCGCCTCGCTGTGAAGCGCATGTAGTATGTCTCGAGGTGGTATTTTTGAGGCTAAAAATGTGAGGCTGCCTCTAAATTTGAGGCGTGCGCCTCAAGGCAAATGCCTCATGGAGCATGAGGCGTGCGCCTCATTTAAAATTTGATTTTTCAATTGTATAAAAAGAAATCAGAAAAGGCACTTCTTAAAACAGAAAAGAGCCCATTTAAGAAGGCATTTTGGACTCAAACAAAACAATAAAATACCTAAAAAACTAAACGGCAGCCACAAATTAGAGGACCAAAAAAGAACAGATTCAACAGAAATTCAAAAGTCTGAAATTGAGAGTAGCGAAGAAGAAGATGATGGGAAAATTAGATATAATGATGATTCCATTAACGATGCTAGTAATAGTGATAGTGCAGACTATTAGGCTTTTTTTTTAGTTTAACCTGCTTCTTTTTTCCATTGTAAATGGAGTAATTTCTAACTTTTGTAATGTTTTTTTTTTTTTTTGCTGAACATCTTTATTTAGGTGAACTATATCTCAATATGCTAATAGATAATGACTATATATCATATTTACTATATACTCCAACTTTTATTTTTTTGTATTTTTATATTATTTTAAAATTCTTTTACTCAGATTTTTTATTTTTGTGAGGCTTACGCCTCAATCCGCCTCGAGACTTACGTCTCGCCTCATAAAGAAAAATAGTCTCAGTACTTAGTTTCGCCTTTTTAAACCTTGGGGAGATTATATAACTAATGGTTGAGATTTTACATGGAGATTACCATTCAAAAATACGCGCTTACATTAGACATGAACCTTAAGCCTCGAGGCGGATTGAAGCTTAAGCCTCACAAAAAACAAAAAATTTAAGTAAAAGAATTATAAAATAATACAAAAATATAAAAAACCAAAGTTGGAACATATAGTAAATAGGATATGTAGCCATTAGCATATTGAAATATAGTCCACCTAAATAAAGAAAATGTTTAGCAAAAAAAAAAGTGTTACAAAAATTAGAAATCACTCCATTTGCAATGAAAAAATAAGCAATTTAAACTAAAAAAAAAACCTAAGATGTGGAACAGCATAAATCTGGGTATAGTGTACTGTTTCATGAAGATTTGATAATGATGTGGAGATATTGAAGAGATGTTGCAGATTAAGAAGTATGGTTACATGAGTTTTAGAGTTTATACAAGTGACTGGATGAAATCGTGTGTTAATTATATAAATCAAAACATTTATAAAATTTATAATTTCCAGATGTGTATATGAAACAACTAATTGCATGCAAGATTTACTGAACCCTAAGACGAAGAAGAAGAAAATAGGAAAAACATACCTGATGAACTGATGAAGAAGACGATACTCTTCTTGAATTCTGATTTTTGAATTTCTATTGAATCTGCTCCCTTTTTGGTCCTCTAATTTTTTGCTGCCATTTAGTTTTTTAATTATTTTATTATTTTGTTTGGGCCCAAAATGACTTTTTAAATGGGCCCTTTTCTTTTTTAAGAAGGGTTATTTTTTATTTTTTTTCATACAATTGAAAAATCAAATTTTAAATTAGGCGCGCGCCTCAGATTTAGAGGCGTGAGTCTCATATTTTTAGCCTCAAAAATACCACCTCGAGGCATACTATATGCGCGGCGCGCCTCACCACCGCCTTTTTAAACCATGATCCCAGAGATGTATTTGTATATTGTAGCTATTGTGTTGAATTGCAAACTAAATGAAAGAAAATTATAGATGGTTGGCCAGCTTTCAAGAGGCTGCCTCTCTCCTCTATTAATACCCTATTTCTGCCTAAAATGAAATGAAGTACCTGCTATTTATAGTTAGAAGCCCGTAGAATTATTCTACTAAATCCCCATTATACCCCTCCCGTACTTTAACTAACTAAATGGAAATATTTGTCCGCTTCCTTTGGGGCCTATCATACTCCCTTGTCGACGAGAGAAGGTAGAAACTTTTTTTGATTAACTTGCAAAATTGCCCTATCGAAAATGGTCCATATGCACAATACACATGGCAGGAAGTTAACGATAACTTCAACAGCAAAATAATCTGCTTAGTAATTTAATTGATACTAAAGTAGTTTTGGAGAAGGAACATCTACAGTTCAACTTGAGTTGGTAATTAGCATGAGTGACTCATTAACAGTAAAAATTGCTTATAAGCATTTACTACTGATAAGATACGGCAAACACCTCACTTGGAGCCTATCAAAGCATAACCGAATCTCTATGAGCATCTTGACATGAACCTTTGAACACTAATGTTAGCATCCAAAAATATTCAGATCCCTCCCACATGTAACTAGCAAATAAATTTTCCAGAAATAAGACATTATTTCAGTTTACAACATTGAGTACGGCAAAGATGGCCTTGAGCAACTAATAGTCTAATGCAGAGCGTGACTTGAACATAAGGGTGTGACCTAGTTCGTAAGGGGTACTTCGAAATAAATGCCCAAAAGAATGGTGCTTAGGGTGGATCCCTGGTCCTTATTTTAGATGATAAAGGATTTGATTTCACCTCTCCCACTAGCCGTAACTTTCAGGAAAAGTGGATACATCTCCCAACATCAATTAGTATCAAAACTGGAGATCTCGTGTTCAACCCTCCAAGGAGGGGAGCATCACTTGATCATAAGGGTGGGAATATTTGTAAGAGATACTTCGGAGTAAAACCCTAGATAAATAGTGCTTCAGAGGATTCCTCAGCCTATCCTAAGTGATTAAAGGGTTTGATTATGCTTCTCCACTAGCTATAGCTTTAAGGAAAAGTGGTGGCATCTCCTACATTAGCAACCTAGCTCATGGAAAGCGGACTCATTTCTTAAGATAGCTAAGACATATTTATGCATCATAATGCCCATATTCGGCTCATAAATGCCTTCATGGAGCAATGAATTTTTCCATACGATAATCTTAGAGCGCGCTTAATTGCGAGCATGGAATTTATATGTAAAGAAAATAAATTATAGGCAATTGAATTGCCTAGAACTTATTTGTATAAAAATTATTAATTAAATATATTTGATTGATTTAGTTTTCAATATAGAAAATATTATACTTGTCCATTTTTTATTGGTATTAGATGAGAGGGGGGATAGATGAGAGAAAGAAAGAGAGAGTGGATTATCTGGAAAATAAAAATCACGCATCCCTAAAGAAAATGTTTTCCTTGTTTTCGAGGAAAATATGGTTACATGATCAAAAGTTGGAAAATATTTTCATGGAAAAATTGTCAATTAAACACCTCAAAAGTAAACATTTGGGTGGAAAAATAAAATTTTTCATGACAATCAAACACACTCTTAGTAGAAATTTTTTAAATAGAAATGCTTTTAATCATTGAACCGATGATAAAGTTGAAAAAAATCTGAGCATCAGTTGGAATAGTACTCATTCAACTTTTTTTGTACATATGTATGCAGGCTTGTAGCTATCACTAATTTAACATCACAATATCAAACATATGAGTTTGATAACGTGGATGTGGCCTGCAAGAAACACATTCTATAATCTATTGCTCAAGCGTCAATACCAGGCTTCATAGACAAGTAAGAATAATTTTATACTGACACATAACAAATGTTACCAATGGATAGGTATTTCCTTTTTATTACTTGGGTTGAAATCTTAAGTTACTCGTGAAATTAATAAAACCCATTCCAGAAATTCCAGAAATCATTACTCTTAGAAATAGTAGCAACAATAGTCACATTTTTCACAACTTCACTATCTAAATTATGATATTGTGCATATTATACATGAGATCTCTGCTTTGACGTGATTCAAATAATACACTGAGAAAGGGAAAAGGTAGCAAAGAACTGTCGCCTGAGTTAATTTATAGTGAGCTAGGGCCAAGAAGAGAGAGAGAGAGAGAGAGAGAGAGAGAGAGAGACCTTCGACTTCTTCAGCCTAGATTTATTGTCAGCACACCAGGCCAGAGCTGGGGCCACTTCCTTCTCTTGAAGAGCAACAATAACCTTTTTTGCTTCATGAAAAACATCTATATCAACAAGATCCTGGAGCAGATAGATCAAAGAACATTTAAATGCCAGCCTTTTGGTGTAAAAGCGGTATGAGAACCATTGAGGAATAAATTAGACAAAACTCATTCATTGCATGTTTGTCTATTTTTCTAAATTCAAACAGTTGTTCATAGCAGAAGAACCAGAGTACTAGGAATAATATATGACATAGACATACTTCCAAGCAACAATAATATGCTAGTGATATCTCAGACGAAATAAAAGATAGTGAAATCAGTCAAATTTACTGTTGGTAAGTGAGAGACGAGATACATAACTCATTTCTTGATTGGGGAAAAACGCATAACAAAATCACAAGATGACTAGACCACCACTCAGAAAGAAAAAATGATAATGTTGAATACAGAATTACCTGAATATTGCTGCTCTCTGCAAGCTTTGCAGCAGTTTCGTAGTATGACATGCGCAACATGTAATCCACCAGTACCCGCTTCAAGCGGGTGCTATTCCACTCTGACAAATTCTCAACATCTGCAGAGTCTAGATGGTCTAACCTAGCTCGGCATTTCTGTGCTTGCAAGTGTTCTGTCCGACTCCCCTCTTCCAACTGATTCACAATAGAAGTATATTACTATTCTCTATATGTAAATAATTTGAATGAATTCAAACCGTTCCCTTCCCTGAACCTTCTTTACGAAATTTTTATTTTTTCAATTCAGTTCACCTTTTAAAGTATAAACCAAAACTGAAACCTTATGCTTTTCCATTGAATGTTAGTTTAAAGAAAACCAATCTTGATATCCTAAAATGTGAACATGATTTTGTCTTTATTATTCTTTTCTTGACCAGAAACAAATAAGCAAAAGCCAATAAGAACATAGAAAAGAAATATGGAAAAAAAAAAAGGAATGCAATTTGAGGATTATTCATACAAGTAAACAGAGAGTATTCTTTTCTTGCCCAGAAACATAAAACCAAAACCCAGCAAGCATATGGAAAACAAAGAGCAATTTGAGGATTGTACATACACGTAAATAAATTGCACCATACCTTCCTTTTGAGGCCCTGTAATCTGGATACAAGAGAATTTAGTTGGAGAACAGCATCGTCGCGGGAGAGATCAGAATCGGCGGCCATGGATACGCCAGAGATGACGGCGGATACCTCTTTCTCGACGATACGATGGTTGGCGCGGATCGTCTTCTTGTAGTGCTCGAAGGGAACGCGGAGGAACTGATGTTCCAGTTTCAAGGACTCGGCCAGTTGGCCAATCTTTGATGATGGAGTTGTGGTGGCGGCAGCACCAGTGCCAGCGGCAGGAGCGGCGCCGGTGTTGTTGCCGTTGGGGAGTTGCGGGTCAGTTTCCATTGATGATGACATCTTTCTTTATTATTCTACTGCAACAGTGGATATAGATCCGGAAATGGTGGAGATAATGGAAAATGAATAGCCGTGTAATTGGAAGCTCTTACACGGCGTCGCAGAGCGAGTTTTGTACTTGAGAAATTTGTCAAGGGACCAATTTGGGGAGGAAAAATATTTGGCTGAGCTATAAAAATTAAAAAGTAAAATTACTTTTCTAAATAATAAGTAAACTTGTTAAAAAAAAAATAAGTTTTTAAATGGAAACAATTGGAAAAAGTAATGTGTGCCGTGACGAGAATTTTCAGGCTTCAAATTTCGTACACTTTAATTTTGGGTAAAACAAACAAGATTGATACATCGTGATCTCAACTTATGCCCCTGTTTGATGGTGCTTCGTTGTGAATTTTTTAGCATTTCTCGTACCGTTATACTATGTAAAAAGGAAGCAACCGCAACTGTTGAATAAAGAAAGCGGCCGCAATTGTTGAACAAAATGAAACTTTCATATTTTTTTATATTTGAATTACCGAAAATGATCACTTTAGCAATTCTTCAATTTTTCCTTGAGGAGGGCATTTTTGGTAATTCATTATGTAAAAATTTATGACAACTTCATTTTTTCAACAATTGTGACTGCTTCCTCAATTCAACAATGACGAGTGCTTCCTTATTACAATGTACAACGATCGGAAAAATGCAAAAAATTTAGAAAGAAGCGAACCAAACAAGGGCTATATTTTCCTTTTTTTCTTCCATTAGTAGTGTTTCAAAATGTGAACAAATATAGTATTTGTTTTTTATTCTCAAATTCTACAGTAAATCAATTCTCATTTTCAACCACACATTTTTCAATAAAATAATATTTTCCATCATATCAATACTTCAGGGCATTGTTTATCATTGTTCATTATTTTTTTGTCACGTTGTGAATTCTCATTGTTTTGTATAAGACACATTTTTGTGTGCATTTTCATATGAAAAAAGCACCTTGTACAGTGTTTAGTGGGCTGTAACGGATCTCACACTAATTAGAGTGGGCTGTAAATTTTACAACCCACTAAACAATGTAAATGTAGCAGAATTCTTGTCATATTTTTTACTGGGTAATTGGCGCAAAACGTATCTACTTTTGACGATTTTTTTGCAAAACGTCCATACCTTTCGTTTTTTGGCGCAGAATGTCCCTTCCTTTGCCTTTTCTTGCGTAAAACGTCATTTCGTCTATTTTTTACCATTTTACCCTTCTATGAAAATAAAACAAAAAGAAAAGAAAAAAACAGAATAAATTGTAATTATGGGTCCAAACTTTTAAAAATGTACAAATCTGTCACAACACATGAAAAAATCATCACCCCCTAAGCCACCATCTTTGGTGGCAAATTCCCCAACCTTCGATCACCTGGCCACCGGACCAACATACAATCTTGAAGCCCTCATTGTTCTCTTCTCAACCCACACAACCACCAGCCCCAACTCCGGCAGATTTGGCCGGAAATCAAATTCAAAAATTACAACGCATGTCTAGTCGACGCGCTCGCGAGTTCGCGGATTCAGACGAAAAGCGCAACAACAAGGTGCGTTTTCTGGTTCAGGTGAGGTGACCCACAATGGCGGACCACTTGGGCTGGGTGCGCGATCACCAGCGCACCTAGCCATCCATAGGTCCCCTTCAATTTGGCCGGAATCATCTTCAATTTTCTTCTGAACCGTCGAACTCGCGAGCGTACCGACTAGACTGTCTTTGCTTCGAAATCGGTGGTTGTTGGTTGCTTGTTGGAGGAAATTGTTTACATAGGTAGCTTCGACTTGATGAGGGAAGTCGACCAGTGGTGGATTCCGGCCGGTGGGTGGCCAGACGGCGAGTTGTGGGTGGATTCCAACCATGGGTTTTGTTCTTTTTTATATTTTTATATGTTTTGGACTGATTTGCATTTTTTAGAAAGTTTAGGAGTAAGATTGCAATTTATTCTTTATTTTTCTTTTCTTTAGGAGGGTATATTTGTCATTTTATGTTAAAAATTGGTCAAAAGGACGTTTTGCGCCAAAAATGTGAAAGGTAGGGACGTTATGCGCCAAAAAACGAAAAGTAGAGACGTTTTACAAAAAAATCGTCAAAGGTATGGACGTTTTGCTCCAATTACCCTATTTTATTCTCTCTCTTTCTTTCTCTCCCCGAAAAGTGATATCTATGATTTTACTCTACATCCTACCTTGCAAATTTATCATTCATTGGCATCCGTAGGTAGCTCAAACTTGAGGTAATGTTCTCAAAATTTTCAAATTTTGGTTAGTGTTTGACTTCTGGCCTTTTTTGGGTTGTTTTAGAAAGTTAAGTGGTCTTTTTCCATTTAAATTGATTTATTCTAGGAATTTTTCGTCGGTTTTTATTATTTTTAAATGTGTACATTATAAAGCCTCTAAATTTGTTTCCTTTCGTTTTGAATTTTTGCATTTTTGTTTCCGTTCGAACTTGCACATTTACTGTTTACCAACCAATTTGTCTCTTAAGTTGTGGTGCTCGCTGAATTTTGAGGTAACATTCTCGGATTTTTTGGCTGAGCCACATTATTTTGGATGAATGTATTTTGGAATAGTAGATTGATGGAGAATGTAAGGTTGAAAAAGAAGGAAAAATTATTGATGCGATGAAAAATATTATTTTATTGAAGAATATGTGATTGAAAATGAGTGGAAGAATGAGAATAAGAATTTTAACGTGGCTCAAACAGAGGCTATATATAATTGGTTTCAATTTATTCCTTCTTTTTTTCTCTATTGTGGCGATTTCTAGGCTTTCATTGAGGTTTGTATGAAAAAAAATTTCCCCCACTTCTCTCCTCATGCTCCTACATTTCAAGGTATCGTGGTCGTATACCTGATGGTATCTACAATTAATACCTTATCAAAGATGAGGCTCTCTCTTCACCTAGATAATGATTTGAGCTGAGTCCCCACCATGCAATTCCCTTGGGACGCTTGCGTACTCTCTGGTCATGTAACGGTGATGTCGTAGGTTGGGAGCCCTTACGATCCTCCAATTCACCATAAGAGCTTTTTCCTTGTTTCCTATTCGGCCACATTTTTTTCGTTCATCCTTAACTTCCTGCTCTTGTCCCCATCTTCTTGGAGGGGCAACTTCGATGCATCATAACCTATGAGACAATTGGTTTTCCTATGCGGGTCAATCATTTAATGGAAGTACCGCAGTGCAAGCTGACTTTGTAGCAGGCATTTGACTTTTCTTTCACTACAATACTCTCTATGAGATGGAAATGTATAGGTCTAGTGCATCAAGAACTGCCTCGTGGCAGTGTTTTCATCATCAACACGTTGTAGATTGGCCGTCGTCGACCACAGTTTGAATTAATTGAACCATCCTCCTTGAAGACCTCCGACCACGCCTTCCCCAGGCTTTCTTTCATGCTGGAAAAAATGGACTTTGATTTTCATCCAAATTGTAGTGGAACTTTACAAATCGTCCTCCACTTTCTCCATTGTCTCCAACAGACTAACCCTAGAAGCAGAACCCTTTTATAATCCAACCCCACAAATTGCTTTTGGTTCTTGAAATGATACTTTAACTTTTCCAATGTACAAAAGGTGATTGTGGGAAGGAAATTTTGACAATTTGGAAAATAGGTTTTTCAATTTGGGATTTGATTACGCCCAAAGATTTACGCGATATTGTAGTGTAGCTTTGGGGTGTCGTGTCCACAGAAAGATGGAAAAGTTGTCAAAGGTTCCAAAGGGAGTGAATTGTTCTCTTAAATTTGCGGGAGAATTGAATTATTGATCAATTAAATTAATATAAAAAATGTGAGATAAAATTCAATGATTTAAGGCAGTGAAGCATCGAAATCTCTTCATTCGGATCAGTTCATTCAACATCATTTATTCAAATTGATGACACGATTAGAGACCTTCATCTCGGTACTCTAATAAAAAATTTAGCAATCAAGACCAATTTAATTCATAATTTACTCCCAAATTCTATATTCCCTTAACAATTATCACAATCATCTATTGAAATTAGATTATAAATCATTCATATACATATAGTATGAAAGTAGATAATCACACCAATAGATTTAATGAAATAGAAATTCAACACATAGTTCAATTGTTTGATAGAAAAAACGAGATTGATTCTACGAAAAAACTTAATACATGTTAAACCAATTTCACAATTAACTCATAAAGATGAAAATCTAGATTTAGAAGTATTTAGCAAAATAAATACCAAAAAGCATGAATGAACGACGTGAAATCACCGAATTCGAATGAGTTCCTCCCTTGCTTCACCAATTTTTTTAGCCTTCCATGGAGTTCTTGAGCCAAACTTGAGAGAAAACTGGCGGAGAAGAATCCCCCAGTTCTGGAACGTTTTGGGGCTTAAATTGGTGGAAAAAATAGGTTTCCATACGTGTTTCAATCAAATAAGGAAACTAGAAAAATTTTGCGCTTTAGCTTGAGGCGTGCGCCTAGTGTAAGATAGGGCCCACGCCTTAAGGAATTGGGCAGCCTCAGTCGAAGCTTTCTTGGCGTGAGGCGCACGCCTCTCCTCTGGTGAGGGCGCGTCTTACAGCGTATTTGGGCCATAACTTCCTCTTCTGATGTCCGATTGAGCTGATTCAAGTTGCGTTGGAAAACTAACTCAAAGGGATACAACTTTGCTTCAGAGACATCTTCAAATTTGATGTTTTTCCATGTCAAAAACTGGTCTCAATATGAGGCTGAAAATCGATACAAAACTTTTCAGCTTGAAAGTTGATTTGTGATCATGTTTTGGCTATATTTCATCATTTGACTCCTTTCTTCATCCAATTGACCTCTGACGCTCTCGAATATTCATCACAAGATTGGAAACAAGTTTAGAGTATTTGCTATTCAGTCCATGCACTTTCACTTTCTTCCATTTTGACCATTTTTCACTTGTTTCTTCCATTTTCCACCATTCTCACCCATTTGCAACCTAAACAAAGATATAGAAATACTTAGTGCATTTAGACGTCAAAGAATCATAGAAACGTAAATATTAATGAGTGAAAAGCGTAATAAATGTGCTATTATCAGGATTAAACGTGCGAAATTGGGGGATTTTAATGAATGAATTCTCGAAATTGTAGGTTTTCAGTGTGGCGGCGATTTGAAGTAGTCACAATTAAAGTGTTGCATCGTGTGGGTGGGAGGCAATGGCTGATCAGTCGACGATTGGGTGGGTTTTCTGGTTTTGTTTTTAGGGGTGGAGTGGGAGTGGGGCGTTGAGGAAAAATGTTTCAATTTTTATTTTTCTTTTTTTTATACGAAATATATAAAGTTGCCATTTTACCCTTATTGAAATGGTTAATAAAGTAGTCAAACCTATCTTTTTAATCAATTAATGGTGATTTGGACGGATTCCATCCACTTGTCTTTCAGTTGCACACACTTGAAAATCTGAATCTCAAGTGCAATTAATGAAGGGTTATGGCGAAATCTACAAATATTTGGGGACCGTGGTTGCAAAATCTGAATCTCAAGTGCAATTAATGAAGGGCTAAGCCCTTGTTTGCCCCCCATTATATTTCATTCTATTACATTAATTTTTTTTCTCTCCTCATCTCAACTATCCATTCATCAAATAAAATAATAATACACACAAATCAAAAACTTTTCAACCACACATCTCCCATCAATCACTATTCTAAAAATTATCTACCCCCCAAAAATTTAAATTAATGGGGGGCAAACAGGGGCTTAATTATAAATTGATCATAGAAAAAAGGGGATTGGTGGGGGGAGAGAGAGAGAGAGAGAGATATTTTTTTTTAAATCGTCATGAATCATTGTTCATAGAAGGGAAGAACAAATAGAAATACTGAAGTTAAAAAAATATAAATTGAAAGAGTTTTTCTTTTCTGTGAAAATATCCCAAACTCTTGCGGTAAATGAGAGAGAAAATGTGAGATTTTGTATTTTTACTTTCTAAGCTGTACAGTAGAGAATTTTATTAAAAAAAAAAAAAAGTCCTCAACATTTTGACGTCACTTTAAAAACATTTTAAAGACTTTCAAAAAGTTTATATTTAATACCCAAATTTTTTTATGAAGTATTAAAAGTTTGTAATGAATTCGCCCAAATTTTAAATTACAAAAGTAGTTAAAAATTCTAGATTAAATAGACTTCCTTTAAATTTTGAATTTTGAATTAAATCCATGGGCTTAGCTGCACTAATAAACTCATTTTCGAAATATTTGGATTCAAACCCACTTGCCTTTCTATCCTGAACTCATAATAATGAAAAAAAAAAAAAGGAAATTACACCTACGCCTGGTTTTAAAATACCATTTTCATAAATCAGATATCTAATTTCATAATACAAAAATCGGATTTTAATTAAAGATTTTAATTATTAATTATACATTTTTCATCCCCAATTTTTCATCCACCTTCTTTATTCACACTGTCGCTTTTCCTCTCCTCTCCATCTCTCCATCCCCAATCACCCCCATTCCCCCCAAACCCGTTCTCTTGTACTTCAGGTAGCCGTGCTAATGCGAATTGTGGATCTGAAGTTGGTGGATTGTGGATTGCGGATCTGAAGTCGTGCTACTGCGGATTGTGGATTTTTAATCACGATGATTAGTGGTGGTACTGCGACGGATTGTGGATCTGGCGGTGGTGGTTGTTTTTGTGCGGTTGTGGGTGGTGGAGTTGGGCGTGATGTTGATCTGTGTGTTTTGTGTGTGATTTGTGTTGTTTTGGCTGTGGTAACGATGGCGACTGGTGGTGGTGATGGTTGTTTGAAAGGTTTCAGGTGGTAGAGGTGGGCAATCTGTGGGTATGTGTGTTGATCTGTGTGTTCTGTGATGTTTTAGCGTTGTGGGAACGAAGGTCACTAGTGGTGAAGTGGAGGTGGAGGCGTGCGTTGCGGTGCCGTGGTGGTGTTTAACGGCGGTGCGGTGTTGTGACGATGGTCGTGGGTGGGTTGAGATGGACATGGGTGCGACCAAGTATTTGGTTGATTGTAACCAATAATTGGTTAATTTTTGACAAATTAATAATGTGTGACCTAAAAATTGTGACTATGACTCACACTTTATTAAGTTATAATCGAGTTGTGACCAATAAAAGTAATCCATTACCTATAATTTAATGTTTTGTGACCATAAAATAAGTTGTGTTACTTATAAATCTTATGGTTTGTGACCGATGAACAAATCGTGGTTTTTAAATTTTAATTTGTAACAGACGAACGAACCGTAACCTATAAAATTTTTGAATTGTGACCTTAAAATTTTTGAAATATATCTATAACCTTTATATATTTATTCATAATATATATAATTAATTAATTAAATTATAAATAAATTTTAATGAAAACCTGATTTTTTGAAATTTAAAACATCCATCCTTAATTTTGAAATGGTAATACTTAAATACCTTATTTATATATTGTTCCCTAAAAAAAAAAACCTCATGTGGATTTCCTCTTTTCCTTCTATCTCCATTTTTTCTTCATTTTCGAACTATTATCAACATACTAGAATAATGCAATTCATATTGAAAAATTGTGACTACAATCGAATTAAGAGTTTACTAATGGATTAAACTATTTGTACACACAAAGTGTACACCATGACTGACACTCTTTTATATGTCAAAAATTTGACGGTTGATTGAAAAATGTGTTGTAAATTAATATATCAAAATCTGTCAACTTAGATGGGTGTAAATCATTATGCCGACCTTTATATACACGGAGCATCGTCCTTGCTAATAGCCAAGAGAAATATCATGGAACAAAACTACCAACCAAGAAGACAGAGATTATCTGCCAACATGGTTATGTATGGGATATCAGCCTTGTCATGTATAAATCTATAATTTGTTGGAAATTAGTTTAGAAGATTGAAAATTTAGTTAAGTATCAAAACCAAAAATTGGGAAAAAAATGACTTTTGTGTCAACTTCGACCAAATATTCGGACTTGATTCGATGGTCAAATTACAAATGTAAATAAATCAATGTATTCTACTCGTCGACTAGATCGTCGTAGTATATTTGAAATCTCAAAATTAATTCCGGATGAATGAGAAATTGAGGTCCAAAGTTGGGAAGAAAATAGAGGAAGCTGTCTGAAAAATTGACTAATGTTGTTACTAGCTTATGGCTAGACCGTCGCTAGAGGGACAAGATTATTGATCGAGCGATAGGCCAGCGACAAGCTGGCGAAAAAGTCACTGTTTTTATTGTTTGAGCTAGGCGATGACGATATGCTAGCAAAAGTGAATGGTGCGACCTTTGGCAAGTGTTGTCGAGTTTGGGGCGCAACATTTCATTCACAACCCCTCATCCTCTATATATAGAAACTCTTGGACGTCCATTTTGCATCTCATACCATATGTGCATTGTGCATTCATAAAATATATTGCAAAAACTCTCCCAAATTCATTCCAAAACCGTTTTCCTTGTAGAGATGGAATTCCGTCACGTTCGTCGTTGTCTTGTGGTTTGAAGTGCTGCTACCACAAGAATCGAATCAGTATCTTGGGAGACAAGTATCGACAACCGTGAGTACCGTAGCGGGACAATATTGTTTTAAGAAGAAAATGTCAACACTTGCCTCAGATTATCATTTCCTACTACTACTACTTCTTCTTCTTCTTCTTACTTCTTGGCTGTAATTTTAGTTTTTCACACTACATTTTTCTACCCCTATATATACATATAGAGTTTAGTCGTGCTCCTGCAGATTAAACTTTGTTTGTTTGATTACATAAACAACATTTTCTCACTATCATATACACTCGGAACAACATAATTTTGATTAGTGACGCGCGTGGTCTGATTTTATTATCATTATTATTGTTATTTGATCTATGGCTTAGAAAATGGAAATTCTTAAGTTTTTGGATACGTGACGATTTGTTCATTCATTAATAAAACAATTCACTGAATAAAATATTAAACGGAAAATTGGTCTGATTCTATAAATGTATCTCCTACTCCATATAAAAAGAAATTGGCCTGGTTCTCTTTAGTTCTTGACTAGGCAATGGCGTGCAGAAAATAATTTTGGATAAAAGTACTACAAAAGCACATTAAATTCAATTAGGGATGTTGTGAATCATTACACACAATAAAAGTTAAACAAAGAGTGCTAAACAGCATCATTCTTAATCATTTAATATTAATTTCATCTACTTTTCAGATGCAAAGATTAAGTCTCCTTTCAACTGACTTATATAATTTGTTATATTTAAGTAAAAATTGTTGAATTCTTCTATATTGTTTTATCCATACTCTGCAAACTTGCTATTCATTTAAAAATTAACTATTTGTTGATAAACTTATAAGTTGGTGGAAAAAAGCAATTTGAGAAAAAGTATCCGTTTATTTTGTACATGATAAATGCACGAAAGTGTACTTTAAACACCAAATCACTATGCTAAAATGTCAAAAAATGAATGCAAATCATAGGAATTAATTCATGTTCTTGAAGTGTTGTTATATTTACTTTAAGATGATTTTTACTCTAATTCGTGTGTTTAATTTCGGTTTTCATTCAAATGAAGAATGGATCTTCAAAAATAAAAAATAAATCAATGCCACGGCGCTGGCCATGGGCGCCGCGGTGTTGGAATTATGCTGGAATGGGTAGGATGCTGGCGCTGCAGCGCAGGTAATGGGCATCGTAGCACCGATTGTGAAATAAATGAATTTTCAGCTTTTTTTGAACTCTTTTATGACCTATTCAAATTCAAATCTTCTAGGGACTTTAAAGGGATGGAAAAGACAACCCTGAAGGACACTTTTTGAACAACAATCAAGGGAAAAAAAAATAAGAGGAGATGATCAACAATTCTATAGGGAACTAAACATCTTCGTGAAGTTAAAGAGGAACTCAATTGGATTCGATGATTTTAATTTTATTTGATTCATAGATTTAAATTTTCAATTTAAACAATTATATGGTTTAGATCTTCTTTTCATAAAAGTATTTTGAGATTGGCTAAACTTTTATTAAATTCTCCATAGATTCAATTATGTTTTCTATATTGAATAATTGAAGTACTCGTTTAAATTTTAATCTCATTTATCTATTTTTACTAGTGTGATTCATTATTGCTTTATGCTCCAAGTATATGATTGTTTTAAAATTTTATTTTAGTAAACAAAAGTATGAAAGTTATGGCACGAGAGTTAATCTTTAGAATTACAATTGAATGAAATTGATTTTAATGACATTTCTTCCAATTAGAGAAACTAGATTGAGCATCTCTAATTGAGTTATGAGAATAAACCATCAATGTTGAATGAACCAATCTAATCGAGGGAATTATGACGATTTACTATTTCAAACCTTGATTTTATTTTCATTCAAATAAATAAAATTATTTTCATACATTCAAAAGAACATTCACCTTTTGGACCTAAGTATTTTTAACTATCTCCGTGTAGAATTGACGTCCCAAAGCTGTTGTACTATTATCGTGTTATTCTTTGGATGTAATCAGTGCATTTTTAACAATTTAGATAGGGATGGGATTAAGGAGACTCACTCCCAAGATGAATTGTGGAATGAGCCAAACCCCAAAAAAATCACGTGCAAGCATCTAGTGATTGAACCACGAGAGTTCTAAATGGCTCATCGTAGGTGTGTTGCAAAAGCATTTTGCAAGAGACCTACGATCTCGATGGATTCCTTTGCATCTAATTTGATGACGCTTGCTAAAATCATCTTCAATAGTCTACACCATATTCAGTATAATTTTACATCAAATTTAGTGCAATTTTGATGTAAAATCCCCAATGATTATACGAAATTTAGTGTAACCATTGAAGATAGTCTTACACCAAAATTTAATTTAAATTATTGAACTAAAAATTATTTTATTAGCAAAATCGTTAAATTGATGAACTAAAATATTGCATTTATTAATAAATAAAAAAATTAAACTGAATGTCATAATTTAAAAAAATTATATTCTTTTAAGATATTGTAGTACTAGAAGTTAAGTTAGTGATAATATTAAAAAAAAAAAATGAAGAAATTAAGTATTTTTTTCATTAGTGATTAGCTACCGAAGTACCGTTGATGACATTAATGACCAGTAATTGTTGACGAACATGTGTCGATGATTACTAAAGTTATTGTAGTCGATAATTTCGTTTGTATTAACGACAACACAATGATTCTTTTAAGTTTTTTTTTTTCATTTAAATTTATTTTTACAATTATTTTTGAAAAGATCCCAAATTATTTCGACTGCCTATGTCATTATGCCATGGCCTTGAAACCCTTTAAACAAAAGTCAAATGAAGTATTCTTTAAGCAACATAGAGATTATTATAAGTTATTAACAGGGAGAAAGTTTTAAATTTTAAAAACAATATATAAAAACATTATTAAGCCAAGCGTCACACGACCAAATATATGTGTGATTTTAGCTTTCAAATTTTAGATAAATGTATTTTATCTCTAAGACTAATATGCATAAAAAAAATGAAGAAATTTAAATTAATCTGATTACAACGAGAGTCGTACATCACGGTCCACAATCCCTTTTATGTCGTGTGTGGATGCGATTTGCCAAGATGGGAAAAACAAATCCGTTCGCCCCTACCGGATTACGAATGTGATCCTTCGAAAGAACACCGGAGAAAGAAATAACTATGTTATCGACCGTATATTAAACGGGAATATTCCAACAGGGGCTCCCAACTTTTGACCTTGCAGCGCTCAAAGTCAATAACCAATGAAAAGTGTGCTAATATCGTCTTTAGCTAGCACAAATTATATTTTGACTATTAAAAAGTCAAATCTCGTTTAAAATAACCACTACGTCCTTACTTTTGTTTAAAATAATCACTACATCCTTATTCAATTAACATTTTCTTCCCAACCCAACCTAATCCACCTACCACCATTCCCCATCATTGCCTCTTTCTCTTTGAGGATTATTGTCGTCAACATCACATCATCAATAATAAATGTCAATACTAATTAAAAGACCACCGTTCTATTGAATTTCAATTATTCTTCTTGTCCAGAGTTAAAAACAGAATAAGAAAAAATAGGGTGATGTAACAAGTTGAGTGTTTTTATTTTTATTTTTCAAATGCTCAATCGTGCGCCGACACGTGGCGCACCTATGTTTGAATATGTTTTTCACCCTGTGCCCGTAGCATCTTTCATTGAATTTCATTGTTATTAGTTTTGAAAATGCATGTTGTAATTAACAAGCAATCAAAATAGAGCGTCCGTTTAAACTTTAAACTATTAACTCAAAAGGATATAGACAACCTATTATAAATTTTTTTTTTTGTATAAGAAAAAAATGATATGAGATAAATACATCTTTATGACTTAGAACATGTCTGGTAAGGATTATTTTTAGATTTTAAGCATTAATATTACCGTTAAAGTCCATTGGTGGGCCCCCCTTCTCTCACAAACAGTCAAAAAAGGCTGCTGAAATGATATGTAACGACTACAAAAATGATTTTAATTGGGTGAAACAGTTTCACCAGACATGCTCTTAATTTAAGAGCGTTTTTTTAAATTATCCACACATCGTGTAGACTATGTTTAAGTAGTTAGAAAATAATTTTGTTATTATTTTTAAACTGAATAATGTTATTTGTACATAAGCAATTACATAATATTTTCCATACGGACGAAGTGTTAAAAATAGAGTGAAGAAGTTTTTTTTATTTGGTTGAATAAATTTTGATCCAATCTTATGTCATCACATCACATGTATTTAAATTATTATGTAAATTTGTTATGTAATTGTAGCACAACCGATTTAAACTAAGGCTTCGATAGTTTGTTTTCTGCAAAAATTAAATTTTGAACATTTGACTTTGTCATCAGCTAAGGATGGCGGTAGCATACTTTTTCCGTAAGTCGGGGACCTGAGGTGTCACAAATAGAAGGCTGAGATCTTATCGCCGCAGGGCTCAAAGATTGGTGACCCAGCAAGAAAAAATGTTTTGAGGCCGTGGCCCACACACAAAAAAAAAGAAAAATCTTCCGCCTTCTACGCGGCATCGAAATTTTAAACTTTTATCATTTGACAAATTTACCCCTATCATTTTCATTAATCCTCCTCTTAATCTAATCACACACTCAGTGAGTGCTATCAAGTTCAACACAAAAAGGAAACGCTTTGTTTTTTTTTTCCTTCTCTCTATGGCTTCGTTCTTTCCAATTTCTCGAAATTTCAGCCAACAATTTTCACATTAATCAGCCGCCATTTGAGGTTCTTCACTCTCCCTCACTCACTCTATATGCTCTCTCTAATGTGTATATCCGTAATCATGTGTATATATGGAAATATGTGTAATTACATCGAAATTTATTGATGGTGATTTTGTCTTTAAATTTGATACATGCAGCGTTCCTTGGATTTCGGGATACGTTAATTGGAAGTTCTTATTTTTTCTTTTTTGAATTTGAAATTGTTTGAATATATTTAGACTTGGATTTGGTGTACAGCCTGTAGCGTTGAATTTTTTTACTTTGAAAATGATAATTTGATTCGATTCATTAAATTAGATATTTGAAATATCAATCAGATAAGTTTGGTTTTGCTGTGTCTATCCTTCTTATACCCCTGAAATTTCAGTCTCTAACGGTCACTTCGTTGCTTATCCCTGGGAGAGAAAAAGTAGCAATTTGTGAGTTCTTATTTTAAAAACTTTTTTCATTAATTTAATGTGTTTTTTTATGGTTTGATAAATATGATTCTGTTTTACTGGAGTTCGATAATTTCAAGAAAAAACGCAATTTCCTCTGTCTTCTTCTTCTTCTTCTTCTCTTGAAGACAATCTTGGGATTTCCTTTTTCATTGTTTTTTTCCTGTACGGCTGATGAATTTGTGAGTCTCTATTTTAATCTTTGTTTTTCTTCTCTTTAATGCAATTTCTGTAGGGTTTTAGAAATGTGATTTTGCTCTGGAGTTGGATAAATTTCAAGAGAGATTATATTCTGGAAACAATCTGGGGATTTATATTTAATTTAAGATAAAAAATTTACCGACCTGAAATGGGTTTTCAATTTACAGTTATTTTCTTAATCTTTCTTGTTTTGTGTGATTTTATTTTTTGAAATGGAAAGGATTTTAGATTTTCGTTTCTTCTATGCAAAGTGGCAGTTCTTGTTATGTTAATTGACATGTTGTTCACGAGGGGGATGTTTGGTCATGCTTAAAAGCTACTTCTAGAAAAACGTGTTTTTAAGTTCATTTGTTGAAATAAGTAACTTGTAAACACAACGCAAGACACTCTTGAAAAAGTTCAGGTGGTGTTTTAGTGTACAAAGACAAGGTTGATGTGAAGAATTGAGGGTAGGATGGTCTTTAAGCCCCAGGAATCATCTTGTCCCTAATACTTTTCTAATCATGAGTGAGAAACACATTGATTAATTATACTTTTGCACAAGAGGAGTCTCATGATTCCTAGTAAAGGTAAAGGTCACTCAAATCAATGCTGCACTTTGCAGAAAAATTAATTAATTATTTTGAACTATGCTTTTCAGTTTTTTAGCTTACATATTGTACTGTTACTACTGTAGTAGCAGGGAGTTAACAGGTTGTGAACATATCAAGCTGTTTAAGCCTATTTTTATTGTACTTTCCAGTTTAATTGTTTTATGTTTTGCTTGGTGTGGAGATTATAATATCTTCTGCATTTTCTCTGTTGCTTCATGGTGCAGTTCAGATTCAAGAAGGAAATATTGTATGCTAATAGGTTATGAGAACTTGATATTTTACATTGCTGCTTGCAATAATGTCTCCTTGTTCTGAAACTTTATAATTGATGAAAATGATATTTTTTAGGATACACCTGTATGTTTCTGGCTGTGCTTCTCATATGTATATCTTCTGGCCTACAACTGGTGTTTTCTTGATCTATATGGAAGTTGGTGGAGCTATTTTGTTTTAATGATGTCTAGATTTGCATGTGGTATCATATGTTGCACGTAGCAATCTATGTAAATGTTCCCATATTTTCTTCTATATGGATCTACTGACAATTCTCATGATAAATATTAGTGGTTGGAGCTGAAGACATAAAGATGAAGAAGCTTTTTTCGTTTAGATCAAATGCATCTAACGGCAAAAACAGTAATCAAGTCTCACCGCCATCAACAGATAAGCAAGTCTACTGGGAGAGACCAACAGAAAGTATTAACAAGTCCAGAAAAGACAAACAGGGCTCGGAAAATCAGGTTTTTGGTACTGCTCCTTGTCTCAGAAGAAGCCTTTCATATTCATCTGGAGCCCTACACTATGGGAATTTTGCCGATCAAGGTGGCTCACCTCGTAGTACCGGTAATTCACACAAACAATCTGGTCAACATTCCACCCGGTAAGCAATTTGTAACGCTGTTATCATGGCTTTAAGTGGTATTGGTTTTCCAAGCCGTGGCAGTGTAAACATTTTTCCTTTTGGCCTTGATTGTTGCAATTTTTATTTCTTCAGTTGTCTTACTCCAACTCCTGAGAGACAATCCAGGACAAATTTTTTTGAACTGGGTATGGTTCAAAATGAGCAGAGAGTAGGGAAATCAGATAGTGTTGCAATGCGAGAACATTCTGACATATCTGAGGCCTCTTCATATGGCTCCAGTAACGTATCGAATAAAGTTTTGGATCGTTACATTGATGGAGAACAACAGATGGATACGAGTGCTTCAATGACCCACTTTTCCACGAGAAATCACATTGACAATGGAAACTCTGGGAGAATGCGGCCACCAAGAGTTCAATGTACTGCACCTATTTCACCAAAGGATGGCAGGAAGCAGAAACCAAAGTCTCAATCCTTCAGAGAAGCAAAATTATCTCAGCTTCACTTGTCATCTGGAGATTGGGAGGAGAATGGCTTTTGCCGTGAATCCCCTAGAAAACTTGCAAAGAATGTGGTCGAGAGACTTACCCAATCTCGAGTTTTGTCTAAGATTAGGTCAAAAGAATATGACTCGGAGACTCCAATCACTATTGAAGATATTTATAGCAGAACCTTCAACGAAAGTTCCAGTGCGTATTCTGATGAAGTTTCTACAAAAAACTGCACATTAGATAGGCATCCAGAGACTACTGATGGATACCATCATGAAGAAACTTTAGGATTCTCAGAGAAAGAGACTTCTTTCAGTGGTAAAGATGGGTTTGCACTAAATTTGGAGGCTATTGATGATACAGATACTGAACTTTTTAGAAAATCCAAGGAAGCTGATGACCGCGCTGCATACCTTTCAGAAGAACTCGAGCGGGAAAACTTTTTTCAAGTCAGAGGGTGCAATGTGCCAGTGTTGATTCAGACAATTAAAAGCCTGACAGAGGAAAAGGTAAAAATGGCCATAGAAGTTTCAGCTGTCCTACAGGACCGGATTGCTGAAAAGGCCTTACTTAGGGAAGAGCTCAAACTAGCAAGGGAAGAGTCAAGCACACAGACCCGGAGATTGGAGAAGGAAAAGCATGAGTTGCAGTTGGCACTTGAAAAGGAATTGGACAGGAGATCAATTGAGTGGTCCCACAAACTTGAAAAATATCAGTCTGAAGAGCATAGGCTTCGAGAGAGGGTTAGGGAGCTCGCAGAGCAAAATGTTTCCCTTCAAAGGGAAGTATCTTCCTTCAGTGAAAGGGAAATGGATACTAGAACCAGAATTACTAATTCAGAGAGACAGCTTGAAAGCATAACCACTCAAGTCAATGAAGCTAGAGAGGAAAAGCAATATTTACAGAAAAATCTTATTGAACTGCAAGACAAATTTAGAGCAGCAGAAGAAGATCGAGATTGCTTTCGAAGAAACTATGAGGCGAAAGCTGTTGAGTGCAAGGATATGCACAGATCCATCAGTAGACTGCAAAGGACCTGTAGAGATCAAGAGAAAACAATCGATGGATTGCGGGGGCTTTGTGAAGATCTTCGGAAGAAAGTTTCTTTAGAGAACTGTGATTTCGAGTTTGCAAAGCTGCAAGTGGAACATATGAGATTGACCGGAGTGGAGCATGCCCTGAGAAAGGAGGTGGAATCTTACAGACTTGAAGTTGATTCACTTAGGCGTGAGAACATAGATCTACTGAATCGTCTGAAAAACGGTGGGAAAGATGGTGCAACTTTAACTTTTAAGTTAGATCAAGAACTACAGAATCGTATTAGCTGCTTGCTAAATCAAGTGCTTCCGTCTCTTATGGAGAACAGCCAACTTTCTAGGAAGTTACTTGAATATATAAAAGCCAACGAAAGACGCACACTGAAAAGTGGACATGGATCTGAGACAGGTTTAGATTGCCAATTTATTCTTGAATGTGAAGTGAAGCTTCAAGGTTTTGAGCGGGCCACTGAAAACTTGACAAGGAGTGTGCAGACCGTCTCCAGTGTGCTGTATGCAAAATCCACGAAGTTGCATGACACACTTGGCCCAGTTACCCTGGAAACTCAATCATCCAGACTAGATGACGAGTCATATAAACTAGATGATCGAAAATCAGAGGTTTTTTGATTCCTTTGTTTTTTATTTTTGTCCCATACTTAAATTTAGTACCTTTCTCTACCATTTTTCAAGAACTCTTTTTTCTAAAACTCATTTTCAACTACAAATTCTTACAGTAAATATTTTTCACGTAAACCCAAAACTTATTCCCTACTTTTTAACCACATATTCTCAAAAATATCACTATTTCAAACCTCATTTTCTCAAAAAAACTCTTTCTAATGGGTATCAAAAGGGGCTTAATTTTCACTCTTGCTTGTTTTGTTTTCAAAACCAGTTTGTAAGTATCTGTATATCTTGCGTAGGAGATAATGCGATCCGAGTTAAAAGCAGAGACCTTATTGACAAGTTTGTTGCGTGAGAAGCTTTATTCCAAAGAGCTCGATGTGGAGCAACTTCAAGCTGAGCTGGCTGCAGCTGTCAGAGGTAATGACATACTCAAATGCGAAGTGGAAAATGCATTGGATAATTTTTCTTGTGTAAACCACAAGATGAAAGATCTTGAAATTCAGGTAAGTTCAAACTAATATTATTTCTTCTGCAACAGGCAACATTATATGTTCTCATCTATGAGCTTATCTTACTCTTTGCAGCGCTGTTTATGGTTTTATTTGTTATCTGATTGCATTTTGATCCGTTGTAAAGGTCTTCATGTGCAAATATTATATCTGACAGAATTGTTATAAACGTGTACATAAGAAAATGGCAGAGATGGATTAAATGGAGGAAACGATGCATAGCAGCAGTAGAACTTGTAAACTTCACGTGCTTAGGTCTTTAAATACTCCCTGTACGAAAAAAATTATCTAAATCCCCTTATAGTGACAGGTAACTTGACAATTACACTTTGACGACATGACAGAGAAAGAATTATATGATATGATTTATACCAAAAAAAAGAAAGAAACGAAGAAGTAATTGTGATGCAAGAGGTACAATTAGCTCAGCTAAAATTTTTATCCCATAAATCACAGAGGCTAAAAAACATTTCAAGGCCCAAAAATATTGGATCTACATAGAATTGGGGACCATTATAAGGCCAAGGAATGGGTCTTCATAGCTTTTGAGGAACATCACAAGGCCCAAATATATTTTATTCCAATTTGGTTAACTAACCCAATTTCTGGTTAACAGAGTTGAAATGAGATGACCCTACTTTTCCATGCATAAATGGGCTTCTGAGCAAAATTCGAGGCGAAGTTGCAAGTAGCTTACTTAAGATATACCAGGGTCGCTGAAATAATTGAATATTTAATAAAATATTGAGTATTCTCATTTCTGTCCAAACTCTTTGATATTTTTTGGACTGAACACTGGTCTCATTTACTGTGTAGACTCTCAGCAATATGTTGAGTTAGCAAAAATTTAATGTGACCAATTTTGCCTTTCAAATTTCGGAAACATTGCCCTCAGTTATCCGCTATTGGTTCCATGTTAATTTTTCTTCTTGTTTGCAGATGATGAAGAAGGATGATATTATTAATCAACTTCGAACTGATTTGCAAGAATGTAAGAAAGAACTGACAATTGCAGGGGGAATACTACCAAAAGTATCCGAAGAGAGGGATTTAATGTGGGAGGAGATTAAGCAATATAGTGAGAAGAACATGTTACTGAATTCTGAGATCAATATGTTGAAAAAGAAGATAGAGACCCTCGACGAAGATATACTCTTGAAAGAAGGCCAAATCACTATTTTGAAAGACACCATAGGCAAACCTTTTGATCTTCTTGCAAGTCCAGATTCTACTCGAGACTTTCTACTGGCATGATGAATGATTCGTATTGAATTGGGGGAATTCAAGTTGAAATGTACATCAGGGAATTCAAGTTGAAATGACGATGTACGTAATTTAGAGCAATTTGGTACGCAATGATGTAAACTATAATGGACATGATTTTAGCTTCTTTTACTGGACCAGCCATAGCAGTTTATATATATATATATAGGTTTCTTTGGGTTGGTTTTGTTTTCTTTTGATTGTTGAAGCGTCTCTCATAGCAACTGTGAAATAAAACAGTATTGGGATTGTTTATCAACTTTACAGTAACTGTGATGCCTTGGGCTCTGGCATTTTTATTTTCCCCTGTATTTGGTAACTGTTGGCAAAAGACCTGAGACTTTTTTGCCTAGCATTTAACCATGAAAACATTCTAAATGCATCTGCTTTCGACATTTAACAATGGTTTCCAGGCTTCATATTCATTTTCCCGCTCTTCAACAGGAGCGTTGTAGAGAATGTCTACGTTTTATTCGACATGTTTCACCTAATATAGGTAGTATCTCCAAATTTATATTTATTTTTGCAATTCTTCCTTTAGTTGCATTTATGATGGTAAGGCATGTCCTCCATTGGTGCATCCGTTTCCCTCTTTGTAAATTAATCTGTGGTGAGGGGAAGGGAAACGACAATATTTTAAAATTTTATGTTTGATGTGAGAACTGTGTTTCTCTTTCTAATTCTTTTTCTTATTTTAAATTTTACTGGTATTCATTCAGAAAGCCTCTCTCTCTCTCTCTCTCTCTCTCTCTCTCTCTCTAAGAGATTTATTCAAGTTATCTGAATAAGTCATTATTATATAGAAGCATATTGTAAGCAACAACAATCATGTTGCATAAAAAATCCTCCTAGAAAATCATACTTTTAGGCCTGATTTTATGTTCATACATTCATTTTTCACAGTTCTTACCAATGAATTCGACAAATAAACTTGATAAATAATCATAATCATTAATTTAAGCTAATCTAATAGTTTAGATCTACTAAAACTTATAAAATTACCATACCCACATTCAAACACACTCAAATAAAGGTTTTTAAGATCTACACTATCAAATTATCTAAGTTAGAAGTTAAGATTATTTATCAAATTCAAATTAATAAATACTACTGCAGTTATTGTTAAAAAACAAAGAAAACACCAAGGCTATGCGTTCAACACTTTCAGTGATTTCAGTTAAGAAACAAAGAGGTGTAAAGATGGTTGTCCAGCTGCCATAAAAGGGACCATGTCAAGCCCCTGCCTAGGTGGACTGTTCCATTTTACACCTCTACATACACATCAATAGAGATCATTCCCATTAAAAGAGTTATATAATAGGATTTGTATAACTTATCCTCATCATTATTGAAATTATCTTTAGTTTTATAATACAAAGACAAGAAAGCACCACATATTTTACCCAGAAGAAGAATAACAGCAGTAGGAATCTCATACAAGTGTTTTGGTGCCAAACGAGAGTCTACTAGTGCAATTCCCATCAAAGTTGCAACCCTCCAAGAGAAATTGACAGAAATGAAACCAAGTGTGCTACTGTTTGCTTGTCCAAAATTCTATTGGCTTCCGATGCTGAGAAGAAAAACCATACAAGTTATATAAACAATGTTGGATCAAAATGCATTAGCACGTTTGACTGAGGCTAAAAAAGTGTACATAAAAGTAACTTGTAAGGCGTAAGCTTAACCAAACATATGTCCAACTTATAATTTACTTTTAAGTAACATTTCTTTCCAACTGCCATAAAAAAGTAAAAGTAATTTTAAGTTCCAAAATTTAGATCCTGTTCAATACATTATTTAAAACTCATTTTCAGCTACACATTCTCCCAATAAAATAATTTTGCAAATGGACCCACAACTTTTCCCCGCTTTTAAACCACATTTCCCAAAAAATCAATTTTCACAAAATTTACTTTAAAAAAAATCTAAATCAAACAGACCTTAGTTTTCCTTTTAATTACTTCAGTTTTTATTTATTTATTTTGTCTAAGCCAAACATTCTCTAGCATAGACAAGAAGGTTGAAACTTACAATGTACAACTAGTAAAGCATGTGATGAGCACACTGGACCGAGAAGAACAATTTAAAGTCATGCAAATGATTAAGTAGGCAAGCAGGATGGGCTATATGTTTGTGGATGGCAAGATCAATTCATGGATATCAAAAATATGATGTTCACCTGAGCTATTGGCATCTTTGATCTCACTGAATCAATTAATGAAAAGTCAATATCTGCAACAGCGATACCAGTAGACAGTCGATCTGAAACAACAAAACATACCATAGACGAAAAGTCAATAGCCATAACAGCAGTACAAGTAGACAATAGATCTGAAACAACAATAAAATATACCATAGACCGTGTGTCAGAGTTGACATTATGTTACATTGACCAAGAAAATCACCATCACTGCTTACCTATCAATAGCACTTACATTTCGTTTCATGTCTGAGTATTTAATCATCTGGTCAAGATATACAAACTTTGACGAGGTCGTATTAAAAATGCCAATAAAGTTATTCTGGAACTCAATGTTTAATCATATGGAGTGTGTAATTCAATAGTTTTAAACTACTTAATACAAGGCAAGATGCTAATGCAATTGTTGAAGATTTTCACCAATTATAACTTTCATGGATTTTTTTAGTACACTAACTTTTATATTTATTATTGTAGAAAATTGCAGTCACGGTACCAAACCTTTCATTTAATAGCAGACTCTGCCCAAACATTTCATTTGTGCCGCCGTGAGTACCAAACCTTTAAAAAATTCGCATCACAAGTCCAAAATGACGATTTTCGTCAGTTTGACTAACAAACCGTCAGTTGACTCCCAAAATAAAAAACTTCATTATTTTCCCCAAATAAGGTAAGGGCATTTTGGACAAACCACATTTAACCTATGAAAATAATAATAATAAAACCACAACTTATCCCCATCTCCTTCATCCCCAAAACCAAAACAACTCCACCCAACCGCCTCCACTACCCACCTAATGCTGGCATCACCAATTTTCATAAGGAAGTCACCAATAGCAATGTGGCTCTACCACAAGGGTTTTTGATGATTCTGAATCTAATGGAGGGGTTGTTGTGGCGTGGGTCCCAACAGAAAGTAGAAAATTAACATCTTGAAAGCCTGTCTGTTTTGGGGCTGGTTTTGACTGCAAAATTGGATAGAGGGATGCAATGGTTCAATTGATTGCAAACCGGTCATATAATGGTGTTGAACATTGGATGGAAAATAGAATGGGACCCGTCAATTGATATGGGTGTGGCTACCTCGTAATAGGTCTGAATTGTACGTTTTTTTTCACATAAATTGCATAAGTTTTTTGGGGCTATTTTGATGGTGCTTGTCAATCAAAATGTTCGCCTAGGCGAGGCGAGGTGAACGGCGGTGGTTGACAGCCATGGGTGTTGTCGGAAGTGACAATTTCTGTTGGTTTTGGGGGCAAAAACCGTATCTATTTTGCATCGATTTTTGGGTCTAAACTGGTGGTTTGGATCGATTGTTTGTTGGAGTATGGTGTGGTTGTGCTACCGCCGACTGGGGGGATTCTGGTGGCAGAGGTGGTGACGATGGTGGTTGGGTAGAGTGGTTTTGGTTTTAGGGAAGAAGGAGATGGGATGGGTTGTAGCTTTATTTTTTATTTTTTGATTTAATAAGGAAAATGTGATTTGTCCAAAATGCCCATGCCTTATTTGGGGAAAATAATGGAGTTTTTTGTTTTGAGAGTCAACTGACAGTTTTGGTAGTGAAACTGACGGAAATTGTCATTTTGGACTTGATCTGCGAATTTTTTGAAGGTTATTTGGGCAAAGTCTACTATTAAATGAAATGTTTGGTATCGTGACTGTAATTTGTATCTTGAAATTTCATTTGTCTTCAAAAATTGTACACGAAATACTCTCTCATGTATAGCTTTAACTCCACATACGTATTGTAGTCAGTCCTAAACCTGCATAAAGGAGAAGGGCTTTAACTTCATAATTGTTTTGATGAAAAATATTTTTTTACGTTTACAATGTCCTTACAAATTTTTACCTTTGTTATACTTCGGGAAGCGAAAGTGCAATTTTCAGTTCTTCCCCCTTAAAAAAAAAAACCACATAGCCACAAGCCAGCCAGTGGGCGAGCCGGATGGTTCGGCTCGGCCCATTTAACAACCTAAATCTTATAGAACAGAAAACAGATTAAGTATGGTTTTTAATTTGCATTCAATCAATTTCCATAATACAAGTTGGAGGAAAAAAATACTACATTCAAACTATTGATGAAAGGAGAGAGGGGGGGAGGGGATGGCTAGTTGAAATAAGTGAAGTGCCGCAAGGTAAAATAGAAATAGTTCTGACCTGGTAACCGTCCAATAATTGTACCCCATGGATCAATTATCATGGAGTCGCCATAGCTTTCTCTTTCATCACTATGCTTCCCAGCTTGTGCAGCAGCTATGACCTGAGAATATTCATGATTGTCAAAATAAAAATAGATTAGGCAAGAAGAAACTGAGATAAATCGAGTCAACTCTAAACCAAATGAATAATGAAATTAGATATTTTGGATATCAGAAAAATAAGTTATGGTGGGATACTCATTGGAGCAGGTAAATAAATAAAATAAGTCGCAAATAATTTATTGATTCTAGGAGGTTAAATGTCTCTTTGCTTTTCTAGCAAGGAAAAGTGCAAAATCACCAATTTCTTGGAGGTAAACCGCCAAGGCCAATCCATTTTTTGCAAGGTTTTTCATTTTCAAGGACATGATCTTAACGTTGACAACCGTTTCTTTCTGCATGAAAAACTTGTGTCCTATTGGAATAATGTGTGTTGAGCACGTCACGAAATTAACAAACTTATTCTTGAATGATTATATCAAAATAAACTAGTGGTACTAAATCAGAACCTCGATTAGGCAACCTAGAGTTCTCACAGATCATTAGTCGATTCCCAATCAGTTTTAAGATATAAAATAGCTTAGATCCAAAGCTCAGATGATCAGTGTCGATTTGTCAAGATGGAAGGTAATCTAAATTTACTTCCTTACTTTTGACCAGAACTATCATTCATGCGAAATATTTAAGTGATGCACTGAGTATAAAAATAGTATAACATTTGAGTATACACAGAACATTAACAAAAATGTATCACGGGGAAATTCCTAGATACATTTTACCAACAAACCATATAATTAGGTATATTTGAAGAATAATTTTGCAAGCCATAAAATTGGACCTCAACTAATAGTATGAATATGAGGATGTCTACAGGACAAAAAATTTAGAGGAAATTAGAGATAACATGATGAAATCAAGCTTTCATACATAACATTGAGTTTCAATGGCACGTGCACGAAGCAGAACCTCCCAATGTGCCTGACCGGTCACTTTTGTGAAAGCAGCAGGCACCAACAAAACCTACAGGAAGGAAATGAAGGTGTAACAATTTCGTAGCAAAGAAATAAGTCAAAGATAATCTCATATCCGCACATCAGGATGTAAAAACTCTCGCTTCAACCTGTGCATCATGATGGAACCTCAGCTGCTGATAAAGATCAGGGAATCTCAAATCATAGCAAACTGTTAGACCTAGGCGTCCAAACGGGCTGTCAGCTGCAACAATATCGTTTCCTGTAGAAGTTAATCACTAAACGTTAATGTCTTGCATAGATGCATGAAAATTTTTCATGCTCCACTACCAAATCCCAGATTCCAATAAGCAGAACCATTATTAAGGTATTAGGAAGTATAAAATGAATGGGGGAAGAAAGAGAGTTTAGTTCAATCCGCACCACAAAAATGTCCAAACTCTCTTAGGACTGAAGTTGCATTTAATGTACTTTTAGGCAGTGATATATGCAGGTAAATTAAGAGGTATGTTAGATATGCTCAGCATATAAACTGAAATGGATGCTAACATATTAGAGGACAAATAATCATCAACTAGTTTTTGCAGGATCTTAAGAGAATAGAGCACTACCTGCTTCCGTAAAGCAGCTCTCTTTGTAAACAGCACCTCCAGGCACATCAACATCAAACCTTCAGATATACAGAATACCTAGTTAGAGAGTCCTATATGAATAAACAATATAAAATTATAATGAGCAGAAAAGATCATGAATTTTATGAATAAATGGAATCATGATAATTGCATAATGCCAAACTGAAATGAAGTTAATCAGAGCCAAAGTCAATTGCGAACAAGTGCATCTTTCTAAATTTGCTTCTTATGTTCCCAGCATCATCAATCAATACGTGAGTGTTGCATAAGTGTACATCGTCAGATCCTTTTTCCGGAAATCCACCAAGTGACAACCAAATGTTTGACTCCCTGCAATTTATGACAATAGGAGTGTCATTTGACCTAAAAGTTCAGGTAAACATACTTTTAATGCACAATGATGTGGCGATAATAGATTATTTGACTCACGAGATCTACAAGTGGTAAGAACAAACTTGTATTTCCATGGAAGAGTTTATGAACAAGCAAACTATAAATAACCATCTGATTTAGCATTACTCTTTGATTAGGCATCCTTACATAACAGTGACTGGGAAAAACTAGAGACTACCTTTTTTTCTCTTTTCTGAAATGTTAGGGTAGGATCAACCAGATGAAAAATGTATGAAGAGGGGATAGAATGATATGAAGCTGAAGGAAAATGAAAATAAGCCTATGTACTTAATAACATAGCCCATTGAAATGGTAAAGCAAGACCATGTCATATTCAACTGACAGTCAGGATTATTCTACCTTGCAAGAGAACAATATTTAGTCATAACTGGTCCATCTAATGATTCAGCAATCTTAAGACTGTCCCCAGATTTGTAACCCATGTAGGAGAAATTCTCAGGAAAGCAAAGCAACTTTGCGCCAGCTGAAACAGCTTCCTAAGTCAGTAACAGATTGCAAAATTAGCTGATAATACTAGTAAAACAGTACAAATCATGACAGGATATATTTGTTTATTAATGACAAACTGAAAAGCTCCACAGGAAAAAACCACGGATGGCAAGGTATCACCTATGAAAATATTAGTTGCAAATTGTGATGCAATTAGATATAAAACTCTACATCTAACCTCGAGACAATGTTTGTCTTCTTTGCTCCCACGAGGAGGCACAGTTAACCACTTAATTTCTTCGACTCTCTCAAGGCAAACGTGTGAATTTAATGACCCAAAAACTCAAACTGAGGGAACTCGACTTACTAGGTGTAAGTCATAAATAACTAAACTTTTAAGTTCCGTTGATAACTAAAAGAGCTAAGATCAACAAGCCCAAAATTTTTGCTGTAATAGAATAATTAATTTATGATCCAATCGAGGGGCGGACACAGACAATTAAAGTTAGGGGAGCACAATCGAAGTAGCAAAAAAATTGGGAGAAATTTTACAATAGAAAATTTACATCCAAAAAATCATACCCCATGTAATTTTGCATCTGAAAATTTACATGGAATATGACTTTTCCGGATGTAAAATTTCGAAATTTTTTTATGTCATATCCCATATAAATTTCCTAATAAAATAATACAAATTACATTGAGAAATTTGTATCACAAAATAATAAATGTTAATGAAATAATTAAAATTTTTAAAAAAATGCGAGTTAGACGCCTCTTTTTAAGACGTACGTTTGACGCATCCTTAACTATTTTCGATATCTATTTGACCTATTCGATATGCCTATAATGTAGTACTCGAAATGAGCTTTGAGATGAAATAAACGATCTGTAGATTCGACTACCGGACGATCGTCGGAAATTTTTTAAAGTTGATTGTTATCGAAATTCTCGAAATACTAATTTTAAATCGCCTACTTTGACAAGTTGTAACATTTGCTACGGTTAGTCTTTTCGAACGCCGTTAACAATATAAAAACTAGACTGTGAACATTTCGAAATGATATTAAGAATGCAATATTTCGATTTCTTGTAATGATTTAGAAAATTGAAACAAAACATAGAATTTTTTTTTTAAAAAAAAAAAGGCAAAGTTGAGGGGCACGTGCACCCCAGGCCCACCCCTGGGTCCGCCAGTTAGTGATCCAATCATAAGTTTAATAATTTAACCCTTTATTCATTCACCCTGGATAAATATTTACGTTCAGTGTAATCAATTATATCTTCTTCACGTGAACCAATTATGTAAATATTTCATAGACACACATACACCTCTAATCTTTAATATTTGCTCAGTAAAATGTACAAGATATAGTGGTATAAATAAACAAATCACATTTTTTTATGTTTTACTACT
Source organism: Fraxinus americana (assembly GCA_035079005.1). Lineage (NCBI taxonomy): Eukaryota > Viridiplantae > Streptophyta > Magnoliopsida > Lamiales > Oleaceae > Fraxinus > Fraxinus americana. The sequence continues at coordinate 5,382,126 of CM068713.1, read as the reverse complement.
TATTTATTTATCTATCTTTTCACAAACAAAACTGAAACTGTAGTAAACAAAATTCAAAACCGTAGTTTCTGAGGACCTCAAATTTGAATCCACTGTGAAGAATCTGCTGACTTTGCTTAAAAATATAAAAAGAACATAAAAAAAGTTAATAGAAAGTTAATATATACTAGAAGAAGCAAAAGTGGAAATGGTGTATATATGTATGGCAAAGCTACTAGGAAATGCCTTGACGTAAAAAAGAAGAAGAAAAAGGTGTTATCAGTGAAACTTCCAAACATTGATTTGGGCCTTCCATGAATCAGATAAGAACCTAATTTGATACAGCTTATCTGGGACTATAAAGGCACCCATATAAGTAATTTTGTACTTGTTGGTAAAACATGTAAAAGTTCCCCTGTAGTGAGAAATGATTTTCAAATTTCAGAATTGATTTTCACGAATTCTAACTTACCCCAAGTCACTGCTCAAACAAAGAATGTCAGGGATCCTGGAAATTTTGAGATTTCAAAGGCAGGAAGACATCAAAGTTAAACCTCAAACCTCAGGAGTTAAGTCCAATTTGACAAAAAGTAGACAGATCCTGGAAATTTTGAGATTTCAAAGTCAGGAAGACGTCAAAGTTAAACCTCAAACCTCAAGAGTTAAGTCCGATTTGACAAAAAGTAGACAGTCACCCGGAATGGAATATTATACGAGAGCTTGTTAAGTAGTTCCACGACATATTAATGCATTCTACTTTTCAAACCATACAAGGTTTCCGTAGTGTAGAAGCTCCATCACGTCGCAAGAGAATCTTCATGTTTGATTTTTTCCCATTATTAGAAGTTCTATGTAGTGAATGAGGACGTGTCATGTAGCAAGAGGATCCTTAAATGTATAATACTTTGTACGAGAACATAAAGTGCAATCAAGAGGGCTATATTCACTTGGAAACTTCTTTGGAAACTTAAGTTTGAGTGGTTTATCTTCCCCCGGTACCCACGTGATAAGTGGGAAAATCAATAGATTGATATAATGGGTCTCGTACCTCCAACGTCCCGATTATTGAACTCCTCCATCTCAAGGAAGGAGCCAAGTTTCATGCTAAGTCTCGAATGCTGACCGAAGATTGCCAGCAATCCAGTGGGGCACAAATCTGTAATGCGGAATCACTTGATCTAAAGAACGCCATGTGTGGAAAAAAGCATCAATCACACAAGGGGGAACTCCATTCCATCAAGTGACAGTCCCCCTCCTATAGAATGAGCACTAACAGTGGTAACGAAAATACATGCACATTCTCATTACTCCCTCATATCTTTCACCTCTCACGTAGAACTCATTCTAACTTGATCGTCATAGCGATACCATAGGACACACTCTCCCATTCATTTAGTGGGTGATTGAGGCAGCCATCCAAACTTCTACTATCATCATTATGCTACTGCTAAATTTGAAATATAGCAGTCTTATAGCTTGAACTGTGTAAAGTATTGTTACGTGTTTTGACATAAAATCCCATTAGGTTTCTAATTTATCTTCTGCTGTGTCTGGTGCGTGAAATCGAAACCTACCCAATTGAAACTTAGAGAAAATCAATCAAAATTAGACATACGAGAAGAGAAACGATAACAATTAATTTCCTAGATTCGTTCAGTTAGGCGGTTTCAGTAGAAGTTTCAAATCAACGTCGCAGATTTTGGTATCGCAGATAATTGAGTAATTTACCTTAGCGAGGTGAGAGCAGGTTGAGAAGTTGGCTGAGAGATCGTTGATGGAGGTCATCTGTGCGGCGGCGACTCGGACTAAGTTGGCCATGGCTGCTGCCTCGTCACCAGTGTCTTGGATGACTGAGAACACAAAGTCAAAATGTTCTTATTGGAAACTGTAGACAAAGTCCGCGTGTCCAGTATATTCCGACTATAAAATTGGATTGGTGGTTCCCAACTTTGGATACTTTGCAATTTTGGCATGCAAATTCTTAACAATTCATTTATTGGCGACCTAAACCAATTTTATTGCCCGTGTATGTAAAATAAAGTTTTTTTTATAGGTAATGTGAGATTCAAGGAATGTGCACACAAAAGGTGTATAAAAACCATGGATTTTATGAAATGTTATAAATACATGAGTTTTGCTATAAGTACACTGTACACGCTCGTGTACCCGATCCCACGCAGGTACTCGACCCCACGCCCCCCACTCACAATTGGGAGGGGAGGGGGCTCCTATTATTTTATTCACCTCGAGTCCTCCTCATTGTGAGAGGGGCGGTGGGATTGTGTACCCGGGCGTGTACAAATGACTTTGCCCTAAATACATGTAATTACCTTATAACATACAAAAGTTTTATCAACATGTTTGGAATTCGATCAAAATTATAATTATAATATTAAATTTATCACTCACTCAACCATACGGGTGGAGTCCGTCCAGACTAATAATTAACTTCATAGCTTTAGCACTCATTTAGGCGTTGAATATTAAATGCAAATTTCTACAATGATAGCTCACATGCGGTGCACAATTGATTGCTAAACTTGAGATTCAATGGCATTTTAGATGAATTTCGATGTGGGGGAGATAATCGTTAATAAATGGAAAATTGAGGATTAGCATGTTAAGAAAAAGAGATTGGATAGAAATACAAGGTACCACAAAGATTGAGATTGATACGCGCAATTTTCTCTAATATTTACTTTCTCATATATGGGAATATAAAAAAAAAAAAGTAATCTTATTGAAGTTGAAAGTAAAAGTGAACCATTTATCTAAGGTGAGAGTAGTTTTTGAAATAATTAATTTTTTATATTTGAAATTATGAAAGTAAGACTAAGGCCCGTTTGTCAGGGATTTAGATTTTTCTACAGTAAATCAATTCTCATTTTAAACCACATATTTTTCAATAAAATAATATCTTTCATCAAATCAATAATTTTTTCTTTTTTTTCAACCACACATTTTCCATCATATCACTATTTAAAATTAATTCTTCCCAAAAAAATCTCCCCCAAACAAGCTTCAGGGTTTAAAATAATCAATGTTTCTTAGTTTTTGGGGCAATTGGAAAATCATAAACTTCTCGGGGGGACAAAAATGAAATAAACGCATATATATTGGAAATCGTGACGGAAAAGCTAGGAAGATAAATGCTACTAATAAGGTAAAAACTCTTCCCGGCGTGACGGAGCAGGGGCGGAGGCGAAAACTCTTCCCGGCAGAGCATTGGCGGAGGTGTGTAGTCTGTACAGAGTAAAAGACAGACAGAGAGAGATGTTGTTTCAGGTGGGAGGACAAGGGACACGTCCCACGTTCTTCGAGATGTCCGCTGCTCAGCAGCTCCCGTCAAGCCTACGTGCCGCCCTCACTTACTCATTTGGTGTATGCTTCCTTCATCAATTAGCCGAGTCTATCTTCTGTTCTTTTTTTTTTTACTCTAGCGTGAGGTTTTATTTACGGTGAAATTTGATATGAATTTCGCGAATTTAATGTTGCGCGCAGGTATTGGCGTTGAGAAGACCCTTCATTCATAAAATCTTAGACTATGAAGATGAATTCTTCGCATTGCTTATGCTAGTTCTGGAAACTCATAGTTTACGTACTACTGGTAATTTCCTGTTTTGCTTACTTTATTGGAGATTTTAGATTGTGATTTTTTTTTAGGATTTATTGGATAAATTAAGATGAAATCATTGAGTTTTAGTATTTAACCCAAGAGCTAGACGGAATTTATGGGTTGAAATTTTACATTTATTAAAATTAAACTTAATGGTTTGGTGGTAACTGGCTACTTTGCAATTCAATTGACTGCTACGAGTTGCATTGATGAAATAAAGAATTCATCACCCTGTATAACCAAATATTTTGGGGTTCTAGTAATACCACTGCCTGATATTTTGTGTTTCCTCAGATGCTTCTTTTGCGGAATCATTATATGGCCTACGCAGAAGAGGAGTTAGGTTAAGACTGAAGAAGAATTCTAAACTTACAGACTTTGGTGATGAAATTCATCACACTGGGTTAGAGAAGCGCCAAAAAGTTCTCTCAGTTGTATTTCTGGTGAATGATTCTTGAGTACTTATTCACGTGAGAAATTGCATCAATATAGAAATCTCTATGTTTTTTAACAAAGCTGTGCTGCTTTTATGGTGTCATGTCTATGTCTAATACATCAAAAAGTTTGGATACTGTTATTCCCTCTGTCCCAAAATGGCTAGTTATTTAGAATTTTTACATTATAAACGGACACTTCTATTGATCGAAATTATTATTGGTTTATTTAGTAATTAGTACAAGGAAGGACAAAAGAAGAGTAATGAACTTCACACAAAGACTACTCCATCAATCATTTTTGCTTTTGCAGAAGTACAGTGAGGTGTAAGTTAGTTTCAAATATGACAAACTTATTGGTCATGGACAATATTCGGTTTCATGCTCTATCTAACTACTTTTTACTTTGGTTAATGTTTCTTCATTTTCCTTTTGAAGCTATCCCTATTTTTATCAGCACAAAGATCTGACCTTTTTTTATCCATTTTCCATCTATATTTTATGAAATATAGAAACTATGGTTTCCAAGTTCATATTTCAAATACTTTTACCATTGCACACGTTCATGCAGCAGAGAAAGGGTATGGAGTTCTATTATTTCATTATTTTCAGTCCATTAACTTTTAGTCCATTGCCATGTGTATAGTTAATGCGGCAGTGAAATAGATGTTCCGAATGTTGGCTTAAAACTGTGAGGTGCTAGGATTAAGAATGCTATTACGTATGGATATAATCTTATCGAAATGGTTTGCTTCTAATTGCTGACCCTCTCCCTATTCAATTTTTAGAAATTCATTTAATTGGTCCATAGATATCAAAGAAAAAGAAGAAATTTTGTACTTTCTCCAAAGAACACCTGTATCTATAATTCTATAGTGGGCACACTAATCTTGTTCTCATCTACTCCATAAAATTTTACCCCAATTTTTCAAGTTGTCCTGTCCCCCCTCAAAGAAAGAGTACAAAAGTGCTTTAGTGCGGCTTGGAATGCTGAATTGTAGCAAAAGCAATAACAGCATAATCTCGAGTGTTTTGCCTCTGTATAGTCACATATTAAAAGGATCTGTTTATTACAAATTACAGTTTCCAGTTTATTTCATTCATTGCCAAGTTCTTGACTCCTAATGGTAAGTTGCAATCTTTTAGGTCATTTTGCCATATATGAAGTCAAAACTGCAGTCTATCTACAATAAGGAAAGGGAAGCTACACTTCAGGCAAGTTTATGGGGAGTTAGTGATGAAAGATTAGATGATACTGACTACCTTGATGGAGGCGGAAATTCCTATGGGTCGAGAAGCAATTCAGATGTTGAAGCATCAAGTAGAACCCGTTTGATCAAGAGATTGCAGAAGGCTATAGGTGCTTGCTACCCTTGGATACATGCTGGAAATGAAGGTGCACGTTGCTTATGTTTTTGACATTGATATTTTCTTAGAAATTGAAAATTTTGTTAGGATTTTTATCCATTATGGAATAAGACGGGATTCACTTGGTTTCAGTTAGTTGTAGATTTGTTTTGAGGTTACTATGAGGGGATAGAGATAAAGATGACAACTTTGGCATGCATGCTTTATATGCCCTTTGTAGAAGTTTTAGTTGAGTACTAATAGCTTTGCTACTTGTTTTCTTTTTCATTTTTTTAATCTGTTTGAGTAGTTCAATTAGAGGAGAGTTAATTGAGCAATTCTAAGCTTCACAGTGGACTTCAGGAGAGAGTAAAATTCGTTATGGGGGAAAACAAGAGATGGATTCTGTAGAAAAAATGTCAATAAGTTCTCGAGGGGATAAAGTGCAAAGTTTGATTTGTTAAAATGAATGCCCAACTTTTTAAGAGAGAGGTATTAACTAATAAATTGTGAACCGTAAATTTTAACAAAATTCTATTGAATATGGTATGGTAAGATTGTGATGTTCAATGGCTTTGAGTTTACCGTGTCTCAGTTTTTTACAATACAATTTAGCCCTTGTTTGAGCCCATTTTTTCCATAAAAATCCATTCTTCTATAGTGATTAGACTCCATTTCAACCACACATTTTTCAATAAAATAATATACACGTAAATTCAAAATTTTCTTTATTTTTTAACCACGCATTCTCCATCATAACACTATTGCCAAATGCATTTTTTTGAAAAAAAATGGGGCTCAAACAACACTTTATTATGTGCGGACCGAAAATCAATAAGAAAACATTTCTTTCCAATTGAGAACAATTAGGTAAAAAAGAGAACCTTCAAATTCCTTAGACTTAGTTGTAGATGACTGTAATGATACCAGGAAGTTTGCCTTCTCTCATATTTGAACAATAACTTGCTCTTTTCTTAAAAAATTCCGTGTTTCTTTTCCGTCCGTATTACCTAAATTGGCTTATACTACTGCTCTCCTCAACTTATTCCTTGGATTAATACTCTATTCCGTTTCTTCCTAGTCATGTTTTGTGTCAATTCTCACCTCCAATTAAACAAGTGTTTCCTACTGGTCGCCCTCTGATGTGTTCTGTCATTCTGTCAAAAAGAATATCTTACTCTCCTGGTGCTTTCTTGTATTTATGCATGTTATCAACCTATTGCAAATCAGCTTTGCACCAGCCAGATAAACCAGTTTTAAACAGTTTTACCTCCGACAAAGTGTTTGACTAGTTTATAATGATGGCCTTTTCTAATTATATTTTGTCCTCTTTTATTTATTTTCTATGCAACATTGTAGCTATAGCTTGACAAACCCATTCTTTCATTACTAATAATATAGCGTACTTGACAGAAGTCCACTAAAGGAAATCCTATGGAAGTTCAGCTCCTTCTCAATTTTACTATAAAAAACAGGAAAAGCTTTTCAATGCATGTAGTTAGAAATGTCGAATTCCGTAATGATTTTCACGGGAAATATTATATGCATCAGTGGGGCTTTCTTTCCACAATGTGTGCATGAATCTATTGCTAACATCCATCTAATAAGAACTAGTTTTTGCTGCGCAGGACTTTCATTTGCTTATCAGCTGTTATATTTGTTGGATGCTACTGGGTTCTACTGCGTAGGATTACATGCACTTGGTATTCATGTTTGTCGAGCTACAGGACAGGAGCTGGTATTTGTTAATAATTATATATGTATCTAATTTATCTGATTGCTTTTTTATGGGATATTGGTTCGTTTTAAGAATATTGAATGACTCCTGTTATGCCTTGCTGGATGACTATACATGACGAATCAGTTGAAAGATTTTTGAATTTGAAATTGCTTTCATCGTGCTATAGGTAATATGTGGAGATCAAAGGTTGCTTGACTGAGTAACCTTTAATACTTTTTTCCCTTTTCAGTCATGCTGAATTATTGGGAGATCAATTTTTGTACCAGTAACCTCTTTGGTCAAAGCTTTAAGTGCGTTGTCACCTTTGTAATTACCTTTTGTCCTTTAAGCATCTTCTTCTCAACCAATTAGGTCATACTTTGTCAAGTGTCTGATAAATGGTTGATTTTTTTGCATGATTTTTGTTGTCACTTGACAATTGATTCTAATTGGATTTTCTTTTCCTTTCTCTTCAATGAAGATGCTGAAATTTAAATCCTCTGCTCTCTGCGGATGGTTCGATAACATATTCTATGATTAGTAGGAATACAAGATGTCATTCTTGTAATATTAGAATTTAAATTTTATAGCATATTTTTAATTCTACGTGATGTTTATATAAGTTGTCTGTTAGTTTTTAAACCTTAATTTTCTCTCAAAAGGCTTTGGTGCAATCAGTAAGCTGTATATTAATAAATGCAAGCTATTGATATAATGATTATTTGTCTTTTCAGAAAAGATTAAGCCTGTCCTTGACAGATATAATTATCATTTGTGTTAGTCTACTAATAACATCCTATTTTTTTGAAACTTACATCTCTTTCTGATATCACGGTAGATGGATACTTCTTCCAGAATTTCTAAGATAAGAAACCGTGAGCGTGAGAGACTTTGCGGGCCCCCTTGGCTAAAGGTACATGTTTATCTTTTATTTAGCTATCTATATCATACTTGTCTATACTTTTTTGATTAAACAGTTAAGAGTAGTTAATCACGTTTCCAGAATGTCCAAAATTCCTATAATACCTGGCATGACTTGTTAAAGTTTGTGCAATACCCATATACTTGGCAAGGTCATGTCTGTGTAAAATCGACCTATTGATGGGACAGTTAATAATTAGCGATGTGTATCGTGGACTTTTTAAGTTGCCAACTTTTAATGGACATGTAATGTGGATGGATGGAGGTAAGTACAGTTTGACTTGACGTCATGTGATTGAGGACATCTAATCGCCCTCCCTTGAATTTCTTTTATTCTATTCACTAATTTATCCTCCTAAAAAAATATAGTTGCTGTATTTTCTTATTTAGGTTCTTAACTAAAGGGGTTACTTATAATGTATCTCAGGCTATACAAGGTGGATTGCTCAGCTGTGCATATGCAGTTCTTGACTATGCTCAGACAGGTCTAATTGCTGCAGTGTTTTTCTTTAAAGTGAGTTACAATGAACCTAATGCAAATTTTACCCACAAGACATTATGCGTGGAGTTGTAATTACTATATATGGGTTGGTCTTTGCTTGCTTTCTGTAACTTGTTTAGCTATGCGGCTTATACCTTTTAGCTATTTTCACCTTAAGACCTAACTGTGTTCTGCTTTTGCTTGCATGCCCTCAAAATTGCTAATTCTTAGTATTTTGTTTTTATGATTTTTTGGATTTTCTTCACTAGGAAAGTTCTCATCTTGCTTATGATATTACATAAGATCTAACTAGAGGTCGATTAAGGAGAACCATTCAGTCTGGAATGTTGTAATCTCATACTATCTTTTACTTCTGTTTTCCCCATTTGAGTTCTTTAATTTTGAGCATCCGTAAATATTTTTCATGGGTTTTCAGATGATGGAGTGGTGGTACCAATCTGCAGAAGAAAGAATGTCTGCTCCGACTGTCTATCCCCCACCACCTCCTCCTCCACCCCCAGAGGTGATTTATTTTACATATGTATAAAATAAAGGATGTTCAATAATTGAAATTTTCAATTCTTACTCTTCATCTTTCACAATTTTACTCTTTCATGAATCTCCTTAGTTGATTTAAATATATTCAACTTGATGAAGGAAAGCGAAATCACACTTACTTTAGCCAAGTAATTTAGATCCTCCCCTTTATTGCATTCAATGACATGATTTCATTCTAAAAATTGGATATAGTGGCACTATATAGTTGGAAAATTTTCATGTTCTTTTGAACCCATGTCCAGAGAATGATGCATAGGAATATGAATGCTCTTGTCCTGGTCCTTTCCATATATGTGCGTGTATAGATGCTAGTTTTTGTTTTTTTTTCCCACTTTCTTTTGGGATTTACACGTGTTCATAATTCTGCATAAATGTATGGCATCCAAGTTTTTGGTTTTGAATCTCTGAAGCTATGATATGGGAAGAGTTAAAACTTGGGAGTTTGGGGAGGAAAGTTGTCACTACTTCTGTTCAATATCATATTGGATTTTTTCCCTCCCTTAAGCCTAAAATTGAAAAGAGAAGTAAAACTTTGCATATTGCAGCACTTGTGTTTGATTACTTGTAACCCACATAGATCAGAAATTCTTGCGTGAATTCAATTCAGTGTGTGGCAGAATTCTGCCAGTTGACGTGCTGCAATATTTACTCCAAGTCTTGCAATGAGATTTATGTTTTATAGAAAACAATGCAAGGAGAACAATTTGTTTCAGATGGTGAATAGAGTTTGAATGCTCGAGATAATATTCCATTAAGTCCAAATGGGGCTTCTAGTTATTGTTGCATCTGACACTATATGCGTGTAAATAGTGGGATATCACTGGAATAATGTTACATGTCCTTACTCCACCAACTTAGGAGAATGTCAATAAGAACTCTCAAATATTTGTTGGAATACCAAGTACAAAGATCTCAAAGTGATTTTCTGGAGTTGCTAGGTCTTTCATTAACGAGGTACCTAGCCTGTTTGTGACTATAATCTTTTAACGTATGAATGAAGAAAAGGATGTTGGTGGAATTTTTTGGAAATGTTATGTGAATTTCATTAGGCACTTCTTTAGAATGGAGAATGCGTTCCTCATTCTCATGTTTTTGTTGTGACACATTTATTTCTACCCCCAATTTATGACATAGCTCATTATGAAACAGGTTGCAAAGGAAGGAATTCCACTGCCACCTGATAGAACATCATGCCCTTTGTGCTCTCAAAAGCGTGCAAATCCATCAGTAATGGCTGTTTCAGGATTTGTTTTTTGCTATACTTGTATATTTAAGTACGTCAATCAGGTGAGATTCTCAAACTCTGATCATTAGTTTATTACTTTGTTCAGTTTCCGGATAAATTTCGTGAATAAGAGCTTTGAGTCCTTGAAAAGGAATACCTATGTTGCTTTTGTCTACCTAATATTTATCTTCGGATGGATTTGATGACATGCTCCCTGTAAAAGAATAGGGATGCTTATTGAAGTTCCTCTTTGAATAAGGGTAAAATTGCATTGTGTATAGAAGTTTTTTATGTTGTTTCTTTGGGCAGAGAACAAAATAGAGTTTTCTTACTACAATCCAATATATAGTTCTGTATTTTGTTTTGTTTGCTTTCCCAAGGCAATTCATTTTGCCTCATTCGCTTTTCCTACATGTTAGTGTAAAGTTGTTTGGTGACGCTCGAGGCGAGAAATTAGACAAGTATTCACAAATTTCGAGGAATTAGAAAAAATGATGTTCGTCTGCTGAACTTCATTGTTTCTTGGATCTAATCAGTTGTTGATGTTACATAAAAGACTCTGGGTTAATGAATTCAACAATCTTAAGAAAATTAAGTTGTCATTTCTAAATTTGATTTTATAGATTCAAATCCTTGAGGATATATGATTCTTGAGACTTCAATGCCTCTGAAAGAATAGACCCCAGTGATTTTAATCTCAAGGCTTTTGACGTTCTGTTAAACCGCGATTTTCTTCTTCGCATTTTTATTTCAGTCGTGGTTGTTTTGTCTGTTATTGTTCTGTAAATTTCTTGTCCTTTGTAATTATCTACTGATTATAGAACTTTGGCCTGTATCTTTCTTCTCTCTTTTATGGCCACAGTACAAGCGTTGCCCGGTTACATTAATGCCTGCAACAGTGGACCAAATCCGGAGGCTTTTTCACGATATGTAAAAACTATTGTTTGACATCGACTGGGATGCTTCAGCAAATTCGTTTGGAGTTTACAGTATGTTCAAATTCGAGTTTTGCCAGCATCAGGTGCAAATTAAAGCTCCAATAGGAAAGGAACGGTGTTGAGAATGTTGATTTTAATTCTCTCTCTCTCTCCAATCGCTCGAGGGGAATCAGCGTACTATTGATATAGCTCTCTTTAGATGGTATACATTGAAATTGATGAAATGAAATCTGTATGAAAACCGTAGTAAAATACCCTTTTCTCAAGCAATTTGTGGATCCATGCTTTGTATGAAAGCTATGTTCTAGGGTAGAGATGATTTGAGTTAAACATGTTATTTTCTCTGTTATAATGAAAGAGAAATTGTTGTGTTCACCTTTTCTCCTTTAAAATTATATGAAGCCTTGTTTCATAGTTTGTCATCTTGTTTTTCTTTTGCTCCAAATGGGCCGATTTTGTCTTGCGTTGTTTGCTTGCAGCTTTGAGTGGTGGTCCTTGTCACTTTGTTCTCCGACAATCGGGACTCAACATTCCACTAACTCTTGTCTCATGCATGTGTGCTAGAGGGGTCGAGTTGGGTAGGGTAGGGTAGGGTAGGTTAGATTGCTTATTGTCTTTATATCGTCCACTATTCATGGCGATTGAACTTAATGAGAATTCTGGTGGGTTTCAATAAAATAAAATAAAAATCTTACGAAGCCTTTTAGAGATTGCTGTTAGATCAGGTTGCAAGAAAATAGGCATTGAAATTCAAATAAAATCCGTCATGTCCTGAACTTGGGCAGATCAACTTCATATTGCCATTTCTAACCATGCCTGTATAAAATACAAAAAAATCTCAGACTAGATTACACTGCAAACTTTGCATCCATCTGCAACACGAGCTTCAGTCCACGTCCGTCACCTTCCATTTATGCTTGCCATATGATTCCATATTTCACCAATCCAAGGTACATCATCCGACCTATGGCTCTGAGTTTGACAGAGATTCGATAAACCTATTTCCATAGTCCTGAGTAATTTTTCAGATTCAACTAATAAGTTACATATATATATATATATATACAGAAATGATCTAATGAGCACCGGTGCTCATCTTATCCTAAGCACCGATGAGTTGGCACATTAATTCATTGGTGGATAAAGATTTTGTGAGTTCCAATCCACCAATGAATTAATGTGTCAACTCATTGGTGTTTAGGATAAGATGAGCACCGGTGCTCATTAGATCATTTCTGTATATATATATATATATATATATACAGAATGAAGAGGTTTTAATAGACTGATTACCTCATTTTCACCCATTTCAGCAGCTGAAACTTGTTTCTTGAATCTATAGAAAGAAAACAATTATTCAGAGACTCTTCTTGAATGAAAACACAATATCCCATTCCTCCATTAATATTCCCTATGGAATGATCCTCAAAATTGCATTCTTCGAAGTCCTTCATTTGCATTTTTCATGACAAGAAGCACCACCTGGGCATTGAGAGCCTACTTTCTACTTACTAGTAGACACGACTGACTGTTGAAAAACTAACATGAATAGCGCTACAACTGACTATGTACTGATTTTCTTTCACTACAAATAAAAAATGGAGGATTTAATTACGATTATAAATCTAATTTCCGTATTCAGCCATGGATCCTTACTTATACTAATTCAATTGGAAGTATCGATCCAATTCAAAAATATGTTTCTCAATTTCATAATTCAATTTTCCAATTTCTAAGTGACTCATGGATAGAGATACGAGATTTTTTATTTTTCGAATTTTTCATTGAGAGGTAAAGGATTAAGTCTTTTTGAGAATTTTTTGACCAAAATATGATTAAGATCAAAAGATCCTTTTTTAACTATTAAAGGGTTAATAAAATAAATCACACTTTTATCACTAAATTATATCAATTATTATGGTAACTGTGCTGAGCACTCATTTTTGTTAACTATTAATTTTAACATTAATGAATGGGAAAAATTCAGTTTCCTACTTTAACTTTACCCTATTTCAAAAATAATAAAACAACTTTCACATTTCAAAAATCAGAAAATTTGATCTATACATACACACATATATAAATATTTATTTAAATAAATAAATAATTAAATAAATATATATATATAAAATGAACCCACCGCCACCTCCACCACCCCTATCGCTCCGGCGACTGCTCCGACGACCGTTTCGGCGACCATTCTGACGACTACTCCTACGACCGTTCCGACGACTGCTTATCTGTTGTATGGTCACAGTCCAGGTCACAAGTCATAAGTCACAAGTCATAAGTCACAAGTCACAGGTCACAGCGCATGTTTGTTTGTTTATAATGATTGATAACATTTTTTTTAATATTCACGGGTTATTTTCAAATGGTCACATCACATGTTACAGAATATATTGCACACGACTCACGATTTTGTTCATAGTCCTATGTTATTTTCAAATGACTCAAATTCTGGTTGATGGTCACATGTTTATTTCAAATGGCCACAGCACAGGTCACGGAATATTTGTGTGCATGGCTCAGGTTTTAATTGATAGTCAAAGCATCGATCACAGCACATGGCTCACGTCACAGTATAGGTCACAGCACATGGCTCAGATCACAGCATAGGTCACAAAGACTATACAGCACCATCTGACCACCACCACCGTCTTACATGCCCTAACGCCAACCACCACCGTTTACATAACACCAACCACCACTAATAAAAACAGCCTAAATTCCAGATACATCGAACTCCATTGACCCACCGAACTGCCTTTGGAAGACAACCCAACGCCACCACCAAACCCACCAATGCCTTTAGAAGACCACCCAACGCCACAAGCAAATCCAAATCCAAAACCACCCAACGCCACCAACAAACCCACCAACACAACACCACGAACCGCCGCCACTGCCACCACTAAATCTAATAAACCCTCTCCGTCTCCGTCGCACCACCACAGCAAAGAACACAAACCACAGCTGCGAATTGAGCAGTGTCCAATCGCAGCAGCCTCGCTGCTCGACGCTGCCCTAATTCGCAGCAGCGTCGCGCGGCGCTGCTGCGAATTAGGGCAGCATCGCACAACGTGAATCAGGGTGGAGACGGGAGGGAGGGGGAGGAGAGGAGGAGGACGAGAGAGAAGGTCAGCACCACCGGCGCCGCAACGGAGAGACAGAAATGAGAGACGGGCAGAGAGAGAGCGGCGTAAGAGAATTAGGTTTGATAATTTTAGGGGTGGGTGGGGTATATAATTTAATTTTCATAATATTTAATTAAATATAAAAAATCTGTATCTATACATTTAAATATCTGATTTTTGAAACTTAAAACACTAAATCTGATTTTAGAATTTGAATCTCCAAATATAGGGGATGGTGTAATTTCCACTTAAGGAATTGGCACAATTTCCATCATTAGGAAATGATTCCATACTATCTCAAGAAGCACCACGCTTGTATTGCTCTCCCACAGCATCGTTTTCACGGTTTAGACTGCTCCCATTTCGCTGTCGCTACTATGGGAATCGCTTTTGCTTTGTATTGACACAACATTTTTGCCATTTCCCACTATGGCCAAGTACAAATACTCGACAACAGTCGAACACAATGTACTCTGACAAGCACAACTTGTTTTTGTATTCTTTTTATTGAATTTATTCTCTCAACCAGGAAAGTTGGAAGATAAAATAAAATGCCCCAACGATTGACCCTGGCCACAATCTTTTCAAAAGAAATAAAAAACAATTGCAAAAATTTGCAATCAATTTTGAAATAAGGACATAATATTATTTTTAATATAAATTTGATTGTTTCACACTTAAAACGAATAGTTTATGATGATGACTTAAATACTACACAATTGAAAAATTGAAATTCACTTGATATAAATTGAAAGTTAGAAATTGTTATGAATACAAAAGCGATATCATAAATAAAACAAGAAAGAACTAGCCCTTATTTGGTGAGGAATAAAATCAAATTTTTAGTAGATATTGTACTGGTTACATCATGTTATTTTGCTTACATGTATTTGCTCTAATGGTGTATCTTCTATTATTTATTTTACCTTTACACTAGTAGAAATCTATGCATATTTTTTGGTGAGTAGGTATATGATAATAATACCACGAAATACCATGTGACGTCACCAACTTATACTCTTAGGGTCCGTTTAATTGTAAGAGTGAAATTTAGGTGGAAAGAAAATGAATTCCAGGGAATTGAATTGCCTAGCATTGTTTTCCTGAGAATTGTCAATTAATTGTGTTTAATTGGTATAATTTTTCATGTGGAAAATATATAAATTTTGGATCTTTTGGTGTTCGTTTGACTTTGTTTTTTTATGGAAATTGTCCATTAAAAATAATTTTTTTTTACAATTGGTGATAAAATTTGTGTCAATTGCCAAAAAAAAAATTATAATAATAACCCGGAAACCGTTTTCCCACCTAAATCTTCATTTTGAGGAATTGATGCATGTGTGGGGGATCATGGAATTAATTTTCCATGGAAAAAAAAAACCTATCAAACAACCATTTGCATGGAAAAAATGGGTTATCAAACATAGTCTTAGGGTATTTTTATTTCTTTTTTGTGATAGAAGCGCTCTTTTAATGTCTTTATCCTTTATCTTTATTTCTTTTTGCTATTTTCATCTCAATTTTCCATTTTAAGGTGTAGGTTTTCCCAATCTATAATCATGCATATATATACATTTACAAGACGTGCAAGACTTCCATGATAATATGAATAAGACTTGATCTAAAACCGTCGAAGATAATATTTAAATTTTTAGATGAAGTGGTTCAACAAAAATGAAAGATAGAAACCATTAAAGTCCACAAATTTGGAATATTTAGCCCATGTTTGATATAGATTCTTTAAAACTTATTTTCAACCACATATTCTCTCAATAAAATAACTTTGTACGTGCATCCATAATTTCTTCCTATTTTTTACTCACACATTCTCCAAAAAACACTTTCACATAATCCATTCTCCAAAAACCTACATCAAACAGGCCCTTAAATTCAATTCTAAAAACAATTGAATTGTAGTAGTTGTAATGTTAACATCAATTTCCTCCGAAGAAATAAGTCTTTGGAGTTCTTTTCAGCCAACTTGAAGCCTATATAGCCTATAATCCTAAGGCAGGCAATCAAGAAATTAAACATACACATTACTGATAGATATAGAGAAAATGGAGGGTGATACTGATATGAATAAGGTGCTGAGTTATTGGATGGAAGGAGAAATGAACAATTTCATCATACTATGTCTATCAGTGCTGGTATCTCTATCCTACTGTTATTTTTCCGGCAGGATTCTCTCTAAACGAACCACAAGACTCGTCACATTTCTCCCGGTCATCTTGCTCTTCCTCCTCCTCCCTCTCAAGCTCCACTCCATGCACTTCGTGGGCTTCACCTCCTTCTTTATCGCAATGCTAGCCAACTTAAAGCTACTCATGTTTGCTTTCAACAAAGGCCCTTTATCCGATCCTTCAGTACTCTCCCTCTCGACGTTTCTCGCCATTGCTTGTCTACCCATTAAGCTTCAAAACTCTCACACTGAAAAAACCCATAAATCACTTTTCAACTATGCTACAAAGGGTCTTTTGTTTGCTTTCTTAATCAAGATTAATCACGACTATAGTGACTATTTACATCCAACAATTATACTTGGAATGAACTGTTTTTACATGTACTTTTGCTTGGAGATTGGGTTAGCCATTGCTGCAGCCATGGTTCGGGATCTGCTTGGAGTCGAGCTAGAGCGACAGTTCAATGAGCCATACCTTTCGACGTCACTGCAGGATTTTTGGGGTCATAGGTGGAACATCATGGTATCCCGTATACTGCGTCCTATAATATACATCCCTGTACGCAGCTGGTCAATTAACATTTTGGGCCACAAATGGGCTGCACTCCCTGCTATAATGTCCACTTTTGCCGTATCGGGCCTCATTCATGAGCTCATATTCTTCTATTTGGGCCGCGCGAAACCCACTTGGGAAGTCACCTGGTTTTTCTTGCTTCATGGCGCGTGTTTAACGGCCGAGATTGCGGTCAAAAAGTCAAATAATAAGAGGGTGAGGATCCACGTACCCAAGATTATAGCGAGGATCTCCACCGTTGCATTTATGATGATCACGGGCATTTGGCTCTTTTTTCCACCACTGTCGCGGTGTAAAGCTTTTGAAAGAGGGATCGCGGAGTACGTGGCTGTCGGGGCATTTGTGAAGGATGTTTTTAGGGTGGCAAGCGCGTGCGTTGCACGTTAATTTATCTTATAATTTTTTTTCTTTTTTGGATGTTCTTGAAATTTTTAAAAATTAATAATTATATTGGCAGTTGCAATTAAAATAAACAATGTGCTGCTTGATAACGTGCTATAATGTATTGTTTGGTTGGTGTTGCAATGAATAATGTTAAAGGGAAAATTGTAGCGGAAGTCCCAAACCTTTCATTTTATTGCAGAATATACCTTAACCTTCTATTTTCGCAACTGTAGTCTCAAACCTTTTTACTTCAATAGCAGCCGGAGTCCATTGGATGGATTCCATCCAGAATCCCGTTAGTCAACACTGAAATTGAAATTTTGACTCAAATTGAAAGACTATATGAGGGAAATGATCAATTTATAATGAAAAAATGAACTCTGTCTTCTCCAAATCACCCCACCCCCACTTCCAACTCCAAAATAAAAGACTAGAACTCAGTGCATTCTTACCGCAAACACCAACCATTGTTGTCGCATCAACACTGTCCTACCACTGCCATCAATCAAATAATTTTGCTTTTCTTACTCATTATCTAGCAGCAACCTCAATAAGCTTCAAATCTAATTGGGGAGGCAGATCCATTTACACTTTATCGAACAACAACGCCAAAAATGAAAAATTTGGAAAAAAATAATCAAAACTAATAGGTAAAATTGCTTTGTATGCTCCGCATTTCTCACTACATTCTTGGATAGTGCTTTGGGGATTCAAAATGTTCTCAAGAATCAGGCGTTGGCAAATAGGCTTGATCCTAGTGGAGTGTGATATATTTGGGTGGTGAAGCTGTTGATAGCGAAATAAGTGGCAAGTGGGTTTTGGATTGGTCGGCAAACTGTAATAACAGTTGCCTCCGGCTTTCTTCAACGCTACCGCAGTGGTTACTCGGTCGACTATCGCCTGGAGCTGAAGCACCGCTTTTCGGGAGCCATGGATGATGCACTCGGTGCAGTTAAATGGCTACAAACACTGGCTCTATCGAATAGTGCTAATCCATGGTTATCAGATGTGGTTGATTTTGATCGGGTTTCATGGTAAGGGTAGAGAGGGGTGGGGTTTGGAGAAGATGAATTTTTTTTATTTAATTATTTAATTATATAAATATAAATTGATAATTTTACCATTCATTTAATCTGTCAATTTGAGTCAGATTCCAATTTCAGTGTTGACTAACGGGATTCTAGATGTAATCCATCCAATGGACTCCAGCTACCTTTAAAGTAAAAGGCTTGGGATTTCGACCGCAAAAATAAAAGGTTAAGATATATTCTACAACAAAATTTGGGACCTCCGTTGCAATTTTTCCTAATGTTAATTGTTTCATTTACATTCATATAAATAGCTAGAATTAATTATAGGGAAAATAACAGTCACAGTACCAAACCTTTCATTTAGAAGGAGGGGTGGGCCTCCGTCAAGTTTAGATTGGGAAAGTGCATCTGTATTTGTTAAATTTCTATAATGCGACTTTAACTTTTAATGCTTCATTGCATGTTAGTGCTTGTGCTTATCTTCATGAAATTTGTAATCTTGTAATCGAATTAGATGAATGGAGATTAAGTGAAAACTTTTTGTTGGGTGAAATGGCGACTAGCATGAAGAAAAAGTTTGATAAGTATTGGGGTAAAATGGAAAATGTGAATCAGTTGTTACTTTTTGCTACTATCCTCGATCCAAGATACAAAATGGATTATGTTGAATATTGTTTCAATGATCTATATATGGATGGGGAAGTCGTTAGTAACATGATGAAGTCTTTGAAAGCCAATTTGATGGATATTTATGACTGGTATGTGCGTCATGAAAATATTGATGGAAGTAGTAAAGTGTCAACTGAAGAGACTATAAGTTCTACAAATACATCTAAAGGATGTTCTTCTTCTACGAAGGATGCTCGTCTTAGTAGATTTATGGAAAAACAAGTATTGAAGGATTCGGTTGAGATAAAAAATGACGTAGAACGATACTTATTGGATGCTCGTGAAAGCATAGAGAAAAAAGATTTTGAAATTGTATATTGGTGGAAGGTTAACAGAAATAAATATGGTGTCTTATCCAATTTGGCCAAAGACATGTTGGCAATTCAAGTGTCAACTGTTGCTTCAGAAAGTGCATTTAGTACTGAAAGAAGGATACTTGATCCTTTTCGTAGTTCCTTAAGTCCTAGGATGGTCGAAGTCTTAGTATGCACTCAAAATTGGTTGAAAGCTTCTCCAAATTTAGATGGTTTTTGCATCGAAGATGTCGAGCAATACAACCAAATGGATGAACTTTTAGATTCAATGAATTCAAAATCAACTGAAGATGACCACGGGCCCAACGTAAGTCATTCATCCTATATATATATATATATATATATATATATATATATATATATATATATATATATATATATATATATATATATATATATGTTTCCATTAGATTTCATGACAATCAGGATTTGGAACATTCATGGATGTTGCCCCATTGTCCTCCTAATCTGCTTCAGCACACTAATTTATGTTGGAGAATTTCATGCTTTAAGAACTAATGCAGTTTTACTTTCAATGTGTGTTGTAAACTTGGATTGTTGTTGTAAGTTGTGAGGACAAATGTTAACAATTACTTTGGGTGACAAAGAACTAAATATAAGCTAAATTCTAGTTCATCTTATTGAAATTGCTTTTTTTGATTTTATTGAATTTGTTGAACTGTTTGCTCCTTATTTGTGTTTCATTTATCCAGGTTGCATAAACTTATCTGTTTGAATGTTCATCTTTAGTGCATAAACTTATCCAGGTTACTCCTCATGTATACTCAAGAACTTCTTTAGTGCTTCACACGTTTCTAGGTATATTCAAGAGCTTCTTTAGTGATATTTACATTATGTAAATGTTGTCAAATATGTTATGTGTTATCAAATATTAAATTTATTGATATTGAAAGGCTATTAATGTTGCTTTATATTTAGTATTTTGGTAGAAAAAAATCAGTATTTTGGGACTTTAATATTTGTTGAAAGGCCGTTCCAACCCGACCCAACCCGACCGACATTTGGTTGGGTTGGGTTGGGATTTTTTCGTGGGTTGGGTTGGGTTGAATTTCGATCAAACCGATCGTGTTGGGTTGAGTTTGGATTGGGACAAAAACCGACCCAACCCAACTCACGCCCACGCCCACCCCTATTTCCAACCATGAAACTCCACTAGCTCTGGAATCCTACCAAAATGGATCCCAACATTCCCCAACTTTGCACCCGGATTCGGAGGAAGAAGAAGAAAAGTCCCAACCGAAGAAGCTAAAATAACTATCGGACTTGTCCAAACCTGAGCTCCTAGAGAATGAGATTGTCGAAACACCCTCAGCCATGAAGGGAACTACACCCTCGCCCAAAATGGAAAAGCCACGTGTAAAAACAAGCAAGAAATTGAAAAAGAAGAGCAAGGATGTGTGGACGACGACCACAAGGAAGGGGAAGAAAAAAGCAAAAAATACCTCCAATGGGAACAACAATTCTAAAAATGCCGCAGGTATCAACACGTTTAGATTGGGATTTGGATCTGTGGGGTGGGGGATCTGATGAAGAAGAAGAATCTTTTTTTTTTCTTTTTCTAATTATTATAATTATTTTATATTAAAATTGTAGACTTATTATTTTGCCCTTATTAGATTTGATAAATTTTTACTATTCTGGTCAACTAATGGTCAAATGGATGGGTTCCATTTGGACTCTGGCTGCTACATTTTGAAAGGTTAGGTCTCGTGAGTGGTACAAATGAAAGGTTTGAGTAAAGTCTACTACTAAATGAAATGTTTGGTACCATGACGGCAATTTTCTCTTAATTATATTCATTTAAGTGTATTTTAACAACAAATGCAATCGAAAATGAGTATCTTATGATGGTAATATTGATAGTTACTTATATTTAATGAAGACCTCTTGATGATTGATGACCCCCCTTGTGTCAAATATTATCAATATGGTGATTTATTAATAGAAATCTTTGGCGCTACACCTTTTACAAAGAAAAATAAGAATAATTAGCCCCTTCGAGGGTGGCCGAGTTGGTGGAGCAGGTGAATGCGGAGACCAAAAGTCACGAGTTCGAATCCCCTACCAACACTTCCTCGATCGAGCCCGTCGCACCGGGCTTGCCTATTGCGGTTTACCTCTCCTGTGTGGTTTGCGGGCTATTGCACATGGAGCGGGATTTACCTAGTGCGCACTCACAGTGGTCGAGGCTCCGCTGACGTGTAGAGACTGCGGGTTCCTACGTCAACAAAAAAAGAAAGAAAGAATAATTAATTTTAGCGTATGAGCATATAAAGTTTGTGGTAATTATCAACTACATAATATTTTATTTTTGTTGGAGTAATAACTCTTTTTGCACAATATTTTATTATATACGGTTCTCATTTTGACTAGCATGTCTTAGGAGTGAATACGATTCGATTTAAACGATTTTTGATAAATTTTCAAACAAAATCACTTAAAGCGACCGATCTAAACCACTTTTTTTCATTTTAGTTTGGTTTAAAACCACGGTTTAACAAAAAAAATATATAATAATATCTATTGAATAATTTAAATCATAAACATTTTTAATAATATTATTAAAAATATTACAAATTAAAGTATTATAATTCTAATTATTAAAATGCGACAACATGATAGAAATATTTTAACCTCTTGATTGATACTAATTGACGCGACATGGTCAATTGTAACATATAACTCATTATCTCCATAAAGATAAGAATATAATACATGGATTCATTGATTATAGTTAAATGATATAAAATAATTAATAAAATAAAATAAAATGAATATGATAATATCTTCTACAACTTATGTGAATCATCCAATACTTATAACTTATCCAAACACGATAAATCACTATAGGTTCTTTGTTGCTATGCAACCAATTTTTAAGACAAATCACCGATTCAACCATATTTGCGCTCAACGAACTATTAAAGGAATAAAGAATCTGACCACTAGTAGAGAATGCAGAGTTGAAAATAATTGTAGTTATTTAAATTGCTAACACATCTTTGGGAAGACAATCTTGAAATCATTTATTCAATTTTACCTAAATAATACGTCGAAAAGTTCATTAGTCAAATCCTCACAATGAACAATTAAGTAATTCACCATATCACAGTAAAATCTAAAAATCAAGTTAAAATGTAAATAATTAATTGAGTGACCTGACTAAAAAATTGAACAAGCAAATAAATAAATAAAATGTCATCCGCAAAAAATTCATGGAACTCTAGCATAAATTAGAACAAAATAACACAACTACCAATAAAAATATTACAAACTATTATAAAAAAAAATTGGATAAAGCGGCCTGAAAATTAAGCCAAAATTCAAGAAAATTATTGGTAGAAAGAAAAAAAATAGTGTAAGTTTGAATTAAAATCTCGACTTAATTGTTAATAGGTTATCAATGAATATGGTTTAACAACAGTTGTTCAACAACCAATTTGAAGCTTTTGCATTCACAATTGTGATGATTGGTGGGTATTTGGGTAAGATTTAATTAATTAATTGAGACGGATAATTGTCTATTTACGTATAGAGTTAAATTGGATTAAGGTGTAAAGTGGATCTATCTATTTGGTCCCAAGGGAAATGGGGCGAAAAAGAGCACGATTAACTGAAGTCAACGTTACATTTAACAGACGATCGATTAACTGACAATCTGTTAAGAGTTCTGCATATTAATCGATCCTTTGTTAACAGACCGACTCTTAATAGACGGTCGGTTAATCGATTGCCTCTTAAAATGTCATCGATGACAAGCCATCTATTTCATAACAAAGTACATAATGAAGGCTTACTTTTCATAAATTTACTTCAAAATTAACAAATATCTCCAATAATTCGTACCCATCTATCTAAACATACAAATGGAAGCCAACATAGCATTAAACATGCGATCGATTAACTGACCATCCGTTAAGAGTCAATTTGTTAATCAATCATTTTTTAAAAGACCGACTCTTAATAGATGGTCGGTTAACCAATTGCCTCTTAAAAATGTGTTCAATTGACAAGCCATTTGTTTCATAACAAAGTACAGAATGAAGACTTCTTTTCATAAATTTGCTCAAAAATTAAGAAATCTGTCCATCGATTCGTACCCAGCTATCTAAACACGCTAAATGAAACCAACATAACATTTAAGAAATATAAACGAAACTCAAACTAACAAAACGCGTGAAAGTACATATGTTCTTACCAATTCAAAATGCTACAATATTGGGTTCTAATAACTGTTTACAAATACTTGTGTCGAGTTTTGTAAACAAATATAAATAAGTAGAATATTAATCGGTGAGAGTTTAGTATCAGAGGAGGGATTTCGGAGAATGAAGAATAAAAGTGTTGTTGATTTGTTTGAAATTTGAATTAGGTTTACCGTGTTATTCTCTTCTTTGTAATTGAAAGGGTATTCATGTCTTTTTACCTTTAGCTTATTTTAGTAATTTTAAAACTTTAAGAAGGGTATTTTTGTCTCTCTATGAAAGAGGCGTTTAACAGTTGACATTGTAAAAGTTAGGCTCTTTGTTGGGTTGGGACCTTTGAGTAGGCTCTTTAGCCTCTTTCCCTCTCTTACCTAGCTTTTGTTTTTTGTGTTATCTACTTTAAAGCATGGACGGATCCAATCGAATTACAAGTCGGACTAATACGTAAAACAAAAAAAAAATTACACAAGAAAGTGGAACATTTGCACATTGTATTATAACTTGTTAAAACATATTTTCATATACTATGTAATGTGAATCAGTTTTTTCCAATTTAGCCCTTATTTGGTACCGCTAAAAAATGTGATTAAAAATCAAGTCAAAATCAATAATTAATTTTAACCACACATTTCATCAACTTCTATCAAAACTTACTAAAAATCTAAATTTAATCTCTCCAAAACAAAGAGTTTAACTTCTCTTACAACCTCTTTGTTAAATAATTATTTAACCTTCTTACAGCGTAGGACTAGAATTGTCCAGTATCTCAAGTAATGTACACAAAATCTAAGTTTATAGTTGATCCCAAGACTGGATAAAGGGGAGAGTTTTTTTTTATAAATTTATAATTTTTTACGTTTTACACTTACAAACTAACGTTTTCATTATACTTCGACGAGTGAGAGTTCAGTTTTCGACCAAAAAATTGGTAAGCGGCTAATGACTCGCGGCTGGCTCAACTCACCCCACCGAGGACAAGCTCGTGAGGCGAGTTGAGCAAAGTCGAGCCCAACTTTCTTGATGCGAACATACTCGCTAAATCCAACCTACCAAAGCAAGGAATAAATTAAAAAGACGGGGAAACACTTGGGCTAAGACAGAGCAATTAATTGTTCCTTCATCCTTAACAATTCACTAGGAGAATTGCAGCATCGGTCCTCAACCTGTCGATATGATAACAAGTTAGTTCCCAACCTTTAAAAACAATGCGATCCTCCACATTTAATTATAGTTGCATGCTCAATCCCCAAACACAGTGTGTCGACCCCTCTTTAAACTCATCACCTGACCCTCATAGAAATGTGTCTCACTATGAATATATATACACAAATTCAAGTTCGTGAACAAAATCTAGCTTTATAGGGCTACGAGATGATTTAACGGATATTTGAACATTGATAACTGATAGTGTAGCTATAACAAAATGTTGAAAGCAAACATGCTATTTTTAAACGATTGGGAACAAACTTGCAAATATGATCATATGTTTGAAGACCACTAATGCAATTTTCCCTAATTCATTTACCATGAGAACTTCTGGCTACCAAAATAGTAGATTACCCTTCAAGCAAGCCTGAAGACTACATCTAACTGATTCTTCTTACACAGGTTGACAATAGTAAAATTTAATATAAAGAAACCAAAACCACTCAAAAAAATACCATTAAAGAAACTGCATCACAATCAAATTTAACAGACAACCACGAACAAGAATTTGAAGAAGGCATCAAGCAGATAAAACAAGAACCACAGTTATCACAACACTAATCCGTGAAGGAAACTGTACTAGGAAAAGAAAAGAACATTGGCTCTAAATGAAATAATTAATTATAATATTTCTTAGAACTACACAAACAGAAAGCAATAAAATTTGTAAACTAATGCAATCCTTTACCAATTAGCGGCCAGCCATTTGGTCCGCTCTTTCCATGACTAGTCTACTCCAAATCACTGTGACATGGAATTACCAACTCTTTAGCTTGGCAAGCGTGCTATGTGCATATAACCTCAAAATTTCATTGACAGTCCTCAAAACACTCATTACTGAAAATGAGCAGATTGATCCCATTTGACCACTTCTCGCCCAAAATTACTCTACTGCTAGATAGCAGCTTGTTACAAAGAATCACCATGGACACCTGAAGACAAGATAATGAAAGATATGAGGATAAAGAAGAAAAGGATTCGGAAAAAAAGGACTCAAAGCAAGAAACTAATAGGTATGAAGCAATCAAGGTACTACATTTAATACCTCATCTTGCTATTACAAACTACATAAGGAATGTAAACCAGTCATCTCATCATCAATGGAGTATGAGTCCTCGTCAGATGGCTTTTGCTATCTGGTCCTTTCAGCACTTGTTAAAGAAATGGTAGTGGAGGTTTGCTCATGATCAAATTTTTTTATTCAATAGAACTATAGCATAACTCTGTGGAAAGGTATTATGCATACCTGGGATGAGTTTTCAAAAGTGCTTATTTATTTTCTTCCATAAATGTGTGTAGAATGTGATTTTGGATCAAGTGGTGCACAGAGGTGGCCCTAAAGGACAATTTTTTTATATTTTCAAATATGCAGCTAACAAAAAGAGGGCAGTTGATGCCATATTCCTTTAAAAGGGGGCCAATGTTCGGTAGGATTTGCATTTAAGAAGAAATCTGCCGGACTTGGAAGCGAAGCCAGTTCGGATGTTACTTGCAAAGATCAACAATTTAAACGTTGATGTCACTGGGGATGATAGGATATGATTGAAAGGTGCAAATAATGGGTTAATAAGGGCCGTTGCAGGCAGGAGTGGAAGCCTGCACCTTATTGCATTATGTGGAGAAAGAGAACGAGTGGTTTTTCCAGGCATAGAGAATTCAAAAAAAGACAAATTCTCTTTTCTTTTCATATTCTGGATCTCCTAATCTGTCCCAACATGTAAATAATCCTGGATAGGTTTTCTAACAGATTTGGTGGAATGGGCCTTTGTTCATAGCTTGTGAAGTTTTCTTGCATGTAATGGAATTCTGGTTTACATAAAAACTCTTTCTGGTTCAGTTTATACCGTATCAATTCTTGGTTGTCAAGAATCACAGCAATGCAAATTAATAATGAAGAACATGTGATACTTGTTTCTTGTCTCCTTTCTACCTTATCAAAATGACTGACGCTTGTCCATATGGAGACCCATAAAGTCTGATACCTTTTATTTAGGCTCAATACGCAGTAATTATCAATCACCATAAAGGTGCAGTGATGCATTAAATCCAGATAAAATATTGGTCATCAGATGAAAATTAATTGACTGACAAAAAATTTTATCCTGGAGTCGACAAATATCTCACCATAAAGAACTTAAAAGGGAGCCTCAAGCGATTCATCCCAAACATCTGCACTTCCATTAGAGGCGTCTTCTGCATCTTCCTCCATTGAAAGCCTAATATATTCTCTGTGCGCAAAGCGATCCCACTCAGTCAAATTTGGGTTCTCACGTTCCTGTTCAGGAATTAAAACAAGAAAGGAGATACATCATGCCAACCCTGCTAAGCATATTGAAAATTGCAGTCATCAAGCATGCACTAAAAATAATGAAGTTGCAAAAAAGCATTACCTGGCGAATTAGAAATGGATCACGAGTTTCAAAAGCCATGAATTTATTGAGGTTGAAAAGGATATTGAAAACATTGCCAGAGAGTTTGCTGCCTTTTAATTCACGCAACATAAAATAGCTCTCATCCTGAGTATGAAACAATTCGCGTGTCACAAGAACTGCAAAGGATACATTATTTCAAAATGTATTTATAGGTTAAAAGATTAGGTAACAAAGCAAAACAACCAAAGCTTAGAAATAAGACGTGAAGAAAATTAATCCATTCTTTCACCTGAAAAGTGAGGTTACAAAAAAAAAATTCAAGGATAGCTAACCTGGAAGTTTTCTGTTGAGCAAGTTTATATGAAGCTAGAAGTCTCAACACGACAGGAATATTTTCAACCAAGATAGATTATATAATAAAAAGTTAAAAACCTTTAAACTTTGAGATTGGACTAATTTTTTATATACTTAAAGTTAGATGAGATCAAATTTGATTTAAATGTATCTTAATCTTTACACATTTTAAGAACCAAAAGAACATTCCCATCCCATACATCTTCTGAAAACGGGATCTTTTTACGCCATAACCACCTTTCATGTCGTGAACCAGATAAATGATTCACCCCATTTTAAGAACCAAAAGAACATTCCCATCCCATACATCTTCCGAAAACGGGATCTTTTTACGCCATAACCACCTTTCATGAACCAGATAAATGATTCAACCCAACCCCCCCCCCCCCCCCCCCAAAATCCCCACAATATAAACTTCCAGGGGTTCATAAACAAGCGGTTCATAAACAAGCCTTTTAACATTGATTTGAAATGCCATCTTGGGGTCCATACCATCTTCTGAGCATAATTCTTCTGAAAAAATTAAAAGGACCTTGGCCCATGCAGTCACATGCTTTAAACCTCAAGCTATAACTCACAATAATTTAGCAAAATAAAGATACATCGAGAAAAGCATTACAAGCAATAACTGTAGCAGAATTTAATTCAGAAAGAAACAGAGAGAGAGAGAGAGAGAGAGAGAGAGTTAGTGCCCAAGGGCCTGTTTGGCATTGATTTTGAAAAGACAAGGAGTTTTTGAGACCTAAAAACAGCTTTTGGACCCGTTTAGCCAATTTTATAAAAGTGTTTCTTCTAGTTATAAAAAGCTTTTGGAGGATGCCGGTTCGATGTGGTTTTCTCTAAAAGCACTTCTGGAATATGAAGTAGTTTTAAAAATTATTTTTCAAACAAAAATTAAGCTAGCTTCCTCCAAAAACTCTTATATAAAAAGTAAAATCCACGCCAAACGGGGCTATTATACTGGCTCCTCAGAACAGCTTGTTAAGGCACCTAAAGCACAGTAAGACAAAAGGAACAAAGCAAGATACACAAAGATGAAAAGATTTAAGAAACAAAATCTAGTGGAAGTGCACCTGTGGACTAATCATGTCAACCATCTGACACAAAACATCCTCAAAAAGCACAGGCTCCTGGGCCATGCATTCCATTCTATGCAACTGCTCTTCATAAAAGAATTTCATTTCATTCCTTGTAATAACTCCGTTTCCATCCAAATCTATGCACTTGAACCTGTTAAAAAAAAAAAAGAGTTGGTTTTACATTCATATAGAACAGAATAAAAGATATTAATGAAAATAAGCTAAATGGCTAAGAAGGATACAACAATTAATCCATTGTTACTAATTCTTGCAATTAATGATTTTCCTTCCTCTTTGCATGAACACAGTAATCAATCATGTAGTAAAATTCCTTGAAAACAAAGTTTCAGGAAACCATTGCGGAAACAGAGTTTAAGATTTAGACATCTTAATTTGTTCCTAAGTTTCTCAGCTTCTACAGGAGACTCAAAGAGAGGGCAATTAAAACCATATTATTCTTCCTTGGGTTATCTGTAACTCTTAAATGGCTGCTTTCGGGCAGGAATAGTGGGAACCTCCAATTAATCTGTAGAACCACGTCCTTACAACCCCAAAAAAATCATGTTATCCCAGCAATAAAAAGGCTCTTTGCCAGAAGTTATGATCCAGAATCAAACCATTTCCATCCACTCGAAGACCAAAACTGTCAACACTTAAAAATCCTGAAAACTTTCGTGTAACTTCATTCTCCTGTGCATTAAAAAAATTAATTCAAACTTAACTGTGATCTATAATGAGCCTAAGGTTCAAATACTTCAGAATAGGAAAAATTTTAAAAATGCAAAAACCAGATTTGCTTGGATACTAGCGACATCTTTTTATTTTGATAAATAAAGGGTACTAATAGAAACAAGGTTTAGCTTGATGTACTTATAATTAAGAGAGCACACATACCAATACTCAAGACTAGGCTCAGATGATTTATCCTCCTCTGACAATATGAAGTAAAC
Organism: Fraxinus americana; assembly: GCA_035079005.1. Lineage (NCBI taxonomy): Eukaryota > Viridiplantae > Streptophyta > Magnoliopsida > Lamiales > Oleaceae > Fraxinus > Fraxinus americana. The sequence continues at coordinate 5,352,429 of CM068713.1, read as the reverse complement.
AAAATCTTCATATCCCATCTTTCCTTCGACCTTACTGGAGAACTTTCTGGGGACCTTAGACAATTTAAATTTAAATACTTAAAGAAATCGAAGAAGCAACCATTAATGAATAAATTAGTCATCTAATTGATGTGGCTTTAATAGAAAAAATAGCACACATAGGATATGAACCTGAGAAAATATTCTGTCAACAATCCTGTAGGTAAGTGCATTGTTACCATATCTGATGAGGTTCTCTTTATCGATCAGAAAATCATGATCCGTGTCCAGCTCCCAAAACTTGCAATATATCACGTAAAAATGTTCATAAGAGAAGTACCTATAGCAAATGGGGAAATGGGAAGGAATAATGATGAGGATGAATAGGAGATCACATAAATCATTAGCAATTACAAACAAGGTAATAATAAACAAGAACCATTCCTCCAATGTAAAACAATGAAGAGGCTCCTATATTTACCTCAATACTTTGTTGATATCTTCTTCTTCATCTGCATGTTGCATTGCAACAATTAAGTTCGAATGTTTGAGCTCTCTGAGGGTAAGACGACCGTCACCCGATCTATTCACGTAGTAAAATATTCGGTATATTACAGTTTCAGCTGGCCATTGCAATAAATGGAAATGTTAAAATTCAATTAAGTAGTGTATCCTCTCTTACTAACAAGAAAATAGGCAAGACAAATGGAAAAGGTAGGCCACATAATGTTAGCAAGATAGTAATAGTGACAGTCAAAAAACTTAGGACTTGCCTTCGGAATTGAGAAATCTACGTGATTGAACTGGAAACATAGTACAGCAAGCATATGCATTGAACTCAAGACCCTAAAAATTAGCAAACCCTTTCTTCTATGAAAAACAACACGCTTACATCAGTGAATTGGAAATGCGAGAAAACGCATATGCTATACATCCTCAAACCCTTTCTTCTATAGAACATAGTCTAAAAACCCCAATCTATATGATCATAATAAGTCTTTTCAGACTTAATCTTCAAAATAGCAGCTCTTCTTTTAGGCTATATTTCCCCAAAGAGTTCATTAGCTACTGACACCACGTCTAAATTCGCTTTCCCTTTAACGTATAGAAAGAATAATATTTGTTATTTTGTTTCCAAAACTATTTGAGTTGAGAAACCTTTTACTTCCACATTCACTCCGTCTTATAGACCTTTTCCTTCCACTTTAATTTTGATTACCAACAAAAAGAAAAGGTCAGTGGCATGAGTTCTTATTTCACCACCCAATCAATCCATTGCTACAACTACCGAAAGATCCAATGATATTTATGATTTAAAAAGGCGCTTGAGAGGGGCGCCTTCAAACGTGTCTCAATTTGAGAAGTAATATGCCTCGAGGCGTGAATTTTAAGGCGATTTTGGGAAGGTGTACACGTATCATAATGAGGTGTGCGCTCCTATAGAAGTCTTTTTAAATATACAGAAAGTGACCTTTGTAGGTGGGCCCACCATGTCTTTATGATTGTTTGACTTATTCTAATGTCCATCTACTATAAAAGAAGTATTATGCTAGTAATAAAATTAAGGGATAATTGTAGCAAAAATCCCAAACCTTTGAAATATTAGCAAACTTTCCCCAAACCTTTGATTTGTTGCAACCGTCACCCCTAACATTTCCACATGTTGCAGGTAAAGCCATTTTGGACGGTTTCCATCCATAATTCCGTCAGTTGACCAAAAATTTAACTTTGACCACATTTTTAATATTTTAAAAAGGGACAAAAGAGTACTTTTATATTTATCTCCTTAAATAATTAAATTAAAAATAAGAAATTAAAAAAAAAACACACACACACACCATTGTCTTCATCCTCTCAACCCTCACCCACCTCAAATTCAAAATCCACACCGACCACCTCCACCTCCAATGAAACAGAACATATAAAAACCAGCGAGTCAGAACCCTAATTGAGATGCAGAAATAGTCAAACTTCATTGTAGCCTAAAATTTCCAGAAAACCAACTTTTTTTAGGTAGCAGAAACCTCAAATTTTTGATTCCGAGAAACCCAAAACAAGTTCCAGAAAACCGACATATTGTTGAAGAACCCAACTTATAGACCGATTAAGAACTACAGAATTAGAATCCTAAATGGGCAACATCAAAAAATAAATTTTCTCTAACTACCACATCAAGTAGAACTCCTCCCCCTTAAACTGGTTTGTAGGGAGATGGTGCCCAATTGGTTATAATTCTAGAAACCTAGTCTCAGCTCAGCAATGTGGAATCCAATAAGAGTTATTACATTCCACCCATCCTTTCACAACCAACATCTACAGCTCATTACTTCAGCTCATATTCCTGGTGATTTCACAGAACCAGTTTTCTACTGGGAGTACTCATCTCCAAGTCGCCCTTTCCGCAATGAAGATCATCGCCAGTTAAAATCACAGGTGTGATGGTATTAAAATCACAGTTACCGGCGACGAAAGTGCATAGGCTCAAAGACAGTTACCGGCGACCTGATTGGGATAGCCTTCTTCAAATAAGCTTCAATATCAGCTTCAATGGTGGCCGAAATAGACTGGATTTCCAAAGAAACACAGCCGCCCGGTGGATCGCTGAGCACCGGCTTCTAGTGTGTTTTAAAAGACTCATTTTAGCCTCGAATTGAGAGAGCTCAGTTACCATTTTTTGCTTCTGGAAGCAAATGTGAGATGAAATTCACAGAAAATTTGCAATAAGAAAAATGTCGATGCAAGAATTTGAAGTGGGCTGACAGGTTCTGTCTCAATTATAAGATTCGAAAAATACCGATAGAATTGGAAATCTGGGAATCTAGCTAGTGCTCTTGATATATTTGGTAGTGGTGGTTAAAGGGATTTATTTTTTTTTAATCTGGTCTGATCTGGATCTGGAGGTGGTTGGTGTGGATTTTGGATTTGAGGTGGGGGTGAGTTGAGAGGAAGAAGACAGTGATGAATGTGTGTTTTTTTTAATTTCTTATTTTTTATTTAATTATTTAATGAGATAAATATAAAATTACACTTTTGTTCATTTTTAAAATATTAAAAATGTGGTCAAAGTTAAATTTTTGGTCAACTGACGAAATTATGGATGGAAACCATCCAAAAGGGTTTTACCTACAACATTTGAAAATGTTAGGGGTGACGGCTGCAACAAATCAAAAGTTTGGGGAAAGTACGCTAATGTTTCAAAGGTTTGGAGCTTTTGCTGCAATTATCCCTAAAATTAATAAACAAGCTACCTAAGACCAAAAAAAAAGCCAGAAAAGGTTCTGCAGTTCTTCTACTCCGCACCTCCAGCAAACACCCATTTCCTGAGACAAAGAAGCTAAAAACAGTTTTTCCTACATCAACTCCAAAGGCCAACGGTCAGCGACTCCGGCAGTTCACAGAGGGTAACTCTTTGCTTTTATTTTTTTATTGTTGGCAAATATTTTTCTTTTCATTGAAAACTACAATTTTTTATTTTTTAAATTTTGCAATTATTCTCTTTGCTATTATTTTGACCACTAAGACCTTGGCAGATTCGATATGGACCCCCGGCAACATCGCAAAACTCCAGCAGCAGATACAACGATGACTATAAATAAGATCCCATTACAAATGGACAATTGATTAATTTTTAATTTTTTTTTTAATTATTTGTAATTTGTGTGTTATTATAAAGAACCACAAGATTGGTTATGGTTTATTACAATTTAATTTTTCAATCATTTTTTGACTTAAATTTTTGGTTTATGCTCAAGTTTATGCCACAAACCGCATTGAGGCTTAGGCCTCGTCTCACGAAGGGAAAACACTTCAAAAACAATGTGTCTTTTTAAACATTGATAATATTAAGAGCCTGTTTGTTTCCTATTAAAATTCAATTAAAATTGAAAATATGGCCGTTATCGGGTCCAATTCGTCTAATAAAAGTCAACAATAACAGCTAGTTTTTCAATTTTAATCCGATTTTAATCTCTACCGAACGCGCTCTAAATATTTATTAATGTTAATTTTAATGTACTCCTCCAAATTCTAAACTATTCTAGTGAGATCGTATCACTATAACTATCAACCTATCACGGAGTTTTGATTTTGATTCACATCATCCAAAAATATAAAATCTCCATCTAAAGAAGATTACTAAGCAAAAAGAAAGTGTGAGTGAATTTATGATTTCAAATTATAGCTCCAAGTTTGAGGATAGGCAAGACAGAATAGAGGTGTACGCATATTTTTGTTTCAGATCACAACATGTTCGATACATTTTCCTCTATCGGTCGTGTATTTGAACATACCATCCAACTTTTCTATAGATTTTTTCTCTACAAATATTTTAGGAATAAAATTTATTTGGTCATAATAGGTATGTCAAAAGAACTTTTTCTTGAACTATTTTGGAAGCACAAGGACTTGAACAATGGATATGTTAAAGAAAGGATTATAACCGTGGCCGAAGGAGTCATATCAATCATCTCCCCCTCTATAACTTGGTAATAATTACTATATTATGATCTTTACTTTATCGAAGGATAATGTCACTACAAATTTTTCATAGGTTGGATCTCACCTGGGGGACTAATCATGTATCTAGTACACGTGGCAGATGCTGTACTGCAGCTTTTTTAAGCACATGCAAACTGCATGAGGAGTTGGCATAACTAGAAAGAAAATTGAAGAAAAGATGAAAGGCTGCCTCAAATTCAGGTTCTTCTGTAACTTCTTTACTCAGTGAGGCAAAATTAATCGAAGTTGCAAACACTGCATTTCAAATTTTACATTCTGTAACAACTAGGTAAACTACTTTTCAAATTTTACATTCTATAACAACCAGGTATTATAATCTAAACATTCTTAGTCAGGAAACAAAGTGATCACTCAGAAAACAATATACCAATCACATGCATATTAGCAATGGCTCTAACAGTGTTCCAATGCTTAGAAAAATGTCATGAGCAACTGTGATAAGCAAAAAACATAATTTTAAATACGGAAGTGGCAGCAGCAGTAGCAGCATTGTAATTATGCAATGTAATAATAGTAACAATAATTACACATAAAATAAGTAACATACAAACAAATCCCAACGTTCAAAAGCAAATAAACCAAAATTGATCAAGCTAGCCAGCAAGTGAAGAACGACATACCATATCTTTCTTGGAATTCAGGTGTGCTGTGTAAGAATTCCAAACCTGGATGAGTTGCCAAAAGTTCTCGAAGCACAGGTTTGAAGTCATCCTATACTCAAGGTGATCAAGAATTGCAAATGTAAGAAAGAAAAGAAAAAGAAATAATAGCTTAATTCAAGTTTCTTTCAAGAAAGATCACTTTCGGTAGTCATATGACCTGAGTCAAGTATTTAAAATCTGGCTGCTTCAAGAGTGTGTATATCTGGGTTGCTGTATCTTTGGTCAACATATTGCCATTGATCCAATAATCAACAAATGCCTCCCTGTATGCACATTGTTAGAGAAAGTAAGAGTGCATATATCTACTGAAACAAGATTAAACAAAAGCAGGAATCAAATACATGTACCAGTCAACCACCAGCAACTATAACTGATGCAGTAAAACTGTAGTTTAGCTTCTTCAGCTAATCATCAGTCTAGTAAAACACTATTTACCTGATCGTTTTACACTTATATATTCATAATATACAGCTGTTAATTTCTAAAAACAACACATATCTAGCAGCTAAGTGTTACCTTTAACTTTAATCTGGTCACTACGCTAAGCCTACATATCAATATCATACATACTTTCCGCTTTGGGTTGACATTTGCCCACTTACCCCCTCACGGATTTCTATCGCGTTTTCTAGGATTCGAGTCCAAGACCTCTACCTAATGAGAGTCTTAAGTTGAATCCTAGTACCAATTGAAGACTTTAGTGCAAGAGGATGAAAGTTTGGGGAAAAAATTGCATACCAACCGTACAAGTACAATTTCCTGAACAATATAAATATATATATATGGTATAAGTGTATTGATATATATAGTATAAATAAATATAAAAAATATGTATATATATATTAGTACTATGTATAGAAAAATTAAATGGAATTAAGTAAACTTCCTCATATATGAAAGATAAGTTAGGAAAATTTCTTCCTAAATAAGTAAACTACCATATATGTGTGAATATATGGTAGAGGCCAGTTTGAGCCCCATTTTTATTCAAGAATACATTTTGAAATAGTAGATTTATAGAAAACGTATGGTTAAAAAATAAGAAAAAGTTTTGAGTTTGCATGTAATATTATTTTATTGAAGAATGTATAGTTGAAAAAAAGAGAGAAAAATGTATTTTGAAAATAATGAGGATCAAACAAGGGCTATATATAATTATGATTGATTAAGTTACATTATAATGTTACTATAATTACGCGTGTCTATATATGTATATAATTATATATATATTTAAGATTGAGTTAAATTATAGAATTACTATAATTATGTGCGTCTATGTATGTATAACTATATATAATTATGATTGATTTTTAAATTATATAATTACTACAATTACGTCCATCTATATATGTTTATAATTATATACAATTATGATTGATTGATTTAAATTATGTGATTATTATAATTAAGTGTGTCTATATATGTATATAATTATATATAATTATGACGGGTTGATTTGAATTATAGGATTACTATAATTACGCGCATCTATATATGATTATGATTGATTGTGAACATTAAGTAAATTTCCTTATATACGAAAGATAGGTTAAAAAGATTTATTCTAAATAAGAAAACTACCATATGTGCAGAATGCACGCAAAGACGTGCAAATTCCAATTATACACAACTTACACTTCATCAAGATCAACTTGCTGCACTTGTACAATAATAGTTGCATATTTCACAAACTTCTAGAGGACAGGTTGAGAGCAGGATACTACTAAACAAATTGTTCATGCCGAGTATCACCTCTACCAAGATTCAATGGATACATTTCGTGATAACAATAAAATAATTATGTAAGATCATAGAGAGAAAATTATACTAATGAGGACATTTCAGGCATAAAATTTAACAAGCACGAACTTCGTGCGCCCATATTTCTTAATTCAAGGTAGTAGAAACTAAGACAACGTGCTAATTCTTAAATAACTTCATCTTCAGCAACTTGTTCTTTTCTTTTGGAGGGTATATACTTGGTAAAGTGCATCTCCTTTCATTGGTACATGTGCATGTAAGGAATGAATGCAAAATCTAATAATTAAAATGGCATGAAGCTTGATTAAGCAAGGGACAAAATATAGTGATAAGAATTAACATAAGGTTTACCTAGTCACAATGCCGGAGCCATTGACATCAATCTTTCTAAATAGTGCAGTGGAGAAGAATGATGCAAGCTTGCAAATTTCCTTGGTAACTGGTTTAAATTCTGGCATCCAATGAAAATATAAGTAGCACAAACAGCACATCATTCAAATGTCATGTACAACTGTAATACAATAAGCAACTAAACATTCAAGTATGAATAAAGCTGAAAATCTCACCGTGCATCTGGAGCCCATCTGCGTGACCATAAAAAAATTGACTGATTCTGAACAAGCAACGCTCTTTCAATTCATTTGGCAGTGGACGACCATTTTTGAAAAAGAACTGCTCCATCAGTATTGCCAATTATTAATCTTAGAACCAAACTTAAACAAAAGCAGCAGTCACAAAGTGAAAAATCTAGAGCAATTGCCACTATATATATTATTAAAAGATTCAAACCTGAGGTATAAGCTCTTTCACAGGTTCATTCACTAATTTCAGTGGAGAGCTAAAAGCAGATGGGCCTACCCTCTGTTTCATGACCCGAGGGGAACCCGACAAACTCCTTGGCGAAAGTGGCGGTGTACTGCCAGCGGGAAACATAGAAGGTAAAGAATTGCTTGTGACAGCATTTGAACCAGTTGATGTCCCAGAGACATTCAAGGGAGCACCTCCCTTCACATTATTAAGCAACGATTTTACCTGTAATTTGCAGATACTTGAAAATTAGATCTTTTACGTATCTCGGCTAAAATGAGAAAGAATGTTACATAATCAGGAAGAACTTGCAAGAAACAAACAGAAAAATGGCATCGCCTGCAAATATTGAAGGACTTTGTATAATCTTATATTAGTTTATAACAATTTCACCGACTTTGAGTAACGGGGACATGCAAATGCAATAGAATATAAGATAGGTTGATTTCCTACTTACTGGACCAAATATAGGTGGAGTTGAATAATCTTAAGCTGAGGTTAATAATTTCAATAATATCTGAGGAAGACTATAAAGGTTCCACCTGCATCAATCCAGCAACTGTGTATAAGTCAATAGATCTATATTTACTAGATGGAAAAGGTGGACTCATAAATCTAATTCAAGCCCTGGCTCATTTTGAATTAAACCTACAATAAAGAGCAACAAGTGCCGAATGAATCCACTCAAAGCAAGCCGTTACAAGAATATCACTTCTTATGTACGTCATATGGTATCTACACCAAAATATCAGGAACTACATAGTAGCTCAAACTAAATTCACTTACACATTATTCCGTACTCACCAACAATATCCTAGTACATCACTTAGATTCTGGTAAGGAGGATTTGTGAGGAATCAGGATTATTGGGAAGGTTTAAGAAGGGGAAGGAGGAGTCTCGATGGGACAAGGAAGGAAAAGATCGAAAAAGTGAGACAATCCTCTGGGTCGTTTGCAATATTCTGTATTGTTAAAGAGTTACAGAAAATTTGGAAAAAAAAAATAAAAAACAAAAACACCCAAATACCCAAAAAAATTAAAATTATTGGTAATGTAGGAGTATCAAAAGTTAATTGACAAATCTACTTGCCCTTCCCCCTCCTAGTTTTGTCGTACCAAACAACGAAGAGGGATTGAGATACTTCATCTCTAAGGGTTTCCACAATACCTCCCCTGCATGATACCGCCTGGAAATTTTCTTGCCCCTAACACAGCTATTGAGATTCATCACATGCCCAGAAGGATGCAAATGGTATATTCACAGAGAACATCTCAAGATATCGCATAAATCAATCCACTTTATAAAACTTTATGATTTGACCTTCATATCTGTCGTAGTCCAGAAGCAAGAATATTCACACAATGGTTAATGGACTAACAGATTCCTGGATCCCTATGCATAATCTATTCCAGGTCTCTTCTAGCCCAAAACTTAGCAGCTGAGGTCTTAGCTAGATTACGACTATTGGCATGATTCCTAATATCCCTATTGTCATTCTCTTTGCCTGTAGTACTCTGATTGGTCACATACATTCTTTCATATCTTCTACAAAATAAATTCTTGAACCACAAAGGATAACACCAGCGGTTTTAAGAAAAGAAAATCATTTTACATCCTGAAAGCCCAAAGTTTTCTCTTCGTGTTGTATGTAGTTTCCTTTATACTCAGCCTTCCACCTAATTGGCATTTCATACAACATATTATTTATCTGTCATTGAAGTACTTCCTCAAACATTAACCTAATACAGCAAACATTGGACCAAAAAAGGTTCCATGTAAAGGAAAGCACAAAATAAATGTCCAATAAGCAGCTGACGTCTACTAATTTTACACAATGGCCAGCAAACTATGATATAAAAGTACGAAATTAAAAGAACAACAGCTTTACCAAAGAATTGGTTTCAGGAAGCGAAAGCCACTGATCAAAAAGATTCTCGGCAATATAAGGATTGGCTTTGATAGCCAAAGGAGACACCTCCTGAAGCTGCAATAGTTCCGCGTCAAGACTCACTACATCCCCATTGAAATCAATATCCATAATTAATTCCTTCAAGTCCTTAAATTATAACTATAACTCAAAACTATGATATCCTTAAACGCTTCTTGAATCATCAAACACAAAATAAAGCCCTCCAACCTCGAATTTCAAAGATCTTCACAGATTCCGAACAGAAGAAGCAGAAAAAAAAATATCGAGATGCGTTCTATTAAATTATACAAGCATGAAAAACCTAGAATTCGATTGAATCTAAGGTATCACAAACCCTTGGAAACATAAGCGCGAATCTCCTGTGAGAGAGAGGGAGCGGGAAGAATATGAAATGAATTGATTGTGATTATACTGTGATGGTCAGCCAGAAATTCAGATGGGACGAATGTGATTCTGTTGAATTTTGGCACTTGATTCTAGCGTGGCACCATACAATGATACAAATGAAGTGAAGGATCTTGAGTGTTGTGGTTGTACAGTAAACGTTTGGCTAACCTTGAAAAATTGGGAATTCGGCTCAAATGGCCATCTTGGTACTATTGATTTTGTGCGTTAATGGTGCTTTCCGTCCCATTTCATTAATTTGATCGTTAGAAGTCATTCTTTGTTTATTAAAAGTTCATTGTATCGTTAACTCATTATTAAGCCCCTGTTTGGTGGCTATTCTTTTCGAAAAAGAGTTTTGACTTTTGAATTGTATTTTTCAGAAGAACGTGTAGTTAAAAAGTGGTGAAAAATTTTGAATTTACATGTATAATATTTTATTGTGTGAATGTGCAATTGAAAATGAATATACAGAAAAAAAAAGTTTTAAAAGTATAGGAATTAAACATGGTCTAAGCTGTCAGTTGGTTCACCTATGAAGGTTTAATAAAATTTAAATTAAAACCAGCAATTAATTTTGTCGATACATTTCGTGGGATTAAAAAACTTTTTAACCACGAGTCATATCAATTTTTATCAAAATTTATTAAAAATCTAAATCGAACTGTGGCTAAATAAATAAGAAAATGATATAACAAGGACGTAAAAAGGAAAAATAAAGGGTTAATTAGGGTGAAAATATTGATTTTTGATAAATATTACATAATTATAATATTAACTAGTGTTTAAAGAAAAATGACAAATTACTTAGTATAATTTTTTTTGACAAATTACAATGTAATTAATATTTTTTTACAGTGAAATTTTTGGAAACTTCGTACTCGATAAGTTACAATGATTGCAACTAAAAATATAAATTTTTTGAAATTATAAGTTATACGTTATGTTAATCATGTTACAGTATATTAAAACGCCACACCAAACAAAACCATTTTCCTTATCTTCCTTGTCTATAGAATTCTATAAATCCTATTGTCACGAGTTGGAATCGAAAAAGAAAAATGCTAAATGTACATATGAGTTGACATGTCCTCTCACAAGAGGGGGGTCCACGGTGAATAAAATACACACACACACACACATCTTGTGAGGGGGGCATCTACATGGGAGTGTCAGCTCCCATGTACGTGTAGCAAAGCTCATCAAGAAAATGCCCCAGAAAAAAAAATTAAAAAAAAAAAATCAGCATGAAAAAGCCAAATATATTACCCACTGATCTTTCATTAACAGGGGGGACAAAAAGTGTTGTGCGTGTTGGAGGTCACTAGAATGTGGCATGACTTCTATACAAATCCTATGTTGAACACTAATGACGAAATATATTTTGAATTCAGTTGAACATGATTGAAAAAGAGACACATTCGTAACATATGTCAATTATGTGTTTGATACTCAAGCCCTGTTCGAGAGGGATTAGATTTTTTTACAGTAAATCAATTCTCATTTTCAACCATACATTTTTCAATAAAATAATATTTTCCATCACATCAATAATTTTTTCTTCTTTTTCAACCACACATTTCCCATCATATCACTATTCAAAATCAATTTTTCCTCCAAAAATCTCTCCCAAACAAGCTCTCAATGTGGTATGCAAAACATGTCCAAGTCCGTAAATTGTGATACTCTTTCTTTTGTTAACCAATGTGTGTGTCAAGTTTTTCGCCTAATCTCAACATGAATCTAACCCCGTTAACCTGCTTTTTTTAATCTTACACTAAGAAGAGGGGAGCGGTGGATAAAGATTGAACAAAAAGTAAGAAAGAACTTGGTGTGAGTTGATACTATAAGGCCCTCTTTGATATGCACTATTTTCCACGATTCCAAATTCCAACTTTTTGAACAAAAAGTAAGAAAGAACTTGGTGTGAGTTGATACTATAAGGCCCTCTTTGATATGCACTATTTTCCACGATTCCAAGTTCCAACTTTTTGCTTGTTTGACCAAAATTTTCTTGACAAATGGTTTTCCCCCCAAGCCCCCACGTGACCCCCTTTTCTTGGTTTTCATTGAATTTGTTTTCCCACCACTTTGGTGAGAACATGATTTTCCACCTTTTTTTTTTTAACAATGGAAATAAATTATATCTCCAATTATAACAAACTAGTGTGTCACCCGTGCGATGCACGGATATTGTACTAAAAAAATAAATTTATAAACGTTGAGATTAAATATTTCATTTGACTTAAAAAAGATTTTTGAGGTTGTTATAAAAGTATATGAAATAAGTATCATATATGCGTTACAATTGTCATAAAAAAATTAAACCGATGTTCCAACTACTACAAATTTTGGAAAAGTTCCTTGAAAACACATTTGTCGTTGAATTGTCTTGTCCGTCATCCTTATCGCAAATCAAAATCTTCAACCCTTTGTGATTTGTAACTCTAGACATAGCAACGTATAACTGACCATGGCTAAAAACTGATTTTTTCAAATACAAACCAACATGAGATAGCGATTGACCCTGACTTTTGTTGATTGTCATTGCGTATGATACAATAAGAGGAAATTATCTTCGTTGAAACTTGAATGGCAGCTTTGGATTAGATGGAGTCAACGTCATTCTAGGGATAAGAACCTTATGACCTGCATTAGTTCCAGCGAGAATCTTTGCTTCCAGAACATGACTTCTGAGCCTCGTAATAATCAATCTTGTGTCGTTGCATAAGCCGGCGGAATGGTCTATGTTGCGTAAAAGCATAACAGGAGTGCCGACCTTCAATTTCAATTCATGGTTGGGCACACCAGACCGTCTAATTCCATTCAAAAACTCAGGCGTATGAAGGTCACGTAACATGTCAACATTGGCATCTGACTTGCAAGTTGAATCAGAACTTAAATAAGTATTTCCTTCAGCCGCATTTAGCGAAATCATATAATCATTGACAGATTCAACCACATCAAGTGTCGGTGCGAGAATAGCTCTTCCTTGCAGATAATTTGCCTTATTAACGTCGCAAGTAAACAACGGATACATACTATCCACGATTGCTTTGACTGGATTGTCGAATCCACGTAACAAAATATCATCCGAAATTTCAATTGTTGCATGGCCATCATTCGCACAGCCAATTGTTACATCCCCTATACTCGCAATCCAATCAGAAAATGCATTTAATTCAACGCACTTAGCATCTGACTCGATATTTTGTAGTCTCATGTTTTTGGAAAATCTCAAAACCTTATAATTCTTCCATAAATATGATTAATTGATAGCTGTAAGCATAATATCCTCTCTACTTCTTTTTGGAATCACAAGCAAGATCTGTTGAAAATCTTTTCCAAAAACAACTATTTTTCCTCCAAAAGGTAGTTCCATACTCTATGGATTGTTGAATCTCAAAATGTCTCGCATGCTTCTATCCAAAACCTCAAAACAATATTTGTTCATCATAGGCGCTTCATCCCAAATTATAAGCTTGCATCTAACAATCAATTTCGCGAGAGGACTATCCTGCTTAATGTTGCACGTGGAATTTTCATTTTGATTAATCGGTATCGCAAATCTTGAATGTGGAGTTCTACCACCGTCCAAAAGTAACAATGCTTTACCGCTTGACGCCACATTCAACACAATTTCTGCTTTGATCTTAAAGCCGCAGATAAAGTTTTCCATACAAAGGTCTTCCCTGTACCTCCATAACCATAAACAAAAAAAAAAAAAAAAACACCACCTTTATCTGATTGAACTGAATTCAATACTGTGTCATAAACATGTCGTTACTTGTGGAATTGTTGAATCTCAAAATGTCTTGCATGCTTCTATCCAAAACCTCAAAACAATATTTGTTCATCATAGGCGCTTCATCCCAAATTATAAGCTTGCATCTAACAATCAATTCCGCGAGAGGACTACCCTGCTTAATGTTGCACGTGGAATCTTCATTTGGATTTAGCGGTATCGCAAATCTTGAATGTGGAGTTCTACTACCGTCTAAAAGTAATGATGCTTTACCCTTGACGCCACATTCAATACAATTTCTACTTTTGATCTTAAAGCCGCAGATAAAGTTTTCCATACAAAGGTCTTCCCTGTACCTCCATAACCATAAACAAAAAAACACCACCTTTATCCGATTGAACTGAATTCAATACTGTGTCATAAACATGTCGTTGCTTAATTGTCAAATTAGAGACCATGTTCTTGTGTTCTTCCACAAATACTTTCCGATCATATCTCATTTCATCTTAAAAAAAATTATAGTGGAAAAATAATTGCTTGATAATTTACAAAGTACTAATTTAATTTTTTATTCTTATTATTTTTTTCCTTTATTGATATTCATCTTCAAATTTTAAAACAAACATATAGACATTTTCTTCCATGGCTTATAGTAGCAAATTTATAATTTTCAGAAAATTATACCTCTTGACGAAAAGAATACAAATTATACCTTAGAAATTTATTTTATGCCATATTTATAATTCTTTTCTCACTTTCATATCCTAAATTTCAATCTGCAATTAACATGTTGCATTACATATGTTAATACCAGATCCACATGTAAAGTTTGGAATGGCATAGGAAAACTTATTTCACTATCATGCGAAATGAACTCCAAGCTATATGTTTCATTCGGATTTGTGATCTTTGGCAGCTTGTAAACACGGATAACACGCACTTTTAGCGCCCAATTAGTCTTCGTGACGTTGATATCTCGCACAAGATCAAATATCGGTGCCATATGCACTTATCTATCTTCGACGTGGTAGAAAAAGTGAAAAAAAGTTAAAATCGTGAAAAAAAAATGTCATTAACAGATGTATTCGAAACAGAATTGTTAGAATATCACCCGGACTGCGACTTGAACGATATACTCACAAAAATGTTGCACCCGTAAAAATAATTCTCCCGAGACGAATAGAAAACGAAGTCTTCAAATATCTTGTAAATGTGTTTGCATAAATCAAATTTGAAGTCTTGTTTACAATGCTAAAATGATGAGCAATGATGTAGAGTGATGGATTTTGAAGTAAAATATTGACAAAATTGTAGTATTTCAAAATGGTTGCACGTCCCTACTCGAAAAACGAACAGTCACTCTGCCTCTTTTTGTGCAAATCAAATTTAAAGGAAAAATAGAAATAATTAATATAGAATAACTTTTGTAACATTGGTTTACCTAATTTTACTATTAATAATTATTAATTACTTGAGCATCTAAATATCTACGGTTTTCATAACTCAGAATTTTAATCCATGATTTGAGCTAACAATGGCTAACGGCCTTTGTTCAATAATTTATATTTACTTGCACCATATTAACATGGTATTTAACATGGCACACATTTCACGAATACTGTTATAATAATAATAATAATAATAATAATAATAATAATAATAATAATAATAAAACATTAATTAAGTTTCAAAACCATAATAATAAAGTAATTAGCACACACAAAACAACTTAAACGTTTAAAATGATAATAATCCAAAGAAGTTTATATATAAAAGACAGGTTATAGTGACTTTTCGGTTTTCAAACATTTTTTTTTTTAAAAAGAATGATTTAATGAACACAAAACTCAACAAATGAAATTGTTACTATCAATAAAAGCATGCTGTAATGTTTGACTAATGGGTAGATGGACTTTAATCAGAATTCCATAAGAGGAAAGTACATTTTGACGGGAAATTTTTTTTGACAGCACTTTTGTTTATATATATATATATATATTATATCCCTTATTAGACAATTTTCATGTAAAACAAAGTCACCAAACACCAAAAAATCTAAAATTTCAATATTTTCCACGTGAAAAATTATACTTATCAAACTCAATTAATTGACAATTCTCAGGAAAATAATTCAAGGCAATTTAAATTCCCTAAAATTTATTTTCTTTCCATCCAAATTCCACTCTTGCAATTAAATGGACCCTAATAGTAAATGAAATTCTAGCTGAATTGAAGTTTAAAGCGAAAGAAAGTGCATTCTCCTCTCATGCTACATCCGCTAGTCAAACAAGGGATTCCCCCGCTCGGTTTGCTGCCTTGGTAAGCTAGAATCCTCGAATCCTCAATAACAGGGCATCTTTTTACACCATTGATCGAGTCCCCATTGTGGCAACGCATGAAGATGCAAAATCATAGAAGCGCAAGGCCAACATGATTTGGCGTTACAAAATCAGTATGTGATTGTGGCAAATAGTATCGATCTGACTTCAATCTTCCAACCAAGCAACTGGTTGTTGTAGAAAAAAATTGTCTAAGTTGAAGCATTTCTTCAAAACACCCTCATCTATTTCAAGTCCTGTATTGTGCAATTTAGCAAATTCGGTATATATCACGGATAATTGCTACAAAATCAGAAATTCTCAATTCTTAGAAACTTTTCGATGCAAGTCCATAGCTGAATGATTTTCTGGTAAGCCCCAGCCCTTACACAATGATTGAGAATGAATTGAAGCACTATCAATTAGACAGTAAAATGGTATATGTCAACAAGAGAAACATCTGCATCGTAAAAATATATTCCAAAGGCTCACTGATAAAACCTACTTGGTTGTCTCTCTATATATACTGTGAAATAAAAGTTCCCTATGCCTTACGAGATTCCTACACGGCACCAAAATCTATAACTATCGCTAGCTAAAGCTAGTCCAAAATTTGCTCTGGTTATATGGCAGGGAAACATCCTTGTACACACGAGAACCAATACTTGGCTCTTAATCAAGCATAATTCCCTTCTCTCTTGCTGCTTCTCTAACGGAATTTGCATTTTCTCCAGGTGTGGGGAAGTTGAGATAGCATCTCCACAGGTTGATCGAAAATGGATATACAGACAAAGCTCTCTCAAGGAAACTCTCACAGATCATCTGAGAATCCATCAAATTCTGCAAAATATTCGCTGCTTCCACCCACACAGACTCTGGAGCTATAGGAATAGCTTGAAACAGTGAATTCACAACAAGTGAACTTGCCCAGAAAGAAACAGCAACATTAGCACCATTATCAAAATTTGTGCTCAATAGTTTGCAGACAGAAATTGCCAACCAATAATTTGAGGGGAGAATCTCCATTAGGGTTTCGACAAAATCCACCAGGTCTGTCAGTTTATCAGACATTTGAGGCAGGAGAGATGGACCATACAATACTTCAAGAACCATGTTCACAAGAGAAGAGTCTGATGATACAGGACTCAGCAGTTTGCCAACTAATTGCCTCAACCTTGGTTTCTCGACTTTCTGAATGAAGTCTCTAGATAATGGTTCAGAAGGCACTGGGGCATCATCTAGATAATCGTTCAGAATCTTTAATATACCTTCATTACGACCATTTCTATTATGTAATGTTTTATTTGTAAGCAAAAACTGGACATGCTCTCCCACACAGTAACTGTAATTCTCTGCAGTAGTAGCAGCTTTCAAAGCTCTCTCCAAGGCTTGGAGAGCTTCAACATCATCATTCTGCAATATTTTGTAGAGAGAGAAATTCAGAAGTGCAAACACGACATCAATCTGGTCGTGATGGGAAAACCATGTACACAGATCTGACACCGAAACAGTTTGCTCATTCTGGGAACTTGCACCATGTACCGCACTTAGAATTCTATTTTGAGAACATCGCACTTTCCAAACAGAGTCGAACCATCTATCCATTAGTTCCTTCACAAAAGTCGATCTTCCATTTCGGAGTGCCCATTCGGCATATTGATTCCAAATACACTGAATTCCAGGGACTTCATCCTGCCAGTTACTAAGAGCTTCTTCGAACCCAACAAAACTCGTATTCCAAATATCATTTTCTACCCGAGCCAACATCAAAACGAGTTCAAGGCATGATGGATACAATTTAGCGTAATTTCTTAACAAGGTTTTACTACATTCTAAGCCTTCCAGCACCTCAACACACTTGATGTGGTTGATAGCAAACAGGTGTGCAGCCCGAAGAGTTGCTTCGCTTTGAAGAGATTTATCATCCATATAGAATGCTAGAGAGTCAACTGCTAATTCCATCAATGAAGCTGCCTGCTGCTTCTCATCAAACATCAAGTGAATTGAAGGCCACTCTATGGCAGAAATTTCTTTCCGACACTCAATCCTCTGTACTACAGAATTGGGCAATTTTCTGTATATGACTAAGAACACGCAACAGACCCAGAAGATACATGCATCACTGATAGTGAAGCAGGCAATGATATCAGTAAGAGAGAAATTTCGAGAATTGTCAGATTTCGTTGTAGCGGGAAAGAGCCCATAAATTTTCTGAACTGCTTTTTCAACATTCCCAGACATGCACAAACAACTCATCATCTGAACAAAAATGTCCAAGATACATTCACTGGCATGCCTAACATCTATGTCAGAATTAGATACATGGCAGCAGAGGGCTGAGAGTGCAGCATCATATGCAGCTAACCTATCAATAAGCTGTTCTCGACTGTTAATGTACATAAGCCAGAGTTCATATGAATTTTTGTTGAGTTCAACCTGCAAATCAGAATAAAGTGTTCGAATATTATCATTAATGCAAAGTAACACATTTTTAAAAGAACAATGTTATGAAAATTGACGATTATTAGGATGTTTCTTTGAGAGATAGTGGAGAGGACAAATTTATAAAATTGAAAATTTCAATGAATACAATTGTAGATGAAGGTAAAAAGCCACAGTTCGTACTGCACAACGGAATAAGTCATCCTTTCCAATCGTTTTCTGATTGCAGTAGTAAATCTGTAAATAAATAATCCAAAGGACTGTGGAAATTGCATTGGATTCGAGAGCTCGAGCAATCACTTTAAGAGCCTGTAAATTTAAATTAAAAACAGTTAGCAAAAACATAAACCAACCTACTAATAGCAAAGCAAATATAATACTACAGGTCATATATCTGATAAAGGCACAAAATCACCTCTATACGGCCCTTTTGTTTGTCAGCCTCCTGATTTAGATGAAGAAATGCCATTTCCAGGGATTGATCATTATCAGCAAAATCTCCATCGACTTTAATCTAAACATCAAGCAAGCAGGAAGCAAGAAGTTCAAATAACAATCAATTGAAACAAGGATAAAGAAATCAAAGCTAGAAAGAAAGAAAAGAAGAGGTAGCTCGAAGTAGACTTGACTTTTAGCTGATGGAGTAAAACTTAGGTTTTATGAAAATTTACAAGCCACTTGTGGATATGCCATAATGCATCAAGATGGATACAACAAAATCCAAGCATAAAAATGAAGGCATCTATGTACAGGACCATACATAGAAATGTACACACATTTTTCTAGAGGAACTCAGGAGAGTATAAATGCCTGGAGCACAATGAAAAATGTCGGTCAAGCTCAAGGCCTAGAAAATGTGATACTGTTGGCTCATGCATTACCACAGCATTTTAATTTTTACTGGACTGATTTTACTAAGAAAGATGGGAAGCTTTTGACAAACCTTTTTACCGTTTTTACTGTGAAAATAAAATGACTGCCTATTCCAAGCCCCATGAACTTCTATACGAGCTTCAGTGCCATGCAAGAACGGCTCATTGAAAGGCAAGTCGGTTAGAAGCAAACTTGAAAGAACCATGGAAGCACTGAAACACTTTCTCCAGCACTGTCCGTTGTCTCGAGATAAAATAGAATTATACCGCATATCAGCTTTGAGAACATCCAAGCCAACCAGATAAGTAGGAGGAGCCAAAACAAGATTTTTGAGAGACTCAGCAAGACGTGGTCCTCTCCAGGATGGTGATCCAGCCTGAGAATCTACACAAGTATATATTCCCAAATTACTGCAATATAATGAATCTTTACCATTACATTTAAGAACTAATAACAGCATTATTACCAGGTTTATTAGAGGCATCACACTTCGTATTGCTAATAGAGTAGTCTTGAACATGTTGCCAGGAGCATTCATCATTGTTGCATTTCCCCCTGAGTTCATACATGCAAAGTGGCCAAAATGGATCGATTGCAAGATTGCAAAAATAAGAACCAATCTGTCCACAGCAGCTATCCAGAGCAGGCACTTCAACTGGACCCTGACACAACATGCTCGGGTTGCTTTTCTTATAGACAGGGGTCCTGTCATTTCCACTGTTAACAAGAGGACTAGCTAAATCTGGACTTCTAATCAGCATCTGAAAACTTTTGGGCTCTGCAACCATCAGGTGGCAGATTACACTCTTCACGACAGGAGAAAATAAGGCAACATAAATTGTCGATTGTTGACCTGCAGAAGAACATTTAACTACTCAAATAACCAGTTAAAAATTGCATGACTAGAAGAGGACTTCTCAAATATACAGGTAAATCAAAAATGCATGGAAATATGAGAACTTACAATGACGGCGGGGAATGGGAGAAACCAAATAACTTGCTACATAGCAATAATACATAGAACTTTACCTAGGAGCATATATGTCTTGCTGATCAAATTGAGCATATCGAAATGTCACGTGACACACGGAGTACATATAGACAAGCAGAATAAAATTTATCGTAATGTTATCAGTTGTCTGGATCCCTCAGATGACTGAAAGTGATAAGAGATCAAATTGTGTTTCAAACAAACACAGAAAAGCTCTTTTGTATATAAGTTCAGTATTGACAGAACAAAGATATAACTGTGGCTAACATGATGGCCTCAGCTACATAAACGAAAGACAAGGTAACACAAACAAACAAATCTGTCAACAATCCACCCATCTCACAAAAGTTGGTATGTGCCTTTTAAGCAACCTTAGCCTTGGGCCACAGAAAGACAGGGAATCTGCTGACCCCAAATACAATGATGAATAAATAACTCCCTTTCAAAGTCTGTGAACTCCTCTTAGCCCCAATGAACCATGTGAGAGGTATCACAACACACTGACTTGCACTACTGAAATTCATATATATAGCTCCAAAAACTGTCGGCTGCAGATGACGGAAAGGTGAATGATTCTTCAGAAACAGTTGACAACCTTGATGATAAATCCACGGCCAAAAGTACAGTGTTAGAACAGAAGTGAATTGTATGCCATCATTGCATTGAAATGTCAGACAGACAGAGTCTAAACCTTTACTAGGTGTGTGGGCCGTCATAGCAGGCAATTGATATTTAATCTTTTTCGCGCTGAGGACCATCTGAAAGCCATTTACTATAGTATTTTATTTATTATATGCTTGTTAAAAGTCAAGTGAAAGGGGCTAATTGTCAAGGCAGAGAAAAGAAAGAAATAGACAGTATATTCAATGAGATACTACAATGGTTGATAGTACAAATATGGATTCTTGGAAAATAAAGCATAGGGTCCATATGATACACCACGTCCATGTAACTCAAAAAGGGATAGCTTTTATAACAGAAATCATTGGCAAACTTTCATTTACTCGAACTCAAAAAATAATAAAAAAGCAGACAACCAGACAAGACTGTAGCAACAAATTAAAATCAGTCTCCACACCTTGAAAATCATAGCTACATCTAAATTTAAATAGTTCCAAAATCCAAAAAAGTACCTTGCAGCTCAGAGTGACTATCTTTATTTGCACCAGACAAGAGTACAGTCCCTAAACTTGTCTCAGATTTCTCCCTAGCACTTGCCTTCCTCTTCTTCCCAGCATCATCATTTTCTGATCTTCCTTTATCAACAGGCACCATGCTCTGGCTAGATTCCCCATTCTTTGACACACTTTTCTTTCTGAGTCTTTCAAAAAGTTGAGACCTCAATGATGCTTCGAGAAGCAAAGAGTCATGAGAGCTATCAAATGATAGCTGCATTTCTTGACCGTCGCTCATGTCCTTTCCCACCTCTAGATTGTCTTTACTAGATTTGGTACTAAATTGAAGTGCATCCACGTCCTCGTGAACTGACATGCTTGAATCACTAGATGGGGAGCAGACGCCATTTGGTTCACCGTCTTTTATGCGTGTCTCTAAACTAGAATTGTCAGATGGGAAGCACGCACCACTTCCCATACCAGCTTCATTGTGAGTCCCTGACATACTAGCATCAGGCTCACTGCAAGGCTCAGATGGCAATGTTTCTCTCTCCGCATGCTGACTAGATAATTGAGCATCATCTTTGGCAGGATGGACATTCAGGTCACTCCCAACATTATTGGAAGCATCATTTGCATTACGCACTTGACTACTTAATGTGGGCAATGCATCCATATTAAGCTCAGGTATATTATTTGAAAAGTTTAATGCAGCTCCATTCTCATCATCAGATCTGAAGGACCAAAATAGATTTGAATTATTCATCATCAGATTTCGCAGATGAGCAGAATAAAGTTCCCTTTGGCTATAGAGATAATTGCATCTTGCTGTTGCTTCAATCAAAGCCTTCTGGGCAGTTCTATAAGCTTTAAGAGCATTTCTTTCCTCAACTTCGCACTGGCGACGATGCTCCTGTGCGTCCTCCAGTTCCTTATCTTGCAATTCCTCCAAGTCCAGCAATGACTTTGCATCCATGTTCCTACTTCCCTGGACTGCTTGCTCACCCAAGTTCTTCCAGAAGCTTTGATAACCCAAAGATGCCTTTTGTCAAATAGATAAAAGAAGTGTCAAAATTACAAAAAGTGTGTGGACGCTAAAATAATGTAAGAAATAGCAATCCAAGCCTAGCATAAACAGCACAAGTCCCTAATTCCAGTTGCATGGAGAAAATATACCCGATATGTCTCGTTCAAAATGGACTCTGGCAACTTTTCATTACATCGAACTTGATCACTTCTGTCGGTTTCTTTGTTTTCAGAGTTATTTTGTGTAGATATTGCGGTGAACTGACTATCAAGCTCAGGAGGAGGCCACGTTTCCACGGTTCTCTTCACGTATCAGAAAAAAAACATAAGCGAAAATGCAAAGCGAAAAAAAGGACAAAAAAACTCAATAGATTAATACACACACCTCATATCAGATGCAAATATATGAAATATTGATAACCCATAAAATGTCTCGAGTAAGAAGTATATTTTCCAGAAACAGATGAAGGCTTAATTCTCGGTACCCAAAAATCAAAACTACACCAAAATATAGCATCCAGTGAATCAGAACCAAATGCAAAATTCAAAGTGGAGTCCAGAACTAGATTGCATCTATAATGTCAGCACCAAGGTCTCATCCCTTGATTTTGTGATACAAGATGATATCTGGATTACTAACATAGTGTTTTAGTTTTCAAATGGAAGTTATGTACGGAAAACACATTAGTGACCAAGAATGCCAATTATTCAAATTTATATGACGGGCTTGAAGAGTATTAATGGGACAGCTTTACAAAATCATTAGAAGATAGGGCAAAAAAAAGGTCTTAGAGCAAGTAGGGGCAGAGCCAGGCAAAGAGTGCATGACAGACTTAATGAAGGTCAAAATCCACCCACTTGATTCTCTCTATCAACATTTTCTACATTAGATGGAGATTTTTATTTAAATAATCTGTCCAAGATTGTTTCACATTGAAATAAAGAAGTGAAAACCAAAGGATGCGTTATGTAAAATTCCTCCAATTCATCAAATAATATAAAATACTTGTGTACGCCTATGCAATTAGTCCAACATACACTACATGCATATGTGCAATTGAACCGACAATACAATGCAATGCAACGCAATGCAATGCAATTCTACTCAAATTTACCAAATGCAATACATATACACAAAATATTAACATGAATTAGCTCAATTGAACCAATATGTGGACACAAACAAATTGCAATCGCTGCATAATTGTCCATTAGAATTGACTAATCTGTCTTATTTGTAAAAGGTTTGAAAAAAAAAATCAACTTTTGCTCTGATTATTTCAAAAACAGTAAGCTTCTATCAAATCTAAATAAGCCCACTGCCTATATTTCTTATATAAGAAAATAGTCTTCTTTTATCATGGAGTCTAATGAAATGATACAGGTATCCCCGAGACTGAGACTGAAACTGAAAATTTTAAAATAAAAATAAAAATGGGACATAAATAACATGAAAATACTATTAAGAAAAAATACAATTATTTTGCCACAACATACACGAATAAGTGAATAACTATATTTCAAGATTCTTGGGTCAATTTTAAAAGGACAAAAAGAGAAAAATACCTGAATTTTAACAAGAAATCCAAAAGGGATTTTGTTGGACTAATTGGGTAATGTGTGCCTAATTTTCTGCAAAGGATTTATGTCGTGTCGACTGAGTCTGAAACAGAAATAGAAGGAATTTGATTGAAGTCTGGAGAAGCTGCTGATATAGAAGGAAAAATCAATGAAGGGAGATTGGAGTCTACTGACTCTGGTCTGTCTGCAGAAATTCAAGGGAGAGGGCGAGAGATGAGAGAGTGAGATTTGGGTTTAATTGGGGCTTCGGCCATTTTATTGGGCCTAGGGCTGTGGGTTAATGGGTTGGTAAACGGGCAGGGCATTTCTACTCAACCAATTGGGGTCAGGCCCTCCCCCAATAGGGGTGGGGCCATGGCCCAGTGAGGCACGTGCCCTCACTGGGCCTTAAAGGGCTCCGTTCCTGGGAGCAAGAGTTAAAAATGTCACAAGATAAAAATAAATAAAAGAAAGATAGGAAGAAAACTGAAGGTCTTTATAATCCACAAAGCGCGGAAATGATTGTGAAACAAGATGATGATCAATCTCAAATTAGAAATTCAGGGGAAATCACGGTTAATTGAGTGGAAAAAAAATTTAGAATCATAAATTAAAGATGATAATTACGCGATAAATTGGAAGGTGTTATCTGCAGCTTTCTCGCAATGGACTCAATTGGCAAACTTACTTCTTGAGGAATTGATATGCAAATAGCTGGTGGTAGACGTTATACTTCGATTGACAGCTGTAAATAGATGATTGATGGTTGATTTTTCTTCTTTAAATAGAAGCAACACAGATCTCAAACCACCGGTGAATATACTATGAATTTATAACTCAACCAATAAAAAGCATTCCTTTCTCCTGATATGTGAATAAGGAGCAAAGCGAAGTAACTGCTAGAGGATGAGCTACCTTAGAGAACATAGTGAATGATGGTAACAACATTGAAGGTAGACCAGGAAACGTGCGCTTCTTAATTATCATCACAACTTATTTATGAGGCTTCCTTAGAATGTCTTATAAAGGGACTCAATGGGTTATGGGTGACGGGGATATAATTTAAATGAAAGGTTTGGACATGCAAATTCTCATAGGTCCTAAATTGTTGTGGCCAAGATGAAGAACAAAAACCTTCGTAATAAATTGTAAATGGTTTTGCTAATTACCGATTTCTTTAGTATAGTTTCATCGTCCTTATTAACCATCTGCATAGTTTGTTCTGATGATATTGAAGAATATGCCAGTTTAGACTTCTTTTCAGTTTGACGGCTAGTGGTACCAGAACCTGCATCAAAATCGAAGCCCTTTTATCAAACATTCACAGTTTTATTAAAGGAAAAAATTATCCAGTTTAAAAGGAAGTGCACAAATGTATGCACCTTTTTTTGCATCAATAAGTAGATTTTCCGAAGCAGGGACCACATTTTCATCTTGATCCTGTCTCTTGGCATAAATTGCACGAGACGTGCCTGGCTTATTTTTTCCTTTATGATGACAAAAATTCTCCGGACTCTGTCGACAATCATTTTCTAACAAAGAGTTTTTTGATGCTAACATTGATTCCACAGGAGCCATAACTTCTTGGTCACTTGCACCCATTGTATTTGGACAAGGTTCAGCGATTTTAAGGCGCTTCTTCTCAGGTTCTTTTGGTTCAGCTAAAGTTGCTTGCTTACCCATGTCATTCCTGAAGTTCATAGTATCACAGGTCCCATGTGAACCCAAACCCGAGGATTTATTTTTCCCAGATGACTTAAGCTTTAATTCTTTTTCCCGAATGGCAATCATCTGACGTAAGTCTTGCAGTTTAGTGGTGTTCAAATGAACATTTGTTTTTGGCAAATGACCCAAGCCAGAAGATGATCTATTCCCAGAAGCAGCTCCATGAATTTTGTTTCTCGAGGAAACAAATGTGCGACTGAGAGACGCTCTCCTAGGCAGCACTTTGGACATAGCTCTAGTAGTTTGTTTTGATGATTGCGATTGTGATTTTGATAGTGAAGATACAGGTGGTCTTCTACTTCTCTCTAATAGAAGAGATTTACCTTTAGCTCCTAAAGCATGCGGCTGTTTACTCTCTTCACGGTCGCTACCACTGTCCTCATCTGAAAAACTTATCACAAATGGCACGAACGGCCCTCGGTTTTTTTCAAAACTCTTGTGATGGCTAGAATGCAAAGTGGCTCTTGTAGGTAAATCAACTAAATCTCCAGATTTGGTAGAAGGAACTAGTGTTCCTGGGAAGTACATAAAAAGCATAAAACCGGGAACTCAGTAACATTTGTTGTTTTAAACAAGGAAAAAATAAATAAAAACAATAAAGAAGATAGAGCAATAATAAGACTAAAATGTAAAAAGGATGATATACCCTTAAAATAACTATTGTTTCTCTATACAACAAATTAAAACTTATTCCTCTACCCTACTAACTTTGGGTCAGCTACTTGTATTCATATTCCCCACTCCATTTGATCATCACTTGATCTCCTAAAAACCAGGCATAATCCAATTCTTAATAACTGCATCAGGTCATTTGAATTTGGCCTACCTCTCTCTTCTAGTATGTTCAAGTAGGACCACGTTAATCTTATCAATGGAAGCTCCTTCAGCTCTCAAAAGCATACTCCAAACACCTAAGCCATAACTTCTCTGAATTTATCTTCAGTCGGTACCACCTCCATTTGCAGGCTATATTATCCATTCTATTTTGGCCATGGATCCACCTTAATATCCAAATTCTCATGCATTTATTTTATAGAAATTTCTTTTAACAGCCAAATAGCAATACAATAACATAGAGATGGTCTAATAACCATCCTGCAAAGCATACAATTGAACATTATATGTATATTCCTGTCACATAGAATTTTATAGCAGTTCTTCATTTCATCAACCCACTGAATTTTATGGCAGTTCTTCACTTCATCAACCCACTCCAATCTAATGCGTTACAAACATTTTCAAGACCATCTTTCTCTAATAATCGAACCTAAATAGCTAAAATAGTTGCTCTTTGGAACAGCATGATCATCTCCAGTGACTCCATTACCATCTTCATTCCTAATAGACTAAAAGAACATTTCTTGTACAATGTATGGATTCTACATACCCTAAAACCTGTAGTTGGTATACTTAACGTCTAAGTTCCATCATCATCGTCCGTGCAGAAGACAAAAATAACATTAAGATAGAATAGGAAAATGTTTGTGTTCCTTAAACTTGATCACAATGAAAAAAATTTGGACCAAAAGAATCTGCAACATTTTAGTGCCAGAACAGCCAGGCATCCCGAGAATATATATGGATACTAAATATAACAATCAGGTATAGTATCTATTCATATCTTCATTTCAGATATCAGGAGATATTTTAATAATAAGACCACAATTTTTAATGTAAGCATCCTCATTTAATATAAAATTCTCAAGGTTACAAAAATAAATAGACCAAATTTAATGAGTACGAAGTTAGTGACACCCTACCTGCTTTTACATCTTCACTGGAAGCAGTCACTCTATCAGCTTGAATGGGGTTTTCTTGCAAAGCATTGCATTTAATGAATGGAGATGCAGAACCATCAAGAATATCCTGCAGAATAGAATCCACTTATTAAATATTTACATCGTTAAAAAAAAGGTTAGCTTGGCAATGCAACAACAAACTAAACTTTATTTCCAATAAATTTGGAGTAGCCTACGTGATTTTTAATGTTGTTGCCACTCAGAGAACCAATGTCGTAATAGCAAATCAATTAGAATATAGAATATGAAGAGCTATTCATATCAGCAAAATTCCCATGGACACGGTCACAAGGAAAATCAGGAAACAAAAAAAAAACGAAAAAGATATGCACAAAAAAAATTGAAAGAAGACACAAAATCAGACATGCTTACCTTCCTTCCTTCCTTTTCTTCTTTCCACCAGCATTTTTTTCTCTTTTCAAAATTGATCAACACAACCACAGTAGTTATAGAAAAGAAAAATTACATCTAATCTCGTAAAAAATAAAAGTACAACTCAAATAAATTCATTCAAAATGAAAAACCCAGAAAAAAAAACAAGAAAAGGCAAATTCAATCGATGATAGAATTAGGTTTAAGAAAAAGAAATTATTACATCGTCGTCATAAGAAGAGAGCTCGCCTTCCTCTCTGCTTTCAAAAGGATAATTGGAATTTTTGGCGCTGCTGTCTATGGCAGCTTTCTTCTTCAGCTCTCCAGTCCCCATTTTTTTTTCTTTTTGATTTTTCTGTAAAAAGAGTTGCAGATAAAAGGAAGGACGGACCGGAAGAAACGTCGTCGTTGACTCTCCCAAAATCATTCCCCCTTTCGAATAGCTCTTGTTTGACTATTGAATAGTAATTTTTAAAACAATACTTAGATGAAAATTTTTTGAATTTACATACAAAATATTTTATTTGATTAATGTATTATTGGAAATAAGTACGTAAAAAAAAAAAAGAGTTTTCGAGTAATGGTTATCATACCGGCTTGAGTATTCTTATATTCATCTTTAGCCACTTTTTGGTGGTCTATTTTTTGGAAAACATTATTTTGACTAATGAATTTTTTGAGAACGTGTGGTTAAAAATTAAGAAAAAAATTTATTTACGTGTAAAATATTTTATTGTGTGAATATGTGATTGAAAATGAGTACGTAGAAAAAATAATTTTGAAATAGTAGAACACGAACACTGATAGTTCTTTGCTAAACCAAAAATATTTACCTTTTATTGTAGGGAAGTTATGACTCTGATTCTGTAGCAAGTGTGTCATTCAAGTTTTAAAAGTCGAACTTATAATATGCAAATTTGAGATCACCTAAAGATGTACGAAATGTGATTCTCAAATTTGTCTACTTTGAATTTAACTTAAGCTGTAATAGTTACATAGTTCTTCATAAAAATGTTAAAATGATCGCTATAGTTTTTTGAAATCTCCCAATTCACACACAATTATTCATACAACCTATCTCATTCAATACTGTAATCGCTTATACACCCAATTATTCATACAGCTCATCCCGATTTTTGGCTTCTACGATTCATTTTGAATCCATCAATCTCGTAAAATTATTTGCAGCTTCGTTTTTTTCTTAGTATTCGGGCTATTTTATTCTTTTTTTATCAATTGTCATTTTCAAGTAAACGTCAAATTATATTTTTCGTCAATTTGAGATCGTACTTGCATGGTTTTGAAAGGTTGGAGACCTTCACGCCATAGTTCATACGTTAAAGACATGGTTGTCACATTTATGAGATGTTTTAACCGAGTTTTTTTCCTTTAAAATAACACGGGAATTGGAGCATATGTCCCTAAACTATAGCCTATATAGTTAGAGCCATAATCTTTATTTTGAAATTTTTACATCTTTGAATAGAGTGGACATTTTAACTGAAATTGAAGGTTCTGATTTGATTTCCAAAAAAAATAAAAAATTAAGAATCGAAATCTAGAACTGAGAACTATTTGGGTTCGGGTTCTTGAAATGAAATTGTGGGTGTCCGACTCGAAACATAATTGTGCATGTTATAAATTTACAATTTATTTACTCGACTCAATGATCGATCCAACAAATAGCAATTTTACATCCCTAATAAATCTGATTCTTTAATTTGAATAATTGAGTCATATCACTTTCATTCATAGCCATTTTGTTCACGCTTTACAAGATGACCACCCCCACAATCCATTTTTAGGCATTGCACGCAGAGTTACAGTCGAGATTGAATACTATTATGCTACATATTGAGGCCCTGTTTGGGAGGGATTAAATTATTCTACAGTAAATCAATTCTCATTTTCAACCACACATTTTTCAATAAAATAATATTTTACATCACATCAATAATTTTTTCTTCTTTTTCAACCACATATTTCCCATCATATCACTATTCAAAATCAATTCTTCCCCCAAAAATCTCTCCCAAACAAGCTCTGAATGTTATTTGATGACATGCTTGTAGTGGATTTAAAAAAATGTTGAAATATGTATATTGTAAGATAATTTGTATCATCAACTCACAATTTTTAACATAAATGATATGGGTATAATCGAATTCGAATTTTCGAAGGTTCTGTTTCGAGTTTGGTTTCGATATTAGGTGTTATTGAATGGTTATATTTATGAAATACTTGAACTATAATAGGTGATTTTAGGGATGACAATTCGAACTGTTAAAACCGAAAACCGCGGTTAACCGATCCGAATGGGGCAAAAAAAATCGAACCAATGGTACAATGGGGCGGTTATGGTTTTGATTTTAATGAACCGCTTCATTTAGGGGCGGGTATGATATTTAGTGATGGTGCCCCGCCCCGAACCGAATACCCATTAAAAAAAAATTAATTGGACAATTGGGCTTTTCATTATTCTTTCTCAAAATTAATTGGGCAATTTTGACAATTGAGCTTCCCAGAATTTTGGCCCAATTAACATTAAGTAAACATTAACCCAATAACCCAGCCACTACCCAGGTAGCCCAATTTCAATATATTCTACACGTTAAATTAAAACTCATGTTTACAGTCTCCAGACTACACTTCTCACCCACTTAAATCCGCCGCCGCCCTCGGCCTCGCCAGTTCTGGGTATGGTATAGTTTCTTGAATTCAAATCATTCAATTCTTAAATCAAATCAATGTTACTTTCTGTTCATAAACTGTATTTTCTGTTCATCAAATCAATGATTAGTTTATCAAAATTCAGTTTGTTTTAATATTGATACATTGAAATGTTCAGTATTTAAATAACAGTATTGATTTATATAGTTTTTTAGTTTATTCCGTTTCTAGAATTATGATAATGTTGAATAAACCATTTTAATAAAAATATATTGATTGGTGGCACAGATGTCTTGCCATGGGTCGGCGTCTTCTGTTCCGACTCCTCCCGCTTCAGTTGGAAGTGCTTCAATTGAAGTTGGAGATACCGCTACTGACATTCAAGAAAATTACATTTCTTATTTACTATATAGGAATCAATTTTGAGTCTCGACTCTTGACCACGTTAGTAAAGTTGTGGGGAAGAATGAAGATTGACCCATGCTAGTAAAAGTCTTGGCCTATGTTGATAATGTTGTTTGTTAAATTCGAATTTTGCATTTGGAAGTTGGGATATTGTTTGCTAAATTGACTTAGTATTGTTTTTCCTTTTTTTTTTTTACTTTTCTTCATAATTTTTTTTTTCACTTTGGAGTTTGGACTTTAAAAAATAATTTATTTTCGTGATTATTAACTGAACTGAATCGATTCGAGATACACACTGAACCGAACCGACTTACGTGGTTATGGTGCGGTTATGGTATGACCAAAAATTTGATGGTACGGTTATGATTTTGGCCGAACCGAACCGTTGCCATCTCTAGGTGATTTCGAATATTGAAATACCTAGATCGATTCATCTGATTTCTAGACATGCCTATTCAATTTGATTGCATTGTCCTGTGATTGAAAAAAATCATGAACGAGCAATGTGAAATGCTATTTTATAAGTAAACACATATTTTTTTCAATCATAGAGAAAAAACAAGAAAGAAACTAATTTGCTTCTCCCTCGTCTAATGGCATCCAAACCTTATAACTCACCCCAGTCGTGCTCTCTAGTTTTTTTTTTCTTTTTATTTTTCTTCTCCCAATCAGAAGGACAATACAATAAACTAAACAATGGCGTATTTTTCCTAATTTTATTCCTTTAAAAAAGAACTCCATTTTGTCACTTATGTCAAAATAAAAAATCAACTTCCTAAAATTCTGAATTATGTACACCAAGAATTTTTCTTGTAAAAATTTCATAGAATTCTAAACCCAAAAATGGTCCAACTAAGCTTGATAGTAGGGTAGCACGCAGAGTTGCCCCTATGTACATAAATTATGTACACCAAGAATTTTTCTTGGTAAAAATTTCCTAGAATTCTAAACCCGAAAATGGTCCAACTAAGCTTGATAGTAGGGAAGCACGCAGGGTTGAACTTTTTAAACGTACGCTAACCTTCTTGTTCATTCTTCGTTTTAGTTTTGTTTATTCAACAAATCAAAGCTAGTTTACTTAAATAATTTATTTTCGTTTGTTATTGGAGTCCACTTTATTATTTGTTATAGTTCGTTCACTTGTGAAATATAAAATCGACAGCGTCATACACTCAGGAATCT
Source organism: Fraxinus americana (assembly GCA_035079005.1). NCBI lineage: Eukaryota > Viridiplantae > Streptophyta > Magnoliopsida > Lamiales > Oleaceae > Fraxinus > Fraxinus americana. The sequence continues at coordinate 5,320,164 of CM068713.1, read as the reverse complement.
AATACATACATTAAGTATCTATTTGGTAGAGATTAAAATCAAATTTTTAGTATATTTTAATAAAAATTGATGGAATGTGTGATTGAAAAATTGTGGGACCCATAAAATATGTGGTTAAAATTAATTATTGACTTTGATTTAGATTAAATTCTGAATTTTAATCGATGTCAAACGAGGCTATCCGGTACTTGAGGAGGAGGTCTTCTTCGCTTCCATTGAGCTGGATCGGGATGTCTAAATCCAATTACAATTTACAAGAAGCCGTGAATCTCCATATTTTTTTAATCCACATATTCAGGTATATGTCTATTTTATCTAGCACTTCGAAAACGGTGTCAACTACCCGTAACACACTCGTACTCGTACTGAAGTCGAAAGTCCCGCGTTGTGCTTCGATTGCCTAATTGTGGCCACTCAAGAAGTACGTTATCCACACCGAAATGAATCCAAAAGAAAATATATCCGTATAAGGATAGAATGATTATAAAGTCAGAAATGTTTCTGGTAGGGAACGAAAGATAAACATGGCAGTTTCATCGCTCACATTGAGCTTCGCCTCAACAGCCTTAACGAACAGGGTCGGTGTATTTTACTTCAATTAATAATGAATGCCAAGTTTCTCTTTATTCTGCATTTATAATTCCAGTGATTTAATCTTTTCTTCAGCTATACGTGCGGGATTCAACAAGCACCGCATTGTCTTCACGGCGTATTATTGCGTGCTCAAGCAATACGTCTTCTGACGAAGCAGAAGGTAAAAATTCCCATTCATTTTTTTTTTCTGATTATACCAATAGTTTGTTCTACTGGGGAGGTGGGTTAAAACTTAAAAGCAAATGAGTAGTTCCTCTGCAAAAAATTCATAAAATTTTCCAGCAAATTCTCGTAATTATCTTGCTAACAGTTTTAGAAAGGGTGTTTTTTTAATGTTGATTTTGTATTTGCAACATTATTAGTGACTGAGAAGAAAAAATAAAGAAATTGTCGAGGGCCTGTAAAGTGCTGCATCTGTCATACATTTACCTAGGTGTGGATTGTCGAAGACAAGAATTAAATGACATATTAGTGACATTTTCTAAGAACTTGGGTTCCGGTCTCGTTATTACTCATTTAATGAAATTGTACATGCGTCCGACTATGATTGACTAATTACATTCATGTATGAACATATAATCACGCGTTGTTTTGTGGCTTTGAAGACATTCTGATGCAACAAGGAAACAGGAATATGAGAGGCTTTGTTTGTCCACGTAGATTAGAATTGGATTTGTTTTTCTCCCATCCAAACAGGAACTATCCAATCCTCTTTGATCTCCTAGCTCCTTTGTAATTTGGTTCAGCCCCTGTTTCTGAGATAGTCATGAACCATAATTCATTTGATGAGACTCTAAATTTTGGTATTCTCACTATTTACATTATTTGTAGGAAATTTCAGTTTTAATATACACTTTTGTATTATCTCCTACTATATATTTTGTAGGGGATTTGGAATTGATTGTAGAGTACTCTTTGGAATGTTTCCATTTTGTTTAGTGAAGTTATTCTTTTCTCTGTCCATGGTCGTAGGCTTAATTGCCGAAACTTGTAAATTCTGTGTGTTTACTCTCTCTCTCTCTCTCTAATTTTCTTTATAACAGCTAGTTTAAATGTTTCAGGAAAATGTAAAAGGAGGACAATTGCGATTGGAATAGGAGCCCTGTCGTTGAATTTGTTCCCAGCACGTCCGCTTTTGGCAGAAGGTATCACGGTTGGTAGCAATTTCTCACTTTTTTATTGGAGGCGTAGGCAATTACTTTACCAATATCTATTTTGGAGCAATTTTGTGCTTTTCATTTATAACACTGCAGATAGAGTCATTTTCTTTGACATTTACAGATCGGAAGACAGTACAATTTTCTTATTCCTTTCGATATGTGTCTTATTCATCTTTACGCCACAGTTAAATAATGTTCATGGCCGATGTTCCCGGAAAATTGCTGAACTCATATTCTATCAAACAAGCAATTGAATGTATCCTGTGTTTTTGCATATTTTATCCTTGAATACCTTCGAACATCGTCAAATGGGTTTTTTTCTTTGCTCTTATGTTCACGAAGAGACCAATACCGGTGATGGATTTAATGCTATCCATTTCTTACTCTTCTGTTTCACTCAACTTTACATTCGCAGGAATACCAGAGAACTATGTAGCCTTTGTTGACAAAATAGATGGCTATTCATACTATTATCCCTCGGATTGGAGAGTAAGTTCTAATGACAACTGAGTTGTGATATGATAAGCTTTTCTAATATTCTTAAAGTCTGATTATTCGTTCAGGAATTTGACTTCAGAGGTCATGATTCTGCATTTAAAGACAGATATCTCCAACTGCAAAATGTTAGATTGAGTTTTATACCAACAGATAAAACAGATATCCATGATTTGGGTCCCATGGAAGAGGTAAATCCTATCATTTTCAGATCTTATGTGTATGTGTGCGTGTTTTGAAGATTGTTTTAAGGGTTTCCTAATAAGATTTCTTTGCTTGAAGGTTGTCTTAAATCTTGTAAGAAATGTTTTCTCAGCACCAACTCAGGTAGACAATATAGTGGATATGCAAGAGGTATGTTGCCACTCCATGCTCAACTATCAGATAGATCACTCTTTTAGTTTTTTTTACTTCTGTTACACTTTCAAGAAATTCATGAGTAATTTAGTTACATAAGGCTCCAAAATTGTTCTTCTCTATTTTCAAGTTAATCTCCATTCTAGGTTGAGATGGACCGTATGAAGCGTAATCATAATTATACACTTTCTCCTCTACCAGATCAACCTAATATTTCTTTTATAGGTTATATTAGACCGTGTGGTAAACTTTTTATTATAGGAGTATTAAGCCCCTGTTTGACAACCATTTTTTGACGAAAATAGAGTTTTAAATAGTGATTTTTTGGAGAATGTGTGGTTAAAAAGTAGGAAAAAGTTTTGAATTTACGTGCAAAATATTTTATTATATGAATGTGTTGTTGAAAATAAGTATGTAAAAAAAAGAGTTTGAAAATAATAGTTGGCAAATAGGGGCTAAATATTATTACATTTGCATAATGTTCCTACAATATAAAGGGTGAGGTGCAGGAAAATCTTGTATTCTTCTTTTTTCGTTATAATGAAAGCATGTAGTGGGAAGAGGACATAACTCATTGAGGGTGAACCACTATAGAATTGTTGTGCTGCTGTGCTTTGCTTGTTATTGCATTTTGATCTATTTATTATAGCTCTTCTGAATAGATGTTATGGCATAATCCTTGTCAGGTTGCGCTATCGTATAGATATTTTATCATTATTATCTATATAAAGTTCATCCAGCTCAATATTTAAAATGCAGAGAACAATTGATGGTAGAACCTATTGCACCTTTGAATACATACTTACATCTCCAAATTTTTCTCGAGCAGCTTTCGCAACAATAGCAATTGGGAATGGTATGATACTGATTCCATCACAAAGTTTCAAACTATTTTAGATTATGCCACTTTCAATCACTTCTAAATGATACGTCTGAATGGGAATTTTTTATTTGGATAACTTAATGCCCTAATTATGTATTTAAAAGAAGGATTTTGTTCAATAATTGCAGAAGTATGATGCCTAAATGACTTATTCTATCACTTAGAAACTGGAATGATGGTTCAAAGTTTTGACTTCTGATCCAAATTTGATTTACTGCTTTGCTTTATTAAAGCTCTCTTTCAGTTTCAATCACAACTAAGGTTTTGGCTAGATATTTGTCGATCACTTTGGAATCCTGCTTGTGGTTAGAGTTCCAGAGTTTTTGGTTCTCTTAAGCTCAGCAATTAGGTACACGCTAAAGGTCATGCCAAAATCCAATCAAATGGACTCCAAAAGTGAACTTCAGCTGAACTAAACTCAGGACTTGGAGTGAACCCAATGCAAGTGAAATTATTTTATTAGGATTGATAGTTTATAAGCATAGGTTGAAAAACATGACTGGATAAGCTCAAAAATAGTGAACAATTTTCATTTATATTTTTTGGACGGTAAGAGCATTTTTTGCTGTTTCCATAATTACTGAAAATCACAAAAGAAAAAGAAGAAATGTTTTCTAAAAGCTTCAATTCAAATATGTTTGACAACAAAAGTTACTTGGAAGTAATAAGATTAGCCAAGTGGGCTCTAAGATCCTTGAATAGAATCTACAAATTAAAAAAAAAAAAAAAATCAACTTTGATTCATGAACTACACTCAGAGCTATCTTCTGTTCATATATCTTTATGGAAACTTGGAATTAACTCTACAAAATAATGTATTTTGTGCAGGAAGATACTATACTTTGATTGTTGGAGCAAACGAAAGACGATGGAGAAGAGTCAGGAACAAACTTAAAGTGGTGGCTGATTCTTTCAAGGTTCTGGACATTTAAGTCCTCTGCAAATGGAGCAAAAAAGAGCAACCCATAAAGCTCAGCCCAGCTTATTTGATCCTTCATGCCCAGAGAATGCACTTTGTTCTATTTTCAGTAATTAGAGAAGCAGAGGTTTACTCTTCAAGGATGCACGTGGATTGCTTGGCAAAGACATGCCAGGCTGCAGTAGTACACATATCGCCATCAAAATTCAAACATATGTACAAAAATATAAACCTATTCATAAAATGAGTATAATCTATGTCTGCCAGGAGTATAATCTTAACAGACAACTTGTCAGTGTATGCCCGTACCCCCGACCCCCCCCCCCCCCCGCCGGGCCTTTTTTTTTTTTTTTTTTGTGTACACGAGACACGGCTATTTATATGAGTTTAGAAATTGCTTTTGCAGATTATAAAACAATTGTTTATGGAATGAAGAACTGAACAACAGAAATTGAACGACAATTCCAAGGCTTTCAAGTGGCCTGGAGCTCTCCTAATTGACTCAATCAACTACTCAATATTTTCGTCCCTAATAAATCCTACCTCTTTTCTATTTATAATTTTTTTGTAACCAAATCTGACAGAATTTGTTACTATTACCTGCTTCTCAATTCTTCTATGTCATTGCAGAGCTTGATAGGAGTCTATCAGTAGGTTGGGCTCACTAAGCTTGGACCTTGACTAGACATGTCGCGCTTAAGTTTAATTTAACTTAATTGTCAAATGTCATACCATAAACCGTCATATGCGTTTAATTTCAGGGCATTACAGGAGTAAATTCTAAAGTCAATACAATTTTAGATATATCCATGAGAGTGCAATTGTCTCCGAGTGTGTGTCTCTATGTGTGAGAGAGTTATTATCACCTAATTGGATGGAAATACAAACAAAGAATTTGAGACAATTAATATGAAAGAAAAGAGTAGGCAAGTTGGCAAAATAAAACTTAAAGAACTATGCCATCTTGTTTCATATTTGCCAGAATAATTGGCCTTTGTTTTGATTTGGATATATTGAAATTGGGGATGGAATTTGGGTTATGCTTACATGCATTTTTACAATGGCTTAATGTTTCGAGTGATATTACATGCTTAGTTCTCATCATTATTGCATGTTTTTTTAAGCAGCGAAGGGGGTTTTTTCAACGCTATAATGAGCTTCCCCCAAAATTAACCAAAGAGTCCTCCAACAGTGAGATTTACCTCTGAGATATGGCATCCCAATGGTTTGAACACTTTAAACATTGAAGAGTGCTCTATTGCCTTCATTATTATTGTTATAACTTCTTTAGCACAATTACTCGAAACTGCATAACATGCAGTTTACCAAGTGGGAAGGTTTGCATTCAATTCATCATCCCCCTGGTGATGATCCAAACGGTTATGAGCTTGGTAGTGAACGCTGGTCTCCTGTCCATACAGTAAGCTCTAATTACTCTGATGCCAACTTTATATGTTATGCAAGTAATTATGTTTGAGTTTCTGGTAAGTGGTAATCAATATTTAATTCCAAACTTTATTGTGTTTTGTTTAATATATATTTGCAGACAAAATTATATTGGCCATTCATTTGAAGAATTTAAACATGTCATGAAACATCTGAAGTTTTCTTGATCAATTGGAAGCTAACCCATTCTATTCTTGATTGACTTCTTTAAGGTTAAAAATTATTTTAGGTTTGTATTTCTGATGAAGTGTTGACAAGCCAAGTGGAAAGTAGTTAAATTCATTGCGAGATAAAAAGGTTGAACCAGAACTTTGCCGGTTCCTCTTGTTTCTTTTGATTCTTTCACATAGATGCACGCGAGAGATTTTCGGAGATACAAGTAGAATGGAATGAAAACAGATATGGAAGAAAAAATAGTCAAGGAAACCTTTGAAGTATCAGAAGTGGCTGCATAATTATTTGCCGATGGTCTTTATCAACCTTCAAGAGAGGAACATAGGAGGAACTGTTAGAATATTGCTAATTTTCTTTTTTAATTTGGCCAAATTGAGTCACCGATTCTGTGGAAAAACTCCTGTATTTTTTACTTCTGAGATAATTATTGTTGGACATGAGTTCTGAAAAAAATGATGCAGTATAGTGAGTGGTATTTAGGTCCCGAAGATTGACTGTTTTAGCTATTTAGATTCGATTATTAACAATGTAGACTTGAGGATGATCTAATGTGTATGATTAGATCCGGTTGGATGAAATGAAGAAAGTGTTAATTGGAATTCTATGCGATGAGAAGTATTTATAAGGAAAGAAGGCAAGTTATACGCAATTCTTATTAGACCAACTATGTTCTACAGTATTTGGAGTCAGGCTGTAAAAGGACAAAATGTCCATAAGCGGAAATGAAGATGTTAGATTGCACGTGTGGACCGATAACAAATGAGAATATAGAATATATACTAACATCTGGAGGTGACAATGATTGAGGATAAATTAAGGAAATGATGACTTAGGTTAAGAGAGCATGTCTTTAGACACGAAGTTCTATTTTCAGAGGGGTGGTGTTATGTGTACACAATCTTTTACACCCCCCAACATGGAGGGGGGCCTACACACAATAAAATATTTGTGGGCCCCCTCCCACGTGAGAGGGGTGTAAAAGATTATATACACCATAAGGTGTACATATAGAATAATCCATTTTCAGAGTAATGTGACTGCACTAGAATGTGTTAGAAAAGTGAGAGGTATGCTGAAATCAATGTGGTCTGATGTGGTTGTGAAGGTTTGATTTCAATGGATGTCTCTTACATGTGTCTGAGTAGATGTGACTATGGATCAAACTGAGTGGGGAAAAAGAATTTATGTGGCCAACCCAAAAAACAATTGTTACATGGCCAAATGAGATCAACAGGCCTGATTTGGTTCTTAGGATCATGGTAATACAAAGTCGTGTGTGCAGCCTTTATTCTACTTAATCATGCTGTTAATCAAAGATAAATATAAATTTGTGCTTGAAAAGGCATATAACTATATACATACTGGATTTTTCTTGATGCTCAGTACTCAGAGTTTACAATGACTTAAAATTTTGATGTTGCTTTGAACTCTCTCTTTTAGAATGCAGCCTGTGAAATTCTTGAATTATCCTGTCATGGGTTAATTGTGATGCTTTTTGATACAAAACTGTTGGTTTGAAAGTTGGTCTATATTGGCATTGTATTCTTTCAATAAACCATGGTGCCATACAATTTTTCTCCACATCCCCTACCCCCTTGAAGAAGTTAATCCAGAGAATTTAAATTTTCAGGTGGAAAGTATAGTTCTAAGCATCATTTCGATGCTTTCAAGTCCTAACGACGAGTCTCCTGCAAATGTGGAAGCTGCGGTAAGTGTCAATGCATCAGATACCTCTGATTATTTTAATCACTCAATTTAGTTGTCACTTTATCATGATGTGCTTGTTCCTCTTAGGAACTTTATCCTATTTTTCTTTCCTTTTGTCTTTTAGTTGCTATTTTGCTGTGTGTTTACCTAAAACACATTTTTATGTTGCCATTTTTCTGGGGGTTGTTGACTGACGGCTGAGCAATCGAATTTTTCTGATACGCATTCTGAAGCTGTAGATAAGATCTGCTGGACATTACAAGTTCTATTGTTTCTTTTAGGAGTAATGCTATTCATCCCCGGGATGAAAATACAGTCTACGTGGCGTTAATGTGACATTAAATGAGTCATTTAATTTCACCTTTCATTTAACTTATCATTTAATGACACCTAAACTGTATTTTTTATCCCCACTGAAAATGAATAACATTACTCTTCTTTTAGGTATCATCAGGCCAATATGGTGATGGGAATCTTAGTAGAGATTATTTAATTTAGCCTCCTTTTGGTAGCCACTCTTTTAAAACTCGTTTTTCTCGTACTCATTTTCAATCACGTTCTCACAATAAAATATTCTTTATATAAACTCAAAAATTTTTCCTATTTTTTAACTACACATTCTCCCAAAATTTACTGTTCAAAAACTCATTTTTTCCTAAAAAAATTCTATCAAATAGGGGCTTATTAGAAAGTATCTATAATTTTCTCTCTCTCTTCTCGGATTCCACCAAACAAATGGATCTCTGTATCATTGTTAATTTAATTGCTTTGGATATATTAAAGTACGTCTGGGAAGTGTTTATAATTTTTTTTTATATATAATAAATAGATAGAAATGAGATTTGGATAAGTGGACGGTAATGTGGGTCTCTTGAAAGGTATGTAAAAAAATGATTCGAGTGTTTATAAATGAGCCAAACACGGCTAAATGTGTGTTTGAGCCACATTATTTTGGAAGAATGTATTTTGAAATAATAAATTAATGGAGAGTGTGTGGTTGAAAAAGAAAGAAAAATTATTGATGAAAAATATGTGATTGAAAATGAGTAGAAAAATGAGAATGTGAATATTAACGTGGCTCAAACATAGGCTAAGTATCGAATTCTCTTAATTCATAATAGCACTCATTGCCATCGTTGATGCATTTTGGGTCCAATTTTGACTTGAACCAAGTGCATCTCATTTTAGTTTCTCTTAAACAACCGAAGTCCTTAATGGAGTTTTTGGTATGGAGAGTTAAATAGTATTCGACATTATGAAAGGAAGAAAAATCAGCCAAAGTATATTGTTTATCATAATGTTTAGTCCTACACCAAACGTGGATAAAAGTCAAATTGTACCCGAGCTTCCCCATCCCCACTCCCTTTTTTTTCTCCTTTTCGGGTTTCCTAAGTTGATCTCTGATTCTTCTTCCTCCTTAATTATGCAGAAAGAATGGAGAGAACAAAGGGATGAATTCAAGAAAAACGTGAGTCGTGTAAGACGATCACAAGAAATGTTGTAGACTTGTTCGTCAATGCGGCTTCAAGTTATTTTGCATGAACGCAATGGTTTCTAGGGGTGGGCATCAGGTCGGGTCGAGTTTGGACCAAAATCGACCTGACATACTCGGCTTTGGCCGTTTCACGTCCCGACCCGACCTGACCCGAATCAGGTCGTGTCCAACTGTTTTTTTTCCAGCACTAATTGACTTAAATATAAATAATACTTTTGTCATTTCAATAAAAAAATTTCAACAAAATTATATTTGTCATGATACAACACAATCAACTAAAATTGAAAATCACAAATTTTTACTAAGAATAGATTTATAATTTGAATTTTTTCACAAACAAAAATTAAAGCGTACATCCCAATGATTATTTTCCTACATGTTAATATCAAACTAATAAAATCAAACAAACTAAAAATTACCATTAATCACGAAAAGTAAATAATAAATATTACAGTCAACCAACACTTAAAAATATACATTAATCCAAATTTAATAAATAAATAAATAAAATACTACTCTTCCAAAATTTAAACATCTAAAAAATTAAACAATAAAGTAGAGTATTATAATCTTCGATTCTCGCATAGCTTTAAGTAGCATAACTACAAAATAATATAAACGTTTGGAGAAAAAAATTAATAATATAATGACAAAACTAGTTATACATCTACCTGAAAAAAATCATAAATGCATAAATCACTTGGATTTAGCCTTCATTTGATTTCTCTGATTCCAAAAGCTCTACAAAAAAAAAAAAAAAAAGATTAAATTAACAATAAATTATATAAAAGGCATTTATTTAACATAATTCATGGAATAACTATAATTATATTACATTCGTCCAATTTTTTATATACCTCAACATCTTCCATATAAAATCTCTCCATTATTGAAAACTCTTTAAACCAGTTTTGGGTACACACCAAAACCTCCACCATCCTATGTGTTAAAAAACAACGCAATGGATTAAAGATTCTTCTTTCAATACTAAAAGCACTTTCTGAAGTCACCGTGGACTTGAATTGCCATAACGTCTCTTGCGAGTTTGGACAAAGTACTATATTTATTTCCATTAAGCCACCACCTGTTCAGAACATCAAAATCACTATCCTCTATATCTTCACAAGCGTCCAACAAGTATCTATTAACATCATTTTTAAGTTCAACCAAATCTTTTGCTGCCTTTTTTCTCTTAAACATAGAAACACGATTAAGAGAGACAGTTGAAGTAAGACTTTCTTTAGTAGAAGAAACCACACTTGAAGAATTCATATCACTAGATACTTGATTGCTTTTAGAACTAGGTTCACATCTCACATACCAATCGTAAATAGACATTATATTGTCTTTCAAAATATTTGTCATATTACGAGCAATTTCCTTATCCTCATAAATATCACCAAAACAAAAATCAGCATACTCCAATTTATATCTTGGGTCAAGTACAGTAGCAATCAACAACAACTGGTTAACATTTTCCATTTTTCCCCAATACTTGTCAATTTTTTTCCCATGTTAATGGCCATATCACTCAGAAGATAATCATCACTTTTACTTCATTCTTCCAATTCGCTTATAAGTGAACATATTTCATGAAGATAAATATTAGAGTTCACATGCAATGAAGTACTAAACTTCAAAATTACTTCATAAAAGCTGTGGAGGAACTTCACAAAAATAGAAGCATTTTCTCAGTCAGAAGTTCTAGGAGGTCCATCCTTTCTTTTACCACCATCATGCTCCTGAAAATAATTAAAATATTGCACATCATCCTCTTCTAACCTTTAAAATGATTTTTGAAATTTTAAAGCGGTTTCTAACATCAAATATGTTGAATTCTACCTAGTTGGTACATCCAAAAACACAAGTGATTTACAATTCATTTTTTTGACTCGCACACTCCTTAAATTTTTGTTCTCTAACAGGAGAAGATTTAATATATTTTACTGCGTTGTGAATACTAATAATTGATGCATGTGCTTCCTTCAATCCCTCACATACAATCAAGTTAACAATATGTGCACAACACCTCATGTGCAAATATTTTCCATCCAAGACACACTCATCCCTATTCCTACCAATCATTTTCCTCTTGAGATACGAAATTGCTGTTTCATTTGCAGATGCATTGTCAACCGTGATTGTAAATACTTTCTCAATACCCCATAAACGCTAACAATTCTCAATAGCTTTACCAATGGTTTCACATTTATGATTAGCAATCACACAAATGTTCAAAATCCGTTTATTAAGCTTCCAATCAGAATTAACAAAGTGTATAGTAAGAGACATATAGTTAACGTTTTGAATAACACTCCAAGTATCAGTAGTAAGAGAAACTCTTTGACGTTGGAGGATCTTTCTCAATTGCAATTTTTGATCTAAATACAATTGATAAATATCTCTAACAATAGTTCTACGAGAAGGATGATCAAAATTCGGACATGCTACTTGACAAATTGTCGAAACCCCTGACCTTCGACAAAGCTAAAAGGTAGCTCAACAATTATTATCATCTTAGCACATGCAAGTCTATATTCTTCTTTATTGAAGCCAACAGCTATAAGATTGTTCCCATTACCCTCAATTGGGCTTTTTTGCATTTTATCTTCTATCATTCCCGGATACTTTTTACAATGAAAAACCAAATGATTCCTTAAGGTACTAGTTTCACACTTCCTAGCCCCACAAGCATAATCCTGCCCATAATAGTTGTACGTAAACCTAACATCTTCATCTTTTGGATCTCCTATAATAGTGAAGTGTTCCCCTACATTTGAAGATTTCCTATGTTTCCTCTTCTCTAAAGGAAGTGGAAGAAGAGATGTAGCACTTTTTTCTAAATTTATTGTTGAAGGAGTTTCATTGATAGCTTCAATTTAACTATCCATATCCATATCCGCATTCATTGAAACTTTCCTTTATGATTGCCCTTTTGGTTTTGCATATTTTATTAACTTGACAGTTTATGACAAAACCCATGATCATTTACCTAATAAGTTATTTTTCTTCCTGTTAGTTTCTGGTTTACTGTACTTGAGTGATCAAGAAATCGAAAAAAAGAATTCACATTTTATTTATTTATTCTTATTTTTTTAAGCAATAAATTGTTTTATTGTTCTTGAAAAGCTAGTAGACAAACTTCATAATAATACAACCCTTGTAAGTTGTAATTAATGGCTATGAGATTTTGGAGATCTTATACCAAAGTTTGTATGTGCATTTTAAAAAATAGTTGAAAAGAAAAATTACACGTAATGATTAAAAAATAAAATATTTTAATAAATAAAAATATTCAAAGTTGCATTAATAGTGGTTGGGGGTATGCTAATTTGTAACTTTTGATAGACAGCACTTAATTGTGTTTTGATTGAAAAAAGATTTTGTACTCTGATAGCTCAGTGATGAAGGAGGTAGGGGTGCAGAGACAGGCATGAGATTTGCCTAAAAGCAGCCACCCTTGAAAGAGTGCGTATATTTTTGCTTTTCTTTTTCGATTGTCTCATATTATAAGTCATGTTTCTTATTGAGAATATATTTAATTTTTTAATTTTCCATTATGTCATTATTTAATGTCATTCGTGATTAACAAATATTCATTTTATATATTTTAATCATTATATAATATAGGGTATATTAAAAAAATTATTATTTCTAGCTATTAATCTATGAAAATGAAAATAAGTCTATTTTCGTGGGACGAGAGGGAATATCATATTTTATGAGTCTTAAAAAATTACTTTGACAATTAATGTTTGAATAAAACTCTTTTGACAGATAATATTTGACACCTTAATTGACTTACACTCACTTGCGCATGAGACTCATGTGAATAAAAAATGTCCCCTATTGTTAGTGTGCTGTAGCATAGCATGATTGTGTTTGAATGAAGCCTTATTCTCTTAGGGGCCCTCACATGTCTGGAGCCTTAGAGAGCAGCCCATGCTAGGTCCAGGCCAGCTCTGAACTTATATATAATAGTCATTGAATAAAGCCTTATTCTGTTAGGGGCCCTCACGTGTCAGGAGCCATAGAGAGCAGCCTATGCTAAGTCCAGGCCAGCTCTGAACTTCCATATAATAGTGACAGTTTGTTTTTCATTTTTTCAAAATTCTTTTTACATACTAATTTTAAATCACATATTCACACAATAAAATATTCTATACTTAAATCCAAAATTTTCCTCTGACTATATATTCTTTAAAAATCACTATCCAAAACGATGTTTTCTTTTTTAAAAAATGGCCACTAAACAGGGGCATAAAATGTTATGATCGAAATAATTCTTGTATTGCATGAAATTTTTTCATTTTCTAAATAACATTAACTTTCGACGCCCACTGGAAATCTTTCTTCGAGCTGAGTGAAATATATTGTTGACCCCGAAAAATGGACCCAACAAGTGGCCAACCGAAAGCAATTCCACTTAGGCTCTTCCCTGTACACTTGTAATACACTGTTAGCCACTCATGGCCAATGCCAGTGGTTGTGAAAGTGGTCGCGAGCACTCCGACGATCAAGTCAGTAAAGTGATAACGAAGATTGAGAATTCCGATAGCTGGAATCGTCAGAATATGGATATTCACTATAGTATGGGGAGGAAATAATAGAAGATATATGGTTGGAGTTGCATTACCTTCAAAAAAGCACAAAACATAGGTATTTATAGAGGAAAAGGTGAAGAAAGGGCCGTTAGATGTGAGGCAAGTGGCCTCATCTGCAAATCGAAGCGTCTCTTCCTAGATGTCAACCAGTCACTCCATAGGTGGGTAGATATTTAATGCTTCCTAGCATATTTTGCCGAGTCACTGTGACTCCTATTAGCAGGCATTTCTCCCAGCTGTGTCACTTTATTGTCGCTTGTGCCGACCCAAATCGCTTCGCTGCCTCGGCCTGTATGTGTATGGTATTCACCTCGGCACATCGGAGCCTCGGCTATGACGTGTGGCGTGGCGGGTGATGCGGAATGCAGGTCTTGGTTTGACCTGGAGACTCGTTATTTGAGGCGTAACTTATATAAATAAAAAAATTCTTCTGGTCATATTAGAAAATGGAAGTGTTGATCCGGAGGACTTGTGGGGAAAGCAAACTGCAGAATTGTATATAACTATATAAGTTTTTGGAAGAGAAATGAGAAACAAAATTGCCATGAATTTTTTTTTTTTTTAATTATGGGAAGTAAAATTAGGTGTAGCTAATGAGAAGAAGTTAGACTAGGTTCTATTTCTTTAGTTGGTTACTTCGATAAATTTTTTCCGCCGTTGCCTTGCATCTAAATCAAATAATTTACACTTTTCTCGTTGCAAATGTATTTTCTAACCTTGTGAGTGTATGTTACACAAGAAATCATGTAACATAAGTACAACTCTACTCAAATTGACTAACAATCGATAAGATTATGGATAATAAATAAGTTTAACTTTTAACCTTATTTAGAGATGGCTAGGCGAGCTGATTGAAAGCGTTCTATTGTTCCCAGAGTTTCTTTCTCAACACATGCATCAAATTACAATCACGACAAAACTCCCATGCCTTTTGTTATAGGTATCATCGAAGGAGCAAGAAACAAGAAGTGCATATAGACGATCAATTTTTATTATAACAATTTGGTATCGTCTATTGGAGCTCGAAATAAGATGGCATGTATAAGAGAAGAAACTAAAGTGACTCTCACGCCATTTTTTCCTTTTCCTCTCTTCGCATATTAACTTAGGCCCCCTTTGACAGCCATGATTTTCCATGGATTTTTCAACTTTTGCACTTGTTTGATAGTAAAATTTTCTTCTGAAATTTTTTTTTCACCTTTCCGCATTTTCCATCTTTTGGAGGAAAACCTTTTCTTGTTGTTTTTGTTGGAATTGATTTTCCAGGTTCTTAGGCATTTTTTAAAAAAAGAAAAAAAAACATTTTCTTTTCACCAATTTTCCACCTTTACAATCAAACGGACCCTTAATGTTAAAGAGAGACTCGAAAACTCTCATCTTTTATTGCATATGTATTGCTAGAGGATCAAGAAGAAAGAAGAAGAGATATACAAAATTAATTTTAACCAAACATTTCATGAGATCCACAATTTTTCGACTACACATTTCATCAAATATTATCAAAATTTACTAAAAATATAATTTACACCAAACAACGGCTATACCGATATGTCGGTAAAGGAATAGAAAAAGAGTACATGAATGAACTTTATCCATCGGGTCCAATATATGAAACATAGCCCTTAAATCATCTTCTCAACTATAAAAGTAACCATTAATTTTCAATATAACCAGTTCTTATTAATTATAAAACGAATGAATAAATCCACAAATAATCAACTAATAACAAAATTCTGCAAAAAAAAAAAAAGGGAAGAACGAATGGCTGGAGATCAAGATTGGATACATATATACACATATATATCCTGCATGATTCAAAATCAGAAAAGACAATGAACAGCAGGAACCATTTTGCCAAACAAAAGAAATTTATTCTCCGACGGAGTCAAATTCAAATCCAAACACAAAACTCTCCTGCTATTTGATCTCTTCAAAATAGGATGAGGATGCGGTGGAGACAATGACAAAGTCGGCAGCGGCGGCTGTTGGTTGTTTTCATTGACGGCCGCCGTTCTGTGTCGCCTCATGTGCCCTCCAAGAGCCTGTCCAATGGCGAATTCCATCCCACAAACAGGGCACTCATGCGTTTTGGGCTTCGCCGGAGATGACCGTAAATCGCCGGAATGTTGTTCTCCCATCAATCTCGGCTTCTTGTGGCTGGCCCGGTGGCCACCCAGCGCCTGGAACGATGGAAACTGCCTGTTACATGTCTTGCACTCGAAAACACGAGCAGCAGAGCTGTCAACGGTTGAATCAAATCCGCCTCCATTAGAGAGCAGCATTAAGGAAATCGCCATGCTTTTCATGTTCTGATTAGCTTCTTCGTCTCTACTCCTCTTCATCGTCATTTGTAAATCGAACGCCATGAATTCTTGAATGTATAATCTATGTATAGGATTTATATGTATAAGAATGTAATGAGAAATAGCCTGAAAGGTGATATATGTATATATAGGTAATTGTTTACAGGTGAGAAGATGTGCTTTAGTAGTTGCACACTTTGACTTTATTTAGTTGACCTTTCGCAACGACGAAATGTACTAATTTCTCGCTGGAAAAAGGATCACATAGATAGCGTGTATCCGTCACCAATGACGTAAGGAAACGAATTACTGAGTGAGCGGGTCGTGCGTGGCGAGCCAAGCGTGTCAAATACAATAAAAGTTCCATCTTTCTAGAATATTTCTTGCGTTCTTGTAAGGTTGGTGACGAGTGCGACTCGGAGCCCGCGTTGAAAAAAGCAGTATTACTCATTTACTTGTCAAGTAAGTAACCCTGAGTTAGGCGAGTTGGCGTGTGAATAGGACGAGTTCCTATGTTGCTTCCTGGCTATACTACTAGTAAGATTTCATGTACTTGACGCGTACGTTACTTTATAAACATTTTCATGTTTCACACTATGAATTCACTCCAAACTAACTACTCCAAAGAAATAATAAAAAATCGTCTCAATTTTTTTAAACTCATTTTTTTTTCTTTAAATTCATTTTCAACCGTATATTTTATGGGACCTTGTTTTTGTCTCCACCACAATTTTAATTGTGGGGGTAAAATTTAAAAACTATAAGGATTTTTCTAAAAATTTTGAAAAAATTCTGAGCAAAATTTGAAATTTAATGTAGGAGCAGCTGACCATATTGCCCCCACACTAAGAGGGTGTTTGGTGGAGATTAAAACTAGATTTTTAGTAAAATTTTGATTGAAGTTTTTGAAATGTGTGGTTGAAAAGTTGTGAGATTCATGAAAGATGTGATTAATTGATTGTTTTGACTTTAACTTGAATTAAAATCAAATTTTAATCTGTACCAAACAGGGGCTAAATCAGTCCCCGATTAGACCTATAATTTTTATCAATTTTTTAATTACACATTTCATAAACTTTCATCAAAATCTACTAAAAATTGTATTTTTAGCCAAATCAAACACGAACTAAATATACATTCTATTAATGTTACGCACTAGTTTGGATTGTTGGTCAATGTGTCCGTAACATGGTCATTTATGTGTGTAAAATAACTTTTTTTGTTTTTTCTTAAAATAAAAATTGAGATGACATCGACAAACATTATTATTGAGACTATTTAATTTACTTTTTATCCATATATTTAGCGAGCTCCTGTTTGACGATGATTAAAATCAAATTTTTAGTATATTTTGATAAAAATTGATATTCATATATTAATCATTCATTTAACTATTTATAAACACTTCAAAAAAATACTTTTTGCTAAGAAGTTTCTCAATTTAAAACGTACAATCAAATTCAATTACTTGCTCTTTTGACAAATATATTGTGAGAACATAGAATAAGAAACTATCCAAGTCACTAGACGGTAGACAACTAGAAACTAGAAAAAAGCCACATCTCTACAGTTAGAATCGATACAGTTTTCATCAATTAGTATGGTAGTCCAATTTCGCAACCACCCATTAGTCAAGTTTAGCGTGTTTATTCAACTCATCTTTGATTTTTATAAGGACTTCTTTTTCTGATAAAAATTATTTCATCGATGACGAGTACTTTAACGAAGACTTTTGTCATAAAAATCAATAACAATCGAACATCAAATGTATTAAATTTGTCTCTTAACACACAATAAAACTTTAAAGATGCATAGGTGGATGTTTGATTATGAATAAAAGTAAGTTATTTTTCCACAAAAGGGGGAAGAAATTTACTAAAGATCGTGTTAAGAGATATAATCCCACATCAAATAAAAATAAAAACATAAAAAAATTTATAAAGAGTTTTGATTACTCATCTTAATAAAGTTGACCTTTTAAGATGGAACTCCAAATCTTAATGTAGTATCAGAACCCATTAAATTCCAACGAACAATTTGATTTGATTAAGACACAAAAAAATGAGCACGCAGATTTCAAGATTGGTTTGCTCGGACAAGCTACCATCTTGCGGGGGCATGTTAAGGAATAGAATCCCACATCGAATAAAGATGAAAATATAGATCAATTTATAAAGGGTTTGGATTACTCTTCTTAATAAGGTTGATATTTTAATATGAAACTCCAAATTTTAATAGATAGTGGTCATATCTCCTGTTTTCATCTCCATCGGTGGTTGTTTAAAAAAAACTTGGAAGACGTAAAATCTTACCTTCAACATAAAAAATTAAATGTAGATGATCATAGACAAAAACTACAAATTCCATGTTGAATTCTCTCGTCTTTCTTTCTATACACATTAGTCTCCATAAATAATAAATTGATAAAGTTATTTAATTTAAACAAAAACTAAAGATAGTAGTAATTATATATCTATTAATTTCAAACATATATGTACATTAACATCTTATTAACATCAAATACTACAAATTGTGAGTCGACATTTCTTCTTTACTTCTTTGTTGTTCATTGTAGCACATAAATGAAAAAAAAATTAATATAAAAGAAAATTGAAGATAATAGTAATATATTATCTTTTCACGTCTACAAATACTATGTATTGAATTCTCTTCTTATTTCTTTATATATATATATATATATATATATATATATATATCAAGGCCTTTTCTATTCACGACCCTTCTCAGTACGACTGTACATTACGATCCTTGTAATCTAAGTTTCAAAATCAGTTCTTCAACACTTGGTAGAGTGACTATAAACAAAAAAATAGATAGAGATATTTAATTTAAATAAAAACTAAAGATAACATTAACAATGTAACATCTCTTTCAAATCTTGATAATGCTGAACAGTTAATATCTAATTTTGTCAACTTTGAAGAGGTAATCAAACATAAATGGCTGCTATATCTCATTACTCTACCTAATAACATTAGACTTCAATGTCTATCAGTTGACATATATGTGAATAAATCAAAGAAATAAAACCATAATTGAAGTAGGATAATGTGACTTTTTTTTGGGAAATTATAGTATTCAAAATTTGTTTTGACTATGTAGTTTGCTGATAAAAGGAATCAATTTGTCGGCAGACAAAATGTAGAATGATATTTAAAGAAAGAACAAAACAAGAAATTAACCACGATGGAAAAAAATTATAAATCACTAAACGGAAGAACATTTTAGCAAATTGAGGCCTATACAATACACAATATTCTTAAAACAAATTCGTCTCATAATCGTAAATACTCGATGACCTAAAGTGTAGGGTTAGGCACTAGGTAGATATGAAATTAGATTAGCCAATGGAGATACCTTCCGATGATCGAAAATTGAAATAGAAAAACATGAATTCTAATTTCTCGGTCTATTGTAGTCAACCTCACGCACCGATGGGTCTTCCATCTCCACGACTTTTTTTTTTTTCGAACGACATTTGAAGTCTACGATTGCCGATCTTTGCTTGGGCCAGATGTGAGAACTTGTGATTAAGAAATGAGATATTTCTATATCGAAATATAAATTAAAAAAATCATGGGTAAATTCTTGGATTGCCCAAATAGAATGTAGAGAAGAACCAAGACAGAATGGTTCTTAAAGTCGAAACTAAGAAGGAATGTTGTTTTCGTCATTGGGGGTCGATTGTGTAAACATAATTAAATGTCGAGAACTAATGTGTTTCTTTTTGAAAATAGTTGTTAAAATTATGAGAAGATTGAAAAACTTGATCATGGTATGGAACTTATTCGAATGGTTCGATTCCATAATTAAATTGAATCCGACGATTATTTTTAAAATACCCACTAATTCTTGGTTCGATTCGATTCTTTTTGAAGTCAAATCGAATTGAACCACACCCACCTCTACTTCCGAGATTAATGTTCGACAAGTTATTAACTAATTAGAACGTAAACTTACCTCCAACGACACGTTGCTCAAGTATATCCTTGACAACATAACTGATAACACTAATAAAAATTATTAAAGAAGATAAACATATATAATAATTGACTACTTTCATCTAAATATCCATACTATTGTCACATAAGAGGTATGTGCTTAGCTAGGTTAAGAGGTCTCTATCAAATATGTAATTTTTAAATTATAACTTAAGCATATGTTTGGCACATGTTAATAAACACTCAGATCACTTTTTATCGATGTATTTTGAGGTATTCGCAAATAATACTCACTAATCCACCATTTATTCTTATCTATATAATTTAAATCATTTATAAATATTTTCCAATTTTATTTTTTTTAATAAAAGATTGAGACTAGATGAAGGCTAAGAAATATCTCAACTTAAATGTACCCTCAAATTCAATTATTCTATTGACAAATAGAGTTGTTAGAAATAGAAAAATAGATATCTAGAAACTATCCAAGTCACTTGATATCTAGAAACTAGGAAAGTTGTACCTCTACAGTTAGAATAAATACAGTTCGATCAACTGGTAATCTATAAGGTGGTTAGTCAACCAATCTGATGCAATTTAGCGTGTATCCTCAACTCATCATTTAGGGCGTGTTCAGTAGAAATTAAAATCAAATTAAAACTGAAAAATTAGACGTTATTGTTGATTTTTATTAGACGAGTGGGACCAATAACGACTATATTTTCAATTTTCATTGGATTTTAAGCACGACCAAACACGCCCTTAATTTGTATTAGTTATTTTGGGGGTAAAAACTAGAAACTAGTTCGTCGACACGAGTTTAGCATTCACCTGTACCAGTAAATCAACAATAGAATAAGAGATTCAATCACCAACTTACGAAATACAATGTAAAAGATAGAGAATTATGGAGTTTTCTTTCTTTGGTTCTTTCTTCGTAGTTGACAATATAAGCAAACAAGAAAAAAATTGTTTGAAAAAAGTACTATAATTTAGTTTCAAATATAATTAATGTTTTAAGAGTTTTTCCAACTTTCTTCAATTTTGAATAGATTATCAAATATGAATGGCTGCTAGCCTGCTATATAGCTAATAACATTGGACTTCAATGGCTTTCTGTTGACATAACTACAACTTAATTAGTGTGATTAAATCCAAGCAATAATTCCATGGTCTAATTTCATAATATTGACTTTTTTTTTTGAAAAAAAAATATTGTATTCAAATTAGTTTTTAATATGTAGTTTGTTTTTACAAGGAACCAAATTGTCAATATAGTTTGTTACAAATTATGATAAACATGAAATGCTTTTAAAACTATTGAAAACATAGAATCTTCTTGGGCTCCAAGTCCTAATATCAAGGAGAAACTTCAACATGGAACTGATGCGTAAATGTGTACCGTTAATAAAGGTAACTTCAGAGCGGAAGTATCATCTTTTTATCCGAGAGTAAAAGAATATATTGGGGATTTTGATTGTGAAGGAGCTATGAACTTTCCGAACTTGAGGAATCAAAAGAATAAATTTGCTCAATCCCTCTTTCAAGTAGCAAGTTCGAAAGTAACCAAGAAATCGAAAGATACTACACTCGATGTATGATTACGAGGAGTATGGCTAGGTAGTTCATTAACTTTTACACTTTCCTTCCCATCCCTAGACACGATAAATTTTCTTCCATTGTACTTTTAGTTAGCGGTATGGTTATTTTCATTATTAATAATGCATATCACCAACGTCTAATTAGATTGAAAAATTATTCAAATTCAGAATAGAAACTCGACCGACAAATAGTACAAAGTCATCATGTACTCCGAATATATGTGATTTTAGTGCATCTCTTTGATTTTGAAAGATAACAACGTGATAATCCTAAAAACTTAAGGTGGTAATTATAGATTGATAGATGGTTTTTGAAAAAAAGTTTCAAATCACAAGGATTTATCAAGAATTATACAAGCTTATTGCATTATGAGAACTAGCTTTGTAATGCAATGTCAAATATTAATATTCATACCTAAAATATGATGGTATATTTGGATTTTAGTCTCTAGTTTTTGAATCCTAATGGTTTATTGAATTCTTCAAGGTTTTCATGATCTTAAATTCAAGAACGGTTGCTCTATTCATACTTACATAAGTGTACATTGTGTATTACAACATCGAGAGCTATTGCACACGCAAAAATGATCTAATAATTTATTGTATCGAATAGTTGGGTCATAATACAAAAATGATTGCTTGAAAAAACCACCGTCCACCAAGCATGAGAAATGCACCAACTGATGTGTGATAATATAAAATGACAATTGCACAAAAATTAGTTTAAAATATAATATATAAAATGTTTGGCTTATGATTTACAGATTCAATCAAATTCAAATATTAATGTCAACATCGTATTCATAACTATTGCTTATTTATTATCATATATTTCGCAAAATCCACTATTATTCCTCGTCTTCTTCTTCTTCTTTATAAGTCGTACATAAATTTAGTAATGCTATTTGCAATCGCTCACTATCGTAGTTGTCCTATGTGACATATATGTTGTGGTTAGTTATTTGATACATTAATGTGGTAGTTTCTTATTATCTCGTGTATTAAATAATTAACTGTTACATGTATGTTACGTAGAGCGACTGTGGTAGTAAATTATTGCAAATAGCATTTTTCATATAAATTTGTCAAGTGACGGCTTAAACTAGAAAGAATGGTGAC
This sequence comes from Fraxinus americana, assembly GCA_035079005.1. Classification (NCBI taxonomy): domain Eukaryota; kingdom Viridiplantae; phylum Streptophyta; class Magnoliopsida; order Lamiales; family Oleaceae; genus Fraxinus; species Fraxinus americana. The sequence continues at coordinate 5,297,345 of CM068713.1, read as the reverse complement.
GGAAAAAAAAAAGTTTCATTCCTATGCTACCATAGGACCGTTCTGGCAACTGCGGTAATTTCCACAACTTAGCTTATTTGGAGCTTTTAGTGTCAGCTTGTGACCGGTGAAAACTTCTTGTGATCTCTTCAAGTCTTTCTGCAATGTTCACATCTAGATTTGATTCTGCATTAAATCGTCACATGAACCTTGATTCTCATATTCTATGAATCTAGATTTTGCATAAAAAATTGAATCACGGTCGAAAATCTAAACTGAATCTTATTTTTCACGAGGGTCACACGATAATTTAGGAAATATTTACATGGTTAAAATCTTATGAATTGTTCTCTTTGTGTTTCAGTTTTGTGTTTTGAGTTTTGAATTCATTTGAGTTTTGTGTTTTGAGTGTCCATTTTGAGATTGTTGAAAATATGTTCTTTTTGGCATTTTGAAAATACACAAAACGGCAAATTTGTCGTTTTGTGTTTTCTACTCTTCTTTATAAATTTTTAACTTATTTTCAAAAACGGAAATTCGAAAATAGAAAAGAGAAAACGTTTTTACCGTTTTGGAAAATAAAAAACAGAAAACGACTTCAAAATAATAAAGAGAACATACCCTTAGTGTCCAACTGAGTGTCAATACATATTAGTTTAAGGCGGGACTTCGCTTTATGGAGTGAAGATTCCCCATGTAGAGTGGGTGAACCGAAGAATAGGGGTAGACACTCGGTAGACATGAAATCGGGCTAGCCAGCAAAGATACATTCTAAAGGTTAGAAATTGAAAGAGGAAAACACAATTTGTAATCTTCCGGTTTGCTTTAGTTAACCTCATGTCAAGCCTGACTAGCGAGTCTAGGCTTTCCCTTGTTTGGTTTGCTCTTTAAGCCTTGGAGCGCCGATCTTATATGAATAATAGATATGAATGTATAGTTTAAATTAATGTTCAATTTTGACAAAATTTATAGAACATCTAACATTGTATTGTTTATAAATCAAATAAAAGTCATTCATTTTAACTGTACATCAAGCTACTATTCATTTATTATCGACATATTTCGTGAGACCTTCTTCTATTCCATTTATTATTCTTCTCTATAAACCATTTATAAATTTGCCAAGCACAGGGCTTAAACTATTAAAGAATCGTAACAGTAAAAAATATTTGATTTCTATATTAAATACCATAGAAAAATTGCTCTCGGTGGCTGTATAAAGAATAATGTTATCTAACACTACTGTAGGTCAAAATGGAACCCACTTAGATTTGTTCAATGAATCAAAATACATCTTAACTTCATTGTTCAAGTCTAAATGGTCCATCTACACTCGTCTTCGGGATTTTTCCAGCAAATCATCCATGTATACTTCCTTTTTCTAATTTGTTCCCCAAACATCGGATCGACCAATTGTTGGTAAGTGACCCCAACATTCTTTATTCCAAAGAGCATTACCTTGTAGTAGCATAGACGTCGATCTATTATGAAGGATGTATGCTGATTGTAGTGTGAATGGAGATCTATGAAATTCAAAACGGTGTTCCCTTCCATTGCGTCAACAAGTTGATCAATGCGAGGTAGGGCATTTGGATAGGCCTTATTCAAATCCTTGAAGTCAATCACACTCGCCATTCTTCGTTGGGCTTCCAAACGAGGACTGAATTTTCTACCCAGCTCGAATAGACTGCTTCTTGGATTAAACCATTTGATAACAACTTGTCAACTTCTTTTTTTTCAAGGCTGCGGTGCCGGGTGTATATTGGATTCTTAGTTCTAGACACAAAATCGAAGAACCAGACCTGTTAATTTGTTTTTTTTTTATTTGATAATTGAACCAAGCAGTGGATAATTAAATGGTTGGTAAGTATAGATATACCATAAAAATATTTTATTTCTATTAATTTTAATTTATCATTCTCATTTTTTCACGTTTATTTGATAGCTTTGAACGAAGAAATCAATGAGATGGAAATAAATTTTGCTTATGTTTTACTGCAATTATTTACCTTTTGTTCATTTGTGTACGTTGGTGATTGAATTTTATTAGACGACATGTATTTATTTTAAACAATTTATATTGTTTGAAACTTCAGGAGAATGAAAATAGTCGTTCAAATTATGAAAACATCGAAAAACTTAATTATGGTAGAAACCGAAGTGTTCCGATTTTGAACGATTCGATTCCATAATTAAAGTTGAACATGAAGATTCCATTTATAAAATACTCAGTAATTTGGTTTAATTCGATTTTTTTTAGAAACTAATAGAACCAAACTATTCCAACATATTCTAAGATTAATGTAAGAGAATTTATTAACTAATTAGAATTTAGAACGTGAAATTTACCTCCAACTATATGTTACTCAAGTATCCTTATACAATTACTTACAAAAATACCGATAGCACGACTAAAAGTATTTAAAGAAGACAAACATATATTGAGATATCTCTTCCAAATATGTAATATTTAAATTATAATTTTGCATATGTTTGGCGCATGTTTGTAAATTATTTATAAACACCCGAGTAATTTTTTATTCACATATATTGAGATACTCACTATTCACTTATGTACCATTAAATTCTATCTATTTATAATTTAAATAATTTATCACATCAAGTAGGAATCTTTTTTTTTTTTGGACGATTTTAATCCTACTGCAATTCAATTCGTTTTTCAATATATAATAAATACTACAAAATCATTGTCATGTATGAATTTCGTCTATTAATCTATAATATATTAAATATCACATCAGGCGAAAATTATTTTTTGACCATTTTAACCTTACTACAATTTAATTATTTCAATAATACCTTAATTTTCGTTTTTCAATACGTAATAAGTACTACAAAATTATTGACATGTATGAATTTCGTGTTATTTATTTTCAATTAATTAACATTCACATTAATCCAAATTCAATGAATTTTGACTTGATAAATCTTGAAATACATGAATCTAAAGTTATTATAGATAAATTTATTTCTATTCATGTATCTAGAAATTTTAATGAGTGCTAAAATTCTTGTATTATCAATTAATTTTTATGTATAAAATGTAGTATAAAAATATTATTTATTTGCAGTATTTCATTATCATAAAAAATTTGAATTATAGAAATCGAGTTTTGAGAGCACGATTTTCTTCTCTTAAATTTTTATCCCAATTTTTTTTTTTTTTTTTTGAAACTCATCAAATCATCTCAACAAACTGATATCAATTATTACTTTTACATTACTTGTAAAGTATTTTTAGAATAGTAAGTTCAACTCTGACCAATACTTTCTAAAAAAGTTTTTATTAATAAAAGATTGAGATAAGATCGGGACAAGTTACTCCTCAGATTTGTTAAGAAGCTTCTTTAACTTAAATGCAGAAATCAAATTCAATTACTCAATTGACAAATAGGGTTGTTAAAAATAAAATAATAATAGATATCCAGAAAAATTACACGTTCAACTCTGATCGGTACATTCTAAAAATATTTTTATTAATAAAAGATTGAGATAAGATCCGGACAAGTTGCTACTTGCTAGTTAGATTTTTTAAGAAGCTTCTTTAACTTAAATGTACAAATCAAATTCAATTACTCTATTGACAAATAGTGTTAAAAATATAATAATAATAATAATAATAATAATAATAGATATTCAGAAACTATCCAAGTCACTTGATATATAGAAACTAGAGAAGCTGTATCTCTACAGTTAGATTAATAAAGTTCCTTCAACTAGTAAGCTATAAGATTGCAAGTCAACCAATCCAACTTAGCTCCTCTTTGACCCTATTTTAAAATTCATTTATTCTTAAATTCACTTTAAATAATACATTTTATGAGATCCATAATTTTTATCCATTTTTCAATCATATATTTCATCAACATTTATCAAAATTTATTAAAATTTAATTTTTAGTGAAATCAGAGTATGCATGCTCAATTCATTATTTAACAGCAGTCGACATGAGTTTAGTATTCACTTCTACCGGTAAATTAGCAATAAAATAAGAGATGCAATCACCAACTCACGAAATAAAATGTACAAGATATAGAACTATCAAATACGACGTTTTACATGTGGAGTTTTCTTATGTTGATTCTTTCTTCATAAACAATATAAGCAAATTAGGGGAAAAAATTGTTTAAAAAAACTATAATTTAGTTTCAAATATCTTTAATGAATACTTGCAGAAAAAGTCTCAATTCTTTGAAACATTAACAGACTTTTTTTAAATTTTTGATTTGTTGTAGTCGTTTCTCCTATTCTTTCCAAATGTTGCAGGTGAAATGTTTTTGGACAGTTTTCATTCATAGTTCTGTCGGTTGATCAAAAATTTAACTTTAACCACATTTTTAATATTTTAAAAATAGGCAAAAGAGTAACTTTTTATTTATCACATTAAATAATTAAATAATAAATTTAAAAAAAAAAACATTCACACACACACAATCGTCATCTTTCTCTCAACCCTCAACGACCCTCACCTCAAACTCAAAATCCACACCGCCACCAACACCAACACCAACCACTTTTACCGGCCGAAAAAAAAAACATGGTGTTCGAAGGATATAAATTGACAGCAAAGAAGATGACGAAATGGGAATTATGCCTCTAGTAGGAGCCCATCGTCGAATTTTCCCCGTGTTAATTATAATACTTCTGCCGGTGCGAAGAGCATTCAGATTGTTGATTCACCACAACTTCCGAATGAATCTGATAAAGATAGATCAGAAAATCGTACTCTAGCACAAGAAGTGTCTTCCAGAACTGAGGAAAATTCTCATCCAATAAATCACACGGTGACAACTGCAGGACAATCACCTCTATCATCCCCACCTGTTTATGTTTATTCTCAACAAAATATGTTAGAAAGTAATTAATTTTGCAAAGTAGTCGGCAACCCGGACAAATGCCCCATGACCAAGTGTGAATAATTAATTTCCTTCTCCCTCCAACGCCATGCTTTTTTGTCGGACGATAGCAGGTGGTTGGTGGAGGTGGAGGTGGCAGTGGTCGGTGTGGATTTTGGGTTTGAGGTAGGGGTGGTTGAGGATTGAGATGAAGACGACGATTGAGTGTGTGCGTGCGCGCTTTTTTTTTTTTTTTTTAAATTTTTAATTTCTTATTTAATTATTTAATCTGATAAATGGAAAGTTACTTTTTTGCTCATATTTAAAGTATTAAAAATGTGGTCAAAGTTAAATTTTTGGTCAGCTGACAAAATTATGGATGGAAATTGTCCAAAAGGACTTCACCTGCAACATTTGAAAATGTTAGGGGTGACGACTGTAACAAATCAAAGGTTTGAAGAAAGTTGCTAATGTTTTAAAGGTTGGGAGCTTTTGCTGCAATTATCCCTATAATTAATGTTTAAGAGTTGTTCAACTTGATCGGTGCGATTAAATCAAAGCAATAATTCCATGGTTTAAGTACATAATATTGAGTAAGTTCAGCAAAATGGGACTTATATGCAAATGTGTACAGTTAATTAAGGTAGCTCCGGAGTGGAAGCATCGTCTTTTTATCCTAGAAGAATTAAGTTACTTTGCCAAAAAATGTTGATATCCTAGTTGACAAATGTATCCGTGGCAGTAAATGATTGGATGTAAAATTTGATTGTTTTAAAAACAGTACAATGACAGAATATTACATGACATTTTGTGAAGGAAGATGTCAATATTTTCTGGTAACGTATCATGGTTGATCCTAGAATATATTGAGGATTTTGATTGTAAAAGAGCTATTCGACTTTCTGAACTTGAGGAATCATAATAAATTTACTCAATCTCTCTTTCAAGTAGCAAGTTCGAAAGTAACCAAGAAATTAAAAGACACTACACTCGATGTGTGATTACGAGTATGGCTAGGTAGCACTAAGTATAGTTCTTTAACTCTTACATTGTCCTTCCCGTCCCTAGACACGATAAGTTTTCTTCTGTTGCACTTTTAGTTAGAGGTATTGTTATTTTCATTATAAATAAACCATGCCACTTAACATCTGATTAGATCGAAATGTTATTCAAATTTAAAATAGAAACTTGATCTACAAATAGTACAAAGTCATCATGTCATGTGAATATGTGATTTTAGTGTGTCTCTTCGATTTTGAAATATAAAAACGTCATAATCCTAAAAACTCAAGGTGGTAATCATAGATTGATAGATGGCTATTGAAAACAAGTTTCAAATCATAAGGATTTATCTAGAATTCTACAAACAAGCTTTGCAACAAAAGGTCAAAGATTAAGATTCATGCCATATGATGGTATGTTTGGATTTTAGTCCCTAGTTTTTGAATCCTAATGGGAATCAAATTCTTCAAGGTTTCAAGACCTTAAATTCAAGAATTTTAGCAAATTTGTTCATCTAGTCAATTAGGGGTAGATTCATCTCACACCTAATTCTTAGTCTTTCTTGAAAAGTTTCAAACTTGTTAATTATGACAAGAGTTGTGAATATAAAAAGATAAAGCCGTGACAAGATCACTTTTTAAAATCACGATATATAAGTTCTCATAAAATATTTTATTGTGTAAAGTTTAGTTGCCACCACCCAATTTGGGTGTTATTTCACCCTTCCATACCACTCTTGTTGATCGCAATAAGGAATGGAGTTTTGCTTTCGAATAAAGCTTCCTTAATTGCGAAGGTGACATGTTTATAATGATTATTGACTTAGGTGAGTAAACGAAATTTATATGTCAACTTGCTCAGCTACATGTCACATACGTTTTACTTGTACTCTTTTAAGATATATTTAATACATTAAAACTGAATCTAAACAATAATATCTTAAATTTATTATCCTCAATAATGTTTAGTGTCTTCTCCTCAGTTGTGTTTAATTTATTCAATCTTTACCCTCCATTTGGAAAAAAATAAAATAAAAAATTTATGCCATCTGTAAATTTATAATGGTTTATAAACCGGAGTGGTAAGAAAAATAGTAGCGATCCTACAATTAATGTTTGATTTTAACTTAATTTATAAATTGGTTGACAAACAGACACTAAACGTTTTACAAATTCAGTTAAACATTAATTTTAATCACACATTCATAACTACTACTTATTATTATCTATAGATTTCATGGACAGTTGCGAATCATGGACCAAAGTTCAGCTAGGATGGACGGACTGTTGAAGTCATTTGGTCATTTTCAGGAGCATTATTGAATACTACTTGTTTAACTTCCTCACAACGAGCTGCATACCAGTCTAGTAACTCAATTAGAATTCATCTATTAAGATACTATTTCGATTCATCATGATCATAAAATGTCAATTCTTGCATCAAAAGAAATCTAGCACCGCAATCAACATCGTCCTATAACTTTTTTGTTGACTATTACTTTGTGGCTAGAAATAACATAGGAGATACTTTAATTTTGATTCATCAAGTTGATACACTTTGCGAAAGATTGATTATGAGCACTATCAAAGATACTGACATGATCTTTCAATGTTTTTTTATGTTTCCTATCCCTAAAGTCAGTCTTAGTGAATATATGTCCACCTCCTTGACCTTTTCTATTGGGTTTAAACAATTAGCAATACAAATAATACGCCGCATCCTTTTCTACACTGTACTCCAACCAATCAAATTGAGCAAACCATTCTTTCCGAAAACATCTATTATCACTTCCCATCGTTCTTCTTGGAAAGTCATATCCATGTGGTTGACTATGACATTTCTCTAAGTATGACATCCTAACATTATCTCTGATACTAAAATTATATGACTCAATATGGAGGCGTTTCCTTGGATCAAATACAAGATCATCCATATTAAATTCAGCTCGAGACTGTTTCGTGTTTATTTAACACATCGTGTGCTCGACTAGAAGCAGTGACAGGACTAGATGCACCACTAGAATTAGAAAAAACAGGTATGGACTTTCATTTCGATTGAAGAAATCATTCCATAATCTACAAAATGCCATAATTTATTTTTCAATTACAATTGACTAAAAAACAAAGTAGACATGGTTGAATTGAGCACAACATCTTCTCAATTGACTTTATTTTTTTTTACTTATCCTAATTCCTAAACGAAGGTTCTCAAATTTCAAATCAAAACTCATAAATAATAAATTACAATTCATAACTCAATGATAGTGCAACAAAAATTATTTATCCCAAATCACAGATTCACAATTCTCGTTTCAATGTCAAATTGACAATTAACTTGTAGAATATAAATCATGATATATGGAACGCGATGAGGGTTTGAACTTGGAAACCTTGCCTTCAAATTGGTTTTGGTATATATGATATATGGATGATGGATCATTGGGCCAATGACCCGATCAATTAAAAAACAAAGGGCCACAAGTTGTGAATAAGCCCAAACAAAAGGCCCATCTAAAAAAAAAAAAAGAAAAGAAAGCCAAACCTCGACAGTCGCCGGTCTCCTTCCTTCTACTGTTCACTGTTCTGGTGGAGCCCAACACGCACGGTCGCACCCCCTCTTCGGGTGCTGGGTCCGCCATTGTTCATGGACCCATTATTATTATTCTTATTATTTTTTTTATAAACCATTTATAATTTTGTCAAATGAATTCTTAAACATAAAAGAATGGTGACAATAAAAAATGTTTTATTTCTATGTAACCTATCATAGAAGGATTGTTCTGGTAGCTGCATAAAGAATTATCTGACACCAATTTAGCTGGTAGTGAAATCTACTTAAACTTATCCGATAAATTAAAATACATCTTAACTTCATTGTTCAAGTTTGGATGGATCCATTGTCGTCAAAATTGATGCTAAGAATCATTAGTGCTAATTTTTATACTCGTTCCGTCTCGTAAAGATGGTGAGCAAGTTGGAAGTGCAGACATCACGCATACTCCCATGCCTAATTTGTATACTTCCCCGTCACATAAAGATGAGTAATGATGATCTTCATAGTCAATGATTGCAGTAGTTGTTCTATGTGTCAGTTTATTATTGAGATATTAACTTGTTATTTGAAACAACAAAATTAAAGGAAAGTAATGCCCTAAATAACAAGTTGTCACAAAGAATACCATGTAGGACGACTACAGTAGTCGTCGACTACAAATAGCATTATTCCGTAAAGATGGGCTTACTTTCATTTTCACACAAATAGAAAATGTAATTAATATAGTTGAAAATATAAATATTTTCTTATTTTTTTCCTAATGCATCTCAATATTTAATAATGACTTAAATATGAGTAGTTCATATTTGTTAATAACAAGTCACATTAAATATTAGCATATTAAGAAATTAACTATATTTTCAACACAAAAAAAAAAAAAAAAAAAGTGACATAATTTGGAACAACCGAAAAAAGAAAACAATTATGTCTTTAGGGGACGGAAGGAGTAGGCGTATGCACGTCATTTTGTGCGCTTCAATAAATGTGTGCTTTTTTCATGACAATTGACAGCTCCATTGAGTAATTTCCGTATTTGGAGCTTTCAATGTCTCGACAAGTATTTGGAGACTCGTTCTGGGAAAATGAATTGCAGCTTCTTTATTTGCTACTATCCAATCTTTAATTATGATAGTATTTAGTATTTGGAGTTCGATATTCAAATATTAGTCTTATTAAGCGGAGTATGCTAAGTAATTATTATTTTCAAATTTAACCAAAATTCAATTGGTAGTCAAGTATTCAACTGATAGCTCAAAGCTAGAATAGAATATAATTGCACTAAAACTTCTAACATATGTAGTATTGAACAAAACATATTAACGTATAACTGACTTTAATGTTAATGGAAATGGTAATTAGCACATAACATCCTCACATTTCAATACTATTCTGGAAATGTCATTGCCTTTAATTTTTAGGCATTTTCATATTTCATTGCGTAAAAGGTTATTCTCATCAAATTTTCTTAATTAAAAACCGTGAAATGACGAATATACATTTATGTTTAAATAAAACAAAAACAAAAACAAAGAACTAATTGCAAATATAGTCTCAAATTTTTAAAAAAAGTACAAAAGAATCTCAAATAAATTATTAAAAAGGTAATTAGCACATAATGCATATACATTTCATTATTATTGTGACAAATGTATACACTTTTCATTTTTTGACATTTTCATCCTTAATTACACATCGATTACGCAAACCATCATTTCTATCCATTTTCACCCTTAATTATGTGCTAATTACCCTTTTGATAATTTATTTGGGACTCTTTTGTATTTTTTTAAAAAAATTAAAATTGTTATTACAATTAGCGTGTGTTTCATAGGGAGCCAATTCCATGGAAAATTGAATTTGTTTTCCATTTTTCCACTTTTCCTTTGTTTGATAAATTTTTTTCTAGGCAAATGCTTTTCCCACTTTTCCTCACACACTCACATTTTCTTATTTTTCCTTGAAATCATTTTTCCGCCAAAGTGGTAGGAAAATGGTTTTCAGGCTTTTTTTTTTTAATTTTTTTGGGCAATTAAAAAAAATTCTAGATACAATAGTAAAAAAATTTAACACTTTTATTGACAATTTTCATGCAAAACTAAACTAAACAAATGATATTCGGTATAGTAAAAAAATTTTGTAATTTTTTTGTAATTTTTTTAAATTTTATGGCAATTGGAACAAATTCTAGATCCACTGGTAGAAAAAATTATCATTTTAATGGACAATTTTCATAAAAAATAAAGTCAAACGGACGCCAAATTTTCAACATTTTTAGGTGAAAAATTATATCAATCAAACAAAATTAATTACAATTCTGGGTAAAATAATTTCTAGACAATTCAATTCCCTGTAATTCATTTTCTTTCCACCCATTTTCCAATTTTGTAATCAAACAGATCGTTAGTTCTTTCGTTTTCTTTTTTGTGTTATTTAAACAAAATGATATATTTGTCATTTTATAATTTTTAATTGAGAAAATAAATGAAAACAATATTTTTCGTATTGAAATGTGGAAATAAAGATAAAAATGTCAAAAAAATAAAAAATAATGACATTTTTCACAATAATAATAAAAGATAAGTACATGCGCTAATTATCCTAAGTGCAAATATACATTGAATTATTTGCAACTCTCAAATTTTCCGTCAACAATCAATAGTCGGAACCGTTTTCCCGAAGAGAAGAAACTTGTTCTCCAACGGAGTCAAGTTCAAATCCAAACAGAAAACCCTCCTGCTATTCGATCTCTTCACAATTGGATGAGGATATGGAGGAGACAAAGACAAGGCGGGCTGCGCCGTCGGCGGCTGGTGGTTTTCATTAGCGGCCGACGTTCTGTGCTTCCTCATGTGCCCTCCAAGAGCTTGTCCAATCGCGAATTCCATCCCACAAACAGGGCACTCGTGCGTTTTAGGCTTCGCCGGTGATGTCCGCAACTCTCCGGAATGTTGTTCTCCCATAAGTCTCGGTTTCTTGTGGCTGGCCCGGTGGCCTCCGAGAGCCTGGAACGACGGGAACTGCTTGTTACATGTCTTGCACTCAAAAACACGGGCAGCAGAGCTGTCAACGGCTGAATCAAACTCGCCGCCGCCATTATAGAGTAACATCAAGCAATTCGCCATGTTTTTCATGTTCTGATTCTGATTAGCTTCTTCTTCCTCTCTACCCCTCTTCATCATAATTTTTAAATCTAATACCATGATATCTTTCTACAAGAACAGCAGAATATGCATGTATAGGAATCTATATGATGAGAAAATGACTCAAAGGTGATATACATATATATAGGTGCGTCATTACACGTGAGAAGATATGCTTTAGTAATTGTACGCTTTGACTTTATTTAGTTGACCTCTTGCAGTGACGTAACACGCTGCATACTTCTCGCTGGAAAAGTATCATATAGATCAAGTGGTACGGTGATCCGTGATCGCGTCCGTCATTGAAAACGTAAGCGTGGCCGCGTTGCTGAGTTGGCGAGTCATCAGTGGCGAGCCACAGCGAGTCAAACGCAAAGAATCTTCCATATTTCTAGATTTTTCTTGCCTCCCAAGTATGAATGACTCGGCACCCATGTTGAAGAGTACTGGTCCCTAACTAGTTACTCTTGTAGCAAATGGTCTTCAATTTCTATGATGTAAGCAAATTGGTCGCTAAAGTTTTATTACAATTGTATAATCAATCTTCAATTAACAAAAATTGTCCAAATATGCACTAAATCATCACATGAACCTTGATCCTCGTATTCTATGAATCTAGATTTTGCATAAAATTTTAATCGTTGTCCAAAAGTTTAAAGCAAGTCATATTTTTATGAGGATTATGTGACAATTTAAAAAAGATTTAAACAGTTACGATCTTAATATCCTGCTAAAGTATCAACACTTCTTAGTTTCAGTTTAAGGTGGGACTTCCCTTTTTGGAGTGAAGATTTCACATGTAACGTGGATGACCTAGAGAGTAGGGGTATGCACTGACTAACAATAAAATCAAATTAGAAAGGAAAGATATCTTATAAAAGATTGGAAACTGAAAGAGGAAAATACGAATTGTAACGTTCCGATTTGCTTTAGTCAACCGCACTTTAAGCTGACTGGCAAGTCCATGCCTTTCCTTGTATGTACTATTCTTAAAGCCTTTGAGTGTAGATCTTCACTTGAGTTGAATATAAGAACCACGTGGTAAAGAAATAAAGATATATTTCCATATCGAAACATGAGTTAAAAAAATCATAGGTAAATTTATGGATTATTCGATAAGAATATGGAAAGGAACCAAAATGGCATGGTTTCGAAAACTTAAAACTAAGAAGGTATGTTGTTTTTCATGATAGGGGACAATGACTGATTTATAAATAAAATGACAAGATGAGGACTAATATACTTTTCTTAAAGATTAAGAACTAACTTATAACTAAGTCAAGGTTGAGGACTAACGATACAAATTTCATAAAAGCAATATACTTATCAAGAAATCAGCGGAGATTTAAGTGAGTTGGTGTGTGAATTGGTTGCGTTCTATGTTGCTTCCTTGCTTAGCCCCGTTTGCACCCCATTATTTGATGTTATAATTTTTGAAATAATATTTTTTTTAGAGAATGTGTAGTTGAAAAGAAGAATTTTTATTTATTTATTTATGTGTAATATTAATTTATTGGAGAATGTATGATTAAACAGAAGAGAGAGAAAAAATGTATTATAAATTAACAGCTTCTAGAATAGTTCAAAAGAATAGTATTCTTAAGAATTTATGTGCCGTGATGCTTTCCTTCTAGAAATATTTATTTTATAGTTTCACACCATTAATTTCTCACCCCAAAGTAACGTGGGAATAAAATACAGGAATTAAAAATTATGAAATTTAACTTAATGAATTGAGGCGAAATTTATGAACGACGGTACATTTTTCTCTATTGTTGCTGTATGTTTAGTACGAAATTATAGCTGTTTTTATGTTTAAAGGTGTAAAATGGGTCGAATTGAGCCGGATGGCTTGGTGCCACTTGTGTATGGGAGAGATGCAATCTACATTTTCTTGTTTGCTCGAGACATATAGCAATTCCGAACCATTTTGTTCTATTTTTTCAGTTAATTTTTTGAAAAAAGCCTCGATGTAACATGGTTTATTAACTAATTAAACTTAACTCAATTTTTATTTTCACATTTTATAAAATTACAAGTAATACCCACTTATTCTTTACTCGCTTATATTTATTTATTATTTAACGTTTATAAAAACTTTCCAAACAACCTCTATTGACAAATGTATGGTTTGAATTTTGAAAAATAATAGTCACTCGATATCTAGAAACTAGAAAAAGGTCTACGCTGAGAATTAACGTGGAGTTCCATCAATAATTAGTAAGCTAAGGTGGCTAGCTAGTCAACCAATTTTATCATTTTAATAATTATTATTTCTAGCCATTCTTTAAAATTTATTTTTCTCCGAACGATAAAAGTACGCATTCTCCAAATAAAATAATTTGCACATATATTCATAATTTTTTTTAGAGAATGATTGGGGCATAGTTCTTGTGCATAGAAACTACTCAGTCCAAGTGAGTCGATGTACGCTAACGTATGAAATACAACGTGGAAGATACAAAACTCCGAATTCTATGAAAAGTTTTTCTTTGTTTCATTCGTACTTTCTTCGTAGTTATCAATATAAGCAAATAACAAAAAAAGGTCAGTTATCGTATAATTTTGGTCAAATTTGAAGAGATGATCAAATATATAGGGCTGCATATACCTAATTACATTGGACTTCAACTTCAGCTTGAACAGATTGATTAATTCGAAGCAATGACACAATAATTTAAGTTCCATAAAATTGACTTTTATAATATATTTTTTTTTTTATTTTTTGAAATTGTAGTATTGAAAATTAGTTTTGACTATGTAATTTATTGTTCCAAGGAATAAAATGTAAGTTTTGTTACAAATTATGGCAAACGTGAATTACGTTTAAAACTGTTTTGTTATAAATTACGTCAAACTGAATGCATTTAAAAATATGAAATTCTCATGGGCTAGAAGTCTTCCTACATCTAATTATTTTCAAGGGACAAATATCGTGTTGAATGACCATAAAATTATAAATCGACAGAGTTTGAGCTAATTCTCTCAACAAAATTGATTTTTTAAGATGAGACATCAAATCTTAATATGATACTGATCATGTTTCAAAAATCATGATCGACCAGACCACATACTCCACGCCACCAATGCCACCGTCACCACCTCCAATGGTTCCCTTTCTTCTGATTTGGGATGCCACTCCATTTAGTTTCCTAATAAAGTCCTGTTTGGTAACCGTTATTTAAAAATTCTTTTTTTTTCGTACTCATTTTCAACCACATATTCTCACAACAAAATATTTTTCACGTAAACCTAAAAAAATTTCTTACTTTTTAACCACACATTCTCAAAAAAATTATTATTCAAAAACTCATTCTTCCCAAAAAATGACTGTCTAAAAGGGGCTAAATTTATGAGACGATCCAAATCAACTATATCATTGCAACCACAACACATGTATTGGTTTTTGCCCACCCCTTCCTTTATCCATATATTCTAATAAAATTGCGACACTCAGAAGTCAGATCTACCTAAAACATGTTATGAGCACTAGATGAGAAATTAGATGCTTCCTTGAAGATTTCTGTGAACCTCACCACCATCGGATCTCAACGTGGCTGCAAACCCTTCGTCCATAAAAAAAATCCACACCTAAGGATACAGTAAAATAATTGAAATTTTTTACCGTAGGCATTCTGTTTTGAGTGAAGAGAAAGATAGAATATTCTATGACCAGGGGCGGAGCCAAGAAATAATTTTGGAGTGGACTCAAATTTAAAAATTCTAAATAAACTCATATTACAAGAGATCGAGTTTAAAAGACCACTCATTACAATCCCGATAAACAGCATCTGACACTCAATGCAGTACAAGTCTATATTCTCACGATTCTCACCCTAAGATGTCTCACTACATATTCGTACTTTTTCTTGCGAAATACAAATCGACGCTCATCTTAGAAAATATAAACTGATAGAAGCACGATAATTTAAGCAAATGATATATATTCATCAATCAAAAGTTAAAAAAATACTCAAGAATTTTACTACCATTTGTTTCAAACAATTGAAAGTTTTGGCAAAAAAAATAACCGAAAATAAATTATTATATGTCACCATTCTCAAAATATTATCTAAAGTGTGCATCAATTTTTTATACCAACACATTCTACACTGAGCGAAGAATCCACCCAAAGTCAAAAAACGACAAGAAATTTCGAGGGTAAAAAAATTTGATTTCTTTTACTTCCATTTTTTATTCAACTTCTATAATATATATACGATCTTATTAATTATAAACAAATAAGTTCTTATAAATATTTTTTTATTGTAAAATTAAATATAAAGTAAATTATTTATTTTGATAGTAACATCAATATCATGGTCAAAATAGGTAAGTTTCTTTCTTATAAGCATGAATACGTTATATATGAAAATATTTTTAAAACTAAAAGATTTAATTACTTTAAACTTAACCAAACATTTATTAGAAAAATAAGCAATTATTTTAGCTAATCAATACAATTTTATTTATTATAAAAGTATATATATAATTATAAGTAAAATATGCATTAAATAAAATTCTAATTTGGTAATAAAAATTTTCACATTTTATTAATATCATGAAAGAATATTTGGATAAGTGGAAATTACACGAAACCCTACTATTAAAATCCCCAATTCTAAAATCAGGTGGGAATGTTTACTTTTCACAAATCAGATGTTTCATATTTAAATTATAAATATTAAATATACAATTTCCATCATAAAACTCTTATCAATTTCCTCTCACCTCTCTCTCAATCTCTCGATTCTCGCATCTCTCTCTCTTATACCACTGTAATGCTGACGTAGTCCACCAATGCTGCAAGTGATGCAATGCTCCTCATGGTGGTGGTGGTTTGTGGTGTGATTTGGGTGGTGGCGGTGACGGCGGCAACGGTTTGTGGTGGTAAATCTGCAGCGCGGCGATGTGAAGCGGTGATCGCGGTTCGCTGCGACGGCTCTCTGCAAGCTAGCCACGAAGCTGAGATCTGAGCTAACGTCGTTTCTACAGCGACAATAGATGTGCTCCACTACCCACCGGCAACCGCGAGAGTCATCTGGAGGGTACGATCTGGAGTAATGGGTTGGGGTAGTTGGTGGTGCTGACGGTGGCAGCGTCGGTGGGTGCGGTTGTGGTGCTGTGGATGCGATGGTGGTGTCCCGATCTGTGGTCGTGGTGATGACTGTAATAATATTTGTTTTTGCAATGAGCTGATTTGTTTCAAGTGGTGGATGTGGCGGTAGCGGTTTGACGGTGAGGTGGTGCCGACTCGCCGAGGTCGGTTTTTTTTTTTTTTTTTTTTTTTTTTTTTTATGGCGGTGGTGAGGTGCGGTGTAGGCGATGGTCTGGTGGTTACGGTGCAGGCAGCAATTGTTTGAACCTGTGGTGTGATTCGTGACCAACTGTGACCGCATAATGGACTATCCATGACCTTAAAATTCTACAATTTGTGATTAAAAATTAATCTGTGACCTATAATTTTTTGATCTGTGACCAATAAAATAATATGTGACCTTTAAAATTATTGATTTGTGACCACGAAATAATCCGTGACCTCCAAAAATTTTGATCTGTGACCGATATACAAATTGTGACCGATAAAAGTTTTGAACTGTGACCTAGAAATAATTCATGACTTATAAAATTTTTAATTTGTGACCTTAAAAATAATATGTGACCAATTAATTATGTACATGTGACCATTAATTGTATAATTATGACATCATTATATTTAATAAATAAATAAATAAATAAATTAATTAATTAAATCATAATAAATTTTAATAAAAAATTGATTTTTGGAATTCCAAACTTGTTTTCTTAGTTTTGAAATAGGTGATAGTTATCTTCTTACTTATGAATTTTTCCCTTTAGATAATTGAGCTTGGGCTTGGGCTGTGACTCAATATGAAATTGGGTTAATATATATATTTGGGCCAATTTAACTATAAAATTTCTCTTTCTTTTATCACGTGGGTTGTGCCCAGCCCCCTGCTAGATCCGCCAGTGTCTATGACATAAGAAAAAATTGATATTGTTTCAAGTCGAACCTTGGCTCACTAATGACCACTCGAGAAAAATTGTTTTAAAACACATTTTCGAATAATAAAATCAAATTTCGGATTTTCGAAAATATTATTCACACAAAGATGAATAAAAGCTTAAATTTCTGATAAGGAGATAAACCAGCTGACTTGAATTCAGCTTTGTTTCAGTTCTACTTGCTAAATTCAGGCTCTCTAAACTAATCAAGTCATTCAAATTCAGCAACATAACTAGTTCACATCTACCTTGAAAGTATAGATTGCCCAAATCTTAAATCGTTATCAAGGCTCATCTATAGACATGAAAAAGCCTTGCCTGGCTCGACAATCTGTTTTTCACCCTTATCTCCATCTCATCGACATGCTACATCTATTGAGTTTCTAAGTACTCCAATTAAATTTATTCTCTATTAGAAGCAGCATTAATCATATAAAATGGGAAATTCATTTATTTTGGTAAACAAGAAAGTTAATTCTGTAATTTTATCCAGTACACAGATTATGCTATATTGCCAGAAAAACCTTTTATTGGCACAGAAATTGCAAACATGTTAGTCTCTGGTGAAGCACAAAACTTGTTAGGAAACACAGGATATTTATACAAATAGCTTAATCAGCAAGGAGCCGTTTCCATCCGTCAACTTCCTTTTCTTGAATCTCCAAGTAAATGCACTGTTCGCTCTTAGTATTATAAGTAAATGCACTTTAAGCTCTCAATCGTGAAACTCATATGCACTGATAGTGTCACGCCTCTTTCAGCGTGGCTCCGGAATGGTCACGTGGCACAGGAAAACGAACATAGGTCTGCACTTCACTTCATTCTGCCCATATGACAATTTTGGCCGAACCCCTCGTGGATGAGGCGAGGCAGGTAGAGATGCTGCGGAGGTTCTTCTGAACAAAATATTTCATGATTGATAGATGTGACAACTAACTGCAATAGTCACTCTACCAAGTCAATGGTCAAGTCTAGTATCTACAACCCAGGATATAGGGTTGCAAATGGTTAGAACATTAAATGCATCCGAGTTTAGGATTAGTAGTATAGTGCCTATGACAAGGGTCCTCAATCGTTAGGATGAGACGACGTGTCTCTTTATCCAACGGTGATTATTTTTCATCTTCTACTATAAAAGTCCACACATTGTGTCATTTGAAATGTAATGCGAGTTTGACTTTCAAACTATAATTTTGCTCTCTACATTTACTCATATACTCTTCCACGTCCGAACCCCTTTTTCACAAGTGGCTCATGTCTAAAACACGTTTCACATTCAAATACTTATATCATCAGTTGACTTGACCATTGGAGTGCACGCGATTGCCTTCCCCACCGCTAGAGTAGGCCACGTCTAGCTAACGATTTGTCCTAATGTGCAGCAGCAGACTTACGTGAATATGAGAGGCCTTGTGATTTGTTGACCATGCGTCTCCTACAAAAAAAGGAGGTCAGCAGATAATATTATATACTTCTTGGCAGTGCCTCTAAAATATTGTTTATTGTAGTACAAGTTAGTTTGTAAGGAAAGAAATGATAATGGTAATGTATAATGCTTTCTCGACTTATCCCTTACTACATTCACAAAATGATAATGGCAATGTTATTATTTGTTTAAGACAACTAAAATAATTAAAATGTAAAATATTATACAAGACTTCAATTAAATCTTTCAAAAAGTGAAATTTTGAAAATTCTAGTATATTTCAATTACTAAATAAAAGTTTAAATTAGTATACATATTAACTTATAAACTTATGAATTTATATTTATGCTATTTTTTAATAAAAGATATATTTTTCAAAATTTTTGAAGAAGAAGAAAAGTTCCAAAAATATATTTACCGCAATATAATTGTGTATAAAAGAAGAAAAGGCTCCAATTTAAAACCTAAGGTTGAGGGATTACTTTTTAATTTACAAATATGAATTTTCTCATTGTGTCATATTTTGATCTTCAATGCTATACCCTTGGTTGCTTCATACTCGATTTCAAACCGTTAGATTACACACTGACGCATTTAGCAAGTACTATGCTTGTTATCACTATTTTTTTCGATGTACTGATACCAGTTTATACTGTAAATAAAATTGTTGGGTTATTTTTATATTGTTGGCTTATTACCTAAATTTTATCTTGTCATCTTATCTTTTAATGATGTTGCCATGCTACCTTTCGTTGGTTTTTCTGAATTGTTATTGTAGTGTTGAATTATTGATCGACGATAACATATTAAGCTGTAGGAAAAAGTAAAATACGTCACATGGCATCTTCGACATGTCAGTATCGATAACATGTTGGTTCATCACTGTTTCAACCCCTTAACTAAATTCCTGGATCCGCCTGTGGAGGTCACCCAACTTAAAAATATTTTTCATGTTCATCTAACTTCAATTTGTTTTAACTTGACGATCCAACTTATATTTTTTTTTTCAGCTTGACGATTTTATCTATAACTGTTAATGAATAAATCTCATATGAAATAAATATTAAAATTATAACCATATATAAGGATTTGAACTATTAATGAAGTTGATATTTTAAGATGGATTATCAAGTCTTAATATGGTATTAGAACCTGATAAGTGTATTTTATATACTTATTCGGAATTTAAAATAGCGATATTTGATAGTTATTTTGATAAAATATATCCTAAATTGTTGTATTTTATATTATAGATAAAACTTAATGATTGAACGATGAATTAGAAGAAATAAAGGAAAAATGGCAAAGTTTAAAGTTTGAAAATCAAATTGCAAATATTTAATAGTTGATTCAGACCACAAGAAGATACTTTGAAGATTGCTAGGAGCAGTGACGGATTGGGGGGTGGGGGGGACTGAGCCGGGCTGCAGTTGATTCGATTAAAGTTACAATTAATTTTAACTCAATCAAACATATAATTTTCGTTGTTTCGACACTCTATTCATCATTATATTATTTATCCACAATATTGTGCACTTGTAGATTTTGAAAGGATCCAAACCCATTAAATTTGTACGGGCAATTCGAACCCATTGACCTGAATGATATCTACAAAAAAAAAATTTTATTCAATTGGAGCACCTTTCAGTTTACGCACGAGACAATGTCACGGGTTTATGAAAAAGGCCAAAACGTCACCCTGCCCTACCCACGCAATGTAAATCCATTTTTACCGTTGTAGTGTGTGTATATATATATATATATATATATATATATATATATATATATATATATATATATATATATATATATTCTTGTAAAAATCTAGTGATTTTGTTAAAAAGTTATATCTTGAAAGGTTTATTAAGGAATATAGCTCAAACTTTTTTATATACCTCGTCCGATACATCAATCTTGAAATTTAATTATTTGTTTGAACTTTAGACAGATCGATTTGTTATATTTAACTCATTAGACTTTGATACCTTGACTAAATATTGATATTCCATTTTAAAAGATCAACTTATGATAAGAATAGTAAATCGAGCCTTTATTTGTTTGTTGATGTTTCCTTCTTTAATTAATTTGATATATTTAATCTATATAGAATTATATTCAGTTTGAGGTGTTTGAGTGCGTTCCACTCCAGTTTTAAGATTATGCCGCTGTTTGAGCCCCATTTTTGTTTTTAGAGAAAACATGTTTGGAATAGTGATTAATTTTTTTATAAAATGTATGATTAAAAAAAAAGATAAAATTCATGACATGTTTTAAAGTTGTAAAATTCATTTTTTGAGAGTAAAATTTTTTTTTAAAAGAAGTACATTTATTAAAATTTAGCAATTGACGCGTTTAGTTTAGTATTAGCTTGTTTGGGAGGGATTAAAATCAGATTAAAATTGAAAAACTAATCGTTACTGTTGACTTTTATTATATGGGTGGAACCCAATAACGATTATAATTTCAATTTTAATTGGATTAAAATCCCTCACAAACAAGTTTTATATATAAAAATATTTAGTTAATGTTACTTTTTTACTGTAACCTTTTATCAAAGACAAAAAATAATTCATATACATTTATTTTTTAGTAATACAAACTGTAACCATTTACCTGAATAAAGACAGGAATATTGAACAACGAGGAGAATAAAACAAATCTTCACTTGTCCTCAACTACCTTTAGGTAATCCCTCCACGTCAATCTCAGTCAGATCCTAAGTCGTATAATAAACTTTTCCTTTTTTTCAATTTTGTTGCCCGTGGAGTTACACGTGTCAAAACGTATCAGTGAGACTAATCAAACCGTGTAAGACTTGATCATAGAGGTTCGCAATCTACTGAACTGATCGACAATGGTTTTGTGTTTTTGAAAACATAACTATGCAAGGAAGCCCATCACACGTGGTGCCAACAAGTTGTGTTTGATGTAGGAGTGACTCGGTACGAGCTACTTAAATATTAAGTTGTGATAGTTTGTACTCGACTCCGTGTCATTTAAGGATGGACATTTTAAATGGAATCGAACTCTCGAATCAAATCGGATGTTCTGGTCCGATTTTAAATGAAAAAGAAATTAGGATCCAAAAATCGAGACTCGTGAACAAATTGACTCGAGAACGTTTCTTAATTCTTGAACCAGTGCCGTGTGTACAAAGAAACCGATGTGATGGAAAGAAAATTGACAACGATGACAATTATGCTATTTTAAGAGCAATGAATTTATGTTTTTTAGTATTTGTGGAATCTAGTGCTTTCTTATTGTTGGTTTCTCGATTTGGCTTGTTCTTCAGGTATGTAATTTGGTATTTATGCTTTTCGAGCTATTGGATACTATTTGGTAGAATATTATACTTAGATATTGAATGGTATTTTGTTATTCGATGACAAATATACAATGGATTAAGAAAGTGCTTGCTGATATATATATATATTTTTTTTCCATTCTTACTATGGGAATAACTTGTATTGTAAGCCAGGGTTTTTTTAAAAATATCATGGATATAATCGAACTCGAATTGAAATATCCAAAGTGTAATTAGTGATTCTAGATATTGGAAGACTCGAGCTGGTCTATCTAACATGCATGTCTACTCTGATTTACCGTATATTTAATGCACAAAATTTGACAGAATTGAACAATTGTGGAGAGGCAAACCTATACAAAATAAGATAATTTTCCAATTAATTGGTTGGATTTTGGAAGAAATGACAAGATCTACTCAATCCAATTAGTTTCGTTATACAATCCCAACCAATACTTCATAAACATCCCTGTGGGGAAGAAGTAAATGAAAATAATATATACACCGAAAAAGAAAAACTAATATAAAGCTTAAAAAAAAAAAAAGTGAAAGTCATAGGTTTAACGAAAGAAAGAGTGAAACCAAAATCTGCACTAACATCAATTGGTTAATTCATTCATCATGATATTGGATTGCTGTTATAGTATTGAGGACAAGAATCCTCCGACGAAGCGCTTGAAGGATGATACTCTTCTACGAAACTGTGATTTTGACTAAGTCCCACTTCTTCTTCCATGAATTTTCTCCTATAAAGTTTATCTTCTGCATCGCTCAAGAACTTCAATTTTGGAGGTGGGGAAGACCTCAATATATTGAATACTGCATCACCTTCTGATTCATGTAGTGGATTAAAACAGCCCTTTTGAATGTAATCTGATGGTGATGGTGATGGGGTTAAAGGAGGAGTAAAATATGGGGGTGAAGCAACAGGAGTCAAGAATGGAGTTTCAGCATTATTGTGAAGTAAATCACTCAAACTTTTACTTCTTGTTTTTTTCCTACTGATGTCAAAACTGGATCTTCCATTTTCAGATTCCAAATCTTCTCTTGTTTCTTCTTCTATAGTGAAGAGAAACCTTGGCATGATATCTTCTGATCCAAAGGGATTGAACTGCAAGTCCTTGTTGTTGTTTGAATTGTCATGAATTTGTTGAGCTTGTGGTGTTTGATAAAATGTCTCTGAGAAACCTATTTCTTGAGCACCAGTTGTGCTTGAAGAAGATGACTTTTTGCAACATAATTTGTAGAAAAATTCTTTTGCTGGGCTATTGTAATGACCATCTTCATTACTTCTCTTGATAATCCTATTTTTCCACCATAACAAGTAGTAAATCTCAAAAAGCAAAGCCAGCAAAAGACACCCAAAAACAAGACTCAGACCAAGCCCTACACTACTCAAATAATTCATCCTTTACATTTATGTATATTCTACATAGCTTCTGGTGGCAAAACCATATCTTAAAAATTTCTTCCCTCTTCCCACCAATAATGTCCAGTTTCTGAAAAAGGACGAGGCCCGCGCTAAGCTCTCCTCAAGAATGAGTCTTTCTATTTTGGAGGCCAAATTAGGAGCCCAGCCCGATTCGGAAAAAGGCTTAGGACAAGAAATGTCTAAGGCAGTAAAAGAAAATCTTACTTGAATTTCCCCTGAATAATTGAAGATAAAATGCAAGTATCTGAGAGAGTATACTTTGTTTTGTAAACTGGAGATTCTCTTTACCAGAAGCTGTAGACTTCTATGTGATTACCCCCACAAAGGCAAATTAAACCAGCTGCAATAAACAAAGCCCACAGAAAGAAGGAAATGGTCTGTTTTTTAGGTGTATTTTTCTTCATGAATATTAATACAATTTATCAAAGCTAGACAAGATATATAATATAAATTCATTACAAGTATTTAGCCAAAGGTGGACAGTATATTGTCAAGTAGTATTTCAACATCAAATAGCATGTGAACCGCTTATGCACTTATCTGATGTGTCCTTTAAAGTGGCTTTCTATCTTAAATCTTAAAAGCAATGTTGTTGGTATCGATATAAAACTGCACGGGACAACTTATGACACGTTTAGTAAGTTAGACCGGACATTATAAACATTAATGAAGGAAAAAGAAGTTAAAATTTTGTTAACTGTTTTATATAATCCTGCTCAATACTGCGTAAAAAAAGTGCTAACAAATTACAGGTAAGGGGATTGGCAAAAGGAGGATGCTCTTTGTGTATTTTTTATGGTTGGAAAGTCACATTCTTCGAGAGATGCTCACATGAGTTCAGATGGAAACGCAAGGTATGTTTCATTCGACAATATATTAATCTCTTTTGTACTCCTGCTTTTTTCTTTTTAACTTTTTCTTGGGGGAGGGGAATGCTAGTGGGGTTGTTGTAGTACAAGAGAATTTTCTGAGGTAATTTATCTTCTGAGGAAAGAATTTTTTTTTTTTTGATATCCAGGTATCCCACCTTACACCAGACTATGTCCTGGATCACCCATCCTCGGCCCCGCAGTGATGGGTGGAGGTTAACCGTGGGATATGCCCAAGTTGACCAGGGTCCGTGCACCCTTTATACTTCGGACTCAAGGGAGCCTTCCTCCATGGATATTACATCACCAATCTGCTCCACCCAAATTGAGTATTACAACACTTAGCTACTCCATCCAAGAATCAAACTCTCCACCCTGGGGTTGCAAGCCCAGCAATACCCATCCTTTGCCAACTTGGATGTGCTCCGGGGGGCGGAGACCGTGGATAATAATGAGTAATAATTTTGAACATTTGATTGAAATTAAAGTTTAACTTTAACTGAATAATAGAAATAAATTTTAGTTTTCTAATAATGTTTCCGAAACTTAGGCAATGTATTATTTGTTAAATTTGACCTCACTTCACTTAACCTAAATATGTTATACGATTTGATGGGATTCAAAGCAGTAACTTGAACCCATCTGACTATTAATTTTCTTCTTTTAACCGACTTGACGGGGTGGTCTTCGCTTGGGCTCATAATTAGTATTTCTTTTTACTAAATCGAGCAATACCATAAACTTTGGCAGATAAAACCATCAGAAAGCTTGGGATAATATGTCCCCTGTAGTGAAGTGGACTGCAAGGTAGCTGAAATGGAAATTTACTGAAAAAAAGTACATATGATTTGGAATACTTTCAAAGAATTTGTTCTACTGAAATATTAGATATTCTTGTTTTTCGTTTTCCTTTTTACCAGACCAGTAGGATCAAAAGCCCACATTTAGGGTCCAGAATAATGGCCTTTCTTCGTGTGTAATCCACAAAACATAAGCAGTTCCTTAAAAGCTGCCTGAATATTTGGCGTGGGCTCTCCAGTCCAGACTGATGCATTTTTTGTGGAAGTCTCACTTTTTTAAAATTTGAAGGTGAATTGTTGTTCTCACAAAGATGAAGCACCAAAACTAGAGTTAATTCCCTGGTTATGTCTCCATAAGTCCAAATGTTATTAGAATTTTAGTTGTTGTATCTTGTCTTACGTAGCACATACATGGGATTGTACCAAGTCTATTCAAAACATTCTAGTAGGGCGGCGTAAGTGGTCCGGTTTGGACACAAATTTGTTGAACAATCCTGTATTTACGAGGAACTGACTTGTCGTGCCAATGTGTTTAAGGTGTGTAAATAGGAACCTTAATTATTATATTCATGTTTGAAGGTAGTTAGGTCTTCAATTTCTGTTGGCATGTTTTATTTTATCTTAACCATGAAGGAAGTGCATCACGATATCTACCTCCCATCCTTGATTGTTGTTACAACTTCTACATCATTTAAACTTGAAGAAAGCTTGTTACAACACTATATCTTGATTATTGTTTTGCAATGCCAGTAGTTTGGTTTTCTTGTCGAAATTTTGGCAGGGTTTTGCCCCCTTTTGGGGTTTTAGGTGTATTTTGGGTGAGCTTTTTATTTGAAAGAAGAAATAAGAAGTTTCTAGTGGATTTTCAGCCGAAAATGGCACTTGAATTGGAGAATACTAAGATTTTTTAGAGCGCCAATCCTAATTTTTGCTTTTATCCGAGGCAGATATTTAGAGAGGGAAGATTAGTTCTCTTAAGTTTTTTCTTCCTTTGGCCTTTTTAATAATTTGATTCAAATCTTTTTTTTTTTTTATGTTCTATTTAATCGCCCTTTTATAGATGATTTTTAGGGACCTTTTTGTGAGTGAAAACATGCTGAAAATCGTGATTAAATTCAAGTTTCAAGTTGCTCTATCCAAGAAGATCCCTAATTTGAAAATGGAGCAGTGTCTTAGCTCCCTGGGAAGACCTTTTTGTACAGAGCAATTGGTTTTCAGCTTGAGGTGACTGAATGCAGCTTCTTCATGTAGTGCAAAGTCGATCTTCATATTACTTTGTCTCGTTTGATGCTGTGTTCGAGTTATTGCAGTTCTTGTTATTTTATCGTCCGTGATTAACATAAATAAATTCAAAAGAAACTAAAAAATCCAATGAAAAATGTTCAATCAGATGCAAAAATCTCGATTCTAAGTTGGGAATTTTTTTATTTAATTTTTAGTTTTTATAAAAAGATGGTTGGGGTGGGGGGGCGGGGGTGCCTTGTAGGGGTTGTGGAATGTCAACAATTTACTAGAGTAGAAAATGTTGCCGACTTTGAAATTATAGGGTGGACCGGTGGGGGAGAGCCAAGAGGTGAAATCAATTCTCTCCGATCTGACACATGGCAAGGACTTGTGTCCCATTTGAGTGCAATTTTTTCCATCTCTCATGATTTGTTTCCATGCTACAAAGCTGTCGGTAATTTACCTTCACACGGTAGTTTTTATTAATAGTATTATATTTTAATTGCATTTAAAATTTTAAAAATTAACTTATTATGGCACTTAAGTTCCTAATTTTCTCATCGAATCTTTTCTTTAACATTTCATAAATTAGCACACATTGTCCTTATTGATGATTTCCATCAAAATATTCTATCTTCGTGTTTTGAAGTGAGGAATTTTTTATTTTTTTTAAATGTCATGGGAAAAGAATTTTTTTTTTCTCTCCCTTCAATGTACCTTATGGACGGATCTATTATTAGAGACTATAAATGTCATTTAATTGAAAGATTGATGGTAAAAATTCGACAAAAAAGGTTGAGAACATAAATACTACAACTAACAAACGTTGATGGTCTTAATTACAATTAAAATGTGATGAGAATAGAATTAGCCGCGAGTGTCTCATCAAAATGCAAAACCATTGCATTTTTTGGATTCAGTCATACAATTTGGAATAGCTGGACCACAAAAGTTAGCTAATATGATTGGAGAACCCAATCTTATATAAACCACACAAAGAAAGTTTATGCTTTCGATGTGGGATTCAGATTCCTATAAATCCCACTGAAAATCATGACAGATTCTTTTGGGTTAACAAACAAATCAAAGCCAATCTTCTATGATGAAAAAAACAAATTCAAAATATGAAAGAGATTTTTATTTTCTTTTAAATGGTAACGGTTTGAATAAAACTTTAAAGTGAATTTATATAATTAAAAAGAGAGAGAGAGAGAGAGAGATCACTTTGAAAAATCGAGGCATTCAAAGGTATCTTATCTTAGTTGCAAGATCATATAAGTAGAAGATATTCTATATTGAAATGAATACCTGGTCGTACGACGAATTTAACTAGAATTGACTCTTAAAAAATGAAATTGCTCTATTTTGTGACCTTATGTTCTAATTTTGTCTCGACTAAAATTTGGGAAATTGCTTTCAGAATTCAGTAATTATCTCCAAAGAGCAGTGCACACAAGTATTTGCTGTTATGCAGCCTGTCACAATTAGAACTGAAATAAAAATAAATAAATACATAATAACTAATTTTATTAATAAAATCGAATTTTAAATTTTTTATTGTTTAGCCTTCTAATCCTGCCAGAGTGGAATTTGCCATTATATGATTGGCAGAGATAATGATCAAGCAACTTATGATTACAAATCATTTAAAAATAAGAGAATATTGCAGCAGAGGTACCCCACTTATTAAATTTGTGTAAACAGCTTCTCAATCCCTTCTTTCATGATTGATTGGTTCTCAACTTTTTAACTTCTAGCACTTTCGAACCCGACTTTTTTCCTCCAGGTCATGAAGATGAGCAACTTGGGTCGAGTGGTGGGGTATTCTAGGCGACAATGAGATTTTAAATACAATTTTCGAGGAACCGTCCTATTGCCTCAATCCCTTTCTTTTGGTTTGATCAAGTACGTGGTTGTATTCATGTTGACATTATAAAATCAAAACTTGAAATTTAAAATATCATAATTCTATTATTATCAATTAACATAAAAGATAATTACAAACTTACTGAGTTACTGTCCATCCACCTTCCGTCCCTACTTCTCACGCGCCTTCTAGATATGCATAGATAAAATGAGAACAATGATGGAGGTGGAACGGAAAACAAATAAGATATCTGGAGTTGAAATATGTGAATCGCTAGCAAATTGACGAGTTAGATCAAACTATTGGACGCAATGGCGTGGCAATATGCGGAGACAGGAAATATGAGATTGTGAGCTATAAAACATCTGTATATACCTGTTTTACCTATAAAACAGTGTCCGAAATGCATTATGCTATCCTTTCTAACAATAACATAGACCCAAATCGTCCACTTTAAATCAAAGTGCTCCAAATTTGAATTAGGGGGATAAACTTGCAAAGAACAAAAAGGTTAGAAATCAACTTACAACATCACTCATAAGTTAGGAACGCCCACTACTATCTTTTCCATACAATGATGAGATGATGAGTGGAAGGATAAGGCATTGATGTCAGATCCAATTTAAAATAAATAATGGCTCCAAACA
Source organism: Fraxinus americana (assembly GCA_035079005.1). Lineage (NCBI taxonomy): Eukaryota > Viridiplantae > Streptophyta > Magnoliopsida > Lamiales > Oleaceae > Fraxinus > Fraxinus americana. The sequence continues at coordinate 5,268,219 of CM068713.1, read as the reverse complement.
AGAAGTTAATTACGAGTTAAGTTATGGTCAACTTTTCTTTTTAAATAATTAATGTTTTAATTAGAGCCAAATATTTTAATACAAAATTTTTATAACTTATCATCTGTGTAGTTTATTATTATTTTTAATTTTAGCGTACGTATGCCACGGCTATATTTTTTGTTATATTGGGTGGTTGGGTACATAAATTCCAAACATAATGTTTAATAATATTTTTGTCTTCCATCCGAGTTAAAACCATAGTTATTAGATCCGACCCGATAGTCTAGACCCGAAAAAATTATCAGGTCAACGGGTGGGCTATTGTTAGACTTTCATTTTAATTAAATTATATTTTTGAAATAAAAAAGAAAGCCATTTTGCTAAATCTAAATATATATATATTGTTTACATTATAAAACAAGGAATCATCAGTTTCCATAATGGTCATGTAGGTGAATTATTATGCTGCCATCCAAGGTTTGAATCATTGTCATTCATCGAATCTGGTTCCTTGAGCGATTTAACCGGTTTTTGAATGATTTCTATACTTCATAGATCAATTAATGCACCAGGATCGGAATACTATTCGGTTCGGTGGTTCCTGGTTACTCGGTTTTTGATCGATTCCTATGCTTCCAAGATCAATTAATGTATTCGGACCGGACCACTATCCGATTCCACAGTTTTTTGCCCGATCCGATTTTAATAACTATGGTTAAAATTTAACCGTATGCATTTTTAGAGTTAACTCGCTATGGGATTCTGGGAATTAAAAATCACGTTTCTAACATTTCCAAATGAGCTAAATCGTTGATATGAAACTGAATTGCGTGGCCAATTTCCCCATTGCCAAACCCTACTTGTACGACTGCTAGAAATTAGAACACCGCCCTGTCGCACACCACCCCCCTTGTCGAGTTCTTAATTGGGGAAATTCTACTGGAAGTCGTCCAACTTAAAATTGTTTTGTCTTGGTCCTCTGAACTCAATTTGTTTCAACTTAATGACTCAATTATGTTCATGTTTCTAATTGACAAATTCGATTCTAACCGTCACCAAAACAGGCATGTGTGATGTGTCAAGAGTTGTTTATAATCGCTTTACATTATAAATCAGTAGAAATGAACGATAGATAAATGTATAGTACTTGTTGATTTCACTAAGTTCGTGATAAAAAAAATAGTTTGATCGAATATACACAGATATTGAACAACACTTAACCTAGCCAACGGGACTTCAATAGGTGAGGGGCTAGGGGTGGGTCGACGGGTCAACAAAGGTTGAAATCCTATCATATTTATTGTAGATTATTCAATGGTTACCTAGTAATAATATACTAGAAATTTGGAAATTAGCACGATTTAGCAAGTGACTGAGTGACTCTTGTAACATCAACGTCTATATTGTCGATTAAGATTACAAATTCCACCGGTCGCCAAGTCACAAATTCTATTAGTTTCGTAACATTATAGACAGCATGGTTAAATTCAAACGGTAAATATAAGTTATGTGATCAAATTGAAATAAAAATGATTTGTCCGATCAAATGAAGGACCAATTTGAAATCAACGTGTAAGTTCGGTAACCGCAACGAAATTTTACCGTTCTAACCATTTTGTCACTGTTCTTCCACTTTTCAAAGTGTGGGCGGTGGCCGCTACTATCTCTCTCTCTCTCTCTACATCATCACATATGAACGTTATACACATTTGAGGCCCTCATTTTGCCAGATGGGATCATAGTGTTGACAAATTTCTCACTCGTCGTTTTCATGAATACAATAAAATGAACTGAATTATGTGTGGTCGGTCGTATTATATTGATTGATGTTCGTCACTATGCCCTACTGATAGCACAATTGCGTGTATATAAATCAACCACATCTACTTGCATTTAACCCATCACAGAGCAGTGAAATCATCACTCGGAGAGAAAAAAGGGGGCACAAAAATTTGCTTGTTTTTGAGTGAGAAAGAGAAGAAATGGAAAGCAAAGAGGAAGATGTACGAGTGGGAGCCAACAAATTCAACGAGAGGCAGCCGATTGGCACGGCGGCTCAAAGCCAGGACAAGGACTACAAGGAACCACCACCGGCGCCGCTTTTCGAGCCGGGTGAGCTATCCTCGTGGTCGTTCTACAGAGCTGGCATAGCCGAGTTCATAGCCACTTTCCTGTTCCTTTATATTACAGTTTTGACAGTGATGGGAGTTAGCAAGTCTGATTCCAAGTGCCAAACTGTTGGAATCCAAGGTATTGCTTGGGCATTTGGCGGCATGATCTTTGCCCTTGTTTACTGCACTGCAGGAATTTCAGGCAAGTTCTTGTTCTATATATGATTTACAAATTTGGCTTGTATTTGCTCTTATCTTTAACAGTAAGTAATATCTCAAACGATCTGTCTAAAGCTCAAAGAGGGAGTTGGATTTCAAGATTGGTATGTGGGGTTGATATGGAAAATACTAACCAACATATATATTGGATTATGGTCTCCGTCTCTTCTATCCCTTTTCCTTCAAAGAAAAGGGCATAATTTTCTACTGGAAAAGAAAACAAACTTAATGAACTGTTTGTTTTGCAGGGGGGCATATAAATCCGGCAGTGACTTTCGGGCTGTTTTTGGCTAGAAAACTGTCGTTGACCCGGGCTGTGTTCTACATGGTGATGCAGTGTCTGGGAGCCATATGTGGTGCTGGTGTTGTTAAGGGATTCGGAAAGACCCTGTACATGACCAAGGGTGGTGGTGCTAATGTTGTAGCCCACGGTTACACCAAGGGTGATGGCCTAGGTGCTGAAATTGTTGGTACCTTCGTGCTCGTTTACACTGTTTTCTCTGCTACTGATGCCAAACGTAGCGCCAGAGACTCACACGTTCCTGTAAGCACTCCTCGTCTTTGTATGCCCATTTCTCTTGAAATTATTGATTATACTTGAGCGAATATAAATCATTCTTCATATTAGGTATGATTAAATGTGATTGAACTTGAACAAGAATTTACTTGTGTATCTGTAATCAAATTGTCCTCTCTCTTTTTGAGAATCGATAAATCAAAACATGACATTAATGATCACGAAAAAGTTTGATTAACTGGATTCAATGGTTTTCAGATATTGGCCCCCTTGCCCATTGGGTTTGCTGTGTTCTTGGTGCACTTGGCAACCATCCCTATTACCGGTACAGGTATTAACCCCGCCAGGAGTCTGGGTGCAGCAATCATCTACAACAAAGACCACGCATGGGATGATCACGTAAGCAAAAAACTCAACTATTGAAATATTTGAGTTAAGGGCTTTCCTAGACAATTATATCCTAACAACCACTACGTGATGTTTGAGGGTTCTCATAGTAGAATGTGACAAATTTTTACGTTGTTCACTTATCACAACCCTCCATTATCTAAAGACTAAGATTGGCTAAAGTTTTTTCTCACTCTCATCTTGCTTTTGATAATATGCAGTGGATATTTTGGGTTGGACCATTCATTGGGGCAGCACTTGCAGCTCTATACCATGTGGTTGTGATCAGAGCCATCCCATTCAAGAAATAAGCGATAGCATTAAAGCCTCCTCAATTTGTGGCCACTGATTCAAGTACATGATGGAAATTGAAGGCTGGATTAATCTTCTGTTTTCTTTTTTTCTACTTTTTCTCTGTTTGGTTTGTATGTATTGTATGGGTACTCTTCTGTATTTAGATGGTGACGTGCTCTTAGAAAAGGACTTCACTTTTAAAAGATAAATCCAGAGAGATCATGCTCATGTGCTCATCCAAAATAGTGGGCCTTTGTGTTTGTAATTTTCTACGGCTGTGCAATGAGAAGTTGTCTTAATAATCAAACCGACCAAACCTACCCCCACGTCTCTTTTTTTTGAATCCTCTTATTATCTTCCACATAACGTCTCTCTAGAGCACGGGCAAACACTGAGATCAAGAGTTGAAATTGGCTGTCCTTTCCTTCAGTAGCACTTCACTTTTACAAATGGAAAAAGGCTAAGGTGTAATGTTGTGTTGGTGTGTCGAAATCTTTGTTGGCCCTTCGTATTTGTTCGAAAGAGTTAATAAGTTGAAGTGTTAAGAATGTATTGGAAGATAGTTGAGGAGTCGAAAACTTCGAGACAACATATTTGAGCTGGGTTTGGGTTTGAATTATGGTGTGGTTATGGCTTTGCAAGTGGCATCATAGACCAGGGCCGAGCCACATGAGTTAGGGTGGACCACTTGGAGAAATTGTTCACGAGAATGTAGAGGGCGGTCAATAGGAATGTCACGTTTTAGGCTTTTATTTGATTCGTAGAATTGAAGAGTGCAATAAATTTTAAAATAAAAAATTACGACTATGCAAGTGGCATGTTACACTGACTAGTGCTTGTGAGGTAGGAGTCGGGGGACCACCACCCAAGAAAGACAACTTGATTAGCCTCTTGCACAAAGCTTTATCGAAAACAAGTAAAACTCATATTTTGAATTTAATAATTTTTGCTAGAGTAAAAATTAGTTATTGGTGTAGTCGACTAATGAAGGGATGCGGAGATTGATGCCAAGGTTTTAAGATTACATGGAACAATTATTCGACTTGGGCACTTCATCGATGAGCCAATTTTCTAGAATTGTGGTGGTCCAGACATTTGCATTTTGGAAAAATATGAAAAATATTGGGGTCAAATGAAAATCTCAAAAGTGGAAAAATAAAAACTTTGCTGTAAGTTGATGACCCACATTACAATTGTGCTATACAAATAGGTTCAAAGACAAGTTCGAAAACGGAGGAACACGTGTCGATACATAATTGAACAGCTTGAAAAAAAAAAAAAAAGACATCCAAACATACGCTGCCAGTCAGTCTGTCCATCTTTTCCTTGTCTTTGAACCTGTTCAATATTCATTATTCCCCATATTATTTACCTACTTTTAAAGAAGATCGTAGATAAATTTATAAACCGAGCATTCTATTGGGTACATAGAGAATGAAAATTTGTATTTAATACTTACACATTACGTTACTTATGCTAAGTCCACTAAGATAGGATTCAAAATAAGGTCAGATGGCTACTTCAAGAATTGAAACTAGCAAATTAGCATAGCATAAAAATATATTGCTTCTCTTTTATACCCCAATCAAAGTCCAATATTATGTAGATTTTACCATTTGAGCACGTTGCATAATCAATTTAGTAAAAACTTGTATAAAACATTGACGCAAGTCGAGGTTGAACATTGTTAACTCAACATCCAACAATGAAGCGATAATTTATGTAAGTACACCACTTTAATATTCATGAAACTCACAAAAGTGGTACTACAAGTGAGAAACGATAAAAAGAATTACTGCTTTCGTGATTTAATCCCATTTAGTATTATTTGCGTCAATTGCTCGATCTTTTTGTCTAAAGCCCACATAAAGCTGGGGCACAGATTAAATTGTTAAGCCCACATCTTTTCATTCGTTTGGTCCAATAAAGGAGGTCGAATCCAATCCCACCAATACGGGAAGACTTCGTTCCTACCAGTTGAGTTAGGTATTTCACAAATTTGAAGATAAATTTTGGTTTGTGCATGCGACGAAAATTGTACATACCGTGTTGAGCGGGACGAAAAAAAAAGATTGATTGGCTTATCATCCTCTCCATGTCTCTCTTCCCCACCCTACCCTATCCTCCAAAAAAACATATTGAGTAGTTCGCAAATGTATTAGGTCCAATTTATATTTTTTAGAGGGAAAACTCTTTTTTTGGTATAGAAAAAGAAAAAACGAGAGATTATAGTAAAACTTAGATAAGTGGACACAACTCTCGTCTTTAGATATTACCACTTTACTAGCTCTCAAAAGGTATGTGTGCCTTCTTTATTTTTTATTTTTGTCTCTTCCTTTTGGAACCATTTCATGGACCTAATGGCTAATATCTACTTCGGCTGTTAGGCACTACATTAGTATGTATGCATGGGCGGATATGGGGGGAGGCTGCACTGGGCTTCAGCCCAGCACAGACTTGGCCCATATCTTATTTTGCTATGTGTTGCATTTTGGTCCAAATTTAAAATTAGCCCACTATCCATTTTCTCTAATATTTGTCAACTTCAAGCCTAATTTCTTAAATGGACCAAATTTTAGAATGATCCACTTCCAAATCTCTTGCTCAAAATAATAGATTTTCTTTCAAAATTTAATATGGTAGGTGAAAGACAATGAATAACCTTATTTTTGCTGCAATAGTCCAAAGAAATAAAACCCAAATGAAAGAATGTAATTGTATTAATTGATGTTTTAACATTTTCATATCAGAAAGCATATGCATGTTAGTAGGCTTATCATGAGCAAGAAAATTATCTAATGAAACTAACCATACATATAAAATATGATCAGGGACAAAAAAAATAAAAAAATAGTAAAAACTATTGAAAATCTTAAAAGTAATTAAAATTTATTTTTTTGTATGTTTCTTTTATTAATTATACTTATAAGTTAACAAATACTTATTGACCATGAAATAGATAACTTGCTCTATATTTAATTTTATCTGTAGAAATAATATTTCTTAAAAAAATATTTATTTATAAATTAACATTATTAAAATTATATTATTGAAGTGAGTCAAACATAAAACTAAAATAAATCCAATTTCTTTGAATTCTCGATATTCTTGGTCGGTTTTTCCCACTTCAGGTAGAATTTAAATGTGTTGATATAGAAGACTAATGCCCATATTAGATAATATTTTTAGAATGGTGTATTTTGATTAAAAACCTTTAATAATTGGAATGATTTGTTGTTCTTTTTAGGCCTTGAGTCTCGTAATAGTGCAAATAGGTTTTTCTTAATTTTTTGTTGGTGGATATACATCATTTGTTCATGTTTATCATCCTTTCGCACATTTTGTATTTTCTAGGGAGGTGTCAAGATTTTTTATTTAGCAAGAAAAGCTACGAAGATTTAGTAAGACATTTTAAGGATTGATATATTTATACATATTTATGCATATGACTCACTTTGTCCTTAGTATCATAAGCTTAACCTTTTAAACTATATTTGATGTGGCATGGAGCATCTCTTATGGCGTGAGTATTTTTTTTTTTTTTAATTTCAGCCCCCCTCAACCCCATTTTCCCCCCTTGTTAGTATGAATCATCTAGCTCGAAAAGGGTATTGTGCTTTCAATTTTCAGTTTTTTAGATTTTGAACACTTATAAATTGGCCACTTTTATGAATTATCGAGTCTTTATCGTATTCATATTTTTTTAAATCTAGGCTAGGCTCATAATGTTTAAGGCTTGACTTCACTGTTTTGTCACGCCTACGCCTTTTAGAACATTGAGTATAATTTTAGATTTGTGGCAATCTTAAGGAATAATTAGCTAATTAATATAAATTAATGCACAATTACACAAGAAATGGCTTTTTTTTTTTTAATGATTTATTTATGCCCATGCTAGTATGTAATATAATTTGGAAAAATAACACTAAAATGAGGTATAAAATTTTAGAAACTGGAATTTCCCAATGGACTGGTGCAAGCTTTATGTCGTTTTCGACCTAAGTAGAGCATCAAGTAAATTTTTCTTTGAGGGAATAAAGTAATTATAAGTAATTATAAATCGTTTATTTTATGAACTTTTTCTCTTGCTTAATACTTCACGACAAATAGTATGGTGGTTTTGCAATACTTCAAGGGCAAATTGAATTCCTTTCCTTTCTTGATAAAAACACTATATTTGATAATTTTAATAATGAAAATAACAACGAGATTTGAATTTAAATATTTTTATCTTGCTTTAATATGAAAATAAATAAAAAGCCTATATGTCATTATTGTTTTCATTAATTTATAAATGATGTGAAATTTTATGCATAACAAATTATTCCCATTAGTTTTAATCCATATGAAGATTTTAAATAATTAAATTTGATAAGAGAAGAGGGGGTCTCTTTTGGAAGATTAAACTACTTGTATAATGAATTTGCACAATACTTTTGACAATGTGTGAGGTATGTAAATCATTGCAATTGAATTCAAAAATAATCTTTCCAATCAATGGACATAATGTCTACCAACTCACACATTGTCAAACGTATTGTCAAATTCATTGTACAAGTAACATGGTTCCTTTTGGAAAGTGGGTGCTTGTTTATATATAGGAAAATGCTAAGTGTACACAATCTTTGACACAATGTGATGTGGCAACAATCCTGTGGTTGATGTGAAAGTGTCAGATTTGAATTAAAGATTTTGATCAATGCCACTTGTAATTGTGTAGACCATTATGTAAACTTTTATGTACATGTAGCATTACTCTTATATATATACAACGTACGTGCAAAGACAAACTTGGAATCAAAACAATTGTCTACAAAACATTATCCCATAAAAGAAAACAGTTTCCTTGTTTTGAGGAAAACAAAAACCTACTACAAAAAAAAAATGTTTTTCTTAAAAATAAAGAAACATATGCATATTTTTAAAAGCTGGAAAATATTTTTCATAAAAAAAATAGTAATCAAATACTTCAAAATAGGAATTTGGGTGAAAACTGATAATTTTCATGAAAAATAAATACAATCAAGCACACCCTTATAGAATTAATCGAGTGGTTGTGACTATTCTAATAGTTAAAAGTATTTAGATCATATTTGGTTATTATAATTTGCTTTTGAATAGCTCGTTACGTAGGAATAGTTAAAATTGAGACCCTTTTAAAATTATTAGTAAACTTTCAATGGAAAAAGGTAAGAGCACTTTGGGAAGCTTAACAAAGAACTAATATTATTTTTTAAGTAATTTTACCTTTATATATATGTTTGAGTAACTTATTTTTTCGTACTTTTAAATAAAAAAAAGGTTTTTTAATCGCTAAACAAATCATATTAAGAAAGAATAACTCCATGCACTTGTGTTTGTCGGATCTTAGTAATTGGCATATCACGATGCAGAATCTAAACGAGTTACTACGTCCCAAACCCAAAACCTTAGTGCATGTTTGGCTAAGCTTAAACGACAAATCATTGTCTGCTTTGTATTGCACTTCTTTGAGGTAGTATCTCCAAAATGGGATATTTTTCAACCATTAGCTCTTTGTGTTTTTCTATGTTTTTTATTCTTTTCAACGTTAAATGAATTGAGAAATGAAACATGCGTGTTGCTTTGTTGGTTAATGAATCGATGTGTCATAATCGATTAAGTAGAACAAAAGAAAGTTACACTTAAGGGTTTATACTCAAAGTACACAATAATATCGTATATCTGCCAAATGATTTATTAATAAATAAGTTGAAAGAAGAAAAGATAATGCTAGTCATCAGCGGCTCAACTTTTCAAATCATAGATATTAGAAATTGTTTATACAATGCAAACACGTGTGCTTGTATGGATAGTTGATTATAAAGAATTGTAAATTTTACGAAATATATAAATAAAAAGCATGTTTAAATAGATATAATTATAATTATAATTACTTTATATTGATGCATGAATTCGACACATCGAATTTTCATTAAAACTACAAATGTATTAGCACAACCAAGTGTCTGTCAAGTTTTGCACAATCTTATTTTTTTCAAGTATCGCCTCATACAAAGAAAATCTTTGTTGCCAAACCATGGCTAACTGCCCATATCGAGCCGTATAGTATATAGCCATGCTGATTAATGATTCTTGTAATAGAAAAAAATATTATTATTATTTCGTCGACCAATATTTGGTAGTTGAGTTGAGCAGAGCATTGAGGGTGCCAGACGGCGAGAGATGTACGTAGTATTCGTTTCTTCCTTTTCTATTATTTTCAATTCTTTTTTCGAAATTAAGCTCTTGTTTGGGCTCATTTTTTTTTAAATGCATTTTTCTCTTTCTTGTTTTCAATCACATTCTCCAAAAAAAAAAAATATTACACACAAACAAAAACATTTCACTTATTTTTTAACCACACATTTTTCGAAAAATCATTATTTCAAAATATATTTTCCTCAAATTCTCATTAAAATGGAGCCAAAACACGCACTAAGGGGTTTCGCCCCTGTCTCACAACCATTAAAATGATTTTTTTTTTTTTTTTGAGGAAAATTGAGTTTTGAAATAATGATTTTTTAGAGAATGCACAGTTAAAAAGTATGAAAAAGTTTTGGATTTAGCAATAAAGTATTTTATTGTGAAAATGTGTGGTTGAAAATGAGTTTTAAAAAAATATTTATTTTAATGGTGGTCAAATAGGGGCATCTTTTCAACGCAAGGTCCTAATCAAAGGAAACAATATTGTGTTTTATTTACCATTTACCAAGTAATTTATCTAACAAGTTGCAAGCTTACATGATAGTGCAAGTCAGCATTTCCAAATCATGGATTATATGAGTTGGTTATACACTATGAATTGTAATCATTCATAGAGTGAGTTTATTTAATACATAAAGTTTGTTGTGTTAGATTGGTAATTGTTCGTCAAATTTCGCAAGTGTACGGATCACGACAAGTAATAAAATGGATTTATCAAGTCTGAATATCGTCTCACAGAGACTATTATTTACTATAAAGTTTCGAATTAATTCAGTTTCAATTTAAATTAAAATGGTAACTAATGATCAAATCAAATTTTATTTTCTACGTGAAATTCTAATAAATAAAATAACAAACTATTAATTAAAATAACAAATTCAAATTAAAACTGGTTATAGATTATGTGATGAGGTAGTTAGAATTTTCGATTTCATTTAAGTTATTTATCATACATTTAATTCCAAATTATTTAGCCATTTTTCATACGTGTCAACGATCAAATTAACATATTGTATTTAGTGATCTTTCTCAAACAATACTAATTCTATTCATATGTCCGAACTTACTATATCTCTATGTAAATTCACACACATAAGAACGCATTAATCTATAGGAACTTAACAAAGATTGTATAGCTTATAATTATTTCTCGATCTCTTATAATATCTATGTCAATTATTGCACGAGCTTGAATTGTACATAACCTCTCGGTCTCGGTATTATCCCTAAATCAATTAATTGTTGCACAGACAATTAAAGCATTAAACACACAATAATTAATTAACAAATATTAAAATGACATGAAAATCTTGAAATTAAACATATAATAAAAACCTAAGTTACATCGTCAATCCTAATATAAAAATATTTAGTCAATCATAATGTTGAATTTAAATATGAGAAAGTGAAAAGAAATCACAAAAAATTGACGAAACATGATTAATTCCAAGTTTATGCGTGTATATATATTTCTGCTAACAGCTTCCTTTTTTATTTCTGCACCTTTGTTTTCTTTCTCCTCCTATACGATGTGTATAAAATAATAAATTGCAGCCTTTTTTCTTTTGTTTCAACAGAAGCTGTCGGCTTCTTCCCCCTTCTTTCTGTGTGTATGTGGTATATATATTCCCTAATTTCCAGCCAATGTCTAGTCCAATTTGAGGCCCAATAAAACTCCAACACCTAATTAAATTTATTTTTTTCAAGTCCAAAAACTTTCATGTAATGCAAGTTAATCCTTAAAATAAATTTATTTGTGCAGCCCATGTCAATGTAGTCCTTGTACTTTGAATTTTGCTATTTTTTCACTATTTTGCACTATTTTTCTTTAATAGACATAAAGTTTTACCTACAAAATACAATTTAACATAAATTAGGTAGAATTTTATTCAAAAGACAATAAAATATCATAATTTAGGGTCACGAATAAGTATAAAAACTACATTTATCAGTAATTAATGCTTGAACGATGAATATTGAATTTGATAAATCTAATAATCTCTTGTATATCTGGTCAAGTTTTGTGTGTGTGTGTGTGTGTATATATATATATATATATATATATATATATATATATATATATATATATGATGGGTTGTGATGTCATTCTTGTTAATTGCATTCAATCCTTTTTTGGGCTGTGATGAAACTTGGGCTAAGCCCACTTGCCAAATGTTTTAGTTGGTCATTGCCCGATAACACAATATTTGATTCAAGCCCAAACCCGAGCCCAAGGTGGAGGCCACGTGTGCCGCTCTGGACCGTTAGATTAACGGCTGGATCTAGGTGATGGAGATTTGTATATATACTAGCTGAATGGTCACTCTTTGCGTGGATTTTCATTCTATTTGTGTGAGAAGCTTCTGGGTTTTCTTTGTTTGTTTTCTCTGTTTTCTGTTGGTTCTCTATACTGTGTGTAGTCTCTAAAACTTCTGGGTTTTAGGCAAAATCTGAGTGTTTGAAGTCTGGGTGATTCTTCACTTCTAGGTTTTGAGAGAAGAGGTCTGTGTGTTGATCTCGTGTCCATTGTAGTAGCTGTGGTGTGTTCATTCATCTTAGGGTTTGGGTTTTGTGGCTGTTTCATTATTGTACAAAAGGGTAAATGCTGTGTTCTGAGCCCTATGTATAATAATTGATCCCTTGGTGTTCTTAATGTTTGAATGTTCTTTGAGATTCCATTTTTCTGCTTCCGTTGGTATTTTGGCTCTGCAATATATATTATGGATAATCAGAGCTCATTTGTCTAGCTTGTGTTGAGTCGTGTAGGGTTGATACCCACAAGAGCTCCATGACCAAATATTTGTTCGACGAGTTGACTATTTAGCATATGTATTGGCCACGGATGAGAGGGTGCACACGGGGTTTGTGGGGATGCAACATTTTATTTCTTTTTAATGTTTATTAAAATTAAGAATTAAGTTACATATATACTATATCCTTTAGAAGTAATGAATATACACTGAATAATATTTATTGTGAGAATTTACGTTAAAATTGTGGGGGTAACTTGAGTCGTGTTAGATCAGCTTCACTTTTAATGATGAATATTGAATTTGTCACGATTAACTGCTCTTATATATCATGGTAATCCTTGTACAGTAAAAAACATTATGATGTGTTACGATCCATCGATCCAACTTGTAGCGGGTGTTTAATCTACATCGACCAATAATTATTTAATAAAATTTGAAAAATACAATCCCCCAAGTGCTCCGATAACCCAATATTTGGTCATTTCGCCAACTGTTTAGCCCTGTGGCCGCGTTTGGGGATGCAGTATTTTTTCTTCTTCTTTTCCTTTTTTTATTATTATTAAATTTAAGAATTTAATTATCTGTTGTAGCTTTTTAACATGTGCATCAACCTTTTTGGTCAAGGGAATGGAAGTCGTCTATTGAAACTAACTTAATACGAACTTCAAACTGGGGAATGACTCTTACCAAAAATTTAGATTGATCATTTTGTTACGACTTCCATATTGAAACCTCAAGTGCAATTTTAGGAAGAAAGTCCATGGGATTTTCGAGGCTTTCCCCGAGAGAAATATGGGATGGGCGGAAGATGAGAATTGAGATGGCATTTAATAATCATCGCAAACATGTCTAGCTCAGCATGACAAGGAAGCCTTACTTCGTGGATCATCGTTAAATATTCATAAAAAGACTCGATTCACTTTACATTTTTAACTAAAACGTGTTACCGTTCATTTTAAAGTAATAGAGTATTGAATAGATTTTTCTTGTTGCCATTAACTCAATTTATTTTTCAAAAGAGAAAATAATATATAATAATATTTGATTGTCATGTTGCCTTCGGTGGTGAAGCCGCCCTAATTGTGTCTGCCACATTTAGTTTTGAGCATAATTACTAGAAGAGTAATGATATTCATCCCCACTGGGGTTACAAACATAGTTTAGGTAGCGTTAATGTGACATTAAATGATATGTAAAATTAAATAAATCATTTCATTTCACATTTCATTTAACCAATCATTTAGAGTCGCCTAAATTGTATTTGTAATCCCACTGGAGATGAATAATATTACTCTTACTTAAATGATGTATGTGGGAATCGAAGGAACATGATAGGACACCGGCAATTATTAGGGTTTGATTGAATTTTTTTCAATGGGAAGAAGTTTCCAATTGCTAGCTCGACTTGACATATTGAAACAACATATAATTGACATATCCCTCTTCCAATTTGAATAGAGTAGTACTTTCAACTGTCTTCTTTCAATGTTCAATGTTTTAAACATATTATAAATAGATATCCAAACTAGGGTTAAAGTGACTCTACAGGGCCAATATTATAAGAAAGACAATTTTACTTTCTTCTTCCTCAATTCTCTAGAAAAATTGAACGTCAAAACTAAAATGATAAGAAAAAATGATTTTCTGCTTACAAAAAATAGTTGGATAAAAATTTCAAATTATAGAATTACTTATAAGTAGAATTTATTTGTTTGCATGTGAAAGCGAAATTTAAGATTCATGAAACTTGGACATGCAAGAATGGTAATTGATTGATAATTGTACTGGGTGGCAGACAAAGTTGGACATTTGTCGAGGTTCTGCCAATTTGACATGTAATCGACAAAAAATTGATTTTTTAAGGTACCACTTTCCTATAGGGGTAGGACTGAGAAAAAAATAATTTAGAATGGTGAAAGCATAATTCGATCGATCTTCTTTAAGGTGGTGGAGTTTTGGCCACTAAATTTATAAAATTGACGCATGGCATGTCTTGGGTATTTAGGATCAATCATGCTACATGTATATTTTTTTGACATCAAATTTGACATTGTGCTACGTGTCGCAGCACAAGTGACCCTTCATTGGTAAATCCCCGTCGGGACGAGGGCACCCTGTTTTTCTTTTCTTTATCTGTTTTTCTTCTCATCTTTTAACAGAATAAATTTATTGCATTAAAATGATACGTCAATCCCCATCGGGGGCAACCCTCACGAGGGGCGCTACCCCCTCAACCCCCGTGTCCTGTTTTTCTTTTCTTTATCTGTTTTTCTTCTCCTCTTTTAACAGAATAAATTTTCAAAAAATGTCGTTTCTCCTTTACCAAAACAAAACCAAGGCAAGCAGTTGGAATTCAGTTTCTAATATTGTGTTAGTACCTTTGATTGAATGTATGCGAAAAATGGCATTAGTTTTCATAAGTATGACGCTTTCTTATCATTTACAAGAAACTCAACTTATCATGATGATTGAAAATTTTCACAAAAATCAGATTGAGAACGATAACATTTAGTGAAATGTAAGTGGACACAATGATATCTTATCAATTTGCTCCACACAAATGTAAATGACAAGATTTTTTAAAACTCTCCGAATTGTTTGGAAAGTTTGTTACAGAACATGAAGTGGAAAATACGTTTAATTTGAAAAATTTTGACGATCCTTTTTCATAATGTTTTATTCAGATTAAAAAATTATTCTTGTGGAAACAAAAATAAATAAATAATAAAAAAATGGGGATTTCTTTGACTCTTGATTTTAGTGAAATTGAATTAGCTTAATGGAGACTAATCCTAATTTGTAGCTTCTGTTTTGTCGAATTCATTTCTGTATCTCATTCATTATTTTATTGGGATAATTTGGATTGCCCTCGACCCCCACGACTTGACCTGCCAGGTCGATCCCCGTCGGGGGCGTTGCCCCCAAACCCCCACGAGGGGTGCTGCCACTCTACCCACTTCTACCTTTTTTTTTCAAATATACTCTTTTGCCTCTAAATATCTAATTTATTCTGTAAATATACCCATTAATATTGACTTCACATACTTATTTTAAAAATAAGGGCCAAAAATGGAAACATCAGCTTCTTGTACACGGACTACCCCACGAACATCAAATTCAAATTTCGTACATCAATTCTCCACTACCTTCCAAGATTTTTTGCACAAAAATATATCTTTATTAAGCTTACAGAAGACCTACTGACTGCCAGGATTTTGAGCTCCCATTAGACGAACAAATAGATGCAACAAAAGATGATTGTAATGATGAAGAATTATTCTTTTTAGACTTCTCTGGATGTATATTTGCTCTTTGTTTTAGTTATTACATAACAATTCTATGGAACTCGTTTAAATTTTTTAAAAAAATTTCACACTCTTTGAATGTTTTATAACTGTAGTCTATGGGTGAAATCATATGTAAATTTATTTTGTTCAATTAATCTCAATTTGCTAACAATGCTTATATCTCCCTTCATTCCTTCATATTCAACGCTAATATTACATTTAAAATTACAAAGTCCGTGCATTACACGGTCATAGCTAGTTTATGAATAAGAATGGTGTATTTTACGAAATATGAATAAAAAATATATTTAAATAGAAATAGAAATAATTATAATTTAATTACTTTATATTGATGCGCGAATTTGACACGTTGAATTTTCATTAAAACTACAAGTGTATTCGGGCAACCCACCTTATAAAGTGTATGTCGAGTTTTGCACAATCTACTTTTTGCTTCTTTTCGAGTAAAGCCTCATACAAAGAAAATCTGTGTTGCCAAACCATGGCTCACTACTCATATCGAGCCATATAGCATCTATCCATGCTGATTAATGATTCTTATAATAGAAAAAAAATTATTATTATTTCGTCGACCAATATTTGGTAGTTGAGCTGAGCATTGAGGGTGCCAGACGGCGAGGGATGCCGTATTTGTTTCTTCTTTTTCTATTATTTTCAATTCTTTCAATTCTTTTTTCGAAATTAAGCTCTTGTTTGGGCTCCTTTTTTTTTTTTTTTTTACAAAAATGCATTTTTCTCTTTCTTATTTTCAATCACATTCTCTAATAAAATAATATTACATATAAAAAAAATTACTTATTTTTTAACTATACCTTCTCCAAAAAATCACTATCCCAACACATATTTTCCTCAAATTCTCATTAAAATGAAGCCTAAACGGGGACTAAGGGTTTTCATTCCTGACAACCATTAAAATGAGTTTTTTTTTGGAAAAAATGAGTTTTGAAATAGTGATTTTTTAGAGAATGCACAGTTAAAAAGTACGAAAAAATTTTGGGTTTAAGAACAAAATATTTTATTGTGAAAATTTGTGGTTGAACATGAGTTTAAAAAAAATATTTATTTTAATGGTTGTCAAACCGGGCTTCTTTTCAATGCAAGGTCCTAATCAAAGGAAACAACATTGTTTTTTATTTACCATTTACCAAGTAATTTATCAAACAAGTTGCAAGCTTACATGATAGTACAAGTCAGCAAAGGCTCCACTTTCCAAATCACGTATTATATGAGTTGGTTATACACTATATATGAATTGAATAGCATTCATTGAGTGAGTTTATGTTAAAATACCGAGGGTACATAGAGTTTGTCATGTTAGATTGGTAATTAATGCTTGAACGATGAATATTGAATTTGATAAATCTAATAATCTTGTATATCGGGTCAAGTTTTGTGTGTGTGTATATATATATATATATATATATATATATATATATATATATATATATATATATATATATATATAATCGGAGCTCATTTGTCTAGCTCGTGTTGAGTCGTGTAGGGTTGACACCCACAAGAGCTCCATGACCAAATATTTGTTCAATGAGCTGACTATTTAGCATATATATTGTCCACAGACGAGAGGGTGCACACGGGGTTGGTGGTGATGCATCATTTTATTTCTTTTTAATGTTTATTAAAATTAAGAATTAAGTTATATACTATATCCTTTAGAAGTAATGAATATACACGTCACATGCTTTTTATAACAGTTAAATGGATTGAAATCGTCAATTAAAAACTAAGTAAAATTAAAGATGACGCCTAATTGTATTAAGAAACGAAATGTGTTGCTTTCTTGAGACTTGAGAGACAATGTTTAGTGAATGGTACAAATCCAGGTCCTAATCAATATGTTCAAACAAAGAAAATTACACGTAAGGATTTTATAATTAACATATAATCAAAGTAAACATCAATATTGTGTATTTACCAAGTGATTCATCAAACAAATTGCAAGGGTGACAAGATAGTGCAAGTCAGCAGCGGATCCATTTTCTAGATCATGGATTATGTAAGTTGTTTACACTGAATAATATTTATTGTGAGAATTTGTGTTAAAATTATGAGATAACTTGAGTCGTGTTAGATCAACTTCACTTTTAACCATGAATATTGAATTTCGATTAACTACTCTTATGTATCATGGTAACCCTTGTACAGTAAAAAAATTATGGCGTGTTACGACCCATCGATCCAACTTGTAGCAAGTGTTTAATCTACCTCGACTAATAATTATTTAATAAAATTTAAAAAACCTCAATCCCCCAAGTGCTCTGATAACCAAATATTTGGTCATTAGGCCAACTGTTTAGCCCTATGGCCACGTTTGCGGATGCAGTATTTTTTCTTCTCTTCTTTTCCTTTTGCTTTTTTTTTAATTCTTTTTATTATTAAATTTAAGAATTTAATTATCTGTTGTAGCTTTTAAAAATGTGCATCAACCTTTTTGGTCAAGGGAATGGAAGTCGTCTATTGACTCTTACCAAAAATTTATAACTTGTTTGGTAGAGATTTTTTAGGGAAGAATTGATTTTAAATAGTGATATGATGAGAAATGTGTGCTTGAAAAAGAAGAAAAAATTATTGATGAGATGGAAAATATTATTTTATTGAAAAATGTGTAGTTGAAAATGAGAATTGATTTACTGTAGCAAAATGAAAATCCCTATCAAACAAGCCATTAGATTGAAGATCATTTTGTTACAACTTCCATATTGAGACCTCCAGTGCAATTTTCGGAAGAAATCCCATGGGATTTTCGAGGCTTTTCCTGAGAGAAATATGGGATGGGTGAAAAATGGGAATTGAGATTGCATTTAATAATCATCACAAACACGTCTAACCCAGCACGGCAAGGGAATCTTAATGAGCCTTACTTCGTGGATCAACGTTAAATATTCATAAAAAGACTCGATTCACTTTACATTTTTAACTAAAGCGTGTTACCGTTCATTTTAAAGTAAGGTAGAGTATTGAATAGATTTTTCTTGTTGCCATTAACTCTTTCAAAAGAGAAAATAATATATAATAATATTTGATTGTCATGTTGCCTTCGGTGGTGAAGCTGCCCTAATTGTGTCTGCCACATTTAGTTTTGAGCCTCCTTGTATAATTACTGGAATGATATATGTGGGAATCAAAGGAACATGATAGGACACCGGCAATTATTAGGGTTTGATTGAATTTTTTTCAACAGGAAGAAATTTCCAATTGCTAGCACGACATGACATATTGAAACAACATATAATAGACATATCCCTCTTCCAATTATTTTTTTAATCAAGTGTGTTATAATTATTTTTTTTCCTTAAACCATTAAAATTCCCTAGTGTATAATTGACATATCCCTCTTCCAATTTGAATAGACTAGTACTTTCAGATGTCTTCTTTCAATGTTCAATATTTTAAACATATTACAAATAGATATCCAAACTAGAGTTAAGCCGACTGTACAGGGCCAATATTACCATGAGCGCCAAGTGACGCTCCCCTATAGGAAAGACAATTTTACTTTCTTCTTCGTCAATTAAAAAAAAAAATTGAACATCAAAACTAAAATGATAAGGAAAATGATTTTCTGCTTAGATAAAAAAAAAAGTTAGATAGAAATTTCAAATTATAGAATTTATTTGTTTGCATGTGACAGCGAAATTTAAGATTCATGAAACTTGGACATGCAAGAATGGTAATTGATTGATAATTGTAGTAGGTGGCGGACAAAGTTGGACACTTGTCGAGGTTTTGCCAATTTGACATGTAATCGACAAAAAAAAATGATTTTTTAAGGTACCACTTTCCTATAGGGGTATGACTGAGAAAAAAAATAATTTAGAATGGTGAAAGCATAATTTCCAGAAAATTATTATCATTTTCTTGAACTTCTTCCACCACTTTGGAAGGCTGGATCTTCTCTATTTTCAGTCATAAATTAAAAGTTTCAAATATCGTGTCATTTTTAACGATTTATGTGCTAAGTTTCGATTGCATGACATCACGATTTCATTGGAAGGTGAACTTACAAATGTCTCTTGTACATAAGAAAGTTACGCATTATTATTTTTAAACAGATCATATATTGATATATGATTTTTT
This sequence comes from Fraxinus americana, assembly GCA_035079005.1. Classification (NCBI taxonomy): domain Eukaryota; kingdom Viridiplantae; phylum Streptophyta; class Magnoliopsida; order Lamiales; family Oleaceae; genus Fraxinus; species Fraxinus americana. The sequence continues at coordinate 5,248,325 of CM068713.1, read as the reverse complement.
TTTTTTATATTCAATAAACAAGTTTAAGAAGTACGAGGGTAAAAACTACTAGAAACTTAACCTACTATTCAATTGTATTTCTCTCTTTATTAATTACTAGGTGCAAGCAAAATGCAATGTACGTTTGCCTAGTTTTTATTTAATAGTTTTGTTTAAAAATTAATTTGTTATTAATAAAGATGTAATTTTTTTGGTTAATTAAATAACTAATGATGTAATGTTTATGTAATTGATAAATAATTAGATGTGTGATTTTGATATTGTGATGTAAATTGGTGAGATCGAAAAAAATAAGCAACAGTTGACAAATTTGGAGAAATGACTAAATTGTAAGGGATCCAAAGTTCGGGGGACTAAAATGTAAATACTTAAAAGTTGTGCCGAACCTCAAGATGAAGATTTGAGAGTACTCGGAGTCAATTGGATAAAGGAAGACGTCAATGGAATCAAATTTAGTCAAAAGATAATCACAAATCAATTTCCAACCGAAAAGTTATGCTCCAATGTTTTAATCTCATATTGAGACCTATTTTTGGCATAGAAAGTGATCGAATTGGAGAATGATGTCTGAATCAAAATTGTAGCCAGATGAGTTAGCTTTCCAACGCATTTTGAATCGCCTCAATCGGATATCGGAATACAAAGTTATGATAAAAATATTGAAAGAAGGTGCAGCTGCCTGTTTAAAACAAGAAATTCCATTACATAGTCCGTTAAAACAACAAATTTCGTTAGTTTTTCCGTTAAAAAAAAAGAAATTCCGTTACATAGTCACTTTTAATATATAGAAGATATTCAGTAAACATATCAAAATGTTATCTTTTGGACTCCCAAAAACCCGAATATTCTACATATTCCCCCAACCCATCTCTCTCTAATCCAATTATTTATGTTGTTTTGGCTTCTAGCCTTCTATACAATTTCTTGATTATATGAATAATTTCAAGAAATATTTCCTTACAATTCTATTTACTTTGATCCTAAAGAATCACAAGGGTCGATGCCCAATTACTTGTTAATATTGAAGTATTGTAATTCTATAGAATATTATATAAATTAAACAACAATTTAAACAAATAAATTTTAAAATAATATGACATATACTAAATATTAATGACGTGGATTGAGAATTTTTATCTCTGTCCATTTAAATATATTTTTTTAGAGTTTTTTGTGCAAAAAACCATTAAGAGCTTCCACTATTTTTATTTTACATTTTTTTTATAGAAACTTTTAGAATTTATTTCTTCAGAATTTTTATTTTTGGAATTTTAAATTGTGCTTTTCAAAAAAAAAAATCATTTCCTATTTTTCAGAATTTATCAAGAATTTTTTTTTAAATTTTAATTTTTTTAAAATTTTTAAAATATTATTTAGACGCTTATTTTCTTTATTTTGATGTTTTCAGAATTTTTTATTGAAAACATCAAAAATGCACTTTGAATTTAATGTTATAAGTTTAATCTTATTTTCGAAAATGCATTTTCAAAATACAAGACTAAACAAATATCGATCAAACACTTCAAAGTTAGAATTTGGATGGAAAACTGACATTTTTCATGAAAAATAAATGCAATCAAACATATCCTAATATAAAATTTTCTACAATGTTAGCTCTTATCATTTGAATATAGTCTATTTTAGCCCCATTTTCTCAACAAAATGTATTTTGGAATAGTATTTTAATGAAAAATGTGTGCTTGAAAAATAAGGAAATATATAGGGTTTGCATGTAATATTATTTTATTGAAAAATATTTGGTTGAAAAATAAGAGAGAAAAATATTCGAAAATAATATTGACCAAATAAGGGCTAAATTTGGAGCTAGCTTGTGTGTGTCAAATTAAATGGATCTCATCTGAATTTTATCAATTATTTTGTTTATTTTTCTAAGAGAAAAAATATATATTATTTTTCCAAAAAATCTACAATTACTTTGTGACACAGACTTTTTAGATATCGCTCGTCCACATCCAATCAATTACTTTAAAGTCGAGATGCGTGCTTCAGTCTACAAATAATTGAAGTTCAAAGAAAAGAGTATAGATAAGCCAAAACAAAACTAATGAAAATAATTGATCGATATTTGTAATTTTCGTGATACTTGTGGGGATAAATAATTTAAGAGACGAACAATAATTTCATGTAAGTGGTCAATATCAAGTAAAAGTTAAGAAACCTTACTTGAAATACGAAAATCCCAATGAAATGTTGAGGATGATTTCGATTGCCTTCTTCACTCAAATTGAACAACTCTTTTCGACGGAACTTTCACAATTCTTTTAATATGAGTAACACATGAAATACATACGTCCAACAAGAAATTTTAAATAAATTTAGCATCACAATCATGAATATTATTTATCATAAAGCAACTAGATCAACTATCACTCGCAAGGATAATTTTGGTCGACCCCTATCTCTTTTGACATGTTCTAGAATATAATGTTCCAATGTAAAATCCATAATTAAATTTGTGCTCCAATGTAATATCAATTAAATTAATTGAGAAATATTAGGGGTACATTGGTGATGACATAAAAGATAACATAATGTGAGCGATGTGGGTCGGGCCCCACCCCCACTCACATTATGTCATCCTTTATGTCAACCCCAATGTACAAGTAGATTAATTCGAATTAATTTAGGATTTTTCAGAAGGAATTGTACCCAAAAAAATTAATGGCATATACCTTTTGAACTATACTAGATGCAAACAACGTGCAATGCACGTTTGGTTAGTTTATATTTAATATTTTTGTTTAATAATTAATTTGTTATTAATAAAGATGTTTTTTTTTTTTTTGTTAATTAAGGGCTAGTCTGGGTGCGCTGTAAGGAGCAAGGAAAATTGATTATGTTACCTTTTTTTTTCAAAACTACAGCCCTACAGTGAGAGAATTGGTCCAAAATTGCGGCTCCCAACGGCATGAATTGTGTTGCCAACGGCTTGATTATTACTGAAAAACAGAAATAGACACCTTATAAATAATTAATGATGTAATATTTATGTAATTGATAAATAATTAGATGTGTGATTTTGATATTGTGATGTAGGTTGGTGAGATTGAAGAAAAAAATAAGCAAAAGTAGACAAATTTGGAGAAATGGCTAAATTCCAAGGGATCCAAAGTTCGGAGGCTAAAATGTAAATATTTAAAAGTTGTGCCAAATCTCACGATAAAGATTTAAGAGTGCTCAGAGTCAATTGGATAAAGGAAGATGTCAAGGGGATCGAATTTAGTTAAAAGATGATCACAAATCAATTTCCAATCAAAAAGTTATGCTCCGGTGTTTTAGTCTCATATTGAGACCTATTTTTGGCATAGGAAGTGATCGAATTGGAGAATGATATCTTGAATTAAAGTTGTAGCCAGATGAGTTAGCTTTCCAACGCATTTTGCATCGCCTCAATAGGATATCGGAATATAAAGTTATGATAAAAACACTGAAAGAAGGTGCAGCTGCCTGTTTAAAACAAGAAATTCCGTTACATATTCCGTTATATTGAGACCTATTTTTGGCATATAAAGTGATCGAATTGGAGAATGATGTCTGAATCAAAGTTATATCCAGATGGGTTAGCTGTCCAACTCATTTCGAATCGCCTCAATCGGACATCAGAATACAATGTTATAATAAAAACACTGAAAGAAGGTGCAGCTGCCTGTTTAAAACAAGAAATTTCGTTACATAGTCTGTTATATTGAGACCTATTTTTGGCATAGAAAGTGATCCAATTGGAGAATGACGTCTGAATCAAAGTTGTAATCAAATGAGTTAGATTTCCAATGCATTTTGAATTGTCTCAATCAGATATCGGAATATAAAGTTATGATAGAAATACTGAAGGAAGGTACATCTGCCTGTTTAAAACAAGAAATTCTGTTATATAGTCTGTTATATTGAGACATATTTTTGGCATAGAAAGTGATCGAATTGGAGAATGATATCTGAATCAAAGTTATATCCAAATCAGTTAGCTTTCCAACTCATTTTGAATTGCCTCAATCGGATATCAGAATACAAAGTTATAATAAAAATACTGAAAGAAGGTGCAGCTGCCTGTTTAAAATAAGAAATTTCGTTGCATAGTCCGTTATATTGAGACCTATTTTTGGCATAGAAAATGATACAATTGGAGAATGATGTCTGAATAAAAGTTGTATCCAGATGAGTTAGCTTTCCAACACTTTTTGAATCGCCTCAATCGGACATCGAAATACAAAGTTATGATAAAAACACTGAAAGAATGTGCAGCTGCCTGTTTAAAACAAAAAATTCCGTTACATAGTCCGTTATATTGAGACATATTTTTGGCGTAGAAAGTGATCGAATTGGAGAATAATGTCTGAATCAAAGTTGTAGCCAGATGGGTTAGCTTTCCAACGCATTTTGAATCGCCTCAATCGAATATCGGAATACAAAGTTATGATAAAAATACTGAAAGGTGCAGCTGTCTGTTTAAAACAAGAAATTCCGTTACATAATCCGTTAAAACAACAAATTCCGTTAGTTTTTCCGTTAAACTAACAAATTCCGTTAAATAGGCACTTTTTATATATAGAAAGATATTGCATCATTGTTGTCTTATACACACTTTTTTTGTCATTTAGGCTGTCAGTACCTAATTATTTAACAAGATTTGTGCAAAAACTAATGCAATGAATAATGTCATTCATGGTGATCGATGTTGTAGTCATTTTATGTGACGGTTTGCATTTTGAGACATTAATTTCATGTGATTCTATTGTTTCAAATAGTAAGATAATGCCTCAAATAACAAGTTGTCACATAAGAATGCCTATTGTAATCGTTGACTATGAATAACATTACTTGTAAAGGATATTTTATACGCCTTGCATGCGTAGATGTTCTTAATGTAAGAAGGGGCTAGTTAATATATAAAAGTTTAGGCATTATTTAAATGAAAATAATTTTTTTTTTCTAAAAAGGTTAAATCGGGGTGGATTTCTTGGGTATTTTGAAGACTTGTGAATCCATACGAATTAAGTAGAAAGAGAAACTCAAATAATTAAGCACTTGTTTGTCTCTCATTTTTTAAAATTTTTTTTTTCTACGTACTCATTTTAATCACACATTCATACAATAAAATATTTTACGCATAAACCCAAAAAATTTTCTTGTTTTTTAATCACACATTTTCCAAAAATTTACTATTCAAAACAATGTTTTTCCAAAAAATTACCACCAGACGGGGGCTAAGTAGAAAGCGATGGGAATGGTGGAACCCATAAACAAAACAAGATATTATCAAACAAATGAATGTTATGATTCCACTTGGTTTTGATTTTAAAGACGAGTTGTTTCTTGACTATGGAAGATTTTCTTGCTTGTCACAGTTAAAATCTTTTTTTCATTGTGGTTACATACTTAAATAAATTCATGATAAGACTTAAAAAGCAACCACTGAATGATAAATTATTCACTTGTAAGGTCAAATGTTGTTTCTTTCGATTTTCATTCAATATGTTATCAAACGATTATGTATTTCTTTTTCTAACTTATTAATTTAACATTTTTGGTATCCTACGTAATCCTCAAATATAGAAATAAAATGTAATAAATTAAAATTATAAGATGCAAAACATTATAAAAATCTCTTAACTACGATATTCTACGTGTTAATTAAATAAAAAAGAAAAAGAAAAGTTCGAATAATACTCATTGGTGGAATATGGGAAGATGTAGATTATAGACTAAAAACATGAGCTAAAAATAGATTTTATAAAAAGTGATATTATTTTGTTTGATAAAGAAATTAAAAAAATTGGATTTACTATAAAATTATTTTATTGAAAAATGTGTAATTACAAATGAATCTGGTGTAAAACGAGTTTTAAATGTTGGACTCTTGTAAACAGAATATAAGTTGTCTTCTAGTGCAAGAGGATTTCCACCAATCAAGATTCCACTAAATTAAACACACATGATATAGACCTAGCATCCTACGCCCCTATAAATATGAGTAATGTTATTCATCCTCACTTGGGTTACAAATACAGTCTAGGTGGAGATGATATTTATATCTATCTAGACTGGGTTATATCATCTCCACCCAGACTGTGTTTGTAACCCCAGTGTGAATGAATAACATTACTCTATAAATTTACATGCAAGCATCCTTATTTTCTTCAAAATATATGTTCCTGTCACGTGTATATTAGAAACACTACACAACCCTAGCTAGCTAGTAACCTTCATAAATGGCTTCTCTAGCATTTTCTGTCTCCAAATCTTATAGTTTTTCGACCCAATTAAGGATTCTTGATGGGTCTTGTGTTTGTTCAAAGGATGAAAAATCCATTTTTGGGAAAATTAAGTATTCAAAAAGTGTTCATTCCAACAACAATATGGGGTTAACTATTATGAATGTTGCTACCAAACCGCAGCCAGCAGTTGTTCCTCCGTCACCAGAGAAGGACGCCCCAAACGATAGCAAGCTTGCAGCGTGGAGTAGCGTGAGGCAGGAGCGGTGGCAAGGAGAGCTTAGCGTTCAAGGAGAAATACCACTGTGGCTGGTAATTATGTTTTACACACACACACACACACACACACACACTTACTGTGATTAAATTCTATTGAATCTATCTAGCAGCACCTTGCTCGAAAAAGGGTTTCATCAAATTCACTATCTCTGCTCTCCCAAAAAGGATTTTATTCTCTTTGTAATTCATAGACGTGGATGGTCGAAGCATTAAACAAATATTTCTCGCACGGCTTCTAGCAAATAATCAGTTTTTCAGTGTCTTCATTATCGATTACCTACTATTTTCTCTCTTTTTAAAACATTTTTGTGTCAAGCTCCAAGATAGATTTGCCAGTGAATATCAATATTTATTGAATAAACTTGTTAAGAATATATAAATAGTAATGTTTTATATATCAGCAAATCTTGACAGATAAAACTTTAATTAATTATTCGTGTCTCTGATGAGTACAGATGGAGTAGGTGAAAGAGTCTCGTTACAAATATATAATTTAATGCATAATTAATTTAAAAAAATATTCTGTCTTCATTAACCCTAAAACAATAATTAATGTAGCTTTGATAATTGGCTAATTTTTTTAAAGAGAACTTTTGTTATGGTAGAAGTTAAAGAAGAGCCCACACTAAGTTTGTCGTTTAATGGTAATTTTGAAAAAGAGGCTCTCGCTTGACACTAACCAGTTGATAATTTTTGTGCAGAGTGGAACATACCTGAGGAACGGTCCAGGTCTTTGGCACATAGGAGATTACGGTTTCCGGCACCTGTTCGACGGCTATGCAACGCTAGTCCGGCTGCACTTCGAATATGGCCGTGTCGTGATGGGACACCGGCAAATCGAATCCGAGGCATACAAGGCAGCCAAGAAGAATAAAAAGCTTTGCTATAGAGAATTTTCTGAAGTCCCTAAACCTGACAACTTCCTATCCTGCATTGGTGATCTAGCCAACTTATTCTCCGGTGCATCGCTGACGGACAACGCTAACACCGGTGTCGTTACACTCGGCGACGGTCGGGTTGTTTGTCTAACAGAAACAATCAAAGGGTCAATTGTTATTGATCCAAACACTTTGGACACAATAGGAAAGTTTGAGTACAGTGACTCATTGGGGGGCTTAATACATTCTGCTCATCCAATTGTGACAGAGTCTGAGTTTTTAACGTTGTTGCCAGATTTGATCAATCCTGGGTACTTGGTTGTAAGAATGGAACCAGGCACAAATGAAAGGAAAATTATTGGTAGGGTGGGGTGTAGGGGTGGACCTGCCCCCGGTTGGGTGCATTCTTTCCCAGTTACAGAACACTATGTGGTTGTGCCAGAAATGCCATTGAGATATTGTCCCCAAAATCTGCTAAAAGCTGAGCCCACACCACTGTACAAGTTCGAGTGGCACCCGGAGTCTAAAGGATTCATGCATGTTATGTGTAAAGCTAGTGGCAAGATTGTAAGTAGATATCCCCTCACCGCCCCCCCCCGCCCCCCACCGCCCCACACACACACACACACACAAAACAAATAAGATTATTTCTCCAAGGGGTTTATTTAGTAATCTAAAATCAATTTTTTCTTGATTTCAAAGGTGGCAAGTGTAGAAGTTCCTTTGTTTGTAACATTTCATTTCATCAACGCATACGAGGAAAAAGATGAAGATGGAAGAGTGACGGCTGTCATTGCAGATTGTTGCGAACACAATGCTGACACAACGATCCTGGAAAAGCTCAGGCTACAAAATCTCCGATCATTCTCCGGTGAAGATGTCTTACCTGACGCAAGGTATAATTTTGCATAACTAAACCCATAATCAATTCGAGTATGTTACCTAAATTTATGTCAAACTTATGTTTAAATAATTTTTTAATTTTATTTAGAAACTGTAATACTAAAATATTATTCAACGACTGTGGAACCTTTTTATTAGTGCGGACTTCACATTCTTCTTAATCATTTATTTGATCCACTAAGTTATTTAAATTTTGGAATTGTCCCCCACTTGATTGTATCCAATTATATTCTGTGTTGAAATAGTTGTGGCCAATGCACTAGTATATATTTTACGTAGATTTTAATTACTACTTCTGCATGCATGTTCATTTGAACATATTATGTGGGCTATTTGCATTAACTCAAGTGTACCTAGGTCATAGTCACAAATCCTAGGATAAAGGAATCGGAACCTTAAAAAGATGTCAGATAGGTACCATATAGAAGCCTGTACCTATATAGAAGCCTATTCATGTATTTGCAATTTGCCTAATTTGCACATTCTTTTACTCCTAGCTCTTCCCTCGTTGACGACGAAAAAAAGTCAATAATTTTGATTTACTCACAATGTATGGTTCACAACTCATTGAAGCATCGAGAGTTACAATAACGTAATCCTTGTATGAAATTGTTCGAAAGAAGTAAAATTACCGACTAGTACTGGGTCGTGTGTACAGGGTTGGCCGGTTCAGAATACCAATGGATGGGAGTCCATTTGGGAAGTTGGATGCAGCATTGGAACCAGAGGAACATGGAAAAGGAATGGACATGTGTAGCATCAATCCTGCTTATTTGGGAAAGAAATACAGATATGCCTATGCTTGTGGCGCTCAACGCCCTTGCAACTTCCCAAACACCCTCACCAAGGTAAACCAAAACATTGAATTAGATAGTAAGATTTGTCGCGTCTTCCTTCTTGAGTTATGTTTTGTTTTGTGACTCGTATCTTGTTCAACTTACCAAATATGTAGATAGTGTCTATATATGCATAGGCATAACATCATACTCTTGTTTTGTTTTGCAGATTGATCTATTTGAGAAAAAGGCGAAGAACTGGTGCAATGAGGGCTCTGTACCCTCCGAACCATTTTTTGTAGCTCGTCCTGGTGCAACGGAGGAAGATGACGGTAAGCTAACAGCAAAACTTTCACAATTTTCCAATACTATATTCTAAACATGTCTTTACATATTTTATCCCTGCCAGTTTATTCCAGCCAAATAAGTATATATGAAAAATGGTGCCAAAACACTTCTTACATATTTAATACGCACGACCAGACAAGACAAGACGAGACAAAGATAATTATTTATCTTAGTTAATCCTGTCTAATCCCATTCAGTAATGAAAACAATGTATTGCAACAGTCCATTCTCTACAAACCCCTATCCTTTTGCAGTTTCCTTATGGAACCATTTTTCCAAGTTTTTGATAATTCTGAAGTCATGTTCAAGGACTGTATGTTTCAGACGAGTCCTAACAAGTGTAAATTCACACACAGGGGTAGTTATCTCGATGATTAGCGACAAGAATGGTGAAGGGTACGCTCTCCTACTTGATGGATCCACATTTGAGGAAATTGCCAGAGCAAAGTTCCCTTATGGCCTTCCATATGGACTCCATGGATGTTGGGTTCCAAAGGCTTAAACTTGATGAATATATATGCATTAGTGTTTCATAGGTGTTCAGACATAAAATCTATATGTCAATATACAGATGATACTTGTAAGATAAAAATGTTAGTGATAATCAGTATGATATGTTTTTTTTTAGTAAAATGCATTGCGTCTACCAGAACTACATTGTATGTGAAGTTCAGATCATCTTACTAATGAAGTTATTGGTGGTACGGATTAAGCCTACTCCCAAACCCGAGAGCAATAATTAACGATTCAGACAACAGAAATGCACACAGAAACAAATAAATCTATTGTAGTTCATAATCAATATGAGAGTTGTGTCCGCTCAATGCTGCAGATGTTTCAACATAATGAGAAAGGGATTATAATGTTTTCTTCCTCACACGTCTCCTTCTAATCTGACGTGCCCTCTTTGATATAGTGTAAGAAACTAGGGTGGCTTAATACAAAACATGAACACCTGGTAAATCCATATAATATGAAAAATTCATGGTCGAGTCCATAAGTGAACATTACAATTAGGCTCTATCTCTATGTAATCCAAAGTCAGCATGTCAATATCTCAAATGTTTTAAAAGGGAGATGAAAAATAGACAAGTGCACAAATTTCATTATCAAGAAACAAACTGTAGTTCATTTTTTTCGACAAGACAAAATATGAGAGGAAGACACATCTCCTAAAACAATGATGTAATATTTCTGTTCTTTGATGCTGTAATCATCGAATTAAAGTAGTAAATAAATTGTTTCCAGAATAAAGAATAGTAAGAGGCCACCTGAAGTCGAATAAGTTTTGATGAGATGCATTTCAGATTCCTCCTATCATCAAGTGTAAAGGCTTGGGCCAGAGAGCAAAGCCACATATACCAATCTAATGGCCCCAAAACCTCAGTTTTATGCTGAAGGTTAAAAAAAGCACTGATCTGACTTTTCAACTGGGGTAATATCACGTTTGATCTGTATATACAGCATCAACATCGTCCAGCTCGAGCAATTTGGACATCAATTCCTTGTTCAAGTCCATGGCCTCATCATCAACCTGCGACCCACAAAATAAGCATGATATCATTGCACCAAACATGATATGAGGATATAATTTTACATTGGACTAATGAGCAACGATTATCTTCAGAATGAACACTTAGAATTTCATTGAAGGATATAATTTTGTACAAATTTTTTGTTTATGTACACGGACCAGCTTATCTCGTAGATTGCTGTTATAACCTTATGAAACTAATAGATTCGCTTTTAATTAGCTCAAAATTTCCAAGTAGAATGTATGAGAAAGAACCAGGCAAAAGAAAATAAATGGAACAAAAACCCGTTTTCTGTATTGGCATACCTCAATCGGAGTAAGAGGAAGAAGCTCGAATCCATTGTCAGGTTCAAATGTTATTCCTTCCTCGCGTAGCTTTGTTAATATGGTGGGGTAGTTCTCTGATGAACTTACAATTTTAAAATATCTACAGCAAAAATCAAGCAAAAGTTAAAAATAAAATAAAAATCTGAAAAAAATATGTACATGAGCATCATCCTCAACAGGATACTCAATTAAGAAAGAAAATATGTAACCTTTTCAGTATATTTATCAGCCTTGCATGTGCAAGATAAATACTTATCTAGCATTTTACAAGATCCAGCATATATTACACATATTTGGAGTGCAGTTCGAAGCAGAATATACATATTTGGAGTTCAGTCAAAAGATTGAACCTTACATTTGAATCATGTCCCTACCAAATTATGGACACGAGACTCTTCTGAGCACAAATTACCTATGTCTGACATATTCTATCATAAAACAGAGTACAGTTAAAATTATATTATCTTTCTAACCAAATGTAATTTTACAGCAGATTCATGTAAAACGCAAACATAAAGGGATCAGGACAACCGAATACTTTGAGGAGCCATTGATAACATACATACATACGTAGGAACAATATCTTGTACCTTTCATTCATTTCCTCCTCGGCATCATCTTCGTCCACTGAGGGTTCAATGACATCATCAGCGCCAGCATCCAAAGCAACAGCAAGAATCTGATCTCTATCAGCATCTGTAACTTTTACATTTACAACCCGAGCACGTTTAAATTTGAAACTGATGGATCCAGGATCTGCCATTTTTCCCCCACAATCCTTCACTACCTCTCTGACAGCTGCCACCGATCTGTTTATTTTATCCGTCAACACCTCAACTATTATGCCAACTCCACCATAGCCATAAACCTAAATATGCAAAAGAAAACAAGCATAATTTGAGATTTGTGCAACATTGGCTACAAGGTGAACTGTGATGAGTCTGATTACATTATCTTTTAAGGGAAAACTGCACTGGAGTCCCCAATTATTGCACAAGTGGCAAGTTGGTCTCCAACCTCTAAAAAAATGAGCAAGTTGGTTGCCAACCTTTCATTATTGTTGCACAATCAATCCTCGTCGATAGAAAACGCCCAAATCTCTGTTATGCCTTCAAGTGTCCAACTTTACAAAGCTATATTTTGTTTACCAACTTGGGCCAGGTGCTGAGAAATTTGGAGTGACACACATTTCCATAATAGACGTGATAATTTACCGGAGACTTGGATGCTTTCTTTCATTAGAGACTAATTATGCAACTATAAGGTCGAGGACCAACTTGCTACTCAAGCAATAGGTCTCACTGACGCTGAAATTTTTCCTTATGTTAATAAGAACGGATATTGCAGATTATGTGGCCACTACCTCGTATACTTTCTCAATATAAGCTTCCTGGCCCTTCTCAGAAGCTCTCTTGATGTTGCGCTCTATGATTTCCTTAGGTACATCGAGCTCCTTAGCTTTCTCAAACAATGCAGCAAGAGCTGTATTCGATACTGGACTTGCACCACCTTTCTTGACCCTAGGACATTCACATAGAAAAATCAGGATCTTGGTATCATTTTAAAATCTCATGCTATCTCTCCATACAACAGAAAAATTAATAAAAGAAGCAAATTCCTTAATAAAGAAAGGTGTTGGCTTTGAAAACGGAAACCGGTGGTAGATGGTCTACTGAAAAGCCTAAAGGATGTAAACAGCAAGCAAGGCCCTTGTTATGGGTGACCTGACCACATAACCAGTGCTCCGGCCAGCTGTCATTGTAACCAACCCACCAGTCTCAAACCAGCTACTGTCCCAAACAGTATGTTACAACACAACTCCTCGGCCCCCTTTAAAAGAAACGTGAAATTTAGTTTCTTTCTGATTGCTCACCACATATGTTTTGCAGTCTTAATGAATATAATTCTGTGTGTTTGTACAATGTAGGTTTGTGTATCTTCTGGATCCTACCAAAGATAGGCTACGAATTATAATTTGTCATATCACGTGTGGAAAGGTTGTAGAAACTAACTTACGCAGATACGACTTCCTTCCCAATTTTTGAATACAGCTTCGTCTTCTTAGCATCTTGGGCAGTCTGCATGTAAGACGCATTTCTGAAAAATTAAAATCTAATCAAAAGGAACTCTTATTTTCAACCTCAAAAAATTAAAAAACAGATTATGAAGAGATTCTAACGATCAAATACCGATGCATCATGTTTCTCGTTTTTCTATGGACAAACAGACTTGTTCACTGTCACAACTCAATTAAACAGATTGAAAATGGAGATACTAGAACAAGGATTATATGATAGAATATGAAATACAATTGCAAGATCTACCCAATAAGATGCCCATCAATTTGATGTCATCTGCATTTAAGCAAGGGTAAATTTAAAGGAGACTACAGCAGTCATTCAGCCAGATCAAAATTGCATAATCCTATCTTGTCAATTTAAAAAATAAATAAATAAATAAAAATAATCACACTTTGAAAATTATGATACCAATCCTTGTATATCATCCACTGAAATGCTCTACGAATCCTTAAAATATATGTCATCGAGGTTGCATTTATGACAAACAGATCAACAAGTGCCAGAGCACTTCTGACAGTTCTAACATCACAAACACTAGCGCAAAAACAAAAACACAAGCAATTGAAACATACATTGATCCTCCTCCTCTGACCTCATTTTTAATCAAATAACTTGATAGCAAAATTTGCTCCAAAAAAGTATTAATAAGTTGCATTCAACATCTGTACCATGTGGCTACCTTTCTTCCAGCAATTTTGCAGGAACGTCTACCCATACATAGAAGAGGGAAAGTCGAAATCTTTCTAATGGAATTGACCGAATGAAGCTCATATACCGAGACCCATAACCCAGAAGGTGAGTAACACGAAGAAGATTGTAGCTTTCTACTTAAACAGCATGTTCCTGAACAAAAATTAAAAACAAAATTCAATATGATCAAATCTCAAATCTTCAATCAAAATTGTAGCTTTCTAGTTAACAACCGTGTTCGTGAATAAAAATTCAAAATAAAACTTTCTATAATCAAAGCCCAAACTTTCCATCAAAATCTTAATCAAGACTACAATTGCGTGTATTTTGTGTGTACAATAAAAATCCCAATTACAAGTTTCACATAAAAATCCAATCTTTAATGTGTGTGCCTTTCATATATATATATTCAAAGAGAACTAGGGTATATGGGTTACCGAGAAGAGTGAAGGAGTTTGAGGGTTTAAGAGAAACCCCATTTGAGAATCTGAGGAGTAATGAACCGAATGCTCTGATTGTTGAAGATGAAGGAGACGCAGACGCCATTTTCACTTATTTTCTGGAAATTGGTCTATCTCTTTGGTTCTTTTTCTTTTTCCTTCACAACAGATTTTAGGAAAAGTGATTAGCGTGCGGCTTATTTTCCTTTTCTTTGTCCTCCAGTTTTAAGTTTCGAGGTTTTTTAAGTTATTTTTTATAAGTGAATAAATAAATTATTTTTTAAAATGTATGTTTGGAGAAAATGTACATAGAAGCAAATGAATGTTTGGTAAGTGATTAATTAAGTGTCAAAATTATCATATAGATGTAAATTAAAATTGTACTAAGTAAAATTAATTGCTTTATGAAAGAAATTAATTAATTGATCGAGGTCAAGAAATTTACTAAGTCAATTAAAATCAAAGTCAATAACTAATTTATTATATTATCTTTTTTAAATGTTTTATTTTTCCTTGTTCATTTAGAATTTATACATAATTGACGGAGTAATATTATTTGGTCCCAATAATTTTAAGTAGTTATCTACATGATACTGCATACTAAGCTATATAGCATTATTTTAACAAATATGGTTCAAAACTTTTGATTGGATCAAGATTTCGACTCTTAATTTGAGTTGGGAGCGTTTAAAAATCGAAAATATTTCTCAATACATATCTAGAGCATTAATCCACATCTAGATTGTGATACAAGCACGTAAAAAAGCAAAAATATATCATAGTTGTCTAATTTAAGAGTCTTGATCTTCGATTGAATTTTCGGGAATAATAATTTTTCTAAAATTAAAAATAGCTAGCAGGGAACCATGAATGAGCATCATTATTTTTTGCCATTGAGGAGGAAATCCATATTTTACAAAATTGCTTGCAAATCATTTTTCATCTCCCCCTTAAAAAAGATTTAATTCATCATATATACATGTATTTTAATTCTAATTTGCAAGGGTGGGTATTTTTTCCAGGAATCAGACCGTACCAAATAGAACTGGTCGGTTCTGTAACTTCTGTTCCATTCCTCTGCTAAACGGGTTGATTTTGGGATAATGCGTCAAATCTGTCAATCCTGATCATGTTCTCAATATTGTCTTGAGAATCGATAATGAATTTGGTTTTCTCAATTTTTTTTTTACTTGCACCAAGATGCACTAGAACTTTGAATACTAAATCCCAAAATTATTTTCACATTAAAATTTGATTTTCCATATACTTTTTCTTCTTATTTCCTTTAATAGGTAATCAAAATTCAAATTTAAATAATTTTATAAATACCTTACAAATTCCCGGCTTCACTGCAACCTTAGGGGAAAAAAATATTTGTAGTTCATTTTTATCTTTTTTTTTTTTTTAAGTTACCAACCATCAATAATCAAGATTCTTGAAGATTACTAAAGATAATCAGGTTATTGTTATACGGATTTTCTTAAAAAACTATTTTTCAATCGAAATTTTACCGTTTATGCTTTGTGTAATAGTTCATCTTTTTTTCACCTTTATGAGTTGATCGTGAGCTTTGGAGTGGATTTTGTTTGTTGTATTATTCAATTGATTTTTCGTATTGTTAGATTAAAAAGAATGACAAGTAATTTCATACTCAATATTTGTCTATTTTCAATTGATAGGTAATTACATACTTTATTTTTATAGTTTTTCACTATAAAGAATCGGACTGGACCGCAACGGAACCAATTGATTTGGTTTCGGTTCAATTTTATAGTTGGATAATTTTAAAGATTCTCATTGGTGCTGGAAACCGAACCAAAATCGCGCCCACTTTTACTGATTTGTACGAACTTGTGCTATCATTAAACTTGAATGCCCTAATCACTGCTGCAACGGCCGTCATCCTCCACCATGGCATCTACACTAACATAAGTTGAGAGATTCAAATACTTCTATCAATTTACTCTCTCTCTCTCTCTCTCTCTCTCTCTCCCCACCACACATGGCATAGTACGCAGGTTGCAGATTTTCTCTGAGCGCCACTTCTCTTCCATGCCAAGAAGCAGTTCTCATAAATTGTATTTCTGCAAGTCCCACAAACCACTACCTAGTCTTCTTTTCCCATTTCTTCCAAACAAACTGGACAAATACTCCCATCTTCCACCACCACCGGTGGTCGGGATCGCTCGGCCAGGCATTAAAAAATAGCTGTTGAAACCTCTCACGTAGGGTGACACTGGCTAATGCTTCAGTTAACGTAGGCAAATTCATAGGCGATTGAGTTGGTATGGCCGGAGAGTTCTCCTCCACAAGCACGAATCATCGAGTTGAACGCCCAATACGCGGATTAGAACGAATAAAATGTGCTCGCAAGGAGTCATCCGAGGACCCCGATCAGGGCAAGTACATGATGGGGTAACGCATAAATTAATAGTATAGACATTTCATGTTAAACCTAATATAAAAAACATGGAATCTAACCTATGGAGGAGACAGAGTTGGTGGCAGAGAGCTCAGATTACGCGTTCGGCTAAGCGTTGCGGGCGGGGATGGTCGGGTGGGGATGAAGTAGTTGCAAGGGATTACATTTTTGAGAAGTGCTAGGGGTACATTAGAGTTCACATAATACTCACATAGGGTGAGACCGACTCAAAAGTGGATCCTATATTATGGATGAAAGTTATGTACAAGTAGAATTTTCTTACATTTTTTGAAGTAAAAAGTAGTCAATGACAGTTGGGAGTTATTGAGAAATAGAGGTTGAAATTCTTTGGACAGTTTAGAGGGGCACGTGAGGGATAGTGCAATTTGGACCTTCCTATAATAGTTGTGTTTTTGGCACATCATAATTTATGAACTTGGCTATAATGTTTACTTGTCCAGTAGATAGAGAGCCATCGAGAGACCAAAACTTCATTATTAATTTGAGAAAGAAGGCATTTTGCGGTAATTCAAAGTTACTTATTTTAGATGCTAGCTTAATATTTAATTTTAAACACTTCGTATCTATTTCCCCTTTTCTTGCATCCAAAAGCCCCGTTAATGAGTCTCTTTCGATTCTCTCATCCAATCTTATAATGCACCCTCGACTCTCACGAGGTCGCTGGCATTGTCAAATGTTCCATCACAAAGCAAGCTTTTTTCTGAATACAACAAATGTGAAACTGATCAAGTCAGAGAAAGAAAGCAGTTGGACAATTGTATACACCATGGTTCACTAGTAGAATTGGCAACGTTGTTGAAAAGGTAATATTTATCAATAAATTTTTTTAAAAAAATCATACATGTTCTCAAGCATGTTTTCGAAGTATTTATAATAAATTACAAATAGATAGAAACGAGTAATAGATGAATGACTAATACTTGCAGGTGTCATTAAATGCGTATATAAAAATTGATTTGACAAATTATAAACATTAACAATACAGTTTAGTAAATTTACTTTTAAACATAGGCCCTAGTTGGGAGGGATTAAATTTTTCTATATTAAATCAATTCTCATTTTCAACAACACATTCTTCAATAAAATAATATTTTCCATCACATCAATAATTTTTTCTTCTTTTTCAACTACACATTTCCCATCATATCACTATTCAAAATCAATTCTTCCCCCAAAAATCTCTCCCAAACAAGCTCATAGTGTGACGAGTGACGTTCAAGATCTGGTAGGATTTGGAAAGAAGGTAACATGATACAAAAAGATGAAACTATTATTAAAATATTAAATATCAATAAAAATGAGATTAATTTGTTCTTTTTTAAAAGTCGAGAGTTAATTTGCTTCTGAAGCAAGAGACTAGGGACCAATTGAGAAGTTTTCTCAAAAACAAATTATCAAAAGTACAACGTTGTAAGCATAACGTTCCAACAAGTAACATCTTCTAAAACCTCACCCAAACCCTGATTCGATCCTCGAACAAACTGCAATTAACAATGGCTTCTCGCTACAGAACGCTCTCCAGACCCGCGGTTAATCTTCTCAAGTCCGCAATTTCAAAGCCTTCATTGAATCCCGGATCTATCCAATCCTCACGCTCATCTCCATCTCTTTTCTCAAGGTTGTTTTTTTTTTTTCCTTCAAAACACTAAATACATTCCTTTGCAAAGCCCTATTTTATTTTTGAATCAAGCTTCAGTTCTGAACATTTTATGTGTTATCTCACATGGTTTTGTTTAAAATGGGTTTCTTGACATTTAAATGTCAGTATCCCGAATTGGGTTTATTTAAAATCCAATAACAATTACGTGGATTTTTTATTTTTTTTTCAAAACCGTAAACACGATCCCTCCTCAGTTAAATGCCGTGCCGTTTTCTATTCTTAACTCAAGATTCGATTTTGAATTGTAATTTTCTCTGTCGAAATGCTAAATATTTAAGACTCTTATATTCTTGAAATTTTACTTTTGAATTTTAGGCCATTAGCTCAAATAGGTGCATTCCAGTCTCTACTACCTCTCCACACAGCTGTCTCCTCTGCTCGGCTTACCTCTTGCCTTGGGACCGACACCAAAGGCTGCCGGTCGCTATCTCAGGGTATGCTCTGCAGTGCCAACCCTGGTGTTTGATAAATTTTACAATGTTTCTGTAAGCATACTACTTTTATCTTTAATAGTTCTTGCCACGTTGGTAGATTTCTATTTTTCTTTTATGGGTAAATTCTTGCGTTCCTTTGTTTACATGTACATTATGTGGGATTGATACAGGCGATCCTTTTTGGCTGTGCTTAATAATAAGTCTCTAGAAAGCAAGTCTACAAAACTAAGTTTTGTTAATCATGTTTCGCAAAAGATGTTTTACTTCTAGTACTCAGAATGTATTTGATGGATAATTTCTAGTTTAACTAAAATGAAACATAGGGAGAGAGAGAAAAAAAATTATGGCATGTGGTGACATGTATGTGGAGAGTAAGTAGGTAATTTACTCATTCCAGAATCCATAATGGAAAAGTTGATCGTGTGGATGTTGTACACGCTTTATTCTGCACTGTCCACAGCTCATCTCTAGTTGCAATTGTGACCTATCTTCGCATCAAGCTCTTGTGGTATATTTTGACTCCTTGTCTGTCAAGGGTGTTAGTTAGATGTGGGTGCTCAAAGTGTTGCCTTTACTGGTCACCTGTGCCATGTATGATCCAACACGATAATTTTGTTGAAAGTTTTAACTTTATAGAAGTTTGGAAACTTGTGCTATAGATTCTAGATATCTGTATTGTCGGACTATCTTTTTTCAAATGAAATGTCCCAGTTTGATGCAAAGCGATCAAAAAGGCGAGATTATAATGTCTTTTCTTTCCTCTTTGGACAATTTGAGGTTTTTAGGTAAAATAATAATTTAGGTGTAAAATGTTGATGCTACATGGTGGAAGGAAAATTGGCAATGATGCCAGGAACTAGCTTTCAAGCATATATCTTTTTGGAAGTTTAGGTTTTGGTTGTAGGTATTCTTTTATTTTCGCAGACTATTTTATATTTTAGTTCTTTTAACTCATGTTTTAAACTTGTTTTTCGTGGAAATTGTAATTTTGTAGTGCAGGGCTGTGATGTAGCCTATCGAGGTCTCAAGTTCTCGAGCATCGGTTGAGTTTCAAATCAAAAGCAGTTTCTTAATTAACTTCGCTATTTTCTTTATTTTTTAGTCACAAGTTCTAATCTAATCATAAAACCCAACAGCCAATTGACATTTATTAATTCGTAAACTTCCGAGCAAGTGATGAATTTGATGTTTCTATGAGCAATTTTGCTCAAATCTTGCAAAAGCGAAGCTATTATCTTCTTTCTCTACTTCCTCCTACCCTCCACAATCACCAACAAAAATGTTTGATGTATGTACACTTCGTGCATGTTGGGTACACAACACTCAATATGACTCAACAGTATAATAAACAAGATTTTAGCTTCTTTTTCTTAGTGTCGTTGAGGACTATCCATCTATGTCAAACATGCAGTCAGAGTTGTTCCATTGTGCTCATAATTTCATTTTGTCTTGCAATGCATTCATACGTACAATTGATAACCTGCGAATTGTCATGATTATATGGTCAGTTAGAAAAGAAAACTCCTCCCCCCCCAACTATTTTTGTGTATGCGATATTTCCATAGGTTATTTTATTATTCATTGTATTTTAATATTTAAACCTTGCCTCATTGGGAGATGGGGATGATATGGATTTGGCTTCTTATCTTCTTGTACAAATTTGGACAAGAACCTGAAATCTGGCTTTTGGGGAAATGGGAAACCATTTAACGTAGCTACTTGCCTTCCCAAGTGCCATCTAGCATTTATTTTCATCTATAGTTGAATTTTGTGCATGTTTGGCTAATTTAAAATTTTAATTATATGTAAATAGGTTAGCTTGAATAAATAATCTTTTGTTTGTTAAAGTTAGAAATAAGTTACTTGTTTTAACAGTAACTTTTCAGTTCTACCTCACCGTCAAAATAACTTTCTTTCTTTTCCTGTTTAGTAACAAAAAGTAACATGTCAAAACATGTTTAGAAGCGAAAAGTTTCTTTAAATAAATATAACTTAAAAGTAAGACAAAACATTGTTGTTGTACATGTCGACAATTTGTGAGCTCTATTTTTGTGAATGTATGTTTTTGTAGCAGCCACTGGTCAGTCATGTTGTAAATATCACCCGTTTTTTTTTTGTTCTCGCATTCTTTAGCTACTCCTGGAAAAAAGATTGTTATGCTACCAGCCTATTACCTGATTTGTCTATTTGTCACATGTCTACGACTGCAGCTTTTGCACGTCGCATAAGAGTTCTATAACCTTATTGGTGTCATCATCGCTTATGGTTTCTCTGGTTTGCTCAGAACTAGGTCTCTGCGTGCCGCGATGAGAGACTAATTGTTGAAGATGGACGAAGTGATTTGATCAATGATTTAGGACTTCCGTTTGATTTATGTGATTTTCCCATTTATCGGAATGAAATAAATGTCCACAATTTTGTAAAACTTACATTGATGAAAACCTTGGATTGGTATTGCTTTGTTGTCATCTTAAATAGAGAGATTTCAGTTCTTGCTTATTTTCATGAATAATCTTGCAGTGGTAATTCAATAATTGAGCATATTTACTGCAAAAATCAATGAAATAGTTTATATTTCAGCTACACCTTTAGAGCATGGATCGTGTGACAGATTATCCTCTCGAACTAGCTACCAACCAGTATGACCGTTGAAAATGTCAGAAATCACAGCTTCATTTTCTGCATTCAGCAGATCCTTTTAATTATTTAAAGCTTGTTTGTCATGGACTTGTAGTTTTCAAGCAATTTAGGGATTGTTTTCTTCGTGTTTCAGTCTTTAGTTTTTAGTTTTGAATTCATTTTGGGTTTTGTTTTTTTAATGTTTATTTCGAGATTGTTGAAAACGCGTTCTTTTTTGTCATTTCGAAAAATTATTTTCAAAAATAAAAAAATGAAGTTTTTGCTTGATTTTAACTAAAAACAGTTAAAACAGTCTTTTTGGCGTTTTTCGTTTTCTTTGTAAATTACTAAATTTTAAACTCGTTTTGGGAAATTCGTTTTTGAAAATAGGTAAGTAAACGTGTTTTCAGTATTTTCGAAAACTAACCCTGAGGGGTTGCTCAATTGGTCAGGTCTTCAATGGTCACCAGTTCGAGTCCCCTCAAGGCCACTGAGGTGAGTATCTGGTCGTAAACTTCAGGGTCCCGTGGAATTAATCGAGATGCGCGCAAGCTGATCTGGACATCCACAGTTATCAAAAAAAAAAAAAAAGTATTTTCGAAAACTGAAAATTATCTTAAAACAGCAAAGATAACCGACACTTAGCATTTCCCAATTTTCTGCCCCTTTCTCCATTGTACGATTAACTAAATGATTTTTCCCACTTTAAATTTTCGCTCATTCTCCGTTGTACAGTGAATAAGATTTAGCCGATATTTGGTGAAAATTAAAATTTTAAATTTAGTCAAAGTCAATAATTAATTTTTAACTACATATTTCACATAACATATAACTTTTTAACCATATATTTCATCATTTTTTATCAAAATTTACTAAAAGTTTTATTTTAATCCCCACCAAACCAGGCTTATATAAAATCCAAATAACCATATAAATAAACTAGAAATTGAAGGAATTTTTAAGAGTAAAATAACATATAGAACATGGTCCTATTTAAGCAAAAACTGATGATTTAATTAATAATGTTATAATACTTATTTAAAAATGAGTTTATACAAAGACTTGTGATAAAAAAGAGTGGTGGCATCATAGGCATGTGATTACTGCTAAAATGCTGCACTATAAATTAAATTATTATTATTATTACTGCTACTTTAACTTATTACAACACAATTAACTATTTAATTAAATATTAAAGTACTGTCCTTTGGATCAGTGCTGCCTTGGATCGCCCATACAGTACAAAGCTAATGGCATCTTCAAAACTGTAATAGCTTTTAATTAATGTAAGTTTCTAATTGAATAATTGCGTTTACTAATACTCCTTAAATGTTAATTTTTTGTTTAGGCAATACAAAAGTTAATACGATTGATAAAGTAATACTCATAAGTCATGAAAATGAGTGAATTAATGGAATGTTTTCATTGCACGTCAATTTGATCTCTCGATATATGTTTCAACCGAGTTATAAACAGTTTATAAAAATATTCAAATAACTTTTTATTCACATTTTTTGAGAAATCTACAAGTAGTATTCACTTATCCATAATTTATTTATATCTATTTATAATTTAAATCATTTGTAAACACTTCCAAACGTATAGGGTATTTACTTGGTCTCTCTCGAAAAGGTTCCACATATTGAATCATCTCGCTTAAAAGTTTGAATTTGTTTGAGCCCAATTTTAAAAAAAAAAAAAAATGAATTTTTTTTTGTTGAAGGAGGAACCCACCAGCGGAGCCTCGACCACCCAAAAGAGGCGAAGACCCGAATACTGTGAGTGTGCACTAGGTAAGCCCGGTGCGACGGGCTCGACCAAAGAAATATTGACAGAGGATTCAAATTCGTGACATTTGCAATAGTGTTATGATAGAGAACGTGTAGTTAAAAAATAAGAAAAAAAATTTAAATTTGCGTGTAATATTATTTTATTGAAGAATGGGTTGTTTGAATGGATTAAATCACTGTTCAAGAATGTATTTTAATGGCAAAAATGGAGCTATAACAAGGGCTAAATGACTAGGAGGAAAATAATTTATTTTCTATTTTAATTTGTATCTCCAACACATCCCGATCGTGCATGTCTGAATGATTTCTTCGTCAAATACCTGATATGTAGAGTTTTTATAATTGAAATTCAACGAAACATGAATTCATGACATTAGATGCTTTGATATCATGTCATTAGAGAAACAAATATTTATTTGTATTTATATTTTTAACATGATATATTTGGCATGTGTTTGATAGAGATTAAAATCAAATTTTCAGTAGGTTTTGATAAAAATTGATGAAATGTGTGGTTGAAAAATTATGGGTATCACAAAATGTGTGGTTAAAATTAATTGTTAACTTTGACTTAAAATTTTAATTCAAATCAAACAGGGGTCATATGCAGTGTTACATTTTATTGAATCGTACATCAATTTAATAGATGATATTATCTAATTTACCTTATCGAATATGTCATATTTTTGTTATCAGTGGTACACGGACTTCTCAAACTAGATCATTCTATATAAAATTCGATCTAAGTATTATATCAAAATTAAAATTAAATCGTGATTTCATTAGTGTAGCAAATTCAATAAATTATTTGCCAAATCTTCGAGATGTTTTGAAAAATTGACAAAATTTAGTGTATATTTCCAACCCTTTATATTTTATTATCTATTTCCCTAGAGCCAAGAATGGGTGGCAGAATTGAATTCTGTGCATAACGATATGGGAACAAACCCCAATTGGATATTATCCAAGGTAGCACAAAACGATGGGGAAAAAAAAATTTGCTCAGTAATTGGTTCAAGAATTCATAACAGATTTGAAAGGAAATTACATCGTACAAATTCAATGAATTAAAACTTACTTTTTTTTCTTTTTAGAAAAGTAAGTTTTAATCACGCTTAGAGGTGCACTAAATCAGTTGTCTGATATTGGGCCGTTAAGTTGATTAATCAAGTAATCACCACCATCAGATGCATCAAACATCATGTTTTGATGGAGAAACTGGAATTCTTGTAGCTCTTTCTGTCTTCGCAGCTCTAAAACCTTGCGGTGCGAATTGGAATGCTTCGTCAGTACAAATGTCGGGCTTGCTGCAGGCCTGTACTCTGGGACAAGACGGCCCGACTTGTACCTCACTCCACATGCATTGCATAGTGTCTTTGGCCCCATTGGACCGGTCCTCCATTGCGGCGTCTTGTCCGTTGCGCAATGGAGGCACTTTCGGCTCCCACTGCAGTCCGCAGTGGCTGCATTGTTGGAAACTTCCTTTTTATTGGTTGGGAACTTCACCTTTACTTTGTCCGAGTTCAGGGACGATGACATTGCCGATGGTGTTGGGGACAAGGCCGAAAGGCGGGATGCCCAATTTGCAGGGGCACCCCGTGAGCGCTTGCTACGAGCCTTCGCCGGGATTGACAGTTCGGGCCGCAACATGGTGGCGTTACAGGTGGTTTTAGGCTGGAATTGGTGTTGGTGAGGTTCTGAAGGTTCACCGGGCCGGGGTTGCATTCCTTGTATCAACTGTAACTTCTGCAAGTCCTCACTTGACAACGACTCCTCTCCAAAATTAGATAGCCACTCCAACTCAGCCAAATCTTCATACTGTAAATACAAATATAAAAATGGCAATTCGTATCTATAAAATGGTGAAAGAAAGGAAAATTATTTCTAGAGCAAATCAAAAGTATTGAAACTGTCCAAATATTTTAAAGATTTTAACCATTAGCGGTAGAAAATGGATATTTAAGATTCTTTCTTTACTTGGACATTTGCACAATCTCATTAAAAGATTAAGATTTTAAAGAACGAATAAATTCATTTATTTAAATTTTGTCAAAAAGACAAATTTTACATTATACAATGCATGTAAATATTATTTTAATTAATTGCTGCACGAATATAAATTAATTTACCGGCACGCAAAGTTCACTAGAGAACTGGCCGTCGGCGAAACTCCGGCAACCAATATCTCTGGCGAAATGTGGCTCAATATTGGTTCTGGAGACATTGGAAGAGTCGGTAGAGGTTCCGGCCATGGTAGTGGCGTCAAAAGCAGCCTCCAAGTCCGCCATCATTCCATCGTCATTCGGGAAGTCTAGGAGATCTTCAACGACGAAATGGTCGTCATTTTTCGAATCGAAAAATGGTTTTTCAGGTGTGAATTGGTTGGTATAGTAACCTCCTTGGAAGAATTCTGGGGTTTCCATTGAACTGTGTGAAAACTACGGCGGGGTGTGTGGGAAGTTAAGTTTTGGAGGAGATAGATATGAGGTGAAGATGAAGTGAGAAGGGTTTAGGTGGACAGCTAAAATATTGGACTTTAATGAGGAAAGCGTTATGGCTTAAAAAAGTAAAGATTAGGGTGTTTTAAAGTGTCACCAGAGCATGTTTAATTATAATTCAAAATCAAAATATATATTTACTTTATTTGGTCTTCTAAAAAGCATAACGTGTGATTAGGCATAGAAATCAAGTTCGAAACTTTACGAGTATGGGAGTAAAAAAAGAGTTACTTAATTTTATTATTAATTTAAATACACATTTCTAAAAATTATTTAATAATTAGAATAGCACGTACCGAATATCTAAAATTATAAAACACCATATTCATTTTTCATAATTTCAACTTTCAATTAAACAAGTCCTACTTAACAAATTTATATAAAATTCATACATTCTTTTGAAGTTTTCAACAAAACGATAAGTTTCAAAATCTTAATTACATAATACAGATAGCATCGTAAATTAAATCTTATCTAAATCTTTATCGAATAAAGTCATTTTTGAATTTTGTATAGATAAAGTCATTTAAATTTTGAAACTAAAGTAAAAGTCTTTTAAAAAAATAAAAATGATGAAAATGTTAATAAACTATAGTCAAATAAAATATTTAAAAAAAAAAGGAGAGAAAAAGAATAATAAAGTGCGCCTAAGCGTGAGCAAACGATTAACTTAACAGTTGACCGCTTAATTTGTACTTACTGTTAGTCAAAGCGTTTTATCTGCTGCTGTCATCTAGGCGCATTTCTTAGAACACTGCATTTAAGTTACTTTTTTCAATAAAGAGTATGTTTGACAAGTTAAAAATTTTACTTCACGCACAAAAGGACATATTATTTTCGATAAATTTACATTTGTTTTCATCCTCAAACAAATGAGAAATGTCTACAAATGATAAAAGACAAATATTTTAGGATAAATCTATATGTACATAATCATTGCACATAATGGATTATATAGCCCATGTGAAAGAAATCTGATTGTGGATGTGAAGTGTGGAAAAGTCAAAAATTGTAAACTACCAATGAATGCGCGCCACATGTCAATTATGTAATATATTATGTACTTGTATCGTGGTCCAATATTTTATGTGTTTCTTCATCCTACTCACTGTGTGCAATTCGGTGGATACTCTTCGACAATGAGAGAGGGCTCAATCCCTGTACAATCACAGTACAACTAGATATAACAAAAGGCGAGGTAGTTGATGTGATTACAAGGCATCCTTGAATGTTGAAATACATCGTCTTAAAGTCTTAAATGAAAATTGCTTTTGACGAAGATTTTTGTTTTTGTTATAGGCAAAGTTGGAATGAAACTAATATATGATAACAACAAATGAAAATTATAATGAACCGATCCCATTTTAATACCCACTTCCAAATTTACCCCAGGTCATAAAGCCTATTTTTTTTATCAATTAAAATTTTTGTTAGCTAATATATTGATCGAACTTTATTTTTCACCATATATATCGTTGAACCAGCTTCAATTTCTATCCACTTTTTCACTACATATTTGATATTTCATGAAGGGCCATATTACATGTAAATAAAGGTTTGAGTTGGCAGATTTTGGTACATTGATCTTGACAACACCTTTCTCCAATCAACTTTCAGATTTTTTACGCATAGAAGATGTCAATCATGGTATACACTTTGTGTGTATGAGTAATTTAATCCTTTCATGTTCACTCATGTTTGTTTCGGATTAAAATCAAATTTTAATTTCCACCAAACACCCACGTATAGGCAAGCAATAATTGACTGACAAGCCCTCCGGGACATAGTTCAGTGATGCAAATGACGGGAGTTGGGTAGTCTCAGTTGAGCTGGCAGCCGCAGTGTGAGTGTTCGATTCATACCTCTTACAAGGTATGAAATTGAACTCTTGTAGGTATCAATATGGCAGCTCTTGTACCCTTACCTGTTGAAGCACATCTCTCGATTTACCTCATCCACAATGCTCTAGGAGCAAGGCGGGGCTCAACCTTTTTATAATAATTGACCGACAAATTTCAAATTGGGGTCCCACAACCAACAAAAATCAAGAGATACACGACCAAGACAACAAACACTGATCATGCTGGTTATGATTATCCATTTGTACTACAATAATAACTTCAATGTAAAACTTCAATCATGTATAGATTGCTTTTCGAGTTAGAATACCGTGGGTACATGTCTTGGTACGTAGTTTAAAAAAAAACAAAGATAAAAAAAAAATCACTTCTTTTCTAATAAGCAACTCATTTAAGATTTGAACCTTACTGAACTTATCGAATTTGGTTCACAAAATTTATACAGGAGGTATGTGGCAGTTTGTAGTTGAAAGATGACAAAAATAAAATAAAATGAACAACGTAGATGCTGCCAGCAGCATATGTAAAAATTCTGTGAAGAAAACTATTCTACACTCATAATTATTCTTAAGATTTGGACAAATTATGAAGATCTTTCCTTATGTTTATGATAATTTTAGAAATATTCCTCATTTTATAAAAAATACACAAATTTTACTTATTACAAATTTTCAAATAAGGCATAAATTTCTTGAGATTTATAACAATTCACACAACTTTCCCTTATTTTAAGTTTTTGAATAACACATACTTTCATAGGCCGTACTTCACATGTTAACATATATAATAGTGGTAATGCTTAAAATAATCTTATACAAATTTTCTCACTCATTAACAATTATATAATACAAATATCATATTAACAATTCTACGAAAAAGTAATTAACACGGTTCATTTCAAGTTCTTCAATCAGAAGACAAAATAGTATCCTAATAAAAAAAATACTAAACGTTTTATTTTTGGCAATAAACAACTACTCTATATGAACATATAATAAATTTTTTAAGAAATAAGGCATATGTAGTGTTCGTTTAAACTCCACGTGATCGATCATTCAACGATTTCAATTTCTTTTCAACTCTCCATTATTGCAAAAAGAATAAAACTAGTTATAAACTTAGTGAAGTGGGTGTACGTGTGACACCAATGAATTATGCTTCTTGTACACTCTTTGTGTACATGGAGTTTGACACTCCTTTGTAAATTCAAAAATGGAGTGCCGGGAAAGTGTGTTGTATTTTTAAACTGGCCAATCGTGCTGCAACATGTGGCACAATGTCAAATCTGATGTCAAAAATAATGTACTTGTAGCATGATTGGACACCAATCCCTTTTTGTAGACAAGGTAAGGTGTTAATGCTGCCATCATTAATTGACCTTGACGAAATGAAAAAAAAAAAATTTAAAAATATAAGAGAATAATAAAAGCCTTGTCCCTTTTGTCATGATACAATTTTTTCTTATATTTAAGAATGATTTTCTAAAAATCCTATGAGATATTTCAATAGAAGTGGATTCAAAATAATATTATTTCATTTGTTGTTTCAAATATGGTTTATATAGAGTTAAAGTATTAACGTCATTTGAAAAATATAACGATTTGAAACTTTGAATGCTCAATTAACTTGAATAAGGAAAATAAATGGATAGTAGAATATTTTGTCAATCATATAAATATTATAAGTTACTTTTAATTTATTTTTTATCAAATTTTAATGTTAACCAAATATTCACATCTACTACCCACTTATAAAACTAGTTTATTAACAAATAACACCCATGGGTCTAAATGTCATGGAAAAACAATTAAGAGCAGTGATTGGAGTACAGGAGCCATTTCACAGGCTCCTACCAGGTGAGACACATAGGGGGGAGAGCCAAAATATTTTTTTTAATACATTGGGTGGGGTCCGCCGCTACAGTGAGGGGCCTGTAAGGCCCCTGTGAAAGAACCGACCTGTACTTGCAGCTTAATCCAACAATTAATTCGTATGCCTCGTATTAAAAAATGGTACAAAGAAAATGTTTGGGCTACAATTAAAAAAAAAAAAAATGTTTTCGAATATGATCGAAACAGTTAATTTAAGTAAAATATTATATATTTATAAAAAAATTAATTTTATGAAATAAGTAATTCATTTTAATTTCGATCAATAGAAAATTATTTATTTTGGAACCACTAGCACTCTTTTTGGTTATGGATCTTCTAAATTATTCCCGCAGGAGATTCGGACCCCCTTTTTTTTTTTATCCTTCGAAAAAAAGATTCATTGTCTTCATGAAAAAATAGGTTTCTTATAAGTGAACTATCTAAGCTTAACTAAACATATTATCGCCTTCGAAAGGAGAAAATGGACCATTCATCAAATATGTCGTTGCTTTGCTTAAAGGTCTACAAGTGTTAAGCAGCTTTTTTCCTCTTAATTATTAACATATTCTGTATAATTAATTAATTAACTAACTAATCCTCTGCAATATCCAACGTGAAATTGTCAGTTGACCATGTGATCGTCAAAGCGATAAGTCGACTGTAGTTAGTACCCCACGTGGCAAGCATCTGATAGGATATGGCTTACTC
Organism: Fraxinus americana; assembly: GCA_035079005.1. Taxonomy (NCBI): domain Eukaryota; kingdom Viridiplantae; phylum Streptophyta; class Magnoliopsida; order Lamiales; family Oleaceae; genus Fraxinus; species Fraxinus americana. The sequence continues at coordinate 5,217,957 of CM068713.1, read as the reverse complement.
TTTTCATGATGCTTCCTAGTTCCTTCCTTTCAAAGCAAGGAGCACGTGCCACCGAGCGTCCTCCTAGCACCAAGTCACGTGACATGGGTGAATGACAAAATAAGGAATTAGTAGTAGTACGGTACCATACTAGATGAAATGTATGCTATATTATGCTTAGTGGTGGCAATCGAATCGAGCCGGCTCGTGGGCTCGGCTCGTTGCCACGGAGCCACGAGCCACTTGGGCTCGTCCCCGAGCCGAGCGGCGGGCTCGCCAAGCCCGGCTTGGCTAGTTTTTCCACGAGCAGCTCGTGGGCTCGTGAAAGAACACTAAAAAAATATAAAAAAGAAAAGCTAAGAAAAGCAAAAAAAAAAAAATTGACGAGCCACGTGGCTCGTTTCTCCACCAGCCGAGTCGGCTCGGCTCGACCCATTGACATCTCTAATTATGCTCTGTTTGATTGTCATTAAAATTCTGATTTTAATCTAAATTAAAATCAATAATCAATTTTAATAATATATTTTACGGATTACACATTTTTTAACTACACATTTCATCAACTTTTCTTAAAATCTACTAAAAATCGAATTTTAATTTTCACCAAATAGGGGCTATGCGTTAGCTAAAAAATTATTTCGTACAAATGTATCGATGAGGATCGAACGTTCAATTGTTGTCGGAGCAAGCCCCACGAATATATCGCAATCTATCCAAATAGGTAGGAGTGGCAAATTGATGGGATTAGGATTTGGACAGGAGTGGCAAATTGATGGGATTAGGGTTTGGACAAGTAAAAATGGGTCGAATAATCAGATCACAATCAACTAGCTCAGTCATCTAATATGTCGAAAAGTAAAATTAATATCCATTTCCATTTGAATAATAATGTTAGTTGTGTTTGACATCATTCTACATTGCGGTGGAGCTCACACTATAAAATTCGTTTTCAATTGTAATTTTTTTTTTTCAAGTAATGGTATTTTATCATCATTAATGTTCATTTTTGTTCTACGTATCAGTGAGACCACTATTACATAATTCAACGAAAAAAAAAAAGTATCCCAACATATGACGTGGCAATAATCACCAACTGTGGAGTATGGACTTTGTTGCCATTCAGACTAGTGTTGAAAACAACTAGTCATAAATAATGTTACCGTAAACACGTTCGAGGAATGAATATTGCTATCTCGAACCAGTTTAGGTAACAATGAGCTCATATTTAATTATCCAATAAAATTATAGTGTATTTTGATTCATTAAGCCCTGGTTTGGTATTGACTAAAATCATATTTTAATTTAAATCAAAGTCAAACAATCAATATTAATCACATATTTCATTTGTCCCACAACTTTTTAACCATACATTCTATCAACTTTTATCAAAATCAACTAAAAATTTAATTTTAATCTCCACCAAACAATAGCTAAATTCAAACAGAGAACGCCAAAATTTCAAACTGAATACGCCATTTTTTATTTCAAACTTTTTCGTTGCACATTATAAATACCCAGACGGATGCAGATTTAAGCACAAGTAACAAACATGAATACTATATCAAACAAATTTTCCCTTGATTTGAATTTGTTGCCTGAAAATAAGCCTACACCAAATGATAATAATTCCCATGTTCTACAGAATTTTCAGATTGATTTGAATCAATTTCCGGAAGATGTTACAATGGTTGACAATATGCATCATCCAAACAAGAAAACAAATTTATCCAGTGATAAAAGAAGAGCAATTTTTGAGATGCTAATCCATGAACGACAAACGTGCCAGATTTTTCTTCTAGACTATTGAATAGGAGATGTCAAAAGAGAGTCGAAATACATTTCGAACAAATGAAGGATATCTCTTTCCGTCGTCGAACAAATATAAGATCTTTGTCGAATGCTTTGGATATGTCGAAATCAACCATACATAGGAGAGTCAAAGAAGGACATATTCGTCCACATTCAAATCCGGTGAAACCATATTTATCGGACGAGAACAAGAAAACACGGTTGAAATTTTGCCTATTAATGGTAGATGAAAGTACCCTCGCATCTGCACCTACTTTTGTTAACATGCATAATCAAATTCATATTGATGAAAAGTAGTTTTATATGTCCAAGACATTTCAAAAGTATTATCTCCATCCGGATGAAACGAAGCCATTTCGCACATGTAAAAGTAAAAGGTTTATTACGAAGATAATGTCTTTGGTTGTCATTGCTCGTCCATGAGTTGATGCTACTACAAATGCAGAATTCGATGGAAAAATTGGAATATGGCCGTTCGTGTCTAAGGAACCTGTCAACCGGAATAGGAAGAATCGTGTAGCCGGGACTTTCGAGTCGAAGCCTATTGTGTCGGTAACTAAAGATGTGATCCGTTCATGTGTGATTGAAAATGTATTCCCTACAATCAAATAGAAATGGCCATGTTCAAGTTCTAGGACCATCTTCATTCAACAAGACAATGCAAAGCCACATTTGGATGTTAATGATACCAACTTCGTAGAAGCAGCGAGAAAGGATGGATTCGATATTCGTTTATGTTTTCAACCTCCGAATAGTCCAGATATGAATGTCTTAGACCTTGGTTTTTTTAGAGCCATTGATTCAATTCAACATCAAGAGGCTCCAACTAAAATTGAGGACTTCATTTTAGCAGTGGAGAATGCTTTCCAGGCATTTCCTTCTGAATAGTTGAACAATGTGTTCCTAACATTACAATCATGCATGATTGAGGTGATGAAAAATTCAGGGGATAACAATTACAGGAATCCACATATGAACAAACAAAAATTTATGAGAAATGGGCAACTATCGAATTGCTTCAGTTTGAGCCTGAAGTTATACTAATGGCAGAGGCAGCTCTTAATTCAACATAATAACTTCTTATTCTTTTGCAATTTATATGTTCTTTTGCCTTTTTGTTCTGTTCGTTGTGTTTATGTACCATGTCTTTTGTTCTATTCGTTGTGTTTATGTACTAAGTCAAATGGTATTTGAATTGTTTCCTTATGGCTATCTAATTAAATAGTTTTCACATACGCTCACAGTTACTTTTCCTTCTCTTGGGCAGGTTGTGTGTGTGTGTTGTATGATGGGGGGATACAATTTAAGTATGTTTTCGACTTGCTTTTTTTAATTGTATTATGATTATATCTATTGGCCGGCAGAGGCAGCTCTTTATTCAACCGAATAAATTCAATCGGGTAAAATTGTAAAATTTGCATACGAGCTCCGATTTTGACCCATAATAGCTTTCCGAATAGGGAACGACGACACGGATATAAGGACTCGAAAACAGCACTTTTACGTTATGCCAATTTTTTTCTTTTACATCAGTTGCATAATTTTAGTGTTGTTGCCTATGTCCTAAAGTTTTTTAACATATTGAGACATTTTCAGGACTCATTTCGAGGCTTGTATTTTGAAGATTGAACGATATCATTTGGTGTTATTGCTTTTCCATTGATCAAACTTCAGTTGAACTTACTCCACATACACCAGACGGAAATGTAATGTTAAAAAGATAAAAGATACACCTACTAAACATCTGTTGCACATCAGACTTTCAAAATTTGGTTTTGCTATTTCTTGATATCATCAGCGTCTTTATCAGCAAGAGAATCATTCTGGTTCTCATATATAATTGGGAGATAGATTTTCATCATATGAGAAACAACTTGCTAAAACTCTTGAGAAGCGGAAACGTAACCATCTTTAGTCGGCGGAGCATTCAAATCAAGCAAAGGCCTCACGGCTTTGTTCGAGTTCATATTACTTCGTACAATTGTAGAATCAAGCAATGGCCTCACCTCAATGGAACGTGGATGATTTGTAGAGTTTATAGTCATGGCCTCACCTCACAGAATTGATTTTTATTTGTGGCCTCACCACCTCACATAATTGATTTTTATTTATATGAGAAGACAAAAGAAGAAATGGTAGACACGTTTTGAAGAAGATGATGAAATGTTATTTGTTCTGTGCTTTTCAATAAGCATGCAGTAGTCATTCCATTTTTCCAAAAAGTGGGAAATGGGTATTTGGATGATTTCAAGAATTTGACATATTAATTGGAAAAAATTTAATAAGGGTATATTGATAAAAAAACATAACAAAATATTCTATATTAGGAAACATGCCTATATATTTGGGACAAACGAAAAAAGAAACTCAGCATATATAATTCGGACGGAGAGAGTAGCATTATTCTCAAAAAAATAAGTGATTTTATTTTAAGCCTTGAGGCCATACTTAGCCCCTATTTGACAACCATTATTTCAAACTTCTTTTTTCTTCATACTTATTTTCAACCACATATTCACACAATAAAATATTATGTATGTAAACCCAAAATTTTTCTCAAACTTTTTTACCGCACATTCTCCTAAAAATCACTATTCAAAACATTGTTTTTCAAAACAATGGTTGTCAATCAGCGACTTATTAAAATCGGATTGGATTGACCGATCCGTCCCGAATATCGTCAAATCAGATTGTGGTTTGGTCTGATTAGCATCAATTGGTTCACTGTCTAAGAACTTGGTCAAGAATCGCTCAAATCGATCAAAACCCTCCATAGCAAAATTTTAATATCATATTTGTAGCAATAGAGATTTGAATTTGTGCATCATGTGAAAAAGAATGAATATCTTGACCACTGCGGCAACTACAGAGTCATTGTATTAATTTTTTTTGTGTGTGTGTGTATCAACCATGCTACATGAACAAATTCAAAAACAAGGCCGCCACGTGTCGATGTCTGATTGAGCAATTTGAAAAAAATCCAATTAACACATGCCACAACATCCTGTTTTTCTCCCTCTAGACAAGTATTTTAATTTTTGTGTGTGTGTTTGTGTGTGTATAGCAATTTGGTCTAGCAATGACCCAACAGTTGAACCACTAATCCAACGGTTGAACCATTGACTCGCTAATTTGTTCGGATCGTCGAACGAGTTTGATCTAATAACTCCTTGAGGCCTATAATTGGGTGGATTGAAAATGCGCACAACTTATAATGACAACTTAGTTCATGTTTGATGGTCGTTATTTTGAAAACAATGAAGTTTTGAATAGTAATTTTTTAGAAAAGTTGTAGTTAAAAAGTAGAAAATATTTTGAATTTACATGCAAAATATTCTATTGTGTAAATGTGATTGAAAATGAGTATGAGAATTAAAGAGTTTTGATTTAAATGGAATTAAACATGGTCTTATTAGAGGCTTATAAATTGTGAGATTAACAGCTATGTATTCGTCGTACAAGTTGTGAGCTCAAGCCTTATAACAAACAGCCCTGCTATGTGTACAGAAAAATCCTACGAGAATTTCCGCATAATACACTTGGCAGTTTTCCATTAGACAATGCCAAAAAAAAAAGACCAACCAAATGGTAGCACCTGGTGAAATTATGGCAATACTGCTTCTTTACAAGTAGAGAAATTCTATAACATAATCCACTTTTTTCCATTTAAGATGTGTTATTGTAAAACCAATAAATAAGATCCCGTGGAATAAGGCGAATGCATTTGCAGTAGGGAAAAAAAATATCTGCCCAATAAAAAAATAACATTTCTCGTATATTTAGATTTGGGGATATCGTAAAGTGGTAATTACACAAAACCATAGTTTATGTATTCACATTTCCAAAATCAGGATAGAAGTTTCACATTTTCAAAATCAGATTTTTTACATTTTCATTAATATTTTTATTAAATATTGATAATAATATTATAAAAATTAATATATATACACCCACCCCCACCCCCACCCCACCCCTAAATTTATTTTCAAACCCTAAAATCTAAATCACGTCACTCTCACTCCTCTATCACTCTCCTCCGAATCCTCCACTGTCGGCCGTTGCAGCTCTCCTCTCCCAAACGCTTCTCTCTCCTCCCTCTCGTCGATCACCTCTCTCCATCACCGTATTACTAGCCCCGGCCGGAGATCGTCGCATCGTCGATGAAGCAATGTGTCATGCTGCAGATTTCTGTGGTTTTTATGTTGCACCGTCAATCAAACCTGTCCCCTTCGGCCAGAAGGAGCGCAAATCATCGCCAGGGTTTTGGTGTGGTCGGGTTTTGTGGTGGTATCTTTGGTGGCGGATTTGGCGATTGCGATTTGGCGATTGTAGTGTTGTGGTGCTTTGTGTGGTGGTAAAAAATTGCGTTATTTTGATGTGGAGACAACGAATATTTCAACTCTCTCTGTTCGCTGCAATGGCATTACGAAGGAGGCTGTAATTTTGCCCCCAATTTCATGGATATTGTTGATACGGTCTACGACATTCTTCATGGTAAAATGGTGATGGTGTTTTGAGTGGTGTCGGTTTTGAGTGACGGTTTTGGGTGATGTTTGTGTGGTGGTGGCTCTAGCGGTGTGCAGTGGTGGTGATGAGTTAGCGGTTGGCCTCATCTCTGGCTGTGTGGTGGGGTGTAGCGACGTTGGGTTTAGGCTTTTGGGTTGGTTTCTTCATGGGCTAATGAGAGAGATCCATTGATGGATATAAGCTTTCACATCCTCAATTCAAATGGATTGTCTGGTGTTTGGGTGGTGACAGTTTTGTTGGTGGTGGCGCCGTTAGGTGGCGTCGTGGAGTTAGTGTATTTCAGTGGTGGTGGCAACAACGACGTGGCTGGTGGCAGTGGTAAGTGGTGGTCATAGCTGTCGGTGGTGGTCACGGGGTTCAATGGTGGTCACGGGAGTGGTCACAGAAGTCGGTGGTGGTCACGGGGGACGGGGGTGGTCATGAGGGTGGTCACAGAATTCGGTGGTGGTGACCTTAAAATTGTGACTAAAAATTAATCTGTGACCAACAAATTTGAAAATATGTGACTGATAGATAACTGTGACCTGTAATTTTTTTGATCCGTGAACAATAAAATAATATGTGACTTGATTTGTGACCTCGAAATAATCAGTGACCTACAAAATTTTTAATCTGTGACCAATTAATTATGTATATGTGACCATTAATTGTATAATTGTAACACTATTATATTTAGTTAATAAAATAAATAAATATTTAATTAATAATATAAATAATTGTCGGAATCGAAAAGTCACCGGAACAGTCGTTGCGAAGTCGCCGGAAAGTCTCCGGAGTAGGGCGGTGATCGGAACGGTTGCCGGAACGGTAGGGGTGGTAAATGTGGGATGGGTTAATTATATTATATTAGAATTAAATATTTAATAATTTATTAATTTAATAATTTATTATTTCATAAATAAAAATTTAAAAAAATCTGATTTTGGTAATTTTAAACTTGTGTTCTTATTTTTGAAATAGACTAAACTTATACTCTTGAATATGCAATCTTCCCTATCGTAAAATGGTCCCCTATTAACCTGGGCCAATGGGCCTAGATCTCTATATTTACACCGCTTTAGCATGGTCCAATATAAGTTGTCGGTCACACCCAGGTAGGCTTACGGACAATATCTTTTCGCGTTTTCAACTTCCCCTCGTAAGCGAACCTTTTGGGCTATCGTATCCATATATTTACCATACATGGACGGTGGATATGTCCACGTTTGGATGTGCTTAAATATAACTAGAATTATATTTTAATGGTTGTGTTGTATATATATAATGATTTACATATACACGACGTGGTGATATGTGATTGAATTAGAAATTTCTTCAATCAAACAAAAGAAAAAAAATGGTTGTGCTACATGTACATAATAAGTTTACACAATGGTTTGCATACACATGATGTGGTGACATATGATTGAGTCAAAATTTCTTTTTAAAAAAAGCTTATCCAATATCTTTTTGACATCTCGTGTTTATGAAAATCATTATATAACTGCTTATGTACAAGTAATCTCATTGCTCTCTTTTTAACACCACATGGGTATATAAATCATTATATAACTCGTTATGTACAAGTAATAATATTCATATTTTAATTACTTATTCTAAATTTAGTTTTAAAGTTATTTTTATTTTAAAAGAAAGAAGGTATTATGAACTAAACTAATTGTATACCAAGAATAAGTGAAAAATACTTCTAGTCACACACAATTACTTGAAAGCATAGTTCATGCATATAAACTTATCGTATTATAACAAGAAATGACGCCGAGTCAAATTTCTTCACAGATAATTTTATTTCGATTATAGAACAAGAAACTATGAAACGAAAAGTTCTTCAAATAAAACAGAAAGATTCAGCAATAATATATCGAGCACGTCTAGTCCCATTTAGAAGTACTCCCTTAGGTGTTTATTTGGGTACGGCTGCCTCCATATTCTTAACCATAATCTTCAACCATACTTCGTAATTTCTCACCGTATCTTCCAAACTCCAGCCTTCCACCGGATCCACAGTAAACCGCCACTCTGTCCGACATCCGCCACCATTTTCTCCGGCCACTACGGGATAAATTTTCACATTTGCAACGTACGACTTGACACCAATATTACAATCTAATATCTCATAGCTAAAACTCTTTTCATTATGATCAATGGCTATCAACCTCTCTTTAGTCCAGCTCGAGGCCGCACCGTCTACGGCCGGCACAGGTAAATCGCCGCAGTAGCGGATGCACCCGGCCTCGCCGTTGTTGCCGTGGATGCCCTCGCAAGTGGTGTTGCCGGGAAACCATTTGTGGACGCTAAAAAAGTCTTTCCAAAAAGGCCATATTTGGTCTGCGTTTACATTTTCTAGGATTGTTGAAACTGTACCTTCCCACTTCTTTTGTTCCGCCATTTTGGTGAGTGATTCAAAGGGAGCTTGCTAGTGAGTATAAATAATAGCTAGTGCTTAAATAATTAATTAAGTTTAATATGAATGATAGGATATAAAGTAATTAATTAATGTGTGATTCTCTTAAGGCAGCGTGACATTCTTGACTAAAGACTTTTTTCTTGATATTATTTTTACGAATTGATGGGTTAAATAGTCGTGTTTGGCCTCTATTTTTTAAAATTGATTTTTCTTTAAACTCATTTTAAATCTTATGTTTTATGGAATTTACAATTTTTAATCGTATACTTCATCTATTTATATCAAAATATAAAATTCCGAATTTTAATAAAAACCAGGCACGAGCTTAAGTTTTAATTGAAATTTTATATTCGACGGAGCGTACAAGGTGGATCTAGAGAGTTTGGAAAATGGGTCGAGTTGTAATTGTTTGAAAAAAAAAAAAAGAAAAAGGAAATTCTGAGTCTTTATTTAAATAAATATTTTTAGGGGTCAATAGTCAAAGTTGGCTTGCAAATATTTTTTAAGTCGTAGTTGGAATGCCCAGAGAAATTGAGTAAGTTTTTTTGAAAATATTGGTCTACCTTGGCATGCAAAAATTAATTTAGTCCAATTGTGTTTTCATTGACTAAATTAATTCGGTCAAATTCTCCTATATATACTATGTCGATCGCATAAAATAATCTTAAGTTACATATATAAGTTAAGGGTAGATAGTAATCACTAATCAACAATGGCAACTCAAAAATTGAATCTATGAAGTGGTTTAGTCAAAATATGGTATTTAACCGTTACAAGCGACATGGAATAGAAGACCAAATCTGGACCATCCAAATGCATGGTTGTTGCCATGGTGGTGGAAATAGGCCGTGATTGATTGCAGGATGGTGCAGCTATTACTGTTGATGGAGATGGATTCAGATTTGACATATTAATTCATTGGATGGCTCATTTCCTGATTTTCGGCATTGGGATTTCTGATGCTTGTGCTCATGAGATTTGGGGCATTAGGCCGGGCGGGGAACGGGGGTGGTGATGGAAATTGATGGTGGATGAATATAGACATAAAACTCGAGGAGGCGTAAATTAATAACGAATTTTTTTAAGCACAAAATATAGTAATATTAATAAATAATCATATATTTTATTGGGAGCCTCACTTGCCCCAACTTGTCTCCACCACTAGATTGAGTAATGGTGGTAATGAAGTCGAATTCAAAGGTTTGCAATGGCAAAAACTAACAAATTATTTTACATGTAACAAATTGTATACAAAAGTGTGACAAAAAAGGTAACATAACTCATGTAAAATATGGAACATAACACGTAACCGTGGAAAATAAGGAAGCGTAACATAAACAAAGTTCAAAACATGCAATCTAGAGGTGCGAAACCAAACTCGATTTGGGCATGTTATAGGTTTGAATTGGCCTGTCTAAAAATATGATTTTGGTTTAGACTCGAATGTTTCCAAATTTGAGGATTGGATTGTCCCACGACTCGCCAATTCTTCAAATTTTAAAGAACGAAATTAGGACAATGAAGAAAAATGATTCATATAAGATATATCTCAACAAGAATCAGAAATGGAAGCTTCCATCTTTTTAACCATCAGTTGCAGCCCAATTTCATACTTGGGCACCAAATCTTCCAATCTCCACCCCACAACCGGATCCACCTCAAACTGCCACTCCATCTGCCAGCCGCCGCAATCTGCCGCCGGAATAATTTTCATGCTTGCAACATATGACTTGAACCCAGTATTGCAGTCCACTATCTCGTAGCTTAATCTCCTTTCAACGTGATCAATTTCTATCAACTTCTCCTTGGACCAACTCACAGTGGCTCCGTCCATGGACGGCAGTGAAAATCCGGCGCAGTAGCGGACGCAACCTGGCTCGCCGTTGCTGCCGTGAATGCCGTAGCAAGTGGGGAGGCCAGGGAACCATTTGTGGAGGCCAAAAAAGTCTTCCAGAAGAGGCCGTATTTGGTCTGAACTTGCATTTTCTAGCCTCGTTGAAACCTTGGCTTCCCACTTCTTTTGTTGCTCCATTAGTGCGGTGAAGGAAAGCGTGGCATTGACTATATATATTATGAATTTTGACCTTAAGAAAATCATATGCTATTTTCCCTTTACATTTTTGAAAATTCATTGTATTCATCAATTTTTGACATCATAGCACATTTCACATTAACGTCTTTGTAAGGATTAAAATTAATTTTTCAATAAATTTTAATTTAAAAAAATTAAAATGTGTGATTAAGAAGTTGTGGGACCCATAAAATATGTGATTAATATTGATTATTTGACTTTGATTTAAATTAATACCAAATATGGTGTATAGATCAAGTTGTCAAAAATATATCGAGAAGGCATCAAGTTCGACATAGCACTTGGGGCTTAAATTATTAACTAACTTTAAAAAAGAAATTAATTAATATAATTGCTTTTGAAAATGTGCAGCACGTGTCGTGACATGGGTAATATTCTTGGGATGTGAAAGTTTTTAGTCATTGGTTGGAGACAGCTCAAGTGCTCAACTATGAAAATTTGATTACGGAATCCTCGAGAGAATTTAGTTTTTTTTTTTAAAAAGATTTTTGGAAATATATGTGTGTAATTTTGCATGCACATGAAAAATCCCAGATCACTATGTGTTTATCATTGTTTAAACATTTTACGTTTAATCGAAAATTCATGTGATTTTTATGTAAATATGCTCAATACAATTTTCAAATTCTTGTAATTGGCAAAAATTTGTCAAGACAAAGTTGGGCCAATCTGGATAATTTTGGCCAGGCGTTGACCTATCTAGAGAGAGGGCTCATGTCGGCCTTGCCATTGATGCCTGTAAGCTAGCTTTACGTAAATCTTTATTGATTCGTATTTTTTAGAAAACTAGTGGAGATCGTGCGTTGCACGATTACCGTTATAATTTTAGAAATGATTTTTGTTAAAACGACAAATTATTTCATAGATGCAGCGACTCAGAGATGGTAATGCTCCTCTCTTACTTGGGCCAAATACGAAGCCACCCTCAACCTCATTGCCCATTTCGTGGGCTGCTTCTCCCATATACCAATACAACCACTAAAATATATACGAAGCCAATTTGGCCTAGAAAGCATTACAAGATTTCATATCTCCAAGAACACATCATTAATGTAAATCAGATCTCAAAATGACAAAATCAACATGTATATGAGAATTGACTACATATGTATACAGGATGAAATTTGCCATTTATTGTTTTAGGGACTAAGGCTTAATCCTTTCTGAAAAAAGAATGCAATCAGAAAATAAACAAAGTAAGCACATGAATTTCCACTACCTATACAATATGATTAGGCTCCACACATTTCAGCATATTATTTATCTGATAAACATCCATGTCCGGGATGTAGTGTGAAATGCAGTAATACTGTAATAGTAATATACAAAACTCACAATGAAATAAATGTTTTGCTAGAGTTTCGTTAGGCATAAACTCTGCCACCAGCAATCTCTCCTCTTCCTCATAGCAACATCCTATCAGATTTGCCAATCGCTCACTTCTCAGGTTCCTCGCTGCCTTAATCTCATCCTATAATAACCCACCAAAAAACAGTAACACGACAACACAAACTCAGAAACTGATGTTGATCTTCTGATTAATGAGAAAATGGTAAATACTAACAAGGAATTGGCGAGAATCAGGCCAAGCGGACTTATTGGCAATCCAATGATAATTTTCAAGCAATCCTTTGTACACTACATTGGGAGCCTTCTCTCCATGCTCTGAAACAATGTTTTCAGAAGGAACCCCATTTGTAGCAGATTTCAGCTCCTCCCAGCTGAACTCTCTGAAGCTTGGCAATTCATTTTTCTCCCCATTTTCTGTAACCATTTTACACAGAACAAAATAATGTAAATTAAAGATACAAAAATCACTTCCCTTGCTCACTCCTTTCGTAATCTCTTCCATCGCACTACTGATTGAATATTGAGTATTTTGTGATGTATTTACACATAAGCCAAGAGGTAAAAAAAATTCAAAAAATTACAGTAAGCAGAAAATAAAATGAGGGAATATGTTTTAAGAATGTTCTAAATACTTGATATCAGAATTTGTGTAAGCAGCTTTTGTCAGTATAGGTTTTTTCCATCCATTTAGCCTCCATGGAAACTGCTAGGACGGTAGTTTTGATTAATTCAAGTGAAATAAGTCATTGAGTAGCTTAGTTTTAGTGTAAGTTCTCCTTCTACATTTAAGATGGCAGGTGATTGTTTGATTAAAATGGGAGCAAAGAAATGCATTAGTAGATACCTCTTTACAAAGAAGCAACTACTTTGGGAAACAAACATAATTTTGATCAAACAATCACCTAGATGACACTGCTTCCTGCGTTGATCAGCTTCTCAAAGTAGTTATTTGCATGAAGAACAGATTACAGGAAGCAAAACCATCATAAAGAAATAGCACGTACAGCTAAAATAAGTCATTAGGATAAATGAATTCACATTTTGCAGCTTAATTGCCTTCCTATCCAGCTCCACAATCCCAATTTCTGCAATAACTATGGATAATTATATTAGATCCCAATAAAAACAGAGCCAAAGACCTGAAATAAGTAAACTATTTTGCAATCTAATCAACATAAATAAAGGGATTATGAAAATAAAACTCACAAAATCCACTCCAATGGTGCTAATATAGCTGTCAACATATGAATCACCTGGAAAGCATCAAAGAATAGCATCATGTCCACTATACAGTTTACCAAAAAGAAAATTTTAAAAATCCAAAACGAAATATACTAACCCAACCGTATTTCCAGAAGCAAGTCACTAAAGAATATTGAAAAGAAACCCATTATAAAGCAACAATACCAGAAAGATAATCAGGAAAGGGGATAAATAAATAGCTGAACTTTATTCACTCAAGTAAACCCAAACATAATACTTCAAATTTATAGTCTAAAGGCACAATGACAGAAATAGCGCGTAGATATCCCAAAAAACTACCTTCCCGGTCGCGGTGGTGGCGGTGACAGTATCAATTTGTTCTCGCACACCTCCTTGATGTTGTAGCTGACAAGGGTTCACGAGACAGACAGAGCGAAAAGAAAATGAGAAGAAATGAGGGCGGGCGACTGAAAAGGGGGAAAAAAATGCAAAACCAATACTATTGTTAGCAAAACTTACCTTCCCAGTCGCGGTGGTGGCGGTGACAGTATCAATTTGTTCTCGCACACCTCCTTGATGTTGTAGCTGATGAGGGTTCATGAGACAGAGAGAGCGAAAAGGAAATGAGGAGAAATGAGGACGGGCGACTGAAAAGGGGGACAAAAGGCAAAACCAATACTACGTCGTTTTGGACGAAAATGTGAACAGTGAAAGGCGGATTCACTCTTATTATATAGTAGGGATTAACTAAAAAACAAGAAAATAAATAAGGTGAAAATTACACTACTTACACTTTTTTCTTAAAAGTATCCCAATTTTACATTTCACATTTATTTTTTTCATAAACGACGATATGAGTTAGTAAAACTGATAATGTTCAATTACAAATCACTGCTCTCTAACACTGAATGCATTAAAGTTACCGTCTCTCACTTTGTTGATTTTGTGTAATCCCTATATTCAAGTTCAATAGAAATAGCATTGCTTGATTCGGGTTCAAAGAAGAGAAAAATAGAGCAATACTATCAATCTTAGGTAACTATTTTATTTTTCATCAGAATTTTCTTGTATGCGTTTTAATCTAAATCAAAGTCAACAATTAATTTAAGTCTTGTCTGGAGCTGATTTTGAGCTCAATTTTTGCGATTTTTTTTTACCATTGTAAACCCAGGTAGGAACCACATATTAGAGTATAAAGTCAAAAAAAGCCTGCTGAATTGTACATCCAACGGTCCGAAGATCAGTTTTTGTGTATACAAAAATCAACTCCAGACAAGGCCTTAATAACATATTTTACGGGTCTCACAACTTTTTAACCACACATTTCATCAGATTCTATCAAAATCTATAAAAAATCAAATTTTAATTACCACCAAACCGGGGTTAAGCATGGAAGAACTGCCCATTTCATTTCCATTTTTTAGTAATAGAATGTGACATGGACATTCCTCCTGCACACCAAAATTAACTTTATTTTGTAGCATTAATGGAATTTTCATGTTATTGATGTGGTGGAACAGGGTACCAAACTGAAAGTTTCATCACTCACCAGCCTCCAAAGTTTAAAAGTTACACTACATTGTGACACATTTGAATCTGGATTCCATATGTGCACTGATGACGCACAATTTGATATGAAATAATGTGCGATGTTCATCGCTTGACGTGTCTACTAATAACACGCCTTGCAAGTATCATGATTAGAGTTTTCCTTCACATAACATGTGTCATATCATGAATAATTGAGCTCTCTTCTATATAATATATTATTAACAAATTGTAGTCACGGAATTTCTTCCGCATTAGAAGAGAACGGGGTTGGTTTCAGTTAAAAAAAAATGAGAGAAATTTAGGAGATCTGTAATTTTAATCTTTTGTTGTATAATATCCAGTATTTGTGGAATTTCCATATGTTATGTAGTATTTTCAAAGATTTGTTATATGTGATTTTTTTCCCATAAATAAATAAACAAACAAATTCTATTGGGTCCTGTCGGGCCTAACTATTTTATAACCAGCCCACTACATCAGAAAACTTTGGTCATGATGGGCCTCTATCATGATAGTCCAACTACTTTTGCATAGTTGATAAGCCAGTTTAGTAGTTAATAATTGGGGTACTTACAAAAATACCCTTAAAATTAAAAATGTTTTGAAAAATCATATGAAAGATTTTTAGGAAGTAAAAAATACTTTGTAAAATAAAAAAATAACACAATGTCACTTTTTTTATAAAAATTGTCACTTTTTTGCCTTTTTTAAAAAAAAAAAAATTGACACAAGCTCAAAAAAAATGACAAAACTAAAAAAAAGTGATATAAATTCAAAAAATTGACACAAACTAAAAAAAAAGTGACAAAACTCAAAAAAAGTGACACACATACTAAAAAGTGACACAAACTCAAAAAAGTGACAAATACCACAATTTTACCACATTTAGATTTGGAAAAATAGAAGACAAAAAAGCTCGTCAAACTTTGTCAATAAAAAAGCTTCCGCCATTTGGATATTTCATCAAACACATGGTGGACATATTTGAACACTAAAAAACTCCGTGTCACTTTTTTTAAAAAGACAGACACAAACTCAAAAAAAGTGACACACATACTAAAAAATGACACAAACTCAAAAAAGTTACAAAAACTTGAAAAAGTGACAAATACCACAATTTTACCACATTTAGCTTTGGGAAGATAGAAGACAAAAAAGCTTGTCAAACTTTGCCACCAATAAAAAAACTTCTACCATTTGGACATTTCATCAAACACATGGTGGTTGAACACTAAAAAAAAGTGACAAAATAATAAAATAAAACTACAAAAAAATCAAGAACACCAATTTGTAAGCATAATTCCATGTTTGTAAGCATATGAAGAACACCAAAAAAAATGAAGCATTCGAAAGTGAAATTGAAATTAAAGCTATCCACATATTTACAAGGAAATAGAACTTAATTCAATGTTTGTAAGCATATGAAGAAAGTTTTTCTTCATTGAAGATCCTTCAACCAAATTACTCTCCCTCTTTATCGCCGTCGGTTTAGTTTACTGCAATCTCTTTCTTCACCCATGCATCCGAGATCTGTGATGGTGTTGGAACTGTTAAATAATGGAGTAGCATGGATCACAAAATATTTAATAGTGATGATGGACATAAAACTTTTTTCAGAGATGAGTGGATTGGAGCATATTTTGAGTTAGGGCTTGTTGAGGCTGTAAATGATTTCTTTTCAATAGTTTTCACGTAGAAATTAAGGTTAATTCGGATGTCAATGAATAAATTAGTAATTTAGGGTATTAATCAATTCTCTTGGTTTTGGGCCGTACATAACCTAATTTCCCCTTAATAATTCCCTGTTTGACTATCATTATTTTGAGAAAATGAAGTTGTGAGTAATGATTTTTTGAGAATATATTATTTAAAAATAGGAAAAATTTTTGAATTTACATGCTAAATAATTTATTGTGTAAATGTGTTGTAGAAAATTAAATAGTTTTGAAATAAGAGTTATCAAATGGGGGTTTGGATTTTTAAGTAAAAATAAATACAATTTAGATTATAAATAAGCTTGATGAATTTTTTTGTCAATCGCAATTATTCAGGGTGTTTAGGTATTTTTGTCACGAATGGTGCGTTTGATTGCAAGGGTGGAAAATGGGTGGAAAGAAAATGATTTGCAGGGAAAATAATTACCTAGAAAATGTTTTGCAGGGAAAATGATTTTAAGTGTGTTTGATTGATATAATTTTCCACCCGGAAAATTTTTAAATTTTATGTTCGTTTGACTTTATTTTACATGGAAATTGTTCATTAAAGTGATAATTTTTTCCACAATTGGTTATAAAATTTGTTTCCATTGCCAAAAAGTTAAAAAAAAAAAAAAATTGTTTCCTAAAAAATCATTTTTTTAATCAAAGTTTAGTGTTCGTTTGGCCTTCGTTTGCATCAAAATTGTCCATGAAAGTGAAATTTTTTTTTACACTTGGTTATGAAATTTGTTTCCATTACTAAAAAAAAAAAAAAAAAATGAACCTAGAAAATGATTTTCCCACCAAAATGGTGGGAAATCATTTTCCTCAATTTGAAGGAAAGAAGGCGCGTGAACTCAAGTCCAAGAAAAGTAATTCCAAGCTACTTTTTGCCATCAAACAAGTACAATTGCCTAGAAATGGAAAACACTTTCCTTTTTCCCAAGAAAATTTGCCCTATCAAACAGGGCCGAAGATGTTAATTGTTTGTTTGCTTTTGTAGCTTGGAGGAAGTCTTTGCTTGTGTCCTCTATCCGTAAACTTGTCTTGGTCATTTGAGTTGTTTTAGCAAGAATTAAGGTTACTTGATTTTGTAAAAATATATTTCTATAACCTTTAGAGAAGATTGTAAATTGGGGTTTCGTATTTTTTATTTATTGTTAGAACAGTTGATGGTGGCTATCACGGGGCTCCTTCGAGCTCTTTCTTCAAGGTGGAAGTTTTATACATATTTCTATTATATAAAGTCATATATTAGCGAAGGTTGATATGTAATTAGATGTTTGTTCATTGTTATCATTTCAGGTAGGGGTGGCAACCGAGCCAAGCGACAGTCGGCTCGACCGTTCGACTCGTTAAAAGGAGCGACGAGCCGCTCGGGCTCGTAAAAAAGACGAGCCCTAGCACGAGCTGAGCTGCTTGCCGAGCGACTCGTGGGCTCGTGTGTGAGCCACGAGCCAGCTTGGCTTGTGGCTCACAAAAAAAATAAAAAATAAAAAGAGGACAGAACGATCACTAAATTTTTTCAGTGACCTTTTCGGTCATTAATTATTTTTTTCAGTGACCGTTTCGGTCATTAGTTATTGGGTCCCACTCGTCTAATAAAAGTCAACAATAACGGCTATTTTTTCAATTTTAATATGATTTTAATCCCTACCGAACGGGCCCTAGATCATTTTGGCCAGGCCTTGACCTATGTAGAGAGACGATTCACGTCGGCACTTGCCGTTGATGCCTGCAAGCTAGCTTTACGTAAATCTTTATTGATTCGTTTTTTTAGAAAATTAACTAAAAAACAAGAAAATAAAAAAGGTGAAAATTACACTACTTATACTTTTTTCTTAAAAGTATCCCAATTTTACATTTCACATTTATTTTCTTCATAAACGACCATATGAGTTAGTAAAACTGATAATGTTCAATTACAAATCACTGCTCTCTAACACCGAATGCATTAAAGTTACCATCTCTCACTTTGTTGATTTTGTGTAATCCCTATATTCAAGTTCAATAGAAATAGTATTGCTTGATTCGGGTTCAAAGAAGAAAAAAATAGAGCAATACTATCAATCTTAGGTAACTATTTTATTTTTCATCAGAATTTTCTTGTATGCGTATTAATCTAAATCAAAGTCAACAATTAATTTTAGGCATTGTCTAGAGCTGATTTTGAGCTCAATTTTTGTGATTGTTTTACCATTGCAAACTCAGGTAGGACCCACCTATTAGAGTATAAAGTCAAAAAAAGCCTGCTGAATTGTACATTCAACGGTCCAAAAATCAGCTCCAGACAAGGCACATATTTTATGGGTCTCACAACTTTTTTACCACACATTTCATCAACTTCTATCAAAATCTATAAAAAATCAAATTTTAATTACCACCGAACCGGGGTTAAGCATGGAAGAACTGCCCATTTCTTTTCCATTTTTTAGTAATAGAATGTGATATGGACATTCCTCCTGCACACCAAAATTAACTTTATTTTGTAGCATTAATGGAATTTGCATGTTATTGATGTGGTGGAACAGGGTACCAAACTGAAAGTTCCATCACTCACCAGCCTCCATCAAAGTTTTAGCAAGTTTAAAAGTTACACTACATCATGACACATTTGAATCTGGATTCCATATGTGCACTGATGACCCACAATTTGATATGAAATAATGTGCGATGTTCATCGCTTGACGTGTCTACTAATAACACGCCTTGCAAGTATAATGATTCGAGTTTTCCTTCACATAACATGTGTCATATCATGAATAATTGAGCTCTCTTCTATATAATATAATATTAACAAATTGTAGTCACGGAATTTCTTCCGCATTAGAAGAGACGGGGTTGGTTTCAGTTAAAAAAAAATGAGAGAAATTTAGGAGATCTGTAATTTTAATCTTTTGTTGTATAATATCCAGTATTTATGGAATTTCCATATGTTATGTAGTATTTTCAAAGATTTATTATATGTGATTTTTTCTCATAAATAAACAAATTCTATTGGGTCCTATCGGGCCTAACTATTTTATAACCAGCCCAACGCATCAGAAAACGTTGGTCGTGATGGGCCGCTATCATGATAGTCCAACTACTTTTGCATAGTTGACAAGCCAGTTTAGTAGTTAATAATTCATTGTTTTGACTATCATTATTTTGAGAAAATGAAGTTTTAAATAATGATTTTTTGAGAAAGTGTGTTTGAAAATGAAAATGGAAATTTAATTGTTTTGAAATAGTGGTTATCAAACGGGGGATTTTTTAAGTAAAAATAAATACATTTTATATTATAAACAAGTTTTATGATTTTTTTTGTCAATCGCAATTATTCAGGGTGTGTAGGTATTTTTGTCACGAAGATGTTAATTGTTTGTTTGCTTTTGTAACTTGGACGAAGTCTTTGCTTGTGTCCTCTGTCCGTAAACTTGTCTTGGTCATTTGAGTTGTTTTAGCAAGAATTGAGGTTACTTGATTTTGTAAAAATATATTTCTATAACCTTTAGAGAAGATGGTAAATTGGGATTTCGTATTTTTTATTTATTGTTAGAAAATTTGACGTTGGCGATCACGGGGATCCTTTGTGCTCTTTCTTCAAGGTGGAAGTTTTATACATATTTCTTTTTGTATAAAGTCATATATTAGCGAAGGTTGATATGTAAATTGTAATTAGATGTTTGTTCATTGTTATTATTTCAGGTAGGGGTGACAACCGAGTCGAGCAGCAGTCGTCTCGACCACTCAAATCGTCAAAAACGAGCCACGAGCTGCTCGGGCTCGTAAAAAAGACGAGCCCGAGCACGAGCTGAGCTGCTTGGCAAGCAGCTTGCCGAGCGACTCGTGGGCTCGTGTAATATGCGAGCCACGAGCCGGCTTGGCTTGTAGCTTACAAAAAAAATAAAAATAAAAAGAGGACCGAATGGTCACTAAATTTTTTCAGTGACCGTTTCGGTCATTAATTATTATTTTTTTCAATTTCATTTTCCTCTATAAATACCTATCCATTCATCCATTTTTTTTCCACCAAACTTACTATCAATCTCTCATTTTCTACTATACTCTCTACATTTCAATATCATTTTATACTCTTCTACATTTTATTTTTAATCGATTTTCTATACTACTACATAATCTACATTCACTTCTCAATTATACTTCAACATTCAATTTCAGTTATTCAATACCAATTATCTCATTACAAATTTCCAATCACAAATGGATCCACGCTCATTAGTTGAAAACTTGTTCGGTGTCAGAGGCGAATCACCTGTCACGCCCCCACAATCAACTTGGGAATGAATTCGCCGGTCTATATGAATTACCCATTTCATAAAATATTCAGAATTTTGATGCTCATGAAAGTAGTCATCCAATTGATTTTAATGACGTTGAAGTTGATGCTAGTAACCCAATTGGTTTGGAACATGATGATGAACGATAGAGTTCCAGAAACTAAAGTAGTATGTAAATACTGTCAACAAGATTGACATGATAAAAAGATATTGGAACCACCCACCTCAATCGTCACTACAAAACACGTGTGGCCAAACGTGATATTCTTCATGCTGGTCAAACGCAACTAGAATTTGGTAGTCCGGGCACCGATACTACTACTACACCACTTTCTATGTGGATGTATTCGGAGGGGAAAGTTCGAACGGGAATTGTGAAGTTCATTGCCGCAACTGAGTTACCACTAGCAATAGCGGATAACCAACATTTTGTTTCCTACGTGAAACAATATCTTCAACCGAAATACGTTGGGGTAAGTAGAAATACTCTTCATTCTGATACAATATAATATTTCTTTAATTCAAAAAACTAGTGATTGATGATTTAGAAAAATATGGGGGCGTGATATCTTTAATTTCAGATATGTGAGAAGGAGTTAATAAAAGATGTTATATAACTACAACTGCACACTATATAGACCCACTTTGAGTCATGTGTAAAAAAATAATGCTTTTAAAATTAGCGAGTTCCCGCACAACGCTAACAATATATTTCATGTTATTATGAACATTAAGAAAGAATACCGTTGCGAGAGTAAAATTCGTTTTTTTGCGTTCGACAACGCTAGTGTAAATAAGGTTGTCATCAATAAATTGCATAGAGTACTTCAAACCGATTTTTGTGGCTATTTGTTTCATATTCGCTGTGTATGCCATATTTTTAATTTAATATTACAAGACGGTTGATTACGCCCAAATAATAACGCGGTAGTTGTAGCACCGTTTTGGGGTGTCGTATCCACAGGAAGATGGAAGAATATTTAAAGGATCAAAAAGGCTGAATTGTTTTCTCAAATGTGTAATAAAATTTAATGTTGAAATGTGAAATTAAAATCAATAATTCGAAGCGGTGAAACGTCGGAATTCCCTCAATTGGATTGGATCAATCATATCAATTATTCATTTTTATAACACAATTAGAGGTTTTCATTCCGATACTCTAATTGGAAGATATATCGTGAAAATCAATTTAATTTACAAATGTAATCCTAGAATTTAGATTTAAGACATATTCGCACAGTTTTATTGAAATAAGATCAAAGATCGACCATATACATCAAACATAAGACAGTAATCAATCCGCCAATAAAGTGAAATTGAGATTAAAAACCAAGGGTTTTAGTTCTCCATGAGTTTCTTGAGCCAAAAAGGAGAAGAATGATGTATGGGGGCCTCCTCCATATGTATTCTGCTGTTAAGTATTTGTAAGAGTCGAAAATTAGATGAAAATCACGTCCAAATTGGTTTCCAAAAGAGTTCTAATCGAATAAGGAAAGTTCCTTTCGCGCGCGGGTTTTTTCTCTACACAACAGTTAGTAATTTGGTTATAACTTTCTCTTCTGATATCCGATTTAGATGATTCAAGATGCGTTGGAAAGGTAACTTGAAGAGATACAATTTTGTTAGAAATATATCTTTTCCAATTCGAACTTTTACTATACCAAAAATGGGTCTCAATCTTCAACTAAAAATCTAGAATATATTTTGTGCGAATTGGAAATTGATTTTGATAATATTCCATTCTTTTTTTACTTCTAATTGCTTCCAATCGACCCCTAACACTCTCGAACCTTTATCGTGAGTCCCGACATAATTTTTGAGTATTTGCACTTTAGTTCTTGAACTTTCACTTTCTTCCATTCTGGTTATTTTTCACTTATTTCTCATTATTTCCGTTACATTCATCACTTATCCCGCAAAACATGAATTGCATAGAATTAAACTATATTCCAATATATTAATCAACAATTGCTCATGTTTTGACAGTAAAATTAGTATGTAAAACGTACTTATCAAACTCCCCCAAACTTGAACTATTGTTTGTTCTCAAACAACAACAATATAATTTGACTCTACAAACAACACGGTTTAACAATATGTCGTGTCTCATGTTTGAAATTTGGTAGTCAGATAAATGAACAATTACAACAGTGCAAAAATTAGATCAGTCTCCACCTGTTATATGCATAACCTGACGTGTGTGTAAAAACCCATGTCAACATCTTAAGATTTGTGATTGGTTCAACACTTGTCCCAAAGTAGTCCGATATATCCTTTCCTCGCTCGAGAGATTCACACACCCCCAAACTTATGATTTTCACTCATTTTTCCCGAGTTGCATCCTAAGTTCAATTTTTCATTTCTATTCCTTACCATCTCGTAATTTGGATAGACCTTACTCTTACAAGTTCACACTTCAATAAATCGAGATTCTCCTATATTTTTTATTGCTTCTACCATTGAGATTAGATTACGTTACTTGCTTCTCATCAAAGGTAAAGTTTTGCCAACTGGATGTCTGGAGCTTAATCAATGTATTTGAATATAATTTTTCTTTTCATTTTCATATTTTCTCCATCTTTTTTTTTAGCATCTTCTCATTTACTTTTTGTATAACCCATGTAGCGAGCTTTAGGTCTCCCAAGTCAGATGACCATAGGGCATCAAGTTTTAAATCACCCTCACAGGCTTAATCACCCGAGTTATATAGGCTCGAAAAGATGCTTCAATGTACTCAAAGATTAGTGCAATGCCCCTGTTTTTTTTAGATATCCAATCTCTAAAATTAGCCTCTAACTTAAAACCTTCACCTCGTTTTCATCTCAATAGGTTTCAGACAATCCACACAAGGTTTTCATGCATGGAATCCCTATTTATTTCAGTGTTTCCCTGTAACAGTTCAATCATTTCCAAACTAACCTATAATTGAATTTATGAAATATGGTACTAGAGGTTATTTGGTTGTATCACTTTATTCCACTATCCACTACATACTGAATCGCGTCACTAACTCAAAATGCTAACATAAGTGTCGTGCATAGAAAATGTCAAGTTGTACATAAACAAGTATAGACTAATCGGATAACACACCATTTTCATCATTCATAACTGACACATATTCCAATAGTCACATCATAGCCGGCATAATTATTAAACCCACAAGCACACAAAGCAAGAACTAAAGTCAAATACTAAAAGATAAAAACTAGATTTTTTTATTTTTTTAAACACACAAACATTCGACAGACAAATATTCAAAAATTGCAGTTAAAATGATGAATGAAATGCTCATGCACCACCCCCAAACTTAATTGAAACATTGTCCTCAATGTTTAAGCATGAATACCAAAGAAAATAGGGGAAAAATGTCACCTGAGCATGACAGTGAATCAACAAAAACTTAAGGTATAAGAAGCCTGAAATTACTCAATTGAATGGTAAAACAAAGAAAATGACAAAATTAATTAGAATAAAAATACAAAAGTAAAAGATAGAAGAAAAATAACGAACTCCCATTAGGTTGCCTCCCAAACAGCGCCTTTGTTTATTGTCTTTGACTCAACCTAATGTTTCCTCCTTAACCTGCATCCAGTAAGTGTGGTTTCAATTTTCTTTACAATGCACTAAGCTCCTTGGACATAAGCACTAGTAATGTTCCTCCACTTCCATCAAATACATGCGTGTGATAACCAAAGGAGAGCTCAGAATCAGGAGTAGTGACCTGCAAGACAAAAGGTAAAGTTCTCTCATTATAAACTGACAATGTAAAATAAGAACTATTACCCGACTCTTGATCATCTATCTCAAAATGTTTATTGATGATGAAATCTACTCCATCCGATTTTAGAGTTTCCTGTGCTGGTCTAAGGAACATACTATCAGCAACTTTTTGAGTGAGTGCATCAATCATGTATGTTTGATGACATTCGTCATTCTCCTCTAACTGTTTAGTGACATGGAAAATGTTGACTTCTAGAGTCATATTCCCAAATGATAGTTTCATAAGATCATTCCCACAATTAATCAGAGCATTAGCAGTAGCAATGAAAGGTCTACCAAGAATGATAAGAATTTTAGAATCAACATTCACATCATCTTTTACATCAAACACCAAAAAAATCCACGGGATAGTAAAATTTATCAATTTGAATCAAGACATCCTCAACTACTCCCCTAGGTTTAACAGTGGACCTATCAAATAATTGTAAAACCACATATGTAGGCTTCATCTCACCCAAACCTAATGACAGGTAAATAGCATAAGGCATGAGATTGACACTAGCCCCCTAAATCTAGAAGAGCTTGTCCAAACTCATGACTCCCAATGATACAAGACACAGTAGGACAACCAAGGTCCTTATACTTAGGTGGGACTCTTTATTCAATCACTGCACTCACTTGCTCGGTCAAGAAAGCAGTTTTCTTGACATTATGTTTCCTTTTGATAGTGCATAAATCCTTAAGGACTTTAACATACGTAGGAATCTGTGAAATTACATGCAAAAAGGGCAAATTGATTTTTACTTGCTTTAGATGATGTAAGACTTTACTACGTTGACTAACAGATTTTGAGGTGGACTTAAGAGCTAGTGGGAAAGGTGCTCTAACTGGATTTGTCATCACTTCCTCCCTAAGGCTACTATCTTCCGGCTCACTAGACTCTTTTTCAGTTTCCATAGGTCTAGGGGTTGGTTCTATGACTTTCCCTGACCTAGTGGTTATGGCATTTACCTCCCTAAGATTGTTTACATCAGATCCTGAGATTTGTGTCATGTATTGTCTCTTAGGGTTAGGTTGAGGTTGAGCCGAAAATTTTCCACGTTCCTCTACAACTAAGGCACTGGTTAGTTTGGAGATATGATTCTTGATTTCCTTTTGATCCTCAACAATTTGGGTAATCATAGTCTTGAATTTTTGATTTGTTTTCCCCTGTGCCTCCATGAAAGCATGCAAGGTATCTTCTAAGGAATTTCTAGATGACGTGGGTTGGTATGAGAGTGTATTGTAATCTCTATTCGTTTGGGCGGGTTGTTGATTTTTAGATTTCCAACTAAAATTGGGATGATTTCGCCACCCTGGGTTGTAGCTATCAGAGAAAGGGGCATATGGTTTGTTATACGTACCTAAGGCATTGCAATATTCTTCATGAACCCTCCTCATCTCAGCGATAGTAGAACAATTTTGCGCCGGATGACCAATTCCACCACATACATCACAAGGTCCGGAAGACTCAACACGAGCTATAGTAGATGTAGGCGTTAAACTCTTAGTGCGTAGGTTTTCAATTTCTCTAGTCAGGGTTTCTACTTTAGCTCTAAGATCATCTTCTTCCCTAAGGTGATAGAGGCCTGCACTAGAAGGATTTCCAATGGCTCGTGACCTATTGGCACTACCAGTGGTACTAGAGTCAGTCCAAGTGTGAGCTTTTTTCTACTAGTTCATCTAAATATTCTATAGCCTCATCAGGATCTTTCTGTAAAAATTCACCATTACACATCATCTCTATAAATTGACGCTCCCTAAATGTTAACCCTTCATAAAAATAGCTCACGATACACCAACTCTCATAACCATGATGGGGGCAAAGAGTTTGAAATTCTTTATATCTTTCACACGCTTGATATAAAGTTTCACTCTCCTTTTGGATAAAGAAGAGATTTAGAGTGTGTTTGGTAGGGATTTTTGGGGGAAGAATTGATTTTTGAATAGTGATGTGATAGGAAATGTGTGGTTGAAAAAGAAGAAAAAAGTATTGATGTGATGGAAAATATTATTTTATCGAAAAATGTGTGGTTAAAAATGAGAATTGATTTACTGTAGAAAACGAAAATCTGTACCAAACAGGCCCTTATTTTTTCAACGCAATAGTTTTGTGGTGGGGAAAGTATTTGTTAAAGAATACTTGTATCATTTCAACCTAAGTTCCAATCGAACGTGGTCCCAATGAATACAATCAGCTTTTAACCCTTTCCTTAAGAGAAAATGGGAATAATTTGAGCATAATTGCATCCATTGTACCATGTTGATTGTGGAAGGTTGCTATAACCTCCTCGAATTCCCTGACATGCACATACGAGTTTTCATTCTCAAGTCCATGAAAGTTAGGAAGAAGTTGAATCATTCCAGATTTAAAATCTACATGTGGCATGTTGGGTGGAAACATAATACATGAAGGTGTAGATGTACGCGTGGGGTACAAATAGTCATGCAAAGTTCTATACGATACATCATGCTCATTGTCAGATATTGTGTTATGTGATGTGGTGTCAGTTTTAACAGATGTAGAATAAAAAATAGGGTTAAAAAAATGTTCAAACTCTATGTCGGGTATGTCCGCAGATCGTCCTTGTTCTCCTTGATACCTGCTCATAAAAAAAGTAAAAGAAAACAAAGTGAAAATAGGAAGAATACAATAAAGAAAATTAAACGAACTAAAAAAAAATAAAAGGAACGATGTCACCATTTTGTAGTCGATCCTTGCGTATTTTGTACCGTCTCCCCGGTAACAGCGCCAAAATTTGATTACGTCCAAAGAATAACGCGGTAGTTGTAGCACAGCTTTGGGGTGTCGTATCCATAGGGAGATAGAAGAATATTTAAAGGATAAAAAATGATGAATTTTTCTCTCAAATGTGTAATAAAATTCAATGTTAAAACGTGAAATTAAAATCAATAATTCAAAGCGGTGAAGTGTCGGAATTTCCTCAATTGAATTGGATCAATCATATCAATTATTCATTTTTATAATACAATTAGATGTTTTCATCCCGACACTCTAATCGGAAGATATATCGTGAAAATCAATTTAATTTACAAATGTAATCCTAGAATTTAGATTTAAGACATATTCGCACAATTTTATTGGAATAAGATTAAAGATCGACCATATATATCAAGCAAAAGGCAGTAATCAATCCTCCAATAAAGTGAAATTGAGATTAAAATTCAACAATTAGTTTAATATAACGAAAGAAGAAGTATGACTGGATCTATAAAGGATATAATAATTGTTAAAACAATCTCAATAATAAATAATTGAAATTGAAATTCAATAAATAGTTTGATTGAACAATGGAAAAAAGTATGACTGAATCCATGAAAAATATTGTAAATATTAAACCGATTTCAATATAAATTCAAGAGAATAAAAATCTAAATTTTAGCATTGTTTGACAATGAAAAGATCAAATTAAATGAATAAAAGATATGAAATCACCAATTCCAATCGAGTTCCTTCGTAACTTCACAAAGGGTTTTAGTTCTCCATGAGTTTTTTGAGCCAAAGAGGAGAAGAATGGTATATGGGAGCCTTCTCCATATGTATTCTGCTGTTAAGTATTTGTAAGAGTCGGAAATTAGATGAAAATCACGTCCAAATTGGTTTCCAAAAGAGTTCTAATCGAATAAGGAAAGTTCCTTTCGCGAGCGAATTTTTTGTCTTTGCACAATAGTTAGTAATTTGGTTATAACTTTCTCTTCTGATATCCGATTTAGATGATTCAAGATGCGTTGGAAAGGTAACTCGAAGAGATACAACTTTGTTAGAAATACATCTTTTCCAATTCGGACTTTTACTATACCAAAAATGGGTCTCAATTTTCGGATAAAAATCTGGAATATATTTTATGCGAATTGAAAATTGATTTTGATAATATTACATTCCTTTTTTACTTCTAATTGCTTCCAATCGACCCCTAGCACTCTCGAACCTTCATCATGAGTCCCGA
Organism: Fraxinus americana; assembly: GCA_035079005.1. Classification (NCBI taxonomy): domain Eukaryota; kingdom Viridiplantae; phylum Streptophyta; class Magnoliopsida; order Lamiales; family Oleaceae; genus Fraxinus; species Fraxinus americana. Next base: position 5,189,332 of record CM068713.1, on the reverse strand, counting down.
TATAATTTTTGAGCATTTGTACTTTAGTCCTTGAACTTTCACTTTCTTCCATTTTGGTTATTTTTCACTTATTTCTCATTATTTCCGCCACATTCATCACTTATCTTGCAAAATATGAATTGCATAGAATTAAACTATATTCCAACATATTAATCAACAATTGTTCATGTTTTGACAGTAAAATATGTAAAACGTACTTATGAACGGTTTAAACATACTAAGGATGAAATTCAACGAATTAGGAATGCACTTTTATATATCACGATTGAACCTAGTAGAAAACAAGCATTTGAAGAATTTTGTGCCCAAGTTGGGGTGACGCATACAAAAATATTTATTAGTGACGTAGGGTATAGATGAAACTCCACTTATTTATTATTAAAATCATGTGAAGATTTTGAACATTTAATAACTGAATTTTATAACAATAGGCGTATTAGAGACGAAGACAATACTATTTTGACTGAGTCCAATTGGAGTTTAGTTTTTAAAATTAAAAAAATTTTTGACAAGTTTTTATGATTCTACAAATATTTTGTCTAGTGTTTATTATCCCACTAGTTGTATGGTCCTCGAACGTCTTTATATAATTGTTAGGGCTTTTTATAGATTTAAAGATGACCCGATTTTAGTCCAGTTATATATTCAATGGAATTAAAATTTAGAAAATATTGAGAATACTTGCCTATGTTATTTCCATTAGCCGAGCGACTACTATGCTAATTTGCCAACGAGCCACAAGCTCGACTCGTGCGAGTAAGGGCCAAGCCGGCTCGGCTCGGCCCTTTGCCACCCCTAATTTCGGGTCACAATTATATTGGACCTGAGACACTTGCCACTGGGATTACTTCCCGAAGATGAAGGTGTGTTAGTCCGTGTTCTTGAGAATTTAGGTGTTGACCTAAAAAATATTCCTACATGAGTAAGCATTTGTGACTTTATGTGCCGTTTAATATTTTTTTTCATAATTTTGTTGATGGGCTTACTTTTGTAACTGAGATAGATGTGATATCACATATCCATTTACATAAGAAAGCTCGAGGGGGAAGAGGCAGAAGGGAACTTTTATGACCTTGGAAATTTTAGTTGGAATATCTAAGGCAGCCTTCTTTTATTTTGCTCCCAACCGCCATCTCCTCTTATATGGAGGTTTTTGGTGTGATTTTCTTAGCGGAACTTCCATTTCTTATGCTACTTGTATATGTACAGTGTACTTCATTTGATTAAATTTTCGATTGATAGAAATGTAATTACAATTATGTGAACAAATGAACTACACTGTTGAATTCTCAATTACAAATACATCACATGCATCGTATGTGCAATTTGCTAGTAAACTAGTAAAACTTGGAGTTAAATTCACCGATCGTCCTTCAATTTTTAAAGAAATTTTGTGTTGATCATTGAATTTTATATTGTTTCAAGTAGGTCATAATGTGGATTATCAGTTGGTATGACTGATGAAATTGGTCAAGGAAAATGAGCACTTCTTGAAAAGTTATGGAATTCCCTTTGCAATTTTCCTTATTTTTTATTGATTTTTTAAATTTTGTTTTTATCTAAAAAGGAGTGAAACCCGTATTTTAATGATCAAAACAGAAGACATAACGAGTGCTGGTACATAATTGATGGAATTTGGGAATTGATTATACCAATGGAGGACTTATCACGAACGACCAAGGAAAATGGATATTGGGTTTTATGGGAGCATAGACATGCATCGAGCCTAACTAAAAAAATTATGGTCTATTTTCATAGGCATATAACTCGCATTTGGGACAATTGTCGTTTATTTTCATAGGACGGGACCGTTTTCTTGTCCCGTTTATTTTTTTTATAATTTTTTTTTACTCTAAAAAATTTCTAGTTATACGGTTAAGGAAAAAAGATAACTCTACTTCCAAAAAAATTGTTCATCAAATTTAAGAACATAAATCCATAACTCTATTTCCAAAAAACATTTATTCATCGTGTATGCTAGCAGAGGATATATGGATACTTTTTTTTTAAACGGTTCACGGGGCAGGTTCCGCGACCCGAGACGAGGAGCCCCTCCTCGCCCCGCCCCACCAACCCACTCGGGAAGGGATGAAGCGATTTTTTTTGTCATCTCTATTTGGGACAATTGTCGGAGAAATCCCATGTTTGAAACATACACAATATTTTGTTAAAAGATGCTAAGATTACACGAAATTCAAATAGAGCTCTAGTTGACAATGTTGAGTTCTTGCTTTCAAAGTTTTATATCAAGACTTTGCACCCTTTAAGACAAGGAAACAGACGCACAAATTACATTGTAAAAAATTGGAGAAATACAAGGTAAATACTTGTTATTTTGAAAACAATCATGCTATATAGACATACTGATTGACGTAATGCTACATATCAATTTATCATTTGACTGTTTAAAACATAGTCAGGTTCTTGAAATTCTAATTTCTTATGTTAGTTATCTTCTTATGATAGATTTGATTGGATCCCTTTGTTACAATTATACACAATAGTTTTTCATATTTCCGTTTCTTCCCATTAATCAAAAGAAATAAATTATTTGACACATCTTATTTTGAAATTATTTCCTACTTATCATCACTACCTCATCTAGCGCCTTCTCAATGGACCTTGCGTGAGCCCATCCACTCCACTTTGGCTAGGCCCTATTGGAGATTATTTGAATATTTTTTTTTTTAAGGATTAATTTTCAACTGTATTTTCTTAATAAAATAAATTTTACATACGAATATAACTTTTTTATTACATTTTAAAAAAAAAATCACTTTTCACAAAATTAATTTTCTACAAAATCTAAACCGTTGCTATAAAAATTCAAGGGATAGATATTATAACCAATCATTGTTTGACACATCATCAACGTCCCAAACCCTAGGACTACCACGAAATAATTTCCTCGAAATTAAACAAAAATATAAATTATTTTATTCCCACGTTAAAAAAAAACTGTATGTATATATCTGTACATACATCTCTCTGTCTCCTCTCTCTAGAAGCTTACTGTATTTGCTTTTTGGAGCCATTGTTTATCATTTCCCTACTCAGATCTCCCAAAATTCAACCCTAATTTCAAAAATCTGTATACGCTAAGACAGACACACAAAATATATAATAGCTGATAGATTGTTTTCTCTTGGTTTCTTTCACTATTTTTGTGAAATTTCAATTTTGTGCTAACCGATCTGAGAGGAAGAGATAGGGTTTCATGAAGGTCGATTTCGGGAATTCACATCAGCGTTGATGGGTGATCATCGATATGCCTCAACTGCGTAGCGGAGTGCGAAGAGGCCGTCGACCCGCTGCTGCTCCACGACCCGATCCGAAGACGAAGAAGACTAAGACACCAGCCGTACGGAGAACCAGACGAACTGCAGGGAGGCGAACCGGAGTGAGTGAGGGTATTAGGGTTAAGGATAAGGCGACAGTGAATGTTGTTGTGCTAGATGATGATGATGATGACAACGAGAGCTGCGAAAGAATTGTTGGTAAGGTGAAGAAAACGAAATCCTTGGAGGGTGAGGAGATAAAGAAGGTAGAGGAAGTTAAAGAAGAGGTCGAGAAGAAGATGGATCCTTATGATAATAGTGGTGGCCGCGGCAGCGACAAGGGTCTGGGAGCTGAGGATGAGGGCAGCACTGCTCCCATACCGGAAAAGGTCAGTTCAATTTTTGTTTCGAGTTCTGTTCTTTTTCTTTTTCTTTTTGATACATAAAATTTGTGGAAAAGTTTTTGGTTGATTCAAAATTTCCTTTTTGGTGATTCAATATATGTATGGATGAGATTGTCTTTGCTTAACTGCCTTTATGTTTACCTGAATTGGGTTGCATTGCCTTATTTTGTTTCATTTTCTTCATGGAATCTGTTTGAGAAGCCTATGCAGAGAATTGAGAGGGAAGCTACAAGTATTTTGATGTTGAAAATGGGAATTCATAGTGCTGTTGTCGTATTGATGCACCTTACAAGGGAAAGTTTAATTTTTTATGGGGCATTAATTAGAAAAAGCGCAAAGACTTTTTCGAGTAAATATTCCAGTTTATAGCATTTTTGGTGCCACGTTGAAAAGCAGACCTAAATGTTATGATTACTTATAAAGGTACTGAATATTGCTGAAAAACGTTTTAGTTTGGACTCTAGGTCAGATGTCTTTCTGATGGAACTGTTCTATACAACTGAAACGTTTCAGAATTGAGTTGCATGCCTATTTTAATTAACTAAATCTCCTACGGAATCTGACTTGAGGTTATGTGGGTAGCTCACCTTTTTGTATATAGTTTGAACATTTACTGACATCTTCTTTGTGCACAACAGGTCCAGGTTGGTAGTTCTCCGGCATATCGAATTGATAGGAAACTGGGGAAAGGAGGGTTTGGACAGGTGTATGTTGGTCGTCGAATTAATCCCCCGAATCCGAATGAAAGAACTGGTCCAGGAGCTGTAGAGGTATGCACTTTGTTGTTTGCTTTCGTGATTTATAGCAGTTTGCCAGATTGCTTCTAAACTATGAAAATTTTCTTATTACTTTTAGGTAGCCTTGAAATTTGAGCATCGAAGCAGCAAGGGTTGTAACTATGGACCCCCTTACGAGTGGCAAGTTTACAAGTTAGTTGCCTGTTTCTCTCTTATTACTATTTATTAGTATTTAGTCTTTCCAGTGTTTTTTTTAATCTAAAATTAATGTGGGTGCTCTTAAATTTTGTTTTCCTTTTTATAGTGCACTTGGTGGCAGTCATGGCATACCACGCGTACACTACAAAGGACGGCAAAATGACTACTACATTATGGTATGTGCTTTCTGTAGTGCATATTTTATTCTCTATATTGCTGACAAACTTTCATATATTTTTTTTCTTCTATTGCTTTGACAAACCTGACAATCTTTGCAGGTTATGGATATGCTTGGACCTAGTCTGTGGGATGTGTGGAATAACACTTCCCACACGTAAGTTTCCTACAAATTTCTCATCTATTCTCTTTGGGATTTTGTTAATAAGACTGCATTTCTGAACTATCTTATTACGAAATTGCAGGATGTCCATTGAAATGGTGGCTTGTATTGCAATTGAAGCCATCTCTATTTTAGAGAAGTTGCACTCCAAAGGGTAATTATTTGAACTTTTGACTTCAGATGTGTGTTATTTGAATTACGGAAGGGTTATGCTTCTTTTAGTATCTTAACTTGTAAGAAGCACAGAAAGAATCTTGAGCGCGGATACGATGGCATGCTGATATTCGAGACGCTATACTATTGTGTCATGATCTCGTTGGGAATTTTTTGAGTGTAATAAATGCTAATAAAAGAAGGAAATGTAGAATGTGGTGCTGTTGGTACGTAGAATGTTGAAAATTGTGGACAGTGCAACTACACTAACCTATAAACTTATTTACTTCGATAGTAGCTTTTCTGAGTGCTTGGAAATTGAGCTGGGATATGAATGCAGTTGACAAGTAGTTATAGATTGTATAATAATTAGGGCGAACAGCACAGACTTGTAAATAAATGCAACTGACTGCGGCATTGGATATTAATTACCAAAAGTTCTCTTTTTTAAGGCGTCCCATGAATAGATATCGAATTCCTGAACTTTCAGCAATGAGCACTGCTTATCCACATTAAAAAAGGATGCTACTATAGTTGTTCCTCACAAAGTCATCATCGCATTGCTTCCTCTCTTCGTGTACAAATTTACACTTGTGGTCTAAGATAACCATGGGGTTTATCTTGAATATTTCATTATGTTACCAGAAACACAGAAGATGGTGAGTGTTTTTTTTTTTTTTTTGGGAAAGGATTTTTTTTGTTTTGAGATAGACAGCAAGCAGTCTCCGAGGTGGCAGTTATTTTATGCTAAATTGCCAATGACAAAAGAGGCTTTGTGGATAGGAATGTCTTCTCATTTATTAGTGTATAGCAGCCTCCGAGGTGGCAGTATTTATGCTAATGACAAAAGAGGCTTTGTGGATAGGAATGTCTTCTCATTTATTAGGGGAGGTTTTATTTGATGAAGCACAGTAGTAGTGCATGGAATCAAATGTCCTTTCTGCATAATGTAACGCCTGAACGGTGTTTTTTATTTCGTAACTGCTTAACTAATCTAGGCTTTATTGAAATGTGTTGAACTTTCGTATGCTTTCCTGTCAAACTCCATGTGTAAAATATACTTACTAATGACTTCTGTTATTTTGAAATATGTGTGATGAATTCTGCAGATATGTGCATGGGGATGTGAAGCCTGAGAACTTTTTGCTTGGTCCTCCTGGAACAGTTGATGAGAAAAAACTTTTTCTCGTTGATCTCGGATTGGGTATTTTAGCTGGCAATTATAGCCTTCTTTTAATAATTCATGTGCAGTTTACAAATATAATAATGGAATCTCTAGTCTCATGGATCTTTTACGTGTTTTGACATTGCAGCCACCCGCTGGCGCGATAGTTCAACTGGTCTGCATGTAGATTATGATCAACGGCCAGATGTTTTTAGGTAAAGTAATCTGTATTTGATGTCTATTAACTTCTTTCCTTGTCTTCGGATTTTATTATTCTGACTGACTGATTTATTGACACATGAGAATATTGGTTTTCAGGGGCACAGTACGCTATGCAAGTGTTCATGCCCATCTTGGAAGAACTGGGAGCCGTAGAGATGATTTGGAGTCCCTTGCATATACATTAATTTTTCTTCTCCGTGGCCGGCTTCCTTGGCAGGGATACCAGGTTGGCAGTAACCTGATATGGATTAGGGTTTTTTTATTGATATATTTTTGTAATGCTCACAATCACATCATGATTTGTTTAGGGTGAGAATAAAGGCTTCATTGTCTGCAAAAAGAAGATGGCAACTTCTCCAGAATCTCTCTGTTGCTTCTGCCCCGCACCTTTCCGTCAGTTTGTTGAGTATGTTGTTAACTTGAAGTTTGACGAGGAGCCTAATTATGCGAAGTATATCTCCCTATTTGATGGTATAGTTGGTCCAAATCCTGACATCAGGCCAATCAATACTGAAGGTGCTCAAAAGGTATGCTTCCATTTGGCCTCAGTGTCTTATGTTTGTTTATTGATCTTGAAAACTTGTAAATTGTTCAGTTCTCACATCTTATTTTTACGTCATGAAGCTTATATATCAAGTTGGGCACAAGAGAGGGCGATTGATGATGGATGGAGATGATGACGAGCAACCAAAGAAAAAGATCCGAATGGGTATGCCTGCAACACAATGGATTAGTGTATATAATGCTCGACGCCCAATGAAGCAAAGGTATGCACAATTCAACTGTAAGTTTCTTCCAGGATTTTGCAAAGGAATAATTGAGTTGCACTCTGTGGCTGGTTTTGTAGATATCACTATAATGTGGCAGATGTTAGGCTCTCTCAGCACATTGATAAAGGAAATGAAGATGGACTATTTATCAGCAGTGTGGCATCTTGTACAAACTTGTGGGCCCTAATTATGGATGCAGGGACTGGTTTCAATGCTCAAGTTTACGAACTGTCTCCTTATTTCCTTCACAAGGTCTTTTTTAATTCTTCCAAACTTGGGTATTTTTAAAATCATTGGACAGTGTACTAGACCTTTTACCTTTTTATTGGTCTAGGCATGCAAGCAGTATCTAATCTCTTTCCCTAGTATCTGCTGCAGGAATGGATTATGGAACAATGGGAGAAGAATTATTATATAAGCGCGTTAGCAGGGGCTAATAATGGGAGTTCATTAGTGGTTATGTCCAAGGGTTAGTGTCAGTATTCTAGAACCTCAAAATAAAAGGTAAACAAATTTGGAATTCTCCTAATTTGCTTACCTTCTGAACAGGTACCCAGTATCTGCAGCAATCATATAAAGTCAGTGAATCGTTTCCATTTAAGTGGATCAACAAAAAATGGAGAGAGGGGTTTTATGTCACTGCGATGGCAACTGCAGGGTCTAGATGGGCAATTGTCATGTCTCGTGGGGCTGGATTTTCTGATCAGGTATGCTAGATTACAGTAACTATTCAACTTGATGCCCTCTTAACTGACCAAGAAAGTTGATCCGAGCACATCGCTTTGTGAATTTCAGGTGGTTGAGTTAGACTTTCTGTACCCTAGTGAAGGTGTTCATAGAAGGTGGGATGCTGGTTACCGCATTACATCAACTGCTGCAACATGGGATCAAACTGCTCTCGTTCTGAGTGTTCCAAGAAGAAAACCAGCAGATGAGACACAGGAGACTCTTCGGACTTCTGCGTTTCCAAGTACACATGTCAAGGTTGAATATCTGAATCTATTATTTATGCATTGTTCTTTATCTCTTTTCTATCTTCTCCCCGCTCCAACCCCTATGCTCGGTAATTAAATTTGTTGGTTGCTTGCAGGAGAAATGGGCAAAAAACCTTTACATTGCATCTGTGTGTTATGGGAGAACTGTTTCCTGAGGCATCCAATTTTGTCGAGGACTTATGGATTGCATGGAATTGACTTTTCTTTACGATGAAATGCAAGGAGTACTGGTTTCCTGTAATTTGAGAAAAGAAAGGATAGCCTTTTTTCTGCTTCCAAGCTGACTGATTCTGCCAACTTGGTTGTTGATAGTATGCTTAACTCTTACTATCAACATATATAATTATTTGTAACGCCTATGCGCTGTATTGCAAATGCATCTAGATTCTTCAAGCGGTTTGAGATATCCAGTGGGTGTAGTTTACTTATTGGTAGAAGTTTGTATAGTTTTGAACAATAGTTACCCAAGGCTGAGCACACAGGCTACATATCGATTGCTATAGTATTTTGGTACATGCAACCTAATATTATGCGATGCAGTCTGTCAACCATACGACATCCTTCCCTTTTTGGGTCCTCATTGCTATTTTGGATTTGGATATCTTGATTTGTATTTTATAATTTTCTGGGATGACTAACATTGACTTGGGACATCTATATGGACTTAATTGGTACATGAATCAATTTAAATAGCCTTATATTGATAAGGCTATTTATTGCAGGAAATAACTCTTAATTTTCTGTTGGTTCTCTCTCTCTCTCTCCAAGGAATTTCCATTGACTGTCACAATTAAGATCTCAATGAGTTGGAGGAGTCAGCTGTTTTGAACCAAGAATGTGTTCGCTGTATGGTATTCACGACTTGAAAGGTATCAGAACTTATTTATCATTTCCTTTGAAAACCTAGTAATTTGTTAGAATAATGCTATGTAGCACAAGTGATGCTTAGCACCTGTCTAGGTGGCAGTGTAAGCCCACCTAGACTCGTCCTAGGAAATTTTGATGTATTTTAATTAATTGTACAAGTCTAGCTAGATTCCCACTTGCACATAGATTGGTGCTAATAGAGTTACTCAATTTGTTATGTCATGAATTGTGCTGCTACATTTGCCAGATAGTATTAGGCATTTCCAGTTGATGTACTTCGTGAAAAATTTGTTGTTTAGGCTGAGATGTGCATAAATTGTAAGGAAAACATGACCTCGACCCCTTCTGTTGTATCGAAACATGCCTTGCCACGAGAAGATGCCCTTTATCGAAAAGGTAATCCCTTATTGACAATTCTCAAGCTGCTACTACCATGTCTGAATTGCAAGCTCCAACTAGGCGGGATTATAAGCTCATTTTGCAGTATGTAATATTTATTATCCTTTTATTTTACATGTAACTGGCGTCTATAAGTACTGGAAAGTTTATTTCATTGATTTCTTGTAGAACCAGTTTGAAGTCATTGATAAATAGCCCATTTATTATTATATGCATGTGAAATGGGTAATTATTGATGACAATGTATTTTGCAATTCATTCACTTAGAGTGTTGTATCTTTGCAGAAATTTCATGGAACAGAGAGAAGTGCAGATAGGCCTTTGGTTTTTACGACTTCAAAGCATGTTTGTAGAGATGATGGCATAATATTGGATATAGAAGTTAAAACCCTGTTTATTTTGTCCAATACTGTGTTTCGAGCATGCCCTAGTTGGTGAGCAGGTAATTAATAATTGAGCGCCTTCTGTATTCTGGTCAGGCATCGGTAGTTTTCAACTTCAGTGGTCAATATATGCTATTTTTGGACTATGATCACAGCTTCTGTTTGGCTACCATGTTTCAAGTGCATTTGGGGGTCAATTCCGCATTGTCCGTCCCCCGCACCAGCTCGAGTTACTCGGCAGCCAAGTATTCTCATGGCTGCTTTCAAGTTACTTGAGCTCCCGAGTTCCTAAGAATTTTTCTGAAGTTGGTGGCATGTTTTTGGCATATATTTTAGATTGATGAAGAGGTCCCGAGTTAAATTTTGGTTGGATCACGAAATTATTTTTTATTTACTATTTTCAAATGGGCTCTTCCAGTGGTTACTGTTGTTGGAAGTCAGACTTGTGTCTAGTAAAACAACATATAAATATTGAAAAATTGTATTAGAAAAATGCACTTTGAAAAATTGTGTCAAAATTAGGAACTTGATTATTTTTTATTTTGATTAACAAAAGAAGAGATTTTTATTTTAAAACTTATTCATTTATATGTAAACAAGTATATTTTATTTGTCTTGATGAAAAAGGGTTTCATTTTTAAATTTTAAGTAGTATAAATCTTTTGATGCTGTTGGTTTGATTCTTATTGATGGCATTAACTTCGTACGTAATATTATTGTCAAAATAAATTAATAAGTTATTTTTAATTTGATTAATAGAAAAACGCACTAAACATGTCTCCTAAAATTTTTTAACGTGATAATTCTGGTACTGCTGCACGCCAACGGGTCTTGGTTCATTTCATTTATATCTCAAATGAGGCAATATTATTTATGAAATTGAAGGATCAGACATCTATGATGAACAAATGTCGTTTCTTGCCATTCGAATCTTCTGGTTCATTTTTATTTCCGGAGAGTCCAATGCATGTGTATAAAAAAGCAGAATGGTGAATAAATAGATTGTGCTAGAGATTAAAAAAAAAATTAAACCATCTATAAACATGAACCGTGGTCCCGAATGTGCCTTTTCTACCATTCTCATTCCACTTCAGGCGCGGTAATAAACCTAAAACAAAGAGTCGAGAAGGTTTTACATACTAACGAATAGAACCGACACTTTTGTTCTTTGTAGAGGCCATAGCTCGATACACACCTCTTACCGAACCAGCCATAAACCATTTATAAACATGAACCGTGGTCCCAAATGTGCCTTTTCTACCATTCTCATCCCACTTCGGGCGCGGTAATAAACCTAAAACAATCAAAGGTCTACATAATATATGTGCATTTCAAGCAATTTCACGTCACCAAAAATTTGATGCTCGCATATTCAACGCTCCAGTGATCTATCTACCCAGCTGGGATTTTTTGCTAGAGCATTGTATTCTTCTTCAATACATAAAGGTCCCTTTTAACACCTTTATCGAATGCAGAGAGTGTTGATTTATGAAACTCTACTTGCTACTTTCTCATATACAATCAAAAAGATCCAATAATTCAGAGAAATCGATTTTTGAACTTGCTACTCTCTCTTAAATAATAAAAAAGATCCAATGATTCAGAGAAATCAATTTTCGATCTTTTCTGCTAAGCTCTCTAGAATCCTTATGCTCGGAGCGATTCTAGTTCTTATTGTGTCCTCTATGGAAAGTCCAAGGAGGGATACATACACCCAAAAGGAAATTTGAACATATAATAAGGAAAAGTACGGGAAATAAACACGAATACTAACAATAAATAGCTACTTAGAATGTTAATGCATCACTTCTATGGTCATACAAGATTCTCCTTTCCAGTGGAGTAAGCACATGATAAGAAGTCGATTCCTATCCAAGTCAACCTTCTTAATGAACAAAAACAAGTTGACAGAGCTCATCTCCAAAGTCAACCAGGCACAATTGTGACTCTTCAAGTTGAGCTTGGCTAACAGTTTGAGTAATGTTATTCATCCCCAGTGGGGATAAAAACACAGTCTAGGTGGCTGTAAATGAAAGGTGAAATTAAATGACTTATTTAATTTCACATATCATTTAACGCCACATTAGCGCCACCTAGATTGTGTTTTCATCCCCAGTGGGGATGAATAGCATTACTCTTAACAGTTTATACTGTAATTAATTGTATTCATTTATAGTTAACTTCCACATTCACACAATAAAATATTCAACACGTAAACCAAGTATTTTTTCTACTTTTTAGCCACATTTTCCTAAAAGCACTATTCAAAACATCATTTTCTCCCCCATCTCTTTTTATACTGTAATTAATTGAATTCATTTATAGTTAACTTCCCTAAAAATTGAACAACAGTTTGTATATATTCGTATTTAGCTCTATTGAGAATATATGATATTGATTCACTGTTGAAACTCTCAATAAGAGATGACACGGTAGAGACTAATAACCGTAAGTTAGAATCCTTATGACATACACGCCAAATATGTGATTTCACCATTCTAGTTTTGCCCTCTATTCACTCACAACCAGTAACGCTATTTGACATTTTTATACATGAAAAAACTGATTAACCATTGCCCAGTAACTAGCTATATACAGATTGAACACCAAAAGTACCATGGGGGTAATGCACAAACCAGTGTACTAGGCTTCCCGAGTTTCATCAGCAATTTGTGAACTCTTAATTCCCCAAAAGGACCGGGGTTTCAATTTCTTCCTTGTTGCTGTGAAGAGCCATCCCATATGCATTTCACACGTGGCACAGTCAGCAATTGACCATGCATACCTGCGTTATCACAAGTTATTCAGCATATATTCATGTCCCAACTCCTACTAAAAAGTATGGCTGCGCCTTGCATTGATCTCACAGAATTTAACTTCAGAGTCGGATTAACCAATGCTTGAATGAAATATTCAGATCATCATAGTCTGGAGCATACAAGGTGTAACTTCACAACAATAATCATCTGAGGGACTTCCAATAAATAATTTTACGAAACAAGAAAGAAACTACACCATGATAAATGCACTCTTATCTAATCTAATCCTCAAAGGTTTGGAATACCCCTACCCTATCACTTACCAGGTCAAAATATTTCCTCAAAAAATTAAGCCCATTTGATACTTGATAAGAGATTTTTTGAGAATAGATTTTGTGAGAAGTAATTTTTTTGGAGAATGTGTGGTTAAAAAGTAGGCAAAAGTTACGGATCTACGTGCAAAATTATTTCATTGGGAGAATGTGAGGTTGAAAATGAGTTTTAGAAAATGGGGACCAAACAGGGTCTAACTACCCTTAATCAACTCCTCACCATGTAAAATTAACCTAAACTTACTGGCCAAATAACACCTGAAAAATGCTACTATGCAGCCCATGATAGAAGCTCAATTGACAAATGATTTTACAAAACCAACACTTCACAAATTGAGGTTGGTCTTACCACAAGACCATCAAAGAGTAGTATTGTCTCGCATAGCAAATTCTTTTTTCCAAAAGGTTCTCGAAAAGCCCCCTAATTGGAAGGGACGGTTCAGCCATTAAATGTTCAACAGAAATAGACAGTTTGTTAGACTTGATAACAATTTAAGGGTACCGTATAACCTGTCTACTCATTCAACTTCTTGATGCCCCAGCAAAATCTACAGCTGGCAATTTCTGTCTTCTCATTTTCATTAGAACTTTCAAGAAATTTGATTAGCGATATTGTTGCAGAAATTAAAAAATAAATAAATCATACTGTTAAGAATGTCCAGTACCTCTCGAACGATAAAAAATTACTGAAATTATTTATTTTTAATTTTTGCAACAAAAAAAATCAAACTGTTAAGCATTTCCTCTCAAAGGATCAAACATTCATTAAAGCGTGTTTGGGAATTGTTTATAAATAGTTTAAATTATAAGTATATAGAAATGAGCGATGGATAAGTGTGTAGTACTTGTGGGTCCCTCGAAATATGTGGATAAAAAGTGATTTGACCTAAACATTAGGCAAAACATGGGGCTATAAATTCTCAATTCCACCGACGATGGTTCTTTATGAATTAGTTGCCTTGCCTAAGAATGTAACAAAAATTTCTACTAGTTTGCACATTGTCACTGGTTAAGAATAAAACTAGCACATGCGTTTTATCAGGACCCTACTTGGATGCAGAAAGAAACGAAAACTTACCCAGGAAACCAGCTATATTCTTTCGTCGGAATCCCTTTGATTGCTAATCCATTTGTTTTAAGAAGAGTTGTTACTTCATGCACAAAGCCGTGTTCATTTGCATAAGCCCCAAGTGGACCTTCACTAGACATCACCAACATATCACTTCGCCTTGCAATTAGAGTCTACAAGGAGGTAAAGGAAAAAAAAAAAGTAGCTCAGTATTCAAGAGAGACCTGAAAAGACATGGAACATGTTTGGCTAAACTTAAAATCCAATTAAAATTGAAAATATAACCGTTATTGGATTCCACTCGTCTAATAAAAGTCAACAATAACGGCTAGTTTTTCAATTTTAATCTAATTTTAATCTCTACCGAACACGTCGATGTATTCATACACACAGATCCGTAATTATGAAAACTGACATAATTGACGACGGGATGCTGTATTACCTGACAAGTTTTACACTGAATGCGATCAAGACTTTCAAGCAACTCAATTTCCCGATGCAACCTATACGAAATTCCATCGATCTCTAGAAGCTCTTGCCTCGTGGATTCGGATACAGGAATTTTACTAGCAATGTGAAATGAAAGCAGGTCTGGTTTCATTACAAATCCATCCATGTTTGGCACCCTAACAACGTGCTTCCACCTATCTGCAATATTTTGATCAAGAATATTACTCCTAAAAGATTTCTTAGTCTGATACACATTTGTTTTAATTACCTAATTCATTTCCATATGCACCTTATCCAGGAAAATTATCAAAACATTTGAAAACTGAGAAATTTAAAGCATAATATTTTGCAGAATTTGTGTAGTTTCACTTTTGCTGCCAATACCTGATGCAGGATAGATAAATATGTGAACTGCATCCATATCATTCGTGAAAAAGGTTGACTGGATGACCATGAACAGGACAAGTATAAGGAGGGAGGGGAAGAAAAAGCAAGAGGAAAAGCCGCAATACCTGCTGCTCTTTGAGCAAGAATATAGGAATCATACATACGGTAAACCCAACTGGGCCAGAAGGCTCGAGGGGCATCACGGAGATGGCCTACCGAATACTTTCCCCATCCCACCTTTCTGCAACTTGGTTTATCTAACACAGCTCTTTTCCCTACTCCAGGACTAGCCTCTTCATTCCTTTTGCCGTATTCTGTATGCATGAACCCCTCATAATTGTCCAAATGAGATCTTGATGTTTCAAACTTCTCATCATCACTACTCATTGATTCCTCAACTAAATCAGAACCATAAGAAGAAATTAGAGCAGCTCGGTGCAACATCCTTTCAGCTGATGAAAGTTCACCATCAAAGCTTCCATCTGATATTGCATCCGAATCATTTCCATCAATGCAGCTATGCTCATTACGAGAATCATTTAAAGATGGCATTTGCAGGACACTACCCATGCGCAAGTTCCTTAATGGTGCCAGTTTTCCAACAGCATCCCGTGGTGTTCTCAATGGAGAATCCTCCTGAATGATTTGAACCTCTCCACATGGCTATTGAAAGAAAATTAAGCATAACAAGAAAGTTAATTGCAAGAAGGTGAGCATAAAGATCTAACTTCTCATTCCAGTAAGTATCTAATGGTACTCACAGCGCCATCTATGTCAATCCAACGGCGTCTCAGACGAAAACGCTGCTGGCCACGGGCGACAATGTTGACTGAGCCATCTTCCAAACGCCGATATTGCCGAATCTGCCATAGAGATAGTAAGAAGTCGGGCCACAAATGAAGAATCCTATCAGGGCTCAACTTTGCAATTTATATTCAAAATGATATAGAAAAGTTATATTCGTACACCAGCCCAACAAACTGGACACAAGTAATTCTTGAATATGGGGCACTGGTTGCAGCATGCTATTTATAAAAAGCTATGTCAAAAAAAGTCAGACCAATACCTTTCCAAGCCTTGTTCGAGTTGTGGTATGAGCCAGATTCACTACTCTGGCTTCCTTGCATGTTTGGTTGTTTTTTTATAACTTCGGATAACTTAAAAGACCACATTTTTATTTTTTGGAGTCTATCATTTAAACCTCACCAAGACTACTTTGTTGAAGGATGACATCATCCATCTAAATAATGAGTCAAAACCTGAAAACTCTTCCAACACAGACAGCTCAAAACTTGACTCCTCGAATTGTTCTCTCAGTTAAAAGAGAGAGAAAAAAAAGATTGGCATAGGTGTGTTATTCTGTTGTCTTTCTTTTTATCTTCCTTTTTCTTTATATTTTTTCATTCAAAGACTGTATTGCGGAAAAGCCAACACCTTAAAAGTAATATCCTCTCGAAAATTAGATATTCGTGGTCAGAATTCCATTTGTTTCTAAATCCTCAAGTCAAATTATTGTTAAATCTGGAAATGTGCAGGTTTCTTGATCTTGAACAGTTGAACTCGACTTTCACCCTTAACTCACCCTTATTCTTTTAGTAACATTAGATCTGAAGATAAACAGCCGAAATGGCCCCCATCTTGTTGACAAATGTTTTATTTTGTTACATGAACCGGCATGTAATCACCTTTTAATGGCTCAAATGCTATTTATCTAACTTTAACTTATCAAATAGCTCCTGAATTGCCTTTCAATAGCTCAAAACTTCTTTTTTATACTGAAATTACCATTAAATTGATATCTTTCAATTACTAGCTCTTATAATATAATCGTTACATTGTGATGGCTATTAAGAGACTAATTTTCTAATATATTTGGCACTTTAGGAGGACTTGTTGGAATTTATGTTCTTCATAGCTTGATACTGAAAGTACCTTAATAGTGTTGGATGACATTCCATAGGTAGCATAGACCCCTTGTACCATAGAGAGTGACAGATGAAATACCAGTCAAGTAGAATATTTGCATCAGTTTATATACGTTACTGATGTTGATTGTTATTAATGCATGTGCAAAACTATGCTGCTTATTAAGGGATGTTGGACTCACGCACACTAGACATGTTGCATACTTTCTGTGCATTTTGGGGCATCATAAAATAATGAAAATATTGGATTATGACTATGAGATCAGGAGAAACAGCATATGAGCAATTTCAAACCACGAGACACAGACAAGTGAGTTCCAAAAGAATATTTCGAAGGAAAATACTGTACCAAGTTCCAGGGATAATGGTTTAAATCGGCCATGCCATTCATTTAAAAGAATTCAAGTTTTTCTTCCTCATGAACATGCTTCAACATAGTTAAACAAACTTAAAGCCTCATGCTGAATTAATTTATCATAACAGCTGCTAGCAAGAAAAGCTAAAGATAAATAAATCACAATCATAACCTCCAATTTCAACCTTTAATTATTAAAAAAGAAATGTGTTTTGTGTGAATTTACATATATCCCAAAGCATACAAGGTAATAGATAATAGATATCTAAACTTTTGATAATTTACATAATTTCTCATTGCATCCAATTTTGATATATGATCATTCTCTTTGTATAAATGTGGAAAGCATGCTCTTGAAAGTGGAAACACAACAAAAATAAAAGAAATTCAAAAGAAATAAGTTTTGGCTATAAAATGTTGCATACTCCATCAAACTAATTCCTAAAAGAAACATGAAGTAAAATTTGTAATCCTTTTTTAAAAAAAGAAAGAAAGAAAGAACGGTAGATGCAGATATTGGCAGGTCACTCTCTCTAAAGTAAGAATTAGAACTACACGCAAAATTGTACTTTCCCATTCACAATGTCATGGAATCTTAGTTCTATTTAAACAAATAAAACGAGCAAACATAAAATATATATGCATTACATGTAACCCTAAATTCATGGCATATAAGTCAATTTTGGAGGGATGAAACAAAAGAACTGGGAAGAAAAGTTCCAGTTTGTACCTCTGCAGTTGTACCAGTAGTTGCAAACTTTATCTTCCCATTATTAGGATCCCTGTAAAGACGAACCTGAAAAACATGGCTCACCTCATGTCAATTTTAAGGACTAAACAAAGTTAAATCACAGAAAGATAACGGGATAGTGTATCAAGGAGCTCGCATACCACACCAATAGAATAAGGAGCATCAACTTGTCTCAACGCTCGTTCAACAGCTGCTATAAAATTAGGTAAAATTACTCTAAGGGGAAGTCTGGCTTCTGGAAACAGAACAACTCCTGAAAAAGAAAAGGTAAATTAGAAAAAGTTGAAGAGAGTATGTAGATAACGAGATAATGTGTTGGATATAACTGTTAAGAGAGGGGAGGGAGACGATGTATACCAGGACAACAGATCAGTAAAAAATATAAGTCTAGTTGTTCCTCAGCTGTGAAGTTTTCATTAGGCTCATCAAAACTTTTGATATCATTCTTGCTTAGACTTGTGACATTTCATTATCTTGAATTAGCCAATTAGGCAGGTTCTGCGTGTTTAATATTGCTTAATTCACTTGTCTGAAGGCATGTGTAAAAAGAATAGACAACCGAGGAGCATAATTCAAGGTGAATTTTAGCTCGAAGTGACTACGACAATATATAGATGACAATTAGTAAGTTGAGCAGATAAAAAACGAAGAGGGAAATGCAGAATTTAAATATATATTTAGATTGAAGAGATTAAACAAAATACTTGCATGACTGCTAAGAATTGATTAGACTGCTTCTTTAACCAGTAAAGGGAGCATAAACTTGTAAAACATGAATATAAAACGCGAGACAGAAGAAAAATTAAAACTGTTTCATTTTCAGCAAAATGAGTGGCAAACTTTCCGTGCCACAACTGAAGTTGTTTTGGAAGGGATTTAAAAAACTGGTAATGTCATATAAGCATTGTTCTAAAAAAGGGGAAAATGCGCCACCTAGGCGCGACGCGCGACCAAAACGCGTCGAATTCGGGAAATGCGGGAAAAATGCGTTTTCCAACTAAAAGGCGCGCATTGCGCGCCTAATGCGCGACTAGGCGCGCATTAGTCCGTCTAATCCCCCCCCCTTTTTTTTTTTTAATCTGTTTTTTTTTTATATATATTAAAAAATCTATTTTTTTTATATAAAAATATATTTAATGCGTTAAAAATACGAAACGCATTATGACGCTTATTCTTCGCATTGACACGCCTAAACTTGTGATTCTTGATTCTCGGTTTCGACGCTTCGCCACGCATTACGCATTTTAGAACACTGCATATAAGAGGAATATTGGTCTAAAGATAAGAAATAAGAAATTACGAAATATCAATAGCTGTGGCAGTGTTGAATGATATCATTGTAGTATGCTCAGCAAAATAATCAATAAACATTCAGTGGGTCATTTACGATATTTTCAAAAGAGGAGGTCCCACGTAAACATTCACATAAAATTTAGAGGTGGTCACTTCTCATCAGTTGTGCTCATGCCCCAAACACTTTCATCACGAAGCTCACTATACTAGTTTTTTTTCTTTATGGTTGAAACTACCATGAGGTCATTTAGATCACATTACAATCAAGAAAAGGTTAAGCAAGAACCTTCAAGATAGAACAGAGGAAGGGTCAGCACAGCACCACCATCCAAGAAAGCCAGCCTGTTGTGAGCGTTCTCAACCTCTGATGAATGAGTGGATCATTAAATCTCTGATATTTTTCCATAAATAAAAGTTTATGGAGTCATATATCAAAAGATACCTACCTCCGAGATATGAATGTAAGGCAGCCAAAGAGGTGTCATATGTGAATTCTACAGATGCAGAAGCGCCGCCAGAACTAAGATAACGACAAACCAGGATAAAACAATCAGAAATTAGTTCACGTCCTACGAAAAGAAAATCAAATAGAATTGTAGCGCTGCAAACCAGCCAACATTGCCTATGATTTTTTTATTAATTTGTAGCTAGTGAAAGTGATATCTGTAAAAATTAAGCTGCCGGTTCATGACAATCATTTGGCTAATTTTACCTGTTGATTACTTTAGATGCTGCTTTATTTGTTGATAATTATGAGATATAAGTCTCTTATCTCTAAAAGGGCATAAACCAATTCTTTTGTTTTCTTACAAGACGATTTTAACAAATAAGTTCCTATTTAATTTTTCAATTTTTTTCAAATTGCATTGCAAACTACGAGATAATTATAACAGATGGGCAGACTCACAGTAAGACTAGGCACGCGCGCGCGCGCACACAAAAGAAAAAAAAAAAGACAATATTTATACTATATAAAAATTCATCAGTTTATTTAAACAAAGAATTAACTACGAATTCGATGTCTGATCTGAATGTCAAATTTCGCGCATACTAGAACTCTCCAAAACGTGCAAAGTTAGCAGAAGAAAAAAATATT
This sequence comes from Fraxinus americana, assembly GCA_035079005.1. Taxonomy (NCBI): domain Eukaryota; kingdom Viridiplantae; phylum Streptophyta; class Magnoliopsida; order Lamiales; family Oleaceae; genus Fraxinus; species Fraxinus americana. The sequence continues at coordinate 5,169,004 of CM068713.1, read as the reverse complement.
TAATTGCATCACTCATATTTCAATATTTTTTTGTAAGTGAAGACAAAAAGCAATTAAGGTGAAAATAAGTAAAAATTAAGTGATTAATTCAATTTTCTTACCTTGTTTGAACGTCTTCATCGTCTGACGATTCCTCGACTTCTTCGACTTGCAATTCCTCTGATTCGAGCTGCCGAATTTGCTCGATTTGGAACCTTTCTCTCTCAAGAATCCTCTCGTCTTCCATTTTAATAGCAAGTACTGTTTATTCTCTCTATTTTTAGGGCACTTGATTTTTCATCCGTTCTTGCAAATGCACCAATTAATGTTTGGGTGTGTGTATATAGAGGTCTGTCTGTATATACCGCCATGAACATTTGTTAAAGAAAGGGAAATTGACACAAATAGCACTGGAATGAGCTATTTATCAAACTAAACCAATTTTGTCTACTTTTGAGTTTCACTATCCAGGCTACTCTTCAAATAGAATTTTGTCACTTTACCAGAAAAAATTTAATAGATGCAATGATATAATTCGAGATATCAGCAGATGATTTGATGGAAAAATTGACTGTGTTTAAAAAAATCAATGATGAAATGCCACGTGATATTATGTCAAGGAGACATGTGGTCTGACCATAGCAAGCCCATTTTTTATGTTGATTTTTTTGAAATAAATAATCAAGAACTAACTTTAAACAAATAGAAATCTTGATTTAAGCTAGAATATCAATTTTAGTCGAAAATAAAGTTTTAATTGTTGGCCATTCAAATTTATTTTTGATGAAATATTCTTTAAACATGCCAAGATAGTGTACAATAAATTGTAATAAACAGATAGTTTAATTGTTCACTAGTCGAATTAGTTTTTTGATGCAATATTCTTTAAAGTTTAAACATACCAAGATAGATAGTGTACAATAAACAGTAATTAACATCTAGTGTCTGTTTGTCTACCACTATTGTGATGAAAATGGTGTAATGAATAGTATTTTTTTGGAGAATGTGTAGTTAAAATTGAAAGAAACTTTATCGTTTTATGTGTAGAATATTTTATTATTTGAATGTGTGGTGGAGATTGATTACTGTAGAAAACAATGTTTTGAAAAATGGTAGACAAACAGGGGCGTAGTTAGAATCAAGAACACTAACGAAATAATAAGTTTAAGTGCACCACGGGTCACCCAATTTTGGGTGGAGGTGCATATGATCATTCATCTTCAAAATTGTGCAATCAAATCATTCAACTTTTATTTGCTTGTGAATTTGGTCATTCTATGAATTGTCCCATCAATTCAAATAATGTAATATGCCGGCCTGTATATTAAAACTAACGTATAAGTATCGTACATGTCAATGTCACGTAAAATTCACATCACATATCTTCAAAAATTTTTTTTAATGTAATAGCCTTATAAACTTAAAGCACGTTTTTATGTCATCTATTAATTATTTTAAATATTGATGTCAGCATATGTTAAATTAACAATAGTGCACAAGTGACCAAATTGCAAGTAAATCAAAGTTGAGTGACTTGATTGCACCAAATTGAAGATGGATGACTAGATTTACGATCAAACTGAAATTGGTTTATCATATTGCACCAAATTGAAAAATGAGTGACTTGAATTCTTCTACACTAAAATTTGGCCGACCTGTAGTGCATTTAACCCAAAAAAAATATACGAGAATACAAATAATAGATATCTATTATTGTTAATTTGTTGTTTACTTTTTAATTAAACTCAGGGCGTGTTTTGAAAATCTTTAAATTATAAATATATAAAAAAGAATAATAGATAAATAAATAAAATTTATGAATCCCTAAAATGTGTAAATAAAAAGTGATTTAAATATTTATAAATAGTTCATAAACATGATCAAGACATAGACTTGATCAAAACGTTTCTCATTACCAAAATAATGGAAGAGACAACAATCTCAATTCTCAGTTGATAATAATTGATGGTCGCTCTGACCCTTTTTGAAATTGAACTTTCAAAAGTTCCTCAAAAATCATAAAAACAATATCAATCTTCAACCAATTTCATTTTCGCTTATCGAATAACATTCTTGTAGAAACGATACAATTAACAGTTGAATTCATTCTCGCCCATGAGATTGCTTGACTCGCTTCTATATTGGGATCGAGAATAATTTTTCAATATAATTAACTTCTTCAATTTACGGAGTACTCTTCTGAAAGAATAGTGCTATATAATCATCTCCATTTTGAAAGGAAAATTCATCGAAAGGCTACTAAGGATCGAGTAAATGAAAAGAGTAATGCTATTGTAACCTGATCCACTGCCACATTAGATGCTAATCATCAGCACAGTTGGTGAATAGCACTATTCGGATGAAACACATCCGCTAAGGCCACATAGACATGAGTTGGTCTCCTGATTCCAAATATAGTGTTTTTAAATGAATAAACAGTCCAGAAGTTCAATCTATTGAAAAGGAGAATAAAAGCCAATATTCATCACACTGAAACTTAAAACAGAAAAAAGTATAAAAATATAAAAATAACAGGAAAAGCCTAACACTATGAATTCAAGGATTGCTGTGCCTCATGCCACTCAGATGTTGAATGTGTCCATGAGAATCAAATCCGGATAATTTTCACCTACAGACCACACATATCAGATATAATAAAGCCTAAAAATAATCACAATTCTCATTTACACGAGGATGAGGAGTACCGGAATTAGGGGACAAACCCAATATCCTTGAAGTACTCGTGCTCAAGGGCACTTCTCGCAGTGATTCTTCTGCTCGGATCCAAAGAGAGCATTTTCTGTAATAGTAATGCAAAAGTGAATTAGTAACAGGAACTACAGTCCCTTTCTCTTATTACAGAGAAGTACGAATCTTTATACTTTCTCTCCTTATAAGTAAGCTTATGAGCCAACTCAATGCGAATCTCATTTTTGTAGCAAAATCATACTAGAGACTTGTTTGGGATAGATTTTTTAGGGAAGAATTGATTTTGAATAGTGATATGATGGGAAATGTGTGGTTGAAAAAGAAGAAAAAATTATTGATGTGATGGAAAATATTATTTTATTGAAAAATGTGTGGTTGAAAATGAGAATTGATTTACTGTAGAAAAATTTAATCATTCCCAAACAGGGCCTAGAATTGATTTACAGAATTTGCAAATATTGGGGAATATATCTATTTCTTTATGTTCTTGATAAGCTGAAGCACGGAATCTGAACTTACAAGAAGGAGATCAAGACCAGCTGCATCAAGATTCGGGACGACAGTGGCAAGGTCCTAGAAAGTTGAGCAATCACCAATCAAGTTCTAATCTGATAAATCTGGGATGTTTCATAAAGAGGTGAGGAAAAAAATTACAATTAATGCCAACTTCAATTACCTTATGGGGCCACTTTGGAAAGGCGGACTTGAAATCAGGCAGCGAAGACACTCCAGGCCATGTATCTTCATTTGGGGTGCCCATGATTCTTCATTACAAAATAAGGAAACTTGAAATGATAATAAGAAAATCATCTGATTTCAGACAAATAAGATTTTCAGTAGATATCATTTCCAACTCATGCCCCCCACCACCAAAGGGAAAGGAAAAGGTAAAAAGTAAACAAAAGAAAACTACTGACAAACACAAACATGAGAAAAATATGAAAGTAGGGTTATCTGAAGGACACAGCAAACAGAAAAAAATATGCATTCTGTACAAATAAAAACTTATGGACTATAGTCAAAGAGAGCATTTGACGACCTCCATCAAGGGGCTACAGCTATCTGAAAAGAAGAGAGATGATCACAGAGAGGAAATCATTGTATGGAAAAAAGTAGCACCTGAAAATCTTAAACAGTTCATCAATCTCAGAGTCCCCAGGAAACAATGGTCGCCGGTTCACCATTTCAGCAAATATACAACCAACTGACCACACATCAACAGGAGTAGAATAATGACGCGATCCAAGTAATATTTCTGGTGCCCTATACCATAGTGTCACCACCTGCAAATAATCATAAAACTTTAAACTAATATGACATTTTGGATCAAGTGAAATAACCATTCCGAAAGGATTGGTAATGGGATGAAAATACTAGGAAGTAGGAAGATAAAAATATAGAGATCTTCAAGTCCCTACTTGCTTTAATTTTACAGCTAGAAGAAATTTACTTGAGTTCATAAACTCCAATCTTGGCATCAGATAAGATAACGTGATGGTAAAGAAACACTACTGATAGTTTAAATTTGTAAGAAACCCACTAAACCTGTCCGATTACAAAAATTAACCTCACACTAATTTTTATTTAACCATCCTTTGATCTGTCTTTTAAATGCCTCTGACAATGATGTGAGAAATAAAATTAGATCAATACTAAAAAATGAAAATGCAAATGCAAATAAACAATTATCAGTGACGCACAATCACCATAGATAGATAGATAGAGAGGGCAAAGTTTCATAATATTCACCTCATGAGTAAATGTCCTGACAGGAATACCAAATGCTCGGGCCAATCCAAAATCGGCGAGCTTTAATGCATTAGTGCGGCGATCAATCAGCAAATTTTGAGGCTTCAAATCTCGATGCAGGACTCTATGGGAATGACAATAAGCAATACCACGTAGTATTTGGTATAGAAACATCTGCAAAATACGACTCAATGAGACACAGTTTTACAAGCTCAAAAAGGCTAAGGATTTCAATTTCTTTAGAATTTACGGGGTTTGTCACTACTCGAAACAAGTGTTTCTCTTGGGGGTGAGGAGGAAGAGATACTAAAATGAACAATCAATTCCCCATCTCTCTTGTCTACAACCAGAATACAGTGATTGTGCTCAAGCAATAGAAGTGAGAACTGAAGAAAATACTTTTCAAAAGAAACAAAATTACGATTTGCTAGCTAAAACATTTAAACAGTACAACCCCTCAATCCACCATCATCTTTAAATTATAAGCTTAATTTCAAAGCCTCAATTTCACCTGCCTCCAACGGGCAGAAAGAGGTCACTCACTTTAACCAGACGAGGATCCTTGGAAAATTCTGGGCATGAATCCATGTGCTTCTTCAAATCCAAGTCCAGGTATTCAAACACCAGATACAATCTCTTCTCACTATGCACCACGTCCTGCAATCTGTCATAAAATGTTATAGAGAAAACAACAAGGAGTGAAAATCTCAAGTAAAACTTGTCCTGATTTGAGCAGCAACAATTGCAGCTGAAATCCCAAACCAGAAATATGATATTTATTTTCTATAAATTTATTTAGCTGCATAAGTTGATGTAACAAGATCAGTTGGCAATGACATTCATCTTCATCAAATAGCCTATCCTTCACGTGCGCCTCATCATCATGTCTCTGCCTCCCTTAAAATGTGCAAGTAAACCATATAAACTGAGATTACTAATTTATGTACCTTACAATGTTCCCATGCTGCATCTCTTTCAACAGAGAAATCTCTCTGATAGCTGTGCTTGGCACTCCTTCATCTTCATGCTCCAGCCGAATTTTCTTTAGAGCAATAGTTTCATTTGTCTCACGATCGCGAGCTTTGTACACCACTCCATATGTTCCCTCGCCAATCTTCTCTACTTTTTCATACTGTGTCCAAAATTAACAGACATCACAACCCGTACAAGCATGACTAAATGTGAGCTAGAGTCAAGACAGAACTGTGTTTACCTGTTCCATCTAGTCCACAGCAAATGCATTCACTGATTAGTGGATCACAATTAAAGAGAAAAATAAAATGAGGTCAGGCCACTACACAACGTTATATTAATCATAAACTGAGTCTACAAACAACTACATACATTAACCATACTTCGCCCTTTTTGTGAAGCATTTCACTTAATTACTTATCACATCACAGAAAATTTATTTTGTCATAATTTGTAAAGAAAAATATGAAATCCTCATAAAAATGATTTAAGAAGACTTGTATTATTAAAAGCATGTGGTACAATTATGATATAATTTTTTCCTAATGCTCATGGATTAAAAAAAAATTCAGAGGTACCTAGACATTTATTGAGACTGATTAGTTGATTAGTAGAATATAAACTTTTCAGTAACTGGAAAAAATTTCCTGTAGCTAGCGATCCAAGTCAAGGAGTATACTCCATAAAATTCAAATTAGTACAAGGAGCAGAAAGTCAAGCAATGTCTCTCAACACATATACGCACAAAACCAAAACACAGGAAACCGTTAGATTAAGCTTCAATGCCAGAAAATCAATCTCACATTTTACGATCATTCAGTTCACAAAACAAAAATTAACAGAAAAAACAATTTAATCAATAATATAAACCAAAAAATTCCAACTACTCGAAAAAATCAAAGCAGAAACTGTGCTAGAGTATGTATTATGCCATTTTACTCACAAAATCAAATCAAATCAATTAAATTAAAAACTAAACATTCAGTAGAACGAACTGACTTAATTAAACAATTAAAAATATTAGATAAAAAAATGAACGTGAGTGGAGTAAACATCTATACATACATATTAGTGTAAATCAAAATAGAAAGTAGAAACTGTTCAATAGTATACATCATACAATTTTATTTACAAAATAAATCCAAAATTCAGAAATTAATTTGAAAACTAAATTAATTAACATCAAACAATAAACAATCAAAGAGTATTGGATAAGAAAATGTGTGTGAGTTGAGTGGATAACTATACATACGTATTAGTGCGTGTATAACAATGAGAAACAAAATTGATGGAAGTTACCAGAGATGAATGAAACTTTGGGTGGGGGACTGGGTTATTGACAGGGAGAGGTTTCTATAGGGTTGGTTTCATTGTGTTATTATTATTTATTATTATTATTATTTTTAACAGAGGGAAGGTTTGACCAGGGTTTAATTTAATTAGGTGCGGTCACACTTTTTTCACTTCTAGAGCGTGAGCACGTTAGAGATTTCTTACAAGTAGAGATGTTAAAAATAATTGGGTCAAAATATCGAATAGATAGAAAGTTTGGACGAGTAGTGATGTGTACCAACATATTTAAAATTGTTTGCGGATAGGAATGTCGATAAAAATTGAGCCAGACTTGTTGGATTAACCCATAGTGTATTAGAATTCCACATTGCTTGGGAAAATATAAAATGTGAGGACAATCCTCTCCTAACAAGCCGGTTTTATTAGGTGGAGTTAGACCCAATATTCCTGACATAGTATCAGAGCTAGACCCAATTATGTAATGTTGGGTGCCACCCAATATCGATTTGTTCACAGTTGTTTGGTATGGTCCACGCTGTGCGTGAGGGGCGTATTAGAGTCCCACATTGTTTGGGAAAATATAAATAATCCACTTAATAAGGTGAGGACAATCCTCCCCTAATAAGCCGATTTTATTAGGTGGAGTTAGGCCCAATATTCCTAACATGTTGAGAGGAGGATTCATTCTAGTCAAGTCGGTTGTTCACATATTTGGGATAAGCTCAGTTGGGTCAAGTTAGATCTAACTTGATTTTTTTACTCGCCTTTCTAATTTTTATGTTAGAATATCGATGAAAAAATTTAAAAATTTAAAATACTATTGAGTTGATATAACCCATTTGACACCTAAGTCGACAAATTTATTTATAAATAATATATACTTATTTGATTTCATAAGTTACTTTTCTGAATTTAGTAGAGTATTTGAAGACTATTGATACTTTGAAGTCAACTTTCCAAACAAAGTATATGAACGATTGGGCGTTAGAGAGAGGCACGAAAATTTGGCTAGAATTTTAAGAGAATGTTTACATTTTTCAAGATTTTTCATCCCTGATTCCATGGATCTTGCTCTGGTTGGTTCAGAGATGCCGATTAGTGATGATAAAATTTCCTTTCACATATTTGTTTCCTTGTAGAATTAGGTCACCTTTTATACATTGATTCTCATGTATTTTTCCTTGATCTCAATGGTCTAATGTTGATTTTTAGGAGTTGATAAGATAGTTTCGAAATCCAGTCTAATGGATTACGAACCTAACGCTTCATCAAATCCAATTCAAAGACCTCTACATCAAGGACTTCGACATGAAAATCTAGCGGTGAGGGATTTGACAAGCACATGAAGCTCGTACTTGATTTGATGAGTCAAAAGCGAGGTTTGATGAGTCAACTGTCAACTGCCAACTGCCTTGTTTAAGTCAAAAAAAAAAAAAAGAGTGCGAAGAACGCACAATACTGTCACGTATCGTACTGTCAAAAGGCCTACGTGGCCTTTAGCAAATTTTGGGGTATAACAATATGGGTAATACTACATGTACACACATATTTTTACACAATCTTTTACACATCTCTCATATGGAGGGGGGTCCACGATTATTTTATTATGTGTGGGCCCCCCTCCATGTGAGGTGGGTGTAAAAAATTATGTAAAAGATTGTGTACACTTAGCATTATTCTAACAATATATACATTTTTAGATGTTAATAATTAAAATATTCAAATAAATTACACTAATTTAAGAAGTGGAGTCATTTGACATGGTTAAATTAAAGAATTTATTAAACCTAATTTTAAGAGTTGACTCTTCAAAATAGAAAACACGTTGCATGTAATAAATTATAAACTTTTGAAAATGCTCTTAAGTTTTAACCCATGTTTAGTTCAACTAGAAAAGTGGATTAAAATTTAAGTCAACGTCAATAATTAATTTAATTACATATTATATGGAATCCACAATTTTTCAATCATATACTTTATCAATTTTTAATAAAAACTATTAAAAATATAATTTTAATCCAAATCAAACAAAGACTTAATTTAGAGCATCTCTTAATGGTTTGCACCAAATTGGTGCGAATTTCGTACCAAATTGATGCAACTTTCAAACTATTTTGCAAAGTCATCTCCAACTAGTACAACAAATTTTACACTAAATGAATAGTGTTTCATTTGAATTTATTTTGGAAAATTATTCGATTATAAATTATATTATTACCAAACTTATTAATTAAAAATTACAATTAATGAACTAAAATATTATAAATTTAAAAAATATTACACTTAATAACAAAATAAAAAAAAGATTACATTTAATTAATTAAAAATAATAATCAAATATAAATAAATTTAAATAATAAAATAATAAAATGGTATAAAATTGATATAATAGGAATTAAAATATGTTGCAATATAAAGTAACCATTGGAGTAAATTTTTGCACCAGATTGGTGTTTTGATGCACCATCTGGAGATGTCAAACAGGGCAAATACAAGTGGCGGCATAGGGTCACATGACACTAACCCTTTTTGTTTTTTTTTTGTTTTTTGTTTTACCACCATTAAACTTTCTATGTTTTTATCTCAATTTCGAAGTCAACGCGGGATGTCAAACGAAATTGAAATATTACATTCTTAATACCATTTTGAATTACACATGGCCTAGTTTCAATGTTGTTAATGGCGTGCAAAACAGTCAATTGTAGCAAATGTTATGGATTGTAAAAATAGATGGTTTCAAATTAGTATTTCGAGAATGTCAGTAGTATGTTAACTTTAAAAATTCTCCGAATATCGTACGCTAGTCGAATTCACAAATCTCCTATATCAACTTGAAGCTCGATTCGAGAACTACGTCATAGATATATCGAATTGTTCAAACAAATATCGGAAATAGTTAAAAGTGCGTGAACGTTCATTTAAAAAGATGTGTTTAACTCGTATTTTCTTTAAATTTTTTCAATTATTTCATTAACATTTATTTTTTTGTGCGACAAACTTCTCAATATAATTTATATTGTTTTATTAAGAATTTGCATGAGATATGATATCAAAAAAATTTGAGATTTTACATTCGAAAAGGTCATACCCTATGTAATTTTCGAATGTAAAATTCAGATGTAAATTTACATAGGATATGATTTTTTTAATGTAAATTTTCGAATATAAAATTCCTAGCAAATTTTTTTCAAGTTTGATTGTGCCCCTAACTTAAAATATCTGCGTCCGTCACTGCTTAGAACCTATATAATTTTTAAAATTTTAACCAAACACATTGAACATTGACAACATGCTTTAGACACAAACTCAATAATATTGAATGTGATTATGATCACAAATTATTAGCTATTCTTCACATATAAATCCGCTTAAATAGTTATTTCACACAAACTTCTCAAAATAGTTGTTTCGAAATATTCGAATCGATAAGAACAGGTGCTAGAAGGAATGAGCACTAACTAGCAAAGAACGCACATATCCTAAAGGTTGACATATAGGAAATTAAGTATAATTAGCAATCAGTCCAAATAACAAACAATTATTATAACTGAATTGAATGCCTTCGAGATCAAAATAAATTAAATTCGTGTTTTCAAAAATATGTGAATTTTGAAGTTAATATTTGCAATTTACAAGTCGAGGAATTTGTAATTGGATTTAAATTAGAAGTTATGATTATGAATAAAAAATAAAATAAAAAGTAGACAAAATCCTTTGTCTAAGATAATCATGTTTGCAAAAAAGTAGCAATTACATCTACACGGGTTTTTAACATTTCCAATTCAAAAATCAAGTTTATAATTTATTTATACAAAAATCAGGTGATAATTTCATATTTTAATATTAATAGTAATATTATAAATTAGTTTATATACTCACACCTTACCACATCCACCCCATTCAATCCTAAATCATTTTATCGCATCTTCCTCTCCCTTCTCTTCCCCTCCTATCTCTCTCTACCCTCCCTCATGGACTGTCATCATCGCCACTCGCAGAGCGCCACCATTAGAGACTGTCTCTTTCTACCTTCTTCGCTATGAGCGCCACTGCAGTGAGCCGTCGAAACCACCTTCGAGCGACCTTGTGCACGAGCCGCATGTAGCGGCATCATCATCGTTGTTGCAGTGCTGCCAGAGAAGCCATGAGCAGCGGAGTCATTGTCGCTGTGTGCGGCTCTGGACGTTGCTGTAGCGATGCACAAATCGAGGCTACAACGGCTATTAGCGATGACGGTGGTGGTGGTTTTCCACATGTTTAGGGTTTTGGGGTGGTTTTTGTTGGTAGTGGTGTTGGCGACGACGATGGATCCGACGACAGTGTTGGTAGTGGTGATGTTGGCGATGAGGTAATGGTCACAAATGATGGAGGTGCATGTGGCAGTGGTGGTGACTTGGCTTGGCTTGGCGTGGCGTGGTATGGCATTCGGTTGGGTAGGATGGAGTGGAATGTGATATGATAAAGAGTGTTTGTGATTGTAATCAATAAAATAGTTAATTTCTGACCAATTATTTGGGTGATTGTGAATAATAAAATAGTTAAGCTGTGACCAATTAATTTGATAATTTGTGATCGATAAAGAAGTTGTTACTCATAAAATTTATGATTTGTGACTATAACGTACGTAATTGTAACTATAAATTATATAATAATATGACCTTAATATATTTAATTAATAAAATATTTTTTAACTAATAAATCTTAATCAAGACCTAATTTTTGAAACTTTAAAATATTTTTTTCTTAATTTTGAAATTGTGTATATAAATTTTTCCCATTTGCAAAATCACAAGGGGATAGTGTTCCATTCGTGATTCAGTAGAACGCCCCAAGATTGGGCCTAAAATTTAGGAGAAATTCAGCAACTACAAAACAGACCACAAATAGAGAAATAGATTGATACAAATTAAAATTTCAAAAATCAGGTGTAATTTAAAAATTTATTTGTGACAAATTACAGTGTATATATTTTTTGTGGTGAAATTTAAGATGAATTTAATAAATTTAATAAATTTTAATTATAAAATTCACTGTAAGAAATTATTTTCATGACTATTTAACATTAATTTTTTTGTAACATCACTTTTCGAAAAAACTCTACTAATAATTTTTTTTTAAAGTAACACTTTGTTTCCTAACGTGCCTGAATAACTCTTACTGATGATTAAAATAGTTACTTTTTTTAACAACTCACAACATTGAAGAAAGAGTAATATCCTTAGAACAGTTTGCACTGATAAAAAAAAATTATTTATATTAAAACTTATTTATTTACTTACTACTTGACAATGTGAAAAAGTAGTTAATTATTTTTAAAATTTCATTATTTTAAGCTTGGCCAAACATGGCATGTTTGATAAAGGGAGAAATTGTGCTTTAATGATTACATATGGAATAATTACTTTACATATACATATTTTTTTAAATTCTTATATTTGACTGCAGTAGATGTGCATGTTCTTTATCCTAAACAATATAAAAGAGGCAGTTTAAAATGCAATGTTCATATCAGATGTCGTAAAAATGGATCGTCAACTATAACGATACCGTATTTTCCAATTATATTTTCTTCTTCTTGCTTTCTCCTTTCATTTCCTACTCGAAGCACTCTTTGCAAATTTACAACCTACTTGTGCGACATTTCCTCCTTTGTTGGCTTCAGAAGCCTGTGTTTCACTTTTGCAATCTTAAAAATTGTTGCTTGATCTGTGTTTTACCGTTTCAAAAGCAAGAGTGTCAAAGCAACTCTCAAGATTTGTCTGTTTTCTTTCTTTCAGTTTGGGGGTTGGGTGTACGATGTTTTCAGTGTTATGTTTTTTTCCATATTCCCTCATAAATTACTGTTGATATACTTCAAATTAAGCCGAAGAAAATGAAATAGAGAAGTGTTTTAGAACCCTAACCTTCATTAACTTCTCTTTTCTTCAGATCAATCACAAAAGACTTCTCGTTAAATCCAATTTTCTGCCAATTACGAAAAATACAATACATAATTACAACAATTTCATAAATATCAACACAAATAATCGAATAATTATTAGGAAAACAAGTAAATTTTATGAATAAAAAGAAATAGCTTATGTATTGCCCGAGCAAAGGCACGCTCATGCCTTCGCCACCGTGCTCGTTGCACGTGCACGGAGGCACGCTGGTGCCTCCGTGCGCATGCACGGCCTGCGCACGGAGGCACGCTGCTAAGGCAAGCCAACCACTTCTCCATGCGCATGGAGGCACGCTGCTAAGGCAAGCCAATCACTTCTCCTTCATTTTCACGCAACCTTTCATTGGACTACCTCATGTTTGGATTATATTTACGGGTTTTGGGTTGTTACGGTTTCGTTTTTTCTCCCTTCTCTCTACATGCTGCTCTAATTTTTTCACCTAACCTTGTTTTTGCATGATTCGAAGTTTTCGACGTCTGAGAAATGGATTGCTCAAAATAGTGATTGAAATAAGATATTTTAATGCCAATTGTTTTTAGTAGTTTTCAATTTTTTGCTGTGAAGGTATTTTCTATTACCATCAATCTATTATCATTCTTAAACGCAATCTAACTACATATTTTTTTTGGATTTTTAGTTAATTTAATTGGTGATTGTTGAAATTTATTTTTACCGGCATGTTTGACTTGTTTACTTTGGATCTGATTTCTCAGCATGGAGTTTCACTTTCTTCTTATCTTTGCTTCATCTCTTTCGCAGTCAAAATGAAATATGGTACTTCTTCTCTTAGTTTGATATGAAATTTAATTTTATGAGGAAATAATAATTCTTGAAACGAAGAAATTGAGTTCAATTTTGATCCATCTACTTGGGTTTGTTCTGTTTCTTTATTTATTTCGTAGTGCTGAGTATTTTTTTTGTGTTATTCGTTCTTTAAATAATAATTAATTGAGGATTTGGAGTGAAGACAAGAAATAAAGAAAAATGTTGAATATTTATTCGATAGAAATTTTGGTTGATCCTTTTATTTGAATTTTCGGGTGTTTTCATAAGATCGAGACATTAAATTTTTATCAAGTTAGAACTTTCTTATGTTATACTATGAAGTTATGAAATGCTTAGTTAATTAAGTTTTTTTTGGGATAGTTTGGATTATTAGATTTGCACTGCCGAGAACCAAGTTAATGTTTTGCTTTAGCAACTTTCACTCATCTCAACTGGCTGTGCATGGGCACCAGCGTACGTGCCTCCGTACACACGGACGGAGGCACGTTGTGCATGGGGCACCATCGTGCATGCCTCCGTGCATGCGGACGGAGGCATGCTACGCACGGGTCACCAGAGTGAGTGTCTCCGTGCACGCGGACGGAGGTACGCAGGCACAAAGACACATCGTGGCTCCATGCGCGATTAGAGCTTATCCATTGAAGTAAAACCTTGACTTCAAAATTTCTGACAGCGTCTTAGAAGAAAAGGTTGTCCTTTCACTTTCGTCCCAAAATAATCAAGGGGACATTTTTGCTGTTGCAGGATTTATTATTCAATTCTCTGGAGTTAATTTCTCACCTTACAAGCTAATTAATTCAACCCTTAAAATTAGCCATTTTCTAGTTTTATGGTCTTGTATTTTTATATCAGATTCATCCAAAATGATAAATCTGCGATTGTCTTTGAATTGGGCAAAATACTGAAATAAATGTCCTGAATATATGTTTTTAATAATTAGATGGAAAATTATCAGTTGCCCTTACTCACTTTCTTGAATGAACTGTAAATTAATGACCAGGAACTAGATGGGCTAGCAGATCCTATGAAGAAAGAAGTTGCTGTTGTTAGGAAAAAAATTGATACAGTGAACAAGGAATTAAAACCACGGGGACAGACTTGCCAGAAGAATGTATAATATCCGCCACTACTTTCAAGAAATCCAACAAATATGCTCACATTTATGTTGTTTTATGACAATTTAATTTGTGTACTTCATTTATAGGCTGAGTAAATTCGACATAAACCATCTTATTTTCGGAACTCAATGCGATTGTAACAGGAAAAAGAGTACAAAGAAGTTCTCGAGGCTTTCAATGATAAGAACAAGGAAAAAGTGCAGATTGATGGAGGTGAGCGGAATCTAAAAATTGTTAGCAATTTTAAACTGTATTCCTTTCTGGACAATTATTCTTACTACTGCAGGTTTGAATTTGAGGATATGCAGTTTGTTAGCGAAAACAAATATTTCTTTCTCAATTCAGTTTTATTTTATTTTATTTTAAAGATTTGGATGTAATTAGCGGGTGTTAACTGATTGTACTATTTATTAACTTAGTTGATTAAGGGGAAAACAAATCTAATGAGAAATTTTTTTCCTTAGAGTTGAAGGATGTTATATTTTTTAAGGGTAAATAAATGTCATGTGGTCAGTTATTCAGTTGGTGTTTGTTACATAGATTAGATTGGATACAGTTTATGTTTTGACATCGATTATCAGGTAAAGAGAGTATAGGGTGTGAAACCTGTGTTATTTTAGAGTATGGAGGCATGGTGCCTCCATCCAAGTAATGGAAGCATTTTTTGCCTCCATCCACTTGGATGGAGGCAGGACGATGTCTCTGGAGGTGTCCTCGCCTGTGCACGCAATTTTTTTTTACTAATAACATTTTTTCATTTTCTCGAGTTCTCCATTATATCACGTAACATTCACTCCTCCTGACCCCCACTCCTCCTGCGCTCTTTCTTTTCCTCCATTTTCTCTCTCCTTCTTCTTCCTTTTCCTTTCTTCTACTGTGGTTAATGTCATCGGATTTTACTAGGATTCCACCGCTGGAATACATGTAGGTTTGGATTATGGCTATTCATTTATATTGTTTGGATTATGGCATTTTGTTCATCAATCCTTTGTTAAGCATTTGTGGTTGGAATACGACTTTGGTTATTCATTGATTATTCAACCCTTTTGATTGTTGGTAAATCCTGTGTATTTCATTTGACTGAATCGGTGAGTATGTTTTTTCGTGTGCTGCACTCCCCTCAATCCTCTGTTAAGCATTTGGTGGTTGGAATACGACTTTATTTTTTATAAAATACTGTAAAATATTTGGGTATGATGGGGGTGAACTGCCAAGCTGGGGAGTGGGGTGAAGAATGGTTTTTTACCTGGTATGGTGCAGAAGGATTGAGAATAGTCATGGAAGCTATGGAGAAATGATGGGAGGCATGACTTGGACAGAGGTATCAAGGTTTATGCTCCATTGTATGGCCATTGCCAAGCTCTCGAACCAACATACAACAAGCTCTCCAAGCACTTGCGTGGCGTTGAATATTTGTTATAGCCAAAATGGACGGAACCACAAATGAACAGCCCAGGGCCAAGGTAACGTTATGCAAATTTTCCTGTGTTCCCAAAATATCCGCTGATTCCTTTTCAAATAGTAATCCTACTATGATTGAAAATAGAGCATGTTTAAGCAACTTTTTGGTTCTTTTAGCTCTCTGTCTTTCTGGGAAAAGGATTATAGTCGAAGAGACTGTTTCTAAATAGAAAATTGTTTACGCTTTTTCTGTAGGCCGATGGATTCTCCACTATTCTCTTCTTCCCAGCATGAAACAACAGTTTCAATCCTATGAGTAGTGTTTGAGAACTTCATTTTGGATTTTCGATGTTTTTGGTTCATTTGGATTGTTGAGAGGACTCTCCACTTCCAAATTTATAATTAGACGTTTTTTTTTAATTACTTGGTAGATTTCTGTTGATGCCGTTGTTGCATTTTACAAACTCTTGGAGGAACTTATTACAATTTCCTTTTGTATTTATTGAGAAATATTTGATGTTGTTAGACAAGCAAATCACAATGATTTGAATCAACATGTTTAGTTTGTTGAAATGCCCGAAGAATAATTTATAGTCTTTTCTTTTTGGTAAATTGTATAGTGGACATCAGAGAGAGCTTAATGACATTGTAATTAGTTTTGTGGTGCTGCTGCATATGGATTTTAATTCATTAGCATATTCTTCCAGTTATTAAATGCATGTTAGTACTAATTCCTTGTTTTATTCATTGCTTTTTGAAGGGATATTCTGGTGATTCTGAAGGTGTCAATGCATGGGAAAATTGAAGCTATAAGATAAGATGGCATAATTGTATGCGTCTACTACGAGCTTGTCAGTTGTAGATCCAATGACAATGTTTTTTCCATTTATTTGTTTCTTTATGGACCACAAAATTGTCATCCTCAACCCCATTTGTGATTATTGAATGGCTTGTAATCTTTTCTTGAAACAAGTAATTCATTACAAGATGTAAAAATGCTCTGTTTCTCAATTTGTGTAGATCTTCCCTCGTGATGAGAAGATTGAAAATATAAATGATCAATAGAGGATATATTGTGGGCTGAGGCCTGAGGAAGTGAGCTCTTTTACTTTCAAAATCTCTTTCTTGCTCTTTTTGCCTGGTCCAATTTTTCATGCACATACTATTTTATCTTTAGTTTAAAACTTTGATATTTATTATCTTCTATAGGAGTGTTAACATTGTTACTTGGATGGTGATGCTCATAAATTTCAATATCTTTTTACTTAACTGTTGTATATTCTTTATCTCATATTCTATAACAAGAGAAGAACCTGAGTCCAAATGACCGTTTAATTCATTTTTGCCATTTCATGAAATATTTGAAATACAACCCGTTCCAATCCAAGTTTCATATATGGAATTTCCTATACCCACAGGAGGAATCTACGTATATTATTTGGTCATGGATGCTGCTTCGTGATAATTTTTTAATGTCATTTCTTGGTGATTATTTTGATTAGGGTTTCACTTATTTTACAGGAATTGTGATTATTTTGCAAAAAATTGTGAAAAGAAAGATTCAAATGAAGCAATTTGAAAACGAATGAAGCAGTCAGGTTTCGTTCTCAAAATGCCGAAATTGGCTGTTAAAGAAAGCCCATTTATTTTTATTTTTCTTCTCTCACTACAACCCACTAATTTTACTATTCCAACAACTGTCCTCTGCAAAAAACACATCAGCAACACTTGCAACTCACTTACTCCCAACTATTCTCTAAAACCAACATCTGTCCCTTGCAAAAAAACTACATTAGTGCCTCCCACTAACCATTTTTAAGTCAATATTGAAAACAGAAATCTAACTTGTACCCCACTTCTATCCACTTTGCATCTCATCTCTCAATATATAAGACACCAAATAAAAACTTTTACCCACTTAATCCTCTCCAGTCTCATTTCCTCGTTCCTAAGATCAACTTGGTAATTTCCTTTCACCCAATAGCAACATTAACTGCAAACATAATATTATCCTGCATTTCTTTCAATACTTACGTTTCATTCTAACTCTTCTTTTTTCTACTATTTTCCTTCGCTAATCAAATACAATTATTTGCAGATACAAATGGCCACAGAATACAAACTCATACCTGACATCAAACCTGGAGAATCTAGCTGGACTGTAAAGGTAGTACTTTCAGAAAAATGCTCTCCCAACAAAGCTCGAAACAGTTTCTTGAAATATCAACACATTTGGTTAATGGTCCTAAGGTAAATTTTCTTACATAGTTTAACTTCATTTAAAACAACATTGCTAAATGTAATTCAGTGAAGTTCTAATATTTTTAAATCTCCAATATAGAAGATTCAAATACTACCTAAATTACACCAAATAAAATATTCACTGTGGCAGTCCATAGCAAGCATGGATACAGAAATTGCAACAAAATATACATGAATTTGCTATCATATGCTTCTGCCTTCCTCTATTTTCCTCAAGAATATGTTTAACACCTTAGAAATGACAATACATTCTTTAGACCATCTGCTGAATTTTAAAGAAAAATCTTAACAGAAAAAGGAAATGAAAATTAATAAACTAACTCTGAGCCAATGCCCCCTGAAACCTTGTCAACGTGAGAATGGGACCACCATTTCAATACTCATTTCCAAACCCTAACAAATGTCCTTCACATTCAAATTCTTTTCTATCATGTCTTACAAAATCTTACTATAACATCTTTTAACTTAATTTTTATGTAAGGGAACAAAATTCAGGCTACATTATTCGAGAACTCCATCAAAATTCACAAACACACCTTACTCCCACACAAAACATACCTCATCTCAAATGCACAAGATAAAAAAAGGATCAAAATTATGAAGCCCAATTTGGTGACATCAGATGGACAATCAATGCAAAAACTAGCGTTATTGAAGTTGACATACAATTTAACTCTCTCCTTTCATTAGCTTACAACTTCATACCATTCGAAAATCTTGAGCCATACATAGATACAACTACAGAAACACTTCATTACTTATGTCTTCATAATTTTTACTGTAAAATTGCAGTGGATTAATATTAATTTAACTGCTTCAAATTTATTTTTTTGCCAATTCATTTTTATTTTTATTTTTTTTAAGATTTGGATGTAATTTACCGGCGTCAGTTGGTTATACTATAGTGTATTAACTTCGCTGATTATGGGAGAGACAAATCTGATGACGAATTTTTTTCCTTAGAGGAAGTTGCTATTTTTTAAAGGTCTAAATAAATGTCATGTGGTCTTTGTTATATAGATTAGAGTGGCTATAACGAATTAAAATAGCTATTATACAGTAGGCTATATCTTTGAAACCATGCTATGAAATTTAGCTCATGATTAATATGTTTTGATCCTAAGAAAAAAACGAGGTAAACAGATATAAAGCTTTGGTGTTGATGTTGTTGATTATTTCATCTATCCAATTCTATGCTTCTGTCTGTACCAAAATACATTTATATACCTTGTTATTAATTGTCAAATTAAAATTTTTTGTACTACATTCGTTATAGTACATATCATACACGCTATTTAGCACCGAACTAAACTCAAAGACTTGCATTGCACGTGCCTCCACTAGTAATCGCAAAAGTGTGAAGATAATCCTTTTGGGATAGGCCATAGCAATAAGAAATTAGATGGCACTTATCAAACAAAGAAAAATGATGTGAAAAAATCTTTAAATTATTCTCTCCACTTTAGGGTATAAAATTAATTAGTTGAAAGTGGGGTACCCTATAATTTATAGCATCCTTAATTTGAACCATCCAAATTTTGATTCCGGGACCCATGGTATTTCTTAAATCCTAGACCAGTGAACTTTTCTTAGTTTTGGACCAAACGGGATGGTCTCGAGACAATGTTATGCAAAAGTTGAGAGTTTATTTTGATAGCTCAAATAACTAATTAAGAAGGGATGAATTAGTCTTTTAAAACTTTTTTAAAAAATTAATTTAAATTCAAACAAGTAAATATTAAATAAATTAATTCAAATAATAAGCGCAAATATAAAAATGATAAGTAAAAATGAGAGATGATGTAAACAATATAATCGTGGAGGTTCGATCAAAAGTAATGATCTAAATCATCCATTACTGAGATCTCCGGCACATGCAAGACATTTCACTATGTTGATTGACTTATGATGCAATCCAACACTTTATAACGCTTCCAATGACTTACAAACAATGAACACTAATTCTTATACAACGTGGAGTTTTACGGGACCTCGACACGACCTACTTTGAGTTCTACAGGACCTCAATATAACCCACATTATTGAACTTTACAGAATCTCAATATGACCCACACAGTGACTTACTACAAATAGCATCAATCCTTATACAATGTTGATATTTACGAGACTGCAATACGACTCATACTATATCAAAATGATTTTACAATGAAATTCCTCTTTTGATAAATAATACAAACAAGTATTAAGAGATGCTAATACTTCAATGAATAGCAGCAAATGATAGTTCAAGTGTTAGATGAAATTTTTTGATAAATATAATAGTTAAAAATTAGATTCAACTAATCAAAAAATTTCAATGAGAAGTGAAGAAGAGTCAAATGCAATTTAAGTTAAAAAAACTTCTCAAAATGTTTTTCTCTTTTAATCAATGATTGTAATAAATTAAGTATTAAGAGAGAACTGAGAAACTTTGATGAATATGATAATTTTACAAATTTGATTTAATCAATCAAAGTTTTCAATATGAAAAAGTAGAAATGTTTATGCAATGTAAGTGCAAAGATCATTTTCAAATATATATATATATATATATATATATATATATATATATATATATATATATATATATATATCTTTTAAGATTGATATAAATAAGTTAAGCACGAAGAGGGATGAAAAACTTCGACGAGAGAAATGATTCAAAAAGTTTGATTCAATAATCGAAATTTTTGTTATGAAAAAATAAATGAAATGAATGTAAAAATGTAAGCACAAATAAGATTTTTCACAAATATATTTCACAAGAAATCTTCCTTCTAGTTGTTGTAATGATGCAAAGTGAAGTTGTATTTATAACAGTTCAAACGTCAAAATTTCTGACCAATCAGACAACTCATTCGGACATCTGCATCCTGAATCAAACAACTAAACTAGCCGTTATGCGCCAAAAATCAAAATGGTCGAAAAAATGACTGTTGGACGAACCGAATGTCCGCATGGTCAACCGAACGTCCTCTTTGACTTTTTTATTTTTCCTTTTTCATTGGTTTGAAAAATGTAGGTTTTTGAATAACGTTTTCACTTTATTTTCCAAGGTAAGTAACATTGTGAAAATTTTAAATATCAAGTTGAAATACTTATCTTTTTTTAAGAATAATTTTTTATCCAAATGTTGTTATGAAATAACATTTTCGTGCATAAAACCATTTTTTAGCTTTTATCATTCATTGCTAAATATCAAAATAGTAGTACTTTTATATTTGAACTAAGAAATCTAGTCTTTGATCTTGTTTCGAAATTTGCCTATTAGATTTCTCGTCTTGATCTTTCTTTAACGTCGTATCTCATGTTCTTGATCTTGATCTTTCTTGACATTTTTTTTTAAATTCTTGTCTCGAATGATTTGACTTGAATGCTTAACTTTCACTTTGATTTTCATTTCGAGTCTAATTGATAATGTTTGATTGATTTTAATATTATATTATCATCACTCAAAATCAATTCTTAGAAACAATATTAATCTTATTTGTCATTAAAAATATGAATGATGAAATCAACCATAGGTCATATTTCACTGTTACTATTTATGAAAAAATCACATGTTAGTCTTTGATTAGAAAATAAAGGAAAAATTGTAGCAACGATTCCTAACATTTCATTTTTTTTGTAAACTTTACCATAACTTTCATTTTGTGCCACCCACACCCCCAAACCTTTCAAAAATATACACTTGGGGTCCTTTCCATCCGTTTGACTGTTAGTTGACCAACAAAAATGATTTTGACCAAATTTAGTAAGGACAAAATGGTGGCTTCATAATTGTTACATTAAATAAATAAATCAAAAAAATAAAAAATGAAATACCAAAAAGAATAAAAATAAATAATAAGTCTATTTGTACATAAGAGGTTGACAATCGAGGTTGACAACCTCTCACATGCGTGTGGGGTCTGCCGTTCGCATGTTTAAAAAATTTTAAAAAAAAGTGGACTCCTCAATTATGAGTGTATGTCAACCTGCATGTCAACATTTGGTTGTACAAATAACATTGCTCAAAAATAAAAGAACAACCCATTTCCCCCTAAACCAAAACCAAACCCGACCACCACACCGTCTTCCACTGCCGCCACCTAAGGATGGCAACGGGGCAGGGCGGGGGGCCCTCCTCACCACCAAGGGTACCCCGTCCCATCCTCACCAATTACCCGTTTAAGGCGGGGCGGGGTCCTTGCCCTGTTTACTTCCTGTTTAAATTTTTTTTAGTTTTTGATAATTTATTTTTATTGTCCATATTCATTAGATTTAGACAAATAATTTTAGTTGTTATTTTCTATTAGAACTAGAGCATGTTTGGGAGTGATTAAAATCCAATTAAAATTGAAAATTTAGTCGTTATGGATCCCACTTATCTAATAAAAGTCAATAATTACGGTTAGTTTTTGAGTTTTAATCTCTACCGAACACGCCTTTAATGAAATTTTGTGAATTTTTTCGTTTCAGGTATTGAATTCTAAAATAAAAAAATTAAAAAAAAATTTTTAACAGGGCAGGGCACCCATCCCCGTCCCAGGGCAAAATTTTCCGCCCCGAATACCCGCTTAAGCTGGTTATCCCCGCCTCATTCGGGGCGGGCCCCGCAGATATCGAGTTTGTCGGATTTTTTTGTCATCCCTACCGCCACCGTCTTCCACTACTATTGTCACCATCACTGTTACAACATCTACCTCCTTCAGTCCCCATTCCGCTGCAAGATTTAAGAATTGCAACATTCAACAAATCTACCCATGAGTACTAATACTTTGGTCCTGCTTGGACTAAAATAGCTCTTGGCGACTTGTAATCGATGGGAGAACTCTATGATTTTCAGTTATACTCTCTCCGTTTCTAATATTAGGTAGTGTTTTTGTTACCCCTATGTTGATGGGCAAACCATGAGATCTCCCATCAATATTGCAGCCAAAGTTCTGACACATCTCCAGAGACGGTTTGTTGTAGTAAAATTCGTGGGTTGAGAAATGGAGTTCCAAGCTATGGTATGGATTGAAAATTTGTTGGTATTATAAGGTTTAGGATTTTCGAGAATGGGAATTGGGTTTGAGCTATGGAGAGAGTTCCAAGCTGTAAAACGTAGAAAACCAACGATTTCTTACACATAATTTGGAATTGGAATTGGGTTTGAGAATTGGAATTGGATTTCCGTTCCAAGCTGTATAACACAAAAAATAGGGAGTTTTCTTGGTTTGATCATCAGATGTGCAATGGGCTGAAGGTGGCTGTAGAGTCGTGGTGTTGGTGGCTGTTTCTGGCCAGAGAAGGTGATGTTTTTGGTCAATCGTGATTGTTTTTAGGAGGGGCGGGGTTTACATATTTATTTTTATTTTTTTGGTTTTATGTCTCGATGAATGACTTTGAAAGTCGAGTCCCTTGTAAAGAGAAGTCACCTATACTTGTAAATTAGTAAAAGCAAGGTCCTTTTTTCAAAAAAAAAACTTGTTTATACATCAACAAAGCCATAGAAGGAAAGATTTCAAGTACCCAAAAATGTTATTCCTTGAGTGCTCTAACGTGTCAAAAGGAATAATTGCTAATTGTAGTCGCTCACTGCAGCAGTCGTCCTATGTGGCACACACATGTCAAGTGTGTATTTGATGCATTAAATGTAGTCAAAAACTACCACATTAATGCATCAAATAATTACATGTCATGTGTGTGCCACATAAGACGACTGCTGCAGTGAGCGACTGCAAGTAACATTACTCGTATCAAAAGTTTCTTTCCAAAACTAGCATATTTTATTTGAGATTCTCTATAATGTAGCAAGTACAGTTAAGAGTTGACAAAATGATCAAATCAAATTAGATCAAACCAGAACCAAATCTATCTACAAAAAAAAAATTAATGATTCTGGTTCTTAAAATTGAGAACCATTTGGTTTTGGTTCTGGTTCGGTTCTAAATCTAAAACCAAGAACCAAACAAAGAATTAAACTCAATATTTAAATTTTATTAGTTTGTATATATATAATTTTTTACAAATTAGTGAATCACATTTCACACCAAAAAAGATTCAAAATTCAATTGAAAATCAGGTAAAAAATGTCGTGTACCTTCGGTTTCTCATTTCTCAACAAGGAGACTGAAGACCATAATTCATTTTGGAGATTCGGATTCTAATTCATTTCTCATTTTCTCTCTTTTTCAATTTATACACACCAACTCTAACATGGAGACTAACAACATAGTTTGCCGTCTATTGTCGCGCTTAGCCTCATCGCTGTATGGATTTCTGAAATTGAAGTATTAACCTTCTATTTTTCTTCCTCAAATGTTCTTTCTCTTTTTTCTCAATTAGTAATAACATTAGAACCGAACCAAACTAAACCAGAACTGAATAGTTCGATTCCAATTTGGTTCCATTATTAAAAAAATCATTGGTTTATGGTTCAGTTCGGTTCTTTTGAATCCAGAACCAAATGGAATCATGTCAACTCCTAATTACTGTAGATCTTATCTTTAACTATTGTAGATTTGCTTGTTCTTTAATAGCCAAAGTGTGAAGAAAATCCTTTTGGGGTAGGCCATATCAATAAGAAATTAGATGGCACTTCTCAAACAAAGAAGAATGATGTGAAAAAGTCTTTAAAGTATGCTCTCCACTTTGGTATAAAATTACAATTATGTTATTTGTACAATCATACTTAACAATAATGATTGACAATATTGATGTTGTCAAAATTCGGACCTTTGATTTTAAAAAAAGTTTTTGAAATGGAAGAATATGATGTTGTCAAGTGTAGGCTGTCAACCAATATTGTCAAATGAGATTGTACATGTAACATGATTCATAAGATTAATTCATTGATAGCATCCTTAATTTGAAGCATCCCAATTTTGATTCTAGGACCCATGGTATTTCTTAAATCCTAAACCAGTAAACCTTTCTTACCTTAGGACGGGATGGCACCGAGACAATGTCCTGCTAATTAAGCTTTTAAACTAGATGATTTAACATGGTATTAGAGTACGCACAAGTTGAGAGTTTATATTTCATTGTTACTATCTATGAAAAAAATCACACGTTAGTCTTTGATTAAAAAATAAATATGATGTACACCTGAGAAATATGGTGAAAATATAAATCTCATACCGGACTTGTTCAACCCCTTTTTTGATGTTTTGTGCATTCTCATGGTCTTTAGTGAAAAAAAAATGAAAAGAAAAAACCACACGAACCAGGTTGAAGTGGTGCGCAAGCCATCAAGCCCGGACTCATCTTTGGTACAATTTTTTCACGAATCTAGTTACAATCCTCCAAGAGAGAGTGGACTGGCTCATCCATTTTGATAATACAAAAAAAGAGTAATGCTCTCTCTTTCCTAATTATATAGGCTTGTTTCGTTTTTCATACGAATTAAGAAAACTTCTTTAATGTCATTGAAAAATTAATTTTTGCCAAAATCTTTCCTAGTTTATCCACATTTTCAGTATGTAAAACTAAATTATTGTTGGAACTAATAAAAAATTTGAAAAAGAAGAAAAAATGAGAGTTGTTTCATGTTTCCAAGAAGTGGGAAATGTGTGTATTTGAATGATATCAAGAAGTTGGCATATTAAGTGGGAAAAAATTAATAAGGGTATATTGGTAAAGGAATACAATAAAATATTATACAATAGGAAAAATGCCTAAATATTTGGGACAAGAGAAAAAAGGAAACTCAACCTATATAATTGGGACATATGGAGTATCATTTACTAGTTTTATAATATCAATTTAGGTGACAATAAGTTTCATTAAATGAAAGATATTAAATGGATCACGTAATTTCACATTTAATTTAACATGTTACGTAATGACACGGGACTAGAAAACATTATTCACAAAAATAAATTTCTTTAAAAAAATAACGGAAGGTTGTAGAGAATGAGAGGTTTATTATGCTATGAGTAATGCTATTCATCCCCATTGGGGATGAAAACACAGTCTATGTGGCGTTAATGTGACATTAAATGATAGGTGAAATTAAATAAGTCATTTAATTTCACCTTTCATTTAGCCTATCATTTAATGACACATAGACTCTATTTTCATCCCCACTGAGGATGAATAACATTACTCTTATGCTATGTGGCTCTTGCCTTCAATCTTTAATAACAACCTTCCAAAGAGGTAGTTGGGACTATTTAATGGGATTGCATAAGTTCTTGTCCATGTTGGTATCACACATACATATGCTTCAATTGTTCCCTGCTTGTCACATATTGAGTATTGAGAAATGAGAGGATTGTCGCTCGAAATGAACTAAACCGGGTCTGACTCAGTTCCTGAGGATTCGACTGCTAATGCCCTGTAGGTTAATACACACCCGCATATATACATATACATTACAGCATTTCCTTCTGCTTTTTCATCAGAGAGGACCACTTTAGATCACTGGTCAACTCAATCAGTTATTATCTATGACCAATCTTATGATATCCAATAAACAGCACAACTTTCTCAGTGTACATTGGATAGTATACAAGTATTCCCCGAGACTATAAAAATCCAAGTTCAAGAACCAAAAAACAAGTTTCCAACCTCCATGCATAGTTTCTTTATACTCTATTTCCTTAGTTATAAAAAATGAGCCAACTTTCTTGTTAGCATCTATATTGTGAGAGAGAAAAAGAACGAACGGATCTTCTCGACTTCTTCCCAAAAGGAAATTGACAATGGCAAACTTTGTGAACCAGAATTTTCAGGTTGATGTATGTGAATCTGGCTTGGAGATTCAGAAAGTTGCAAATGTTGCAGAGTTAGAAGATGATGGAAAGCCCACAAGAAAAGGTATTAATTTTTTTGCGTCGTCTACTTATTTTTCCTTTCAGCTGCGTTTCACTGCGTGTGGTGGCCATTTTTCTTTGTTTTTGTAATTTGACATGAAAAAACTCGACCCAATATTTGATAGTCTACTGTAAGATGATACAAACGTACGTCTTGTCCTAATATTATACCCAGTAAAAAATAAAATCAAGTTTTCTGGTAAATCGTTACGTGTTTTGGATCGTAGTTCTACTAGTTAAAGCACGGACTTGTTGAGGTGCTGTGGTCGTACGTAGAAACTACAATCCTTAACCAATTAGGAAACACGAACATGCACGGAAATACTGAACATCAAAATTAAAGACGAGCTTATTCGGTAGAGCTTCTTTTATTAAAAGCTTGATAAAATTAGTCAAATTTCATTTTTGATCATATATTTCATTCCATCCACAAAGTTTATTCACTTTTAATCGCACGTTCTATGAGATTCATCGACTTTTATCAATTTTATTTACTAAAAATCTACATTAAACAAACACTTCATATATAGATGAATTATTTTTGAAACCATCAATTTGCAAGTGTTGGTATATTTAATTATTTTATTTATGACCATATTAATTAAGTGTTGGTAGTATAAATATCATTTACTGTTTCCAGAAGAGATTTGGTGGGTGGTGGGACTGGGAGGCTGACGATCGAGTGGCGGTGCATGGGCGGCGGTGAGCGTAAAAAGTGGGGAAAGCAATTTTCTCTTCCGAAGCCAAAATGAAATATAGCAATTTTCTATTGGACCCTGTTTGTGGCCATGTTTTTAAAAAATATATATATTTTGAATAGTAAATATTTGGAGAATACGTGGTTAAAAAGCAGGAAAATTTTTTGAATTTACTACTACAATATTTTATTGTGTGAATTTGTAATTGAAAATGAGTATGTAAACTTATCCCCCGTTTGGTTTGGATTAAAATCTAATTAAAGTTTCAAGTCAAAATTAACAATTAATTTTAACCACACATTTCATAGGACCACAACTTTTCAATTATACATTTCACTGACTTTTATTAAAATTTACTAAAAATCTAATTTTAATCTTTACCAAACAAGGGCTTAATCTCACTCACTCATATTTTGTTGTGTTTCCGTTCCTCTTTTCGCAACTTTCACGTTACTGTGAAGCAGTAGCCACGACCCGTTCTCAGTGTGGACAGAATTGAAGTACAATTTTATTTTTTTTCAAATACAAAATATAATAATATTTTTAAAATAAAAATGTTATATGAAAAAACATATCATATTTCAGTTCACTAGTCCCACCTCTCTCCACCACTAGTAGAGCGGAAAGGGAAGGTAGCATATTAGGTGGGATGAAAAGGTAATATGAGAGAGGGGGGGGGGGGGGGGGCGCGGAAGAAAAAAAGGATGATACGAGGAAAGTAAAGTTTACTTTTAATAAAGTTACGATATTTGATGATTTGGTCCCTGTTTGATCCACATTATTTTTTTCATTCTCATTCTTCTACTTTTTTTTAACCACACATTTTTCAATAAAATAATATTTTACATCACATCAATAACTTTTTCATCTTTTTCAACCACATATTTTCCATCACATCACTTCAAAAAAAATGCATTATCTCATTTTAATGTGCACCAAACGGGCTCTTGATATATAAAATGTAGGCTTTTTTCAAAAAAAAGAAAAAAGAAATAATAATAATAAATTAAGGTGCGCAATTTGCATGTTGACCATTACAAGAGGGCTATTTCGAAAGATTGAAATAAAGGAACATATTGAACTAAGTGCCAATAATAATTTTTTGTAGCATATATTGAGCCCCAGTTTGACACCGATTAAAATCTCGATAATCAAAATCAATAATTAATTTTAATAATATATTTCATGAATCTCACAACTTTTTAACCACTCATTTCATCAACTTCTATCAAAATCCTCTGAAAATGTGATTTTAATCCCCACCTGACATATGCTAAATTTATTGAAAATAGAAATTAATTTATTGCTTAATACAGTTTATTACCATATTACTATTTGGCAAAAGATATAAATTTTAAATATAATTTATTTCAATATTTCGTGGGATCGATAAGTACTGTATATCCACACCCAATTTCTACTTCTTTATAAGCACATTCATCGACAAACACTTGTCAAATATATGCTGAGGTTAAAAAGATTACTTCAAGTAAATTTACTAACAAGATACTTATTTTGATAGGGTTTTTTTTTTTTGGCTTTCAAAATTACCTTTGTTTTTCCTAAAAACAATTTTAGAAATTTATACTTTTATTTTTTAAAAACTTAGCTAAACATGCTCGTTTAAATGTTGACCATTACTCATTGTAATATATTTTTCCTTTAATGAAAATAGAATCTCAATACAAAGAAATATGATACGTATAAATACTTATTTAATACGTTTGATCGAATGTGTCAATTAATCAACATCTTATATATGTTAGGGAATGTTTGGACTGCAAGTGCACACATAATTACCGCAATTATCGGCTCAGGTGTCCTTTCGCTGGCGTGGGGGGTGGCGCAGCTTGGATGGATAGCCGGAATAACAACTCTTGTAGTTTTTTCCAGCATCACATTTTATACTTCAAATCTCTTATCCGACTGTTATCGATCTCCGATCACTGGAAAAAGAAATTACACTTACATGGAAGCTGTCAAAAACAGCATAGGTAAGACTGCAGGATTTTCATGTTAATTAAATATATTATCGATCAACTTATTTAAAAGTTCAAATAATTAAAAAATAAGAGAAACTATTTATTTATAACTTTTTTGACATTGAATTAATGTATCCACTGGACTAATCAGGTGGAAGAATGTACATGGCTTGTGGAATGGTTCAATATGCCAACCTATGTGGAATGATTATTGGATATACAATCACTGCATCAATAAGCATGGCGTAAGTATTACTTATCACTTGATAATGATTATTCTTTCGCGCACTCGACTCGTTCACAATATTTTGTCAATATTTCATTTCTAAGTAATAAGAAACTCAGGTTTCAATAATAGTGATATATTTACAAGCGTCCACATATTATGTTATTGTTTGACAATCATTGTTTCAAAACTTTTCAATTTTAATACTCATTTTCAACGACAAATTTACACAATAAAATATTTTGCACGTAAATTCAAAATATTTCCTACGTTTTAGCCACATATTCTCCAAAAAATCACTATTCAAAACTCTATTTTTTCAAAATAATGACCATCAAACATAGGCTATATGTGCATGCAACTCGGCTGGTTCACAAGATTTTGTTAATATTACAATTTCTAGACGATAATTGACGTTGGATATCATTACGTGTATGACTACTCGACTTGACTCTTTCACAAAATTTTAACGATATATAGTTTGTGGACAATACAAGAATCATAACACATCTATATGATAGTGATTATTAATCAACGCACACATGTAGTTGTGTACACAACTCGACTTGTCTTATTCACATGATTTTTATCAATGTTACATGTCAAGACAATACAATAATCGGAACTTTATTGATGGTGATCACATACACATGCACACACATCAATACATATGCTATTTGACTCGACTTGTTCAAGGTATTATGTCAACGTTACATTTCATGACAATGAGAGAAATTTGAACTCAATTGACAATGACATTCATGTGCACATACACATCACGCCTTGTATGATTCGATTCAATTCATCGACATTTGATAAATGTTGTCATTTCAGGGCAATACAAAAATCAGATTGCTTTCACAAAAGAGGTCATGAAGCTCCATGCAGTGTCTCTCACAATCCCTATATGATTGCATTGGGAATATTGGAAATATTTTTATCTCAAATTCCCAATTTCCACAAATTATCCATGCTCTCAGTTGTTGCAGCAATTATGTCTTTTGGGTATTCTTCTATTGGTGTTGGACTTGCATTTGCAAAAGTCATTTCAGGTATGATTTCTTGTAAGAAAAAATTAACTTATCTAACATCTAAACACGTTTCAAGCTTAGCCAGACATACTCTCAGTACCACATAACTCGGCAGGCCAAGGAAAAAGAACCAGCCTTTCGGGCGTGGAAGTCGGAATTAGCTTATCGGCAGCTGAAAAGACGTGGAGAATGTTCAGAGCTCTCGGCGATATTGCATTTGCTTACACATATTCTCAAATTTTGATTGAAATTCAGGTAAATGAATCAAAATCATTGTAACCGATAGCATGTTTGATACTTCGTTAGCTTTACTACATTTTGTTTCAAAGTAGTCGCTCTGTTTACGTACAATAGTTTTACTAATAATGTATGATGCAGAGATCTTCGATTTCGTTAGAAAAAGTAACAGATTCTAATGGAGCGACCAAATTAAACAAAAAATAAACTTCTTTTACCACTTTGAAAAATAAAGTTCGATAACTAGCATGAAATTTCGCTGTTAGCCGAGTGCTTAATAGTGCTTTTAATGCTTCGTTATATTTAATACTGTCCAATCGAGCGTATCTTACATCGTGTGATTGCTTGACTTGACAAAAAGGATTACTCATGATGCATTGTTTACATCTTGTAAGGATACTTTAAAAGCAGTACCTCCTGAAAACCAAGTGATGAAAAAGGCCAATTTTATGGCTGTTTCAGCTACAACAGTATTCTATATGATGTGTGGGTGCTTGGGTTATGCTGCATTTGGGAACCATGCACCAGGCAATTTGTTAACTGGATTTGGATTTTATGAGCCATTCTGGTTGGTGGATCTTGCCAATTGCTTCATTGTGGTGCACCTGGTTGGAGCATATCAGGTTTAAACTCATTCCTTTTCCTCGTGTTTCTTTTCCTTTAATACTGTCTATACCACCTTTCTAACTACGCTACGAAAGTTGTTAGACTATGTGCTTGTCTGCTTCCACTACAAAGCAAAATTTTGACCGTTAGTGTGTCCCATAGCTGCCACTCATGTGTGAAGAAAGTCAACCAATGTGGCCCACCAACGGTTGAATTCTTGATTAAAATTGGCACCAGACATGCCCTATATATGTGAAGTCTAAACAAATTGTTTACTTATCCCCTCGAATAGGGATGAACCCTCTCTCTGCCAAAAAAAGGGGGTTAATTCATAAAACTTGTCCATCTTTTTTTTATATCGGTAAATGTGAATTATATTGATAAAAAATCATATACAAGTATATCGGGCATACTGTGGCTTTAAACTTCAAAGATGCGCTAATGATATCAATCTAGATGCCTAGTGCTAAAGATTCATAATGATACAAAACTTGAGGATACAAAGAAAACTTGTCCATCTTTTTTATTTCACAAAATCCAGAAAAAAATCCAGACCACCCAAAAATGCTCTAGCTCAAGTCCAACTTTTAGCACTCCTTAGAATCTATTTCATACGTCCTCTTAATTGCGGATCTATATATGTAATATGTCGCCCTAAACTTTCCCGCATATAGGAAGGATTTTGGGAAGAGGACGTTTTTGGGACGAGAAAGACGCGAAATCCTTTGCACGCTTCTTCTTCACTACACTTAAAGCATGCAAAGTGACAAGTATACGCTCACAAATAGTGACCCTTATAAGTCTTTTTGTGTGATTTGCATGTTGTTAATCAGGATGAGGGTGGAATAGTGATGATTTTGAATTGTTTGAACAGGTATTTTCACAGCCAATTTTCAGTGCGGTTGAATTATGGGCAAGCAAGAAATGGCCGAAATCAAAGTTCATAACAAAAGAATACTTCATAAACATAGGAATTGTCAAAAAACATAAGTTGAGAATCAACCTTCTGAGGATGATTTGGAGAACTTTATTTGTGATAATGGCAACACTTCTTGCAATGGTGTTTCCCTTCTTTAATGACATTCTTGCCCTCCTTGGAGCCCTTGGATACTGGCCTTTGACTGTGTATTTTCCCATACAAATGTACATTGCAAAGAGTAAAATAAGGAAATGGAGTTGGAGGTGGCTTGTCCTTCAAGTCATAAATTTAGTTTGCTTGCTTGTTGCATTGGCAGCTGCTTGTGGCTCAATTCAAGGACTAAACAAGGCTCTCAATACCTACAAGCCCTTCGAGGTTAAAGAATAGGAAGTTCTTTCGACTTTCCATGACACGGGAAAGACGACTGCAGCCTGAGTAGAAAGCATCAAACATGATCGTCAATTTTTTAATTTAGTATTTTGATTACTAGAAGTTTTCACTTTTGGCATGGTGAACTCCACGTGAAAGGCTTGCATGACACGCAATTAGCTCAGTGGTAGAGCTCATTGTTGTAGTCATTGTTTGATCTACTTGATTTTGTAATAAGATGTCATTGTCCCTTGGGATGAAACATGTATAACATGAAAAAAGACGAGTTTACGTGTCAGGTTTAAATTCAGGTCGAAGTATTTTTACGCAGGAAAATCACTACTTTTTAGCTTCTTTTTGTTGTCAATATCGTACATTCCTCTACACGACACAAGCCATTCGAGTATATGAGCCAGAAATATAACATTAATTGACAAATTTACTTTACAAACACACTTGACATGCCACAAAGTATTGCTCCAGTTAGTAACGAAAAAATGGAGTTCGTCGCCAACTTGAAAGCTTCAAGTTTAGATACGAGACGATGAAGTAGAGGAAAAGAAGGAGACAGTTAAGTGCATATATATATGCATGCATTACCTGAAGCAGCATAAAGCACTTAGTCCGGTCTTTGTGTGAGATCCAATGAACTCGAGATTTTCTACCTATAAGATTGACCAAAGTAAAATGCTGATTTACTAAAGGCAGAGCTAATCAATTTGGGCAACTTCTTCGAACAGAACTCCAACTTGCTTGAAAGGGACCAAATCGGTTAAATTATTGTACATTGTATGTGAGTAAATTGGGGAGAAGATAGCACGAAAAAATAGGGTCGACAAAACTTCGATTAGGAGATTTTAATGATAAGTTCTACAAGAATGCTACTATTCATGAATAGCTTGGAGTCTAGTCAGTATTAAAGAGTTTGAGGGCCCGTTTGGTACCGATTAAAATCCAATTAAAATTGAAAATATAGCCGTTATTGGGCCTCACTCGTCTAATAAAAGTCAACAATAACGGCTAGTTTTTCAATTTTAATCCGATTTTAATATCTATCAAACGGGCTCTGATTCTAGAAGATTCAATTGTAATGAAACAATTTATACGACGAAACAACTAAATTTTCTTTAAATCCCCGGTTGAACATTAAGTCTCCATGTTCGACTTTAATAATTATTAGAGTTTATTTTATTTTATTTTTGTTGGTGTTTAGAAACTTGAAACAATTTCTGTTTCCACGGTGACAAATTATGGTTCAACTAAAATTTGGTCACTTTTTTTTTTGTCTATAGACTGTTTGTGCAAGTACAATTAAAAGTTGAGGACGTATTCGTTTGTTTAAAAAGAATTGAGGATTAGCTTAATACATGACCAATTATGCAAATTTAAGATAGACCAAAAGGGATCTAGAAGCCAGCAAAAGTGGAGAAATTCAAGATCAAAAAAATACAGGATTGACTTACTGTCTGGGTAGTATATTGAGGACCAATTCTGAAGAATTTTGGGTAGTATATTGAGGACCAATTCTGAAGAATTTTAAGATCGGGCCAAAATGGGATCTAATACCAGCGAAAGTTGAGGAACGAATGTCAAAACCAGGGAGGAAATACGGCGAAGTCCAACCCCACGGCGCCACCCGTTTTTAAAGATTCCATATGCACCCTTTTTGGCCTTTTCACTTGCCTTTTCTCTTTTAGGCTGTGTTTGATAATGATTAGCCACAATTTTCATGGATTTTTTCCATTTTTCATTTTTTGCGCTGTTTTTGATAGCCTAAATTTTCCACGGAAAATATTTTCCCACCCCACCCGCCACGTCAGCATTTTCCACGAAATCCTTGAAAATATTTTCCCACCATTTTGGTGGGAAAATATTTTCCGGCCGGCTGCTCAATTTTTTTTTGTTTTTTTGGCAATGGAAACAAATGTCATGACCAATTGTAAAAAAAAATTTCATTTTAATGGACAATTTCCATGTAAAACAAAGTCAAACGAACACTAAACTTTGATGAAAAAAATGATTTTTTAGAAAACAAATTTTTTTCATTTTTTTTTTTACTTTTTGGCAATGGAAACAAATTTTATAACCAATTGTGGAAAAAAATATCACTTTAATGGACAATTTTCATGTAAAACAAAGTCAAACGAATAGAAAATTTAAAAATTTTCCGGGTGGAAAATTATACCAATCAAACACACTTGAAATAATTTTCCCTACAAAACATTTTCTAGGCAAATTTTTTCCCTGTAAAATATTTTCTTTCCACCCATTTTCCACCCTTGCAATCAAACACACCCTTTCATTATAATAGTAAAATATAAATTCATATTTGTTAATATTATGTTATCATGTGCAAAAAGTAGAACCAATATTTCCTATTCGCTTGAGATTCCACTTGATCTGTGGTTTGATTCCCACATCCGATATTTTATTATTGGGATGAAAATAACTAATTTCGTGCACTTAGTAAAGAATTTTTTAAAATATAGCAGATATTGGGTCTCATTCGTCTCATAAAAGTCAATAATAACGGTCAATTTTTTTTATTTTAATCCGATTTTAATATCTACCAAACAAGCTCTATATTTAAGAACCAGTAAAATCATGGTTGATTTATCAGTTCAAGCTTTACCTGATTGAGATATCAATTTTCTAATAAGAGATTAATATAATGCAA
The DNA here is from genome assembly GCA_035079005.1 of Fraxinus americana. NCBI lineage: Eukaryota > Viridiplantae > Streptophyta > Magnoliopsida > Lamiales > Oleaceae > Fraxinus > Fraxinus americana. Next base: position 5,133,265 of record CM068713.1, on the reverse strand, counting down.
TCAGACCATGTTGTAATTTGGGTCTTGGTTTTTCGATTGAAACAACTGACCAAACCTTTAACAAACATTGATTAAACAAAAACAACTGACCGTATTAGTTTTAAAGGTTGTTTGGTACATATTTTCCAAGGTGAAAATTCCTACGGATGAATTTGAATAAAAAAAAGATTTTTAAAAAATATATGTAAAAAATCTACACTATGTGCCCCCCTTTTTGATTTAGAGATAAAAATCGAATTTTTAGTACATTTTGATAAAAGTTAATGAAATGTGAAGTTGAAAAGTGGTGAATACCATAAAATGTGTTATTATGATATACGTCGTTTTAGTATTGGATTTTATTTAACTTATGTTAATTTTATCTTATATCAATTCTGGACCCCGTTTCGAAGCAATTGGTAAAGATAAAATGATCAATTCGCAAATGGGTTAATTTCACAAATGATCACTAAAGTTACCTGAAAATTTCAAAACGGTCACTGAAGTTTGAAATTTCTTTCAAAACGGTCACTGAATTTTCAGATTTTTTGGCCAAGTTTGAGGCAATTTTTCGACAACTTCCGACTACCAAAATCATCGATTTCGGATACCGTTGGAAAGCCCACGATGTCCTCTTCAATTACCACAAAAAATCTCCCCAAAACTCCAAGTGATTTAGCCGGAATAAAGCCACGAAGTCAGCAACCGAAAATTGTGAAAATCTGCCCAGATTTTCAGATTTTTTGGGCAAGTTTAAGGCAATTTTTCGGCAACTTCCGACCACCAAAACCGTCGATTTCGGATATTGTTGAAAAGCCCACAATATCCTCTTCAATTACCACCAAAAATCTCCCCAAAACTCCAAGTGATTCGGCCGGAATAAACCCACAAAGTCAGCTACCCAAACTGGGCAGATTTTCGGACTTTTTGGTAGCTGACTTCGTGGGTTTATTCCGGCCGAATCCCTTGAAATTATGGGGAGATTTTTGGTTGTAATTAAAGAAGATATTGTGGGTTTTCCAATGGTATCCGAAATCGACGGTTTTGGTGGTCGGAAGTTGCCGAAAAATTACCCAAAAAATCTGAAAATTTGGGCAAATTTTCACAATTTTCGGTTGCCGACTTCGTGGCTTTATACCGGCCGAATCACTTGGAGTTTTGGGGAGATTTTTGGTGGTAATTGAAGAGGACATCGTGAGCTTTCCAACGGTATCCGAAATCGGCGATTTTGGTGGTCGGAAGTTGCCGAATAATTGCCTCAAACTTGGCCAAAAAATCTGAAAATTCAGTGACCATTTTGAAAGAAATTTCAAACTTCAGTGAACGTTTCTGAAACTTTGAAACTTCAGTGACCGTTTTGAAATTTTCAGATAACTTCAGTTACCATTTGTGAAATTAACCCATTGGCAAATAGATGGAAGTTTGGAGATTAATATGCATTTGAGTAAAACTTGAAGCACTAAAATTGAAGTAATATGTACCAAGATGAAAGAAATAATGAAGAAAATGGCTGCAAGGAGTATTCGCAAAATATTTATAACTGGTTGCCCGCCCCGGCTAAATCGGGAAAAAAAATTCTAGTTTCTTATATAATTTCAACTCTTATGAAAACAAATATTGAGACGTCTTTTAATAACCTAAGATCATCCAAAATTGGTTATCACAAATTATAATACATTCTAAGAGATTTTGGGAACACAGAAGGAGACAGGAAACACAAAAATTGATTTCAAGACTCGAAGATTCGATTCAAACTTTATTTGGTTGATGTCGATTCTTCAATTTTTCGTTTGTTTTCTTTCTCATAACATGTTAGGCTAAATTTATTTATGTTATGAGAACGATAAACCATGTAATATGGTTTTTAAATCTTTAGTTTTATCTACTTGATATTGAAAACATGTTTTTGGATATAAAATGATTTATATAATTTTCTTTTATCCACAATTATTGTACACGGTAATTGTGTGAATGTGATGGCTTATTTTATGCATTTGAAAGAAGGGAAATATGTTTGACATATATAAATTGTCCTATGGTCCGATAAGAGATATATCGCTACGCTCTATGTGAATCTTTAAATGTTCATAAAAATTCATGCATTTTTCATAAAAATATAGTCGAATCATATATGAGAGTAGATTTAACATCACTCAAGAGAGATTGTTAAATAAAATAGGACAGTGATTTATAAAAATTCAATCGTGTTGTTAAAGTTCATAACTAAGATTAAAATGGATTATTATATGAGAATTCGGATTCCAGTGTGTGTGTCATTTATTAAATAAGTTAAGTTTCATTTGGAATAATTTACATTTAATTTAGTAAATTAATTTATTCATAATTTTGTCAGAAAGAAACTCATCATATTATTCTTTTTTGAACAATTCCACTTGTATATCAAAAGATGTACATAATGAACTACACCCCTTTCACATGGGAGGACCAATTGTATAAAATATTTTTTATATTTAAGCGGGTCACACCCTCCGTGAGGGATTGTACACCTTTATGTACACTATGATGTACATATAGCAATACACTTCTATTTTTTTGATTAAGGTCGATTAGAATTTAAGGTTTTGCTTATTCGGTCCCACCTCCCCCCCCCCCCCCTCCCTTCACTCAAAATAGGGGGTGTACACGGAGTGTTAAAAACCGATTAATCCTAAAATTTAACTAATCAATCAATCTCCGTCGACTATACGTCCCAAAGATATTTTCGTGAACACAACTCACGAATCCCTGTTTTTGTCTCCATTTTGAGTGAAAGAAACAGCTAAGATTTGGATATAGCGAAGGAAAGAAAATTCAATGGAGTCGCAGAGCAATTATCAGATGAAGGCGATCAATGGAGACTTCGGATACATACTGGAAGATGTTCCTCATTTGACTGATTACATAGCCGATCTTCCTGTAAGTATCTATTGATTTTTGGTGTTAGTGATTTTGATTTCTGAATCAATTATTTTAAAGAAATGGAGTTAATTTTGTGGAATTTTCATTGAATAATGGAAAAATGCAAGTGCAAGCGTCCGTCCGTAAGCGCGATGTTTGTATTAGTGATTTTCATTCCTTGAATCAAATGTTTGATCAATGAATGATGAAGTTGATTTTGTGGAATTTTTGTTGAATAATGGACAAATTGGAAATTCAACTATCCAGAAGCTGATATTTGGTCGTGATCAGCTTCTGATCTCTTCCTTCGTGGGGGAAGCTAACTTTGCAGCTTTGGGTATAAAATCGCCTGTTTTTAAAAACAAATCTCGATGAGTTGCTTCTTTTAAGAAAACAAAGTCAATTTTTTCTCTCTCGTGGCTGGTGATTAGCTTGTTTAGGTCGGCTAACTATTTATTTAAGGAGAATGCTGTCCCCTTGGGACTATTCTGATAATTGGTGGACACGATCTAACTTCCTAGACTTGCAGATATGGAATGGTACGAGAAAGGCAAAAAAATATGATTAGGAAATATAGTGATATTGCACCTACTGGGTAGCATAACTGTATGTTACAAGTCAAGGAATCAACCAACTGTACTTTACGTGTCAAAGTCGTCTGAGATATTTGCTGTTTTGTTTAGGAAGCTGATTTGGTAAGATAAACTTATAATTACTACTTATGGAAAGCAATAGGAAAGATAAATGCTATTATCTAAATCGAGATGAGCAATATCAGTCACATATACATAATTTCAGGATTGGACGCGTTAGGACAGATTTTTAAGATGCAGGGGAATTCGTGAAGCAATTAATTATTGCTTCATTTTCAATTTTCCCTTGCTTTAAGGGTATTGTGTATTCTCTATCTTCTAATGCATGCATAACACAAGAAATTACTACATAAACTGCGTCATACACTACTAGCGTATCACAGGATTCATCATGACAGGAACTTTTACTATTTGATTTGAAAATCTTGGCTGGTGAATCCATTTATGATAGTCTGTGATTGGAATAATGAAAACTCTTGTACTTTTGCAAATCTGACGTACTTTGTTTCAGACATTTTGACATTTTCCACACGTCAAAATTGATTAGGTGCAACTTGGATGAGCATGGGATAAAAAATTAATTTTCCACATGTCAAACTTGATTTGGGCAAACTGTTTAGCCGCATATCTGAGCAAGTTCCATACAAGTGAAACCAAGTTGAGAAATGCTAGGAAAACAAAATAATAAAATTAAGGAAATCACTTATGTTAATTTTTTTTACTTGAGACTTCTTGGTAAAGGGATGATTCTAGACCGAACACCGGGCATGAAAAAAGTGTATTTTCATGCTTAATATACATATATTTTCCATTGAATATATGAGCTGCCAGTTCTTATATTTGTTTGAGCTTAGCTATGCATTTTGATGCTTGTTTTTTCGCAGACTTATCCCAATCCATTACGATCCAATTCTGCATATTCCGTTGTTAAGTGAGTTACTTTTTCTCATACATCAAACTGATAATATGGAGCACTTGTTTAGTTAGCTCTGTTGTTATTCTCAGAACCTTGATGATTACAAACTACTTATTATGCACACTACAATAATTTCAGGCAGTATTTTGTTCACGTGGATGATTCTGTCCCTCAAAAGGTGAGCTATATTTTTCAACTTTTCTTTATCCAGAGTTACTTGTGAAAAGGTCTCATTTATCTATTTTTTCCCTTGTTTGGGGAGAAAGGGCTTCACAGGACTGTACTTGCCTCACCTCACTCTTCTTTCTTGATTATGTATGTTCATGTGGATGTAATCATGAATATGTGTAGATAAAAATCAGTGTATGAGCTATCCGTGGTCTAATGGGCTAATGTAATGATAAGACTACCGTAGAAGAAAGCAAAGATGACCATAATACATTGATTTTGAAAAGAAAAAATGTTGAATATTTTACTGGCACACACATTTTTAGAATGGATGCTGCGCGCAATGTTGCACGTTTCTTAGATATTGCATATGAGTCTAATTGATATTGCTTATCTATTAGAGTGTGAGGCTGTTAACTACTGTATGCAACTGTGCTCAATGTTTAATTTGATGAGGCTAGCCTATGAGTTAGTGTCTAGAGTACTCTACATTCTTTTAAGAATTTACGGATTCATATCCCATTCCACCATATATTTCCATTTGGATTTAGAAAAATCAGAACTAGTAATTCTATGCACCTTGTAAGGATTTCAACCATTTTTAAAGGTGATTAATTCGGTTTGTTGGTCTCTTTGCAGATTGTTGTTCACAGGGACACTCCAAGAGGGGTACATTTTCGACGTGCAGGACCACGTCAAAAGGTGTTTCCTTTTTTCTTCATAAGTGCAGGATATTCACCAGTATGCAGTTTCACCGAACTGTTTCTGTAATGCACAGGTTTATTTTTCTTCAGATGAAGTGCAAGCTTGTATTGTAACATGTGGCGGTTTGTGTCCTGGGATAAATACAGTGATCAGGGAGATTGTACACAGCCTTGATTACATGTATGGTGTTAAGGACGTCCTTGGAATTGATGTAAGTTGGAGTTGCATTCACCTTGAAATTGATTAGTATTATCATTTGAATTTATGTTAGTGCTTGTTACCAAAGGCTAAGATTAAAACATTTGGTCTATTGTTATTTATGTATTTCATCCGGCTTCCTAGAAGAATACATGAGCAAATATCTAATCCATGGTATAATATTACTCGTCATTCTGATTGTTTTAAAGTTCTTACTTCACTTCTACCGCAGCCGTATCTTTCTGTGTATGATGAATATTCACATTATGCTTAAAGTTTTGTTCTCTAAGCACGGTCTCAGAACACTTGATACCTGTTACCATCTTCGGTGCAATTGCAGTGATAAAGACAGTTTCTATTATCGTTTACATTCAGTGAGTAATAGGATTGACTTGTAGATTGCAATGCCCTCTGTCTGCACTCTCCCTAATACTTTTAAGCCCCCGTTTGGTGAAAATTCAATTTCAAATTCAAATTCAAATTTTAATCTAAATTAAAGTCAGTCATTAATTTTATTCACACATTCTATGGGGGTCCACAACTTTTCAACCACACATTTTATCAACTTTTATCAAAATTTACTAAAAATCTGATTTTAATCCCTAACTAACGGGGGCTGAATAGAGTTAAGGTAACTTGAACCATTAGCATATTCCTAAAATTCTTATTGTTAATGCACACACAAGCAGAAACAATAAGTAGGTTATTTTATAGCATTTTCCTGGTGACTCACATTATGTTTTAAATAACCATGTTTGGATTTTAGATTTTGCTCATAAATCACAATATCTCCAGAGATGGCTAAATGGATCGAATAAGCTGGTTTTGGTGTCCATAGGTAATGTTGTATGATTTTCGTAAGTGTGTTGTGCTAAATGTTGGCGTCTTAGCAAAGTGAGTTTCGTTATATAGTGCAAAAAAATTACGAAAATTATTCTTAAACTAAGCCTCTGTTTGAGTCACATAAAAATTTTCATTCTCATTCTTCTACTCATTTCAACCACATATTTTTCAATAAAATGATATTTTCCATCACATGAATATTTTTTCCTTCTTTTTCAACTACACATTCTCCATCAATATACTATTTCAAAATACATTCTTCCAAAATAACGTGGCTCAAACACACCCTAAATGAACTTTAAATGTTTGTTATTAACTTAAAAGGATGTTATATGCTTATGATTGTTCCTTTTTGTTTTACATTGAAATAATTACTTTTTAAATCAGGTTCTAAGTTCTACAGCTGTTACTTAAATGAAATATTGACATAAGTTGTAAGTTACATAGTTCATAGACTCTGGTTCTGGTATTAATCTCCGAAACATATGGTACTGGATATTCAAGCAATGTAACACATTGGTAACAAGCTCCATAGCTTTAAAGGATTTTCTGAGTTTGTCATAAAAATTTTGATCTGTGCAAGGGGAACATCATTTTACTGGGAAAGAAGGTGAGGGTAGCTGATGAAACAATATAGCAAATGGTAAATATATCTCTATATAACTTTTATAAAGTGGGTTATGGTTGAATTAATTTGCACATTCCTAGGGAATGTACTGCTTAATACAGGTAGTGAAGGAACCCCTGTTGGTCTGCTGTTGGCTTATTCATCAGCTGATGATGTTTTTTACTCTAACATATCTTTGTAAAATCCTATTTCATTACTATGTTTATCAGCTAATGGCGGTATCTCTTTTCTATAGGGAGGTTTCAGGGGTTTCTATTCTAAGAATACTGTTACTTTAACGCCAAAAATTACAAATGACATACATAAACGTGGTGGGACAATCCTGGGAACATCTCGAGGTGGCCATGATACCATGAAGATAGTTGACAGTATTCAGGACCGTGGAATTAATCAGGTAAGGGTGAAGTTATTCTTATAGGATTGTTTACATTGTCTCTGCCAATGTTTTGAATGTAACTTTCTCTTTAATATTTTGAACTACTGTTATGGCATTCAATATGCTACAGTTCATCTCTGATTATCAGTGTTACTATTCAGGTTTATATAATTGGAGGCGATGGAACTCAGAAAGGAGCAGCTGTAATTTATGAGGTATCCTTATTTATTGATGATTGCACCCATCTTTATTTAACTAGAAAGTGCCTTCAAACCCTAGAAACTATTTCCATCGTGCTTTTCACTGAAGGGCACTGTCATAGTAGCTTCTTGTAACTATTATGTACTTCTTATGCCAGTCGCCTCAAAAGTATATTTTGTCCATCATTTTCTGTACTTGATCCTTAACCACCTTTCCAAGTCCATTTCTTACAAACCTAATTTATGCAGTTATTCTTTAGCTCTTTTACTTTTATTGCAACTTCTAGCTGCTTTTGCATTTTTAAGCTTTCAAGTTTCTACTACTTCACTCCTTCAACTTCTTCTATTCTGTAGTATAAAATGGCAGATCAGATATAAATGGATTCATGTCGTTTCTCAAATAAATAAATAATAAAAATAAAAATCAAGTTTGATACTCAGTTCATTATACCTACTTTTAAATTCTGAGGTGGCAATTCCAGTGAATACCCTTCGTATTAATTTTCTGTTCCCTTTTTCAACTTTTTCAGGAAATTAGAAGGCGTAATTTGAAAGTTGCTGTTGCTGGCATTCCCAAAACAATTGATAATGACATTCCGGTATCTGTTGTCCTTTATATATTATTGGAGGGACTTGTTCTTTGCACAGATTCTTCATCTATTGTGATTTTTTTAGTCGCATAACAAGTAATTAATATGACGACGAAGAAGAAAACCCCAATTACCATTTTAAATAAGTTCCTAACTTTTAATTGTCAATTTGAATAATTTTCTTTTCGCCTAATGGTCAAAGGCATCTATATTTCAGAGATGAAATACCAAGTTATTCTAACAAAAAGTCAACTTTTATATGAAATAAATTACCCAGGTCCTATATTGACGTTAATGCTAAAATTGTCTTGTGATATTATTTTCATTTGATCACTGTATAAAGATCTCATAACATTTCAATTTCATATTGCTGCTTTCTGCAAATGAACATTTTTCTCTTCGTTTGTGACAAGCCTTAATTTTGCACCGACTTGTGTCACCAGTCACCTGGTTATTGCAAATCATTTGGTTTTGTGCTGCGTAGTGCTGTTTTCTGCAAATTTATGGACTTAGATTTGCATTGACTCGTGTTATCAGGTTATTGACAAGTCATTTGGTTTCGATACTGCTGTAGAGGAGGCTCAACGTGCCATCAATGCTGCACATGTTGAAGCTCAAAGTGCAGAGAATGGCATTGGTGTTGTGAAATTGATGGGTCGCTACAGTGGTAAGATAAACCTATACTATAGTTCAGTTTTGGCAGTAAATAGTAATATGGTAGGTGTCATTATATTTATTCTTTGCCTTTTAAGTTTCTGAGGAGTGGCATTTGTGAATCCATCTTTGTTGTAAAGCATATAGAAACTCCATTCATGTCCACCTATTTTGAGAAAATGGGTTTTGCTGTGTAAAGAGCAGAAGAATTGGGAAGGATTTAGATATGAGAAACAATGTTGTGAAATCACTACTGGAAACTGTTAAAAGTGCCTAGTAGTAAACATATTATTTTCTTAGCGACTAAGCGATGGTAAAATCAAAGAAATTGCAGAGATCCGATAGAACATCCCCTTCTGGGAGCTTCGTGAATGGTGCTTCTTATGCAGCATCTTTACTGCTGGCATTCTAAACCTTTTCCTGGACCTCTTCAGACGTATAGACAAAGTATTTTGTTACAATATATCTTTACTCGGCTATCTTTTGCCAGCATTATTAAGTCCCACTTCCATCATCTTTGAAATTATATATGCAGGATATATCGCAATGTATGCTACTCTGGCTAGCCGAGATGTGGACTGCTGTTTGATTCCAGAATCTCCCTTCTATCTTCAAGGAAAAGGTGGACTTTTTGAATACACAGAGAAAAAGCTCAAAGAAAATGGCCACATGGTTATTGTGATAGCTGAAGGAGCAGGACAGGAACTTCTAGCAGCAGAATGCCAGAATGCAAAAAATGAACAAGATGCTTCAGGGAACAAGCTACTTGAAGATGTTGGCTTCTGGCTTTCTGAGAGAATCAAGGTAAGGATTATCATTTAGATAGAGGTTTTCACAAGTTGATTGATACCCATATGGTGCTTGATTTTCATTAGTCTATTACTTAAGAGGCCCCCGTTGATAAGACTGGTGAGATGTCAGTAGAAACTGTCAAAAAAGCAAAGAATAGACAAAAACTAATATGTTATGTGGTAGTTGTTTTAGATCTTCCAATAAATCTAGCAATAATGAACTGAAAAGCGGCTAGCTGACCCCTGGAAAAGGCTTTGTTGTTTTTATTGTTGACTAAAGCAACAGCGTTAATATTGCTGGGATTTGTTCTTAGGGAAATTTCTTCTCGTTCAGATGACAGTTCAAAAACTTCTACTGAAAGCATCAGTATGTCCACAAAATTCTCTATTAAGTCGATTTTTATATTATACAGGGTCATTTTGCAAAGCTACAAAAAATGCCCATTACACTTAAATATATAGGTCAGTGGCATCACTCCCTATCTTGTATGCTTTTGCGAAAAAGGCTCCTAACAATATTCTTCGGCAGATCCAACTTACATGATTCGTGCTATTCCAAGCAATGCATCTGATAATGTAAACTGCACACTCCTTGCTCAAAGTGCTGTTCATGGAGCAATGGCGGGGTATACAGGCTTCACTGTTGGGCTTGTCAATGGTCGGCATACATACATTCCTTTCAATGTAAGTATAATAAATAATTTCACACTTCTGATTTGACACTTCGGATAATTGAGTTATTTTTATAAGATGTTTAAAATCCAAATTAGGTGTGATACTATTTCCTGCACAATTAGAGTACTAGTGGTTTTGTCATGCTAAGTTCTAGGTTGCTTTAGAAAATTCCGATATTTTTCTCTGTTAAATTTTGGGTCTATCATGAGAATATGAGGATGTGTCCGGGAATTTTTATTTTTATTTTTTTTAGATAATTTTGGGTGGCAATGAGTTTTAACCTGAACTCTTGTGCCTGAGACACTGTCATTAGAATATGACAATCTTGTTGCATGTTGTGGAAATATATACTCCTAAACTAGTAAGTTCAATTGACCTCATTTTTTTCTTTTTGTATCAATTGAATGAACTGAAATATTTTCTGCTGTACGATGGGTAGTCCCCATAAGGAAGAAAAAGTACTGAAAAACCAATTTCTATTGCTAACCAATAGTAGGTCAGACCTCCATGTCTGGAAAAAAATATGTGCAGTTCGTAGTACTTGTAGTGCAGTTATGTGTTTTTACATAGAGGCAGATATACGGGTGTGCTTTTCACAAGTTACTTGGCATAAAGTGTGGGAACCGACTTAAAGGTATAATCCGAACCAAATAGCTTGTAACTTTATATAGATGTCTATCTGTTAAAATGGTCAAGTGAGTGACATAGTTGAGTCCTGTGCAGGGTTTATGGAATAACCATAGTATTATTTTTTTCCCAAATAGCACCTAACCGTGATCAGTAGTTGTGATATATCAAATGTTGCAGTAAATTAGATTGATTTCCACATTCTTCTTGTAATAAAATGTAGATCTTTTATGATGCAGTCGGTGTTTCCTCTTTTTCCCTCCCAACCATTTTAGCTGGTGTGTTTTGTTAGAGAAAAATGTGCTACCAAGAATTTCCAGAATTTCATCCCATCTTATCAGCATCTAATTTTATACTCTCATTACAATCATCCGTAAGAACATCTTTTATGAAGAGCTATAGAGGTAGTCGTCTAGGTCACTTGATATGGCCATTTGCAAGAGTTTCTATGCGAGTGTTCAAGCATGTGATGATAATCTGGACTTGTTATTTTTGCTTATATAATAATTTTTCTTTTTTGTTGCAGCGCATCAATGAACGGCGAAACAAGGTTGTCATAACCGACAGGATGTGGGCAAGGCTTCTGTCTTCTACCAGTCAACCGAGTTTCTTGGGACCTAAAGATGCCGAAAAGGCCGAAACTGAGCAAGTGCCTCTAACTCCAATGGTGGATGATGGGGAGAATCATGAAGGTGAGAAAACGGGAAACTAAATCCACCAGATATGTACTGATACTTGTTTTGAGGTATCCCATTATGCAGGATTAATCTGATCATGTAGAAACTTATTATAAGATTTCTTACGGTATATTATTGGCAGTGGGTAGTGAATATTTATTTAATATTGGCGTTTTGTTGTTAGGGGAAATTAAATCCAGAATGTTCCGTTTGTATCTCTATGAAACAATTATTGTCTGTGATTCTGTATCATCTTTGGATAATGATGCAAATGATTCTGTATTATCATCTTTGGATAATAATGCAATGCGATTTCTATTGGGTTGTGCATAGGACAAAAAATGAACCTAATTTTGATTTTGGTATTGATAAATACGTCCTTTTTTATGAAAATAAATACATCCTCATAAAAAGTCAATTAATTAATTAACTTTGTATAATTACTCATTAATGGTTAAGCAGTTATTGTCTCTCTAACCCGTCATCCTTCATATTCCCACAAAAATATGCACATATCTTCTGTGCAAGAGCTGCAAGTTTGCACCATAACAAATAAGTTCTTGAAAGGTCCATTTTTAATTGTTTAAGTTGCAAATAGTTATTTTAAATGAAAAAAATTTAAAAATTTCGCAATTGAAAACGCTGCACCAGGAGGCCCTAAGAGACTGGAATTAGAGGACCTTGTGTAATAGAGAAAATTACCTGAAATTATTTTTTAATTTTAATTTCATTAATCAGCCATTAACTTTCCCTTTTTTTTTTTTTCAAAAATCAATTCATCACACGAACGTAACTAATATGTCACATATAGATTAAGTCCCCGTTTGCCTCCCACTAAAATCATAATTCATTTTTGAGTAATGCTATTCATTCCCACTGAGGATGAAAACACAGTCGCGCTAATGTGGCATTAAATGATAGGTGAAATTAAATAAGTCATTTAATTTCACCTTTCATTTCACCTATCATTTACAGACACATAGACTGTGTTTTCATCCCGACTGAGGATAAATAACATTACTCTTCATTAGTAATGCTATTCATCCCCACTGGAGATGAAAACACAGTTTAGGTGGCGCTATCATTTACAGCCATATAGACTGTGTTTTCATCCCCACTGGAGATAAATAACATTACTCTTCATTTTTTTCTTTTTTTATCAACCACGCATTTTTTTTCTTTTTTACCCACACATTTTTCTAAAAAAAAAAAACTATTTCAACCATTAAAATTTTAAGTAACAACCACGCATTATTAAGCCCTTATTAAAATCTGGATTTTAATTTAAATCAAAGTCAAGAATTAAATTTCAATCATATATTTCATGGGGTCCACAACTTTTTAACTACACATTTCATCAATTTTTATCGTAATATATGAAAGAATAATGCTAAGTGTACACAATCTTTTACACAATTTTTTACACTCACCTCACATGGAGGAGGGCCCACACATAATAAAATAATCGTGAACCCCTCTCCATGTGAGAGAGGTGTAAAAGATTGTGTAAAAATGTGTGTGTACATGTAGCATTACCCTATATGAAAAATCTAATTTTAATCATTACTAAATAGAGGTTAAGTGGCAATTACACAATTTATATGTCACGGTAATTTATCAAAACAGATCACAATCTTTTGAAAGTTCTTACAAGTTTGTTAATTTTGAAATTGTATTCTTAAACTTTTATAGTTATGAAATTTTTTATTTGTAATATTAATGTATTATTTCATCACATATAACGGGATTGATAGTGGTGCAATTTGATCCATTATCAGAGAGCAACTTATGTGGATTGGATTCGCAGAATACAAAATGAACATAATGCAATAAAAGAATGTCTCCTTCAAATTATAACAAGGCTTACATCCACAACTCAGAACCCCAACAGGTTTCAGCAGTTGTGCGACACAACTCCTCACAAATCCTGACCGGGCACATCATATCAGATCTATTTGACACAACAAGGGTCATTTTACATCAAATTACCCGATTATCGGAATGCTGAAAATATTCCGCTGGCATTAGGATGTGATTAATAATCAAACCCTGTAAGTACCCGAAGGATCTGCATTTTGTATGACCCAAGGATGCTCGAGAAGTTTGTGGAGTGGCAAGCGTCGCGAAGAATCCTTGACGAGCATCTGTCATCAAAATATCCGAATGACAAGAATAACACACAAGTTAAAACTCGAATTCAATTGAAATAATATGAACCCAATAAAAGTTTACCTGACTAATAAGGTCTTTTGCAGCTGATGAGACTATGGGTTTTGGAGGGAATTTAAGATCCACCTGAACAATCCTGTGCAAATAATTGGAAAACAATAAATATAACTAATTCAGCCAGCAAGCTATATGGAATTTCAAATCTTAAGTCACAGTTGTGGACTAATTTATTCCCTAGAGAATAGAACCGTGGCGATTCACTTTAAAGCCCAATGGAACCACAAAGCCTGCATCGCTCAATGGTGGTATCAGAACAGCCATCCACTCTTGTTGTAAACTGGACAACCTAGGAAGGGCTATACTTTCAAGTTCAACACAAGATTAGAGGACGTCAGGTTTATGAGGAAGGTGGATTGCAACGAGTGCACTCACATTTGCTAAGTTAAGATTTGATTTGTAGGCATCAAGTGTTAAATGAATATGAAAACTGATTTTAGGCTTATAGCAACCAAATGGGCACCTTCTCTTTAGTCTACAAGCAAGGTTTAAAGGTGAGATTTTATTCCACGCTGACATAACACCAAAGGATAAAAATTAATATTCTATCCACCATCATCACATCTGGGGGCGATTCGAAAAATTGCAGAACATATTATTCTGTTGATATTATCAGCGATAACCTGTTGCCTTCTTTATTATGTTATCATTAAAGAAAGAATGAAAAAACAGATTACCTCCTATACGTGTCGGAGTGCTCTTTTGCTTCAAAAGGAGGCTCCCCGTAGAGAAACTCATAGCACAGGACTCCAAGGCTCCATATATCCACATTTGCATCATGCTCCACACTCTCCACTGTAAATTTAACACCAAACTGTTGATCAGTGCATGTTGGAAATGTAATAATGGAGAAATGTGGTTATTCATAAAAAAAAAATTAAAAAATAAAAAATATATATATATTCCGTAAGGACATGGGATCCTGAAAAACAATGGGGTTCATATGGTGTGCAACAATATTGTATCTTCCCCTCCCAAGATAAGATCGTATATGACTGAGGACCCTACTCTTTGAACAGGCATGCTTCATCTGGGAGAGGATGGATGAAATGATGAAAAGTAAGGAAAAAGACAAAAACTATGAAATATGAAGAAGACGAATCCTTTTCAAAATGAAAAAATGAGTAGAATCCACCAATCTGAGTGTAATCCTGCTAAGTATGAATCATTACATCCTAGAAAAATTATGTCAGCAGTAAAGCATACCCATTTCAGGTGGAAGATAATCTAGGGTGCCACACATGGTGCGTCTTCGGTTAAATGTATGCACTGACCAACCAAAATCTGCAATCTTTAGTTCGCCCTGGCAATTGGAAACATTATTAATTTAGTATAATGAGAAAAAAATTGCTGATTTTTTTCTAATAAACAAACAGAAAAAGCCAACTTGCAAATGATTTTATTTACCTCAGCTCCAACCAAAAGGTTTTCGGGTTTAATATCTCTATGTATCACATGCTTTCCGTGACAATATATCAAGGCCCGAGCTAATGATGCAACATACTGTTACATGCCCACAAATACACAAATGGTTACTTTGTAGTCAAATTTCCACTAGCTAAAATGTAAAATATTTTAAGTAGATAACCAAAAACATCTGAACATAAAGAACTTGAGACACATAAATGAATTCTAATTATAAAAAGTTGGACTGGAGATCAGAAACATATTTGCACTGTAACAAGTTGGTCTCCAACTTAGTCTCAATAAAAAATAAAAAAATAGAAGAGAAAGAAAACAACAAAGACGGAAAACACCACTGCATCCTCCCAGGGTCTGTGATGGGCAGTTTGGGATGCAGCAAGAATTGGTGGTCAGGCAATACGTTTTTCTTTTTTATTTAATTATTTTTTTATTTTAAAGATAATGTCCAATGAGAGTCAATTTCCTACAAACTCGAAAGGTGGGGAAACCAACATGCTGTATTGCAATTAGGAGATTGGGGAATCTCCAGTGCTGTTGTTTTCCCTTAATATTCGAAAATGTATTCTTGGAAACCTCCCAGAAAAGAGAGAGAGAGAGAGAGAGAGAGAGAGAGAGAGAGAGAGAGAGAGAGAGAGAGAGAGAGAGAGAGAGAGAGAGAGAGAGAGAGAGAGAGAACTGGAAACAGTGCTAATAGAGTACTCACAGTTGCAGCACGTCTTTCACTGAAGTGTTTGCATTTCTGTAGCTCCTTGTAGAGTTCCCCCTTTGCGGCATACTCCAGGATCAAATACACCCGTTTCTGCATTTAATTTTGTTACAGATAGGTCTATATAAAGTTCGCCTTCAACCATAAACCAAACAAGATGGACCATACCTGATCATAAAAGTAACCATAGAGCCGTAGAATGTTAGGATGCCGAAGATGGCTCTGTATTTCAACTTCCCGGCGAAGCTGGTGCTCGACCTGAGACTGTTTCAACTGGCTCTTAAACAACACCTTCAGCGCCACAATATGATTGCTCTAATTGAAGGAAAGAGGCAGATTTTAGATTCCCATGGTTAGGAACTAATGATTAGCACTTTCTACAGAGATTTGGATTGATTCTTAATGTAATGTCGACTTTGCTAGAACAGGTAATAATGAGATTACTTTATTAATAAACAATACGGAAATATGCCACACTGCAGAAAATACTTCAAATAATCATTTTACAAAATTAAAGTTTCAAGCTACGTCAAGGAAGATTTTGGTCTTTCTTCTGGTGTAATCCCATGTAGTTAGAGTCTCGCTTTTAGATCTCTTCCCACGCCTGTTTGTTTCCCCAGCCTAGGAGAGATGCAGAACTCATTTTATTAATCACTAGACTAGATAGAGGCATAATACAATCAGGAATATTGTAAAGGTAAACAGAATCTTTTCGTAAAGATTTGTGCGTTTGGCAATTTCGAGAATATGACTTCTCTCTCTGGGAGTTGAAATCTAAAACTTGATTGCTTAATACTGGAAAATATAGATTTTTTTTTTGCAACAGATTAAGTGCGTGAAACCATTCTTTAAAGTAGTTTGAGTATTGTACTTAAAATCAAGTAACTTAATAACTATCAAATTCCATGGATGAGAAAGTTATAGATGCATAAAATAAATGAATTCCTATGAAGAGAACTTACCCTCTTTTCCCTTGCCAGATATACATGTCCAAACTTTCCTCTACCAAGAGGCTTTCCTATGTCAAAATCATTGAGTGTCCATCTCTTTTTTTCTGCTGCCACACTCTCCGAAGAAGCCTGCAATAGTATTGTATCATTATCGCACACATAAAACATGATTTTATGCCTTGTTTTCCTTCACAGAAAATCTTTTTCTTTTCTGCAAGGGGTATTTATGTCTTTACTAAATTCTAGTTGTAGCGCACAATTTCCTCAAGAAATACCTCAAATTTATGGTAAATACAACACAGATAATTCAGGATTCACAAAGTAAAATTTTGGTAAAATAAGAGACTCTCAAAAAGAGTGTCTCGTTTCACCAAAAATTACTTTTATAACTTGCTTTTTCAGCATCACGGAATTGCATGAAATATGAGTCCGTATCACAGAAGGCAATACTGAAACTAAATCGGGAAACCTTCTTATGCAAATCCTAACCCCACACCTTAATTTACAAAACCATATTATCTAGTAATTATTTTCCGATCCCCTTTTCCAAGATAATCTTCAGAAATCTTAAAAGAAAAACAATTCATTATTTTTTTAAACAATTTAATATTTCCTTCCAAATGCTTACCTATTTAAATCAAAATGTAATGCAATGGCTGAAACAATAATCCCAAAATCAAAGAAACCCAAATATTAAATAATGTCGGAAAAAACCTTTTTTTTTCCATTTTTCAGATCACAATTATCGAACGGACTCAAAAATGGCAAATACTCAGAATTAAAAACGTCATATCTATCAGACGGAAAAATAGAAGCAATAAATCTTCATTTCTCTGAATCAAACATATTCAAATAACGCTAAATTCATAAAATAATTCCAAAAAATCAAGTTTTTCCATACCGTCTGCTCTTGTTGAGACTCCGCTGCAATCGCCATTAGAAAAAAAAAATACTCACGCACTCGGATTCAGAGAGAGAATGGTGAGTGTGTAAATGTATCGATTCGATTTGAATTGGTAATAGAGAGAGAAAAGGGGTTTTGGGACTTTATTGCAGTTTTTGCAACGGTCATATTTGAACGCCACTTGCCACATGGTGCTGTACCACAATTTCGCTTTTCTAATTTATTTTTATAGAATTCAGGTTATAACCTTAGTTTATGCATTGTTACGTAAATGTGAAATTAAGTTATTTATTTAATTGTATTTATTTATCATTTGACATTACGTTAGCGCCACGTAGATTGAAGTCATAAATTCAGTGAAGCTAAATAGATTACTCGATAAAATTTCGGATAATGCTAGAAGTACATCACCATCTACATAATGGTGTACATAATGCTAATGTGGCAATCATCCGACCTTTAATTCAAATTTGACACTGACACATCAATGACTGGATGATTGACACATTAGCATTATGTACACCATTATGTAGATGGTGATGTACTTCTAGCATTATTCTTATTGAGTTGGAACTTATTCCTTATTTCTTTTTAAATAGTAAGTGACAAAATAATATGACCCAATATTGAATAAACAATTTTTTGAAAAATATTATCGTTGAGAACGGAATTTGAAAATTTCAAACGATTTACGGGGTTGATCATTAAGTAATGAATTAAGCTATATTTACAGAAAAATGGTTCACGTGGCTATTACAAGGCCCTCACAACAGGCGGGCCCACATGTTTTTAAAAAACTAAAAAAATTTAAGTTAAATTGAATAACTACTATTTAAAATACAATCTTAAAATTAAGAGCCCGTTTGATAAAGATTAAAATTCAATTAAAATTGAAAATATAGTCGTTATTGAGTCCCACGTCTGATAAAAGTCAACAGTAACAGCTTGTTTTTCGATTTTAATCCAATTTTAATCTCTACCGAACACGCCCTAAGTAGAATTCATTAAGGGCCTGTTGGAGCTCTTTTTTGTCCAAAATACATTTTAGAATTGTATTTTGTTGGAGAATATATGGTTAAAAAAATAAAGAATTTTTTTAAATTTGCGTGTCGTATTATTTTATTTAAAAATGTAAAGCTAGAATATTTTAAAAATAATAGATATCAGGATATTAGTAAACCTTAAATTTAAGTATATATATTACTCGTTAAATGTAAACATATTAGTCAAGCTCATCAATCACAAGTCTAAACTTTGGGCCTGTTTGGTACAGATTCTCATTTTCTACAGTAAATCAATTCTCATTTTCAACCACACATTCTTCAATAAAATAACATTTTCCATCACATCAATACTTTTTTTTCTTTTTCAACCACACATTTCCTATCATATCACTATTCAAAAATCAATTCTTCCCTCAAAAATCCCTACCAAACACACTCTTTGTTCAGTCTAACCTATAAATTTATATTTTACTTATTTTATTTTGGCCTTGAGTCTCATTTTGAGAAAAAAAAATATTTTAAAATAATAATTTTTTAAAAAATATGTAATTAAAAAATAAGAAAAAAATTTGATTTACGTGTAAAATTATTTATAAATTATTTATTAGAGATCGTGTTGATACAAATCAGTTCTGAAAAAATAAATTTTTGAAAAAAAGAGAAATCAAACAAGCACATATGTTTTCAATTATAGCCTGATTAAAATCTAAATTATTTATATCAAAATCAACAATTAATTTTAATCTCGTGCATTATGAATCCACAACTTTCAATCAAATCGATTTTTATCAAATTTACTAAAAATCTAATTTTAATCGTTATCAAACCAAACGGGCCGACAAGAAAATGCCCAAGAATTTCATTGCAGACCAATTTATTACAACAAACACAAATCAAAACACATGCATGCATGCAACTACTGAAATTCAAGAAATTACTTAAACTAAGATCAAGTCCCCAAATGGCATCAATAGAACCTTAATCCCAAATTCAAGATCCTTGAACACCAGTTTCTTGCTGAACCTGATTTTCAGACTCTTTAGCTCTCTCCTTCACGTCTCTAGCCTTATTTGCAATTCTCATTCTAGCATAATCCAGCTGATCCGACCCGGGTGGGTGTTTTCCGGCGACATAATTATATATCCACGATAATGCCGCCAGTGCCACCACTCCACAGCCACCGGCAAACAAGAATCCAACAGTGACCAAGAAGAGAACAATCCCGGCTGGGATAAGAATCGGACTGACCAGGACCAGAACCGGGGTGGCGACAATCAGGGCGATCACTGTTCCGGTTAAGGCTAACCCGGATAAACCGAGCAAGACACCTCCGATTGTTGCCGCACTTAAGAATCTCATGGCTTGGCCTGAACTGGGGGCCGAATCTTGGAGCCTTTGGGACATGGGTTTTTGTTGATCAGACATGATGGTTGGCTAGGATTCAAAGGTGGAGTATGCAATGATTTGAGAAAAAGACGCAAGACCCCTCGAATGTATATATGCAGGATGAAGTGAGAGTGGAGTAGGGTGGGGTGGGGTAGGGTAGAAGGACTAGTGGAGGAATGGGTGACATTGAGAAACGTGAAGGGTGAGGGGATCAAGAATGGTGTGTCGTGTTTGGAGCGGTGGCGTGGTTCTTGTGGGAGGGAGTCAGAGGATTAGCCGTGTGGCAGAGGGATGGATACAGTAACGGCTTAAAATTCGAGTTTGAACTTTCACGTGACAAGATGATACAAAATTCAAAATTGGGTTAATTGCACCGAGGTTTATCAGAAGATAATTGGACTTTTAACCCAGTTGCAACCGAGTTATTGAAAATATCAAGTCATTTTATTTTAATTTGGAGCAATCAAGTCAGTCTCACTTGGGTTCCATTAATGTATCTATCAAGATTAGCTTAAATGTCCATCAAAACAAATGAAATACCGACACGTCAATTCCAGATTGATAATACAGGAAGTCGCTGAACTTTCATCCTAGTTTCATTCGTGATACTGAAATTCAACTTGGAACGATCAAGTTATAAATCATACAATCACACCTTAAGAGTTACGATAAATTTTCTTACATCACTGCCCTATGAACTTATTTTTACCATCTTTTAATGTATTCTAGTAAAAACAATGGAATTCCAAACTCAAATTCAATCAATAGTAAAATAACTCAATTGGAACGGAAAAAACAAAAAAGGTAGTTGATCCAATATGAAAGAGAAATTCAACAAACCGAAATATAAATCGAGCAAAACATGGAACATGACATAGTTTCTTCAGAAAATCAAAACCCACAAAAAATATGATGCAATAAATGAGATTTGTAAAGAGATTTGATAAATCTATTAGACACGAATGACACATGCAAAAGAACTTGATACATGGGGGCCAAACATCGAATCACAAAAACATATAATATTCTTAACTTAGTTTTGCTCTATATTATCCTCCTTCCATGGCATGGAGGATATGTTGACGTAGAAGTCACATAGATCTTAAAATTTCTTATATAGACCCCAACTTGCTATTGGACTCTTCATTTGTGAGTTGAGTTCATTCATTCATAAGCTATTATTGTCGACAACAATGATTAAACATTTCATACCCTATTTTTTATGCCCCAAGACAATTGATGTGTTTGTTTCGCATGGTTTGATCCACCAATTTGTGGTCAGCAAAACAAGTAATTCCAGGATTGCTGAATTCAAAACGAAAATGTAAAGGGAAGATAAACAAATTAGAAGCTTATGTAAAGACACTTGAAGAAGATATTAACAAGCTACAATTAGAGATGTAGTCAAAGATCCAAGTAGAGAGCAAAGTATTGTTAGCAAGAATTGAGAGTGTACAAAATGACGACTCAGGCATGACCAACTCAGTGTGACAGGTGGTGTTTACAAGGCTTGGGAACGAATTTACCACTATATGTCTGATCGAGGATTTCAACTTCATGCAGACAAGTTGCAACTTGTAATCTAAAATCCAAAAATGAAAAACATGAGTGGAGTTGTGTTTGGATTTGGTCATTTGTACATATGTTGTTCCTTGTGTGGATAATTTGTTTGATTTGATTTTCTTTATAACCGAACCGAATGGACAATGTCCAGTCTTAATTGGAACATGTTTTAAGTGTATTTAGGAGTATGTTTATATTTCAAAAATGCCCTGGATTAGTGTTCAAGTAAATAGATCATTATAATTAGAAAAACTATTTTTAACAAGCGCGATTATATTGTCATGACAATTTATTTCATCGTGCAAATGATAAGGGTTAATTGTATTAAAGGTCTCCGACCTCATCTTATTGTTGCACTTATATTCCTAAAAACATCTTTTTCGTGTTTAGGAATATTCTGTCATTTCAAAACATACTAACAAAATAGTGAAAATTGCGGCCGTGGTCCCAAACCTTTCATTTTGTTGCAGATTACACCCAAACCTTTTATTTTTGCGGTCGAAGTCCCAAACCTTTATATGTAGTTGCAGCGTCCGTCCCAAGCTTTTAATTCCATCCATAAAATCGTCAGTCAACGTTTCAACAGTATTTTTGACTCGAAAGAATTGCAGCGCTGGTCCCAAACCTTTCATTTTGTTGCAGATTACATTCAAACCTTTTATTTTTCCGACCGAAGTCCCAAACCTTTATATATAATTACAGTGTTGGTCCATTTCACTCATTTCGTCCATAAAATGATTAGTCAACGTTGAAACAGTAATTTTAACTCAAATGACATCTTAATTGATGGGTAAAATTGTCAAAACAAGTTATCCAGAAAAATGTTTGTTTTCTTCAAATCCTTCAATCTTTTCACAGCCATCACATTCTCATAATCGATAACCATCTGATCAAATAACAATCTGATCCGATTTGTTACAATAATTGAATCGATAAATTATTTTTATGACATGTTATTTGTCACTAAAATAAATAAATGGGAAAATAAAAATAAACAAATTGCATTTGGTACTATAATTTGTATGTATTATTAAATAATTTTTAAATTGATTAAAAATTAAAAATAATATTAAAATAAGAAAATATTTTTTTAATAATATCTATGCATAGGCTTTGTCTAAACATGCCGGTTTGGGATGAGCGTTGTAATTTTTTCATTTTTTATAGCATATTATTTGTCACTAAAATAAATATATGAGAAAATAAGGGCTTGTATGGGAGGGATTAAAATCAGATTAAAATTGAAAATATAGCCGTTATTGTTGACTTTTATTAGACGAGTGGGGTCCAATAACGGCCATATTTTCAATTTTAATTGGCTTTTAATCCCTCCCGAACGGGGCCTAAAAAAGTTTAGTACTAAATAAAAAATTTTAATATTATTTTTAATTTTTAATAAAAATTTATTTTTTTATTTTAATATTATTTTTAATTTTTAATCAATCTAAAAATTATTTAATAATACATACAAATTATATTACCAAATGTAGTTTATTTATTTTTATTTTCTTATTTGTTTATTTTAGTGACAAATAACATGTCATAAAAATAATTTATCTATTCGATTATTATAACAAATCAGATCAAATTGTTATCTGATCAGATAGTTATCGATGATGAGAATGTGATGTCTGTGAAAAGATTGAAGGATTTGAAGAAAACAAATATTTTTTTTGAATAATTTGTTTTGTCAATTTTACCCATCAATTAAAATGTCATTTGAGTTAAAAAACAAATATTTTTTTTGAATAATTTGTTTTGTCAATTTTACCCATCAATTAAAATGTCATTTGAGTTAAAATTACTATTTCAACGTTGACTGATCATTTTATGGACGGAATGAGTGAAATGGACCAACGCTGTAATTATATGTAAAGGTTTGGGACTTTTGCCGGAAAAATTAAAGGTTTGGGTGTAATCTGCAACAAAATGAAAGGTTTGGGACCAGTGCTGCAATTTTTTCGAGTCAAAATTACTGTTGAAACGTTGACTGACGGTTTTATGGATGGAATTAAAGGCTTGGGACCGACGCTGCAACTACATATAAAGGTTTGGGACTTCGGCCGCAAAAATAAAAGGTTTGGGTGTAATCTGCAACAAAATGAAAGGTTTGGGACCACATCCGCAATTTTCCCAACAAAATACTTGAATAGGAAGATGTGCTAACTTTAGAAGGCCAATGACAAAAATTGGACAAAAAAGTCACGGATATGAGTTTGACAATGAGCAAGGATTCACGACTTTCAATGCAATTAACCATTTTATAAACTAGTTAAACAAAAAATATCGCGGTGCCAATACAATCACCATTTAAATAATTGATTTTTTTTCTTTTAATTTTTAAGTAAGAACTAGTGTGGTTAACGTGCGTTGCACGTTAGTTGTTTAATGTTGAAAATAAATATATGTAAATTTTAGAGAAATTCATCGGTAAACATGAAAGATATTCATAAGTTAAATCGAATAAACTCACTTGTCGTCTATATTCTTTGTATCTTTTCGATTCTTCATATGAAAATTTGGTATTAATTGTGTCACAAATGTATTCTTAACTAAATATAATCAATGATTTAATGATTTTATTTTATATTAGGTTGTAAATGTTTTAGAAACTTAAATGAAGAGTTCATTACTCATGCTTGGCACATTTTAGCTAATTATTTGTTTAGATTCAAGTTATTTGTGTTAGAAACCTAATTACTTAGTTTAAAGTTCTAATGATGAGAAATTTGATTGTTATTTTTGTGTCATTTTTAATGATATAATCTAACAAGAGGACCAACTCCTAAAAACAACATATACAATCGTCAAGAAGTTAGAGATTGAAAATACTCAGATTCTTATTAGTTTGGAAGTTTGGAGATAATATATTTTTTTCATAATTTATTTATTTGTTTATTATTGTTATTCAAATGGTTTGCCACTTCGAAACATCTTCAACGTGCCATGTTGCGGGGTCGAGGGCAGTGTCCTTCGTGGGGCTAAGGGGCAACGCCCGACGGGGATCAGGTCGTGGGGATCGAGGGGCAGCGCCCCTCGTGGGGATTTGGGGGCGCCCCTACGGGGATTGACCTGCCCGGTCAGATCGCGGGGGTCGAGGGAGCAGCGCCCCTCGTGGGGGCTCGATATGTTATTTGAGAAAAAAAAGAGGAAGACTTGTATCCAAAACCATCGAGAAATTAAAGGCGAGTTCACATAGTTGACACAAAGACCCCTAGCTATTTTTTACCTTAACACCATATATTCTTATAAGTTTCTAAAATTCGAACTTGACTGGCACAAGTTTGAAGATTTGGAGTTGGAAGAGGGCCAAGAGGCTGGGATTACACTGTGAGGGCACTTGAACATTTTCTAGTTATAGCCGAAACATAACATATAAGAAATTCTATTGGCTCTAAAAAAAAAAACTTTCGCGCACGGAGACACCATGTCGGTCTCCATGTGGCACGAAGATGGTAGGTCTCCGTGTAGCACGGAGATGGTGTCTCCGCACGGAGATACGATCGTATCTGTGTCTCCGTGCTGCACGGAGATATGGATAAAAGTGGAGAAGGAAGTGAAAAGAGTTCCGGGAAGTCTCATGTTGTCCTCAATGAAAGAATTATTTCTTCAATGTCACGAAGGTCCATTGCTGCTCATCTGTGGCATGACTTGGAAATTGGGGAAGTTTCGTTCAGCCTTGTATATTGTTATAGTTTTCCCATTAATATATAAGGAGTATCAATATGACACAATGCATGACGTTTATAAGGAGTATCAGTATGACACAATGCATGAAGTTTATAAGAATTACTTACTTCTTAATCTTTGGACCCTCTAGCATCATCTCCTTGAAGATCTAAGACCGTTGCTCAATTTTTCTAATTCTTACAATTTTTTTCTGAACCTTGTTAATTTATTTCTTGCAATTGATACTTGGTGTTATTTACTATGTGTTGAAACTTATAAGTTCTGAATTTGCTACTTATTCAGGGCCTCGACACCAACAATTTTCAACGGTGTGAGTGTTTCTTCTGTTTAAGTGATGGGTACGCTTATAGAATGAAAATTCGTTATTAATTGATAAATACACATAATTCATTACTTCGATTAGAGTGACAGTACATGCTATTTGTTGGGTTGAATATCCAGATTGACACATTCCATCCATGTGACTGTAATTATTCACCATCCAACAAGTATCTTATTATTATTATTAATGAAGAAGTATCTAGACCTACAGAAAAGCAATCTCCTTAACCTTTTCTCTCACTTTGAGCTTTCCCTTTTGATTGATGAAAAATCTTAATCAACTTTTCCTGTTGGCCATGATTTTTTTTTCACTGTTGATGAACTGTGATTCCCTTAAGTTACATAGTCATATATCTCATTATGCACCGATTGTTATCCCGTGCTTCTTAAATTTTGCTTGTAACACATCAAGAATGTGCAGCAATAATGTAAACAAACCAGTTGTGATGTATTGATTAACATTTACGTGGCAGGTTGTTGAAATTGGAATGGCAACAAAGTTAAGTACGAGCTTGACAAAACCAGTGGCCTCATCAAAGTGAGCTGTTTTTGTGTTTCTGTGTAACCTGACATTATGAAATTACTCATTTATTGATAAAGGCCTTTCTTTCAACGGCATCATCTTTAGTTTCAACAGATATTTGTCAAGAAATAAATCACATTTGGTGCAACGACAGTATGAAGCAAATCGATTCATCTATACTTCAAAATATGCTGCTTACACAACATGCTGATATGAAATGTTCACATCGTGTGTATTTCAAAATAAAATGTGATTTTGTTTCACAGAACTGTCATGAAGTAACATGACGGCTGCATCAGTTTCTAGATGTTCACATCTATACTTTCAACTTTCCAGTAGAAAAAACTTTTCCTTGGTTTTTCTTGAATATATTCACATCTTATGTTTAGATTTTAGATTTTATTCTCCATCTGTGATGTTAAATTGAATAATTGAATGAAATATCTTCTGTATAGGTCAATAGAGTTCTGTACTCATCAGTCGTCTATCCACACAACTATGGTTTCATTCCACGAACAATTTGTGAAGACAGTGACCCCATGGATGTTCTGATACTGATGCAGGTTGCTTTAAAGTTTAAAAATACAGGAGGCAGAGATACAGGCACAAAATAAGGCATTCACCTGATCAATCAAGGGCATCAATCAAATAGCATGTGCTCCTGCTGCACGGAGACACAGATCCGTGTCTCCATGACACGGATGCAACGGAGGCACGACGTGTCTCCGTGCAACACGGAGACATAGATTTGTGTCTCCGTGTAGAATGGAGACACAAATTGTGTCTCCGTGTTGTACCGATCGTGCTCCGTGGTGCTACGGAGTGCAATGCATTTTGCAAGGTAAATTAAAATGACATGAATCTAGATTGTAACCTCTCGAAAGAAGGTGGTGAATTCAGAAAAGAAACTTATACGAAGCACATAATTTGAAGCAACAACCACATCAACCAAATTATTATTATTATTGAAGCAATGACCAAATCAACAAAAAATTAAATAGAGACACATAGTTTGAAGCAACAACCACATCAACCAAATTATTATTATTATTGAAGCAATGACCAAATCAACAAAAAATTAAATAGAGATATATATAGTTTTAGTAACAAAGTTAACATATCTAAAAATCAGCTAGGTCCTCAAACAAGCTATAGTTGATAATTCAGCAAGGAATTCGATTTTATCGTGGGCATGCCTGGATCTTTTGACAGTAGAAATAATACCCAAAACCGTGAAAAATGCCTTATAAACAGTGCCAAAAGTTCCATGTCCGACAATCCTGCTTGAATGAAATCCCACAGTTTGGAAACTCCAACTTCTTCTTCTCATTCATGTAGTCAATCCAAGCAGTAATCAAATTCTCACTCTTCAAATTCACACTATGCAGCATCAGATTGACAGTCTTAATTGAGATAAGGCTGTTAATATCCAAACCAACATGGTTGTCATTAGGATCATTAAAGTGCAAATCTTGCCATGTATCAAATTCAATTGCAATAAATTTGTTCTTGGTGAATTGCGATGAATTGATAAGGCCCAAGTACCTTCCTACATTTTCCAAGTACCCATAAATAATTAGAATTCGTAAAACGCACATCAGAAAAACCTCAAATTTTGTGGGATCTTATCCAAACTCACAGAAAATATAGTAGAACCAGAGAGACTTACATGATAAATCCAAAATCCAGAAATAAAATTATCAGAAATCGTGCTTTTATTCAAGAAATCAAAAGACAACAGACCAATTGATAACCAATCGAGCCTCTCAACTATGATTTTCCACATACATAGAGAAAAATGGAAATACCCCGCATTATCATATATATAAGTAGTACAAGGTAAATCGAAATACAATGTGTGTGTGTGTATTAAGCACATATTGTACCGATTAATGACAAGAAGAAGAAGAAATGAGAAACCATAAGGGTCAGTGTGAAGAATGGAGGAGTAAAGATGTATTGTTGATTGAGTGAAAAAAATAGAGAAAGAGGAAAGACGGAGTATCGCGTGGAAATGGAGAAAGCAAAGCGTGGGGAAATGGCGGAAAAAAAATGAATTTTGACGACGATAAGAAATCGTGACATGCGGCGTGCCAATGTTTTGCTTTTGCCTATTTTATTTTATAGTGATATTTTGACAAGAAATTAAAAAATAAAAGATTATTATTTCATCCCGTCCTTAAAATAGGCATTTTTAAAAAAGAATTTCCCAAAACAAAAAGTGCCTAATTTATAACCATAGGGGTCGAATTGACATTAAACACTTCAGGCAAAATAATAATTAACCCAAAATATTGAAAAAGAAATATATACAGACTATGCAGTAGGGAATGGGAAATGAAACATCCCAAATCAGAAAAAAATTGAATTTGTAGCAGTAAACCCCGAAACCCTAATAAAGTAAAATGCCAGTTCTCCTTAATCTCAAAAATTAACAGCGATTCGCAGCGAGTACGTTGAAAATTTTCGACTGTTGTTATCAGAAGACTGTTAAGAATGGTATGTATTAAAAGAATCTCTTTTTTTTTTTTTTTTTCTACCCGAAAAACTATTGAATTCAAAGTGGAATCGTGGAATTTTAACTTTTTCTTCTTAATTTTTGTGGGTTTCAGTTCTCAATTTCAGCCATTAACGATACAGACTCAAAAAACCAATGGCAACCCCTAGCCCCCACCAAAGAAGCCCAGGCAAGTTTCTATACTCCCTCGCTGTTTATGCATTTATATATGTTCGGGCATAATTCGTAATCTGTTTTTATGTATTCTAGTATATTTTGATTTTAAACTGGGATGAATGGATGGATTTTACTGATTTCTTTTTTTAGAGCTACTTTGTAGCAAATGCCATGTCTGCAGAGAATTTGATTTGAACTCTTTTCAAATTTTGATAATGCAGCCCAAGGAAGTTAAGCATTCAACTAAGAAAAATGTCGGTTGAAGTTTACTAATACACGTCATCCACCTATAGTATATAGTTAATGCAAGTCATCGCTAAATTGTACAATCCTATGCGAATCGTGTAGGTGTTGTACTTGCTGTGATGATTCCTTTCTTTTATTTAATTGCTGCACTAGTTTTCCCGTGGATGCTGTAATAATGCTCATAAACTCACTTTATTGCTTAGTAAAAGGTATAATTTGGTAAAATCATTTTATAGCCTGATAAAATGTCTTCTTCAAAGCTCTGTCACACACTCCTTGCATGTTCCCTGTTTCTTGATAGTGTTATGCCCTTTGACACGCTTTTGGATACAAGTTTGTGATGTGAACATCCGAGTTATACCAAATCAGAAATAAATCACAGCCGACAATCAATTCCGAGACCACTTCAGCTAGAACAAAGAATGGATGCGGTGCAGGAATAGATACATGGATCATGAATAATGAACTGAACAGGAAAAGGAGGGGGGAAGAAAAGAAAACTTAGCACCTCATAACATCTGGTCATTCTCATCTTGTCTCAAGTATAAAGTTTGGCTGTAATACAAAGCAATGGTAGCCATTATAAGTTTCTGTCATGTACTTAATTTTCTTTACTTTATATACCAGCTCTGCAACCAAGAATTTTTTATCAGCGACGGACGCAATCAGTTGTAGATAATTTTAAAACTATAGTCTCACAATGATTATCAAGCCAGACCTAGCAATCATCTTATACTCCTGAGCAGCTTAATTATCTTTGCAAAGCATCTAACTCCCTCCTAATTCCCGTCCCAAGTATCTATTAGAAGTTCTCATGATGTGAAATGACTTGGACATCAAATTCAGAGAAAAGCGCCTGACTCCATCCTAATTCCCTTCCCAAGTTTTCATGACTCCATCCTAATTCCGATCCTAATTTCACTTGGCACATCAAATTCAGAGAGAAGACTTGGATGTGATGTGAAATGCTTATTATTCCTATACCTGATCGTTGCTTACTGAAAAGTGTCAAATTATGATTCATTCTTTATTATCTTCTGGCAAATTTCTGCCCCCGTGGTGCGAAGTTGTGTTATCCATCTTAAGATTTACACAATCACGACTTTTTTCTCATTTGCCAAATAATCTTCGTAATTTATCAATAGTTTGTTTTCTTTGTCATTTGACTTTGGAATTTCCAGGAATTTCATTTATCACAAATGTATCATGATGGACTTTTGAAGTTACAAGCTAAGGACTATGAAAAGGCTCGGAAACTTTTAGAGGCAGTGTTAAAAGACCCACTCGTATCAAATTCTCAGGTTTTACATATCTTTAGTTTCCTCAAGTTCCCAAGAAAATTCTTTTGCTCTTTTATAGTTTCTTGCTTATCGGTGTTTTTGTTTCTAGGTGGAAAATAGTGCTAAAGATGGTCACCTTTTACAGCTCAGGTTCCGCTTAACACTATGAATTCTTGGTTTCTTGTCATTGCAATTCATGTTATATTTCATGCCTCAAAATTTTGCTTAAGTTGCCTATCATTATTGTAATTCTATTTATGGTATTATGATCTTTGGGTTCAATGATATACATCATTAAAGAAATTCTGTTGTCCGGAAGCAGTCCTGTAACAATAAGGTTTTTGGTTAGCTTAAAAAATTCAAATGAAGGAATTCCACTTATACATGGTTGGTTTTGAAATGCTCATAATGTTTATTTCTTCATTCTCGTGAAGAACAGAATGAATCGGTTCATCTTATGTTGTAACATGGAAATACTTATGAGAAACATATGAATTATTTTGGACTTAGTCATCCCCAAAAAAGCTATTATATAGAAGTTTTTGGTTTATATTCGATTTTCTATGTTAGTGTGAGATAATGACTAGTTAAGCTATTTACAAGAGAATGATATTTTTGTGGTGTGGATCCCAATTGTGAACATTATCTTGCGTGAGAAGAGGATTGTCTTGGAATATATTAGTTAATGATTCTTGTTTCACCAATTAAAGAATGAAATGCTCATTTTTGTTGCTTGCCATTTGTGATGTCAATGCACTGGGGATTGCCTCTTTAACATCTGGTATCCAATTAAATATTTCTTGTTCCTGAAGCAAGTTGGCAAGTCTTAATTTCTTCAAAGGCCCATTTGACAAGTATCTGGCTTCTGTGAGTATTTACAAATTGAATTAATTAGGCATTAGCAGAAGTACATGCTAGATATCTTCTTCAACAATTATAACAAGATTTCTGCAGATTTTTGGCGCTCAAAAACCTTGCTACTGTTTTTCTTCAAGAAGGCCCTACCAATCATGAGAGTGCTTTACGCTGCTATCTTCAAGCTGTAGAGATTGATAGCAATGATTATGTTGTCTGGAACCAGTTAGGAACACTATCATGCTCTATGGGATCATTAAGCATCTCCCGTTGGGCTTTCGAACAAGGGCTGGTTTGCAGTCCGAACAACTGTAAGCATATAACTTTTAGCCCCTGTTTCAGCCAAATTTTTTGACAATATATTTAAAAAGTTTTGGATTTACATGCAAAATTATTTTGTTGTGAGAAAGTCTGGTTGAAAATGAGTGGGGGGAAAATGGGTTTTAAATAATGGGGCTCAAATAGGGGCTTATCATATATATTTTCTGCATGCTAAGCCCTTAATTTTGTCATACTATCTTTATATTTTTATTTTTACTAATGATTATCATCTTAAAGGATTACTGCAAGTCCATTTTATTGGTTTTTGATCAAACCCCAGGGAATTGCATGGAGAAGCTAATGGAAGTTCTCATTGCTATTGGTGATGAGATGGCGTGTCTTTCTGTTGCAAACTTAATTTTACGGCACTGGCCATCTCATCCTCGTGCTTTACATGTCAAAAATACCATTGAGGAGTCTGAACCAATCCCATTTGCTCCAAAAGGTATAGATAAACTTGAACCAAAACATATTCTTCTGAAATTTGGTCAGAAGAGAAAAGCACCGAGTGAGGGTATAGACAAGGCAATGGAATCTAAAAGATTGAAGGAAAGCATAGAACTTCAGCTCCCAGAAGCCTCCTGGATAGCTCTTGCCAGCGAACTACAGGAAATCTTATGTCCATCTGTGGCAACTGGTTCTGAACCAGGGACTGAGGGATACAGATCTGGGCATGTTAGAATAAGTATACAGTTGAATCTTTCTTTAGGAAATGGAATGAGTTCTGTGGAAAGGAAAGAACCTATATGCATGAAAGCTGGTGCAAGCATCTCTCTGAGTAATTGTAACTCTGGAAATGACAGTATTACTATGAACAAGGAAGGAGCCATATTTGAGGAACAACCTCAAGAGAGACGAAGCAGTCGACTTAGGAGTCGTAAACCAGGTAAAGAAGGATCAGATTTTGCTTCCAATAAGGATTTAGTTAAAGTGGTTAAGCAATTTCTAGAACCGTATTTGGTGGGCTGTCCTGGACCTAAAGAATTCAACCATGATGACCCCTTTTCTGTCAACTGTGCTGAAGATGTTTCCATTTCACTGGATACACAGTGCACTGATGTCATTAGATTTATCCAGAGAACTTCAGAAAACTTTGGTGCTTACCATATGAGTCACTTGCTTTTAGAGGAAATAACAAATATAGGCATTTCGTATCAGGTTTCCAATTCTAAAATCTTGGACTTGGAGAAGTTGACGAGGCACCGTGGACTGGATAGAACTCCTGAATGCTGTCTTTTTCTTAGCGAGCTATATTATGACTTCGGGATACGTTCTTTGGACTCAGCAGCAATGTCTGAATTCATGTCGGAGGCATCCTATCATCTTTGTAAAATTCTTGAATTTGTAGCTCTTGAATATCCGTTTCATATTATGGGAATGCAAGGGAATGAAAATTGCTTTTTGGAAGAAAATTCTGAACGGAACCATCAATTGGAAATTGATAGTACATCTTCGTTGAGGAATAACTATCCCTTCTGGGTACGTTATTCTTGGTTAAGAGCACAGTTGTTTTTATTAGACGGTGACAAAGAAAAAGCTCGACGACATCTTTATTTTGCATTGTCCCTTCTGGCGGACAAGAAAAAAATGAACAACTCTCTTGGTTCTATTTGCTTGCCGCACTGCAAGGCTATTAAAAAGTTAACCACTGATAGAGTTCTCCATGAGATGAATTTAATAGAGGCAGATTACTTGTTGAAGAGTACTGTACCTGAGATGCTTGAGAAACACATGTATACAGAATGTGTTAATTTGCTTACTCCTCTTCTATTATCTGCAAATGATGTCCATGTCGATGTATTATATGCCTTTAATCAAGAATGTAAAGGATTTAAGTCAGTTGAGCTATCTGCATTAGATGCAATGATCAAAGCATGTGAACAGGAGGAATCAATGGATGTTTCTATCTATTTAGATTGTCATAGGAGGAAACTACAGATACTTGTAGCTGGAGCTGGTCTGGAAGGCATTACTCCCAATGAAACACCAGTTTCAAATGCATCCTCAACTGAATCAACAGAAAGCCTAAGCAAGCGCTGGAATCATTTGGTTGCTGAAGAGGTGAAGGCGATTTCTCAATCTGCATCGCGGATCAAGAGCATCATCAGTCCTATTGAAAATTCAGTAAGTCATTGTTTTCAAGTTTTAACAACCACTAACCTTGTCTGGGTGAATACTGTGACAGCTAGGCTTTTTAAAGAACTCATGCTACTTTAACTGCGGCTTCTAATTAAACATGCAACCATAGAAATCAAACTAAAAAGTGGGGAGAAAGAAATGGCCACAGAAATATTTGTAACTGATAATTTGCTTTGAACTATTCATGGAAGTAGTGTCTTTCATCAAAAAGCACGAGGATTTTGAAATGTCTGGGCAATGCTGGTGATATCCTCCGTATCCTGCTCTTTATATTTCATTCATTTTTAAACGTCTAAATTTCATGGTACTAACTATTTGTCATTGCTTAGTAATAGTACCTAATATTCTCTGCAACCTTTCCACAAGACTATTTAAGATGCTTGTCGCCATGGTATTTATGCTGATGGTTGTTTTGTTTCCTATTTAAGACTTTTCAGTGTAAACTTCTTGTTGTGCATTTTCATTGTCTTTGTTTTACCTATAGTTGGACGCAATAATAGCATCTGTCTCTTAGAATTTTGTTTCTAAACTTCTGTGCATCTTTTTGGGTTGTCATGTCATACTGTTGGTACAATTGACAAAGTTAAGTGTTCTATTCCATGCAGAATGGCATTCCTATGACAATTGTAGGTGATATTCAGTCTTTGCTGCTGGCGCTTATGTGCAGTATTGCGGGTACATACTTCTCTAAGAAGTCCTCTGGGCTTGGATTTCCACATTCAATTGAGCAAACTGAAATATGCTCCTTTGTGGATGCTGCTATTGCTTTCTGTAAACTTCAACACTTAGATTTCAGTGTTCCAATCAAAACTCAAGTGAGAACTTGCCCCCTACTTCTGAGGATTTAAACTTTTAGTTTCATTCAGTCATATGGCATGCTTTCTTATTTCCTACTAACTTTACACACTACATTTTAACACTTTCAGACAGAGTTGATTGGAGCAATCCATGACATGCTTGCTGAGTTTGGCATCTGCTGTGCGCATGGGATTGGTGAAGAAGAAGGGACATTCCTAAAATTTGCAATAAAGCATCTTCTAGCCTTAGATATGAAGCTTAAATCTAACTTCCAAACTTTGAGTAAGGGACATGAAATAAATTCTGCTCAGCATCGTTCACCTGAAAATCAACTCAAAAAATCTGAACTGCTTTCCGATGGTATTCACATCAATGGATCACATTTCAATACTGTGGAAGTGCAAACTGATGATAAAGATGAAGCTAGAGCTTCAGGAAAGGATGTTGAAAGGTTGAGTTCGGAAGGCCTTTACTCTCATACAGCTGTAGATAATGAGAAAATGAAAGCAGAAACTGACAATAATGTTGGTGACGGGCTTGGTGTCCTGTTCCAAGAAAGAGAAATACAAAACAATCAAAATGTTGAGTCTGGAGATGATTCAATAGAAGATGAAGAAGAGGAACTTGAGCTGGGTATTGATAATGCTTTGGATCAATGCTTTTACTGTTTGTATGGTTTAAACATTCGATCAGATTCGTCTTATGAAGAAGATTTGGCCATGCACAAAAATACAAGCCGTGGAGATTATCAGACCAAGGAACAGTGTGCTGATGTTTTTCAATATATACTTCCATATGCAAAAGCCTCATCTGTAAGTATATTTCTTTTCTCCCCCTGTCAACATCTCTTCTCACGCACATTTCATTCGTATGATTCCATATGTATGAGTGTTCAGGATATATGGTAGGCGATGCACATGCTTGATATCTGTTTGTCTTTCAGAAAACTGGGCTAGTTAAACTTCGGAGAGTACTGAGAGCCATACGCAAACATTTTCCACAACCACCTGACGATATTTTGGCTGGAAATGCAATTGATAAGTTCTTAGATGATCCTGACTTGAGTGAAGACAAGCTATTGGCGGAGGCTCAGGGCTTTCTGGATTCCATTAAGAAAGCATCTTCAATAGAGAGGTACAATATGACCAAGTCACTACAGTCATTTTCTGTTCTCAAGTGAGTGGGCTGGTTGTTGTTGCAGAATTTCTAAAACCATGTGCGACGTTATTAATTGCAGATCTGAACCTTACCTGGAAGTCTATAGCAACTTGTTCTATCTTCTCGCTCAGTCTGAGGAAATGAGTGCAACTGATAAATGGGCTGGCTTTGTTCTGACTAAAGAAGGGGAAGAATTTGTAGAGCAAAATGCAAATCTCTTCAAATATGATCTACTGTACAATCCTTCGCGTTTAGAAAGTTGGCAGAGGCTTGCAAATATCTATGATGAGGTGTGATTTGGTGTTATATGTCATTGATATCTGTGAATTTAGTAGCAAAAACGAGGGAGACAAGCAAATAATAATTTTATTATTTTTTGGGAATGCAGGAGGTCGACTTGCTGCTAAATGACGGCAGTAAGCAAATAAATGTTTTGGGATGGAGGAAGGATGCTACTTTAGCTCAGAGAGTTGAAGCAAGTCGAAGGAGGAGTAAACGATGTTTATTCATGACTTTGGCTTTGGCTAAGTCAGTATCCCAACAGGTTTAATGCATCTCATAGTAATTCTCATCAAAAGAAATTGTTGATGTTATTGTTCTAACACAGTTTTTGGTCCTTTTTGCAAGTGTGCTAGCAAAATAATGACTGGATTCATGGCTCTCCTTTGGAACATTTCATATAATGTTACTTCTATATTGTCATCATTTGTAGCTGCTCAATGAAATGATTTATCTAGCCTGTTTTCCTTTAGTTGTTATAACCTGATACCATAATTAGAAATCAAGCCGTCTCCATGTTGTGCTGGTCTTGTGTTAGAATCAGCACACAAGTTTCTTTGATGTTGCTTATAAACTGAGTTAATTGTTAGCCTAAAGGCTTGTAGGTAGTAATCATGGTGTTGCATTTTTTTTTTCAAACTTCTACTGTCACACCGTCACCACTGGTTTCAGGGTGAGATTCACGAATTGTTGGCACTAGTGTACTATGATGGAATTCAGAATGTGGTGCCATTTTATGATCAAAGATTTTCTGTACCCTCGAAAGATGCAACATGGAAGATATATTGCCAGAACTCAATGAGGCATTTCAAGAAAGCCTTTAAACACAAGTATCTTTCCTTTCCTCACTTGGTATTCTCGAATAATTTCATATGTAATGTAAGAGTAATAAGGGACCCTACCAATATATAATTTCTGTTATCAGGGGAGAATGGTCTCATGCTTTTTATCTTGGGAAACTTTCTGAGAAACTTGGATACTCCCATGACATATCATTCTCATATTATGCTAAGGCGATTGCTCTGAATCCATCAGCTGTAGATCCATTCTACAGAATGCATGCTTCTAGAATGAAGTTACTCTGCACATGTGGGAAACAAAATGAAGAGGCTTTAAAGGTTTTGATAGCATGCTGTTTGATTACTATATATATATATTTTTTTTATTTTTTATTTTTTTATTTATTTATTTATTTTTAAGTGATGTGATCGATCATGTCTATATGCGCATGCACCCTGTAGTACCATCTTTGCACACACTAATATGCTATTGTACTAGCTTAAGTGGATGTTAACGTAGACGAAGAAACTCCGAAAAATATAATTTTATTCCTTCCATAAAAACATCAAAAGTTTACACGAAACATAAAAGGAACCTAATTAGCTCTTGTAATTAATCTCCTATAATAAACTTCTATAATCAACTCCTACAATTATGGTAACCAACTATTTAATTAGCTCCTAATATTATGGTAACTACAAGTATTTTTCACGTTCCTCTCAAGACTAGAAGCTAGTCTGAAGATAGGAATCATTCCCAACTTGTTATAGAAGAAACATAGATCAAGAATAACCTTTTGGTAAGAACATGTGCCAATTGTTATCCACTATGCCCAATGTCAATCTTCATCTTGATAAAATGTCCATCAATTTCAATATGTTTTGTCTTTTAATGTTGAACAAGATTGTGAACAATGTTGATTGCAACTTTGTTGTCATGATAGAGCTTCATTTTTTTTATTTGAGCAACATGTAGTTCCTTTAGCTAAATCTTCAACTATAATAATAGACATATTCTTCAAGTCATTGATTGAACTCGGCTTCAACACTTGATCTAGCCAGCATAGATTGTTTTTTACTTCTACAAGTACCGAAATTTTACCCAATACATGTATAATATCCAAATGTAAGTTACTCTATCGGCCCAATATGTGTATGCTTCGACTTGAAGGTTTTTTTTTTTTTTGAAAAATGGAGACCTTTTTCAAGTACCCTAGCATTTTCAAAGGTTCCTCCATATGAATTTCACAAATGGAGTGCATGTATGGGCTTACCACACTGTAACAAATGCAATATCTAACTCTAATGTGTGACAAGTATATGAGCTTACAAACCAATTTTTGGTATCAACCTTTATTAGCTATAGCAATCTCAACCGTAGCTCTGGAATCTATTTTGGATCAATTGGAGTATTTCCCGATTTCTTTGAGAAGACCTAAGACACTTTGTTCGTGATTCTTTCTAGATCTTGCAACTTTAATACCTCAAAAACTCTGTAGCACGGACACTTCAATTAGGATAGCCTATCCGTATTGGACACAAGTCAATACCGACACTTTTCGGACACTCTACCGTAATCACTTTTCTTTTTATATTAGAAATATCATATATTGTTAATTCAAAGTTATTATCAAGTAACAAATATGTACTCATGTTTAAAAAATTTCAACAAGAAAAATTAATAACAAGTATAAAACTAAATTTATACTATATAAATGAAGAATTTTTAAGAATTTAATAAACGTGTTGATGACGTATCATATCTGTACTTTTTTAAAAATCGCGTGTCGGATACACGTGTCCGTGTCGGTACATCATAACTAAAAAATGTCTCAAGTTCTTCAAATCCTTCATATTGATTATTTAATGTTTTCCTGTCTCATTTGCATCATTCATCCATGTAAGCAATCAAGATACTCATTTTCTTCCCACTTTTAGAGTGTATGTCCAATAAATTATGATCACCTTGGCTTGAGCATACTTGAACCGACTATTGCTTTGTAAGCTCCTTGAATCATGCTCGGGGTTAGTGTGTCAATATAAGGACTTATTCAATTTACAAACTAAAGGAAGAATGTTACAATTTAATAACGAACAAGAAAATGAATAAGAAGAGGAATGAGATCAAAGAAGAGAAATTAGAGCAAGAGATATAAATTTATTCATATAATCAAGGGTATCTATTACAATGAATTGACCTTCTTTATATAGAGCAAATACGCTAAAATCAAAAAAACTTTTAATAAACTAGAACTTCATCAATAAATTAAAATTAATCTAATATAAACAAATCTAATTTGAATTAACCTCTATTTAAAATCATATCTAAATTCTATCTATTTCCATCTTCCAACCTTATCTTCAAAACTAGGTGGCAACTCCATGTACACTTCTTCCTCTAAATTGCAATGCAAGAACGCAATTTTCACATGAGGTTGCTCAAGTTGCCAGTCTAGATTTGCTGCAATGGGTAATATTATGAGCTGAGTTCATCTTGTGTACAAGTGCAAATGTCCTTTGATAGTCAACTCCATAAGTCTACGTGAACCTCCTTACCACAAGTCATGCCTTGTATCTATCAACCATCCATCTACCTTATGTTTCAATGTATACAATAATTTACACATACCCGGTTTCTTCACTGAGGGAAGATCAACAAGTTCCCAAAAATTATTCTTTCTAAATTTTTTCTCTTCATAAACAACTTCTTTCCAACTTAGAATAGTTAGAACTTTAGAATCAACCCCAAGCTAGAAGAATTAGAATGTAAGAAAAAAGGAATTGAGTCCATTGGGAAATAGCTTAAATGATGTGAACTGGCTGAAGAAGGAATGAGCCTACTTGAATCAGATCTGAATCAACATGGAAATGGCTTGAACCATCCCAATAAATACAAATTAAAACTGAAAGCATGAGTGTGTATAAACGGTTTAGATTATAAATAGATTTCAGTTTGGAAGTGGTTTATAAATGGTATAATTATAAATAAATAAAATTGAGTGGTGGATAAGTGGGTAGTACTTGTGGGTCCCTTGAAATGTGTAGATAAAAACTAGCTCAAGTGTCTATGAACAATTTATAAACATGAGCCGAACGTAGGCCGAACTGGTAAGAAAACAGCACTAACTAGCTAGAAGCAAGGCCACAACCCACTCCGGTACCTCGTTGACCAACTCATCTAAATAGTTCTTGTAATTACTCCTGCAATTAACTGTTTATAATCAACTCCAACAATTATGGTAATAATTTGCTCCATCAAATGTGGTAATATGACTATACAATTAACTCAAATTATGCCAATTACTATTATTTCCACAAAACTACACCGAAACAAACCAAATAAACGCATAGAAGAACTCATGCACTATGTAGTTACTGATTTTGCTGTATTTGATTGATAATCTAAAAACTCAAATATATTGATGATTGCTTAGAGATTGTTGGTTTTTTGTTAACACTGTATGTGTTCTAGGTTGTCGCAGCATATTCCTTTGCCCATTCAACAAAGGAAAGTGTAATGAATATTTTGAGTAGGCTTGGCCACGAAACTTCAGAATCATCAATGATCGATGAGGATAATAATTCTGAGCCAGTAGACTTCCATAAATTTGAAACTGCATGGCATCTGCTCTACAGTGATTGCCTTTCTGCACTGGAAACTTGTGTGGAAGGGGAACTCAAGCATTTCCACAAAGCCAGATATATGCTTTCCCAGGGGCTGTACAAGAGAGGTAGAACAGGGGATATAGACAAGGCAAAAGAGGAACTTTCATTCTGCTTTAAGTCGTCGCGTTCTTCATTTACTATAAATATGTGGGAGATTGACAGTATGGTGAAGAGAGGCAGGTATAACATGTGTTTTCTATTTAATATCTATACTGACATGAAGTATTTACCTATTTTCTGACTCTTCGTCTTTTTGCTGTGTTCTTTAAATTCAAACATTTGTGATCATAAATGAGAACTTCAAAATAAGTGGTTGAATTTTGTAGTAATCAAACAGCTACAGACACAGTATGAAAATATCATCCTAGTGAAAAAGTTAAATGTAACCAAATATAGTTGGTGTGTATTATAAGGAAAGGTCATTATTTCTCTCTTGAGGGGCCTGTCAATTCTAATTTTTGAAATTTTGTTGTATTTCTCTTAAACTACAGCAACTATTCACTTTTTCTCCTCCCTCTTTGTAATACAGACGCAAAACACCAGGTCCCTCTGTAAACAGGAGAACCCTGGAAGTTAACTTGGCAGAAAGTTCTCGAAAATATATAACTTGTATTCGGAAGTACGTCTTATTCTATTTGAAATTGTTGGAGGAAACAGGAGAAATCTCTACTCTTGATCGGGCTTATATCTCTCTGCGAGCAGATAAAAGGGTATTAGAACATTAATGCTTTTGACTTTTGCTTGAATTTTTGCATTTATTCCAGTATCTCACATGGTTGCGAGCATGTAAATATGAATTTCGTTCTAAATATATATATAGTAGTATTTTTATTTCTTTTTGCGTCTAATTGGTTGATAGATAGAAGAATAACACCAAGCAAACAATTTCAGCAGAAATTTCAACGGTTTCTATTAAACTTTGAGCTAGAGGAAAAAGTTTTAAATTGCTTTTCCCTCAATATTCTGTGATTACACTTATAATTTATAACTTATCATCATACCTTTAACTTGAAGGGTAGGAAATGAAACAACTCTCTTTACACGGCGACAATGAAAAGCAATAGGAAAGAGAAATATTAATGAAGTAAAAAAGGAGTTCTGTTTTATGGTATCTTCCCTTGTATCAATTTTTAACTGCATATTTAAAACACTTAATTTAAACTACATTACGCCTCTCCCTTTCTATCCTTTTTTGGTTCATTTCCCTTTTCATTAATGATCACAAACTAGAGAAAGCCCCAAAAATGCTCTCATGGAATTTGTGGAGTATCAATTTTACCTCGCGAAAATTGAAACTGGTAACTGATACACAACAAAGTTAGATCTATCAAATAACTGGAAATGGTTCTAGTTTTTATTTCCACCAAAAAATTTTAATACCTAATCCGTTGTGAATACAGTTCTCCTTGTGCCTTGAAGATCTTGCTCCAGTTGCTCTCGGGAGGTACATCAGGGCCTTAATTTTCTCAGTACGTCAATGTGGGACTGATTTGGATAGCACCAATAATGTCGAGCATCTGCTGGAGAAATTATTCTCTCTACTTTTGGAGCAGGTCAACATGTGGCCAGAGATTTGCTGCTTGCCTGAGCTCTTGAGTCCAGAATTGACTGAAAGCAACTTGTGCGGGTAAGTCCTGAAAGGGTTTGATTTCTTGGTAACCTCAATTACAAATATTTACACGTGTGTGCAACATCTTCACTACAAGTTTCATGCTGCCATATCTCAGATATTGATTGATTTATCTCTGAGAAAATTGCAATGTTGGTCCCTAACCTATTACCTGAATAGCAAGTTGGTTCCAATTAAAAATCAGCAAATTGCTATTCAACCATCATTATTCTTGAAGAATGATTCCGCAGGGATGGAAAGTGCCTAAATCTCTGTCAAATCATCACGTCTCCAACTTTATGAAGTTATATCTTGTTTCTGAACCTGGACTGAAAACCACAAAAACAGAGTGATGTTTGCATGAGGGCCACATGACGGCTGAATGATGATTTGGACGGTTTCCAGGACTAATTGAGAGAGTATAATGAAAGGTTGACTATCAACTTGCTCGTTTTTAAAAGTTTGGGATCAACTTCTACTTGGGCAATAGGTTAGGGAACAATGGTTCAGTTTCCCCTTTAACTTAAGGCATACAAAAGCAATGTACTTGTACTATCAAGTTATTTCTTTATTACAGATATCTATATCAATACATCCAGTGGCTAGAGAGAAATATCAAGGTAGAAATGCTTGAAGGAATAAATGAGAAAATACGAAAGCGTTTGAAGAACCCGAAATTGTCCAATAGCAACTGTACTAAAGTGTATCGTCATGTTTCTGCTGCCTGGTGTCGGTCTCTTGTCATTAGCATGGCTCTAGTTACACCGTTGCATTTGAGGCTGTCTAGTGATATCCAAGTTCAGAATTTATTAGGTGGTGGATTCGAAAATGAGCAGCTGCTTTGTGTTGATCTGCAATCAGAAGAATTATGGAATTCCGCATTTGAGGACCTGACTCA
This sequence comes from Fraxinus americana, assembly GCA_035079005.1. Lineage (NCBI taxonomy): Eukaryota > Viridiplantae > Streptophyta > Magnoliopsida > Lamiales > Oleaceae > Fraxinus > Fraxinus americana. The sequence continues at coordinate 5,090,347 of CM068713.1, read as the reverse complement.
TCTTAAGATGCTTGAATCCAAATGGAATCCTTCATTGTCTAGGATTAAGAATGTTATAGTCAAGAAAGTTTCAGATGAGGATTTGGAAACTGCTGCTTCATTACTTAGATCTTCTTACAATTTTTATAAGGACACCTCATGTGCGTTGCTCCCATCGGGTATAAACCTTTATATGGTGCCATCTCAGCTGGCAACAGAAACGTATATCCAGCCAGGAATAGAAGGTGTCGACTTACTTGATATGAACACTTCACGGAAACTTCTCTTATGGGCTTACACACTTCTGCACGGCCATTGCACAAGTGTCTCACTCGTTATAAAGTACTGTGAAGAGAATCTAAAGGTATGTCATGTAACCTCCATATTATTGTTTGGCTAGTATGCTAAAGTCTTCTATCTGTAATAAGGAAAGCATCGCTGAACCACAGATGATCCATAATATCTCAGTTCCACAGAAAATGCTGAAACATAAGCGTTGAGTATGATTGTAATTCTTCAAAGTGAAAATGTGTGTGATGAATATCAGTTTGCCAAGAAGACTTTTTTTTTGTGACTTGCTTGGTTATTTTAACTTTTGTTGGCTTCTTTCAAGTGATTGAACTCTCGTCATCACTTAGTATGCTAGCTCAACCAAATGATTGTCATGATTATCCTTTGCTTTAGTTCCGAGCATTTTGAGCTCCATTTTTCCTGTCAGAAGCTAATAAATCTTATATCATAATTGTGCAATGCAGTCGAAGATGAAAAGAGGAACTGGAATTTCATGTGCGTCAAGTGCCAATGTGGCCACTGACTCGGCTTCTCATTCAGGTCTTTATTTCATCTTAGTTACTGTGTTTATTTAGTTCATATTTGGGTTGCGGCATTGGACACGATGGTACGATGAATTATTTTTTTCGTCTTTTTACCCCTTTATAGTGTTTAGTGCTATTTATTCCTCCCTATCAAACACTTCATGAATAGACAGCTCCATCATATCGCACGTTGTGCCCATCTGCTAATTTGTGTGGAAAGTCTACATTGTAGGGGGTGGAAAAGACGGAACTGGTAAAGCCAGTGAATCCGAAGTTCCCAAGTCGCCTGCAGTGGACCTTACTTCATTGCCTGAAAGCGCAGGCCATAAAGTAGCATCCTCGACTTTACCAGAGACAGATTACAAACCGAATTCGGCATCTGCTGAAACTGAGGGCAAGGGTCATGCACCAGAAACAGAGAGTGCATGCAGCAGCGTCTCCTCAGGGCATTTGCCTCTCCATGGGAGCACGAATTGGGCAAATGGAGCATCATCTGTCGATAAAGAGAAGGCATCTGCTACTCCATGTCTACTTCCCTGCAATAATCCTGTTGCAGAATTGAGTAGCGTGGATTTACGAAATGACACAGATCCTAACGAAGTTTGATCTGTCGGTGAAAAACTTGGCCCGTTAGTGGAGCAGCCGACCCATGAATTTTGGTGTGATGAGCATCCGTCTGTATATGTATAATGAGGTCTGAGTATCCCTGGGCACAGCGAACTTGCAGGAAAGAACGTGCTGCACCTTATATTCAATTTTTCCTGCCCCTTTTTAAATGTGCATTGCAGCAGCAGTTATATGCAACTCTGTATATTTGCCTCATCTCTCTCAGAAAAAGAGACAAGACTTGACTAAAGATCTTATGGATATGAGCTCAGAAATTTTGTATATTCGTGCTTACATTATCTCTAAGCTAGTGATGTGAAATTCATGCTTCAATGGAAATAGTTGATTTGATGCATTGTGGGGGTCAAAAGTCGAGTCTTGCCGAGGCAACCATGGACGGATGTACATGGGTTCACGTGGGTATGGTGACTCCACATAAATTTTTGAATGTTTTTTTGAATTTTTTTTCATTTCACTTTTCTCCTATTTGGACGTGTTTTTCGTTTCACTTTCGGCTTTCCAACTCTCAAGCCTCACATTCCATTTTTTCTCCCAATACCTAGGTTTGCAATTTTTACCAAGTAATTGCTTTTTTTACTTAGCTCATCTGCACAAATACCAACGGCATTTTCACTTCAACGTCCAACGCCTCAATACCCCACGGTTTGAATTACCTGCATAGAAATTGCATTAGATTGTTGGCTTAAATTCAATGCTGCAACCCTACCCAAGTGACAAGTAACGAGGGTTGAAATTTGGCATATGCACGAAATTCACTAAACTACTATATTTAGCTTGGTTCGACAATATGCTTTATATTTACAGGTTCAACTCTGAAAAATCTCCACTAGAACAATAATGGGAACGCAATGTTTTCTTCTGTAGTATTGACTAAAAGTTTGATCCAACTACATCAAGAACACATCTCGATAACAACAATAAAACATCATCTAACAAAGAATTACGACCACCATCAAGCATTAGGTGATCGACAAGAACACGTCTGGATAACAACAATAAAACATCATCTAACAAAGAATTACGACCAACAATAAAACATAATGTTCTCTCTAGCCACTACTAGAGGTAAGACCAACATCAAGAATTCAACCAAATCTGGACACGACCATAATAAACCTTCATCATATAAAGACAGTTCCTCAGAAGCAACAATAAAAAATTATTCAATCACAACTAAAGATCTTATTGATATGAGCTTAGATATTTTGTATATTTGTGCTTACATTATCTCTAAGCTAGTGATGCGATATTCACGCTTCAACATTCTCTAAGTTAGAAGCCCTCGGGTCTTGCCGAGGCAACCATTACACGGGTTCATGTGGGTCAGGTGACTCCACAGAAATTTTTGAATTTTGGTTTCTAAAATTTTAATTTTTCACCTATTTGCACAAGTCTTTTTCATTTCATTTTTGGCTTTCCAACTTCTCTCAAGCCTCGAATTTCATTTTTCTCCCAATACCTATGTTTGCAATTTTTTGCCAAATAATTGCCTTTTATACTTAGCTCAAAGATACCAACAACTTATTCACTTCAATATTGGTAGTTTTTATTTTATGGAATATTGAAATTCATTGTTGGATTTTTTTAATTTTATGAAATCGATTGTTTCTATTATGATTTAATGAAATATTGGGACTTTGTAATTTTTTCTATTGAAATTGATTGTGTATTCCAACAACTTATTCACTTCAATACTTGGGTAGTTTGTATTTTATGGAATATTGAAATTCATTGTTGGATTTTTTTAATTTTATGAAATCGATTGTTTCTATTATGATTTAATGAAATATTGGGACTTTGTAATTTTTTCTATTGAAATTGATTGTGTATTTACTGTTGGAATTATTATTGAAATAGATTATCATTTTATTTGTTGAATTTCATGTCAAACAATTATGGAAAAAAAGGCTCAATTTATTGGTAAAATGAGTGTTAAGAGCAAAAGATGTTTTGGAATTTTCTTTATGTAACTTAATTTTTTTTGGGAAAAATTTACAGCTCAAGTATTATCTATTCCAAAATTAAAAATCAGGTCCCAAAATTTAAAAATCAGATTTTTCTTGAATTAATTAATTATATTTCAGAATTATTATATTAAATTAAACATTTAATTGTAATATAATAAAAGTAACCCACCCCACCCAGCCTCCACCACCCCCATTGCTCCGCTACTACTCCGGTGATCGGCAACCACTCTGGCGACCGTCGACTACTTCGGCCTCTAGTGATCGGCGACCACTCCGACGACTTTTTCGAGGTCACAGATCAAAAAATTTGTAGGTCACAAATTATTTCGAGGTCACGGATAAAATTTTTTGTAGATATCAGATTATTTCGAGGTCACAGAATATTTCGAGGTCACAGATAAAAAATTTTGTAGATCGCAGATTATTTCGAGATCACAGATCCAAAAAATTAAGGTCACAAATTCTTTTTTTAAGTTACAAATTATTAATTTTAAAGTCACAGTCTTATAGTAAGGTCACAGACACCAAAAAGAACCACGATAGCTAGGTCACAAACACAAAAAGTATTAGGGTTTTATATTTAAAATAAATTTGGGTGGGGTAGGTAGGTTATTTTTTTTATAATATTATTATTAATTAAAATGATAAAACCTGAAAATTGAATTAATAAAGGGAAAACCTGATTTTTAAAAAGTCAAAACTAAATAACCGGTCTAGTATAATTTCCACTTTTTTTTTTCTATGAACAAAAGAAGAATGTCTTTACTCTATTATTGGTCTAATTGCACATAGTGGTGGCAGTGGGTCGAACCGAGCCGACTCGGCCCATCTACCCATGAGCTCTGCTTGTCAAAATGACGAGCTCGAGCTTGGCTCTGCCCATGAGCCCACGAGTTTTTTTTTTTCACTTTTTTCTTCACAATTTTTACGAGCCCACGAGCTCTTGTGAACTTTAGGCTAGTGGGCCCACGAGCCGTTCGTAAGCTCGCTCGGCTCTCCAAACGAACCCCCAACTTGGCTCGGGCTAGTCCCGAAACGAGCCTAAGCTGTCCACGAGCCGAGTTTTGAGGAGTTGAGCTGACAAGCTACTCGACCCTTTTCCCACCCCTAATTGCACATACAAGTGCAACATAACATAGAATATATTAAATGATAAAATGGTTAACCAGCTTGCTAGATGATTAGCTAGGTGATTAGACGCATATAATATTCTGTTATTTTTGAGTTTGTATGTGGACAAAGAAATTAATGGACTTACTTTCTCACTAGACGAGACGAGACGAGACGAGACGAGGAGTCGAGTTTGCTTGTTTTTCTAAAACATTTCTACTCATGGTGAGAGCGTTCGTTCTATAAGGTCTAAATTCAATGTGTTTATTAATATAAGAGTGCAGTTTAAATATTCCTTAATCCCCTCTTGTGAATGGTTTTAAAGACCTAATTCCAAATGCAAAATAAAGAAAATCCCTCCACAATTGAACTCACTTTTACTTGACACCTTAGACCAAAAGGCCAAAATCAATGAGGCTCTTGCATGAAAAATTACAATGTAAAATTTAAAAGTCGAACTACCCAACAATGGTGGTTCATGGGCCAGTATGTTCCACTACTTCGAAAAGGCTCAAGAGCATGTTTCAAAAGCGTGTATAAATGTTTTAAATAACAAATATAGCCACCTTTTCCATGGAAAATGGAAAAAAATCCCATTTCCACCCTTAAATTAGTGTTTGATAGGAAAAAATTGGCACGGAAAAGGAATTCCCACCCTCCCCCCAAGCGCCCATTTTCCACATTTTGAGGAATTACTTTTCCCAAAATTTTGGTAAGAAAAAGCAATTCCAACTTCTGGCATTTTTTTTTTTTTTTTTTTGACAATGGAAATAAATTTCATCACCAATTGTAAAAAAAAAATCACTTTAATTGATAATTTCCATGTAAAACGAAGTCAAACGAACACTGAACTTTGATGAAAAAATAGTTTTCGAGCAAATTTTTTTTTTTTTTTTACTTTTTGGCAATGGTAACAAATTTTATAACCAATTATATAAAAAAAATTCAATTTAATGGACAATTTCCATGTAAAATAAAGCCAAACGTGAACAAAAAGATCCAAAATTTTAAAAAACTTCCCGGGTGGAAAATTTTACTTATCAAACACACTTAATTAATAATTCCCTACAAAACAAGTTTTAGGCAATTACTTTCCCTAAAATTCATTTTCTTTCTATCCATTTTCCACAATTGCAATCAAATGGACCTTAAACGATATATAAGTGTGATATTACTTGCGAGTACCTGAAGATGTGTAAATAGAAAGTATTTTGAGTGTTTATAAACAGTTTGTAAATATGAGCCAAACATCATATTTTGAAATGTGATAAATGATGAACTTGGATAAGAGTCAAGAGATCCAACTTGGATTGACTCGTCCATTTCGACATTCCTAAATATAGGATGATATGAAAAAGATTATTGAGTCAATCTTTCTATCTTAAACATACACCATATATTCTCAAATGCTTTTGATTACATAAATCAACATTCAGAAAGCCAAGAAGATTAAAGACTTGTGGATTTTTATAATGCACTTGAAATTTGACATATTCAATTTAAATTAGAGAAATATTGACCCAAGACACTTAATTTTTTGAAATTAAACTAAAATCATGCTACGTGTGCATTCAAATGACACCTCCCTCACATAGGGGGGTCTGCGATTATTCCTATTGACCCGAATGTACACGTATCATTATTGATTAAATTATTATATTGATACATGAGAAGGTTAAACCAAGGAAAACAAATATTATATTTCCTTGAAGTCGTTGTCACAACAAAATTTCCGACACTTCACGTTTATCATCGACGTTTGAGTTTTCAAAAAAATAGTAAAAAACAGTTGGTCCACCACAGATCAATGAAGAAAATAGGCTCGAAAGAATGCTGCTATAGTTGTTTTTTAATCTGTGGTTATGTAAGGTGTAAACATTTTGGCATTTTATTTTACCTCCGATGACTGTAGTTGGGGTTTGACGGTGGTGACACCGGCGGCGGTGGAGGTTGGGTGGTGGCACTGGCAGACAAGTGGGTTTATGAGTTGGGTTGGGGAGGGGTGGATGGAGAAGATGACACAATTCACTTCTTGAAAGATCTAGGATTCCTACTGCAATTTTTCCTTGATATTTTTTTTTTCAAAAAATAAAATTGAGGGCAATGTTGTCTTTCGGCGTTTGCCTTAATAGAACTTTTGAGATAATTGGTGCAAAACGTTCCTACGTTTTTGTGTAAAACGTCCATACCTTTCGTTTTTAGGCTCAGAACGCCCCTACCTTACACATTTTTAGCGCAGAACGTCCCTACCTTGACATTTTCTTGTTCAAAACATCATTTTCGTCTCTTTTTAACCATTTTACCCTTCTATTAAAATAAAACAAACACAAAAGAAAAGAAAAATAAAGAATAAATTGCAATTATGGGTTCAAACTTTTAAAAATGTGCAAATTAGACACAAATATGAAAAAACCATCACCCCTGAGCCGCCCCCTTTGAAGGCAAAATCCCCAACCTCCGATCACCTTGGCCGCTGGACCAACATACCACCTTGAAACCCTCATTGCCCTCTTAACAACCCACCCAAGCACCAGCCCCAACTCTGGCAGATCTGACCAGAATCGAGCTTCAAACTTAGTCGCATGAAATGCGTTCAAACGCCGGAATCACATCGTCCGACCACCTTCCTGACTGGAACATACCACGGCCAACTTCCCTACTCAGGACGACCTCGACCATGCAAACAATTTAGCCCAAACAGCAAGGATAAGATCTGAATTTCAAATTGAAAGCTGCCCGTCGCGATTGTCGCGACACCGCACCAGTTTTCCTCCAATTCAGGCGCAACCGTGACGACCAGTGGTGGCGGAACACCTCCCAGCCCAGCCATAGGTCCCCTTCAATTTGGCTCCAATCATCTTCAATCTAGGTCTGAAATGTTCGCTAGAGCGAACTCGCGACTGCACTGTCTTTGCTTTGAAATTGGTGGTTGTTGGTTGCTTGTTGGAAGAAATTGTTTACATAGGTAGCTTCGACTTGATGAGGGGAGTCGACCAGTGGTGGATTTCGGCTGGTTGGGTAGCCGGACGGCGAGTTGTGGGCGTTTGACCGATTTTCAGGCTCCAATTTTTTAATTTAATTTCCGGCCAAATTACAATGAGTTATGGGAGTTTCTCGGTATGTAGTTGTAGAGGGTAATGAGGAGAACATGTTGGGACCAATATCCGACGGTTTGGGCGGTCAAAGGTCGCCAGAAAATGAGCTCATGTATTAGGTTGAAAAGGGGCAAGAGAGATTTTTTTTGTTGTTTTTAATATTTTTATAAGTTTTGGATTGATTTGCATTTTTTAGAAAGTTTAGGAGTAAGATTGCAATTTATTCTTGATTTTTCTTTTCTTTTCTTTTTTGTTTTATTTATATAGGAGGGTATATTAGTCATTTTATGTTAAAAATTGGTCAAAATGACGTTTTGCGCAAAGAATGTGAAAGGTATGAACGTTTTGCACAAAAAACGTGTAAAGGTAATGACGTTTTGCGCTAATTACCTGCACTTTTGGATGGAATCGGTTGGCAGAGATGGGTTGCGTTTAGTGAAAGAGTGAGGTAAAATTTGATGACAATCCATGTAATGCGTTGAAGATGCTCGTAGATTTTTATATACGAACATCCAAGTATGATAAACAATATTATGGCGAGCTTTAACAAAGCAAAATAATGGTAACAATATCAACATTTTTAAACAAATTACAAAATGCATGCATACCTTTGCCTATGAAAAACATAAGCAAAATGATTTGTACAAGTAAATGCTAGTCAACAATAAAGTTTTATGAATAATCCTTGAACATATACTTTAACTTATATATTAAGTAGAAAAGAATAAATTATAATGGTAACAACTTAAACCCATCAAACAACTTGTGTCCATAAAATAATAAATGATACACTATAATCGACATTAAAATCCAACTATATGCTTGCTTTAGTGCTTAGAGAATCTCCAATAAACTCACCAATTGTAAAATACTTTTATTTTATGCTTTCAATGCTTAAAAATAAGTTTAAAAAGACTCTTAATATTATAAAATAGAAAATGTATCTCTCTAACTCCAAACGTGGAATGACAAATTCACTATCTATTCTTACTTTATTATGATTTATGATTGCATTTAATAAATTACAAATTTTAATACTCCACTCCTTAAATTATTTAAATCATACTTGAACTGAGTGACCATTGACATAAAAAATATGTTAGATAAAAGATTAGGTTAAACCATTAAGTTCCATAAAATGTTCTTTATATATAGAATCTTGAAATGAACTTAGGATCCGTTTGATTGACAAAAGTGGAAAGACTTTTCAATTCCATGTAAGTTGAAAAATAAAAATTCAAGTACCTCATAGTTATGCATTTTTCATGAAATTGACAAAAAAAAAAAAGCTTAAAGTGGTTGTACATTGAAATTCGATCTTCATTTTCACTTTCGTATCAAATAGTTAAAGTAGAAATTGAGTTTCTTAGATATGACATTTTCCATGGTTAGGGTCTGTTTGATTGTCAAATGTGGAAAGGTTTTCCAATTCCACATAAGTTGGAAAATAAAAACTCAAGTACCTCATAGGGATGCATTTTCCATGAAATTTACAATAAAAAAGCTTAAAGTGGTTATACCTTGAAATTCGAACTCTATTTCCACTTTCACATCAAACAACCAAAGTATGAATTGAATTTCTCGAATGTGACATTTTCCATAAAATTTAAATCAATCAAACGAACTCTTGGGCTTCAAGCACTCATCATGACATAATAGATTTTAATTCATAAGGAAGCAACACTCATCTATTTTCATTGTCTAGAATTACGACGACGAAAAGTTCGAGGATCAAAATGTCTCAATTTAAAGGTTGCAGAGTCCAAATAACTTGCTATGAATGCAGTAAATTATGGTCCAACGTTACAATTTTCTAAATATTTTAATGCCAGTACTTCTATCCTGTATTTCTGTCCAATCAAGCTACTTGTACACTATAAGTTTTACATTAAGTTTGACATACTTGTGAGGTATCTTTTTTTAGACATTGATCTTCACAATACTTTAAACAATCTATGGCACAAATTTCGACAACACTTGAGTGTTAAACTTGATATACATCAAGTGCGTACAACTAGTTTAATCTATATTTTTGTCACTCATTCCAGTACCTGAAAACATTGCCCTATTCTCTTTGTTGTTTTCAAGCCGTTTTCTGTTTTCGATTTTTCGAAAAAAGTGAAAACGCGTTCTCTTTCCCGTTTTCGAAAACGAATTTTTGGAAACAAGGAAAAATTTAAAGCTAAAAACAGAAAATGGTAAAAACTAGGGGTGTCCAAAAGTCCCGAATCGAACCGAACCGAACCGAACCGAGCGGTTCTTCGTAAATTAAATACCCGAACGGGTACCATAATCGAGAACCGTGGGTTTGGGTCGGGTCTCGGGTCTAGACCAAGAACCGAAGAATCGAATAAGAACCGAAACTAAATAATTTTTTTATTTTTTATATTGAATTAATTAAATTATTTTATTTTTTCTAGACAAATTAGCAATTAATTAAATAAATCAGATTATTTTATAATTTTAATTTTAAAACTCAAATCATTTTTAAAGCCCATTAGCCCATTTTAATTTGAAACAAATGAATATACTTTATGTAGTGTTGCATTAATACTAATATCTACTTTTTCGTATTTGTATGCATTGAATTAATCTTATTGGACAGCTAATTATTTATATGTTTTTGAATTGGGCTACGTTAATTTGTAAAAGTTACGAATGAAATATCATTAGTTGTATTTATATAGTGTTGCTGTAAATATTAAAAATTTTAATTATGGTACGGAACCGAACAGACCCGAACGGAATCGAACCCGAACGGTTCCATAATTATATTTGGACCCGACGGTTCCATTTATTAAATACACGAAAGTTTTGGGTCGATTCGGGTCTCTTCAAAATCGAACCGACCCACGGACAGCCCTAGTAAAAACGTCATTTTGTAAATTTTGAAGCAAAAATCTCGAAACACCCAAAACGCGCAAAACGAGTGGAAAAAAACTGAAACAAGGACTACCAAAGCGTGCCTCTCTCTCTCACTCTCACAAAACCTAACCCCTCTCTCTCCGTAAGACCAGAGCCATTTCCGAAAAGGGTTCGCTCTACCTTCCCGTCGCCGACGAAGTAGAGGGCTTATCCACTACTCATGGCGATGGAATTGCCGACTGACGTAATGGCATCTTTGATGGAGAAGTTGAAGCTTGATGACCCATGGATACCGCCTAGATCGTGGGACTCTGTTCCTTCTCAAACGGCGCGTCCTCTCACTCTTCTCAATTTGTGTACCCCACTTCCATTATCTCTGTAAGAACCCTCCCCCTACCTCTCTTTCTCTCTATCTATATAAAAATTCGCGTTGTACTATGATTTGTTAGAGAATCAGAATTTTCGTTTCATACTAAATGAACAATGCGTAATTACGATTGCTGAAGTAATGTGGGACTCTGTGTTATGTTTAATTTTTTGGTGCGCCAGAGATTGTACAACGTGGCGGGATTGCAGTACCATGAGATGATTTGTTGGTTGAAAACATAATCTGGTTTTTGTAAATGGTTAATTGATTGATACACTTGTTTCTTATGAAAAAAAAGTTTAATAAATCAGTTTTTTTTGTTCATTTAATAATTTGTATATTTTGTGAATCTTTTATTGTTCATGTTTTGATTGGCAAACTAATTGCTAGTTTGAACTTGAGTTCTAAAACTTATTATATATGTCTCAGTAAAATTAGTAACTCTTTCTCCCTGTTCTTTTGATGGAAACCCATTTGGCTAATTAAATTCAGGGAAAACAGTGAACGTTGGCCATATATAGGACAGTGAGGATTAATAGATTATGGTTTTGTGAATGAGAACACAAATTTAAGGGGTAGAGTTGGGGTGACCACCAAAAATGATTAGTATTCACATATTGAGATTAAACATCAACATAATACCCTCCTTTCCACATTTAAGTATAGACGTCATTGTGGACAAGAAATGGATGAATTGAGTCTCTTTCTATCAATTCTAGTACCTTAGCCAAATATTATCCTTAATTTACCTAAGGTTATGTTGACATTGTGTGTCAAATATGACCAAGAGCTTTTTAGGAGTCTAACCCCTCTATGATCTTTGGAGCCATACGAGATATTCCCAGCTCTTTTGCTAGCTTTTATGCTCTGATAGTAAGGCTTTTCGATCTTACTCTGATTATTTCTTAAAAGAAGGAAGATGGGCAGAAGCTTACGAACTATAAGGGGACTCTTCCATGAAGTTTTTGCTGTTATGAGAGTCCTAAAGTTTTCCATTAGCTTCTGGCTCAACTAGGAGCATGCCTACCTCGTTATTGTATGTTTGGTTATGCATAAAAGTTACTTAAATTTATAGTTCAATAATTCTCTTTTTATTTCTAAACAAGTTAATTATTTTGCTTCTAGGGGTTAGTTTAGTGACTAAGTAATATCTAACTTCGACCTTCAAAAGAATCATCTATTTTAAGATTTTACATATTTACTTATAACTAAATTTATTGGGAATTTGCTTGGCTTATTCACGTCAATAAGTAAATCTTGTAGCTATTGTAGCTTGTGAAAACTTCCAAACAAACACCAGTGAGAGCTCACATCACTCCGCCATTGGAAACTTTTGAGAGGCTCTCTACATTGCTTACATGAGCTTGACCCTCTTCCAGTCACTTATTTCTTGCATGCGGCTTAGACTTGGATTATTGTTTATTGATACAAGTATAGCAATTTATCTCCATGAAATCTGACATGAGGTTTTTGCTTCACTTGGTTAAGCTAGATTCTACATTCTTCCCTTTACTGGTTTAATTTTGATTAGGGTTGTGGACGTCCATTATCGGTCATAGGTTATATTTGAGATTTTGGAGTCAAATCTTAGCAAATTCACTTCTTTTTAAGTGCAAACGTCTTACCAATTAGCTTTTCCCTTTTATGCAAATTCAGTCATCTATGATCTCAAGCTCACAATCCAGCCAAGGTATCATCCAGTTAAAGACCAATGAATTGTGCAATTGTTAAAATAGCAAAAAATTTTAAACAAAGATGTATAGTGTCAGATGAGTGGAAGAACTTGTAAGAAACTGATTTTGTTCATTCATTTTTCGAGTTTTTTGTTGAAGAAAAGTGGAAATGTATCAACTGTTTTGTTGTTAACTGATCAGAATTGTTCATACTGTTGTAATATTAACTACAAAAGAAAATGTATAGAAATGTGAAAGCAATATTGCTATTTCCTTGTATGAACTTCTATAAGTACCATCTATTTGGTAAATTCTGTCCATTTTTGCTTGCCATTTTCATTAGTTTCTTTTAATGATGACATAATTTTAGGATATTCTCCTCCTAAAGACCAACGACAAATTGACACATTTTAAAATGAATTTTTAAAGTCTTAATACAATACTGTAGTCCATTGAAGTGTACTTCGTTCCGACTAGCACTTGGATGTTAAAATTTGTCTATCTAGACGAGCCACTTGGATGTTAAAATTTAGGTTGTGTTTTTGATATGTAGAAAAAATATTTCAAAATTTAAAAACTTCAAAATTATCATTATTATTTAATACTATATTAACATTAAACTATTAAAATTTACTGACTAATCAAATTTCTTGAATAAAATATTATAAAAAAAATTCTCAAAATTTCAAAATAAACGCGTTTTCTAGTTTTATATTTTCAGAAATAGTTTTTCAAAACAACAATCAGAACGCATTTTCAGCAATTTTAAAATAGACGCTCAAAACACAAAATACAAAACGAATCTAAAACTCAAAACAGAAAATTGAAACACAAAGAGAACGGCCCCTAACGTCTCCTAGAAATATATTTGTTGACAACTAATTTGACAATTCATGTGTTGTCAATATTTCAGTCATTGATTTCAAAAATAATTTTTAAAACGAATGGATATGATTTTTGACAAGTCACGGGTTGTAAACAGGATTGTACAAGTAGCGTGACTCTTTCCTTAAATGTGCTAAGGGCAAATGGAATTCTCCCAATAGCCTAAGAAGTTCCCAAGAATCAAACAAACTAATAAAATTGCCTGCAAAACTTCTGGAAACTTTCATTTTAACACAAAACAATTTCTAACTTCGAACTAAAGGCATACAGTTTAAAAAAGCCATTTCAGAGTAATGTTACCAAGCCAAATGAGAAGTGGGAACTGTGCCAAGGCAATGAAGAGCAAGAGATAGTGATGCCGATTTGAATCATAACTCCTCACTTCAGCAAAAAGAACTCTCTTCATTGTCTTCACCAAGAAAATTCCCATGCATAAGCATGTCCACGGCATCAGAAAGTAGTAAATGTAGCTCGAGAAAATACGTCCCAAGATGGCCAAAGACAATCCTGTGAAAGTATATCCTGCATATGCCACGATGTCGAGCAAAGGTGCCTCTCCACTACCCAATGAAAACAAAGTCATTTTCAGCAATGTGACTTGAAAAAACCAGCCCACCACCCCCTTGATGAACAGCCAGTTCAGAGCTTCTGGGCTAAACCTGGCAAGCATCACAGGGATATTTATTTAGATAAATGAAGGGGTTTCCCCATTTGGCAATGAGTGACAGATACAGGAATGAGGGAAAATCGTGGTGGACAATATGTTTATTTTACAAACAGCAGAATGGCAACTTAAGACTAAGAGAGTGAGAGGGGTACCATGCAGGAAAACTCTCTAGTAAACTACATCATCGTAGATATTTCATGATGGTAAAATAAGAGAGGAACATAACTAATGATGAATGAAAAAAAGAGAAGCTGAAACCATAACTCATTAATGTTGACAGCTTTACCGACAAAGTAGCTTAAACTTTTTGATAGGGCGGCTTAACATAGTATCAACCATTGATTTAAGTACCATCTCCACTCATTAATGCAACCCTTATCACATACCTATATGATAATGTGTTGTTTGTCTAAACTTACACATAAAACACAATTTAAATAACTTTTTATTTTAAACACGTGTATCTAAATAAAGAAAAAAAACTTACTTACATCGCCAAACTTTAACTAGTCCCACATGATATATCCAATGAAATAAAAAAAAAAAATACAAAAGAGCCAACAAAATAGAAATATTAAATCCTAATATATCGGGTTTGAATTCCATAACAAATTTGTTCATAAATTTCTAAGTTCCAGTCTACAGTCAAGGTGGTGGGTTGAAGATATATTTACAAATAAGCCTCCATCTGGGAAGAATTTATAAATAGGAAAACAAGTGATGAATAAGTAAATAGTACTTGTGGCCATTAGAATATATTGTTGAAAATGAAGTTTGACCATTTATAAATGATTTATAAATTTCACCAAACGAAGGCTAAATAAATTTTCCCTCTTAAACATCTAAGCTTTTAAATGATGTGGTTTGATAGAATGAAACAGAATGCATGCACAAAAAACCCATATTAATTTATAATATCATAGCAAGTATCTCAAGATAGAAATGGGATAAAGGAATATGTACCGCCGTAAACAATTCAATTCTCAAGAGTGCCATTCATGTGTTCCCAAACACCCAGAGCGAAAAAGCTGGCTCAGAGGCAACCGAGTACAAGCTAAAAGAAAACATTCAAACGAGTGCAAGATTGGTTCACAAACTTACTTTCCATGCAGGCCCAGTGATAAGCCGGCCAGAACAACATAGGTACCAAATGCCATGAATGGAATATACAAGTCTGGTGCATTTATATCGTAAATGGGGGGTTTGTAGGAAAGCCTGCCACCCACTGGCTCTGTGATTCTTGTCCAATGGCCCTAAAGGAAAATAGGAGGATCACAGAAATACTATTGAAGGAACAGTGGTGCCAAAAAGATGCAGAGGTTATAAGGAACAAGTGGAAGATAATATAGCAAGAGGAAAAAATTCTTACTCTGTGCAGAAATGGGAAGAGAACAACCTTCAATTTATTCCTTACATATTGGTCATTGACTTGGAAATAGTATTGAGGGTCAGAAAAATACCTGCTAATCTGTTTGCGCAAAGAGAGTTCAGAAACAAAATTAAATGAGAATCTTTCAACGAGTTGAATAGATAATAACAATGACAAATCCCCTTTATCAAGATCCAGCATCCGAATGATTGATGATCTAAAGCTACCTATCACCCTTCGAAGCATATATAGATTAATTCCCAAGGTCTCATCACAGTACTTGCAAGCTACTTACGTTGCTTTGTACATAATCAGAGCTGGATCCTAAAATTCTCTCTCCATAAGCACCTAGTCCACCTCTAATGAATCCTGAACCAGCACCATAGAATGAATTCGTGAAAGGACTTGGCTGTCCCTTGGTAGTTGGTCTTGGCACCCCCGACTGTGCGCCTATATTATCATACATTTCTGCAATTAAACATCAACTAGGTTATAATATCACTTAAATTTTTGCCAAATTAATAGCCACAAGGTAGAAAAATATCCACGGAAAGAGAGAGGATGCTTGCGCAACAATGACAAAGGGAAAGCCTAAGTCCAGCATTTAAAGATCATAAATGCTCAACCAAAGAAGATCAACTTTAAAAGTAAATTCATAATTTGGTGTTCATATTCATGTTTCAAGTGCCTTGCACAGTTTTGCAATTCATGTTCGTTAGCTTCAAATTTATCAGGTTTTCCAAGGAAAAAACACCAGTCAAAACATTTGGCGGTCAAATAACCAGAGATAAACTTTAAGACAGCTTGAAAACTTGAGTTGGAAGAAATTCTGATTCAGTACTACAGACTAAAATCCACAGGATCCATCTGCAGATTTCTATTGCAGTGGATTTTGAATCCTGGACTGTATTAGCCAAGTACTTTATGACCTAAACTTTCATATACATTAAATCAGTTGTAAATATAATCAATGTAGATCTAAGATTATTTTCTTTTAGAATCTTGAACTCGAATTGAATTATATACATAGAACTCATAGATATATCTTGAAGAGAAACTCAGATTTCAACATCAGAAGTGATGCAAAAATACATAATGATTTGCACAACAGGTTTATTCTCATAACTACCAAAAGTGGCTGAATTAAGTGCATATACATGAAAAATCAGATTTACAGCGTTATTAAATAAATAATTCTCAATGTTCCCACACAATTTACACCCAACTATACATTTCAGGAATATCTAAAGCAATTTGAAAGACTAATTCCAAAATATAAGTTTTAAAAGAAAAAAGAAAGTAAAGTACAAGATTTAAGTTTCCCTCCATTACCTTAAAACAATAAAACCGCGCCCACCAATCTCCACACCACGCTAACTAAAAAAATTCGATGTGCCCAAAAAAATCTGCACATTTCAAATCCGTATGCAATTACTCAAAATTTCATCCTATTTAATCGTAAAACATAGCACGAACAACTGAAGAAGTCTTTAAAAAGTACATGAATCAAATATTATTATCGAAAAATTACTCTACTCTAAATCGTATATCAAATTCAAATATATGCATCGTAGGACTCATAACTCAAAATACGCCAATAATAATATTCAGAATTGATATGCGTACCAGGGCGTGTAGAGCATGAAATCGACAGATTTATCGGGAAATTGTCATTATGAGTTTAGACTTGATACTCTGGACTGCTTCCGCGTTTTTTATTGTTTATGTTATTTTGTTTTTATATAATTTATTATGTGTGGGCGTAAACTCTAGTGCATCGCGTGGTTTTCTAATTTCCCCTTTTCTTCATTCACGTAATTTAATTTTCTTTTTCACAACCATTTTTTAATCACACATTCTCGTAATAAAATTAAAAGTCCTCCAAGTAATACTTTGCCTCTATTTGGGCTCAATTAAAATTAGTTTTTTAAAAATATATATTTTTTAAAATAGTGATTTTTTTCAAATGTGTGATTAAAAAAGAAAGAAAAGTTTTGAATTTACATATAATATTATTTTATTGAAAATTAGATCGAAAAAAATGCATTAAAATTAAACCCTTGTTTGACCGATTTTTTTTGGAAAAAATGAATTTTTGAAGAATATGTGATTCAAAAAAAAAGAAATAAATTTGAGTTTACGTGAATAATATTTCATTGTGAAAATACGTGATTAAAAATGAGTAAAAACAAATTGAAAGAACCGGAGCTAAATTTGAATCAAATTCACGCAATGGATTGGAGACTAGTGACAAGATTTGCCCATCAAATTCACCTCAAAAAAGCATGAAATTCAATGCAGTACCGACAAAACTAAGTAGCTAAAATTTACATTAACCATAGGAATATATCATTTTGACATATTTACATGCCAAAGTACAGCAACTGCACAGAAATGGGATTAAACAATGGAATGCCCCTCTCTCTCTATCTCTTTTACCTTTCTTCACATTAATTAAACTACTTTCTACTTGTATGTCAATCACTCTACTCTAAAGGACTAAAGTAAATAAACACAAAAAATTATGGGTGACAGCGTGGAAGAAATTTGCTCGATATATCTCATGATTGCCAAAACAACTCGAAGTCATTAACATACAAGGAATGATCTCGGATCTCCAAATTTGCGACGTGCCAATTAACGAGCTTTGATTGGATACATTTACATAAAACTAGTGCAAGAGGAAAAATCCACCACTCACTTTCATCCCTGCATAAAAAACATAGGGGAAGCATAAGAACAATAGCATGTTAATGAATTTAATATGAAAAACTTGGAATTTGTCTCACATATTCCATGGCTTAATGAATGGAATTTTCTTCCTTGACTGCGTGCTATAGTGGACATATCCACAAAGAAATGCAACACCCTGTGTATGCCAATAAAACCAACGAAATTGGAATGCGAGCCAAATTAGATTGAAATCTACGAGTTGAAAAATCAAATCTCTCCAATCACGAGGCCTCAAACAAGTGGAAAGTGCTAGGCACGATTGACAAGAAAAATAAGAAAAGGTGATGGAAAGAAACTATTCCTCAATCTGGAACCTCAAACATGACTAGACGTCTTTAAAGAAAAATAACCACCAAAAAGCAAGCCAAAAGATACCCAATAGTATGATATAATACCACAGATGACAGATGTCAAGGATACACTTACAATATTTATCAAAGACGTGATGTTCCACAAAGCATATACACGTGCAAGACCTGCTGATCGCCTTGGTCCATGACTGAATAAAGCATTGATACCAGCAGGGAAAGGAAGCAAAACCCCAAGAGGTAAAATGAACAGAACAAGAAAGACATCCGCCAGGGAAAGTGAAAACAGTTGGAGTAATGTGAGCAATACTAAGCTAAAATCTCCTAAAAGCAGTATAGAGATGACCAAACCAACAAGATCCTGCAGCAAATGTACGGCAAGTTTAGGAAGGGAAAAATAATACATAAAATGGCCACGTGGGATGCACAATGTCCCACCACGGAACAATAATACATAACCAGAATGGCCATGTAAAATGCACAATGTCCCACCACCACCAGCCACAAAGGAAATAAAGCCAATCAGGGTTTTTTTCTTTTTTCTTCTTTCTTGGAAAGAGAGAGATACCTGGTGGCCAACAGGTTTGGTGTTATGAATTAGAAAAGAGAGCAAAAAAAGTAAATCTCTTTTCTCCTTAAGCATCTTCAAACTGTCAATATCTAAAACCCCACCATAAATCTTCCGCCTTAAGTTACCACCGCTGCTTCTCTGACTACGACTTAAATATGTCTCCTCTCTAGTATATATACCACTGTAAAAGAAAAAAAGAAACAAAAATCAAGAAATAAGATCAAAACTAGAAATGTGTGGTTATTCTATTCTTTGTAGTCCATCTTGCACTTGTTAAAAAAAATAAATAAATAACTTGCCATCATATGCACCAAACTCAAAAGTATGCATGCATGGTCATGAGAATATGCCAAAAAGCCCACCTAAAGAAATTCATCCATCTAAATTGCTTCAATCAATTTCCAACCTTATTGTACCGATAAGAGATAGCAACACAAGAAAATCACAGCTAGAACATCGAATACTGCTAAGCTAACAATAGCTGGTCTAAACAAACAAATGAAGGGAATAAAAGAGGATTAGTAAATAAATCGTTGGGAAGAAAGGAAAATAAGATTACAATCATCAACAGCTGCAGTATGAAAATGCACAGAAAAAGTTGTGGTGACAACATTTAGGACATGTACTGCTTAGTTGGAGTTGAATGCCAAATTGCTTTAACTTTCAAAACAAAAACATTTGTCCAGCTCATTGGTTCACTTTTCTTTCTGATGCACTCATTGTATTCCACATTTTATTGTGCTGGCAGTTGTCGATGACATTATTTAATATAAGATTTGAGCAGTTTCATTTAAAAAAATTAAAAGATTTTAGTCTTCCAAAACCAGGCATACATCTGTATGTATATGTGCTTTTCAACTTATTAGTGGACGTGCAAATGTTAGCGTGCTCGTATCAAACTAAATATGTATCTATTAACGTTATCACAAACCAATACCGTGAATGCTGTTGACTTCTAGGTGCTCCATCAGGGCCTTCTAAAGATACAAGGTCTATTCCGTCTTCAACAGCATATATCCAAAGTCCATAATGACAATAACCATCAGTCGTAGCTTGAAACCAGGCAAGATCCACTCGAATACCATAGATCCTTAAAGCAGGATTAGCAAAAGTTTCAAGCCATTTAAGGACATGGCGAAATTTTCCTCTGATGCAACCCCGGCGTACCAAACGCAACTGCACATTCAAACCAGCCACAAAGCGATACCATGTGCTAGGTGGCACTGACTGAAAGTAAAGTGCGAGTTAATACACTTCTAGATTTCTATAAATGATGAAGAATAAAATTTCTTTCTCAAATTATTCATTCTTCCCTGTGCAAATCTGTTTCATTTCCTTAGCATAAGAGACAAACCTGACTCATGAGACTGGTGATGATGTTGTCATTCTGAAGTGAGAAAGGAGTCATGTAACTTCCATCACCTCCAAATAATAGAGACATGGGAAATCTTTGGTGGAGACCAGGATGAACGTCACTTCTCTTTTCATCCCCGCCAAGAAAAAAGTCAATGTATGCTAGCATTAGATCAGGTGTTGAAGCCACCTACAGTCACATATATCAATTATGACAAGCTTAAAAATATTAAAGCATCAATTATTGCATGCAACGTATTTTACCCTAAGTGCTCCAAGTAATGGATTTGGAGGAGACACAAATTGAAAAAATTAAGAAGCAACTATCAATAAGTTTTGAACAAAGTTAACACAAAATGTGTAATGCTAATTCAGTTGTTAAAATGAAGCTTAACATGTGTTATGAAGAACAAAGAGAAGAAATATAAAGTTTACAGAGCAGTTCACTAATGCCTATTCATCGAAGCGCCAGCTTTTTATCTATCACTTCTAGAGAAGATATTAATCATAGAGAAAATGGAATGTCTGGAAATACAAATAGGTTTCTCAAACAGGTTCATGTCCATGTTTCTATTTGCTCTGTTCTTAACTCCAACCCCACCCACCACAAAAATAAAAATTAACAATTGGGTGCATATGCCAATGGGGACTAGTTCAACTACAAAGGCATCCTAGAATAGTAAATTGGGAAGCACATCATTTTAAGGTAATAGATACACTGCTGGATCCAAACTCATTCCCCCCATGCCCACCTAAAAAAAAGAAATCTTGAGCATAATATAACCTATATGAAACATAATATAGTTTGAAGATTTGGGCTAAAAATATTTGGTTACTCAAAAGCTAGACAAAGGCATGCACAATTAATATAATTGTTTCCAGCAGTATTATAATCCCTGCAAAACTAACCTTCAGCCCTTCGTACAGTGCACGCGAACGGCAAGAACGTAAGCAAGCATGGTCATATTCCGATCTCACGAATTCTCGAATTCGTTGTAACTTCATTCTCCGCCTCCACTGTTGCCATGACCATGCAAGAGGGTAGGCGAGAATACAAAGAATACTGTGTACCGATCCTTCCCACCATTGATATATAGCAAGAGCATTGATCTCATCCACAAATGCATTAAATGCACCCTCATATCTGCCATTTCAATATAATATTTAGATTTTTGTTCAATTCTGCAATAATTGGTCTACGACAAGATGCATACAGAACATAAATCCCACTCCTTCTGTCAATGGCAAAGGAAATTGGTGAAAAAGCTTACCGTCCTGTGATGAGCAGCTTAAACCATTGCACATTAATAATCACAATAAAGTGGCAACACATACAATAAGCAATTACAAAGAAGAAAAATAAGAGAGAACTTACACAATTTCTTTTACTTGTTCAGGAGGTGTATGAGGAAGATGCCAAGGTTCACTAAATGTATTTGGACCATTAAAATACATTCTATGCATGTGACTCTGGGATTCTTCTACTCTGTTAGTCTCCAGAACCTGAGTGTCGGACATGATATCAAACTTTCAATTTCAAATCACCACCAGGCGAACTAGGAAGATGAACTGATTGCATCCTCCCTTCCCCACTAAGTGCATCACTAAGCAGATTAACAAAATTAAACATGTAAGGTTCTTCAGAAGATACCTCATTAAGTGACTCTAAGAACGGAAAGGAGTGATCTATTTGAGAACCCTGTTGAGTAGGAGCTGGGCCTGGTGACTCATCGCCCCCAATGAATTTCATCCGTGCAACACTAAGTACTGATGCTAGCAAAATGAGGAGACCTAAAAGCAGAAGACCAAATAACCAGGGCCCTCCAAATGTGTATATTAACTCTTCAAGAGCTGTGTAACAATGTGGCATGTGATATCTCTCAGAAATGCATTTGTAAGGACAAGGTGTTTCAGTAACGCCACCTGACATGGGCAAACAGAAACAACTAGCCCTAATCAAGTAGTATAATTTGACATAGTAAAACATATTACAACATAATTAAAAAAAAAAAATCAAAGATGACACTAATGTCTCTAAGAATGAAATTGCATCAAAGAAACCGTAGAAAGCATATAAAACAATCCATTGGAGATACCTCGGACATAAACATAAATAGCACGACGGGGAAGCTCATAACTTGGACATGGAAAACAAAGGAACCCATCAGATCCTGTAACATTTTTATAAGTGCCAGGTGGACATTCCTACAGAAATTCAAGACAAACTTTAACATCAGTAGCACGTAGAGATGGAAAACAAATTATGTTTCCAGAAACTACTCTTCGACTCTGACAAGGATTATGTGTATTAGTAATATAAATAAAGGGAAGAATGAACCAAAATTAGTACATTATTAAATGATGTCTCAGAAAAGGAAAATACATTTGGTAAGTTACAACATATATTATAAGTGAAGTAAATCCTTAAATCAATGCGAAGTCTAAAACAAATTGACTGGCTGGTTCATCGAAGAAACCTATTGCAGCTTATTATCAAACCAAAAGTACTTGTTAACTATTACAAAACATGAAGCATACACGAAAACTACTACCCCAAAATAAATTGTGCTCTACCTCACAGAATATTCCATAAAGGCCCTTGGGGCAAGTTTTTCCACTGACTGTTCCATTTTCACCAGTTTGTCCTTGGTTGCCACCAAATCCACCCCTATGACAAAACCAGACAACCTAGTGTTGGTGGAGAAGCTTAACCAGAAAATAGAAGTAGATAGAAAGCTAATACAACATAGTTTAACATAACTTGTTTAACCTTTCACGTGAAGTGAGGATTGCAAATAAAAGAAATGCAAATCCTGAAAGGCGTTAAATTGAGTCATCAATACTTGGCAATTGCATAATTTGGACAAGCAACTGCACGAATTTTGATTCCAGTACTTAAAATCTTTTTTCTTTAGAGGTTTACATGCAACTAACAAGTCAAGAGGCTGAAGTATAATGCTTAAGGTCAAGTGAGTAGCTTACAAATAGAATATCAATGATCAGACATGCACAAATATGCTAAGACGTGACAAGGGCTTCTTCCAACTCATCAAGACAAACAAAAAACAAGTGCTTTTGCATAGATAAAGCATCATCTGGTAAATCTAAAATATCTAAAACACAGATCTGAAATCCTTTTTTTATAAAAACGCACATCTAGCAAGGTAAAATATATCGTCTAAAGTAACAAGTCCCAATTTTGAGCGTTACAATGTGTTTCCCATTATCCTAAGCCGCATGCATATCATGACATTCATGGATGGAACTGTTAAAGAAACCACTCCCCTTGGGTAGGGGAGTGGCCTCAAGGTCCCCCGAAAGTCTTAATTAAAGGTGATAGGGAAAAAAAAATAGATCCAAAAAGATATTAGGTCATTATGAATGCAAACTAATATGTGATGTAACTATGCAAACAGTAAAGCTTCTTAAAAGGATTTAAAAATATATAAAAACAAGAAACCAGATGTCCGGGGCATAGCTTCAATCTAATAAACATTGTCATTCAATGTGGATGGTGGAAAGGGGATGAAAATAAAAAGAAGCAAGCAAAGTCCAAATTAAGGTAGGTGAAGATACAAATTAAAGGACTAACTAACAGGAAACTGTATACTGCACCTCTGATTTTTTTCAGGAAATGAAAAAACAAACATCCCTTTTCAACTTACTTCATCCTTCCACGAGTGCATCCATATGGTGGAAAGGGGAGGAAAGCAAGCAAAGTCCAAATTAAGGTGAAGATAAAGATGAAAGGACTAATGACAGGAAATTGTATACTGCACATCTGACTTGCAGGAAATAAAAACAAACATCCCTCTTGAATTTATTTCATCCTACCACATGAATGCATGCAAATACTCATAGACAACCAAGTGACTAACAAAATATAAGCATAACAAAATATAAGCAATAAACACCTGTTATTTCTTTTAAAGGTCTCAATACCTCATTGCTGAGACAAAGTTCATCTGAAGTTCTAAAGTAGGGACAGTTCCCTTATTGCTTCCTAACTTTCAAATTCTGTGCTTCCAGGAAAATTAGCTAAAGTTACCTTGTATTCATCCTATTGATAGACAAATCATATTATATAAACATAGTCTTTCAACCATTCTTTCTCTTTAATAAGAAAAATCAGAAAAACAAAATTTGATTATCTAAGATGAGGAATTTAAAATCATCATCAAACAGGTGTAGAGGATGGAAAGGTAAATAGAAAAGCTTAATATCAATATAGAAGACAGAAAATAACATAATTCATTGGTGATCAAAAGACAAATACTTCAAGATAAATCTGTCTGTGACTGTTGAGAAAGTATTTAAACTAACCGTGTATGGATGATTCCCTTCACACTAGCTACTGGTTGGTATACATCTCCAGTGGAAATGTCCGACCAATGAAAATGAATCCTTCCACCGCCGCCGCCGCCGCCGCCACTACGACTACCATCACCTCCAGCACTTGACAAAATGCCAGATTCACCAACAGCCAGAGTATGCAAAAACAACAAGATAGTTCCACCAGATCCACCCCCAGGTCCAATATTCCCAACATCTGTAAGGCTATTCTTCTTTGGGAGACTATTCCTAAAACTACCTCCATCAGCTCTAACTGAGCCTTCAACAGATAAAATGAACAAAGGATGGGCTGAAGAACCCAACACTGCATGGAATGGGGAAAAGGAAAAGTAGCAATAGAAGGAAATAACGGGAGAAGTTAATGTCTGCTTCAGTAAAAAAAAAATGTGAAAGAGGAAAAGAAAGCAAAAGAAAGGCATGCATTTGAACCGAACAAATAAAATTGCAACTTGAAGAAACAAATTTGATATAAACAGAGGTTAAACAACTCCCCGCCCCTATAATAGCATACTGGAAGAGACCTTGAAAAACCCAAAAGGTGAAAACAGAGCAGATAGGAGATGTAATATAAAGACATCACAGAGTTGTTGCAAGGGGCATCTGAAGACAGTCAAGCAGGCTTGCAAAAGAGAGATAAGAGAATAAGAAAGTCACTGAAGATACAACACTTGTGATGCTAAAAAAGATAAATGCATGCAGGAAGTGACATGTAGCTAGAGTGTGCTACAATTAACTTTTAACCTTTTAGTGTCCACTCATTAATTGATTATAAAATGACACCATTTCAAAATTAATTTATCATCAAATATCTAAGGCACTTCTCTTCATCAAAGAGAAGCCCAATATCAGAATCCTCACCCACAGAAACTGAGCAATACCAACTTAAACTCAATAATTTTCGGGCTGGCAAAGAGATGACAAAAGCAATTGAACAAAATTATGATTTCCAAATTGACTAATTCAGTGTTACCACATTAAAAGAGAGGAAATCGCAATTGACCAGCTCATAGACTGTAGCTAACCTAAAATACCACCGCCAGCAGTTGAACCGGCCAAGCTATCATTTCCGCTGCCACTACCCAATTCACAAGGCAAATCAGCATCTCCATATGATATGCCACCCTCAACGCAGCTTCCATTGTAACACCCCATTCCACCTCTACCACCATGCCCGCCACCACTGCCTAGACCATTACTCAAAACTTTTCCTTGACCCACACCTCCAGTGCAGCCTGCACAAAAAACAAACTAAATTGACAAATATAAATATGATTAAACCTCGTGGATGCAGACTACAGAGTCTTCAACACAATCGATGATCTTATAATTATATTTTACAAAACAAAAATCTCTTATCATTGAGAAAATCTTCAGAGACCAAGATCATTCCACATTTAGAAATTGTTATTTCCTTGTATTGAGCAGTAAATACTTTTTTTCTAAAAATTCCTTGACAGTATTAATTATAAGAGAGATTTCTGATAGATTTATATATCTATAGACAGAGGTTATTGTTAAACTTCATAAAACCAAATCTATTACATCTAGTAGCACCACTACCAACTTATTCTATTCTACAAGTTCAATGCATAAACATCTTCTATTGTTAATTCAAAGAAGCAGAACCTCTCTAGTTCTAACTGACAGTAGCAAGTTTGTTTTCTAAGCTTTAGGTTACACTTAGGGGTGTGTATTTATCGCTTACGAGAGCCAAAAGATAACTTTATAAAATATCTAATCTTGTTTTGTACCATAGGACCGAAAACAGAAGTCAAACTAAAGTCTGTGAAACTTTTTGGTGTATGGAGTATGAACCACAATATGTCATTCGATTGTAGGTGTCCATTTATAATGTGTATGGAAAGATGTCAATAGATCTTTTAATCAATCAAATTATGACGAAATTTTATAAATATGCCAATAATTAATAATCATTTAGTCTCCTGGCATTTTCAATAACTAAGAGAGTATGTAATTTAGAGAAAGTGCTAACAATTCAATAATGAATAAATAATATGGAAAAGTATCCAGTTATCTATGATTTGTGTATTTAAAGGAAGAAAGAAAGAAAAGGGGAACTAGAATGCAGACAGGGACGGATCTTATCAAAGAGATTGGAACCATACCCCTATCAGATGTGTGTATTATTCCAGAAGATTGCACAGTAATGGCTCTTGCTCTCTGGAAATGAACAACAGATCCTTCAATGAAACCTTCAACAAGGATATCCTCAACTCGACAGATCTGCAGAACAAACGAGTCTAATATAAGAAAATCTTTGCAACTCAGCACCAGTGTGGGCAGGACAATATGGAGAACCAGTTCAAGGAAATAAGCATGGATAGCTAAATACAAATTCTTATGATTTTTGCATCAGCAAATGTTCACCTGTAGAGTAAACAACAAAGAAGAATTCACATTGCAATCCTCCGGTGGATGAAGCAGTTCAATAGGGCAATCTTGTGAATCACAGTTTAGTTTTGGCACCCTACCAAGCACCAAATGCCATGCTTCAGTAAAGTCAAGAGAAGCACATCTCAGACATGATTAGAGAGCAATTAAAAGACATAACTTACACAGCATTATCTGAGGCATTTTGTAAAGGACCACGCAGAACAGATCCAGGTCCAATCTTCGTGGTGATATGAGAACCCAAAAGAAGACAACGTAAATAAGCACACCACACATTACATACACTAACTAAAATCACGTAATTTTTAAGACAAAATGTTCAGTAAATGCACAGGTAAGGAAAGGTGCCAATATCATGAACACCTTGACTCTGAACAAAGTTTGACATATGAAAGCCTGACTTGAGCATTAAGAAGAAAAATAAGAAGTTTCAGCAACCCAAACAAGTTGGAAATTTTCCATATAGAATAATTAGATCAGAAACTGGAAATAAATGCACCTCTGCTTAATAAGTAAAACCAAAACAGAAGGGATACGAGAAAGAAGTCATGCACAATCCATTTCATTCTAACATTAAACGATAAAATTGCTTAGGGATAATGCATACGAAATAATCCTTCTCTAGTGCGTGTACCAAAACTATGAAATTTCATTGATGACACTTCAAGGTCATGCATTAGTCTTTAAGATCTAAAATAGATTAATGGAATTGCTGGTGAATGTATATCAGAAAATCCTTCTCTACAAGCACAAATACCAAAATTATGGAATCTTGCGAAGACATCATAGTCATTCAAATAGAAAAAGAGGTCATGCACAAATCTTTTTAGAATAATGGTGAATTGCTGTTTAATCAGTACCAAAGAATCCTTCTCCACAAATACATATACCAGAACTAAGAAATCTCACAGATGACATCATACTTTATGAAAATGGAAATTTTCAGCTTACATTGATGCTATAAAACAAAGATAATACAAGACGTTGGGCTTCAATGCAATCACCAGGTCCTGATAAATTTAATAAACCTTGCCCTTGAACTTCCAGATTTGCATTTGAATGAATAAGAGATGACTCCTGTACAGGTAAAATAGAAAGCAAGTTATGTACGAACAATAAGAGCACATTTTTATTGCAAACAGAGAGCCAGTAGCACACCTTCAGAACTATAAGATTACTAGCCTCAACTAATGATGTCTCGAGATTTTCATCTCCACCTCCATCTATTAGCATCCATGAGTTCCACATCAGAAACATTTTGACAGACATGCGAAGAGCTCCAAAAACCTGGGGGGAAGTGGGGATGAGAAAAACACGTACAGAATTATTAACTAAGATAATGTATCGCAATGAAGAAACTTAAGGCTGGTACAAGCTACAGAAATTAGATTGTGATAATAAATAGATGCACAACAATTAATCATGATTGAATGGTTGCACATGCAAGAGAAGAAATGCATCAGAAACAAAATATAGAAAATGCGATCACGGAAAATTATCTACATAATATGATAATCTACTTGAAAATTACCTACATAACAAGAAAATCTATTTAAGCCCCGTCCTGGTCAGCTTTTTTCCTGTACAATTGGCTTTTAGTCCTTTCGACCAAACTTACGTGCCTCCACATCATCTGATAATTTAAAGACTAGCAGGAGGAGAGAGTTAATAGCTCTTATCTACCCACCAAAATCAATCCACAACCCAAATAAGCTCCCCTGATTTTTATGCGCAACAGGTAGTGGAAACCCCAAATTGCTGCTTCACGATTGCTGGAAATGGATGAAGGAAGAAGCTGATTATGTATCTCTTTTGGTCTATTTGTAATTAAACTCGGCAATTGAAGGATATAAACAGTATTTTTCATATTTTTGTATGTATATTACTTAATCAAGAACAAGAACATAGATTATGATGAAATAGATATATGAGCCTTCAAAATGCTCATTCTCTCTTCACAGATATCAATCAATTTTGCCTGACTGAATTGAGCACCCTACATCCCCAACCCAACCCACCCCACCCCACCCAACACACAACTAACAGCTAGTAAGCTCGTGAAGACTTTATTCACTGCAACTGAGCTCACTGTATCAACGGGGATCTACCAATACCTTCAACCCCCTCCCCTTGCCCCCTCTCTCCATAAGCTGCACGCAACCACACAGAAGAGATTGAAATCACAAAAAGTGGAAGGAAAAAGGAAAACCATGCTTCGATACAACAGCCCAAAACCACTAGAATCAGCAAAAAGGCCAAAAGGAAAAGGCTCCAATAATCCCCAAAATCAACCTCTCCCAAATCCCTCAAAACACCAATAGCAATACCACAAAAAACCTCAAGTCAATCATAGACCTGACATTGTTTTTAATAAAGACAAAAAGGGGTAGGGATGGTCAGTGAAAGGCTGAAAGTTCTAAATGTTAGTGGCACTGTGGATTCTTAATTTGATAGAGTGATGGAAGTGCCAGATAACAAGGTTGGCTATAGTTGCAGGGTTCGGATGACGATGGTTGTGTACTTGATGGTTTGTAGAGATGGGGGCAGTATTCAGTTTCATGGTTTGTGTGTGTGTGTGTGTGAGAGAGAGAGAGAGAGCGGTCTGCTGAATCCCGAGAAGAACAAAAACGAGTGGGACCCATGGGAAATTAAAATATTGAATCCATATTTTCCGTGGTTAGGCTAGTTTCGGAATTGAAGAGACCGCTCAGAAGTTGGTGGCAAGCATAAAAGTATTCGTTTTTGGTAACGTGACATTTAAAAAAAAAAAGAGGCCATTGAATTTAAATGGAATGAGTATGTACCAGAATCAATAACTAGAAGGCACGCCCGCATTATATAGTTCAAAGAAAACAACAATGAACCAATCTTATTGGCCAAAAGAATCTACCAATTTTATGACCAAGTAAAAGAGTTGTAAACATATAATGCGAAAAAGGGGAATATAAAGGAGATCAAAATTAAATGGAGAACAAAAAAAGAATATTTGCCGCTTACTCTAGAAATTAGCAAGCAATAAAATCCCAATAATGAAAACAATGATAAAAGGCATCATGCAGGAAAATCAAAATAATTGGCCACAAATCAGACGTCTGCCACTTACTCTAATTACAGAATCCCCCATTAACAGCTCTTCTGCCAATAATTCAAATTCTGACATTGAATAATGTGCTAGTCCAAAGCTCAACACTCCACCATACAAAAGGCTGATTGTTCCTTGAACCTTTATGATGCATCGTGAAAGATGGCAGAATTAGATCCTTAAGGAAAAAAAAAACAACACTTCCAGATAAATGAACAAAATACACACAAATAGCCAAGATATGGACAACAAGTTGATGAGACACCCAAAGGGTTCAGAGATTTAGAACACATACAACAACTACAAACTAGGCCTTATTCTCAATAAATTTGGGGGTCAATTTTGTCAATCCTTTTCTTTCAATCCTTTTGGTGGATCACTACATCTAGTGAAAGATTATTGCATTTGGATCCTTTGCAACCAGCCAACCACAACAGGCAATGTTCATTTTGGTCCACCCCTCCTCTTGAAAACACAAAGTAGATGCATTGGTACCTACTCAAAAATCTAACATACATAAAAGAATCAGAGCATAACTGAAGTACTGAACCAGGATATAGTTTAAGATCCGACGAGGGGAAAGATTTGGTAGTATCCATCATTGAACTATAACAAGGACAAAACCCATTTTGGAATATGTAGCGAGGTTCAGAAGTTGATACGTAAAAATTATAAACCAAAATCTATATGTATTAAAGTCATTCTACTTTTTATTCATTTTACTCCTCTTAGATGCTATAAAACCTCATTATCATTTCTCAGAATTTTGCTATCTTAGTGCAGGAAAAGATTAAAATTTAGCTCCCGTTTGGTGCACATTTTTGGAAAAAGAATGCATTTTTACTGTTGATATGATGGGGGATATGTGGTTAAAAAAGAAGGAAAATTTCTTGATGTGATGAAAAATATTATTTTATTAAAAAATGTGTGATTAAAAATGAGTACAAGAATGAGAATGAAAAAAATAATGTGGCTCAAACAAAACTTAATTTAAGCCGATCAAAATAGTTTTATTCGCACATTTCATAGGACCAACGCTTACTACCCACTTATTAGCCATTTCCATAGGAGCCACAAATTATAATGACTTAGAAAAATTTATGCTTTGCCAATCATGCACTTAATTACTCAACTGAATGAACAAGAAAAGCAAGTGAAAACATAAAAATGTCTAGTTGAAACTCTCTTCCCCATGCACACCGAAAAAACTTATCCATGTATTTGCATTATTTTATATGTACATAATAATCTTTGTAAAGGTATATAATGTCATCTGAAAGCATATTATATGGTATGATTGTTCGAAGTTTTTCAATAAATAGACGACAAAATGGTCATTCATTGGAATTTTATTTTTTTTGATAGGTAATCACGTAAATTTTATAAATCAAAAATAACAGATAACACACAAGGAGTGCATTATCAGATTAAACAAGATAGAAACGATAAAAAATTCGGCAACCCTTCTATCGAACTAATGGTTGCAGCCTTAAACCAACTATACAAAATCAAG
This sequence comes from Fraxinus americana, assembly GCA_035079005.1. Classification (NCBI taxonomy): domain Eukaryota; kingdom Viridiplantae; phylum Streptophyta; class Magnoliopsida; order Lamiales; family Oleaceae; genus Fraxinus; species Fraxinus americana. The sequence goes on along the minus strand of CM068713.1, from coordinate 5,058,603 downwards.
TAAAACAATTCTTTAAATTGTTCTGTCGTCCATATTTGGTCTTCAAAGCAACTGTCGTTTCTTTCTCTCCAAACACACCAAACGATGCATTCTGGAATGAGATCCCAAACAAGCTTGCTATTCTTATCTCGAAACTTTATCTTCCATGCCCACACCATCTCCTTGATACTCCTTGGGAACACCCACCTATAAAAGCTAACACGTTGTATGACCTGACATAAGCTCTATGAGGATTTATTTGCCAAAAATTGTTTTTGCTATTATTTGTTTCAGCAAGATTTACCCTTACTGGAAAATACTGTAACTATCTAACACGGACTTTGAAGATCTGTCTCCAAGAAGTAGCCGATGTTTAACATCATTCACCTCAACACTTTTAGCTAACATAATATGTTGGATTCTTTAAGATATCACAATTTCAGATTACACAATAATTTAATTAACACTTGAATAACATTAGATTAACCGAAACTACGACCATTTGGAAACTTTATACTTTCAAAATAAATAAATAAATAATAATAAAATCTGAAAACTTGAAAGTTGAAGTTGCTACCATCCACACTCAAAACAAAGTGCAGGAGTAATTGCATAGTTTCATGTGTTTTCAATTATCTTTATGTTCTTTGCAATAACAACTTTTCCTCTCAGTTTTAACTTAAGCACTTATTTCCTTCAAATAATCCTTTTTATTCATCTCATTCATTTGAAACTAAATTAACTGACACAAAGGATCGAATTATAAGTAACCTTTTTAAAATTCTCAGCTAGTCAAGGTATGTGGATATAATAACTGAAAAAGAGGCGCACTTGAAAAGAAGAAAGGATTGTCATACTGATACTATACCAAAATTTGAAAAAATTAACATGTCATATGAGCAGACCAGAAGGGAACAATTTTCAGCGTCTGATCTAAACAAGTGAACTAAAAAGGGATTGAACATCAAACCATAAGGCTAAACGAGTTCCTCGTCATGCAAGAAAGTCAAAAGGATACATTTTCGCAATATTCACCAAGATTGTATGAATTTCCGGACATCAGGTAATTAGATAAGATATAATAGCTGTACAGTCCAGCTTCCTATAGTGTGTGCAAGAATAAGCATGAACATTACTGACCTGGACACGACTCCAGAGCAAGGGAACAGAAGCCTTTGCCTGATTACATATATAGACATTAGTCAAAAATGGTTGAGGAAATTCCATGAGAAGGGTGTCTGTATATGTTGATTTATTGTGATTGTTGACAGTAAGGCTGCGAGTAACAGCATCATAAAATGTACCCGCAGCACCTGCATTCTCCGGGCAGCCAAGACTACTGCCTCCTGCAAAAGACATTAGTGAAGCTTGCATTGGCTCAAAATTTTGGCAGCAGAGACCATATGATTTCAAGCATTGTAACTTTAGACAACTAGAGAAAGATATAACCTGCTATGCATAATTGGAATTAGCATGTACTTAAGATGGAACAGTAATTTTTTGGAGCCAATTTCATAGAAAATACAATAAAAATTGACCACTATGGCCGTGATTAATAAGCAGGGTATGAAGTGTGGCTCGTGACACACCTCTAAACCTATCAGCTTATTTACTAGAATTTGATATAGCTTGAGTTTAATCCTGTTTTACTCCTTACTTAGCTTCACCTTTCGGCAAAACTAGATAATTTAAACTGAGAAATCAATTCTGTTTCCAGTCTCCCCTCTTCTAACTCTAACTTTTGCTTTGAATCACCAAGCAAAATGAGGATCAAACTTTCCCGCATGTAAATAGAATTTATACAAGACTACCGAATCACATATAGAATAGATGAATGTTTGAGCTCAAGGAGATTAAAGAATGGTCTACCCTTGAATGGAACAACTGGGTCGTCATCTACCCTCAAATAAGCTAAAGCTGTGTTTCATATGAAATACCACGTGTAAGAGCCAGAAACATGCACACATTTGATTTTCAAAAACTGGTCCGCATATTGTTTGCAAACCACCGCCCCACACCCAAAACGAAGGGGGAAGAAAAAGGGAAAGAATCAAAATTGCCCATAGAAGAACTATCGACATCATCCACAATAATTTTCCGCGTCTCAATGCATGCAGGGAATCTGGATTGGTTAACATATTAATACGGCTAAATCCCTTGAAGGCAGACCTTCCATCTCTTTGCCATTCGAAGTTTCTAAGGGGGAAGGGTAGTCCAACTTGTACTTAGCAGAACGGTTAACACTTATTGACAAGGAAATAAGAGTAAAGAAGAAAACTATAACTATAAGACAACATTAGAAGACATGTCAGAGGTCATACCATTTACAGATATTTCAGGTTCATCATGCCTACTAAAAATATCGACTGAAACTCTTCCACCGCCCCCTCCAGCAAAACCGTTACCCCCACAAGCACTTATGCTACCAGTTCCTATCCTGCACTTCAAAAAATACAAGAGGAATTATAAAACTGCTTCAAACTTCATATCTACAGCATCTCTCAATAAATCAGAATATCTAAGAACACAACTGATCCTTTTTCATTTTCAACCGACAGTAATAAAGTATACACGAATAAATGAATATATAAACAGAAAAGAGGAAACAAAAATATATTATTCTTTAAGCTAATTAGATAGATGGTGGGTCTAAGGAAGAAATTAATATGAGCTATATTTTCATCCCCTTTCCTTGTCCTTAGAACAGTAGGGTTTGAAGCTGGCAAAGTTAATGAATCCAGCAATGTTGAATAGAGAAGAATGTTCTTATGCTTGCTGGTGTCCAGAAAAAAGTGTCAATGGTCTTTACTTGCAAAACAAGTATACTTCATGTGACAGACCTCAATTTTCCATTGAATTTGGTCTACACGGTAGAAAAGTCGTGTGATATTTTAAGACACTAAAAGTTCAACGCTTAGATAGTCTTGTTGTACTTAAAAACAGAGCATGAAGTAAACCAAATCATTCCTATAAGGAGAACTTTGATGAAGAACGTGTATAGTTTAATAACAGCTTATTGCAAAAATATTATATATTTACACAGGCCTAGTGTTACTGCAGTAATTATCTTGTATCCTTGAAAAAGAGAAATTGAAAGAAGAATGAAAATTCATGGACATCCTCTTAATCAAATGATTAGAAGAAAAAGCTTAACAGTATTACAGATATCATATCTTGGGACATGGGAAGATGATTAATTTTCTAGTACAATAATGGGTGCCAAATTTTGTCATCAGTGTTGTGGAGAAACGAGAAAACCCAAAACCCTACAAGCTTGAGTAATAAAAATGCAAAATAACAATGAAATCATAGAATCATGAAAATATGCACTTCTACTTGACTAAGACAGAAAGCATCTAATTAATCCCACAACAGGAAGACCAAGTGAAGGTAGCAGTGTGCATTCATACAAGTAATGGTGACATTTTAGTTATACAGTAGCGTCACAGATATCAGATGCAGTCATTTTGAATCAAATCACTTTAGAATTACAAACTTGCACAATGATCCAAGATAGCCCTAAAGTGAGCCCCAGCAATCATATGTCAACCATCCAAACTAAAATTAGAATCTACCAGCAATTTTATATGGGCTTTACTGTACTCAAATTTAACAACAAATTCAATAAATATGGCAATAAAAGGTAAGAATGTTTTACATTTTATAAGCCTTAACGTAGATGCTGCCACCAGACCCTCCTCCGCCTTTGGTACCTCCATTTCCTCCTTCCGCCAAAACACTCCCATTCACCTCCAAAAGCCTCAAAATCATCAGCATTACCCTCCCGCCCCCACCGCCCCCATAATCAATTTCCCGACTCGTGGTCCCACCCTTACTTCCATAACTCCAAGGTTTTAGTAAACTCGACCACGAGTATGCATCCCCACCCCACACGTCCTCCGGAAGCTTACTTGTGTCTGTCGAACAAGCTGCCCCTCTCCCTCCGTGACCCCCGCCTGCCCCATCAACCCCCTGGGGAGTCCCACTAGTCTGCGGCGGTGGCGACCCAGCTAATCCAGTAGTATTCACAGCTGAATTATTCCCAAAAATAGCATTATCTGTGAACAATTCAATCGTCCCACCTACTATTGTCGAATTCTCGCCCAAAGAAAAGTTCCCAGTAACATTTATGACAATTTCACAGCCAGGAAACGAGGAACAGCTTATGTTAACATTGGGAAGAATTACAAAATTGCCCTTCCCTGCTATGTAGACATTCTTCGAAAGGTTCAAATTAGAAGCTATTTTGCAGGTAGTATCCAAAGAGCCGACGCCGCCAAGATCGTCATTGCAGGAAAGCGTCGGCGGGTGCGGCGGAGGAGGAGGCGGCGCCGGAGGGGTGTAGTCCTGGTGGAACAGCAGTAAATCCGAGTCGATATCCGAGTCAAAATCTGAGTCAAGCGAAGCAGCTGATAAGGGAAACAATAAGATTAATACAATTGGATACAAATTACTGAAACAACGTGAGGAAAAAGCCATTGACTAGTGAGAATAGTCATCACATCGAACAGTACAGAAGGGATGAAGAAGAAACGGATTTCATTTTTGGAGTATTGAAATTAAACCCTCGAAAATTCACTGGGAAATTTTGAGAGAGGGAGAGATGTATAGGTTGGCTGATAGAGTATAGAACATGTACATGTTGAGTAAGGAGGAAAGGGCTAGAAGGGGAGAGCTTGAGCCTCGTGGGAGAAGGGCGTGGGGTGGGGTGGGGTTTGGCGTAGGTGGGCGAGGGGGAAGGTGGAAGCGCGATTGAGCAGTTATTTTTAGCCCCATTTGAATTTTGACGCACAATTTTTCCAAAATTCATCATTGTCATACTCATTTTTAACAATACATTATTCAATAAAATAATATTACGTGCAAATTCAAATTTTTTTTATTTTTTAACTACATATTTTATCACATCACATCATAAAATACATTTTCTTCTCATGCATCAAACACACCCTTTTTTAAAGAAAAATTGCAGTCATGATATCAAATCTTTCATTTACAGACTTGACTCAACCATTTCATTTATGTCAACCACAATACCAAACATTTAAAAAATTCTCACCCAAAATTCAAATGGATGGTTTTTGTTAATTTGACCGTTAGTTGACCAAAAACCTTTGGCCTAACAAAATGTTGACTAATGTTTAGAGAGTAAATGGGTAAATTTACATTTTTTATATAATTTAAAATAATTAAATAATAAAAAAGATTAAGGGTGTGTTTGAGCTACATTATTTTGAAAAAATGTATTTTAGAATAGTAGATTGATGGAGAATGTGTGGTTAAAAAAGAATGAAAAATTATTGATGTGAGAAAATATTATTTTATTTAAGAATGTGTAGTTGAAAATGAGAATGAAAAAAAATTGTGGCCCAAACATGGGCTAAGAACAACCCACCTACCAATTCAAACAATTTATTTCTTCCCCGTCTCAATATGAAATCGCCACAGCTGTCACCCAAGTCACCGACCGCCACCTCCACCCAGGTTGTCAACCACCATCACCACCCAAGCCGATTGCCATCACCTTCTCTAATTCACTTAATTTAAACAAAGGAACGAGAAGAAAATAATTCGAGATTCACCTAACTTCTTCATCTATTTCTACCTCCAAATTCACCACTTTTATTAAACAAATTCAAATCAATTAAGAAGACATGAAAGATTTGTCAGAATATAGCAAAGAATTCGATTGTTTGTCTGTTTCCTTCACCAAAATCTCGGCTGAAGCTCTCATAAACTCCTCAATAACAAATATTTTTCAATTTCAAGTTGTTATATTTGTGTTTTAGATCTGAATCGAAACTGATTTTTGAAATCATATTTGTTTTTGAGATTTTGTCATTGTTGTGGTGTAAGGGTAGTGCTATTGAATGAAGGTGTTGATGGTAAGGAAAGGTGATGGCGGAGGTGGCAGTTAGATGGTGGCAGTTAGATGGTAGCAGTGGCAAGAATGCTCGATTAGGATGATAATTAGCCTTAAAGTTGAACACAGAGGACTTAAAGGCGAGCAATATTGTCGGTTACTATACGTGATAGAAGTCTGGAGGTTAAGGCAATGGCAGTGGCAATCGACGATGGCAAGTGGGTGTGGCAACGTTGCTGGAGGGGGCTGTTAGTTTCGAGGCAACGTTGGGACTAGAGGTTGAGACAATGGCTATGGCGGTCAACAGCTGAGTGAGGGTGGTTTTGGTTTTTAAGTGAAGGGGTTGGGAAAGAAGGAGATGAGGGTGGGTGGGTGTGGTTTTGTTTCTTATTATTTAATTATTATTATTTTTTGTAAAAAATATAAATTTACAATGTTGCCCATTTAAAGTTTGTTAAAAATAAGTCAAATTTTATTATCCTGGTCATATAATGGTCAAACAACTGAAAACTATCCATTTGAATTTCAGGTGAGATTTTTTGAAATATTTGGTATCGTGCGTGACACAAATGAAAGATTTAGGTCAAGTTTGCTATTAAATGAAAGGTTTGATAGAGTGGTTGTAATTTTCCCTTTTTTTACGTAACTACGTTTATTTATTTTTTGCTAGGGGACTCATTGTACAGTTCTCCATTTATGGACAAATTGCAGCACTTGTCCTTAACTAATTATCTAATTAACATGTTGGACTTAATAGATGATTGTAGTTGTTTTGTTGGTCTATAATCATTAGAAGTGGACATCATTCGATCGGAGCCAAAAGCAGATTGAACAAGTCAATTCAATATAGTTTCATTCAAAAATCGATCTGATTCTAAATCTTAGACTCGAAGATTGAGACCTAAACGATTCTAGACCGGTCTCAATTATAATTACACAAGGAGATTTTAAGTCGACTCCGAAATAATTTTTTATAGTCTCTCAAAAAAATATAATTTATATGTATTCCTTATATTGAGAGTTTTATTATTTACAATATCGAGCTTGAAAGTGAAATAATTAGATATTTACCTCGATTTACATTGTAAACTTTATTCTTGAAGTATAAAAAATCGAACAAGAACCAATGGTTTCATGGAGAAAATTGGAACCAGATGTTCTGATCTGGTTCAATTCCTCTTATTATGGATGACTTTTAGTTACATTTTCATTATTCTAGTACTCAAAATATTTTGATCGAACTACCCGATGTCCACCCTTACTAATGACAAAAAGCGTTCAAATCTACTCTATTATTACGTAATCTTCATAAAATTATGCTTTACTTCAAAATTCGACGTACTATTTTAAGTTGAGAGGTAGAATTTAACATCGTAACTTTGTACTTAGGAGAGGAACGCGGTGGTTAGTAGAGATTTTGATATTTTCATCGTTGAAGACGAGCTATGCGATTATAATCAAAAGTTGAAGATTAATTTGCATATGTTCAAAATTTCGAGGACTGGTTGAAATTTGATCTATTAGTTAGGGATCAACGGTGAAATTACCCCATTTAAGACTCAGAGATATTTTATACTACGATTTTTTGTTTTCTTGTGGCTGTGGGCTCCGTTTCTCCTTTCATGTAGATTTCTAAAATCCAGCAAGAATTAGGGAGTATTAGAGTGTGTTTGGTAGGGATTTTGAGGGGGAATAATTGATTATGAATAGTGATATGATGGGAAATGTGTGGTTGAAAAAGAAGAAAAAATTATTGATGTGATAAAAAATATTATTTTATTGAAGAATGTGTGGTTAAAAATGAGAATTGATTTACTGTAGAAAATGAAAATTGATACCAAACATGCCCTTAGTTTTTACAAATAATTTTCTAGATATTTGTTGATAAGTCAATTAAGTAAATCTAAGGAAAGATTGGTTTTAAATATTAAATTTTCCTTGAATCTATTTATTAACATATCAAATAAATCTTTTGTGATGGGAAAATATTCTCAGTGACCTAGCCGTTGTGTATCATGCCACCTTCGAGGAAGTAGGACCAGACTCATGCATAATTGAAAGTTTCAAAGCTAGTTGTTCGTCTTCAACCATATTTGAAGAAAACAATACAAGAGCATTAATATACGAATAATGCTACATAGTTTTACACACCCCTCACATGGAGGGGGCCCACAAATATTTTATTGTGTGTGAGCCCCCTCCATGCCAGAGGGTGTAAAAGATTGTGTAAAATATTATGTACACATAGCATTATCCTTAATATACGATCATATTCATCGACAAAGCTGTTTGACGTAAATTAAGAATGGTGATTTTTTTTTTTTTATTTTGATATCCAGGTATCCTAACTTACACCAGACTATGTCCTGGACCACCCATCCCCGGGCCCTCAGTAATGGGTGGGGGTTAATCGCGAGATATGCCCAATTTGACCAGGGTCTGTGCATCCTTTATACTCCTGACCCCAAAGGAGCCTTCCTCCATGAATATTACATCACCAAGCTATTCCACCCAAATTGAGTATTACAACACTCAGCTGCTCCATCCAGGAATCGAAGTCTCACCCTGAGATTACAAGCCCAACAGTGCCCATCCTTTGTCAACTTGGATGTACCCCGGGGGGCCAGAAGAATGGTGATTCTTAATCTAATTGGTGGTTGCGGCCAAATACAGTAAGGAAGTGACAATAAAGTCAAGATCGGGTTTAATGCTACTTCTACAAAAAGTTAAAAAAGGGAAAAAAAAAAAAAAAGTTATTCTTAGATTTCTTTTAATTGTTTTTGTTAATTTTGCGAAATTTCAAAATTAGGACTATTATATTTTTGTTCATTTGATTTAGTAGATTGTTTGACTCGTGGCACGAGGCTCATTGATGTTTCCTTTTGAGGTTTCCCTCGTTACATCTAGTGTTTATGTTTTAATCCGTTAATTAATTTTCGCGATTACTTAAAATCGTTAAAACACCAATTAATCTGCACGTTATAGTCATAACCGCTTAAAACTGGTTATAGAATATTCTAACTACCTGTCCACAATTTAGACTGAATAACTAAAACGTTTTTTTTTTTTTTTAATTTCATATGTTTTTGGAGTTTCAAAGCAAATGTATCAATAAGTAATTATTAAGTTCGATTGAAGACATACATGTGAGGGTCCCTTGCACCAAAAAAGGAGCAAAACTTGTACCCCTATCTGGTTTTCATATTTTCTTAAATTTATTTTTAATCTCATATTTTTCGAAACTCACAATATGTATCAAATTTTCAGTTAACGTATTTCATCAAATTTTATAAAAAAATATTAAAATCTAATATTTAATTAAGAATTAAACTACTTGTACAAAGATTTTGTACAAATTGTTTGGCAATTCATAAGGTGTAAACATTCGTACATATAGCAAAACTTATTATTTAAACCGAACATGAATAGCAAAAGTTGTCAAGCATTTACATAACGAATATTCGGAATAGTAAAAGTTAGAAACAAAGAAAAAAGATAAATTAAGCCCAGGTCACAATCATTATTTGAAAATTCTTTTTTTCTATATACTTATTTTCAACCACATATTCACATAATAAAATACTTTACGTGCAAATTCAATTTTATTTTCTATTTCTTAACTGCACATTCTCTTAAAAATACTATTCAAAACTTTGATTTCCTCTAATAATGATTGTCAAACAGGGGCTAAGATACGCACGTGCACGTCATGCATGTTAGGTTAAGTCTTAAAAAAGTATAAATATGTTTAAATAATTTATTTTTATAGAAAAAACTTTTTTTGAAAGTAACTATTACTATAATTTCAAAAGGATAAATTGTTTTTAAATTTCACCAATAAAAATGATTTGCTACTCTACTTATTATAATAACATGTTTGGATAAATTTAAAACTTTTAATTGCAAGTAAGTTTTAAAATAAATAATTTCATTTATTGGTTAATACTGAAAATAAGTAAATTATTTAGAATGATGAGAGGGACTTTCAAAATATAAGTAACAATTTTAACACAAATATAAGACTATGTCCAAACAGGTTTGAAAGTGAAAAGTATTTACCGTGCTTTATTTTTATTTGGATATGAGACGTAATTGCCGACTTCAAAAGAAAATTTTACTTTGTTGACTTTATAAACAACTTAGGTTAAATAAATTAATTTTGCTCCAAGTGCATGGCTATATTTCACAGGTCCTCACTGTAGTGTGGGTCCCACGTATGTTTTAAAAAAAGAAAAAAAATCGTGCGGGCCCCACCTATGTCTCGCGTGTAAGTGCCATGGCTGTCCTTCAAGCATCATTCGAAAGAAATTAACATTGAGTCCTTGTTTGGTGCACATTCGAGTCCGATAATGTATTTTTTGTTCGATGTGATGGGGAATATGTGATTGAAAAAAAAAAGTTATTGATTTGATGGAAAATATTATTTTATTGAAAAATGTGTGGTTGAAAATGAGTAAAAGAATGATAATGAAAAACGTGTGATTCACAAGAAGAGAAGAAAAAATGAATTTTAATTTAATGGGGACCAAACATAGCACAGTCCTTATTTGGTAGAATTTATTTAAAATTCAAAATTTTTACTTTATTTTTAATTATTCATTATTCCAATAAAATTATTTTACACATAAATTCGTAATGTTTTCTATTCTTAATCACACATTCTTAAAAAAAAAAGAATTATCACAAACTCGTAAAATGACATCATGGTATACAAGTTCATTTTGACTACGTAAACGATTTAATAATTGTTGTTTAAAAATCCACGCAAAAAATTTTAACAAAGATTTTCAGTGTTATCGAAAGTGAATGGGTGATAGAAGTCAAGCATCTTCTTTTCCAAAGAAAAAGGTGACAGCGGGCAAAACGAGTTACAACAAATCAAGTTTACAAATGAATAATCGAATATATATTGACAAATAAGAAACTTTATTGGTAAAGGCATCCAATGACATACAAACCCATTTCATGTCGTTTTACTTATCCGCGGGTAATGATGGATTATTGATATATTTTTTTAGTTACCAATTCGATTTGATATATTGAGCTTCTGTTTGACATACATTCTTTCAAAACTCATTTTCAACCACACATTTTTCAATAAAATAATATTTTTCATCATATCAATAACATTTCTTACTTTTTAACCATATATTTCTCATCATATCACTATTTAAAATACATTATTTTCTCAATAATATCCATCAAACACACCCTGATTTTCTTAATTATTGATCATTTTTTTCGTAAATCATTTTATTAGGTTTTTATTAAAAGTTTGGACATCGTATATTTACATAATTTATGCACTTATCAATTTTTTTCGAAAATTATTTTAAAATGATATAATTTTAATTTTAATAATACATTTTAATAAACCCATTAATATTATTCATTCATTATATCTATTTTTGGTAAATTAAATTATTTATGAAGTATTTTCAAAAGAGGGATAAACTGCGAAGCACACGCGCTGGCAGCTATATTTTTATCCTCAATTAGAGGGAAGGAAAAAAACTACTAAAAAAGAAAAAAGCACTTGTGCGTATACACTTGTGGTTAGAAAAAAAAAAAAATTGAAGGATTTGACTTTATCATAAATTTTGAGTGGGACTCGTTTGTTTATTTTGGAATAGCAAGATTGATTTGTATTCTCCTACATGAAAATATCGAAATCATATATCTACTTGCCAAAATTGATACTCGGGTGAATGAAAAATTGGAGCTCAAAGTGATGCATTGGAAAATATTTTGTGTTTGAGGAAAACTAGTTTAAAGTTATTACATATAGGAAAATAGAAAAAGACAATGACCACTTTAAATATGATTATATTTTAAAAGGGTGTAATCATATGCAACGTAGATACTCTCTTTACGTGGCCTGTATGGGGGTGCAATCATGGACTATAATAGGTTTTGGAAGCGACATGTGTACACGAATAGACCAAAAATTGGTCCTTAAAAATATCCACGTTTTGCCTTTATTTTATTATTTTTTTCAAATTAAAAATCTTTCAAATTCTTTTAACTATTTTATTGCATAACTCCTGGCCTTTTAATTCTCAATTAAAGTCTATTTATTTATTCATCTTCCTTCCTCATAGACATGAAAATAATTTTCACTTTTGGTCAAGGTCTTGGTGGTGATAGTGTTCAAATACTAAGTCAGTTCGTCGAAATAGCATCTGCAGTGTTTAAACTCTACTGATTTTCAGTTGTATCCCGGAAAATAGCAGTTCGAACTAAATCTCAAACATTTACGGTGATGGGGCATAAATTTGTTTTAAGAAAATTGTGATTACACAAGTTTTGGTTTGAAAGTTCATTTCCTCTTTTGTTATTTCATGCAATTTTAGATTACTTGTTCCGTATTTTTTTAATGTAATTAATAAAATTATTTAATATGCAATATCTTGGTTAACACTTGTCTAGTTGGTGAAGGCCGACAAAAAAGTGAAAAGGGCATAAATATTTAATTACATTCTATTTCTTATTTTAAAATTTATATTCTTTTTTCTTTTGGTGGATGCCAGCTCTGGAACTTTGTTTTTCTTATAAACATGTCAAAGGATAATGCTGAGTGTACATTCAGTTTGACAGTCCCCCTCACATAGGGGTGGGTTGTCATCCATGATGTACACATTGGTGTACATCAAGCATGGTCCTATGTCAAAATCATTTACAAATTGATTATACTCAGTCAAATAATTTTTTTTTTAAATATATATTTCATGGAATTCACAAGAACTGCTAATTTATTCATCAATCATTTTTATCTTTTATAATTTAAATCTTATAAAAAACTTTAGAATAAGAACAATGCTAAATGTGCACTTAAAAGTTTGACATTATTTTTGACACTCCATTGCTTTAAAAAAATTGTTGGAGGGAAAATGTGTATTTTTTAAAAACTGTCCAATATGATATCGCCATGTGACATGATGTAAAAAAGAGTGTACGTGTAGCATGATTGCTAGAACAAACTTCAAATTATTTTGAAAATATAATTATCGTTTATTACTAAATATTTTAAAAATAATTTACGACCTTCACGTCAGATTCATTATAGGGTGTGTTTGTCTCCCATTATTGAGAGAAAAATAGAGTAATAAATATTATTTTTTTGGAGAACGTGTGGTTGAAATTTAAAGTAATTTTATTTGTTTGTATGTAGAATATTTTATTAAGTGATGTGTGATGAAGAATTTTATTATAGCAAATAATTTTTTGGAATAATAGTGTGAGCCATTATTACGGTGACTATAAAACCAACTAATGCAATTGAGCAATCACATAATAAATAATTTTACGTAGAATTTTTCTAGCCGTGAATCCACATTGGGGGTTGGTGCAATCTTCAACTACCAGTCGCAGGTTACAGCAAATTGAACTTAAAAGAGACATGAAAGGTACTTGTTTATCATAACGTCAGACATTGACACGGGTACATAGAAAACATCATTGCTCATAAACTTTTAAGGTTTAAATAGAGACAAGTAGGGTGGTCGTAATAACTACAGTGTCAAATAAGTAATCATATTTCAATTTTGCTCAACCGAACAACTATGTCTTAATTTGATTTTAGTCGAATAACTCCGTTCAATTCCATCACCTCCCGAATGAAAATTGATGAATCGGTAATCAACAAATGAAGTTCGTCATTTATTCCACTGAATGTGTATATATTTCACGTCAGCAACTAAAGATTAAGGGTGTGTTTATCTTCCATTATTGGAAGATAAATAGAGTAACGAATAGTATTTTTTGGAGAATGTGTGGTTGAAAAGTAAAGTAACTTTATTGATTTGTGTGTAGAATATTTTATGGAGTGAATGTGTGGTAGAGAATCTTACTGTAGCAAACAATTTTTTGAAATAATGGTAGACAAACAGGGGCCAAGTGTGATGACAATAATTTATTAATTGTCGCATCATTGATTTTTGTTATTGAAAATGGACGAAGTTGTCTTAATTGAAATGAAATAAAAGTATAGTTACTTGATTGAAATCATATTAAAGTATACAATTACCAGATTTTATCACGAGTAGAGATTACCCTTTTTTTCTTCTATAATCGGTTCAATAATGTTTTAACTTAAATAATTACTGGCACTATTTTCTGTCGACAATAATATCTTGCAGAATAAATAAGCAAGGACTTTCATTTATTTAATCCATGAACTTTAACTAGCTAACTAAAGTGATTGTAGATAAATATTCAAAAGTAAAACGTGGGTGGCCACATAGCGAAAAATCTACTCTAGTTTGCTGGTGAAACTGTAGCCAAAGAAATTGTTGTGACTTGTTTGTTAAATGAAAAATGTATAGTATTGATTGGACAATATGAGTTATTAAGAGAAAAAAATAATTATTTTTTTATTGTATTTAATAATATTCAATATTAACATCAAATATGCTCTAATATTAATAAACATAGAGTCGAAGTTCAGTGCCACGTGAAGTGAAAACCATAAGAAATACTCTCTCCATCCCATAAAGATAGATTTGGTTTTCTTTTTCGTCTGTCTCAAATTATAAGTTACTTTCTTTATCGGAAATATGGATATTTTTTAATTTTTTAATATGTCATTATTTAATGTACATTGTTATCAAAAAATATAAACTAATCATATTTAAACTATTCGAGCAGACATAAGAAGCTTGGAAAATTCTGCGAATGCGAGCAATTCTCCAAGAGGTTCGTGATGTCCATATCCAGAAAAGGACCCTCGAGAAATGGTTGGTGCCTTGATGGAGTTAGAAAATATTTTGGGCAACTTTTCAGTAATTTACTTACTAGCTTTCTATGGCTGATCCCAAAAAATGGAGCAAAATAGCTACTGGAGAAGAGAGATGTTATTATGGATTTACAAGCATCGGTCATCTTCTTCGTCTTCAAGTTCGGAAGGTAGTATGGCAAAGAATATGCTTCGAATTCTATTGGGCTTTCGAATATACGTTGAGCATATTTGGTTGATTGGTTCATTACAAAATCAGGCTACGTGGTGTTGATATTTCTTGTTGAGCATGAAATAAAGGGAAAAAAAATCAAATATAACCAAGAAAGAAAACATTTCATAAAGTACTAGGTGATATTTTATATTTCTCCTATGTTATTTTTCTTGAATTGAGAAAATATCATATGTTTTTTTTTTATTTTTTTGAATATAAAATAAAGCTAAAAGTAATTGTTAGAATTTGGGTGTGACCCGAATTCCTTATTGAAGTAATTGAAAAATTCTAATTGAAGTGTACGTCAAGGAGAATTCAGTTTGGAATGTTATTGGAGTACTATCTCAAGTTGAAATTCTATTTTGAAAGCCCACTGGAAATTGAAAATTGATATTGGATTTGAAGAAGAATTTGGATGGAGAAAACAATTTTAAAAATATATATATATATTTTTTCGGCAGATTGAGCGCCGGGCATGGCGCCGCGGCGCCCACCTGATCTGTTTTCGGATTTTTCGCATTTTCTTCTCCTATTTCGTTTTGAACTCGATTTTTAGCATTCTACTTTATCAACAACTTCATCAAGAGGTCTACATGTTTCTTATAAGTATTAGGCTCTTCTATACAATTTAATAAGTGTGAAAAAATAGATTACTAGAATTATATGATCCATTGTAATTTTCTTCATTTTCCATTATTTTTGAGTCGGTAAAATCTCTTAATTCATCTACCATGTTCTTGTCTTTATTATTCTTTACTTGATCAAATACTTCATTATTATTTGCCATATAATTTTAACATCTCAATCCGAGGGTTGGTTTCACAATAAGTGATATCAGAGATATTCTTGTATCTTGCTTGTTTTACAACAAGTGGGTATCAAAGCCAAGGTTCAGCAGTTCCGCACAGCGCAAGGGTTGATTTGTTCGAAGTTTTTTGTTTGTGATGACTTCCATGAAGTATGACCTTCCGCTTTTGGATCGAAGCACTAGATTTTCGCTATGGCGAGTTAAGATGCGTGCATTATTCGCACAGCTAGATTTAGATGATGCGTTGCTGGGAATTGACAAAATGTTCTCAACTTTGACCGTTGAGGAGAAATTACAGAAAGATAAGAAAGTAGTTTCTCACATTCATCTTCATCTATCGAATACCATTCTTTAGGGCGTTTTGAAGGAAAATTCAGCAGTTGCTTTATGGTTGAAGTTGGAGCAATTGTGCATGACTAAAAGTCCGACAAGCAAGTTGAACCTCAAGCAGCGTTTATACTCTCATCGAATGACAGAAGGTGAATCATTGGAAGATCACCTGACTGTATTTAAAGACATCGTCGCTGATTTGGAAATTTTGGAAATAGAGAATGATGAAGCATATTTAACCTTGATCATATATTGTGTTCGTTGCCCGCTTTGTTTTCTCCATTTAGAGACACGATCTTGTATAATCGTGATACTCTCACCACAGAGGAGGTGTATAACACTTGTATTCAAAAGAGAAGATGAAACACCTGGTTCTAAGACCAGAGATGAAGAATGTCAGGTTGCTTATGGTGGTTCTGGAAGGGGCATATCGAAATCTAAATTCAGTAATCAGATTTGTAACTACTGCAAGAAGAAGGGACACTTGAAAAATGATTGCTACAAATTGTAGAATAAAGAAAGGGTTGCTGCAAATAGATATTCAGATACTTCAGGCGAAGCAGACCTCGCGAAAAACGTTGTAAGTGCTGGAGATCTCTTAGCTATTTCTAACATTGAGTCTAAACCGGAAGATGATTGGATTCTTGATTCGGTATGTGTGTTTCATATGTGTCCTAATAAAGACTTGTTTACTTCATCTGAAACTATTTCCAAATGTGTCGTGGTTATGGGAAATAACTCATCTTGTCGGGTTGCTGGAATTGGTACAGTCAGATTGAAGCTTTTGGATGGGACAATTAGAACATTTGACCATGTTCGACATGTTCCAGATTTGAAGAAGAATCTCATCTCGTTGTCTATCCTTGATTCAAAGGTTTATGAGTTTTTTGGTGGAGGTGGAGTTTTGAAGGTCTGTAAGGGTGCACATGTTGTATTGGATGGATGGAAAATGTTTTAATTATACATCTTGCATGGTCGTGCAGAATCTAGAGGAGTCAATCAGCACAAGTTCAGTACCGTGGTGGACATTCAGTTTGGTACAATACATTTAGGAACTCATAAAGGGTCGAATTTGAATAATACTGCTTAGTGGAGTTCAGGAGATATGGATAATGCCGCTTTGCCATCATCACCGCAATGCCATTGTATTTAATTGTTAGGGACGAACCTAATGAAAAAGGATATGTGGATGCTGATTTTGTTGAGCATGCTTTAAGTTGAGTAGAATGTGTACAATCTAGCAATGTGCCTTCTTTAAAAGCATTTGAGTTTGATTCTATTTTGAAGTGTGTTACAGCCCATTTTGGTAAATTATAAAATCATTATAATTTTTTGGGATCTGAGATAATTTTGTTGAATAGTGCTTGGATTCATTGGAAGATGTGAAGTATTGTGTTTTGTTGGAAACATTAATTTTTTTTGTTATTGTTGAAGAGTCAGTTCATTCCTTGGTGAAATTCGTGTCAAGGTGGAGATTGTTAGATTTTGGGTGTGGCCCGAATTCCTTGTTAAGTAATTGAAGAATACTAATTAAAGTGCACTTCAAGGAGAATTCAGTTTGGAATGCTATTGGAGTCCTATGTCAAATTGAAATTCTATTTTGAAAGCCCATTCAGAATTGAGAATTGATATTGGACTTGAAAAAGAATTTGAATGAAGAAAACAAATTTATTTTTTTAAAAAAATACTTCTTCAAGTTAAAGTTTTATTTTGGAAGCCCATTGAGAGTTGGAAATTGATATTGGATTTGAAAAAAAATTGGATCGATAAAACAATTTGAAAAAAAAACATTGGCAGATTGCTCGTAGCTGTAGCGCCCGGAGGTGAGCGCCGCGGCGCCCACCTGATATGTTTCCGATTTTTTAGCGTTTTCTTCTCCTACTTCGTTTTGGACTCGATTTTTTGACATTCTATTTCATCAACAGCTCTACCAATAGGGTTTGGACGTCCACTACAAATTCCCTATAAATATTAGACTGTTCTATACAATTTAATAAGTGTGAGAAAATAGATTACTAGAATTATATGATTCATTGTAATTTTCTATCTTCTCCATTATTTTTGAGTCAATAAAATCTTTTAATTTATCTGTCATATTCTTGTCTTTATTATTCTTTGCTTGATCAAATATTTCATTATTATTTGCCATATAATTTCAACATCTCAATCCGATGATTGGTTTCACAACAAGTGATATCAGAGATATTCTGGTATCTTGTTTGTTTTACAACAATAATGATAGCTAATTTTTTCAATTATGTGTCGTAAATGAGGCTGCAACATCTTTCTCTGTTCATCTAACTGCATAGCTATTCCATCTTCACTTTGAAAATCGGTATATGTTTTATATGATATTAGTATCTAGTCATCTTTGTGCTCGTTATTACTATCTCAAAAATCTCTAGATCCAAATGATAGTTTTTCTCAATGTACGTAAAGGTAGATAAGATGACTCCTTTTAGATTATGGTTAATGTCATCTCTTCTACACTAAGGTGATATTTAATAAAGCCAAAAATAAAAATGAAATTGAATGAAAGTAAATCTAACCTCAACATTTCAATTGCGAATGCTCAAGATACAAATATGATAAGTTATTCGAAGAACTTAATAGCAACATTCAAACATCAATTACCTGCTCAATCACCATTGGAATTTACAATGTCAAGCCTTGTTCAAAGTCATATAACTGATTAGGAACTCATAGTTTTGTAATACAATCATATCAGTGCAAGATCAGACATCAATTAACATATTGCTGTAAGTAATTAATCACAATGCTTCTTGTATGACTGAGTGGCCAAGTGAATCCTAGCAATAGCCGTATCGATTCTTTCTAGCATTTCTTGTAACTTCTGGTCAAATAGGAGCTCAACAAACTTTATCATGTATATCCTACAATGGTGACTGCCCGTATGTGTTTATGAAATATCAGAATAGATGATTTACTCAAAATTTAATCAATGTGTTCCTATCATGTATGCATTTAATCTTCGACCTCTATCAATAATGCTCCAAGTACAGGAAAAATTTAACATAATTGATGCAAAAGCTAACATGGCCAAACCTAAATAGCATGTGTTTTTGTGCTTCCCCATCTATCAATGTCGTCATGCCAAGTGTGTCTGTTAAAATTTTTTATCAAAAAAATATGTACCGATAGCATGATTGATAACCAGTGTAAAAAAAAATAAAATCAATGAGTTTAGTTATATTACCGTTGTAGATATGAAAGAGGTACTAATGTGTTATCTTGCTATAGGATGCGATTCACATTCTTAACAACGAAATATCTCACAGTATGTCAACGATAAGGTCAAAAGACTCATAAAATCTAATACATGGCATTTATGTGAGAAAAAATGTTGCATAATATAACATGTGCATCAGAAACATATATCGAATCATAAAATGACTCATGACATATGTCATGTTACACATCAAAGTTGTGGTTTATAGGAGACGTGTTCATATATAGATGTCAAGCAATGTATCGTCTTAGTGTATATCACGCATCACGTACATATATCATAAGATAAAAAAGCAAGTGACATAGATCGCGATACATATCCAAGTCATGTTTGTATAAAATGTAAAAGAAATGTAGAAATTACATCATGTACACCTTTCAAAAAGTGTGGAAACTACATGTGTGCAGTATGAAAAAAAAAATTCAGGTCTTATCGAGTTATCAAGTGTCATCATTGCCTATTTGTAAAATTCAAGCAAAATAACTCTGTACATAAAAAATACATTAACAATTTCTTAGTATTGAAATCACCTTGTACTACATGGGCTGCAATAGAATTCAAAAATTCACGCAGTTTGTTCACAACAGATTTCACGTTCTATAAAGCGTACCACTAATTATGATAATTTATGAAATACAAATATAAGTTCTTTTGGACATTATCATAAAATATAAGTTCTTTTGGACATTATGTAACATATCATACGTATAAAATAAGTTAAACAAAAAAGAAATGCATTTGCTTGTGGTTCATAGGTCTCGACTTTACTTCTTCTAAATCAACTTGAGGGCCATGCCTATGCACTCTATTGAATGCAACTTTTCATAGTTGAGGTATTAAGAAGGCAAGATAATTTCTCGAATCTTCAAGCATGCTTCTTTCCACCTTATGAATAATTATCAACCAAAAAAGCTTTGTTGCTGGCCAGACAAATAAGACGACATATAGGGGTTTCGATTACAAAGTGATAATAGCCAAAAAAATTTAAAGACTCTAGGTGAGCTTTTTGAAGATTAGGATGGAAATGATGGCAGAAGTTATTGAATATTGGGATATGCACAATGCTTGCAAGGGGGATCAAGGATATGGAAAGCAACAAATTGGGTGTATTTTGTGAATAAAAAAAGTTAAAAAGTTAAATTGATATTTTGTATATAAGCCCTCGTTTGATCCCCATTTTTTTAAAAAATACATTTTTTTTTTCAACCACGTATTTTTCAATACAATTACACGCAATCCAAAAAATTTTCCTTCATTTTTAACCACACATCTTCCATCAATCAACTATTTCAAAATGTATACCCAAAAATGTAATTTCCACTTAAATAAATGGCATCAAAGCCGGATCTTACCGTTTCAAAGGAATCCGTCCAATAAAACCCAAATAATTGGGCTCCTGGCCCGCAAGACACTTGGGGTCTTATCCAATGTTTCACTTTTATGTTTTAATTAAAGTTAATTAAAAAACAAAAAAATTTAAAACAATGAGCCCTAAATCATACTTGTATCTTTCTTTCTAATTATTTCGCGCAGCTTCTCTAAATCAAACAACAAAAAGATTTGATTAGACCGACGATACTTGATTTGCTACAGCATGTCTAACATTTGCATGCTCCAATGAGCACAGTAGAGAATTAAGTTAAATGTCGATACTAATCAAACAACTTGGTCAATTGAATAAAAAAAGTATTTTTAATTAATTTGAGAGATGAATATTTATTTATAAAAAATTCATTAAAGTGTGCGATTCATTAAATAGTTTAATATTATGAGTGGATTTTTAAAAATTCATTTCTAGTCAATAATTTAAGCTATTCCTTGGCTAAAGCGAATTTTTGTTACTCGAGAGGGTATTTTAATTTTATTTTTAAATGAATATAACCAAAAATTCAAAACAAACATAGTTTTAGGTGTAATTAAGATTTAAGACCCAAATCCAATAATTCCCATATAGTAAATAAAATCAGGCACTAATCCATATCCATAACCACAACCCAACTGGTATCGCTTTCAAGTCCCCACCGTGTCGACGGCTTCCGAAAACGCCACAAAACACGGACACCTACTTGATTGCGATAGTTCACATCACGTGACAACAGATTTGACACGTGGCATCTTATGCCAAAGCCAAACAGAACTCCAGCTAGACAAAGAAGCAGGTCAAGGAGTGTTGACATGTTTGTCTCCCATTAATTTTTTTTTTTCCAAAACTCATTTTTAATCGTACATTTTCAGGGTTAATAATCCAAATAGTCACCGAACTTTGCAAAAAGTTTTTACATGATCACCGAACTTTAAAAATCACCCAAGTCATCACTGAACTTTACAAAAGGTTTACACGGAGTCATTGAACTTTAAAAATCACTTCATTCATCACTAAACATTGTAAAAAATTTCCATAGGGTCACCGAACTTTGCAAAAGGTTTCCCAGGGGATCACTGAATTAGTGATGAATGAGATTATTTTTAAAGTTCAGTGACCATGTGAATTTTTTTTACAAAGTTCAGTGACCATTTGGAATATTAACTCCACATTTTCACAATTAAATATTTTGCTTAAAAAATCAAGTCATATTTTCTCCAAAAATTTACTATTCCAAAACTTGTTTAAATAGACAAACACATGCACATTTTATGAAATAATTTTTAATTTTTTTCTTAAATTTAAACTTTTATGAAAAGTAACTTTTTAATTCCTTTTAAAAAAATATCTAAAATCCACGTACAAATGTTTGATCCCATTTTTTTAAAATACATTTTTCTCTCATTTCTTTTCAATCAAACATTTTAATCACATATTCTCCATTAATCTACTATTTCAAAATGCATTACACGAAAGAAATGGGGCACAAACGGGCCTGAGATCAAAGGCTCGATGATTGATATACCATTCCATCCACTTCCGCCTCGAAAAACAAAAACAAAAACAAAAACAAAAATTGAAATCCATTCTCACTTGTTGAAATATTTATAATTCTATTTTTTTTCTCATTTCTCAGTTTCAATTCAGATGAAAACATCATTTGTAGTTTGAAGAATGTTAAAACCCTTTTTCATTTTTCAGTAATATATATGTGTGTGTGTGTGTGTGTGTATATATATATATATATATATATATATATATATATATATATATATATATATTTGTTTTTTTTTTTTTTTTTTTTTTTGCTGAAATTAACTTTTTTTCATTTTAGAAAAAATTAACAAATATTTTTATTTGCATAAGATCGTTTTCATTTAGGGAAATAACACACCCAATATATAGGAGGTATAATTACATTAAAAATTACAAATTAGGTAAATTTGAAATAGGGAAAATTGTATATTCAGTCCTCTATCTTTCTAAAATTGGATATACCCACAACCCTTTCAATAGCACCTTTCAGAAAATAGGCATGATTCGTTTTGTCGACGGTTTTCATCCTTTTAGGCTCTAATGTTGCATAAAATAACATATTTACTTCCCTCATATCCTAAATAAAAAACGATAAATTATATTTGGGATCCCAAACCTTTCCAAAAGGAGTTGTGGGTCACAAACTTTCCCAAATAGTGTTGCAGGATCCCAAATCTTTCGTTGTTTTTTAGACAATCTCAAACGTTGTGAAGGAAAATATAAGAATGGACTTTCATTTCACTATTATTACATGAATAATGGTATTTAGGATCACTAGAATTATAACCTTAATTTATGTAGCGCTAATGTAATATTAAATGATAGGTTAAATGAAATGTACAATTAAATGACTTATTTCATTTCACCTATCATTTAGTGTTACATAGATTGAGACTAAATAACATTACTCTTATTATATTCTCAATTAAAGAGAGTGCATTGGTGTGGTAACATCGGGATGCAGACCCGGATTTGGGTGAGCACAGGCGGTGGCGCAAGTGAGAGATTTGGGGAAGTAGAAGATGAAAATTTAAACCTTCCCCCACCCCCCCCCCCCCCCACCCCAATTTTACTTGGAGATTGTAAGTTACAATTTTGCCATTTTAAACTAATCAAAATTGGTTTTAAAAAATGTCATTTTTTTGGTCAATTAACGGCGAAATTGACAAATTCCTTCAATTTGTCATTCTACTGTAATGAAAAATGAAAGGTTTTGGACTGTAAGCGACACAAATAACGAAACACAATTGCAATTATCCCTTTTTAAGTTTGACAAATTTAATCAGATTTAACCCCTAAACTAATGAGATTAGATGGTAATAGGTGTTTCGCAAGGTTTGGATCATCTAGGAGGGTTTTTTACCAGTATGAAATGATAGATGAGTATTCTACAATAGAGACAAATGCGACGAGAGTTTTGTGTCAATTACCTTAAAAGAACCCCTCTATTTTAGGAAACAACTACATCCGTAAACATCATATCCAACTCTATATTGAAGGTTAAATATCTTAGTTTGAACTAAACTTTCTCAAATATTTCCTAGTTTCTACTATTTTTTTTCAAAATGTTTATAAGTTGCCGTTGAACTTAAAGACGTTTTTCGAATTGCCATCGGACTTATCAAAATGTTGTTATCGCTCCACTTTTGAAAGTGCACATCACTTTCGATTTTGATGACACGACATATACTAACGTCAAAAAGCATGCCACGTGTGAAATTTCCGTAAATCAAGTAACCAAGTTCATTAAGTTTTCAAAATAGCGCAATGAAATCGCATATTAATAACATATTTGTAAGGTCAATGGCTACTAGAATATTTTTTTTTTTTTAAATTCAATGGAAATTTAAAAACATCATATTGAAGTTCAGTGACACCCATAATTATGAAGAGATTTAAATATAAATTTTTTCGAAAAACTAGATATATACATTTCAAAGTAAATCGTTTATTATAAGAAAAATTTAAGCTTTGCATTAAATAATTGGGTAATTTTTAGATGGAGTCGTCAACTTTTGTTAAGAGTGACATTCAGATCTCAAACCTTTCAAACTTGTGTGCACATAGTTTTCACTACTGAAATTACCCGTTTAACTATTTATTAAAAAGTCAAATTTCATGTTAAAGTAACTATTATACCTAATTTTAAATATATAAAACCAAGGGAAAAGGAATGGGAAAAATAAAATAGAAAACAAACACACAAATCCAACTCACCCTCTTGCCCCTCTCAAATCTAAGCCACTTTTGTGCCACTGTTTGATAATCATTATTTGAAAAAATAAAAATAAAAATTTACATACTCATTTTTCACCATATATTTACATCGTAAATTCAAAAAAATTTCTTACTTATTAATCACACATTCTCTTAAAAATCAATATTCAAAATATTATTTTCCAAATAAGGGCAATCAAAAGGGGTATATATCTTCGTTGCCAATAATTGCTAGTCGTAATCGTAGCCACAACAAGTCATGATCCACTACAAGTCGCTATCACTTTAAAATCCACCCCCATCAAATCCAATCCAAGTTGCATATAAAATTGTCACAAATTTCAAACGAAATTTCTTACGCGAATTTCACATACAATCTTGCTATGTGTACATTGTAGGAGATATTACACCGATAATGTGCATATTATATTAATCAAGAACATACCGTGAAATCAAAAATTATTCGATTTACCGAAATCTGATTTGAGAAGACAAAATAGTGATTACCGACTTCTAATATATGAATATGGATTCATCACTTTCCAATCTTGAACGCGTGTCATTCTTTAATTCAAACCTTGCATGAAATCAAAAGAATATTAGTTACTTTCCGAAATCAAAAAACTAAATTAGAATGAAATCGGAAAAGAAAGATGAGATGCAAGTGATGCGATCGGTCGACGCAAGCGTTTGACACTTTATCCTTAAGATGAATTTGCCCCGCATCAGTGCTAACGGTTTCTCGGCAATCATCTCCCAAAATACAACAACCACGTCAAACCATAGGAGCACTCCAAATGGCTTAGACCAACGAACTCGAACGAAATTCCCTCTCTACCATAACCATGATTTTGATATAAGAAATAATCACTTCTACAAAGTGGTTTATGCAGAATTAAAGTAAAACATGGAATGGAATGATATGGAACTATCAATTGAATTGTTCCTCTTTCTTGTTGTTAATCCAAACACATGGGGATCTATATATATAGTAGTTGAAACATCCATACCAACAGACACATCCCTTGGAATTTAAATCTTTCCATAAAGAGGCACAATTACATCTCTACATAAAGAGACCATTATTGAAAAATAATGCCAAGAGTTATGATCTCCAAGAGTCATGATCCATATGAAAATACTCATCTTTTCATCTACTCATTCTCTAAAATATTCCACAATATTCTATACAATTTCCAACATACATAAGCAGTTGATAGATACACAGTTGTGAACCCATCATTGAATGGCAAAAGCTTCATTCTTTCATATATTTCAACCCGGGTAATTGTGTTTGTATACATTCATATTATATGTAAACATAGACGTAATGGAATGGGGTTCTGTCGGTAGTGATGAGTTTGTGCTTTCCCATTTTTCAGTTTTAATTTTATTTTTCTATTCATATTTTCATTGTCATTTACTTTATTTTTTGTTTAATTTCAAATAAGGCCACAGTAGTTATTTTAATATAGAATTTGATTTTCTAGCCGTCAAGTTGATGAGGACGACATTTAATATTTGAGGACCTGGATGTCTCAATTAGCAAAGGTTAAGGACTCCAAGCATAATTTATCTGAAATAATTTTAACAAGGACAATAACTCAAATTTGACAAACAAGTCCCAACTATCATAGAAATCCATCCAACCCCGACTTTGCATTGCTACCCCACTCTGCGTACGGATATTGGACGAGCCATTTAGCAAATACCATGGTTAAGTAAGCCTTTTAACCACGGTCAAAAACCAGTTTATGGCCATGTTTGTTTCGGATTAAAATCAGTTTTAATTTAAGTCAAAGTTAAACAATCAATATTAACCACATTTTTCATGGGTCCCACAACTTTTCAACCACACATTTCAAAAATTTCTATCACAATCTACAAAAAATTGAATTTTAATCTCCACCAAACACTCACTATATTCAAAGGAATCAAAGCCAGCCAGCAAGCAATCCATTGTAGTAGTACATATGACGGTAGTTCTGTACGTGAGTGTGTACCAAACGGATCCGGTGTGCGCGTAAGTCGAATATTGGATGAATTTTTCCTACGATTGGGTCGCCACCTGGGTTGTGGATGGGGCTTAGCATGAGACCACCAACTTGGGGGCTTCAAATGGGATCCGGTTCGGGTTGCCTCAGAGCCCGCCAGCTCTCTGACCTGAATTATGGAGTTTTGCTGTCAACTCCGGTTTGGACTCGAACTTGGTCCGGACTTAAGTGTTTTTTTTTTTTTTTGGGGAAACCACCGCTGAAGAGGAACCGATAATGGAGAAAGTGGAGTCTGGTAGGGACCTGCGGGCAAAAATCTATGCGAAACTCAGTAAAGAAAACTCGCGCCATCGAGTCGACTCAACTCTCAAGCAATTCGGATACTGATTTTAGGTGGGTTACAAAGCTCGTAAAATAACTATCCGGTTTTGGATCATTAGAAAGTGGGTCGATGGCTTTTGTCTATGAGTATTACCGGTTGACTTTATTTTTATTGAGTAGGATTGCTTTGTAATGATTAGGGTATCTCTAATATACTCTCTATTTTTAAAGAGCATATTCTATTATGTGGAGAACATCTATAAATTTAGAGAGTTAAAATTTTGAAATACTCCAATAAACTCTTTATATTTAACTCTTAATTTTATTATGCGGAGATCAATTCAATCATCTAGAAAATCTTTTCCTTTTATAAAAATTTCATACTTGCAATCAAACACACCTTTGTGGTCATCGAAGTTTGCACTTAATGCCACATTGACTACTGGATTTTAATTTATTTTAGGCTCATCATTAAAGTTTACAAAATATTTTCATTCGAATTGCTTATTCAATTTAACGTCCATTTTTAACTGAAAATCTTACTTCTTCACGTCAAATTGTAGGATTTTCAGTTAAATCCTACAAGTTGGAACACAGACACGCAAGACGTCCAATTAAAAAAATGGATGCCAAACCCCATATTTAAATGAAATAATTTATTTAGTTCAACAGTAAGTCTAAAACAAATTAACGTTCGATCATTTAAGTGCAAAGTTGAGGGGCCATTAGTGAAATAACCATTTTATTATTCTATGATAAAATAGCTTTAACCAATATGAAGATTTTTTTTGCAAAAGATCTGCTATGTGATATGGACAAACATGTCCTCATTAGTCTTATCCTCACTTTACCTCAATACATTATTGATGGTTGTAATTTAAAATTATATATTTAAATTAAATTCAACATATACTTACAAAATAATTTCTTTTCAAGTAGGCAATTTCAATTGGTTGGCTTGTTTGTCAACTTTTGGAGTGATTATTAGCGGTCTATATTTTCTCGGTGAAAAGTGATTTGTTTCACGAAAATTTTCCATACTAGGGGCGGAGGAAATCAACTTGTATGGATCAAATGGATCGATTCGATCTACAGCAAAAACAACATAAATTTTTTTTTTTTTTAATTGGTAGATTTCATTGGATTTTTACATTTAAAAGTAAAGTCGAGAAGATGGGACGAATCTAGTTTGGTTCGATTAGATGGAACTATTCAGTTCTATATTAAAGAAAATAAATGTGTATGGTACAAGTTGTCGTAAAATAGATTATTATGCACTAGATTAGAAAATTTAGATTGAAGGTAACGATCAATTTGGTGCCATCTATCATTCTTAGGGCCCCAACAAGATAATCTGCGATCTCCCCCAGTTTCTTAGCCTTCACTTTGTCACATTTTTTAATTTTTTATAATCAACTTGTCGATATAAGAAATGACACATTTTTAAATTGATTGAATCGAAATAATTATTAAAGTCAATAATTGGGCCAACCTTAAGCAACAAATTAGGCAACGTCTAAAAGGTCAAACTAATGTCCAACGATGAGAGGGTCTGAGATGCCAAATTTGAAGATCGAGTTGGCCGGAAGATGTTTAAGCTCAAGTGAGGTGTGTAAGAATAAAAAATCAATAATGACAAAATTTGACCGGACTTGATGTATAAACGAACAATTTTTTGTCAAACAATCCCATAAACTCATCAAAGTCCAATTTTATGAAGATACATTTGATTTCAAAGTTAACTCGATCTTAAAATTTTGAAAGGATACGCGTTTCTTTAGGAGATATGTCAACGTAATGAATATAAATCAACTCCTATTGTCGTGTATGAAGTTAGTTTCTCATTTTTGGAGATTTGTAACCAACTTGTTATTTGAGCTATAAATTAAAAGCTAATAATACAATTTTCTCTATCTTCGACTTGCACGAGAGGTTTCCATCTATTTTAAAAAGAAATGAGTTGATGTAATACGATTAAACCTCTATAAATAATAGCCTTGGGACAAAGTAAAATCTATTAATTTAGAATAATGATATTC
Source organism: Fraxinus americana (assembly GCA_035079005.1). Lineage (NCBI taxonomy): Eukaryota > Viridiplantae > Streptophyta > Magnoliopsida > Lamiales > Oleaceae > Fraxinus > Fraxinus americana. The sequence goes on along the minus strand of CM068713.1, from coordinate 5,029,955 downwards.
ATCCTCAGTGGGGTTGTAACACAATCTATGTGGCTCTAAATGATTTACTAAGTGAAATGTGAATTTAAATTACTTATTTAATTTCACATATCATTTAGACCCTATTTGATACGCCAAATTTTCAAGGGAACTAGGAAAATATTTTCCACTTTCCACTTTTTTGGCTGTTGGATAGGCGAAATTTTCCATGGAAAATATTTTCTTCTTTCCTCCACACGTGTGCATTTTCCGGCTTGTTGATGAAAAAATTTTCCCACCGTTTTGGTGGGAAAAAATTTTCCAGGCTGGTTGGAAAAAAAAATCTTTTTTTTTTTTTTTTGGCAATGGAAACAAATGTTATAACTAATGGCAAAAATTTTCTTCACTTTAATGGATAATTTTCATGTAAAACTAAGTCAAACGAACACTAAATTTTGATTAAAAATGATTTTTTAAGAAACAATTTTTTTTTTCCTTTTTCTTTCTTTTTTTTTTTTACTTTTTGGCAATGGAAACAAATTTTATAACCAATTGTGGAAAAAATTATCACTTTAGCAAACACTTTTCATGTAAAACAAAGCCAAACGAATAGAAAATTTAAAAAAATTTCGGGTGGAAAATTATATCAATCAAACACACTTGAAATCATTTTCCCTACAAAATATTTTCTAGGCAAATCTTTTCCCTGTAAAATATTTTCTTTCTACCCATTTTCCACCCTTGTAATCAAACGCACCCTTAATGACACAATAACGCCACGTAGACTGTGGTTGTAACCCCAGTGGGGTTAAATAACATTACTCATTAATTTAGCGAATGTTAAATATAAATAAATTAATATTTTATTAATGTACTGATTAATTAATAACTCATTGACTTATCAATGTATTCCTTATTTTTTTAAAAATAATTTATATTGGTATTTATTTTTTCGAACTAACAATTCTATGTATTTGTTTAACCAAATAAAATTCATGAATCTACTTATATTTTCCAAAAATAGATTAAAATAGATTGTACATCGTACTATATTATTCCATTTTACAATATTTAACCAAGAAAAAACTCTATTTAAATAAACCAAAGGTCATAATACATACAACAATAGTTTCTCATCTCAAAGGTGTAAAGAAATCGACAATCAACATTGACACTTGTTGCAGTATTAGAAAACCACAACAAAACTCTTTATCGTGTTAAAAAATGTTAGAGATGAGATCTACTTAAAATCAATTTCAAGAAAAAATAAACAGTAATATAATCATATTTTAGGAAGACATCATAGTTTAATCATAAGGATTATTAATTTACATATTACATGGGATCTATATGATTTTTCGGTTGGGTTACATGTACACAACAACGTACATAATAGTTTACTAACAGATAATGTGACGAGATTTAATTGTATCAAACTCTCATCAATTAAATAACTTTCTCATTATATTTCGGCACTTCATCATTATGTAAATAATTATATATAAGAAGCATTTTTGGTGATTTTGTAATAATACATTATCACATAAATTTAATTAATTATTAATTTAGCACGCTATCCGTGAGTCGGGATCAATCTAAAATGAACTATGCTATGAGTACAGCGAAATTTCATAGAATACATACAGAAATTTGAAATGGATGGACTGTATCCAAACATGGATAAGGGAAAATACAGATACACGTACATGATTTTTTCAATTCAAAATTCTGTTCAAAATTTGGCAACATTTCATGTACTTAAGGAATTATTCATCTAAAATATTATTTAACCAATGCTACAAAATTTTCTAATATTAAAAGAGCAAAACAAAAACAAACGGCCGACAAAAGAGACAAAGTTTCCTTGTTTTAATTCATTTAGAAGAGCTTTGCTCAAAAGTCGCAAGTGATTAAACTCAGTGGGATTTTCTTGAAATTTACGTTTTAAAAATCTTCTTTACATGATTGCCAATTTTTTACTACGACAAAGCGTAGTAAAAAGGCTACGAGGGTGAAATAATTTTTTACATTGTTTGGGAAGGTCCTGTTTTTTAAATTAAAAGTAAAAGAAGACATAATGCTTTGATTTGGGACATAATTTAAAGAGTTATTTTCCTTGCACATGAAATAATTGTCAGGTTTCCTGTAAAAGGCCGATTACTCTTTAATTCTTGGGACCTCTCATTAACTTAATCACAAATTAATTTATGTGACATGTCATCAATATTTAGTATAAGTATCGATGCATAGTATATCATTTTCCTTCTATACATTATTGTAATAATCAAAATTTTATTTATAATAGCACTGTTTTTTTTTTTTTCAGATTTTTTGGCCTCCAAAAATTTTGGACTTGAGGCAGCCGCCGTCTCACGGGCCTAACCTCGAGTTCGGCCCTAGATGGTGTTGAATTCCAAGTGCATTTGGCTAGTAAAGGTAGTGCCTTATGGGGACCCTCGACAACTTCAAATTAAAACTAGATGCAGCACTAGCTGCGACTAGAGAAGGGTATTATTATACAAATAGGGGATGTCATCCGGGATCATTTGAGAGTAGTTGTGGCGGCACAAAATAAGAGCATACGGTACTTTCTTTCGGCTGAAGCAGGTGTTATTCGCGATGGATTGGTCCTTGCCAAAGAAAATGAGCTTGAGGTTGAGGTGGTTGGAAGCGATTCCCTCCCGTGTGGTTCAAAGTTTGCAATCTAACTTCCATTTTGTAACTAGCGAGGCTATTCTTCGGGACATTTTGTAATGAAATTTTTTATGGTAAATTTGATTTCAAAACTCTGTTGTAAATTTTGTTTCAATTTTTTTCTCGAAGACAACAGTTAGATAATTTCCAAGAAAAAAGTCCCTCAACAAAATCCCGTTGTAAATCATAGTATAAAATTTTTGAGCCGTGCTATTGGGAAAACAGGGCATGCCTGGCCTAAAAACAGGGCGTCCATTGGCACCCTATTCTTGAGCCTGGCATTGAGCCGGGCCAAGAAGATTTTCCCAAAATTTTTTCCAGGGTATTTTCACCTTTTTAATGTTAATTATTTTTGTACATATTTATTTTAGAAACGCAAAGACTTTGTTCATTGCACACTCTATTTTGTTGACCCTGTTTTCTATAAAGGTCCATGCAAGCAAATTCTAACACGTTTTGATCGGAGATTCGGACGGAAAATGATGCTATTTATGGACGCGAGAGATGCTCTACGACGAGAGACAAAAATATTCGAATACCAACAATATGATTAAAGGTGATTGCATATTTAACTAACAATCACAAACAACTCAATCAAAGTGAAAATAATCTAAACTCAAGCAAATAGATATGAAATAAGTAAGAGAGAAGATTGGGTGTAGTTTGAAGTGTGAAGAGTTGCATTAGATTCAAATATTACAAGAATTGCTTATTTATAGAGTTCTGGCTGAAGTGGTAGCAATTGGATAAGATCCACGTGGCTTCATCTCCTAGGTCGAAGCCTCACTTCTTATATAGTGCTTTGACTTCAGAGCTTTAGCCACTTAGATAGTGCTTCGGCTCAGGGCTTCAACCACTTTCCTACGCTTCAGCTTCAAGACTTCGGCCATTTACATAGAGGTTCGGCTTTAGGGCTTTAACCACCTGCCTATGCTTCGACTTCAAGGCTTCGGCCACTTACATAGTGCTCTGAAAGAGGCGAAGATTCGGCATCTTTACCTGACTTCTATTTTTGATGCATGGAGTATGAGTATTTTGTTTGGGCTTCTTCTTGAGCATAGATTTTGAGGTGTGAGCTTCTTCTTGAGCCTTGGTTTTGAGGTATAACAATAGTTTCTCAAGTCTATGTATGATTATTTATGTCATGCGTTGACTTTTTATTTTGAGAAGTGATATTCTGATATGGCTTGTTCTTTGCTTGACTTGCACTTCTTTAATTTTTGTAGAAGCCTTAATTTGAATGTTGAGTTGTTTTGAAGAGACCGAAATGATGCTTTAATTTGGCTGAAATTTGATGCAGAGACGAGGCTTTGAAGTGCTAAAGTTATGCCTTAGTTTGTTGATTTTTGATGTATGTGCTGAAGTAGAGATGAAGCGTTAGGGTCATCTTCGGAGGTTTGAATGTAAGCTCCATTTTTACGCTCACTTCAGAATGGTTCATCCATACAGAGGCTTCACCGATGGTGTTAGAGTTCATCTATAGGAGGCATATGATGTCAACCTTGTAGAATTTGGAGGTGATACCTTTTTGGGATCCACCACTTTTTTGAAACGCTCATGATCCTACATGGTGGATAGTTAATCCATACAAAGGCTTTTCCTATGATGATCAGTTTCATCAATGGAAGGCCTATGATGTCAACCTTAGAGAATTTGGAGGTGGTTCCTTTTGGGATCCACATCTTTTTCGAGACACTCACGCTTCCCTAAATTGTGGATGGTTCATCAATTCAGAGGCTTTTCCCATGATGATCATCTTCATTCGTGAGAGGCTTATGATGTCAACCTTAGAGAATTGGAGGTAATCCCTTTTAGAATCTACATTTTATTTGAGGCGCTCATGCTTCCCTATATGGTGGATGGTTCATCCATGTAGAGGCTTTTCCCATAGTATTCAGCTTCATCCATGGGAGGCATATGGTGTCAACCTTGGAGAATTTGGAGGTGGTTCATTTTGGGATCTACCTCTTTTTCGAGATGTTCATACTTTCCTACATGGTGGATGGTTCATCCATGTAGAGGCTTCTCTCATGGTGTTCAACTTCATCCATGGGAAGCATATTATGTCAACCTCGGAGAATTTGGAGGTGATCCCTTTTGGGATACACCTCTTCTTCGATGCACTTATGCTTCCATACATGGTGGATGGTTCATCTATGCAGGGGCTTCTCCCATGGTGTTCAACTTCATCCATGGGAAGCATATAATGTTAACCTTGGAGGATTTAGAAGTGATCCATTTTGGGATCCCCCTCTTCTCCGAGGAGCTCATGCTTTCGTACATGGTGGATGATTCATCATTTCAAGACTTTTCTCATGATGTTCAGTTTCATCTATGGGAAGCATATGATGTCAACCTTGGAGAATTTAGAGGTGGTCCCTTTTGGGATCTACCTCTTCTCCAAGGTACTCATGCTTCCCAAGATGCTTCATTCATGCAAAGGCTTCTCTCATAGTATTCTTATAGGTATTTGAGACGAGCTTCCATTAGGTTGCTTCTCACCTCTCATTGCAAAGTGGATTACTTCTTTACATGTGAGTGGCTTATCCATGTCAAGGGTTTTTCCATGGTGGATGACGCGTAGGCGAAAATGAGGCCTTACATGGTGAATATGTGGAAGGTCATGCTTGTGTATAGGCAAAATACGAAAATGGCCTCAAGTCCTTCAGTAATTTCACGCTTGGGTCTCCCAACCTTTGAACTTATTGATTTTGATCCTCTTATTTTTACTTTTATTTCAATCATACCCTTGATAACTTGCATTCAAACTCTTTCAATTTCGAAACATCTACACTTCAATCCTAAGTTCATATTTTTGTACGCTTTTAGACCTTTTCTCTTCTTTTGCGTTGTTCCCCTTCAATTTGAAATTTTTTGCTTATCACTTGATAGATGCGCCCTTCTTCAATGTTACTCCCTTTATGGCCTATTCTTCAAAGGCCTTTCCTTTGTAAAAAGGTCTTCCAGTAGCCTCTTCTTCCTTCTAATGGCCACTTCATGAAACACCTTCCTTTTAGGGGTTTTTTTTTTAATTCAAGACCACTTCTTCAGCGACCTCTCTTCTTTCGGGGGGTTTTCTTATTCAAGGTCATTTCTTTAGCAGCATCCCACTTTTTAGGGGGTCTTCTTATTTATAGCCTCTTCGTTGGAGACCATTTCCTTTCATGGGTCTTACAAATGGATTTCTGTCTTAGTATGTTCATTTTTTCAAGAAATATTAGCTATCGAGTACTGATGTCAACTCCAAATCTCTTTCTTGGGGATTCCACTTGTTTTTTAAGAACAAATCATTTTCAAAGGGGAAACCAAATAAATATTCCGATAAGTTTTCTTCACGGGAATGCTCGAGGTTGTAGTGGCATTTCCCATAGACGGCACTAATCTATTGACCCAGTTTTCTGTAATGGTCACGTAGACAATAAATGTCGGACACACTTACATCCACATAAGCAAATTACAACACGTTTTGACTGGAGATTCGGATGGTAAATGATGTCGTTTATTAACGTTGAAGATACTCTACGATGCGAGACAAAAATGTTTGAGCACCTACAATATGATCAAATATGATTACATATTTAACTAATAATCACAAATAACTCAACCAAAGTGAAAAAAAATCTAAACTCAAGCAAATATATATAGAATAAGCAAGAGAGAAGATCGGGTGTGGTTTGAAGTGTGAAGAGTTGCATTAGATTCAAATGTTACGAGAATTGCTTATTTATAGAGTTTTGGCCGAAGTGGTAGCCGATAAGAACTACGTGGCCTCATCTCCTACATCGAAGTCTCACATCACTCGGTCAGCTATGCATTTAATACATTGGAAATGGGTTAAGCACCCTATACATTAGGCTGACAATCCCGACATTCATTATTAAAAACATTATATCAATCATTCATAAAGATTACATGCAGATCCTCTAGAAGACAGCAAGGGTTTCAGCTAAAGGGAGCTTCGGGTTGGAGTGAGGGTTCTGTGAAAGGGAGCTTTGTATTGGACGTCTTCGGTGTTAAGAGTTTCATGACAAAGAGTTTCAGCTTCTTCTTTGATTTTTTATATAGTGCTTCGGTTTTAGAGGTTCGGCCATTTAAATAGTGCTTTGACTAAGGGCTTTAGCCACCTACCTACGCTTTGGCTTAAAGGCTTCGGCCACTTACATATTGTTTCGGATGAGACGTCGATTCGTTATCTTTACCTATAACTTCGGTTTGATTTTTGATGACGCGGAGTGTGCGCCTTTTGTTTGGGCTTTTTCTTGAGCCCGGTTTTAAGTCGTTACAAATTCTGTTGCTTAAAAAATTTAACTATTTTCTTGAAATTTATGAAAAATTGTATATCAAAGAATGTGGAATAAAATCCAATATTGATATCTTACGAACGGATATTTGACATGATTTTCCCTTTGTGGATACCACTTTTATTTAGTATCACTTCTCCAAATTGATAACTACAAAAATACGTATAATTATTAACGAAATAGTTGTTAACTTCTATAAAGAAAGGATAAATTTATATGTGCATAATTATTATACATAATGGATAGTGATGGCAATGAGGCGGGTTTGGGGCGGGGCACCCTCACCCCACCCCGTCCCACCACGCCACTCCCCCTCCCCGCCCCGCGCCCCACCCTGCCTTAGATGGGGTAGGGCGGGGCTCGGGGGGTACGGGTTTCCTGCCCCATTTGTTTTTTTTTAATTTAAAATACAAATTCAAAATTGATAACTATAAAAATACGTATAATTATTAACGAAATAGTTGTTAACTTCTATAAAGAAATGATAAATTTATATGTACATAATTATTATACATAATGGATAATGATGGCAATGGGACGGGTTCGAGGCGGGGCACGCTCACCCCACCCCGTCCCACCACGCCACTCCCCCTCCCCGCCTCGCGCCCCACCCTGCCTTAGACGGGGCAGGGCGAGGCTCGGGGGGTACGGGGCGAGGACTTGCCCCGTTTCCTGCCTCATTTGTTTTTTTTTTTTTATTTAAAATACAAATTCAAAATTTTAAAATCCAAAGCGAATAATATTCAAACTAACTATATCAACATTCAAAGCAAGCACTTGAAACAAAAAAATGTCCAAAACAAATAATGTTCAAAACAAATTTTTTTTTTTAATTCTTCACGGGACACCCCGCCCTGCGACCCGCGACGGGGCGGCAAACCTCGCCCCGCCAACCCGTTCGGGGCGGGTTTTTTTGCCCCATTCAGGGAGGGGCCCCACGGGGACGGGGCGGGGTTGGGAAAATTGTCATCTCTAATAATGGATTGCATAGACCCATGTGGAAGAAATCAGGCCATGGATGTGAAGTGTGAAAAAGTCAAAAATTGTAAACTACCGATGGATGGGCATGTCAATTATGTAATGTATTATGTAAACGATTATGTATTTGTAACATAGTCCATAAAGAAAACCCATGTTTCGAAGAAGGCCAATTTTTCCACCAAATTTCTTGTTAAAAGCCTTTAATTAGTGCACATTTGACATGCATTATTACAAACAATAATTTTGACTTTTTATTTTTTTACTTAGCCCCCGTGGGTAATGTTAAAAAAATTGATTAAAATCTAAGTTAAAATCAGCAATTAATTTTTACCATACATTTTATATGATCCATAACTTTTCAACTATACATTCAATCAATTTTTATCACAATTTGCTAAAAAATTGATTTTAATTTCTACCAAACATATGCTTAATTTTATAATAATATTACTCAATTCAACTTACAAATCATGTCCTAAAACTTTTCCAAGCAGAAAATCAGAGCAGACTTTAATAAGGAGCTATTTCTAACCCTAAAACAGTAACTTCAACGAGTTTCACTCTCTACAACTTTGTAAAAAGCCATAGCCACCTTTTTTAGTATTGAAAAGGGCAAAAATAAGTTGATTTTCTGCATGGCTTGAAGCCATGTTTGGCAATGTTCATTTTATATGCTTAAAAACTCTATCAAACTGAACTATCGTAACCTTCGGAGTTGGGAGTTTCATCATTTCACTATTGAATCATAAACCCAACCATCAAACTAAAAAAAACGAAGAAATTTGAAATGATCAATTACTATATAATCACCATGTCACCAACCTTAACCTAGAAGATTTGAGGCAATGAAAGGCATGCTAAAAGGACTAAAAGTAGCAATAATTTTGATACAATAGAATGTCTGTTCTTTGTTACAATGTAAATTACTAGGTATAATTTTCTTCTCTCTCTCGCTCTCTAATATGATATATGTTCAATCCCTACAATGGCTACATAATGTTCAAGGCTGATTTTTTAGCATGTTTTATCGACTGGATTCTCAACTTCTCGATATTATTCGACAGTATTAAGAAACAAAAATATGTTACAATTTTATCAATTGTAATTGCTTAGTACTACTTATTCTAACATGTTCTTCTAAAAAATAAGTTAATTGTTGTACATTGCATTGTCTATCACATTATCTAATTTTGTTCGTTGATAGTTTATCCTCGTGCCTCAGGTCTTAACCGTTGTGGCAAGAGCTGTCGTCTCCGTCTCCGGTGGCTTGATTACCTTCGACCGGATATAAAACATGAAGCTTTTACACTGGAAGAAGACATACACGCTCTACAGTAGCTTGAGAAGCAAGTAAGTTTAATTATACATAAAATTATATAATTATTTAATGTCAATTAAGACATTTTCTCTCTTAATTTTAATTAATTGACCATTTAAAAGGGGCGTACCTCTGAAGCTCGCAGTGTAAGAATTATAAAAGGGAAAAAGGAATCCTAAAGTTTCGCATATGTACACTGTTAATGCATGTATATATTGAAGTGTGTATAATTGCTGTTTGGACGAGCCATAGATTTTTATTTATTTAATTATTTATTTTTTACCATGGTTAAGCGAGCCTTTTAACCACGGTCAAAAACCAACTTATATTTAAATGAGCCAGCCAGCGAGCAATTGTGATAGTACACATGACAGTAGTTTCTGTACCGTGAAACTTCTGAAAACAAAAAATGATGAAGATGATCGGAAATCCACCTCGATCAAATCCCACAGTTATAATACCACCATCATGTAACTACCATTTTGCAGACGATCCAACGGCCACCATTCACACACCCCTTAACATTTGTACAGCATTACAACGTCATATACAGTCGAACAAAGACGGCGTTGTAACGGAAGAAAAAGGAAATGGTGTCGTAATGGTACAAGAAGATCTGCTTGATGATTTTGATTTTCCGGTTGATGCATATTCGTGCGATGATTTTCGGATGTTTGAGTTTAAGGTGAAGATGTGTGTACGTGTAAGGTCACATGACTGGACAGATTGCCCGTTTGCTCATCCAGGCGAGAAGGCTCGCCGGAGGGATCCCCGGAAGTTTCAATATTCAGCCGCAGGATGCCCTGACTTCAAGAAGGGAGTGTGTAGAAAGGGGGATTCGTGTGAATACTCACACGGCGTATTTGAGAGCTGGCTCCACCCGGCTCGCTACCGTTCGCAGCCTTGCAAGGATGGTACCCACTGCCGGCGCCGCGTCTGTTTCTTCGCCCACACAGCGGATCAGCTCCGTGTATTTTCCTACACGAGTCCGGACTGCTCCCCAAGTCGAATCGGTCAGGAGACGTCCTCTAAAAATGCTTTTGGACATTCTCCAACTTCGTCTCCTGCGACTGGGTCGCCACCTTTGTTGCGGATGGGCCTTAGCATGAGCCCACCAACTTGGGGCCTTCAAATGGGATCCGGTTTCGAGTCTCCTCGTCGGAGCCCGCCAGCTCTCCTACCCGGATTCTGGAGTTTGCCATCAACTCCGGTTTGGACCCGGACTCGGTCCGGACTCAGTGTGTTCGACCTTTTGGAAACCACCGCTGAAGAGGAACCAGTAATGGAGAAAGTGGAGTCTGGTAGGGACCTGCGGGCTAAAATCTATGCGAAACTCAGTAAAGAAAACTCGCTCCATCGAGTCGACTCATGCAATTCGGATACTGATTTTGGGTGGGTTTCAGAACTGGTAAAATAACTACCGGTTTTGGATCATGAGCAATCGGGTCGATGGTTTTGACTGTGAATTTTACTCGTTGACTTTATTTTTATTGAAGAGGATGGTATTATTAGTGTAATTTGATTTCTGATTTTCGATTTTCAATATTAAAATTTCGTGCTGTAAATTAATTTTCAATTCGAGCATGCTTTCTATTTTATTTCGAGTTAATTTTCTTTAGAGCGTGTTTTAATTGTCTTTATTTTTTTTTTTTTAAAATGTCATTTTTCACCCAAATTCTTACTTTTAAAGTTTGATTGACTGACGTTCTTTTTTAATAAAAATATTTTCCAAAATGATCATATATTTCTCAAAAAGGAAAAGATTTTTTCTTTGGAGAGAGATATTTTTATTTGTTTAAATTTTCTAGAGGCTCTCTCTCTCTCATCCACTCATCAATAAAAGTTGGACAAATATAATATTTTCTAAATTAAAAATTAAATTAATCAAACACATTTAAATAATTTCCAACTTGATTGACTTTATTTTTCATGGAAAATATCACTTTTCACCCAAATTCCTATTTTTGGAAGTTTGATTGACAATTTTTTTTATGGAAAATATTTTATAACTTTTGGTCACGTAACCATATTTTTCTCGAAAATAAGGAAAACATTTTCTTTAATGAGATGTGATTTTTATTTTCCACGTATTTCATTTACTCTCTTTTATCTATCCATTCTCTCTTATCTACTCACCGATAAAAAATGGACAGATATAATATTTAATAGGTTGAAAATTAAACCAATCAAACACATTTAAGTAATAATTTACATACAAATAAGTTCTAGACAATTCAATTGTTTAAAATTTATTTTCTTTCCATACAAATTCTGTAATCGCAATCAAACGCACATTTATTTTCTTTTAATAAAAATTTCATACTTACAATCAAATACACACTTGCAGTCATCTATGAAGCTAAATGAACATAATGTTTGACATATGGGTTGACCGACCACTCACATTGCATGTGGGTCCCGACCTGAATTAAATACTACCGACCTCCCCATGTGTGTGTGTTGTGTCATCCCCTATGTCAAGCATTATGTTTGTGTAGCAAAACTCTATGGTCATTGAAGTTTGCACCTAATGCCACATTGACTACTGAGTTTTAATTTATTTTAGGCACATCATTAAAGTTTACAAAATATTTAATTCGGATCGCTTATTCAATTTTACGTCCATTTTTAACTGAAAATCTATCTTCTTCGCATCAAATTGTAGGATTTTCAATTAAATCCTATAAATTGGAACACAGACATGCAGGATCTTCAATTAAAAAACAGACGCCAAACCCCATTGATTTGAATGAAATATTTTATATAGTTCAGTGATAAGTCCGTAACAAATTAACATTTGGTCAAGTGCAAAGTTGAGGGGCCATTAGCCATTTTATTATTCTATGATAAAATAATAAAGCATATGGCTTTACCAACAATTTAATTAAACTATGTGCTACTAAGTATTAATTTAATAACTTTAACCAATATTCGACTTACAAATTCAGGTTTATCTTCAAAAGATATGTTTTTTGATATGGATAAGCATGTCCTCAATAGTCTTATCCTCACTTTACTTCATACATTATTGATGCTTGTAATTTTAAATTAAATTCAACATATACTTACAAAATAATCTCTTTTCAAGTAGGCAATTTTAATTATGTGGCTTGTTTGTCAACTTTTGGAGTGATTACTAGCGGTCTATATTTCCTCGGTGAAAAGTAATTGGTTTCAAGAAAATTTTACGTAGTAGGGACGGAGGAAATTAACTTATATGAACCAAATGGATCGATTCGATCTGCAGTAAAAATAACATAAAAACTATTTTTTGTAATTGGTAGATTTCGTTGGATTTTAAAATTTAAACGTAAAGTCAAGAAGACCAGACGAATCTAGTTTGGTTCAATTACATGGGACTATTCAATTCTATATTAAAGAAAATAAATTTGTATGGTACAAGTTGTTATAAAATAGGTTATTATGCACTAGAGTAAGTATAATATATTGTTAATTAAGACTATAATTTAGATAGAGGGTAATGATCAATTTGGTGTCATCTATCAGTCTTTGGCCCCAACAAGATAATCTACGATCACCACCAGTTTCTTAGCCTTCACTTTGTCGCATTTTTATTTTTTTATAATCAACTTGTTGAACTAAAAAAATGACTAGACATTTCGAAATGGATTGAATTGACATCACGATTAAAGTCAATAATTGGGCCAATAGAAGGCCAATCTTAAGCAACAAATGAGGGAACGTCTAAGGTCAAACTCATGTCGAACGATGAGAGAGTCTCGGATGCCAAGTTTGAAGATCGAGTCGATCAAAAAGATGTTCAAGCCGAAGTGAGGTGCAAGAATAAAATAAATCAATAGTGCCATAATTCGACTTGACTCAATGTTATAGTTGTTACGGGTTAATGAACAGAATCGACACGTGGCGTCACATCACGACGGTGGGACCAGCTTGATTAAATCAGGTTACGATTCTCTAGCTTCAGTCGTGGGTTCCGAGGCCCTCACTAGTACTCTGAGACCCCTGCTGCTAACGTCCGAGGCTCATTAAAGGCCCACTTACGAGGATTCACTCATGATGAAAATTTCCAACAAATGATTGATGTGACTCTTGTGTAAAGTTTGTTTATGTCTTGTCTTGTCAATGTAAGAACATTTAATGTTTTGTAAGGCTAGGAGAGTCAACTTGATGGCTAGGACTTGATGTCTTGGTCGAGGAGATGGTGCCACGTGTAATTTGATCCAAAGGTCACAATTTGTGTTGTAACACTATAAATACCCCAACCATGTAATACTAAAGGGACTAATGCAAAATTGGAGAACAAACTGAATCTTTTGGAAACATATTGCTCTCTTTTTACTACGAAAATTACAACTACACAATCCTGTTATTTATCGATTGGTTTCTTATACAATCGCGTTCTTTCTTCATGCCGGAGGCCCGAACTCTGACGTCTCGTGTGGCGAGCTCCTCCCACGCCCGGATTCTGGAAATTTTCTGACCGTTCATCGGCACAAGCGTGTTGGACAAGGCTTGCACGTGCACGAGACATTTTCCGGCGAACTTCCGGCGACCTCTCTGAATCTTTTCTTCATTTTAGGTATTTTCTCCTTACGTAGTTGTCTTCTTTCCTCCTTTAAACACCTTTTCCTGTACTGTTCATCACCATCCTCAAACTAAAATGTCTTCCGAGGCGTCTCTAGCTATGAGAGTAGTTAGAAGTGGAGAGGAGTCAGTATCTGGGGCCTCTGGCGAGTGGTATAGTACGACCGAAGAGCCCATAGATTACGAGGCGGGATGGGGGGCAGCCAAAATCCAATCCAATATCACTTCTGCCAAACTAGACGAACTTAGGCAGACTTATAACATCCCCCATTACGTTAAACTCTTAGTCCCTGATGCTCACGAAAGAGCTTGTTTTCCGAGGCCCAATTGTGTGGCCTTCAGTGAACACCTGTTTAAGGCAGGTGTGCGTCTGCCTCTGCACCCCTTCTTTAGGGCGGTGTTGAGGACCTTTATGTTATCCCCCACCCAAATCCTTCCCAATGGGTGGAGCCAAGTCGTGGGGACCTACTTCCTGTGGAAGGAAGTGTCTCTGGGCGAGGACCTCCCACTTCATGTTTTCGAGTCCCTATTCCATGCTAGGGTCGTGGGAAAAGATGACTCAAAGGGGTGGTATTACATTACCCCCTGGGGTTCCCACGCCCCTTTTGTGGTTGGGCTCCCCTCTTCCATAAAGGGGTGGAAGGAGTCGTGATTCTGGGTGACGGGTAGGTGGCAGATGGTGGAGGGAGACGCTGTCCCAGTTGTTGCCGCGCCGACCCAGTACTACGAGGCTTGTGAGTGTCACCTTAAGTTCTTATAGCTTCGTCGCATGACACGTCGATATCTGTTTGTTGATTGCAGATTGTAGCACGAGGTACGAGCTTTCCGAGGCTGAGTGGGCCATTGTAGAGGACATTTACCAACGATCTCCGAGGCTCCGAAGCTTCTCCCATTTGATCGAAAGAAGCAGATACTTCATAGACTTCGGACTGATGGCCCCCAAGGGTAAGAGGCGGCCTTACTTTAATTGAGCGCACCGAAATCGAAATCGACTCCTATCTTTTCTTAATTACGGACAAGTTCATCAAGAAGGAGTATGCTCGATATGGCCAAAGACGTATGAGGGCCACGTCTATTGCCGGGGCGAAGGCACTAAAGCCTGGATCCTCTGGGGCGAAGCAAGTGAAGTCCAAGTTGGACCGCCTCAGTAAAAGCAAGAATGATAAGGAGGCCGAGGAGGAAGTGCCGAAGGAGGCCCCGAAAGGAGGTAAGCCAGCAATGGCTAAGGGCAAGGGCGTGGCTGAAGAGCCACAAAAGAAGAGGAAGTTGGGCCCAGGTGGGGGGTCATCAAGCTTTGGGACCACTGTGTCCTTTCCTGAAAAGGTGCTTAAAGCGCCAAGCTCCTCCAATCTTCAATTGATGCTGCGTTGGTGGCCCAATCCAGGAAGATCGTCATGGATGACGTGGCGAAAGCAGAAGGGGCCACCAAGAAGAAAGTTGTGGAAAGGACCTCGGGAAAGTAAAGTTTGAAAATGACAAAGTTCTGACTTTTATACTAGTTAAGGATTCAGCCCCAGCCGTTGGATCAGATCTCAGTTAATCTGAGGCGTTCAAAAATGCACAAATCTTAACCCTTGAAATCAAACGTTTTCTCTGCATCAACGCTCCAGATCTATGCGTGCACGAACCAACATTGGCTCGCGCATGGACCTGTCCTCGAAACCACGCATCCTAATAATTAGCCATCATTGTGCATTAAATAAAAATAGCTGTACGGCTATTGAAATTCGTCTCGATGCAGTTAATGTGCCTTGGAAACATAAGAAACTGTCATATCACGGGCACTAATGTCTATGGACGTCTCCTCGCTTCGCCTCGTCTAAAAGGAATTCAGCTTCGGCCAGTTTGAATATGAACTCGCCTCGTCCAAAAGGAAATCAGCTTCGGCCAGTTCGAATATGAACTCGCCTCGTCCAAAAGGAATTCGACTTGGCGATTCGAATATGAACTCGCCTCGTCCAAAAGGAATTCAGCTTCGACCAGTTCGAATATGAACTCGCCTCGTCCAAAAGGAATTCAGCTTCGACCAATTCGAATATGAACTCACCTCATCTTGGCACGGCTCCGGTAAGAACTTCGCTTTTTACGACTTTCTTAGAAATGGTGTGAAGTACAGAAAATTCAGACTTTGAAAGTCCACGCCTGACATAAATAACCACACATGGACTTGGGGGACTATTGTTACGGGTTAATGAACAAAATCGACACGTGGCGTCACATCACGACGGTGGGACCAGCTTGATTAAATCAGGTTACGATTCTCTAGCTTCAGTCGTGGGTTCCGAGGCCCTCACTATTATTCCGAGGCCCTCACTAGTACTCTGAGGCCCCTGCTGCTAACGTCCGAGGCTCATTAAAGGCCCACTTGCGAGGATTCACTCATGATGAAAATCTCCAACAAATGATTGATGTGACTCTTGTGTAAAGTTTGTTTATGTCTTGTCTTGTCAATGTAAGAACATTTAATATTTTGTAAGGCTAGGAGAGTCAACTTGATGGCTAGGACTTGATGTCTTGGCCGAGGAGATGGTGTCACGTGTAATTTGATCCAAATGTCACAATTTGTGTTGTAACACTATAAATACCCCAACCATGTAATACTAAAGGGACTAATGCAAAATTGGAGAACAAACTGAATCTTTTGGAAACATATTGCTCTCTTTTTACTACGAAAATTACAACTACACAATCCTGTTATTTATCGATTGGTTTCTTATACAATCGCGTTCTTTCTTCATGCCGGAGGCCCGAACTCTGACGTCTCGTGTGGCGAGCTCCTCCCACGCCCGGATTCTGGAAATTTTCTGACCGTTCATCGGCACAAGCGTGTTGGACAAGGCTTGCACGTGCACGAGTGGACCCGGCATCTGTTGGCAACATTTTTTGGGGTCAACAATAGTAGCGAATTGATCTCTAACTTGTATAAACGAGCAACTTTCTGTCAAACCATCCCATAAACTCGTTAAAAGTCCAATTTTATGAAGTTACATTTTGATTTCAAAGTTAACCCGCTCTTAAAATTCTGAAAGGCTACATGTTTCTTTAAGGCGACATGTCAACCTAATGAATATAAAACAACTCCTATTGTCTTAAGTAATCATAATAAAATGTTAAGACTAAATAGTTCATTTTTTAGATGTATGGAGTTAGTTTCACCCTTTTAGAGATTGGACCTTGGTACATAAAAAAGTGTACATAAGGGTGTCATTTCCTCACATGGGGTTGGCAGCACACCATGTGAGGGAAATAACACCCTTATGTACACTTTTTTTTATGTACACGAATCATAATTCTTAGATATTTGTAGCTAACTTTTTATCCGAACTATAAATTAAAAGTTAATAATACATTTTTCTCTATCTTTGACTTGCACGAGAGGTTGTCGTAGGTTTTAAAAAGAAATGAGCCAATGTAATACAATTAAATGTTAAGTGTTAAATGCCAATAAATTAATAATTTACTGATTAATTGATAACTATTGCTTATCCATGTATTCCTTATTTTTATAAATAATTTATATTGGTATTTAGTTTTTCTAACTAACAATTCTATGTATTTGTTTAATCAAGTAAAAATCAAGAATCTACTTATATTTCCAAAAATAGATTGTACATAATACTATATTATTCCATTTTACAAATATTTAACCAAGCAAAAACTCTATCTAAATGAACCAAAAGTCGTAGTAATACGTCAGTAGTCTCTCATTTCAAAGGTGTGAAGAAATCAACAATCAACTTTGACACTCTTTCGTTGCAGTATTAGCGCCGGTTTGAGCCCCATTTTTTTTTTTCTTAAAATGCATTTTGAAATAGTAATTTGAGAGAGAATGCGTAGTTAAAAATAGAAAAAAAATTTGGATTTGTGTGTAATATTATTTTATTGAAAAAATTTGATTGAAAATAATAGAGTGAAAAATACATTTTGAAAATAATGGAGACCAAATAAGAGTTTAAAAAATCAAAACAAAACTTATTATCGTGTTAAAAAAAAGTTAGAAATGAGATCTAATCTGACAATCAATTTTAAGAACAATACAAACAATAATAAGCAGGTGAACGTGGAGACTAAAGGTCATGAGTTCGAATCCCCTATCAACACTTCCTCGGTCGAGCATGTCGTACCGGGCTTGACTAGTGTGGTTTACCTCTCCTGTGTGGTTTGGGAGCTACTGCACATGGAACAGAGTTTATCTAGTGCGCACTCACAATAATCGGGGCTTCGCTAGCGAATAGCGGCTGCGGATTCCTACGTACAAAAAAAAAAAAAAAAAAAAAAATATATATAGATATATATATATATATATATATATATATATATATATATATATATATATATATATAAACAATAATAGAATCATATTTGAGGAAGACCTCATAATTTAATCATAAGCATTATTAATTTTTATATTGTAAGTGTTATGCCCTAGACCCAATCGATTTAGGTTATAAACACTTTTCATATGTTTAATACATTTAATTATGACAAGATCTATTATTTATTTATATTGCTTTTCTATTGAAATTATATTAAATAATAGAATCCGTAGATTTAAGTCTTTTCAATTTGTTAATCACAAGGAGTTGTGATTGTGAGGTACAAATTACAATATGGCTGAATCTTAAATTATCCATGGTCGAAGTGATAACGAGACACGGATATCGTTATTGCGGACAGACCATCGCGTGTGGCATTCTTACTTGTGAAGTAAGTAGCTGATCTCACAAGCTAAAGTGTGGTGACACTTGAGTGAACACGCGGATGCTTTGTTATAGAACAAAACATTGGAGACCCGCTGGGAGATTCCACATGGATAACTATCTGAGTGTTAGTGGTTAATCTCTAACGTTCGGCAGTGAAATTGATCCTTTGACTTGAGGTCATTATAGTACCTTATATGAGGACGGTCATACTTTGGTGGTGTTGGATGTTACTGGTCGCTAATACAGCATCATTCGGGTATGTCAAGAATCATATGAAGGTTGTGAATGATCAATAGAGAATTCGTCACTCTTAGATAGTAAGAGAATATGATCTACATTTTATCCAGTTAAGTTGATTATGAAATCCTTGGCCAAGGTGAACTCATAAGTCGAAAAGGAGTTTTCGATTACATTGACTAAACAGTAGGATAAAAGATATGATCGATAATCGAGATTGACACATATCCATATTTCATAATTGATTGGATCATATTGACGAGCGGATTATAATTTCAAGGTAAACGAACAAGTTTTGGTTTGTCACATCACATGACATTTCCCATCACATGTATTGCCTTGACACATTGCTAGATGTCAATCAGGGACGACGAATCTGAATGAGTGATAAATTAAAAGGGGTGTTTTAATTTATCGATGTTTTGATTAGATCAAAATAATAATTCAGACGTTAGACATCGTGATCGGGAACCTAATGGGTCACACACAAAAGAGAACCAGAAGAATGAGATTTACCAATTAATTAATTAACAAGCGTTGGGTAATTAATTAATTGGATTGCTTATTAATATACCAAAATTAATTAATTGGATTAATTAATTCATGGACCGGATTTTAATTAATATGATTAATAAAGTATCGGACCGAGTTTAGCTTCAAGAGGGGCCGAGCCCACTTGGGCTTATATTAATATGATACTAGGGTTTGAAAACTGTAGAGATTTTATTTTTATTCTTGCTAGCACAAGAAGAGAAACCCTAGCTACCATTCTTGTTCTCTGTGTGGATCACCATTGGAGGCTGGACAATTGGACAGCTTGGATTGCAGATCGTGATCATTGGAGTTCGTGAATCAACAAAGGGTTTTATAGAATTCATCAAGGTATAATTCTAATCACAGTTTCTATCTAAATACATTGCAGATCCTTGGTGGGAATTGAAAATTGTTATAATTCCGCTGTGCATGATTAAGTAAATTCCCAACATATATTACGTGGAATCTATATGATTTTTTTAATAATGCATTATCTCATAAATTTAATGAATTATTAATTTAGCATACTATCGAATATCGATGGGTAAGTCGGGATAAAATATTATTTAACCAGAGTTATCGAATATTAAATTATCGAGAATCTACTGTCGGCACTGCAATTCCTCCTTAAAAAGAACAAAACGGCCGACAAAAGAGACAAAGTTTCCTTATTTTAATTAATTTATAAGAGCTTTGCCCAAAAGTCGCAAGTGATTAAACTCAGTGGGATTTTCTTGAGATTTGCATTTTAAATCTTCTTTACATGATTGTCAATTTTTTACCACGACAAAGTGTAATGGGAGCATTCTTGGGATCTGTTTGGCTATTTGTTTATTCACTTGCCCAAAAAAGGCTATGATGCTTGAAATAATTTTTTACATTGTTTGGGAAGGTCCTGTTTTTTAAATTAAAAGTAAAAGAAAACATAATCGTGAATGCTCTGATTTTGGACATAATTAAAATGGAGTATGGGATTATTAGTGAACTAAGTTTGGACTATATTCTGCTGTTGTTGCTGTTGCTGTTGATTTTTTTTTTTTTTTTGGGTTTTATTCGGCAACTTCAAATGAAAAATAGATGCAAGTCGAGGAGGATATTATACAAATGGGGGATGGGGGATGTCATCCGGGGTCATTTGAGAATTGAGAGTGGTTGTGGCGGCACAAAATAAAAGTATACGGTGCTTTCTTTGTGTTGATGATGCTGAAGCAAATGTTATTCTCAATGGATTGGTCATCTCTGTCATTTTACGAGGATCAGCTTTTTTCCCCTTTACAATAACCTTGTGATTTTTCACATCAATCTCAATATTCTCGACTCCTAAAGTTACATCAAAAACCAATTAGCATTTAACCCATATTCATATTATACAAAAATTCACCTAAAATCAAAACCCATATCAGATTAAGAATATTGGGACCTTCAAACTTGCAGAGGCATCGAAGCACTTCATCTTGACATTCTTCACAAGGAATATGAACACCCAATACAATTACTGCATCTGGGTTGCCAAAGAAAGTGATTCCCAAAGTGTAATTCAAAGTTCGCAATCTGACTTCCATTTTGCACCTAGCGAGGCTATTCTTCGTGACATTATTATGTTAAATTTGATGTCAATAAATAAAAGAATTCAGTGCAGAATTATGTAAAGAAATTTTCAATGGAAAAATCCGATTTCAAAATTCTGTTTTTAATTTTTTCTCGAAGGCATCAATCAGATAATTCGCAGGGGAAAAAGTCCCTCAACCAAATCCCACAGTTAAAAAAAAATTCCAAGGAATTTTCTCCTTGTTAGTGATAAATTTTTTTTTGTACATATTTATTTTAAAACGCAAAGACTTTGTTCACTGCAAATTCTGTTGCTAAAAAAAATTACCTATCAAAGAATGTGGAATAAAATCCGATATTGATATCCTTATGAACGGATTTTTGACATGATTTTCCCTTTGTCGATACCGCTTTTGTTTAGTATCACTTTTCCTGATCGATAACTACAAAAGTACATATAATTATTAATGAAATAGATGTTAAATCATAAAGAAAAACCTTGTTTCGAAGAAGGCAAACTTGTCCACCAAATTTCTTGTTAATAGCCTTTAATTAGTGCATGTTTGACATTGCAGAATTACAAACAATACTTTTAACTTTTTATTTTCTTATTCAATACTATAATAATATTACTAAATTCAACTTACCAATCATGTCCTAAAACTTTTCCAAGCAGAAAATCAGAGCAGACTCTAATAAGGAGCTATTTCTAACCCTAAAACAGTAACTTCATCAAGTTTCACCATCTTCAGCTTCGTAAAAAGCCATAGCCACCTTTTTGAGTATTGATAAGGGCAAAAAGAAGTTGATTTTCTGCATGGCTTGAAGCCATGTTTGGCAATGTTGATTTTATATGCTTAAAATTCTGTCAAACTTAACTATCGTAACCTTCCTCGTTATATAACTTTGGAGTCGGGTGAAGAACATAGACGGAGTTTCATTTCACGATTGAACCATAAACCCAACCATCAAACGGAAAAAAAAAAAGTGAAATTAAATTTAATCCCACAAAAAACGAAAGAAAATTTTGAAATGATCAAGTGCTAAATTTTGACCATGTCACCAACCTTAACCTAGAAGATTTGAGGCAAAAATAGAAGTGGAAAATGAAAGGTTCCGTAAAGTCCAGCATGCTAAAAGGAGTAAAAGTTGCAATAATTTTGATGCGATAAAATGTCTGCTCTTAACTTCTTTGTTACAATGTAAATTACTAGGTACTTGCCTGTCTATATAATTTTCTTTACTCACACACTCAAACAAACACACACACACTCTCTCTCTTCATGTGTAGAAATTATGTCGTAGGCAGCTAGCCATGGGAAAAACTCCTTGCTGCGATAAGACTAAACTGAAAAAGGGGCTTTGGTCTGCAGAAGAAGATGCAACCCTCAGGAATTACATTAAAAAATATGGCACTGGTGGCAACTGGACAACCTTTCCTCACAAAGCCGGTCTCTCTCTCTCTCTCTCTCTCTCTCTCTCTCCACACACACACACACACACATTTTTTACCAAAACTTGACTAGGGTTCTTCATTTCAATGCAATTCATGTTCAGTTGTAAATTTTCTTTAAAAGGGTTGCCCTATTCAGTAAATTTGATCTTGTTGACATTGGTCAGGAGTTCATTTTTGTTCCTATTTTTGCTCTATGATCATGCACTAGACATCAGACTGTTCTTTGTCAGATTTGGGACCATTTAATATGGTATATATGTTCAATCCCAACAATGGCTGCATAATGTTCAAGCTTAATGATTTTCTAGCATGTTTTATCGACTGGATTCTCAACTTCACTATATTATATGACAGTATTAAGAAACAAAAATAAGTTAAAATTTTATCAATTGCAGTTGTTTAGTACAAGTATAACATGTTTTTCAAAAAAATAAGTTAATTGTTGTACATTGCATTGTTCTAGTTTTGTTCACTGATAATTTATCCTCGTGCCTCAGGTCTTAACCGTTGTGGCAAGAGCTGTCGTCTCCGGTGGCTTAATTACCTTCGACCGGATATAAAACATGAAGCTTTTACACCAGAAGAAGACTATATAATATACACACTCTATAATAGCTTGGGAAGCAAGCAAGTTTGATTATACATAAAATTATATAATTATTTAATGTTGTTTTTAAAGTTAATTAAGACATTTTATCTCTTAATTTTTATTAATTTACCTTCTTTTTTTTATAAATTTATAGATGGTCTGTCATATCATCTCATCTACCCGGAAGAACCGACAATGATGTGAAAAACCACTGGAACAGCAAGTTAAAGAAGAAGCCAATGGCAGCTGCATATGGTTATCACCCCGCAAAAAATATCGACGCCACCACTGCGGTCGCCAATGCTACCACCACCACCATGACAACGATCACCGACCTCTTGACTTCAACCACCAACACTTTGGTTCCCACATTTTCAGCTCAAGAGACATCTCCTATAATGCCATGTTTAACTGACAGTAGGAGATACCCAAGTTTTTCTTCATCATCCAGACAAGATTCGGCCATTTCGGGAACATTTGCTCGGCTTGGAGAAAATTTCATGTTTGGCAATGGCAGTTTCAGTAAGGGGATTCCAATGGATGATATTGGCAATGGATATTCTTATGAAATTCTGAGTGAAATTTGGTCCCAAGAGGCAACCATTGAAGGCGTCCCTAATTTGAATTGAAATAAAAAAGAGATGTGTTTTCTCATGTAGCTTAGTTCATAGTATATGGGATTGTTTATTGATACAACACATAAACATTTGATACAAATTACTCTGGGGAAAAATGAATTGACAGCCAATGAGCGATCAGCCGAAGTAGGTACCCCGTACCCCTGCGGAAGGAGTACATTAATGATCTTAGTCTTCGTTATGTGAATATTTATGATGAAGCATAATAACGGTTTCAAATCGGACGGGACTGCTTGAGTTGTAAACCAGTTGACTCACGAAGAATTGAATGGAATCTATCAATTTGGATTAATACAGCCAAATTATTAAAGGTTGGGAACACATGTTGAAAAAAGGTTTGGGACTAAAGTGCAAAAGTCTGTAAAGGTTGGGAAGTTTACTGCAATTTACCCTAATTTTTTTTTTTTTTATTTGGAAAAATTGAAGGCAATGATATACAAACATACCAAAATTTCTAGACCTAAAGAAACCCCCGTTGTAAGAACGCTACAAATCCAACAGAAGATATTAGAAATAAAAGAAAAGGCAAAGCAAAAGCCTTTCTTTTTTTTTACAGAAATTAAAGTGAATCAACATAGCTGTGGAAGTTTTCAGTTTTGATTGTATTACAAGCTCAATTGTAACATATAAAGCAGCAATGACACACATTTTACCTCCAAACATTAAATCGAATGGAAAATAATTTGGTATTATCTATACATACATGTACTCTAATGGACAGGCAGAAATTTAGTTTCGCAAAACAGGGTGGTAGCGGCAGCTCACGATATGTTCTCCATCTTTATACAATTTCTTCAAAGTTGAGCTGACAACTGCAAAAGAGACCGTCAAAAGCATTGTCACGTCAAATGGTTTGTGATTCACTTGAATCCATCATAATCAAACATTATCAAAGCAAGAGCAGCACTACGAGCTCAACACTGCAATAAGTGGGTAAGGCTCTCACACACTAAAAATATGAGAAAAAAGAAATTGTAACTAATGATTTTATAGTAAATGTAGATATTTGATATCAGCAAATGAGTGTGCAGCAACAGTTTTCTTTTTTAAGTCTCAGTAGCACAGTCCTCATTGATACTAATAGCCAGAGGACGCAAACAACAACATTTGTCATGGAAAACCGGCCAGGCCTGAAAGTCGGTCATGTTTACAAGTGTTCTTCAGAGGTCGAAACCTTTTTTGTGAGGAACCATTTAGGTTTGCTTTATATGAAGGCAATTTAATTAGGGTGTGTATGTGTATAAAATTATTCTTGATCTCTGGTTTAATCCTGGTCGAACCCATGGACCCTTGATCCGTTACGTTGCCTGAGTCAGGTTTTAAAACATTGATAACTGATACATTAAAAATGACCTTGTTAAAGTGCCATCTCTGCCTGCAATGCAGCAAGCTCGTCTTCCTCTTCTGTATTCTTGCGAGCAACCGGACGTACAGGTTGCTTTCCAGCAGGCACTTGAACTTGAGCAGCAGGGGCGGTTGTTGCAGGTTGCAGGAGTTGTTCCTCCAACTCAGCTCCTTCCAGCTCTTCAAGTTCTGCCTCTAATTCATCCTGTGAAAGTAAAGGGATACAATACTGTCAAAAGAAGAACTCCCAATAAAAAGGCATTTTTCGTTTTTTGGTTCTTTTGACCAAATGAACAGGTTATCAGAAATTGGAGAATGCAAACTTCATCAAAATCAGCCGCTGCACCAATTGGTGCTGACAGTGCTTCTTGAATCTGTTTCATATTTTCGGTCTGCTCATTGATCTCATCCATTGTCTTGTCCACATCATCAATATTACTGAAATGGTAAAGGCAAGTAGAGAATGTGAGGGAACATAATCCTGTGCATTTTGAAGGATCTTATATCAAGATAACAAAGAATAAAAACAGTGACAAAATTAGACAATGTAACCATATTCAAACTTTAGGTATCCGATACCCTCACTCCATTCATTTACGGAGATATTTTTAGATATTAAAGTTTCTCTTGAAGAAATGTAGTCACCACTGGAGCTACAAAGAAATATCTAAATTATGAGCTCAACACAACAATTTTCAATCTTGGTGCAGCCTTTGAAAGTATATCTTGATTGTCTACGAAACTTATACAGTTATACTTAAGTCAACCATGCAAAACCGCATCAAGTTTATATCAGTTCCCATGCTGCTGTATTAATTAAATTTTCTTAATAATAAAGAAACAGTTAGGCGGGATTGTAATACAACTTACGTCGCCTTCTGCATGGCTTTCATTGCAGCTGCTCCAGTTCTCAACGCGTCAACGGTTTCTGTTGTAGCTTTTGCACCTTCTAGCATTATCATCTGAAATCAAGGTTTAGAAATAGAATGTTAACAAATTGAAATTCATGAAAAACACATTACTTGGAATAACTCTCATGTTCAAAAAATGATCACGAGCACCTGATCATGGATGCGCAACTGAAAATTTCCAAGCTGTTCAACTTGTTGTTCATAAAGCCTCTTTCTCTTCAAACATTGTATAGCAGCTGTTAACAAAGTTTTGGTAGATAATTCATCATAAAAGTGGCAACCCAAAGAGAAAAACATCTCCCATGCAAATGATATTGCAATAATACATACCCTGCATTAGGACGACCTATGTTTTGTCATTTCACATTTGCTTTGTGCTCTTTCCATAACTAGTTGTTTCCATTTTGTTTAATTTTGTGCATATAAACTTAAGCATACATGTTCTCTTCACGTTAAAAATCTTTAGCTGTGATTTAAATCAATTTATTTTAGAATCACCCATAACTGTTCTATTATTAGTGTAACCTGTGTGCTACTGTGAAGACGCAAGTATTAATTATTAACGAAACAAACAAAAAATGGACCATATAAAAGGAGGGATAATCATATGAAGTAAAGCAACATCCACCCAACATATGAATTCTGCATCATCAACAATTACAGGAACCTATCTTAACGTTGAAGTTCCTCACCGAAGGGTTAAATAAATTATATTTTCCGAGGATATCACTTTCTAAAAAGGATGGCATATATAAAAACCTCAAACAGCTGGCCTGAAGATCAGATCACTTATACTCCAGCCCCATAAATAGGACAAAGGCATGATTCTCCAACTTAGACACTTCTACAGAGATGAATAGGATGGTAAGTGGACTTCTGATGAGCTATAATAGATCATACCCCTTTTATTTTTGGCTCTTGTAAACTCCTTGGCCTTCTCAACCTCAGCAGTAGCCTTCTTCAAGAGAACTTTCTCTTTTTTCTCTAGCATCTCGAGAGTCTGCACAGAATGTCCGAGCAAACATGTAGTGAGTCACAGACAATATAATAAAGATGACAAAAAGAATTCAATGACCATAAAAGTCCTGGAAAAAATGTAAACTGGGAAAAAACCCTTAAACCACAGCCATTATTTTTCACCACAGCGATTGAACTAGGAGAGATGGAATGCATATAAATAGGTTATAACATCACAAATCCCCATGAGAAACCATAACAAGGGAATGATTGAAAAAATAAACGTGTCACGTCTGACGTCATTCCTAACACTAGAAATAGATGCAGCAACTGATACTCTGTAAAGTCAAGTCTCATAAACATTAGGGCTCCATGTGGATTCTATATTTCCTATAGGAACGGAAAATAGAAAAATAAAATAGGAAATTTCCCACACTTTTTTTCTCTCCAAACAGATTAAAAGTAACTATTCAAGTTTAAAGCTATAGTTGAAGACCATGAAGAACAAAAGGTCCATCAATCGAAACCAAAAGAAAAAATGGTTTCCCTTCGTATTTTTATTCTATGCATCACTGAAACTCAGGATCCAAATATGGCCTAATGGATGCACCCTATATGACACAAAATCAAGAGCTTGTTTTCTGCTAGACAGTTGAAAAATTGAACTAGAAAAAAATTACCCCCCATTGCAGCACTGGAGAGCAACAAAATAACTACTCTTACCCGAAATAGGTATTGGAGATTTTAATTCAAATTATGTATAAAATATAAAACTAAAATCTATACCTATCGAATGACTAAAATTTGTTTCTGTCTAATATCATTCTCACTTTTTATAAAAGGCAAACATTCTCACTTTTATGCCCAACAAAGAATCCGACAAAAATATTCTTGCATCATAAAAACAATATAAACTTATATTAAAAAATTAAAAATAATTCACAACTAATTCAAAGATCAAATATCGTTACCTCATTTAACTTGTCCAGCGTTGCCAGAGCATTGGTCTCTTGCTTAGGTTTTCCGAAAATTCGTGTAAACATTGTTGATTTATTTCTTTACAGAAAAATGGTATATACTACAGAAATTCAAAGAATTAAATCCTGCAATAAAAACAAAATTGGCGATGTCAATTGATCCATTAAAACAATCTATATATATACCATCGAAGCACGCACGCATAAACGCGATAACTGACCGATGAGATTAATAATCCGCTTCTGTGATCGATGATATTTGGGGGATTGAATTTTTATGATTATATGAAAACAAAAGTCGCACTTAGAAGACCCCTTGGCATCGAGAATTTTAGAAGAAACGTGAGCGGCGACAGCCTGTGACTTGGGATTATATGACAACAAATTAGAAAATTACACTGAGGTCCATATACGGCCACGTTTATAAGCAAGCGTCCATTTGACTATCATTATTTGTTGGCAACTACACACTTACCACTGCCACATCCATCAATTTTAAAATTATTAAAAACTATTTTTTATATCAATTATTCGATTTTTGACGACACATAATCGTTAATCAAAATTGTCGACAATGTTTGTACAACTGACTTTATTGGTTTTAAATAGTGATTTTTTGAATAATGTGTTACATGTGGTTAAAAAAAATGAAAAAAATTTGAATTTTACGTATAAATTATTTTATTGTATGAATGCGTGATTAAAATGAGCATATATAATAAAAAAAAGAATTTTCAAATAATGGTTCTCAAGTATGAGCTAAATATTTAGCCCATATTTGAGCTTCATCCTCTAAAATTTTCAAAATTATTTTTAATCACACGTTCTGCAAAATAATTATTGTCGGAAAATTTATTTTTTCAAAAAATGAGGCTCAAACAGTTTTCAGAATTATGATTTTTTAAAGAACGTGCAATTAAAAAGTAAAAAATAAATAAATAAATTGAGTTTATGTGCACTATAATATAAATTTCTGACCTTCCACTCTAATTCAATTGTCGACGTAACTCAACAAGTAAGATGCTTAAAATCGCGGCTCACAATTCATATCTAGTTCATAATGTGACAATAACAATACAAGTTATAAACAATAAGCCGGCAGAGCAATAATAATCCAATTTCACAAAAAGCTGGCAAGGCAACAATTAACATTCTAAAAATTCATTTCATAAAAAATTATTATCATTTGCAAACAGGCAATATGCAGTGACCTTTTTCTCACAAATTCGAACAACAGAGTCAGAAGAAAATGAAAGTAATGGCACTTCCATCCTCGAAGTTTCTTCCCTTCTATTAGATAAATGGTTCATTACTAGAAAAGTTATATCTTTTTCACTAATATCAATATTCTCGTCTTAAATTGACTGTCTTGTTATCTATTCGATATTTATTTTATTTTTTAATATATATCGAATCTCGTAGATAATCAACTTTACTTTGAAATATTGTGAAATTTGGTAATTGCTCGAAAATATTTTAAAGTTCAGTGAGTAATGCATGACGAGGGTATAAATTAGCAACTAATGAAACATTGTAGATAAATGGTGAAATGCAACATATTAGAGTTCAATGAATCGCTCAAAAGCATTTTAAAGTTCAGTTACCCGTGAAACATGACAAGTAAGTGATGAAGTACAAATGTGTTAAAATTTAGTGAGAAAAACGTGACGATGACATAAATAAAACATTTAACTCTCCTTTCTCGTGAATATGTGATTTAAGTATTTTTCTCAAGTTATACAAGTTTAACGCTGTAGGATCTTCAATACTAGAAGATCATGTTGTATTTCGACCAGAACCAAAGCGTAATTACATAACTCTCATCCAAACAATCAGAATACCAGATTTACTGCCTGTTTAAGAAATTTATATAACTTGAAAGCCCTTGTAACAAAAAACACTTGAATTGAAATAAAGGAAAAATGTCTAAACTTAAAAAAAAAAAAACAGCTAAAAGAACCTATTTATTTAAAAGATAATTGTTAAAAAATAGTAATTTAAAAAAAAAATTTAAAGTTAATGACCTAACCTATGACTTGACAGAGCAAAGTCGTCGAACTCGGAGCCCAGAGGTTTGAAAGTGGCGTCTGGCCAGTGTCGAACTATGGTTGAGTCTTGGAAGATTGATTGGCGATGTCGATTACGTTTGAAATTTGGAAGTTACGGTATATTTATAGTTTGCGTTTCAATCGAACAGGGTTGAGGAAATTACGCCCATGGTTAAAGCCACTCAAACATAAAAAATTGACAGGATTTGGAAACACACTGAAGTGGCAGATTGTGATTTGTCCCTTTTTTTAAAAAGTTTTCCACCTTCCAATGAATTCCCGCCAAGTGTGTCTGTCAACATTTTTCTGTCAATTTTGGCTGTTTGAGTAGCATGGCTCTTACTGCCATACCTATTTTTCAACTTTCCATTTTAGCCCTTATTTGGTACACATTCTTTCAAAATATATTATTTCAAAACTCATTTTCAATCACACATTTTTCAATAAAACAATATTTTTCATCTCATCAATAACTTTTTCTTACTTTTTAACCACATATTTCTCATTATATCACTATTTAAAATACATTTTTTCTCAATAATATCCATCAAACACATCCTTAATAATCATGTGCAAATATTTATTTATTTATTTTCAAATTAGGTGCACCCTCCAACCCCACCACCTCCTCACCCCACACACCCACGCCCAAAAAATATGTGACTCTCTCTCTCTCTCTCTCTCTCTTTCTCTCTCTCGTTCGACCACCATTACTGAAAGCCATCAATTGACATCCCTTCTCACACATAGTGATGGATCAATCAACAGGGGCTCCTCCGACACTAGGCCATCCTCCATCAATCCAACTCTTGGGAAGTTGTCGTCCAATAAGAAATCCAAGGATTTGAGATCTAGAAGTGGAATGTCGTTTCTCTTGTAGGAGATATTACACCGATAATGTGCATATTATATTAATCAAGAACATACCGTGAAATCGAAATATCATTGGATTTACCGAAATCTGATTTGAGAAGACAAAATACTGATTATCGACTTCCAATATATGAATATGGATTCATCACTTTCCAATCTTGAACGCGTGTCATTTTTTAATTCAAACCTTGCATGAAATCAAAAGAATATTAGTTACTCTCCGAAATCAAAATACTAAATTAGAATGAAATCGGAAAAGAAAGATGAGATGCAAGTGATGCGATCGGTCGAGACAAGTGTTTGACACTTTGTCCTTAAGATGAATTTGCCCCGCATCGGTGATAACGGTTTCTCGGCAATCATCTCCCAAGATACAACGACCACGTCTAGCCATAGGAGCACTCCAAATGACTTAGACCCACGAACTCAAACGGAGTTCCCTCTCCACCATAACCATGATTTTGATGTAAGAAAAAATCACTTCTACAAAGTGTTTTATGCAAAACTAAAGTAACCATGATATGAAACTATCAAATGAATTGTTTCTTGTTTCTTCTTGTTGTTGTAGTGAATCCAAACACATAGGGAATCCATATATATAGTAGTTGGAACATCCATACCAAGAGACACATCTCTTGAATAATCATAATTATTGGAAGTTACTCATACTAAAAGTCATGCTCTCCAAGAGTCATGATCCATATGAAAAGACATATCTTTTCATCTACATTCTCTAGAATATTCCACAATATTCTACACAATTCCAATAATTTCAAGTAAACACATAGGGAATCCATATATATAGTAGTTGGAACATCCATACCAAGAGACACATCTCTTGAATAATCATAATTATTGGAAGTTACTCATACTAAAAGTCATGCTCTCCAAGAGTCATGATCCATATGAAAAGACACATCTTTTCATCTACATTCTCTAGAATATTCCACAATATTCTACACAATTCCAATAATTTCAAGTATTAAGTGGTTTAAGTTTGGCTTAATTTCTCATCCACCAAACAAGGAATTTCCACTTAAATAATTTCAATTAGTCACAACCAATTTCCAACACAAAATTCCAACAATCCCCCACATGAATGAAAATTAATACAAATGACTATACAGACACTAGTAGAGAGGGCGGAAAAAACACTGCATCAGAGAAGGTAGCTTCTGGCCTTGAACCTCTCTTAGTGAAATACTATCGGACTTACTGGCTAATTGGTGAACGTGATGTCTTGAACCATTCAGCCGTTGGTGTAAGCCGAGACAACAGTACTCACACAATGTCTTCCCTAAATCGTTCATGGTTCTCACGGTTGTGTCCATTTTGGCCATGGATCACTCTTGGTTTCATAAGTGTTTTGAGAATTTTAGCCTCGAACAATTCTCATTGAAGCGGCCCCACTTCACACTTACATAGGTGATCTCCTATTAAGAGTATTCTGCCATACTCCACTTGACTGAATCAAGCTAGAGGAATCATTAAAAGAGTATCTTAACCTTCAATCATTCAGCAGAAAACACTTTAATTATCATAGGAATGAGTAGGAATAATTTCCTAAGTGCTTCATGGGATCTTCATAACTTAATTGTCCCTTTGAACCAAGATCTTGGGATCTCCAGTCAACAAGGTAGGGTTACCATTACAAAGACTCTTACGTCGTAGGCTTTAATCTCATTCCCCTCGATATGCAGTATTCTTGATCTCTCGGTAAATCTCTAAAGGTACCACGAATTTACACCATTGAGATCAACTGCTTAACGGTATTATGTCTACGTCTAGACTTACCATTACATGTGACTTAGTATCTCATCAAACATAGCTAACCAACGATCGATTGATTTAATAGATACAACATGTCACCACCAAAAAATTCTCTCATGAAGCTACATGCTTCTAACTAGCTTTATCTAAAGCTTTATAAATTCCAAACAACAATGTTAGAGGATTTCTATCATGCACTACACTAGTCAATCACTTTTACTAGTGGATTTCAAAAATATGGGTATTCAATATCATTATTGAAATATTACAATGCATTTCAATTTTATGAATATTTTTCAAATATTCCAATTGATCTTGCATATCCAAACAAACGCCATAATTGGATTTTATCCCATTTCATCCACTTTACACTTAGTGTATATCATCCTTATAATTAATATAAGGATTTTCTACCTTTTCTACATTCATAGACATATTTCTATGATTATAAAGTATAGAAAATTGTAACTTTTAAACATAAGTTACCCCCACAAGTCCTCAATTAGGAATGCATGTGCAACTAGTAATGTTGCATCCACAAATCTTGAACTTTTCATATGAGTTCGTAAGCATTGATGTTAACCCCCACATATTTGGGTTACACTTGAACTTAGAGTTCATCAACTTTTTCGTAGTTCAACTCATTATCGAATAGATAATGTCCATATCGAATGCTTCGTGAAAGTTTAAGTACTTTCAAAATAGTGGCCGTCAACCCACAATTTATAAATTATACTTCAATCCAACTTTCTTTCTTTTAATTTGATCACCCAAATTAAATTAAGGTCATCACATAGACCAACAATGCTCTCAAACATATACCAATTTGATTGAAATCAAATTTCAACAATGAAGAAGACTAAGCATCTTGATTCACAAGAATTGCAACTTCTCCAACATATCACATTTGTGACATTTCACAAGATAGTATTATTTCATGTTAAATAATACTTATTCACCATATTCAAATTTAATGAACGAATCATCCATCGGTTCGATAGTTGTGTTCTCAAAAGTAGTGGTGGCAATGGGCCGAGCCGAGCCGGCTCGGCCCATTGACGAACGAGCTCGGCTCGTGTTCGCACGAGCCGAGCTCGTGGCTCGTCGGCAACGAGCCGAGCGCGAGCTCGGCTCGTTGCCGTTTGGGCGAGCTCGGCTCGCGCCCGAGCTCGCCCAAGCTCGGCTCGCCGGCTCGCCTATTTATTTATTTATTTATTATTATTTTTTTTATAAATAAATAACGCTACTACTACAAGTCTATTTTTTCTATTTTTTTTAAATATATATTTTCCAAAACATTTATCGGGGATCGTCAAAACATTTATAATTTTTAAAATAGTAAATATAAATTTATTTAAAAAAAAAGATAAACCCTCCTCCTTTATCCGGCTTGGGACCGGCTACTTCAATTTCGTGTAGGCGGAGTTAAAATTGTACACGAAAAACTTTTTACGTGTACAATTTTTTTAAAAAAATTATAAATGTATGAAAATAAAATTTTGTAATGAATGTATTGAAATTAAATATCACTTACTTGATTACATGCAATTTCGGCATATTTATGTTGAATTCGATAATTAGCGTCTTCCCAATCCTTCACGCACATTAACGCTTCCAAAATATCTTCTTTTAGTCGACTTCGAATTTCGTAGAGAACCCTCTTCCCCGCACTAAAAGCAGACTCCGAAGCTACGGTGCTAACCGGAGGTGTTAGTAGATCTTTTGCAATTGCGTAAACAATTGGCCATCGACGTTCATTATTTCGCCGAGTTCGATTACATCTTCTCGAACTTTTCTTAACCGATTTGTTACTAGGCATAGTATAACGAAAGTAATCAATTAATTCAGATGGCAACGCATTTTGACTACTACTCGAAGTTTGAGTACATGCGGTGGAAGACATACTACTACTACTAGAGGAACCATATGCATATGGTTGAATCATATCTAATTGAGTCTATGTTTTCTAATAAATTAATTACTTCAGCGTCGTCATCGTTTATATTAGTGGGAGTAGGAGTAGGTACACGAGTAACTTGTGTACCTATTCTTGAAGCATATAATTCATACATCTCAGTTAACGTTTGTTCCAAATTCCTATAAGTAATAGGCATATTAAAAGTTAAAGCATTTGAAATTTGGTCAATTATAAATTTAGTACCCGATAAATTATATCGGGGGTCCATGACGCATGCTAAAGGAAATAACATAGGTAATTCTTCCCAATATTTTCTAAATTTTAATTCCATAGCATATATAACCGCATGCAAATCAGGGTCATTTTAATATCTATTAAAAGCCCTAGCAATTATATAAAGACGTTCAAGAACCATGCAACTAGTTGGATAATAAACACCAGACAATATATTCGTAGACGTATAAAAACTTTCCAAAAATTTCTTAATTTTAAAAACCGTATTCCAATCGGATTCATTTAAGATATCATCGTCGTCGTCTCTAATATGCCTATTGTTATAAAATTCGTTGATAAACGTTTCAAAACCTTCACATGATTTTAATAATAAGTAAGTTGAATTCCACCTATGACCTACGTCAGTAATAAAAGTTTTTGTATTAGAGTTCCCAACTTGTTCACAAAATTCTTCAAATGATTGTTTTCTATTAGGTGTAATCGTGATATACGTAAGTGCATTCCTAATTCGACTAATTTCGTCCTTCACATGTTTTAAACCGTCTTGTACAATTAAATTAAAAATATGGCACACACATCGAATATGGAATAAATAACCACCAAAATCGGGTTGAAGTACTCTATGCAATTTATCGATAACTACTTTATTTACGTAAGCATTGTCAAAAGTAAAAGAACGGATTTTACTCTCGCATTTATATTCTTTAATTATTAACATAATTGCATTATATATAGTGTTAGCATTATGAGGATACTCAATTATTTTAAAAGCAATAATTTTTTTATGCATAACCCAAAGTGGGTCTATATAGTGTGCCGTTGCGGCTATATAACCTCTCTTATTAATCCCTTCCCATAAATCCGAAGTTAAAGATATGACACCCCGTATTTTTCTAAATCCCCAATCAATAATCGCTTTGCATTAAGAAAATATTCAATTGTATTAGAACGAAGAGTATTTCGACTTACCCCAACGTACCTTGGTTGAAGATATTGTTTGACGTAGTTTACGAAATGTTCGTTGTCCACTATTGCAAGTGGCGGCTCCGCCGCGGCAACGAACTTCACCATTCCCTTTCGTGCTTCCTCCTCCGAATACATCCACGTAGAAAGTGGCGAAGTAGTAGCACCGTCTCTACTAGTACCAAACTGTAGTTGCGTTTGTCCACGTTCAAGAAGTCCATGTTTGGCCGCACATGCTTTGTAATGACGGTTGAGGTGAGTGGTTCCAATTTTTTTTTGCCATGCCAGTCGTTGTTGACAGTATTTACATACTGCTTTATTTTCTGGAACTCCATCGATCACACGACCAGTGTTAACCAATTTGAAATGGTCCCAACATTTTGCCTGCTTCTTCCCCTTTCTCTTCCCTCTTGCATCGAGAATATTTAGTGCAGGTTCTTCATCTTGTTCCAAATCAATAGGAACACTGGAATCAACATCAACGTCATCCAAATCAATCGGATCGGCATCGCCTTCACGAACGTCGAAATCGTCAATGTCTTCTGGAATTGGTAGTTGGTTGAGACCGGCAAATTCATTCCCAAATTGATTTTGGGCAGGTGTTTCACCTTCCATACCGAACAAGTTTTCAACAAATGCTCGTGGATCCATTTGTGAATTGTTGAAATAGAATGTAGAAATGTAGAAATGTAGAATAAGTAGAAATGTGAATTTGTAAAATGAAGATAATAATGTAAAAAAATATAGAAGAGAATTATAGAATTGTTGATAATGATTTGTAAATTGTAAATTGTAGAGTAGAGAGTATAGAATGAAAGTTTGGTGGGAAAAAAATGTTGTAATGGGTTGGGTATTTATAGGAGAAGAATTGGACAAAAGTACAAAAAAAAAAAAAAAAAAAAATTTTTTTTTTGCGAAACAGTGACCAAACGGTCACTGAACCAGTGACTGGTCACTGCTGTGACTGAACGGTCCTTTGGTTCGATGACCGTTCTGGTCACTGAACCATTTTATTTTATTATTATTTTTTTTTTTAAATTGGTTGGGTGGGCTCGTCTAAGACGAGCCCACGAGCCTGGCTCGTGGGCTCGTCTCACGAGCGACTCGGCGAGCAGCTCGTCGAGCCGCTCGTGAACAGTGACGAGCCGAGCGGGCTCGGCTCGTCTAGTCCATGAGCCCGCTCGGCTCGTGCTCGGGCTCGTTTTTTTACGAGCCCGAGCGGCTCGTGGGCGTGAACAGTACGAGCCGAGCGGGCGAGCCGACGAGCCGCTCGGCTCATTTGCCACCACTACTCAAAAGACACAACCCAACGAGAGGACACGCATCCTCGAATCAATCTCTATGAAGAGATACTTCCTTCGGAAAATAATCATTTTCAAGAGTCTTGATTTCTCATATGATATGATCCTAGATTATTCCATAAATTTTTCAAACACGTGATTAGGCGGCTTAATACCAATTGTGACAAGATCATATATAGTCATGCTAGAATACAACCATAATTTGCATAAGTCATCTCAATTAATTTCATCAAATTATTGAGGCTTTCCATATTCCAATAAAAGGAATAATCATGAAAGTTCATATACTTTCAATAACTAGTTGGCATTCTTCCAACATTTATACAATCATTGTATAAGTTTATTCCATTTTAGTCAACACATGTCATGACTAGGAATATCAATATCTTGAGGAACTCCACACACTTCCTCATTTAGAAATATAGTCATTGATCTCAATCTCGATCAATTAAATTAACCAAGACCAAATGGTCAACCATTGACTTGGTACAAAAGACCAAAACATATATTCATTATTTTATGTAATAAACATCAACAATAATGTTTCCATGGCAGTTATGAAATGAATGGTCATCGAAATCATAAATTAGACAACTTTCCATACTCATCGAATACCAAGAGACTATCACCATCAACCAAAGTTAGTACAATTTCCAACATGAAAACATGCATCCTCAAGTGAGCAAGTGCGGAAACTATTTTCCTGCCAAGTAATTTCCATTTCCAAACCATGCAATTGAAAAAATGTATACTTACATTTATTTACAAACTGCCAATGTTTACAATTTACTTGGAACATGCAATAACAAAATCAGATTTTATATTGCATTAAAAATGAAACATTTAGTAGAATCTCTCATAAGAGATTTCCTTTGGAAATTATATGTTAAGCAATAATAATCACAGGCATAAGGGATTAATCACCGAACAGTCATCATGCCAAAGAAATAATTTGTTTGAAAATACATTTAAAAAATGAAGATTCACCACCTAATAAACCGCCTCAAGAAAACCACATTCACTTTCGAATAGAAAGACACTTGGATGCACAGATTAGGGAATATCAAATGAACAAATTCACAATTAATTATCACATTCCAATAATCTCGTGCATGGAACAGAGTAGGAAGTATCATTTCTACTTTCTATAATTTTTTTTCCCATCAACATAATTCAAAACCAGATTTAAGTAAACTATTGGTGCACAATAAAATCTGACATTCATATGCACAACAAATACCAAACCATTAATGATTTTTCACCAATTCAAAAGTGATACTGTTAAAGGCAGGCAGTGAACCAAGTATCATCCAATTGCACAAATTCCAATGCACATAAATGAATATATGCACAATAAACATG
Organism: Fraxinus americana; assembly: GCA_035079005.1. Taxonomy (NCBI): domain Eukaryota; kingdom Viridiplantae; phylum Streptophyta; class Magnoliopsida; order Lamiales; family Oleaceae; genus Fraxinus; species Fraxinus americana. The sequence goes on along the minus strand of CM068713.1, from coordinate 4,991,774 downwards.
ATCAATTTCATCTTAAGATTGTAGGAGATATTACACCGATAATGTGCATATTATATTAATCAAGAACATACCGTGAAATCGAAATATCATTCGATTTACCGAAATCTGATTTGAGAAGACAAAATACTGATTATCGACTTCCAATATATGAATATGGATTCATCACTTTCCAATCTTGAACGCGTGTCATTTTTTAATTCAAACCTTGCATGAAATCAAAAGAATATTAGTTACTCTCCGAAATCAAAATACTAAATTAGAATGAAATCGGAAAAGAAAGATGAGATGCAAGCGATGCGATCGGTCGAAACAAGTGTTTGACACTTTGTCCTTAAGATGAATTTGCCCCGCATCGGTGCTAACGGTTTCTCGGCAATCATCTCCCAAGATACAACGACCACGTCTAGCCATAGGAGCACTCCAAATGACTTAGACCCACGAACTCGAACGGAGTTCCCTCTCCACCATAACCATGATTTTGATGTAAGAAAAAATCACTTCTACAAAGTGTTTTATGCAAAACTAAATTAACCATGATATGAAACTATCAAATGAATTGTTTCTTGTTTCTTCTTGTTGTTGTAGTGAATCCAAACACATAGGGAATCCATATATATAATAGTTGGAACATCCATACCAAGAGACACATCTCTTGAATAATCATAATTATTGGAAGTTACTCATACTAAAAGTCATGCTCTACAAGAGTCATGATCCATATGAAAAGACACATCTTTTCATCTACACTCTCTAGAATATTCCACAATATTCTACACAATTCCAATAATTTCAAGTATTAAGTGGTTTAAGTTTGGCTTAATTTCTCATTCACCAAACAAGGAATTTCCACTTAAATCATTTCAATTGGTCACAACCAATTTCCAACACAAAATTCCAACATCTCTTTGGGCTTGGAATCGATATTTGACCTCGTTGCAGTGGTGGTTGTGTAGGTGGATGTCCAAATCCACGTGGTGGTGAGGTGGATATACAAATCGCGTGTGATGGTGGTAGTAGTTGTGTTGAGGTGGCAGCGATGTTTGGTTACATATCTGTGTGGTGGTGGTGCGTTGTACATCTCTACATGGTGTTTGTGAGGTGAAGCAGTGTTTAGGTGGTATTAGTAATGATTGTGTTGAGGTGACAGTGACGTTTGGGTACATATCTACATGGTGATAGTGAAGTGAGACAACGTTTGGGTGGTGTCGTGGGATGGAGTGGGGTGAGATGAAGAGCGATTGTGATCAATAAAATGAGTAATTTGTGATCAATAATTTATACGTGGCCTAAAAAGTGTGATTTGTGACTAAATTTATAATTGTGATTTACAATTTTTATCTTTGTGATTGCAACCTTATGCGATTTGAAAGTGTATTTTGAAACCTTTGTAGTGATTTATTTTTCCCAATAACAAATGTGAATTGGATTGGATTGGTAAGATACCAATTAGTGTTAATTTGTTTTCTAAGTTTAGTTGGATTTGGACCGGAAACATGCTATATTTTTAAAATCTGGGTTCCACTAAACAATGAACATCTCAATTGGATCTGGATTGGACTACAGTGCAATTCAACCCCCAAATTCGTCCTTGGACTAAAGGAAATAGAGTAAGAGAACAATACATAAATAAGGTATTTAAGTATCACCATTTCAAAATTAAGTATAGAGGTTTTAAATTTAAAAAATTAGGTTTTCATTAAAATTTATTTATAATTTAATCAATTAATTATATATTTTATTAATAAATATATAAAGGTCACAAAACTATACAATTTGGTCACAATTCAAAAATTTTAAGGTCACAATTCAAAATTTTTACAGGTCACATTTCATTCATCGGTCACAAATTAAAAATTTGAAAGTCACAATTTATTCATCGATCACAAATCACAAAATTTATAAGTCGCGCAACTTATTTTATGGTCACCAAAAATCAAATTATAGGTCACATATTACTTTTATTGGTCACAACTTAATTATAATTTAATAAAATGTACAATTTTTATGTCACACATTATTAATTTGTCAAAAATTAACCAAATATTGGTCACAATCAACCAAATAATTGGTCACAGACACCCACGTGTATCTTATCCCATTCACGACCATCGTCACGACACCGCACACACCCAACTGCAACCGCAACTGTTGTCGCACGCACCCCAACGGTAGCCACTGCACGCGCGCACACTCCTCGTTAGTAGTTCATTCACCCACAGCACCGCGACCGCACCCACACCCACATCACCGCGCGCACACCCCTTGTTCACACTTCGTGTCGAAATAGGGACGCTCACATCTCCACCAACACCGCACGCACACCTCCACCGTATCAATAAAAAAGAACAAGAACGGATCTGCACAAAGCCGTCGGACGAGGCTGCGTCGTCTCGTGGAGATTGGGCTGCCGACGGAGAGGGAGTAGAGTGGAGAAGAACGAAGGTGGAGAGACGGAGAGAATATAGCTAGACCGATGGTGGTCGCTCGCCGTGTGTGGAGAGATGGTGAGAGAGTGGAGAGGAGATGGATTAGTTTAGAGTTTGGATAGTGTAGGTAGATATAAAAATAAAAATAATATTTTAAAAAAAATCTTTAATTAAAAACTGATTTTTGTATTATGAAACTAGATACCTAATTTATGAAAATAGTATTTTAAAATCAGGTGTAGGTGTAATTTTCTCGATGGGCAATGTTTTAGGGCACGTTTGATATACCACTCATATGATTAAAAGGGAAATAATAAACCGAATAGGATTATGGAGGGTAAGATTAGAGTGAATTGAGTCACGGCGGATAGGATAAATTGTTCTAGGGCGTGTTCGGTAGAAATTAAAATCGGATTAAAATTGAAAAACTAGCCGTTATTGTTGACTTTTATTAGACGAGTGAGACCCAATAACGGCTATATTTTGGATTTTAATCCGGACCAAACACGCTCCTAATATGAGCTAAGATACAATCCCTTTTCTGCCTTGATACAAAAATTAGTCATGCTATTTAAGGCATAATTTTTCTGCCTTAAACGGCATAAACAAGGCACCAATTAATTATGTTATTTAAGGTAGAATTTTTCTGCCTTATTTCAAGGCACAATGAAATGAAGGAAAATAGGAAAAAATAAATATATGCCAGCCAAATATTCGTTTCTTTATTAAGGATTTGTTTGAACCCAATTTTAGAGAGAATAAATTATGTAATAATAATTTTTAAGAGAATGCATAATTAAAAATTAGAAAAAAGAAAATTAAACTTACGTATAAAATTATTCTATTGAAAGAATATATGATTAAAATTTGTTTAAAAAAACATTTTTAAAAAATGAAGTCAAACATGAGCTAATTTTAACAACTTATTTATATACTAGATTATAATATATTTACAAGGTGAGTGAATGTACAGCAAAAAATGTTACATAGAACGTGCAGAACGTGAAAAGGACATTCCCGCACGAATCATATCATAACTGGTAATATTTTTTATTTTTCAAAATATTCTCCAACACAATCAAGAGGATAGCGTCTGTTTTACTTGAAATTAACACACTTAGCTGGCAAACCACACCAACAAACATAACGATCCTCACCACCAACCACAACAAATGTACGTCCAAATTCCCCCAATGATTTTTTTAGTTGAATTTAAAAAAAAAATAAAATATAAAATTGAAAACCGAGTTGAGAGTCCAAGTCGATCCACAGTCCAACCATTTAACGATCAGACCAACCCATAAAATTTAAAACTACTGTGTACTCAGTATAACATTGATCGTACCGACATAAAAATTAGCAGTTATAAAAATTAAAAAGGAATTCAAACTATAGTATCTTTCGGAAAATGTGGACCTCACACTTTTATGCTCGAGATAATGAATTTATTAATCTTTATCACCTCAACACATTGTATGGAGATCATTTCAATGAGAATGAGCAGTATTACTCAAGATAATACGCCTATATTTTGCTCTCATTATTTGAGATTAAATTTATTTGGAATAATGTTATTTTGTGTGGTTAAAAAAGAAGAAAAAATTTTAAGCTTACGTGTAATATTTTTTTTATTGAAGAATACGTGATTAATAAAGAAGATGAATAAAAATAAATTATAATTTTTAGTGAAAACGAAAATAAACTAAGAAAAAAGTCTGATTCAACCCAGATTATACTTCTGGACCCGTGTGTGAAAACATCACAAGACGCACATTTCAGAAATCGGTGATGCTACTTGTACATCAAGATGTACACAGGGGGTTACACCCCCTTACATGGGAGTGGAACCCAAAGATATATAATAAATACGAAACGGGTGGCAAAATCCCGGGTATGCGACAAAAAGGATCATGTGAGGGGGGTGTAACCTCTTATATAGATGTCTTGATGTACAAATAGACTAGTTCTTCATAAATTTTTAGATTGTAGATCCTTTTTGTTGCATACCCGGGATTTTGCCACCTTTTTCGTATTTATTATATATCTCTCTCCCCTCAAATTCTTCCTCCACTGTCCCTCTATAATTTTGTTCGTGATTCCGCCAATCCGTAGTGTGCTAATCTCGCTTTATTTCCTTTGACTACTACTCCAAGAACAGACTCCGAATTATTTCTCTCTCTCTGCCCCCTCTTTTTTGAGAGAATTTTTCTTACTTTTGAAATTTTGTTTAGATTCATATTGTGGGAAAAAGAGTGCCTACTTGGGAATTCTTGATATATGATTGACTGATTCAGGAAATTAACTGTGGTTAGTTTTGGAAACTTTTCAAAGTGTTGATAGATGGAGGAAGGCAAAGAGCCTACTGTGATTAGCAGGACAAGCCAATCTAGGGTGTTGCCCCAAAGGCTGCTTCAATTGTTTGTGCTTTTTCTGTTTTTGTGTTTCACTTTCTCTATAATTAGTATCTATACGATTAAGCATTTTGGAGTTCAAAGTGTAGTAATGACTACAGTAAAGCCTAGTTTACAGTCCTGCAATGGGGAAGCACCCAATAATCTGGACCGTTGGATGCGGCCTCCGGCCGATTTGATTCATTCAATGAGTGAGGAGGAGTTATTGTGGAGGGCATCTTTTTCTCCCAGAGTGAAGAAGTATCCATTTAAGAGGGTTCCGAAGATTGCATTCATGTTCTTGACTAAGGGGCCATTGCCATTGGCACCTCTTTGGGAGAGGTTTTTTAAGGGTCACAAGGGGTTGTATTCAATATATATTCATTCACTGCCATCGTATCAGGCTGATTTTCCATCCTCATCAGTTTTTTACAATAGACAGATACCAAGTCAGGTATATATGTTTTACACCATCTTCTATAAGATTTAATGTTAACCAATTTAGCTGTGATACTTTTTCCCCCCTTTTTCGATTGACTGTATACCTTTCTATTAGGAAGCAGCGAACTAATTTGGCGGTTGATGGATAGAGGCATAGAGCTATTCTCTAGTTCAATTGTTACCGTTCCCCTTCAAACTCACATACTGGATAAATGTTGAACTAGGATATGCTCTTTTGCATTTGAAATATAAAGATCGTTATACTCTTCATTAAACACAATATGAGGAAATGGTATGTTGGATTACCTTGCAGTTTGTGTCCTATATCAAAGAACCAATATATATGGCATGTTTTCCAACCTGCATTACTACCAAACTATGGAAGTGCAAAGTTTGTTTCGGTACAAATGTCTAGGATTTCCAAATTCTCGGACTAAACATCTGAGTCGTTGTGGATTATGTTTGCACTTAACATAGTAGCGCCTTTGCAGGTGACTCAATTCTCTGTCATAGGATTGCATGACCTCCTTTAAGCAATCTATGCCAATTTGGTGAGGGCATAAGACTTTTGGGTATTCTTTAGATGGCTTTTGAAAAGTGAGGTATTGTTTTTCTGTTCACTGTATCAAGAACAGAGTGATGAGTAGAGCAAAAGTTAGGCAGACTTTGTTGAAAATGACTGCATTATGTTTTCTTGCCAAGAGTGCCATAGAATTGGCTCTTGAATTGGATCCCATCCTTCACTTGAATTCACTTTGATAATGATGTTTAGGAAAGCTTGTGCATGCCTTATTGTCAAGAAGCTTACAGCATGACATATACATTGTTTCAATAATGAGGAGCTGCACGCTCATCCCTGAGAGTTCAACTTATTGACGCCGAGAGTGAATTGATCATGTAATGTGCCACTCCGCCATTGATGGTTCATTATTGATTTAGACTTTCTAATGCTCCCCCATTGGTTTAGTAGAAATTGATGCTTTCCCGTCTGCTATTTTGGCTAAGGAATTACAGTAAGGGACATAGGTTAACAAGTTACCAATTGGCTCAATCCTTTGTCCCCCGAGGGGGATGGGAGAAGACAGCTCGTAAAGAAAATTGATTTTTGAAGAAGAATTGGACAACCTTAGCTATTGCAAAAAAAGGCTGTTGGAAGAGAATCTATTGCTGCAGGAGCCTCAGTTGGAGATTTACAGTTGGAATCTATTAACCAACTGGAGCCTTGAGTTAGGTAGTAGTTAATAACTGACTTGAAATAGGAGCTCTAGGTAGTGCATAAAAAAGAGCTCGAAAATGAGGGAAAAAGGGAATTCTGGGATAGAATTCTGTAGCTTTCAGGAGTGAAAGAGGAATAGAAAGTGAGATTTGACAGCAGTGGTAGAATTCTTGTAAATCTAGGAAATCTTTCTGGGTGATTTCAAGTGTGTAAATCATGTTTTTTGCTTTGGCAATAAAGTGGGGAAGAGGATTTCTTCCTGGTTAAATAATTCTCTATCTGTTCTGAGTCCTGTTTCTGCTGGTTTTTTTACCTGTTTTCTTCTGCCTTTTCTTCTGCAAGTGCTGCTGTGCTGGTGCCATTTCTCTGTAATTCTCTGCATTAATCCTGGGCTGTGGGGAAAATAAATCCCCAACACAGCTGAATACAGATGAAGTGAAAAAGCAGTTTCTAACTCATGGTTAGCTGACTTTTCCGTTTGTCCGTCCTTAATTATTTTGCTTTTTACTTGGCTCTCCTCAAGTAAATTCAACAAGCATTTGATGTGTTCCAGGTTCAAATCTTCAAGGATAAATACTACACAGTACACCTTCAATATCTAGTTTAAGTTTCTTGATATCTGGAAACACATCTAATCCAGCATCTCATACATTAGCTGATGATTTTGTGATTTACTTCTTCTTTGTAAGTGTTATGCCCTAGGTCCAATCAACTTTGGACATAAACACTTTTAATATATATAATCAATGCATATATATGGCAATATCTATTATTTAATTGAATTAATATTCTAATAAATTAAATGATAGAATCCGTAGATTCAAGTCTTGGTGATTTGTTAATCACAAGGAGTTGTGATTGTGAGATACAAATTACATATGAGTGAATCTTAAATCGTCCGTGGTCGAGGTAATAACGAGATACGGATATCGTTATTACGGATAGACTATCGCGTGTGGTATTCTTACTTGTAAAGTAAGTAGCTGATCTCACAAGCTAAAGTGTGGTGACACTTGAATGAACACGTGGATGTTTTGTTATAGAACAAAACATTGGAGACCATGAGAGATTCCACATGGATAACTATCTAAGTGTTAGTGGTTAATCTCTAACGTTCGGTAGTGGAATTGGTCCTTTGACTTGAGGTCATCATAGTACCTTATATGAGGGCGGTCATACTTTGGTGATGTTGGATGTTGCTCGTCAAGGGTCGCTAATCTGACATCGTTCGGGTATGTCGAGAATCATATGAAGGTTGTGAATGATCAATAGAGGATTCGTCACTCTTAGATAGTAAGATTATGATCTACATTTTATCCGATTAAGTTGATAATGAAATCTTTGGCCAAGGTGAACTCATAAGTCGGAAAAGAGTTTTCGACGTACATTGACTTAACAGCGGGATAAAAGATATGATCGATAATTGAGATTGACACATATCCATATCTCATAATTGATCGGATCATATTGACGAAAGGATTATAGTTTCACGGTAAACGAACAAGTTTGGTTTTGTCATGCTACGTGATATTTCCCGTCACATGTATTGCCAAGATACATTGCTAGATGTCAATCTGGGACAACGAAAATGAATTAGTGATAAATTAAAAGGGGCGTTTTAATTTATTGATTTTGATTAGATCAAAATAATAATTCACGTCGTTCGACATCGTGATCGGGAACCTAATGGGTCACACACAAAAGAGAATCAGAAGAATGAGATTTACCAATTAATTAATTGACAAGTGTTGGATAATTAATTAATTGGGTTGTTTATTAATAGGCCCGAATTAATTAATTGGATTAATTAATTCATGGACCAGATTTAATTAATTTGATTAATTAAATCTTGGACCGGGTTAAGTTTAATAGATGGGTCGAGCCCATCTGGACTTATATTAATAAGCTGTTAGGGTTTTAAAAACAATAGAGAATTTTATTATTCTTGCTAGCACAAGAAAAGAAACCCTAGCCGTCATTCTTATTCTCTATGTGGATCACCATTGGAGGCTGGACAATTGGACAGCTTGGATTGCAGATCGTGATCATTGGAGTTCAAGAAAAAGCAAAAGAGTTTGTGGAATTTATCAAAGGTATCATTCTCATCACAGTTTCTATCTAAACACATTGCAGATCCTCGTTTGGGAATTGAAAATTGTTTAATTTCCGCTGTGCATGTTAAATAAATTCCCAACAGTGGTATCAGAGCCTACTTTGTGTTTGCTAGAAATTGTTTTGCATGATTGAACAATTAAAAGTTAATTGTTTAATTTTGTTTCTTGAATCTGGCAATTTAGAAAATTATTTTTCATCTTCAAAAATCTGTTTTGAAAAAGAAAATAATTTTTCGTCAAAAAAAAAAAAAAAATCGGATTTGGGAAGATCGCCGGCACCGTTTGCCGGCGAAGAGGGAGGAGCGAACGGCTCGCTACGGCGCGAACGGCTCGCTACGGCTCGCTACCGGTACATGGCGGCACGGCGAGCGCACCACCATGCCCGGGAGCGGCGACGACTATCTCGGCCCATGGCGGCGAGCCGGCGTCGGCTAACTTACGCGGCGCTCGTCGGCTGCGATTTGCGCGACGCATGGCGGCACGCGCGAGCGCACCACCATGCCGGGAAGCGGCGGCGACCTCGCTGCCCATGGCGCAGCGACGTCGCTGCGCTACAGCCGGCGCTAAATTTGCCGATTCTGGCAACGCGCCGCGGCTAATGACGACGTACGACGGCCTTCTTCTTTGTAATGCAACGCCGTGCGGCTAACACGATCTTTGGTGGTGCGCGGTTGTCGCACCACGTCTCTCCGATCATTTGGCGCGAAAGTGGGAATTTTAGGGTTGGCTGAAAATCGGGTGGGAGAGGTGGAGGCGGGGGCCTCTTGTGCAATTTTCTAAATTTCTGGCCCCCGTCTGCAATAATGGAAAAGGGGTCAAGTTTGCAATTATTTTAAAAGGGCCTATTCCACTATTTATGAAATTTGGAGGCTCTGTTTGTAATTTTAAACTGGGGTCAACTTTGCAATTTTCGAAAATGAGTTTTGAATTTAAATTTGAAATGGTTTTTGAATTTAAATATTAAAATGGTTTTAAACTTGTATTTCAAATGGGTTTAACCTTAAAATTCAATTTTGACCCGTTTAAAATTTTATTTAAAAATTAACGACTTTTATATTTTAGTTAAAATTGGATTTTAACTTAAATATTAAACTTTGACCCTAAATTGAATTTTATTTTATTTAGGAGTTTTATCCTAAATTAAAATTTTAATTCAATTAAATTAGAGTTGGACTCTAATATAATATTTAATTAAAATTTGATTTTAATTAAATTATCCACCCTAGTATATTGTTGAAATTAGAGTTGGACTCTAATTTGACATTTAATTGAAATTTGATTTTAATTCAATTGTCTCACTCTACCTTCTTAAAATTAGAGTTAGACTCTAATTTAGTATTTAATTAAGATTTGATTTTAATTAAATATGTTCACCATAATATCTTGGAATTAGAGTTTGACTCTTATTTTGTATTTAATTAAAATTTGATTTTAATTAAATTCAACCGTATTAATTTGATTATAATTAGAGTTGAACTTTAATTTGACATTTAATTAAAATTTGATTTTAATTAAATTGTTTTGCCCTAAAATTTTATTGGAATTAGAGTTGGACTCTAATTTGGTACTTAATTAAAAATTTGATTTTAATTAAATAGTCCCGCCCTATAATTGTAGAATTAGAGTTGGACTCTAATTTGATATTTAATAGAAATTTGATTTTAATTAAATAAGTCCGCTAATTAAATTAATTAATTAATTTGATTAATTAATTATTTAATTGTTCCAATCCATTTGTCTAAATTAATTTAGACGACTTTAATTGCTAGAAACTTGAAACATGTTTGCATATAATATTAGATATTATAGGAATGCATTTATATGATGACTGTTTTATTAGTGGATGATTATGGACTCGACCATGTGGATGTGTTGAATGGTTAGTTTTATTCTTGTTGTTTTATGAGCCTGTGAACTCTTATTTATTTTGGACCTGCGAGTCCGTTGTTATTATTATGGGCCTGCGTGTCCAATATTATTTAGGCCTGCGTGCCAACTAGTATAGGATACAAGTTGCAGCTGGACTAATTGGAGATACAAGAAGAGGAGGAGACCATAGGGATGGAGCATTGTATGAATCAATGCTATACCCCCTAGGAACTGACCGACCAGTCTTCCTTATGGTTCGGGAAGACTAGATAGTATAAGTCCATAATCGTTCACACTATTATATATATGTTTATTTGCATGTTAGATGTATAATAAAATATATATAATTATCACGATGAGACCTTTTGCATGGAAAACCCTCGTTAAAAATATTAAGTCAATTTGTTATTTGCCTTCCATCATTATAGTGAAAAACGAGAGTCCTAAATCGATCTTAGCTTGTTGAGCACACTCAAGGCTGGTCCATTAGGGATATGTTTGACACTATGAAATATTAGATATTTCTGAATGATGGGTTTGACTTAACTAATATTTATCTTTTATTGAGTACACTCAATAAGATAAATTTTAGAGGCATGTTAAAATATTAAGTCATATTTATATTCGTCTTCCACAATTATAGTGAAAAACGAGAGTCCTAAATCGATCTTAGCTTGTTGAGTACACTCAAGGCTGGTCTATTAGGGATATGTTTGACACTATGAAATATTAGATTTTTCTGAATGATGGGTTTGACTTAACTAATATTTATCTCTTGTTGAGTACACTCAAGGAGATAAATCTTAGAGGCATGTTAAGCTAACACATAAGATGTGTGAAGACAAAGAGTTATCAGAAGCAATGATCTGGGAGTTGTATGGAGATACAATTGATAATAGTATCTACCCAAATGTTTTATTAGGGTTTGTTGAGTACACTCAAGGTTTTAATATAACAAATGGGATCCCAGCCCACTGGGAATCAAGTACGGATTCCATAAATTTATGTGAGAGGATCATAAATTTGAGTTAAACAGTGGGAGCGAAATTAATTTAATAAAAGGCCATGTTAAATTAATTCATGCATTATATATATTATTTCTTTTACTTTTCGTCGTTTACATTTATTGAATCATGAGTAACCATATGTAAGAGGCATATTGTATGCCAACAACCAAAGCAAATTTTCTTGATTGACGCCGCATAATCGAGAATTATTATCGAGCATGAAAAATTGGTTGTGTCCTTGAGTAGTCCTTTCTAGAGACATCTGTTGATGACTCGATAAAAGAAGAGGTGGCTGCTATAATAAATACAGTGATGACGATAGTACTACAACATATGTGATGTTTGTAACTATGTCACCTGAGTTACAAAGCAACAAAAGAGTATAGATGCTAACACATGATTTTTCATCTCAATATGTTGAATGATGAACAATCATACGAGGAAATATATGATATTTCCCAGCAATTATACCGATTAACCCAATAATGACAGAAGAATCTTCAGTCGGTGCTTGTGTACTGAAGATGCAGACTACTTTGAGAAGTTGTCTTGATTGCGTTCAGTCATGAACAATGAACTAAGTATAGACTTGGTTCTGCAATCTCTGTCAGAGAGTTATTCATAACTAATTATGAATTTAACATGAATAAACTCGAAGCACGCTCATTGAGATGCTGAACATGCTTAAAACTGTTAAGTCCAACATCTGTGTTTGTAGTGGACAAATCTTAGTCATAAATTCCTATATGGAAGTCTAAAGGATGCTTTAGGAAAGCAACCAAGAAGACTAGGACGGTTAAAGCAAATAAGGACAATACCAAATCTGATGATCCTTACTATCATTTTGGAATGGTAGATCATTGGAAATGAAATTGCAAGGCTTAAATCTACTTCATTAGTTTCTTGGGTATTAGATACTAGATATAGATCTCATATTTATATAAATATGCAGAAACTAAATAAAAGTAGATCTCTGCAAAATGGAGAAGTTGACCTACACGTTGAAAATGAGCAAAAGTTGTTGCATTGCCTGTAGAAGCATATTTCCTACCATTGCCTTTAGGCTCGATATTAGAATTAGAAAAATGTTAATTTTGTTCTTACCATTACCAAGGGCATTAAATAAATTTCATGTTTTGACATGAATTATTTTAATGTTAAGGACAATTGTTGTTCTCTCTCATCTTGATAAGATTTTAATGGTTATGGTAAATTACAAAATGACATTTATATTCTAAATATTGAGTGTTCTATAATGAGTATAGAAATTGAAAGGCATAAAAATGATAATCTGAATAACACCTATATACGGCATTGCAGTTGGTCACATAAATGAGAATGCAATTCCAAACTTACATGGAGATGTATATTTGGGTCAAATAATTTTGAATCATTTGACAAATGCGAATCATGTCACGTAAGGACTGTGACCAAATCTCCTTTTACTTGAAAAGGAAAATGATCTGCACAATTATTAGGTCTAATACATAGTGATGTATGTAGATCCATATCAATTAATGTCAGGTGAAGTTTATCTTATCTCATCACATTTACTAATGATCATTTCAGAAATGATCATGTATATTTAATGAAATTCAAGCATGAATCTCTTGAAATGTTCAAGGGATTCAAACTAAAAGTTGATAAACAAATAGGTAAATATATTCTTACACTAAGACTTGTTCGAGGTAAAGAATATCTAAAATGGAGAATTTTAAATTATCTAAAAGAGAATTAGATTCTCACGCAGTGGATTCCTCCACATACATTGCAACATAATGGTGCATCTGAAATGAGGAATCGTGCACTATTAGATATAGTGCAATAGAGAACCAGCCATGCAAACATTCAAAAGTCGTTTTGAAGTCATGCACTGATTGATACGTGCTGCGTACTAAATCGTATCTCATCTAAATCGGTTGACAAAACTTCATACGAGTTATGAAAATGCCCAACTTATCTCATATGAAAGTTTGGGCTGTGATGCTTATGTGAAGCATATTGGATCAGATAAGTTTGAAACTAGATCCGTTAAATACATATTTGTGGATATCCAATAGACAATTGGATATCAATTCTATAATCCCGTTGAGAAGAAGATGTTCATCTCAATACATGTCGTACTCTTAGAGAAAGTGTTTACTCTAAGAGAGACAGTGGGAGTAGAATAAATCTTGAAAGAGTTCAAGAGTCCACGGATATAATTGACCGAATAGATGAACCTGAGTCTTATCCCTTTCCAGTGGGGACATACTCTTGATCAAGAAGTGGAGACTTCTGAGAACACGTTAGCTCAGTGTAAATCTTGTAGGATCATTTGACCTCCTAAAAGGTACAAATCCATGATTACTAATCAAGGATAATGAACATACTAATTACATAGAAATAAAGTCAAGTGTTGACTTAAAGAGATTGACTTGTTGTATGTAATCGAGGTTTGACCTTGGTCGACTTGCCTAATGGATTAGAACCCATAGGTTGTAAATGAGTTTACAAGAAAATGTCAATATGGATTGAAACAAGCCTCTTGGAGCTGGAATCTTCGATTTGATGCAAAAAGTCAAAATGTTTGATTTTATCAAAAATTGAAGACGAAATGTGCGTTTACAAGAAGATAGTGGGAGCATTGTCGCATTCCTGATATTATATGTATGAGACATATTATAGGAAACGACGTCTCTATATTTCAATTGTTGAAATTATGGTTGTCAAATAATTTCTCCGTGATGGATGTGGGAGAAGCAAGTTGATCTATAGAGATAGATCTAGAAGATTGCTTAACTCATCCCAATCTATACAGATAAAATCTCGAGAAGATTTTATATGGAGAAAATGAACTGAGAGTTCATGGATAGAATGATGCTAACTTCTAGTCAGATTGGAATAATAGCACATCTCAAATAGGATATTGGTTTACTCTTAAGCGGTGTGTTGGAAATGTTCCAAATAACCGTTGATTCAATAATGGAAGCCTTATACATCATTGCTTTACAAAGCAACAAAAGTTGTGGTCTAGATCAGGGAGTTCATTAAGAACTTAGAGTAGTTCCTAACATTGTTGATCACACGCTTATGCATTGTGATACAATGGAGCCATCGTACAAGCGAAGGAACTAAGGTCTCATCAATGATCTAAACATATGTTAAGGCAAGTGTTATCTCATTGAAAAGATAATACAAAGAAATGACGTAAATAAAGAACGAATTCCCACAAGGATTATTAAATTGCGGATCCACCGACAAAGAGTTGTCGCGGTATAAACATGATCGTCATGTAGACTCTTATGGTATAAGATACATAAGTGATTGGATCTAGTGCAAGTGGGAGTTTGTAAGTGTTATGTCCTAAATCCAATCAATTTTGGACATAAACACTTTGAATATATATAATCAATGCATATATATGGCAATATCTATTATTTAATTGAATTAATATTCTAATAAATTAAATGATAGAATCCGTAGATTCAAGTCTTGGTGATTTGTTAATCACAAGGAGTTGTGATTGTGAGATACAAATTACATATGAGTGAATCTTAAATCGTCCGTGGTCGAGGTAATAACGAGATACGGATATCGTTATTACGGATAGACCATCACGTATGGTATTTCTTATTTGAGAAGTAAGTAGCTAATCTCAAGGGCTAAAGTGCTTGACACTTGAATGAATACGTGGATGCTTTGTTATATAACAAAATATTGGAGAGCCGCTGAGAGATTTCACATGGATAACTATCTGAGTGTCAGTGATTAATCTCTAACGTTCGGTAGTGGAATTGGTCCGTTGACTTGGGGTCATCATAGTGCCTTATATGAGGACAATCATACTTTGGTGATGTTAGATGTTGCTCTGCCAAGAGTCGCTAATACAACATTGTTCGGGTATGTCAAGAATCATATGAAGGCTGTGAATGATCAATAGAGGATTTGTCACTCTTAGATAGTAAGAGATTGTGATTTACATTTTATCCAGTTAAGTTGATAATGAAATCCTTGGCCAAGGTGAAATCATAAGTCGAAAAGGAGTTTTCGACTTACATTAGCTTAATAGTGGGATAAAAGATATGATTAATAATTGAGATTGACACATATCCATATCTTGTAATCGATCAAATCATATTGACGAAAGAATTATAGTTTCACGGTAAACGAACGAGTTTGGTTTTGTCACGACACGTGACATTTCCCCTCACATGTATTCCCCTGACACATTGCTAGATGTCAATCTGAGACGACGTATGTGAATTGGTGATAAATTAAAATGGGGTATTTTAATTTATTGATTTTGATTAGATCAAAATAATAATTCACGTCGTTCGGCATCGTGATCGGGAACCTAATGGGTCACACACAAAAGAGAATCAGAAGAATGAGATTTACCAATTAATTAATTGACAAGTGTTGGATAATTAATTAATTGGGTTGTTTATTAATAGGCCCGAATTAATTAATTGGATTAATTAATTCATGGACCAGATTTAATTAATTTGATTAATTAAATCTTGGACCGGGTTAAGTTTAATAGATGGGCCGAGCCCATCTGGACTTAGATTAATAAGCTGTTAGGGTTTGAAAAACAATAGAGAATTTTATTATTCTTGCTAGCACAAGAAAAGAAACCCTAGCCGTCATTCTTATTCTCTGTGTGGATCACCATTGGAGGCTGGACAATTGGACAGCTTGGATTGCAGATCGTGATCATTGGAGTTCAAGAAAAAGCAAAAGAGTTTGTGGAATTTATCAAAGGTATCATTCTCATCACAGTTTCTATCTAAACACATTGCAGATCCTCGTTTGGGAATTGAAAATTGTTTAATTTCCGCTGTGCGTGTTAAGTAAATTCCCAACATTCTTCAGGTGTCAGAATGGGGAAAGATGAGCATGTGCGACGCAGAGAGAAGACTTCTTGCTAATGCCTTGCTCGACATACACAATGAATGGTTTGTTCTACTCTCCGAGTCATGCATTCCCCTCTTCAATTTTACCACCGTATACAACCACATATCTCAATCCAAATATAGCTTCATTGGCGCGTTTGATGAACTGGGGCCATACGGGAGAGGGCGCTATAATTACAACATGCTGCCCGAGGTTAACATCACCCAATGGCGTAAAGGGTCTCAATGGTTTGAAATCGACAGAAAACTTGCTCTCTACATTGTTGAAGATGCTAAATTATACCCAAAATTTGCGGAGTTCTGCAAACCAGCGTGTTTTGTGGACGAACACTATTTTCCGACTCTTTTGACTATTCGGGCTGCAAATTTACTGGCAAATAGAACCATAACATGGACTGACTGGTCGAGGGGAGGGGCTCACCCGGCTACTTTTGGACAATCAGATATCACTGAGGAATTCATGAAGAGAATTTTTGAAGGCCAAAGTTGTGTATATAATGACAAGTCATATTCTATTTGTTATCTTTTCGCGAGAAAATTTGCTCCTAGTGCCCTGGAACGGTTATTTTTTTTAGCACCTAAGTATTTGGGATTTTAGACTAAAGGAACCCACTCTCATTTTTTAATAGAATTCTCGGGTAGATGAAACTTATATTTGATACAAATCTTTCAAAATTAATCGAGTTTGATGTATTTCTTTTCTTTTAGCATTATGTGTTAAAATGTGCCTGTCTAGCACGGCATGGTTCATGACATGTGTTGTTATGCCTATATTTGGTCTCAATTTCTTTAAAAATTATTTTTTTCAAAATTCATTTTCAATCATATTCTTTCATAAAATAAATTTTCAAGTAAATCGAGAATTTTTCATTATTTTTAAACTATACATTCTCTAAAAAAATCATCGTTCCAAAATACATTTATTTTATAAAATAGGGATCAAATATGACCATATTCCTATTAAAAAAAATTTATGAGTGCCAAGCTAAGCCCCTGTTTGGGCCCATTATTCTAGATTATAATGAGATTAATAATAATTTTTTGAAAAATATATAGGTAAAAAAGAAGGAATTTTTTTTAGAATTCCTCGTAATATTATTTTATTGAAAAACATGTGATTAAAAAAAAGAGAAAAAAATAAATTTTAATTTAATGCATGCCAAACAGAAGCTAAGGGAGTGTTTGATGCACATTATTGAGGGGAGAATGTATTTTAAATAGTGATATAATGAAAAATATGTGGTTAAAAATTAAGCAAAAATTTTGAATGTGTTGAAAAATATTATTTTATTAAAAAATATGTGGTTGAAAATGAATTTTGAAAGAACGTGGATGAAACAAAGTATAAATATGAAACAAATACATATTCAAAAGTAAACGATACTGTCCAAAGTATTTTATTAAAATAAAAAAGGGTCCTAAGTCCTAACAAAATGGGACACGCGTTTCTCAGTAGGCAATGAAACTCAAATTTACCATCACTCACAAATGGAATCCTGTTGTTTGTTGTTTCCACGCAATTTCAGGTGTATAGTTATGATTGGTCAATTGCAGGAACATGGACCCAACAAACTGCACCAGTCCTGATTCCGCATTATTGATGATCACATGGCATCATCGTAATGCGTTTGGTTTGGTAATCATTCTACTTTAAAACATTCTCACTCCCCTCGCCCTCAATCTTGTTTGCGCTCCACTCGCTCTCGAATATAAATTAAAGGGTAATTGGCGCAAAACATCCCTACCTTTTATTTTTTGGCGCAGAACGTCCATACTTTTCACATTTTTGGTGCAAAACGTCCTTTTCGTCTTTTTTTTTACCATTTTACCATTCTATTAAAATAAAACAAACACAAAAGAAAAGAAAAATAAAGAATGAATTGTAACTATAGCTCAAACTTTTTAAAAAGTGCAAATAACCCACCAAATTTCATATTCTTCCCAAAACTCACCCTTGCCACCACGTCCACCGGATACTACCACCACCGACCTCTCCATACTGCCCTCTACAACTTTCACTTGAGAATGGAACCTCTGTTTGACTTAAGGGCAGTGGCTCTCCATTTGCAACACGAATTTGGAGCAATAACATCAAAAGTTTCATCAATTGGAGCTGAAACAAGGAGTTCACGTGGATAAACATGTGTCGAATTGAAATCTGAATTTGTAGTGCCAATTGAAACAATTGAATGATTACCCATATTCTTCATACCCTCAATTGCATTTGTATTAGTCGAATTTGGGCCAATAACTACTGAAAAATCATCAATTTGCTCATATGAACCCGTATCGCGCGCATGCACATTTGAGGAATTCAAACCAAGATGTTGGCTGTTATGGGTTGTTGACCCATAACCTTTTCATCATCAATTGAAGTTTTGTTCCTCAAATTGAACATTTGGACTAGTAAGGATTCATCAAATTCGCTTGTCCCAAATTTTTTACGAAGAACCCCAACTTCTCCCATGAAATCGTTGAGGTCTGGTTGAAATTGGACATGACCCATGATATGGAAAGATGCACTAGGGGAAGAGGAGTCCAACACATGTGGTTCGGGACCATGGGTGGACCGGACGGTGCTGGAATTGGAAATTTTCGAACCCAGCTTCGCAGCCAGCGCATCTGTTATTCTTTCTGAATTTAAGCTGTGAAGTGTTGTTTGGTTTGAATTGGGTCCATGGTTGGGGACATCTGAGGATGGGCAATTTATTGTTGGTGGTCCGCGACCATCACCGTCACCGGAGGAGGATATTCCTACAGGCGTAATTGGCCGATTCAAATTTTGGGCTGTAATTTCTGCTGAATCTAATTATGTTTGGACAGATTGTTGGCTGATGGTAGTAGAGGGCAGTATGGAGAGGTTGGTGGTGGTAGTATCCGGTAGACGTGGTGGCAATGGTGAGTTTTGGGAAGAATGTGAAATTTAGTGAGTTATTTGCACTTTTTAAAAAGTTTGAGCTATGGTTACAATTCATTCTTTATTTTTCTTTTCTTTTCTTTGTGTTTGTTTTATTTTAAAAGAAGTGTAAAATGGTAAAAAAAAAGACGAAAAGGACGTTTTGCACCAAAAATGTGAAAGGTATGGACGTTCTGCGCCAAAAAATGAAAGTTATGGACGTTTTGCACACAACCATGCAAAGGTAGGAACATTTTGCGCCAATTACCCTAAATTAAAATTTGAATAATTTCTTCAGTAAGCCAATGTGAAAAGAAAACGTGTCGTCGAAACTTTTTTCATTGGTGGAAAAAGAAATAAATTACATTATTTACATGGAAGTCAATGTTCCCTTTTACTATCTCTCTCTCCCGAGCCTCGTATGACCTTAGAATAATCAAATCCATAAAATTGCAACCATCTACATATCCATCACTCTAACTTTACTTCATCGATAACATTTTAACATACTTCTTTGTAAAACTTGAAAAAATTATGTTTAAAAATAAATTTCGAAATCCTAAATATAAGCAAGCAGATTATGTCATACGAACTCATTCTCTTAGTTCACATATGTAACATCAAACCATCTTCATTTTCCTTCCTTCGAAGTTTAAAGCACTAATCTACTCTTATGTAACTTTCTATTTGTTCTTTTTCTAGACTCTTTTGACCTTTTGCCTTTTTCAAATTAAGGACTTATTTGTTTCAGATTAAAATCGGATTTTAATTTAAATCAAAATCAAACAATCAATATTAACCACATTTTTCTTGGGTTCCACAACTTTCTAACCACACATTTTAAAAATTTCTATCACAATCTAATTTTAATCTCCACCAAACACCTACTAAATTTTAAAATATTAATTGAGTAATTTGTTAATTCATGATTTTCATATAATTTGAAAATTGAGTTAAGTGATTTTTGATATATAAATTTGACATTATAATAAATAATATTTCTATTTATTATATAAAATATAATTCAATACTATATAATTTTTCTCACCAGATATATCATAATATATGTTAATATATTAGGAAGTAGTATATAAAAATTTAAAAATCACAGAAAACTGATATTCACATTATGCACCGCGCGTATGTAAAACCATTGGTGTATATAAAAGTAACCAGCTCAGCTGTCTCTCCTTACCAATCACTAGCCAGCGGGTACTCGGGCAGCTACCCCACTGCCCTAACCATGGACATACATCGTCTGCATAAATCACTCCCCAATCTGTCTCCTCTCGCTATTTTCTTCCACTCTATTCTCTCTGTCTATCACACACTGACACACACGCTGAGAGTCAGAGAGAGAAAGATACACGCATAACACGATGGCGGTTTCACGGTCCAAATCTTCAGTCGTTGCATTGTTATCGGCAGTGGTGACAATTTCTATTATTGTTGGAAGTGCAGTCGCTGCCGAGGCCCCGGAGCCGGCACCGGAATCCTCCGCCGGTGTAGCCTCGCCATCGTTTGCTGCCGGATGTGCAATCGCTGTTGCTTCTTTCCTAGTTGGATCTACACTCCGGATGTGAATTTCATTGATCGTCTGCACTCGGGATGTGAATCTCAGTGATAGTCTATATTATATATTTGATTTTGTGTGCCAATCGACTTGATTTATTTTAGGTGATCTGTTTTTCTTGTGCTGTTACAGTTAGTCTGATGCAGTGTAATATTAGGGTTCTACGTTCGTTGGTGTTGTAATGGAAATATTTGAGTGATTATTTTTCGAGTTTATATATTTTATATATTTCGCGTGGGATATGTGATATTTTTGTCTTTAAATCAGTTTATTTGTTCTAACTAAAATAAAAATAATTTTTTTTGTTTGATGACATTAGTTACTGTTTTTTTTCCTTCTACGCATATTGATTCAAAGAGTTGGTGAGTGATGTGGCTCAAAACTGTATAATCGGATTTTTAAATTATTTATTTGTACGAACAAAACTTATTTCAAAAACATTTAAAAATATTTAAAAACTTACTTTTAATCTACTTTCAAGAAAAATGGAAATTCAGCTAGGTACGATACAATGTTCCCCACTGCACTTTTCGTCACGCCTTTGCAACTCGTTACGACTTCGGCAATAGATTTTAACCTTAGGCACATTCGTGCCATCTGTCTTCGATGAATTGTTGATTTTTATCAACTTGGATTGTGCTATGTGTACACAATGATGTACACCCCCCTCACATGGAGGGGGACCCGCACACAATAAAATATATGTAGGCCCCCCTCCATGTGAGGGAGGTGTAATGCATTGTGTACACAATTGGATGTACACATAGCATTATTTTTATCAACTTTGTCAAAATTTATTAAAATTTAAATTTTTGGCCATGTTCGGTAGGAATTATAATCTAAATTTAAAATTAAATATTTAATTTTAATCACATATTTTATGAAATTCACAATTTTTCAACTATATATTTCATCAACTTTTATCAAAATTTACTAAAAACAAATAGGGGCTTAATAAGATCAAACAAGGGCTAAATGAGAACCATGGTGAACAGGTGTTCTATGTGCCATAGCTTCCACAAATTATTTTTGAGCCTTCAGGAGCCTTGTGTTCTGTCATAGGATGAATTTATCCAGCAATGTTGAGTATACGTATGCATCAAATTTAAAGAAAGAGATTATTGCAAAATTCTCGAGGCATGAACACAAATATTATTTTTTTCTTTTTTCATTTTGTGGCACTTGCTAAGATTTTAATGCAATTCATTAGAGTTGACACAATATGTGGGTAACACTCGAACTAATCGAGTAATCGTATGTCGTAAGTCAACGAGATATGATATACATGAACAAAAGAACATAGTCATCACATAGATAACAAATACGAGTAACATAACGCCTTAAAAACTTACTAATATAGTGATATAACAACTTTTTGAGGGTCTATATATACCCTTAACCAATTTGACTATAGAAGAATTTTTTTTTTTTTTTTAATAATATCTTTTGACGATCATCCAACGTCAAAAGAATTAACTTAAAAATGATAGGATGGATTACTATTCTTTCAATAAGCTTCATGGTTTGAAATTTGAATGAACTTATGGATTACTATTCTTTCAATAAGCTTCATGGTTTGAAATTTCAAAGTCAAGAGTTGAAGAAGTGAATAACGAACAAAGGGCGAGAAAGAGACAATGTTTCAAAACAACCAAAATTTACTACTCTATCTTATGGAAAAAAACGTGTTTTAGTCCCTAAAATTAGGAACTTCCATTATAATTATATTAAGGGAAAGATTCACAACTCGGGCATTAACTATAACCAATTCAATTTTCAGGTTTTATGTTTCAAAATTCAAAACTCGGGTGATAAATAAATAATTAAAAATATTTTATTAATTAAATATATTAAGATCGCAATTATACAATTAATTGTTACAATTACGTATTTATAGGTCACAAGTTATTTATTAATCACGTAGATAGCAATTAATTTTTCGATCACAAATTTTATTGGTCGCGACTTTTATTTATCACAAACTATTAAATTAGTTGGTTACAAATTATTTTTCAATGAAAAATTATCGAATTTTTAGGTCACAATTAAATAATTGATCGTAAATTAATCAAATAGTTAGTCACAAACACCAAACACCCCACCCCCGATCCCACCACCCGACATAAGTAATTGGTCACAATAATCTAAAAAATTGGTCCCAATCACATAAATAGTTGGTTACAAACATTGTTCATCCAACCCTCACCATAATCCTACCATTGACCCCAAATAGTTGGTCACAAACACCCGAATCCCCTCCCATTCCCCCCTACACCACCATTATCAGACCATACAAAATCACCGCCACTTACCACAGCAACGCAAATCCACCCCAAAACACATACGACACCACTACAAAAATCACCACAAACCACCGTAAAAACAACACAATCGCTACAGGTTCGCTACTGCAGCGGCACTAAAAACGCGCGTGACAAACCTATCGGTGCACATATGGGCACTCAGTTCGTTGTTGCGCAATAGTGAACTGAGTGCCCCTATAGCCGGAATAGCTACCACCATCTCAAAATCTACCACAAAACCAACCAACAACAATCATAGAAAACCTCGATTTCCATCACCACCACAACCACCACCGAACAAAAAACTCCAAACTCACCACCGCCACCATCACCACCTCAAATCCACAAAGAACAAAGAACATGTCGAAAGTTTTGGGAGTGGGCGCCACCATATTGGAGTGGAGGCATTGAAGAAGTGGCCGTTGGGAATGGAAGCATCAGAGAAGTAGTTGTTCACCACAGGCTATAGCGGCGTCGAACAACACCGCTCTCAGATTGCTGCCTGCGGTGCAGCGTCATGAGCAGAGAAGAAGTGGAGCTCACACCGACGAGATGCCTATGAGCATGTGAAGAAGAAAAAAAAATGGTGGAGAAAGCCATCGCCGTTAGTGTACTATGAAGAAAAAAAAATATAGAGAGGATAAGAAGTCATCGGAGATGAAGATACAAATGAGAATTAATTTTGGGTTTGGGTAGTGAATGTTGGGGTGGGGCGGTTGGAGTTGATAGATTTGATAATATTATTATTAATATAAATAATTAAATTAATACCTGATATTTGAACAAATAAAGTTCATAACCAATTTATGAATTGTAATCTTTACTCTCGTTGGCATGAAATTTCCACTTATATTAATTAAACAATTAGCCCATTTTTGACAATCATTATTTTAAAATTCTTTAATTTTCATATTAAGAGCCTATTTGATAAGCATTTTGGTAGAAAAAAAGAAATTTTGAATAGTGATTAAAAAGTAGGAACAAATTTTAGTATTCGTATAAAATATTTTATCGTGTGAATTTATGGTCGAAAATAATTCTATAGCAAATTATAAAATAAATTAAAGTGTGTCAAATATGTACTTACACGATATAAATTATTTGCAAGTAAATTCAAAATATTTATCTAATTAAGAAATAAAATACTTTCAAATCACAGTAAAAATAAAAGCAAAACAAAAAAATGGTGGTTCCTATTTTTTTATTTTTTAATGTCTACATGTAACATGTTTAGCCCACCGCCGTTACGCTACTGCCCTAGCCCCATGAAAATGGCTTTAAAAAAAATGAAAATGGCTTAAAAGCCCTAATTAAACCCAGGGAAGCACAGGACTCGAACTTCACTCCAAACTCAATCCGTTCGCCACTTCCAGCTGCAGCCGGCAGCCACATACTGCTGCCCGCCATTGCCGATTTCTTTCTGCCGCCAGGTTCCAGCCGGGAGCCGCAGCATTTGAGGTGAATCATTTTGTTTTTGTTTCTTTTACTACCTCCATATTTTATGTCCGCCTCCAAAACTATAAATTTTATGTCGTCAGTACATATGCTGTATATACAGATATAATCGTATTAATTTTTGAAATTTTGTGTTTATTTTGGAGTCGGAAATAGAATGGCAGTTTTAATTTACTCTCATTAGGTTATTTTAGTATAAAGTTCGTGTTCTTGTAGGGTATTTCCCAAATGGTATCCTATACATATGTTGTGCACGGGGCTATAATAAATTCTTGATTTATTTTCTGAAAAGTGTTTTTGGCATTGTTTTGTTCAATAGGTAATAAAATTATACTACAGAAAAATGTTCAGTTATTGGAATTTTTTTTTGTTTAAATAAAGATATGAAAATTTTGGATTAAAATTCTTTAATTCACTGAAAAGTGACATAGCACCAAATACATGCATGTCTGCACAATTTTTATGGAGTTATGGACTTGTAAGAGGAAATAAACATAAAATTTGCACCCCATTTTTTAGTTTTCACATGGACATTACATAATCCCATTCCTTACTCCTCTGTATTACGTATATTTTACCATTACTTTCTGCCCTTTATGTTGGTTTGGGGCTAATTTTCAAAATTTTCATGAAAACATTTTGTATTTAACCTTCTTTTAATGTATTGCATTAGTGGATTGCTATTCTCTATGTTTTCAATTGAATATATATTTTCTCCATATATTATTGTCCCATTTTATATAATTTCATATTTAAACCCAATGCAGGTTGCTTATCCGATGGAGGGAGGAGATAGTTTACTGGACACAATTTTTGAAGAGGAGAGTCTTGATGATGCTCAAGACGTTGAGATGCATGATGTTGAAGAAGGAGAGTTGATCTACCAGACAACAAAGGCTAAATTAGGAAATGGCTGTGGTACTACCATTATTAACCATGAAACTCATAATAATAATTCCAGGAACAAGAAGAAAAAGAAAAAGAAGAACAAGCGAAGGCGAGGCAATTCTGACGCAGATGTCACAGACATTAACAGGTGATTAGTTTTCATCTGGATATCTTTGCACAAATGAAAATTTGGTCACGAGTGTTCATTTTTCTATTACCACTTCATATATACTGTTGAGGCGGTCTCCATTTATCGTGTCTCAATATAGCAGTCCCACTTCCCAGACTGGCTTTGCCTTTTAGAAAACTAGCCTCTCAGATTATCTAAGATGTTTGGTATATTTAGCATGTAAAGTGGAGATTAATCATCTGGTAGCCTGTAAATATCACTTTGGTAATCGGATCTTGGCGGAAGATTTCTACCGTTAGTTTGTAAATATAATAGACAGATGGAAGCATATTTTCTTTGTAATCAAGGAACATGTAGTCTACTGCTTTGTTGTTTAAATCACTTGTATCTTTTATTAGGAATGTTTAGATCATATACAGTTGTAATCCCTTCACTTTTGGCTATTCTAAATAGGGAGTTGTGAAGTATCTCCAGATTGATTATTGTTTTTCTCTTCTGTAGTAATTATGTCCATGGCTGGTGACTGTTCCTGTGTTCTTATCTGTAGGTTTGTTTCAGATGTCTGCAAGCGCTTAAGGGAGAGAAAATCTTATCTTGTGTGGACTGCCGTTGGTTGTCTCGGGGTATCTGCTTTAAGTGATCTTGTCAAAGAGGTACTATTCCCTTTCTTCTTTTCGTATGTTGTTGTGTTGTACGGCATCCTTGAACCTTCTAATGGCTTGACATTGGTGACCGTTGATCTTCATCTGGCATATGGCTTTATGGTTAACTTGATATGGACCAGTGCTGTTATAGATCTGCAAAGTTCATGTCTAAATTAGGATTATTGGAGAGAATCACAATGCTTTCATCATGTAAAGTATTTTGGATTTGTCAAGAAGTATCTGACATGCGGGTTTTTTTTGGTATTTGTGTAGTCCATGGCATGGATTTATGGTGGGGGAAAATAGGATCATAACAAATGCCACAGTCTGGATTTTCGCAAACCATGCAATATGGCTTTCTGTCATAATAATCATTTTGTAATGTTGAATTCACTGAAGTACATCAAAAAAATTCTTCACGATGAAGTAACGGTGTTTGTTTACTCATAAATCAATTTTTTTTTCTTCACTTGATTATTTAGTTTTAATTTGGATGGTGTATGTTGTCAATTATTGTAAAGATCCATCAGTGTATACCTTAGGCATCTTTGCACAATCATCGTCTGGAGACTCGTATTTTCTAAGTGGACTGAGGTTATGGTGTGGGTTCCTACTCCTTGAAGCTTTTGTATCTCCTCTAATACTGCTCGATATCGAAAGTAGTAGAATCTATCATCCATTTTTTGTGTGAGATCAAGAAATAATCATGTCAAAATTCCAATTAAAGGTGAGAGATTCTGACCGACCATGTATGTATCTGTTTAAGGATCTGCTGCCTTTCTTAGTTCTGATCATCAATAATGTTTCCTTGCACTACAGATACATCTTGCTGAAGCCATTTCACCTGCAAACCTTTCATCTGAGATAGCTTCTGGCTGAACCACTTCATAGTTTCCTATTGATATAGGTTGATTCAAGTGGTTTTCCAACTTCGACCACACGGTATGCTAATAAAATTGTAACAACTCAGAGGACTTATATCTTTCCTAGATTGTAAGAGAAAGAACTGTGCTAAATAAGAAAGAGAAGATCTACTAAAGAAAAAAAAGACACAAAGTGAAGATATCTGTTTGTCACATGGGGTTGAATTCAAAACCCAAGAGATTTTTATTTGAGTGTAACTATGAAAGAGATGGAAGCTTGTGGTTAGATAGCAAGCAGTCAAGCACATTTTGAGTCTGAACTCATAATAGGAAAATAAGGATGTGGCCTTGGAGATATATTAAGTTTGGAAAGCTATTCAGAGTTTCAGACAAATTGATTTATTGCCCTCTATCTCATTGGTTCATTTATGTGATCAATCAATATGATAAATTTAAAATTGTTTTCTACAGCATCTACTAATAGAGGCAAAATGCTTGATTCATGAGCTCTTTTATTTTGACCATCTCTGCAAGTAATCGTTATAAATATTACTCCTTCTGTCCATAAAGATAGTCATATTTCTTTTTTTTTTTTTCACGCGCACGGATTAAGAAAATTTAATTAATTTAGTTGAAATAGTAAATTTTACTATCATTTTTCCTAATATACCCCATACATTAATGTAATTAACATTCAAGGTAATTAAATTATGCATGCAATATTAAAGGTAATTAACATTCTAAAGTCATCAAATACAAATACAAAAGAGTAAATGTCATTGAAGATGAACCTTGAGGGGTTGCTCAATTGGTCAGGTATTGGGTTTGCTTCTCAGTGGTCACCAGTTCGAATCCCCTCAGGACCACTGAGGTGAGTACCCGACTGTAAACTTAAGGACCCGTGGGATTAGTCGAGGTGCGCGCAAGCTGGCCCGGACATCTACGGTTATAAAAAAAAATGTCATTGAAGATGATTTATTTATTTATTTATTTATTTATTGTTCCACTACAATTGAATAATGAAGTTGTTTATATTTGTGATAACAAAGCATATTAAATAGAGGTATATTAGGAAATTAATATATTAACTACACTTTCGAATAAGAAATAATACTATAATTTAGAATTGACGAAAAAGGAAAACATGACTATCTTTATGGGACGGAGGGAGCATGTCTTAAGGATTGATTTTATATGTACTGTGAATTCTTATTTGAAAGTTTATGATATGTGGTTTCGAAATAAATTTGGTTCTTTGGGTAATTCATTGTCATGCTTTCCGAGGATGAGATTGTGATTAGTACTTGGCCAACTGCAATTTGCACTTTATGCTAGTTTCCCTTGACATATAATTAATTAGAAATAAACTTGTAGGTTGATGCAATTCAAGCCTGTGGTGGTCAGAAGACTGCTGATGGCAGACGATTTCGAAGTGGCGGTGGCATATTATGGAGTATCGTCAAAGTGCGTGATTCCAATGCTTACAAAGAGATAATGAAAAAAGGAAGAGAATTTGAGGTATGTTTGGATTTCATTTCTCTTTGTTTGCCATTTGAACTTGGTCAGATTAGTTGTTCTTGATCCCTACATTTTTTAGTTGTTCTTGATCCCTATAAGAGTCATATGTGAACTTAATGAGCATGTTTGGCTAAGCTTAAGGAAAGGTTTTACCTTTTTATATCTCAACATGTTTGGATAACTGGCTTAATTATGCTTTTAGTAAAAAAAAGGTTACTCATTTTGATAGTAACTCTTACAGTATAATTTAGAATAAAAAATGAAAAAGTACGGTGATTTATTCTGGAAAGTAAATTTTGGATACTGGTTACTGGAAGGTAATATAATACACAGATCTTCATTATGCTATTTTTTCTTCATTTATTAACTCATGCTGATTCTCCATCAAATGTTTAGCTGTGCTTAAAAGTAGGTCAAACCTTTTAAGTTACTTATCTTGTTAAACATGATTTTTGAAGTTACATTTTACTGTCAAAACTTGATTTTTCTAGAAAGCAAGTCTTGATTTACTCTAAAGAAAAAATTACTTTTTGTATGGCCAAATAGTAGATTTCTAGTATGTCAAAGCTGTAGGCAGTTCAGACGTTTCAATTTACATTATATAATATTATTAGAAAATCAGTTGGCAATGATAGATTTCTGGGGATTTGATATTTCACATTTCCTCTCCAGTAAATATTTTAGAAACTATTGCTTAGGAACCGACAAATGTAAGAGTAAACCAGAGAATAAAGCGAAAAGAACTTATTTTAATTTCTGAATCTGCCTTTATGTATAGTACTGTATTTGTTTAGGTTTCGCTTCACGTTCTGTTAAAGGATTTACGCCACAAGTTTGTATGCTCGGTTGCATAGTTTTTCATGCTCACTTAACATTGGTATTGTACATATATTTTGCAGAAACAATTTAAGCAACAAGCCTACAGTAAACAAGAACCGATAGAAAGTAAAGAATCTGCTTCTCATAACTCAACAGATCAGCTTGCAGTCAATTTTCCAGATGGATTAGAACTTGAATCTAATGCTCACAATCAGCTTAAACAGTTGAATGATGCACAGAAACGTGTGCCTGTTCATGATCGAATACGGATGCCAGTTTCGTATGATGATTTGCTTGCAGGAGAGGATCCAGAAGACAAATAAGCTTAATTACTTGCGTCCGTGAAGTTGATCCATCACATTCTCTACAGTTTTTTCTATTTTTTGTTGGGCGGAAGGAAGTTGAGTACATTGTTTTGTTTTCATTTGTGTAAGAAAGTAAAGACGTGCCATATTTGGTGGATGGTATAAAAGAATGCTTTTATTTGGTGAATTGGATGAAGAGAGATCCACGCGTTGCCCATATGTTTATTAGTATTAAGTGCCTGCCAGTAGGTTATCAAATCGACTCCTTGCTTTATAGGAGTATATATAAAATATGTAAAGGAAATTTGTTTAAATTAACAAAAAAATTAAAATAAATCATTAACAGTGTCATCTTTAAGAGAAAAAGGAGAAAATTGCAGTGTTAGCAAGTTAGTCTTTAACATTTTGCTAGTGACGGGAGTTCCAAATAATGGAACCAGTCTACTAGAAAGAAACACCCCTAGGTCCTGGCGGCCGTGAACGGTCCTTATGTCCAAATTCCCATCTCTTAATAAAAATTTTGAGAAAATATGGCTTAAGAATAATGCTATTTAACATAATCAGTCACAACTCACAACTAGTGGCACCAAATGAGAAATACAGTTAGATGAGTTACATAATTCTTACTTCTAATCATCGTTAGATTTTTATAAAATTTTAAATCTTAAGAATAAGGAAACTTAATTAGTTTATTGTCAAGATTCTTCATGTCAAATCACCAAAAGAATTATTAAATGCGGAACATACTTTAATTTATTGAGAATGATTCTTTAATACTTGATCATAGTTCCGGATCTTGAATCTTGATTATTGGCACTTTTGGATCTTTGATTTCGACTTCTTGCTCCATAATCTTGATTGTCTCAATTTCTTTTTCTTGATTCTTGATTGTAGATTTTATGTTCTTGATTATGGATTTTGGATATTCCTCTTCAATATATTATCTCTTGTATTCTTGTGTTGATGGGATAATACAAAAAAAATGAAAAATTCCATATGAATTGAGGACCATAACCCTATTTATATTTGTGGAAATTACACAATTTCCTACTTTTCAAGTTCTAAATTCTAAAATCAGATTTGAAGTTTTAATTTTCAAAAATAAAATATTTTTTAATTAGATACATTATAATTATATATATTATAATTACCCAAACCCACCATAATATAATTGCCCAAACCCTAATCAAAACATTTCCCTAAAAATTCATTTATCGTCGTCTTCTCTCTCACCGTATACTATCTCTCACTCTAAAAAGTTATTTTCTCTCTAAAAATCCCTCCCACAATGGCGTCCCTTCGCGAGGAGAGCGTGTACGTGGCGAAGCTGGCAGCACAGGCCGAGCGATATGAGGAAATGGT
Source organism: Fraxinus americana (assembly GCA_035079005.1). Classification (NCBI taxonomy): domain Eukaryota; kingdom Viridiplantae; phylum Streptophyta; class Magnoliopsida; order Lamiales; family Oleaceae; genus Fraxinus; species Fraxinus americana. The sequence continues at coordinate 4,960,657 of CM068713.1, read as the reverse complement.
TGAATTCATGGAGAAAGTGGTGGCGGCCACTGACTGTGGAGGAGCGCAACATCCTGTCAGTGGCCTACAAGAACGTGGTCGGCACTCGTCGCGCATCATGTAGATCTAGCACTGTTGGTGGTGGATCCGGTGTTGGTGAGGTGGTAGATTTGACACTATTGACGGCGGTGAAGTGGTGATGGGCGGTGTTGGGTGAGGTGGTGATGTGCGGTCTGCAGTGGATGTACGATGGCTATGTTGCTATGGGTGCGGCTGCAGTGCTGTGGATGATTGTGCGTGCGAGTGCGATCGTGCGGTTGGGTGACTGGTGGTGGTGATGGTTGTTTGTGCGGTTGCGAATGGTGGAGGTGGGCGATCTGTGGCAGTGGTGGTGGTGAATTTGTAAGTGGTAAGTGGTGGTGGTGAATTTAGAAATGGCAATGTTACTACTGATTGTCGTGGTGTTTGGGTGGTGGTTGTCGTGGAGGCGGTGGTAGTGGTCGTGGCGATAGTGCGAGGTGGTGGTGGTGGTGGATCTGGTCATTTTGATTTTCTGTGACTAAAAATATAATCTTTGACCTTAATATTCGATAACCTGTGACTAAAAATATAATCCGTGACCAATCATTTCGTTATCTGTGACCTAAAAATTTATAATCTGCAACCGTGAAAAAATCTGTGGCCAAATAATTTGGAAATCCGTGTTCGTGTGACCTTCTGTGACTAAAAATATAATCTGTGACCTTAAAATTCGGTAATCGGTGACTAAAAATATAATTCGTGACCAACAATTTTGTTATTGGTGACCTAAAATTTATATAATCTGTGACCGTGAATAAATCTGTGACCAACTAATTTGGAAGTCTGTGACCGTGTGAACTATAAAAATGTTGTGACCAAAAATCAATATTAACAGGTCACATGTGTTTGTAGAGTCACGGTTCAAAAATACATATCACATTTACCGGAATAGTCGCCGGAACGATCATCGACATATTCGTCGAAATCGGATCAGTAGCCGGAACAGTCACCGATATAGTCGTCGGAATCGGAGTAGTCGTCGGAACTGTCGTCGGAGCGGTAGGGTATGTATATGTCAAATATCTGATTTTAAAAATTTGAAAGTTGTTTTCTTATTTTTGAAATAGTATATAGTAAAAATAGGAGAAATGATTTTTTCCCTTTATATTTCTATATGTATTCGGCTCATCGTTAGATACAACTCTAATGAATCTGGTCTCTACACATATGATAAGGACCAAAGCCTATTACTTAATTCTTTATGGGGAAATTAAGCTCACTACTCTAAAAAAGAAACAAATTAGATTAATGTACTTAATATAAATTTAAACCCCCAATCACTGTAATTTATACGTCTCAAAACCCACCTCATTCAATTACATACACGTACAGACACAGACCTGGCTTCGCTCACTAGTTTTTCAAAATTTTCATCAACATCATTAGGGGTGGGCGTGGGTTGGGTTGGGTTGGGTCGGTTTTTACCCCAACCCAAACCCAACCCAACATTGTCGGTTTGTTAGAAATCCAACCCAACCCATGTAAATGTTGAAACCCAACCCAACCCAACCCAATTATGTAACGGTCGGGTTGGTCGGTTTGAGAAAAATTTGTTGCACAAAAATTAAAATCGTCAAATTTGTTGATGTAAAATAACATTAATATAAGTATATAACCATTGGCCATCCAATGTTAATAAACTTGAAAAATAAAATAGTTAAACAACAACAAATATTCATGAAAATAATTAAACAAAAATGATTACACATTTCATTAAAAGTTAAAACAAACCACAATAGCAAATTATCACTATGAAACAACCACAATAGCAAATTATCCCTCAATCAGACATGAAATTTTACATTTGGACATGCATTCATTGAGCTCTTGCATTTCATCTTCAAATTTACAATTCCATTTAACACTTTTCAAATTCAGTTTACAATTTTACTGGAAGTACCACAATTGAGCAGCAAATCACCATATTCAGTTGTCAATTGTGCACATCCGGGTACCCCATCTTAATCCCAACTGATTCACATTTTCCAATTTAAATGCTCCACACTCCACAGACAATAAGTGAAAATTAAGATTATTGAAGGTTGATGGCAGGAGAAACCTCAGCAAATCACCGACAGAATATTCGAAAGAAATTGATATTAAAAATATTTATGTAAAACAATATTCAAATCATATCACTTTCTTCTCCCATTTAAACACCATTAAGTGCCTATGTGATGACCTTCATCATCTAAAAGATAAAAAATTTGAGGAACCCAAAACACATGGATCTACTCAAAGTTAAAACTGCCTTAAACACAAAACACTTGCTCAGGTGGTAGCCCGATCGCCCGAGAGAGAGTAGATATTTGGCTAGTGGCTAGGCTGGGATGTGGCACGCTTGAGCGAGAGCGAGAGTGGAGACGGAGAGAGGAGACAGAGCCTAGAGCAGCTTCTTTCTAGGTCTGGGACTTGGCTGCTCTAAAATTAGGTTTTTGTTCGAAGAAATCGTGTTTTGCCTTTTTTTTTTTTTTTTTTTATGGGGTTCGGGTCGGGTTGGGTTGGGTCGGGTTTGGGTCGCTAACCCGTGACCCGACCCAACCCGACCCGATTGTCCCACCCGAAACCCGACTGAAAAAATGAAAAAACCGACCCAAACCGGTCGGTTTGGGTCGGGTCGGTCGGTTTGATCGGTTTGGTTTGGGTTTTGCCCACCCCTAAACATCATCCCATTTTTCTCCAAATTTCGGTGGGCTTTGAAAATTAATTATATTCCAACATCATTCATCCACGAATTCACACTTCCATCCATGAAATTTCAAGAAATCAAAGGTAAATTGACTCAATTTTATGGGTTTCGAAATTTTTCTTCTTTGTCTTAAATTCTTGTCCATGGTTGGAATTTTTTGAATTTTGTTGGGAGTATGGGTGTAGTTGATGTTGGTTTTGTGGATTGGTTGTGAAATATTTGGATTTAGCATAGAATCATGAGAAAAGTTTACTCATTTCAATTACTGTGCATATCAAGTGTTCGATTAATTGCTTCAAATGCATTTTTGTGTGAATTATGCCATGATTTTTGTATGATACATAGAATATACACACATAAACACTCAGTTGACGCAATGTGTGGAACTTTATTCTCCAACAAAACATTGATTGAATAACTTTATTCTTTAGTCCAGAAACTCTGGTTTGTTGAGATTTAAGTCTAAAACACTAAATCTCTAGTATTTACTTCGATCTCTGCTATTGTCCCTTTATTTCTTCAATATCTTCTATCGTTTGTTGGTTTAAGCTTGTTTCTTGATCAATTTTGGTATTAGAGCAACCATCAATCTTAATTTATCATGGTAATGCAGCAATCAAGAATTCCTAGGTAGATACAAGTTCAACAGATGGAAGGGATTTAGAGGAAGATACAGCAACTTCAGATGGAAAAATTACGTAGAGATCACGCAGAAACCCAATAGGAGTTTGAAGAAGGGATGCACAAGACTCTGAAGCAAGCTTGGAGAATTGTTTCTAATGGAAGTCAATGCAGGAAGAGCACGCGCTACTCTTTGTGAAACTGAAACAAAAGAGAGTTTCCTTACTGTGATGCAAATGATTGGAAGAGCGGTGAACTAGGCTAGGAAAACCGAATATTCTTACTTAGGAATTGATGAAGGTAAAGTTGTGAAAGTAATTTTGCTTGCTGATTATATGATGGCCTTGTTAAAACGATTCCACACATTGCGTCAATTGGATGTTGTTTTTGGTTATGCATTATATTTGCGTTCTGATACTTCACAACTTGTTTTCCATTTTCCGCCTCTCGTTCTTGATTGCTAACTAGCTACTGCTTTTTTAAAGTTCTGTCACTTTTTTTGAGTTTCGGTCACTTTTTATAGTGTTATTTTCTATTACTTTTTTTTTATTTTTTGGGCACTTTTTTAACTAACAAAGTCATTTTTTTTTTAAAAGTGTCACACTATCACTTACTTAATTTTATGCATTACTATCTAGGGATGTCAACGTTGCTTGTCAATTTTATAAAAGTGACATTGTATCACTTTTTAAAATTTTGTCACTTTTTTTAAGTTTTTGTCACTTTTTAAGTAGATAAAAAAAGTGAAATAATATGTTATATTTTCCTAACATAATCAGCATGTGGATTAGCCTAGACGTGCTGATTATTTTAAGAACATGATTACTGGTGCTGCACAAATAGATGATGCTATTTTGGTATTTGTCACTTTTTTGAGTTTATGTCACTTTTTTGAGTTTGTATCACTTTTTGAGAGTGCGTCACTTTTTTTGAGTTTGTGTCACTTTTTTTAAAAAAAGTAAAAAAGTGACAATTTTTATAAAAAAAGTGACATTGTGTCACTTTTTCATTTTATACAGTATTTTTTACTTCCTAAAAACTTTTCATATAATTTTTCAAAACATCCCTAATTTTAAGGGTATTTTTGTAAGTATCCAATTCTTTATTAGATAACTTTAATTTTGGATTTAACTTTATGATAGCTTTTGTATACAATTAATTACATATATCGGCTCACATGACAAATTAATATTTAGGAACAATACATAAATCATATGTTTAAAGTTCACTTTTCATAAATAACAAACTTATTAAAATATTTCAAAAATCGGGTGTTAAATAAATTTATTAAATATTAAAGTATATAATATAATATATATTAATTATTTTTATCAATGCCACCTCACCTACCACCTCCTATCACCCCACTACACCTTCCCTCCACCTCTCCACCGGACGGCCATCAGCTCCGGCGAAATCTCCGGCGACGACACCCCCCCCCCCCCCCCGACGACTTTTCCGGCGCCACTCCGACGACTGTTCCGACAGCCACTCCGGCGACTTCAACCTACCCACCCCATCCACCCATTCCCAACTTTTAAATTTTTTTCAGAATTTCAAGTTACAGTCGGTCATAATTGGTCACAATTGGTCACAACGAGTCGCAATTAACCAATCACAAACGGTTACAATCGGTCACAATTGGTCACAAACGGTCACAATCGATCACAAACGGTCACAAAAAACTATCCGGTATTTGTTCACAAATGATCACCACAAACCAGCACCAGTCATCACTACCGTCACCTCAAACAGTGGCCACACGCAGTAGCACCAATACAACCACCAACAAAAATGACCACCACCATTATCAGTCAGATCTGTAACCATCTCACAATCGCCTCACCATCTCACCATCACAACACCACCACCTCACGTCGCCACCACTACCTCACAAGCTGAAATAGAAACAAAAACAAAAACAAAACAACACCAACACCAACACCAAAATCGCCACCAGATTTCTCCCATCCAGCAGAGATGACGCCTCTACACAGTGGCTCTGACTAAGCAGAACAAATCAAAATCACCCTAAAATACCCCAAACTCCCTCCCCAAATTTTCTCTTTTGCCGGCGACCAAAATACCCAAACTCCTCCCCATATTTTTCTGCAACAATGGCGAGTGCACCGCCGGACAATGCTGCTGCGAGTTTGGGAAGATGGTCGAAATTTTCGTCAACCCTAATAGTGAAGCAAGCAGCGACGCTGCCGCAGCAGCGGCAAATCCAGGTGCTGCTTCTCCGTTCATCAACGAAGCCAGGTTGCCAGTGGGTAGTGGAGCGCATCGACCACTGCATCATCGTTGCTGCAGATCCACGGCTGGAAGAAATGGAGAGAGAGAGAGAGAGGAGACGGGTTGGTTGGAGAGAGAGAGAGGTGGGTTGGGAGAAATTATATATTGTAATTAAATTTTTATTAATTATAATTATTAAAACTTAATTACCACCTGATTTGTGAAATAAAAATTAATCCACCTGATTTTTGAAAATGAAACTTTAAAAGTAGGTTTCTAGGTAATTTTCTCATAATATTTTTCCCAACACCTATCACATAGTATCACTTAAGCATCAATAGTGGTAGATGGTATTATTCTATAGGTAACAGTCTATGATGTTCAAGTTGTTATAGTAATTTTTTGTGACCCGTTCAGTCAGTAAGCTTAACTTATGTAACATAATTATTCACTTTGTTAGAGATCTTTACACTATTTTAGTTATAGTAACCTTTGAATCTTAACATCGGTTAACAACTTAACGGTCACTAAAATAATCGATTCCTTCGAGTTGACCTTGTTTTAGTTCTATTGGATATTTTTACTATTTATTAGCAATTATAAATAGTAATATGGTGGGGTTAAGGGATTGGATTTGATATTTTTGGTTGAGTGTGGAGATTTTTCTCTTAAGAATTGCATTTTATTTTAAAAATCTATAATTTCACAATATGAACAAGGGATCTAGGGAGCGCTCTTTTGCATCCACACTTTCCTCGTTGAAGGATTGTCCACATTTTCAAGCGCCTCTACCATATCCTTAGAAAGTAATAACGGATGACATTCATTTTGATGGCATGTCCGATTTGATTCGACTTATAAGAGAATAGAACCGAACTAAATTACTGAATGTCTTGAAAATGGAACCGTTCGATCCAACTTTAATTATGGAACTAAAGCATTTGGATTGGTTCAGTACGGTTTCATGCCATAATTAAGTTTTTTAATGTTCCACAATTCCAAAAACTTTTTCACTCTCCTAATGTTTGAAACAACGCATATATCTGATAGATAATAAGTTCCATCTTAATAAAGAAATGATAAGCATAGTCCAAATTTAAAAATAAAAATAACAAGTCGTGTAATAAAATTCATTCACCTGAGTACAAGAATGACAAATAAGTAGTTAGTAACGGTAAAAGATAAATGAATTTCCTTTCCATCTCATCACTTAGCCATCGTAGATAGCCATCATATCTACTTGAATAAAAATTAAATATGAAATATAAAGTAAAGGTAATAGAAATAAAATATTGTTCTTATTGACCCTTTTGTGGACACACCTGGAAGTTGGAACCCCTTGCTCTATGCTAAGGCAGAGGCTTTCTCAAATGGAACTCTCCTTTTCTTTTCACTCATCCCCGACTACATGTCTTTTGGATCATTTGCTAAGCATCCATGGCTGAATGGTTAAAGCGTCCAACACATTACTTATCAACCATTTAATCATCTATTGGTGGGTTAATACCCTAAATAGTCACTAAACTTTGTTAAAAGTTCTCTGGAGGTCACTGAACTTCAAGACTTCCCTAATTAGTCACTGAACTTCGCAAAAAGTTCATATGAGGTCACTGAATTTCGAAACTATTCTAAATAGTCACTAGACTTTTCCAAAACTTCCCTAATTAGTCACTCAACTTTGCAAAAAATCTTAGGGGGTCACTAAATCATTGATGTATGAGGTCATAATTTGCAAAGTTCGGTAACTTCCTAGGAAGTTTAGCAAAGTTTAGTGAATATGTAGGGTAGTTTTGAAGTTCGATGACCTCCTAGGAACTTTTTGCAAAGTTCGATGACTAATTAGAGAAGTTTTGAAATTCGGTGACCTCCTGGGAACTTTTGACAAAATTCGGTGACTATTTAGGGTATTAACTCTCTATTGGTTGACTCAATTGTATATATTGACGGGTTCAATTCTTGAGTTCTGAATATAGAATTGAGAACCAAACCAAATTCGTAAATTCTTAGTTTTAATATCCTGTATCCAATTGAACTTAAGAAGAATCGAATCGAATCGTCCGTTTTTGTTTGAAACTTTCGCAAAGATTAAGCCCCTGTTTGGTGGCTTTTTTTTTTGTGAAAAATATTGTTTTGAATTGTGAATTTTGGGAGGATGTGGGGGAAAAGTTTTAAGTTTACACGTAAAATATTTTATTGTATAAATATATAGTTGACAATGAGTGTAGAAAAAAAAAGTTTTAAAAGAATGAAAGACAAAAAAGGCTAAATAGTTTACTTATAAGTTAAAAAGTAAGTTTGAAATCATTTTTTACTGGTGAAAGCAAAGATGAACAGGGGCGAAGGCAGGAAATTAACTCAGTGCTGGCACAATTTATCGACACCGAACGTTGAGTTTTTTTGTCATGGATTTAATGATGATAAACATATAAAACAATATTATGACAATACTAAAAATGACATGGTTTATTACACTCGTTCCTTACGAGTTTTTATACTTTAATATCATTGTACAATAACTTCATTATTGAGTTTCAAAAATATATTTTTTTTCTACATAAACAATTTTGCTATCATTCATCAACTGATCACCTATACTATTACACAATCTATCATTTACAATGTTCGTTGTAGAAAAGACTCTCTCCAAGGTAACGGTAAAACCAATGGATATACCATATTTTTCTTTGTCAGAACTAATTTCTTTGGAAGATCACCAAGGTCATTTAACCTTTCAAACTCTTTGTTAGAGCACATGTCAAAAAAATAAGTCTCGAATTGATCATTAAGTACAATGAGATCTACTACAGAGAAATCTAATAGATAAAACTCAGCAAGTTGAATCAAGTTTTTCTTGTCAAAAAAAGAAGATGAATCTTGTGGGCATAAACAAGCTACACAAAGAAGTAACTATATATTTACCTCCGAGAAACAATCATTCAATTTTTGAAGTTGTAAATCGATGACATAGTCGAACAAATCTACCCGGTAATTATGTAAATTTGTAATTTTGGAGGATTATGTTGTAAGCAACCACGAAGTTCACAACGTACAAACATATAATCCATATCGGGTACATCAATATAATGTTGTATTTCTTCCAAAAAGGAGTCCCACCCTTCGTCTCTCATTATTAGGAGTCTTCGTTTGTACAACTTCACCAGTTGCATTGCATTCACAATATCTTGATATTTCCTTTGCAATGCCTTTGATAGTTCATTTGAAATCCCAAGACATTTCTCATCAACTATAGATTAAATGCAAAATCAAATGTATGTATCGACTCCAATAAATTTGTTGCATTAGATATTTGATCACAAGAACAAGATTTATCTTCAACAATCATTACAAGTACATCACAATAGAAGAGAACATGGCAAGTAAGCTAACCAAATAATTAAAATGTGAACCCTATCGTGTATCACTAGAATGTTGAAGGGTTGTTTCTTGATTAAGTCCTCATTCACTTAAAATCTCACATTTTTTCAATTCCTCAACAATAAAGTCTAATTGTTTTTCTCGAAGAAGATCACAAAGTTTAGAAGATGCTACAACAATATTTACCACATCACCAACCACACGAAAGAAGTTAGTAATAGGAATATTCTTCTTTGCGACAACTATAAGAGTTAATTGGAGTTGATTAACAAAACAGTAAATGTAAAAGACACATGGAATCACCTGTAAAATAAGAGCTCTCAGACCATTAAACTTACATTGCATATTATTTGCCACATCATAATATTGTCCTCTCAATCTAGACATGCTCAAGTTACATCTAGAAAAGACATTACCAATTGCAGCCTTAAGTGATAGAGCCGTGGTACTTGTAACATATTCAATCTCTATGAAGCTTTCATTCACATGTCCACTATTATCTAAATAATGTAATACAATTGACATTTTCTCCTCCATTGACACATAATGAGATTCATCAATGATAGAAATAATGAATCATCAATATCTTTGATAATAACATTGGTCGTCTCAATAGCAAGAGCATTTACTATATCCTTTTGAATATCAAGCGATGTTAGTTTGCAATTTTGAGGAGCATTTCCCAATGTGACGGTATCAATATCTTCATTATGAGTAGCCAATAATTACAATTAGACTAAGAAATTACCTGGACTAAGAGAATCATCAGATTTATCATGACCCCGAAATGAGTGCTCTAATCACGATAGAAGTAAAACACAATCAATAGATGCATTAAGACGTGTAACATATGCACTTCTTACTTGTTATGACTGCTTGTAGAAACCTAATTGAATTTGTTGCTCTTGATACATCAAAACTTCACACTTAATGCGAGCTTGATTATGTGCATTATCATGTACTCCAACGTGGGTATGAAGTTTTTTTTATCTTTCCAATACGTAAAACCTTCACCAAAAAAAGATACACATCCATCTTACTTTTCAGAACTTTTTTTTAAAAAGACAACAATGCAAACAATAAGTAGTATCTTTATCTACAATGTACTCCAACCAAGTAGCGAACTCTTTAAACCAAGAAGGATTGAATTGTCTAACTTTTACTCCAAATTGTTGTTTTGGAAAGTCATGATCTTGGGGCTAACAATGATCCTTTAACATATATGCTCTTCGAATCTGATCACTGATGTTAGCATTGTAATCCAAAATGGGTATCCTTAGTCGGGATCAGTTGGAAGTTTTGTGACATCAAATTCCACATTATTCAATGTCCCCCATCAACATTTTCTACATTCATTTTTTTATTTTTTTTGAAAGAATCTCTTCATTTGATATCTGAAGTTAAACATTTGATACAATTGCTACTGGGATTAATTCAGAACAAGAGAAACAGAATCACAAATACTAGATGTAAAAGCAAAGCAATTCTCATGGCAATTCATATAGCAATACTATAAACAATTCACAACAATACTATTTCCAAAACTAGTGCAATTCACACTTCACAAATCATAAAGGTAACAATACTGAAGAAACTGGAAGTCTGATAGCTAAATCAATTGAAGAACAATGCGTAAGTAATAGGCTTCGAACAATTGAAGAGTGAAGTGCTAATTTCATAAGTTAAAAAGAAAAGAAAAATCAAACATTATTACAATTTACACAAATTAAAATAAAAAAAATAAGAAAAGAAAAATGAGTACAAACTTTGGGTTTTGGACTTCACCTTTTTCTTTGCTGCTGTCGAATAATCGTCATTGTCGTAGACTCGCAGGCCGTGTCTGCCTAGTCTACTGCCGTTTAGGGCTCGAACAAGGATGGAGCAGGCGAACAACGAGTTGAAGGAATGGGTATGGGTTGAATTGAAAATTGAATTAAAATGCAATGATTGGAATGGGAGGCAGAGGAAGGAGTGGGTGAATTGAAAATTGAATTGGAAAGGGTTGTAATCGTTAATGGTATTGTCGTATTAGGTTGAATCATGATTGGGCTTCACTTATTGGTTGTGCATTACAATTAGGGAAAAATTCACAGGCCAGACATTATGTTTCACGAAATCACAAATCAGGCCCGAAAGGTTTAGATTTTCAAAATTCAGGTTTTTCCACGATTTAATTAATTATATTTAACAATTAATCTGATAATATTCTTTCCTTAATTTAAGCGTACATTTAAGATTTCCTAATATAACAAAACACTTCTATAATTACAGATTCGGCTTCATCCCCAGACTAATTTCGAATCTGGACAAAATTGCCGACAGATTAAATGAGATATCTGATCACAAATCTGATTCCGTTGTCGCCGATCACGTAGTTCCATACGGTGGATCATTGACGGACGAATAACGATTATTTCAGTCACAAATTGATTGACGTAATCCCCAGTCAGATTTCGATTACTGAACGCAAGTTTCGTCTGGGTTAAAGGTCCAATTGAGTGCACCAATCAGAAGCAAAACGCTTCCATAGCCGGCACCGATATTTCCCATTGCCCATTGGTATGTTATGCTATCCCATCGAAGATTACGGTTCTATATAGTTTTCATGAATTTGTGACTCCAATTGATACAATAACAACACCCAATCAATAATATATTTGACGGTTGTGACAATGATAGCACATCCAGAATGTCTTTGAATGTCGAAGGTCATTCTGTGTTTTGCATGATCTTCCACCTCCGCCATCTTACATATGTGACCTGTATGAATTCAATCCAAATGATGTCTTCCTATATTTGAAATCCGTGTCTTGCATGATCTCATACCTATGAACAGAAATACATATGTGACCTGCATTTCATTTCAATTTAACTACTGTCTTCCTACAGTTGAATTCTGTATCCTGCATGTTATCCTACCTGTGACCCGAAACACATATGTAACCTGCATGAATTCAATTTAAGTACTGACTTCGTACATTTAATTTCAGAACCTTGAATGATCTCCTAACTGTGACCTTGAATGCAACTGTGACCTGCCTGAATTAAATTTAAGTACAGAAATCATACATTTCATTTTGCAGATTAATGGATGTCCACGTATGTTTATTGAATGGATCCCAAATATAGGTGGTTCGTCTTCGCCATTTGTCTTCACTACCGAATGAGTTCTCACGGACAGTATTGAATGCACTAGAGAATGGGTGGAGACTTCTCACAGAGGTTTTCTGAACGTGGTGGAAAGAGGGCACGAGAAATTGGGGAGATGAAATCGTGATTGAGAGAAAATAGGGCTTCAATAGATATGGAAGTTGAGATATTAACTATTTTGAAACCCACAATTAACGGGATACGCATGTCATTTAATTTAAAGATTAATTGTTTAATTAAAATTATAAAAACCTGAGAAATGAAAAAAAAAAAAAAAAAGGTGAAAACCTGACTTTTTAAAAGGTGAAAGAAAAAGCCTGATTTCGTGTAATTTCCTCTTACAATTACAAGCTAATACTTTAAAAAAAACTTAGGTCTTTAGGTTGAACCCAAACGTTTAGTGCAAACCCGTATCTGCACCGAATTTCATTGGGCTCCGCCTTTGGGAATGAAGCCAAAAAATTGAAATAGTGGGCCTTATATTTAATGTCTTAAAATATTATAATGTTCTTTTAAAAAACTCTTACTTAGCCCTTGTTTGATCCCCATTTTTTTAAAATATATTTTTCTCTCTTTTTTTAACAATACATTCTTTAATAAAATAATATTATACGTAAACCCAAATTTTTTTCTTATTTTTTAACCACACATTCTCTCGCAACCCACTATTCCAAAATGCATTTTATATAAAAAATGGGCTCAAACAGGCAATTAGTATTTAACTCTCACCTTATTCTAATTGATTGGTTACAAATGATGCATTTTTTATCTTTTATATTTTCATTTCCATTAATGATCGTGAAAATTGATTCTATTTTATGATTTATATTTTTTCTCTAGATTGTTTTTTGTAGATATGTTTCTACAAACTTTTATTTGACTATTACAAGTTTCTTATATCTTCTTAAATGATGAATTTAAGGACAAAATTCTTTTGACCTCTTCTTTTTATTATAGAATATCCAACAAATTTCCCTCCATGTTTCTAAAGTCTTCTGTAAATCTCTTTAAAGTTTTGCCAAATATATAGGTCGGGTGCATTCATTGCTAGCTAATTTCAAACTTCGTACCATTTGCATCTTACACACCCGAACGTCATGTAGTATAGTTCATTCTTGAGTGCAAACATGAGTTGCATTTTTTAGTCTCCAAATATGTAACAATCGAGATGTAACATACTGGCACCACGATTAAAAATGTTTATATTCTTAAAACATCTCTAACTCTTACGTTAAATTTAAATATATTACGAGAAAAAGTTAATACAAAATTTACACTAATCACATAAAAAAAAAAAAAAAATTAGCACATCTTATTCTTTTAATATATATTATTAATTACATTATTGACACGATTAATTTAATTTTGATTAGTTATTTCTATTGAAAACTACATTAGTTTATTGGGAAAAAAAATACATAACTACCATCCTTTAAAGATACACTTTTAAATTTGACAAACTTGTAGAATTCTTTTAAAAAGCAGGTGATATTAATTAAATATGTAATTAAGTAGGTTTATTTTATTGATTAAATATGTTAAGTTCACAATAACATATAGTTTATGGTAAGAGTTACGTACACAATTACAGAAAGTTATAGTCACAAATCATAAATTTTATAGATTACAACTTATCAAATCAATTGACCACGACTTATTTTTCGATCACAAATCACAAATTTTATGGATCACAACTCATTTATCGATCACAAATTATCAAATTAATTGATCATAAGTTATTTGTCGATCACAACTTATTAAATTATTTGGTAACAATTCATTTCTCGATTATAAATTATCAAATTATCTGGTTGTAATTACCCAATTAAATGGTCAAAAATCACCCTTCATCTCCCCCCATCTCACACCATCCGATTCCACAATTGTCGGCGCCATCCAAAATACGTCGACGCCTCAGATCCACAACCCATCACCACCGCCTCCAAACGCGCCACCACCACCTTCAACAAACCACAACCCCACCACCATCACTTCCACCAACCACCACTGCCACCTCACCCAAATCCATTGCACCACTACTAACACACCACACCAGTGCCATCACACATATCTACACATACCATCGTACACATAGATTAGCACGCACCGCCGCATACACAGAGATCCACAAACTACCAACGCACAAACAGAGATCCACGACCTACCACTGATCGCGATAGTGTCAAAGGAATGACTGTGCCAAAGAAGTAAGAAGGTGATCGTGGGATAGTGACCATGCCGAAAAATAAAGTTTATGTGACTTTTTGTTTGGATAGAAAATGAATTAGGGTTAAAGGAGGGGTGGATGGGGTACACTTGATTTATGAAAGATTAATGCACCATTTGGTAACCATTATTTTAGAAAAAAAATGCATTCTTTGTGTCAAATCACACCTTTTTTGTGGTTGAAAATGAAGGAAAAGTTATTGATGTGATGGAAAATATTATTTTATTGATGAATGTGTGGTTGAAAATTAGTAGAAGAATGAGAATAAAAAAAAGAATGGATAGCAAACAGAGGCTAAACTTAAATTTTGACTACTAATGTAAACTTTAAAAACAGGTATAGGTGTAGTTTTCTCTAATTTATTTTTTATTTCTTACTTCATTGAAGCCCATCTGAAAAATGGATTAGAATTTGATAGAAAGCCCATTCCGTGACATTTTCCTATAGGGACAATTTTCTGTAAAGCCCAATTAAAAGGCATGCACATCCAACTATAACCCATTTTAAGTCTTATTCAGGGAGCAACAGGGAAGAAGGGACTAAGGTCTTCTTCCTCGGTATTACGCTAAAATTTGGAAACATTTCGTTGTGAAGGAGAGGCAAAAAGCGAGACACATTCATCACCCCTGGCACCAATTTATCTTGTGTAGCAGTGATTTCGACTCAACTTCTTCATCACCAACTTGGGAGGTTGCTCGGATTTTATTAGGGTAAAAACGGGCATTATATGTTGAAATTGCACTCGATCTGATTGTTGTGATTGATTTAATTTCAACTCTACTCCTTATAATTTATTTACTTTTCCAAATTTTTCGTTTCTTGATGGATTCCTCTAGCTATAGTATTTTTTCGACTACATTTTTCCTGAATTTTTGATGCGGTTATTTATGGTTTTCTCCTTGCCCTGAAAACTGGCTGTCCCTCTATAGTGTAATAGGTGAAATACCCACTAGGTCCCAGGTACTTCCGCTTCTGGGTGAAAGTTAGCAATAAGTTGGCAAGAGTAACTTTTGTTTACACAAGTAAATTGTTGGTTAGTTGCTGGAGTATTTTATTAATAAGCACAGTATCTAGTTGCTATCTTAACTTGTAGGTTTCTATGTCCTGTAAGAATTTTCTTTGTGCAACAGGTTAATGATAAATGTTGATATATATGTATTAGGTGGTATCATTTTGTTAGTCAGAAGCCAGCTCACTCCTAGGATAACTTGCTAAATTAGTTTATATGGTATAAGGTTTCAACAGCTTGATTAGGACTTTGAATTTTGGCTGGACTCCTTTTCTAGCTGCTCTTACTGGGATCAGTTTTGACCTTTTATGGGTCATGCAATAGAATTTGTGCGCGTAAGGCGGAATGTCTCTTGCCCTTCCGCTTCATGGTAACTTAGTAAGTGGTTCGGTGAAGAGAGTAAGTCATTTTATCTCCATTAATATAAATATTCCCTTTACTCCATTTGACCTCACCCAACCACAATTTGTAAAGAAGTGAATGGGGGAGTCCAATAGGGAGGCCTTGCTAGACTCATTTTAGTTTGTCAAATTCAAAGAGACTGCCATTTCTGGGCTAAAAGTATCTAGGCCTTGTTCAAGAAGGCGAACTCCTTTTTGTTTTTGTCTTGTTTGAATATGCCTCGTTCAAAGAGGTTGGCTTCTACTTGGTCTCGTTCAAATAGGTTGCTCTTTTTCAGGTCAAAGTATTTATGCCTCATCCAAAGAGAGGCTAATTCTTGTTCCAGCAATTTCTTGACCATATTTTACTATGCCTAGTTCAAAACAGATGGTCTCTTAGTTCCTCAAAAGCATTAAAAAACTCGTGCTGCCCGCTGGCCCCTGAGATTCTGTTATTGCTTTTCTATTAGCGCGATTTAGAGGACATTTTCTTTTGGCAAGCGTTGGTCATTGCTTATTACCTAAGTAGCAACAGATTAAGTCCTTGCCGACATGTCTTTCTGAGCTAGACGTGCTGTCATTACAATTGTCAAGACAATGGTAATTGCTCATATTCTTTTAGCAAGACATTAGGTCATTGCCATTTTGGCAAGACATTGGTCATATAGTAAAATGAAAAGGTAATTGCCTCTTGACAAGACCTTGATTATTTTTTGTTTCTTTGGAAAAAATACAAAAGGTTCTTCCCTTTCACTATGACATTGGTTATTGCTTATTTAATTGTAGTAATTTAGTCCCCGGTTTGGATAAAAATAAGATTTTTGATAGATTTTAATAAAAATTGATGAAATGTGTGGTTGAAAAGTTGGATAAAAGTTGTTGGTCTTATAAAATGTAGTTGAAAATGAGTTCAAAGAAGATGAGTTTCAAGAAATGAAGGCCAAATAGGGGCTTAGTCCTTGTTACTCTCTTATTCTTTCAAGAACTTTTTTTTTACATATTAATTTTCAACTATACATTTCCACAATAAAATATTCTACACGTAAACCCAAACTTTTCCTTACTTTTTATCCACGCATTCTCCAAAAATTCACTTTTCAAAACAATGTTTTTTCAAAAAAAATGGCCACCAAACAGGGGCTTAATATGTTCTCTAAATCTAGCCTGTTTTAAATTGTTTTGTGATTTCTTATTATCGAGTCTTTAGTTGCAAAAAGGCTTATTACAGCAGCTGGGATTTGCAATAGAAGTAAAGAGTAAATTAGATTTGAAAGATGTTGAAAAATATGATAGTGAAAAGGTGAGAAATTTTAAGACTTTAATGCATTACTGGGCTTTCTTGGACATTTTTTAGTTTATTATGTCAGACTATTAACATTGGGTCAAAGCAATTGGGTTGATTCTTAACATAAAAATTCTGTAGTCATGCCACTGTTTGCAATTCAGTCATCTTATTTTTATGTAATGGATGTACAATAAATTGGTATACCTGCTTTGATGTCTCATTTTTAAGTGTTAAAGTTGTGCATCTCCATTTAAAAACTATTCAATATAAATTGTTTGTTGTAAATTTAATGTTGAGATTTCTGGCTTGCAGATAAAAACTACACAAATTAAGATGACTAAAACCAGTTCAGCTAAGAGGAAGGCTAAACCAGCACACCAAGATCATGTTGAACAGGAAAAGCTCACTTCCAAACCCAAGAAAATGGGGAGTGAGATTGATGACATATTTGCTGGAAAGAAGAGGAAGAAACCTGAAAAGGAAAAGGCAGAGGCTAAGAAACCAGGGAAAGAATCAGCTGCAAAAGCAGAACAACAAAACGAGATGAAGATAAAGAAGAAGAGAGAGAATAGAATCCCCGAAGAAAATTTGTTTGCAGAAACTCCTCGTCGGTCTAGGAAGAAAACCGGAGATGGGCTAACTGTTTACACAGAAGAGGAATTGGGCATTGGAAAGCCAGAAGCTGGAGGTACCCGTCTATGCCCATTCGACTGTAACTGTTGTTTTTAATGAAATTGGGCTCTAGTGTAGATGGGTGGATGCAAATGCTTTCCTTATTTAACAGATTTTTATGAGTACTTAATGAACATAATTTTTTTTTTTGTAATCCTAATCCCATTCATTATCGCTTAACAATCCATTGTTTTGATCAATTTTTTAAAAACGTCGTCGAGCCTGGGCTGTCCATTCTATTTTGACACCGCTATATTTTCATTTGAATATTGAAAAAGGAACAAAGATGTGAAAGTAATACCATCTCCAACTCCCTTAAGTAGGTGTGAAAATATCGATATAACCTAACTTGGACATAACCTCTTGAAACTTGATTTGCAGGAAGAAATTTTTTTGAAAGACATTAGCCAATAGCCAATTGTTTGTTGGTCTGAACAAATAGAGTGCGTATTACATTATTAGCTCACATTTTCACCAAATAATAATAATAATAATAATAATAATAAATCAGTAAAAAAAATTTACCCCAATGTGTTTAGTACGCTAATGAAACACTAGATTTGAAGCAATATGTTGAACTACTTGATTATCACAAAGCAAATAGGACAAGGGAGTTTCAATGAACCCAAATCTTGAAGAATGCATTCAACCAGATGACTTCATTAGTGGTTGATGCCATGGTTTCTTGTTTTTCCGCATCAATAAATTACCACCAACAAATGCACAATATTCAATTTCGTCATCAAAGAGTGGAGAAGATTTTACGTACTAACAACATTCACAAGTTTAACTATAGGAGTATGTATGTATGAAGTGGCTTAGACTCGGTTTAATATCGTTGTGCTTTTAAGAGAATCGATTTATAGTGCTATAAAATAATTGGTCAAGGGAAGAATCAATCGAGTGTTTGGTAAACTTATTTCAAATCAGCATTTAGTAATTAAAAGTGATTTATTGAAGCGCTAGTATAAATTTACTAAACTGAAAATCGATTATAATTAATTTTTCAAAATTTATCAAGCACATTAAACAATTCTGGTTGTTTGAAAATCAGAAGTTGAACTCTAAAATAAATCCCAAATAAGGCATTACTAAACCAACAATACAAGCCATGTCTGGTCAAGTGAGTAAGAAATATGAGTTCGATCAACTAAACAAGTTACCATTATCATCGAGTAGGTGCGTCCACGGGCTGTGCTCTCATCTTTTCAGTCTCTTAAAACAGTCCCCAAACACATTTTCTATAATTAAAAAAATATGCTTATCTTAGAGAAAGCAGCTTCTATCACTAGAATTTAGGGTACAGAAGAATTGTTTGTGAAAGAATTTGTCTTTGTTGTAAAGCTGAACGGTTGATACGAGTCCATTCCTGGCATGTAGAAGTTAAAGGTTGCTGTATCTGCCAGATTGTGTATATAGGCCAGTCCAGTGGTTCTAATGACCTATTCACGAATATGAATTGACAAATCAAGATATTACATAAAGTTCCCTCAGGTGTAATTTACCTCACACCAGATTGGCTCTTTGGGCATCTTTGCCCTGCCCAAGACTATCAAATGTGTAACGCCAACATGATGTACAAGATTAATGAAACAAAATCTAGAGAATTTATATTTGAACAATCATAACATGATGAGCCATGATAATCCAAGATAAGGAATTAAGGGTAGCACAAAGCACAATAAGATACTAGGATCCCATAATTAAGAAAAGGCATTAGCAAAATCAAATTCAATTCGACCCTCACTACTATACTTAAGTAGACCTTATCTAAACCATATGTTTACCATTCCAGAGACCACATCATATACCCTGGTATCACCTCCATGACACGTCAACTGGGTGGTGAGGCCTTAGCAGACCCGCTAGGTTGTACAGTTTGAGAAGTTGGAGCCACATCATAAGTTCCACGTGCACCACCACCTGCAGAACCATCAGTGGAGTAAACTGGTGGTTGGGAGTAACCACCACCATAAGCTGTGTTATGCAGTGCTGGCTGCTGTTGACCACCATATCCAGGTTGAGTCGGTGGTGCTCCATAAGGTGGGGGACCGTACCCCGGCTGAGATGTTGGATAACCTGATGATGGTCGCTGGATACCAGAATCTGACTGGGGATAACCCGGCTGAGTAAGTGGAGGCTGAGAGTGAGCATAGCTAGGCTGCACCGGAGGCTGAGAATACCCTCCTTGGGCACTTGGTGACTGCTGTGGCTGCCCATAAGCTGGCTGACTACTTGGAAGCTTTTGACCTTGAGGTGGTCCATAACCTGCTGGGGGTTGGGTTCCATAAGCACCCTGCGAAGTCGGGGGGACCCCATATCCAGCCTGGCCAGACGTAGGTGCTTGAGTGGCATCACCGGTGGTTCCATATGCAGAGGGGTGGCCATCAGATGTTGGATTCGAGACATTACCATAGGTAGAATTGTAACCTTGTTGCTGCTGATCATAGCCCTGAACGGGATTTGGCTGGGGCTGACCGTAACTAGGTTGAGGAGCTGTTGCATTATATCCACTATAGCCATCTTGGGAATAGCCTTGCCCTTGACTGTAAGCAGGTGGCTGTTGACTATAATAATCATAGCTGCCTCCCTGAGCAGTTTGCTGATTTGGTGGAGCAGTTGTTTGGTCCCAGCCAGTGGCATATCCACCTGAAGTAGGTTGAGGAGGATAACCAGGATAATGTGGTTGATTAGAGTTATATTGAGGTGATGGACCTGGGTATGCACCAGGTTGAACATAGCCAAAACCGGGTTGTTGCTGCATTTGTGCACCGGGCTGGGCCCAACTTGTAGGAGGTCGATTTTGATAACCTTGCTGAGCATAACCACCGGTCATCGCTGGATTTCTAAGGCGATTCTGTACAAAATCGTTGACTCAAATTAACCAAGAACCAATCCCAAACATGGGAAAACAGCATTAAAAAGAGAAGCATAGATATATCAACGTAGTAGACATCCAGGTAAAAATGTGCAGAAATATACACAGGAAATCAGAATTACTTCTCATGCTATCAAGTTGAGCACAATTTACATTGCACACTGAAGATTAGACGATTACATACCGTACTGATTGATTGAGTGGTACTATTGATTCACTCCTGCAGAAGCCCCATTGGCTCCCTATGCACCCATTTTGCATACAAGGCAACAAGCGCAAAAAGACAGACTAGATATCAACATATAAATGTAACATATTTATTCAGTCAAACCATTTTTACATTACCAATGGCAGAATTAGCAAGTATATCTTTGATAGTGTCATAAGACTACATGGCCAACTCGCTTTAGCATCATAAACTCAGGTGTCTTAACAGGATTGATTCACTCAACCTATGTATAAATGAATTTCTGGCTACTAAAATATCAAGCAGTCAATCTTAAAAGATCAAGAAAATTACGAACTTCGTGCAATAAAACATAAACACGAATGTAAACCAAATCTAATAGCGTGCAAAGGAGAGGACTCTTCAACAGTGAAAATATAAACCGAAAGTGTGGAAACTGAATAAACTATTGTTAGTAAATCAAAAGCATTGGGAAGATACCATGTTAAATGATAAAATGTGCAACGTCCTAATATGTCAAGGTCTATAGAAAGAACCAAAAATTTAGAGAGTCTAAGCCATTATAGTTTTACCAGCTGTGAAAAATTTAACAAGCAAATTATACATCAACCCCAAAGTTAGATTCTATAAAATATTTTAATCTTGATTACAAATCTTGAAGGTTTATTCTTCTACATCAACGTTAAGTCTGTAACTCCTCCAAAGAGCTGCGATGATTGGGACATGAGTTTTAGAACATAATGCAAAAGTGCTGATGGCACAGCAACATTAAACAATTCCATGTGGGTGTCACCAATGGCCCATTACCTACTAAAAATAGTTCCCCATGACCATCAGTAATCAGTTACAAAATAAACCAGCACAAATCTATATAAGAATAGGCCTTAATCCTGAACAAGACTGAGCATCCAAACTGAGAATGGCTAAAGTGCTAAAATTTCAAATATATCCTCAACATGATAATAAGCATTTGTACCAACTCAATTACCTCAGGGTAGAAGGCTTACGCAAGACCTGTCTCACATAAAACCAAACGACCAGTATCCAATAAATTAATAACAAAGGCAACACCTCAAAGATCAACCCTTGGACATTATAATCAACAATCTTCTCAAGATGATGTGATAGGAATCTAACTGCAGATAATACGTATACTGAACAAGCAAAATATCTAGCAGATATAGATGGATACAGCTAACTATATTGCAGTGCAAAAAATATGATATCCAAGGTCCTATATTGAAACTAACTAGGAGAGAAGGTCCAAACCAGATATCAAAGAATTCTCCCTTCCGACAGATAAGAATGGCAAAAGGCTTGTCTCCTTTATTGTAGGACCAATTTGACGAAGGATCTTAATCCTCAATAACAATCTGTTTGTGTCTACAGCAATGGCAAAAGATATCTGCAAACCTTTGGAGGGTATATGGGAAAGACAAGCATACACACAATGCGTTTATCCATCGGTAGATATTACCAGATCAATATTTTAGGAAGACAAGGATCTTATAAGAGATGAAAGATGCAGCAATATGAAATTCGAGGACAAATTGCCTGACAAAATAATACCTAAATTGGATACGACTAAATGAGAAAGAAAGAAAAAAAAAACCTAGAAATGCAAATGTGCATATAGCAAATACAAACTTAAAGAAAAAAAAAATCTATAAACATCAAATAGAAATGATAACATGATAACTTATCTAGAATATATCACAGAATCACAATTCTCATAACAAAAACAAATTCCATATATGAGGGGTTTATATCAATTGCATAGGATCCTCAACAGATCCCAATACCAGGCTTGTATCCTAGAATGAAACCACATAATAGCAAAAATGCAATATAGCAATTTGACTAGACTTGAGAGGTAAACATATTTTCCTGTCCCTTCTCAGGTAAGATAATGCGTTAGAGCTGTCAACATGTACTACAACACAAGCATAGGACATACCTCACTTATGACTTCATTGACCAACTGTTTTGCAGCCTCAACCTGTTCACTGCTTCCATCAATTTGCACAGTCCGCTCCAAGGACATATCCCCTGGTGGCAAATGTAAAGGTATCACCTGCAATGTTCCAGAAAGATATATCTATCATCAGAAAATTTTTTTGACACTGTAAAAACAATTAAAATTACAGAGAATTTTTTTGACACTGTAAAAACAATTAAAATTACAGAGAAGTCTGCAGCATATGATAAACTATGAATACATATGTGCATCAAACCTACCTGGATACGAGCCCCTGAACTTGCTTGCATATTTTTAATGGTTTCACCTCCTTTACCAATAACAAGCCCCACCTGACAAATTCATACAGACTAAAAGAATACTAAGGCGAACGCCGCGAACCACATGTGGGAATGACAATCAATTATAACCAAAATTCACCTTGTTGTTAGGAATTTGCATTACAAACTGTTCTGCTCCAGACGGCTGTCCAGTAAACCGCCGAGCAACTGTGCCAGAACCACCTGATTCAGCCTGTCTCAATGATAAACAAATTGTAAGCACAAAGGACACATAACATTGTGCATGGATGAAATGTATCTTAACTGATCATATTTTATTTCAAGGGAACTTTCGGAGATAAATATTTTTGAAGGGGCTCTTCTTTGGTCAAATGTATGCATAGGGAGGTTAATTGTTCATTTACTCATATTATTACCTCGGCAAGAACATCATTAATCAACTGCTCGGCCTTAGCTATTTGATCAGGCGTACCCGTGAGTTCAACTCCTCTGGTAGAAGAATTAGGGTCTGCATCCATGTCTCTAGTCACCTGAATCTTTGCCCCAGACTGAAGTTGGAGATACTTAATAGTCTCCCCACCTTTGCCAATTATAACACCAACTCTGCCATTTGGTATCTCAATCTTTTTGGTTGGACCTGGGTAACCATATGATGCACCTTGTGGTGGACCTCCAATGCCCAGACCTATAGGCTTTTGACCTACAACAGAATTTTAAAAAATTCAAATAGCTAAGGAACATGACATTTGATAGTATGTCGTGCACTAATTTCCAGGTTCCGCCACTGTACATTCATACATACCAAACTACAAGAGCACGCACACCCAGCATAAAGGTGGATAACTTACTTAAAACTATCTAGTCCCCACCCGCACATCACAAATGTAAGATGCATTAACATTTGTGCGTAAAGATGAATGCACTAGCATAGATATACGAGTTTATATGTACCCAGACCGGACAAATATTAACATGAAAAGGAAGAATAAAATCTTACAATTAGATTACCAATCACACAGATAAAAACAAAGACAAGTAAACTGGAAAGCCCGCGAGTACAGATAAATAGAAGCCAGTTAAATTAACAAGATCCCCGAAAGAGAAAATATAGAGACGTGCACAAACAAAATACTCTATAAAGCACGAATACACGGGTGACTTCCTATGTTCTGCTACACAGGTAACAGAATGAATGAGCTAGAAATAACACAACGTGCATAGAGGAATATGTTATCGCAGAAAGCTGAAGAAATCATACCAGTGGGCGGGAACGGCGCAGAGGAGAAGCCTGTGCCCCTATCATTGGAATCATAGACTCCGCCACCAGCTCCATTCTCGACTCTAACCCTCTTGGTGGCATCCGCGTTGTTGAGGAGCCTGGCAGCGATCTCCTGAGCCTTCTGCTTGGCCATCTCAATCTCGTTCATCGGAGGCGGCACGTTGTTATATGAAGGAAGCGGGACGGCGACATCCGGCGTCGACGAGAAGCCTGTCGGCCTCCGCGGCACGGGCGGAGGCGGCGTCTGGTTGTCCTCGTACTTGCGCTTGTTAGATTCAACGCCTCCCGATGCGTACGGTACCTCATCTGCCATATCCGTAGCTGCGATGTGTAACTTTCGGGGAATATATGTATAGGAGAGAGGGGGCGGGGAGGATTGTGTAACCCTAGAGACAGAAATCAGTGTGGTGTGGTCTGTTGCTACTGGAGAATTTTTATATTCAGCTGAAGGCTGAAGCTGACCCACGTTAGATATTTTTTCATATTTCTGGAAATTTAACGTATTTCGTTTTGATTTGCATTTTTCTCTTTAAAAAAAATCTGAGGAATTGCCTTTTTCTCTTTAAAAAAAAAAAATCTGAAAAAGCTTTGAATTTAAGGGTGTGTTTGAGTCACATTATTTTGTAAAAATGTATTTTAGAATAGTAAATTGATTGAGAATGTATTATTGAAAATGAGTAGAAGAATGAGAATGAAAATTAATGTGGCTCAAATATGGGCTAAAAAGTGACGAATAATTAATTTTTTTAAAAAATTTAATAAAAATTGATAAAATATTTGGATAAAAAAGTTGATAATAGTTATAACTTAATTAAAAATAAATTTTAAGAAATAGCTACTAGAGTTTATCCCCTATTTGGTAAAAATTAAAATCAAAATCAACGATTAAAATCACACATTTTATGGAATTTATAACTTTTCAACAACACATTTCATCAAATTTTATCAAAATCTACTAAAATCTGATTTTAATCCCGACCAAATAGGGGTTTAATTGAGAGATATTTCAAGAGGCATGTGCCTTTGTTTTAGTTTTAAAACCTTTTTCTTAAAAAAAAAGATATGCCTTTATTTTCCATATAGACTAGAATCGGATATGGTTTGATACGATGTGATTCCTATAATAATCCGACTAACTTTATCATAAAACATTACATATGAGATCTCTAACTTACAATTTGTATAGTTTTGGTTCTCAAATCTTTAAAATTGAAATTCTGAGTGTTCAATTTATTAAAAATTATGAATTTGAATCTCACATTATGAAAATTGTGAATATAGATGTTAAAATAGTAATTAACTTTTATGTATCTGAACACTGGCGGACCCGGGGGGGTCCTGGGGGGCACGTGCCCCCCAACTTTTGAGAATTTTTTTTTTGTTTTTAAAGTCATGTTTGGTATCGATTGAAATCTAAATTTTAATATAAATCAAAGTTAACAATTAATTTTAATAACATATTTTCGGATGCAAAATTACATGGAGTATGATTTTTTTGGACGTAAAATTTCAATTGTAAAATTTCTCCCAACTTTGTTTTCAAGTTCGATTGTGCCCCTAACTTTAAAACTCTACGTCCGCCCCCTGTATCTGAAGTATGAATGACAAAAAGTCATGCGATTATAAACATTAACATTCACGATTTCTATCGAGTATGGACTCAAATTTAAATATTTAACTAAATTGAGGTACCATGCTTGAAAGTAAGAGAAATTCAGTTTTAAACTAATTTTGCGAAATATATATATAAGGTATTTGTCACTAATTAGAAAATTTGGTGGGCCAATTCTAAGAAAATTATTTTTTTAAAAAAATTAAATAAATATTTTTTCTTCCAACAAAATCAAAGCTTAAAGTATTTGTCGCTAATTATTTTTATGCCTGTAAATTAGATATTGCAAAATTATTTGCTACTATAATGCTTACAATTTAATTTTATAATTTGTATAAATATAATTTTTATTAATATTGTCCACGTTTGTGTTATATACAAACATTTTATCAATCAGCTATCAAGAATGTATTTGTCTTTTATTCATCTTAACTAAAAATAATTTCTTTATACGTAACAAATTCATAATTATTTGACATTAGAAAAAAGCTAATAACGTTTTTCTTACTTGATTATATATTTCATATATAATAAGCACTCGACGTTAATTTTTCTAACAATATTTGAAGATAACGGTGTAGTAATTTCGTAACGTCGCGTGCTTATTTATCGTAAATTTTTGAATGATGCATATGGTAATTGAAATATTGTTTTCCTTCTTGCCAAACTACTCTTTCCCACTTAACGGTCCTCATTATTTTTGCTGTCTTTTTATCCTTATAAATGTTAGTATGTCCTTTATCCTTAACTTAATATCCATAAATTAATGTAGTAGATATTGATTTAACCTAGCAATACTTTATGAGCTAAGAGCGTTTTTAACTTTAAAAATCTAACTTTTACTCTTTTCTACGCTTTTGATTTACATTTTGAACGTATGAATAGATTTAACTCAATAGACAAATGTTATGGATCGTGTTTAAAGAGGGAACTTTATTGGAGTTTCGAAGTAAATAATAATGAACTAGGACATTGGCAATCTGGCACGTTGACTTCGTGGACGACTAATGATATCTTCACTTGTTATCTAAGATGTAATTTGTTAAGGATTTCATGTAAGCAAATCACACCCCCCCCCCCCCCACCCAACATTATTTTTTATACGTAAGTAATATTGTTAAATTTATAAATGTGTTACCAAACTTGTTATTATGTTAACACGATAATTGATTATTGTGTGTTATATCATCAATGCTTATCGTGAATATTCATACACACCAATGAATTCATAATTATACATGAAATTTAAAGAAATAAAAAAATTTCCAAACATCAATGAGTCGAGGACTATTTTAAAGAAATGTATCTCAAATGTTTTATTACGAGATGTATGTATATGCCATGAAAAGTGTGAGTGAGAAATGGGGCGTGGGTAACTGGAGCACCCGACCAATGTTTAATATAAATGTTAACGTTAACTGCTCTACGGTACTACCAAAAGATCGATCGGGTTCCAAATAATAATTGCTCATTGCATTCTGATTAGTTAGACTATTTACCAGTGAACTCACGATATTAATGTTAAGTTTTTATAATGAAATGAAAGAAAATTGGATACATATCAATAAATGCTATTTATTTCAAAGGAATTCATATTTATAAGCATGCATTATATACACGAGGTTTGCTTACGAACGTTAGCTCATTTCATGCCATCACTCCCATTTCAGATGATAAAGACATGATGATTCAACATGACAACTTGAGGTTACACAGATTCACCATCATCACATTTAAATATTGAATTCGTTTTGTAAATAAATTTAATATTCAATTTAATTGTCTTATATTTTTATTAAGCACAAATTATTTTTAAAATAATAAGTCATTGATATTTATTATATCGGAAAAAATTAAATTGTCTTTTCGCATTTACGATTTTAAGAGAAAATTAAACGATAATAATTTCAAACCTAGGTATCTCGACTTTGAGGTATTACAAATTTATATATGTATTTCATAGGTACTCCCATGGCTTGCTTGTCACCTTTACAAAGAGGAAGTCAAGTGTTGAAAACACAAGTCTCAAAAATGATACTTGTACAAATAAACTATGCAAACATTTTCACAGGTACAAAGATAACATGTCATCTAACATCACGTGATTGATTGCTTTAATATTTTTTTTTTCGTCTAAAATTAAATGAAATATTGTCACGTGGCATTCTATAAACTAATTCGTGCAATTTGTCCGTACATATAGCACTGTTCCACAAGTCTTCCAATTATTAATTTATATTGTAGTTGGCCAAAATTGATCAATGGGCCCACCAATTTAACTCGTAAATTGGTAATTTACTTAGATGTTAACAAGTTCTTGACCAGGTCAATTACTTCCTAGTCTTCTAAGTCGACCTGGGCAGAGACACATTTAATTACTATGGTTTATAAACTAACGAAATGCGACAACCATCAAAAAAAAATTTTGGAAAAAATGAGCTTAAACTAATGATTTTTTAGAGAATGTTTAGTTAAAAAATTTTGAATTTACTTGTAAAATATTTAATTATTAGAATGTGGGATTGAAAATGATTTTGAGAAAGAGAAAAAAAAAGGAGTTTTGTTTTAATGGGTGGGTGTCAAATAGGACCTTAATAAATTTAAAGGTCACTGAACTTTCATCCTAATTGCAATCGATTCATTGTACTTTGATTTGGAACAATACAACCACTAAACTTAAATTAAGCCAATTGGTTTTCACCCTATCCTTGGTGTGGAGTTGGGCTCCATGGCCTAATTGGACTGGACAACTGGTCTCTCTGGGCCAAGTTAAATGTTCTTTTAAGATGGACTGGACAACTGTTATATCGGCTCACGAAATTATTGCAGTTGGTAAAAGACAACGAAGAAAAATACTTAGATGTGGATTGTAATGGACCAAACCCATGAAACTAATTTAGCTGTTGAGCAATGGATAACCAGCATCTCTTGGCACAAGGAACGCAAGGATTGGTGGGCGTAGAAAATGGAAAGATGGATTAAGTCTTGATTGGTTCAGCTATAAGTTTTTATTCAAATTTAAGTCATAGTCAACAATTAAATTTTATGAAACTTGCAACTTTTCAACCACTATTTTCACAAACTTTTATCAAAATTTACTAAAAATCTTATTTTAAATGACATACAAGAATCGAGAGTGGAGCATGTTAAAGTATGATTTCTTGGAAGTTCTTTATCAGAAAAAAAATTGTCCTTTCTGAACGATGATAAAATGTATTATGGGAATGAGGTTAGGAACTTAGCATCCGACGATAATATGGAAGTGTTCGGATGAACGGTGCACACGTGAAACATTACAGCCAAAGATTATTGATAAGTGTATTTTATACACTTAGGCCTTGTATGGGAGGGATTAAAATCGGATTAAAATTGAAAATATATCCGTTATTGTTGACTTTTATTAGATGGGTGGGACCCAATAACGGCCATATTTTCAATTTTAATTGGATTTTAATCACTCCCAAACGGAGCCTTATTTGAGGTATAAAATAGCGATATTTGATAGTTTTTCTGACAAATTATATATTAAATTGTTGTATTTTATGTTATATAGGTAAAACTAAATGGTTGAACAAAGATTGGAAAGAAAAAAGTGAAAAATGGTATAAAAAAAAAAGGCAAAATTCAAAGTTTGATGACCAAATTACAAATTTTATAGTTAATTCGGACCACGAGATGATACTTTGAAGAATTCTAGGAGACAGTTGGATGGAATTAGAACTCAAAAAAGAATGAAATATGATTAAAATCAAATTTCAATCGCACAAGTTATATTTCAGATTTTTAGTCGATGATTGAGACCTATTTTTGGCATAGTAAACGTTTGAGTTGGGAAAACTATATTTCTATAAAACTTGTAACCCTTTGAGTTAGCTTTCTAACGCACTTTGAATAATTCATGTGCGAAGATAACTTTCCTTATTTGATTTGAACTCTTTTGGAAGTCAGTTCGAACGTAATTTTCAACCAATTTCCGACTCATAGAAATACTTAACAACAGAATACGTATTGAGAACTCTCATGTACATATTATTCTCCATTATTCATCAATTATTATCATCAAATGAGGAGAATTCATAGTTTTTGTAAGAGAATTGAAAAAGATTTGCAAGAATTCAATCAAGTGAAAATTCAAACCTAATTTTTGGGCAAAGAAGAGAAGACGCAAGTGGAGATTCATCAAGAAACCATTGAAGAGATTCAAGATTCCTATTCATCATTTCAATTTATCAAAAAATTGGGTTATGTCTTTTCACTTAAGCCTCCGTTTTGTGCATATTTTTGGAAAAAGAATGCATTTTTACTGTTGATTTGATGGAAAATATGTGGCTGAAAAAGAAGGAAATATTATCGATGTGATGAAAAATATTATTTTATTAAATAATGTATGGTTGAGAATGAGAATGAAAAAATTAATATGGATCAAACATGGCCTAATATGATTTCTTATAATTTCAATATGTTAGGCTAATTTTATATATTGTTAGGATGATATGAACCATTGTTGTGATATTTTTAGTTTTTTATTAATTATTTTGGCTGTAATTTGATTTGATTTATGGATGTTTATTATCGTTTATCGTTCTTTTCAATTGTTTGATCATCAATTGAATTGTTAGTGAATTTTATTGTTATCGAGAGAGACAATAGGATTGAAGCACATTATAATAAACACGGTAAGGTTCGATAGAGGAGAGAGATATATTTATATGCTTTATATGGTTTCAATAGATGTTCTAGTACTTGTTAATACATTTATCATGTTTGCATTTTTCATCGAAATATAGATATGTCACGTGAGGGGAATATATTTGATTGTTATCGAGAGAGACTTTCAATTAAATTAGAAACATTGACCAACATTAATGATTTCAAATTGTCACTTTAATTGTTACACTAAAAATTGAATAATAAGGGGGATTCAATATCTTAGTAATGTATCTCACATATTTGAAAAACACATTTGCTTATTTTCATTAGTTTAATCGATAATTTAGGAATTAGTATTAAAAAATCACAAAATTTGTTTGCTATTCGATTAAGGTTAGAATTAACTTTAACTCGATCAAACACGTAGTTCTCGTGGGTTCGACATTCACTACTTTATTACTTGTTCACGATCTCGTTCACTTGCGGAAAATCAAACAATCAATTGCTATTGAGATTTTGCCATATTTTCCTTGATATGTAATATGTTATACACGTAATATCATTGACGAGTAAGCCCTCGAGCCTCGTTATCTGAAAATTCATTATTTTTCAAACTTATTTTTAACTACACATTATTTCATAAAATAATTTTGTACATCAATTCAAAATTTTGTCTATTTTTCTAATAACACATTCTCCAAAAAATCATTATTACAAAATCTATTTTCCCTAAAAAATGGGGTTCACATCTGATTACTTGATAATCTTATGCGGCATTTTAGTCTATATTTTACAAATTTTACAAGTCATTTATAAATGGTGAAATGTTATTTTCAATCAAACGTTTTAATGAACTCACTCATAAGTATTAGTTACTTATACGTCGCTCAATTTTATCTAATTATAAATTAAATCGTTTATAATTTTAGTTTGTTTGAACTTCGTGACCTTGCTACTCTGGCCCCTTTATTTGACTTGGGCATCGGAGGGTGATAAAAACTTTGGGAGGGCTTTTTCAGAGCTTAAAAGTACTTTCTAGAGATTAAAAACTGTTTGGCTAAAGTCAAAAAGATTATTATTATTTTTTTACCAGAATATAGCTTTAAAAGGTTATTAAAGTTGTACAAATTTTTTAAGCTTTTACTAGAAGTTGGAAATAATGAAGTTTTAAAATTATCAAAACACGCATTAATCTATCAAAAACTTTCTAACCCCTAACATGGAAAGAAAACTTCCTTGTCCCATAGATTAAATTGTATGGTGTTGACAGAAAAAGAAAGAAAGAAAGAAAAAAAAATCGATTGTCAATGTCACAAAATAATGACATTAAACATGACCAGGCAAGACCAGCGATTTTGTTCCACCAACTTATTTTAAGAAATTTGACAAGACAATATTTAAGGAAGAAATTAGGTTGGCAGGTTAATGAGGGGACATTGTAACTTATTTTGATGTGCATTGGCTACTTAATTTCGGTCAAAGATTCTAAAATCTACAACCATCAATGTACAACAAATTCACGAGGTAGTACAACATATCCAACAAATTCTATACATACATTTAAACCCCCCGTTTGAGTTTTTTTTTTTTTTTGGTGGGTGGGGTGGGTGTGGTTAAAAATATGCTTAGCTTTTTCTAATGGGACAACTGACATGGAAGATGACAATTTGTTGTGACATTAATACCAAATTTTCATGTTGACACACTAGAACAAAAATCAAATTTTGGAACAAAATGAAGTTTGATGGCTAATATGAAGTATGAAATTTCACATCGAAGGATGTCCATTCTAATGTACGCCTGTTTTGGTCGGATTAAAATCAGATTTTAATTTAAGTCAAAGTCAAACAATCAATATTAACTACATTTTTCATGGGTATCACGTCTTTTCAATAATATATTTCAAAAACTTTTATCATAATTTACTAAAAATTTAATTTTAGAGTGTGTTTGGGAGGAATTTTTGTGGGATTTTAATCAAAATTATAGCCTTTAAAGTCAACCCGTTGGCTCCATCTGTGAGAGAAAAGGTCAAAAATGATGGCTGATTTGATAGTTAACGACTAAATTTTTGATTAAAATCCTGATTAAAATTTCTCCCAAACATGGCCTTAATTCCCACCAAAATAAATCTACGTGTTTACAAATTTTAAATAAAATAGACAAAAATTTAGCTACGTGTGTCAATCTCGAACATTTCAAGCATTCAATAAAAAACCAACACGTCATCATTAATATTTTATTAAACTCCTATTCAAAATTATTTCTACAGGTAGTTCTGTGATCTCGCTCCTCAGCATGACAAACGAGCTGAGGTTGCTCTCTAAAAAATATGCGAAAAAGGTACCTTTCATTGATTGTGTCTGACACTTGCCTTTTCTTTATTGGTAGCAACTTCTTACGGTCTTACCAAAAAAACCATGCAATTCTTGTGCTTAAACAACATGTCATTCATTGAGATTGTGACAGGAAGATGAACTTTTCCCTATCCTAAGCAACGAGACGAGTCCGATAATGATATGGTTATGATTTCAGCATGACATAATCAATTAAGGAAAATTAAGGACTTGTTCGATCGTACTTAAAATTCAATTAAAATTGAAAATAAAGTCGTTAATGGGTCACACTCGTCTAATAAAAGTCAACAATAACGACTAATTTTTCAATTTTAATCCGATTTTAATCTCTACCAAACACACCCTAAGTATTTTTCTTTTGTATAGAATAAGGATTCGCGTTTTCTAAAAAAATAAGAATTAGGGCTTGTTTGTGAATGATTTTAATCCAATTAAAATTGAAAATATAGCCGTTATTGGGTCTCACCCATCTAATAAAAGTCAACAATAGCGGCTAGTTTTTCAATTTTAATCCTTCCCAAACAAGCTCTTAGTGTTTGGAAATGAATTGAAACTAGAGTTGTATTAATTCTTTTGACATTGTATCACTGTTTAAGTTGAATCAACTTATCTAGTGATCGACAAAAAATGATAAATTTTGATTAATTAATTCTCGATATTGCATTGAATCAACAAATGAGATCAAGTCTCTGTTTGATTCTCTTTAAAACAAATATCTTTAATTCTTATACTCATTTTTAACTGTACATTTACACAATAAAATATTTTACACGTAAATTCAAAACTTTCTGATTACACATTATCCAAAAAATCATTATTCAAAACTTTATTTTCCCAAAACAATGATCATCAAACATGGGCTAATCCGTATTCATAGATTAATTGCAATATAGGTAATACAAAACATAATTAACGGAAGATAGAAAATAAAACGAGGATTGCTTTAGCTCTTTAAGTTAAATTACTTTCCCCCTCGTGTCAACTAAGATACGATCGAATGACGCCTTGAGAGTGTTGTTCTTGAAAAAGGCACGTACTGAAAAAAATAAGCACTACACTTAAAAAATATAAATTCATAAGAATGTAAATGTAGGTAAACAATACACTATCTATAGTTAAAGGTTACCACACTAAATATTTTTAAGAGACCGTTTGGTGCACATTTTAGGGTGAATAATTCTTTTTTTTTTGGTTGATGTAATGAGAAATATATGGTTGAAAACGTATTAAAAGTTATTAATGTGATGGAAAATATTATTTTACTGAAAAATGTGTGGTTGAAAATTAGTAAAAGAATGAGAATGAAAAAAAATAATGTGACTCAAATAGGGGTTAATTCACCTCGTCTAAGATTCGATAAATCAACTTAAAAAAGACGGAAAGTAAAACTTAAAATTTTTTTAGGGAAATTTGCAGCACTGGTCTCCAATGTATTGTCTCATAATGAGTTGGTCCCAAATTTTATAAGATGAACGAGATAGTTCCCAAATTTTATTAAAATTACACAACAAATCCTTAATTACAGGAACAAACAAAATCCCAATTAAATCATCACGCGGTCATCACATGCCAAATTTTATGATGCTAGATTATGCTTCCCAACACGACCTAGTGCCTAGAAATTAAAAATGAAACATGTTTTTGTCAAGGCCATAAGATATTTTTGGGAAGATATAAATGGTTTCCATCGTAAAGAATGGATTGTGCAACTATAATGAAAGATTCTTGAATCAACTTGTTTCTTTTTCAAGATCTCGATAACTAATTTGCTACCAAGGATATAAGTTGAGGACCAATAGAATAATTTTTATTATCGTAAAAATTGATTTCCTCATCATACAAACCATGCACTTTCAAATGTTAATATTTTTTCCAACAAAGCAAAATTAAATTATTAATCATCACCAAACACGTCTTTAAAATGTTTTACTCGATTATGATTTAATAGAAATAGCTAGTACTTAATGCATTGAACGAATATTCTTATACTTACGAATTTCAAGATTGAAATATTTATTTATCTACAGTTATAAATTTAAAAAAATTTAAGCTCCTGTTTGATGGGGATTAAAATAATTTTTTTAGTAAATTTTAATAAAAGTTAATGGAATGTGTGGTTAAAAAGTTGTGAACCCCGAAAAATAAGTGATTAAAATTAATTGTTAATTTTAACTTATATTAAAATCTTAATTTTAGTCCTTATTGATCGGAGCTAAATGTATTTTGCATGGATTATGATTCGATTCCTACACTATTAACAAAGACAATAAGCAAAGGTCAAAAAGTGTTTTTCAAAAAAAAAGAAAAAAAGAACAAAAGAACAAAAAAAAGAGACGAAAAGGAGTGACAGGACTAGGTGGCAAGAAGTCACAAGGGCATTTGAGTCTTTTGAAAGAAAATTCTGTCGGCCTCTAACTGTA
The DNA here is from genome assembly GCA_035079005.1 of Fraxinus americana. Taxonomy (NCBI): domain Eukaryota; kingdom Viridiplantae; phylum Streptophyta; class Magnoliopsida; order Lamiales; family Oleaceae; genus Fraxinus; species Fraxinus americana. Next base: position 4,925,312 of record CM068713.1, on the reverse strand, counting down.
GTTAAACTTCAATCGTGTCTCGGGTTAGGAAAGCGTCGGTGACTCAGTGAACGTTGTGAGTCAGCTCAATCTACTAAACATTGGATACGTACAGAGAATATTTTATATATTGGCCAATATGCAGAGAGAGAGAGGAGAAGGATTGGTATATAAGCTATAGATGCCAAATCCAATGCGTCTCGAATTTGAGAGGGAGAGTTTTAGTGAGAGAAAGTGAAGAGATAGAGGTACCGACCAATGGGGGACTCCAGCGAATCTGTTTCCGTCGATGTGGAGTTCATTTCTCTTCCCGGAAAGGTCAAACCAACTCACATTATACACACATATATATGCACTACTATGTATGTGGTTATATTTGTGTGCAAAGTTATTTTATGAACTTCAATTTAATGTATGAGTTTTGAATTTATGCTGATAAACAAGGTGAAAAATTAATTTTTTATGAGCTTCAATTCAATGTAGAAGTTATGAATTTATTCTTTTCTTTTCGAGTTCCACGAAAAATAGTCCATTATACCAAAATTTTGATTGCATTTGACTATAGATTTAGCTGCGATCATAGTTGGATTATACATAAATGATATTTTCCTCCTAAATTTGTTACACTTCCTTAATGCGAGTCTTTATCTCAATATATAAATATGATAAATAGTTAGATATATCACCGACTTGGCTCTTGCGCGTCCTTTGGTTCGAGTGTCGGCTGCAATATGTGGGTCTTCAAGTGTGTGATGGCCGGAGGGTGATTGTGGATGATTTTGGAAAATTATGAATATGTCTGTGTAAAGTCTTTGACAGTTAAAAATTATTCAATTTTTGAGCAATTAAGGTTTAACTTGCAAAATTTTCTAGATTATAATTGATTTGCAACTTATCCGGATTATTGAAGTTATGAAGAATTATAAGACCTGTTTGAGCTCCATTTTTTGTGTGGAATATATTTTAGAACAGTATATTGATGGAGAATGTATGGATAAAAAAATAGAAAAAGTTGAATATATGGAATAAGTAATCTACTATCCAAAAACTCATTTTTTATATACTTATTTTCAACTACACAATCACACCATAAAATATTCTACACGTAAACCCAAACTTCACTTTATAATTACACATTTCTTAAAAAAATTACTATTCAAAACTTTTTTTTGAGTTTTAAAAGGCCATCAAACAGGGCCTAAGGAGATTCTTTCTTCTTCTTCAGTTCTGCTTATTCACACGTGCTCTGATTCTTAGTGAATGCAAAGAAGTAAAAAAAAGTTGCCCTTTTAATCCTCTCCAAGAGTGTAATGACGAACTAGCTGGAATTCTTCACAAGGGACCACTGCAGATGGGAAATTCTGTTAGGAAACTAGAGATACTTAGCTTTGGCCTTCATGAAAAATTATTCCCTTTTAAAGCTTAAGACACCAGAAATTTTGTATCAAAATGAAATAGCTAGTGGAAGATTGGGTTTTGTTTGTTGTTTTGTCATATTTTGTACAGGATTTTGGCTAATTATGGTTTTGCCGATTGGTTTACAGGAGCATATTGTTAAGACAAGCCACGGTTATGTCTCTGTTACTGTTTTTGGAGACCTGGATAAGCCAGCTTTAATCACTTATCCTGATCTAGCTTTAAATTGTAAGTAGCCAAACTTAATTTGTCATGAAGTGTTGTGTTGAACTTTGACTAATCATATTACATCTATAGACTGCATTACCTATCTTGACGTAACAATTTTTTTAACTGAGCTCAATATATTGGCAAACATTTAGGGGAATGGAAGTTGTTCTAGCAGATTTTTTCGTTATTTTGTTAATTTTTGGTTTGAATGCTTTAGAGTAATTTTTGTTGTGAAAAATTGTAATATTTTCAAGCTCAAAAAGACAAGCCATATGCTTGAGACTGAGGATAGTGAAGTATTACTTAATTATTATGTTGATGTTTCAACAAAAATTTTGTAGTTACACTTCTTATGCATGTTGTGCTTTTTGCTTCCCTGCCTCCCATGCACTTTTTTTCAATTTCATTTATTTGAAGGAAAATTGACTTTTTTAGGAATGGTGTTGACATCTAAATCCTTATTTGTCTGCATCACTGAACAGATATGTCTTGTTTCCAAGGACTGTTTTTATGTCCAGAAGCATTTTCTCTGCTTATCCACAACTTCTGTATTTACCATCTCAGCCCTCCCGGACACGAGGTCCGTACACCAATTACTTGATTACTGATGTTGTTTATGCGGGAAAAAAAGTATTTTGACATGGGCTATTTTTTGCGGAATGCCTCTATTCACACCATTTCATATCTGAAACTTATTTAAGAGTATTGCAGTTAGAAGCTGCTGTAATCAGCCCGGATGAACCTGTTTTATCCGTTGATGATTTAACAGACCAGATTGCTGAGATTCTCGACTATTTTGGGTAATTTCAGTGTTATTACTTCTTAAACCCTCCTTGAATTTTAGTTATTAACCCTTTATTTCTTCAGATGATTTTTTGCCTTCATATTCTCTGACATTCAATGATTTGTTGACAATTTTTTCCCTGGAGGGCCAAAAATATGCTGATATTTTTCTCTGTTTTCCTTTTAGACTTGGTGCCGTGATGTGCATGGGGGTAACAGCCGGAGCTTATATTCTTACCCTGTTTGCTGTAAGTTTCCCTAGTTCCACCTGCGGAATGATTGTATCATGATTTCATACATCAGTTTTTGCTGATGTTATATTCTACTTCAACACAGATAAAATATACTCGACGTGTTATGGGTTTGATTCTTGTTTCCCCTCTATGCAAAGCACCGTCTTGGACAGAATGGTTATGCAATAAGGTTAATTTTCTCAACTCATTCCCCCACCTTCTCTTTGGTGCGCGTGTAGACTTGGTAATTAATTGGTTGTACATCTTTGGGGGAGGAGAAGGTGAAATAATTTTTTTTCCTGTGTTGCGGTTTGCAGGTGATGTCAAATTTACTGTATATTTGTGGCATGTGCGGTTTGGTGAAGGAGCTTTTGCTGATGCGATACTTTAGCAAGGTGTTCTTTTGGCCTGCATTTCGTATTTTCATTCAAATCGTTGTATATAGTAAATGTTCTCATCACATTTCCAATGATACAACAGGAAGTTCGTGGCAGCACAGATGTACCAGATTCGGATGTTGTTCAAGCGTGCAGAAGAGTCGGTGCCTTCTTTTGTTATTTTCTTTATTTTTGGATGCTAGATGGACGGCAAGAGTTGGGTTGGAATCTGAATTTCACTAAAATTGTTTTGATTGCAGTTGTTGGGAGAAAGACAAAGCCCAAATGTGCTGCGGTTTGTTGAAGCGATTAATAGGTATATTCTTTCTCCAGATGTTTTTATTTTGCCCCTGTTTGGTGGCCTTTAATTTGAAAAAACTATTTTTGAATAGTATTTTTTGGAGAATGTGTGGTTAAAAAGTATGGAAAAGTTTTGAGTTTCGTGTAAAATATTTTATTGTGTGAATCTATTGTTGAAAATGAGTATGAGAAATAAATTGAAGTAAAGTAAATTAAATTAAAGGCCACCAAACAGAGGCTATAAATGGCAAGACTTTGCAGGCATTTTTAAGACGAACATGTTGATCGTTTGATAGTCTAATTTGTTGTTGCTACAAATGTAAAAAGATTCTGTTAAATATTTTTTCCAAATACGTGACACGCATAATTGATCATAAGCTGCATTGGATTAACTATCACCTACATTCCAAGGGCATGTTTTGTGCACGGAATTAGACAACTCTACACAATACAACATTCTCGATTTTGGCTTCTTTTTCTTTCTTAATCTTGGACGTTGCTGTCAAATCCTGCATACAAAACAAGCTACAAAGATTTAATGGTTATTATATGTTGTTTCACAGGAGACCGGACATTAGTGAGGGCTTGAGGAGACTACAGTGTCGATCATTGATATTTGTTGGAGAAAACTCTCCTTTCCACTTTGAGGCTCTCCATATGACTTCAAAGCTAGATAGAAGACTCAGTGCCTTAGTCGAGGTATGCTTAACTATTTTATCACTCTCTTGTTCAGGCAGATAACAAATATTACTTAAACGTACCATCTCCGGTTATTCAGGTTCAATCATGCGGGTCAGTGGTCACAGAAGAACAACCAGACGCCATGTTAATACCATTGGAATATTTCCTCGTGGGTTATGGTTTCTACAAGCCATCTCAATACAGTGTCAGCCCGAGAAGCCCCTTGAGTCCAACTAGCATCTCACCCGAGCTTTTCTCACCAGAAAGCATGGGGTTGAAGTTAAAACCAATCAAAACTAGAATTCCTGCATAAGTCTAAGTGAAGATGGTAAGCAAGTTTTTGTGATCTTTGTAGCAGAGGATGAATATACATGTTATTGGAAGAACGTCGTAGGCCAAGAAAATTCTGGGACAATTGTAGATAACAAAAGAAAGAAAAAGACACAATTTTTTCTCATTTGTAATCAACAAAGTATTAGTTGAGAATTAGTGTGTGATCTGTAAATTATTTGAATAATCTTTGTTTATGACAATAAAGCAGGCAAGAATAATAAAAGGTGGGAGAAGTTTTTCATAACTGTTTTGTTGAGTTCTCACTTTGTTTCCTTCCACTAAAAGGATGTTCCCTTTTGTCCTTTTCCGATGGATTCCAGTAATCTGATAAGGTAACAGATTAGTTAGGAGTGACTAGGGCTTCCCTAAAATTTTTTAGGACAGTTGTTTATCAATCGAACAATGCTACATGTTGTACATGGGTTTCAACCTCTCACAAGGGAGGTGGGGCCCACGATTAAAATAATAGTGGGCCCCACCTCCATTGTGAGAGGTTGTAATCCAATATTGTAACCCAACATTGTAAAGGAGCATTATTCCTTATCAATTAGCTAACTTCCTTACAATGGTGTTTTTTCTCGTCATTTTGAATATGATTTGATCGAACCTTGCAAGGATTAAACTATGGTAAGTTGAGTAACCTTTCCTTTCCTTTCCTCTCCTCTCTCTCTCTCTACAACTGGGTGTATTGAAAAATGGACAAAGTTATGCTAAAGATTTAGTTGTATTTGATCTTTAACAATCATAACAAAATAGCGAAGAACGATTCACACAGTCGATTCTCAAGTAATAAAAATTCGATCTTCATCTACACTCAAGTTTTTCTTGTATGGGCTTATAGATTACTAAACATATACATAATATTTCTTCTTGAATTACTCAAGTCTTTATAGATCTTTACACTACATTTTGATGGAGAAGGCCTAAGGGCCAAGTGACGAGGAAGCCATCGATCTTCATATGAGAAAGGCAATGTAATAAGAAAAGAAGGTGCAACTCTATTATACCTTTTTTAGAAGAAGTTGGACTACTAACGAGGACGGGTGAGAAAGAGATATGAGGTGATATAATTTATTATCAAAGTAGATAAAGACTTTAAATTTTATTGTTATCCTTTTTCAACAATTGTCCACATACAAAGCCTTGCGGATAAAAAAGAGAATAAAGTCAATCTCTATGTGAGAAGACATACTTTGGAATTTTTTTTTAAAAAAAAATTATTCTCTCGTAACTCAAACATATAAATGAGGTAGTCAAAAAGATCGACATAGTTTTAATTTATTTTTTAGTATTTTCATTCCATATTGTCGAAACATTCACGAAAGTACAGATTTTTGCAATTTTAGTTTAAATTTCATGGAGGATATTGTTCATCAAATTGATATGACTTGTCTGGTTGTAAGAAAGAAATATGCAACAATTTCTCAATCGATCTCCATAGTGCGCACTAATTGAAAGTCACAAATATAGACAACATTATTTTCCCACAATTTTGCATTACTCAACAAATTAATGCAAGTTATCCAAACATGTTTATTTTTCTTACAAAAGTAATCTTTAAAATAAACAACTATTTTTCACTGACTTATTTAATTATTTTGACAGAAAATTAAAAGTCACGTTCAAAAAAAGTAACTTTTTTTTGTTTTACTTAAATATAATAATAAGATTTTAATCCAAACATATTTTGGGGATTAGGCTTAGTTATAAGACTGTATATGGTTCGATTCAATTCTAAAGATAATGGAATCGAATTTGAATTTTCGGATATTTAGTAAGTGGAACTGTCGGATCTAAATTTAATTATAGAACCGTTCGGATTCGGTTCTATTCGGTCTCCGAATTCTGTATAATAATTAATTTTTTTATATTTACAACAACGTTACATTAATTCGACTATGACATGTTCAATTTTAGTTCTTACAAAATGACATAATCCAATCTCGTGACATCTTTTGCGCTTTTTTGTTGAGCTTTTCAAAGATTTGACTATTAAAATCACATAAATAAAAAAATATCAAATTCACAATAATAAAACGACAATAATAACATTACGGTAGAATAAGAGATTTGGGTAAAACTTAGTTCAATTTGATTAAGTTAAACTTGACTGAAAATCAGAAATAATAAAATTATATTTTGAATTTGAACTAAATTAATTAGTTAACAAATTTATTTAGAAAAAAATTAAATAATTTGTGAGAAACGCAAGATTCGACCCCATTACACGTAGAGGGGGTGATTAAGTGTACTTGGGGAATTAATACTTAATTAACATGCAACAAGTCACGAGTTAATCATGTTTAGGTGATTAGTCAAACAATTCAAATTATCCTATCTTTGAATACCACAGTTTGTATAATAAACAATAAATATGAAAGTAGTAAATAAAGAACACCAATATGATGACGGAGAAACCCAACTGGGAAAAACTCCGGGACCAAGTTAGTTACCTCCACTATAGACAATATGGATTACAATATGTTTCCAGCTAGCAAACTTCACTCGTTCCCGCTGTTGTAATTCCTACAATCTCCAAGATATGTTGTACTTTCCAGTCACGATTTGTTATCGTAGACACTATCTAGTTAACCTGCTAGACTTCCCGATCTACCTCTTGTAGCTTCCTGGTCTGCTGTACTTTCCAGTCTCACGATCTGCTAACGTAGACACTATTTAGCCAACCTGCTAGACTTCCCGTTCTACCTCCTATAGCCTCCCAATCTGCTCTCCTTTCAGCTTCCTGATCTTCTTCTATTGTTTCTTCCAAGTGGAATTTCAAGAATCTCCAATTCTTATGCTCTACCTGTGCTTGTAGTCCACATCTTTCAAATCTCAATGAAAGAGTCAGTTCCTTAAAAGATTAAGGACGCTTGGTGTTTTGGATTATGGAACTTTTGATATTTTCCAAAATCGGGTTACTGGATCTCAAGAATGAATATGGATGAATCAATCAAAGAATAGCTTCTTGAATCTCTCTCAAAGATGTAGAAAATATGATATGCAAGAGAGACACAATGTAGCAACCCTACAAATAGTGATGGCAATGGGCCGAGCTCGTGGCTCTACGAGCCGAGCTTCTGCTCGGCTCGTTTGCTCGTGGGCGAGCTCGTGATTCACGAGCCACGAGCCGAGCCGGCTCGGCTCGGCTCGTGGCTCGTCAAATTTTTTTTTTTTTAAAATGTTTCGTCTCTTAACGAGCAGAGCCGAGCTCGGCTCGTCTATGAACGGGTCCGCTCGGCTCGAGCTCGGGCTCGGGCTCGTCAAAACGGCTCGTGGATCGCTACAGTACGAGCCGACGAGCCGCTCGGCTCGATTGCAATCACTACCTACAAAAGTCTTCCAAAGCTTTTGTATTTATAGTTGGAGGTGTTTGATAGTATGGGCTGTGTAAAACTCTCCAAAATCGCGAATTAGGGTTGACTGCACAGGTAGGTCTCTCGAGCGAGCTGTTGACGAAACTCGGGCGAAAAGTTACTGCATTGGTCGCTCGAGCGAGCCTCTAAAGAAAGTCGAGCGAAGGTTGAGAAGTCGTTAGTATTTTCATCATAATTTTCTCTACAAATGTCCGATTGTGATGATTCAAATTTCGTTAGAAAGCTAACTCAAAGGACTGCAATTCTTCTAGAAATAGCCATAACCAAATTCCAATGTTTTCTATGTGAAAAATACATTGCAAGTGACGACTGAAAATTTAGAACATATCTTGTGCGACTCTTTGATACTCTTTAGATTTCTAATTGCATCTCCTTTATCATATGCGATCTTTTTGGACATCTTGAACTCCTTCAAGGACTCAAACCCTAACTCACCTAATTTATACAAATTGCACCCTAGGTCATTGACTTTCACATCACGTTACAAATTAATCATTTGTCCACATAATTGCCAACACTAAAAACCTAACAATTTGACTTGTTTAAGATAAAAAAATCAAAAAAATTAGGAAAATTCAATTTTTATTCAATTCTTCGGTTCTGGTCTAGAATCGAGAACCGAACCGAACCGAATCCGTCGATTTTTGATTCAGATACCTATTCAGATATTTAACTTCAGAAGAACCACTCTATTTGGTTTGAGAGGTTTGTCCAACCCTACTTAGCCAAACATGCTCTGAAAGATTACAACATATTCATAATTATATAGCTGAAATTCAGTTACACTGTGAATAGATTTTTACAGTTGTAACTTAACTAGATTCTGCAAATTAAAATACTACCATGTATTACAGAATGATCTTTTTCTTTGTTAATTCATTTTAAACCTTGTATTCTCAAAGAACATATGATTTCTCCAGTTGCTGTCAGTTCCTTCATTGTTCCGGCGACCTGTCCGCCTGTTAATCTCCGTGTACATTTCCTCTATCATCGGCTTCCACAGACGAACACGAGCATTTATAAACCAATTGGATACCTGATCATAGCCAGTGCTCGTAAAAATTAGATATCGACAAAAATGGTACAGCTTACAAGGAAATGTAAGACATTTTATACACAAAGAATCGAAAAATCATTCAAGCAAGTACATGTTCTAGTATTACAACAGCAAGAATAAGAAAAGATATTCTTAATGCATCCAATCGTATTAAATCTGCTTACGATTTTTTCCTCAGCAAAAACTGAAAACAAACAAGAAATTTTGACTAAAATACAAGTGTCAAGTATGCTATGGTGTAATCGATAGTTTATGGGAATCCAAAGTGAGATTGTGCATTAACCACGGATAGTGATAGAGACGGAACGTATCTTTATAAACACAAAATGCATATCTTGTTTTATAGGAGGCTCTGCATACCTGGCTTCTTGTCAATCCACTTTTTAATGCAAGCAAATGCTTCTCTGAATCCTTGGGGTACCTGAATATGACATATTCTGAACATTAGTTTTCATATTAACCTAGTTGTATGTAACACCATAAGCTGCCTTTTTTTTATTGGTATAAAGTACCCATGAGTTTCCTCGAGATCAAAGTCAATGTCAATGCAATTTCACAGGAAAAGAGGATGTCATAAACTAGTCGCAACCAAAAGGATGACAGGAGGATAGAAACAAGGTTAAATCATTGAAAGGCGAGTTTGTGGATATTGAGAAAACATCCTCGATTCTCTGATGTTTTACAAGCATCGAGCTTACAAGAAAAGTAAGGACAGTATTATGCGAATCAAAGACAAAATGCGGGAGGAAAAGTAAGAGTCACATGCCATTCACACACTTGTGACATGCTTGGCAGAAAGGAGAAAAAAAAAAAACTAAAATTCCGTTTAGGACGTTATTATTTTGAAGTTTCTATCACAAGCATTTAAAAGAAAGCAGTATAAGAGCTCACGGGTGAAGAAAATTCTGAAACATCCATGCCCTCAAGATGGAGACAGATCTTTCGGGCAATCCTCGCTGGGGCCTCCATAATGGATGATCTCTCTTTCTTAGCTGCTGAAGTGCCCACTGTTTTTCAATGAAGGATGCCTCGAATGACTTTTCTTCTGTTACCCCTCCTTCACTAAAATTAGCTCCTATCGCAAGAATGTAGCAGCTAATTCTCTCCCGTAGGTTTTTATACATGAAAGAGATTGTTGGAAGAGCAAATCGAGCGTGTATATTAGGATCCAACTCAGTTACAGCATGAAATGCAGATACAACTGTATGGATCTCATCTAAGCATTGGTTGAAGCGATCATCAACCTGAATTAAAGTTGATAATAAGCAAGTTAATTAGATTGACACTAACGTTAGATTTACTTTCAAAATAACTAGTTACTTTTTAGAGCTTAGCAAAATATGCACATAGCTGCTTCACCAGATAATTACGAGTCAAATACAACTTCATTGTTCCATATACAGATAAACCAATCTCTAAATAAAGTTTAAAATTATTAGCACACTGTACATACCACTTGCAACAAAGCCAGCAGATGCTTTTTCTTTGTTTCAACTTTCCTGTCTTGAAAAAAGTGATTTCCTCGATCCTTGATTCCACGTTCCCCATCGGGATAATCAGAAGGATTCAATGCTGAATAGCCTCTTCCAGGTAAAGAAAAATAACCATTTGTCCTATCCTCAGTCCAAGTAGTTGAATAGCTTGTTTGATCAAAACTTTCAAATGCAAAGCGAGCAATTTCAGCAAGTATTTGTTGCACCACGTGGAAATATCTTGACCCCAATAACAAACGAGAAGTTTCGACTGGCTTAGAAGAACTAAAGCTCAATGAAACGTTATTACTGTTGCAAGATGTTTGTTCTGACCCGATGTGCCTTTGATGCAAACAATAGCTAGTTAAACCAGACGAGCTCATCTCTAAACATGGTTCTTGAACCGAAGACTGGTGTATAACAGAAGGTTGAGATGTGGCAAGACTAAGGGACAGCTCGTTACTAAATAGGGACGACCCTGGGCTATTAGAGGTCAAGCTGCCACGTTCTGGTAATATCCACCCATTGAAAGTGGAATTTCCCGTTGGACAGGGTATACCCATCCCTAAAAGTTCAGGAGAAGTTATGGATCTACTGCTTGTATCGAAAGGTAAATCATTGCATACATACTTCAAGGTTCCACACGAAGAATTCATCATATTAGAGTAGTCACTTGGGACAATGGTTTTTGGGCATTCCAGGGGATAATCAAAAGGACCAGAAGTTGAAAAGTTGTTGGGATTCTCGATAGTATTATATCTTGCAGCCGGAAAGGTATTAATGGATGAAGCAGGAAGGGGAATCCCCTCAATAAATTGAGCAAGAATTGGATTGCTATTGACAGGATATGACGTGCCAGTCGAGAAATCTCTAATGGTGTCCTTCCCAGATTGCTTGTTTTGAAATTTATCAGCATCAGAAGCATAACTGCTAATAGCTTCTCCTTGCATCACTAAAGGTATGGAAAATCCAGACATGGCCTGATTTTGGTTTTGCTTGTCACTTGAATAAGAGTAACCCAGACAAATTAAGGTTGTCTAAAATGAGCTCCAGTCTGAAACGGCAGAATGTTATCCGGCCACATGTGTTAATGTTCTCAGGCTACATGTGTGTTAACATTGGAAACGCCACCTTCTGAAAAACCAAAGAAAATACTGAAATCAAGAAACTATGTATCTGAAAGAATTTAAGGAAGTTCTGAGCCACGCTACACAAGTTAAATACAGCAAATGGAAAATTACACTGCAAGGAATATCGACTGAACATGTAGAATCTTGAAAACAAATAGAGGAACATACAACATAGCAAATTTCCTACTTTTATAGCTCAGAAATTAGTTGGCTAGGTGAACCATATAGATGTTTAGTAATGAATACAATGTTGATTCATACCAGGCCCCTATTTCAAACTATAGAGTGAGAGAGGAGGGGGGAGTACGGAGCTTGTATTTCCAGGTAGAATCCTCCTCCTCATGGCGTTCCTTTTCCCAAGACTCTCTCAATTTGAGGAGTACAACCAAATTTAAAACCTCAGAGCCCTGAAAGGGTTGTGAATGAAGCCATATTCCACAATGAATATGGTGTTCTTGGCAAGTAAACCATTCCTACTTTTCGTTGAATTTGGTTAATGGAAATTCTTTACTCGAGTTTTGAAAGTTCAAGGAGTGACAAAAATTAGCTAAAATATATTGATTCCACTGACCTAACAGATATGAGAATGAAGCACAAATAAAACATTGACATTTTCTGCAAAAAAGAACTCTCTAGACATTAAACATAACTTATAAAAACTAAATGCATTTTTAGTAAGTAGTAATGGTTAACGAATTGTCGTCTGAGTGCTATAAAATCATCCCTTTCATACATGCCATATCGGAATGATAACAACCCACCGTTCTATGCATCGTGGGGGTAAATATTACCAATGAACAAATGCACATATCAGACTCCAGCGAATAGGCGGAGTGAACAATACAACAAACAAGTTTTAGTTTCGTCTTTTCCATAATGCAATCCTCCCTACAAAACATGCCATAAAAGAATGATCAAAAGAACCAACCTTTTTAATCTCTGTGGGGGTCCTCTGGCAAATGGAGCTGTCACTTGAAGCCTTATGAAAAAATGTGTTATTCAAAAGGACAATTCTTTCAAGAACAGATGATAGGTTGCCAATGACATGCCAAAAAGCTTGATCCTTCTACAAGTGATAACTTCAGGAGAAAATAATTGCGTTTCCTTTCTCCCTAAACAGTGTACAAATGAAAACCCAACAAACACCATTAAAGATGCTACTTTTTTTCCTGTTTGTCATAAAGAAGAAAAAGACAGTAAAAAAACTAACATGAAATAAGCAATTATGCACTAACCAGTAGTAGCCTAACTGTCCTCTCGCAGCATGTTTGGCAACCTTAAGAAGTTTAAATAGAAGTAAATAAGCGAGTTTTAAACTGCTAGAACAAAAGAACCCAATAGAATCACAATGCTAAAAAGTGAGATGTTCTACTTATGTAATGAAGAAAAGAAAAGTGGGGTTTTATTCAAGAATTCCAAATTCCAAGAAACTGAGAATTCAGAGCCTCAAAAACCCATCACGAATCATGATTTTTTTTTGAAGACTCTTCTTCAAATGATACAGGAACCAGAGGGCTTTTAACTCAAGGGTCGTAATGGACATTCATTATGCAACACCCCATTAAAAGCAAGAAAGCAAGAATGGGTTAAAAAGCCAGAAAATTGTGCAGCAGCAGAGCAGCTAGAGATTTTTTGAGGATGAATGAAACGGACCTATTAATAAAAGATAGATTCAGAGAGACAGGAGCCACACGAGAGTTAACACGAAGGATATAAAGATAGAGATAAGTTTAGAGAGAGAAAGAGGAGTTAGAAAAGCATTATAAGTTACTCTTTGGTACTGCAGTGCAGTTCCAGCGTTCCACTCATTTCTCTTGCAGCCTTTAAAAGGCCCATCCCTAGTCTTAACCCCCCCTACACACCCACCCACTCACAATATCTCTCATTATCTGCTTCATCATCCCAGCCACAATAATCTGGATTCTCTCTGTTCAAACTTCTGTGAATGGCAGGTCCTCATAGCACTATTTATCAGAGAAAAAAAGACTACTTTTTAACTGTACTGAGAAAAAGCAAAGATAATTTGATGACAAAGAAGCTCAAAGAGAGTAAGAAAACAACGTACTTTTGTTACCTGAATCTTACAACTAAAGGGTTATGGCAAGTAGAAAAAGAAAGAGGTAGAGTGGGGTTGGGGGGTACTGTTGCCCAGCAGTGTACTCTCAGTCATTGGAGAGAGATCCAGAGAGAGAGAGAGACACAGGGAAGAGCAAATGAGCAATGATGATGATGCAAGCAATATTTGAGGGGTTTTTGAAGAAGATCGGATTGCGAGATCTTTGACAGGATTTATTCATGCAATTACAACACCCTACTTCTTGTTGTAAATGAAGTAATTCGCCAGATGCGACTCAATATATTAGAGTATAAGAACTGTCATACGGTGCTTCTAAAGAGTGTAATTTCATACTTTGTAACAGTCAGGAATCGAACCCATACACTGCGGCTGCCAACTCAACTGAGAATACCTCACTATTATCCTTTGCACCGCTGAGCTATACCCACTTGAGAGCTTGTTTGGGAGGAATTTTTGGGGGGAAGAATTGATTTTTGAATAGTGATATGATGAGAAATGTGTGGTTGAAAAAGAAGAAATTTTTTTTGATGTGATGGAAAATATTATTTTATTGAAGAATGTGTGGTTGAAAATGAGAATTGATTTACTGTAAAATTTGAAAATCCCTTCCAAACATCCCCTTAATATTGTTTTTGACCTCATATTGTCAATTGAAATTGTCTTAATTTAGCCCCCGTTTGATCTACAATTTTGAAAATGCATTATTCTTCTACTCATTTTCAATCACACATTCATCAATAAAATAATATTATATGCAAATCCAAAATGTTTCCTTATTTTTTAACCACATGTTTTCCATCACATCACTTGAAAAAATGCATTCTTTTCTCCACGATGTGTATCAAACACAACTTTACCATTCTTCAAAAATTCTTTTTTTCTTTAAAAAAAATTTATTTTCAATTTTCACGATAAAATATTTTGACATAAATTAAATTTTTTTTCTATTTTTTAATCACACATTATTTTTTTTAAAAAAATTAATATTTCCAAACTTGTTTGCCCCAAAAACAACTCTTTTTCTAAATTATGAATTGAATTCTCATTGTTGATTTTTTATATGGAATATGATTTGAGCTGTTCAATGTATTATATGAGTGTTTTATTATTTTCTACTTAAAATAAATTAGTTTATCATGTTCTATAAATATGAGCCTCCCGTCATATTTTCTTTGTTAGAATTTCTGAGATAGTTATGGACTAAATTGGGATGAAGCTTGGGATTTTTATTAGTATTGTCCGATCCGTTTTGGGGTGTGCATAAGATTTTTTATATAGCAAAAGATCTACCTTTGATAACATATGATTTTTCTCAAATTTTATAGTTATTCACATAAATCTTCGTGTTATTGTTTTCTATATTTCATATGATTTACCTTTGACAGGTGTTGACGTTAAAAAATGAATAGACAAATTTCAAGCCAACTTAGAGAATTAAAGTGATATTTGAAATATGAGAAATATATGGTAGAACCTTCTTCCTCTTCTTTTGAGGTTATATCCCTTCCTATAGGAAAAGATATACATGTACTATGTACTTCATGTCTCGTTAATTGTAATCCTGAGCTGAAGAAGTACATCTATTGGTGTAATTAGATTGGCCGCCGAGCTCAACTTGTCTGGTCTTCATGAATTAAACCTGCAAGTGGTCTCCAATAATTAATGAATTACTTAGGGGAGGAAGCTAAAGTTAGTGATTGGTGGATTAGGTGATGTAAGACCTTTCCGGGTGTTTTTTTACTAATTGGTAGTTTATATATTCTGTCATTGATCTTCAATCATCAAATTTCCTTCAACATCGATAAACTACACAAACGTCTTGCACAAGCCAAATTGTAACCGAGCTGGCCTTACCTTCTAGATCTCTCGTTAGCACATATTTGTTACGTACAATAACTAGGATTTAGTCGACCTCCGAGGTCGGGTGTTAACAATAGGAAATCATGATGCACGACCATTAACATCCTGAATGTGATATCATGCATTTCGATGCCTAGTACCCAACCTCAGATGCATGGGGGCCAATGATTATACAATGAGATTATGCCTAGGATCGACACAATCCGATGACTTCATCCGCTACTAGTATGGTAAATTCTCTCAATCTACCAAGGGTGTGTCGTTTTTACCTGTCCTTAGTGCCCGGAGTTTAACATTTTGTTCTCCTCACTATAGTTCGGCAATGATCAAGCATGAGCAATCTCCCACTTCGAGCAGATTGTCACCTAGCCTTACATTTATCCAAAGCAATGTTATCAAAATCAAACCAAATCAGGCCGAACAGTTCAACTTGAAAAATTGAGAACCAATCCAACATCCGGTTCAATATTGCTCGAAATTTATTTTTAAACAGGCAAAGAATCGATATACTTGCCTCTAAACCGTAAACCGGAACCCATTCTTCCAGTTTTCCCAGTTGGCTAACTGATTTAAATATGGGAAAATTAAGCCCAGTGCCCTATTAAACTAACTAAATTGAAAAGTACCCTTTTAAAACTAATGAAACAATTCAACCTGTAAATAATATGTCATAAACCTAAATCCCAATATTCATTCAGCATAAACACTCTCCTCAACAAGGGTTTTAGTTTTCATCTCCTCCGGCACTTACACTCAGTCGCCCTTCCCAAAAGCAGCAGTCGAAAATGGTAAAGAGATGTTCCTAAGTTGGATACAATTCTCACTTCGATTTCCATTGAAGAAATTTTGAGGAAATAGAGATTACTCGCCAACCCTTCGATGAAACAAGCAACGTTATTCCCACAACCTGGTCAATCAAGGGACGCCTTCCATTTGATTCTGAATGGCCTTGCTCGTACGTTGCCCCATGATAGGAGTGTGTACTTGAAGCCAGACGATAAGGTCCTGAACTGGACAGTGGGTCCAGTGGGCGATCTCAAACCATGGTAGTGGCAATGTTAGTAATCTAAAGTATAAAATTTTGTGCAATTTCATGTACTTCTTTTGCAGTAGGCTCTGTTGTTTTTAGATGCCAAGAGTGAAGAGACTGGTGAATCTTGAAATTTACTGTTTGGAACCATGTGATAGACTATAGTGCATATCAAGGAGAAATGTTCTCCATTGCAGCAAAATCCATAATGTGATTCTATCCACTATATGATATTCCAACATGGCATGCTCAGCTTCGTCAATTAAAAGTTTTTGAGTGTTAAAGAATCATCTCCAAACCTGATTATCTTTGGCCATTAATTTGAAATAATACTGGCCAACCACAGAAGAAATAAAATATTTAGACTTGAATTGATGGTGTTATTAATGGAGCAACAAGAGGGTCAAGTGACCAAGGGTTTCAGGGCACCAAGTTTTCTAGTGTTGTAGTGATTTCTACAAGAACTGGGAAGGTAGCATCAAATTTATTGTGTAAAAAGTGCTTTATATGTTGATTATGCACTCGATTTGATTGCTGTGAATGATTTAATTTCAACACAACCTGGATCTAAGATTCTCATCTTCAGTCTCCTAAAAATGATTTAATTAGTGTTGTCACCTTTTTTTAATTTTTCTCACTGTTTAAAGTGTTTGAAACTCTTTTGAACTTTGTCACTTTTTGAGTGTTCTTCACTTTTTTTTTTATTGTATGTCAATTTTCTAATCTGTATAACTTCTTTTAATTTGTGCCAATTTTTTTAGTTTTTTGCCACTTTTTAAGAAGATAAAAAAATGAATTAATATGTTATAACATAATCTGCATGTGGATTGGCCTAAATGTGGTGATTATTTTAAAAACATGATTACTGGTGCTGCCCAAATGGATGGTGCTATTTTGGTATTTATCACTTTTTTTTTTAGTTTTGTCACTTTTTTTGAGTTTGTCACTTTTTTAAAAAAAAGTGAAAATGACAATTTTTATAAAAAAAAGTGACATTTTGTCACTTTTTCATTTTATACAGTATTTTTTACTGCTTAAAAAATGTTCATATGATTTTTCAAAACATCCCTAATTTTAAGAGTATTTTTACAAGTACTCCTTTAAATATTATTGTTTTATGATTTCGACCCAACACAACTAATGCATTAAAGGCCCATCGGAAACAATTGAACACTAGTGAAAATCGTAAAACAATAATATTTAAAGGAGTATATAACATATGAGACTATCACGAGTATATTTAAAGGAGTATATTTAAAGGCCTAAAAATAACTGAACACTAGTGAAAATCGTAAACAATTGTTATATTTAAAGGCCTGTTGTATACAATAATATTTAACACACATATACATTGTTTTACGATTTAACACACATATACAACAGTCATCTTCAAGGGATTTCATATGAGACTCCGATGTGGGATTTAGAAAAGGATGCTGAGTTGGGAAATAGTTTTTCAATGGATAACCCTAAAAATATTTTCATTTGCGATATACCATCCCACCTATTGAAAATCGTAGAAAACCTCCCATTTTGAAATATTTTTTGCGAAATGCAACATTGTTTGTGCGAAAACCCTCCCGTCATTCAATTCCGTTAGTTTGACCGTTAAAAACATTTAAAATTGCCAAAATTAAAGAGGAATAATTGCTTTGTAATCTAAAACTTTTTATTTTTGCAAATTACACTAAAATCTTTTATTTGCACCACCCATAATCTCAAATCTTTAAGACTTTATCTTCTTCCCCACTTTCATCACATCCTACCTCCCACCAGCACGACCTACCAACTTCCAAACCCTAGTTTTATAACCTTAAAATTAGGTTTCAAATGAAGCTAAAAGCCTTCATTCGCGTCATGTAGAGAACGTTGGGTCCGAATTTAAGGGTTTCAGAGCAAAAATTCGAGTTCGAGATTGACAACATGTCGCCATCTACGCCACTGAGCCACATCCACGGCGGCATGTGGGCGGACCTCATGGTGGCAGCACAAGCCTTGATGGATTTGTAATAGAGGAATATTCCGGTGAGAGAGAGAGAGAGAGAGAGTACTTCGGGCGGATGCGTGTTGGAAAAGGGAGGGGTAAAAAAAAGGTATCGATGTATGTGATGATGCCGTTAGATAGTGTGACATCGAATCATATGGTGAATAGGAAACAAACGATGAATGCGTGTTTATAGGCTTTGAATAGGCGTTGAAGAGCGCCAATGTGGAAGGGATAATGATGGACATTTAGGTAGGTTGGTGGAGAGGGAGGTGCCCAACGAATACATGTGGGGCGGATATGTTGAGCTCCTAGAGATGGCCAAGAAACACGGCTAAAAGTTCAGGCGGTGATGTCGTTCCACTAGTGTGGCGGCAACGTCCGCAATTCTTGCGCGTAAGTACATTGAAATTTTAAGGTTATAAAAGTAGGGTTTGGAGGCTGGTGGGTCGTGCTGTAGGAGGTAGGATGTGGTAGAAGATAAAAGATTTAAAGATTTGAAATTGTGGGTGGTGCAAATAAAAGATTTTCGTTTAGTTTGAAAAAAATAAAAAGTTTAGGATCACAACTGCAATTATTTCTCTTTGACATTTTTTACTGTTTTTAACGGTCAAACTGAAGGAATTGGACGGCAATGAGTTTTTCACACAAAATATTTCAATTAGGGAGTTTTCTGCGATTTTCAATCGGTATGAGGTATATCGCAAATGGAAACGTTTCTAAGAAGTTTTCTACTATTAATCATTTTTCAATTATAAGAGTTAAATAAATTAAAAAGGCAATGGCTCTATTAAAAAAAAGGGGGAAATCATGGTGTAAATTATTTATCAAATCAAATCAATTTCTTTTTATCCTTTTTCATTTTCAATCAAATTTATGTGATCTTTTATTTAATTTCACTACATCGGCACAATAAAATACTATAAAAATATTAAACAACTCACTTTATGACAATAAAAATCAAATGTACTCAAATTTAATCGTTAATAAGTGTTTTGTCTCTATATACTGATTAATTTGAAAAATTAACTTAATTTTGCCAATTTTTGTAATATATAATTTATTTATTTATTACAGTCGGTTCGAATTTTGGTAGCATCAGATAAAGCAAAACAAAAATGCAAATTTTATAGATCATATTAGAATATTTGAAAAGGTTATAACTAACATTATTTTTCAATATAAATGGGTAAGGTAAAACAAAAGTGGATATACTTGAAAGGGTTGAGTAAAAGAAGCTATACTTGACGTTGATTGAGTGGAGCAAAAAATGAATAAATATATTAGAGAAATGGAATGTTACTTGACCATATGGTCGAGAAAGCAAGTACTCTTCTACTCGACCTCAGTTGAAAATGCAAAAAAAAAAAATAAAAAAATGGCCGAAGTTGTTTATGGTTAGTAGTCGAGCTCTACGGGGGAGGGGTCGTGGTCTAGTACCAGAAAAGGTCGTGCGTCTGTTCAATTGACTAATTTCATTCTTTTAAAATGGTATAAATTTTGTTTTTGCTACTGGAAAACAAAAAGGAGAGCTATAAAATTGAAAATATAACAAAAAGCATTGCAAATGGAAATGCCCTCTTTCAAAGTTCTATGAATACTATTTATTTATTTATTAAATGATTATCCATGAGTTAAATCCACAAATGACCATCCAACTTTATACTTAGTATCATCATTGTCACCAAATTTGATTTTGTTTCACAGTGGCTATCCCATTTTGTAATTAGTGTCACCATGACCACCCAATATGATTTTATTTCACTAAAGCTATCCAATTTCATATAATATTTCACCATGGCCCACTAATTTTATATAACATTTCATCAAGGTCATCCAACTTCTTTTCACAATTTTCACTAATTTTAAGAAATGCAACATTGTAACTTTGCATTATATATAAAATAAAAACTTATTTTAAAAAAGTGTTTTTTAATTTTTTTTTTTAAAATAAAATAAAAATTTATTTTTAAAAAAATTACTTAGAAATTAAAAATAAAATAAAAACTTATTTTAAAATAAACGTTTTTAAAAGAAAAAAAAAACTTTTATTTTTTGTTTCGTTTTAAAAAAAAAAAAAAAAAAAAAAAAAAATATATATATATATATATACAGAAATGATCTAATGAGCACCGGTGCTCATCTTATCCTAAGCACCGATGAGTTGACACATTAATTCATTGGTGGATAAAGATTTTGTGAGTTCCAATCCACCAATGAATTAATGTGCCAACTCATCGGTGTTTAGGATAAGATGAGCACCGGTGCTCATTAGATCATTTCTATATATATATATAGTACAAAGTTATTGTTTTACCCATTTTAAAATTAATGAAAATTGTGAAAAAAGTTGGGTGACCATAATAAATTTTTTTATAAAATTGAGTGACTATGGTGAAACGTTAAATGAAATTGGGTGGCTATAGTGAAATAAAATAAAATTTGATGGCCACAACAATATTAAGTATAAAGTTGGATGGTCATGGTGAAATAAAATCAAATTGGATGACCATGGTGATACTAAGTATAAAGTTAAGTGACTATTGGTGGATTTAACCCGATTATCCATTGTAGATCATCAAAGAAATTCAAAAAACAATAGTGAATAGAAATTTTCTTTTGGCTTTAAATTAATTGTAAGTTTCATTTTTGTATTTTAGTTAAATAGTAGGGAAAAAGAAATTAACCCAATTTTAAAAATAATTATATTACACTCTCAAAACTTTAATACATGAATAATCATTTTAGTTCTCAGTTATACCAAAAAAAAAATAAAAAATCACTATCTTTAAAAGGGGTAAATTAAGCCCTTGTTTGGTCTCATTATAATTTAATACATTTTTTTCTCTCCTCATTTTAATAACGTATTCTTTAATAAAATAATATTATACGTAAACTCCAAAATTTTCCTTCATTTTCAATTATACATTCTTCAAAAAATTACTCCAAAATATAATATCTCCAAAAACTCATTATAATGGATCCCAAACAAGGGCTAAGACTCCTTCACTGAGTTGATTTATTCACCTGAGCAATAATTATTTCAGCATGTTATTGTCTAATCAAGTTATTTTTTTTTTTAAATTTCATAAATAAAAAATTAATTAATTTTTAAGTCTTTCTTGCTTTATTACTTAGAGCCTGTTTGAACTTCATTATACTTTGAGAATGCATTTTGGAATAGCAAATTAATGGAAAATGTGTGGTTAAAAAATAAGAAATAAAATTTGAGTTTGCGTGTAATATTAATTTATTGAAGAATGTGTTATTGAAAAGAATAGAGAAAAAAATATATTTTTGAATTGATGAGAATCAAAAAAGGATTTATTAGTAAATTTACTTAGAACATCTTTAAGAGTCTATCTATTTTTAAAGAACATATTATATCATTTAGAGAGCATCTATAAATTTAGAGGGTTAAAATTTTGAAATGCCCCAACAAGCTCTTTATATTTAACACTTAATTTTACTACTCCCAAAAAATATTTATTATTTTTCTTTATCTTTTATTTTAACTAGTTTTTCTTTATATCATTTTATTATTTTTCAACATTGAAAATTGAAACACTTTGAATACATTTAATTATAGAGAGCGAGTGTGACTCTTCAAATTTGGAGAGTCAAATTCACTCTCTAAATTAAAATATTAATTTAAAGAGTCTTTTGGAGTATGATTTTAAATGTTGATTATTTAAAATAGAGAGTATCTCATGTTTAAAGAACCTCCTGAAGATGCTTTTACAAATTAGCCTTTTAAGCTTAAGCAATACTTGTTTCTTAACAAAAAAACTCAAACGAAAATCAGGGTTGAGTACTCAACATTTCACATGGTGTGGTTATGAATCCTCCACCTTAAAAGTGAAGTTTCAAGTCCCCAACCTATTTCAATCAATGAATTAGGACCAAAACTATCAATGTGGATGGATAAATCGAAGGCGACTTTCATGTAACGTGGGGCTTCTTGACTGGTGCTGAGCTAACTATAGTGTAAAGTCGTATTCTTTGGTTAATAAGATTGGAGAGCAAAAATGTCAAATTACTTAACATTTCCTTTCGATTTTTTAACTAAAAGCCTCAGCAGAACTCGTATATCTTGTTACGGTCCCACCCTAGCTGCTTACCCACTTATTTCCCTCGTGTTCAAAGGCTCAATCCTAATCTTAACCCACAAGTTTCTTAAAGTGTTTAATTCATTCTTAATTTTATATTATCAATTTGTCTTAAGACTTATAATAGACAATGCAAACTACAAAACCATCCATATTTAGCTAATTCCATTTAGTGCATAGACAAATAGGTATTGAATAATTAGTAAGTGACAAACAAAAAGATTCAATGATCGGCTAAAATTGGTGCATTGGATAGCAAAATTACATAGAATGATACAATACATAAATAAAAGTTATACAAAGGAGTAGGTTTGGAATTTTTGTGGTTCTATGTTCCTTAACGTCCTAGTACGTGGAAAGTTGGGTGTCTTGCGAAATTCTCGAGTCGGCCGGTCTAGTTTGTGCAGAAAAACTCGAAGCCAAGTGTAGACGGACAGAAGGAAAGTGCAACTCACCTCTTTAAGTGGATCGATTCACAAACCTGGGGGTCAACTCACCACTAACCTAATAGGCTAATACACACGAAAGCAAATTGAAGCCTAGTGATTTTTCTAATGTTGGAATACACGAATGCCGAGAAATTATTCCCTTTTTCTTGATTGGGTGAATCGTGACATATCTTATTACAAGTTGGGCTGTCCTTGTTTATATGAAATCAATGTAGGACCAAAGGAAAAAAAAAAAATAACTATAAACTCTTGTGATGATGGAATAGGCATTATACACACATTCTTGATCATATGGGCATAATTATATGGTAATATCCCATTTAATTTGAAAAATATAGTTAGACGTTCGACCGTACATGTCATCTAGAGGTACTAAAGTTCATTTCATGGAAAGAAATTTTACTCTGAATTCCATTGAGTGCGTAATAACTCATTAATCAATTGAGTGCTATTAGACAATCTACGTAACTTAAATGTAAATTATTTATAATCACAATCAAATGTATGCTAAGGAGTCACTCCATTACACTATCGTCAAGACACGTTGAAATTTGGAAACACAATCCAAATGAAGATATCAATAAGTCAAAATACTTATCCAATCATTTATTGAAAGTAAAGGGTAAGGAAATTTCAAACCTAAACTGAATTCACGTTCATTTCTAACCACAAAAAGTTAAAAAATCTATAACCGGGCCATGATCAAGAAACATACAAGCTAAACATGTCTTTTGTTTTAAATTTTATCTTCAACAAGTTCCTTACATACATATTATGATTGTTCTATTTAGAAGTTTCTTGAACCGGCTCATTTCGAAACTAAATGGTTAGAAATGAGACAAATATACCTTGCTAGCACAATCCTCCAACTTATAATTGACTTGTAATTTATTTTTCTCCATGTAAAGCCGCCATAGCCACCACTCCAAGCTTTTGAAGATTCAGCTTTACAACTGTATCAGTAAACAATTTGGTATCTTCTTCTGTATTCCCCTCCGGTATATCAACTATATAAGACTCCAAAACAATGGTGTAAATCTTGTTTTCTTCATCAATAAATTCATTAACAGATGTAACAGATCGATAATTGTTTAATCTGTGCTCTCCTCCAACAACCCTAAAGCTTAAAATGAGTTTTTCTTCATCCAAAATCTCTAGCCTTTCGGTGCTGGTCGACGCCGGCAGCCCAGATACTACGGTTACTTCCCTTATGCTGCCAACGCCACCATCGCCGGCGACCATGTTGCAGCTCTTGATGAAGTGTTTGTACTTTTGTGGGTAGTCGAAATGGCGGACGATTGGCCAGACTGCTTGTACTGCTGGTGCATCTATGCGTTGCATTATGAGGGATGTGCATGTGTTTGGCAATTGATCAAAGGAGTGGTAGGCGCGGATGATGGGCTCTAATACTGTGTATTCTTCTTGTGTTAAGCCAAGAGGAATTGGGTCACTGTCCATTTGCAAAATCTGAGAAATTTTTGAGTGCTAAAGAGAAAAGGAAAATGTATAAATATAACTATATATTAAGTAAGAAGATGCAACAGAAAAGAGTTAGGCAGAACACAAGGGGAGATCAATCTGCAAGAAAATAGGATTAGGGTTGGGAGCTTTGTGTGGGGGGTTTTCTTGGGATGTGGACGGGGCCTAATGAGGGTTTTCTTGGAGTGGAGGATGGAGTTTGTTTATTGGGGTGAGGGTCAAGGGAGGAAATTATAAGGGTTTCTTTGGGGTTGGGTGGGGTGTGGACCTCTGTGTGTGTTGGGCGGGGGGGGGGGTGGGTATTGTAAAAGAATATTATTTATTTCGAGTGATGTCAGTGTTATATTGTCTAATGAAGTTGTAATACATTTTTTTTTATTGAACAATGTGACAGTAATCTCACCTAAATAAATGATACTTGTCAAAGTGCTTAAACTACATAGATCGATGGTGATCATCATTCCAGGTGAATAACATAATTCATCATTAAAAGAATAATGTTATCTAACACTACTGGTACTATAACATCAATTTAGATGACACTATATGATAGACTCAATAAAAGATATAATTAAATGACTTATTTAATTAAATTTATCGTAATGACATTTATCACTTAAATTGATGTTATATCATTAGTGATATTAAACAACATTATTCAGGGGATTCTTGATGGGGTGAGGGTGTGGGTGTGGGTGTGGGTGAGGGTGGGGTGGATAAGGGTTTTATTGGGGGTTGGAAAAGTTGGTTTGTTTATAGGTATGGGGCGGTAATGGTGGGGTGCCTATTGTTATAGGTATTCTTTGAGTGGAGAATTTTGTTTATTCAATTCAACTCTTCCTTTTTCTTATCGTTATAACCTAACCAACTTCTATTTATAGCACTATAAGCTTGACTTCTTTCATAATGTGGGATTCGTATCAAATTACGAAAGTGATGCTAAAGGGCACATTATGCCCCC
This sequence comes from Fraxinus americana, assembly GCA_035079005.1. NCBI lineage: Eukaryota > Viridiplantae > Streptophyta > Magnoliopsida > Lamiales > Oleaceae > Fraxinus > Fraxinus americana. The sequence goes on along the minus strand of CM068713.1, from coordinate 4,900,015 downwards.
GTTTGGCACCCATTAATTTCTCATTCTCATTTCCATTCTCATTCTCATTCTTCATTTCAACCACACATTCTCCAAATAAAATACTATTATACACAAATCAAAAATTTTTCATCACTTTTCCACCACACATTCTCACATCAATCACTATTCCAAAATTTCTATTCTCCTCAAAATTAGATTCAAACACACCATGACTACATTTAGAAAGTTATTCCATATGGATCCAATTAGATTGGTTTTAATTGCTTTAACTATTGTTTGAAAAATAAAAGACTAATCCATTCTAAATTATGGTACGACGTCTTAATTTCTATTTAAAGTAAAGCTAGCACATTTAAAGTTAAAGGAATAAAGCATAGTAATAATTTTAAAAAATTATTGAGGAGGTACATTTGACATAACGAACAAGAACTCGTCCACACGGGACTCTTGGGGATCAACTTTTAACATTATGATCGACTTCGTCTTTGTTGGATCAGTTAATCTCATAAACACGTAAGCTTTCTCACATGCATAATCTCAATTTGAACATAATTTTCTTATGATGCATCTTGATTACCATAGAATAAGAGGGATTGCCTTAAAATAACTTAAGGTAGTGATTTGAATTTTGTAGTAACTCACTGAATTTTGAATTTATTTTGCATGAGCCTATTTAAGCTATAGTTTGTAAATAATGTCTTCTATTAGTTGGTGAGTTAACCAACACGTGAAACATTTGCGGACTGATTGCAATTATTTCTTTATTTTTTTATTTAAAGATGATAAATTCGCCATTTTTCTGTACTTTAATGGAAAAAAATGGACTGTAAGGATGTTTCACGTAAAGAAAAATCGATTTAAGAGCTCAAATGCCCAATTGAAATGATATAGACATTTTACGCCAATGAATTTAGCCCATTTTTTGTAGGATTAAAATCAAATTTTTAATAGATTTTGATAAAAATTAATGAAATATGTAGTTGAAAAGTTGTGGGTCCCATAAAATATAGTTAAAATTTGTTGTTTACTTTGACTTGTATTAAAATCTGAATTTTAATTTCTACCAAACATGAACTTAGTATGTTTAGGGTTTGAGTCAATCTTCTAAGTTTTTAACTTTTCAAAACTGATTTGAATACTAATACGAAAAACATTGATCCGAAAGGGCGAAAATTCAAACCGATAGTCAAAAAATAATTAAATAAATAATTTCTTGTTCTTTAAAGGTGAATGGTAACATTTGGGTTTAAATAAAGAATTTCTTGCTTTAAAGGTGAAAGGTAACATTGAATAACGCTGTTTGTACAGTGTGTTGTGAATCTTGTGATAACATTGTTGACAACGTTGTGTGATAGGCTGATAGAGAAGTATTACTTGGAAAGATAAATTATTTTTTAAACTGTCAAATGACAATATACCACATGACATATTAAAAACATTGAACACCAAGCATGATTGAGTAACATTTGGGTTTAAATAATTTCCGAATAAAAACGGCAGATCCGATACTCTTTTAACAGGTTTTGAATTTTCATTTCAATTTTTTACACGTAACCGTACTGAATTTCACACCAATTTTTAATGAGTAATGTTATTCATCCCCAGTGGGGATGAAAACACAGTATAGGTGGCTGTAAATGATAAGTGAAATGAAAGGTGAAATTAAATGACTTATTTAATTTCACCTATCATTTAATGCCACATTAATGCTACCTAGACTGTGTTTTCAATAGCATTACTCATTTTTAATGTGTAACCAACCGTGTTAAGCCTATTTGGTAAGGACTAAAATCAAAAATTTAATTTAAATCAAAATCAAAAATTAATTTTAATTATATTTTATGAGATCTATAACTTTTCAATCAGATATTTCATCAACTTTTATCAAAATATAATAAAATCTGATTTTAATGCCCACCAAACAGGGGCTATATTTCATACAACCTTGCTATACTTACACACATTGGTACACAATCTTCTACACAGCCCTCTCACGTGTGTGGGGTCCACAACATGTGAAACCGTGTAGGAGATTGTGTACAAAATGTGTACAAGTAGCATTTTTGATATTTCATAACAATTTTCAGTTGAACTGGCAATTGATTCTTGGAACAACGATGGGATGGGATGGTTTCAACAGTAAGATCCCTCTATGTACAGCGACAAGAAGAAAAGAAATAATCAACCTCTGCTGCTGCACAAGAGTCAAAAGATTTGAAAAATTCCCAGTAATTCTCTTTGCACTTCAATGCCATAAAACATCATAAACCAGCAAAATATAAAGTACATTTAACATTTAAGGGCAAATATTTGTTCCATTTTTCATCAAGTTCTCCCAAGGGAGAGTTCAAACAGCAGAGACCTAATTTTTACAGTTGCTCCTTTGATGATCCCCACAGATTCCTCAAACTCCCCTTTTCTCTTCTTATTAAACAGACTCCTTACAAATAGATGGTACATTTGTTTTAATGATAAACCTATCGCGAAAACGCCTATAGATATATGTAAAAAAAATTTTCTCAATTTTTTACGCCTTCCATACATAAGTTATCATAAAGTGTTTTGCCACAAACTGCTCTCCATCATTACCCTCCTGACTGCACTTCGTGCCACTCTCAACAGGAGGATATCCTTGGTTGTGTTTAGTCCCCACTTCGAATGAACCAACACTTTTTTGACAACCTTCTACAAATTACTTTGTGTCTACTAGAGGTTCCCGACTAAACCCTCTCTAGCCTGGCTCTTTAAGTCCGGAAACAACCTCTAAGCTATTGATACAACAGCATTACTTACTGCTGCAATGCAGGAGTCTTTGTCTGCAAATTTAGACGCTGCAAACACCTCAAACGGCTGATAATCTGCTTAAAAGAAGGGCGTGCCTGTGAATTTCTGCAGAACACTGAAGTCAGTTAACCTTTATCAAGAGATAAAAATGCTTGTGGTAGGTTTGGTAAGCAGCTTTAAACAAGACTGGTGGTGTTACACAAGAAGCTAAAATTTTGTAAAAATTATACTGTGCAAGTCCTATCAAATTCTTTGCACCAAGTACATCATTTATCTTAAACAGTCAGGTAAGCATCCAGATATCCATTTCAACAAGACATTTACAAGACCATGAGGCATTATGATATAGAATCAGGACTAGAAAGGCTTTTAAGTTTAGGAACTCACCGTTTCCAACAGTCACTAATTATCTCTGCAACCATTGGATCAATAGAGGGCAGAATCTCAAGGTGCCTACCCTGGAATCCAACAGCTCCAACAACCTGCATGGAGTTCATCTCCGTCCATGGTACACGAAGAGTTGCCAATTCCCACAATATTACTCCAAAACTATATACATCAGATCTGCAAACCAGAGACACTGATCTCATCAGCAAGATTTGAAATAAAACGTTCAGAAGAGTTTACATTCTTAAAAGCATTAAAAGTACATAATAGAGGTTCGACTCACTTCTCATTGGATGGTTCATTCCTTAGAACCTCTGGTGCCATCCACTCTGCCTGCAAAATATAATGAGTAAATAATTCCCTGCTGTTGTCAGTTATTTATTTATTTCTTTTTTTTCCTTTGTGGTGGAGTGGGTGTGGGAGGACGGGTATAAAGACATGGAAAAAAAATAATAATAATAAATAAATAAATAAATAAATAATAAATATATATATATATATATATATATTTTTTTTTTTTTTTTAAATCTAAGTTCCAGATCTAACAAGCATTACCGTTCCAGCAGTTGATTTGGAAGACAGGAATGTGCTGTGCTGCATACGTGACATCCCAAAATCACAAACCTAGTAAATAGCAATACGACACAACTCAGTAAGGGAAATGGGGAACACATTATCACAATTTACAGGATTGCAATACCAAATCCCAACAACCAAACCTTAACCACCCAGTTTTTGTCAACAAGGAGATTGGGAGTCTTCAAATCTCGATGCACAATGATAGGGTGACTAGTATGCAGGTAATTCATTCCTCTGGCCTGAAAAAATTTGGCATATCAACAGATGTGAAGACAAAATGATAACAGAAGCAAAGTGGAAGAATAATTATCCAATCAATACCACATCAAGCGCCATTTTTATTCGCCTCTTTTCATCAATTTGGATATTTTGACGGTGCAGCAGTTTAAATAAACTACCCCTGCACATAGAGAAGAAACGGATTAGAAACAGCTAGAGAAGAAGGGAAACAAACAGAATCATTACATCATTTAATGATGAAATTTTTTTTTCACAGTTTACAAGAAAAACTGAAAAGGTCTTGAAGACTTTGTATGCACTTGTATCTTTATACAATAGATAGAACTGACTCATGGCCTATCCCCTCATAAACATGCCAGGAGAATCATTTAAAATATGTTGTATCCTATGCTATCATTGTTACAAAATCAAAGGATCTAAAGAGGTGATAATACGAGATTTAAACTCCACGAACAGTGGTAAATCTGTCAAATCTGAACTAAGAGTAATCTTTAATTTATTGAGATACAAACCTTGGCAGAAACTCCGTCAATATGGACAAATTTGGAGGCCGAGTTACAGCTCCCATGAAAAGAACAACATTTGGATGTCTCAACCTTAACATGATCTCAACCTGCATAACGCAGCAGGGAGAAAAGGGTTTAATCATCACGAAGTACTACCTCTTTCCTACGTACTGAGGAGAATACATGTCGAACAGAATTGACACTTACCTCGCATCTGAATTGTGCAAGTGCAACGCCGGAGATATCTTGATTCATGAATTTCTTTACAGCAACCTCCTGATGTAAAATAACATCATATTTGATGATTATTTACAAGAAAAGAGATATAAGGTTCTACTGCTAAGCCCTTGTTCGGGCTCCGTTAAAATGTGTTTTTGGGGAAAAATGTATTTTGGAACAATGATTTTTCGAAGAATGTGCGGCTAAATATAAGAAAAAGTTTTGGATTTGTGTGTAATTTTATTGGCGAATGTGGGGTTAAAAAGAAGAGAGAGAAAAATGCATTTTGGATAAAATGGAGTCCAAACAGGGGCTAAGTCTCCTTCCTCCATCTCGGAAAACCATTTTCTTTGAAATGGTGAATTGTTCCAGTTACTTGAAACCAATTCATCACTCCCTCCAATAGTATCAAAGGAGCTTAGCATGGATTAAACCTAAATAGGAACTTACACAAATACTCACATAGCCTGTTTATGGAAATAAATTAGTTGTTAAATTTAACGGCTCATAATCTTCAATAAACTTACGACATACATCAAGAATATCGAGGAAGTGTGTTGATATAGAAAACCTACATACAATTTGGAAAATGCAGCTAGATCTATATCACCTACAAATCACTGACAACAAATGCATTTATTTATAGAATAAAATGCAAGTTTTTACTTCAAAATAATTATAAACAGATTAGAAGAATGCACAAAAAGATAACTTACTGTGCCATTCCATTCTGCCCGATAAACTTCACCATATGAACCTGCAAGATATGAAAAGAAACAAATATGTTAATATACGAAGACTATTTCTAACTCAAGAAAATAGCGTATTCTCAATATGGTGCAAACATAAAGAAAGCAGCATGTAAGAAGATAAACACAGACATCTCAGTTAAACTAATGCTGAACTCAAATGAGAAATATGCAAATTAAGGTGTTCTCTTTACTATTTGTTGCAATAATGGGAATAGAGGGGATTGAACAAATGCAACTAAAATGAGAACTTACTGCTGAAATTAATAACCATGACATTTCTTCTTCTTGACAAGGAAATAAAATAAATATCAATTACTTGCCAACTTTGATCACAGAAGAACCATATTCATGAAGAACTATGAAGTATAGTCAAATGAGTTGGATAAATTCAAGGATCCAAGTTCACATGTGAAACTATGGAAACATTACAATTTATTTTCACTTAATTTTTATGGATAAAATCAGTATAATAAATGTTATTGTCTTCCTCTCTTCCCCTCACCCCCCAAACACCACAAAAGAGAAGCAACGGAGCAAGGATGCGCAGACACCTTCCTTCAATGTCAACAATAGATCTAGACCTTCAACACGAGAAAATAAAACCAATGAACTGAGTATTACCTATGCCGATGCGTTCACCAATCTGTAGATCCTCCCACAAAATTTCAGCAACACCACTCAGCACAGGGTCATTTTTCACGTTCTGATTCTTGCTATCACTAGACTGGTTACTGCAGGCTATTTCTGTCACTTCCACAGAAGATTTGTCTACCTTGTCAGATAAATTCGCACAGCCGGCACCCACGGTGATATCATCATCATCATGGATCACTTCATCAGTTCTACCTTTAAAAAGCATACATTCTTTGGCTGGAGTATTAAAAGATGAATTATATCCAGGATTAGAGACGGCAAAATCCAGTTTGAGCTGTTGTCCGGTCAACACTTCAGCAGTATGGTTTTTGCTGCTGTTATGTAAAACCTTGCTAAATACCTGCACTCCAGAACAAGGTACAAGAGAGTTCTCTTTTTCAGAGAACGTCTCTGGATGATGCCAGGAATTAATCATCTTTTCACCTCTCACAAATTCATTTTTTATGAACACTTTGTCCTCTCCAAGATTGTGGCAATTCATATTCAAAAGCACATCTGGGGTCGATGTTACGCGATTCTCTGACAAAACAGCATCAAGTTTTCCAGCAAACTCTGGTTCTTTTGTAGCATCGATTACACATTTTTTAACATCTTTAACTTGCAATTTCTGTCTTGCTGATGCTTTCTTTCCAGAACCTACTGACTGTTCACAAACTCCGCATAATGATAGTTTGATATCCCTGCAATCTCTGTTTGACTCGGGGAAAATGGCAGATGATTCTGAACTTGAACGTTTGATTTTGAAAGTTTCGTCGTTAATAGGCATAAGTGAACCGCTTAGAGCTCCTTCTTCAAATGGTGTACACGAACTTTTCGTGGTCCCTACAACATGTGTAATACTCCTCGTATCTAAACTAAAATTTTGGTGATGACCACTGAGCGCCTCAGCAGGGATTAGAGTGCCTGGAGCACCCATAAGATCAACAATGTACTCACTGCATCAATTCAAAATCAGTTTAAGCGATAAAGCGTCTCTCTTTCCCAAACTTCCAAGAGCTAATTGATTTCGTTGGCAACATTTCAAGACAAATACGGGATACTTTTTAATCATCAATGGAACTCAACAAACAACAATTGAATACCAGAATACACTATATAAGATAAGAGAGATGCAAAGATAATTGGATCAGCTTGTCAGATGGGCTAGCTATGGGAATTTCATGTGAAGTCATGTTCTAGTCCTGGGTTGAGTTCCCTTAATAGCAATTCGGAAATCTAAGGCACCAAAAGAAGTGGCATTTTATGTATGAGGCACCTTGGAATCAGGATATCATTTTCTCTCAAAAATATTTGAGGAAGAAAAATTGTGTAGTTAGCAGGGTCATTACATGTAAGGCTGGTAAAACACTAACAATTTGTTTCTTCACGGGCAATGTTTTGGGGGAATTACGAGTCAATGTTATCACCGTGTTTGTAATCTGTGAGTTATGCCTTCTACTGCTGAAGGTTTATTAACCTGCTTACACAGTAGGGAAGGAATTAAAAGTAAAAATCAGTGCATTGCTCTTATTTGACACAGGCAATTTCAAGAGAGAGGAAAAGGAGGGTCCTCGAGGGGGTTGAGAATCTGCTTTTCAGTAAAAAATTTATTTTTATTTTTATTTTTTGGTAGGGGTCGGGAAGAATCCATCCCATATTACAATTCAACGTTATAATTTCAGAGAAAAAATGCTATCTTGAATGAGCAGTAATATGTTAGAAGAGTTGGCATTATATCAGCAGTCCACTATTTGAATTAGTAAGGTGTTTGCAGTTGCCACTGTAAACAGAGCACTACAGTAACAAAATCAATCAAATACCTTCAAGTAGATGAGCAATGAAGCTTCCAGAAGAAGATAAAATACTGGCATTTGACTGATATTTTAAAACATCATAATCATATTTGCCATCCAACACATCTCCTACCCCCTCCACACACCCTCCAAAGCACATTGTAAAGAAAGAGAAGAAATTATGTGCCTAGTAAAGTGATTGCACCAAACTAGTAATGCAAAGACCAATGCCTAGAAAGATATGACATTCGTATTCACAAAAAATAATATAGAAGCAAGTCTATAAATGGTACCTTCCATTGTCCATTTTGATCAAATTCACTGCTCCTTCATCAGTGCCAGTGTAATAACTTCCTTTGACTAGCTTACATGGGAGGTTGATCCTATCAGCAAGTACCTAGCGTCCAACATCAAGATCGTTAGATAATTGGCATTTTAATTTCTGGATAAGGTCAACACTCTCCTCCTACATATCATACAGGAAAGAAAGTATAAATGGATGCTATAGGTTTACGTGAAAGATGTACGACCTTATTCTTTGGTACAATTCCCTCTTGGGTCCCCTAATTTTCTAGGTAAACAGGTCCCAGAAAATGTAGTTTTGCCGCATCTGACGTTCTTCATCTATAACAAGTATCAAATCATATGAAAATAAAATTTTGCACTAAACTATATATATATATATATAAAAGAAAATTGCCAGGGAAGGTGCGGTCTTAAATGCTTTCCATCAATTTCGTTGAAATCAAACAGCTTACGGATGGTTATATCAGCTTCTTCCAGCTGTTTTTTCGCATCTCACATTCAAAACCAGCTTTTACCCCTTTTGAGCTTCTCAGTAATTTCGAGTTTTCACTTTTAAGTCATTAACTGTAATTTCAGGACATCTTAGTTAAGATTTATAGATCTTCCCTTCTTTCCCTTCTTGGAGGGGCTAGGTAGATCTTATAGAGATTTCTAAACATGTCTACATTCAACTCCCTTTTAATCAGTACATCTCAACTGGGACACTCGTTTTTGTGTTTCTTCATCCATATAACCTGATCGAAATCAGTATTATGGGGAGATAGTGAAATTATCTTTGACCCGCAAATAGCAAGACGGATTCTGCCATCCAGGTCTGCAGTTTAAATAAATTGATAATTCTAGGATTATATTACCAGTTACAAGCTATTCTCTCCTACTAATTGCATGAAGTTCAGATCAAGCATGATGTCTTTAGTCAGAAGTCCATTGTCTGCCTTACAGATTTTAGATACTAGCTCTGAATTTCTACAACATTGGCTTCTCTAGCTCAACTAGCCTCATTGCAGCTTCCTGCTTGGTACCCAATCAAAGTTTTTCTAAACTAGGAGCTTTTTTATCTCAACCAGGGGATGGATGGAGGCGGACTGGATGACAGGGGTAGGGTGGTGGGGGTAATGGGAGTTTTCTCGTCTTGTTTTAAATAAGAAATAAAATAAAGTTCATATTTATTTATGTTTATTTGAACATGAAGCATAATTGCCTTCTTGTTGTATTTTATGTTTGTTTTGGATGGAAAAAGTCAGAAGCGATCCCTTCCCACAAAAATACAGGCTCGACGACTTATTGGCCTAAAAATTAGAATAGGAACCAAAGGATGGGGTCTGGCTGCAATTATCTCAAATATGTGTTGCAAAACAAATTACGTGCTAGTTTAGGCCTTGTATGGGAGGGATTAAAATCAGATTAAAATTGAAAATATAGCCGTTATTGTTGACTTTTATTAGACGGGTGGGGTCCAATAACGGCCATATTTTCAATTTTAATTGGATTTTAATCACTCCCGAACGGGGCCTTAATTATATACAGTATATTGCAAAGAAGGTACTAACTAACCCACGAAAGATACTAATTTCTAACTCTCTAGGTTGAATACTTAAATGGCAAAATGCAAGTAAAAGTCAAGATAGAATACTCCGATGATTATGAGTGCAAGGAAAAGGGGAAGCCCTCACAACCTTAAAGAGCAAAGCTCTCTGACGTGAATGCCCAACATCAAGACCCCCAAGGGGAAGGATGATTGTATTAAGAGAGATTTGCAAGTCATAACTCCTTGATCTCCACTTTTTTAACATTTCTTCTGCATCATTAACAGGACCTCCCATTTTTTCAACAATAAGGTCAGTAATTTTTTGAACTAAAAAACTTGTACCCCTTTCCAAAGCAAGGCACTCCAAGAACATACAGTGAACTTTTTCCTCAAGATCCCGCAGTTGTGTGTCAAGTGTGCGGTTCACTAAAACAACATCGGAACCAACATGATCCAAAACAGAAATTAGTTGAAGATCTACCAGCAACGGCATTTTTGCTTGGGATGACAAATGTGAATCAATTCCACAAACATCATAGAACCCGTCAATTACTTTCTCGTCATAATTTATAGCATTATAGCTCTGCATGCACAAAGAAAAGAAAAAGAATCTTCTTTAAGTCGATAACAAAAAAGAACTGAAGAACAACACCTTAAATATGCAGTCTTTCCTTTCCTTTTTTTTTTTTTGCTTTTACAATGAGAGATGTTTTGAGAGAAGAAGGTGCAATTAAAACAAGCCCTTAATTAAAGTAAAAATGAGATATTTTAATTTTATAAGTTTTCATATATGGATAACACATGAAACACTATCAAGTTACCACAGTATGGACATTGATTAGACAAGATATTCAATGTACACGCAATAAATAGAAGAAGAAACTACGTTGTTTAGGCTAAAAAAATATTATCTTCTACTATTCTATTTGTCGCCAACATTCAGTTGGATGTTTGGAACAAACGAATGTCACTCGATGTATGGACAATTTTCTAGAAATCAAAACAAGCCATCAGAGAAATTTTCTCACACCGACAGGGATAATTGTATTGGTCCAATTAAATGAAATGCATGTCACGAGACCCAATTGACCGACAGAACCCAAATCTCCAGCAAATAAACAATTAATTAAAAGAGGTGCAAAAACAACAATTACCCAGTAACGAAGCGAGAGAAATTCGGCAAGGGATTGAGAGGGCGAGCACCCAAGACTAATTTGCTTAGCAACGTTGATCTGGGCGGTTTCCGAGTCCTGATTTTGACCTGGATCCGACACACTAATAGCAAGTGCCAATTGAACTTGAAACTCCTCCTCGAAGAAATTAAAATTACTATTAGAATTAGATACAGAATTCTCATTTTCCAGCAAAACAGAAGGGGGTTGGGACAAAATCGGGTTCGCGTCAGATGAAGGTGAAGATGCCAGCGACGATTGGTTCGGCGTCGTTTGAGGGGACGGATCGAGTGTGGGCGGTCTACCTTGGGGTTGATGATCGCCGATATGCAGTTTCCGCAGTAAATGCTTCACTTTCGACATATTCAACTCCTCATCGATCGATCGATGGATCCAAAACCCGATAATAACCCAATTATAATCCAAACAAAAATAATTGACTTTTTTTTTTCAAAATTAATTATGAATTTTCTTGATTTCTGGATGGTATGCTAACGTGCGAACCGGTGGGTGCAGAGACGGAAAGAGAAAAGAATTTGGGAAGATGTGGGAGTTAACCTGCGCACTAGAGATTTTGGGGTTTGAAGGTGTGGGGGCAGACTCTTCTTCGTCAAGCTACCACCACTGGGAATAAATTAACAGCATCATGCTTCCCTCCAATTACAAGTTAATCGATACAATATTATAAAAATAAATTATTAGTAACCATTGATTTCGAATTATAGCCCTCGTTTAATTTTCGTTATTTTTAATTTTTTTTTTTTTTCCAATCGCAAGTTTTTCAATAAAATAATATTATACATAAACTCAATCTTTTTTCTTATTTTTCAACCATACATCTTCTCTTAATCTACTATTTCAACATGCATTCTCAAAAACGACGGGGGTTCAAACATGCCTTATAATTTAGAAAAGTACATAGTCAAAAGTCGAATTGGATTGAATCATTGATTTTTTCCCCAAAAATAAAAAAAAATAAAAATGAGTTGATTTCAAGACAATTTTTGCGGTAAACATGAAAAATAGAGTAATGCTATTTAGTCATAATGAAGTTACAACCCCAATTTAGGTATCGTCAATGTGACATTAAATGATAGGTGAAATTAAATAAGTAATTTAATTTCACATTTCATTTAGTCTATCATTTAAAGCCACATAAATTGCGAGTACAACCGCATTAGGGATGAATATCATTATTCTGAAAAAATGTGACATTATTGTTTAGGAGTGATGAGATGACATCGATGCAAGAGAAATCCAATTTTGGCTAGATAGCGGTGCTTGTCGACAAAAACCATGATGTAAGATTTCGACATGGCAACATAATTATGAAAATGTATAATCGAAACGAACAAATGTCTATTAAGCATTATAGTTTTAGCTGTATATATGGGAATCACGGAGAAATAGATTATGAGTTCAGATTTTTTACTATCATAACCATATAATGAAGATATTTTATTTTTGACAATTCAAATAACTTTTAAAATTCAGTTACAATTAAAAAAATATTTTAAAATTCAATGACAATTGAAAAATATTATAAAAAGTTCAGTGACTGATACATTAAATACATAAGAATGATGACATTTGGATGTGGCAATGGCATTTAAAATTCAATAAATCATGGAGTTAATAGATCAATAAACCATCTTATAAGAGTAGGGCCACCTATAGAACAGAGACGGCCTACAAGTGCAGCCCGTATGTGCCACGGAGCATAAATATTTTTTAAATTTTTGGTTTTCTTTTGAAAAATATATATACGAGTAATGCTATTTGTGTTGGAAATAAATCTCACATCGTCCGTGGACAATGTCTTGGGTCAGTTTATAAACAACGTGGCAAACCTCTCTTGATGAACCGATTTTGTGAGATGAGTTAGGCCCATAAATTTTTACATGGTATCAGAGCATACCACAGGATTGATGTGAGCCCACACTACTTACCCCGTGACAAGGACTAGAAAAATTATTGGCCTGCACGTGAGGGATGGTGTTGAAAATAAATCCCACATTGCTTGTGGACAATGTCTTTGACCAATTTATAAACAATGTGACAAGCCTCTTTTACTGAACCGGTTTTGTGAGATAACCCATAAATTTCTACAATTTGTACATAATTGTGTACATAATAATTTTTAGATTGATGATATGGATAAGATTAAGAGACTTCATTTTATTTCTTTTTTTTTCCTCTCTCTTCCATGTAATCAATCCGTATGTGAGTTGGATTTGGTCGATTTTTAATAGAACTCAAACATAACCCAATATGGTCGGTTTCATGTAAAATCAACTCATTCTGGTCAAAATTGGGTAGTTGAGATTGGGTTGGTCGGTTTGGACTTGGACCAAATTTGAATTGGATTCGATTATTTTTTTGTTGTTGAATTTGGACAATTTTTTGAAGTTTGAAACCAGTTGAATACACCTAAGAAATTCTTTCTGAAAAATAATGTATCAATAAGTTTGAAATTACAGAGCATTTTCTTTTTTTACAATTTTTTTAGTTTCATTTATTTCATTGTCATGCCCTTAACTTTTTAGTTTATCGAAAAATAACTTTGTATTTATTCATGCCAGTCGACCTATGTAAAAAAGGGGACCTTTGTACATTTTGAATCCTTATCTTATCTCCATTATTGTGTCTATTTAATTTTTTCCATTTTAAATACTAATTTTTTAATTCATCGATTTAAGGTTGGATTGTGTTTTAATTCATAACCTGGGATCCAACCCAACCCAACTCAACCTCAAAATCGATTTTCCAACCCAATCTAATTAAACTTAAAAACCAATCCAAACCGATCCGTTTGAATTGTGTTGATTGGTTTGAATTATTTTTTGTCCAACCCTACAATTATGTATAAATAGCATTACTCAAACCATAATGAAAACTTCAAGCGGTTCCCAAACTTACGAATCCATTACATCGAGAGGTCAAACATGTCAATTATCAAAAAATACTCGAACGCATTTGTCTTTCAAGACCAAAATAAGCAAGTATACCATGCCTTGCGGACTTATTTTTTGGTTGGCCAAGGTAAATTATCATGTTATCATTTTTCTTTTTTGGTATTCAGAAAACATTAAACACCAAAATGTCATTTTGGTAATTTGTCACATTGATTGCTTTAAAGTAAGTAGATCCTAAAACATAAATGTGCTTACTAATACCTTTTTCAATAATAAGCTTTTCATTTTTCTTATCCCACACAAAAATGTGAACACCATGAACCATTAAATTTCCAATATACCAAACGACCAATATATATAAAGAGCATCATTCACATAGAACTGAAAAAAGGTTAGCTAAATAGAATACTAAATACTATACAACAGAAGGTAGATGAATATATGAAGATGATGTAGCATCCACATGAAGCTCGGCAATCTATCGTGCTTCCATAACAAGCCGATCCTTGATCACTGGCCTCACGAAGTCACTAGAAAGTTAAGGCCAACCCAAATCTACCTATCATCAGGTGGCAGTGTAGGGCTCTTGGAACACATATCGATCTTTTGAAGTTCCATCATCTTCTTAGCCGGATTGCATAAACCTGATATTTTACATCAATTCCTGAATCAGATAAAAGTATTTATGCAGTACTAGTAACTCATACTTGACGTTAAGTACAGAAATTATAGGCAAGACCACTTACGAGTGAAAGTAAGCAACTAATCTATTATTTTCCTCCTCTTTCTTCAAAGAGTGCGCAGTGCGCATCCTATACTCGTGCTATTGAGCCATTCAAACAGAAGTAAGAGAGAGAGAATCAGACAGATTTCTAAAATGTTTTTCGAATATTCCTGTGTCATGGGAATTCACGGGTGATTTTTGCTATTTTTGAGGGCAAAGCTTCTAGCACTAGATAATAGGCATTCTAGTATGTCGGGGAACTCTACATAGAACTTTCCACCTCCAGATCAATGGCTGGACTGGGCAGGACCAGAATAGAATTTAGGCTGCTATCTAAAGAAAGTAAGACTCTTTCTTATCTTATTAAGCAAGCTAACATCCCAACCTTCCCCCTATGACAAGTAGAAGATCTAATAATGAAGTCTCACAAGATTCAACTTGTTTAAGACAAACTAAAAAGGTGGGATCCAGAGACGTTCTTTTTCGCTTTGTGTTTTGTGTTTGCTTTTGCTGAAAACCCGGGGGGGTTTCCCTGAGAATTGTTGATATTTAACTATTAACTAGCAACCAGGAATTGCAAGAGAAGTAAAGACAATGATAGAAAGCAGGAAATGGAAGTGTTCCATAAAAATCGCATCGTGCAAAATCTGTGATTTTTGTCATAATCAAACTATGCCCTTGAGGTAACAAAATCCATACATGGAGACACACTTAGTGAACATGTTATGCTAATGAGCAAACTGAAGGTGAATTTGATGTAAAGAAATTGACGAGTAACCTGAGATATGAGAATTTTTCAAATGAGGTCCTCAACTAAGAATTCTGTTAATTAAGCTCAATCCCGTAATTGTCCTTGAGATTAAAAACACACACAAGCAATTCATTTTGCTTTGTACATTTATGATATGTACGTCAAGTGACACAAGCAAACATTAGACATGCAACCAAATATAACATAGTGGAGTTGTTACAGTTGTAACTTACCTGAACACTTTGGTATGTCCCAAACTGCAATAGATGTGGGCGTGCAGCGAGGATCACATAGCGCCCTGTTATTTTCGTGATGGACATTCATAGCAAGCATCCAAGATCCAATTGTGACGTCTTCGTTGTTGAACATTCTCAAGCTGAACATCAAAAGCATAAAAATTGAATCATGAAAAAATGAGGATGCGAATACGCAGATTGAATGACCCTAATAGCACACTAGTAGTGTGTTTAGCCAAGCTTAGCGAAAGTAAATTTCTTTAACTCAAGCAAAAGAAAGACTCCGTACTTTAAAAAAAGGTTTAACTTTTACACTTAGGCAAACATGCTCTGGTGGCATAAGTCATAACAAATATGAAACACCTCTCTTCCTCTTCCCAATCCCTCCATCCCGACATGTAGAAAGATCTTACGCGTGGAGTCACATTACATTTTACAAGACCAGACAGATTCTGATAATTTAGTTCGGTGGAGAAATTCCATCACTTACAGATTCGAATGATTAATGTGGAAAAAAAAGTACATTCCATCACCACATTATCTATAAGAGCAAAATATATGTCGAACAAAAGTTCTAAATGTCATGAAGAGAACAGCAGAAACTGAAGATGGTGACTCAAATAGAAAATAACAATGGGAAAAAGAGCCAATAAGTTTATTCCTTTTAGTTTATAAGAGAGTCAACAACTGAGAGAACATATATAGCTTCCAAAATTTCATTGTGATACTTGTAGGGGTTCCAAAATGTGTTGGGCTCATGTAAGGACCCGCAGCCTATGTGGCTGACCTATATCTTCTTAAAAAAAGAAATAAACACATGCAAACAAAAAAATTTATAAGGCCATAGGCTGGACCCAGACTGCCTAAAAAGGGTGCAGCATGGGACACCTCAAAAAGAGGCTGTGCAGATCCTGTTTAAACCTATAGATACATGCTTGAACAGCAAAGCAGTTTTTGTGAATAGCTCAACTAGGTAGTTGAGAACACAACCTCAAAAGAAGGGTTGGATTATTATATTCTAGATTACTTGAAAGCATAATATAAAATAGTTCGATTAAAGAGAATTGAGACATTTGTCTACTAAAACTCCACATTAGTGTTCATTTAGCAACAAAATTTAGATATATCTATCGGTTACAATAATAGACAGCCTCCAGTCTACAAGTAGCCACAATCCATCATTGAGTTACAGCGCCCCTACTCAGTAATGGAAGCTGCACGAGTTACTTGAGAGCAAGTGGACTTGGCAAACGATGCTAGTATAATCACTGCCTATGTGAACAATGGATTATGGAATGGGCTGAGATGACAAATCAGCAGGATGGAGAAACTGGATTCTAATGGCAAAAACCAAATTGTCCAACGATATATAAAGTACTTGTAAGTGGCCTTTTTTCTCCGACACAGGGAGAGAACGTGGGGAAAGCTTTGTATACTTCTCCAGACTCCAATATTGTGATAACCAACAATTTCTGTACTGTTTTGCTTAAAATTGCTCTTCTTACAGAGATTAGGGCTTAATCCTTAGCGGAAATAAGGAATTGTTAAGTTGATTTTTACCACAGAAGAACTATAGGTGAAAGAAATATATGCAAGCATATACAGAGCATAGAATAAATAAATAGACAAACCTGTTGTTCCTAGCAATAGCCAGTGATGACACCACCTCTGCAGAAAGAACATAGATAGGACCATAAGCATGTAAGAAGTATTCATTTCCGATTAGATGTCCAGATTTCTCATACCTGAAATTTTATTTTTGTGTGATGACTTTAGGTAAATTGTAGTCAAGATAATCCACAATTTTTATGTCCAGTACTAGTAGAGAGCTAGTCACAGAAAATGAAACTTGCAGAAATATTTACCACTTCATTTTTGGGTCAGTAATTACTGGTCCTTTCTTCATACAGCCAATGTATGTCCTTGGATCGGTTCTCTCTTTTGCCAGAAGAGTTGCTAGTCGATCTGAAATAACAATATGTTAGCATTGAAGCACAAAGACACCAAATTCCAGGCAAAGGATAAAGTGTAGAAATATTTCACCAGGGCGCAAATAAATGTCATCATCAGCTTTAACATAATAATCTGCTTCAAACAGCTCAAAGGCAGCTTTAAAAAATGCCAACCTGCATTTAAGAAATTAGTGTCATTACATAAGTGCCAGCAATCCAAATATCAATTAACCGAAAAAAAATATATATATATATGCGGAAGCTTGATCTTACGTCTTGTATGGAAGTTTTGAGTATTCTTCCTCAACATCTATAATCATAAAATCCTTGTACTTCTCAATTTCTTTCTCAAGATTTTCCATCTTCTTCGCATCTTTAGACCGTCCAATTACAAATCTAAAGGCCAGACCAGTAGCCTGCTCCAACCTATAAAAATTAGAAACATAACAAGAAAACATTGTCAGCGTTCTTGGAAGAGAAATGAAGGGCTTAAAACCATTTGACTTTGGACTTGGAAATTTAATTATCTCAAATTGATTCTGGTTCTAATCATAGAACATCAGAGAATAGAACTGAGTCTCATATCACAGTTTGGACTGCAATTTACTATTGGCAATGGAAATTTAGAAATTTCTGGGTATAACTCATGAAATTTGTGCTCAATTGTCTATTATCACAAATTATTTTCAGGACAAGGAACTTCCTTCAGATCTCCCCAACTCACTATATCCCAAATCCATTTCTTATTTTACATGAGGTGAATTTTCCTATAAATAAACACTATCAAGCTTCTCAAGTTTCTCATTAAACTTCATCCACCAAAACAAGATTTTTCATCACGTTTGGCTTTACTTAAAACTGAGGGGAAACTTATTTTCAAGTTAATTATTTCGTCAATTGTAATTTACAAAGTTATTTTTTACTTACAAGACATTTTTTCTACTCTAAAGCATAGCCAAACATGCTCGTCCTAGAGTTTAATTGTGAATTTCACATTCATGGTCACGCATCATTTTCATTGAGAATTTACATTGCTGCTACTAATTGATACTATCTTGAGCTATGAATTCAAGTCATACAACACAACAACAATCCCAGATGGAAAAAAAAAAAGCATTTTCAGACATTTAATTAATGAATGTTACCTGAGAAGATTCTCAGGATCAGAGGGGAACCAAGTACTCCTCAAAGCCTTGCGGCGATCTCCGGAGGAGAACCCGGTTTGGATTCCGACAAATCCATGAACTTTTGGCCGGTCAGGGACCCCGGAGTCTCCGGCGGTTGCGCCACCAAGTTGGCCTGAGTAGAATGCACGAAAGGTGTCCTCGATGCGCCCGCAGCGGAAGACGGGGGTGGGTCTGGGGCGGAGGACCGCGAGGAAAAAGAATATAACTCCGGCGACACCTATGAGGAGGCAGATGGCCGAAATGACGAAAATAGGCAGGGGAGTGTGCGGTGAGAGTGATAAAGTTGGGGGCTTTTTGGTCTTCACCGACTTGGAGTACTGGTGGTTGTCGGTGGCTGTGGGATGGCGGTCGGAGGTGGTGACTGGAAGGTGACTGTGAAAGAGTGCGCGAGGCATTTTGGTGAATTAGAAGTGATGGTAGGGCAGTTTTGGTACGAGAAATTATAACTGGTAATCATATGTTAATCTCAGGATCTACAAATCATATGACGCAAAAGGTAGGGTGTAGTTTTTACTATGCACACCAAGAAGATCGGGATCTTCCAACAGCTCTTACTTTAACATAAAGGCTTGTCCCTTCGTCCCAGTGTCCCACTACAAATCTCACAATTTTTCTTAGGACATGTTTGGGAGGGATTCTCAAAATTTTACAGTAAATCAATTCTCATTTTTAACCACACATTTTTCAATAAAATAATATTTTCCATCACATCAATAATTTTTTCTTCTTTTTCAACCACACATTTCTCATCATATCACTATTCAAAATCAATTATTCCCCCAAAAACCCCTCCCGAAAAAAACACCTAATATTTATCTAGGTGATGTCATTGTTTGTCGAAATTTGTATAACTATGGCTCGCTCGCATGTAAAATACAAATGATCCTAGTCGATTTTGTCTGTCCTCGTAGCGTTGAAAACTCGATTAACTAACATACACATTCGTCCTCCGGTATGAGAATAAAAGTTAATGTTTACTTTATATCATCATATTTTGATTCAGTTTGAAACTTTATCGATTGATTATTGATACATCTTTTGATATTCGTTACTCGGGGATGTCCGAAGTAATTTTACTTGTTATGATCAAAATATATATTCACATTAATCGATTAAAAAAAGTTAATACATTCTCAAGCAAAACACGAACACCCATGACCCATTCCAGATGGAAAATTATATCAATCAAATACAATTAATTGACAATTCTCAGTAAAACAAGTTTTAGACAATTCAATTCCATAGAATTTATTTTCTTTCCACCCAAATTCCATTCTTGCAATCAAACGGACCCTAACAGCAAAAAGAAATGACATTTTGATACATCTAAACGGGACTAATCAAGCCCACAAGGCCAGAGAAGACATCAGTCCCGCCCCAATGAAGAGTGCAAAATAAGACACTATTTGGAGCTTCAAGTTGCAGCTCATTCTTTTGCTCAGGAAATCAGCTGCAATCAAATCCACAAGAGCCATGTACACCAGAATTCCTGCAGATATTGAATCAAAGATGCCCTCTATTACCAGAGCTCTCGAGCTATTAGGATTGTAAATCGAAGAAATGCCAGTTCCAACAGCTATTCCCAATGGGGTCGTTACGGCAAAAAAACATGCCATTATGGTTGCACGAAGGCTCGTAAATTTTGCCTGTGAAATGCATCCTCCTAAAGCAAACCCTTCAAAGAACTGATGGAATGATAATGCCCCAATCAAGGGTTTTATTGTACATGGATTGTGGGAGACTCCTAGAGAGAGTCCGATGATCACGGAGTGTGATACTATTCCGAGTTCCAGAACCTACAAGGAAGAAGAATAGACGTTACAAGTCCATTACTCTAATAATAACGTGGAAGACAAATTAACCAGCGAGTTGGAACAAGAAGCAGGAGAAGATCAAGAAAACGGACCATTAGATCATGAAATTCGCTCAAGAAAAGCCAAACGGGTAGTAATTTTTACTGGTAACAAGGAGCATACTGGGAGGGGGGGAGGGGGCGGAGATAGCATTAAGCAACACCATGACCTAAATAGGGAATAAAACGCGATATTCGGAACAGAAAATGACAAACAATCAAACAAATAAACAATCTAATTAAAAGACCTATTCCTAACAAACTTCTAGCTGGCTATATGAAGCTTATTTTGCTACTCTGTTCAGTCAATCACTAAATGCACTGGAAGAGATGATGCAATCAGATCCTATACGAATTTTGGTTTCTCTACATCTTCGAATCTATTGGACTGAATCGTGACATTCTTGTGCACGAGTGTTTAGTATGTCCACTTTTTCCTGGTGTACGTTATTATATATTTTGCTTGAAAACCTAATGTCAAGGCTTCCGTGCAACAAGTGGTAGGAGAGCTTAACATTCACAGTCTAAAGTAGGGCTGGCATATCATCAAGGTCAATTTTTTTTGACACTTCGACATCCATCAGTTTACCTTCTCTTTTTGCCCAGCATTCTTTTCCCCTACTTGTAGTACTTGCAAATCAAGGACTCCCATTGTTAATACTTCATTCCATCTTGGCTTCCAGCAAGAAAGGCATTGAAGAGCTCAGAAAGTTAATCATGATTTCTTGTAACTACATAAAAATGTGAGCGCGAGATCCTCGTGTTCGTGTATATTTGGCCTCTATACATGCCCAGTTTCAATATGATGAAAAATATATGGTTTCTTCACCATATGAATACTTGGACACTATTGGTATGAATATTAGCATAAATTCTTTTCAAACAAGGGATGCGCTGATGTAAATCTCTGAAAATGAGAACTCTAGATTCTTACCTGAAGATTACATGTCCAGGTCAACAGGGGAATACGTGCTGAAAAGGAAGTGAAAATAGAAGCCAAAGTTCAAATATCAAAGTGTCCTTTAGGTTCAATTGAGGAGATAAAAAAGAAGTCATAAAATTCAACCATTCGAATGGTCTCCCACAAGAGCAATCCCTTTCCAACTGAATCGAGCCTTGATTTTATAATAACAGAATGTGTTAATTTATTACTAAGACAGAGCTACGTAAAGATCCAACTCAAATGTCGACAAATGTTACCAAGATTATATCTAGGACATGATAAAGTGCACAAAAAAGAGGAATATGTTTTACCTGTGAAACAACAATGTGCCTGAGACCACCTTCCTCATCCCAACCACCAATTGCATGTGAATGTGAATGACCGTCTGAATGTTCCTTTACGTGCCCTTCACATGCCCCCTCTTCTTGTAGGTGGCTGTGTCTATGGTGTGCCGCATGTGCATGCATCCCCACAATATGCATTGCACCCCCTTCCTCTTCCCCAAACACCTTTGCACTCCCCCTCTTTTTCTCTACTGGAACAATCCCTAATTCGGACACCGTGTCCGATGAATCAAACTCAACACTAGGACTCTCATTCTCCTGTTTCCTCTCATAGTACTGAGTCCCCAGAAAATCAACCAGCAATGTAGCCAATGAGGCAATCATTGCAATGAACCCAGAAAATGGAAATTTTGACCATGGCAATTTAGGGAGACAAGAATTCGTCAGTGCAGATGTGGCATCCGGTAACATGTGGACAAAGCCAGTGGCAAGAATGACACCAGCAGCAAAGGCTTTTGCAGAAACAAAGAGGTTGGAGTCTGTTTGGAGGAACCGGCGCTTCTTGCCAACCAATGGAATGGCAACACCACACACTCCAGCAATGAGAATGACAGCAATTGCCACCATTTTAAGGATGAGAGCAAAGGAGTCATTGCGACATCCCTTAGAATCTTCATCAACACCACCGCAGGTGGAGTTTGACATGGATTGAGAAAGATTCTGAAGAAAGGAGTCTGTAAACTCGGAAACAAAGCAAATTCCAGAAAATTAGAGCTTCTAAATTTGCTGATTGCTTGAAGGATAATTCAAGAAAATGTGCACTAAACAGACTATTTTTTCCACTAAAGGCAGAAAAAAATTCAAGATTCCTGTAGATTACGAAAGAATACAAGAAACGCAGCTCATTTCTGTGAATTAAACAGAAATCAGAAAAACCACAAAAGCTGAGCCCTCCAATTAGATAGCAAAAACACAGCAACAATTTTTAGTTTCTCTAAACTATACTGGCAAACAAGTATACTTTTCCTCATAGTAATGCAAGAAAAAGAACTTTTGAAGAGGCAAATTATTTTTCATGAGATTAGAAGATAGAATTCCCTTGAGATATTCTTGATTGGTAAAAATAAAGGATCTTGAATCTGATTACAAAAGAATCTTTTTTGAACCAAATAAAGGATCTTGATTCTGATTACAAAAATGGGTATGCAATTGACAAAAAAAAATGATACAATCAAGCAACATGAAACTTTTCTTGCAAATGCAAAGTTCGAAACACGCAATAGAACAATCAATCGTGCATTAACAAAAATAAACTCTCACAGTATCACAACGCTTCGTTCACCCAAAAATACCAGCACAATTTGATAGTGTGCAATTTATCGATTGGAATTTGGACACCATACAACGAAACTATTACTTTACATAAATACTTCTGGTAAATAAATGTAAAATTCTCTGCAAATAGTAAGCCAAATCAAGCAAAACCCACTATTAAGAATTCGATCTTTTTTCCCTTTTCCATAATTATAGATCATCAAAAGGGCTCTTGTAATTAATTTCACCTGAATAAACCCCGACTTGTTCTCTGATTTCCCCAAACCAAAGCCATGGAAACAGATTCTGTACAGTAATTCCACAAAATAATCCAATTAAGAAGGCATCAAATCGTAACTTCTGGAGAAAGAGTGGCCAAAAATAAAAAATGAATACTTAAGATTAGTATTGACGAAACTGAAACCTCAAAGAATGACATGAGCAGGAATCAAGAAGTGAATCGTCTTCTTTTTATGAGCCTTCTATTCAGTTATACTCTAGCTCTCAAACAACACGAATCTTTATGAAACGTCGAGAGAGAGTGAAATGTCGACATATTTCCAGAGAGAGAAAGTTCCTTCATCGAAAATGTTGACACCTTTTGAAGAGTTCCTTCAACGAAAATGATAGTTAAAGGTGAAATTATGAGATTAGTGTTGACACATTTTGAAAAGTTTTTTCTGAGTAAAATATTATTTTGTTTCGAATCTATCCTATAATAACACGTAGGTTGACGTATTAACATCCTATATATTTTCTGAGTAAAATATTATTTTCTTTAAATTTTCTTAATGAAATTTAAAATGCATTATTTATTTGCAAAATGAACTCCTTATATAAGCAATTTTTCCTTGTGCCTATCACTTGTGGCAAATATATACAAAGCTCAAGTTCGGTTCAACTAAAAATAAAAAATTTAATAGATTTTTAAAAGAATTAATAAAATTTATGACTTAAATGTTGTGAATTTTATAAAATATGCAATTGTAAATAAATTTAAAAATTTATAAAATAAAAGGCCAAACAGGGGCAAACGAAAAGTATTAGGGCTCCATTCGGGAGGGATTAAAAGCCAATTAAAATTGAAAATATGGTCGTTATTGGGTCCCACTCGTCTAATAAAAGTCAACAATAACGGTTATATTTTCAATTTTAATCCGATTTTAATCTCTCCCATACAAGGCCTAATACTTGTAAAGAAAAAAATAATTTTAGTAACACTTGTATGAATGTTATAGTTATCCCAAAAAATGATTGACGAATTGTCTAAATTAACATAAAATGTATAATATCTACGTTTCTCAGCCACGGTTGAATCCCATATTTCTAAAATTGATTTTCAATTACACATGTAATGAGATTCACAATTTTTATCAACTTTCAATCTTACTTGCACAGACGTGTGTGATTATGTATGAATAGAGCTGTCGAAATTCTCACTAGATTTTTTGAAGGTCGACATCTCGAAGATAAAGTGATAAACTAAATGGGAAGAATGCGAATTGAAGACAACAAACAAATGATTCAAAATCAGTACTCCCTCCAAGTGTAAAAATATGATTGTTTCTATTTTCATATACATTAAGAAATAAAATATAAAAATTTCTTACATTTTCTTAATATATCTCTATATTAAAGAACGGTAAATAAAAGTATATTATATTTGTTGATAACAAAACAAATTGAATAAGGACATATTAAAAAATTTAAAAATCGTCTATGTTCTCAATAAGGAAAGTAATTTATAATTTGGAACAAACGAAAAATGAAATCAAATCTATATTTATGGGACGATGGATATTAAGTAAGATAAAAAAAAAAAAAAGAGATTCTAATTAAAAATATGAAAAGGTAAAAATCTTTCCCCATGTCGTTTTAACTTTTAATAGTATTTCAATCTTTAATTCTGGGGTAATCGTGTCCTTACTGGTTATTATAACCCGATTTTTGGTTAAAGCCCCGTCGGCCCGATTGATTGGTTTTGACCAGGTTCCAAAAAATGTTATTTTATAATTTCCCTATTTGTTTCGAATTAAAATCAGATTTTAATTTAAGTCAAAGTCAAGCAATCAATATTAACAGATATTGCATGGGTCCCACAGCTTTTCAACCAGACATTTCAAAAATTTATATCACAATCTACTAAAAATCTAATTTTAATCCCCACCAAACACCCACTTAGAATCTAAGAAGTTGAACTCTGAACCTTTCAGTAGGAGGAATGATATCTTGGCATTGTACCAACGATGATTCTGTGTAAATTCTATATGTAACTTATAATTATTTACTATAGTCTAAATATTTTGAAAAGAATTATTCTAACGTTTAGCTTACTTTGTAATACTAAATAATTATTTTATAGACTTATTACGTTAACAAAAATTAATTTTAATTAAGATAAATTGTATATCATTATACATAGCATTTGGTCGTTAACTGAAAAATGATTTGAACATCTTAAAAATGGGAATAATTTTGTTAATATAATATTTAATAAATAAAACATATAACCATTATAAGGGATAACTAATAATGAGTTTACAAAATTGTTATTTTAAAGATATAAAAATAAATAATGACAAATAACTTAAAAACTTTAATTTATCTCAAAGAAAAAAATTAAATAATTTTTTAAGTAATAACCCAATGATTCGATCGTTGACCCACGAGTCTGATCTCTGACCCGATGGTTCTATACTTTGACTGGATCGATGCCCTGATCGGGTATAATAACTATATTTCCCGATTATTAAATTTAATTTTATTTAGTATATTTTGTCAACATAATTTACTAGTTATTTTTATTTTACTTTAGTGAGATTTTTTTTTATTTTTTTTAAAGATTCATCAACTTTAAATTATATATATATATATATTAGTCGATGATATATTAACATAAAATTGATTTATTTTACTAACTAATCAAATTTTACGGAATAAAATGTCGTAAAACAATTTCTCAAAATTTTAAACTAAACGTGTTTTCCAAATTTTCTATTTCGAGGAATAGTTGATTAAAAAGCATTTTGTAGTGTATATTGACGGCATAAACTAAGAGCATGTTTGTGAAGAGTTTATAAACTGTTTAAATAATAAATAGATAGGATACGAGTGGTGAATATTGACATAAAATATAGATATTATTTCTTAAAGTCCACCGTATATTTTCTCTATTGATTTTCCCATTTAGAAATCGTGTATTCGAATTCTTAATTTTTCATTGTGTAATGATCTATTTATAAGAAATTAATAATGGTATTTTAGTCATATTTGTGATTTGACATTCTTTATTCTTTTGTTTAAAAATCATGATTGAGCTTCCGTTTTCAAAACTTGTAAATATCTCTGTTTTTATTACATTTGTCAAGGGACACTTTTGTTTTCACACAAAGGCACAATGTACTAACATCTAATCGTGTCCATGTTTGAAGCTATTCGATACATCTAATCGTGTTTTTGGTTAGGTGTTGGTCCTACACATCACTTTGAACATCCATGCCTTTTAGTTGAACTCAATAAATAGATATTTTTTTTAAAGCCAACAGTATATTCAAGATGTTTGGGGCTCCAGCTCACGGAAACTACAGAAAACATCTTTCTTGCCAACTCACTTCAAAGAACTGGTATGCCACTTACTTCTTGTGTTGTCAGAGGAAGATATGGAGCTTTTTACATCCACAATCTATTTAATTTGGAAGAGGCGCAATTCCTATGTTTTTTAGAGCAATTTTGAAGGTCCAGCATCCATATTAAAGTCGGCTCGCCAGTCTATACTGGAGTTCCGAGAGCTGATCTCACAGTCGGTTTAGATTTTTACCTGGGCTTCTCATTGTTGACAAGAAGAGTGTGCTACGATTCTCTCTTGTTTGAGCAGTTAGTCCTTTCTCATTTTTTAGTAAAGGATGCACTTAAACTCTCCGTGGAGAGAATAGTGTTGGAGGAATCTCCTTCTTGTATCTGTATCTTGCTTTTTGGTTATTAATCAAATTTCCTTTTCAAAAAATACACGAGTTTTGAATAGGATAAACTCTGGTGTTTTTTAATCTTATTTTCATTGTGTAATGGCCTGTATATAGTCATTTAATATTCTTCACTATTTTGTTGAAAATCATGATTGATTTTCATTTTCCAAGGCTTATTGATATTTGTTATTTTATGATATTTGTCCAAAACACTCTATTTTCAAGTAAGGGCACGATAACATCAATGTTGGTTTATCAAAATATGCACCGAGATAAGCCCCGTTCATATCTTAGGTTATCTGAGACCTCTAATCACTTTATGGTCAATTGTTAATCCTACACATTCCTTTTGTTCAAACGAGTTTTGTCAATCGAGACATTTCTTTGTTCATATAAGACTAACAACCCAACTTGAATATTTATTTCATGACGCACCGACACACTATTAGACCCCTTTTTATGAAAATTTGATTTTATATGAGATTCGACCTAAATCAAGAAAATAAAATGAAATAAATATCGACTAAATAATGAGACTTTCAATCTAAGACGAGAATATTTATGTTGGTCAACAAAATATAATTTATCAAGTTGCCAAAAGCTATGTTTAAGGAGAAAAAAGAATGCTAGCTTTAAATTGACATAAATTTTATTTAGATCATAACATTCATTTACGTCAAGAAAATAAAATAGAGATTAGTTCTTTATGTCGATTGCGATTGTAGACCCAAATCAAGAAAATAAAAAAATATCTCAAATAGATTCGATTCAGAGTCAATAATATTAATCAAGACTAACAAAATATAATTTTTAGAGTTGCCACAAAATAATGCGAGAGAAAGAAAGGGAACCATTTTTGTGTATCGTACTTTATACTTAAAATTTTCAACTTACGAACATTTGAGTTCAGCGAGTAAAATTCATGATCACTTTATACAATTAACGGTACGGATCTTGATAACAATTATGCTATTTATACAATTTTTTTACAATTTCACGTTTGGCAGACATCACATTTATTCAACTTAATTATATTTTCTAAATTAACGGCACGGATCTTGATAACTCACTAGCTGTAAAAACTATTTGCACAACTAGATTAATTCTTAATAAAATATGATGAATGAGTGTTGAAGTATAACAAGTTAAAGTTTAATGATCATTTGAAAGAATTTTCAAATTGAACAATTACCAAAAGTATAAATTCAATGAATAATTAACCCGCTAAACCGACTTAAAAAAGATCAGTCTTTCTTATCATGCCCATAAAACAATATTTAAGATCCCAAAAACCCACTAATCACCCCACAACAAAACACCCCATTTTCTCCCCCACCCCGACAACTTCTATTGCCTTTTCCTCTCCATATCTGCCTCCTCTACAAAACACTACATTTCTTAGTAAAAAACACACATTTTTTGCTCTGAAAAGGAAGAAGCCATAGTTATGTTTGAAGAATCTGTTTCTGCAATACCTGCAATATGGGCATCAATGAACAGCTGGTTCACTACTACAGTTTTCTTTTTTCTACTCAATCTCATGATTGGAACCATCGCCCTAACCTCAGTCTTTGCTAACCAAAAACAACAACACCGCCAGCAACCGGCGGCGCAGTCTCAGAACCACGACCAACCGCCGCGTAATCTTGATAGATCGGCATCGGTTCTTCAGCGCCTAAAATCCATCAACTTTTACAGTTATTACAGATCTCAAGAACCACAAAATTTCACTACCCAACTCAAGAAAACCACAGATTCAGACACCCTTTACAATGTTGAACAAACCCATCAACCCCAAAATCTTGAAACGCAGTCCCAGTTCTTTTTCTCACAACCCTATCAAGAAATTACGCAAGAAAATCTTGAACGACAAAATTACGTTTTCCATCAAACTCATCTAGAAATTCCTAATGAAAATCAAACCTATCAAGAAAAATCTGAGGAAAATGAGTTGCAGAGCATGGATGAAGTATACAGTAAACTGGCAGGCAGTCATTTCATCAGAACCAAGTCAAATAACGAGCCGGCTTCGGGGGAGATTCCGGCAAGGCTTCCAGCGAAGATAAGAAAATCGGCAAGTGTGAAATCGGCGTTTGGGCACTTTGAGGAGGAGATTGTGGAGGCAAAACGGCCTGCCACTGTGAGGGAAAGGGGAAGTGCTAAACTCACCGAAGCGGACGAACAAGTAGATGCTAAGGCTGATGATTTTATCAACAGATTCAAGCAGCAGTTGAAGTTGCAGAAGCTGGATTCCATCATCGGGTACAAGGAGATGATTGGTAAAAGGACTGGGCCATAATGTGAATTTTTCAATGTTCAGGGACTATTTTTCAATTTTTGGAAAGTTTTTGGGGTGGGGTTTGATCGACATATGGATACGCTACTGGCTGTCCACGTTGTTGTTTTGCTGGGATGGCGGGGTATTTTAGTCATTTTGTTCTCACACTACTGTGCAGTGATATCAGTTGTTCTATTTTTATTTTCTTAATAATTTTGCCAATGTTGGGGCAATATGTTTTATCAATAGCAAGAAAAAAGTTACCATGTTCGCATTCTTTTGTTGGGATTGACAACACACTTAAAATTGAACATTGAGGATCATCTTGTTGATTTTTAAAGGTTAGAGATCAGCTAAATACTCGATAATTAGTGAGAACAATGCCACGAATTTTTAAAAGTTTAGCCTCCTGAGTACACCATTTTGTTAAAATGTGTGAGTACAAATATTTTTATCCTAATATATATATATATATATATATATATATATATATTTATTTATTTATTTATTTATTTATTTATTTTTTTCTCAAAAGGAGGCAAGACCGAGTGTTGGACCATTCAATCCAGAGTTATAATGACATTAACATGGGTCAAACTTGGAGGTATTAAATATGTAAGCACATTACGACATTGATTTTACAGCGTTCATTTTCTTGATGGCTTGTCAAAAATTGCTAGTCATATACAGAAATTATGATGTATCATGTATGTATCAAAATATGTTTTTAAGGAAAATTGGCATAAAATATCTCAATCGTTCTCATGTTTCGCGTCAGCCAGTCTTATTATTTTATTTTGACGCAATGCACACTCAAACACAAGCATACGTTGTACAAAATGTTTACGTTGTCCAATTCCCCTATTCAAGCATTACCACCTTTCTTAAATAAATAAAAAGAAAAAAAAAATAACGAATAAGAATTACAAATTTTTCAAAAATACGAATTGAGTCTCGATTAAAATAATTTGATAATATCGATTGACAAATCACACTTAGATTACACTGGACAACAAGAATCATGCTATATGTACAATCTAGTTTAACATCAAGTGCACATTATTTAGGTGTTGTGATTCATTTTATGGATAATTAGGATCCGTTTAGTATGATTTTTGTTTTACTTTTACTTTTTGTAAAAGGATTTTCGAAGAAAACTCACTTAATTTTTGGTTTTGAAATTAATTTTTAAAAGCACTTCCTATTCGACCAACTTCTTTTAAAAATCATTTTACAAAAACACTTTCCTAAAATTAGCCAAACAGATCTAAAAGCTATTTTTGAATCTTAACTGCTCTTTTTAACTTTTCAAAAATCATGTTAAACGGACCCTTATTGATGGTAACAAATTAAAATTTCATTTTAATAAATTAAATAAAAGACACTATTTATTAATTATTAGGCTTCACAAGAATTAAAAATTATCAAAATTTATGAACGTGAGATAATGAAACAATAATGTATCCAATACGCTAAGTAGGTCATAATGTAAGTGGCAAAATTTCCTTTTTGTAGGTGGAAATAGCGTAAGCATTATGCATTGACTCATCTCTTTGGACAACGCATTTGGTTATTTTCTTTGTATAATATTTGATTAATTAATTCTTTATTTAAATATAAGCTGACTAATTGAAAATTTTCGGAATTTTTTATATGCACTTAAATTTTTTGTTTTCCTCCATGCAATCCAAATACATATATTTAATAATAATTTTAATTGGTTATTAATATTTTAATTTTGCATTTAAATTGAATACCAATATTATGTTAGATATTTTTCATCATTTTGCATGTGTTATCTTTTGTTTTGCGAATGTTTTGCAGTCCCGACTAATGTTTACCGCTAATCTTTGAATATGTATGTTTCTTCCAACAGATGTGTTCATTCATTTTCAAGGGACACACCTATTCAAAAGGCTGTCTCCATTTTTATATATTTTGGGCGAATTCTCATTTACAAAACACATTAAAAATTCGTTATTTTCTATTCTTTTCTCTTTTCTCTTGGCATTATCAGTTTCGTTATAGAGTGTTTTCTTGGTTTGATCAAATAGTCACAGTTTGAATCAAACGCTTCCATTGTATCCTGAGAGAGATTTTCTATCATACCCCGGTCGTGACTTTGTTGGATAGGGGAGAAATATCTCTTAAAAGATAACGATTTTCGTGCCTTGGAGTTCATTAGTTCTTTCCAGATTTTCTTACATATTTCCCAACATATTATTTAATTTTAAGATATTTATTTCAACTCGACGAGCAATGTCGGCAAATAACTAGAGGTGTTAAAAAATAGAAAAAAAAATATTTTTTCATCATTTATTTGTTCAATTGATTGCATCTTCGAGTGTCATTTTCAAGCAGAAGATAGAAACAAATATGTTGGTCACCTAACGGATGATTTTCCAAGTCAAAGCACAATATTTTTGAAGAGAATAAGAAACTTCTACGAAACAAATTCAGTGAATTTTTAATACATAAAAACTAATTTAATTGGTGGGGCCCAAGTACTGATGCTAAGTTGGCTTTACATAAGATTGTTTGCCGGGAAAATTTCATATTTAAGAGTTTAACTATAATTCATTTCATAATTAAGAAATAATATTGAAAACTTTAAAAATCAGAAGTTATTAAATTTATTTATGAGATAATAAAGTAAAAATATTTTTTATTAATTCAATATATTAAGATCACAATTTTATATAATTTGGTTACAAATTTACGAATTAGTTTGTTACAAATTATTTCTCAATTACAAATAAAAAATTTTATTGGTCACAAATTATTTTTCGATCACAAATAAAAAATTTTATAGGTCACAAATAAAAAAATGTTTAATTTCAAAAATGGTCACTGAAGTTCGAAACTTGCATAAAAGGTCACTAATTAAGGGACTTCTTTGTTCTAATTGAAACCTAAATTAACAAAACACGGCCCCTTCAAAATGGGAGGGGCTAAAGTGCAATTTCCTTTGGATAAAACGCCAAATTGACGCGTTTACCTGTTTTGCTTAATTTTTTTTCCAACCATAATAAATAACTTGTTTTGCTTATTTCTCCATAGAATTTAGCAATTTCTCCTTAGAATTTATTCTAAAAACACTATAATTCATATTCAAATATTATAAAACACCAATTTCACCAAAATATACAACAATTTCACCATAGCAATTTACATTACAACTTCATAGCATACAACAACTCACAATATTCCACATTTCACCAAAAAGTAGCTGTGTTTCCCCAGACTTCAACATTCGCTATAACAATGTAAATTAACCATGATCGTACACCCTCCAATAGCATTTGTACAAGTTAAATTTGTACAAGTCTCTTTGAGAATTGTGACTTCGTGCAAATTTTCGAAGGCTATCTATGGCTTAAAGCAGTCTCCAAGGACTTGGCACTACAAACTTAGCAATTCTTGACTAGGGTTTTCAAGGTATCGAATCTGATTCCTTAGTGTTTGTTCTTTCTTCAAAAGAAATTCGGAAAAGTATATATCAAAATTTCTCCACACTCACTCACAATGGACCAGTCTAGGTGACTGACCATCCACATTAATTGTTCAATTTAAGAGTAATGCTACGTGAGGTGCTTGACATGAGTCTGGATGACAACGGAATCCACCTTTAATTATTTCGCCTTAATGGTAATTTATCGGTGACATCCCACTGCCAGCAAAATCAATACGGAGTACCGATAGTACCTATCATCATTACTCAGTATATATACAAGTAAATAGACACACTTGGAACAAATCCACGATGAAGAGAACTTTCTTTCCAATTCTTCTCCTTTTCCTTGTTGCAGGTTAAGTTTTTATAAGTTGTTTATTTTGTCTGAGAAGAAGCCAGAATGAAACTTCGCATTACAAATTCTTCTTTTTTTTTTCTTCTTTTGTTGAATTTGTTTATAGAAATTCTATTCATACGATTAATTGAAATTCACAACATTTTTCGGAGATTATTGATAAGAGAATTGATATGGATTGAATGATCGTCATGAAAACCTCATATTTTCCATTTTCTCCATTACAAATAAAACTAATAATAGAATTTAAAAAATGGGACAAAAAATGTGTTTTATTTTGTTGGGATTTGATGCCATTTGTGACATTTGGTTTCCTAACTCTTGGGGCAATGATGAAATAGGGCTTGGTCCAAAATGGAAAATGTTTTGTTTAAAGCCATTACCCAATAACTCAAAAGAAGTAGCCCAAAACCCGGCCCAAAAGGAATTGCCAAGTGTGCTGCTCTGGACCGTTGATCTATTGCCTAATCTATGGTGTGATGATGGATTATAAAAGGGAGCTGGACGGTCATCCTTTGTGTGAGAATTCATTCGGTTTTCTGCCTTAGTGTGAGGGGATGTTCTGACCCTTTTCTTCGTTCGTCTTCTCTTCTCTGCCTTACAAATAAAACTAATAATAGAATTTAAAAAATGGGACAAAAAATGTGTTTTATTTATTTATTTTTCGACATTTTACATGGGCTTGTTTGGATTTCAATATAATCAAAATTTTTTTTTTTGGTTATCAGGGATTAATCTGATGTTGCCAGTATCCTGATTAGTGTGTTTTGCACACGGATTTTATACCAATAAAGCTTCATTTGTATGCTTAATCTGTTGATTATAGAACGAATTTAATGTGTTTGCTAGTGTTTTGGTTGGAGGAATGTTAAAATGAATAAAAAATGATTTTTGGAGCAAAATAGAGGAAGAATGGAGCAGAAATATGGCGCTCAAGCGCCCAGAAATAGCGCTCAAGCGCCGGAGAACAAAGAAGAATTTTCAACAGCAAGATGGCGCTCAAGCGCCACAACGAACTTGGAAGTGGGAAAAACGAACAGAAATTGGGCGCTCAAGCGCCACCTTCATGGCGCTCAAGCGCTGCGCCGCGAGAAAATTTAGGTTATTTTTGGGTTACGAAAAAGCCCACAAAAAGGACTCCAACTTTGCTAAGGATGTAGAGGAAGTATAAATAGGCTAAGAGAGGTACGAATTAGGGGTCCACACTTTGCAATAATTAAGAGAAAAACACCAAGTAAAAGAGAAATTCACGAGAGGAATTACATCAAGGATTCGGGTTCAAATCGAAGATTGGAAGCGGAAGAAGATCTTGGTGCAAGGGCTTAATCTTTCCATCTTTTGTATCAATCAAATCCGGTGATGTACTCAGATTTTGTTATTTATTTCATTGTTTTACGCATGAGTAGCTAATTTTATTATTAGGGTGAACAATGTAATTCTTTGAAACCCTTGGTTATTAAATTCATGAATTTCTGAGTTTTATTCTCCCATGTGTTGATTTTATTATGAGTGTAATGCTTTAAATTATCTGGCCAATAATTTGATGATTTATTGAGTTTCTTACGAGTCGAGAGGTAAGTTCGAAACTTAGAACGTGTAATAAAATCCGGTAACGAGGTATAACGTGTAGAGATACCTATACTAAGTGCTGCGATCGTTATATGAATTCCTAGTGCCTTAACTCGTTTAAGTAAGGAGAATTTGCATAGAGATATGATATTGATTTAGTTAAATAGGCTCGATGAGAACTCGAGAGGGGTAAATTGAATACCGTAGGAGAATTCGACCGAACACTACATTATGCTAGAATCTTGAATTGATAACTAAGGCGATTATTGGGTGAAATCGTTCCTCCCTAATACTTCGATCTGTTTATCTCCAATATTCGTTCATTTTCATTCGTTTTAGGAATTTAGTTATTCTAGACATCCACATTCATCACAATCTGAATTTTGAGTTCGTTTATTTTCATCAAAGAGTAGTAGGAAAAATATTTTAAGCACTAAAGTTAGTCCTCGTGGGAACGATAATCCGGACTCTTAGGTCCACTATATAATCTATATTACTTGTTCGATATCGTACACTTACGATATAAAAATACGCAACATATCCCAAGCCAAATTCTGTGTTAAATCATATACTGGATATGGTGGTGATTGGACTCCACAATGTGATCAATATTGCAAGTATAATTATGGACAGCATGCTGTAGGATTACATGAACGATTCAATTCCTGCTTCTGCAAATTTCCCTGCCCTTAAGAGTTAATTAATTTTCCAAATTTCCGTTCCTTCTATGTTTGGAATAATATCAATTATTTTGATGTGGACAGTGGAACTGGTATTTAATTTCTTGGTATGAGATTAAAATCCTAAGATTTTTGATTTTTTTGAAGATAAATTTTCTTTTTTACTCTCTCCTAATGAAGATTTTATGGCCGTACACAAATGTTTGTGACAAAAAATGCAACGGAAAAAAGCTGTGAACATAAGTGCGAATTGAGCATACATTGACGACCTTCAGCAGTATTTGTGATACTACGATGTTGCAATCAATTAACACTTTGTTTTTATTTCTTAGTTCTCTGGGCAAATTAAATTAAATTAGTCTTTTAAGTAATGACTGTTCATAGCAACTAGAAGAAAAACTTCAATCGTAGACGATGACTCTGCCTTTGGATATTTATATGTACCAAGGATACTCGTAGACGTAGATGACGTGCCAAGGAAAATTACGAGAAGAACTTAAATAAAGGAAAACATTTATATTTATTTTTAAAATTTTCAATAGTTAAATTAGGACCCTGATTCGAATCCTGACTCCGTCGTCAATGATAGATTTGAGAATATAATATTAGAAAGTCGTTATTTTCATCCACAATTTTTATATATCCATATCCATATCAATCTAAATCTACTCCTCTTAAAATTTTTAAAAAGTATTATATTCGTCCACATTACATTCCAACATTATATCCTTATTATTTAAACACTATATATCCACAACGTTTTTATATATCCATCTCACGTTAAATAAAGTAATACAACTAATCTTTGTTTTACGAGAGTTTAAACTATACACATATACGTTATGATAATGGTGATCCATTGAAAGGACCCCATATATATGTCTCTCTTTCTGCCACCTTTTCCATGCAATTTGCAATACTTGAACGGTCGATAAATAGGCTTATCTGGTACGAAATGAGCCACTTCAAATAGGTTCATTGCTTCGAAACAGAATACGATTAATCCGGCATGGAAATTATTTTTCCTTTTCGTAGGGACCAAGAGACTGAATCTAACTGTAATGGTGTGGTCAAATAGAAAATAGAATTGTGAAACAATTTTGACAAAAAATTAAAGTAATGGCAAAATTAAAATTTTATTATAGTTTGTCTACAAAAATTAGGTGTGATCAAATAGCAATAAAATTAAATTTTTAAATTTTTTTACAAATATGTAGATAAAGATTATCAATAATAAAAAAAAAAAGACGGAATGATACTTTGGAATTAAAATACACTGCGCCAATAATTGTCATTTGAATTACTTTGTTTCGACTTTAATTGAAAAATGCGTTTTATGAATATTAGAATTTTAGTTAAACGTAAAGTCTAAAATGATATAAAAGATTCAAAACATTTAATGATGTTGATCATTTAATTCTTCACAAGTGTACGATATCGCGAACAAATAATAAAATAATTAATAAATTAAGTATCGTTCTTACGGAGGACCAAGTACTTAATTTAGTATCAATTAATAATAATTTTAATCGAATAGTAACTTTAGTTGAAAATTTTATGCCAAACCAACTAATTAAACTATACCTATTCTATTGAGCAATTTATGACGCTTTTGTATTTTTCGATGTGTTATTAATAAGACTTTAAATCCTCCTTATTAATCCGTTTCAATGCAAATCAATAACATGCCATATGTGCACATTTTTGTTGATTAATGTTCTTTAAGGTAATTAAAAGAATATTTTATTGTCAATTAAATTTATCCACTTATATGACATTCTTATATCCCTATGAAAGATGCAAATATGAAATCATGCATTAAAAATGCTAGAACATCTGTAAAAATTATGTAAAGTATATGATTATATCTCTATTCCATGTTGAATTTTAAAATAATAATTGCTATAAAGTGCTACTTATTCCATTGCCCCTCTCAAAATCAATAAAAAATTACAATAAATCCAATTGATGATCAAATAATTGAAAAGTCATTAAATTCTATAACAATCATCCAAGAATAAACATGTATTGGGCGTTAAATTATTGAATTTATATTACACACTTCATAATAAGGGTACATCAATGTCTTAGTAATTGGAAAATTAGCCTAACATTACAAAATTACAAGAAATCACAACTAATTTGTATGATATCGCCTGAATTTTGATTAATTGAAGAAGATGATGAATTTTGAAAATTTGAACCTTTTCAATGATTTCTTAATATATTTTAGTCGTATCTTCCCTTTGTTACCCCAAAAATCAGTAACATTTTTTAGTCTTGGTTTGAATCAACTATTGAAAATTGCAATTAGGTCCTTAAACTTTGGATTTCTCAATATTCACAACATTTTCCTTATTTCTTCCAATTCCAAGTCCAATCATAGAGTTTTCCTAATAAATGAAATATATACAAGATTAGGCTAAATTTATCAAAAGAACAACAAAATGTCATTATTTTAAAGCTCGAATAAGTGTATAAATTACACTCATTAAACACCTCCAAAATTAAACATTTGTTTGTCATTAAACAAAATCATATCCTAACTTAACAAACATACAATAAAATCTTAGTGAGATAACCTGTCAATTTGTCTCAAGATTAGAATTTTCGCATTAAATTTATAAATAGTTTCAAGATCGCAATATCAAAATTAATATCTATTTTTCCAATACAAAAATGATGTGAGAATTAAATAAAATATTATAATATCACGAGTTGTTTCACTTTTCGATCCTCAACGGTCAAATTTATTTTTTATCACTCGTGAGATTTACGGATCCCCAAATTTATTATTTTTCCAGTGTGTCATCTAAAGTTGATTTTTGTACTAACTTCTCACTTTCTCTAATTTAGATGGATCTTGCTAATTGTAAATAAATACTTAAATAAATAAGAATTCTTCAAATTTCTGATTGCTTCAACCTCAAGTACTCAACTAAACCAATAATCCCTTGTTAATGGTCTAATTCTCTCAAACAAGTATTTGATACTTAACCAATGTATCAGTATGTAAATAAATAATTATTATTACTAACATTTTTTTTATATTATGTATAAATTTCTCTCCATTAAACTTTCTAAATAATCCATATACCGAGCATTAAGCTGATAACTTTCAAGTCAGGTAATCATAGGACACCAGTTTTAAAATACCCTTACATAATTAATCACTCGAATCGTAAAGGCTACGAAGAGAGGTTTCAATATGAGATAATTTTTTTCTTTTGCCGTGATTAGTGCAATGCCCCTAATTAAAGTTGATTCTAAAAAATGACCCATAACTTACGATTTTTACCTTATTGGTCTTACACAATCCACACAAGAATTTACACATGAAATCTCCATAATATCCATGTCTTCTTACAACAGTTCAATCACCTCAAAACTATTTTAAATTTGATCTAAGGATATATAATATAGTAATTTTTTGAATTTAACATTTAAGTTTTATTATTTCAACATATCAAGCATATGAACCAACTCGTTACTTTATAATGCTAAACTCAATTCAAGTGCACAAATAGTATCAAGTTTTACATGGATAAGAATCAATTAATCTAAGCATGTAACATATCCGCAGTTCATAAATCAACATATAATTCCAAATATATTCATCATTGTCAGCTGACTACCTAACTCTCACAAGTACACAATAAATAAGAAAATCTTTTTGATTTTTTTTTAAATTTAAAATT
Source organism: Fraxinus americana (assembly GCA_035079005.1). NCBI lineage: Eukaryota > Viridiplantae > Streptophyta > Magnoliopsida > Lamiales > Oleaceae > Fraxinus > Fraxinus americana. The sequence continues at coordinate 4,860,980 of CM068713.1, read as the reverse complement.
TTCCTTATATAATAAAGTAATAATCGCACAATCACATAAAAATAATACAAATAAAAACTTAATGTCCCATCTCCAAATTTAAAGTAGATATTGTCTCATTGTCTTAAAAGTATAATCTGTTAGATATTTTTTTATCATTTTGCATGTTCATCTTTTGTTTTGCGAATATTTTGCCGTCCCGACTAGTGTTTGTCGTTACGCAACGGGGATCGACCTGCCGGTCAGGTCGCGGGGGTCGAGGGGGTAGCGCCCCCCGTGGGGGCTCGAGGGCAACACCCCCAAAAGAGAATTTTATTTTCAAAACTCTTTGAAATTGTATGTCTCTTCTAACAGATGCGTTCATTCATTTCAAGGGACACATTTATTCAAATGGTTGCCTCCATTTCTATATATTTTGGGTGAATTCTTATGTACAAAATACTTTAAAAAAATAAAATTCGTTATTTCTATTCTTCTCTCTTTCTCTTGGCATCATCAATTTCTTTATAAAGTGTCTTCTTGGTTTGATCAAATAGTCACAGTTTGAATCAAACGCCTTCATTGTATCCTGATAGAGATTTTCTATCATACCCCAATCGTGAATTTGTTGGATATGGGAGAAACATCTCTTAAAAGATAACAATTCTCATACATTGGAGTTCATTAGTTTTTTTCAAAATTTCCTACATATTTCCCAACATAATCTAGTAACATAAAGGGGCGTAGAGAAAAGGTAGAATGTACTCATATTCTTGTCTCATATTGGAAGTAAGTTTTTTAGACCATATTTCTTTCCATTTTTCAGCTTGTTAAGTTTCCTCCCATTTGATATTTCTGTACCTTTGACAGAAGAAAATAAATATAGGAGTCAAGAAACAATTTAAAATCTATAATGTGGTGTGTATGATAACCATTTTTGACGTCCTCCAAGTCTTGAAAAACGTGTCGCTTTTTTCTACTATTTTTTATCACAATGTTCAGCATTGCCAATCGCTTTTTTGATTTTTCATACTTGAAGAGCTCATTTTTTGTCCTTGAGGTTTTCAATTGTTCTACCAACTCATTTCTTATGTTAGCACTTTAAATGCTCTTTTACTTCTTTCTCCTTAACCTTTTTGTTATTTTCTTCATTGGATGGTTTTTGATAGATTTTGAACTTCTCTTACTCATCATCCACCCTGAAAGTATGGATGTCAACGGTTCGATTCGGGATCGGTTCGGTTCGGTTCGGTCAAAATCATAACTGCACCACCAACTTTTTGGTCATACCATAACCGCACCACAAAAACGTAAGTCGGTTCGGTTTCGTTCGTATCTCGGTTCAGTTCGGTTAATAACCATGAAAATAAATTATTTTTTATAAGTCCAAATTCCAACCATCAAATTGAAAAAAAAATTATGAAGAAAAGCACGCAGATGATCACAGAATGGATTAAAAGATTACTTTGAAATTACGCAGAATGGATTAAAAGATTACGCAGATAACCCATGGCAAGACATCTCAGATATAATTGCTGAAAAACGAGATTTAGGAAAACTGGGAAAGAACAAAATAGGGTAAAAAAAGTGGAAGAGTGTTTTGTAATGTTAATTGGGCCAACATTTTGGGGAAGCCCAAATCTCATTTGTCAAAATTGTCCAATTAAATTTGAGAAAGAATAATGAAAAATCCAATCGACCAATTAAATTTTTTTTAACAGGTAATCGATTCGGGGAGAGGCACCATCGCTAAATACCATACCCGTCCCACCACGAATCGGGTCATTAAAATCAAAACCATAACCACCTCATTGCATCATCGATTCGATTTTTTTCGCCACATTCGGTTCGATTAATCACGATTTTCGGTTTTAACAGTTCGAATTGCCACCTGAAAGTTAGCTCGCATACTTCAAAGTCCATGATAGCCCTACTTGTTGATAGGAACGATCAACCTAGGATTAATATTGATGCATCCCGTGGTTTTTCTATGTCCAAGACAATGAAGTTAATTGGGAATATGAACTTGCCCACTTTAACGAGCACATTCCCAACTACTTCTAGAGGATATTTGATTGATTTGTCCACCAATTGAAGGGAGATAATTGTATCATTTAACTCTTTCAAACCAAAATTCTTGTAGACAAAAAAAGACATTAAATTTATACTTGCTTCGAATCACATAAACAACTGAAAGTAGAATCATTTCCTATTGAGCAAGGTATTTTGAGACTCCCTAGGTCTTTTAGTTTATGAGGCAATATGTTTTACAAGATGACACGACGCTCTTCATTTAGCTTGTGAGTCTCAAATTTAGTGAGCTCCCTGATATTATCATGATTTTGAAATTAATAATTGTCCCTCGCATTCATTCTTATGTTAGGAGCATAAACATGTAAACGATGACGGTGCCATTGGATATATTTATGTATACGAAGGGTATTCATAGGCGTAGATGATGTACCAAGGAAAACTAAACTTAAATAAGGAAAATATTTATATTTATGTTTTTACATTTTATTTTTAATATTATTATATTTGGAAATTTTCGATAATTAAATTAGGCCCCTGATCCGAGTCCTGACTCCTGTCATTGATGATAGATTTGAGAATATAATATTATCATGATTTTGAAATTAGTACAACCATGAAAGAACAAATTAATATATCAAACGGATACAAGATAGGATCAAATCTTACCTAGATAATATAAAATTAAATCTAAATCGACGCATTGATACATGTTTTCAATCTCTTGTCCAATAATAATAATTGAATTGTTACATTGGTTAAGATGTCGTGTTCGATGAAAATAATTGACTAATTTCAATTAAAAAATTAAAATCAAGAAAATGACTCTCATATTTTAGAGCCTGTTTGAATATCATTTTTTGGGTAGGATACATTTTGAAAAAAATAAAGAAAGGTTTTGAATTTACGTGTAATATTAATTTATTGAAAAAAATGTGATTAAAAGAAGAGAGAGAAAAAAGTATTAAAAAAAATATGAGGATTAAAGAAGGGCTTTCAGTGAGGTCTCAAATAGGTAACCTAATTTTAATTTTTTGCAGTCTGAACCTTAGTTTCTAAACTTAACATCACAATCCCCCTTTAGCCATTATTTCTAGGTAAGCACGCCAAACCAATCATGATGTAATTGAAATTTTTTGAAATCATGGACGATTGGACAAATATAATAATTTGCCAGATTAATAATTATTAAGAAAAAAATTGTGTATACATAAAAAAATAACAGAAATTCACACTGGAATTCAAATTTCACTCACATGAGGTGGGTTCTGGCAGGTAAATTCCTGTGCATGTAGCATGTTTCAATTATTAAACACGAGTTGTTTTCAAACCAAGCATGTTAAATGAATTATTTTCAATATTCTTTCCTCATTGTTTGAGATTATAATGTGTATTTTAAAAAAAAAATTATGAATTTACGTGTAATATTATTTTATTAAAAATGTTTGATTGATAAGAAAAGAGAAAAAATGAATTATAATTTTAATGGGAGTCAAACGAACGCACTCAGTGCATGTTTTGTAAATATTAAAATAATAAACAAAAATTTAACTTCTTTTTTCTTATTATCATCCAACACAATCCAATTTATTAAATATGTCAAAATATACAAGAACTTGTGATCCAAACAATAATTTACAGATTTCAAGGACGTAAAACATATGCCTACAAGTAATTATTTGAAATTTGTCATATTTAGTACACAGTATAATAAAATACTTCATGCGATAATATCGTCAAATAAAATGCATAGTAAACCCCATTAGAAATTGAACTTTTCTCCCTTTGCCTTCTATTGGAATCAAACGACGATTGAAGGATTATAGGGTTTGGCAATCAAGTAAAGATTTTCTTTTCTTGATACAGCAATTCCTTCGGCCTCAGTCATGTCTAAATCATTAGAACTCATTCCTTGAGGAAGTTTCCAGTCGAAGTGATAGAGAAGTTGAGCTAAAAAAAGCTCGACCGTTGCTAAACCAAACGCCACACCCGGACAAAACCTTCTTCCGGATCCAAACGGAAGATACTCAAAATGAGCTCCCAAGAAGTCAATAGAACTGTTCTCAAATCTCTCTGGTTCAAAGCTTTCTGGGCGATGCCAAATATCGGGATTTCTTCCCATGGCCCATGTGTTGATCATAACTTTGGCTTTGAAAGGTATTTTATACCCATTAACCTCAAATTCCTCCCTACACGCTCTGGGGATTAAAGGAACGGAAGGATGCAATCTTAGGGTTTCTTTGATCACCAACGTTAGGTATTTTAGGTTTTGAATCTCATTTTCGTCGACCCTTTTCTTATCCTTTAAAGCTTGTCGTATTTCAGTTTGTGCCTTTGCCATCACAGAAGGGTTTTTCATCAACTCAACCATGGCCCAATCTACTGTTGTTGATGAAGTTTCTGTACCAGCTGAAAAGATATCCTACAGAGTATAACATGAGTTTGTCTATTAATAATTATTCTATCCTGATACCAATTGTCGTGCAAAAATCTGAAATTCGATTTTTAAGCTTATCAAAATATAAAAGAAATAATTAACAAGAAATAATCCACTAATTAACATCAAAGAAGATGATAAGTTGTAGAAGAAAGATATAGTTTCCATGGTACTTACAAAAAGGATGGCTTTGATGTTCTCATTTGTTATTGGAAACTCAAGTTTCCTGCTACTCTTCAATCTCAGAAAAACATCAATAAAATCTTCATCGTCTGATTCTCCATTGCCATTTGCACTGTTTTCTTTGTGTTCATCAATGATGTCATCAAGAATTGAATCAAGTTTACGACGCATTTTCAACAATTTATATTTATTCCAACAGAAAATATTAAGCATTTTTGAAGAGGGAAACAAATCAGAAAAACCAAACCCTCCTGCCAAGACTATTGCCTTCTTCAAAACCATTATCAATGTGTCTGGATCCTTGCAAACTTTACCAAATGCAGCCCTACATGTTATAGAACTCATATAAAAGAAAATTTTGTCACTTAAATTTACAGGTACTTCTTGGGAAGATGATCGAATGGATTCAACAAGGTGTGAGACCGCATCTAGCCTGATCGACTCAAATGAGCGTACATTCTTCGAACTAAGCAACTCTATAATGCATATTTTACGCATTTGTCTCCAGTACTCGCCATAAGGGCAAAATATTATATCAATATAGTTACGCCACATGATCTTGGTTGCTAGAGCTTCTGGCCTATCAGCACATATTGGATCCTGAATTTTCAAAACCTCTTTTGCAACCAACGGTGATGATACGACGACTGTAGAAACTTCACCGAGTTTTAGGTGCATCAAAGGTCCATATTTCTTTGATAAATTTGCAAAAGAATGGCGTGGGAGTGAACCTATTATATGGTGCAAATGACCAATTAATGGTAATTTCCAGGGACCTGGAGGCAATTTTTGATGATTTTTGGGTTTGAATTGCCACTTATGGATTAGCAGGAAGATGAAGGATAGAAGGAGGAGGATAGTGATGAAGTCGAAGAGTAATGGGATCTGCATATTTTAGTAAAGAGAAGAAGAAAAAATATATAAATAATGAAATTGTAGCTTGTTTTGCTGCAAATCTTGCTTTTTGCACACAATATTCGTTATTTATAGTGGGAAAATTGAAGTATTTGTCCACCATTTATTGTCAGAGTTGCAAGTTGATCCCAACCTTTAAAATGAGCAAGTTATACTTTTCCCTTTCGTCAAACCACAGTGACATGTTGGCTAAAGCCGCTTCTGTCTACTTGGGGGACACAAAAAAGAGAAATGATATTTGTACTGAGGGGGAGACTATCGAATTGTTTCCCCTCTCTCACATGATTTACGGGCCCCGCACTTATTAAAAAATGCCGAGCCGAGGCCCTACCCCCCGGTGTGAGAGGGGGGATACCATTCGGTAATCCCCCTCGGTACATATAGCACGGCCCCACAACAAATTCTTCATGCATTAAATGTCAAATTTGAAAGAAATTAAAATCTAAATTTTTATCAAAGTTAAAGTCAAATTAATTTTAACCATATATTTTATGATATTCACAACTTTTCAACTACACATTTCATCAATTTTTATCAAAACTTGCTAAAAATCTAATTTTAATATTAACCATACAAGGGCTAAATTTGGTTAAAATAATCAATTTTTAGCCGGCAGCCAATCTTTTACCGTTTGTGTTCAAAGTGTAGTACGTGATTAATGAGATAAGTGTCAAATTTTCATTATAAATAAGGAATACAACCGAAGAGAAATTGCGTACAATTATAAAGAGGAAGAGAAGCAGTGAGTTATTTGTCACATATAGTAGAGGAAAAAAGTAATAAGTAGAGAGACACATAAAATTATAGAGAAAAATATATTGATTTCTTTGAGTGTTTCCTACTTAATTTTTCATATTATAAGGGATATTAATTGTTGTTATCTCCTTGTAGTTAAAGAAAAAGTTATTGTAATTCTTCTACTACAATGGAACCCTCCTATACTTGTCTATGAAAGTAACCTAAATTGGGTGAATCACATAAATATTTGTGTCCATTCTTAACTACAATTTCACTTTAATTATTATACCCAACCTTGACCCACATTTCTCCTAACAACATATTCATCTGAAATTATGTTAAGTTGTCATGTGATCCTAATTAAAACTTGCCTCATTTCAAATTCTAAGCACAGTCCCAAGGAGAAATTTTTTATCTAGATATGATGTTTCAAAAGAATCAAAACGTTATTGTCGTTCTCTAGTAGTAATACCTACCACTTTATCATAAGCAGTTTTGTACTTCTTATGGAGCCAGCCAGCCAGCCAGCCATCACATGGTGTAATTCCTATTCGTTTGAATTTCTTTTGTTGCAGAATGCCGTTTATTATTTATTGTATAAAAAAATAATTATGTCTTGTCATATCGATATAAGAATTAAAAGTATATTATACGTTTGTGACAAAAAAAAAAGGTATGTTATTGAATTTTTCTGTTTTTTCAGAAAAATTATGTACTTCAGCCAGCCAGCCATCACATGGTGTAATTCCTATTCGTTCGAATTTCTTTTGTCGTAGTACGCCGTTTATTATTTATTGAATAAAAAATAATTATGTCTTGTCATATCGATATAAGAATTAAAGTATATTATACGTTTGTGACAAAAAAAGGCATGTTATTGAATTTTTCTATTTGTACAGAAAAGAAAAATTCTGTACTTCAGCCAGCCAGCCAGCCATTACATGGTGTAATTCCTATTCGTTCGAATTTCTTTTGTCATAGAACGCCGTTTATTATTTATTGTATAAAAAAATAATTATGTCTTGTCATATCTATATAAGAATTATGTCGTCATATCGATATAAGAATTAAAGTATATTATACATTTGTGACAAAAAAAAAGGTATGTTATTGAATTTTTCTGTTTGTACAGAAAAAATTCTTGACAGAAAAATTCTGTACTTCAGCCAGCCAGCCATCACATGGTGTAATTCCTATTCGTTCGAATTTCTTATGTCATAGAACGCCATTTATTATTTATTGTTTAAAAAAATAATTATGTCTTGTCATATCGATAAAAGAATTATATAGAAAAATTTACAGATACTTACATGGGGGGTGGGCCCCATGTGAATTAAATATTGTCAAAAAGGGCCCCGCTTATCTATGTGTATTCTGTAGGCTTTCTGTACACACAGCATTCCTCGTGTTATATTTGTAGTTCGAGGATGCAAGTTGCACATTATATTCTACGTTAATTAAAATAACCAAGATTCCTATACATCTTTTGTTTTACAAAGAGATGCTTCAATTTTCTTAAAAGACCACTTATTACTATGATCATAACCTATAATTCAACTACGACAAAAGGAAAAAGGTCCAGACCGATTGTTAGTATCCATTATAATTCGACTCCATTGTTAGTATCCATTATAATTCTCATGTTCACAATTTTAATCTAATTTATGCTTAAATTGACAATCAATCATTCTAACTTATCTAATATCTCTTTCTAGTATAACCTAGTTATAAAAGAAAAAGGTCCAGACCGATTCCCGAAATGCTTTTCTGGAAGTATAGAAAAGGCGATGCTCGCACTACTACGCAGTGGTGATGAAGTTTTGTGGTGATTTTTTAGGTAGTTTCTTTGTCTTCCAATCTGCGTTTAGCCGAAGTTTGGAAGTCATTTTTGTTGGTGATTTGCAGATGGTGGTGGTGCTTGCGGTTGTGGTCAGGTGGTGGTAGTGCTAACGAGGGTGGTGAGATGGTGGTGGTACAGACGGTACTGGTACAAGTGTTGGTGGTGGTGGTGGTGCTAGCAGTGGTGATGAGGTGGCGTGACATTTGTTGGTGTCGGAAAGGTGGGGTGGAAGAGTGTTTGTGATAAGTTATTTGGATGATTGAGTCCAATAAATTGAATAATTTGAAATCAATAAATAATATATGACATAAAAGAGTAATATTGTGACTAAATTTGTAACAATTTGTTAAGTTGTGACCAATTAATTTGATAATTCGTGACCTATTAAATTTGTGATCCGTGATTGAGAGATAATATGTAATCGACAAAAAGTCATGACCTATAAAATTTGTGATCGAGAAATAATCGTGACCTATTAATTTGATAATTTGTGATCGATAAATAAGTTGTGAGCTATAAATTTGTGACCAAGAAATAATATGTGAGCAATTAATTTAATAATTTGTGATCGATAAATAGGTTGTAGTCTATAAAATTTGTGATTAGTACGTAAATGTGACCATATTGTGACCTAAGTATATTTAACTAATAAAATATATTTATTTAATAATAAAATTTAATTGTGACCCGATTTTTGAAATTTTAAAACAAATTTTTTAATTTTGAAATTGTATCGTTCAAACATCTTAGATATGTAATGTTCCCTTTCGATTATGACCATTCGATGACTTCAAAATAAGAACATAAATAAATTATAAGAGTTTTAATTTATCATTGATCGTAGTGGAATTAATTAATTAATTAATTGGATGGAGACGTGTTAAGTGTGTCATTCGTATTGAAGAAGTTGAGTTCTTTTAGGATCATGTCCATATTACAAGTGTAATTAGGATTTTCTAGTCTACATTTATGAGCGATTTTCTAGCCTACATTTAGGCTTAACTTTTTCTCGAAGCATTGTGCTGTGTCATGAGATGTGTACGAAGCTATATTTTGGTTAATTTTTACATATTCTTGAATTGTAAGTTATGTTTGTAGCTTGGAATCTGAAACCTGGATGCAGTGAGAAACTCTCCACATATATCAGTTATCAATATGAGGTTTCGACCTGGTTCAGGAAGCTGGGGATAATTTTTTCTTGGGTTTGTTTAATGTTTATTCATACAACCTAAGTCTGGATTTTCGCCAATTGTCCAGCTTTGTACATGATATATATATCTTCTATTATTATTATATATTAAAAATGGCTATGTAACGGAATTTCTTGTTTTTAACGGAAAAACTAACGGAATTTCTTATTTTAAACAGGCAGCTGTACCTTATTTCAGTATTTTTATCATAACTTTGGATCCCTTACAATTTAGTCATTTCTCCAAATTTGTCAACTTTTGCTTATTTTCTTCGATATCACCAACTTACATCACAACATCAAAATCACACATCTAATTATTTATCAATTATATAAACATTACATCATTAATTATTTAATTAATCAAAAAAATTACATCTTTATTAATAACAAATTAATTTTTAAACAAAACTATTAAATATAAACTACGCAAACGTGCATTGCACGTTGCTTGCACCTAGTATATATAAATCTAAAGTTCGGGGACCAAAATGTAAATACTTAAAAGTTGTGCCGAACCTCACGATGAAGATTTGAGAGTGCTCGGAGTCAATTGGATGAAGGAAGACGTCAATGGAATCAAATTTAGTCAAAAGATGATCACAAATCAATTTCCAACCGAAAAGTTATGCTCCGATATTTTAGTCTCATATTGAGACCTATTTTTGGCATAGAAAGTGATCAAATTGGAGAATGATGTCTAAATCAAAGTTGTAGCCAGATGAGTTAGCTTTCCAACGCATTTTGAATCGCCTCAATCGGATATGGGAATACAAAGTTATGATAAAAACATTGAAAGAAAGTGCAACTGTCTGTTTAAAACAAGAAATTCCGTTATATAGTCCGTTAAAACAACAAATTTCGTTAGTTTTTCCGTTAAAAACAAGAAATTCCGTTACATATCCACTTTTAATATATAGAGGATATATATATATTGGAACTCTTGTAATGTGCTAGTCAGCTACTTTCAGATGTGGTATCCTGGGAAACAGACGTCATCAGTCCTCATGCACCACTACAAATTGTGTGCAACACAGGTCTCGATCCCTTCAAATACCGCTACTACATTAACAACTATAATTTCCCTATTTTATTGTTACTCTATTTGTTGTAATGTTTCTTTCCATTTATTTATATATTCCAGCAATATTTCTAATTTCTTTTTGTATTTTTCCTAACAGTTAACTTGTTATTTGTTAGTCTTTGTGATTCTGATGAGCTTCTGTAGCTGAATTTGACAGTCACATGTTGATCTGGCATGTTATTCTGTGGAAGAGACAAACTAGGTTCTTCGCTCTGTTTTGAGGTTTATGGATTATCATTTGAAGTACATCTGATTAGGCTTCTAGTTTTTCTGGCAATTCCGAATTATTACAACGTGGAGAGTTTTATAAAAGTGGTTTCGGATCAATGGAAATTCGCAAATGTGGGCTTTTTTCGGAGGACAGAAGCATCTCCTTAATGTTCGAGCCGATCTTGTGCATTCCTTCGAGAACGAAGTTAAAACATTTGTTTCTATGTGTATTTTGAATAGTTTTTCTGGTTTTAAATTTTTGGTACATAGTTTGCAGATCGGAGAACTTGATTACAGTCCCAAGGAAGTCATGTGAAGGCCTTCAACCATTCACTATATTATCTGGTGAGCCCTAACTCATGTTTTGACGATAGTATTATATACTTTTCTACACATTGAAGTAGATGAGCGAGTTTTTTCCTTTTTAAAGGCGAGTTTTTCCCTTTTTAACTCCATGTAATTTTACGTGATCTTGTTCCTGTTGAAGTTACTAGTATTTGGTGCTCAATAGATTGATATGCATATGGTCATGATATGTGAGATCTCGAGAAAACTGCACAAGTGAATACATTACCTAGAGAATAAGACCTTGACCAAACTTCTATACTCTTGAATGGAAAAATAGAATGATTCTTATTTATTTATATGTTTATTGAACAAAATTAAGGTAACACAAGTGAGACGAAATGGAAACAATATTTCGACCATTTATTCCTTCTAATTTATGGTAGCAACAAAAAAAAAAAAAATTGAACTTGCATAAAGAGGAGACATTTATCCCCATGGTTATGTGTTCAACAAGAATCAAGGAACAAGAATGAAAACCTAGTAGCTCTAAGAAAAACAGCAAAAGTGGTGATATGCTGTTGCATTATTCTACTGTGTTATTGCACTTCACTTGATCGACAGCAGACTGGAAGAGAACTTTGGTTAGCTGTGAAGACATTACAGAGCGAGTTGCTCTTCTAGGTGGGCAGGTGTGTGTCGCCACTTGACTAGGCACGGAGAGACACCCTTGGGCTAGGAAGTCCCATATATGCAAGCCGAGGTGACATTCGTATTTTCGGGCTTGGTCGTGGAGATGGGATGGGCAAACAACTCTTCAGGTGGCCTGGTGTTATTGTAGGCGATAAATTTACTCTTTCTAGTGCCTCAGACTGAAGCTCCATCGGGTAGTCTCGAACACATCCGATGCGGGCCCCAACTCCAGTAGTCCACTTGCAAGATAAAGTCCTGGGCAAGTCAAGTTTGGGTGCTTCTATATTAGCAGTGTTGATTGATGTACTGCCTTTATGAGGTGCCTTGAGTGTATTAATGTCTGGTCCCTCAACATTGATAGCATCTTCCTTAAATGAGGTTCTGTCATCATCTATTGCACACCTCTGTGGATAAAGTGGAAAACATCAAATATTGTTGTTACATAGTGTTCATACAAACTATACAACATAGGATAAAGCTAACTACCTAAATCTGAGGTGGGTATTTAATGCACTATAGCCAGAAGGGTTAGTAGAATACCTTAACATTTGTTAAATCTACATGATTCTCCTCAAGAAACATGATGAATTCCTTGAAATTATCTTCAGTCGGAAGATAGTGACCGCTGTATGGCCATATTGCCTGAAGAAAACAAGAATGAATAAGCACGCACATCATATAAACAAACAAATAAAAATAATCGAATAAATTATACGTAGATGCCCGTAAGTTGTACCTCTAGAATACCATGATGAGCAACTAATCTACCAGCAGCTGTTGTAGCTGCACCAGAGAGAAAACTGGAGTGCTGAAAAACACCTTTTCTCTTCTGTGCTACATATAGAGTTCTTGATGTGCTAAGGACAAAAATCCATTTTGAGCCTTCAGTTGTATCCAAGAGAATCCCACTTTGTCTGTATGCTAATTTCCCTTCATCTACAATCACTTCGTATATTTCTCTCTGTTTCTGTGAGATAAAAGGTTGGAGAAGAACATTTTCAGACAGGCAAATGCTTCACTAATGTGTGTGCGGTAAACAATTTAATCTAAGCGGGATAGTTCAGTTACGGTAAATAATCCTATATTATATATGTAAGAATACATGGGTGACTTTGGCCTATATGAGTTAGCTTTTGCTTTTTTGTAGATGAGCTTCATGAAGAAGCCGCCTTGGACAACTTTCTCTAAAAATTATCGGGCAAAGTACTTCCAGAAATTATACAGACAAATCAGCTTCTTAATGTAGTTTTTGGTTTTTTAGAAGTCGTGCCAAACATGTCCTTAATATGTCTCTAAATCGAAACCCACTTATCCAAGATTGAGACAATGAGTATATAGTATAATTAGACTCAACACAACGCATCAAAAGTAAGCAAAGTACACATTAATCTTGGGTTTAAGACAGACATATTTAGGAAAAAAAATTAGTGAGATAATGCTTACTGGTCCAAGATATTCTATGCATTGACGTTGCAGATTGACTCTGGGGCAACGTTCAAGATTTACGTCCTTACCATCGCCAACATCCAACCTTCAAGGCAAAGATAAGGCAAAAAACATGAGGTCCAAATATGAAGCAGTTTCATATGGATGTGGTGCTTCTATAAGAAAAAAGGTATTACCAATAGAAGAACGGTTGAAAACTTTTGCTCTCCGACCATTCATCATAGTAGAAGTGTAAGTTGTGTCCATAGCGATGACGAGGGTCAATCTGTGGGAAAAACACGAGTAACTCTCAGATGATCGTTATGGTTATGTGGTGGATAGTGCAGCAAATTGGCTGCAGGTACACAGGTGAAGAAGAGTGCTAGCCCGGCCACCCGACCAACATATCTTATGTATATGTCGATCTTTCATGGATATTAGAATGGTGTGAACACAGTAAGATAGTAACAAACAAATTTATGGAAAGTGTAAGGCTTACAGCTTCAAGCCAATGTTGCAGTGCTAGTTTCTGAGCTTTCTCGTCCTTGGATAAACCTTTGCCAACCTATGAGAAGAAAACATTTCTCGGGTTAATTCTGAGCCTATACTTTTCTCTATATAATGGTATTTGTACTTGTACATCAGATTAAGTGCGCAGAATACCTTAGCAGCCCTTGTCCTTGCACGAGCCCACCGGGACACAGCAGTTTCGTGTTCAGCTTTGTTGAAGAACGATATCGAGCTCTGTTTCAGAGCTGCAGAATCCAAGGTCTTCCACCTACAACATAGAATGAATTGAGCAATTCACATAAAAGGGTATATTAAAACATGAAAAAGTTATTATGGCACACACCAAAGCTCTTCAACAATAACTGCACAATCTGCAAGGTTCCTTCTCGTCCGGTAACTCTTGTAAACTTTCTGAAGTGTCGTCGCGGCAGAATTCAGCTCGTTAACAGGTCTCGGGGAAGAAAACACGAAGGGTTCTTGAACAGGAAATGCAATCTCGGGTTTCGACTTCTTGACTTCTGAATAATCTGAGGTTTCGTTGTCTACGACCAATTCTTTCAATGGAACATGTGTTTTTAGAGTTTCTTTTTCAGGTTTTGAGTGTTTCTCCATATCTTTATTCTTGAAGCTGAGTGATTCCATCGAGATTAGTTCTCCTTCTTTGCTTCCAAAGCTTATTGATCTGGCAATAAATGTTTCCACAGTGTCTGTCAAATCATAAAACAGATGGCCCAAAATTTTATTGCATACTGATGAAAGTAGTGAAAGAGGAAGCCCCATTTGTTATCACCAGCAGGAACTTCCAAGTTCTTGATTCCAGATGAACAAAATCCTGCAAACCAAAATTCATCACACATTAGGATTGTTTTCAATAATGATAGCAAGTATCTAGAAAAGAAAGATCTTTCCTCACGCATCTCTTGCGCACCGATCAAACGTACCTTATAAATTCTTTCTAGGTGCAGGGATATTAGGTCCTGGTCGAGAGATAATCAGCAACTCTTAAAACAAAATAATACGTAGCTAGGACTACTGGGATACACACATATATATAGAGAAGTTGTCCCTTTGAATTATGAAAATTCAAAGTCTTGCTGGTAAACGATGCGGCAAAAGACGAATGTGGAAAAGAAAATCCAAACTACCCACCAAAAAAAAGTGTGGAAAAATGGGGTCTTTATAATTATTGAACCTTCGAAGAAGTTCAAATGAAGGATTGAAGAAGCATCAATTTTTACTATTTTTCTAACAATAAAAATGCACTTTAAAAAATTATATATTTTGTCAACTAAAGGCTCCTTGATTTGCAGAATTTTTGTGGTCTTCTTCAACCAAAACTGGTACTTTTCTTGAAGGTTTACTTTTACTTTTTTTTTTCCTTATGTGACGTAAAAATTGATTAAATATGCGATCGAAAAGTTGATAAAAATTATGAATCTTATAACAATTATATTTTTAGTAAATTTTAATAAAAATTAATAAAAATTACGAATTTCATTAAATATGTAGCTGGATTGATCAATAACACCAAAAAAATTTAATGGCCAATATGTTCATTGTTGACATAGCAACGCCACATTAGTGGTCAAGTTTATAATTTTAAAATGTAGGTTTCTCCCTTGATATGACACCATCACGTTATCGATGGCTAAGCCAACTCTTGCCCACAGATTAGATGATTGATCTGACACTTGCATGATGTGTACTCAAATAATGTTTACTAATATTAAAATTTCAAGTGAAAAAAAAAATGGAAAATAATCATTTTCTTTGTTTTTAAATGATATGGACGATTCAACGTGTCCACTTGGACAAATTTTACTCGAGGTCACTTAAGTTACATTTTAGTTTTATATTGGCCATCCAACTTCAGTTTATTTTAATTTGATCACCTAACTTGTATTTGTATTTCAATTTTGATACATTTGTCGTAATTGTTATGAAAACTGAAGGAACCGTGACCTGAGCTTTGAGAAAATATACATATATTTCAAAAAATATAAGTTGGATCACGAATTTCGTTGACAAAGTTACGAATTCTGTCATTCTTGATAAGGAATATAGATAGAATGGTAAAGAAAAATATAAAGTTACAGATCAAATAAAAAAAAATAGAAGTTAAATGATGAATATGAAACAATTCTGTAAATTTTGTAATCTCAAGTGATATTTCCCCTGTCCATTTGCATCAACTTACCTAAGAAAAAGGTCGTATACGTGTAATTGTTGCTCGTACACGCTACATGGTCTGCATGTATAAATTTGCATTAATTGGTTTCACTTTCGGGAGCCCACTAGGTCTCAATTTGATTTTTGTGTAGTCAGAATTCAGATGTCGTACGGATTTAATATAACTACTTAAAAGAATAATTCTCCTTGAACATGCTCAATATAACAAGATGGAGGGATGGAGTGATCTGACAGATAATAATTGGGTGTTGTGTTTTTATTTTTTTCAAATGATCAAATCATGTGTTGATACTATTTCCTTTTTTTAACATATCTTTAAGTCTGTTTGTCTAACACAGTTGCTACTAAAAAACATGAAAAATACCACTTGTACAATCATTAGAGAACGGTAAAAAACAATCATCTCTATTTAGTGTGGGACCCACTAGTTAATTAATTAGTGGGTTACACACTGATTAATGACCGTAAGTATAGCATTATTCAAAAAACATATCTATCTCAAAATCTTGGTCGTGATTACGAACTTCACTGGCCCCACCTCCCTCCGCCGTGACATAACATGACCCAATAGAATAAATGACGTTAAATAATACTAAAAAAGAAGAGTTCCATCGGTGGTGATTACAAAAAGCATTATTCTACTATGAAATAAAGGAAAAACAACTAAAATGTTATTTAGAGCATGTTTGATTAGGTTTAAAATTCAATTAAAATTGAAAATATAATTATTATTGGATCTCACTCGTATAATAAAAGTCAACAATAACGACTAATTTTTTAATTTTAATCCGATTTTAATCACTATAGAACACGCCCTTATTGTATTGCTCAATTCTATTTAATATAGTGTATTACACACACGGGCGGCTTTGAGTAGTGTGAAGGGACGAACATAGGGGTGGGCATGAGAGGTCATGTGACCCCCAACTTTGAGGTCAATTTTTTTTTCTTATATTTTGGTCTCAATTTTTGAAGTCATTATGGAATGTCAAATAAACTCGAAATATTACATTCTTAATATCATTTTGAAATGCTCGTGGCCTAGTTTCAACGTTGTTAATGACAAGCAAAACGGTCAACCGTAGCAAATGTTACAACTTGTCAAAAAAGACTAATCAAAACTAATATTTCGAAAATTTCAATAACATGCTAAATTTAAAAATTCTCCGACAATCATACGCTAGTCGAATCCACAAATCGCACATGTCATCTCGAAACTCGTTTCGAGAAATATATCAGAAACATATCGAATGGTCCAAATAGTTATCAAAAATAGTTTAAAATGCATCAAACGTGAGTCTTAAAATGAGGGGTTTAACTCGTCTTTTCTTTAAAGAATTTCAATTGTTATTATTTTTGCGATACAAATTTTTCAATATAATTTAAATTATTTTATTAGGAAATTTTACGTGGAATAGGCGTCAAAATTTTCGAAATTTTACATCGAAAAAAGTCATACTCCATGTA
Source organism: Fraxinus americana (assembly GCA_035079005.1). Taxonomy (NCBI): domain Eukaryota; kingdom Viridiplantae; phylum Streptophyta; class Magnoliopsida; order Lamiales; family Oleaceae; genus Fraxinus; species Fraxinus americana. The sequence goes on along the minus strand of CM068713.1, from coordinate 4,843,825 downwards.
AATATTTGAATGTAAAATTAATTGGGGAATGATTTTTTCTAGATATAAATTTTCGAATGTAAAATTTTTCACAATTTTTGATAAGTTTAACTGTATTTTCAATTTAAAATGTCAACGTCCGTCCCTTGTAATGGTGCTCATGTCAAAGGTCTATAACTTTTTCTTATGCATAGAGGGGCCTTTCGTTGTGTAATTCCTAGAGGTTTTTTTTAATACCTACTTCCAGGAAGTGTGGGGCCTCCGATTGTGTACGGGAGTGCTTATCCAGTTATCCTTTGGGGTCAGTTTACGTGCATATGACTTAATTGTCATATTACTCCAATGAAATTCACTGAATATAATAGACGGAAAAAGTTAAATTATTTTATCACATTAATCATCTCGTGAACTTGATTCCCAAATATAATAGTGTAAGAAACATTTGCTCCAACTTTCTCCTCTCTTTATGTTTATGATATATTCACTCACACGTAATAATTTAATATATTTTTAAAACTTCCAAAATTCGAACATAATATAAAGGGGATTTGCTTTAAAAGCATAGTCAACAATAATATTTGATAAAATAGCTTATATCAATAATGTATGGTAAAATAATATTTAGTCTGTTTTATCATGTATTAAACGTCATAAATACCCTTCATTTGAAATGTCTAAAATGTCCAATTTCAAACCAAAATCCCATAACATAAATTCCCACTTTCATTCTCACTTTTCATACCCAAATTAAAACCAACGACAAATTGGCATGCTGCCTTTTTAAACGATTGAGTGTCGTTTTAACAAATTTTGTATTCGCTTCACTTTATGTTCCCTCTTATTCACATAAAAATTAATAAAATGTGTTTTAATTATATCTTGAGTGAAATTCAAAATTCATAACCTAAATGACATGATTTCGTTATAAACGATTTGACGACGTTTTAACTAATTTTGTATTTGTTTTACTTTATATTCTCTCGTACACACAAGAAAATGAAAGTAGAAATTTTTTAACTATATTAGAGTAAAATCGAGACCCGCTACCAAAATGGCAAGTTTCAGTTTTAAATGATTGGGCGTCGTTTAAACTGATTTCTTATCAGTGTCACATTATTTTCACTCATATCTACGTGAAAATGAGTGAATGCAAATTTTCATTGCATTTGAACAATGGTGTTGATACAAAGTTCACATGATAATAACCAACACTATTGTTAAGTAAGTAAACTGCACTAGATTTAACTACGAACAAAACTAAGTAATTCAAATTTTATTATATTTCAAATTATGAGATAAGATACTGAACAAATTAACTTGTTTAACTTGTATAAGTTTTCTAAGATGTTTCAAGATAAGATCGACTGATTTTGGAATGAAATCGAGACTTTGTAACCCATAACAATATGCTGTCATTTTAAATGGTTGAATGTCGTTTCAACTATTTTTATATTTGTTTCACTTTATGTGTATTCGTATCTATAGAAAAATGATCGAAATCAAGTTTTCACTACGTTTGAATATCAAGGTCGATATAAAAGTTTATCCAATAGTAATAAATAATATTCTTTCGTGAATAAATTGCTCTAGACTTCACTATAAATGAAAGTAAGTAACCCAAATTCCATTATATATCAATTAAGAGATAAGATACCTAACAAACTAACTCGTTTAACATCTGCAACTCTTGTAAAATGTTTCAAGACATGATCAAATAATTTTGGAGTGAAGTCGAGATTCCAATCCAAAACGGCATGCTGTCATTTTAAACGGCTGGGTACTGCAACTTTTTTTTTGTTTGTCATTTTATGTTCACTCATATCCATATGAAAATAAGTGAACGCAAGTTTCACTGCATTTTCGATACCAAACGACGTCTGTTCATTTTAAAAGGAGGGTTGCCATTTAGGGTTTAAGTTTTAGGGTATAGGGTTTGCAAAACAGAAAACATATAATTGTTCAACATGCCTTTTTAAACGATTAAGTGTCATTTTAACAAATTTTGTATTCATTTCACTTTATGTTCCCTCGTATCCATATGAAATTTTTTGAAAATATATTTTAACTATATCTAGAGTAAAATTTAGAGTTCGTAACCAAAATGACATGCTATCGTCATAAACGATTTGATAATGTTTTAACTAATTTTGTATTTGTTTCACTTTATATTCTCTAGTACCCACATGAAAATAAAATTAGAAATTTTTTCACTACATTTAGAGTAAAATCAATAAACAACATTAAACATCCAAGATCGATAAAAAAAAAGGTTCACCCGATAGTGATCAACAACATTGTTCTATGAGTAAACTATACTAGTTTTCACTATGAATGAAGGCAAGTATCATAAATTTCATTATACTTCGATTATAGATAAGATATTCAAAAAATTAGTTTGTTTAACTTATACTACTCTTTTAAGATGTTCAAAAATATGATCGAAAGGTTTTAAAGTGAAATCGAGACCCTGTGACCCAAAACGTCATGCTGACATTTTAAATGGCTAGTTGCCATTTCAACTAGTTTTGTATTCATTTTACATTATATTTATATAAAAATTAAATGAATTCAAGTTTTTATCATATTTGAACAGCAAGTTAGATACAAAGTTCATCCGATAATGATCAACACTATTGTTCTGTAAGTAACTTATACTCCACTTCACTACGAATAAATGTAAGTAATACAAATTTCATTATATATTAATTGTGAGATAAGATACTCGACAAATTAGATAGTTCAACATGTACAAGTCTTCTAAGATGTTTTTGAGTCATGTATGATGAAATTAGATATTGTTCTGTAAGTAACTTATACTCCACTTCACTACGAATAAATGTAAGTAATACAAATTTCATTATATATTAATTGTGAGATAAGATACTCGACAAATTAGATAGTTCAACATGTACAAGTCTTCTAAGATGTTTTTGAGTCATGTATGATGTTTCAAAGCATATTTTACTAGTTTTGGAATGAAATCGATACCCCGTGACCCAAATGGCATCTAGTCATTTTAAACATATGGCGACATTTCTACTCATGTAGTGTTCATTTCGGTTCATTCACGTCCGTAACCACGTGAAAGTTCAGGGATGAAAGTTTTAACTATATTTTGACATTGCGATCGATACATTTGTTCAAATTATAATAAGTTACTCCATATTCTAGTAGGAAACTACACTACACTTGACAATAAAGAAAAACGTAAGTAGCAAGTATGATATCGAAAATATAGCACGTGTTGTCGTTCAATATGTACAAGTCATGTATAATGTTTCAAACCATGTTTTACTAGTTTTCAGAGTGAAATTGATACCTCGTGACCCAGAACGACATCTAATCGTTTTAAACGTATAGCTAACGTTTATCCTCATTTAATGCTCGTTTCAGTTCATTTACGCTTGTAACCACGTGAAAGTTTGGGGATGAAAGTTCAGAGTGAAATTGATACCCTACGATCCAAAACGGCATTCAATCATACAAGTCTTATATGATGTTCGAAACACTTTTTTACTAGCTTTGGAGTGAATTTGAGACCCCTTCATCCAAAAAGGTGTTGTCATTTCACACGTAGATGTGCTATTTAGGGGATAGAGTATACAAAATTATAGCACATAATCATTAAATATGTACAAGTGAAATTGAGACCCTATTACCCAAAATGACATGTTATTATTTTACAAGCATGACTGTCGTTTAGAATATACAAAACATAGCACATCTCCTATTGAAATCGACCCATCACCTAAAAGGTGCATGAATGTTTTAATTGTATGACTGTCATTTTTTCTAATTCATTGTTCAATTCGCATCATTTTCGCTCAATCAACCCGGACAAGTCATCTTTGATAATCCACAACTTGTTTCGTAGTGAAACCGAGACCTCGTGACCCAAAACGGCATGTTGTCGTTTTAAACGTACCAATCTGGGAGAATTTGCGTAATTAATGATACAATCTATTTTTCTATCGCATAGATATACAAGTTGTCATAAAAACTGCAACTCCGTTTTAACTTTGACTGCTCTAATGTTGGAATAAAACATTCATATAATGGAACATAGCAATTAATCATAAAAATCAACGCTAACTAGACAAAATCAGCATCCATGCACTTGTTTTCCATCTAAATCATACAAAACACTACCATCTAGACAAAATTAGCATCTACGTTCTATATCCTCCGACCACATAAAATTGAAAAATATATAAAGAGAACAATTATGGATCAAAATATACAGCAAAAACTTCAGCTGCTAGTCTCTTCCTCCAACATTCAATCATATCATCAAATGTAAGTTTCACATTTGATCCGGCCGACAAAATTTCTATAAACTTGATAGTGTATATTCCTCAATCTCCCCTAAATTGATTCAACAATCTCCTATTCCTATCACAAAACATTTCAACTGCGAAATTAAAAGGACAAAGCAATAATACATGCATAGAAATGACTTCATAAGAAATAAGAAAGCCATTTTTAGCTTTGTACAAATCCTTATACACTAAAGATTGTAGCCTAAAATTCCATCAAACCAAGACGATGGAGAACTGAGTAAAATAAAAAAGAACTAAAAAATAGAAAGCCTGAAATATGTGCATACATTTCGGGTGGATGAGGGGTTAATAGCAATGGAATTACTGCTTCGAGAAGCAGGAGAAATTTGATTTCCTCTTCCAACGGAAAATGGAAATCTGCCCAACTAATAGTCAAGAATGCTTACACCCAAGCTAATCGGATAAAGGGATTCTCGCCTTCGACTTCGAGAGATGAATTTAGGGTTAAAGAGTTTCAGACGAATTGATTGTCGACTTCAACTTCGAGAGGCGAGAGATGAATTTAGGGTTGAAGGTAGGGCTGCACAAAAAAAACCACGAAACCGCAAATCGAACCCAAACCGTTAGTTTGAAACCGTTAGTTCGGATCCACATGGACCCGCGATTTATTTTTCCTCAAATTGAACCAAACCGTTTCAAAATTGTTTGGCTTAGGTTTCAATTTTCAAAAATCGCATGAAACCGAACCGAACCGTTTTTAATTAAAAAAATAATTTTATTAACTTACACGTTTTAAAGTTTTCACTTTTTAGAAAAATATCAATTTAGCAATACAAATTAAGAAATTAATTTTATTTACAAGTTTTATAGTTTTCACTTTTTAGAAAAAATACTAATTTAACAATACAAATTACAACTAACCCATTGAAATAATCATATAACGTAAATTAAATTCATCATTATTGACATGGTTTTATAAGTCCACAACACACATCCTTATCTGTTATCTAATATAAACTAAAATTAATCCCAAATCATATGGAAAAAAAAGCATTTATTTCCAATAATCCAAATCATAATTCAACAAAACTAAGACAGCAAATCACGCCCACAACTTCAAAAACCCTAACCTAAACTCTCTTTTTTCAAACATTTGATGCTTACATGCCACTATTGAATAAAATGTGATTCCCAATCCGTAGTCGCCTTTTGCTTGTTAGACTGCTAATTTCTACCTGAATCACCTATTTCTCTCTTCTCTCTTGATAAGTCTTAAATTCTCATTCAAGTCATTTTTTCATTGTTCTTTCTTTTATTTGTTGTTTTTGAACTTATTATACACTTGTGAGTTGTGATTTGGATAAAAAAAAATGATTGTTTTTGTGTCTAGATGATTAATGAACTTGTTTGTGATTTAAAAAGAATGAAAGATAGAGCATATTGATTTCTCGAAAATGTTAAAGTTCCCTAACTAGTACTACTACATTCTACTTTCTTCAAATCGTTAGAGAATAAAATTTGTCAATTTCCAATAAACCTGAACTATATCATTCTTTGTATATTTAAACATATCATTTTCAGTCTTTATTTTTTATCTCACTGATAAGACGAAATAAGTTTTAACCAAACTATTACAACAAAATGTGACTCTATTTTTACCAACTGCTATATGACAATATGAAAGAAGGCAAACAAGAAAAGATAAATAAAAATGAAGAAATATATATTTGTTCTATGTTAATCTTTTAGCAACCAACTTTGAAAATAATTTATTCATGGGTTTCGTGGGAAATATGAATGTAATTTAATATTTAACATTATTAGTTCACATTTAAACTTATATGTTAACTTACTTTAAATATATTATTGTAATGTCGATAGGTAAATCACGGATTAAAATTGAACCAACCCGCAAATTATGGTTTGATTTGAAAAATAAAATGGTTTGGTTTGATTTGAAAAAATTTCAAACCGTATGAAATGGTTTGAGTTGAAAATTTGGCACAAACAGCCCAAATCGAACCTCGTTCACCCCTAGTTGAAGGGTTTCAATTGATTTGGGTAAGAGAGAGACAAAAATTTACTCATATGGAAAGAGGGTAATTTAGGTAGTTTAAATTAAAATATTTACTTTGAAACTTTAATTGTGGTCAAAGGTTAAAATCCCAAACTGTGTTATGAAATAGGCCATTTGTCCCAATTACCACATAATATAATAGTGTAAGAAACATTTGCTCCAACTTTCTCCTTTCTTTATGTTTATGATATATTCACTCACACGTAATAATTTAATATATTTTCACTTAACTAGTGACATAAATGATGATATTTTCACTGAAGACAAGGTGTCTAATAGTGCTATTTCATCGACGTATAAGGCCAGATTTATAATCATCCGTGATATATTATGCTCTTCCTATATAGCTACTTGATTATCATAATGAGTACACGTTGCGCAAGTTTTGACCAATTACAAGTTCAAGGGCGAACTTTTGTTGGGCCAATTAAATTTAATTCATTTGAGCTAATTTAACTCGATTTGAATTTGATCCCATCTTGTGTTGTGTCGAGCCAAACTAGTGAAGGGCGGATCCAGCACCGGGCGAGCCGGGGACGCTGTCCGTGTTGGATCCTCCGGAAAAAAAATTTAAGGGTGTGTCTGGGAGCAATTTCGGTCACTTCATGCGGGGCCCATTGCTCAGAATGAATATGCACGTTATGTACATAATTTGAGGAACAATTACCATATTATCCTTGCAAAAATGTCAAACATTTCTCTGAAAGATGCATTCGATTGTCAGCTTGACCAATTCAAACTTTGGAAAATAAGGCATTGAAAATTGAAATACTCACTAGATGGCCCACCCATAATGGGAATCTTGACAGGATTAATTCAACATGGGAATTAAAGACGTGGATAAAGTGCTACTATTTTTGTCATGGTAAAATTTCTCAAAAATCATTAACAATAATTTGAGAATTCGAGAAAATGTAATCAAAATGGGTGAATTGGTTTTTGATAATCCCATAATATCTTCAAGTCAAGTTGATAAATATTAACGAAACACAGCAAAACACATAAATTTTTAGCTCACATAAATAAATTGTTTCGCTTAATCAACACAATATGATAAATCATATTGTACTCATGACAAATCAAAACAACAAAACGTAATTCGGACATAGGAATGAGTAATTTAAACTATTTTTTGCTCACAATTATTTTAGGATAACGACGTCTTTACACAAACACGTAGCTTACTGACTTTGAGCCAGGTAATCTCGAAAACGATCCCATTCATTATGTTGCATTTCTGGTGCATTCATTTCAGCTGCGGCTTCTTCCTATTCATCCGAAAGTTCTACCTCCGCCCCGTCCTGATCCGTTTCCGCAGTTGCAAATGCCTCGTCGACTGCTCCACTCCGTCGAAGAAAGTCGTGTATACCCATAGTAGCTATGGCAACGGCAATCTGCACGTTGAAATTATAACTTGGCATACGATTGAGAATTGTCCACCAATTTTTCAACACACCAAATGCACGTTCTATTACATTCCTGCATGACGAGTGCCTGAAGTTAAATTTCTCACGCGCGTTTCGAAACTCCAGTCTTCGACCCGTCTGACCATCGTAAAACTGTTGAAAATGATACAATATATCTTATCCCTTATACGGAGCCATGTACCCAGGTCTATGTGCGAATCCAGAGTCGACAAGATAATATTTACCTGGCCCAGGATGCGAAAAATCAATTTCAGGACTATGTATAGCCCGTGCCAGTATGCGTGAATCGTGCGTGGTCCCCGCCCACCCTGCATGCACAAATGTGAAACATAAATTAAAATCACATACGACAAGAACATTTTGTGTTGGGATGCCCTTGCGTCCGATAAAATTAACTCGTTCGTCCCGCGGCATTACAGCTTTGACGTGCGTTCCGTCAATCGCACCTATGCAATCTGAAAATAACGGATACTTGTTGATATTTGGTACGTGATGCTCGACACCGTGATTATAGTTCGGATCAGGTCTTATCAAACGCACACTAAACTCCACGATGGCTTCAAGCACCTTCTTGAAATAGTTTCCAACTGTTTCCAAAGAATGGTTGAATAACGTTTGCACCTGCCTGTACTCTTTTCCATGCACTAATATGCACAGAAACATCCCAACTTGTTCATACACGTCTATGTGCTGACCACTACGTAGTCCGTAATTGTCGCGGAGTATATGTGTGAATGTTCGCAACGTTGCGGGATACATCCGAAATTTTTCATAACACTTTTTGGAACTATATTTCATGGCATCCAATATGAACATGTGTCCATTTCTCGCAAATGGGAATCTCGTGACTCGGCTTCTCTGTTCGCGATAGTATGTAGCTACGTCTATTTCTCCTTGTCGACAATATCGAAACCATTCAACGATGTCATCTTGCATTTGTTGCACAAATTCGTCTTCGTTAATTTCGCCTTCATCATCGGAGCAGGGCATGAGGCCACAATGAAAAGATTGCCGCGCCATTCAACTTCGTAATATTACTAATAATGCTCAAAACTTTTTCACTATAAAAGAGCAGGAAAATGAAACCTGCTCCCAACTCTTCCGAAACTTACTTCTTTTAAGATATTGGCTGAACGTTTCCTTATATAGAACGTGCTAAGTATGTTATGACAACAAAAATTCATGACAAACTGGACCCAGTTTGCCTAAAAACCAAAGAAATCATGGTAGAGATAGTAAGGAGTCTTGTAGGCCATTATGACTCTACAAAGATTCTTTGAAATAATCCACCCAAAAGATGTTAGTCCGCATTCATCCGAAAACTTTTTGAAAATGTGGACATGAAATCTATTTGTATAGATATTTTTCAGAACATAAATTTTTAACGTGGAAAAAAAGGTACAACATGTCAAATCAGCCTCCCTACAAGATATGAAAAATAAAACAAGAACAAACATAGAAAATCCTGCAACAAGATATGGAAAATAAATATAGTACAACACGTCAATTTCTGAGACTGTTCAAATACACCTGCCGTACTGTGTTTTGCACCTAACAGTCGTCATTCCGATGTCTCTTCATATCATCTTTCCAACACCACTCAACCTAGTCCATTTTTTCATCTGCGTCGTCCTACGCATCAACAGTCTCCCTATTAGCCCTTCTGCTCAGGAACTTGCAAGTCCAATAGTACAACTCAATTTTTTTTTATACAGTCTGCCCGTCGCCAACAACTCATCCAAAATTGTCTTCACAGGAGTCACAGCAGGACCAACCAAATTCTCGATTTTTTCGGCTACTTCACGACTGGCAGAGGCGGCACGGTTAACAGAGTACGACACATCTCTCGCTCCTTTTATTACTCTCTTCTCCATTGTGTTCCTGCTTCCAGGTCGCCGCTTGTCTCCACTTCGCGCCCGTGAGACATCCATGTTGGTTCTTGCCCGACCATCTTTGTCCCCCTCATCACTAGATCCGCTTCTCTCCTCGCTGTCCGGATGAGTGTCGCGCAGGTCTTCGTAACCACTATTCTCAAACATCGCGAATCCTGTACGGCACATCTGGGACGGTGTGACCGCATACTTATTACTGTCGAATGCGTCCCCGAACAACACGTTGTAGCTGTATACTTCTCTGCAGTCTTTGTCTCTGAATTCTTTATACTCATTGTTCTCCTGTTCAAAATACAAAAAATGAAAATCATGGTGTGAAGCATAGACCACAACTTTCAGGCCATTCCATTAACAAAAACCTCGAACCCACCATTGAGCAAAATATATTATGGTTGTAAATATTATGAGCATATATATAGTGCTAAATAGTTAATATGATTAACAGAGCATTACATGTTATGGTTGGATAAAATTGTAATGATAGAGAATAAAAACAAGAAAAATAGTTCTTTAAATGTTGTAAACTTTTTCAACATCACAACATTGAGCAAACATAAGTAGATGCATCTAAAATAAACAATTTTGAGCCATTGAAGGAAATAAATTCATAGCAAAAAACCAAATAACTAAATTAAAAAATCATCAGTCCAATATATAGTGAAATTGTATCCAGTTTGACTCGAAATTGAAGCCAAGTTCTAACATAAATCAAACGGAGAAGTTATTAAAATCTCTAAATGAAATTAGCATAACAGGGGATACTATTCACATGTATGTTACAAAGTAGATTGAAAGATACACACAGGTTCTACTTAGTTTGCTTAAGAATTGTACAAAAGCATCAAACTGCCCATAATTAATGTGAAGTTTACAGTGAGAAATAGAAACTTAGAAACCATAAGGTATATGGGGACATTATTTTCCTTAAAACTATATTGAATCATGCAAAAATATGTTTGATCACTATATTGAAGAGGTAAGTGCCACATTTTACAGCATCATCTTAATTTGTAAAACCAGACAAGGAATCAGAAGTAATTTAGAAATATTAATGGAATAAATTAAAAGAAGTTCCCAATGTCTGGAAATGAAATATCCAGTATGCAATAAGCAACATTAGCAAATTAAAGCTGGTAACATAAGTACTTGAAGGTCAAGACTGAGACTGATCAAAACACAACTTGGGTTAATTAATTAAACTATTTTTTTTGAAAGGTTAAATAAATTTATACGTATGGCAGTGAACAAATTAAACATTGTTCCAAACCATTCCTATCAGATAGAAGAGGTTTGGAAGTCATCTAGTGAAGCATCCGACGAATTTAGGAATTTCAATCCACATACATACATTTAAATTGTCATCCAAATATAATCTACATTCTTCAATGCCATATGATTATGGAAAGATGAATCAACATCAAGCAGTGAATATAAATGGTAAAATGCACGTGGCCAAACAATAAGGACAGGAAATCGGAAATACTTATGAACTCAATACATGGTGAATAATATGATAAGCACTTTGAACAATCAAGCATTTCAATACTCATGAACTCAATACACATTCTGCCCTATCTCTAAAATGCCAATTTCAGGACTCTATACAAAGACTCTGCCCTCCACTCATTGCAAGAAATTCGAAAAACCAATCAGAAAAGTAGGTACAGGAAAAAATTCCAATTACCTTAATCTTTTACTCCCACCACTCGTTGGAGGCAGCAATTATTCTCGTTGCGGAGTTATACTCGACACCACTGCAATTCAACAGCTCCGTGAGTCTTTTATGCTTTTGACGGAGAGAATCCCAATGATTCTTCAACTGTTGCTTGGTCCAGACGTGCCCGGAGTTGGTGTTGAAGAACTGGATCACTTGGTCCCAGCCGTGTTTCGTGAAGCACTTTCCGTTACGGTGACCGTCGGCTATCACCGTCTCACAAGTGGCCACGAAAATTTGGTTATCGTGTTTGGTCCAAATGGCGTTTTTTCGGGCAGGGGCTTGGGTTTGGCTTGGAGAAGGGTTGGAGGTGGACGACGAACCATTGTAACCCATCTGAGATCAGAAGCCACAAAACATCAGTTTGCAATAAAAAAAATTGGGGAGTGACAGTGGTTCGGTAATCAGCCAAAATGGGAAAATAAAAATGCAATCAAAATAATCTACCCTTACCTCAGAAAACCGTGGATCCATAGTGTGATAGCGGTTTTCTCTTCGGAAGAAAACTAGTATGCGTCGTCGAGATGCAACAAAACGTTCGTGGACCACTTTTTTTACAATCGGAGAGAAGACCGAATCTGGGGGCACTTCCTCGGAGAACCCAGTTTGATGGAAGGGGTCACATAAATTGGTGAATTAGATCTGGGAGGGAGAAGAAGCATCCGGTTGTACCATAATAAAAACTTTGGGCAGCAAGGATTAATCGTCGCTAGCTGGAAGGGAAAGTGGTTGGGAGAGAAGAAAGAAGTGGGTTGGTGAGGCGAGAAATGAGGAGGGCAAATTGGGGATTAAGCTGTCTTTTTGCCTGACTTGGTGCACAGTAGTTGTCAGAATTGGTGGAATTAAAAAATCATCAACGGTCCAAAAAATGCTATCTAACGGTCGGAATTGTAATGGTAAGTGCTTCCAGACACACCCTAAATAAGATTTATGAAAAAAAAAAAAAAAAAAAAGATATATATATATATATATATATATAAGTAATTGTGTAATTGTCAATTATTTGCTATGTAGATCAACTAGGAGGGAGGATGTCTTTTTGTGTGGGAGACTTGGGTTCGGTTCCCTTCAACAACATTCTCCCTTTTAATTTTTAAACACGATAAATAACGACTAAATATTAACTAATAATTGTACCAATGTTCAACAAAAAAAGGGTAGCCCATGTGTTAAAGAGGGCATTCTGTGCACTAGAGGTATAGGGTTTAATTCTTTACTTTTCTACTTTTTGTTTAATTTTTCATTATAATAAATAATAATTAAACAATTATATATTACTCTATGATATATATATTTCATTACAATGAGTTTTCGTTTTCGAGATAATTTCTTTAAAAATTTATCGACTCAAAATATTACTCTATGATATATATATTTTTATTGTTATGTTTTATTAATTTATTTTATAAAATTCAAATTTGGACAATCTAAGTATTGTTTTTTATTCTTTTAAAAGTTCGAAAAATATTTTTTCTTTTAAAAATCTTTATTTTCAAAATTTTGAATAACCTTCGCCTAAACTCGGAGCTTGACTTTACCATTTAATCATGCTTTATGTATAAACTATTTCGTTTGAATTCGTAAAAAAATTAAAACTTGATCGTACACGTATGATTGAAAAATGTATTTTTTTCTTATTATTTTGTATTGTATTTGATTATATTTTCAAATATATATGACTTTTTCACGTTTTAGTGCATTAATATATTGATTGAATTTTTTTAAACATTATTTAATTAAATATTAATAAACAATCTTATTGTTGCGGTCATTAGCGATCGCCCTAGCTCACTTAATATCCTGGATCCGCCCCTGCGGCTATTATGGTGGCGCTTGTGCGGAACCTAACACTAGATAAATCCACATACTTTAGCTAGATAGATCTGATATGGGTTTTCAATATTGGTTGTGAATATTTGAGGATTTAGTAACATGAACGGAAATAAATAGTTAATATTGACATTTGTTTTATCGTGTTGTTTAATTCTTTATTTGATTGCATGTTTTTCTTTTGTATTTTTAATTATTCAGTGCTATGATCATGGAAATGCATAGAGATTGTTTCTTGCTTCGGATTTAGACTGCAAATTTATAGATTAAGATTCTGTGATAGTAATGATTCGATCATGGAACATGCATGGAGGTTTATAAACTTGCTTGTTTGGTCTTTGATCTGAAGATTCAAAGAGATCTACTTTTATTATGTTTTATTTGAGATTTTGTTACGACTTTTCATCATATTGGATGTAGGCATTTTTGGAATAATATCTTCCCTTAAACTCTTTTAGCTTTGCTTCCGAAAGCCAGAAAAAATGGTTAGTAATCTTCATTCTTTCCTTGTAAATGGTAGTCCTTTTTGTTGCCAGTAACCACTTTCTGATGGTTAAATATTCCCAATACTCGCAGGTGAAGTTCACAGCGGACGAGCTTCATAGGATTATGGACCACAAGCATGACATTCGTAATATGTCAGTTATCGCACATGTTGATAACTGTAAGAAATCTAGTCCATAAAAAATACTCTTGTTCCATGAAAGGTGGAAAGACTAATGCTGCATTACTCATTATGTGGACATCTCAAAAAGTATTGTTATGTTTTTAAGTGGGATTAAGTTAATTGCAAAACTCAAAATTATCATCTCTGTTATTTCGAGATGATGATTGAGAAATAGTTTCAACTTTAATCGTTTAACTCTTAATAGAGAGAAAAAGGGGGGACAAGTGAGATTTGATTTTGATGCATTGTAAAAGTTTTTTCTCTGTTTCACATTAAAGATTAGGCATTTTAATATTTGAATGGCAGATTTATTATCTTTATAATGTAATCATATACTGTATAACTATATTTGCCTTTAATGTAGTTTGGTTACAATTATCCATTCCTTTTGATTTACACATCCTAATTTTTTTTTTTTTTTTTGTTCTTCAATAGGAAAATCCACTCTTACGACTCTCTTGTGGCAGCTGCCGGTATCATTGCTCAGGAAGTTGCTGGGGATGTTCGTATGACAGATATGAGGCAGGATGAGGCTGAGCGTGGTATCACCACCAAGTCTACTGGTATCTCACTTTACTACGAGATGTCAGATGGTGCTTTGAACAACTTCAAGGGAGACGACAGGGGAATGAGTACCTCATTAATCTTATAGATTCTCCCGAGCATGTTGACTTTTCATCCGAGGTGATGGCTGCACTCCGTATCACTGATGTTGCGCTTGTTGTCGTTGACTGTGTTGAAGGAGATTGCGTACAAACCGAAACTGTACTTAGGCAGGCCCTTGGAGAAAGAATTCAGCCTGCCTTGACTGTTAACAAGATGGACAGGTGTTTCCTTGAGCTACAGGTTGATGGAGAGGAAGCTTACCAATCTTCTCAAATGTCATCATGGCAACCTATGAAGATCCCCTCCTTGGAGATGTACACGTTTACCCCGATAAAGGTACAGTCGCATTTTCTGCTGGGTTGCATGGCTGGGCTTTCACTCTAACTAACTTTGCCAAGATGTATGCGTCCAAATTCGATGTTGATGAGGCTAAGATGATGGAAAGACTGTGGGGTGAAAATTTCTTTGGCCCTGTTACCAAGAAATGGACCAGCAAGAACACTGGTTCTTCAACGTCCAAACGTGGTTTCGTGCAGTTCTGCTATGAACCTTTCAAGCAGATTATTAATACTTGTATGAATGATCAGAAAGATAAGCTTTGGCCAATGTTGCAGAAGCTTGGAGTCGCCATGAAGTCCGATGAGAAAGATTTGATGGGAAAAGCGTTAATGAAACGGGTTA
Organism: Fraxinus americana; assembly: GCA_035079005.1. Classification (NCBI taxonomy): domain Eukaryota; kingdom Viridiplantae; phylum Streptophyta; class Magnoliopsida; order Lamiales; family Oleaceae; genus Fraxinus; species Fraxinus americana. The sequence goes on along the minus strand of CM068713.1, from coordinate 4,828,672 downwards.
TGCAAACATGGCTTCCTGCTAGTAGTGCTCTTCTTGAAATGATGGTATTCCATCTTCCATCTCCCGCCACGGCTCAAAGATACCGTGTTGAAAACTTGTATGAAGGTCCACTTGACGATGCATATGCTAGCGCAATTAGGACTGCGATCCTGACGGTCCTCTTATGCTCATCCAAGATATTCCAGCATCTGACAAGGGTCGATTCTTTGCTTTTGGTCGTGTGTTCTCCGGGAAGGTCTCAACTGGTTTGAAGGTTAGAATAATGGGACCCAACTATGTCCCTGGTTAGAAAAAGGACTTGTATGTCAAGAGTGTTCAGAGTACTATCATTTGGATGGGCAAGATAAAGGAGTTTAGAAAAGGAGAGATTAAAGAATTATGGCATATTGATTTCATTGATACACAGAGTATATATACAGATTTCAAAAGCATATGAATGGAAACGGATTACACATAAAAGGAAACAAGAAAACACATGGAATGATAATCCCTTGACTGGTGCAAATTCCTTCTTTGTCTCTATCTGTAATTGGATGAGAATCCCTTGATTGATGACTATTGATTTATATTGTTATCATGCCCCCGCAAGATGGACGCGGTGGAGCAAGTCCAATCTTGGCCTTGAGCGAGTCAAATTGAGGGCGAGCAAGAGGTTTCGTGAGGGCGTCGGCTGGCGGAGACGTGTGACACTCGTAGCAAACCGTTTTGAACTTGTTCCCTGATGAAGTGATAGTCGAGAGCAACATGTTTCATGCGTGAGTGAAAGATTGGATTGGAACAGAGAGTTGATGCACCAACATTGTCGCAATAGATAATTGGTTGTTGAGGAAGAGAGATGCCTAGTTCTGTCAGAAGAGAACAAATCCAACGAATTTCTGCTACAGTAGAGGCCACCGATCTATAGTCAGCCTCGGTGGAAGAGCGAGCCACAGTTCGTTGTTTCTTAGAGCTCCAAGAAATAGGATTGTGACCCAGATAGACTATGTATGCACCGGTGGAGGTGAAATCACCTTGTTGCCCGCCCAATCGGCGTCTGAAAGAGCATGAAGTGCTAGAGGGGAGGTCCGACTAAGTGTGATGCCATGATCTAAGGTGCCACAGAGATATCGTAATAGACGCTTGACTGCATTCCAGTGATCACTGGTTGGTTGGTGCATAAATTGAGAGAGCTTGTTCACAGTATAAGCAACATCCAGTCTAGTGAGAGAGAGATACTGGAGGCTGCCGACAACCATTCGATACTCGGTCGGGTCAGATAGTGGAGGTCTGGATTGTAAAGTGAGAACCGGACTGGTTGCTAGTGGTGTTGGAGCAGGCTTGGCTTCAGTCATGTGAGTTTCGGTGAGTAGATTGGCAATGTACTTGCGTTGACTGAGGAAGAGACAATTGTTGTGGGAGGTGACTTCCACTCCAAGGAAGTAGGTGAGAGGGCCAAAGTCTTTGAGAGAAAAACGTTGAGAAAGTTGTTGAATGAATGTTTGTGCAGCTTCAAAATGATTCCCAGTTATAATGATATCATCGACATAAACGAGAAGATAAATGATGTTGCCAAGGTTATTGAAGATGAACAAAGAGGTGTCAGCAACGGAATTGGTAAAGCTAGACTGAAGAAGAAATTCGCTCAACTCATGATGCTAGGCACGGGGTGCTTGTTTGAGGCCATAGATAGCCTTACGTAGCTTGCATACGTGATGAGGATGATCACGATCAATGAATCCTGGAGGTTGAGACATAAACACATCCTCGGTGAGTGTGCCCTGAAGGAATGCATTGTTGATATCAAGTTGTCTGAGTGACCAACCCTGGCTGACGGCAAGGCTAAGAACAAGACGAACAGTGGTAGGTTTGATCACTGGACTGAAGGTTTCAGAGTAGTCAACTCCAGGGCGTTGGTGAAAGCTTTTAGCAACCAATAGAACTTTATACCTGTCTATAGAGCCATTAGGTAAATATTTAGTACGAAAGATCCACTTACAGCCAACCAAATTTTGAGTAGGGTGAGATGGAACTAGGTCCCATGTCCCATTACGTAGTAAGGCATCAAATTCTTCAGACATAGCTTGTCGCCACTTAGGATCTTTGAGGGCTTGGTTAACAGTGGTGGGTTTACGAATTGATTGTTGGAGTTGGGCGGCGAGGTTAAGTTTTTGAATGGGTTTATATATGTTGTGTTTGGAGCGAGTGACTATGACATGAGGTGAGGGGTGAGAGGTTGGGTATTGGAGTGGGTTCTGACGTGAACGCACAACTATGGATGTCGAGCTTTGGAGTAGCTGTGACATTATTTTGAGTGGGGTTTGGGGGTTGATTTTGGGTGGTAGTAGCGGGCTGATTTGATGGGAGAGCGGAGCCATCATTGACTGATGGTGTGACCATGACTGGTAAAGATATAGAGCACCACTCAGAAATGGTGGATGAGGTGGCGCAAGGATGAGAAGTATGAGAAGTGGCAAATGGAAAAATTGACTCAACGAAGCGGGCATGACGGAAAGTATATAGACGAGAGGTATATGTGTCAAGATATAGATAGGCACTTTGAGTAGGAGAATAACCGACACCAGACCCATCACCGATCATGATTTCATCTGTGCCATCGTAAGGATTGTGGAGAGCAAGGTTACGTAGGTCGGTGGTGACATGATGTGAGGCTCCACTGTCAAGTAGCCATGTGGTGTTGGAAGGAATGGTGCTTGCAACATTTGCTTGAGCTTGCCAGGGAGTTGGTGGTTGAATTTCCCATGGAGTTGGTGGTCGAGTGTGAGGTGAATTGCTGGGCCGGGGAGGTGGTTGTACATGTGGAAACTGCTGTCGAAAAAGAGAACAACGTGAGACCACATGACCTTGAGTATTACACCATTGGCAGCGACCAAGGAATGGACGAGCAGGAGGTCGGTTGTCTCGAGTGTAGGTAGAAGAACTTATGACACCTTGAGTGGGTATGGGTGTGGACCCAGGCAGCCTAGGAGTGCGATTGGTAGCAGACCATGGAGTGGAGCGAACATTAGTGAGATGAGCAGATGCCGGTATGGGTGAAGGATTTGTCTTATTGCGGAGAGACAATTCTTTGTTGATGAGTTTTTCATGAAGTTCATCAAAAGAAATGGCGGAATCACGACTGTTGACAACATCAATAATGGATTGATAATTTTCATCAAGGCCTTCAAGCACTTTTTCAATCAAATCTTCATTGTCAAGAGGCTTGCCAAGAGCAGCAAGTTCATCAGCTCGAGTTTTAATGGACTGCATGTAGTCTGTAATAGATTGAGAGCCTTTGATGATGTTTTTAAGATGATCTTTGAGTTGCTTGATATGGCCACGAGATGGTCGAGCATAAGTGTTGGCAAGTATGTTCCAGGCTTCATAGGAGGTTTTAGATTAGGTGATGAGAGGTACAATAGAGGGTGAAAGGGTGCCAACCAGTGCTCCAAATAATAGTTTGTCTTGACGTAGCCATGTTTGGAATTCGGGATTTGGAGAAACAATATTATTGGAAGTGATGGTGGGTGTAGGAGCATGGTGAGACCCATTAATAAATTTTTGTAGATCATAGCCAATAAGAATGGCTTCTATTTGAGTTTTCCAGGAGAGATGGTTGGTGTGAGCTTAATGGAGTTATGGATCGTGATCAAGGTTAGTGGCTTTGTGGGTTCATGGGTATTGGGGATTTGGGTATTCTCGTTGGCCATTGGAAAGAGATGATAGGCTTGCATGAATAAAAGATTGTGGCTAAAAAAAAAAAAAAAATTTAAGGAGCAAACCTTTGCTCTGATACCATAAAAGAGTTTAGAAAATGAGAGATTAAAGAATTATGGCATATTGATTTCATTGATACACAGAGTATATATACAGATTTCAAAAGCATATGAATGGAAACGGATTACACATAAAAGGAAACAAGAAAACACATGGAATGATAATCCCTTGACTTGTGCAAATTCCTTCTTTGTCTCTATCTGTAATTGGATGAGAATCTCTTGATTGATGACTATTGATTTATATTGTTATCGCAAGAAACAGGAAACTGTGGAGGATGTACCGTGTGGGAATACAGTAGCTATGGTTGGTCTTGATCAATATATTACTAAGAATGCATCACTAACCAATGAGAAGGAAGTTGATGCTCATCCAATTAGAGCAATGACATTCTTTGTTTCACCCTTTGTGTTTGTTGCTGTTCAGTGCAAGGTTGCTTCTGACCTGCCCAAGCTTGTTGAGGGTTTGAAACGTTTGGCCAAGTCCGATCCTATGGTTGTCTGTTCAATAGAGGAGTCGGGCGAGCGTATTATTGCTTTCAACTATTTAGCAGTATAATTTTGCAACTATAACTCTCATGATTTTATAGTTAGATAGTGTTTGATGTACCAAATTTGCCTAGGAAAATGGAAATGAAATTCCAACTTCCACAAAAGGTGGTGTTTTATGTACAAAATTTGGTCACCCAAATGTTTTCTTTCACACCACCTCACGGTTCACGCGCCCATTTTCCATTTAATTCATGAAATGATTTTCCCACCTTTTTGGTGGGAAAACTGAATTCCAGGTTTTCATTTTTTTTAATTTTTTAATTTTCTTATTTGGTCATGGAAACAAATTTCATAATTAAGTGTAAAAAAAATTTTACTTTAATGGACAATTTCCATGTAAAACAAAGTCAAATGAGCACTAAACTTTGATTAAAAAAATAATTTTTTTTTTTTTTTACTTTTTGGCAATGGAAACAAATTTTATAACCAATTGTGGAAAAAATTTATCACTTTAATGGAAAATGTTCATGTAAAACAAAGTCAAACGAACATAAAATTTTTAAAAAAATTCAGGTGAAAAATCATACCAATCAAACAAACTTAATTAACAATTCCCTACAAACTAATTTCTAGACAATTACTTTCTCTGAAATTCATTTTCTTTCCACCCATTTTCCACCATTGCAATCAAACGGACCCTTATTATCAAATGTAAATTTGTGCTTCCGAGTGTCTACAAACTACTTTATTTATATTTAATATTTTAAGATCGTTCTAATTCTTCTTTATACATTTCGTTCATTTTAAACCTATATAAATTAAGGAGGTATAATATGGTTTAGACTAGGAAGGGTAAAATGTCTTGCCCCGTCTTGCATTTTTCCAATGGGACAAGGATTTTTGATCAGGGCTAAAACTCAGTTTAGTAACTCAATTCAAATTTCGTCAAAAGTTCAATGATCTCAAATGAAATTTATCGAATTTAACCCCACAAAAATTAGAAAAAGAGATCGATGGAAAAACTTTAATAAGTCGTATTGGACTGGTGGTGTCAATTGAACCGAGCTGCTCGTCGGCTCGGCTCGTGAAAAAAAGAGCGATGAGCCGCTCGGGCTCGTCAAATGACTAGCCGGAGCCGAGCGGGCGGCCTCGCCCAAGTAATATGAACGAGTAAAATTCACTCATTTTTATTTTTCCAATGGAACAAGGATTTTCGATCAGGGCTAAAACTAAGTTTAGTAACTCAATTGAAATTTCGTCAAAAGTTCAATGATCTCAAATGAAATTTATCGAATTTAACCCACCAAAATTAGAAAAAGAGATTGGTGGAAAAACTTTAATAAGTTGTATTGTACTGTCTTGTCTAAAAATTTAAAATCTTGAAATATAACACATTTATCTTCTCAAGAAACTAATGACAGCAAAATTAAACTGGGCATTACTCAGAACATAATTCAAACACCTCTTTCTTTTCCTTTTTCTAGAGAGAACTCGAAACAAGTAAAATTGAAACTAAATGGTGTATTTTCCATTTCTTTTTTTATTTCAAGCGACTTGCTATCGACAAAGCAGTTTTGTTTTGCCACAGAGAAAAGCCGCTAAAAAAAGTTGCACAATCTAACATTTATGTTGGAACTGCGTCTGAATTTATTCCTGAATTTTGCCTGGAGATCGAGAAAGCATTGGATGGGGTTTTTTGATGATAAGTTGAGATTCTATTCCCCTTTTCATCATAAAGGATAGTGTCATCATCTTCTTGTGGAACCCTACATTTTTCTCCTAAAATTATTGTTTTCTTCCAAACTGAATCTTCATGCTTTAATGTCTGTTCTTTTTTCTCCTCCTTCCGCGATGAAATCGCATTTCCGAGCACGCTCATGCTCATGCTTGATGATAATTTGCCGTGTGATGAGGCGGTGGAATTCGATCTGTGGTGGTACGAGGCGGCCCTTTTGTGTTGCATGAATGGTGGTGGCGGCAATGGCCGCTGTTGTTCATCATCCTGGGGTTGCGACACCTCTGAAATTTCAACTTCACCCGGTGGTTTGTGGGATGCATCTTTTCTGTTTGATAAAATGTCTAGCTGGGAATTTTCTGCTTTTGCATTGTCAACTTCTGATGGGTGAGGCTTTTTTTTACGTGATAAAGAACCACATAGAAATGAAATTACAGCCATTGTTGCAGCAATGCATGCTATGAGCAATGAAAATGAGATAAGATGATGATTATTTGAAGGGCTCTCGGCTATAGGAAATTTTCTTCCCATGGCTGAGAAAATAATGAAGAAATCACAAGAACGCCTGACAACTTATTTTCAATCCCGTGTCTTTTTTCGATTGGATATGTCTTCGACTATTCTTGGAATGCCTGGAGAACTTTTTAGTCTCTCTCTCTTTACCTTATTTGAAGAATCAAATCTGAGCAAGACAAGGTTGTTTTTGGTTGATTTGCTAGAGGGAATGGTGGTACATGTAGCTGTCGGTCGAACATAATCGTGAAAAATGATTCATATTGTCGACGTTGAAGATGACGAAAATTAGAAAGCAAGTGGTTTATGTTTTTTTTCTCCTCGTTTGGTTTTCCGAAACAGATTGCTTAAATTGAGGGCTGCAATGCCAAAAGCTGAGGCTACGAAGCATAGTCTCAAATTCCACCTAAACCCTTATGTGAAACCGTTAAATTAGTTATTTCATTTGAAATCTGTAATCTTTCTAATTTTATGAATTTTCAGATATTAAAATTTTTTTGACTAACTATCCATGGAAAAATTTTACCCGAGGTCAACAAACTTGTAGATTAGTTTCATGTTGGTAGTTGAACTTTAATTTGTCTCAACTTGATCCCTCGACTCATATTTTTTGTTTCAGAGTAATCACCCAATTTATAGAGCCAGAATACATTTAATTTGGAGTGTAGGTACATTTCAAAACCAGAACATTTATTATTCGTTCGCGTTTGATGAAACTTTTTCAGGACCTTCTCTCGTCCCTCTTCGGGCATTGAACAGTTTTCATTTTAATTTTTATAGGATTCACGGTGGTGGTTTGAAATGGTGATTTCTTCATTTTAATTTTTATTTCTGAAACGATGATTTGTGGTGGTGGTTTTTTATTTCACTTGTCGATTATTGGTGATTTTTGGTAAAAAAGTAGTATTGCAAATACGGCGATTTGAGGAGGTTGGGGTGGTCAACTGGTCATGACATCGATAGTAGTAGTTAATACGCTAAGACTATTTTAAAACGGTTGTACTATATGTGATTTACATAATGATGGTGAAATATAATTGGATCAAAATTCCTACAAAAAAAAAAAAAGAGCTGTTTCACCCTCTTTTAACACCTCATTTGTACTTAAATCATTATATAAATTTTCTCATGTGAAAATAGCATTGTTCATTTTAAAAATAGCCACAGCTGGAGACTAATTTCGAAATTAACTCAAACCACTAATTCGCCCAAGCCCAAGCCCAAGCCCAAGCCCAAGCATCCAGTAAGACTCTAAAATCCATAGCCGCCCATTTTAAAAAGTGGAAATTACGCTAATACCTACTTTAAGTATTCAACATTCTAAGATCAGATAGGAAGTTTAACCTTTCAAAAATCATATGTCTTATTTTAATTAATATTTTTATAAAATAAATATACTCCAAACCCTAATTAATTCTCACTCTCCTCTCTCTCTACATTTCTCCCACAACCCGTCTCCTCCCTCCATCCATTCTCTCTCTACACAACAGTTCACTTCCATTATTCACACTCTCCTGCCTCATTACACAACCCGTCTCCGCCGTCGCCGCTGTCGTCTTCGCCCAATAAATGATGATTTCGTTGTAACTGTAGACAAATGCCAGATTTATTAAAATAATGAGAATGATTTCGCTGTAAACGTCGTCTTTGGCCGGATCTGGTAGAACCGTGATGGTAATATGGGGTTAGGAGTGGCGGTGGCGTGCTACTGTGATGCTATGGATGTGGCGGTTGTGCAATAGTTTGGTGAGTTCTGTGATGCTGTGGGTGCGATAGCGACGATCTGACCGTAAATGATAGGGGTTGGGCCGGATCTGGTGGCGTCGTGATGGTAAGATAGGGTTGGGGGTGGCGTGCTGATAAGTGTGTTTTTACATACTTATTTTACTGTCAAAATATGAGCAATTGTTGATTAAAATGTTGGAATATAGCTTAATTCTATGCAATTTATGTTTTGCAGGACAAAGTGATGAATGTAGCGAATTGAGGTGAACCAAGCGAAAAAGAACCAAAATGGAAGAAAGTGAAAGTTCAGGGACTAAAGTGCAAATACTCTAAACCTATTTCTACCTTTGTGATGAAGATTCAAGAGTTTTAGAGGTCAATTGAATGAAACAAGGAGTCAAAGGGGTGAAAGATAGCCAAAACATTATCAAATATCAACTTCAAGCTGAAAAGTTTTGCACCGGTTTTCAGCCGCATATTGAGACCAGTTTTTGACATAGTAGACGATCGAATTTGAAGATGGAATCTGAAGCAAAGTTGTAGCCCTTTGAGTTAGCTTTCCAACGCATCTTGAATCACCTTGATCGGACATCGGTAGAGAAAGTTATGACCCAAATACTAAAATCTATCCGGCAGAAAAACATTATAACCATGCGGCCGCATGGTTATAAAACCCATGCAGCCGCATGGGCACTTACCGAGACTTCAAGGGCATCAATTTTTTGTTCCATGCAGCCGCATGGGTTTGTACCTTGCAGCCGCATGGGGTTAAATTTGGACGAAATTTCTGGTTTCCTTCTACGACTCAAACTCCTTTGGTAACATATCTTGCACGACTTTTCAACCCTAAATACATCCCAAAACACCCCAGAACGCCTCCTAACCATTCATTCTTCATTCTACACCATTCTTTCATTGATTTTGGCTCAAGAGACCTATGACGAACTAAACTAAAGGTGAAGCAAGGGAGGAACTCAATTGGATTCGGGGATTTCAACATCATTTATTCATGCTCTTTGGTATTTATTTTGCTAAACATTTCTAGATCTAGATTTTCATATTTATGAATTAATTTTGAAATTGATTTAACATGTATTAAGTTTTTCATAGAATCAATCTTGTTTTTTCTATCGAACAATTGAACTATGTGTTGAATCTTTATTTCATTAAATCTATTGGTGTGATTATTTACTTTCTTATGCTACATGTATATGAACGATTTATAATTTGATTTCAATAGATGATTGTGATAATTGTTAAGGAGATCTAGAATTTAGGATGTGTATTTCATTGTTTAAATAATTCTAGGGTTTATATTTTCCCGTATTTTGAATTAGATTTGAGTTTGATTTAACATTTATTCAGATTTTCATGGATTTAATCATGTTTCTTCCATTGAATAATTAAAATACTTGTTCAAGTTTGATTTTCAAATCATTTATTGGTGTGATTTAATTACTGCTATATGTTAGAGATATATAGTCGCTCTTTAAGTCTGATTTCAATAAATTGATGTATGATTATGTTTTGGGAAACATAAATTCTAGGATTACATGTGCAATTAAATTGGTTTGTATCGTTTAAATCATCCGATTAGAAAGTTAGGACAGAAACTTCTAATTGAGTAGAGAATGCATGAATTGTTGATGTTGATTGATCCAATCTAATTGAGGGAACCCCGAAACTTCACTATTTTACATACTATATTAAATTTCATCATTATTTCCGGCGACATTTACATTTGAATGCAATAAACAAATTCCCTTCATCAAATTCACGAGAACCCAAAGTTATTGAACCTCTTGATTCACTTTTCCATCTCCCTGTGGATACGACACCCCAAAGCTATACTACAACACCGCGTAACACTTTGGGCGTAATCACGTGCTACTGTGATGCTGTGGCGGTTGTGCAGTGGTTGGGTAAGTTCTGTGATATTGTGGGTGCGGTGGTGGTGTCGTGGCGGTGGTGCTGTGCGTGGTGTGGTGTTGTGGTGTGGTGGTTTTGATCTAATAAATAATATGTAACCTAAAAATTGTGATTTGCGACTCAATTTATTAAGTTGTAATCGAGTTGGGACTAATAAAAGTTTTGATTCGTGATTGAGAAATGACCTTAAAATTCCTAATTTGTGATTAGGAAATAAATTGTGACAAAAAAATAATGTGACCTGAAAAATTGTTAATTTAAAATCGATAATTTGATAATTTGTGTCTGTTTAATAAGTTGTGACTTGTAATATTTATGATTTGTGACCGATAAAAAAATTGTGACCGATAAAAATTTTTGATTTGTGACTTCGAAATAATTTGTGACCTACAAAAATTTTGATCCGTGACCGATAAACAAATTGTGACCTATAAAATTTTTGAGTTGTGACCTTAAAATAATTTGTGAATTAAAAAATTATGATTTGTGACCGAAAAATAATATGTGGCTAACTAAATTGTGAATCTGTGACCATATTATATAAATTTGTGACAATCATCGGAATAGTCGCCGAAACGATCGCTGGAGAAGAGTGGTGGCCGGAACGGTCGTCGGAATAGTCCCCGAAGCAGTAGGGGTGGTGGAGGTGGAGGTGGAGGTGGGGTGAATTAATTATATTATATTAGAATTAAATATTTAATAAACTTATTAATTCATAAATGAAAATAAAAAAAAATTTGATTTTTGAAATTGGAAACTTGTTTTCTTATTTTTGAAATCGCACGTATTTAACATTTTTCCATTAAAAAATAATCCAGTACCCAATCCCGCCTAAAGCTGCGGGGTTTAATTCCCCCAAAATTCCCAATCCCTAATTCCCAATTGAACCTAATTTTCCCTCAAGTAACCTAATTTCCAATCGATGGCTTCACTGCTGGCGCCTGATAAGGTCTATCCTCAAGGAATTCAGGTGTTTTTTTGTTAGTTGTGGGGGGTTTCAGGTGCAAATGTAAAGTTCTTTGTGGGTTCAGAGTTTCTTTTAATTATTTTATTTGTGATTACTAGTAGAGTTTGGGTGTATACTTATTATGAATTTCAGCGATGTAGTTTACTTATTTATATTTAAGTATTTCTGCGATTTGATTGGCTAAAGATGAGATTTTTAGAACTTGAATATGATAAAAAAAATGATAAGTTAGACTAAAGATGAGATTTTTAGAGCTTGCATATGATGAAAATGATAATTGATACATTAGCAGGAATGGAAGAAACTAAGAAAGGATATATAGACAGAATATAGATATGAATGTCGTATTCATTGGTATACATACACTGATATGTGAATTGGAGATCTTAGAATTAACTCTGAATATCATTTGTATTGATATGAACCTATATTTTGTATGCAAAGTTCTTAGCTTTTCACTAGATTCTCATGTGTTTACTGTTTACCTCAAATTCTACTTTTTCCATGGTTTCTCTTTTGTCTACATGCTAATTGCTATTAATAGTAGCTTATTATTGGATTATACTATAGTTGCCTTACCGGCTTATTGTTGCCTTACTGGCATCCTATACGTTCATCAAATAATGATTGTACCAATGTAATTAGGCATCCTACTGGATAATATCTTTATATGATATATAAGATTTTTTGATATTTGCAGCGTTTGCTCTGTAGAAGTAATGATGCATGTAGGAGGACCCCTAGAATATTAGATTGTAATAACTAGGGATAGGCCCTAATATTTCCACAACCCCACCCCCAGGGAAAAAAAAAAGCAATAAACATAAAACACAAAGAGGGACCAAGATCATTTATGATGCTTTGGTGTAATGACCTATGAACATGATTTGTTGTGACTATACTTTCCCGAAGAACATGCACTTCGATTTTCCTAGCTGCTTTATATCATCGATAACTTTCACTGTTGCTAAGTAAGTTTCTACCATTTTGTTAATTTACAGATGTTTCAGATATAGCCTTATTAACCCAAATTCTCTCTGCATAATCCTGCAATACATGGTTTTCCATCCATCCCATGATTCTGCCCCTTATCACTCAACAATTTGAATATGTAAAACAAATTATTGCTTTCGCATTTTCTTTGGCAAGTTACAGTCTCTACCTTTTCCCCTGTAGTTTTGAAAAATGAGATCTTTCTACTTCTGGTTTGTGCAAGCAGCCAAGCACATTTCCTGAGAAAATTATATATAGAGCAAATGAAGAAAAATACAGCATTTATTAACATTTTAATTTAATTTCTGAGACAAAAGTAAGGGGATAGTAATGAAACCATAGAACTCTCCCTCCCCTTCCTACAAATCGAGGAACTTGGATTTCCTCCATGCTATATCCCCGTTTTTAAGGATGATGACCCGAGCTTCAAATATATTGGCATTAATTATTTGCATTCTTTGTGCCTCTTTAAAAGTAGAAATGTTGCATCTTCTTGCCGTTTTTATATGCACGAACTGTGCAGGAAAAGCTTTGCAGCATGCTAAAACATGTTCTGAAAAACAAGTCTAATGTGGATGTAGCGAAACTTCAAAAGTCTGGTGATGTTGTGTCGAGAAATGCAAAATTCCGACAGAAGAGGACCCATAGAATATGGGTAATGCAAACTCTTGTAGATTTCATAGAATCATAATTGAGTGAGCATGTTTAGCTAAGCTTAGAAGTAAGTAAAAACTAACCTTTTAACTCGGACATCTAGTGGGTAAGATACTTTTTCCTTACATTTTTAAGGTAAAAAAACAGAGTTATTCAAAAGTAACTTTTATGTTACTCTTCTCGTCAAAATAAGCAACTTATTCCTAACTTTGATTAGTAAAAGAATTTTTTTTTTTTATATAACCGTAGATGTCCGGACCAGTTTGCGCACACCTCGACTAATTCCACGGGACCCTGAAGTTTACGGCCGGCCGGCCGGGTACTCACCTCAGTGGCCCTGAGGAGACTCGAACTGGTGACCATTGGGGAGCAAACCCAAGGTCTGACCAATTGAGCCACCCCTCATGGTTAATTAGTAAAAGAATTAATTGTATTAAAACTTACTTGTATACTTCTAAGTAAAATGATAAGTAAATTTTGTTAAGCTTAGCCGTACATGTTAATTGTTGTATATAAGTAGTAGCATATGTTTTATTTCCTCTGAAAACTAAATTAAGATGTAATAAAAAAATTAAAATCATGCGGCCAGCTGACATGACTGACGTGCCAAGAGCATGGGGATTATAAGTTATTTATAAGATGGAGAGAAAAAGTAACTTATAAGCCCACCCAAACATGTCCATATCATGATCGTAATGCTTTTTCACAGAAGTATGCTACTTTTTAACATATTCCTTTGAACAAGCGTCTTCTTTTGTGTTTTTCTTTCTTTCTTTTTTTTTTTTCTTTTTCATTGCAGGAGTATTTCTGTGGCCTTTAGAATGATCTTTCCCCACATTCTTATGTTGCTAATTTCAGTGATTTATGCATCTACGAATAGGAGGCGGACCACAGACCCCACGTTCAGCTCTGCCAATTGGTGCAGAGCCTGCTGCAGACCCTACAAGATTGACTCCTGTAAATATACACCGAGACTTGCTCCATTCAGTCCTAGCTGTCTCAGCCAAGGAACCAGATGAAATTATTTCAAGGTATAGTCAGTTGCTCTTTTTAAATGGGCAAATACGAGCTGGTTTTCACTGTCTAGTGACAAACAACACAACACATGACCCATTCTATTGAACCACCTCATTTAACAACTTCTTGTTAGAGAGGGGACCATTTATATATTTAAATTAGTCTTGAACATGCCTTTTCGTGTTCAAGTCGGATTCATTTTCTATTGAAGGCTTAACTTGTTCAAAAACATAAATGGGTGGCTGTAAAACTTGAAGACTAAAACTTGAATTCGGTCTGCATTTGAGAGGGGACGTGTTGAAGACTAAATTCAGTCATTACATATGGGTATGGTTTTGCCCTTTTATTTTTCCGTTATCACTGGAGAGCACGTCTCAAATACTTAGAGTGGAACCACACTTCAATTTGTTTTTTTTGTTGTTGTGATAAACCAAAAAGGAAATGCTTGCTTAGTGCCAACAAATTTTGAACTGCTCTTTTTTTTTTTTTTGTAGTGACATAATTGACTGTTTTCTTATAGGCCTTATTTACATAATTTTCCTGCCTATTACAAATTAGGGAGTCTGTGTTTTGTCGAATAACTCTCTCTCTCTCACATAATCCTTTCCCATTTTTTGCCAGTAATGTTACCGGGTTCATCTGGATCATTGACTTTGAAAGGTTCGAATTTAAACTCTTTTATAAGTGAGAGAGACAATTTTTGTACTTGAGCTGCTATAATCTTCACTCTTGTTTGATGCGCAGCAAGAAAATCGCTTACCTTGCACCTGCAACTGGAAGCCTTCCCGGGAAATACTTGATTCAGGGAAGCCTGATAGGGTACGAACCTTGATCTACATAAAAACATTTGTAAGCTGCACTGTCATTTATATAATTATATTTGATCTGATGGTGTTTATCAATCTAAGATCAGTGCATCTTTAGCTTAGCTCGTTAGTCTATCAAACTAGCTTTCAATTAAATTTTGAAAGAACAAGTATTTGGCTGTGATTAGAAGTAACTCTACTTTCTTATTACAAAAAAAGTTACTTATAAGTGGGATTTCATATTTGTAACATTTAGTCCTGATGAATTGCCTCAATTACTATTGAATAACATTATTTGAGTAAAAACAAAAAGTAAGGAGAAATTATTTGCATCCATGTAAAAAATAATTTTAAGTTGTTTATTTTGACCAAGTCGTCCAACTCAACTAGTAGGATGAATTGGATGAAAATTCTTGAGCTGTACATTTCCTTCTCTTAGAAATCCTTGTTTTCAAGTCTTCGTATACATACAATAAAAATAAAAATTTAACATATATTTTTTCTTGGTTCAGTCAATATTGAATGGCTCCAATTATTGTATAGAATCAAAACCAATTTCCCGGACAAAAAAAATTAAAATAATCAAAATTAATTGATGAACTGAAACAATAATTTTATCATAAATAAGATTCGATTTTTTTACATTTATTTCCCAATAAACTGTGAAAAAGTCTGAATCTTGGAGTTTGCATTTCGTTAAGAAGATGATTTATCGAATGTCGCAATAAGCAAACATAATTTTCGCAATTTCAAGTGCAATATAAAATCCTCATTATTCGTTACATTCAAGCCAAAGATAAAACCTATAAGAATAGGAGTACAAATCGGTACTAGTACTAAGATTTTCACCTTAGCAACGAAAATGAGAGAAATTTGGGAATTCTTTTTATAGCTTTTGCAAGATTACTATACATTTGTCACAACGTCGCGAACACGTCAAAATTCACTCTATAGTGATTGGACCTAATATCCAGGGTGCACATGCATCTTTTGGACAGAACAAAAGGATGAAATGTGATGGAAAATACCTTTTTCGTAATAATATGTTGAAAAGAGGATGCAAGTGCGAAGATTAAGACGATAAATCTATTTGATTTTTTACTCAATAAATGTATATAGTTATCAGGGCAAGTGTGCCAAGATTGGACTTGGGTCCTGCTTTTGAACAGAAGAATGACATAGCCAAAGCTGTGGATGAAGAACTTGAAAAGGTAACATGTCCTCTTGATAAGAATAAGATTTTATCCAATTTGGCAACACCAGCGAACACCTTGCAATGTGCCTGAAATAGGTGAACTACCTTGTCCAAAATTTTTAGACGTAGTTCAATCTTACGCCACAAATTTACGAAATTATGCACGTGAAATTTGAATATTACATGCACGTGAAAGGGCATGTTGAAGACAAGACATAAGTAACTACTTAAACTTTTATACAAGTCGGTTTTGCTAAATTCCTTTATGTACTTTTCTTGATAAAATCGAATGCCCTCATTTTTCCTCTGAAAAACATAATGTATTTAAATATATCAGTTATGGATATTATTTTGTTTTTTGTTGATTAGGTATGGAAATAAGTTACTTATCTTAACACTAGGTGCAAGCAACGTGCAATGCACGTTTGCTTAGTTTATATTTAATATTTTTGTTTAATAATTAATTTGTTATTAATAAAGATGTAATTTTTTTTTTTTAATTAAGGGCGTGTCTGGGCGCGCTGCAAGGAGGAAGGAAAATTGATTATGTTACCATTTTTTTTTTCAAACCTACAGCCCTACAGTGAGAGAATTGGTCCAAAATTGCGGCTCCCAACGGCATGAATTGTGTTGCCAACGGCTTGATTTCTGTTAAAAAGCAGAAACAGACACCCTATAAATAATTAATGATGTAATGTTTATGTAATTGATAAATAATTAGATGTGTGATTTTGATATTGTGATGTAGGTTGGTGAGATTGAAGAAAATAAGCAAAAGTAGACAAATTTGGAGAAATGACTAAATTGTAAGGGATCCAAAGTTCGGGGGCTAAAATGTAAATACTTAAAAGTTGTGCCGAATCTCACGATGAAGATTTGAGAGTGCTCAGAGTCAATTGGATAAAGGAAGATGTCAATGGGATCAAATTTAGTCAAAAGATGATCACAAATTAATTTCCAATCGAAAAGTTATGCTCTAGTATTTTAGTCTCATATTGAGACCTATTTTTGTCATAGGAAATGATCTAATTGGAGAATGATGTCTGAATTAAAGTTGTATCCAGATGAGTTAGCTTTCCAATGCATTTTGCATCGCCTCAATAGGACACCGGAATACAAAGTTATGATAAAAACACTAAAGAAAGGTCCAGCTGCCTGTTTAAAACAAGAAATTCCGTTACATAGTCCGTTATATCGAGACCTATTTTTGGCATATAAAGTGATCGAATTGGAGAATGATGTCTGAACCAAAGTTATAACTAAATGAGTTAGATTTCCAATACATTTTGAATTGCCTCAATCGGATATCGGAATACAAAGTTATGATAAAAATACTGAAGGAAGATGTAGCTACATATTTAAAACAAGAAATTCTGTTACATAGTCCGTTACATTGAGACATATTTTTGGCATAGAAAGTGATCGAATTGGAGAATGATGTCTGAATCAAAATTGTATCCAGATGAGTTAGCTTTCCAATTCATTTTGAATCACCTCAATCGGACATCAAAATAAAAAGTTATAATAAAAACATTGAAAGAAGGGCAGCTGCCTGTTTAAAACAAGAAATTTCGTTACATACTCCGTTATATTGAGACCTATTTTTGGCATAGAAAGTGATCCAATTGGAGAATGATCAATGAATCAAAGTTGTAGCAAGATGAGTTAGCTTTCCAACTCATTTTGAATCGCCTCAATCGGACATCTAAATACAAAGTTATGATAATAACATTGAAAGAAGGTGCAGCTGCCTGTTTAAAACAAAACATTCCATTACATAGTCCGTTATATTGAGACATATTTTTGGCATAGAAAGTAATCGAATTGGAGAATGATGTCTGAATCAAAGTTGTATCTAGATGGGTTAGCTTTCCAACGCATTTTGAATCGCCTCAATCGAATATCGGAATACAAAGTTATGATAAAAACACTGAAGAAAAGTGCATCTGCCTGTTTAAAATAAGAAATTCTGTTACATAATCCGTTATATTGAGACATATTTTTGGCATAGAAAGTGATCGAATTGAAGAATGATGTCTGAATCAAAATTGTATCTAGATGAGTTATCTTTCCAACTCATTTTGAATCGCCTCAATCGGATATCAGAATAAATCTGTTTAAAATAAGAAATTTCGTTACATACTCCGTTATATTGAGACCTATTTTTGGCATAGAAAGTGATCCAATTGGAGAATGATGTCTGAATCAAAGTTGTAGCCAGATGAGTTAGGTTTTCAACGCATTTTGAATTGCCTCAATCGGACATCTAAATACAAAGTTATGATAAAAACACTGAAAGAAGGTGCAGCTGCCTGTTTAAAACAAAACATTCCGTTACATAGTCCGTTATATTGAGACATATTTTTGACATAGAAAGTGATCGAATTGGAGAATGATGTCTGAATCAAAGTTGTAGCCAGATGGGTTAGCTTTCCAATGCATTTTGAATCGCCTCAATCGAATATCAGAATACAAAGTTATGATAAAAACACTGAAGGAATGTGCATCTACCTGTTTAAAACAACCGTTAAAACAACAAATTCCGTTAGTTTTTCCGTTAAACCAACAAATTCCGTTAAATAGGCACTTTTTATATATAGAAAGATGTTCGAACATAATAATCATTGCTACCGCACTCTTCAAATCCTAATGCTCCTATTTATGGCTATTGCTACATAGTCTCTAGAAATTGGATGCAAATAGAATAAAAAGGGTTTAATACATCGTACTGAACTTCGACAAATAACTTGATAATACTTATTCTAAACAATATCGAAAAACTCGAAATATACAAAATTATAAAATAATAGAATTTCCATAGCGATGCAAACATGAAAATTTCATATAAATAAATAAATAGGGCAGTGAGAACCAAGAAGAAAGAAAATAGGAAAATTACAATTAATTTGAAACCAAGTGTTCTTCCACATAATGAAAATCCACCTCTGTTCCTTCATTGTACCTTAAGAAATCATGCTTTTTCCGACCTTTCTAAAAACAAACTGTTCAAATAATAAGCACGTAAAAAAAGTACCTTTTCTTTCTTTTATTTTTATTTTTTCTGAACGGGAAACATACCGCAAATCATCCCATGAGATATGAAAGATTGAGTTTAGCAGTTTACCACCATCCATAGACAACTTGGGTGTACTTATATTTAATCCACCTAAAACTCTTCTTGAAGGACCCTTTGACTTTGCCTTCAGCAGAGTAGACTTTGTAACTAGCCACCCTTTTCTTCCTCTGGAATTCAGGGTCATTGAAACTCCAAGATTTTCCACTGCCTTTCTTGATTTTCCAGTCATTTATTTTTGATGGTGGTGGTGCCGCCGCCGCATAGGAAGCAGTATATGACCTGAAATCATTAGGCCTGGTGGTGGGAGGGGGTCCATAATATTTTTCTATCTGCATCCTGTTATCACTATAGGACTTGGATCTGTAATCTCCTCCCATGGTTTGTGGGTGTAGAAAGTTTCGAGTCTTGAATGACTCGAGGAGTTGTTGAGGTGGGATTAAGGGAATTGGAGAGAATTTGTGAGGTGAGGGGTGGGGGTGGGGTAGGTGGGATGAGCTGCCAATATGAGAAAATAAATGAGTGGGGGTTTAATTTTTTGATTTTGAAAATGTTGGCATTAATGATATTTAAATTCATTCAATGGTTAGACTAGTCAAATACAAATTATGTTTCATTAAAATTTTCTCTTTTGCACTATTATTTGATATAGAATCCTCTTAATCAAAACTTATAATAAAAACTTTGACTTCAATACACGATTCCGTGTACTAAAATGAGAGATAATAATAACCAGTGTCATCTCTTACTTCATAATGCTATTTAATCGTCAAAACGTCCAATGAATAATACCATAGAATAAATATCTTACACAATAAGAACTTCTCTTGTTCTCACTCGATTTGGTTTGTTTCATATTTTTTCTCCGCATAATCACTTTCAGCAATAGTAACACGCGACTAAATTAATTTCATTAGATTTCATGTATGCAAAAGAAATTTGACAACTTTAAAATTTAACTTTGAAGTACTCTATTTTAATATTCATTCTACTTTTTTTTTAAAAAAAAAAAAAAAGAAAAATTCACCTGGGTTTGGGGATGTGTTCCCACGCATTTGCATTGCGATAACAATTATTTGTATCAATAATTCAATGTAACATATCATGTGTGGTACTTTCGCTATTTTGACAATTATTACATAATTCTTTATTTTTTTTATTTAAAAACTATGCCATAATTCCTTTATAAAGTGAAAAAAAAAAACATATATTTTTTAAATGTGGGAAAGAGAATATGTAAAAGAATGACGTATGAAACTATTATTTTGTTTAATTTTATTGAATTCAATCTTGAACTAAATATTGTAAAAGTGTAGTTCACCCCTTGCTCCTGTGATAGAGCGTTTGGCATAAAATCGACCCCTAAATTTTTTACTTGGCTTTAAAAAAATAAAATGAATTCTAAATTTTAATCTATCCTAAATTATAATTTTAGTTCCGTACCAAGGTCTGTACGTCCTAAGATATTGGTAGATGAGCGCAGCTGGGTTTGATGTTAGATGTAGCCAATCCAGCCAACCTTGTACACCTGAAACATGTACTATCTTCTTTCATATAAACATATAAGTTTCTCTATATAGTGAATAAAGACATATTTTATCAATTTGGTTATGCTTTCTAGTCAAACCAAATATAGCATCCATTTGACCCCAAAATCTCGAAATTCATTTTTTCCCAAAATTATTTTCAACCACATATTTTATGGGATCTATAATTTTTGTCATTTTTTAAACACGGATTTCACCAACTTTTATCAGAATCAGCTAAAATTTAATTTTATCCGTACCAAAAAGGGGCATAGTGACCCACCAATATGTATATGGGGATAAGGATTTTAAAAAGGGTTCTAAATATATGGTTGTTAGCTTGCATAGAATAATCATAACATGCATCTATTTTCAAGAAGCTCCACAAATTTTTTTTTGGAGATAATATGCATGAACCTTGTGGTGACTTGGGACCCTTGAGTGACTCCACCACCACTGTTGCATGTGCCTTTGTTATTGAAAATGGAAGGTAGATTCTGCAAAGGTTTTGAGACTACAAAGGTCAGGTGTAAATTCTGCAAGCACAATAGAATGAGCATGAAGTTCATTTTGATTCAATTTTGCGCACACACAATAACAAGACCATCACATTTTCAGTCCACATGTGATCAGTTGAGTGACTTCATATTGCAAGTTAAAACTGTCACGACCATTGAGTAGCAGAATCTATATGAGATACAAGAGTTTGTGCGACAAAGTTTTTGATAAAAGTTTTTAAAAACTTGTTTAAAGTAACTTAAGAAAATATATATATATATATATATATATATATATATATATATATATATATATATATATATATATATATATATATATATATATTTATTTATTTATTTATTTATTTATTTATAAAAGCTTATGTTAAGTAAATTGCACATTTGAATATATGCATCTATGATGTTGATATTCGAATTATGTATGTATATGTGTATATATTTGAGCTAAAAAGGTGAAGAAAAATAAAGCATATTCTATTAGAAACATCATACATTGATTGATTTAACCATAATAGGTTAAATCAACTGTTGAATTTCAAACAACATATAGAAACAAACCAAAAATTTCAACAGCTGTTTAGAACAGAAAACAAATTAAGAAATGGGAAGTCCCCTTTGCAAATTACGGGACTTGCATTTCTCAATCATCAGTCCGTTGCATATTTAACTGAACTAAGAAATAACACAATAAATTACTAAAACAGGAATATTAAACCTCAGCACACAAAATCGGCTTACAGGAGATCAGCAACGTTGGCGGGCAGCTCCTCAATTACAACGTTGTAGAACCTCTGTATATCGAAAAGCATGCGATCGTCGTCTTTTGTAACAAAGTTGATAGCAACACCCTTTCTTCCAAACCGTCCACTACGTCCGATACGGTGAAGGTAATTCTCGGGTTGAGTCGGCAGATCGTAGTTAATCACAAGAGAGACTTGTTGGACGTCTATACCACGGGCCAAGAGGTCGGTGGTTATGAGAACACGTGAAGAGCCGGATCTGAATTCCCGCATAATGATATCTCTCGTGTTCTGATCCATGTCTCCGTGGGTGGCAGAGACTGTGTGATCCCGGCTGCGCATTTTGTCGGTAAGCCAGTCGACCTTACGCCGGGTATTAACAAAAATGACACTCTGGGTGATGGCCAAGGTCTCGTAAAGATCACAGAGGGTTTCAAGCTTCCATTCCTCCTTTTCCACATTGACATAGAATTGCTTGATACCTTCAAGAGTTAGCTCGTCGCGTTTTACAAGAATCCTGACAGGCTTGTTCATAAACTTCCTTGTGATTTCAAGAGCCTCTGGTGGCATAGTGGCAGAGAATACACCCACTTGAATCTTTGGTGGCAGCAGCTGGAAAATATCATATATCTGAAAGGAATGTTTCATTAGATACCATATTGCATTCCAAGGAACATGGCTAAATTATGTTTAAGCAATTCTGCGCTCTAACATTTTACCATAACAAGTGGTATCAGAGCCTAGTTGAGACAATCGATGGAGGCTGATTTAACTAAAGATTGCCTAGTCGAGACAATCGACGAAGGCTGATTTAACTAAAGATTTTGCAGTGGAATTTAGGATCAAGTGCAGATGTTAGCTTGGAAGAGTCAAGTCCATAAAAACAGCTGGTAACCATTCCAAACACAAGTACCACACAAAAATTACAGCAGTGGAGAGAATTTCAAACTAGGTGGTTGTTTAGCATTAACTGAAACCAGGGGAGCAACACTATATATAATTGGCAATTTGGAACGTTTCAAATGATAATTGCCAACAAATAAAGGAAAACAAGTCCAGAGTAAATTATGAAGAAAAAGATGTAACCAAAGTAGGATAGATAGAAATACGTTCAGTAAATAAGCATATCTAGCTATATCTGTTTCCAAACACAGGTCTGGATATTTTACATTTTCTTACTTATGAGTAAAAAAAGTTAAATTTCTTATTTCCAACTTAAATGTATTATTAAGTTTAAAACTTTTTAAACTTATAAGTAAACTTTTTAAGCTATGTGAAACATGCTCAAATTCATAAAAATATGCAAATATGCATGGAATGACCTCAATTCAGCAGACTGTTAAGTTACAGCATCGGTAACAAAACAAAGAAAAGTCAAAAAGAGGCAGACCTGATCCTTAAAACCTCTTGAAAGCATTTCATCAGCTTCATCCAACACAAACATCTTAATGTAGTCAGGGCGAAGCGATTGCCTCCGTAACATGTCAAACACACGACCAGGGGTACCTACTACAACATGGACCCCACTGGAAAGAATACGCTGATCTTCACGTACACTGGTACCTCCAACACAAGCGTGAACCTTAACCCCGAGATAGTCACCCAGTGCTCGCATGACCTTCTCAATTTGCTGTGCAAGTTCACGAGTAGGTGCAAGAACCAAAGCCTGGCATTCAACTAACCCATAGTCGAGCTGCTGGAGGATTCCGGAGCAGAATGTTGCGGTTTTCCCAGTTCCAGATTGTGCTTGCTGAATTACATCAAGTCCCTTGCAAAAGGGAACAATCCCCCTTTGCTGAATTGCAGATGGCTTCTCAAAACCTTCACATTAATGAAGAAAAGACTTTGATTCATTTCACGCCCTAACATTTGAACAAACATAAAAAGCAGCAACGCTTCCTTATATTGCCACATAAAACAAGATTAATCAGAAGTAGAAGCCAGATGTTGCCCACACAGACATGTATCAGTACACCACCGACATATTAGATCATTGCCATGATGAAAATACGCAGCTTTAAAGCAAGGAAACTTGAATTCTTCCATTCAGAGCATGTTTGGCTAAGATAAACAAGTAACCTTTTATTTAGTAACATGTTCAGATGACTAACTTTTTTCCTACATTAAAAGATTTACTTACTTTGATAGTAATTCTTACACTATTTTCAAAATAAGCAATTAACTCATTTCAAACTTTGACCAATAAAAAATTATTTATTTTAAAACTTACTTATTTGCTTATAAGTAAACTTTTAAAGCGAAGCCAAACATGCTCATGGTGTTGCCAAAAAAATAAAATAAAATAAAGAAGTATATGACAGACGTAAACTTTTAAAGCGAAGCCAAACATGCTCATGGTGTTGCCAAAAAAATAAAATAAAATAAAGAAGTATATGACAGACAGAAGAATGCCATTAAAAACTAGAAAACAGAACAGACATAACATAGGAAATGAAGCAATCATGAACATAGTAAAGCTCCTAAAACCCACATAAAATAATAATGTCAGTCTACCATAAGCATAGATGCCCCTCAGAAGATTCTCTTGTAAGCCCATAGCATCAAAACTTTCGTGCACCTCATCATAACTCGTGAAGAATTCCTCTCCATCAGTTCCAAGCCTGTGCCCATCAATTCATAAAAATCAAAAAAGACCTCATTATCACTTCACCATGGAAAAATAGCACAGAGAAAACCTGATCTTAGACCTTAAGTGCATGATTGATATGTAGGATTCGATTGTATAATAAATGGGATTTTAAGTTTCTTTTTTCTTTTTTATACTGTCGAGTTATATTATATCCAATCCTCCTAATCAAAAATGCTATAAGGCTAAATTAAGAAACGCAAAATCTAACTATGTTCTCAAGCCTAATTCTTAGTAAACTAATAAGTAGATGATTAAAAAGGAACTTACAAGTCATTCATTTTGCTATCATACTGTTTAGCATCAAATTGAGAGCCTTCAGTTGACATTCCAGCCATGACTACATAAGAAACAAATAAAAAAATAGCTTAACAAGGGCAATTCTAAACACACTATCAGCTTAACAGGGACAGGTTATAATGGAAATCAAAAGCCAAATTTCAAGAGGACGAAGAACAAAATGCAGTGATTCAAGTACCTCAAAATATATTAGTGATCATACATTGAGCAAAATATATAACACATTTTAATATTGCTCTAGATCCTTTCAATGCGCATTTCAAAAGCTGAAGGTGCTAAAAGGGCAAAAAGTTTGACACGCTACTACCATAAATTTAGTAGAAGTTTTTGAAAATCAGCTCATCGGTAGCGCATCGAAGGTGGCTACGAGGTAAATGAATTCAAGTGCGGTCAAAGTATTGCGTACGCTGGGCCCAATAAATTGTTGGAGTTGTTAACTAAACAATAGAATAAAGCAACACAGCTGACTCAAGCAAGTGGAATTAAATTGCAGTA
Source organism: Fraxinus americana (assembly GCA_035079005.1). Taxonomy (NCBI): domain Eukaryota; kingdom Viridiplantae; phylum Streptophyta; class Magnoliopsida; order Lamiales; family Oleaceae; genus Fraxinus; species Fraxinus americana. The sequence continues at coordinate 4,803,595 of CM068713.1, read as the reverse complement.
AAACTCATAAACAGTTAAAAGTTTCGGATTACACAATAACAAAGACCAGGTTCAGAAACTATCATACAATGCCCTTTAAAGAAGGCATCTAAAGTCGACACAATATGCCGTCTCTGCTTTTATACATTTACAGCATTGGCTACATAAAATTGACTCCTTCACACACATTAATGCGTCCAAAATATCTTTATTTAGTTGGCTCCTGACCTCGGACAAAACTATCTTACTTGTACTAAAAGCAGACTCCGAAACTACAGTGTGGTCGATGGAGTTGCAGAATCTAAAGCAATATGTAAATATTGTCAACAACGATTGGCATGGCAAAAAGAAATTGGAACCACCCACCTCAACCGTCACTACAAAGCATGTGCGGCCAAACATAGGCTTCTTCCTGCCGGTCAAATGCAGCTGCGATTTGGTAGTCCAGACACTGGTTCTACCATTACGCCACTTTCTACGTGGATGTATTCGGGGGAGAAAGCTCGAACGGGAATGGTAAAATTCGTTGCCGCTGCTGAATTGCCTCTAATAATAGCGGACAACTAACATTTCGTCTCGTACGTGAAAGAATATTGTCAACCGAAGTATGTTCGGGTAAGTCGAAACACTCTTCGTTCGGATACAATAGAATATTTCCTTTATACAAAGAAACTATTGATTACCGATTTAGAAAAATATGGGGGTGTTATATCTTTAACTTCGGATATATGGGAACAGATTAATAAAAGAGGTTATATAGCTACAACTGCAAGCTAATAGACCCACTTTGGTGTATGCATAAAAAAATTATTACTTTTAAATTATTGAGTTCTCTCACAACGCTAACATATATAATGATATTATGAACATTATTAGAGAACATCATTGCGAGAGTAAAATTCGTTCATTTACATTCGACAATGCTAGTGTTAATAAGGTAGTTATCGATAAATTGTGCAGATTACTGCAGCCCGATTTCGGTGGTTATTTGTTTCATATTCGATGTGTGTGCCATATTTTTAATTTAATAGTGCAGGACGGTTTGAAACATATTAAGAATGAAAATAAAAAAATTAGGGATGCTATAGTATATATCACGATTTCATCTAGTAGAAAACAAGCATTTAAGGAATTTTGTGCCGAATTTGGGATAACGAATACGAAAACATGTATTAGTAATGTAGGGCATAGATGAAACTCTACTTACTTATTATTAACATCATGCAGGCTTTGAACATTTAATAACTGAATTTTATAACAATAGGCATATTAGAAACGATAATGAAACTATTTTGAATGAATCCAATTAGATTTTAGCTTTTAAAATAAAAAAAATTTTGACAAGTTTTTATGATTCTACAAATATTGTGTCTGGAATTTACTATCCCACTAGTATTATGGTACTTGGCCGTCTTTATATAATTATGAGGGCTTTTCATATATATAAAAATGACCCCGATTTTAGTGCAATTATATATTCTATGGATTTAAAGTTTAGAAAATATTGGAAGACTTGCCTATGTTATTCCGTTAGCATGCATCATAGACCCCCGATATAATTTATTAGGTACTAAATTTGTAATTGATCAAATTTCAAGAATTTTAACTTTTCATACACCTATCACTTGTAGAAATTTAGGACAAATTTTATGTAAAATGTATGAATTATATGCAGAACGAATGAGTGCAAATATTAATCGGGTACCCTCTGCACCTACTCCTCCCACTGATATGCTGAAAACAACGTTGAAATAGTAATTTTATTTGAATGCATTAACTCATATAGATATGATGCAAATGCATGTGGTTCCTTTAGTAGTAATTTGTCTACCGCATGTAATCAAACATCGGACGCAAGTCCAAATGCATTGCCGATGAATTAATTGATTAATTTAATCACAATATGCCAAATAACAAAACAATTAAGAAAAATTCAGAAGAAATAATTGAATTCTGGCGAAAGTACTAATAACGATGACTAGTGATTTATGCAATGACAAAAGACCTATTAACACCCCCGGTTAACACTGTAGATTTGGAGTCTGCTTTTAGTGTAGATAAGAAGATTCTGTCCGAGGTCAGACTGAAAGAAGATATTTTGGAAACATTAATGTGCGTGAAGTACATGCAAGATGGTCATTTTTTATTGCAAGATAAATATACTGAAATTGTATGTCGTCAAGTAAATGATATTTAATTTAACTATATTAATCAAAATTTGTTATTTTATAATACTTTTTAATTTTTTTTAAAAAAATTGTACGAGTAACAAGTTGTTCTTATACAATTTTTTTAACTCCATCTACTCGAAATTTAGTAGCCGATAACAATCCCGGATAAAGGAGGAGAGTTTATCTTCTTTTTTTTTTTCAAAAAAAAAAATTTATCTTTAAAAAAAAAAAGGAAAATGGACGAGCGCAGAAGTTCGGCTCGTTGCCACCTCTAGGTGATTTGACTCCGATACCGAACAAGCCTTCAACAAATGAGTATGGATCCATTTGTGAATTCTGATGAAATGTGTAAGTAACAAATCAAGAATTGAAAGATAGTTGATGCGTAAGTGTAAAATGTAGAAGAGACTAGAGAGTAGGGAGTGAGAGTTGTTGGAATGTCGTGTGGGAATTAAAAGTGGCCGTTCTGGCCACTCTTAAAGTTAACGGTCACTGAACTTTGAGCAGTGACCGAAACGGTCACTGCAATTTAATCAGTGACCGAAACCGGTCACTGTTTTGGACGACCCACGAGCCTGAGCTCGTGGCTCGCCTTGGATGAGCCCACGAGCCGCCTGGCGAGCCAGCAGGCTCGGCTCGCTTGAGCCGAGCCGTTTGCTACCACTAAGCTTAACGACACAGATCTTTAACACAAACAAATCAACCAACTTTTTTTAAGACAAAACCCAAGAAACAAAAGGCCTCATTTAAGCACAGAGCACTGACCAATAATCAAAACAATCAACCCCAACAAAAAATGCCACATCATATATTCACAGAAACACATACATGAAAAAGGTGAGCATACCTGAATAGTAGTGAAAAGTTGGTTCACAGAAAAGATCTGGAAAGTGAGTTTTTTAACTCCTCGGATATACGCCGCGGAGTTGAGGAGGAGAATGCGAAGATGAGAGACTGAAAGATTGAAGAAGGAAAAAAGCAGTTTTTGACGTCTTCAGATATTTGGATTCATACAAGGATTCCTTGTCTTTTTTTTATTAATTTCCTGTTTTGCCCCCAGTGTTTTGCCTCAAGTGGTTAATGAATACAGGGCATATTTCACTCTGGGTCCCCAACCTTTCAGTTTTGTGACAACTTCATCCACGCACAATTTTTATCCCTCCTAACATACCATCCTCGACTTTTATTTTACTCGGAACATATTGTCCCTGTTGACAGAATCCACCAATATATTCCTTTAAGACACTGAAAAAGACATTCTTACCCTTAACTTTAAATATAAAAAAAGCAAAATAAAAAGAGACTTGTTTGGTCTATGACAGATTTGGTCATTGGTGCGTAAAATGAATTGAAATCTTTATATAACTGTCAAAGGCTTGGTAGAGCTTGAGATTGTGTGAGGGGTGTGTGAACGGTGGCTGAAAATTATGGCGGTGTTTCCTTGGTTTGATTGAATCATTCCCATTAGTTTTGTCTAATTAATTTGCTCTCATTGAAGCTTGTACATTTGTGGTGCTATGAAGTTTGAGTGCTGACGGTGAAAGATGTTCAGGTGATGGTGGTATCGAAGGAGGATGGAGACGTGACATTGGTGTTGTGGTGACCCAAGTTTTTGGACTTGGGAGGGTGAGGGTGAGGGTGAGGGTGAGGGTGAGGGTGAGGAGTGGGCAGTGGGCAGTGGGGGTGGGTGAACAAGGTAGAAGTTTCTATTTATTTTTTATTTTTTTTGCCTTATCATTTGCCTTCTATATTGGGCTTTTATAATTAAGGGCAAGAATGTCTTTTTCAGTATTTTAACAAAATATTTTGACAAATTTATGCTAATTGGGACGACATGTGCAAATAAACAAGAAGTTAGGAAAGTGAAGAGCGATAAAACTTGAATATGGATAAAATTACCACAAATCGAAAAGGTTGAGATCAAATTACAAGAGCGTTTGATCAGCGAATTATTACACACTCTTTCAAGGGTCGCTGTTTCTAGACAAATCTTTTCACTCTTACCTCCTATATCACTAAACGATTATCTATGGACCTTAGCTGGTTATTTGGGTCGTTTCACTCTCGACAATGAAGTTTATCCCCCATTATCTCACTTGCCGACTTTGACTCCTGTTATTTTGAGATCATATATAGTATTTGGAGTTTGCCTAGATTTTGTACCGTTCTTGCAGCCCGCATTGAAACAATGATTTACCTCTAAATATCTAGTCAACTATTGCGCCTAAACACATTTCGTTGAGAACCAACTAGTTTTGGATTTGAGTGGCCTTTCTGTGAAATTTACCCACGAATATATTGTAATAAAAATGATTGGACCATCAAGAATGGGCCACGAAGTATTATGTGCTTGATTTTGTCTAGATAGTAATACATCAATGCAACTAGTATATAATAGAGAAAATTACCTAAAACCCTTCTTTTTGAGATTACACATCAAAAATCAGGTGATAAAGTTTACATTTCAAAAATCAGGTGCTAATTAGAATTATTAATTGTAATTAATAAAATTTTAAATATACTTATTTCATCACCCCTACCCCCAGTAAATTTCCAAACCCAGAAGCCTCTCTCTCTCTCTCTCTCTCTCTCTCTCTCTCTCTCTCTCTCTCTCTCTCTCTCTCTCTCTCTCTCTCTCTCTCACTCCCTCCGCCTCTTGTAGCTGCTTCGCCCCGACATAACCATCTCTGTCCCTGTAAATCCACAGCTGCTTCGCCACCAGCGCCTGTGAAGTTCCGTATGACAGCAATCAGCACCTGTTGAGGTTTGATTCGAGCCCTAGAGTCTAAACTAGTCACCCATGGCTACTTTACCTCTGTCGCAATTCTTGACCCCGAATCGACGAACCAAGTCAGCTAATTGCTTTTTAGCCATGAGGTGAATTCAATTTTCTTTTGATAACTCGTCCTTGTAGATTCCGCAGCTAATCAGCCCTCCCCTTTTGTTATATTGATTTTGTTCTAATGTTTGAATTTTTTACTTTTTAACTTCTGAAATTAGGAATTTTGATCTTCAATTGCTGGAGCCCCAAAGTATACAACTGTTTGATTAGAAGCTTGAATGCTGCTGTTGCATTTAACTAAATGAAGTTTTTGTTCAGCTAGTTAGTACTGGATATAGGAGACTACAATTTCAACAACTTTCGACTTCAATTTGATGTGGTTTTTTGATCCAATTCGATGTGCAAATTGTTTTGTTTTTTGCCCATGTTTTGTTTGTTTAAACAAGATCATCCACTTCCTGGAACCAACATCCAATGACTGTTTGTGACCGATTGTAACTGGTTAATTGTGACTCATTGTGATTGATTGTGACTTGAAATTCTGGAAATTTTTTAGAAGTTGTGAATGGGTGGGTAGGTTGATAGGAGCATGCATTGGAGTGATCATTGGAACAGTTTGCAAGAGGGATCGTGAATAGCCGCCGGATAGAGCGTCGGGGTGATCTTCAGAATAGTCGTCGGAGCGACCGCTTGAGCGGTCGTCGGAGTAGATGGCAGCTTCCGATGGAGAGAAGGGGTAGGGAGAGGAGACAGAGAGAGAGAGAGAGAGAGAATGATTTGGATTTGAAATTTAATAAATTTGGGTAATTATATTATATTATAATTAAAAATATTTAATTAATTGATTTAACACCTGATTTTTGAAAAGATTTTTAAAATTTGTTATTTTTGAAATGTAATCCTTATACAATCTTGACTCCACGAGTCTTCTAAGAACAAACTACATGTAATCTCGATTTTCTTAGATTCCATGTACAAATATCCCTTGATTTGTCGTTTACTTACTAATTTTGTATAATTCAAAATTTCTTTTATTAAACTTTGTCTTCATATATGTCATGAATAGGTGCTATTTGATAATATATATATGTAGCAATCAACCCAAGTGATTATTCAAATACCAATCATATAATAATTAGTGATTACTAGATAAGATTAGACTCCTTGGTGACTTAGCATGTTTCCCTCTTGTTTAAAACTTCCTTAGCAAAATAATTTGGGGGTACCTCTTAGAAACGGATTCAAGAGCATTGGGTGGGCTTTCCTATTTTGATTTTCAGATTATCTTGAGATAATTGTTGGGTCTTTAGATAAAAAATCAAAAAAAAAAAAAATTTTGGCCACTTTCTAATTTTTACATGGAAAAAACAAAAATTAGTTCGATTAGCCATTATTTTGCATAATTACCGGGTTTTACGTCTTCTGTATGTAAGAAGAGAATTAAAATCTTGAATGTATCCCTCGACCATTACATTTGACGGTAGCTATAAGAAACAATTGACGGGAAATTCAATTTCAAAAAAATTGATTGTCCACCCGCAATCAAATTCAAAAGTAACAATTACATTTGTTGGGTAGGGATGATATTCAAAAAGAGAATTTCTAATAGTATAAAATTAAAAAAATGTAAATACAGAATTTAATCTAGCATTAATGTAATTTTGAAACAAATCTAGTAGCATTCCAAAAAAAAAAAAAAAGGTACATGTTCTGTTTACCCTAATGGCTAAACGCGTCTAGTTTAATAAATAAATTTGACAAAAATAACACTAGAATGGAGTATTGTCAATTTAGCACTTTAGTTTCTAAATTTCAAGTTAAACTACATTTTTGTTTATTGTTTCTCTCTTTGGAATTTCACAAACAATTAATAATCTAATATATTATAAACGAGACTATAGAATCCTAAACATTCAAAATTACACGTATAAAAAATATTGACTTTTATTAAATAGAGACGTGCAAAGAACAATGTGCTAAAGACAATATTCGACCCCTTTTTTATGCTTGAAGTTCTTCAGATAATTGTCTCTCAAGATATTTTTATTGGAATTCTCGCAATTGAAATAATTTTCATCCTCAATCCATACTAATATTTGTAATATTTGTAGTGCTATATATGGATAGAAGGCTGGAATTACTCTATCCATATATATAAATAATTAAATATATAGACACATGACTGTTTCAATAGATACAAGTAGAAACTATACAACTTTTTGTTAAGAAAAAAACTGTAAAAAAAGAAGTAATAGAACAATAAAACTATTTTGGTCTTAACATTTTTAAATATCTTAAACTATTAAAATAGTTACTTTTACATAATATATTGTCCATGTTTGGTGGTCTTTAATTTAATTTAATTTAATTATCATACTCATACTCATTTTTATTTTTATTTTTGATAGGATCTCATACTCATTTTCAATCATACATTCACACAATAAAACATTTCACAAGTAAATTCAAATTTTATTTTTTTAATACTTTTTAGTCACACATTCTCTAAAAAATATTATTCAAAACATAATTTCTATAATAAAAGGCTATTAAACAGGGGCATAGTCTAATTCAAACATCCAAAAATACCCCACAATTGAATCAAAATATAAAATCGGAATCTTCTCCATGTGAAAGAAGTCGTTCTATAGGGCCCTCCAGGTCTCCAATAGTTCAGTTTCTAAGGCATCCACTGAGGTCTGAAATGAGCTGCCTTCCTCTTTTCCAAAAGATAAAGATTCGAGTGATGACTTTAATAAGATTTCTCATTTCTTGCAAGGGAAGATAGAAGAAATAGGAGCTATCCTCGACCATTAATTAAAATGTCTATGGTTAACTAATTGGCAGGCTCCAGGAATAGTCGAAACCATATCCAATCAAAAAAAGGATGTTATCCTAACACCCATAGAAATTCCACAAATCCCTTGGTGGATAAGTTCAACAACTCAACAGCAGTGCAAAACTTAGTTTCTCGTCTAGTGAATTATAACATCTATGTTATAAGTCAATATGTAATGTAATGTAATGTAATGCACTAGAGAAGAAACATGTATGTCGTGCTTAAGTAAAAGTGTCTTTGTTCTTGAACTAACCTTGGTGATAGACATATTAGATCTACTCGGTGACACTGTAGATATAAATAATCTTGAACTGTTCACCTTTACAATAAACCAAGACAATATATATATATTACGCACAACATATCTTAAAATACTTTAGTTCGTATGTTTATGTTCGTTTTGGTCCTAAATATATCTTGTTTTTCATGATAGCTAGTTTTGGAGAATTTAGCCATTGTAAATGGAAACCTAATAGGTTACATACCAAAGGCAAGAATTAAAAATTTAGAATTGATATTGGACCTAGATAGGAGATTGTAATTATTATGTCAGAGACTCAATTGTTGGGTGGACCTAATAACTATTGTTGGATTTATTGTGTTTTAGGATAAGATTGATTAGTTTTTGAGCTTATCATGATTCGGCATTTGGGATTACGATTTGGGATCGCACTTTGTCTTTATTCTTTGATAGCAAAAGAAACCTATACCTAACACCCAAAAATCCAATCTCCAGTTGCCGCCATCCCAAGCATGGTGGAGAAGTTCCAAGTTCATTCTTGCCTGCAGATTACAATCAAAGGCTGGACATTTGGACAGCTATGGTGTCCAACTAATAGAATTCGTAAAATGGTTAATTCTTATTACATATTCTATTTAAACATGATGATGACCCAATTTTGAGTATTGAATTATTTTAATTCCATTATGCACTTAAATACCTAACAGAAAAGAGTAGGGTGCCCAGAAAATTTGTCGAGCCTTTACTTAATAAATCCCTCTTCAGACTTCAATTGAAATTTTCATTTGATTCACAACATGTCGTATATTTAATTCTTTATATGCATCGCTATTATTAAGAATGAAAACAAGAACATAGAGAATCCACCGTAGATACTTTTTCCAACAGTTTTGTTACTCTTTTGCAATGTCAAGTTGTCGTCGGAAGAACCCTAATTTCTTACTGTTACAAACACGAATTTCTAGTTTAAAACGTCAATATTAAATTGGGTTTTTGACACTTGTCCGATGCTGAAAGATTGGAAAGAGAAGTGTTAGTTGACGACAATAATTTTAACTATCCGAAGATAGTGAAATTCTTTATAATTGGAATCAAATTGTATGTATTATTACAATCTTGGAACCCTTCCTCCCCTCTCCCTCAACACCCCCAAAGAAGGGAAAGTTGTCAAGAAAGTTTTTTCTTTTTATACAAACCATATGTCATCATTAGATTAGAAACCCTAATTACGAATACAAACCCTAAATTTCTTAATCTTTATCATGCAAAACCTAATTGTTCAATCATTTAATCACACTTCTTAAAGAAAGGCATGCACCCAAAGATTTAAACTGCATATGCATGCCATTTATCAAAGTGCTAAAGGGATTCTATGTAATATGAAATGAAGCTTTTGGGTTAAAATTTGAGTTGCATAACGATTATTTGATAAACTATATTTATTATGCTAAGTGTTGAGCCGTAAAAGAAAATAATGAGAAGATAAACTTAACATAAACAAATATTATCATAGTACAAAATTTAAGATCGTAAAAAGGTGAACCAAAAAAAAAAAAAAATTGGCCTCTTTAAAGTTTAATCCGAATGAAAACTCTGACAACACGAAAACTCATTTTTCAATCTAGCCGAACGACAAAAAGAAATTCACGGAACTAATTAATTCAAGTTTATTAGCAATAACAATTAGTTCTTCAATTGTTATTTTCCACTTAAAATCAACCTTTCAATGAGCCAAACCTCATTTAATTACTTAACAATGTAATTTATTGATTAGTTAATTGAACTTATCTTAATCTTGCTTAAATGATTGATTTAATCTCGTGGAATAGCCATTACGTTAAGTTGATGGATGCATGATGAAACCAACCAATTTTTACAATCCATTCGTATTAATTAGTTATATCAAACATAATCAAAAAGTCAAATTTTCTTTAAATTAATTATTGATTATAAATATAAAAGCAAATACATTTTAAGTGGTTCTTACGCCGTAAAGATCCACGCGTGACTCTCTGCTGGATTTTAATTGGTTGATCAAGTCATGAACAGTGCCTTCATCATTTTCCTTTATCTTTCTGTAAAGAAAAGGGTTGCAGCCTAGGGAATCCCACCTTATATTTCTCTTTTAATTTATATAAATTAGTATTTTTAAAATAGGTTCGGGCATTAACAGAAAAAAGGTATTAAAAAAATTAATATTAAAGAGTTAAATTGAAGTCGAATGGATTGTTAAAATAAATAAATAAATAAATAAAAATACAAAGATTTGGAGATGAATTAACGGGCTTCATTGGTGAATCAGCTAGTTTTGAGAATGTATTGCAAATATTAAACATATCCAATTTAGTTATCAAGCTCAAATTGATTTCCATCGCGACTAAAGTTTGATAAAGGTTGAAAGATTTTCACAATACACTTTTAATTTCTCGTAGTTGTTTTTATAATTTTATATGTAAAATCATTAGAAGACCCCACTACTTGTCGTATTTGGTTTTGGTATTGCTACCGCACACAATTTCGAGAGTCATGATGCTTGAATCGTTGACATTCGCCGCAGGGTAAACCACAGTCTTTCAGGTCCCCTGACTTATTCTACTATAGAGGTAGACGATAGACAATAACTTCCCTTCGAATACGGCTTACAACTTTGATTGTACCTTACTCTCCAAAGATCTAAATATGATCATTTTCTTTATAAGAAATATTTTTTTCTTGCTTATCTCTCTAATACGATAATTATGTGTTGATTTGATCGAAGTGTCTTCAAATAGAATCCTTCCGTGCTGGTCATGGCAACTCAAAAAAGCAAGTCCATTTTCTGGAAAGGTTCCAATTGCACCCCACCCACCCACCAGGAGAGTGGGTGGCGTGGCATCACATCTTAATCAAATAGTGATAATATTCACATTTGACTAATAATGTCACAACAACATGACAATTCAAAGCAATTAGTGGACCATTTATATCCCTTCAAAGTAAAACATACCACACTTTCACATCCCTCTCAGATAGAAGGATATGAAAGTGAATGTGAACCAATATGTGTTCATTTAGCATTTTTGTTTTATGTTTCATAGGAGATCAATTGGTTTTTGGAAGGACGATTCATGTTTTTTTATTATGGATGTTGTGCCGTAATTTGATGTTTCCAGAAATATAAAGCTTAAGAGTAAAAGAGTGAAGGGTCGGATTTCTTGCTTGCTTAGGGGTTACACCAATGACTACGTGCTTGTTTAAAAGATTTTAGTTTTTAGAAAAATGCTATCGATATATGAATTGACAACTAAAAGTGTTTGTACTCCAACTTACCCTTAATTGGAGGTTTTTAATATTATCATTTCACTTATATATAGATCGAAAAAATCGTTAGAATTGAAGAGAAACGCGCTAGCATTGTCTCAAAAGTGCATTGCGAGGAAGAGAAGGTAAACCTAAATTAGGAGGCACCTCCTTCACACTGATACCTTAAAGAAAGTTATGAATCATGAGGAAGTACTCCTTTAGTACCCTTCACATGCATTTCAAATATAATTTTTTCATCAATGGTGTGATGTTTCTTCAACTGGTGGTGATGAAACTTTTAATCGGAACGAACATTTGTCAATTTTTTTATTACGTTGATTCATTTCATCTAAACTTGCAAGTTACTAAAGAGGGAATAAATATGATTTTTTAAATCTCGCGACATCCAAACTTTTTATTCTCTCCTCATAATTATATATATCTATAATTAACTTTTATGGATGTGCATGTCAAATACAGCAAAATGACAAAATTTATCAAAGAGAATATATCTACTTTTATGGGAATGAAATCTTTAATTTTTTATGTTAGTGTTTGATAAGAGAATCAAGACTCTTCCAATTACTTTGAGAATCAAGGTGAGCTCATATGTTTAATTAAAAATAGAAAACGCGTCAATAGTGACAAATTAACAATAATGAATTTAGAATAAGAGCCTGTTTGGTAGAGATTTTTGGGGAAAAAATTGATTTTTGAATAGTGATATGATGGAAAATGTGTGGTTGAAAAAGAAGAAAAAATTATTGATGTGATGGAAAATATTATTTTATTGAAGAATGTGTGGTTGAAAATGAGAATTGATTTACCGTAGAAAATCAAAATCTATACCAAACAGGCCCTAAGATAGACAGACTACGAGACTTATATTAAATAAAATTTGTCGCTTACATTCATTACAAAATGTAATTTTCGAAAAGGAAAACTTACACAAAATTATCAAAACAATCTATTTTTAAAATTTCTTAATTATCAGTTTTTTGAATTGTTGTTACTAAACAAATATGCTAGATTATCAATTACAATTTTGAATATTTCATACCCAAAATTGTATATTTCACATTTATGATTTTGTGAATAAAATAGTAGAGAACCAAATATGGTTAATTTCACATCGTTACTTCATCACAATCCTCACGAACACAGTGCAACTTTATCAATAAAAGTTGATAGAAATCGTGGTTGAAAAATTATGAATCTCATGAAATATGTAATTAAAATTAAATGTTGATTTTGACTTAGATTTTAATGAGTTCTTTAAGCATAACCAAACAGGGGATAAATCACACTTCCTTAATAATTACTATAACTCATATTATATGCCTTCGTATCTATTCACACTATGTTAAATATAGAAATATAATAAGGAATATTTTCCATTATATTATTTCCTCTTAGTGTAGGATTATTTCTATAGTAGTTGATTGTGTAATATTTCCTTTTATGTTTATTTTCTTTTACAGTTATTTGTAACCCTATAAATAGGGTCTTCTACATTGTAATATTTACAAGACCACAATAATACAATTTATATTTCTTGACATGGTATCAGAGCTTTATATTTCTTGACATGGTATCAGAGCAGGTTTAACTTGGTCTTGGGTTAAACATGCAAAAAAAAAAAACCTTCCGCCAATGCCCGTTTAACAAAATTCCTACCAGCAATGTCGTTCCTTTTCAGAAACTGAAATCTTTTTCAGCACTATCTTTCTTGTTCAGAAGAAGAATTTTTTTAGAAGCAGAATATTTTTCCAGCAGCAGCAGTTCGGCAGAGAGGAATTAGAGACAACATGAAGCTAAGCCCCTGTTTGGCGCCCGTTTTTTCCCCATTTTTCAACAGTAATTTGCGTGATGTGTGGGGTCCATGTACATATCCCTTATAATTTCATCTGCTGTTGTCAGGAAAAAATGGCCAGATTTGACCCGTTGCAGTAGAAATTATATTCCATTCCACAAATGCCCTTCAAATTCATTCTTGTAACAAATGTGTACAAAATTTCAAATGAGGACAGAAACGGGAATTGTGAGCCAAAGCTAATATTTTATTACATGGGCCATCGGACACAAATTGATTAGGTGGGTTGCGTGTCCACTTGTTCAACTGTAGCAAAATGAGTTTTGGCCAAAAATGAGAAAAAAACGAGATTCAAACAGGGGCTAAAAAAATTCAAGAAGTCAAAAACGGTGGCTAAGAAAAGCAGGAATTGGCTGGAATAAATACATTAGACACAAAAAAAAATTCAGAGGTCAACAACGGCGGCTGTTAGAGAAAATTGTGGTTGCTTCCATCAATGTTCTTCCACCATGTCTCTCTATGCACAATACTCTTAATCAAACTAGAGATTTTTTTTATAATTTGGAGGGTCCGTACCTTAAACTTTATCGGCACTCCCCCTACATTTTAAACTACCTAGAGGTTTTTTTTTCAATTGGAGGGTCGGTACCTTGAAATTTATCGGCACTCCCCCTGCCTCTTAAACTACCTAGAGGTTTTTTTTCAATTGGAGAGTCGGTACCTTGAAATTTATCGGCACTACCCCTGCCTCTTAAACTACCTATAGGTATTTTTATGTTAAAAAAAAAAAAAGTGCCCATCAAATATTTTCTTCCAGCAAACGAGAAGTCTCTTATCTACATCAACAATGACAAAGACCTCAAGTGCTTGGAGTTCTTCAACTTGGAAGATTTGATTGGATCGATATCTTCAAACTCAATATTCTACCCCATATTGAGTTTGAGGGGATGATGTTAAATATAGAAATATAATAAGGAATATTTTCCATTATATTATTTCCTCTTAGTGTAGGATTATTTCTATAGTAGTTGATTGTGTAATCTTTCCTTTTATATTTATTTCCTTTTACAGTTATTTGTAACCCTATAAATAGGGTCTTCTACATTGTAATATTTACAAGACCACAATAATACAATTTATATTTCTTGACATGGTATCAGAGCTTTATATTTCTTGACACACTACGTATTAATTTTGTTGTCCAAACTAGCAAAAAAATGTTTATTCTTTTAAAAGAAAGACGATAACATTTTCGAGGAGCACATTTTTTGGAAGAATAGATGAATTTTCGCAATTTGACAACAAAATCAATGTATTAATCTCAAAATAAAATAAATTTTTATTCGTTTAAAGAAAAAAGTGAAATATTAACGAAGCACATTTTTTAGAAGAATAAATGAATTTTCTCATTTTGACGACAAAATCAATGCATTAATCCCATTATCTCATCAAAAAATGTTGACAGTTCAATATGTTAATTATGTGCAGAATTAGCAGAAGAACGGATGAAGATAATAAAATGTGCAGAATTTAAAAGCATTCACACTCATTCAAAAGTTGACCCGAATTTGCAGAGAAAAAAAATAGAGACGTGTCTAAAGGATATTATAAAAAATGTCCTAAGATCTCTATCTATTTATCTATCTATATGTAACCTAGGGTCCATTTCCTTTCATTGTAAATGTGGAAAATGGGTAGAAAGAAAATGAATTTTAGGGAATTTAATTGCCTAGAAATTGTTTTATTGGAAATTGTAATTAATTATATTTGATTAGTATGATTTTTCATATGGAAAATATTTAAATTTTGGATCTTTTAGTGTTCGTTTAACTTTGTTTTTTTTTATAGAAATTGTCCATTAAAAGATTTTTATTTTTTTAACAACTGGTGATAAAATTTATTTCAATTGTCAAAAAAAAAAAGGAAAAAATTATGAGAACTTGGAAAACCTTTTTCCCACCACTTAGGAGGGAAAAGGGTTTCCACAAAAGCCTTGAATATGTGCACGTGTGGAGGGAGGTGGGAAAATGTTTTGTCAAGAAAATTAACCATATCAAACACCTAAAAAGTTAGAAAATGAAAAACCAATTCCATTTTCCATGGAATTTCCACCCTATCAAACACAACCTTACAAGAACATTATAAATATTAAACATCTTGCTCGGAGGAAAAGTTACTTCTAATACTAGACTGATAATCTTGACGATATGTACCAAATTTTCCATTTCAATCGGTTCCACTTTCGGCATGCGGGCTCAGGCTTTCTTCTAGCTCGTCAATGACCTCCACGCATATTTATACGTTCCACGTGAGTAAACTAGGACTTAGTTTGTTGGTTCATAAATAGTTGAATACTCTTCAATAATTTGTTATTTTTAAGTGTGAGTTCGTTACTATAGTTGGTACAGAGCAAACACACTGGTCAAAAAACTTTGTTTCATGAAGCCATTGAGAATTAATATGGTGTAAAGATTTGCGGTTCTATCTTAAAAGGCTAACACTGTTAAGAGGAGTAGCATAAAGTTTTATGAGTTGGTCTATATTTTCATCTTTATTCGATATAAAATTTTACCCCTTAACATACACAATCAAGACGATGGCTCATTTGAGCAGATTAATCTTGAAATTCGCGTGTTCTTTTTTTAGTTTTAATCGAATCGAATTACTCGTTTGAATTTAATGGGTTCTAATATCATGTAAAAATTTGAAATTTCATCTTAAAATGTCAATTTTATTAAAAGAAGTAGTCCAAATATTTATAAGTTGGTCTATATTTTCATCTTTATTTGATGTGAAACTTTATCCTTTAAAATATGGTTCTCTTAGACGCCCACTCTAAAAGGACCGGTGCAATGTAATTTTATTGTAATATCCAACATCGTTAAATTAGACTTAGCCTTTGTTACGCGTTGTTTAAAAAGTTGATAAAAATGTAATTCAAAGTCCATAATTAATTTTAATTACAAATCATGAGATACACAATTTTTCAACCATATATTTATCTTTTTTTTTTTTTATCAAAATCTACTAGAATCTTATTTTGAGCGCTGAATTATGGATCTATAATTAGCATTGATATATAATAATCACAAGATAATGATCTATATTGGGGCAGAGACAGAACCCTTCCATCTCTTTTTTGTTCTATATAAAGACAGAATGCACCATAACTAGTTAACACATCAAATCAAAATTACTCCTCCTAGTAGTACTTGCATATGTCTATACTAGGGTTTCCAAATTTAGGCTTCCCATGTTGCTACACCCTCTCTCTCTCTCTCTCTCTCTCTCTCTCTCTCTCTCTATACATAGATAAACATATATGTATATTCTCTCTCTGGCCCTGTATCTAAGTATGGTAATTAATATTTTCATGGGTAAGGGAGGTGACAGAAGAGAGTGAGCACACATGGTGTTTTCTTGCATCATATCTCCATGCTCGAAGCTATGGGTGCTCACTCTCTCTCTGTCACCCCACCTCTCTCTCTTTCTCTCTTTACATATATACGCACAGACACACGGTAGTGATGTTCTTTCAGCAATAAATTTTGTATATATGTATTGTCTAATGATACTTCATTTAGCCCTTTGTTAACATAATTAATCTCTCCTTCTGCAGGTATCCAATTGCTTGTAAATGGCATACTATTGTGTTTTCGACTCAAATCAAGCACAAGAAAGTCCAGTATTAATTCATCGTATATGAAGAGCTCAGTTTTCAGAAAATCATTTCTTGATACAAATAAAGTATTTCTAAATTTTCCATCCCCGGTCGTTTTGGTCCCCCACGTTTTTGTTGCTTTTATGTCTTATCATTTCCAAGTTGTGTGTTTTATGTTTTAGTGCTTGTTGTTAAGCCTCACCTCCGAGGCTCAAAACAAAAAAGCGCAACATGGCAAGCCACGTAAGCAGAAATTCAAACAAAGACTCATGATGTCAAAATACGAAGAAATCAAACAAACCGAAGTCCTTGGCACTCCAAGGCCGAAGTCCAAGTTGAAGCACTGCTAAAACTCTCTACTTAAAGAGCCACCTCAAAGATCCCTCCGAGACTCAAACTCGTCCGAAACTCACAAAGCCGACATTGTCTCTTGTAATAGATTCAAAGATCTCTTAGAAGTGATTGATGTAACGCTTGTAATAAAGTTTGTCAGTGTGTCAGCCTATTGTATAGAACGATTGACCCCTTATCAATATATTAATTGTATGAATGGAAGGTGATGTGAAGCCTAAAGTAGGGAGATGAGGCCGCGTGGTTCTAATCCTATGGTTACCACGACGGTCAAGGCAGTATAAGCAGGTTCTCTTTATAGCTTAAGAAGGGGTGGACGAGAATTTGGACAAACATATATTCAAATACACACTTGAACTCTGAAGAATTTTATTTGATTGAAGATTTCTCGTTTTTCGCTTTACATATTCTTCACAAAAATTTCAACATACAACATAGCAATTTCAATACACATTGTATCTATCATTCACATACTCTTATTATATAGATTGATTTGGTTTCCGTCCGGTGATTGTTGTTAGAGGATTACTTTCGTTTTACCTGCCAAAATTTGAATAGTTTTGTCTATCGCTGCAAAGTATTTCCCGCGTCCATTTCCTCCTTGCAACCGCCATTATTTCGTTAGGAACGCGCTGAAATTGTACTTGATTTGGCGTGAGTGGGCCCAGCATCTATTGGCTCATTTTCTGGAGTCAAGCCTTGTCAATATTTTCACCATGAAAGGGTTTCCACAAATGGTATGAATTTGTTGGGAGCGGTCACTTAATTAGTGCAGGTTTGGTATACTATATCAAACTGAACGCATAATATACAATATTTTAATTTCTTTTTCTTGTTTAATACTGTCAAATCCGCTTGCGAAAAACGCCATTCGGAAAGAGAAGTGGCTGTAATTTATTTGCTGATTACAATATGTGGGCCTTGTAGTTATGCAAATATATTACTGATGTGGATGGTGCATTCAACACATGACAAAGGCACATACTAAAAGCCAACAAGAATAATGTTTCTTTTTCTGCAGAAAAATTTGACCTGGTAACCTATAATGGGTGGTGTCATTGTCTGTTGAAGTATCGCCTTATGTTGTTTTAAATCTTCGGGTAGATTTAGTAATAGACGCAACATAAAAGAGTGGTAAAACGGGTTATGGTCCCATTCTAAATTTATTGGGAACAAGGAGATCGGTTTGTTGTTGAAATGTCATTACAGTCTAAACCTAGACTATCAATCTTTTTCAATTTATAGAAAATCAGTGAGGCTCCTAATAACATTCATTTTTTTGTGTTGAAGACAAATTTGAATAAGTACATATTTGCGTCTCCTTTCTAGCAACTAAAACTTTTAGACACCCGTTTATGAAAATTATGCATGCGTTAAACATTTGGCCCTCGCTTAATGTAGTTAAAATTAGTGTTTTAAAAAATGTAAAATGTTGTTAGATGTGAAGGCTAACCTTCAAGGTTTACGAATCTAAGCGTAAAAAATACGTGTCTTATTTTTAAAATTATTTAATAATTAAAATAATACATACCAAATATCTAAAATTATAAATTACTATATTTACTTAATAATTTCTATAATTAGTCAATTGTACAATTTTCAAATTTTCTAAAAGCAAAAACTGTTTATTTTTCATAGTTTCATCTTTAAACTGACATCTCCTACTTGAAATTTCGTAACATGTTTTCATTTTTTACTTTTGTACAAATAAAGTCATTTAAAAATTTGAAACCAAGGTCAAATAAAGGCTTTTAAAAAAAGGAAGAGCTAAAAAATATTAATAATGGGCCACTAGACGCTCATTGCCAAGGCATGAACCTCATGCCTAGGCGCCGTTTAGGAGGACATTTTAGAATGCTGGCTAAAACTTATAAGATTTTTAATGAACTTTGATAAAAATTAATAAAATGTATGGTTAAAATTTTGATAAAAGTTGTAGGTTCCATACAATGTGTGGTTAAAATTAAACCTATGTTTGTCTTTCATTAAATCAAAACTCTTTTTTTCTCGAACTCATTTTAAACTACACGTTCACACAATAAAATATTTTACACGTAAACTTACAATTTTTTTTTCTACTTTTTAATCACACATTTTCAAAAAAGTTATTATTTTAAAACTCATTTTCCTAAAAAAAACTCTTTTTTAGGGGAAGACAAATAGAAGCTAAATGTTGACATTGACATAGATTTTTATCAAAATTTTAAATTACTTGGAACAGGATTTAAAAAAAATGAATTTTATATGCACATAGGGGAGGGGGGAGGAGGGGTGGAAATTACGTCTCCAAGTACAAAGAGACTTTGCCATGTTTGATTTTAACTAAAAATCAAAATTTTAGTATATTTTAATAAAAATTGATGAAACGTGTGACTGGAAAAGTTATGTATCTCACGAAATGAAGGTTGAAAAAGAGTTTTAGAGTTTATAAAATGGAAAAATTAAGAAATAGAGGCAAAATTTGTACGACAAGTTATCTTGCTCGTGTTTAAAACTTTGAAACTAACTTGACTGTAGAGGAATGTATTGGGACCGATACTGAAAATTGTACCCGACAAAATATTCTTCGCAAACCCGACAAACTTTCCGGACGTTTATTGATTTATCGGCAGATCGAATGAGGAATCACAAAATCAGTAGCGCTGATTAATTATTGTCAAAATTCACTAGCAATTGGAAAACATGTCGACGGTGTACATATTGGAGCCTCCGACGAAGGGGAAGGTGATAGTTCCGACGTCGTATGGCCCGTTGGACATCGAGCTTTTGCCGAAAGAGGCGCCTAAGGCGGTCCGGAATTTGTCCAGCTCTGCATCGAGGGTTACTATAACAACACCATCTTCCACCACGTCGTCAAACAATTCCTTGTACAGGGAGGTGACCCCACCGGCACGGGCCAAGGTACAGCAATTTCTGATCATTTTTATCTATGTATATGCATCATACATATTTACACGTGTGTTTGTGTGTATTTCCGCATACATAACAGAGTTAGGAAGTACCGTACTGTGAGTAATTATATAATGCGACTCTATTTGATGGTTCGATTGGTCTGATTTAACATCTTATGGTTTGCTCAGCAATAGCAGTTCACTTATTCAGAAATAATATAAAATTGAAAGGGGTAGATTTTTAACAGGCCTTTAGTATGAATACCTATGCGTGCATAATTAGTTCATTCATAGTTTTGTTTATGGGAGAAGAAAAAATGTTGCATAAATTGTGCGTTTTTGAGGGGTGTGGGGGTTCTCGAAGTAAAACTTAAAAGTGAAAATCGTGCCAGGTAAAAATTGGACAGGAAAAAAAAAATTCCTTGGGCCGGAGGGTGAGTTTATTTTCTCCTGTAGTACTGTTAATTGTATTTGAGAGGCTTAGTATCTAGTATCATGCAATGAAACACAATGTGCAGAATTGACTTGTATATTTCGAATGCATGTTTCCATTACCGTTTGCATTCAGGCGGTGAAAGTATTTATTGTGAGGTATTTGCTGATGAATTCCATTCTCGTCTAAGATTCAAACACAGGGGTTTGGTTGCATGTGCTGGTGCTAGCTTGCCAAACTCAAATGTAATCCAATTCTTCATGACGTTAGACCGTTGTGAATGGCTTGACAAGAAGCATACAATTTTCGGAAAAGTAATCACATTCATATTTATCAGGAAAAAGACTTTGTTTATCGTTTCTGAAGAATTCTTAATTGTGATGTGACACAATTTTTTGTTTATGGGTAACTGGAGATTCAATATAGAGGGTGTTTGGTGCATATTAAAATCAGATTTTAAGTAGATTGTGATCGAAGTTTTTGAAATGTGTTGTTGAAAAGATGTGGGACCATGAAAGATGTGGTTAACATTGATTGTTTAACTTTGACTTAAAATTAAAATAAGATTAAAATCTGGCCCAAACAGGCTCATTATCTCTTAAGGCTAGGAGAGGTAGAGACCGATAAGGATGACCAACCATTAGATCCGCCAAAAATATTATCAGTTGAGGTACTAAAGTTGCTTTTGTCTTGAAATTTTGTACTTTAGTGTTTGTTTTTGTGGATATCTAGTCACACTTGTCCGTATGAGAGAGTATATAAAGTCAAACATTCCTTTAATTTGCATAGGCACAGCCCATATACAATAGAATTTTGCTCTATCTTCGAGGGAATAAAATGAAATTATCCTTTTTTTGATACGTTTGAAGTTATGTATTCATCTTAGCATTAATAGGTTGTTCCCATTGAAAAAAAAAATAGTGGTTGGTTTTCATGTGTAGACGTTGCATTGCGTTCTTGCTGTGACAATATGAATATATATGATGTTTATTACTGTTGCATTTCTTATTGATGCTTGGCTATTTTTATTTGATCTTATTCTCTCACTTTAGCAATGATAGAATTGTACCTTGAGATTGCTGCCACATTTTCTCCTTGGAACCATTTCATAGGTATTATGGAATCCATTTGATGATATTGTCCCAAGAGTAGCCCCTTCAAAGACTTTGCCGTCAACATTGGATGGTGGAAGGAGAGATACAAAGCAGAAAGCAACTAAGTAAGTCCATTTTCTTGACTCTGCGAGAGACATAGTTGCTTGAATAGTGAAACTTATTGCTGTAAAATTTTAACTATGTATGTTCTTTTTGGGGTTTGTTGTGCAGAAAATTGAACTTGCTGTCATTTGGAGAAGAAGCTGAAGAAGAGGAGAAGGAACTGGCAGCTGTCAATACCAAGATCAAGAGCAGTCATGACGTGTTGAATGATCCTTGCCTCCTAAAGGATGAAAACTGTGATAATAATTTGGTAACTATCCAATTTGTCAGTTGTGGTTTACTGTGATATACTATTTCTGTAACGATATTACCTGAACAATGTATGATCTTAGTCTCATAGTGTAAAAGAACATAATGATAGAAGGAGATACTAAGTTAAGATTGACACCTCTAAATAATTAACTTCATTAAAATCTAATTCTAATTGGAAAAGCACGTAAACCTTGACGCTGCATCTTTAAAAACTTTTTTCCTTTTTTTTTTCCCTATTTATGCATTGTCATCTTTTAAACTAAGTTCCATGCCACATATATCATTTCTATTTTTTCAACCCCTGACTGAACTAGAATTTTAGTGGAAAAAAATTCAGTTTATTGAAGAGAGAATTTTTGATGGTTATATAGTCAAGAAAACGAATATCAGACAAAGCAGAACAATTATTTTTTATGTGCATGCTAATCGTGTATGCATAAGAGAGAATTCTGTCATGATTCTGTCTGTTATATCATTAACTAAAATTTGTCTGTCTAATTTTTGAATTTCGAAGTACAAGGAACAATTTAAGGTGAATGAATGCACACTCCGATTTACTTCACGAAATAGTTTCTTGTTTAAATTTCTGAGGACGGTGTCAAAATTTTAGGCTAAGTTCTTGAAATGATAAAGATGTGTAGGCGAAAAAAGTTCCCAATTGCTTTTCGATAGGATGAAGCAAGGCCTACTGTGAGAACCAACACGCAGACCTGCAGTAATTGTAAGTGTGAAACCTAAAACAGCAACAACAATATCAGTAATAACATACTCCCATTATCCAAAGCTGTATGGCTGCATGGGTAAAAAAAAAAAAAGCATCCGGAATGCTTCCTGAGAGCACTCTGCTTGAGAGAGGACAACAGCAAAATAATTCTGTTTAGATGAATTTCATCAAGAAAGCAGTATAACCATTTGGAGTAGATCAACGAAGAAAGTGGAAGGATGTGGAGAAAATTTAAGATGACATTGCACATGCTAGGATAATTTGGCTCCAGAAAACTGATAATGTACTTGGCAATCCAATTTAGTCAAAGGTCAGTAACAAAGAATGGGGATAAACCGGTTGCTCAATTGGTCGGGTTTTGGATTTGCTCCCCAATGGCCACCAGTTCGAGTCCCCTCAGGGCACTGAGGTAAGTACCCGGTCGTAAATTTCAGAGTCCCGTGGAATTAGTTGAGGTGCGCGCAAGCTGGCCCGAACATCTACGGTTATCAAAAAAAAAAAAAAACCAAAGAACGGGGATAATTTCAAAATTACAAAGTCTAGTTGGAAATACTAGCTAATTGAAATAAAGCGAAAAGAGTGGTTATAGTGTCCTAGATGCATGTACTCAATGTTCTTGTGAATTCAGAAAATTAATTGAGCTGCGCGCAAACTGGCCCGAACATCCACGGTTATCAAAAAAAAAAAAAAACAAAACAAAACAAAGAATGGGGATAATTTCGAAATTACAAAGTCTAGTTGAAAATACTGGCTAATTGAAATAAAGCGAAAAGAGTGGTTATAGTGTCCTAGATGCATGTACTCAGTATTATTGTGAATGCAAAAAATTTGTTAAATTAATATACAGCTACCCTTCTATTTCTAAACATGCATGTCGGAAGTCTGTTGGAATTATAAATTCCAATTGTTACTTACAATATTTGTAAAAGAGATTAATGTGCATCTTACAAGTGCTGCTGGAGTTTTAAATGCAAGACGACTCTGAAGGAACTTACTAATGCAGAATTCAGCCAATGCATCAATAAAAAGGGATGTGCAGTTAACTGTCAGGGAAGCTTTGAGCACAAAGAGGGAAGAACAATTGAAACAATCGGAGGCTGGATTCCCCAAATCCCTTGACCATAGTGATGAAGATGAAGCTAGTTTTGATGCACGAATGCGTCAGCAAATACTGAGAATGAAATTTATTAAAGATTTTTTCCTTTAAGCTATTTGAGAGTTATCCAACTTGAGTTATGAGTACGAATGGTTTCTTTTTCATTTTTCACATGGATAGTTCAATGTGCTCATCGGCGCCTGACTGTTCTTCTTGTTGCTGGATATCTCGTTCGTACACATCTTCTCTTTGTTTCCCGGGCCACGGAGCTTGGAGATTTGCCTATCGAACAACAATTACACGGTGGTGAGTTGAATTATCTGCAGAATTTTATATCAATTTTTTTTTTATTGTAAATGTTTCATTTTGGCTCAGTTCCCTGCCCTGCTGCATGCTCAGGAGTCCACTTAACTCTCAATATATTTTTGGTTTGATAGGATCAGCCTTCTTCAATACTTGAATCAGCTTCCACATTAATTTTCACTAAACCATTAATAAGGCCATGGTATTTATGTTCATCAGAGGCTTGCCCCCTCCCACCTTCTGTTTTGGAATTTTTAAACTCCACGAACTTGTTATTTTAATGACAACAATACACTTTTTACTGCCGATTTGGTGCAGACATTCATATCAATGATCTCATTTTGTTCTTTGGCTATGACCATATTGAATGTTTCATTTCGCTCGTTAACTGAGCATAGAAATTCATGGATGTTAAAAGAAAACATACAATTTTATAATCGATTTCATAAAGTCAAATTTTTTTTATAGAATCACATCCTAGAGGTGTGCATAAAGCAACCTTCATTTGACTGCTCAAGAGTGGTACATGAGCCAAACATCCATTCTAAGTGGAAATACAAATTAATAGAAAATGAAACATATTCTAACATAAGTACTTATTTCTTCAGAGAACATTAAACTAGTTGTATTTCAGACCTCTCTCTCTCTCTCTCTCTAACTTTTGAATCACACCAACTATGTGGATTGATTGTGTTCAAATAGTGTTGAGAGACCACTTTGTGTAGATGTTGTGCTGGGGAAATTACACTTCAGCTATTTTATATGATCCCTTGTGAATGAAATAAAAATATGGATGCCTTCACTGAAGTTCTTATGCTGGAAGTGGTAATTTTGAGCTTCCTGTTCATCATTGGAAATGGTAAACAGGAATAGAGTATTGTTAATGGCTTATGATTTGAAATAGCTTAGAGGGGAAGTTATTCTTCCTCTGAGACACTATCATTGAGAGACAGAAATTGGAATTACTGGTTGAGCAACGAAACTCATAAGTTACGTAGTTTCTTTATTAAGGGTAATTTGGACTTTTATGTTTTCTAAGGTTTTACACTTTATATAATCTCTTTGTAATCTTTTTGTCATTATTGAATAGTACGACTTCATTTAGCAATCCTTCTAAGAGTTGACCCTGATGAGTGTGTAGAGGTACCACCTGCAGGCTGTCACACTTAATTTATCCCACCTCCCTCCCCTCCCCTCCCCTCCCCTCCCCACCACTCCAAAATTAAGAATAAAAAATAAAAAGAACGAGAATGTTGGAAAATGAACACCAAAGAAATTAAAAAAAGGAGAGGTGGCTGTTATACTCCCCTTTCTCTGATGCAAGCTGAATATCCAAATTAGAACATCAAAATCATACTTTGAAATTATTCTAGATAAGCTCAAATCATTTGAAGGCATTGTAGCAGGTATGAAATGAAGAGCTGTGAACAACTGCTACAGACTGTCATAGAATTAACAGAAGAAAATATTGTTAGCAATATTGTCGAGTTCATAAAATGGAAACCTAGGCTGTTGTGCGGACAACCCCAATAAAGTGTATCAACAATTCTGCCCATTTAATGAGGCAAGCCCCTCCTCAGGCAGATTCCTCCTTGTGCTCCTCAGCCTACGGGGTATTAGCAGCCGTTTCCAGCTGTTGTTCCCCTCCCAAGGCAGGTTCTGACGCTTCGTGCATTTTTGCAAGCAGTCTATGACCAGTTCAAGGTAATGATCTCTCACTTTGCATTGCATCAGCTAAGCATTCTTTACCAGTTGTATGATGCAGCCATTGTAATCCCTGATGCTACCAACCAATATTTTTTGTCCTTTAATGGTAAGCAAACTTATCAAATGTGTCCTGATAGTTGTTTGCAATTGTTTGGCATTCTAACATACCTGGAACTGGCATGCTACTTATAATAGTATACGTTCATTATCCTCTGTCTTGAGCATCTATGGGACAATACATGTATTTTTGATCATTTACAGTTACATTTGGCTTGTGTAGAGCGTGGATGATCTGGGGATTGTGCAGCATCACCACCAAGGTATAGGCTATACTTTTTTTGAAGTATGATGTTTTGTTGTTTATTGTCATTCAGTATCTTGTGTGATCAAGATAAAACAAATATTGCAAAATCCTGTCAGTTTACATTGTACCAAGGGGTTCTATATATCATCTTCAGCACCTATGTATGGGCTACATTCATGCAACATGCAGATGTTGATAAATAATCATGCAATTGTAGCACATCTAACCATGTGCATGTTTGACTAAACTTAAATTGTAATTTAAGTTGGTCATACATACTTTTTATCTACACATTTGGTAAGATCAATAACTATAGACTTATTATCCACATATTTTTTTTCCCAAGCATAATCTATATTCTGTTAACTACATGGGCGTGCTGCTTGTGTTGACAAAAGATATGTATGTACTGATACTGCTCGGGAACAAGATCATACCATTGTTTAGGACTTTTCGTCTACCACAAGTGTCTATGCACATTATAGGCTTCTAAAAACTTCGTGCAACTTTACCTTGTCACTCTTCTTCGGCTCAGTTTCTCAAGACATACTTGCATTCATTTCTATATGTGCGGCTCCTACAACTTAGTTGTCAAGTACTTCGTTGAAATACTGGATAGAAACTATTTATGGTGGAATTAGATTTAAAGAGTCATTTCTGCCGAACTAAATAATTCTGCTTTCAATTTACTTCAGGAAATTTCACCTAGCATTGGTTTGATAATTCAAATTTAAAGGCTATATTTCCCCTCATCCAACTTTAACTAGTTTCAGGCAATAGTCAGTGCTGAAAAGATGCAGCACTTAGCTTCTTCTCGTTGTTTCCTGTCTTTGTGTATTAGCATGATTAGTTGCTCATGGGCATTCAAATTAATTATTTTGATCACTTGAAATGGCTAGACAATCGATATTAACTTTTGAGTGAAATATGGTGTCTCTCTTTTATATTGTGCATTACTGATGTGTGATTTTATTTGATAGTCACAAAATTTGTTTAGTTTTTATTCCTTTTAAGTTGCTAGTAGGTTTTGTTCCTTTAAGTTACTTGGAAACAGTGTGACTTAAAGAATCTCAAGATTATAACACAAATTTATGTTTACCAGATCCGATGGTGAAAATCAGGACGAACGACCAAAAGTGGATAAGTTGTTTTTAAAGAGAAAGGGAATAGGATCAGAAGCCATGGCTGAAATCACGGCTAATGCAGATGCAGACTTACAGTTGCTGGGGGAAGTTGAACGAGAAAGATGGCTGCAAAAACAGAAAAGGTGCAGGCTTCAAGGACAGGAAGATGAAGTATGCCTGAGAAATTAGCGCTTGATCTTATATTTTCTTCTCCCATTCTGAACACTTTTTTCACTTTTCCCCTGATGGAAAATGGCTGCAATATTTTGTTTTTGTTGATAATTATGATTTTAGCTTGACTTACAATAATTAGGAAGTGACATTTATTAGCAAGTTGGCCCTCCGGGACGGTGGTTGTGGGGTTGGGCAACCTAGATCATACCTTCTGTCTATAGGGAAAGTATGTTTGAGAGGCATGCTAGGAAAACACAGTTTTCGAATTTTTGTTTTGCAGAAAAGGTCCCCTGTGCATATTAATACTGCTTATAAGTTGAGCTCTCAACTTTTGAAGGATGAAAAAAAAAAAATGATAAGCGTTGGTCCAGGTGACTGCTGAAAGAATGGGGATTCATGATGCATCTATAATTATCTTAAAATATATTAAAATTAGGGATTAAACAAATAGTAAAAAGAGGGTGTCAAGTTTTAGGTTTGAACCTTTTATGTGGAGATTTTTTTTATTTTTTTTATGTTATCCTAATTTTCCCTGTTTACCTTCTTATTTTCATTCTTAGTACATTTACTTATTAGTGTATTTCATGAGTGATAGGAGCTAGCAAAACTTGATAAATAAAGAAAAAAGGGGAAGGAAAATTGAGGGAAAACATGCATATCAAGGACAAGCTTCAAAACGGAAGAACAAGAATTCTGTTTCCATAATTATCCAATACTCCTAAGGGTTCGTCAACATCCTTAACATTCTTAACTGTGTTTTCCCAAGAAATAAATAATCACAAATTGTGATCTCCCATTTTCTACAGTTTCTTTTTCTCTGAAACCAATGGAATATATTTGGTAATTCGTAATCTTGTTAATTGCAGAAATCAAGCATTTAAAGTAGATATTATTGTTCCAGTAAGTGACTTGTGATGGTTTTGATTATGTTAATAAAGATTAGCTGTTTTGTTTTCAATTTGAGATGCTGAACTATATGCATATGACCAAAATTTGTTATGTTATAATTATCATAAGCTAGTCTTGTGATGCAATGCAATATTCTTAATCATGTATTTGCCCGTGTCTCATGCATGATGGGTGCATCATCTATGGAACAGGAAAAAGGGAAATAAAGAAACTTGACCAGATAATGGTACTAGTTTTAAGTTTTAACTTCAGAATGTAAGTCTTGGAATATGCTAAATTTTAAATTTTCATTTTTCCCAAAAAAATGACTGCTTTGATGTCAATCTGATACGGGAGATAAAGTCCCCGACCCCACTTTTTGCCAGGGAT
Source organism: Fraxinus americana (assembly GCA_035079005.1). Taxonomy (NCBI): domain Eukaryota; kingdom Viridiplantae; phylum Streptophyta; class Magnoliopsida; order Lamiales; family Oleaceae; genus Fraxinus; species Fraxinus americana. The sequence continues at coordinate 4,774,973 of CM068713.1, read as the reverse complement.
CAATTAGTGGACCTATTCATTAATTGTGCCCTCTTCTGCATTCTTTTACAGGATAACAGGTCTCGAAGTGGTGACTCGAACGACTATGTGGTGCATGACCCTCTTTTGGAGAAGGGAAAAGAGAAATTCAACAAAATGCAGGCCATGCAAAAACGACGAGAATGAGAATGGGTTGGCAAATCTCTCACTTGATCTCGAGTTCAGTTTTATGCTCAGCTTTCAGAACAAAATTACTAATGACAAAGCAACTACTACGGTAGAACGATGCTTAACAAGGTGAAAGTTCCCTTCTGCGTGAATTGTATTGAGCACAACTAAACAGTTAGGATATGTTTGGTTAGCAGTAACGAACGGATAAGAATGACACTACAATAGACAAGATTTTAGTTTCTTTTCTTCATTGATCTTGTCAACCAAACGTGACATAAATGTGCAGGTGCTGCTTCTATACTTTTCTTCTTTTATGTTTAAACTTTTATTTGACCCGTGGCCGTTCAATGCAATTCGAAATGTACCAGGCAAAAGATAATATCATCCTTGTGTCTTCCTTTATGTGCATAACTCATGTTACTTCTCTTCATTTCTGTCTCAGATAGTTACCAAATCAATTTTGCTGCTTGCTTTTGCTCTCCTCTTGTCGGCCCCGCTTGCCACGGATCAGTGTCCCGTGGCCGTTTGATCTATCTGATGTCATCAATGCATGAATCTGAAGTATATGTCTGCATCATCTGATCATTCAGGTAATAAATATCACGTGTGTTGGGAGGGTGGTCTCTTACATGTAGTAGAAAAGCATTCAATTTTGGTTCTCTTCCATCTAATCCTTTACCAGTTTATTTTAATAATTTTTTTTTGTTTTTTTTTTGATAATGGAGAGAAATCCCGTAGTCATCCTTCTATAGTAATAGAACAGGGTTAAAATCAGATTCGATTGCTGCTATGGACTTTATTTAACATAAACTGCATGAATAAGACTTGAAAACTGATTGCAATCTCATCCTCATATTGACCTACGTAATTCCTTTCTATCTCACACAAATGTTCTTGTTTATTTTTGGAAGTTCCATTATGAATTATTTAAATTTAATTTTCTTCACTAGGCATTTGTCTATAATAATCCAAAATGACTCATTTTAATTTTGAAAATCATGCATGCAACACAAGCTAAGGATGTAATGGGAAACCTGAACCAGTGAACCTCTGACGTTTTAACGCACATGAGGCATGACCCACTTGGAGTTGATCTTGGAAATTGACAGGAAAAATAAAAATTTTTGACAAATGGGAAACCGTAGCATGATCACATGTTAGTGAAAACATTTACCAGAAATTCACATGGACCCTTTTGACTATTTGCTGTCTTGAGTTTTCCCATTTGATTTTATATAGCTGTTCCCAAGGGCATATTGTCTGCCTTTTCTAGAATTTATGGACCTTTTGGATTAATCTTGTCCAATTTTCTTGCAGGGTGGATTTTTCCAAGAAAAACAAATCAGACTTTGTATCGAATTGTGTATATGCTCGTGTTAGAATTTTGGCTCGGTATGCCCTTTGCAGTCGCAGATAACGCGTTGGCCTTCCTATTTTCCTTTACTTTTCGCCGAACATTATTGGGCAGTAATAAAAAAAGTCGAATCTTGTTTATTGTGCTATTTAATTTTGTCTATTATTTCCTTGTCTATTAAACAATATTCAAGTTTCTATAGACGGTACTGACACTACTCAATTCAAGTTAACGAAAAGAATACGCTCCTATTCGAGTCCCATTATATAAAAATTTATTGTCAATCACGCATTCTCTTAAAAAAATAATGGTGAGTTCGTACAAATTTCCATTTTTTATTTTTTATATTTGAGAATTGAATACGGACTGGAAATAAAGTTAAGAAAAAAATGAATATTGTTTCAGGTAAGCCTATCGGAATTTTTACCTCTAGATAATTTTTTTTCATTCATAAATCAGGTCAATCTTCATATATTTTCAGGCTGGATTGTTCAATCCAACTCAGCTAGCTTATTACGTCCCTATTTAAACCCTATTTTTTGAAGAATGAATTTTGTAAAAAATATATATTTTCAAAAATGTATGATTAAAATTACATATAAGATTATTTAATTTAAAAATACGTGATTGAAAATAAGTTTGGAAAAAATGAATGGAACTCAATAAAAATTAAAACTAGTCAATTCATGAATCAGTTCAAACTGAATCAGGTCGATTTTGGTATCGTCACGAAGGTAGGAAACGGCTTATTTTAACATTAATATTGCCGACCACATCCAGGATTGAATTTCGCAGAGATTTCAATTTTTTTAACTTTTGTTGACTTTGTAGTACATTGCTTTATCTCTGTCTATTCCATTTTTCATTGTGAATTAGTAAGCATCACACAATGTGCCACCACGAATAAGAGTTGTGGAGCATACACTTCTTGTTTTCTTGAATAAAGAAACACAAAAGTATTGGATTGGTTCAATATTTGATAAATTACGACATATCGAATAAAGTATCCACTTTTAACTTTTGCGTAACTGAACTTTGACTTAAAAACGGAAACTATTCAATATAAAGCTTTTCTCTATATTAATCGAGATATGGTAGGTGTACAGGTTTTTTACAGTCGAATTTTCATTCATCCTTACCAAAAAACACAAAAAAAGCACCACACACATACTGCGTTGGCTCTGTAATTGTTCATATTACTCAACTCAACTCCACCCCACCTAACCTTACTACACGCCCCACCTCTTCTTCTTCTTCTTCTTCTTCTTCTTCTTCTTCTTCTTCTTCTTCTTCTTCTTCTTCTAACCCTTAGCCTAACAACTCTATTAGAAAAATGGAGTTAGTAGACCACTTGACTTGATTCTTTGTATGGAATGAATGAGAACTAGAGAGATCAAATTATGCATGAGTTAAATTTTTTATTATACTGTTGAATACTTTGTACCAAATAATATTAGAGTTCTTAACTGTTTGGATTGACTATATTTTTTGAATTTGAAATATGTCTTTGACTTTTGTGGCCAAAATCTAGAAGCCTATTTAATCAAAAATCTATTATTTCTATGATCCAATTCTAACATTCGAGAGGATTCTACCATTACCCTACTTTCTAACCATCGATGGACGAATGACACATTTTTTAGCTGCTATTTTCTTGTTCCAATGCTATAGTCAAATCGGCAATAAATTTAAACAACAACAAATGAAAATGCGACCCTCGAGCGACAAGATCATGTAGTCTATTCAAAGAGCTCTCTCTCACAAAGTTATATGAATGTGTGTGAAAGAAAGAAAATGTAGAAAAATTCGAAAAAACGAAAAATTTATAGGAAAGAGGGACTGACAGTTTGGTCTTCTTTAGGTACAAATCAAAGTCATCGTAACACACCATACCATAGAAAAAAACTATGGATTCCAGGTCAGAGATAATCGGACTTGGAACTTGGTGTGTGCTCCGTGACAAAATGGATGGAAATTTTCTCAAATAATTAGGCTGGAATTTTTTGTTTTATTATTGTGATAATTGGTTAGAAAAGAAAACTACAAATACTAGAGTTTTCGGTTGGCATCAAGAAATTAATTTACATTTAGTTTCAATTGTGCTAAGATTTAATCAGCAGTTTCTTTACGAACGTACCTTTTTTCTTATTATCGATATGTCTTAAAATGATCGAGGAAGTATATATTATAACAACCGCACTTAGATTATCAAAGAAACCAATATGCGTATGCAAAATTGATTCAAAAGTTTATCGAGTGTGTTTGATCCTCATTTTTTGTCCCAAGTATATTTTGAAATAATATTTTGTTGAAGAATGTGCAGTTCAAAAATAATGAAAAATTTTGAGTTTGTGCGAAATATTATTTTATTGAAAAATACGTGGTTGAAAGTAAGAGAAAAAAATATATTTTGAAAATAACGAGGATCAAATAAGGGTCAAATATGTCATTTTACGAGGACAAAATGTAGCATGGATTTCAATTTTGATTTTACTTTGTTGACTTTGTAATCCTTTCTTCACGGTGAAGAATCAAAGATCCTTCTCTCTCTTCCTACTCTCAATCTAGAAGAAAACGAAAGTAATGTTTTTTTTTTTTTAAATATAGGATCTGGACAGTTAAATTTTAAGGTTAGTATTTTCAAAAGTTAGTTAAATAAAACTACATCTGAATAATTGTATTTCAGCCACGTTATTTTGAAAGAATGTATTTTGAAATAAAAAAGGGCTCATAATTATTTGGTATCAAAGTCGGGAGTGGAGAAGACGAATATATTTTTTCTCTGTATATCAAATTTCTGAAATTAAAGATATTTACAAACACATTTTTTACAGAAATATAATTTATTTCTTTCTTGAATTCTACCTTGTGCCAAAATTGAGGTAAAAAACAGATGACAAATGTACACTCTTATCACATTACACGTGGAAACTTTATACCTGCTAGAATTTCCTCGACAAATTGAGTTTGAATGCTTACTCATTGGTCCGATAAAGATAGATTTACTTTTTTTTTTTCTCATTTATTTTGTTCAGAGTATAAATATTTTTTTATTTTTCTAATATGATCACATTTAATTTACTTTATTATTAAAAAATATAAACTAATTATATTTAAATTATTATTTAACGTAGGGGTGTATTAGAAAAAATTGTAAGAAAAGTTTATATTTTTAACTATATTTATTACATTTTCTTAATTTGTGTGAAAATAGAAATAAATCTATCTTTATTGCGTATATGTTTGGTACAAAAATATTAGACATGATTAAATAATACTGAATAAAGAAACATTTTTCAATTTGATTACTTACCAAATATGAAAGGAATAAAAGAAAGTTGCTTGAATGAGTATTAAAATTTGGAATGGAACTTTGCTAAATTCTCGTGGACATGAGTCGAGTATTCAAATTTGGAACTTTGCATGAATGTGGCGATGGGTCAGTCGAGGAGATTCAAATTGGCAATTTGGCACGGCTCTTTGATTTCTTGTGAACATGAGGCAGACTTTTCTTTTTAAGAAATTAATAAAATAAGCAAAATAACGAGTCGATTTGAGCTCAAGACAAATTAGCTCATGGAAAAATCGAGTTTGACTCAGTCCAGTAGAGTAGGGACGGGCCACAAGCAGCTCGTCCCGTTTGTCATCCCTACCATTTTCAAATTTCAATCCAATTTAACTCAGAGCATATTAATTTTTTTTTTATTTTTTTATTTTTTTTTCCTTAAAAAATCCACATATATATTTATTTTTTTTTTTTAAATCTTTCACGGGCCGGGTTCGGGGCGGAGCAACCCCACCCCGCCCCGTGCCCCGCCCCGCGACGGGGCACCCCATATCGCCCCGCCCCGCCCCGCCAACCCCGTCGGGGCGGTTTTTTTCGCCCCATTCGGGGCGGGGCACCGTCGGGGCGGGGCGGGACGGTTTTTTTTGCCATCCCTAGTGTATATAAACAAATAAGTAAAATAATTCTTAAAGTTAGAAAAAAAAATTAATATTTATTATTATATTATTACCGAACAATGTCCCAAAGGAGATTCATCGAACAACGTTCTACTTGATAACTCTCTCGCGTCACCGTCTTTAACCTACCTTTTTTTTTCTCTTTCTCTCTCCCTAAACCACGTTCACACCTTAGCACATGTTTTCTCTCTCTATATCTATATCTATATCTACCTCTATCTATATGTGTATAAATACTTTGGCATAACTTTTCAAACTCTCATTCTGTAGCTTGACAATTTTTTAATGTGTTCACATTTCCATTCACACATTCCGTCGAACAAATTAAGTGTACAAGTGTGTGAAGCTTGTATTGTACCCAGAAAAATCCAATTACTCCACTTTTTGCATTGTTGCATCTTGTTCTTTACATTTTCCTAAATTTTTGAAGAAACCCATATCGAAATGAATGAAAACAAGCTGAAAAGGCGAAGGAAAAGGGAGAATGCAAGCATTATTGATGAAGAAACTGGTGAAAATCAGGGTGGGGTGAAGACGAAAGAATTGAAGGAGATATTAACTTCATTGATTTTGCTTGACGATCAAGGAAAGAACGAGCAAGAAGAGTTCGCTAAGGCGAATAGGGAAGAGAGGATTCAATTCGAGGAAAATCAGAAGAAAAAAAGGCGCACAATGATGGATTATTACTCGAAATTTCAAGAGAGTCATGAAGATTTGGATCAAATTGATGGGGTTAGAAGAAGAAAATCTCGCGCTAATGCTCTTACTGTTGCAATTGGTGCAATAACAATGGAGAATTCAGTTTCAATTTCTGATGAGACTAGTGTAGATAATCGAGGTAATACAACAGCCAAGGCCGGCGCTGGTCCCGGCCGGCGGCTCTGGGTTAAGACTAGATCGACAGATTGGTGGGATCAATGCAACAGTCCTGAATTCCCTGAAGAGGAATTCAAAAGGGCATTTAGAATGGGGAAAAATACATTTGAAATGATATGTAATGAATTGACTTCTGTTGTGGCAAAGGAGAATACTATGTTGAGGGATGCAGTTCCTGTTAAGCAAAGAGTGGCTGTATGTATATGGAGATTGGCCACGGGGGAGCCTCTTAGGCTCGTTTCGAAGCGGTTTGGATTGGGAATTTCGACTTGCCATAAGCTCGTGCTCGAGGTTTGTTCTGCCATAAGGAAGGTTTTGATGCCCAAGTATTTGCAATGGCCAGACGAGGAGAATGCGAGGAGGATTAAGGATGAGTTTGAGGCGATTTCCGGGATACCTAATGTGGTTGGATCAATGTATACTACTCATATACCGATCATTGCTCCTAAGATTAGCGTGGCTGCGTACTTTAACAAGAGGCATACTGAGAGAAATCAGAAGACTTCGTATTCGATTACTGTTCAAGGTGTTGTTGATCAGAGGGGAGTGTTTACGGATATCTGCATTGGTTGGCCGGGATCAATGCCTGATGATCAAGTTTTGGAGAAATCCGCGCTTAACCAGAGGGCGAATGCAGGTCTCTTGAAGGGTGTTTGGATTGTTGGGAGCTCTGGATACCCTCTAATGGATTGGGTATTAGTGCCTTATTCGCAGCAGCATTTGACGTGGACGCAGCATGCTTTCAACGAGAAGATCGGGGAGATTCAGAGGATTGCTAAGGATGCGTTCGCGAGAGTGAAAGGGAGATGGGGCTGCTTGCAGAAAAGGACTGAAGTGAAACTTCAGGACTTGCCCGTGGTTCTTGGAGCTTGCTGTGTTCTGCATAATATATGCGAATTGAGGAACGAAGAAATGGAGCCGGATCTAGACTTCGAGCTTGTGGACGATGAAATGGTCCCCGAGATTGGTTTGAGATCAGCTAACGCGATGAAAGCTAGGGATACGATTGCTCACAATCTTTTGCATCATAACCATGCGGGGACATCGTTTCTATCATAGGAAAATTGCATCTCTTTCTGCAAATGCAGTGTTGAAAAAAATTGGACGTAGACGATCACAAAATTTATGGGTAATAATGTTTAATTGTTGTTTTTGTTGAATGAATATTATATTTGGACATGCGTTGTGGCTTTGTACAATTGTCACAATTTCTTCAAAGGGGACTAAAAGCAAGTGTTTTTATTTTTTGAGAAAATTAATGATTGTTGTCTCGTAGGATGGAGGATTCTATCAGACACGTGTTGTGTTATAGGTTTAACTTATAACCTGTAGGTGAACTTTATTAATTAAAAGAAAAAGACGTTGTCTTGTATTCTTATCATTACTCTTATGATGAATAATATTTTTTAAAGTTGCCTTCAAAAGCACGATATAAATACAAAGAATTTACGTGGTTCGACAATTTCACTAATAACAAAAATGAGTAAATAACTCAATCCCAAAATCCGAAATGCTCTGAAGTTTATGCCAGGAAAGTCTAGCCATTTTACAAACACGACAATAATGTACGAGAAATGCTATTCATCCCCAGTGGGGATACATCCCCAGTCTATGTAGCGTTAATGTGGCATTAAATGATACGTGAAATTAAATAAGTCATTTAAATTCACCTATCATTTAACTAATCATTTATATTCACATAGACTGAGGATGCATCCCCACTGGACATAAATAACATTTTCATAATGTACAGCTTGTTTGTTCAATTATCAAGGAAATGGCAAGAATCATCCCTTATTTCGAAAGTTAATTATTGTTAATGACATTGACACCGCGTATGATTGATGTTTATGGGGACCATTGAGTAACGAGATATTTGGCAATTAGATTCCATCATTTTTGTATTTTGTCAACCATAATATTGGTTTCTTTTATACAATTATTATCGGTGTACTTTTTAAAAAAAAAATAATTAGTATGCATCCTAATGAAATTTTAGTTCTTTCCAACAATGAACTTAGCGGATTGAAAGGAGAATCGAGCTAGATGATTTGTTTATTCAATTATCAAAGAAAATGGCAAGAATCGTCCTTTTTTAATACTATATTCTACTTGTGTTAAAAACAAAGTTAGTTCTAATTAATTATGTGAGCCCGGACCCTGCATGAGCGTAGTAGAAATACTGGAAAACGCATGGCCCCCAAAACAAAAATATTGGTGTGCCGGGCTTGCCAAAAGACTGGCCTCTACCGAGCCTAGGCCGGGCCACCCCAACAGGAGTTGTTCAAGCCCGATTTACACCTCTAGTCAGAACTCATAACCTGTCATTAGCAAGAGTATGCTCCAATAAATTAAACCCCATGCATATCGACCTCCTCATTCTTCACCACCAAAACTCATCATGGGGAAATAATAAAAGATAAAGGAAAGGGCTAAAAGAAACAATCATATTGCATGGAGAAAATCCACAAGCACTTGTAAAATGAAGGGGCGTTGAATACCGATATATTTACATAGAACATTATACTTTTTGTTCAATAAGAAGTTATGCTAGGAGGACACTGAACATAATTTTTTCTTGGCTGAAACACACAATGTCATGCTAATATTTGACTCAAAAATCACCTTTTCAGCAGGCTGACCAACTGCAGTATTTAGAGGGTATCCAATTAGTCAGCTCGCGAGGCTCTACTCGGGTCATCAACCTCCAAATTATTGCCTGTCCAGGTCAGAGGGCAGGCTAAAGGGAAAGTGAGCAAAAGAGATCCTCAGGACAGGGGACTCGGCTTTCTTGTCATCAAACTTGTAGCCTGCAGGTCAATGGCTTGATCAAATATAGGTCATGAATGTACCAATAGATACGGCATAGAAAGAGCAATTTTTTGGTCATTTCTTGTTAGGCTGCATGTAATTGCAAAGTGACTGTTAAGTTTCATTATTATAGATCACAGAGGACATGGCAAGAACTACTATTGTGCTATGATAATCACTTATCTCAGAAATTTGTAGTTCCAACATCTACAAACATCATGGTATAGATTATAGAGTCCTCCAATTTTCTTTTGTGGGGAGGGGAGTGGCTGGCCTAATAATCAATTAATGGACATATGAGATCTAGAAGCATAAACTTAATAACAAAGAGTTGGCAAAAGAAAAGTTGTGCTTTCCTGTAGAATTTTAGGAGGGGAATCAAGTGAACATTAATCTCGCCAAGAATTTTATAAAAACAGAAAGCCTGAAAAAATCTTGAACCTTGAAGTGCTTCCTTGGCAGTAAGAGCGCATTTGGCATCAGAAAACTCAACAAAGCACAAGACCATAGCTTTGTCTCCGGTCTGCAAAATGACGGTTTGTTAAGAAATAAATTTAAGAAACAATGAAACCGAATGAAGGAATCAGGAAGACTGGCAATTGCATTGCATCAGTATAATGGTTCAAGCATTTGAGAAATTATGTAAAAGGAGCAAGAAGGCCAGGGCTTATTCTGAAGTTGTGTACAAGATTCATATAGAAAATAATCCCTTTTTTTTTTCAGTATAACTACTTCTCACCATTCACCAGAGATGTATAGTCATTTCCAAATCCAATGGTCACTAAAATCTGAATATGTAACTCCCAACTGCAACATGCCATCTTACTGATCATGCAGTGATATACATAACAAAAATGTGCCATGATTGCAAATAGAACACATATTCCACAAACATGTATAATCATTAAAGGCCATATCAATAGAAAATGACTACCTATACAAACTACAAGAATAAATGTTACATTATAGAATATTTCAATTTTCCACATTGAAAATTGTAAACCATGCATAATCAAGCAAAAGATGAGAGGCCAACTTACGCGTCTAGGCTCCTTATGAACAACTCTCAGTTCTCTAAACCCAATGAATGGGCGAAAAAGATCTGTTTACTAGTCAAGGAGTAAGGTTAAGTATCAAAATACAGACACAGTCTTGGGACAAGAGAAGTGATCATGTTAGCTCAAATAATTATAAAACATCACTCTTTACCCTCGGAGGTGGGATTCCATAGGAGCAATATTTTGCCCAGAATGATATCTTAGCACAACTAAACTTTAGTCATGTGCTGTGAGAGAAAATATTCCTTAATTAGTGCTGGAAAGCCCCAAATACATTGTCAAGAACCAACAGAACACCTGATCTTTATCACTCACATAAACAAACCCTCACAAATAATATAAGGAGACAAGGAAAAGCATTAACAAAAATACAATAGCAAGGATACGACCTATTTCTCTTCTTGTACAGTCATTAGGAAGCCCATCAACAAACAGAATGTTCGATTCTCCTGCTGGGTCTTGATTGCTCTCAACCCTTATCACAGAATTGGGCCTTTCAAAAGTCGCATCAGGTATGCCAGGACTAATGTGTGGAGCAGCAACTCGAGGATGACCTAGTAAATTTGGATCTTCCAAAGACAGGTAAGGTTTAATGCTTGTTCCAGTAAATGATCCATTAAGACCAGATTCATGACGAACGCCAGCAGTATCATCTACACCATAAGCCCCAGGACGAGATGGTAATATCTAATAAAGCCAAGATACAAACTGTTCATTGCACGCATTAAATATCTTGGCAGAAGACCAATTCGGAGGTGATACTTACATCTTTCTGAGTAAAATCTGAAAAACTAGCCTGCAAACCATTGGAGCTATATGGGTTACGAGTTGGTAATATAGCTGCTTCAGATGATAAGTAGCCAGGAAATCTTGGTAAATGGATGCTTCCTGTTTCCATGCAACTAATTTAACCATCGGTTTAAATGATTAACACGTGAACAAAAATATTAAGCGAAGATAATCTTCGCAAGAGATCCAGCTACCTTATCGAAGATATAAAAGCTAATGTCATCAAAATAGGATGTTTTGGTTTCAGACTTTCAGTTGTACAAGTTTATAGTCTTTTCAGACATAGCCTACCGCTGCATTATGCAAAGTTACCATGTAATACATTAGGCCCATAACACAGAAAGTTCTTCAAAACTAGTTTACTCCCAGAAATGAAAACTAAAATCAGAGAACATTTTTGGTAACATATCTGCTCATAAAATACACAACCAAAAACAGTAACTGGAAAGTCAATCTTTCTTTATGGTAAAAATAATCAATAGGTGCTCATCATCTTATATACAATTATTCCATTGTTCTCCTTTACATAATGTGTCTAAGACCAAACATCCTCAACCAAGTTTCTTCAGTGCAGCCTAAACACATCCACCAAGCTCTCATTTTGTAACTGGATTGCAAGCACTTCCCAGACATAGAGCTTGTTTGGTAAGAATTTTAATCCAATTAAAATTGAAAATATAGCTATTATCGGGTCCTACTCGTCTAATAAAAGTCAAAAATAACGGCTAATTTTTCAATTTTAATCCAATTTTAATCTCTACCAAACAAGCTCATAATCTCTTTTGTATTTTTCTAGACTGTATGCCAGTAATATCTAAAGGAAATAAAAGATAAGTGTGTTCAACTGATATATTAGAAATAATGCGTTGTTGTTTTTTTCTTGATAATACACCAGTAACCAAGCCCCCTGTAGCTGAACATTATCAGATCATTAATTAAAAAAAATGTGCTGCAGTATAGACCAGGACTTCAAGCAGTAAAACTGTGTACAACAAAATTATCTTGAATGCATGACACAATTTCCCAACACAGAATTTTGCTAGCAAAGTCATTACAAGAACCATGGACATCAATGAGTTTCATAAAGCCACGGATCATCACAAAGACCACGGTCTCTTTTCTATCATAAATTAATTCAGCTAAAAAAACATACATGCTACTCAATACCACAATTCGCTAATAAATAAAATTCGTACTATTCAATTACGAATTTTCAAACAAATGATGCAAGAGCCAACTATTTATAAACCCATAAAAATCCGGCATTACTTTCTTATAATTTTGTGTGAAATTACTGAAACAAAGTGAAAACTTCACCTTTAGACTGTCAAATATCAGCACCGTACAATTAAAAAAAAATCTGCACCGAAGTTTTATTTTATAAAAATCAATAATTTATATGAATTTCAATGTTACTGATGAAGCGTTAATTGCAGATGCGTACAATAGCGTGCGCGTATATGAATATTAATTAGAACTGAGGTGATACAAAATGAATAACTAACCTCTGTCAGCAGATGATGGAAGAGGAGGAGGAGGAGGAGGATGAGCAGCAGAACCGCCTCCGCCGTATCTCCAGTAGGGTTCCCCCATTTAAATTTGTTTTTGTAATTTTACAATTTTCTGCGTATTTCGGCCCTTTTATTAAGTTCAGGCTCAGCTCCTTGTTTGGGAGATTTTTGTATGAATATATGATTCTTCATTTTTTTAAGCATATAATTATTTTATTTTTAAAATTAATTTGTACTTTGTCCGTTTTGAGTAAAGTCACTTTGCCCGAATTTGGTGCCACCTCAGTTGATCGACCCTTACATTGCACCATGGTCCCGCGTGAATTAAATAAGCCGACCCCCCTGTGTGTGTATTCGGTCAACCAAAGTATCATCCAAAATGTTTGTGTAGCATTACTCGTCTGTTTTTGACTTATATACTTATTTTTCGTGTTTTATATTTTTGATCATTCGCTTAACAAATTTGAATGAGATTTATATTTACGTCTCGAAAATTTCACCTCGCCAATTTGAAAACGAACTAGACAATTGTACTTGAAATCAAAATTATAACATCTTAACAAGGTCAAATTGATGTCCCGACTGTGAAATTTAACTCATGTTTGAATTATAAATATGAAAAAAAATATTTAAATAAAAAACGAATGAAAAAACGTAATTGTAATCGACATCAATAGAAAGAAAAGGAAAAGATGTATTGTTGAATCTTGTTGTGAATCCCAAACATCTCCATTGTCTTCTTAACCTCCAAGCTATTCTCCAAATTTTCAAGTTGAAAATGCTTCCCTTGTACCCTAACAGGAAATATTTATCATCGATTAAATTATAAAAATAGATAAAAGTGAATTGAAGATAAAAGTCAGAAGTACTTCTGAATCATTCAAAATGTGTAGATAACAAATGATTTGAGCATTTATAGATCTTCTATAATTATGAGCCAAATATGGGTTAAGTATGAAATTACGTAATTGTGTAAAAGCTTCCTTCATATGTCGAGAACTCCTTGCATATATAGTTTCTTGATGTTTTTAATTATAATCATGCCTTTAAAGTTCCAAAAAAAAAAAAAAAAATCCTTGGGAGATGTACCAAGTTGAATGTATTTCAAAATTTGACTTTCAATTTCGCCGCAAGCAAAATTATCCAAATAATATCCACTTTCATAATTAAACATTTTGCCCTCGAAAAAATTGAAAATCTGTTTGGCGTGAAGATGGAAAACATACTTGAGTTGTTATGCATAACTTCAAATTGTAATCCGTAAAATGCTTTAAAATCCAAACTAGATAAGCTTCCAAATGGTTTATAAATTGCATAGTAGAAAATCCTAGCATCTTATCTTGGACACTTCAAAACCATCCACTATTTTCATACATTTGATCCTTCGCTTCAATACTTTCTTTACACTAGGGGCGAACCCAGCACAAAACTTCAATCCGGGCGGACGTTGACCGTCGACAATTAACTATCGTAAGAAAGAGGTCATTTATTAATATTTAATTAAATAATATTAAAAATTATTCAATATATATGTAAACGCACTTAAACGTAAAAAAATATAGATTAACTGTTTTTGTTTTCAGTTGGGGGAAGTTTATATTTGAGATTGATGAAGGGTTGAGGATGTATGTTGCTTTATGATACCAAAACACTTTGAATTTGATCAACGGTCTCTTGGTGTTGTTGATTTTTTAAAAAGTTTCTTTAAAAAAATGGAAAAGTTGCTTCCATGTAGTCCACACATTTTTTTTTTATTGATATTATTCTCTTTATTTTAGCTTTATTTATATACTAAGTATAACATATTTAATTGCGTAGAAAGATATTTTCTAGCATGTCTATTTCACAATATCTTAATCTTTTCATAGGTTGCAAACTGAAGATACATAAAATTAAAAATTAACTAAAACACGGGAAAAAGGAAAATAAACTCGTGTGCTGACTACAAACACGCGTATGTACTAATATGAATGCGACATTTGCCATTATCTTAAAACTCACGTCTCATTGGTAGGTCTTTTAATGATTGGTAGATAGATATGCATAATTAAAAATGGTAAAAAGTTCAATCCACAATCCTATTTGCATGAATTCTCAGTAACAATTTAAAAGAAATTTAATTATAAAAATATACTTGAAGCTCTGTAACATCAAAACCAGCTACTTTTCCATTGCAGAAAAGTGTCAACAGTTGATTACTCCCACTATTCGTCATACCCAACCTCCAATTTAATAACTCAGAATCAGAAACGATGCAGCCCCATAAACAAACCACCAAAGACAAAGAAGCCAAATTTTCAAGTAGGGCTTTCATATTTCTATTCTCCAAACCAGGAAAGCTCAATAAATTAAATTTTGTCGGTAATCCTGAAAATTCCAAGGGCGAGAATTAACGGCGAGCTTTAATTCCGTTAAAACTCACCAAACAAGCCAAAAATGCAATTGTTCATTAGAAAACCCTCATCGTCGATCAAGCTCCAATATCCTCAAATTACCCTCCGGCCAAGAAGAAGATGGAAATCTCAACTCCTCAAATTTGAAACTCGATTTCTGGCCTGTAAAGTGCAGCTGTGCAGATATTGAAGATGAAAGTTATTTCATTTAATTGGGCCTCATTTTTTTAAAAAATGGCCCAAATCTCTCAGCCCAAAACAAATGGGCCAAAACTATAAAAAAAAAAGCCCACATGTGACATGTTCTTCTTCCTCTCCGACTTCTATGTTCTACTATGTTTTCTCTTTTCTTCAGTTAGCGACACCCGATGGAATTGAAGGCTTCGACAGATCCAGCACGGGCGACCGTGCCCCCTCGCCGGGTGCTGAGTCTACCTAGTGATGGCAATGGGCCGAGCCGAGCCGGCTCGGCCCATTGCTCCACGAGCTCGGCTCGTTGCCCTACGAGCCGAGCTTCTGCTCGGCTCGTTTGCTCGTGGGCGAGCTCGGCTCGGCCCACGAGCTCGTGATTCACGAGCCACGAGCCGAGCCGAGCCGGCTCAGCTCGTGGCTCGTCAATTTTTTTTTTTTTCAATGCTTTTCACGAGCTCGGCTCGTGGGCTCGTGCCCCACCAGCGCTCGTCTCCTAACGAGCCGAGCCGAGCTCGGCTTGTCTATGAACGGGTCCGCTCGGCTCGAGCTCGGGCTCGTCTTTTGACGAGCCCGAGCGGCTCGTGGATCGCTACAGTACGAGCCGAGCGGCCTAGCAGACGAGCCGCTCGGCTCGATTGCCATCACTAAGTCTACCTGCTTTACACATTTCTTTCTAATGCTCTCAAGATAAGATATTTTCGCCTTCAAAGCACTCAAAGTGTTATAAAAAAAACCCTCATTAAACAGTTTAATAAGTGTACAAAATATACTCGTCAATTAATAATATGTTTGTAATAATCTACGGTATCTAAAACTAATATTATAATTTCTTAAAAGGTATATAATTGGACTCTTTGTGGGCACCAGTATGGCAGCTCTTGTACCCTGATCAATTGAGGCACATTTCTCGATTTACCTCATCCATAATGCTCTAGGGGTAGGGTGAGGCGGGTTGGGTTCAACCTTTTCTTTTTAATATTATAATTTCTTCTTACATTCTCAACTCTTCTAGTTGACAACACCTCTGACTAGCTCAATTGCAACATACAAGTGTATTTATGAGGTTTCACTTCCTCTTCCACTTTATTGCAATAAACACATCCATGTCAGTTTCCCATTATTTGAATGCAATAATGACTTTTTCTACCCTTTTTTCCAGCACATGGGTCCCATTGTGAGAGAGAAGGTTTTTTAAAAAGAAGAAGAAGAAGAAGAAGAAACCAGTTGCTACATATGCGACGGTTCAAAAAGCTATTAAAATGAGGCAAAAAATGGGAAACAAACAAGGCCTATGCCATTGTTCGACGACCATTATTAGGAGAAAACAATGGTTTTGAATAGTGATTTTAGAAGAATGTGTGGTTAAAATGTTCATATTGTCCACGTAACAATATCCTTGTACAACATTGAAAAACAAAATGTTAATTTTTGTGAGAAATCGTTATTGTCTAGCAAAAAAAATTTGATAATATAATAGTGATGCATACAAATCAAGAATAAAAAGTATGCGTATAAACATTAAAACACGTATTCATAAATCTTGTGTTGTTGTTTGATTTACGTCTTCTTTTTCTTCCTCTTTTCTCTAGATTATGGGTTCCGTAAAACTTGCCATTGCTGTTGATGGACAAATTGTAGAGAGCAAGAGGAGAGGAGAGGAGAGGAGGAGAGCAAAGCTTGTAAGGTTAGGTAAAGGCATTTACCTTCCTTTTGGCCTCCTTAAAATTACAATTCATTTTTCTTTTTACTTGTTAACCATACATTCTCCAATAAAATAACATTACACGTAAACAAATAAAAAAAACTGCTTCCTTTTTAACTCATATTTTTCAAAAAAATATTTTTCTAAAAATTATAATCTCAAATAATGGAGGTCAAACGAATGCTTAATAGGTGGGTGAGGGTGCTTACGAGGAAGAATTATGCTTCTTCTAGTTCCTTGTTAACATAAGCTTGACATCACCCATGTGTAAGAAGCTCAAGTTTAATGAGGATTAAAATAAGATTTTTAGTAGATTTTGATAGAAGATGAAATGTGTAATTAGAAAGTTGTGGAACCTATAAATATGTGATTGAAATGAATTGTTAATTTTGACTTAAATTAAAATCTAAATTTTAATAAGTACCAAACATGAGTGAAATTTGGCCATTGATTGGGAAAAATGTTGTTAAAATTAATGTAAAAAAATATGTCAACTCACATGATGTCAAACTTGATATATATATATGAGAAAATTACCTCAAACCCTACTTTTCAAAATTACATTTCAAAAACAAGGTGATAAGTTTACATTTTCAAAATTCAGGTGGTAATTAATATTTTATAATTATAATTATTAAAATTTTAAAACCTTCATTTATCATTTTCCTCCCAACCCTCAATCCCTCATCGTTTTCTCTCTCTCTCTGGCCTCAACGTGTCTCTCTCCTCTCCGTCGCTGTCTTCTACCTTTTCCCTCGCCGGCGACGCTGGCGCTCGAAGTGGTGGACGGTGGGACGATGGCGCTCGAAGATCCAGTCAGGTCACATATCCATCCGTCTCTGTCCTTTATCTCATCCGCCGTCGCCGTCGCCGTCTCCTCCCTCTTTTCTACCTGAAATTATCTCCTCCATCTTCTCTCCTCCCTCTTTTCTGCCTGAAATTATCTCCTCCATCTTCTCTCCTCCCTCTTTTCTGCCTGAAATTATCTCCTCCATCTTCTCTCCTCCCCGTCTCTGTGCTCAGCCACCACCGTCGCCGCCGTCTCCTCTCCCCACTCTTTTCACAACGTCTAGAGTAAAGTAATTAGTAGATGGAGAAGCTGTCGAAGTTTTCCCCTTCGGCGGAGGCTCCAATTTTTGGGTTCTGGAGTCAGGACTTCACATGGCAGCTCGACCTTTTCAGACTCCTGACATGGGGATTCGGATGGTGGCACCACTACTCTTTCAGCTTTTTGGAACTGGTGTTTCTATGGAGGCCATGGAAATTTGCTGTCAGACGTCATTATACGATAGCTTACTTGTTTCTTGCCAGTAACCTTCAGTCTGGTTATAAATCTTCCGCTGAGCTCCAATTGTCCAACCTCATCCACTTCTCGCATGATACTGTCTGCAATTTCTCCATTACACTTTCAAATAATAAAAATCAATGTTTATTATATTTTCTGAAATGTCTGTAGTTGCTATTTTGTGGTTTGATTTGAGTTTCAAAGTTTTGTCCAGATCTGAAATTTCCATATGTTTTCACACTACCCATAGTAACTATTAATGATAATTTATTGGAGCTTTAGCCGGTGGCAATAACCATTAATTGTGGTCATGGTAGTGGAATGGGAGGAGATTGTGGCTGGGTGAGTGTGTGAATCGGAGAGGCGGCTGATTTGTGGGTGTGTGGCGGATTGGTGGTGGAAATTCTATTCTTCCCGGTTATCTTCCTTTTCTACTATGGAAATGAGTAAATTATCAAGTGAAAGATTCATTGGATGAGATTCTTTTGATTTGGGTCCAAATTCTTATAGAAATGAGGAAATAATTTCTCTCAAATACAGGCTAAATTTTAATTTATGAGCAACTAGGTCATTTCTCTTGAGACTTGTGAATTAATGGCATTGATATGGATTTACGGCCAGTCAAATGAGTAAGATTGTGGTGTTGGTCTGTGGTGTAAGCGGGTGACCATTTGTGACCAAATTTTAGTGTACTGTGACTGGTTGTGACCAGTTTTGTGCTAATTGTGACCGATTGTGACTTGATCATATTCAAGTCATATTAGGTTACAATTAACACAAAATTGGCTACAAATAGTCACACTTAATACACATTTGGTCACAATTAGTCACATTGATACACATTTGGTCACAATTATCGAAGTGTCACTGGAGCAGTCACCGGATCGTCGTGAGTCACAGATTAGACCTGGATCGTCGCGTGATCGTCGAGCTTGATCGTCGGAGCGGTGCCGGAGATGGAGGGAAGGTGGTGTAGTGGGGTGGGTGAGGTGTCATAGGTATAAATAATTTATATATATATATATATATATATATATATATATATATATATATATATTATAATTTAATATTTAATAAATTTATTTACCACCTGATTTTTGAAATAATTAGACAAATTTGTTAGTTTTGAAAAGTAATTCTTATTTGTAGGTTTTGTGTACTGTTCCATATATATATATATATATAGCATAATTGTAGTTTTTAACCTTTAAAGGGCCCAACTCAAGTTTCGACTAAAATTAAGCTCTCTACACCAATCCACCCCAACTAAGCATGCCTCTTGTGATAATGTTTAGTTCATATTCCATAAAAAATAATGCTATTTGTATATAATGAAGTTAGATAATGATTTACATACAAACGAGGTGTCAATAAGAGAGTGATTTTTTTTTTTTATTGAAAAAATTCTGACTTAATCATATCTTAATATGTTATGTATATGTAAACCATTATGTACATGTTGCATAACTATTCCATAATACCTAAAGTCTCAAATTAAGCTCTTGTTTGGACACCATTTTAATTTGATAGATTTTTCTTTTTCTTCATTTTCAACAACACATTTTTTAATATAACAAATATTACACATAAATTTAAAATTTTTCCTTACTTTCCAATCATGCATTCTCTAAAAAATTACTAGTCAAAAATACATTTTTCTCATAATTTCAATAAAATGGAGCTCAAACAAGGGATAAAGCCAGTGTTTGGTAGAGATTAAAATTAATTTTTTAGTAAATTTTGATAAAAAAATGATGAAATATGTGGTTAAAAAGTTATGGGATCCATAAAATGTGTTAATTATCGACTTTAACTTAGATTATACAAAATGTTGCATTCTTACATCAAGAGTAGGCTAAGTTTGAATCTTGTTTAAGCTCTTCTAACACAATTGAACGGTGAGAGTGAAAAGAGCTTTGTCTTGGTTCTCTTCCCTGACCGCTGGCTAGCGCTCTCTTATCTAGTTTGTCTATCGAGAAATAAAAAACTATAAGGGTGCGTTTGATTGCAAGGGTGGAAAATGGGTGGAAAGAAAATGAATTACAGGGAAAATATTTGCCTAGAAAATTTTTTCCCGGGAATTGTCAATTAGTTGCGTTTGATTGGTATAATTTTCCACCTAGAAAATGTTGAGATTTTCCATCTTTTTGTGTTTGATAGGCTGAATTTTCCATGGAAAATGATAGTATTTTCCATTTTTTGCTGTTTGATAGGCTTTGTTTTCCATGGAAATTTTTTTTTCTTTTTTTCCCAACAATTGGTGTTTTATAGCCATTTATAATGTCCAACAGACCATGACCAACAAAATAATGTTGAAAAATGATTTAAAACCCAAGTAAAATTCTTCGGATTTAAAACACAAAGGTGTATGTGCATTTTTTTTCAATAGTGAATTTTCTTCAGATAACAAAAGTAATGTTTAACCCAAAACCATCTTTTCCAACTATGACTTGATTTTTTTAATATTTGAATGTTCATGTAGATTACAAAAGAAACGACAACCCACATTTTTTCCCAAATTAATACACATGGGAGAGTAGGCATCCCACAGTTGGATGATATATTCCCATTACACATAAATCATCTGGGCTACAAAATCCATCAACAACATGAACCATTTTTCAAAAAATACATCCAACTCCTAGGAGACTACCAAAAACTATCCATCCACCATGTACAAAACACTGCACCCTAGTTTGTACGTGTGCGCGTTACAGAAATTTCAAAAGACCACATACGTGGATTAAGTTTCACAAATACATACTTCATACACACACTTTAGCACGTGCAATCTACGGTAGTGGAGGCGGATCACGACCAAGCTTTTCAAAAACCAGAGCACGCATGTATTTCTCGTTCGTGAGGTTCATAAATACCTTAGCCAAACCATCGTCAGACCGAAAAGCTTTCATGACTTCCATTACGTCATTCATGTCTAGGTTCAAATTCTCCAGTTTCTCTACAATCAATTGCCAATTCACATGATTCTGTGTATCTATCGTAGCTTGCATTTCCATAGCTTGAGCAATTTTTGTAGATGACTCGGCAATCCTCATTAGGGCAACAGTACTCTCATCCACCACTTGTTTACGTCGACGCTTGGCTTTTTGCGTCCCCTCTTCGGCTGTACGCTTACGAGCATGAACTGGGCTATGATCCAGCTCCACATTATCCATATCCATCTCATTCACACTTTCATCAGTGGCTACGCAAAAGAAATTTACAAATGCTTTAGGAAAAAAAGTAAGACAATAATTGAATGACGAACATGTATTACGTACCATTCATTGGGGAGAAATCGTCGAAACCAGACACTGCACGGTCTCCTGTGGCTACATCGTTGCCAAAGATTGTCTCCATCTCATCATATCTTGGACAAAGTTTGGTCCTCCACTTTCCGAATTCTGGCTTTCCCTGCATAGTGGACATGAATGAAATAAGCTGGATAGCTACATAATAAAAGAACTGAAGAGCTGTATCATAAAGTGGTGCAGCCTATGCCTATGAATGAGGTGCTAGATGCTAGCAAGGATAAGATGTTTGCAAGTCTTGTTCCTGATAAAACAGTGCAAAAGCTCTTTCTAGGTACACTGAAATGGTTGATAATTCACTGCTACAAATTTTCGTTTTGAAGGAAAAGAGGCAAACAGATTTTGGCTTTGTTTATGTTCTTCCAGGAAAAGTTTGTTGCAATAGAAAATGAAAAACTTCAATTTCCATCTTATTATCCACAGACACAAAACAGGCTACAGCAGCACAAAAATCTTCAAGTAACTGTTGAACAATCTTTACAAGTTACAACAGTGAATTAAACAAGGACTCCTAACTCTCACAATTCTTTCAAAAGAAAAGGAGAAAATTCATAATCAATTCATTGAAAATGGGCTATTTTTTAACCTCCCATCCGAGTTATCTAATTATTCAAATAATCAAGATAATTATAGTGAAATCATCAAATTTACAAAGAGTTAAACAGGCATAGGCTTCCCAGCAGCAGCAACAAGAAGCTGAATGATCGTAAAGCAATTTAAATGTTCTATTAGAAAACATAACATTTAAAAGAATCAAAAAGAAAATCTCGAATTGCTAAATTATAAAAAGACGTCAGCTAACAACAGCCCATAAATTATCCAAAAAAGAAAAGCAAAAACCATAGACGATTCATTGACCAAAAAAAAAAAAAACAGAAAGGGAAATTTGTACTCCGCATGATTTCTCTCTCACAGATTATACTCCGCAAACGTATGAAATTTGTGTGAACTTACCTTAATAAATTCATCCCACGCAACTTGATCTGCCATTATGCGTCCTGTTTCTGGGTCCAACCCGAAGCCGCTCATAGTCAGCAACTGCCGCACTTCAGTGTGCTCTTTTTTTAGAGTCTTCAACCTTGCCCTCACATTCTTATCGGAGACAGTGACCCCGCATCCATTGGAAACCCTTTCCATTGCCTTAGACACTTGAAATGCAGTGAAGCCGTTGTCAGTTCTTTTGTGCCCAGCCAACACTTGTTCAACAAGTGCAGCGATGAGTAAACCATCCATTTCGTCACTCCAACGAACATGACGAGTCTTTGCAGTAGGATCTACTTGCTTTCTCCCCAAATCACCTTGATTCCCGTCTCCAGGGTTTGTCGGTCTAGGAACTGGAAAAGCGCCCATAGGACTTCGTCGATTCTGTGCCATTTTTCACTGCAGCAAGAAGATACAAAATGAAGGACACAGTACGATCATAACATTTTCGGTTAGTTTACAATAACGGAAGCAAGGACAAATGAAGCTTACATATCTTTCACAATAACAAATCAGTAGCATTGTATTGCAAACTAGTAACAATTGCAAACTAAAGTTATACAAAGCATTACATGGAAGAAAATCCTCTCATTTCTCTGAAATCATTACATGGAAGTGATCATAACATTACGAAAATAGTACAATCAATCGAAATCAATTCCCACATCTTCTGTTGGATGGTAAGTGGCCCACATGTCATCAGCCATTGTATCCCTATGAGTAGCCCATGCAGCCTCTGCAGCGAACGATATAGGAGCATTTGGTGTGTCATCTTCGGGAGGTTCGACATGATTTGGGGTCACCTCATCGTCACTACCACTGAAGTAGTACTCGTCAAACAAATCCTCCGCATCATGAATCCTTAAGAAGTTGTGGATGGCACAACAAGCTAGGACAATCCTAGCTTGTGTCTGGATGTCGTGGTATGGTTGATGCCTGAGATAGGCGAACCTTCTTTTTAGCAGACCAATAATCCTCTCTACAACATTTCGGAGAGATGAATGACGAAAATTAAACAGCTCTTTTTTGCTTTCAGACCGATGTCCCTCAATGTCTCTACGATGGTACCTTGTCCGACGGTAAGGTGCTAGAAATCCGGGTACCAACGGAAAGCCGGCATCGGCAGGATAATATTTACCTATTCGAAACATGGTTGTTTAGAGTCGATGGTCATTAAATAAGGTGAAAGACATATGAACGAACAGGTAAATATAACTTACCAACGGGAATTGTTAGACTATGACCTTGTCGTAAAGTGGCACTCCTTAACAACCTACCATCGTGAGCGGATCCCTCCCAACCGGCAAGCACATACGTGAACTTCATATCGAATGTGCAAGCGACTAAAACATTTTGAGTTATCATTTGCTTCCTATTGCGATACCTCGCTTGTTCCTCTACGGGGACAAATGCAGGAATGTGGGTACCATCGATTGCCCCCACACAATCCTAATACGGGAACAAAATTTTAGTTACAAACTGAAGCATGATTCGTACGGAAAAATGTATGAATGTAAATACTACTACTTAACCTGAAAATATTGGAACCATGGCTTCACATTATGCTTCTCGTACGGACTGTTATGAACAGTGGCATTGTTCACAACATCCCTGTACAATGCAAGGCAAGCCTGTAGAACTCTATGAAAGTAGTAACTCACGGTCTGCCCAGATCTAAAGAACGTGAAACTGCCAGTTCTATTACGGTGGTCATGACCTACGGTGTTGAGAAATATAGCCACTTGTTCCTCTACTTTGACCGATCTACTATCCACCAAGCCATACGTTCGTAGACGAGCACAGAATCTTTCAAACGACGCTATCCTCATCCTCAGTAGATCACGACAAATCCTATCACTAGTACCAAACATTCGGGTCAGTGTCATTTCCCTTTCAGTGTCCCAGTTTCTACGTGGGGTTCGGGGGAGTTGTCGATTACGTCGCCTTAGTGAATTATATATTACAACGGCTTGTATGACCATAATCCAAAATAGACCCAATTGTTGTCGTTGGCCACGATGTTGGTTTCTTGAGGTATCCATGGCAGTTACAACAACGTTCAAAAAGTATCAACGCGATGTTTCGGGAATTGATGGAAAGAAATGACAAGTACCAGAAGCCTACAACATTTGATTCAATAATGCAGTTAAATGACAATTAAATCGTAGTATCATGAAAATATGTACATCTACTTGACTAAGGCAGGACAGTTGAAAACTCAATACAGGGATTCTCAATTTGGTGACCCCCAAAGGTTTACCTCGCAACACTGACAAATTGGGTAAATTACCAAATGAAGAAGAAGTATATGCCAAGATAACATCCAACAGTGTTTGAATACTAGAGAGAGAGACAGAAGATAGACAGAGAGTGAAGAGAGATTCGTTGATTTGTTTTGCAAAATCCGCAGAGATATCTACCAGTGACAGTGAAGTGTGTTTATCCAATGTTGGCTACCGCATCTACGCGTGTGAGTTCTACCGTGTGGAAAGAGAGAATTGGGAAAACAGGATCTACAGATAATTCTGAGCTACCCCAGAAATAAGTTCAGCAAAAGTTCAACTACAATTTATATATGCAACAGAGACAGTAGAGATTGACATTTCGCCAGTAAACAAACGGACCCTAAGCAAATACCCATTTATTTGAAGAAAGTTCAGACGGAGTTCACGTACAGGGAGATGGACGACAATCCAAAAATAACAACTAGAACCACACTCCATGATGAAATTGCTAATCAGAAACCAAAAAAAAAAACCCTAAAAACTACGAAACCTACTCGTTTTATACGACGGACGACGCGACGTAAGGTTTCGATGAGAGACGAATGCGGACAATGGCCGTCGCACTGAGTTAAACTCCAAAACGGCAAAGAATCGGTCTTTGCTGAGAGGACGACTTCGGACTTGATCTGCCGGTGTCGAGAGAAGGGTTGGGGAAATTGCTGTGGGTTTGATTTTGGGGAGTTCGATTTTCACGATTTTGGGGAGTTCGATTTTCAGGGTTTTGGTGGAAAATGTTTTACCAAGTTTGAGACGGGAATTCTATTTGAACGAAAATGGGGAAAAAAGGTCACGTGAGCTAGAAATGGGAAATGGTTTTCCAGGTAAAATTTCACCCATCAAACAGGCTTAAAAGTGGGAAAACGGAATTTGATTTCCACTTTCCCTGGAAAACATGGCCAATCAAACAGGGCCTAAATAGATTTCATGATTATCACTAGAGATGCACTTAGAAATAACATGGTAATGCTCTTATATTTCCTTGTTTTTCGTGCATAGTATACTCAATCATTTTGCATTATTTCATTTTAAACAATTTGTTTATACTTTGACCTTCAAGAGAGATGAAGTATAGAACTCGATTACAAGCATTGTATCTGTAGTTATCTTCATGATCACATCACATAGACAATATTAAGAAATTCATTATATCATGGAAGCGTATTTATTTTTCGAGTGCATCACATAATTGGTCGAGTCAAGTAACATCTTGAGGAAAGATATGCTCCAACTAGCTTTGAAACCATCATTAGCAAAGTTTGAAGGAAACATACTCCAACACAATAAATTATTATTTTCCAAAAATAGGTGTTTTGGGATGATATTATTTTATATTTTTATCATCTATAATCAAAGTGTTGATTTTATTTTTGTGATAATTGAATCATCCAAAAGGCACAAAGTTTTAGCCAAACCTCTAATTTGTAGCAACATTGATCTCAAACATTTTAAATTGGTACAACGATGTGATCTTTAGATGATTTGCGTCCAAAAATTTAGCTGATCAAAAGACTGAATTTGAACACCGAATGGGTCAAACACCAATCAACTCTTTTTGTCTTGCCCTAACAAGCGACAAATTAAAAATATAAGTACTACTTCGTTATAATTGAAACAAGTCAAGCAGATTTGAGCGACTTTGCAAGGTTTCAACCCTTCAATTGCCAAACGATGGCGATGGCAGCAAAAAGGGGAAGGCGCATACAAAGAACGGGTGGCGATGCTTTAATATGCTCTTCAAGACTTGACATCTGTCCATTTCTTGTCTCTCTTTCTGCATTCATTTAATCAATTAAAAATCTAGTATTTTCGATTTTATTAATACACATCTCTCTTTCTCCTTTTATTCCTGTGCTTTTTCTAGATTCAGCCAAAAATTAATTTACTTACTTACTAGTAGAAAAGCAAAAATGATTATGAGAGACCTCATTTTTTAATTGTTTTCTTGATTATTTAATGATTTATTCTCTGTTCTTAGCTGATTTTAGTTTAAAGTGGATCTGGAGATGATGGGTTTGTTCTTAACCTTTCTCGTAAATGGAAAAGATACTGGTTACAACTTTTAATTAGTTTTTCCACTTATTATTTTCTTGGTTGTATAATGAAGCAAATTAAGAAGTGATTATTGGTTGAAATAGTGTTATCTATAGACATAAAGGACGCCAAGATTTCAAGAAGGGGTTGACTTGGGTTTGCCTTAGCTCCAGGATACTCAGGTTTTATGTGAAAAAGTGCCATCTTTTTCAGAATTTTCTTGTGATTCTTGAAACTTTGCCCTTCCTTTGCTGTCCAAGGTTTCTTTCACATGAACCCTATAGTTTTTTCTCTTTTCTTGTGTTTGTTGTTAAGGATAAAGGGCCGAGCTTAATTTCATTGTTTGCCTATATATATTTGGGTAATTCGATTGGATTTGTAGGATTTTTATTATTTTTTGTTCATGTTCCCTGTATTTGATGGTGATATTTGTTACAAATAGTATTTATTATTATATTTTTGGTCACCAGATTTGACTACCCATTTCACTTTTAAGCCTCTTTAGGTTGAATTGGATGCTCTAAACAACTGTGAATTAAGAGTTCTTCATATAGCTAGCTGTATATATATTCTCTCGAGGAATGGAAAACGGTTTGTTGAAACCCCTATATTTTTATTTTAAGATTTCCATCGATATTGGCGGAAGACGATGAATTAATTTAACAATGACAAGTAGTGTAAGTTTAGAAGGGCAGGAGGTTGACATTTACTACTGTTTCAAAAGTGATTTAGATGGAGGATATGTATCTGGCAGTTTCCGTGCCATTTGAATTGGGCAATTTGATTTGTTATAATCCGAGTGTAGAAAGTTGTATCGATGTTACTAGCTTAGAGTTGAAGGCTAACACCACTAGTCTCATTTTGAATTCCTCAACTAAAAGCTCGATGTCTAATCCTGTCAACTCTGATAACGAGGATTGCAGTTCCAGTGATTTGGAAAGTGAAGTTCGGGCTACAGTGTTGTTGGGGACTGAAGAGGGTCAGGGCTGTAGGGATGCCACACTCACTACGGATATTGTAGTCCAGGAAAGTGAAGAGGATAGCTTATCGTCATTGGAGTGGGATCCAGTTCTTGATAGCTCATGTTCTCTGTCTGTGGTGAGTGATACTAGTAGTATATGCGGTGATGATTTCATAGGTTTCGAGGCAAATTCTGAGATAGGAACGACCAATTTTGTAGAAGTCGAGAAGAGTACAGGTGAATATGAACTTATAGCAAATACGACAGATTTGGGTGAGCCAACTGTTGGTGAGATCATTGGTAATTCTTTATCTGTGGCAGTAGGAGCTGGGCGTGAGGTTCCAAATGGTTCGGGTTCAGAATCAACAGTTGTTATTCAGTTGGACAGAACCTCTAGTGAAAGAGTCAGGCGAAGTGTTTTTCAGGTGGATTGTGTGCCACTCTGGGGATTCACATCTTTGTGTGGGAGGAGACCAGAAATGGAAGATGCAGTTGCAACGGTGCCTAGGTTTCTCAAAATTCCTCTGCAGATGCTAATTGATGATTGCTTGCTTGATGGAGAGAGACAACGTTTGAGTCATTTGATGACCCATTTCTTTGGAGTCTATGATGGCCACGGAGGCTCTCAGGTCTCTCTCTCTCTCTCCCCCTCACACTCTCACATGTGAACACACATTTGGAGTCAAATAGGCTTGTGTTTGACACCCTTTTTGGGAAAAAAAATGAATTCTGGAATAGTGATTGATGTAAGAATGTGTGTTTGAAAAGTAATGAAATTTTTTAGATTTGTGTGTAATATTATTTTATTTGGAGAATGTGTGGTTGAAATGAAGAAAGAGAAAAAAAAAATGAGAATGAGTGTCAAACAGGGCCTAGATGTTACAGATTAAATCTTGAACCCTAACTTCAATAGCAATAGTAAATGGAATAGCAATCAGAAACCAACAAAAACACATGAATTGATGGAGTTCATCCCTTGTGTAAGAGTTATGTCCACCCGCAATTGAAATTTTTTCATTATAATCAAGGAGTTTTACAATGGGAGATCTGACAGCTCTCTGTTTTTCTGGTATGCATAGGAAAACTGCCCTCCCTCAGATTCTTTAATATAACATAGGAACTAAGGAGACCTGAAAACAAAAGTGTGAATGCCCTATAATAGACACCCTTCGTTGACAACCATGAAATTGTTGTGTTTGAGAAATGTAATTGGCATCTTATTTTCAGGTTGCAAATTACTGTTGGGAGCGAATGCATATGGCTTTGGCAGAGGAATTGGAAATAATTATGGCCGATCCAAATGATGTTAGTAGTAAAGGTAACTGCCAAGAGCAGTGGAGAATAGCATTCACGAAGTGCTTTCTCAAGGTTGATGACGAAATTGGAGGTAAAGCAAGTAATGAACTGGTCGCTCCGGAAACTGTTGGCTCAACTGCTGTTGTTGCGATAGTTTGTTCATCACACATTATAGTAGCTAATTCTGGCGATTCTAGGGCAGTCTTATGTCGTGGGAAAGAGCCCATGGCATTATCTGTGGATCATAAAGTAATTATGCAAGTTTCATCTTAAAGCACGTTTGGCTGTTTAAGTTACTTATTTTGTCAAACATGATTTTCATAGTAACTTATTTTACTAACTTATTATTCTATAAAGTAATTCTCAACTTACTTCCTACAAAAGTTATATTTAAGCACGGCCAAACATGCTATAAATCTACTTTTAATTTGTACTCTTTACGAGCTAATTTTCTTTTGTTTCCTGTTAGCCTAATAGGGAAGATGAATATGCGAGAATTGAAGCAGCTGGAGGAAAAGTGATACAGTGGAATGGGCATCGTGTTTTTGGTGTCCTTGCAATGTCTAGATCTATTGGTACAACTTTCATTGCCTTTATCTTTTCTGTCATTCCCGTTCTGTCTGTTTCAAATTAGTGTGCATCATAACTCTCCTGCTCGCTTACCTGGCCTCTTTAAGGGACATTTTTCTCTTTCTTGTAGTCATAGAGTCCATTATGAATTGAACGACTGGGCATTGATAGCTTTTTTTATTCGAAATATTTCATGGTATTAAAATCTACTATAGCCTATATACTATCATATCACAATATGATTCATGAAATATATGCTCTGTAATGAGATGTCAATTTGCTTTGCTTTTTATTGTTAAAATCTGAACTTAAGGTTTGTTGAAGAGACGTTGATGAGTATTCTGGAAGTCCTAGAAATGTTCTGCAATGTAGATAGTATAAAATATAAATGATGTAGGCCATTCGTAGGATTTCTTGCTGATATTGAAAAAATCTCATTTGGATTGATCATCTCATTAAATGCAAATATGTGGAGTTAAACACCATTCATAATGATTAGTTAGATATAAAATGAAAGATCATTTGTGGGCCTTGTTTTACTATTTGCTGTCAGTTCATTTAGGAGACCATTTTGTTTTCCTGGTTCTATTTGCCTTCATTCCTGGTGCGGATTGAGTCAGGTGGGATGGGGAAGTTTGGCATGCTAGGAAAAATGGCAAATCACTTGTGGCTTGTTTGGTTGGTGTACGGATAGACAGTTTTAAGAAGAAATCTATGATCTTGTATGTTGTACCACATATTTTTGTTAAATACTACATACCAAACATACCCCTTAAGAGTAAGTCGTTGCTGAATAAAATCGCGAAGGGATGAAAGAAGATAGTTGATTATTAAATTGGGAATCTCAGTAATATTTGCTTTCGATTAGACATTTATTGAGACTCTGTCAAAATTTAAGGGGCTGCCACGCATTTAGGAGCTTAAAAAAAAAATATTTCTCCCTTTCCTGACCCCACAACCCCTGAAAAGAAAAAAAGAAGAAGTAAGGGTCTGTTTGATTCGTGTAGTTTTCCATGGAAGTAGGAAAATATTTTCCTACTTCCACTTTTTTGACTGTTTGATATGCGAAATTTTCCACGGAAAATGTTTTCCTCTCTTTTTCTAGGTACAACCCTTTGATGCACAAATGGTGGAAAATGTTTTTTCACCGAATAGGTGGGAAAACATTTTCCACATTTTTTTTTGTTTTTGTTTTTTTTGTTTTTTGCAATGGGAACAAATTATAGATACAATAGTAAAAAAAAAATTCACTTTTATTGACAACTTTCATACAAAACAAAGTCAAACGAAGAATATTCGGTATGATAAATTTTTTTTTTTTTCAAATTTTTTTTTTTTTTTTACAATTGGAACACATTTTAGACCTAATGGTAGAAAAAATTATTACTTTAATGGACAAATTCCATAAAAAAGAAGCCAAGTGGACACCAAACTTTCAACATTTTCCATGGAAAATTATACCAATCAAATACAATTAATTACAATTCCCAGTAAAACATTTTCTAAGAAAATCAATTCCCTGTAAAACATTTTCTTTCCACCCATTTTCCACCCTTGCAATCAAACGGACCCTAAGTAACAAAAGAAAAAGGAAAAGACGAAACCTACAGTGAGATGCACCTTCACCATCACTAATGCAAATCCCACTGGAAGCTTGGCAGAACTAAGAAAACAATGTATATTTGAGTTTCCATATTGAAACATAGCCCCTGTTTGGTCTACAATAAAATTCCACGTCAAAGCTAACGGTTAATTTTAATCTCACGTTTTATGGGACCCACAATTTTTCAACCACACATTGTATTAACTATTATCAAAATCTACTAAAATTTGATTTTATTCTACACCAAACAGTGGTATATTATATTTCCCTCTCATAACATGTTGCCTTCATCGTTCAAGTGAGAAGATACTAAAATTGGATGGCACACAATAGTTAAGAAAACTAAACTCTTTGTTACCGGTACTGGTTACTAGATTGCATTGTTAGAATAAAGAGGTTCGTGAATTGCTTTTTTGATATCTATGTAATAATAATCTTATAATTAATATTGGATGATTTCGAACCATCTTTCTACCACGTCAGCCATTGTAGGACTGTAAATTTCACCATGGTGTACTTGTAAGTCGATTTAGTCGGTGGTGCGATTGCAATTGAAATTTATAGTTAAAACATATATGCACATTAAAGTATAATCTTGTTTGTAAATTGTTTTGGAAAACTAGCATTTTAGTTTGTTTAATTTTTCTTGGATGTTGCAGGGGACAGATATTTGAAACCTTGGGTTATTCCAGATCCCCAAGTGGTCTTTATTCCCCGAACTAGGGAAGATGAATGCCTCATTCTGGCTAGCGATGGTTTATGGGATGTCATGAGCAACGAGGAGGTTTGTGACATGGCCCGTAAAAGGATACTCGTCTGGCATAAAAATAACTGCGTCACTCTTCCAGTAGAAAGGGGTGAAGGAATTGATCCTGCAGCTCAAGCAGCAGCCGAGTATCTGTCGAACCGCGCTCTTCAAAAGGGCAGTAAAGATAACATTTCTGTAGTTGTGGTGGACTTGAAATCCCAAAGAAAGATTAAGAGCAGAAGCTAACATAAATTTTTTACTCGTTCGACTGTTAAGCCCCTTATTTTTCGACAAGGGTTATGATATCCTTTGTTATCTGTTATCATTTGAGACATGCCAAATTCTACTAATATGTATATCTTAGCTATTTTGAAGTAGGATAGGATTCTGAGAAGCTCTTGCGAGTAGTGCATTATAGTCATTTTGCTTCCGAGCTAAAGGCTCTGTCAGGTGCATCACTTTTGTGTTATTTGAAGAATCTGGTGCTGTGTAAGCAGAGCAAATCTTGGAGTTAAATCCTCGTTTCTTGTATAATCTAGTCATGTTCAGGTATAATCTGTCATACAAGTTCTACATATTGTATGGTCGGGTAATATATTAAAGATGTACAGGTTTTTATACATGGTAAAGATGTTGGAAATCTACCGTTCACAAATACACAAATAGAAGATTGCAGCCAGCCTCGGTCAGAGTATGATACCAGTATTTTGGAAAGGAGGTTTTAAGTGAAAACGAAACATAATAATAAAAAAACTTGAGCTGATGTCATAAATTAGTAATTCGGTAATCATGGAACACTGCCGAATGATAGAAAATTTGCAACTGTATGTTCTCCGCCATGTGGACTAATTTTCTTTTCAGGGTATTCGTAGTTCGAGAATTTACGACTATCATTTCTTCTGGAAGAGGAAGCGGGTAACAATCCATTTTTCTCCATCGTTGTACCCGAATAATTCAGCTACTGCAATGAAAAATGTTCTCCAATAAACAGTCCACTTGACAGCTGAATCTTTGCCATAGTCGATTCCATTATTAGTTTCACAGAATTCGAGTTCTGGTCCATTCTTTTGAAACACTCTTCGCGGCAAGAGGAATTGCTTGATCAGCATTTCCATAGGATTCAAGTCTCATTCTGAAAAATTTGCTCGGAAGGATAAACGTCATTAACATGTTTGAGCGTAATGCTTTCCGTTAACTAGCCAGTGATCAGCTATAGACGCGTCATCCTGCATATTAAACATCAACCAGAGCCAGCAGTGGCTAGTCATACTTGGCGTCCAAGTTCCAATCATAATTCTATCATCAATGAAATTAGAGCCCTTATGCTAAAATAAAACCCTGAAAAGCACATTTCTAATTTTCTTTTAACCAGATTGAACCAAATTCTCAGTTATTATTTTGTGTTTTAGTGGGATAATGTTCTTTAGTCTCTTTAGGGAAATATAGGATGGTGTAGACGTTTCTTTGAAGCATTGAATTAATAGTTTCTTCATTTCTCGTATCCTCGTTTAATTTGCCTGCATCTTATGATGCAGCATAAGCTCATTTTCAAGGGGACTAAGAACAATTGATCTCCATTATAATTCTAGATTGTAGAGTGCATTTGAAATGGCTTTCAGCATGACACGAGGAGATTATTCATTGGAGAGAGAAACTTAAAAAAGGAAGTGGAAGGGAGAAATCGAAAAGAAATATAATCTGATGTCATTTTCAAGAATAGATTTGTGGTAAGCTCACCTGAAAATAAAGGAGTAAGTTTGCAGATGGCATCCTGCCTCCATCGAAGAAGTACCGAGTGATCCAATCGTCTTCATTGACATCCTAGAAAAGAATTATAGAGATGGTTATGTAGTCTATTTTTGTATAAACTTTGCTGAGAACAATTCAGTAGCGAAGTTGACAGGAATTAACAATATCTAATGTCCTTCTACTTTGAGTTTCAAATGATGGAATAGAAAAATAATCACGAAAGATTACCTCAAAGTGGTAAGCAAATGTTTTATGGCAGAATAACTGGACAAACAGAAGAACATCTGGTTTCATCCACCTGATATCTTCTTAAGAAGGTCCCAATAGTTTTTCATATGCTGTTTTTTGAAAAACAATACAAGTTCATCAGCCATGCCAACAAACCCCAAACTTCATAGCCTAGTTTAGGACATGACAATGATTAAGAGGACCTCAAACATTCCAACGGAAAATATTCTGTCATAGGAAGCTTCCATATCGATCGAATGTGTTAATAACTGCAACTATGATATCGACATTCTGCACTTGAAGATCCCTGTGAGGCAGAATAATTAATCTCAGACAAATGTCTCTCCCCAGGTTTGGTTTTGAGGAAGAATATAGGGAAAGAACAGGCAATTAATATAGGCCTTAAAGTTGTAAATATACACAAATAGATGGATCTTGTTCCAGTTTCCGAGGGGAGCTGATAGTGGTATAAGAAGTTTTTAAAAAATTATCATACGAATGAAATAGGGTTTAAGGAAATCTTGATGGATTACCTTAAGAAACTAAGCCAAGTTTTGATCATAATAAATCATTTAGTTACTAGTAAGTCAGTGAAGTTTGAGCATTTCAGAATTGGAATGATTCCAGAAAGATACACCACATATGGAACATCCAATGCCAACTTCACATGTCAAAGTTTTGCTGAATTAGACTAATTAGTTATAACACTTCACAGGTTCAAGGCTATGCATCATACATCCACGGCGGGAAGGAAAGCGAAGCATTGTTGAGTTATATTTCACAACGTAATCCTCGTTAAATGGACAATATTTTGTTGAAATAATGGAAAGCAAGGAAATTAATGCTAAACCATCATTATCTAGGGAATCTTTTTCTAAACAAATCAAGAAAACTGCCGTGTAGTGTTTGACATGAACCAGTCTAAAAACACGATAGAATATGTAGCATATGAAGGTCAATCAGGAAGCATTTTATACCTGAGTAGCATCTTTTATATAAGATAAAAATAAAATATCAAGGAAAAGTACCGGCATTGCTCCTGAATGTATGCTTTCAGGGTCACTCAATTGCAAATCCCTGTAATCTGGCAATTACAATATTTCTGTGCAATGTATAGAACAAGTGATCATCAGCCACATCCAACATCAAGAAAAGTATGGCCATCTTAAGCTTGCGACCTCCCACAGCACAGCTCTAACATTGCCTTTTCAGCATCCTCTAAGGTGCTTGACTTGTCTAGAAAGAAGCAGCAATTGCACTAAATCAAGCATGCATAAGTTGATTAGCTCCCAATACAGAGTCAATGATTCAAAGAATTTAACATGTAACACAATCTTTAGTGCGGGACAGTTAGAACTTAGAAGAGAAAATCATAAATAATTGAAAAAGAGAAAAAATCAGGAGGGTCTACGAAAATATGCATAACTTTCAACTCGAATGTCGGATTTTCGTCCGTGAGTACAATTTGGAAGCTTTTTTTTTTTTTATTCTGCACATATATAAATTTTTGACATTGTCAAATTTCGGGTCAAATTCCATCGTTTAGAGCTCTATTTTAGCATATTTCTATTTTGAGTCAGTTTAAGGGTATTTCGTCATTTTTACTGTATTTTAGTTTTATTAGGTTTGTTTAATAGCTTTTTTAGTTTATTTGGATTTGTTTATAGAATTAGAATTTCACTTTGATTAGAAATTGTTTTGAGTCTATAAATACGCGTTAATGTTGTAAAAATAATTCACAAGATTCTTGATTAATAAAATATTTTAGTTTTTCAGTTTATTGGTGGATTCCAATATTTATTTGGCAGATTCCAAATAGTCATCACGTCCATTCAAGTGAAATTCAAACAAACACCTGTTCTTGTGTTACGAACAAGACATTTTTATTATTATTCACGTTTCCGTCCTGCATCAAGTGGTATTAAAGCCGACTTTTCCATTTCTATATCTTTGATTCATAAGCATGGGTGATGTACTAGTTACTAGGGCAGATTTGGACGCAACAAATGGACGGCTTGATGATCTTACTACTAAGATCGAAGAGATTCGTCAATTGTTGTTATGAGTTGTTGGAAACAACAGGCAGAATCATCAACCTGGCAATAAGGAAATCAACCATGAACAGATCATGGAGCCTCTAGTTTTGAGAGAAAATAACAGGAGACTTGCAATAGAAAAAACAAATCGAATGTCAGATATAAGGAAGAGAAAGACGACAACTATCTCAATGAAGTTTGTGGAGAAGAACATAGAAATTTTGTATATAATGTGGAGAAAATTTTATGCTCACCTAAGCATGAAGATTTAACTCAGCGTGAAAATATCTTTTAGGCCAATGATGTTGTTTGCAGTCAGATCATAGACAATTGCAGTTGTGAGAATCTGATCATGAAGAAGCTGGTGTTTTATTTGAAGTTGCCAAATGAACCACATCTAGATCCTTATCAGATTGGATGGATTAAGAGAGGTTTGTCTATTCAGGCTACTTAAATTTGTAAGGTACTTTTACCAATTGAGACTTGTCACAAATCAAAAGTTATTTGTGATCATGTTCAGTTGGATGTGTGTCATATTTTGTTGGACAGATCGTGTCAAATTGATGTGGATGTCATAAATAAGGATAGAGAGAATACCTATAAGTTTAAGTGGAAAGATAAAAAGATTACAGTTACACCAACATGAAGAGCACTTAAAACTTCTAAAGTGAAAGGAAAAGATTTTCTGACCATTACAAATTCAATTAATGGGTTTTCCTCCCATGAGCCTTTGTATCTAGATGACAACTCAGGGTCTAGTTGTTTTGAAGTATAAGGGAATAATACGGGACAATGAGAAGAGAAAATCATAAATAATTGGAAAAGGGGAAAAATCGGGAGGATATACTAAAATATGAATAAACTTTCAACTCATATGTCGGATTTTCGTCCGTGAATACAATTTGGAAGCGCTTTTTGGTTCTGCACACACACACACACACACACACACACACACACACATATATATTTTACATTGTCAAACTTTTGGTGTCAAATTCTATCGTTTAGAGCTCTATTTTAGCATATTTCTGTTTTGAGGTAGTAGTATTTCGTCATTTTTAGAGTATTTTAGTTTTAATCGGGCTTGTTTAATAGTTTTTTAGTTCATTTGGATTTGTTTATAGAATTAGAATTTCACTTTAATTAGGAATTGTTTTGAATCTATAAATACGCATTAATGTTGTAAAAATAATTCATATGATTCTTGATTAATAAAATATTTTAGTTTTCCCGTTTATTGGTGGATTCCAAATAGTCATCACGCCTGTTTGAACAAAATTCAAGCAAACACCCGTTCATGTATTACGAACAAGACGCCTTTATTGTTATTCACGTTTTCGTCCTATATCAATTTTCCAAAAGAGCAAGTCTTTCAGTTTCCTTCAGTTTAAAACACCCGACTCCAATAGTAAACATTGACATGAAAGTACAAGAATAAATTTTTTGATGATATGGAAATAGTTGCTAAGATGCTTTTCCAAGAACAAGCTTGAAGAAAGATGTTGGAACTTCAAAATGTTGGGATTTTACCTTTTCTACCTTAATGGCTATTGGCATTTCTCTTAATGCTGCAAGGAAAGAGCAATTGGTATAAATACTTTTTGGGGGAACAAAAGTTCCATATTGACAAATCAAAAACCTAATTAGGGACAGATTACCACCATATACATATTTAACACCATTTTGACATTTTTTTCAAGTGTCTACACAAAATTTGATGTAAATTAGTGAAATTTGGTATAACCTCTTCAATGGTTACACCAAATTCGGATATGGTCTTACACTAAATTTTAGGCCAATTTTTTTTGTAAATTATTTAATTAAAAATTATATTATTACTAAAATCGTTAAATTAAAAATGATCTTTAATGAACTAAAATATTTTATTTATTAATTAAAAAAAACACTAAACATAATACCACAATTTAAAAAATTACATCGAATTTAAAAATAATGATTATTTATTACTTGATTAGAATTTAAGAATAAGTGTTACATATAAATAACTATCACATTTAAAAAATTAAAAATCTAGTAATTCTAAGAGATAAAAAAAATATAGATGAAATAAATATTTGTTGTAATGCTAGTAGCCGCCTTACACCTCTAGGACGTGGTATTGGTTTAATGGATGATAGGCGACCATGGATGGTGGTGGTCGACGACCATGTGTGGTGTTTGATTTTGGAACAAATTGCCCAATTAGTACTTTATAGCCAACATTTCTTCAAGTTAAAATCACTTTTGTTGTAACCCTTTTATATTTCCTACACTTGTCCTTTTTATATTACTTATGTTTCTACTAGGTCGATAGAGGATCGACATCCTATAAACTTGTCAGTACTAATTTACTATGTTAACATATTTGTTAACATGTCTTCTATATGAATTTTTTATATATATACACTTATTCGAATTTCTCTGGAATAAAGTAGTATTGAATTCGAATGTGCTTTGTCTTCAAGTGAAATGTTGAATTTTTTGCCAAGGAAAAAGTGTTCTGACTATCACAAAATAGAGCAATTTTATCCTATTTGTGTATGAACTCCTATACTAGCATTTACAAGCAGATTGCTTCTTTGCTAGCTTGTAGAGGCAGCACCATATGCTTCTTCAATGTGATAATGCTAGTAGCCGCCTTACACCTCTAGGACGTGATATTGGTTTAATGGATGATAGGCGACCATGGATGGTGGTGGTCAATGATCATGTGTGGTGTTTGGTTTTGGAACAAATTCTCCTATTAGTACTTTATAGCCAACATTTCTCCTAGTTAAAATCACTTTTACTGTAACCCTTTTATATTTCCTACACTTGTCCTTTTTATATTACTTATGTTTCTACTAGGTCGATAGAGGATCGACATCCTATAAACTTTTCAGTACTAATTTACTATGTTAACATATTTGTTAACCTGTCTTCTACACACACACACACACACACACTCATTCCAATTTCTCTTGAATAAAGTAGTATTGAATTCGAATGTACTTTGTTTTCAAGTGAACTGCTGAATTTTTTGCAAAGGAAAAAGTGTTCTGACTCTCACAAAATAGAGCAATTTTGTGTCTGAACTCCTACATTAACATTTACAATCAGATTGCTTCTTTGCTAGCTTGTAGAGGTGGCACCATATGCTTCTTCAATGTGATAATGCTAGTAGCCGCCTTACACCTCTAGGATGTGATATTGGTTTAATGGATGATAGGCGACCATGGATGGTGGTGGTTGACGATCATGTGTGGTGTTTGGTTTTGGAACAAATTGTCCAATTTTGATTTTTCCTTTTAAAAAGAATTGGTACTTTCTAAATTGAAAAAGGATGTACTCAAAGTTTGTAATATATGAAACAATCAAAGTGTAGCATAATTATCCCAAACACTTCTCACAGGTGAATTTGGGGTGTCAATGTGCCAAAGCTGCTTGTTGGCTCGATTTTAATAGGGCTCATGCTTGATTTGGTCAGGCCATCGGACATCAACAGATTGAATTGGGCTCAAGATGTAGGCCCGTCTATAGGGTGGCAGTATTAAAGTTAAATAAAAAAGGGGAAAATTCATTTATCAAATTTTTACTATATATATACTATTTCAAAAATAAGAAAACAACTTTCAAATTTCTAAAATCAGATATTTGACACACACACACACACACACACACACACACACACATTTTAACCTATCCCACCTCCACCGCCCCTATCGCTCCAGCAACCGTTCTGACGACTACTCTGATTCTGACAACTATTCCGGTGATCGTTTCGGCGACTGCTCCGATTCCGATGAATATTTCGGCGATCATTCCGCCATCGATTTATTCCGAAAATTGTTCCAACTCCGACGACAATTCCG
The DNA here is from genome assembly GCA_035079005.1 of Fraxinus americana. NCBI lineage: Eukaryota > Viridiplantae > Streptophyta > Magnoliopsida > Lamiales > Oleaceae > Fraxinus > Fraxinus americana. Next base: position 4,735,239 of record CM068713.1, on the reverse strand, counting down.
CCATATTTTTTTTAATATCGTTGACACAATTTTTGACCTCTTAATTGTTACTTGTGACTAGTAATATAAAATGTGACCTGTAAATTTGAATCGTGACTCTACAAATTTGTGACCCGTTTATATTGATTTGTAACCTATAAAAATGACTGTGACTTGTGAACTCAAACTCGTGACAATGTTCTGTGACATTAACGATGAATTATTTAGCCACAGTTAACTATTAAATTAATCGATCATACTGATCCGTGACCCATTTATATTGATTTGTGACATATACAAAATGACCGTAACTTGTGAACTCAAATCTGTAACCAGTAAACTGTGACCTTCACAATTTATCAAATTATTGGTCACAACTTATTTTATGGTCACAAATCAAACATTTTATAGGTATTTCTTGGTCACGCTTATTTGATCGAATTTTAAGGTCACAGTTTAACAATATGTCACATCAATAATCTTTCCTTCCTTTTCAACTGCATATTAAAATTTTTTATAGGTCACAAGTTATTTTTCGATCACGAAATAAAATTTTTTGCAGGTCACAGATTGAAAAAATCAAAAGTTTTATTGGTCACAACTCGATTACGGTGAGTCACGATCACAATTTTAATTGGTCACCTCGATTACACGCACAAAATAATCATAGTCACCTTCAACCACATATCGCCGGCACGCTCGACACCCACAGCCAAATGCGCATACAAAATAATCATGACCACCAATAATCACAGTCACCAATAACCATGCACAAAACAGTAATCGACCACACACCAGATCTAATCGACTAATAATACTGCGACATTTTACAAAACCAGATCCCATCATCTCGACGGTTGCTAACCACCAAGGCCATCAACAGTTATACTGAACAACCTCATGTCATCTAAAATCTCAACCAGTTAAATCAGAGTGCTTACCTCAAGATCCCTTTTGAGAAATTGGAAAGTAACAACAAATTGGACCATCATAAACCTAGTTCCATCATTTGGGAAAATCTAAAACGAAGCAAGACCAGCAAGAAATGTCGGGGTGTAGAGTAACAGTATCCCAGTTTTACTAGAAATCAAGATCTGGTGGGATTTCTTGGAACCGACGATCCAAAATTTGGAGTACTGAAGGTGTTTGCCTATGAATTCCAACATAGCCAAACATGTTGTTGTTAAAAGGATCATGTGATGGAGGTGGTGGTGTCACCGGAGATGTGGTGCCAGCAGCGGTGGTACCAGCGGTGTGGGGCTGTGTGGTGGCGTCGAGGATATAGAGAGAGGAGAGAAAATCGTCCAACTTCCCCACCCCTACCTATATTTGATAGGATATAAGAGTTGAACTCTTGAAAAAAGTTGTCGGCTCAATCTCATCTCTATATTTGTTTAAGGACAGCACCAAATCAATTAATTGATCTACCCAACTTGATATAATGCATACTATGAACATGCAATTATCTTTGTTTTGCCCGTGCTTTTCATACAATTTTCTCTTGTTTTTTCATTCTTTTATTCGATATTTGCATCATTTATTCTAAACTTATTTTTCAAGTTGCAATTTAATTATCTTTTCATTAAAGTTGCATAATTAGTCAACAAAAAATGTCCGCATACATTTATGTGCTTGCATACGAGCTAAAGTAAGCAGACAATGCCAAATCCATGGTGTATGAAAAGTAGCTTTAGAATTTTTTTGATTGCTTATAGTGAAATTGATGTATCTTCTTGATCACACACGATTGAGCATTAATTTTGTTATGCATCATAATTTGAGATTTAAACATCTATGAAATTAGAGACTTACATCTATGAATCCAAAGATTACTCAGACTGGTGCGAGCAAACAATTATAATGATCTGACCATAGCAACTACAAATGTTCGGAAATCTAAAAAAGCCCCATTAAACTCTAATGGTAATTTTAACTTTGGGTGCATCAGAGTTGAGAAGGACCTTGGTGGTTGTGAATGCCCTCGTATGTTGTTACTACGTACCTTTGATCCTCTGCGTCTCTTTCAACTCTCTTTTTCACTGGACATCCTTCAACCGAGCACCTGTAATAATTCCTGTAGATTCCATGTTATAATCGCGTTTGGTGTCGAAGCTATTAATGCATGTCTAGAAAATAATACTAGATAGGATGGAGCATTATAAAATAACACTTTTAAGTACCTGAATTTTTCCATTATATTGTCTAATCATTTTCGATCAAATTTAAATACATCTGGGGATTGAGTGGTACAAAAAAGGATTTAACTCTTTTATTTTTTCTATAATATTTCTCATCACATACAATCATCTCATGATATATTTGGTAGGAAGCATTAAATATTACTCAACATTAGGATAATTAGCATGAAACGTCCCTATCTTAATTATTAATGTTTGAAGAGTTCATACATTTCACTTTTTGATATTTTCATCCTCAATTATACATTTGATCGTGCAAAAGGTCATTTCCATCAAATTTTTTATTTAAGTGAAGGGTATTTTCGTCTTAAATTTTTTTCCTCTCTCTTTCCATTCGAACCCATTTTTACTCTGTTTAAATCTTAGGAAAAAAATAATCATTTAACTCGTAGATTCAAGTTAGTTTATAATGATCACAGATAAGAGAAAATATTTATAACTTAAAATAATCATGGCTTGCAAAGCTACTAAAACCACTACCATTACCAAAATCAGTTTGCCCATGCATGTGTCATCAAAGGAGGTACTCAAATTACTTCTTATTCGTATTGGAGGTCGGACATCCCATTCTATTCTCTTTTCTTTTCTTTTCTTCTCATTGTCTTCCCAGATATATACTTCCCTTTACATTGGCATTCATAGGCAGCATGATGGGATCCATTTACGTTTCTATGGTGCACAATTAGGGTGCGTTTGATTGGAAGGGTGGAAAATGGATGGAAAGAAAATGTTTTACAGGGAAAAGATTTGCCTGGAAATGTTCTGCAGGGAAAATGATTTCAAGTGTGTTTGATTGGTATAATTTTCCACCCGGAAAATTTTTGAAATTTTGGATTTTTTTGTTCACGTTTGGCTTTATTTTATATGGAAATTATCTATTAAAATAAATTTTTTTAAACAATTGGTTATGAAATTTGTTAACATTGTCAAAAAGTTAAAAAAAAAATTTTTTTTTTTCTCGAAAACTATTTTTTCATCAAAGTTTAGTGTTCGTTTTGCTTCGTTTTATATGAAAATTTTTCATTAAAGTGAAATTTTTTTTTATAATTGATTATAAAATTTTTTAACATTACCAAAAAGTAAAAAAAAAAAAAACCAAAAAAATCAAAAAAAAAAAAAAAAAAATTCCCAGAACATGGAAAATGCTTTCCCACCAATTTGGTGGGAAAGCATTTTCCCCAAAATGGAGGCAATTAGGCGCGTGGGTGGGTGGGGGGCAAAATGTTTTCTTGGCAAAATTTTTACTATCAAACACCTATTTTACATGGAAAATGAAAATATTTTCCTAGTTCTAGGGAAAAGGAAGGCAATCAAACATGACCTTAGTGAATATGATGATTGAAGATAAGAGAAAACTGAAACCAAAAATAAACTTACTTGAATCCACGAATCAAATGGTTATTTTTCAAAGGTTTACACGTGAAAAAATGGGCGCAGAAAGAGGGAAAAAATTTAAGACAAAAATACCCTTCACTTAAATGAAAAATTAGATAGAAATTGATGAAAATGATCTTTTGCACAATCAAAAGTGTAATTAAGAGTGAAACTGTCAAAAAATGAAAGATATGAACGTTTTGTGTTAATCACCCATCAACATTATTAACACGTAGAAAATGCTAAAATCTTCATTATACTCTTTATCAAGCATGCACGAAGTATTGAACAAGATTGATAAAATACGAAATAAGTAATTAACTATTTTTTCTAACATAATAGTGCCTAGTATTATTCAGTCATCTCTTCTAAATAATTGATAAATCGATCTATGGTTGCGAACAATTTTTTTGTCGTATCGTGTATGCACAAAATATTGAACATGATTGATAAGATACAAAATAAGTAATTGACGACTTTTTCTAACGTAATAGTGTCTGGTATTATTTTCTGTTTTCTCCTATAATAAATAGTTGATAAGTATAAGGTTGTACATGTTCATTATTCTAGAAGGTCATAATCTCCACACAAGCGTCTAATTCCTATTCAAACCTGTCTCCTATGAATAGTTGATAAATCTGTGGCTGTGAAGATTTTCTTGTTACCTAACAATTTTTTGCATATTCATTTTATAAAAGGTCACAATCTTAACATTAGTGTCTAATTCGAGGATGGATGGCAACCATTAGAATATTTGACTATAGATTTAGCCCTTGTTTGATTTTTGATTTAAAAAAATGTGAAATGTATTGATAAAGAGTTGTGAATTCCATGAAATGTGTGTTTAAAATTAATTATAGATTTTGATTTAAATTTTAATTATTTTTAACTGTTATATTATAATAAGAAGAATGTAATTTTTGAAAATGTGTGGTTGAAAAAGAAAGAAATTTTTTTAAGTTTACATATAATATTATTTTATTAAAAAATGTGTGATTGATAAAAAGAGAGAAAAATAAATTATAATTTAATAGGGGCCAAACGTGGGCCGAAACAAACAAATGCTTAGGGTCTATTTGATCCCCATTTTTGTATGTATAATGCATTTTGAAATAATAGATTGATAGCGAATGTATGGTTAAAAATGAAGGAAATTTTTTTGGGTTGCGTGTAATATTATTTTATTGAAAAATGTGTGATTAAAAATAAAATATAACAAAATATATTTTGAAAAAAAATGAGAATCAAACAAGGCCTTAATATCTTTCTAAAAACATGACTTTCTATATGAACTTCGTCATTGTGTTTTGAAGCTCTAATTTAAACTAGAAACGTCGCCTTTAGTCATATTTTCTCAGGTTTCGAGCATGCTTGGTACAACTTAAACGCCAAAAAATAAGTTAAAAAGAGCCTCTTTTTTAACTTTTATTGACATTATGAAATATTGCGAGAGAAAGCAGATATTTTTTGGCTTTTTTAAAAAAATTAAATTTAAGCTTAGCTAAACACACTTTACATGTTTCACTAAGCTTAAAAAATAAGTAAATAAGTAAGTTTTAAAATTAATGGATATAAGTAGATTCTTTCAATTAAAAGTTGAAAAAAGTAACATAACAAAGTGGTTCCATGTTGACAATATTAAAAAAAAAAAAACGTAGTTAAAATATTGTCTACTGTTCATTTGTACATGTTCCCAATGATGCTAGTAGTGTAGAGTTCCTCTTTATTTTAAACAATAAATAAAATTTTTAAGGAGAAAAAAGTAAAACCAATAAGAATAATTATGCACCTTGGATTTGGGCTATTTTTCACCAATTTTTTCCCATACTTTCTCCACTTGAAGCCATCGTCAAGTATCTCAATTTCTGACTTGGTTTTAAAAGCAACCTTCTCTGTGATTTCTTTATTCTCCCTTCTTCTCCTACTATCTCCTGATGCTGCAACAACAATATTAACGATGAAAAAGAAGATAGTTGTTTTTCTTTTATTCTATACAGTATAAACCATTACTGCCTATCCAACATGCCCTAAAAGGGTTGTTTGTTATTTGCTTACTGGCGTTGGGATCTTCGTGGTAACTGCTACTTCCTCCGGAGTTAACCACGTCATTTGCTGCATAAGTTTGGCTTCCGGGATAACCAGAGACGAAAAGTGGTAGATCGTCATTCGTCCAGTCATTGAACTCGAAGAAATCTGAATGCTCAAGGTTCATCTGGTACTTATATGGGTCCATGGTCGAACCGGGCATGTTTGTGTTGGGATAATTCTCAGCCATGTTTATAACCTGAATGTGCATACAGGTCTCCCTATATACATGTTGTTTGAGACCTCAATTTGTGTGTGTGTGTGTGTGTGGGGGGGGTGGGGGGGGGGGGGTTCCGGCAGACTTCGTAGGACGTCGAATGAAGTTTCGTAGGTGATCATTCTTCATTGATTTGGACAAGTGGCTAAGAAATTTATTTGTTTGTGTCGGGTCCAAGAATTGCCTAATGTAATCAGATCATGACTTAAATTATAACAGACAAGAATGTGGGGAATGTTATTGACGACTCGTGTAGACTTTGTGAGTTTGATTTGTTCGAGTAGGTCTTTTGCCTAGACCAACCCCTTCACCACGGGAGCTGGGTTACAAAGTCAATACACCAACACAGACAAATCATGGTTTGATTCCATGACTGATGACTCCCGTTAGATAGCACTAGTCTTTGCACCCACAAATCTTGTAAGATCAACTTGTACTATTCTTCGGCCCTGTTTGAGCCACATTAATTTTTTCATTCTCATTCTTTTATTCATTTTCAATCATACATTTTTCAATAAAATAATATTTTTAATCACATCAGTAACTTTTTTTTTTTTCAATCACATATTATCGATCACATCAACAGTAAAAATACATGTTTATAACCAAAATGTGCACTAAACAAATCTCTCTTTATTTTCTATCATATTCAATTATCAAATCGAATATGTAATAATGACATATTTGATATTTTGTATAAAATAAGGTTAAATAAGGAAAAAATATTAAAATCCTTTAATACTGCTCAATTCGAATCAATACTTTCGTATGTATTTCATGCAAGTGAGAGCCTCACTTCGTAACTTTTATGTTATATTTGGTACATTGAGTCAATAAAGATTAAACAAAATAAGTGAAAAATTCGGTCACATTCATTCATTCACCTTATGTAAATTTTGAATATGTCCACAATGTTTGAGATATTGTATGGAATATATTAAATAAATTGATAAAGACAAATATTTTGTTTTATAAAATATTGAGAAATTTACAAAATACACGTTGTATATAGGGCATAATTACACTTTATGTAACTTTTGCATACTTTTTTTAATTAGCTGATTTTTTCATTAATACTTTTTCTTTAAAATATGATTTTTTTTTTTTTTTTTTTTTTTTTGTATGTGGGATTTATAGAATTTATTACCTTCTTTCCTTGAATTCTAACATTAAACCAATAAAAAATCTTTCTAGTAAGATAAAATATTAAAAAAATATAGAAAATACATCATTTGACTCTTCCAACATTGTGGAAACAATAAAAATTCTTAATTGTTATCTTCTAATTAGTTTTTGTTCAATGAATGAATTTTTTTTTTTAAATTGATATTAGTTATTATTTTTCAGCTAAAAATTAACTTCTTATTCATTTCAAGTTGTGTTAATTTTGCAACTTAAAGTACACTAAGAAATGCATGTGTAATTTAATATATTGGTATCTATTGCAGATAATTTTTTTCTTTTATGCGATAAAGATTCATAGAAAATAAGAATATAATAATGTAATTAATAAAATATAATATTTTGTAAAAAGGAAAAATGAAAAAAAATTATGTGAATGATGTAGCAAAATAATCGACTGATTGTTAATTTATTGAAGTATAGATGAATGATAAAGAAATGAAAAAAATAAAAAGTAATCAAAATTTTAGAGAATAAAAATAGTTAAAATTTAATATATAAAGTGTTACATAATGTAATAGAAAGAGCGTGATTTGCTATTTCGATTATGAATATTTTGGTTTGTTTAACTATTTTTAATGATAAATTTGTACATTTTCTAACAGAGGTTGTTTTTATTACTATACTATAAAATGTACTAGCTAGGCAAATTATAATTTAAAAAATACGGTATATAAGGGCATGTTCGGCAGAAATTAAAATTGGATTAAAATTGAAAAACTAGCCATTATTGTTGACTTTTATTAGACGAGTGAGATCCAATAACGTCTATACTTTTAATTTTAATTAGATTTTAAGCTTGTCCAAACATGCTCTATAGAAGATGTATTTTGTAAATTTTCTTAAACTATTTTGTCTGGTGCCGTAGACCTCGTGATGTTATGGGGATTGACCATTATCATTAAGCCTCTGTTTGGTATCCATTCTTTTTTTCATTCTCATTCTTCTACTAATTTTCAACCACACATTCATCAATAAAATAATATTTTACATCACATCAATAACTTTTCCTTCATTTTCAACCACAAAAAAGGTGTGATTTGACACAAAAAATGCATTCTTTTTTAGAATAATGGTTACCAAACGGTGCCTAAATTTTAAAAGGCCCCTTTCTTGGGATCTAGGGTCCCAAGAGTCAATTCACTTGTGGATTTAGGATTTGAACCATAAAAGGAGTCACAAAATAAGTTTAAGAGCCATTCACGACCGGGGATTACGGAATAAAAAAAAAAGCCAAATGAATAAAGAACTTGGTTTTTGTTTATTTCATGATTGGTCTTTGCAAAAAGTCCATTCCATGACTCTATTAAGTTTTGTAGTTGATTGGCAAATTACGAGAAATGATACTCGAATGGGGACGATGATGTTTTAGTAGCATCTGAACAGAGACATCATATGAATCAACGTGCCCAACTTGTTTTTATATTAAAAATTAATTCCTCTACATTTTCTTTCTCGTTTTTTTCCTCTTTCTTTAAATGAGGGTCAAGTTAGCTAATGCTCGGATATTTAGAGTTTGTTTGGGAAGGATTAAAATTCAATTAAAATTGAAAATATAGTCGTTATTGGGTCTCACTCGTCTAATAAAAGTCAACTCCAATAACTATATTTTCAATTTTAATCCCTCCCAAGCAAGCTCTTAATCAAACTTAAGGCATGTCTGGTGCCACTTTTTACTAAAAACATAAGGGATTTTTCGACCGTTGGCCATCAATTGGAGCCGTAATATTTGACTTTACTCTCTAACATGTAGGATCAAATAATCACTTTTCTTGAGCTGAAAAGCGCCTCCAGACCGGCATTTAACCTTAGTTGAACATCTCAATGAGTTTTGAGTACAACTTCTTTGACAAACAAGCAAACTTGTCGTTGATATAGACTATTCAACTGGAACGAAGTTTGTTGGAATAAGTTTCACGTGGATGTAGACATAGATTTTAATACTCAAAAAATTCAGAGTTTTCTTCCAATTACTTAATTAATTATGTCATTCTCTCACAAGTATTGAGACTTTAATTCAACTAGAATTTAAAAACATCAATTTAAAATATTAAGCCTGGATTTGTGTATACATCTAGCTTCATGTATGAGAGTGACAAAAAAGTGCGAGAAAAAGAAGGATGGTAGAACGGCCGATTTTAGTTAATTTTCTTACATTCTTTTCCATTATTTGAGTTTTTGTATTTTTAATTTGATACACATGATTTCCTCGCCTTGATTTCATTTATATTTTTGACGCACAAGTTACTTTTATCTTTGAAAAAAAAAAACACTTTGCCCCGACTAAAGGAATGCCTTGTCTCCCTCCAACCTATTCTTCACCAAATGAAGGAAATTTTTGAACAATAAACCTTACATTATACGACCCATAATTTGTCTAAATTCTTCTAAAACTTGATTATGCATTTGCTGCTCTTGTATTATCGTTGTTATGACTGGAACAAGATAATTGCAAGATGAAATAAAACAATTACAAACAAGAACACAAAAAAATTACGTGAAAACCTAAGATGTAAAAAAATCACGGACAAAGGAAGAGAATTATCGGGAACAAGAAACTGAATTGTTTAAACAAGATTTGATATTTTCAATATAAATCTAACGATCTTCATAAGTTTCTAATGCATTTCACAATGATTTTAATGTTACTCAAACCAGTGAAGAGCCTACACCACTTGGAGTGTATATAGAAGTCTAATTTTGATGTTTTGAATGAAGTAGAATACAAGAATTCCGATAAAAAATCCAATTCTGACCGAACGATGGTGCCCAGCCCCTGCTTCTAATTTTGCTGGCCGGTGCCTAAACGCTGCCCCTCCTCGTGCTGTCGGCGTCAAGGCGCTGCAACCTAGCGCCCATTCGTCCCGTCTCTGTCACAAGCACTTCACAAATGTTTTTACCCATTTCAAAGTTTTCATTCCAATCAAATTCTCAATCCTTGATAAAACTTGATCCATTTTCAAACCAGATTTTCAAATCAAAACTATTTAGCTTCCTTTATTAATCAACCACTCAATTGTCATGAAATTTGGGTTATATCACAGCAATTGTGACATTTGGATGTTGTTTCCACGTTGTTATTAGCTTTTGGAGTCCTCTCAAGTTACCAGATTTTGAGATCGTGAATAGCTACTGAGTTGCTAAAATTTGGCATCACTGAAATCATGGTATACCGATTCATGGCATGGAAATTTATCTTTTTCCCCCGTTCGAAAATAGTTTCTCTCGACATTAAAAATGTCAGTCTATCCGTTTATGCCGAATTGCTATACTTCTGTCCTAAACTTTAACGTGCCACCATCAGTGCGGACCCACCACCCGGCCGGGGGGCGGCCGCCTGTGCTGGCCTCCGCTGGACCTGGTTTGGTTCTGCTGTGGTGCTGCCGTTCTCTTCTGGTTCATCTTCCTCATTCCTTTTTTTTGTTTGTTTGTTATTTGATTGGGCCATTGCTGCCCAGCCCAACCTTTTTTTTTTTTGTAATTGGGTTGGGCATTTGTTTTTCTACCTAATACTTAATTATAGAGAAATTATAATAAATCAGGTGTTTAAAAATTGGAATTCAAAATTCAGGGACCAAATTTTATTATTCAAAAATCAGGTGGTATAAAAGCTGTTTAACCCTAATTATTTCCCTTCCCCTTCCCCTTGCCCTTCCCCTTCCCCTTCCCCTCTCTCTTTCTCCCTCCCCTCGCCTCCCCGGCTTCCCCTCTCTTTCTCCCTCCCCTCCCCACGGCTCTACTCCCCCTCCCCACCCCCTCTTTGCTGCGAATCGCAGCGGCGCCGCAACAGGCGCCGGCTGCGATTGTCTATAGCGACGGCCGTCGCGATTCGGCCCACCTCAATTTCTCAGGTCAACGATACTTCAAGCGGCCAGATAAAATATTCACAGGATCATTGAAATTAATTTCTAAATTCTGAGGATTTCTCTTCAATCTTCAGAAATCTCAAAAATAATCAATGGGTCGGAAACCGAATGACTCTGAGCCGACTCGTTGGGCATCCCTGATCCTGTTTTTGATCGGTTTAGTCTCTTGTTCTATGGTCTACCTGTTCGTGTCATCAGTTTTAAAGCCATCAGCACCAGGAAATGATTCGGATGTTGAATCATTAGCACTGGCCGAGTCCTATGCAAATGGTGAGAAGTGGGTTAAAGGCGTAGAGAGTGGTGGCGCTACTGGTGGGTGGTGGTGGATCTATTGTTGGCTGGTGGTGGTGGTTGGGTGTTGGTCTATTTTTGTTGGGGTTGGTGGATCTATTGTTGTTGGCTGGCGGTGGTGGTTGTGGTTGGCTTTTGGTGGTGGTGGATCAATCGATGTTGGGGTTCAGTCGGGTGTTTTGTGGCTGGGTAGTCTGTGTTGGTCGATCTGTGACCTGTGACCAAGTATCGGCAATCTGTGACCAAATTTTTGTCATTCTGTGACCAAAATTTTGTCAATCTGTGACCAATTACTCAAATGTGACCTAAAATTTTAATAATCTGTGATCTCGAAATAATTTGTGACCAACTAATTTAAAAATCTGTGACCTCGAAATAATTTGTGACCTACAAATTTTTTGATATGTGACCTCGAAATAATTTGCGATCAAAAAATTTGACGATATGTGACCAGTAAATAAATCTGTAACTTAAAATTATGAATATGTGACCATTAATCACAAAATGTGACTTTATTATCTTTATTTAATAAATATTTATAATTAATTAAATAAATACCTGATTTTTGAATTTTTAAACTATTTACCTTATTTTTGAATTGAGGTAAAGAAAACACCTTAAATATGATTTTTTCCCTTAATTATATAGGTCCAACCCATGAGCCCAACATTTTTCCCCAATTGAAATTAAAATTATTGGAAACAAAATCATTTCCTTCAATTCTAGGCTTCGACGCGATCGGCGATTCCGATTTCCTATCGAGTTTCGCCACAGCTGTCCGGTCGCCATGTGATTTGTGAATGAATGACTGTAGCTTCTGCTTCCCCACGGTTTGCCGCAACGTCGTGAGTTTTCTCATTTCTGGCCATCGTTTTTTCTTTCTTTCTTTCTATTTATTAGTTATGAAATCATGTTTTATCCAAATTTCAGTGTTGTTTCATGTATGGTTTATGAATTTGAATTGGGGGGGAATTAAAATTGGATCTAAAATTGGAATTAGAATTTGGAATTGAAATTGGATTTAGGGTTTGGAATTGGGAGAATTGGAAATTTAGATTTGAAATTTGATTTATAAATGTTGGCACTTTTCACTTTTACTTTACCAACAAAATATAATGACAGTACATTCAAACTATTCTATGAAATGTTAGGTGAAACATTGGATGAAAGTTACGAATAACGGGTGGTTAAAAATTAGGTTTGATCAGGTTTTTTAGCAAACAAAAACTTCACCGAACAAGCCCTTAGTAGTTATATGGACAGTGATAATTAATACTCATTGAAAAGAAATAATGAAAAACTTATGTATAGAGATTACTCCAAAACTAGGATGCAAAACATTTTAAGCTTCTAACACTAAAAACATAACACTTGAAAATATTGCGTAATTTTTAATATTATTTGATTAAACATTAATAAACTATATTGTTTTTATGATTGTTGATTGTCGACGTTGACCGGCCGTCCAAGCTGAGTCTGGCCACCATACATTTTGTTGTCCTCAGAGTCCCATCAGCTTTTACGCTACTTGCTTCTCCAGTTACTCAGTTAGGGACATTTAACATTTTTTTTTTCCACTCCTGGAATTTGAATTAGTGAAGCGAGTTCTGCTTTAACATTTATTTTCCACTGCAGACATTTGCTTGCTGCGTACAGATCTGATTGAAGACATAAGGCTTCTATATTGCTCTGTTTGTCAGGAAGAATAAGCATCAGTTAGAACAGCCTTGGAAAACGGTCCAGAGAAGTACAGAATGAAGCTCCAAGGAAAAAGGAACGTGTCAACCATCTTATTGCTTGAATTCTGGGAAAAAGGTTGTATACACTATTCTAGTTTTATTGCTGGCTTGATCGATGACAAGTAACGCAAAAACAAGTGACGTTTTTAGATTTTTAGAGGAATTCTATAGAGCATATACATAAATTCTCATTCATAATAATCATAGCTGATAGACACACATCCATCAACTTACACACAGCAAATAAGTACAAAACCAAATTTCATTTTTACTTCCAGCCCTCATTATTCCATTAAACTCCCATTTCCCCAGCTGCTGCAAACTTCCGTTCAAGCAATTTTAACCTCAATAGTCTTGGGTTTCTTGGGCTGAGGAGGAGGCAACTTCTGGACAGACACAGTCAAAACCCCATCTTGACAAACAGCAGAAATTGCATTAGTATTTGCATTTTCAGGCAGAACAAATTTTCTCATAAATTTCCCAACTCTTCTCTCCATTCTCACATACTTCGCACCTTCTTTTTCCTCATCCCTTTTCCTCTCCCCAGAAATCAGCAGCACATTGTCTTCCTCCACCTGCACTTTGATGTCACTCGACTTCAGTCCAGGCATGTCCACGATGAACACGTAGGAATTCGGATACTCTTTGATGTCAGCCGGTGTGGCCGCCATGGCCTTGGCGTCTCGGACGTAGGTTCTTGTTGGTGCACTCATGAACTTGTTCTCTCCATCCTCAGCCGAGTCCACCAGGTGATGGAGGGCGTGGAAAATTGGGGTGTCGAATCCCATTAGCCTGAAATCCATCTCTTTTCTTTTGAATTGAAAAACTTGCGAGTGTTATTGACTGGTCGATGTCTATACTTTGGAAAGATTTTTCTTGACGGTGATGGTGACGATGGCGTCTGGTTTTATATATAGTGGGTGAGGTGGAAGGGGCAGAAGTTTCTAGATAGTTGAGGTAGAAGAGAGAGTTTCTAGGAGGTTCTGTATTTTGTTCTACAAAATTCCCGAACAATGCAGAACCCGAATCTCTTAAAGTTAGGGAAATTGCAGTATTGGTCTCCACTTCTTGCTAAATAGTATATTGGTATCTATCTTTCAAAATAGCATTCGTTAGTCCTCGATCTAAAATTATAATTACACACTTTCAGTACTAACAGTAAATTGGACATTGGGCCTAACTAGAACCCAGTCCCAGATATCAAAATGGACCTTGGCTGACTGGAGTTTAGGTGAGTTGGTAGGTTTTGGACCCATTTAGAGCAAGAAAATTAAGGGAATTAACACAATAGCGCAAAAATATTATTTTCCATTAAATGACTAATGATGTTTGAAGGAAAATACGTCAGTATATGCAATTTTTTAACAAGTTACAGTACACTATATGTAACTTTCATGGTAAAATTTGGGAAACTTTGCATTTAATGAGTTACAATGGTTGTGACTTACACTCTAAATTGTCACTTACACTATGTTAATCCTACTTATGTATGCATTTTTTTTTTCTTTTTGAAGTTCTAAGTTACACTCTGTGTTAATCCTTGTTACTACACATGTAAGTTGACTACAAAGGAGAAATCTGATGATGGAGACAACCTTTTCGTCCATCTTAATATCAACTCCTGTTACGATTAAAGGAAAGTGGCAAATTCGAGTTTCCAATAAGACAATGGCAACATCAAAGCTGTTCTTGCTGTAAGTATATTGGCTATGTATATTATCTTTTACAAAATGTTCCTAGTTACATTTCGTTAACATGATTGATGGATGTTGGGAGGAGTTCACACAATTAGCTCAAGAATGATCAACAAAATATATGTGCAAAAGTAACAAAACCGAACTGTAAATCAAGAACTCAATCATCTGAACAAAACACTAAATAATCTGCCAGAATAAAGACTTCAATAATCGAACACAATCGAAGATGTAAATATTCACAGTAAACCCGAACCCAATGTACAAATTACAAGAATCAGGAAACTACAATAATGTGGAATAAACTTCACAAACATCAGTACACAAACTAAAGAAGAATGACAAGAACAACCAATCTGAGAGAAAATGAACTTATCTTCTTTTATCAACCCCACTGGCCGAACTCCTCAAGGTCTCAAATCAGTGCTTCAACCACACAAGAATGAGCACCACAATGTTCGAATCAAACCCCAAGGCACAGATTACAAAGGATCGACACTCAGACAAGCCTAATAATATAACAAAAGATAAACCCCTTCTCTTACAACACACGGTTCACACAAGAACCAAGATTCTACTCAAGGAAATCACTCAAGATTACCAACTATAAAGAGAATATAAGAAATCAAATGAGAATTCTACAGTGAAGAAGAAGAGAACACGAAACGGCGCAGAGAGCACAGGAGAAAAGAGAAGAATCTCGAAGCCAAGTTATGAAGATCTCGAACCCTAGGAGCCCATTTAAGGAGTCACTCTACAGTCGCCAATCCAACGGCATTGGAGGTGACACGTGGTGACATCCTTGGCGTCCAAACCAGGTAAGTGAAACACGGTTTTAAGCTTTTCTTTTCCAAACACGTTTTTGCACCAAAACAGAAAACAGAAGATGGGCTGGACTTCATTAAGTTCCAGCTGGGCTAGCTCAATAGGCACAATGGGCATTGCATCATTGTGCCAACAAATTCCTTTCAATGGATTTGTTCTAGGATATTTTCTCAACGGGAATGGAGACATCAGCAACAGCCACTGCCCACTAATTGGGCCATGGTAGAACTTGTAAGGAATCCAAATGCAATTTGGCTCACCGCGCTTGGGCGATCCATGGCTCGGTCAAGGAAAAGCTCCATTTTGGAGCGATGGCCCGAGTCCAAGACAGCTCGTGAGCAAATTTATAAATAAATAAATAAATAAATTTTAAACTTTGGCGACTACGTATAGCTGCCTGCAATACAAGGCAACAGACAGCGCTGCCTTTTTTAAAAAAAAAATCACGAGCCAGCTCAACTCGGCTCGACTTGGCTCGATAAGGTCAAGCCGAAAGTTCGGGTCAAGCTTAGATTTTAAGTCGAACAAAAACTTGACTTGGGCAAAAAAAAGCATAATCCATTTTTACTCGAGTCGAGCCCAAACTTTGAGTTTCAACTCGCTAGCCAACTCGACTCGACTCGACTCGACTCGTCGACTTCCCTATGCCCAAGTACGAGAAACCTTTAGGGGACATATAATAATGGAAAAATTGCAATAGAGGTCCCAAATCTTTCATTTTATTACAGAATATATTTTAACCTTTCATTTTTGTGGTCGTAGTCCCAAACCTTTTGTTTTAACTACAGCCGAAGTCCATATGACAGATTCCATCCAAAATTCCATCAGTCAACACTGAAATTAAAATTTTGACTCAAATTGACAAATTAAATGAAGGACAAAAAGGTATATGTACAATTTCTATAATAAAACAATTAAAATAAATAAATAAATAAATAACTAAAAAAAAAAAAGAGGAAACCCGTCGCCACCGGTCCGTCCACCATCGCACCCAGTCACAGAAGCGAAATTTAAGATCCATTTGTTTTTATGTCTTCACCCCCACTTCATTATCAAATCGCTCAATCTTTCCCCATCTCTCTCTCTCTCTCTCTCTCTCTCTCTTTAAAACTCTCTACATTTACAGTATTGATATACACATAGGTTACTTTCTCTCTCTACCAACCAATCAATCACACAGTTTTAAAGATACTTAAATTTCTTGATTCAATTTGTATATATCTCTTTGTTGTGATTTGCATGGTATTTGGATGGTTTTGGAGTTCTAAGTTGTAAGCTGAAGATGGAGACGCCCATGAGCTGAAAACATTAATCTTATTTAGGGTTATTTTATTCTTATAAAGGATGATTTTGTTGAGGTTGTAGAAGATGATTTCGCTGAAGACGGAGATAACAATGGTATTCTTATAAAAGACGGAGACGCCAACAACACCAAAAATAAAATGTCAACTGGAACATATAAGATTGATTGGGTCAAAAGATGGACGAAATGGAAACAATGCACTTACAGATATGGGCGAATTGGTGGCGACGACGACAGCGACTGGTTTCCTTATTTTTTGTTTTTGGGAAGGGTGTGCGTAGGGTGGTCTGGGGAGGATGAACACGGTCTTTTTTTTTTAAATTCATTTTAATTGTTTTATTATGGAAATTGTTACCCCTCATTTAATTTGTCATTTTGAGTCAAAATTCTAATTTCAGTGTTGACTAACAGAATTTTGGACGGAATATGTCATATGGACTTCATCTGTCGTTAAAGTGAAAGGTTTGGGGTTGCTGCCGCAGAAATGAAAGGTTAAGGTATATTCTGCAACAAATAAAAGGTTTAGGACCTCTTCTACAATTTTTCCTTAATTAATCAACACTATTGACGGTGTGTTTGATGAATATTATTGAGAAAATAATGTATTTTAAATGATGATATGATGAGAAATATCTGGTTAAAAAGTAAGAAAAATTATTGATGTAATGAAAAATATTATTTTATTGAAAAATGTGTAATTGAAAATGAGTTATGAAATAATGTATTTTGAAAGAATGTGTGTAAAACAATGATTCATGTTCAAAAGTTGGTAATAAAAGAGGAGACTTTTGAGGCTACATACTCCATTACTCCAACATCCCGTCTCAAGAGCTTGCATAAGTCAATGGATATCTCACAAGTCATACTTGACAAAGCCAAAGTGAAAAGTTTATGTAAATAGAATGCTACATCTACAACATTGAGTTACAATCTCTCACAAGGGACGTGAGCCCCATGATTAAAATAATAGTGGGCCACATCTCCCTTATGAGATGTTGTAACCCAACATTATATAGGGAACATTATTCTTTTAGATATACGTGAAATGGGAAGAGATCCCAAGTATTGGGATAAAATAGAAAGTTTTGAGCCAACGGGTAAAAGAATGTGTTCTGGAATGACCTAGCATTATGGGTGTCAACGAACCGAGTTAAGAGTCGAAACTTTTTGCTCGGACTCTGTTCAAATAAAAATACTTAAGAGTTTTTTTTATTCAAGCCGAGCCAGCAAAAGCTTGGCCAAAAAAATTAGGTTCGACCCGCGCTTTCAGCTCTGGCCTTAGCGAGCCGAGCCGAGTCAGGCCCGATCCAGCACGAATTTTTTTTTTTTAATTCATGACAAATCTAAATTTTTTTAAAATTTGTGCAATTTATACGTGTTATAAATAATAACTAAATATTAACGTATAAAAAAATTACTGTTAAAATGAAAAGAAAAAAATTAAAAAAAAGAAGTGACGGCAAGTTTTTTTTTTTTTTTAGGCTTATAGGCCAGCCTGTCAAGCCACATGGGGGCGGGTCGGCTCGGGCTTTTTTCGGAATGAGCCTGAACCGTCCGAGTCGACAAGCCACTTTGCCATCCTTACCTAGCATTGAGCTTCCTTTAGCTCAATTTCTCTATAACTTCGACTGGAAGCTTCCCATAGGAATCAATCCAGATAATATGGGCATGATTGAAAACTCTGGATTATCTGCTACAGGAAAAGACGAGCTCTACGTCCATGATTGAAGGATTATCCTATTAGAGATGCAGAAGTTTGTATTTGGATTATCCTATTAGAGATGCAGAAGTCTGTATTTTGAACTCCCAATATTTCTTGTTATCTGAGGTTTTTTCTTTTTTAGTTTTTTCTTCACAGTAAAATCTTTCTTGATATGATAGTTATACCGCTGGTATCAGTTGGCAGTATGCTTTGGTCATAAAGCTATAATGCTATTGTTCACCAAGAATTGGCTAAATGGTTTAGTACTAAAAAAAAAAAAATCATTTTACCAACTTTATAATCCGGTAAAAACAAGTGTTCTTTCGTCGTTTATTAATTTGTCGTGATATCGTGCATCGTGAAAATCTTACGTGCACGATATCACGACAAATAACATAATGATGAATAGAGTATGAATCCTATAAAGATTTTGTTATCAATTATAAACCTAATTCATCCGGACTTTTACTTGAACCAACTAAAATACTCATTGATTTTGTGATTTTTTTCCTTTACTAATCTCCTTTCATATAAAAACTAATTAAAAATAAGTGAAGCAATCAACAATCTAATATTTGAGAAAAAATTGATTATTTGAAAGTTCTAGAACTCATAATTTCATCATATATGGTTATTCGGTTCGATTTGGTCTTTAAAGTCACGAAGATCATTTTACTAGTGTTGCCAATAAAATTTATTCAAAGTATTTGACAATCTCTCTCGACTCAAATCAAACCTACACAAATATGTGAAATCATAACAAATTTAAGCTACCGTTTTGTGGGGATTAAAATCAGATTTTTAGTAAATTTTGATTAAAACTGATGAAATATGTGGTCGAAAAGTTATGAATATCATAAAATGTGTGATTAAAATTAATTATTGACTTTGACATGAATTAAAATCTTGATTTTAATTTTCACCAAACATGACTTGCGTATATTTACTCACGGGCAACCGCTCAAATTATAAAAATGTCTTAGATCTCCAATCAAAATTCTTGAATTTTATTTCCAAGTGCTAATTGGTATATTATCTCTGGATTTCAACACGAATTCATAGTCCAGGGACAAATTTATAAAAAGAAATCAATGCAACTATGAAAATTCATTAACCAAACATGTCACGTTTGGTTTAAAGGAAATCTCGATTTGGATCTAGGCTGATCTAACGATAGGTCTCTTTAGCTCATGTTTGAACCACATTCTCATTTTCATTCTTATTCTTCTACTCATTTTTAATTACACGTTCTTCAATAAAATAATATTTTTCATCACATCAGTAATTTTTTCTTCTTATTAATCACAATATTCACTATCAAATTACAAAAAAATACATTCTTTCCATTTTAACGTGTATCAAACACACTCTTAGGGCATGTTCGATAGAGATTAAAATCAGATT
Source organism: Fraxinus americana (assembly GCA_035079005.1). NCBI lineage: Eukaryota > Viridiplantae > Streptophyta > Magnoliopsida > Lamiales > Oleaceae > Fraxinus > Fraxinus americana. The sequence continues at coordinate 4,715,380 of CM068713.1, read as the reverse complement.
AAAATTGGAAAACTAGCCGTTATTGTTGACTTTTATTAGACGAGTGGGATCTAATAACAGTTATATTTTCAATTTTAATTCAATTTTGAATTGTACCAAACAAGCTCTTAGTAAGAATCAATTGGCTACCTATGCCTGCATGTGCCCATTGGTTGGATTGTCTTATCAGTTCACCCACGGTTTTTATCAATCAATCAAAGGGCACTAACACCCCCATTATCCACTGCCCAAAACTGAACCAGTCGGCCTTCTGTAAACCTTCCAATTTCTAAACACTAATTCACAATGAATCCCAAGAAAATTTCCAAAATAATGATTTTTGCTATTGTGACGTTTTGATGTACAGTCCCCTCACCTCAGAATAAGGGGCTGCGTGCATCGAGGATTGTATGTCAGGGGGTACACATACCAAAATCCCCGTTACAATCCACATGTGTCTATATCCTTCTGCTCCGCAAAACCTCAAATTCCTAATCCACCAACTCCTTTTGAGTTTTGACCCACAGAATTGCGTACGCCACATGTTACTTTCTTGTTTCACTATATATATATCAATATATGAATCTGCAAAAACACACTTATCTGACTTTAACGCAAAAAATATTGATCCCACTTCTTCTCACTCTAATAGATTTTATAAATATAACCATATGATCAATTTTGGGATTTTTCTAGAATTTTAAGCTCAACCACTTTGAAGACTTGGAAAATTAGGACAAGGTTCTGGTTTAGGTTTTTTTTTAGAGTTTCCCCTTTTTATTTCTTTTGGAAAATTAGATATTTTTTGTATATATCTAAGTTTATGAATGCATTTTAGGCTTTTTCTGATAACAGATGCTGAAGATAGTCAGTTAGGGGATTGGATTAGATTTTATTTTTTTATTTGAGGGTTTCTGTTTTTGGAGAAATTGGAAGTGGCGAAAATGAGTTTAGGTGCGGCTGAGGAAGTTTCAGCTTCGGAAATTTCTCTCCCGGCTGATATAGATTGGAAGATGTTGGATAAATCCAAGTTTTTCTTACTTGGGGCATTGCTATTTTCAGGCGTTTCTGGCACACTTTATCCTACTGTGGTGTTGAAAACGCGTCAGCAAGTGAAGTTGAATCAGATTTCGTCTCTGAAAATGGCAAGTTCCATTTTGAAATTCGAGGGATTCAAAGGATTTTATAGGGGGTTCGGGACTTCCCTTATGGGAACGATTCCTGCGCGCTCCCTTTACATGGGGGCACTTGAAGTTACAAAGAGTAATGTAGGCAAGGTTGCTATTGGTCAGTTGGGATTATCCGAGGCCTCGGCCTCTGCTGTTGCCAATGCTGCTGCAGGCCTAAGTGCAGCAATGGCCGCGCAATTGGTTTGGACACCTATAGATGTTGTGAGCCAGAGACTGATGGTCCAAGGTGGTGCCCGTGGTTGTTCAGTTGGCTTGAAAACGTACAATGGTGGGATTGATGCATTTAGAAAGATTATATATGCTGATGGAGTGAGGGGATTGTACAGGGGATTTGGGTTTTCAATATTGACTTATGCGCCTTCCAGTGCTGTGTGGTGGGCTTCTTACTCTATTGCGCATAGGTTGATTTGGGGATGCATAGGTTGTTATGGCTGCAAGGACGAGAGTGGTTATAGGTCGGATGGGAAAGCAACGATGGCAATTCAGGGGTTGAGTTCTGCATTCGCTAGTGGGGTCTCGGCTTTGGTTACGACGCCCCTCGACACTATCAAAACGAGGTTGCAGGTTTTGGATGGAGAAGGGAGTGGGCGTGGTCTAGCTCCAACAGTTTTACAGACGTTGAGGAACTTGGTTAAGGAGGGTGGAGTAAGTGCTTGTTACAGAGGTTTAGGTCCTAGGTGGGTTTCAATGTCGATGTCTTCAACGACCATGATCACCACGTACGAGTTTCTCAAACGGCTATCGGCTAAAAATCAAGAGAGTTTAGCTTGATGAGTTTCATCTGCATATAAAGCCAAAATTTTCTGTAATTTCAGCCCCTGTTGGCCTTGCTTAATTGTATTCCAGTGTTCATGTGTAAAAATGTAGAATGCCTGGTAATTCTTTCTTTTATCAAGTTCCACGTCTCCTATCGCTCCCCCAGTGAAGAAGTCTTTAATGAATTTGGCCTGCAGACTTGATAAAAAAGTAAAATGCCAAGTATTTGAGCTTTTAAACGGGTGATTTGATAAAAAGGGCAATAGTATTAGTAAAACTAAGTTGCAACCATTGCACACAATCTCAAGTTGGTAGATTAGTAGGCTTCCCCCTTTACAAATATCATTCAATCATTCTCGTCCAAGAATTTCTGCTTGCATATTGCAGAAACATATATCTACAAACATTATTAGTACGTTGCTGCTTTTTTTCCCCCCATTCTCTTGAAAAAGAGTACAAGACATCAATTGATAGTGTTGCTATCATGAAAGGGTAATGTTACGTAGCTCGATTGATGTACAAGATAATATGAGCAATGGTATTCATCTAGATTGACAATCAAGGTTCTTATTTGTCAATTATGTGATTGAACATCTTAAACATGTTCTTATCTTTACATCTAAGAGGTTCAAATCTAGACCAACGGTCTAGATGACTGATATGATGCATAATTAGATGACTGATATGATGCATAATTTAACGATGTTCAATAATTTAATGTCATTTCATCAACATCTAGATTGGTGCTTGGATTAGGTAGCATCGGAGGTGGCAATTCGGTTGAATCGCTTGCGAACTCGGCTCATCCCAACTTGATTCGTGTACAGCTCAGACTCATTTAGATATGATTATGGGCTGAGCTGTTGACGTGATTGCCTTTGTGAATTTGATGTTTGACTGCGGGTGGGAGTTGGATGGGATGGGAGAACTTAATTGAGGAAGATAATTTTTTTTTTTTTATTTTGTAATTTTTTTTTTATTTGTTATGATTTTAAGTTTAATTCGTTTGTACATTTTGAAAAATTATAGGATTTACATTTGCAATTTTTTATATTGTTTTACTTCTTTCTTTTTTTTGTTTATTTTAAGAGAACTACAATTTCGACATTTAATGGTCAAAATTGAGGGCACGATGAAGTATGCTACATAATTTAAAGGTTGGGGAGATAGATTTGTTACATTTCACCAAGGTAGGAGATGGAAAGTACAAATTTTTCAAAAAATACTGTCATAAATTATTTATTTATTGTTGTTTACTTGTAAGGTCTTCTAATATGGTGTAAGAATACACTCGAATTCACCTTAATTCAATCCCCATAATATTATCTCTCCTAATTCAATATGGCGTACAAAATGTTCTATAAGACATAATTGATAGTAATATTGGACAAGATTAAACAATAAAATAAACAAAATTTTAACGTATTTTTCTTCGATAACAATGTCCACGACAATTCAATCCATCTTATCCAACAGGCCATTAAGAGACTACTTGGATGGAATCGACTTATCGACACACAAAATGAGGAACCAGTCCAATACAAGGATTGTTTTATGCTGATAAGTGCTTGCTGTTTAATAATTATCATTGTAACCCAATGTTTTGGCTTATGCTCTTACTTACTATCCGGAGTAAACAAAAATTCATCTCATCTCAGATTGCTTTGTGCCAGTGGAATGTATTTACAGCTTCAAATCATTTTGCAAAATCACTTTTGCAGCAGTGAATTTCTCTTGCCTCAACAGCTATGTTCGACTTATGACATCATCGGCATGCTTCTCAATCTACCCATCCTTGAATGACCAAAATCTCAATAAATCCAAGAAAAAAGGTATGATCATGTATGATCATTTAACCAGATGATCATATAAAACTTATAGGAACAATCAACTTTAATGAGTAATTCAAAGGCTTTTAAGCAAGAAGTTTACATTATATAAGTTAAAAAAGGTAAGACTTGTATAAAGGTCGGTCAATATTTTCTCTTTTCCTAGTCAGTTAACGCTATAATATCAGAAAGGATAACTTCATGTGGAGCAAGGCGAAAATCAGATTTGAGGCTTTAAAGTTTAAGCAACATGCAGAAAATCACTCTCCACAATCTCCACATTGAGATGGTTTTCCTTCGCAAAGTTAAGCCTATCCCGTATTGCAGTAGCTTCAGCATTCTCAACTGAAAGAATTCCCAGCAGTCTTCTTATGACCAGTACAACTCCAGCATGATCCCGAATAACAACCCCCAGTTGGAAAACTTTAACCCCACTTTGTACGGCTGCATCTGTATTCAGCTTCAATCTCCCAACTTATGGCAGAACCCACGACCCTGCTTTGATTTTGAATTGTATCCTGCCTCCCATCACCATCCAAAAGACAGGCCTGTTCCGGCTTCCTCAACGAACCATTCACCCCATAAGATCCATGTTATGCAGCCGATAGTTGCAAGTTCAAGTGAGGTGCACTCACTACAAATTCCAGGCAATAAGTCCTTGACGTCGTCCACGGAGCTCAAAAGTTTAGAATTAAGCTCCTTGTACATTCATTTTGAACACCTTGGCTATGATGTGTTAAGAATCTAGCCATTGATATATGAGTGTTATTCAAATCAACGGCTAGACTGCCTGCCAAATCATAGAATGTCAACCAAAGTGTCAAACTACATGTACATGTAGCAGGGTTGAAAAGTTTAACAACACCTCACGTGCAATTGGACACCAAAACAAGGCATGAAGAGAGGACTCCACCCGTTACACATGCATTGCTGGCAGTCACTCGCTAAATACCTGTTTATTAAAGACGACTGAGTTAATCATAAAGTCGAAAGACGAAGGCAGCCACACCAGTCGAGGGCCTTTTTCATCGTGTATGGGATAATGGGAGACTACTTAGGATAAATTCTTCAGCAGAAGACTCGCATAGGGATACTGATAGCTTGGGAGAGAGATTTTTTGGCGAGGTCTGCAGACAGATGCAGGTACAGAAAAACAGGCATCCCGAAGAATTTACCCCAATGGTGACTGGGGAAAAGGAGGTGCTAGACCACTCTTATCTAGCTGATGTCTACTCCTAGATGAATATGACACTTATGAAAAGGGGGGTGGGGGGGGGGGGGTGAGTAGAGCAAAGAAAAAAGGAGCCTTCACGATCTGATTTTAAGTTCACTCCAGTTGGCAAAGCCCCATTTAAAATATGCTACATAAACACACAAACCTTAATGAATGCTAGCACTTTCCACAAAGTTTTCCACCATGGAGCATCACTCCAAGCACTAGTACCCATTGAGTCCGTCCCCACATCAATCAAGAACCTATATCCAGTTCCGACCGTACAAACACCTTGGAGTTCATAATGCCAAATTATGCTGTTATCCCTTTGCCGACCACTAAGTGGGATATATAGTATAGCAGCTGCCCCCCGGTGGAACAAAAATCTCCTCAATTCTTAATCAAGTTCGCTACGGCCAAAATGACTTTGGCCTTATGCAGCCATGGGTCATCAAATACATTCCTTGTATTACCATCCCCAATTCTCTACCGTACACCCTGCTTAATCAGCTCACTGTCCCCAAATTATGCTCTTCCACAGCACAGCGCAGAAGATTTAGAGATCAACCTCCACACTTTTATCGACTGAACTTTTAGGATCCATCACTTGAAATACATCGATTATCCGCATTTGTACACAATAAATTGTTTAAAATCCTTCGATGATATTCCACGTCACTCACAGGGAGAACGTTTCTCAACTGCTTGAAAAGATTTTTCACCTCGGATGCTCTCCCCGTTGCAAGCAATTCCCCACAAAGAACTGCAAAGCACTCCAGATTGATCACATATTTTGCATCAATCATCTTCTTAAACAGCCATATTGCCTTATTTATATCTCCATTTTCACAACATGCTTTAACCAAGAAACTGTACAATGTAGCATCAAGGCCATGGCCATCCTGAAGCATATCATTAACAAGCATCTCGACTTCTTGCATCCTTCGTTTAGCACTCACAAGGCCGATTATCACCACATTATACGATAAAAAGTTCGGAATGCAACCCATTCGGGGCATATGCTTCAAAAGGAGAATTGCCTTATCAAGTTCTTGTAGCTGGACAAGACTCCTCAAGACAGCATTAAAACCCGCAACATTCAAATTAATGCCTCTAGCCCTCATTTCCCTTAGCAGCGCAAACCCTTCATCTGGCCTTCCCAACTTGCAGTACTCATTCACAACAATAGAATATGACTTTCCATCAAGACTCATACCAAGACTAACCATTTCTTTAAAAAACTGAATAGCCTCGTTAGATCTCCCAGCAATGCAATAGCCCCTCAACAAACTTGTACAAGTCGCAACATTATCCCTCACTCCGCTCAACCTCATCCTAGTCATCATTCTCCTCGCCTCATCAAGATTTCCTTTCAAGCACAACCCATTGATCAAGACATTGTATGTCAATAAATTAGGTGCACAACTCCCCCGTTTCACCATTTCATCAAAACACTTCATAGCATTTTCCACCTCCCCTTTCTTGCAATACCCATCAATCAAAGTAGTATAAGTAACCACATCAGGCAAACAAGTCTCATTCCGAACCATCTCGTCGACAATTTTTCTCGCATTTTCCACAAAATTTTTCTTGCAAAACCCATCGATAATAGTATTACAAGTAACCAAATTCCTTTCCAGAGGCATTTCATCAAACAGTTTCCAGGCATCATCCAGCCTGCCCACTTTACACAACCCCTTGATCATTATTGTGTAAGTGGAAACATCAGGTTTCACAACACCCTCCTTAACAATCTGTCCAAAATACCCCCAAGCTAAATCAACCCTATTGGCCTTAACAAGAACACCCAAAAGGGCATTATAGGAAAATAAACAATAACCAAATTCCCTCTCCTTCACTTGATGTAAAAGCTTAACAGCCCACTTCAAATGGCCTAAATCACCATGAGCTTTAATAAACTTTCCCACCATGAAATCCGAAAATCTGTCATGGGATTTCAGTAAATCCGTTGCTAAGGAAAATAATTTGTGTGAAATGAGTTTATCAGTTATGGCAATGTAGGAAAAATGATTGTGGGTGTAGTTGTTTGAGTTCGAGCTCAGGCAAGAGGCCCAGTTGAAGAAGAAAAGGGAATGGTAAGGGCTTGTTTGGCTTTTGATGGTTTGAATGACTAAGGTTGGGGTTAAGTATGGAGAGAAGTGGTTGAGAAGTGAAGGGTCTGGGTTTTGGTGGGTGCTGGGGTGCTGGGGGTTCGAGGACTGGAGGAGAGAGGTTATACTGGTGATTAGCGAGAGAGGCTGTGCGAGACGGTGGTTTGAGGCCGCGGCGGTGACGGTGGTCATGGCTTGACATTCACCATTGCCAGCGGTGGAACAGAAAATAAAGGGTGAAAAACGCCAGAGGTCACCCAACTTTGGGAAAGATTTCATTTTAGTCACTAAAAATTTTCGTTTTAAATACTAAAATAGTTAAATTTTAATTTCGATTCATTTTAAAGATTTTGTCACAAAATTTAACAACTTTTATCGTGTTAGTTAGACAACAACGCCAACTTGCAATTTTAACATGAACATCACCTGCATACAGTTTAACACAAATCAACGTTACATAATTACGATTTTTACATTTAAAAAAAAAAAAAAACATTCCTTGCAATACATAGAAAATGACGCTGAACACTACTTTTAGGTAAAAACAAAACATAATGCGCAATACATAGGCAAGCGTGTTAAATTTTGTGATTGTTATGAGAGAGGACTTCGATTCCTCCTTATTCACAAGTCACTGTAAATTTGATGGAGTTGTCACACATTCTATTCCAAATTTTTTCATCGTTCTACTATTATTCTTAACATTTCAACTACATATTATTGTCACTAAGATTTTCATCCAAAAATTCTGTTAGCGCACTATAAATTAAGGGACAAATATTTAGCCCATATTTGGTGCTCATTGTTTTTAATTTTTTTTACATAATCATTTTCAATTACACATTCATACAATAAAATATTTTACATGTAAATTTAAAATTTTTTCATACCTTTTAACCACACAAATTCCTGTATATATAGTTCAAAACTCTTTTTTCTTTTTTAATAATGGGCACCAAACAAGGCCAGTTTGTAATTTCTTCTTCTTCTTTTTTTTTTTTTGCTCGAAGCTTTTTTAGCAAATTTTTTTTATTAGAAACGATAGGTACAAGGTGTCATATTTGGTCCTCATTTTATAAAATTCATTTTTCCTCAAACTAATTTTCAATCACACATTTCATCAATTTTTAATAATTCAATGAATGTGCAGGTGATGATCCTCAACAAGTGAAGACAAAGTTGAGGCACTGGGCACAAGCAGTGGCATGTTCAGTGAGGCAATCCTTTTGAAGGGTACACAAAAACGTGTCATGACACAAAACGACACACAGAGGAGATTGTTCTTACTTGCGCTCCTTGGAGGCATCTTGTTCGTGCTCAAACTGTAATCTTCATATTCAATAAACACCCCTTTTTGTGACTTTGTTCCAAGAGGTTTGTCCCTTACACGATCGTCTGATCCCTTTTTAATTGATAGCGATTAAACGCGCGAAACAATTATTTAGATAAATGACCCTAATCTCAAATTTTTGAACATACTTATACCTTCCTCCTTTGGCTTTTGCTTTTAGTTCACTCCCGTCTTTGTTTGACAACTTTTTTTTTTTTTTTTTGGAAAAGAGTGAGTTTTTAAATGGTCAATTTTTGAAGAATGTACGGCTAAATTTTTGCTAAGAATATTTTATCATAAGAATGTGTGACTAAAAGGTAAGAAAAAATTTTGAATTTACGTGAAGCATATTTTATTACGAGAACATGTGGTTAAAAATGAGTTGAGAACAAAAAATTAAGAAAGATTATATAAATTAAGTTCCCGTTTGATCCCATTATTTAATGTTATAATTTTTGGAATAGTTTTTTTTTTTTTTTTTTGTAGAATGTGTGATTAAGAAAAAGAGTGAAAAAATGAATTATAAATTTAACGGATTACTTTTTCTTTTATTCTATTCAAGAAATTTAAAGATGTGTTTGAGCCACATTATTTTTGAAAAATGTATTTTGAAATAGTAGATTGATGGAAAATGTATGGTTATAAAAGAATGAAAAGTTATTCCCGCGATAAAAATATTATTTTATTGAAAAATGTTTGATTAAAAATGAGTGGAAGAATGAAATTGAAAATTTTATTGGGACTCGCAAACTAACTGGGTGTTTGGCACCTATTCTTTTAAAGAATGAGTTTTTGAATAGTCACTGATGTAAAGAATGTATGGTTAAAAAGTAAGAAATTTTTTTTGATTTATCTGTAATATTATTTTATTTGGAGAATGTGTGATTAGAAATAAGTACTGTAGAAAAATGAGAATGAGAATGAGATAAAAAAATAAGTATCAAACGGGGGCTAAATTTGATAACTCTTCATTAAAATATAACTTCTTCGTACCACGGCACGTGCTTTGTTCAAATACTTATATCTTCTTGTTGCAGCTTTTTTTCACCTCAAACTACGCGCCTTCCAAGCCCTTTTCAATCCCCTTCGCCCTTTCCCTCCACCGCCCCCATTGTTGAATGTCACTCACATACTTGACAAAAAGAGGATAAAATCTTGGTCCTGTTTGAGTCTTGTTTGAGCCATGATTTCTTGTTTATGAAGCCTTTTTAGAGGACCTTGTGTAATGGAGTCTTCACACTGACATTACCTCTTCTTCTACAGCAGCAGCAAATAGATTAGAGGTAGCTCTCGTGCTTTTCTCTTTCCTACTAAAGTTTTATTATTGCTCACTATATTATGAATTAGATTCCGGGATTGAGTTATAGCATCCGCAAACTATGAGTAAAATGCCTCTGAAATCTATCGTTCCATTTCCCACTCGTTTCTCAGATTTTCAGCCACCGGCGGCACTTTCCAGTTGAAAGGTAAAGCCCCCATGAAATTGTATTTTTCTTTTTTTCTATTTGTTTTTTGACTTCTTATTTTGATCAAGTGCTTCAGCCTTCATCAAAGAAATGCAACTAGGTTTTCTTTTTCTTTTCTTTTTTTGTTCTTTTTATTCTTTCAGGATCACCACATTTTGGAAAGTAGAAATTTTGAAATTTCATCGAGACTTTGGGAGTTTAAGAGCTGATGAATGATAAGACAATAATTATTCATTGCTTTGTGTTTGATTTGGCAGGTTTTTAATGGAAATAAGCATGAAGGAGAACAAGAAAACAGCAAGTGATTTGATTATTAACATCTCCGGAGAGGATAAAGATTCGAAATTTGCAATGTCAGATTCTCCAAGGGGTCAAAACTCAAAAACTTCAGTAGATTCGCCTTTTACAACATTGAATGATTCGGCTTCTACTCAAAAGCATGTCCAAATGAGTTGCCCTTCACCGGAAATTGCAGGGTTAGGTCAAAGCCCCAATAAGCGTCCTAAAATCCCCACGAATGAGACCCTCACTTTGCGAAAATCACTTTCAAGGTCAGTTTATTCGAAGCCCAAATCAAGATTTGGTGGACCATCCATTCCTATTGATACTATCACATTTGAAGAAAATGGATATTTGATGCAAGAACATGTAATATCTAGTCGAGCTTCACCTAATAGTAAAGTTGACAATACTTCTACGACTGGTAATACACCGAAAGATGTTAGTAGGACAGCGTCGATAACTCCAAAGACACTGTTGGTGTCATCTTCTGTGGGTGTTCGATTGGATGATGATGAAGAAATATATAAGAAAGTGAGAAGTAGGAGCAAGTTGAAATATAGGAAAATCAAAAAGAAGGTTTTGATAGAATGGATATTGTTTCTCTGCATCCTTGGGTTCTTGATTGCTAGCTTGACTGTGGACAAGGTGCGCCCTTGGAGGGTTGGGGGTTTGAGGATTTGGAAGTGGTGTGTGCTTGTTTTGGTGACATTTAGTGGCAAGTTGGTTTCTAAATGGTTGGTTCATTTTATTGTGTTGTTGATAGAGCTAAACTATTTGTTGAAGAAGAAAGTGTTGTATTTTGTCTATGGTTTGAAAAAGAGCGTCCAGGTCTGTGTTTGGTTGAGTTTGGTTCTCGCTACTTGGGTTTTACTGTTCCATGAAGGGATTGAGCGATCACAATTTGTCACTCGTATTTTGCATTTCATTAGTTGGACTATTGCTTCATTGCTTATCGGTGCATTCTTGTGGCTCCTGAAGACATTGTTGTTGAAGATTTTGGCATCGTCATTCCATGTCAACACATTCTTTGATCGGATTCAAGAGGCAATCTTCCATCAGTATGTTCTGCAGACGCTGTCCGGACCAGCAGTTATGGAGTCAGCTCAGATGTTGGGTAGATCAAGCAGTAATGCTGGTCAATCGAATTTGAATACATGGAAGAAGGGAACGAAAGACAAGAAAAAGGAGAAAGAGGTGATTGATATCAATAAACTCCATCAGATGAAGAAAGATAAAGTCTCTACTTGGACAATGAAGATGCTGGTCGATGTGATATCTAATTCGGGTTTGACTACCTTGTCCAGCACAATTGATGAAAGTGTTTACAGATGTAATGAACAGGAAGATACGGAGATCATGAATGAGGAGGAGGCAATTGCTGCCGCATATCACATTTTTAGGAATGTAGCTCACCCTTGTTGCAAGTGAGCACATCCATCTTTTGAAACTTTTTCATGCATTCACGTTTATCTTATCACGCCTATGCATTTTTCTCCATTACACAACAATTTAATACTGTGGATAGGTACATTGATGAAATGGACCTAAGGAGATTCATGATTAAAGAGGAGGTGGATCTTGTGTTCCCAATGATTGACGTGGCAAACACTGGTCAAATTGACAAGAAAACTTTGACGGAATGGGTGGTACGTGAGATCTTTTCCCACTCTTGTAAATAGGAACTATAGAGTGACCTCAAATTTCTTTGCTCGAATTTTGATTTGCTTCTTAAGTCAGAATAGTCCTGAAAATGCTTTCAGAAGTTTTATACAGCTAGCTCTTCAAGAACTAGAACAATGTTCAAAACTTGATGTCTCACTTGCTTTTCATTGTCTTTTGTCCGTACCTGGTAAATGAGAACCTTAGGTTTTCTTTTTAGTATTGTTCGTGTGCTGCTAGTGCTTAACAAACAATGAAATCTTGCAAACATTATATACCGATCTGATGTGCCGAATGCTGTTTGTTGTATTTATGAGTGTCATTCCCCAATTAATTTATTTTTATTTTTATGACAGCAGTTTCCTTATTTATATGATGGACTCTAATTCTTATAGTTAAGCACGTTTCAATACATGGAACGATTACAACTTAATTACATTGAAAGAAGAAGAAAATAAAATTGATAGTTTGATTGCTTAGTTGGATTGAAGTCTTTAGCAGTACTAGAAAAGAAAGAGATGTTACTATCTTATCTATAATATGTCAAGTACAGTATACCAAACATACTCTGATTTATCAAGGAAGGTTCTCTTCTCAGCATTCTTATGTGTGTGACTTGTACAGGTGAAAGTATACAAAGCTCGCAAAGCACTAGCACATGCTTTGAACGATACTAAAACAGGTGTTGAAGAGTTGAACAAACTAGTCTCTGGGATCCTGATTGTTATCTTAATCATAATGTGGCTTCTCTTCACGGGTATAGCAACAACCAAAGTGCTCATCTTTCTCTCATCCCAGCTTGTCCTGGCAGTATTTATGTTTGGAAATACCTGCAAGACTATATTTGAAGCTATTATATTTGTATTTGTGATGCATCCTTTTGATGTTGGTGATCGTTGTGTAATAGATGGTGTTCAGGTAGCTTTTTCTCCAGTTGCATTAAATTCTATGTTCATCAAATCCCATTTGTTAATATTGTTTATCTTATAATCTTACAGATGATTGTTGAAGAGATGAATATCTTGAACACGGTCTTCCTGAAATTTGATAACGATCTTCCTGAAATTTGATAACGAAAAAATATACTATCCAAATTCTGTTTTGGCTACCAAACCAATCAGCAATTTCTATAGAAGCCCGGATATGGGTGATTCGTTCGAGTTTTCCATTGATTTCAAGACACCGGTGGAGAAAATAGGTGCTTTGAAAGAAAAAGTAAAGAAGTAAGTTTGCGTTTTCCTTTATGTTCCTTGATGTTATTAATTACCAAGAACTAGTAACGTACCCATACTTTTTTTTTGGGGGGGCGTTGGGGAAGTTTTTTGTGTGTGTGTGTGTGTGTGGGGGGGGGGGGGGGGGGGTTACAGTATAAAGTGAATATCACTTTTTGTCCTGATCTGCTACACTAATGATATTGTTAATGATTTATAATGAAAAGATTCACATAAGATTTATTCTTGTGTTGGCACGAATTAATATCAGCCCCAAATATTGCCAAAATTATTTAATTTTAAATCTTAGTTTGTCATATATCCTTCAAATTTCTTGACATTTGGACAATTTAAAGAGATGAACTCATTATTTGTGCATTGTTGATTTCTTCTCTGCAATGCTGTCTACGGTGACATGCAGTGTTTTAAAAACTAGATGGACTGGCTGGTTCGATCCTTGTGTTTTCTAGTTTATATTTGTTAAAGGGTATTTAGGTCTTTTATGTAATACCTAGGGTTTCCTAAGGTTTTCCTAACTCTTATTATAAATAGTGGGACAGGCTAACACAATTGTTAAGCCTTCTAATTCTTTTACTTTAACATGGTATCAGAGCCCAAGTTGTGTGGCTAGATAAATCGAGGTGGTGGAAAATTCTCATGAGATAGTAGATCCATGGTAACGTAGTGGGTGCAGGCTACGATGGATTATCTCGATGAGTGGTGATTTACCTCGTGAGCCTTGTTTGAGGGAGGGATTGTTGGGGCAAACAAGTCCCACATCGGTTGTGGGAAGAAAATAAATCCACCATATAACCCGAGTGGGCTACTCCACCCATTGCCAATTGGTTTTGGGATTAACACAATTGTTAAGCCTTCTAATTTTTTTACTTTAACAATATTCTTATTGTATTTTAAATTTCCAGGTATCTAGAGGAAAATCCCCAGCAGTGGCATCCTAATCACAATGTAGTTGTGAAGGAGATTGAAAATGTGAACAAGATTAAGATGGCTCTCTTTTTCAATCACACAATGAACTTTCAAGACTTCAGTGAGAAGAGCCGACGAAGAACCGAGCTGGTTCTTGAGATGAAGAAATTATTTCAAGAGTTGAATATCGGATATGATCTCCTTCCCCAAGAAGTTCATCTTGTTGAGTCGGGAACCATGAAGATTGGAACCACCAGATGATTTTATCTACTTGTTCAAAAGTTCATCTATTGCATTTCCAAGTAATTGCTCTTTCATCTACTCTGAAATAATTGAACCTAGAAGAACGAACTATGTAACTCTATAAGCTTTGTAAATTGCTGAGTATAGTTGAGTCAGATCTTGAAAGGATCAATACGGAGTTTACTAAGCCAATTTATCAAAATAAAGCTTAGAGAAGGTAAATGATACTTTTTAACTAACCTTTTATTTCCAAACTTATTCGAAAAGTTAACCACTTAAAAGTAAACTTTGTGAGCTTAGCCAAACATGCTCTAATCATTTTTCTCAACTACGGAATCAAGAGTAAAAATAATATTTACTTGTAGATGTATAAACAATTTCGACCATACTTCATGTTAGGTCGTCGTCAACATTTAAGCTAACAAAATGGGATGGCATTTTGAAAGTTTTCAGGGGTCCTTTTGTTTTCTTTTCACTGCATACAGCATGTGACTTCTCTGAAAATGAAAGAAGATTTTGTTTTTCTTTAAACGTGCATTCTAGCTTCTGACTGAAATTAACGGTGTGCTTGTGTTCGAATTACCAGGTTATGACCAGAATATGCAATGCGTGTCTTGAGCAATGCTAACCAGGTTCGTCAAGAAATTCACTCGAAATTTCTGCTAGTTAACTTGAAAACATTCAAGTAGACACATTACACTATTGTCGAATGTGCTTCATTTATTTTTGGTTTTATAAACAGAACATGTAAATCTGTGAAGAAAACAAGGTAATATGACATGTAAACTGTTTAAAATTAGGTAACATGTAATCCCTTGAGAAAATAAGGTAACACGTGTAAACTGTTGATTTTTACAATGAAAACTGAACGATGATTTCTGATGAAAGGTAAGTGTTATATTCTTCAGTTTTTTAAAAATTGTAATTTTTTTTTCTCAAAAATTTAGTACACTAATAAATTCAACATATAGGTCCTACCTCCTGGGATGGGTCTATGGGTCAAGATGAGCCATTTGAGTTATAAAGTGGGTCGACATCATAAATATAACTCAAATATTTCTACGTTTTAGGTGCTCAATTTTTGAAAGGACATCTAATGAACACTTTGATTGATGTTAAACACGAGTGACGTTAAATAGTATTATTCTCTCGACCCCTGTGCAATCAGACCAGCCCAATGTGGAAACAATGGACACTATGATGCTTAGTTTGCTTGCTTGGCATCTCGACTGAGATTGATACCTATTGCATCAATCTTAGTGGATAACCTTATCCCCCAAACCAGGGTTAAGAAATTGACACATAGGATAGGATCGAAATGACAAGCACGCACAAAATCTCTAGTTCCCACCTCATTCTATTCATCCAAATCTCTATCCAACTATCTAAGCCACCTCTGTTAGAATACTCGAACTAAACAGAAACAGATTATCAGAAAAACAAAAACAAAAAGGCCGGAACAATGCCCTCAATTTCAATGGCTATGCCATTAACCCCCACTTGCAGCAGCCAGAAAAGGCTGCAGCCACCAACATCCGATGCATTTTTCAAGCCACTATCGCTGGTGAAGAAGCCTTTAAAGTCCGTGTTTGTTAACTCAAAATCACGATCCAAGGTTAAAGTTGAAGCCTCTTTTAAGGAGAAGGCTATTACAGCAATAACAGCAGCTGCATTGACAGCTTCCATGGTGATTCCAGAGGCAGCGGAGGCAGCTGGGAATGGAGCGAGCCCATCTCTTAGGAACTTCTTGCTCAGCATTGTGGCTGGTGGGGTTGTGCTTGGAGCCATTCTTGGAGCTATTATTGGTGTTTCTAACTTCGATCCAGTCAAGAGAAGCTAAGCACTTTTGTTCAAGTTCCTGTGAAATTTTCTTGTCAACTCTCTCCCTCTGCGTCTTTTTGTTATTGCTTATGTAGTTTATGGTATCTGCAACTTTAATTTTAACTATATAATGAATAAATAATCTGAGGCATTTGAATGCAGTTACATCCACCTTGAATAAAGATAGAAACGTTAAGGGTCCGGTGAAAAATTGGTGGAAAGAAAATGTTTTATAGGGAATTGATTTGTCTAGAAATTGTTTTAATGGGAATTGTAATTAATTGAGTTTGATTGATATAATTTTCCATCTGGAAAATGTCGAAAGTTTGGCTTCGATTTTCATGAAAATTGTCCATTAAAGTGATATTTTTTTCTACGCTTGAGTTTAGAATTTGTTCTACTTGCCAAAATATAAAAAAAATAATTTTTTTTTTGTTTTTACAAAAATTACTATACCGAATATCATTTGTTTGGCTTTGTTTTGCATGAAAATTATCAATAAAAATGATAATTTTTTTTTACCATTGTGTTAAGAATTTTTTACCATTGCCAAAAAAATAAAATAAAAAGAGAACCTGGAAATTAAATTCTCACCAAAACGTAAGGAAAACCAATTCACCAATTGCAGGGAAAATAGGCGCAGAAAAAGAATTCTAGGTTGAATGTTGACAATCAAACATGCTTTTACATGGAAAATAGAACCATGGAAAAAGCATGGTATCAAACAGGCCATAACTAAGATGTAAGGATTTGTTCATTTTTAAGTTGAATAAAGATAGAAACATTAACTAATATGTAAGGGTGGTCATTTTAAAGATGAAATCTCAAGTCTTAATATCATTGAGCGACTTTATTCTTTTATTTTGAATGAGAAATATTTCTTAGCTGTTCAGTGAGCAAAACTAGATGAAATTCTCGCGCTCTCGGTCATTGAAATGGTGAGTCCAAACCTTCTTGATGCTAAAGCCCTTTGTTTGCCCTTTGGAATTGTGCTAGTCACGGTTTCTTCTTTCTCACATAATTGTCCGCCTTGGCACAATGGGGCATGTGAACCTCTTTCAGTGTCACCTTCTAATGATCGTGTAAAATGAATTAGGTCTTTCGTGAGGGACGGGTTGGACCAGGACTTTTTGAGTGCTAATATCCAAAGTCGATTGAAAAACAATCTCTTCCGCGGATTCAATTATACAAGAGGGAAGGTACAATTAATGGAAGCCTGGTGAATTTTCAGCATTTCATAAACCTGATTTAAGTTAGATACCAGCATACGAAGCATTATATAAAATTTATAAAGCCAATAGCTTCTTTCAATTATTCATAGTTTTATGTTTTGCTTCAGTACATCAGTTCCCCCCCCCCCCCCCCCCCCCAAGCCAAAAAAAAAAAAGCAGCAAACTCTCATCTGCGGTATGCTACCCCTTGACCGTGGATGAACCTTGCATCATCCTCTGTGTAGACATGACTCTCATTCTTTAACCTGGAGAATCAAAAAAGACTATTTGTATCAAGTCGAGCATTGTAAGTTTATAAACTCCACGCGATTTATGCACGCTCATGGAGCAAGCTTTCATGACTTGTAACAACGAAGAATTTAAGGCCTTACGTCTTAGCAACTGTCTTATTCAAGATGGTGGACGAGACAAAGGTGGCACCATTTAAGTATAGCAATTCTCCATCAATTCTTTCTGCAATCTTCTTGTCTATTTTCCCAGCCTCAATGCAGAGTGGTTGATCAGATGCCTGAATTAGTCCAGACATGTTAATTATACGATATTACATGAGTCGAAAATTTCATAAATTTGCGTACGTACCATAACCCATCCCCATGTATCAGCAAAAGAAGGCACATGAGCAGTGTAAGCCAGCACATCTACACATCAAATCATTTTATCGATGCATAATGACTTGCGTAAACTAATATTGTCAAGCGATAGACGAGAATTATGTTGCACTAGACACGAAATTATATCAGAGACTTACATTTGAAAACATGTACTATTGTGTAGTATATTGACGAGAACACCTCCTTGTGGCTGAACACCCCTGCCGGTCCAGCCTATGAAACGAGAAAACAATCGGGATTTGTTTAGATACTGCAATGGATATGATTTTAGCTTATTTTTCTCCTTTAACAATCCAATATTGCTCGGTTGATCTTACCAACCGAGCTATGAGTTTTCAGACGAAATGCCCACATAATGCAATGCAGACTAATAGTCACAGACGAACCTGAGTAACAAAGATTCCGTTGTTATTGAGCTTAGGCTTGAGAATGTTTTCATAGAAAGATTTTGTATATAGTTGATAGCAAGGCCCTCCTTCAACTGGATCTGCTAAATCTCCCACAATAATGTCAAACTTTTCCTCCCTCATCTCCAATTCAGCTCTTCAGAAATAATAACTAGTAATTAGCTCAATGGAGTAAGATCAGAAAAACGAGCAAGTTTGGTAGTCTCGAGCCCTTTATAACTATAAAAAAGACGTTACTTGGCGTCGTTAATCACTAAATCGAGTTTGGTGTTACGAAAAGCTTCATGATTTGCTGTAAGATGCTTTCTGCAAAAATCAACGACCTCCTACAACATGTAGCACAAAATTATTAAAAGAGAAACAATCAAAAATAATCCGCATTATCTTACACTTCATTATCTCCTTAAGCAATATGCGTATACAAACAATTGATCGATAATTTACTATTGGTGCGTTCGTCTTGATCCATGTGCAAGAAACACGTGTCACTAGCCTATTGGATTGTTGAGTTATAGGTATCGATAATTCATAAAATTTAATTTCCTAACTTTGGCTCCTTCAAAAAACTAACCTGACAAACATTAGTGGACTAGACCACGAATAAACAACGTATTTATCCTCAAAATAATATTGTGAAACATGATGTTTCCTTTCCTTTATCTATAGTCAACTACAAAGACATCCACATTTAAAAGGTATCGTCTGTCATATAATGCCTCGATGGGGGTTGGAAAAGAAGTCGACTATATCTTATCTAAATTCATGACGTGTTTAGAAAAAAATATTTTGAATTTACCCCATAAACACATACGTGTATATGTAACAAACCGTAGATACCTGATCGATATCACACATGACCACTTTATTTATCGACTTGTGCCGGAGTGCTTCCCTTGCTGCAGACCCTTCACCACCTCCCATAATAAACACACTTTTGGGGCTGCAAATTAGTTGAAAACATATATAATTAGATTAGGAGAACGCAATTTTTAAAAAAAATAATAATAAAAAAAAGATTGGTTGATAAGACTCACTTAGGGTGACATAATAGGGATGGATGAATTAAACATTCGTGATATATGAATTCATCGACTTCTGCACTCTGCATCTTCCCATCAATTACCAACACCTATAGCCATGCATCCAATGAATTATTATTAAACAAAACAACACACTTTTTTCTTACCAAATGAACACCAAAATATATATATTTACCTTCCCAAATCTTTTTGTGTCCAAAAGAGCAATATCCTGGTACTCACTAGTCCCTTTGTGCAGCACTCTAAGAGAGAGAGAGAGAGAGAGAGAGAAAAGGGGCGACTTTTATGCGGTAATGCAATACTAGATCGGACTGAAAATTATAATTGACAAAAGGGTAGCTTTACGTTTCACGAAGAATTTGGACTACATATATGTCTATGTGCCAAGTGTTGCTTTGTCATTAACCTTTCTTGAGACTATGTTCCACTGAACACTATGCATGCACTAATTATATTCTCAAAAATAAGTAATTAGGGAAGTAGTGATTTGACAAACACGTTATAAGAGATATTTCCGCACCATAGCTAGATGTAATTGCACTATGGGTCATAATTGTGGAATTCATAGAAAAGGGAATGATAACTCAGAAATGAAATTGAAGGTGATTGAAATTTCAAGATTCAAATAGAAACAATAAGAACCCATAAATTAATTATTTCAAACGAGATGTAATCATCATGCAAATTAATGTTAGTATAGAGTCAATGAATTGTATTCGACGATGTTTAAATGAAAGGAGCACAGAATCTCTCATGTTTCGAAAAGAAAGGACAAAGGAATTGGCGAAAAAAAAAAAATTGAGTTTGATGCTTACTTGTTCAAGGCAAAAGACCATTTGAGATCAACATCGATCTCTTCTTCAAACCAAGAATCATCATTTCCATTTTCCTCAATAATAATTTGATTTGCTTTAGAGAATCCATTGCAATGAAAGAACTCCACAGCTTCACCCATGGTGATAATTGATTATGACTCTTGATGATTAAAAGTAGAAAGAGAGAAGAGAGAAGAAGGTGAAAATTCAAGAGGGTGAAGTGTGAGCAAGAAATGTCCTAACATATGACCGTATTTTATAGGAAAAATGAAAATTCCAAGCGAATAAGCGTGGGCATCAAATTTGTTTATATATATATATGACAACATTTTGTAGTTGACCAAAAAGATACATTAATGCTCTCTAAACCCATGCATGATCATACCAAAAATGTTTTTATTTTAATTTTTTATTCTGTACAAGGGACATGTTACAAATGAATGAATAAATAGTGTACAAAATTCATGATAATTACAGAGTTACATTAATTTTTCGGTGTTAAGTCATGTTCAAATGCATAAGAAAATTCAACCTCTTAGAACTATATATTGGATTACGTTGAGTTGATGTGAACTTTGCACGAGTGTATGCTTTACTCCATTTTTCTTTTTCTCTCGTTCTGTCTATCTTTATTTATACATAAAAATTTGTGGATGTCACTCCCACAAGTCTAGTTTTCCCCTTCATTTTATTTATATTGCTTTTATTGCAAGGTGTATGTGAAAAGAGTGGAAATAAATGAATATTGAAATGTTGTAAATATAAATAATTAGAAGTTTTAAAACTTTGACTAACAAAAAATAGATTTCTTTAAAATGATTTTAAAAGAATTAGTATTTTTACTCTCTCTCTCTCTCTCTAAAAGATTTGACTTATTAATAGGCTTATCTTTATACTAGGTGCAAGTAACGTGCAATGCACGTTTGCCTAGTTTATATTTAATAGTTTTATTTAAAAATTAATTTGTTATTAATAAAGATATTTTTTTTTTGGTTAATTAAATAATTAATGATGTAATGTTTATGTAATTGATAAATAATTAGATGTGTGATTTTGATGTTGTGATGTAAGTTGGTGAGATTGAAGAAAATAAGCAAAAGTTGACAAATTTGGAGAAATGACTAAATTGTAAGGGATCCAAAGTTCGGAGACTAAAATATAAATACTTAAAAGTTGTGCCGAATCTCACAATGAAGATTTGAGAGTGCTCGGAGTCAATTGGATAAAGGAAGACGTCAATGGAATCAGATTTAGTCAAAAGATGATCACAAATCAATTTTCAACCAAAAAGTTATGCTCCAATGTTTTAGTCTTATATTGAGACCTATTTTTGGTATAGAAAGTGATCGAATTGGAGAATGATGTCTGAATCAAAGTTGTAGCCAGATGTGTTAACTTTCCAACGCATTTTGAATCGTCTCAATCGGATATCAGAATACAAAATTATGATAAAAACACTGAAAAAAAGTGCAACTGCCTGTTTAAAACAAGAAATTCCGTTACATAGTCCGTTAAAACAACAAATTCCGTTAGTTTTTCCGTTAAAAACAAGAAATTCTGTTACATAGCCACTTTTAATATATAGAAGAGATATAATTTCTTAATAAATATATTAAAAAATAACTTTTGTCCAAACTGGGATGTAATAAAATGATGAAATCCCTAAATATTTATTGGAAAAGAGATTTTAAATTTATGTTGTATAGAATGATGGGATAATGTAATTAAGAATTAATTAGTTGACCCTAGACCTAGTACAATTATTTTTTGGTTGGTATATATGTCGCATGCGCATTTTCTTAATTTATTATTTAGGAGCACAAAATATTTGGAGGGCGTGACATATGTGGGTCCCATCTTCCACATGCCGAACATAATAAAGGATGATTGAAATGAAATTGTTTTAATTTTTTTTTTTTTTAATCGAAATGCCCTCTTTCTTATTTCACAAACTATTTTATCATTTTTAGTTTTATTTTTATTTTTGTGAACAAACTCCTCAAATTCAATGTAGTACGTTTTATTAATAATGAATAAACACATTACAAACTTGTAAATGAGAAAAATCTTACATTTCTTGAGAGGTAAACAACTTAAAATTTTAAAAACAACACTTCATGTGACCTAAACACAGTCCTCGTTCGAGATTATGTGCGGAGTGTTGTGTCTTTGGATTCTTGGTCCATTGCAGAATAGCTACTTGAAGGAGATTGAATAAATTTATCGTGAAAGTTAAAGCTCGGAATGTTCATAACTTTGTCGTAATAAAAAAGACCATCCAAACATGTTTTTTTACTTAATTTCATATACATACAAAAATTAAAATTAGGATCCAAAAATCTATTTCGTTTCCAAAACCATTTCAACAGTTGTGGATGTGACTAAGAAGCTAATAATATATTAATTTAATCAAGAAGAACAATTTTAAATTATGAAAGTGAAACCTACATAATAATCAATATTTTAAGATATTTTATCCTTTTTTCTTCTATTGGAGAGTTTACATTGGTATAATAATTGCGTGAAGAAATAAAAAAGAAGAATTATTTTTCATCATAATCTGCACACAACAGTGGATTTGGTATGCACATGCAAGATGCGTACGTATAGTGAGTGGGGATTTTAGAGATATAGGCGTGCTTATTCTATTTATAATGGGATTTCAAAGAAAGACGTCTGCCGGCAAACAACCAATTCTGTGTGCGATTCGGTGCAAGAGTGGGGGTAGGTGGGGTATGGACAGCATTGCAGTGATTCCATTAAGTAAATTTGTGGGCACCCCACTTTTCTCTCCACTCTCAAATACAACTTTCTTCGAGACTTCGATTTCAACTTGTAAAATATCTTGTTTAACAACTTATAGGCTATAAAAAGCGAGATTCAAACAAGGTCTATCCCTCTGATAAACTCTTCCCTCTCTCTATCGGACACACATACATCGCGTCTCTCCAAAACTCCGATCTAGAATTCGAGTTGAACTGTTGGACCATTTATAGTCTTATAAAAAGAACGTTCCTAATAGCGTAGTCCTGCAATAGACTTTTCCCTCTCTCCGACATACTCAGCGTCTCTCCGAAACTTCGAGTTGAACATATAAAAATGTGTGGGATCATTTATAATTTTATATTTTAAAAAAAGCACAGCATAACCTGTTTTTAGACCATTTAGTTTATGAAAACATAATTCAAACGTGACTTAGGTTCGTGATAGACCATTCCATCAGTTAGCCACGAATATGGTAGCTTGTAGGCTCAGACCAACTTGAGAAGATAGTGCCCTTAAAAATCTTATTATGCGATCGCAAATGTGATTATATTCGCATTATGATCCTATTATATCATCGTTATCATGTTAAAAATTTGTATCGTGATACTAAAGAATCTATTCTCCTATTCTTTCTAGTAAACTGAGAGAATTCGCTGCTTGACCTCAATCTCGTATTCTCGAGTCTCGACTGGTTGGTTATTCATCAAGTGGGCTGCAAAATTTTTAAACCAATTCAAGAAGTACGGTGGTAATTTTCAAAATAAGGGCGGCTGCAATCACTTTCATGGACTTTTGCTAATTCAAAAGGTTGTTCATGATATTTTTCCACTAAAAGTCAATGGATTTCATAATCCAATGTGGGACCTCTTATAAATTTATGATCCTTCACAAGGTTATCTTCATTATTGATTTGAAATAAAGCTACCATATATGATATCGACAATGTTCAGTGATTTGAGTTAGTTTATATTTTCTAATCGCAGTCATCAAATAAATATTTGTTAATTTTAAAAATAAAAAATTAGAAAAGAACCAAAAGGGACATTTTAATGCTCCACCTTCATTTTTGTTTCACTATATACTACAAATAAATAACATAACTATCCAAGAACCTAAACTCAGTAAAATCAAACATAAATTTGCAATCTAATAACCAAATTTTAATTAATATTCTAGTACTGTAATTAGACATTACAACAAGTGTCTATCACAAATGTAATAATGAAGTTTCTCATAAAAAAGCGGGACGAACAAAAATAAATGATTATAAGTCAAATAGAAACTCTAAAACAATGCATCTGTATAGTATCTTGTAGTATTCGACAGAGAACAGAGTATAGAAAGAATGCTAGTCACCACAAAATATAAGACATATTAGGATGAAACATCTATGGGCAAATAAAAACTTGGGGTTTTATGCAACTTCAGCTGGTGGAACTACAGCCTGAGGCACGCAGTCTTCTTCCTTGGGAGGGTGAATAGTAACCACATCAGGTAAAAGGTGTAGTTGGCCCTTGCTTGCCCTTGGGATCCCACTCGAGCATAATTTTGACTTTAATACCAAGCACACCCTATGAATATTAATTGAAAGGAACAAGCTATACAGTGAGCAGGACACTCTTATATGTAGTGACCTCCATACTTTTAAATTTTAACATAACTCATTCATTTGAAAACCAAGTGAAAAGGCATACCTGTCTAAGTAGAACATGGCGCACGGCTGAATCAATATATTCCTTGACAGGCTGACCCGAGGATATCATGCAGGGGCGGAGGTGGGGGGGGGGGGGGGGGACCTGGACCCCCCCAATTTTTTGACAAAATTTTTTTTTTGGGTTCAAATTTTTTTTTTTAGTTATCTCATAACTAATCCAGAATTTGTAGGATTACGAGGCCTTTGTGAACTTGCACAAAAGTTGGTTGTGACAAAAAAAATGAAGTATACCCGTTATTATACAAGCTTTTGACATTGGCATTAATTTCTCAAAGTATGAGAACTCGAAAGGAACACTTGTAATAAGATATGATTTTGCTAAATTAAAGATTAGTACTTTCTTTTATACGTTTCTTAATTTTTTTGTTAAGTCTTCGTACATTAATTTATGTTCTATTGTTTCATTTCTCTATCACAAAGTACCAACTTTTCTCATTTTAACACATAATGTTTCAAAAAAAAATTTCGGGAGCGATGCCCCCGAACCCCCATGGGCCCCCACCTCTTCAACTCCGGGACCCCCCTAGTTCAACGGGCTGGCTCCACCCCTGATATCATGTACCCATCCTTGAACTTCATGGACTTGGCACGCTGTGCGCGGAGCTTTCCATTTACAATTACCTATATAGAAATGGTTAGAAAGGTGGGAACCCAACAACAGCCATATAAAGATACAATAGATGACTGAATATAGGTTTAAGCTAACCTCACATCCCTTTGCCCCATTCTCAATGACAAACCTTAGGACACCATAGCAAGCCCTAAAGATAAAAGAAAAGAGGTAAGATAACATGAAAACGAAAAAAACATTGCACCATCAATTGAGACCATAAATTTCACACTACCATCCTGAATTTATTCTGTGACCCCTAGGAAGATGCCCCCTAGTTCATCAACTTAGGAAATTTTTTTTTTTTTCAACTTATATCGTGATGCCCTATATTACATATATATGATTATCCCATCTCATATTTCATCAATCATCATCAGAAAAATGGATTGTAACTAGGAAACAAATATAAATGGAAAATAGTTATGTCCAACTTGCTGCAAAGATGACTTGTAAAGCTCCAAGCCTTGAGTCAACACACAATAATAAAGTACAAGCAGATGATAAATAAAAATAGTCATGTATGCATAGAAGATCATAGGGTTAAAAAGCATACAAACCTCCGAACAGCAAGACCTCCAAGTAGCTTGTATCGTAATGACTCTGCCTGAGCAATGGCACAAAGACCCCCGTTGTTAACTTTCTCGGCATAAAGTTCCACGCTGTTCTCTGGAAATTTAAAACGCTTCTGAACAACTGAAGTCAGTTCTCTAATCCTCCTACCCTTCTCTCCTGTAAAAGGAAGATAGAGGCATAGCATAAATGTCAAACCATCAATTAGAATTAAGACACGATAAAATGAGACATCTTCCATGCCCAACTAGCAAGCACAGAAAAATTTAGTGCCTTCCATTGTAGGAAGTAATGCACTCTTAATATATTGCCTTAATTTCCTCTTTTTCTTATTGAAATTACCACACCAAGTGGAAAAAGAAAGTATACTTTAGCATCTTTAAATTACCCACAATATAAATAGTCACGGTCACCCCCAAAGTAGAAGCTAAAATAACTGCAACCACATTTCCCTCTTACTTCTTTTCCACCGTTCCTGTACTCTCCTACCATTTCACTAGTTCATCACTAATCTCACTTGGTGTGGGCCTTTTTGAATGAATGAGGCCCACCAATATCGAGGACTCCATGCCAAGAGTTTTCTCGAGGACTCTAATGGACCACTACTTCCATAATTGGAGGAGGGGTCCTCGAGCTATGTCCCCCTACCTCGAGAACACTCCCCCGAGGACTCTCTCCGCACCTGCTTATGCTTGTTGCTAATATGTGCTCGAGGCACATTCCACGAGAATGTCCCTTGAGGAATAGGCCACCGCTTGAGGCCAGGCTCTGTGATGCATCTTCGTACTTAACCACATGGAGGGATCCTACCTCACCGAGGACTCTGACCTCACCCTAAATTCACCAGTTGGAATGTGCCTCGAGGAATAGGCCACCGCTTGAGGCCAAGCTCTGTGATGCATCTTCGTACTTAACCACATGGAGGGATCCTACCTCACCGAGGACTCTGACCTCACCCTAAATTCACCAGTTGGACTCCTATACCAAGAAGGACTCTATCTCCGTTAGGACTCTTAGAGATAAGGACGCTGAACAATTTCAGTCCTATCAGGAGTGCACTACTCACTCCTGCAAGGATTTCGCCACTTAGCCCTATATATGAAGGCTCCAAATTCAATATTCAGGCACGTTCTACAGTATTTTACAACATATAGCCTTACGCATAAAATTCCCTATCTGACTTAAGCATCGGAGGGGCGACGAGGTCATACCTCACCGACTTTGTTTCAGGTACCGGAGGATCACGTTCGTGCTCATCAACAGTCGTTAAGTTCTGAAACAGCCAGGTAGGATTTTTGGTAGCATCATCACTGAACCTTATTCTTGTATTTTTCCAGTTCACTTACGAATTGGTCACATTTAAATTTACATAGACAACTTAAGTGAAAGTACAGACATCAATTTGAAATAGAAGGAATACTATCAAAACATGTCATTTTTTAGGTTCAGGCTTCAGCTTTCCATTCCAAAATATTCGATATAATTTCAAGAAGCAGATAATCTACATATAGCAGATGAAAAATTTAGAAAATCGGTTTGTGATAACATGTACTCACACAATCGAGCAAAAAAACACATTCAGACTCGATCAACCTCTGTCTCGTCCATCTCTAAAAATTGACCACTACAGTATATATTCAAAAAGTGTTCTATCCCATAAACATACTGAGCCCTTGTTTGGGCTTCATTAAGATGCAATTTTGGAATAGCGTGTAATATTATTTCATGGGAGAATATTTGATTGAAAATGAGATTTTAAAAAAAAAATTAGTTTTTGAGAAATGGGGGGTCAAACATAGGCTAATTACTGTAGACAAAAGCCCAATATCCCATTTTGCTTTATTTTCCTTCCATATGCATTCTTACTCACTTCAATACACAAAACCAATCGAAAACCCAGTGATATGAGGTTTACACAATTTACTCAACGACAAGAAACACGTAACAAAACAGCTAAAATTAACGTATACAATCTCGGCAAAGTGCATTAATTTATATACCGAAAAGGTTTAGGGTACGAGTGGCACGAATAATGATCTCAGTACGCGTAGGGGTTACTCGAACCTCTACACCAGAGTAGCCATCCTCGGCCAGTTCTCGAGTCAGCACTTCTTTCAATTCCGCAAAGAACACTCCATCAGCTACAAACTATAATTTTCGTATCATGGAAAAAAACAATTAACAAATCATCACCGCATAAAATAAATACAAAAACAATTTTTTTTACCATTTTGGTAATAGATTGTTCTTTAACATTCTCAAATTAACAAATAATGCTTATGTTCCATTTACACACAGACAAAGATAAACACAGAGAGGGGAAGAGAGAAACCTTTCGCTTTTGCTCCTTTGAGTAGCCATGGTTTTCCTCCGGCCGCCGGCCGCTCCTGGTAATTATTTTTTCAGCAGTGGCATCGAAAACCTAGACGGAAGATGCTGTGCACATAATGCTCAAGGAAAATTGCACTATTAGTCCTCAATTAATTATGAAAATGAAAATTGATCTATCCTTAATCCTTAATTTTTAACAGTATGTATTATTATCGAGTAAAAAGTTTCGTTACTCACTGAACTTTACATACTGTTAAAATTGATCTTCTCGCCATGTAAAGAATCGTTGCTTGCAAACAACCGATTTCATCAGTTGGAAATCAAAACACAATTTGATCAGACACGACCCTAATTCATTCCCGACATAATCTCACCCTAGAACGAGCCCTAGAATTCGATCTGGGAAAATTGCACCTCTTCCAAATTCCAAAATCACCACACCAGATGATTTCCAATCCCTAATCTCCCATCCGCAATCATCCATCATCGTACCATAACCTGAACCCCCAAAACGCGAAGGAGAAAATCAGCCAAGCCCAACCACTTTTGTGCACGATGAAGGTAATATCAGATTGAAGGGGTGTGTGTGTGTGAAGTTTTTACATATGAAAATTTGAACGCTTTTTGGGGATGGATTGATAATTGGCTGTCGTTAACATCTCCATATTGTTATCTATATGAAGTTTTTACATATGAAAATTTGATCGCTTTTTGGGGATGGATTCATAATTGGCTGTTGTTAACATCTCCATATTGTTATCTATTTATTGATTCTACATTGAAAGTGCTACTTGTCTGGTAAAATGAAGAAGGTGCTGCCTTTCTCCCCTTTTTTTTTGCACCCTTTTATGTTAAAAATCAATGATTTTGTGCTGATGGGTAACCCCATGTCCTATTAACATATAAGTATAACCTCACAATTCTTTGTTATAATTTTACTGTCTGTTTTCTGATTTCTTTTGAAAGTGCTTGGCCCATATTATTGAGAAAAAAATGATGTTTTGAAAAGTAATTTTTTTTTGGAGAATGTGTTGGTAAAAATTATGAAAAGTTTTGGGTTTACGTTATCGTGTGAATGTATAGTTGAAAATGAATATGAAAATTAAAGTTTTGGTAGGTTCTGGATCACGACGTGATCATTTTCAGTTGGTCCTTCCATTCTTTGCCCAAAAATCAAGGTTGGATCTTCAATTGATTGAAATCTTGTATTTTGCCTCTTGATTTGCTTAAAAGTGTGATAAATTGCCCCTCTTATCTTGTAACATTTGATTAATTCTATGGTATAAAAGGTTGTGAAAGATGTAAGATGTTCTTTATTTATAAAGGTCGAAATTCGAGTTAAAATTGGTTCCCAAAAGGTAGTCCACTCAAACTAGGGAACTGCCATGTCTCGTCCAGGATGAACTATGTGTGCGCATGGTTTTATGCCATGCGCTCACATGGTTGGGACAAATTGGCCTTAGGTACATGTAGACCAGGCCATGTGTACGCATGGCCTTAACTTTTTGACAATTTCTTTTTGGTCCCTTCTTTTTGCTCTTTCTTCAATTCAAGCCCTTGTGTAGTTTTTGTCATTTAATTCCAGTTATTTTAAATGGAGACAAACATGGGTTTATCCAGTAAAATCAAGAAGGTGCTACTTAAATTTTACTAAGGGTCCGTTTGATTGTAAGGGTGGAAAATTGGTGGAAAGAAAATGTTTTACAGGGAATTGATTTTCCTAGAAAATGTTTTACTGGGAATTGTAATTAATTGTGTTTGATTGGTATAATTTTCCATGAAAAATGTTGAAAGTTTGGTATCCATTTGGCTTCTTTTTTTATGGAATTTGTCAATTAAAGTGATAATTTTTTCTACCATTGGGTCTAAAATTTGTTCCAATTGTAAAAAAAAAAATTTTGAAAAAAAAAAATTTACCATACCGAATATTTTTCGTTTGACTTTGTTTTGCATGGAAGTTGTCAATAAAAATGAAATTTTTTTTAACCATTGTATCTAGAATTTGTTCCCATTGCAAACAAAAAAAAAAGGTGGAAAATATTTTCCCACCAAATAGGTGGGAAAACAAAATCAAGCTTTTGTGCATCAAATGATTGTACCTAGAAAAATGTGGAAAATGTTTTCCTAGGAAAATTTGTGCTATCAAACACCACAATTTGGAGAAAATGGAAAACGTTTTCCTACTTCCATGGAATTCCTTGGCTATCAAACATAGCCTAAATTCTTTTGATAGGCTAAACTAACTTAATTCATAGACAGTGCTAACATTACAGCAGATGTTGAACACATTCCAAGTCCAATGGAAATGTAAGATGTATTCAGCAGCCACAATTGTAGCGTGGAAGCAGGACATAATATGTATCCTTTTTGGATTAGTTCCATTTGACAAAATATAGTTATTTTTGTATCACGGTTAATCAATATTTGCCTTTATACTCTGAACAGGCCGAGCTAGAGAGGAAGAGAAAAACGGCAGGTGAGAGTAGCCGGATATCGCAAATGCTGTCAACATGTGCCAACTTGAGTTCTGAGTTTGGACAATCATTTTCGCAGTCCTATTTATGATTAATGTTTTTGTTCTTCTGCGCAGTACTTTGAGGAAGCAAGAATGAAAGTGCAGGTCCGAAACAAGGCACACAAAGCTAACGAGAAATTAAGGGCATTTAGAAGAACCTTGAGTTGCCATTATTGAAGCAAATTTGTTGTGTCCGCATCAGAACCTAAATATTTGATACAAGCTGAGATGGATGGCTTGCTTAATGCCATTTTCTTGTTCCTTGAAGAACTTAAGTTTGCAGAACTACCTAGACGTTCTGCATTACTTATTTTTGATAAATGGTAGTAGTTTTCAATAATCGAGTCGTAGTATAGCAAGTCTTCTAGCTATAGTTGAAAAACCATTGGGTTTTCTGTAATGTTGTTTTGTTTCAATATGGTGCAATAGTATTGTTGAAAAACCATTTGGTTTTCTGTAAAATAAAAGTTACAGGCATCTTGTTTTATGTAAATAAAAACCATTTGGAAAACCATTTGTGTTTCAGTAGCAGTTAACAGCATGTCATACATGGAGACACAGAGCAACTATCATGTGTGAGACTTGTTTAAGAGACTAAAGAACGATCTACTTATTTTATTGCAACACCATCTTATTGAGGAATCTGTGAAATTATTTACAACAATTATTCCAATATTGTTACCTGCAATTGTTCGTAAGCATCGACTTCACATTTGTGGAAATAATTGAAAGACAACATTTATCATACAACTATAGTAGGCCAGATTTTCATAAAAAGAATTGAGAGGGCTACTGTTCTTATATGTGCGCCATACATACACAAATGCACTCTTCATTACATACATATATGTCCAAAAAGGTACTTTTTTCACAATCCTCTTTCAGGAATTAATTTTCCCAACAAAAGATACAAAAAAATAAAAGAGCATCCACTACCTACAGCAAAAGAAACTGGAATATTTTCTAAACTACTTCTCCCTTTCCCTAGTCTTATAAACAAAACGTTCATCAACATTTCCTTCCATAGCCAGTATTTTGCAATCAATTAGTAAGTTCACCAATCAAAGATCGGCTCCTTCAATTTGTCAACCAAGGATGTTGAATTAGATACACATTCACTCTCGGTTTAAAGAAAACTTTATAGGCCACCATCCCTTGGCTCACTTTGTGCTTCTTCCAAAACCGTGGTTTGCTCATTTGATGATGATGTTTCCCACAGAAGAGTTTCCCGTGGTGATGCAAAATTGATGGCAACATCTTTCATTTCTTCTCAGGCTGCCATGGGTGCAAAAATTATCGTTTCCTGGTCAAGAAATCGTGATGGACTACATGAATTTACAGTATGGGTGTCCAAAAGTCCCGAACCGAACCGGACCGAACCGAACCCGAACCGAACCGAACCGAGCGGTTCTTCATAAATTAAATACCCGAACGGGTACCCGAATCGAGAACCGATGGGTTTGGGTCGGGTCTCGGGTCTAGACCAAGAACCGAAGAACCGAACAAGAACCGAAACTAAATAATTTTTTTATTTTTTATATTGAATTAATTAAATTATTTTATTTTTTTCCTATACAAATTAGCAAATTAATTGAATAAATTAGATTATTTCATAATTTTAATTTTTAAGCCCAAATCATTTTAAAATCCATTAGCCCATTTTAATTTGAAGTAAATGAATATACTTTATATAGTTTTGCTGTAATATTAATATCTACTTTTTGGTATTTGTATGTATTGAATTAATCTTATTGGACGGCTAGTTTTGTATATTTTTTTGAATTGGGCTACGTTAATTTGTAAAAGTTACGAATGAAATGTTATTAATTGTATTTATGTAGTGTTGCTGAAAATATTAAAAAATTTAATTATGGTACGGAACCGAACGGAACCGAACCCGAACGGTTCCATAATTATATTTGGACCCGACGGGTCCATTTATTAAATACCCGAAAGTTTTGGGTCGATTCGGGTATCTTCAGAACCGAACCGAACCGACCCATGGACAGCCCTAATTTACAGTCCCAATTTATTACTTCTAAATCTTTAGAAACAGTTCATCCTTTTTTACCTACAACGGGGCTGCAATAATGTAAAGCGTAGATTCTGTTAGAAAACAGATGTTAACACTAACCAGTAGGTTTCTGCTATGCATAAAGGACCTAAATTAATTTGTAAAATCATTTACTCACCAAATTCATATTGTGAGTAAAGCTATGAATAGGATTCATTTAGAAGTAGGTTCTGATATGTTAATTTTATTTTGCACCTTTATTCAATACGTAAGGGAAGAACTCTATCAACCGCCATAAAGCGTTAAAATTTGGATATGAGATCAGTTGTTGGATATACAAGTTTAAGAAATCTACTTGTATGGATTTAGGCATGGGTGTTCAATAAAAGTACACATGTACTTGTCGAATATGGGGAAACGATTAAAAATTATTCAAAATGTCAAAAGATACGTTGATACATCTCATAAACCTAAAATGACTTCAAAATTTTGTGTAAGGCCCCGTTCGGGAGGGATTAAAAGCCAATTAAAATTGAAAATATGGCCGTTATTGGGCCCCACTCGTCTAATAAAAGTCAACAATAACGGCTATATTTTCAATTTTAATTTGATTTTAATCCCTCCCACACAAGCCCTAAATATAATTTTATATGCATTTTCCAGGATTATTTTAAATGTAACTATAAATTTAAACCAAGATTAAATATCGAATTGCAGTACTCTATTTAAATTTCATTTCAAGACTAAAAATACAAATTAGAAAGTGAAAAAAAAAATGATATAAACGATGTTGTTTGATTTAAAGAATCTCATTGGCTTATATTTGTCTCGTGTGTTGTCCAACTGGGGCACATCCTCTAAATGGAATTGAGACCCATAATGGTAGAATTAGAAATTAAATCCTAAATCAAACCAAAATGTCTACCATCAAAATCACACTAAATCCTTGCATTAACTCAACTAAAAACACCTTGATTCTCAATGTTTGTGACACTTGGAGAATAGTCGTCGAGGACGTTACACTTGCAACCCTTTAAGTTTCTTTCAAAGTTAGATATTTAGAACAGTTAACTACACAACACCAAAGAAGAATTGTCGATTTTGCTGGGTTTTATTTATGCTTCCGTTCGTTACCGGCATATTGAACTCGGTGGCCACCTTTAAAAAAAAAATGAAAATGAAAGAGTGTCAGCATAAACAAACTGTAAGGGAATCGGCCTCAATTCACGCGGAAGCAGACAACAATATTAACCAAGAAGATCAAGAACAATTTACACAAAGTAAATCTAATATTATTTGGGGCTCAGAATTCACAAAGAATACATTGTACCCGTCTGTTCACAAAGAACAAGCCAACAAAACCCAAACCATAACAAGAATCGCACAAAGCAGCTACTTCAATGGACTAAATCTCTACAGCCTATCTAATCACTCTAACTCCTCAATCGAAGAATCACCAAGACTAGAATCACATAGATTCGTGATTAAAACACCTAGTTTTAATCTATTTCACAAAGAATCGAAAGAGGCAGTAGAGAAATGAACGAAACAGAGAAACCCAGAAATTTCTCTCACAAAGACAGAAAAACAGAATGAATCCCACACGTAAAGAATGACTATCCAGCTTCTTTTATAGGCCACCAAATCACCATTGATTAGGCACAAGATCTTCTGTCCAGAGCAACACACTTGGCAACTCCTTTTGGGCTACTTTTCTTTTGAGTTATTGGGCAATGGCTTTAAGTAAAACATTTTCACAATCTTGGGCCAAGCCCATTTCATCATTGCCCCATAGTTGAATATAAATGACAAAATTGGCATCAATATTCAACAATCTCCCCCTTGATGCCAATGTCATAAACCACCAAACATATTAGTGATTCATAACACCAACACCAAGAAGATTAGTACCTGCAAAACACAAAGTTAACCGGTATCAATACTTAGAATTTGCAAACACGAATGAAACTTGGAAAGAGGAACCTTTTGTTCCCATATCCGTGAGATTGAATTGTGTAGGGATTTTCTCAAATAAAATAGATTCACATAACAAGCATTTAAG
Source organism: Fraxinus americana (assembly GCA_035079005.1). Classification (NCBI taxonomy): domain Eukaryota; kingdom Viridiplantae; phylum Streptophyta; class Magnoliopsida; order Lamiales; family Oleaceae; genus Fraxinus; species Fraxinus americana. The sequence goes on along the minus strand of CM068713.1, from coordinate 4,680,673 downwards.
TTACAAAGACTCTTTTATAGCTTTAGTAGTAGATAAGACAATAATAGACTGCAATTGAGACTTCCAACTAATGCAAGTATCACACAAAGTAAACACATATGCAGTTATAGATTTCATATTGTCCTCATTACTAGTATAATCAGAATCTACATACCCTTTCAACACAATAACTCTCTTTACAAAGTGTAAAATGAAATTCTAAGTCTACAAAACCTTTCAAGTATCTTAAAACAAAAAAAAAAAAAAACCATTTTAATGCGATCCAATGTAGCATATCATCCACATATAAAAGTAGATAAACAATCACATCATTCTTATCATTTCTTTTAACATAAAGACAATGATCAAATGCACTATGCACAAAGCCAATAGAAGACACATAATTGTCAAATCTAATATACCGTAGCCTATGTGATTGTTCCAAACGTACAAAGATCGATTAAGCAAACAAAACATGATTAGGCTTTTTCGAATCAACAAAATCTCGAGGTTGAATCATACAAAACGTTTCATCCAAATCACCATGCAAGAAGACAGTTATAACATCCATTTGTTCAAGTTCTAAAATACATTTAGCAACCAAAAACAAAACATGACTCTTATAGTAGTATATATCACAACACGAGAGAAAAATATCAAAATGATTGATAATCACCCATCCTCACGGGTCCCCCAATCTCCCTCTTAGCTCTATTACGAGCAAGTTGATAATCACTTAGAAGATCAACCACATCACCTACTAAGTCATGTTCACCACCTTCAACTGGTTCAAGAGAACCAGTGACAACATCATTCTCCCCCTCAACCTCATTCTCAACTTGTTCCTCCTCAACAAGTCCAGGAGAATGATCCAAACTCACTTTCATTCTAGTTTCCTCATCCTCATCACTCTTAGGATCACCACTAGAGACTCTCTTACTTAAACAAGGCATATTACCTTCATTAAAGATCACACTCTTACCAAATGCCCCTCTCTTACTCAAAGTATGCAAGCTCTTTCCACTCACATGAGCTAGCCTATTATGCCACTTCAGGGTAGCATCAGTATCAGCACTAAAGGACTCAAGAATGTGACTCTGAACTACATTAGCTCTAGTGACATATATACCATTCCTCTTGGTACCTTTGAAAATAACTAAGGAACCCTTAATTACTTTCAAAGTACCATTACCAATCCGGCCTTGCAGGCCTATGTCATCTAGTTTACCCATAGAAATCAAGTTCCTATTCAAATCGGGAATATACCTTACTCTTTCTAAAGTAAAGGTACATCCATTGTCAAACTTCAAAGTCACATTGCCAATGCCTTTAATGCTACAAGCTACATTGTTACCCATAACCACATTTCCACCATCAAGATCCCTAAAGTTCTCTAACCAAGGTCTTCTAGAAGTCATATGGAATGTACACCCCGAATCCATAGTCCACTCACTATTCTGACCACTATCATCCACATAGTCGACAGTAGTCACATCAGGGGTGGATTCTATCACTACATACACATCGGCAGTCCTCTCATCTAGAGGTTCAACAACATTCCCCTCATCTACTCTCATCTCTCTCTGTTCATTCTTCTTCTTATAACAGTCTCTTATAAAATGTCCAGTCTCTCTACACCCATAACACTTCCTAATTCCACTCATAGACTTAGGTCTAGAACTCCATTTCCCCTTTTTCTTATAATTGTTATGATTGCACCCTTGATAACTCTGACCATTTACTTGCCTAGCCATAGGTCTACCTCTCACAGACAAACTCTCAAACTCCTTTCCAGTTCTATCAACCTTAAGCTCTAATTCTTTACTTCTCAAAGAATTGATCACAATGTCCGTAGTTAAGGTATCTCTACCATACTTAATAGCAGACTTAACATCATTATACACCTCAGGTATAGCATTCAAGAGGATAACAGCCTTATATTCGTCAGACACTTTCTCTCCAGTATTAGCGATATCTTGAACTAATTTATTAAAAGTATCAAGATTATCATCTAAGTCCTTAGACATATCAATCTTAAAGCTAAAGAACCTCTCTAAAAGGAAGAGTTTATCATGCAGACTCTTAGACATGTATTGCTCTTCAAGCTTATCCCACAAAGCCTTAGCACTTTCAAGTTTACCAACTTTTCTCAACACTTGATCAGACAAATGAAGAATTATAGAGGTGTACGCAAGTTCATCAGATTCAAGTTTTTGATCATCAGTCATAGTAGCAGGAAATTCACCAGTTATAGCCTTAGAAACTTTCTGTTGAACTAAGACCCCTCTCAATTTTTGCTGCCAAATGGGAAAATCCCCTTTTCCATTAAAAACTCCAAGTTCAAATGTTGTCATTGTCATTTGAAGTTTTTAATCAACACAAAGAATTTTTGAGGTCACAATTCCACAGGAAAAAAAAACAGTAATCAGATATTTCAAACAACCAATTTAAATGTCACACAAATCATAGTGTAAACAAAACAGGAATGAAAAACACATCAAACTGAAAAACAGGCTATTAACTCAATGAACAAAAGGTAACAGTGATATTAAACAAATCTATAATCACAGGAAAAATTCACAGAGAATATAGCTACTAAAACAACAGACTAATTATCAGAATTCTACTTAATTCAAGGTGTTAGAATTCACCAGGATTCCGTGAGGTTCAAGACCCCAGGTCAAGGCTCAATTCTCAACACCGAAGGGACACACAACGCAGGGGAGATAAAGGGAAGTGACAATATTCAGGATGCAGTAACAGCACAATCAAGAATCACAAAATGCAGGGTGTTAGAGAAGATTTCACCAAACACGGTTCACCAAGAACCAGTCGCAGGCAGCTCCAATAATCAGCCCTCAGCTAGCTCGAAGAAGAACTGGAGACTCTGCAGAACACCCAGCTTGCAGCCCAAACTCCAGAATGTTCACCAGGAACCAGGTTCCCTCGCAAGAACACAAACAGAGAGAGAGAGAGAATAAGTAGCTAATTCGAAACAATATGAAAAATTAGGGTTTATGCACAAAATCGAGAAAAATAAATGTCGAATCGGAAAACTTAATTTTCAGTGACACATCTCGATCGAAGGCTCCTTTCACCCTCACCAGTGCTCTGATACCACTTTTAAGGGAATTGGCCTCAATTCACGCGGAAGCAGACAACAATATTAACCAAGAAGATCAAGAACAATTTACACAAAGTAAATCTAATATTATTTGGGGCTCAGAATTCACAAAGAATACATTGTACCCGTCTGTTCACAAAGAACAAGCCAACAAAACCCAAAACCTAACAACAATCGCACAAAGCAGCTACTTCAATGGACTAAATCTCTACAGCCTATCTAATCACTCTAACTCCTTAATCGAAGAATCACCAAGACTAGAATCACATAGATTCGTGATTAAAACACCTAGTTTTAATCTATTTCACAAAGAATCGAAAGAGGCAGTAGAGAAATGAACGAAACGGAGAAGCCCAGAAATTTCTCTCACAAAGATGGAAAAACAGAATGAATCCCACACGTAAAGAATGACTATCCAACTTCTTTTATAGGCCACCAAATCACCATTGATTAGGCACAAGATCTTCGGTCCAGAGCAACACACTTGGCAACTCCTTTTGGGCTGGGTTTTGGGCTACTTTTCTTTTGAGTTATTGGGCAATAGCTTTAAGTAAAACATTTTCACAATCTTGGGCCAAGCTCATTTCATCATTGCCCCATAGTTGAATATAAATGACAAAATTGGCATCAATATTCAACACAAACGATGCAGTAAACGATGAATACAGTCAATCTAACATTGAATAGTCAGGGGAAATCAGTGGCATAAGTCACCACAATTTGTGTCACTCTATTCTCAATGTAGAAAATATAACCAAGAATCACATCAACTTTCTCAAAAAGAGTAATTAAATTTTAACGAATTAGATATGTAAAAAGGTGAGCCACTGGCATGAACTCAACGCATCAAATCAATGAAAGTGAAGCAAACGTTAACGTTCAATAAGTTTGAAACCATATCATTAACCCCTTTTTTTTCTTTACATTTTTCTGCAAAATGTCTCTTGTTAATGTTGGGTTGGGTGGGTTGGGTGGGGTGGGGTGGGGTGGGGTGGGGCATCTCTCTTCCTTTGGGATCGGTATCAAGTTTCTAAGTACTCTAAAAGTAATATTTAAATATGCGTAAATATTAATTAATTTAGAATTTATAAAAGGGAATATATACACGACAATGGATGTTAAATCATTTATTTAATTTTCAATTAAGTAAAATTAAATGTTAATTAGTATACATGAACGTGAATAATGAAATGCAGTTTTGAATGTGAAATTCTAATTAACTTATAATTAGAATTAATAACATTGAAATGTATAAAAAAATATAAATATAAATATTAATATTAATTAAATGAATGAATGTGAATGTGAATGTTAATTAATTGAGAATTAATTCATACATTAATGAAAATACACATGTAAAATGAATATGTCAAATGTACGTGTACATTGATGGTAACTAAATGATTAAATAAATTAAATACATATTAAAAAATGAAAAGTAATGTATTATTGAAATAATTGAATTATAGTATGATTAAAATCGTCTAAAAAATTATACTCACTTGATATGATATTTAATATGGTAGGACTAAAATCATCCCAAAAAAAATGATTTTAACTTGATATAATATTTAATATAGTAAGGTTAGAATCGTCCAAAAAATAAATATCAATTGATGTGATATTTAATATATTATAAATTGACTTTGTCTATGAAATATATATTAAAAAAATTAAGAAGCGTAATGAGAGTATAAGAATATTATTTTATAAAGTCAATTTTAATAATCAATACCCAAGGACCACAAGATTTTTAAATTGTCTTAATGGAATTCAAATTTTAATAAATGGGTACATTGAATTTGATCCATTTCAACAGTAATTTTCAAATTTATTGTAATTAAGATTTCTAACAGAAATTTTAAATTGTTTTAAAACAAAAGTCAACTACTTTATATATAAATGGCCATATACTACGGATCCCAGAGACTGCGACTTAGTTTTCAACTAAAATATTTATTATAACACATAAAAAAAATTAAAAAATATATTTAAAATATTAAATCTCAATAAACGAAAAATATTAATATTTTTTAAATTCAAATAACAAAACACAACAAAACTTAAATTAATTAAGGAATCAATGATTAATAAAAGTAAAGATAAATATAATTAATGTTAATTAAGCATTTATTAATGAACAATGACGCGTACTTAACGGGTTTTGTTTAATTTGTGTTGGGAACTTAGTATCATGTCATGGAGATTATTAAAAATCATAATTATATACTTAGTAAGATTGCAAAAATTCAAAAACACGTTTAGATAAATTTTATTGTTGTTATGATTAAAGACTGTAAGTGCTCGATATCATAAAGTGATGATAAGTATCATTTTCACGAGTATTGAAATAATTCAATCATACCTAACTCTATATCAATTACACAAATTTCAAAAATTGATTGACTTCGTATCTACTCTAAATCAATTACTTTATGAAAATAAGCTAAGTCGTCTAATTGTAACTTTAGAGGATGATTGAAATACTACGGACCCATCAATCTATTTTAACTTTACAATTCCCAATACTAATTACAAAATCATAATCTTCACGACAATCGATTATCTTAATTTATCTAATAATTTCTCCTGAGCAAAGTTGCTTCCATATATGACCCTCAAATATTCCTACCGAAAATTCGATATATAAAAGTGCGTAACATCATATAACGATTGCGTAAAGCATAGAAGTGTATTCCTACCCTATAGTGGACTTTATGTTGTTTATTAAAACGTGCCAAACCTATCTTCAGCCTATCAATTAAAATTAATTGTTAACTTTGAATTCAATTAAAATCTAAATTTTAATTTTCATACGAAAAACTTTAGAATTTCACGATTTAATGAAATGTTGGTTTCTAGCTACATTTTTTTTGAAGTGTAAAAATTTTAATAGTTTGACGGTCAATCAATCTCTATGACACACAAAATTCCAAAGGATTTTGATGGTTGAATGAGCCACAAAATTCTAAAGGATTTTAATGGTCGTTTGGCCCCGTACTACGAGGGGCGCCAAGTCACCTCAACCTATGGTACAGGGCCCATCGCATCACTCAATTTTAAAACTGGACGAAGAAAGTTTTTGTCAGTCGATCGTGTGTTTTGTGCTGTGTGCTCCAGTGGTTACCTTCAGTTGGACTTTATGTCCCGTTATTTCCTCGTTTATTTTTCTCTCTCTTCTCATTGACAACGCATTTTACAATAAATTAATATTATACTTAATTCAGGAATTTTTTTTTTTTTTTTTTTTTGAATCACATATTTTTTTTAAAAAAATTATCATTTCTCTTGTTATATGATAGAATAATGGGGCCAAATAGGCACCATATATACATCAATACTAATAACAAACCAATAGTTTGATCTCCAAAACCAGATCCCATGTCGCCGGCGACGACAGTAGCATACACAGAGAGGTTTCTGCACGAAAATGACGCCGAATCAATACCGGCAAGGGATAACAAGGACACCGCCGGTGACATCTTGGCCCTCTTCAAAGGCTTAGATCTCCAGGGCAGCATAGAGCACGGCTCCGCCAGCAGAGACTTCGGCGGCATGCATTCATCGGAGCCATTGGCCATAATCAAACCGACCAGCAGCGACGATATATCCAAGGTTATAAAGTTAGCTAAACGGACACCCCACCTGACTGTAGCAGCCAGAGGCAACGACCATTCCATCAACGGCCAAGCCATGGCGGAAAAAGGCATAATCATCGACATGAAATCAATGGATGCCGCTAGGATCGAGGTGTCGCCGTCCGGTTCATACGTAGATGTCAGCGGAGGCGCTTTGTGGGAGGAGGTTTTGAAAAGCTGCGTTTTGAGCCACGGACTCTCTCCTCGGTCGTGGACGGATTACCTTGGGTTGACCGTTGGCGGCACGCTGTCTAACGCCGGCGTCAGTGGCCAGGCGTTCATATACGGCCCACAAACGGAAAATGTAACGGAGTTGGAGGTGGTCACCGGCAATGGCGACATCATTTTCTGCTCACATAATGAAAATTCAAAAGTTTTCTTTAGTGTTCTTGGTGGTCTTGGTCAGTTTGGCATCATCACTCGAGCTAGGGTTTTGCTCCAACCAGCTCCTGACATGGTTAGCATTTTCTTTCACACACACACACACAGAGTTTGATGGTTGGTCCGTCGACCGTCGGTAATCTGTTGGTAAAATAAGAATAAATATTTGGATAGTTTTATTAATTAGTTTTTGGTGATTAGGTGAGGTGGATAAGGGCAGTGTACCATGAGTTCACTGAGTTTACTCGAGATATCGAGCTGCTAGTGACACTTGGTGACTCATTCGACTATGTAGAAGGGTTTGTATTTGTCAACAGTGATGATCCGATCAATGGGTGGCCATCGGTGCCATTAGATGTGAATCAACTCGACTCGTCTCAAATCCCTTCAATGGCCGGCCCGGTTCTTTACTGTCTTGAGGTGGCTTTGAATTATAACAAAAACGAAACGCTGCCCTCCTCGGTTGACATGGTAAGTAAATCAGTTTTAAATTATCAATCCCACCATTTTCTCTTTCTAATTAATGCATTCTGATAAGGGTTTTAATTTAATTAATTTAGTTTGGTAATTCAATTAATTAAGTTTTCATTACAAGCAAAGTCAATTGCGTTTGTAGAAAGTTTTTTTCAGGCATTAATTGGAAAAATTATTGATCACTCGGAAGCTGGCATCGAGAAAAGCATAATTGTCATTTTTTAAAAATATGTACTTTCTTTTTTAAAATTATGCTTAGTATGTTAAATATTCAAGTAATAATTGTGGTTGGTCATGTCGTTCGAATTCAAATAATAATTTTGAGTAGCCAAAATGTTCTCAATTTTTTTTTAAAATTATTTCGAAGTACTGTTTCCGTAATTTCCTTATTCCTTAGGCCATGTTTGATTACATTTCAATTTCATGGAAGATGGAAATTAAATTCTATTTTTCACATTTTTGCATGTTTAATTGCCCAAATTTTCTATGAAATTTGTTTTCCATCTTTCACCCACGTACTCACAGTTTTTTGGTTTTTGAGGAAACGTTTTTCCCATCACTTTAGTGGGAAAAGTTTTTCTAGGAATGGAATCCTTTTAATTGACAATTTTAATAAAAACAAAGCCAAACGAATATCAAAAGATCCAAAATTTCAATATTTTTCAGATAAAAAATTATATCAATCAAACACAATTAATTGACAATTCCCAGTAAAATAAGTTATAGGTAATTCAATTCTCTAAAATTTATTTTTTTTCCACCCAAATTTTATTCTTACAATCAAACGGACCCTTAATTGTTTCACATTGATTTTTAAATTTTAAAATAAAGTTGTTCGACTATTGTAGAGAGTGGAGAAATTGCTTGGACAATTGAGATTTTGCAAGAATATGAAATTCGAGAAGGACCTGAGCTATATGGATTTTCTGTTACGTGTCAAACATGCAGAGGAACAAGCCAAGGCTAATGGTATATGGGACGCCCCACATCCATGGCTCAACCTATTTGTCTCCAAAAAGGACATTGCAAATTTCGATCGTCTTATTTTCAAAAATATCTTGAAAAATGGTGTTGGTGGACCCATGCTAATCTATCCTATATTGCACTCCAAGTAAGTACTAATATACTTTTAATGTCATGTATAATGTAACTGAATTTATAGTTTTATATTGCATAATAGTCGAGTAGTTACACTTCTCAAACTGTTCAATCACGTCTATTTTGATATATGATTCTATTTACGAATGCATTTCAACGAGCTAAATGAACTATATGGAACAATTCAAACCATTCACAAAATTGCACGTGGCATATGGGGAGGGGACATTTGTTTTCATAGGATTATTTTCTTACGTGTTTAATTTATGTGGACATTTGAAATAGAGTGGTTGAGATTTTTAAGTTAGGTAGTGTTTGGGGACCCCAATCGGATTAATTGTCATTTTTATTCCTATTTATGGGGGTGTCATCAGTTATGATTTTGATGGATTTTAAAAGATTGTAAATCATATCTCGTGAATTTGAATAGATTTCTACAAATTCCATAAGAATCTTAACAAATATGATGAAATTTTAAAAGATTTGATTATATATATTTTTAAGCTTGAAATCTATTCAAATCTTTTTAAATCTCTCTATTAATTAATTTTTTATAAATTCAATAGTTATTGAGAATACCTAAATTTTAAAGGATTTCATTAAATTTCATTAAAATCTCAATAATGAACACCTAAATTTTAATGGATTTCATTAAAATGTATTAAAACCTCAATTGAAGACACTCCCTTAAAAACACTTCAACGTATATATAGTTGGTTTGCCCTACTAAAATTACGACAAATAGGCAATCTCTTTTATTTTGTGCATGTTTGTCAAAGCTTATAATTAGTAGGATTAAGGATTGTGTGGTTGAAAAAGTATAAAAATTGCGAATCCTACTAATTGTGTTGATAAAATTTGTCCGATCAGCTTATAAGCAATTATAAACTTTGACAAACATGCACAAAGTATGGAATTGTAAATAAATCCGGGTTCGTAATGGCACCGTCCTCTTTAGGACGAAAGTTGGTCCATCACCATTCACCAACTTGGAATATCATTTTCAATCATAAAAAATCTTCAAATAAATCATTGCATGTCAGTTAAGTGATTGTGTGACTAAAAGAAATTGATGGTTTTTCAATCAGTAAGGACCAATGTGCACCATAAATGAAAGTTCAATGACCATTACAAATTTCTTTCCATTCGATTGTCGTCTAGACTTGTACTTAACATTCGTTTGAAAGCAGATGGGACGACCGAACATCCGTAGTTTTACCTGGAGGGGAAATCATTTATTTAGTGGCATTGCTGCGTTTTTGCCTGCCATATCCAAAGGGCTTATCAGCAGAAGAAATGGTCGCACAAAATCATGAAATTGTTCAATGTTGCATGAAAAATGGCTTCGATTTCAAGAAGTATCTTCCTCACTGCAACTCCAAGGAAGAATGGAAGCAACATTTTGGAAATCAGTGGACAAGATTTCAAGAGAGAAAGGCCTGTTTTGATCCAATGGCCATTCTTGCACCGGGGCAGAAAATTTTCACAAGAAATTAGGAGCTATCTTGAAATCGTTTTTCATTTACTTTTGTGGGATTTTACCCCAGTTTTTAAATAATATTTCTTCCCATCATCTCATCGAAGTAGTTATGAAATTTATATTTCTCTATAAATAATAGAGTGAAGGTTCATTGGATGGAGAAGCTTTGTGAAAGCGCCCATATATTTACCTCTCCTTTTTATCAATTCATTTGACAATAAATTTTAATCTTATTAATGTAGAGTTACAAATACGTCACCACGAGAGCTTACTGTTTATAGTTAAACTATCGTACGAATAGAAAGTACAAATCATCTTATATGGATTGATTAATACGGTTGGCCATTACTCAATTCAAAAATTTCATTTCACCTCAAATATACCATTGTATTGTATTATTCCATGTAGATATACTAAGGTTGTGTTTGATAAGCCTAATTTTCTTCCATTTCTCACTTTTTGACTTGTTTGATTGACAAAATTTACTATGACATTGTCTTTCCTTACTTGTGTCACATCAACTCGTTTTCCATGTTTTTAAGGAATTGACTTTCTTGCCAAAGTGGTGGGAATCCATTTTCTTGACAAAATGGAATTGTTTTATTTTTCTTTTTAATTTTTTCTTGACAATTGGAAAAAATTTTAGACACAATGGTAAAAAAAATTTATCACTTTTATTGACAATTTTCATACAAAACGAAGTCAAACGAATGATATTCGGTATGGTAATTTTTAAAATTTTTTTTTTTGACAATTGGAACAAATTTTAGACTCAATAGTATAAAAAATTATTACTTTAATGGACAATTTTCATAAAAAAAAATAAAGTTAAACTGACATCAAACTTTCAACATTTTTCAAGTGGAAAATTATACCAATCAAATACAATTAATTACAATTATCAGTAAAATAATTTCTAAACAATTCAATTCCCTGAAATTCATTTTCTTTCCATCCATTTTCCACATTCACAATCAAACTGACCCTAAACATATTCATCATAGTTAATTGTTCAAGTTCATAATTATTAAATCAGGATCAATGGTCACACATATATCTTCTAATTAATCTTCATAGAATAATTAACTTCCTGTAACGCCAAATGCCCGAGCTAACGTGCAAAGTGCAACCGTCACTTTTTTGCGGCCACGCTGTTAAGAATTGGGGTTCCTTCTTAAAAGGTCAACATTATTAAGAGGAGTAGTTCAAGACCATTATTAATTGGTTTGTGTCAACATCATTCATCGATGTAGGATATATATCCCTTAACACGCCCCCGCAAGATGGTGGTTCATTTGAGCAGACCAATCTTGAAATTCACGTGCTCATTTTAGAGTCTTATCGGAATCGAATCACTCGTTAGAGCATAATGGGCTCTGATACCATATTTAAAAGGATATTGAGTCTAACTCAACCTAACAAAATCAGCTTGTTATGGGAGGATTGCCCTCACCTTATTAAGTGAATCATGTAAATATCACCAGCAAATGTGAGACTCTAATACACCCCCTCACGCACAGCTTGGATCATACCAAACAATTGTAAACAAATCGATATTGGGTGCATCCAATATTGCAAAACTGTGCCTGCTCTAATACCATGTTAAGAATTGGGGTTCAATCTTAAAAGGTCAACCTTATTAAGAGGAGTAGTCCAAAACTTTTATTAATTAGTTTGTGTCAACAACATTTATCGATGGATGATATATATCCCTTAACACACGCTAGGTATTAGGATAACCCATGCCATGCACGAACCACCATGTCTCAAGGTGGAAAATCATGCCCATCGATTAAAAATTAAAATTGAAAAAGTGCAACCGTCACCTTTTTGCGGCCACGCTAGAAACTCGAGACGTGCAAACATTCTACTGCAGAGCTCGCGAATGCAACACCTGGACATTTTAATTGTATTCGATGTCTTCAAGATCTCCTCATTGTAGCATTTTTATCTTTTCACTTTTTCTCGTTAAGTTTTTATCTTCGACCTTCCATTAATTATCACATCTCATCTCTGCTAATGGTATTTGTCCAAAAGATAGTTGAGAGAGTGTAAAAAAATTTATGTACATCGTATTTAAAAAATTAAATAAATACAAAAATATGATGATTTAATTTTTTCTATTTTCTGTTAGAATTTGGGTGTGACTCGAATTCCTTGTTTGAAATATTGAAGAATTTTAATTGAAGTGTACATCAAGAAGAATTCAGTTTGGAATGCTATTGGAGTTCAATGTCAAGTTGAAATTATATTTTGGAAGCTCATTCCGAGTTGGAAATTGGTATTAGATTTGAAGAAGAATTTGGAATGAAGAAAATAATTTGGGAACAAACAAAAAAAAAATCTCGGGGTCCGCAGTGCCGGGAATGGGTGCCGGAGGTGGCACCGCCTGACCCTATTTCGAGTTTTCCACGTTTTTCTCTCCTTTTTCGTTTTGAACTCGATTTTGGTATCCTGTTTCATTAACAACTCTATTGAGAGGGTTTGGAAGTCCCCTACATATTCTCTCTAAATATTAGACTCTTCTATATAATTTGATAAGTGTAAGAAAATAAATTACTAGAATTATAGGATCCATTGTAATTTTCTCTCTTATCTATCATTCTCGAGTCAATAAAATCTCTTAATTCCCCTATCATGTTTCTTGTCTTTATTATTCTTTTACTTGATCTAATATTTTATTATTAGTCATATAATTTCAACAATTCATTACAGTGGTTGGTTTCATCAAGTGGTATTCAAACAATATATAATTATTGTATTTCCAACATTACTAACAGCGATCCAGACATATTAATATTTCTTCTAACAAGAGATATTTTGGTTGTTTCACAACATTTTCAATGTATGCAAGCGAAATATTTTGACATAAGGCATTTTCAACGATGAAATTTGCTAATTAATCGAAGTTTGAAGATCAAAATTTGACGATAAAACATTTAGGGATATAAGTTCTCCCATAAATAAAGGTTGATGATCTTGAATGCAATTAAATTGTGGTGCAACTATGAGCACCCAATATAAGAGTCCAAAGGGGAACATAAATTTTGGACTGTAAAGCCCTTATTAATATTGTGAATTCTCTGTTTTACCCTTTAAGTTATGTATTAATTACAAATAAAAAATTATGAATATTTGTTTTAGTCGTGTTTAGTAAATACTTTTAATTTCCAGATTGTCTTTCTTCATTATCCCAATCATCACTTCGTTACAACTCTTTCCTCTACCCTCATTATCCTATTTTTAATTAAATTGTGCTTGGAAAAATATCACTTCATTCTGCCCAATAAAAATCCGCCAAATTCAATATTCAATTAAACTGTAATGAATATTCATACAGATGATAATTTCCCTCTTATCAGGTCCGTCCAATCTGAACCGGCAAATCAATCAGATTTTATGCATGTTACCTTCGAAAGACAAATTCAAAGGTAGCGTCTTTCTCGAATGATAAGATTGAAGCCTTATCAGGTCAGTGATTTTGCTTTGAGTCCCATTTGAGGTTGAGAGAATGTCGAAAAATAGTCAAATTGCCTAAGGTGGATTTTTTTTTTTCCTAACAAATTCAGAATTAAAATTTTTTTTAAAAAAAATTAGTTCAATAACCAAAGTGAGTGAAAAAACAATATAAATTCTGTGACTAACGGTGTTTTTAACCTTTTTTTTTTTTTTTTGTGTGTATTTTCTCTCTTCCATACTACATGATTATGACTGATAGATAGACAGAAACCCATAAAGCCTAAAGGTCATGTTATTTGGGGTATGTGTGGACAAAACATACCCATATTGTAGCTTTCATAGTATAATAATTTCTGCTCTCTAGTGCTTGTTTTGAATACGGATTGATGAGCAAGAAAGAAAATTGAACTCAGCCCCGCCTTCACATCTTTTGGACCCCTCGTCCGCCCGCCACCAGTTGAGTAAATGATCTGTCTATTATACAAGATACTGAACAGTAAACAATTCATCAGAGCCCCTAAGTATGGACCCAGAAACCTGGGGATAAGATTTCTTTGTTTTTTAAATGCTTCTTTTCTTTAGTTCTTTGGAATTTCCATCACAGAGAATTTTATTACGTTGGTAGTTCTATGTTAATTTCGTCAGTTATATTATCTTTCATTCACAGCTAAGCAGTGCTACTCGTGAAGAAATAAAGTGTGGATTGTGCAACGAAGCTCCCACTAACTTTCTCTCAAGATATTATACAAGTTAGATGCATGCAACCAAACACGGATGAACATATTTGGGTTGTAAAGTAAGTCGAGAAAGATGAAATTGGAATATAGTCCATGGCCCGTATTGTGTATTAAATTTAGGAACATTCCTCTACATGTTCCGGAAGAAGGGTGAAAGCTCGTGGCTTGTTTGGTAGGGTGGGCTTAATATATATTATGTCTCAATCTTAGGCCCCCATTGAGGCCAGATATTTCCTTCAGATTCATAGGTATTTTCTCCAACTTTTGTGAATCAAAATATTGGAATTCCTGCATTTCCAGTTCTATTTCTTACAATTCACCTCCTACAGAACAAATTGTTCCTGAAATTCTGCTGCAAATAATTCTTTGCACAGATGACGACCAAAAACTCAAAAATGTGCCTCCTAAAGCTCCACAATGTTTCAAATCCAAACTTGCATGTTTGGTATTTAACAATTAAACCGTAGTGGAGATCATAGAATAGAGAAGAATTCAACCTTTTTTTCTTAATATTTTCCAGTATTCGTCCAACCTACCTTAATAAACGTGCCACTTATATTGACCATGTCGTGCATTCATACCTCAAAATTGTCATTTATCGAATCTTATGGCATAAAACATTTCGCACATATCTAAAGATACAAGAATGAAGTGCATGAGTTCAATTATGCAATCAAAATCGGAGCCAAGAAAGAAAATTCTCCCCAAGATGGACTGGTGGGCCAAACACTTTGGAATCGAACCCTGGTTCTCTCTTGTTTGATGCTTCCAGCATTTCGTTGGTTAAACGTGTTTGAGAAACACGCATTTATTAATGAAACGTTTTCTCCTTATACTTGACATGTGCATTGCTTCTGACTGTTGGATGATGGATGAATTATTTACATGGGCTTGATGGCTCTTGGGTTACTTGGACAGTTCATTTGCTTTTGGAGACTTTTGGGGCTCCTTCGTGTTTGAGAGAAAAAGAGAGAGAGGAAGATTGCTAGGGTTTGCTGTCTTCATTTTGATTCACTTAAAATCTCTGAGTTCAAGTGTTGTGTGTGATAGAGTAGCCTTCGTTGTGTAATGTTCTGAGTGAATGTTGTGAGGATCTGTGCAATTTCTTTGTTGTTGTTTTCTGGTGTTGTTTGAAGGGTTATTTGAAGATTTCTTGGTGAATCTTTGTAAATCTATCACTGTATTTGAGAGATAAGTATGTTGTTTCATCTCTCTGACCATTTGTAACTTTCATTGCCATTTTGGGTTGTTTTAGTACAACTGAGCATAATCCTTTTCTTGGATGCTCAACGGGGGATGCTGGTGTCGTCAATACCAAACCAGATTCTAACATTAATAGGACAGAAACAATCTTCTAAGAATCAAACACTTTCACGCTAGTTTTAAGCAGCATTTATTCAATGTAACATTCATTAACAATCTAGCATTAATACATACTCACTTATTCAATCATCCATATCAGAACAACAGCTTTCAGATCGAACCAAACCTGCCTTCTTCACTGGGCTTGACCGAGGCGAGTCCAAGCTCCTCAGAAGCAGCTGCTTAACAGCAGAAATGAGTTCCTTAGTGGGATTCTTTGGTGGCCTTAAAGTCCTAAATTTCTTGCAAAAACTCATGTGCTGATTTAAAGCCTCCTCATTTCCAATCCTTTTCTCTGATCTCACAAACTCGTCCTTCACCGCCTCTGCACACAGTCCGCATATCCACCTCCCCTGGTAGCGCTCCCGAACACGAGCAGCGTAAGCCTCTGTGCACTCCTCTGTCAGCCCACAGCACTCGCATATTGCAAACTCAAGGTCACTTCTCTTCAATATAGTTGCTGGTTTTTGAGCAATCTCAATACCAGACATTGCAGCAGTGGTCATTTGTTGCCTGAAAACTTTCTTTAATTAATATATATGTATATAAAGATAATGTTGAGAAGACAAAATTTAAACAAATAAATTTGTTAACTCTATAATTCTTTTAGATACAGTGTTTTTAACATAGTATTACAAGAGATATAGGTTCTTAGTTCAAGATTCAATGTCACTGGAAGCAAGCTTTTCATCAAACGTGTAAAGGGAGTGTTAAAAACAAATTAAATGCAAGACGACCGTAGTTAAAGATTAAAATTCCAAAACCAAATATAGATCTTGGAACAAAAAGTAAAAAGAGATAACTTTACCTAATGGATTGACTCAAACAGATGTATATAATAAACAGATCTTGGTGGGTTTTTCTTATCTTTCTTTTTCCCACTCGCCTTCTTCTTCAACAATCTCTCCGCCTATGATCAATAGCTTGAATATCATATACATTTCAGAGAGCCCTGTATGGCTCTTCTATTTTCTTGATTCTGCTTTCTCTTAAATGAATCAGCTAATTCAGAAAAAGAAGTTACTGAAGATTCAAGAACTTCAGTTCATCTTTCTTGATACTGTATGAACTGGAATTAATAAGAACACAAGATAATGATATATAAAGTAGAAGGAAAGAAAGATTTTGTGATCTCTTTTCCCACCGTGTCAAGTATTTTAGACTGGAAATTTCCATCAACAATGATTGGCGGTTCTTAGCAGCAGTAAATATTGTCCATGTCAAAATTTCACATGTTGTCCTAATAGCTTCGGATCTGCTGCTTTGTGGACCAATGTAATACAGTGCTCTCTATCAATCTCCACCGATATCACATCACATGATGTGTCCCCTTTGATCTTAAACAATCATGAGTAAAATTGTAGCCACAGCCCTTATAGTATGGAGGTTTTTTTTTTTAGGTTCACCTTCAAATATGCTTACTTCGTAATCGTGTAGAAAAATATATTTCACAAAATGATTATCATAATAAAGAAAATTTCTTATTTACAAAAATGAACAATAAATGTGTTTCGAAAGAATAATATTATTGACGTGCTCTTTGTATTATCTTTGAGAGAAAACACATTACTTTTACATCAAAAATCATTTGTGACTTGTATTATTTCAATTATGGAGTGAATCGTTTAGAAAAAAAATTACACAATTCGATCTCAAACTATTGTTCATATAGCAAGTTAATCTCATTCAATATTTAAAAATAAACAAATTGATCTTCGACATTTCATTATAAGTGCACAATTAGTGTGAATGGCACATGAACTAATCAGGGTTAGTTTGACAAGATTTTTGAAGAGTCAATAATTAATGAATTTTTTGGTGGTTTTTCTCTTTAAATGAGTTTCTGTAAAATCTTAACATGACCCTTGAAAACATTCTTATTTCAAATATTTTGGCACTAGTTCAAGCTAAGAAATAAAACTTAAGGCCTGTCTGTTATCTCTATTTCCCTATATTAACATCAAGATTATATTCGTTGGTCTGAAATGTGGGACCCATGCCAGAGAGAAATGGTCAAAAAATGTGGGCAATAACGGGGCAAAAAATCACAGTTTTGGCAACAATAATCTGGGTCAGATATGCTCTTAGGTCCTACTTGGCTTGGCTTGGCTAAAAATCATATTTTTAGTAGATGATAAAAATTGATCAAATATGTGGTCGAAAAACTGATAAAAGTAATAAATTTCATGAAATGTGTGATTGAAAATGAATTTAAAAAAAATTAATAAAATTGAGACAAAACAATGCTTGATTTCATAAATTCGAACATATAAAGATCACGTGATAACGTAGCAAAGATTAGACAGTTTTAATTATTAAGGATTGACTTGTAATTATAATAAAATATTAGGAACTAATTTTCTTATTTTTAAAAGTTAGGTACAAACTAGTGCAATATATTATTGTTGGACGGAGGTGTAGTCTTAGTGCTTGTTTGGTAGAGATTTTTGGGGGAAGAAATGATTTTTGAATAATGATATGATGGGAAATGTGCAGTTGAAAAAGAAGAAAAAATTATTGATGTAATGGAAAATATTATTTGATTGAAGAATGTATGGTTAAAAATGAGAATTGATTTACTGTAGAATTTGAGAATAAAAAACAAACAGACCCTTAATGTGGCGTGTGCAACAGGTGAAAAACCCCGATAGTTAGTTGCGCCAGCTGGGTAGACGGCGACGTTTTGGCATTAAAAATGGACTCCCACATGCAATTTGCCACGGGTGGGTCACTAGTGTTTCACTACGGCCATAAATGTCATTTTCTATCAAGGTTTTTTATCTTATCAAATTCGATATTCTTCTTGCATTTTTCTCATGCTTGATTGAGGGATATATAGATTTACAAGGAAAAGTGCAAAGTTTAATGTTAGTTTAATGCTAAAAAGTTCTTGATTGTCAAAAGTGAAAGGAATTATTTCAACCCTGTTTGTCGATTAGATGTATGATTTTAATATATTAACCGTTGTTAGGCTTGTGTTTTTTTTTAGAATAGACTCGGTAAAAAGTAAGTTTTTTTGGAGAATAAGTTGTAAAAAGTAAGAAAAAATTTTGAATTTACACGTAAAATTATTTTATGGAGAAAATATATTGTTGAAAATGAATTTGAAAAAAAAATGAATTTTAAAGAATGAAGTTCAAAAATGGATGGATTTGTTAAAGGTCGAAATCACTAACTCATAGTAGTTTTTGTTTCATAATTTATTACTTTGTTGTACTTAAAAAAATACATATCAGGTAGGCATCGAGGGTGGGGGCAGGTCTTTTTTATGTATCAGTTCAGTATAAAAATAAACAAATTAATTAATTAAAATTGTGTCCTCTAACCCCTCGATAGAAGGTGTCTTCCAACACGTAATAAGATCGTTTTATGATTTTGATATCTTTCTTAAAAGATTAATTTGCGTAATCTTTTAAACAAAATTGTTTAGAGTTTTGTGGCTTCTCCTACCTTTGTCCAATTTAAGTAGTTGTTCTTTGACAATCTCTTTTGATTCTTTTTGGCCTTTCTTTCTTGAAGAGGGGGGAATAATCTAGAGACTAATCTCACTCTCAATAAGTACATCCTTATCTTCTTAGTAAATTTGACTAGATTATCATAGTATGGCCTACTAATCTTGTTTGAATATTAACAAGGAAGGTGACATTATTATTCATTAACACTAGGTAAAGACTAAAGAGCCACCTCGATGATGGTGCGGTCAAAAGTTTGATGACATTACTCCCGTTGAAACGATTGTTTTTTTTGTAATAATTATACGATAAATCATATCGATAGTTTAAATGTTAGTTCTCACTCATCTATCTGCTTATCCGAGTTCCTAAGATTCTCAACTCTTACCAGATTCTTCTACGTACTAGGAGATTGAAGTTATTTAGATAAGTCTTCTTTGCTTCCTTTTAACGAAGTCATCAACGTTCCATATTTCTTCCCAATGCACCCTTTTTGTTGGGCACTTACACCAATTCATCAAATACTAAGCCAAGGTCTTTTCTAGGAGATTGAAATAAAGGATTTTACTTGTCACATCATCTAAATCGTTAATTTTAAAACGAAATGAAACGGAGTGGTGGATGAGAAATTATCTTGGAAGCACTGTATTCTTAAAAAAAATTAAAATTCTATCACGGTTAGAAAACGACGTTAACCCTATGCAAGTGCAAGGGCTGACCGGTGGGCCAATTGGAGAGGAATGAGTGGTAATAAGAAAGGATAAGAAAACTGGATAGGAACGAGAAGAAGATGCTCATCAGTGAGTGAAATACCAGATGAGACTCAAGTACTGCGCCTGATAATGCGTGCATCTTATCAATTCTACCACTGTGTATTTTGTTTCTATTCTAAAAACTTCATAATCACGACGAAAGACATGATACAATCTCTTTGTGGGTACCTAAATTTTTAATTTTATTCAAAGGTTGTCAATATCTAATCATGATTTTGACACTTGAGTTATTATTTTTCTTGGTAACTTTGGTAACAATTCTCTCTTGAATTCGTGCTCAGTTGGGTCCACGAAATTGTTTACTGGATTGCTTTCGATACAAACTCGAACCACCCATGTTTAGTATACAGTATTCAAAGAAACACTCGTGTTGTGTGATTTATTTTTATGTAGTGACTGTGAGTGCTTGAAACAGTGAAATATTATTTCTCTTCGATGTACAATTGAGTTTATTGAACTAGGTTAATTTTACGTTGATTCGAAATGAAAAGATTAGCACACTTATATACCAAAATTTTCTATTTGAGTCACTCAAACAAGTTTTTATTGGGAGAGAACCCCTAGGCCGACGTAAATGTAGGTTTGGCAAAGATATAGCGTGAATATATTTGGTAGTGGAAAAATCAAACTTGACCATTCGGCATAGCTTGTGCTAAGATGCAAAGTTTTAAAAAAGACTAAAATAAGTTAAGTCGAAAGGTACTAATTAAATCAAACTCGACGATTTGGCATAACTTCTCAAAAAGAAGGAACAAAAAACTAATCTCTACACTTGTATTCGGTATACCATTTCTTCCAACCTTAAATAACTTGACGTGAATGTTCATATTGACGTCGACATTTACTTGAATTCTACGTACAAATCTTGTTATGGTACGTGTATGAACAAAAGAAAAACGGGACATTGTTAACGTTTACCTAAAATACCATCACTGCATGTAGACGGAAAAGACCGAAAAGACCTTACATGTGATAATCATTGTTTCTTATCAATTAATTTGAAATTAACACTACCTATTGGTGTTCATATCCCTTGTGAACAAGAGACCTAATTATTTATTTATTTATTTAGTAAATTGAAATTACTAAAGAAACGGGAGGAAAGGAGACCTGCAGATCGTTAACACTCTAAATACTCATTGATTCAGTTAAATATTAAGAATTTGTTCATCAAATATTCATTGATTTACTATGAATATCGAATAACGAAATTGAGAATCTCTCTGTTTTTCTTTCTTTATTCATCTTCATTTCTAAGGCTTGTGTGACTCTTGCAATAGAGGTTCCGTATGAATGAAGACCCTCCAGTCTGGTCTCGTTTCTCTTTTTAGGTTGGAGTCCTCCAGGTGGCTTTTAGCGCTCTTTCGATGAGTAGGGACAATAAATAAATAAAAACTATTATCCACCTTAGTATAAAATTGTCGATTTGACTATCTATAAGTTATAGTTTAAGTTAAAGGCTTTAGCTCATGAGTTTTGCTTAGAGGCTCGGTTCTTAATGAAAAAGCGTTATTATTTATCCAATTTACGACCCAGTTGATCGAGTCAAAATGTTCGATTACATTAGATTTCCAACAATTTGTTTAATCAGAATTTTGATTTCTATCATGAGGTCTAAAACTTAATGTAGAGAATGTGTTTGAATGAAACTCGACCTGAACACCCAAAGGTGGACGGACAGGCCAGGAAGAGACAACCGCGATGGGGCACGACGAGGGTCGATAGGCTGCTTCTTATTCTCAATTTTTTCGACTACTTTATTGTTTTAGTTATTTTATTTCCACACTTTTAATAGTATTGTTAGGTAGGGCAAGTAAGTCATGTTTTCATCGTTTTATGAAAACACGACTAGGGGTTGAAGTTGGCAAGTTGATTATTGAATAAATTTAGAACTTTTGGAGTCTCCCCAATTTTTATTCAAGTTCGATAGTCCTTTAGTTGATAGTTTAAAATTATCACATTGAAAATAATTTATTTATATATTACTTTCAACACATATTTTTTGTTATTAGTCTATTATATTGAATATAATATGTAACTAGAGAAAAATAGAAAAGTAAATAGAGAGAGTCAATAAGTTTGTATGTATTTTTATTGAGAATTAAAGTCTTATATTTATAGGTAAGAATCATCACCATTAGGGTACAATTAGCTATGTCAACGAGTTGAGCCATTAGCTGAAACTCAAAGCTCGGGATCAGCTCGAACAAAACAGGTCCGAGCTTTTTTGGGCCAGAGCCAAGTAAAAGATCGGCCAAAAAAATGAGGCTCTGCCCGAGCTTCCTGCTAGAGTCTTAGCAGGCCTGTGTTTTTTTTTTTATTCGTTATAAATCTATAATTTTTTATAATCTATTTAAAATTTGTGCAATTTATACGTGTTATAAATAATAACTAAATATTAATATACATAAAAAACAGATTTAAGCTTAAAAGAAAAATTTTAAAAATTTTTTTAAAAAATTTAATATTACTTACTCACGAGCCGGGCTCGAGCCGACACCCCAAAATGGGGCCGACTCAATGGAACCGAGCCCGAGTAGGCTCGACTCGAGCTTTTTCCGAGCTGAGCCCGAGCTCCCGAGCCGACGAGCTTTTTTGCCATCCCTAGATACAATAGTCATGATATTAAGGCTGCAATATACGATAGTCATTCAATAATTAATATTTAATTTACAACACTTTCCCTTTGATGACTAATTATACAATATTTGTCTCGCTAGAAATCTTGTTTGAGAAAAAGCCAAGGAGACTACCAACTAAAGGAAAAAGAATTTTAGTTAATTGTTAAGATACTGCCTCATTAAAACTTTGCAAGCAAACTCAGTGATACAAAACTTGAATGATGGAAAAAGAGTACGATTGCTTTTTCGATATTGATCACTGAAGATCTTTGTATCAGGCCATTCAAATATTTTCCATATTGTTGTCTTATTTTAGCATCTAAATAATATCAATTTCATGCAAGATATTATTTCATAACTGGTGAACTGCAGTCAACATGATGATTCAATGCAATCATATTAGAAAAAATATTGTTGTTACACTCTTCAGGATAATCAGAAACAATTTATAAAATACGAGAGTAAAATCATATTTAACTATTCTAATTATTTTATTATGGAAATTGTAAATATATCAGTTTGTCCCTCATTTAATTTGTCCATTTGAGTCAAAATTGCAATTTCACTGTTGACTAATGGTATCATGGATGGAATCAGTGATTTGGACCACGGTTGAAGTTAAATATAAAGGTTTGCGACTGTAGCCATAAAAATGAAAGGTTAGGGTATAATCCGCAGTAAAATGAAAGGTTTGGGACCTCTGCTGCAATTTCCCCAAATTTAAATGTCTTCTTCTCTTCTCCTGGAGTTGGGGGTATTATGTGGAATGTTAAACTAGTTCACTTACTTTTTTGCCCACTGGACATGTGTGTGTGTGTGTGTGTGTATATATATATATATAAGCATTTAATGAAAATAATATTAGTGGATGAATTTAGAATGATAGATTTTATTTTTATCTATTTAAGTAAATATAAAGTTGATAAATAGATAAGAATTATGGATAAAAATAATGCCTCCCAACAATTTTCCTTTTATGAAGTATCTCCCTCATTGGCAATTTTTCGGTAAACTAGAAAATGTGAGATGACAATGAAGATATTTACATTTAATTAAAAGAGTAATTTAACAGTAAATCCAATAAAAATTAGAGAAAGGAAACCAGAAGTTAAAAACTTGGTTTGCTATTTTCAATTTTGCAAAACTTTGAAAGCTTGTTTGATTTGATATTTATGAAAATGTATTTTCGAAAGTTAAATTAAATTTATAACATAAAACTCAAAACGTATTTTTAACTTTTTAAATATTTTCGGTGAAAATTTTGAAAATACTCAAGCACGTGTTAAACAAACGTTTAAACAGAATTTTATATTAAAAATTTAAATTTTAAAAAAATAAAAATTCTTAAAAAAATCTAATTAAAGAATAAAATTATAAAATTTTCTAGAAAAATAAAAATAATTCAAACTCTTAATGATTATTTACATAAAAATTCTAAAAAAATATTTAAATGAACATAGATAAAAATATTCTCAATCACATCATTAATTTTTATTTTTATTTCCTATATTTTAAACTCAATTTATTGTTTATTGTTTATCTTACTTTTATAGAGAGAATAAAATATTGTAAAATTTATTAACTTTAAAAAAAAAAATATATATATATATATATATATATATATATATATATATATATATATATATATATTGTTTGATAATGCTGACTTAAAAAAACGACTAGGTTAATTGGCCATCTAATGTTATATCGGCTACAGTATCGACCTAGAAATGTGTGCCACACCTCAAATTTAAGATTTTTGACTGGTTGTTGAGGTCGGCCAAACAGGCCATCATGGCTTACGTCATGATTACATGTCACCCAGGTAATCATTGTTCATTTTTTATTTGCTAAAAATGAAGTGTTGATGTCATGTGTGTTACTTATTGCTTCGAGAATGGTTTGTCAAGGTGGTGATGGCATCATTTAGGAAAGGAATACTTATAAAAATACCCTTAAAATTAGGGGTGTTTTGAAAAATCATGTTAAAGGTTTTTAGGAATTAAAAAATACTGTGTAAAATAAAAAAAGTGACACAATGTCACTTTTTTTATAAAAATTGTCTATTTTTTTAAAAAGTGACACTCTCAAAAAGTGATACAAACTCAAAAAAGTGACAAATACTTAAAAAGGTAATAAAACACCAATCAAAACATATGTTTGTTATAAAAAAAAGTAACGCAAATTCAAAAAAGTGGCGAATACTAAAAAAAGTGACAAGTTGACAATTTTCATGTTGGTGTAACACAATTGAGTTATTATTTCCACTACAGTAGTGTAGACAACCACATTTCAGTTTGGATAATATTGTGTAAAATTAAGTGTCACTTTGCACTTAAATAAAAAAAAAGTGACGCAATAAAAAGTGACATGTTACTTTTAATTAAAATGAGATATACAACTTTTATTAAAAATGATGTTTGTCACTAAAAAAGTGATATAAATTTCAAGAAAGTGATAGAAAAAAAGTGACATGTATTAAAAAAAATGACAAATATTAAAAAAAGTAACAAACATTAAAAAAGTGACAAATTGTTAGCAAGCAACCGATCCACCATATCTATTTGATTTGTTTCAAAATAACCAGAAACCTTGAGTTTGTTAGCATTTACTAGACAAGAAAACCAACCAAATTGGTCTGGTTCTTACTGCATAGCTTACAATTTTTCTTGTTACATGATCAATCATGAACAGAACACTACACCTTCCTTCACCAATCATAATTTCATAGCTCGTTCTATGCTGCCACACTTTGCATACATGTCAATCAAGCAACACCATTTTTTCCACTAGCTGCAATCCTCATGGTCTTCCATATAATGATGAATTGTTACCCTTTCGTCAATGCAGCTTAATTACATAATTGCAGAAAGAGCAGCCAACAAAGTCAACACTATAGGGAGCCAAATCAAAACCACCCCAGTTTAACATATCATTGAAGACTTTCGGCGCTTCCTTACAACGTCCACTTTTGGCATACCCAATCATCATTACATTGCAGGATCTAGCGACATCAACTCTGCCCATTTTGTGTACCCATCAACCATAGTAGCCCAGCTCACCGCATCCCTTTCTGGCATTTTATCTAGGGCTGTCTGTGGGTCGGTTCGATTCTGAAGAGACCCGAACCGACCCAAAACTTTCGGGTATTTAATAAATGGACCCGTCGGGTCCAAATATAATTATGGAACCGTTCGGGTTCGGTTCCGTTCGGTTCGGTTCGGTTCCATACCATAATTAAATTTTTTAATATTTATAGCAACACTACATAAATATAACTAATGACAGTTCATTCGTAACTTTTACAAATTAACGTAGCCCAATTCAAAAACATATAAATAACTAGCCGTCCAATAAGATTAATTCAATGCATACAAATACCAAAAAGTAGATATTAATATTACAACAAAACTATATAAAATATATTCATTTGCTTCAAATTAAACTGGGCTAATGGATTTTAAAAATGATTTGGGCTTTAAAATTAAAATTATGAAATAATCCGATTTATTTAATTAATTTGCTATTTTGTATGGAAAAAAATAAAATAATTTAATTAATTCAATATAAAAAATAAAAAAAATTATTTAGTTTCGATTCTTCGGTTCTTGGTCTAGACCCGAGACCCGACTCAAACCCATCGGTTCTCGATTCGGGTACCCGTTCGGGTATTTAATTTATGAAGAACCGCTCGGTTCGGTCTGGTTCGATTCGGGACTTTTGGACACCCCTAAGTTTATCAAACAGAAGACTAGCCATTTCCAACTTCCCATTCTTTACAAAAAATCAATCATCAAATTCCAAGAAATCAAGTCTCTCTCTGGCATTTTCTCAAACAAATCAGAAGCAATGTCGAAAACCATACTCCAACTACTCATAGCCACTGATCAGAGTATTCCAAGTGATTAAAATTTTCATCTCTAACAGGGAGGGAAATCAGTAATTACCCAGCAGCAGTTACTAAAGTCACTTCTGACGTACCATGATCAATGTCGGGAAAACACCTTTCCAAAATCCCCAGACTCCAGTTTCACCATAAATTTCATGAATCTGCATAGCAAAATATTCTAGTTATAAAAATGGCGCAAAATTCTTAGTCATTTATCTATATTCCTGTTAGTGGAGAAGTGGAACAGTTTGTGCATAAAACCTCAGAAAAATTAGCAACTCATTCACAAATACTGGTGACTTCTCACTGATCTCTTACGGCATTCAGCACATTCAAGATACTCTACAATTACAGGAAGAAAATCTGATAAAGAACTGGTATTGAACGCAATAACCAAAACAACTATTTGGGATCCGGGCTTGTTGGTCAAAAGATAAATTAATTGAAAACCATGTAAATCTGGTCATCTTCCTTTTTCCAGCATTACCTGATCAGAAGCAATGTCGAAAACCATTTTTACTGCAATTCCAAGGAAAAACCCATTTAGTCACTTGTCCCCTGCTTTCAAGTGGTTTCTATGGGTTAGTTCAAGGAGTTAGAAGTTTTAGTTAATAATTAAGACGTAATTATTACTGCATAAAAACGTTTAATTAGTTTAAAATGTATAAATAAAAATACTTATTTTTACAGGGTATTGGACCTAATTTTCCCTTTAAGAAACATATGTTTAGAATTATAATGATGATGTTCTTGAATGACAACGAGTCAAATGTCCAAACCCACCTAGTAGAGTTGTTGATGAAGTAAGATATCATAAAATTGAGTCCAAAACAAATTCCAACTCTCAATGACTTTCAAAATAGAACTTCAACATGACATAGGACTCCAATAATATTTCAAATTTGAATTTTTCATGACGTGCATTTCAATTAGAATTTTTCAATTTCTTCATCAACGAATTCGAGTCACACCCAAATTCTAACAAGATAGAATAGAGTCGTATACTTCCAATACCTCAGATGAAGAGGTCCACCAATACTGGAAGGAGATGACACTCAAGGGATCAAAAACCTTCCCTTTTCAAGCTTATCCGTGACTGAAGTTAATGTAGGGAGACTCCGTGCTTCGACAGGCTGTGGCTTTGTGTTGAAAGAGCAGCAGGAAATATCTCTTCATCCCGTTAATGGTAACGGCTATGCTGAAAAGACAAAATATCATGTTTCCCCCTATGGGGGATACCCATCGCCAACAGGTTTTCAGCATTCCTTTACTCAGCCCTGGAACAAGCAAATTATCAACAATGATCAGATTCTTGCCAGCATTATAGACGAACTTCCTCATAATGAAAATTTTGGACATGGTTTCCTTGGTGATGTATCAAATGGGCAATCTTTAATGGAAATTTCAGAATTGAACCCTTTTGAGTTTTTGGCTTCACAGTTCCCCGGTTTCGGCCTTGCAGAGGTATATTTTGCCAATGGAGGCGAATTGAACCTGACAAATGACATGCTTACTCAGCTTGAGGTGGGCTCTTTAATTTCAGCTTTGAAATGGCTCAGTAGCTTTCTGTCTGTGTATCTATCAAGTTTGATTAACATCCACCCTATAGTCTAATATAATACTGACCTTAACATACCCCCAACTATTCAGGTGGTTCTTCCTTTATGGCCTGCTTGGGAGTTTTGGGGTACCTGTTATGGGTTTTTTTTTTTAAAGTATCAGTTTTGGGTGTTCATGAGGGGTCCGGATTTGGGTGGATTTTAGTAGCGAATTTTTAAAAAGTCTAACCCATGCTTGGGAATTTATCATCCAGCGTCCATATAAAAAAAAGGTAGGTAGTGTAAACAAGATGGATTAAATTTGTATGTCACTTCTTACAATTCAATATGAGTTTACATAATTTATCCAATCATTTTCTATTGCGCATTGACTAACCTTTGGACTAATTATTATTGCGTTGAATAAGCTCTTGCATGCCAGTCATTTTCTATTGGATTATAAGATGAAGAAAAACGAATATAAGTGTGAAACTAATTCTCATGAGCAGGTACATCTATAACAATCGTAAAAAGCTATTAAGGAACTAATGATAATGAAGAAAAATAGTATAAAGGAAGAGAGAGAAAGAGTACCTAATGGAAGATTTAAAGAGTAGTTTTTTAAAGACGCATAGCATTCTGAAGCATTTGGAGTGAAGCTTTTGGGGAAAAGGATTTATTGAAGAGGAAATTTCTTTTCTTTTTGTCCGAGCTTCATTCTTTTTTAGGCTAGAGTTGGAAATAATTGTTTTAGAGAGACAGGTTGAGAAATACAACCTAAATTA
This sequence comes from Fraxinus americana, assembly GCA_035079005.1. NCBI lineage: Eukaryota > Viridiplantae > Streptophyta > Magnoliopsida > Lamiales > Oleaceae > Fraxinus > Fraxinus americana. Next base: position 4,651,883 of record CM068713.1, on the reverse strand, counting down.
CACTACACAACCAGTACCCCAAAAAACTAACAAGCACTGGTTTTCCTAACCTCTTATGAATAGTGCCACCCAAAAACGATTAAAACAATTGGAAAAAAAAACTTGCAAGCAGGCCCTTAAAATTTTGAGTCAAGGTTTCAACTACCATAAATAATATGTTCTGCAGAACTAAAAGAAGCCTCTTTCTCCTATGTGTTTCCTGAATTGCAGAATATTGTTTTATCAGTTTCACTTCTTATTGGAAAGTGACAAAATGTCATCCTTCACCAAGTAATTTAGTAATATCCAGTGCAGAGTTGTTTATTTTAAGGAAAAAGATTAATCGAGTGTGAAATTGTGTTAATAACTGAACTAGTTGAAATACATATGTTATTATTCTTAGTTACCAACTTGTAGCATTTGGTAATTATTAGGGACTAAGATGTAAATATCATTTCTTTGTGTATATACTTTGTCACGTAAGATGAATGGAATAGATTTTACACTCCCAAACTCTACATGGTATCAGAGCTACAGTGTAAAACCTGAACCCGGCACCAATCGTGGTCCCTGCTCCGAGCGACGACCTCTCATGCGCCGGCAAACAGCTCGACGTCTTCTCTCTGCGTCGCCGAACCCTAGGCGACGTCGTTCTCTCTGCGTCGCCCTTCTCTGGAGCTTCGTTCTCTCTGCATCACCCGTTTCTTCTCTCTGCGTCGCCCGGTCCTTACCCAGACGCCGGCGACCGCCTCTTACACTGCTGCATCGCGAGTTCTACCTGTGCTGCGTCTTCGGCGCAGCTTTCCTCACGCACGCCCGCGTCCCCTGCAGCCTAGCCTTCTAGTATTCGGAGCATTGGGCTTCTCCACTGATGATGGCCGGTTCCAAATGCTGATTTTGAATGGCAATCTATTCTCGAAATTATGGCCGATAACAAAGTTGCTACATCGCTAATTCACGAGACATCACCTCTAATTCACGTTAAGTTACATGGCACTAACTATCGTGTGTGGTCAAAATTTACTGGAGATGTACATTACTGGCCGAAAGAAAAGAGCCCATGTTTTTGGTGAACTAACTGCACCGAAAGAAAATGATAGTAGCTATGGTGAATGGATGGCAGATGATGCTATCGTTAAGTCTTGGCTTATCAATTCCATGACAGATGCTCTTATGATTCACTTTGTTCAGTTTGACACATCCAAAGATGTGTGGGATGCGGTTAAGAGAAGTTATCTTGATGTCTCTGATTCGTCACAAGTTTATGAACTAATGAAAAAATCTTTTCAGTTGCGACAAGAGGGGCGGCCTCTTGTCACGTACTACACTGAAATGAACTCTATTTTCTTGGAGCTTGACTATCGCAGACCCAACCTTATGAAGTGTGCAGTCGATGTTAATGCGTTAAAAGAAAGGTGTGCTGAAGACAGGATTTATATGTTTTTGGCGGGGCTAGATCATGGTTTGGATCAAGTGCGTAGTCGTATTTTAGCTACTACACCCCTTCCAAGCTTGGAAAAGGTGTTCTCGATTGTTCGCCATGAGGAACAGAGACAACTCACCATGGGAACCGAAGGCCATTCTGAGACGTCTGCATTAGTGGCAAAAGGGTTCAATCCTCGATCTCGAGCTCCTATTCAGTCTACTGACACTTGCTCATTCTGTCACGTTAAAGGACATACTGCTGACAAGTGTTTCAAGAAAAATGGCTATCCGGACTGGTATTTAGCAAAGAGGGCAGAGAGGAAGGGTGGAATATATTCTCAGGCACCGCATTCATCCGCTGCGTCCACTCATACACCTACACCTACATCTACATCTACTGTTTCCCATGTCGCTCGTTCATCTCTTGGGGAAGGTACTTTTGGGTTGCAATCTACTTCTACTACATCTGATTTTTGGGTTATAGATTCTGGAGCTACCGATCATTTTACCTGTAATCCCACTACATTTGATTCCTTGACAACTTCGCATGTTCAGTCTGTTCAAGTGGCTAACGGGACTCCTGTCAAAATTACTGGGGCAGGAAGTGTCTCGTTTTCACCTACTTTCTCTCTCTCATCTGTCTTACTTGCACCTACATTTTCCACTAATCTCTTATCTATTAGTAAAATTACAAAGTATCTTGATTGCTCTGTCATCTTCTCACCTACTACTTGCGTATTTCAGGACAATCGAACGAAGATGACGATTGGCACTGGTAGAGAGAGAGGAGGGCTGTATTTTTTGGAGGGAACAAGGCGTGTGCAAACTAAGGATAGCCATGGTCTTCAAGTTGTTAGTAAATCCTCTCCAAGAGATAGGATCATTTTGTGGCATTGTCGAATAGGCCATCCTTCATTTACTTACTTAGAACATTTGTTCCCAAAGCTGTTTGAAAATGTTTCTAGCTCTAGTATACGGTGTGAACAATGTATTTTTGCTAAAAATCATCGTGTACCTTTCAAAGTCAGCCTTAATAAAAGTTGTGTTCCTTTTACTTGTGTTCATACTGATGTTTGGGGGCCTTTCTCTACTCCATCCGCTGCAGGCCATAAATATTTTGTCTCTTTCATTGATAATTGTAGTAGAGTATGTTGGGTATATTTTTTAAAATCCAAGGGTGAAGTACTGCATGTTATTCCAAAATTCTCAAAAATGATTGAAACACAATTTCATGGACGGGTTAAAGTTATTCATTCTGATAATGGTCGTGAGTTTGTAAACCAAACCCTTGGGAACTTCTTCTCGACTCAGGGCATTGTCCATCAAACCACTTGTGCTTACACACCCCAGCAAAACGGCATCGCAGAGCGAAAAAATCGACACATCCTTGAAGTAGCTCGGGTGTTATGTTTTACTATGCGTGTTCCAAAACGTTTTTGAGCTGATGCGGTAACAACTGCTGTCTTTCTCATAAATCGCTTGCCTTCTCGCATTATTGACTTTCAAACTCCCTTAAACGTGTTGTCTCAGTTTCACTCTATTCCCTCTGTTCTGAATATCTGTCCCAAAATTTTTGGTTGTGTGTGTTATGTCCGTGTGCATTCTCATCTCAGAGATAAATTTGATCCTCGTGCCCTGAAATGTGTCTTTCTTGGCTACTCAAGCTCCCAGAAGGGCTATATATGCTTTCATCCCCCTACGGGGAAATACTATGTTTCTATGGATGTGGAATTTTGTGAATCAGAATCCTTTTTTTCTGATGACGTGTCGTTAGTTCCTCTTCAGGGAGAGATTAGTAGTAAGGAAGAGGAACGAGTGTGGTTAGATGAAAAGAAAGTGTGGATTTCTGGAAATGAGGGAGAACCCCAAGTTGAATCCCAAGCTGAATATCCAGTTGAGGATGATAGATCACCCCAAGTTGAATCCCAAGCTGAACATACAGTTGAGGATGATAGATCACCTCGCCTGTTCCAAAAGTGTTATACAAGGAGAAACTCAGACAATGCTTGCCCTCCTACATTACCCTCTTCAGACCCTGATAGCCCTCCGATTGATACTACAGTGCCATCTGATTCTTCGGAGATTGAAAATGAGGTACCTACTTTGCTTACTCCTACTACTCCTATCTCTGTTTCTGATTCTAATCCTGCAACTTTAGATATTGCTGATACTCAGGATAGGAGATATCCTCTTCGAGTCCATAATAAGCCTGATAGGTTTGGTTTTTCAAAATCTTCTTCCAATGCTATCTTTCCCATCTCCGATTATATCTCGTACCACCGTTTATCTAAGACTAATTTGAGGTTTGCCCTCCAACTATCTTCTGTGTCTATCCCTAATCATTTTTAGGAAGCTCTTGATCAACCTAAGTGGAAATCTGCTATGGTAGAAGAAATGAATGCTCTCCAAAAGAACTCTACTTGGGAGGTGGTCTCATTACCACCGGGAAAAAAGACTGTGGGATGCAAGTGAGTGTACTCATTAAAACACAGGTCAGATGAAACTGTGGATAGGTATAAAGCTAGATTTGTTGCCAAAGGGTACACACAGACTTATGGGATTGACTATCAGGAAACCTTTGCTCCAGTAGCTAAGATGAATACTGTTAGAGTCATTCTATCTCTAGCAGTTAATCTTGATTGGCCATTGAGACAATTTGATGTTAAAAATGCATTCCTTCATGGTGATTTGACAGAGGAAGTGTATATGGATCCTCCTCCTGGTTTCACTCCTCCAGGGAGTATTGTGTGTAAGTTGAAGAAAGCCCTCTACGGGCTAAAACAATCTCCAAGAGCGTGGTTTGGAAGATTGAGCTGTTCAATGAAAAAGTATGGTTTTAAACAGGCCTTGGCTGATTACACTTTATTTTATAAGAGAGATAGTCATGGTATTACTATGCTTATCGTGTATGTGGATGATATGATTGTTACTGGCAGTAATCCCAGTAAGATTGAGAAACTCCGAAGCCATTTGACAAAGGAGTTCGAAATGAAGGACTTAGGTACTTTGAAGTATTTCTTGGGCATTGAGGTATCACGGTCCCAACAAGGGTTTATCTCAACGCAAGTACATCCTTGACCTTCTAGCAGAAACTGGTATGTTGGCTTGTGTTCCTGTTGACACACCCATTGAGGTAAATCATGGTCTATCTATTTATCCTGATCAGATTCCTACAAATAAAGAGAGATACCAGAGATTGGGGGGAAGTTGATTTATCTAACCCACACGAGACCTGATTTATCATATGCAGTTAGCGTCGTGAGTCAATTCATGCATAATCCCAGTGAGCAGCATATGAGTGCAGTTAATCGGATATTGGCATATCTGAAGTCCTCTCCAGGTAAGGGCATTCTGTACTCAAAAAGGGGGCATTTAGATATTATGGGCTATACAGATTCTGATTTTGCTGGATCGAGATTAGACAGAAAATCCACATCAGGATATGTATCGTTTGTTGGAGGCAATCTTGTGACTTGGAGAAGTAAGAAACAGAATGTGGTCTCACTATCCAGTGCTGAGGCAGAATATCGTGCATTGCATCATGCAACTACTGAGCTCACTTGGCTGAAACTTCTCCTTAGTGAACTTGGCTTTGGTCCGGACAAACCTATGTTACTTTTCTGTGACAACACTGCTGCTATTAAAATTGCAAACAACCCCGTGCAGCATGATAGAACAAAGCATGTTGAACTTGATAGAAACTACATCAAAGATAATCTCGACTCCAAAAATATAGAGGTTCCATACATCAAGAGGACGAAACAGCTGGCTGATATAATGACACATGGAGTTGCTGGTGGTTCATTCCATACAATGATATCCAAGTTGGGCATGTGTGATATCTATCCACCAACTTGAGGGGGAGAGTTGAAATACATATGTTATTATTCTTAGTTACCAACTTGTAGCATTTGATAATTATTAGGGACTAAGATGTAAATATCATTTCTTTGTGTATATACTTTGTCACGTAAGATGAATGAAATAGATTTTACACTCCCAAACTCTACAGAACTGTATTGCATATTTATGTCTTTCATATATTTAACCTCACGAGAGGTTATGTGAATCCCAGAGATTCCTTTGTTTGATCAGTGTTTACAATCAATTCCTGAGAAGCCATATTCTTGCGACCATTCATGGCATCATATATTTTTTCTCGTTTGGCAATATTTTGGACTTGAATTCAACCTTCGGAACCTTTACATACAATTTTGTTGGCAATATTGCAGCTCAGAAAAATATCACGGGGAATTTGACTCAACTATTTTAGTTGTCCTATATTTTCAGGCATGTATTTTATGTAGGATGTGCTTTAGTTGCTTGACTTCTTGTAATAAAATGAGGCATTTGTAGGATAGCTCCATTCCAAGAATTTATAAAGTAGATTCTTTCTGAACTATGAATGTTTGTTTGACTATTATTTTACTTTAACTTGCAATTAACTTGTGATTAACAGGCTGATGGGGGCTTGAATGAAAATCTGAATTCAAAGGCCTTGTCTGCTCCAAATCTTAGTGCTTTGGATTTTCCTGCACTTCCACAAAACGAAAGCACGCCCTTGTTTAATTCAAGTTCTTCCATATCCTCTAGAGGTGCTATAGATTTTGCATCAGCTGTCAAAACATTGGCATCTCCTAACATCTGGAAGTATTATAGAAATGGTTCTTCCAACACCAGCATTGGATCGAGTAGAAGTTCACAAGTCCTGGCTACGTCTTACACGAGTAGCCAGGGCAGGGGCACCTATGGTGATAGAGTGCAAAGTCGGGGACAGCTCATGCAGCTCCTATCTGGCTTGAAACTGGAGAAGCAGTTGGTAAAACCTTTGAGGCAATAAAACAAATTGCTCTTTTAAAAAAACTTATTTGTGGTTTAAATGCTTTCCTCATGTATATGTCTTTTACTTATTGAGATCGCAGCAAATATGTACTCAGAAATGAGGGAAGAGGCTCGTGATCATGCACGCCTATGTAATGCATATTTTGAACAGGTATGTTTAATGAGAGGATGTAGTAAAGGGAAAAACCAGAAGACTAAAAAATTGAGAAACTCGTACAATGACAGGGCAGTACAATATACTCTCACGACCCTGACTCTAATCAAAAGACTAAAGGTTGCTACTGAAGACAGGTAGCTAATGTAAGCTGAGAGCTTGCAGAAAAAGAGTTTTCTCATTGTTCATTTAAAATCCTTGAAGTTAATTTTCCTTTTTATTACAGTGAGAAAAGGTTATTGGGGTGGGGAGGGGGTCATTGGCTATTGAATACATCAATAACATATAAATACTAGATTGCTGATTATATAAAAACACAAGCTGCTGAAAGAACCATTGAATGGTCTTAAATGATTCTCGTGGTATCTGCACTGGCTAATGCTGCATTCACTCCACAAGTCACATTTTATTTGGAGTGAGGATAGAATCAACAAGTCTATTCAAGCTCGCAGCCTCTCTGACTCTGTGTGTGTGTTTCTATACATGCATGAACATGTACACTCGCTTACACCTGGATGCAAAAAAATTCAAATTTAGATGGGTCTTTCCTTATGTGGCTTTCAGTCCATCTCTCCCATTGGCTTAAGATGCTACCATGTATAAATTAACTATAGGCTCTTATAATTCTTTAACCAAGTCTAAGATTAAGCCAATGCGGTTCAGGGTGAAGACATGATCTTTGATGTCACGGGCGATATTTTACGTGAACATGCTCTTTGTTGGGCAAATTAGTTGGCAGAGTATTGTTGATATATGCATGTCTGAGTGCAAATTGCTGCATGCTTACCTAGTGTTTGATCTATGACTTCTGAAATTTTGTGTAAGATTAGCCCCGCCAGGCATACTTAATCGGCAACAAGGCTTTAGCGAAAGAGTTGAGTGTCAAAGGGCAGTTGCACAATATGCAGATGAAAGCAGCTCATGGGAGGAAGGCTCAGGAATCTATTTATCGTCAGAGGTTTGTCGAGCCATGCCTGCACTTTAAACTATTTATTCTTCAGATCTGGACTCAACATGGACACCCTCTTTTTTCCAAAGTTTATGGGCCATCCTAGATTACTTCACCCCGAGGAAGGAAAAAAGGACAACACGCCTATCTAGAATAACAATCCTCTAGTATTATTAGGAAAGATTGCACCATGGGTTCACAACCTATTGCTGCAGTAGCAAGTTGGTCGGCAACCTTTTTAAAAATTTAAGTTTATTCTCGACCTTTCCTTATAGTTGCACAATTTGTCTCCAACGATGGAAATCGTCCAAAACATCATTAAATTGTAATGTGGCCTCTATAGAAACATGCCTATGGGCACAATTCCAACTTGGAAAGCAAAATCTAGTTTCATAAAATGGGATATGTGAGGGTCACGTGCAGATTTAACAGAGATTTGGAAAATTTTCGTTGTTAGGAACTGATTGTGCAACTACAATGAAACATTGGGACCAGTTTGATCCTTTTAAAGATTATGACCTACTTGCTTATGTAACATTGGGTTGGAGACCGATGGTGCTAATTCAGTATGAACTCCTCCTTGACTCACTATACTGCTTCTCCCTTGCCTTGGTGACATCTTGGTAAATTGTGGGTGCGAAGGTCATGTTGGATTTGCATGATGAAATATTGTGCAGGAATCTGGAGATGCAGGCCAACGGGAGAGAGAAGGTGATTGACCTGCAATGGCTACGTGTAAGCGAAGCTATTCATGTCCTCAAGCATGATCTTGCCGTAATGAAGAATGTTGCCAGGTCAGCTGACCAGCGATTGCTGCTTTACATATGTGGTCAACCACACGAGAGGTTCACATATTCCCTTTAGGCTTCCTGCTGCTGTTCAGCACTACCTACTAGAGGAGGAAGGCCTCGACTACACTGAGCCACAACCCGGGCGCCTATAAATTCAACTACAAAAGTAAAAAGAGAAAAATGTTGTATCCGTAAATGGGAAAAAGAATGCAGAAATCTTGTATTATTAAGCTCATGTTTGGTACACATTAAAATTTTCATTATCATTCTTCTACTAATTTTCAACCACACATTCTTCAATAAAATAATATTTTCCATCACATCAATAACTTTCCTTCTTTTTCAACTACAAATTCTCCATCAATTTACTATTCCAGAGTATATTCTTCCAAAATAATGTGGATCAAATACACCCTAATGTCTAGTTGGCCGATCATAGAAATACATCGTTTCTAGCTCTCAATGCTTTTGCACATCAGCCGTTATATTGTAATTTTTATATTTTTTTGCATGAATTCATTTACTTGATCGCTCAAATTTCACCAAGCATCTGGAGTATATTCAAGGCTTTGAGGTTTTGTACTTCGTAATTTTTCAAAAGTTAACTACTCATTTTACAAGTTTCATAAATTTCAGTATTTTAAAATCCCAAAATTCATCTCAGTTTAAATTTCTATCAGTTTTGATTCTCAAAGTCGATGTCCAATATGGCGAGAAAGTCCACATATATTTCTCTAACAATACCGAACATTACGCTCTTGTAAGGCTGCACAAAAAAATCGTGAAACCGCAAGTCGAACCGAAACCGTTGGTTCGGGTCCATGTGGACCCGTGATTTATTTCCCCTCAAATCAAACCAAACCGTTTCAAAATGGTTTGGTTTAGTTTTCAATTTTCAAAAATCGCATAAAACCGAACCGAACCATTTTTTAATTAAAAAAATAATTTTATTAACTTATAAGTTTTAAAGTTTTCACTTTTTAGAAAAAAAAAAAAACCAATTTATCAATATAAATTACAACCAATCCATTGAAATAATCATATAAAGTAAATTAAGTTCATCATTGTTGATCGATGATTTTATAAGTCTACAACACACTTCCTTACCCGTTATCTAATCTAAACTAAAATTCATCTCAAATCATATAAAAAAACATTTATTTTCAATAATCCAAACCATAATTCAACAAAACTACGATAGCAAATTACGCCCACAACTTCAAAAACCATAACATAAACTCTCATTTCTCAAACATTTGATACTTGTATATCACTGCTAAATAAAATACGATTCCCAATCGCTAGTCGTCTTTTGCTTGTTAGATTGCTAATATCTTCCTGAATCACCACTTTCTCTCTTCTATTTTGAAAAGTCTTAAATTCTCATTCAAGTTATTTTTTCATTGTTCTTTCTTTTATTTGTTGTTTTTGAACTTATTATACACTTGTGAGTTGTGATTTGGATAAAAATAATAATTGTTTGTGTGCTTAGATGATTAATGAATTTGTTTGTGGTTTAGAAAGAACAAACGATAGAGCATATTGATTGCCTGAAAATGTTAAAGTTCAAAGCAAAGCAAATGAAGTATGTCCAAAAGTCCAACTAGCACTGCTACATTCTACTTTCTTAAAATCATTAGAGAATAAAATTTGTCAATTTTCAATAAACCTGAACTATATCATTCTTTGTATATTTAAACACATCATGTTCAGTTCTTATTTTTTTATCTCACTAGTAGGACGAAATGAGTTTTAACCAAACTATTACAGTAGAATATGACTCTATCTTTGTCAACCGCTATATGACAATATGAAAGAAGGCAAACAAGAAAAGGTAAATAAAAAGAAAGAAAAATATATTCGTTCTATTAACATCTTTTAGCAACCGACTTTGAAAATAAATTATGAACAATATTGTAAGTACGGGGAATTGACAGGAAAAACACTTGACGGATTTCCATTGGAAGGAAAAAAAAAAAGGCCAACAGGGTGTTACGTGTTTTTTTTTTTTGGGTTGAAATTCTCTGTACTTACAGCTTTATATATAATTTATGTTAGCTCAAGAATAACTAACCAAAAGGGGGGTGAATTGGTTATTAAAACTTTTTCGTTAATCAATCAAGATTTTAATAAGTGAGCATGCAAATGATAGAGAATAGTTTAAACACAAGTAAACACGTAAATGGAACAATGTAAATTTGCGCGAAGTAAATGCGTTAAGTAAAAGAGATAGAGAATGCAAACGATATATTATGGAGGTTCGATCCAATCCAATGATCTACGTCCCCCGTTACCAAGCTCTCCGTCACGAGTAAGGCCAAATGCACTATAATGGTAACTTACAACAAGGAGTACCAATCCTTAAGTGACTTACAACAAGGAGCACTTATCTTTAGGTGACTTACAACAAGGAGCACCTACCCTTAAGTAACTTACAATAAGGAGCACTTATCCTTAGGTGACTTACAACAAGGAGCACCTATCCTTATAATCAAGTTTTCACAAGGCTCTCGAAGCCGTTAAGAAATAATTGATAAATTACAATGAAGAAACTATCTTAACAAATGATATAATCAAGTTAAATATTAGAGAATTAGGTAAACACTTCAATAGATAGCAAATAATAAAGCTCAAGTGTTGATGTTGTAAATTTTGATGAATAATGAATAATGAAATAGTTTGTATCTTTGTATCAAAGTTTTTCAACCAATGATCTCTCTTAACAAATAATACAAGTTAAGTATGAAAAGAGATTTACACTTTAATAAAAGTGTTAGCAAAGAAAACCTTTATCAAGAATTGAAGAATAGATGAGATTGAAAAAGTTTCTTTGCAAAAAGAATTCTTGATGAAAATAGATGAAACTAGTTTTGATCAATCAAGAAATTCTTTGTATCAAAGTTTTCAAGCCAATGATCTCTCTTAACAAATAATACAATTTAAGTATGAAGAGAGATTCACCTTTAAATCAAAGTGTTGGCAAAGAAAACTTTTATAAAAAATGAAGAATAGATGAAGTTTGATTTATTAATAAAATGAATGAACTATATTGAATCAATCAAGAAACTCTTTTGTAATAAATGAAATAGAATTTATACTCAAATAAACTCAATGATTTCTCAATAAAAAAGCTCTTAAAAATCTCTTCTAAGTTGGTGAAATTGAATGGAAAAGAGATAGGTATTTATAAAGCAAGAAAAAGAAGCTGCAGGAACTTTCGGTTGAGTAAACAGTAACTTTCGGTCGATCGAAACGGTAATATAGCCATTGGAAATCAAACTGTCGGGATTTCGGCTGACACTTCGGTCGACCAGTAGGTAGACTGGTGATACTTTCGGTGGATCGGTAGGTCGACCGAAAGTTGCAGACAGGCCGGACACTTTTCAGTATTTTGATCATATCTTTCTCTCCCGATGTCCGATTAAGCTGATTCAAAATGGTTTGAAAAGCTAACTCAAAGGGCTACAACTTTGCTTTAGAAATCATCTTTAAATTAGATCATCTTCCATGTCAAAAATCTGTCCCAATATGAGATTGAAAATCGGAGTATAACTTTTTGATTGAAAGTTGAAGTGTGATCTTTTGAGGGACGTTTGAAAATGATTTTCAAGGTTTTTGTTATATTACAAATGTTCATTTTTCAAAATCATTTTTATGTCAAAACAATTTATGCAAGTAATGAATTTATGAGAAATATTTGAGTTTTATGCACTTGTTAAACATTGACGAGTTATACCTTTACATATATAAATGAGGTTCGATAAATAACTCTATCTTCAATGTTCTTGATCTCTTCGAGCCTCTCTTTGACTTGTATCTTGATTTTCAATTCTTTTAAGTTCCAATTTAATTGTCGCATGAAAATCACCATTGTCTCGAATCATTTGTCTTGAATGCTCGTTTAACCTTCACTTGTACTTCATTTGGGTGTGAATAATAATCTTTATAACTTTGAAAACTTAAACACTCAATTCAATTTATTAGTAAACAAGATGGACTTATTTGTTATAATAAAAACATTAAAGTCGTGATCAACCATAGGTCAACAATTTATTCATGGGTTCGTGAGAAAGATGAATATAATTTAATATTTAACATTATTAGTTCTCATTTAAACTTATATATTAATTTATTTTAAATATATTATTATAATGTCGATAGGTAAACTGCAAATTATGGTTTGATTTGAAAAATAAAATAGTTTGGTTTGGTTTGAAAAAATTCCAAACCACGTGAAATTGTTTGAGTTGAAAATATGACACAAACCGTCCAGATCGAATCGCGTTCACTCCTGCACTCTTGCATATTTTCAAATACCAGATTATTTTATCTTAATCGCAAATTTAATTTGAACTATGAATCTTAAAAATATTTAGGGTTATTGGCGCAAAACGTCCCTACCTATGATGGGTTGTGTGGAAAACGTCCATACGTTTGATTTTTTGGTGTAGAACGTCCCTACCTATGCATTTTCTTGCGCAAAACGTCCTTTTCCCTAATTTTTAACTTAAAATGACATATATACCCTCCAATTGAAATAAAAGGAAAAGGAAAAAAAATAAAGAATAAATTACAATTTGCTCCTAAACTTTTTTAAAATGTAAATCAGTCCAAAACTTAATGAATACATTTACAATTAAAACATTAAATAATAAAAAAAAGTAAAAATTAAATTAAAAAAAAAAAACTAAAAGCCCACACAGTACACACTCTCTCTCTTCTCAGCCAACAACAGTGTCGGCTCTGTGCCGGCACCACCGCCACCATCAGCCAACAACGGTGCCGGCACCGGCACCACCACCATCCGTTATTACTTTCCTCTTTAATATATACACTCTCCGTTATGATTATGATCTCAAAGGAAAATCAGGATATATTGTGTAATACCCACATTCAGATTCGCCACTGGTAGCTAAAATATAATTTGATTTTATTCTGAGAGATCCATTTAATTGTTTAGTTTCTTCAAGATTTAATGGATTCATTTCTTGAAGTGGAGATTTCAAACTCTGAGAACAACAGTATCAACACTATTGGGAATACTTCTGTAGCAGGCACCTCATCGTCATCGTCTCCAACAACATTAAGCCGGTACGAGAACCAAAAGAGCCGGGACTGGAACACTTTTGGACAATACCTGAAGAACCACAAGCCGCCACTCACTCTCTCCTGGTGCAGTAGTGCTCATGTTCTTGAATTTCTTCGATATCTCGACCAATTTGGAAAGACCAAAGTCCACACCCCAATCTGCCCCTTCTATGGTACCCCTAACCCACCTGCACCATGTCCTTGCCCCCTTCGACAGGCTTGGGGAAACCTCGACGCCCTCATCGGTCGACTCCGAGCAGCCTATGAAGAAAATGGAGGAAAGTCGAAGCTAAATCCTTTTGGGGCTCGAGCTGTGAGGCTGTATCTTCGGGAAGTGCGTGATTTACAGTCAAAAGCTAGGGGAATTAGCTACGAGAAGAAAAAGAGGAAGCGCCTTCCGCCGCCTCGCAATCAGCTTGATCGCAAAGACCACCACAACCACCACCAGGTGAAGGATAAACATCCCACAAATCAAACTAGTACTACTTGGTTGTGGATTTTGGTTGGATTTTGAGGGAGAAATCTCCCCTAATTACTGCAAAATTGGGAGGGAGAGGGGGATTTTCTATTGATTTTGCGAATTTAGGGGAATGTGGTGGTGGTGGATGGGTAAATTGCATAAGGACTGCGGCGAGATGGTGGTGGTGTCGGTGTCGGCACCGTTGTTGGCTGACGGTGGCGGTGGTGCCGGCACAGAGCCGACACTGTTGTTGGCTGAGAAGAGAGAGAGTGTATACTGTGTGGGTTTTTAGTTTTTTTAAAAAAAAATTTAATTTTTACTTTTTTTTTTATTATTTAATGTTTTAATTGTAAATGTATTCATAAGTTTTGGACTGATTTATATTTTAAAAAAGTTTAGGAGCAAATTGTAATTTATTCTTTATTTTTTTTCCTTTTCCTTTTCCTTTTATTTCAATTGGAGGGTATATAGGTCATTTTAAGTTAAAAATTAGGGAAGAGGACGTTTTGTGCAAGAAAATATATAGGTAGGGACGTTCTGCACCAAAAAATCAAACGTAGGGACGTTTTCCACACAACCCGTCATAGGTAGGGACGTTTTGCGCCAATAACCCAAATATTTAATAACATAAAAATTTATAGTAGCAACAAGAAAATCATAGCATATTCTGTGCCAATTTACAATCTAGTACATACATTTCTCAAAGCTGAGAACATCCTGAGCCGGGGATTTTGGAATCAAGCACAATGTCGGCTCAATATTTGCTCGAATCGTCTCATATCGGTGACCGGTCTTTTGTATTTACCCTGGTGCTAACAGGTATGTTACAAATGGAATTTATCAAAGCAGATTCTCAGCCACTATAGGTTCTTCTTATTCAAGTTTCAAGTTTTAAAGGTATTTCAAACAACAAGAAGGATTAGATGGTCAGATTTTATTTTTATTTTTCCATCTGGGGTTCAAAAGCCATGATTATGCACTTCCAAAGCTTCCGATGCCTGATTTTTAACTTAGTGCAACACTGTAATGTGTTTGATAAAATGCCACTGTTAATCATCAGAAATAACCCTTTTTATTGTTTGTTTGGTAACGTAAATTATACAGTTATAGACAGTATTATTGAAGAACGTGAAGTTAAAAACTCCTCTATTGTATTGTCCTGTATTTACAGGATTTGATGTTGCAGGCGCGTTTGTAAGTATGTGAAAAGCAAGCTTAAAATGGCTGGCAAATGTGTGCAAAATTTTCTGCTAGGAGCAAAGCATTTTAGAATTAGGCAAAACCTGGGGATGAATTTGAGACGGGTGAATTATCATTCAGAAGAAAGACCCCATGAAGAAGAAGAGGCTTTGTCTTCTGAATGGTATGAGAAGGCTTTCTTAAAGCTAACAAAATTGAGTCAATTGTTGAAACATGTGGATTTGATTGATGGAAGACTAATTAATCTCAATGACCATGCAAGAATTTTCGACGATAAGCTGGAGCGCGAAATGCAAACATTCAAGTCTCTTGTTAGAGCGTTTATTGGGTGTTTTTCGGTTCAAGAAACAATGAGGAAGAACTTGATGGCCTCATTTGCTGATGATCCACGATGCAGAGAATTTCAGTGCTTTACTAAACCGAGCGAAAGGGATTCGATTACTTTGAGTTCATTGACTAAAGTGGCTGACATTTTGAGCATTTCCGCGCAGCAAAGGAAGATCGTGAGGCATACAATTTGTCCACAAGTGACACAGCACCAGATATGGACTGGTGCACTTGAGGAGGTACTGAATGGATTGAAATCTGAGATTGATTTTCTGATTCATTGCTGCACAAGTAAAGAGATTAACTTGGCACAACAAATAGTTATGAGTTGTATGAAGTTATTAGATTCTGCTATATTACCTGACTCGGAGTCTGCTTCATGGATGCGCCTCATGCCTACAAAAGGCGAGGACTCATCTCCTTCTCACAAATGGGAAGATGTTCTTGAGATGTTAGTTGATCTTATTAACTGCTTAAGCGAAGAAAAGAGATTAATTTTGCACGTTGAGAAGCTTGAGGTCATGAAAGAAGGGCTATATCAGATTAGGGATGTCTTGATGGATAAGAATATTGGATATCGGGAGGTCCGGCATCAAGAAAATTTAGTGCAGAAGAAATTAACAAAGGCATTAGGTCATTCGTCGCGATGTTTGTTTACCCTTTTGTTGTACTATCTTTACGGCTGTGTGAAAGACATTGAAGTAGACGTTAGAGGGGGAGTTCATAAACTTGATGGTGAGAATAAGTTTTGCTTATATATGGGGAAGATTTTGACGTCGGACGAGGAGAAGGCGGTTTGGATTGGGGTGAAGCAACTGGATAAGGCTCTTGGGGTCTTCAAGTTTGTGATGGAAACAGCAGGGATGAAAGGAGATCTGGTGCTGCAAGGCCATTTGTGGTGTGTTGGAGCTGAGAACAGGTTGTTCCCATATAGAGGGAATACGTACTTATTACATGGGATTAATCTTTGATGTAAGATGCGAAGTAAGAAAGAGAGAGATATTCTTTAACCTAAAATTCATGGCTGTCCATCAATTATTAAAATTTCAAGAATTGTACTTTTTAACGGTTTCGGTGTTTGAGTGGAATCCAATTATGCTCCAATCCCCACATGTAGAGTCTAATCATGCTCTATCAACTCAATCCCTCCCATAAAAATAATTTTAAGAGGTTGGTTTTGTATGAGTGAGAGGGAAGAGACCTTGTATTCTTCTTCATAATGAAAATCTTTGTTTTATGCTTTGCTTGTTTTATGATTTTCGTTCTGTTTATTATGGCTCTAGTCAGAAGTGATTAAAGCTTATCTCCAATTCTCCCCTCCTATATCACATTCAATAACTTATACGGGCATAAGTAGGGTTTTGTGTGGCGGACAACAGTTGAAGACACCAACGTGGTTTGCCACAGATTATGTCTCTGTTTGGTTTTGCTAAAAATTATTTTTTTAGTAAATTTTAATAAATTCGATGAAATATGTAGTTGAAAAGTTTAAAAAGATTATTGTTCCCATAAGATGTGAGTTTAAAATTAATTATTTACTTTGATTTAAATTTTTATCAAATTTTCAACTTAACCAAACATGGGCTAAAGAAGCATATTCCAGGGTCAAAGTCAGAAATCCTAAGGTTAAACAAAAGGGGAACATGCTTGTGATGTATGTTTGAGTACTTTACTTTTGTTTAAAAAGAAATTGATAGTGAGGAAAATGATGATTGTGGTCTGTGGATCCATAATTAATTCGTGTTTCCTTATTTCTGGCTCATTATCGTTGCATTAGCTGTGTGTTTTGTAATAATTTTTTTCTCAATAGCTAAGCTCCGAATGTTGGTGTTTATAGTGTGCCAAACCAAGCTAGACATGAAAATACCTCCCTCTCCCATCATTGTTCAAAATTATATACCACCATCAGTATTCTAAAAGACCGCATAGGCGCGATGTGCGGCGAAAACGTCAAACCAAGTGGCTTGGCGCCTTGTTTAGCGGTCAATAGTAATCGTTGACCGATGATACACACTTATTATCTTTTTTTATTATTTTTATTATTTTAATTTTTTTTTACAATTATTTTAAGTTAAAACTTAAATACTGATTTACATTTGAAATTTATCTTTATTTTTTGAAAACTTTTGAAAAAATGTATAAAATTCTTATAAATCTGTTTTAGATGTTTGGTGGATATTATTTTTAATTATTAAATAATTTTTTGACTGATTAAAAGTTAAAATAATATTAAAATAAGAAAACATATTTTCACCTTTTTTTATACCTATGCACCATAGCTTGGCATCCACACATTACGTCTTTTAAAACACTGACAACCATCGATAAAACTAGAATTAAGCTCTATTTTAGGCCACGAGCAAACTCTTACGTAAAAATTGTTGGCAATACAACCCATTATACATGCATGACTTGACAAATATATGGTCTTCTTGGACAACTACCGCTTGAGCCACATAACAAATTATTATTATTTTTTAAAATAATGTCTTTTGTCATCAATAAAGTTTTGCAGTGGGATCATTGATCACACAATCCAATGAATAAAAATATATTCTAGGCCCCGTTTGGTACGGATTCTTCAATTCTACAGTAAATCAATTCTCATTTTCAACCACACATTCTTCAATAAAATAATATTTTCTATCACATCAATAATCTTATCTTCTTTTTTAACCACACATTTCCCATCATATCACTATTCAAAATCAATTCTTCCCCTAAAAAATCCCTACCAAACAAGCTCCTAATTTCATTAGATAATGTCACAGTGATCCAATATAAATTTGTGATGAACATCAATGGTAGTAAGTAACATCTCTCTTTCATCGGGTTAAGCGAAAATCGATACTTCTAAATGTGGGTTGTGTTGGGATCTATCGCAACCCAAATTAAACCATTTTACAGCTCAGTGACACATGCACGTTGTTTCCCTTTTTAATTATGTTTATCATCTATTTAAATTATAAATAAATATAAATGAGTTATGTATAATTATGTAATATTTGCGAATTTAATTAAATATATGAATAAAAAGTTTTTTGATTATTTATACAAACATAGTATTTGTACGAGCATGACAATGGTAAATTACTAATAAGGACAATAAGACTGGGATTAACCAGTAATTTTGATGAAATCCAGCTCCATTTTAAGGTCTCCGCTCTTTTTTTGGACTGGGACAAGCAAGTACAAAATCATCCAAGGTCTCCTCTCTTTTTTTTCTACTTTTTTTTTTTAATTGTAAATGGATTTGCAGATTTTTCTTATGTGCATTTATGCATTTTTTCCGTGGAGGGTTTTGCTAAAGACTGAATTTTTATTTACTATTTATGTTTTGTCAAATTGAGTTGCTGAGGAAAATTACTGTGAAAAGCTATGCGTCTGTGATTTCAAGAATCCTTTTTTACGTTTCTGTTCTTGATTATCTAGAGACGCAGACACAGTCACACAGGTTTACTGTGTTTTAAGGTTTAGTGGAATATTAAGATTTTATACATTTTTTCATATTTTTCAACTGGTTTCTGAAGAATTATATTGGGAACTCAGGAAAAGGTCAAGAAAATTTTGGGTCTATGGTTTTTAATTTTTTGTATTTTCCTCTTTAATTATCTGCAAGCATCTAAGGGCTAGCATTTTAGGGTTTAGCCGAAGACGGAATATTTATATACTCAACTTTCCCCCCTTTTGAGTTGCTTGGGAACAATCCTGTAAATTACAAAAAAGATCTAGAAAATGTATGATTTTATGGTGTTTTTTTTTTTAGTTTCATCTTGTCTACTTGTAGTAATATACATGTATTTTGCATTTTCTTCAAATCATATCCATCTATTTATTCTTCTAGAGGTTTAGTAGTTGAGGTTTAACTAATGACTGAATTTTTATACACTTCTTTTCTCAAGAGAAGCAAAATGTTGTAATTAACAAGAAATTTCGAGGGTCTTCTTCTTGTTCTTTGATTAAATTCAATGTATGTGTTTAAAGGGGACAGAAGGAAGATCTACAAGTTAAAATGAGATTTTGTTATATTTAATAAAATAATGCTTGTAAGTTTGAACATGATTGAAAATTTGTTAGTTTGTTCTCTCTAGTAATTGTCCTTTTAAAAAAAAAAAAAAGAAATTTGTTAAGAGAGAAATAATTATTAAAAACTAGCGGCTTATTATATTTTTGTTTCTTGTGATTATTAATCTTTGATGTCGGCCATTGGTTCAAGAGTTTGAGCATGATGGATAATTCATAATTGCACAATGTGTTTACCGCTAAGAATCAGATTTAAAACATTTTCTTAGACTATATATTTTAAGAACTTTTGATACTAAATTTGAAGTTTATAAAAGCTTTTAAGATTTGAGTTATAAAATCACTTTTCCCTTACCTATTTATATATTTTCTCAAGTTTTTATATCTAAAGCTTCACTTTTTTATGGCCAAATATCAGCATTAGCTTGCTTAAGATAGGTTATTAGGTGAATGTGCTTGAACCCATCATAGGAGTTGAAGACTCTTTCAATTATTTGAATGTGCACTTGGCCTTTTGGTGATTCATGTAAATGGTGTTCATTTGAGATTGATTTGAAAGGTAAACAAGCTTTGATTCTTTTAATGCTTAAAAATAAAAATAACAATGCTTGAACAACCTACTTTGTGCTCATCCTTCAACACAGATATATTGTTTCAGGTGGATCCATTTTACACCCCTAATTGATTATAAGTTCACAGTTCTGTTTGATTTGTCAAGATAAAAATGAGAATAATTTGTCGTAATGTGAAAAGTATTGCCAATAAAGTTGTAGTGGGTGATCAGTATCCGGTACTATATTAACTCCCTTTTTAAGGCAAATGCAAGTGAAATGGATAATATACATCTTATGGTCATATACATGTGGGATTTGTTTGTACATAAGTGAGGAAACTTGTATAGTCATCTAATGAGTTGATAATCAATCATGTTTGTAGAGGTACATGCAGCAATACAATGAAGTGGAACTCTGTGGCCTTGGCATGGGTATTTCTTTTTATCTGCAACTTTGGAATTTCAGTTGTTTAATGTTAAAGGAATTTTGGTAAGTACGCTTTTTTTATGAATGGAACCTAATGTGATTATATTGTATAACAAGTTACATTGTATTTTGCCTTTAGCTATTTCCACAGTGGTCAGCATTGCTGAAATTTTGAAGAACAATAGATTTTCTGTTGAAAAAAGTAAGACTCAATTTACCTTTTTTTTTTTCATTAAGGAGTTTTCTTCGCCTTCCCAGCTTTCCCTTTATTCCTCCTTATTCTGACCTTTCCTAGCCTTTGTGGTCCAATATTTCCCTTGATTGAATGTTTGTTAAGGTCGACTATGATATTAAGGGACAATATTAAAGAAAAAAAGAAAAGAAAATTTGTTAATGAAATGTCTTGTTTGATCTAATACTGTATACCAAATATGCACTCATATATTTGTTCCATATGCAGAAATCGGGACGTTGACTGTAGACATGAGGGATGAACCAGGAGCACGGCCAATCTCCAAGGCGAAGGTAACACCGAAATTCTTCACCTAATAAAATAAATATGACAGATTGTAAATGAATGCAGTTCAGCAACATATGCAATTGGCCCAATTAGACGTTCTTGAGTGACTTCTAAATTTGGGTTTTTCACAATTCGAGAGATTTCTGTTGAAAGCATTGCCCAATCATGACTTAATATTTTGTCTTTGAATGTGTGCGTGACATCTCTTAAAGCAGACATCATCTGAGTGTTAAAAAATCTTGGTCTCACCGAGCTTTGGCTGAAAACGTTTGAAATACCAGTAAAAGGGTTGACTTTGGATGCAGAAATAACACCATAAATTTCTCTTTGTTGTTTGCTGTGGACCTACATAGTTAAGACTTCAGAGATTTCAATTTTTGGAAGGATTTTGGTCTCACAATATTATTTCAGGAAGACGCATCATACTTATATTCTATAGGGTAATATCTTCTTGTATATGCTCGTGAAAATTACACTCAATTAAGTGATATTGATTGGTATCTTAGGCACAATCATAATGTTACCCACGCAATCAAGTGATATTGATTGGTATCGTAGGTACAAACATAATATCACTCACACATTAAAAGATTGAGTGATATTCAATCAGTCTAAATAAGATTTTGCTGTAACTATTGAAGAGTAATGTTATTGTTAGGGTGCATGATAATATGTGGTTTAGTTGTAATGTTATATTACATATGTGATTCAATTGCGAGTTTTTGAGAGGATGTATATTAATAGTCTTGGTTGAACCCCTTGAGAACTTTACCTTTTCTGGATCAATTCCTGGTCCAGGTTTTCAAACATTGGATAAATGTGATTCAATTGCATGTTTTCGAGACTGTTTATAGTAAGGGATTCACTTAGTCCATTGCACACGTGGAATTCTATCCATTGTTCCTCCTTTCGACTATGATTTATCTTTGGTTTAAGAGCTCGCTTTTTTTGTTGTTTTCGGTTTTTCCCTCATGTAGATTGAGATATTACTAGTGAACACACAGAACTTCGATGAATTTATGGCCGCTGAAGCAGAGGAAAGAGAATATGGGGGCGATGAACTAAACTGATGAGGATACTTCTAAAGTTTGGTCCAAGGCTCGTCACCCTTTTCTGTCTGAATAGAGTACGTGTCTAGTAGTAAGGCAATCAACTTACCATATCGTTTTACTTTTTCTCTTTGTGGGTGGGTGGGTGGGGTTGTTATATCCGTGCAGTAGGGTTTAACTTGGTTAAGTAAAGAACAAACTTCCATGTCCAAATTCTTCAAGTTCGAGGAAGTTCATATGTTTACTGCATCTTGGTTTGATATGTTATTTTGGAATTACACCTTAAATTAAAATCAAGATCTAGGGTTTAATTTCGCGCGTAAAACTCTGGCATTGGAGTCTTGCATCTATGATGCAAAAACTCCAGAAAGGCATTTTTGCAATATATACTGTCATGGTTCCTCAAGAAAGGTGGAATTATACTCTCCCAAAGATGAGGAAAAAGCAGAAACAAAAAATGAAGGAAAAGAAAAAGGAGAAACGGAAAGAATATGGGGATGCCCTCTGATCATTAATTTTGTGCCCATTGCACAAGAAGTTACATTGAATGCAGTGGAATCTTAGATATATGATTCCTCGATACAATGTTTGCATTTCAAATGTATGTCTCGACTGGCACCAAAATATATTATAATTCCTATACAATATTCCTGCGGTACTGAAAGTTCACAATACAGACAAGTTCATTCCAGTGCTAAATGAAAACCTTAAATGTTTATCTACACGTGAGGTCATCGATATTGTGACAGTCCATTATCCTTCACATTTTTCTCTCCCTCCTTCCCAACTCTCATATAAATTTAACTGTTTAATTTCATTATTCCACAAATTGTCACATCACAAATGATTTATCATTTTGATGATAAACAACATTATTATTTGTGTATATACACAGAATCTTAAACTTAACTAGGTTAAGCATAGAAAGGATCGTGATAATTGTAAAAGATTAAAAGCCTAGAAAGGAACCTTTTAACTCGTTTTGTATCATTTTTTTACCAAAAATTTGGTCATTCTTCAACACGTTAAAATAAAAACCAAAATCGCTTTAAAGGTTCTAATAACACCCCTGTTCTCACCTCTAAATCCAAGTCTCAAAAGAAAATTCCAAGCAAAACTTTCAAGTGAGGAAAATGATGCAACATCAGACGACCTGAAGTCAATGAATCTGTATGTTATCCTTGAATCTAAGTTGTAGAACAACTCTCTATGCATTATCTTCATCCTCAACCAAAATCCTCTTGCATGCCTCGTAACACATGAAAGATATCCCAGCAGCAGGCACCAACTTCATACAGCTTGGACCGAGCCCTTTGTATAAACCATGAATCCCTTCTTGTTCAAGTATGCAGGCAAGAGCATGAAGCACGTTCTTGTACACTTGTCGCCCACTTAGAGCTCCAACCTGCATGTGCTTACGAGCCACCTCAAGAGGGAATGTAGCGCTACTAGATATAGCACCAGCTGCAGAACCAATCAAAAGTGTTTCGATGTTGCCAATCTTCTCTTGTTTAAAAATCTTCCGGTATGCCTTTCTTAGAGAGTCATATGCACAGTAATTGGTGGCAGCATATGGAATTACTCCAATAAGACTTGGAGTCAGACCTCGATAAAGCTCTCCTGGCCCACCTTCACATAGTATTTTTATAAACGCATCGAGCAAACCATTGTAAACTCCTCTCTGCATATTGGAACAAGAACTACAGATAAGGATGAAGTACATAGACACGAAAAGTTAGATAAGGGCATGTTTGGCTGTGCTTAAAAATAACTTTAGCCCCTGTTTGTCTACCATTATCTAAAAAATTGTTTTCTACAGTAAACAATCTCCACCACATATTCACCCAATAAAATATTCTACATATAAACCAATAAAGTTACTTTAAATTTCAACCACACATTCTCCAAAAAATACTATTCATTACTCCATTTTCCTCCCCATAATGGTAGACAAACAGGCTCTTAATTTTGTCAAACATGAATTTCAAATTCATATTTTTAATAATCAAACTTGTTATTCCAGAAAGTTAAGCCTTCGGTTACCTGAATGGTCAATCGAGTCTTGAGTAACTCGAGGGGATATGTCACTAAAGTCGAGCTAACTCCAGCACATGCTCCCGCAATCAATGAAGGTGGTATACGCAATTTGGGGCGTTCCCCTAGTTTCGGCGACAAATTTTTGTTGATGGTATCGTAAACAAATAACTGCAAAGTTCTTGCAGCTTTCAGGAACAGGTAAAAAGCACAATGCAATACTAAATAGTAAATAAACAACAAAAATTGCTTAAAGCGTGTGAGCCAAAAATAAATTAGACATCTGATAGGACAGTAAATTTTTAAATGTGCATGAATTTGATCGAACTAAAGACAGTTCACAAAGATAAATTATGACATTAGATTACAGATTTAATTATAAGTTTTAAAAACTAGACTAGATTGAACACAAACAAGTAATGCCTTACACGCAAAAAAGGAATTTAAAGGACAATAAAAAGGAAAGGGCTAGAAAATTATTGATTTATTTTGCAGCGATGAACAGAATATTCTTGCAAATACACACAGGAGGACCATTCAATCCATAATCCTCAAATCACCCGGACTGCCTATCAAGACCAACATTCAGATATCAACACAAAATGAAGGTTGGAAGACTTGCAGTGAGTGGCTCGAGAAGGTGGGTTGGGACTGATATTGTAGTTAAAATAACTTTCAAGGGAAGAAATGGCAAATTTACTTTTGACGTGACTTGTTAATTTAATTCGTTTAACCTTTAAGACACAAAATAATACATCAAGATCAATAGTCTTATCCTAAACGTAAAGTACTAAACTTTGTTAGCCTCAATATCTATCGATCATGTGGCCAACAACACTCCAACCGCCTCCTATTCAAGTTATACATTGAACATTCTCTTAGGAGGCAAAGGTCGCCGGTCGGAGGAAAAAGGTCCAGTAATCATTTGCACTCCGACGATCAAGTCACTGCAGAATAATATGCCCTTGTTTGACACCCATTTTTGACAAAAAATAAATTCTGGAATAGTGATTGATGGAAGAATGTGTGGTTAAAAAGTAATGAAAATTTTTGGGTTTATGTGTAGTATTATTTTATTGATAGAATGTGTGGTTGAAATGAAGAAAGAGAAAAAAAATGAGAATGAGAAAAAATGGGTGTCAAACAGAGGCTATATATAGAGTGCAATGGAAAATAGGGGAAGGTGAGCGGATAGAGGAAATGAAAACTTACTTCAACTATGGAGTTACCTTGCCTATTTATAGAGGATGAAATGGGCCAAGATAGACTGTAAGGCTAATGGATCAAACCTAAGCTAAGATGAGACTTTCTAATTCAATTGATTGAATCCCTTTAATATAATTAACTAATGCCAAGTCACCCAACATGAGACCCTCGACCACGTGCAAGTTAGGCAATTTTTTGGCGTCAACAAACTCTATTTACTCTATGGCCAAAAGTTCATTAGTAAATATTTCTCCCATCAACCTCCAGAAGAGAACTTAGCTAGTGTCTGAAAAAACAGATACTGTGCCTTTTAAGGCTTGTTTGGTAAAGCAACCTCCCAAAAACTGGATAGTATTAAAAGAGAAAAAAATAGCCGAAATAAGCTGAAATTTTGTCCACGGTATTGTATAGTCGTATGTAACAAACATAACTTAGTGTCTAGAGGCTGGATGGACTAGATGATGGTCTTTATCAAGTTCTTGAAGGGGGGGGACTAAAGACAGAATATGCAAATTTGGGACAAAATAAATTTGAATTATGGAAAAAGATCAAGCTCTCATGGTTCTAGGGCAGTAGAATTAGCTGATTTGAAAAATTTACCCCAAGAAAAAGTTAGACCCAGGGAAGATAACAATCCAACAAATTTAGGTCCGGCCACATGAATTCCTTCTTAGAAGTCATGATATCAGATTAGTTAATAAACTGTTCTGAAAAAAAATACGAAGCTTTCTAACATATTTTCTAAATCATTGTTCCCTAAAACCAAAGCCATAGATATTGTCAAGACATTGGTGCTTATCGACAATCTGATATTCTTGACTGAATAACAGAAAACAATATATATATCATTTTTGAAAGGTGGTTTCTATAAGCAGGCATCACTAGAGACATGTTCACGGGACTAAAGATGAGGTGGTGCATTACACGGGCTAAAATAAAACAATGTTATCATGAATGCAAAAGGGAATTACCAACAATCAGAAACAATGGAGATGCCAGAAACCATTTGGACATGTTTGGTACACAATATTGGACAAGATTGGGCTATACAATTGACAAGATTTAGGTTATTTTCTTCTGTCGAGTACTATTGAGTCCACGTTACCAAACTAAACATGCTATTTGAGTCTTCTACATGGAGCAATACATGTCAAGCATATGGTAACATTCAGATTAACACACACAAAGCAGCCATAATTAAAGATGTTTTTGACTTGCAGAAACAAGCAACATGTGACCCTCAAGCCCATTACAAAAGTGAAGTGCATTTAAGTATTATAGGGAACCATAGCCAGCTAATCATAAACCACTTGAATCAAAAAAAACATAAGCCAATACAACCAACAAGATAGGCTAGTAACTAATAACAAAATAAAGATAAAATGAGTCAAAATTAACCAACAAAGAATATCTTATAGGTAAAACCCCAATTAACCAAGACAGAAACTAAATGAAAACTCAGACTAAATAACATAATACTGTCAGTTTCATTGTCCTTTTTTCTTTTACTTACCTCTATGGCTTTGCTAGGTGCAACTCGAATCACATTAACAAAATTTCCCCTAAACAATCCTGGCCATCCATCAGTCTTCATAATATTATCGAACACCTCCATACTCGAATGACCACTACTCCCAACCATCAAATGAGTCCTTATCGTCTCCAATGGAGCTACAGCAGTCCTTGAAACCGCCCCAGCAATCGCACCACTAATCAACCTCCTCAATGAAGGATTTTCAATCTTAACCTTAAGCCTAAGCCCATTTTTCTTCTTCTTAATCACCCCTTTTTCCTCCTCCTGCACACCCACAATCTTAAACCTCTCAGGCGATGACACATACTTCACAAATAAATCGACATACGGAAACTTAAAACTGCCATTTTCATTGTTGTCCATTTGACCTACAGAGGCAAATAGCCCACCACCTGGATAAAAGTTGCAATCTTGGGGACTCCAATGGAGTCTCAACTGAGAATTCGACAATAACCCATGGTTTTTACACTCCAAAGCTTGCATTCTTCCTCTCTTACCCATCATTCAAACTTCAAACAGAAAAAATACCTTCCAAAACAACAGCCCCCTTATAAATCTCAAAAAAACCCACCCTGCAGATTCATGTTTCCAGGCAATTTGAAAATAGTGAAGGAGCACAAGATTAGATTTTGATCAAATGGGCGTACAAAATGTCCATTATTGACAACTGTGTAGGTATTAAAAAAAAATCAAACTTTTTAATTAGAAATGGCAACAAAGATAATTAATCCGACGAATAGGATGCATATATGGCTATGTGTGCGAGTGTGATGAATCAGAGACAGATGGGAGGCCGCTAGCGGTGGGAGGTGGCGGAGAATCAAGAAAGGGTTCTTTCTTAGGGGAAGAGCAAGGAGTGGTAGGATTCCGCCCCTCTCCTTTTCAACCCAAATACTGATGCCTAATCATATATGTGTGTGTAGTGCGTGAAACTGAATAAGATACCAGGAAAACTTACCCAGATTTTTTTCACAAATGGTCCCTGACCTATGGTCTCTGTGCGAACAGCCACATCTTTGGCTCATTTATAAACATTCTAGTCCATAAATTTCGAGGAATTCAAAAGTATAATTCATTTATTCAATGCTCGTTTCTATTTATCTATAAATACTTCTCAAATATTAGTGTGCAAAAAATAGAATAAGGATTGAGATCGGATAAAGGCTATAGGTTAGGGATCATTTGTGAAAACAATTTCGAACTTTCCGTGGCCCTTCCACAATGGGGAAGCGCTCTTTAATTTTTTGTTTTAAGAGATCTTGCAACCATACTTTTAGATAGGGTTGTAAGCAAAAATCCCCAAACCGAAAAATCGAATCGAAATCGCATTTTAGAAACCGTCGATTTGGTGCCACGTGGACCCGTCGGCGAAATGGTTTTGAACCCAACCAAATCGGTCAAAAAGGGTTTGGTTAAGGTTTGAGAATTTTAATTGCGATTTAAAAGCAAACCGGACCGGCGAAAAAATATATAAAAATAAAAAAATAATGATTTTTTTTTAATTCATCTAAATATGTAAAATTCAACAGTTTTGTCATTTGTGTGTATTTTTGTCAATTTATAATTTTCTATTACATATATATTATTATAACCAAATAATTCTAATTTATATCTAATAATTTCAAGACTAACTTAATCTATCAAAAACCATTTTCCTCTTTAGAATTCAAATTTCTACAGTTGCTTCTGAGTCTGTATTCTCAACTGGAGGTCAGATACTTGATTCCTTTAGGAGTTTATTAGGTGCAATGATGATTGAGGCTTGTATATGCGGAAAGAATTGGTTGCAAATTAAGAATGAATCTATAGTATTGCGCCAATATTTAGATGAAGTGGAAGCATTTGATTATTCAATGAAAGTTGTGGTAGGTGGTTTATATTTTCTATTACCATATTTTTAAATATTCTCTTATCTATCTAGTATCCAATACTATGATGATGTAACGAATACATCTGTTTGACAATTGAGACTATGAATCATGTGTGACAACAATTGATGTTTGAGTATATGTGAGAAACTGAATTCGTAACAATATACAACGGTAAGCTTGTGTAATTGTTATGTTTAGATATTATAAACAATTGATTTATTATTATGGTTGGTTATTCTCTCTGTCTAATAAGTAGTTTTACTTTTCAGATATGATGATCACGAGGTCTTGTTCAATATCATTATGTTTTTGGGGCTTTATATTTAGTTTAGTAGACTTATATTGTAACATTATCGTAACATCTTAACCTAAAATGGCAAACAAAAAACTATATTTTAGTTTATCGTGATTTCACTTTGATTTAGTTGGTATTTAAATTTGTAATAGATATATTTAGTTTGTTTTAGATTTATTGCTAGTAAAATATAAATATATATTGAATTCAATAAATTAATGTCATAAAAGTAGACAGACAAAAAATATTCGACAAAATCGACAGTTTAAAATCAGACCAAGCCGTTAGGTTTAGGTTTGAGTTTTTTTCAAATCGTTCAAAATGGTTTGGTTTAAACGATTTGGTTTGAAAATTTGTCAAAAATCGATAAAACCGGACCGCTTACCCTCCTACTTTTAGATATCTTAGCTCTTCTCAAAGAGGTTGATTGTGGTTCTTTCCACTTCATATTCAAGGATAGGAATAAGATTTCATAGACTAAAGGTCCATTTGATTGTAAAGGTGGAAAATGGGTGAAAGGAAAATGTTTTATTGGGAATTGAATTGCCTAAAATTGTTTTATTGAGAATTGTAATTAATTGTGTTTGATTGGTATAATTTTTCACCTGAAAAATGTTGAAAGTTTGGTGTCTGTTTGGCTTCGTTTTTTATGAAAATTGTCCATTAAAGTGATAATTTTTCTACCATTGCGTCTAAAAAATTTTCCAATTACCAAAAAGTAATTAGAAAAAATTACTATACCGAATAACATTCGTTTGACTTTGTTTTGCATAGAATTTGTCATCAAAAGTGAAAATTCTTTTTACAATAGATGATAGAATTTGTTGTCATTGCTAAATTAAAAAAAAAAGGTGGAAATTGCGTTCCCACCTAATAGGTGAGAAAACAAAAGCAAGCAAATGTGCATCAAAGAGTTGTACTTAGAAAAAGGTGGAAAAACAAAAGTCAGGCAAATTTGTGCTATCAAACACCCTTAATTGGTTAAAGTTGAAAAACATTTTTTTTTCCACCCATTTTCTAAGCTATCAAACAGGGCCTAACATCTTTGTTATCATTGATGCGCCTGAAATTTGTTGGATTAAATGAATGCCGATTTTTATTCGCCCTTTGTTTGTGGCAACATTAATTATTGAATATGCTTGTTTTGAATTTTGAAAAGGATCGATTTTTAAAATAGTCAATATTTTTTTACCAAAATAAAATTTGCGTAGCAAAGTTGACGAGGAGGATTGTAATGTCTAAATAAATTGCAAACTCACGTCAACCTTATTTAATTTGACAAGAATTCGAAGATTATTCAAGTGCAAAATCTTTAATTAGATTTTAAATGGATCATACATTCTCGTTAGTCTGACGAGAATGTCAAGTCGTCGACATACTTTGAAAAAAAGTCTTCATCGCTCTCTTTACCTTTGTGATTGTATGCCATTTCACATAAAAATGCAAGTGCCAATGAAGATCTAAATATGTTATACATTTCTGATTGTATAAAACATTTCACATAAAAATGCAAACCGCAATTAAGATCCATATGAATTTGCAAATAATGTAAATAAGGGGTTACTAGAAGGATCTCCCATGTTAGTAGGAGGATACGATCCAATTTAACATTTAAATAAATATAATCACATCAGCAAAAAGACAAATGTTGTTTAAAAAAATTTCACCCTCAATGCAATCTGACAAGAAATATTGCAAGTTGATGTTAAAAAACCAATAGACTTTCAAAGTTTGGTTAGGTAGAGTGACTCAACTTCATTTATTTTTTCCATCCATCATTAAATGTGATTTTATTTATTTTTTTTGTTTAAATAAAAATGTTTAGACATTACTATTGAGTTGTAGATAGAATTCAACGAAGTTCAATTTTGAGCTTGACGTCTATTCATTAGACCTTAATTGCACAATCATACTACATGTACATAATCATTCACACAATCTTTTACACCCCCCTCACATGAGGGGGACCTACATACAATAAAATATTCGCGCACACTATTCATGTAAGACAGATGTACGTACACCTGGTTTACAAACGGCTTTATCCTTAATTGCATGCTACAAAAACAACAAGCCTTTTAACTTGTATACCACTTAGATGACAATTCATGTAATGTATTAGAAATGTTCTAAGAAGAAGCAAAATGGAGAAACAAGAAGGGAAATCGAATATGTGGAATAAAAAGGTCTATTTACATAATCGTGAAAAATGTCCTATTTCACCCTCTTCCTTTTTTTTTCTTATAAGGAGACCCTCTTTACCCAAATTTCTCTAGATATTAGGGATATTCTAATTTTTATTTTCTTTTTCTTTTTATTTGCTCTCATAAAAAGGTATAAATGATTTTCTTACCAATTCAGATTATTAATCGATACAAGTTACAGCAAAATCCATACATTTTCTTGCCGACAGCGTCAGCTTTTGAATTTTGTTCAAGAATAGATAAATTCCTATATATGAGACAAAATAAACTTGGATAAATAATAAGCACCATTTTTTATTTTTTATTTTTTGCTTTGTTTTTTGTCTTTCTATTTTTAATTCTTTTCTTACTTTTTTTATATTTTTAATTCTCTTTTTAATTATTTTAGTGGTGCTAGTAAAGGGTAGGGGATGGGCGTAGGTGTAGATTGGTTAATTGGTAAGATAAAATATTTTCTTTTATTAGAACATTTTAAATTATTTTACTTCATGCTTGATTTTACTTTTTAAAAAATTTGGAAATCTAGATATAATTTTTTTTATATTATTTCTTTTTTTTTCTACTTGTTTATTCAAAGAGGATGGTAAAGTAGTCATTTTATAATACTTTTAATGAAGAAAATAGATGATAAGAACCATTTTGTGCAAAGAAATGTCGATGTGAGTGTCCAAATTTTAAAATTGAAACGATAACGATGATTTGTGCAATGAAAGCAAATGATAGGGACATTTTGAGCCAATTACCCATATTCCACGGAAGAATTTAACGGAACATGATGGACATGACTAATTTTGCAAGATATTCAGATTGTATTCTATTATCGCTCGGTTTCTTTGTTTTCAAGCACCTTAATATTTTCAAGCTAACTTTTGTAGCAAGTAATTAATTTTTTTCTTCCTTTCCTGTTTACGAACATCTTTCCACCTTGTTGACCCTTGAAATATACATGGCCAAATAAGGAAAATAAACCGTCAATGGAGAGCAAAACATATAGCTATTGATAAAATGAATTTATTTATTTATTTTTCCTTTTATTTTCAATAATCAATGGTGTTGTAATACACACAACAAAGATTATTTATGTCCAAGACTCCACAAAATATTACAACCTTAAAAGAGTTGTAACCAAAAACAAAGATTAAATCAAATTAAAATGTGATTACTTGATTGAACAAAGATAAAGTACAATTACCTGATTAAAATACAGTAAAGTGTAATTACCGTGAATGGATATTCTACGATTACTTGCACAATGGTTTGTTTTCGGTCACATTACTGAACTATGGGAACATTAATCGATCTAGCCCTCAATTGATATGGAAGTCAGAAATTACATCCTCACATAAGCGATAGTGAGAGTTGAGAATGTAACCATCCCGCAAAGGGATCAATGATAACTAATCACATATCTTTTTAGGAGAATGTATCATCTAAAATGATTGCATCCAATCTCCAGAGGTTCGCTAAATCATTAAAAGGCTCACTTGTGCTTTGTTATACTTGTCCAAAAATTTACTTTGTGCACGCATAAATTTAATGTACTTACTTTGAGGTTGATTTTGTCGGAGTCCCACTAAAGTTTTCACCTATATCCGAGGATGTGGAGCTTTCAATTGCCTTTTTAGACAACGGATAGTGCACAAACTATTAACCTAAAAAATGGATAATATGTTTAAAGCCAACGATTGTATTTTTTGCCTTGATTTTGACAAGGTTTTTTCCCTCTCTTTAGGGAATTTCTATATTATGGAAACCAATTGTTTGTGTAAAAAAATAAAGATGAAGATTCAGGTGTTATCTTTCTCGAAAATTGCTTCTCGATGGAGAGAGTATTTCAATTTTCGAGTGGTCCACTCCTATACGCTCTTCTTATCCAATGCCTTTTTTTAGAGTAAAAGTTTGAATTTCAGATTTTCAACCCTTTATCCACTATGCAACAATCTTATTCATAGGTTCTTTAGGATCATTTTCGTGAGTTGACATTCTTTCATCATTACGTTGGAAAAAGATTGTTTTTTATACTTTTTAAATTATTTAAATGTTAAAAAAACTATGTTGCCTCTCATCAAAATGGTTAAATGCAAGTCAAATGGTGATATTTGGTCTACAAACATGCCTTTGAACGGAAATTGTCTAGAGATCATTATACCGCACATCTATTGAAAATTTTGAAACATAACTGCTGGGATTTAAAAGATTGAAACCGCATTGCACATTTTCAAAAAAGTTTGGAACCTCTGCAACAAATTTCACTAAAACAATGACCACTTCGAATTATTACAGTGCATTAGTTAATTATTTTTAAAACTATAACACCAATTCAAAACCTATTGCAACCCTTGTGTGATAAAACTTAAAATTAGCATTTAAGCAAAATTTGACATTTTGAAAATTCAAACCTTGAATAAACTATTCACTCGTGAGAATATCAATAGAAATAATTATATTCACACCACTTGTTAGAATTGATATCACTTGTTCTGACGTCAATCACCAGATTGAGATATTGAAGTTATATGATCAAGCAAAAGAATAAAAGAAGAAAAAAATATGGTAGAGAAATAAAAAGATTTCATTGCACCAAAAATAATGGAGAAAAGAGAAAATTACAATAGATCCTAAAATTCTAGTAATCTATTTTCTCACATGTAATTGTTACCAAAAATTGTATAGAAGAGCCTAGTATTTATAGGGAATGTGTAGAGGTCGTCCAAATCATTTTGGTGGAGTTGTTGATGAAGTAGGATACCAAAAAAAGAGTCCAAAACGAAGTAGGAGAGAAAAATCGCGATCAGGTACTGTAGCAGCGCTCAGGCGCTAGGTTTCGGGTTAATATTCCAAAACATACTTCCAAAGTGTTTTTCTCCTTCCGAACTCTTCTTCAAGCCTAATATCAATTTTCAACTCCCAATGGACCTCCAAAATAGAACTTTAATTTGATATAGGACTCCAATAGCATTTCAAACTTGAATTCTTCTTGATATTCACTACAATTAGAATTCTTCAATACTTCAAATAAGGAATTCGGGTCACACCCAAATTCTAACACCACTATTTTTATTTCTTGCACCACAATTTAATTTCACTTAAGATTCTTAATATTTACTTATTATAGTACTTATATTCCTAAAGATTATTTGTTGTCATTTTTATTCTCAAACTTTGCATTAGTTAAGACATTTTATATGATAACAATTTTATGTTAAAAAATTTGTTGAAATTGAGTAAAATAACATATTTTCCAGCCATATTTTTTAAAAATAAATAAATAAAAAGTGCGAAAAGAATATTTTCCCCTCATTTCAAAATATGAAAACAAAATATTTAAATATAAATCATCATCAAGGACGAGACATATTAATTAATGATAGTTGAAATATAAGAATTCGACAGGAAAAAAAAAGTTCAAAAAAATAATTGCTACAAAGAGCAGAAATTGAAGAGTTCAACTGCAATTAAAATGTGGAGCATCAAAATTGTAGTGGCAATATAACCACCCTATCGATAGCCCGTATTCCCCAATTTTTTTCTTTCCATAATTGCCCTTGAGTTGGATGGTCCAATGACAGCAAAGTCCTGGACATAAAATACCCCAGGAAGGACGCACATTAGAATCTATTCAACAAAGAATTTGACCTTAAAATACCAATGATGTTTTTAACGGAAAAATTACACGAATTAACTCGTAAGTTGAAGCTTGAAGGTAACTACAATTTTAAACACTATTGATGTTTCGACTTTACAATATATTTCGTGAGCAAATGAGTGACTCCAATTGTGCTAACATGTTGGCATTACGACATGTAAACAAGAAGGGTGCCTCCCAACGAAAATCTTGAAAAGCGCCAGGCCTTGGCCAATCCATGCCATCCGCGAATTTAACATAATTCGATTATTTTATGAGTTCCCGACTGAAGAAAAAGAAGACAAAATGTAAGTGTATTTTTTGTCGTTTATTTTGTGATTGTATTCTCAATTAAGGGAGAGTCCATCACCAAGAATGTTGGAAAAGCTCTCGAATTTGAAATTGAAATTGAAATATTAAATAAATAGGAACATTTGGTCTGTTATTTAGATTATTTTGGCCAATGGACTGTCTCCTTTTGTAGTAGTCGCAAAATTTCAATCTTATACATGAAATTTTAATGAAACGCTCGTACCTTTGAATTTAAAAATCAACACCTTTATGAAAGATTATAGTTACTCATGCAGGTTTCACAAGTTTACAAAGAATAGGCATAGGTCTATTCCTATCAGCACTAGCCCTTGTGTCTTCTTTTTGATCCCACAGTTCATCCTCGAGGGCCAGAGCATTTATATACACTGGCCAGTTAGAATTCTTCATAACTCAATCACCAAAAGGGATGAAAACAATGAGCACTGGCATATTTTTGACAACTCTTGC
Source organism: Fraxinus americana (assembly GCA_035079005.1). Taxonomy (NCBI): domain Eukaryota; kingdom Viridiplantae; phylum Streptophyta; class Magnoliopsida; order Lamiales; family Oleaceae; genus Fraxinus; species Fraxinus americana. The sequence goes on along the minus strand of CM068713.1, from coordinate 4,616,547 downwards.
ATTTGGATTCTTTCTCAGTAGCCTTTTGGTAACCATTGTTCAAAAATTGACTACATATGGTGGAAGAAATGGGTGGGCTGGGACAGTATTATTGACGGGAGACCTGATAGTTTTTATGGCCTTTTGGCCATATTAAGTTTCATTGATTCTGGGATTTATCTTGTTTGTGCTGCAGGGTACAGATCACATACAGCTGAGAAGAAATTACAGACCGAAATGGTTGCTAATAAGGGTTACCTCCGCTGAGGAGAGGTGTTAATAAGTTTTGTAGTTATTCATAGCACAAGATATGACTCCCAATAAGAGACTTGATAAGTAAACTCTCTGCTAAGGCAAATAAAATACAAGAAAACTAGCCTCGAACAAATTCAGACATTACTATAGAATCATTTATAGAGAACCCAAACAATCTAAAAATGTCAAATAACTGTCTGTTGAGGTGGGAATACCTAGTAATTCATTAGGCGTACAATAATCTTGGAAGTGTTAAAGCATAGAAGTGTAGAGCCTCAGTTTCTTCCAACGAACTAGTTCATAAATTCAACAGATACAAGAGCAGGAGCTTAATAACCAGAAGATAAAGTTGCGTCCCTTCTTTGATGATTGACGCATGCATCTGCCAGAAAGACCTTGTCCGGACTAAGCAGGCACTGCATCATGCCAAAGAAGAATGTAAATCAACAATGTATTCGTGATGAGCAGTACTGTGTCTTAAAGGAAAGATATGCCGTATCCATAAATAAAATAGAATGTGATAAGTGAAATTTAAAAGTCTGGCCAAACAAGAATAGGATTGGTCTAACTGGAGAGTCGGCTATAGCCTCTCAAACCCAAATTTATACATATAGAATTTTTCATCTTATTCCGATCTTAAACTTTTCAACAAATCTACAGAGACATGGCATCTTTAAATTTGCTACTATCTAAACATCATTTAAATGTCATGAGTAATCTGAACACTTTCCACATAAATGGGGGGCAGCAGCAGGAGGTAAAATGTAAACCAGTTTACAACTAAAAAAGGGATAAACAAACTTACTGTATGTTGATGTATCAATCTGCTCAGGAAGCTCTTTTATATCCACTTCAAACCTCTCCTGGACCTGCAATAAATTATGGAGCCAGGCATCAAGACATGAAAGCAGCTAAAATAAATGCAAAATCTACACACACACACACACAAACAAATCCCATGCCTGATTGAGAACATCAGAGTCTGAAGCAGATGAAACAAATGTGATTGCAAGACCTTTGGTACCAAACCTTCCAGCTCTTCCCACCTATCAAGTCGAAAATGAAAATGAAAGAACATAAGGACTGATTGTTCTGTGATACTAAACACGGCTGATATTAATGAAATAATTTTTTTTAAAAAAATACCCTGTGCAGATAAGTGTCAGCAGAATCTGGCATGTCATAGTTGATGACTATGTTAACCCTTTCAATATCAATTCCTCTACCAACCAAATCTGTTGCCACAAGGATCCTCTTATGCCCCTCCTTGAAGCCCTTGTAGCGTGTCAATCTGCATAACCACGAGTCAGGAAAAGGCCAATCCTTACTTTTCCTTGCATGAAACTAAAGATCACTATTCCGAGATGTCCACCATATTTAATATACATTAACTGAACAAAAGTTCAGGGCACCACTTCGTGGCTCAAATTGATGCCAAGAAAAATCAATTGTTTATATCGACATAGCCCATCCAACTAATGAAGAAACAAACCAGATTTGAGGTAAAAAAAAATCTCTAAATGTGCATCTGTCTGAAGGTTTAAAGTACACGCATACAATCTAATTATTTCTAACCGTTAATTACTCCAGCGTGTTTTAAAACCTCGTTAATGCAATTTGGGCAGGTTCAGAGTGCCCCGCGCCCAGCCATAAGGCGCGACCCCATTCGGGGTATCCGTGGGGCGCTGCTTTGGCAGGGAAAATTGCCGTCCCTAAATTTGGGCATGTTTTGATCTCTCCAATTTGCCATTGTTATATACCACAAATAAAGGAACCAAAATTTGGTTTAGAACTCACAATACATTTTACCAAACAAATATTAATATGATTTAAACTGATCAAACCTTTCTTCCTGAGACATGCCAGAGTGGATGCAAATAGACGGAAAATTACACTCCACAAGCAACTTATTAAGCTCCGCTGCTCTGTTGACGCTCTTGACAAAGATGACAACTTGATTAAAGTCAAGCGCATCCAACAAGTCATTCAGCTTCCGGTTCTTCTCCAGCTCACTCAATTTGATGTAGTGCTGTAGTAGGTGGGTGTCAAGTAAAAAAATAACAGAATTTAGAAGAGCAAATAGGACATTTCAAATGCTAAGAAACAAACCTGTACAAGACCATGAAGGGTCAACTTGGCTTCGTCATCCACGTAAATTTCCATAGGCTGAAATGAATAAATGTCACAGTAAAGCATATTAGGTGCCTGCCTGAAGCTAATGGTATCCACAACGAAATGAATGATGGATGAAGGTCCCCCAAATCGAGGTTCCGGTCCATCTGATTCTCCTTGCAGTTACTTTATTGCTTAGCTCATCTAGAATCCACCATTGCTCAACAAAAACTAGAAAGAAACTGATAATAAATTCCAGAATGACGCTGCTTTCCTAAACCCCTCATCCCATAACACACCCTCCAAACATAATTGAAAAATTCAAATAAAAAGAAGACTCGAGACGTGGACTAAAAACACGCTAAGTGCAGAAAATACTGGTCGTACACTGCCTTTACTCCAAGAAGACTCCTATTTCCCTTTCCGTCAGAACTTTTCAAATCAAGCATTATGTTGTGTCAGTAGGATAGAAAACACATGAGAAGGGGAGAATACAGTGCTTGAACCACTGCATTTTTGACTAGATACCGCCTGCAGAAAGCTGGAATAATGGTAAAATTGTGGACTTCTAAATTCAAGTAGAACTGGCCACAGGACATTACATCTTGCATAAATTTCTTGCAAACCGGTCGGATCTCCTTGCTGAGTGTAGCCGAAAACATCATTACTTGCTTGTCATGAGGGGTCATCTTGAAAATCTCCTGGACATCTCTTCTCATATCTGGGTGGACATAAAACTAGATTATTAAAAAAAAAGCATTTCTTACAAATGACAGAAATTAGAGTGGAGTTAGATTGATTGCATGAAGAGGCTGAACATAAATATTATTCAAGACTTCAAGTCACATACCAAGAGATTCAAGCATCTTATCACATTCATCAAGTATGAAATGCCTCACGTTCCTCAAAGAAAGGTCCTTGTCTCTAGCTAGAGCAAGAATCCTCCCAGGTGTTCCAACAACAATGTGAGGGCATTCATTTTTCAGAAGATCTTTGTGGATTTTGATGTTGACACCCCCATAAAAAACAGCAACTTTGATATCTGGCAAGTATGTGCTGAACCGCTCAAATTCATGACATATCTGCAAATGGAAATGGCATACCCATAAAGCATAGTAAGTATTAATAGAAAAAAAGAAATAGATAGTTGAGGACATAGGTGGGAACATAAAAAGATTATGAAGGAATTTCAATGGCACAGATGGTAGAAATTTTCTGAAACACAAGAAATTTTGACAAAAAAGTTACTAGATGGAATAAGCACCTGGTATGCGAGTTCCCTTGTATGACATAGAACAAGTGCAGCAACTTGTCCGGCAACAGGTTCAATCTGCTGCAATGTTGAGAGAACAAAAACAGCAGTCTTCCCCATTCCAGATTTTGCTTGGCAAATAACATCCATTCCCAAAATAGCTTGAGGTATACACTCATGTTGCACTGATGAAGAACCAAAGAAATTTGATCCAAAGAAGCCTCATTTCAATTAAAAAAGGTATACCATTCAACTTCCCAAAAGTGTGAGTGATAATAGTGATTTACCTGAAAATCACAATTTGCCAAATTAGCAAGATACAAATCTACTAAGCAAATTTCATACAAGTTATAGGAACCAATTATCAAAGGTAAATATTAAGAATCTGAAGTACCAAAAACACATGCCATCATGTCTGGAGTAAGTTCAATTCAAAGAGATTCACCAAAACTCCAGAAGACACAAGTAAAGAAAAATTAAGAAGGAAACTACCTAATGTCTAAACTTAGAAATGAAAAAGCTTCTCAAACAATGTTCCATAATTCTACTAAAAACTTCACAATAAAATCAACTCAAACTTCAAGAAATGATATGGATCCAATTGCACCAAGACCAGAGTTAACTCCAATGACTTATGAAAACCTACCACCACATAGAGCATTTATGTGTAGACAACAGATGCTTGAAAATTACTGTACACCCCCAACAAGAAAGGGAACATAAGAAATGCACAACAAGTGATATGATTTCTCATGGTTTAAGTTAAGCCTGATGCCACAAGAATTGGTTATAAATTTTAATGCATATCATACACTCCCACCTTTCTTACAGCATGACTTAGTTTAAGGACCAGATTTTAAATATCATTTCCATCACGTGAACTGTATGACAAATTATTAGGGAATTAAACCAGCTAAATAACAAGAAGACAAATCTTGCCTTCTGAAGGATGCTCAAATCCAGAATCTACGATAGCCCTTAGAAGCTCTGGTTTCAAGAGGAAGTCTCTAAATCCGGAACTGTGAATTCCCACGTAACCCCTGCAATAGTAAACAGGAATGAAATCGTCACATTATCATCTTTCACGAAAAGAGCAAATGCAATACTGAATGCATATTCAATTGTTAAAAGTCCAGAGTAAAACTAAGTTAAACTCCAACGGTATGACACCTGATATAACTAGCAACCGCCACAGTTAATTCAACAGGATCAGTTACAGCTCCATAATAACAAAAACTAAGTTCACCCCCTTGACTTCATCAGAAAATTATTATCAATCTGCAGCCTTATAAGATCTTCACATTCACATCTCTAAAACTAAATATTTTTGGAAAGTCAATTGTATCCACTCCCAGAAATGAATAAATTAAGTTCTAAATAGAAAATCTTGACTATCAAACAATTAAACAGAATGCAATCCACAACTTTCTACTGTAATGCTTACTTTATACAGCTATAATCGATGAGCAGAAGCATATAAGAAGCACACGTGCAAAATAAAATATAAGCGCAACCCTAAATCATAAACTGTGCACGATGATTTTTCCACTTAAAAAAACTACCGAAAAAAAAAGTTAATATAAAAGTTTAAAACGTCGCGAAAACATAGACTAGGCACAGAAAAAGTGAGCGTTCAAGTATATATCAATTCAGGTGTACAAAAAATATACATATATATTGACACATATAAAAACATATACATAAACAGATGAAGATCCTGAGATATATCAGAAGCTCACTTCTTGGCTGATTCGCCGTTCAGTTTGGTCACGGAGTCGGGAGCTTTATCGTCTTCTTCCTCGTAGTCGAGAAGCTCCTCCTCGTATGCGTCGTTCTCCTTCATCTCTCCCATTTCTACTACCTTCACTACACGAGCATACAAACCCAACAGATCAGTACATAAAAAAAAAAAATGGGATTTTAGCTCAAATTAATCACATAGATATGCCTATATCTAATACATATATGTGCGTGCGAAGCTAGGGTTTTTCAGTTATTTACCTGCTGAATCTAGCGAAAGATTAGAGGGTTTTTTGAGGGTTTTCGGGTTCGAGTAGACTGCAAAGAATTAAGAAAATCGTTTCAAGGGAAAATTTGGGAGAGAATGAAGAGAGGCAGAGAGAAAAATTAGGGTTCCTCAGGTAGGATGGCTAAGTAGGCGCACCCAGGGATTCAGTCCAGTATGGGCCGAGTCGAGATGGGCTGGGCGGGAGATCTGATACGAAATTTGTTTTGATTCCATTAAAAATAATATTTTGAAGAATGTGTAATAAAAAAAATTTACGTGTAATATTATTTTATTAAAAAATACGTTATTAAAAATAATACAGAGAAAATTGTACTTTTTGGAGCATCGAGCCGAAATAGAGGCTAAGGCCCTGTTTGGGAATGATTAAATTTTTCTACAGTAAATCAATTCTCATTTTCAACCACACATTCTTCAATAAAATAATATTTTTCATCACATCAATAATTTTTTCTTCTTTTTCAACCACACATTTCTCATCATATCACTATTCAAAATCAATTCTTCCCCCAAAAATCTCTCCCAAACAAACTGTAGTCTGTAAATTTATGTATGAAATTTGGAAAAATACTGTATTGTCAAAAAATTATAAAAAATGTTGTATTACTTTTTATTAAAAATTTTATTTATAAAAAATACTGTAATATTGTAGTGTCACTTTTCTCTAAAACTCAATGTTCAGTTTTTCATTTAAAATGCGTTGGTACGTCTTCTCTTACCTTGCTTTTCACGATGAGTTGTGTTATTTTTCATTATAACTTGTTATATAATTCATTAAATTGTTATAAAATCAAAAAGGTTTCATAATTCGTTTCTTTTCATACCACCAAATCAAAACATCTTTCTATATATAAAAAGTGCCTATCTAACGGAATTGGTTGGTTTAACGGAAAAACTAACGGAATTTGTTGTTTTAACGGATTATGTAACGAAATTTCTTGTTTTAAAGAGGCAGCTGCATCTTCTTTCAGTGTTTTTATCATAACTTTGTATTCCGATATTCGATTGAGGCGATTCAAAATGCGTTGGAAAGCTAACTCATCTGGCTACAACTTTGATTCAGACATCATTCTCCAATTCGATCACTTTCTATGCCAAAAATATGTCTCAATATAACGAACTATGTAACGGAATATTTTGTTTTAAACAGACAGCTGCACCTTCTTTCAGTGTTTTTATCATAACTTTGTATTTCGATATCCGATTGAGACAATTCAAAATGCGTTGGAAAGCTAACTCATCTGGCTACAACTTTGATTCAGACATTATTCTTCAATTGGATCACTTTCTATGCCAAAAATAGGTCTCAATATAACAAACTATGTAACGAAATTTCTTGTTTTAAACAGGCAGCTGCACCTTCTTTCAATGTTGTTATTATAACTTTGTATTCTGATATCCGATTGAGGTGATTCAAAATGAGTTGAAAATCTAACTCATCTGGCTACAATTTTGATTCAGACATTATTCTCCAATTCGATCACTTTCTATGCCAAAAATATGCCCCAATACAACGGACTATGTAACAGAATTTCTTGTTTTAAACAGGCAGTTGTACCTTCCTTCAGTGTTTTTATCATAATTTTGTATTCCGATATCCGATTGAGGCAATTCAAAATGCGTTGGAAATCTAACTCATTTCGTTACAACTTTGGTTCAAACATCATTCTCCAATTCGACCACTTTATATGCCAAAAATAGGTCTCAATATAACGGACTATGTAACGAAATTTCTTGTTTTAAACAGGCAGCTGCACATTCTTTCAGTGTTTTTATCATAACTTTGTATTCCGATATCCTATTGAGGTGATGCAAAATGCGTTGGAAAAATAACTCATCTGGCTACAACTTTAATTTAGACATCATTCTCCAATTCGATCAATTCCTATGCCAAAAATAGGTCTCAATATGAAATTAAAACACCGGAGCATAACTTTTCGGTTGGAAATTGATTTGTGGTCATCTTTTGACTAAATTTGATCCCCTTGACATCTTCCTTTATCCAATTGACTCCGAGCACTCTTAAATCTTCATCGTGAGATTTGGCACAACTTTTAAGTATTTACATTTTAGCCCCTGAATTTTGGATCCCTTACAATTTAGCATTTTCTCCAAATTTGTCTACGTTTGCTTATTTTCTTTAATCTCACCAACTTACATCACAATATCAAAATCACAAATCTAATTATTTATCAATTACATAAACATTACATCATTAATTATTTATAGGGTGTCTGTTTCTGTTTTTCAGCAGAAATCAAGCCGTTGGCAACACAATTCATGCAGTTGGGAGCCGCAATTTTAGACCAATTCTCTCACTGTAGGGCTGTAGGTTTGAAAAAAAAAAGGGAAACATAATCAATTTTCCTTCCACTTTGCAGCGCGCCCAGACACGCCCTTAATTAACAAAAAAAAAATTACATCTTTATTAATAACAAATTAATTATTAAACAAAAATATTAAATATAAACTAAGCAAACGTGCATTGCACGTTGCTTGCACCTAGTTATATATAAAAAGTGCCTATTTAACGGAATTTGTTAGTTTAACGGAAAAACTAACGGAATTTGTTGTTTTAACGGATTATGTAACGGAATTTCTTGTTTTAAACAAGTAGTTGCACCTTCCTTCAGTGTTAATATGATAACTTTGTATTTCGATATTCGATTGAGGCGATTCAAAATACGTTGGAAAGCTAACTCATCTGGCTACAACTTTGATTCAGACATCATTCTCCAATTAGATCACTTTCTATGTCAAAAATATGTCTCAATATAACGGATAGGCAGCTGCAACTTCTTTCAGTGTTTTTAACTTTGTATTTCGATATCCGATTGAGGCGATTCAAAATACGTTGGAAAGCTAACTCATCTGGCTACAACTTTGATTCAGACATCATTCTCCAATTCGATCACTTCTTATGCCAAAAATATGTCTCAATATAACGGACTATGTAATAGAATTTCTTGTTTTAAACAGGTAGCTGCACCTTCTTTCAGTGTTTTTATCATAACTTTGTATTCTGATATCCGATTGAGGCAATTGAAAATGCATTGGAAATCTAACTTATTTGGTTACAACTTTAGTTCAGACATCATTCTCTAATTCGACCACTTTATATGCCAAAAATAGGTCTTAATATAACGAACTATGTAACGGAATTTCTTATTTTAAAAAGACAGCTGCACCTTCCTTCAATATTTTTATCATAACTTTGTATTCCGATATCCTATTGAGGTGATGCAAAATGCGCTGGAAAGCTAACTCATCTGGCTACAACTTTAATTCAGACATTATTCTCCAATTCGATCACTTCCTATGTCAAAAATAGGTCTCAATATAAGACTAAAACACCGAAGCATAACTTTTCGGTTGGAAATTGAGTTGTGATTATCTTTTGACTAAATTTGATCCCCTTGACATCTTTCTTTATCCAATTGACTCCGAGCACTCTCAAATCTTCATCGTGAGATTCGGCACAACTTTTAAGTATTTATATTTTAGCCCCCGAACTTTGGATCCATTATAATTTAGCCATTTTCTCTAAATAATTTTTCCTTCTCTTTCAACTACACATTCTCCATCAAAATACATTCTTCCAAAATAATGTATCTCAAATACACCCTTACACACTTTACTATATCGTTTTGACGTAAGATTCCATTACTTGCAGATTATAGCTTTGGCAGCAAGATGTTTTGTTAAACTTTCTTCTATGCAAGCCCGTTGTATTGTGAAAACCTAATGTCATTATATTTTTTTTGTTAATATCCATTATACGTTTGAATTAGGGGATAGTTTGTATGTAATCTGAAGCACTAACATTTCTACCATTTTGTGTAAAAGAGTACAATGTACATTCTCCATCCAAATTTGATTATATACACAAAATTTTTGTGTATATAATATTTTTTAAAATGCATAATATTTTCAATCAGTTATCTTCTATGAGAATTATAGGTTTATAAATAGCATACTATACAAAAGTGAAAAATATTAGCTTAATTTCAAACAATTCACCGTTAACATAGGCAGGGTCGGACCTGGGGGGCAGGTGCCCCCCCCCCACCCCCCAAAAAAAAAAATTTTTTGAATTTTTTTTTTTGAATATGAAAGGAAAAGGAATCAAAATTCATTTCAAACCTTTTCTCTCGCCTAAGTCGCATCTTCTCCTTTTTTCTCTTCTTCTTCATGGTAAAATTAAGGTTGTATATTGTTAAATGGATACGAAAATGGTTGTGATAATACTGAATAACTGAACAAGAATAGTTCAAAAATTCAAATCTCATTTATCTTTATTTAAATGATTTATAGTTACTCTCAAAGAGTGGAAATTGCATTGTCAAATGAAAACAGTGAAAAGTCTGTCTCTACTCTATAGCCATTTCAAGTTCAATCGCGACAAAGAATTCTAAAATTTGACCCAAGGAAAAAACTAGTAGGCAAAGCTTCCTTGAGCTATAGTGCTTAAACCAATACTAAACGAAGTAATCAATGTACAATGATCGTATACTTGAATTAGATCAATGAATAGGAATAGAAGAATTCTTAGTTGAATTTAGTTACGTTCTTGTAATGCATGAGATTCACGAGTGAAATTCTCAGTTGAATTGACATTTTTAAGGAAATTTAGAGAGCCTTTTAGCTTATGAAAATCTGGTCCGACTGAATGTAATCAGAAGAAAGAGTTGTGCAATATGATTGAACTTGAATGAGTAAGGATTATTTCTCGGGTGTTTGATGCATCGAAAATAAGACTTGCTCTTACCATTTTCTTATCCCTTGTTGATTTACTTGTTGCATCTGTTATATAAGTTTCAGAATTTAAGAAATGTAAATATAAATCTGTAATTTGGATTCTATCAAAGTTTGTGTAGGCGTGTAGCTTTGATGATCAAGATTGTATACTCAATTTTTTTATTGATTTGAATTACGAAACTACATTAAATTTTTCTCTATTTCTCACTTTAATTATGGAACGTTATCAAAATATGAGAACACGTAGAGAACAATTGTAATAAAATATTTCTTACTTTAATTTTTTCGTCACTTTTTGAAAGTTTGATTGTGCCCCCCAACATAAAAAGTCTGCGTCCGCCCCTGAACATAGGAAACATACATATATAATGTATCCTGAAAGTATATAGATCTAGTAATTTTTTTTATTATTATTATTATTTTTTGTGCGAGAGATATTAGCTATAGTAATGTTAGTATGCTGAACAATGCTTGGACTACATAATTTTTTTTACAATGGGTCTACAGACAACACACATGGTAGGGCTCGTGCAAATTTTTTTAATACATATGGGGCCCGTCCCACTGTGAGGGGTCTGTAAGGCCCATGTGAAACTATCCCTGTAAATGGGGAATTATCATAGTATGCTTAGTGGTGTCAATGGGCCGAGCCGAGCTGGCTCGGCCCATTGTCTCACGAGCTCGGCTCGTGCTCACACGAGCCTAGCTCGTGGCTCGTTGGTAACGAGCTGAGCTCGGCTCGTTACCATTTGGGCGAGCTCGGCTCGTGCCCGAGCTCACCCAAAGCGAGCGGCTCAGCGAGCCGAGCTTAAGTTCGGCTCGCCGGCTCGCATAATTTTTTTTTTTAATAATAATAATAAATAACGCTATTAGTACTACAAGTCTATTTTTTTTAAATATATATTTTTCAAAACATTTATCGGGGCTATTCAAAAGTCAAAACATTTATAATTTTTAAAATAGTAAATATACATTTATTTAAAAAAAAAAAAAAAAGAGAGAAACCCTCCTCCTTTATTCGGGTTTGGGACCGGCTACTTCAATTTCGTGTAGGCGGAGTTAAAATTGTACACGAAAAATTTTTTACGTGTACAATTTTTTAAAAAAATTATAAATGTATGAAAATAAAATTTTGTAATGAATGTATTGAAATTAAATATCACTTACTTGATTACATGCAATTTCGGAATATTTATGTTGAATTCGATAATTAGCGTCTTCTCAATCCTTCACGCACATTAACACTTCCAAAATATCTTCTTTTAGTCGACTTCGAATATCAGAGAGAACCCTCTTCCCTGCACTAAAAGCAGACTCCGAAGCTACAGTGCTAACCGGAGGTGTTAGTAGATCTTTTGTAATTGCAGAAACAATTGGCCATCGACGTTCATTATTTCGCCAGAATTCGATTACATCTTCTGAACTTTTCTTAACTGATTTGTTATTAGGCATAGTATAACGAAAGTAATCAATTAATTCAGATGACAACGCATTTGGACTACTACTCGAAGTTTGAGTACATGCAGTGGAAGACATACTACTACTACTAGAGGAACCATATGCATATGCAGTTGAATCATATCTAATTGAGTCTATGTTTTCTAATAAATTAATTACTTCAGCGTCGTCATCGTTTATATTAGTGGGAGGAGGAGTAGGTACACGAGTAACTTGTGTACCTATTCTTGAAGCATATAATTCATACATCTCAGTTAACGTTTGTTCCAAATTCCTATAAGTAATAGGCATATTAAAAGTTAAAGCATTTGAAATTTGGTCAATTATAAATTTAGTACCCGATAAATTATATCGGGGGTCCATGACGCATGCTAAAGGAAATAACATAGGTAATTCTTCCCAATATTTTCTAAATTTTAATTCCATAGCATATATAACCGCATGCAAATCAGGGTCATTTTGATATCTATTAAAAGCCCTAACAGTTATATAAAGACGTTCAAGAACCATGCAACTAGTTGGATAATAAATACCAGACAATATATTCGTAGACGTATAAAAACTTTCCAAAAATTTCTTAATTTTAAAAACTGTATTCCAATCAGATTCATTTAAGATATCATCGTCGTCGTCTCTAATATGCCTATTGTTATAAAATTCAGTGATAAATGGTTCAAAACCTTCACAGGATTTTAATAATAAGTAAGTTGAATTCCACCTATGACCTACGTCAGTAATAAAAGTTTTCGTATTAGAGTTCCCAACTTGTTCACAAAATTCTTCAAATGCTTATTTTCTATTAGGTGTAATCGTAATATACATAAGTGCATTTCTAATTCGACTAATTTCGTCCTTCACATGTTTTAAACCGTCTTGTACAATTAAATTAAAAATATGGCACACACATCGAATATGGAATAAATAACCACCAAAATCGGGTTGAAGTACTCTATGCAATTTATCGATAACTACTTTATTTACAGAAGCATTGTCAAAAGTAAAAGAACGAATTTTACTCTCGCATTTATATTCTTTAATTATTAACATAATTGCATTAAATATAGTGTTAGCATTATGAGGATACTCGACAATTTTAAAAGCAATAATTTTTTTATGCATAACCCAAAGTGGGTCTATATAGTGTGCAGTTGCAGCTATATAACCTCTCTTATTAATTCCTTCCCATAAATCCGAAGTTCAAGATATGACACCCCCGTATTTTTCTAAATCCCCAATCAATAATTGCTTTGCATTAAGAAAATATTCAATTGTATTAGAATGAAGAGTATTTCGACTTACCCCAACGTACCTTGGTTGAAGATATTGTTTGACATAGTTTACGAAATGTTCGTTGTCCACTATTGCTAGTGGCAGCTCCGCCGCTGCAACGAATTTCACCATTCCCTTTCGTGCTTCCTCCTCCGAATACATCCACGTAGAAAGTGGTGTAGTAGTAGCACCGGTTCTACTAGTACCAAACTGTAGTTGCGTTTGTCCACGTTCAAGAAGCCCATGTTTGGACGCACATGCTTTGTAATGACGGTTGAGGTGAGTGGTTACAATACTTTTTTGCCATGCCAGTCGTTGTTGACAGTATTAACATACTGCTTTCGTTTCTGGAAGTCCATCGATCACACGACCAGTGTTAACCAATTTGAAATGGTCCCAACATTTTGCCTGCTTCTTCCCCTTTCTCTTCCCTCTTGTATCGGGAATATTTAGTGCAGGTTCTTCATCTTGTTCCAAATCAATAGGAACACTAGGATCAACATCAACGTCATCCAAATCAATCGGATCGGCTTCACGAACGTCGAAATCGTCAATGTCTTCTGGAATTGGTAGTTGGTTGAGACCGGCAAATTCATTCCCAAATTGATTTTGGGCAGGTGTTTCGCCTTCCATACTGAACAAGTTTTCAACAAATACTCGTGGATCCATTTGTGAATTGTTGAAATAGAATGTAGAAATGTAGAAATGAGAAGTGAATGAAGATTATGTACTAGTGGCTAGTGTATAAAATGAGTTGTAAAATGAAGATAATAATGTAAAAAAATGTAGAAGAGAATTATAGAATAAATGAATGATATTGTTGATAATGATTTGTAAATTGTAGAGTAGAGAGTATAGAATGAAAGTTTGGTGGGAAAAAATGTTGTAATAGGTTGGATATTTATAAGAGAAGAATTGGAGAAAAGTAGAAAAAAAAAATTAAAATTAAGTGACCAAACGGTCACTGAAAGACCAGAACGGTCACTGAAATCAGTGACCGTTCTGGTCACTGAAATTTAAGGTTTTATTTTTATTTATTTATTTATTTATTTTTATTATGGGCTCGTCTTAGACGAGCCCAGGCAGGCTCGTCTAGACGAGCCCACGAGCGGCTCGGCGAGCCGCTCGTGAATAGTAACAAGTCGAGGCGGCTCGGCTCGTCTAGCCCACCAGTCCGCTCGGCTCGTGCTCGGGCTCGTTTTTTGACGAGCTCTAGCGGCTCGTGGGCGTGAACAGTACGAGCCGAGCCGGCGAGCCGACGAGCCGCTCGGCTCATTTGACACCACTAAGTATGCTCTTATTTGATCCACATTTTTTTTCAAAATATACTTTTCTTTCTCTTCTTTTTAACCACAAATTTTTCAATAAAATAATATTACACGCAAACCCAAAACTTTTCTTTATTTTTTAACCACACATTATTTATCAATCTACTATTCCAAAATGTATTCTACACAAAAAATAGGGCTCAAACAAACTCTATAATTTTCAGATAATATATAAAAATTGCTTATTCAATAAAACCAAAACATTATAGTGTTCTTACCATTGATGCAAACGGAAATTTAAATGATAACAAATTCATTTTTGCACGAATTAACGAATGAGTACATTTTGAGAACAATCTTCAATGATTTTTAATAATTATTCCGAAAAAACCACCTTACCATAAAATCATAACTCCCTATTTAAACAATAAATCGTATCTAAACTTTTATAATAATAAATAACAAAAACTCATGAAACCTATCTATTTTAATAAAATCCTATTCGAAATAAACTCCCCCTAGACATAAAATAATAAAAAATTTAAAATGTGTTAAAACTAAATAAATATGATATTAAATTAAACGGACGTCATCAACAATCTTGTTTGAACTTTTTATTAGACTATCAGAATTTGCACCCGTTTGGCCTCTCTTATATTAAGATTCATTTTTTCTCAAATTTATTTTCAACCTCACATTTCATTGATCCAAATTTTTATCAACTTTTCACTACATATTTCATCATTTTTTTTATCAAAATCTGTTAAAAATCCAATTTTTTAGCAAAACTAAAGAAGAGTGAAGAAAAAAGAACAGGGGAAAATGAGCCACATAGGAGCAGAAATACATACAATATTTGTTCCAGTTCCAACAAAGATTTTAATTGTGTCTTTCTCAATCTTAAATTATGCTATGGCGTATGATATTGTTAACATAGCCGTTCAACGAAAAATAGGGATTTAATTATTTGACTTTACAAATTAAAAAAGGAACCGACGAGAGTAACCGGCTACAACTGATTTATTACATTACATGATGTGGAACAACAACAGGAAAAACAAAATATGCATTTAGGATTTACATCTTAAAATTTGACAGTCTTGCTAACGATTAAATTTACCGTGCCATCCTCTTTTACGCGACTTTGTGACCTAAATTATATATATTTGTTTCGCGCGAGTTATCGCTAACAATTAAAAGAAAAGTTCAGACGATTGTATAAGGAACAAGTTTCTTGAGATAAAGTTCAAAAAATGGATATTTTATTGATGAAACTTACAATTGGAAAGAAAACAGAATGCCTCAAAGGGGCGCAAGCACATGAGGACTAAGAAGTGACATTTAAAATTAACTAAGAAATGAAATTACATATTCTCTATTGAGAGTATTTTGATTCGGGGTCCTTTATTCTACATCTTCCTTTCCTTTTTATACTCATTTGATAGTTTCTGAAAAACTGATTGCTGCTCTATAACTACCCACTTTTTTCATAATGGCTGACTTGTCATGGAACTGCCGTCTCTAACTGTTGATATTACTCTTGTCGTTTAACTGCCTGCAATCGGGATTCTTGGATCGTGAGATGTGATAAGGTTGCTAAATAACCGCTTCAATAACTGTCGTACTGGATAACCATGATACCTTATATTCGCTCAAATCCTGGGCAACTCAAAGATTTGGGCAAGAACGGAATCATTACTTTGGGCGACAGTAAGACACTCCATTCGCTCAGATCCTGGGCGTCTTGCAAGTTTGGGCGATAATGGTACTTTGTTCGTGGGCCTCCACTGCATTCCATAATGATCCTATTTTGGCATTCATCCTGGATTTCCTAATTATACTTCATTCCTTGAACTATTCAATTTGGGCTACACTTTTTATATGTTAACAATATTCAACCTAGGAAAATTAACTAGTGTGTAGCTTTTGGGAGAAAACTAATCCCAAACTAAACATTTCTGTCCAACCTCGGTGGGATCATTTTAGATTGCGGTTGTGATGAGTTTATGGGCTAGTTCAGTCTTAAGACGTTCTAAAATATGATTCGAGGTTAGGTCCGATTATGTATTAATACGAGTCAAGCGAGACCAACTGTCCATTTTAATATCACTAACTCTTCTACTACTTCAAACCCCCATTTGTTTTCAATTTTTATCTCATTTTAATACATTTTTCAACCGCTGCAAATGTGGCAGCCCTGTTTTTTGACTTTCTATCTTGCGATGGGACCCATGTGTTGGAAAAAAGGGTCACATAAGATTAACAGTTATTTTCAATAAAAAATCAAACATGTATTGATCTAATCAACCTTTGCTGGAAGTAGCTTCTGCATTTATGTTGGAACATTAATTATCAACCAACCAATTGCTATGACAGTTGGTGTCAACTTTAGTTTTTTGTCTAAATTGATAGAAGTCTCGAGCATTAAGTGTAAGCCACTTGGCTATTTGTTAGTCATAATCACAACTTCCCTTCGTTTTGGAATTCCTAGAACAATTATTGTACCTGTAGACTGGAGCATAATTATATTATTCATTTTTTTAATTGACAATTATATGGTTGTTCTAATAATACGATAGGTAGATGTGACTCTCGTATTCTTTTCATTTTCTATTTTACATTGTTACTCTTAATAATACAGAACTAGAAATTTAGTCGGCAACATCCCCCGCTCAACCCAAGAAAAAAAATAAGGCCATCAAGTAAACGAACTACAACACGGTCTCAATTGAGAACCACATTTATATGTAGGGTGCGTAGAATTGCTTATTAATTATTATACATTAACTAACAATTTACCATGCAAAACCTTAACATGTTGTCTAAGGATTTTAGATTGTTTTTTTCCTATAATATTATCTAGTACTATACAAACGATCTTACCAAACGAGTTATGAGTCTCTACTCTCTATTCCTCGTCTAAGGACTAAATATGCTGGGAGGTTCTCCTCCATTGAGTTCATTTCCAAGTGAAGGAATACAAGTATTCCAGTTGAGTAGTTCTTCAACCATTTGCATTGCCACCATATTCTCTTCATCCATTCCATCTTGAATATTTTCATCCGGGTCGGATGATGATACTGATCCAGAAGATGTAGACTGCGAGTTATCATTTGAAACTTGAGATGTCGTCTTCTTCTTCCCGAGCTCGACTTTCGTAATCCAATGTGAACCGGAATGTCTACCTGCTCGTTTTTGCCATACTCCGATATGGGAGTTATTGTTGTCGAGCCTTAAACAAATGAGTGAAGGAGATGGATCCTTGCAGGATTTTCTCAACTTTGCACTTAGTATGTCTGAAAGTTCTGGTGGAGATAATAGAGTGTCTTTACTTGAATTTGTGTCATGATCAGTAGTACTGTTATTGTTCTTCATTACTGGAAAGTTTGTTTTAGCTCTGTGTCCACTCATCAAGATGGCCGCTTCATCGTATGCTCGTGCTGCTGCCTCGGCTGTCTCGAATGTCCCTAGCCAGATTCTTCTCTTCCTAGAGAGCGAACATAGTTTAGAATGCAACATTATTGCGCTGTCATTCTGTTCATGTAATGATGCACAATAATGGTCTGAATTGTTCATCTAACAATGCACACTAATGAAAAAGAGTCGTCTAATTCTAAGTTAAAAAGTTGAGAAAGTCAACGTCACTAGCCTATAAAGTTTTTAGTAGATTGTGATATAAGTTTTTGAAATGCGTGGTTGAAAAGTTGTGAGATTCATAAAATATGTGCTTAATATTGATTATTTGGAGTGTGTTTGGTAGGGATTTTTGGGGGAAGATTTGATTTTTGAATAGTGATATGATGGGAAATGTGTGGTTGAAAAAGAAGAAAAAAGTATTGATGTGATATAAAATATTATTTTATTGAAGAATATGTGGTTGAAAATGAGAATTGATTTACTGTAGAAAATGAAAAGTTTTACCAAACAGGCTCTTGATTTTGATTTAGATTAAAATCTGATTTTAATCAAAAACAAACGTGAACTAATTATGCACCATGGGACAAAAATGATGAATTGTATAAATTTTGTGTAAAGGATTTCCGCTTCTAACAGTTTTCCCCTCTTTGGCTCTTTGTGTGTGTGTGCATAGAATAGGCTTAAGATTTGTATATAAAAAAAATTGGCCCTTACGAAAATTTATGCTTGATAGGCAGTTCTTGATTGTGATTTTACACGGTTCCATAAAAAGGTCCAACCTGGTGCAACGTGTGTTTCGTCTCTCTGTATCTGTGTGTGTGAGAGAGAGAGAGAGAGAGAGAGAGAGAGATGGAGAGAGGCTAAATGCACATACAAATAACAAATGCTGCTGCAGAAAACATGGCATTATGGCACCAGAACTTACTCAATTAAGTGCAATGGCATCAAAAATTACATGCGGATGAATTAACACACGCACACAACTGACACACATAAATTAAGCTTTAAATGAAATGAAGATAAGTCGTGAAGGAGTGCATGGATGGTGAACTTACAGTAAAGGATGGCGAATTTCTGAAACCCAAGAACCCCACTGCCTTTGCCTGACACCTCTGAACTTCTTTGATTGTACCATTTCCTTATCTTTCCTTCATATAAAATGATCAAGTTGCAACTTCCATATATATATATGAAGTGTGAGCGCGCGCGCATGTGCGTGCCTGCGTGTGAAAATAAGGGTTTTAAGAACCTACTTTAAGTGTAATTTTCCCTGTCGGTGGTGGAAATTAGAGGTAGAAAAGTATGACAGTGACGATAGGTACGTAGTCTGTAAGGTTGTAATAAAAAGCATTAATTCATCCGCACAACCGTGAAAAAACAAAAAACCATAATGTTCTTAACTACTTTCTTTGTAATTAATATAACTGCAGGAGAGAAAATCATGGCCGCTATATTACTACTCTTTTGAAATTCTCAGTAGAGGACATGGTTTTTTCTACCTTGATTGGACTCAAAATACAGAAGTTAATATGGGAGACTTTTGTTAGAATTGAGGATTGGAGAAGGAAAACCATACATTTGTATTATTCTCATCCATTCGTTTAACACTCAGGTTAGAGAAAACTCTTCATTTCTTTTCCCTTAGCGTCACGTTTCCCATCCCATGTTAATTATATGTTACTGATATGCAGGGGCGGATCCAGAATTGGATCTAAGATCGGGCTACAAAATTTCAAACCGGCCTAATACGCGGAAAAAAAAAAAAATTTTATACATAAAAAACTGTTTTAAGGAAAAAAAAAACAAATCTTATAAGAATTTTTTTTTGGGCCTTGAGGGGGGGCTATAGCCCAGCCAAGCCCCCCTTGTATCCGCCCTTGCTGATATGTTCGATCTGCAATATTGAAATAACGGGTATGTACGGATAGAATAATCCTTCCCAATATTGTGACAAAATTATAAAGTAGATATTAGATTTTTTTCTTCTTTGATACAGTAGTGTCTACTCTTTCAAACACACCATAATAAGAGGAAATAACCTTTTCATTCTCGTGTAATTCCAAAATGACCTTTGACCGGTAAATATGTTAAAAAAAAAAATTAAAAGTAGAACTTCAAAGAAGTAAAAAATCAAAAATACCCCCACTTTTGTCTTCACAAGAAAACTGACCGTCGCATTTTTTTATTATTAATCAAGTCATTCTATTAACAGACCATTTGCACCAAATGGTCTGTTAACAGACCAATTATGGCCTGTTAATAGGAGGAAATTACACAATTCCAAGTGTTTAAAGTATCAAATTCAAAAATCAAGGACTAAATTTCAATCTTCAAAAATCAGGTGCTATATAAACACTCTAACCCTAATTTTTCACACAACCTCCTCTCCTCACCTCTCTCTTCCGTCTCCACCTCCCCCTCCCCTTCCCTCTACCTCCCCATCCCCCCTCTGCTGCGAACCGCAGCAGCGACGTGCTGCGATTCGCTGCGCTTCGCAGCAGCACGTCGCTGCTGCGAGTCTCACGCTGCTGCTACCCCTGTGGGTAGTGGTTTGCGGTGGAGTATTGGGTTGCTTCGGCGTCGTGGGTGTAGCGGATTGCTGTTGGTGGTGGTGGTGGTGGTGGTGGTTGTGGTTGGCTGTTGGTGGTGGTGGATCTATCGTTGTTGGGGTTCAGTCTTGTGTTCTGTGGCTGGATAGTCTGTGTTGATCAATCTGTGACCTGTGACCAAGTATCGGTAGTATGTGACCAAAATTACTCAAATGTGACCTAAAAATTTAATAATATGTGACCTCGAAATAATATGTGATCAACTAATTTAAAAATTTGTGACCTCGAAATAATTTGTGACGTGCTAATTTTTTGATATGTGACCTCGAAATAATTTGGGATCAAAAAATTTGACGATATGTGACCAGCAAATAAATTTGTAACTTAAAATTATGAATATGTGACAATTAATCACAAACTTTATTATTTTTATTTAATAAATATTTTTAATTAAATAAATAAATACCTGATTTTTGAATTTTTAAACTATTTACCTTATTTTTGAATTGAGGTAAAAAATACACCTTAAATATGATTTTTTTCCCTGTTAACAGGCCATATTAAATGGGTCTATTTAATATGGCCTGTTAACAGGCCTTAATAGACTATTTAATATGGTCTGTTAACGGACCATTTGCATTTGGTCTGTTAATATCGGCATTGGTCTGTTAACATATCAAAATATTATTTTTTTAACGTGTTAAAAAATTCTTATTTTTTTCCTTTTGATACATTAATTAGTTTAAAAATTTTTAATTAAATATAATTTGTAAACTAATCTTTTTGTTACGGGTTAAAGGACAGAATGGACACGTGACGTCACATCACGACGGTGGGACCAGCTTAATTCGATCAGGTTATAATTCTCTAGCTTCAGTTGTGGGTTCCGAGGCCCTTGCTACTATTCCGAGGCCCTCGCTATTACTCCGAGGCCCCTCCTTCTAACGTCCGAGGCCCATCAAAGGCCCACTTGCGAGGATTCGGCCATGATGAAAATCTCTAACAAATGATTGATGTGACTTTTGTGTAAAGTTTACTTATATCTTGTCTCGTCAATGTCAGAGCATTTAATGTTAGTACAGCTAGGAGAGTCAACTTGATTGCTAGGATTTGATAACTTGGCCGAGGAGATGAGGCCACGTGTAAATTGATCCAAAGGTCACAATTTGAGTTGTAACACTATAAATACCCCAACCATGTAACAAGGAAATGACTAATGCAAAAATTAGAGAACAAACTGAATATTTTGGAGCTATATTTCTCTCATTTCAATACCTCTTTTACAACATTTTTCTACAACAAATCTTGTCATTTATCGATTGGTTTCTTATACAATCGTATTTCCTTTATGCCGGTGGCCTGAACGGAGACGTCTCGTGCCTTTTAGCCACTCCCACGCTCGTTTTCTGAAGTCCTCATGACCGTCGATCGGCATTAGCGTGTTGGATTAAGCTTACGTGTGCACGAGTGGGCCCGGCATCTGTTAGCAACATTTTTTGGGGTCAACACTTTCATTTTTCAAAATGTAATTAAATAAATATATATTGTTTGTCAAATTTTAAAAAAAAAATCATTTTGTTTTAATTTTTAAATATAAAATAAAATAAATAACTTTAAATTGATAATTACGAAAATTAAATATTGTTTTTTAACAAATTAGCAAATTCTAATTTTTTCCCTTTATTATTTTAATTAATTTAAAATTCTTTAATTAAATATTATTTGTAAACTAATCTTTAATTTTTCAGGTGTAATTAAATAATATTTTTATTCTTTTTTATTTTAATATTTTTCTTTTGTTTTAATTTTTAAATATCAAATGAAATAAATAACTTTAAATTGATAATTATGAAAATGAAATGTTATTTTTTTAACAAATTAGAAAAATTAATATTTTTTTCCCTTAAATATTTTAATTAATTTAAAATTCTTTAATTAAATATTATTAATTAATTAATCTTATATTTTTTCAAATGTAATTAAATAATATTTGTATTTTTTTTATTTTAATAATTTTCTTTTGTTTTATTTTTTAAAAATAAAATGAAATAAAATATTTAAATTGATAATTATGAAAATGAAATATTATTTTTTAACAAATTAGCAAATTCTTATTTTTTTCCTTTTAATATTTTAATTAATTTAAAAAAATAATTAAATATTCTTTGTAAATTAATTTTTAATTTTTTTATATCGTTTATTTAACTTTCATATTTTCCTGTTGTTTTAATTTTTTATATGTATAATTAAATAATTAATTTCAAATTGATAATTACAAAAATTAAATATTTATTTCTTTTAATTTTAAATTCTTTAATTAAATGTTCATTGTAAACAAATATTAATTTTTCAAATTTAATTAAATAATATCTATATTCTTTATTTAATTTTAATATAATTTCAAACACGTTAAATATAATTTGCAAACTAATCTTTAATTTTTCAAATACAATTAAATAAATATATATTGTTTACTCAATTTAAAAATTTCATTTCGTTTTCATCTTTGTATAAAAAATGAAATAAATAATTTTAAATTGATAATTACGAAAATGAAATATTATTTTTTAACGTGTTAACAAATTCTTATTTTTTGCCTTTTAATATTTTAATTAATTTAAAACTATTTAATTAAATATAATTTGTAAACTAATATTTCATTTTTCAAATACAATTAAATAAATATATATTGTTTACTTAATTTAAAATTTTCCTTTCGTTTTAATTTTTGTATAAAAATTAAATAAATAATTTTAAATTGATAATTACGAAAATGAAATATTATTTTTAACGTGTTAGCAAATTCTTATTTTTTTCCTTTTAATATTTTCATTAATATAAAATTCTTTAATTAAATATAATTTGTAAACTAATCTTTCATTTTTCAAATATAATTAAATAAATATATATTGTTTACTTCATTTAAAGTTCTAATTTTTATATAAAAAATGAAATAAACAATTTTAAATTGATAATTTAAAATTATTTTGCGTAATCGAAATTTTTTTATATAATTAAATATTATCTTTTAACATATTGGCAACTTCTTATTTTTTCCTTTAAATGTTATTAATAATTTAATAAATCGAATATGAAATAAATATTTATACAATTAAATATTTTATGTAATCGAAAAAAATTTGTATAATTAAATAATTAATTTTAATTTCATAATTAGTAAAATAATGAAATTAATAATTTTAATTATTAAATATTATATTTTAACATAGTAGCAATTTCTTATTTTTTCCTTTTAGTTTTATTAATAATTGAATAAATCGAATATGAAATATGTATTTGTAGATTTAAATATTTTACGTAATCGAATTTTTTTTCATAATTATCAATTAATATTATTAGATTTAAATATTTTACGTTAAAAAATAATATTTCATTTTCATAATTATCAATTTAAAATGATATATTTCACTTTTTATATCAAAATTAAAACAAAAGAATTTTTTTTAATTAATTAAAAATATATATATTTATTTAATTACATTTGAAAATGAAAGATTAGTTTACTAATTATATTTAATTAAAGAATTTTATATTAATGAAAATATTAAAAGGAAAAAAATAAAAATCTGCTAAAACGTTAAAAAATAATATTTCATTTTCGTAATTATCAATTTAAATTATTTATTTCATTTTTGTAAAAAAATTAAAATAAAAAGAAAATTTTAAATTATGTAAATAATATATATTTATTTACTTACATTTGAAAAATGAAAGATTAGTTTACAAATTATATTTAATTAAAGAATTTTATATTAATGAAAATATTATAAGGAAAAAAAAATAAGAATTTGCGAACACGTTAAAAAATAATATTTCTTTTTCATAATTATCAATTTAAAATTATTTATTTAATTTTTTATACAAAAATTAAAACGAAAGGAAAATTTTAAATTAAGTAAACAATATATATTATTTTTTAACGTGTTAGCAAATTCTTTTTTTTTTTCCTTTTTAATATTTTCATTAGTAAATTTCTATCTTCCGCGTCGTCATTCTCACTAAAGTGATGCAAATTAGTGTCATTTGCGTTTTGTTCAATTTAAACAAATAATTCACTTTAATATCATACGTAACGTTCATATGTTGAATTGAAAATGGCAAATGATCTTTGAATTGAATTCTCAGTACCATATCTTATTGAGATGAATCAACGTTTAGCTTGTTCTATATATGAAGGTACTCAAAACTTGTGTTGAAGCTCACGATGAAGATTTGAGCATGTTAAGAGTCAAATGGATACAACTAAAGATCAAAATGAGTGAAAACAAATCAATTTTCCACCGCACAAGGATGTCCAAATTTTTAGTTGGAGATTGAAATCCATTTTTTGCACAATAAACGTTCGAATTGAAAAATAGCTATTTCTAGCAAAGTTGTAGTCCTTTGAGTTATCTTTCCAACGCATTTTAAATCGGCTTAATCGGATATCGAAAACAAAAGTTATGATAAAAATACTCAAATATCCTCAGCTTAACACCCCGACTTTTTTGCTGTTAATAGCCGAAAAATCAGCTGTTAACAGCTGATTAATCAGCTGTTAACAGTCGAAATCTCTGCTGTTAACAGCCGAAAAAGTCGGCTGTTAACAGTCGAAACAACTGATTTTTTCGGCCATTAACATCCGAATTTTCAACTGTTTGTGCTGATTATTTTTTTGGTAACAGTAGTTTTATTTGTTAACTAAAATGGTAGTATTGTCTTTTTAACACAAACATGTTTTGTAATTGTTTTAGTCATTTAAGGGCGTTTTTGTCTTTTTACAGCAAATGGGTCATTTTGGTATTATTGTCATTTTTACAAGAAACCCCCATAATAACTACATTTCACGCAAAGCATCGTTTTAGATAATTCTCGGAGCAAACAAAGATTTTATGTTTTATCTTCAATAACATTTGTATATTTATGTAAGTTAGCTGAATTTAGACAGCCAAACTAGGACTTCTGCGAAAAGGTTCGGATCAAAAGAAGATAACTAGAATTAGAAAAAAAACGAAGATTGATTTCTGGTAAAGTATCAAAATGGGGGTAAAGATTTGACAAAACACATATAATTATTCTTAAAAATTATCATTATATCTTAAAAAGATTTTGATTGATCTTAAAAGAAAAGGACAATAATCACTTGACAGACTAATGCCCTGTTTGTTTTTGATTCTCAAATCAATTCTCAAATCAATTCTCATTTTCAACCACACATTTTTCAATAAAATAATATTTTCCATCACATCAATACTTTTTTCTTCTTTTTCAACCACACATTTCCCATCATATCACTATTCAAAATCAATTCTTCCCCCAAAAATCCCTACCAAACAGCCTCTAATTGTTTGTATTTAATGAACATGGAAAACTGACCTTTCGACAAATATATAGTGATTTTTCGGATCACAATTAAGTCAACAAAATTCATTTCACTAGTCAATGTATTAACTTTAAATAATTATCGACTTCTCCGAAAAAAGGTAACGACTGAGCTATGAGACGGAGCATATCTAAACACATATTTAGCTTTTAATTATAGCTTTCATAGTGTCCCCATTTTCCCTACTTTAAGTGCTGGTTTTACATATGTCGTGTTTAGTACATACTCTTTAAAATTCTTTCCCAATTTCTGTGTTCTCCCTCTTCAAAATCGAATCCCTTCACCTACCCGACATCTTTCTTCACCCTCTCCACTTACCAGCGGTTTCTTTCTCCATAATAGAGAAAAAAAAAATTACGTTTTGCAGTCTTTCTTAGCATGAAGAGGACTCAGGACAAGAACACCACCACAAGGAGACGCTGTTGGATGTTGTGACCCAAATTAGGTGGAATATTTTGAGAAAATATTTCTTTTTATTTCACGTGTTTTATTGGAAAAATATTATTTCCTTTTATTTCACATGTATTATTGGGAAAATATCATTTCCTTTATTACACGTGATTTTTTTTTATCTTGTTTTCATCTTTGTGATGTTTCTAGATCCCATAAATAGTAGACTTTTCATTCAATTTAGTAGATTGCAGAAGTTGCTGAAAATTGTATTTTCTGTCAATTGGTTGTTATTAATAAAATACTTGGTTCCTTTGTCGATTTCTTGTTTGCTTTCTTTTAAATCTTATTTTTGTTTATCAGTTTGTGCGATTTATACTTCATGTCGTGACATATCATCTCCTCGAATTTCTAACAAGCGGTATCAGAGCCAACGTTCAACAGTTTCCCAGAGCAAGGATTTGATTGTTTGGCTTTTTTGTTATCGATGGCTACCTTGAAGTATAATATTCCACTGTTGGATCGCAGTGCAAGATTTTCGTTGTAGCAAGTGAAGATGAGAGCTATATTGGCACAAATGGATTTAGATGATGCTTTGTTAGAATTTGATAGGATGCCTACGACTTAGACAACAAAGGAGAGGCAACGGAAGGATCGCAAGGTACTTTCACAGATTCATCTTCATCTATCTAACAACATTCTTCGGAACGTCTTGAAGTAGAAGACAACAGCTGCATTGTGGTTGAAATTGAAGCAATTGTGCATGACCAAAAGTTTGACCAGCAAATTGCATCTGAAGCAAAGGCTTTGTTCTCATCGCATGGCAGAATGTCGATCATTAGAAGATCATCTGATCTTGTTTAAGGAGATCGTCGATGATCTGGTTACGTTAGAGGTAAAATATGATGAAGGGGACTTGGCCTTAATCCTGTTGTGTTCACTGTCTGGTTCGTTTTCGTCGTTTAGGGACACGATTATGTACAGCCGTGACACCATTGAAAACGTGTATGATGCCTTGTTCTCAAAGGAAAAGATGAAGCATCTGGTTGGTGCTGGTTCTAGAGATAAAGAAGCTCTTCTAGTTCATGGTAATAGGCAAATGGGCAAGTCGATGGTGGATTTCAGCAATAAAGTCTGCTTTTACTGCAAGAAGAAATGACACATCAAGAGGGATTGCGAGAAGTCATAGAGTAAGAATCATTCAACCGCAAATCGTGGGAGGCAATCAGATATTTCGGATGAGACCAACGTAGTTGAGGACTATTTGGGTGGAGTAGATGTTTTAATGATTTCTAACGTGGAATCCAAGCCCGATGAGACAACTTGTGCATTTCATATGAGTCCACATCCGGATTTGTTCGAATCGTATGAAACAGTGACACAATGTGTCGTTGTTATGGGAAACAACGAATCTTATCGGGTAACTGGTATTTGGAGAGTCGGATTGAAGTTGGTGGATGGAATAATCAGAACACTTATCCAGGTTCGACATGTTCCAGACTTGAAGAAGAACATTATCTCGTCGAGTACCCTGGATTTGAGAGGGTACGCGTTCTCTGGAGTAAGTGGAGTCTTGAAGGTCTAGAAGGGTGTCAGTGTTGTATTGGAGGGACGGAGAAAGTCCCAGCTATACATCTTACAAGGTTGGGCAGAATCAGTGAAAAGACATCAGCACATGTTTGGTATCGTGGTAGATATACGTTTGGTACAGTACCGTTGGGAGTTGGCTTTGAGTCTTCTTTGGAGAATGCTACTTTGTCGAGTTTGGGGGATATGTGTAATTCCGCTTTGCCATCACAGTTCCATTGTATTCAACGGCTAGGGAGATACCCATTGGAGATAGGTACGAGGATGCTGATCTGAATGTGCATGCTTTTGGAGTTGTTGAAGGTGAAGAGTCTATCCATGGGTCTTCAGTTAAAGCATTTAGTGTTGATTCTACTACAGGGTGTGCATCGACCATATTTGGTAAATTTTGAATTCTTTGTGAATTTTGGGAACTCGGTGGTTGGGTTCATTTATCCTTGTTAGTTATGGTGGAAGAAGAGGTGTATTTTCTGTGTGTTGGAGAAGTTCAGTTTGGGATGAAGAGTTCAGTTTATTCGTTGCAATCAGTCTTATTTTTTCAGGTGGAGAAATTTTGAAGTTTCGTTCGTGGCATTGGAATTTATGTCAATATGGAGATTGTTGGATTTTGTAACCCAAATTATGTGAAATATTTTGAGAAAATATTTTCTTTTATTTCACGTGTTTTATTGTAAAAATATTATTTCTTTTTATTTCACGTGTTTTATTGAAAAAATATTAGTTCCTTTATTCCACGTGATTTTTTTTTTTTTTTTTTATCTTGTGTCCATCTTTGTGATATTTCTAAGTCCTATAAGTAGTAGACTCTTTATTCAGTTTAGTAGATTGCAGAAGTTGCTGAAAGTTATATTTTCTCTCCATTGGTTGTTATTAATTAAATTTTCGGTTTCTCTACCAATTTCTGGTTTGTTTTCTTTTAAATCTTGTTCTTGTTTATTAGTTTGTGCGATTTATACTTCATATCGCGCCATATCACCTTCTCGAATTCCTAACAGATGCCAAGAATGGCACAAGCCGATTAAGAAGGATATTTTGAATATGTAAATTAAACTTTAACTTTCTAGATTTGGATGATAATTAATTGTTGAAATGTGGTAGTCTGTTTGATTTTGATAATTGTCTACGAGATTAAGGAAAACTGTGCTAATTTCAAAACCTACTGGATTTTAATTTCAATATTTTGTCAATTTTAATGGTTAATGATGATTTTAATTTTTTCATAGGGTATGTACTTATTCAGAATAGGATGTGATTTTAAATTGAATTCTAATTCATTGCAATGTTGAATCTTGAGGGTCCGAACTGGGTCTTGAACCTTGTGATTAGAAATGAATTTATATTAAGGTCTAGACAACTGGCAAATAATTTAGTGAATAACAGAGGGTATGCATTGGATAAATTGTGCTAATAAAACATCTACAATTTTTCTTCGTAGTCCGTTTATGGGATCGAAGCTCCTGATTGATTTAACTAAAAATCAAATTTTGATTAAAAAAAAAAAAAAATTGATGAAATATTTGGTTAAAAAGTTGATAAATGTTGTTGGTTCAATGAAAGGTGTGATAAAAAACACTGGGTCAATGAATGAGGATGCCATGTCCAAGAAAAACACAGGACGAGTTTGGTATTTGGATTTTGCTTTTGTTTCCTTTAAAAGAGTTTCCAAAAAAAACTACTTTAATTTCTATTTGAAAACTAATTTTAAAAGAGATTCCTATTTCGAAAGTATTTTTTTTTTAAAAAAAGTCACGTTGAACCAATTTTCTGTAAACACTTCTAACTAAAAAATAACATTTTCATAAACTTAATCAAACGAGTCCAAAAGCAGCTCTGGATCTCAAAACCCATGCCAAAACAGGCACATAGTCCCTCTTTGGTGTGGCTTAAAAATTTAAGTCAAAGTCAACAATTAATTTTAATTACACATTTAATATTATTTACAACATTTATCAACTTTTCGGCTATATATTTCTTTAACGACAAATTAAAATTTTCTAAGAATCTAATTTTTAACTACACCGAACATAAACATAGTTTTTAAATGGCTTAATAGTAGCAAGATCTCTTACCTATTAGACGTTGTGCGAAATCCCCTACCTATTGAAAATAGCAGAAAATGTCCATGTTTGAAACTTTTTATGTGAAATACCCCTTGCCGTTATGTGCCATTAAACCATGCAATTGATCACTTCTTTGCAAGAATAATTTTGGTGGGAATTTTGTTTTTTGTTGAAACGAACAGAGTATGGATGAGATGAGGCAATCTCTACTGCTGACTATGGAACTGGAAGACACAAAATTAAAGGAAATATAATTTTTACGTACTTTTTTAAAAAAAAATTACAAAATTTATTCTCAAATAATCTACATTAAACATGCTATTAGTTAAATTTAAAAAGATGTTACTTTTAAATTTTTTTATCAATCATAATAATTTTGAAAGTTATTTTTCCTTGACAAAACTATTTATCAACTTGCCAAAACAACTTGACCAATTGATTTGAATTCTGAACCTACCTCCCATTAAATTCCAATAAATAGGGGAAATACCCACACACACACGGTGTAGAAATCCCCTATACATTAGAATTGGCTAAATACCCCATGCTGTCTATTTTCTCAATAAAAAGATTAAAAATAATGAATATACCATTATATTTAAATAAAATAATAAAATAAAGAAATAATTGTAACTATAACCCAAAAATTGTTTAAAAAGTACAAATGAGTTTCAAATAAATACTTAAAAATTTTAAATAAAAAAAACAAATTTTCTTTCTCCTTACCCCTTACTTGAAACTGGTTTGTACTTTAAAAAAAAAAATTGGAAATATAATTGCAATTAAATTTTTTATTTAAATATGAGGGTGTATTCGTCATTTTCAATTTTTTTATTGAGGCAATAGACGGCAAGAATGATAAGAAGTTTTTTGCACAAAATCTAATAGATTGAGGGATTTTTTACTGTTAATCCTTTTTAAATTTCCGAGAAAAACAAAACCTTGATGCAAGTTGCATAGAGGTATGAGTTGTAATAACGGAAAAATACAGAGAATGTTGGGCCAAAAACTTTTCACAAATATTAAAAAGACACAACCACAAGTGCACACCCACACCCACACCCACACCCACACCCACACATTAGTTAAGTCTGTCCAAATTATTTAATACTGTGAACGTCAGAACATGTTCACATGAAGTCGTTTCGCATGTGTATGGACTCTAAAAATAGCCAAGTTGAGAGCATACAATGTCTTCCATATATTTTAATAAAAAAAAATTACCTAAAAACCTACTTCTAAAATTTCATTTTCAAAAATCAGTTCAAAAATACGCCTCAAACAAGCCATTAATGTTATTGAAAAAATAATTTTTGTCAAAAACTTTCATAATTTACCCTTATTTAATTATTAACAAGTAGTAATATTTTATTGTTAGAAGTAGTAAAGAAATTAAATGATTTAATTTTCAAGAAGTAGGTATCTTTACATTTGTACAATTTTAAGATTAAATGAGAAAAATTGGTTGTTACTAATTAAATTAAATAATAGTATATTAGTAAACTAACAAAACAAAATATTCTCAATAAATAAACCGACTGTATAATTATGACAAAAAAAATAAAATAAGGAAAGTCACAATATATAATTGGGAGGGAGGGAGTATCAAATTTTGATGCTTATTTTAATCAAATTGATTATCTAGCTTAATTGAGCAAGCGCGTTTAACCTTAATTGACTGAATTAATGTGACATTGGATTCGTTCAACTTAGTCCATATTTGGTTTAGTCTAAAAATTAGTTTTTTAGTATATTTTGATAAAAAATAATGAAATGCGTGATTGAAAAATTGATAAAAATTGTATATTTCATGAAATGCATAATTTAAAAGAGAAATGCCGCAGTTACAGAATTCTATAAAAATAACAGAATACATACATATGGGTGGATCCCATTTTTTATAATAATATGTGAGTATTCTGCCCTTTTTATGAAAGAAATAGATCTGTACAAGTGGATAATTCCAATTTAAAATGAGTAGGAAGAGAGAGAAAATTTAAAAATTGGGACCAAACGAGAACTGAATTTGAATTGGAGTAAAGCAAGTTGGGACTGTGAAAATCTTTAATTAATTAATAACAAAATAAGCTCAAAAAGGTGTATTGGAAGTGATGGAATGGATTATTAATTGGACAATTGCCATCAAAGTCCTCGACTGCACGATGTACAAAATTATCAAGTTGGGCTGCATTTGAGGCCTTGTTATTTTTTTTTTTTTGAATGTAAAATGTCAATTCATTAAAAACGCACAAGGCGGATACAAGGAGAAGAACCTCCAACACAACGCCCTCTTAAGAGAGATAAAGTGCTATCCAAGTGCAGTAAAACCACAAACTATACAGGACGCAACAACATACAAACTAGACCACGCAAACAAGACTCGACCCAACAACAGACACAGTTAATACAAGTCATAAAACATCTGTGACTTTACAATGCAAGAAAAACCCGACTGAAAGCCAACTACGCAATCAGTACTTATGCCCCCCCGCACACGAAGTAACGAGCTTTGTCTAGACTTCGCATCAACCAAACAAACACACAAACAAAACAACAAAAAGGGACCACACAACCAAACAACACAACAACCACAAAGAGAAAAACATGGATTAATTCAATGTTTCATTTTGAAAATGATGGCTGAAGTGCGCATTTTGAAACGC
This sequence comes from Fraxinus americana, assembly GCA_035079005.1. Lineage (NCBI taxonomy): Eukaryota > Viridiplantae > Streptophyta > Magnoliopsida > Lamiales > Oleaceae > Fraxinus > Fraxinus americana. The sequence goes on along the minus strand of CM068713.1, from coordinate 4,584,121 downwards.
AAATTTCAACTTTTATTCCGTGTAATTGTGTCTAATTCAACGCTGAAATTTTCAAAGAAAAGTAACTTCATACCAAAGCATTGGTGATAAATGCGAAAGATCTTTTGTCCCATTGAATATTTTTCTCCTTTTCCACGATTATAGATACGAGAGATTATTATTATTATTATTATTTTAAAGGCAACTAACTCTATATTAGTATAGCCATGGTAGATTCGATCTTTTCTAATTTTCCGCAATTATATAGAAATGATATTCGAGGCCAAATATTTTAATTTTTTAGAAAGAAGCTCTTAACAAAAATATTTCACTCGAGACTAATCCTCTTTCTTTTTTTTAGGATAATAGATAATAGATGCAATACAATAAGACTTGCTATTTCAGCCCCGATTTGATTTCTTTTACTCTAACTTAATTTATTTCTCATTTTCATTTTCAACTACACATTCACACAATAAAATATTCTGGACGTTAATATAAAATTTTTCATACTTTTTAATCGCACATTTTTCAAAAAATAATATTCAAAACATAGTCTTTTATATTAAAGGCCACTAATCAATGGAAAAAGTAGTAGCATCTAGACATGTTTGGTAGTTTAAGTTTTAATTTACATTTTAGATTAAATATGTTTTTGTACTTAGAATATTAATTTTGAAAATCGAGTTTTGAAAAATAAGTAAATTAAAAATTTTACAATATTCACTGTGACGTGTGAATCAATGTCATCCAAATACTAACCCTTCAAACAATTTGAACCCAACTTATTGAGAATGAACTAAAGAAAGGATTTTTCTAAATTATTTGTACAATTTAGAATGACAATATTGTTGACAATGTATGAACTGACAAAAAACTGTTGATTGAAAAAAATAAGCTGTTCAAATTGTCCAGTGACAACATGCCATTAAATATTGTACAAATTGCTTAATTCTTTCTTTACATGGCATGGTGTCAATAAAATTATCATTCAATATTGTATCTAAGCATGATTGATTAAAAAATTATGGGAAATTAAAAAAAAGGTGCTGATATTTGCGGGCATTAGCTTCTGGGTACATGTCCTGGTTTTGGATTCTGTTAAAAGCTAAAGTTGGACTGAACATCTGAACTCTGAACGCACAATAGAAACATTGAACATAACAACCCAAATTTTGGTTCATTGCATGTATCCATTCTCTATAAAATATGCAGAGGCAATAGACCCCACTAAAACAAAAGATATGTGTATATATAATAATATACATTCACCTACACACACACACAGTAATCTACACCCAACACAATTTCACCTTCTTACTTTTTTTTTTCTCTGGTTACAGATGATCTCTTTTCTTTGAATTTTTCTCTGATGCATTCAGTTTTCTTTGAGGGCCTCCTGATAGTTATTTTCTTGATTGATCTGACAATATTTGCCTTCAAAGGAGAGGTTTTTGGGTTCAGATTTGACCTCCCTGCGGTTTCTATACTGTTGCCATGTCTAAAGTCTTTGATTATCGCGGTATGATTCTGAATCTCGGTTTTACTGGTTTTCATGTCTGAAGTCATTGATTTCATAGTTCTTCTTTTCTTTTGTAAATCTTGCGAGGCATATATAACTACAGAAAAAAAAAAAAAAAAAAAGGAATTGCGTGTGATATGAAATTTTTGTGGGTTTTGCTTAAAATTTGGTCTTTACCTATACAGGCCTTTGATTTTGTTGAATCCGGTAATTTTTCATGGAATATTTGCACGTGTATATATATACACTTGTGAACAAACCTTTGGAATTTGGATCACAGTATTCTGATCTCAAATCTATCGTGGGTTATGTATTAAGATTTTGTCTATCGTGTTGCTTGCTTCTTCATTTTTTTTTTCGTTATGGGTTGATATTTTCTTGGAATATGCATTCATGTGGGCTACCATGTTAATTGCTAAAGTTATTTGATTACGGAAATATAAATTAAAAGCACATATATGCACGAATCATATCTGGATTTTGCTTCAAGTTTATGTCTTGAGCTCGATTTACCTTTTCCTTTGGGAAGCAAATTCATTATCTTTCAGGACACAAATCTAAAATCTTTTGTATTTATTGATAAATTATGAATTAACTGGATAATATGGTTGGATCATGGATAAACTACACAATGATACTTATAGTCTCTGTGTTAACTATATATATGCTGGCCTTAGAAGGTAGCATATATTTTTAATGCTCCACATTTGATCTAAATATATTTTACTGCGTCTTATTTGAAATTTATTAGATATATAATTGTGAATTGGCTGACATTCTTTTACGCATCATGGATTTCAGGTGCTGTTGATTTTACCACTGGGGGTTTCCTATTCCCATATCCCAAGGATTCCAGTCTTATTTTGCCCCTTGCTCATCACGTGGATGTTTATTTTCCTCCTCGAAAGAGATCTCGTGTCTGTGCCCCATTTGTTGTCAGCGGGGAGCAGACGCAGAAATCATCCATTGAAGTTCTTCCCGATGAATGTCTCTTTGAGGTGTTCAGATGTCTTCCCGGTGGCCAAGAGAGGAGTGCATGTGCCAGTGTCTCCAAGCGCTGGCTCATGCTTTTAAGCAGCATCCGGAGAGATGAACTGTGCACCAACAAAATCACTCATTCTGTCGAGCCTGAGAAAAGTTCGAGTACTATGAAGGAAGAGAAGCCTACCGAGTCAGAGCGGAAGGGTGGATACATTGATTCAAATGAAATTAAAGCTGAAGCTGAGGAAGATCAAGAGACAGAGGCCAATGGATATCTTTCGAGATACCTAGAAGGGAAAAAAGCTACAGATGTGAGACTTGCTGCAATTTCTGTTGGAACAGGAAGCCGTGGAGGATTGGGCAAGCTTTCCGTTCGAGGAACTACTTCCATTCAAGGAGTGACAAACCTCGGCCTCATGGCCATTGCTCGTGGTTGCCCTTCTTTAAGAGCTCTTTCTTTGTGGAACATCTCATCAATTGATGATGGAGGCTTATTCGAGATAGCAAATGAGTGTCGTCTGCTGGAGAAGCTCGACCTTTGTCAGTGCTCAACAATTACTGACAAAAGTTTGCTCGCTATTGCAAGGAATTGTCCTAATCTGACCTCGGTTACAGTAGAATCTTGTTTGAACATTGGGAATGAAAGCCTGCAAGCTTTGGGTCGTTTTTGCCCCAACTTGAAGTCCATCACAGTTAAAAACTGCCCACGTGTTGGGGATCTAGGAATTGCAAATATGTTTTCATCTGCTGGTCGTGTCTTGACAAAGGTTAAGCTTCAGGCACTCAATATCACTGATGTGTCTCTTGCTGTGATTGGATACTATGGACATGAAGTGACTGACCTAGCACTCACCGGCCTCCAAAATGTGAATGAGAGAGGATTCTGGGCCATGGGTAGTGGACAAGGTTTGCAGAAGCTGAAATCTTTTGCGGTTACTGCTTGCAGAGGAGTGACCGATGTAGGGCTTGAATCCATGGGCAAAGGTTGCCCAAATCTAAAGCAGACTTGCTTCCGAAAATGCCCACTCCTATCAGACAAAGGATTAGCTTCATTTGTGAAAACTGCAGGGTTGCTTGAAAGTCTTCAATTAGAGGAATGCCACAGGATTACCCAGTTTGGAGTTTTTGGTGTTCTTGGAAATAGTAGGAAACTGAAGGCTCTTGTCATAGCAAACTGCTTGGGAATTAGGGACACGGAATTTGAATTTCCATCTATGTCTCTTTGCAATTCGTTACGATATCTGACCATCCGTAACTGCCCCGGATTTGGTAATGCTAGCTTGGCCATACTGGGAAGACTGTGCACCAGATTGTTACATTTGAATCTTGTGGGTCTTCATGGAATTACTGATGAGGGGCTTCGACCTCTTGTTCAGAACTCTGAAGATTGTTTTACAAAGGTAAATCTGAGTGGATGTGTGAATTTGACGGACAATGTGGTTTTGGACATTGTTAAGATGCATGGGAGCACTCTTGAGCTTCTGAATCTTGATGGCTGCAGACACATCACTGATGCTAGCTTGGTGGAAATTGCAGATGATTGCTTGTTGCTTAGTGAACTTGATGTCTCCGAGTGTGGAATAACTGATTCTGGTATAGCAGCCTTGGCTGGTGCAGTGCACCTCAGTTTACAGATACTTTCCCTCTCGGGGTGCTCATCGTTAACTGACAAAGGCTTAGCTTCGTTGGGGATTTTGGGTCAGACCTTAGTCGGTTTGAACATCCAGAACTGTCATGGTATCAGCCGTGGCGCTGTTGATTTACTTGTGGAGCAGCTTTGGAGTTGCGATATACTTGCCTAAAAAAGCATCCAATTTGAAGAATCCTGATCTCAGACAAGGAGTAAATCAGGAATCTCAACTTGTTCAGTAAAACATCTTGGTAATAGCATTAGTGAGCGTAGTTTTAGGGTTCATCCCCATGGATCTTCACGAGGTTCAGTATCCCAGTCGACTTTTTCCAGCTAAGTGTGGCGTGTAACTCTTTTTTTGCAGCTTTTTTTCAATTGTAAAGCTGTTTCAAGAATTTTGGCTTCATATCATTGGAGCCATTTTTCTTTATGGTCATGCTTCGCCGAGAACAAAGATTTGGGTTCTGGATCTTTAGATTCTCAAGTGTTTCTAGTTTTTTTTTTTTGCTTCTGTGTGTCTTCTTTTTTTGGGTCTCCCGACTCTGAATTTTACCAAGTCGTCAACATTACCAAATGCTTGTGTTTTAGTAACTCGAGTTTGGGTCTGTTTCTAAAGTGTCGATCCCCTCTATTGTGGTTGCTTTTGGCAGTTCTAGGTTTGTCACCTTGCGTTTTTGGGCGTTGGCCTTGGCAGCAACTTCTTTTGTCAGCCATGACAACCTTATCTCCTCTGGAAGGGTTGTTTTTTCTTTCCAAGCCCTAGTTTTGCAGGTTCCCTAATCATGAACTGTCCTGTGCAACGTCCTGTAATGTAATCTATGTAACCGTATGGTTTAATGTCTGAATAAAATCTTCTTTTGAGGAACTTTATTTGTTAACATCCCACATGCTGTTGATTATAGATTTGTTTATTTTTAGATAAATGCCTATATATCCGAAAGAAAGTGGAATGATATTATGCAATAGGTGGATGCACTCGATAATCTTGGAGTTTACTTGTAGATTCTCTCCCCCTCTCATACAGTTCACAGTTTACGCAAATGCGTGTGTATGAGAGATGATTGTGGCAAAGCAGGAGGATATCTTTAACTTTACAAGTAGATGCATTACGTGAGCTTTCAGGTATGGAAGGCTTACTGGATTTTGCTTTGAGCGAGTTTCTTGTGTGGGCTGCTGCGAGTATTGTATTTATAATTTCCTTAGCTTTATACTATGTTCTTGAAATGCTGAAAATTAAGGAATTATGTGCCCTCTGTACATCGTGATTCCAATGGAGCCATGCTTTGGCTACCATGCTCACAGCTTATGGGAATACATATATTAGACAGATTAAGTGAAAATAGCTGAATCTAATGCACGAACTACAGAGATCTTATAGCTTCAGAATTTCAATTTGTCATGCTAACTTTTATGGGATGTTTGGCATGCTTGATTGTCGACAAGATCATGGAATAAAAGAAGTTAAAATCTTGTGAATTTCTCCAAATGTAGTCAGTGCTAAAATTTATTTCCTTTGAGATATAGCTTTAGAATTCTAACATTGGTACTTTTATGGGAAATTTTGGTGTGCTTGACTGTGAAGTATTTGACAAGATTATGAAATAGAAGCATGTTTAAATCTGGTGCGTCTCATCTTGTAATGTCTAGTACTGCATGTGGAATATTGTCATGTTAACTTTTAGGCATGTGAAATCTTATAGCCATAGCATATGTTATGCTGTCATTACGCAAGTGAACGATATCGTAAATAAGTAATATAGTGGACGTAATTTCAAGTAGCAATTTTATGAGCAAGGACGGACGCATACATTTTAGGTTAGAGGGCACAATCAAACCTTGGTACAAATCGACTACTTTGTTTTTTATTTTTGAATAATTCATGCTTGACTTGAAAAAAATGCATATTTACATTTAAAAAATATTTCTTCATTAATATTTTGCTAATCATTTTCATCCATTTGATTTCGAAAAGTAATTTTATTAATGTTTTATTCATCAAAAGAAAATGCATGTTTACATTTAAAAATCTTATAATGTATTTGATACAAACAATCAATTCAAGTAATTGAAAGGAAAAACATATAACTAATATTCAATATTAATAATTAATCAAATATACACAATTCGTTAAATATAAGTCAAATTGGATATAATGAGTCCAGATACATTCTATATACATAGTTTGATAGGAGAAAATGCAAATATATGTTCTAATTGCTTAAAAGTTTGATTGGAAAGTGAAGATTTATAGTAAATGTGATAATTTGTAGAGAAATTTTATATAAGTAGAAGAGTTAAGATTTTGTTAAAAGACGTGAAGAAAAGAGTAAAAGATAAAAGAAAAAAATTCAGATTTATTGTGATTTTACCCCTATTTGGTGGAGATTAAAATTAAATTTTGATAAAAGTTAAAACAGTTGTAGATTTTATGAGATATGTTATTAAAATTAATTATTAACTTTGATTTAAATTAACATTTAAATTTCAATCGATATCAAACGTGACTTTATAAAAAAAAAATCTCAAAAGTTGGGGATTATGTGTTCCCATGACCCCAGGTCCGCCCCTATATAAGAGGACTAAGTAATCAATTAATTTTCATCAAATCTAACTTTAAATGAACATAATTAAAATGAGATGGATTATATTTACGAATTAAATCTAAAACTAACTAACTAATCTAAACTAAGTGGTTGAAAAGTGTGTATGCATAATGGACCTTGAATCCTCGTATATTCTTTCATTTTAACATTAATTCCATAATTTGAAAAAATTTATTCGAACTTGAAGATCAATATTCATATTTTGTATAATTATTTGTCATGAGTATAATTAAATATAGGGAAAATTGCGACTGTGCTCCCAAACCTTTCATTTTATTGCAGATTACACCCAAACCTTTTATTTTTGCGGTCGAAGTCCCAAACCTTTATATGTAGTTGCAGCGTTGGTCCCAAGTCTTTAATTCCGTCCATAAAACCGCCAGTCAACGTTTCAACAGTAATTTTGACTCGAAAAAATTGCAGTGCTGGCCCCAAACCTTTCATTTTGTTACATATTACACCCAAACCTTTAATTTTTGAGGCCGAAGTCCCAAACTTTTATATAATTACAGCGTTGGTCCATTTCATGCATTTCATCTATAAAATCATCAGTCAACGTTGAAACAGTAATTTTAACTCAAATGACATCTTAATTGATGGGTAACAAAACAAGTTATCCAAAAAAAAAAAAATGTTTGTTTTCTTCAAATCTTTCAATCTTTTCACAGTCATCACATTCTCATCATCAATAACCATCTGATAAGATAACAATCTGATCCGATTTGTTATAATAATTGAATCGATAAATTATTTTTATGACATATTATTTGTCACTAAAATAAATAAATGAGAAAATAAAAATAAACAAACTGCATTTGGTACTATAATTTGTATGTATTATTAAATAATTTTTAAATTGATTAAAAATTAAAAATAAGATTAAAATAAGAAAATATTTTTTTAATAATATCTATGCCTAGGTTATCTAAACATATGCCGGTTTGGGATTAGCGTTGCAATTTTTTCATTTTTTATGGCATGTTATTTGTCATTAAAATAAATACATGAGAAAATAAAAAAGTTTAGTACTAAATAAAAATTTTCAATATTATTTTTTTATTAATAAAAATGTATTTATATTTTAATATTATTTTTAATTTTTAATCAATCTTAAAATTATTTAATAACACCTACAAATTATAATACCAAATGTAGTTTATTTATTTTTATTTTCTCATTTATTTATTTTAGTGACAAATAACATGCCATAAAAATAATTTATCGATTCGATTATTATAACAAATCGGATCGAATTGTTATCTGATCAGATAGTTATCGATGATGAGAATGTGATTTCTGTGAAAAGATTGAAGGATTTGAAGAAAACGAACATTTTTTTGAATAATTTGTTTTGACAATTTTACCTATCAATTAAGATGTCATTTGAGTTAAAATTACCGTTTGAACGTTGACTGACGATTTTATGGATGGAATGCGTGAAATGGACCAACGTTGTAATTATATATAAAGGTTTGGGACTTTGGCTGCAAAAATTAAAGGTTTGGATGTAATCTGTAACAAAATGAAAGGTTTGGGACCAGCGTTGCAATTCTTCGAGTCAAAATTACTGTTGAAACGTTGACTGGAGGTTTTATGGACAGAATTAAAGGATTGGGATCGACGCTGCAACTACATATAAAGGTTTGAGACTTCGACCTCAAAAATAAAAGGTTTGGGTGTAATTTGCAGCAAAATGAAAGGTTTGTGACCACGGCCGCAATTTTCCCTTAAATATATCCTCAAATATGACCCAAAATATCCATATTCCAAATCTGAACATATGAAAATGCATTAAATCACAAAAGCATTTAATTAGATCATGCAAAACAAAGACAATTATTCCTAACGTCTCTAGGACTTCATAATGATTGTTATCACGTGCTATATTTCTATATCTTCTCCTCCGTAAGTTATTATTATTATTATTATTATAATTTATGGGAATTTGTAAAGCTATGTAATTGAGAGGAATTGAATGGTGATAGAAATCATACAGCAATTCAATTAATGGACAAGTAATTGAAAAACATTAAGGCCCTGTTTGGTGGGGATTCTCAAAATTCTACAGTAAATCGATTCTCATTTTCAACCACACATTCTTCAATAAAATAATATTTTCTATCACATTAATAATTTTTTCTTCTTTTTCAACTGCACATTTCTCATTATATCACTATTCAAAATTAATTCTTCCCCAAAAAATCCCTCCCAAACAAGCACTAAAATTCCAACAATCATTCAAACCAAACAAACATTAAGCCCTGTTTGGTAGGGATTAAAATCAGGGTTTTAGTAGATTTTGATAAAAATTGATGTAATATGTGGTTGAAATGTTATGGGTCCAATAAAATATATTGTTAAAATTAATTGTTGACTTTAATTTAGAGATTAAATTCGAATTTTAATTTTCACCAAATAGAGACCAAGTGTCAAAATTTTGAATTTAAAATAGACATCAAAACATAGGGTTGATCAAAAAACAATCAATTTTCTTTCCGTAGTTCATTCTTTGTGCCTTGCGATCACTCCTTGACATCACAAGGAGTAACTTTGCTCTCTCATCCATTTTGGTGCTCAGCTTCCTCATTTTACTCAGCTCGAATCCTTCCATATTCACAACATCTTTAAATTTTTATGATTTGGCCCTCATCCGCAATTGATAAGGTGCAAGTTCCAAAAGTTTGCAATTGAGTCTCTATACCTTCCAAACGCTGGATTTAACTCCTGAAACTTATGAATTTCTTTTGAACGATGTTTTAATTCTTTTAATTGATCACGTGCACCTCGATTAATCCTCAACTTTTGCTCCAAATCAACCTAAAATAAGCTTTCATGCCAAATGTATAAAAGTTGGGGTTTTACCTACCATTAATTATATTTTCACTAAATTGGCTAAATATTCACTTAATATAAAAATAAATAAGAGCTCAAATAAATATGCATATATAAGGGTCCCATGACACGTATATATGAATTGGAAAGCATCTAAACAGGGACCCACATTGGCGCAATTTAAGAAGGGCGGTTTCCAGAGTCGAATGTTGTGTACGTTAAGGAGTTAGAAATTATAGGGAAAAAATGAACGGAAAATGAATATCTTGATGTATGAAAATTCTCGACGGCGATGATTGTAGTTTGAAATACGGGTCCCACCTAGATCACGGGCTCGATTTGGCTTTTTTGTTTTGTTATAGGCCGCTTTATTCACATCGAGTGGTTTTTATTCAATTAAACATTCTGATTTTGATTAAATTATTTATTTTAGTTTAATCATTCTATTTTTATTGGATACTACTACGCTAGAAGATTGTGCAATTTGATTATTCTGAACTTGAATTAAAGAACATCATGCTTGAAAATATCATATACACAATTCGTTTAGATAGAATTTTGTCTCTTAAATCTATGAAAGTAGTCACAAAGAGAGTTCCGAATCATTATATAGTTGATTCATATAGCGTTCGAGAAGTTGTGGAAGGAGCCAGGCATCTGACCGTGTGCATGTTTTTTGCATTGGCTATATTCAACTTTTTGAAAAAAGTCATGAAAGGACTTTTGCTGAGGTGGAGACCCATGTGTATTTCCTCTGTTATGTGCTCTTGAACTCTTGATTCCCTATTACACTCATAGTCTCTGAAGGATGAGAACCAACTAATCGGCCTTAGGAGACAAACCTGTAAAAAGTTTTAACCGTCTTAGACTGCTTCTAATTATCAATATTAAATTCTCAATAGAACAATGATAATTGATTACTTGCATGAACATTGAATTAGTATAATAATTATTTAAAGATGACCTACAATTTTAGACTTAACTCGAGCTTGTTATCATATTAAAATTTGATACAAATTGATTTTTCTATCATGCTCCCTTAGTTGCACACAGTTTGACGAACATATGCATATAACATCATTCATTATTTGAAAAGAATAACATATAAAATGTAATTTAAAAATTACTGGCAAATTTCATACAAGGGTAAATAGTGTCTAGGAACATGAAAGCATGATGATACCAGTCACCTACAAACCCTACTGAACAAAACACAGAGTAAGCCAATCACGAAAGTGAAATGGCCTCCACCCATGTGCCATTTCACATTCATAAAGATAGACCTCATTCAAGAGATCTCATAGGATTCTGTCAAGTAAAAACATTTACAACAAGACATGGATCATGTTCAGTACTAAACCATTCTATAATTCTATCGAGTGAGTATATATTGTGTATCACATGCACGTAGAGATATGAGAGGTCGTATTAATGTACAGTATTGTAAGGATAATTTGGAAATTAGGTTCTATATATGAACAACCTTGTTTAAAACTATTTGAATTTGGTGAATTATTCGGACCCGATCATGAATTTCCTACCTATAGAGAGAAAGGTACTTCCCTTTGGCTGGTTGAGGAGGGATTCGAACATCTAACGCAGTGGTTCGTAGCCACGTGCATAATCCTTTGAGCTACATGTCCCAACCCCTTTCCATTGGATATGTTCATCGGAGTACCCTAAAAAAAAAGGAATATTTCCTCTCCCCTCTCGAGCCATATCATTTCTGGTTAAAAATATGTGAAAGCAAAATACGTAAGCACGTTGTCAAACCTAAGTTTCTGTGTGTCGATCTTAATTGTTATTCTTCTTTTCAATTTTTTTGTTCATGTTTGCACAACAACCTCTCTATAAATAGCTATCAAATTGATCATTTCTCTTCATCAAACTCACAAGCAATACCCCTTTCCAAATTTATAGTCTCTCATCATCTACTCTTTCGATCTTTAAATTTTAAAAGATGGCCGCAGTTGAGGTATCAATATATACTTCTCTTCATTTTCTAATTAATTTTCATTTACATCAATATATATTTACTATAAATCTTTCTCCGAATTTGAACATAAGACCGTAATAATTTCCATTGTTGATTTTCTGCCGATGCTGCTGCGTTTTTAGTAGTGTTATACCTGTATTGAAGTTAATTTGATGTTATATTTACACTTCATGCATTAAGACTGAAAGTTTATCCCTACAGGTTGAATCAGTTCCTGCAACAATAGTAGAAAAGGTTAAAACCGAGGAGGTAATCACCACCCCAGAGAAGCCAAAAGAAGAGGTAAATGCACCAGCCACCGAGGAAGTAAAAGAAGCAACTGAAGATGCTGCACCAGAACCTGCTGAGAAAGAGGCAATGGTTCCAGTAGAAGACTCCATTGAGGCAGCTGCACCAGAGCCTGCTGCAGAGGTGGTGGCTTCAACAGAAGAGCCTGTAACAGAGGAAGTGGAAGAGGAAGAAGAAGCTGAAGAGGTGAAGATAGAGGCTGCAGTTGAGGAAGAAACCCTTGAAGCTACCAGTGCAGCAGCTGGGGAAGGCGGCGAGGAGGTGGAGAAGGAGGCTGCCACAGACGTAACTGTTGAGAAGGCTGAGGAGTGAAAAGTGGTTGATATGAAGTGAAATGCTGCAATACTTTGTGGTCATTTGAGGCTGCAATGCTACATTTGTTAAAAGCTTATTATTATGAAGTAAGTTTTTATTTTATTTTAATTTAGATTAAGTTCTTGGAGAAGAAAGCAGTCATCAAAATATTTTATGACACAGTCTCTGTGCGCAATAGCTAAGTTGGCTACCATATAATGGAATGCAAACTTTAATTTGGCCTTGATATCCCAATAAATAAATAAATAAGTTTCTTACATATATTAACACTACTTTTCTTTAATTTAGAATTCCTCGAGCAATATACATTTTTTACATACAAATATATCTCACCGACATTTTATGTCTTCGGCATATATCCAAACTTGTCATAATGCCATCTCGATCGTCAGTTATGTATTTTTTTTCTAAATGATCTATAGGCATCTGTAGCATTTTGCTTCATCATCTTCCGTGCGATGCAATTAAACCAATCTAATTTAATTCCTAAAATCTATCATGAACTTATCCATCAATTAATTGTAGTATCATGTCACTCTTAAGAGATAATTTCTCTTGTTGTTCTGCATACATTGAACTCAGAGTAGAGTGCCCAAAATAGTTGGGCTTGCATTATAAGGCTCAAGAACAAATAGAAGGAAGCCCAATTCATTATTTTGAAATAGTAGATTGATGAATAATGTGTGGTTGAAAAAGAAGGAAAAGTTATCGACGTGATAAAAAATATTATTTTAGTGAAAAATGTGAGGTTGAAAATAAGTAGAAGAACGAGAATGAAAATTTTAATATACTTCAAACATGAGCTTTATGTTTTCACAAAATGGCCATTCTCTTAACCCAAAAAAACAGCAGGAACCTCTCCTACTACGTACTACTTACATAGTATAAGATACCACAAATCCGTTACGTGCAATTGAAAGCAAGCTCTGTTCCAACTTCCAAAGCTGATGATATTTCCAAGTACCAAAGCTGCAACTTACATGCTCCTGAGTAATGACAGGAAATCATCTTGAGCCATTCTTATAGTTAAAATTTAGATCTAAATAATGGGCCTCAATAAATTATTTTGGAAAGGGACAAATATTTGGGCCAAACACAATGAGCCCAAACGTTCAAACCAACAATTCGTGGGTCACTTTTAAAATGGATCCACTCAATAATTAAGAAAATAGCAACTTACAAAAATACTCTTAAAATTAGGAGCCTTTTGAAAAATCATATGAAAAGTATTATGGAAGTAAAAAATACTGTGTCACTTTTTTTATTGACACAATGTCGATTTCTAATGCTAAGTATTACTTTTCTATTAAAAAATAACATACAATCTCACTTTTATTAAAAAGTGATGTTTGTTACTAAAAAAGTGACAAAATTTTTTAGAAAGTAATAGGAAAAAAGACACAAAAATTCCAAAAAAGTGAAACATTCAAAAAGTGGCAAAACACTAATCAAAACATTAGATTCAGTTTAATAAAGTGACAGAAATTTGAAAAAAGTGACGACTAAAAAAAGTGACAAAACACCAATCAAAACTTTGGAATCAATTCAAGAAAGTGACGAAAATTTTAAAAAATGATAAAAACTCAAAAAAGTGACGAAACTCCGATCACATTTTTGGGTGAATTGTATCACTTTTTAATAAAAGTGACATTGTATCACTTTTTAATAAAAGTTAAGTGTAATGTCACTTTTTAATTAAAATAAATGACATAATATCACTTTCATTAAAAAGTGAAGTGACAAAACACCAATCGAAAACATTCAAGTCGTCTTGAACAAACATGAACATCCAACTCTTCAATGTGGTCTATGCAGTTTTTAAGCTTCTCGCCCGTGTTTCCTATCTTGGTTTGGATTGTCTTTTGTTCACATTCTTTTATCTTTCCCCTTTCCCAATTATAAAATACATGATCTATTTATTAGAAAATGTTCAAAATTTTCAATTAATTCATACATTTTTCATGGTAAAACCTTTCTGATCCCAAAATCATAATATGAATCCCCATTTTTTAACACTTAAAAATCAATGCAGAAAATATGGTGAACAGAATTGACTTAATGATTCATGATTGTGCCTTCAAACATCAAACTTGCAAGACAAAAAATGGAATTAAAAGACGCGCTTCAAAAATAAGAAGCCAAACTTCTATCTTTTGCATTAATGTCTTCTAACAGTGAATCTAAACTCATTAAACTGGCCACCACTCTATGAGATTCTACAACTTTCACTTTTGCATCATCAGATTTTAAAGCATTTTCATGCTTCTCAACTTCTTTGCTATTCTTGGACTTAACAAATTGTTTAGATGAGCGTGTTGGGAGGTTGCCCCTGCACAAAAACCATCGCATGACGCCAAACATGGGCGGAGCTGTGTATCCAGAGTCTTCAAGGTTATTTATAACTACATCTGAATACTTTGAGTTCTTCACAACACAACGAATGAATGCGCGGTAAAATATTATTAAAGCATTTTCAGAGTGAATTCCATGTTCCGAAAGCAACAAGATATGATTTTTCATGAACTGTGCAGCGTAAGCTTCAAATTAATGCATCAAACTCCACATTACAGTTTCATAAGTTTGGAATTGGGATCTTAACCTCTACTAAAGCCTTATTCTCAACAAATTGGGTGTTTGCCCTTTTCGTGAATCCATTTGATTCAGTCATAATTGTAATAATTCTCAAAGGTAAAACAATCAAACCCCTAGAGACAAATTGCTTGCCATACAGATTTATATCATAAACAAAATCCAAACTCTTCGAAATTTCACAAATACTAAAAATCGCAATAGAGAAGACTCCATGACTCTTACCTTCAAAAGACATGAATCTCCAAATGACCCACAAAGTGGAATGCCAACCAAGGAAAGTAAAGATTCAACCTAAAAATCTTGTAATTTCTGTTAAATAGGTATAAATCTAAGAATTCGCATGTTTCTTCATTTCTCTCAATCCCTACCCTCTCGCTGACCCCGAGCCTTTCTTCTTTCCTTACTTTTATCCCAACCAATGTGGGATTTGTTAAGCATGTTCCTCGTAACAAATAATATAAGTAACTCACTTCATTCAACCTTTATTGGGATACTTGTATTTCAAGAATTCACTAATAAACCTCCTTTCCCTCAGTCAACCTTCAGGGAGAGGGTGTTGACACCCAACTTTCAAGTATATAACTAGGGGTGGGCGCGGGTCGGTTCGGTTCGGTTCGGTTCGGTTTTTTTCGGTTCCAGAAATTTTCGGGTATTTAGTAAATGGAACCGTCGGTTCCAAATATAATTTTGGAACCGTTCGGTTTCGGTTCGGTTCGGTTCTGTTCGGTTCCGTTCGGTTCCGTACTATAATTAAATTTTTTAACATTTAAAATAATACTACATAAATACACCTGAAAGTGGATACCAATATTAATAACAAAAAGTAGATACAAATACCAAGTTCAATCTTAACTTTTACAAATTAACGTAATCTAATTTAATAACATATAAATAATAAGTTGTCAAATACAAATACCAAAAAGTAAATATTACTAATAAAACTTCGATATTCATATCAATAATTCATTTGTTTCAAACCTTCAAATCTACATAAAAGTGAAATATAAATTAGAAGTCACAAAGATAAAATATTTTAAAGTATTAATAATACTTACCAACTATTTAATGTAATCATCAGTTGGTTGACTTTCCATACTAACTACTAAGAAACTATACAAGAAAAAATTGAAAAAAACACAACTAACAAACATAAATAAACTCTAAATTGTTCAACTAATAAGATTTAATAAGAAAAATATTATTAATTTGTTTAAAAAAATAAAAGAAATTGATTTATCCAATATAAAAAAAAAAAGTTCGGTTCTTATTCGGTTCTTCGGTTCTTGGTCGAGAACCGAGAACCGAACCAAACCATTCGGTTCTCGATTCGGATACCCGTTCGGGTATTTCATTTTAAAAAACCCGCTCGGTTCGGTTCGGTTCGGTTCGGTTCGGTTCGGACATTTTGCCCAGCCCTATATATAACTTCAAGAAAATCGTAATTTAGACACCTTATACGAAGCATAACATGTAATAATGCTAAATAACTAAAATATCTTATTAATCTTAACCCATCAGCCACCTCGCTTGCGTAGATTAAACTGCCTTGGTTGTAATGCACGAGAACGAATATAAATATTCTTGGGAAGATCACTTGACGGAAAGAAACAATAGAAAAAGAGCCCCAATATAAAGATCTTAATTAGGGTGTGCGTAAACCAATACTTCACAATGAATTTGTGTATAACCTCCGTTGAGTTGCATAATAAAATAGAATTTTGTGTCAAAATCGTGTTTAACTATTGAAAAAATAAGATCGAGAGAGATTCCCACAAATTGTCTTTCATGACACAAGTCCTGAGTACCATCACAAACATTTAATAATCAAAGTCATACTCTTAATTTGGAAATGGACCAAAGGTCAATTTAAACAGAAACTACATTGACAGCACACCAAAAAAAAAAAAAAAACTACATTGACAGCAGCAACAGTCATAGAAGTCTAGCACTAAAGTATGCTCAGAAACAACAGGGCTCCAAGACGATGTGCACAAGTTTCTTAAACTCTTGGAGAGGCAACCTGCAAGTTCACATTTCTGTTGGAAAACTGTAATTTCAGAGACAACTGAGGGGCGCACCAGTGACAACACCGATCAACCGCAGCCTTTGACTTCATATCCTTGTAACACTGAAATTATTTCATCAAACCAAACACAATAAACTTTTCTATTAAAAAAAAAAGCATATTTACAACTAGTAAAATTATAACTGATAATTTCAAAGAACCATCACGCATCCATTAGGCATCGAAAAAGGAAAATTAATCTATCTGTTCTAGATGCAGACTGTACCGACTATTGATGCTAGTTAGCTTTGCAACAATTTCTCGAAGATAAATTTTCATAAAAACCCTCATTGGATCGAGTTAAGAAAGATACCAAAGATCTTCAAATCTTTGATTTTTATCAAGTCGTCCCTGCTGAAGATCCTCAGAAACAGAAAGAAGCTAAAAAATGAATAATTTAATTCTTTGCCCCATCCACCCCCAGCATGTGTTGAGATTTATTTCTTCATGTACCACTTATCGAGCTAGCATTGCTGACTAGTTATGTTGGTAAAAATCCATTCTGCTAGATGCCTTTCATTTTGGTTCTCGTGTGTAAAAACTGTATTACCAAGAGAGCTTCTTTAATGTTTATAGGAAAGCAGAAGGCTTATTAGCACAAAACGTCCCTACGTTTGATAGTTAGTGTGCAAAACGTCCCAACGTTTCATTTTTTTGCATTTTTGCCCCTATTTCAACGTTTCAGTGTGGAAAACATCCTTTTCACTATTTTTCAGTGTAAAATGACCATTATACCCTCAAATTTAAATAAAACAAATAAAATGAAAAGAAATATAAAAAATAAATTGTAATTATACTCCCAAACTTTTTAAAAAGTGCAAGTGAGTCCAAAAGCCTTACTAAAAGGGTTAAGCACAAAACGTCCCTACGTTTGACACTTAATGCGGAAAACGTCCCTATGTTTCAAACATGTTTATATTTGCTCAATAACACAAAATGTCCCTACGTTTGACACTTATTGCGTAAAACGTCCTTACGTTTCATTTTTTTTTACATTTTCGTCCTTATTTCAACGTTTCATTGCGGAAAACGTCATTTTCACTATTTTTCAATGTAAAATGACAAATATACCATCATATTTAAATAAAACAAAAAAGGAAAATAAAAATAAAAAGAAAAATAAATTACAATTGTGCTCCCAAACTTTTCAAAAATTGCAAATGAGTTCAAAAATCTTATTAAAACATTCAAACTATCAGTCATTTCCTCCACTCTCAACCTTATCCTCCCTCCACCACCTAAACCAGGATTGTAGATGGAGGTGTGATGGTTTGAAAGGTGGTGGGGTTTGATGGTTTAGGTGGTGGAGGGAGGATAAGGTTGAGGGAGGAGGAAAGGACTGGTAGTTCAATGTTTTAATAAGATTTTTGAACTCATTTTGCACTTTTTGAAAAGTTTGGGAGCACAATTGTAATTTATTTTTATTTTTATTTTTATTTTCCTTTTTTGTTTTATTTAAATATGATGGTATATTTGTCATTTTACATTGAAAAATAGTGAAAATGACGTTTTCCGCAATGAAACGTTGAAATAAGGACGAAATGTAAAAAAAAAATGAAACGTAAGGACGTTTTACGCAATAAGTGTCAAACGTAGGGACATTTTGTGTTATTGAGCAAATATAAACATGTTTGAAACATAGGGACGTTTTCCGCATTAAGTGTCAAACGTAGGGACGTTTTGTGCTTAACCCTTTTAGTAAGGCTTTTGGACTCACTTGCACTTTTTAAAAAGTTTGGGAGTATAATTACAATTTATTTTTTATATTTCTTTTCATTTTATTTGTTTTATTTAAATTTGAGGGTATAATGGTCATTTTACACTGAAAAATAGTGAAAAGGATGTTTTCCACACTGAAACGTTGATATAGGGGCAAAAATGCAAAAAAATGAAACGTTAGGACGTTTTGCACACTAACTATCAAACGTAGGGACGTTTTGTGCTAATAAGCCAAAGCAGAAAGTTTAGCTACAGAAGTGAAACAAAGCTGTCAAGGGGGAAGGTTTAGCAACAAAAGTGCAACAATGCTGTCCCCTGTCACGGACTCAGAAACCTCTTCCAAGAGTACAGCGGCACAAGTGGACCTTGTGGAAATGCACATTCTACTAAATCACCACATCTAAAAGCTTAACGCGTTGAGGATACAATAGTTTGAATTCATTTTTCCTTCAAAAGATGTGAAGTGTATTTTGAGAGAATTGCAGCTGACGTCTCTAATCTTTACCGCCTTCTACACTTTTGTACCCAACCAGTATTTCTTGACAAAATTATCCGCACCCTTAAATTGTTGACGCCTATAGTCCCTACTGACGGTTTCTGTCAAACTATGAGTGTGTAAAAAATTTGCCCTTGAGCTTAAAAAAGAAGAATACACGAAATAAAAAAGAAGGAAAGGAATAAAAAGAAAAAGAAAATTCAAGTCTTCATCTAACCACCACAGCCACAACACTGTTGCAACCAACCACTGCCACAGCAAACCAACAACCGTCCCTCACAAAATCCATGTGTTTGTCATTCAAGATGTTTAGTTGGATTCCTACTTTTGGGAAATGCATGTAATGCAGGTTTCAACATACGGCTCGTTTTACTTCCTCTTTTTCATTAATGAACGTCTCTATGGCTTGTCAAGTACTTATGCTGAAATCTGTTTGCAATTTCTTTTCCACTCTTTATCATTGATAGTTAGAATATTTTGAAAATAAGAATCTGTCAAACAAATTCATCTGCCAGCCCCACATTAGAGTTTGCAGAAATAAACTCGTTTGCTGGAAACCAATCATTTGCAGCACAAGCAAGTGACTTATCATTTTCATTCCATCTACACTAGCCAACCACCATAAACTAGAGGTGCGGCTGCTGGGGTCCTCCATTCTGCCTGAAGGTTCACAATTTCTTCGATTCCAGGGTCCAGATCTTTCAAATCTGAATTCATACCAATCTCTAAATTTATTTAATTCTGATTTGTGGTTAGGAGATAGTTGTAGTGTGTGTGTGTGTGTGTGTGTGTGTGTGTTGTGTGGTGGTCGGTGGATGGGGCTGGTGGTTGATTGTTGAGCAGAGGTTCAGCTGGGGGTGGGTTGAATGAAGAGGACAGACTTACATTTTCCATTTTTTAATTGTGCATTTTTTGCCTTATTTGTGTTGGATGTGAGACTGAACACCTTTGCTTGACAGGGTTCGATCTAATATTCACACATGTATTAGGTGCCTAATATGTCCTCCTATATAAAGGATATTAATTGGAGCCTCTTTTCATGTAGTGAAATTCTAAAATGCAAAATGCATCTAGCACTCTCACTGAGTGTGAACCACTCTAAATTATTAGTTTTTATTTTTATTTTTTTGCTTTCGATTTCTACTTCATGTTATTAATTGTACTCGGAAACACGAATTAATCGCTCATTCCATAACAACTTGATCTCAAAGGAAAAATTATCTTTTGACACACATAGAACACATTTTTTTAAATTTTTGACAGAAACTGTCAATGAGGACTATTGGGATAAATTTGCCAAGAAATAAAGGTTGGGGACAAAAGTGCAAAAGGGGTAAAGATTAGGGACACTGGCTGCAATTTTCCAGTGGATTTTTCTTAATCGGGTGGTGAAGAGACTTGATCTTAGGAAATTTGCTTGCTTTGACACTGTGGTATTGATCCTCGTCTAATGCTACGCATAGAATTTTATTAATCATATGCATGTTGCATCTATGTTTAAACTTTTTGATGATGAGGTTCTAGCGTATGAAGCAAAAAGGTCCCAGAACACCCTCTTCTCCTACTCCTTCCAGAATCACAAAGGAAACGAAGAAACAAATTGGATAGCGAAAGATCATAAGATTAGCAGGAACAAAATTAATGATGAATTTGAGAATCAATTCTCCACAGATATATAATGTATTTAATTCAATATTCACATCAAACAAAGCAAAGAAAATATAGAAAGCAGCAGCATAGCCATCCTTGAGTTAACAATAATTCCAACAATAGAATTCAAAACTCATTCAGGCTCTAAACACGCTCCACACCAGATGTCCAAAACCAAAAGCACTGTATAATTGCAAGGAAACATAAATACTGAAACTAGGTTATAAGGAAGAGTAAAAAATTGGAGATGGAAAGGAAAGAAATGCAGATGGTTACCATCTAATTAGTATGACTGAGGATCTAGCATGTAGAAAACAAACCAGATGAGGAAAAAAAAAAAAATCAGGCCAGCCAGCATGGTCATGAAAAAATTTGTTACTCTTTTGTTACAATCATATAGCTCTAAGTCCTTTTGGGCCTTGTTAAATGCCAGCTGCACGTCAAACAATCAATTTTTTTGTACTCATTAATAACCGTCTTGTTCATTTACCTTTCTTTTTACCCAGTAGAGCCATAAAGTGGTGACAGGCTGAATCTTGAGAAAAGTTTGTGATTATGTATAATGACATTTATTCATGAATATTAATATTCATCTCCAGTAGAGGTGATCGCCAATATGTTGCAACAGTTCACTACCGCATTATCCAAAAAAGTTAGGATGCACTTTTATTCATTGGATAATGTGATAGTGACACTACTACCACATAGACAGGCGATTATCTCTAGTAGAGATGAATAGCATTACTCTTTATTCATCAAAGGATCTACAATGTGCATATTCTACTGCTCCCTCGCTAAAACAACAATGAAGCTCACGTGTAGCTTCTGAAATTTTTTCCTATGCCCCAAGCTTAAATTGTTAAAAGAGTCAAAAATGACGAGAAAATGAAAAGAAGAGTGACGACAGCATCATATGGATCAACAGAAAATCATTAAAATCAGATGAACTGCAAATATACAGAAATATGAGCAACCCAAGATTCAATAAGTTTAAAGTCCTTAGCAGAACAAAAGAAGCACAAAGACGCCAAACGAAGCTTAAAATGCCATAGAAGAAAACAGCCATTCATTCAGGCCATATTAGGACTTTTATAAAACTGAATGCTCAGAATAACAAGATACAAATCATTTCATCACCACAACCTTAAACCAACTTAACTTTGTAAAGACAGTCTATTCACCTATCAAGTCAATTCTGCATCAAATTCATATGATATATTTCGTCGTTATAGCTCTCAAAAGCAATTAAATTTAGTAATTCATGTATCCGAACAGGAAATTAGTTGTTAAATAAACAGAAGTAAGGTCCAGTTATACATGGACAGTTGCTCACGATAAAGAAGAATATAGCAACTTTTCCTGACACAGCTTTACCCAAAGGTTGAACATTCGCTCTGAATTTTTCTTTTTTTCCCTTTTCATCTGTAATGGACAAACTATTTTGATCCACAATCAATCAGACATGTTAAAAAAGAAGCACCGCCCAACAGTGAAAAATCAATTAGCATCAAGTTGATAAAACTGAAAGTAACGCCGATGACAACGTGATGTAAATGGTTTTATTTATTTCTATGCCAATGGGCACTAGTAGAAACAGCATAAATAAAGTAGAATACACCGAATTCATTAGTGCAGCCAAGAAACTAGTGACAAAACATTTTATTAAAATCAGGCAAACAATTAGGGAGAGCTGAGTGACTGACCTAAGTCTTTTCCTCATCCAATCCCATCACTTATTTAGCGCACGAACTTGATCCCTCTGAAAGGAAATCCTCTCTGGGAACACGAGGAGAAATGTGAGGTAGAATTACATTTCAGATTCAATAAAAACTGTATAGATGCAGAGGGAAGATTTTTTATTTGTCAATTTTCATTAATCAACGAATTTAAATTAAACTGACAACCAACATTAAGCAACCAAAGACAGAGACAACTACATAAAGCCAAGGTGCAACCTAAAACAAGATAAAAATTTGCCCATAATTGACTACATAAATATTATTAAAGTCAACAGAAGACGAGATAGAGGAATAGATAAATTGTAAATTGACTAGATAATGACATAACATACACAATAAAGTCAATTGTGATCTTCTTGACTGGAAGAATTTACCTATTCTCGATCTTCTTTCCTTTCCTTTTTTCTAGTCCATGTCTCTTGATCCCATCACTTCCCCCCTGGCCGCCAGGGCAAACAAGGCTTTCAACACAAACCTCAGGATAAAATTTATTAGGCAAACCACTAATGTTGACATTCCTCATAGTTTTTGTACTTAAATCATACCAAACAAGTCTTTTCTCCTCACAATTTATAAGAACCTTTTCACCATTCTTTGAATAAGCCAATGGCTTCAAACACGCCAATGATATCCTGAAAGACAACATACTTGGGGGACCAATTGAAAGCAATTGAGTCCAAGATTCTGCCACTCCATATTCCTTCATTACCCATATATCAGCAACACCAGAATTGCTCGCAGAAACTAAAGAAAGACACCCTCCTAGCACATCCAACCTCATATTAACATTCTTGATCTGAATATTCGGTGGCAGCATCACCTCATAATGGTTCTCATTTTCAACACTAAAAGCCATAATTCTAAATGATTTGGACGAAAAACCCTTGACCAGGGTATGAAATGCCCCATGGACCACATGTACATCCCATTTCTCGCAGTTTCCTTTCATACAGGGCAGTGGATAAGGAAAAGCCGTGACCCTGTTCCAGGAATTCGATTTGAGGCTATAAATATCAGTTGCAGAGCATACCCAGGCACGGCTTGATTCATTGCAGAATTCGACAACCCGAACAACTTTATAATCATCATTTCTCAAATCGTAACCAAGCCCATAAAAGACCTGGGAAAGACACAATAAAGGCGCTGGATATTCAATCGGAGCATGAGGTAAAATCTTGAATTTTCTCGAGAAAGGGTTCCACAATACAGGCGGTACAAGGGGATCACTCATTACAAGAATCAGCCCATTACAAGAGTTGGATATGCAGTCAAAACCCTTGTAAGAAAGTGGGGGTTTAATGACATGGGCTTTGTCAAGTAAATCCAAATCTACAGAATAAAGTCCCTTACCCAGGCTTCCGAGAATTAGGTTGTGATAGGAGTTTGTCGCCGTTGATTGATGCAAATGCATTTTGATGAAACTTTGGCTGTCTATTATAGAACACCATGTTCGCGAGACACACCTGAATTGCAAAAGGGTTTTCACTGGTAATCGTGCTAGGATTTCTGAGATGATATCTGAAGGAAGCATATTTTTCTTAGGGTTTGAATTGATTGTTGATCTGTGAATAATGAGTCACAGAAGAAGGGGAGTTCGACTGGAAATTCGTGAGGTGGGTAATATTTATAGAATTCTGCGGCAGTGAAAAATGAAGCGCATATTTAGCCAACCTTAAAAATAAGAAGGAAAAATAAAAAACTAATGATCCGAGGTTTGGAAGGAGATAGAAAACCCCATTGGTGTTGTTTGAGCTACATTTTTCAAAAAATTCATTTTTTTAAAATTTATTCTCATTCAGACTTTCTTAAAATAATATTTCACGTAAATTAATATTATTTCTTAATTTTTAATCACGTATTCTCTAAAAATCACTATTCAAAAATGCATTTTTTTCTTTCAAGATTGGGCTCAGACAAGGATAATAAAATCAATGAATGTTCGATAAATTAGTAATCTCGTTTAAATAATAAAAGTTTTTGATTTCAACTTGAGCTGGTATACTAAATTAGTAACCCTGCTAAATGTATAAAATAATAATTTTTTTGAAATCATTTAAAGCCCAAATATATAAAATAATTACTGCTTAAATTCATAAAAGTTTATACTAATACAAATTAACAGACTTTTAATTTGATAATACTTTTGCCGATTCGCTTGGTTTTGCAAATATGCATCTAAAACTTTTGATTGAACCACTGTTGCAAATCTTTTTGAGTACAAGAGGGATGTTCATTTTTATATTCACACAATGCTCTCCCTTCTCATCAGTTGATTAGACTTTTTTTAACTCCCTTAAATGAGACACCATGGTAGAAAAATGTATGAAATTTAGAATGATTGGGAATTCTAAATTAAAACTAATGGTCGTAAAAATTATGTTTCACGCGTACAGGAAATAATGTGAACGATTAATCATTCAAGATATTATACTTTGAAGCAAATGTATGTACATTAATGTTCTCTCTTTAATATATGTACGTGTAACGTGTGAACATTTTTTGTGTGCTTACATATTAAATTTTAGAGCAATGTTATTTGTACATCAAATGTTGACACAGAGGTTGACATACACTCACAATGGAGGAGTCCACTTTTTTTTTGGGATAATTCTTGTTGTACATCACCTTGTACATCAAGGTGTCCATAATGGACACCCGGCACCCTCTCATTGGAGTGAGTGCCGACCCCACCAACCCTCCTTCCAATGAAAGAGCGCCAGGTGTCCATTATGTAGACACTTATGTTAGTGGTGATGTACCACTAGCATTACCGTTTTTTTTGAACTTTTTAAAAATGCGGACCCCTCATGCATGTGAGAGGTTGTCAACCTCTTGTGTACAAATAGACTTTATTGTAAGTTTTAAGTTTCACCACATTCAATATATTTTTCTTTACATTTCCTACATGAATTATGGTCAAATATAATACAAGTTATAAAAATACTATATAAATTATACATTTATCGATCAATTTATAATCCCTCTAAAATAATATTTTTTTCTCCATCATAACATTATTATTTTATATATGTTTTACTGTATGTAATATCAGTATACTATGTGGAAAGAAAAGTCAAGATGTAGCCATGGGTGTGCAAAAGTTATCAAAATCGTTGGACCAAACCAGTTCGTTTGAGTTCTCTTGGAAATCAAACTGGATCGCACCCACCCTAGATCCACACGGTTTCAAGGACTACTCTTTTTGTATATATTTTCCACTTCTTTCTCCTTTTTTTTTTTTTTGTCATTATCAAAATCATTTGTTTTACATGTTGATGTTGCAAGCATTGTTATCGATCTGGTCCACATGTCCAATTCGAATTGTAATTGACCCAGTCAAACATGTTTTATCGAGAATAGGCTTGTCCAGTTTTAAAATTTAAGGGTTGTTTGAGAAAGATTACGATAAATGTTTTAAATTTTGATAAAAAGTTGATGAAACATGTTGTTTAAAAGTTGTTTAAATAATGTGGATCCCAAAAAATGTGCATAATTGTTCTCTTTGATCTCAATTTTTAAGCACCTACTTTTACTCTTAGGATGAAGGATTGAAAATCAGACCACCATTTTGAAGAATCGCAACCAAAACCACTACATCACAGTCCATACAGCTTCTACTTTGATACATTTAACATACTCTCTAAACAAAGGACCATTTTCTTGCTATCTTTTAACTAATTGAAATCCATTTTTACTAGGGATGACAATTCGAACTGTTAAAATCGAAAATCGTGATTAATCGAACCGAATGGGGCAAAAAAAATTGAACCGATGGTGCAATGTGGGTGATTATGGTTTTGATTTTAATGACCGGATTCGTGGTGGGACGGGTATGGTATTTAGAGATGGTGTCCCACCCTGAACCTATTACCCGTTAAAAAAAAATGATCAATTGGATTTTTCATTACCCAAAATTAATTGGGCAATTTTGACAAATGGGATTTGGGCTTTCCCAAAATGTTAGCCCAATTAACATTACAAAACACTCTTCCACTTTTTTTTACCCTATTTTGTTCTTTCCCAGTTTATCGAAATCTTGCTTTTCAGCAATCAGATCTGAGATGTCTTGTCATGGGGTCATCTGCGTAATCTCTTAATCTATTATGCGTAATTTCAGAGTAATCTTGTAATCCATTCCGTGATCATCTGCGTGCTTTTCTTTCTCTCCTTTTCCAAACTGTAAGTTATCTTTGTACATTTATGGTTACATGTATGATATTCTTGAGCTATTTCCCAAAATTGATGTTCCCGAATAAATTTTTCCAAGGGGGATCAGGTTTTGATAATGTAATTTCATTGTTTGTATAGGGTCTCTACTTTTGAGTATCGAGTAAAACAGCGAGATGTACTGATATCATTAGATTCCCTGTTTGAAGGAAAAATTAGCAGGCTAGTAGCATCTCTAGGAGAAATAGAAATAGAACTTACAAAATAATGGACTAAATGTCTGTCATGCTTATATATAGGAATCAACTTTAAGTCTTGACTCTTGATCTATGCTAGTAAGAGTTTTGGGGAATAATGAAGATTGACCTATACTAGTAAGAGTTTTCATCTATGTTGATAATATTGTTTGTTAAATTCGAATTTTGCATTTGAAAGTTGGGATATTGTTTGTATTTTCATTTGGGATATTGTTTGCTAAATTGGCTTAATATTGTGTTTTTATTTTTATTGACTTTTCTTTATAATTTTTTTTTTCAATTTGACGGTTGAAGTTTGGACTTATGAAAAATAATTTATTTTCGTGGTTATTAATCGAATCGAACCGACTTACGTGGTTATGGTGCAATTATGATATGACCAAAAAGTTGGTGGTGCGGTTATGATTTTGGCTTAATCGACCCCGAACCGAACCGTTGTCATCCCTAATTTTTATTGAAACGAAATTATTACATTCTAGTACATGGCATATAACTTTAAATTATCAAATACAAATATTTAAAGTAATTATTTTACTAGGTTTTTAGTTATCAAATTACTATGTTTTTTATTTTTTTGTTAACATGTATAGGGATAAATGTTAGCTACAAATAAATTTAATTCCTTAATAAAAAATTACAAATAAAATGTAAACATATAACAACAATGTAAATTTAGTGATAAACAATTTAAAAATTCAAATCCTTTTTTTTTACACTTTCAAAACTTTTACATGATTTTTCAAACATCGACATACCGTTCAACCAGTGACCTAATATCTCGACTGAATTCATGTTCGAGTAGGGTTTGATAACTATGGTTGCACGTGATATTCTAACGACAAAAACATTCTGTTGGAGAGTGAAATGCTACAGAATTGGAACAATTGAACAAGTGCTACGAAACACTATGATGCTACACATTTTGACAAGACTAGTGTACAGTTTAGTTAGGTATTTAATAACGTAGAGTTATTTTAAGGTATTTTTTAATGTTTGTATAATTGTATGAATTGATTTTTTTTGTCAGTTAATCTCCCTTACAATGCAAAAGTAAACTGATTTTATGTTATAATGTATGTATGTATGTTATGGGCCTATGGCATTAGAAAAATGATTGCAAATTGATAGAAGCTCTTCGAGTCACCAAAAAATTGTTTGCTAAACAATAAAGAGTTCTCTAAAAGGAGTAGCACGCCATTAGTTCATATCAAATTGTTCTCCAAATTCCAGCTCAATATTTTGCTAAATGCATAATTCAGAAGGAGCATCTACTGTAGTACAAATCATGACCTGAGATTTTAAATTTATAGGATAGATTTCAGGTCAAATCTCTTAGTTTATCTAGTTTTTGTCTGCTCTTGAAACTTTTCCGAGTTAACCGCTTACATGATATTACAAATATAATCTCACAAGGAGGGTACTCAGCAGTTGGTGGTTTACTGTCATAGAGATTATGAACTTCTTATTTTCATTCTGAAAGCAATATATATAATTAATTGGTGGCATTCCTTTTAAGGAGGATTTAGACTATTGAGTAATTGAATCATCAAAATTTATATTCTTGTGTTTTTCTCCCTATTCAAACCGTCAAATCAAATTTGTATCTACACAAAATAGTGATAATTAATGAAGAAAACTTGTGCACACAGATACTACCGCATGAACAAATTTTAGTTTTTACAGACTGCTAACGCTACCTTCAGGTCACAGAAGATGGAAAGTTTTGAAGTTCATGTTGTCATATACATGTGTGGGAAAATGATACGTTGTCCGAGAAAAACAAAGAGTCCTATCACTCCTGCTCAGTTGACAGGACGGCAAGAAACAAAAACTCCTTTAGAAGATTAACATGCACAAAACCCCACAAAAAAATATCAAAAAGTGAATAGTGTCTTAATTCAGCACTAATTCTTCAAATAAATACTTTTCCTCATGACATGGATGTTAAGCAGTTCATTGGGATAAAAAGGCTGCAATTACCTGCTTTTCAGCTTCTTGTTCACTGATTGTACTCTGAAGCACTTTCTCTGTCAAACCTAAGTACCAATAGTAGTTTGGGATAGGTGAGTATAGAGAAAATGCAACAAAATGTATCTTTCAGAACCAGGAGACAATGACAACGTTCTGGCAATAAAAAATGACAATAGAAGGTGACTACACTTGTAAAACTGCTTACCACTTTCTCTATGATGTTGTTGACATCATTCTCGCATCTTATCAAGGCATTCCTTTGATTGATGAATAACCAAGTCGGGACCCTATAAAAAAACAAGGATATTTTCTCAATTAAGAAAGGGAGGGAATCAATGGCCATTGGAAATGGAAAGACCAAATATATCGAATAAAAGGGAGTAAAAAAGGTAGTCCGGATTTAGATGAATTTAATTTGATTTAAACCATTGAAAAATAGCTGAACTTCCAGCCACAGAAGATGGGAAAACACATAACAAGAATGCAAAATTCAGAAAAAGCAAACAAATGATAGCACAATATAATAAGAAGAAAATATGAATACAGAAAAAATTCCAGCTAGAAAAGATGAAGTTACCTCAATTAACTTGGTTAAATTGCCATCTGTAATTATACAAGCAATTTCTAATATTCTATCAACTTCAATATTCAAACCTGCAAAAAGGAACAGAGAGAAAGGATCTTACACAATTATAACATTTCTTCTAAAAAGTCATGATTTAAGCAATTGTGTTTCTGCCATTTATCATCAAGAACGCATTGGCCGCAGAAAAATAAAGTAAACTAAGCAAAAAAAGGATTATTTTCTATACTGTCTATCACCTGCATATAGATGGAGATAGGTTAGGCCATCAGCAACATCAATGGATATTTCAAGTCTGACAAAAATCTAATATCTTTCCCTTCCATCCTATAAAGGAAAGCAGACAAAATATTACAATTATACTCGCCTGACCAGAATGTTTTTGATGTCTCAAGAGTTTAAGAGGTTTACCATCTAGATGTTTATTCTATAAGAATCAGACGTTCATCTCCATTATCAACATAACCAAGCAGCTTGACAAGATTCCGATGATGAATTGTAGCCAGAAGTTCAACTTCACTCTGTAACGCTTCGAAGTGTTCCTTCTTTTTTTTTTCAACAATTAATTCACAAATCATGTAAATCACAAATCAATCACATACTTCCCGGCGGAAGTAAAAATGGAAAGAAAATGTATATGATTATTCAATTATTATAATCTCAATAAACTTGGGTAGGCGACAATGAAATATCGATTTTTTAGCAGACAAAGTCCATTTGACAAAAAAATTCGCATTTCTAAATGTGATCAGATCTGTCATATTGAAGATGAATTCAAAATCTGGTGTCACATTGTCATCAAGTATTGAGAAAAATGAATAATCCAGTGATAATCTAGAGATCCAGCCAAAAAGCACCTAAATACACCAAGGATTGGAATTCCTTTTTGTGTTGTAACACTTTTTTTCGTAAGAAGCGCAATTCTAGCTCCATGACTCATTCGGTTAGAATTTCCTTACATGCAGTCTAGAAAAATTAGTATCTGGAAATTCATAGTTTTTGAATACACAGAATTTTACCTGCATAGGTTGAATCATCATTCTCGAATAGAGGCTTTAGATTTGCCAGCAATCAGTTTATCAATTTTCAGAGGTTTTGAATAAACGCAAATTGGGACATTAGAAGTTTAGAATAAATACTACAATTCCAAAATCCACAGTACATTTAACAATGAAATTGGTGGTAAAAAGAAATCGAAATAAAAAAATAATTAACAAGCTTCCTTTTGCACTAACATAGAGCAAAAATTACTATTTGTGAATCTTATAAGAAAAAACTACTATTGTTTAAATTAGAGATGAACCTCGATAGAGCAGAGCATTAGTACTTCGACCTTGCCATATCAAAAAAGTCACCATTATGATAGGAAGACATATTCCCTAATGTTGAACTAACTCCTGACGATGCATCATTTATACGATTATAGTTACTGGTATAGTGATTACCAGGTTCATACCTCAGGTCAGCAGCAGAAAATTCTTGGTTGGCTAACCTATCACTTTCAACTTCCTTGGTGTCAAAATTCCTATCTTCTCCCAGTTTAGTGCTACCTAAGGAGTCTGTGAAATACTCGCCACCATCCCGTATAATCCCACTTGAACGATCTTGTCTCCCAATTGCAGATGGTTCCCCATTCAGTAATCTCTAATCCTTCAACCTTCTGTGGCAAAAACCATCAAGAAATTTGCTTTTCCGAAAGTCTTAATGACTCTGCAAGTTGGGATTTCAGTTTTCACCGACTCTGCAGGATATGTGTTCTGCGAAAAGGATAAGTTCTTAACAATTGGGTATGACGATAATACATTAATGAAAGCATATGGAAAAGCATGACATACAAGAAAAGAAAGTACATCATCATAAAAAATTTTCCAAAGCATCAACCTGAGCATGTGTCTTCACTGTCCTTTTCTTGCTTTTCTCGGCAAGAGCTTTATCATCTTCTGAATGCACCTCACATGTTTCTAAATGATTAACAGGAAACAAACTAATAATATCTGAGATGATCAGCTAAACATACATTAAAGTAATCATGCGCAGGGACATCCAACATAAGTCTCAATCAGGGGCGGACCCAGCACCCGGCGAGCCGGGGCGGCCGCCCGTGCTGGATCCGTCGAGAAAAAAGATTAAAGGAAGATTTTATATTCAATATATATAAATGTTAGCGCATAACTAGTTAAGGATAAATTAGGTAGCTCAATTGGTTGAGTGTTTACCTTCCTAGCAAGATAATTGGGGTTCGATTCCTGTCACTTGCAATATTCCTTTCCCTTTTTTTTTCTGTTTTTGTTTTTTAATTGGACTTTTGCCTATGTTGGGCTCAATTGGCTGAAAGCCTTTTAACTTCTTTTTTTCTTTGTTGTTTGTAATTGGGTCTATTGCGCCCAAAACTTCCCTTTAATTCTACTTTTTTTTTATTTTAATTTTGGTATTAAATTTTATTTATAAGTTATGACTATCCTTACAGGCTGAAATTATGATTTATGTTGTATTAATCATGAATTAATTTGGCGAATCGACATTAAAAATTTGAAATGAGAATTGTGATTTCACTGATTTGTGAATTTGTGATTTCGAGTAAATAATTTATGTTGCACTATTGTTTGAATTATGAATTTTAATTTATCATTAATGAGTCATCGAGTTATGATTTGAGAATTACGATTCAACAATGTGTACTCTACTTTTTTAATCAATTGCAATTGAAAAATAAACAATGGCATTTTGCAATTGTAGATTTATTGAACGATTTTTTCAACCGAAACAAAAGTACAGACATGTTTTATATATATATATTGAATAATTTTTAATATTATTTAATTAAATATTAATAAACGATCTCGTTCTTACGATCACTGATTGTCGACGGTCAATGATCAACGTCCGCCCGGGTTGAACTTTTGTGCTGGGTCCGCCACTGGTCTCAATGGTTTCTGAGTTGAACTTATGATATACACCAGCACTGGGTCCAGTGCCCCTTTCTCATGCTCAAATAAACAATTAAAAACCTTAATTTAAGAACGTGGACCCTTATTAACCTAGATTGCAAGAATCAAAATAGAGAAATGGCATTCTTGTATGAAGGAGGGAACTTAAATTTAAAGTTCCATTTTTCTTTTTTCAAGAAGAAATAATACAGAAAAGTTTATAAAGGTTCATAGAAGAGACCTTAATTGTGTACATCATAATGCGACTTGAATCAGCTCATCAAATCAATAGAGGACACATTCTTCACATTGTATCTCTTAGCTTCAAAAGGTAATGCATATCATCATAATGCCACTCGAAATCACCATCAAATCAATAGATGACACTTATTGTCAACGAAATCATGGTATATTTTTCAAGAACTTCAAACAAGTTTTTCGACAAAATATTTAATATTCAGAGCCTTAACTTATATCAATCAGCACTTTCAAAAACTTATAAAAATGCTTGCAATTAAAAATTGGTAATTTAAACTCCGGCCCAGAAGAAAGTAACTCACAGCTTCAATCCAGTGTCGAAAAGCCAACTTTTGTGCCTTGGCATCTTTAGACAAATCCTTGCCCACCTGGCCACATATTTAGGCAAATACAAATTAAATAATTGGTGTCATCTTCGTAATACGACCAAATGTTAATCTTATTGTCTTTGTCCTCCTCTTAAAAATTAGAAATATGTTTAATTAATTACAAAAACAAATCACGGTTTTTACCTTTGAAGCATTCAAACTGACACAATTCCACCGCGATGCTGCTTTTTCTGGCTTCATGGTATTATTTTCTCTGTTTAAAGAAAAGAATACCAGAGCTCTTCAGCAACCACAGCGGAGTCTGCTAACATGCGCCGCGTACGATAGCTCCGGCAAACCTTCTGTACTCTCATGGCCGCACAAGCACGACACGGAGACATAGTGGCTGTCTCTGTGTCTCACGGAGACACGGATCGGTGTCTCCGTCTCGGTCGTGTCTCCGTTGAAGAAGGGGAAAAAATCGATTTTTGCAGCTGAAGGATAGACAGAAGAAAGGGCTTACTGGGATTTCTTGCGTTGAAGAAGGAAAAAAATCCATTTTTACAGCTGAAGGATAGACAGAAGAAAGAGGCATCGATGTTGCGTAACGAAATGGAGAAACATAGGGGAAAATGTACTGAAGAGGGGAAAAAAAACAAAAAAGGCCAAAAACCGAAAAAGCCAAAACGACGTCGTTTTGTACAGACGAGAGTTTCTACAGTGACCTTATCTTCACTCTTTTTAGTTTCTACAGTGATACCTATCTTCACTCTTTTTATATATGTAGGATAAAGTTAAATGAAAACTATAGTTACAAATTCCTCAACACGGATTTTTCACAAATTCATTGCATTAGTCTATAATTGCAAAAACAAAGAGTCTTCTGAGCACCATTACTAACATTTAATAATCAAAATCAAGCTCTCAAATTGGCAAATAGCCCTAAGGTCAAATTACTCTCATCTCTAAAGGGGCTTACACATAAAGGTCTGTCTCCTCGTCTTCTTACTCTTATCATCGACTGGAACTATATTGAAAGAAGCAACAGCTCTAGAAGTCTTTACCAGAAGCTATGCTCAGAGAGTATGAAAGTTCGCGTTCTGTTTGAAAACTGTAATTTCAGAGACGAACAATAGGAGCAAAACCATTGGTAACACCAATCAACCACAGCCTTCGACTTCCTATCCTTGTAATCAATTTTCTGAGAAGAAATTCTATCAGACCATAATATTAAGTTTTCTAGTCTAAAAAGGTAATTCATAATTACAGTAGCAGAACTCGTACATCAATTGAATGCCAGGATGTTGGAGAAGAGACATATTTGAAGGATTTGCTAACATTGGAGAACATTATGGTGCTTCACGATTTGGAAGATTTCCATAATTCGTTGTTTTCTTTTCTTGATTGCCTCATCCTTAATAAGACAACCTTGATGTAATGTAACTATATATATTTCATTGTAAACTTCAAACATACGTGACTAATATTCAAGCTCATCTCTTCTCCTGTGGATGAGTGAATAATATACAAGCTCATCTCTTCAATGGATGTAGGTTGCTACACTGGCGCTATACCACGTAAATCTTTGTGTTCTTTTTAATTTTATTGAAGTCTTCATGGCATTAGAGCGAATGTGTTGAATCGGTCCATTGCTATTCAAACACAATTTGTTCAGAAATTCAGAAAGTTATTGGAATTTCCACGAAAACAGATTTTTTTTCAGTTTTGAGCGACCTCCTCGTGGATGTATGTTGCTACACTGGCACCGAACTACGTAAATCTTTGTGTTCTTTTTAGTTTTATTGAATTCTTCATGGGATGATACGAGATACTTGATTGACAAACTTGTCAAGATATCATCTTCAATTTATGTACGAGCATTTATTCCACTTATCAAATCATTTGATTCATTTATTGACGCTAAAATAAAGTAATAAATAAATCTGAAACAACAGATTAAGTTAGATTTTGGGCGTATTTGATTGGAAAATTGTTGTTTTCCACCCAAATTTCAACTTTTTTAGTGTTTGATTGCTATTTTTTTCTAAGAAAATAGAAAAATATTTTCCAACCTTTGAAAATATGCCTAGTTTTTCTTATGTTTGAGAAAAACACTTTCTTTGGGTTTTTATTTTTCTGAAAACAAGAAAAGTATTTTCTTTTCTATGAAATATTTTCTATACCAATCAAACACGTCCTTAAAAAAATATTTACATCAGCCGTAAAAGTAAATGAATCAATAATTCTCACTTGCATGAATACTAATTAAGCCCTTGTTTGGATATTGTTTATGAAGTACTTATAATTGATCAAACAACTTTTTATCTGCATATTTCATCGAACCCACAAGTAGTACCCACTTACCGTTTATAAACAACTTCAAACATGCTTTCAAGTCTTAAACTTGCTTCTTCCCATAAATTACAAAACAATATTGGCAATTTTCCCAACCAGCACGTAAATTAAAACCAACAGTTTCAAAGAACTAATCGCATCCATCATGCATCTGAACAGGTATGCGTCACTCATCTTTCCTTCATTTTCTATGCAGAATGGCACCAGCTGCTGCAAGTTAGCTTTTAAATAAATTCTCGAAAATGAATGTTCATAAAAAAGCCTCTGTTGGGTCAAACAAGTCCCACATTGGTTGTGGGAAGAAAATAAATCCACCATATAATCCAAGTGGGAGTTTTGAATCTCTACAGCCTCCTTGAAGTATCTCCAGGAGACTTTTGTTTATAAACGAGCATCTTATATATAACAGAATATCTTTAAATTTAGAGAGTAAACATTTTATACACTCCAACAACACTATCTATTTTGGCTCTTAATTTTGCTTTCTTCGTTTTTAAAGAAATATTTATTGATTTCTCCTAATCTTTTATTTAATATAATTTTTTTATATGCTTGTCAATCAATTCAAATATGATTTAAATAACTTAAATAATAGAGTATGGAAACATATAACTTATTAACTGCAATCATTATAAAATAAGAATAGAGAGTGAGCTAGGCTCTCGAAATTATCCTTCCCCGCAAAATAAAAAGTAGACAGAAAAACTTAGTTGGATAAATAAGGTAATAAAATCAACAAAAGCACACCATATAAGATTTCTAAAAAGAAAAATGCATCATAGATTTGTAAGAAAAGATAAAAACTGAAAGTAAATTATAAGAACGTGTCGAAAATTGAAGAAGGCAAGGAAGAAAAATGCAGATGGATACTATCTAATTAGAATTTGAAATGATTTATCACGTAGGAAACAAAGCAGTTCTGGCCAAAGAAACTAGGCAACCAGTTTCGAGAAAATCTATGATTGAAAATGAGTTTTTAAGAATGGAGCTCAAACAAGGGCAACAAGAAACGTAAAAATATAGAAGTTTCCATGAAAGGTAAAGTTAGCAATTAACATCAAGTTAATAAACTGGATCCATTAGCATACCAGTATGCTTTCGAGAAAGAGAGTATTCTACTAGAATCAAGTTAACAACGTAGTAAAAGCTGAGAAATTAACCTATCTCCTCTGTTCCTTCCAATTTCATCCCCTGCTCACAGCACCAACTTGAACCTCTCTGACAGGAAATCATCTCTAAAAAAAAAAAGAAGAAGGGTAAACGTAAGGTAGAATTACATTTCAGGTTCAATAAAAACTTATAGATACAGAGAGAAGATTTATTACTTAGACCAATTTACATTAATCTACAGATTTTTCATGTATCTATGGAAACTTAACAATTAACGCAGAAAAACTGTAGCGGTAAAAACCAAATAAAACAAATCTGTGACCTGAAACCAAATAATAATATGCCATTGACTCCATAAGTATTGTACAAGTCGACAGCAGACAAAACAGAGATATACACATATAATAAATTGACTAGAAAATGTCAAGTTATTAACTCCTTATATGGAGTCGCTGTACCTATTCTTCTTGTTTTTCTTTTCCTTCCATTTCTCTTGTTTCTTGACCCCGTCAACTTTCTCCAGGGCATGGTCACCAGGGGAAACAAGGGTTTCAACACAAACCTCAGGATATAACACAAAGGGCAAACCACTAACAAAGACATTTGTGATAGTTTTTCCTCTCAAATCATACCAAACGAGCCTTTTCTCATCACAATTTAGAAGAACCTTTTCGCCGTTCTTTGAATAAACCAATGGCTTCAAATAAGTCAATGGCTTCAATAGCTCGTCTGGATCAGCCGTTTCGTAACCAATTGACATCAATTTAGTCCAAGATTCCACTACTCCATATTCTTTCATCACCCATATATTAGCACGAGACTTGTTAGCACAAACTAAACAGAGACACCCTCCTAGCACAACCAACTTCATGTTAACTCCCTTGATCCTAATCTCCGGTAGCAGCATGACCTCATAATGGTTCTCATTCTCAACACCAAAAGCCATAATTCTAACTGATTTGTCTGAATATAGATGGAAAGAATCCTCCACAAGTGTATGCAACGCCCCGTTGACATGCACCCCCCAATTTCCTTTCAAATAGGGCAGTGGATAAGGAAAACCCTCGACACTATTCCAAGAATTCGATTTCAGGCTATAAATTTGAGTCTCGGAGTATTCCCACATGTGGCTTTCTTCGTTCCTAAATTCAACTACCCGAACAACTTTATAATCATCATTTCTTGAATTGTAACCAAGCGCATAAATAACCTTAGAAAAACATAATAAAGGAGATGGATGCTCGACCAGGGCCTCGGGTAAAATCTTGTATTTTCTGGAAAAGGGGTTCCACAATACAGGTGGCTCGCTCCTTGCAAGAATTAACCCATTACACGAATTGGATATACAGTCAGAACTCCTATAATAGAATGGGGGTTTCACGACGTGGGCTCCGTCGAGTGAATCCAAATTTACGGAATAAAGCCCCAGGCCTCCAAGAATGAGACTGTGATTGGAATTCGTTGATATGGATTGATGCAAGTGCATTTTAACAAAATCTTGGCTGTCTATTATAGAACGCCATAATATCGAGACACACCTGAATCGCAATAGAGATTTCACTGGTAAGCGTGAAAGGATGTCTGTTATAATTTCTGGAGGGAACATTTTCTTCAGATCTAGCAAGGAAGTGAACGAAAACACGAAGAATGAAACAGTGAAAAAGGAGAAGGATAACTGGATAAAACTAAACACACACATTCATCATACAAGAAAATAATTGTGGACCATCTTGCTATTATGGATAAGATGCAAGGAGAAAGTGTGATCAGTAATCTATAAAACTTTTGCCTTTTTATAGGTATGATACTAGAAGCTATTTTTCTTTTTCAGTATTACGAAAAAAAATATATATATATTTTTATGTGTCAACTAGGATTATTTTAATTTAAAAAAGACCGACAGATGGGAAAAAGGTATACACATCGCCTTTCTTTTTTTTGATATCCAGGTATTCTAACTTACATTAGACTATGTCCTGGATCACCCATCCCTGGCTCCACAGTGATGGGTGGAGGTTAATCGCGGGATATGCCCAAATTGACCAGGGTCTGTGCACCCTTTATACTCCTGTCCCCAAAGGAGCCTTCCTCCATGGATATTACATCACCAAGCTGCTCCACCCAAATTGAGTATTACAACACTCAACTACTCCATCCAGGAATCGAACTCCCCACCCTGAGATTGCAAGCCCAGCAGTGCCCATCATTTGCCAACTTGGATGTGCCCCGGGGGGCACATCGCCTTTCTTTTATTGCCTTGGACAGGATAGAAAGGTTCAAATTTTGAAATTTTAGAAATGTTTATTGAAGGAATAATGTCATTTATCATTAAATATCATTATCTATTTAGGTGGTAATGAGCTCGAGATACATTAAAAAATGAATAATGCTTTGTGTACAATCTATGGTTAACAATCCATGTTAATTCAAATTCGAACGGGCGGAAAAGTGTGTGGTGTTTAAAAACTGGCCACTCAACCTTCAACATGTGGCACATTGTCAAATTTCATGTCAAAAAAATTGTACTTGTAGCATGGTTGTTAAAAAATTCACTCAATCAAGGGGTTTACTGCTATCTAAATCGACGATGATTCCTTCTAATTATAAATGTAATTATTATTCTTCTTGGTGCCGCTAAGGAAAATATAGCGTCAAGATAGAGTGAAAGTAACATTCTTGGAGAGCTCAATGGTCCAAAAGTAAAAGTAATATTCTAAAGTAGTGAAAAAAGTAATTTAAAATGTGAATGTGAATTATTCTCTTGAGAAATCCTTTTATTTAACACGTTTATCGTAGAGATAATATCTACTGTCCAAATGGCAGTTCATCTAATGAATTATTAATATGTCATTAATTTGATTGGTTAGTAGTAAAGTTAACGAGGGTAATTTTGCTTTTGGATGAGAGAAGTGAATTACTAAAAATGGAAAAGTAGATTCTTTGCTTTCAGTATTGAATTTCTGAAAATACTCCAGCACTTCCTTTCGAACCTTTTCCTTTTTTTGCTTTATTCCATGTGATATTGGACAATGTAATTTATTTAACCAAGCCCTATTTCTTAAAATTATTTTTTTCCCAAATTCATTTTTAACCACATATTGTAAGACTAATCACTTTTGTCGATTTTTTTTATCATACATCTCATTAACTTTTATTAAAATCAATTAAAAGCATATTCAATAGTGGTGTAAAATAGAAATTTAAATGTGTGTGTGTGTGTAAATTTGCATATTTTTTTACATTTGTAAGAGACAAAGCAGAATTTGAATTTAGATCCATCGAATGTAAATGATGATGTAAAAGTGATTTTGAAGATATCAATTTACGCCTAATTGTATACCAATATCGAAGATGCTCTAACAATCTGATTTTAATCTAGACCAAACATGACCAAGTTTCGACGTTTCATCAAAAAATGCATATAGATAATTAGAATTGTCTAAATATTTTGTTTGTTGACTTTTAAGTAGTATGCACTTGAACTCGATAGTTTAGAATTGTCTAAATATCATGTTTAATTCTGTCATAGATACTCATTACTCGCCATTAGAAAAACTAGAAGCATTTTTTACTTCTCTCAACAGTATTTTACATCTTAGCGATGATTTAAAAAAAATAAAAAATAACAGTGTCTACCTCACTTTCAACTAGATTTCAGAAACCATGACACAAAAATGCAAAGAATTTGCTTATGATAATTAAGGACGTGTTTGATCGACTTTATTTTACGTGAAAATGTAATGTTTTTACCAAAATTCATATTTTTGGAATGTTTGATTAATATTTTTCTTTATGAAAATATTTTTCAAAAGTTGGTAACGTCATCACGTGAATGTGAATTATTTTATTTAACATGTCATTTTGAAGTGATGATATATGTTGTCCAAATGACTGTCCATTCAAT
Organism: Fraxinus americana; assembly: GCA_035079005.1. Classification (NCBI taxonomy): domain Eukaryota; kingdom Viridiplantae; phylum Streptophyta; class Magnoliopsida; order Lamiales; family Oleaceae; genus Fraxinus; species Fraxinus americana. Next base: position 4,543,874 of record CM068713.1, on the reverse strand, counting down.
GAATTATTGACATGTCATCAATTTGATTAGTTAGCGGTGAAGTTAATGAAGGTAATTTTGAGATGATATATTAATTATTAATGAAATGTCAATAATTCATTGAATGGACAGTCATTTGGACACTAAAATTAAACGACAGATCTCAACTTTATATCGAAATGCTTGAATCTGTAATGAATTAAACACTAAGCACTTGAATCTTTAATGCATTAAACAATTAAAATGTGAATAAAGTTTATTCCTTCTTGATTCGTTGAATTCCGATGAAACGATATAATGAAATATAAAGTGAAAAGTGGAGAATTTTGCTTTTGGATGAGAGAAGTGAGTTACTAAAAATGAAAGAGTAGAAAGTGAAAATATATTCTTTGCTTTCAGTAGTGAATTTCTGAAAATACTCCAGGCGCTTCCTTTCGAACCTTTTCCAAAATTACCCCCCCCCCCCCCCCCCCCCTCTCTTTTTTTTTTTTTTTTGCTTTATTCCATTTTCTATAAGGGTTCATATGGGTTTGGCGATTTCTCAAATTGGAATTTAATATGCAATCGTTCCTTGATTTGGGGTTTATACCGGGATGGAAATGGTTTGGGTTGGATGTGGGGAAGAATTGAATAATGTTATGGAGATGAAATCGGTTTGGATTTATTTAATTGCATCGTGCTTTTACGGGAACACTGTGGAAATTTTGGAAGATTTCTATTTTAATTTAATTGATTTTGGTCCACGCCGTCAACAAAATTAACACTGTTACGTCCACGTATGATTTTCATATGCCATGTGAGTTTTTTTGTCCATGTGGATGGATGGATTTTAAATGAGTGATGGATGTGTAACTTTGTTTAAAAGTGGGTGAGTAATCGGAAACTTTTCATTTCCGAGTGAGTAAATAGTAACCAAAGTGAAATATCAGTGATTGCTTATTTAATTAACTCTCTTGAAATTATTTTTTTTTTCTCAAATTCATCTTTAACCACGTAGGTTGTAAGACTAACAACTTTTATCAATTTTTTATCATACATTTTATTAACTTTTATTAAAATCAATTAAGAACATATCGGATTGTGGTGCAAAATAGATATTTAGATCTCCAAAGTGACTGAAAAGACGAAAACTTCCCCAATAGAGAGATGCAAAGGAGGTCCAATCTACATTTTGATGTAGCTCGAATCTACAAATACAATAATAACAACTCGAAACGGATTGCTCTTAAGAAAACAAACGACTTTTCTTCTTACATGAACAATCAAAAAATCCTACAAGACGATTTAGAGTCTTAAATATGAAAAAAAAAAAGGGAACAATACATTTATAAGGTATTTACTTTACACCTTTTCAAAAATACAAAAACAAGTTTGAAAATTCACAAATCAGGTTTTTTTAATTTTTAATTAATAATTAATGAATTACTAAATCAATTTATTATTAAATATTTAATTCTAATTTAATATAATTACCCCACCCCACCTCCACCTCCACCACCCCAACCGACTTTCCGATCACCACTCTTCTCCATCGACTGTTCCGACGACTTTTCCGGCGACTTTTCCGATTCCGGCGAATATATTAAGGTCACAAATCTATACAATTTGGTCACAATTCAAAATTTTTTAAGTCACAATTCAAAATTTTCATAGGTCACAATTTGTTTATCGGTCACAATTCAAAATTTAAAAGTCACAATTTTTTCATCGGTCACAAATCACGAAATTTGTAAGTCACAATACTTATTTACGGTCACAAATATCCCATTAATTGAACGTATATTATATTTTAGGTCACAATTTAGCAAATTATTGGTCACAATTTAATAATTTTTAGGTCACAAAGTATTTATTGGTCACAGTTTATCTAATTCATTGGTCACAAACTAACCAAATTATTGGTCACAAACAACCTAATCATTTGTAACCACCCCCAAATCATTTGTGACCACGACTTCGCCACTTCCCCCATCAGCGGCTCCACCACTGTTGCCGCCCCAGTAACTAAACAAACACCAAATGGACCACTGACGCCACTACCAACAACAAAACCGCCGCCAGTTCCGCCGCCGATCCACCATTTCAAAAATACGGAACCACTGACGCCACATTTTATCTAAATCAGTGACGCCAATGAATTAGATGACCACTGACGCCAGATCCGCCGCCGATAACATGGAACCACGGCCGCCACCGCCATCAGACCCAACAAACCCCGTCAGATCCACCACCACCTGATCCACCATCGAACAAACCCCGTCAGATCCACCACCACCTAATCCACCATCGAACAAACCCCGTCACATCCACCACTGCGAGAAAATGTCTCAGAAAACTGGCGGTCGCCCTCCACCAGCAACATCTCGACCACAACGCTGCAGCGACTCCCACCACCGCGAGAAAATGTCTCAGAAAACTGGCGGTCGCCACCTCCACCAGCAACATCTCGTCCGCATCGCTCCTGCCGGCAGCAGCGTCGACACTGCTATAGAGGGGGAGGAGAAGGGTGGAGAAGGGAGGGAGGGGAGGAGAGGAGAAAGGTGGAGCGCGACGCCGACGCTACGTTGTCGGACCGGCGACGGAGAGAGAGGAAGGGAGGGGAGAGGAGGCGGGGGAGTGGAGGGAAGAGAGAGAGTATATAAGTTAATTGATTTTAGGGTTTGGAGTAGATAGGGGTGGGGGGAGTATATATAAATTAATTTATTGTAAATAGATATAAAAATAAAAATAAAAAAAATGTTTTTATTTTATTAATTAAAACCTGATTTTTGTAGTATGAAACTTGATTCATGATTTTTGAAAATGGTAATTTAAAAGTAGGGGTGGGTGTAATTTCCTCAAAAAAAAATAGATAACCTACTGGGCCAGCAGTCCCTTAATGGGTTGGGCTACAAAGCAAAATAAATAAATGCTGAAAATAATGGACTAAGAAATACTAAGTGCCGTTTTGACTTAGCAAATGAATTCAAACGTCTAAAATCCATCATACATCACGGCAAAGCGGTTAGTTTAATGGGAATTGTCGTGAGCTTTTCGAAATGGGGTTATGGGCCCAAAACAGACACTATATACACGTCATTTTCTTTGAACACCGACTATCCAAGCGTTCCAAATATGCAAGTGTCTGTTCCTCCACACGAACCTCATCACATTTTTACCGAAAATGTAAAAACAAATATATGTAAATTTACAACTTTTTTTACATTTGTAATAGACTAAAAATGAATTTAGATTTTTCTTCTAATCCATTAGAGCAGAATTTGAACTTAGACTCGTCTCATGTAAATGATGATATAAAAGTGATTTTGAAGATATCAATTTACACATAATTGCATATTACTATTGGAGATTCTCTAATAATCTAACTTTAATCTAGACCAAACATGACCAAGTTTCGATGTTTCATCTAAAAATGCATATAGATAAGAATTGTCTAAATATTTTGTTTGTTGACTTTAATGTAGTATGCACTTGAACTTGATAGTTTAGAAGTTTTCTAGACATTTCATACAATAAGGGCATATCATGTTTAGTTCTGTGTCGTATATACTCATTGCTCGCCATTAGAAAACTAGAAGCATTTTTTACTTCTCTCAACAGTATTTCACTTCTCTGATGATTATAAAAAATAGAACTCAGAAATCAAGACACAAAAATGCACCATACATGAAAGCAAAGAATTTGCTTACCTAACTAAAAACATGAAAGCAAAGAATTTGCTTACCTATTTGATTGACTTTATTTTTCAAGAAAAAAATCATTTTTTCGGCGAACCAAGTTCTTACTTTTAGGGTATTTGATAAACATTTCTCTATTAAAATATTTCCCAAAAGTTTGTCACGTCACCATGTTTTCTTCAAAAACAACGAAAACTTTACATTTACGAAAGTAGGTTTTTATTTTCTAGACAATTCACTCTCTTAAAAACTCAAACTTCATAGAAAAGCACAACATTTTCTACGTTGAAAATTACATCAATCAAACTCATTTAGTCCATGTTTGGTCCGAATTAAAATCTAATTTTAATCTAAGTCAAAGTCAAAGTCAAACAATCAATATTAATCACATCTTTCATGGGTCTCACAACTTTTCAACCACACATTTCAAAAATTTCTATCACAATCTACTAAAAATCTAATTTTAATTCTCACCCAACACCATATTAATTAAGTTTTAGAATTTATTTTCTTTCCATTCTTGTAATCAAACACAACCTAAAATAAATGAGCATAAATATACTGGTCTGCTGTCGATTACTTGTAGGCAAAAAATGGCCCAACATGCTAGCCAACCCAGCTCAATATATGAGTAGAACACAAAAAACACACCACTAACGCTGCTCAAACAGGGCTGGGGACAGGGAAATCAAACAGGGGCTGAGGTGGATGCACCTCAGCAAATCTCCAAACACAAAGCTGTTTCATATGTCACATAAGATGGAGAAACAGTTTACTAACAGAAATTTCAAGCACCCAAACTTTCTCAACTCTCTACGCAAAATCCCAGTGCAACAATATATATGAGAAGCTCTTATTCTTAATAGATTATGGTAGTGCTGTTCCGTCTTCAACCCGTGTGCATTGATCTCCTTTCCTCTTCTGCCAATTATGATTCTTCCCTTCTCTTCTTCTTCTTCCTTTTTCCATGGAAGAGTTAAGCTAGCAATTAGCATCAAGTTAATCAACTGAACGTAAAGATTACTGACACAATGAAACTAGTATAAATAACATAACGAATATTAATAAACAGAATTCATCAGCATAAAAAAGAAAATTGAGAGAGAGAGAGAGAGTAATTTTTAAGAACAATCATGCTTCGTCCACAGGTGGGGGTTCTAACTCACACATGGGGGGAGGGGGAGGGGCCCGCACCCCCGTGTGAGGGGTGTGTGTACAAGATTGTGTACCAAGGATGTAAGAGTAGCATGACTCTTTTTTTTTACTTTTTTATTGAGGTGGGTCCTCATGTGAGAGGGTGTAGGTACCCGTAAATTTGGCTTAATTCTTTTTCGAATCAAGTAAAAGTTGTATGAAGTGCTGAGGGACTTACCTGCCTATTTTTTAATTCCATCAACCTCCACTACAGTAATGAATTGTCCATAAAAGTGGATACTTTCTAATCTGAATGTGTGACAACTTTATCACGTGGGAAACAAATCAGATAAATAAGAGAGAACAATTATGGCAAGAGAAACTACGCATGTTGAGAAATAGAAATTCTAATTCTATACCACCAAGAACAATAAAATCGCACTAAACAAATAAAAGAACACACAAAATTTATATCGGTTTACCTCAAAGACAGACTGTGTCCTCTTCCCCTAATGCAGCAATTCACTAAGGGCGTGTTCGGTAGGGATTAAAATCGGATTAAAATTGAAAAATTAACCGTTATTGTTGACTTTTATTAAACGAGTGGATCCAATAACGACTATATTTTCAATTTTAATTAGATTTTAATCTTTACCAAACAAGCACTAAGATGAAAAATAAGTTTTTTTCAAGAGTGAAATTGCTCAACATATATTCTCTAACCCCTCTCTCTCTCTTTTTTTTTATTGATGATACAAAATCCTTATAAGGACTCCCTATTATATAATCAAGCACCACAACTAAATAGCTCCAGACCAAGCTCATGAAAATTATTCTCTCTTATTTCTCCAATCATATAATTATATGTATTTCCATTTTTTCCTTGTAAAAATGTGAGCTCCACACCTCAAGTCAAACTTTTCAATTTGTTTTGGGCACTCACTAAGAACCATCTCTTTGGAATTACCAAATTATGTTTGTTTACTTTTCCTTCTTGCTTTGTAGCGGAGACTGATTAAGTAGGATGGCATTTATTCATCAGAGGATCTACCGTGTATATTTTCTACTGCTTCCCAGCACCCATGGAACTCGCATGTAGTTTTTAAACCTTTTTTCTCAACTTCTTGTTTCCCTGAATGTTAAATTGATAAAAAATTCTAAATAAATTACATGACTGAATAGAAGAGTGAAGATGGCATCATATGGTCCTACTGAAAATCATTTTCAGAATTAAAAAACAATAACCATTCATTCAGCCAACTTTAGGACTTCTACAAAACCAAATTTCTAAACAAAGAAGAAACAAATCATTTGCATTAATGTGACCTTAAACCAAATTAACATTTACACCCATGATGTATTCACCTAGTCAAGTCAGTTCGGCATGGAAAATTATATTTATGGACATACGCCTCATCATTAATGCTATGCAAAGCAATCAACATTCATGATTCATGTGACAAAAACATGATTTTTTTAGCTGCTTACTTAATAACAATTGATCAGTGATGGGGGAGAAAAGAGAGAACTTTTCTTCATACAGCTTTCCACTTGAGACTTTTTGTCCTTTCTTGTAAGCAGATAAACTGATTTATTCCACAATCAGTAAGACATGTAACAAAGAGAAGCTCCCATGACATTTGAAGGTGCAACTAGCCTAGTTGATAAAATGAAAGTAATGCTGATGATGACATGATGTTACCATGCCTACGAGAACTGGTATAAACTATGCCCCCATTTGACCTATATTATTATCTCATTAAAATGAAAAATATGACAATTATCCATCACATCAACATTTAAATTCAAATTTTATATCTCTTATGTGGGCCCCAATAACGGCTATATCTTTCATTCTCATTCTACAATAATTTGGCTCAAACAGGGCCTATGTTAAAAAACAGAATAAATAAATTTTATTAGCAAAGCCAATAAACCATCGAGGAAGAGTATTTTAAATCAAGTTAACAGTCACGGAAGAGCTCTGTGATTGACCTACCTCTTTTCCTCATCAACATTTGTCCTTATCTACAGCACCAACTTGAACCCCTCTGACAGGAAATCATCTCTGGTAAAAACAAGGAAAAGAATTACAAATCAGGTTCAATAAAACTCTATCGATGCAGAGAGAAGGATTTTTGCTCGTCCAATTTACATTAATCAACAATTTTTACATATATCCATGGAATTTAAGGGTAAGCACAGAAAATCGGTAACCTTTACATTAAAGGGTCTTCCAATATTAAGCAGCCAAAGGCATAAAAACAAATAAAACCAATCTGCAGCATGAAATGAAAAATAATATGACATTGACTCCATAAATATTGTCCAAGTCAACACCATACAAGACAGAGATACATATTCAATAAAGTGACTAGATGAAGTCAAGTCATCAAGTCTTTATATGGAGCCACGTCACATATTCTTATTGTTTTTCTCTTCCTCCCTTTTCTCGTCTATGTTTCTTGACCCCATCCGTCTTTCCCTGGGACACCAGTAGGGCAAACAAGGCTTTCAATACAAACCTTGAATAATAGTGCACCAAGAAATATTGAATGGTGATGTGGGTGGGGGTTTATAAGGAACACAAATAACCTCTGGGTTTTTTCAGATTTAGCCAGCATCTATAACTAATGAATTACAACTTTGTTGTACTGCAATCAGTGCATTGGTCTTTGCAAACACAAAGCGAAACCACTAATATATGCATTCTAGATAGTTTTCCTACTCAAACCATACCAAACTAGGCCTTCGTCATCACCAGTTAAAAGGGCCTTTACACCATTTAGCAAACAGCATCATATAAGCTAAGGCTTCAAATTATCATCCGGGTTCTATTCGAACCAGTTGATATCAATTTAGTCCAAGATTCCTCCACTTCCAGATTCCTTCATCAGCCACGAATTACATTTCAGGCTCAGTAAAAACCGTATAGATGCAAACAGAATATGTTTTGCTTGTTCAAATTATATTAATCAACAAATTTTACTTTTACCAATGCAATTAAATGTGATCACAGAAAATCCGTAATTTTTACATGAAAGACTCCCAACATTAAGCAACTAAAGAGATAAAATCCAAATAAAACCAAACTACAGCTTGAAATTAAAATACTAATATGTCATTGACTCCATAAACCTAGTACAAGTCAACACTAGATAAGATAAGAAAAAAAAACATTTATAATAAATTGACTCGTGTGAAGTCAATACTAAATATATAGAGTTAATCTTTACCTATTCTTCTTAGTTATCTTTTTCTTCACTTTGTCTTTTCCATTTGTCTTGACCCCATCGACTTCCCTCGGGGCTGGGCCACAAGGAGAAATAAGGCTTTCTACACAAACCTCGGGAAAAAACACAAAAGGCAACCCCCTAACAGAGACATTCTTGATAGTTTTTGTTCTCAAATTATACCAGACAAGCCTTTTGTCATCATAAGTCAAGAGGACATTTTCTCCATTTTTCGAATATGCCAATGGCTTCAAATAAGCAAAAGGCTGCAAAATGTCATCAGGGTCAATTGTCGAAGAACCAATTGATATCAATTTAGTCCAAGATTCCTCAACTCCATAGTCCTTCATCACCCATAAATTAGCACGAGACTTGCTAGTACAAACTAAACAAAGACACCCTCCTAGCACATCCAACTTCATTTTGACATTCTTGATCCCAAAATTCGGTGGCAGCATCACCTCATAATGGTTCTCCCTCTCAACACTAAAACCCATAATTCTAATTGGTTTTTCCGAATATACGTGGAAATAATCCTCCACAAGCGTATGCAGCGCCCCATGGACATGTACTCCCCAGTTTCCCTTCAAAAAGGGTAGCGGATAAGGAAAACCCTTGATCCTGTTCCAGGAATTCGATTTCATGCTATAAATCTCAACCTCAGAGCATTCCCACAAATGACTCGTTTTGTTCCTAAATTCAACAACCCGAACAACTTTATAATCATCCTTTCTCGAATCGTAAGCGAGCCCATAAATAACCTTCGAAAAACACAACAGAGGAGTTGGATACTCGATGGGGTTGTCAGGTAAAATCCGGTATTTAGTGGAAAAGGGGTTCCACAATACAGGAGGTTCACTCATCACGAGAATTAACCCATTGCAAGAGTTGGATATGCCATCAACACTCTTGTAATAAAATGGGGGTTTCACGACATGGGCTTTGTCAAGTGAATCCAAATCTACGGAATAAAGTCCCAGGCCTTCAAGAATGAGTCTTTGATTTGAATTTGTTGTCGTAGATCGATGCAAGTGCATTTTGACGAAATCTTGGCCGTCTATAATAGAACACCATAATCTAGATACACACCTGAATCGCAAAACGGATTTCACTGGTAAGCGCGAGATTATATCTGTAACGATTTCTGAAGGTATCATCATTTTTCTTCCTTGATTGTTAGGGATTTGAGGTGCAGATTGTCAATGAAATCAAACAATGAAAACTGAGAAGGATTTGTTGATGATGTGCCGATGATGTCCGGCCTGGGAAATTTTTTCACTCCTGGCCCTGGTAGGGTAGGGTAGCGTAGGGTTTACGACAATTTTTTCAATATAAGATTATAAATGCGTGGCGGTTTAGAGGTTCATCAGATAGAAGTGTCTGCAAGTGATGGTGACACGTAGCAACAATGGTTGAGTAAGGAAATTGGTTTGTTGAAGAGTTGGTGCACTCACATTGGCTGATTAGAGGTTCATGAGATAGAAGTGTCTGCAAGTGATGGTGACACGTAGCAACAATGGTTGAGTATGGAAATAAGTAATGCTACTTGTAATCGCTCACTACAGCAATCGTCCTATGTGGCACATACATGACATGTAGTTATTTGATGCATTAATATGGTAATTTTTTTTTACCACATTTAATGCATCAAATACACACTGACATGTGTGTGCCACATAAAATGACTGTTTCAGTGAGCGACTGCAAATAGTATTATTCTATGGGAATTGGTTTGTTGAAGAGTTGGTGCACTTACATTGGCTGAACATTTACCTGTCACGCAACGTAACACTAAGTAGCCAATGTTGGTGATTAAAAAATTGACTTATTTTTCCTTTTAAATATTTTTTAATAGGCTTATTGACACAAAACGTCCCTACGTTTGACAGTTTTTGTGCAAAACGTCCATACGTGTCTTTTTTTGCATTTTCGCCCTTATTTCAACGTTTTATTGCAAAAAACGTCCTTTTCAATGAAAAATGACCAATATACCATCGTATTTAAATAAAACAAAATAAATAAAAAATAAAAATAAATTGTAATTATACTCCCAAACTTTTTAAAAAGTGCAAATGAATCTAAAAGCCTTATTAAAAGGTTTAAGCACAAAACATCCCTACGTTTGACACTTATTGCGAAAAACGTCCTTGCGTTTCAAATTTTTTGTACTTAGCTCAATAGCACAAAACGTCCTTACGTTTGACATTTATTGCGTAAAACGTTCTTACGTTTTATTTCTTTTGCATTTTCGTTCTTATTTCAACGTTTCATTTCGGAAAATGTCATTTTCACTATTTTGCAATGTAAAATAACCAATATACCCTCATATTTAAATAAAATAAAAAAATAAAAATAAAAAATTGCAATTATACTCCCAAACTTTTTAAAAAGTACAAATGAGTCCAAAAGCCTTACTAAAACATTAAAAATGAAAAAAAAAATTATTTTTTCCCTCTTGTCTCCTCCTCCTCCTCCCTCAACCTTCCACCACCTAAACCACTAGACCCCACCACTATTCAAACTATCTCACCTCCCTCTACAACCTTCGGTCAATGTCTGGTCGGGAACCAGCTCTACCAGCACCACCGTTAATGCTGGTCACAACCATCAGCCCCAGCATTGTAGAGGGAGGTGAGATGGTTTGAATGGTGGTGGGGTCTGGTGGTTTAGGTAGTGGAGGGATGATAAGGCTGAGGAAGGAGGAGAAGGCTCATGGTTTGAATGTTTTAATAAAGTTTTTGAACTCATTTACACTTTTTAAAAAGTTTGGGAGTATAATTATAATTTATTTTTTTATTTTTATTTTTGTTATTTAAATATGAGGGTACATTGGTCGTTTTACATTGAAAAATAGTGAAAATGACGTTTTCCGCAATGAAACGTTGAAATAAGGACAAAAATGCAAAAGAAATGAAACGTAAGGAAGTTTTACGCAATAAGTGTCAAACGTATGAACGTTTTGTGCTATTGAGCCAAATACAAAAAGTTTGAAATGTAAGAACATTTTTCGCAATAAATGTCAAACGTACGGATGTTTTGTGCTTAAACCTTTTAATAAGGGTTTTGGACTCATTTGCACTTTTTAAAAAAATTGGGAGTATAATTGCAATTTAATTTTTTTATTTTATTTAAATATGAGGGTATATTAGCCATTTTATATTGAAAAACAGCGAAAATGACGTTTTCTGCAATAAAACGTTGAAATAAGGGCGAAAATGCAAAAAAATGAAATGTAAGGACGTTTTGCACAATAACTGTCAAATGTAGGGACATTTTGTGCCAATAAACCTTTTTTAATACTTAGATCCCAAACATGCTTTTAATATTTGTGGCTAAAAAGTTGCTAAAAATATAAATTAAAACAATAATTAATTTTAATAGTATATTTTATAAAATATTTTTTAATCACATATTTTAATAATTTTTATCAAAATCTATAAAAAATTTACATTTTATTTACACCAAACATGGGAACACATTCAATCAATCTCAATAAAATTATAAAATAATCAAACGTTTATCAAAATTTTAGTTAATACACTTTTTAATTAGGTTAATTCACACATAACATTCTCATCTTTCACTATTACTATTGAAAACGTCACTATCTTTCTTTCTTTTTTTCATTTTCGCTTTTATTTCCACATTTCATTGGGCAAAATGTCATTTTCATCCATTTTCTCAATTAAAAATTGTAAAATAACGAATATATCATTCTCTTTAAATAAAACAAAAGGAAAAAAAATTAATTGTAACCATAATCCCAAATTTTTTAAAAAGTTCAAATGAGTCTCAAATAAATTTTTAAAAGGATAATTAGCATATAAGTCCTTACATTTCATTATTATAGCATAAAACTTTCATAATTTTTTTACGTTTTAACTTTTAATTACACATTTAATTGAACAAATCATCATTTATATCAATTTTCATCAAAATTTCTCAATAAAAAGTTGAGAAATGATGAATATACCCTCATATTTAAATAAAAAATTATTTTTTTATTTTCAATTTTTTAATAATTTATTTAGGATTCGTTTACATTTTTTCATTTTTAAATAAATTTAATTGGGACTCGTTTGCATTTTATTTTTTTTAAAAAATACTTTTTAGTTTTTTAATAATTTATTTTGGGACTTGTTTGCACTTTCTTAAGAAAAATAATTTTTAATTTTTTAATAATTTATTTAGGGCTTATTTGCACTTTTTTTAAAAAAATAAATAAATTTCTAATTTTTTTAATAATTTATTTGGGATACGTCTTCACTTTGTAAAAAAATTTGAAACTATGGTTGTAATAAATTCTTTAGCTTTTTATTAAAATAAAATGGTATATTCGTCATTTCACTGCTCTTTATTGGGAAATTAAATGAAAATTGATAGAAATTATGGTTTGCACAATTAAAAGTGTAATTAAGGGTGAAAATATCAAAAAATGAAATGTAATGACTTTTTTGCAATAATATTGAAAGGCAGAGACATTATGTGCTCATTACCATTTTAATATTTATTTGGGACTCATTTGTCTTTTTTTAAAACTTGGGACTATGGTTGCAAATTATGTTTTTGTTTTTCTTTTATTTAAAGAGAATGATATATTCGTCATTTCACAATTTTTAATTGAAAAAATGGATGAAAATGACTTTTTGCGCAATGAAAGGTGCAAATAAGAGTGAAAATACAAAAAAATGAAAGGACAAAAGTTCTCCATAATAATAATAAAATATGATAATTTTGTTTGTTAATTACCTTTTTAATTACACCAAACAGGGGATATATACAATCGATCTCAATAAAATTATAAAATAATCAAACTTTGATGACAAATTTCGACGACAACAAAAATGAAAAAAAAGTGAAAAAGTACTGGATCTTGATTTTTGAATGACGAGAAATGAATTAATAAAAAAATTAAAGTTAGATGTGTGGGGATTGATTCTTTTCTCTGCACGGAACTTCTGCAAGTGGACCAAAAATAATTATTTCAGGTTTCTTTCAATGTTTTCCCCACACTTCTTTTGCTTTATCTCATTTTGAGTAATTGGCACGATACCTCCATGACCTTTATTGGTTTTATAGAATATTCTTATCCTTTTATTTCGGCACAAAACCTAGTTGGATAGTCCAAACGTTGCAAGTACGCTTATCATCTAATTCGTTTAGTTTAGGGCGTGTTCGGTAGAGATTAAAATCGGATTAAAATTGAAAAATTAGCCGTTGTTGTTGACTTTTATTAGACGAGTGTGACCCAATAACGACTATATTTTCAATTTTAATTGGATTTTAAGCTAGATCGAACACGCCATAAGTGTTTAGTAAATAGGGCAAAAATTAAAATATTGATCAAACGTTTGTGTGGGAATTAATCCAGAAATTGTTAAAGTTTGAGAAAATCAACCCTGAAAATGTTAAAACTTCGCGTAATACAAACCAGAAAATCCGACATCCTCTATACAAACCATTAATCAGGATAGAATACATGATATGAAGTGGGGAACGATGCCCTGAAAAACTACAAGTCGAAAGCTCTAGTTCAGTTCCAATAAAATTTTAATTGCGCCGTTGATTCTTCCATTCTTGCAAAGCCCGTCAAACAAAAAACTAACTATATACACATTAGGAGTGACACTAACCTTTATCATTTCCTTGTGCAATTGAAGAGCTGCACTTAAGTTACCATTCTTGAAGGGCCCATCGATCAAAGAAGTATAAAACAACATCAAGCTTGTAACCTTTAATCGCCATTCATTAAAGCATCTCCAATGATGATGTAAATAAATTTAAATGATGATTTAGATCTCTAAATAGTTGAAAACTTCACCAATGGAGATATGCAAAGGAAATACATTTTGTATTTTCTAGCAAAAAATGTGAAGAAGAAGAAGAAGAAGATATGGGGAGTGTTTGAGCCCCATTTTTTGCATAGAATTTATTTTGAAATAGTAAATTGATAGAGAATGTGTGGTTGAAAATGAAGAAATTTTTTTGGGTTGCATGTAATATTATTTTATTGAAAGATGTGAGGTTGAAAATAAAAAACAGAAAAATATATTTTGAAATGGAGATCAAACAAGGGCATAAATTTATATCATTTTTTACATCCGCAAGAGGCAAAAAGTGAATTTAAAATTGAAGAAAAATTTGGATTTAGATACATTAGGATGTAAATAGGGATGTAAAAACAGTTTTAGAGATATTAATTTTACAACATCATCGGACATGCTCCTATATAGTACCATTTCAACCTCTATCTTTCCTACTTTGCAATAACCATTTATCAAGGTAAAAAACCATGTTGGGCTGCACGCCCTTGTCAAGATATGTTGGATAAATTAATGTATGAATTATATTTTATTAACAAAAACATGTGCATTCAAATACAAATAGAATAATGACTTATCGAAATCATGACGCACACATAATAATGAGCAAATCACGACTTACTCAAACGCAGAAAATCCAAAAATTAGAAGGAGAAGTAATGAAGCGAGGTATGTGAATGCAAATATCTTTAAATCGAATTTAATTCACTGCATGAGTACTAACATGATCAAATGGACGTCAATCTTTCAAGATACAACGCTTCTTTCAAAATTAATATAACACATTATTAATTTTGTCCTTCGAACCAACGTTTGATTATATACTCTCTTGGATAGGAATATATTGAACACAAAATATCGAAGGTGAAACTTTTACAGAATTTAGAAAATGAAAGAATTAGAAATCAATTATATGGAATTGATTTGGAGTGATAAAAAATTGAATTAGAATGGTTCTATTTATAGATTTTCATGGGTCTTTTTCGAATAGTTGTATCTTTTGGCAAATTTAATTCCAACCATTATATCACGTCATTTCAAAATTGATGATCTAGATCCCAATTTATTAAAAGGTCACACTCATTCAAAACAACTCTTTGATATGCATCTTTTGCATTTGAAGAGTTGCGTTTAGTAATCAAACTCATTGGAGACTTTTCCAATTTACGCATTTAATCGTATAATTTAACCATTAATTCCAATAATCCTCCATATGATTGAAGAAATCGAGTCCAAACGAAGAAGACGAAGAAATAATAAAGACGAAGTAAGACGTTCCAAAATAATAAAGCCTTTGGCTGACACACAAAGCCAACTTTTAATTAAATTTTTTTTATTTTTTTGAAGGGCTGTCAACGCAGACAGCCCTTGTTTAAAGTTTTTTTTTTTTTTTTTAATCTCAATTTTTGAAATTATTATGGAGATATCAAACAAAGTTGAAATATTGCATTTTTAATATTATATCGAAGTGCTCACGACCTAATTTCCACCATCTCTAATGGCGTATGAAACGACCAACCGTAACAAAAGTTAGCACTCGTCGAAGTAAGACGTTCCAAAATATATAAATGATTTTTTCTTATTTTGTCTCAATTTTCGAGTTCATTACGAGATATCAAACGAAGTCGAAATATTGCATTTTTAATATTATATCGAAGTGCTCACGACCTAATTTCCATCATCTCTAACGACGTACGAAACGGTCAACCGTAGCAAAAGTTAGCACTCGTTGAAGTAAGACGTTCCAAAATATATAAAAGATTTTTCTTCAACGTTAATATTTTGGAACGTTTTACTTCGACGAGTGCTAACTTTTATTACGGTTGGCCGTTTCGTACGCCATTAAAGATGGTGGAAATTAGGTCGTGAGCACTTCGATATAATATTAAAAATGCAATATTTCGACTTCATTTGATATCCCGTAATGAACTCGAAAATTGAGACAAAATAAGAAAAATCTTTTATATATTTTGGAACGTCTTACTTCGACGAGTGCTAACTTTTGCTACGGTTGGTCAAGCTTTAAATGCGCCATTAGAGATGGTGGAAATTAGGTCGTGAGCACTTCGATATAATATTAAAAATGCAATATTTCGACTTCGTTTGATATCCCCATAATAATTTCAAAAATTGAGATTAAAAAAAAAAACTTTAAACAAGGGCTGTCTGCGTTGACAGCCCTTCAAAAAAATAAAAAAAAAATTTAATTAAAAGTTGGCTTTGTGTGTCAGCCAAAGGCTGACACACAAAGCCAAAACCAACGTTTGCAGGAGACCAAAACTGTTGATTGTTATAGACGCTAGTACAACACATTTATATTTTCGAATCAGTATTATACATTGTTACAAATGTGTGATTTACAGCTAAAGAATTAAGGCTATGTTTGGTACCAATTCTCATTTTCAACAGTAAATCAATTTTTATTTTCAACCACACATTCTTCAATAAAATAATATTTTTTATTACATCAATAATCTTATCTTCTTTTTCAACCACACATTTCCCATCATATCACTATTCAAAATCAATTCTTCCCCCAAAAAATCCCTACCAAACACACACTAAATATTACTTTACAGCCGTATGAAAATAATAAAGATTCTTATGAAAACTCCGTCTTCACGCTCCTCTTTTTTACTTTCTTCATTGATATTTGTCTTTCGAGTAATGTTTATTCGTCATTGTTTAATAATGGTCATTTCCCAGCCTCTATGTCTTTTTGTCTCTTGAATTATTGTACTATTTTTTCACCATCTCTATGTAGGCTTCTTCTAGGTCTTCATCAATTTCATTAGTTTTGCCATCGGATATGTATTCTACTTCTTTAATTTTCTGATATTTCACCATCTGTTTCTTGAAGGACCATCAGATATAACTTTTTCTGTTGAATATTTGGTGCTGAAATTTTTCGTGTTTTAACTTTTAAAGCAAAATTCTTGACAGAAAATAACTTCATTGTTACATTGTGTTACAAGTTTGGAATCATTATTTTGAATTTCTATCATTAGTGTTATCTCTGATATCCGTCTTTCGTAATCAATCAATCTAATTTTTATTTTGGTATTTGTCTTTGAAGATGGTCTAAGTCTTTTAACTCATTCATATATTAGAATATAATGATAAGCTGGTTTACTATATACCATTATTTACAATATGTGGTCCGAAAATGAATTTGATCATTAAAGGGTAATTTTTAAGTTTTTAACTGATCAAGAGTCTGTTTAAATTTAGGTGGAAAGAATTTGACAAATCTATTTAGAACATACATAGTGTTTATCATGTCAAACTGTAAGATTGAAAAAAAAGGTTTTCTTCTTCAAAAAATATATAGTCAAAGGAAATTGTAAGATAATTATTTTTAATGAAAGCTGAATTTTTTAATGGATGATTCGTATTTGAAGTCATGTTTAAGAAATTCTCATCATTGTGGTAGCTTAGGATTTGAGAAAAATTGATTATCTCTTGTATAACTGATTTTTTTGGTCTAGAATTTCGAACAATACTGGCACAATTACCAATTTTATGTTCTAATTCATATAAAATCTTTTCTTGCTCTGCAGTTGTAGAATTTGTTAATTTAATAATTCTTTCTATTTTATCGGAATAATTTTCCACTTGTAGAAGAAATATTTTTGGAGATGGGCCTTTCAACAACATCTCTAGAACTGAGTTTTGTTGGAACTATCTTATAGATGAAGAACCTCATTTTGTTGAGAGGAAGAGACTTCGTCTTCAAAGATTTCAAATCTTTCTTCTGATGTATGTTTTCTACGATTCAAATATCAAACAATCTTGGTCATAGTTTCACGGCCATCACAAAGTTGTATAGACGAAGAAGAAGATGATAGTTGTAATAAAAAATAATAGATTACTTAAATTTAGAACTTCTAAGAAGTTTTAAAAGAAAAGGTAGTGTAGATACAACTTTAATTTGTAACGCTGATAAAATCTTAAACATATTTTACATTCTAAAAATAGATAGTAAAATATTATTGTAGATTTACTGGTAAGTTCAGGATAAAATTTAGAAAGAAACAACTCAAATAAAAAGTATAAATTTTATTAGAAAGTATAAATATAAATATAAAAACTTTAGAAAATAATCTAGAATATACTAAAAACATAAATAGTGTGTGTATATATGTGTGTGTACACACACACACACACACACACACACACAAATTAGTGAATTACAATTCATTAAAAAAAAAAAATTCAAAATTCAATTGAAAATTAGGACAAAAATGTCATTTACCTTCGATTTCTTATTTCTCAATGTGGACATTAGATATCCTAATTCATATTGAAGATCCATACCCTAATTCATTTCTTATTTTTTTTCCTTTTCAATTTATACATCGACTTTCACATGAAGACCAACAACTATTGTCTGCCGTTTATTGTCACGCTCAGTCATCATCGTTGCATGAATTTCTGAAATTGAAGCCTCAACTTTCAATTCTTCTTCCTCAAATGTTCTTTCTCCTTTTTTTTTCCTCAATCAATAATGAAAATAGAATCAAACCAAATCAGAATCGAATGGTTCAGTTTCGATTTGGTTCTATATCTTAAAAAAAATCAATTGATTCTATTATTAAAAAACCATTGGTTCATGGTTCAATTTGATTTATTGGAATCAAAACTAAATGGAACCGTGTCCACCCTTAGATTGGATCTTATCCAATTTGCGTTTTTTCATGGGCTGATCTGGGCCATTTATAAGACAAGAGTGTGATGTGCCCAAAAAAATCCCGTTGTCCTTATTGCAACCATAAGGAGAGGTAATGAATCGATCTGAGCTAGCCCTAAGCAGTCGAGCTCGACTTGTGTCCAAAGCATGGGCTAGGTTTGGTCCATAGGCTCGTGGGCCTCATGAGCCAACCCATGTTTTTTCTACGAGCCAGTCCATGAGCCTAAATGAGTCAAACTCGTGATCAGATTCCACAAGTGCTCCATTCTTGAAAACAAAAGTGAGTTTGACTAGAATGATGACTCGTATAAAAACGAGCCCAAGCCAATGAGCGACTCCATCAATTTGCCACCCTCTTCCATCATTCCCCAGCAGTTTGAGGAGGGTTTGGAAATGTCAATTTTTTTTTTTCCATTTAATTTACATATTCCTTTAATTGAAAATAAAGGTCAAAAAATTGTACAAGTAAAACTTTTAAAAATATAACACGAAAAATCAACTTATTTCTTTTTTGCATTAATTGTAATTTTCCTTCAATGAATTACGCCAAAGAAGCCTGGGCTCGTTGTTGTTCATTATTAACAAAGTGCATTCTTGAAAATTTTCAGATAATGACTCTCCTGCAATGTCCGTAAATTCCTTCCCCAGTTCCCACGTAAAGACAGATATATATATATATACACACTTGCCCCCAGGGCATATCTCCCAGTGACAAAGGGGAGGGCGGTTAGGGCTCAGCACGGTAGTGTGCAGAGTTCGATTCCCCGCAAGGTGGAATTGACTTTGTTGCAAGCGGGAGTTACCATAGGGTTAATAGCCCATGCCTATCCATAAGCTCTCCACCCTGGCTCCTAGGAGGCACATCCTGCGATTTACCTCCTCCACAATGGTCCAGGGCAGGGTCGGTGGGAGCCCTCAAGGTTGGGGTTCAACCTTTTATATATATATACACACTTATTCTTGCAATTAATTCATTCTTAGACATGAATGCACAGAGTGGGATTGATTGATGGATGTTGTGACAACAAGGAAACGTGATAATACAAATGAGACAAAATTCTAACACAGATCAAGATCAACAATCTTTATTCGTTCTATAAACCGAAATGATATTGGGTGAAAATATTACAAAGGATTTCTCACATTGAGAATTAATTTTGCCTACCCGAAAGAGGCATCCAATGAATTACATTAACCTGAAAATTTTTCGAAGGAAGTTAGGTTTTTGAAATTCTGCCATGGCCTTTCGTAAACAACGGCCAGATAATTCTGCACTGCGGCTCCATCCACGGCGGAGATAACAAGCCTGTAATTAATGCCAGCAACGACCTGTGATTCCCCCTTGACGACCTTTTGAAACTTCAAGTTGGATTTGGCTTCCTTATTGTGCTCAGCCACCGCGAATTTTGCAATTTCGATGACCGTAGGGTCATTAGGGTTATCAATTGGCTCATAACCACCAAGAATGGGACCTCTTCCGCCGCCCGCAGCGGCGGAGACTTCGATAGAAATGGAAGCGACAAGAATCGGGAGGATTATGAGGGAAAGGGAGCGAGAATTGAGAGCCATTTTGGGTTTGTTTGTTTGTCAATGAGTATAAACTATAACGTGCCAACGTGGAAGGGAAGAGAGGGTGGTGGTATTTATAGTTGGGTGGTCCATGGCGCGCGGGAGCCTAATCAAGGCCTTCTAGTTTCTTCCCATAGATTAGATAGAAATTTCACAACATAGTCCTTTTAATTAGGTTTATTAGCGCAAAACTCCCTATCCTTTGGACCTATTGCAGAGTATCCTCTATCCTTTCAAATTGGCCGAACAAAATTTTATTGTTTTATATTCTTGACATTTACATTATATTAATATTAGAAATTTAAAGTAATGTTATCTAACACACTAAACATGTAGCACCAAAAGTTTATAGCTTAGATTTCTTTTAAATTTATTTTTATAGCAGATATTTTAGATCAATTCACTTTGTTCGTTTATTAATGAAAAATTAGAAATTCATAAAAAAATGAATAAGATGAAATTACTCGGTACTAATAAAAAAGATAATAACTTTTTAATCTTTATTTCCTCTTTGTACAAAAAAACTGATAATACTATCAAAGATGGATATAAAATATCAAACAAAGACTTTTTAATAAATAAAATACAAAATGGTAAAGTATTTTCAAAGTTTGATTGTAAATCTAGATTTTGGCAAATATATATGTCAAAACACTCTATTCCTTTGGCAGCTTTTACACCATCACTAGGACATTTTGAATGGTTAGTCACGCATTTTGGATTAAAAAATGTAGATAAGTTATTAATTTTCTAACCAATTATTTTCACGTTGCGGATGGATCGAAGGATGATAATTTTTTGAGAATGTCACTCTAAGAACAGTTCCACAAGAATCTAATCTTTGAGTCAGAGGAAATAATTTAGAAAGACTTCAGAACGAGAGCGTTGTCTGTTAAATAATCTTGGATGACACGTGACTCTAAACAAAAGTTAGATAGTATTAATGCTCTACTTAATCATTTTAGAAAAATTCACAATCAAATAGAAAATAGAAATTTTTGTTTCTTTGCATTAATTAGCCTCTGTTTGGTATCAATTTTTTTTTTCATTCTCATTCTTCTACTAATTTTCAACCACACATTCATCAATAAAATAATATTTTCCATCACATCAATAACTTTTCCTTCATTTTCAACCACAAAAAAGTGTGATTTGACACAAAAAATGCATTTTTTTTCTAGAATAATGGTTACCAAACGGTGCCTTAATGGTAGAAAGTCTAGTATATATAATTATTGACCAAAGATATTACAAGAAGTAAAAAGATTTTCAGAACTTTTTTCAAAGAATTTTTTCAAAATCCGTGGGATTTTTTATGTTCCTGCAGATTTATTCGGTGGTATTTATAGTTGGGGGGTCCATGGCCCGCGGTAGCCTAACCAAGGCCTTTCCAGTTTCTTCCCATAGATTAGGTAGAAATTTCACAAGATAGTCCTTTTAATTAGGTTTATTAGCACAAATCCCCCTATCCTTTGGACCTATTGCAGAATATCCTCTATCCTTTCAAATTGGCCGAACAAAAGTTTATTGTTTTATTCCTGACATTTAGCCTATGTTTGAACTGCATTCTCATTTTTCTACTCATTTTCAACAACACACTTTTCCATAAAATAATATTTTTCATCACATCAATAATTTTTCCTTCTTTTTCAACAACATATTCCCGTTCACATAAAAAATGTATTATTTCCAAAAAAACGTGCATCAAACACATTCTGACATTATATTAATATTAGAAATTTAAAGTAATATTATCTAACACTAAACATGCAAAAAAAATTAGCATCAAAAGTTTATAGCTTAGATTTCGTTTAAATTCATTTTTATAGCAGAGGTTTTAGACCAATTCACTTTGTTCGTTTATTAATGAGAAATCAGAATTCATAAAAAATGAATAAGATGAAATTACTCGGTTTAAAAAAAAAAAAGAGAGAAAAAAAAAACTTTTCAAACTATAATATTTTTTTGTCTGAATTAAAATTAAGAAAAAAATTAAGGAAAACAAATATAATCATATTTAGAGCACAAAGAGAGAAGGGAAAAATGGAATGCTCATGTCAAGAGGGGAGATTTCTGACTTTTTTTGGAAGTTCACGTATTTTGCTCATCAAAGTAAGTGGTAATTTACTCGTCAAAATAAGTGAGCCATTGAAGATTACAATAACAAACAAAAAGATGAAGATAAAGTTTAGTAACTCATACTATTGTCATAAATCAAAACAAATGTGCCGAACGTTGACAATTAGGACAACAAAATATTCACAGCTCGTAAAGTTAGTGGGTGATATTTTTTGAACTATTCGAATTGAACAAACAAGTTTGATTCAATTTCGTTTCCAATATAACTAAAATAGCTGCTTTTAAGCACAATTCTTTGAAAAGTTAAAAATAAAGTACGAAGTGTAGGCATTAAAATGGACAAATACAATTTCAACTGCTACAATATGATTCAAATTCCTATTTGGAATAGGTTTGGGTTGTTTGATTGATTGATAAAAGAGGCATAAACAATTTTCGTTTAGAAGTTCAGTTCGAAGAGAGGTCAAATTTCATTGAAGATTGGAAGTTTCATTGGAAGAAGGATCGTGGAATGATGAAAAACACATTTCAAAGGTTTGGAGTTGAGGCCAAGCGCCATGTTGCAGCGTCGGGCCACCCAAGGAAGTAAAAATTAGCATGTGGAGCTAGCGCTGGGGCGCCGTCCCCTTAAGTGAAGAAGTGCTGGGGCATCGGTTGGCCAAAATTTGATTTTGATCGGGAGTCTTGTACCTTTATTCAAAACACCAAAATTGGGCTTCTATATATACTCCACGTGATGTCGCCTTGAATAGACATATCAAAACATTGTATAACATTGAGAGAACATCAAAGTATGAGGATTTAGTTTATAGAGAGAGAGAGAGAGAGAGAGAGAGAGAGAGACTCGCATATTTCGAGATAGGTTGAGAGTCTTCCGAGATCTTTTTGTATTTCTTTACTATTGATTATAGTAAATTCTCTGCCTCTGTTCGTGGGTTTCCTAGATTTGGATTTTCACGTAAATCTTGTGTCCTTGTGTAATTATTTTCATCTTGTCAGATTTTCTTAACTTTAGTAATCATAATAAGTGGCATAAGTTCTATGGTTATTGTAAATTGGCTTGTTTTATAACAAATGGTATCAAAGCCAAGGATCGAAGTTCTTGGAAGAGCCAGATTGGTTTTCATATTAAAGCAAGGTTTGATCAACTCAGAACGGGGTCTTGATTGTTTCAGGATGACAAGTATAAAATTTGAAATTCCACTTTCGGATCACAATATCAGATTTTCTTTGCGGCATATTAAGATTCAAGTAGTTCTTGCCTAATTGGATTTGGATGATACGGGGCTGGATAAGATGCCCTCATCTTTGACATTGGAGGAGAAATAACGTAAAGATCGGAAAGCCATATCACAAATACATCTTCATTTTTCGAATCAAATTCTTCAAGACGTGGCAAATGAGAATAGTGCTGCTGTATTATGGTTGAAGTTGGAGTAGTTATGCATGCTCGGAGTCTAACCAGCAAACTGGGTCTATAACAGCGTTTATATTCTCATCGCTTATCTGAAAGTGGATCTTTGGAAGATCATATGTCTATATTTAAGGAAATTGTCGCTAATTTGGAGACCATAGAAGTCAAGTACGATAAAGAGGACTTAGGGTTGATTTTGCTATATTCGTTGTCCGCTTCATATATGACATTTATAACCTTATCTCCCCCTACAACAGAAGAAATATATACATATTCTTCATCCAAGATAAAATCATTTACTTTATAACCTTATCTCCCCCTGCAAACTCTATATTCTAAAGAAATCAAATATTTC
The DNA here is from genome assembly GCA_035079005.1 of Fraxinus americana. Classification (NCBI taxonomy): domain Eukaryota; kingdom Viridiplantae; phylum Streptophyta; class Magnoliopsida; order Lamiales; family Oleaceae; genus Fraxinus; species Fraxinus americana. Next base: position 4,519,922 of record CM068713.1, on the reverse strand, counting down.
CCGTTTCAAAAATTGACCTAATACTGGGATCTTTAAAAAATTTGTAACTCCTTAAAAATTGCTTTACTAGGAACTGCGTTGAGAATTTAAGCTGCAGTTTTTGGTACTTCTACCTAGAAAGATCCTGATGTATTGTGGGTAGATTCCACATTCCTCTAAGAATATTGCGAAAGTCTCTAGACATTGTTCTCATTCGTCATATCTGTCATACAATTCACCACTATGATAAAATCGACTTGTTAAATTCTTTTATTGAGTTGATTTTCAAACTCAGTCCTGCATGCCTTGAACACGTCCAGTGTTTGAGATTTTTCATAGATGAAATATAGGTAACCCCATTGAGAAAAAAATTCGTCTATGAACGTAATAAATGACCGTTGACCATTCTAAGAATTCAGAAGGAATGATCCACACATATTTGTATAAATTAATTTTAAAACGTCTGAAATCCTATTGGTACCTAATCTCTTTATGTTTGTTTGTTTTCACTTCTTACAATTTACACAAACATTTAAATCTGAAAAATCAAGGGAATCAAGAATTCCTTCGACATAAGTTTTTCCATTCTCTTTTGATAGATGTGACCTGATCGTTTGTGCCATAACAAAGCAAAATTCTCATTGATTAATTTATGTTTAATACTGCGTGAATTCACATACAATGTTTCTTTATAAGAAACAAACGTATTAAGTAAATAAGGTTATCATAATCGGATAAAGAATTGGTACCCACAATATTTGAATTAAGAAAAAAATCAAACTGACTATTTTCAATTGAATAAGAGTAATCAAATTTGTCCAATATAGAAATAGAAACCAACCTATTTTCAGTTTTTGGAATTTCTGGAGGCGGGGGCTTGGGCTGCAAATTTGAAGTTTTTAGGCCCTTGCTTACAATTTAAAATTAGGGTTAGGGTTGAGTTATTTATATTTCAGTCCTTAAAGTTTAAAGCTTATTTAAGTTAAGTCTTAAAGTTATGGGTTTAAATAAATTCAGTCACTGGAGTTTTGAAATTAATTAATTTGGGCCATTTTAGTTCTGCATTTTGTAATTAAAGCCCTCAAAGTTTCTGATTTTGTTATAATTGGCCCCCAAAAGTTTTAAATTTTACCTCATAAAGTTTAAAATTAACTAATTTTGACCCATAAAGTTTTGAATAATTAATTTTTGGGTCCTTAAAGTTTTGGATAATTAATTTTTTGATTCCTAAAGTTTTCAACAATTAATTATTGACCCATAAAGTTTCAGATAATTAATTTTTGGTCCCTAAAGTTTTCAGATAAATAATATATGCAAATTTTGGTGTTTTGCTTTTCAAATTTTGGTACAAAACTCATTTGGGAATATAATATTCGAAAGTGACTTAATTGAAGTAACATGTTGTCAAAGCAACATCTCTTGTGGGAATTAATTAATTAACTTAAAATATTAGAAGTACTTCGTGTGTACACTAGTTCATGCGGATATTAGTCGACTCAAAGGAAGGTTAATATTTGGCTAAATTGCATGCATACTTGTGGTGGTAAACGTGTGACAATTATAAAGTTCTCAAGTGAATAATAAATCAATCCGGATTTATTATTTGACAAGAGTTATTGTCAATATTTGATCACTACACCAGAGTACCATTTGCAATTAATATTACTGTCCAAAGACCTTATATTAATATTGTGCTAAATATTTTGAGATGAGGTGATGCAGGAGGGTCCGAGTCAAATGCTGAGTTATCAGATAACACGTTAATGGCTCTAAGGTATCATGAGTTGGCAGATCGGGGCAAGGATGGCAAGTGATCGCGTAACTTTGGCAATTGAGCCGTGTTTCGGTAATTTGACCATAACTTTCGTTACGGTTATTAGAATCGCGATTATGACCATAATTCGAAAAGCTCGTTTCGGCGTGCACGTCGTGGCCACCGAGCTATTCTCGATGTGTGCCGTTTTCATCCTCAAATTCCGCTGATTTCCCTTTCGAATTGCTATTTTTAGTTAATTTTGCTATTTTTGGTAATATTTCGATTGCATGTTAGGATATGATTTTTAACCCGATTTGGGTTAGATTTTTTGTAGAATACTTATTTTATTCCATATTTTCGTTTGGCGTGATTTTTGAAAATTTTTCCATTTTTGGTAAAATTTGAATTTTGGCTATAAATTCCGACTTGTGGACTTATTTTGATTATTGCATGATATCATAAAAATTTCTAAACTTCAGAGACATTTCTCTGTGTTTTATGGCGTTAATCTTGTGTTCTTCCCTGTGAATTTGCTTGTAGAACTAGCCTGCGGAATAATCACTATTCTGCCCGGCGCCAGTTGGTATCAGAGCTTCAATCTTTTTCCTGGGTGAGATTTCATTAGTTCCAAGGCTGGAGGTCATGGTCGTGGTCGACGTGGACATGTTCCGATTGAGGAAGTCCAACACCATGATCGTAATATTCAGGATACCACGATTGAAGATTTGTAGAGGCAAGTTGCAGAGTTAACCCAACGCCTTGTGGCATGCGATTGGGAGGACCATGAGGTCTCTGAGCCCGAGTCTGATTCCACTGTTTTTGAAAATCCCTACCACCAACGTGATCTATTTCGGGAGCACCGTGGTCAGGGAGGAGCGTTATAGGGATCTCGATTTTCGCTTGGATTTGCCCGAATTTTTGGTACATTACAGGCTAAGGGATTTATCGACTGGATAAATGAAGTGGAACGTATCTTTGAATACAAGGAAGTGTCGGATCGTGTAAAAGTAAAATTGGTTGCCATCAAACTCAAGGGCAGGGCGTTTGCTTGGTGGTAACAGTTAAGACGTTCACGGGATAGGCAGGGCAAATCCAAGATCGCTGATTGGGAGAAGATAAAGAAAAAGATGAAAGGTCACTTTCTTCCCTTCGGTTATATTCAAACCTTATTTCAACGATTTCATACGTTGAGGCAGGGTTTGAGATCAGTTGATGATTACACAGAGGAGTTTTACCGGTTGGTCGCCCGAAATGACTTATCTAAGACGAAGGAATAGATGGTAGCACGGTACTTGGGAGGGTTGCGCCAACCTCTGCAGGATGTCCTCAGCCTTCACTCACTGTGGATAGTGTCGGAAGCATATCAGCGTGCACTTGTTGTTGAAAAACAGCAGAACATGAGGCTAGTAATCAGGAACGATCAGAATTTGGTGGTTCGTAAGAGTTTACTGACTCCCAATGGCGATTCAGGAGACGATTGGTTGAGGACCAATATTTTCCATACGACTTGCACAGTTGCTGATAAAGTCTGTAAAATGATCATTGACAGTGGCAGTTGTGAGAATGTAGTGTCCGATGAGGCTGTCCAGAAATTGCAGTTGAAAATCGATCGTCATCCCAAACCATATAAGTTGTCGTGGCTGAATAAGGGCAGTGAGGTAACCGTAGATAGGCGATGTCTTGTCTCTTTTTCAATTGGTAGCAAATATTTTGATATTTTTGGTAATATTTCGATTGCATGTTAGGAAATGATTTTTAACCCGATTTGGGTTAGATTTTTTTGCAAAATACTTATTTTATTCCATATTTATGTTTGGCGTGATTTTTGAAATTTTGTCATTTTTGGTAAAATTCGAATTTTAGCTATAAAATCCGGCTTGTGGACTTATTTTGATTATTGTGTGATATAATAAAATTCTCTAAACTTCAGAGACGTTTTCTCTGTGTTTTCCGGCGTTAATCTTGTGTTCTTCCCAGTGAATTTGTTGATAGAACTAGCCTGCAGAATAATTACTATTCTGCCCGACGTCATGAGGTTTACCATTATTTGAATTTATTAATTGTTTAATACGAATTCCTATATGAACATATTAATTAAGTTTTCTATTCAGTTAATCCATCAACTTCTTCAATATCTGCCTACATCAATTCTATTCCTGTGCTAGAACCAACATTTAAGGTCTAGAAAGAGAACGTTCAGATCGTTCTTAGTTTCATGGACTTAGACCATGTGTTAAGGACTGAACAACTTGCTGCACTTACGGATAAAAGTTTCACTGATGAAAAAAATGGACTTTGATCGGTGTGATCGTTCAAACCGCATGAGTCTTACAATCATAAAACGTGGTATTCCAGAATCATTTAGAGGTGCTGTGTCCAATAAGGTAATTACTGCCAATAAGGTAATTACTGCAAAGAGTGATAAGACTGAAACTAGTACACTTTTGGCGAACTTAGTTTAACTAAGGTATAAAGGTAAATGAAATATTCGGGAGTACATTATGGAGATATCTTATATTACTTCAAAATTAAAGACACTAAAGCTTGAGCTATCTGATGAGTTGCTCATATATTTAATTTTGATTTCTATTCTTGCATAATTCGATTAATTAAGGTCAACCACATCTGTCAAAGGGGAAAGTAGGGTCTCGGAGTCTAACCAGCAAACTGCGTCTATAACAACATTTATATTCTCATTGCTTATCAAAAGATGGATCTTTGGAAGATCATCTGTCTATATTGGATGAAATTTGGTTTCTATTTCTATATTGGACAAATTTGATTACTCTTGTTCAATTGAAAATAGCCAGTTTGATCTTTTTCTTAATTCAAGTATTGTGGGTACTAGTTCTTTATCTAGTTATGATAATCTATATTTATTTAATACGGTTGTCTCTTATAAAGAAACTTCGTATATAAATTCACGTGGTATTAAGCACAAATTAATCAATGAGAATTCTGTTTTGTTATGACACAAACGATCAGGTCACTTCTCTCAAAAGAGAATGTAAAATCTTGTGTCAGAAGGAATTCTTGATTTCCTTAATTTTTCAGAATTAAATGTTTGTGTAAATTGCAAAAAGGAAAAACAAACAAACACAAGGAGATTAGGTGCCATAGGACTTCGGATGTCTTAGAACGAATTTATACAGATATCTGTGGATCATTCCCTCCAAATTCTTGGAATGGTCAACAGTCATTTATTACATTCATAGACGGATTTTTTTTAATAGATCTATAAAACCTTAATCCAAAAAATTTGACTTTATATGAAGAAAAACTTTAATTATATCATAATCCATCCAATAACATGCTTGATTTCATGTAATATAATTTCAAATTCCATAAAACAACGTGTGGATCAAATAATCCAAAAATTCAGAATTTTTATAACTTTGATTTCTCAAGAATCAATCATGGAGTGACTCTGATACCACTTGATAGAAAACAATAAAATGATTATCAATCCATATGCTTTAATCAAAGCCTTTCACAAATAAAATATAATACATACTCCATGTTGAATCTGAGAAAATATTAAAATAGCGGAAGCATACCTTAATCCATATTATTTGATTGTTTGAATGGATTACGATCTTCCAATTGATTGGTGGTCTTTTCTTGAATTTCAATTTCTGTTGATGGGGATGCAGAGAATTTGAAGAATACCAACAAATGAAGACCATAACCATATAAAATAATAGTAACTGAATAGTCACTATCTTGCAGTTGTTTCAAATTGGCCCCTCATCAATTTAAAACAACACTTCGATCTCTACACTATATTTACATGAAACCTAATACTCATTAGTCAAAATTAACTTTAATGGACCACTTTAATTGATTAATATTTTTTAAACAATAGCACCACACATTTTAATATATTACATGTGTGGCCCCCATATGTTGAATTTTCCAACAAATACTTCAATGTTTTCAAAACTAAACATCATGCTTAATAGGAAATAAATCATAATTTTCAGGACTCTAAATTTTAAAACACTTAAAAGGAAAAAAAAAAAAAAATTAAATTTACATCTATGATATTTCCATCAATTCGTGGCACAATGACATCACCAATTACAACTCAGACTTTTCCAATTCACACCTATGAATATTTCAAAAGTTCCAATAGCTCTTGTAATAGAGTTATGGATAAGTAATTTATTGATAAACAATTAAACAAGTTACAAACATATCAAGGAAACTCTTACTGTCTAACCAAATTAAACAATTCCAGAATTAAAGGTGGTTACAGTAACATTGCGATAGAATTTCCATCACAAGGATAGAAAGGAAGCATCATGTTTATTTTTTGAAAACCGTGGAATACGAACAAAGTCAAGGGGCAGATGGTGTAGGAATGCCGCCACCAGCTGGATTCGGCACCTCTACCCCCGGGTTAGGCACGAATGTGTCGTCGCCACCAGGAATATTGCTGCCACCAGCTCCACCAGTCGAACCACCAAAACTGGGGATAGAAAAACCATTTCCTCCATTTGTGCCAGTGATGGGATTGTAGGTAAATGGATTGACAATGGTGCCCTTCTTGGGGACCATATAGCGGCCTAAACCTGGAACCAGCACCGTGCCATCATAGCCGAACCATTGAGGCTGCTTTTTATCTTCTTTCAAGTCTTTTGGGATATCGCGGCCTGCATAAGCATATCCTGCTATAGAGAGGAAAATGCTGAGCACGAAAAGGAAAGAGAGTACTCCACAACGAGCATTGAAACCCATTTTTCCAAACATAAAAACGAGAGCGAATATCTATGAAGAAGTCGAAAAATGTTGTGATGGACAAGTATGGGGAGATGAGGGTTCTTATGGTTAAGGCAATGGGGAGTGTTTTGGCGGTGAGTTAAGAAGGGGTGTTTTGTGGTAGATGCAAAGCAGATATTACACAGATATGATTGGATTTTATTGATCCATACTGATACAAGCTGTTTGAGCGGCTAATAAATGCAAGCTCATATTTTTTGTATATCATTTTTTATTTCGGTACAATTTTTGATTGTGCGTAGCTTCAAAACTAAGCCCATGTGTCGTGATCGTTTTTGTGTATCAGATCGGGTAAAGATCTTGGCATCACGCCATAGCGAATAGCAGCTTCAAACTCTCTTCTCAAGGATGCATTTGTCGAGGCATTACAAGTGTTGGAATAAGAGAACTCTCATTGAGAACGATAGAAACCTATAATTAGTTAAGCATATTTTTGGCAAGTGTTTATAAACAAATATAATTGAGTGGTGGATAATCGAAAATAATTGAGCGTTCATATTTGAAATAAAATGACACTAGACAGGGATCTTTGAAACGTAGCAATTGTTGGGTCCGTATGATACAGGATTCAAATCGAAAAATGATTTCACGACAAAAGATTGACTTCTTAATGGATTTATTTACTGGAGAAAATACAGAGACTCAATGTTACAAATAGAAGGTTGGGGTTCTAATGCTTTATTTAGCAAGAGTTAAAAATGTCCTTTTTTTTTTACGAAATGAAGTATTTTCCGCGAGAACAATATAATACTGTAGATTAGAGTACAGACAGTTAACTGCATTCTGTTGAGTGTCAGTAGTATTATTTATTTGGATAATTTCACTTGTACATCAAGTGGTGTACTTAAGGGATTACACCCCCCTCACATGGGGGGTGGAACCAGCTTGAATAATATTTTTTTATTCAAGTGGGTCTCACCCCCTATGTGAGGGGATGTACACCTCGATGTACCGCTAGCATCATCCTATTTATTTTGACTTCACTCTCACTGTAGAGATATAAGAATGAAAAATATTAGAGCCGAGCTGGGGTACCAAGCTTTGGTTCACAAGCTGGTACCCGGCTCTCTCACATTGGGGGGGGGGGTGGTACATTTTTGGGGGTTTTTTTTATTGAGGTGGGACCCACCTCATTGCGAGTGGGAGGCTTTACCAGGCCTTTTCCAAGCATGGTAAAGAAGAGAAATCCAAAATATTATTCATAATTAACATTATCTCGTTTTACGTGACATATACATGCAATTTGTTATTTAATGTATGAGATAAAAAAAAATTACAACATTAATACATCAAATAACAAAATGTCATATGTATGCCTTGCAGGACAACTCCATGTAATCTTCACTATGAAGACATTACTCTATGCCCCCCATTCGGCTTTCGATTCACTGTTTGAAATTTTAATGGTTGTAATAATATATTTTTTTCAAAAAATGTGTGGTTAAATTTTTTTTTTTGAATTACGTGTAATATTATTTTATTAAAAAATGTGTGATATGCTATCAGACTCACAGTTGTCACCACGTGTCATCATGTGCTTCCGTGCCTAGGTAAAAAAAATTTAGGGTGCGTTTAATTTCGTTTATTTTTCATGAAAAATGTCAATTTTCACCAAAATTCCTATTTTGAAGTATTTGATTGTTGTTTTTTCTATTGAAAATATTATCCAACTTTTGAAAATATGGATAATTTTTCATTTTTTAAGGAAAATATTTTCTTTTGAAGGAGTAGATTTTTATTTTGAGATATGCTACATGTACATAATTTGGGTTACCTAATGTTGTCTACCCTCTCACATGGGGTGGACCCCATATGAATAAAATATTTTGGAAAACTTTCTCAATCTTGACAAAATATAACAAATATATCATTAAGCTTTTTTTTTTTTCAGTATAATCCATCCCTAACATTTAAATTATGTATCAAAACTTGTTCTTCCTTTCATTTTGGCCTTTAAATGATGAATTTTTTCTCATCTTTAAATGAACATAAAAAAAAGCAATAAACAAAAAAATTATGAAAAATTGCTAAGGGAATCACATATTATTTTTAAAAGTACAAATAGATTACACTTAAAATTAAAATTACATATTAACACATACAAAAAATAGTTTTGAAAAAGTAAGGGACCGTTCTCTTTGTGTTTCAATTTTCTATTTTGAGTTTTGAATTCGTTTTGTATTTTGTATTTTGAGTGTCTGTTTTGAAAATATTGAAAATGTGTTCTTTTCGCCATTCCGAAAAATTGTTTCTGAAAACACAACTTTAGAAAACTCGTTTCCTTTGGATTTTTTTTTTGAAATCAACCAATCACCACCACTGCAAACAACAACCAGTCACCACCGCTGGTCACCACCATCGTCGCCACCACTGCAAACAACCAGCCACTACCCGGTCACCACCGTCGGTCACCACCATCGCCACCACCACTGCAAACAGCAACCAGCCACCACCACCACCATCGCCCCACATAGTAGATTAAAAAGAGAACTTCACCACCACTGCAATCAACCAATCACCACCACTGCCATCACCAGCCACCACCACCGGTCACCACCATTGCCATCACCAACCACCGGCCACCACCATTGAAAAAACCAAAAAGCCCCCACATAGCAGATCAAAAAGAGAGAACTTCCATCGCCACCACCATTGAAAAAACCAAAAAGCCCCCACCGCTCGTCACCACCACCACTGCAATTTTCAATCAACACAACCGAAATCGAAAAACTCAAAAAACCCCAAAATTGCAGATCGAAAAGAGAGAGAACTTTACCTTTGCCCTACCAATTGGTCGCCGACGTCGAAGAGAGAGGAGGCAGAGATGGGCCAAACCACAGCAGCGTCGCGAAGAATGGGTCGCGACACTGCGTTCACGGAAGTCGTCTCCCCACGCCGGCTCCGGTACCGGCGTCCAGAGAGGAGGAAGAGAGGGCGTGGATTGGAAGAAGACGGAAGAGAGAGGATGGATTGGGTTTTGAATTACTGTACCCAAAAGGCCATTTCGCGTGTTTTCTGTTTTTGCTTGAAAATTCTTGAAAACGTGGAAAACGATGTTTTCATCATTTTGTGTTTTGTGTACAAATTTTTGGTCGTTTTCAAAAACGCGTTTTCGAAAATAGGAAAGAGAACTCGTTTTTGTTATTTTGAAAAACTGAAAACAGAAAACGACCCAAAACAGCCAAAGAGAAAGGCACCTAATCATTTCATTTTCCCATCCAAACCCACTCACCCTGCGGCCGAACACCACTTTCAAAAAAAGAAAGCAATTGCCAGTAACGGAGAGCAGAATCACTAGAGGGAATGGGCATCTCACTATTCCTCAATCATCTGTTGCAACATAACATACATTGTAGAACTCAAATCGCAACCTGATGCAAAAACACCAAAAATCGTAACTAAACTCCACGTATATAATCGCTCATTTGACAACATCACCATTACTCTTCACCTCTCCAATTAAGTATCTATTTCATAAAAAAAAAATCCTTCAAGTTGTGACCCTATAATTCTTCAATTACCCATTTTTCACCCTCGAATCCATGGCTGCCTTTAGGGTTAATTTTCCTACACTCCCCATCCCCTACACCCCGCCACCACACCTAAGCTCCAAAACCATTTAGGATTTCCCATGAGTTTGATGCATGGACTTCCAAGATGATGTCATGTGTCATTCATCCAATGTTAAACAACAATGCTACATGTATAATGGATGATGACAATTGAGGATCACATTTTTTTAAAACTCATTTTAAATCGCACATTCTCTTATAAAATTATTATACATGTATTTAAAAAACTTTACCTTACTTCTTAACTACACACTCTTTAAAAAAATCATTTTGCATAATACATTTTACCGCAAGAATGGGGATCAAACGGGGGCAAAATCTCCCACTTAAATGTCACTTATAGGGAATGCTATTTTACGCTCTTAATAGTAACTTAGCTTGGTATTTTCTCTTGCACAACATCGTACACTTCCTTGTGGCTTACATCTATTGTTCATCTCACACCCAATTCTACATTCATAGTTGACGACTTTACGTTGGAGTGCTTGTGGCCACCTCCCCCACTCATGAGAAATTCAAGCGTATCTAATGGTCGTCTCAGTCTACAGAGCCTTATACTTTAACGTGAGTGGAGTCGAGATTTGTTGGCCACGCTTTCAAGTTGGAAATTGTGGTCAATACTTGTAATATGCAGGTTTTCTTATAGCTGGAAATGGGAGCTTTAACAGCTAATAGTTCGAGAGTATGAAATTTTTAGTGTTCGCGTAGAAGAAATAATTACTTCGTCGAATATGATAGCAATTAAGGGCAATTTTGTTGTCAACAATAAATATAAAAGAAATTGGGAAGGGTTTGAGACTTCAATCATCAATCAATATTTGCATTAAGAAAAGATAAAGTTTTTCCTGTAGGTTAGGCCTTTACAATCAACCGTTTGAGTAGCAAACTGGAAGTGCGTTATCTGTTATGAACAAAAGTAGGGTGGTGTGCACCGACAACGGTGCGGAATATGAAATGTTTGAGTAGCAAACTGGAAGTACAGTATTTGTTATGAACAAAATTAGTGTTGCGTCGATATCGGCAACTGTGTGATTGCAGCAGTAGTTAACTAGCCATATCACATATGTGGGGTGGGTGTACTTGGTTTGGGGAACATGATTATGTTTATTGGGGATGAGCGGCATCCTTGATATCCCCCATCTGCTCTGCCCTGGTCCTGGTGAAGGAGGTTAATTGCAGGTTATGCCTCAAAGGGTACATAGTGGAAGACTGCTTGTATACTTACACTCATCCAATGGTCAAATCCATATTTCAGGATTCGAACCCTTGAAACGATAGTTTCAAGCAAAACTGGAGTTTCATGGCCGAGTGGTGGTGGTTTGGAATGGGGAGTGCGGTAAATGGGGAAGAAGACATTTTTTTCCTTCTAAATTATTATTTAAATTTATGTTAATATATATATATATATATATATATATATATATATATATATATATATATATATATATATTTAAGTTTGTAAATGAAATTTATTTGGTTTTTTTGAATATTCACGGGACTCTTCGACAATCTTCTTTATTTTTTATTATTTTATTGCTTCTTTTTATTTATTTTTATTTTAAAAGGAGGATAATTTGTCGAGTGAATTGTTTCAAAAATCACTGAACTTATACATGGTCACGGACTGCTCATCGAATTTCATTGTGATTCGAAGTAGTTATTCAACTTTTCCATTTACCTCTCCATCCATCACCGTCAAAAAATCCATCCATTAGGTATTGACGTGGCGGACGGAAATCCTAGTTGGCGATTAACAGTTGTTCAATTCTGGCCTCTTTTGACAACTCAGCAAAATCATGTCTCTCAAACACGATTTTGCCCTCAAAAAATAAAAAAAATTAAAAAAATGAAAACAGCAGACATCGTCGACCACCATTTCCAACGGCAGGACCTTCCCTCCCCGATCTCCCTCCTCAAAATCAACCACACTCACCACCACCAACTAAACCACATCGCCAACGCCCATATCCACACCAATTGACAGCAAATTCGCAATTTAACAGAAGAAAAAATGGGGCAGATTTCATAAATGGCTAAAAAGTGGGCAGATTTTGATTCGAAAAATTGGAGCGAGTAATGTATCAATCGATTCAATTGAGGAGTTACCCAATATAGTATTGACTTGCTGAAGGTTCTACCGGGTCCAATTTGTAGCAATAACATTACTTTGCCCGTCAATTGGAGGCGGATTCACCAAACTATATGCTTGAAATTTGGGGCTGAAAATTTTGCATTGTTGCACTATTTGATGAAAAAAAACCATGGTTAGATGCGCCTTGGTGTGTAGAAGAGGCCCATATGTGTTGGGCATGATGGGTGTAATCGGAAGGGTGGTTGTGGCCAAGTTTTTAGGCTGCGAAAGGGCTGATTTTGTGGCTATGGAGGTGCATTTGGGTCCGGCGTGAGGTTGGGATGGTGGTCGGGAATTTGTTGGGCGGGTGACACCGATGCCGGTGGTGGTGATGCTCGACAGCGTAGGGGGCGGGATGGTGGTTTTTTGGAGGTGGAAGTCGGCGATGACAGAGGGAAGGTTATGCCGATTGTTTTCGATTTTTCCTATTTTTTTTTTATATTTTATAAAATATGTTTAAAAAAAAATAAAAAATCCACATGTATAATATTTGTTTGATTTGATACTTAGTTAACGTCGTTAATCGCCACCTAGGATTTCCGTCCGTCACGTCAACGCCCAATGGATGGATTTTTTTACGGTGATGGATGGAGAGATAAATGACAAAGTTGAGTGAGTACTCTGAACCACAATGAAGTTCAGTGAGCAGTCTGTGACCATGTATAAGTTCAGTGATTATTGAAACAATTCACTCATAATTTGTCAGTTAATAAACAACGAGTATTGCTACATAATTATAAGGTTGAAAATTGGTTATACTGAAATAAAAGTTGGAGTGTAGATTTGTTATATTTTGTAAAGATTTATCCCTTGTTTGACATCCTTCAAATTTAAAAACACTGTTTTGATTAATATTTTTTTAGAAAATACGTGGTTAAAAAATAGAAATTTTTTTTAGGTTTATGTATATAATATTTTATTATGTGAATGTGTATTTAAAAATAAGTATGAAAAATAAATTAAATTGAAGTAAAGAAGGTCACACTGGAGAAATAGAAGTGCAAATTTCCCTAAAAAAATTATAGATTAATCACGTAGTTACAACTATAGTCGTTCCACTGCTTGGCCATGGTGGTTGAACTAGGGTCAATGCTTGTACTCATCAATTTTCACCCATGACGATCAAACGAATTAAAAATTAATTCAGAATATAAAACGTCGTCGCTTATTTGTCGCCGACAACCCAAATGGTAATAATGCAAATTTATAAATTTCTGAAAAAACTGTCCCCTCCATAAATCCGCCATTTTTATCTTCTTCAGCAGCTCTTGCTCTCAGTCTGGCCATGAAAGTTTAACATTATTCATGAAAATCTAATTAGCCTTAACGAATTCACACACAGAGGCCTTGTAAGATTTTTGTTTGTCCAGAGTTTTTTGAACATGGTTTCTGTAGAAGAATCACAGTCGCATTCTCTTCCCTACTCCAATGCCAGTACCTGTACGCGCATCCCCCAAACACGCATTAACTATTACACGCCACCGCCATCTTCAGCCAAAGTCCCCTGTTCAATGGGCCGCTCCATGCGCACCGTCCGGTCCAACCTCTTTCAGACCGAAAGGCCTGATAAGTCGCCTGCCATTTTTGAAAACTTGACCGACTCGGTTATTGACCTCCGACTCGACGAGCTCGCTAATAAATCGCCAGTTAATTTGATAACCTCTTGCCCCGAAGACATTGATTTTTTTTTTTTGATGTCTCTCAGGCTATTAGTGACTTCTCAGCGTGCTCCAGTGATATATCTGGAGAACTCCAGCTACTTGCAGGCCTCCTCACCTCTACAGATGCCGGATTGAATTCGGAGCCCGAGCTTGAGCTGTCATCGGGCTTTTCCACGGAGATTATTGAGAATTTTTCGCCTGAAGACCTACAACGTACTATTAAACTATGTGTTGATGGGTTACAGTCTTCTTCCATTGCAGCGAGAAGGTTAGCAGCAGCTAAATTAAGAATATTAGCCAAGAATCGGGCTGATAATCGAGAATTAATTGGGGAGTCTGGGGCAGTACCGGCTCTGATCCCACTTTTCTGGTGCTCTGACCCGTGGACCCAGGAACACGCAATCACCACGCTGCTCAATTTATCCCTCCATGAAAACAATAAAAGCCTAATCACAAATGCAGGAGCTGTAAAATCCTTAATTTACGTACTAAAAATCGGCACAGAAACGTCAAAGCAGAATGCAGCTTGTGCTTTGCTGAGCTTGGCTTTGATTGATGAGAATAAATTGTCAATTGGGGCTTGCGGAGCTATACCTCCATTGGTGGCCTTGCTCATACATGGGTCAAATAGAGGGAAAAAGGATGCTTTAACGACACTGTATAAGTTGTGTTCGGTGAAGTTTAATAAGGAGAGGGCAGTGCTATAAGGCCATTGATTGGCCTTGTTGAGGAGCAGGTAACGGGATTGATAGAAAAGGCGATGGTGGTGTTGAGTAGTTTGGCAGGGATTGAGATGGGACGCAAGGCAATAGTTGAAGAAGGTGGGATCGCCGTCCTCGTGGAGACTATTGAGTATGGAAGTGATAGGGGGAAGGAGTTTGCTGTTTTGACTTTGTTACAGTTGTGCGGGAAGAGTGCTAGGAATCGGGGATTGCTTGTTAAGGAAGGAGGCATTCCGCCTCTGGTTGCACTGACCCAGACTGGGACTGCCAAAGCCAAGCATAAGGTGAGATTTCTGTTAATATCCCTATAATTTCTGTTAAAAAGTTGTGATTTTTATTATTAGGGTCCGTTTGATTGTAAGGGTGGAAAATGAGTGGAAAAAAAATATTTTACGGGGAATTGATTTTCCTAGAAAATGTTTTATTGGGAATTGTAATTAATTGTGTTTGATTGATATAATTTTTCATGAAAAATGTTGAAAGTTTGGTGTCTATTTGACTTCGTTTTTTATGGAATTTGCCCATTAAAGTGATAATTTTTTCTACCATTGGGTCTAAAATTTGTTCCAATTGTAAAAAAAAAAATTTACCATACTGAATATAATTCGTTTGACTTTGTTTTGCATGGAAGTTGTCAATAAAAATGACAATTTTTTGTACCAACTACTAATATCATAGTAATCAATTTGTACCCACACACACACATTACATCAATAACTTGTGTGATTAGATACTATAGTATTGTGATATTAATACATTATTAGCCTGGAAAATGGAAAATTTTTAGAAATTATGATGACTTCTGAAAGCTGAACGTTAGCATTATGGAATTATTAGTTTTGTGATTTTGTTTCATTGTTACCAACTTTGGTTGTTTGTTACTCATAATTGGGTATGCGATATCATGATTCTCTAGAAATTCTCTAGGTCGGTCTTACTCTAGCATTATATATAGAAATAATTAACTTCCACACAATATTGATTTCAATATCTGCGAAGAATGATATTGATGATTGTTGGTTGTTTTGGCAGGCTGAAACACTTCTTGGGTACCTGAGAGAATCAAGACAAGAAGCTTCTACTTCAAGTCCTTAAAGAGAGGTACTTGAGATGGTTTAATAGTATATTGTATATAGGAAGTGTTTGGATGGAATTGTACATTGGTTGTGTAATTTGCTAGTTTATGAACATGTAAACTGGAAGAATTTGTAGAAGCAGGCTTGTAGAAGTTTTACCTTTTTGTTGGATTCTACTAAGCCACGTTGAAGTTACACTTCATCTTGTAGGCTTATCCGACTATACATTGTGCACTTCCTCTTTGAAGTCGCTTTGAAAGGTGAATTTTCCTTAATGACTAATATCTTGAGTTAGCTCTTGATATCACAACCATCTGGAGTAGGATTAAGTTAGTGTTCCTTGACCGCTAAGTCTTTTTTTTTTTTTTTACGTCGACCAGCCTACAATGTGTCCTTAATTTGTTAAGAGAGATGCTGCTTGTACAGAAATAAAATCAACATAAAATTCACAGAAATAGACTCACATGTGGGTCCCGTGCAATTTTTTTTTTAAAATACACGATGAGGCCCACTGTTTGTGTGTATTCTGGTGAGTTTATGTGGTTTTCTCTATGTACAAGGAGCAAAACACATTTGTTAAATGGGTATCTCTATTTTTTCTCTCGTTATTATTGTAATTATTATTTATTACATTCGCTGGTGGAGTAGCTGTGTTGGATTTTGCTGGTCTTACAGTTTTGGCTCACAGTAATTTTGACAGTCTTTTGAATTTGTTGACGTGGCAATGACCCGGCCCAACTAATCAAAACTCACCCGGCCTAGTACAATTGAAAAGCGGTAATTTCCTAAAGGATCCCATTTCCCACCTTCCCCAAATCTCCCCCCTAATTTTTCACCGCCATTCCCCCCTCCCCCCCCCCCCCGACGAATATTTGGCCCACCAACCCTCCCCGTCACTGCGCTTCCCGTCGATTCCAGCCACGCTTGTGCCCGCCGGTGGTGTCGTCGTCCTCCCCATCCCTGGTCTCCCCAGCCGCGGTCGGTTTAAACGAAAATCAGAAAGAGAAGAGGCAAATCGGAGTTCAGCCTGTCGGTGGTGTCGCCGTCCTCCCGGTCCCTGGTAACCTATCCATTCGTTTCTCTCATTTTTTTTTTTTACTATTAGTACAAGAGTTTTGCTGGTATAATCCTGCTTGGGGCGAGGACTGAGTTCGAGTAATGGTGACTCCACATAGGCATAGATGGTTGGAGTTTCGAATTGTTGTGTAATGGTGACTATGGGATATGTAATTTTTTGGCTTGTGTTCGATAATTTCCAGTTGCTCTGTAATGCCATAGTTGGTTGAATTCTCCAGGAGTTTCAAATTGCTGTGAATGGGGTGAAATGTTTCTGCAGAAAGTTAATTTTCTTGGATTGACAGTCTTTTTTGGATCTCTATCCACATATTTCTGAAAATGATAAATTGGTCAATATGTAGTTACTGAAGAAAGGATTAAGGTTATGTACAATTGAAATTCTCCCAAGTAAAACTAAAATAAGTCCAGCCAATGCTTTTACTTGTATGTATTCACGTCAAAATTGAAAATTGCACAGAAATGTTAATGTGAAAGGGGGAAAATGTGATTTGCATGATTGAGTATTAAAAATTGCACATAAATCTTAATGTGAAAGGGGGAAAATGTTATTTGCATGATTGAGTATTATAAGTGAGTTATTAACAATGAATATGTCTTACTTTGATATAGGAAAAGAAACAATGGAAGTATTGGATGATGAAGTATGTGTAGAATCCAATGACGTTCAGTTGATGGATAATGCAGTCAACTTGGAAGATGATAACGATAATTTAGCAACAGATGTTACGATAGTGCCTGAGGTGGGAATGCAGTTCAACGATGAAAAAGAGTTGTTTGACTTTTACAAACGATATGCGTACGAAGTAGGTTTTCCGGTTAGGAAAAGGAATTCCAAAAAGGGTGAGAATGGATTAGTGAGATATGTTACACTGACATGTAGTCGGGAGGGAAGATCAAGGAGCAATAGCAGTGCTTCGTTGAAGCCGCATCCAACAGTTCAGATAGGTTGCAAAGCGAGGCTAACTGCTTCCTCAGACATTCGTGGAATATGGAAAATTTGCACGGTTGACCTCGAACATAATCATAAAACAAGCCCGTCAAAGTCCAGGTTGTATAGATGCAATCGAAAATTGAGTGCACATGTAAAATGAAAGTTAGAAGTGAACGATATGGCTGGAATTCCTTTACACAAGAGTTACAACTCTGCAGTAGTTGAAGTCGGTGGGTATGAGAATATGACTTGTATTGAAAAGGATTGTCGAAACTATGTGGAAAATGTGAGGCGACTAAGACTAGGTGAAGGAGATGCAGCGGCAATACAATCATACTTTTCAGAAATGCAAGCACGTTGCAATGGGTTTTACTTTTCTATGGACTTAGATGATGAGTCACGGCTTAAGAATCTATTTTGGGCAGATAATAGGTGTAGGCAAGCATATAAGGAATTCGGGGATGTCGTTACGTTCGATACCACTTACCTCACTAATAAATACGACATGCCTTTTGCCCCATTTGTTGGAGTAAATCATCATGGACAATCAACACTGCTTGGATGTGGGTTGCTATCGAACGAGGATACAAATACCTTCGTTTGGTTGTTCAAAACATGATTGTTGTGTATGCACGGTAAATCTCCTAATGGAATAATTACTGATCAAGATAGGGCTATGCAAAATGCAATTGAAATAGTGTTTCCAAATACGAGGCATGAATGGTGTTTGTGGCACATATTAAAGAAGTTGCCTGAAAAGTTTGGTTACCACGTGGATAAGAACTCAATATTTTCTTGTATACATGGATTAGTCTATGACTCGCAGTTCGTTGAAGAGTTCGAGGAAGGTTGGAGAGTGATGATTGATACGTATAACTTACATGATCATAAATGGTTGTCCGGGTTGTATGAGAATAAGGGTCGATGGGTGCCATGTTATTTGAAAAATAGTTTCTGGGTAGGGATGTCAACAACTCAACGTAGCGAGAGTACGGATGCGTTCTTCGATGGGTATGTACATTCTAAGACATCCTTGAAGCAATTCGTCGAACAGTACGAACGAGCATTAAGAAATAAGGTTGAAAAGGAGTTCCAAGCAGATTTCAAATCTTATTCACAGATGGTACCGTGTGCAACGAAATATGAAATGGAAAAGCAATTCCAATCAGTTTATACCATATCCAAGTTTTAGGAATTTCAAGATGAGATTACTGGGAAGGTTTACTGCGATGTTGTATCTGCATCGGATGGATGTTCCGGTAGGACGTACCAGGTCGAGGAAGATGTCATTTATGACGAAAAAGTGAGGAAGAAAAAATTTTATGTGGTGTTTCGTGCAGAGGAGTGCAATATTATTTGCAGTTGTCATCTCTTTGAGTTTCGGGGTATTTTGTGCAGACATGCCATATCGGTGTTGATGCGTAATGGGCGTCAATACCTGATAGATACATATTGAGGAGGTGGATGAGAGATGTTTGTAGAGCCCACACAAGGGTTGTCGTGAACTATGATGGTTTGGTTAGCACTCCTGGGCAGATGAGGTATGACAAAATGTGTGCAGAATTTTCTACGTTAGCAGACATTGTCGCTGAAGATGAGGATCGATCCCGTGCGATAGTTGATTGGATTCGGTCACAATCCAAAGAGCTAATGTCTACGAATTTGATTTGTGAGAGTAATAACATTTCCCTGCTTAGTTTGCATTTAGGATCTCAATATAGAGTATCACAAGATACATGTGAAGGAAGTATACAAGATCCTCAGTGTTCGAAAAGAAAAGGGGCGCCAAAGAAATCTCGTAACAAAAGCCCATTGGAGTTACATTCAAAGAAATCAAAGGTATTATGTTCTTCTTTTTTAATTTTTTGCCTTCATTATCCAAACAAATAGAGAATATACATTATTTTACTATCGTGCAGACGCCTAGACCGAGATCGAGAAAAACAAGTCTTGGCCAAGATTCACATGTCATTCAGACAGCCCAACAAGCAGTATATTCCATACCCACACCCTGGCCATATTCACAAATGATATTTGTAAGTAAATAGATTAATTCGTTAAACTTAAAGGCCTCATTATTTTCTAACATTTTCATTTCGCATAGTTTTCTCATGAAATTTATATTTTGGACTGATTCTTCTTGCAGCCATTCCAACCACTGATATCACCTCCTCAAAGTATCGTACCCGATTGGATGTCAAGTACCACCCAGGCCATTCCACAGGGTACTGTTGTTGCAGGTCCGTCCGCTTACATTCATACTCCAACGTCTGGAATGACTTATCAAGCAGCTAGTTCTGAAATGGACGGTCAACTACATGGTTCTTCAATAAGACCATTTTTCAATCGTATCAATGAACATCAATGAGCACGTGTATTTTAGTAATGGAAAAACATAATGTTTGTACTGATTTGCAGCTGTAAGTTATGTTTATTTCAGATTGTAATGACTTGTTGATGACTTACCCTTTATAAGTTGTGTTTATTTCAAATTGTAATGGCTTTTATGTTTGTAAATAGCTCGAATGTGTTAGTGAACTTAAATGAGCAAAATGGCCAAATTCATTTGCAAACAAGTTTTTGTAAGAATAACACTTTCATCAGATGTCAGTAAAAGTTAGATACTTGCCATCGAAACTTTCACAAGCTTCATTTTCACAAAGTACAAACAACTACAAACTTCGTTTTCACAAACTACGAACTCCAACAAACTTCATTTTCAAAACTACAAACTTCATTTTCACGTTCAAATTCACATCGAAATGAGCTAATTTTTCGTCAGATACATCCCTTTCAAGTACCATTCTAGTACATCAAAGTTTAGATAACGTCATCCAAAACTCTTTTCCCCTTATACATCTTTATGTTGAGTGAAATCTCCAAGTCTTTCTCATCCATTAGCTTGGCAAGAGTTTTCAACATACGTGACAAATCATCGATCGGCTCACCTCCGTTTGTAATGCCACTTGTTTCACCGTGATCGTGCAACGGACATTTATCGTTTGGCTCATTTTTACACCATTTGAAATACTTGCAATCGCGGGTACAGCAATGAAACAGTAGCCCTTTATGTTCATTGTTCTTTTCGACCTCCATCCACTTGATGTAGCCCGCACGACAATTTGGACACATTATCTTTTTTGGGCATTCCGATATCATATGACCAACCTGTCTACAACTATGACAAATTCCCCTATTCTTTCCTGCCATCGGAGTAGTCTTAAACCAAGCTGGCACAAATAATATATACCATCTGCCTGCACAAGAAACTGGTTACAAACCCTTTTATCAGGTTATCCACAGATGATAATCAGATAAAGGCAACAGAGAAGCTGGAATCAAAGGCAACAGATGATAATCATACAAAGGCAACATAGAACATACTGTAATGAAATTAGAAATATCCATTGATGGCAAATATCAAACAGCAATAAAAAATTATTTCACCCCGTTCACAACAATTCGAAACTCCTGGAGAATTCAACCAACTATGGCATTACAGAGCAGCTGGAAATTATCGAACACAAGCCAAAAAATTACAAATCCCATAGTATTACGTTCACAACAATGACCTTGCTGGAGAATTCAACCAACTATGGCATTACAGCGAAGCTGGAAATTATGCCAAAAAAATAAAAATCCCATTTCACCCCGTTCACAACAATGACCTCGTTGAAGGAAACCAATTTGTTCACAACAATCCCATTACACAACAATTCAAAACTCCGACCATCTATGCCTATGTGGAGTCACCATTACTCGAACTCAGTCCTCGCCCCAAGCAGGATTATACCAGCAAAACTCTTGTACTAATAGTCAAAAAATAAAAAAAAAAATGAGAGAAACGAATGGATAGGTTACCAGGGACCGGGCGGACGGCGACACCACCGACAGGCTGAACTCCGATTTGCCTATTCTCTTTCTGATTTCCGTTTAAACCGACCACGGCTGGGGAGACCAGGGATGGGGAGGACGGCGACACCACCGGCGGGCACAAGCATGGCTGGAATCGACGGGAAGCATAGTGACGGGGAGGGTTGGTGGGCCAAATATTCGTCGGGGGGGAGGGGGGAATGGCGGTGAAAAATTAGGGGGGAGATTTGGGGAAGGTGGGAAATGGGATCCTTTGGGAAATTACCGCTTTTCAATTGTACTAGGCCGGGTGAGTTTTGATTAGTTGGGCCGGGTCATTGCCACGTCAACAAATTCAAAAGATTGTGAAAATTACTGTGAGCCAAAACTGTAAGACCGGCAAAATCCAACTGTGTTTTGTTCTGCGGTACAAAGAGGGCCATTTTTTTTTGAATCTTGGTTTTGATGTAGTGTCGGTGCTTTACCATGTACTTGGTTCATGTACCTTTTTTTTTTTTTTAAAGTTTTTATATTTAGACTTACAATTTTGGATATGTAGAAATTCACTCCACCTTGGTGCCAATCACAATTCTTCCTACTGCGATGCCATTGAATTATAGAAAAAGTACCTTGAACTCTTTTTATAAGATTCATTCCCTATTCGAACATTATTTACTTCTACCACGAGACTTAATTTCTTAATTTTTTTTCCTTTTTCTGTTTTATTATCAAACAATAATTCAATTTTTCATTTTTATTTAGCAAATTTAGGTTAAACCCAAAAGAAATTGCATTGCGCCAGTCTTCTTCGAGGCCTGCCAGTGCATCTTTAAGCACGAGAGTTCGACAATAAAACTAAATTTTCAAAATATATACGTACAACTAGATCATATAGTACTTATATAACATGTGATTCATACATGACCTGCTAATGTGGGGGAAGCCCCGATAGTGTTGGTGATGAATGTTAAAATATTTGGCTTTCTTTGTAATCCTGATCGATGCCCTGTTCATATACGATCCTCAGAAGAACAAGCAACATAAATTCCATGATGAATCTTCATATTATGTTACAAGTAAAATATCATTTGACATGTAACAATAGATATAATAAATCAATGAATTTTGTTATATGTCTCTCCTCTAAGATTCTCCGGATCAAGAAAATATTTTTGTCGATGAACTTCTATAGAGGACAAAAAAATAATTTGCAGGAGAAAAGTGAAAAATGGAGAGCTTGTTTGTTTCTCATTTTTATACTAAGAATATATTTTGAAATTGTAGATTGATGGAGAATGTATAGTTAAAAAAGAAGGAAATATTTTGAGTTTGTGTGTAATATTATTTTATTAAATAATGTGATTGAAAAGAAAAAATAAATATGTATTTTAAAAAAAAATGAGTATCAAATAAGGGTATATATTACACTGTCAAAAGAGCCAAAAAGATATATCACAGAATTTGTCAAGAATGGGATTCGAACCCATGCCCTTTCGGACCAGTACCTGAAACTGGCGCCTTAGACCAACTCGGCCATCTTGACTCATTTGTTAGAGATTTTCAAGAGAACTAATAAAATTATTTACTAACCTAGAGCTGCCCTTTAAAATTTCCTCTTGCCTGGACCCACGCTTTACAACTCTTGCTTATCCAAATTTGTGATCACCCTGCCCAACTCAATTATTTGAGGCCCTGTTTGGAAAGAATTAAATTTTTCGACAGTAAATCAATTCTCATTTTCAATCATACATTCTTCAATAAAATAATATTTTCCATCACATCAATAATTTTTTCTTCTTTTTCAACCACACATTTCCCATCATATCACTATTCAAAATCAATTCTTCCCCCAAAAATCTCTCCCAAACAAGCTCTAAGTCAATGCTCGAAACTTGTTTATCATGTTCTGCCCTAAGTTTTATTATTCTGATGGTTTTCGAGGAGAGACAATGTTAATGTACTGGAAATAATTGAACATTTACTAGGAAAAGTTTAATTTTGTCCGAAATTATGATCTGTGCAAACATGTAAGTATCTTGTTCTCGTGAATTAATGTGAAATTCATGATTAAATCGTCCATTTTTAGTTTTCTCGTCCCATCTCTTTTAACTGTCTCCACCATTTAAATTGCTGCTAGAATGCACTATGGTTTTGATAAATAATGATGTTATACTATGTTGTTCTTGAGTGCAATTGTCTATCTCAATTTAGTTTAAAATAATGTGGTTCTAGTGACACTTTTATCTCGTTGACTTAGATGCAAGATTTTTCGCTATATCTGAAGTCAACTGGTATCTCGGAATTTTGTTAAATGTTGGAAAAAAAAGGTTCTATCTGGAGTGCCTGGTGTATCATTGCATGTCAGTTATACACTACCAATGGCGGATCCCTGATTTTCACATGGGTGGGTGGGCGAAAAAAATAGGGTATAACATAGATGCTATACTGGATTGTTCAACATTTCTTCTCTATCTTGAGGTAACAAGGCCTGATTTCTAAGGTTAATTTATTCAACAGCTCACTCTGACATGAATGTAGTGACAATACTGGTGGGCAATAAATCTGATCTCAAAGATGCTAGAGAAGTTACAACTGCTGAAGGCAAAGATCTGGCCGAGGCACAGGGTCTATTCTTCATTGAAACGTCAGCTCTGGATTCGTCCAATGTGTCTCATCTGCATTTCAGACAGTAGTTAGAGAGATTTACAAGCCGTAAGGTCATGCAATCTCAAGAGCTCAAGCAAAAAGATCCTGGGTGGATGGGAAATGGAAAAACGGTCGTTTTACAGGGTGATGAGAGCCCAAAAGCAGATGGGCAAACGAAGAAAGCTGGGGTGCTGTTCATCATAAATTCCTGTGATTTTATATCACCATTGAACTGATGATTCTCTGAAGCCCTTTCAGACATCTTCTTTAATTTTTATTTTATTTATTTATTGTTGTTACTCTTGAAAATGAAAGGAAACTGTATTTTTCTTTATCCTTGGGCCATAGGAGAATTTGTATTAGAAATTTTAAATGACCTAAAGGGGAAAGAATTTTTGACAATGTTCAGTATTCACATGGTGTTAGGTTCCTCAAATAAATTCATTATTTGACTGCATGATTTTTTATTTTTTTCCCGTCTACATTTGTGACTCATTGTTTTTGAGCATGTTTGAAATTTATGCGCACACATTCCTATTTTGAGATTAAGAAGTTGCCTTTAATCATATTTTGGTAATTTTTTGGGAGTTCTTTGTTTGGTTAGAAAAAGTTTTATAGAAAGTTGCATGGAGACAAGTTTCTGAATGTATTTCTGCAGAGCAGAAATGAAATCCTGCCAAACAAGGCCTAAATTAAGTTGTTAAATAAGGCCAATCTTATGGAGAAGAATCCTTTCGAGGACTAACTTGTTATGCTTCGGAAAAGATGTGGACTTCTCCAGTTATTTTCCCATTTTTTTGGACCAGTATGGGTCCCATCACTTTAGTCTTCCCTCCAACCCTAAACCCCTAAAACCAGTGTTGCTTTCCCTATCTCACCTCAAAACCCTTCGATGCCATTGACAAGAAATTCCCTTCAACACGTTTTGAGTTCTTCAATTTCAATCTCTCCACACGTCACACAGTAATCTGAAAAAGAAGCCATAAAAAGAAGCCCCACAAACGCGCGCGCGCGCACGCACTCATATATATACATGTTAACTTTATCAAGAATGAAATCGTTCCTCAATCTCTCCCCAACACTTTCCAATAACGTCACTACTCCTTTTTCCTGCTGTTTGCACTCTGAGCAATCCATTATTTTACGCAAAGTCTCCAGAAATATGAACGCTGCTAAATCTCTCCAAAGCCCTAATTTTTTATCTAGAATTTCTGTGATGCATTCTCTTGTAAACTGTGCAAAGCCTTCCAATGGTAATCGAATTCGAAGCTTGCACACTGAGGCCGCTTCGAGGTCTGGTGAAATTCATGTGATTGTGGGCCCCATGTTCGCTGGCAAGACCACTACGCTTCTCAGGAGAATTAAGCTCGAGAGCAGTAATGGCAGGTTGGCATATATTTTCCTCATTTGTTTCAATTCTTTATGAGTATTTGGGTAATTAGTATAGTTTGGCGATAAAATGCTATGATATAGTTTTAGAAAAAAAAAACCTTATCTTTTTTTTTTTTACTGTGTATTTCTTTTCTCGCTAGCTGAGATGATAAATTTGATTTATAGTGGATCTTGAATAGTGAAATATGATACATGAGTATTGACCTCTTCTATATGCTGTTTGGACTTTTGATGAGTTCGACCTCTTTTACTCTCCAAAGCAAAAAGTTTGCCCACTGTTTTAAGTTCTACGGTTGAATAACTTATCATTATTAAGGTGTTCCCAGTTTTCAGGCCAATGCCATAAAGAATTCCATCCTTTTGGATAAAACACTGAAGGGTCTCTGTTTAACTGGGAGAGTATCAGAAGCTATTGGGATATTGTGCCGCACAGGAGTGAAAGTAGAATCTGGAACCTATTCTCTTCTTTTGCAAGAATGCATTTTCAGGAAAGCATATAAGAAGGGTAGAAGAATTCATTGGCAAATGACAGTTGCTGGATTTGTTCCAGATGAGTATCTGAAGGTCAAACTTATGATTTTCTATGCAAAAGCTGGAGATCTAGATACTGCCCACATTCTTTTTGATAACTTGTTGGCGAAAACTTTAATTTCGTGGAATGCAATGATTGCAGGATATGTGCAGAAGGGTACGGAAGAAGTGGGTTTGGGTTTTTATTACCGGATGAGAAAATGTGGCTTGATACCAGACCAGTATACCTTTGCATCGGTCTTTAGGGCCTGTGCATCATTAGCCATTCTGGAACAAGGCAAGCAAGCCCATGCAGTGTTGATTAAGAGCCAAATTAGTGAAAATATTGTGGTTACTAGTGCTCTCATGGATATGTACTTCAAGTGCAGTAGCCTCTGTGATGGGTTTCGAGTATTTGACAAGTCTTTAGATAGAAATGTTATAACTTGGACTGCTCTGATCTCTGGATATGGTCAGCATGGAAAAGTATTTGAGGTTCTCGAATATTTTCATCAGATGATAAATGAAGGGTTTCGACCAAATCAAATCACTTTTCTTGCAGTACTTACTGCTTGTAGCCACGGAGGTTTGGTAGATAAAGGTCATGAATATTTCTCATCAATGATGAGAGATTATGGTGTTCAGCCAAGAGGAAAACATTATGCAGCTGTGGTTGATCTTTTAGGCCGTGCTGGGAGGTTAATAGAGGCCTACAAGTTTGTTGAAAATTCACCTTGTAAAGAGCACCCAGCAATTTGGGGTGCTTTGCTAGGGGCATGCAAGATTCATGGAAATGTTGACATGATAAAGGTTGCTGCAAAGAACTTTTTTGAATTGGAACCAGAGAATGCAGGGAAGTACATAGTTTTGTCTAATGCATATGCCACTTTTGGCCTATGGAACAATGTTGCAGAGATTAGGAGTATAATGAAGGAATCTGGGATTAAAAAGGAGCCTGGTTATAGCATGATTGAGGTTCAGGCGGAGGCCCACTTCTTTTTTATGGGTGATAATATACACAAACAAACTGAACAGATATATGAGTTGATTAAGGATATGGTTTGTATTCTGAAAGATACACGAGATGTCCCTGACTTCAGCATCTAAGAGCATCATAGTTGCACGATACTGATCAAATAACCTAAAGGGGAAAAAATTCTTCATTTTCTGACCACCTCTATGAGGCATAATGTCTTTCTTAGCTTTGACAGTCACAGATCTTAGCTTTGCTTTGGAATGGCAGAAGGTAATATACCAGGAATTGGATCAGACATGGGACTTTTAGGAATGTGCTATCTTTCGCTATCATATTCTGATAATGATATAGAAATCAATTTTATAAAATAGTTATCTCAATCTGTCTAGAAAGGCAGCTGCATCAGTGTTTTTTGGTTGGTGGGTAGGTGTGTGCTGGAGGGGTGAAGGGGCTTAATGTATATTACTATCATAGATAGGACATCTAGGATCATAAATTGACTTATACAAATTTGATGGAGGTGACACCCAGAAGTTAGTCTGTTAACACATAATTAAATGATGGATGGATCTTTGGTTAATGGTTAACTTCATTCTGCACCAAAAAATGCTGAATGTATTGCTAGCTTGAGTTGATAATCTTTCCCTTTTGTGATTCAAGGATTGCAGTCTGATTAGAAATGTATGAGTTTGACTCTTTTCTATTTGTTGAGAAACCATTCCGGTAACTTTATTATCAATTTGAGCTTTAAGAATGGGCATTTAAATTTGTTGAGATCTTCATGTCCTTTATATTTAGATATATGTTTCTTGTAATTTTTAGTGTAAAAGTCTCATCTTTACATGTATGGTGATTATTGCTGATTTGTTGAGTATATTGGTCAGTCGACTGGTTTTATGCACTCATTCATTTTAGTGGGACTAGTTGCTGATGTATCCAAAAGAAACAGGGATGGAAAGAAGTGGATTCATGCTTAAATATCTGCCATTATATTTATATTCATAGTAAAAATGTTTGGTTTTTATTTTGTGCAGAAATGTAGCGATTATAAAATCAAACAAGGACACTAGATATGCTGTAGACTCTATCGTAACACATGATGGAGAGAAATTACCGTGTTGGCCCTTGGCAGACCTGTCTTCATTCAGAGAACGACTGGGTCCTGAAGCATATAATAAGGTAACGCACATACAGAATTTGGTTTAGAAATAATTATTTTACATAGATATCAACATATCCAAGATGGTAACATGTCAAGTGCTGGATATGGAATAATGTTTCTGTTAATGGGAAGAACAACGTGAATGCCTCTCAGATTTCAATCATACTGCACATTTCACTTATTTTGCGGGAAAATGCGCGAGATGATATTTTCCCCGTGGCACAATGACAGCTGCAGGTGATTGGTATCGATGAAGCTCAATTTTTTGAAGACCTATATGAATTCTGTGGCAAAGCTGCAGACCATGATGGCAAGACTATCATAGTTGCTGGTTTGGATGGTGACTATTTAAGGTATCACTGTTGGTTAATTTAAACGCATTTTATGGTGGACACAATTCACATTTCTTTTCTTTTACTCATTTGCTATCACGATGTCTTTAGGCGTTCTTACTTGAAAGTCTGATTTATACTGACCTGTTATTTGATGTTACTTTGATTTTCCTTCCCTGGGGATTGGCAGGAGGAGCTTTGGTGCAGTGCTTGATATAATTCCTATAGCCGATTCTGTAACTAAGTTAACTGCACGATGCGAGCTATGTGGTGAGCGTGCTTTCTTTACTTTGAGGAAGACAGACGAGACTGAAACAGAACTTATTGCTGGGGCAGAAGTATATATGCCTGTGTGTCGGAAGCACTATGTGAGTGGGCAAGTGGTCAAAGTGGCTGCAAGGACGGTCTTCGAAACTCAGAAGGTTCAATGTAACTCGATCCTTTAGTCTGGCACTGACGGTTTTCTTATGATTTGATATTATCAAATGTGGTAATGTGCAAGCTGCCCTGTGCTTATCCTTTCGGTAGGGCACTATCCTTCTGTTGAGATCTATTGGCGTGTGTTATTACCGCTGTTGCTTATCCTTGCTCCCATGCGCTGGTGCACTTTTGTTCTTTGAATGGATTTGCCTAAGAGAGATTTTCATGCTTGGTCATATGAAATGCTTGACTTGTCATCTAGGGTATAAACTCAGGTTTGATAGTGTTGTAACACTATAAATTCAGAATCTCAATATTTTCTGTGCAAAAATGTTTGCTTTGCAAATGAAACCCCTTGTGAGAACAAAAAGATTGCGTTACTGTTACTGTAAAATGAGCCTAATCAGATCTTAGTCAAGAGGAGTACAATAGTGTACTATTTTGAATCTGTTGCGGGTCACAATTAACACATACTTGTTCACAGAGGGTCATGATGTGTGGTTAGCTGATGTTGATGTAGGGAGGAAGACATGGAGAGAAGCAGAGGCAGCGGTGGAAGAAGAAAAAGTCCATAAATTATAAAAATGAAATGATGTGAGAGATGGTTACAGTGAGAAATTGTAAAACAAGAAATCTGACATTTTTCTACTTTTTTCTGCATCCAATTTCTCTTATTTTTCCAGTCTTTCAATAGTAAATTCAAGCCATAGTGGCATCAATATTAACACCCGCACTCCTTTTGATAAATAACGAAATACAATGTAGAAAGAAGAAGATGGAGAAGAGAAAGAGAGCAAGAGATTCAATAATGGCTACATCTTTATTGATTGAATTGATTGATGAATACAAAGCATATGTCCCTATTTATAGGGAAATTACATTGATAGAAAAGGTAAATATATTGTGAATCAAATTAAATCAAAGTGATTAAGGTAAATATAAAAATCAAATAAAGATAATATCAATCAAGATAATATTGATTTGATATTATCTTCAATACTCCCCCGCAAACTCAAGGTGGAGAACTTCGGAAGCTTGAGTTTGGAATTTGATAGGAGTCTTCATTATTAGAGACTTAGAATGTTGTAGACTGTCTTGATCAATTGTAGTGCCATCACTTGTAGGTGCTGGAGAGAAGGCCAAAACCTTGTGGCCATGGCCCTGAACGGTGGGCAAAAAACTTGCAAAAACAAGAACTAAACTTGCAAGGACACCAAAAGAAACCCGAAGAATCTCTGCCATTTTTTTTGCCATGAGAAGAGGCTTGACTAAAGAAGATTTTGGGGTGATCAGCAGATTGAAGATAATATGGGGAAGATAAATCAATGATGGCTTTGATAGTGCCATCAACAAAGTAGAGAAGTTGGCAGAAGAAGTTGTAGCCATGGGGAAGGAAGCAGGAAATTCTGCTTACTGGAAGAAGTTGGAAGAATTTGGCAGAAGAAGTTATAGCCATGTTGAAGGAGGTAGGAAATTCTGCTTACTGGAAGAAGTTGGAAGAATTTGGCAGAAGAAGTTGTTTTGTTGGAAGAAGAAGTTCCTTGCTGTAATCATAAACTGGAAGAAGTTGATTTTGCTGTGATTCTTGGTTTTTTTTTTTATCTGCTGTTATGGCAGATGAAGACATCCGTGATGAATTTAAGTATAAAGTTAAACATGGAAAGGAAGTGTTTGTTAGCCGACATCACAAGAAACACAAGATCAAAGTTGGAACCATAATACGATTTTTAGTCAAGAGCTTTGATGAAGAGATACTCCACGTTTCTGGATCTTTGGTTGCTGCCAATACGGGATGTGCGCAATGGTTAGATACAAATTTGGAAGAATGGTCTCAAGCTTACAGTTCTACTAGGAAGAGGAAAGATAGAGATGAGAAGGAGCAAAAGACAGCAGATGACAAATTAATGGCCAGTAGGGATATGCCTTCCTTGAAAAAAGATGATAGAATCAAGATATTATCTTCAACCATGAAATTGTGTTGGCGGAAGTTTTGATCATTTCACAGAGTTGTGGCAGAACATGAATTACTAATGTATCCACAAAAGTCCACATTAATGGCGGCGCGTTTGAAAAACGGTGGAGCAGCTGGGCCACCATTGATGAACATGGAAGTGTCTTCCTGTTGGATAAATTGTGCCTCATGATAGAACCGTAAATCCATCCAATTGGGTAAATTGTAGTGGTGACAGATGCAAACCTCTCTAGCCACTTCAACATTCCACCATAGCCATACCATATAGGACAAATGTCGGCTAAAAAAAAACAACAGATCCCAAGCAAAAGGAATTTTTTTTTTTTGGGTGGTGCTAGGAGTACAGGAAGGGACTTACAGGCGAGGTACATGAATTCAAAATTTGATGACGTGGCAGTTGAAATCAAAAACAGTATACTCCACGTAACATTTCAAAATCCTCAAAGAGGGACGATTGAAGGAAGGAAACCTAACAATTCAAAATCCTCCTATCCCTCATCGACTGAAATCTCTCGTGGGACTTCGATGGCGACGGCGACAGCGACTTCGACGGCGACGGCGACGGCCACTTCGACTACGAAGGCGACTTCGTTTTAACATCCGGCCGTAGTTTTCTGTTGAAATCGACGAGAGGAGTCGAATTCAGTCCTGTGAACCTCGTCGTCCGGCGACCCATAACAACTCCTCAACTGGCGAGTGCGTCAAATCACCACTGAAGAAGACACCTCCGACCAGAGCTTTGAACCACCGGTTGGGAAGAAGTGAAGTTCGTTTTTTCTGGCTTTTACCGGTGCCTCAGACAGTTCGGTGTTCTTTGTTTATCATTTTTTAGTTTGAATCTCGTGAAGGGGTGTAATTATTGAGGTTGATTTTGTTGGGTTATGTTCAATTATGTTTTCGATTTTGTTCAAATTGTCAATTCCTGAGATCTTTGTTTTTTTTTTTTTCCAGTTTTGTTAATGTTTGAGGGCGGTTTTGTTGGATTCAACTTTGATTGAATCTGGGATTGAGCATAATGAGCTCGGTTTTGGTCAATGTTCTTCTCCAGTTTTGTCGAAGTTGATCATCTGTAATGGTGGAAAATGGAAATGTTGATGAGTTATATCAGTCTAAAATGGTGGAGTGAGTTTGTGCAATGGTGGAGTGAGTTGTGTAATGGTGGAATGGTGGAGTTTGTGCAATGGTGGAATGGTGGAGTTTGTTGTGTAATGGTGGAGCTTACCATATCCTTCTGTCTGTTGATTTCTCAAGATGGCTACTTCGATTGGGTGAAAATTGAAGAATCAACCGGTGAATTGAGCACCGTTAATGAAGTAGCGAATGTGGTGGCGAACGAGGAACCTGAAGATTTGCCCAGACTGTTTTGACACTTTTGCTTGAATAGAGAGATGTTGAATGGATAATGCCCTGTTATTGAATGGATAATGCCCTGATGTTGAATGTAGTATGACATGTTTAGGAGTTAGTTGTTGAATGGATAACGGTGTCAGCGTCCATTGTTGTTTGTATTTGTATTGTGTTCGTTTTGTACATTCTATATATAAAATGGCATTCAATTCCAACCATGTCGTTTACCTTCAATATTTGTATATGCACCAGGTGTTGGGCTACTTAAAATTCAATTTGCTAGCATAAAACTAAGATTACCATTTAAACTTCCAGCATTTACATCCTCCTTCAACAGAAGTAGGAAATAATGTCATTGATAGAATGGATATAAAATGAAGACATTGGAACCTTAGATACAAAAAAGGTCAGAAATTCAATTCTACATTTCCATTAGCACAAAACTAAAGACAAAAAACATCTGCCTACAATGGAATCTTGAACAAAAATATGAAGACATCCATTTGGCTCTGAGACTCCTCCAGCAAAAGCATAATAAAATTGAGACAGGATCATCTCCAGAATTGCATTCTGCCTTCTCAGTACTAACTTATCCAGCAATCAGGTTCTTCTTCCTTAGTCATTTCTACAGCCATTTAATTACAAAATACAACCAAGTTTCATGGACAGACTAATAACAAAACACAGCCATGTACTTACATCTTATACAAAAAATTGACGTAGCCCAGATTTTTGTCTAGAATCCACAGCAGCTTCATTGAATTGCTGCTCACTATAAACCATAAAAGGAACATTTCAAATGGCATTTTTTATATCAAAACTCATCACAGAAAATTTAAAAATCTTTTTTAAGACAATCAAATGATTTCCAATAAACAATAGATACCAATACCAAGCCAATGCAAATAAAGGCCATACCAAAAAGACTTGCGAACTGGACATCGGTGTCAGCGAGGAACATTGTTGAGATGCATAAACCTCGGGCACAGGCACATCCCCTTCCCCAGTAATATTTCTCCCTCTTGGTCGTTTGCCTTTTCCGGAAGCTGAACTTGCCTACATGTAAATCAAAAATTAGATGGTTTCCTGGAATTGAACTCCGTTTCAATTAGTAGGCAAACAGGAATCAAACCTTTGTTTTCTTCGAAGACAACTCTAAGGGGCCTTTTCGTTGAACTTTTCTGGGCGCACCCTTCCTCTTCGACGATATTGGATCTAGTAAGTTAACAGTGGAATTGTTTAGAGATTCCGACTCATGCAAGATGCCATGAGTGGGATACCGACCACAACTTAACTTCGGTTGCGTCAGCTCCTTTTGTTGAACATTTATCCACTCCATTATCGAACGAACCCGCACTTCATCATCCGCAGCAAGGCTAGCCACCTCCGAAAATGCCCGACACATATCATCGTACCTCAACTGTGTAGGAGTACTCAACAACCCATCGTAGTTCACTGCGACCCTCGTGTGTGTTCTAGTGACATCCCGCCTCCATCTCCGCAATATAAACTTATCAGGCAGCAACGTGACATGGTTGCGGACCAAAACTGTGACTGCATGCCTACAAAGTATCCCCCGAAACTCAAACAAGTGACAACTGCATACAACGTCACACGTGTCCCTCGAAAATGAAACGGAAAAGCTCCTCTTCAACCAACGATCTCCACACAGTCGGACATCTTCTTGAACCTCATGAATCATCCCTAAATGCCCCTCTGAAACAGAGATGATGTCACAGTAAACCTTCCCTATGAACTCGTCTTGGACTTCCCTGAACTTGGCAATGGTGTACACCTTCTGAAATTGCTTTTCCATATCGTAATTTGTTATGCAAGATACCAATTGCGAGTATGACTTGAAATCAGCCTGAAACTCCTTCTCGACTTTATTTCTAAGTGCTCTTTCATATTGTTCAACAAATTTCTTTAAAGAGGTCTTCGAATGCACATATCCGTCGAAGAATGCATTCATACTCTCACTTCGTTGTGTTGTTGACAATCCAGCCCAAAATGTGGTTTTCAATAAGCACGGTACCCAACGACCTCTATTTTCAAACAAGCCCGACAACCATTCATTATCGTACAACTGGTACGTATTAATCATTGCTATCCAACCTTCCTCAAATTCTTCAGCACTCTGTGAATCATATACTAAACCATGGATAGTCGAAAAGATCGAAGCCTTGTCGACATGATAGCCAAATTTCTCAGGCAACTTCTTCAAGATATGCCATAAACACCACCTATGCTTCGTATGTGGAAATACAATTTGAATTGCATTCTGCATGGCCCTGTCTTGATCAGTAATTATTCCATGCGGTGCTTGACCGTGCATGCACTGCAACCATGTCCGGAATAGCCAAACAAATGTACTAGTGTCCTCATTAGATACCAACTCACAACCAAGCAATGTCGATTGCCCATGATGATTAACGCCAACAAATGGGGCAAACGGCATGTCATACTTATTGGTGAGATATGTTGTATCAAAGGTAATAACATCACCGAACTCTTTATACGCTTCCCTACACCTATTGTCCGCCCAAAATACATTCTTAAGCCGGGAATCCTCGTCCAAATCCATACTGAAATAAAATCCTGAGCATCGTGCTTGCATATTCGAAAAATATGATTGTATTGCGGCCGCATCTCCTTCTCCGAGTCGTAATCGTCTAACTTGTTCAATGTAATTTCGACAATCCCTCTCCATGAAAGTCGTAGTCTCATAACCACCTGCTTCCACCACCGTTGAGTGGTAACTTTTATGCAATGGAATTCCTGCCATGTCATTCACTTCAAGTTTTCTTTTCACATTTGCAGTCAATTCTCGATTGCATCGATACAACCTCGATTTCGAAGGACTCGTTTCATGGTTGTGCTCTAGTTGGGCCGTGTTTACTCTCCATTGTCCATTACTTAATAAAGATGCCGAGATCCTTGCTTTACAATCTGTTTGGCTTGTTGGTTTTTGCTTCAAAGAATTGCTTGAACCATAACTTCTTCTTCCCTCACGGGTACAAGTGAACGTTACGTATCTCATAACTCCGTCAGCCCCCTTTTTCGAGTTCCGTTTTCTAACTGGAAAACCAACTTGAAAAGCATAACGCTTGTAGAAGTCGAGAATATCTTTTCATCATTGAACATCATACCCACCTCGGGCACTTTCACATTGTCTCCTCCCAGCCTATCATTTGCAACTTCGTTCGCATCGTTCGTAACATTATCATTCTCAGATTCGACCAACACATCATTATGCTACTCTTCCGGAGTTTCCATTCCTGCAATGACGTAATCGGTTAGCATTACTGTTGAACTAGATTAAATAAGCTAAGTAATCGATAAGGGGTACAGGTGAACTCAATAAATAAGCTAGTGTTCCTACATTTGTGCACTTCCTTTACATGGTAGGAAATGAACAGGTTATATACGAAACCATGAAAAAGTTGAAACGAGTTGCAACCATAGGAAATCAACAGGTTATACACAAAAATTATATTACCGTAACACAACAAATTCCAATAACAAGTTGCAACCATAAGAAAAATTTGCAAGAAAATATTACCTCTAAAACTCGGCCTTCTCCTTGTGTTCAGAACATTGAATTGAAGGCTTCTAATTGCTGGCTTACTTCTGGTCCAGAGAAAGGGCAGCTCGACAGTAGCAGTCGGGATGAAGAGGCGGAGATGTATTTCCGTTTACCAGCCCAAAATGGGGATGAAGAGCTGGTCGGTACACCGAATTCGGAGCCGGCAACCACTGCAAAATGAAGGTATTGAGCTGGCTGAAAATGAAGGTTACGCGGTGGTGACAGTTGAAAATGAAGGTTTACACGTCGATAATGGAGGTCTGGGAGTGCATTAGCTGGTTACTGTTAATTTTACCAACTGAAAGTACGCCGGAAACGGAGCCGGCAACCTTTCAAAATCAAAGCTTTGGTACAGTCTCGTGGAAGTGTGGGAAATTGTGGGAGGAAGCTTCATTTTCCCTCGCTTTCCTTTCTAATTGATTTTCTTTTTTGAAAACTGCCACGTCATCGCTTTTTTAAATTCCTGTAGACATCCTGTAAAAATAATGCTGTACTCCCAGCATAATTCTTTTTTTTTTTTTTTTGCGAGTTTAACCCAAGACGAAGTTAAACCTGCTCTGATACCATGATAAATAACGAAATACAATGTAGAAAGAAGAAGATGGAGAAGAGAAAGAGAGCAAGAGATTCAATAATGGCTACATCTTTATTGATTGAATTGATTGATGAATACAAAGCATATGTCCCTATTTATAGGGAAATTACATTGATAGAAAAGGTAAATATATTGTGAATCAAATTAAATCAAAGTGATTAAGGTAAATATAAAAATCAAATAAAGATAATATCAATCAAGATAATATTGATTTGATATTATCTTCAATACCTTTCACTGTCCATTTTCAAAGCCATTATCTCCTCTTTCAAAAACTCCTATTTCTCCTTTTTGCCCGCTTTTCATCCTGGTCCCATTTTCACCTCTCTCTAAAACTCCATTTCTTTCTCCTACTGCTTGATTTTCATCTCTCGTAGGATTCCTTCGACTCTATGTTATTGAATCGCCAGATTTGGTGTAGGGGAGCAATCTGACGATGGAAGTGTCGGAGGAGGAGAATCCGAGAGTAAAAGGGATATAAACATTCTAGTCAGAGAAGAATAAAAATGTATCTCTGTGTATATGTAATTATGTATACAGGGAGAACGTTCCACTTGTAGCGTTGAGAGAGGGAGGTTTTTTTTTTCCAACATAGTGGAGATATTTGCAGTTTGCTGGACAGTGGGAAGAGGTTGATGGGTGATAAGTGATATATATTAAATAAGGGGAAAATTTCACAAGTAGTCATTAAGTATATGACAATTCAGTTTTTGGACTTTTTATGTTTCAAAATTTAAAACTCAGGTATTAATTAAAAATATTTTATTAATAAAACATGTTGAGGTCACATTATACAATTAATAATTACACGTGCATATTTATAAGTCACAACTTATTTATTGATCACATATTATCAAATGAATTGATCCTGAATTATTCTATGGTCACAATTAAAAAACTTTGATGGTCACAAATCAAAAAATTTACACGTCACAATTTATTTGTCAATCACAGATTTTGAAATTAGTTGATCACAAATTATTGAATTTTTGGCTCACAATTAAATAGTTGGTCACAAATAACCAAATAGTTGATCACATGTCACCATTGCGATCACTTCCGACCAACACAACCTAATAGAGCCATCATCACCATCACAATCTCACCGCTAACAACTTAGGCACAGACACAAACACAACTCCAACAACCCACCATCATCAGCCCACCCAAACACCACTAAAAAAATCAAATCCAAATTTATTAATCACCGCTACGACCACCACCAACATCACACCACCTGTGTCTCCTCCCTTTCCTCCTCCACCAAAACTCATATCCAGAACCATAGCCTAAACTAGATCCAAAATTAGAACCGCAACCAACATCGCCGCCAATATTACCACCACCAACTACAAGCATTGTCAACAAAATCACTGCACAACCTGATCCAAAATCAGAGTCATCGTGCGTAGAGCCACCACCTCCTCTTGTGACCACAACCACTAGTTTCACCAAACAATCCCCAAATTGCCACCACCACTGCATGCTACCACCGCCTATATCAACAATCATCACCACCTCCTCAAATCTACCATCTCCTTTAGCTCTCTATCAGAGAAATAGAGAAACAGATGGGCGCCAATGCAAGAAGAAGTAGGGATGACAACGGTTCGGTTCGGGGTCGGTTCGGCCAAAACTATAACCGCACCACCAATTTTTTGGCCATACCATAACCGCACCATAACCACGAAAGTCGGTTCGGTTTATATCTCGGTTTGGTGCGGTTTGATTCGATTAATAACCACGAAAATAAATTATTTTTTATAAGTCCAATCGTCAACTTGAAAAAAAATAATTTACGAAAAAAAGTCAATGAAAGTTAATAATACTAGATATAAAATTAT
Source organism: Fraxinus americana (assembly GCA_035079005.1). NCBI lineage: Eukaryota > Viridiplantae > Streptophyta > Magnoliopsida > Lamiales > Oleaceae > Fraxinus > Fraxinus americana. The sequence goes on along the minus strand of CM068713.1, from coordinate 4,481,601 downwards.
ATATAGAGCCAATTTTTGTTTCTCATTTTCTTTTTCTCATTTTAGATACGTACTACATATGGTCAAGTGAACTACACACATTCAATACAGTAAAAATGAAAATAGTAATATACTTACCCTTGACTCATGAACTAAAACTATTCGTGCAAGCAAAATGCAAGAAAAATCCAAATACTGAAAAAAGTATTTATAATGTCAAAGTTGCAATAATTAATATATAGCGACATTTTATTTTAAATTATAAGCAAAAATAAAATGGTTACAATAATCAATTATTCAAATCATGTTTGTGTTAGAAGATTCGATTTTCCTTAATTTTTCACAATAAGATAAAAAGAGAATTTATAAAATTACTTTTGAATTTATTAGGAATAACTCAATTTTGCTTTATTCATTGGTACAGTTAGAAAATCTTGAAATTTCTCTATTTATACCAAATTTGTTACCAGTTACCACCCACTGCACTTAATTTTAGTACAATCCTAGCAATTGAAATCCTAACAATCTATAAAAGGGAAAATCATTACCGTAGATGACGATTCTTTCACTCATAAATACGGTAGAGCCAAAAGAAGGAAAAAACTTTCGCTTCTACTCTGCAACTCATTATTTGAGTAATAACTTGATATCTAACCTTTTAAGTAGAAAATTAATAGTTAGTTACACAATATTCTCAATATGAAACATTTAAATTTATATAAAATTATCATGTAAACCTCACATATACAAGTTTGTTAAGCTGTATTTTATTTCGAAACTTGAATCGATACTTAAATATCTAAAATAAGTTATGTTTAGTCATGGATAATGATATATAATCCTTATTTGACAGTAATTAAAATCAAAATTTTAATAGATTTTGATAGAAATTAATGAAATGCTTGGTCGAAAAGTTGTGGAATCCATAAAATATTTGATTAAAATTAGTTGTTGACTTTAACTTAAATTAAAATTAGATTTTAAATCCTAACAAATACGGACATAACATTATTTATACTTAGCATCAATTTAGGCGGTATTGGACCTACACATTTATTTATCATTGATTTTAGATTTGTGATCTCGAAATAATCTGTGACCGATAAAAAATTGTGATTTATAAATTTTTTGATAAGCTATGACTTAAAATTATTTTTAACTAATTAATAAGATATTTGTGACCAAATTGCACAATTAAATATTTAATTAATTAATAAAAAGTAAAAATTTGATTTTTGCAATTTTAAAACTTTAGAACCTGATTTTTGCAAGTGTCAAAGTTAATACCCGATCTATGAACTTTTCCATTTTAATTACATGTAGGGTACATTGACATTGAATTGGGCTACTGTGCTTGGGTTATTGGGTTAAAGTTTAGTTAATATTAATTGGGCCAAAATTTTGGAAAGTCCAAAAAAAAATTGCCCAATTAATTTTGAGAAATAAAAATGGAAAGTCCATTTGTCCAATTTTTTTTTTTTAACGGGTAATCGGTTCGGTTCGGTTCACCATAACTAAATACCATACACGCCCCTAAATGAAGCGGTTCGTTAAAATCAAAACCATAACCGCCCCATTGCACCATCGGTTCTATTTTTTTCGCCCCATTCGGTTCGGTTAACCGCGGTTTTCGGTTTTCACAGTTCGAATTGCCATCCCTAAAGCACCGATGGGCGTCTGCGTCGCTGCACACGGGTGAGGTGCTTATGCGACGCTCACGGGTGCTGGTGTTGCACCATCGCTTTGTGAACCCGATCGTTAGTGCTGCGCCGATCACCTCGCACACTAGCATGGAGAAGAGTCGTTGGAGGGTTGGGGTGAGTAAAGGTGGAAAATGAAGTTGAAATTGTTTTTTAAAAGATGAATTAGGGTTTTTTGAGGGTGTCGGGTAGATTAATTTAGTTTTATAATATTAAAAAGTTTAAATTATTACCCGATTTTGAATAAAAAACTTTAAAATTTGATTTTTGAATTGAAAATTAAGCCCCTATTTGGTACACATTAAAATTTTCATTTTCATTTTTCTATTCATTTTCAACTACACATTCTTCAAAAAAATAATATTTTCCATCACATCAATAATTTTCCTTCATTTTCAACCATACATTCTCTATCAATCTATTATTCCAAAATATATTCTTTCAAAATAATGTGATTCAAACAAACCCTAAAAAATCATTCATAGGTGTAATTTCCACACACAATCCCTAACTGAATAACTCAAGTCAAACTGAACCACTATGATGATAATTTCAGTTGGTTCAATTTATGGGCCCAAATAGATTTGGTTCGGGTTGGTATGGAAATTACATGGAAGGATACTTTAAAGATTGTATTTCAAAAAATGAAGATTACAGTTCATATATACAAAAATCAGATCATAATATAATTTTTTTTTATATAAAATTCAATTAATTATATTCCCATTCGACAACCCTAATATTCATTTTCTTGCTCCTCAATTCATTCTCTCTACCTTATTGTCATCGCTCGCGAAGATGACAGAGAAAAGGGATCAGTGATGCAGTGCTACATAAGGCTACGAGTAGCCATGTCAGCGAGCCGAGCCAACCGTGAGCCGAAACTCGAGCTCGAGCAAAAAGGTCAGAAATTTTTTGCGCCTGAGCCGAGTCAAAAAAAATGAGGCCTGGCTCGAGCTGAAAGCTCGAGCCTTAGCAGGCCGAGTTGGGCCTTAGCCGAGCTGACTTGTGTTTCTTTTTTTAAAAAAAAAATTCGTTATAAATCGATAATGTTTTATAATATATTTAAAATTTGTGCAATTTATACGTATTATAAATAACAACTAAATATTCATATATATAAAACATGCATCTAAACTTTTTTTTTTTTTTTAAAAAAAGGCTCGGCTCGGCTCGGCCTGTGATGAGCCCGGGCTAGCTCGGGCTCGAGCTGACGCTCCAAAATGGGGCTCAACCTGAGCCTCGGCTCGATGCCATCGAGCTACGAACCGGCCCGACTCGAACTTTTTTCGAATCGAGTCCGGGCTGTTCGAACTGCTGAACTTTTTTGACATTGCTATCCAGCGCAACCGTTGGTGAGGCTTCTTTCTATTTGCTTCAAATCTGACCATTCGTCTCCACAAACTCCGACCATCATATCTCTATTTGCTATAGATCTGATGGCTTTGGGTTAGGGATATTATGGCTTATCGGGCGGTGTTATTGGAGGTGTGAAGGAAGCCGTTTGTTGTTTGCAGTCGTAATCACAGCAAGAAGGCTTCGAGCTTGGTGGAGGTGTGATTTGGATGGATCAGCTTGGAAGAACACCACTTGAGGTTTGTCAGAATGGGTGGTGAATATTTTGTGGTTTGAGTAGAAGTGTTGATAGAGGCTAATGAAGTGGCAAGAGATTTTTGGGCTTTTCAACGGTGGCTGTAAATGATGTAGCAAGAGATTTCTATGTGGTGTTTTTGGTGCAGTGGTGGAGGTGATGTGGTGGTGGTTGTTGGTTTTTGGGATTTTGTTGGTGTTTTTGGAGCTGTAACAAATTTGTTGGTTGTTGGAATGATGGTGACAGTGGTTTTCATATTTGGTGGTGGTTTTTGTTGGGGCAATGGTGGTGGATTTAACGATGGCGTGTTTTTGTTGGATCAACGGTGAATCTGACGATGGCTTCGTTGGATTTAGTGGTGGTGGTGGATTTGACGGTGGCAATAGTGGTTTTGTAGTTGAACATGATGGTTTGTTGGTGGTTGTGGCGGTGGTGACCTAAAAATTTAGCCCCTGTTTGACATCCATTTTTTCCACATTCTCATTCTCATTTTTTTTCTCTTTCTTCATTTCAACCACACATTTTATTAACAAAATAATATTACACATAAACCCAAAAATTCTCCTTACTTTTTAACCACTCATTCTTCCATCAATCACTATTCCAAATCAAAATTTTCTCCAAAATTTGTGACTTAAGAATTTGTTAAGTTGTGATTTATAATTTGATAATTTGTGATATAAAAATAATTTGTGACCAAATAATTTGATATTTTGTGAACATGAAATAAGTTGTGACTTAAAAATTTTTGAATTGTGACTAAGAAATAATATATGACCTATTAATCAGATAAATTTGTGATTTATAACAGTGTCATTTGTAATTGTTAGTAATACATAGTTTTGATCATAAATTATATAATATAGCAACCTTAATATATTTAATTAATTATTTCATAAATAAATTTTAATTAATATCTAATTTTTGAAATAATAAATATTGTTTCTTAGTTTTGAAATGGGTGATATAAAAATTTCCTTTTTCTAAATCGAATTAGTTGGTTTGGTTTGGTTTCTTGTTGGTCTTGAATTTAATTATTCAGTCGTTGTTCACTCTTAATTATATGTAAATCAAAACTAATCTGATTTGTCAGTGCTACTGAATGTTTAATTGCATAGGAATGTTCAATAAGAAAACAAAGTGACACTAAGGAATGAATTTAGAGTCCTTTTGATTACGAATGTGGAATTTGAATGTCAATAAAATAAATTATAGGGAATTGAATTGCCTAAAATTTATTTTACTGGGAATTGTAATTAATTGTGTTTGATTGATATAATTTTTCACATGAAAAATGTTGAAAGTTTGGTGTCCGTTTGACTTTATTTTTCATGAAAATTGTCTATTAAAGTAATAATTTTTTTTACCATTGGGTCTAGAATTTGATCCAATTGTAAAAAAATAAATAAATTATCATACCGAATATTATTCGCTTGACTTTGTTTTGCATGAAAATTGTCAATAAAAGTAACAAATTTTTTACCATTGTGTTTAGAATTTTTCCAAATTGCAAAATAAATAAATAAATAATAAAAATAGAAAAATCAAAAACCACCAAAATAAAAGGAAAACAAATTCATTGATTGCAAGGAAAAGAGGTGCGTGAATATAATGGTCGGAAAACAAATTCCAGGTAAATTTTTTGCAATCAAACAGGTAAAAAATAGGAAAATTCCATTTTCCATGGAAAATGTGTAGTATCAAACATGGCCTTATAGTTTTTGATGTGCTATCTAACATCAATGGTGTTAGAGCACAAGTTTAGGTGGTAACATTTGACAGGATTAATTAAATTAATCACGTGACATTGCATTTAAATGAGTTTTTCATTTACCCATTGTTTGATACACATTATTTCCAAAATTTATTTTTTTCTATTATTTTCAACCATACATTATTCAATTAAATATTACAAGCAAATTCAAAAGTTTTCCTTATTTTTTAACAACACATTCTCTATCAATATATTATTTTAAAATGCATTTTTCAGAAATAATGTGTATCAAACAAGCTCTTAATGTCATGTAGTTGCTACCTAAACTAGTGTTTGACATCAATGGTATTCAATAACATTACTCTTTTTGAATACGAGTTAATTACTTGATTGGTTATTGAATTTTATGTAAGGTTCTCAGAAGGTCATTGAATTTCAAAAATTTCCCTATTAGTTACTAAACTTTACAAATGTAATCTCATATATCACTGAGATCTTCAAAAGTTTCCCAGTCAGTCACTAAACTTTACAAAATATAATCACATCCATCACTTAGTGATTAACGGGGAAACTTTTGTAAAGTTCAATTACTAACATGGAAACTTTTAAAGTTCAGTGACTTCTTGATTACGCAAAGTTTAATGACCAATCAAGTAATTAACTCATCTTTGTGTTTTTTAAGTTTTTTTTTCTATTCTCATATCTCACAATTTTATTCTCTAAAATCGTCAAACTTAGAAAAAAAATAATAATCTTTTATTCTAGAAATAACCGATAAGGTTGTCAATTGATCCTTCTAAGATCAAAAAGACAATAGAAGATAGTTCTATGGACAGATTCAACTTCGATCGTCTTCCAACTTTCACGCCTCCAAATAGATGAATTCTAGCACCACCATCTTCTATTGTCCATCTATTGCCAATGCAACGCTGGGGAGAGAATTTATTCCAGGGGTGTTGGTTTGCTTAGCAGTTGGGCGTTGACGGATGGGTGGGTGGACTTGATTGTTGAAGATGACAATTTTCTTTTCTTTTCTTTTTTTTTTTTTTGTGTGTTTTAATTTGTTTTAAAAATAAATCTCACTTAAAACAATTAAAACAAATTAACACACACAAAAAAAAAAAAAAAAAAAAATTGTCATCTTCAACAATCAAATATCGATTAGAAGGGCAAATACATCATTTAATGGTCAAAATGTAGGTAATGACGAGTTTTGTGACTTTTTGTAGTTACGTTATGCAGTCATTCATCCTACAGCCTTGCGTTATATGCTCATTAACCCCTGTTTGGTTCCATTTTTCAAAACTCATTTTCAATAACACATTTTGTGAAAATCATAATTTTAATCAAATTTTAACCATACATTTCATAAAGTTTTGACAAAATATAAGAATTTAATTTTAACCAAACCAAACAAGAACTTAATACCAAAAATAATTAATTTCAGAACCGATGATTGTTCTTCTCTCGCCATTCATATTTCAAACTATGTTCACGCCTTAGTCTTCGTCAAAACGTGTTCACGAAGAGACTTGGCAATTTCTTGCTTCTTCACAATTATTTTGAAACAAAAACATTGCATAATGCTGAATATATAGAGTTAAATTCAATGTAATGAACCATTTTCGAATGCTATTTTATAATATTTTGCTTGTTGATTCGTCCATACTTTCCTAATTTAAAAAACGCGCACGCCATTTTTTTCGCTTTATATCTCTTCCGTTATTACAGTAAGATTGTTATCTTATATATTGACGTAGATGAAACATGAAAAATTGTAAAACAAATCGATCTAAGATAAATCTCCACTCTGTCATTCAATATGTTAAAACAATCCAAACGATACTTATTTTTTGTACTGACGCCGCTTAGTGAATACTAACATCATGTTCTATCGTAGTCCACATCCCATCTTCATATATTTAAATGAAATGAGATTTTTATTTTTTATGGCACCAAATATGAACATTTTTTCCCCTTTAACGCGTAGATGGAACTTCCAAACACTTTTCATTGTAGAACCACAAGATTGTTCTCTATACTTTTATTTATAATTTTCTAATTAGTCAAAAGTATCCCAGCATAAAATTTAAGCATCACATTGACGGCCACCTATTGAATTGACACGGAGAGATTATTTTCACGAGTTGACTCCGCATCAAATTAGTCAATTAATTCTAGAATCGAAATATTTCGACATTTACAAAATCGAAACTAGTAAAATGTCAAAATAGCTATGCATTCACACACGGGTGTATATAAGTATACAAAATGCTATTCACAACAATACCGATTAGAAGGGCACCAATGAACAAAGACGTAAATTGAAAGGTTTTAAAGATTACGTTAATTACACTTTGGAAAGAATTTAATTATAAATGAATAGTGTATAAGTGAATAATATTTATGAATTTATTGAAACGTGACGTTCGATCATATTACTCAAATGATTTTCTTTTCATAAACTTCTCCAATTCACAATAAATTAAATTATTTAAACAAGAAAAAGCAAGTTTTTATCAATTTTTTAAGCTATTCCATTTGTGGTTGGTGAAATCTTATTAATTGAAATTGAAATATTTTTTTTAAAAAAAGCCCACGAACCGCGGACAAACCGCGGACACGCTCTCGTGGAAAAACCTGGCAAACAGAAAAGAAAGTTAGCAATTTGTGAACGTAAGAATTGAATCTTGGGGTTAAAATATGTCTTATACAGTCGATGAACAATTTTTTTTTTTTTTTGAAGTATCATTTTTAACAAAAATTATTCTTAAAAAATCTTTCAAACAATGCATTTAATAAATTTTATAGTGTTTAGTCCCCTTTCCGCCCCCACATTATTTTTAATTATAATTTTTGGAATAATATTTTTTTGGAGAATGTGTAGTTGAAAATGAAGTAAAATTTTTTGATTTACGTGTTATATTATTTTATGGAAGATCGTGTAGTTAAAAATAAGAGAGAGACGAATAAATAAAATTGTGAGAGGAAAAACTGAAGGTACTTGTATAATAATAATAATAATAATAATAGTTAGGTTTTATTTATGTCAATTAACATAAATTCATATGAGATGAAGTAGCCAAGCAGAAAACAAACACTCTCCAAGCCGATCGATCAAATTAATAAATAAATGGACTAATGTCTTCTTTTTCAACTTTTAAAATACTAGCTCAGTTAGACCAGGAAGCTTCACTGCAGTTTCTTGGAAGCTTCACTGCAGTTTCTGGAAGCCATCTGTGTCACTGGGTGGGTAGCAGGGTAGGTGAAATTCACTCCAGTACCCAGCCATGAAGGTCTTTAAATACGGTTGCGGTTAGCCATCTTCATCTCACTTCAAACGAGATACTTCTCTAATATACCTTGTAAAGCCAGGCTCTCAGTCTATCCCACTTCAACAAGTTCTTCATTTTTCATATATTTCTATCAGTTCTATGCGGTTTCCCTCCGTTATCTGAACCCAATTAATCCAGTTGATCCGTTTAGCCATTTCAATCTTCAAATAGATTTTCACCATCCAATTGGGTTTAATCGTAGCTACAGGCCTTCAATATCGATTTGTAATCCGTAAACCAGCTTAATTAGTATTGCTGCTTGAGTACTGGGAAGCAGAAGAGACGAAAATGTAATACTGATGATATTGTTTCAGTAACTACTTTACATGCCTGTCTCACTATAAACTTGTTTCAGCATAAGCATCATCTTCATTTTACAGGGAAAACATGTCAGATTTAGAAGAAAGCTATCATTTCGACGTTGAAGCCCAGCAATCACTGTTGCTGCCAGCACATGAACCAGAAAGGACTTCAAGACGGACTTTGGAGAGCTTAATTTTGTTGATACGCTCAGCCAACCTTTTCAAGCTATCGGGAGAAAACTATTCCACCTGCAGCTCTTCATCTGATTCGAGCGCATCAATATTGTCGCCTGCTTATACTTCTGCTGGCACTGCTGATGGTGAAGATAATGCGGTACGTAGTAGTAACTTATCTCATCTCTTTCCAACTTAAATTTAGAGTTCAGTAAATCATATACGTACAATCAAGACTGCGATAATTAATCATAATCAATTCTCCTGCAAATGTAATCAGGGTTCCGAAATCGTGGAAGCTGCACCTTTTTGGCTAGAGTTGCATGAGGATTCCTTAATTGTCAAGTCTGAGCCCCAGAATGAATTCACCAGTACTATTGAGCTCCAGTGCATCCAGATGGGAAGCATCACCGAGATGGTAAAGAGAATGAACTTGGATGAACTTCATAATTATGGAGGAGTCCGGGGAGTTGCAGATGCATTGAACACTGATCTCATTAATGGACTTTCTGATGACCATGAAGCTATTTCTAAATGCAATAAAAACGAACTCTCTCCAGCCGTCACCTTTTTCCATTTCTTTAAGGAAGGATGCAACAATTACACCATCTTCCTTCTATCATTAGCTGCCGTCCTATCCCTATCCTTTGGAATCAAGAAAGAAGGCGTAGCCAATGGCTGGTTTGATGCGACAATTTTAATTGTTGCCATCTTTGTACTTGTTGTTTTCATAGCAATACGTTCTTACTCCCAAGCAAGGTGGTATCAGAAGAAGTTTCAGAAACAATGGTTTTCAGAAGGGAGGAATGGGAAAGTGAAAGTAATCAGATCAGGGGGTCCTCCTTTAGTAGTTCCTTCATCTGATCTACGTGTTGGTGATCTAGTATGTTTGCAGAAGGGATATCAGGTTCCAGCTGATGGAATATTTGTACCTGGTCAAGCACTACAATTGGACGATGGGTTAATTGACAACAAAAAGCCATTTTTGTTTTATGGTTCAAGGGTGATCGATGGAGATGCTCGAATGATTGTGACATCCGTGGGGATGGACACAGTGTGGGGCGAGATGATGGGCAATGAGTTTGAGTCTCCTGAAAAGAAGTGCGAATTTGAAGTTTTACTTCATAAATTGAGAACCTGTGTGGATTTTTTTGGACTCCTACTTTCAGTCCTTATCCTTATAGTTATGTTTCTACGATATTCACTGGGAAAAATAGACGATGAATCCGGTTACAGACCAGATCCAAAGGGAGAACCTACCCGTTTGAAAACTATTATAGATATCATCAAAGGAATTATAATAGAATCAAAGGGGACAGCAAGAGTTTTGATAGCTTCACTGAGTGTCTCAGTGGTAGGGATAATGGAGGGCATACCTTTTGTCATTTCATTTGCAGTTGCCCGTAGGAGCCGGAAAACACTAGCAGAAAACGCTTCAGAGAAAGACCCACTAGCTTGTGTTAAGGTGGCATTAGTTACAGCCATTTGCACTGACAAATTTGGTGGATTGACAAAGCACCAAAAGGAAGTTGACAAGTTTTTTGTGGATAAAGAATTTGTTGGGGAAAGCACTATGGTGTCCCCAAATGTCCTCGAATCTTTATGCGATGGAATTGGAATATCACTTCTGTCGTCATCTCCAAATGGCAATGATTTAAAGGAATTGGTACTTATCTCCTGGGCTGAAGACAAATTTGGTTTACGACGGGAAACCCTAAGCCCTCAATGCAGAATTGTCAAGTATAAAGAGGGCAACCTTTTCCAAGAATGTAGTGGAGCACTTTTGTTGAAAACCACAGAAAATGGACAAGAGTGGAATTTACATTATAAAGGACGTCCTCAGGATATTTTGTCCATGTGTTCTTTTTACTATAATGTTGAAGGGGAAATACATACAATAGATGCTGAAAAAAGGAGAATGTTTGAACACGCTAATGATATGCTAGATGGACAAGAAGTGATCGCATATGCTTGGAAACGCACAGATGGATCTAATGATATGTCAATTAAAGAAAATGACCTGATCTTTGTAGGAATGGTTGGCCTGAGAAACATAAATCAGGATTATATAAGAAATGCTGTCTCAACTTTGAGAGAAGGTGGAGTTAGGACTATTCTTGTCTCAGGAGATTCTATTGATGTACTTAGAACTATTGGCAACAATTGCGGTCTGCTTACTCCGGAGTCGGATGCTCTAACAGGTGAGGAATTTAGGAACTTAACTGACGGAGAGAGAGTGCAGAAGTTGGACAGAATCAGTATTATGGGAAGCTGCACCATGCACGACAAGGTTCTTCTGGTGAAATGCTTGAGAGAAAAAGGTGAAGTGGTTGCAATGTTGGGGCAGAAGACAAATGATGCTCCAGCACTAAAAGAAGCTGATATAGGGATGACATTGGGGACTTGGAGCTCAGAAATGGCCAGAGATTGCTCGGAGATCATTATCTGGAACGGGGATTTTACTTTTCTTGTTAATCTGATCAAGAATGGGAGATGCATTTGTGAGAACATAAGAAAATTTATCCAATTCCAGCTCATAATCACCATTTCAAGCTCATCTATTAATTTCATTGCAACTATAGTTTGTGGGGATGCCCCCCTGACAGCATATGAGTTGTTCTGGTTGAACTTTGTGGTTGCAATTCTTGGAGGGTTGGCACTGCTGACTGAGTGGCCAAAAGAAATCCTAATGAAAATGTATCTGAAGTCATCTCGACAACTTGTTACCAAGGCCATGTGGAGAAATATTGCCATACAAGCTTTTTATCAAACTGCCATATGTTTGACTCTTCGCCTCAAAGGACGTGTAATCCTGGGAATTGGTGCAGGCACCATTAAGTCCATGATTTACAGCTCCTTGTTTCTCTGCCAGTTATTCAACATATTCATTGCTAGAGAGGTTGAAAAGAAGAATATTTTCAAAGGTCTTCACCAGAATAGATGGTTTTGGGTGGCATGTGTTCTTTTTCTATTGTGTCAAGCAGCAATTGTGGCAGCAGAAAATGTATTGGACAGTAGTACGAGGTTGAACTGGATGGTGTGGGCTTCATGCATTATAGTCGGACTAGTTTCATGGCCGCTGGATTTCGCAGGGAAATGGATTGGTTCGCTAGGAGACTAGGATTCCCTTCTTGATAATTAAATAAGAATTTTTTTTTTAATTATTGGCACGTAATGTCATATATATATATATATATATATATATATATATATATATATATATATATATATATAGATATATATATATATATATATTTTTTTTTCCAGTTCAGTATGCATGTAAATATGTATCACTTCTCCTCTTTGTATATTATAAACGTACTTTATGTCAATAATAAATTGTTTTAATATTACAGAATTAGGTTCTCTTCATATAAGAAAATCATAAAGTAATGATAATTAAATTAGCAAAATGTTTCATTTGTAGAATTGATCATCAGATCTTAAATTTCTTTCTAGTTGCGAGTATTTTCTAAAATCCAACTGATCATGTATGTATTAGTCAATGCTGGGTGCAAGGCATAATATTTAGCTTTGGTAAGGATTAAAATCAGATTTTTAACAGATTTTAATAAAAATGGATGAAATGTGTGGTTGGAAAATTGTAAGTCCCATAAAATGTGTGGTTAAAATTAATTTTTGACTTTGACTTAAATTAGAATATTTATTTTAATCGATAGCAAATAGGGGCATAAGAAGTTTTGCAGTCAAAATAAAACAAAGAAAACTTTTTATTCTAAGTTTTAAAATGGGAAATTGGCATAAATTTTTCCAAACTTTTTGTCCATCTTGCGCTTTTGGTTCAAACCTTTAAAACTTTGTGAAAATAGTCTCAAACCTTTGCATTGTCCGTCAAAAGGACCTTTAATTTTGTGAGCAGAATGCAATTGCTCTTATTTTATTTTTATTTGAAGGGGCAATTTCATCGAAAAAAAAATAAAACAAGTAAAAAGTAATTTTCTTAAAAAAGAAAAGAATTGAAAAATAATAATATTAATAATATGTTCATCTTCCACCCATTGTGCAGTCTTGCACAACCCCACTACCACCACCGCTGCCGTCCAATGAAAATGACCCATAATCCCTCAATGAAAATAACCACTTCCCAAATTAAACTCAAATCTCTCTCGTCCACTACGCGGCATAGCAAGTATGCATATTTCAATTAGCTAACACAAGAAAAAGTAACACCAACAAAATAAAATAACCTAGTTTAGCATTTAGCAAGCATCAAATATGTTCGAATTCACTAAAATTCGGGTTTATCCATTTAATAAAGACAAAATAAAAGCAATTGCATTCCACATACAGAACTCACGATCTTTTTGAGCGGAATCCGTTCAAAGGATCAATTCACCCAAGAACGTAAAAAATGCCAGATGGGCAAACATTTGAGACTATTTGCGTCAATTTCCCTTTTAGAAATAGATTGGTTTACATCAACCCAACATTGATTTTTCTCTCGAATTGATCCAATAAAGTAACTTGAAAATTTTGGGAGAGAGTTCACTGTTTAGCAATTTGATTATCACACCAGTCACCTAGAAGATCTACATGTGCCGGATACCTCGAGTGTCCGATACGTGATTTTTCAAAAAAGTACTGACAGACACGTTAATTTAATTCATTAAAATTTTTCATTTATATAATATAAATTTAGTTTTATACTCGTTACTAATTTTTCTTTTCGAAATCTTTTTAAATATGAGTACCTATTTGTTATTTAATAATAATTTTGAGTTAACGATATATAATATTTTTGATAAAAAAAATAAAATGACTATGTCAAATTGTCCAAGGAGTATTGATATTTAGCACGTGTCGGACACAAATAAATTACTCTAATTGAAGTGTCTGTGCTACATAATCATCACCAGTCGATATGTTTACCTAAACTTAAAAGTTACTTTAAGGGAAAAATTCACTTTCCCTACTTTATCTTTACCCTATTTCAAAAATAACAAAACAACTTTTACATTTCAAAAATCAGATTTTTTAACCTATATATACACATATTTATAAATATTTATTTATTTATTTAAATATATAAAAAGATATAAATAAATAAATATATATATAATATATATATAAAATTAACCCACCACCACCACCACCACCCCACCACGCCGGCGACTGCTCCGGCGACCACTCCGGCGACGTCTCCGATTCCGACGACTTCTCCGGCGACCACTCCGATTCCGGTGACTATTCCGGCGACTGTTCCGGCGACTGCTCCGATTCCGACGACTATTCCGATGACATGAATTTTTTGTACGGTCACAGCCCAGGTCACAAGTCACAGTCCATGTCACAATCAAGGTCACAGGTCACAACACATGATTTTTTGTTTATAATAATTGATAACACAATAAGGCTCACGTCTCACATTTTTATTAATAGTCACATATTATTTTCAAATGGTCACAGCACAAGTCACAAAATATATTGCACATGACTCACGATTTTGTTCATAGTCCCATTTTATTTTCAAATGACTCAAATTCTGGTTGATGATAGTCACAAGTTTATTTCAACTGGCCACGACCGGTCAGAATTTTTTTGGACATGGCTCAGGTTTTTATTGGTAGTCAAAGCATCGATCACAGTACATGGCTCAGGTCACAGCATTGGTCACAACACATGGCTCAGGTCACAGCATTGATCACAACACATGGCTCAGGTCACAACATTGGTCACAGAGACTATACAACACCACCTCACCTCCACCACCGTCTTACATGCCCTCACCCTACTCACAGCCACCACGGCAACTCACCACAACCACCATCACTAACGTCGCCAACATAGCCTCACCAATCAACGGCAAACCAAAAACTACGACAATCTCCAGCACCAACACCACCGCCGCCAACAACACCATCACCAACAATAACCTCCGCCACCCGAAATCATCACCATCCCCACCAAAGGAATCCACAAAACATACACACACAGAGCACACCCGCAACAGCACACCCATCACCACCATCCCCACCAAAAGAATCCACAATCGTTTCACCAGAACCGTTTCACCTAGTGTCACCAAAAAAATAGAAAACCCCCCAGTGCCAACACCAACTCCAACTCCGACACCCACCGCCGCACGTACGCATACACACACCACCGCACCACCATCGCACATACACACCACCGCTAATTCTCATGGGCGAGTTTCAGAACTCGATCCAATTGTACTAGTTGTAGTGCCGTGAAACACCAAAATCGGGCTTTGATGTACCTAATCTCGCTTAAAGATGTACATCTAAAAGAGGAGCTCAATTCCTGCCTGTCGTGCCATAAGGATCCCGATTCCTCGGATCCACGAATAACTTGAGGATTTCATTGGCGGAGATGGAAATAGGTAGGAGAGGCCATCGACGTGGGCTTTTGAGACGGAGATGCTGAAGCAGAGCCTCCACCGAACATTGTGGCCGACATTGTGAAGATCTGGTTTCTCTTAAAATTTTGAAATTGGTGCGCAGATGTTCGCTGCCTAGGGAGGGAGGGGGAGAAGGAGGGAGGAGAGGAGGAGGAGGGGGAGGGAGAGAGAGAGGAGAAGGGAGGAGGGGGAGGGAGAGAGAGAGGAGAAGGGAGGAGGAGGCGGCGGCGGCGGCGGCGACGGTGGAGAGAGGGGGCGGCGGCGGCGGCAACGGGGATGGGAAGAGAGGAGAGAAAAACTTAAAATGTTAGGTTAGGGTTTGATAGATTTAGGTTTTATATAAATTTAATTTAATTTTATAATATTATTATTAATATTTAATTAAATATAAAAATATGTATCTATCTATAAAAAATCTGATTTTTGAATATTAAAACTTAAAATGTTATTTTTGAACTTGGATCTTGAAAAGTAGGCCTCTATGTAATTTCCACTTACTTTAACCAAAACGTTGTACTATTCAACCCCTCACTTGTAATCATCGAATTTCAAGTTTACTGTGCTGTAAATCTCTTTGTAGATGTAAATTACCATTACACAAGAAAGCAGAGAAAAGAAAATAAAACATGTAAGCATGCATGAAAACACAAGAACAAATTAAAAGCAACCGCTAACCCAGCAGTTTCTTTAAAACCAGATCAAATCACGCATCAATTAATTCGCAAACTCAACAAAATAAAGGTAGTTATATATACAAAGTAATTAATTGACTTAATACCTTAGATATTTGTAGTAGTGAATCATTGGTGAAGATAACGAAAATGGCCTTCTGTTCTTCTTGAATCGCCATGGAAGATGAGATTATCAGATGTATGCTCTGCGCAATCATTTGTGTTCAAATTGCAAAATTATAGTGTGTGAGTGGACTATAATTTAAGCTAAGTCAATTATCTCCTCCAATTAGGTTTTTTGAACAAAAAATTCCACCAATCACGGGTCGCCCTAGTCAGTGCGTTCACGTCAGGATAGAGATACTTTTCAAACATTTAAGAAAAGTCAGACACTTTTTGTCCTCAACCTTTTTTTTAGCACCAGACATCACCAGCCTTTCGAAAAAGTAGCAAAACTCGTCCCTCCGTCCATTGGAACCTTTTTGCAACTAGGTCATTAACTACAGTTGTTAAGAGATAAGTGAACATGAGATTTAGGTAAAATACAACTTAACTACAGTTTGGTTTGTTAGCAAATGAACAGGTTCGTATCTTCTTTTCTAAATAATCTGTCAGAAGTTGAATGTCAACAGTGAAAATTCTTTATAGTTATTCTCATCTATGACCGGATTATAAGCCGGGCTAATACGTAAAAAAAAAAAAATTACACATGATTTTTTTTTTTTTTTAACTTCAAAAATTTCAGTGGGTGGGGGCCGGGCTGGGCCGGGCTATCCGTCCTTGGTTATTCTTTTGATTTGTGATGCAACTAGATCATTTGTGGGAAGAAGAATTTGCTGAAAGAACTTGTCTGGTTCTAAAAGTTTGGGTTTAGGCTATGACTGCTAATTATACATTGGTTTCTCATATAATTACATTTTGTTAAATATTTCCCGAGAAACATAGTTACATTCTAATTGATAGTTTGATAAATGTTTCTAGGTAGATGGCACCAGACGTGGGCTTAGAGACCCAGGTCTAGCACGATACATCTAAAATGGTGGGATGGACAACGCTAGGCCTGGACTGGGCATAACAGGGTGGACTTTCTTGGGTCTATGCGGCTCAATCCATCTTTACACTCCTATGCATAAAGGGTTGAGTATATATAGTGAAAAAAAAAAAAAGGAAAATTTGTGGTCATTAGCCAGATATCTTTTTGACGCCTGGCAGAATAGTGATTATTCTACAGGCTGGAATCAATTGACAAATACAGAGAAGAACGTAAGAGAAACACCAAGAGAAACGAGAAAATTCTTTATTATTCAACAAATGAATGAAAATAACCCACAAGTCGGATTAAATAGCTAGAAAATATTAATTATCGAAATTTTGCCAAAAATAGCAAAATTCTATTATTCATATCAAAACGAAATACGTAATGAAAGGAAGAACATTCCAAAAATTTGGCTAAATTTGAGATCGTAATCTATGCCAAAAAAGAAATCGAAATATTACTAAAAATGACAAAAAATAACTTAAATTGATGATTCGGACGGGAAAACAGCTGAATTTGGCCTCGAAATCGATTCACACCGAGCATAGCTGGGTGCCCACGACGTGCGTGCCTGAAAGAGTTTTGCAAATTGGGGTCATGGGCATAATTCTGACAACCGTAGCCAAAGTTATGGTCAAAATACCGAAATGTGTCCAAAAGCGGCCTCAATTAGGTAGGAAAGATCGATGATTACTTTCCATTCTTACGTTGATCCGCCAACTCATGGTATCTCAGCGCCATTAACGAACTATCAGACAGCTCAGCCTCGTCTGACTCGGATCCCCCCTGCATCACTTTTTCATTCACACTAATTGCTGAATATAGAAGGGTATTAAAAGAAAATCTCTTCGGATCTTGTAGAGAATAAGATTACAAAATGGATTTGGAAAAGAGAAAGGGATGTTCTAAGAAAAAAATATTATTGTTGGGCTAAGTCTAGGTCCATTTGTATGCTCCCAGCATTTTGGTAAAATCGCATTTCCTTATCAAGTTTCTCTTACTAAAGCGTCCAGGCTTTGATGGAAGACACGTGGCTTGTTCATGGCTGTTGGATACTTAAACTGTTGATATATTTGGGCTTGACATATTTTGGCCCTTCAGACGATTCATTCTGGCCGACTCTCGAGACTTCTAAGGTTTCTGCCTTTTGAGAGAAAAGAGAGAAAGAGATGTTGATTCTTGATGCTTGATTTCACTCTAAATCTCTGATTTAGAGTATTGTAATAGCTAGATCTACCTTCGATTGTTATATTCTTTGTGAATATTGTGAGGTTGTGAGTGATTCCTCTGTTGTAATACTGAGTGTATGTTTGAAGGTGTTCTTGGTGTTTTTTGAGTGAATCGTGGGCTATCATCTATTGTACTTTGAGAGATAAGTCCCATATCTCTTTCTTGAACTCTCTGTAACATTTGTTGCCATTTTGTGGCTGATTTAGTGCATCTGAGCATATTCCTTTTTATGGATACTCAACGGGGGATGTAAGTGTTGGAAGCGGGCACCGAACTTCCGGGGCTACGGCCAAAACAATTCTTGTGTTCATTCTTTAATTTCTACAGTTTTACTTTACTGTTGTGGTTATTATTTGTTTCGATTCTTATATCGTATTGTGGTCTGGGCCTTACAGTTACACTTTCACTACTTTATTTCCTTAAGAAGAAGAGCAATCTTGATTCTCTCTATTGACAGCATCCATCTTTTTGTGGATTGACTAATCTGCCCCTGACAAGATTTTCAATGTGCCTTGTTCCTATTGCTACTGATTCTTTTTGCTGACTAGTATTCACATTGTATAGAAAGGATATTATTGGCATTACAAGTGGACTACATCTGAAGCCGTTGTTCAGGCTAGAAAATTGCTTGCAATGTGCAAAGACTTTAAAAATTGAGGAACTTCATGATGTTATATTGCTCAAAGTTTAGTAAAAGATTGACGTTTTAAGATAAAACTAAAAATAAAATCTATTTGTTGATTTAAATGAAAATTTACACGGTTAATACTCTTGCTTTTGAAATTGCTACATTTGGCCCTGATTATCTAACTTCTAAAACCACAAGTTTTGGCACTTGACAACAGAAATTATAAAGGGCTAAATATATTCCCATCATATTTTAATTGTATGAAAGATCTATAACATTTATTCATTATCATATTTATGTCCTCGACTTTTTTTATGTTGTATTCTCATTCTCAAATTAATACAAATTGTCACGTCATAAGATGAAATAAAAAGGCTAATATGTCCATCTTATTTTTAAAGAAGCCAAAAAGACAAAATTAAGATTAAATATTTATTCCTTATTTTTAAGCATGCTAACAATATTTTTGGACGAAATTGTGATGAAGCACAAGATTTGAAGTGTAAAAGATAAATGCAAAAAGTTAAAAATAATAAATGTGGTAATGCTAAAGTTAAAGACCTTTAATATAAATAAATAAAAATATGTGGCTTGTAGATAATGTAGCTAATTATTGAGAGCCAACCAGGACGCATCTACATATATCTGATTAGGAGAAGACCATTGGTAGACACTCTGGGCCAATTTTTTAAAGAATTATTCTACTCTACCAGATTTTGGTTCACAGATTTTGTACAGACTATCTCACATGAGGTGGATCCCGAGGACCTAACTCATTAAAAAAAACCCCCCAAAAATGTTAAAACACCCACCCACCCTATCTCACATGGCTGTGCCAGATCTTTTACAGACCTGGCACAGCAGCACAACTCTTTTTTAAATTATTCTTTTGTTCATGGGTCCACCACGTGCATCAAATTATTACCACTAACCCAATTGTCGTATTGAAGTAAAGACTTAAAAGAGACGATGCCAGCCTTGACTCTGCATCTCATCATCATCCTTGGCGATTCAAGAAGAGTAGGTAAATTTTGTTTGCACCAATTGTCTTACTTAAAATTACGTTTACTTATATACCTATTTCTTGAATTTGAAAATTAATTAATGCATGATTGATGATAATACCAGAGTTAATGGTTTGCTTTTGATGGCTTCTTGTGTAGAATTCTCAATCAAACATACAACATACATAGTAATTGGGTACGAGGGGAAAAATTAAGGTAACGAAAATTTTAAGAATTTACAAAAAGAAACTATATATTGACCCTCATTTCCAGCCTTAATCTGCAGCAAACAACAGGTAATGAAAATCTGAAGCGCATTTCCCTGCGAAATCAAGCGGCCACGAGACGAGACCAATTAGAATGCATGAAGCCCACAACTTCCAGCTCAAACTCGCACTAATGCGAAGAACATTTTCGGCCGCTGTCATAGCTGCCTGAGACATTAGAAAAAGAACAAAGGCCACCCAAAACCATCGATTCTGATGAAGACCCTTGAAAATATTCTTCTTTTCAGGCTCCCTAGCGATGAATTTGTTGAATAATTGGCAGAGAAATAAGCAGTTGCAAATCATGGGTTTGATGGTGTCTGCACTTATTCCCAGGACAGCACTTCCTTTGAGTAGAAGAATCAAACATATGGCAGTTTGATAAGAGACTTGTATGGCTATATTTCTCCACATGGCATTGGTAATAAGACGTCCAGATGATCTGATCGGAGGCATTTCCATCAGGTTTTCAGCCGGCGGCATGGTCAGGAGTGCCAAGCCTCCAAAAAGTGCAACAACCAAGTTCAACCAGAACAACTCCATTGCTGTCAAGGGGGCATCTCCCAAAACTATAGTGGCAATAAAGTTAACCGATGTGCTCGAAACGGTGTTTACGAGCTGGAATTGGATGAATTTTCGTATATTCTCATAGGTACATCTCCCACTCTCGATCAAATTAACCAGAAAAGTGAAATCCGCATTCCAAATAATGAGCTCCGAGCACTCCTTGGCCATTTTCGAGCTCCAAGTCCCCATTGTCAGTCCTATATCAGCTTCTTTTAGTACTGGAGCATCATTTGTTCGCTGCCCCAACACTGCTACCACTTCACCTTTTTCTTTCAAGCACTTCACTAAAGTAACCTTGTCCTGCGGGGTACAGCTTCCCAGAATGCGAATCGTATCCACCTTTTGCATTCTCTCTTCATCCGTTAAGTTCCTGAATTCCTCACCCGTTAGAGCATTCGAGTCGGGAATATGCAGCTCAAAATTGTTGCTGATAGTTCTAAGTACATCGACACAATCTCCAGCAACAAAAATAGTCCTAACTCCTCCTCCCTCCAAAGTCGAGACTGCATTTTTTATATCATCCTTATTTATGTTTCTTAGGCCAGTCATTCCTATGAAGATCAAGTCATTTGCTTCAAGTGACATATCATCAGACCCATCTGTGCGTTTGCAAGCATATGCAATTACTTCTCGTTCCGCTAGCATATCATTACTAACTTGTTCTAACATTCTCATTTTCTCACCTTCTATTGTCAGCATTTCGCCTTCAATGTTATAGTAACCTGAACACATTGACAAAATATCCTTGGGAGGTCCTTCATAGTGCAAATGCCACTCATGTCCATTGTCTCTGGTTTTTTGCACCAGCGCTCCGCTCCATTCTTGGGGAAGGTTACCCTTTTTATGCTTGACAATGTTGCATTGATGTTTGAAGATTTCCTTCTGCATACCAAGCTTATCTTCGGCCCAGGAGATAGTTTCCAATTGCTTTAAATCACTTGCACTCGGGGATAATAGAACTGATATTCCAATTCCATCACATAGCAATTGGAGCACTTTGGGGGATACCGTAGAGCCTTCACCGATAAATTCATTATCGAGAAAAACCCTGTCAACTTCCATTTGCTGATCTGTTAATCCACCAAATATATCAGTGCAAATGGTTGTAACTGTTGCCATCTTGACACAAGCCAGTGGGTCTGTCTCCATGCCCTGATGTGCCAGTGCCTTCCGGCTCCAGTATGTGATTGCAATTGAAATCACAACAGGTACACCTTCCATTATCCCAACCAGCGACACACTCAGTAAAGTTGTCAAAACTCTCGCTGTCCCCTTTGATCCTCTCATAATAACCTTGATAGCTTCTAATATGATTTTCAGAGGAGTAGGTTCTCCCTTGGACTGTGGCCCATCACCGTCTTCATCATCTCTTTCTCCTAGTACATAGCGAATAAACATGGCTACAAGCAGAAGGATGGAAATTAGGAGCCCTGTGAAGTCTACCCAGGTACTTAACTTCGTAAACAAAACTTCAAATTTGCACTTATTATCAGGAGACTCCATTGCTTTGCTCATCATCTCACCCCACACTGTCTCCATGCCCACAGATGTCACAATCATTCGAGCACAACCGTTGATCACCCTGGAACCGAAAAACAAAAACGGCGTTTTGTCATCGATTGGGGACCTTAATCCATCATACAACTCTAACGCTTCACCATCTATAAATATTCCATCAGCAGGAACCTGATAACCTCTCTGCAAATATACTATATCCCCAACTTGTAAATCACGTCCACCTCTATTAATCACTTGTACCTTCACATTCCCCCCTTCAGTAAACCATTTTTTCTGGATATTTTTCTTAGACTTTCTTGCTTGCAAGTAGCTGCTTATCGCAGTGAAAATGACAAGAACGAAGATCATCAGAATTAAAAGTGCC
The DNA here is from genome assembly GCA_035079005.1 of Fraxinus americana. NCBI lineage: Eukaryota > Viridiplantae > Streptophyta > Magnoliopsida > Lamiales > Oleaceae > Fraxinus > Fraxinus americana. The sequence goes on along the minus strand of CM068713.1, from coordinate 4,459,143 downwards.
CCATCAGTCCAGCCATTGCCTCGACCATTTTTCTTGATCCCGAAGGCCAGGGATAATGCTGCTGCCAATAAGAGGAGGAAGAACGTGTAGTTGTTGCACTTTTCCAGGAAGATGTTGAAGAAAATAGAAGTTAGACAGATTTCATTTGTTGAAGAAATCCCATTCTTGGGACCAGTGTTCAGTGCATCTACCGCTCCTTGGACTCCTCCAATTTTATGAAGTTCGTCCAAGTTCATTTCTTTTACAATCTTGGCGATATTTTCCCTTCGGAGCTCAATACTGATGTGTTCATTCTGGGGTGTACAACTCACAACATTGAAGGAATCACCAGGTGGGTATGTCGAAAAATCCGTAGCTTCCTCAATTTCTAAACCCTGATCAAACAGCGGAATTGATAATTAATCGTTGTAGCAGTGGTTCCAATATATTACAAGAATAAAGAGGAAAGTACAACACTTGGAACTTTCTTTAAATTAGCAAGATGAACAGCTACATTGGTACTCTTTACTTTTCCATAATTCATAAATACCCATTTCATTTATTTGCTTTGAAAATAATATATGGTTCCTAGAAAAACTCCGAAAGTTGCCACCCAACGAGAGAGTTGAGATTTCTATACGACGATCAGAAGTCTAAACATGAAACGTAAACAAATCCATGAAAAAGTTACCTTATGTACGTCAAAGAAAGAGGTTACCACCGAATTATCCTCTTCTTCTTCTTCGTCATCATCAGCTGTTCCAACAGTAGAATAGGACGGGTTCGAAGATGAGTCACTTATTCCTAATTTGAAGAGCGCTACCGAATGCATCAACAAAAACAGCCTTTTCATTGCCTGCCTTGTCCTAGTTACATGTTCCGGTGTCATCAACAGTGATTGCTGAGCTTCAACGTCAAAATCGTTCTTCTCAACCATCGCCGACATGTTTGCCTGATATAATTAGTTTATTACAAGTTACAACACTTCTCTGTATAAATCATAATTCGAACACTAGTTTAACTAGTTTTTACCTTCTTTCGTCATTCCATATAAGGTATTATTATGGGGAATTAGAAACTACTGCAGTGAGAATTCAAGGAAATATATGCTCACATACACTTAAAAATTGACTTATCAAAATTACATACCTTATTGTTCTTCGATCATACACACGTATCTCCGTTCTTGCCTTTCAAATGAAAGAAAAAGTAACTTTTGATCGGAAATCTGGGTTGGAGGAAGAAATCATGAAAATGCCGGGAAGTTGCAGCTTCCTGTTATTAGTTTCGGCTAGCGGGTAGTGGTTTATTTGACTTTTGACAAAAGTCACAAGACACCGCAGTAATATGCAAAATACGATTTTTTTTGTTATTTGATTTTAAATTTAAATCTTTTTGGTACATATATGTTAAGAGTTAAATGTTTCATTACTATCGAACTTCACTTTATATCACGACTTACTAACCAAACTTTACAATGCTTTCCATTGGCCACTCAACTTTATGTTTGTGCACTCCATCACTCACCAAACGAATTATGTTAATCTCTTCGTCTACGTGGATGACGGAAATAATACGTGGCATTTAACTCCGTCAACGAGACGCCAACGGGGAGGACAAGTCATAAAATTGCGTCTCACCAACACGCCTCTAAATCCCTTAACCAAATCGTTCCATCCCTGTAACATAACCAACCCAAACGAAATGAATTAATGCTCTATTTGATTGCAACGAATTCTATGAAAAATGTCACATCCGAAAAAAACAAATTCTACTTTGACTGTTTGATTGCAACGTGAAAATGAAAATCGAATTTCAAGGTACAACCACTCTCAGTTGCATTTTCTTTGTTTCATGGAAAACGAATTCTTATGAGTTTGGTGAGTTTTTATTTTTCAACTAACATGGAATTGTAATTCCTTTCCATCTTTGTCTATCAAACACAAAAGAAAAATTCCCAATTGGAGACGAACCCTAAGCCCCAAATTGACGCCCCCTAAATCCCAACGTGAGGTCGTGGCTGCCTGAAGAAATTTAACAAGGTCTTGCATCTTCTCTGGCCGTCAATTGAAGTGGACATGAAGGGACCAAACGAAGGTAATTTCCAAACCATTTTGTGATACTATTTTAACGTATTTCTAACTTCCTGGGGTGAGCTTTTCTTTCGTTTCCCATTAATTGGGGGTTTCTTAATTTGTGTATAGTGATGAAAGATGGGTAGATGATTTTGTGACAAACTCTTCCCGTTAAAGTTGATTATATTTACGGCTCCGCTGTAGTACTGTTAAAAATTGAATGCATATTGTGTCACTGGCTGTGGACTATTTACCATTTGTTCACTAGGGGAATTGGGATTTTCAGGAGCTTTAGAATCGCGTTTTTTGAATGATTGAGTGTATGTGCTATCAATATTTGCGATTTTTTGGATGAATTAATACAGTTAATCGCAAAAAATAATGTTTAATCACAGTAGACAAACAAGAAATCCTAAGAAGATACAGATCTTGTCGTGCATGGATGTCTGTTTAGTCATTTAGTAGATTTAATTAATGTTGAAATTATTGTATTAAAGAGAAACTTTGAAGCTAATCTTGATTATTCCAATGTGCACATAATCTGTTTGCAAGAATGTGTTCCCAAAATTATGCTTCCTTTAGCTCATGTTGTGATTTTAATTTCTTGCATACTATTTTTCTTTTGAGAATTCAGTAAGTCCATATCCAGTAAGGGATGCACTGTCTTTGCAAGAAATTTCTTTTTGTTGGAAGTCTTTGCAAGAAATTTATGCTAATGCTTAGTTTTTATATTACTTAATATCAGTTTGTGTTTATATTTCTGCCAAGTCCGCAATGGCACAATTGACAGATTCTGAGCTTGTGTCCTGACTTTCATTCTTGATATTTCTGTATAGCATGGGAATTGAGAGCGTAGGTGTTCGGCTTGTGAAATGGCACTTGTTTGAGAGCGGTCTTTGAATTGCTGTTAATACATTAAGGGCCCGTTTGATTGCAAATGTAAAAAATTGGTGAAAAAAAAATGTTTTACAGGGAATTGATTTGTCTAAAAATTGTTTTATTGGGTATTGTAATTAATTGTGTTTGATTAATATAATTTTTCATGGAAAATGTTGAAAGTTTGGTATCCGTTTGGCTTCGTTTTTTATGAAAATTGTTCATTAAAATGGTAATTTTATCAATCATTGGGTCTAAAATTTGTTACAATTGTAAAAAAAAATAAAATGAAAAAACAATTATCATACCGAATATCATTCGTTTGACTTTGTTTTGCATAGAAATTGTCAATAAAAGTGATAATTTTTTTTTTTTTTTAACCATTGTGTTTAGAATTTTTTTCAATTGCCAAAAAAAAAAAAAACTGAAAAATATTTACCAACCAAAATATCAAGAATTTGTTTTTCTCAAAAAGGTGAAAAATTTGGAAAGTTGGAAAACATTTTCCCAGGAAAATTTTACATATCAAACATTACAAAAGTTGGAAAATTGAAAAACCATTTTCCATGGAAAATATGGTGTATCAAATGGAGCCTAACTACAATTGTTTTCTACTCATTTTCTTTGTTGCCATTTATGCAATTGGTTTTATTGAAATGACTATTGCTGTTTGTTCGTATTAAAGATGGTCGAGTGCTGTTTTATTCGAAATGTAATCGTATTGTCTCTGAAATGGGACCAATTACCAAACATCGAACACTACACCAAACAAGCTAAGCTTGTGTCCTGCAGCTACAATATTCGAAGCATCATTCAAACCATTGACAAAACAAAACATACACCGATTTACCAAGTCAAAATGTAGTGCAAATTTAAATTACGACGACAGACCATGTCCACTTCAACTTAAACTCTAGTGCTAACTACATAAACCATGACCACTTCACGGATCTCTTCCCTTTTGTTTTCTATTCTCTTCCGTATTTCTTTTTCCCTTACATATAGTTATATTGAAAGATATCTTCACATCCTCTTGTTAAGATATTTGAGCAAATTTTTTGAATATTCAAGACAAATCTTCAATCAAATCCTTAGACATAAATTTACCCAAACAAACACATCTCGATTCACGTTCTTTCAAACACCACTGGACTGGCCTTCAAATTGCTAGGGGTTTTCAAAGAAAACTACCATTGCAGCCACGAAAAATCTGTATAAACATGAGTTTTTATAGAGAGAGAATTAACATAGTGCAGGCAGATTTGCAAAGTTTTGAATCGGAACATGGTCAACTTAAGAATTCTCGAAGAAGAAACTACAAGTTAATCTTGTTGGAAAAAATTGAGTTAGTGGTGACTTTTGCACGAATTTTGAGCGGGCCCGTTTGGCTATTTTGGAAGATGAAAATTGATTTGTGTTCTCCTCCATCAGTACATCGAAATCATATACTTACTTGTGATACTCGAGTGAATAAAAAATTGAAGCTCAAAGTATGCCATGTAAAAAGAGTTTATGTTGGTGGGAAAACTAAAAATTAAAGTTTGTCCCACATAAGAAGTGGATGGAAACTCAAACCACTTTATAAAAGATTGCACTTTAGAATGATGTAATCATGTATAGCATAGAGGCTCTCTTCACGTGCGCGTGTAGGAGGGTACAAATCACGGACCGAAATAAGTATCGGACCTTGAACTTGTGTGCGGGAGCGACCTGCGTACACGAATATCGGACCAGATTGACCAAAATTGGCCCCTTAGAAGAGCATACATTTTATTTTATTTTTCGACTGACTTTTCATATTTTGAAACAGTTGAAACTCCTAAAACTCCTGTTGTAATTGCCATGAAGTAAGTGGGCAAGTTACAAGATCCAAAGTCTATATATACCTCATTTTTTCCCAGTTATTTTTCGACTGACTTTTCATTTTCCGAAACAGTTGAACCTCCTAAAACTCCTGTTATAATTGTCATGAAGTAAGTTGGCAAGTTACAAGATCCAAAGTCTATATATACCTCGATTTTTTCTCAGTTTCAGTACAACAATTCATCTAAGTATTCATCTGCATACAACTCAAGTCTTGTCTGTTTGAGTTTGGTGGTGATATTGTTCGGGCTCTAACTGAGTTCGCCGGAGTAGCTTCTGTCAGACTCTACTGATCTTTCTGACTTCTGTCAGCTTCTGTCAGACTCTACATGAATAAGCTGTCGTCAGCATAATTAAACGCTTCACTGATCAGGAATCAAGTCGGAAAAACAGAAAGTGTTTATTCACATGGCCAACAGTAAAAATGGATAGAGAGCTTAAGCATAATGAATAGAAAATTAAATTCCGCCCCTCTAGTTTTACATTTCTCTCCATCACCCAAACATCAAGATGAATTGCGTTAAACTGATATACATATTATTATATTCCTATGACATAGCATATACTTGCATCTTTAACTGGAAGAGAAGAGGTCCAAAGTCCAAAACTCGAAAAGAAGAAACATGGAACCCCCAGTTTGAAGGGAAAATAATACTCTTACAACACATTTCAGGTTTTTTTCCAAACATAAAAACAAAGAAAGATTAACATTGTTAACGCCCAGAAATTTTTTTTGTACACTTTACAAAATCAATCAATTTTCAGTTTTTATTCATTGCAACATTCTTAGAGTGTGCGCATATACCTTCCAAATTAATCTGCTAACGGAGAAAATGTGCAACCTTCAGTTCTTCAGTCCACTTCAATTCACAGCTGGAGAAAATGCACGTCCTTGTTAAACTTCTTCAGGCAGCGACGACTTCATGTTCGGATTTAGAGGGTGTCGATTTGGGACTTAGGGTTCATCTTCAATTGCGAATTTTTCTTTCGGTTCATTTTGCTTGGGTTGATTATGTTACAAGGAGGGAACGAATTTGTTAAGGGATTTAGAGGCGTATTTGATGACACGATTTTATGACTTGTCCTCCACGTTTGCGTCTCATTGAAGGAGTTAAATGCCACGTCCGGCATCCAAGTAGGCGAAGAGATTAACAAAATCTGTTTGGTAAGTGATGGAGTGCACAAACATAAAGTTGAGTAGCCAGTGGAAAGCATTGTAAAGTTCGATAACTAAATCGTGACATAAGACAAAGTTCGGTGATCAACGAAACATCTAACTCTATATGTTAAGGTTTTTGTATAACTTAGAAAACTTAAAAAGTTAATAAAAATTTAAGTTAAATATAACATTTAATTTTAAATCTATATTTTTTGTGAGATTCACAACTTTTCAATCATATTTTCTGTTAACTTTTATCAAAATTTACTAAAAATCTTATTTTTAATTATACTAAATATGGGCTAAATATACATGATAGAAATATTTATAAATACACTACATTTTTAATTATTACACTTAGGTTGCGTTTGATATCCCTTATTTTCCTTGGAAATTGGAATTTCATTTTCCAAGAAATGTCATGTTTGATGGGCTAATTTTCTTGGGAATTTGTTTTCCACCTTTAACCCCACACGTGCATCATTTCTTTGAAATTAAGGAAAAGGCTTTCCCACCTAGGGATGGCAACGGGGCGGGAACCCGCCCCGCCCCGCCCCGCCACTCCATCACCCTGCCCTGCCCCGCTTTAGGCGGGGCGGGGCGGGGCGGGGCGGGAGCCTACCCCATTTATGTGCCCCGTTTATTATTATTATTATTTTTTTTTTTGTTTTTTTTTTTTTTTTTTTGTGTATCTCAAAAAATTCCAATTATATGGTTAAGGAAACTTTACAATTAATTGCATAAAATACAAGAAATATGGTGGTGGAATTGGAAACTGGAAAGATGGATAGTTGGAAATTGGAATATGGAAATTTTTTTTTTTTCTTTTTTTCACGGGCCAGGTTCGGGGTGGGGATGCCCCGCCCTGAGCCCCGAGACTGTGTGCCCCACCCCGCCCCGCCCCGCCCCGCCACGCCAACCCGCTCGGGGCGATTTTTTTCGTCCCATTCGGGGCGAGGCACCGTCGGGGCGGGGCCCTTTTTTTTGCCATCTCTATTCCCACCATTTTGGTGGAAAAAGCCTTTTCTAGGCTGTCGTCCAATTTTATTTTATTTTATATTTTTGTAATGGAAACAAATTTTATAATCAATTGTTAAAAAAAAAAAATCACTTTAATGAACAATTTTGATGCAAACGAACACTAAATTTTGATTAAAAAAATGATTTTTTAGGGAAAAAATTTTATTTTTTTTTACTTTTTAGCAATGGAAACAAATTTTATAACCAATTGTGGAAAAAATTATCACTTTAATGGATAATTTTCATGTAAAATAAAGCCAAACGTACACAAAATTTAAAAAATTTTCAAATGAAAAATTATATCAATCAAACATACTTAATTTTTAATTCCCTACAAAACAATTTCTAGACAATTACTTTTTCTAAAATTCATTTTCTTTCCACATATTTTCCACCCTTATAATCAAACGGACCCTTATTTCTTTCACTTTTTTCAATGTGTTCTTATGTCTTTTCACCAACCTTAAATTAATTTGGACAACTTGTTCTTTATGATGAATTCTATTCAAAATTTATTTGAAATGGAGTAACAATAATTATTTGTCTCGTATTTTTAAATAAAAAACTAATCCCTCTTCTATTAAAAGAGGGAATCTGTTGGTTACTATTCATTTAGGACGTATTTTCATTTCCCATTTTATCCCCAATTTTTTCATCCCCATTTCCCCACTTTATCCTCATCATTTTGAAATATTTTTCATCCACATTTAATCAAAACAAAAGGGTAATATCGACTTCTTCCTTGCCCACAATTGTTGACTTTCTTCAAAAAAGTAATATGAAACAAAAAAAAAATCAATTGAAAATAACGGCAGTTGCTCAGACAAAAAAAAAAAAAAAAAAGATCATTTTCCAATCAATAACATGCCTACACTTGTTCACTTTAATATATTAAAAAAAAAATGCTCCGCACTCTACGGAGCTGTGCGCACTCTATGTAAAAATTTTTTTTTCTTTCTTTCTTTTAGTTACTACAAATAATATATTAAAACAAAATTATTAAAAAAAAACACGATCCTCATACATTATCCTCGCTGAAAATACAATAAAATTAATCATATCCACTGCGTTTTCACTTTCACAATATTTTGAACCTACAAAAAAAAAAAAAAAAACACTTAACAATGATATGTTTAATTTTGTATTATTAAAAAAAATTCAAATTGTAAATAAAAAGAATCCATATATTTTTTTTTTAATAATAGGTGTTCAGCATATCATTGTTAAGTGTTTTTTTTTTTATATTAAACATGTAATATATATATATATATATATATATATATATATATATATTTTTTATTATTAGAAAAAAAAAAAAAAAAAAAACATAGCTCCGTACTGTGCGGAGCATTTGCTCCAAACACTTTGGAGCAAATTTGCTCCAAAGTGTTTGGAGCAAATGCTCCAAAGACTTTGGAGCAAATTTGCTCCAAAGTCTTTGGAGCATTTGCTCCGCACTTTGCGGAGCCTTTTTTTTTTTTTTTTTACTTGCATTGGTTTTTTTTCCCCCTCCATTTTCTATATTTCAATTTAAATAATAATTAAAAAAATACGATACTAATAACATTATCCTTGTTGAAAGCACAACAAAATTAATGATATCCACTACGATTTCAACTTCACAATAGTTTGAACCTCAAAAATAAAAATAAGACACTTAACAATGATTTATTAAGTACTATAAATTCAAGTTAATTCATTCATCACACTTATAAATCAATTCTTTTTTCTTCTTAGTTTATATATAATTTCAGTATAAAACTTTATTATTTTTTTTTCTTGTGGTCTTTTTTCCACACCTATTATTAAAAATAAATATATGGATTCTTTTTATTTACAATTTAAATTGTTTAATAATACAAAATTAAACATATCATTGTTAAGTGTTTTTTTTTTATATTAAACATGTAATATATATATATATATATTTTTATTATTAGTTACATTGAGAAAAAAAAAAAAAAAACATAGCTCCGTACTGTGCGGAGCATTTGCTCCAAACACTTTGGAGCAAATTTACTCCAAAGTGTTTGGAGCAAATTCTCCAAAGACTTTGGAGCAAATTTGCTCCAAAGTCTTTGGAGCATTTGCTCCGCACTCTGCGGAGGCTTTTTTTTTTTTTACTTGCATTGGTTTTTTTTTCCCCTCCATTTTCTATATTTCAATTTAAATAATAATTAAAAAAATACGATACTAATAACATTATCCTTGTTGAAAGCACAACAAAATTAATGATATCCACTACGATTTCAACTTCACAATAGTTTAAACCTCAAAAATATAAATAAGACACTTAACAATGATTTATTAAGTACTATAAATTCAAGTTAATTCATTCATCACACTTATTTTTAACTTTAGTATTATTTTATAAATCAATTCTTTTTTCTTCTTAGTTTATATATAATTTCAGTATAAAATTTTATTATTTTTTTCTTGTGGTCTTTTTTCCACACCTATTATTAAAAATAAATATATGGATTCTTTTTATTTACAATTTAAATTGTTTAATAATACAAAATTAAACATATCATTGTTAAGTGTTTTTTTTTATATTAAACATGTAATATATATATATATTTTTATTAATAGTTACATTGAGAGAAGAAAAAAAAAAAGAAAAAAACATAGCTCCGTACTGTGCGGAGCATTTGCTCCAAACACTTTGGAGCAAATTGGAGCAAATTTGCTCCAAAGTCTTTGGAGCATTTGCTCCGCACTCTGCGTAGCCATTTTTTTTTTTTTTTTTTTTTTAACTTGCATTGGTTTTTTTTTCCCCCTCCATTTTCTATATTTCAATTTAAATAATAATTAAAAAAATACGATACTAATAACATTATCCTTGTTGAAAGCACAACAAAATTAATGATATCCACTACGATTTCAACTTCACAATAGTTTGAACCTCAAAAATAAAAATAAGACACTTAACAATGATTTATTAAATACTATAAATTCAAGTTAATTCATTCATCACACTTATTTTTAACTTTAGTACTATTTTATAAATCAATTCTTTTTTCTTCTTAGTTTATATATAATTTCAGTATAAAACTTTATTATTTTTTTTTCTTGTGGTCTTTTTTCCACACCTATTATTAAAAATAAATATATGGATTCTTTTTATTTACAATTGAAATTGTTTAATAATACAAAATTAAACATATCATTGTTAAGTGTTTTTTTTTTTATATTAAACATGTAATATATATATATATATATATATATATATATATATATATATATATATATATATATATATTTTTATTATTATTAGTTACATTGAGAGGAAAAAAAAAAAAAAAAATAACATAGCTCCATACTGTGCGGAGCATTTGCTCCAAAGTCTTTGGAGCATTTGCTCCGCACTCTGCGGAGCCTTTTTTTTTTTTTTTTTTTTTTAACTTGCATTGGTTTTTTTTCCCTCCATTTTCTATATTTCAATTTAAATAATAATTAAAAAAATACGATACTAATAACATTATCCTTGTTGAAAGCACAACAAAATTAATGATATCCACTACGATTTCAACTTCACAATAGTTTGAACCTCAAAAATAAAAATAAGACACTTAACAATGATTTATTAAGTACTATAAATTCAAGTTAATTCATTCATCACACTTATTTTTAACTTTAGTACTATTTTATAAATCAATTCTTTTTTCTTCTTAGTTTATATATAATTTCAGTATAAAACTTTATTATTTTTTTTTCTTGTGGTCTTTTTTCCACACCTATTATTAAAAATAAATATATGGATTCTTTTTATTTACAATTTAAATTGTTTAATAATACAAAATTAAACATATCATTGTTAAGTGTTTTTTTTTTATATTAAACATGTAATATATATATATTTTTTTATTATTAGTTACATTGAGAGAGAAAAAAAAAAAAAAAAAAAAAAACGTAGCTCCGTACTGTGCGGAGCATTTGCTCCAAACACTTTGGAGCAAATTTGCTCCAAAGTGTTTGGAGCAAATGCTCCAAAGACTTTGGAGCAAATTTGCTCCAAAGTCTTTGGAGCATTTGCTCCGCACTCTGCGGAGCCTTTTTTTTTTTTTTTTTTTAACTTGCATTGGTTTTTTTTCCCTCCATTTTCTATATTTCAATTTAAATAATAATTAAAAAAATACGATACTAATAACATTATCCTTGTTGAAAGCACAACAAAATTAATGATATCCACTACGATTTCAACTTCACAATAATTTGAACCTCAAAAATAAAAATAAGACACTTAACAATGATTTATTAAGTACTATAAATTCAAGTTAATTCATTCATCACACTTATTTTTAACTTTAGTACTATTTTATAAATCAATTCTTTTTTCTTCTTAGTTTATATATAACTTCAGTATAAAACTTTATTATTTTTTTTTCTTGTGGTCTTTTTTCCACACCTATTATTAAAAATAAATATATAGATTCTTTTTATTTACAATTTAAATTGTTTAATAATACAAAATTAAACATATCATTGTTAAGTGTTTTTTTTTTATATTAAACATGTAATATATATATATATATATATATATATATTTTTTATTATTAGTTACATTGAGGAAAAAAAAAAAAAAAAATGTAGCTCCGTACTGTGCGGAGCATTTGCTCCAAACACTTTGGAGCAAATTTGCTCCAAAGTGTTTGGAGCAAATGCTCCAAAGACTTTGGAGCAAATTTGCTCCAAAGTCTTTGGAGCATTTGCTCCGCACTCAGAGGAGCCTTTTTTTTTTGTTTTAACTTGCATTGGTTTTTTTTCCCTCCATTTTCTATATTTCAATTTAAATAATAATTAAAAAAATACGATACTAATAACATTATCCTTGTTGAAAGCACAACAAAATTAATGATATCCACTACGATTTCAACTTCACAATAATTTGAACCTCAAAAATAAAAATAAGACACTTAACAATGATTTATTAAGTACTATAAATTCAAGTTAATTCATTCATCACACTTATTTTTAACTTTAGTACTATTTTATAAATCAATTCTTTTTTCTTCTTAGTTTATATATAACTTCAGTATAAAACTTTATTATTTTTTTTTCTTGTGGTCTTTTTTCCACACCTATTATTAAAAATAAATATATAGATTCTTTTTATTTACAATTTAAATTGTTTAATAATACAAAATTAAACATATCATTGTTAAGTGTTTTTTTTTTATATTAAACATGTAATATATATATATTTTTTTATTATTATTTACATTGACACACATAAAAAAAAAAAAAAAAAAAAACTTAGCTCCGTACTGTGCGGAGCATTTGCTCCAAACACTTTGGAGCAAATTTGCTCCAAAGTGTTTGGAGCAAATTCTCCAAAGACTTTGGAGCAAATTTGCTCCAAAGTCTTTGGAGCATTTGCTCCGCACTCTGCGGAGCCATTTTTTTTTTTTAACTTGCATTGATTTTTTTTCCCCCTCCATTTTCTATATTTCAATTTAAATAATAATTAAAAAAATACGATACTAATAACATTATCCTTGTTGAAAGCACAACAAAATTAATGATATCCACTACGATTTCAACTTCACAATAGTTTGAACCTCAAAAATAAAAATAAGACACTTAACAATGATTTATTAAGTACTATAAATTCAAGTTAATTCATTCATCACACTTATTTTTAACTTTAGTACTATTTTATAAATCAATTCTTTTTTCTTCTTAGTTTATATATAATTTCAGTATAAAACTTTATTATTTTTTTTCTTGTGGTCTTTTTTCCACACCTATTATTAAAAATAAATATATGGATTCTTTTTATTTACAATTTAAATTGTTTAATAATACAAAATTAAACATATCATTGTTAAGTGTTTTTTTTTATATTAAACATGTAATATATATATATATATTTTTTTTTATTATTATTTTTTTTTATTATTAGTTACATTGAGAAAACAAAAAAAAACATAGCTCCGTACTGTGCGGAGCATTTGCTCCAAACACTTTGGAGCAAATTCTCCAAAGACTTTGGAGTAAATTTGCTCCAAAGTCTTTGGAGCATTTGCTCCGCACTCTGCGGAGCGATTTTTTTTTTTTTTAATTGCATTGGTTTTTCTTATTTTTAACTTTAGTACTATTTTATAAATCAATTCTTTTTTCTTCTTAGTTTATATATAATTTCAGTATAAAATTTTATTATTTTTTTTTCTTTCGTTCTTTTTTCCACACCTATTATTAAAAATAAATATATGGAATCTTTTTATTTACAATTTAAATTTTGCTTAATAATACAAAATTAAACATATCATTGTTAAGTGTTTTTTTTTTTTTTATAAAACATGTAATATATATATATATATATATATTATTTTTATTATTAGTTACATTGAGAAAAAAAAGAAAAGAATGATGATGTTCATTTAGGGAAAAAAACTGAGAGTAAAAAAATTGTAGGCGGTGAATGGCGGTGCAAAAAAGTGGGCGGTCAAAGGCGGTGGAAAATACTATGTTTCTTCCATGCTAAGATACTATAGTGATTATCAACCAACTATAAAATATCATGTTTGTTCCATGCATCCAGTACCGACTTCATCTTTTCATTCTTCAGTTGACAAGCCTGAAATTAATCAGTAGGTGGTGAGTATCTATTTCTTATTTTATTACATGCAAATTAATCTGTTAGTTTGATTTCAAAAAAACGAATAAATTATTCGTCTCGTTGAGTTTTATGTTTTGCTATATTATTATAGTTTATTCTTCCATGGAAGTTATTTTTTGTATTTTTTATTTAACTGTTACTCTGGTTATTTCATAATTTTTGAATTTTTATGTATTTGAAATTGAAAGTTTTGACAGAATTGTTTTCTTTGATAAATGCATGTTATGGTTGAGTTTTATGTTTTGCTATATTATTGTAGTTTATTCTTCCATGAAAGTTATTTTTTGTATTTTTTGTTTAACTGTTACTCTGGTTATTTCATAATTTTCGAATTTTTATGTATTTGAAATTGAAAGTTTTGACAGGAGTGTTTTCTATGATAAATGCATGTTAGTTGAACTGTTACTTGGAATTTTGAAGATTAGAATAATTTGTCTTTACTCTTAGAATTACATATTGGAATTGTTTTGGTTTAAAAAAAAGAAATTTGTAAGTTTATAAAAAAAAAAAAAAATTGAATTTTGCTCCGCAGAGTGCGGAGCAATAAGTTTATAATAATAAAAAAATACATTTTAATTTTGCTCCGTACTCTGCGGAGCAAATGCTCCGAGGTTTTTTTTTTTTTAAAGGCCATTAAAAATGTTATTTATTTCCTACTGTCATCGTCTTTGGCCCCGAGCCCCCACGAGGGGCGTTGCCCCCTCGACCCCCGCGACCTGACCGGGCAGGTCGATCCCCGTCGGGGGAGTTGCCCCCGAACTCCCACGAGGTTACGAATTCTTGATTATTTGTGATCATCGCACGCTAAATTTACGAATTCTTTAACCATTCACATGTAGAAGTTTTAATTATTCTTTATTTACTTCACATATTTTTATTTTTTATTTTTCTTATGATTTTCTTTAGTTTGTCATAATTTTTGTCATTCCTGATTCTGACAATATTAAATTTGTTTTCAATTTTTTTTTAGGTTGCAAGATATCCTTCTCAAAATAAAAATATTAAAAGTTTCAACATCAATTCAATTGTGCTATCTTCAGGTATGATATTTTTTTCATCTTTTTTTAGATTTTGTAGAGTTTAATTTTTAGTTAGTCTTTGTATTTTTTTCCCTAAAGTTTATATTATAGTATTTATCATTCAACTATTGCTGACAAATTGTAACTTCTAATTTGTATTTACCGTTCTCTTGTATACAGTGTCCAATTATTTTTTCCAGTGGTTGTACTTGACTACAATAGTGCACTCTATCTTGGGTAAGTTTTCTCAACTGAACTATTTAGGTTTTTTTTTATAGGGTTATGTAGTATTTTAGTTATTTATTTATAATAACTTGTAACTTTGTAATAAATTGTCGATTCCCAATCTTTTCTTTGTGCATACTACTTTTTTTCCTTCAAGAATATATTTTCAGTCACTGTTCACAAATTTTGATATTTTAAATTTTAGTTTTATTTTTAATATATATACAATTACTTCTTTCTAAAACTATTGCTTTTTACAATTACAGTTAAAGTTCAACTATTCTAAACAAATTGTTAGTGTTGTGAGGGATATTTTTGTATCATCTGATGATGGAGAAGTTGATTCAACTATTCTACAATTTTATTTTAGTTGAAGTATAAATATGTTGATAACATCCTTTAATTCTTTTAGTTCCTGTTGGTTACCTTGGACTCGAATAGTCCAACTATTCGATATGGATACTTCGAGTGATTGTCTTAATTTTGAAACAATGTCACATCGCCAACAAGAAAATCAAAGGAATAGGTATCGACGAAAACGACTTCGAAGTGGCTGCAATGATCGTCGTAGAAGGATAGATAATCCTATATCATCTGGACATGATATTTCGAATGATGTACAAATGCACCAATCTATAATGCATCATGATTTTGAGGCTTCTACTTCAAACCAAGAGACACCTCGTATTTTCAGTTCTACATTACCAAGTGGTTTTGATGTGTCGAACATACCAACGATTGCATACGTATTACCGACATGCAATAGCTGTAAATATTGTGGCGCAAGAAAAATTTATAGAGAAAGTAAAGGTTTCTGTTGTTCTGATGGAAAAGTTCATATCTCTATGCCTAATTCACCCACTGAATTGTACAACTTGTTTACTTCAAAAGAATCTAAATGTATAGAATTTAAAAAAATTGCACGGGGATATAATAACCACTTTGCTTTCACTTCATTTGGTGTCAAATACGACAAAGATCTCTTTAAAGCATACCGGGGTATTTACACATTTAAAGTTCAAGGACAAGTATATCATTATGTAAACGAACTTATCCCACAGAACAATAAGCCTTCTTATATGCAGTTATATTTTTATGATACAGATAATGAAATTCAAAATCGTATGAAAATTTCAAAAAACTTTGATGAATATACTTTAATTATTCTAATTGAAATCCTGAAGGTAAATCCATACAGTAGATTCTTTCGGACTTTAAGTAATATGACTAACTTACAAGATCATCAAATACATATAAGATGCGATCCAGGACTTGATCAAAGAGTATTTAATACTCCTACCTCATCTGAAGTAGCTGCTGTATGGGTCGAAAACGATGAAAATGCTAATATTCGCTTTCGTGACATTACTATATATGGCCACTCTGGTGATTCACATAGAGTTCATTATTACTACGGTTGCTATGATCCTTTGCAATATCCTTTACTTTTTCCATACGGAGAACCTGGTTGGCATGAAGGCATCGGAAGGTGCAGAACGGCTGAACATTCGTCTGAATTTGTTCAATTTCCTAATACAACTACCTCTGCAGCTGAATTTATTGAAAGAGAAAATCAAGGTTTGCAAATCTATGTTATTGTACATTCACCTAATTTTTCCAGTGTCAACATTGTAATCTAATGACGAATTCCTTTTTGCAGTGCTTACAGGAATGAAGAAACGATCACAAGTTTCTTGTCGAGAATATTATTCATATAAATTGCAAATTAGGCCTTCCGGTAAGTCTATTTTACTTCACAGTGGTAGATTGCTCCAGCAATATGTTGTAGATATGTATGTTAAGATTGAAACTGCACGATTAGACTATTTTCGCAACAACCAGAATCAAATTCGAGCTGAACTTTACCAGGGTATTGTAGATAGTGTTCAAAATGGAGAGACAAGAGGGTGCAAAATTGGAAGAAAAATTGTTTTACCTCAGTCTTTTACATGTGGGCCTAGAGATATGTTAAGGAGATATATGGATGCAATGGCTATTGTACAGCGTTATGGAAAACCTGATATCTTCTTGACTATAACATGCAATCCAAATTGGCCAGAGATTAAGCAAGAACTAAAACACAATGATGAGATTCAAAATCGACCTGATCTAATTGTGCGTATATTTAGAGCAAAGTTAGAAGAGTTGAAAAACGATTTATACAAAAAAAATATCTTAGGCCCAGTTGTTGCGCATATATACGTTATTGAATTTCAAAAAAGGGGACTCCCTCATGCACATCTATTGTTAATTTTCAACTATGGCCACAAAATCTATTCTGCTCTAGATGTTGATAAGATAGTTTGCTGTGAAATTCCTGATGAAAACAAAAATCCTTATCTTCATTCCGTTATTGTTAAACACAATATGCATGGCCCTTGTGGACACCTTAATCCAAAAAACGTATGTATGGAAGCGAACAAAAGTTGCAAAAATAAATATCCTAGAGATTATTGTGATACTACTATATTCGGTGATAACTCATATCCTTTGTATAAACGTTGTAATAACGGTATTTCTATTAAAGTTAGAGGTCAAATGTTAGACAATCGATGGGTTGTACCGTATAATCCTTACTTGAGCGCAAAATATGACTGTCACATTAATGTTGAAGTATGTTCTTCTATTAAAGCTGTAAAATATTTGTACAAATATGTGTATAAAGGACATGATCGTATTCATTTTTCAGTTTCCACAAATGAAACAGAAAAAGAAACCGACGAAATCTCAGCTTATCAATCTGCTAGGTGGATATCTCCAACTGAAGCTATGTGGAGGATTTTCTCGTTTAATTTGGCGCAAATTTATCCAACAGTTTATTCTTTACAACTTCACATCGAAAATCATCAACAAGTAAGATATAACAACGAAGATGATTTATGTGCTATTATTGACAACGAAAATACAAAAAGAACAATGTTGACAGAATTTTTTGAGGTAAATAAAGCAAATGAATTTGCTCGTACATTGTTGTATCGAGATTTTCCAACACATTTTGTTTGGAACTCAACTAAAAAGATTTGGACCCCCAGAAGAAAACACGTTGTTATAGGCCGAATTGTCACAGCGAATCCATCTGAAGGAGAACGATATTTCTTACGCGTTCTTCTTAATCATATTCGAGGTCCAACATCATTTCATGATTTACGAACTTTGAACGGAGTAACTGTTACTACACATCGAGAAGCAGCACTTTTACATGGTTTGTTAGGCGGAGATAATCATTGTGAAGAATGTCTGTCTGAAGCTATTATTTATAAAATGCCTACTTCTTTAAGACGCCTTTTTGCTACGATTCTCACACTTTGCAATCCTGATAATCCAAAATTTCTTTGGGATAAATTTAAAGTTTATATGATCGATGATTATGTATATAAAAATATACCTTCAAGGGCTGCTGAACTACGAGCTTTAGAAGACATCAATTCTATTTTAGAATCATCGGGTAAAAACATAAATGACTATGAAATAGTATCATTCAGTGTAAATATAGATGAAAATGAAAGGTTGAGAAGAATGGTGGCAGAGGAGACAACAACTTTGGATATAGAAGGAGGCTATGCTTGTACATCAAGCTTAAATAATGAGCAACAATTTGCATACGATACAATTATGGAAAAAGTTAATTCCAAATCGAGTGAGATCTATTTCATCGATGGTCCAGGAGGAACGGGCAAAACGTTTTTATATAAAGCTCTTCTAACAGGTGTAAGATCTCAAAATTTAATTGCTTTAGCTACAGCATCTTCTGGAGTATCTGCATCTCTTTTGCCTGGAGGTCGAACAGCTCATTCAAGATTTAAAATTCCTCTAGAAACAGTTGGTGAAGTTATTTGTTCTGTCAGTAAACAATCGGCTCTAGGGGCTTTGTTAAAAATGTCTACATTAATACTTTGGGATGAAGCACCTATGATGAATCGTTGTGCCGTTGAAGCCGTTGATAAAATGCTCAGAGATATTACTGACTGTAATTTGCCTTTCGGTGGAAAAGTAGTCGTTTTAGGAGGAGATTTCAGACAAGTTTTACCGGTGATACCAAGAGGAAAAAAAGAAGACATAATGAAAGCTACCTTAGTCTTCTCTGACTTATGGCCTTTATATTCACATCTACCGTTGGTTGAGAACATGCGAGCAAAATTGGATCCCACATTTTGTGATTATTTGCTTAGAGTTGGAAATGGAATAGAGGAACAACACAGTTGTAACAACATTCAGCTTCCAAGCAATATAATTGTACCATTTGATGATGAAATTACATCTCTGAAAACTTTGATAAATCATGTTTTTCCAAATATAGAAGCATATGTTGATAATTTACATACGATGGGAAATCGAGTAATTCTTACGCCAAGAAATGAATGTGTTGATCATATTAACAGAATTTTACTTGATCAAATTCCTGGTGAAATTTCCACATATTATAGCTTTGATGAAGCAATTGACAAATCAGAACAGGGCCTACAGGAAGATTTCTTAAATACTTTGACTCCAAATGGTATTCCACCGCATGAATTGAAGCTTAAGATAAACTGTCATGTAATGTTATTACGGAACATCAATCCTTCTGAAGGGTTATGCAATGGAACGCGCCTTACTTGTAGAAAATTTGATAAGAATGTAATTCTTGCTGAAATTACAACTGGTGAATATTGTGGGAAACATGTTTTCTTACCAAGAATTCCTTTTGTGCCTCTGAAAAATGATCAAACTTCAATTCATTTTAAAAGAACTCAATTCCCAATTAGACCATGTTTTGCAATGACGATAAATAAAGCACAAGGTCAGACACTTGATTACGTTGGTTTGTATCTTCTGAACCGAGTTTTACGTCATGGTCGACTTTATGTAGCATTATCAAGAGCTAAAACGAGCAAATCCTTAAAGGTTTTACTAAAACCATCAAGCACCGACAATTTACACGGTACATGTACGAAGAATGTTGTGTCTGAGAGAAATTCTGTCATTCATTCATTTGTAGAAGTATAACTTCTTTGTAAGTATTTAATACATATCATAGACACTCATTGTAAAAATTATATTGAAGATTTATGTTATTTCTTTATTCCATAAATAATTTACCTTTGGAATATTTCAGGCTTTATGATATTTGTATATATTTTTCGCACATACTTGGATTTATGGCAACAATCCAAACTTGTACAATTGTGGCGAAGTATGCCTAAGCCTTCTCAACACTTAGAGTGGTGGTCAGAAGTAGAAGTGGATCCCCGGTGTATCAACTATGCTACAAGTTTTGGTCTCTATACAATGCCTAATTTTGAAATCGAAGCCCTATTTTAATGAGCCAGGACATACAAATATGAATGGTTCAACAAGTGGAGAAAATTGTTCTCTTGCATACAATAAGAATACTTTTATCCATTCTCTCTAAACGATAGTGTACGGATGTAACCACGACCACCAAAGGTAACATAAAATTGAGATCATCTCTATGTAATATATTATTAGGCCTTTCGATCATTGCATGTTTTCATGGTTAATTTCAATTTATTCTTTCCTTTTGAGTAACAACTTCATTATATATTGATTTGAGTTTTGTATTATGTTGCTCGTAGCACTTCGAGAACTTTGTGGTAGAACATTTTTACAATCGTTCTCGTGATATTCTGGTAACATGTAAAGCCTACATAGAAGGCGCTCAAGTGGGTTGTATTGTCAAAGGAGGTGCTCAAGATGTTGACGAATGTAATAAGATCTTCTTACAGGATTTTAAGGCCAATTTGGCACGGTTCATCACTACATTAGTAAATGCATTTTCTCAAAGTCGCGTGAAGGACTGTCGAGAGTTCCTTTGGTTAGCTCAAAAGACAAATGTACAAGTTCCTACTACATCCGGGGTCCAAAACTTTTATTAGTAAGATTAATTAAATTAAAATTTAGACTTGGGCAACGTATTTTGCATGCAAGACATGTTCAAATTGAATTTGGTTTTTGTCTTAACTTATATTTAAAATTGCAAATCAATGAATGTTAATGCTTTCAGGATGCTCGCCATGCATTTTAGCAAATAAAATATCATAAATACTGTATCTTTAACTTTGTTTATTCTTGTAATATTTATTTTCCTATATTCTGTATTATCCTATTACCCTGTCGTTCAATTTTTCGTAGTTGTATATAATCAATTGACCAATTACATTTACTGGGATAATTTAAATTGCTCATATCTAACATTCAAGATATAATTCACGATAATTAATATTAATTGCTCATATCTAACATTCAAGATATAATTCACGATAATTAATATTTTTAACACACTAACATAACCTTCAAAATCACCCAACCCGTGCATCGCACGGACAAAAACTAGTATATATAAAATTACGATTAAATATATTTTCTCATTTTAAAGTACCACTAATAGAATATTTGGACAAAAATATCACCAAGGACAATATTTGCTAACCGATAAAAGGTTAATGATGAGAATATTATAAAGAAAAATATGAACATTATGAATAAAGTGTAAAGGATCTTTAGTATAATTAAAAAATATATGGATATAATAACCACCAACACGTAAAATTTAGAAAATTAATTTTCTCTTATCGATAATAAGGTTCAAAGTTTGGATGAATTTTCTTTTCCCTCTTCTAATCAACATTTTTTTTTTTTTTTGTAAATTTGCTCTTTTATCCTTTGTACAAAACCATTAATTTGCAAATATTATTGAGTTGCTGTAACCATTTTTGCAAAAATTAAAAATAAAATGAAATTTTTTTTCAATCTAAAAGATAATATCCTTAAATTAAATAAAAATAATAATAATAAAAATAATAATAATAATAATAATAATAATAATAATAATAATAATAATAATAATAATAATAAGAGATAAAGGTTGCTTCATATCTAACATAAATGTAAAAAATAACATAGAATATGTAATAAATACTTTCATAAATCAGGTGGTGATTCCAATTAATAAATGAGTGGTGCTATGTGTACACACACTTTTTTACACAATGTTTTACACCTCTCTCACATGAAGGGGGGCCCACGATTATTTTATTATATGTGGGCCCCCCTCCATGTGAGGGAGGTGTAAAACATTGTGTAAAAAATTGTGTACACATAACTTTATTCTTAATAAATATATAATTATAAGATAAAAGACATTAAATTAGGATTAAATATACAGTTTAAAATTAGATCCTACAAATCAAGCGTTCTATCGTATCTAAAAGATTAATCATCGATAATTTAGTGATCAACTAATTTAACGAGCGTAGGTGTTGGAGAGTAAACAATACCTACAAGAGGAAGAGGAATGATTTGGAGACGGAGAATATTTGACTAGTGTGGCACTTCGAATTGAGTGCGATATAAATGCTGCCATTTTTATTTGTTTTGATTTACTGTTATGCTAAACTCAGCTGTGTCAGAGTGGGTGACTGAGTCACCTCGTTCCGAGCGACTTCAGCTGTGGAGATAAATTGGAGAAAACAAGTAGGAGAGAGTGGCTCTGGATTGACATTCATATGCATGTAGGAAAAATTGCAGTTGAGATCCCAAACTTTTTATTTTTGACACCACCATTCAAAAGTTTGCAAACTTTGAATTAATCGTAATGAAGATTGATTGTGATCAATTAATTGTAATTTGTGACTAATTAAATGCTATGTAATGTTAAAGGGTAAATAACACAGAACATCCCTACCTTTCAATGTTACTGTGCAAAACGTTCATACCTTCCATTTTTTGTCATTTTCACCCCTATCTTCCAACTTTCATTGAGCAAAAAGTCATTTTTAGCCTTTTTTTTTTCAATAAAATACGATTTTACCCTCATATTTAAATAAAACAAAAATAAAAAGATGAATAACCAACTGCAACTATAGTCCTTAGGTTTTTAAAACATTACTAAGAAATCATAAATTCTCCACTACCACCACTTTCACAACCTACCAAACTGTCACCTATAGATCACATAGCACCTTTCGGCCACCATGCCCACGGGACTCCACCACCGTCCTTCCCCACAAAAATTTGAAGATTGGAGCACTTAGGACCTACCAATTTTGGTCAGACAGCTCTCTCCGTGCATCGCGCCCGTGGAGAGTTTTGGACTAGAAATTGAAACGGTTGGGGAGGATAAGTGGTTCAATTAGATTCATAAACATTGTCGTTTGGGTTTGTTGATGATTCGATTGATGTCAATTTGGGGATTTAGTGTTGTGGGATGCATTAATTGAAGGAGAAAAGTTTGGCAAAATGGATGTCGTCATTGTCGAATATCTAGATTACAGTAGAATGATTTGAGGCAGGTTTGATTGATATGAGGCCATGTATAGGTTCGTCGAGGTGAGGGGTAACCGTTGGTGGTGGTGCGCGAACGTGGGTGGCGCCGAAAGTGGGGTTGCCGTAAAGGGTTGTATACGACAGTTTGGTATTTTAGGCTGCAAATGTGACTGTTTTCGACAAATTTTGTGACCAAGATTGTGGGAGATGATGTTGGGAAGAGTTAAGCGAGACTAGTGGTGGTGGAGTCTGGTGGGCGTGGTGGCCAGAAGGTGGTATTATGTGGATCTATAGGTGGCGGCTTGGTGGGGTTGTGAAAGTGGAGGCGATGGAAAATTTAGGACTATGATTACAATTAGTTGTTTATTTTTTGTTTTGTTTTCTTTTTGTTTCATTTGAATAGAATGGTAAAATCATCATTTTATTAAAAAAATGGTTGAAAATGACTTTTTGCACAATAAAAGGTGGAAGGTAGTGGTGAAAATGCCAAAAAATGAAAGATATGGACGTTTTGCACAATAACATTGAAAGGTGTGGACGTTCTGTGCTATTTACCCTAATGTTAAATATAGTGTATTAATATGTTGTGTATAATGTGAACGAGATTTTTATTTTTACCTGATTTTAGTAATTTGTGAACTCATGTTGATAAGTTTTTATTTAATTTTGGTAAATTGTGACCTCGTTATGGTAAAATGTGACTTAATTTTGATATATTGCGACTTTTAGATATAGTGTGACTTAACATCTGTAAATTATGAGATAATTTCTTAAGAGGAAAAATGTTGATAATGTATTTGCGATAACATGTCACAGTCATAAAAACAACATGTCATATTGAACTCATTGCAAGTCATAAATGGTCACAATTAACACATGCATGGTTATAGACAACCACAGTCAGTTATGGATAACATAGATTTGGTCACAAATTGTCATTGTTAGCACATACATGGTCACAAACAACACAGAAAATACATCTAATGGATCACATTCATGCAGACATTTTATGGAATACAAATTCTTGTCAAAAATTTATAACCTTACCACAAACAAACTCGTGTTAAAATTTATGAAAAATAAACTCTTGTTAACAAACTCATGTTAATATAGGTCTTGTCACAAACAATCACAATTAACATAGATCTGATAACATCAAAACAGATAGTCACATTTAAAATATGCTTAATCACAAAAAGTAACAGTTAACACAGACTTAGTCTATTAACACAAATTTGATCATAAACAACACAAAAAATACATTCAATAGGTCACAATCATGCATATTTTTTTTTTTTATATAAAATACTCCTATTAAAATTTTATGAGTTTTTATGTCATAAGATGAATTCAAAATGCATGATCCACATAAATTCTTCAGATCTATGTGATCCCAGAATTAGGTGGAATGAAAAGAGAATCACTTGATTTTAAAATATGAAGGTTCAGATTATACAGATTGTTCAATCAAGATATTTTGATATCTTCAATTGGATGAATCTCAAAATCAACGATGGCTGTGATTATAAAATCAGAATGTTCGGTCAAGACACACATAAAGAGCAGACTCTTTCAAATGGGAAAGACAATCGTCATGCACTATTTTTTCTACTTGTCATCGTCGACTAGAAATGAATAGTCTAGGGTACATATTAATCGGGAGAATTGGAATTAGCTAGTGAATCAAGTTCCCAATGGAGTTGTCACCACCAAATGAGAAATTGCTCCGACATATAACTGCACCGTATTGTAGAGAGAACATGGTGTAGAATCTGTAGATGGCGGGGATAGGGAGAGAATGAGTGGGGAACTTTTATGGAAAAAATTTCAAAATATTTAATTAGATTTTAGATGAACATAAAACGGTTTTTCTTTAATCAATCATGTATTAATTAATTAAATTAATCTTAATTATCACCTAATTAGTGAAAGTAAAAATCATGTCATTTTAATTTTGAATGGTAAATCTTTTATTAGGGTTTGAGGTAATTTTCCTATAAATATTAGAAGGAAAAATTCAAAGCTAAGAGTTTTAGTTTTACTCATTTCAAATTTAAGACATCAAGTTTAAAATTTCAAATTTCAGATTTTTTAGGGTTTAAAATTTCAAATCTCAGATTTTTAAAATTTTATTTATAAATAAATAAATTAAATATATACTTTATTAATTAAATATATGAAGATCACAATTTCATATAATTTGGTAACAAATCACAAATTTTAAGTCATAAACTATTTTACGATCACAATTCAAAAATTTTATAAGTCACAATTTATTCATCGATCACAAATCGAAAATTGAAACGTCACAAGTTATTTTTTGGTCACAAATCAAAAAAAATTATAGGTTACAAAGTATTTTACGGCCACAATTCAAAAATTTTATAGGTCAATTTGTTCATCGATCACAAATCAAAAATTAAAACGTTACAAATTATTTTAAGATTACAAATTAAAAATTTTATCGGTCACAATTTACTTCATTAGTCACGAATCAAAAAACATTATAAATCACAGTTTATCGATAGGTCACATATTTTCAAATTTCTTAGTCACAAATTATCAAAATTTAAGGTCACAAATTAATGATGAGTCACAATAAACCAAACAGCCAGTCACATACACCAAACACCCCACTCTCATCCCAATCCTCTGCCAACACTTGGTCACAAATCAACCAAATAATTGGTCACAAATATTATCTCACCTGGCCTCGCCATAACACCACCCAAATCACCACGTTGCCGCCTGCACCACACCACCAACATCATCGCCCCCATCACAACACCACCACCATGGTCACAAATACTGTCTCACCCCGCCCCGCCACAATACCACCCAAATCACCACCGTCATCGCCCCCACAGCCACAACCATTGTCGTCGCCCCAACCACAACATCACCATCGCCTTCTGCACCACACCACCAACAAAAACCGCCGTCGCCATCGCCGCTACAACACCACCAAAACCACAACTACCTCACTGATAGCCATCATCGTCGGCACCACCACTCTCCCTTCAAACCACACCATCGTCTTCTTCATTCCTAGCCACAGTCCTCACCTCAATCAACACCATTGAGCCGCCACTACCGCCCAAAAATCAACAAAATCGTGGCCCAAAAATCAAAAAAACCACCGCCTAACCACCAACAAAACAGTTGCCAAAACCACCTCACCACCACAACCACCAACACCGCCGCCACCTCTGCCTCACCCCTCAACTAGACCGTCGTCTTCTTCGTCTTCCTAGTCTAACTCTTCCCCACCGAATCAGAAAATTAGATCCAAAAATCAGAAATCTCAACTCGTCTTCTTCGTCTTCCTTTTCCCCACCAAATGTTTCTGCTTGACCTTGCTTCCTCCGGCTCCGATGGCTGCACCACTATCGAAGACTCGATAGCTTGAGTTGCAGCGGTGATTCGCACCGTGGGCAGTGCGACGTTCACGCCGTGGGCAGCTGCGATGTATCTCGTAGAGGCAACATTTGCGGTGGTCTCCAGCGAAAGTAACAGTTGGAATAGAGAGAGGCGAGAGATGAGAGAAGACGAGGAGGATGAGGATGAGGATGAGGATGAGGAGAGAGAATGAAGATGGTGATAAATGATTTGGGATTTTTAGGGTTTGGTTAATTATGATTTAGATATAGATGAATTAATATATGATTTTTATATAAATAAAATTAATATCTGAAATTTGAAATTGAAACTTTAAAATGGTTTTTTGTAATTTTCTCATATTAGAATTGGGTAAAAGGTAAATCTTGGGCCATCAGCTTGGAGCTTGAAATGACATCTTGGGTCGTGTACCAATGGCCCAAGACTTAGGGGTATAAATCAGTGGACTAGCCCAGAAATGATAGACCCACCCAGTAAAAGCCTAGATGGGTAATGGAACTAGGCCCGTAATGGGGGTGCTTAACGGGTTGGTCCACTATCCAGTCGTTGAAACAGCCCACTAACAAGTTAAATGTTTAACTGCAATATTAAATGAAGTGGAAATTACAGCAAACTGAGTTTTAAACTTCCAACTTCAATACTAAGATTTATAATTTTAAAAAAAAAATCAGATGATAATTGATATTTTAAATATAGATGATTATATTACAAAATATTTAATTCATCCCACCTAACTCATACCCAACCACCCACACAAAACCCTAATACTTGGCTACTTTTTTCGAAATGCAGTTCGAGTTCAGAAAAATAAGGAAAAGGAGGTTGGGGAATGGAAGCTTTTCTTTTTAATCCTCTCTATCATCTCTTTTATCTCTCTATCCCACTTTATATCATCTCTCTATTGCAACCATCGAAAGTCGTCACTTGAAGTCATTGTCGGAGAACGCTGTCGACGATACCGCTGCGCAATCTGCTGCTACTGTTGTGTGTTCTTCCTTCTTGCTCCATCGCAATCTATTTTTTTTAGTGGGTGGCGATTTTTGTATGATTCGATTGTGGTGTGATGTGGGTGTGGTTCGTGCATTGTGATTGTGTGGCGTGGTGGTGGTGTGCGGCGATGGTGTTCGACGGTGGCGCAAGCAATGGTGTTCAACGGTGGTGGAGATGGTGGTTGTGGTGGTCACGGTGGTGCAGTTAGTTTGTTTGAGATGGTGGAGTTGGTGATGTTGATGTCGATTGTCGTGAGGTGGTGATTCTAGTGGCGGTGGTGCTATCGTGGTAGTGGTGAGATGGTGGTTACAAATTATTTGATTGAATATGACCAATAAATTTGTTAATGCGTTATCAATAAATAATATCTGACCTAAAAATAGAGTGAATTGCCTATTTAGTCACTGAACTTTCAGTCATTCACGCAAGGAGTCACGAAACTTTCAAAATAACGCAACTAGTCACTAAACTTTACAATTCATCATCCCAGAAGTCACTAAGCAAACTACCGTTGATAAATTGGAGAGAATTTCCACGTGGCAGCTGACGTGACCAGACAACTTGATGAATTTCCCTTGAAGCCCTTCTATGGGAAGAAGGAAAAAAAAAAGTCAAAAACATAAAGAAGAAGGAAAATTTAAAAAATAAATTTTAAATAAATTGGTCCTACAAATTAAAAATAAACAAAGCATCGCACGTGGGGAATAAGATGTGTCAAAGTCCTTGGTTCCGATGTTCTTACAAAGAACCCTGCTACTTGTACAGGGACCTGCTTGACAGGTCAATTACATACCCCTCACACATGTGGGGTCAGGCTTAATTTTTTTTTTTTAAACAATGGTAAGGCCCACCATTGTGTCTTGCCTGTAAGGGACCTGTCAAGCAGGTCCTGTACAAGCAGCATTATTGTCTTACAAAACGGGCTTTTAGACTCTTCGGTCTGTCATAAGTTTCTCTCATCTCTCTCCTCTCTTCTCTCCCCAGTCGGTTAGCACTTCCAGCCTCAAAGCCACAAGATCATGGTAAAGTCTCTCTCTCTATACACACACACACACACACGAACACCAACACAAACACGCACACAAGCTAATTTCATCGACATCTTCTTTGGTGTTTTCATTATTCGGTTTCACCGTTGAATTTTCTATCACGATAATTTCCCTTTTGCATGTGCTAATGAATCTGGGATTTTTTGTTTAATTTTTTTAGTTTTTACTTTGTACTTAATAATTTGTCAATTTGTACGAGAATCGCTTCCCTTTTTGTCTTCATTTCTTCCACGTCCATAGAAATATAGATGAAGAAGATGACTAAGCGGTGATATTTTTGAGAGTCCCTTCAGTTTCTTCTTTCCTTTTAATGCGCAATTTATGATACAGAGAGTAAGGAATATGTAATTAAATTGTACATTTCCACAAAAATTTAAATTTGGTTGATACTATTGTTTTTGCATTAAATGTGAAATAACTATTTCAAGAAATATACGAAATTGGAAATTTGTTGGAATGAAAAAGTAACAAAGATTAACAGCAGTTTCTGTGACTCGCCGATCCAATTCTGCTTAAGAATATTTCTATGTAATTGAAATAAAGCTGAATTTGTTATTTTTAACACTGCTATGTAATTGAGATTCAGGTTTCATGGCTAACGTATTGAACTAAAGATAATCAAGAAATTATTTCCCCATCGTCTCCAGGCAGTTTATAATACAATTTTGTTTCCCAACTCCATTAAATCTTGATAATGATTTGCAGACTACTTCGAAACGCCTTGCAGAGAAGAAAACAGCGAAATTTGAGAAGAATATCACAAGGAGAGGACTGACCCCTCAATCATCTAAGAAAGAAGAATGGGAACCTGCACACCTTGTTCTTGTCCTCTTTGCAGTTCTGGTAGTATTGTCATGTAAGTTTTTCTCTATGTTATTTACTGGGAGTACACGCTTATTCAAGTGATCGAGTGAACGTGTTAGATTGTTTTTTTTTTTTTTTTTGCAGTTGTTTATCAGGTTGTCAGGATGGCAATTAACGGTGGAATATACTGAGAAATTGGAATTGTTTAGATGCTTGGAAGCTATTTCCTGTTGTTGGGACTTTCCTATGTTTATTTTGGGGATTTTAACAATAATATAGATTATGAATTATAAACATCGCCGTGTCTAATGAATACCCCTTTTGCTCATATTTGCTTACATTCTTTCCAGTTTAGAATTGGTGGATTGGATGGAACGGTAAAATCTTATCTAGTGTACTGAAGTCTGACGATTCATGAATATCAGAGAAGTTTATGTTTCATCAGCTTTTTGTAGTTGCATTTGCTTTCATCAGACCTCCAAACTCCACGAATGGAACTGCTTCCCGTCTTTGAGCATTGGCTACGTCTGAACTTTTGGATGTCTTATACTTCAACCCATGGCAGTTTAGTATAATTGGACTTGAACACCTCGTCTAAGGAATTATATACCTCAAATTCCTACAATTAGTACTCATATAAGAATATGTAATAACATTTTCCAAGTTCGAAATTAAGATGCATAAAACTAAGATGTCCTTGACAATTTTTGTTGAAGCAAAATTGGTTGAATTTATATGAATTTGGATTAAGAAAATCTTAGAGAGAAGAACATATGCATCATAAATATGATACGGTTAATGCTTTGACCCTGAGAAAAGCTATCTAATGGCTTACTAAAGAACCTATCATATAAATGTTGGGAAATTGGATTTTATTAGTTGGTTTGATCAACTTTTGACCAATTATTTTAGTGGGTCCCGATAGTTGGACAAAATATTTCTTTGACCGAGTATGTTCTACTCCATGAGTAGATTAATGTTATGTATTTATTTTCTCAAAACTAATTTAGAGTGAATGAGGAATTAAGGTCAAAAGATGATTACTTGAAGTTGAAATAAATTGGTGGGAAATTGAAAAGTGCCAATCCCACGTAGGAAATTTAGAAGAATATAAACAACTTTATATTTCTCAAATTTGGGACTTGAGTTTAGACCTCAGGGGATACCAATAGTCTTTGAAATGGAGATAACCTATATGCTAATAGGTTGGGCCAAAGCCCACGCGCGAGCCGTCGTCTGACTGGCCGGGACGGCACGGGTCGTGGTCTTGGATTTGGACTTGGACTTGAGTCAAGCGATATATATTTTTTAGTAAAATAATATTTGATTTATATTATTTTTTTTCCCCGATCTTACTGTGCGTGATACGTGGATTTTTCTAAAATGACGGTCTACGGTCCAAACGGTTTGTGTTTGTTGAAGATGCAACTCTTCTACTGTTGTGTTTTTTGGACACAACCTTCCAACTTCTAGAAATATGCCCCCATACCCCCGTTTTCGTTCACTTAAAAATCAATTCTGATTTTATTCATTCATCTTTGCATTATTCATATTTTGCATCCATCCCTGAAAAAAAAATTTCGTGTATTTCAGTCCTCTAATTTTTTAGAGGTCAAAACGTGAGTAGGTTCGTCGGGTCTTATAAATTGTAGTGCTACTATTACAAGTCAAGGTCGTTGTATCTTGGGGAGACGAGTGTCGGAATGCCGTTAGCACCAGTGCAAGGCATTATCGTTTTTAGAAGAAAGAGTCGAACTCTTGCCTCGACCATTAACATTTTATATCATTCAATTTTTCACGACGTTATTCTACCTAAATCAATTTACAGTGGTATAATTACTTGCCAACTTCCAACAATAAATCTTATCAAAGAAAACATGCAAGGGACTGTCTTCCAAACATTTTTATTGTACAATTTTCTTGAAGAATCACACATCTTAGGTTAATAGTTCTTGAAAAAAAAAAAATAGGAACTCAATTTGTTCTATTCATCCACGATCTTATTGGTAATTTACGAAACATTGTCAACCTTTCCAGACTAAGATCCACCACTTCTATAGAATGTGTTTACCAGAGAATTTGCTGCTTCATCTTGATTCTATGATGTTGTCCTTGGAGAGTGAACATGATTGTCACAATATCCTCCCAACAAATATTTCTCAGCCTTCATCTACATCAGAAATCATGCATTATTGAGTTCAGAAGCAAAACTAATTCTAAATCTGACAAGGATGTGTGAATTCAAAACATCATGAAATTAGGATGAACAGGTACCAGTTAACAACGTCTAAAGACTAAAATTATTAAACAAATAGTTACAGTCTGCTGTATACTAAGATATTTTACGAATTTGACAACAATTTCTACGTTAATAATACCGACGAGTTATTATTACAAGAACCACAACCGGTATTCAAAGGGCTACATATTCAATACCTAATGTGTCTAGTATAACTTGAGTACAGTTTACCCTTCAGCTATTCCAAAATTGCTTTAAAAGACAAAGCGCATAGAGCTCGATCTTTTTCTGTAAGAGAGAGTGGAAGCTAAGCAACTTGATGTTCGTCACACAACATTCTCAGAACAGACTGCTGACATCTTGACAAAAGGCCTTACCAGCAAATTTTCTTGAAAATTTGAAGACCAAACTCGAAGTAGCTTCAATAGCTACTATTGGTTCGAGGGGGAAAATTGGAGACTAATATCAAAACAAACACGGCGTTATTTGTTTACCCGCCTATGTGCTGTACATAATATTATATTTTAGATTTGCATTGTACTGTATATATATTGTATACTGTAGCTGAAAGTTAACAAGAATAGGACACAAATTATCTCACTTTCCATCTTGCTTTGCGTGTAAACTCCATCAAGTTGCAATTGTCAAAGCGGTAATATTTTGACAATTAAGGTATTATGAGCAAACTTGTTCATCATATATCCTTGTAACTATCGGAAACAAACAAGACACCAGAATCGCTCTGATATCAATTGTTGAGAATCCGACCAAATAATAAAAACGAGAATAATATGAGCAATATGAAAAAATAAAGGATCACACAACAACCAAAATTTTTTCTGAAGAAGAGGACAATTTATTATACCAAAAAACTAAAATTGTCTATACAAGATTTAATTCTCTCAATCTAAATCTAAACAATTCTCTCAAATTTTTAATGTATACAATAATGATCTAATTGCTATCTTGAGTCTCTTTAAAGAGTCTACACTTTGTGGAATATTTATAAGAACCAAATCTTGGAGTTATGGATAATGTAGAATACAAAATCACGTAAAAAACCAAACGAATAGCCGCCGCCCGGAGGCTGGCGCCTTCTGCTTCTCTTCTTCGCCCCGTCTCGGTCCCAATACGTCCAAAAAACTTTCTTATCCATTCCAAAGTCATTTTCCTAATCAAATTCTCAATTCATGATGAAATGTGATCCCTTATTAAACCGGACTTCTAAACCAAAATTATCCAGACTTCCTTCATGAATCAAACTTCCAAATCACAAGAAATTTGAGTCACGAAACATAACACTCAGTCCCAAATTTTTATTGGAAATAAATCTTAGTTTTTGTCATGAAAATGTGCTTCAGTCCCAAACGACAGTTTAGCACGAACATGCAGAATCCTTTCATATACAAAAAGCAGTTGATAGATGTTATGTTATGAAGAGGAGAAGATTATATACTTTCTCTGAAGCCGTGAATTGATCACATCTTGGAAAAATATGGCACTTTTCAGCGACTTTATTTCTTCCCTTTGATTCAAGAACAAATCTTTCAGCTTCTCGAGCGACAAATTCTTTAATTGTCAAATGAAATCTAAACATGGGACATTCAGAAAATCTCAGTCAATACTTATGACCTCAGACGGATTCCCTAGAAAGAGAAGAATAAACTGAAAAGAATCCAGATTTCAACTCTCAGTCAATCTCTCAGGTAACAACAACAAAAATTAAAAATCAACAAGTCCCAATTTAAGTTAATTTTCTGATCTTTGTCAATACATCCCAAATTGTAGTGATGCTAGATTTCTTAATTTTCACACAAACAGCAATTCTATTTAATAATTTAATTCAATATTTTCATTTTCACTAAACACTGTGACTCTCCTAATTGTTCCAAAGCCTCCATTTTTCCATAAAGTCTGCCTTCAAATTTCAGAAAATTTTACACGACAACAAGAATCTTGATTTTATAACATCTTAGATAATTAACAAAAATTCATCAAATTTCAATCATAAAACTCTTCTTCTATAAGAAAACCATACCCTCCCCCAACTAATTTTTTTTTTAGTTAGAAAAAAAAAACTATATAAAAAAAAATCTGTGTAATTTTTTTTACGTATTAATCCGGCCTGTAATCCGGTCATGAATCCGTCCCTATATATAAATATACAAATTACCTCTCGATTTTTCTCTTCAAGTGTTTGGTCGCGGGTGGGGGTGGGGTTACTTTTAAAAAATATTTTGTATGTAAATACGTATTTATTTGTTTTAATTGAGATTTATACTTTTTGAAAAGTTATAGAATTTCATTTATATATATATTTTTTGTTTTATTGCTTTCTTTTTTATATTTAAAGAGGACGACAAATTCATCATTTAATGGATAAAATGGAGAGAATGACAATTTTTTACATAATTGAAAGTTTGGGAACGGAATAAATTTTTAACATTTCAGGGAATTTCCTATTGTAAGGCAGTTGATACTACGGAGAGTAGATAACATTATTTGTTTATTTATAATTTAGTAAGGGTTAGATATTTCTTGGTGTTCGGACCCTTATTATCATATGGCATAATATTCGATGGACCTCTTTTCTACGGACCTTGTCTATTTTGGTTCCCACCGTGTTGTTCTTATGTCGTTTGGCTCATGAGATGCCATGTTCGGCCATTTTCCTAAACCGTACTTCAAACTTTTTTTTTTTTTCTGCACAGTGCCTCTTTCCAAGAAGTTAAGATCGGCATTAAGTTTCAATTTTTTCACTAGTTACAATCCATAAATTGCCTAAACAAATAAACATGTACATGTTATTGCACAAATTATACACGATGAGATTTAAACTAAAGAATATATACATGGAGATTGATCAATCCAAATTGGTTTAAATCTAGCCAGCTTGACATATAAAATCTCCAAACCCTGTAATATTATCTTTAACGCCATTCATAATCTTCCAGCACTTCAGAGTGTCCTGCAACATAATCCAAGAATGCTTCGCCTTCTTCGTCACGCCATAATTCAGGTGGGAATGGTGATATTTGGCCAATGACAACTATTGCCACCAAAAACACAGTTGTGGAGAGGAAAAGAGGCAAAAAGTAAGAGAAAATGCATGTAAACTGAGTCATCAATGTAAAGGAAAATGCCAAGACTAGTGGTATAGCTATCGCTGCAATGAAGAGAATTCTGTACTGCAAAAGCATGGCGAGGATATCCATGGCTGGCCTCTGTCTCCTTGAGTTGGAAACACAAGTTTTTTGAGGTTTTAAACATGAGAATGTATTGATTACTTAATTGGCAAAGATTCTTTTGCTCAGTATGTTTAGCTTCTTTGCATCACCTTGTTCCCTAATCTATTCCTCCCTTGTAATGGAATGGCTTCCTTGACGCTCTACATGGTGTCTAGTTTTTATTCGTCGTAAACTAGGTAGACCAGACGCTTTTTATCAACATGCTTAATGTTATATGAACCCAGCACGACCCGTGTTGGATCAGGCATACCAGCCATTACAATTTTTCGAAAAAAAAAAAAAATCTTAACTCCAACAATATAAGAATACAATTCCAAAATTAACAAACTTATTAAAAAATCTGGTGGTACGTGATTGTGAGCTAGTGGTATGTGACTATGTCATGTTCTCGTAAATTATTGTGACCTATAAATTGTTAAATTGTGACTTACTATGATGTCTGATTGTGACATAATCTAATTATGACCTAAGCATTTACATTCATGTGACACTTGATTTTTGAAAAAATAAAATAAAAAGAACTGATTAATGAAATTAAAATTTAAAAATGGTTTCATGTAATTTTCTCCATTTTTTTTCCTGCCTTTTTGTAATTCTCGAAGTTATTTCACTAATAAGATTTTTTTTAAAAAAAAAATTAAATTTTGAACTACATAAAGACACTTGCTATTCACCATGACCCTCGGGGAATGTATATTTTATGGTTGTCTTGTCTTCATGGTTTTGAGGTTCGTAATATGATCCGCGATGAATGAAAATGAAATAGAATATTGGAAAATCAATTCCTTAATTTGTTTATACGGTCTTTGTTCAGGAAAAGAAAAATATTCGAACCGTCAAAGATAAACATATTTCATTATATAAAAAATTATTATAATCATAGAGAATCTCTCGTTCATTCAGGCTTGTAATTCTTTCCTTGCTAATGTTTTTAGACATTTTGGCTTTACCTTCTCAAAGAAAATATACCTTTATTTTTGGAAAATTTTCTCAATATTCTCTGCCCTAATGAAAAAGTAGTCAAAACTTTGTCAAATTTTTTTAGCTCTTGATCACCACCTATTTGAAAAAAATTGATAAACTTTAACGTTGATGATTCTCAAAATTGAAAATTCACATACTCCAATATAAAATATATTCACTTAGAATTAATTAAATTCTAATAAATCCATTGATTGGTGGAAAATAAACTTACTAAACCCACTAGTAATAAAATATCATCTATAATGACAATTAGCTACATACAATGAAGATGTACTTACGTTTTTTTAAGGGTAATTAGCATATAATGTCCCAACATTTTTTTATTATTGTGGAAAACTTTTCCACCTTCCATTTTTTGGCATTTTCATCCTTATTTCCACATTTCGTTGAGCAAAATGTCATTTTCATCTATTTTCTCAATTAAAAATTGTGAAATGACAAATAAACCCTTCTCTTTAAATAAAAGAAAAAGAAAAAGAAAAAAATAATTGTAACCATACTCCCAAATTTTTTTAAAAAGTGCAATGAGTCACAAATAAATTATAAAAAGGATAATTAGTACATAATCTTTTTATCTTTCACCGTTATTGTGAAAAACGTCTGTATCTTTCTTCTTCTTTTTTGACATTTTCACCATTAATTACACATTTGATTGTGCAAACCATCATTTTCATCATATTTCTCATTTTTTTTTAATTTCTAATTCTTTAATAATTTATTTGGGACTCGTTTACACTTTTTAAATTTTTTTAATTTTTAAATAAATTTAAGTGGGACTCATTTGTACTTTTTGAAAAAAATTTGGGAATATGATTGCAATTAATTCTTCATTTTTTTTTTTTTTTTTACTTAAATATGAGGGTATATTCATCATTTCATAATTTTTATTGAGAAATTGGATGAAAATGAATAGAAATGATGGTTTGCACAATAAAATGTGTAATTAAGGGTTAAAATGCTAAAAAATAAAAGGTATGAACTTTTTTGTAATAACAGTGAAAGGTATGGACAGTATGTGTTAATTACCCTTTTAATAATTTATTTGGGACTTATTTGCACTTTTTAAAAAAATGGGACTATGATTGCAATTGATTTTTTCTTTTTTCCTTTTGTTTTATTTAAAGAGAATGGTAATTTTCACAATTTTTAATTGAGAAAATGGATGGAAATGACCTTTTGCGCAATGCAATGTGAAAATAATAGTGAAAATGTAAAAAAATGAAAGATATGGACGTTTTCTATCATAACAATGTAAGATAGACTATTAGCGATACTCTTCGTATCCAAAAATGTTGTGTGTTATTTACCCTTTTTTTAATTGATATACTATTAGCGATACTTTTCGTATCTAACTCCAAGTAGTTAGCTGAGTTTGCTATATCTTTTGGATAGTTTTGATTGATGTCATACTTAAGGGAGTTTATCTTTTGCCAATTTTTTTCTCCAAGTTGTTTTTGACGTCGCTGGGCTCCAGCACTCTGAATGGCCTCAAGATTTGATGCTACTGTTGAGAGCTTAGCCAAATTCTTTAATTTGGCTACATGATATTTGTTTCGATAAAATATCCGACTCCAAGTGAAAAACAAGCAAGATCTCAATCATTTTCAGTAAGTGAATAAATAAGTTGCTTACCCGAGAAGTGGGACTGGAGCCAAAATACTGAAATGAGAGAACATTGCACTTTGAGAACTCCACTGTCACAACTCTCAAGCTCACAATCCTAAAATGAGAATTTCATTATCACAACTCCTCGAGCTCACAATCCGAAAATGAGAATTCCATTGTCTTGTAAACTCTCAAACTCACAATCCGGAAATGAGAATTAAATGTAAAGGTGAAATGATTTGAATGAGAAATGAAAATGAGAACAAACAAAATTGAATACAGTACTTCATTATTACTCCTTCCTTCCCACAAAGATAAATTTGTTTCCATTTTCACATAGATTAAGAAAATATAATAAATATACTTGGAACAGTATATTCTATTTATATTTTTTTCTAATACAACCCCTACATTGAATTATGATTTAAATAATAGTAGTTCATATTTGTTGATAACAAAATATATTAAATTAAGGCATATTAGAAAATTAACAAATCAACTATACTCAACAAGGAAAGTGACCTATAATTTGGAACATACGAAAAAAAAAAAGTAAGCCTAAATTTATGGGACAGAGGGAGTATTTACTTGCAACACATTACATTTTTGTTTGATTAAAAAATATAACTTCAAGCAGAGCACATTAGTTAAAAAGCAAAATCTAGATTTAAATCCTCTCTGATTAAGTCAAGAAACTATGTAAAGACATATTTTTTTTTTTGAATAATGCTCCTCGTACAATGTTGGGTTACAACATTAGGTTACAACCTCTCACAAGTGAAGTGGGGCACACTATTATTTTAAACGCGGGACCCACATCCCTTGTGAGAGGTTGTAATCCAATGTTGTAACACATGTGTTGTACATGTAGCATTGTTCTTTTTTTTTTTTATCATGAGCATTGGATTAATCAAAAAGGAAACATACATATTTCTCATTTAAAAAACTTCATAGCTCAACATATCGAGACGAATACGTAACAAAAACCTTAACCTAAAATTTACAAGCTTTCAATTGTGTGGATTTGAATCTTTGATTTGCGAATTTAGGAGGTGGCTTAGTCCCTAACCGACACTCAGTCTCAAACTAAGAACTTGCGAATGTAGTTTTACGAACAAGATTAAATTGTATACTCGTATTTCTTTCTATAATTATCAAAACTTGAATAGCAACGAGGAAGTATAGACACAAGTCACATAACAATGCATAACGTGCCAAAAGACTGCACACGAGTAAAATACGTATAGTAGAGTGAATATTAGGGGGGGGGGGAATAAGTGGCCACAAAAGAACCATAGTAAATGAAATAATCATCTTTTATGGATTAATTTCATAACACATTATAATTTGGAGGACCAAATAGAGTTTTAAAATGTTTTCAATTTCATTGATTATTGGTCTAACTAGAATGATGTGATTAGGACTAATGCCCACTTAAATTCTTCACAAGTCATGTGCTTCCACTAGCTTCATCATCTCTCTTAAGGCACTTTATAATTTAGCTTTAGAAAATTTGGAATGTTATAATCTGATCATCATCAAATAGGGCATGTTTAGAAGTACGTATGAGTTTGTATCGAGTTAGTACGATCCGATTTTGATGTGATTTTTCCTTACGTCTAAGCATTTTACCAAATTGCGCTTTTCTTTTATCGTCCACCTAATATAGTTTCAGACATTTAAACACGTTTGATATATTAGTAGAAATGATCGGAGAAATGGGCGGCTCTCTAGTCTAAATTATCAAATATCTCGACTATATTTCTTAACCTTACGCAATTCTATCTAGCTAGCACAATATGTCCAAAATGTTTACCTAACCAACATCATGAAAATCTTGGTGCAATGGATAATGGATATAGTCACACGTTGATAGATTTCAATGGTGTACAACTAACCTAGATTCCTACCAACATCACCATCAGATGAAACTTGTCCATTGTCCTTTGGGTGTAGAAGAGAATAATTAATTTTGCTTTTTAAATTTCAATTAAATATAATAGTGCATGCCAAAACTTACCTACTCAAAAAGATAAGGAACCGGCGTTTATGGTTAACAGCTTGGCTTGAAACCAATAATTCAATGTCACTTTCTAAACATAAATAAGTGGCAATTCCATAATGCCATTAATCCTATGAGTTAATCAATTTCTGCATTGAAAATAATCAGTTATTAGAAGGGTTGTTTACTTGGTGTTGGTAGGGATGGAGTCTTCCCTTTGTCGTATTACCAAAAATATAAATTGCCATATGGCATATCCCATCAAAACTAGCTAGCTGGAATG
Source organism: Fraxinus americana (assembly GCA_035079005.1). NCBI lineage: Eukaryota > Viridiplantae > Streptophyta > Magnoliopsida > Lamiales > Oleaceae > Fraxinus > Fraxinus americana. The sequence continues at coordinate 4,419,437 of CM068713.1, read as the reverse complement.
CCAAAAATTATTCATTTTCTTGATTTTCATCCATACTTACAAGCAAAGATCTTGGCTTAATCTTTATTTTTTATATACTTTTAAGCCACTTCATTTGAACCCTTTTCAATTTTACTCTGTATGAACATTTCATTGTCTTGGTTTCGCATTCAACCCTATTTTGATTAACTACAGGAGGGTTTAACGCTTAAGCAATTAATTTGCTCCTAAATAAGTGCTTTTCTGATAATGATCATGCAGACACCTCAGGCTCAGAATATAATCATATTTAGGAAGACCATCCAGTTAAGTTTTAATAAATTTGGCTATGTAAATGAGAAGCTTCGATGAAATAATTTTTTTCCTTTACTTTTTTTTTTTCACCTACCATTATGACTATTTTCAAGGCTCCAGAAGCTGTTTGAAAACGCCAATCTTGGAATTCGATTTCTCGTTTGAGCTTTTTGTAGTCTAATATTGTTTCAAGTTTTTAAAGAGAGAAAAATTCTTGTATATATGAATTAATTACCATGTGTATGAAACCTGCAACGGTTATTATTTCAAAATAATGAGAAACAGAAGGCTGGCTAGCCGGCTTGGCCGGCTCCTGATTTGTTCCTTTCAGGGTTGCTTCAAAACAAGGGAAATCCATTCCTCTCATTACGGTCCATTCCTTACAAGTTTCAAGTATGGACACTACTCATTTTTCTCTTCTACATATACTAAACCTGTAAACCTTAAACCCTGTCTCTCTAATAAACCCTGTCTCTCTAAGTTATTGTTCTTGAGGAATCTAATTGCTTTTCTTTGCAATAAAGAGAGCCCAGAAAATGCATGGCTTGGAGGAAATTGGTGGAGGAGGAGTCTCTCTTTCTCGTCCCGACCCTGTTGTTTTAGAGCTCAACAGATTGCAAAACCAACTCAAAGGTATACGGCACACCACGTTTATCTGATCATAACTAGTGAACCGCCTAGGTTAATAGCATAAGCTGTTAGAGAAGAAAATAATTTATTTAAATTTGCTTCAACATGCTGCCTCTTGTGTAGGTATGTTCATTTTTTATCGAAGTTCTAAACGCGCACAATGATTTCCATGCACTTGATAAAGCTCGAGTTATCACTTGTTGCTCATCGTTGATGCCTATGTTTATGAATACCAGTTAAACTTTAGCTTCTTTGGTAGATATCATCAGCTTAGAACTTGGGCAGAAGTTAAGGGGATCATATTTGACAATCTGCCTATTATTTTGAGGAAGCAAATTAACTTGTTATATTGAGCAATACAGTCTTTAACCGAACATCTAAAACAGAGTTTCATAGCTCTGTGTAAGTCTAGAATTACTAGTAAGAACACCCTGCTATTGATGTAGGTGCCTTGGGGCGTCATTTAGACCTTAGCTGGTTTTGTAGAGCTAATATCTCGTAAGAGGTTCTTCCTCATTGATCAACTTGAGTTCTGTTCTGGTTTTCTTGTTTTAAGGATACTCCACATCAACCTTTTAATCTGGTATAAGGGTTCTAGATGGTTATTTGTCTACGTTATTGTTACATTTGCCACAATCCCCAACTACATAAATTTTCTATCTTCAGCATATTTTCTCCCGACAAGGAAAGGTGTCGTAGATTTTAGGTTCACTGATGAATATTGAACATCATACTGATTCGTTTTTCATCCAAATCCCACTTCGCTGACGACAAGCTTGTTATACTATAACAATTTGCAATCAAAGTAAAAAAAAAACAATAAATTTCTAATGCAATTTCAGAGAGGGATCAGGAGTTGGGAAAGGCTCAAAATGAAATCAAAGCACTGAGAGCAACAGAAGTCTTGAAGGACAAGGCTCTGGACGAGGTATTTGAAAAATATTTTTCTCATCGTATTATGAAAATAAAAAACAATATAAAGAATTCAGTTTTAACGCACTAAAATATCGTATATAGTCTTCATGACATGGTATCTCTTTTCCAGCTTGGAAGTGAGTTAAAAAGATTGGAAGAGAAGCTCAGAGTCGCAGAAAACCTTCTTGAACAGAAGGTGTGTTATATAGTCTCTCTTTTACGAAAAACTATTTATATATCTTTATCTGAATTGTCTGCAAAGGTACTTATTTTGAGTCTGATTGTTGCAGAATCTTGAAACTACTAAACTTGCAAATGAGAAGAGACAGGCATTGACTGCACAATATGCAGCTGAAGCAACTCTTAGGAGGGTGTATGCAAATCAAAAGGACGATGATTCTATTCCTATTGAGTCAGTTATTGCTCCTCTCGAGGCAGAACTTAAGATGTATAAGAACGAGGTGCGTATACAGATGATAAAAGATAGTTTATGTTCAGTGAATTATAAGATGAACATTGATCAAAAAGAAATCTGCCGATGCTCCTTCAACTCTATTGGTTGTACAAAATACCTAAGATTGGAAGAAAAAGGGAATTAGAATCATACATCGTGCTGAAAAACACACAATTGCAAATCTGCATGCTCTTTTTTTTTGTCTGATATCCTTGTCTTGGAGCTTTCTAGGTTGCAGCACTGCAGGAAAATAAGAGGGCTCTGGAACGTCTCACCAAGTCGAAAGAAGCAGCACTGCTTGAAGCGGAAAGGATATTGAAAAGTGCTCTAGAAAGGGCACTTGTAGTAGAGGAGGTACAAAATCAAAACTTTGAACTTAGAAAATAAATTGAAATCTGCCGGGTAAATTTTCGGACTGATTGTATAAGGTTAATCCATGAATTTGTTCTCTAACAAAAATTCATTCACAGGAGGAGAACAAAATACTTGATAAGACAAATAGGCAAAAGGTTTTAGAGGTTGAAAAGCTTAGCCAAACTATTCAGGAGCTAGAGGAGGCCATTCTTGCTGGTGAAGCAGCAGCCAACACACTTCGTGACTACAAACAACAGATTTCTGAATTAAATGTAGAACTTGTTTAATGTTTACTGAATGTTTAGGTCTCTTATAGTTAATAATTTTGCGAAAATGCTAGGTAGTTGCAATTAGACATGTAGTAGATATCAACTGATCTTATTTCTGTGCAACTTCACAGGAGGAGAAGAGGACACTAGAAAGAGAACTTGCAAGAATAAAAGTTTCAGCAAACCGAATAGCAACTGTTGTGCCTAATGAGTGGAAAGACGAGAATGACAAAGTAATACCAGTCAAGCAATGGCTAGAAGAGAGAAGGATGTTCCAGGTATTCGTCCCATCTCCCAATCTCAGATGCTTGATCACTTTTCCTCATCTGCACATCTAAAACCAACAATTAACTCTCTTTCAAACAAAAAATATTAGTATGTTTCCTGTTCTTTTTATTAATTATTAGATCTATATATTGTAGGCAGAGATGCAACGGTTAAGAGACAAGCTAGCGATTTCAGAGAGAACGGCCAAGGCTGAAGCACAACTCAAGGTTAAAACTTGTAACTTTATTTTCTACAAACCAATAAGACCTCTTGTGCTTATTGACTCTTGATTGAATAAATTGAAGATGCTAACAACAATTTATTACAGGATAAGTTGAATTTGAGGCTGAAGACACTGGAAGAAGGCTTAAAGCATGTGTCGAGTTTCTCAGTCAATCCTAATGCAAATGATGGATTCCCAAAAACAGAAAAGAGCAATCACTTTTTTGGGATCCTAGCGAGTAATACCCTAATGAGAAAAAGATCTACATCACAGCCTAGGGGTTCCACTGTGAACAGAAGCTCATCAATGTCAAGAGACGAGAAACAAACTTCGACTGCTAAACGAGAAATGAAGCCAGTTGATGGTATGAAAAGGAGAGATCCTTCTGGAGAAAGTTTGCTGAAAAAGAGTTTGTGGGCTTCTCGAAATAAATTCATAGACAGTGAAAAGGAGAATGAAGAGATGAATAAAAATACTATTGTGAATCTTGAGAAGTTTAACAGCAGTGAAATTGGAGACTTGGGGAATGCAAATAGTATAGTTGGCAGCAATGGAGAGACGACGAATATGGATAGTGCTAACAGCAATAGCAACGACGTAGTATCGGGATTTTTGTATGACAGGCTTCAGAAAGAGATTATAAATGTGAGGAAGTATTGTGAGTTTAAAGAATGCTCTTTGAATGCTAAAGATGAAGAAATCAAGGTAAAGTACCAGCAACCCCACCCCCACCCCACCTGCAGCGTGCTTCTTGCATTTTAAGCCAGTAATTTGCTTTATTTCCAGATGCTCATGAAGAAGATAGAAACCCTGTCAAAAGCCATACAAATAGAGTCCAAGAAAACTAAGAGAGAAGCTGCAATAAGAGAGACTGATTTAGTATCAGCTAAGGGAGATGACAAGATAAGAAAAACAAACTCCTCAAAAAGGTTCGCATTTTGTCTCTGTCCAGCCGCCCTTTGGCCGTTCCTGTGTACTTCTCCATTGATCCAAATTTGCACGATTATATCCGCTTTGGAAATATTCACTGACTTTTTTATTGTTTCAGGTCCTGAATGCCTCCTGGAGATGTATTTTGCGAGATAAGGTGAAAATGAGCTTGGAAATCAGTAGGTGTATCATACTAGTTCTCATGATTTCTACACCATATATTTGCACAGAATATGAGTGATGCAAGTTAGCAGAAATAAGGTTTTCAATTGATTTGTACATGGGATTGTCAAGCGTTCTAGAGGATGATTTTCAGATGTTCTCAGCTAAGATTTAAGGGGATGATATTCAATACAACTTAAAAGGTCTTGTAAATAATTCAATTAAATAATGATAATTTTATGTTCCGAGTGGTATCAATGAGCATATGGCGCAGTCAAGAACCTTAAATTTGTTTGGGGACACTAAAAAGGGGAAACAGATATTGCTACACCTTAACATTTAGTGACTAATTTGAATTCTATAAGCTACTGCAGTATAAAAGTTGAACACATTCCTCCTTGACATCATCAGAAGAAACTGCAACATTCTGAAACATTTGCATTTTTATCTTTCAACTTGATCATAAAACACCTGGCCAATCAGTAGCCCTTGAGGGGATCTCTTCATTCAAACATGGTTGACAAAAAAATACAGATAGAATCCTGGGGCATTGGTGAGCGGGGGGAGGTTGATCAGGAGAAAACTCTACCTTTTTCCCCCTTCTCCATACAATTCTTCGAAGGGCACAATAAAGCCTGGGATTAATAGCATTACTACTGCCACAAACCCAGCATCAGGCACAGGGGAGACCATTTTCTGATGTTGAGTCTTATGCCGGGAGTCAAAAAATATGGCATGGAATGCCTGCTCATATCTATGCTTACAAAATTTGTCAACTTCATTTTGTGTTGTGGCAAAGGAAGGTCTTTAAGTTCAGATTTTCTGCCTAAAGTTTTACATATTATAGCAGAAATGAACGCCTCTAAAGTCTTTAGTAAGTGGATATGCATCCCGTTTGTTCACATGTACAGTTACATGGAAAATCAGGGCATGTTCGAATTTAAACTGAAATAAAAAACCTACCCCTCTGTTCAAACAATTCTACAACTCTGGAATGGAAGCTAAAGATAGCCGCCATTTCTTACACACACCTCCAACACGAAAGGGTTTTAGTGCAATTTGTCTCGATTTGGGCTTTTTCGTACTAATGTTCAGCAGCTCCAGCTGCTGCTTAGTCACCACTATTCTTACTCTCTGGCCTTCCTTAGCCACTTTTGGTGGTGTTGGTAGGCGGCAATGTAGCATCAGCTGTGGCAAATCTGGCTTTGCATGCAGGGAAAAAGGTGCCTTGCAAAGCCGAAAATGCCGTGCCTTATTCTCTTCTGCTGTTATGGTGGCCTTGAGTTCCTTTCCTCCATTTTTTCTGATTTTCTTCTGGGATGCTACCAAGTTACCCATTTTGCACTGATGTTGAATTTAGGACAACAACACTTATATAAGGTTGCTTACACCATCACCACCTCTCATAAAACAAACGTGCAGAGCACTTTGCAGTTTGTTTAATATTTGACATTCTCTATAGTTGACGAAAGATGTTAATAGAATGAATATTTTAGAAAATCATGCAATAACAGAACCGAATTATGCACTTTTTGAGGTTGACTTTACACATATATATGTATTAATCTTTCAAAGGTCAAATGGATAACGCAATTTTCATTGAACCTTGCACCCAAATTGCACTCGGTATGTCAAAAAAGTCGACTCCTAGCAATCACATTTGTTCTCACCTTAATGTGAACAGGTTGTGAAACATTCTTTTATTGTCTTCTTTTCTTTTAAGATCACCAAGATCTTAATGAGCAATATAATAGAACATTTTCTCTCAACTCGACAACATATTAATGAAGGGTTATTGACAGACCTGACAAGAAAATTAGCAACTGAACTGGAAATCAAGCATAAAATTTGAAGCTGGGACAAAATTATTAAAGCAAAAGTGCATTCTGGTTAAAACAATGCCATCATACAAATACAGGCATTCAATAAACTTGTATGTAGTCATGAAACTATCTTAGAAGGGCGAGCAAAATAGGACTCAAGAATACGTAAAACTTCATTAAGTAGGATATCGAACAAAAAAACTGTCAGTATAGAGAGCCCAATCCACGAGACCAAATAAAATTTTACTCTATCCTAGACAAAAGCATAATTGCATGAGGCCAGAGGAGCAAAAAATAGAGGAGATGTCCTGTATGAACAAACAGGCTACGAAATCCATCTAAGCAGCAACTCCATCCTGGGAACGTCTAGACTCCAACCACGATGTGGCTGCAACCTTTGTTGTCAAAAACCAACCAACCTTATCCGGTGCCTCATGAAATGGAGCATTTAGCTCCTTCAGATGTGATCCAAAAACACCTGCCAATCCTTTCTCTGAGTATTTATGTTTCCCATGCCCTGTGTTGATCCCAAGCAATGATGGAAGTTCCTCCCCATTTTCGAGTGCTCTCGACAAGTCATTCATCCAGATGTGTAGTGCTGTTAAAGCCGCCCCTAGAGAGAGGCTCTTCAAGTGCAAAGACCACTGGGTTGGAGTTCTAGACTGTATATCATTATATATTCCGCGTGTGAGCCCAAGGTCTAACAACTGACAAGCTCTCTCCAGTTGATTAAGGTTTACACAGAGATCAATTAAACAATTGCAGTAGGCCTTTCTTACATCATTACCAATATAATCAATGAGTTCACCAGCTTCCTTCTCAAAGATTTCTCCTTCAAGATTATCTCCATCCGCAAGGAGTTTGACCACATAACCAAGCTTCGGGTTAGCCCTCTCAATGCAACCCATCAACTTCGCAAGTTCTTCTTTAGGTGCTTGAGTCATTACATTAAGAAGACAACCGCAGAACCGCTCATCTGGAGTTATACATAGCTCTAGTAGCTGATTAAATGTCCTTACAACATCATCTATTCGGCCAGCTTTCCCATAACACTGGATAAGTGAGGTTGAGACAAAGATATTAGGCTCAAACCCAGCTTCCACCATTTCATTCACGGTAGCCTCTGCCTCTTCAACATTCCCACTGCAGGAATAAATTGTAATCAAAGAAGCAAATGTCCAACTGTCTGGCATGCAGGACTGCGAACTCTTCATATCCTCAAAAATCTCAACAGCTTCATCAGTATATCCTACATCAGCACACATTGACAAAAGAGTATTATATAAAACAACACTCAACTCCATGCCCTTCTCCCTCATCTCCCTGTACACATTAAGTGCGTCATCACCATACCTAGCCCTGCAATACGCCCTAATCAACGCGGCATAAGTACCCCAACTTGGATCAATCATATTGTTCACCATCTCCTTGTAGATATTCTTCGCCTTCCATGGCCTCTTTGCTCTTCCCATAGCATCCAATAAACTGTTATACAGACCCAAATTAGGCTTAACTCCCAGTGCCTTCATTTCCTCATACACATTCAAGCACCCATCAAAATTCCCAGATGCTCCATAAATTTTAACCAGGGTTGAGAAGGTGACAACGTCAACTCGCCATTTCTCGGTCCTTGCACGATCATACAAACTCATGGCCATATCCACATTCCCCGCCTTCCCATATGCGTCAATCATCACAGAGTAAGTCACCTCATCCGGCTCACACCCAAAATATGACATTTTTTCGAACAATTCAACAGCCTTTTCAGGCAAAGAACACACCCTAGCGCAGCTAATTATGGTCGAGAAAGTAACATTGTCAGGTTTAACTCCTCTTTCAAGCATTTGATTAAACAAATTTTCTGCCCCATCAAAATCCCGACATTTCCTAAACACTTTCAAAGTTACATTATACAAAATAACTTCTTTACTCAATTTCAACATTTCTTGAAAATACTTAAGCACCAATGGAGCAGTTTCCCGGTTCGACATGTTGTTCAATACGATCACAGCATCTTGTTTCACAATTTTAGTCCCAAAGCTTTCCAATACATTCACTATATCTTCTTCTAAGGGGGTACAAGAATCCAAAGATTCCGCAATTTTCACTAAAGAAGAATACCTGAAATCATACGACTTCTGCCTTAATTTTGAGGCTCTGGGGCTCTTGGGGTTGACCCATATGTAGGATTTTGACGAAGAATTGGTCTTTTCATCTGGATTGGGTGAATCTTCTAAAATTGCGGTGTGATCTCGTTCTTGTAAAGAGACATTGGCGATATGGAAAGGAGGTTTCCAGGGATGACGTTTGAGGCGAAAATTGAGGGGTTTTTTGGGTCTGAGACTGAGTAGAAGGAGGTGTGGAGGAGACAGTGAGTTGCGGAAGAAATTGGGGTCATGAGAAAGTGAAGTAAATTGTGCAGCACTGAGATTGTACGCCATTGTTACTCTTTTTCAGTCACACTGTCGTTTTTCTGTGCGTGTTTTCCCTGGGTTTTGCAGGTGGCTGAGGACTGACGGGGTTACTGGAGGAGGGCGGGGACCTTATCTTGTGGAACGTTCAGATAATCCTGTAGGTAATTATATTACCACTGGAAAATTTAATTACTGCAGCACATCGTAATTAAAATATATTTTTAATAAATACAACACGATAAATTTATAATTATACTTCTAAGTCAATAAAAACAAAAAATTCAAAAAAAAAACATAATAAAATATTGTGATGTACTTATTACCAATATTAATTCTCATTTTCTCAACATTTTCCCTCGTTATTTCACAACCACCGGAAACAGAAGATCAGTGTAGAACACAATGCCATAATAAACTGAATGTTTGTCACCAATAATCTAAATGGCAGAAATGATCCTTTGAAGTTGTCAGGAATTTGTTTGTGTTGCCATTTTTATTGAAATATATTTTTGGTTGTCCAGAACATTACAATACTATTCCGATTGTTTTATATTCATAATAAATATGTTTGACTTAACAAAAGATCATATTCTTAATTTTCAAACTTGACAAATAAATTAAAAAAATTAATCTATAAATCGTGGTCAAATAAAGTATAAATTCATTTACCATGAGGAAAACAAAATTATATTGCCACCGTGAAAGAAGGCAAAAGCCACTGAAAAAGCTATGACGATGAGATATTAAGGAAAAAGAAATAAATAAATAAATTAGATTTTATATTTGTGATGTAACAATAATTTATTTAAGTAAAAAGTATATTAAAACTCCAATTATGTAATTTTACTGATATTTAAGTAAATAAAAAATGGTGGTACACTTAATAAATTTTATAGTGATAATATAATTATAATATATTAAATCATTTTTTGGACATTTTAACCATATTATAATTCAATTATTTCAATAATATCTTACTTTTCGTTTTTCAATATGTAATAAATACTATAAAATTCTTCGTCACAAAAAATTTGAACCATAAAAATTGAGTTTTGATGGTACAATTTTTTTCTCTTAAATTTCTATCCTAAATTTTATTTTATTTTAGTTCGTTTGAGACAATCAAATCCTCCTAACTAATTGGTATCAAATATATTACTTTTATAGAATTTATAAAGTATTTTAGAATAACGTGCAATACACTTTCAATTTTGACTAGTAGGGAAAAATGTTTCTTTTAAATTTTTGTCAGTCCCCAATCTATAATCAAGTTATGGGTTAGTCCTCAACGCACAGCAATGAAGAAGTCAATCTCCAACCTTTCACTTTCCTTGCACCATAATTTCCCCCGTGATCATCATGTTCCATACATTTAGGTTGTGTTTGATACACAACAAATTCCATGAAGAAATGTAGTGTTTGATGACTTTTATTTTCTTGGGAACTTGGTTTCCACCCAATTGATCCACACGCCTCTTTTCCTTAAATTTGTGGAATTGGATTTCCCTCCTTTTTGGTGAGAAATTTGATTCCACTTTTTTTTATGGAAACAAATTTTATAATCAATTGTAAAAATAAAATTCACTTTAATTGATAATTTTTATGTAAAACAAAATCAAACGAACACTAAATTTTGATTTAAAAAATGATTTTGCAGGAAATTTATTTTATTTTTCTCGTTTTTTTCTTTTTACTTTTTGGTAATGAAAACAAATTTTATAACCAATTGTGGAAAAAATTATCACTTTAATAGACAATTTTCATGTAAACAAACGAACACAAAATTTTAAAATTTTTCGAGTGAAAAATTATACAAATCAAACACACTTAATTAAGAATTCATTAAAAAATAATTTCTAGACAATTACTTTCCCTAAAATTCATTTTCTTTCCACCCTTGCAATCAAACAGGCACTTATTGTTAGAAAGACAAAATTTAGTAGAAAGGATGGCTACTTTAGATATAACTTGCTCATAATATCATTTATATTCGACCATTTGAATTTGCAGAATTTTCTCAAAAAATTATTATTGGCTTATAAGATGAAATAGTAGAAGGCCCCACAAAATGTGTAAATATTAATGAGTAGTGGTTATGAATATGTAATTAAAATTAATGTTTAACCCTATAGAATTCTTTAAAAGTCTGAGCTAAGCCTATATTTGGTAGTAATTAAAATTTAGATTTTAATCCAAATCAAAGTCAACAATTAGTTTCAATCACATATTTCATGGGTCTCATAACTTTTTAATCATACATTTCATCAAATTCTATCAAAATCTACTAGAATTTTGATTTAAATCCCCACCAAACAATTTATAAAGAGGAATATCATTTATGCTTGATCATTTTAATTTAATCCGACTTTGATTGAATACATAACCATTAATAAATGTGTATCCAAATGGAGGCTTAATCTCTATGTAGCAAGTCAATGCACCTCAATTCGCATATTAGACCCTATTTAGTGTTGGTTTAGTATCTGTAGCTGATTTTAGGGTGGTAGTGGTGATGGTGATGGTAGGAATAACGCTAATTAGGTATAGTGGGAAAAATGAATGATTCAAAAATCAATGGAACTTGTGGATCTTGTGGAAGTGATTGTGCTTTGGATCTGGCCTAGCAAGTCGTGGCTTGCGAGCTTGGCTTGGGATTGAGGATAATGGTAGCAGTGATAGGCTTGTTGGTGATGATTTGATTGCGAGAGATATAGGGTGGTGTGTTTGAAGAAGATGGGTTGGTTTTTTATTTTTCTTTTGTTTATTTAGTTAAGTATTCTTTGCATATTTATAACCTTTTGAAGGGCTGAGCATGGGCCAGTCATACGCTTAACCTTTATTTGGATATATTTCATCCAAAAAGACTTGTTTTCTTATGTTCATAAAAGGTCGAGACCAGAATGCTAAAATTTGTAGATTGATGACCATTTGTACTATTGCAAATACACCAGGACGAGTCGTGTTTGAACCAATTTACCTTCACAACAATTGCTTGCTTTGGGGTTCTCTGTTTGTGGAGAATGGTTGAATTGCCATTTTTTATAGGTTAAGAATTAACTTGAATTTGATGAAAAGGTTGGGGACCAATGTTCAACTTTTTCCAATTTCCTTTTCATAAATAAAATTTGTTTTTATTCCACTATATTTTAAATCCACCATAATTAAAACACATTTTAAATAAATACACAACATCAGTTTGATTAATATAACCTAACCCAATGGGAAACCGGAAAAGTTCAAAAAGTCAGGGGTTAAAAAGACACAATTCAATTTTCAGGTTTCAAGTTACAAAATTCAAAACTCAAGTTTTAGGTAATTAATTAAAGATGTTTATTAATTAAATTTAATAAGGTCACAGTTATACAATTAATGGTCACATATATATAATTATAGGTCACATATTATCAAATTAATTGGTTACAGATTATTTCGAAGTCACATTTTATTTTATCGGTTATAGATTAAAAAAATTATAAGTCACATTTTATCTTATCGGTCACATTTTCAAATTTATTAGTCACAAATTATTTTTAAATCACATATATCAAAATTTTAGGTCACAGTTAACTTAAATCATTGGTCACAGACAACCAAATACTTGGTCACAGACCACATCCACTACCACTAGTGTCACTTTCTACAACCCACACCTTGCCGCCACCACAACAGCACCAACGCCCCAACACCACCACTAACAAAGTCGCCACAAACAACCACATCCACCACCAAAATCTCCAAAAGAAACACACCACCACCGTCGCCACCATCGCTTCCGCCACCGCCGCCTCATCACCACCCGAAACAAAAATTTTATTAGTCACTAATAAACAATAATATGCATCATCACTACCACCACCCAAAATCAACAGCTGAGTTGACCAATTACAAATAACCAGTTCCACCGTGCCTCGCCATCCATCCTGATCGGCCAATCGAAACATCCAAATCAACCAATCAAACCAATCCTTATACCCCCATCCACGCACATAGCAGCGACGAGAATCTGAGTTTATGGTAGAGAAACCTCCCTCATGGCGACCATAGCCTTCACCGTCGCCTCCACCTCCATGACCTTCCTCACAACATCCGCCACGAAATCCAGTGCCTCCGTCGCTTGGTTAGCTACTGCTTGGTTTTCGGTGTCCGAACAGAGAGAATAGAACGGTAATAGTTTCCCAACAGAGAGATAGAAGAGAGGGACAAGGGAGAGAGAGAAGAGATCGTGTGCGGTGGTGCAATCTCACGGGAGAGAAATGGTGGGAGAAGAGAGAGAGAGTTATGGAAAATGAATTAGGATTTGATAGATAGGTGGGTGAGGTATGGCTTGATACTTGATTTTTGAACAAATGAAACTTCATCCCTGAATTTTGAATTGTACTCTTTAAACACCTGGAATTCTGTAATTTCCTCTAACCCAATAGTACACCACATTAATCCCAACAAATGTTGGATATCCAAACCCGCCAATGCCAAACCACCTTTTATTATTACACGTTGCATCTTTTTCTTAGCTACAAATACCATTTTCACAAGGTACCCACAAAGAGGAAAAATCATGGAACCGAAGCTGATAATGATGGTGGTGCTACCATTTTCACAAGCCACTGCCATAGTAGCTATTGCCACCGTCACCATCATTGTCACCACCACCTCGAAAAATACTTCATTTTCTATGGAATCCAAAGTCTTCCTCTCACCCTCAACAAAATATGCTATTTGATGAAAGGTTGATGTAAAAAACGCAACAAATTTTCTTTTTTTTTAAAATAAACATGCCACAATAAACAGAAGTTAAAATTTGTAATACAATTTAAAAATGGTACAACATTTAAAAACTGTGGTGACAATATCACATTAGTCCTTGGATAATTCATCTGTAAGTTTATGGCTGTACATTTAGGGTGCAGGGTGAGTGCTTGTGTGGGCTTCTCCGTCAGTGGAAGTTGTCGACAATCAGCGGCCGATCAGACTGTTGCAAACCCCAGATTTTTCGGTGCATACGATCGAACCTTCTCCCGGCCGGATACGGTGGTTGACGGAGCTGAAATGGTAGAAAGCTGTATTGGCGATTGTCGGTGGAGGAACGTCTGCACAGTCGTGTTGGTTGGCTAATTTGTGTGGTAGGTGGGTTGTCTTATCCACTATAATGCCATAGTTGCTGTAGGTAGGAAAGGAAAAAGAAAACAAAATTGGATAGTTGGCTTATTGTGAATTTTTTGACCGTTGCAAATATAACGATCCAATTTTGAATTATAATCAGATTTCTAGCTGGCCCAGATAAGCCCTAAATTACTGTATGCATTGAAGATTATTCGTTCTCATTTCACATAGCCTTATAAATAACCAATTAAATTATATCAACAATTATCACAAAATGGAATCATGGACATGTAAAATTGAAATATAAACTCGGAAAACTTATTTTAAATAAATATTGAAATGAATTAAACATGGTAAAAATTTAGGGTGCTTTTGGTTTAAAACTAATTATATATATTTTTTTAATTTTGCAAAACAGTGAAAATAAGTTTGATTTGGTATTTTTGGAAACAAGGTAAACTTTTAACATAATATTCAAAACACATTTTTGACGTTTTGAGTATTTCCAATAAAAATTCTGAAAATACATAAATATGGAAAACAAGGGTTTAAATCAAATTTTATTTAAATAAAAATATAATATTCTAATAAATAAAATATAATAATTCTAAAAAATGATAAATTCTAAAAAAAAAAAGAAAAATAATTCAAGCTCTTAATGATTATTTGCATAAAAAAATTTAAAAAATGTTTAAATGGACACAAATAAAAATATTATCAGTCTATGTCATTAATTTTATTTTTATTTCCTATATTTTGAACTAAATTTATTGTTTATTGTTTATTATACTTATGTAGCAAGAAAAAAGTATTGGCTACGACTTTGATTCAGACATCATTCTCCAATTCGATCACATTCTATGCCAAAAATATGTCTCAATATAACGGACTATGTAACAGAATTTTTTGTTTTAAACAGACAGATGCACCTTCTTTCAATATTTTTATCATAACTTTGTATTTCGATATCCGATTGAGGCGATTCAAAATGTATTGGAAAGCTAATTCATCTAGATACAACTTTGATTCAGACAACATTCTCCAATTGGATCACTTTCTATGCCAAAAATAGGTATCAATATAACGGACTATGTAACGAAATTTCTTGTTTTAAACAGGCAGTTGCACCTTCTTTTAGTATTTTTATTATATCTTTGTATTCTGATGTCCGATTGAGGCGATTCAAAATGAGTTGGAAAGCTAACTCATCTCACTATAACTTTGATTCCGACATCATTCTCCAATTCGACCAATTTCTATGCCAAAAATAGGTCTCAATATAACAGACTATGTAACAGAATTTCTTATTTTAAACAGGCAGCTGCACCTTCCTTCAGTGTTTTTATCATAACTTTGTATTCCGATATCCGATTGAGGCAATTCAAAATGCGTTGGAAATATAACTCATTTGGTTACAACTTTGATTCAGACACCATTCTCCAATTGGATCACTTTCTATGCCAAAAATAGGTCTCAATATAACAGACTATGTAACGAAATTTCTTATTTTAAACAGGAAGCTGCACCTTCTTTCAATATTTTTATTATAACTTTGTATTTTGATGTCCAATTGAGGCGATTCAAAATGAGTTGGAAAGCTAACTCATCTGGATAAAACGTTTATTCAGACATCATTCTCCAATTCGACCATTTTATATGCCAAAAATAGGTCTCAATATAACGGATTATGTAACAGAATTTCTTATTTTAAACAGGCAGCTGCACCTTCATTCAGTGTTTTTATCATAACTTTGTATTCCGATATCATATTGAGGCGATGCAAAATGCATTGGAAAGCTAATTCATCTGGCTACAACTTTAATTCAGACATCATTCTCCAATTCGATCACTTCCTATGCCAAAAATGGGTCTCAATATGAGACTAAAAACCGGAGCATAACTTTTCGGTTGGAAATTGATTTGTGATCATCTTTTGACTACATTTGATCCCATTGACATCTTCTTTTATCCAATTGACTCCAAGTACTTTCAAATCTTCATCGTGAAATTCGGCACAACTTTTAAATATTTACATTTTAGCCCCCGAACTTTGGATCCCTTACAATTGAGCCATTTCTCCAAATTTGTCTACTTTTGCTTATTTTCTTCAATCTCACCAACCTATATCACAATATCAAAATCACACATCTAATTATTTATCAATTACATAAACATTACATCATTAATTATTTATAAGGTGTCTGTTTCTACTTTTCAGTAGAAATCAAGCCGTTGACAACACAATTCATGCCGTTGGGAGTCGCAATTTTGGACCAATTCTCTCACTGTAGGGCTGTAGTTTTGAAAAAAAAACGGTAACATAATCAATTTTCCTTCCTCCTTCCAGCGCGCCCAGACACATCCTTAATTAACCAAAAAAAATTACATCTTTATTAATAACAAATTAATTATTAAACAAAAATATTAAATATAAACTAAGCAAACGTGCATTGCAACCAAACCAAACATGCTTTTCAATTTTTCATTTTGAAAATTAATTTTTTAAAATGTAAATCAAATGCATTTTTAACAATCTTAAAACGATCACTTAAAAAAAAAAAAAAAAACTTGGCTTTTCATTTTTGGTCGTGGTCGTCGATATCATCACTGTTGTTGTGGTTATGATCAAATACTTAGCTACCACACTTGTCAAAACCGTAACTATCATCCACCATTAGCCTTCATCAGTACAGCCAGACTTTTCACTAAACGATTAGGAATAAAATAAAGAAAAAAAATGTTTCATTAAAAATGGTGTTAGGCATACGAGTTAAATGCAGTGCAAGCGATAAGGCAGTTACACTCCTTCACCTATCATTCCAGTTCGGTCCGATCTCGAAGTTGTAGCGTGAAGGTCATCTGGGAATGAGGTTTCACGACAACAGTATCACCCACTTTGAGTGAAATTATATTTGAATCATTCTTTCAATTTCGTGCAATATGATCAATCAACTTCGATTTAATTGTAAATTTCATCATTCTATCCACTACATTTAACAAACATAATATGGTGATGTAGACGTTAAAACTAACGAAAGTTGATACATTAAATTGAAGACGAGTGAGTGACATGAATGCAATGTTCTCAAAAGTTGGATGCCCCACATAGCATTTAATCCTTATACATGGAACCTGTTTGGGTCCCATTATTTTACGTGATAATGAGGTGAATATTGATTTTTTGGAGAATATATGGTTAAAAAGAAGGGAAAATTTAGAATTTACATGTAATATTATTTTATTGAAGAATGTGTGGTTGAAAAGAAAAAAATAGAAACGTGAATTATAATTTAATTGGGAATAATGAGGCCAAACGATGGCATGGTATCAAGATACCTATGTAATCGTAACAATCGATCACCATCTGGGTTTTATTTTTATGTCCCTTTAAATATCTATTATTACAGTACGGGACAATACCTCGAACAGGTTGAAATTTTGATGGCAACCCAATTACGGTAAAAAAAAAAAATCACAATATTACTTATTACATGATCTTGCATGCTGAGGGATTTTCTTCAATATAACAAACAGACCTTCCCAGGTGGTGGCAACCCCTCCCACAGCCACAGCCACACCCATAGCCATAACCATAATAACCGTAGTAACACAGCGGCGGAGCTGGGTACCCATGGTAGCATTGGCCTCCACCATGACCTTCAGAACATGGTCCACAGCAAGTCCTTGCCGGAGGTCTTTGTATTGTGTCAGGTTTAGTCTCCTTCCCGGTAGGCTTTTGGTCAGCAGGTGTTGAATCGCTGTTGGGATTGACCTTTTTAGGGTCCTTGGAAGGCTTCTCTTCTGGCTCTTTTATTATTTGAATACTCTCGATAACTTTTCCACCTTTGCAGCACAATTTGTCACGAAATTTTTCTGGGCTACAGCATACTACACTGATTTTGACTGTATTTTGCTTGACATCATAAGTCTGCCCTCTAATTTCTTCTGTCCCAAAAAGTTTTGCATCAAAGAATATAAGTCAGTTCTTATCACGCGCGTGCGCACACCAAGAAAATATGTATTTTCTTTTTCATTCATACGCAAAAACGAGCACGGAATATGGATGAATTTAAAGACTTACGAGGGGATTTGCAAAGAATTTTTTTGATTTTCTTGTAGCAGGAAGGACATTGGAGGTCAACCTTTAGTACCATTACAGTAACCTGTTACATGTGACAAACTTGATGAAGATACTAGGTATGGAAGACAAGGCCAAGCAGTGACATCAAAATCAAATATGATAGAACTTGTGATATTTTCATACCTTCTCAGCCATAAGTAGATGGGATATTCAGAAAAATCTGTTCACTCTGTCGATGTTTAAAGATGAGATAAATTGGGTGAGAGGGAGAACTTATGGTAACATGTTGATAGAACGAAGAATGTAAGAACTTCGTATAAAACGTGTGGGGTCTTAAATTGCATTATTTAAAATCTTTAAAAGTCTTGGTCTCGAGTACGGATTCGAATTTGATTAAAGGTATGAAAAACATGTCTCGTTTCAAATTAAAATTAGGGTGCGTTTGATTGTAATGGTGGAAAGAAAATGATTTTCAGGGAAAATAATTGCCAAGAAATTATTTTGTAGGGAATTGTTAATTAAGTGTGTTTGATTGGTATAATTTTCCACCTGGAAAATTTTTAAATTTTATGCTCGTTTGACTTTATTTTACATGAAAATTGTCCATTAAAATGATAATTTTTTCCACAATTGGTTATAAAATTTATTTCCATTGTCAAAAAGTAAAAAAAAAAATGAAAATTTTTTTTCCCTACAAAATCATTTTTTTAATCAAAGTTTAGTGTTCGTTTGACTTTGTTTTACATGAAAATTGTTCATTAAAATGATTTTTTTTTTCTTTTACAATTAGTTATAACATTTGTGAATGTAACTAAAAAAAAATGGGAAAACAAAAAAGTTTAGCTGGCTTCCTGGAAAATGTGGAAAATGATTTTCAGCCAAAACCAAGAAAATCAGCGCTGTACTGCGGCTGGGAAAACATTTTCTCTGGAAAAAGTTGGCTGTCAAACAACCCAAAAGCAAGAAAATGGAAATTTTTTTCCTTTTTCCCTGGAAAAAAGTGGCTGTCAAACAGGGCCTTAAGGTCTTTAGGTGCTCTTATGTCATTTCCTGCACCAAATTTTGCATCAAACTAAAATTCATCTTCAACCATTACACCAAAAGTTACACCAAATGAACAGTGTTTAATCACTTTCTTCTCTCTTCTTTTTTATTCGAAATATTATTTATTTATTTATTTTAGAAATACATAAATTACTAAATAAATAATTACGTTAAATTAAGGAAAATAATAATAAAAATGCTAATAATAATAATAATAATAATAATTATTATTATTATTATTATTATTATTATTATTATTATTATTATTATTATTATTGTATTAAAATTTATATAACACAAAAGACACAAATACCCTCCAATAATTCTTTTGGCAAATGAAAAAATGGGGCAAATTGGACTTTGCACCATTTTGGAAAATTTGGTACCATATTGGAGCACTTTTGCACCAAATTTTGGTGAAATTTGGTGTTTTGGTGTTACCATTGGAGATGTCCTTATATCTCAATGAATCATTTAGGAACGTCAACGGGGTCGGGCAACCTCCCCTGCCCCGCCAAGCAATTTCTCGCCCCGTTATCCGTTTAAGGCGGGGCGAGGTCCTTTCCTCGTTTACTACCCCGTTAAATTTTTTTTTTTAATTTTTGATAATTTATTTTTATTGCCCTCATTTATTAGATTTAGATAAATAATTTTAGTTTGTCATTTTCTATTAAAACTAATGAAATTTGGTGAAATTTTTCATTTAAAGTATTGAATTCTAAAAAAAAAAAAAAAATTAAACGGAGCAAGGAGGGGTGCTTGTTACCCGTCACTCCCCGAATACCGGATTACGGGGGTTATCCCCGTCCCGTTCGGAGCAGGGCCCGCAGGTATCGGGTTTGTCGAGTTTTTTTTGCCATCCCTCAATCATTTCATCTTAAAGTGTTACATTTATTTAAATTTATCTTTAAAAAAAAAAAGGCACGACTAATAAGAAGTCAAGCCTCGTGAAATCATGAGGAATATATTCTCCACCGAATAGTGCTTTCTTTATCTTTTTGCAAAATAGGATAGATATTTCGAGGGAGTATAGGATACAGACTCTCGAGTCTTTGTTTAGGAGCTGGCTTTGATAGGGACAACTCACCTTCCAATAGCTTTGAGTGCAATTAAAGCCTCTTAATTAGGGTAGGTTAATTTAATATTACGGGTCCCCAAGTGAGACATTTCAAGAAGTTTAGGGGCGTCAATGTTTTAACTCGTAATCGAGAATTCGGCAAGTGATCAGTTGAGTTTCTTGAACAACACATGATCACTTTCCGATATCAATGAATTTTACGCTGCCGTGCCTGTGTCTAATCGAGTGAAAAAAAAGTGATTCGTTCAATTGATTAATAAGTCTTTCTTATTCTTGTTCTCCTTGTGTGTGTTGCCAAATAGGCTTCAATTATATGGTCACGATGGCCATAAAGAGTGGCAGCCAATTGCTACTCCCTTGTCCTGGTCTAGCTGAAGCCTTATCAAGATTAGAGTCCAAGCTGGGGAGCAATTCTAGTTGTACAACATTATTTGACAAAGTGAGTATGGCAAGATCTGGATCAATGATTTCAAAAACTGTTTTTGAAATCATTGGTTCAGATTTTGTCAAACTCATTTTGTAACCCAATTTTGTCAAACGTTTTTGTACAACTAGCATTGCTCGACTAGGCTGTTGACCTGAGTTTGTAGGTTTAAGCCTATTATTCTCATTGAAGGAACCTGGTTAGTGGAAATAACATGGATTAAGTATTTTCAAAATCTCAATTTATAATTAAGCGATACTAGTTTTTCCTCAAAAATAAGATATAATTAAAAAATTTAATATTAATAATAATATTATAAAAATTATTTACATATCCACTCCATTACCATCTTCCCTCACAACCCTAATTATTCTCAATCTCCTATTTCTCTCTCTAATAAGCCGACTTTCCCTTCTTTCTATCTGTTCTCGCCCTCTCTTCTCTCACCATCTCTATATTCTCTCGCTTGCGACTTCACAATGCACTCACAAACCCGATAATAGTAATGTACCATCAAGCAACCAAGGCAACATACCATGCGGCATCAGTGACGTAGCACGCCGCACGAGGTGTGGTGGTGAGCGATGGCTACAAAGCATAGCACCACTGCACGCAGTGCAGGGTTGTTCAGCGCCAACTTGCCTCACCTCGCCTCATAGCACCGTGTAGCAAAGGTGCTGCACTAGACAGCGTCACGCTGCAGTGCCTCTGTACGTAGCACGACGCACTACCTCTGTTTCATTTATTTTCTAATGGATGTGCTGTTGCTAATGTTGTAACGATATTTTTGAAATCTGAAATCGCTACCAAAAATCATTTATTTACTTGTGAATGAATAATAGTTATCGTTAGTTATATTAACACTAAATTTCAACGTAAGTAATGTGATAAATTTCTTTTACAATTATTGTGACTAATCATTTAAATTGAATGTGCGTGGAGACCTTGAAGTAGTCTGCCAAAATACTTACTGTTTGGTTAAAACTCCAAATCAACATGTGCAAAATTAAATGACAAGTAGTATATTAATTTATTATGGTCTTTACAAAATCATGATAATTACGTATCATATTTTCTCTTCCTTCAGTGAGGGGACATTGCCTCAAAATTCACCCAAATGTATATCATTCTGGCAGATTTCATTCCACGTGCATAATAACTGTAAATCAATTACTAAAATTGCTCTATGTTCAATCTCCAATATGTCATAATTATTTATGCAGAAAACGTGAATAGCAAGTCACAAAATACCCAAAACAAGTTAAAATTTCCCAAGTCATCGTACGAAATTACATGTCCAAATAAATTTGTCCCAAATTTCAAGTAAAAGTGAACGACTTCAATAAATAAAAAAAAAACTAAGGTTACTGCTAAAATTTAGAATTTAAGACATATTACACTGTTTGTTTTATTGAATCCCAGAAAAAAAATCATAACACCATGATTGCACCTCATTGCCTGCCAACCAATGACCCGTTCTAACCTGTGAGGAGTAGGAAAAATGGTGAGTACATGGAAATACTCAATAGGACATTAAAAAAAATGGTGCAATCCCGAATGAAATTTTTAAAACATGTGTCAAAAATTGTCATACCGTCATCATATCTTTAGAAACATGTGAGAGCTGAATACATATCATATCTTTGGTACCGGATAGCCATATCATACATATCATATCTTTAATTTTTATGAGTATAACAATTCATCAACATGAAAAATAATAATTTATACAGGATAGAATCGCATGCACTTCGTTATCCTACCTTGTTAAATTAAATAAGTTCTTGAAAGATGAAAAATCCCAAAATCACGTTCTAAACTATTTTTCTGCCTTTGCTTGTGTGCCGTGCATAAATGTATATTTTGTTTGTGTACCCACCATCAGGTCATACATCTATATGTACATAGGCAATAATAACCTAAACCCTAAAGAGTCGGTGCATAGTGGGAAACATGTGGGAGTGGGATACGATAATTGGATAAGATTATTTGAAAAAAAAATTTGACTAAGTCTTGTCAATTTAGAATTCTCACACGTGTCAAACTAACCACAACTTATAAAAAAACAAACAAACACACACATTTCATAAGTCTTCCCATTAAAATTCTCAATTCATTAAATAACTTAACTAAATTAATATTTAAGACAATATCTTTCGACTTCGATAATTTGGGTCTCGCTTATCCGAATTAACTTTTCTAGATTTTAATATGCATAATTAATTACGATCTATCCAATGAGCCCAATATCCGTATGCTTATCATTGCTCCATTATATATATATAATTATATTTTATGAAAAAATTTCGGGATTTTACAAATGTGGTGGTGGTGGTGATGTTGGTTGCGATCAGGGGCGGACCCAGCACCCGGCCAGCCTCGGCGGTCGCCCGTGCTGGATCCGCCAGGATAGTTTTTTTTTTTTTTACAATGAATAAAAATTTGAGATTAAATACCTAGAGCCTGTTTGGTAGGGATTTTTGGGGGAAGAATTGATTTTGAATAGTGATATGATGGGAAATGTGTGGCTGAAAAAGAAGAAAAAAGTATTGATGTGATGGAAAATATTATTTTACTGAAAAATGTGTGGTTAAAAATGAGAATTGATTTGAAAATTGATTTCAGAATCAGAAACAAACAGGCCTCTAGTAAATTCCTTTTTAGCCGTTCAATTCTTGTAGCTTAATTGGCAAGATGCTGTATGTTCAAAGGAGAGGTTGGAGTTTTGAATCCATTTCCCAACGTTTTCTAGTGAAATGTTTTTAATTCTACAACTTTTGTCAAAATTAAATGAAATAAGGGAAGTGATTTGAACACATGACCTCATGGTTAAATATTGCACACCCAACCATTGTGACACCTATGATATACCGAAATAATATATATTACATTTTAGCTGTTTTAATGTAATTGTAAAAATTGGATTTGTGCTCTTTCTTTGAATTATACAAAACTTGGCCATAATATCATTTGGTGAATATTGTTAATTTTTACGACAAAATTATATATATTTAGTTTGAACGAAATAATTGTTATATTTAAATTTTAGACCTTGTTTGACTTTAAAAAAAAAAAAAATACATTTTTTTCTCTTCTTTCAATTTTATATTTTTTAATAAAATATTATTACATGCAAATTCAAAATGTTTCCTTATTTTTAACCACACATTTTTCATCAAATCACTATTTCAAAATACATTTTTTGCAATAAAAAATGGACATCAAACGGGACTCTTAATATTTTATTGCTGACAACGGTGGACGATCCACAGTCGCCCGTGCTGACTCGATATCCTGGGTCCGCCACTGGTTGCGATGATAAGGTGGTGATGATGTTGGCGATACTAGTGAGGTGGTGGTGGTTGTAGGTGGGATGGCGTGGGTGAAGGTATTTGTGACCAATTATTTAGTTGATTATGATCAATAAATTGGTCAATTTATGATCAATAAATAATATGTGGGCGATAACTTATGCCAATAAATAATATGTAACCTAAAAATTTGAGTTGTATCTAATAAAATTCGTGATTTGTAACTGAGAAATAAATTGTGACCTATAATTTTTTTATTTGTAATTGATGAATAAATTGTGACCTATAAAAATTTGATTTGTGACTAATTTAACTATTTATGCCGATTTGTTGAATGTTTAAAAAAATTAATAAAAATTTCACATGTTAGCCTATCGACTAAAAAGGTCCGGAAGGATGCTCATTTAAATAATGGCCTACCCTTTTACACGGTCACTGTTCACTAAAATCTATTTCTAATTAAAATCACTGCTAGTTTATGGTTCATTAACAAGTAATAAAGTGGATTCTAAATTCAAGTATCATCCCAGAAAGATTGATTAGTTCAATTTTAAATATTCGTGACCTTAATTGAAACAAGAGTAATATGATGTATTTATAACTGAATTATATCTGAATTAACTTATACAATTATGAGTGAATTAACTAAATTAAATGCAAATTATGTTGAATGCAAGTTAATATGTTTTAATGAATGGCAAACATATTGGGATCCTGAATTCTCATACAATAATCTGTTTTAATAATAGTTTTACTCGTTGACAACATGATTGAATTTGATGAATTAATGTCCCTATTTTATTTAACAATCTCACTCGAGTAATGTTAAACCTACTTTTATATATGACCAACTATATTTCTATGATAGATGCAAATATATAAAAGTGCTTGAATTTTTATAAACACTTAAATGATTCATATAAGTCATGGCAGCATATTTATATCCACTATCGGACCCTATGCCAATTTATATATGTCGAGCATATTTTTCTTCTTTCGAATACATAAAATAAGTCACCATATTTACACAATTACCGTGCACAATAATTGTAGAGAAAATAAAATCATATAAATCATTCACTACTCAAAAACGTGTTTTTAATGTCAAACATATAAAATTAAATATTAAAAGCCCATATCACATGGTTCATCGTTATGAAGAAGAAAACGAAAGGAATATTGAAAAATCGACATCGCTCAAATAATTCTTGAAATGGTTCTCGTGTTCTTGGATTCGATTTTCGTGTTCTTGACTTCTTCTATACTCCAAAAACTCTTCAAAATATGTTGTAATGAGTGGTCCTTACTCCTAGACGACTCTAGCTCTTTAAAAGAAGTCCCAAAATTCGATTCCATTAAGAGTTGGAATCAAATTAGGAAACCAAAAATTAAACCTCAATTTGGCTTGGCGGGCCCGTAAAAAATGGGTCAACCGCCCAGGCATAAAAATTGACTGCTATTATTGAAGTCTAGAGTTAGGCGGCCGCCCGACCGACTAATGTAATTGGGAGGTTGCTCAATTATAAAAAATTCGCGAATTTTCCTTTCATACATTTTTTTCATTCTTTTTTTCATATTGGTCATCCGCGTCAAATTATTTCAATTTTGTGCTTCAACTTTTACTCAAAAGCATATTAGTCTCCAAACTTCCATCAATTGGTCAATTGATCATTCTTTCTTTTCCAATTGCTTAGAAACGAGTCCAAAACTGAAATAAAATAAAATAAATCTAAGTTAAGTAAAATCCAATATCAAAACGATATAAAACTTAGTAATAAGACTCCGAATAAGTGCACAAAAATGCACTTACAAGTGACTTTCCAATAGTATTCTTGTTTGCATTCGATGTAGGATAAGCATTTGTAGGTTGACATCTAGTGGCCTTTTACTATGCTTTCGATCTAGTATAAACATTTATAGGGTGACATTTAGTGGCTTTTTACTATGCTTTCGACGTGGGAGAAGTCAGCACACGTCTTTGGTTTTGGCTGTAGAGAAATCTCATTCCAATTTTTTTATTTTTGTAATCATTAATTTAGTTTTCTCTAATTAGTAATTACAACTCTTTTCCGTCGTGATTTTTTTTTAAAATTTATTTTATTGAATAATTAATTATTTTCTATCTTGTTTTAATTAATAAAATTAGAAAGCTCTCCAAATATTTCAATTAAAAATATTATACTAATATTTTCTGTTCGAAAATAAGTTTGTTTATCTTTTTTTTTTTGTAACTTCTGGTTCCACCCTTCAAACCTTGAGAGTCGAGACTTGATCCTTTCAATTTTTGAGTCAATGTCGGGATTGAGTTTTAAAACATTGCTGTGTCTAGCCCAGCAAAGCAACATAAAAGAAATAATAAGATAAGGAATGTGACTAAATTTGGTGGATATAAAAGAACAACACGTGAAATATTTTTTTAATTTTTTTATTTTTTCACGACATTCTATTAGGGGAAAATTAGGGAAAACCAGGCATTAAGTATCTCTTTTTTAAAAATCAGGTTTTCATCTTTTTTTTTTTTAATTTATCAGGTTTTTTATCTTTAAAAAATTTTTTTTTATCATTTTAATTAAATAATTAACTCTTTAAAAACCTAATTTTATCATTTTATACCACACAACCCTCCCTCACTCTCATCACCGTTGCGGTGCCCGCAGCCTCCATTTCCCTCCCTTCTCCCTCCCTATGAAGTTGCTGCCGTTCAGGGTGGCCAGTGCGACAACCAAATCGGTGCCAAGTTCTGGGAAGTAGTATGCGCCGAACACAGTATCGATCCCACTGATCGGTACCAAGGGGACTCAGATCTGCAACTGGAGCGGGTCAATGTCTACTACAACGAGGCTAGCTGCGGTCGATTTGTTCCCCCTGCCGTGCTCATGGATCCTGAACCTGGTGTTATGGACAACATCAGATCTTATGGCCGGATAACTTTGTCTTTGGACAGTCCAGTGCTGGAAACAACTAGGCTAAAGGGCATTATACTGAGGGTGCTGAGCTCATTGATTCGGTTCTTGATGTTGTGAGAAAGGAGGCTGAGAACTGTGACTGCCTCCAAGGTGAAGTTACCCAAGGTCAAGTTGATTGAGGGTTTGGGTCATTAGATTTTATGGCCAAGTGTTTGGAGGTGGTTGTGACCAAGTCTTGATTGCATTTGGTTTTGGAAAATGTCGTAGATCTGGGTTGTGTGGTTGTGTATCTGTAGTGGTATGTTTTGTGCGATGGTGGTGGATCTGTGGTGGCGGTCGTGTTATGATGATGGTGATCTATGTGGTGGTCGTAGTTTTTTGTTATTGATGTGGCATGATTAACGACGGTGGATGTCTGTGACCTAGGTGGGTGTCTGTGACGTGGGAATTGTAATTGTGACTCACTGAAATAGAGTTGCGACAAATAAAAGTTTTGATTTTTTTTCAATTTGTGACCTATGTGGGTGTCCATGACCTAGAAATTGGGATTGTGACTGGCTGAAATGGAGTTGTGGCCCGTAGAAGTTTCGAATTTTTTAAATCTATGACCTATAAAAAATTACCGTGACCTTAAAATTCTTGATTTGTGACCAACGAAGTTAACTGTAACCTATAAATTTTTTCATCTGTGACCTCGAAATAATCCGAGACCAATTAAATATTTAATTAATTAATAAAAAGTAGAAACCTGATTTTTACAATTTTAAAGTTTAGCACCTGATTTTCTAAAATGACAAACTAAACACCTGAGCCATAAACTTTTCCCTTTTATTAGAGCTGTTCGTGGGTCGATTCGGTTTGGTATTTAATAAATGGAACTGTTCGGGTTCGATTCCGTACCATAATTAATTTTTTTAATATTTACAGCAAACTATATAAATACAACTAATGACATTTCATTCATAACTTTTACAAATTAACATAGCCAATTCAAAAATATATAACTAACTAGCCGTCCAATAAGATTAATTCAATGCATACAAATACCAAAAAATAGATATTAATATTACAGTAACACTACATAAAGTAAATTCATTTGCTTCAAATTAAAATGGGTTAATGGACTTTAAAAATGATTTGGGCTTTAAAATTAAAATTATGAAATAATCTGATTTA
Source organism: Fraxinus americana (assembly GCA_035079005.1). Taxonomy (NCBI): domain Eukaryota; kingdom Viridiplantae; phylum Streptophyta; class Magnoliopsida; order Lamiales; family Oleaceae; genus Fraxinus; species Fraxinus americana. The sequence continues at coordinate 4,391,603 of CM068713.1, read as the reverse complement.
TTTAATTAATTTGTTAATTTGTTTAGAAAAAAATAAAATAATTTAATTAATTCAATATAAAAAATAAAAAAATTATTTAGTTTCGGTTCTTATTCGATTCTTCGGTTCTTTGTCTAAACTCGAGACCCGACCTAAACTCATCAGTTCTCGATTCGGGTACTCGTTCGGGTATTTAATTTATGAAGAACCATTCGATTCGATTCGATTGGGGACTTTTGGACACCCCACCATTGTATTCTAAATTTCAGCAAAGTAGTTATTCTCTCCATACTCATCTATGTGACCATCTGGGTACATGAACAAAACGGAATTGTGGCCGGGTTGACATTGTTTATCTTATTTTGCTATGATCAGTATAGATTAATTGTTGCTTAATGTTGATTATTAAGATGAATTTTTATTCATTCTTGAGTATCTATTGTTGTCTAGGTAAAAATTTTGACTTGGAAGTGATCTAAGCCAAAGAAAGACATTTGAAGCATATTCGGCACGTAAAGGGTGCAATTGGAGAGTTACCGATACTTGATTGGAAGGTTGGATAGTTGAGTGGCTGACTCAATTTGTTTTTGAGATCAATTCCGACTAGAATCGGACAAAATAAGAACTTTGGGATCACCTGAACATTCTTGGATCTTCGAGGATAAAGAGTGGAAGAAATTAAAAGTTGAGGGATCAAACTAAACAGATTTAAAAGTTGAAGAACCTAAATTTAGATTTGGCTAATATTTCCCTCCGATCTCACCTAGGCCCCTTCAAAGGCAGGTCAAGTCAAGAGAGCCAATTTTATTGAGTAACCTTACTTAACAACATTGGACACCCATTTAAGTAACATTAAATGAGAAATACAATTAAACGAGTCACTTAATTTCACATTTCTTAGTATCTTGAATATCTTCTTTACCAGTAATAAGTTCGAATTTTCCCTGTGAAGGGGTTCCTATTACTTTCTTTTCCTTCCCTTTATCCTCGGATAGAGCGCTAGTATTCACAAGTCCCTGTGAAGGGATACTAGACTTGGTACAAGTATCTTTTGCCACAATGGTTATATTCATTTGGTCCTGAAGACTGGCTTGTATATTTTGAATTTGGATTTCCAAATAGGAAACTTTAATTTCAAGTATCTGGACTTTCGTCCTTAATTGCTCTAACTCCAACCCTGCTAAGATAATCAGGAAGAAAGTTAGTTTTTCCTTTTATATGCTCTATATCAAATTTGAAATAAGAAAATCAAATTTGAATCCTAATTATATATCTTTTAGCAATATATGGATCAACATTATTTTTTAAAAATACTTTAACTTGAGTATTATCAGTTCTTATTAAGAACTTTTTTGGTAGTAGATAATCTTCATATTTCTGTACTCCTCGCTTCACCGCAATGAGTTTTTTTCTGTTCATCTCATATCTTATTTCAACTTCTTTGTACGTTCCTGATGTATAACCTGCAAGTATATCAGGACAGGAACAATTCTTTTCACATTTATATTCTTTATGATTTTTCTTAACCTTTAATACTGCACCCCAATAATTATTTGATGCATCAGTTTCAAGGATAAAGAAATTTTCTTCTTGTGGAATTACAAGTTTAGGCAAAATTTTTAATTCCTCTTTTACTTTTCTTATATTTTCGCAATCTTTTTCTTCCCAAGACCACATTACATTTTTTCTTAATTTTGGGAGAAAATAATTTTTTAATTTGGCACAATTTTCAATAAATTCTTCAACATAATCTAATATACCAAGGAAACTTTGTAACTGTTTTTTATCTCTGATTTTTTCAGGAAATTCTTGAAGTTTTTCACCAATATGAGACTGCAGTTGCAATTCTCCTTCTTTAATGAATAATCTCAAGAATTCTATTTCTGTTTTGGCTATTTTTACTTTTTTGAGAAAGTGTAATACCATATTTTTTCATAATATAACAAAATTTCTCAAGATGCTCAATATGTTCATCTATATTATTTGAATGAACCAGTAAATCATCAACATAAGTAATACAGAAGTGAGTAATTGGTTTAATTACCTCATCCATCCTTTGAAATATCTGTGGTGCATTTTTCAACCCAAATGGCATTACGTTCCATTCATATTGTCCTAAAGGACTGGGAGTACTAAATGCAGTTAATGGTTTACTTTCTTCTCTGTAAGCATGATTTGCCAAAATCCTGACTTACAATCAAAATTTGAAAATATTTTCTTATTTTGTACTTGTTTAATAAGGGTATCCTTATTTGGTAAGTAGTGTCCATCAAATTTAGTAACTTCATTTAACTTCTTATAATTTATTACCATTCTGGCTTTTCCTCTTTTTATCTCACTATGTTTTCTTACCATAAAGGCTGGACTATTATGTGGACTTTTACTAGATCTAATCAATTTAGATTCTAATAATTCTTTTATTTGATTCTTGAATTCTTTTTGATCATCAACACTATATTTCATTGGTTTGACTCTTATAATAGTGTCTGGATTGATAAGTTCTATTTTTGCTTTTACTTTGTCTGTATTCCATTTTTCTAATGGATTTTCAGAATATATTTCAGAAATTTCTTTTTTTTTCATTTTTTTCTAACTTATTTTTTGTTGTCATTTTTAAAATTGTAATTGGTTTAGTTTTTTCTGTATTCCAACATCCACCACGTTGGGTTGAAGAACTCTGATGATTAATTTGTGTATGTGCTATGCTAACAGCTTTAGTTATTTTAGGTGTAAATATCTTATGTGCACAAGGGGTTGTGAACATATATCTATCTACATATTGTGTGAATGGTGCATATTTTAGTAGGAAATTTTGTCCTAATAAAATATCACATCCAATTGTAGATGACATGTATATTGTATCAACAAATACTTCTCTAAAGGATATTAGAAAAGGTACTTGTGTAGCATATTTACTATATATTACTTTGTTTCCTCCTGCTGTTGTAGCAGTGACAACCTTTTTTGAATCATACTTCCAGTATTCGTTTGGTAATACATTTGGCAAACACAAACTTATTGTACTTCCTGTATCTAAATAAGCATGAAATTTAATTCTACAATAATTTTTTATATTGAGTATAATTTCAATATATGGGCTCATGGGATTAGTATTAATTACTCTTTCCATGATAACAATGTTTTCATATTTTCATCTATTCTTGATATGATGATTGGATTATCATCAATTGTTATTTTTAAATATCCCAGGCAGATCTTATAAGGACTAAATTTTTCAAGGAAGTTCATTCCTTATAGTATAGGTGAACGTTTAATTCCATATGATTCATCTTTATATAGAATTATTTCTATGTTATGTTCTTTCTGATCCTCTCCTATAAATATAAGAGGGAAATTAACATATTTCTTTATTTCAAGATTATTTCCCAAATAATCTTTGAAAGTATATGGTTCTGGTAACTCAAAATCTAGTAAATGACTAACAAATTTAGCATTTACATGACTTTTTTCTGCTCCAATATCTATAATGACAAGGAGATTCTTCTTGTATCCTTCTTGATTAACATATCTTGTTTTGATATAGTATTGTGAAATTATTGGTTCAGCAATACTAAGTTTTTTAACTTGGCTTGTCTTAAGATCTTGTCTGGGGAGAAATCTTGCAATAAGATTATCTCCTTCTAGACTGACACTATTTCTTCTTATCAATTTTCCTTCAGAATTGATTTCTCTTGCTTGTTTGTGAAAATCAAGCATTATTTGTTGAGGAATTGTTACTTCATGTTCTTGGTATTTTCTAGGGGGTATATATTGAGCTAATTCCTCAAAATCTTTATGTATGATAATGTTATCAGTTATTTTCCTTAAATTGTTGTGGTGGCTAGTACTAAAAGCAAAAATTGATTTTATGCTTATACTAATAGCCTTACTTTTCCTTAACATTTTCAAGTTTCCAATTCTATAATATAGATTGAAACTTTGATCAATATTTTCATCAATCAGTGAAACCGCATAATTTGGTTTTACTGTAAATATTATTTTTTGATAGACTAGATTTCCTACAATAGTTCCTAATAGAGCATCTACAGGATCTTGTAAGATTCTATTGTCCATACAATATATTTCTATTGGTATATTCATACATTCTCTAAATAATCCTTTTACCATAATTTGGATTCCTCCTATCTCAATACATTTTAGTTTGCTTCTTACATTTTTCGGGATTTTAGATAACTTTTGTCTTACCCATTCTTTTGTAATTATAGGAATTCTTGCTTTTCCCATTGTATCTTCTATGTTAATAGATATTTCTTTGTAATTCATACTTACAATTGTTTTATTTACTCTTGGTAGTATTCCTAAGAATCCTTGATGGAATACATCTTTTTCTTGTAAATCTAATATTTTCTTTGTTATTCCTTTGTATTTTCTAGCATCAAAGGTAATTTCTTGATTTATACCTTCTACTGAATCTTCAACTTCCTCAATTGTTTCAACTTCTATTTCTGGATCTATTTTTTGTATTTCTTGATTCATATATACTATCTCCTCAGAATCTTCTTCTGAAGATGATGTATCTAATTCATAAATGCTACTGCATTCACTACTTAAATCTTCGAAATTCTCAATTGGTTCTATATCACTATCATTTTGAAATTCTTCATATATTCTTAGGGTTTTTACATTTTGTTTATCTTTCCTTTTAGGATATTAAGGAGCTATGTGTCATTCTTCATTACAGATAAAACATCTGCATTTCTTGATATATTTAGGCTTGGGTTTCTTAGTCTAGTCTTTTCTTTTAAAATATTTTTTATGAGGTTTAAAAAATCTTTTTTTAAACTTCTAATAGTTTTTAAACTTTTTTTTATATTTCTTATAAGGTTTATATTTCCTTTTATGACAACCAAATTATTCAATTTGTCCAATATCTTTATAGCAACATAAAGAGTTTCTTCTCATTTTGTATGCTTTCTTACTTTCTAAAGCTTCTCTGCACCGTATGCTTATCATTTTTTTTGTAAATTCAATCCTACATCCTAGACTATCTTTATTAACTACATCCTCTTCTCCAAAAGGTAATAATTTTTCAGATTCTTTTAGTAATTTTATTCCCCATGGGAATGGTAATTTTGTAAAATAAGATCTTAATATAGGTTTGTTTTCTTGATAATTTCCTTGATTTAATATATAATATATTTTTTCAAACTTGCATGTGTATCTTTCAAGTTCACACATATCACATATCTTTAGGTTTTCCATTGCTATCATTCCTTCATTATATTCTTCTTGTTTTCTAGTTTCTTCATCTATTGTGAATCTATTTCCTAAAAATTCTGTTCTTAGGGCTCTTTCTAGCCTTCTTAATATTTCTTATATATTTTGTTCATTCAAGGCATTTCTGTTATCTATTGTTTCAATTGGATTTTCTCCATATTTTATATTTCTTTTTATATTTTCTGGTAGTTTTCTCCACCAATCAGATACAATTCCTCTAAAAGTATGTTCTATAAATCCAAAGGCTGTATATGTTTCCCATTTGTTAAATTGTATAGCTAAGTCTGTACTTTTTATCCATGTTTCAATAGCTTTATTTTTATCTACACAATCTAGATCCAACCATATTCCTGTTGTATGGATCGGTTCATTATAAGATTTCATTGGGTTTATTTCTTTAATGGATTGTTTTCTTATATTTCCAATGTATCTTTTTTGTGTTTTTCTATATTGGTTAATACCTTTCTTATTTGGTATGGGTGTACCATAAGGATAATTTTCATATTCTTCATCACTACTGAATTCTGTTTTTATATTTTGACTAGATGATGGATTAGTATTCATTTTTGTATTTTCCAATTTTTCAGTTAATTCTTCTAACTGTTTTTTATATTCTTCATATTCTTCACCAGTAGATTTTAAGAATTTTTGTTCTAATTCTTCTACTTCTGTAATTATATATTGTTTTATTTCGTGATTTTTTCTTTTATCTTTTCCTATTATCCTAAAATCTTGAGGTTGATTAATTATTACCCCTATCTTTTCCTTCAATTTTTTTTTTTATCTAAAAGAGCATTTCCTATTTGTAAATTATATTCTAAATTTTCTAATCTTTTATGGATGTCTTCAAAACATTCATTTGTACTATTTTTAGGTAGTAAGGATAACTAGGTTTCTTATGTTTTTCAACCTTTCTCAAAAATTCTTCAATTATGTTTTTTTCATCAACTATATTCATCATGACTTTCGGTTCGTAATATTTAGATTCGTAATATATTTCAGGCTTATACATTTCTTTACAATAAAATTCTACTTCTTTTTTTTCAAATTCTATCATTATCTTTTGATACAAGTATTCATCTCTTATGTATCATAATATTAATTTATCTAATATTTGTTTTCTTATCTTTATTGGTAATTTTTTTAACTATCATTAATATTAATATTTTTAATTTCCTAGAAACGGGATCTGTAAATATATAGCTTAAACTATCTTTTTCTCTTAATATATAGTACCAATTATTTTTAATAATTTCTTCAAAACATTCATTTGTACTATTTTTAGGTAAGTAAGGATAACTAGGTTTCTTATGTTTTTCAACCTTTCTCAAAAATTCTTCAATTATGTTTTCTTCATCAACTATATTCATCATGACTTTCGGTTCGTAATATTTAGATTCGTAATATATTTCAGGCTCATACATTTCTTTACAATAAAATTCTACTTCTTCTTTTTCAAATTCTATCATTATCTTTTGATACAAGTATTCATCTCTTATGTATCCTAGTATTAATTTATCTAATATTTGTTTTCTTATCTTTATTGATAATTTTTTAACTATCATTAATATTAATATTTTTAATTTCCTAGAAACGGGATCTGTAAATATATAGCTTAAACTATCTTTTTCTCTTAATATATAGTACCAATTATTTTTAATAATTTCTATTTCCATGATCTAACATGGCTCTGATACCAATTATACCAGAGTGCGCAGAGTCAGCGGAATAAATTTTGAACTCATAATTTTTTAGGGTCTAATTTGAAATTTTTATATACTTATAGTGGCTTCTAGTTGCAAATTATATACGAAGGGTATTTTAGAAAACTTTTGTTACTGTAACTATTCTGTAAATGAATAGTTCTACTAGTCTATCTTTTCCCTTTTTCCATTCCACCCTCTGTTTGCGTGTCCTGTATATCAGTATATGTAAGTTTGTAACATTGCAGCCGCCAACCTCTTTTCCAATTGAGAGTCCAAAAAAATAAGAACTCCCTTGCAATTGGGCTTTTATCCCATTTTCAATTGAGGAAATTACACCTACCCCTGTTTTTAAATTTTCAATTTCATAAATAAGGTTTCAAGTTTAACATTTCAAAAATCAGGTTTTAATTAATATTTTTAAAAATATTTTTTATTTTTAATTTTATATCTATATACAATAAATGAATAAAATCATTTTAACCCAACCAAAACCTAAAATTATTTCAACCAATCTACCCTCAGCTCTCTCATCTCCCGTCTCTCCCGACTCCCAACGCCGCCGCCTCCTCCAACGCCGCCGCCTCCTCCCAACGGTCGTTGCCGTTTTCTCTCTTTTCCTTCTCCAGCGACGGCTGTTCTTCTCTCTCTCTCTCTCACACTAATCTCTTCTATCCGGCGAATAGGAGGCGGAGATGGTAAACAGATCTGAATCTCCAGTTCCTCGCAATCAATCGCTTGCAGGTGGAGATTCGTGATCTGGTTGGGCACGTTCGGCCGTGTCTGGTGGGGATTCGGTGTTGGGATGAGCGGTGGCTAGTTGGGCACGTTCGACCGTGTCTGGTGGGGATTCGGTGTTGGGATGAGCGGTGGCTAGGGGTGTGTGTACTTGCGCCGGTTACGATGGTCGGATGTTTGTGCCTTGGTGCGGCAGATCCGGGTTTGGTGTGTGGGTGCGGCAGATCTGGGTTTGGTGGCGGTGCGGCAGATCTGGGTTTGGTGGAGGTGCAGCGGTTTTGGGAGGAGCATAACTGATTGGGTGCCGTTTTGCGCAGATTGGAGCAGTGGGGAGGGGTTTTTGGGGTTTTTTTTAAGTCAATATGCGATGTTTTTGTTGGTGGTGCGGTGTAGGCGATGGTGTGGTGGTTGTGTGGTGAAGGTGGCGGTGAAGGTGTGGTGGTGAAAATGTCGGCATTGGAATGGGGATTTTGTTGTTGGGAAGTGTGGTGCAGGTGGCAGTTCTTGGTGGTTTGGTAGTGTTGTGCAAGTGGCAGTTGTTGGTGGTCGACGGTGGTTGCGGCGGCAGCGGCGTTTGTGGCGGTGGTGGTTGTTGGGGTGTTTGCGACGTGTTGGTGGTGGTCACAGAGGATTTGTTGATTGTGACCATTAAATTGGGTGGTGTGTGACCAATAAAGAATGAATTGTGACCGATAAATACTTTGTGACCCACAAATTTATTAATTTGTGACCAATAAAAGTTATTTGTGACCTATAATTCGTTGTTTGTGACTATAAAATAAGATGTGTGACTTAAAAATTTTATGATTTGTGACCGATGAAACAATTGTGACTTTTAAATTTTTAATTTGTGACCGATGAATGAATTGTGACCTATCAAACTTTTGAATTGTGACCTTAAAATTTTGAATTGTGACCAAATTATATAAATCTGTGACCGTTATATATTTATTAATAAAATATATAATTAATTAAGTAATTAATAAATAAATTTAAATAAAAACCTGATTTTTGAAATTTAAAACATCATACCTTAATTTTGAAATGTGTATAAGTAAAACCAGGATTTATGTAGACTTCCCTTTTCAATTTATTTTTAAGCCCAATTTGATTGTTGTTAAACTCCTCGCAGCCACTAATTTTTCCTTTTAAGAAAGTCTAAGGGTATGTTTTATTGCAAGCATGAAATTTGTATAAAAATAAAATAAATTTTAGGCAAATCAGTTGTCGTGAAATTTTTTCTATGGAAATTATTAATTAAATATATTTGATTGATTTGGTTTTCAATTTAGAAAATATTATACTTGTTCATTTTCTATTGGAGGGTAGATGAGAGAGAAAGAGAGAGTAAATTACCCGTAAAAAAAAAAATCACATCTCCCTAAAGAAAATATTTTCTTTATTTTCAAGGAAAATATTAGGGGTATGCATGGTCCAGTTCGATTCTAAACATATCCAAACAAAACCAGAATTTTTTAGATTTAGTAAATGGAACCGTCATGTCCAAATTTAATTATGGAACCGTTCGAGTTCAATTCCATTCGGTTCAATTCGATTCTCGGGTTCCGTGCATTAATTAATTTTTTTATATTACAACGACACTACATTAATTCAATTATGACATATTCAATCTAAACTCTTACCAAATAACGTAATTCAATCTCATGATATCTTTTGTACCCCTCTTTGTTGAATTCTTAATATATTACACTGTTAAAAACACAGGAAAGGGAAGATGACGAGCTCACAATAATAGAATGACAGAAATGATACTACGGTAGAATAAGATATTTGAGTAAAAATTAGGTCAATTTGATTAATGTGGGTTTGACTGAAAATTAGAAACGATACGATTGTATTTTGGTAGTGAGCAAATTTATTTTAAAAAATAAAATACTTTGACTTATTTAAGATTTAGAGAGAGAGAGAGAGAGAGAGAGAGAGATTCATTCTTTTTCGATTTTTCGATTCTTGGTCTAGAATCGAGAATTGAACCAAATCCGTCGATTCTCAATTTAGATACCTGTTCAGGTATTTAATCTCAGAATAACTGCTTGGTCCGTTTCGATTTGATCCGATTCAGTTCGGGAGTTTTGTCAAGTCTTAGAAAATATAGTTACGTGACTAAAAGTGGAAAATATTTTTCGTATAAAAAATTGGCAATCAAACAACACAAAAGTAGGAAATTAAATGGAAAAAATATATTTTTCATGAAAAATATTGACAATCAAATGCACCCTAATTCATTTAGAATTTGATTGCAAATTTACTTTCCATGTTTAAAGCCCATCTAATGTGGTGCATGTCCTTAAATTTCTAACGTGCAGAATTTGATCCCAAAAATTGTAGCTTTTATTCTATTTCGTCATTATTCCTTTTCAATTGCTTTTGAACGGGTCCAAAATTGAAACAAGAGAAACTTAATCCAAGTTAGATAAAATTTAACAATTTGACAACATAAAAATTTAATAATTTGGCTAGAATAAGTGCACAAAAAGCACTAATCAACACCATTATTCAATTTTATTGCTATTTTAATTTTCTTCCCTTCCAGTTTTATTTACTAAATCCCTTTGGCCATAGTGCCAAGTCGAGCTAGTCTAGTATCGGGCCCATTTCGATCCCTTTGACATCACTAATATTTGCATCTATTTGTACTGATTTCCCTTGCCCAAAAGTGCATGTTCTCGGTTCGCATCAGAGCACAGAATTCTTTGTCATTCTGATTTACTAGTTAAATATTTAGCCAATGTTTGACACACGTTCTTTCAATATACATTCTTTCAGAACTCATTTTTAGCCACACATTTTTCAATAAAATAATATTTTTCATCACATCAAGAACTTTTTCTTACTTTTTAATTACATATTTCTTATCATATAACTTTTTAAAATATATTTTTTCCTCAATAATATCTATCAAACACACCCTTAGCCCCTTTTTGACTGAGTGAAACTCAATGGATAACCATATGATGCCCTCTTCTCATTCACACAGTCCATTATTTTCGGGACCAAACCTAATGAGAAGCTCAAGCCAGATGGTTACTCATCGTGTTACCCTAATTTGTGTTCCAGAAAACACTAATTTCCAGTAACTATTTGCACATTCCAAATGCCTGCAAATCCTGTCAAGGTTCGCATGTGATGCCACCAACAGGGGCGGATTCAAGGGTGGGCTGCACTGGGCTGTAGCCCAGTGCAGCCCAATCCCAGATGTTGAAGATTTTGTTCAAAATAGCCCAGAAATAATAAATATTAACCCAGTAGCCCATTAGCCCAAATAAAAACCCATTACCCAATTCATTCCCAATCCTTACAATTTTACACCGACACCGAATTCATTCCCAATTCATTCCCAAATCCCAACCCAACCCATCAATATTCCCAATCCGCCCCTATTTTCCCAATCCGGCTTGACTCCGCTTGAGCGTAACCCACCAGCAGCCAGAGCAGAGTCCGTCCGGCGAAGTGGCAAACTGGAACAGGTCGAAGTCGTCTCCTTCAAGCCTTCAACCAGTCGGCAGTCAGCAGGTGAGGCTGGTGAGCATTCGGTTTCGACTCAGTTCACTGCTTCAGTAGGTGAGCATTCGGTTTCGACTTTCAACCTAGTCCTAGAAGTTCTTCTGCGCTTCAAGTCTTCAACCTTCTTCAAGAATCAGCAGCCAAAGCAGCAACCGAGCAGCGATTTGAGCAAGAAGCAGAGCGACTTAGCAGTGAGTCGGTGAGGTCATTTTATGATTTTCATTTATGATTTATGAATGATTTTCTTGGAGATAAATTGGGAATGAATATGATTTATGAATGATTTATAAATTGGGGATGAAAGTTAGTTATAAATTGATTATAAATTGGGGATGAAAGTTAGTTATAAATTGATTATAAATTGGGGATAATTTGGGGATAATGTGATGTGATGATAGGTCAAGAATTGTGAATTGTGAATTGTCAAGAATGGGTCAAGAATAGGCCATGGATTGTGATGACTGATGATTGATGAATGATGATAGAATGTGAAATTATGTTGTGGATTTGTTCACATGTGATGTTTTGTCTTGGTGACGTATTACGTATAATATAATGATAAAAATTTATAGGATATTGAAGGATTTTGCTATTTATGCTTTTAGGTTAATATGGAAGAAGATCGACCTTCTTCTAAGAAAGGAAGAACGTTGTTATCTTTTTTTTCAAAGAGTAACAAATACCGGGGTACTCCAATTCCTACGGCGTCCACTCCAAATCCAATTTTATCTCCTGAAGTAGTCACTCCTTCATCTTCTAATTTTAATTTGGAAACATCTGATTCTATTGAACGGGACCCAGGAAAAGAAAGCGCAAATATCTGAACATCCATTTAATGAACGTGATCAGATTAGGCGAGCCTATCTAAATGTTGGACCCTATCAACCAAAACTTTTGGATTATCAGAGTAAAGAATGTGGAAAGCAGAAACGTCGATTTCAAGAGCATTGGTATAATCAGTTTCCTTGGTTGGAATATTCTCCTTCAACACATAAGGCATATTGCTTTTATTGCTTCCTTTTTCTCAATGATAGTGCTCCACCTAATATTTCATCGTTGGTTACCGTTGGATTTGATAGTTGGAAGAGGGTTAACCAAGGAAGTAAATGTGCATTTCTTATTCATATTGGTACAACATCTTCATCGTATCATAATAGTTGTAAGAGAAGAGCTGAAGATCTAATGGTACCAACTCAACATATTGACAAAATAATTCATTCTCAGACGTACCGAGGAAAAAATGAAAATCGTTTGCGTCTAAAGACAACTATAATGACTGTTCAGTTGTTAGCACTCAAGGTTTATCCTTTAGAGGCCATGATGAATCTTCATCTTCAATGAATCGTGGGAATTTCATTGAAATGGTGGATGCATTTGGAAAAATGAATATGGAAGTAGGAAAAGTTGTGTTGGGCAATGCTCCCATAAATGTTACATACACGTCTCCAGACATTCAAAAAGAGGTTTTAAACATTATGGCAATAAAGTACGACAAAGAATTAATGACGAAGTTGGGGATGCGAATTTTTGTATTCTTGTTGATGCCTCATGAGATGAATCTTCAGAGAACAAATGGCCATTGTCTTGAGATTTGTGAGTAGTAATGAAATTTTGACAGAACGTTTTTTTGCAATCAAAAGTGTTAGTGACACTACCTCATTAAATCTTAAGAATCAGATTTCTGATGTTCTTGTCCGTTTCAACCTTCAAGTGCAAAACATGAGAGGCCAAGGATATGACGGTGCTAATAATATGTGTAGTTCTTGGAATGGACTACAAGCATTATTTTTTAGAAATTGTCCATATGCATACTATGTCAATTGTTTTTCCCACCGTTTCCAACTCACATGGGTTTCTGTAGTTAGGGATGTCTCAGCTATTAATTCATTTTTTTTTCTCATTTGGACGGTGTTATTAATATAATTACATCATCTCCGAAGCGTATCAATGAGTCGAAAAGTGCCCAAAGAAAAGAAATTGAGCATTTGTTGGAAATTGGAGAACGAGAGTCCGGAAGTGGGGCTAATCAGGTTGGTAATTTGCAATGAGCCGGAGGTACTCGTTGGTCTTCTCATTATAGCTCTGTGAAAAGTTTGATTGATATGTATGCTGCAACTTGCAAGGTGCTTGAGTATCTTAGTGAGCATTCTCCAAATATGAGATCTCGGTCCGAAGCTAGTGGTGTATACAAAAACATGACAACATTTGAATTTGTATTTATCTTGCATTTAATGCGCAAAATATTGGCAATTACGGATGTTCTTTGTCAAGCCCTTCAAAAGAAAACTCAAGACATCTTAACTGCTATGAGATTTGTCCATACTACAAAAAGCATCCTTCAAGCATTGAGGGAAGATGGTTGCGAAGAATTTGTTCAAGATGTGAAATTGTTTTGCTCAAAAAATGACATACATATACTCCGACTTTGATGGTTCGTACATGGTTGGTCGTTCTCGTGGTCGTGAGTATCCTACCGTTGAACATCATTACCACTTTGATATCTTCAATACGGCCATAGATTTTCGTATGATGGAGTTAGATACAAGATTTAATGAGACATCATTAGAACTCCTTTCTCTCAGTACGGCTTTGGATCCAAAAAATTCTTTTGAATCATTTAACATGGATAATATTTGTAAGCTTGCAGAGAAGTTTTATCCCGAAGATGTTACGCACCAAGATATTTATTGTTTGAAAATTGAGTTGCAACATTACCAGAAGGATGTGATTTCTGAGCCTCGATTTCAAGTGTCTACACTTTCTGATTTATGTCGGTAATTGGTTGCAAGTAGAAGGTCGGAGAGTTATGTCATTTTGACTAAGTTGATTTGTTTGGTACTTACACTACCGGTTTCAACTGCGAGTGTGGAGCGAGCATTTTCAGTAATGAAACATGTGAAGACGGAAATTCGTAACAAAATGGATGATGGTTTTCTGGCCGATTGTTTGACACTAAACATTGAACGAGAATTTAGTATGAATTTAGATTTAGATTCTATTATAGATGAATTTTATGCTATAAAACATCGTCGGGTACAACTGTAATATGTAAAATTATATTACAATTTCTTTTGTTATATATAACTTTTATTCGTACATTACATTTTAAAAATTTTAGCCCACCGTATCTGTCATTCCTGGCTCCGCCCCTGGCCACCAATGAAACAAAGATTCTAAAGTTGTCCCCACAATTCCACGATCAGAAACTGAAAATCAAGCCATGGAAATCTGGGGGTGGGTGTGTGGGGTGTAACCAAGAAGTCATCCACTCATCAAGTTGCCTTTTGTCCATAAGCTTTTGGCGTTGGCCAGTCAATAAAAATCATGCTATCAACTTTCCGTTGTGTGATGGCAAATCTTAACCAGCGAAACTGACCGATTTTCTCTTTACAGATAAAGGCCCTGTTTGTTTCTGATTCTCAAATCAATTCTCATTTTTAACCACACATTCTTCAATAAAATAATATTTTCTATCACATCAATACTTTTTTCTTTTTTTTCAACCACACATTTCCCATCATATCACTATTCAAAATCAATTCTTCCCCCAAAAATCCCTACCAAACAGGCTCAAAGTCAATTCTAAGCACTTCTTGAGTTCAATGTGCTTTTGTGTACCTAAGCATGCATTTTTACGCACTTTTCTCGTCACCGTGCCTGGTTGGCAAGGCACTTTTTTATAGGCTGGGCTGTTGAAGTGGTAACTTCCCTCTTTTGGAGGGAACCCTTTGGGATTTTGATACCATCCGAGCTCAAATGTACTCAAAAAGTCTTCTTTGTTGACACAAGATCGTTGATGATATTTTTTCCTTTTGGATTATCACATTTCCCCATCTCAAATAAATAGACACTCTTGTTATGAATCATGCTACACTAACATCCCGGTTGACATCTTGGATGATCAAATACACATACCTCGAGGGTCGGGCATTATTTTATTCACTCGGGAACCACGCTCAATGTGAGGGTCGGTCATCCCTTGAGTCATCCATATTCGGGCACTTCAACATAATTTTTCTTCTTATATCTATATACTTGTTCCCACTTTTTCAAGAAATAGAGAAAATAATTAGTTTATTGGAGTGGCATAATTTTAAAACCGCAACTTATAAAATCGATTCTAATTTTATTAAAACAAACTGTATACACTCATTCCTAAAATTTCATATTGCTCGTACTTCTTTAAACCATGAAAAAATGCACGACATTGGCAATCCTTAATTTTATTTACTTAAATTAAATTTAGTAGGAAATTCAGTATTTGGAATGATTTCTACACAATACGAATCTATTAGGATGCCTTTAATATGCATTTTATTGTTTAAAATATCAATTTATCAAAAAAGTGATTTCATGTATTGCATTCAAAATATTCGTTGTCTATTCTAACTTGAATGGGTCAAAACCAAAATTGTTGCTCGACTAGAGTTATCTGAACGATTTAAGACTCATTGATCTTGACACTCAGTTGAATAGTCAAGCCATGAGTCGAAGAAGTTAGAACTTCGATATCAATTCAATCTAAGCTCCCGTTTGGACCACCTTTTTATCTCATTATTATCCATTGCATCAACATTTAAATTTAAATTTTCTATCTCTTGTGTGGGCCCCAATAACAATTATATTTTTCATTCTCATTCTATAATAAGGTGGCTCAAACATGGCCTAAATTTCAAAATTATTTCACATTGCTTGTCAAAGTAAAAGACTTTTACGTAGACATTAAGCAAATTATACTTGGTGTATAATTCGTTCTTGTTTTTTAGTGAATAAGACATCGACTAAAAGTTGACCGAGCTAATAAACCCAAAAAAAAAAGAAAAAAAAAACCAACAATATTTTGATGTATTTTCATTTTTTCCCCATCTTTTGTTCTATCATATTCTTAACACTATGGATGAACCATTTAATTAATTCCTAAAAAAGAAAGTTGTTACCAAAGATCATGGAAATATAGAATTTACTCTTATTATTTCACATTTCGTGTTAAATTTAGGGGCTGTCTGGTTGAGATTTTCAGCCAGATACAATTGATTATTGGACCTTTTTTTGTTACCGTTTCTCACAGACCTTTAGCCGCAATTTTGGAAATATGACTGTTGCTGGACTTCAATGGTAATAAAAGTAATTTTAAGCTGAAATTAATTGCTGACAGACAGGGGCTTATATTTAGCTCATGTTTGGTGGGAAATGAAATAAGATTTTTTTTACGAATTTTGATAAAAGCTTATGAAATGTATTATTAAAAATTTGTGAATTTCGTATAATATGTGATTAAAATTTATTATTAATTTTAACTTAATTTTTATTCGTACCAAACATATGCTTTTCCCAAAATCTCAAGTCTTTTTCATGCATGAACCCATTCCATTTGAACAGTGTGCGGATAGCTTCCATCAACAGCGTGCGGATGAGCGACGGCTGATAATCGTCAACGGAAGTGAACTTTGGTTCCCACCACTATTGACGAAACCTTCGGTTTACACTTCTCCTTCTGTCCAGAGTGGCCCCACTTCTTATGCCTCGAGAAGTGCAAAAGTGGGACCACTATTTCATCTCAAGTTTAACAGTTTAATTTAGCTAAAAATGTTTAAAAATCTTAAATCAAAATAATGAATTATGTCTGTAATTCAAAATTTTTATCGATTTTTCAATCTCACATTTATTTAAAATTTATTAAAAACATTTTTTTTAACAAAATCAAACATGAACTTAGTTATAAGTAATTTTATTTAACCCCCATTTGATTTTGATTAAAATCAAATTATTAGTAGATTTTGATAAAAATTAATATAATGCATGGTTGAAAAGTGATAAAAAAAAAATTATGGATCCTACAAATGTATGATTGAAAATTAATTTGAAAAAAAATTTATAAATAAGTAATTTTATCATTTATAAATAAGATAAGTTATCTAAACGTGATTAAAAACAAAAATTCTTAAAAATATATTTAAACATTTAGCTAAACACGCTGTTAAATCGTGTACCATAATATATAAGTTCATGTTTGATACAAATTAAAATGTGACTTTGATTTGAATTAAAATTAAAAAATAATTTAAATTATATATTTAGCCCCTGTTTCACAACAATTATTTGTGAAAAACAATATTTTGAATAGTTATTTTTACGAGAACATATGGTTAAAAAATAAAGAAAAGTTTTGAGTTTACGTGCGGAATATTTTATTGTGTGAATGTGTGGTTGAAAATGAATACGTAGAAAAAAAATTTCAAATAATGGTTATCAGACGAGGGGTTAATTCCCTAAATGCTAACTGAACTTTTAATAAAGTTCTCATCACTGAATTTTAAAACTGTCCTCATTAGTCACTAAATTTTTTTGAAAATTAGTGCGTAAATGATGCTTGCAAAATTAGAAGAATTTGATTACGTGCCTAACGATATGCTGACGTGACATAATATTGTAAAAAAAAAAGAAGTTGAAATTACAAAAATTCAGAATTTATATGCAAGTCGTCCATACGCAATTTCATGGAGACGTAATCTTAAATTTCAAATTTCTCGAAAAAACAATTGTTGAATCCAGCTTCATGTCTCCTTAGATTTCGAAGTAGCCCCAAGATGACATTTCATAATTTTTTTTACAATGATGTGCTACGTCAGCCATATCATTAGACACGTCATTAAATTCTTCCAATTATGCAAGTATTGTTTATGCAGTTAATCGGTGATAGATGTGGAATCAACTTTCAAAGTTCGGTGATTAATGGGGACAATTTTAAAGTTTAGTGTCCTCGTGGGAATTTTACGGAAAGTTTAGTGATTATTTAGGGAATTAACCCTCAAACGGGGTTTATTGAGATTCATAACTTTTAAATCACATAAAATTTTTATTAGAATTTATGAAAATTTTGATTTTAATTTATAAGTTTTCTTTATGGACCAATATTAGTCACACAGAGGTCGTTGCCACGGCACTGTGCCGCGTGGCGTCTATTAGAAGAAGGCACGAGTATAACACTTGCTTTCGTCCTATGTGGCCCTCAACTAACGGCGACGTCAGAAAACTCGTTTAGAAAACGGAGTAATTGACAAACGGTGTTAATTGTTCGTTGATTATTGTGGGCCACTTAAGTGACGTCGCACGTTTCTTGTGAGGCACATATGAACGACCACATGACTGCCGGTGGTGCTTTTTGCTCACAGGTGATCAAAAGTGAGTCAGAATCTGGACAAAACATGCCGTTCACACGATTGTAAAAGTGGCACTAGCATCCCACTATCACTCTATGAGCTTGTTTGGTAGGAATTTTTGAGGAAAAAATTAATTTTTGAATAGTGATATGATGAGAAATGTGTGGTTGAAAAATGAGAATAGATTTGAGAATCAATTCTCAAATCACTACTAACTATTTCTTTTGGGAATGATGCCCCTTGGAAAACCCAAGGACAATGATGGAGAGATAAGTGAACTGATACTCGAACAGGAAAAATTGACAGAATTTAAAAAACAGATAAACGTGTCCAACATTGGTTGGACAGTTTCAATAAAAAAAGAAAAAACACCCAATCCATTTCTGCCAACTCAGGGTGTCACTGACACCTTGTATATATTCCCTGTTTGAGCAGAATTATTCTAATTGATATGACACATAATAATTGGATATTGTGTTTTTATTCATGTTTTTTTTTTGGTACCCAGGTTTCTCAGCTTACACCAGATTATATCCTGAACCACCCAGAACTGGTACCTCAACTCTGGGCGGAGATAAATCGCGGGTTATATCTAATCAGGCCAGTGTCCATGCAAGTTTTATACTTATAGCCTCAAGGAACCTCCTGCGCCAGATTTACATCACCAAGCTGCTCCACCACATGGTTTGGGTATTACAACACTTGGCTGCTCTGCCCGTGATTCGAACTCCCCACACTTGGGTTGCAAGCCCAGCCTTGCACTGTCTTTGCCATCTTGGATGTGCCCCGGGGCACTT
Organism: Fraxinus americana; assembly: GCA_035079005.1. Classification (NCBI taxonomy): domain Eukaryota; kingdom Viridiplantae; phylum Streptophyta; class Magnoliopsida; order Lamiales; family Oleaceae; genus Fraxinus; species Fraxinus americana. The sequence goes on along the minus strand of CM068713.1, from coordinate 4,372,463 downwards.
TTATTCATGTTTTTTAATATGTCTTTGAGTGTGTTTATATAGCACAATTGTTCCTTTCATGACTACGGCATTAGACTAAGCCCCCATTTGAACTTCATTATAATTAAATTTTGAATAAAAATATATTTTGCAATAATAATTTTTTGGAAAATGGAAGAAAATGTTTTAGATTTATGTGCAATATTATTTTATGAAAAATGTATAATTGGAAGGAAAAAAATAAAATACATTTTGGATTTAATGGAATTGAAACACGGGCTAAATAGTTTTTCCTATGACGGCTGAGTTTACTAATATTCCTAGACCAATGCTATTTGTCGTTTACCATAGATGATAAGTTCGATTACATTTATCTCAAATTTGTATATTTAATTGAATATATATTTGTATTCATACATAGACATGATGATCATAATTGTGATGGCAAATATTGTTTTGGTCAAAAATCTAATCACGAGAGCAAACATGCTTTAAACAAATTTTGTTCAAGACAGAAGTCCACGCATGACATAAATAATCATCCTCGGACTTGAATGACTATTGTTATGCTTTGCCACTTAGACTCTCACGTGCCATACTTGGACTTAGGAGAGTATTGTTATGTTTCGCCACCTAGGCTCCTATGTGGCACAGTCGACCCGTCAAAACCATGTGGCATCCAGTGGAATAGAATCTACCGAGTCCAGACAAATCCGACCTATCGAAACTCACTCTTACTGAAGTGATTTATGAGATTGCCCCACTTCCAAAGTCCCTTTGCTAAAGACAAATATGGAGTCCAAACAAAACTTCTTTGCCAAGGTGGCAGGGTTCAACGAAGTAGAATCCGATGCTCAACTAAGACTGGTGATGATTTACATCGAATGATCTTAAATTTATGAAATCCTTTTAAAATGATTGATTGGATATTTGTAATGAGTAGAATAACTTATGGGGTGGCCGCCTTCATTTTGTGACATGTAATGTGCCATGTGCTAGTAAAATCAAAATTGATACCTAGGGTGTGATGCCTTGATAAAGGAGATGAAGCAACGTGTCCTTCCATCCAATGATTGCTATATCACATGTAACACTATAAATATCCTCTATTTGTGTCATTCGGGGTAATGCAAAAATATCACTACAAGCCAAATATTCTCTTTCTTTTTATGAATCTTGGGCTTTTAGTGTTTGAGGTGTTATCTTGATTTTGAGTTTGGTTCTTAGTTGGTCATTCGTTATCGTGTAATTTATCTTAAATATTTCGTAACATTTTTATCTTGTATTATAAAGCACTTCCACGTCCAATATTGTCGATTGATAATCGTTCTACGCTTGTTGGAATTAGTTTGAGAGAATGCGAGTGTTTCCGGTATCTGTTATCCACGTCAACGGTGCAAAAAAAGAGATCAACAAATATCATGATTCCTTCCTAAATTGCAATTTTCAATTTCTTGATTAATGGGCACCACATTTTTGAAACTAGGCTATGGACAAAAGTTAAAAAGGGATTCATCTCACGTCTTTGTCAAATTAACTAGTGATTTGGTTTACAATTGCTAATTTAGCATAATTTTTTTTTTGAAATAACTATCGATAGTCTTCATACGTAATTTGATATACAAGTCAATAAAAAAATTATTATATTAATGCATTAAATCACAAACCACCATACATGAGCCACGTAGAAAGATTACAGATAGTCTTCACCACGAAAAGTAATATTCTTATTTTGTCTTATTAATTCTGAAGAAAAATAGCTCTCTTCTCCGTTTATCCTTTCACATACTCCAGAATAATTTGTCCTTCTCCTCCGAGTAATAACAATTAGATAGTCGATAATTCAATTGGGACGGTAGGGAATAATGCTTCGGGTTAGAGACTTGTATAACGTGCTATAAGCTAGTGGCAGAGTATGTTCTCGATAATTAGTATAAATATTTATCTAATTCTCTAGTTAACAAGTCCAATCAATTGCCCGTTCAAATTCTATAATCATATTTGTTGTTCACCACTTGTAATGATGTGCAAAAAAATTGGTTAATGTGTAAATCATTCAATGAAAAAAAACACTTCATCGTAGAATGATACGGGGGAGTATCATAAGCTGAGACAGACAAGTGAATAATGAGTACTACCATCCAGGAAATTAGGTTTTGGCTTAATTATGATTATGATCCGCTGAAAGTAACATTTGGTCCAAAAACTAATAAATAATTGGTGCTTAGCTAGCTTGATCAACTGAGAGTGCTGAAGGTTTGTACTAGGCTCAGTTATCTCTAATTCTACGCCGTGTTTGATACACATTCTTCTAAAAATGCATATTTAAAATGCATTATTGGAAGAATAATGCGCATCGAGATGTGTTCAGACAAGATGTGGATAGACTTGGAGCTCGTTTCGTTGGGCTTTTGAAGAATTAAAAAGACATATCTGATACTAAAAATTCACTTTTGGATATATTTGAATAATTTTAAAAGCATAAATCATGTCAAACGGACCCTTAAAATTTTTTAATCATGCTACATGTACATCATCATTTGTATTATTTTTACACTCTGTCATGTGGCAATATATCATTGGACAGTTTGAATTTTTGACAATTTTTTCACTCAATCATGACTTGCCACCACTTGAAATGTCAATAAAAGAGTGTATATGTGACACTTTTCAAATGTTTTTCTCCCTTTTCATTTTAAAGTTTTGCAAAAGGAACATATTTGCACAACAACTCAAGCTTGCAATGTATAGTCCTTTTGAAAGGAATATTATTCTCGTAGCAACGTAGGCCAAACAAAATTATTCTCCTCTAGTAGGTTTGCTTATTGTAATTTCAAAGATTAAACAAGTTGTTACGAGAATATTTAATTGTTGATGTTGGAAAGTTACATCAGATATTCGGTTAGATTAAATTGTAAAATTTGAAATTGATGAAAATTTACGAAACAATTATTTATTAAATTCGACTCTTGATAGTTGGGTTTGTTGTATTCGATTCAAACTATCTAGTTAAGGTTTGTAAGTTGTAATTCTGAGTAGATTTTCCTGAATTATGTAACTCTCTTTCGTTATGACAACTTTGTCGCGATTCAAGCTTTCATGACTTAAATTGGTTAATTGAAACTTCATGTAACAATGTTTTTTATGGGTGCTCACTATCGTTTTAAATATAATTTATTATGACTTGAACTCAATTGAATGTTAGATCACGATAACTTGACTCATTATATAGGGTCAATAAATTCACTATTTCATCGTTAAAAAGCCATCTTATTTAAACGTTAAGTAACGGTTAACTTTAAAATATAAAATAGATATTTTCACATTTTCTTGTGTTTAATTACTAAATAAATCAATGTATTTTTCATATTTTTCCCAAGAACAAAATGAAGAAAAAAGACAAGGGCATATTAGTAATAATGCCCTCCCTCTCTCCCTTATATATCTGACAGGACACCAAAGGAATGATATTATCAGCATCATTTGTTACTTTCTTACCAAATCGAATACAGCTGCATTAATGGCTCATGCGGCGGAGAAGCTGAACGGAGAGCCACCAGCCGAAGACAGATGTCCGGTCGAGGAGGTGGCGTTGGTGGTGCCAGAAACCGACGACCCCACACTCCCAGTAATGACATTCCGTGCATGGTTCCTTGGCTTGACATCTTGCACAATCTTGATTTTCCTCAACACTTTTTTCATATACAGAACACAGCCTTTGACCATCTCTGCCATTTTGATGCAAATAGCGGCCCTTCCCGTGGGCAAGTTCATGGCTGCTATACTGCCCACGAAGCAGTACACTGTGTTTGGACGGTGGAGCTTCAGCCTCAACCCGGGGCCGTTCAATATTAAAGAGCATGTAATTATCACTGTGATGGCGAATTGTGGGGTGTCCATTGGCGGCGGTGATGCTTACTCCATCGGCGCTATTACTGTCATGAAAGCTTATTACAAGCAAAGCTTGAATTTTCTTTGTGCTCTCCTGATTGTGTTGACTACACAGGTACATTCACACCCCCCCCCCCCCCCCCCCCCCTTTTTTTTTTTCTCTCTACAGAAATACATACAGAAATTTTGAATAATTTTCTTGATCCGCAGATATTGGGATATGGATGGGCAGGGATGTTGAGAAAATATTTGGTTGATCCTGTACAGATGTGGTGGCCTTCTAATCTTGCTCAAGTTTCTTTATTTAGGTTTGTCTTTCTTGCATAGGAATTTTTACTATTGTCTTTTCCTCCATCAATTTCCATTGTTTTTCAGTTGTTCTGGGTAGAATCATTGGAATGAATCATCATCGAACATTATTAGAAACAATAATTAGAAAAATCAGAATCATGAAAGACATCGTATGTTTGGGATGAAGAATTGTATATCAAAAGACAGTATTCAAACAGAGAAAGAATTTAATACTTTTTTTTTAATTATTTCTTTCAAGTACTATGTACTAAGCCACCGTTTGGAATTGATTAAAATCAGATTTCTCAGTAGATTTTTTAATCAGATTTTTCAGGTTGTGGGACTTAAATTTTGATCAAATTTTTTAACGGTAACAAACAGGGCTAAATATTTAACATTTATAAGCTGCAGTCCTTTTTCATTCGAAGTTCCTCATATTGGCCGTAAGCCTCGATTGCAGGTTCAAAAATTTTGGTTTGAAAATGGTGTCTTGTATGCATTGGATGTCTTGTCTTAACGGTAAGAATCTTTACATCTGGGAAGAATAAAAGAACATTTTAAAAGTGCAAAAAAAAGTATATAGCTTTATGTGGGGGGAGTGGGTGAATCTTGTGAAAATGTTTTACGCGTTGTATGTGAACCAGTTAATAAGAATATATATACTGTATACAGTCTTGATCAGCGGTGTAATTATTTCCCTTGAGACCATTTGTGAAATATATAATTCATAAGGAGAAAGTAAATGAGTGGAAGACATAAAGTTCCTTCACTATTTGATGGTTTAGTAACTTTAGTTTGAAATTCTCTTACAATAATATTCTTTAAAAAGAAATATGCATAATCCGATAATCCATTTGGATGGTGACCTCCAACAGTCAACAGAGCTCAATGATAAGAAACTAAGTCTTGTTCCTTAATAAAAAATTTGGAGTTCGCTTCGGTTCGGTTCATAGCTAGTCCTACAACTTTGTCAAAGGATGAAAATTGTAGCGTCTTATGTTGTAATTTCTGTTTTTATAGTTACAGCAATTAAGGTAATGATTTGTTATTGTAGGGCACTTCATGAGAAGGAACATAAAGCAAATGGCCTTACCAGGATGCAGTTTTTCCTTATTTTTATGGCTGCAAGCTTTGCCTATTACTTATTTCCGGGATATTTGTTTCCGATATTGACATTCTTCTCTTGGGTATGTTGGGCGTGGCCTCATAGTATCACTACTCAGCAAATCGGTTCGGGGTACCATGGACTTGGTGTTGGTGCCTTCACCCTTGATTGGGCTGGGATTTCGGCTTATCATGGCAGTCCATTGGTTACACCCTTTTCGTCAATTCTGAATGTTGCGATTGGTTTTGTCATGTTTATATACATAATTGTCCCTCTATGCTACTGGAAGTTCGACACTTTTGATGCCCGAAAATTCCCCATATTTTCTAATCAGCTGTTCACTTCCAGTGGGCACAAATACGATACTACTAAGATCTTGACCCCACAATATGATCTTAATATTCCGGCTTATGAGAAATATAGCAAGCTCTACCTCAGCCCGCTGTTTGCCCTCTCGATTGGGTCGGGATTCGCAAGATTTACGGCTACCCTCACACACGTGGCATTGTTTCATGGCAGGTTGGCTCCTAATGCATTATCTGTGCTATGTAAAATCTATTTTGATGTCTCCCTTAATTGAAATAATGACGATTCTTTTCCCTTTTGACCAGTGATATTTGGAAGCAAAGTAAATCTGCTGTGAAGGATGTGAGCCTCGACGTTCATGCAAAACTGATGAAACGTTACAAGGGAGTTCCTCAGTATTGGTTCCTTGTTTTATTATTAGGGAGCATTGCACTATCCCTCATGATGTCTTTTATATGGAAAGAAGACGTGCAGCTACCTTGGTGGGGTATGCTCTTTGCATTTGGTTTGGCTTGGATCGTCACCCTCCCAATTGGAGTCATTCAAGCTACTACCAACCAGGTAATAGCCCAACATCCATTTCTAGTTATTTCAACCTCTTTGATCAATGAATACTGCATCATGGCATTTTAGCAATGTCTAATTTAGTTATCTGGTTATGACTGTTGTGCAGCAACCCGGATATGACATAATTGCTCAGTTCATCATCGGGTATGTCCTTCCTGGGAAACCCATAGCAAACCTTCTTTTCAAGATCTATGGACGTATCAGTACCATTCATGCCCTTTCATTCTTAGCCGACCTTAAACTCGGGCATTACATGAAAATTCCACCACGATGCATGTTCGTAGCTCAGGTTTGTACCACAAGCCTTGTCATTACTCCAAATTACGACTATCATCAGTATCCATGGTACTAAGTACGTTCTTAATTTTTTTCCAATTTCTAGCTGGTGGGAACACTAGTTTCAGGGACAGCCAACCTCGCAGTTGCATGGTGGATGTTAGGAAGCATTGAGAACATTTGTGATGTTGAGGCATTACATCCTGAGAGTCCATGGACATGTCCCAAATTCCGAGTCACCTTTGATGCTTCTGTCATTTGGGGTCTAATCGGACCTGAGCGGTTGTTTGGATCCGGGGGATTGTACAGGAACCTGGTCTGGCTTTTCCTTATCGGAGCATTCTTGCCTGTACCCGTTTGGATACTGAGCAAAATCTTCCCAGATAAGAAATGGATTCCCTTAATCAACATACCAGTTATATCTTACGGCTTTGCTGGAATGCCACCGGCTACTCCCACCAATATTGCTAGTTGGATCATTACAGGAACCATCTTCAACTACTTTGTGTTCAAATATAGGAAAACATGGTGGCAGAAATACAACTATGTTCTGTCTGCTGCATTGGATGCTGGAACAGCATTCATGGGAGTTCTACTATTTTTTGCTCTGCAAAATGAGGGCAAAAATTTGAAGTGGTGGGGATCAGAGCTAGACCATTGTCCTTTGGCATCTTGCCCAACTGCTCCAGGGATTGTGGTTGAAGGGTGCCCTGTTTTCAAGTAGCCACACAGCAAATGAAACTAGGATTCATCTTTGAACATTCGAAAACTAAATATGTACAAAGAGAAGATGTTAAAGCTGGTCATACAAAAAGTTGCTACAATTTTGAATGACCAATAGCTTTGCATTGTTGTGTATGCTTGACTATTAAATTTTAAGTGAATGTACAGGAAAATTTCCCAATTTCTGATAGGAATGTCCAACTTTTTCTTGTTAAAGGGAAAAAAAAATCATATTTACCTATTAAATTAGAAATACTTTATGATATACTACATAATATTTATATATCATATAAAACAAAACCAAAAATACTGCTTTGTGAAAATCAATTACAGTTTCTGTAGCTTAAAATTAAATGTGAGCACATAATATGCCTTCATTAATTATCTTAGCAAAAAAAGACAGCAAATCCAAATTTCTATATATAATCAGTTGTGTTCGTGCGAAACCCGAAAGCATATGGGATCAATGACAAGTAATAAAATCGATGAGTTAAGAGTTTTCGTCACACAGAGAATAAATTCAATTCAAGTTTACTAACTTTTTATAAGATTTGAATTATGTAAACAAAATAGGGGGTACTTACGAAAATACCGTTAAAATTAGGAATGTTTTGAAAAATCATATGAAATGTTTTTAGAAAGTAAAAAATACTGTGTAAAGTAAAAAAGTGACGCAATATCACTTTTTTTAAAAAAAGTGACAAAATTAAAAAAAAAAGTGACACACACTCAAAAAGTGATACAAACTCAAAAAAAGTGACAAATTCAAAAAAAAAGTGACAAATACCAAAATAGCACCATTCATTTGTGCAACACCAGTAATCATATTCTTAAAATAATCAGCTCGTCTAGGACAATCCATATGCCGATTATATTAGGAAAATATAACATTTATTTCACCTTTTTATCTTTTTAAAAAGTGACAAAAAACTAAAAAAAGTGACAATCTAAAAAAGTGACACAATGTCACTTTTACTAAAAATTGAAGTTTGTCACTAAAAAAAGGGATAGAAATCAAGAATGTGACTAACAAACACTAAAAAAAGTGACAAATACTAAAAAAAAAAGTGACAAAATTTTTTAAAAAAGTGGCTAGCAACATTCTCTTTGGTAAGTCTATCCACACTCATCAGGCATTAGAGCATTATAGTCTTGGGCACAGCATTTTTGATCCCCAAATGAGCCACTGCATCCACAGATCTCTTTTACAGCTGAGGAGTCCAAATAAGCCATGGCCGCTTAATAGCTGATCAACTCATTGGAGCAGATTTTGACCTTCAATTGCATGAAAAAGGTCAATTTCACTCGTCCATTTTGTTCTTGAGTCCAATCCCGAAATTGGTCCGTTTAATTTAGGAACTGATGCAATTGATGAATGACCCATTGTTATACCAACATTAATTGATGGTTGGATGTTAGAATTGATGGGTTGAAGTCTTGTGGAGTCCTCAAATGACTGGGAATAGACGGAACCAGTGCATGAGCTGCCTTGCTTGATTCGTCCATGTTGGTTCGAAATTGGATATTACCCATGGGTTCATTGGATGAGCCATGATGAGGCTGTGGTGGGGGTGGTGATCCGCTACCATGGGTTGCATCGACGTCGTCAAAAATAATGATCGAAGGGTCCGAGTTCGTTGTGGAGAAAAAATTCTGCAAATCTGAATTTACAGTTTTGTTTGTTGTTATGAAGACATCTGTAGGTGCACCATGAAGAGGTTGATCGACCCGTAGGGTAGATATGACATGGGTGTTGCCGAAAGTCAAGTTTTCGACCAGATTTTGGTACTTGTTCAGCCGATTTTGGCTCAAATTTTCGGCTGATTCTGGTAAGTTTGAAGCAAGATGTTGGGTGAAAATTGTAGAGGGTGATGAGAGCTTTCCAACGGTATGGTGATCCGGTGGTTTGGGTGGTGGTCGGCGGAGTTTTTGGGGTTCGAAAGAGGCGGCTCCATTTCATGTGGCACTGAGAATTTTTGTTTTGGTTTAGAACATAATTAATACGGTTTTATATGATGTTTAATTAATTAAGAGTATTATTCTAATTAGGTTACTTTTTAGAGTATGAGGCCTAATTTTCCCAACAAAATAGAGTTTGATTTTATTTTATGTTAAATTAATCTAAGAAAGTTGTAAAAATATGATTTTTATCAATTTATGGATGATTGTATTGGATCTTAAATCTGTCTATTGCTATCTATTTCAATTCTTGATTTGTAATCTACTTTTATTCATGCGTTCTTGACAGTCGATAAAACTATGATATATAATTTTCTTTTCTAGGACAAATTAAATTTATCTTAAGCACGACCCGAATATATTCATAACCCGAATTCGAATAATTAGAATGCATTAAAATTTAGATTATCAATATGATTATATATATGATAAATATTATTCATAACATCTATTGTACATATGCTAATTTTGCTGCGTTTTAAACTTATTTTAAGTTTTCCAATACTACAATATTATTTAATTGGTGACCGGTCATTTAAATAATGTAATGGGTATGCAAAATTAATCAAAACAATGCAAGAAATACTAAGCTGCTAATCTTAAATTAAAACAAATAACAAATATGCATCATCTTCATCTAATACAAAATATGATTTAGTCTAATATATTAATTACAAGAAAAAGAACAGAAAAATATCGTCCAAATTATGATAGAATGAAAAAGATATTGATCTTCAATTCCAAGGTTGAATTCTTCAAAATCTTGATATAATTGGTCTTCAATTCCTTGCTAGGGCTTGATCTCCTCTTCCAAAATATAGCAATTGGCCCATTGTTCTTAATTAATTTGATGATACTATTGTGTATGAAAATGCAAGAGATGATTTTTTTTTTTTCATGTGTTAACAACCTTTGTTCTGTATTTATAAAAGTCAGAAAATATTCAAAATCGTATTCAAATTGAATTCCAAAAGAGTTTGAATAGCGAGAGGATACTGCTGATTCATCTGCAAAAATGGCTAGCGTGAGCACGACATAACTACCACGTGCGTGCTTTGGTTTGCGTTGCTTCATCCCTGAGCAGTTTTAGATATTTTGGTCATAACTTTCTTTCTTAATATTCATTGAGATAATTCAAAATGCGTTGGAAATATAATTCAAAGGGATACAATTCTTCTAGAAATACAATTTTTCCAATTCGAACGTTTGCTATCGGAAAAATGGATCTCAAATTGTGTCTAAACATTCAGAGCATAATTTTTCGACTAGAAATTGATTTGTAAAAATATTTCAACTATATTTCACTCATTTGACCTTCAATTGCATTGAATTGACCCTATATGATCTTCAACCTTCGTTTGTGGTCCGAATCAACTATTGAATGTTTACAATTTGATCCCCAAACTTTGCATTTATTTCTTTTTGCCCTTTTTTTTGTTTCTTTCTTCCAATTCCACCAATTTGTATTGAATTTAACCTACCAAACGTAATTAACACAAAATTAAGCTATAACTTATCTAAATCACTAACAAATACTCCAATTTAATAAAAATACACTTATCAAGTTGCTACAACACAGTGGGAGGAGGATTAGTAGCAAGTTTTCATCTGCATGGACAATTGAATACACTTCCTGTTATCGAAAATTCGACTATCCCAATCGAAAGAACAAATAAAAAAGCAGGAAAAACGGAAAAAGAAGAAGACGAAGCGAGGTATGACAAAGCAAATCTCCTTAAGACAGATTTCGCCCCCCAACAACGTGCAAACAGGATTATGGACGTCTGTCTCCCAAGATACAACGCTTTTCCCAAAGTCGATATTGCACAATACCTACCTTGACGGTCGAACCAAATAATGATCGTACTCGAATGAAATACTCACGAAAATATCGAAGGAATTTTAGCAGAATATGGAGCGAGAAGAATTTAGAAATCAAGAATATATTAATTGATTTGATATTCAAAAAACGAATTTGGAGGTCTCTATTTATAGAGATTGAAGTGTCTCCTTGAAAGGGTGTGTAACATTTCATGAATTGGTGCACCACTTGATCTGATCTGTTTTAGCCATTGGATCGCACTCTTTCATAATCTGACGGACCAGATTAAACCACGAAATGTAGTGTCCATTCATCATGTCTATTCACCATTCCGAACGGTCACCAGCCATGCGCCACGCGTACGTCCAACAGACCAACCGCCATGCAGACGGGACGACGTGACTGACATGCGTGTGTGCCACCTAGGATGCCAACTCATCGAGCCTCTCATCGCCATGTCATCGAACCATGATTCCATTTCGAAACTATAAGGCTCTCGCCTCCTCGCGACGATGTGCAAAGTGCGCCTCTAAAGCGCCAATGCGTACTTTGCGATGCGGGCCCGGACGGACCGACCGGGACAAGGTAGGCGTGGCGTGAGTGGTGCGAAGCACCACTCTCGTGGTGACTAGTTAGCTAGCCTTTGGCTAGCTAATAGTTAGTCAAGTTGTAGGTCACTTATTAAATTATAACTTATACACATATCCCACTATATAAACAAGTCTATTTTCTTGTAAACTTTCGATGTGGGATTCCTTACCATATATAAGACACTTAAATGGGCTTATAACATATGGGCCTATATTGGAGACTTTTCCAATTCACCCAAATTAATTACAACGGGCCCACATCATTAAATAACATATTTAATGACCTAAATAAACATCATTAAATAACATATTTAATGATCCAAATACATCAATTAATTCCAACAATCCCCCACATGAATGGAAGAAGTCGACTCAAATCAAGGAAGATAAAAGAAGAGTACTATTTGAAAGATAACGCATCAAGATAGGTAGCTTTCGCTTTGAACCTTCTTTAGTAAGAATCTATCGAACTCACTTGGCTAATCAGTGAACGCAACGTTTTGAACTATCAGCCATTATTGCAAGCTCGTATTAATAGACCAAACACATTATCTTTCATATCAAACTTGGTTCTCTATTGTGTTCATTATTTCGGCCCCGAACTACTTGGGTTCTCGCGTAGTGCTTTAGAGAATTCGCCTAAGTAAATTCTCAAAGAACCGGCCAAGTTCGCACTTACATAGGTGATGTTCTATAAAGAATACCTTTATAGTCATCATTAAAAAGCAAAAGCTTATCCTTAATCAACTTCATAGTCAAGACTTTTGCATCATAGAAATGGGAAGGAGTTAAACTCCTAAGTGCTTCTTATCGAGTCATTCATAATTAGTTTTCCTATTGAACCTAGTCCATGGGATCTCCAATTGCTAGGTTAGGTTTCCACTAAGATGACTCATCGGGTTTTGGGCTTTAAACCCATTTCCCTCGATGCGCACCTATACGCTCTCTAGATAACCCTTTAGTAAACGGATCCGCTAGGTTTTCTTTTGATTTAACAAAATCAATTGATATTGTTCCATTTGAGAGCAAATCGATTTAACGGTATTATGTCTACTACGGATGTGTCTTGACTTACCGTTATACACAAAATTTTCGGCCCCGGCTATTGTTGCCTGGTTATCGCAATGAATACAAATAGCCGTCACAGGCTTTGGCCATATAGGAATATCTTCTACGAAATGTCTTAACCATTCTCGTTTCTCCTGCTTTATCTAAAGCAATAAACCTCGCATTCCATAGTAGATCGAGCTATACACGTTTGTTTAGAAGATTTCCACGATATACGGCGCCACCACCAAGAGTAAATACATAGCCACCGGTAGACTTAGACTCCGTCCGTATCTCGATATCCAATTGGCATCACTATATCCTTCAATTCGGAGGATATTTTTTATAACATAATGAATACTCTCTGGTCCGTTTCAAGTATCTCAAAACTCTAAGTAATGCATCCCAATGTTGATTACTTGGGTTACTTGTATAACGAATTTAGCTTACTTACCGAGTAAGCTATATCAGTCTTGTACAATTCATTAAGTACATTACACTACCAATAATTTGAGAATATTCTAATTGTTGTTTCCCATTTCCACTATTCTTGTGAAGAACTACATGAGGAAGAAATGGGTTACTCGCTTCTTTAATATTATGAGTCTTAAAACCTCTCAATTATTTTGTCAACATAATGAGTTTGAGACAAGAATATTCCATTTGATGTTCTAGATATCTTCATTCCTAGAATCACGTCCGCTTCACCCATATCTTTCATGTCAAAGTTATTGGTAAGCATATTCTTCGTTCTATTGATGACTTCTATATTAGTCCCTAATATAAGCATGTCATCAACATATAAAATGACAAGTACGTATGCCTTTTCGAATTTTTTCGAATATACGCATTGTCACATCCATTTATTATGAATCCATTCTAATCATGGTATCGTCAAACTTTTCGTGCCATTGTTTAGGAGCTTGCTTCAACCCGTATAAGGACTTAACAAGTTTGCATACTTTGTTCTCTTGTCCTTTTACTATGAAACCTTCTCGGTTGTTCCATATATATTTCTTCGTTTAAATCACCATTTAAGAACGCAGCCTTAACATCCATTTGGTGTATTTGTAAATTATACAAGGTCGCTATAGCAATTAAAACTCGAATAGAAGTAATTCTAGTTACACGGAGAATATGTGTCAAAGAAATCAATCCCTTCTTTCTGACGATATCCTTTTGCAACCAAATGAGCCTTGTATTTATCTATTGAACCGTCGTGTCTTAATTTTCTTTTGAAGATCCATTTGCACCCTATTGGTTTAGTTCCCTTAGGAAGATCAACCAATTGCCAAGTATTATTACTCATAATGGATTCAATTTCACTATTTATAGCTTCCTCCCAAAATACAGTACGGACTAGTCATGGCCTCTTTAAATGTTTGAGGCTCTTTCTCAATCATGAAAGATATAAAAATCGGACCAAAGGATTTAGCAACTTTTGCTCTTTTACTCCTTCTTGGTTCGGGTTCTATATTATTTTCCAAAACACTATCTCGTGTTCTCTTTTGAGTATTCGTAACAATATCTCTTTTATTGGGGAACACATTTTCAAAGAATTCAAGATCTCTAGATTCTATAATCGTATTGACATGAATGTCACTTATATCGATTTATGCACAAGAAATCGTACGCACTCATCGTTTTATCGTGCATATCCGATAAAAATGCAATCAATAGTTTAGGACCTAACTTAATCCTTTTAGGAGGTGGAATAGCCACTTTTGCTAGACACCCCCACACTTTTAAGTATTTGTAGGAAGGCATTCTACCTTTCCAAATGTCATAAGGTATCGAATCAGCTTTTCTTGTGGGGAACTCTATTCGTAATAAAGTTAGCAGCTAGCACCGTTTCCCCCTCAGATTTTGTGTAATCCGTAACTTATAAGCATAGCATTAACCATGTCTTTTAAAGTTCGATTTTTTCTCTCAAAGAATCCCATTTCTTTGCGTTGAGTATATATAAGCCGTTGTTTGGTGAATAATACCAAACTTAGCACATAATTCATTAAACATAGATGAATCATATGCACCACCTCTATCGGATCTTAATACCTTAATTGTTTTTCCAAGTTGATTTTCAACTTCATTTTTATAAGTAACAAATGCATTCAACGCCTCATCTTTGCTACTTAATAAATAAACATGGCAATACCTACGTGATCATCAATAAACGTGATAAAATATTTTTTACCACCTCGAGTTTGAACAAATTTTAGATCACAAATGTCGCTATGTATTAAACATAATCGGTTCACTACTCCTTTCAACCGAGTTAAAAGGTTTTTTAGCAAATTTTGCTTCAACACAAATTTCACATTTATGTTTGTCTTCGGATTCAAGTTTAGGTATAAGACCTAAACCTACAAGCTGTTAAAGAAGCACGATTTACATGTCCTAATCGGCTATGCCATAAATTTGAAGAGTCGAGCAAGTAAACAAAATTATTAGTTTTATTAATAACTTGCGGATACAAATATGTGGATTTTTTGTCCACTACAACGACATTGGCCTTAAATAGACCATCAAGTAAATAACCCTTCCCAACATACATACCTCGCCTTAGTAAGTACAAATCTATCGATTCAAACACAATTTTAAACCCCTTCTTACTAAGAATAGCTCCCGAAATCAAATTCTTTCGATTTCTCGGGACATGTACAACTTCATTCAAACGTCAATTCCTTTCCCGATGTGAATTTCAAAATAACCTTTCCAATCCCTTCAATTTTGGAAGTTGTAGAATTGCCCATGTAAAGGCACTCATTATCATTCGTGGTCTTATATTCGTAAAATAGACCGTTATCGGTACGACGTGACGAGTGGCTCCCCGTGTCTAACCACCAATCTTTGGCATTAGATACCAAATTAACTTCGTAAACAACAAGCAGATAGGTTGATGTCTCCAACATCTGTAGAGATATAATCCACTTCGGTTATATTGGCTTGAGGTCGTTTCTTCTTCTGTATCCTTCTTTTTGCTTCGAAGTCTTTAGCCCGATGTCCGCTTCCCGCAAATATAAGCTTTCCTTTGAACCGTTTTGTATTGATGACTTTTGCTTTGTCCATAGATGAGCGTAACGCTTCCTTTTCTTGTTCTTAGACCCCGAGTCTTCCACAATGTTAGCCTTTGCTTCCATGTTGTGCACATTATTCTTCTTTTCCGCAGCCCGGTTGTCTTCTTCAATACGAAGTCGAACAATTAAATCCTCCATCGTCATCTCTTTGCGTTTATGCTTGAGATAGTTTTTGAAATCTTTCCATAGCGGAGGTAGTTTCTCGATCATAGCAGCAATTTGGAAAGATTCACTCAAAGTCATACCTTCGGCCTTCAATATCATGAAGTAGAACTTGCATCTCTTGAACCCGACTCATTACCGTCTTTGAATCATCTTGAAATCCGTAAATTTGCCGACAAAGAATTTCTTTCGTTCCAAAGATCTTCCGTCTTGTATTTTTTGTCAAGAGACTCCCATAGTTCTTTAGCCGTTTTGTAGTCACAATACACACCATATAATGTGTTATCCAATCCATTGAGAATGTAATTACGGCATAAGAAATCTGCATGTTTCCATGCTTCAATGGCTAACTGAGTATTTTTATCGCAGCATTCTCCGATGTTTGTGCGGACATTCTTCACGTGAAACTTTACCAAGTTCAATGTTGTCAAATAGAATAACATCTTCTCGTTGCCAACGCTTGAAATCCGTACCATTGAATTTTTCCGGTTTCTCATATTGTGAAGCCGGTGGCATGACAAATTGATTGGGACAGAATTTGGCGCAATCACATCACTAGTATTATTTCCACTAGTACTAGCCATTTTCTCGTAAAACAACAATTACGTAAAATAATCAATAAGAGAAATGAATATCCTGCCTTAAGATTGTTGTCGAAAATTCGACTATCCCAATCGAAAGAACAAATAAAAAAGCAGGAAAACGGAAAAGAAGAAGACGAAGCGAGGTATGACAAATCAAATCTCCTTAAGACAGTATTTCGCCCCCAACAACGTGCAAACAGGATTATGGACGTCTCCCAAGATACAACGCTTTTCCCAAAGTCGATATTGCACAATACCTACCTTGACGGTCGAACCAAATAATGATCGTACTCGAATGAAATACTCACGAAAATATCGAAGGAATTTTAGCAGAATATGGAGCGAGAAGAATTTAGAAATCAAGAATATATTAATTGATTTGATATTCAAAAAACGAATTTGGAGGTCTCTATTTATAGAGATTGAAGTGTCTCCTTGAAGGGGTGTGTAGCAGTTCATGAATTGGTGCACCACTTGATCCCGATCCGTTTTTAGCCATTGGATCGCACTCTTTCATAACTGACGGACCAGATTAAACCACGAAATGTAGTGTCCATTCATCATGTCTATTCACCAATTTACCAACACCACCATGCAATACGCGTACGTCCAACAGACCAACCGCCATGCGGGACGGTGACGTTGCGTGTGTGCCACCTAGGATGCCAACTCATCGAGCCTCTCATCGCCATGTCATCGAACCATGATTCTATTTCTGAAAACTATAAGGCTCCTCAGCTCCTCGCGACGATGTGCAAAGTGCGCCTCTAAAGCGCCCAATGCGTACTTTGCGACGTGCGCGGGCCCGGACCGGGATCGGGACCGGGACCGGGGCGTGGCGTGGCGTGGCGTGAGTGGTGCGAAGCACCACTCTCGTGGTGACTAGTTAGCTAGCCTTTGGCTAGCTAATAGTTAGTCAAGTTGTAGGTCACTTATTAAATTATAACTTATACACATATCCCACTATATAAACAAGTCTATTTTCTTGTAAACTTTCGATGTGAGATTCCTTACCATATATAAGACACTTAAATGGGCTTATAACATATGGGCCTATATTGGAGACTTTTCCAATTCACCCAAATTAATTACAACGGCCCACATCATTAAATAACATATTTAATGACCCAAATAAACATCATTAAATAACATATTTAATGATCCAAATACATCAATTAATTCCAACAATCCCAACAATATTCATGTCGATTGTGTTATCATCTGGGATTTTGGTATCTTGTGTATAGGTATTCTGTAATTTTTCATTTTGTGATGTAATGCCATGTCGAGTAATTGCTGATTATCTATATTGTACTGGATTGATTGATTTTGTCAGAATGTTAAGAAATCTGATCTAGTTGTGTAAACAATGTTAATCTTTATTTCTTTGTTTTGTTTTTTTATTTTGGTTGTTGACTTCACGAATATGTTGGATGAAACTGTACTCAGAAATTGTTTGAGGAGTAACGTGTTTGAGGATTAGGCATCATATTATGTTTGGACTGGGGGTGAAATTTTTGGATTATAAAAGCTCCAAGAGTGAGATCTTCAATTTGGAAAGTCAGAATAAACGTCCACACTTTACTTTTATTACCAGAAGCCTTTGAGAAATAAGTGCTACACTCATGTCTATTTTGACTTTAATGGTATTGCGAATGCATTTAATTGCTATGCTTTTAGATATCAGCAAACTGAATGTTAAGATTTGAGATTTTATCTTAAAATGTTAACTTTATTAAGAGAAGTAAACAAAACTCTTATAAATTGATCTATATTTTCATCTTTATTTGATGTGGGATTTTATCCCTTAATATGCTATCGCAAGATGGTGGCTCATTTGAGCAGACAAATCTTAAAATCTGTATGCTCATTTTTTTTAGTTTTAATCGGATCGAATTACTCATTGGAGATTAATGAGCTTTGATACCATATTAAGATTTGGAGATCCATTTTAAAAAGCCAATCTTATTAAGAGAAGTAGCACAAACTTTTATAAATTGATATATATTTTCATCTTTATTCGATATGAAATTTTATCCCTTAATGCTGAATCCTTGAAAGAGCCTTGCTATTGGGCCAGGCTCAAATCCAGGCTCAAGAACATGGCGCCTTGGAGGGGGGGCAGCTTTTTCTGGCCAAGAATATTTGCCCTCCTTGAAAGCTGTCAAAAACTTTTCTTTTAAGTAATTAATACAAGCCTACAGCGTCTGCAACACATCAGCATGTTTTTGTATGGACACTCACCTAATTACGTTGTTCTTAAATTCCTTCATATGCATTGGATTTCACGATCCTTCAAACAACAAAATGAATAGAAGGTCAAATGAGCTAATCTAACAGATCTAAAGCATCCAGCAAGTGCAGCTTATTAAGAAAATAGTTATTAACATATCATATATCATGACTAGCTGAGAGGGAAGTTGAAAACATTATTTTTGAACAAATAAAAGGGATGTCACTGGTCATTGCATCATCCTCAATTATCCAGTAAAATGATACTAAAGAGTAGTAAATATTAGAAAGGATATTGAGCTTAACTCAACCTAATAAAACTGACTTGTTAGAGGAGGATTGTCATCACCTTATTAAGTGAATCATGTAAATATCATCAGCCAATGTGGGACACTAATACACCCCATCACGCACAGTGTAGACCATGCCAAACAATTGTGAACAAATCAATATTTGATTGCATTCAACATTGCAAAACTTGGTCTACTCTGATACCATATTAGACAGGATATTGGATTCAACTCAACCTAACAAAATCGGCTTGTTAGGGGAGGATTGTCTTCACCTTATTAAGTGCATCGTGTAAATATCATCAACCAATGTCGGGCTCTAATAGTAAATGAGCTTTTCTTACATGAATGCACACGTGTAAGAAATTTGAAGAACCCAGCATTTCATTAAGCAGAACATCAAAAGTTTATGCACCAATATATAAAAAAACTTACTAGCTTCACAATCTCTAGATTTCTGCATAATACTTCAATAAAAAAGTACCATGTTTTTGAACATTAATGTGTATTGTTGCTTGTGTATAGAACATAGTAGTGTAAGAAACATTTTACCTTAAAAAAATGAAAAAATGACACGTAACAGTACATTCGTGTTCCGCCAAAATCTGGTATATTACCGGCTTCTCAATGAATTATTTGAAGTCACAATGCTTCATAAACGATGTACACCGTCAATAGGGGATCATGCCAAATAGCAAAATATTTCTAAAAATGTCGCAGATAATGAGAAATGGAATGGTGAATTCTACTGTAACAAATAAGTATGTTGCAAGTTAAATTTGCACTGGATATCGACTAATCGAGAGATGAGATTGCATATTACTGAAGCACATGAATGTGATTTTACTTGTCTAATGAACATAACACGACAAGATACATTAAGATTAAAAAAAAAAAACCTTTTAATGGTATATTGTTATTGACTACATGTTTCGAAAATGAAAGATATTTGAATCAAATCAAAACAACCAACAATGCTTTTGTTCACTGACTATGTAGTTTTAATTTTGGCTCTAATTCAAATTTCATTTTGGCAAAGGCAATTCACAATGGATTACTACATTACATATTGACAAACACATTTAAAAAAAAAAGGGTTATATGTGGTTGGGTTGCTTGATAAATTTATTCTTCTTCGAAGAGGAGTCGATAACTACCATATCTATGTGCCTCTTTCCACTATTAGTCTATTATTGTTTGGGGGAGTTTTCTTTGTGTCATCTACTAGTTGTGTACAATGGGTTTGAGGAATACGTCGATGAGTTTCCCAATTTTCATTCTTTAGCTCCACCATCTCCGGTGATAGTTTGAATAACGCAATTGCTTGTTCTTCCTTGAGCCCATTGATAGACGACGATTAGGAGTTTCCATGAGAGTGTCAGTAACTAGTGTGTCTGGTTTGCAGTTGATCGAAATGTAGTTTATTAGAAACTGTTGGAGCAAACAAGTCCCATATCGGTTGTGGGAAGAAAATAAATCCACCATATAACCCAAGTGGGCTACTCCACCCATTACCAATTGGTTTTGGGATGGAACCTCACTTGGGCCTGGTAGAGTGGGCTTGGGCTTTGGGTAATTGCTTTCAATAATTCCCTAACAGTGGTATCAGAGCCCAGGTTGTGTGGCTAGATAAATCGAGGTGGTGAAAAATTCTCATGAGATGGTAGATCCATGGTAACGTAGTGGGTGTAGGCTACGATGGATTATCTCGAAGAGTGGTGATTTACCTCGTTAACCTTGTTTGAGGGAGGGATTGTTGGGGTAAACAAATCCCACATCGGTTGTGAGAAGAAAATAAATCCACCATATAACCCAAATGGGCTACTCCACCCATTACCAATTGGTTTTGGGATGGAACCTCACTTGAGCCTGGTGGAGTGGGCTTGAGCCTTGGGTAATTGCTCTCAATAATTTCCTAACAGAAACGTGATGTGAATTAGGAGTAGTATGGGGTTTGAATATGGTAGATGAAATTTGGGCAATAATTCAGTGTGTTAAATTGGGGATTTTGAGTCAATATGGGGAATGGCGAGCTGTTAGTGTTAAAAGATTGGTATTAGTTTGAATTATGTTAATGAGATAATAGATTTGTGAAAAATCAAAAATACTATTAATTTTCAATAAATTTAGGAATAAAATATGTCAGGTAAATTCTGAATAAAATGATGTGTGGTGTAATTTCCACAAGCTCTCAATAGATCTATCATCTATCTGTCAATATAAATATGTAGATCTCTATATGGACGTCCTTAAGAAACCCGAACTTCGTAGCTCAGCTCATCTGAGTTCCAACTGGTTCTCTTTCTGCAGTGCCATTCGCTCTTAATAAGTTCCCAAGAAACCAATAATTAGAGTTCGCAAGCAATTTAGGTAAGCGGAGACATCAAAGCCGAGAGGTAAAAGAAATAGAAGAAACGAAGAAACGAAAGTAAAAGATGAACAAGGAAAAAAATCACAAAACTGGGAAATAAGTGCCCTAAGTATTTGCCTTCCATTCAAAGTTCCTTGTATGGCTTTTTCCATAGTTCACACAAGAATTTGGCCTGACATTTACTATTGAAAATTATATCGATTACATTTAGGTAATAAAGCCTGCACTCTTTGCAGATTTTTGAGATTTCACCTCTTTATGGACTTGTAAAGCACAACTGTCACGTATTTGGAATGGAACCGATGAGTTGAACCAAGTGCCACAACTGATGGACTGCCCCTACCCTTCTGCATGTAGAGATGATTGAGCACTACATGTTGAGGTCTTGAAAAGGGAGGTGGAATCTCCATTTGAGGTGCCGGAGCATTAAGCAAAGTCAACTGTAGATGTGGAGGAACCACTGGCGGTTCTTTAGCATAATCCTCAGGACCGAGTTGCAGATTGTTGTAGCTGGCATCTGGGGACTGAGGTGGTTCAAACCCGGAAATGTTATCAATATCTTCTGGGACAAAATCCTGCAGCTTGCATTGGTGAGAACATGTAGTTCCATGTATGAACCTTCTATCATTTCTTGTCCAAACAACACGCAGATAGCCATATGCAAATTACAATAAAACTGGAACGTGACTCATATTCAGATGCAATAATGAAAGTGCACCATCCTGTTTAGCAAATATCAATGAATCGATCAAGAAAGTATACTCAGTCAGGCCATAGGTGCAAGGTTGAGAAATTAGATATCCTGCAGTTATCTAACTTGCTGCATGTGTCTTGTGATCTTATCGACATTAATGACATCTTTATGAATCGTAATATGATAGCAGTTTATTATTATTTTATTCTTATCGGTATTTTTCTATTTCTTTGGTCGACACACCGGACTCTACCCTGGAAATTTGTCGCCAAACCTCTAGTTACAAAACTATTAACACTCACCTTAAACTCCCTCATAGAACTATTTATCTTTCTTAACCATAGTATCCTCCAAAGACAAAATTTGAAGAAGAAAATCTGTTAGCAGCAGCCTGGGAACGGAATTTTATTTACTGAAAGCAGGACTACATTGAATCTTCAACATCAAATTTTAAGCTTTCATATATTTTGTTTCCAAGTTCAACAATCAACTGAGCAAGTTGCTGATAAATGAATTTCACACAACCATGTAATAATGTAAGCATGGAAAACAGAAGTTGAAAATGACTCAGAAAGTAAAATAAACTACGCCCCTGACAACCATTAAAACGAGTCTTTTTGGGAAAATGAGTTTTGGAATAGTGATTTTTTGGAGAATTTGTAGAGAAAAAGTATGAAAAAGTTTTGGATTTATGTGCAGAATATTTTATTGTGAGAATATATGGTTGACAATGAGTTTGAAAAAAACAAATTGTTTTAATGGTTGTCAAATTTAGAGGCTACAAAATAAATTGGAGGTCATGATTCTTCAAGATCTATCTTATTGTCTAAAGAATGGCCATAAAGATGAGACTCCTCAAACAACCCCAATCTACTTACTTTCCTTCCTACTGTACATGAACATGTCTTCTTTTTCTTCATTGGTCGAAAATATTCCTTATGTAATAAAAACCTGCTACTTAAGTTTTACCCACAGAACTTATGCACAGATAATCTCTCCCAATAATGATGGGGTCCTGATGCAGAAGTAACTCAAAGATAAAGATATCCATATCCCGAGATATATGCACAAAGATAAATGCTGACAGAGTAAAAGAATTATCATTAAATGCTGTGCAACTTATTAAGCGCCAAGTAAATTATGACACTTGCATCACAACGATTATTATAGCATAAAAACCAACTACATGAGAGTGCATGCTTGTCTTTATGGTAATAGCACGCGGACTAGGAGTGCTAAAATTTGGGGTTCCATCTTAAAAAGTCAACCTTATTAAAGTGAGTAGCTCAAATCCTTATAAATTGAACTATATTTTCATCTTTGTTCGATATGAGATTTTATCCCTTAACATGCCATCGCAAAATGGTGACTCGTTTAAGCAAATCAATCTTGAAATCCGTGTACTTATTTTTTGAGTCTTAATCGGATCGAATTGCTCGTTGAAACTTAATGAGATCCGATACCCTTTTGAATTCGTCTATGTTTTCATCTTTATTCGATGTGGATTTTATCCCTTAACAGGGAGTGCATGTATTCAAACACACATGTACACTCCCCCGAGGGAATTATCAGACTTGTTCAATGTGAAAGGAAATGTTACATTCATTGGATAAAGCAGAAGCAGCTCAACATTATATTGGGACAGATTGATCTTAAATTAGGCAACATAACAACGATACTTAAATATAACATAAACAAAAATATTTAACACTGAGTCTCAGTGGTTTCATCTTCAGATCAGCCGCTCAAGCATCTCCTGATTAGAACTTTCAATTGAATTAGAACTAAAAGAACAACACAGCATCAAAATTTAGCATTAGATTTATGTCAATTTTTCCAAAAATAAAGTCCATAGGGTCCTCTTTATTATCTTTGTACATATTAGGAAAAGAGAAATAAATAAAAAAATTAACGAAACAACTAGAAACTAAATATGATAATCATATGCATTCATAAAGAGGTAAGCAACATCGATGAGGAGGAAACTTGGAAAAGAAAATAATAATTACCTGCAAGTCCAAAATGTTGTAAGCATTGCCTGATTCATCATGGGCCCATGGCAAGTCAGGAGAATACCTCCATTGTCCGTCAACAATGAACCTGTATTGATAAACTCCCGAAGGAAGTACTTTCATTATGGTGAAGTCTTTTCCTGATCTTTGCAAGGGTTTCCTGATAAAAGAAGATCATATTTCAAAACTTCTTACAATTCTTGGAGCTTGAGTTAGAAGAGGATAATATATTAATAAACCAATGCATATCACCTTGTTTTCCAATCATCCCATGATCCTTCCACGGCAACTTCCTTGCCGTCAAGGCTCCACGTAATCATTGTCGGAATTCCTTGCTCGTTACAAACATCTTCGTGCCGTGAAGTAGTTTGCATCCACGGACTGGCAATGTTCATCTCCTCAGGTCTTTGTAAAGGTTCCAAAGGCATCTGAAAAAAATTCACGAGGAAACTTTTAGAGCATGAATGCTAAGTAGTATCAGACTGTAGTTGAAAATAGAATAAACAAGAGTTCAAATTCTTTTTCTCAAAAAATTATGTCCAATATTGTCTAATCTACCTTACCATGCATGCTATAAGTAGACCAATAATTATATATTTCTGGTTGTTAAAAGTTACAACATAAATGCCAACTAGGCGACATCAAAACGGAAACCCCTAGCAAAACTGCAATTTTTCCTGCAAAAGAGAGCCAATCTAGATTCTAGAGCACGGACAAAGACAGAAGATTATAATTTGTAGCGGCCGTTACTAATTCCCACCAAATTATATGCAACCTATTGTTTGACAGATATCAACTCTGTCTCCATATTCATGCTCAAAAAGTCCAATCAAAAAACTACACAGAACTCCTTTCCCTTGTGTTAATTAACCTTCACTGCAAATGAATTCTTGAAAAGATCGAATCTTTCTGGGAAATTTCATTGAGCGCATAATCTGGTAATATCAAAACCAGGTAAAACGAGGAAAGCAAAAATTAAATACAAAAATAAACTGTTTCCCATATTCCCAGAACAATTCACAGGAGCAACAATTATTTCCCTTCATAAATCTGATAATAAAAGAAAAGTTACAACTTTTTTCAGATCCAGCCATATTAATTGGAATATACAGTCACCGTAGCCAAATCTGACAACACCCACGCATGATAAACAATTTAAAGCTAAGCTAAAAAATATTCACTCAATTGAGACAAAAATATTATATCTTTACATCTAAAAATTCAGTAAAAAAGAGATCTTCATTAATATAAATATAAACAAGAAACCCCACAAAAAAAACTAAAAAATAAAAAAAACTAACCTGAGGTCTGAACATCAAAGGAGAGTGAGAAGCCCTAGGGCTGGGAGGGGGGGAATGACCCATGAACTCACCGCCAGCAGGATCTTGATCAGCCATGCTATCCGGCGCAGCGCCACCAACGGCACCGCCACTTTCAACTCCAGATTGGCTGTTGTCGCTTCCATCTTCTCTTCCACTCACGTTCCCCATTATTATTACTGCTACTATACTAAAATATTCTTTATTACCAACCCAAATTACCAAGAATGGGATCCTCTAAGATAAGAATCTTTATATATTTATGATCATTTCTTAAAGAAGGAAATCAAAGGGGTTTTATTTAAGAAGGCACCACATCGGGTCAGTTAGATTAAATACTTCAGTGTGATTACTTGAATTATAATAAAGGTAAGAGTAAACAAATCTGAAAGAAATAGGATTGTGAAAAAATGATGCTAGGCTATGTAATGTTATGTAATCTTATTATCCTACGAGTTTGGAACTTTCTTGAAATGATGCGCTTTGGGAGCATGGGCTTCGCTATGCCTATGAGCAATGCGATCTGGTGGGTGGGGCAGGGGATGCTTGATGTGGTTTTAATGGGGGCGAGTCACATCATCTATTCGACTAGGCCACTTCCTTTATTTTAGCCTTACAGTTAATTATTCTTGTGAACAATCACATTATTTTTCTGATAGAATCAATATATTATGTAATATTTATGTTAATTTGTTAATGCTTTGTACTTTGATTATAAAGTATAAGACATTTATATATGATACTGTGCAAAATTAAGAGTCTGTCTGAAAACTGAAGCAAGATGCTCGACTACGCAAAAGGTCAAGTTCAACTTGCACAAGACTTGGGATAAATTAAAAAGATGCAGATGGGGGAATTTTTGAAGCTTGAAGAAACTACTATTGTCAATCGAAAAGTCAGATTGATGGCTCGTGCCCATGCCCATAATCACAAAGAACTATTAAATTAGATTCTACATCGTCGCTCATAAAATCAAGATTACAAGTAAAAAGGAAGTATGGACATTTAATTGTTGTTGTTATAGTTAATATGGTGTCTTTCAAATCGCTGACTTAGACATCGATGAGTTAATGAATTACTGATAATGAGATTAACAAGTTCGCATTAACTTCAAATTAACTTTTTAATCAAGGAACTAAATGCATTTACAAGCAATCCTTTTGTGGCAGAAGCTCGTTCCAAGGATCGTCAAAACAATATTTTTCGGGCTCAGTTTCACGTTATCTTTTCTTCCAAACTACAAATTCAAACGGCTCCAACACAACCAATATATTCACTTCTGCAGTTTCTCAATCTCTCACAAAAGACAATATTATAGTGTTGATTTGTAAACCAAATGAAAGAGGCATAAGAAAAGAACCCTAAACATAAAGTTAATCATCGATTTGGAACACAGAGGCAGCTGCTTTTTCCTTCTCTAATGGCACAATTTCTCTCTCTTTTTCATGCACAAATCACATACTTATGGCTAGGGTAGAAACAACATATATATATGGTTGGTTAGGTTTTAGTTGGACCAATAAAGGGTTAAATGGGCTAAGATTCAAAGTCATCCAAAAGGTAATATATATATATATATATATATATATATATATATATATATATATATATATATATATATATATATATATATATATATATAGGCCGTGAGTAGTATTAATTTCTTAAGTTACTTCCAATGGTCGACGTTATTTTGGGATTGAGCCTTTGGACTTGATTGTTGGTAATCAATTCACCAGGCTCGTGAAATTATATCCCAATGTTTACATCATAGTCTGAAATTTATTGGGTATCAAAATCCAACAAATATTCACTTTAATACTCAATCAACCTGCAAGCAATCAAAACGCAAAATTAATGCTTGCATAATCAAGGCAACAAATAAAATTGGGATCACAAACCTTACCTAATGTTTCGAACCCAAAACACATACCATATCTGGTCTATCTACTCACCAGGGCTAAGGTCAAAAACACCAAAGTAGAAGCAGATAATAACGGTAAACAATTGAGAACAAAAAATCGTGCAATGAAAATATAACACATGACAACCCACAAATCTTTTCAAAAAATGATTTCACATAGAACAACATATTAACGCCAAGTTAATCAACAAATTGCCAACACATATGTAACAAATGTATAAATGATCCCACAAAAAATCTCACCACACTTATCATATCCCATTCTGTGTTGCTCACACCTCGAGAACACATATCTCCTCTCATCGCTCACCATGCTCATTAGACTGATCACTCAACTCATGTCCAACTAGCAAAACTTTATGGATCCTAAGTCTTCAGGATAATCCTCTATCACCACATCACTTCTCTTAACTTAAGTGAATAATAGGTCTCCACCTAATAAAAGTAATAGAAGTGCCTCTCTCACACTCCACCTGATCAAGGTCTTCACATATAAAGGATTCCAACATTTAATCACCTTTCCATTCGTGATCCAAATGTTACACTTCACATCCCTGGTATATACCATCAATGTACCCCTAGAAATCTATACTTCATCTCACCAAAAAACACTCAACACACTTATCGCTAATGCATCCTAACCCACTATGTATGTAAACAATTATATCAAGTAATCAGGTAGCTCTCAAATTCATGCACATATCAAACATATTAAAATGCAACATATAACTATGCAACAAAATTAAACAATCACATAGATGTAGAAATGATTATACACAGACGCACATGTAGTAACTAGTTTTGCTTCTCAATATACCTCACTAAGGTCATCACTCGACCCCGTAGCCACATTCTCCTCGTCTCTTATCTTACCCTTCTACTTATCATTTTTCTTAGGATAGTCCCAAATAAAGTGTCTAGCCTTACCACAATTGTAACACCGCTTACCCCCGGACTTGTCTCATCTCTAGCCATTCTTCTTACCACTCTCATCACCCGAGTCTCTACTCGAATCTCTATTGTCTTGAGCTCTACTCAAATTCAATAACTTAAATTTCATTCAACTTCTCATCATATATAGCTCACCAATCCTGTTATCATCTTTTTCAACTTTAATCTCTATATCCTTACTCTTAAGAGAATCTATGACAATCTCGAGTGTTGAGATGTCCCTACCATACTTAATCGCATTCTTAACCTCCCTATATGAGTTAAACATAGAATTCGGTAAAATAATTGCCTTATAAGTTTTAGACACATTTTCATCTCAATTAACAATATTTTGAACAAGTTTATTAAAAAAATTCAAATTGTCATCAAGATCATTTGAAAGATCCATATTAAAATTGAAAAATCTTTCAAGCAAGTAAAACTTATTAGGAGTAGACTTAAAAAAATAAAAGTCCTCTAACTTTTGTCAAAGTTCTTTTGTAAAATCAAAATTTTAAACTTTGCTCAAAATAGCGTAAGATATGTGTAAAATAATTAAAGTGTAAGTAAGTTCATCATATTCTTCTATTAGATTTGCAGGAAATTTGTCATCTATAACTTTTGAAACTTTTTGTTGAACCAAAATTCCCTTCATCTTTTGCTGCTAAATTGAAAATTCACTTTCCCATTGAAAATTTCAATTTCGAAATGTGAAAACATTTTTTTTTTAAAAAAAAGAACAACCAAAGTGCACAAATAGGCCACACAAAGTAATCATAAGCCGTAGTATACACCGTTTTAAATTCACGGGGTCTCGTGAAATTCGAAATTTTAGTATCAATGGAATATTCAAATGTGTCAAGTCCATTTGTTCTAACAGAATAATCAATACAACACGAAAGTATGTCTACAAAAAATTCAAATTCTCACGCAATGCAGTCTCACACGGTGACTAAACGACAATTAAGGCACAAAATCAATTACCAACTTCCAATCAAATTCAACACTTCAAAGAGCAAATAATTCCTAAATTTCTAGTACAAGCAATATCTACCCCACACGGTAACCCCAATCCTAAAGTCACTCACACGATGATGTGCTGATGTTAAAATTCAAATTAGGATAAGCAACCAGAGCTGACCAATTTGAGTCCGTAAATGACGATATATGCAAATTTATCACTTTAGGGTCACCACTATTCACCTTAAAATCTCCAACAACTGCAGCAACCAATCAAGCAAAAAATAACATAAACGCGCAAGGGGCAAAATTGTCTAGAACCGCAATTTTGCCCAAAACAGAAATTTAACACCACCACACCTTTAAGAGTAATTTGTCTTCAAACACCGTCATTAGAATCAGTGCCCGCGCCATTACGCACCAGCCACACAGGAGCGTTTCCACCTGCACATCACGTCAGTGGTCTCAATTTAACCATACTCCTTTTGGTTTGGCCGAAAAACTTATTTGTAGGTCCGACAGACTTGAAGAAAACTGGATAGATTCTGCGTTTCTGTTTCTATCGGTTCTCTGCTTGTTTTCATATCGGTTTCTGGTCAGATTTTGGAGTCAAATCCACCAACTTGAAGTTCTGATACCAATTGTCGCGGAAGCTTGCTCCAAGGATCGTCAAACGGTGTTTTCTAAACTTAGTTTCACGTTACCTTTTCTACCAAACAACCAATCCAAACGGCTCCAACCTACAACCAATATATTCATCTCAACTGCTTCCCAATCTCACTCA
Source organism: Fraxinus americana (assembly GCA_035079005.1). Lineage (NCBI taxonomy): Eukaryota > Viridiplantae > Streptophyta > Magnoliopsida > Lamiales > Oleaceae > Fraxinus > Fraxinus americana. The sequence continues at coordinate 4,342,568 of CM068713.1, read as the reverse complement.
CAAAGGACAAGATTATACTGTTGATTTGTAAGCCATAAAAGCACGAGAAAAACAATGAAAGATGCACAAGAAGATAACTAAAAACACAAAGTTAATCACCGATTTTGGAACACAAAGGGAGACGGTTTTTCCTTTTCTAATGGCACATGTTTTTCTCTCTTTTTCACACACGAATTACACACTTATGGATATGGTAGAAATAACATATATAAAGAGTTGGTTAGACTTTAGTTGGACCAATAAAAGGGTTAAATGTGTCAAGATTCAAAAACATCCAAAAGATAATATATATGAGTTGTGAGTAACATTAATTTCTTAAGTTAATTTCAATGATTCACATTGTTTTCAGATCAAGCTTTTGGACTTGGTTGATGGTAATTAATTCACCATTGGCCGAGGTCAATGAAATTATATTTCGATATTTACATTATAGCCCGGTATCAAAACCCAACACCTTTGTATACTTGTTTTTGAACATAGATAATTCTTCTTGTATATCCAGGGTGCCATAATGGTGTTCATAATGGACACTGGCACTCTTGATGTACTTGTAGTACTCCTCTTTGAACATTATGCGTACTTAAAAATAGAGAAAATAAAAGTTATTTAAGTTACTTAAATATCTCAATTTGTTGCCCAAAAAGTGTCGTTTTCTTCATGAATTATCAATCAAAATACGGAAAAAAATGCACAATGATTGGAGTGGAAAAACAATGACAACTAAAATGAAAATTTCACGCTAACTCTATATGAACTATCGATGATATTGAGAATTGCTCTAGCTAGATCTAGAAATTAGCTTATGTAATAATTGTGATTTATTGATTAGGGATGGGGGGAGTAATTAGTTCAGCTTCCATCTAGGGGTGACAAAAGGGCGAGTAGCTTGTCGGCTCGTCGAAGCTCAGCTCAGGGACGGTTCGGGACGAGCCCGAGCCGAGGTTTCGCCAGGTGAGCCGAGCCTCGTTGAGCTCGCGAACGACTTGTGGGCTCGTAAAAAATGTGAGGAAAAAGTAAAACAAAAAAACATGAGCTCGCTCGTGCTCGAACAAGCTCATGGGTAGATGGGCCGAGCCGGCTCGACTCGACCCATTGCCACCACTACTTCCATCCATGTTACTTTTTACCTTACTTTTTAGTTTTTTCAAGAAAGATAGCAACAAAATATAAGAAAACATCAAGCTCTTAGATCTAACTGCATGCGGTCGCCATATAAAGGCACACTGGATAATTCAATTCATTTTGACCCTCCTTCCACTATTACACAATAGTTACAAAATACGAATTAATGAAAAAAAAAAAAAAAAATCTTGTTTGGGATTGTATGTGTGAAACCACGAATCTTTTAAATTTTCAAAATGAGTGGTAAGTTAACATTTTAGCAAAGTTTGGGTTAAACAAAATTATTGATGGAGTCAATGATTTATGCAACAGAATCTTGATATTGAAAGGGTGGTGGTTATATGTGTTTATCATCACAAATAATGATGAAGATAATGAAATGGCACAAAGGAAGAGAACTTTGAGGACTCTTTTTCTAGTTGGGGACCAAAAGTTGCACCCTTTTCGCTCCACCAATGATAAAATAATTGTATGTTTGCTTGGATGTCAAAAAATTTCTTGGAGATTTTAGGTTTTTTTTTTTTTTTTTTTTTGCATAAATGGTAAGAACTTTTTTTTTTTTGTCACAAATATTTGAACTGGGCTAGATCTTTAATAATTTTGACTTGAAAAATATTAATCTCATTTATATTCAAGACGTACTATGTAGATAATATGTAAGAATCGTATCTTCAATAGCAATTAGAAAGAATTTTTTCCGTTGCTTCGAACATTGATTTGGAAAAGGCAAATGGTCCGTGGGAAGAAAGGGGGCTCAAATACTCAGATTTATCTTCCAACCTAGTTGGGCGAACATCCATTGGCTGAACCAATCCCAAGGCGAACTAGTCGTAAAAAAGTAAATAAATAAATTAAATATTTGGTGATTTCAACGGGATTTCATATTTACTATTTTTGGTGAAAAACAATACAAGTTTCCATCTTTTTTATTGAACTGCTCAGTTCAATCCAATCCTATTTCGATAACACTAGCAATAAGTTTATAGTTGTAGGAAAATTTTTATCACATTTTATGTCATAAATATTTATATGAATATCGTTTGAAGCATTTCTCACTAACAACTCATTGCACGATGGAAGCTGTTTCTATTTCTACATCTATTTCTTCCTCATGTTTCATATTTTCTTCCATTTATATAGTTTCTTTCCACTTCTTAGTGGGTAGGGTGAGAGTATTCTGTCTAAATAGTGGACATAGGTATGACATAAGAACTATTAAAGATTCAAGCCATAGAATTTCTCAATTCTGACACAAGCTACTGCATGTGTTAGATATGCATTTTGAAGATGTAAAGGAGAAGGACTTGTCCTCTTTCCTCCCAAAAACTGTGTAGTGTGATATTCAATTTAGTGTTCAATAAGTTAGGTAAGGAAGGTAAACGTTTTCTTAAACATTGCTTTGCAAATTGCAATTGGCGGCTCTCAAAAATATCAATGTACAAAAAATGCACCTTTCTTCGTTGTAATTTAATATGTAAAAATCACATAGTTTGAATACTTCAGAATTATATCTATATATGTAGCTAGTATAAGTCAACCAAATTTCTTACATTAGCAACAGTGCAAAGATTAAGAACCGACGGTTCAGTCCAATTTTGATAACGTTAGAGCACTAAGTTTGTAACTGTCGTAAACATTTTGTCAAATTTTATGACATTAATACTTGTGCTGGTCGGTTATGTATGTCCAAGTAATGGTGACAACTCGATTAGCTAACCTGCACAAAGAAGGGGTTGGGAACCTTGCCCCGGTTGCCTTCCGGGATCAGAGAAAGTTAATATGTTCTCTGGGAGAAAATATGAAGGAAATAAGGACTTTCGTAATATGAAAAGATGTAAAAAAGTAAAAAGTTACCTTTTATACCGTGTTGAACTTCCTATATATAGAGATCTTGTCGAGGTGACATGACAAAGAATGGTTATGATCATGTGGGACAGGTCTCCTAGGGTTTTTTTCGTAAATTACGGCTGGAATCACTGTTAGTGGAGGGAAACCGTTATAACCAAGATCATGGTTCTCAGTCGATCACTCCTTGTAAGATCATAGTTCTCTGTCAATTCAGAAGATTATGCATCCATGTGTTGCTGATTCTAGTCAGTCATCTCAGTGTCACTAAACATATAGAATCTGGGAAGAAGCGAAGGAAAATGCAAGTGGATAATGTAAAGGAAGAGGAGATAGAGAAGGGGCATTACAGTGTTTTGTAGGATTTGCATGTTTTTTACTATGGCAATGTGTGACTGGCTTTAGCTATGAGTTTGAATTGGCTGCATTGCAATAAATTAGTCTTTTGATAAGAATGTAGAAATAATTCTAACTTATCTTTACTTTCTTCTATGAAAAGAACAACACAAAAATCAACATCCCCTGCATTCCTTTTCACTTTTCTTCTCTTATTCTTCTTTAAGCTTCATTATGGTTTTTGCTTATTAAGTTATTAAGCTGGTGAAGAAATTTGATAAGATCGATGCTGCTAAGATTATTAGTCAAGGGTTCTCATGACGTAATCTTTTTTATCTAATTTTCGAGCAACGATAACGTTAACTCTTATATGTCACTAGTGTTCTGTGGGGTAAAATGATAATGATAATGTTTTTAGTATTTTAGGTTACTAAAACAGCTGATTTCATGAAGGGCTTAAGCCTGAACAGAGTGAAACTTGTTATGGCTTTTGAGCAAGAATTCTCCATTGAGATGCCTGATGTGGAAGTGAACAAGCTTAAATGTTGTTCTGGTGTTGCTAGATATATCATTTCTGCAGAGTCCCTGATTGTATCAAAAGCGTCTGGGGATTCATTTCCTATTATTACGGTTGCAGTTCGGACATGCTTTCGAGTGCTGTTTTCTGTTATTTTTGGAATGAATTGCTCTTGAATGCAACATTTCACAAAATCCATCTCAGTTTTAAAGTCTCTTGTTTGCTTCGCTGTTTGACTATTCACATATGCTAACTTTACATGTCCTTTTTAGTGATTGTTGATGTGGCAGAGTTTCATTTTTCATCTTTTTCATTTCATTAATGGAAAGATAGAAGAACTTCATTGATGTTACAATGCCTTTCTGTTTGATTGCAGAATTGGATAGAAGTCTCAATAGTCGTCTCCAAGCTTTCCACATACAAGCGCAGACTCTCAATTACAATAGTTAATGATTTCATTGAACATCTGGGCAGGATGACACCTGCATCTCATATTATGACTAAAGCACCATCCCCACAAGCTGCTGCTAATTCCTTGCTCCATTGTGTTACAGGTTATTTACCATTTCATCTGGCTTTGCTGCCTCATAAATGCGTGCTTTTGAGATTTTAGACATCAAATGTATGTTATGCGTCATATAAGTACGCATACCATTGCCTATTGACATGAGTTCTATCTTTCCATGTTTCCCTTGCAGGCACACAGAATTTTTTGGCAGATGAAAAACTTTAACAAGACATATCCTTTCCAAGTTGTGAATTGCATGGAGATGGGAAGGAAGTTCAATGAGGAATTCTCCATAACCATCTGTGGTGCCTTTTGCCGATATCTTCCTGGTTTTTCCGTTAGTACTGCATATAACAGCCACCTGTGCACCTGCAGAACCACAAACTGGTTTACTCATTTATTCTTTTCTGGGGAGCTCATTGGCATGCTGGTTCAAAATACTGTTGTATAGGTATTTTCTTGAATGTTAATCAACCCAATTAAAAATGGGACGAGTCAACCAACTGGTTGAACCGAACCATCTGTCAACTAAGTTTCCTAATTGCCTAAGGATATTTATTTGTTGGATTCAATCTTACACATACACCGTACTGTATTATGAATATTCTTATAGTTGTTAATACAGTTTGTGTTTTAACATTGAAAAAATACAAACCTGAGACGGAATATGAATGGTATGGAGCTTTGTCATGTCTACTAGCATGACAGAGAATTTTGCCACTAATTATGACTCTGGAGAGCTTCTCCTCTCCATATCCACCCCATGTCTCCAAGTCTTCTCTGCTGGAAAATTCAAGAATCCCTGTCTGCCGCGTGGCTGTTGCAGGAGTTCCAAGGCAAAAGAAGCGGAGAAGCACCAGAACAACCATCATCTTCATGATAGTGGCGAGGAGATGAAAAGGGCCTGTCATTTTTGTATTTGTTCAGAAACTTCTGTGTCAACGCAAGACGGAATCAACGGACAATGAAAAGCTACCACCATCTAGATTTTATATAGAGGTTGGAAATAAAAAACACAGGAAACCCACGAACGTTAATTAAGTTGTTAGTAAAACGTAATACGAACAGTAGCAGCATAAATCGAGACCCACAAGGGCAGGTAAACAACACCAATTTGTATGTTCTTGTACCAACACCATTATATATGTTTTTCTATATCGAAAAATACACCCAGAGAAATATTAATAAAAACTTCATTGATTGAACTTGTTTAACAAACTATAATTATTTGGAATAATTACAAAATATCAAATAGTAAAATTGCTTCAACTGTCAATTCCATCCTTGTTTTTCATAGCTTGTCCGAATCCCAGGTGCATCCCAAATCGTCTTTATCAAAAGTCGAGGTCCTGCTGGTTTAAGTACAAGTAGCTCTTCGTCGGAGAAAAACTAGGTACAGTAGGTACAGGAGAGAATCCGGAATACCCCTCATCTTTCTTTGCTAAGCATACATCAGCAATATACCTCTGAAACTCGTGTTCCTGAACAAATGGTTGGGCTGTGTATTCTTCAAATGGCATCCACTGGAAGTAAATAAAAGGTTGGACAACCCATATCAGAGTTTTACAGTAGAAACATGGCAAACTTGCAAATTGACTAGGATACTAAAGTTTCTCTGTACATTTATTTTTATTGAGATATAATTCCTTCACCATTCGAATATACCTGAGCTGCCTCTATCTCTGCTTCCTGCGGCCGGAGGTCAAAGGAGAATGGTTGTAGCATGCACACAAAGATTAAATCTGACTTCTCAAAGAATGACTTGTGGCTCTGTCTGGAAATCATAGTTTAAGTTTACTCAATTTAGCAAAGGTAATAAAAAATGATAGGAAAATATACTGTAATTCAAATTCATAAGATACTACATGATTTTGGGAAAAGTACCCGAATGCTAGTATTTCTACAAATTCTGAATCGATCTGATATAAAAACAGATAAAGAACATTGTCGTTAATAAACCATTTGTAACTAAAATTCGCAATTCATCAAATACTAAGGAAACAGATCATGTGCACTTTTGCACTTACTCCTGTCTCTTCTTTCACTTCTCTCACAGCTGCATCACATATATCTTCCCCCTGTGGATGGAAGAAAGTAAATTTAAACAACCTAAACGCAGTTTCTTTTGTCATTTTTTCCCCTTTAAATATGACGTAAGATTGATCGCCTGCACCTACCTCATCAACAACTCCTGTGGGGAACTTCCACACACCTGTTCCCTGGAATTTTCCATCTTTTTCCTGGACAACTAGAACCTAGGTAGAAATTTGTGAACCAATTGATTGCTTAGCAAGAGGTCCTAGAGATTTAATATGCTAATATATATGCCACAGCATGTGCAGAATTGCAAATTCCACAAAAGCAAGGGGAAAACGTGCAGACTATGACATTTTATAGTCATTGTTTCTTCGTGTTAAGTTGACATCATTTAGATATTTATTTTATTTATGGGCTTATCAGAGCAGCACAAACGACAAATAGATCCCAAGAGTTCCAAATTCTTTTTCCTAAGAGAGTAACAAGAACGATGTATTGCACATGGACATATTGTGTTACCATATTAACTTGTATGAAAAAAGAAAGAAAGAAAGTGCGTGTATGTTTTCAAATAATACAACAGTGATGCAAAGTATTATAGTAAGAGTACAGGGTACTCATATCTATTATGCATGTGTGAAAAAGAAGAGATGCATACTATGACAGAATAAAACTATTCATTTCCTTGATCCACCAAAATGCACAAGGAGGATTTAGAGAAACTAAAATTTCATGAAACGTGTGCAGCATGTTTCCACCAACAGAATATCAGATATCTTAAATACTTTCACAAATGATATTTAAACCAAGACAAATATACAATTCGATAAAACTTTCAATGATGCATAACACCAGCATAAAAAGAGGCAGCAATGCATGATGAAAATTCATAAAAAGCATATAATAATGTATCTAAAAACAGCACAGGTAACAGAGATTCTTATCTAGTGATTTGAACAATTCATGGTGCGAAAACATTGCAATAGGCATTCCATCAACACAAAGACTGCCTTACGATATGGTTCAAGAGAATATAAGTCGACCATGGGGACTTACCTCATTCTTTTCATTCACGACAAAAGCAACAACACCCACTCTATGTGAGGCATTTGCAGGTATAGTGTTAGGAGTACTAGGAAGCCAATGCACAAGCATCAAGTATCTAGATTCCGCATGGTGATAATAGAATCCTTCCTGAAATAAAAAAATATTGATGATGAGAAACAGTTTGTTCATGGAGTAAGATAGCATATTTTCAACAGCTTCAAGGCTCCTTCGAAGATGAGATAATTCTCGAAATAATACAATATAAGAAGAGAAATATGCTAACCTTAACAGCAGGTTCAACAAGATTTACAAGCTCAATAGGCATTTTAATCCAGACTCCTTTCTTGCCCTGCAAAAGCATCCAGATAAACACAGGAAATTGCAAGCCCTAGTTGAAAGTTAAAACTGTGAAATGATTGTCCAAAAGTTTCAAAATATATCGACGCGTAGGCATGACCCATGTCCTGCCTTCTGTAGGATCATATTCCTAATGCGCTAAAATTTCAGTCTACATTTCAGTAGTATTTCTTGTGCTCGTTTGAATTTTATCTTGGCCACAATCCACGCCCAGTGTCCCACAACCCCACCCCCAACAAAAAAAAGAAAAATTGAAAATCCAAAAAGGATCCAGATTATGAACCATATAGTTATCCTCTTATCATTTAAAATATGAATATACAGCCTGTTAAACACAATAAATATATAGAAACACTCAGAAAATTGATGAAAAAGCTTAAATCACAAGTCTGTTAATTTGATCATCCAATGAAAATGCACCGATCAACTTCATTCAAAGACGTGCTCGGAGAAATACGAAAATACAACTCTAAGGGTCTCATCTATGGAGGACAGAGTCCATTTCAACAATCTGTACCCTTCATAAATATCTTTCTTTCCCTAATAAAATGTACAAACATCAATCAAACTTTACACAACCTCAAAGACAACTTTTTTATCGAAATATCATAGAAGTTTACATTTTTTAATCTCATTTCATCATTTAAAAATATAAAAAAAAAAAAAACAATTTGAGTCTTGGTATAAACCTTTATTTAATTATTTTGCTAGTTTAATATCTGTTTGTTTGCTACAAGAAATTTTATTTTATTTTATTTTTGTAGCCGTTGAATTAAATTCTTGATTTCTTACAAAGTGCTTCCTCTCTATCGAGTCGTAACCCATTACGCCCAACATTATCCTAAACTGAAACGATATTTCTTTATCAGAGAAACTTGAATTAACAGAATTTGCTTGGCAATTTTTCATTGGTTTTGGACCCAATAATGGCAGAATATATGGTTTCTGTGATACACAGGGAATTATTCTTAAAAAACAGCAGAGTAAAATACGATTAAATTCAATACCAGTTGTCTCCAATGGGAAAGCGAGGCTCTGAGTAAAGAAACAAAGATATGAGCATCCATGGGTTCATTGGTCATTTCCACAATGACGCCTCCATAATCATCATTTACAGCCTTCAACATTCTATCGATTTGCTTCTCTGATAGGATCGGCGAGTCGGAGGAACTTATGTAGCCGATCGAAAATTCAAGAAAAAGACAAATTTAACCTCGGTCAAAATTCTTGAAAGAATGGGAAAAAAAAGCTAAATTCTTTATTTCAGAATTAGAAAATCTTGAATTATCTAAGAATTAAAAGAGTTGAACAATGTAATCTGGTTTTAGGACCTTGGAATTTTAAGGGGTGGTGGCGCCGGAGTAATATTCAAAACGGCGAATGGCCGAGATATATGAATTTGACTGATTTCTTTGGTGTGGGTAGATACTTGGATTTTGTTATTTGTCCACCCGACTTACGGCCAATAAAAAAAGGGAAAATTGCAGCGATTTTTTATTTTTTCAATTTTTGTAGATTTTACCCTAATTTTCAATTTGTGTCAACGAAGGTCCCAATCTTTTAAAAATATGCAGTTGTCGTCCAGATGGATGTAATTTGATTGTTTGTTGACTAATAAAAGTGGACTTTGACTAATTTTAACCAAATTGAAATGGATAAAATGGTAACTTTGCTATTTTATACATAAAATAAATAAAATAATTTAAAAACCAAGTAGAATAAAAAAAATAAACTAAGTGCTTGTTTGTCTTCCATTTTGGGAGAAGAAATAGAGTTTTGAATAGTATTTTTTGGGGAATGTATGATTGAAAAGTAAAGTAATTTTATTGATTTGTGTATAAAATATTTTATTGAGTGAATATGTAGTGGAGATTGTTTACTGTAGTAAACAATGTTTGATAAAATTGATGACAAACAGGGGCTAAAAAAGAAAAGAAAAATAACCATCAGCATTGCCACCCACCTGCCAATCGACACCCCCGCCAACACAGCCTCCCAACCACTACCACCGCCAACACAAAGTAAAACCAAAATTTATTAAACATATCACCATCCAAACCCTACCCCTAGCCCTACCCCAAAATCAAAATACTGCTATGCACATACACCACACCCGCCCATCGTCATCGCCACCACAAAATTAAAGAAGCTGAAGAGGGATAACAGCAAATGTAAGTTCATTCCTTCTTCTAGGTCTCATCTTTTTCTTTATCGCGCCTTCTCCTTCGTCAATAAGCATGTCTACTTCGGACATGCTATCACTTTCGTGAAAACTTCCGCAGTTTTTAGATGATGAAGATGGTGTCAAAAGCGGTTATATTTTGTCCGCATTGACATTTTCTACTTTGTCTGTATTGTCATTATCTTGGATGTGAGTGGTGGATTTGTGAAGAAATATGTCGGGTCGGTTGTAGTAGAGGTACATAGAGGGGCTATTTGTGAAAGGAAGTTCTTGATTTTGAGCCGGACCCGCCAAATTTAGTAGAGAAATAATTTGTGATTGTGATTTGGAAGTTTTGCTTAGTGTTGGCAGGGTGGTGGTGACCATGGGCGTTGGTGTCTTGGATGGCGATATTCGATTTTGCATGGGATGGGATGGGGTTAGGATTGAGGGTGTAAAGAAGATAAATGAACATTTTTTTTCTTTTATTTAATTGAAAATTGCAATTACGGTACCAAACCTTTCATTTGTACTACCCCACGATACCAAACCTTTAAGAAACTCGCACCCGAACTCCAAATTGAAAGAAACTGTAGGTTGACAAAAAATAAAAAATCTAACCAATTGTTGATTGATTTTTTAAAGGACAAAATGGTAACTTTACATTTTTTTCATATGAAAAAACTAAAATCAAATAATTAAATTAAAAACTAAAAAAAACCCTATTATCTTCTCAACTCACCCAACTCAAAACCAAAACTACCGGCACCACCACACCCACCTTTGTCATCGTCCTTCAGCCATCAATCTCCGACACCACCTCTCCAAACTCCAAACTCCAAAAACCAAAAATTGAACAAAAATCAACCTTCGACCTCCATTTCATTTCTCTCCCTCCTCTCTCTACCTTCACTTTCTACCCTCTTTTTCTAATAACCACCACGACGCCGCCCACCCCTCTAAACAGATCGAAGGAGAAGAAATCACAAAAATCCCAAAACCCCAACAGTGGAGTGGTGAGCACCTCACGCACGCGTGCAACGCAACGGTGCTCCCCGATATGTGAAACAAGGTTTTTCATGTTGCTCGTGATACTCAATCTAGCAACAACCACCGGAGAAATTGGTGGTTAGCCCGTTGTTGCCGAAGCCTCCTTTGTTCTATCGTTGCCGCAAAAGAAAATGTTGGTTCGTGTGACCTTGTAGGTAGAAAAATAGGGCAATGGTAGTTTAGAAGGATGTGTAATGGTGGACGAGCAATGCTGTTGAATTCAATTTTGGTATTGGGTTGAATATGTGGATTGTGTTATGGGTTGAATTCAACACTGAAAATGATCAAAATGGAGGGTTGATTGGGAGCTTTGGAGTTTGGAGAGATGGCACCGGAGATTGGTGGCTGAAGGACGGTGGCGGAGGTGGGGTTGTTGGTGCCAACAGTTTTGATTTTGGGTTGGGTTGGGTTGGGTGGGGTGGGGTAATGGGGTTTTTTTTTATTTAATTATTTTATTTTAGTTTTTTTATATATGAAAAAAATGTAAACTTACAATTTTGCTCTTTAAAAATTAGTCAACAATTGACTAGATATTTAATTTTTGGTCAACAAACAGTTTCTGTCAATTTGGTCTCCAGTGCGAATTTTTTTAAAGGTTTGGTATTGTGACATCAATTTTCCCTTTATTTAATTATTTTAGAGGATAAGTTGGATAATATGCAAAGTTACAATCTTACCCTTTTTAATTTGATCAAATTCTTTTATTCTTGATCAACTAATGGTCAAATAGATAGTTTCCATCAATATGGATTTCGGCTGTATATTTTTGAAATGTTTGAGATATTCGTCGGCACAAATTGAAGATTAAGCATACAAAAAATGAAAAGATTAAAAATCGTTGCTACAATTTTCCCATAAAAAATCATGTATCCCTATTGTGAGGGGTTGTATTGCAAAACCCATAATACTTTTAGAAATAGTGTCAAATGGAAAATGCAGACGTAGTAGTTATTTTCCTTATTGTGTGAATTTTAATTATTTATTTTATGATTCGAAATTGTATAGAGCACGTAGTAGATATTTTTCAATTATGTAAATTAATGTGTAATTTAATTATTTAACCAAAATTGTGTGTGGCAAGAGTGTATAGTTTTAATGTATAAGGTTATTATATATTGACATTTCCAAATTTTATGACGGTGTTGACATTTTGACTGGATTAGATGTGCACGGTTGATGAGATCTTGGGCTTCAAGGCTCCAAGGCTACTGAATGCGTTGGGGTAAGCCTATAATTGCAAGCGATAAATAAATAAATCACCACAACAAAAACAGCCTTTTGTAAAGTTAAAAAAACATTATTGAAGACATTTTGTAACGTTTGGACGTATATTGCAAGCCTTGTGTTTTCATAGAGCAGAAGGATACGACAATATTTTTTGAATGTTGTTAATTACCTGTTACAATATTTTTTGAATGTTGCTATTAACCTTTATGAAACATTGTTTGAATTTTTCTTATAATATTTTTGCAACATTTCTTGAATGTTGCTAATAACTTTTTTGCAACTTTTTTTTATTGTTGCCGTAGTTTTTTTTTTTTTTTTTTTGGTTTACTGCAATTTATGCAAATTGATTGGCAAAATTGAAAATGGCTCCTTGTGAGCAAATCTTGTAATTACATAAAAATTGATAACTTAACATAAAAAGTCATTTCGAAAATAAAAAGAGCACATGAAAAGATTAAAAACTCAAGCTGGAAATTTCTATTAATCACACATTGAATGTTTCAAATAACAGTAAACCACAAGGAGATGTCTTTTGGCTATAAAAAGGCAAAAAGAAAGGAAAAAAATTCACATTCTAACAAAATCATTTATAATAGAAAAGTCTAACAAACGTCCAAACTCATCAAGGAGCAAGAACATAAAATGGAAATAGTTCAGGGAACAAGTTCTTGAACAAAATCTTTTTCATTTATTCCCAACCAGTTGGAGCAACACAAGGAATTTCATCAACTCCAAGTGGCATTGGGGGTGCAGGAGAGTCTCATCTATCAGTAGCTACCCCTGCAATTGAATGGATGCACATAAATTCAAACTAAGAGAAAATGAGTTCTATACAGCAAAAGTAACTTTGTTGCCAAAAGAGATAAGCACTAACATGTTTGGTTAAACCTAAGCGAAATAATACAGTTTTCGCTAAAAATATAATTCAGAGTATATATGTAACGACGACAAATTGCATTGGTCTTTTAGTGTCTTCAGAGAGTGGTCTATAATTTAAATTTCACTTTATTAATCAGAAAATAGTTCTTTCTCACCAAAAGAATGTAAGAATTCATTATGACAAGGGATAGAAAAAAAAAAGGGAAAATTGCAACAACGGTCCCTAATCTTTTCAATTTTTGCAGTGTTTACCCTAACCTTCATTTTGTACCTGCGGAAGTCTCTAACCTTTCATAAATATGCAGCTGGAGTCTAAATTGATGGAAAACATCCATTTGACCGTTAGCTGACCAAAAAGTCAAAATTTGATTAATTTTAACCAAAGTAAAAAGGGCAAAATAGTACTTTAAATTTTCCTAATATCAAATAAGTTAAAATAAATAAATAACCCAAAAATAAAAATAAATTTATAAACCCGCCCCCACCCCACCCCACCCAACCCAACCCAACCCAATTCAAAACTTGACAAAGTATCTTCTTCCCCAATTTGACCTTATCAGAAATCGCCACCTTCGACCCAATCGGTGCTCCACCTCCTACCCCTCCTAGTTCAATAGGCAGAGTCACTAGCCCACCTGCCCATCTCAAATTTTCATGTTGGCACGGTGGGTTTGGGCTCCGATGGCTGTGTGTTCATACGCATTAATCTAGAGTTCCCCGATACTCCCACTTCACCACACTATACATGTCGAGCAACAGCTACTGTCTTTTGCAGTTTCTGATGCTTCATGCGATCACTACCGCCATTTCTTGCAGGAGCTCCGTAACTCCTCGTCCCTTGGAATCCTTGTCACATCCCATGTTCAAGGAAATCTCGACGAGGGTCTTTCCTTCAAGCCCTTGTTTGAAATTCTAATGAATCCATTTGACACACACGATCTTTTAAGTGAAAAAATTCCACTTCTTCTTAAGCCACACAATAGTGGGTTATCTTTGTTACCAATGCTTTATATGGGGAAGGAAATTCGACCAATGTTTGCAATGGTAATTGTGATTTGTCTGCATGCAATGAGAATTCTATAAAATTAAGTAGTGGGAGTCGAGAAAAGAATGAAAATGATGAGATCCTTTTGAGAAAAGTGGCATTGGAAGCTGCTAATAATTCACATACACCATACAGTGGGTGCCTTTCTAGGGTGGCATTGATGGGTCGAAGGTGGCGATTTTCGATAGGGTCTCTCTGGAGAAGAAGATACTTCGTCGAGTTTTGATTTGGGAGGTTAGGTGGGGTGAGGGGGTGGGGGTGGGTTTATAAACTTATTTTTATTTTTGGATTTTTTTAATTTATTTTTTTTAACTTATTTAATATGAGAAAAATGCAAAGTACCATTTTTCCATTTTCAATTTGATCAAAATTAATTAAGTTTTGACTTTTTTTGGTCAACCAACGGTCAACATCAATTGGACTCCAGTTACATATATATGAAAAGTTAGGGACCGTTGCTGGTACAAAAGACAAAAAAAAAAAAGCATTTTCACATTGACAGAACAAATCGAGCAAGCACATCATGAGATAGTTAGAGATAAAAGCACAAATTAATATCATAAAGCAATAAAAAATTTATTTTTCAAAATCTTCATATTTTCTCCCAAAAAACAATTCCCCAACAATTAAATCAATTGAGAGAAGAGAAGATACATAAATTGGAGTCCCAATGAAATTAATCAATATTATTATACAAATAAATGAAGCTTTAAATATTAATTTACAATGCCTTATAAGGTCTATTGGAGGACGCCTTGGTAAATGTAAACGAACCTAATGTCAGCCACACAAACGGACACGAGCAGAACGTGGCGGATTCCGACTACATGAGACTCCATTGCAATGCAAATTTGCCGGAAACCACCAGATCGCCTCAGTAAAATGTAACCCTAAATGGATTGTGGGTATTTTGTGGACTGTGGGTTGGAATTGGAAGGACTCTTTTAAATATGCCAGAAAATTGTATATAATCATATTAACAATTTTTAATAAACGTTGCAAAAAATTAGCTTATTTAACCTTATTAGCAACTTTCAAAAAACGTTGTAAAAAGTCTATATTAACAACACTTAAAAAATGTTGCGAAAAGTTAGTCTACAAAATTATATTAACAACGTTTACGTTTAATAAACGTTGCGATAAGTTTACCTTTTACAATGTTTATAAAACGTTGCAAAAATAGGACTTTTTTGCAATATTAAAAAAGCGTTGCGGAAGATTATACACCTGAGTATCAGCAATGGCCAGTAACTTTGCTTTAGAACAACCTTTTAGCAACACCCACTAAACATTGCAATAAATAATTTTTTTGACAACACTCAATAAACGTTGCAAAAGACAACATTAGCAACGTCCCTTTAAAAAATGTTGTCAATTCTCAATTATGACTTTTTTGCAATATTGAAAAAGCATTGCAGAAGATTATACATCTGGGTATCAGCAATGGTCAGTGACTTTGCTATAGAACAACCTTTTAGCAACACCCACTAAACATTGCAATAAATAATTTTTTTGAAAACACTCAATAAACGTTGCAAAAGACAACATTAGCAACATCCATTTAAAAAATGTTGTCAATTCTCAATTATGTTAATCAATGGCAACATTTACATATTAGAATGTCACGATAGATACATTTAGCAACATTAAATTACCGAATGTTGTCTTTTATGTATTGTAAAAGATCATTTTTATTGTAGTGAATAAAATATTTCAGCAACATGTTTTTATCATAAAATCATTAGAGAGTGTTATTTTAGCAGCTTCAAAACTTTACATGTTGATATTAGCAATGAATAATATTTTCGAAAAAGACGATTAGGTGATGGTTAGATAAATCGACATATTTTGTGTATAATAACCATATATTTTAAATTGTTTTACTGTTATATTCATTTCAAATGCTTACCAACTAGCCTTAAAATGGGAAGTGAAAATTTGATTGTGTTTTTCACTTTTTCTTTCCATGCTTTATCGCACTAGGATTTTATTCAAGTAATTGTGTTATATGATCTTTTCAAAGTACTGTCTCTATATACAATGAATAATGTACAAGATATTGATTATCTATGAAATTCGAAATGTGTGGTTCATTTTGATCAATTTTGACAACATCGGTAAAACGTAATGAAAATTGGAAATTGAAGCCAAAAACTCGTCACCCTCTGCTTACTACAAATTTCATCATTAAAATTGCCATATGTAAAAGCATACACACTAAATAATATATACTTTGTACTGCTCAACCAATTTTAGATACTATCTAAAAATTAAAAGAGAAAAATATCTACATATTTTGAGGTGTTGTAAAAGTAAAGTAAATTAGGGTTTAATGTGAATGACACTTGTACCCCTACATCCCTAAATATTATTACCATATGTATCCTTATTTATTCCCTATAAATATAGGGTTTTGATTTTCATTATAATGCACATAAATCTATTGATTTCTCTTATTCTCTTCTCTTATTCTCTCTTTTCATAACACGTTATCAGCACGAAAGCTTAATTTTTCAAAGTTTAGAGAAGGTAGTAATTTTTTTTTTTTTGCATAATCATCTTCATATGTACCAAAATCGATTTGGTGACGTGTATTTCTTTCTGGATTTTTGTTTCTGCTATAACATGATTTTCTTTTTATGCTACAAACAATTTGTGTATGAATTTTAAATGACCATAATGATCAATTTTGAGAATGTTGACCAAAGATGAATGCACCTATAGACAGAGACGACCACTGTTTATTTATGAATGATGCATGTGAAATAATCTGTGTTGACCAAAGAATTATCTCCTTTATTCATTACTAGGTGCAAGCAACGTGCAATGCACGTTTGCCTAGTTTATATTTAATAGTTTTGTTTAAGAATTAATTGTTATTAATAAAGATGTAATTTTTTTGGTAAAATAAACAATGATGTAATGTTTATGTAATTGATAAATAATTAGATGTGTGATTTTGATGTTGTGATGTAAGTTGGTGAGATCGAAGAAAATAAGCAAAAGTTGACAAATTTGGAGAAATGGCTAAATTGTAAGGGATCCAAAATTTGGGGACTAAAATGTAAATACTTAAAAGTTGTGCCGAACCTCACGATGAAGACTTGAGAGTGCTCGGAGTCAATTGGATAAAGGAAGACGGCAATGGAATCAAATTTAGTCACAAGATGATCACAAATCAATTTCCAACCGAAAAGTTATGCTCGGATATTTTAGTCTTATATTGAGACCTATTTTTCACATAAAAAGTGATCGAATTGGAGAATGATGTCTGAATCAAAGTTGTAGCCAGATGAGTTAGCTTTCCAAAAGCAAAAGTTGACAAACTTGGAGAAAATACTAAATTGTAAGACATCCAAAGTTCGGGAACTAAAATGTAAATACTTAAAAGTTGTGCCGAACCTCACGATGAAGATTTGAGAGTGCTCGGAGTCAATTGGATAAAGGAAGACGTCAATGGAATCAAATTTAGTCAAAAAATGATCACAAATCAATTTCCAACCGAAAAGTTATGCTCCGATGTTTTAGTCTCATATTGAGACCTATTTTTGGTATCGAAAGTGATCGAATTGGAGAATGATGTCTGAATCAAAGTTGTAGCCAGATAAGTTAGCTTTCCAACGCATTTTGAATTGCCTCAATCAGATATCGGAATACAAAGTTATGATAAAAACACTGAAAGAAGGTGTATCTGCCTGTTTAAAACAAGAAATTCCATTACATAGTTCGTTAAAACAACAAATTCCGTTAGTTTTTCCGTTAAAAACAAGAAATTCCGTTACATAGTCACTTTTAATATATAGAAGATATATATGCATCTGCATGTGAAATAATACTTGTCTTAATGATTACATTCTATGCTCCACAATTTGTTTCTAGTGAACCCTATTTTTGCTAATTCAATTTCTTTTAATTATATATACATGTTTACCCTAACTGACGCCACAATAATTAGGTATACCTAGTTTTTTTTTTTTTTCATTATGCCTTAATTAATCATGCTTTTAAAAATCTGTACAAATCTTTGGCTGTAGTAGTAATATTTTATCCTGCTTAAATCATGATTCTTTCACATATATACTTTAATGAATACTCTTTTTGTTATAACTACATTAATATATTTTTTTTTGTATAAACTTTAAAACGTATATCATGTTGTTGCTTTTGAAGTAACACAACATTATAATTAATATTCCAGAAGAATATTACTTGCTCATGAAAAGTCTAAATTATATTTTTCAATATTCCAGAAGAATATTAACATATTGCTCTTGAAGAAGCAATATTAAAATACAACATGCTCCCTAAGTAGCACATGTTTTGAAGAACATACTATTTTAAATTAGTGTTTATCCTTGAAGGAAAACACATAACTTATTGATTGACTATTGATATTTAATCATATTTTTCGAAACTGATTGTATTTTCTTTTACTTTATTGTGTAGTTAAATCAAATGGAAAATATCATGAAACTTGAGTTTGCTGCACTTGACATATCTGGCAAAAACTATTTGTCATGGGTACTTAATGCAGATATCCATCTTGTCTCAAAAGGTTTGGGAGAAACAATAAAAGAAGGAAACAAAGAATCCCTACAGGATCGTGCAAAAGCACTCATCTTCCTTCGTCATCATCTTCACGATGAATTGAAAATTGAATATCTCACTGAAAAAGATCCACGGGTTCTTTGGAAAAAATTAACCGAAAGATTTGATCATCAGAGGACTATAGTCCTCCCCAAAGCCCGTTATGAGTGGATGCATCTTCGTTTGCAAGATTTCAAAACTGTTAGTGAATACAATTCTGAACTATTCAGAATATGTTCAAAATTGACATTGTGTGGAGAAAAAATCACTGATGAAGATATGTTGGAGAAAACGTTTTCCACTTTTCACGCCTCAAATGTGCTCCTACAGCAGTAATATCGTGAGCGTGGTTTCAAAAGGTACTCAGAACTCATATCTTGCATGCTTGTGGCTGAACAAAATAATGAACTGTTGATGAAAAATCACGGGTTACGTCCAACTGGTTCTGTACCATTGCCTGAAGCAAATGGTACTGCATTGTTTGAAGCAAATACAATATCAAGACAAGGACGTGGACGTGGACGTGGACATGGATTTGGACGTGGACGCGGACGTGCACATGGAATAAATCATGGACGAAATAATCAACAAAATTATCAGCAACAAGGCAATAATTTCAAAAGGCACAAAGCAAACGAAAGTAGCACATCCAAAAAGGAGCATGAAGAAAGTTGCTTCAGATGTGGAATGAAAGGGCATTGGGCACGTACCTGTCGTACGGCAAAACACCTTGTGGATCTCTACCAAAAATCAATTAAGGGAAAGGAAAAAGTGGAGACAAATTTTGCTGATTATGATGGTCCAATTGATGTGACTCATTTGGATGTTTCTAATTTCTTTGCTGATCCAAATGGGAATATTGATCATTTGATTGGAGGTGGAGTAATGGAAGATATATATTAGTTTACTTTCTAGTATTTCCTTTTCGTTTTAGAAATTCGATTTAAATATGTCCTTGTTTTTCGCAAAATATTTGAAATCTTATTATGCATCATTAATTTTATAATACTGAATTATATTTACTCTTTTAAATTTAAATTCAAATATATTTGTTTTCTTATAGATTTACGATGGATTGTCAAGATACTTGTTTAATTGATAGTACAACTACACATACTATTCTTCAAGACAAAAAATATTTTTTGGACTTAACATTATCAGAAAATAATGTTAATACGATATCAGGTGCATCGAATATCGTTGAAGGCTCCGGAAGAGCTTGTATTATTTTACAAAATAATATATTGACGATACACTTTATTTAAGCAAATCCAGAAGAAATTTGCTTAGTTTTAAAGATATCCGTTGCAATGGATAACACATTGAGACGATGCAAGAAAATAATGTTGAATATCTTTGCATAACTTATTTTGTACACTCCCATCTAGCATGTATTACACATTTATAAAAATGATCGAATCAAATATTATCACGAATCGAAGTTCGTTGATCCAAAAAATTTCATATTTTGGCATGATCGACTTGGACATCCAGGAGCTATAATGATGTGTCGAATAATAAATAACTCGCATGGACATCCTTTAAAGAATCAGAAGATTCTTTTACCTAATGATTATCCATGTGTGTCTTGTTCGCAAGGCAAGTTAGTTATTAGACCTTCGACTATAAAGGTCAATATTGAATCTCCAACTTTCTTGGAAAGGATTCATGGAGATATATGTGGGTCAATACACCAACCATGTGGACCATTTCGTTATTTTATGGTATTGATTGATTCTTCTACTATATGGTCACATGTTTGCCTACTTTCTACTAGGAATGCAGCTTGCAGCTTACTACTTGCTCAAATCATAAAATTACGTGCGCAATTTCCCGATTATTCAATCAAGACTATTCGTCTTGACAATGCTAGTGAATTTAGATCACAAACATTCGATGATTATTGCATGTCAATTGGGATTATTGTTAAACATTCAGTCGTGCATGTCCATACACAAAATGGTTTAGTAGAGTCATTTATTAAACGTCTACAACTTATTGCTAGACCATTACTTATGAAAACAAAACTCCCATCATCTATTTGAGGTCATGCTATATTGCATGCTGCATCATTGGTTCGTATCAGACCAACTGCATATTATCAATATTCACCTTTACAACTAGCATTTGGTCATGAACCTAATATTTCTCACATGCGGATTTTTGATTGTGCTGTTCAATTCCCTATTTCATCCCCCACAACGGACTAAAATGGGTCTCCAACGAAAACTTGAAATTTATGAGGGTTTTGATTCACCATCTATTATTAGATATCTCGAACCTTTAACATGTGATTTATTTACTGCATGATTTGCAGATTGTCATTTTGATGAAATGATTTTCCCAATTTTGGGATGAGAAAAATTACATCCTAATAAATAAGGTAAAATTTCTTGGAATGAAACAACTTTATCTCATTTTGATTCCCGTAGCAATCAATGTGAGCAAGAGGTTGAAAAAATCATTTATTTGCAAAGAGTTGCAAATCAATTACCGATGCATTTGTTGACACAAGAAAAGTGACAAAGTGACATATACCGAAAGAAAATATTTCAATAAAAATTGATGTCCCTGCACGACAATTTGCTATAGCAAATGAATCTCAAATATGCCAGAAGTGTGGTCGACTAGTTGGTTCAAAAGACTCTGTACCTCGAAAAAGAAAAGTACAAGAGAAAAACCAACTAAAACTTTCAGAAGAAATAACATTAGAGAAAATTGACCGATCAAATATTGAAAATATGATTCCTGAAGAATCACAAGTGTCCGAAAATAATGAAATTTTAATAAATTATATGTTATCTCATAAATTATGGGAGCAAAATAATATTATTATAGACAATATTTTTGCATTTAACGTGACTCTTGATATTATGTAAAATGAGTATCATGAACCACTGTCTGTTAAAGACTGTTAAAATAGAAATGATTGGCTAAAATGGAAAGAAGCCGTACAGATGGAATTGAATTCCTTGGAGAAACGAAAAGTGTTTGGACCTGTAGTTCGAACACCTGGAAATGTAATCCATGTTTGATACAAATGAGTTTTTAAACGAAGGAAAAATGAAAATAATGAAATTACAAGATATAAGGCCCGACTCGTAACTCAAAGTTTCTCACAAAGATCAGGAATTGATTATGAGAAAATATATTCTCCCGTAATGGACACCATCACTTTTAAATTCTTAATTAGTTTGACTGTGTCACAAAAGCTCGAGATGCGCCTTATGGATGTAGTGGCTGCCTATTTGTATGGTTCACTTCATAGTGATATATATATATATATATATATATATATATATATATATATATATATATATATATATATATATATATATGAAAGTCTCTGAAGGACTTAAAGTGCGAGAAACAAATGATACATGCCCGAGAACCATGTTCTCAATTAAATTGTAAAGATCATTATATGGATTGAAACAATTCGGAAGCATGTGATATAATCGTCTTAGCGAATATTAGTTGAAAGAATGCTATAAAAATGACGATGTCTGCCCATGCATTTTCATAAAAAAAAAATTGGATTTGCAATTGTGACAGTTTATGTTGATGACTTAAATTTCATTGGAACTTTTGAAGAGCTCAAAAAAATTGCAGATTATTTGAAAAATGAATTTGAAATGAAAGATTTGGGAAAATTCAAATTCTGTCTCGAATTGCAGATTGAACATTTTCTAGAAGGATTATTTGTTCATCAATCTACATATACAGAAAAAGTCTTAAAACGATTTTATATGGATAATGAACATTCATTGGCTTCACCTATGGTTGTTCGATCACTCTATATAAAAAATGATCATTTTCTTCCACTTGAAGATGGAGAAAAGATTCTTAGTCCTGAAATACTATATCTCAGTGCAATTTGAGCATTAACTTATCTTGCAAATTGCACTCTACCCAACATAACTTTTTCTGTGAATCTCCTTGCAAGATATAGCTCTACACCAACACAAAGACATTAGAATGGTGTTAAACATATTTTTCGTTACCTAAAGGGTACTATTGATTTGTGATTATTTTATTTTCAAAAGTCAGGATCTACTTTAGTTGGATATGCAGATGAAGGTTATCTCTCTGACCCACATAAAGCTAAATCACAAACATGATACGTATTTACACGTGGAGAAACGACTATATCATGGAGATATGTAAAACAATCATTGACAGCAACATTCTCAAATCATTCTGAAATTATTGCAATCCATGAAGCAGACCGAGAATGTATATGGTTGAGAAACATGACCAATCATATTCAAGCATCATGCGGATTAATTTCAACAAAAGATAGTCCAACAATTTTGTATGAAGATAATGCTGCTTGTATTGCACAACTCAAAGGAGGATATATCAAAGGTGACAGGACGAAACATATTTCTCCAAACTTCTTTCATACACACGAGCTTCAGAAGAATTACGACATCGAGGTTCAAATTCGTTCAAGTGACAATTTGGCTGATCTATTTACAAAAGCACCGCTAAAATCTACATTCAAGAAATTGATTCACGGGATTGGAATGCGTCAACTCAAAGATTTTCAGTGATCGATATCAGGGGGAGTAGCTGTACTCTTTTTCCTTCGCTTAGGTTTTATCCCACTGGATTTTCCTAACAAGGTTTTAATGAGGCAGCATTTATCTTTAATATTTCAAAATAACTGTACTCTTTTTTCTTCGTTTTGATTTTTTTTTATCCAATTGAGTTTTTATCAAATAAGGTTTTAACGAGGCAGATATTTTGTAATGTATCATTCAAGGAGGAGTGTTGTAAAAGGAAAGTAAATTGAGGTTTAATGTGAATGACACTTGTACCCCTGCAGCCCTAGATATTATTATCATATGTATCCCTATTCATTCCCTATAAATATAGGGCTTTGATTTTCATTATAATACACACAAATCTATTTATTTCTCTTATTCTCTATTTTCATAACATGAGGTAGTTTATAATTTATTAACTTACCATTTATATGTATATAGAAACTAGGTAAGTTCTTAAAATTTGTCAATTTTCTTTTCTAAGTTAAATCTATTTTAAGTTAATCAGTCGTAAAAAGAATCAAATTGTGACTAAATAAGTTGATGGACACAATTGTTTGGTTTTCATTAATTTATTAGCATAAGTTATTCTTAATTAGATACCATGAGATTAAATGTAAAAAGTTCCCTAATTCTATAACTCTTATACTCATCAAAACCAATACTTCAACCCCATATGCAAGAAAAACGTCCATGTCAAACTCTCATCCCTTTTTCTTCAAATTTTTTATGAAGTTTTTCTACAACTAAAATAATCATCATATGCCTTGTTTGAAAAGCAAACCGAAAGGACCTGGAAGATAATTAATAGTGGAGGGAGATGTAGACCAATCAATCAAATATTGATTAATACGTAAGGGATCGAACACTACTTGGAAACGGCTCTTCTGCTCAGGAACGAAATGTTCAAAGTAATTCTCGTTTTCATTAATAATGACGTAAACTTCTATTAGTAGTTTTATGATATTATTTTTAGGATTAAAGTTGTAATATGCACATGTTATCATAGGTAGTGTATATAAGTTGTACCTTGGAGTTGATTCCTAAAATTCATTGTTGTTAAAATAATGTTGATGCTTTATTCTTTGACTTCAAAGAATTTTAGAATTGTACTAAAATAAAAATTTAGGATGGCATTATGTTGAAAAGATTTGTGTATATATATTAAGTGTGATTTCTAGAAAATTCAGATTTATTAAACCTAAGTTTGATTTTATATAGAATTTATACGAAATCATATTCCTTGACCAAAAATTTGGCAGTTGCTTGAAAATCTTAGATTTAACAATTTTTAATGTATTCTAATGACCTTATAATTATCTGATCTTTTTTGAAATAATTGTTTATCTATAAGTTAGGAATGATCATACATTTTTATAAAAGCTTCTATTAAAGAAATTAATTTGTAAGTATTTTCCAAATGGACTCTACTTTGGCAGTGTTGATGCTATCAAAATATATAAATTGAATTATGAAATAGAAAATATGAATCAAATATCGATTTCAAGCCTGGTAAAAAATTGTACTGATTTAACTATTTTATATTTTCTTGTCTCTCTTAAATATTAGAGAGGAATATATGAGGTTCATAAATTACTTCACCATTTTTATAAAGAGTGACAATTTGTTCCTAACTATAGTATTATGTTATGCATTTTTGAAATGTTTTAAGAGTCTTTTATGTAATAGAAACGTGAACTTTTATATTATATTTAATATATTTGAGTTATGACATTTTTAGATGAGTTAATCTTCTTATATTTAGGATGCTTAAAGTAAAATAAAATGAAGTAGCTTAATAGAAAAGTGTTATGACTTGATATAAGAAGTTATTTCTAGTGGGTTAATAATAAGTAACGAAAATGTTCTCCTGTCCGCGGCGGGCAAGCTTATCCTGCCCACCTGCTGATGTGGCAAGAGAACCCTACGTGGGGTTCTCTCCAAATGTGAGAACCCCACGTTGGGTTCTCTCCGAGTGGGCATTATAAGCTTGCCCGCCGCGGGCAGGAGAACGAGACTGTAATAAGTAAATAAACGATGTGTACATTTATGTTTCTAAGTAAATGATAAAGATTTAGGACTTACGGCACGATGATTTTATGGGCAGTTAGGGACTTTCTCATGGGCTATTTAAAAAGTAAATTGTCAAAGATCCAAGTATATCTCTCCTCGTTTTCACACGTATGTCATATGTTTATATGTATAAATATGTCATCTTATTTTTCCTTATTTTCACGATTATGTCATATGGTCATTAATGTTTCTCATTACATATTTATACATGTCAATGCATCCATAAGTATACATGAAGTTTCAATAAATAAAAGTTTTCAAGTGTCAATGAGTCAAGAAATTTTTTTGAAGATATGTATCCCGAATGTTTTGTTACGATATGTATGCCTATGCCATGAAAGATGTGAGTGGGAAATAAGGTGTGGGGGATCGGTACACCTAATCAATATTCAATAATAATGTTAATGTTAATGTTAATCGCTTTGTAGTACTATCGGTGAGATTCGATCAAGTTCTAAATAATAATTGTCCACTGCATTTTGATTGGCTAGACAATACATCAAGTGAGTTCACGACGTCAATGTTAAGTTTTTAAAGAAATGAAAGAATGAGTTACATATTGAGAAATACCTTTTATTTTAAAGCAATTCATATACATATCATTAGCATTCATCATATGCATGAGAATTGTTTATTGTGAGTTAGCTCATTATACGTTACCCCTCCCCATTTTCAGATGTTGAAGTCAAGATGATTCGAAATGACGACTTGTGGTGACAATGACTTCGTGCTAATATAAGTTAAATATTTATTTCATTTTGCAAGTTAAGTTCTAATTGTCTTATATTTTATTAAGTACAAATGAAGTCATTAATATTTATTACGTCGAAGAAAAATTAAATCGTTTTCCACGTTTACCATTTTAAGAAATAAACAAAATGATGATACTTCTAAATCTATGTATCTAGATTTGGGGGTGTTACCAGGGACGGACCCAGCAAACTATCCCAACCCGGACGGACGTTGACCGGTCAATGTCGACTCGTAAGGGTGAAGTCGTTTATTAATATTTAATTCCATAATCTTAAAAATTATTCAATATAAATAAAAACGCACTAAATAGCGGAACCTGTAAGATCACGGAAAGAATTGAAGTTACTTACAAGGAAGCTGAGAGTAACAAGAGATTTGGGTAGCAGTTTGGCAGCAAGGATTCTGCCTGGTGATTGAGAGAATCTGGCACTGCACGTAAAAAAACACTGCTGGTTACCTAAATGCTAAAATTTAATCATCCACATAAGCAAAATCAAATGAAAAAATAACATTAAATGCTGCAAATGAACTAAAATGCCCATTATTTCCATTTGAATTCGAAGCATGTTATTGAGCATAAATTCTGATATTACCCGCTAAATTTGGTGATGAAGATGAAGTTCCATCCTTGTTGGAATTACTGGAAGACAATGGGTAGCGGGGGATGAACACTGCTATCTTTTCCCTCTCAATCCTGCATAAATAGTCCTAAATTTTTAGTGCAAGCAATACCCACGCCAAAAGCCAATTGCCGTTTCAGTAGCAAGTAGCAAGACAACGTACATAACTATAATCTCCAGACTCCAATTAAATAGCGATATATATGTTCAAATTACTGAAAAGGAAAATGAAAAATCAATTAACCTTGCTTTGCAGCCAATCGGGCCAAAATCATCAAGAACTATATCGAGCTAGTCCAGAACTTTAGGCTTTAACAAGCTTCTGGCTTCAACAAACAGGAAATCAACATTCAACAATATGCTACCAAAATATACTCGAAACAAGTAATGTAGATTTTACAAATACAAAAAATGAGCAGGTCACAGACAGACTCACGTCACTCACCGGTCGCAATGCACGCACCGGCCATCGCAGTCGCAGAGGCTGAGTTCGTAGTTCGCATTCGCAGCCGCAAGGCAGCAGCCAACATGAGGGTTTGCCTGATTCAGCTGTGTTTGGAACGTATTTGGCATGGGAATTGGGATAGTGGTAAATGGTTTAATGGGCTTGGACTTGTTAATTGATTTTGAAATTAAGATTTGGGCCTAATTTTTTTTTTGAAAAAGAGGCCCAATCAAGAGGACCAAAACTTTAAAACTAAAAAACCACCCAATTTGAAAACCTACTCATCTTCTTCAGTTCTTCCACCCGGCGCCTCTCTGCAATTCAACTGTTCAAGCTTCTGGCGCCAGGAGAAAACTGAAGCTCCCGGCGGATCCAGCACGGGCGGCCGCCCCCCGTCGTCGGGTGCTGGGTCCGTCTCTGGGTGTTACACAAACTTAATTAGTTGTCTTCATTGTGGCTTTGATAATATTAATATTAATGCATCTAATAAATAAATTTTGCAGCATAAATTAATTTAATTCAGCTTTTATTGTGTTAATTTGTGAAATTCGAAATACTTGATAATTAATTTAAAATTGTTTGGCATTCAATTTCTTGTGAATTAAAACAATCAAAATTTTTAGTCATTTAAATTTTTGTAATAAATAGAATAAAGTTTTCCCTCTTTTCATTTACTAAAGATGTCATCGATGGTTAAAATTAAATGATCTAACATAAAAGCCCGTCAATGTGTGGATCTCTCAAACTAATTAAATAATTATTGAGAGTACATCGTTAGAAATTACTATACTTTTTTGTTTTTCATAATATTCGAGTCATCTAATGAGTGGATTGTTCGAACTAATTATATAATTACTAAGCATCTAATGGTGATTAATGTTAAAGATAATTTTTCTTGATTTCTCCATGTAATCAAAATGTCTGATTCGTTTTGAACTAATTTTAACAATATTGGTAAAAACGCAATGAAAATTGGAAATTGAAGCAAAAACCTTGTCACCATATGCTTACTACAAATTTCATCATTAAATTTTCCATCTATAAATCATACGCATTAAATAATATTTGGCACTGTTCGAACATTTTTAAATACTATCTTTAAAAAAAAAAAAAATCTACATATTATGAGATAGTTTTCATAAGGAGAATATTTGATTTCTCTAAAATTAATTTTTTAATAGTTTGGTTGGAGATGACCTTAAATAATCCACTGAGCGCTTCATAATATCATTATTAATGCATTTAATAAATAAATTTTATAGCATAAAATAATTGATTTCGGTTTTTTCCCTTTATTTTTTCATGTAAATAAATTTTTTTTATTTATTTTGATCTAATTTTAGCAACATTGATAGAAGGCAATGAAAATTGGAAATTGAAGTAAAAAACTTGTCACCCTCTACTTATTACAGAGTTCATCATTAAAATTTTCATATTTAAGCATGGATATTTATATTTGGTACTGTTTGAACAATTTTAGATACTATCTAAAAATTAAAAGAGAAAAATATCTACATTCACTGAGCAAATTGATAATATTATTATTAACGAGTTTAATAAATAAATTTTACAACATAAAATAATTTAATTCACCTTTTTTTTTGTCTTGATTTGTGAAAATTGAAATACCTGATAATTAATTAATTTAAAATTGTCCAACATTCAAATCAATAGCAATTAAATCAAATGAAAAATCGAGTCATTTAAAGCTTTAGAATAAATGGAAATAAAGTTTTAAATGATCCCATATAAAGTTAGTCAACAAGTGAACTGTTCGAACTAATTATATATCATTTATTAAAGACGTCATCAATGAATGAAATTAAATGATCCGACATAAACTTCGTCAAATGAGTGGCCTGCTCGAACTAATTACATAATTATTAAGAGTACTAGGTGCAATCAACGTGCAATGCACGTTTACTTAGTTTATATTAATATTTTTGTTTAATAATTAATTTGTTATTAATAAAGATGTAATTTCTTTTGGTTAATTAAGGGCGTGTTTGGGCGCGCTGCAAGGAGGAAGGAAAATTGATTATGTTACCGTTTTTTTTTTCAAACCTACAGCCCTACAGTGAGAGAATTGGTCCAAAATTGCTGCTCCCAACGGCATGAATTGTGTTGCCAACGGCTTGATTTCTGCTGAAAAACAGAAACAGACACCCTATAAATAATTAATGATGTAATGTTTATGTAATTGATAAATAATTAGATGTATGATTTTGATATTGTGATGTAGGTTGGTGAGATTGAAGAAAATAAGCAAAAGTAGACAAATTTGGAGAAATGGCTAAATTGTAAGGGATCCAAAGTTTGGGGGCTAAAATGTAAATACTTAAAAGCTGTGCTGAATCTCACGATGAAGA
This sequence comes from Fraxinus americana, assembly GCA_035079005.1. Lineage (NCBI taxonomy): Eukaryota > Viridiplantae > Streptophyta > Magnoliopsida > Lamiales > Oleaceae > Fraxinus > Fraxinus americana. The sequence continues at coordinate 4,313,040 of CM068713.1, read as the reverse complement.
TTTGAGAGTGCTCGGAGTCAATTGGATAAAGGAAGATGTCAAGGGGATCAAATTTAGTCAAAAGATGATCACAAATCAATTTCCAACCGAAAAATTATGCTCCGGTGTTTTAGTCTCATATTGAGACCTATTTTTGGCATAGGAAGTAATCGAATTGGAGAATGATGTCTGAATTAAAGTTGTAGTCAGATGAGTTAGCTTTCCAACGCATTTTGCATCGCCTCCATAGGATATCGAAATACAAAGTTATGATAAAAACACTGAAAGAAGGTGCAGCTGCCTGTTTAAAACAAGAAATTCCGTTACATAGTCAGTTATATTGAGACCTAATTTTGGCATATAAAGTGGTCGAATTGGAGAATGATGTATGAACCAAAGTTGTAACCAAATGAGTTAGATTTCCAACGCATTTTGAATTGTCTCAATCGGATATCGGAATACAAAGTTATGATAAAAACACTGAAAGAAGGTGCAGCTGCCTGTTTAAAACAAGAAATTCTGTTACATAGTCCGTTATACTGAGACATATGTTTGGTATAGAAAGTGATCGAATTGGAGAATGATGTCTGAATCAAAGTTGTAGCCAGATAAGTTATCGTTCCAACTCATTTTGAATCGCCTCAATCGGACATCAAAATACAAAGTTATAATAAAAACACTGAAAGAAGGTGCAGCTGCCTGTTTAAAACAAGATATTTCGTTACATAGTCCGTTATATTGAGACATATTTTTGGCATAGAAAGTGATCGAATTGGAGAATGATTTCTGAATCAAAGTTGTAGTCATATGAGTTAGCTTTCCAACGCATTTTGAATCGCCTCAATCGGATATCGAAATACAAAGTTATGATAAAAACACTGAAAGAAGGTGCAGCTGCCCGTTTAAAACAAAAAATTCAGTTACATAACCCGTTATATTGAGACATATTTTTGGCATAGAAAGTGATCGAATTGGAGAATGATGTCTGAATCAAAGTTGTAGTCAGATGACTTAGCTTTCCAACGCATTTTGAATCGTCTCAATCGAATATCGGAATACAAAGTTATGATAAAAACACTGAAAGAAGGTGTAGCTGCCTGTTTAAAACAAGAAATTCCGTTACATAATCCGTTAAAACAATAAATTCCGTTAATTTTTCCGTTAAACCAACAAATTCCGTTAAATAGACACTTTTTATATATAGAAAGATGTAATTGGTGAATACTTTTTTTTTTTTTTTTTTTATGTACTGAAACTAATGCACAAAACAATTTATATTGATTTTTTCATTGTGAATCAAAATGTCTAAATTCAATTTTAACAACAACGGTAAAATTGAAGCAAAAAAACTTGTCACTCTCACTTATTACTAGGTCCAACATTAAAATTCCCATATACAAAGCATACACATTAAAATGGCTTCCTATGCCAGCCGGTCAATGTTTCCAGTGCTGCCCAACTGTGAAGGTTTATTTTGCACCGGCGAATGCCTTAGCCTTGTTCACAACGCCTGCCGCCACGTGTTTAGTGTATTCTTTCAGTCTTTGCTTTATAAATATGGACAATTCTCATTTACTTCTTTTTACATTTCAGTTTCAAGAAAAAATTGGAGAGAGAGAGAGAGAGAGAGAGAGAGAGATGGAATTCGGAGGAGGAAATGGAGGCTTCCATGGCTACCGCAGGGTTCTGCGACAGAACAGCTCAGCCGGTAAAGATTAAGAATTAGGGCTTATATATGTCCCTAAATCTGTTTGCTATTCCATTTTTGGCTTTTATATGTGCGTGTGCTTGATTCTTCCTTTCTTTGTGTGGGTGTGTGTGTGTTTGTATGTATGATATATACATATAGACACCCACATTCACAGAGATGAATTGTTTTTTAGCTTTCTATACTTCTTGATTAGGTTCTTCTCTCAACTATATACATGTTACACACACACACACACACTCTCTCTCTCTCTCTCACACACACACATACAAGCACACACAGAGAGCTTATCTCTCTCACGCAGAGAGATAGAGAGAAAGAGATGGAAAAATACATTTTCATACTTCTTTTGATTGAGGCATTCTTCTTGTGTTTAATTAGTCTGCTTGTCTTTTGAACTCCCTCTCTCTCACACACACACATACAGTTTGGTCTAGTTTATAGGGCATGTCCTTGTTAGTTTTTTTGTTTTATGGTTTTATTATTCTTTATCTTCTTCTTTTTCCTCCTTAAATTTTCTGCGATCCTTGTTTCTAGGCTTATAATTGATCTTCACTTGTCAACCCCACCCCCACCTGGATTTTTTCTCACTCTCTCTCCCACACACATACAGATTGCTCTAGTTTATACCATGCCATTTTATAGTTTTTTTGCTCTATGGTCTTATTCTTCGTCTTCATCTTTCTCCTCCTCGAATTTTCTGTGCTCATAATTTCTAGTCTTAAAAGTGCCTTCACTTGTCGACCCCATCCCCACCTGGAAAAATCTCTCTCTCTCTCTCTCTCTCTCTCTCACACACACACACTCAAGAACACATATACAGTTTGCTCTGGTTAAAGGCATGGCCTTATTATTTTTTTGTTCTTTGGTTTTATTATTCTTCATCTTCATCTTTCTCCTCCTTGAATTTTCTTTGATCTTTGTTTCTAGACTTAAAAGTGCTCTCCACTTGTCGATCGACCCCACATCCACCTAGAAAAAAATTTCTCTCTCTCTCTCTCTCTCTCTCTCACACACACACACACAGAGACATACGCACAGAGTGTTAATTTGTTTATGAAGGGAGGATCATTAGAAACGACAAGGATACTGTAACAGTTGCTATAGATTGCAATTTGCAAATTGCTGATGAAATTGTTGAAGACAAACCGATAACAAGTGGCATGCATGCAGTGTTTGAACCGCAGAAGTATATTAACAAATGTCACTCATGCATTCTCAACACAATACCACACCAGACTATTTTCCACTAGTCTTTACCCCTGCAATTTACCAGAGATGTTTTTTTCCATCTTCAGAGACATGTTTCTGTTCATGTACGAACATTTTATGCAAAATATGCAGCACTTATTCTTAAAGCCTGCAGCAAGTTCCAAAACCTGTCTGAGGAGATTTGGTTAAAATCAAATATTTATGTTTATACATTGAGGGGAAGAAAAGCTGGACTGGGTTTGTTCAGATTTTCAATTCTTAGGTTTCACAGGAAAGTTTGAAGACAACTTATAATGGCTAACATCAAGAATTTTAGCCGTTTCTGCTGTTTTCATCTGCTTTTCAACAATATTTGCCGTTTCACTGGAAGTCTTGGATAACTCTTTTTAAGCCAACATTATTGGGCCCATGGGCATATAGATTGAGGAGGGTCAGTTTTGATTTGGATTAGTGTTGGTCTGAGAAACCTTTTATGCATTTTTTCGATTTCCAACCAACAAACCATTTCCTACTTTGCAGTGTAGGAATTGTTTTTGGAGTATGGAGTGTATGGATGTGATATAGAAACTTGATAACTGCATTTGCATATTCATGCATAGGTACAAAAGCACCAGAGATGCCTCCTCAGATGAACCATACTACAAACACCAGTGATGACACTGAATGCACCGTTCGGGAGCAAGATCGCTTCATGCCAATAGCAAACGTCATCAGAATCATGCGTAAGATCCTCCCTACACATGCAAAAATAGCGGACGATGCTAAGGAAACTATCCAGGAGTGCGTTTCTGAATTCATTGGGTTCATCACTAGCGAAGCTAATGATCGTTGCCAGAGGGAGCAACGCAAGACCATCACTGCTGAAGATGTTCTTTGGGCCATGAGCAAGCTAGGATTTGATGACTACATTGAGCCACTGACTCTGTACCTGCATCGCTATCGGGAGTATGATGGCGGCGAACGTGGCTCGTTGACTGGTGAGCTACTGGTGAAGAGGGCAGCAGCCGATCCAGGTGTTTATGGGTACATGACGTTTCCACCGGTGCCTTTCCCAATGGCTCCACACCATGGATTCTTTGGAGCTCCTCCAATGATTGGTTTCCTCAAGGATCCATCAAATGCTGGTCCATCCCAGGCTGTGGCTGGCATTGATCCCTCTCCCCACCGTAAGGAGCAGGTTTAGAATTTGCTAAGAGGAGGAAGTAAAAGAAAAATAAAAAAAACTGGGATATTATGTAATGGATTCACATAAGTTGTTTTTTTTGAGTATTAGGCATAAACTAAGCTAGTCCCAGCTGCTTGCCAAATTTGAATACTTATGAAGTTTTAATTTTTGTTTATGATTTAATAATTTTCATTTTTCTTTTTCTTCTAGAAGTTAAAAAGTATTCCTTAGGGAATATTGTATCATTGCCCGCCCTTCAAAATAGCTAGTTGGTCCTCCAAGTTGCAAAATCAATGTCACTACAAGAACCATCAAGATCAAGTCATATGGCTCTCGTGAAACGAGACTTCAAATATTCGAGTACCCATCTAAGTCGAGAAACAAAACCTAAAGTTGGACATAGGAGGGCCACACTACCAATTTAATGGAGATTTGAAATAGTTTTGTAGTTGAAAAGAAATTGTGCAAGTATAATAAAATTTTAAGAATCAACTTGTTACAAGACAATAAGTTGGGGACTGATATTTCAATTCTCTCTACTTAACATGTTAATTCTTTTAGAAGAGCAACCTCCCCCAAACTTAAAATGTTAGAACCAAATCTAGATGGTTTAACAGATTCTGTGATTGCATTTTTTAGTCCCAATCAAACCTGAAATTAGGAACTGAAAGCAAAGATAAAGAAGGGGATGAGTACTGCTAATGCACATCAGATTTTAGAGAGAAAGCTCAAAGTCGATATGTTGATGCAAGTTCTGCAATGTGAAGTACGTAGAATCAATTTGCTCACATTACAATTCTGTCTCACAAACTAGAAACCGAAAACAAGAAATAGTGAGGAACCAAGTTTTTCTTTTCATGGTAAGCACCTATTCTATTTTGGTATCATCATGCACTTGAACTATTTCCTTTTTAATAGCAAAAAGGAAAGAAAATGGATAAGGACAAGCTGATTCATAATAATATGTACTAGTACTGATCAATTTCTAAGTTTCAATGCATTGCCTTTTTATCTTTAGATCATCTTTATTTTCAACATCTTCGCCTTCTAACATTCCAATTGTTTTTTCATCTTTCTCTTCACCACTATCATTCCCTTCTACCTCTCCACCAGAGTCTCCCGAGTCAGACTTGCATCTTTTCCTTTGAGGAATGACCTGAAAGAATGAATCCTTCCAGTCTTTTGCCTCCAAGAACTTGAGGATTATCTCTACCACTTGATTCACAGTAAGGACCTGTACTTGAATGAAGAATATTCCTTCATAAAGGTAATAATATTTGACTTGATGCAAAGCAATTTGGAAACATCAAGATAGTTAATTACAGCAGGATAGCTGAGCATAAAAGTTACTAAAACTTGCATGTAAGCAACTTTTTGTTCCCAAATGTATTTTGATAAGCTACTTTTTCTTAATTATAAGTAAAAACTTACTTTGTTTGACACTAAGGTAGGTGTTAAGCAACTTATTTTCAACTTTGATGCATTACTGGTTTCAACTTAAAAGTATATTTCTTAAGCTTCGCCAAACATGCACCGAATTTAAGATGGTTACAATTGTAACCTACATTTGCACATGCAACATTCTTGCGTTAAATTAGAGCACACTGGAAAGAAACTGCCAAATTAAGAAAAATAAAACCAAACACACCTGAGAACTAGACTTCTTCAGATAATCCCTTATCGGGAGTTTTGCAGTTTGAATCCCTTGCTCTTCTGCTTTCTTCGTAGTTATTCCTTTCCACCGGTTCCAGTCCACCAACCCACCAATGACATATATTGCCTTTGGGTCCAGTTCATTCAGCACATTTTCAGAATCTGCAGTGAGATATACCAACTTTTCTTTCTGATCTTGGAATGCTTCGGCTAGTCCCCTTCTCAATTGCGCACTTATCATATCCGGGAAGTCTCTGGAGATGGTTTTGCATTTCTCCCACACAGCTGATCAACCAAAGATGGGCCGGAGAAGCACATCTGCCGTTTACAGCATAACAATACTTCATCTGCCTGTTCCATCTATGGGAATTAGCTTCTTCCTGAATTGGCTTGGAGTCTAATGACAGATATTTTGCCAAAATCCTAATATACTCTCCAAATAACATTAAGGGATGACCTGAACAATGCAACAGGATTGGACCAGAACAGATAAACAATGAAATGAACAACAATTAAAAGTATCCATAGAAATTGCAGAGAAGTTCGGGTCAAATTTTCAAAAACTTTGAGGACGAAATTCAACCATTGGAAAAACTTTTATGCACGGAATTTCTCTATATAATGTTAAATTTCACCCGAGTTTAGATGACCAAATAAATTCCAGTTTCTCAGCTTCAAACAATAGCAGTATGTTCAATATTTCCATGCGTTTATACTTAATTCGACCATTAACTCATTGGCAAAATTATGATTTCTTAAACCCTTGTTTCGTTTGGTCTTACTTTTACAGTTCAATTGACACGCCTGTTTGGGAAATTACAGATTCTTTCAGTACATTATTGTGCATAAATTTTAAAAGCAAATTGCATTCAGTTTATTAAAATTATTGTTTTAAATTCCAAAAATTAAACAAATTGCTGTTCTTTTGTGGAAAATTCACGATATTTTTTTCTCGCCAAATTTGTACCATGCGCCTTATCGATTACACAATTCATTTCTTTAATGTCATCATAAACTTCTTTTACCTAACACACGATGTCGCAGCAAGTTCACATTCATTAAAACGACATCGCATTTGCATTTGAAACACTATTTTCCCCCAAATAAGAAGGGAAACCACCTGTTGAACGAGAGTCTATTGAGCTCAGAAGAGTTCATCAGATGCGCGAATTCGAGATCAATAAGAACATTCTTGCCATTACTTTTCGCTTCGTTAAGTTTCTTGTAAGAATTGGGGTTTGACCCGAATTCCTTGTTTGAAGTATTGAACAATTCTAACTGTAGTGAACATCAAGAAGAATTCAATTTTGGAATGTTATTGGAATCCCATATCAAGTTGAAGTTCTATTTTGGAAACCCATTGGGAGTTGGAAATTAATATTAGACTTGAAAAAAAGTTTGGAATGGAGAAAAACACTTTAAAAGCATGTTTTGGAATATTAACCTGAAACCTAGCGCCTGAGCGTTGCTACAGTAACTTGTTTCGGGATTTTTCCCTTTTTTGTTTCCTATTTCGTTTTGGACTCGTATTGTGGACATTCTACTTCATCAACAACTCTACAAAGAGGTCTTGGACGTCCCCTACATGTTCCCTATAAATATTTGGCTTTTCTATACAATTACATGTGAGAAAATAGATTACTAGAATTATAAGATTATTGTAATATTTTTCTCTCTTCTCTATTATTCTTACGGAATTGGGTTTGATTTGTTCGAAGATTTTTTTTGTGATGGCTTCCATGATGTATGACATTCCGCTTTTGGATCGAAGCACTAGATTTTCACAATGACAAGTTAAGATGCGTCCAGTATTCGTACAGCTGGATTTGGATGGTGCGTTGCTCGGTATTGACAGGATGCCACAACTTTGATCGCGGAAGAGAAATTACGGAAAGATAAAAAGGCAATTTCTCACATTCATCTTCATCTATCAAATTTCATTCTTCATGACGTTTTGAAGGAGAGGTCAGCAGCTGCTTTGTGGTTGAAGTTGGAGCAATTATGCATGACTAAGAGTCTTACAAGCAAATTGCATCTCAAGCAGCGGCTATACTCTCATCGCATGGCAGAAGGAGGATCATTGGAAGATCATCTGGATGTATTTAAGGAGATCGTCACTGATTTAGAAACATTGGAAGTTAAGTATGATGAAGAAGATTTGGCTTTGATCCTATTGTGTTCGTTGCCCGTTTCACTTTCTTCATTTAGAGACACGGTCTTATACAGTCGCGATACTCTCACTATTGAGGAGGTTTATTATGCTTTGTTTTCAAATGAGAAGATGAAGCATTTGGTTTCTGAGGTCAGAGATGGAGAAGGCCTGATTGCTCATGGTGGTTCTGGAAGGGGCAGATAGAAGACTAAGTTTAGTAATCAAATTTGTAACTACTGCAAGAAGAAGGGGCACTTGAAGAAGGATTGCTACAAATTGTAGAATAAAGAAATGATGGCTGCAAGTAGAAATTCAGATACTTCAGGCGAAGCAGACCTCGTGGAAAACGTTGTAAGTTATGGAGAGCTCTTAGCTATTTCTGACATTGAGTCTAAACCGAAAAATGATTGGATTCTTGATTCAGCATGTGTGTTTCATATGTGTTCTAATAAGGACTTGTTTACTACATATGAAACCGTTTTCAGAGGTGTCGTGATTATGGAAAACAACACATCTTCTCGGGTTGCTGGAATTGGTACAATCAGATTGAGGCTTTTGGATGAGACAATTAGAACACTTGGTCGGGTTCGACATGTTCCAGATTTGAATAAGAATCTAATCTCATTATCTATCCTTGATTCAAAAGGTTATGAGTTCTTTGGTGGTGGTGGAGCTTTGAAGGTTCGTAAGGGTGTCCAGGTTATATTGGAGGGACAGAAAAGGTCTCAATTATACATCTTCCAGGGTCGTGCAGAATTTGGAAGAGTCAAGCAGCACAAGTTCAGTACCGTGGTGGACATTCAGTTTGGTACAATACCTTTAGGAGCTCATAAATGGTCAGATTTGAAGAATACAACTCAGTGGAGTTTTGAAGACATGGATAATACCACTTTGCCACCATCACCTGCGGTGCCATTGTATTCAGTTGCTAGAGTTAGACCCAGTGGAACAAGGTATGTGGATGTTGATTTTGTTGAGCATACTTTAAGTGGAGTAGAAGATGTACAATCTAGCAAGGAGCCTTCTGTAAAAGCATTTGGTATTGATTCTACTTTAGGGTGTGTTACTGCCCATTTTGGTAAATTATAAAATCAGTATGATTTTTTTGGAATTTGAGGTAATTCTGCATAGTAGTGCTTGAATTCATTGAAAGAGGTGGAGTATTTTGTATTTGGTTGGAGAAATTAATTTTTTGATTATTGTTGAAGAAGTCAGTTCATTCTTTGGTAGAATTCATGTCAAGGTGGAGATTGTTAGAATTTGGGTTTAACTCGAATTCTTTGTTTGAAGTATTGAAGAATTCTAATTGTAGTGAACATCAAGAAGAAATCAATTTTGGAATACTATTGGAGTCCTATATCAAGTTGAAATTATATTTTGGAAGCTCATTGGGAGTTGGAAATTGATATTAGACTTGAAGAAGAGTTTGGAACGAGAAAAACACTTTGAAAGCATGTTTTGGAATATTAACCCGAAACCTAGCGCCTGAGCGCTAGGTGTAGCGCCTAGGCACTGCTACAGTAACTTGTTTCGGGATTTTTTTATTTTTTGTTTCCTCTTCGTTTTGGACTCGTATTTTAGGCATTCTATTTCATCAACAACTCTACCAAGAGGTCTTGGACGTCCCCTACATGTTCCCTATAAATACTTGGCTCTTATATACAATTTAGTAATACAATTACATGTGAGAAAATAGATTACTAGAATTATAAGATCATTGTAATATTTTTCTCTCTTCTCCATCATTTTTGGTGCGATAAAATCTCTTAATTCATCTGCCATCTTCTTGTCTTCTTTTATTCTTTTGCTTGATCATATATTTCATTATTATTTTTCATATAATTTCAATATCTCAATCTAGTGATTGACGTCATAACAAGTGGTATCAATCCTAACATTTCTTGATTTTCTTTTCCCTTTCTTCAGACCCTTTTTCCATGCAATTCTTTCGCAGCCCTTTTCTTTCATCAATCAACTTTTCCCTTTCCTCCTGGCTGACACTCGCCAATTTCTCATTCCATTCTTTTCTCTCTCGCTCGACCTCTCTCTTCTTCTGCTCTTTCGCAAAGGCATTTCTCCGCTTTCTTCACTTTGTATCTCTGCTGCTTCAGGAGCTTCTTCTTAGCGTTCTTGAACATAGGTTGCAGCTCAGTTTGCTCCGTCTCTATAACCTTCTCCATTTGCTACAGTACTGTAACTGTATAATCTCTCGGCGAGTGCGCTTTGAGGGGCTCGTAACTTCGAAGATTACAGTGCCATAGATGAATCAAGAAAAACGACTAGGATGACTTACCCAAAACTATAATCTGGCCCACCATGTTTTGGGCCTGATAAGTTAGGTGAGATAATTTTTTAAGTATTGACTCAAAAAAAAAATTAATTTTAAAATAAATCTTTGTTTGATTGGATTAAAATCAGATTATTAATAGACGTTGACAAAAGTTGGATAAAATATATGATTAAAAAACTGTGGATCCTAAAAATGGTTTGACTTGAATTTTTACCAAACAAGAACTAAGGGTGCGTTTGATTGCAATGGTGGAAAATGGGTGGAAAGAAAATGATTTGCAGGGAAAATAATTACCTAGAAAATAATTTGCAGGGAAAATGATTTCAAGTGTGTTTGATTGGTATAATTTTCCACCCGGAAAATTTTTAAATTTTCTATTCGTTTGGCTTTATTTTATATGAAAATTGTCCATTAAAATGATATTTTTTTCCACAATTGGTTATAAAATTTGTTCTCATTGCCAAAAAGTAAAAAAAAATGAAAAAAAAAATATTTCCTAAAAAATCATTTTTTTTAAAATCAAAGTTTAGTGTTCGTTTGACTTTGTTTTACATGGAAATTGTCCATTAAAGTAAAAAAAAATTTTACCATTGGGTATGACATTTGTTTCCATTGCCAAAAAAAAAAAAAAAAATTGTTGGCAGAAACTGGAAAAGATTTTCTCACCATTTTGGTGAGAAAATCTTTTCCACAATTTCACTGAGAAAATCTTTTCCACAATTTCATGGAAAGTGGCACGTGGGAGAGGGGGGGAGGAAAATTTTTTCTTGGTCAACTTTTACCCATCAAACAACACTTTTGCATGGAAAAGAAAAATATTTTCCATTTTCCATGGAAAATAGAGGCTATCAAACATAGCCTAAGGATAATATGGAAATATTTTAGCCATATTTGGAAGAATTTATAAATGGTTCAATTTAAATGATAATTGAATAGTCTCGTGAATTTATTGAAAGTAAAGAGATGTAAATGATTGCGAAGAGATGCAAATGTCATCGCATGATAACGACAAATTATGTTCGTCATTTTTTTAGTTTGATATTAAGTCCTTATTTGGTTCAATTTAAAAATTAGATTAAAATTTAAGTTAAGAGCATGTTAGTCTACCATTATTGGTAGAAAAATGGAGTAAGGAATAATATTTTTTGGAGAATGTGTGGTTGAAATTTAAAATAACTTTATTAGTTTGTATGTGAAATATTTTATTAAGTGAATATGTGTTTGAGATTGTTTACTGTAAAAAACAATATTTGTAAAAATGGTAGACAAACAGGGGCTAAAGTTAATAATTAATTTTAATCATGCATTTTACAATTTTTTAACGACACATTTCATCAATTTTTATGAAATTCGATTTTCTTTCATGGCAATAGGTTGGGACCAATAGTACCATAAACAAGAAAACACGGGGTACAATGACAAATAGTATAAAGTAGAGGGATCGTGAAAAGAAAAAACGCGGTCCCACAAAGTAATTTATGGATAAATAAGGGGTTGATAAAATAAAAGTCAAGCATGAGACAACAAACGAAGGGGAGCGGACAGACATGTTTAAAACCCTTTCATTACATCCCCAAATGCTCCTTTTGATTAATCTCCTCTTTTATTTTCTGTGAAAAAAATTCTCTACAGTTTAGTTGTCAATGGCTCAGAAGCTGCAGCAGCAGTTCAGCGAGCTCGGTTTGAAGCTCGAGAATCGCCTTGCTTCTAAAGACGCTCTCATTAAGCTGTTGAATGTGGGAATTATTGTTTTTATTACTTTTGTTTGAAGTTTTGTTTCGTGTGAATTTTGAGTTTTGTTGTTTGGGAACCCTTGCAAATTGTGAAAGATAATGTTTTGCGTAAAATTGGTTTGGATTATCATTCCTTCTCTCGATGCATTGTTTTTTATGGGGAGAAAAACGTCCAATCGAGTCTCTTTTCAAGACGCTAAAAGAAGTTCGGCAAAAATTAAAAAAAAAAAAAACTTTTAGGTTCCCCCCTCTCTGTTAAGAAATTAAAAGATAGGTTCAATATGAAAATATATTGAAGGAAGTTGAGAAGAAGAACATTTTGTTAATCATTAAGCTCAAGTAATACTGTGAATACATTGCTCTATTTATAGAGTAAATTTCTAACAAATTAACTACATAACAAATAAGAGAAAAATCTAGAAGAAGCATGTGCTGGTGATGGAAGAAGGATCTGATATTAGAATATTTCAACACTCCCCCCTCAAGATAGAACATCTTGAATTGTAGAGATAATAGCAGAGATACAAGAGAAGCCGTTGGAAGACAATAACGTCCAACAGAGAAGCAATCCAGAGAAAAAAAAAATAGCAACATAATTCAACCGGAATAAGTGAGCATCCATGGCTCTGAAACCGGGCATTTGCTAAAGACAAACATCATCAACATTAATGAGTAAAAGGAAAACTGGAAATGCTAAACAAACTCCAGTAAGGACACAGACTGCAAGATACTACAAGTGCAATCTCCATGCCTCTCGCCTTTCTCTCAGACTCCAGTAGGGTGGAACGGAAGCCATTGACATATTTCTTCATTCCAGAGTTGAGAAGGCGGAATAAAGTGACAGAGTTGCAGACGGAAGTGTTAAGGGATATATATCTCACATCGATAAATGATGTTGACACAGACCAATTAATAAAGATTTTGGGCTACTCCTCTTAACAAGATTGACCTTTTAAGATGAAACCTCAATTCTTAATGGTATCAGAGTCCATTATGCTCCAACGAATGATTCGATCACGTTAAGACTCTAAAATGAGCACATGAATTTCAAGATTGGTCTGCTCAAATGAGCCACCATCTTGTAGGGGCGTGTTAAGGGATATATATCCCACATCGATAAATGATATTGACACAGATCAATTAATAAAGATCTTGGGCTACTCCTCTTAATAAGGTTGACCTTTTAAGATGGAACCCCAATTCTTAACAGGAATTGACATTTTGCTTTGATACCATGTTAAGAAATTAAAAGATAGATTCAATATGAAAACATATCGAAGGAAGTTGAGAAGAAGAACATTTTATTAATCATCAAACTTGAGTAATACTACGAATACATTGCTCTATTTATAGAGTAAATTACTAACAAACTAATTACATAACAAACAGAATAATGATCTAGAAGAAGCGTGTGCTGGTGATGGAAGAAGGAACTGATATTGAAATATTCCAAAACTCTCGGTGAATTTTTTGCCCATTTTCTGATTTTTGGATCACAAGGGCTTAGTTATATATATGTGTGTGTGTGCGCACGAGCTCTTATTAAACATGTGTATAGGAGTACATGGTAACATATATGTGTTTTTGAAACCTCGTTATCTTTTAATGCAAAATTGGGATTCAATTGATTTGCTCTCACAATATCATGCCGCGAGAACTGTCATAAGCTGTTTTTTTTATATTGATCAATGATAAAATGCATTCTTTTCCTCACAAGTTCTATTTGTTGAACATGACTCAGTTTTGATGCTAGTTCCTTTCTTCTTTAGAGCACATCGAAGGACTGGAAGTTCCACGGAGGACTTGATGTCTTGATTGTTTGCAAAATAAAATATTTGGTGGCCATAGGATAAAAAGTGAGTGATTGATTACCTCAGGAAACTATGATTTCGATGTCTTTCAACAAAGAAAAAGAGATGAAGAAGAGTCTCAATTATAGGATGTAATTTCTTTGAGCATCAAATCATTCTTTAGACTAGTATGGTAGTATGCTTTTGAATATTTCTCAAAAATTACTCCCAGTTGGCTCTTTCTTTGAAATTTTGAATCCAAGAAAGGTGTAATATCAAGCCATGTAAAACCACCGTAGTCCATAATTCGTCTCTTTCTTTTTTGTTTGATTTCTCTTTCTGCTGGGGCTATAAATGTTAAAGAGATCTTTTTTGTAACTTCAGTAATTATGCTTCACTGAACCTTCACTAAAAGACTTCCCTCGGTGTGATGGTTTTTGACCTTCACGTTATAAGATTACCTCCTAAAGAACTCGCTATCTAAAATATTAGTCAGTTTAATTATCCATTATCTATTGATACTGGTCCTACATCATATGTTTTCTCTTCTTGTTATGCTGAGTATGCTGCTTTAAGATCTCATAACTGTCAAATTTTACAGGTTCTACGAAGGTGTTAAATCTTTTGATTCCCAGAAAACGAAGCACGTGGTAAGCTGCAATTTTCTGGGTCATTTTCTATCGTGGTGCTATAGCAAATTGTTTGCCAATTTTATCCTAGTTATCTTTTTCATTGTTCAATGTGTTGTAATTTTTCTAATTGGTTCATTTCAAAGATATTATATGATGACGGGGATGTGGAAGTTCTACGTGTTAAGAAATATATTATTATTTTGTTAACATTATTTATTAAGGGTAGAATAGTCTTTTAAGTTTTCTTTATTTTTGACTATATATATAGTCTCTTTGTATCTAGGTTTTATTCATTCAGTTTCTGCAATTGGTATTTCGTTAAGGTTTTCATTCAGTTTCTGCAATTGGTATTTCGTTAAGGTTTTCATTCAGTTTTTGCAATCTGGTATTTCGTTTCCCTTACTTTTGCGATTTGGGTTTCCTTCTTCTTTTCTTTTATTATGGCTACTGAAAGGGACGATTCGCTTCAATCTGTGAGTGTGAGGTTGGATGGAAAGAATTATTCGTATTGGAGTTATGTGATGAGAAATTTTCTTAAGGGTAAAAAGATGTGGGGATATATTAGTGGAACTTCTGTACAACCTACGGATATTGATGAGGGTTATGCTGCTTCAATAGATACTTGGGAATCAAACAATTCAAAAATTATTACTTGGATTAACAATTCTGTTGAGCATTCCATAGGTAGAGAGTTGGCAAAGTATGATACAGCAAAGGAGGTTTGGGAACATCTGCAAAGGTTATTCACTCAGTCAAATTTTGCAAAACAGTATCAATTAGAGAATGACATACGAGCTCTTCAGCAGAAAAATATGAGTGTTCAGGAGTTTTATTCTGCTATAACAGATCTTTGGGATCAATTGGCTCTTACAGAATCGGCAGAATTAAAGGCGTGCAATGCCTTTATTGTTCATAGAGAGCAGCAACGGTTGGTACAGTTTCTAACGGCACTTCGCAGTGATTTTGAAGGACTTAGAGGTTCAATTTTGCATCGTTCTCCACTTCCTTCTGTTGATTCAGTTGTCAGTGAGTTATTGGCTGAAGAAATACGTCTTAAGTCTTATTCTGAAAAGGGAATTCTTTCTACTCCTAATCCTTCTGTGTTAGCAATGCCTTCTAAGTCACTGTCTAATAATCATAATATGTTTCACGCAAGGGCTGCCCGTGATGAGTGCAGTTTCTGTAAGGAGAAAGGTCATTGGAAGGCTCAGTGTCCTAAGTTGAGACAGCAGAATCGTACAGTGCAGCAATTCCAAGCTTGGAAGCCTGGCAATCAATCACAATCGAACGATCGTAGACCACCTCAGGGTTATAGACCACCACAGTTCAATACTGCAGCGGTAGCTTCATCGGGTCCTTTCACAGATCCTGGTACTCTGGCTGAGCAATTTCAGAAGTTTCTCTCCTTACAGCCACAAGCTATGTCTGCTTCTGTAGGTCAGTTGCCTCATAGTTCTTCAGGTATGTCACATTCTGTTTGGGTCTTGGATTCTGGTGCTTCACATCATATGTCTCCAGATTCTTCATCTTTTGCTTCCGTGTCTCATTCGTCTTGTATTTCTGTCATGACCGCCGATGGCACTCCTATGCCTTTAGCAGGTGTTGGTTCTATTGTCACACCTCACTTGTCTCTCCCTAATGTTTATCATATTCCGAAACTCAAATTAAATCTTGCTTCTGTTGGTCAGTTATGTGATTCTGGTAATTTAGTCACATTTTCTTCTTCTTCTTGTTATGTGCAGGATCTCCAGTCTCAGAAGCTGATTGGGACAGGCCGTAGGAAGGGGGGACTATATGTTTTGGATGAGTTAAAAGTACCGATTCTTTGCTAACTGCTATCTTCTTTGCTAGTGTTGATTTATCTTCTTTTCGTTTGAGTCCTTCTTCTTCTAGTTTTTATTTATGGCATTCTCGTCTAGGTCATGTTTCGTCTTCTCGTTTGAGATATTTGGCTTCTACAGGGGCATTAGGAAATTTGCAACCTTATGATATTTCAGATTGTAGTGGATGTAAACTGGCAAAATTTTCAGCTTTACCTTTTAATCGAAGTATTTCTATTTCTTCCTCTCCATTTGATTTGATTCATTCTGATGTATGGGGGCCTTCTCCTGTTGCCACAAAAGGAGGGTCCCGGTATTATGTTTCTTTTATTGATGATCATACTCGTTATTGTTGGGTTTACTTAATGAAACATCGTTCTGAATTCTTTGAGATATACACAACATTTCGTGCTCTTGTCAAAACTCAACATTCTGCTGTTATCAAATGTTTTAGGTGTGATTTGGGTGGGGAATATACTTCTAAAAAATTTTGTGAACTGCTTGCCTTAGATGGAACTATTCACCAAACTTCGTGTACAGATACTCCTGAGCAAAATGGTGTTGCTGAAAGAAAACATAGGCACATTGTTGAAACTGCTCGCTCTCTCTTGTTGTCTACTTCAGTTCCTAGTGTGTATTGGGGTGAAGCTGTTCTTACTGCTGTAAGTTTGATTAATACAATTCCATCTTCTCATATTTCGGGTTTTTCTCCTTTCGAAAAGTTGTATGGGTATGCCCCTGATTATTCTTTGTTTAGAGTTTTTGGTTGTACTTGTTTCGTTCTTCGTCCTCATGTAGAACGCAGCAAGTTGTCATCTCGATCTGCTATTTGTGTCTTTCTTGGTTATGGTGAAGGTCAAAAGGGGTATCGTTGTTTTGATCCAATAACTCAGAAACTTTATGTGTCTCGTCATGTTGTGTTTCTCGAGCATATACCTTTCTTTTCTATTCCATCAACTACTCATAGTTTGACTAGATTTGATCTTATTCGTATAGATCCTTTTTCTACTGATTCTGATAGTTTGTCATCTCAAGTTCCTAGCACTTCAAATACTGATCATTCTGCATGTACTGACACTTTACTCTCCGGCACACCTGAAGCTCCCTCTTCTCCTATGGTCCCTCAAGCTCCGTCTGAGACTGTGGATCCACCTCTACGTCAATCCATACGCATTCGTAAGTCTACAAAGTTACCAGATTTTGCTTATTCTTGTTATTCTTCATCTTTTACTTCCTTTTTAGCTTCTATTCATTGTCTCTCTGAGCCCTCTTCCTATAAAGAGGCAATTCTTGATCCTCTTTGGCAGCAAGCTATGGCTGAGGAACTTTCTGCTTTGCATAAGACTGGTACTTGGGATTTGGTTCCTCTACCTCCTGGTAAGAGTGTTGTTGGTTGTCGTTGGGTGTATAAGATCAAGACTAATTCTGATGGATCAATTGAGCGATACAAAGCTAGGTTGGTTGCAAAAGGGTACTCTCAACAGTATGGTATGGATTATGAGGAGACATTTGCTCCTGTTGCAAAAATGACTACTATTCGTACTCTTATTGCAATAGCTTCGATTCGTCAGTGGCGTATCTCTCAACTTGATGTTAAAAATGCTTTCTTAAATGGAGATCTTCAAGAAGAAGTTTATATGGCTCCCCCTCCTGGTGTTCCACATGATTCTGGGTATGTTTGCAAACTCAAGAAAGCGTTGTATGGTCTCAAACAAGCACCTCGTGCTTGGTTTGAGAAATTTTCTTTTGTGATCTCTTCTCTTGGATTTACTTCTAGTAGTCATGATTCTGCTCTTTTTGTTAAGTGCACTGATGCAGGTCGTATCATTCTATCTTTATATGTTGATGACATGATTATTACTGGTGATGATATTGATGGTATTTCAGTCTTGAAGACAGAGTTGGCTAGACAGTTTGAAATGAAGGATTTGGGTTCTCTACGATATTTCTTGGGTATTGAGGTAGCCTGCTCACCTAGAGGTTATCTTCTTTCTCAGTCGAAATATGTTGCAGATATTCTTGAACGGGCTCGACTTACTGATAATAAGACTGTTGATACTCCCATTGAGGTTAACGCAAAGTATTCTTCTTCTGATGGTTTGCCTTTATCAGATCCTACTTTATACCGTACTATTGTTGGGAGCTTGGTATATCTCACTATTACTCGTCCAGATATTGCATATGCTGTTCATGTTGTTAGTCAGTTTGTTGCTTCTCCTACTACAGTTCATTGGGCAGCTGTTCTTCGTATTTTGCGATATCTTCGGGGTACAGTCTTTCAGAGTCTTTTACTTCCATCCACATCTTCCTTGGAGCTGCGTGCATACTCTGATGCTGATCATGGCAGTGATCCCACAGATCGTAAGTCTGTTACTGGTTTCTGTATCTTTTTGGGTGATTCTCTTATTTCTTGGAAGAGCAAGAAGCAATCTATTGTGTCTCAATCTTCAACCGAAGCAGAATATCGTGCTATGGCATCCACTACCAAAGAGATTGTTTGGTTACGTTGGTTACTTGCAGATATGAGAGTTTTTCTTTCACATCCCACTCCTATGTATTGTGATAATCAGAGTTCCATTCAGATTGCTCACAACTCGATTTTTTATGAACGAACTAAGCACATTGAGATCGATTGTCACCTTACTCGTCATCATCTCAAGCATGGCACAATTACTTTGCCATTTGTTTCTTTTTCTTTACAGCTTGCAGATTTCTTTACCAAGGCACATTCTATTTCTCGTTTTCGTTTTCTTGTTGGCAAACTCTCGATACTTGTAGCTGCTGCATCGTGAGTTTGAGGGGAGATGTTAAGAAATATATTATTATTTTGTTAACATTATTTATTAAGGGTAGAATAGTCTTTTAAGTTTTCTTTATTTTTGACTATATATATAGTCTCTTTGTATCTAGGTTTTATTCATTCAATTACATTATGCAGAATCAATAAAACCCTAGCCTTTTTTTCTTCTTCTTCTCTTTGAATTGTTTAACACTACGATTAGACAAGTAGCTGAGGGAGCTTGTTGACAATTACCAAAAAGCTATAAAAGCTGTAAATGTCTAATTTTTCAATTATTTTTCCATTGAAAGTGTACTATTTTCTGGTTTGCCGTTAGAGCAAAGATCGTGGCTTAAGATCTAACAAGGTTTTCAACACCATTTGCAGCGGTCAAATGCATTGAAGGGTTCCAGTCCTAAAAGAGTGTAAGTGCTCCCTTCATGTAATGCCCCAATCTACATATAGTAGAGCATATTTTATGATTTGCTGAAGCCCCCAGATTCATCTCAACAAATATAATAGGGAGTTTATTTTCATTGAACAATAAAATACTGGCTTGATTTTTTAAATATTACTTGAACTGCCATTTAGCATATACACTTGCTATCATTCTCTTCAACCCAGTTGTAGTGAAATGCTTGATTAGTTAGGAAACTGCATCTTCTCAAATCATTTTTGTGTCCAAGGTTATAGAAAGGCGATTGATTATCACTACATGTATTTATTTATAATGTTTATTTACTTCATTGTTAATCTCTCTCCACTTGCGCAGCTGTATCAGCAAAGTAAGCTATCTGGAAATTTATTTTTTCATTAACTATGCAGATCATCTGGGAAAAAACGGAAGTCTGTAGGAAGCTCAAGAGTAGATAAAAAAAATGTCTGAGATGTAAGTCAGCTGTTGCAATCCGATTGAGCTTGAAATATTTTTGTCATTGGTTTGTCGTCATCTTATGTACAAGATTGACTGGCACATCCCCTCCATCTCAAGTAAGAAGGAGAAGAACTACTCAAGAGAAAGTGAAGCAGATTCAAAAGGGTGTATTGAAGCGTAAATCCTCTACCAAGAGGAGGGGAAGCCCTGTTGTTGCACGACCTGAATCTGCCACAAAGTCCATGTAGCATTTTGGGGCTCCAATATCTAATTTTCGGGCTCAGAAAACAACCAAACGACACCACAATCCGACAAGGCTCGACCCAAACTCCCTTACCCGGTTGAACCAAGATTTACATCCACAAAGGATGATGGTGATTGCAAACCCACAAAGGGAAGGGGGAGAAGAGAATACAATGGTTGGAACTCACCAAGAAATCCACCAAACCCGGTTGCCTTTCATCCTCACAACTCGGCTGCCGTTTTTCTCTCGTTTCTCTTCCTCTCTTGCAAGACACACCCACTACACGGTTGGAAACATGGGTAGTATATAGGGCACATAATAGGTTACTTAATTGGGCCAAGGCTAGTGCAAATGGGCTGCCACTTAACCTAAACTAATGGGTTAATATCCAAGTCCATACTACTTAATGGTCCAACTAACCTAAAAACCATCCAACCCAAACTTGGATCATCCAAAAGTATAGGTCGTTTCCGAGTCGAGCCAAGTCTATGGTGTCGATAAATAATCCAACAACTGTTTTAAATCATCGCCCAGATTTATTGGATATCAAAAACCCAACAGTCCATTCTTGATGATGTGGAATCAGGTGAAAGATTTTATTGTTACATTTTCTTTCTAATTGAATAAATCATTCTAGTGAAACGGAATATGTACTGCTGATTCATATGCTAAAATCAAAAGATGGTAAATCGAAGGAATTTTGAGCACGTGGGATTTCCTGATCGATTTTTTAAACTCATTTTTTGACATTTCTTATACTAGGTCATACATTACAACAGAATTTATACTTTGTAATTTAATATATCCATTTCATAAAATATTCACCTGGACAGCATAACCCTGAGTTAGGTTAAGTTTACTTGCAATTGAACCATACACCACAACTAGTTCTTATCTGTTTATAATACAAACTAGATTTCAAACTTGTCTTGAGACATAATCATTTGGAAATATGAGTCTCCGTGAACTATTTAATCAGTGAATTTGGTAAATTGTGATTTTGTTACCTTTTATTTTGTAGTAAGATCATTGTCAAAGAAATAAACCTATACACTATTAACGATTGCTGGTAATTGTGAGGTGAAATCTCCAAATACTCACTAATTTCCAAAATCTATATAGCAATCTTAGGTTCTGTTACCTCGACATGTAAATCATTTGTTGCAAATAGTTATGTGAATTGCTAGCTCGAGATCTCTGAGTTTGAAAATAGCTTTAAATTTAAAAACTGCGCCCTGTTTTGTCTTGTCTATTTAAATGTTCTCTTATCAAGAGCAGTACAGATTGATGTTAATTGTTAACACTTCAACTTCCTGACAATTCAGAGGAACCAAATGAAATATTTGAAAAGAGTTCAGCTGATGGAGATCAATCTGAGAAGGATGAGGGGTCAGTTTTGGAGGTGGAACAAATGGAAGATGTTGAGGATGTCTCAAGGAGTGCTGCAGAATCCGAAGAAGAAGAAATGATAGAATCAGACTCTCAAGGCAGTCAATTTGATGACATGGTAGTCATCCACCAGCGTCAAATAAACCCGAAAAGGGGACTCCACCGTCTGATTTTCTCCTTGCGGAATTTTCTGATGATGAGCCCCTTGCACTAACTCTCCCCATGCGCTTGGCATATTATTTATAAATATTGTTGATACACATGATTTCTGTATACTGATGGAGTTTTTGTTAATTGCAGAGCACATGGAAACACCAAGTAGGGAAAGAAGATTAAGGGCCAATGCTTCTCCAATGAAACCATCAGATGCAAATTTGGTGCAGTACTGAGAAGCTGAGATTAGATGACAACATTCTCAATAAAGTCAGTTGATTAGGGTACAATTGTATCCCTTAGGAACCTCAGTTGACCCTGTTAAATTGATGTAAAGTTTCCCTTCAGTAAGTTATAGGACACAGTAGAGATGTGGCATATAGGATATAAAGATGATGGGATGGGCAGTACTAATTTGGAGCAATCAACTAAACGTTTTGTTTCTTCTCAGGTTTCATGTAAAGTTACAATTCGTCGCACATTCTACTGTAGCTTGGGCAGGCCATCTTTATAACTTAGATTTCTTGTTTGTACATAAGCATATTGGTTAAGGTTATGTAAGTGCATCTTGTTTTACAGTCATCTCTTTCAATAGAGCTCCAAGTACAGAAAAATTGATATGGCCGAACATGATCGGTCTTTTTTTTCATCTTTTAATGGTGTCGCGCCAAGTGTTGTCCATCAAAATTTTCTGTCAAAAAAATCTATATTATAGCATGATTGCATCTCTTGTTGTTCATTGTCATAATCTTTCTAGAGAAGCTATGGGTAAAAATAGGGAAATTGCAATGGGTCCATAACCTTTTCAGAAAACTACAATACTAAAGACATGCTACAGTATATAGAATGTGGCAGTACTTATAATGTATAAAATTTAAGTTCTTTTCCATAATATTTAGTTTCGTGAGTGTTTATTATACTCCTTATAATGAATAAAATTAAAGGTATTTTCTTTATATTGTCTAGCATTGTGGATGTTAATTATACTGCACAGGATTTGTGCGGAATTTGTGGGTTTTTCTTCCTCGTGTTCAATTCAACCTTAACATATTATACAAGTGTTTATGCAAGTGCAGTGCTTGTAAAAACATTAACTTATTTTGAAAGTAATTGTATAATTGGATAGAAGTGATGATTTTGAGATTTCGATACTATTGGTTTGATTTAGCTGTTTGTACAGTTACGTTTTGAATCTTTAGCATCAACATTTTATTAGCAAACTCAAGTTGATTACTATGGTTCTTAAGGTTAGGGCATATTTTTAATTTACCAATAATTCAAATTCCATAGTAATATTAAATATTAATTGAAAATGAACGTAACATAAATACTAGAATATATAATCACTAAGGAACAAAGGCGGGGATAGCTCAGTTGGGAGAGCGTCAGACTGAAGATCTGAAGGTCACGTGTTCGATCCACGTTCACCGCATTGCTGTTTTAATATTAATTTTTATGTACTCATTTTTCAGATTTTGTTGTCAAGACGTACCAAGAAAAACCAGGGAAACAATAACCATCGTTATAAATAGTTTTATTTTTTCTTCCTCTTGCATCGCGCGACAACATACTGTCCAGTTCACAATATATTTAAAGTTGGCCAAGTCTTTTTTTTTTTTTAACCACCACTTCATAGATTTTTACATTACCCAAAATGTTCGGATTATCCTTTTTGGTTTGCAACCAAAAGTACAACAAATAGCAACATCACTGGTTTCGGTGTCAGCACATGCAATCATAAATACACCGGGATACAGCCATAAAGTCTACAAACTTGAGGTGTGCATCTAACCTTTGGCCCTACAATGTCATGAATTCAAGAAAATCTTCAAGAAATTGTCCAAAAACATATACAACACTCATAATTCTGAAGTTCAACCTGTGGCCAAATGCAATGCAAATCATGCTTTCACAATTTTACTAATACCATAAACTTGTTTCATGTGTATGAATCTTATGTTTCTGAAACTTATATGAAATGAAAAGTTCTATTTAGTCAAATAAAGAGTGTGTTGTAACCCGGGATGTTGAAGAAAGGACCTCCCCAAGGCCCTTTTCAAGCATTCGTTGATAGTCAATCGTTGACTCTTACAGGCAGCAAGAAGCCTGGTCACGCTTTGGTGAACTTCACGCGGTTAAAAGAGGAAACTACAAAATAAAAATAGTTGGAGCACACCCAGAAAGATTCTAATTATGGTAAGTTTCTCCATTATTGAAAACAGATTCCAATAATACTGCTATTACCTAGAAGAAATCGAACTCTAGATATTTGTCACTTTTCTGATCTGGAATAGCTGCGGGAAGAGCAGTCTTCTCGTCCTTTGTTGCTGCTGGAACGGGTAACCTTTCAAACTCGACAGGCTTTGGGATATCGGGAGGGGTGGCACAACGTATCAAAGCCCAATTAACTCCTTCAAAGAATGGGTGCTGCTTAATCTCAGTTGCACCTCGTTTATAAGCTAATCTGTGTTGTGGTTCTTTCACGAGCAAACCCCTGATCAAATCCCTTGCAGCAAAACTAACAACCGGTGATTCTGGAAATCTGAGAGGTTGTCCGACAACATTAAACAATGTGGCTCGATTGCCAGATCCTTTAAATGGAGTTTTGCCAGACAAAAGTTCGTACAGGAAAATCCCAAAAGTCCACCAATCCACTGCACTTCCATGACCTTCACCTTTGATGATTTCAGGTGCCAGGTATTCATGGGTTCCCACGAACGACATTGACCGAGCATTGGTTGGTTCAGCCATCAGCTCAGGTAACGGGCTAACTTGGTTACCAATTTCATTTTTGGGCTTCCCATCCTTTTTGGATTTCCTTGAAAAGAGACGAGGAGAGAAGCATGATGTTGGAACCACACACGATGGCTGAATGCAGGCAGGTTCAATGCAAGCTGGCTGGACACAATACGCAGAATTTTTCCGCAGGGGCTCAGATTCCAATGATGAGGTCTTGACCAATGTTGGGCTGACAACACAACGAAGTGAAAGGTCAAAATCCGAGAGCATTATATGTCCATCGTCCCTCACAAGAACGTTTTCTGGCTTCAGGTCACGATATACTATCCCAAGCATGTGTAAATATTCTAAAGCAAGCAGGACTTCTGCCACATAAAATCTGCCACCAAGTAAATGAAAATAGGAAATGTTAAATGCATTGTATTCAAGATAGACTTCTACCGTGGTAACAAAAAATTTATGATCTAAGATACTCATTAGATCAAAGATGACCACAAGGTGGCGTTATTTTATCCAGTTCTCCTGATATTTGAGGTATTACTAATAATTGATTTGTTATACCTATTGCCACAGATTTTTTTTTTCTGAAACATAAATTTAAGTTTACAAAGTAAGAAATCAAGTATGGTTTGTCCTTATTTCACTTAATATGAACACACCAATACAATTTCATGCCAAAATGACTACTATATCTTGGATTCTTAATGACCTGATAGTTCGAGAAGCTTATTTAATGTCTACGATGTTAATTTCATAAGGATTTTGGACCATATGGAAATGTAGAAAAATACTTACAAGCCTGTACAACATTTCACGTAGTTAAAATTATCAAACAAACTGCAATTTTGACTGAAAGAAGAGGCATGAGTTTCTACTATGATTTGACAAACACTTGATCCTCTTAACATCAAAATAATATTGAGATATATGAAACGGAACTATAAATTTGATAAATCTGCTTTCCAAAGAATGCATCATATGTATTTCAGATAATTTCAAGAATATATATTATATGAGAGAAAAAAGAAGCATGTTAAATTGAAGTTTTCCTTTAAAACTTTAAATATAGTCAGGAAAAAGTCATACTTTACTGCTTGTTCGGAAAAATACTTTCCTGGCTGCCTCTGTCTAAGAGTGTGTAGGTCTCCTCCAGGGCAGAATTCCATTACCAAACACGAAAACTTGTCGGTTTCGAAGTGGGAGTAGAGACTCGGAAGGAAGGGATGGTCCAGGGACTGTAAGATCTCCCTTTCCGTCTGAGCACGAAGAAGCTTCTTACGACCTGCTAGGGATGCTTTGTCCATGACTTTCATTGCGAAGTAGCATTTCGTTCCACTCAACTCTGCCAAATAAACACTCCCAATATCTCCACAACCTAACCTCTTCAGCAGTCTGAAATGGCTCAAACCTAAGACACCATCTCTGGATCGGACTGCTTGAATGGCTTCCCATCTTGAATCATTTGCTTTGTGGGGTTTGCTGACACTGCTGTTAAAACTGCTACATGTGCTCTCGTCACTCACATCACTGCCCGTGCTTTCTCGATATGTACTGTATTTTCCGCTCTCAACAACATCGGCATGATCGCCAATTTTGGCACTTCCACTTGTTTTTACTAGATTGCTTGCACCGTCACTAACATTTGCCAACACAAAACTATTTTTCACGCTCCCGTGCTCAGTTATTTTCTTTCCTTGATCAACAGAACTTTCTTGTGAGCTAATCTCATTTACTTCTGAATCTACAGCCGTTGACACTAGCTCAATATTGGCTGAAGAGATACTTGAATCAGATTTTCCAGACGACAAATTTGCAGACTCTTTAGAATCAACTGAAGATTCATTTTTGCAGTCATTTGGCTCGATTTCTTGCTGAACAACATTGCCTATTTGTTGCATTTCTTGGGAAAGTCTATCACCAGTTTTTGAGGCCATCAAAGAGAGAAATTTACTTCGCTTTTAATTAAATCCAAGAAAATATTGATCCATGATGTCTTCTTGATTACTGTTAAAACGTTTATTCACCACCAATGCTGCCACATAACAAACGTGTTAAATTTAAATAATAACGATTACAGCAAATACTGTCTCAGCCTAGCCTCGAAGAGCATTTCTAAGTAGACAATTCAGATACACAAATTGTGGAACAAGATACATAAAAGTCTTATTGAGCAATTTGACGTGAAAATTCGAATTATGCGAATACCATATCCACATCCAACTCGTCGAGAATCAATCAGTGATGAAGATATTCATGGATCAGAGTTTTAAAAATGCCTGGAAATTGTAACAAATTAATCAAAGTTGAATTTTTGAGGGGGAAAAAAAAAGAAAAAGTTCCAAACTCCCCGTATATTCAAAAAGCTCCTTTTATCAAATCGCGTACGAAAAATAAGAGGGGAAAGAACAACAAAGTGGGCTACAAAAAAAGAGATGGAGACTACACATGTAGAGAACTGGTCAACGAAACAGCTTCATAAAAATACTTTTCATTTTTCTCAACAAAAAGCTTAAAGAATTAAAATATCAAAATCACTTCCAGAAAACCTGAAAAAGAGAAGTTCAGAAAAAGAAAAAGAAAAATAGATGCAGGAATCAAGGGCCACCGAAAAAAGTAAAGATAGCAGTTTCATAATAGCATGCAATAATTTCATATTCATAGTAATCAGAGACTAATTCATGCTAAAATTGTACAAAAATCATATCTTGATACAAAACCCACAATAATTATGCAATTTCCAAGACAGATCCAGAATCAAAAAGAGTATAAACAACAACCCCAAAAGGAGAATCCTGAAACCAAAAGGCACATGCCTACAAGAACCCAGAAAAGAACCCTTACTTGAAAGAACAGAAATAAGAAAAGCACCTAAATTTACAAGTATAGAAGGGCTTAGCTTTGGCAGTGATGAAAAAGAGGGCTATAGAAAGGGAATTCTCTCTGATGACCTGTTTGTCGTTGGTTTTGTATCTGTGACTACAACTAACAAGTGCAGAGGAGAGAGAGAGATGTTTCCAAGTAATATAAAAATTGGCTGGGACCCCACTTCATGGACTATTAGGCGAATCAGAGTTGGAGGGGATGTTGGGGTCAAAACTCAAAGCCGTAGTATAATAACCAAAGACTTTCTTTCTTTTTTTCTTGGAAACAATTGCACCGGTTGATCCCCTACCTCTTAAAGGCTGTTTGGGAGTTGTTTATAATAAATTATAAATAAATAAAAATAAGTATTTATGAATTTCACGATCATATGGATCAAAAGTGATTTGATAGATTATAAATGATAACCAAACAAGGTTTTAGTTTCGATCTAATCATTTATTGAAAAAGATAAAAGGTCGAATCACGATAGAATCAGGTTCAAATTGGTAATTACGAACACGAAATCGATCAATCTTTAATTATTTCAATGTGTCAAAATTTACCTTTTTGGCCTATAATTGAACTGATTTCCAATTTTTCTAGTTGATCAGTGAGGGTCGGGTTTTGACAAGTAATAATTTGGTCATTAAACTTCATATTTGGTTTAACTAAAAAAGTTGATAAAAATTACAGTGCAAATAAAAAAATTGATTTCAAACACACGTTTCATGAAATCAACTCTTCCAACAAGTGTCATTAACTTTTATCAGAATTTACTAAAAAATTGATTTTTAGCTAAAGTAAACAGAGGATAAATGTTAATAAGAGCAAATTAATCTCTAACATTCTTATTATAAATAATTTAAAAATCAATTTGGTTCAATTTTTTGCTAGATGACGATCGGACCATCATGAAAACACATATTTGAAGCAAAAATGAGCTTTATAAAATTAGACAAACGAGTATTACATGATATTTTAACAAAAAAATTAGACAAATTCCAACACTAGAATTATAATGAATGTTTGAGGACTAAATTGCTACTTAATTGCGATCGTTATATTTTTCCTTGTCGACATGTTTTGATTGATGAAATGGATAATATTTGGGGGGAAAGTTAATTTTATTTTATTATTATTATTTTCTACCATGTATTTTGTACTTTTTTAATTATTCAATAATTCATTGTTTTCTGGTCCCATAGCTTTTCGGACGCAGCACGCAGCCCATCCAGGTCTTTCTAAATTAATATATATCCCTTAATTTCTCAATTTTTTATGATAAAAGCAACGGAAAATCCTTGCATGGTCTGAAAGCGAAAACAATCTAACACGACTAGAATACGTGACATCGCGTTACTTAATAATTGGGGCGGAATTTTTAGAATAAAAATAAAAGAGTTGTGGGATATATTTCACAAAATTTAATTGTGAGACCAAAATTGATAATTATAAAAAAAAAATTAAAAATATTGCATAAAATCTTAGCCTCGGTTTGGCCCCCATTAAAATTTTAATCCATTTTTTTCTCACTTCTTTCCGGTCACACATTTTTTAATAAAATAATACTACACGTAAATCAAAAAAAAAATTCTTCTTTTTTAACCACGTGTTATCCGAAAAATTACTATTCCAAAATACATTATTTCCAAAAATCTCATTATAATAGGGGCCAAACAAGGTCGTAGTTTAAAGTTTTTGAACTGAAATTTAGTATGGGGCAGCGAACCCCACTGTCCCCACACTAACTCCGCCCCATGCTTAATAATAGAAAAAAAAAATTATTACATCCGTATTTTCATACTAAATGCTATTATTTATATGATTTTATCAATAAACTATTTTATTTAAATTTTTCTATTTTTTTAATTTTCATTTCTATACGTGTCTCTCTATCTTTATTAGTATAGTCTATAATGATAATGATCGATGACTCAGAAATTCTCAATTGGTTGCCTCTCCCTTTCCCTACCTTATCCCATCTCTTCATGAATCTTTACAAATTCAAATGTTCTAGCTTTGAACTTGCACGAGTTGTCTAAAGTATCCATCGTATGTGATACATTCTCAAGGTAAGACAACCATCGATATACCCACCCACACACCTATCGTAGTTCCTCTAAAAGCCCAAAAAAAAAAAAACCACTCTTTTAGAAATTAGTTTCTAAACATTAATTAAAGTAGCTTTTTTTCAGAAAATACTTCTACAAAAAATAAAAAGAAAGTAGAAATCTTGTCAAATGGACTCTTGACAAGATTTTCTCAGACCAAAACGAACAGTATAAAAACTTTATTGGCATGTTGTAAATCTCCAAGGTGCATTATGTCCATAGAAGTGAGCCTTATCGCTATACCTAAATGTTTCCTTGAAAGACAGAGAAGCAGCATCAGCCTAGCTCCCAAATGCCATGTTGTGATGAGACAATGCAATTACTCGTCAGTCGTCAATGGCCTTATAATCTACCGTATGCGTGCGTGCGTGTCAGATATGTGTGTGTGTGTGAGAGAGGGAGAGAGAGAGGGGGGGGGGGGGGGGGGGGCAAACTTCCATAAATAAATGATCCCATATTGGTAATTTATGAGTAATTAATTCTACCATGGAGAGAGCCGTTTATCAAAAAAAGGTTAAACCCCAACCTTGAGGGCCCCCCACCGACCCTGCCCTGAGCCATTGTGGAGGAGGTAAATCGCAGGATGTGCCTCTCAGGAGCCAGGGTGGAGAGCTTATGGATAGGCCTTGGGCTTTTAACCCTATGGTAACTCCCGCTTGCAACAAAGTCAATTCCACCTTGCGGGGAATCGAACTCTGCACACTACCGCGCTGAGCCCTAACCGCCCTCCCCTTTGCCACTGGGAGATATGCCCTGGGGGCAGAGCCGTTTATCTACGATGTCGGGAGTGGGGCTTTAATTATTGAGTCCGTGGCTGTGAAAGTAAAGCACGAAGGAGCAGTAGACATGAACCAACCAACAGTATAGAGGTCCCAACATCATCCTCATTATTTTCATATTTATTACAATAACAAATAAGTTAGTTGAAATTCATTACCATTCAATTCCAATATTAAGACATTCCTCGTTATTGTTTATACCGAATAAGATACATGCCACCATACACCACCAATTCTTACAAAATTTGAGGTCGGCTACTCGACTATGTAATTTAGCCTAGTTGGATGATGTGATATATTCGTCAGTTAGTAGTATTGTTAGACTGTCTCTGGGAGAGCAGTTTAAGGCCAAACAATTGATTTTCCAACCGTTAGAAATGAAAAAAATGTCCATTTTTTGCTTAAAATTTGCTGAATAGCTCTACCAGACAGCCCCTTAATAAATAACAAAGTAGTGAGCACAGTATCGTCCAACATAATCAAATAATCAAATATTTAGTAAGTTTAAGAGTCTAGATAGGCTTGTAAAATACGCTTATTATGAGTGTGTTTGGTGGGGATTTTTGGAGGAAGAATTGATTTTTAAATAGTGATTTGATGGGAAATGTGTGGTTGAAAAAGAAGAAAAAAGTATTGATGTGATGGAAAATATTATTTTATTGAAAAATGTGTGGTTGAAAATAAGAATTGATTTACTGTAGAAAAGGAGAATCTGTACCAAACATGCCCTATCTAAAATAATTAGATAATACTTTATTTTTATTTTTTCATTAGTTAAACGATACTGAAATTAATATAAAAGGTAGTTGGAAAAATATAAATAAAATTTTATTTTTTTAAATGTTCACAGATTTTGTAAACATAGTGAAGGATTTGATTACCTAGCTACCAAACATCTGATTTGAAAGAGTTGGAATGACTAAGGAATCAATTTTGGCAAGTTTGTGTTTTGTTTGGTTTGGTTAGGTTAGGTTTCTTGTCGTGTCAATGTTTGTAGGCTCAAGTCACCATCCAAGTCTTTGGTCCTTCTCGTATATGTGATGGCTGAATTATGGAGTTTTGGGCACTTTTTTATCTCAAAAATAAGACTATAGATACAATAGATGTAAAATGAAAAGGTAAATTAACATGTGAAAGTTGAGGTCGAATTAAAGTCCAACTAGTGGTCGAGCATGTATAAAATTATATTATTTTTCTCTATCTTTTATTTTTCATAACTTCCCTCCAAGTTATTATATTATTTTCATCTATTGAAAATTGAAATACTTTGAATGTATTAAACTCACTATTTATTTTAAAATATTTAAGAGTCGCCTGAAACATAATTTTAAGAGTTGACTCTTTAAAATAAATACAATGTTATGTTTAAAAAGTCTCTTAAAGATGTTCTAAGGATCAACGACTTAGTTAACTAATGAAGTTTATGTTAAAGTGGAAAGAATATATATAGGAACGGGCCATTTCTCAAGAATATGAGTTAAAATGACTTGACAGTACTACTTTGATATAGAACCTACATATTGATGCACATGATATTGATAGTCATGCTTCGAAAAGTATTTAGGGTCCGTTTGATTGCAAATGTGAAATTTGGGTATAAAGAAAATGAATTACAAAGAATTAAATTACCTAAACTTTGTTTTGTTGGGAATTGTAACTAATTGTTTCTGATTGGTATAATTTTCCACCTGAAAAATGTTGAAAGTTTGATGCATGTTTGGCATCTTTTTTCATGAAAATTATCGATTTAAGTGATAATTTTTTTTACCATTGGATCTAGAATTTATTCTAATTGTCAAAAAAAAAAAAAAAAAAATTACCATACCGAATACCATTCGTTTGTCTTTTTTGTATGAAACTTGTCAATAAAAGTAATAAATTTTTTTACCATTGTATCTAGAATTTTTTCCAATTGTCAAAAACAAAAAGGAAGTAACCTGAAAAACCAATTTCGATAAAAGCTTAACAATATGATTCGCTTTTCTAATCAACATGTTGCTAAATTGGAATTCAAATCGAACCCTAATTTTCCCAGTCAAACTAATCTATCCCGTTCGACTGTGCTAACATTGACAAAATTTAGATAGGTAAGCTTCGGTTTACCAATAAAGTTTTTAAACCTTTTTGAGTATAAATACATTAAATTATTCTATTAAATTCGGGTAAATGCCATTCACAAAGCTCCATGCATGGATATGCGAGCTACCCATAACTCAACACATGCAACCTTTGAATGAACAGCTAAATTTTAATCTGATTTTCGTCGTTAATTTCACTATGATTGCTCATCCCGACACGTGTCAGCTAATCAATGGTGATCCCGCCTTTTGATTTTCTGAAGAATTTACTTATTTATTATAGTTGATTCTTTTTTTTTTAATTAAATTATTCAGTGGAATATATTCTTTTAAGCAGCACATGGCAAATTGCAACACGCTTGTTTTGTCACCAGCACATATTGCGGGATATATTTAAAAAATATGTATATATAAATTCTTATATTTATTTCACTACATGTGTGGGTGGGAGTATACGCGACAAGGAAAAATAAATAAAAGCGAAAACGAACATGAAGGCAGAAAGAATCTGAGACAGTTCTAGACAAAGAATAAAACTATTTAGCAGTTTTGATTAGATAGAATTAATTTTTTTAAAAAAATATATATTTATTATAAATTTAATCTAGTACAATTTACCAAATGCGCCATATAAGGATTAAAGTATAACAAAAATGGCTAGACAGGCTAACTCTATGTGCAAGAAAACCTCATGCCATAAAGCAATCAGGGTTGGACTTGAGGCGAGGCAAGTGAGGCCCTTCTCTCCTCTCAGCCCAACATCAAAGGGACCCATAAATCTTGGATTTTATTATTATTATTATTATTATTTAAAATTAACTATTTAACATGGGAAAAAAAAAAAAATCATATCTCAGCTATTAAGTATGTCGGTGATTGGGACTGAGCGGTGAATAGTATAATTTAAAACGTTTTTTTTTTTAAATTGAAAAACAACTCCTCATGTAATTTATCACTTATCGGAGCAAATAATTTGAATTCTCACCGCCAAAATTTGGTTAATTGAATTTGTGATCAGTTCCGATAACTGGGGTCGAAAAACTCAATGACATGTGATTGTATCTTTTGAATTTGTAACATGTGACATGTACCCTAATCCAAGGACATGTGACCAAATCTCTTGGATATATGATATGTGATATGAGTCAATGGTTTGTGACACATTCTTTTGAATTCGTGACCTGTGACCTATGCACTTGATGTGTGACCTACGACCTAATTCAACGGTTTGTGAACAAATCTCTTGGATCCATGACCAAATTTCTTGAATTAGTAATATGTGCCCTGTTACATGTGACCTTGACTTGAACCAATGACAGGTGAACAAATCTCTTTGATCAGTAACCTGACCCAATGACCCGTGACCAAATCTCTTTTATCTGTAATCTGTGACCTATGCACTTTGACATATAACCCGTGCACTTTGATGCGTCACATATACAAGATATTTGGTCACAGAAACTCAATTGACTTGTGACCTACACACCTCTACCATATCCACTTGTGGACATTGATCCACCACCAACACTCTACCACAACCACCACTATAACACACCACTATGAAGTTTGTCTCAGTTCTTGAAAATTACATGTCCGACACTGAAAGCCACTGCATAAAAAAGTAACAGTGTAGCCGCTAAGCGTACATCAAACAAATATAGCACAAGACAATAATAAGCACACAATGTGCACAATCTAGACTAGGAAATAAGTAGGGAACATAAATTAAGAACATTAATGAAGAACTTCACCATGGATAAGTCGAATAAGATGAAGCTCCTAAGTTATGTAAGCATTCTCTGCCTCCTCCCGATCATGTCGCACTCTCTGTTTGCCTTTAGTATCTCTTCCTTTCAATGCTGCTGAGTTTGGCATGGCAGCAACAAGTGTTAGTACAAGTGTACAACAACTTCAACAACCTCAGTTGTTAAGAGGCTTTCTGTCACCAATTATTTTTTCTCAAACAATAGCTAATAAAGCAAAAGAAGTTACATTTTAGAAACAACGCATTGAACCAATATGGGGAAAGAGAGATCAGAGTAAGGATACTAAAAACCAGAATAGATAAACATGTATTCTGTTTGCAGAGCAGCTGACAAGAAAACTTGAAATAACGACACTCAAAATTGCACGCATTCACAGGTACCGTTGTTCTGCATAAACTAAAACATTATACGTAATGCAGCAAAGGAAATATTGTGTTTATCCCTAGTTATAAATAACAAGAAGAATACAGCTGCTTATGTCGTTTGCGACCCAACCCAAACCAAATCACTTCCTCCACACCCGTGCGCCCACCCAACCCCACCTCACCCTCGAGAGAAAAGAATATGCAAAGGAAATCTTTCAGCCAAACCAGTCAGACTTATCAAAATTAAGCTGCCCAACTTTTTCGAATTTCATCACTTCTGTCAATATTGCACTAGGATTCCGAGGCATGAGCTTGAGTAAACCCAGTATAACTCTTCTCAACTTAAATGCAATGAATATTCCTAGAAGGCAGTGCTATTAAGACCTTCGCACAGCTGATCCCGTCGATGTAATTTTCTGAGAGAGACGGACTTGAAAAGAGGGAGGGGGGATTCTTGCACGAGTTGCATAATAACACACAGAAGATCAAGACCTTCAAAATGAATAACATACCATGAAAATACTACTTTATTATGATAAAGATTCCGATTCTCCTCAGCAGCCTTTGCCTTGCACTGACTGCTATCCCATGCTCGCTCATTCTATAAATACTGGACATCGCTATCATCATCCTCATAATTAGAGGATTCGTCATTTCTTGGTTTCATTATATTATTGAAGTGAAATGATGATTCAATTTCCATCTCTTCAATGTCCATGGAGGCATAGTTCATCTGCTCTTCAAATTTCTCATCTGAACAATTAATTAGCCACGCAAGCGAATATTTCACTCCCTTCTTGGCAACCATCTTATGTCTTGGCTTAATAGTCGATTCCAATCCATAAGTGAAGAAAGCTGGGAACATAATCAAATCATCCAATGGCCTACCCATTGAGGTTTTGAAGTAATCATAACTGAGTTTCATGATTTCATTATTTAAAGCTACTGGGGACACCCCACAACCATTTTCTTCATTTGTTCTCAGGAAAATCTGCATTCCTTGAGGAAATCCACGTGCTTCACTATTGCTCTGTCACTGAGGCTGACGATCCATGGCATTTTCTCTACGACTTTCCCAAATTTATCTGGAGCCAATCCAATAACGGAATTGAGGAACCCTATCGGTTGAGAAGCTTCGTCTCCAGATTCCTATGTTTTCAGAATACTGAAGGACAACAACAGAAAGTGATGTTTGCATAACATGATACTCTGAAAGGGATTTGAGATTAGGTTTCACCTGCTCCTCAAGTCCAAATCCAAGTATGTGAGGCCGCATCTCAATCAATCTAGCAACAGCTAATCTTGGTATCCCCAAGCTTTCGAGATATTTCACAAAAGGTTTGATCGACCTACTTGCATACCCAATATCTCCGGGTATTCAGTTAATAACCCACCAATCTCTCGTCTTGCTACCCCTATTCCAATCAAATGAGCCACCGAAGTACTCGTGGTGCCCTCAAGCTTAAATCCCAGAACTTCTGGGTACTTCTCCAAAACTCTAGGAATGTCATGAGGCTTAATGTCCATGCCTTGAAGATACTTCACAACAGGTGCAAGGTCTACAACAAGACTAGCATGGAGGACTTGTGGGTACCGATGCAGAAATTCTGTAAAAGTAGATTTTCTAACTCCCAGTTTGCCTAGGTAATCAAGCACAGGAATCATGTTTTTCTTTACACTGCAGCCAAGGACAAGAGATTTGTGAAGGAAGTCCACACGCTCTTGCATAACCTCAACAGTGACAGGAAGATCCAACCCATCATGTTCATCCGGTACAACACCAATACTCCTAAAGAACTCTTAAACACGGGTGCGGTTGGCTATCATCTCACTCTCATCTGTAATAAACTACGATGGGTATACAATGAAGCAGAAGTAACTTGTTCCCGCTTCCTATTGAATTTATATTCCTTGGACACACGTAAGTCTGTTGCACTAGACGAAAGAGTTCTCCCAGTAGCAGAGAATTGCGGTCTAATAATCAATCCATGTCTCTTCTCAGTATAACTTGAAATGCACAACGAGTTGAAATCAATCAGGGTTCGTAGTATGTAAGGGTGGTAACTCATAATGTACAGGCAAAAAATGGGCTTCGTGATGCTAGCGTGGCTTACAATATTCATGTTCTATTAAGAAATTTATAAAATCAAACTATCGATTCATTATAAGCAACTTAAATTAAACCAGAAACTGAATAGCACGATGCAGAAACAATTGAGCCTAGCCTAATACGCACACAGAGCCTACTCTAAAGTATATTTATGAAGTGTAAAAACCCAAGTCTTTAATGAACAATAATCAACTTAAAAAAGACAGTGGCTAGCAGATAACTGAAAAAAATTAGAACAAGAAAGAAATTAATTTGACGGGTTAACACAACGAACAATAATCTACCCTAAATTGAATGCAATTATTACCCACCTAGGACCCCAGAAAATTTATAAAAAAATTACATACCTTGAAAATACGTAAAAAAGAGCAATCTTTTGAGTTCTATACGGTCAAAAACTAGGGAAGGAGAAGATAAAACACGCGAAAAAAATTACCTGAGACGCCAATAGTGAGGGTAAGTGGGTAACTGTAAATTCAACTCCGTTAATAATTCAAGAAAGTGCGACCCTCTTTGCGGGTGCGCACGCGAGAGAGACTGTGTTTACCACCAATTGAGGCGGTCGGCGAGTGGTGTTGCATCGAGAATGTCTGAGCTCTGTGACATCTAATGCGTGAAAGATGATGGTAGCACTCGGTCAGTGAATTAGATTTTTGTCTCATCATTGCGTGTCAAATTGCTCTGGCAGGATTAAAATCGCTTTGGCGAAGGTCAAAAACGTGCAACTGCAACTTTTCTGAACTTGAAAGTTCCCGTCCTATGAAACTTTTACTTCTGTTTTTCTTTTAATTTATTTTTTATATATAATACAAAGTTATCATTTTACCCATTTTAAAATTAATGAAAATAGTGAAAAATTTTGAGTGATCATGATGAAATGTTATTTGAAATTAGATTGTCATGATGAAACGTTATGTGAAATTAGATTGTCATGGTGAAATAAAATTAAATTGGGTAGCTATTGTGACACTAAGGGGGTGTTTGTTTGGGATTCTCAAATTCTACAGTAAATCAATTCTCATTTTCAACCACACATTTTTCAATAAAATAATATTTTACATTACATTAATAATTTTTTTTCTTTTTCAACCACGCATTTCTCATTATATCACTATTCAAAAATCAATTCTTCCCCCAAAAATCTCAAACAAACACCCCCTAAATATAAAGTTGAGTGCCTATTGGTGGATTTAACCATATTCTTGTCGCTCTTAAAAAAAGAAAAAAAATGCCTTTTCTCTTACATCTATCTTTCTCATAAATTAATCTTTTATTAATTCAATTGACATTTTTTTTATTTTCAATTATCAAACAGAACTATATATGTTCAATATTAATATTTGTATCATATTATAACCTGAACTTAAAATAAATAAAAGATGTAGAATAATAATAAATATCATCATATATTATTTTACTTGAATTACTGTAAAAAATTATTTATTGAACATAACTTATTTATTACATGACGACAGCTAATATTTTCTTTTGTCCATTTCATCGTAATGGAAAAAATTTCAAGAAGTTTTTTTTGCTGTTTTTTTTTTTAACACGTTACTAATTCATTAAAATTTATTTTCTACTTTTTTCATGTTATAATTTAAAGAGATGATAAATTTTAGGAAAAATTGTAACCACGGTACCAAATATTTCATTTAGTTGCAGACTTTGTCCAAACCTTTCATTTGTACCACCCATTGTATCAAACATTTAAAAAACTTGCATTCAAAGTTCAAATGGATGGAAACTGTTACTTTGACCTTTAGTTGACTAAAGAATTGACATTGACCATAATTTTGACTAGTTTTAAAAGAATAAATGGTAACTTTATATTTTATATAACAAAATAATTGAAATAAAAAAAAAAATCCAAACCACACATACCCACCCTATCCAAACCTAAAACTTTGTTATCTCATTTGCCTTTCCCACTTTCATCCCAAAATCAAAACTAGAAAATGCAGAGGATGTGAAGTAAGAATATAGATAAAGACAATAAATACGAAATGAAAGTGGAAAAGGTTCACAAAAGAAAATGGTATCAGTAAATGATTGAAATTGACAACTTTGAAACTCTGCGCATTTAGTATTTCTTAATATATAACTTGAAGGCATCGTTCCCCCAATCCAATTATTTTCTCTTCCATTTTCTTTGTTGATTCTAAAATTGAACCACTAAAGCCATGCAACTCGGGGGTTTGAAGAGTTGAAATTTCTCCAAAATCATAAGCGATCTCATCCAACACTCTGCGATAGCTAAACGAAATGACTAGGCACACGAGTCTCTGGAAGTGGATACTGTGAGCTCTCCAGCATTTTAGATTAATGTTTTGAAATAGAAAAAATTTTAATTTAAGAAATCCTCCTTCGTTTGGTTCCCACTCTCCACAAAAGCAAGGCACTTTGTTTCAATTTCAGCTCTTTAAGATTTGGCATCGAACCAATAATGTGGTGTTTTAGAAAATTCATCAGCCACCCGATTTTAAGCATTTCACCTCCATCTCACTCAACATATCGGCATCCTTATCCTCGTTCATCTTAACTAAATAAAAGGTTTGGGCAAAATCTTTAACTAAATGAAATATTTGGTATCGTGGCCGCAATTTTCCCTAAATTTTATAAACTTCACATTAAAAATCTTTTAAAGAAAAAAAATGTATTTAATAATAAAACATAAGCTTCTAGTAACTATAATTAAATTTTAAATAAATAAAAAAAGCAACTAAATAGACGGTGTTTGATAACATATAACCCTTGTTTGATCTTTATTTTTTTCAAAATACGTTTTTTTATCTTTTCTTTTGAATTCCACATTTTTCAATAAAATAATATTACACGCAAATTCAATTTTTTAATCACATAGTTTCTATCAAAATGTTATTTAAAAATGTATTTTAGGAGAATAATGTGGCTTAAATGGGAGAGTTAATCTACTTGTACATAAGAGGTTGACGACCTCTCACATGCGTGCGGGATCCGCATCTTTAAAAAATTCAAAAAAAAAAAGTGGACTCCCATGTGAGAGGTTGTCAATTTCGATTGTCAACCTTTTATGTACAAATTGCATGGCTCTAAAAGGGGTGTTAAATTTTCAAATTCTTTGACACGGAATACTTGCTTTTGAAAACTTTGTTAACTCCTGTAGAATAGTTAGAAGTACAAGTAGGTCATAGTCGCAAAATTTAATGGGCCTGTCAATTTTGACCCAATCCATTACACATTAGTACACAACCTCCACCTTTGACTATCAACAATGGTCCAAAACTTCAAACTGCCAAAATTTGGTATCTTTCGACTTTCAGCACTGAACTTGGGCATTTTGCGGAAGCATGTAATGCGTTTAAAGCATTTTAAAATGAATTAGTCTAAATGTATCGAGGTCCATGTGTATTTAAAAATTTCGACTTGTGGTCCCCACCTCCTAATGTGAGTGTGGTGTAAAAAATTTGGTGCGTTATTGAAAATTGCAAATTTTACAAAATATATAAATAATTGAGAATTTTATAAAATGTGCGAATTAAATAATATACGAGCAATAATAATTAATCAAAAATAAGTATAATGAAATTTATCAATTATTTTGTCCAATTTATCTTCTTTTCTTTGACATATTATATCGAGATCGTCATTTGCGTAAAGAGTGAATTGCCTATTTAGTCACTGAACTTTCAGCCATGCTTCCAATAGGTCACTGAACTTTAAAAATCACGCAATTAGTCACTAAACTTTGCCAAACGTCATGCCAATAGTCACTCGGCTCACGGCTGTTAACTAATTTGACAGAATTGTGACTTGTCCGATGACGTGGCGTGCCACTCAGATGGTGAATGCCAAATGGACGAATTTTTTACACAGTTGGCATTTTTAATAAGGAAAAAAAGAAAAATAAAAACCTCTGAAACCAAACTGGAGTGAAGCCGAGACCATTCTCTAATGCAAATCCAATTTTTTTCTTCTGTTTGATGAAATGCAGCAATTGAAGCAATACCCACAGCCGTTTTCTCATGAATTTCATGTTGGTTGGTCCAATTTGTAGGTTGAAGCTGTGGAGAAGCATCAATTGAAAGGGCGATTTCTTGTGCAAATTTCATGCGAAGCTGCTTCTTCCATATGGGGGCAAAATTGGAGATGACCCATAGGTGCATTAGGTGCACCTTGATGAGGCGATCCTAGTGGAGGTGGTCATCGATCGTGAATCGTCTCGCCGGCGCCGGAAATCAATGTAGGTGGTCCGAGTTCGCTGCTTTTGGGAAATTGGCTTGGAATTTTTATTTTTTGTAGTATTTGATGGTATGAAGACATATGTAGGTGCGTATTGAGGAGATTAATCGATCTGGAGGTTGTGTTGGGCATGGGTGTTGTCGGTAGTGAAGATTCCGGCCAGTTTTTGTTGCGTGGGCAGCCTATTTCGGCTTGAATTTCCGGCCAAATCGGTTGGTGTTATGGCCGGAGCTTGGGTGGGTTACGAAGAGGGAAGTGAGGGCTTCAAGGTGGTATGTTGATCCGACGTCAAGGTGGCCGGAGGGTGGAGTTTTGGTGGTCCAAAGTGGTGGCGGAAGTGAAGATTCTAGCCACACAGCCTATTTTGGCTTGAATTTCCGGCCAAATCGGTTGGTGTTATGGCCGGATCTTGGGTGGGTTGCGAAGAGGGAAGTGAGGGCTTCAAGGTGGTATGTTGATCCGACGTCAAGGTGGTCGGAGGGTGGAGTTTTGGTGGTCCAAAGTGGTGGCGGAAGTGAAGATTCTAGCCACACAGCCTATTTTGGCTTGAATTTCCGGCCAAATCGGTTGGTGTTATGGCCGGATCTTGGGTGGGTTGCGAAGAGGGAAGTGAGGGCTTCAAGGTGGTATGTTGATCCGACGTCAAGGTGGCCGGAGGGTGGAGTTTTGGTGGTCCAAAGTGGTGGCTCTAAGGTGGTTTAGGGGTTGATTTTTATTTTTTTGTTTTTTGGTTTTTAATTTTTTTTAAAAGAATTCAAAATGCCAACTGTGTAAGAATTCCGTCCAATTACTTAACGGAGTGAGCCGAGTGACTAATGGCATGACGATTGGCAAAGTTCAGTGACTAATTGCATGATTTTTAAAGTTCAGTGACCTATTGGAAGCATGGCTGAAAGTTCAGTGACTAAATAGGCAGTTCACTCTTGCGTAAAATATCGCTCATAATCCACTTAAAAAATATCAATATTCGATATAAAATTACGAGAATGTCATCCATAGATCCAATTTTTTGACTCGCTTGCTTTTTTTATTAGGAGTAATAAAGAAAGAAAAAAAACGTTGTAGTGTTCTGATCAAATTGCACTGCGTACGAAAATTCTTAGATGGGCAATAAATAAGTTAAATGGATCAAACAAAACGGCTAATATTTTCCTACTTATGAAGTATCTCCACCAACCCATCCATTGACATGTCCCGTTGTCATTGGTTTTCGATATTTTCCATGTTAGGTAAATTGTCACATGTACCCTCCTTTAAATTAGAAAAACCTTCTGCCATTTTCTTACCAGGGGTGGCACCAATGTCAATTTGCACAAATTGTATCGTATAGTTGGGTTTCAGCCACATTATTTTGGAAGAATGTATGGTTGAAAACGAAGGAAAAATTATTGATGTGATGAAAAATATTATTTTATTGAAGAATGTGTGGTAGAAAATGAGTAGAAGAATGACAGCTCAAACATGGGTATAATTGGAAAAAGGAAAAGAAAGTAGGACCAAATACAATATTTTATAGCCTCCAAAGTGGATGCATGTGAGTGTACATTCACAATAAAATCTGGCGGACCCAAGTGCATTTCATCTCTTTCAATTCATTAGGATTCTGATTTTCGCATACACTTTCATTTCCTCTCCTTTGTCTTGTATTATTGGAATAGGAGTGTGATGGCAAATCTGAATGGGCCGACTTCGGATATGAGAACAGAATTCTTGAAGGTATACTCTGTTTTGAAATCTGAGCTGTTGAGTGATCCAGCTTTCGAATGGAATGATAATTCTCGCCAATGGGTTGAAGAGGTGAGTTTTATTTTGTTTTGTACAATTTATTCGCCGGTGCAAGAAGATTCTACTGAATATTTGTTTTATTTTGATACCAAAAGTGAATTTAAGTAGTTAAATTATGGAATAAATTTTGTTTATTTAAGATCTAAAGTTTTTCAGAACTTTGCAAAATAGCTTAATTCTTTATTATATGCTATGCAATTAAAATGATAGAACGGGACTGGTTTGAGGATGATCCAATTAGAGAACTAGAAAAATCATGAATTCCTTCCAACCCTTCCTGATTTCGAGAAGAAAATAATAT
Source organism: Fraxinus americana (assembly GCA_035079005.1). Taxonomy (NCBI): domain Eukaryota; kingdom Viridiplantae; phylum Streptophyta; class Magnoliopsida; order Lamiales; family Oleaceae; genus Fraxinus; species Fraxinus americana. The sequence continues at coordinate 4,270,350 of CM068713.1, read as the reverse complement.
ATAATTTTGGAATTTTTTTTTTAATTGTAGGGTTAGGTGGGATGGGTTATTGAAATTTTACACAGAAGATACAAATGAGTGGAATATATTTGTAGGATTATGGATGCTAATCTTTTATGCAACATATTTTGTCTCTGTAATTGGTAACAGTTACTCTTGACAACTTTAATGGTGTGCTGTATGCAATAAAGCAATAATTTAATGCAATTGGCGCAATTTATACCCACCTACAACATGATTCCTCTGACTTCTAGACATATTGATAAGCTCTCCACTTTCATTCATTTTTAAAATCTATTTGCCTTTCTCTCTTTTCTCTATCCTTTTCCTTTCATTTTGACCATTGCAAGACTATTTTTTGAAAAGTTCGCCAAAAGAAATAGCTTAGAATGGAAGGAGATTCGTATTTTTATACTAGTTTACCTTGTTTTGCTTTGTTACCAATGAGCACTTCAGCGCTATTTATAGTTCCACCTTCTTGACATGGATGTTGAAGATTCATTTACTCTTGTAGTAGAAAGTGATTCTCTAAATTCTTCAACCAAAATTTCTAAGATATTGACTAAAAGACTCTTACTCCTCCCTACAATATTCTAGATGAAATAAGTTTGACTTGAGACAGTTTTTATTATACAAAGAAACCTATTTTGGAAAAACTTTGTGCCAAAAACGTGCATTAATTCTCTACCAAGAAGAATTATTTATGGCATCACAGTTTTTAGTTTGTGCACATAATTATATATTAAATCTAACTTAAACCTTGAAACTGCTCCTAATATGTTCATTAACTTGTGACGATTTTGCTTAGACTAAAGTGTTATGGTATTGTTTAAACATAACTTCTTCATTCTTGTTGACAATATTAATTATATGTTTGTGCGTGCGTGCGTGCGTGGTACTGGGGGTATGTAAATAGACATGTGGCATGTCAATTCATAATTATATGAACAGAGTTTCAACTTCTCTCGAATAATTATTAGAACATGACTGTATACACACACTATTCTTAGTTATGCAAATATTTGTCGTTCCTGATTTGATCTTTCCTATATCTGTGGCAGATGCTGGACTACAATGTTCCTGGAGGTCAGACACATGCCATTTTACTTATTTGAAGAGCTTGATGTTTTGTAAAGAAGCATCCCGTGCTAATATTGCCAGAATGAATTGTGATTTTCAGGGAAATTAAACCGAGGCCTGTCTGTTATTGATAGCTACAAGCTGCTAAAAGAAGGAAAAGAGCTAACAGAAGAGGAAATCTTTCTTGCTAGTGCTCTTGGCTGGTGTATTGAATGGGTATGTCAAACACAATTTATGATGCCATGTGCGTAGTTTCACATTTGTTTGCAATTGCATGTTTTCATGCACAAAATTCTCATATTTACACGTTGACGAAATTTACAGCTTCAGGCATATTTTCTTGTCCTTGATGATATTATGGACGATTCTCACACTCGTCGTGGTCAACCATGTTGGTTCCGGGTTCCAAAGGTATTTGCAAAACTATTTTGATCTCCTGTTAGTATGGCCCACAGTTTTGTCTCCTGCAAGACATTATCTTGATAAATTTTATGTTTTAGGTTGGTCTGATTGCTGCAAATGATGGGATCATACTTCGTAACCACATCCCTAGAATTCTCAAGAAACACTTCAGAGATAAGCCTTACTACGTGGATCTATTGGATTTGTTCAATGAGGTAACTGACTAGCGAGGACTTCATTTGATTGTATTTCTTGTCAAGATATTCTGAATTTAATTTGTGTTCTGCTTGTAGGTTGAGTTCCAGACTGCTTCAGGACAGATGATAGATTTGATTACTACTATTGAAGGAGAAAAAGATCTGTCAAAATACTCATTGTCCCTGTGAGTCAAATTTTCTGTTGAATCATTTGACATTATCATTGTGCAATATATATGCAGGAACAATTTTTGGGTTTTAACTATATTTCCTTCTTGGTATAAAGTATTATATGTACCAATAAAGACCTGTACAAATCTTGTACATTTAGTGCATGTTTGGTCTGGACAATGGGATAAAGAATCATACCTGTAGGCATGGTGTACATTTAGTGCATGTTTTGTGCAGCACTAGACAGTGAATAGAGATGTATGCATATCACTGGAGACCTGTTGGAATGGTGCACGTTTAGTGCATATTCGGTGCAATTTGGATAGGGCTGGACTCTTTAGTAACCAAGATTTTAACTTTTTTTTGTTCTCAATATTGTCTAGTGCTATCCAATCCTTCCTACCAAACATGCCATATTGTCTTCATAAACTTCATCGAAATTCTGGGTCCTTGTGTACGCTGTTTCATGCAAGGGTTTTCAGTTTAGGACTCTCATAGATCTTATTTGATGGCACTTATTTTGACAAATAAGTGGTAATGTCAGCATTTCAATGGAGCTCAGACCTGGAATGCATCACTTTGTTTCCCGATTTTCTTTTTGCAATTAATAAATTGAATTTGTTCAATCTTGTGCAGTCACCGGCGTATTGTTCAGTATAAAACTGCTTACTACTCATTTTATATTCCGGTGAGTAAGGAACTTGTTTGGATCCATTTCTTAATATGGAACTGAAATTGCAGTTATTGACTTGTTCAAATTTTATGTTGCCTTTATGTACGCAGGTTGCCTGCGCATTGCTCATGGCTAATGAGAACTTGGACAACCATGTGGATGTGAAAAACATACTTATTGACATGGGAATTTACTTTCAAGTACAGGTGAGTTTTTCCCATATAAGTAGATTCATAATCAGAAACGTACTAGGATGAGAATTTTTCAATTTCTCCAAGATTTATTTCCAAGCAGACTGTTTCTATTTTTAACACAGCAGGGCAGTGTTCATTAGTTATTATGTGCGGTGTGCGTGCAATAGATCAATGTTACGAGAAACAGTATTGGTTCATAACATGGTTTTTGTATCTATCAGGACGACTATTTGGATTGTTTTGGTGAACCTGAACGGATTGGGAAGGTGAGTTCCTCCAGGCAAAATTTTCTGCTAATCAATATTTTCAACATTTTGTTTGCTGTTAGTTCTTACCTCATTCTTCCATTATTCATTATCATCAGATTGGGACCGATATTGAAGATTTCAAATGTTCTTGGTTGGTTGTAAAAGCCTTGGAACTTTGCAACGAAGAGCAAAAGAAAATTTTATTCGTAAGAACAAAATTTTCCAGTATGCATACCATTTTAAATTTTTAACCCCATCAGATTAAAATACGTTCAATTACAACTGCATTTATTACAGGAGCACTACGGAAAGAAAGATCCTGCTGATGTTGCTAAAATCAAGGCCCTCTATAATGAGCTCAATCTGCAGGGTGTGTTTGAGGAGTACGAAGGCAAGAGCTACGAGAAACTCACTAGCTCTATCGAAGCTCACCCGAGCAAAGCCGTGCATGCTGTGTTGAAGTCCTTCTTGGGCAAGATTTACAAGAGACAAAAGTAAGAGAAGTACAAGAATGATATATGCAGAGGAAGTTTGGACGGATCTGTATTTATGTTTTATTAGTTAGGGAAAAGATTTCCCTTCAGCGCACTGCTTTATTTAAGATTATAACATCGTGAAACTATCCTTAATTTTTCTACATGGATGTAGAATGATTGATTATGTTTTTTGTTTTAAGAATCTTGGAATTGAATTTCTAGTTATTTTTGATGGATGATCTTGTTTCCCTTATTGCACAAGTAGTTTCTTGTTTTTTTCATTTTCATCTAACCTCTCTTCGAGGTCGAGACGATCATTAGCTTGCCTTAAGGCGTATGTTTAGTAGGATAATTAGTGGGAGACGAGTAGAAATGAAAGTAAAGTCACACCTCGTGTAATTTTTGGACCACTTGAAAAAAGTAATCCAAGCATTAAAAGACTAACATAAAGTCAATAAAGAAATAAATTTGAAGAAATAATAAACATGATTAATAAATAAAGATGTTGAAATATTATTCATCAGTTTTTGATGTGTTTTTCATAAATCTACGATCCTTATATCATAATAAAAAAAAAATATTTCTAGTAGAAAATTTGTCTTTTTGAGAAATCATTAAGTCGCTGTTTGGTGGGGATTAAAATAAGATTTTTAGTAAATTTTGATAGAACATGATGAAATATGTAGTTAAAAAGTTGTGAAACCTATAAAATATACAATTAAAATTAATTATTAATTTTGACTTAATTTGAAATCAAAATTTTAATTGGTATCAAACGGGAGCTAAATCATAGAGAAATAATGCTATGTGTACACCTTGTGATGTACACAATGCATTACCCCCCTCCATGTGAGGGGGTGTAATGCATTGTTTACATCATTGTGTACACATAGCACAACCCATCATCTAGAAGCAGTCACGAGTGTTGCCATTTGTTTAATGGGGACTAAATGCAAATGGTCAAAAATTAATTAAAACTGGAGCCATCAGCCGCCTTTCACTATATTTCGTTTATTAGCTGATATAAACAATGACACAAGGGAGAAAAAGATGTTCATAAAGACATTTCGTTTATATTATGCTCTCTTAAAAAAATAAAATGAATTTTTTATGTTATCAAGCTCCTGTTCGAGTCACATTATTTTTTTCATTTTCATTCTTCTACTCATTTTCGACCACGCATTTTTCAATAAAATAATATTTTTCATCTTATCAATAACTTTTCCTTCTTTTTCAACTACATATTCCCCATCACATCAATAAAAAAAAAGCCATTCTTCGAAAAAAATGTGCACCAAACAGAGGCCGATAATAGATTTGGTAAAATACTTGGGAGAAAACTAAAACAAATCAAACAAGAAGGAAATGGAGCCTTAGACCCCATTTATACCATCACTCAAAAGACCAATTCATTAGCTAATGTCGTCCCTATTCACTTATGAAGCAGTCGAACTTGACTCTTGCTTTTTATTTACAAAAATCGTGTTCAAGGCTTCAAATCTTTTCATTTAGTATGAGATCACACTAAATAATAATGATTTGATATCCAATGAACAGTCTTTGATTAATCTTGAATTCTTGATTGGAAGTTCTTGGTGCCGCATAAATTATTATATATATGCCCCCGTTTTTTAAAAAATCACTATTCTACAATACATTTTACCCAAAAATGATAATCGAACAGGGTTTATATATAGTTCGTTTGGCAGGGATTTTATTGAGAATAAATTTTTTGCAAAGCGGTTTTTTGAGAATCCATGGTTCAAAAATAAAGAAAATTTATAGGTTCACGCGTAAAATTATTTTATTATAAAAATGTGCAGTCGAAAAAGAATTTGAAAAAAAAAAAATTAGAATATTAAAGTCTAGATTTTGACCTGACTATGATATTGAACACTAATTTAAGTAATAATTTTTTCCTAAGCTAATTTTTTGGATAAGTCTCTTATAATGATCTAAGCGAAAAGTCTTCACTTGTAATTTTTTAATTCACGTGGCATTTTTTAAAGATAACACGTCATCTTCGCTTCTCCTCTCGTTCTTATTCCCTTCTCGACGACGTCATTTTTTTGATAGGACTCTTATGTTATTCAAAAGTGGAAAATTTTGTTTTGCAACCTTCTGTCTTTTAATTGACATTCTTTGAAAATAAAGTGTCACTTTCATCTTATTATGTGTCTCCTTGATATCGTCTTTCCATACATCCTTGCATCGACGATCAAAAGACTTTAGAGAAACTATTATAGTTAGGGATTATATATTTTCTTAAGAATGGTGCACTGTGAACATTAAGAACTTGTTTGGTAGAAATTAAAATCGAATTAAAATTAAAAAATTGAGCTTTATTATTGTTGACTTTTATTAGATGAGTGAGACCCAATAACGACTATATTTTCGATTTTAATTAATTAAAATTCCTCCCAAACAAGCTCTAAAACAATCCGCAATTGATTAGTTAAAAAAAGAGGAATTTTTTTATTTTTATTTTTTGGTATTGTCCTTGTAAATCCCTAGATGGATAGGGACAACTTTTCCTAGAAAGACCGGAATAGTTAATGAGAACGGGAATGAGAATGAAAGATACTTAAAAAGGGTAATTAACACAAAATATTCTCACATTTCATTGTTATTGTGGAAAACGTTCATACTTTTTTTTTTTTTTGTATTTTCACCATTATTTCCACATTTCATTGCGCAAAATATCATTTTCATTTATTTTCTTAATTAAAAATTATGAAATGACGAATATACCCTTCTTTTCAATAAAAGAAAAAGAAAAAGAAAAAAATTAATTATAATCATAATCCCAAATTTTTTTAAAAGGCACAAATGAGTCACAAATAAATTATTAAAATTGTAATTAGTACATAATGTCACTACATTTCATTTTTTTTTTGACATTCACCCTTAATTATAGATTTGATTGCGCAAACCATCATTTTCATCCAATTTCTCAATAAAGAACCGTGAAATAATGAATATACCCCATATTTAAATAAAAATAAAAATTTCTTTTTAATTTCTAAATCTTTAATAATTTATTTGAGACTCGTTTGCACTTTCTATTTTTTAAAATAAATTTAATTGGAACTTGTTCGAACTTTAAAAAAAAAAAAATTAAAAATTTTAAATAATTTATTGAGAACTCATTTGTAATTTTTTTAAAAAATTGAGACTACGATTGCAATTAATTGTTTAGCTTTTTTATTTAAATAGGAGGGGTGTATTCGTCATTTCACAACTTTTATTGAAAAGTTGGATGAACATTGATAGAAATGATGGTTTGCGCAATCAAATATATAATTAAGGATGAAAGTATAAAAAAAATGTATGGACATTTTTTGTACTAATAGTGAAAGGTAGAGACATCATGTGCTGATTACACTTTTAATAATTTATTTGAGACTCATTTGTGCTTTTAAAATTGGAACTATGGTTGCAATTAATTTTTTCTTTTTTCCTTTTGTTTTATTTAAAGAGAATGATATATTCGTTATTTTATAATTTATAATTGAGAAAATTGATGAAAATGACATTTTACACAATGAAAGTTGAAAATAAGGTAGGGACAATTTTCACAATAAAAGTGAAAGGCGTGGATATTATATGTTAATTTCCCTATTTAAAAATAAAGAATTATACATTTAGCCTCTATTTGGCGAACATTATTTTGTAAAAATTATGTTTTGAATAGTAATTTATAAGAGAACGTGTGCTTAAAAAATATAAAAAAAATTAAATTTATGTATAGAATATTTTATTGTATAATATGTATTAGAAAATGAGAACGTAGAAAAAAAAATAGTAAATAATGATTGTCAAAACAACCATATGCACAAAAGGCTATTATATTAATCAAAATTAAGATTTGAATTGATATTCTTCCATTGTTCCTCCTAAATTCATTAATTGGATCGTTTTCTTTTCATTTTCGAAGGTATATATATCAGCCCCAATGAAAGAAATTTCTGTTTAATGCACTTAAAAAATTTAAAACAGTCCCCAATTTGTTTAAGCAACCGATTAATCAATAAAAAGAGCATAAAAAGAGCATTTTTTTTTTCATTGTTCGTCTTTGTATTTTAGTAAAGTCCACGAATCCAAAAACGCGCAGTTGCAACTGGAAAAGGGTGCAGAAAAGTCTTCGCCTGTCTTCAAATGTTCCTACCACCACGCCACCCTCCATCTCCTTTCCTTGAAAGAAATGGAATTGATTCTATAGAAGCCCATAAAATTGAAATCTATTTTGTGGATTGGAAAATATACTTGCTTTCTTGAAGTTCCATTTGAAGTTCATCTTGTTTGTCAATTTAAACCATTCATTAATGGTCAGATCCCTCTTTTTTTGTTTTTTTGTTTCCCTGTTCCACTTATTTTCTTTCATTTCCAGCTCAAAATTTGATTTTTTTTTCCCTTTTATTTTAATTAGAAATTGGAGGACTTTTAAATTTTTTACTCCAAGACTCAAACTTTAAAATCTTTTTATTTCCCTTTTCGCCTGATTATATTTGTATTGTCTTGCAAAAATTTGGTTTTAAAAGTCAATTCTCATACTTCAAATTCTTTCATATTTATCTGAACCTTCAAGATTTTTTCCAATCCAATGAACTACTTTTCAGTTCATTACATTTAATGCATCTCTTTCTTGGTCAAACATTTCCACAAAAAATCAATCTTTTTAGTTGTAAATTAACTTATCAAGACTGATCAGGGTTAATACTGTACCGATTCTTGCTTAATATGAAGCTTTTAGTACGTGTAATTGAAGCAAAAAAATTACCAGCAATGGACCCAAATGGGTTCAGCGATCCATATGTCAAGCTGCAGTTGGGAAGGCAGAAGTTCAGGACTAAAGTTGTAAAGAAGTGCTTGAACCCATCATGGTGTGAGGAATTTACTTTCAAAGTTGATGACTTGAAAGAAGAGATTGTAATTTCTGTATTTGATGAAGATAAGTACTTAAAGGATGATTTTATCGGGCATATCAAAGTGTCTGTTATACGAGTTATTGAAGCCAATGACAAATCCCTTGGCACTTCTTGGTACACATTGCAGCCTAGGAATAAGAAAGCCAAGAATAAGGATTGTGGTATGTTGTTCACTTTAGCTAATTGGAAGTCAATGAGTTGTTCTTGTTATAAGTTAGTAGTAGTATGTTATGGTAATATCAATTCAGTTTTGGATTGCTTCTTTTCATTTGACTTTAGTTGGAAACATAGACTTTAGCAACATCCTTTATGGAAGATTTGGGATCTTGAAATTGAATTCTTCAACTATAAATATTTCATTAGCACCAGTGTAGTTATTCGAGAGTGTGAACGTGCGAATGTGTGCGGGTGGATATATTTATATGTAGAGGGGAGAGAGTAGGGGAGATGTCTTAATTGCTTGTCAGTTGTTATATATGAAACTATTGTAAACATATGAATGCTTTTGTTTTCGGCATTTTGATAATAAGGTTTGAACATGGAAATTCTAAAAGAATGGTTTGCTTAAAATGGATTTGGATGTTTGAAATATGTTTAGTTGAAAAATTAATTGTTCGACAAACAGCTGTGAAGATTGAAGAATTGTGTCCTATGTTTCAAATTTGAATTTAAAGTGACGTACGACTTCAGAAAGGGTACTTAAAACTTAAGAAAATTGAGCTCAATCGTAAGTAGAGATGTGTGACATTTGACTGATGTATCTAAGAATTTATATCTTGCTTTCTTGCTTGCTTGCTTGCTTCAGTTTCGATTGTATAGTTTCATTTTGGGTGGGTTCAGATAAAGACCATTCACAAAGTACACCGACTTTTGTTCTTGACTAGTTAGGTATTGTGTCCTGAAGTGTAATCAAATGACACAGTTGTTATGATCATATTGAATTCATCATTCTTGCATCCTTGAACTATCGTTGTTGCTTCAGAAGTCTTGAATTACTTTGTGCTTTACCAGTTGACACTTAGTCTTGTATTCCACCAGGTGAAATTCTTCTCACCGTATGTTTCTTGCAAAATAATTCATTGTTGAACTTGCCTTCCGGTGGCGATGTTGTATCATCGCCAATGAAGTCTTTTGATATAGCAATGGACTCTGCTTTTAGGTCTTCCTCATTGAGATCGTTCTCGCCAATGAGATCTGAAGAAGTTCCAACTTCTGAGGATAAGTCACATCCATCAACTGTAGCACGTCGGATTGCACAAATATTCAGCAGAAATGTTGATACAACTCCCACAAACTTGGTCGAACCACCTAATGTGACAGAATTATCAGAAAGTACAAATCCAGTTGGTTTGGGGACCAATTTTGAAGAGCAGTCTTTGTCTGGAAATTTTGAAGAAGTAATGAAAAGTTTGGAGACGAGAGAACAAGAAGGTGAAGTTCCGAATAGTTTACCTGGAGGGATAGTTATAGACCAACTGTATGCGGTTGCACCTCGTGAAATGAACTTGTTACTTTTTTCACCCGAGTCAGATTTTTTGAAATCTCTAACAGACATGCAGGGATCCACCGAGTTGCAAATAGGATCTTGGAAATTTGAAAATGGTGGTGAGAGCTTAAAAAGAGTGTTTACTTATACTAAGGCCGCAAGTAAACTGATTAAGGCTTTGAAAGCTATTGAGGAGCAAACATATTTGATTGCTGACGGGAAGACCTATGCAGTTTTATCCAGTGTGAGCACTCCAGATGCTCCATATGGGAAAAGTTTTAGGGTAGAAGTGCTTTATTGCATCACTCCGGGACCCGAGCAGCACTCCGGAAACCAGTCTTCTCGACTGGTCGTTTCATGGCGTGTTAACTTTTTGCAGAGCACTATGATGAAAGGTATGATTGAAGGTGGAACACGACAAGGTATAAAGGAAAGTTTTGAGCAGTACTCAAATTTGTTATCTCAGAAAGTGAACCCAGTTGATGTGAAGGACATAGGTTCGGAGAGGGATCAACTTTTGGCATCTCTTCAGGTGGAGAGCCCGTCAGACTGGAAATTGGCTGTTCAGTATTTTGCTAATTTTACTGTAATTTCAATGTTTTTTATGGGGTTGTATGTGGTCATGCATATCTGGCTGGTCATGCCTAGCACAATTCAGGGACTTGAGTTTGTTGGATTGGACTTGCCGGACTCCATTGGCGAATTGATTGTATGTGGAGTGTTGATTTTGCAAGGTAAACGGGTGCTAGAGTCGATCTCGCGCTTCTTGCAGGCTAGAGTGCAAAGAGGTAATCTAATATTATTGCTGATTCAATTGAGTTAAGATTTGGCGTTGTCTGTTTATATATGATGTTCTAGCTTCCTGGTGAAGTCAAATCTAGTTGTGCTTATTGCATCTTTTTGATTTCTCTGCTCTCAGTAGTTAAAAATTGTTTAGTGTTCTTAACGAGTCAACATGGTTCAATTTTGTTTTATTTATCACAGGCACTGATCATGGGATCAAAGCACAAGGGGATGGTTGGTTGCTAACTGTTGCCTTGATAGAAGGAAGCAATTTGGCTGCCGTTGACGTGAGCGGGTTCTCTGACCCATATGTGGTGTTTACTTGCAATGGGAAAATGAAAACCAGCTCTATCAAGTTCCAGAAATCTGACCCTCATTGGAATGGTATTTCTGTTATCTTTTAAGTATTTTAATGAATTTGTCTTTGATAGCATTTCTTACGCTTACTTCTTAATTGAACTAATAACGTACTATGGTTCATCACTGGTTTAATTTACTTCTTGGAAATTTGGTGCCTTGCAGAAATCTTCGAATTTGATGCAATGGATGAGCCTCCATCAATGTTGGATGTGGAAGTTTTTGATTTTGATGGACCTTTTGCTGAAGCTACATCTCTTGGACACGCTGAAATCAATTTCTTGAAAACTAATATAGCAGACTTATCGGACGTCTGGATTCCACTTCGAGGGAAGTTAGCTCAGGCATGCCAGTCAAAGTTGCATTTAAGAATCTTTTTAGATGATACCCGAGGCAGCAATGCTGTCAAAGATTATATAACTAAGATGGAGAAGGAGGTGGGAAAGAAGGTAACGTGCCTGGCGTTCTGCCCAATTGAATTCACTTCACAACTGGTTTACATTATCTGGTTGTAGCATCACCTTTTTTTAGGTGTCTAATATAGTGAAATAAAAATTTGCAGATACGGTTGCGCTCTCCTCAAACAAATTCATCTTTCCAGAAACTCTTTGGGCTTCCCCCAGAGGAATTTCTCATCAATGATTTTTCTTGTCACTTGAAGCGCAAAATGCCTCTCCAGGTACTTAGTTTTTTGAGTATTTGTGGTTTTTCCTTGTCATTTATGTCTTCACACTGGTTACCTTTTCATTCACTCAATGTCAGTCAAATTGGCTGATATTGTAAAGACCTCTGCCTGTATATACAAAAATTACGTAATCAACACTTGCAATCTGTCGATATGTTGCTTATTCTTGTTTGTTTTTCTAAGTTATATTTCAGTGACTGATTACTGCTCCATTGGCAGGGCCGTCTGTTTCTGTCAGCAAGAGTAATTGGATTTCATGCAGATTTATTTGGACATAAGGCCAAGTTTTTCTTTCTCTGGGAAGACATTGAAAACATTCAAGTCATTCCTCCTACTTTGTCATCAATGGGCAGTCCAATCATCGTCGTGACTTTATGGCCAGGCAGAGGTTTTGATGCACGGCATGGAGCAAGAACACAGGACGAGGAAGGCAGGCTGAAGTTTCATTTCCACTCTTTTGTGTCTTTCAATGTGGCGCACAGGTATTTTCAGATATAAATTAGTTGTGTTTCTACTAGTTAACAGAATTTGTGAAGTTTATTTTATTTTTTATTTTTTTTCATTTGTATGGTATTTTTTTCTTGCCCTATAAATTTCCTTAGGCGTCTTACCATCAGATACCGGCAGTAATTTTATAAGATCTCCAACATTTTGGGTTTTCATAATTTTCAGCCATACTAGTACCCTTCTGCATGCTTTTCTTCCTTAGAAGTGTTCACATTTTTCAGGCTGTCATGTCTTGCTCCCTATTTTCATCCAAAAAATCTGCTAACTCGGTCATTAATCTATCATTTCTTCACCAAAAAGCACCTTAACTTTGCGACAGTACTTCAGTCCATTCCACTGAAAAATTAGATAGCATTCTTATGAATAGCATAACATTAGCTTTAAATTTCCTTAATTCAGTTTTTATGTCTTTCCTTTTTACTGTGTTTTACTCTTTACTGTTGTTACTCTTTGATAGCCTCGGCTGTCTGAGAGAAAATAAGTCTGGCCGTGGCATTAAATTGTCTTTTGGTTACTTGTATGTGTTGTGTTGTATAGAACAATCATGGCACTATGGAAGGCAAAGGCATTGACTCCTGAGCAAAAGGTACAAATAGTCGAAGAAGAATCTGAAGCTAATAGACTTAAAACATCTGAAGAGGAGTCCACAGCCAAAAACCTCCAAGGTCATGTGCAAGAACTTGAAGCTAATATCCTCCAACCAATCTACGAAGAATCTGAAGCCAAAGGCCTTCAAACTGAGGAGAGTGGCTCCTTTTTGGGTCTCGAGGATGTTAATTTGTCTATGGTTTATTCGTCAATCCTCTCTGTTCCAGTAAGTGTCATTCCCATCTTCTCTTGACCCGATCTCTCTATCACAATTTCTATTCCTTTTGAAGTTCCACCCCCCCCCCCCCCCGCCCGCTCTCTCTTTTTTGGATTGATTGCCTCACAGTTTTTATCACTTTACCATTTTCAGACTAGTTTCTTTATGGAGCTATTCAGAGGAAGTGAAATTGACCAAAGAGTCATGGAGAGAACCGGATGTCTCAATTATACTCCCAGCCCTTGGGAATCTGAAAAGCCTGATGTGTATCAGAGGCAACTTTACTACAAATTTGAAAAGCGTATATCTCGTTATGGAGGAGAAGTGACTAGCACTCAGCAAAAGTCACGTCTTCCAAGTAGAAATGGTTGGCTTATAGAAGAGGTCATGACACTCCATGGGGTTCCACTGGGTGACTATTTCACGGTATGTACACTAGCACCTTAACACTCGTTATAATCCCGTGACATGTATTCCTGGCCTTTATTACTCTTGCTATGAAGGTCCTATTGCTATGACATTGCATTGTTTCCAAACATGTTACCTTTCTCTTACTTTTTTTGTAAAAAAAATGTTACTTTTCTGGAATTAATTCTTAGCTGACTGGCAACATAAGTAACTTAGTTCGAATTTAGACCCGTGGAAAAATTACTCGTTTAGTAACTTATCAGTAAATATTTTAAGCTTAGTAAAACATGCTTTTTGTTGCTGATTAATATGCTGTGCTTATTTGCAGCTTCATTTGAGATATCAGGTTGAAGATCAACCTTCAAGATCGGTGGGATGTAGTGTTCAAGTGTACTTTGGAATTGCATGGTTGAAATACACCCGACATCAGAAAAGGATCACGAAGAACATCACTTCAAATCTTCGGCAGCGCCTAATGGTCATGTTCAGTTTACTGGAGAAGGAATATGTGTTGGGGGCTTAGATGATGAATCCAGACAATGCTGGTTTCAATTCGGTGAACTCAACCGGTAAAAGTTCCCCAAGGCTTTCATATATGATGGTCAAGATTACTCGTCGTTGACACTATCTTCCAGTGCTATCCAATACTTCCTACTAAATATGGCATTAGGAAACTGTCTTACCGGTTTTATGTGGAACTCCAAATGAACGGTAGTGTCAGCATCAAATAACAGAATAGGCTGCAAATTATACCTTTAGGAGAAATACAGTCCACTTCTATACGAGAAGACACAGGCTAGAAGACGGCCTAGCACTCTTCAAAATTCTATTGCCAATGAGTCGCCAAATGTGTGTATATGTAGAAGAGAAATTGTTGATCGAAACTCGACCGAATTTTTATTCATTTGACAGTCTCTGATCAAGGCCAGAGACAAGCCCAATTTTGGTTGGACATTGTTTTCAAATGTTTTCTAACAGATCATAGAAGTAATAATATTAATACACATGTAATCTTCGTGTAGGTATATTATTGTAGTGCCTGAAATATTGGTGCAAAATTTTCCAGCGCTGGAATGTGATTTAAGTTTTGAGTCCAACATAGGTGGCTGTGACTTCAATATCATTGACATTCATATTTTAAAGAAATTATTGACAATTAAGATTTAAGCCTATGTTTGAATATCTGCTTATTCTTGTGGTTATTTGAGGTAAATTTTGCTCCATGATGCACCAAGTTGAAAATCGTCTTCAACTCATAACATCAAAAGTTACACCAAACGAATAGTGTTTAATTATTTTCTTCATTTTTTTATTCTTAACAATTTATTTATTTGAAAATTATTTATTTATTTATTTTAAAACTACATAAATTACCTTAAATTAACGAAAATAATTTATTGTATTACAAAAATGTATAATAAAAATGGATACAAATATTCTTAACCAAATTTTTTGCAAGGTGAAAGAGAGGCAAAATTATATTTTAACCATTTTTGTGCAAAATGGTTCAAATGAATAGTTTTGCATCGTGTGCATTACATTGGAGGAGATTTGCACTATACAATTTTGTGAATTATGGTGAAATGGTGCAACACTAGGGATGCTCTAATACCTCACATTGACAAAAATTATTAAAAATCAAATATTCTTAAAAAGTATTGTGTTAATGCTTCTAAAAAGTATTACTTCATACTATCAATATTTAAGAATATGACATTATTCACGTAAAAACACGACCTTATAAGTTAAGTTTAGGAAGTTTATATCTCAAATCTGCATTTAACACCAATGTCTCTACGCAATTACTAAACAATTATTATTGAGAACAAAGATGATTCCCACTTATGTTCAAGGGATGCTATTTATATATAGTATCGTGTCAACGTCAACGTTCTTCTCGTTATATTTGACTTACGATAATGAATTTAATATCTTTCGTCTAAGCATATTTATAGTATAATATATGCACTAGCTTCACCATTGTGCACTGAGATAGGACATGAAGAATGATGAGAATACATATTTAGCACATGTCTGGTGCAGCTACTTTTTCAATTAATGGCGAAATTCTATCCATTGCAATTGGTCAACGAGGTCCCACAGGTGAAAGATTAAGTCAAAAATGTCAGGCCATAACGTTCCAAAAATGAATTTTTGACCTCCAAAAATGGTGCCTAGACAGAGCCTTAGTTTGAACTCTTTTTATTATAAAAATATCTTGAAGCCTTATAGAGTAATACAACACGATTTGTCGACTATCATTTTGATAAGAAGGTTTTTCAGCATTATGGGAGTATTTAAACAGTCGAAAAGAAAAAAACACAATTCATTATTATGTTACCTTGATTCAAATTGGAGATCAGAACGATAATTTATTTACACATATTCACTGACCAAATATATTAATCAAATATTGTATACTAGCTACAATTGCTTCAACTTATTCTGAAATTCTTGGAAGGACACCTAGTTAATATTGCATTTGGTAAATTTATGGCACGTTGAAATATGATCGTATTCGATTTCAAGACAAAAAGTTCTTAAGACAAAAACATAACAAATATTAAAGATCGTCTCATTGAAGATGCATATACTTTTGAAGAATATATAAAACTAACTAATTTTAAAGCTTGAAAAAAGGTTCAATTACATAAAAAACATTGTCCACAACATTTTGTGTACTATTTATAAATGAAAATTACATTCCAAGATCCCCAATTATTTCCTATAAAAATGTTAACTTTTAATTCCTGAATAAATCCCACGAGAGTTTTACTCCTTTTCGATCTCTTTTCTCTTAGTAGTACTACAACGTAGTACATACACTCCCTCGCTATCTAGGTTTTCGTCCTGCTACCACCAGTTCTATATTCTTATATATTTTTACTATTTTAATCAATCGCAATCATCTCCGCTTTATTTCACAAGTAAAAACCACAAAAGCCCTCCATTACCACTGTTTCACAAGAACCAGCAGTTCAAATTTTTTTTTTTTTTTTTTTTAAATCCAAGAAAACAAAATGTTAAAGCTTAATAGCAGCTCCCGCATCTCTCTGTTATCTTCTCTTTCCCCCATTCCCATTTTTGCCTGAAAGGTACGCCACTTGCCAATTTTTCCTCTTTAACCATTATTGTTTACATGTATATAAATGTTGAATTTTGTTTGAAACCCAGGAATTTGAGATTTTTGCGAAGTTTGTTGAACGGATCCAGGGTTTTCACTTTTCCATCCAATTTACCAATGCACATTGGTTCTCGTGTTTTCAAGTTTCTTGTCATAATTTACATGCATCAAATCGTGATTTTTTATATTAATTCAGAAAAATAAGTGATCTTTAGGTAGATTTTGCATGGAATTGTCTCATGCTCAATCAGAATTTTGTTTTTGCAGATTCCTTCTTTACTGATTTGTTTAGATTAAAGTTTCGTATAACTCCATTGTCTTGTAATTTTTGTTCAGAATAGAGCACACTTTGCCTGCTTTTTCTCTGTAAAATAAAGTGCAATGGAGAAAAAATTTCTCTCTAGAGAGGGTTGTGCTTTCCAGGACCCTGGTTTGGATTCATTCGTCTTCTTCTGATTTTAATTGATTTTCATCGTGTTTGTCTGTTTGTGTGGCAATGTGCAGATTGACATGGACATCTGAATTTTATGGGAAGATGAAATCTTTATGTAATTTCCAGCTTTATGTTGAATAAATTTTTTCATGTGATTCTTCCACTAGCATGTGGTTACAAGTACTTCTATTCGTGAATAATTCAACTTCACCTGAAACGATTCATTTTGGATTTTAGTGTCATCTATGCTGTACTTCTGCAATGAGATCTACATTTAGGTCTTGTTACATGTGCTATCACCTCCGTGATCTAAAAGTGAATCTTCCACGGATTTTTAAGATTCAAATTGCGTTAGTAGAGATTCTTTTGGTAATTGCACACATGGTAATGCTTGAATGGTCGAAATAATGGTTTTCTGAAATTGCAGTCCTCATAATCAACAATGATGGCTCCACTCTTTGAAATTATTCCCACCTGTATGTAAACAATGTCTTACTTGGTTGCTTAAATTGCATTGGAGCATTCTGTTGTACGGCGTGCTTGTTTTCTTAGAATGAAAGTCCTGCTCAGGAAACTGCAAGCCCCAATCAAACATATTCTGGACAATACGATGATATGGAATCATAAGCCTTAGTGAAATTATACATTCACAACAGATATACAATATCTTTAGTTCTTTTATTTCACTTTGTCTCTTTTGCAGCAATAATTTTGTAGTTTATTATGATATGGCTGCTGAACAATGATATACTGAAATTTCAATTATTGCAATTATTGAATTGGCAACAGCATTTAGACACTAAACCCTAATCTTATTTCGAACAAAATCTTTATGTTGTCTATTCCCATTTGTGCCTTTATTTTGTATTTTAGAGGACAGGTAACAATACCCATTTACAAAACTAGATGACAAGCTAAAGGTCCCCAAGGAAAATCCTTATATGCATCAGAACATATCGGTGCATTTATATAGCATACTACGATATCAGACAACTTAAGGAAACTTAAGGAGGAAACCATATGTAAGACATTAGTTAAGTCATTATAGACTATTGTCAAGGTGTGTTTTGAACATCAGCCTCTAGCATGAAGGTATACAATTGTGTCTATGTACACTGCATAACTTTGTGATTATTATTTCAAGACGTGTTAAATAATTTTGAAAACAAATACAGTTTAGGATTTTACTCCTTGTACAGAACTATTTGTTCCGTAAATTTTACATATACTCACATGGGGGTGGGCCCCATGTGAATAAAATATTATTATAAAAAATGGGGCCCACCCTAATGTGTCTTATCTGTTGTTTTTACAGATGAAATTCTTCTGTAACAGTAGCATGATTCTACAGTTTATGGCCAATTTTGCTAGTAGTAGCTGATTTTTTACTTATTTAAGAATATGGAGAGACATCATTTAAACTAATGGGTCAAGATACAAGATATATTTTGGATAATATTTATTACACTGACATGTTAATTGTTAAGTATCAACAATCAATTCCAATGAACTAAACAAATTGTACGAGTAGTTCTGTAGGACATCGTGATCTTTCTAAAACTATTCAATCAATTACTGTTGATCGAGCTGGAGGAACAAATGAAGTAAAAGTGTGATGCGAACATAACAAAACCAATTTTCCACGTCTGTGTGTTCTTTTAGGTTCTTCGGCTTATTTCACGCATGCCAGTCTGGATGAGGCAAAAGCTCCAAAGTTGGTTTGAGTGATTCACTGACAGTAATTCTGCCTATATGGGATGTAAACAATTTCAATTTTATAGTCATACAGGCATGTATTGTTACCATTTTTGGAAAAGATCATGGTGCAGTGCCTAGACGGAGTGAAGCTTCTGATTTCTGCGGTCGTGAACTGCTGTGATTCTGAAACGTATAAGCAACCTAATGGCTTGGAACATCCTGAAGCTCTTGCTAGGGAGACTCTGTGTATGTCGTTATGCTTTCTTTCTTGGACACTTCTAATTTTTGAAGTAGTAGTTTGAAAACAACATTCTCACTACTGCCTTGATTCATATTTCTGTTCTTTCAAAGATAGTGTGGCACTTTATTGGAATAAGAAGAGACGTTAATCAGAATGAAGGGGTTTGGTGACTTAGTTCTATTTGATCGCCTCGACTCATTTAATTCTTCATTTGGAAATTTGGTAAGAATGAGCAAATATGATCAGGAGGATCTAAAGTATCAAATATATGAGAATAGATGTTTAAGAAGATCCTATCGAAAACTTAGTAATGAAAAAATTCTTAATACATTCTCTGTCTCTCTCTCTCTCTCCCTCCCTCTCTCCCTTGCTTCCTTTTTGTAGCGAGCAATTTGAATTTACTCTTAGTATATTAGGTAAACTAGTCAATCTATCCAGTTGTGTCACTGAGCCATTTCAACTTGTTTATTGCCACACTAGAATGGGTGGGTGGGAGGGATTCGTGGTTTCCAATGCTGGAGTTTGAGAAGGAAAAAATGTGAAGATCGGGTTTGTTATTTTGGCCCAGAAACAGTGAAGAGACAATGAATTTATTTCTACCATCTTCACTAAGCCTTCAATAGTGACAACCAAATAGGCCCCGTTTGAGTCAAATTATTGTAGAATGAGAATGAAAAATATGGTCGTTATTGAGGTCCATATAAGAGATAGAAAGTTTAAATTTAAATGTTGATGTGATGGATAACGGTCATATTTTTCATTTTAATGAGATAATAATGTAGATCAAACGGGGGCATATATATATATATATATATATATATATATATATATATATATATATATATATATATATATATATATATTCTTTGGGGGTAGGGATTGAGTTTTTGTGTTTATTTCATTTGGTTGTTTAATCATTTATTTTGTGTGTGGAGTGTGAGCCGCCCTGGGGGGGGGGGTGTGGGGGGGTGTAGAATAATGAAATTTAAGCTGAAGGTAACAAATACTCTCAGTTTGACATCTATGTAAGTGGAAAGAGTAATTGGTTACTGTCTGCTAATACCTGTCCAATGGATTGCATCTCATTTCTGTTGTTAACACTTTTAATTAAGCACTTAAAATGCATAACAA
Organism: Fraxinus americana; assembly: GCA_035079005.1. Taxonomy (NCBI): domain Eukaryota; kingdom Viridiplantae; phylum Streptophyta; class Magnoliopsida; order Lamiales; family Oleaceae; genus Fraxinus; species Fraxinus americana. Next base: position 4,250,323 of record CM068713.1, on the reverse strand, counting down.
GTGTTTCTTTTTCCTCTTTTTTCATCCCTTACCTTCAGTTAGTGTGAGTGAAATAGAAGCACTGTATGAATTGTTTAAGAAGATCAGCAGTGCAGTGATTGATGACAGACTCATCAACAAGGTAACGGACATTATATAATAGGTTGTTAACTTTTATCACAACATGAGACTATTCTTGCTTCTTGCGTTCATATGTCCATACTAAAGATTACTCTTTTCTGTTGGTTTTATGATTCATTTACTGAATCTTGATTTAGTTCTTCTGTCTCTTTATATGATTTCTCACCAGGAAGAGTTCCTGCTTGCACTTTTTAAGACAAACAAAAAAGGAGAGCTTGTTTGCTGACCGGGTTAGTTTTCACGCGTCGAACATTTCAATTTATTGATATCACATCCTTTGCCTGCCCTCATTGCCATTTGGCAGCAGCGTTTTCTACTTATCGCCAAAATATTGTGTAATCATACTAAGTGTAGTTACTTCCATGTTTGAATGTGTTCTCTTTCTCATTATGCCATTGAACTCTTTTGGAGAGTCTTGGGGGCTTCTGATAAATCTCAAAAGCTGATCAATGAAATGAGTACTAAAATATTTTAAGTTGCTGAAAAATTTAGGTGATGGTGTTAAGTGCTGTTAATTGAGTTTACCCTGTCAATTGAATTTGAAAATAATGTGAAAGTATAGTCAAGCACAATAAATTTCAAAATTTTGTCCTTTCCTTAAAGTTGCAACCTGAATATTTGTACAGCTAATTATGCATCAAAATTACTACATAAATAGTAACGAAAGCCATGAATGCCTAGAGAGATAACTTGCTATCATTCAAAATTTCAAAGAGTAATGCAGACATTGTTTGAGATCATCGAGTTTAGAAGATAAATACACGAAAGAAGTTAGAAGATAATATTTTATGCTCGACTTTGCTCTTTTCTTTTCTTTTCCCTTTTTTTTCTTTTTTTCCTGTCCTATTCCTTTCCTCTCTTCAACTTCAAATTCGTGCCATTCTTATGCAAACAGTGATCTCACTTATCTATAAAAAGCATGAATTTAATCATCACCTAATTCTTCAGTTTTCAGGCCATAATAGGATTATTTAACACGTCCTTAGGATCTGTAAGATGTTCACTGTTTTGTCATGCAACTCCTGACTGTTGCGCTCATTTATTTTTGAATTTATTGTCTATTTACCAACTAAGCATGAAACTTCTTTGAATTTGTTTACCTTGCCTTTTTTTTTTTTCAAATCTTCTTTTATTGCTCTGACAATATGATTTGTTATTTTCCCAGGTATTTGACTTGTTTGATACAAAGCACAATGGTCTATTAGACTTTGAAGAATTTGGACGTGCTCTCTCAGTGTTTCACCCAAATGCTCCAATTGACGATAAGATTGATTGTAAGTGCCATCCTTTTATTGTCTTTGTTTTTCCTTTTTCTCCATTTATTATGGCTTTCTGTTCTCAGAAATTTTTTCTCTTGAAAGATGTTTGTGCATAAGAATAGAATTAGGGATATCATCATTTGATACTACTTTATGTGATTAATTATTTTCTAGTTTGCTTCTGTATATCTAACTTGTAATTAGTGATACTGATTTTGCTTGGTGCTGGTGATGCCAAAACATTTTCTTCTACAGTTTCATTCCAGTTATATGATCTCAAACGGCAAGGATACATTGGAAGACAGGAGGTAATTTTGTTTTTCCTTTCAATGTAATTTTACATATAGCATATTTTTTCTCTTAAGTATTGTTCTTAGTCAGCAATGATTAGTGTCTGTGTTCATGTAAGTTCTTCTTGGGAACATCACTCTTTCTTTTAAATTGTCTCGCTACTTGATCTTGCATATTTGAGATCTATAAATTTGCATTGGCCAATGCTGTATTAACGTTTCTGCTGGAGAATGAAGCCCATGCTCAAAATTTTGGGCATCGGACTTTCCACGCATCTGATGTGCAAATTTCTGAAAACAAAGTAAAAAGGAAATCTTTTGGATATATCTGTTCGACACTATTGCACTTTATTCTTTATGGAAGACTCTGTACATAGTGTCGTCTTTAATATATTATTAATTTCCAATAATTAAATGTTCTATACTCTAATATGATATAAATTTATCCATATGTTTTTATTCGTGTATCTGGGAACTGTTATCCTATTATTTTTGGAATTTCCATGTCACTATGTCGTTGTCTATGCAACATAAGTATCACCCCTCATAATCCCATAAGCCATATATCAGAATTTGTTCGATGTCTTTCATGTTTTGTTTCTAGCTTCTAACCATTTCACGTTCTTCGAGCTTGTGTACAAATGGTTTTGATCTTTTCCCGTGTCATTGTAGGTAAAGCAAATGGTAGTGGCCACACTTGCTGAAACTGGCATAAATCTCTCAGATGATGTGATAGAATGCATCATTGACAAAGTAAGTTCTTGGGACGGTTGATTCCATTCACACAGTTATTAAAGAGAATCTCTTGCAATATTTTTGGTCAATATATCATGGCTTTGTTTCAGATCTTTGAGGAAGCTGATACTAAACATGATGGGAAGATTGACAAAGAAGAATGGCGGAGCCTAGTAATACAACATTCATCTCTCTTGAAGAATATGACCCTTCAATACCTCAAGTGAGCGTACTTATCTTGTTGATGCAATCTTTGGCCTTAAATTCAGTTGAGTTTATTTCTGGTAGACAATATACCATAAGCATTGAGAGCCTAACCACTGGGTGACCATTTTATTGATATTAATGATTATTTTACTTTTTGTTATCAAAATTCGTTTCTTAATTGTTTCACACCATCATATACATCCAAATTTTCAACACTTCATAAATTGTTCTCGAGCAAGTATCCAAGGGATTGGAGCGCAGATCTTGTCTCTAGACGTGTCAATTATGAATCGACCTTTTCATCTAATTGGAAGTTGCCAACGATACTTAGAATAGACTTTCTAGTGTGTACTGTTTTTGTTCGCATCTCATTTTTTCACGGGTCAATTCCCAGGTCCTTAATCTAGAGTGCGTCTGTATTGCTATTATTTGTACTGGTCTGGAGGTTTTACAGGATATATAACACATTAACACTTGAGCTGTTAAGAATAATACCTGCATTTTCTGGTTGCTAAGTCTGATTTATTTTTGATACAGAGATATAACGACCACATTCCCGAGCTTTGTATTTTACTCACAAGTTGACGATACCTGAGTTCTGAGGCTCCCTGGTGAGACGACGTGGCAATTCTATGTATAGACGTTTACAAGGAAAGTTCTGGCCTGATAGGATGCAGAGAGGCTGCTTCGAATTCTTTATTCCTTACGTAGTTGGCAAATTTTTAGATTGCATATTTTCCTGTTCAAAATGTTAAACTGTGTATATATATCATAGATTTTCTTGTTTGAATGGATGCTTCGGTTTGTTGTTTTTGGTTTTATTAGAATCAGAAAGGTGTCTGCCTTTATTTTTATTTGAAATAAATTTGTATAATATAACTGGATTCTTACTGTTTTATAAAATATTAAGTTCCACTTGGTTTACATAAAAATTGAGGAAGAATGTATCTGGAAAATTGTGGATTTCATAAAATATGTGATTAAAAATAAATGTTAGAAATTCGCAGCAAACATGGGCTAGCAAAATTAAAATAGCAAAATTAAAATATGTGATTAAAAATAAATGTTAGAAATTCGCAGCAAACATGGGCTAGAATTTTGCAATGTGTACGTAATTTTTGTGCAGATAGGTTGACAAATCTGTCCCTTAATTTGAATTTCTGAAATTCAAATCAAGGGCATTTGTCAACTTATCTCTACAAATTATATGTACAAGTACATGGGCTAAATATGTTTTTCAAATATAAATGTTACATATACAAGTAGAATTTATGGACTGGTTGACGGAATGATAGCCGGCAAGATTTTATTGGATTTTGGACAAAAAAGAAAGTTAAACTAGCCGATTAAATTTTGTTATTTTAGCACCTATAAAACTATTTGTATAAAATATATGTACAAGTAGAATAATCGTTTTCTAAAATTGAATTAAACTATTTGTACACTCATTGTGTATGCTTTAGTTTCAATAATGCTCCTCAAACATGGCAAATGATGAAGGGAGTTGACATGGTGTGGTGACAGTTCATGATTTGGTGTTTTTTTTTTTTTCCAAATTGTCTAATTATATATTGACGTGTGTCTCATCTGTTATTGAATCTAACATTGAACTTGTCATTGTAGCAATATTGCTTTGGTTTAAACAATTGTGCACATTGTATGTTACTCAATTCTGAGCAGAGTTATATTTGAGCAATATATCTTCAATTTGGTGCAACTAAGTGTCCTACTCATTTTTAATTTAGTGCAATTAGATCATTTTACTTTTATTTTTTATCTGGTCACTCATCTTTAAGTTGGTACAATCAGATCAACCAACGTCAAACATTCATGGAAGAGCCTCACACGTGATATACCGATTATTACTATATTCAAAATTAAGAAATATCACAGAGGAGTATTGATTTTTGTATTGCACTACCTCTTTGTTTGTGCGCAACATCTTAGGAAAACAACAAATGTCAAACATTCGTCTTGTAATTTTATGGAAGTAAATCCATCCCTCGAAAGAAATCATGGGTTGTTAAATAAGGAAAGATTTGAGGATTTGACCATCAAGAATTAAAGGTAGATATCTATTTGCCTATAACACATAAATTGAGGACCTTCACTTTAATTTTGCCTCGAATTTCCCAAAATGAATAGTAGTACAATATATTCCACCTGTAGGATGTAACCCATTAGTTTAATAATTTCCTCCTTTTTTCTCACTGTCTCCCTGTCTGCTGCCGCCGCAGCTATCCACGGGCCACTGGTTCTCTCCGGCAATTTTTAATGTAATAAACACAACTTTTCTCAATATTCGCCACTTTTTATTTACGGGTTTCTGATTATCTTTGACAAAATAGTAAAAGAGTTAATTCTTTCCTTTTTGTTTTCTGGGGGTGTTGAAAAATGATTGGTTCAGAATTTCAAAATATTTTATTTTTCGCAATTTAAATGAATCCATGTTCCATTATTCATTTACATGTTAAGAATTTTTTAGTGTGTTGGTTATCACATGAGAAAATCTAATCCACATATGTATGAATGTGAATGCATGAGCATTTTGTGGCTCTACTGGAAAATTTTGATATTGCGTTGGTGTTGTTTCAAATGAAGTTTTTAAGGTACTTCGTGAAGATATGAACGAAACGGGAGGACAAGGATTTGGGAACTCCAAAGGTGGAAAATCTGCCCATAAATCGTCGGGTAATTTTTTTTGACTTTTTAGTCAATTACCGTTCGGGCTTTTATTTATGATGTGATCTTGCTTGCTTCAAGATTACTAATCGTGGATCAGCATGCAGGTTATTTTTTAGATTTCTTAGAGCCTCGTAAAATTTTATTTTTCTTTGTCTTTTTAAACTATTATGTTTCTTGTTGGGAAATTGATGAAATTAAAATATTTCAATAATTGAAAATTTTGCCTCACAGATATAAAACAATTGAAATATATATTTGTGCAGCCACCAATTGATTTTATCCTCTTATGTATTTAAGTTGGAAACCTCTGTATTACTGGTTGGTGCTTTGTTTTGATATGCCCTTTTCTTTTTGTTCTATTATGTTCCGCATCATTGAAGGGAAGGACAACGGCTCCGCAAAGTCAAAGGGAGGAAGAAAAGTTCAGTTTGAGTCGGGAGGTAGAATTTAAGCTATAATTCTTACAGTTACTAAGCATTTTAATAATTGAGCCAAAGAAAAAAAAATTATGTTGTGATATGCTTTTTTGTTCAATATCTTGAGAATATTCTATTAGTTGCTCTATCAATTGAATTATTTATTTCAAATGCTGTTACAAGGCAATATTCCATAATTTAATGTGAAGGTAGAGACTATCTGCCAAAAGTTTGATATCCAATATCTTACCTTGTTTGCCTTATCAATACCTCTAATGTTTTATGTGCAGCTAAAACTTTTTCCGCTTGGTCTGTTAAGTTTTCTTGGTGGATTTTGTTTTGTAAAAAACATTTTGCGTTTTAGATGTTTTTCTAATGCACAAATTATATTTATTAAGGTTCCGGTGGAAAAGCAGGAAAAGAAGACAAGATTGCTAATGGCAGCAAGAGTTCCCAAGCAAAAGCACCTTCTCCTCTGGAGTGGAGACTTGAGCAAGGTCAGTGCTTCCGGTGAACCAGTTGTCACCATCCCTCTCTTGCTCTTGCTCTCTCAATGATGTAAAAGTTGTTTGTGGGTTCCGAAGTGCATCGAAATAAGTGTTCACAGTAGAAAGAATATTGATGAGTTAGAATAGTAGTAGATACAAATTGGAAGTCACTGAATTATTTCTTTGAATATTGTAGTTGTGTAGATAGTTTTTATCTAATGCATCGGGTTTGATGGGAATGTTTTGTTTGCAAGATGAGGTAGGCCTTTATGTAAACTGTTTGGCAGATTTGGGCTTGTTCGTTTGTTGCAATAATATGTTAAGTACATTAATTTCAGGCGATAAATTTGGTCAACTTTTTCTGTTTTTTATTCTTGTAAAGAGGTCTTGATGCATGTGCCTTCCAGAAAATAGCGAATTCTTGATGGACTGCGAAGCTGCAGAAATCTTGCAAGGAATCCAAGAGCAGATGGTGATGTTGTCTGAGGATCCGAATATAAAACTCCCAGTGTGAGTAGTGCAGATTTAGCTTTTAATAATTTTTTGCTTTTCTTTCCTGATGAGTAATTTTTTCTTGTTTTATTCATTTGTTTTATTTCCATTTTAATCATTTGGAATTTGTTTTGAATGTTGGATTGATCTAATGTTTGTTCATCATCAGTTCATTTGATAACGGCCTGTCGTATGCCAAGAGAGGCAGCTCCTGTTCGAAATCCCAAACTGTTAGAAAAATACTTCAGTATCCTTCTCTTTGATCAATGCTGAATTTTTTCTCATGCAACTCTGTATAAATTATTCATGTCAATGATTATGGTTAATTCCTACTCAATGTACAACATTTGTTTATCTATTAACATAGATTAGACCTCTCAAGAAGTACGGAGTTTCTAATGCAGAGGTATTCAATCTGTGGCAGTTGATTTTTTTATCAGCATTTCAGGCATGGTGCGTTTAATTTAATTTTTATGGTTGCAGATCTGCCAAATTGCCAACCTTCGCGCCGAATCTGTTGAAGAAGTTTTCGCTCTTATCCCGTCCCTGAAGGTATAGCATACGTGAGAAGACAGAGATGTTTGATTGCATTACTCTAGTTGTTTCAAGTTATTGTTATGCTAACATGCTTATAGTTCTGTTGATGCTCATTATACAATTAAGTTTGTGCTTGGTAAGCAGTATTCAACGGGATTTGACAATTCCATTAACAAGATTTTAGCCTTGTCTTGCTTGATGTTGGCCTGTCCAATCAACTTACTAATTTAACAATACCATTAACAAGATTTTAGCCTCGTCTTGCTTGATGCTGGCTGTCCAATCAACTTACCAATTTAACTTGCTCTAAGAGCACATTTATCATGTAATGAAATGTTTTGATAGGGAAGATTCAATAGGCCATTATTTAAGTAGAGAAATGTGTTAAGAACTTGTTTATTGTATTGCTCAGTCTTGTCTAGTGTTTCATTAAGAACTTGTTTGGGAGATGTTTTTGAAAATCATTTTTCCCCAAAATCATCTTCAACCACACATACTATGGGATCCACAACTTTTTCCTACTTCTTAAATTTTAACCACATTCTCCAAAAAATCATTTTCACATGGAAAAATCTCTCCCAAACAAACTCTTAGTTTAATAGTCAAGATCTTGAATGAATCAATAGGGTGCAACCTTTCTCATTTTGTTCTGTTCCTAGGCAAAGGAAAACAAGATAAAAGAACCCCTTAGAATTGCGCTGGGCGAACTAACTAATCTTAGGGATGCTCTGGATGAACTGGCCAGGTTCGAAGAATCGGGTGCAGCGGTGTGACAAAACTCTATGGTAAGATTATTTCAACGATCTCCAGTTTCCATTCTTTTCCTAGTTTATTCAGTTAGAATCCCCTTTGCCCCATTTCTATGCTAATGTTTTATGATACTCTTGTTATCTTAGTATGTTTCGATATTCTGTCAGGTACTGCATGATTTTGGACACAGTAGCTGTGAATGTGGCTCCAGATTTCATGAACGTAACGCACACCACCTAGTTAGCAGGAAAATTCTCGGTTTCTTCTTAGTATATGATGTTTTATATTGTAATAACTGGCTCCTTGCTTCATATTAAGACCAAAATTGATCAATTTTTTTCTAAATTTTATGACAAGAATGTCATACTAGTGAGGTCGGAACTATATTAGTAAGATGGGTGTTTGCTATTTGAATCTTTCCTCTCTATCTTCTGCTTGTTCTTTTGATATCATGTCACTCTTATGAAAGGAACCTATATTGGTCTATGCAAAGAGATATTCTAATTACTCGAGTCGTTCATTTCCTTAGTTTATCTTCAATCGGAGCTCCCTCAATTATTGGAGCATATCGCAGTGATTCCCTGCCGTAAAATGTATTGTAATATTCTGATTTTTTTCTCTCCGAACTATGGCAAGATTTCCTTTCCCTTGTGTCGAGTACATAATTCAATGCATGTAAAGCAACTTGTTCATACAAAACAAATCTTTCACGATGTGGAAGTGAGTAGACTTGGCTATGTCTTCTATGTTCACGAGTCTCCGTGGCTTTAAAGGTTTGTTTGATAAGATGGATGAGATAATGTTAGACAGTGTTGAAGAAAAAAGAAGCTAAAATCTTGTTTATTACCATGAATGTCCAAAAGTTTCATCTTTGTCGTACTTTTTAACCTGTGAACACAATTGTATACTTCTGAAAGTGAATGATGATATTATTGACTCGTTTGATATACTATATTAAACCCTGATTTAAAAAGAAAAAATGAAAAAAGGTTAAAATTGTCAATCGAATTTTTTAATTTTTTAAAGAACTAGTGGATTTGAGTGGAAGGTCAAAGAAGTTAGTTGTGCCCTCGTCGCTCCATATCACACTAGCTTATAGTTATCATTTTCTTCATCTCCACTAGATTGTGAATATGTTAAAGAATCTAAGAGTAATGCTACTTGCAGTTGCTCACTGCAACAGTCGGCCTATGTGGCACACACATGACATGTAGTTATTTGATACATTAATGTAGTAGTTTTTTACCACAATTAATGCATCAAATACACACTTGACATGTGTGTGTCACATAGGACGACTGCTGCAGTGAGCAGTCGCAAGTAGCATTATTCAAAATCTAATGACCTTTTTACTGAAAGTATAGTTTAACGGAATACTTTGGTAAGGTCAAGTACCGTTAACTCCTTTTTAAATAATAATTTTCGTTTAACTCACTTAATACAAACTAGGCACTGACATATTTAATTTAAGGTGTGTTTGAATCTAATTTTGAGGAGAATAGAAATTTTGGAATAGTGATTGATGTGAGAATGTGTGGTGGAAAAGTGATGAAAAATTTTTGATTTGTGTGTAATATTATTTTATTTGAAGAATGTGTGGTTGAAATGAAGAATGAGAATGAGAATGTGAATGAGAAAGAGAAATTAATGGGTGCCAAACGGGGGCTTAATATATCACTAACTCTAAAGATGATTCCACATCACTTCCTACCACTAAAAGGACTCAACAGCAAGTAGGGGTAACTTCAACTATAGTAATGATATCTGTGCAGTATACTTTTCATCTTCTCCAAAAGCAGTTTGATTCAGAAGAGGGAAGTCTGAAAACCTCACTTAAGAAATCTCTGGTTCACATGAGGAAAATGTTAAGTCCCCAAAGAATAACCAATGCAAATATAGTCTCCCCACTTCCCAGACTGAAACCTGAAGAATTAGTAGAGGCATCTTCTACCCCAACAAGAAATCTGCAATCACCGACTGAAGGATCCAAGAAAGTGACCATCCCGAGCCCATCGAATTCGCAGCTCTGAGGATTCTGTTTTCGGAATTGATAGTAGCTGTTGAATGCATATGAAATATTTCCCTTCGCCCCAATTCCATTGCAGGATCCCCCATAGTTGAGTGTAGTGCAATCAGCATAACTACAAGCAATTTTGAAGTGATCTGTCACACCAGAAAGATCCTGGGATGGATTCGCCACACACCATCTAGAAGGCAGATACTGAACATCTTTAGCATTCTTTAATAATCCATTCCCTAGGTTTAGCGAGTACTTTGCCTGGCCATCAAAAGAGAAAATGCCCCAGTGTCTCTCGAAGTTCCCGGGAAGTACGCTTTTTGCCCCTTCATCAAAGAGACTGAAAAGATAAACATCCATAGGAGGCACACCTGGCCTCAACGGAGTTCCTTTATTGCCAAGAACATGATTCACAAGACCTTGGTTAAAAGCCTTTGCAGCCGACAGATTAGCACTCAAAGCCCCATCAGTTGGCCAACCTACCTCTCCTACAACTATGGGCATTTGGCCAAAACCAAGTTTTCCAAGCGCTGCAACTAAAGTGTCAAAATTTCCATCAAATGCATTGGAGTAAACATTCGGTCCATCCATCACAGAGTGTGTGGTCCCCCCAAAGAATGCATAGTCTTGAGGGAAGTCCGAGCTTCCAATGAGGCTGAGGAAAGGGTAAATATTTACGATAAATGGGGAACCATTGGAATTCAAAAAAGTAACAAGCTGTGTCATAATTTGGGTCAGCTCAGGTCGGAAGGCTCCTTGTGATGGTAGAGAAGATTCATAGGCATCGGCATTACATGGAACAACCAGCTTTATCATGCCTGCAAGATTTGCTTTGGCCAAGGACTGTTGTATATTCATCATAGCAGGTACAACATAAGATTGATATTGACCAGAATAACTCGTCAGAAATGGTTCATTTCCTACCGCAACATACCTGGTGATAGCACTTTTGAAAGTCAGTGGCATGAAGATAACATGAAATTTTTATCTATTCAAAACAACAAAGCCAATGAATTATTTAAAGTGTCTAAGAAAAACAGGAAATGGTCCCCGAATATCAAACTTGTTTCATTTTAAATTGCTCAAATATGACTGCTAGGTTCTTTATCATCTGTAACAGTTCTTTACTTGGATTTTGTCTCTTCTAATTATTTATAACTCAGCACGTGTTTAGCTAATTGCAGACTTGAAGTATGAAGGAAGAGAGAAGACTTTTAAGAGGATTCTGAAATTTCTCAGGAGTTGAAAAGCCTTACAAATGAATTGCAATTACTTAATGCAGTACACAAATTCTCAATTTATACACAGCCTAAACTATATAGAAAAAAACCCTATCTTCAATCAAATTACAACATGCCATTGGATGAGGTGGAGTACAGCTGGAAGTGAGCTATCCTTGGACGCTTCTCATGGTCTACAATCTGAGGTGACCGTCACTATTCAACACTAATCCTACTAGTTGGATTCTTCCCTTCACCACCCCAGTGGAGTTGGTCTTCAAAGTTCTTGATTGCTACTCTGAATACACGATGCTTACCTATCCAATAAGCCAAAGCTTAGTTCTGTCTAATCAAAGTCATTGTTGATAGATCATATCGATCATCATCAAAATATTATACTACATCTTTGGCTCAAAGATCCCAATTACAAAATGTCTTGACAATGGCCAACTGCAAAGTGCTATCCCAATTGGCAATGACTAACATAAAACAAGAATTTTGACTTGTTGGGGTTCACAACAAACCAAATGCAGAGATTCTTGGGGTGAAGCAAATAAGTAAGGTATGCTTCAAATATTACAAAAATTCGTCTCATCCTCAACTTCTCAAGGTGCTGCAAAAGAAGCTTTATTTCTTAAGAACTCCGCTCTAGACTTCAGTGAGCTCTCTGCAGTGGACTCTAATTCAGTGGCAAAGCAATTATGTGTATCAGGCATGCAATTTAGTTAACAAAGTGAAAGTTTTCGCCAACATCCAACGTCGACAAGGGCAATGCAGACTTCTTTTATAATCACATTCAGTTGAACCATCACAATCCACAAATCTTACTACTAAATGCATCTCGTTGCATCCTTCGAAGATCTCAACGAACCTATCTTACAATTGTACACCAACAGATGCTGTTTTGAGGCAAGTACAAGTAGGGCTCTACCAAACCGTAATAACTTATTTAACTCTATGCATTAGAATATCCTTCATGTTCTAAAGTTTCCTCGTTATTGTAAAACAGATTATTGCTTTTCAGATCATGTTCCGTAAAACACAGTAATAGGAGCCATTTCATGAATGTGAAGCATGTGAAATTTATCTCCTCCATACCATCGAAGACATTATATAGTGCAACTTGATTGATAGACAGTGCAAAGATAATTCAACTGTTTTTCCACTCATACCAGTTCTGCATTTTTTTCTTCAAAAAATTGATTTTAAATTATTTGATTCTTACACATAATCAGAAGTAAATGAACGCAAAATTCGTAGTCTGTTCAACTTCATAGTCATCAAGCATGATTTTTTTGTCCCAAAAATTACATTCAGAATTCTTTAACCCAAAAATTAGAAAATAACGAACTTGATACTGCAAACTGTATTATTCCATAGGTTAAAATCTACCACTGCCTTTCCTCACTCCTTCCATCAACATTCAATTGCAAAAGTAGTAACATACAATCTTGAGAGATCTTAAGATCGTAAACAATGTTAAACCACCTCATTTAAAATCTTAAGCTTTTAAAGAGTCGCAGTGAGTTTTTCTCTTCATAACGCCGAGGGTGCAAGGAAGATCATAATTTTTCATAAAAGGACAATGGCAAAACTTGAATCCGGTCTTTTTCATATGGAACCAACTCATCCCAAAGCTTAAGCTTTTAAAGAAGGCCAAGAGTATTATAACAAGATAACAATCCAATTATCCAAACTCTAAAACCCGAAAACTGAGTAAAGCTTAGTAAGTATCCAGACATTAACCACAGAGAGAGATAGAGAGAGAGAGAGAGAAAGAGACATACTTGATGTTAACACCGCCTTTAACCATGTATCTAGAGACATTCTGAGAAACCCACAAATCAGAAGCGGCGGAGGAGGAGCTGAGCGCCGACAGCATGTCATTGGGGATCCCAACCATAACCTCAATCCCACTCCCCATCAAAGCTTTAAGCGAATATGGGTCTGTATCAAAAAGCTTCACTTTTGAAATCTTGTTGTCCTTCAACAGATTCACCACCGTCTCCGGCGACAGTCTGTGGAGGGACAACGTGCCCCAGTTCACCCCTATCCCTGATTCCACCACCACCACCACGGCGGAGCTACACAACAAGAATGCTAAGATGGTTGGAAAAAGGGTACAGCTTGCCATCATTAATCAGCTCCTTTAATTAAGACTATTCATTCAATCAAGAACTTGTCTGTAAGTGTCTGATAAATGTTTCTTGTCTGAAAGCGGTGGGATTGGGAGATAAAGTGAAGTGACTGTATTACTTGGAAGGTAAAGTGCAAATCTAAAGAATGCAGCTACTGAATTAAAATATGGATAATTCTAGTGGTACATCAATGCCTACATCAAGGTGTACATAATGCACACTTGGCGCCTCTCCATTGGATGAAGTGCCGGTGGGACCGGCACTTCATCCAATGGAGAGGCGCCAAGTGTGCATTATGTATGCCTTGATGTAGGCTCCGATGTACCCCTAGCAGAACCCTTAAAATATTATCGGCAGTTAAACGTTGATTTAAAATTGGAAACTTAAGACAAAATAACCTTGCCAAGAAATGGTCGGTTGGATTTTTTATGTAACTCGAGAACAAAAGCACCTTACTGAGTTAAGCTTAAAAAATAAAAACAATGTAAATTAAAATTTATTTTTAAGCTTTGTCACACTTAAGTAATTTATTTTGATAAATATAATTTTCAAATTTAGTTTTTCATATTAACAAAATTTACTTCTTAAAAATTAAGCTCAAAAATGTCCGTGACATTGTAGAGTGGGCAAATTATTTTGATTACGCTATTTAGCTCTCGCTTAATTTTAATTTTTTAAGTGTAATTTTGTGAACGCGATTTTTTTAGAGAACGTGTGGTTTAAAAGGTAAGAAAATGGGTTCATGTACAAAATTATATTATTAAAAGAAAAATAATGTTACTGGTACATAATTGTGATTGAAAAAGAGTTTAAAAGAATGTGTGATTGAAAATAAATCTGATTTTTTTTAAAAAAAAATTCAAAATCAAATAAGGAGTTAATATTGTGTCCTTAAATGTACAACGTTCATTATAGGGCGTTTAAGTAGAGAATGTTTTAATTAGTTTATTCAAGATTTCTCGTGTTGTTTTTACTTGTGAATATGAATTGGAGAGATGAAAAACACTCGCCATGTGATTAAAATCGACCGGGCTTATTTATTTTTGCTTTTACTTTCGTAGTTTTGCTTCTACTTTTTATAGAAGGGATTTTTTAATAAAATTATCTTATATCAATTTTTTTTCCTAAATATTACTCTAATAGGATAAAATATTTCAAGAAAATTATTTAAACATATTCAGAAACAACTTTTAACTTTCTAAATATCTGGCCAAACGGCCCTAAATACATCGTCAAAAATTAGGAATGAAAACTAATCATCATTGTTATAAGAAAAAGAGGTACAGTGGAAACGAAAAGAGGGCTTAGGTCAAAGTAAAATAATCTTGGAAGATTAAAGATGAAGTATTCATAATTAAAAGGCAGAGAGGGTGATGGACATGCACCTAATTTAAGCAAGTAATGTGTCAATCAATAAAGAATAAAATAATCAGCAGATAATCATACTACTAAAGAATGGCTGAAACCATTTGTACGGAAAAATGGTCACAGAATTTCACCAAAAATCTCATATGGAGGTGGGTCCCATTAAGAATAAAATATTGCAAAAAATGTGGACCCCATCTTTGTTGTGTGTGATCTGGTGGAATTCTGTGTGCATAGAATACTGTCCACACAACAAGGTCCAGAAAGAATACTAATTATCTTCTTTTCCTTTTTGTTTTTTAATGTCAAAATAATTTTGCCATTAATGGCTGGTGTCTCACTTCAAATATTTTGCTGACCTATTTCTCATCGAGTTTGTATATATATTAAGAATCATGCTACATCTACAATATTAGTTGATAACATCTTATTTGATATTATCATATCCATTCATTTTTAAAAACTGTTTTCTACATCACATACTAAGATTTTGACAACACATGGTTATCAACCAATGTTGTACACTTATATTTATTCATATATTAAACACACTATTTTCAAGAATAAGGCCGGCTCACTATAATGGACAAGTCCTTCTATTTGAATTGTTACTAGTCTGTCTTAGGGCTGTCCGTGGGTCGGTTCGGTTCGGTTCTGAAGATACCCGAACCGACCCAAAACTTTCGGGTATTTAATAAATGGACCCGTCGGGTCCAAATATAATTTTGGAACCGTTCGGGTTCGGTTCCGTTCGGTTCGGTTCGGGTCGGTTCGGTTCTGTTCGGTTCCGTACTATGTTCAAATTTTTTAATATTTACAGCAACACTACATAAATACAACTAATGACATTTCATTCGTAACTTTTACAAATTAACGTAACCCAATTCAAAAACATATAAATAACTAGCCGTCCAATAAGATTAATTCAGTGTATACAAATACCAAAAAGTAAATATTAATATTACAGCAAAACTACATAAAGTATATTCATTTGCTTCAAATTAAAATGGGTTAATGGGTTTTAAAAATGATTTGGACTTTAAAATTAAAACTATGAAATAATCTGATTTATTTAATTAATTTGCTAATTTGTATAAAAAAAATAAAATAATTTAATTAATTCAATATAAAAAATAAAAAAATTATTTAGTTTCGGTTCTTATTCGATTCTTCGGTTCTTGGTCTAGACCCGAGACCCGACCCAAACCCATCGGTTCTCGATTCGGGTACCCGTTCGGGTATTTAATTTATGAAGAACCGCTCGATTCGATTCGGGTTCGGTTCTGTCCGGTTCGGTTCGGGACTTTTGGACACCCCTAGTCTGTCTTACCATGCTTGAGAATTCCGAGTCAATCACATTATTAACAAACATGTCGTGGATATGTTATGTTACTTGTGTCTATTAAGTTTCGAGTTCCATCTTAAAAGCTCGTGTCTTATTTTCATTCTGATCTATCTGAGATTTTTTTTTTTACCGTTAATATGCATTGCAATATGGTGATAGTTTAAGAACACTAATTTTGAAATCTAACCACTTATTAGAGTTGTTTTATACCAATGGTCAACCTAATATTGTTCGTTTGAGTTTCGAACAATGATACTATATGGCTTCTATATTAAGAGCCTGTTTGGTAGGGATTTTTGGGGGAATAATTGATTTTGAATAGTGATATGATGGGAAATGTGTGGTTGAAAAAAAAGAAAAAAGTATTGATGTGATGGAAAATATTATTTTATTGAAAAATGTGTGGTTGAAAATGAGAATTGATTTGAGAATTGATTTGAGAATCAGAAACAAACAGGCCTAAGAAAACAAATTCCTCAAGCAGTTTTCCTACTTTCTATGTACCATGCCATTTATGTGTCAGCTAAATTGTTCGTACATTCAAAGGCTGATCAGTAACCCAAGAATAGAATCTAGGTTCAAAAAAAAAAAGGAAAAAGTTGCAGGGAAACACTATTGATATCTGATTGACTCTAGATTCCTCCACTCATCTTTGACGATATAAAGCCATTTCCGCTTTTGGCATTGGATAGTAGATTATCCATTTTTGATATTTACTATTGCTGCGAAACAATCAAGATATCGTAATTACATTGATACCCCTTATTATGAAATAATCAAAATATCTCTTATTAGAAAAAATATTAATATGTTCGAATCATTGTTAGCAATATTGAAAATACAAAAATTATGTATTGTTTGAATACCACTTATTGAAACCAACCATCGGAATGAATGGTTGAAGTTATATGGAAAATAATGAAGTATTAGATCAAATAAAAGAATAATAAATACAGGTAATATGACAGATGAATTTAGAGATTTTATTGCCTCAAAAATAATGGAGAAAAGAAAAAATTACAATTGATCATATAATTACAGTAATATATTTTCCTAATCTTATGAAATTGTATAGAAGAACCTGATATTTATATGGAATATATAGGGGACGTCCAAACCCTCTTAGTGGAGTTGTTGATGAAGTAGGATGCCAAAAAATCGATTTCAAAACGAAAAATGAGAGAAAACGCGAAAAATCGGAACATGCAAGATGGGCGGAGAAGTGCCCATGCCCATAATTTTTTTTTTTTTTTTTTCAAATTGTTTTCTCCATTTCAAATTTGCGGCGCCGGGTGTCTTGCCCGGAATTTTTTTTTTTTTAAATTGTTTTCTTCATCCCGAACTCTTCTTTAAGTCGATTATCAATTTTCAACTCTCAATGGACTTCCAAAATAGAATTTCAACTTGATATAGGATTCCAATAACATTCAAAACTGAATTCTTCTTGACGTGCACTTCAATTAGAATTCTTCAACTATTTCAACAAAGAATTCGAGTCACACCCAAATTCTAACAACTATAATAATAAAGCCCTATTTGTTTCTGATTCTCAAATCAATTCTCAAATCAATTCTCATTTTCAACCACACATTCTTCAATAAAATAATATTTTCCACCACATCAATACTTTTTTCTTCTTTTTCAACCACACATTTCCCATCATATCACTATTCAAAATCAATTCTTCCCCCAAAAATCCCTACCAAACAAGCTCTAAATTTGTTTCAATTTTGAAATTTTATTTAAAAGAATGTCTCGTACACATTATTCATTAATCAAAGATGAAATTTAAGTCAAGAATTATTGGACCAAGACAAGAATTTTCTGAACTTTTTGGACAGCTTGATAATCAAGCCAGTGCAGGTTGCCGGCACGCTAATGCACCTGGTGCGCTGCTGGTCGGCGGAGGTGCCCTGCCTGTACTGGCCGAGCATGGCCAGCACACTACTTGGCAATTCAGTCGCACTGCCGGCCAATGTACATTTGCTGCCAAGCGACAGAAATGGCGTCTTTTGGGTTCCCAACTGTTTGATTTGTGCAATTGAAATAAGATTTCAAATTTATCTCTTCTATCTTCCATACTTTTTTTTTGCATACTCAAACTCTCATATTTACATTGCCAAAATCATTGTTTTTATTCTTTTATACGACAAAAATAGAATATGAACCTCTCATATAAATTCTTACATGTTTGGTGTTTGGAAAATTACATTTATAACATGCCTTGAATTGTGTTATTAGAGAAATTCAAGTTATTGCTTGAGAATCCCCATCAACATTTAACCTATCTTGTAATTTCAAGGGAAAACATGTTCAAATACTGAAAATAGTTTTATACATTATTGTTGACCCCTAAAAATGTTCCGATGAGGTGGCCAACGGATCCCAAGGCCTCTCACGTCCACGCAAGCTGGATTCATGCACATTTGGACAAACCGTTTGGCACACGTAGCCTCCTCTAGTAGGGGTGGAGTTGGCCGCGCACACTCGACAATCAAGTCAATTCGAGAAGTAATTATGGGTGTGGGAGAGCTTAAAACGTGAGCCTCTAATAAAAAAAAGAGGTCGGCTTTGGGAGATGAATGAAATAAATGAGTGGCAAGAATATAACTTTAAGAGTTTAAACTTGCATTACGTTCGAATGACACTAAGGGTCCGTTTGACAGGCAAACGTGGAAAGGAATTCTAATTCCATGTTAGTTGGAAAATAAAAACCCACCAAATCCATAGGAATTCGTTTTTCATGAAAATAAAGAAAATGCAATTTAAAGTGGTTGTACTTTGAAATTTGGTTTTCATTTCCACATTGCAATCAAACGACCAAAGTAGAATTCGTTTTTCTCGGATGTAATATTTTCAATGAAATTCGTTGCAATCAAATAAGGCATAAGTGTGAGCTTTTATACTTGAGTTTGGCGGATAAGGGCCGTTAGATGGCAATGCTCTTGGCCACATCCAGATGACCGACCTCTCTTGTCATAGACATCAATCAATACATCAATCAATCGCAGCCTTAAATGCGACCTAGCTTGCGGCCATAGACGTGAACAAACAAATACGCGGCGACGGCCATGGCAGTGACACGTCTTGGCAATCACATACTACAATATCCGCTTAAGATCTCCTTACCGCTTCGCTTCAGACCAACTCTTCCCATGGGGTTTGCATGTCATGGGGCCAGTTTGATTTTGCTTAGCGGGGAAAAACGGGTCGTTCGGACCTGATGGGGGTCTCCCCATGTTAGCATGTGGGGCGTAGGACCCCCAAACCATTCGCCTCGTAGATTAATTGAGACCACGTGTGGGTCCCAGTTTGCAAGGCGTAACGATTATAACAGTTTAATTGTGTCTAGCTTCTATGAGGTATTTGTAGACTTCCAACCAATTTTAAAGTCATTCTTTTACAAACCTGTTTTAAAGGCAATGACTACTCAATGCAACTTTTTAGGGTTGACACTTAGAGTGTGTTTGATTGATATGAAAAATATATTTTAGAAAAGAAAATATTTTCCTAAAAAGAAAAAAGGGAAATTAGGTATATTTTCAAAAGTTGAAAAATATTTTCAATGGAAAAAAAATAACAATCAAACACTACAAAGTAAGAATTTGGGTGGAAAATTGACATTTTCCATAAAAATGAAATGCAATGAAACACACCCTTAATGTAAATGGAGCAAATATTAAGAAAAATTCTAATAGATCCAACTAAAAATGTGAATTAAAAGAAGATTTAGTGTAATTTTTTTAAATAGAATCTTCACAACGGTTCCAACGTTGTTTTTTCTTAAAAAAAAGACTACTCTATATCCATTTTAAGATCTTCATTCGTCTCGACAACAATAGAGCATATAAGTATCTTCAATAAAGTCAACGCGAAAAGCATTAAAATATATTAGACAATACTCGCTTCTAGCTCAACTCGGCCGTCCCTATAGGTTAGTCTATGCGAGCACAACCTGGTCCACCTCAAAACCGGCCTGAAAGGCATAGTTTACCCTTCTAATGTGATCATATATGCAAGTAGATAGGGATAGGGATAGGGTCCATAAGGACCATAAAAAGTTTTCAAAGGTTCCGTCCCGTCCCACGAATATTGTGGAGGAGGTAAATCCTGTGATGTGCTTAATCAGGACAGAGTATAAGAGCTGCCGTGCCCGAGTCCAATTCCTAAGGAAAAAAAACGTGCAAGTTTCATTCATAAAGATCATGGTCTAGGGGCAAAATATCCAAGAAAAATCAGAGGATATTTTTATTTCCGTAGAAGATGGGAAATGCAAGAGTCAAAAAATTCCTGTGGTCACTGAAAGATAGGAAATCCGTAGTTATATATATTGGATATATTTGCAACTTGTAAAAGTTTATTCAAATGTCTGAGCCAATACGGTTAGAATAGTAAAATCCAGTTTCACAAAAAAATTTCACCATGGCCATGGTTGCATGCCCATCTTTGAGGAATCTGCAATTCAAAGTCCGTTTGTCTTCGCCATTTTTGCCGTCCAATAGAGGAATTTTTCCAAATGGACACCTGCGTATTAACAAAAAAGGCCGGAATTTTATGTTCCTCAAAAAACCCATAGTTAAAGATGGGGTTTTGAGTTTTAATGGCACAGATGCGCTCATTGGCGTGCCTGATAATGTTAAAATAACGCCATGGTCGAAGTCATCTGCTTTTTTAGGTGCTACTGCCAGTGAGAGCAGCGCTCGACATGTCTTCAAACTTGGAGTTATCGAGTAAGCCATATTTTTTCTTAACGAATTTCGACGAATGCTTTATTGGGGTTATCGAATAAGCCATATTTGTGGAATGCCTTGCATCTAAAACCCTAGTGTACGGCACACTTCTCAACAGAAAGTATTTTTTTCATTTGGAATGATATGATGCATGTGTCTGATGCAGGGAAGCCAGATTGTTATGTCTGTTTAGATTTAAAATTTGGTGGATGATACCTCGAGTAGGAAATTCTGCCAAGGACATTCCTATTGAAACTCAGATGTTGCTGCTGGAGGCGAGGGAAGAACAACATTCTGAAAAGGATGAAGGAAACACAGCTTATGTATTGTTCCTACCCATATTAAATGACGACTTCAGAAGCAGCTTGCAGGGGAACTCAGCCGATGAGCTTGAAGTTTGTGTTGAAACTGGTAATATTTTTCGAAGTTTTCAATTTTTTCCTGAAAGCATAACTATTATCAATAATTTATGGTAAGGGACAACTATATATATATAACTCTTCAGGCTCAGTTGTTTCACTTTTATTGAACTTATCACGAGGATATAGTTGGAAACCTCACTTTGTTCATTCTAGTGTGAAGAGATTGAGGTCCCATCTATACTTTTCTTATCTGCTTAACTGTATTTGACAAAGTTATTTATAGGTCTGTCTCAGAGAGATCATTGATTCTGTAGGTGATCCCAGTGTAGTCGCTTCAGAGTGTCTTAAAGCAGTTTTTGTGAACCATGGAAACAATCCTTATCAATTGGTCAAGGAAACTATGATGTAGGTTGGCATTCCAATGTTTATATTTTTCATTTGAATGACCTTCAGAAAGGTTTTGTTCATATCATAGCATGCAAGCAAAAACGTGGACCATCACATATGAATTATACAGCATTGTCATCCTTCTACATGAATTATGTGCATGAATATGGTTATTGACTTCGGAAATTACACAGGATGCTGCAAAGTTATTGTGGGACATTTGAACTCAGAGATACCAAGCAGGTAAGTCGACCAGAGTGAATTCAGTCTCAGTTTTGTAGCAAAAAATACGAGCACATAATAATTGAGCTCTTTGATTTGATGCAGATGCCTGGAATGTTAGATTATTTTGGTTGGTGCACTTGGGATGCTTTCTACCATGATGTTAATCCTCAAGGAATCAGAGATGGCCTAAAGAGGTTAATCTGTCCCTCTTTGTATTCGATGCATTCGACTTCTATTGATATTCCTAAAAGTTCTTCTTTGTGGTCCATAGATTATCCAAGATGTGTTTTGCATTAATATACGTGGACTTAAAAATTTCTTATGTTTGAATTGGTGGTACAAACATGATTTCAGCATTGCCATTGGCAAAGCTTATTTGATTTAGCAGTGTATTCTTAGCATACATAACTTTTAACGGATAATGAAGCTTATTTGATTTAGCATTTTATTCTTAAAGTACTTCATTGTCTTCAGTAAACATGTATCATGACTTTTAGAGTCGATGCATATGACAATAATATGAGGATATCATGGTATCCTCACCCACCTATAGCATTTATTGTTCTAAAAGGTGTAATGCGTGGCGATGCGTGGAGGCCAAGCTATGGGTTATGCGAATTTAGCCGAGACATAGGCGTAAAAAGCATAGAAAGAAGTTTTT
This sequence comes from Fraxinus americana, assembly GCA_035079005.1. Lineage (NCBI taxonomy): Eukaryota > Viridiplantae > Streptophyta > Magnoliopsida > Lamiales > Oleaceae > Fraxinus > Fraxinus americana. The sequence goes on along the minus strand of CM068713.1, from coordinate 4,227,894 downwards.
TTATTTTAATATTATTTTAATTTTTATTCAATCAAAAAATTATTTAATAATTAAAAATAATACCTATCAAACATCTAAAACATATTTATAGAAATTTTATACATTTTTTCAAAAAATTCCAACAAAAAGATAAGCTTCAAATGTAAATCAACCTTCAAGTTTTAATTTAAAAGAATTGTAAAAAAAATTGAAAAAAAAAGAAAGATAATAATGTGCACCTAGGCGTGCATAAAGGAGCGCATTAGTGGTCACTGATTGCCGTTGGCCGCTAAATAAGGCACCATTTGGCTTGGCGCTTCCGTCGTGCATCGCGCCTTTTAGAACACTGATAGCATTATACACACAGGACTGAGAACTGATACCTCAAAGAGTCCATTGTTGATTACTAGAACAATTAGACATGTATTTTTCAGTTTCCACACACCTTGTTCCTTTGTCATAGTTTCTGTCTCTCTAACTCAGCTTATCAGAAGGTGGCGTTCCAGCAAGGTTTTTGATTATAGATGACGGTTGGCAGGATACAACCAATGAGTTCCAAAAAGAGGGGGAGCCTTTCGTTGAAGGGACACAGTAAGTTGATGTGTTTTCGTGTTATTTTAATTGGGAAACGCGTGTCTACCTGTTATTCGGCTAATAGCAAAATGCAGGTTCGGTGCTAGACTGGTGAGCATAAAAGAAAACAAGAAATTTCAGGAGACAGAAAAGGTTTTAAGCAACCAATCGAATGGTCTTAAGGAATTTGTCTCAGAAGTAAAGAAAAATTTTGGTCTCAAGTATGCCCATTCCCTGCTTAATCTCTTTTTTATTGCTTCCTTTCGCTTGATTTTGTAGGCTAAATATAACAAAAGTAAGAAAAGATATTTATATATTTTATTTCCTCCAGGTATGTCTATGTATGGCATGCATTAATGGGATACTGGGGAGGGCTTCATCCAGATGCCCATGGAACTAAGAAGTATAATCCAACTTTAAAGTTCCCAACTCAATCACCAGGGAATAGAGCACATCAGAGGGATGTAGCTATTGATTCTATGGAGGAATATGGTGTTGGTACCATTGATCCAAACAATATATTTGAATTTTATGATGATCTACATGGATATCTTGCGTCACAGGAAGTGGACGGAGTTAAGGTCGATGTACAAAACGTACTGGAAACAGTAGCTACAGGTTCAAGTGGCAGGGTCTCTCTTACTAGACATTTTCAACAGGCGCTTGAAAAGTCAATAGCCAAGAATTTCCAAGACAATGGCATCATCTGTTGTATGGCCCAGAACACGGATTCTGTTTACAAGTATGTAATTCAGAAGCTCAAATTTCCTAATGATTTTCGACATATGGAGGTAACCATTAAACTGCATATTTTTGCATAAAGCAACTTAGTTGCATTTAGTAAATGAAATATGGCTCAGATTTTGACTGTATAATAGATGTAGGAGTCAATTCCAAGGAATCACATTCTCGGCTTGATTTTTACAATGATTCAACAACGTGATTTTAGCAACATCTAGAAAGAGGGCATTTTGTTTTTGAATTTGAGTTAAAATGATTAATATTCTTACTCAAGCTTCTTGCAATATAACTACCTTTTTGTCTAGTTTTATATGAAACATTTATAGTAATTTTGTTCATTTCTCGCAACAGCACAAAAAGAAGTGCCATTACACGTGCATCAGATGATTATTACCCCAAGAACCCAACAACACAGACGCTGCACATAGCTGCTGTAGCTTACAACAGCATATTCTTTGGTGAAGTACTTGTCCCAGATTGGGACATGTTCTATGTATGAGACGCCTTCATGTTATGACTGCTTAAATTTCTGACAGCAATAGTCCAAAGATTAAATTTTAGTTTTCAACAACTTTCAGAGCCGTCACACTGAAGCTGAATTTCATGCAGTTGCTCGAGCAGTTGGGGGCTGCAGTGTCTATGTTAGGTACACCTTTTTAACTTGGCTTATTTACTCCGGAAGAGGAGAACTCTTAGAATTCTCTCTTTTTCTTTTAAAAAAAAAAAAAAAGAAAGGTTACATAATGAGTAGTTGGTTTTCTTTGTTTCAATATCTATGTATTTTTTTAACTTCTCCTATATTGCTTGAAAATTAGTTGCTAATTCTTAGTAATTTTTCCTGGCAGTGATAAACCTGGCCAGCATGATTTCGAGATACTTAGAAGGCTTGTGCTACCCGATGGATCTGTGTTGAGAGCGAAATATCCTGGAAAGCCATCACGTGATTGTTTATTTAGTGATCCAGTTATGGATGGGAAAAGGTTCACCATTTGCAATAAAGTCTTGTTGTATTATGTTTAAGGTTGTCGTGATTTTCACCCACAAATTTATTTGTCAAATCCAAAAGCCTTTTGAAGATTTGGAATCTGAACAAAATCACTGGAGTTCTGGCTGTATTCAACTGCCAAGGAGCAGGGACCTGGCCTGGATTGGGGAGTACTGTTCAATTAGATCGTATTGAGTTAGTCGGAAAGATTTCCCCAGCTGATATTGAGCATCTTGACGAAGTTCCACCAAAGTCATGCACAGGAGAATTTGCAATGTTTTCCTTCAAATCAGGTACGAAAGTTGTTGCTGTTTCCATATGGCATATATTAAAACATGTTTGGCTAAGCTTAAAAGTAAATTTAGTTAGTTTCAAACATTTAGTTGCATTTTTCTCAATTTAAAGTAGAAAGAAAAGTTACTTATTTGAAAACTTAGTACTTATGTTTAAACTTTTGAGGCTTAACCAAATACACTCTTACAGTTCAAGCCTTTTTGCTCATAATCACTCGAGGCAAAAAAAAAAAAGTCTTCAAGAAGAAATATTATGGAAATATATACTAAATAATTATGCCGATAGTTTTGAACTTTCTGCTGTTCTGAGACACCTTCAGGATCGATTTCTCAATTATGGAAATAATCGAGGCAAAATATGAACTTTTTGCTCATAATCACTCGAGGCAAAAAAAAAAATGTCTTCAAGAAGAAATATTATGGAAATATATACTAAATAATTATGCCGATAGTTTTGAACTTTCTGCTGTTCTGAGACACCTTCAGGATCGATTTCTCGATTGCCAATGCATGGAAAGCTCGATATTACTTTGAAAACCTTGCAATGCGATGTCTTCACCGTATCTCCTATTGAGGTATCAAGTATTTCGTTAAATCTGTTTGAATCATGCACTAGAAATGCTTATAGAAGATCATGTATGTTTCTCGTTCTCACAGTTTTACCATCAAAAAGTTCATTTCGCACCAATTGGCTTAGTAAACATGTACAATTCTGGAGGAGCTGTTGAAGCAATTGAAGTTTCAGACGATTCCTCTTGTTATGGAATTCAAATCAAAGGAAGAGGGGCGGGTATCTTCGGAGCATATTCCGACATAAAGCCGAATTTTTGCTCTGTGAATAATTTCAGAGAGGTAGAATTTGATTACGAAAGTGAAAATCATTTTTTGACAGTTAGTATTCCCACAGGAACAAATGCTTGGGATATAGCTGTTCATTATTGAGGCACATTTTTTTTAACCCTCAAAGCCTCACAATTTGATAATCTCTTTCATGCATACATACAGTGCAATATAATTTAGCACAGAGATGTGGATTTGCTGAATTTTGTGTTACTTTGCATTTGGCAATGAGCATAGTTGGTTTAACTTATAAGTCAGTCAAATTTATTATGGGTAATTTTTTGAAGAAACCTGTTTGGTTATGCTTTTAAGTAGTTTCCTTTCTTATTTCAGACAGCATAGAGGATTAGCATCTACTGTTACCAAGTGTGACTTCCGAAATTACTTTGATAAGTTTGTATCATAAAAGATGTCGTAGTGATGCGTAAATGCCCACAACAGAAAGTCTAAAAGGTTTTGAATTATAATAATTTTAATGTGATCACCACAACAACGTCATTGTAACTTGTAAGTTAGCTTGTTGTACTCTATTAAAAATTTAAGCTATCGAAAGGAGCACGTTTGTGTTTCCAAATTTAGCTTTCAACACGTTTTATCACGAGTATGAGCCAATTGATGTCAAAAGTACGCGTGGACAATTTTCGAAAATTGGCAATGTTGAAATTTGGATTAAAGTCTTTTGCCTATTCTCACATGTTTGGAAAATGCTTTTAAGAAGGTTTAAATTATAAATAAATGAAAGTGAGTGACGAAGAAGTGACAAGTAATTGTGAATCTTCGAAATGTGTGAATAAAAAATGATTTATATTTTTATAACATGAGTCAAACATATGTTGTAGCTCTATTGGAATTTGTATTTTGATACTTGTATAGGGGCCACTAGGCATTGAACCGTGCTGCATTGCTAGGCCACATGGGCCATGGCAGTGCCGGGGGCAACTGGTCCCCTATGATAGGTCAAGGCCCATGTGGCCCTAGCAAAGTAGATAAACCCCTAGGTCCTATGCAACTGCTCCAGCACCCCTGGTAACCTGTGTGGCCCCTGGTAGCTTATGTGGCTCTGATAATAGTATGATTCAACTCTATTAGATGTTAACGTCACATCATAGTAAAAGTGTATTCTTTATATTTGGTAGGTAATAATGGGCGAACAAATCAGAAAGCTAAACTCCATAAACAATCCCCAAGTATTGTCATAAAAAATCAAACAAGTATATAAGGATCATTCATGGCTAAGAAGTTTAATATTATAATATATTTTGGTTTATTTTTGTCCTTTGCAACGCAATATTATGAATTTTTACCGTGGTATGATTAGGAATGAGAATTCGAGCGAGCTACTCTTCTGTATACACCAAAAGTAAGTGTGGGCAGCTCGGCTCGACTTGTTCTAAAAGCGAGTCAAGTTCAAAATCCTCACCGAGTTGCTCATTAACTTGCATGGTCAAGCTTGCGAACCAACTCCTTTAAAGGGCTCGCCATAGGTGGCTCTTTTGCAACTGATTTGATTGATGGTGCCATCAAATCATATTCAGGGAGCAGTTTGGCTAATGGTGGACAAAAAAAATCGGAATCAAACCAAAATCGACTGGATTGGTTCGGCATAATTTTTGAACGGTTTGTTTTTTATTTGAGAATTGATTCTCAAATCAATTCTCATTTTTAACCACACATTTTTCAATAAAATAATATTTTCTATCACATCAATAATTTTTTTTTTCTTTTTCAACCACACATTTCCTATCATATCACTATTCAAAAATCAATTCTTCCTCTAAAAATCCCTACCAAACAAGCTTATAGCTTAAATATTAATAGTAACTTCTTGGTTCGGTTCCCATTCTAGTGACCTGTAGGCTGTAACCAAGAATCAAGAACCTATTCTACTTCAGCTTTTTTTAAGTTAATTATGTTTATCTGTTGATTTGGTGAATGATTTTTATTGACAGTATTTGGTAAGAGGATGAAACTTTTTGTTTGTCTGCATTGAATGATGTTTATTGTTTTGATTTTGGATGTGTATTAACTTTTGGAAATAAAATTTTTAAATTTAATTTGCATTAATAATTTAAAATTCTAGTTATGAAACTGAAACAAATCAAATCGGACCATTCAATTCAATTCGATAATTACCAACGGAACGTTTAAAAATGATTTAATAATTAAAAAAAAGCGTAAAAATAGTTCAAAAGCATAAAAAAAACAAAAGCGTGCGCTAAGTATGCCTAAATGAAAAAATAATAATAAATAAATAAAAAGTGCAAAAAAAGGCGATACTTTGCATTTAGACATCACTTTTTAAAACAGTATAAGAAAATCAATGGTTCTCGGTTCTGTTCCGGTTCTCTTTGAAACCCAATGATTTGGAACCCCGCCACCATTCGTTTGGCTGCTTGAATTTCAATTTCAATTTTTTTCTCTTTTTAATTAATCAAAAAATTTATGATAACTTGTTTGGCCAAGCTTAACTTTTTAGGTATGATATGATGAGATGACTGGAGAATATGGATTATCGAATTTATTTACGATTAATAACAATTTACTTTTTCCTGATTTAATAAAGCAGATGAAAAGGAAAGAATTACAGATCTCTTTACAGGTTCTTTTCCCCTCGTATTGATTCAAGAAACCCCCATGCTTCCCAGATTGATTCAACCCCGAGAAGCCAATTCAAGTCGAGAAAACATTCAGTGGCCTAATATTAGTGGTGGGTTTAGCCAAAGTGGTGCTGCGGGGGACCCATGTTTGGTGTCCTCATTTCTGACCCAAAACCTCGTCTGAGATGGACAGCTGACGTCCGTGAACGCTTTGTTGATGCAGTTACTCAACTTGGCGGCGCCAGCAGTTAGTATTTATTTCCCAATTTGCTTCTTTGTGTTTTTAATTTTGTATTTTTCCCAACTGGTGCCCCCTACCCCGTGATTTCTATTGCGACGATTTATTGATTTGCTTGGGCTATTATTTTGATGTTTTTGCTATCAATGTGTTTCTGGGGTGTTAATTGTTAGATACAAACGGTTGACAGAATGCGCACAAAATCATAGTCACTTAGATATGGAGCGGATGAAGGGCATAGGACGGAATTGGGATACATAGTTAAGAGGTTTAACCTTTTGTGATGAATGCTTGAATTTTGTCATTAGGGTTTCATCCTACATATTAACAAAAAAGCCGAAAATGGTATGGACCAAAGGTATAGAGCATTATGCATCAGAAACTTTATAACATTTCCGTATGCATCGGAAAGGATGATAGCGACATCTATGTTTATTAAATGAAGCTTTATAGCTAGATCACGAGATTGTCTCTCCGAACCGATTTAATATTGTAATTCTAATAGAGATGCTCTTGGAAAGAATTGGCTATTCTTTCAATGAATGGAAATCTGTAAAATGATTGTTATTGTATTTTACAAAAATCCTTAGCCTTGTTGGAGCATAACATCTAACTGTTTGGAATCAATTATAAATTTTCTTTATTTGAACTGCGTTCTCCGAAAACTTCAAACAAAAATAGATTTTATTGTCAAAATAGAGCTTTTTCGAATTGAATTGAATAATGGTGAAGAGTAAGCTAAAACTACATCGTTAGGCTCCACATGGTCCAACAACATCCCTAAGTCAACTCTATTAGCTAGTTTTGGCACCTATCTTGGAGTTAGGCTGCAAATTGATGGACACCATGAAGGTTGAAAACACATTCTTGCAATAGCCCCCACCCCACCAAAAATAAATAAATAACCCAAAAAAAAAAAAGAAAAAAATGCCACTAAATTACGCGCACAACTGAAAATGAAACTGAAACAGTTGCTAGACTTCTGAGCGGAATTATGGCTTCATTTGTTTTTCTAGATAGCTATCTGGCCCTTAAATTGGACCAAATCACTTCACTAAATTGCAGAAATAATTGATGGCACTAAAAGATATAACAATGAGTTGTTCCGAAAAGACTATCACTTTAGCAATCCATTGATCCTGGGTAATGCAAGGAAATCCATAAAATAACTTCTAAGCATCATGAATGGCTCTTTGTGGCCAATTTTCTCAAGATGAACTAATTTTTCCCTGGTTGTCCAAGGTACTCTTTCTTTATATGTCTGCCATTGTGTATCTTATGTGGCCAAGTTTGTCCTTAATCCCTCCTCATTGAGGATGTAATATCAATAATGCCTGCTTGCTTTCTTGTTGCTAAATTTGTATCAATTTCTTTTAAACCCGTATCTAGAGATCATTAAATTGATCTTTTGATGAGACTGGTTGCTTATCAACTTTTTTTTGAAGTTTCATTGTTATACTTCTTTAATGTGTTCTTTCACTTGTTCCGTAAACTAATTGTTTTTGAGAGAAACTTGAAATACTAGGTGTCTCATCCTGATAGACTACGATTTATTGGAATGTCTATCTGCAACTTCACAGATTAACTATTTTTCAAATAGAAATTACAATAGTGTGACTTACATTCACGTGAATTCTGTTGCAGAAGCTACCCCAAAGGCTATAATGCGAACAATGGGTGTTAAGGGATTGACACACTTTCATTTGAAGAGTCACCTCCAGGTTTTTTTCATTCTTTCTTTTTGTAATAACTAGCTGGTTTTCCTTCCCATTAATTTATATACGGAGCTTGTAGGTCAGTGAAACTTGTTTCTGGTTATTTGACTTGGTTTTTTCAAGCATCTTTATAGAAATATAGACTAGGCAAGCAATCTGGGAAAGATTTTGGTGACTCTCCAAAAGAAGGCAGGTTGGTTATGACTTTCAATGGTGACCTCCAGTTGTGCGAATTTTTCTATGGTAGTTCTTAGCTTTTCCAAATTAGCTGTGACACGATGTTGTATTCTGTTAAATTGTTTTTTGACGAAGAGATATTATATGCTTTAGGTTGATGTAGCTGCATCTGAACATTGCCTTCTATAAAAAGGAGAGAAGAATGAAGAACTCGAGAAAATGCAATAAAGTCATTTAACTATCCTATCTACCCCTGACTAAAACAAAAGGAAGAATGAAAAATTTAGAAAGGGAAGCGAATAGCTGGACATGAGAGAGATTTTCATCTGTTGAGTGAACCAAAATGACAGCCAAATTGATTATCCTATCTGAAGATAGATTTTGTTTAAAATGCTTATAATTTAGAATGGAATTCTATTTTTGAAATGACTTCTTTACTTCCCAATAAGAGGACTTTTGGGTCATACCTTTTGGATAGCCCTTCTGCCAGCAATTCTCAAAAGTTGGCAGCTACCGACGTAAATGAGTGAGAGATTTTGTTCCTGTTCCAAAATTCCACATCGCGTGAATATGCTTCACATTCAACGTAATGGTTAAAACGTGGATGGTGTGTCTAGGTGGTTATGAAGTCAAGGAAGCATTGAGAGCACAAATGGAAGTTCAAAAGTAACCTGCTTGAAGTAAGCATCCAGCCAATTGACCTTTAGATAACCAGAGGTAGATTTTCTGATTTGTTTTTAAAATTCTAGATTCTAGTGTTGATTGATGTGATCATTTAAGGCAAGTACTAGACACGATTGGATAGTATCATGAACACAACTTTAGATTCTTTTTCTTTCATTAATATTGTCTAGTGATCTTCCTTACCTAACATGCCATTAACGGAAAGGAATTAGTAATACTCCTCTTAATGAGGTGAAAATGGTTGCTATTATGCACTTATTGTTTGGTAGTTTAAAACAGGAATGCTTCCCTGAGGGTTTTCACAAAATCAACTCCAAATCTGTGCTTCGATTGGCTGATTTGGCCGTCAACTTGTTTATGCAGGCTAAAAAACATTTGCAGATTCGGCAGGATGCCGAAAAAGGTACATGGCAATGTAGGAAAGAGCCTGCAAGATGCTTGCCGATCAATTTATTGGAGAAACGAACAATGATGTAGGGAATTATCCCGGAAAAGTAATGAAGAATCAACCTAGTACTGTGCGTAATCCATTTGGATCACACATTTCACAATCTGCTAATGAGTTGGGTACCCATGGCCCTGAACTAGGATCTCTACATTTCATCCGCAGCATGCTGATTATTCAACTGAAAGCTGCCTTATATCCCATGAGAGTCCTATAGGATTGCCACCTGGAGGAAAGAAACGAATGCACTTCCTGTGTGGGGTGAATCTGATTTACATACCCTCTTTTTGTTCGGGTACAAGTTCATCCCCGTGGAATTACTGCGTATGGTATATAAAAGTAATTGTTGTGTCCGACTTTGATCTGTTTTGGTCAGTTCGAAAGGGAAGAAACGTGGTATACTTTACTTCTCCCAAACTAAGATCGGATTTCTTTCTCAATATTCCAGTCTCATTCATTACTGAAGGTACAAAATTTTTGTCTTCTCAATTATTGTCATCTCTCTTTCAATTTGCTGAATCGTCACACACTGTTTTCATCCTCATTAGACTGATGCTTGAACTGAGTTAGCTGTCACTCAGAATGTGCTAAACTCTGGAGCCTAATCATATTGTATATTTGTTCTGGATTTTGCTACTTACATTGTTACTGCCCCCTCACAAGGGGGGTTCTCACGATTTTTTTATTGGGTGTGGGCCTCCCTATTTGTGAGGAGGTTGACACCTTGGTTTACAAGTAGAAAAACCCATTTGTTCTTTTGTTGCAGATCCAGAGACGGGTCACTGTTGTAATCTTCTTCTTTGAAAATTTCAATACTGTTTGGCTGAACTCAGTTAAACTTGGAACGAATTGGCAGGCGCTTTGAGAGAGTTTATTTTAATACAGAAATCTGATTTAAGCAATGAATATTTAAAATATCTCCTTTGTGATAATTACTGGCTTACAGCTCATAATTAAAATAAAATCAGGTTCTGTTTGACATACTTAAACCTCGATTGATAACTGAATTCTAACTTTGCTTCTGGAAAGAGAAGGAAAAGCAAACTATTTGATAGACAGGCGACACAATTTAAATTTTAAATTGAAAAATTGTGAAAATATCACCAGAGATCACTCAACTTGCACGTTGTTTCATGTTGGTCATTCATTTTATTATTATTTTTCAATTTCACTATTTCTGTTGTTAAAAATTAACGGCAAGTGCCTCGTAGAATTCATTTCACTACCATTTCATTTTCACAGAGAAGGCGCTTTTGATACGAACAAGACACCATATTGGCTAGAAATTTCCTAAGAATAAAATGCAATACAGCCAAAGAAGAAAACTACAAAATTCAAAAATAACAAGGAGATGGCCGGAATATAACCTAGAAGATTCGGCCGGTCAGGCAGCTTCGTCATTTTCCATACATTTGGCTTTACCTGACCGTGGTCAGTTTTTATTTTATTCAAACTCAGCTGTATTTTCCCATCCTATACGTAATAAAATAGGAATTATTTCTGCAGCGGTCCCAAACTTTAGCTCAGTCTTCACATTGAGTCACTCACAATTCCAGAACTTTCGTTTTATTGCACCATAAAGACAAATGGATGAATTTTACCATTAATTGATCAAGAAAATGATATTTTGATTAAATTAAAAAGGCTCACATTAAATAAAAAAACAAATCGAAAGCAGAAAAACCACCGCCCCCATCGGCCACCACACTGTCGATACGAATCCAGAAATCAAATCCAGCTCTATGAAACCCATAAATCAACGGTGTATTTTCCTCGAAAGCTTCAAGCTCCGTTTCAACCACGGCCCAAAGTTTCAAGCTCATCTCATCACTCTCGGCCATGACCAGACACATTTCTACTCATTCAAATTGCTCCGTTTTTTGCACAGTAAATCTCTCAGATCTCGCCTATGCCTGGTACATTTTCAACCACTCCGATTCACCTAATATAACATCTTTACACAGCGATGATTACTGCATATACTGCACTATGAGAGAAGTGAGGGATAACCTACTAATTCCCAAGGCTCACATTTTTAACGATCAACTTCTGAAATGATGTCAAGTTCAATCTGTAGGCCATGAATTTTCCTTTTGAGATGATTACTGCATGTACTGCACTATGAGAGAAGTGAGGGATAACCTACTAATTCCCAAGGCTCACATTTGTAAAGATCAAGTTCTGAAATGATGTCAAGTTCAATCTCTATGCCATGAATTTTCCTTATGAGATAATAATTGACAAGCTCTTCATCAGTCAGATGGAACCTGAAACCTGGAGGCAATCTGACTGTGGCCGTACCTTTTCCCTGCTACACCCCCAACAGGTCACTCACAAAAATCTGGCGGGCCTACCCCCTTGATTTTTCTTTTTTTCTTTTTAAAATATAAAGTCATGTTTCGTATTGATTGAAATCTAAATTTTAATCTAAATCAAAGTTAACAATTAATTTTAATAACATATTTCATGGAATTCATAACAATTTAACTTTGATCAAAGTTTATTAAAAATTTGATTTTAATTTTCACAAACAGGGACAATATCACAATAAATTTGAATTTCGATAACAGGCTAATTTTAAAAATTCTTCGACGATCGTACACTGATCGAATCCACATATTGTTTATGTCATCTCAAAACTTATTTTGAGAATTACATTATGAACATATCGAATAGTATAAACGAATATCGAAAATAGTTAAAAATATGTTAAACGTGAGTCTTAAAGAAAGTCGTTTAACTCTCACATTTTTTTAAAAAAAAATTCAATTATTTCATTAACATTTATTATTTTTGCGATACAAATTTCTCAATGTAATTTTCATCATTTTATTAGGAAATTTTATATGGAATATGACATCAAAAAATTTTGAAATTTTACATACGAAAAAATCATATCCCATATAAATTTTCGAATGCAAAATTACATAAGGTATGATTTTTTTTGAACGTAAATTTTCGATTGTAAAATTTCTTCCAATTTCTTTGCAAGTTCGATTGTGCCCTCCCGATTTTAAATTTCTGCGTCCGCCCCTAGTGGTGAGTAGCAGTAATTTTCGTTTTGAGGTGGGGGCGGGATTTGGATGGGGAAGGGGTGGAAGATCACGATGATGTTTATTTTACTTTTTATTTAATTATTTTAATGTGAGGAAAATGTAAAATTTTTATTTTTTTGTTTTAATTTGGTCAAAATTTCATTTTCTTGGTAAATTAGCGGTAAAATTCTATCCATTTGTTTGTAGTGCAACAAAATGAATGGCTTGAAATTAAAAACGTTGCTTGAACAGCATAAAGTAAAGGTTGAGGTTAAGTATGTGAAAAAGAGAAACTTTGGGACTGTTTCTCCAATTATCCCAATAATTTGAAAATTTCTAGCAGTGATAATGGATTGGTTGAATTGCACCTGACCAATCATAGTCCTTCAAGACCAAAGCCCTTATGTGACTGGCTGGTTTAAGCATTGACGTCTCTTAAATATAATGAAAAAAGAAATACAATTGATAAATTTGATCACTCCACAAACTATTAACATCCCAATATTTTATTAATGGTCGATAGTTCAATTGAATGGTATTAAATAGAAAAAAATTATAAGTAATTTTGACATGTATTAAATTAAAAAAAAGGAACATTGGGTTTGGAAAAGATTCGTCGACCGAAAGTTGCTTCTCAAAAGAATATTTTGGACCAATTTGACGTAATCTTTGAAAATTCAGAAGTTGTTTTTGAGATTAAAAAATTATTTCATAACATATTTGAATAATTTTTTTAAAAAAAAACTTTTTGAAGAAGTTGGTTTAAAATAATTTTTTCAAAAAACTCTTCTGCAAAAAGTAAAAATTCTATTAAACGAATCTTCAACCGTCATTTGTCGAAGAAGCTTGCGTGTATTATGCTTAAATGAATTTAATTGATAGATCATATTGAAATAGATTGAAGTTGAATATCTCATTTCATTTATAAAAGAAGCCCGGACAAATCCATGTGTTTTGCTTAGAGCCCGTTTGGTACACATTAAAATGAGAGAATGCATTTTTTTTTGAAGTGATGTGATGGAGAATATGTGGTTGAAAAAGAAGACAAAGTTATTGATGTGATAAAAAATATTATTTTATTGAAAAATGTGTGGTTGAAAATGAGTAGAAAAATAAGAATAAAAAAAATAATATGACCCAAACAGGAGCTTAAATGAATTTTGATTAATAGATCAAATTGAAACAAATAAATGTTCACGGGTGTCTAGTCTTTAACCCCACGTGGGCTCTTGGGTTCACAATGTGTCAGTCTGAATCATAGATGATCATGGTTAAAGCAAAAGATTCTAGGATCGTGTTATTTATCGTCATGATGATATGAAACGTCAATGATGTAATAATTTATCTGAAATAGTGAGATTGAACGGTTCAATTTTTACGGAACAACGTGTGAAAGAATTGACCATGTCACTGACATTTCATCGTTATAAATGGCGTTTGCTCTTCCCTTGTTTGACTGCCCATCACTTACACATACACACACCAAACCAATGAACAAATGAATTTTTCGCTCTCAGCCCTCTTTTCTTCCCGAAACTTTGTGTACTCAAACCCAATTTAATTTAATATGTAGCTTTTAACTTATAGAGGGTTTTGTCTAGCTTTGGAAAAAAGGTAATAGTTTTTAGTTTAGTTTTGGCTGGATTATCATTAGTGTTTAAAGCAAGCTCGAGGATTCGGAGGATTGCGGCTGGAATTTCATAGATCTGGGTACAGTTTTTCTTTTCTCTCTCTCTCTCTCTCTCTTTTTTAATATACTAATTTGCTCACAATTTTTAGGAATAATTTTTTCTTTGTGCTTTTGGGAGTTGGTCAACTCTTATTTGAGTTTCAAACTTTTAATTCGTGCAAATTAATTTTTCAAAAATAAGTGATTAGTTTATTTATTATCTCTGGAACGCCTGTCGTGTGAATTTATAGGTGGTTAATTTTTAAAATCTTGTTTGAACGAGTGATTCTGTAATCTAGTGACGAATTTTACTATGTCTTTATGTCTTATTATTCATAAAATTTTGATTTTTTTTTTCTCGTTTCAGTTTACTGACTATGGGCTAAATTGCAATACACACACGGAGATGTGTATATTTGATGTCTTTATTGTGTAATTTTCTGGAGAGTCTAAACTTTAAAGGATGAAATTTATAATTCTGCTCACCTTTCTCGGTACGAATTATTGTATACCTGGTTCTGTATCTGTGTATGTGTTCATTTTGATGAGTGAAGATCTTAGTAACATAATCAATTCTGTGTAGTACAACCTGACTACTCTCTTGCTGATCTTATAAATTTGAAACTTAAAACCTGCCTGTATGCGAAGCACCTGCTATAGGCAGTAATCTTGGAGCACTACATGGTTAAATGAAAAGATTTTAAAGAGAATCTGATTTGTATTCATTTTTGTTTTAAAATTGATAGTTGATGGTTTCTTGTGGTTGATATGTAGTTCACCTATATCCCGCTCAGTACAGGAAATAGGAACCTTCATCTTACTTTTTTCAGAAGTGACAGGAGATACTATTGAAGCTCACAACTGACAGTAACTATTTAAGCATCTTGACTTTTAGTGCATTTCGTACAAGGCTTCAAATATTCTCTATTTTGCGAGAAAGACGTGTCAGAAGTCATGATTTTGTACAAATTTAAAGCATCCTGTGGAATGTGAATATTGCTTCAGGGCACCAATTCTTTTGCACTTCATTTTTACACTAAAGATGGGCGATTGTAGATAATATCAAATAATATCTGGGTTCAATAGACATAGAGTGGCTACTTGCTATACACTCGCTTTGACCCTGCACCATCACCACATACATTCTTAGTTAATGAAAACGATGGTTCAGCCGTTAACGTGGTGTCTAATTATCATGACCACCAAACTGATTCTTATTATGTGGTTTGATGCCACCCCCTCTTGTATTCCTAAGGTTTTATTTCTCTGTCACAACCCTTCATTACTCTTTTTTATGGATATCCAAATTTTCCAGGGTAGTATATTTTTATGTTTATGACTTCTGGAATCCTGTCTACAGATTAATGAAATATGTATCATCCCAAGGGTGTTCCTACCTCAAGCTTAGTCCATAGCAATCCATTAGTTCGCAGTCAGCCATTAGACTGTGGTGCCAGCACAATGGATCCCATCAGTTCAGGTAACAATGCCAACAACAATCCTAATCTGGCCTCTAAGCAGCGGCTTCGTTGGACACATGAGCTTCATGAACGGTTTGTTGATGCTGTAGCGCAACTTGGTGGACCAGATCGTGAGTCATCTTGACTTTCATGTAGCCAACTCCCCCAAGCTCCCCTGATAGATGAAAGACAGACAGTGTCATTGTAGCTTAAGTTTTATACGTTGGCTTTCATATTGACTTTCAAATATTTGTAATGAACTCGTGTCATGTTCTTACTAATATATTAGTGGGTGGATTTTTGAGCTTCAGCTGGGCAGCTGGGCAATTCATTTTCTCTTCATTTATTCATGCATCGCCATGGGAAAGTTGTAAGATTTTACTTTCCAATTTCAGGTGCTACTCCAAAAGGCGTTCTCAGAGTTATGGGGGTTCAAGGGCTAACAATATATCATGTCAAAAGCCATTTACAGGTATTTATTCCAGGATATTCCTTTCAAAATGCCAGCCTATTTTGTCTGCTTGGTAACATGGCTGACTGTTTCACACAGAAATATCGACTTGCCAAGTATCTTCCAGATTCTTCATCTGATGGTATGTACTTCATAAATGATGCAGATATTACAGTATTATTACCTTGCTTGAATTTTTTCAAAACATGCTGAAATTTCAAGGATATCTTTTTAGTAAAAGCTCCTTGAACACATTTCATTTTGAATTTTATGAAGGGGGAAAAGCTGAAAAGAAGGAATCTGGAGATATGCTTTCCAGTTTGGACGATTCATCGTGAGAAAATAACTCTCTCTTTTTGTTAATCATTTACTTTTTATGATCATTTCATGGATTCATATGAGTGAGCCTTTCAATATGAGACAATACTCTTTCATTTTGTTTGCAGCGGAATGCAAATCAATGAAGCACTTAAACTGCAAATGGAGGTCCAAAAGCGTCTGCATGAACAACTGGAGGTACACTTCTGACCCCTTCTCCCTGGGGACTATTTTCCGCTGCTTTCCACATGCAAGTTTCTTGATATATCAATTACTTGTTCCAGGATCAATTGATATATTGGCAGGTTGACATACTTGATGCATTTGTATTGGACGCGAAAATATGACTCCCATGCTTTAAACACGTCTATTTGACTTAACAAAGTAGGAAAGTTTTGCTATATTTAATCATGAAAAATTCATAGAAAAGTTTGATAATCCACATTGCATTCTTTCTCCACCTTACGAGGAATCCATGCAAACATTCCAGACAGTGGTGATTTAAATTTATCGCCAGATTTCTCCTGGCATTAAACGGCTTTGCTGTGTTGGAATAAGTTCATCTCTTAGGAGAGCAGGTTTTAAGAGACTTCATGTTTCTGTGGTGGCTGATGAATTATAGAGGAATTGGCGTACTATTGCAATAAAATGTATATCACCAAATTGATATGAAATAATGGGTCGGGCGAGAAAGTTGCATCCCACTGATCTCTCTCCAAAATTCAGAAATGGCATGAGAATATTCACTTCATTTTTCTTTTCATGACCCAGTTTTCTTCATTTTCTACTTGCTAGAAACAAAGTTTCATGGAACCAGTTTTCTTCATTTTCTACTTGCTAGAAACAGTAAGATATAGATGGTTCCATGAAACTTTGCTGTCATTCTTTCTCCCCAGGGAAAACACAAATAGAAGAGATACAAATCCTAAAAATCTTGGGATTACTAATTCAACTGAAAATAACTCGAATCTTGGGTCTTGAGACTATGTTGATGAACCACAGGTTCAAAGACAACTACAGTTAAGGATAGAAGCCCAAGGGAAGTATTTAAAGAAGATAATTGAAGAACAACAACGACGAAATGGAGCTCTTCCAGAAGTGCCTGGTTCTGGGGTCTCAGCTCCTGTAGCAGAGGATACTTGCCCAGAATCAGATAACAAAAGTCACCCGGCAACCCCTGCTCCAACATCCGAGTCTCCCCATCTGGACAGGCCTGCCAAAGAACGTGCAATAGCAAAGAGCCTTTCGCTAGACGAATCTTTCTCCTCTCATCAGGAGCCTCTGACACCAGATTCTGGTTGTCATGTGAACTCATCAATTGATAGCCCTCGTGATAGACCTGGAAAAAAGCAAAGACTGAACTCAGATGCAGCATTCAGTAAACAAGAAATGGCGCTTTCACATTCAATATTCGAGTCGAGCTTGAGTCCAAGTTTCCAGCAGCCACATTCAGTTTTCCTGACAGGAGAACAGTTTGATCATTCATCAGGAATTTCGGTTGCCAATGAACTGTTGGGAAAAGTTTCAGGTAGCAATATATAATTCATTGCAGTGCATGTTGCATTTCTGGTCTACTTATAGTTTCTGAAATACACGTCGTTTCATAGATCGTGAAGTGTACCAGTGCTTAGATATGATAATATAGTAGGTTTTTCTGGATTTGCTTGAACTCTTCCACTGTAATTGTTAGAATTAAGTGGCTATAGTCCTGATATTTGACACTAAAAATCTGGCAGTTTGATGCATCTGGGTGGATTGCAATTGGAAATTTATGTCTTGGGTTCTATTTCAGAACTTAATGCACTGTGTTGGATATGTTGGGCCTTGTTTGGGTTCCATTAAAATCAAATTTTAGGAAAAAATGTATTTTGAATTTACTTGTAATATTATTTATTGGAGAATGTGTGGTTGAAAAGAAAATGAGACAATACATTTTGATGGAAATGGAGCCCAAACAGGGGCTCAATTCAAAAAAATAAAAAGAAAAAAGAAAAAAAAAATGTGGGAGAGATGATCGACATAACAATGAAATTGTAATGGTGAAATGTTGAACAAGTATGTAGTGCTTGTTTGTCTCCCATTTTGAGAGAAGAAATATAGTTTTGAATAGTATTTTTTGAAGAATGTGTAATTGAAAAGCAAAGTAATTTTATTGGTTTGTGTGTAGAATATTTTATTGAGTGAATATGTGGTGAAGATTGTTTACTGTAGCAAACAATATTTGATAAAATGGACGACAGACAGGGGCATCAATACAAGTATAAATTGAGTGATTTAATGACGATAAACTGAAGATCATCTAATTGAAATAAACACAAAAGTTTAGTGTCAATACTCTTTATGATAGCGTCGATTATACAAATATGAGAGGTTCAAGACAAGATCACGAAATTGGACAGAATATGATCTTTCTCGTAAGAAAACTAAATCAAAATATAAGATGAGTGTCGTGTTGACCATATTGAATGTACATATCATGACTATAGCCAATAGAATTTCTTTGTATTCACAAGCATGTGACTATTTTATTTTTAGAGTTAATTTTCACCACTCACAAAAACCCGAGCAACAAGTTAGGTCCTGATAATAACATACAAAATAACGAATAATGAATATATTAACAACGTCAAATTTAGGGTCCGTTTGATTGCAAATGTGGAAAATAGGTGGAAAAAAAATGTTTTATAGGGAATTGATTTGCCTAGAAATTGTTTTACTGAAAATTGTAATTAATTATGTTTGATTTGTATAATTTTTCATGAAAATGTTGAAAGTTTGATGTCCATTTGGCTTCTTTTTTATGGAAATTGTCCATTAAAGTGATAATATTTTCTACCATTGGGTCTAGAATTTGTTCCAATTATCAAAAATTGAAAAAAAAAATAATCATACCGAATACCATTCGTTTGGCATTGTTTTGCATGGAAATTGTCAATAAAAGTGATAAAATTTTTTACCATTGTGTCTAGAATTTTTTCCAATTGCAAAAGAAAAAAAAAAATCGGAAAATGAATTTCCACACAAACCAAAGGAAAACCAATTCCTTGAAAATGTAGAAAAGTGGCGCGTGAGGGAGTAAAAAGGAAAACATTTTCCTTGCAAAATCTTGGCTATCAAACATCCATTAGCCTCTGTTTGGTATTCATTCTTTTTTTCATTCTCATTCTTCTACTAATTTTCAACCACACATTCATCAATAAAATAATATTTTCCATCACATCAATAATTTTTCCTTCATTTTCAACCACAAAAAAGGTATGATTTGACACAAAGAATGCATTTTCTTCTAGAATAATGGTTACCAAACGGTGCCTAAGTTGAAAAATGGAAAATATTTTCCCTAGAAAATTAAGCATTACTCTTTCAAACATGGCCTTAGATCTTGTGTTAACCCCCACCCCACCCCACCCCACCCCACCACACTTCACTTACGAGAAAAGTAAAATAGTAAAATCACATCAAAACAGGAGAAAATATTCCATGCATCTGTACGGAGATGGACACAAATTAGACCAATTATTTATTTATTAGCTTCTCAATAAATAATTTACTAAAATCAAATTAAAGAAAAAACCCACCCTTGGACTCGTATAGATCCAATTTCAGCCCTTGTAGAACTGAGATATTTCGGAACAGATCGCCGGTATAAAATTTAACCGGAAATCAGAGATCTGTTCGGTTGGATTCTCACGATTTCGACATCGCTATCCTATCATTTGCAAGAATTCATTTTTTATTTGGATTTTTTTTTTAAAAAAAAAACGGGGCTGTTGAAATTCTAAGGTCAGCATCAAAGTTCTCATCTTTTCACTTGAAATTTTGTTTTGTTTTGTTATTTTCTTTTTTATAATTCACGTCCTATGCGTTTTTTTGTATGTTGACCTCTGTCGGCCAAGGGTTTGTTCTGTTTAAATGTAATAATTCGTTTTCCTTTTTAACTTCTATGGGGTGGGCTATATTTTGGGCTTAAAAATATCTTTATTTTTGTCCTTTAAAATTCGAATTTACTATGTTTTTTAACATTTTGTATCTTTTAATAATGCCAAATAAATTGGATATCTTGATAAACGTCTTAATTTCTTGTGTTATATGTATGGGACTCGAAAGAAATTGTAATTCAAATATCGAAGTTTCATTTTTCTTTCCTCAATTTATGTATGTGTTGGTTCTATAATCAAATCACAGGGTCTCACTTTGGTAATGATGTTTGGTTATATTGCTTTTGGTGCAGCTACCAGTCAGTGAGTTGAAGTAAATAAGTGTCCTGTCAAGAGGAAGAAATGGAGTATGCTGATGGTGATTATGAAATGGAGGAAGTTGAGGAGGATATGTATTTTGCTGGTCGGATGATGGGAGACTCAGAGTCTGATGAAGACGATGAGGATGAATATGAAAATTTGGTCTGTTTAATCTATGCATAAATACATACTCCTGTAACATTTAAATGCACGAACATTACTTAACTGTGGACATTGTTATTTGTAAGTTTTTGCCGTATGGTTTTTGCTATCGGTGAGATGATTTAACTGAATTATGGAATTAGGACAACAAGATAACGGACACTTGTGCTTCCGAGGCAAGGAGAGGAAAAGATATTCAAGGAATTCCGTGGGACAGACTAAGCATTTCCCGCGAAAAGTATAGGCAGACTAGACTAGAGCAGTATAAGAATTATGAGAATATACCCCTATCTGGAGAGGGTTCACTGAAGGTAACTTTCAATTTCAACTCGAACTGTGAAGTTGATAAATTTGATTCCAGATTATGGATGGTTTTTAATTTATTCCTTTGCATTGGATTTTTCAGGAATGCAAGCCAACGAGGAAAGGTGGAGCGTACTATGAGTTCCGACAGAACACGAGATCCGTGAAATCAACCATCCTTCATTTTCAAGTAAATCATATGTTATCTTTAAGATTTTCTTTGGATACTTTCAAATGCTTCAAATTGAACTGTTAAATTTCATACTCTTGCTTGTAATGTTGGAGATATAGTAGCATATCAGCCTGTGTTCATGCAATTTTAGATTTATTTCCTTGAGCTTTGGTTATGTGTATGTATAAGACCCAAAGAGGTGTATATCTGTGATTGTGTATTATGGCACAGCGCAGAAAGAATGGATCTGCTATAATCTGACGAAACATTTTAAGTTATGAGATATGAGAATTGTGTGTTTGATGGAAAATATAATCTGGAGAAGATCTCATTGTTTTAACTAGGAGCTTCTCATAGTAAGTCAAGTTAGAATTTCACGTTGTCACACCTCCCCATACTGTACAAAACCCATTCAGAACTTCATTATCTTGTGCAACTTTGTACGAGATAATGAAGAGTCTTGTGGATTTTAGACATTATTTAGGGAGGTTTAGGCTTCAGTCTGATTTGTATGCCAGTGCAAATGTTTATTTTTATCTCTTGAGCAAGTATATATGATACTTCCTAACATATCTGACATCATCTTTTTTGGTTATTTGGATTGCATTCTTTCTCATCAACCCTATTGTTTCACATTGCAGTTGAGGAACTTAGTTTGGTCTACGTCAAAGCATGATGTTTACCTCGTATCACATTATGTAATAACGCATTGGTCTTCATTGACATCCAAGAAGACTGAAGTTCTTAATGTTTCTGGGCATGTCGCTCCACGCGAGGTGCAAATTTCTTGCTAGGATTGGGTTTCAGAAAATTCTTGTCCATGATTTTGATGTTTCCTTTCTGGTAATTATGATGTCTGGAATTTTAAACATTGGACGTAATTTCTGTGTCTTGTAGAAACATCCTGGAAGTTTACTGGAAGGATTTACTCAGACTCAAATTAGTACTCTAGCAGTGCGTGACAATTTATTGATTGCTGGGGGATTCCAGGGAGAACTTATATGCAAGGTAGTTCATTCTTTTGATTTATATATAACACATGCCGGAAGGCATTTCTCTTTGTACCTGCATTAGAGAACTTGCTGTTTCCGATTGCCAATAGGTCCATTTCTGTTTAAAACTTCCCAAGAAACAACTTGTTTTCAGTTATGTTGTTTCTCTTTTCTTCTCTTGTTCAAAAGACAGTTATTCTGTTTAGTGGTTGTGCTGTAGCGTGTCAAGTATGAGACAATTAGAAGTAACCCAGCTGGAAATGGTGAAGATATTCATTGTGCACTGACTGAAGTACTTTTTCATGTTGATGTAGGATCTAGACCGGCCTGGGGTGAGCTTTTGTACCAGGACAACTTATGAGGATAACGCAATTAC
This sequence comes from Fraxinus americana, assembly GCA_035079005.1. NCBI lineage: Eukaryota > Viridiplantae > Streptophyta > Magnoliopsida > Lamiales > Oleaceae > Fraxinus > Fraxinus americana. Next base: position 4,205,451 of record CM068713.1, on the reverse strand, counting down.
CAACGCGATTGATATCTATAACAGTCCAAGGTGATCTGCATTCTTCTTTACAATACCAAATTAAACTCCCTGTCTACACTTTGGGGATTTTTGAGATATACTGACTTTGTTACTTATTCTGGTTCTTGATACATTTAAACCACCACCAGCGGTGCTGTTCATTTCACGGCTTCAAATAATGACTGCGGAGTTCGAGACTTTGACATGGAGAGATTTCACCTTGTTAAGCACTTCTCTTATCCTTGGCCTGTAAATGTAAGTTTTGTTCCTCATAAAAATTTATTTCCATTATGGGCACGGTAATAGGAATAAACTTCAAACATGTTCTCCATACAGTCTGTAAACGTTCTCCGCACTACCAAGGGTTTGAGCTTTGACCAACAGTGTACTGCTTGAGCTAAACTGTAGTATTTAATGGCTTATTAACGTGCTCATTTAGAAATGATTAATATTGAACCACAACACACGTAGTGGCAAAGTGCTCCTAGCAAGTTCGAACTAATATGCTTTATATATAAAAAAATGATTGGCAATTTTATGTTGATTTTTTATGTTCATTAAAGTAAGGTGTATATTAAGGCACCTTTTCTTTGTTACAGCACACCTCTTTGAGCCCGGATGGTAAACTCATTATTATTGTTGGCGACAATCCTGATGGGATGCTAGTGGATTCTCAAACTGGGAAGGTAATGTGTTCTTTTATATCTAGTTTCTAGATTTTGTACGTTGGCAGTGGAATGGAACTGATATAGATTTTACGGACCAAATTATTAAGGTATTTTTTTGCTACGTTGTGATTTGATTTAGACTGTCATGCCTCTACACGGACACTTGGATTTTTCTTTTGCTTCTGCATGGCATCCGGATGGTTACTTATTTGCCACTGGGAACCAAGACAAGACTTGCCGTGTATGGGATGCTCGAAACTTGTCAAAGTCTGTCGCTGTACTCAAAGGAAATCTGGGAGCCATTCGATCAATCCGTTTTACATCTGATGGGCAATTCATGGCGATGGCCGAACCAGCCGATTTTGTCCACGTCTATGATGTGAAGAATGGTTACGAGAAAGAACAGGAGATTGATTTTTTTGGCGAGATCTCCGGAATCTCTTTCAGTCCTGATACAGAATCCCTCTTCATTGGGGTGTGGGATCGCACTTATGGTAGCCTTCTTCAGTACAACCGTTGCCGGAATTATTCGTATATGGATTGTCTAATGTGATAATTTTAGACATGCATGCCCATTCTTGGATAAGAAACTTCTGCATCGATTTACATGGATTCGCTTTGCATATTCAAGAAAGGGGGCAGGATCATGGATTGGTTTGGTATCAACTCGTGTTGTCAAATAATGCTGACTAGTGTAGCAGAGAAGTGATTTAAGCAGCTGTGGTGCTTTCCCGATTGAGGCCATCGATGAACAGTTGTCTACCTCCAAGGGAAAACATGGCCGTGGACGTACCATTTTCTTGATGGCATCACGTGTATATGGGCTTTTTCTGGATTTAGTGAGAACAGATTGCCTGCTATTGGCGTTTTTTCATATTCGGAACACCTTGCTGCAAAAGTGAATGTCGAATAATTTATATCTGCTTGGGAAAAAGTACTGAATTTTATTATAGGTAGTGAAATCGAATATTAGATGAATAAATGTAAATTTTCAAAACGTTGTTTGCTTTAGGTTTTTATCTACTTCGGTTTGGAAGTGTGTAGATTATGATTATGTAAAGATGAAGCAATTTTCACCCTTAAATTGGCTTTTGTTACATCAATATCTACGTTTATACATCAATATCTATTATTTTTAAGCCCAAATTATGCAGCCCAATAGAAGGTCACCCTTTATGCACAAGTAGCAGTGCCATGGTAAAGGGACTGAGTGGTACCGACTAGCTGCAGCCACCGGCTGCAAACCCAATTCTTGAATTGGAAATATCATAAAGAATTTCAAAGGTTTGCTGTTGATGATTCCCAATAATGGCTATGTTATCCGAATTACTTGCGAAGGCCAAGCAAGTGGTGCCCTCAGAAACTTCTATAAGCACGTTGTGGGGGGCAAGATTAAGCTCACCACCTGTTGGAAAAGTTAACTGAACCAGAGGCACAATTGCTGACATAGACTCCAAACTTCCTTTGAAACAGGCATCAAAAAGGGAATAGGCTTCTGTCATCTGATATTTGGAAGATATGATCTGCACCATCTCCTCCCTCAGTGCTGTGTATATGGACACAGCCAGACGTGATATGACTGTGCCCGAGTCGATGATGGTAGGCACATTGTACTCCGAAGATGGCACGTTAAGTGTCTTGCCAGATACTGTGATTGCAGATAGCTTAAGAAAGTACAAGCTAGGCATCCGAGAATCTGTTAATATTGGAGTGAACTTATAAGTTGTTGAAGAAGTAGTCCCAATGGATAGAAACCCTCCGCTGCCAGTTTGGCTATCGGTTGTTGGGAGACAATAAGAGAAGGCCTTTCCATATTTGGTGGACAATTGGTAAAACATAGACAGTTCATTTCGTGCTAGGCCAAACAGACCTGCTGATTGACCGAATAGGCCATCGTTGTTCTGTCCACATCCGAATACAAAATCAGCTAGTGTTGGCCCCGATGATGCTTTGAGGGTTAGTGAATCTTGACTAAGGTACCCTTCAGAATAAGATTTATCTCCATAGCTGGCTTCATACATGCATACATTGGAAGAAGAACATTGGGGACTGTTGAGAGTTGCATCTTTGAGGGAAGAACATTGGCTTGTGTCACATGATAGGGATTTATACGTTGTAGAACTCGAGGGATCAAAATGGGGTCCGACCTGTGGGTGGCAATACACCTCGCAGGGCTCACATTGGATCCAGGAGATGGAGCTACCCGTGTCAATAACCACGGGATAGAAACTTGGTGGTGTCCCCAAGCCTACTTTCGTGTAGTAATTTAACACGCCAATGGGCACACCAGGATTTAGAGGAATTGTAACAGCTACTGGATCAACTAAATGTCCTGATTCTCGAGCTGCTGTCTGGTTATTCTTTATGAGCTTGGAATTGAGAGATTTAACACGAGCTTCGTCCATTGCAAGTGCCTCAGAAAAGGACAGGTGAGGCTCAGAATTCTCAAGTGAGTGCCTTCCTTGCATATGAAACAAAGGCAAGTGTAAAGCTGGATATTTGAGATGTTGGCCATCGACTTCTGCACAGAAGAGAGTAGATAAAAAATGTTCAGAGAAAGCATCGATATAAAAACATGTGTTGTGAACTGGTCGTAAGCTGATAATCATAGAAAACAGAACATGCCTTGAGCTACTCTAATTGAAGATGTACTTGCAAGCAAAAGGGTGAAAAACAGAGGAAAAAGCATTCCCATTGCTTCGAACTCCTTGAAAGTTCTCTTATTTTCAGCCTTTGAACGTACTAGTTGAGCAAATCACTCCCAAAATCCATTGTCCAAAAACCCTTTATATAGATAGTAATAGGAATATTAACATGATGTACTCAATTGAGATTTTAATATATCTTAACTACATTATGGTAATCTAAGCCTTGCTTCTACTGGTAGGCTCGTATTAGCCTGTGCTTTATTACAAGTAGTCATTCCCCCGTTCCTACTATCCAAAATGCCAGCGGTAGTGGGAATTCTCTCGTTCCCTGGTCAAAGACTTGGTTGGATGCGGGATCTACTCCACGAGGAGCCTCCCCTTTCCTCCCATTGCTAGGAGCCTCGTCCTTTTGACTTGATATGTTTAAGTACAGAAGTTCCTATAAAAATGGGAAATGTGCTTTTGGTTTAATATGGTATCGATAGCAATAGCTGTTTTTCCAGTTTGTCGGTTCCCAATTATAAGTTCATGTTGACCACGACCTATAGGAACCAGGCTATCTACCGCTTTTAACCCTGTTTGCATAGGCTCGTGCACAGATTTACGTTCAATAATCCCAGGGGCGTGATTAAATGGAAAGGGAGAGCGGTTCGGGCCTACTCTTGAACTTTTAGGCTAATTAAAAGCCAAAACAAAAGCCAAATATCGGCATCGGTCAACAAACAAAGGAAATTAGAACACTCCCTTCTTTCTGTCGAAAATGATGAAAACCCGGTGACCGAAGAGTCCTTAGACTCGTAGGGATTTACCATTAGAGTCGATAAACTCAAACAGCCTTAGAATCAATTACAACAGTTGTAGCAAAAGTAAATGGATCGGCCTTAGGAGTCAGTCCCCCAACATACCCAAGATCATCATTTTTCAGGAATCCCCTTTTTTGTAAATTTTTTTCTCCTTTCCAATTTCTTTATCATTATTCCACCCGAATGCAATCTAAATGAACAAATTAATTAGGACGAAGTATTGCATATGCTTCTGATTTTAAAGAATTACAATGAAAATCTTTAAAATTTAGGAATCTTCAATAACTCATGAATTTATAAAAATTTTAATAATAAAGTAATTTCAAAATATTTGTATAACAGGACTTAGGATTTTAAACTTAAAAAAGACATGTAGCAAACTCTTTTGAAATCTCACCATAAATCCACGAGTTATTTAGGATACCTAGATTTTAATGAATTTTAATAAAAATCCATTAAAATCTCAATTAAAATGTTGCTTAATGAAATTCTTATGGATTTTATGGAAATCTATTCGAATTGAAGAAATTCATTTAAATTTATAATCTTTTAAAATTTATTAAAATCTCAGTTGATCTCTTGAGATAAGAGTGCAGCATGATTAACATCAATGTCGTCCATGAAGTTTCGAATTGACCCGTAAGGTTCTCCTTACAAGCCTTAATGACGACAACTGGCGGATTGAAGTGATTTGTCATCTATTAATCCAAATTAGGGACCCCTGTGTTAATTTCACCATAAAAATAAATAAATAAATAAAAATAAAAATAATTCGTTGGTTAAGATATAGATAGATTCTCTTCTGCTATACGGACAACAACCTAAGGGGAACATTTCAAATTGACTTGTGAGGTTCTCTTTACATGCCTTGAACTACACGAAAACCCCAGTGATTTGTCCTCCACAATGTCTAAATTAAGGGCCCATTACATTCTTTCACATCACTGGTTTAGGTATGGGAAGATTCACTTCTGCAATTATTGAGAATCAAACTTAGGATTCATCCTCCAACAAGAAGGATTTCAAAATGAATATGTCATTTCCAAGTCCCGTAGAGGACGAAGGTTATGCCATTGTTTGAAACCCGTTTTTCCTCAAAAATTTATTTCTTCTACAGTATTGTTTTCATAATTGTGGGACCATGTTGACTTGAGTTCATTTTCATGTCAGACATTAATAGCCCGTCTGAATCAATTTTAATGGATATTTCCATTATTGCCCTTTTAATGTGTTAGGTAGAACAGTGAAATTCAAAAGCTAAAGTTGAGGGTGTTTGGGGAAATTTTCTTGTACAATACGAGGGCAAAACCGGAAGATTTCAACAGGGAACATGGGCCATTAATTGCTTGTCTGATACTACCCAGGCCTTAGGCAGTGGATGTCTGCATATACTGTAGTAGAAATAAAATTTGGCAGTGGATGTCTGCATATACTGTAGTAGAAATAAAATTTTCTTCGAAAAAAGGGGTTTCAAACGGGACCTATAGTAGGTTGACAATGTAAAAAGAGAAATGGTACACTTACAATCTTTTTACACGTACATTTTAACAGCCCTCTCACATGGGGGGTGGGGTCACAATCGAGGGCCCCGCACCCATGTGAGACGGCTGTCAAACTTAATGTGTAAAAATGCTGTATATTTAGCCTTTTTCATGTAAAAATTTGTCAAAACTTGTCGCGTCAATCCTAGTACAAATTTTGTTGTCTTCCCAAAAAATGTAGGAAAACAGAAAGAACAATTTATGGCATCTTGTGGAGAGAGTGACTGAGCAAAGCAAGAAAGAATCGCTAATATTTGAGGTCTATAATTCAGCCATGCATAGTCCCATTTTTTTCTTAAATTTGTGAGCGCGAGTTATTCATTTTAGACGGGTACGAAAATTTAGGTCTCATGCATTTTAGACAACGGAAGAAAATTCCACCTATTATGTATTCCCTAGTCTGCATCCCCATTTGTCAAATTCTGATACAATAGCTGTCATAAAAGAAATTTTCATGCCAAAAGGGCACGAAAGCATAGTCGATTTATTAATCAAGACATTTTTCGGGGAGTGTACGTAGAAAAGGAATCATTTAGAACTTGCTAGCAGAATTTGCGCAGAATCAAGAGAAACTCAAAAGCCATGGTAGGGTAACTGATAAAAGAAAATCATTTATTTCTTCCATTACTAAAAGAAAAGTGTACGTAGAAAAGGAAAAAGGAAAAAAACTCAATTAGAACTCTTGATGCTGAGAGCTCAATGAGTTGATTAAATTCCTCTATGCTTCACTCGTGCTGCGCTTGACAATTATTACTCCCGTGTAATTGGATCAGAGCCCCCCTTAGGCTGCACTCTTTCACCTGAAAATATTGAACAATAATTTAAAGGTCATATTTTTGTGAGACGGTGATCATAACATTCTGCAGCAGTTCCCTTCTTTGTTTTCTTTTGACGTTATATTCATCAATTTCGTTTATTTTGAAAAAGAACTTCGATGTCAAAGAAGTAACATGAAAGAGTAAACAATATTTAGAGGAAATGGATGACAATTTGTTTTATACTGTCAAGAGAGGGTGAAGTTCCCTAATAATGTGTTATTTGTTGAATCATAGATAGACAAACCTGTGTTGTATATTCCTTGGATAGTAAGTCCCTACATTCCTCAATAAGGGCTCTTTCTACACTAACCACCCGAGCTAGTTCAGAAATTGAGGTATCCACCTCTTCAGCCTGCACTTAAACAGGCATGCATTTACATTGTTTATAAACGCTATATGCACACTTCAATTTTGTATGACTTCTGTCAAATTTACCGCCCGGTAGGCCAACAAAGAACAGAAAAAGAATTCAAAAATATTCTATGCAGTAAGATTTCCTCCACAATTAAGGCATTCTATAGTGTGTTTTAACGTGTACGGCAATTTATAAGGGGATGGATGCATGGCATTTTGTCTTACCTTTGGCATAAATCTCTGGACATGGGAACCTATCAGTTCCATCACCTTTACAGCTGAGTTAAAAGCCTCTTGCAAGTCTTTCACTTTAACCTGGAAAAGGTTCCCCATGGTTCACAGTTCCCTACATGACATAGCAAATATAGATGGAAATTTATGCAATTTTAATTAGCAGAATAAATCTCACCTGGACTTCCCCACTGACCGGAACTCTTAGTGAGGAATTGAGCAAAGCATTAGATATGCCTGATAAAGAAGTTGAGTAATCCTCTTCCAAAGCAGACCACTCATCCAGATATGGCACCTAATATATGAAAAGTATGTGAGCACCACAGCCAAAATAATAAGATTGTATGAGCAACAAAAAGTTCTCCAAATGTCTGAACTTGCACTTCTATAGGTGTAAAAACCATTAAGAAGATAAAAAATGTAACAAAAATGACTTCTCTGTTTTTTCTTTAAGTTTCTTAACCATTTTATAACTCGTCTTAATAAAGAATTCATTTTCCAGAAAACAATTGATAACTGTAATGTCTGATTATTGGCAGAAACAGCGGCAAAATAATGGGAGTGAATCAAAAAGAATATCAATCATGTTCTTTGACACATTGGATAATCAATTGATGAATGACTAACAATCCATCTTCCAAATGCAAATGACGTGGCTCATTAAGGTATTGTGAGAAGGTCTTCCCAAGTACAAAGTCAGTAATGTTTGTACATATAATTGAAAGTTGATCTAGAATTTAGTAGTAAAAGGAAAGCTCTTGAAAGTGAACTTCATGTCTGCCATCTAGAATAGAAACATGTATGTATAAAATATTTCATTTCAATAAATACAACTGTGACCAGACAAAATTTGATATGCCTTTTGACATAAAAGTCACAACATAAGATAGCAATAAACTCAAAGCGCGATCAAGCCTTACTTGCGCTTCAACAATCATGGATAAAGTCTTAATTCCTTGCAGTATCCCAAGTTCACAGCGCTTCTTTTTCACTTCATCACGTAAATCGGATATCTTTCTTCCCAGAGAATAAAGTTTTATCTGCACACAAATGAAATAACATGATTAATAATTCAATCATAGACTTATAATGAGCAAGTCCTTTATCCATTTTGTAAATTAAAGTGACAATTTGAAGAAGGGAAAAGATGGATGTGAGACTGAAATGAGGGAATAATCAGAATTGTCATACGGATATCCTAAAATTTCAAACAATGGAAACAAACCTCAGCTTCCCTTTTTTGAACATTAACAGTAGCCTCTGCTTTTGCATTCATGAATCGCCACTGTAGATAATGGTTGCAAAGCATCTTGAGAGAATGTACATCTTCTTGATGATTAGAGACCTTCCTTCCTTTCCTCGCATCAACTCCCAGTCTCACACACGATGATGGATGTGGAGGCAGGCAAAGACTTCCGCCCATCTTTACAGACGATGAAAAATTCAATGAACGAGCACAATCACTAGAGGCTCTACCTACATTGCAAGAATTCCTCTCAGCAAGCCATTTATCGACATCTGGCACAGAAGAGCGCATCTCAGGTAGATTCCGGGCCTTGGTAGTCTGCAAAAACAGAGGAGAATTGGGGCACGAAGAACTACCCTGACTACTAGCAGTACTGCAAGAATCCGAATCATCATATCTAGATGTCGAAATTCTAGAAAGCTTTTTGTCCACAGTTTCTCTGTAATTGTTACCAGAAGTCGCTTCTTGCAATAGCCTTGTGGCAGCCGTAACAGCCGAGCATCCATTGCTACTATTCATCTGATTGCCACGATTTACACTATGCGGAGTTTGCCTGTACCGCGACGGGACAATCCGATCGGTACCAATCGCAATCGGAGTGTCCGGCCTCGAAGAAACCCTAACACCCGAAGCCGCCTGCTGCTGTTGATTTTGTTCCCCATTTTCCTTAAAATGCCTCAACCGCAGTTGCTGCTGTTTCTTCTGAACAGTAGATACACTATTTGTTCCTAAAGATTTATTGTGGGAAACAGTGTGGGGTGGAACGAGCGGGGTGTCTAAGCTACGAGTGGTTTCCGGTACTTGATTCTCGTCGCGTGATGACTGCCTGCGGTGGACGGATTTGGATCGCGGATTTTCAGAAGGTGCAGGAGTTGGGGTTGCGTTGGATTGAACCAAAGGTGACATGAATCGCGAACTGACTTCCCGCACCCTCGGCCGCCGCTGGGGTAGCGGTGGAACTCCAACTTCCGCCGATGCATCGGCTACACATGCGGCTGTCGATTCTGTCATTTCTCTTCAACTTCGTCCGAAGAGGAGATTAATCCAATCCGACAAAGATTAATGATAAATAATTTGTATAGATGGAATTCGAAGGCCGACGGGGAGAGTTGGAAAAAGGGGACTGGGGGCTTTCGTGTAAAGAAAAGTGAATAAAAGAAATATTAAAAACTAGCCGTTATGAGTTTTAAATATATACAAGGATGGAACGTGTAACGGGTCTTTTTCTTGGGTTGAAAGTGGTGATGGGAAGACTTGAGATTTACATCTAGGGCCGGGTTAATCATCTATTTGACGGATCTACAGCTTTTAAAATGATAATTGTAGAAGTGGCACCAAATCTTTCATTTAGTGGAATACTTTGTCCAAACATTTCATTTGTGCCAACCACGATATTAAACAATTCAAAAACTTGTAGCCGGAGTCCAATTTAGCAGAAACTGTTAGTTTGATCGATAGTTGACCGACCAATTGATCTTAACCATAATTTTGACTAATTTTACAAGGTTAAAATAGTAAACCTCCATCTGCAAGAAAGAGCAGGAAAACCCAAATGCTCTCCAACACGGAATTGGATGTGGCCATGCAACTTATTCAACTTAGCAGCGATTCCGACTACAGCAAAGAAAACCAAGGCGGCATCGCCACCAAATCGGTGGAGCGACACCGAGAGGAAGGCGTAGCAGATTCTAATGAAATTTCACCCATCTTTATTAGAGAACTGAAGATGTACCCCAGAAGATAGAAGAAATATAGATCCATTGTTGATATATACAGTGTTACGAAGAAGCCCGTGATCATCAAGAATAAATCCTGGAATTGGAAGTTCCCTCTTTTCAAGACCAAGAGAAAATTTCCTCTCTTTTTTTTCGATCAGAAACTTCAAAGGCGTGGCGAGAACCAACCCATACATCTTTATAGCATCCAATCGAACTGAGCATTCTTCCTTTCATCCACAAGATAATCCATTCCCTCTATTTTTCCAGAAATCATTGTTGACACACTAAAAATACAGTCCAAATTGGATAGCCTAAAGAGTGAACCCCAATTGGAAGCCCAGGACAAAGGCCCAAATGAGGTTATTGGTAAGTGTAGAAGGAGCCCACGAACACAGTAACATCGTCGCCCAAGCCCGCATGATGCACAGAGTTTGGACGAATGGAGTGCCTCACTGTCGCTCAGCACGATAACCTCGTTTTCGCTCAAACCTTCGAGTCGCCCAGAATCCTAATATGTGAGATATTATGGTCATCCAAAATAGCAGTTACTGAGACAGTTATCGAGCTGATTATCACATTCCACGATTTAAGAAACCTCTTTGAAGGCAGTTGAACAACGAAGAGTAATGGCAGCAGTTAGAGATGACAGTTCCACGACAAATTAGGCACCATGAAGAAAATGGGTAGCTGTTTGAAGCAGTTTATCACGCAGAAATCATCATAGGAATATAAAAGGAAAGGATAGACATAGAGAAAGGACCCCGAATCAAACACTCTCAAACAGAGAATATGTAATTTCAATTTCTTAGATTAACTTTAATTAACCTTCTTTCAGTACTCGTGTGCTTGCGTCCCTTAGAGGCATTTTGTTTAGTTTCAATTGTAACTCTCATCAATAAAGTACCATTTTTTGGGACTTTGTCTCAAGAGGTTTGTCATTTACACAATCATCTGAATTTCCTTTTAATTGTTAGCGACTACCCGCGTGAAACAATTTGGCACACCCGGTGGGACGTTGGTGTTTAGTGTTGAAGATACAACAAGTGAAGCATTATGCCTCATAAACATTTGAATAAAGAACCAGCAACTCAGAGAGTAATCCAGTCTGTAATCGAGCGATATGAGGAGAGCAAAGCTCTCCACGAACAGAGGGACAAAGTTAAAGCAGTCGCAGTCGTTATAAACCAATGATAGAGTTGAGTCCTCGAACCATGCGTGCATTGCTCGGCGAACTCATAAATGATGTTGTTGAACTAGTAAATCTACGTAACGTTCATAATATGAAAAGATTTACCTAAAGTGGGAATGCACATTATGATAACATGGCCAAACAACTGAACACGCTAAATAAGATAATGAACAAGTTGGTAGGCCAAATGTGTCAGCCAATTATGCCTATGGTTAACCACTTTCAAACCAGGACAATTGTGGGACATAATTCACCACAAAATTCTTCTGGTTTGAATTTAAATCAAAGACTATAGCCAAAATTTGGTCCATCTACTTCGAACCAGGGGGTAGTGGGATGCTAGACTCGAATGGTGGTAATAGGTTTACCAACCTCGGAGGCAACTCAATTATAAGGGATAATGTCCTGAATGATAGACAGAACGCCCCACGTATTAATGATGGTTTAAACACTCAATTCAATGATAACAATGGCCCAAACAATGGCAATTTTGTTGCCAACCAAGGACCAAATGTTAGGCCTCAAGCGAATCAACCAATAAACCAACCCGTAGGAATTCCATATGATCCCAATGTCATGTTGATGAATCAAATCATGGAGATAGTGTAGGATCAAATGGCTTTTGGGGTACGTCCTGTCATCAGGCCAACTTATACGAAACCATATCCTGATTGGGTAGATCAATCATATCCATGGCTTAGAGGGTACAAAGTGCCAGAATTTTTATTATTCACTGGTTTAGGGAAAGTATCTACTCTAGAACACATAGGGCGATTCACACTACAGAATGGTGAAGTAACCGACTACCATAAAATGAGGTTGTTCCCTAGTTCATTGACAAGAGTAGACTTCTCCTGGTTTATTAACTTGCCAGCGAACTCTGTTCAAACGTGGCAACAATTGGAACAATTGTTTCATGCTCAGTTTTACAAAACTGAATCCGAAGTTACTTTGGCCAAATTGACGAATCTACGTCAAATGCCAAATGAATGGGCAGAAGGTTTCCTTCAAAGGTTCAAAACAGTAAGAAGTAAGTGTTTTGTACCTCTGCCCGAAAAGGAATTTGTCAAAATCGCTCAAAGCTGTCTAAACTTCGATCTAAAAAAGAAATTCCAGGATAGGAAATTTCTAGATTTGTTCCAATTGGGCGCAAACGTGATTAGGTATGAACGATTAATAAGAGAAGAAGAACAAATGAAAAATTCTAGTAAGGGGACTTATTATAGAGACCCGAATTTTGACGTTCATACCATTAATGACGAATATTTTGACCAAAATGAAATATGTTTGGTCGAACTAATCAAAGGAGATGCATTTACTTGCCTTATAATGGCTAAGCCTAGAACATTGGGTAAAGATGAGCCTATAAAAGGTGAAGGCAGAAAGGTTAGAACGTTCTCGTTCGATGTAACCAAAGCTGACCTTATATTCGATAAATTATATAAGGATAAGCAGATAAAGTTGAGCAATAAACACAAGTTGCCAAACCCTGAACAAGTTAAGGGTAAAAAAATATTGTAAGTGGCATAATGCATGGTCACATTTGACTAACAACTGTTTGGTTTTCCATCATGTGTTACAGGATGCCATCGAATCAGGATGCATGGCCACTCCTTAGTGTCTTCGAAAGCATCAAAGAAAAGGAACCCAAGCAGGACGAAGACGTTCTATGTGCCAGATGTAAGGGAGAAATGAGTGCAAAGACAGGAAGCTCAGGAACAGGACATCGTTACCATCGCCCTGATTTTATTCCAAACGCGCAGCCAGTTAGAGGGCGAGGTACGTCATTCTATAGAGGACCACCTTTTGAGAGGTAGTTCAGGCCAACAAATAATGTGAAGACATTTAGGCCGCAACCTCGCCAACCGAATGTATGGCATTCATTCCAGTATAGTGTAGGAAGGGTGACGCCCTTCAACGAGATGACTAGAACCCAACAAAGACGTTTTCAACGGAATTATGGACGAATGATGAGGCAACAACAAGGATTGACACGTCCTAAAGCGCCTAAGATACTAGAGGTGGCCAACCAAAATGTCCCCGGGGATAGTGAAGAGACTGATACAGGCGAATCAATGGGAGACTTGTCGAAAGTTCTTCTGGGAGATCGAAATTTGAGCGAGACAGAAGTGATGAAGAAGATCCAGATCAACCCCTTACTATTCAGTTTGGTACGTTACCTCCCGTCATGTCTAATAATTATTTACGAGCCAATGAATTCAAGAACAAAGAGGATAACGAAGAAGAAGCGTGTGTATTAGAATGTGAAGAAGGCCAAACTTCCGGAGGGGCCTACAATGATGAAGAGGATGATGGTATGACAGATATCGAAGAAGAATTTGATCTAGAGGTAGAAAGAAAAAAGAGAAGAGTGTCGCGTAATACTCTGTTGAAGCAACTACATCGAGAGAGAGTTCGTGATGTAGACTTGTTAGGAGAACCGTCTGGGCGTTCTTTCGATTATTATGTGTTGTATGAGATGCCCAAAAGGAAAAAGAGAGTACCTCGCTCTGAAAAGTGTAGATCACCTCCGAGAATATTGCCCCCTCCCACCAATTGGGTAATTGAGAAGGAAGCTCCAGAATATAATAGAAAGGAAGTCCAAGAAGCAGAAGTTCAGTGCGATATACTACACGTTGACTCATCACAAAAGGATAGTTCAATAGAAGACAAGCAAGAAGTGGAAATAGACGCTGCCAAAAAGGTCATTTTCAAAAGGCCAGCTATGAAGTTGACCAAACACTTGAGGCAATTATATGTTAAGGCTCTCATTAACGGCATACATGTGGTGAAAGTACTCATTGATATTGGAGCAGCTATAAACACCATCACATCTAGGATGATGAAGAAAGTCGCGAAAACAGAAAGTGATATGATTCCAACAGAAGTCTTCCTTACGAGCTTCAATGGAGGAGCAATTTCAGCTAAAGGGGTTATGCAATTGGACATAACTATTGGGACAACTACTAGGACCACAGTTTTTTGTGTGATAGATGGTCCTACCAGTTACAATGTGTTATTAGGAAGGGATTGGATACATGGAAGTCACTGCATACCTTCATCACTCCATCAATGCTTGGTTTTCTGGAATGATAAGGGCGAAGCAGAAGTAGTTCAGGCAGATCATAGACCTTTTGTCGCAGAAGCAAACTCCGTAGAAAGATTCATGTACGAGGAAAATTATGGACATGTAAGAGTAGTCCAAGATGGAGAAGAAACTCAAAGTGTTGAAAGAGCGAAGAGCCATTTTCAGTAGATGAGCTCACTGATATATTCAGTCAAATGAGGCCAAAAATAGTGGTCCTGGAGGAGCCAGTAATTGGCAGGAAAGTAATCAAAGAGTTTTAAATGAGCTATAAACAACAAAGGCAAATGGTCGATATTCAGGCCTTCAAAGTCAAGTTAATGGCTTTCAATAAAGATTGTAAAGATAAGACAAAAGAAGAAGTAGCTTTGAAAGCATTGGGAGACAGATTGACAGTGTTCGAGTTGGAACAAAATATTGGCCAAGAAATCAACAATGTGGACTGTTTAGAAGAAGAAGTGCCTGTAAGAAATATGGATGATGAAGTAATGAGGATCACCAAACCTGGATATGCGAAAGCACAAGACCCTCTAGTCAAAGTGAATATTGGCAATGAGGGGGAAGATCGCCCAACGTTTGTCAGCCAGATGCTCAATTAAGAGGTTAGTGATAAATTAATCATTTTATTAAAAGAATACAAAGATTGTTTTGCTTGGGAATATGAACATATGTCTGGTTTAGATAGAAATTTGGTAGAACATAGATTACCAACCAAGCCAAGTTTCAAACCTCATAAACAACCCCCTAGACGTTTTGCTCCTAATGTACTTCCCGAGATAAAGAAAGAAATAGAGCGATTATTAAAAGCATGCTTTATTAGAACGGTCAGATACGTTGAGTGGTTGTCCAATATTGTGTCAGTACTAAAAAAGAATGGTAAGCTTAGGGTGTGCATAGACTTTAGAAACTTAAACCTGGCCACACCGAAAGATGAATATCGTATGCCTACAGTAGATTCTTTAGTAGATTCAACTACCGGGCACGTAATATATTCCTTCATGGACGGGTATTCAGGGTATAATCAAATTTATATAGCTGAGGATGATATACACAAAACTGCTTTGGGATACCCTGGATCTTTAGGATGCTTTGAATGGGTGGTTATGCCTTTCGGCTTGAGAAATGCAGGAGCGATATATCAAAGGGCGATGAACTTAATTTTTTACGATATGATAGGCAAGTTTGTTGAGGTGTATGTAGATGATATAGTGGTCAAATCTATTAAAGAAGAAGATCATTTTGAACAGTTGAGATGTTCATTTGAGCAAATGAGGCAGTATAAACTAAAATTGAATCCTTTGAAATGTGCATTTGATGTTAATGCAGGAAATTTCCTTGGTTTCCTAGTGTACAAAAGGGGAATTGAACTTGACAAAAATAAAGCGAAGGCCATTATAGAGTCCAGACCTCCTAGCAATAAAAAAGAATTACAAAGGTTTCTAGGCCAAGTAAATTTTTTAAGACGCTTTATTTCTAACTGTGCAAGGCAAACTAAAGCTTTTTTGTCGCTTTTAAAGTTGAAAAATCAAAATGAATTCGTCTAGAGGGAAGAGCATCAAAAGGCTTTCGAAAGCCTAAAGACATATTTATCAAGTCCACCAGTGCTGGTGTCACCAATCCAAGGACGGCCAATGAAAGTATATATATCGGCCGAACAAGATTCAATAGCTGGAATGGTCGCACAAGAATACCAATTTCGAGAAGAAATGGCTATTTACTACTTGAGTAGACGGTTAACAAAATGTGAATGTAATTACTCTGCCATTGAAAAATTATGTCTTGCATTGTATTTCACATGTACAAAATTAAGGGCTTATTTACGGCCTGTAGCCATCTATTTGATTTCTAAAGTAAATTTGATTAAATATATGTTCTCTCGCCCTATTTTACATCAAAAGATTGGTCTTTGGACTTTAGCGTTATCAGAGTTCGAAATACAATACATACCCAAAAAGGCAATCAAAAACCAAGCTTTGGCCAACTTTTTGGCCGATCATCCATGCCTTGACATGCCTGAGGAAATTGAACTAGAAATTAACTTATTCGAAATAAAACCTTGGGTTCTATACGTTGATGGGTCAAAGACCTCTAAAGGCGCAGGAGTAAGAGTGGCATTGATAAATCTTATGGGGATTTGTTACAAGTTCGCATTCAATTTGGATAGAATATGCACCAATAATCAAGCCGAATATGAAGCCTTAATTGTGGGTTTAGAATTAATGATAGATATGGAGGTAAGGAATGTGATTGTTAGGGACGATTCTCAATTGGTGATTCACCAACTAATCGGTGATTTCAAGTGCCAAAGTGATTCCATTATAAATCAATATGAAATTACCCAAGAACTGTTGGAAGAATTCGACCAAGTAGAACTTCAATGTATCAATAGGGTATATAATGACATAGTAAATGAGTTGGCTCAGATGGCCTCAGGGTATTCAAAAATTTTAAATCGAGATTCTATTTGTGAATATGGAGTAATATTGCCCGTAGTCCAAAAAAGGGCGAAATTAACAGAAATTCATTGTATTCAAGATGGAGATACAATATATTGGAGGTCAGAGATCAAAAGGTTCCTTAAAGGACCTAATAAAGGAGGTGATAGAAAAATGACGTTGTATTCGCTAAATTACACATTGATAGATGAAGAGTTATTCAAAAAACACTCTGATGGTATATTGCTGAAATGTGTAAGTTTGCAAGAAGCCAGATGATCATGGCTGAAGTGTATGAAAGGATATGTGGAGCTCATCAAGCTGACCAAAGGATGAGATGGTTGATTATTATGAGTTGATATTTTTGGCCCAGGACGGGAGAATCGTGTGTTCAATACACGAAAAGTTGTCTAGCATGCCAAAAGCATGGTCCAATACAAAGAGCACCGGCAAGGGAGATGACACCCATTATCAAACCTTGGCAGTTTAAGGGCTGGGCGATAGACCTGATAGGGAAAATTTATCCATCATCGTCCAAGCAACATACTTTTATCATAGTTGCGACTGATTTCTTCACTAAGTGGGTAGAAGCGATACCTTTAAAAGAAATCACTCAAAAGAGTGTCATAGAATTTATCCGTGATCATATTATTTATAGATTTGGAATTCCACAAACTTTGATGGTAGATCATGGAACTTCCTTGAATGGAGATCAAGTGAAAGAATTTTTGGGCGAATTTGGAGTTAAGTTAGTAAACTCCACGCCATATTACGCTCAATCTAACGGACAGGTCAAATCTTCTAATAAGATTTTAAAAAATATCATAAGGAAAATGATAGATGAAAATGTCAGAAATTGGCATGAATGTCTAAACAAGGCCCTATGGGCTTATAGAACGTCGCCTCGGTCAAGTACCAAGGTTACCCCTTTCCAACTTACTTATGGACAGGAGGCCGTTTTGCCTATGGAAATCAACGTGCAATCAATTAGAGTATGTTTGCAACATAAAGTAAATGATGGTGAACACGCTTTGTCACTAATTCAAAATTTGTTGGAATTGGACGATTTAAAATTGGATCCTATATAGGTTACGGGTCCAGAAACAAAGAATGACTAAATTTTACAATAAAAAAGTTATAGCCAAGTCATTTAGCCTGGGCGAGTTGGTTTGGAAAACAATACTCCATTCGGATAGCAAGAACCCGAAATATGGCACATGGTCGCCCAATTGGGAAGGGTATATAAAGTAAACAGTATGTTGCCTAATGGAACCTATCATTTAGAAGATTTGGATGGCACCAAGCACGTGAGATTTATTAATGACAAGTATTTAAAAAAATATGTTCATTCCTTATGGGAAAGTGAACAAACAAAAGCATAATCAAAATTGTGTCAAACGACCCTAGATGAATAACACGGGAACGAAATACGTTCAAGCAAAGTCCTTTATTATTATCAAATACTCATTACAAAGTATGAAATACAAAATACTGGATGTTCTAACAGTTATAATTGAGAACAGACTAATTCATCGGTCGATCGCCAAGTAAGAGGGTGAACTGGCCTTGATCGCCATCCTGATCGCACTGCTGCAAGGGCAAGTAGAGAGGCTGAGAAGCACTCTCAACAAGCAACAATGAAGAAAAGGACCCTCAAAATTGCCTTCCTAATTGCATCGCTGCAATAATAGGCAAGGAGACTGAGAAGCATTCTCAACAAGCGAAATGGCCTGAAAGTCACCCAAAATCGCCTTCCATCATTGAACTCCTTCTGGAGAACATGGAGATGATGGGAAGAACTTTGTTGGCCAAAGAACATTTCCTATATCTCCCATACCAGAAGTAACTCAAGACCAATGACAAAATGGGTGAATCAAACGATCCATTTCTATTTTAGATGAAAATTCTGGATCAACCTTGAAGTGCCAAAACGATGGCAGCAAATCAGTTTTCGAAGAAAAGGATAAAAATGAGAATGGTAAGTGCGAAATACACGCGCATTTATAGAGTCGTGAAGATGAAAGGACGGAATATGGACGACCACATTCGTGTATAATAACCGAAATTAAAATGGCCCAAAGTCTTGAGAAAAGAGATGGGAATACCAAGAGAGAATGTACGCGAATCTTAGCATAAAGCAATTAAATGCTTGAGGAGTTTGATGATTAAAGACAACGTCAATAAATACGGAAGTAAACAAAATAGTTGTTCATTAATGACAAAAAACTGTTGTTACATAAAAAATTCGCAACGGCATTTAGCGCGAAATTACATGAAGAAAGTTAAGGTACTGGATGTCTTAATTATAATTCGCCCCAAGCCGAACGTATTTTTCCCCTAAATTTTCCCCAATCCTCGCTCTGCTGAGAAGAAGCAATGTCCAGCTCGGTTACAAAATCGTCATCAACATCCAGTTTTTTGTATTGCTCAACCAAAGCTTTGGCTCGTTCAATTCCCTGAGAAGCATTGCGCTTTTTGGCAACTATCATCGCCCTACAGTCCCTCATCTTCGCCTTTAGCTCCTTCATCTCCACAGCCAAGCTTATCATCAAAGAGTTTTCGACCATAAATTCAGAGGAGATTTCTTTTAATTCGCCCTCGACCTTGTCAATTTCCAACAACAAAGATTCTCTTTCAGATGAAACATGAAGATATTTAGTACTCCTGGCCTTTAAGTCTGCATGCTTGGCTAATAAGGAAAGGATGTCAGAGTGGACAACCCTCAATGTCGCCTTAAAGTCTAGCAGAAACGTTGAGCGAAGGGAGCATAAGTGCTTGCGTCAATTTTGCACTCAACAGTTCAAACTTATCCTTCTGTTTAGTAGCACTGGCCTGGCCAATTTCCATATCCATTAAAGACATGTACTCGAATATTGACTGTTTGAGAGACTTCATATTTTCTTCCGAAAGAGCGAAAGATGAAGTAGAAGAATAACTGGTTGAAGTAGGGTAAGGTGACTTTACTTATTCCCAGGAAGTGAACAAGTCTTGGATAGAACGTACAATGTCATCAGCACCCTGTAAAGGAAAAGGCCAATAATAAAGACCTTCACCATGACGAGCAAAGTGAAAATGAAAGTGAGTTAAAAGGTTACTGTATCATCAATCCTGGGAGATTCAGGCATGTCACCAATTGCTTCCACCATTTGTGGGGACTTCCCATTTTCTGAACGGGAAGAGTCTGCCATAACGGGCAGCTCCATGGGAGCCTCTACATAATTCAAGAAAGCGACGAATAAAAACCAAAAGTACAAGCAAAGGTAAAACATTAAAATATGTATTGCCTTCCGGTTCAACATTTGGGGGGTCGACAGCCTGGGAAATAGATGGTTTTTCCATTGGCTGTGACCTTACTGCTGGTTGCAATGAAGATTCTGGGACTAAAGGTTTATCTTTGAGCATAGTCCCTTCATCAGTTGATTTGGACGAAGCAACCTCTGCAGAGGGCGACGAAGCAGGACCTACCAAAACTAGAGCCTTCGAAGGAGAGGCTGAACTCTTTTAAGGAATTCAGGTAAACCATTAGTACATAAAGAAGTATGTTTGTAAATAAAAAAATTCAGTTACCTTTATCCTCATCATCATCATCTTGCAAAATGGGGGATGCTGAGGCTAGCCATTTGCGGCTGGAGGTGCCTTTGGCTGTAGTGGTCTTGGCAGGAGGAGAAGAAGACAGAGGAATAGAACGTTTAACGCGAGCTGGTGAGGAAGGATTCCTAATGGACACAGGGGCGGCCAAAATAGGGAAGGCGGAGAAAGTGTTTGACCGATCCAGTAAATGGAAGGCGCGATTAGCATCAGTTGCAAACAGTCTACGTTTCACTGATGGCCAAAGCTGTTCAAAAAAAGGATGTGTAACAATGGTAGAACTGAAAGGGGCTAAAGAGAAACCTTCGGCTAAACGGTTATTACGAATGTCAATGGCTTGTGCTTCAGTTTTGCTGATAGTATGGAAACGCTCTGTCAAGCTTTTAGAATAACAAGGAGGGACATTCCATGTCTGGCCAAAACCAAGTTGGCGAGCAAAAAATTGGGGAGCATATATCTCAACCCCTGCTTTAGTATTTGTTCCTGTGACAATGTCATGGAACAATTCTCTTCTAACCAAAAACTGGACCCAAATGGGTAAAGAGGTGCTCACTTCGGCTAAGGTAGAAGGAGGTCATACATATAAAGGAATTTGATGTGGAGAAAAGGGAAAGAAAGAAGGCGTTGAATTGAAAGTATAAAAGAATGTAAAAACGTCCCTGCTGGACATATGTACATGTATCATTTGATGAATGAATAGCCCATAAAGCTAACTGTTCGAGGAGGAGACGGTGCAGTACCAAGTTGTGGAAAATAGGCTTTCAACCATAATTGAGCAAGCCAAAGGGGCCCACTACCAGTAGGAAACGTACCATTCCTCAATTGGAATTGAATGGAAGCCATGCCTCTATAAAAAGCAGCCAAAAAGAATGAGCACAAATTCAAAGGTCTGCCACATGCCAATGGCAGATAACTCAGAGAGGGTTTCACGCTGGGGACACAAAGAATGTATTTACAGAGCCAGACCTGAAGGAAAACAACACGCTCAACATGGGTAGGCTCAGAAATGGAAGCAGTATAAAGGCACTGCATGCTTGAATAAGATTCGGCAACCTTCTTGTCAAATTGAGGGGCAACATTGGAAATCAAAATACCAGGAAAGATAGTGTCGCCCAAGGGCGGAAGATTTATTAAGGCTCCAACATCCATTAAAGTAATAGACATTAGGCCAAGAGGAAAGATAAAAGTATTGTACTCAGAGGACCAGAAACTCAGGGCGACTGGGAAGAGCACTAGGTCATAAGTTGGGAGAGAAATGGTAATTTTTAACAAGTCCAAAATTTTAGCACGATCAAAAATTGCTTTGGTGGGACCATGATTCATCATACGTGCATGCCATCTACGAAAATTAAAATTAGGTTTTGGCCAAGTACGAATACCTTTATCGCGGATTGGCTTCAATGGCAAAGAGTTCAGAAATGGAAGGTCCTCGGTGCAAGGAAACAACTAACCTACTGCCACCTGTTCAATGGCTTCGGCATTATTGAATGACGGACCTAAATAGAATTCATTGAGGTCAGCATTGGCCGGTGCAAGGAAATTTGCATTTACATACGGTCTAGTAAGAATATTCCGAAAATCTTCGAAACTAAAAGTATTATCAGATTGAGTTTGTGAAGACCCCATTGAGTGCAAAGTGCAGTTGTGTTAAGGTTAAAACGTAGCAGAGAAGTAAGAAGATGAACAGTAAAATAGCGGGGAAGAAGCGCGAAATACAGGAACGTGGTTTAATGGTACGAAGAAATAGCACGTCTTTTGTGTTTATAAGGGTTTGTAACGTTGCACATTTTTTAAACTGAAAAAGGAAGTGATGATTGAAATTCTCGGGAATTTCAAATATTGCCTAGGAAATACAAGGTGAATATGGCATAAGTTAATACTTGGTATTAAATCTATCATATTGGGAGGTAATTGTTGACACACTAAAAGTACATCCCAAATTGGATAGCCCAAAGAGTGAAGCCCAATTGGAGGCCCAGGACAAAAGCCCAAATGAGGTTATTGGTAAGTGCATAAGGAGCCTACGAACACAGTAACATCATCGTCCAAGCCCCGTATGACGCCCAGAGTTTGGATGAATGGAGTGCCTCACTGTCGCTCAGCGCGATAACCTCGTTTTCGCTCAAACCTTCAAGTCGCCCAGAATCCTAATATGTGAGATATTATGATCATCCAGAATAACAGTTACTGAGACAGTTATCGAGCTGATTATCACATTCCACGATTTAAGAAACCTCTTGAAGGCAGTTGAACAACGAGGAGTAATGACAGCAGTTAGAGATGACAGTTCCACTACAAATTAGGCACCATGAAGAAAATGGGTAGCAGTTTGAAGCAGTTTATCACGCAGAAATCATCATAGGAATATAAAAGGAAATGATGGACATAGAGAAAGGACCCCAAATCAAATACTCTCAAACAGAGAATATGTAATTTCAATTTTTTAGATTAACTTTAATTATCCTTATTTCAGTACTCGTGTGCTTGTGCCCCTTAGAGGCATTCTGTTTAATTCCAATTGTAACTCTCAAGTCTCATAAATAAAGCACCCATTTTTGGAACTTTGTCTTAAGAGGTTTGTCTCTTACACAATCGTCTGAATTTCCTTTTAATTGTTAGCGACTACCCGCACGAAACAATCACTAACAAACCCACAAAATAAAAACAAAATCCCAAATTGCATGTACTTACATAACGCCAGTCTTCTTGAATTTTGTGAATGTTTTTAATTAAATAAAAAAAGGAGACAAGCAAGAAAAATCAAGATCTATATCTATTTGTAGCAAATGTTGAGCTTTCCAATGACAAGTAATTTTTATTGGACGTGCTTAGGTATATACTGCCTTCGAAGTTTTTGGGAGGGGTTTTTGTGCTATTGGTGAGCGGTTGAGTGGTGGTGGAAGAAGTGGTGGCATCGACGGCGACGGCGATGGTGATGGCGTCGACAGCAGTCGCTGGTGGTTTTAGGGTAAGGGGTTTGGGGAAGAAGGGGATGGTGATGGGTGGTGTGTTTGATTTTTCTTATTTAATTATTAATATATTATAATTGTGTTTTTGTTGAAAAGTGTAAATATACAATTTTAACATTGTAAAATTAGTCAAAATTATGGTTAAGATCAGTTCTTCGGTCAACTAACGGTCAAACTAACATTTTCTGTTAAATTGGACTCTGGTTGCGAGTTTTTGAAATATTGGTACCGTGGATGGCATCATGAAAGGTTTGGACAAAATCTGCTACTAAAAGAAAAGTTTGGTAGCGCTGCTGCAATTATCCCCTTTTAAATGTCAATATGTATATGATTATTACCTTTCCAAGAGGTGTGAGTCTTCATTTTACCCCTTTTGGTCTATTTCTTTGTATACAACAAATATCTTTTAATTGAAATATTTTGCTAACGTTGTTTTTGACATTTCAGTTTCCTTTACCCAAATTTATTTTGTCATCCCTAAACAAGGGCAGAGCCAACACCCGATGAACTAGGATGGCCATCCTTGCGGCTCCGTTGGAAAAATAATGAGAATATATATTGGAATGACCACACTCCCTTGCCTAACATATCCTGTGTAGCTCAGAAGTTGATTGAAATAAGAAATTTTTGTTATTTCTTATTGATTTAGAGGCTCATTGCATTGACTTTGATATTACCAGTGGCAACTGCAAATGTTGAAAAGGGCACTCTACTATGAATCTAATTAAGAGTGACTTAAGCAATAAAATGATAAATAACTAGTTGAATGACAATCTTGTGGTGTACATAGAACGAGACTCCGAAGAATGCAGTTGTCTCAACTTACAATGACGGAATAAGGTTGTATCATGTATTTGTTATTGTAAATTTTTTTATTATTTTGAGTTGAGTTGGATTATATTTTCATATGTACATGATTTTTATGTTTTAGTGCATTTATATATTGATTGAAGAATTTAAATAAAATATTAATAAAAATCTCGCTATTACAGCCGTTGACGATCAATGATCAACAATCACCCTAATACACGAGGGAGCATATAAATGACCACTACTAAGTCAAAAGTAGACATTTACCGAAAAGTTGGCATTTCATTACTCGTGTTTTTTAATCAGTACGTCCATTAATAATTCAGAATTCACTCTACGCTAGCTTTCAGGCCTTAATACAAACGTTAAAGACAAAAAGAATGAAAATAATTAATTGGTAAAAAATTAAGGTTTTAAACATGAAGCAAAATCAGGAATGATATAACATATTGAACATGTACAACCACTCAGTTAATCTCCTTTGCCAGTACTGAGCAGTTCACACATCATGTACAGAAACTAGGCTCTGATTGAAATAGATCCAGTGAACCATGTTCAACCCTATTTTGACCTACTGTTTCTATATTGAATCATAGAGCCTACAAGTGTATAAAGATATACTCCTAGAGACAGATAGATGTTCACATTTTGTCGCAACTCCAACTTCATTTGCCAGTAACATTTTTTCCATGTATAAATCATTTCCAACTTATAGTATGAGTAAAACCAATGTATTGTTAGTCGGGAGTTTAGACATGGCTTCAAAAATTCCCTCTTCTGGAGTCATGAAAAAGCTCATCTGCAAAAGCATTGAACAGGCTTTTGATGAAAAGAGCGGTTTTATAAGAAAATATGATTTGCAAGAATAATATAACGAATAGACACCCACTCTTATGAATATAGTCCAGATCCCTTGACACGCTAAATTAAATTGTATGCTATTGGTCGCTAATCATTGAGCAAATAGATCACTTGTCACCTGCTGTGAGGGCGCAAGTTCTTCGATAATCAGATGCCCATATTTGTTAACGATTAGTCATATCATGAATTTTATATTTGTAGCATATCAACTAAGACAGCTATAGTTTATGCTCCTATCTTACCATGTTCATCGTCTTCTCCACTTTGAGTTGTAAAGAACGGAGTGAGGTAATTCCTATCTAGTGCTGTAAATGACGTGGTGCTGCAGGAAAGAACCCAGAGAAAACATAATAAATTAAGGAACTTCAAAATGATTTTAAGTAATAGTTCGACAACAGATGACAGTCACGGTACCTTTTGTGAAACTCTTTAAGTTTCATCTTGAATCTGTTCCCAGATGATGATGATTCTTCATAAGAAGGAGCTACATAGCCATTGTTCTCCTCAAATCCCTGGAACCAATAAAGAAAACAATTTGATTTGTCAAATTAAGATAATAATTTTTGACAGATCACTTCTACCAAGAGAGATCAGGGATAATGTTCATCTTTTCTGTTGTTAGTTAGAACCCACACAAACTAGTAGGAAGTATTAAATTATATAAACTGATTCACAAATGTATAATCACCAGTTTGCAGGCAGGAGGTCTATAAATTATCTACTAATGTACTTACTTCACTCAATGAGTCATCACGACCATCACCGACAACTTGTAAAGCTTCTAACATAGTACCCGTTGATCCTCCTATCAGCAAGACCTGCAAAGTTCCCATACGGCCAGAAATGTCAGACATCTAAACAAAGTTTAATTTGTTCATATATTCTACTATGGATCTTAGTGGCAACTTGGCCCTTTCATTTGGTTTTTGTCAATACATAATTATCTTGAATATACTGCCTGTTAGACAGAATTACGTGGGTAAAATAGCACCACATAATTATCAAACTTCTCTCAGCAATAACAAATACACAAGTTCAGTAAGAATTTAATACACATTTTCTCTTAGCAATTGGCCCTGGACCAGTCGTAAGCATTTACCTTTTAATACTTAAAGCCTCAAAGTAACATTCATACTGAATCGCTTAAGTAACCATCAAGGTATATGCATCTATTATCTGTGAAAAGAGCCAGCAATGACAGATACAAGAACCAGAAGGCACGACTTTAGGACCCCATAAACAGGGACATTGAGACCCAGAATCTAATATAAGAAACCAACGCAGAACCTTGTTATAATAAGGCTAAGATCCATGGCAAAGTGTTGAGAACTATCACAAAACCCAGTTATGTTCTTAGAACATTCCAATCCTTCAGGAACTTCGATAAAAATTGCAAGACCATTGAATTTTTCAACAGAAATCTTCTATGATGACTGAATCAGAAAATTCGAGAAATGCATTTTTAATGATATATAATGCTCTTGAATGCATGTTTCTCAATGTCCTCCCAAATTTGTAGTTTATTTAGAACAAATATTTTACCTACCGTCAAAACAACTATTGCTGTGGTGGCAGTAAAAATAGTCTGACCATGCCCTTCTGGAAGATCATGAACTGATTGCAACGCAAGAGCAAAAGCCATAGCCCCTCGAAGTCCTAATCATGGATGGCATACATTTGAACATTAAGCCCCGTGTGTGTGTGTGTGTGTGTGTGTGTGTGTTTTGATGAAGGACTCAAGGGAAGGCAGATCAAATAATGAAAAGTTTCTTATCCACTGACCACTGTACCAAAGTGCTTTCTGATGTTTCGGTGGTATTTGACGATGTGCTGGCCTAAACATATTCACCAAGTAGCCACAAGAAAACACATTTGCAGCTCTTTACAAAACAAACATAAAAAGGTATTAGATTTATGCATAATCACTTTAAAACTTCGTCACCCAGATGTGATAACAATCAAGCAAAAATTGATCACGGTCATTAATATAAGCAATTGGATTAGGCAGAAAATACGTACCTAGCAATTCCAATGAACAACTAAGGTAATGATGGAACAAGTTAAGGAACATTGTTGGTTAATTTCACTATTTCAGCATATCAAGCAAAACTGAATCCATTATATATATATATATATAACAAATAACTCGAGGATACAATTGAGAAAAAGATAAATCCAACATGTGACCAGCTGTGCTGTTCCATGGCAATATCGAATCCCATGTATATAAATCTGCATAATAACGAGAATGAAAGATCAGTGCAGGTGAAGATACAGTTAAAATGGTCCAACAATATTAAAGTGGATTCCTTACACAAATGTCTCTGCCAATGACGATATCAGATGAAAAAATGCAGATACAAATTTCTGAGAATTGTCTGACAAATTTGAATATGAATAGTGCTTCATGACCTGACACATAAATTACCCATGTACCATGTCACATCACAATAAGTTATCAAACGAAGATGTGTACAAGGTAAAAACATAATTCACTTACTATTCCAGTGAATAATATGGATACAATACCGGAGAGACCAAGCCCTTCTGCTAGCATGTACCTAAATGAAAATTGAAAACGAAGAAAATAAAGTGAGTGTAAAAAGGCAGAATTGAGTGCATAAAACAAAATAGAATATCCCAGAAGCATCTTACGAGAAATATGGAAAAAGGACAAACAGACAGCATTCCAAATTCTGAAGACTGCAGAAGTAAAGAATTATAGTAAGTATTTGATATAGATTAGTCACAATTTAGCAAAATAACTAGATAAAGAATATGTTGTTACTTGTCAATATCCAAGCCAGCATACTTGAAAAGGTTTTGGGAGTTAAGGATTAACCAAGTGTGCTATAAGCTAAAAATACTTTAGTGCAAGACTTGTAGATCGGGAAGAATAAAGCAATTCAAAAGGATATCAAAGCAGATGTAAATCCAACTCCAACCCCTGTAGATTTAGAAACAATTTATGATTAGTGACCTTGAATATTTATCTCGAAATTCTACCCACAGAAAAATAGAAATATAAAATGCTACAAAATGCATTAAACCAGAAACTCCCAAAGATCAACTGCAGCAAGATACATAAGATAGCAGGCAAAGACTTTAGCATTTGCTTTACTGTACAGCTGTACCATTATTTAGGTTTCATCAAAATAAAATTCAATTAAATAAATTCTTTCCTTCCCAGTTTCCTGAAATAAATTACAAAGTGACACCATTAAAAAACTTAAACAAAACATAGAGTTCATTAGTTCAACAAACAGCTTCTATCAACAAGCACGTTGAATCACAGTTGGGACGTGCTACAGAAATTCTTAAAACAGCTTGTAGTCCGAATATTTTATGATTGTCCCTGAATCGTGAATTCATGTCTTTCCAGAACTATAAGCAGTCAGTTGATTGTTGAAATTTAGCCAGGTATAACTCCAGTAAATCACTTTAATTTTTTTTGGCTCAGGGTTAGCCAATAACTTTTTCCAAAGAAATGGAGGTTTTCCTTTGTTGATCAATCAAGCTTTACAATGTTTCTCTTCATGTCTTCTATTCATCCGGCACAAATTCAAAACAATGGAAACCCAGAGGAGCGGAAAGAAAAGAATCTTAAAGTTGGCTATAATGAATGGAAAGTCTACAAAGTCCAGATGATTTTAGATCACAGAGAACAAGAAAATCTCAAAATTTTCAATCCCCGTCAACAAAAAGTGAGATAGAGGCTACTTCATGTTTCTCAAATGGACCGTTAGTTAGTACAAACCTGCTGACATTGAGCCAACAAAGGTCTCAAGAAATCTGACAATGATCATGAAAAAATTTTGTCCAGAGTCCGTATTGCTCCTCACCAATGACATTGTCCTACAAAAAATTCGGCATTGTGATATTGATAGCAACTGCATCCTATTCCCATTAGTGATGGATAACTACAATTTGACATACCTGTACAAGGAAATTGCCATCTTCCAATAGTGAAACATACAAGAAACAGACATAAATCAATAAATAATATTTACCCAATGAAACGTGTCAGATTTATGCAAAAGCCATCCTCGTGATAAAGAGAGAAATCAGTAAACAAAACCAGTAGAAACTTACTGCATCATTTAAAACAGATTCCCCGAAGACCAAAGCATAAAGATTCACGTCTGTACCAAGCTCCTACAATATTCCATAGCAAGTACAAGCCATTGGAGATTATTCTATGATGCAACGTACTAGTTAAATCAATTGGAGTTAAAATTTGGTACATCCTTAGTCTTGGATAAGACCAGAAAAAGTAAATACTGGTACCTTTTCTTGAATTATAAAATAAGATATTAATTTAATCAGCATTAACAGAGAGATCCACAGCTTGGACTGGTCCAGAACACACATCTGATGGTGACAAACTGACTTCCCAAACTCAGACCAGACAATCTTGAAAGATTTTTGTTTTTCTATTTAGTATTTACTTTAGGAAGCTGGACCGCATGTACCAGTCCTGTGTACCCTTTTTTCATATATTGAAGGTGTAATGCCCATATCCAGGGTGTGGCAACAGGTCCATAAGTTCCTAAGTTCCAACTAACATCTGTTGCAATGCAAGTGAAAGAATTGGTCTAGGCACTTTTAATTCCAATTCAAAAAGGTAATAAATGGAGTAGTTTCAAGCTGCTGTGAACAACAGAAAATTAACTCTTTCAAATCTGTGAAAGTGTTGCTAAATGTACAGATACTTCAACACACCAAGATCGAGATTAACTTCACTTTTTGAAATTTTAAGAAGACTTCCAATCTCATATAGAATAACTCAACTCTTTAACTTAGGATTATTTAGGCTGACAATGAAAACCCAAATGCATTTTAATTTAGGTTATTAGTCATCTACCCCCAAAAATTGCCCATTTTCAAATATTGATAACAGTGACAGCTCCTTAGATTCAATATAAATAATGTAGAATTATTTATAATTAACCAAGTGAAGCAAGTTGTATTTAGATAAATCAAATTACCTTCTTGTTCACCTAAAATGAAGTTACGAAACATTAGAAAATTGACACCTACTTCTATAGTAAAACTAACAAAATAATCAATCTCGATGTTAAAAGAATCATTACTGTTCAATTGATCAGTGAATAATAATTCAATTCTCCTTCCAGAAAAGCTACAGTATCACAACTTCATAAAATAATGTAAACGTGACAAGGAACATGCAATTCCAACACGACTTAGAAGCCAAGAGACTGTAGTCACTGTATGAAGAAAATAGCCTAATGAGTATCATCTAGTTAACAATTACATGCATATGCATAGAAGTCATTTTACACTAAAAAATTTGATTGTTGAAAAATAGTTTAGACTCATCATAACAGCCAATTCACATGACAAAAATATAATGTTTTGCATGGGTATAAATTTACTTTGTTTCTCATCATGCAAATTGTTTCTGCATGATTAGGTTGTCAATTTTAATAATTAAATGGCAAACTGATGTTGAAGAAAATATTACATACTGCATTAATATCTAGCATAGATAACCTGAAATATGGACAAAACAGTGACAGGATCAGTAGCTGATATGAGAGCACCAAACATCAGACATTCGACAAATGGAAGTTTGTACATGAGATACATCGCACCACCAAGGTAACTGCAAGTAGAGATTATAAATCATAACAGAAACATGCCATTGAGGACATATATAATTTGAAAAAATCTACGATAATGTAAAACTTATAAGAAGACTTGAAAAGTGTGATGAGGGATGATACTCACACCAAAATGCCAGTGACAATAGAAGCAATCAAAGTTCCCAGAATTGCAAAAGTGATAATGGCGCCAAAGTTTGAAAAGAATGGTTTCTGCAAATTTCATCCATAATGATCGTGTTAGACCAGGAAATGATCTAGAGCAATGGAAATGAAGCTCCTATTAGGTCTCTGTTTGGATCGTAAAAATGAAAATGAAAAGGTAGAAAAGTGAGCTTTGTCTTAAGGGGTTGCTTAGAAGGGAAAAGAGACTTAATAAAGTTACTATCTTGACCATTGACAAACCACTTAGTGTTTATTTTCCTCTCTATTTGCTTGATAGCACTGCACAACTCACACTTACAATAGTTAAGTGTGCGTTCATCATATGCTCACTCTAGCTCTAACAATATCCTAGTACCATGGAGCAACCCACCATAGGCACTACTCTTGCTTTATTACACAATC
This sequence comes from Fraxinus americana, assembly GCA_035079005.1. Lineage (NCBI taxonomy): Eukaryota > Viridiplantae > Streptophyta > Magnoliopsida > Lamiales > Oleaceae > Fraxinus > Fraxinus americana. The sequence continues at coordinate 4,174,296 of CM068713.1, read as the reverse complement.
TTGCTCTCTAACTTGTCTAGTTTTTCCACCGGTATCATGTCCCATTGAAAACTAAATTATTTTATTATTTGTTTCCTCGAATCGGATTAAAATTGCTATGTGCTAGGAGTATGTTTCATTATAGTGAGGCCAATAGTGTGCAATAAATCAGCCTACTGCACATTTTTCTCCTACATCACCTACTATATCCACAATCCAAAAAATGGAGCACGAATTAAAGTCCAAAGATAGAGGCAACTTACAGGTTGTAGACTGAATCCTGACTGAGTAAGCACAAAATACGTCAAGGAACAAGCTTCTACTTGTCAATCAGTAAGCAATAGAATGGAAACAGAAAGAAGTGACATCTAGCTAAGATTTTTTTTTTTATTATTTTTTGAAAAAAAGGAGACAAAAAATCATTGGCGCAAGGATATAATATGATCGGTGGCAACAAAAACAAGAAGAAAAATTCCTCATGGAAGTTGAACCATGCCCTGCCCAACCAAAAAATTATTAAAGAGAGTTACATTACAAGTCGAACTCAAAATAGTATTCATTGCAACAAAATGGGTAAGAAAAGGAAATGATCAAAATACCTAATACTAGTTTCTGTATTGGAGATATTAGCCAGCCCACCCACAATCAAACCTACATCCACATATACGAATCAGATTATAGTGAAATGCGATAGCACAATCAACTGAAACTGAAAATGAGTGATATTTAACTTGTTAGATCCGTAATTCTAACACAACTGAAATAAATTTACCAATCAAAAGAGAAGCACTGGCTTCGGGGAGGTAATTGAACCGGTGACGTCGAAGAACGTGACCAAGGACAAAGGAGAGAACAAGCATCATGATCTGGAGAAGAATACCAACTCCAGCAGCCTGTTGCTCCTTCCCTGGACTCCCCCGTGGATCGGCTGGAGATATCTGCAATTCTTCCATGCTGATTCCCCTGGCCTGAAAATTCAACAAATAATCTGCTGTATTCGCAGCTTAACCAATTTAACACCTAACTTGAAATCTGAAATTTTAATAGCAAAATGCACAATTTTGAAGTTTGCAGGGTTTTAGTTTAGATTTTGATTAATCTCCAATTTATCGTCGAAGCCAATGTTTCACTTAAAATTTCACAAAGATTCATTTTTTTTTTTCTTATAATAAATAGCTTTGTTAATGCTTCGTTTAAGTATACATAATTTACCGTCATAAATTTTTTATTCATCATTAATTAAAAATAGTGATTTTTAATGGATACATTATATTCATTTTTCGTTATAAATTTTCCTATGTTCTTTCTTTCAAGTATTTAAAATTTTAAAGTATGAGTCAAACTTTAATAATCAAATTCTACACAGCACATGTGTCATAGTAAGGAATATTTAAAATCTATGTAAAATTCAAAAGAATAGTGTTAATTATAAAAATTTGAATAAAAAATTATATATATTAGTACGTCGAATAATTATGAGGTATAAAAAAATTGTAAAATTAGATTTATGTGCAAAATTTGAACGATAAGGAAGAAATAAGATACTATTTACGAAGCTTAAAACTGTATTAAACAGAAAAGATTCTAACATACGAAAACCCGATGATTTAACATATTTTCTAAAAATCGAAATCCTCTTGATGGAACAACAAATCGTCTTTTTTTTTTTTTTTTTTTTTTTTTGCGATAAAATAATAATTAACTAACTTTTTCAAAAATGGAAATTCTATGGACTTTTTTTTATCAAACATAAAAGAATAAATCTTCTTGTACAATACTTGGGTTACAACACTAGTTGACAATCTCTCACAAGGAGGTGGGACCCGCGATTATTTTAATCGCTGGCCGCACCTCCCTTGTGAGAGATTGTCAACAAGTGTTGTAACTCAAATGTTGTACAAATAGCATTGCTCAACATAAAATTTGTGTTAGAGGTATCTAAAACGTTCGTTCACCTAATATTACATCTAGAAAGTTCACAAATTTGATTGCGAACCAGTTTGGCTTTGTAAATATTATACTCAATATTTGCATAATTATGAGTCAGTTGCGTTCGATTTAGTTATGGGTACAAATTACTCAATTGGAGTAAAAAAATCGACTAATGAATAGTCTTTGTTTTTAATTTTTTTATTTACGTGTAATACATTATGGGTACCATTATTTACTCATATCTAACTTTTCAACCATTATCCCATTCCCGAATGGAATGGAGATTCTCGACTGTATGGGGAATGAGACGAAGGTAGAGAATATGATCGCGGCTTTGAATGTTACTTATTTTATTTTTATGTTCGAAAATTAAAATTATATTCAATAAAAATAGAATTAAGTAAATGAAATGATAAATTAAAATATTTTAATTCTCTGCCGTCTTCTGAAAATTCCGCTCGACTTATTTACATGTATGACCTTTCTATTTTGAAAGTCAAAAATTTCACAAATATGGTGCTTTACTATCATACAAAACACCAATGCTTTAGCAACTGGCGCAACGGCTCCTGATGCCCAGTTTAACTTTGGAGGGGTGGTGATCAAGAAGTACTGGATTTTCTTTCAAATAGGTCCTGAAAGGAGAAGGAAGGTTGGAATGTCAACATGAGTCGATTAAAATTAAGAAATTCTACAAAATCCATACTTATTATTTCCAAAAAAAAAAAAAATCTACGTACTCATTTTTAGCAATACATTTACAAAATGAAATATTTCATACATAAATTCAAAATTTTTTCCTACATTTTAACCACATATTCTCAAAAAATACACTATTCAAAACAACATTTTTTTCAAAAAAAAAATGTTGGTCAACCACTTTTCAATGAGAGTTTAAAAACTCATTTTGTAGCAATCAATTAACTAGTTAACAAGACTAGTATTATTTTTGAAATTCAAAGATATAAGCAATCAACTCCATTGAGGTAATAAGAACACTAAGGCCCTGTTTGATAGGGCTTATTTTCCATGGAAAATGGAAAATAAATTCTTTTTCCCACTTTTTAAAGTGTTTGATAGTTCTAATTTTCCAGGTAAAACATTTTCCCCACTTTTCCTCACGCGCCTGATTTTCCAGCAAAAACGTGAAAACACTTTCCTCAACTTCAGCTGGATTTATATTTTCCACCCAAGGTGGAAATCACATTTGTGCCCGTTGGTGGTGGAGGCAGAGAGTCATTTGGAAGGCGTTTGGGTCTTCCACCACGGCGACGGCGGCGGCGAATAATACCCACGTATGGGTGGCGAAGGGGGGGAGGGTGGAGACCTAGAATTCGACGCTTTGATGGTGTTTTCCAGAATGGGGCGAAAGGACGGTGGGGGAGTTAGTGGGTCGAAGGGACTGTTGGGGAGTTGGTCGGAGGTGGGATTGATGGTGGAGGAATTTGTGGAACTGGATTGATGCAGGAGGAATTGGGGACGGTTGGGGAGTTGGTCAAAGGTTCAATTGATGGTGGCGGAATTGGTGGAGAAACTGGATTGATGCGTGAGGAATTGGGACAGTGGGGGAGTTGGGCGGTGGTGGGATTGATGGTGGAGGAATTGGTGGAGCAACTGGATTGATGCGGCAGGAATTGGGACGGTAGGGGAGTTGGGCGGTGGTGGGATGAAGCTGGTGGTGGAGAGTTGGCTGGTAGAGTTGGGCTTCCAGTGCAGGTGGTGGGATGAAGCTGGTGGTGGAGAAGTGGTGGAGAAGTGCAGGTGGAGAAGTCCAAGTGGTGGAGTGGGAGAAGGCTGGGAGGTAAAGGCGGCGTTGATGCGGGAGAATGACGGATGTTGTCGAAAATTTTTTGTCAAGTTTGATAGCTTCCCACAAATAATTATAATTTTCCATGAAAAATAAAGCCGATCAAACACCAAAAAATTGAAAATCTCAGCATTTTCTAGGTGGAAAATTATACCAATCAAACGCAACTTAATTAACAATTCCCTGCAAAATATTTTCTTGGCAATTATTTTCCTTGGAATTCATTTTCTTTCCATCCATTTTTCACCCTTACAATCAAACAGACCCTAAATGAAAAGAATAATGCGGACACATAAAATTAATCCCTTTGTATCTCATCCTAATGTTCAACGGATTAACACGCACCTGGGTTACATCACCTCAGACTATATGTAATCATTCAACTGAAATACGTACAAACCAATGTTTCGACTCTCTTTATGTTCCAACAAACTAGAGGTGTCAAGACGGACCGGCCAGACCCGTAAAAATCGGCCCGGATCGACTCGGGACAGTGGGACAACCCATGACTCGAGCGGACGGTTCATGGGTCAAAGAGGTATGACTCATTGGCTTCGCGGGTTGCACCTTCACGGGCCGCGGTTAACTCGCTGGCCCGTGAAAAAAATATTTGAAAATTTGAAAAAAAAAAAGGGGGAACGGCTCTCTCCCCAACTAGCTTGTTGCAGCCTGCCTGCCTGCACGCTATGAACGAAGAGCCAACTGTTGGCTCTTCGTTGTTCGTTCTTTATTTTATTTTTTATTTTTTTTCGAACAGTAAAATCATCATTTTATCTATAAATTTCAGTTAATTGGTAATATTTATCTCACTTGTAACCTTCCAAAAAATTATACTTGTTACTACCTTCCAAAAAATTAATCTTGTTACTGCAATTACAATTATTCAATTGCAAATATCATCATCATCTCTATTATATTTCTTTCTTCTCACTACTAAACTGTTTAATACTACTATATTATGGATTCTTGCTATTTTTCTTTTAAACATCATGTTTTCAATTATAGTTGCTCCCCAATAAATTTAGAAGTTGATAATGTTGTGGAAGTTGGATCATCTCAAAATTCAAGGAAAAAACAAATATCAGATGTGTGGCAAATTATAGTAAAAGTATGTGCCAGTGCCAACATAGTTGGGATGTTAGATGTATTTATACTATAAACATTTGATAATAGCAATTACAAATGCATTTAGTTGTTATTTGTTTAAGTTAAATTTAACTTTGCAAAGTTATAAATAATTCATGTAACATTAAATTTGAATTCTATGTAAACATTTCTTGGCATAAATGTGAATTTATCATTTTGTTCAATTCTTAGTTTACATTTAACAAAAAAAATATTTTTTGCTATAAATATGAAAAATTCTATATTTTTATAATTTTATTTATATAATAATACTGGTCAAATCAGAACAAACAGCGACCTGCGCGGACTCGACCCGGATGGGTGAACGGGCGAGTCGGATTGTAGTCCAAAATTTGTGGACCGACTCGAAACTGACCGGAGCCCGTAGCGAGCGGGCTTTTTTCACGAAGGCCGTTACCGGGCTCATATGTTGACGGGCCGACGCGGCCCGAACCACCCGAATTGACACCTCTACGCCAAACAATATTCAGACTAGATACAATAAATTTCTACAAAGATTACTATTATTCATTTTATCGCTATTGGTTCTACAGACGTTCTCAACTCTTAATTTCAGGGGGGAAATGGAGATGAAAAGAAATTGAGTCTCGTGCTTCAGAATTTAGAAAAGGAAATATAGTTTAAAACGTTATACAATTGAATGCAATTGAAGTATAGATAATAAATAGTTGGGAATTGATGCCATTCCAATATTGCCATTTATCATTCTTGACGACAAAACTTATACTTTCAATTTTCCATGATGTTATCTATGTGCCATAAAAGCTCAGCAGCAGTGTTCTTACAATTTCTGAAGCACAAAAAAACCAAGATGACGCATCTTCTTTTATCAATTTATAGATCCTGACCCTGTTAACCAGGTGCTTGTCCACGACCAGCACGACCACCTCGCGCACCACGAGCCCTAGTTGCTCTTCCACTTCCGCGAGCTCTACCTGGCGAAGGAGCAAGCATACCAGCCTGTCTAATAGATGCCCTTAACCTAGCTCTCTCCTGCCAATTGATGGTTGTCGAGCTGCTGCTAGTAACAGTGGGCGTCTGTATTCCTTCCACGACACTGGTGACAGTTGAACCACCTTGTTCTGGAGCCCCAGTTTCAACAGCACTGCTAGTTGTTGCTTCCTGACCAGCATTATTAGAATCTCCAGGGACCTGATCTGTTTCTGCAACTTGGTCGGTGCCATCATCAATCTTATCTGAACTTTCAACAACGTCCTCGGTCATTTCATCCCCTTCATTTTTTTCTTCGTCCAAAACTTGGGAAGGATCAATCTCCCCAACTTCCAAGGGTTCGTCAGCTGCTGGAGAATTCTCGAATGTTGCATGCTCCGGTTGAAACTCCCCGACTCCTGATACCTCCATTGCATTAGATGTAATAGCACTTCGCTCAGTGTCCACATCGTCTGCGACCAGCTCTCCCTCTTCCCTGCTCTCAGATTCTGTTCCTATACGCTGGACGTCTTGTTCAGTCTGATCTCTCAATTGTTCGTCTTGCAATACAACTTCACTTGGTTTATCCAAATTCTCTTCTGCTACATCACTAGTGTCACTCTGTAATTCAGCCTGATTCTTTGGCTCTTCAACTTCCTCCCCTGCAGTTGCTAACTCATCCCTTTCAGCATCTACATGTTCCTCGATATCTTGATGAACATTTTCAACATCCTCAGGCAAATCTTCAGGGGGAGTTGAAACTAGGGGAGCTTTCAAAGTAGCAGTGGAGTGTTCTTCACCACCATCTCTTTGGGTCTCTGCACCTTTAGACTTTTTCGGTTCAGGTGCTGTCATGTCAGAGCTAGTTTCCTCTGGAGCCAGTACATCTTCTTGCAAATCAGAGGAAACTGAAGATGATGGACGTTTGCGAACAAGTGTTGGTATGATCAGATTTCCTTGAGTTTCTATATTTTGAGACGATGACTGCTTGACACCATTGTTAGACTCGCCAGCTTCTGACATCTCTACATCACCTTGAGGTTCTTTAGGCTTTGTAATACTAGGACGGACCAGTTTCCTCCCTGTTTTAACATTTGTCTTTGGAAAAGTAAATCGTTTCTCCCTTTCTTCAACTGTTTTTGTTGCAGGAACATTTGCTGCAGCAGCAGCAGCTGGAGGTGGTAAAATATTTTGGGTAATTGCAGGGCCTGCTTGAACAGTTGTAGCTCCTGCAGATGAAGTATCCAGAGAAGAAGGATCAGTAGAAGTGGAAGCTTCAAGCTCAATGCGAACTGGTAGTGCAACTCGCTCAAAATTTTCTACAGCCTGGAAATAGGCAGCAGAAAAATCCTCCAATAGAGTGCCAGTAAAACGTTGAACCACTGACGTAGACTCGGACTGACTGCCATTCTTTAGTTTCTCCACTTCATCATGGAGTGTGTTCATCGCATGCTTATGCTTTTCCAGCTCATCTACGAGCTTTGTCCTCTGCTGACTGACACTCTCATAAGAGTCAAGAATTATCTTTCGATTCTTATGAAATTTTTCTTTATCTTTATTACGATCATCTTTCTCCTTCTTCAAATCCTCTCTATGCCTCTCCAGAGTTTTCTCAAGAATCTGTATTCTTGTGTCTTTCTCCCTCTCTTTTTCCTTCATTGCCAGTTCACCTGCAGCATCCCCTAAATTCCTCTTCACTTGTTTGGCATCTTCCAATTGTTTGGAAAGTACTTGAATCTCTTTGCTCAGTTCCTCCTTTTCCTTTGACAAGTTTTCCAACTTCCTCCTCAATTGAACATTTGATCTCTTAAATCTTTCAACTTCTGATCTCAAAGAAGCCTCGGCTTGCAAGATTTCATTAATTCTGCTCTCTCTCTCATTCAATTCTGTTTTGCTCCTAGTAAGGTCTTGCTCTAAATGGGATGTAGCATCCTGCTTCTCAGATACAAGTTTCTTAATTTCCTCCAACTGTGCATCCTTCTCTCTCATATTCACTTGCATCTGCTCAAAAGATTCTCTCATGCTACGATATTCATCGACATCCTTGGACTTCTCCAGCAACTCAACAATTCTCTTCTCAAGATGTTCTTTCTCGATCTTCTGCATTTCAATTTCTTTCTTGAAAGCTTCTGCCTCTCTGTCCCTGTCTTTAAGAAGTCTCTCCAGATTCTCGATTTCAGTCCTGACTTTTTGGGCTCCTTCACGAAGTTTCTGGCATTCTTCGAAATTATGTCGGTTTTCTTCCCGGAGCTGCACATTACTTTCTCGAAGCAAGTTCAGTTCTCTCACCTGAAGTTGAAGAGATTTGAAGTCTTCCTCGGTGAATAGCGATGCTCGAGATATTGCCCGCTCTGCATTAAGTGATGCTTGCGCTAACTCTGCTGCCTTTAGAGCACTCTCTAACTGTGACTGCAATCGAAGCTTCTCCTGTTTCAATAGGGAAATTTCTGTTTCTGCAATTTCCTTTGACCGCCGCAGATAACTTACAACATCTTGCAATCCATCCTCATTACCCAAAGTCTGAGATGTGCTCCCAGAAGCCATTCCTCGATCCTTATCAGCTAATTTGATTTGCAAGGCCTCAATCCGACTGTACATCATCTTGTTCAGTTCATTAACTTCACCATATTTCTTATCTACTCCATTTTTAGATGTTTCTAGAGATAACTTTTCAGCTTCCCACTTGGCCTTCAGCTCATTCTGAACAAATAAGTGGATGTTATCTCAATCAGTGATAACTAGAAGAAAATAGAAACGAAATAATAAATCATTTGAAGGATAGGATTGAGAAAATTTCAAAATGCATCAATAAATTGTGGAAAAGATGCTTTCTGCCAATACTGGCGAGACACTGAAAACTCAACAGCTGAAAGCCCAAATGGATCTTCTGTGGAATGATATTGCATTACTTGAAATTAAATAACTATAGGAAGCATCACCTCAAGTTATGTTTATGATAAAAAAAATGCACCGTTAATTCAATAAAAACTATCACCATCCTGAATCAAATTAACAATATCTTTCTTGAACAATTCGTGGTCGTAATGAGTAAAATATTATATGAGCATGAATTAGAACCAGGCAAGAAGAGAAGAGAACTGAGGTGGAAAAGAAGTTACATTTTCATTTTTGAGTGCATCTGCCACTTTACGAAGCTCAGATGTTTCCTCCTGTGCTGAAGCCAAGGCTTGAGATGTTTTCATCAACTCCTGAATTGTTTCTGATTGTAGAATAACCTGGAGAAAATAAATAAACAATCGATGCAACCAGGAGGTGTATATCCTTCTCCAAATTCCAAGTAGACAATTGTATAGTATCAAATATACAAGCAATTGTAGTTACTGATTACAAACAGAAAAATATCAGAATTCTCCTGAAAATGTAATAACAAACAAAGACAAACAGAATAGGACAACATTGACATTAAATTCAGAAGTTGATAAGTATAGCTGAGCTGCTTCACTTAAAAGAACTTCAATTTAAGTAGAAAATCTAACTCCTTGGTAGGCATGTGAAGTTAACAACTCTTTACATACACAAACCATCAATAGATGTTTGACACTAAAAGTCATTTCCTCTCTTTATTTACAATGCAATATTCGATAAATAGGAAACCAAGACGGAACGATTGTTGGCTCGAATATTCTTACTTTTAAGATTCTAAAGGTAACTGAAATGAGTAAAAACAGTAAACTTAATATCGTTCTAAAATTTTCTGAAATCGACAAAATATAGGGTTAAAAACAAAATATCTTTTAAGCCAAAATCCATACGGAAAATTACAATTTGGGTCCCCAACCTATGGAAAATGAAGCAAGTAGGTCCCCATACTTTTTTCTATGTCCCAAATGCTACAAAAATGGAAGTTTGGGGACCCAAATGCAGCAAAAAAGGTTGTGTAGCTACTTCCTACATTTCACATATATTGGAGTACTAGTTGACGTTTTTGCAAATTCAAAAATGATATTTTAATGTGACTGATTCTTTTGTACTTCCATATACGGGAGTACCTACTTAATGAAACCTTTAATTGTCAATAAACAATTAGATAACAAAATGCCAACAATTCTGCGGGAAAACCATCACTGATTGCCAACATATAAAAGAAACCTGTCTTTCGTAATTGGCTTGAGCAGCACGCCATCTTTGATGCTCATTCTCCAAATCATCTTTCAAGGCAGAGATTTGTGCTTCCATCACCACAACTTGGGACCTTGCCAAAAAAAAAATAATAATAAATAAACTAACTAAAATGACAACATAAATAAATTGAATACACAATATTAACCTCAAAAAACTCACATTTTATTAGCACAATCCTCCTTCAGACTAGCAATTTCAGATAAAGCACCCACAAGAGCTTCTTGTTTTCCTGCATTTGCAGAAGCTGCTTCCTCAGACTTCAGATTACATTCCCTTTCAAGTTCATTAATCCGCTCTCTAAGTGATTGAACTTCTGCTTCAAGTGATTTCCTAACTTTATCAGCCTACAACATGCAACAGACTTGAGTAAACGAGTGAGGGGTCATTGGAGAATAGATGTTATGCATGCTTAAATTCCTTCAACATACCTCCATTCTAAACTTCTCGAGGGCAGATTCCATCTGTTTAAGTGCTGCTTCATTTACTTCAGCTATGCTTTTATACTGTACACAGGAAAATAAATTTAGACCATTAAATGCCTCCACAGAAAACCATTAAATGCAATGAGTACCTGAACCATGTGATCTTTGCTAGTCTGCGCCTCTTGTCTCAGTGTTTCAATTTCAACCCGTAAATCCTCCAAAGTCTTGAGCATATTAGCAGGAATATCATAAGTATCAACCAGAAACTAGCCAATTCATGATACTGATAAAAAGCAACATGCATGAAAACTTCAAGTAACATCTAAGATGAAACCTGACGGTTTAGCATCATAACAATAGCAATATCATAAGAGCAAGTTTTCGAAGCAGAGCAGCATTATGAGTCATAAATAATGTGATAATAGTAAATTTTCAATCTAGATCCAAGTTGAATAATTGTACATAATGATGGTTAGTCTTTTGAAGAACACAGCCATTGTAATCATACAGTACAAACACAGATAAGTGGTATCAAGCAGAGAAAACTGTAAAAGAGCAATTTTTTTCTGATACCTTGTTTTACTAAAAACTGAACTTTGGCAATATCATTGGTTTCGAAAGACAGGAATGCTTAAAAAGGGAAAAAAAATTCTAGGCGCTCATATGGAAGTATACAGAAGCATAGGAATTATAAGCAGTCTGCAGTTAAATTTTTAATTGAAGTACCTTGTTACTAGAGGAGGAGGATGGACCACCTTCGACATCTTTAGAATCCTGAAGCACAGAAAAACAGAGTCAGAAGACGCGCACACTCAACACATTGAACTTGAGAAGGGAAAAAAACAAAGGGCAGATGAAATAAGACCACCGTTTTCAACAGACTCACTAAAACATAAAAAGGGGAGCAGCTTTAATTATTTATTGCAGAAATAACTTTGAGCAACCTTCATCTAAGTGCATCAATGTCAAAGAATACAACATGATAAACACATTTTGTGGGCCAGAGGGTACCACTGAGAATGGACACAGCAAACAAAATACCTTCACTTGTGCAGATTTAACAATCTTCTCCAAATCAGCGCAACGGGCCTGGATGAAGTAATGATTACAGATCAAAAAACAACTTTTATTGTGAACAAGAAAAAACTAAAAATTGCAAGCAGATAAATTAAACAATCGATAGAGTGGAAAATTTCCAAATTGAAGACCTCTGCAATGGAAGCCCTAGCTTCAACTGCAGCCACAGAATGCAAGGCATCAGCTAATTCTTTAGCCTGAGTTTCAACTTGTTTCAAGGCATTCATCATGGCATTTTCGCGCTCAAGTGTAAGATTCCGAACTTTATCACGTTCTTCCTGAAGCTCCTTTTTAGCTTCAGCCCATTCTTTCTGCAATTGAAACTTCGCAATATATTACAGGTCAAAAGAGACGATACATATGCATTTGATGAGGATAATGCCATAAGCCAAATAACCATGAATGCTCGGAAAGCTTAGGAGAGAGAATCGTGTAGTAATTTTCACATCCATGGGTCAGTTAAAATGAGAGGAAAGGATGCAGCACAACGGTAATACAATAGGATATACCTCAATTTTTTTAGCATACTCCTCGTGCTTTCTCCTCTCAATGCTTCTGGCCTCCTATCACATCGACACAAAATAAAAGTTTAGAACATTAAAGAGGAAGTGTAGATGGAAAATAAATTCATTGATAATAAGCTACCTCGTGCACTTCCTGCGTACTATGCATGGTGTCCAAACTGGCCTGAATAAAGACGCCAGTAAAATAAGAATAAAAGCTACCTAAAGCCAATCTATAACCTGAAAACATCAATGAAGAAAGAAAACCTGCAAACGATAAACTCTCTCCGACAAACTGCGAACTTCATCAAAAGCTCTCTTCTCGGAGTTTAGCAATATTTCCTTTTCATTCTTCAGGACAGAGACCTATATAGCAATATACCATGAATGTTGATGGAAGACGATCAACAAAATAACCATCAGGGGGGTAAAAATGAAAATTACCTCCATTGTTAACTTGCGTGACAGCTCCTCATTGGTATTTAGGGACTCAGAACTTTCGCGCAGCTTTCGCTGGTAGTCAATTATCAGCTGTGAGAACTCAATGTTTCTTGCTATGACTCCATTATGTTCATCTCTCTGACATTAGATAATTTGACCAGATCATATGTCAAAAACACAAGGTCACACAACATCCACACAGCACCTAGGGAGAGTCTACAATGTAAAGATTTTTATCCTTATTCTAATGATCGGAACACAAAAGGGAAGGATTTCGTTTTCTTTCTACGTACTCCAAACTGTAAAGTAAAAACTAAAGTAAATCACCAAATAAAATGTTAACCTGATGCTCAAATTCTTTCATAAATCTGGCCAGTTTTTCTTGTGCAAATCGTGCTTCTAGTCCTAACTTATCACGCTCGGATCGCAAGGAAATGATTTCTCTCCTGGATAGAAAAATAAATGCAGAAAACTCAGTAGTGAATAAAATAAAGCTGCTAAATATCCCTTTATAAACATCCGTGAGGTTGGAATTCAAAGAGGGTTGTGTGCCTAATGCAGAATTCCAACAGCATTTTTGCAGAAAATTCAATATTACATACGCCTCGATCCTCGAAGAGCCATGCCTATGCTTAAGTGCCTAAAAGAATACAACATTGACATTCTAAATACAAAGTTAAAAGTATATTAAGTATGCTCATCTCATAACTAAGTCTCCAACCACATCTTTAAAGACTTGTGACGACTTTTTAGTCCCCATTAAACAAAATTTAATAGCCAAACTAGCACTTCATTATACTCCACTACATGTTAATCAAATATCCAACCATGCTAGTTGATCATAACCCTGCCACTACGTTTATCATCCAACAATAATCCTGTCAGTTAATCATCTTCGTTGAATATCAATAATAGTTCCATCCAAATTTATTGTGGAACGTATCTGCCTACCTAGCGTATTAATGTAATATACTTCATTATCTCTTTGTTCTATGGAACATCAATATCAAAATGTCAATTCCTTGTCCTGAATGTTGTCTTAAGATGATAATTCAAGTCCACTATAGAATTGCACTACATGGCCCTCAGTGGTATCAGTGTCAAAGCAAATACTAAACAACAAGAAAGATAGATGTAATGGCCATGGGACAAACATGTCTAAGAATCATAGGTCCAATTCAAGCTATCAAGAAGGAAATGTGGAGTAACCATCTTGTCACAAAAAGATGTGTAACAACCAAATAAAATAAAAAATTGTCTGATTTCAAAGCCCGAGACCTACTTGTTCTCAATTGATCCTACACATTCTCTTGATTGAGTTGTGGATAGGGTTTGGGTCCGAAGATTGTTAACAAAAGCTGCCACCTCCTACTCTATAAATGATAGTTGAAATGTGTACTATAGATCTGCAGGCTGACAAAGTTTTATGGACTTCCATCATTTATACCAGAAAGAATTGTTGAATCCGCAACATTCTGATAGTAAATTTCAGTTAACCAATGATTAAATAGGACTCGTGAATATTGACACTTGACTATTAAAAAACAACCACCTTTATGGGGAGTTAAAACCAAATGAAAGAATTCAAGGAAAACGCAGAAACATAAGTTATCCCCTCGATGTATTTTGACAAACCGTATAAATAATAAATTCTACATTTTTTATTCTAGTCCAGAATATAGTTTCAAATTTTATGCATCTTTTGAGGATCCAGCATCATTATAAGGAAGTGACTTGTTCGATATGAAAGCCAGCAAATAATAATTGGAGCTCTATTTTAACTTCTCCAGCCTAGCATCAATAAAATGGAAGGAAGAGGGCATTACAAGTGACTACTAAATACAGAGATCTCACAGATTTCAATACCACAAAATGTCAAAACCCTTTGTGCAATATGTGAGAAGCGGGGGCAAGAAACAAAAATGTACAGGGAATAACAAATAACCACAAAACCAGGAAAACAACACATTTATGTTTATTTTTCAAATCTTCAAGAGAACAAGGGGAAAAAGTATGTTTACCCAATAGGAACTGAGAAAGGGATATTAACAAGTACGTTATAGGAAAAATAAAAAATAATTTAGATTTTTCAGATTTTGTTTATATTAGATAAGATTAGATTAGATTGTCTTCGATATTTTGATATACTTGTAAAGTATTAGAAGGTCCTGAATTTAAGTTCTTCACAACTACAAAATGGGAACTAGGGTTCCAGTCTAGAGAAATTTTCCTCCTCCCGAGTTCTCTCCCCAAATTCTTCTTCTCTATTATGTTCTGCAACATTCCCATACTATTGTCAACCCTTTTTCAAGAAAATCCAGGAGAAAAAGTTGTACTTACCTCAAGTTCGCCACATCTTCTTCAAGACTTCTAACACGCTCAAAAGCCTGTTCTTTCACCTTCGATGTTTCCTGTAAAGTATTACATCAAGCCAGAAAATAAATAGGGTGATCGAGAATATCAAAAAAGGTACAATGTATATAAAGTTAACTTTCAGAAAAATCCTCCAGAAAACATTTTGACAAAATTGAAGCTTTGATGGTTGGCCCCAAGAAGGCATGGACCCTGTGTGCTTGGTCAAAAATCCACAGGTAGCGTCTTAAGTATAGAAATGTAAATCCCTGAACCCGAAAGTAAAAAGTCTCAAAAAGCATACATGAACTCTTTCACGTACGAGTATAGCTTCCTTGTGTCCCCATTCTGCAACATAAAATATATCAGTTACATCAGCAAATGGCACATATAACAAATTAATATCCAAGATAGCCTTATCCACTACTAAGACTATGCCCTTATTTGATAGAGATTTTAATGTAAGTCAAAGTCAACAATTAATTTTAACCACACATTTTATGGGATCAATAACTTTTCAACCACACATTTCATCAAATATTTAACAAAATCTACTAAAATCTGATTTTAATCCCCATTAAATTGGGGCCATAATAAACAAGAAACGATTTTATTCCTATCCAGGTTCTCCATTAACTTTACAGGTTATATAAACTTTAAGTTTTTCTTTAACTCGTGGAGTTGTTGATGGCATCACCCCCACCGCCCCCAAAAAAAAAAAAAACAAAGAAGAAAAGAGAGAGAAATCAAATGCTTCCAATTTTTTCTTCTTTCAATATGATTTTTTTAAAATTATGACAACCAAAACCGTCAGAATAGCTTGGAAAACATATAAATCTACAAGAAACCGAGGACTGACAAAAGCATGAAAGAATAAGAAAACCTGTGGCTGCTTCCTGGGGTTGAGAATAAGAAGAATGACGTTTCTGTTCCTCTTCATATAACTTTTTGTACATCGCCACCTATTAGAGGAGAGAACAGAATTCAGCACAAAAAGGAAGATAGAATTGAGATAGTTAAACTCTTTATTGTATAATGCCAATAAAATTCAAAAAATTAAAGCTCACTGAAGAGTAAGCCAAACCACTTGAAAAAACTTACAGATGAATGAAGGGATTCAATCATGAGTCCCTGCTCTTCCACTCTCATTAGTACTGCATTAACTTTAGAGGCAGTTTCCTCATTATGTTTCTGAAACTCCTTTTCATATTTCTCCTGGAAATTCTCAAAAACCTGGTTAGCTCAAAAAAAAATAACAGAAGCTGTGTCAATAAATATTACAAAGGGAAACTCGTAATACCTTTAAACCCATTTCTTTCTCCTCAATCTGGTCAGAAAGACCACGAACGAGACTTCGGAGCTGGACGTTTTGTTCAACTAATCCATTTATATCCTTAAAGGTCAACTGCACAAATGATAAGACCCAACAACACATCAAATATTAATAGTCCTCTTCATGGAAGAGTCATCTTCGCACAGCGTGAGGAAGAGGTAACCGAAAGATACCAGACGTTCAGATATAATATTTTCAGCATCAGATTCAGCATTTAACAAAATTTTGGGACTGGAAATTGCAAAGTCGCCATTATCATGACCAACAGATCCACAGCGCAACTGAACATCACGACACTCCTTTAAAAGGACAGCCACCTAATGGAGTAGTAACAGCAGGTGTAGAATGTTAAAAAGATCTAGCAAAATCAATGATCCCCCAAGTCATGAATTGCACAACCAGTACCAGTCATCCAAAGTGTATGCTGGAATTTAAGATTTCTAGTTCAAGAAAGTTATAAAAGAATAAATCATACGCTACGACAACAGCAAAGAATTTTAAGCACCAACATAAAATTAAAAGATTTTAGAGAAAAAACGCACATATGAAAAGTCTGGGTTAACAATAAATATTGACCATGAGATACCCCTCCCAAACAAACCTGATTCTGGAGGTCAACAGTCTCTTTCTGAGCTATTATACAGTCACGTTCTTGCCTCTTTAAGCCAGCCTGCGAAACAAATTGCATAGGCACCAAACTCAACAACAACAGTACACCACAAGATAAAAACTAATCCGGTGCTAACCCAACCTTAACAACAAATGTGACAAACCTTTAGTTCCTGGATAGTAGTCTCTAAAGCCGATTGCTGAGAAAGTGAATGCTGCAGTTTTTCGTCAAGTACAGAGTAAGCTTCAACCAATCTCTCATGTTCCACTGTACAAAAGAAAACCATTGAACAAACCCTTAAGCTTCAACCAATCTCTCATGTTCCACTGTACAAAAGAAAACCATTGAACAAACCCCTAATACAACATGATGAAAATAAAATAAAACCTAACATGCCTAATTTCGGTGGATAAATTTTAGGAAGCATAAATTGAATTAAATTGTTGTGAATAAACTTATTTCTTCACTTTCTTTATTCTTACTTCCAACAGGTGCAAATAATAACTATAAGAGATTCAGTAATAAAAAAAGATAAATGCAAGAAATGCACTTCAGGGTAGATTTATCAACACAGCATGACTAGCTCCATTTTCTTCATAGACCCCTTTTTTCCTTTTTTGTGCTTCAATAAATAAATACACTATTGTTTGAAAGAAGAGCGTGGCTAACAACCAGTCTGCCCCTCCTCAGCAGTTTATTAGATAAATGAGCTGGCTAGTCATGATAACCTACATAAAATTACCACTATATTAACTAGAAACGTGATCACAGTCCAAACTTTCAATCATATCAATTGCCTCTAAAAGCAAGTAACAAATATACAAAGGGATTAGAAAGCAATGACTTGGTAATTTTCTATTTTTTTCATACTGCAGGATTTTCACATCCTCAGCCTTTGTACCCATCTTCTGTCTATCAATGTTTTTTCTACTAGAAAGCAGAACACGAGAAGTCCCAGTAAATAGTAGTTTTGCAGAAAGTTAATCACTTTTAAAAGCATCCATACAACATGAGGCACATGAAGATCAAATCAAATGGACATTTTATCCCCTTTTCCTACAGTGCAAAATACATGAATCTACAGGCCAATAAGTGAGCTCTAACAAATGATCGAGAGAAAAATGAGATCTATCTGTACAATATCAATTTTATATTATGTATATCTTCTAAAGTTATTGACAAATATGTATATACTTAACGAGTAAACAAAAAGGCGACTCATTAATGATGTTTTCTTCTTTCCTCGTTGCCCTCAATTTTTGAAAAAATGACATAACCTAAAGGACCTTTGATAATCTTGTTTGTGGATTCAAGGTAAAGCCATTAGATTATCTTGCACAAACCGTATAGCTAATGCATAATAGAGAGCATGTACAAAATCTTTGGAAATTCACCACACAAGCACCCCCTCACCCCCAAAGAGGTGACATTGACTAAAAGAACATTTGCAAAAAAAAGATAAAATGTCAACTTTTGCAGACAAAATCACCTAGATAACAATATTTATTAAAAAAATGTCTATGAAAGTTCTAAATTCTAGAGATATATGGACACTTGTACACAAAACATGCTATTAAGATCAACTCTCTGAATTCTCAAGTGGACAAGAAAAAATTGTGACTCGAGGCCGGTGTCTTTCCTCGAGAACATGGTACAGTGATGTAATTCATTTAGTAGTCAATCCAAAAGAAAAAGCATACCTCTTTCGTCCATGATGAGTCCAGCTTTCTCTTCTATTTCATGAAGTACCTAAAAATCAATTTGTTAAGATGACAGCAACTCACGAAAAAATGCTATGACAAGATTAGCGAAGATCAAATCTTCATAGCAGAAAGGTCGGTCATTGAGTACATGAAGAGAGAAGTGCTTTTAATGTGAAGTACAACAGCTTAGAAGCATTTCTCAAAGAAAGAAAAATAAACATGTTACATCAATTTCAAAATCAAACTTCAGCAAAGAGATAGGGAAGATGCAGGGAGGAGAGACAGAACCTAGTGAGATAGCTCCGCATTTAGAAAGTTGGCAAAAAATCCAGAAAGCAAAATAGTTAATTCATCAATTTGGCACCAAATACAACTGTGACTATTGAATATTAACATACCCTCTCCAAGATAGCTTGGGTTTGCTTTCTCCCCAATTGTTCGTGTTGCAGTGCATCAACAGCTTCTTGGTATTTGGCATACATTTTGGCCAGCTAAACAAATAAAAGGTTAAAGATTTTTCAGATAAAATTAACATGGCAGGAAAAGAAGCCAGGTGATTATATGAGGGTAAGAAAAAGGAGGTTCAACACTCTAAATTATTTGAAAGAAGTGACTCACACTCCAACCATCCCTAAGAAGTGAAGCTGCCAATGCTGTTCCAGAAATGCCAGCTGGAATCCTAGGTACAATCATACGATCATTATCCACATCATCACATTCAACTGAGCGTGCCCATCTGTAATTATACACAATAAATATCCACATATTACACAGGAATAGTTAAAAGTTAACGATCAAGCGATTTAAATAACTAATTTCAAAACATTCTAATTTGTTTAATGAGTTTAAAGTACAACAATATTCATGAACATCAACGGAGCAGAAAAATTTCTCCCAACTCTAAAAACATTAGAGGTGTAATTAAGGAAATAAAAAGTCAAACCAGTGGTTTTTAAAAATGATTGGAAAAAAAAAAATTCATCACAGGAGGCATCCAATTAAGGTTGATAATTTTCTCGCGTATTTTTTTCTCTCACTTTCTAGTAGAAAATAGTACAATGTCCTCAATTAGACAAGCTGGCATGGTAAATTGCCAATATTACATACATGAATACACACATAAAGCTGAAGTAAGTCAATAACTAACATCATCAATAAGTAACAGCATAGTAACAATAAAAGAGGTGATCCTCTCTAATATGTGTAGCTGTATCCCAATTTATAATTATATATTTGGTAAAAATCTAACTTACAAGTCAGTAGTAAAACTACTCAGAGGAAGATGTTTAAGCTCACTCTCTTTCCTACAACTCTCCAAATCTGCTTCACATGTCTCGAGCTTCTCTTTCAGATTGGCAGTCTCCTATTCCATCCAAAAGAGATATAAAGGTGAAGTCACTCTAACAACAAACAAATAAACATACTAATTAACCAGAATAATCTGAAGATGAAAGCTACAAAAATCAAACAAAAAATACCCAAGATAACATAATATAACAAAAAGGTTAAAATCTCGCTCAAACAAGGAATTCAACATTGGTATGCACATACTGAAGGATCCTGAAACCTATATGAGAACTCGTGGCCTTCCAAATCAGATTTCTTTAAAGGTCCAAGGAAATGAGTACTTGAAAAATAAAAGAGAAAACAAATAGCATTTTCAAAGAATGAGATTTGGACCTCTATGGCACCAAAAAGCATGGCTCATTTTTCTTCCAATCAGTCACAAAAATAATCAAATGACAAGGAAAAATAATATAGCTCTGGTTGGGTTATATCGTACAACAGTAACCTTATTTTCCTGAGAAAAAGATTTTAGCAAGACGGACATTCTATGCAATTTGGAGGAGATGGTTTTTTTTTATGGCAAACATAAAAGGGTTTCTGGAAGAAAATATTTTTTTGTGATAATGCAAATTGGCTCCACAATAACATTTAGGTGTTCCCAAGTGCAGGCACATATTATTATGTAGACAGACTTTTCCGAAGATAAGGTAACTTGTGATATCACCGTATCATTACCCACCAAAACTTGTCAGGATGTTAACTAGTTCTAATAAATATTTAATTTTAAGAAAAATGAAACATCATATACAACATACCTTTTCTACTTCCTTCCTTGCAGAAACTTCCTTTTCAAGCTTCTCTTTGTAATCATTTTCAATTTGATTTCGATGTGTCTACAGAGCAAAGGTAACAAAACTATAATATCCAAAAGTATCTCACCCATCATTAGAACACTACTATCTTTAAGTCCAATGAGTGGGAGATTATGTGTCCAAGTGGTTATTTGTTTGATTCCACACATTTAGGAGTGGAGAGTTTGAACAGTCAGGACTTCAAACTACAGTAAACTACAAACAGTGCTCACTTCTAAAGCCTTGATTACTCCCTCAAGCTCGCCTGCCTTTTTGGACCATTCCTCAGTGCTCTCCTTGTATAGTTCCACAAGCTTGGTTACCTACGAGGTTGAAAACATTCAGGAGAAATGCAAGCATCGGTAACTGTATAGAACAGATATAACAACACTGTGAAATGTCCAATTGTCATTTTGACATGATGGGCATCAATTTTGTCAAGGACATGAATCGTTCACACTTAAATCATTAAAAGAAAAGTGAAAATGCTGCCCAAACGTGATAATGTATTTTCATTCAAGACTTGTTCATTGTGTTACATCAATCCCTCTGTTTTGACTGAAATGGCAGATAAAAGCACGACAAAAACCTCAATTCAAGCATAACTTAACAACAATCTCTAAAATTATTAACTCTAGGTTTGACCATATGCATTAGAGATCCAAAGTTAACATGGTCAGCACTTCTCCCATACAATCATAATCACTTAATTTCATCCATTATCTTGCACACGCAAAATTCCAAGTATACCAGCATAAAATAATTTGCCCTCCAACCCAATCATACTCGTCCATTCATTAAAAATTTAACATATCCATACAGCACAGTATTCAGATAAGGAAGTGATAAGTAAATCAGTGCTTATAGAACAGCAAGAAAGGCACCTCAAAACAAATATTAGTAAAGTACAAGGGAATCCAAGATCAAAAGAACTATAAAATGTGAATGCAAAGTATTTGACCTCTTATACACGTAGATATCGACTTACTGTTGAAATTTCAGCAGTAAACTGCTCCTCTGCAACTGCTGCTGCATCCTTAGATGACAGCAACTCCTTCAAGAATTATAGAGCGAAATGAGTATAAAAATGAACAAGTCGACTTGAAAGTGTACAGCCAAGAAACTTAAAAGAGCACTCAAAAGAGAACACACCTTCTCCAGTGATGCAACCTTCACTTCCAACTCCTCCACCCTTTCCTTGTACAACTTTAAAGAACTACAAGTCTGGCTAAATTTTTTCTCAACCTGGCATTGGGGGAAGGGAAGGATAAACTCAAATCACTAACATAACATCTCATGAGGAAAAGCAGAATCCTCTAATTTAAGCATGATCAATCTAGATTTTTTATTCCTTGATAGTTGGCAGTAATAAATTTACACTTACATCTGCAAGCTTAGCAGACATATCTGCATCAAGTTCACCATGTGTTTTACGCAGTTCCATAAGACTGTGAACCTTATCTGTTAACTCTTCATTAAGCCACCCATTATGCCTCTCAAGAAGCTCTTTCTCCTGCTCGTTTCAAAACAAAAACCAACAACCACAAATGAAATCACTCAGCTGAAATAATTTGCAAATCAAGCAAAAGAAAATATAGTAAGTGTGATACCAAGTGAAGAACAAGCAAACAATAGCTGCAACGTATCACGTAACTATCATAAATTCAATAGAGCACAAACTTCAAACTGTAGCTCAATCAAAAGGAAGCTCAAAAAGAAATGCAGAGAAAGAGGCTTGAACTTGACATGCAGATACATCTACTCTAAATATTAGCAACGCTTCATAGGATTTGATTCATTCCATCTCCTAAAACTGGTTTTGTTAATAGTTTAAATAAATTCCTGTGTGGTACTCTCATAGTATTCGACTCAGTTTCTATTTTTGAATGTCATGTGAAAAATGTTTACCACCAAAACTGAAAAAAACCTTCTTTTCGATTAGGAAAATACACATCAAAAGTTATTTATAATAGCAGAAACAAATGATGTCTTAATACTCAATAAGTCAATATCAATCGAAAACACATAGCAGGAAGTGTAGTGTAAAACAGATAATACAGGTTACCAGATTAGAAATTTCAATGTAGCATTTCAGAGTTTGCTCAACCATGGTGTAAGTACAAATGAATTAGCATCAGTTACGTGGCAAAATGAGAACATATATA
This sequence comes from Fraxinus americana, assembly GCA_035079005.1. Classification (NCBI taxonomy): domain Eukaryota; kingdom Viridiplantae; phylum Streptophyta; class Magnoliopsida; order Lamiales; family Oleaceae; genus Fraxinus; species Fraxinus americana. The sequence goes on along the minus strand of CM068713.1, from coordinate 4,151,615 downwards.
AGAACATTCAATGTACACCGTTCGTAAGAGTAAAAAAGCATAGTTTCTTGATCTTAATATGCCAGTATTTGTAAGTTTAAAGTTCTCTTAGAAAGGAGCACAGTAAAAAAGGCCATTTTTTTTAATAAAAGTCAAACCTATGCGGTCTAACTACTGATGGAGGGAGTATCATTAAATCCAAAACAAAAGTAGACTGTGATATCATCCTCATATACGAAGCATACATGTAGTTTACATGTGGATAATATTATAATCAGATAATATACATTAAATATGAACCAATTAAGTGTTAAAACAAGATCGAAAATAGTGTTATATGGCAAATGCAAATATATGAACTTGAAGAGATTTTTGATTAACTGAAATTACATAACTTCGTAATTAATATATGTAATCATTTCCTACAACCCTCAGGCGAGATTAGAGAACAAGCAGTTAATGAACAACTAAACCACTGAAGTTTCTATCATCTACCGTTAGCTAAAGTCAGAGGCGCTTCTCTTATTTTTCTATGTTTAGACCCATCGCAGACCACAAACAAAAGAATTTGTTTGTTAAACTAGTTCACAATACAAACAACTGTCGTAGCCAACTTTTAGGAAAACAGCTACCCTCTTTGTGGTTAGGAATAGGACAATAAGTTAAGAGTTAAGGGAAATGTAGTTGCAAGCTCGAGATGAACAAGAAGCCAATCGACATGTCTAATCTAAACAATTAAAACAGAAAGAGCATAGTATTCAAGAAAAGTTCAGCTTACCTGCAAAAGGCGGGCAGATGAAGCTTGAGAGCGTGTCAATTCAGACTCCAAATCACCCAGCCGCGCTTCCCTTGAGGCAACACTTTCAGTCAAATTGAGCTTCAAACAAGGCAGTCCAAGTATGAGTTTACTACAGAATATGCCAAATAGTCCTTCTGACACAATGCTAGGCGTAAACTTTCTATAGAGCATCACATTTTTTAATGCATCTCTAAAATACATTCCAAAGAATATTTATGCAATGACTGCAATGTTAGAATTCGGTAAAAAATTAAGCATGCAACTTCAATAGAATTAGCATATATCCTTGGGAATGATGATAAAAAATTAAGTGCAGATTGAAATCAACAATGAAGCATCAGTAGCATACAATCTTATCCAGATAGCTCTTGATGGTTGAATTTTTCTCACTGAGCTCTAAATCTTTTGCTTCGAGGATTTCCATCAATTGCCTCTTTGATTTGTGAAGCTCTGTGGCTTCCCTAGTCAACTTCTCAATCTCCCCATCTTTCTCGATCTTTTTTGGTAGCCAAAACAAAACACCAAACCAGAAACATTATTATATTTTAGTCACCGCTCAATTGCGTTAATGGACAGCACATAAGCACTTAAAATAAGAAAGATGAATTTACGGATTGAAGAGCGAGTTGTTTCTTTTCAGATTGGAGTTGTTGAAGCTCCGAGGCTCGCTGATCGACAGAGGAATTAAGTTGCGTGAGCTGTGATTGTAGGGCGGAGAATTCCGCACTGAGAGAAACGTACTTCTGTTCGAGAAGAGAGCACGTCTGCTCGGCGGTGATGGAGGCTGCATCTGCCTCCGCTTTAACGGTCTCGAGTTGATTGTATAGTCCTCGTATGAATGAATCCGCCTTCTCCGCTACCAGCGATGCATCGTGCGAGCATTGCTGGAATTCGTTCTCTGATAAAAACAGCGGCATTTCTTTCTCTCTATATTTTTTCAATCGATATAGAGATTCAGTAACATGCCCTAGCTATGTGATTGTGGATGGATTTTGATGTAGAATTTCAGAAAACCCTAAAGGAGTGAAAATGATTTTAATCTAAATCAAATACGACTCGTAAGAAACTTTGATTTTAATCCCACTGTACAGTGAAAATTGATCAGTTCAAGTAGATTGGGCTTATACCGGACAGGATCTCCAAATCTCCAGGTCCATGTAACTTTCACTCTAATTAATTGCTAGTTCTTTTCAAAAAATGGACAGCATAACAACACGAAGAGGTTAAGGCCTGTTTGGCAGTGATTTTCATTTTCTACAGTAAATCAATTCTCATTTTCAACTACACATTTTTCAATAAAATAATATTTTTCATCACATCAATAAATTTTTTTTCTTTTTCAACCACACATTTCTCATCATATCACTATTCAAAATCAATTTTTCCCCCAAAAAATCCCTACCAAACAAGCTCTAAAAAGTTTTAGCACTCCTTCCTCTTAGTATAAACTAGTAAGACACATGTGAACGCACGTGCCATAATATAGTTCGCCATATGATAACGTAATAAATATTAAAAAAAATTTATTTATCTTAAACATTAGTTACATTAAACTTAAAACACTTGAAATGATAATAGGTGACAAAAAAAAAAAATATTAAGAGATTTGATTCAAAATTTATTTTTTAGACTTTGCGTTTGAAGGTCTCTCTGTTCTTTTTAAAAAAAAGACAGGGCATATATAATTAAGTGTTGATGCGCTGTTAAAGAGATAATGAAGTTCAACATAGCCCTCATTTTTCTACCTATTGAGGTAAGGCATTATGTCTCTTTCATCTCGTACTCATAGAATCTCCAATTACATATATCAGTTGCACCAGTATTTTATTTCTTTACCAAGATCCTATGCAAGACTTATGTAGTCAACACTAATTAATTAATGATAATACAGTGCAGAATTTAGGACAAATCAAGGGTCTCTATCAGTATTAAAACCACAACACAACGAAAACTTCCATCATAGAGGCAAAAAGAATGACAAACGATCACCTAACTTCATAAATTCCGTCGAATATCTTTTCAGCATGTTCTAATGATACTGTACATTAAATCCATTCAAAAAAAACAAAAATAATTTACTTCATAGAAGATGTTTGTCTATCAGCACTGCATGATGTATGATAATTCTTCTGGAAATTATTGAGTTCATTCAATATCCATTTTGACGTCATAAATTTACCATTTTTAACCGTAAAAATTGAAGAAAAATGAAATTGAGAGAAATTGGTGTGAGTATGGGGGTTGAGGGTGGGGTAAAAAAGAAAAATTAACGATTATGATTTTACGTTTAATAATTTAAGATAATTTTTATATTTAAACTTAATCGGCAATATATTTATTATTATCATATTTTAAGTTTTTAAAAAAAAAATTTAATCGATCCAAATGGATATTCATATAGTGAAATATTGAATCAAACGAAAAATTGTAAAAAAATAAAATTCGAAAAAATAATATTGGAATGGGGTTGGGATTGAAAAGAAATATAAATAATCACGATTTTACGTTTCACAATTAATGTAAAATTATTTTTGATATTTAATAAAATTTATCGATCATATATTTATCATGGCCGCACTTCAACATTTACAACAAATTTTAAATCGCTTAAAACGAATATTTGTAACTTGAAATACTGAATCAAACGTTAAAAAAAAGGTTTAGCCGAGCCGTCAAGCCATTTGGCTAAACTCGGCTTATGAATAATAAAAAAAGTGACTCTTTTATTTATGTAGGTTAAATGAGAAAATTTCATAATTAAGATATTAGGTATAATCTATTTCAAAACTAAGCCTCTGTTTGGTATCTCTTCTTTTTTTTCATTCTCATTCTTCTACTAATTTTCAACCACACATTCATCAATAAAATAATATTTTCCATCACATCAATAACTTTTCCTTCATTTTCAACCACCAAAAAAGTGTGATTTGACACAAAGAATGCATTTTTTTTAAGAATAATGGTTACCAAACGGTGCCTAAGAACAAATGTTTCAAATTTCAAAAATCATATATTAATTAAAATTTATTTATGATTTAATTAATTAATTATATATTTTATTAGTTAAATATATTAAGGTCACAAATTTATACGATTTGGTCACAAATTAACGATTTAATTCATCACGTATTATTTTTCGATCACAAATCAGAAATTTTATATGTCACAAATTATTTTACTTTCACAATTCAAAAATTTTATAGGTCACAATTTGTTCATCGGTCACAAATCAAAAATGTATACGTCACAATTTATTTATCGATCACAGATCACAAATATTATAAATTACAACTTATTAGAGAGTCACAAATTTTCAAGTAGAAATTTTATATGACACAAATTATCTTACGGTCAAAATTCAAAAGTTTTATAGGTCACAATTTGTTCATCGATCACAAATTAAAAATTTAAACATTACAATTTAATCGATCACAAATCATAAATATTATAAGTTACAACTTATCAAATAGTCAAATTATCGGTCACAAATTAACAATTATTTAAGTCACACATATTTTTTGGTCACAATTTATCTTTTTCATTGTCCACATATTATTTATTGGTCATAGATTAACCAATTTAATGGTGACAATCAACTAAATAATTTGTGACCACGACCAACACTTGTGACCACCACTTCACAACTCCCTCCAGCAGCACCCCCGCCACCGTTGCCTCCAGAACCACCACCACCTCTCGACGGCAACATCATCTCAAACAAATCAACACATTGCAGAAAAACATTACCACGTCGTCACGCCAGATCCACCGCCACCTCGACAGACCCATCGCCACCAACATCTCATCATCACCTCCGACCACCACCACCAACTCACCAACACCACAGCCAACGTTATCAATCACCACCACCAACAAAAAAATTAGATCTAAAATTATCAGTCACACAACACCGTACCATCACCATACCCAACAACCGCACACCACCACGACGACACCATATCCAACCACTGTTACCACCACCGCACCCAACCATAGCACATAGCACCCCAACCACCCAACTGCACCCAACCACCAAATCCACAAAATCGCCGCCATTGCTGCCCAAACACCACCAACAAATCAGATCTACTTACGCCATCTCCACAACGCCATTACCAGAACTAGAACATCACAGCATATCCAAAACCAGAACGTCGTCGCAGATCCAGAACCTTCGTCGAGGATGAAAACCAGTAAATCAGAACATCGCGTCTCCCCAGCATCGTCGAGTAGAGAAGCAGTGAACGGAGACGGCTGCGCAGTTGCACCGACGCAACACACGACACCCATGGCTTGAATAATTCGTGAAGGGTCTTCGGAGGTGAAGGAAAAGGTTAGCTATGGCGTATTGTGTGAAGAGTCGTCAGCTGCTAATATGTGAAGACTGCGATTTGAGATTTTAGAGAGAGAAACGATAGGTAGAGCGGAAGATGAATTAGGGTTGAATTGGATGGGTTGGATTCGGGCTTCATCTATTTTAATTTTATCTTTTTAAATATTAAATTATTAAAATTTAATTATCATCTGATTTTTGAAATAAAAACTTGTAAATTTTAATTTTGAACTTGAAAGTTTAAAATTCCAGTATGCTGTAATTTCCATTGAATAAATTTTAGCACTCTATTGACACCGAGTAAATCACCATTTGTTTTGTGAAATTTCATATTAATCACTCGACTTTAATATATTCACCTAAATTTATTTATATGTCATTTAGTATATTCAACACCATCAAATAAACTAACCATCTTTTTTAGGGAAAATCTCATGTGTAAGGTGATTGCAAAATACAATTTTAAAATTAAGAAATTATGTTTTAATTAAATTCTATTAATTAAACAATTAATTTGAAAATATTTTTATTAATTAAATATATTAAGGTCGCAATATTATACAATTTATACGCATTATTATAGACGTCGCAATCACAAATTTTGTAGGTTACACTTCTTTATCGGTCACAAATTATCAAATTAATAAATCAAGTATTATTATTTTTATCACAAATCACAAAAATTATGTGTTACAACTTATTTCATTGTCACAAATAATCAAATTAATTGGTCAAAGTTATTTCTTAATAACAAATTATTAAATTAAATTATTACAACTTAACAAACTGTGAGTTATAATTACAAATTTAGTCAGAATTTCATATTTTTTAGGTGATATATTAATTATTTGGACACGATCAATCAAATAATTGATCACATACACATACACTCTTCTTTCCACCCCGCCTTGCCACCACAACCATCGCACCACCGCCGCCATGACTACTACAACCACATCCAAACACAACCGACAATACCTAGCCCAAAAAATAATTAGTACCATCGAGATCACCACCACTTCTTGAGCATAGCCAACACGACCACTATCACAACCAACACAACAACCAATACAGCCCACCACTACCAACTTCAAAACACAACCAACAAATCCCACCCCCAAAACTCCGACACCAAATTGCAACCCAAATTCTCCCCAGATTCACCGTCATTCGCCACTGCGGCAAATCGTTCCCCAAATTTCCCTTCATTCAACACTAGATCACGACCCAACTACAGCGACATCGCCACTTACGCTATAGCGGATCATTCCCTCAAACTCTGACATTTACCATTGCTACAGCTTTGCCCCCAAACTCTTGTCATTCGTTGCTACAGCTGCGATAAAGACGCCACTATATCGCAGCCACAGCCCTGGTAGAGAGGATATAGAGAGATAAAATAGGGAAATAATTAGGGTTTGTGAGTAAAATTGGTTAGGGTAGATGATAGTGGGATAGATATGTAAAATAATTTAATTTTTTATAATAATATTTAAAACTTGAATTTTCATTTGAATTTTTAACAAAAAACTTTTAAATCTTAATTTTGAATTGGGGAGTTTAAAATCAAGGCCGAGTGTAATTTCCACTTTTTTTTATCGTTAGAATTAACCATTTTCCAACAATATATTTATTGATCTAAATTGAGAAACATTTGTCAACCTTGTTTTTTCTTTTATATTTTTAGAAAATCATGCTTATGAAAGATGTAATCCCATGACTCTGAGTTAAATGGGTAATTAGCATATAACGTCCACACCTTATATTGTATTGCAGAAAACGTCCATACCTTTTATTTTTTAGCATTTTCAAATTTATTTCCACATTTCATTGCGCAAAAGGTCATTTTCATCCATTTTCTTAATTAAAAATTGTGAAATGACGAAAATACAATTTCCTTTAAATAAAACAAAAGAAAAAATTAATTGCAATCATAGTCCCAATTTTTTTGAAAAACCCAAATGAGTCCCAAATAAATTATTAAAAGGATAATTAGTACATAATGTTCATATATTTCACCTTTATTGCGAAAAACGTCCATACCTTTCTTTTTTTAACATTTTCATCATTAATTACACATTTGATTGTACAAACCATTATTTCCATCCATTTTTTCAATAAAAAACTGTTAAATAATGAATATACCCTCATACTTAAATAAAAATATATTTTTTTTAATTTCTAATTCTTTAATAATTTATTTGGGACTCGTCTGCACTTTTTAATTTTTTTTAAATAAATTTAATTGGAACTCGTTTGCACTTTTCATAAAAAAAATTAATTTTTTAAACAATTTATTGGGGACTCGTTTGTACTTTTTTTAAAAAATTGGGATTATGGTTGCAATTAATTCTTTAGCTTTTTTATTTAAATAGGAGGGTATATTCGTCATCTCACTATTTTTTATTGAGAAATTGGATGAAAATAAATATAAATGATGGTTTGCGCTATCAAATTATAATTAAGGGAGAAAATGTCAAAAAAATAAAAGGTATGGACATTTTCGTAATAATAGTGAAAGTCCCTACATTATGTGCTAATTACCCTTTTAATAATTTATTTGGGACTCATTTGCGCTTTTCAAAAAGGTCGGGATTATGTTTGCAATTTGTTTTTTCCTTTTGTTTTATTTAAAGGGAATGATATTTTCGTCATTTCACAATTTTTAATTGAGAAAATAGATAAAAATACCCTTTTGGACAATGAAATGTGAAAATAATGGTGAAAATACCAAAAATAAAATGTAATGACGTTTTGTGCTAATTACCCGAGTTAAATTTATCAGTGACCACCTAACTTTATACTAGTGTCATTGTGGCCACCCAATCTGATTTATTCATCGTGGTCACCCAACTTTATACTTAGTGTCACCCAATTTGATTTTATTTCACCATAATCACCAATTTCATATAACGTTTCACAATGGTCACCTAACTTCTTTTTACATTTTTCACTAATTTTAAAAGGGATAAAATGGTAACTTTGTATTATATGTATAAAACAAATTTTTAAAAAATAAAAATAAAACAAAAACTTATTTAGGGCTTGTTTGGGCCCTATTTTTGTAAAAAGTGTATTTTGAATAATAGATTCATGGGAAGTGTGTGATTAAAAAAAAAAAGTAAAAATTTTGAATTTGCGTGTAATATTATTTTAATAAAAAATATGTGGTTGAAATGTGGTCAAAATACTTTCAAGAATACATTTTTTTTTCAACAAATAGGGCTCAAACAAGAGCTTAAAAAGGCGTTACTTAAAAAATACAATAAAAACTTATTTAAAAAAGATGTTTTTAAAATAAAATAATAACTCATCTAAAAAAACGTTACTTAGAAAAATAAAATAAAAACTTATTTAAAAAAAGTTTTTAAAATAAAAAAAAAGTTAAATTTATTTTTTATATATATAATTCAGAGTTTTCATTTTACCCATTTTAAAATTAGTGAAATTTGTAAAAAAAAGTGAGGCAGCACGACGATATGAAATTGGGTGGTCATGATTACACTAACTATAAAGTTGTGTAGTTATGGTGAAACAAAAACCAATCGTTGGCCATTGAGACACTAATTATAAAGTTGGATGGTCATTCGTTGATTTAATACCACAACTTCATACAAATGCGAGTGACTAATAAGTCCATGTTCAACAATCATTATAAAGAGATTTCTTGGGGAAAATGAATTTTGAAATAGTAATTTTTTAAAAAAATGTGTGATTAAAAGTAAGAAAAAAATTTAGTTTTATGTACAGATTATTTTATAGTAAGAATGTGTTAATAAAAATGAGTTTTTTTAAAAAAAAGAATTTTGTAATAATGATTGTCATTAATTCTCGTATTCACTTTCAATCACACATTTACACGATAAAATATTTTACATGTAATCTTAATTTTTTTTTCTACTTTTTTACGACAATTTTTTAAAAAAATTACTATTCAAAACTCAATTCTCCTAAAATAATGGCCATCAAACAGGGGCTTAGATTAAAAGGAGTCAGACAAGGGCTAATTCGTAGTAAAATTACAGCAAAAATATTTGAGGAATAAGTAGAATTCTATCTACTACGTAACCAACTTAGATTTGGAGTTTAATTCCTTCAAGAAAATGTCTGTTATTTCATTTTTTCTGACCCATTTTTTTGCCGATCAGTCCTTCAGATTGGGGAGTACTCCCAGTGCCTGCAGCAGATGCACGGACGAGAAGGAAATCCTCAAAAGTCGATACAGTAAAACCTCTATAAAATAATAATGATTTAACCAAAAAAATTATTATTTTAGTGGGGTTATTTATTTATCGATAAATAAATATTTATTAATTTATAGAGTATTTTATATTTTTATAACTTGTATTATATTTTACCATAATACATACATGATTTTTTAAAAAAAAATAAAAATTAACGTGATGAAATTAAAAATTTAGCCCCATAAAATTATAATTCATTTTTCTCTCTCCTTATCAATCACACGTTCTTCAACAAAAATAATATTGTATGTAAATTCAAAAACTTTTATTTATTTTTTAACTACACATTCTCCAAAAAATTACTATTTTTCTCATTGTAATGTGGAATAATAGGACCAAACAGGCGCTTAATCCGTATGTATACAAAAAGGCACACACATACATACATTAAAGAAGAAATGTTAAGGTAAATGCATAGACTTCAAAGTTTAATATTTTGAAAAATTAATCGTTCATTAATTTGTATTAGTATGAAATTAAAACAATTAGTTTGTTAAAATTAGAAATAAAGTAGAGTTTGGTTTTAGGTGCAAAGAAAAAGCAAAAAAAAATTAGATACATATTTTGAGAGAGAGACAAATTGAAAATAATGTTGTCAAATGAAAACTTTGTTTATTTGTATTAATATGAACTTTCATGAATTTAGACAATTATTATTTTATTTATTAGTTGGACTTTAAAGGATCTCAAAATAAGTTATTATCTCATACATTTAATATGATTATTAATTTAGTACACTGACTTAAGTCGGGATCGGAAAATTATATTACTTAATTTATCGAATATTAATTTATCGATGTTTCGCTGTATCTTTAAATCCGATCTTCCGAGTAGTTGCAAAAAAAAGATGTAAAACCAGTGTTATAAAAAAAACCAAGTGATTAGAGTCTTATTCAGTGGTCAGCGTCAATTGTTACGGGATTTCAGAGGCCCTCCACCTAGTTCATCCAGGTCATCCGCTACGTATTTCACTACTTAATTATGAGCTATTACGTGGTGGATGAACTGAATTTGTATTGGATGAACTGAATTTGATACCCCGAACCGAAACGCTACTGTTTTCTTGTAGAAGAGCCGAACTCATCCGCCACACACGACACATGTAAAGGCCCGCACTCCGCTACATCCCACATTCACCTCCCCTAGCCGCCAAATCTTTTATAAGGAGATCTCTCCAAAGTCAAGTCCTTAGACTGATTGATGAGATGTGTGGCAGGCTTACAAATGATCAACTCATGTTGCTATATCAGAAATCATTTAATGCCCACCAACCTATGGATTGACAGAGTGACGCTTATGAAAGGATGACCCATCCGAGATCTGAAACCACGTGTCCTCCCATCCAACGATTCTCTTCTTTCCTTCTCTAATATAAATACCCCCGTACAATGGTAATGCAGGGGTCACATTCTAATATTTACATTATAGTCTTTTAAATCTAAAGAGCCTTTTACTATATTTACACACATTTTCAACCATATCCCGATGACCACTTCACCGTCAGACATCACTTTCCGATTGACTAAAATACTGACTTGACCATTGGAGTGCTCGCGGCCGCTTTCACCCCCGAAAAAGGCCACAAGTGACAACGGTGTGCTACCGTGCGTATGGAGGAGCATACGTGAAGACTTATTCTGTTGGTCATGTGTCGGAGCCATTTTTCGAGGTCAACAGCAATCGTTGACCGCTAATGCTCACTGTTATCTTTTTTATTTTTTTACAATTTTTTAAAGTTAAAACATAAATGTTGATTTACATTTGAAATTTATTTTTTTGTTGATTTTTTTTTGAAAAATGTATAAAGTTTCTTTAAATATGTTTTAGATTTTTGATATACATTATTTTTAATTGATTAAAAATTAAAATAAGAAAACCTTTTTTTTATGTTTTTTTACGCATATGCCTAAGTTTACCTAGCACATAACTTGATCTCCATGCATCACCATGCATTATGCCTTTTAGAACATTATGTAAAACATAGGGCTCACGATGATGGAGTGCTCTACATGATTGCTGGAAGAAAAGACGAGACTACAGTGAAAATGGTGATTATAATTTATAAATGGCATTGCAAAGAGCGGATAGATGCTGGGTATTTCTTCAGAGAGTTTAGATTACCAGAAAATTCAGTTATTGATCAAATAAAAGCTTCCACGCGAGATGGAGTGCTTGTTGTAACAGTGCCTGAACAAAAAAAAGAAGAAGCCCATGCATAAGGCCGTGGGAATTGCTGGTGAAGGAGAAAATGCTTGATTTGCTTAAGGAACTGGGCGGTTTGTTTGCTTCAAAGCTTGATTTGGATTATATGTTCAACAATCCTGGGTCCCCATGTTTGTTTGAGTTTTTGAAACCGTTTGGTAGAAATTAAAATTCAAACTTTAATTTAAATCAAAGTTAACAATTGATTTTAACTACATATTTTATAGGATCTATAACTTTTTCAATCATAAATTTCATCAATTTTTATCAAAATCAAATAAAAATCTGATTTTAATCCCTGTCAAAGAGGGGCTTTGTGAAGTTTAACCTCTTACTTTGCACCAAGAATCCTGGCTCAGAATTTCGGATTGACACCACAATGAGAAAACCCAAACCAAAACCTCGACCAAACAGTTGCTCTTCGTTTCTGCCCACAAAAGGAACTTTGAATGGAGAATGATATAGCCACTGGTTTGCCACAAAGATGAAAGAGAGAAGAAGATGAAGTAGCACACAGCCACTTCGAGGAGCAGGAAGCACAAAGCCGAAACCATCGGTTTTCTCTCAATAGGGGCTATCAAATAATTCTCACACTAATTCAACAGTAACGGGGCATGGAGTATAAACAGGAATTAGGTATGATTCTAGGTTAAGCCCAATAAGGAATGATAAGGCCCAAATAGGAGCAATAAGTGGGCTGTCGACATATAAGAGCCCTCCAAGTTTGGGTTAGGTCATGAGCAGCACTAATTAAGATTAGGCTGCTTCCAATGGCCCAACTAGGTTATATGGTTGGTTTACCAAATTGTGGTGTCGATATACCTTCAGTCATTTGGTCGAAGTCGACTGAACTAAAACAATATTTTCATCATTGTCGGGGGAGGTCGTTTGACAACAATTTGCCTAACAAACCTCCACCTTGGCGTCCAAGGAATTGCAAAGAAAATTATTACGCATTAGTAATAATCCTGAAAGGTAAAACCAATAAAATTGGAAATCATTTACCTTCACCAATGTTTAGAAGATCTTTGCAACTTCTAAACTTTATCAACGGTAGCACCTTAGTACCCATGTCTGAGGGATTATATTGTGTGTGTATTTTCTCAAGCCTTACAACTTCTTGAAACACAATATCTCTAATGAAATGCAGTCTAACATCAACGTGTTTGGTGCGTTCATGAAAAACAGGATTCTTACATAAATGTATAGAAGACTGACTATCTGAATATACTAACACATAATCATTTAGAACACACAGTTCATGTAAAAGGCCTCTAAGCCATAAAGCTTCTTTAATAGCTTCATTAGTAGCAATGTATTCAGATTCTGTCGTGGATAGTGCAACTATGTGTTGTAACTGTGATTTCCAACTACCACAAAAATTAGACAAGGTAAACATATAAGCAGATGTAGATTTCCTGTTATCCATATCCCCAGCATAATTAGCATCAACATATCCCTTCAGTTTAACAACCATCGTTATTAACACCAAATTTTAGACCTACATTACATGTGCCCTTTAAATACCTTAACATCCATTTTAAAGCTTCCCAGTGCTCAGAACCAGGGTTAGACATATATCTACTAAGTGCACTCACAACGAAAGCTAAATCAGGTCTAGTGCAAACCATCAAATACATAACAGAACCAATCACATTTGAATAAGGAATTCTCTCATGTATTCTACTTTCTTTTCATTACATGGAGCTTGATCTTTAGATAATACAAAGTGACTAGCTAAAGGTAATGTAACAGATTTGCAATCATGCATGTCAAATTTCTTTAACACTTTTGAAACATATGAGGATTGATGTAAAAACAAGATAGACTTTGACCTATCTCTTTCAATTTCCATACCTAGGATTCTTTTAACTTTTCCTAGATTTTTCATGTCAAACTTGTTTTTATATCACTTATCCATTTAGGTGATGAACCAACTAAAAGCATATCATCCATATAAAGTAATAAGAACAAATAATCATTACTAGCATCATTATGTTGGAAGTAAAGGTAATGATCAAATTTGCTACGATGAAACCCTATAGATAGCACAAAAGAATCAAATCTTTTATACCACTGTCTAAGTGATTGTTTTAGGCCATATAACGATCTTTTCAAGAAACACACATAATCAGGTTTTAATTTGTCTTCAAAACCTCTTGATTGATTCATAAAGATTTGCTCATCAAGTTCACCATGTAAAAAAGCAGTTTTTACATCAAGTTGTTCAAGTTCCCAATCAAAATGTGCAACCAATGCAAGTATGATCCTAATAGTAGTATACTTAACAATAGGTGAAAAAATCTCATTGTAATCAACCCCCTCTTTCTGTGTGTATCCTTTGGCCACTAACCTAGCCTTAAACTTTAAGGGTTCAGAAGCACTAGTACCCTCCTTAACCTTAAATACCCATTTACAGTCAACAGTAGATTTATTCTTAGGTTTAGGTACTAACTCCCAAGTTTGGTTCTTCTCTAAAGAACTCATCTCATCTTTCATTGCCTTGAACCACTCTTCAGATTGTTCACTCTTCATCGCCTCCTCAAAGGTCTTTGGCTCCCTATCAGCTAACTCCTCATAATTCGCATGAGCAAAAGCTATCTCAAATTCATAACCAAATCTCACAGGTGCTCTAGTCTGTCTCCTCTCTCTATCCCTAGCTAAGTTATAGTCTGCTAGAGGATTCTCTTCTTCGGGGTATTCTTCTACTACTCCTTCGTCTCCATTCTCGATATCGGGTTGTTGTTCCTGAGTCTCCACCTCACTTTGTGTAACAGGGATGAGTGTGCTAGGTTTCCCTAACTCCACCTCCAGCTGATTACTCTCTTCACCTTGTATTTCCTCACTCACAGGTTCAGATTCAGCTTTCAAACATGGCATTTCGCTCTCATTGAATGTAACATCTCTACTCACAATGATTTTAGCTCCCTTCTGGCTCCTATCCCACAACCTATACCCCTTGACACGTTCAGGGTAACCTAGAAAAACACATTTTCTAGCTCTCGGTTCAAGTTTTCCCTCACTTTGATGAGAAAATGCAGTGCAGCCAAAAGTTCTAAGCATGGAGTAATCACTAAGTTTACCAAACCATTTTTCATGCAGAGTGTCACCATTCAATGCAGCAGATGGAGTCAAATTAATCAAATAACAAGCAGTCATAACAGTCTCGCCCCAAAAAGACTTTGGGACTCCAGAACTTAACATCATGCAACGCACTTTATCAAGTATAGTTCTATTCATCCTTTCTGCTACCTCATTTTGTTGGGGAGTATAAGGAACCGTTTTATGCCTTGTTAGTTCACTTTCCTTGCACATATTATCAAAATCAGTGTTACAAAACTCTAGACCATTATCAGTTCTCAAAAACTTGATCTTCTTACCAATTTGGTTTTCAACTTGTCTTTTCCAATTATTAAATTTATCGAAAGTGTCGGATTTCTCTTTCAAAAGATAAACCCACACTTTCCTAGTGTAGTCATCAATAATAGACAAGAAATACATATTCCCACATGAGGTGGGAGTGCAGATGGACTCCACAGGTCCGAATGCACATATTCAAGCATGGTTCTAGTATTATGAACACTCGTGGATAAAGTAGTTTTATGGTATTTACCAAACACACAATGATCACAGAAAGACAAATCAGACACATAGTCATTTCCAAAAGCACATTTTTCATTAAGCAGCTTTATCCCCTTAATACCCACATGTGCAAGTCTATTGTTCATTTGTGTGTGTGATCAGACTTAACAGAAGAGATAGAGGAGTTTAATCCTCTCATCACTTCCCCAGTGGTAATGTAAATATCATTTTTTCTAATACATTTAATAGAGACAAGTGCACCCTTAATCAATTTTAAAATCTCATTTCCAATTTTACCAGTGAAATCAGATTTCTCAAGTTTTCCTACTGAAATTAAGTTTCTACACAATTCAGGGATATATTTAACGTCTTTTAAAGTATGCACAAAACCAGTATCAAACTTCAAAGTAATATCACCCATGCCAACAACATTGTAAGCAGAATTGTCACACAACACAACATGCCCATCATTTGATTCATACAAATTTTCAAACCAATCTTTATGTGATGTCACATGAAAAGATGCACCAGAATCAAGAATCCACTCATGAAAACGAGAATTTGCAGTTAAGTTTAATTCAGCTGAAGAAACAACAGAACTGGTAATCATATAGACTTCACCGTCACAATTACCAGAATCAGAAGACAACACATTCATCTCGTCTCTATCTCTACCCTTTTGCTTATTTTTCTCTTTATAGAAATCTTTTATAAAATGCCCCGTGTTCCCACAGCTATAGCATTTCCTTTCCTTAATCCTAGATTTGGATCTAGGCTTACCCTTGTTTTTCCTTCTATGTCCATTACTATTAAACTCGCCATTACTTTGGTAACCATTATGACTGTTTTGCCTAAACTGAGTTCTACTCCTCATCATGTGAATCTCACCGCTCTTCCTATCATGTTTTTCAGCCCTCATCTCCATCTCTTTACTTCTAAGGGAGTCAACGACAATTTCAGGTGTCAAGGTGTCCCTACCATACTTAATAGCATTTTTCACTTCACGATAAATGTCAGGTATAACATTCAGCAGGATAATAGATTTGTAGGTTTCAGGCACCGACTCTCCACAGTTAACAATATCTTGAACAAGTTTGTTAAACACATCTAAATTATCATCAAGTTCTTTTGAAGAATCCATTTTGAAACTGAAAAAATGCTCAAGTAAGTAGAGCTTGTTGGGAGTAGATTTAAGCAAATACAAATCTTCCAATTTTTGCCAAAGTTTTTTAGTGGTTTTCAGTTTACCCACTTTTCTCAAAACTGCGTCAGACAAGTGTAAAATGATAGAGGTATAAGCAAGTTCATCAGCTTCTTCTTTTTGTTCTTTTGAAAAATCAGCGGAAAATTGCCATCAATGGCTTTTGAAACTTTTTGTTGGACCAAAATACCTCTCATTTTTTGTTGCCAAATAGAAAAATCACCTTTTTCATTAAAAGTTCCCAAATCAAAATTGTGCTTCGTCATTTTCAAAACAAGAAATACAAAATCACAATTAAGCCACACAAAGTAGACCTAAGTTCGCAAATATACACCTTTTTAAATTCCCAGGGTTTCGTAAGATTCACAATTTTAGATCAAGAGAATTTTCAAACGGGGTAGAGTCTAGGTATTCTAACAACTTATCAATGCAACCAAAGAAATAACAACAAAACAGTTCCGCTCACGATACAAACTATAATATGCTGGAATTAATGAAAAGAGCAAATTTCAATCACGTAGTAATTAATTCCTATTTCTAGCACAAGCAATGGTTACCCCTTCACGGTAACCCCAATCCTAATGTCACCCCACACGATGACGAGCTAGTGCAGAAAATTAAAAGAGGATCAGCCAATTTACCAGAGCGAACTTGTCTGAGTCCGTATTTTTTCGAGAGTTGCGAGTTTACTGTTTTAGACCGCAATTTATGGCTTAAAGTAATTCAGTAAATGTGTTGTGCAGTTTCAGTTTCGAATCTGTATCAATCACCAGAGGGCAGAATTGTCCAATATTTTCTGCAAAACCTGAAACACTAAAGTAACAATATCAATACGTTCAGGTGAACAATGTAAACAAACTGCTCAAAAAATTCTGGTTGGAACAGCCTGTCACGCTCCACCCACGCGCTGCCACCTGAATCCTAGGCGCCGCCGTCGGAGCCCACCGTCACCACCACCAGGTGCGCCTCTGTCTGCTGGTCACGGGTGAGGTCTCAGATTTTCCGGCATAGCAATGGTTTAACTGGAATCGATAGAAACGGGTCCGGTTTTTCCCAAAAAAATCGCCTCTGCGCGATTCGGCCAGTCTCCTTCCTCGTCGATCTCGCCCAGTTGACACCAAAAGATGGCTCTGATACCAAATGTGAAGTTTAACCTCTTACTTTGCACCAAGAATCCTGGCTCAGAATTTCGGATTGACACCACAATGAGAAAACCCAAACCAAAACCTCGACCAAACGGCTGCTCTTCGTTTCTGCCTACAAAAGGAACTTTGAATGGAGAATGATATAGCCACTGGTTTGCCACAAAGACAAAAGAGAGAAGAAGATGAAGTAGCGCACAGCCACTTCGAGGAGCAGGAAGCACAAAGCCGAAACCACCGGTTTTCTCTCAATAGGGGCTATCAAATAATTCTCACACTAATTCAACAGTAACGGGGCATGGAGTATAAATAGGAATTAGGTATGATTCTAGGTTAAGCCCAATAAAGAATGATGAGGCCCAAATAGGAGCAATAAGTGGGCTGTCAACATATAAGAGCCCTCCAAGTTTGGGTTGGGCCATGAGCAGCACTAATTAAGATTAGGCTGCTTCCAATGGCCCAACTAGATTATATGGTTGGTTTACCAAATTGTGGTGTCGATATACCTTCAGTCATTTGGTCGAAGCCGACTGAACTAAAACAATATTTTCATCATCGCTCGGGGAGGTCGTTTGACAACAATTTGCCTAACAGACTTTACCTTGTAAATAATTTTGGTGTGGTTCATCACTGAAAATACCTTGGTTTGTGAGGAGCTGGGATGGATGGATAGATATTTAACTGACTTTAAAAATTAGTTAAATTACTTTTAAGTTTTTACCAAACATATTGTTCTGGAATTTACATTATTTTCACAAAGCCGTGATTATTTCAGTTGACTTAAAAAACCAGTATGATCAAGCTATCAACAGTTACGATCACGTGTCATTTTTTTATACGCCTATGCATCACCTGAACAATAACACCTTTTTAGAAAAATGATCGCTATTGTCTGAACTCTGACAATTAAGAGCCCCGTTTGTTTCTCATTTTATTTAAAGAATGCATTTTGGAATAACATATTAATAAAAAATATGTAGTTTAAAAATAAGAAAAAAATTGGCTTTTCGTGTAATATTTTTTTTATTTAAAAATATGTGGTTACAAAGAAGAGAGAGAAATGTGTATTTTGTAAATAATGTGGATCAAACAACGTCTAAGTTATTGTCAAAAAATAAAAAAATAAAATTAGTGAGTGAGTGAGTGTGAAAATGTGGAAAGGATTTTGGTAGTGGTTAGAATACTTCCGAATGATGGATGCTAACTAGATCAAGTTTTCCATTACAAAATGGATCTCAAGTGCTGACATTGAACGCTTTTGGACTTCGAGTGCCAGAAATCAAAGGATTGAGACCTATCATCAGAAGGTTCAAAAGTTAACGGATAGTAGCGTTATTTATTCGAACTTTATAAGAGTAAATTAAAGTTTGGTGACAACGGTGACACTAAGCCCCTATTTGAGGGGGATTAAAATCAAATTTTGAGTAAATTTTGATATAAGTTAATGAATTGTGTAATTGAAAAGTTGTGGAACTTATAAGATATGTGATTAAATTGATTGATGACTTTGATTTAAATTAAAATGTAAACTTTAATTTGTACCAAACTTGAGCTAAGTAAAAAGTTTGAGGGTAATATTGAAATAAGTTAAAGTTCGATGGCCATGGTACACTAAGTGATTAGTACAGATACCATGAGTGAAATTATCCTTTTCTTTTATATTTTTGTCCTCTACGCTGCTGACAGCTATCGTTCAATTCAATGATGGTTTGAAATTTGTGGTCGGCGGTTGGTCGACCAATCAAAATCCCCACTAATTAATATTACAAAATTTGGGTCTAAATATGAAATTAATTTTCAAAAATGAGTAAAATTTCAACTTTTTGAGAAAGTCCATATCCCCATCAATTATGGCGAAGAAGGCAGTGCTGATCGGGTGCAACTATCCGGGAACGAAGGCAGAGCTGAAAGGATGCATCAACGATGTGCGGAGAATGTACAAGTGCTTGATCGAACGTTACGGATTCTCAAAGGACGATATTGCGGTGCTCATAGATACAGACGATTCTTTCAGGCAGCCAACAGGCCGGAATATTCGCAAGGCACTTGCCGATCTGGTACGATCCGCCGAGCCCGGTGACTATCTGTTTGTTCACTATAGTGGACACGGCACCCGCCTTCCAGCGGAGACCGGCGAGGATGATGATACTGGCTATGACGAGTGCATTGTTCCTACTGATATGAATCTAATCACGGGTAGGCATCCTTTTTCTCACTTACTTAACGAATTAGGGCATGTTTGGTATGGATTTTCATTTTGACAGTAAATTAATTCTCATTTTCAACCACATATTTTTCAATAAAATAACATTTTCCATCACATCAATACTTTTTTTCTTCTTTTTCAATCATACATTTCCCGTTATATCACTATTCAAAAATCAATTTTTCCCCTAAAAATCCCTACCAAACACACACTGTACGCATTTATCCAACTACACGTGTCGTGTATTAAAAATACTGTTTCATATGAATTGTTCTGGGGATGCGGGTAGATGGATCAAGATCTAAATATGACGACTGTGAATTTCTGATCATGATGCAAGGTCAAGGTACAGGCCACACAGGATGAAGATTGTCTATTAGTTTTCTATTGACCTGTCTCGACTCTCAGATTGTGTGTTCATGGGGAGTGCCTTGCTTAGGAAATTAACTCCGGCACTGGCCTGGCAAATAGTCTAGACCAAAAGTTTCTAAGGATGTAATTGATTCGAATATTTCATTCTATGATTTGAATAAAGAAGCGAAAAAGGATTAAACTGGTAAATCCAGTGATTTGGGACTACCTCCTCACTAGATAATTACATTGACATTCTAATTTCTAAAAGTTGAACTCAGTACCGTTCTACCTTCCACTTGGTTATGTTATACTTATCTACTGCAATATATCTGCATTGTATACTTGTAAGTTGTAACTTATAGATCCTTCACAGTCACTGTGATTGATTCTAACACAAATGACACATTTCTAGTTGGTTTATGTAGCAGGTTAATGTACTATGAATTCTCTATGAAACAATTAGGAAAATAGAACTAAGAAAATTTAATCTGTGATGCCTATAATAGAAAGATTGATAAGTTATTTCTTTCATCCGACATACTAATATTAATGTCACCTAAGCGATTGGAACAAACCCTGAGGCAAGCCTAAGTGTTTAAGCGAGTGCCCAAGACATTTATTTGTTGAATTATTCTAGATGTACATCATTGTTTACATCCTAGATAACATTTCCCCATATGTGTCAAAATATGGTCAGTGATGTGAAGGGTGTTGGGGATATCAAAGGTTATGATGGTGTCATGTAAAATAATGTAAAAATTAATGTACATTTAGCATGGTTGTAATAAGAATATCTAGAGAATTTTTCATGTTTTGGGCTCACATTTTGGAGAATGTTCGGCGTTCAGATGATGATTTCAGAGAGCTCGTAGACCAAGTTCCCGAGGATTGCTGCCTCACAATTGTGTCTGATTCTTGTCACAGCGGAGGCCTTATCGATGAGGCCAAGGAGCAGATTGGAGAGAGCACCAGGGGAAATGATGATGACAGCCATGGATCTGGTTTTGGATTCAAGAACTTCTTGAAGCGCAGCGTTGAAGATGCTATCGAATCCCGTGGTATTAACATATCTGAATTGGGATTTGGCCGTCATCATCGGCACCGGGATGAGGATGCTGAGGAAGAATTGACAGGAGGAGGTCAAGGGCTAGGCTATATGAAGAACAAATCCTTGCCACTTTCAACTCTCATCGAGATACTCAAGCAAAAAACTGGAAAGGATGATATTGATGTCGGCAAGATAAGGCCAACACTTTTTGATGCCTTTGGAGAAGATGCTAGTCCTAAGGTGAAGAAATTCATGAATGTCATCATGAGCAAACTCCAGCATCATGGCGGAGAGGGTGGGAGTGGTGGGATTTTGGGGATGGTCGGAAGTTTGGCCCAGCAGTTTCTGCAGCAGAAGCTTGAAGAAAATGACGAGAGCTATGCAAAACCCGCCCTGGAAACACATGTTGGGAGCAAACAGGATGCCTATGCTGGCTCAACCAAACGAGCATTCCCAGATAGCGGGATTCTGATCAGTGGCTGCCAAACAGACCAAACGTCTGCCGATGCTAGCCCGTCTGGGAATGCCAGCGAAGCTTATGGTGCTCTTAGCAATGCAATTCAGGCAATAATTGCAGAATCAGATGGCCAAGTGAGTAACCAGGAGCTCGTTCTGAAGGCAAGGGAGATGTTGAAGAGGCAGGGTTTCACGCAGCGTCCGGGACTTTATTGTAGTGACCATCATGTTGATGCTCCTTTTGTTCGCTAATAAGGTTGTCCTTGATGAGTTTCAAACTCAAGGCTCGTGCTGTGTGATTTTCCAAAGAATAATCCAATGCTGCAAATTCAGTTGTAAGAACGGTACTGGATACTTTGTTGTGTGCTTGTAAGATGTGCATGCGTGGGTTTGGTGCTTTCTATTGTGCTTACGTACAATGAATATTTGGGCAAAATTGCATTATTCACATTCGGTTATATATTAGTGGACTAAATGAATCTTTTCCAGCTACTCTATTTGGTTAATTGCTAGATCTACCAAAAACATGTACTTGAAAACAAAATTAAATTTTGTATTTCAACTATATTATGAATTGTGATTGTTACAAGCTCCTTGCATCAAACTAAATCCACTTGAATATAACTCGTTGCCTATACAAATATCTTATGGTTTACAAATAATTATATGCCAAAAAATGGGACCCGTAAAATTAAATATCCACAATGTTGCTTAGTATCCAGTTCTGGATCATGAATTTCAAGAATAATCGTGTTTTCATTGTGATGCTGAGTCAGGTTTTTTCAGTTTTAACACCATAGTGCGCACCAACTTGCGACTGTGTAGTGCAGAAAATTGCAGGTTGCCCTTCTCAAGGAAATTTACAAAACAAAACTTCCAGAGTGGTTCCTCTCATTCGTCGATGTCTTGGACCCAAGCAAAATCTGCCAATTAAAAGTTTTTTTTATCGCTAAAAGTACATACGAACTAGCGCAGTATAATAAATCTAAAGTAGGGCAATAATCTTCCAATAGAATATCTTTAGGTTCACAGTATAGTTATTAAACAAGAGCGTGAGAGTTAAACCTTGAAGCACTGATTCAACTGCTGCATTTGGAATAAGCAATCCAACAATTCGTTGATTGTCTGTGGTGGTCACTACACGCACAACCCGAATCCGTTTATGGCTTTGGCGAGCCTGCACAAAATGACTTTAATGTTCGAATTAACTAATCAATTGGCGGAAGAGCGATGGGCAAGAAAATGATTATGTAAATGTTTCTAGTTGGACTTTGATGATAACGAGGAATATGCATTTTTTGTGGATCCAAACTATGGTTCATCTTTTAGTCTAATAATGAAAAGTAAGGTAGGCCAAAAGCTCGGTTGGAAAAGCCACAACAGCAACTATTGCTGTCTAAACTATGGTTATTCACAAATGACAAAACCCAACCTTTTCTCCCTCTACCAATGCCCAGAATCTATGGTAATGCAACGGAAGATAGTGTGATGGGAAGCACCACCAATGACAGATAACACCACCATGCATGCAAACACAGAGAAAGTGAAGTGTGCAATTTAAATCTGTTACAAGCCTATTTTTGTATTTAGAACATTATTTTCAATCAGTAATTTTACATTACAATTGTTTTTTTTCTTTTTTTATTTATTGTCATAGTTTGAATCTGTCCAGGTTGTTATAGGGTTATGTCCATTATTATGTTAATTATTTGGAATAATGTGTTAGTGGGCTATTTTTATTAGTTAGTGGAATAATGTATTTTTCACCTCTATTTAAAGAGGCTAAATCAGTGGAGGAGGGATGATTTATTCTACAAACGGATTGTTTGTATTTGGGAGTTTATTGGTTCCTCGAAAACCAATACTTTGAAAGGAACTGGTAAGTAGGGACCAAGAACATTAAGAATGATCACAAATGCAAGTACGTCCACATATTGAAGACAGGCTAATGTCTAATGAGCACGACGTGGAATTCATCTGAACAAATGAAACAGCCAAAAAAAAAAGGAAGTCAACTTACTTGCTTAGAAAGTGCTTTCTCAATAGTTCCCCAGACAGGGAGAATGAGGCCACCTAAAACGTTCACTACCTGTAATCTTCTGCCGACTGTACAGAAGTTTCCTAGCTTGCAGTTTGGGCCATGCATGCACTGCAGGCAAAAAAATTGTGCTAAGCAAGAAATTTGACCAAGATAATGCAACAATAAACCGTAACTACCATCAGTTGAAGAAAATGAAGAGGAACTCAAATCCTTAACAAGAGCTATCAAATCATCAAATGAGATTTTAAAGTGCTGGGATCTGAGAAATAAAACTTCAATCATTCGTTATGTGATTTTTACTTGTTATGCTCAAGAAATCAATATTGGTGTGTAGTGCGCATCAACAATTGACTCTCTGAAAATCATGCTCCCACATTTCAGTGAAACCATTCACTTTTCATAATGCTTTTATTATCAATCCAGATCAAATTATAATAAAAACAAATCATCAGCAAAGAGGGTGTGAGGTATTTCGTAATCCACAGCTGAAACCAAATCGCAAGAGAGTGTGTAGGAGTTCCGGAATTGGATGAGTGGAAGTCTCTCGAACATGAATATGGTGTAAATTCATTAATTAATATAAATACAAGAGATGTATGGGTGCATTTTCTCTCACTAACCTTGTCACCTAGATATGTACCAAGTGAAAGCTTAGAAATTAATGGGATACTTAGATATGTAAACATAATAAATGTTCAACATGACAAAATAAAGTCCATAGAGAGAAAAACAAAGTAAAACAGATCTGACTTAAATGAAATCACAGCCATCAAATGAACCAGCTGCCTTGTGGTCAAGTTATTGTAAAACTCCTCAGATTATTTCGGTTTGCATTCTTCACATGTTTCATTGACACTAAATTATAATTTTATCCAATTTCCGATATCATGATAATAAGACAGAGTATGTTGCAAGAAAATAAACTGATTATCAAAACTTCAGGCAAAATAACTCACTAATTACATTAATAAATATTTATTACCTGCTTTGATGAAACATCATATTCATCGTCCCAACCACTGCGAGCTTTCTCCAAAGATGAAATTTTTCTGTATTTGTCTTTTAATTCTGCTAGAGGCATCTCCCTGGATATTGAATGAAAGCCACATAGAATGTTTAATAAATTGATATGGAAACTAAAAAAGGAAAATGATTCTGAGATATCCCGACGATAATTTATTTGGGCACCTGAGAGACTCCCCAATGGTTGGACGGATTACTTTGTACATTCCAGAGGCAGAACTGTAACAAGAGAAAAGAAGTAAAGTAAATAAACATACTAGGCAGAATTAAAGATCCGGAATTCTTTAAAGTCACCATGTAATGAAGTTTAAATGATAATGAAAACACGGCAAAGGCCTTGTGTGCAGCCCAGTTCAGCAGCACCTACACTTTTAAGGAGAATTCCAGCGGTATGGATTTCAATTGGGAGCCACACTTTCAAGGCACATGAAAGTCAACACTAACAAATAAATCATTCAAACCACCTCAAAACTTGTCCAAAATTAATCAGATCTCCAGTAATGAGAGTGAACATTGACATTGCCATGTTTTTACTCCAACACATGGGGAGGAGAAACATATTTAGAGAGAGAACAGTAGCAGAAAGTAGAAATAGTAATCTAGAGATAGAAAATTAACTTTCCAAAAAACCCCGAAATACAAAATTATAGCATAGTTATTCTACACGTGTGTGCAAATGATGACTAACAAGTTAATATGCAATTAAAAAAAATCTACATACTAACAAATACACCAAAATGCTGGGATGTAAACAAATCCTATCATTTCATAGCTTAAAAAGCTTGCACGCTCAATGAATTGCTTGTTTTAGTAATATTTCCCCATAAATCCAACCATCGGAAATGGATATTCTCCGTACAGTACAAGATCTATTGTGCTACTGCAGCATGAACCAGCAGTTGTCTGATAATCTAGAGAGATCAAAAATAGCCGAAGGTGTATAAACCATCTAGACCCTGAGAGATGAATGTGATACTGTCCAAGCCTCAAGGCCACAAGTGATAGCTTCATATTTAAAGCAATAAATTAACCTTTTGTTTGTCAGCCAATTTTACCATTACACTAATGCACATTATTAACTATTCAGCCCATGTTCGGTACAGATTCTTTCAAACTCATTTTCAACTATATTGTTAAGGGATATATATCCCACATCGATAAATGATGTTGACACAGACCAATTAATAAAGATTTTGGGCTACTCCTCTTAATAAGGTTGACCTTTTAAGATGGAACCCCAAATCTTAACATGGTATCAGAGCCCATTATGTTCCAACGAGCGATTCGATCCCGATAAGACTCTAAAATGAGCACGTGGATTTCAAAATTGGTCTATTCAAATGAGCCACCAACTTGCGGAGGCGTGTTAAGGGATATATATCCCATATCGATAAATGATGTTGACACGGACCAATTATTAAAGATCTTGGACTATTCCTCTTAATAAGGTTGACCTTTTAAGATGGAACCCAAAATCTTAACATATATATTCTCCCAATAAAATAATTTTGCACGTGAACCCATGACTTTTCCCTAATTTTTAGCTACATTCTCCTAATATATCACTTTTTACAAAATCTACATCAAACGGGCCCTAAATGAAGTAAACGCAGGCAGTGTTTATTGTTTAGTTTAACATGTCAATATAAAATCTAAAATCCATACCCTTCAAATGCCAATATAAAATGCCGTCTTCCCAACCATTCCCGTCTAGACTCATAGAATCCATTATTAGGCAAACCAGGTTTGTCCTTCTGCTTCTCCTCAAGCAAAGACAGCGCAGACTGCAAATGATGAAAGAAGTCATCTACTATAGTTATCCAATCATTTCTAATATTTTGGATCTACAGGAACAAAATAATACCTCCCACTTCATTCCTCGATTCAAAGTGAAAGTAAACAGCATAGTGGATGCCCCAGACATATGATCGACATGGACAGTCTGTCAAATGTGGATGTTAATATATATCAGTAATTTAAATATAATAGAGCGAGGGTAGTGGCATGACCTTTGGAGTTCCTTGCAGTTCGACGGAGTTAGCTTTCATATCAACAATCCCAGAGTCCAAATGTCCTTCAGTACGTGCATTGTGTATGAGAAGATCAAGGATGCTGACAAATAACTCAAAGAGCCTGCAATAGTATTAGCATTCAATACTACAAAGGCGTGTTGAAAGAGTAAACACACCAAAACTTGACATCAATCCACATACTTGTTCTGAATCTCAGGAGGGACCCCTAGAAGCCGATTGAGGAAACGTCCAACATCATGCATGTCCGAATCAACTATTCGTCCAGAATTTTTTCCTGAATCCTTCCCGCTACCTAGACAGAGAATTAATCAAGAGAAGATTTCTGTGAAACGTAACGAAGAAATCTTTTTTAAGGTCTATCACTTGGCAGTGCAGATAATATCCCACTTAAAACTGATGAACAATGCATTAAAGTTCATTTTAACATCAAATCATAAAGATAACAAAAAATGTCATCAGAACTCGTTAATGCTAAAAGGCAAACCCCCACTCACCAACCCATCCACACAGAAAAAACCAGGGAAAAGCCTTTCAAGAAAAGAAATCTACATTACTTTCCTACATATAAATCAGAAAATTACCAAGAACCGAATCCCTAATTATTCCAACAGATATAAGACCAGCCTTTCCCTTCAGAATAAAATCTCGAATTGTCTCTGGTTCTTCAGATGAACACCCTGGTGGTACAACTGGCAAAGATTCCTGATAAAACGATAAAAGAAGAAGACAAAAGCAAAGATAACTTATATAAACGCAAGAGAAATATAAAAATTAGTTTGCGACCATCATGTAAACTAACTGAATACCTGTTCCAAGAGTCCTTTATACATCATCATCAGAGCTCTCTTCCCATAAACACTATCATAATTATATGCGCTAAGAGATGGTCCAAGTCCAGCCCTAGAACACAGTTAACAGAGCTAACATCCATGTTGCCACGATTGGATACAACAATGACAAACTAAGCCTTATACACAATATATTAAGGTTGCATGTTTGGTTATGATGGTATGCTAAAACTAATTGTCATCAAGACTATCTACTGGAATATACAAGAATGATTCAGAGCTACCTCCGGTCTCCCTGTGTTAATGCTCCAAGAGATTCAAGTCTCTTGGCTACAATCGATGCAAACCGGCGTTCACCACCAAGGTTCGTGAAAAGCAGCCTGTGAAGCACAAAGAATATTTGCTACTTGGTTATCAGCATGCAGAACGGGTGTAAATATTAAATCGACCAACTCTATGTGTAGTCTTAAGCAAACTTTGCCTGTATGCCAAAAATGTAATCAGCACAACAAAACATTTCTTGAAGTCTAAGTACAATAATAGGGGCACAATACAAGTGACCATTGCATATTTAAATTATCAAAAATTTATTTCTTGGTTGAAGATTCTGTAGTATAATTTTTAGAGAGTTAATATTCCATAATAGAGGTAATGTAATTAGGCTGATTATACTTCCTTTCCTAAAATAGCCTTTTCCTAGAATAGTGCAATATCTCTTTAAATTCCTCTTTGTATTCAATTGTTTACATATGACTAAAAATATCATTTCTATACTTCTGTATTCAAAGAATAACATTTTCAGTTAGGGCATGTGCACAAAGGTTACACTTACAGTGGTACCGATTGAAATACATCTATTTGTGACACGTCCATTAATCAAATCAGAATTGTAAAACTTATCTCTACCTGTACTCAGGTGCGGAAGCTTGATTAGATCGATGTGTTCTTCCAAATTGTTGAATTGCTCGGTCTGCACTCCAAGGTAGTTCTAGAGTTAAATGAACTCTTCTTTTCTGTTGAGATATGGGGAGAATGAGAAGACAAGTAAGAAGCAGATCCAAACTCAACTAGCACTTAAGAACAAGGAATAGGTATGTGAATAAATCCTCATCCAACAGGAACTCATGGAATAGTGGAATGAAGTAGAAATATAACGAAAATGACCTGATTTACGGCCCTTCTATCTGCTTGCAATGAAACACCAGCAGATCCAGCTTCAGAAATAATAGCTACCAGCTTCTTACCATCCATGAAGAGTTGCTTTTCATGCATATTGACCATTTCCATGGTCACTTCTTTCCTAAATCATATCAGATAGTGACTTAACGAACTTAAATAAAATAAAGAAAGATGCAAGTGCATTCATTCCCAAAACTCACGTGTTTCGTGCCTGATAGGTGACTCCTTTTCCACCAGAAGCCCTGACAAGCATGCCTCGCCTCCCCGTTATTTCTGAGACATTATCAGGGCCTCCAAGCTGCGCAGACATTGCAAGGTTAATAGAAGACAAAAGTTGTGAAATATTAGTGAATGTTGACAGGTATTTAGTTCGGATCATGCAGCTACCTGATCAATAATATCATCCAATGGATTGTTTGGAAGATCCATTGAACGAATTATTTCTAAAATATTTGATTGACGCTCCACTGCTACTTCATACCTAATCATAGCCATCAAAATCATGTACAAGGTTCAAAAATAACATTAGCATGCTATCGTGAAAGGAAAAATGGTTGGAAAAGAAAAACCCTTTTTTTTTTTGCACAAATGATACCTCTTAAACAGTTCTGCAACATAGGCACGTCTCTCTTGAAGATATTCCTCCGTTTTTTCCATGCACGAGTGACAAGACCAATCCTCAGGTACTGCTTCAACAACGGGTGGAAATAGACATGCAGGATGGACAAGCTGGCCACAGCAGGAACATTGCAGTAATTTCTTTCTTTCCTACACAAGTAAAGAGAGGTATCACAGCAGGATAGATTAAAAAACACACCAATCATGTCCTATAAATCTAAACAAGAAAGAGAGAGATACTTCTTCTGAGTTGCAAATATTGCATATCTGAAATTCATCGTCAGATCCAACAGATTCAGGATCAGTGTCGGCTGCACTCATCAGAAAGAGAATCAACAATCATGAAAACCTTGCATTGTGAGCAAGAGAGAGAGGGCATCATACATTCGATGGTAAATTTAATGAGTGAAGAATGGGTGTCAAGTAAAAAGAAGCCACCAATGCAAATGCCTAGATAAAGGTGGAGTTGCGGGATCTTAAGCATGAGTTTTAAATGTTTGTACCATTAGGTGATATATGCAATACGTATCAGGAATTCAAAGAGCTGTTCAAATTTTATTCATAAGCAGCAATGTTCTCGATAAGCTTCTTTACAGACAAATGATAGTTCTTAGTCATAACCAAAACTATTTTCTTTCATGGAAGAGAGAAGAGAGTACTGCAGGAAAATGTATCAATTACATCTGGCTACTAAACAAGGCATATAAGAGCCAAGAGACTGTGAATGTGACTTAAATATAATCAACAAGTGTTTGGTCCACTCTTTTGGGAGGTGGAGAGGGAATAAGGAGAGCGCGTAGTTTTCTAGTGATAAAGCTACTTAATTTTGACAGCATTAGCCAAAAGTTTGTCATCTTGCCCAGCCTCTCTCCTCTTGTTCCATCCATGAGGCTACATGGCACTGCACATGCAAGACTTAAAAATTCCGAATATGTCATTTACATATTCATGTACTTCGCTGAATGTTGGAATAAATAATGCATTAATAATGATAACAAATTTGATGACATTATGTTGTGAGAGAGAAAAAGAACGCTAATTTTCAAAACCATGTAACAGAAAGATTTCATTCAATATTTGCACTGAAACTACACATCAGATCAAGGACAAGGATTTTTATAATTTACTTTCTGATCCCCACTCGCTTTCTTCATCACTTTCAGCTTGCCATTTAGCAACTTTCCTTACTCTCCCAGTGAAGGAAACATCAGGTTTTGCTGAGTGTCTCTTTCTTGGTAGCTCTTTCTCGCTTTCCTCTGAGTACAAAAATAGAAAAGGTATGCTTCAGGATGCAAAAAAAAAAGAGGATGGAAGCACAACAAGGAAGATACATAGTGTTCCACTATGCAAACTATATAGTTACCTGGGAGTGGTTCAGGCTTCTCGGGCAGAGGATAATTTTCTTCAACAAATTTCAGCAATAATTCACGAGGTCCCGAGATGAAATCATCAAGTTCAAGACCCTATTTCCACACAAAAGAACTTCCCCTATGAGGAAAATTTGTTGCAAACAACTTCAACAAGAAAATATACCCAAAATTCATGATAAGAAAGTCTATTTGAGAAGCATTTTTTTAATAATTTTCACCAAAAGAGTACGACAAGTTGACAACATGTGTGGCAGGGATTTGGAAATCCAAGAAATTTAACCATTACTGCAGGGGGGAGGGGAGGCTCACATATTTTGACACAGCTTCCTCAGTCCGTGCTTCTCCAGTACTCTGTAGGCCTATGACGACACACTTATTTTCCATCAATGCTTGCTTAGAAAGATTTACGACTGTAGGCACCTTGGCTGACATACACATGTGTCTAAAGAAACGCTACAGTGGTTCATGGAAACAAAAACATATATGAATTGTGTATATAAGGAAAACATTGAACTCATTATATATACATATATATATATGCTGCAAACTTGATGAATTGAAGATTAAAAACCTGATGATTGGCCCAAAATAATCTCCATAATTGACTTGTGCTCGGCTTGTCATTGGTAAGGAATGCACTTGCTGATAGTAATTCCAGTCTCAACTCGGCCCAAAATTCTGCT
This sequence comes from Fraxinus americana, assembly GCA_035079005.1. Taxonomy (NCBI): domain Eukaryota; kingdom Viridiplantae; phylum Streptophyta; class Magnoliopsida; order Lamiales; family Oleaceae; genus Fraxinus; species Fraxinus americana. Next base: position 4,120,334 of record CM068713.1, on the reverse strand, counting down.
GATTTTCTATACATATCCTGAGAACAGTGAAGTGTCAGGTGGAAAAAAGATAGTCGCAAACATTAGTAGTTTATATGATCAGGAAAATCATGCGCCAATTATAGAATTATACAAGGACGAAGCTTGTCTAGACAATTTCAATACTTTTTTTTTTTGATAGGTAGACAATTTCAATACTGAAACCTTGAAATTGTAAAGGCACATATACTTGCAGGAACAGAGATAAAATATTTGTTAATACACTGTCAATTTTCATCAACATAATCCAACACATTAGCGGCAGACCAACAGTGAAGGGTGGATGCACATATACATTATAGCAGAGTGGCTCAATAAAAATATATAAAGCATGGTTATTTGCACATTTTTCTCTTTACAGGATGGTAATACTGTAACCAACTTCTGCATCCATCAGATTACAACAGTTCATGGAAATGCACCAATTCAAAAGCATATCAAGAACTTATTAGAAAGAGGTAAGAGCCATCTTTGCAGGATATCAAACTCCTAGTAAACCTAACTGAAAAAAGTAACATGCGAAAATATTCAACGCCATAGCATTGCTTAAACATTCAATTCACCAGTATACGCCTGTTTGACAAGGTTTTCAAAAAACCAAAAGTTGCTTCTATGACTAAGAAGCTGTTTTTGGAACCGTTAGGGTAATTTCCCTTTATATAAGAGCTTTTAGAGTAAGCTGGCCAAATGTGACTAACTTAGGAAGCTCTTCTACAAAAAACAGAAGCTATCCCGAACAAGCCCTTAAAGTACCATAATTGATGTGAGAAAATCATAAAACTTTTAAATTGCCATACGTTCAGTCGTCAATCTCCTTTTTTTAAGTCAGTATAAGCAAGGAACTGCACTATACCGTCATGCTGGAATTCAAGGGTACTTCAACAACTTCGAATTCAGCACCTTCGTAGCTCAGTGTACGACAAACATACATACCCCTAGAAAACAAAGTGTTACTTTAATTGACAAAATTGTTATTCGAGTTAATTATTCCATACAGTATGCTAAATCAAAACCTTGCTTTCATGTCCATGGCAACAAGTTCTAGAGCTCCAACACCTCCTTTCTCCATTGCACCTGTAAAGGATCATGAGAGGTAGCCACAACTTTACAATCATAGGATAAAGATAATCGAAAAAATAAAATCATGTAAATCTTTAGGTTCATTGAAAAGAGAAGGAATGTACATGCAAAAAATAAACCTGAACAGCACATAATATATGCCTGAAGACCTGCAGTTGTACTGTGCTGGATAACTTAAGGGAACATACTAAACAAGTAATGTAGCATATGTCTATAAGAAATGCAGAATCAAGCAAATGTGAATAGCACAACAACATCCAGGTTGGTGAAATGCAGGAGTCGTGTCGACTCGACAATCAAAGAACGTCTCAAATTATCTTTATCATAACAAACATGTCAGACATCAAATCATAGTTCCTTTTGCTATTAATTTTCTCCATGCATAGGTGAAGAACTATAACTCTTCCTCTTGTACAATAAATCTTGTCCAACAACCATTTTAACCATTTCTTAATGAGGCTGTGACTTGTGAGCATATTGATAAGATGAAACGTAAGTGACACAGATATGAGACTCCTCCCTAATACTTTGGAGATGGGTTCTAGCTTTTCAAATTGTAAAATTAATGACATTTAAAATTATGAGAAAAAAAGGAAATTAGATGGAAGGTTAGAGAAATGAGCTTGGATTTCTTAAGCTGGATAAAGAAAAAATCAGTCAAACCAATTAGCAAGGAAATTAATGATGAAACTGAAGGTAAGCCTATAATTCAGTCAAAGGATATCATCATCAGCGTAGCTAAATAAGATCCTGAAGTCATGAAAGATAGCTTACATAAATTTAAACTAGATATAAATTTGACTGACAGCTGCACTAAATGAAAATCGCACCTAAAAATTCACGGAAGTTGAAGAAAGATGTTCCAACTCCCCAAAGACCAAGGCGAACCATATAACCCATATTGCGCGGTTCAGAAGCACCAGTTGCCGAGCAATAAATAACACGAGCTTCAGGAAGTCGGGCCTAATATTTTAGAATCAAAGTGACAATTAAATGTCCATTAAGACACTGCAAAGCTTAATGCTATTACTGCTTATTCTTTAGAAGGTTCACATGCAATAAGGATAACATTTTTGCACTGTTGCTGCAACTGATATCGATCGAATATGTACACTATCGACAAAGGAAATCGCAAACAAGTAAACTCCAAGGGCGGGCAACCTACAATCACATGAAATCGAAGGCCAAAACATAAAAGCAAGATTTAAACTATATGATAGAGACAGAACAAATACATAATCAAAAATTAAAAAACATTATAAAGAACTACAAATTGCAGACGAGTAATTAGCACAAATGGTCCCCATCGTTTGCACTCATCGTGCAAATTGTCCCTATCGTTTCAAACATTGCATTTGCATCCTCATTTCAACATTTTCATGTGGAGTTGGTCTTTTACGTCTCATTGCGCAAATGGTCCTTATTGTCTATTTTCTCTATTAAAACATTGCAAAATGAGTAATTGACCCTCATTTTTAAATAAACAAATTGAAAAAAAAAAATAATATAAAAAAGATACAATTGTAGTCAAAGTCCTAAAATTTTCAAATAGTACAAACGAGTCCCACTTAAAATAATATAAAACATGTTAAAAAAAATTAATCTTCCCAAAAAAATGTTTTTTCCTCTTAGCTGGGTTTGAATTAGAACAGTTAGGATTGAGATTTGGATTAAGATTTTGAATAAACCCTCTAATGGAAGAAAAAATTCCATCTCTAGACATCATTTCGTGAGGCAAAAAAAGTGCGGAATTAGATGGGGAAGAAGAACCATTTTTTTCCTATCTTAAATTATTTTCTTAGTTTTTTTATACTTTTAATTCTCTTTTTAATTACTTTGGTGGTGATGGAGGGTAAAGGATGGAGGTAAGGGTAGGTGGAATTAATTGGGAAGATGAAATATTTTTCTTTTGTTAGTATGTTTTAAATTGTTTTACGTGAGACCCATTTATACTTTTTAAAAAACTTGAAACTCTAGCTGTAATTATTTCTTTTTTTCTTATATTCTTTCTTTCTTTTTTATTTGTTTATTTAAAGAGGATAAATTAGCAATTTTACAATGCTTTAATAGAGAAAATAGACGATAATGATCTTATGCACAAAGAAAGGTCAATATGAAGGCCCAAATGTCAAAATTGAAATTATAGGGACGATTTGCGCAATGAAGGCAAACGATATGGGCGTTTTGCATCAATTACCCAATTGCTGACCCATTCTACACTATGGAAGGTAAGATATAGCATCAACAATTAAGTCGTATAAAACAATTAGCTCATTTCAAAATGTAGAAATCAGTGATAATGCAAATGCTGGTTATATATGATGGGGAAAATGCAGAATAAACGACTGGAAACCTAAAATTGATAGTGCCTTAAATCAAGAAGACAGACAATAATTATGAATAAGTGTTCTATACCAAAGGCTTCAATTAAAAACAATAAGCTGAATCTATCCATGTTGCTGTCAAACAGAAGATAAATCCATGTTTCTTATATCCTCCATGACATGTATCGTCTCCAAAAACTGGCCATTACCCTCCCCCACTCCATATATAGAGCTTTTACTAGATAATCCAAGATAGATCTCAACATTTTTACACATATTTACTTCCAGGCCTCCTGAATTTTAAATTATCTTTCCTCATTACTCAGCCCCAGAGGAGAAGGCATCATCTGATTAAAGAGTCATGTTCTTTAAACAAACAATAAGACAAGCTGCAAAATGATTAACTGCACAAACTTTTAGAACAATAATTCGCAGAACTAGAGAGTTTCAAGGGCAACCTGAGCTTGTTGACACTCCTCACCCTTGCAACCAAGGTAAGAGTTTGAATTCTACTTCTTAAAAGCTTGTCAATTTCTAAAGACATATGCCGTAAATTCAGGTGATAAACAGATTTCCAGAGTACTAATATTGTTGCTTTCCCAGTTCATTTCACTCTTTTGTCACAATTATTGGCTTCCAAGTCTTGTCCTTCCCACCACACAGCCCATAATTGCCTCCAAATATTCTAACAAACTTTTTAGCAAGCCTTTCGACAGCATGGCTACCAAACCAATTCCAATCTTCTATAATCTCACACGTCATCATGGTTTAATAACATTGCACCCATTTAATGGATCTTCAATAGCCCTTCCAATATGAATGATGTCTTACATCATAACAAAACTGCAGTCTTTTCACTGTGCATCATTCAAAACGTAACAGGGGATTAACAGTGGATCTCCCACCAACCCAACCCCCCCCCCCCCCCCCCCCAAAAAAAAAAGAAAGAAAGTGCTCCAAAAACCGAAGTATTACACTTAAAGTTATCAATAGCACGAGTTAAAAGATTGTCTTCTCTCTTCTTTTCTTCTAAAGATTACAATCACTTGCATGATTCAGCAATCTGATGGACTAAATTTGACACATTCAAGTGTGAGGACATCGACAGTACAAATCAACCGGCTATTTTTGGGTAGCAATTCAATGAACACAGATGATGGAGTATCTGGTTGCTAAACGTTTCTAAAATTTAAAAAAAGCTAACACTATCCAACTTAATTCATCTCTCTTTATTCTTTGCTTCACAAATTCGACAAAAATGACGGTTGGCCACCACAGTATAAGATTCAACAAAAACAAAGCAAATCAATCTGGCAGAGAGACCAATCATTATTCTCAAAGATTTTATATTCAGTGAAAGAAGGTTTATAGCGCTGATACAAGCGAACAGAAATAGAGTTAGTGGAGGGAAGGGGATGAGAGAGAGAGAGAGAGATTTCTGGTTCCACGGCTTCCAAGCATTCAACTGAGTCACAGAATGAACTCTTGAAAGATATGCAGAAATTCCTCTATCACATTCAGATATTACCTTATTAAGATTCTGATTTATTTCCTATTAACAGATCTTAGGAAACCATTTATGTAATGGTAAAGGCTGTTATATTTCCTTTTCTAGTTTGTCTAGCCATTAGGATCTTTCAAATAGCTGTACATTATTTCTTTTATATCTTGTAATTTCTAGTCCTATAAATCTGTAAGTATCATTCCTTTCAAATTAATAGAACCTATTAAGTCATTTCCACAGGAAGAAAGCCAATAGTTTATATATCCTTGTACGGCTAAAGGATTGAAAGTGAGACGTGGTTTTAACAAAAGTTTTCAATTAACTTTAGCAAAGTACACACCTGAATCTCGAGAACAGCTTCGCCTGTTCTTGTAGATTGTCCTCCAGCTTCTGGGACCAAATTTTTGGCTTTGTGACACTAAAATAAGCAATCATAAAAGACGTTGAAGATTTCCTTGCATGAAACATGCCGAAATCACATCAAGATTAGCTTATGCAAGTCATGTTGACATAATCATTTTGTGAGATCTGATACCTCATCAAATATGATTAGACCATCATACTGGGGTCCACACCATTGTACAAGCTGCTGCAAACGAGAACGACCTTTTTCAGAAGATGCTATGAGGCTGCTATACGTCAAGAAAACAACTCCTTCCCTAATGCCAACGGACTTTGAATCAAGCTTAGAATAAGGAAGCTTGTTCAAAGCATGCACTACAAGATAAAAAAGTATAAGAAAACCAAACTCAAAAGTCCTCTAAACCCCAAATGGTTTAGGTTAACAATAACCAAAATATTTTGACTAGTGAACCATATTATGATATCATTTTACATACATTCCTAGACAGAGAGCGAAAAAGAAAATAATACAATTAAATGAAATTATCATCTTATTACTTCATTTAACCCCTAGCAGATCCATATATATCAAGTACGAATGTACATTGACACAATTAAATTCGAAAACATCACAAGCAGAAAGTATAAAATCAAAAATTGGGGGATTGAAACTATATTTTACTTAATAAAAAGGAAAAATCAAATTAAGCCCTTGATATTGGTTGACCAAACATAGACTAAAGAGAAGGTCATCCTTGCTTATTGCTTCCATATGCAGGTTTATTATCTTTCTTCCCCTTCCTTTGGTTTCAAATGGTGAACTGGTTAAACTATTGTGTCGTTTAACATCAAACACCTTCAATTAAGATTCAAACGACCACCATACCTATCAGTCCTAAAATAGATGGAAGGACCAAATTTGTGTATTAATTTTTATTTTTTTTTATAATCGTGGATGTCCGGGCCAGCTTGCGCGCACATCGACAAACCCCAAAAGATCCTGAAGTTTACGATCGGGTACTCACCTCAGTGCCTGAGGGGATTGGAACTGATAACCATTGGGGAACAAACCCAAATTTGTGTATTAATATTATTTGCTAATTCAAGAAGTTGTTTTCAAAATATAAAACATAACATGGGCAAATCACTTGTCTTGATAAATATTGAAGTTTAAATATGTGCAACTGAATGCCCCTATCCCTCCCCAAAAAAGAAACTCTATGACGACAGATATATGGAAAGAAAGGAACATGAGAAGATAACAGCCCCAACTTCAAGGCAGTTAATAGAAAAAATTCATGTACAAAAGCAGCATGTACCTTCTATATACATTGCACCCACATCATCCAAGTCTCTCCTAGAATCAAATTTCAAGTCTGAACCAATGGAAATCCACCTGCGTAAGGACATTAGAAGAAGAAAAAATTTTGAAATCGAATTTAATTAGACACTGCATCACAACTTAGCCAATCACTGGTGCTCAACAAAATTAAGATAAGACCGTGTGACACCTAACTTGCACTAAATAATGCATCTCACAGAACACTTACAATGCTTTCGTTCTCCCTTGGTGCCAGTTCTCCCATATTAACCCTGCAATAGTTCGTCCTTTACCCACACCTGCACCATCTCCAAGAAAAAATCCAGCCCTTGCACCATTCGGAAGGTGCTGAAGATGCCTCTGTAATGGAAAAAGATAACATTGTAAACATAAATACAACATACATATATCTGTCTCTATGTGTGTCAAGTTGTAAAAGCAACCTGACAAGCATAGACCAACGTTTCAATTTGCAAGCATGACAGTGCTTTTGAATTTTCCAGGTCATCGTTAATTCTCAGATCATAAGTAGGTGCAGGAGGCTGCACTGCAGATAAGGAAGATGTCTCCACAATAGGATCTGGATGGGGAGGACCAATGGACAGTTTGGGAGGATGCTGAAAAGAAATACAGTTCAATGCAGAGTGAAGGTAGCTAGAGAAAACAGATTATTCAAGGAGGATAAGGACTCATACATAATCCATGAATGTTTCTCCCACCATTCCACCTTCATCTTCTTCACGCTCAACTTCAATGGCTACCTGAATGGCGTTAAAAGGAAAATATCAACAATTTACTGTAATTCCAAGAAAATACACTATTAAGAAAGATATACTTTAAAACAAGCAACTTCTAAACATGCAATTGATAATAAAAATAGATAAAAAAAATTCCGGATGATACTCACAAAGAACTCAACATAATATCTTCATGTGCCAAAAATGTGTTAGGAGACCCAACTTTAAGGGAACTTTTATGCAAGATCCTTTAAAACCTTGAAGCCTGAAGGATCTAGATTTTGAAGTTTCTTCTCTCCAAATTGACTGAATTAAGACACTTGCAATTTCATTTAAAATCTCTCCCATTCCCCTCGTTAAAAGGATTATGAAAAAAGGCCTCAATCACCATAGGCACAACCAATCTCACCTGTAAATGGCAAACACGTTTTTTCTTCAACTTCCAAAAGAGACAAGTCCATATTCATTAGGTCATCCTCCCTTACAGTAAATTAAGGTCTTTGAACTAACGGGTGTTTCCTGCACTAGTAATCATTTTTGACAAAGTAAAGGAGACTATTGTCGTATTACCCTGATTGTAATGCTATATCTTCTTAAGATAAGAACACTTTCGCAACTTCCCTTCAAAATTCTCTCCTCCAAACAAAAGCCATTGGAACGGAACTCAACCGGCATCATCGGACTCAGCTTTCTAATATTTTAGTTCATTTCTCTTCCGTTTTCTCCTACGAGAAATGAGATAGCGGACACTGGAAAAGCGAAGAACTAATATGGAAGCATTTTTAAGGTAACACAAAGGTTAAACTCATGCTTAGAGGGATACAAAATTCAATGAGTGTAATTAGAGTCAAATGACAAATAAGAATATACAAAAAAAAAAAATTGAACAAAATGGAGGATCTGAATAAAAACGATGAATCAGGAAAAGAAAGAGAAAGAATAGATGTTAGATCTTACAGCAAGAATGTATCTTTGTATGCACGAGTGGCAAGTACGGACGCTAATATTGTTTTATATGAGTAAAAGCTCCAGCATGTACTATTCTATTAAGATATTTTATTCCTAATATTTATTTTTCTAGCAAGGAACAGTAATTTTGCGCATTAAATGGGATCGGCAGTTGTCAAGTTACAAATTACGGTCTTTCTCAGAGATTATCTGCATTGAATATTATTTTATTTTACTTTTTATGAGGACATAGCATGCTTACCAAGTTAAACATGTAATATGTAGAAAGGAATGTCGAAGTTTATAACATGAATAAAAAGGTGTAGGGTATTGATTCATTTGAAGACACGTAATTAATGAAAACATTATTAAGCCCCTGTTTAAGCCACATTTTGAGAGAAAAAAATGTATTTTTGAATAGTGATTTTCGGAGAATGTGTGATTAAAAATGAAGAAAAAAATTTCGATTTACGTGTAATATTATTTTATTGAAAAATATGTTGTTGAAAATGAGTTTTGAAAAATGAATTTTTGATAAAATGGGGCCCAAACAAGGGCTAAAGCTCGTACGGTAAAATATCCAAGTTGCCCGTAATCTTTCCCAAATGTTTCTCAATTCCATTGAATTTAAAAAGTTTTCAGACTTGCCAATGCCAATGAACTTTCTCATATGTTTCCAAGTTGCCATTGAAATCTAAATTTTTTTCTAGTTGCCACTGAACTTACAAAAATGTTATTTCATGTGTCATTAGCTATTTCAAGAGTTAACAGACTTAACTTTCTAACGTGCAATGACAATTGAGAAATATTTGAGAAAGTAGTGGCAACTTGGAAAACGTTTAAAGTTTAATGCCAAATAGTAAACATTTGGGAAAGTTTAGTGGCAACTAGGATATTTAACTCTCACTTCTTGTATATCACATGTCAAAATATTACTATTTTCATTACAAAATCAATACTTTTTTTTTACATAAATGTGATGGGTAAAAGTCCAAATGTTAAAGCTGAAATAGAAGATGAGATCCTTGATATATATCCAATGAAATATCTCAACGAAGTATGACAAGGTTCAATCTTTGACACTGGAAAGCCAACTTTGACTAACTTTTTTTATTTTCACTTCCTCCAATGATTGAACATCTAGCTCAATTGCTAGATCAATTATTTTTGCACTGTAGACAAGGTACATCCATTGTTGGGAAATATCTAGCTATAGCAAAGTTGTGATATTTATCAATTCCCCACATTATAGCGTCTAGGTTTCTCAAAGGTTTAAATCCTGAAATCTTGCCTGACAATAATTCTGCACCTCAATCCTAACTTTTTTTTTTACCCTTTTTAACTAGGTCTCTTAACTTTAAAGTATCAATTGAGACTAACCACCAAATATGCTACAAGTAATAATCTCGCAAAACTTCACATGGACCATAGTGAAATACTCGAGACAAGAAGGTTTATCCGAATAGACATCTCAAGAATCTTAATTACTGAGATTGGAGCAAATTATTTAAGAAAATCCTCTTAGAAACAATTCATAATCAAATATCATTTAGTCTTTTCAGAAAATAGAGAGATTCCTTCAAAAGGCAATCCATTGTTATTACTTTCTAAACAGAGCACAATTGATCATTAACTAATATCAAGCATAGTCAGTAGTACACTACGTTCCTTCACTCAATAAGCCACACGTGAAATACACTTAATTGGTAATGTCCCACAAATTTTTATTAATGACACCCCATAAATGGCTATCCATTCGCTAGGGAATCCAAAATTCACATTTCCAGAAAAGAAATTCAACGGCATTCACAAAAAATAACATCAATAAGTGAGCAACCAACCTTCCAATTTCCATGTCACTACATACTTTGCTACCACTAAAAATTTAAAGCAAAAAATAGGAGAAATAAAAAGAGGAAACCTCATTGACTTCTTCAGGAGGCAGCGGCAGGTGAAGATCCGAAGAGAACTGTTGAAACTTTGACAGATCGACTGCCAGTTCAATGCCGCACTGGGGACAATTGAAGCGTGACAAACCATGGGGAACATTAAGCAAGGCCTTGCAGTGAGCGCAAGGCAGCTGTATCTTCGTCGGATCAACGCCGTATGCTGGAACATTACGCTGTTGATGGACCTGGACCTGGACCTGGTTGGGCTGCATCAGCTCAGGCGGCAGCATTTGCGGCAATTTGCAACTAGGGCAAGCGAACTCCGTCAAACCCGGGCCCACTGTCAGCACCATCTTGCATCCCGCGCAACGCACCTGGCAACCCCCTCCGTTTCCTCCGATAGATTGAGCTCGAGGTGAAGGCGGTGCCAGTAGAGGAGGCGGCGGAGGATGGATAATCGGGGGCGGCGGCGCCGATGGCTGCCCCATTTCGATTTATTCTATACTCCAAAAAATTGAAAATGTTATTGAAATTGAACAGAAAAAAACATTAATTTGAGGTGTTATTACAGTATTACAGATAATTGGAGGAATCTGATGACGAAGGAGCAAAGGGATTTCGCGGTGTGTTCGCGTTTCGACGTGCACGGTGCCGACTCTCGAGTCTTGACGCTTGATGTGCGTGCATGCGGAGTCACCTTAGTTCCAACGGATCACTTCAGTTACTATTTCTTTCTACCTATGGGCTTGGAGAATTTTCATTTGGTATAATAATTATATACTCAGTACAGTTTTATTAAATATATTGTATTAATATATTTTAATTTTTAATTTCCTCGATTTTTGCTTATTGTAACAATTATTTTCTTGACTTTTTTCATTAAATAATTATCTTCAACATTTCATTGATCTCTCGTTGTTGATGATATCCAAATATTTTGTTTTCATACTTTGAAATGGGGGAAATTATTTTTCCATACTTTAAATATATTTATTTATTTTAAATATGATTAAAAATAAATTATTTTACGTCATTTCAACGGACTGTTAGATATAAAATTATTATCATATACAAAATATGTTAATTAATGAATAATTTAAGTATAAGAATGACATGAAAAACTGTTAGGGACATAAGCGCTATAATGAGCAAAAATTAAGAAGTTCAAGTACAATTAAAATGTTGTACAAAAAATAAAAATTATGGTGTGAATATAATTAAATTTTTATATTATTTCTTTTCTTTCACCCTTTATTTTCCTTATTAGAGGGGAATTTGAATTGCAACAAATATTGCATGTTTGAGCCACATTTTTCGATGAAAATACATTTTGGAATAATATTTTTATAGAGAATGTATAGTTAAAAAATAAGAAAATATTTTGATTTTGTGTATAATATTATTTTATTGAAAAATATGTGATTATAAATAAAAAGTAAAAATGTATTTTAGAAATAATTGGCATCAAATAAGAGATAAGTTGTGCCTAATTTTTTAGTCTTGAGATTGCCCAACTATAATTGACGCAAAGAATACCGAGCTTATGTTTGTATGATTAAAATCTAAATTTTTATTAAAGTTAAAATCAATAATTAATTTTAACCACAAATTTTCATGGAACTCACAACTTTTCAAATACAAATATCATCAACTTTTATTAAAATCTGTTAAAAATTTGATTTTAATCCCTACCAAACAGAGACTACATGCCACATAAAAAAGTTATATTGTGATTTGTTTATACATTATACAGTTCGTGCAAGGCGAGGGATTACAAAAGTTGATGAGTTTTAATAATGTTTTTAGCACCATTGTTTGTATAAGTAGATAAAAAGTTGAATGCGCTATGTCTTGTAGTTGTTGACATCTGACCTTCGAGGTCGTTAAATACAGTTTGATGTATGCATAAAGCTCATGCTAATTTAAACTCGGATATTTGAGATCAACTCAAATTAGTTATTGTTGAAGTTCGATGGGAGATAATGATTGAAAATTCCTTACACGTTGTACAAATAATCAATTAACAAATGACATTTGGAAGGTCTTACATCGCGCCCACCAATTCTACCAATCAAATGTCTTCGCTTCATTCCCTAATTAGTTCATTAATTGTTGGGAACCACATGTAAGGTTAAACTCATAATAACTCGAGAGAGTCGAGCTCAGTAACCAATCCAAACATGCCATGATGTACTTTCTCAACTCGATACTGTAGTTGATAAGACAAGAAAATGAAGAATGCACGATAGTCATTCCCTATAAAAGGAATAATGAGAGTCTTGGAAGACGGGGAAAAAGAAATATTCTAAACACTTCATATTTCAAATATCTCATTTGAGAAAAAAGAGAAAACACCAGTGTTCTAAAAAGCGCGCATATGCGGGAAGCGTGATGAAAAAGTGAGAATTGATATGTCAACGACAATGTTGACTGCTTAATGCTCGCCTAAGCGCGCTTTGGCAACGCTTAAGCGCGCTTTGGCCTTGAGCCTAACCGCTATATGTTCGCCTAGGCGCGCCTCCACCTCAGGCCCAGATTTTAAGGGGAACCCAATTTTTTTGTTTTTTTAATAAAACCCACAGTCCAAACTCAGTAGTCCACTATCCCTTCAAACTTCAAAAACTCCAGACTCCAGATAACTGAGAAGACGGAAGAACGGGGAAAAAAGACTGAAGAACGACGCAAAACCTCTCAATTTCTCCGTACATCGTACTGATTTGGGTATCAGGTATGTATAAGAAATGATCAAAAGGAAATAAAGGAGCCTGAGGATGATGATTTTGTATCGGACGATACGGAGGACGAATTAGATGAAGAAGATATTGAATTGAAGTCTGATAAAGAGTTAAATTAGGTACGATTTATGCTACAAGTTATCTACGTTATGTAATTATGATTTTGAAAATTATTTTTATGTATGAATTATTAAGTAAATACAGTATTTTATAATTTTAGATATTTGGTATGTATTATTTGAATTATTGAGTTTTTTTACAATGATTAAAAATTTAAAATAAAAAACATTTTTTTACGCATAAGCTTCGCCTAGGCTCGTAAAGCTTGAAACTCGACCTCCACGCTTAGTCACGCTTTACGCTATTTAGAACATTGGAAAACACTTGTAGTTACAATTATAACTTGTAAATCATTATCAATAAAAATCTTATTTACATTTTAAGTTGACTTGAATTTTGTTCATACAATTTTTGACGTCAACAATAATAAACCAAAACAAGGAATTTAGGCCCCTAAATTATCGATATCTTGAATTATAGTAGTTTGTTTAGTAAGTTAGATTAAGCCCCCGTTTGGCATCCATTCTCTTCTCATTCTCTTTCTCATTTTTTTTCTCTTTCTTCATTTCAACCACACATTAATCAATAAAATAATATTACACATAAATCAAAAAAAATTTCTTACTTTTCAACCACACATTCTTTCCATCAATCACTATTCTAGAATTTATTCTTCACCAAAATGGGTGTCAAACACACCCTAAAAATCATGTTAACTTTACTATTACAGGGTATAAAAAGAAATTAACCCGTAACATCCCTAAACTATGAAGTAACTGTACAAACCGTGCCTAACGTTCTAAAACTGACAGTTACCCTCTCAATCTATCAATTCACTGCGCAAATCATCCTTTTTAACATGATCCATCTGCTATTGCCATTAAACCTACGTGTTCTTGTCATGTGGAATTAAAGGAAATAAAACTCGAGGAAAATATGGTGCACCCAATATCATGAACAATTGGAAGGAAAGGGAACCTCACTTTCATCCTTTCGAAATTGGAAAAACTCTCTGACTCGAGGGATATAGTAAGATCACGTATGAGCTCTATTATTTAAAGTTAATTTTCTCAAACTCATTTTCAACCATAAATTATATTAATAAAATAATTTTGCAAGTAAATTTTTAAAAAAAATTCTTATTTCTTAACCATGTATTATTCAAAAAATCATTTTTTACAAAAACTATTTTCAAAAATGGGGTCAAACAATGGCTTAACTGTGAAAACTCCTAGTTTTATCGATCTAATCTGACTTCCAACCGAAACAAGGTAAGTCTTTTCTTCTTGCGTTGCTTCCTTTTTTATTCATTTAAAAAGAAAAAATTAGGTTATTTCTTCATTTATATTAGAAGAAAACCCAACAATCATGTAAGTTTCGTTGCCGTTTCTCAGATTGTTGTGTTGAAATGAAAAGTCAATTTACGGGACCTACAATTCTCCACCACATCATAGCGAGTGATAAATAAATGACCACTTCTATATTTTCTTTTACCTTTCGATTACATTTATATACTTTCAACGTCTTCTTCGCTATCTTCGTTCATAGTTATATAATTTTATGTACTTTTGATTACAAGAGACTAAAATGAAAAATAACAAGGTTTTCTAAAAAGCGGATAATTCAAACCTGGTAAAAGAAATGAACGAGAAAAGGAAAGAAGAGCTTATCGTTCACTTGTCGTCTCTAGACTATAAGCTCTCTCTTCAACTTTTTCGTCTTCAAATCACACCTTTAATTTTTCTTCAATATTGCCTCGATGCATGGTTTCCATCCTACATGTTCAACTGTGTATAATTCTACACGTGTTATGATTCCCAAACGTATCGACGGCTCAAAATATAGCCTTTGTTTGGGCTTGCTCAAATTTTACGTTTTTAAGAAATGTGATGGAAGGTTCTCAACCCCTCATCTCGTGCTTAAAGTACCAATAATGTCCTTGAAGGTCATCCAAACTAGTCCAAACTTGGATAACAGAAATTTCCAGCTCGTACAAGCGAGATATTTGGCCTGCACTTTTTTCCTCTAATCGCATGCTTGTGCAAGCCATTTGGACTGTACAATCGAGCCAATGGTGCAGAAATCAATAAGAAAGCATTATTGGACCACTCAGCATCCACTTGCTTTTATTCACCTAAGATCATTGAATGAATAAGCTAATGAATCGAACAGAGTGACATAGAATGATTTGCATAATTGACTTAAATACTTTAAAAACAACTTCTTGTTTTCTGTAATAATTCCGTTTATAGTAAAATGAATTGTCGATCAATTTATATTATAATTGCTGGCTCGCATTTTAAAATAAAGAAAAATACAATTCATCCCCAGTCCATGTGAATGTAAATGATTGGTTAAATGATAGGTGAAATTAAATAATTTATTTAATTTCACATATCATTTAATGTCACATTAACGCCACATAAACTAGGGATGTATCCCCACTGGGGATGAATAGCATTTCTCTAAAATAAACCGTTAATTACAAGGATGCATTTAAGGTTATATGATTGGTTAATGTTGATCCCAAAAAATAAACTCAACGGATATCGGACTCACCCTTGCCACGTCAAGCAATGCGTTTATATTGGAATAGAAACGGTAGTATAGTTGGAAGGAACGCGGGAGGTGCTTTCCGGCAAGAGACACAACTGTTCAAGGTCCGGTGGTTTTATTTAAACAATCATTGCGCTATCAACAAGAGCTCGATCAATTTCCCTAAAAATGAATATCTGTTTTTCAATAGAATATGTGGAATGATAGATAAAAGAGAATATCTTGTAATGTGTTGTTATTTTAATACGGGTTGTATTATTCAAGATCAAGTTAAGCAAAGTGCATAAATGTCTTTCCCCCCCTCTCTATACAATGAGGGGTTTATTTATACTAATCTAACTGACGTGGTGACCGTTAGATCAAATCCACGTGGCGACACCCCCTAGACTGAAGCCTCACATTAATGTCCAATCTTTACAATTATTGTTTTACATAAGATCCGCCGTCCTACTTTGTAGACTGACTGTAAGTGTTATGCCCTAATCCAATCAACTTTGGACATAAACACTTTGAATATATATAATCAATGCATATATATGGCAATATCTATTATTTAATTGAATTAATATTCTAAATAATAGAATCCGTAGATTCAAGTCTTGGTGATTTGTTAATCACAAGGAGTTGTGATTGTGAGATACAAATTACATATGACTGAATCTTAAATCGTTCATGGTCGAAGTAATAACGAGATACGGATATCGTTATTACGGATAGACTATCGCGTGTGGCATTCTTACTTGTGAAGTAAGTAGCTGATCTCACAAGCTAAAGTGTGGTGACACTTGAATGAACACGTGGATGTTTTGTTATAGAACAAAACATTGGAGACCCGCTGAGAGATTCCACTTGGATAACTATCTAAGTGTTAGTGGTTAATCTCTAACGTTCGGTAGTGGGATTGGTCCTTTGACTTGAGGTCATCATAGTACCTTATATGAGGGCAGTCATACTTTGGTGATGTTGGATGTTGCTCGTCAAGGGTCGCTAATACAAAGCATCGTTCGGGTATGTCAAGAATCATATGAAGGTTGTGAATGATCAATAGAGGATTCGTCACTCTTAGATAGTAAGAGATTATGATCTACATTTTATCCGCTTAAGTTGATAATGAAATCCTTGGCCAAGGTGAACTCATAAGTCGGAAAAGAGTTTTCGACGTACATTGACTTAACAAGAGGATAAAAGATATGATCGATAATTGAGATTGACACATATCCATATCTCATAATTGATCGGATCATATTGACGAAAGGATTATAGTTTCACGGTAAACGAACAAGTTTGGTTTTGTCATGCTACGTGATATTTCCCGTCACATGTATTGCCCTGATACATTGCTAGATGTCAATCTGGGACAACGAAAATGAATTAGTGATAAATTAAAAGGGGCGTTTTAATTTATCGATTTTGATTAGATCAAAATAATAATTCACGTCGTTCGGCATCGTGATCGGAACCTAATGGGTCACACACAAAAGAGAATCAGAAGAATGAGATTTACCAATTAATTAATTGACAAGTGTTGGATAATTAATTAATTGGGTTGTTTATTAATAGGCCCGAATTAATTAATTGGATTAATTAATTCATGGACCAGATTTAATTAATTTGATTAATTAAATCTTGGACCGGTTAAGTTTAATAGATGGGCCGAGCCCATCCGGGACTTATATTAATAAGTCGTTAGGGTTTGAAAACAAGAGAGAAATTCATTATTCTTGCTAGCACAAGAAAAGAAAACCCTAGCCGTCATTCTTATTCTCTGTGTGGATCACCATTGGAGGCTGGACAATTGGACAGCTTGGATTGCAGATCGTGATCATTGAAGTTCAAGGAAAAGCAAAAGAGTTTGTGGAATTCATCAAAGGTATCATTTTCATCACGCTTTCTATCTAAACACATTGCGCATCCTCGTTTGGGAATTGAAAATTGTTTAATTTCCACGTGCATGATAAGTAAATTCCCAACAAAGGGTATCGTAGCCTACTTTGTGTTTGTTAGAAATTGTTTCGAATTATAAAATAATCAAAAAGTTGATTGTTGATATTTTTCATGTTTCTAGCAATTAAGAAAATCTGATTTTCCATATTTTAAAATCTGTTTTAAAAAAAAATGGATCAAGAACTCGCCGGCAGCAACGCCGCCAATAGTAGGCGAAGCAAGGCGAAGCGCTCAATGTCGCAAGGAAGGTGGCGACGGCGCCGCTGCCGTAGCGCCCGTCGCCAGTGTGTCTTCTTGCTAACAAGAAGAAGACCGCATTGCTTCGAGAAAGCAGCGACGATTATTGTCGCCGTCGCGACGAAATTGCAGCGGCTGGTTACAGCAGCTGTGAAGCGTCTACTGCAGCGAACGTCGCCGCTGTCATACAGCGGCGACGATCCGCCGCTCGGCCGACGGCGGGAAAAGGGCGAAATTCGAGGGTTGGGTTTTAGGGTTTCGGCCAAGTTGGATGGTGGAGGCGGGGGCCTCACGTGCAATTTATGAAATTGTAGGCCCCCGCCTGCAATTATGATTGTGGGGGTCTGATTGCAAATTTTGTTGAAGGTTCTGTCATGCAATTTTCGAAATTGAAGGGCTTCTTTTTAATTTTAAACTTGGGTCAGTTTGCAATTTTCGAAATGGTTTTGAATTAAATGTTAAAATGGTTTTAT
This sequence comes from Fraxinus americana, assembly GCA_035079005.1. Classification (NCBI taxonomy): domain Eukaryota; kingdom Viridiplantae; phylum Streptophyta; class Magnoliopsida; order Lamiales; family Oleaceae; genus Fraxinus; species Fraxinus americana. The sequence continues at coordinate 4,102,166 of CM068713.1, read as the reverse complement.
ATTAATTTTTCAAATGGGTTTGACCTAAAATATCAATTTTGACCCGTTTAAAATTTTATTTAAAAATTGACGACTTTTATATTTTAGTTAAAATTGGATTTTAACTTAAATATTAAACTTTGACCCTAAATTGAATTTTATTTTATTTAGGAGTTTTATCCTAAATTAAAATGTTAATTCATATTAAATTAAAGTTGGACTTTAATTTAATATTTAATTAAAATTTGATTTTAATTAAATTATCCACCCTAGTATATTGTTGAAATTAGAGTTGGACTCTATTTTGACATTTAATTGAAATTTGATTTCAATTAAATTGTCTCGCCCTGAATGCTTCTTAAAATTAGAGTTAGACTCTAATTTAGTATTTAATTAAGATTTGATTTTAATTAAATATGTTCGCCCTAATATCTTGGAATTAGATTTTGACTCTTATTTTGTATTTAATTAAAATTTGATTTTAATTAAATTCAACCTTATTAATTTGATTATAATTAGAGTTGAACTTTAATTTGACATTTAATTAAAATTTGATTTAAATTAAATTGTCTTGCCCTAAAATTTTATTGGAATTAGAGTTGGACTCTAATTTGGTATTTAATTAAAATTTGATTTTAATTAAATAGTCCCGCCTTATAATTGTAGAATTAGAGTTGGACTCTAATTTGATATTTAAGTGAAATTTGATTTTAATTAAATAAGCCCGCTAATTAAATTAATTAATTAATTTGATTAATTAATTATTTGATTGTTCCGATCCATTTGTCTAAATTAGTTTAGACGACTTTAATTGCTAGAAACTTGAAACATGTTTGCATATAATATTAGATATTATAGGAATGCATTTTTATGATGAATGTTTTATTAGTGGATGATTATGGACTCGACCATGTGGATGTGTTGAATGGTTAGTTTTATTCTAGTTGATTTATGGGCCTGCGAGCTCTTATTTATTTTGGACCTGCGAGTCCATTGTTATTATTTTGGGCCTGCGTGTCCAATATTATTTAGGCCTGCGTGCCAACTAGTATAGGATACAAGTTGCAGCTGGACTAATTGGAGATACAAGAACAGGAGGAGACCATAGAGATGGAGCATTGTATGAATCAATGCTAGACCCCCTAGGAACTGACCGACTAGTCTTCCTTATGGCTCGGGAAGACTAGATAGTATAAGTCCATAATCGTCCACACTATTATATGTATGTTTATTTGCATGTTAGATGTATAATAAAATATATATAATTATTACGATGAGACCTTTTGCATGCAAAACCCCTCGTTAAAATATTAAGTCAATTTGATATTTGCCTTCCATCATTATAGTGAAAAACGAGAGTCCTCAATCGATCTAAGCTTGTTGAGTACACTCAAGGCTGGTCGATTAGGGATATGTTTGACACTATGAAATATTAGATATTTCTGAATGATGGGTTTGACTTAACTAATATTTATCTTTTGTTGAGTACACTCAAGAAGATAAATTTTAGAGGCATGTTAAAATATTAAGTCATATTTATATTTGCCTTCCATCATTATAGTGAAAAACGAGAGTCCTAAATCGATCTTAGCTTGTTGAGTACACTCAAGGCTGGTCCATTAGGAATATGTTTGACACTATGAAATATTAGATATTTCTGAATGATGGGTTTGACTTAACTAATATTTATCTCTTGTTGAGTACACTCAAGGAGATAAATCTTAGAGGCATGTTAAGCTAACACATAAGATGTGTGAAGACAAAGAGTTGTCAGCTTAATGATCTGGGAGTTGTATGGAGATACAATTGATAATAGTATCTATCCAAATGTTTTATTAAAGTTTGTTGAGTACACTCAAGGTTTTAATATAACAAATGGGATCCTAGCCCACTGGGAATCAAGTACGGATTCCATAAATTTATGTGAGAGGGTCATAAATTTGAGTTAAACAGTGGGAGCGAAATTAATTTAATAAAAGGCCATGTTAAATTAATTCATGCATTATATATATTATTTCTTTTACTTTTCGTCGTTTACATTTATTGAATCATGAGTAACCATATGTAAGAGGCATATTGTATGCCAACAACCAAAGCAAATTTTCTTGATTGACGCTGCAATCTGAGAATTGTTCTCAGGCATGAAAAATTGGTTGTGTCCTTGAGTAGTCATTTCTAGAGACACCTGTTGATGACTCGATAAAAGAAGAGGTGGCTGCTATAATAGACACAGTGATGACGATAGTACTACAACATATGTGATGTTTGTAACTATGTCACCTGAGTTACAGAGCAACATAAGAGTATAGATGCTAACACATGAATTTTCATCTCAATGTGTTGAATGATGAACAATCATACAAGGAAATATATGATATTTCCCAGCAACTATACCGGTGCATAATGGCAGAAGAATCTTCAGTCGGTGCTCGTGTCTTTGAAGATGCAGATCGCTTTGAGAAGTCGTATTAATTGCGTTCAGTCATGAACAATGAACTAAGTATAGACTTGGTTCTGCAATCTCTGTCAGAGAGTTATTCATAACTAATTATGAATTTAACATGAATAAACTCGAAACACACTCATTGAGTTGCTGAACATGCTTAAAACTGTTAAGTCCAACATCTGTATTTGTAGTGGACAAATTCTTAGTCATAGATTCCTCTAAGGAAGTCTAAAGGATGCTTTAGGAAAGCAACCAAGATGACTAAGACAGTTAAAGCGAATAAGGACAATACCAAATCTGATGATCCTTATTATCATTTTGGAATGATGGGTCATTAGAAATGAAATTGCGAGGCTTAAATCTACTTCATTAGTTTCATGGGTATTAGATACTAGATATAGATTTCATATTTGTATAAATATGCAGAAACTAAATAAAAGTAGATCACTGCAGAATGGAGAAGTTGACCTACACGTTGAAAATGAGCAAAAGTTGTTGCATTGCCTGTAGAAGCATATTTCCTGCCATTGCCTTTAGGCTCGATATTAGAATTAGAGAAATGTTAATTTTGTTCTTACCATTACCAAGGGCATTAAATAAATTTCATGTTTTGACATGAATTATTTTAATGTTAAGGACAATTGTTGTTCTCTCTCATCTTGATAAGATTTTAATGGTTATGGTAAATTACAAAATGACATTTATATTCTAAATGTTGAGTGTTCTATAATGAGTATAGAAATTGAAAGGCATAAAAATGATAATCTGAATAACACCTATATCTGGCATTGCAGATTTGGTCACATAAATGAGAATGCAATTCCAAACTTACATGGAGATGTATATTTGGGTCAAATAATTTTGAATCATTTGACATATGCGAATCATGTCTGTAAGACACTGTGACCAAATCTCCTTTTACTTGAAAAAGGAAAATGATCTGCACAATTATTAAGTCTAATACATAGTGATGTATGTAGACCTATATCAGTTAATGTCAGGTGAAGTTTATCTTATTTCATCACATTTACTAATGACCATTTCAGAAATGATCATGTATATTTGATGAAATTCAAGCATGAATCTCTTGAAATGTTCAAGGGATTCAAACTAAAAGTTGATAAACAAATAGGTAAACATATTCTTACACTAAGACTTGTTCGAGGTAAAGAATATCTAAAATGGAGAATTTTAGATTATCTAAAAGAGAATTAGATTCTCACGCAGTGGATTCCTCCACATACATTGCAACATAATGGTGCATCTGAAATGAGGAATCGTGCACTATTAGATATAGTGCAATAGAGAACCAGCCATGCTAACATTCAAAAGTCATTTTGAAGTCATGCACTGATTGATACGTGCTGCGTACTAAATCGTGTCTCATCTAAATCGGTTGACAAAATTTCATACGAGTTATGGAAATGCCCAACTTATCTCATATGGAAGTTTGGGCTGTGATGCTTATGTGAAGCATATTGGATCAGATAAGTTTGAAACTAGATCCGTTAAATACATATTTGTGGATATCCAATAATTAATTGGATATCAATTCTATAATCTCGTTGAGAAGAAGATGTTCATCTCAAAACATGTCATACTCTTAGAGAAAGTGTTTACTCTAAGAGAGACAGTGGGAGTAGAATAAATCTTGAAAGAGTTCAAGAGTCCACGGATATAATTGGCCGAATATATGAACCTGAGTCTTATCCCACACCAGCTGAGGGACATACTCTTGATCAGAAGTGGAGACTTCGAGGACACGTTAGCTCAGTGTAAATCTTGTAGGATCATTTGACCTCCTAGAAGGTACGAATCCATGATTGCTAATCAAGGATAATGAACCTACTAATTACATAGAAATAAAGTCAAGTGTTGACTTCAAGAGATGGACTTGTTGTATGTAACCGAGGTTTGACCTTGGTCGACTTGCCTAATGGATCAGAACCCATAGGTTGTAAATGAGTTTACAAGAAAATGTCAATATGGATTGAAACAAGCCTCTTGGAGCTAGAATCTTCGATTTGATACAAAAGTCAAAATGTTTGATTTTATCAAAAATGAAGATGAAATGTGCGTTTACAAGAAGATAGTGGGAGCATTGTCGCATTCCTGATATTATATGTATGAGACATATTACAGGAAACGACGTCTCTATATTTCAATTGTTGAAATTATGGTTGTCAAATAATTTCTCCGTGATGGATGTGAGAGAAGCAAGTTGATCTATAGAGATAGATCTAGAAGGTTACTTAACTCATCCCAATCTATACAGATAAAATCTCGAGAAGATTTTATATGGAGAAAATGAACTGAGAGTTCATGGATAGAATGATGCTAACTTCTAGTCAGACTAGAATAATAGCACATCTCAAATAGGATATTGGTTTACTCTTAAGCGGTGTGTTGGAAATGTTCCAAATAACCGTTAATTCAATAATGGAAGCCTTATACATCATTGCTTTACAAAGCAACAAAAGTTGTGGTCTAGATCAGGGAGTTCATTACTGAACTTAGAGTAGTTCCTAACATTGTTGATCACACGCTTATGCATTGTGATACAATGGAGCCATCGTGCAAGCGAAGGAACTAAGGTCTCATCAATGATCTAAACATATGTTAAGGCAAAGAAGTTATCTCATTGAAAAGATAATACAAACAAATGACGTAAATAAAGAACGAATTCCCACAAGTTATTAAATTGCAGATCCACTGACAAAGAGTTGTCGCAGTATAAACATGATCGTCATGTAGACTCTTATGGTATATGATACATAAGTGATTGGATCTAGTGCAAGTGGGAGTTTGTAAGTGTTATGCCCTAGTCCAATCAACTTTGGACATAAACACTTTGAATATATATAATCAATGCATATATATGGCAATATCTATTATTTAATTGAATTAATATTCTAAATAATAGAATCCGTAGATTCAAGTCTTGGTGATTTGTTAATCACAAGGAGTTGTGATTGTGAGATACAAATTACATATGACTGAATCTTAAATCGTTCATGGTCGAAGTAATAACGAGATACGGATATCGTTATTACGGATAGACTATCGCGTGTGGCATTCTTACTTGTGAAGTAAGTAGCTGATCTCACAAGCTAAAGTGTGGTGACACTTGAATGAACACGTGGATGTTTTGTTATAGAACAAAACATTGGAGACCCGCTGAGAGATTCCACTTGGATAACTATCTAAGTGTTAGTGGTTAATCTCTAACGTTCGGTAGTGGGATTGGTCCTTTGACTTGAGGTCATCATAGTACCTTATATGAGGGCAGTCATACTTTGGTGATGTTGGATGTTGCTCTGTCAAGGGTCGCTAATACAGCATCGTTCGGGTATGTCAAGAATCATATGAAGGTTGTGAATGATCAATAGAGGATTCGTCACTCTTAGATAGTAAGAGATTATGATCTACATTTTATCCGCTAAGTTGATAATGAAATCCTTGACCAAGGTGAACTCATAAGTCGGAAAAGAGTTTTCGACGTACCTTGACTTAACAGGAGGATAAAAGATATGATCGATAATTGAGATTGACACATATCCATATCTCATAATTGATCGGATCATATTGACGAAAGGATTATAGTTTCACGGTAAACGAACAAGTTTGGTTTTGTCATGCTACGTGATATTTCCCGTCACATGTATTGCCTTGATACATTGCTAGATGTCAATCCGGGACAACGAAAATGAATTAGTGATAAATTAAAAGGGGCGTTTTAATTTATTGATTTTGATTAGATCAAAATAATAATTCACGTCGTTCGGCATCGTGATCGGGAACCTAATGGGTCACACACAAAAGAGAATCAGAAGAATGAGATTTACCAATTAATTAATTGACAAGTGTTGGATAATTAATTAATTGGGTTGTTTATTAATAGGCCCGAATTAATTAATTGGATTAATTAATTCATGGACCAGATTTAATTAATTTGATTAATTAAATCTTGGACCGGGTTAAGTTTAATAGATGGGCCGAGCCCATCTGGACTTATATTAATAAGCTGTTAGGGTTTGAAAAACAGTAGAGAAATTCATTATTCTTGCTAGCACGAGAAAAGAAAACCCTAGCCGTCATTCTTATTCTCTGTGTGGATCACCATTGGAGGCTGGACAATTGGACAGCTTGGATTGCAGATCGTGATCATTGAAGTTCAAGGAAAAGCAAAAGAGTTTGTGGAATTCATCAAAGGTATCATTTTCATCACAGTTTCTATCTAAACACATTGCAGATCCTCGTTTGGGAATTGAAAATTGTTTAATTTCCGCTGTGCATGATAAGTAAATTCCCAACAGTGGTATCAGAGCCTACTTTGTGTTTGTTAGAAATTGTTTCGAATTATAAAATAATCAAAAAGTTGATTGTTGATATTTTTCATGTTTCTAGCAATTAAGAAAATCTGATTTTCCATATTTTAAAATCTGTTTAAAAAAAAAAAAAAAAAAATATGGATCAAGAACTCGCCGGCAGCAACGCCGCCACGAGGCAAGAAGCAGCAGCTACTCGCCATGGACGAGGAAGGTGGCGACGGCGCCAGCGCGTAGCGACGCCCGTCGCCAGTCTTCTTCTTGCTAACGACCGGCCATTGTTTCGAGGAAAGCGGCGATTGTCGCCACGACGAAATTGCGCTTCGCGGCTAACGTTACGGCTGTGCCAGCTCTTTACAGCGAACGTCGCCGTCACATATCTGGCGGCGACGATCCGCCGCTCGGCCGACGGCGGGAAAAGGGCGAAATTCGAGGGTTGGGTTTTAGGGTTTCGGCCAAGTTGGATGGTGGAGGCGGGGGCCTCACGTGCAATTTATGAAATTGTAGGCCCCCGCCTGCAATTATGATTGTGGGGGTCTGATTGCAAATTTTGTTGAAGGTTCTGTCATGCAATTTTCGAAATTGAAGGGCTTCTTTTTAATTTTAAACTTGGGTCAGTTTGCAATTTTCGAAATGGTTTTGAATTAAATGTTAAAATGGTTTTATATTAATTTTTCAAATGGGTTTGACCTAAAATATCAATTTTGACCCGTTTAAAATTTTATTTAAAAATTGACGACTTTTATATTTTAGTTAAAATTGGATTTTAACTTAAATATTAAACTTTGACCCTAAATTGAATTTTATTTTATTTAGGAGTTTTATCCTAAATTAAAATGTTAATTCATATTAAATTAAAGTTGGACTTTAATTTAATATTTAATTAAAATTTGATTTTAATTAAATTATCCACCCTAGTATATTGTTGAAATTAGAGTTGGACTCTATTTTGACATTTAATTGAAATTTGATTTCAATTAAATTGTCTCGCCCTGAATGCTTCTTAAAATTAGAGTTAGACTCTAATTTAGTATTTAATTAAGATTTGATTTTAATTAAATATGTTCGCCCTAATATCTTGGAATTAGATTTTGACTCTTATTTTGTATTTAATTAAAATTTGATTTTAATTAAATTCAACCTTATTAATTTGATTATAATTAGAGTTGAACTTTAATTTGACATTTAATTAAAATTTGATTTAAATTAAATTGTCTTGCCCTAAAATTTTATTGGAATTAGAGTTGGACTCTAATTTGGTATTTAATTAAAATTTGATTTTAATTAAATAGTCCCGCCTTATAATTGTAGAATTAGAGTTGGACTCTAATTTGATATTTAAGTGAAATTTGATTTTAATTAAATAAGCCCGCTAATTAAATTAATTAATTAATTTGATTAATTAATTATTTGATTGTTCCGATCCATTTGTCTAAATTAGTTTAGACGACTTTAATTGCTAGAAACTTGAAACATGTTTGCATATAATATTAGATATTATAGGAATGCATTTTTATGATGAATGTTTTATTAGTGGATGATTATGGACTCGACCATGTGGATGTGTTGAATGGTTAGTTTTATTCTAGTTGATTTATGGGCCTGCGAGCTCTTATTTATTTTGGACCTGCGAGTCCATTGTTATTATTTTGGGCCTGCGTGTCCAATATTATTTAGGCCTGCGTGCCAACTAGTATAGGATACAAGTTGCAGCTGGACTAATTGGAGATACAAGAACAGGAGGAGACCATAGAGATGGAGCATTGTATGAATCAATGCTAGACCCCCTAGGAACTGACCGACTAGTCTTCCTTATGGCTCGGGAAGACTAGATAGTATAAGTCCATAATCGTCCACACTATTATATGTATGTTTATTTGCATGTTAGATGTATAATAAAATATATATAATTATTACGATGAGACCTTTTGCATGCAAAACCCCTCGTTAAAATATTAAGTCAATTTGATATTTGCCTTCCATCATTATAGTGAAAAACGAGAGTCCTCAATCGATCTAAGCTTGTTGAGTACACTCAAGGCTGGTCGATTAGGGATATGTTTGACACTATGAAATATTAGATATTTATGAATGATGGGTTTGACTTAACTAATATTTATCTTTTGTTGAGTACACTCAAGAAGATAAATTTTAGAGGCATGTTAAAATATTAAGTCATATTTATATTTGCCTTCCATCATTATAGTGAAAAACGAGAGTCCTAAATCGATCTTAGCTTGTTGAGTACACTCAAGGCTGGTCCATTAGGAATATGTTTGACACTATGAAATATTAGATATTTCTGAATGATGGGTTTGACTTAACTAATATTTATCTCTTGTTGAGTACACTCAAGGAGATAAATCTTAGAGGCATGTTAAGCTAACACATAAGATGTGTGAAGACAAAGAGTTGTCAGCTTAATGATCTGGGAGTTGTATGGAGATACAATTGATAATAGTATCTATCCAAATGTTTTATTAAAGTTTGTTGAGTACACTCAAGGTTTTAATATAACAAATGGGATCCTAGCCCACTGGGAATCAAGTACGGATTCCATAAATTTATGTGAGAGGGTCATAAATTTGAGTTAAACAGTGGGAGCGAAATTAATTTAATAAAAGGCCATGTTAAATTAATTCATGCATTATATATATTATTTCTTTTACTTTTCGTCGTTTACATTTATTGAATCATGAGTAACCATATGTAAGAGGCATATTGTATGCCAACAACCAAAGCAAATTTTCTTGATTGACGCTGCAATCTGAGAATTGTTCTCAGGCATGAAAAATTGGTTGTGTCCTTGAGTAGTCATTTCTAGAGACACCTGTTGATGACTCGATAAAAGAAGAGGTGGCTGCTATAATAGACACAGTGATGACGATAGTACTACAACATATGTGATGTTTGTAACTATGTCACCTGAGTTACAGAGCAACATAAGAGTATAGATGCTAACACATGAATTTTCATCTCAATGTGTTGAATGATGAACAATCATACAAGGAAATATATGATATTTCCCAGCAACTATACCGGTGCATAATGGCAGAAGAATCTTCAGTCGGTGCTCGTGTGCTGAAGATGCAGACTGCTTTGAGAAGTCGTATTAATTGCGTTCAGTCATGAACAATGAACTAAGTATAGACTTGGTTCTGCAATCTCTGTCAGAGAGTTATTCATAACTAATTATGAATTTAACATGAATAAACTCGAAACACACTCATTGAGTTGCTGAACATGTTTAAAACTGTTAAGTCCAACATCTGTATTTGTAGTGGACAAATTCTTAGTCATAGATTCCTCTAAGGAAGTCTAAAGGATGCTTTAGGAAAGCAACCAAGATGACTAAGACAGTTAAAGCGAATAAGGACAATACCAAATCTGATGATCCTTATTATCATTTTGGAATGATGGGTCATTAGAAATGAAATTGCGAGGCTTAAATCTACTTCATTAGTTTCATGGGTATTAGATACTAGATATAGATTTCATATTTGTATAAATATGCAGAAACTAAATAAAAGTAGATCACTGCAGAATGGAGAAGTTGACCTACACGTTGAAAATGAGCAAAAGTTGTTGCATTGCCTGTAGAAGCATATTTCCTGCCATTGCCTTTAGGCTCGATATTAGAATTAGAGAAATGTTAATTTTGTTCTTACCATTACCAAGGGCATTAAATAAATTTCATGTTTTGACATGAATTATTTTAATGTTAAGGACAATTGTTGTTCTCTCTCATCTTGATAAGATTTTAATGGTTATGGTAAATTACAAAATGACATTTATATTCTAAATGTTGAGTGTTCTATAATGAGTATAGAAATTGAAAGGCATAAAAATGATAATCTGAATAACACCTATATCTGGCATTGCAGATTTGGTAACATAAATGAGAATGCAATTCCAAACTTACATGGAGATGTATATTTGGGTCAAATAATTTTGAATCATTTGACATATGCGAATCATGTCTCAGAAGACATCATGACCAAATCTCCTTTTACTTGAAAAAGGAAAATGATCTCGCACAATTATTAAGTCTAATACATAGTGATGTATGTAGACCTATATCGATTAATGTCGGTGAAGTTTATCTTATTTCATCACATTTACTAATGACCATTTCAGAAATGATCATGTATATTTGATGAAATTCAAGCATGAATCTCTTGAAATGTTCAAGGGATTCAAACTAAAAGTTGATAAACAAATAGGTAAACATATTCTTACACTAAGACTTGTTCGAGGTAAAGAATATCTAAAATGGAGAATTTTAGATTATCTAAAAGAGAATTAGATTCTCACGCAATGGATTCCTCCACATACATTGCAACATAATGGTGCATCTGAAATGAGGAATCGTGCACTATTAGATATAGTGCAATAGAGAACCAGCCATGCTAACATTCAAAAGTCATTTTGAAGTCATGCACTGATTGATACGTGCTGCGTACTAAATCGTGTCTCATCTAAATCGGTTGACAAAATTTCATACGAGTTATGGAAATGCCCAACTTATCTCATATGGAAGTTTGGCGTGATGCTTATGTGAAGCATATTGGATCAGATAAGTTTGAAACTAGATCCGTTAAATACATATTTGTGGATATCCAATAATTAATTGGATATCAATTCTATAATCTCGTTGAGAAGAAGATGTTCATCTCAAAACATGTCATACTCTTAGAGAAAGTGTTTACTCTAAGAGAGACAGTGGGAGTAGAATAAATCTTGAAAGAGTTCAAGAGTCCACGGATATAATTGGCCGAATATATGAACCTGAGTCTTATCCCACACCAGCTGAGGGACATACTCTTGATCAGGAAGTGGAGACTTCTGAGGACACGTTAGCTCAGTGTAAATCTTGTAGGATCATTTGACCTCCTAGAAGGTACGAATCCATGATTGCTAATCAAGGATAATGAACCTACTAATTACATAGAAATAAAGTCAAGTGTTGACTTCAAGAGATGGACTTGTTGTATGTAACCGAGGTTTGACCTTGGTCGACTTGCCTAATGGATCAGAACCCATAGGTTGTAAATGAGTTTACAAGAAAATGTCAATATGGATTGAAACAAGCCTCTTGGAGCTAGAATCTTCGATTTGATACAAAAGTCAAAATGTTTGATTTTATCAAAAATGAAGATGAAATGTGCGTTTACAAGAAGATAGTGGGAGCATTGTCGCATTCCTGATATTATATGTATGAGACATATTACAGGAAACGACGTCTCTATATTTCAATTGTTGAAATTATGGTTGTCAAATAATTTCTCCGTGATGGATGTGAGAGAAGCAAGTTGATCTATAGAGATAGATCTAGAAGGTTACTTAACTCATCCCAATCTATACAGATAAAATCTCGAGAAGATTTTATATGGAGAAAATGAACTGAGAGTTCATGGATAGAATGATGCTAACTTCTAGTCAGACTAGAATAATAGCACATCTCAAATAGGATATTGGTTTACTCTTAAGCGGTGTGTTGGAAATGTTCCAAATAACCGTTAATTCAATAATGGAAGCCTTATACATCATTGCTTTACAAAGCAACAAAAGTTGTGGTCTAGATCAGGGAGTTCATTACTGAACTTAGAGTAGTTCCTAACATTGTTGATCACACGCTTATGCATTGTGATACAATGGAGCCATCGTGCAAGCGAAGGAACTAAGGTCTCATCAATGATCTAAACATATGTTAAGGCAGTGTTATCTCATTGAAAAGATAATACAAACAAATGACGTAAATAAAGAACGAATTCCCACAAGTTATTAAATTGCAGATCCACTGACAAAGAGTTGTCGCAGTATAAACATGATCGTCATGTAGACTCTTATGGTATATGATACATAAGTGATTGGATCTAGTGCAAGTGGGAGTTTGTAAGTGTTATGCCCTAGTCCAATCAACTTTGGACATAAACACTTTGAATATATATAATCAATGCATATATATATGGCAATATCTATTATTTAATTGAATTAATATTCTAAATAATAGAATCCGTAGATTCAAGTCTTGGTGATTTGTTAATCACAAGGAGTTGTGATTGTGAGATACAAATTACATATGACTGAATCTTAAATCGTTCATGGTCGAAGTAATAACGAGATACGGATATCGTTATTACGGATAGACTATCGCGTGTGGCATTCTTACTTGTGAAGTAAGTAGCTGATCTCACAAGCTAAAGTGTGGTGACACTTGAATGAACACGTGGATGTTTTGTTATAGAACAAAACATTGGAGACCCGCTGAGAGATTCCACTTGGATAACTATCTAAGTGTTAGTGGTTAATCTCTAACGTTCGGTAGTGGGATTGGTCCTTTGACTTGAGGTCATCATAGTACCTTATATGAGGGCAGTCATACTTTGGTGATGTTGGATGTTGCTCTGTCAAGGGTCGCTAATACAGCATCGTTCGGGTATGTCAAGAATCATATGAAGGTTGTGAATGATCAATAGAGGATTCGTCACTCTTAGATAGTAAGAGATTATGATCTACATTTTATCCAGTTAAGTTGATAATGAAATCCTTGACCAAGGTGAACTCATAAGTCGGAAAAGAGTTTTCGACGTACATTGACTTAACAGTAGGATAAAAGATATGATCGATAATTGAGATTGACACATATCCATATCTCATAATTGATCGGATCATATTGACGAAAGGATTATAGTTTCACGGTAAACGAACAAGTTTGGTTTTGTCATGCTACGTGATATTTCCCGTCACATGTATTGCCCAGATACATTGCTAGATGTCAATCTGGGACAACGAAAATGAATTAGTGATAAATTAAAAGGGGCGTTTTAATTTATTGATTTTGATTAGATCAAAATAATAATTCACGTCGTTCGGCATCGTGATCGGGAACCTAATGGGTCACACACAAAAGAGAATCAGAAGAATGAGATTTACCAATTAATTAATTGACAAGTGTTGGATAATTAATTAATTGGGTTGTTTATTAATAGGCCCGAATTAATTAATTGGATTAATTAATTCATGGATCAGATTTAATTAATTTGATTAATTAAATCTTGGACCGGGTTAAGTTTAATAGATGGGCCGAGCCCATCTGGACTTATATTAATAAGCTGTTAGGGTTTGAAAAACAGTAGAGAAATTCATTATTCTTGCTAGCACGAGAAAAGAAAACCCTAGCCGTCATTCTTATTCTCTGTGTGGATCACCATTGGAGGCTGGACAATTGGACAGCTTGGATTGCAGATCGTGATCATTGAAGTTCAAGGAAAAGCAAAAGAGTTTGTGGAATTCATCAAAGGTATCATTTTCATCACAGTTTCTATCTAAACACATTGCAGATCCTCGTTTGGGAATTGAAAATTGTTTAATTTCCGCTGTGCATGATAAATAAATTCCCAACACTGACTCACTGACACACACTAATGCTACAGACACTGTATGGCAGATGTCACGTCAATCAGTTTTAAGAGATCTTCAAATCTGCGATGAGGAAACGTCTGCGTTAAGGTTCAGTACTTCGGTCTTAAGGAGCCTCTGCATCTGCATGAAGGGGCTTCGGACATAGGAGCTTCTGCCTTTGAACGAAGGAACCCCGGACTTAGAAGCCTCCGTCTTTGAATGAAGGAGCTTCGGACTCAGAAGCTTCTGTTGACCTTGCTTGTGTTAGCTTTCCCATTGATTTTTCAACTAGCTTTCTGTTTACTTGATTAAAGGGAATACGTAGCTGTCCACGCGGACTGCTGACCTGGAACTTCCAATTCTGGGGGGTAACAGTGAATGATCTTGATAATCATATGAATTCAGTTTCAGATAAAATCATCATTTGAAGGCAAACTAAGTGTTGGGAGGAGATCAACAGATTAGCTCAAGATCAAACAAATAAATGTAAGCCAAAAATAACAACAATTAGAAACTGAAAGCTTAAGAACATTAAACAGCAAACTCGAACAAGAAATCAGCTTAAAAAATGACTGAAAAACAATGAACAGAAACTCATCTTCATTATAAAAGCCCACAGGCTAAAGTTTCATACAATCATTGCCTCAATCACACAAGAATGAACACCACTATGTTCGAATCAAAACTCAAGTTAAAGATTACAAGGATCGACACTCAGACAAGCCCAATAATATCACAGATTCAAGTTCTCTCTTCAACCGTACACTATAGTTCACACAAGAACAGATTCTACTCAAGGAAATCACTAAAGATTACACATTATTGAGAGAAAATAAGAAATCAAATGAGAAGATTTGATTTCTACAGTGAAGAAGAGAAAACTCAAGAGAACGGCGCAATAGTGAGAGTATGTAAGACTCTCGAAGAAGCAGAACACGAACTCAAACCCTAGAAGCCCATTTAAATAGGTCACACAACAGTAGTCAATCCAACGGCGTTGGAGGAGGCACGTGGTAACTCCATAGGCGTTCATTTCATCAGGTAAGTGAGAAACACGATTTCAACTTCACAGTCCACGTTTTCTAGCACCAAAGCACCGAACAGAATAAACAAGTAAGCTGGGCCTCCATTGATTTCCAATTGGGCCAGTTCAATAGGCCCAATGGGCACTCGCATCATTGTGTCAATTTATTCCCTTCACTAAGGTATAATAAAAAATTCTCATTCCTATAAAAATATGGTGAACAGATAGTCTAAAAATTCCTTAAAATTTTACACCTTGTTTGATCCACATTCTTACAAATTTTTTTTTCATAACTCATTTTTAACCATACATTCTTTAATAAAATAATATTACATGCAAATTCAAAACTTTTCTTTATTTTTTAACCATATATTTTCAATCAAATCACTATTTAAAATGCATTCCCCACTCAATAATGTGCATCAAACAATGTTTTAATTCCATTTTTCAACAATCACCTCAACAAAGTGTTTCATTTATAATCTTGGTCCCTCTCAAGCAATACTATGCTATGTTTTCCTTGAGTAATAATACCTAACCATCTTTTGTGATTCAATGTGTGCTTGATGGATATTATTGAAAAAATTATGTATTTTAAATAGTGATATGATGAGAAATATGTAGTTAAAAAGTAAGGAAACGTTATTGATATGATAAAAAATATTCTTTTATTGAAGAATGTGTAGTTGAAAATAAATTTTGAAATAATATATTTTTGAAGAATGTATGTCAAACAGGGGCTCAAGAAGGATCACACATGCACTCCATTAAGCCCCGCTCATTCACAGCATATTGAAGGGTGCTCTGGGCCTTATGAGTCAACCACACATCTCAGTCCAATGTTTTTTATTTGAATAATGCTCATTGTACAAAAGTGGGTGACAAAATCAGATGACAAAATGACGTGGACGGTTGAGATGAAAGGAGCACCAATTGTGTGAACCCGTTTTCATTACCATTATGTGAACCCGTTTTGTGACTGGGATTCGAATCTGAGGCGAAAGCACCGATGAATCTTCATCGTAGCACTCCAGCGTAGAGGAACACAGCAAAAATTCTAGCATTGAAGGTAGCGAAAAAGCTGAGGCGAACTCACTGGCGTAGAGGAACCCAGCAAAAATTTCAGCATTTATATAGTATCTGCTTTTTGAATGCTGTCAATGTTTTGTTTCTCAATTATTAACGACTGCAAATGTTACTCGGTACTACTTGTTCAGTTGCCTTGGAATTATACAATTTGTATTGAACTTGGCCTCTTGCAATCAAGATTTTTAGTTTTATTTTTAATCTGAACTGGACCATCGATGATTCATGCTCTCATTGGAAGTTTAATTAATTACACACGTCTCCTTTGTTGTTTGTCTTGGCTTGTTTGCTTATATATGCAATTTGGCTAGCGAGTTTTCACTGATCTTTGGTTCAAATCTTCTTTCTTTAAGTTACAGATCTCACTGTATATTGTGTGTTGCAGGTCCAGGTTTTGTCCAACACTTTAATGGTAATATTACTCGATGGAAGCGAGATTTTTCTACTGATTTTTTCCGTGGATACCGCGTTGATATTGATATGCGGAGCGGGCCAAACGCACAGCTGATTGACCGCCGTAGATGGGGATGATGCCGGAGGTGAGACTGTCGAATCTGAGCGGTCGCCGGATGTTAGTAGGCTACCTCAGGTTAACGCTCTGGGAGGAAGGAGATGGGTTGGAAGAGATGCCGGAGGTTAACGCGAAATTGGGATTTAAATTTTTTTTTTTAATATTGCCACGTCACTTTTTAACCCGGTTTTGTCAACCCGCTTTGTACGTATAGCGCGATTGTTTTTATTTATAGTTCTTCACCATAGAGAGAGCAGTCAAAGGTAAGGGTTTGTAATGATTAAAGTGGTTATATAATATTATCTTTACCCACTTGGAAATGAAATTTTACGGAAAGTATACTAAAGATTAAAGAGCACTGAACACAACCCAAAAATCAAAAACCAGTAAAGAAAAGTAGATGTGTCAAAATGAAAAGAAACGTGCTATTCGTACCGGGGGAGTGTACAACCCCCCTACCGGCCCCTCACATGAGGGGGGGCCCACAAAAAATTGTGGGCCCCCCCTCATGTGAGGGGCCGGTAGGGGGGTTGTACACCCCCCCCCCCCGGTACAAGAAGCATAAATCAAATGAAAAAGATAAAGCAAAACATGACGAGGTGATATGTAGTTTTGTTCAGCCCTTCAACTGGTTGAACGATAAAAGAGTTTTTCTTCTTCTTCGGGATGTGATAAAGTTGAAGGAATCATATAATGGAGCCCATTGCAAATATGAAACCACTAAATAATTGTATTATTTGTGACACTTATTGAGTAATAAAAGTTTAAGATTATAAGATCTTTATATTAAAAAATTGTTTCATAATATAAACATGATTTTCTTATTGTTCTGCTTTTATGTAAGGCTCTTTGTTCTTGTTTTCGAGTATGAAATTAACTGTGCATTCACACTCAGCTTATGTTTGGTTCGGATTAAAATCTGATTTTAATCCAAATCAAAGTCAAACAATCAATATTAACCACATCTTTCATGGGTCCCACAACTTTTCAACCACACATTTCAAAAATTTCTATCACAATCTACTAAAAATCAAATTTTAATCTCCACCAAACACTCTCTTAATATAGTTTACACTTGATTAATGATATATATATACGATGATTACTTGGTGGAGGCTCAATCTTGAAGTTATTTCATCGAGTTAAATTAGGGGCCCCGAATATGAAAACTTGCATGTCACTTATTTTAGAATATATGTAAAAGTTGTTACACTAAATTGAACAAGATTAAATAAGATAACAAAATAATACGCTATTATATACATAAATGTGCTACTTCTTACATATACTCGATGTACTTCTATCAAGAAGAACACGAACACAAGATTAACAATATCTTTAATTCCCAAAATTGCCAACTAAAAACGATGACATATTGCAAGAGAATTCAATAATTTATAAACTCTAATAACAAACAACTTAAGGCCATGTTTGATTCAACTTAAAAAATTATTAAAATTTTAAGTTAAAATTGACAATTAATTTTAACTACATATTTCATGAGAACAAATTTTCAACCACACATTCGATCAACTTTTATCAAAATTTACTAAGTCCCTATTTGACAACCATACTTTTTGGAAGAAAATAGTGTTGAATAGTAATTTTTAGGAGAATACGTGGTAAAAAAATAGAGATTTTTTTTATTTAGGTGAAAAATATTTTATTGTGTGAATGTATTAAAATTTGGGCGTGACCCGAATTCTTTGTTAAAGATAATTGAGAATTCTAATTAAAGTGCACATTAATTAGAATCCTAGTTGGAATGCAATTGTGAAATTCTATTAAACTTTCCTTAGCAAATTCTAATTAAATTTCTATTGTTGAGAGTGAAAACTTGTGTTGGGCTTGAATACGAATTTGGAATGAAGAAAAACATTATTGGAAGGAATTTGAGTTGGAGATGAAGCGCCTAGGCGCCGACCGTTGTAAATAAAACAACAAGACTGGGGCCGTGGCGCGGGGCCGCGACTCTCGTAGAGTGGCGCTGCGGCGTCACTTGTCCCGTCCTCTTCATTATTTTGGTCTCATTTTTCATTTTGGACTCCTTTTTTGCATTCTACTTCGTATACAATTCTACTATTTGGGTTTGGACGTCCCTATTTGTTCCCTATATACAGTTAGCTTTTCATTATGATTTAGTGAAAATTTAGAAATATTGTAAACACATAATTTTTGTATTTTTTCTCCATATTATAATAAAATTTCAATTCTCTACAAAACTATATTGTTCCCGTGATCATTTACTTCAAATTGTGACTTAATCTTTTATTTTTTCATAGCAAATCGGTATTAAAGCATTCCAGCACACAACAGAATGTATGATTGAAAATAAACATATGGAAAAGAATTTGAAAAGTATGATTGTCAAACAAGGGCTAAAAATCTGATTTTTATTTAAATCAAACATGAGCTAAAATAGCAATCAGTTAGACTTTTAACTTCCATTTAACAAAAATTATAAATTATTTAGAAATTGTCAAATTTTATTTTTAACTTCATAATTTGATTGACCCATAAATACTATCCACTTATTCACAACTCATTTTATCTATTCATGAATTCTTCCATAGAGGAGGCTTAATTTTTAAAATTAAAACAAAATCTAGGAAAGTAATCTAAACAAATAATAGTCCTTTTTAATCCAACAGTACTGGAGCTAAAATATATAAATAATGATTATCCCATTATTTGTCACAACCCGAGCATTAATCCCGAGGGTATGTTCCCATCGATTACGAGTTTCCCTCATCGGGCAATGTACCTCGGCCATGGTGGTCCTCGAGCACATGATTTGACACTCCAAAATCATAGACCTCGTCGGGATGTCTCCTCGGGAATTATGTTTGCCCGTTCGCTTGGAACATCCTCGAGATCGTGCCTTGGCCTCGCACCTGACAACTCCTGTTTCATTATGGACTTTCCAATTAGATAGAACTTATTCAGTTATAAAGAAGTTGAATCCTACTGCTCCTAGTCCACCTAAGAAGGACCCAATTAGTAGAGTTCTATCCTTGTTAAAACACTTTTATGGAACAACACCGATCAAGTTATGACTTCAAAATGTCATGGACTCTGGGGAGTTCGAATAACCTAGTCATACTAGGAAAGCACTACCTATAGGGCTGTCAATGGATCGGATTTTGATCCGAATCCGATCCGAATCCGACGAAATAAATGGGAGATGGATTTAGAGTCTCAGTCCGATAATCCGATCAAGATCCGAATCCGATAATCCGTTAACTAAATGGATCAAATATGGATATAGGTCAATCCGATCCGATAACAATCCGATCCGATTTATTATAAATAGTCGAGTCGGTAAAATATTTTTATGACATATTATGTCACTAAAATAAATAAATGAGAAAATAAATAAATTTGGAATAAAAAGGTAATCAAATTCAAAACATAAAAAAGTTAAAAATATATATATATATATATATATATATATAATTATTAAAGATGTTTAAGAATTGAAAATTTTGAAAAAAGGAATTTTATTTTACTAATTTAAAGTAAATAAATATCTATATTTTTCTTAATTAAATTTATTATTGTAATTTATTTTACAATTTTTAAAACTAATAATTAATATGTAACAAATAATTTGATTTGTTAATGGAAATAATGAAATAAAATATTTATATTTAGAATTGAAATTCAATTTTACCTTATCCCACATCGGATTTCAATAGAAAAGTAGAAGGGAATCTTTCCTTTAAAAAAGAACATGATGATAGAAGCCACTATTGGGCTTGTTAGGAAAAACATGGGCCTCAAGTTAGTTCAAATTTTTTTTTTCTAATTTTTATTGATTTCGGATCGGATTATCGGATCGGATATCCGATAACATAGCAAATCGGATATGGATTTAACAATTAACTATCCATCGGATTATCGGATCGGATCGGATCGAAAAAAACTCTTATCGGATCGGATCGGATATAGACAGATCCGATCCATATCCGATCCATTTACAGCCCTAACTACCTACCTCTATAAATATAATACCATAAGTCATTATTCAGGTACGTTTTTACATACAATTGGAGCATCCAATATTTTCCGTATTCTCTCTCTGACTTAAGCGTCGGAGGGGCGACGAGGACACACCTCGACGCCTTTGTTTCAGGTACCGAAAGACCTTGTTCGTGCTCATTCTCAGTCGTCAAGCTCGGAAGTCGACGGGTACGATTTTTGGTAGCATCAAATAATAACTTAATTAATTAAGTAAATGAGTACATAATAATATCTACTTAATAGTCAGTCTTGTGTATGATCGATAAAAAAGAAATATTGTGCCTCCAATCCATATATAATGAATTATTATTAATTTTTGTTGTCGATCTTCCGGGTCATTTATTAGCATAATTAATCATTAAATTACAGGTCTCACAGGCCCCCACCTACAGGGGCGCCACTTGGCATCCCCCCCCTCCCCCTCCGGTTCATCCAGGTCCATTAGCCAATGGACGAATAGATTAATCCTTCCAAAGAATCTTTTGTTTGAAGAAGAGTACATACACCTGCATGATAATCAACTTGTGCATACAGATATACACTGAAAGTAAAATAAAAGGCGGCCTTGTTCTTCCTGGTATTGCGTGTTGTTAGAAGGGTTAGTGGGTGGCCCATAGGCCCCAAAAAGCCTTTTTGTGGGCCCCTCTCATTTTTTTAGGTGGAAATTACACCTACCCCTACATTTGGAGATCCAATTTCTAAAACCAGATTTTACATTTTTTTTTTCAAAAATCAGAACTTTTTAAAATAGATACAACTTTATTATATTTAATTATATATTATAAAAAATAAATTATATAGTATTTGAAACCCTAAATTCCTAATTCATTCTCACCCTCTCGTCTCTCTCTCCACCCTCTCATCTCTGCCGGACGCTCCTTCCCTCTCCTCTCTCCACCATCGCCGCGGCTTCTCCGGCAGCAGCGTCCTCCTCTCTCCCTCCCCGTCTTCTCCCTCCACCCCCTCCCGTCTTCTCCCTCCCCCCCTCCAGCGTCGCGGCCTTTCTGCGGCGTCGCGGCGGCGTCGCCGCCCTGCCTAATTGGAAGCAGTGTCGCGACGCTGCTGCCGGCGTCGCAGCAGCGTCGCGACGCTGCCCCTTGTTCAGATGCGGCACTCCCCTGGTTTTTTACAAAAGATCCTGGCTCTCCCTGTGACCTGAGTTGTGCAGTGGCGGCGGGGACGGCGGATTCGGGAAGGTTTGGTGGTTGTGGTGTAATTTGGGGATTTTTTGCTGTTTGTGGTGGATTTGGGTATTTTTTAGCGGATGTTGTGGTTGTGGTGTAATTTGGGCATATTTTGTGTGGATGTTTATATGGTGGTTTGAGGCGTTGTGCAGTGTGTTTTGTGGTGGTTGTGGAATGTGGTTGGTGGTTGTGCGTGCGGTAGCGGTGGTTTTGTGTGGATGTTTCTATGGTGGCTTGCGGCGTTGTGCAGTAGGTTTTGTGGTGATTGGTCGACATGTTTTGTTGCGGTTTTTCTTTGTGATGGGTGTCTTTGTGAGCTTTGTGACCAATGCTTTGTGACACGAGCCATATATTGTGACCGATCTTTGTGACTATCAATAAAAACCTGAGTCATGCCCCAAAAAATATTCTGTGACATGTGCTATGGCCATTTGAAATAAACTTGTGACTATCAATAAGAAACTGAGTCATTTGAAAATAAAATGGGACTATGAACAAAACTGTGACCTGAGCGATGTGCAATATATGTACTGTGACCGATACTGTGACCATTTGAAAATAAGCTGTGACTATTAATAAAAATGTGAGACGTGAGCCTTATTGTGTTATCAATTATTGTAAACGAAAAATCACGTGTTGTGACCTGTGACCTATGACTTGGGTTGTGACCGTACAAAAATTGATGTCATCGGAATAGTCGTCGGAATCAGAGCAGTCGCCGGAATCGGAGTGGTCGCCGGAGAAGTCGCCGGAATCGGAGTGGTTGCCGGAGAAGTCGTCGGAATCGGAGACGTCGCCGGAGTGGTCGTCGGAGCAGTCGCCGGCGTGGTGGGGTGGTGGTGGTGGGGGTGGGTTAATTTTATATATATATATATTTATTTAATTATTTATTTATATCTTTTTATATATTTAAATAAATAAATAAATATTTATAAATATGTGTATATATAGGTCAAAAAATCTGATTTTTGAAATGTAAAAATTGTTTTGTTATTTTTGAAATAAGGTAAAAATAAAGTAGGGAAAGTGAATTTTTCCCTTTTTTCAATTAATGAGCAGACAAAAGCAGGGAAGCTTCTCCTTCCTCGTTGTTTTCACAACACAATGCTGACACAGAATCTATTAAAGACCACAGCGCGACAGCGTCCCAGTACCCACTGGATTATCTTACTATTTTTCACACTACAGATTTTGCCCTTTTGATTGTTTCTCATTCTTCACAAAAGCACTAGAAAATCTGAGTGTTTTATAATGGCTGCCCATGTAAAAATTTGGGAAGAATAGGGCTACTTTTGTGAGTTTGATATTAATAGTTCCACATTATCGTACAACCCAATCAACAGACTACACCAAAATCGAACGTTACAGTCCCTTCTTCCATTTTCTGCACACACACACACACACTCTCTCTCTCTTCCCCTCTTTACTTCCTCTCTCTCTAGGGCGTTTTCTGTATGGCACAAACGAGTCTACCTCCAGGATTTAGGTTCCATCCAACGGACGAGGAGCTTGTGGCTTACTATCTGGATCGGAAAATCAATGGTGGAAATATCGAGCTTGACATCATCCCAGAAGTTGATCTCTACAAATGTGAACCTTGGGATTTACCTGGTATGTAATACAGTGTTAGCCGGGATTGGTTTCATATGATTTGTCGAATTCTTGTTGTTTCTATTTTGATTGACGAGAATGCTGTCCACAGATAAGTCTTTCTTGCCAAGTAAAGATATGGAATGGTACTTTTATAGCCCCCGGGATCGGAAATACCCAAACGGATCGAGGACGAACCGGGCCACCCGGGAAGGATACTGGAAAGCTACTGGAAAAGACCGGAAAGTGCAGTCTCAGAAACGAGCTGTTGGCATGAAGAAGACACTGGTTTATTACAGAGGGAGAGCGCCTCATGGCATCAGAACCGACTGGGTAATGCACGAGTATCGACTCAACGAGCCCGCCTGTGGCCCTGCATCAAGTTTAAAGGTACAGTGCTTTCCCATTTTTCCTACAATTCCAATCATAAATTCATAATGTGATCAAATATATATCAAGCAAAATGACAATGTCGGTGCATGGAATTTAACCGAAATCAGTGCTCACAACAAATATTCCGTCGCTAGATCTTTCACTAATTTAAGTCTGAATTACATGAATAGTAGCGAGTGATTTTGGCAATGGTCGAAATTAGTCGCTGATAATATCGTCTAACCTATCGAAGAATCCGGTTTTCTTGTAGCTAGGGTTTTGACTCTAGAAGTAAACACTAATAAAAAATTGCGTCTTAGAAGCAATCTGAAAATTTGCATTAGTGAAGTAATTACTCTCTCTTGTGGTACACGTAGAGTCTACTTTATCTAAAAGTTTAAGCAATCGCCGTTCCTTAATCTAATTGCAAGTTATTTTCATCTTGCAGGATTCTTGTGCATTATGCCGGGTTTTCAAGAAAAACATATATATACCCAAAATGAAAAATAATGAACACGGAAGGGCTTCGATGAAGGAGAACGACGAGCAATTTACAAGGGATGACACCAGCGGCACGGAAAATTCTCTTGAGAGAGAAGACAATAGCGAAAATGCCCTGAAAAACTCCGAATATTATTCCAAATTACCATTATTGGCATCCTCTTCAGATCTCACTCAAGGGACACCAATTGCTACACGTTCAAAATATAATTCTCAAGCTCAGATTGCATTAGATGAAGTAAACAGTTCAAATGATTTTTATTCTGTCGGCCCTGGAGACCTGTCAAGTTTCATTCAGGTACATTCTTATTCATGACTTAATTTCAAGAATTTATTTTACATGAAACTAGTATTCTAAGTAAATGAGTCAAAATTTTGTGTGAATAATATCTCTTATTGACAAATTTATAAAGCAGATATCATTCAATACATATTTTAGTTGGTCTGTAAAAGAGCACGTTTGATTTGCCTTGGGTTAAACTTGCAATGACATTCGGCTGGCTGAGGTCTTAATTTCTCCAGACATTCTTGAGTCTTGTCGAATCTCTGTTGAATTTTATTATTTGGTCACGTCTTCAGCGTATCGCTATTTTTTAAGTGGGGTTTCTCCCTTTCTAGAAAATCAAGAATTTTCGCGATGACAAGTGAAAATCTTGTAATTGGCCATAGAAATGGTCATCGTCGACGCCTTTTCACTAGTGGGAAGACCTCGAATAATTTGTTTTAACAAATATGTTTGTGTTCACACACGGAAAGTAAACTTAGGACCTGTTTGAGCCACATTATTCTCAAAGAATGTATTTTAGAATAATGATTTGATAGATAATATGTAATTAAAAAATAAGATTTTTTTTTTGAATTTGCGTGTAATGTTATTTTGTTAAAGAATGTGAAATTGAAAATAAGAGAAAAAATGTATTTTGGAAAAATGATCAAACAAGTGATTAACGTATAACTAGGCTTGAAATGGTCCACTAGAATGATCCCTTTGGGGTTCTCTTTTGATTTAAGTTAAAGTGACGAAAGTTTGAAGCCAATGAACTTAACATCTTTTGTTAAAGCATCCCTCTAAAAATCTCTAGACTGGGTCCAATGGCTTTCTTCACCATTTCCCATAACTTCTTTTGACTGGATAAAATGTACTCTTTTCTCCCTTGTTTTTTGCAATTCATGTGTTTGTTGAGAAAGAGAAATCGGTTGTCCTGAGTTGAAGCCAATGTACTGAATACACGTTTGAACAAATTAATTTTAAAATTCGTGTGCTCATTTTTTTGAATCTTAATAGAATTGAATTGTTCGTTTGCGTTTAATGAACTCTGATACCATGTTAAGACTTGATATTTCATCTTAAAATCTCAGTCTTGTTAAAAGGAGTAATCAAATCCCTTATAAATTAGTTTGTATTTTCATCTTTATTAGACGTGTGATTTTATCCCTTAACAATATTATTTTTTTGGTGCAGGATGTTGGAATTCCAAATTACACAGGAATATTTTGTGAAACTCCCTATATTCCTTTAGATTTGGAAGATTTCCCAGAAATAAATTTTCCTGATATCACGACGTTGTCCAAATCTGAAACACTTGGCGAATTCGACAGGTACAAGGAGTGCCTAGATGGATTCAAGGCCCTAGGAGAAGTTCATTCTGTATGAGATATTACACCGATAATGTGCATATTATATTCATCAAGAGCATGTCGTTAATATGCGTGAAATCGAAACATCATTCGACTTACCGAAATCTGATTTGAGAAGATAAAATAGCGATTTACCGATTTCGAATATAATAATATGAATTCTTCACTTCCCAATATGAGTGAACGCATGTTGTTCTTCAATTCAAACCCTTCAATAAAACACATAAATAAATTAACCATATTCTGAAATCAAGCATAAATAAAATCAGAAATGAGAAAGATGAAATGCAAGTGAAGCGATCGGTCGAGGCAAGTGTTTGATACTTTTTCCTTAAGATGAATTTGCCCCGCATCGGTGCTAACGGTTTCTCGGCAATCATCTCCCAAGATACAACGACCACGTCAAGCCATATGAGCACTCCAAATGACTTAGACCAACGAACTCGAACGGAGTTCTCTCTCTACCATAACCATGATTTTGATGCAAGAAAAAAAAATCACTTCTACAAAGTGTTTTATGCAAAACTAAAGTAACCATGATATGAAACTATTAAATGAATTGTTTTTTGTGTAGTTGTGTAGTTAATTCAAACACATAGGGAATCCATATATATAGTAGTTGGAACATCCATACCAAGAGACACATCTCTTGAATAATCATAATTATTGGAAGTTACTCATACCAAAAGTCATGCTCTCCAAGAGTCATGATCCATATGAAAAGACACATCTTTTCATCTACATTCTCTAGAATATTCCACAATATTCTACACAATTCCAATAATTTCAAATATTAAGTGGTTTAAGTTTCACATAATTTCTCATTCACCAAACAAGGAATTTCCACTTAAATTATTTCAATTGGTCACAACCAATTTCCAATACAAAATTCCAACAATCCCCCACATGAATGAAAATTAATGCAAATGACTATGCAAACACTAGTAGAGAGAGGGTGGAAAAACACTACATCAGAGAAGGTAGTTTCTGGCTTTGAACCTCCCTTAGTGAAATACTATCGGACTTACTGGCTAATTGGTGAACGTGATGTCTTGAACCATTCAGCCGTTGGTGTAAGCCGAGACAACAGTACTCACACAATGTCTTCCCTAAACCGTTCATGGTTCTCACGGTTGTGTCCATTTTGGCCATGGATCACTCTTGGTTTCATAAGTGTTTAGAGAATTTTAGCCTCGAACAATTCTCATTGAAGCGGCCCCACTTCACACTTACATAGGTGATCTCCTATTAAGAGTATTCTGCCATACTCCACTTGACTGAATCAAGCTAAAGGAATCATTAAAAAAGTATCTTAACCTTCAACCATTCAACAGAAAGCACTTTAATTATCATAGGAATGAGTAGGAATAATTTCCTAAGTGCTTCATGGAATCTTCATAACTTAGTTGTCCCTTTGAACCAAGATCTTGGGATCTCCAGTCAACAAGGTAGGGTTACCATTACAAAGACTCTTACGCCGTAGGCTTTAATCTCATTCCCCTCGATATGCAGTATTCTTGATCTCTCGGTAAATCTCTAAAGGTACCACGAGTTTACATCATTGAGATCAACTGCTTAAGGGTATTATGTCTACGTCTAGACTTACCATTACATGTGACTTAGTATCTCATCAAATATAGCTAACCAACGATCGATTGATTTAATAGATACAACATGTCACCACCAAGAAATCCTCTCATGAAGGTACATGCTTCTAACTAGATTTATCTAAAGCTTTATAAATTCCAAACAACAATGTTAGAGGATCTAGTGGATTTCAAAAACATGGGTATTCAATATCATTATTGAAATATTACAATGCATTTCAATTTTATGAATATTCTTCAAATATTCCAATTGATCTTGCATATCCAAACAAACGCCGTAATTGGATTTTATCCCATTTCATCCACTTTAAACTTAGTGTATATCATCCTTATAATTAATATAAAGATTTTCTACCTTTTCCACATTCGTAAACATATTTCTATGATTATAAAGTATAGAAAATTGTAACTTTTAAACATAAGTTACCCCCACAAGTCCTCAATTAGGAATGCATGTGCAACTAGTAATGTTGCATCCACAAAACTTGAACTTTTCATATAAGTTCGTAAGCATTGATGTTAACCCCCACATTTTTGGGTTGTACTCGAACTTAGAGTTCATCAACTCTTTCGTAGTTCAATTCATTTATCAAATAGATAATATCTATATCGAATGCTTCGTGAAAGTTTAAGTACTTTGAAAATAGTGGTCGCCAATCCACAATTTATTTCAATTGCGTACTTCAATCCAATTATCTTCAATTTGATCATGCAAATCAAATTAAGGTCATCACATAGACCAACAATGCTCTCAAAACATATACCAATTTAATTGGTTCCACGATTGAAATCAAATTTCAACAATGAAGAAGACTAAGCATCTTGATTCACAAGAATTGCAACTTCTCCAACATATCACATTTGTGACATTTCACAAGATAGTATTATTTCATGTTAAATAATACTTATTCACCATGTTCAAATTTAATGAACGAATCATCCATCGGTTCGATAGTTGTGTTCTCAAAAGACACAACCCAACGAGAGGACACGCCTCTTCGAATCAATCTCTATGAAGAGATACTTCCTTCGGAAAATAATCATTTTCAAGAGTCTTGATTTCTCATATGATATGATCCTAGATTATTCCATAAATTTTTCCACCACGTGATTATGCGGTTTAATACCCATTGTGACAAGATCATATATAGTCATACTAGAATACAACCATAATTTGCATAAGTCATCTCAATTAATTTCATCAAATTATTGAGGCTTTCCATATTCCAATAAAAGGAATAATCATGAAAGTTCATATACTTTCAATAACTAGTTGGCATTCTTCCAACATTTATACAATCATTGTATAAGTTTATTCCATTTTAGTCAACACATGTCGTGACTAGGAATATCAATATCTTGAGGAACTCCACACACATTTAGAAATATAGTCATTGATCTCAATCTCGATCAATTAAATTAACCAAGACCAAATGGTCAACCATTGATTTGGTACAAACCTCAAACATGTCATATTAGTTCGATAAATTATTGAACAACGTTCAATCGAATTTGATTATTTCTCATCTCGGTATCAAGTTCAAATGTGTGCAATAATAATTCATATTTAACATGCATACACGTACCACACAACAACAAGGGTAATGAAGAACCCCTTCATATTTCATATTTCCATCAAAAGCGAACACAAGGTAAAGGACATGAGCATAATCTGATTATTAAATATATTCCATTTTGCATTCAACAGCCACCATTTTAGACCATTCATAAATCATAATTTACCAATAGTTGAATTATACAAATCCAAACCAATGGATGGCATGCACACAGTTTAATATATGTATATATATATATATAAACGCTTTATTAACTTTAATATAGACATCTTTTGGATCAAAAGGTGCCAGCAAAGTAACTGTCAATACAATATGTGAAAATGAAAACTTATATATATGCACAGCATTTTGGCGGATCGATTAACAATTATACACAGAATCATCATATGCAACGGACAAATATATATAAAAAAAATATGCCCTTCACATACCCACTGATCCGTTGCCATTAACCAATTTCTGTGTTCATCATTTAAATTGACGGTAAATATATTTTCAGATTGCACGTGAAAAATCAGATTCTAAAGAAATTAGAATATGAAATGCACACATAAACAAAATTCATCTTAAGATTGTAGGAGATATTACACCGATAATGTGCATATTATATTCATCAAGAGCATGCCGTTAATATGCGTGAAATCGAAACATCATTCGACTTACCGAAATCTGATTTGAGAAGATAAAATAGCGATTTACCGATTTCGAATATAATAATATGAATTCTTCACTTCCCAATATGAGTGAACGCATGTTGTTCTTCAATTCAAACCCTTCAATAAAACACATAAATAAATTAACCATATTCTGAAATCAAGCATAAATAAAATCAGAAATGAGAAAGATGTAATGCAAGTGAAGCGATCGGTCGAGGCAAGTGTTTGACACTTTTTCCTTAAGATGAATTTGCCCCGCATCGGTGCTAACGGTTTCTCGGCAATCATCTCCCAAGATACAACGACCACGTCAAGCCATATGAGCACTCCAAATGACTTAGACCAACGAACTCGAACGGAGTTCTCTCTCTACCATAACCATGATTTTGATGCAAGAAAAAAAAATCACTTCTACAAAGTGTTTTATGCAAAACTAAAGTAACCATGATATGAAACTATTAAATGAATTGTTTTTTGTGTAGTTGTGTAGTTAATTCAAACACATAGGGAATCCATATATATAGTAGTTGGAACATCCATACCAAGAGACACATCTCTTGAATAATCATAATTATTGGAAGTTACTCATACCAAAAGTCATGCTCTCCAAGAGTCATGATCCATATGAAAAGACACATCTTTTCATCTACATTCTCTAGAATATTCCACAATATTCTACACAATTCCAATAATTTCAAATATTAAGTGGTTTAAGTTTCACATAATTTCTCATTCACCAAACAAGGAATTTCCACTTAAATTATTTCAATTGGTCACAACCAATTTCCAATACAAAATTCCAACACATTCTTTATGTTCTACGCGCGAGAACTCGAGTAATTCAAATTTTATGTGTTAATTAAAATCGATTAGCCTAAAGTTACGCGTGTGATCATTGTGTTACCGAGGATATATCATATATGAAGGGATTTTTTTTTATTTTTTTTTTTGCAGAGTTTGGCAATTTTATATTTTTTTTGCTAAGCATTGGCTGATTGGTTTTAGAGCGATTCTTTATTGGAAAAGCCTTTTACATTATATATATATATTCTGTAACAATCATCAATGTGATGAGATTTTATAATTATAAATATTATAATTTGAAATCAATTATATGTATTTTTTTTTTATTTGATGTTCATGAAGTTACATCTTAACCAAATCAGCTTTGGTCAATGTTTGAGCTCCATTTTTTCAAAACTTATTTTGAAGAATCGTGGTTTTGAGATTCACCACCCCTTCACTTCACAGTCCTCAAACTCCCAATTCAGTCATAGATGGAATCCCAAATTTTAATGAACAAATCAAAATTCTGAAACCCCTTTCTTGTCATTGACGCCCTATTCATTTCCTTTTATCATTTTAGGTTGGTTTTTTTTTCTCTCACGATCCTAAATTCAAATCGGCAAACCGAATTTCATTCAATCGAAGTTCTATCACCATAGCCAAAATCTCACCTCCGGTATATCGTTAACACGCTCGAAATTACAATAATTTGTACTGTAATTATTACGTCATTAACTCACACATTAAAAGGGTATATAAGGAACGGTAAAAAATAGGATTGATTAAAAAAATTCATGGTTTCAATTCGATTCGATAGGATGACGATTTTTTTCGTTCACCACTGGTTATGGTCGGTGCAACGCATTTATTTTAGCACATGTTTATCTTTCATTCTTTCAAAATTCTTTTTTTTTTTACATACTCGTTTTCAACAGCACATTTACATAATAAAATATTTTACACATAAACACAATTTTTTTCTACTTTTTAATTACATATTCTCCAAAAATTCACTGTTCAAAATAATGTTTTTCCAAAAAAAGACCACCCAATAACTTACAATAGAAATGTAAAACATTACAGGGCACCCGACTTTAGATGGAATTTCATTTTAGTCACTCAATTTATTTATTTACTTTTCTCGAAACTCATACTGAAGTTTTAAGTTTCTTTCAACTTGGCCGCAAGTATTCATGTCTTTCAATTTGTAGAGTCATGTTTACACTTATTTCAACATGATTTTTGTGTTAAAAAGTGGGAGTTTGCATTGTAAATATGAATATGAAAATTGTACGCAACTTTCACGTGACCTGAATCTAGAGGACAAAATTATCAAACCACTTAATGTCCAACTTCATATCATGTGAAAGTTGCTTGTGAGTTAATATCTATATTGGTTAAATTCGTTACATAAGGCGATAGGGGATAAATTTTAATGGATTGAGGAATTGCTTTTAAATTTTAAATAAATCCACACCGGTAGAAAAGTTAGGAAGTGCCGTCCTAATTTCAATATTGGAAAAGTCTCGTAAATGAATGTATGAGTTTGAGTTTTTGCATTTTTGGGAAAATGGCAGCTGAAGTCTCCAACCCTTGACATGTGCAGCACATTGGTTCCCAATCTTCAAAATGTGGTATATATATCCCTATCTTTTATTTACTTTAGCAACACTTATATCCCATTAGACAAATTTACACGGTTTATGTGCATAAGTATGTTAGTATATTTGAGTCCCACGAATATGTGTATAAAAAATGGTTTGATCGATTGAAAAAATCTATAAATGATACAAAATAAGGGCTAAAAAGACACGTAAGATTTTTTTTAATTCTTTGTTCTTTTCATTATTATTTTTTCTTTTGAAATCAAGGGTAAATTTGTCCTTGTCATAAATTTTTGAGTATTTGAACTTAAAAAATTAACAATGTTTGGTGTACAATGATTTTGACATCATTGTTGAAGGCATGCCACATTATATGTTGTCATGAATAATTTTAAAAGCAATTCATCATTTTAATCAATACTTTATTGTCACAACTAACATTGTCAACAATGTTGTACAAATAACATAATTCTAAAAAAAGTGTAAAGTAGTCCACTAAGGACCATGAAAGTTTGAGAACTTCAATACTCCCTTTTGAAGAATGGGTACCAAGATGAAACAAGCATAAACGTTTAGGGACCTCATTTGCTATTTTCCCTAAAATGTGACTAAAATGAAGTTATGCCTAAAGTTTGACGGACCTCTCGTGTTATTCTTTTACCCATTCACAAGTTAAATCAATCAATGGCCACCTAACTTTACATTTAATGTCATCATAACCACCCAATTTGATTTTATTTTATCATAGTCACCCAACTTTATACTTAGTGTCACCTGACCATTTAATTTGGTTTTATTTCACTATAGTCACTCAATTTCATATAATGTTTGATCATGACAATTTATTTTCTTTTCACAATTTTCACTAATTTTATTTTCACAATTAATTCTTTAGTTTTTTATTTAAATATGAGGGTATATTCATCATTTCACAACTTTTTATTGAAGAATTAGATGAAAATGGATAGAAACGATAGTTTGCGCAATTAAATATGTAAGCAATGATGAAAATGCAAAAAAAAAAAGGTATAATTTTTTTATAATAGTGAAATGTAGGGATATTATGTACTAATTACCCTTTTAATAATTTATTTGACTCATTTACGTTTTTCAAAAAATTTTGGGATTATGATTGCAATTAATTTTTTCTTTTTCCATTCCTTTTGTTTTATTTAAATAAAATGGTATATTTGTGATTTCACAATTTTTTAATTGAGAAAATGGATAAAAAAGGCATTTTGCGCAATGAAATGTGGAAATAAGGGTGAAAATGTCAATAAATGAAAGGCAATGACGTTTTCCACAATAACAGTGAAAGGTGTGGACGTTATCTGCTAATTACCCTTTAAAATAACTTTTTATTTTATTTTATTTTTTTAAGTAACGTTTTTTTAAAATAATTTTTATTTTAGTTTAAAAACATTTTTTTAAAATAAGTTTTTATTTTATTATTATATTTTAAAAATTTATTATATATATATATATAATGCAAAATCATCGTTTTTACCTTACATCTTTTAAAATTAATGAAAATGACGAAAAAAAGTTGGATGATTATGGTGAAACGTTAAAAGAAGTTGGGTGATGATGATGAAATAAAATCAAATTAAGGGATGTGGTAACACTAAATATATAGTTGGGTGATCATAATGAAATAAAATCAAATTGAATAATTATGATAACAATAAATATAAAGTTGGTGATAAAATTAATCAATGATTCAATCCAAATAAACCCTAATTATCTTTTTTTTCTCTCTCTCTTCTTTTCCACGAACTGGGTCCGAATTGCGTGACGCGGTTTTACTGTGTCCAATCTTCAAAATCTCTGCAGTATTAACTTGACTTCTAGAGAGAAGAATTGTTGTGTGGACTGCCGCCCTAATAATAGAGAAATATTGGGAAGAAATTTCAAAGTCAAAGAAGAAGAAAGAGCGTGAGATATATAACAAACCCTCATAATTCCCATTTCTCTCGATTGCTTATAAAAAGTATATTCTCAAATTCCAAAATTTGATCTCGTCCAGATTCAGAGCCTCCTTATTTATTAGTTTCCATATTTCTAATTGATCTATCATTAGTTTTGCACGATAATTTTTGCAAAGAAAGGGAAAATATATACGCTGAAGTAATGAACTCGAATGCTCCGTCAACGAGTGCTGGAGGACCTGGATCAGCCGACTCAACAGCGCCCAGAAGGAATTCCAAGCGACCCAAATGTATTTTTCTCTTCCTACACAATCTGGTTTTCGTATCTTGATTATTCTTATTTATATTGAATGATATTTAAATTGGAAATTGATAGGTAATACGCAAACAATTGTCTTGAAAATTTAACTGGGTTTAAGGGTGGGGGCTTGTCTTTGAATCCTCGTTAATATGTATATCGCTGGAAAGTGTATTAAGCATGTTATTTTATGTTACAAAGGGTACTCGCACAATATTTAAGCATGTGGATAGTACTCGTGGATTCCTCGAACTATGTGGATGAAAGTGGTTTGACTTTTATCATGTTTATAAACACTTGCCAAACATACTAGGCTGCATAAATTTTCTCCAATTTTATAGGCATGTTTGTTGCCAACAGTAGTAAACTTGAGTTAAGTCGGATTATATCTGTATGGGTTTCCATTAAAGGCATAAATTAAGGCTTGGAAATTATTTTAGAATACAAAGCATTTTTGTTAACACAATGCAACGTGGACTAAATCGATTATTAATACGAATTTTAATTGGCAAACTTATTTGCCTTCGAGGTTCTGAAATAGTAAATTACATTGGCGCCCCAAATGTATGTGTCTTTAGGCTTGTTTTTAAAGGATCATCTGAGCCTAGTTCCAGTGTTTCAGGGTCTGAGTAGTTCAATAGGTTGGGTTCTCGAAGCTCACATCTCAGAATTAGAAAGGATTTAAATCCAATAAGGCTTGGGGAGGGGAATTCTTAATGGATTCACAGGGACTGGCCAGTACTTCTCTTCCATCCAATCTTGTGGAACATGATCATACTCCTTTTCCTGAGTCTGGAATCAAAGAAACATTGATAGAGTGAGTGATGTAGTTAAAGACTTGAAGTGGACAGATGATTAATTAAGGTATAAGTGCATATGATCCATATAAAGATTGCCTGACCAATTCAGCCGCAGGCCATGATGTAGTTCTCCTATTGGTTTGTTGTCTATGACAAAGATTGTGCACTACTCTATGAGATATCAAGTTATACTTGTTGACATTGTTTTGGAATTTTCATGGAGTATACTTGTTTTTAGCTATGAAAGATCCTTCCCTCCTGCTTGAATGTCACTTTTAAAGGGGCTTAAAAGTTTTAGAAAGGACAGTGATGCTTACCAACTCATTACTAGTATCATCCGTAGGATGCAATTACCTATTTCTTAGGGGCATTTTCGAAATGTAAAGAACAATTGTTTGACTTACTAAAACATACTATTTATATGGGAACATTTCCAAACAGAATGCTCGGGCTTTCAATTTCGTTTGGAGGTTGCAATAGTGAGTAAAATATGGGAATATCAATTCAATACCTTTTTTCATCTTCAGAATTTATTGTGCAGCAATAATTCATGTGTATTTTGATAACAATTTGGTTTCTGATTGATTAAAGGATCTTTTTTGTTTTCATTATTTCTTCAGATTCAAGGTTTACGCAACAAGAACTTCCAGCATGCAAGCCTATTCTAACACCTAAATGGGTAGATATTATACTGTTCCTACATACTACTGTTGCCTTATTAATTCACCACATTACGGGGATCTATTTTACCTATGGATTTATACCCTCTTACAAACTCGTTTCTGTGCAGGTGATTTCAGCTTTCTTGC
The DNA here is from genome assembly GCA_035079005.1 of Fraxinus americana. Taxonomy (NCBI): domain Eukaryota; kingdom Viridiplantae; phylum Streptophyta; class Magnoliopsida; order Lamiales; family Oleaceae; genus Fraxinus; species Fraxinus americana. The sequence goes on along the minus strand of CM068713.1, from coordinate 4,066,015 downwards.
TTGTCAGTGTCATCTTCATTCCCATTGGAGTTGTCTCCCTATTCGCTTCCCGGGATGTATGCTCTGAATTTCCTAGCCGTTGTTCCTTTATTTATTTATATGTTTTTTGTTCTTCACTCATTAAAGTGATTTCATTTCATCAGGTTGTTGAAATTATTGATCGGTATGAAACTGATTGCATTCCTTTAGATTCAAGAAATGATACAGTTGGTTTTATACAAAGTGCTCTAGATAAAACCTGCAGGAGAACTCTGAGGGTGAGTTTTCATTTGACGGTTAATGAGTTTTGTCGTGGCAATTGCATTTTATATCAATGTTTTGATATAATTTTAAAATCTGATATTTGATAACTATTGATTAATCATATCAGGTTCCAAAACGCATGGAACAGCCCATTTATGTATATTATCAGCTTGACAATTTCTACCAGAATCACCGCAGGTACCTTTAATGTCTCTATATTCTGAGCACTACATTGGAAAAAATATTTAACTGCTTCATTGATGGAATATTTTGAATTCCTACCTCTGTGGACAAGTGGAAGTGATTCCTTGTTTTTGTTATAGATATAGAACTCTTCTATAAGATAAATGATTCCACTGGAAAATTAATTTTACTCTTTTCTTCTGGTATCTTGTAATAGTTGTCTATTAGAAATCTTTTGTAAATTTGCTAGGAAATCTTAATTAATTCATTATTGTTTTTATTTTTCAAATTATGTGGCTGATATCTATGCCCTTCCCAGGTATGTGAAGAGCCGAAGTGATCAGCAATTGAGAAATTCAGGAGATGAGAATGACACAAGTGGCTGTAAGCCTGAAAATACTGCCCACGGGATGCCAATTGTACCTTGCGGTCTTATAGCCTGGAGCCTGTTCAATGATACTTATGGCTTCACTCGCAACAACCAGTCGGTGACCATAAACAAGAGAGAGATCTCGTGGAAGAGTGATAGAGATCACAAATTTGGCAAAAATGTCTACCCAAGGAACTTTCAAAATAATACTCTAGTCGGTGGAGCACGCCTCGATGCAAATAAATCAGTAAGCCTCCAATCATACTTAATCACAGATAAATAATCACCGCTCTCATGCATGATATTTACCCTTGGTCATGATTTATCGACATATGAGTTTATCGGCTAAGGATAATGATATACTTGTTTATTTATTTAACATGTAACAATATATTACTATATGAAAATAATTTGCTATTATGTTGCTGTGTTCGAAAATATGAAGATGTTTTTCTTACCTTATCACAATATTTTTTTGTGGTTGGACATGCTTCAATTTTTCTTTTTGGAACAAAAATTAAGTTAAAAGAACATAATAAACAGGAAACTAACACGCTTCGACTGTTATAGACTCGTTATCTGATTTCTTTTTGAGAGATCTTCTGTAAAGAAGAAGAGTGAGCTGGATAGTTGGTATTGAATTTGTTGCTTTGGCAGTACATATGCTTGCCGCTTGTACTGATACACTCATCTTGAGCGGTATTGCAAACTTGTCTCAATGACACTCTGAAGTGACACGATGCAAGATCATGCTTAAGTTTGTTATTGATGTTACATGGCTAGGATAACTGATATGTATAAATTTTTCAGTCTTACTATTTATTTTTATCGGTTTTCTTTCTGGACCAGGCTAATTTCATCAGTTACTAATATATAATCATTTAACAGTTGAGTGAGCAGGAGGACCTTATTGTTTGGATGCGAACTGCAGCGCTTCCAACTTTCAGAAAACTGTACGGGAAAATAGAGATGGATCTTGAGGCCGGTGATGTCATTAATGTGGAGTTGCAAAATAATTATAATACCTATAGTTTCGATGGCAAGAAGAAACTTGTCCTTTCTACCACCAGCTGGCTTGGAGGGAAGAATGACTTTCTTGGTATTGCATATCTTGTAGTGGGTGGATTGTGCTTCTTTCTCGCGATGGTTTTCACAATTATCTATCTAGTTAAGCCAAGGTACGGTTTATTGCCCCCATTGTTTTCTCGGCATATAGTATTTTTGTCGAAGTATCTTTTTTGAGAAATAAAACCTTCATTGTCATTAGTTGACAACTATAATTTGGTCTCACATGCCACCACGTGTTCTCACGACGTGCCAGATTATCCAAACTAACTGTAATGTTGGAGGATCCTCCAGCACTTCTGAATGCAATCTTTTCAAATGAGCGCGCACAGTACTCTGTGTTTGCGTTCTAGACTGAGCCTTTGCTGGGACCTTTCTCATCTGCGGTTCCTAATAATACGTCGAATTTAACTAGCATGAACCTATTCCTCTTTAGAAAAATGTCATTGATATGATGATTTCTTTTTTCAGGCAACTTGGAGACCCATCTTATTTGTCATGGAACCGCAACGCAGGAGGTCACTAAGTAAGAACCCTTGAAAGAGTGTTCAAGTGGATGTTTGGGACTTGCGCTCGTTCCTGTTGAGTTTCAAGAGGTGTATGTATAGACCTCAGCACATGGTGTTCTAAATGTTTCGGACTTCAGTTTTGTATTGAAATAGTCGACATATGTAATGCATTTTGTTGTAAATTTGATTACGGTTTTTGCACATATAATAGACAATATTTCTTTTCAGTAATAATATAAATTATCCCCTATCAAAAAAATAAATAAATTATCCAGCTTCCCATGAAACCATGTGGTATTCTTGGGCGTGGCTCAAGTTTGTAATTTTATTTGAGAGAAGTTTATGACTTTTTTAGATGAGTCCCATGCTCGAGCATTGCAATGTATGTCACATGCCCTTTTATATATGAATGAGTATCGTTAATAATGTACATTAAACATGTTTTAAAAGTACATTTAATTATCGAGGATTTTTTTTTATCTGTTCGAGTTGACCAGCTCATTTATGCATACGTCTGTTGCAGATGATCGACTATAAATCATCTTTACTGTAGTTTGAACATGTGATCGACGTATAATAATATAACAGAATAATATATACAAACCATGCTTTAACGAAAGGCTACTTGTCGTCTTGTTCAGGTGCGAATACAAATTGTCGTATTCCCAGCCAACCGGTGCTATTCATATTAACTGTACTTACCCGGAGATCATTTTTCACTGCTTCGTGGTTGAGCGTGGGCTTCATATTAATTTTTCTGTATTAATATTATTATTTTAATTCTGACTGCAGACATGGCTTCATCGACATTGCTATTCCACCAGCTCGAGGTTGAATTGATCCCGTCCTCAATTTAAGTTTCTTAATTTTGAATTTTTTTAATTACTGAAAAGTTTCATGTAATTGTCAAATGTTGGAAAAGCAGACAGCGGAGCCATTTTTCCTGTTTGCAGGCCCCAATGTGATTGAATCAGAGGATCACGTTCTTTTTATGGCTAAGAATATCAAGGTCATCACTTCTAAGTATTACCATGACTCTAATCTTCGCGTGCTATGATGCAATTTATGTTGGAAGTAAAATTGTTTAGATTAATGGCATTTTAAAATTTTGCTATTTCTAGGCTTGGGTTGCCATTGGTTTTTAAGTCGAGCTTTGATAAAGCTAATAGGTCATCCTCTTAAGTTGTTTCGCGGACCTGGCTTGGAGGAAGGCTTAAAGGTATTATTGGTATTACGGGTTTAAATACATGCACTACTGTGATTCTTAATGTTATGAAACTGTAGTTGTGTTTAGTTATAAGAAATTTGGGAAGTTTTCTTATTATTAATTGTATGTGCGGTCCTATTTAGTTGTATGTTGCAGTGTTATGTGATATTGCTTTAAATGGGAAGTCAATTACAAAGTTTTACAATGGGTAAGCCTGTTTGATGCCAATAAATGTCCATTCATTTGTGTTTCTCCTTTTTTCGTAGCTCCTTGAAAGGATGAAGACAACATATGATCTTCCTGTAGTCACTGATGTGCACGAGACAAATCGTTGTACCCTATTGTAAAGGCTGCTCTTCGTGTTATGTACAACTTCTTCTTAAAATATTATTGATTACCAAACAAGTCTCCAATGATAGTAGAACTATGAAATTGTTTTCCGGCCATTTAAATTATTAAATTTAGTATCATGTTCTCAGATTTTGTGCAAACAGTGACCCATTCTATGAATCTGGAGAAAAGTCCTTATTCTTTTGTCTATACCAAGATCTGAGACAAGCAATTCTGTCTCCCAAAAGTATTTTATGGCCACGATAAAGTGAATATTAGTCATCCAGTGTTCTCTTGTATGATGATGCGCTCTTCTAATTCATATTTGAGCTTTTGTGATGTATCTTGCCTTCTAACAAAGCCATTGGTTCTCAGTGCCACTTTCCCAGACTTGAAACTGATGAGTTAAAATCTTAAACCTTATATGCCATAAGTAACCCACACACTATTTGGCTCCTTGATGGTCATCTTGGAAAAATATACTGCTCCATTTTTGAGTAGGTAAAGGCGATGGTGTTCGGTGGCTTTGGAACAGCATTCTTGTGTCCCAACATTTGTATTGGTTGATGCCTAGGCGAATTGAAGATGTGGTGCGGGCATAGATGAGGAAATTTCGTGTTAAGGATAGTAGGATTGTATGAGATCTTATTCCGGGATGCATTGTATGGTGCATGTGGAGAAAAAGGAACAGCCGCTGTTTTGAAAACCAAACAAGAAATAAAGAGCAGTTCAGAGAATTGTTTTATCTGACTTTGTATAGTTGGTTTAATACTGTGACTAATAACCATATAGAAGGGTTGCCTAATTTCATGTCGTTCCTGTATTGTTTAAATTGATAATATATTTTCCATGTATTATCTCTTGATTTATAAATAAATTCTCTAATTAATTATCAAAAAAATAAAAATAAAAGAGTAGGTAAAGAGAATGGGGAAACACAAGTGGCCTACACCAAAATTGCATGTAACTCAGAAACCTGCTGGTCTGGAATAATTATATATATATTTTTAACTGAAACTGGCACTTAGGCTGTGCACCCCCTCCAACTTTTTATACATGTTTTTATTTTCCTTTTGATTAGTAGTTAGATCATTCAATATTATGTCATTGAAAGTTATGCATGTACAACTAGATTCAACTTAGCAACAGCTATGTTTCATCTCTGGACTATAATAAGTGATTTTTCGCAGTGCGAAGCAGTTGGCAGGATTGCAGACATAATTCAGATTCCTGCTTCCTTATGCCGGCAGGTTAGATAGCTATAACCAAACTAGCCTTACTTGAATGTGCTCTTTAAATATGAAATCCATTCTTTTAAGCAGGGACAGATCTAGGACTAGATTACGGGTCGGGCTAATACGTAAAAACAAAATAAATTACACAAGCCCCCTGGATCCGTCAGTGCTTTTAAGTTATTTCTGGGGGCAGCTTACATATATTGATTTGGTCATTTTTTGGAATGAAGACAGATCTGCTTGTTGCAGCTACCAAGACGGGGAAATTTATTAATATAAAGAAAGGCCAATTTTGTGCTCCTTCTGTAGGCATTTGATCTTTTTCTTTTTCTTATATATATAATTTTTTTCGTTCCACATGCTAATTATGTCCATTTCCGACCCAAAATTATCGTCAATTTGTGTCTTCTAAAATGATAATCGATTTGGTTTTGCAGGTCATGGTAAATTCTGCTGAAAAGATTAGGTTGGCTGGAAATCAAAATGTTCTGGTTTGTGAGAGAGGAACAATGTTTGGCTATAGTAAGTTCTCCTAGCTTCCATCTTAATTGTATCCAACAAAGTTTCAAGTAAATTCTAGATAGTAATTTACTATTAGTAAATGAGAAATTGATTGTTATCAAACTTTAAAGTTGTTGTTCCAAACTATTATTTTGGACCCCTATAAAGCCATGTGAAATTTACAAAAGCGAGAAATCTTATATCTTTGTTGCAATGTACGTTTTTGCATAGTCTTTATATTACCATAAGCTTCAAAGCTTTATTCCCATTACATTGGAACCAAGCTACACATTTATGAGTGGTATAAGAGTGTTTGGAAGTGCTTTTGTAAAGCTCAAAAGCACTTCTTGAAGGGTAAAATTTATTTTGATTAAAACAAAGGCTGTTTGGTTAATGTCAATAAGCACTTTATGACAAAAGGCCAGCTTAAAAAAGCTATTTTGGAGAAGCTCAATATTTAAGCTTCTCTAAAAAGCTCTAATTTAGCTTTTACAGGAACTTGATGAAGTTTTTAAATTAATAAAATCTTCAAACATATATCAAAAATAAAAATAAAATAAAAAGAATTAACTCCTATCCCAATTCATCTTCACCGTGGACGTTCTCTCTCTCTCTCTAAGTTATTATTATAACACTTGATGGTATAATAAATATTTTTATGTTGAAATTGCTTTCATGAATGGATGTGTATTATGGCTACCTATGAATATTGATAAATTCATGCTTCCAATGTTATAAATCTTTGATTTGAATACTGTTGCTTATGGCTTGTCTGTCTTGTATCCACTGCCAATGTTCGCATCCACAAACATGGTCACTAAAAGATAAAATCCTATAGATGATATGCACTTGTTTTCACAGTATTTATATTTGGATATGACTTCCCCGTTAATAAAACAAGAAATTTACATGATTTCTTCCGATTAAGCCCCTGTTTGAGCCACATTAAAATTTTTATTCTCATTATTCTACTCATTTTCAACCACACATTCATCAATAAAATAATATTTTCTGTCATATCAATAACTTTTCATTCTTTTTCAACCATACATTCTATATCAATCTACTATTCCAAAATACATTTTTCTAAAATAATGTGGCTCAAACACACCCTAAAATTATAATATTTTTTTTTTTGAAAGAAAGAAATTATGTGTGTGAAGTGAATATATGTTGGTATGTTAACTTAGATGTTGGTATGTTAACTTAGATAATAGAAATTAAAATTACAAAAAATGCGTGTGATTTAAATAAATTAATTTTAAATAATAGGATGTGTACTAAAATAATTGTGCCACGATAATTTAATTAAAATATTAATTTATTCATGAAAGAAAAAATTATGAGATATACAGGAAATAATTAATGTTTTGTTAAATAAATATTTAGTTTTTTTTAATTAAATAAATATGTAGTTTATACTAAGGCACTTTTATGGTCATGTTGCCTAACATTTAATTTAGCCCCCGTTTGGCACCCATTAATTTCTCATTCTCATTTCCATTCTCATTCTCATTCTTTATTTCAACCACACATTCTCCAAATAAAATAATATTACACACAAATCAAAAACTTTTCATCACTTTTCCACCACACATTCTCACATCAATCACTATTCTAAAATTTCTATTCTCCTAAAAATTAGATTCAAACACAACCTTAATATTGACAACACATTTTGGATTAACCAAACACTCAACAACTTTTTAGTAACAACACTTCTTGAAAAAGATCTACCCCCAACAACTGTCCCAAACGACCTCCAAGTCATGTTAATAGTTCTTTAAAAGTTCCCTGCACAAAGTTGGTTTAAATATTTCTTGCAGGTTGACTTGAAGTGGAAGCTACATAACTGCAATTAACATGTTCACGATGTTACAGTTGCATTCTTAATGCTACAGCTTTCATTGTTAGAAAGTAAGGCTGTTGGTCTGCTATGCAGATGACTTGATCGTTGGTCCCTGCAACTTCGAGTGGATGGTGGAGGCTGATTGTCCTGTTGTTAGATTTTTGGCCCGTGCTCTGTTGTGCACCAATATTGAGACAAGCAAACGCTCTATTCTCTCAAACATCCCTGGTCACAAATCTTCTTATGGTATCATAAGATTTTTGTAAGATAGTTTCATTAATTGAAAAACTATGTTTCAGGTGGCCGATATAACATATTCATCACAACAACCTGCTGGGAGAAAGGTATGGATTATATTATAGCTCATTTGTAAAAATCAGAGCATCGGATTGAGCTGTAGTTCAATTAGATACAATGTTAAGCATACCAGAGGCTGGTCAGAGACTTTTCAGAAACTTGAATGAACATTGTTGATTCTGGAAGAATGATCTATTTTCCACCTCAAACCTGAAATAGCGAACGTGTAGTGGCTTACTCCTAGTTCCAATTTTACTTGATCATTAACTCCTAAATTCCTTTACTGCAACAAAATGTTCCTTCCAAATTTCTGAAGGGACTATTATTTTGAAAATATTTGATTTTCTACTGGAATGACTATTCAAAATGGAAAAGACAATGGATCAAATCTCTGCTAATAAACAGGAGAGACCAAGTATCACAGGCTCTAATTCAGGGAACAGAGAGCATTTCTTTTCTTTGGTCAAAGCGCATTTTCTCAAATAATGAGTTTTATTTCATGTCAATAAACAACATTCTATCTCAATCAACTGGGAGGTGGTGGTGTAACCGGTGGTGGTCTTTGCAAATTGATACCTTGCATTGCTTGGACAGCAGTTGCTGTTGGGGTGGATGGAATTTTTATGGAGGTATATAATTGACATTTTCTGGAAGACAGGATGTATTTTCATCTCTTATGTGAAAGAATAATGCTATTTATCATTATAATGATGAAATATCGGTGATGTGACAACTTAGGTGGAATAATGGGATAGGATGATAGTTCAATCCCCCCCTCTCTTGGAAATTAAACTGTTCTATCCCATTATTTCACTTAAATTGCCATATTATCGATGTTTCGTCATTATAATAATAAATAGCATTACTCTATGTGAAATCCGTTTTACAATGTCTCCTTCAAATTTTTTGATGAAACAATCTTCATAGAGCCTAGTGCTGTTATCTTTTGTACTTGTGGACACCATGTGCTCAATTTTTGTAATTTCTTCTCTCTATCAATAACTTCTTTTTCATATAAATATCTAATACTTAATAATTTGCTTGAAAAACTGTTTCCTGAGTTTGCTGATATGATGATGTTGTTGCTAGGTGCACAATGAACCTTTAAAAGCTCCAGTTGATGGTCCAACTGGGAAAGTTTCACGTGACTAAGAAACTTATTTCAGTATTGGTTCTTGAGTTCTTTGCATAATAAGCAGCTTTCTGTAGGGCATTAGTTAAGTGGTGGTCTTAGTTGGCTTTTACTGTTTATTTGTTTTATATAGCCTCTTCGACATTTGGAGGAACTGCTGGAAGAGCTCATAGCAATTGCTGTAAGTTTCTCTTCACCTGTTTCCGATAATGTTCTGTCGACGGCATGACTAACATTTTTCTTAAATAAGAAACAAGTGTGAGGCCCAGATAACACTTTCAAAAGCAACATGCATAAGCTAAAGAGATTCTCTTGACAAATCCATTAACAAGTAAACATCTGGATAATAAAATAATATGCCTTTCAAAATCCTAGTACCAAATCTTAATTTCCGGATCTAGGGTGGGTTAACTCTTATGCTGCAGTCTCTTTCTTAAGCTTTGCAAGCTCCTGCCTCACATCGCCAGCCTTCTTGACTTTTGCCAATATTAGTTTAAACCTATCAAAATCATTTAGAGAGGCTTTTCTCTTCTGCACAATCAGCTTCCTTCCCCAGAAACTGTTTTCCCACTTTCTTGACATCAGCAACAATAAGAGTCTTTTTTCTTCCGAACCTATTGATGTCCATCTTGATGTCGGTAAGAGAAAGCGTCTTAAAGTTCATTTGGCTCCTCACCATATGAGATGCATCCATGAGATCCGGGGTTTCGTCGATGACCTCAACAATGAAGGTAAACTGGTCATATTCTTTGTCGTTGTTGATGACAGTTACTTTTCCAATCTCGACATAACTCTTGAATGGGATTTTCGGGAAATTACTGTGAGCTGTGTGTGGGGAGAGGCGGAGTGAGGACGAGGGTGTAGTTTTACGACAGTATGATTAACATGAATCTATGGAGTTCACAACGAGGGCTATATTAGATTTGATTTTTTTCCATCTATGTTCAGAATCCTGAATATTGTGGCATAATGAGTTAAAACACAACTTAGCTGGTTTGGTATGTGAAGAAAAATAAGCACTGTGAGGAATAAATGGTGGTACTCTCCGCATATCCTACATCGAAAATGGCATTCGTGCTTTCTGCTACAATTGAAATTAGCCTTTTGTGTTTGGTGGAGTAGATAACAGTGTAATACGATCAATTCATGACCGAGTGATGGCGGTTCTACTGTAGGCGGAACTTAGTTCATGTGGCTCATCTCTATCCAGCCATTTGGGAGTGGTAAATTTGTTGTGGATGATTGCATGGGAAACTGTTAAATGTGTATAGTGTTTAAAGATGTAGGTTCATCACTGTACCAAGGTACATGTACCAGCAGACAATCTGATATAAAGATGTTCTCAATACACAACCTCAGATTGTTGTATCGATTCAGAGGTTCTTACAACAAAGAATAAGACAATCTGTGGGTTAAAATTAGAATTTTTTAGGTATCGAGCTAGTCTTCATCCTCAGCACTCTTGCTTAGTGAGAACTTAAATAGAGTATGACCATTTATATAGTTTCTTGTCCATTTGCTTCTCTCGAGTTTATGCATTTGTTTGGATATGAGCCTTAGGTTTCATAAAAAGGTGCCACATAATTATTCCCCCTTGTCGCATTAATCTATTATGCAAGTCCACGGGCTGGAAACAAACCCTTCTACTTGTTGCAATGTTTTTCTCTTAGTCATATTGCGCTATTTGTTGCCGTCAAAATTGCTTTATCCCTATTTATGTATTTGTACTTGTAGAGGGTCAGCAAGGGGAAAGCTATGCTTTTAAATTGATCTCACTCCATTCAGTTCATGAGAATTCTGGAGCTTCTTATAGGTAATATTCTAAAAACTTGAGGCCCTGAACCATTTCTACAATTGGTGTGTGTGTTGATAAGCAGGAATATGTGTATTTGAATAAACAATCATATTACTTCGACGTTAAGGTTTCTGAATTGCACTCATTTGATCAACACATTAGCTTCTATGTAGTCAATAAGGGAAAGGCATACTTCTGTGAGTTTATGGTCATTTTTTGCTCAGAAGACAGCTTGAATAAGTCTTTGAACGTGTACAAGTATAGATGCATCTTTGATAAATTTTGGTTAATCAACATCCATTTCTCAGTAAGAATGTAAATTTGATGATCCGGGAATCATACAATATAGCCTGAAATTCAGTTGTCCGCAAGTCATACTATATCCTATTAAGTTTTAAAACAGATCTGTGTATCTGTTATTTTCTTTGCTGCAGGACTGGACACTTGTGTTTAGCGCCTCTTTAGAACTTTCTTCCAAAAATTTCAAATTCTTGAGAGTGCATGGTGTATATGAACCACCTATTATTATCTGGCTCTGGAGATATAGGAGTGATTTTATCCTCTTCGTGCGCGAGTTGCAACGAGGAATATAGATATTTCAGGGGAGTAAGATGTAGGAACTTGTATGCCTTCGTTTAACTGTAGAATTGTATTTTTGGCTAGACGCCTGGGTATCAAAATGAGAATGTGGTAGAAATTGGGTTAATTTCACTCATGGACATTGAAGTTTGCACTCGGTGTAACTTTAGCCACTGAAATTTAATTTCCCATCATTGAATTTTAGAAAAAATTTCATTGGAACCTCTTGACTTAATATTTTAACTAAACATTCTACGTATTTGTGTGTAGTCATGAAAGGGTTGAATTTCTGGGAACATGAATATGTGGAATTTTCAATTATGAGTCTGAAATAAGATGAAGTTCAATGACCAATTTGACAAAAAAAAAATGTAAACTTCAATGGTCATTGGCAAAATTAACCCACTAGAAATTTGTCCGAGGAAGAAGGGCTCTTGAGAGAATATCCTCCGACAAAATATGTAGAAAGTGAAAGAACTACCTTTTTTTCCTACAAATCGTAACTGCGATAAGAAACAAGACAGATTTGTCCTGAGATTAGGGGCCTGTTTGTTTCTGATTTTGAAATCAATTCTCAAATCAATTCTCATTTTCAACCACACATTCTTCAATAAAATAATATTTTCCATCACATCAATCATTTTTTCTTCTTTTTCAACCACACATTTCCCATCATATCACTATTCAAAATCAATTCTTCTCCCAAAAATCCCTACCAAACATGTGAAGATTATTCGCGATTTTCAATAAAAAGTTTACTGGTAAAGTGAGACAAGGTAATTACTTTGAGAGTATGAATAGATCTACTAAATGGTATTCATGTCTTCTATTGAAATTGACGTTAGGAATTTCTAGTTAGCGTGGGATTAATTAGAAAATTGTATAGGGTGTTTTTCGTATATAAGATGATTTGTTTGAAACATATATAGAAAATTATTGTGTAACTATTAAAATAAGTGTTTTATTTTTAAATAATGTATTTAAGTACGTTCGAAAAAAATTACCTAATACTACTAGTGTTAGTGATTTATTTTACAATATTATATTTAAGAATTTTACGTAATAAAAAATTACTAATATTAGTTGTAAGCTAATGTTTGAGCCACATTAAAATTTTCATTCTAATTCTTCTACTTATTTTCAACCACACATTCTTCAATAAAATAATATTTTTCATCACATCAATAAATTTTCCTTTTTTTCAATCACATATTTATCATCATATCATAAAAAAAATACATTCCTTTATTTTAATGTGCATCAAAAAACAAAAATGCTCTAAAAAGGCCATTTTATTCCGACCCCTTTCTATGATGAATAATTCTTGTTGTACATAAGTATTGTACATAGAGCATAACATAACACTCACATGTGGTAGACCCCACCAAAATGGTGGGCCCCACTCCATGTGAGTGTTATGTCATCCTCTATGTGAATAATTATGTACCCTAAGCAAGACCCTTCCATGATACTGGACAAGAAAATGATTGGCATCCTGGCATGTCCAAAACCACTCAAAACTCACTTTAACAAATAAAAATCAAATTCAAAACCATAACTCTTCTATAGCCAAAAATTGAACAAGAAAAAAACTATGGCCTATATTCTGCCAAATCTTTCTTCAAATCTGCTCCTGTCTAAAGAAAAATACCAGGCCATTGTTTTTCACCAACAATCTTCTTCTCCTCCTCTTATTTCTCCATCCTTGGTGTCAAGTTCTTCTGTTAATGATCAGACAAAGCTTGAGCCGCCTCGGGGTCTAGCACAGGTGAACCGGATACCAAGTGCTCAGGGTAAGAACCAGAAGGATGAATTTTATGTTAACCTAGGTTTAGCTGTACGAACCCTTCGCGAAGACCTTCCTTTAATCTTCAACAAAGACCTTAATTATGACGTTTACAGGTACCCTTTTGGTTATTTTGTTCATTTATGCTTATGGGTATTTGAATTTTGTAGTTTTCGATTGTTTGAGATTGAGATAACTTTTTTCTATTTAATTAATTGGCAGGGATGATATAACGTTTGTGGATCCTTTGAACACGTTTACTGGAATTGAAAATTACAAATTGATATTCTGGGCATTGAGATTTCACGGCAGAATTTTATTTAGAGAGATTTCATTAGATGTCCTTAGAATTTGGCAGCCTTCTGAGAACTTAATACTCACAAGATGGAACTTGGAGGGCGTCCCTCGGGTACCCTGGGAGACAAAGGGACAGTTTCAAGGCACATCGCGATATAAATTGGATAGGAATGGGAAAATTTACGAGCACAAGATTGATAATCTGGCATTTAATTTCCCACAGCCATTGAAACCTGCAGCTTCAGTTTTGGATATGGTTGCTGCTTGTCCAGCTAGTCCAAATCCAACATTTTTATGGGGTCCAGTGGACGTGCATTCGTCGTCTTGGGTGGAATTTTATAGGGCTGTGAAGGAGACGTTGGATCGCCAAGGATCGTCGATTTCTCAAGATTGCTTAGCTAATTGTTAATATTAAGACAGGTTAGCTACTAATGGTTTTTCTTTATATACGTTAGAAGATATGTTACTAGAATTATAATTGTTAGTTGCATGTTTATTGATGACTTTTGAAAGTATAAATAAAGTTTGGATGGAAAGGAAAATATGGGTGTATCAAGGTATAGAATTACATATCGAATAAAGATGAAAACATTGACCAATTTATAAAGATTTGGACTATTTTTCTTTAAAAAGTTGACATTTTAAAATAGAATCCTAAATCTTAAAAGTATATAAATAGATATGATGAAAATCTATAGAGCTCGTCAACAAAGTAATCTGTTACTGATTCACGACGCTTCTATTCTGAAACAATCTCTTTTTTGTACTCTTTTCAATAATGCAATTCACCACTACGTGTGCTTAATACATTATATATGAATGTAATGCACGTTTATGCATTAAACAATGTGGCATTGACCCTATTTCCGAACAACACTACTCTTCCATTTTGTGCTAGGATCATACTACATGTACAGAATTTTTTTATCGAATCTTTTATCGACTACTCACAATGGGAATAGGGACCACAATGTCGAAATTTTTAAATATACGTGAGCTCCTAAACCATTATGTACAAAATAGATTTACCCTTTGTGCTATTCTAGTCCGACTCCCATTCTTTATGTCTTAAAACCCTGTTACCCTGCTTAGTATTAAGATTTTGGGATATGCTACAAGTACAGGATTTTAAAAATCCCACACACAATAGGGGGGTGGGTGGGGGAGTTTTGGCATTTTTTTAATCACATGGGGCCCACTCCCATGTGAGATATAGTTTGAATTCCTGTGGAAATTCTGGTAATTCTTTCCTGTACTCCAAGCTTTATTCTAAGATTTTAACTTCATTTGACTTTAACATCATTCAATTCATTGTACCAAACATATTACAAATGTTAAAACATTTATCTTCGTCCTTCAAGCTTTACAGGTAATCTGGAGGTGCAATTTGCATTCCTTTTGTGTTCCAAGATTTTATGTTTATATATTTAGATCTCTTTACAATGGTACTCTATCGAGGAATAATCTTCACGTAATCATGAAGAAATTTGGTCCCAACAGCAGTTATTTACTATACATCGTAATAATTATATTTTTAAATAATAAGTTAAAACATAAGTATTGAAATGAATTAAATTCTATATTGGTGAAAGATAAAAGAGAATAGATAGATTAAAGTAACATATGGTTCAAAAACAATATTTTTCATAAAATTTATTCTCAAAAATCTCGTCAAATAAGCCCTTAAATTTGTTTCATCGCAGTAAAATATAAACATGTACAAAAACTATTTTTTATTAAAAAAAGTAATTACCAAAATATATAATAGCATTTGTCCATTCATTAATAATATTATTTATTTTTTTGATATTTTACTTTATTCAAAAAACAAGTAAAAAATGAGCAATTTTATTTTAAAAAATAATAGAATTAAGTCCAAAAAATGAGCCAACCTGCTCGTAGCCACAAGCCTGAATGAGCCAACTTGTGAGCCTCAAGACTCAGCTAGTAAAAAACAATTTAAGCTTAGCTCGAATCTCGATCCATGGCTCGTTGCAAAATGAGCCCCCAATTGTTCAATCGGGACGAATCAAATCGAGCCCGTGAGCCGCCCAACCTATTAAAGTTAATGAAACTTGTGATTAAAAAATTTTAATCTAATTATTCGATTTGACTTTAATTTGATTTTTAACTTAATCAAGGGATAGAGGAAAAAGGATTTCAGAATATAAAGTTTCAAAGTCTAAATCAAATTCATCATCCTCAACAACAAAATGTGGGTACATCTGAATGCACAAGCTCCAATAAAAGAGGCAAATGCCAGAATCTCAGAACCTAATTGTTTTTGGCAACGTACAGCGCTGAAAACACCATTAATAATGTAGTGCATCAGTGACTCTAAATTGTTGCCTTAATTCACATAATTTAAAGAAACAAATACACCGAGAAAATTAACTAAAAAATTCAACGAAGGCTCAGAGATTAAAATGAATTAAGCATCAACAAGCTCAAGAGCTTTCATAGTTTGATGGTATTATTTTCATCATCACAGCCTCTTTCAGAACAATAAAAATATTAAAATAGAATAAAAATTGAAGGGAGAGACCTCAGAAAATACAGGCGAATTCACATCAAAGGATACTTGATAAAGATCCTCAGATGGTACGGACAATTTTATGCATCATTGGCCTCCATTCACTGAATTTCGTTAAGAACGTAATACTATGTGTTTCGATGCGTGATCGTGTGACTCTGTGTCATCGATTCTGTGTGCGAAACCTAACTTAGCCACAATTGGGAGAGCAGATAACTAGTTTGAAGATACACAGGGTATATATAGTGGAGCACAAGGAAAACCCTAATTTAGCCATGCCATTTTAATTACCAAAAAGTCCTCACACTTTGCTAGCGGCTGCCATTCATTATAGGTACATCGAGACGTGTTAATGGTAAAATTAAAATCTTGATAAAATCTAACCTAAAATTAACAATTAAATTTAATTGCATATATCATAGGATTTACAATTTTTTAATCATATATTTTGTCAACCTTTTTTTTTTTTTAATATGAAACAAATTTCATTGAACATCGCAATAGCCAACGGTACACGGAGGAAAACACCTCCTACACAATGCCCTGCCAAGAGGGATTAACGTGCGACCTAAGCCGAAGCTGAATCTATTACAATGGTCATGTACGACCACCAGAAACCAACTAGCCCCCACACGAGGCAAAAGAACAGACCCACGCTAAACGGTCCCCAATCAAGAAATGAATCCAGCAAAAAACGAAACCATCAGCAGAGGCAAACTTCCAGGAGCAGGAAATCCATCAACCATCAAACTCATCAGCCCCTCACCCATAAGGTGAGCGAAAATCCAAAGACACCCGAAGAAACCCTACCAACACCAACCAACAGCCCATCCACCACCAACAAGAGCAGACACATATATACACTCCCAAACCGAACCAACCTGAACAACCAGAGACAAGAAACAAACCAAAACAAGCTGGTGAAACACATATACACCACCAGACCACCAAAAACTAGGAACTTGGCCCTAACGATCAAGCAAGAGGATTGCTCAATCAGCCCCAGGGATCCCAAGCCCTGACCCAAAACATTCCCAGCCTTACGGAGGATGCCAAGGCTGCTCAGCTCAGCAGCCACTGGCAAAACAGGGACATCCACCTCTCCCTGCACACGTTTAACTCGTTTTGGAGTTGACTCCTCAGTACCCTCAGTCGCCTGCCCTCTTGAGTTCCAAGAATTGGGCTCGCATCCATCCACCTCCATAACCTGGTGACCAGCTGAACCTGAACTCGAGCGAGCCCTTTTTTTTCCAGTTTTTGCTCTGACCCAAATCCATTAGTTCACTCCTATAAGGACGAGCTTCCCCACTACTATCCATCACCTGGATATCAGCACCTGCTTCTTTCCCATTGTCTTCCACCTCCATCTATCCAGAATTACTATCATCACCAGTCTGCTGAGGATCAGGATTTGAAACTGGGCAATTCAGCTGAGTTTTAGCAGCCCCCTCCGACAATGATACACATGCTGAAAGCTTCCTATTAGCTCTCAACCATGGGCCATACTGCTGTTCAATCCCTTCCCCAATAGCAGCCCCTTGATCCTTCTGAACACACCGACCAGAGGAATGAAAAATCAACCCACAATGATAACAAAAATTCTGCAATCTTTCATATTTAAATGGAACCCAACACTGGTCCCTGCCATGTTTGAATAAGCACCCCCGCATCAGTGGTTTTGATATATCAATAAGAACCTTAATGCGCATGAATGCACCAATGTAAACCCCACTACTATCCGTATCAACGATCAAAACCTTCCCAAGACGCTCTCCTAATGCACTCCCCGTTTTATGCGTCATACCGGCAAAGGGTAGGTCATGGCATTGGACCCAAAAAACCTCTTCAGTAAACGCTATCTCCTTTAGGTTGTTAACATTTTCACAATTGTACAGACACATCAAAGATTTATCAAAAAACCAAGGTCTACCCTCCAAAATCTTCATTTTATCCGAAACCCTAACCAGCTCTAGAAGAAACGTGTTACGCCCTACCTCCTTAATAACCCCCTTACCTTCAAGTTGCCAAAGCTGGATCAAAGTCTTCTTCAAAGCCCCCTTATTTACCTCCCGATCAGCAAGAACCCTAAACGCGATGCACTTTGCTCGTTTTTCCAGGGAGAGCCCATTATCCTCTTCTTCAGCCTCGAGCACCTGAGATTCCTTCGCCGTTAACCTAAGTCTAGCATACAAACTCGCAATATCCCACTCCATCGCCACACCTCTACAGTCAAAGACCAAAAGGAGAGAAAGCTGAATCTTCTATGAAGATCTAGAGAGAGAACCTTACCTTGAGGCCAAGGAAGGACTAACTTTTATTTAGCCCTTGCTCGTTTCTTTTTTTTTTTTTTCAAATTACATTTTTCTCTCTCTTCTTTTCGACCACACATTCTTTAATAAAATAATATTAAACGCAAATTCAATTTTTTTTTTAATTTGTTAAATGCGCATTTTCTATCAATTTATTATTTCTAAATACATTTTTAATAAAAAAGAATGGAGCTCAAACAGGGTGCTAATCTACAAATAAATTGATTTATATATATATGAAACAAGGATTTAATATGAATCGGAGTTCAAAAAGATCAAACGAGTAATTTGATGGGTATTATATTAGAACAAATGATTGGATTTCAAGATTGACGTACCGATGTAGGACAAAATTATGATCAACTAATAGAAAATACAATTAGTATGGACGATCTTCATGTTCCATCTCGTCTCGTCCCGTCCCATTCCACTCCAAATGGGGAGGAGAATCACCACCTATGGTAATCGAGGCTAGGATGGGAACATGTTTCAAACTTCGAATTTTCTGAACCCGTCTCGAATTTATTTTATTTTATTTTCATAATTTCAATATAAAATAAATTTTAAAAATTTAATTAATTATTAAATGGGAAAGTAAATAGAGATATCTTAGTCCCCATTGTGTCCCGCCCTGCCTTCGAAAATCTCCTACCGAAAGGAGCCGTGCCCTACCCCTCCATGTCCAACCTGGCAATGAGGTCGATCGTATTCTTATACGAGCCACCATTTTGTAGTAGCATTGACATATTAATAAAAGTAAACTTTCGCGTCATTAAAATTTGAAAATAATAATGAATATCTAAGTCTTGATCACTTTAAAAATTGACCTTTTGAAATGAAATTAAGACTTAAAAATGTACAAATTCAAGGTCAATGCATACTATGTTAAGACGACGTAGGAGATTAATGTATTTATATTCACTTACACCTTCCACTCCATTCAACGGAACAAAGATAAAACTGTTTAATTTTTTAAAAATATGTTTTACACGTTAGATAAAACACGATAATAAACAAACCTCCCCTCTGTATCATCTCTACAAAACATATCGTCCAACAATTATTGTAAAATGTAATACTAGGTAAAACATTGTGTCACACTCCCTTTTATGAATACGTGTTCAAGTCGAGCCTAAATGCAATTCACTTCTATAAATCTTTGGGCACGAGGTAACAAGTCACACCCTATTGAATCGATCATTTGGTTTTATGATTGTGTTCTGGCCTATGAATAGACTCAAAGTCTGTGTGCACGAAAGCTCGCTCGACTTCAGGTAACTGTTCCAACTTTTCTTGTAACGTCTCACCAATGTTGTGTGCTTTAGCAAGAGGCATATCTCCCGGCAAAACTACGTCAATCTCCACAAAGTATTGAGAACCAAAAGTGTATGCTCTAACTGTGGCAATGTGTTTGATTTCTTTGTGATGATTCCAAACTAGATAAAGCAGCTTTGTTATATAGTCTGCAGGTGCTGTTCTTCCAATCAATGCCTTGACATTTTCCATCACCGTTCTTGCCCATGTCCCCATTGTGTATAAGGCAATCTGCAATCAAACTCAAAACGCTCAGATGATTTTCAAGATGAAACATGTTTGGAACACTGGATTAGTGGTGTAAATGGTTTGCGTTAGGCCCCTCCAGTTGAAGAGAAGTCCGGTATGACCTAGTCCTAGGCCGGCTGGCCTAGACTGTCCTGAAGGGGGACGGGAGTCAATGGAGGGCCAACAACTTGAAATATGGCCTATAACAAGACATGCCAGGTCGGATGGTGGGGGTGATGCAGTCCAATTCAATGTGAACTATTCGACTCGTAGGAAAAACTTACCAGTATGGCTCCAAGAGGATCGATCCACCAATAAAATCGAATGGCTAAGACCGCTGTTGCTAAACCAATAGAGTTAGTAATAACATCGAAGAAATGGTCCTGCGCATAAGCTCTAACAATTTCATTCTTGAACTGCCGGCAGTAAACCATGAGGACAAACTTCACTACAGTGACTGAAACCATGATCCCTATCATCCATTTCTCTTTTTCTGGATCTCGTTCAGGCTGAGACTGCATAGATTTTGTGTTCAAGGGGATTTAGTGACGAAAAATTAAAAATTATGTGAAGTATTGATTCATGTCATATACATTGTTTTAGACAGAATGTTGCAGAATCAAAATTGGTATACCTTTATAATGAGTTCTCGACCAGATTCGAACAATATTTGTAGTCCAAGGGTTGCCATTACAGATGCAAAAATAACTATGCCCTGTAAAATTCAGCATAACTTGAATTGATATTCTCTCTAGGAAGTTTTCAATTTTCTACAAATATTTTTAAGAGAAGAACTGGTTCGTCATCAAGAACAAAAAAAATGGATACAATTCACCGGTAAAGAACTTATAGTGAAAATTCACCAAGATCCATAGACTATTCTCGTCTCAACTGTTAATCCCTAACGATATGCTCATTGCTGATGTGATCATCGTGAAAATATTTGGACCGAGTTTTAGAATGCTTACCACTGGTTGCATTCGATTCTTGCCAATGGGATATCTATACAGGTTAGGTTTCTTCATAGCATAAGCCGTAAACCACAATATAAATCCAGATAAGAGGTCCAAAAGTGAGTCCAATGTGGATGCAATGACTGCCAATGATCTGCTCTCTACAGAAGCATAAACTTTGGCTATAAAAAGCACAAGATTAGCTATGTTTGATGCATATATTGCCATCCTCTCTCTTCTAGCAACCTGTTTCCTTTCATCCTGCAACAAAATGTAAAAAAGTTGTTGAGAATTGAGCAAAATGTAAAGCCAAATTTGAGTGATTTGTTGGCAGTGACAAACCTCTGTGAGACTCCCAGGCAAGCAGCCCAATTCAGTGAATGCATCAACCTCATTGAAATCTTGAAGAAGCTTTTCCTGGGCCTTGTAATATTTCGCAATTTTCCTCTGCTTTGCTGCAGTGAAAAAGGGGAACTCGTTACTCAATAGAGCCATAGAGGTGTTGAAATGTGTTAAGCCACCAAAGTATAGACCGGTCCGACATGTAAATATGCACATAATTACCCGCCATAGATAACCAAAGAAAACTCGACTCTTAATTCTTATGTATGATGGCAACAAAGTAACTAGTTGTTTGCTATAAACTCACTCAGAAGGCTTACATAAGGTGCGAATAAATTTCCCAATGCCAACGTGCGAATCTGTAGTCTTTTCCGACAGACGATGTTCATCGAAATTAAGGCGCCATGATGGCCCTCTTGTTACTGTCCCATTCTCTGCTGCTGGTGAAAGAAGTTCTATTCTGTAATCCGATGAATCTGTGCGCAACTCTGTTGCCATTTTGCTCCAAGAAAATGCTGACACTTTCTATCCTTCTTAGACAAGACGGATCCATATATAGAGAAAGAGAGATGATTATTTAATGAAAGAAAGCATGGAAAATGCTGATCGTTGAAGTATTAAGGACGTTAGGTAGAACGTAAATTAAGAAATTAATGTGTGGAACTTGTTTGTTTAATATTTGATTTAAAATCAAACTTATAGTAGGGAAAGAATCTGATATAGGGAACCTTTTTCAGATTTCACCCAATCCACACGAACTTTCGAAGCAACATTCTCCATGCGTTTATATCACAACGTTTGTTAGGGAAAAAAAATTATAAATATATTTTAATTAAGGGTTGTTCACCTAATTCGTGGAATTTCAAAAGGTTCAATGAATTAGTAATTACACAGGGAGCCAGCAAGGCCTGACCCGGGTCGTGCGATCACAACACGTGGCAGTTGGCACTATGATTTGCACTTCAATGAGGATAGTTACGATTTTTTCCTAAATAAAATTAAGGGTTTTAACTTTTTAATATTAATATATTTATTAAAATATAAAATTATTAACCTAATAACTAAATTATGACTAAAAAACTTTAGCATCTGACCTTTGCATTGTGAACTTTAAACACCTGATATTTTATAATTTCCCCGTTTAAAAACCAATAAAAATTTAACGAATTTTCACAAAAATTATTAAAGCCCCCATTTGACCTCCATTTTTGGAAATTTTTTTGTAAAGAATAATTTTTTTTCTTTGAAAATTTTTAAATTTATATGCAATAATATTTTATTGGATGATGAAAAATAAATTTGGCGAAGAAAATTTTTAAAAATAAAACACAAATATAGACTTATTTGCCCGTGTTTGGTGGAAATTAAAATCCAAATTTTAATTTAAGTTAAAGTCAACGATTAATTTTAATCACACATTTCATGTGATCCACAACTTTTTAACCACATATTTCATTAGTTTTTATCAAAATTTACTAAAAATTTAATTTTAATCACCACCAAACAAGGCTAACTTCCCTCTTACTTAGTCTTTCAAAACCAAATGAATAATCCGGAAGGTGAAGTATAATTACACTTTCATTTTCAGACCTTGAGCTTGCTTTTCAATGGTCACCAGTTCGAGTCCCTCAAAGTTATTGAGATGAATATCCGATTTCATGGCCTTGTGGGATTAGTTTAGGTGCGCACAAGTTGACCTTAACATCTACGATTGTAAAAAAATAATAATTACACTTCAATCAAGTCTTGTTTTGTAGAATTTTTCTACTTCTCTGGTGCGAACTTAACACAAAATTAACATTTGAAAATTATCACTCATAACTTGTAATGTTTAATTATGAATTAATATTTTTAATTAAAAGTGCTCAGAGCTCGTTTGAGTCCCATTTTTTATGAAAATGCATTTTGATATAATATTTTGATGGAGAATATATGGTAAAAAAATAAAGAAAATTTTTTAAATTTACATTTAATATTATTTTATTAAAAAATTAGTTATTTAAAATAAGAAAAAGAAAATATATTTTAAAAATAATGGACAGCACGAAGTCTTCCTCTTCCTTTGGAATTATAATGTTGTGCAAAGTTTATTATAGAGTTATTAATTGTTGGGGCACACAAGTCCCACATCGGTTGTGGGAAGAAAATAAATCCACCATATAACCCAAGTGAGCTACTCCACCCATTACCAATTGGTTTTGGGATGGAACCTCACTTGGGCTTGGTGGAGTGGACTTGGGCCTTGGGTAATTGAAATCCACCATATAACCCAAGTGAGCTACTCCACCCATTACCAATTGGTTTTGGGATGGAACCTCACTTGGGCCGGTGGAGTGGACTTAGGTCTTGGGTAATTGCTCTCAATAATTCCCTAACAGTGGTATCAGAGCCCAGGTTGTGTGGCTAGACAAATCGAGGTGGTGGAAAATTCTCATGAGATGGTAGATCCATGGTAACGTAGTGGGTGCAGGCTACGATGGATTATCTCGATGAGTGGTGATTTACCTCGTGAGCCTTGTTTGAGGGAGGGATTGTTGGGGCAAACAAGTCCCACATCGGTTGTGGGAAGAAAATAAATCCACCATATAACCCAAGTGATCTACTCCACCCATTACCAATTGGTTTTGGGATGGAACCTCACTTGGGCCTGGTGGAGTGGACTTGGGCCTTGGGTAATTGAAATCCACCATATAACCCAAGTGAGCTACTCCACCCATTACCAATTGGTTTTGGGATGGAACCTCACTTGGGCCGGTGGAGTGGACTTGGGTCTTGGGTAATTGCTCTCAATAATTCCCTAACAGTGATATCAGAGCCCAGGTTGTGTGGCTAGACAAATCGAGGTGGTGGAAAATTCTCATGAGATGGTAGATCCATGGTAACGTAGTGGGTGCAGGCTACGATGGATTATCTCGATGAGTGGTGATTTACCTCGTGAGCCTTGTTTGAGGGAGGGATTGTTGGGGCAAACAAGTCTCACATCGGTTGTGGGAAGAAAATAAATCCACCATATAACCCAAGTGAGCTACTCCACCCATTACCAATTGGTTTTGGGATGGAATTTCACTTGGGCCTGATGGAGTGGACTTGGGCCTTGAGTAATTGCTCTCAATAATTCCCTAACATTAATGCTATTGATCGTTCAATTTAAAATAAAAAACGCAATTTGTAAAATGAAAGATACTTTTTTCTTACCGTCTCCTTTATCTTTTTTTTTTTGAAAAATACCGTCTCCTTTATCTGGCGGGTTAATTTCACCATTTGCCACTTCATTCATTTTTTTTACAGAACACAAGTCGTGAATAATATTGATATCATTGTTCTTGTTTGTCATTAGAGAGCTCGCTGAAATTCAATCCATGGTAATAACCCTCGCATTAACCTTTTTCCACGACAGAGAAAAAGTAAAACCCAAATTCAAAATGGATAAATGAAATCTTTTAGGAATTGCTGTTTACAATTTCATTTCATTTTCCGAGTTCGATCAATTCTCGTCCGATTTTATGATTATTATTTGTTTCATTGATCATTGATGATGATGATGTTCATAATTAATAAGCCCACGATCAGATTACGGATTCTTTTCTTTGGGCAAATTGAAAAAAAGAAAGTTTTCTTGTTAGTTCTTGAATAGTTTAATTAATATTAGTAATTAACGTATCAAGAATGCTTTATTGTCGTGTGTTTGTATGCGTTCCAAAAAAATAAATGTTTTCCATTTTAGATTAGGGTTTTGAGTATGCTGGTTTATAACTACTAATTATTTTGTGAAATTTGATTAATTTCATAGGGTACCAAGAAAGTTATAACTAAGGAAGACTGGGAAAAAAAACTCAACTATGTAAAAATTAGAAAAGAAGACATGAATAGATTGGTGATGAATTTTCTTTTCACCGAGGGTTATGTGGAGGCTGCAGAAAGATTCAGATTGGAATCTTGGACAGAACGTATCCGCTTTTAATTTTTTCATGTTCAATTTTGTTGATATGCTTGTTTGTTGTCATTGTAGTTTTTTTTATTGTTGCAATGTAGTTTTAAGAATATAATTGGTTGTCCTTATGGATAAATAGCGGATATGGATCTTGCAACTATCACAGTTCTTATGGCGGTTAATAAGGCGGTGCAGTCTGGTCGTGTGGGGGATGCAATCGAAAAAGTTAATGATTTGAATCCTGAGGTCTGATAGTCTGCCTCTTTTGTTTCTTTTCATCATAGTTAGGAAAAATGTCTGTTAGGAGTTGACAAATTACTTGATTGGAATTGCTTGATGCTTTCCATTTTAATTCAATAGTGATGTCAATTGAAATATTTGAATGCAGATACTGGATACAAATCCCCAACTATTTTTCCATCTCCAACAGCAAAGGTTGATAGAATTAATAAGGAATGGATACCTATTTGAGGCATTGGAATTTACTGAAAAGGAACTTTCTCCAATAGGAAAGCAAAATGTAATTCTTTTTGCTTCTTGAATGTCTTTATGACTACTCTAATGTGATCCTTGTCAGTTAAAACAAATACTAGTACCAAGTTTTATGTTTTGGAATTTGTCCTTGCATACGTTGAATCAGACATTCCCGTCTTTCTACGATGTTGATAGAAAGTTTCTTGGGCATTTTACTTTTACAACTTTGATTCTAATATTCATTCTATTGCAAGTTCAGCAAAGCTTTTTAGAAGAATTGGAGAGGACTGTTTCGTTGCTTGCTTTTGAAGATGTAACCAGATGTCCAGTTGGTGAGCTGCTTGATGTATCACAGCGTATGAAGATTGCTCGTGAGGTGAATGCAGCCATCCTTACCAGCCAAAGCCATGATAAAGGTGGGTACCTGTTCTAAAATGTACTTCGAGTTGTGATTGATGGCATTTAGGAAAGATGAAAGATTTTTTAATACAGATTTAACTGAGTTTATTGAAATATATCAAGCTACTTACCCAATAAGTATCCATTTTTAAATCTCCAGTTTAAAGGCCTGGTTCTCTTGGCTAATTATTCTTGCCACAAAAATGTGGAAAGATTCTCAATAAAATGTCATACATTTGCCTTTTAACGTGAGAACCTTGAACTATAATCCGCTTGAACCCTGATCAGTCCTCCAATTCCTGTATACTTACTTCCTTATAACAGATTAAAAAGCAAGAAAATTGTTAACAAAGCAAGCACGATTGGGAAATAGAGAATGGTAATTGATGGGATCTGGACCTGTAGTATAGATAAATTTTCTATTCCACCCCCATATCTTTGAAATCATTTGCAATTTTAAAGCTGGCAAGGTTTCTCAGTGCTGCTTATTGATAATTGAATACGATATTTGCAGTGTGGTGTTTTATAAATTTAAAAGATTGTGCTGTCTTAACTAAGGTGTTTCTGGGATTCTTTTATCTTGCCACCGGTTGTTCACTTAATCAATAAGAAAGTAGAGATTGCTTCCTGAGCTACAATCTACTTGATTGCTTGGAAATTCAATACTTGTTACTCTTTGTTAATCAGCCATTGTTAGAAGATGCATGGTCACTTGTTACTCACTTCTGGAGGTGCTCTGACGTACGATGACCATGCTGCTTAAATAATTTTTATCTGGAGGAAATATCTTGCTTTCTCTCAGAATATGTGGTCTGAATTTAGAATTTGGTTCAAAAAATTCCAAAAATGTTGCATTTTCCAAATCTTCATTCTTGGATTTTTATACAAGTGGGATTATAGATTGATTAGCAGATCTTGTAAACATTTAAGGATAAGTAACTTAGGCTTTCTAAAATGACATTTGAAAATATTTCTTGATTGAAAAGCACCAAAAATCATGTTATGCACATCTGCACTATTAATTGGAGTTCCAAACTCAGTTGCAAGTTTTCCATGTGTTTAACTTGGGATTGATTCTCAGATTGTTATATTTTTTATTTATAGCATTGGAATATATTTCTTGTTTCCTTAAATTGCAATTTGTGTTTGATTTTATTTAACTTGGGTTTGTTTTGTTGTTTATTTATATTGTTTGAAAATTTGATTGTATTTGGTCCTTGGATTGCATTTTATGTGATTTTGGGATTTTGAACTATTATATTGCATGACTTTGGTTTTGAACTATTCGTTTGATAGGCTTAGAGTAATGTGTTTAAATGTTGCAAACAATTTTTTTCAAGAAACTCGTCAAAATCCATGGCTATTCTTGCGGCTTTGGTATGAAGTATCAAGTTTGCAACCATGGGTTTATTAAACAGTGCATACTACTTTGATGGAAGACTCTTGTGGATGCTGGTCTGAATTTAGGGGCATCTGTCCCTGGCAACACTGATGCCATGAGTGAGGATGCTTTTGAAACTTTGTGCTGGCTTATTTCACCATCTTTCTTTTTTAATAACAGGAGAACTATTGCAACATTGTTATTCATCACTAAGAAAATATATTTCTGAAAAAGTGCGCTTCGGCGCCATTCATTTCTACCTAGTGACTTGCCTTAAAGATTAGACATTTTCTCATTTCATATGCCTGCATTTAATTACAGATGCGATTATATTGTCATTGCAAAGTTCTGAAAATGCATTTCTTTCCACTTCTAATTTTGAACTTTACAATTGGGGTTTGCTATGCAGTTGTGGACATGATTAGATAGTACAAATGTACAATAGATAAGTCATTAATGTTTATGATGTAAACAGATCCAAAGCTTACAAGCTTATTGAAGATGCTGATATGGGGGCACAACCTGCTGTGTGGAAAGGCTGCTTATCGTCCAATAAGTGATTTGTCTACCGCAGCACTTGAAGATTCTGCTATTTGAAAACCCAATCATGCTATATGTATCATTCTTTACACCATCTTTTACACTCTGCCACGTGGCAATACAGTATTGGACAATTTGAAATTTGGACAGACAACATTGGGAATGTCAACCAAGGTGTAAAATAAAGAGTGTACAAATGACATTATCCTTGAAAACCTCAAACTTTACCTTGTTCTTCCAGTTGAGTGGGATGATGAAAATCTCAAAAAATCTACTCGTGTGGAAGACAATATATGATTAGACATTTAAATGTGATGTTTTTAAATGAAAATTTGTGCCGTCTAACTCTCGGTCGCCTAATTCTTGAGAACCATCATCGAAGTTGAGGGCATAACTTGAATAATCATACTGGAAAATAAATTGCTGTTTGGATCGGATCCCTTCTCGATTGCCATTGTCATTTTCTTGAATAAGCTTCTGCATTGCTTCTTGCTGTAGTGTGAAAAGTTTTTTCTTCATCTTATGACATGATTTTGGAAATTTTATTTTTGAATATGCGTAGACAACGTAGGCTCCAGAGGGTACATGTCACATGCATGAAAGTACAAGTATATGAAAAAGGGAAATGCTACGTGTACATAATGCACTACATAATGCATTACACCCCTCTCACATCGAGGGGGGTCCACAAAGAATAAAATATTTGTGGACCCCTCTCCATGTGAGAGGGGTGTAATGCATTGTGTACACCTCATGGTGTACACATAGCATTTTCCTATGAAAAATGCACCAACAGAGATTGGTAATTTGTTTGCTTCGCCCTTCGTGTAGTTACTTTATCAAACAATCAACATTTTGTATTGGATTAGTCTCATTCAGTGATTTGCAAGCTGAAAAGTAGACTCACAACATCCTTCACCATGACCATTCTGAATTTGCAAAAAATGTTAATTCACCCTTTTGGCTCAACAAGACTGAAGTAGTAAAATTCGAGATATCTAATTATGGATTTTGCTAGGGCTGTAAGCAAAAACCGTCAAACCGAAAAATCGAATCGAAACCGCAATTTCGAAACCGACGGTTTGGTGCCACGTGGACCCGTCAACGAAATGGTTTTGAACCAAACCAAACCGGTCAAAAACGGTTTGGTTTAGGTTTGAGAATTTTAATTATGGTTTGAAATCAAACCGGACCGGCGAAAAATATATAAAATAAAAAATTGATTTTTTTTTTAAAATTTATCCAAAATTTCAATTTTGTAAAATTAAATAATTTTATAGGTATTTTTGTCAATTTCTAATTTCTTTAATTATTAAAATTTATGACTTGCCCAAGCCTAATTATATATAAAAAAAAGACCCAAATTTGAAAGAAGTAGCACTAAACAGCTCAACCCAAGTCCATATACTTACAAGTCACAACCATAATCTTTCAATTTCCATTTCTCTCACTCTCAACTCGCTGGTCCCAGCCTCACTCCCCGCAGCGCCTCCTAGTTTCCCCCAAATCGTCAACGCCCTCGAAATCTCGAACCTCCCAGTCGTCAGTAGTGTACATTCGTCGGTATTATTAGACTATTTCAGGTTCTTACATATTTATTTGATCGTGAGTAAAGCTTAAATTGAAATTTTGTCACTTTCTAGTTGAAATTTGTTTATATATTTATTGATCGTGAGTAAGGCTTAAAGTTGAAATTCGGGCTATCAGGTGCGCAAAAGACATTTGTTTACATATGAGAGAATATGTATAATTCCGTGTTAGATTGCAGAAGATGAAGGTGGGTATATATAGTGGAATGAGAGAGAAAAAATATTGGCAGCTTATCTTTTGGAAGCCATTATTAGATGGATCCCTGTCTTAATTCTTTTTTTTGTTCCTATTTGCTAATTAAAATTTTTTTTGTGTATGAAGGACAAAATTGATTATGAGTTATGTGGCTTCTTGAGTATGTGAATGTTTCTTCATTTTGCTAGTTCTGTGACAAAATTTGATATTTCTTGAGTTCTATGACAAAATTAATTCGTTTATTCCTTTTACTAGTTGAAAATGGACATTATTATATTTTTTTGGAGCTTATATTTATTTTAGTGAGCTTGTATTGTATTTTTATCGTAAAGTATTATTCTAAAACGTCATTTTTGTGATTTTACTTTTATTTTGTTGGTATTTAAATTTATAGTAAATATATTTAGTTTGTTTAGATTTATTTCTAGTAAGATATAAATATATATTGAATTAATGGCATAAAAGTAGATACTAGATAGAAAAAAAATATACGCAAAATCGGACCAAACCGTTAGGTTTAGGTTTGAGTTTTTTTCAAACCGGTCAAACGGTTTGGTTTGAAAATTTGTCAAAAACCGCAAAAATCGGACCGCTTACACCCCTAGATTTTGCTCCAAAGGTTATTATTACTTTTCGATGATTGATTGTTGTCGATTTCACTGTCATCGTGGGGGGGCACAATTTCAATCATGTCATGATATTTTTAAACCAAGTCGGATCTGTATGGATGAGGTCTGGAGTTGACCTTCCGTGTTGACCTGTCTGACTTCTTCGATAAAACAAAAAAACTATTTGTACAATGATTAGTGGTTGACAACACTTACAACACACTCACATTAATTAGTTGGATCCACACTAATGTGAGTGTTATGAGTGTTGTCAACCACTAATCATTGTACACATAGCATTGTTAAAAAAAGAAGGATAAAGTTATTTGTACACTAGGTGTACGCACACCCGTCTCACATGAATAGTGTGCACAAATATTTTATTGTGTGTGGGATCCTCTTTCATGTGAGGGGAATGTAAAAAATTGTGTGAATGATTATGTACATGTAGTGTGATTAAAAAAAAGGGCACATTTGAAGATATGAAAGAACAAATTTTGCCTGGACCAAACAAACCAAAAAGAAGACTCTTCCACGTGAAGTTTACTGTACACCGAACCCCACCCAACACACGCCATTCCAGTCAAGAAATAGCCTACACTCATACAGCAAAGTCACGTGTATTTCTGCCCGTACGCACGCGCAGTACCATTTTTTGACTCGTGGGGTCAATGACCTGATTAATATTGATCGCACGGTGGAGATTGTAGCTAGTGGGCCCCATATTTAGGGGACAATCCCGACGGATTTATGTCCCATTTGTTTGTGGAAACCTGAAAAGGCCAACATTTTGCGTAGTTGATGTGTCGGGCAGGAGAGAGGAAATATGTTTAGTTTTTTACTAATTTGCCCTTGACAGCATGGGAATTGATGATGTCGAATATATTTGTTGACACGTGTGGGAAGCCAGCGTTGTGGAGACCATTGTGGGGACCCGAGGCACGTGGTCATTGACAATTGAGGCTTCCAACGTCATAATCTCTCATTATTATTGTGAAAAAAAAATCATTACTTATCTTTTTTTTTTTTTGGTATTTTCATCATTATTTTCACATTTCATCCCGTAAAAAATTATTTTTATCTATTTTGTCAATTAAAAAAAGGGTAAAATGACGAATATAACTTTCTATTTTAAAAAAATAATAATAATTACAACTATAGTCCCACAATTTTTTTTAAAATAGCAAATAAGTCACAAATAAATTATTAAAAGAATAATTAACACATAATGTTTATATCTTTTACTATTATTGCGAAAAATATCCATACTTTTTATTTTTTTGACATTTTCACCATTAATTATACATTTGATTACTCAAAGCCACCATTTCTATCCATTTTCATTAATTCTGTTAATAAAAAGTTGTGAAATGATGAATATACTTTCTTATTCAAATAAAAAAATATTTTTTAATTTATAATTTTTTAATAATTTATTTAGGATTCGTTTGCACTATCTAATTTTTTAATAAATTTAATTGAGATTCGTTTGCACATTTTTTTAAGAAAAAAATAATTTATAATTTTTTTAATCATTTATTTGGAACTAATTTGCACTTAAAAAAACATTAATTTCTAACTTTTTTAAAATTATTTATTTGGGATTCGTTTGCACTTTTTTTTTTAAAAAATAATTTCTAATTTCTAATAATTTATTTTGAACTCGTTTGTACTTTTTTTTTAAAAAAATTGGGACTATGATTGCAATTAATTTTTTAGCTTTTTTTATTTAAATATGAGGGTATATTTATCGTTTCGCGGCTTTTTATTGAAAACTTGGATGAAAATGGATAGAAACGATGATTTGCGAAATTAAGCCCTTGTTGACACCCATTTTGGAGAAAAATTTGATTTGGAATAGTGATTAATTGAAGAATGTGTGGTTAAAAAGTAAGGAGAATTTTTTGGTTTATGTTTAATATTATTCTATTGATAGAATGTTTGGTTGAAATGAAGAAAGAAGAAAAAAAATGAGAAAAAATGTATGTCAAACAAGAGCTAAATATGCAATTAAGAGTGAAAATGCCAAAAAATAAAATGTATTGAATTTTTTTTCACAATAATAGAGAAAGGTAGGGAACATTATTTTCTAATTACCCTTGTAATAATCTATTTGGGACTCTTTTGTATTTTTTTTCTTTACAAAAATTGGAATTATAATTGCAATTAGTTATTTCTTTTTCTTTTATTAAACAGAAGGTATATCCTTCATTTCACAATTTTTAATTGAGAAAAATGAATGAAAATGACATTTTGCGCAATGAAATGTGAAAATGCCAAAAACTGAAAGATAAGTACGTTTTCTACAATAACAGTGAAAGGTAAGAACGTTACGTGCTAATTACCCATGAGTAAATTATTCAAGTTGTGAGAAACAAACAAAAAATGAATAAAAATTATTGGCTCTGGATTTAATTATTGATTCATAGGTGAGCAAATTCTTGATTTTTCTGTACTAATAGTAATTTCGATCCAAATTTAATAGTTTCAGTAAATCTCCTCAAGGCTTGCAATTACTCCTTCAATAGACCAAGCTAGTCGTGTCCATCGAAGGAGGCCTCAAATTTTTGCAAGAGAAATCAGTGAATCAAATGTTTAGCATATTAAAATCACAAGCGCAACGAGGATACAGAGAGGACAAACGACATTATTAATTTTTAAACCACGTATTTCATTAATTTTTATCGAAATTTACTAAAAATCAGATTTTTATCCAATCCAAACTAGGTTAATTTTGGTTGAATTCTTTGTTGATATCCCAAATGAAAAAAAGACTTCAAATACTTTATTATTATTGAGATATCAATTGTATTTTACTTTTGCTTGTTTAACTATCAAACATGTTTGCATTGTGTATATAAAGAACAATAATTTGAGATGGCCAATTTCATATTCTTTGCTCTCGCAACATGGTTTCACCTTAAAAGATGTGGTCCTCTCTCGAACGACTTTGTACTGTAGTTATCTCGTCGCCTAGTTATGAAAACTCAATTACCGCTCTACAGAATGATTACTTTTAATCTCTAATCATCATCAACATGGTTTAAACTTATACCTTTTGTCTCAAACTTCTATCATTTTTTTTAGTTTTGGATAACTTTTATTCGCTACGGAAGAAATAAGTTATTTAATTTCAAACAACATTTACAAATGAGATCTTCAATACCTAATTGACTTGCTCACAGACTCATTGATGAAAAACTTAACCATGGACTTTTTCCTTTCCTGAATGACACGTCGAATATATATATATAACTTTTCCTTCTTTTTCTACCACACATTCTCTGATATAGGATGACATCAATAATTATCCGTGTGCGCAGGTGACAATCTTGCAAACCGCGTACACGAGTGATTGTAACCGCGTAGGTGAGGACAACTTGATATAATAGGATCAATAATTATCTATGATGGACATTGAAGTAAGGGTTACTTGATATGCACCCCTGTAAAGTACCACGTCAGAGACCGTCGACCACCATGGAGAGCTCTACATTCTCATGATAGACCGCCACCACCATAGGTAGGGGTGGGCGCGGGTCGGTTCGGTTCGGTTCGGTTTTTTTCGGTTCCAGAAATTTTCGGGTATTTAGTAAATGGAACCGTCGGTTCCAAATATAATTTTGGAACCATTCGGTTTCGGTTCGGTTCGGTTCGGTTCGGTTCGGTTCCGTACTATAATTAAATTTTTTAACATTTAAAATAATACTATATAAATATACCTTAAAGTGGATACCAATATTAATAACAAAAAGTAGATACAAATATCAAGTTCAATCTTAACTTTTACAAATTAACGTAATCTAATTTAATAACATATAAATAATAAGTTGTCAAATACAAATACCAAAAAGTAAATATTACTAATAAAACTTCGATATTCATATCAATAATTCATTTGTTTCAAACTTTCAAATCTACATAAAAGTGAAATATAAATTAGAAGTCACAAATATAAAATATTTTAAAGTATTGATAATACTTACCAACTATTTAATGTAATTATTAGTTGGTTGACTTTCCATACTAACTATTAAGAAACTATATAAGAAAAAATTGAAAAAAACACAACTAACAAACATAAATAAACTCTAAATTGTTCAACTAATAAGATTTAATAAGAAAAAAATTATTAATTTGTTTAGAAAAAAAAAAAATTAATTTATCCAATATAAAAAAAAAGTTCGGTTCTTATTCGGTTCTTCGGTTCTTGGTCGAGAACCGAGAACCGAACCAAACCATTCGGTTCTCGATTCGGATACCCGTTCGGGTATTTCATTTTAAAAAACCCGCTCGGTTCGGTTCGGTTCGGTTCGGTTCGGTTCGGTTTGGTTCGGACATTTTGCCCAGCCCTAACCATAGGGTGCTCTACATTCTAATGATAGACCGCCTACCACCATGGGGGTGCTCTACGTTATCATGATAGACCGTCAACCATCATGGGGTGCTCTACGTTCTAATGATAGACCGCCTACCGCCATGGGGGTGCTCTACGTTCTCATGATAGACCGCCTACCACCATGGGGTGCTCTACGTTCTCATAATAGACCGCCTACCTCCATGGGGTGCTCTACGTTTTCATGATAGACCGCCTACCACCATGGGGTGCTCTACGTTTTAATGATAGATCGCCTACCACCATGGGGGTGCTCTACGTTCTCATGATAGACCGCCTACCACCATGGGGTGCTTTACGTTTTTATGATAGACCGCCTATCACCATGGGGTGCTCTACATTCTAATGATAGACCGCCTACCACCATGGGGTGCTCTACATTCTAATGATAGATCGCCTACCACCATGGGGATGCTCTACGTTCTAATGATAGACCGCCTACCACCATGGGGTGCTCTACGTTTTCATGATAGACCGCCTACCACCATGGGGTGCTTTACGTTCTAATGATAGACACTACCACCATGAGGGTACTCTACGTTCTCATGATAGACCGCCTACCGCAATGGGGTGCTCTACGTTCTCATGACAGACCGCCTACCACCATGGGTTGCTCTACGTCCTCATGATAGACCACCTATCACCTATGAGGCCCTCAATGCTCACCTAGGCCGTCGACCACTACGCGATCGTCCACCCCCATGAGGCCCTCTACGTTCACACAGGTAGCTACCACCGTGAGATCAATACTATGCTTAGCCATACAAATGGCAATGCGTATGACGGAAACCACCCAACAGCGAACATGGGCACAACCAATTGCTTGACGAGTGGGGGTCACAACGTTAGAACATGGAGGAAGTGGGAAGGTCTACGTGGGACAAGTGGTACCATTAACTATTGAACAAGTGCATAGCAACAGGTGCCTATAAATAACTCCAAGATGAGAAATGTATTAAAACTCGGACTGATTGAACTCCCAATATACTTTCTTCCTACTTTTCATAAATACATACTGATTCTCACACCGGAGGTACAACGGGGGAAAAAGCCCCGACCTCGTTTTGCAGGTAATGTCCATTGATCGGAGCAACCGGAACACCCCACACGTCATCATTTTCGTGGAGGTAAATTTAGTGATTATTTCATTCTCCATCAATTTACTATTCCAAAATACATTATTTCAAAATAATGTGACTTTAAAAATTGTTAATTTCTTTGCTAGTCGCTAAACTTTGCATTCAATGTCACCTTGACTATCAAATTTTAATTTATTTCAGACTTTACAAAAGAAGTCATTCAGTTAACTCATTGTTTGACATTCATTTTAAGATGAAATTCCTTCGTGTTATGTGTCAAGTCATGAAATCGATAGAACTTTCAGTTAAATCCTATGAGTTATCATATGAACTTGAAGAATATTCAGTTAGAAAATGGACGACGAACCGATTTGGCTCTTCGAATGAAACATTTCAAATGATTTATTAATGAATCTGAAATATATTAAAACTCCCAACTTTAAAAGTGACAATAAGTGCAATGTCCAGGAATTTCGATTTTAATATTTTGAATAAAATTGTTGTATTCAACATATGATGGTCATGATATTTTATAAAATCAAAATTTTAGATTAAAATATGGATTATAATTCCTACCAAACAAGAGCATGTTGATCAAACTATATTTTTTACTACACATTCATTCAACTCGTAATTTTCATTTACTTTTAACGTCACATTGTATGAGATTCATCCATTTATAATCTTAAAACAATCATGCTATATGTACTGTATTCCTTACACATTTATTTACAATCTTTCTTTCGCATGACAACTTCTACACTTTTGATTTTCAACTCATTTATCACATCAACGCACGGATTTCCTTCAAATATGAGGAAGGTCACTTAACTGAAAGTCATTTAGCTAAATTCATCTAAAACGCTTTGCCTGTCAGTCAAAAACTGAAAAACTACCATCAATATTCCCATAGCGGAGATATAGAGAGAGAGGGTCTCCAAGTCCTCTTTAAAGAGTTTTAAAAAATCGGCCTTTCCAAATACCAAAGCCTCTCACTTTTTTCAACCTCCGCTCATCTCATCGTCTCCCTTTCGCCGAGAATCATAAGCATTAACAGTAATAATGGTTTAAAAGCCTTGAGAAAGTATTGTGTGTTTCACACCCTCCTTCAGCTGCGATTAACTGTCTTGATTCAAGACTTTTGAGTGAATTTACAAGTCTTTCTCACTGTACTTATACGCCATTGAAGCTCAATTTTCTGAGTTGATAAAGAGGAAAGGCAAAATGGGTGGAGGAGGAGAAGAGGGGTGGAGTAGTTGGCCACCAACACCTGGTGGAGCGCCGCCGCTGTACATACAGAAAGATGACCACTGGACTCACTTTGATAACTCTGTAAATGCAGTTTCTTTTGGGTTTGTTGCCACTGCCATTCTTATTTGTATGTTTCTTGTTATGGCAATCTTTGAAAAGTTCCTTAGGGCTACCTCGCCGGCCGGCAACCGCGATAGTCGCCCCGACATTGAGTCTCAGAACCATATGAACGGCTTCAATACAAAACTTCGCCATCCATCACCTAAAGTGAGTGCTTTTGGTACATTTACATACGTTAATGCTTAGCTTTTGCGTGAGTTTCTTGAGTTTTTATTCTTCTCCAAATTGTGCAAATTTTGATATGTTTATTTGGGATTTCGGATAAAATTTTGGAATTTCGCAGGTTGTGATGATTGCTGTTCTGACTTTTTTATTTTTTATTTCTTTTTCACTTTTCCTGCACTATCTGTTTCATTTTAGAATTGAAAATCTTCGGGGAAAAAAAAATAATTGCATCTCAAGTGCACACAACTAAAGCAGAGTTGAAACATACTGCGCAGATAGTCCATGTTTTTCTTAATCCTCCAGGTTTTTCTGTAAGTTTGTTTGAGTAACTAACGAATAATCCTAAATATACTGCCACGAAATTGCCGGAGCATCGACACTGAAACACCTAAAGCTTTGAAGCTACAGAAGTTTAGTTATCCTCAAATAATAGTATTGGCCAAAAGAGGAGAAAAAAACAGACAGCTTAGCTTATTTCGCATCATGTGAATGTTCCTCAGATTTTAGGACATAGAGATTATAAAATTGTGTTCGATGTTTTTAATAATGGCCCTTCCATGGAGTTGTTGGGTGGTAGGTTAGTCCAGTTCCTAGTTAAGGGACCTGGAATTGTGTGCTTAGACATTGTCGTTCATATCGGGGCATAGTCCCTCCCACTGCGGTATATTATCTCTTTCAAGTACATCACCGCCAATATTTATGATGCCCCATGTGGCGAAACCCGGGATAGGAGACAGTTTACCAACATCGACATTACACTGTCCGATCGTTAATTTATTGTCTGATTTCCGTCTTTAATAATATAGAATTAAGATTGCCCCGTTTGATCAATAATGCTTGTTGACTTTTATTTCTGAAATCTACATCCCATCATAAATTTTGAAATATTTCTTAGAGCTTGTTTAACTTTCCATATGTAACACATTGTCTGAGGCTTATTGGGCTTATTACTTGTTACATTTTACATTTTTTTGTGTTCTGAGGACTGTTGTATTGTTCTGTGTTAGACTACAGTATATACTTCAGCTTCGGCTTGATGTCGTTCGTTAATTTATTGCGTTACGCACTTTCTTCCCAAGTTTTTTGATGCTAGACTTTCCAACTAAATGGTTTCAGATATTAGTCAATGCGAGAGAAGTTTCAGTGGTGATGCCCGGAGATATTATTCCGACTTTTATTGCACAGCCAGCTCCTGTGTCTTGTCCACCTGAGCGTGTGCCTAGGCCATCCCATCAACTGCGCCCGAACTAGAGCTTCATCTGGAAGCAATGAACATGAGTTAATGCCAGGTGAATGGAACAAATACTGAGCAAAAGTCACCACGAACAATCCAAAAAATTTAGAACCTGAGATAGGCATTTTTTCTTGCATATGCTGTCCGAATTTGTGCACAATCACTTTAGTAAATGTAAAGAATCATATAAAATATACTCTCCCAGCTTGCATGTGTTTGCAATTAATTGCTTGATGGACTCCATCCAGATAGAAACATTGGGTGGGGCCCTTGCATATTGGGCCTTCTGTTTACAAGCCCAGCCATGTTAGAGCCCGCTTTCAAAATTCATTTGTTCGTAATTTTGCATTATATGGACTTGGAATTCTCTGGGGAAACTCAAAAAAGGCGTACCTAATAGCTAATGTTAGAAGTCTAGCCTCTCCGGGTCTAGTGACGTTTGCGGTTTGCAATTTGCTCATCTCACAAGTGCACAAAAGTTTGAATCTTGAGGCTTTGTACCTTTCCACTCAATTCTAAGATTTGGATTGTGATCAAAGACAAAAGAACAAATGTACAATCCAAGAAGAATCGAATCACAACAACGCTAAATGAACAAGGCTACGTCGGTCCTATCCGTTTCTTCCCTCTCTCCCTCCTATTATAGGGGGCCAGCTGTCACGAACAGGGCCAAAGTGACTCCGTTCTTGTAGGAACACTCATCGAATCCATGTATGCAACAATACTACCTAAATTGACCTTATTTCAGCTTCTTGACGAGTAGAAAATTCACATAAAAAATTCAAAATAGAAAGTGGAAATTTTGTTGTTAGTCCTCAATCTATGGCCTCAATAGAGAATTGATACTGAATCTTTAAATATGGCAAGTTGATGTTTAACTTTTATTGTAGTGGCACAATCAGTCTTACACTGTGAAAAAAATTCAATCTTTTTGTTTAGTTAACGCATGATAATAAAATTTAGCTCCTGTTTGGAGCTCATTTTTCGTTTCATTTGTAGACATTTTGTTACTATTGTACAGTAAAAAACTCTTTCTTTATTCAAGATTTCTGATACAGACTTGACAAAATGGTGTTGAGAGTTTTGTTTGTTTTTCAATTATACCCCTTCAATGAAAGAAATCACGGTGCAAGTTTTGAAAATTGGGTAGTTCGAGTGATGGTAAAATTGGTAAAGTTTAAAAAAGAGGGATAACTCGGTTACTCGTGACAAACTTTTGTCAAGTTGGTGTCATAAATCTTGAATAAAGAAAGAATTGTTTATAGTGCAACGGTAAAAAAAAATGTCTAAAAATGAGATGAAATGCTTGAATTACAAGTTTCTTTGCATTTAACAAAAATACCCTTAAAATTAGGAATATTTTGAAAAATCATCCGTGTAAAATGAAAAGGTGACGCAATGTCACTTTTTTTTTTAATAAAAATTGTCACTTTTTTACATTTTTTAAAAAAAGTGACAAAACTAAAACAAAAATGACACACACTCTCTAAAAGTTATATAAACTCAAAAAAGTGACACAAACTCACAAAAGTGACATAAATCATAATAGCACAATTCATTTGTGCAGCACCAGTAATTCTGTTCTTAAAATAATCAGCATGTCCAAGCCAATCCACATGTTGATTATGTTATGAAAATATAATATATTATTTCATTTTTTTATCTTCTTAAAAAGTGACAAAACTTAAAAGGTGACAAAAAACTAAAAAAAATGACAAAATTCAAAAAAGTGGTACAAATTAAAAAAAGTTATACAGATTAAAAAAGTGACAGACAATAAAAAAAGTGATACATTCAAAAAGTGACAAATTCAAAAAAGTGACGAAATTTTTTTTAAAAAAATGACGATCTTTTTCCTTCTATAACAATTGGAGTCAAATTTTTCCTTACAAGAACATTGGGCAGGCTCTCAATATCCTCATCTTCTTCATCAATTCCATCATCAGGAATCAATCCTTCGTCAGTCACCTGACCACCTCGAATGTTAGCACAAATCATCTTGAAAACTTTCAGTTTTAAGTCCAATTTCCTGTCACAATCAATCTAAGAATAACATAATAAATAGCTTCCTTTTTTTTTTTTTTTTTTACTTTAATCAATACAAGAAATGCATAAAAGTCGATGGTTATCACTTTCTGAATACAGACCAAGTTTCATAACATCCATAACACAAAATGAATCGATCCCCTTAAGTTCAGTCTTACACTCGAACCAAATAATTAATCTGTGGATGCAATGTTTTCTTCCTGTCTATTATGCAGTGAGCTATAAAAAACACATCTTCAATGGCATTCTCAATCCCGAGATTCAAAGAACTCAAACCTTCTCCGTCTCCATCCTTTTCATCATTCTTCACAATATGTTTCGAATTTTTCCTACACAATCTCAATTGATCTTCCAAAAGACACTTCTCGGGTGAATGACTTGGCAAGAGCCACTTCAATGATCGAATCATTTCTTGATCGCGGAGCTGCTTCTTTTCAGCCAAATTACGGTACCGATTAGCTTCCATTTCGATCATGCTCATCTCGTTCTGAAGTCACGAAATCATAGCCATTGCTTCATCTGCTGTAGTGGCAGAAGCTGCCCTTTCTTTCTCAAGTTCTGCATAAGCTGCATTTGCTCTCTTCCTCTTAATTTTTACTAGTTTCCTCAATTTTGTAATATCAAATACTTCAACTTTATTAGTAAACTCATCATCATCACATTCTTCATTATAATCTGTAATTGTTTTTTACATTATCAACAGTCCTCGACCCACATTTGCAATTTGAATTGAAATTCTCATCAAAATCATTTTTTGAAGAAGACCCATCTAAGTTTCCTCTAAAATCACCAAGAAAATCGAACCAAACTGCTAAAGAACCAAGAAGGTTTGAATTATTTGAATCTCGTGACCGCATCAAACTCCCCTCCGAACTACGTAGTGATAATGTCCTCCGCGAAAGCCTCCGACACCGTCATCATCACCATGCCCACAAACGGCTAATGCTGTTTTATCACCGCTGGGTGGGGAGGATGGCGTCTCTTTGGGAGTTTCTAGAATCAGGAATTTGATCTGGATTTTGGAAGTTTAGAACATATTAATTACGTGATTAAATGTATTAATTAATTAATAGGGTATTATTCAAATTTCTTAATTTTTAGGGATAGTGGGCCTAATGTCCCCTTTTGATTTTGAGGAAATTACACCTACACCTGCTTTTAGATTTCCATTTTCATAAATCCTGATTCAAGTTCCACTTTTCAAAAATCAGGTTTTAATTAATAATTAAAAAAAAATTTAATTTTTTTTACAATAAATTAATTTATATCTATCTCAAACCCTAAAACCATTAACCCATAACCTTCTTCCTCCTGTCTCTCTCTGCGACACCACCACGACGCAGCCGTCGCCGCCGTCTTCTCTCGCCCGTTCCTCCCTTGCTGTTCTTCACCCATATCTCCACTCCCTCGCCATTGTCAAACTTTGAATCGACATTGAGGCGCCATCTCATCTCCTCCCTCATCTCCCTTTCCCTGTTCTCTCGCTAGCAATTGGGGCAGTCTCGCCACCGTCACCACTAGGCTCTCTCTCGTCGGCGGTTGGGTGCGGTGGTGGTGTCTCAAGAACCCACCACCACTGGATCTGAAAACCATATCTGCCTTGGTCGGGACGTCGTGGTGGTGATTTGGTTATTTTTTTGGGGCTGTGGTCCGGTATGGTGGAGTTATCACGGGAGAAGTGGGAGTCGGGGAAGTGTTGGAGAATGGGAACAGTGAGAATACATCCAAACTGCTTGATTCGGATGTGAAGCAGAAAGGTCGGATAGAGGAAGATGAAGAGGAAGGTGCTTGTCGGTTTGTTGAAGAGCCGGTTGCGGATGAAGAAGCTCGACGCGGTGGCCCCACCGATACAAAGCTTCGTCGATAATAATCATTCGCACACAGTGGGGTGTGCGTGCGGCTGTGGTGGTGATTTGGTTTTTTTTTTTTGGGCCGTGGTCCGGTATGGGACGGTGGTGGTGTTGGGGGGGTTTTTTGGTTGTGATGTGGTGCAGGCGGCGGTTGTGTGGTGGTGGTCCTTTTTTGTTGTTGTTGGAGATCGTGTGGTGCAGGTGGCGGTTCTTGGTGGTTTGGTAGTGTTGTGCAGGTAGGGGTGGGCGTGGGTTGGGTTGGGTTGGGTTTTTACTAAACCCAAACCCAACCCAACATGTTCGGTTTGGCAAAAAATCAACCCAACCCAACCCAATTAAATATTTAAACCCAACCTAACCCAACCCAATCAAGTTCGGTCGGGTTGGGTTGGGTTGGTCGCTTTGGAGTTTTCGTTTTGTTCACGATCCACAATGAAGACATTGTATTTACTAGGGTAGCATATTTGATTTTTTTATCAAATTTGAAACCCCAGTTCTTTGCCTGTAGAAAGTTTCATGACATGCATTCACTAACAATTTGTCTAACTGCCAATGCAATTGAGGATAAGTTACAAGAGGGTGTACCAAAGCCATTGAGTCCATGCGGCAAGCCGGAATAAAAGTGTGGATTCTTACTGGAGATAAACAAGAGACATCCATTTCTATTGGTCTTTCCTGTAAACTCTTGACTGCAGAAATGGAACATATTATTATAAATGGAACTTCTGAGAATGAATGCCAAGGCCAAATATTGTGTGAACCAAAACCAATTATCAATGATGCTACCCTAGTTAATAAAGTAATAACCAAAACCAAGCATTGCATTAGCATAAAGATGTCAAAAGAGTTCCAAAACCAAGCTTTATTTGTTTATATTGATCACAATAATAACCAAAACCAAGCATTGCATTGTCCCAAACATACGAACCCAGTCTATTAGATTTTCGCTTACGTGATGTTAATGGTGCACGTGGAGGAAGATCTGATAACAAATCATCTGATAGTGGTGTTGTGTTATTTTCTTCACACATGTCTACATGTATTGTGTCCATTTCACACCTTACATTCTCAATGTTCTTAACACTTTCAGTCCAGAGGCTAAAATATAAACTGAGCTATAGTTTTATAATGCATTAAAACTT
Organism: Fraxinus americana; assembly: GCA_035079005.1. Lineage (NCBI taxonomy): Eukaryota > Viridiplantae > Streptophyta > Magnoliopsida > Lamiales > Oleaceae > Fraxinus > Fraxinus americana. The sequence goes on along the minus strand of CM068713.1, from coordinate 4,022,557 downwards.
TCTGTTAAAACTTAATTGATAGAATAAAATCTACCTTCATGCTTCAACAGAGAGAGAGAGGAGTGCTCAGGCAAACCTAGAGCATACCTACAGATAATACAATAAAATATCAGTGCACATATATGGCAAGAAATAACAGTGACATTAGTAACAACACAAGCGGGAGACTGAAAGGAGTTTTTGAAAATAATAATCTTGGCGAACTTAACTCTTATAAACAATATGTGACTGGAAAATAAGTTTAGCTGCCTATTCTGCCGGGAATTCATAAATCTAATATTAAAATACTTGCATTCTGAATTGTGATTATTTGTGATCAATATATTTATTATATTATGAAATATTAAACAAAACAAAGCCACTTACTTGGAAATGGAAAAACGAAATGCAGGAATGAAGAATGAAACAATGCAATTGTAAACCTCAGTCAATTTAAAGAAAGTTTCCTTTCTTGATTAGTATCTGGACATTTGACAAAACAAGGAAGGGGTTTAATATCCCCTATTTCTATCTGAACACAAATGAGACAACTATCTTTTTCATGATCCATCAGAAAATTTGCAGGTGAGAGTTCATTTATATAGCGACCTACACTATGAAAACTTGAAGGATTTTGTTCAAACTTGAAGGATGTTGTTACAGTTACATTACACGTTCGGCCGAGAAGAGGAAGAACAAATAAATCTGAAGAACACATAAATCATAATAAATAATGTGAAGAACACAAATCATAATAAATAATATGCACAATATAAACTATGTAATTGTGAAGAACAAAAGATTTATGTTGGACTACGAAATGGAAAATCGACTCACTGATCGACCGAGAAGAGGAAGAACACTAATCGACCGAGATTTGAGCGAGAGAGTAAGAGACGCTGGCGGCTGGATAGATCGTCGGGATTTGAGTGAGAGACGCTGGTGGCTGGCTGCTCCTTTGATGGACGCTGGGCGGGGCGTTTCAGACTTTCAGGGAGAGAGTGAGACTGTGAGAGACGTGCCTAGCTTTAGGGTTTTGTTCCAATAATTTTTTTATTTTTTTTTTGTACCGGGTTGGGTCGGGTCGGTTCCTATCGGGTTTGGGCTCTTAACCCATGAACCGACCCAACCCAACCCGAAACCCCAAAAAAAAACCCACAACCCGCCCAAAACATTAAAAAAACCGACCCAAACCGGTCGGTTTGGGTCGGGTCGATCGGGTTAGTCGGGTTGGTTTGGGTTTTGCCCACCCCTATGTGCAGGTAGCAGTTGTTGGTGGTCGGCGGTGGTTGGTGCAGGCGGCGGTGTATGTGGCGGTGGTGGTTGCTGAGATCGTGTGGTGCAGGTGACGGTTCTTGGTGGTTTGGTAGTGTTGTGCAGGTGGGCAGTTGTTGGTGGTTGGTGCAGGCGGCGGTGTTTGTGGCGGTGGTGGTTGCAGGGGTGTTTGCGACGGCGGCGGTGTTGTATTGGTGGTGGTTACAGAGGATTTGCTGATTGTGACCATTAAATTGGGTGGTGTGTGACCAATAAATACTTTGTGACCCACAAATTTATTAATTTGTGACCAATAAAAGTTATTTGACCTATAATTCGTTGTTTTGTGACTATAAAATAAGATGTGTGACTTAAAAGTTTTATGATTTGTGACCGATGAAACAATTGTGATTTTTAAATTTTTAATTTGTGACCGATGAATGAATTGTGACCTATCAAATTTTGGAGTTGTGACCTTAAAATTTTTGAATTATGACCAAATTGTATAGATCTGTGACCGTTATATATTTATTAATAAAACATATAATTAATTAAATAATTCATAAATAAATTTAAATAAAAACCTGATTTTTGAAATTTAAAACATCTAACCTTAATTTTGAAATGTGTATAAGTAAAAGCAGGATTTATGTATTTTTCCCTTTGATTTTCATTAAAATAGAATTAACGAATGGGCCTTACTTGGGTTGCACATTTTGAAGCTTCATTTATTAGAGGCCCATCCTAGCTCTCTTTATTTGTTTTGGGGCAAATTCGGGTTACCATTTGATGTCATTGTTCATTAGGGTGAACAAATAATCATGCCAATTGCAATGATTTTTTTTTTTTAAAAAAATAATAAAATAATTCTATAACGTAAGTTGCCGTGTTGATTCCATGCTCACTCTTGTTATTCCCACTAACGCTCCTGTCGTATGAAATAGCATAGGAAGATTAAGTCTAGTATGGATATATAATTTATAATTTATTTATGGCGGTTATTAGCGGCATCTTGAAAACGTTCAGTCGAAATATAACTTTGATCAATTAATGAGGCACTTTCAAATATTATTGAGCAAATCTAGCCTCTTCCAATTAGGGATCCCAATTTATAATTTATTTATAAACATTTAAGTTTCTTCTATTCACATGATCTACGGTGATACTCAAGATCTATTACTCATTTTTATTTACTTATTATTTAAATGATTTATAAACAACTGTCAAACCTACTTTATTTCTATTAAATAATTTTTTTCAAACACCGCAACAAGAAGATAACAACTACGCAAAATACACCTATGATTCCGAGGAAGAGCATGTGGCTGGCTCACATTGTCTCTTCCTCTGCCGGCCATCACCTCTCTCCCTCAACAACGACAGTAACGCGTTTCGCTAAACCTTAAAATTAGTGAAACTACCTTTAATTTTTTCTTTTATAAGTGACTCATATTCTCAATTTTGATATACAAATTATTTATTGGAAAATGGATTAATAACAAAATCCCCCTATAAATATTTCCATTTGTGATATACCTCTTTACATATTGAAAATCGTAAAAAACCTCCATATTTGAAACGTTTTGTGCAAAAACCCCATACCGTCAATATCTACCAGATATACAGTTAAAAATCAGTAAAAAAAAATGTCAAAATTAGAAATGAATAATTGTAATTTCAATACCCAAATTGAAAGGTGCACCAAATCTTACCTTCACAAAGCCAAAAAAAAAAAAGAGAGGCTTTTATTCAATTCTTTTAAGCAATTGAAAGCGTAAACCAGAAATACGGAACATGGGGTCTTCTTTCAAAAACTCAGTACCAAATCAAATCGACAAAATGAAATCGACTTTCCCAGAACAATACTCTTGACTCAACTGCTTGAATCAGTGAATGTGAATATATGCTTAGGCTATTTATATTTTTTTGAGATTTACAATGAATAATAAGTTCTCTGTCACTATATGATAATGTTGTTGGGTAGGGTGGGATGAAGTAGAAAATAAAGTTCTAAAATTTTGGTGTTGTAGTTGGCACATATAAACAAATTGGATTTAATTTATAAAAAAATAAAAAAATTGAGTATTGAAATTGTAATTATTTCTTTTTCAATTTTATTTTTTTTTAACTGTAAATTTGACGAATATTGACGACAAAGAAGTTTTTTGTACAAAATGTTTCAACACGGGGAGTTTTCTGCGATTTTTAGAGCTTGTCTGGTACAGCTCAAAATTCAATTAAAATTGAAAACATAGCCGTTATTGGGTTCCACTCGTCTAATAAAAGTCAACCATAACGGCTAATTTTTCAATTTTAATATGATTTTAATCTCTATCGAACACGCTCTTAATATATAGGAAAATATCACGAATGAAAACGTTTTTAGGAGGATTTATGCCGTTAATCATTTTAAAACTCGTCTCTTCAGTTTATCCAAACATGTCTCGGATGAGAGATGACAGGTTAATACGTAATTTTGCACTCTTGGTTTTCCCCCTTTTTCTTCCAATTCACACGTTGACCTCTGCAAGCGTTCGAATACGAAACTATAACAATTTTCTTCTCCTCATAAGCTTTTGAATCTCATTTTCTTTTACTTTTGCATATTGAATCTTAATAATATCACTAGATCTCAAAGTTCTTTGATGCGAAGTGAGATTCAGTTGAACTGAAAAGCACCAAAAAATAAAAAAATGGCAGGAAGTTACGATCGCAACCCTTTTGATGAAGAAGAAGAAGTTAATCCATTTTCTGTAAGTTCTAAAGATGGTCTATAGAAATACTTTATGCTTGTATCCATAGGCGTATAATTTAAGGTTCTGTGGAATTTATACTTTTTAATTGCACAAAATTGGAGCCTTTATTGAAGTAATTAAACTTGATAAAATTCTTTTGAGGTATCTTGGTTTTTGTATTTTAGCATATGATAGGATGAATGAGGGTTCAGGTAAGTTAGTTTTGGTGTTTGGTTGTGTAAATTTAATTGAATTTGTGGCTTGATCTAATTAAGCATAGGGGGAATTTCGCCTTACTAAATATTGCTAGTAATTTCTGTTTACTTTTCAAATTTGGTAGCCCCTTTTGTTTTTATTTTATTGGTACTCTAGGTATATCTTTGCCTTATAGTAATAGGTAGAATTTTGAGATGTGCTTAGCTTGTCCGAGTTAATACAAGTTCTACGTGGGTAGAGCCCGATGTTACTACATTAGCTGAGTACTTGTTTTGTATGGGTGCACATGTGTGTGTAGAAAATCGAAATGCCTTGAATGTGCTTCAACAAAAATTCCGATTGAGTCAGCATAGAATAGTTCACGTCTAAAAACACTTTATGGTTCATTTTCTAGTGTTTGGCCAATGCGATTAAAATATGTAAGATCCCTTTGTAAACCGAGAATAATGAAAAGTTTTCCTGACCTCGAAGTGGCAGGTAATGGAAGTTTGTAAAACATTATAGTGGCTAGTGGTGCCAAGGGGTGTCAGTGGTTATGGAAACACTGGTAGTTATGACTGATGACATGTTATCTATGAACACTTTGATGATGTTCATTGTGGGTGGAGGAATAACGTGGAGATGGACATGATGACATTGTTTGGTAAAGTCTTGATGATCCTGGAGTGGTCCTTTATGGCTTTTAGCAAGTTGCGTGGGTGTTTACAGGATTTTAGTGTTCTTTTGATATTTGATATTTATGCCTTGATTAGTAGATCTATTTTCATTTGTATGTTTGTACAATTACACTTCGATTTTTTTGACACAGGAAGGAGGGGCTAAGGGGAAAGTGACAGGGCAATCAAGGTTTGGTGGAGGTTCATTTTTTATGTCGGTGAGTTAAAGATCGAAAAGAATGCGAAGCTATCCATTCTCTTTTTCTATCTATCTATTTTCCTGCTCCAAATGAGTGGATAAAACTGTTTATGAGTTTACAATATCCACCGGTGAAAAAAGTTATATTACAAATGTTAGTTTAAAAAGAATAAGTTCTAGAACCTATAGTAGGGAGCTGCATAGCTAGAAGATATTAATCTGAATGAAATAGATCCACTCTGTTTTTAAAATACTTCTCCCGGTTGGTTTGGTTTCGTGAACTTTTTGTGGAACATCGAATCATTTGATTCTGTTATACCTTAAAATAGTCTATTGTCTGGCTATTTTTTATAGCAAAATTGTGGTTAACCTAAATTATGTTACAAGTTCTTTCAGTTTTATGTAATTAGATTTCTTGAAAGTTTTGTATGTAACTGGCTATTTTGGAATTTGTACGTGCAATATTTTCAACAATTTTCAGAATACTGGGAGTGTTCCTCCTGCCATGAACTCAAGGCTTTCGCCTCTTCCTCCAGAACCTGCTGATTTCTACAATCCTACTGCCTCAGTTGATATTCCTCTTGATAGCGCTGCGGTAATCACATATTTTCATCTGTTTTTCATGTCATGCACTAGTTTGGTTTTTCTAACTACAATAAATTTCACGTAGGATTTAAAAAAGAAAGAGAGAGAGCTGCAGGCTAAGGAAGCTGAATTGAGAAGAAGAGAGCAGGTTGTTTGTTGGTTCAAATTTTTAGCTTTGAATATGGATTTGCATGCATTACTACAGACACACTAGTTTACCATGTCCCTATTTCTTCTTTTACACATGACTTGCCATTACTTTTCCTTCTATATATGTATTGTGAATTGGTTTATGTATGCGAACTCTTCAATCCACATTGTTATCATGATAGTTACTACAGAACGCTTTGATAAGTGATTCACAAGTAATCTCGGAGCAATATTGGCATATCAAACCATTCTCTTCTCAATGCTTCCCTACCTATAATCTTTCTAAGGAATAAATTTGTTGATTATGTAGATAAATTTTGGTAGGTGTACCCTTTTACTTGAATATTGGTAATTCTCACTTTAATGTTTGTGTATATAAAATGAGAATCCTTTGTACTTTCAAAAAATACATTTGATCACTCAAAAATTCCTCAAAATATATTGGTTTGAATCCAAAGAAAACAACCTTTAGTTGTGCTACAAGCTTTTTTATCCCCTAAACATAGAGCAATACAAGTGCAGGTTCATTCCCTAACCTTTACAGTACGAAGGGGGGAACTTTTGATAGGATATACATTCCAGAGTAACTGTTTTTGTGAATATCTTGACTCATATGTCCTTTCTTATCTGTACCAAGCGATGGCACTAAATGTTGGTCTTCATCTCCCCTTTTGTTCACACAGTTGTGAAAATTTTAAAGTATAACATTTTTTTAATGTATCATTACTGTATAATGACAGTAGTGCAGAAAAACCTTTAGCACATATTAATTGTGTTGTCGGTGATCGCTATGAGCACTCCACTGTAATTATTCCAACTTCATATACAAGGCATTAAAATGCAACTATCAAACCTCAGACAAATCGTTTCCGCTATTAAAGTCTTCTGCATGTTTATGCTTAATGATTTTCATCTGTTTTAAAAGCTTTTACTATATTTAACTTGCATTTTATTTGAGAAGAAGTTATGCAGAGCTTGATGTATTCTTTTCCTGCTAAGGATGCCATGAAAGTGCTTAAGAATGAACTTTAAATATCGGTGCAAAAAAATTGGAAATAGATTTATATCTTGTAGAACATTAAACATTAGAGTGCGACTGTATTATGTTTTGTTTTCTTATGAATCATCCTTATTGTGACTTTTTTTTCTCAATGATGCACCACCAGGAAGTAAAGCGGAAAGAAGAGGCTGCTGCACGAGGTGCTTTGTTTGTTCTTATTGGATTTTTATGAACCCTTCCCCTTCCAGACTCCCTCATTCCTTTATCATCAATAAACCAACACGTCTTTTTTTATCACCAATTTGTAGTAAGGCTCTGTTGTCATTATGGTTATCGGACCTCTAAACCTCTTAATATTCTGTAAATTGTGAAGAGCCCTATAATTTCTGAGAATAGTTGAATTTTAAGTATTCAGACTTTCGTCTCTCTTATTTTGCCCTTTATTGGCTATATCTTTCCGAATTCTTCTTTCTTTGCATTCTTTTTCGCCTTTCCAACTTTTCACTTCTTTTTCATGGCCAAAATATATGTCCATTATTGAGAAAAACCTTGGTGAACAAATGAAATAGATGTCAATTTTCAATTATATATGACTATATGTGACTGCGACTTGCTGATGAAGTTTTTTATTTTGCTTTGCAGCTGGTATTGTTCTTGAAGAGAAAAATTGGCCTCCGTTTTTTCCTATTATCCACCACGATATTGCAAATGAAATACCAATTCATCTACAGAAGATGCAGTATGTTGCATTTACAACCTTCTTGGGTACGTCAAATGTTGCTTTTTATGCATGGAACTCTGTTGTTTGCTTAGCACTACATGTAATTCTGCCTTGGTTGTCCTGCAATTATGCAAGATTATATTCAGGCATACAACTTCACCTTTAATTCTCTCTCTGTGTTTGTTACTCACTTCATAAACATATTCAGAATTGATGTGAAAAGTTAACTGACCAGATAATACCTTTTGACCTGGGCCAAATGTTTTCCTTTTACATTCAAAAGGAGGTGGCTGACTATTCACATTATTTGAAGGAAATCAAATTGATGAGATAACCAATGTTTATTTTAGAATGGAGGATTTAATAAGGCTTGGTTTGTTGTTTTTCCCCCTTATGGCGGTTAGTCTTGAACTGTTCTAACGATGTATGTGCTTTTGGTGACCAGGACTTATAGCATGTCTTCTGTGGAATGTCATAGCTGTAACTACTGCGTGGATTAAAGAGGGAGGTTTGTTTTTAAGTGGCTTTTTGTTTAGTCACTCTTCTTGATACATGTATTTTTAAGCTGACACGCTAATTCCATATCCTGTTCGTAGATGCAACGATTTGGTTTCTTGCTATTATCTACTTCATAGCAGGGGTTCCAGGAGCCTATGTATTGTGGTATCGTCCACTCTATCGTGCTTTTAGGTCAGTGGTTCTATCTTTGCAAGGCTGACTTTTACAATTTGTAATAGGCAGATTACGATTCTTTCAGACCATATGGTTGATAATAAGGATTTCAGTTTACAAATGCAATGTACTTGTAGCTATTTGGGGAAATCATAAAATGTATAATGCTCGCCAAGTGGGGGGTTAGTTGATTTGTGTAAATGGAATTCTGTTTAATGCCAGAGAATGTTAGTCATTTGGCTTTAGAAGGTGATGAGTTTTTAATGCTAGTTGCCTATATTCTTTCAGTTGATATACAGCCATCTTTATTACAGGACTGAAAGTGCTATGAAGTATGGATGGTTTTTCCTGTTTTACTTGGTGAGGCTCCTATAATATTACTCTCTCTCTCACTCTCTCCCTCCCTCCATCCAAAACTTGGATGAGGCCTCATTTTGTGCTCCTGTTACAGCTTCACATTGCCTTTGTTATATTTTCTGCGGTTGCTCCTCCTGTGGTGTTCAAAGGAAAATCTCTAGCGTAAGTTCTTTAATTTCTTCAAGCATAGTTTTACCGATTGGTTCCTGCCACCTAAGTGGACTTATCTTTACACGCGTGCTTGGTACAATGTAACAGTAGAACGAACAAGATATTCACTTCATTTTCTTCTTTAATAGCTTCTAATGCTATTCAAAATTCACCCCATCAAACATGCCATATGGCCCATGCCTATATAATTTTATTTGTGTTGTAATGCCTAAAAGACTATGCTTGTCGGAAAATGTAATCCATGCTTTTGATCATACTTCCTCTGAAACTGGATATTTTACTCCGATATACCCACTAATTATGATCTTTACCTTTCACATCATTTTGGAATAGGGGTATACTTCCTGCTGTAGATCTCATAGGCAAGCAAGTACTAGTCGGGGTAAGTTCATTTCCCGTTGAACCATATTTATGGTGCATGTTTTATTTCCTTTAAGTTTTACACCTATTTTCAGTTGGATAGAAGTGACTGATTCGTGTTATGCATTTTGCTGATCATTACTCAGATGTCTGCAAATAATTGTTAGCATAATTATGTTTTTCCCCTTTGTGCAGGTTTTCTATTTCATTGGCTTCGGACTCTTCTGCCTTGAGTCGGTCCTCAGCATCTGGGTTATTCAGGTCCCAGATCAACTAGACTTGATCTTTCTTAATTTTTCATTTGGCGCACACAAGCAAGATTTGCATTTTGCTGACTGTGTTTTGCCATTATGCAGCAAGTATATATGTACTTCCGAGGCAGCGGCAAAGCTGCAGAGATGAAGCGTGAGGCTGCTAGGGGAGCCATGAGAGCGGCAATTTGATATCGTTTGTCAAAAACCTAATAATGAGCAACATATTGTGGATAGAAGTTACCATTCCGGGTGCCACTGATACTGAGTGGTGGAAGATAGAAAAACTGGTTGATTATATGTAAGGGACTTTTTCACATCTACTTAATTGCAATTACATTGCTCTTATGAAACAAGCTTTTGAGTCTAGACAAAAAGTTGAAGCTGAAATCCCCAACCTTTCACACTCATGGGAATATTTGGTACAAAAAATTGAACAGTACAAGACTGGACAAGACTTTTATGACGCTTGCCTCTTTTATAATATCTAACTAGTTCAATTGCAGAAGCCTTGTTTTCAATGAATTTGGAGACTTCACATGAACGGATAGTTCATTCTTAGATCTTAAAAAGAATGAAAACAATATATAAAACAAATAAGAAGTCTTTGTTTGTGTTCCATTAAATTCATTTTTCTTCGAACTTATTTTTAATTACACATTTTTTCAATAAAATATTTTTACACGTAAAAATTAATTTTTCCACTTTCTAATTACATATTTTCAAAGAACAAATTTTGGTTCTAGATCTAGAATCGAATTTAAATAATTTTTTAAATTTTTATATTGAATTAATTAAATTATTTTATTTTTTTCATAACAAATTAGCAAATGAACTAATTTAATGATTAATACTCTAACTTCCAAGTCAAGTTCATATTTAGCTAGTCCAATTCAACCAAATTTCTAAATTCAGTTTTTGATTTAATTTTTTTTGGCCAAATTATTAAGGGAAGAGTTCACAAATCAGGCATTAAGTTTTACAAATGCAAAAATCAGGTATTAAATTTAAAAAATGCAAAACTCAAGTATTTAGTTAATTAATTAAAAAAAATATTATTTAAATATAATAAATTCACAATTATACAGTTAACGATCAAATGTACATAATTATAAGTTACAATTTATTTATTGGTCACATATTATTAAATTAATTGGTTACAAATTATTTCGAGGTTACAAATAAAATTTTTTATACGTCACAGTTTATTTCATTTGTTACATATCAAAAAAATTATAGGCCACAGTTTATCTATCGATCACAAATTTTCAAATTTGTTGATCACAAATTATTTTGCAGTCATAAGTTATCAAATTTTAAGGTCATGGTTTAATATTTGGTCACATATAATCAAATAATTGCTCACATGACTGCTACCGTCGCTAGGACCACACCACCACCACCACCTCCACCTCCACCTCCAATCAACGGTATCAACCAGCGAGCCACCGTCGCTTGCTAAAATCCACCATCTCTTCCAACACTACAACCACCACCATACCAACAAAAACATCAAGTCCGCAACCACCAGTTCTACCAAACAATCTCTAAATTGTCACCACCACCAAACTGGAAGATACCACCACCAAACTGGATGATACCACCGCCCACATCAACGATTCACCACAACCTCCTCAGATCGAAAAGATAAAGAAAAAAACCACAGTTGGCACCGAAGGACTGCAACATCGCGAAGCTGTGTTCGTAGCAGTGTCACGACGCTGCGTTGAAGGACTGCTAAAATCATTTGTTGCATGAGTTAGTGAACGTTGCCGATTGGGAGATTGAAGAACCCAAATGGAAATCGAAGAACGATGGAGCCAACGAGTGAGATTGCTTCAGAGGAGTAGAGAGAGAAAATATAGACAAAATCGTCGTCAATGAGGTTGTTTCAGAGCGGCGTCGTCGTTATGAACGCTGTCGACGTGGTGACAGAACCGGTGGTATCTGTGATAGAGAGACGAGAGAATATAGAGAAAGAGGAGGGAGATGAAAAATGATAGGGTTTGTATTATATTGGTACCTGATTTGTGAATAATGAAACCTCAACCTTGAATTTTGAATTGTTATCTTCAAATGCCTGGAATTATGTAATTTTTTTGAATTTTTATCATTCTCTTTCCAATTTCGCGCTTTCATTTGGTAACCACTAAGTTACTGATCCCAAATCATTTGATAAATTAAAAACCTACATCTACATACCCAAATCGAAGTCGTCGACTGTCGAGTCTGACTTCCCGTCTCCAACTGTCCATCGAAGTCTCGACCTCTGACCACGACCACCAATCGTTGACCATTAGAAATCTGTTAAAAAATTAATTATGGTACAGAATCGAACTGAATTGAACCCAATTCAAATAGTTCCATAATTATATTTGGACCCGACAGTTCCATTTATTAAATACTCGAAAATTTTGGTTCAGTTCGGTTCCGAAGAGAATCGAACCAAACCATGTCCAACCCTAATTAATTTTACACGTGGACCCCATAATTTTTTTCTACTTTTAAATTACACAATTTCAATAAAATCATTTTTAGACCTCAAATAATCCCTCCCAAACAAACTAAATTGCAATTGCATCACTTTCCCATAATGTGATTATAGGTGCTCAACCTTCAAAAGTGTGGCTATGAATCCCAAACCTATTTAAATCTATGAATCAAGGTCCCAACCTACTGAATTGTCAATATAAATGATACTTGTGACTTAAAGCTGGAGGGGACAAAACCTTTATACCACTTAACATTTTTCTCCAATTTAACTAAAAACTACGAGGGATTTCACTACTTTTTGGCATATAACAATAGTTGCTTAAAAAGACGCTTTGATCAATGCTTAAACTTGGGCCTTTTTGACCTAACTTCTGCTTCTACTTTTTGTAGAAGAATTTTTTGAACAAGTTACGTTGAAGTAGTGTTGAACAGGCTTCTTTCGTAAGTTCTTTCCAACTAAACAAAATACTTTCAAAAAATTATCTAAGCATGTTCAAAAATAACTTTTTAATCTCAGAATCAAACGTCCTACTTAAACGTCTTTCTTAATTTATTCTTAATCACTAACGTTCTGGGACATGATGAAAAATGATAAATAGGCGTAACAGGATTGGAAATTACATGGTGCCATATTATTAGTACTTACCCTCAACATAGCTGCTGCTCAATAAAGTTCACATATCGCTAATCAAGCAACAAAATTACAGTGGCATCACATAATAGTTTGATAATATATATATCTCAAGAACCATTACCAGCTGGATAGTATGGCTAGCTCATTTCAACAATAAGCAGTGCATTTCTTCTTGCAATCAATGGTGCACCCACCGCCGCCACCGCCGCCACCGCCGCCGCCGTATCCCTTGCCGGATCGGTGGTATGAGCTGAAACACTTAGCCGGACATGTCAGTTTCTTCTTGTAACATGGGCCCTTTTCTTTGCACACTACAGAGGACCTTATGATGCCACCTTTAGAGTACCCACCATTCGGACCCCCATATCCGGCTCCATAGCCGCCACCAATTCCATTTCCCCACCCACTTCCAAACCCGGGTATATTGAACCCCCCTCCGGGCCCGAAGAATTCACCCATCCCACCATCTTTTCCACTACCTTTCTTGTTACTGTTGGATTTTGGTTTGGATGATCTAGGGCCAGTGTGTTCGGGTTGGGTTGCAAAGGAAAGAGTAGCAGAGATGATCAAGAAAGCTAAAAGGAAAGTGATTATAGATTTCATGTCGAAAGAGAATCATATAAGAGTAAGATGAAATATTTAAGTAGACATAATGGGAAAAGGAGGTGTAAAAGGCCTTTAAGAGATGCAGAGAGAAAAGGAAAGTGGATGGCAGTTGGGGGGCTTGCAATGCATTCATTGCACATATACAAAGCCTTCAATGGACACTCCACTCAACTCGACTCGACTCGATTTCACTCGACTCGATATTTAAATGTAATGCTATCTCTATTTTAGATAGTCAATTCTTAAATTAAGCTTCAATAAACTCTTAGTGTGTTTTATTAACTTTATTTTTCATAGAAAATGTTATTTTTTCATTCAAATTCCTATTTTTGTGATGTTTGATGAACATTTTTTTTACATAAAAAATAGTTTTCAATTTTTGGTCACGTGATTATATTTTTCTCAAAAATAAAGAAAACATTTTCTTCGAGGAGGAGTGATTTTTATTTTTTAGGTAATTCACTCTCTATTTCTCTCTCTCATCTATCGCTTCTCTCTTATCTACCCACCAATAAAAAATGAATAAATATAATATTTTTTAAGTTGAAAACTAAATCAATCAAAACATTTAATTAATAATTTACATACAAATAAATTCTATATAATTGAATTGCCTGCAATTTATTTATTTTTTAATACAAATTTTATGCTCGTAATCAAACAACCTTTAAGTCTTACCAATTGATTGCGGATAGATACCATTGAGAAATATAAAATTATTTATATGTTGAATTTAACATACTAAATATTTTAATTGGTAAATTATTTTATCCCCTTGTAGGCTAATGGGACCGCAAGCGGATCTTTTTATCTTAGACTTAGGGTATAAAAAGTGATAGACCACTCTATTTTATGATAATGCACAAGTTGGTGTATTTATGATTTGTTGAGTGTATTAAATTAGATCATATTGAATAAGGTACGTGTTATGGCGTATTAAAGATACCTTTAGTGAAATCTCGAGTATGATATTTATCTATATAATTGTTAAATTATCAGGTGAAACGCGTGTTAGTGATTATGCAGGTTGAATAATTCATCTAAGCAACTATCCACTTTCCCTAATTTGAAGGACAACTTGCAGTTATTCCAATCCAACCACCATCTATAACTCGAATTGATTAATAGTAGAGACGAATTCAGGACCGGACTACAAGCCTAACTAATACATAGAAAAAAATTAATTTACACAAAAAGGGGGGTGGGGGACTGGACCGGGCTACAACCCGGCCCAGCCCCCCTAAATCCATCTCTGATTAATAGAAATACTATACCTTCGTCGAATATATAAAGAGCCATTGAAGTAGTGAAATTTTCCTTCTAGAAAAAAGCGATAATATATATGGTTCCGGGTAGGAATTAGAATCTAAACTTTAATTTAAATTACATTCAATAATTAATTTTAATTATATATTTTATGAGACTCATAACTTTTCAATCACGTATTAAAATTTTAATTTCATTCCACATCAAACAGAGGTATCATAGTTTTTTGTTTTTAATTGAAAAATTTGCACTTTTCACCCTTGATCTTTGAAAAGTGTGATAAATCTACCATCAACTTTTTTTTAGCATAATCCACTTCCAAACTTTCAATTATGTAATAGAACTCAAATATATATATATACAGAAATGATCTAATGAGCACCGGTGCTCATCTTATTTTAAGCACCAATGAGTTGGCACATTAATTCATTGGTGGATTGTAACTCACAAAATCTTTATCCACCAATGAACTAATGTGCCAACTCATTGGTGTTTAGGATAAGATGAGTACCGGTGCTCATTAGATCATTTTTGTATATATATATATATATATATATATATATATATATATATATATATATATATATATATATAAATGATGGATACGCTCTTCTATATAAGTAAACTAAAATAAAAGAAAGCAGTAAAAAGATAAACATTTCATCTTTCAAGCCTCAACCCACCCCACTCAATCCAACCCTACTTGTGGCCAAAGACCACCTTTATAGAAGCAATCAAACCATCATTCAACGTACCAAATATTCCCTGGTAATTTTCTCCTTTTTCATAAATTTAATTTCTATTAATTCAAGTATTTTCATTACAATATTAACTCGACGATTTAATTTAATTTTTATCACAGAACTATATATCTATATTACTAATATATATATTTATCTTCTATTCTTAAAGTTTCTCTTAAAAAGAAAAAAGAACATCGAAAAAATATAATGCAAGAATTCTTGAAATTTTGTTAAATCGTAAAATAGCATAAAATTATAACCTGAACTTAAAATAAACAATAAATTCCTATTAAGATACAAAATAATAATAATATCATAAACATTTTACTTGGTTTTTCTGAAAAAAATTAAAAATAAAAAATCATTGAACGCGACTTATTTATTAAAATGATGACAAGTAATAATTTCTATTTGTCCATTTAGTAACGCTGGAAAAAATTTAAATGAAGTTTATACTATTTTTTTGAACACAATATGATTTTATTAAAATTTACTTTCGATAATTTCAAGTTCTAGTTTAAACTTTAAAGAAAATGAAGATGATAAATTTTCTAAGCTTCACAGTACAAGTACCAACTTTTAAATATATTTTTTAATAAAACATTCATAAGCTTCTAAATATTTAAACAATAATAAAGTGTAAAGTGTTGAATAAAAGATGTAATTTATTCTTTTTTATTAAGGATATTATGGCCTGTAGAGCTTTTTGTAATGACGAATTTGTAAATATTTCCATTTTTTTTGTTACCAATAAACAAAATACAATATGGTAACTATACGTTCGCCAAATATGGTACGTAAATTGTAAATTCACCCTAAATGCAAGGTGTTTTGTAAATAAAATATTGAATCAGTCAGTAGAACCATGTTCAGTAAGAAATCTTCATAACATTCATTACAATCATATTTCATCAGACGAAAATAACTAGAAACTCATCTAAACTGGCTGTGCCAAATTACCCCGGTTATCTCTCACGACCTTTTCGTCGTCGTCATCAAAAATCCCAAAAAGGCGAACACCCTAATGCTACTGAACCTCATCCGGAACAAGAGAAGCAGAATTGGCCCCTGATGGTACTGATCTAAGAATACGGTAAGCTATGGGTGGGATATTCTTACAAAGACATACTGATGGAACAGTCAGATGATGATTTCCCTAACTACGCAGAACTGCTAGGTATATCATCAGCAGAAGTGGATTCACGAGGCGGTCTGGATTCAACAGCAGGTGGGGCTGATGGTTTCTCTACGGTGTGAGGATTTGATGGTCTCTTTGAATGCACTTGATTAACTTTCTCTGATGGAAGATCAAACTGCAAATGAAACAAGATGTAATAATGGAATATTCGTAATATACATCCCTAAAATTAGCCTTTTTTGCTTTCACTTGTGCAATGAAGCAATTCCCGCAATCTCCACAGTGCTGAGGCAGGATATTATGGCCCTGTTTGGGAGGGATTAAATTTTTCTACAGTAAATCAATTCTCATTTTCAACCATATATTCTTCAATAAAATAATATTTTCCATCACATCAATAATTTTTTCTTCTTTTTCAACCACACATTTCCCATCATATCACTATTCAAAATCAATTCTTCCTCAAAAAATCTCTCCCAAACAAGCTCTATAATTTATTGATTCGAAAAATGCCCATTATATGTTAAACAACAGCATTTCAATAATAAAAATTCACAAGGTAATCATACAACCCAAACTCTCAACTGAAAATGGTGTCAAAGCATTTCAATGCAACTTCTGAGATGTCAAGTGGAGTCCATAATTTGGAAAAACTCAGAAATTTCCAAGAATTTTTCCTTTAAGCAATATCAAAATAAGGGCATTCAAACAACCATCAAACTCGAGTATACCACAATACCAGAGACGATGAGATACAAAATGCAAAAAAGCACAAAATCAAGCACTTGCAGAAGTATCACATTGCAGATTGCAAATTCCAAAGAAGTACTTGCAGAAGTTATTCTCTCACAAGTTGCAAGGAAAATCAAGCACAAAATGCAAATATATAGACATTCTACTACTAAGTCAATAGAAGAACCCTTGGTTTCCTTTTTTTTTCTTTTTCTTTTTAAATTCTATTCACCTGTTACTTGTTCAACAAGACGACGACAACGACAACAACAACATACTAAGCCTCATTGCAATATTTGGAATTGGCTACATGAATCCTATCTCGCCAATATGTTCAGTCTATCACCACATTTATTGAAAGATTCAATGCAATTAGATCCTTTGTAACTAGATTTTATCTTTAACAATACCATAAAACACAGAGGGTCTCATAAGCTTTCTTTTTAACTAGCCTTTGAACAGTTTTCATCTCCAATAAGAATTTTAGCATGACAATTAGAAAATAAAACCCAAAGCTCAACAGAAAGACATTAACTGACCTTGTAACCACAGCCAGCTACACAAGCACGGAAGCATTCCTGTAAGAGAAATGAGCAAATTGATACAAGAAATCATATATTCTAATAAAACAGTAGAAGTATGCATTGCTTGTATATCATGCATGGCACTAGAATACCAAACAGATAATGCCCACCACCGGTCCACCACAGAACAAATCTGTTCCACAATTACACAATGAAACTTGCAATCTAAAATGATAAAAGTGATACTGTCACCCGCCTGACCCTCATGTCAGCCACAATTTTACATTTTACTTCAACACAAATAAAGTTGAGCATACCTTTTGTGCTTGAAACTCTTCATGTCTCTAACTACTTTTAACCTGTCATTATTGGGGATGAACAACTCTTAAAACACTATTATTTAGAGTGTGTTCGGGAGGGCTTTTCCAAAGCCTAAAAGCACTTCCTGGATGTCAAAAGCTCTTTTGTTTAAAAATATTGACTGTTTGGCTAAAGTCAAAAAGTACTTTTTGACCAATAGCTTAAAGAAGCTGTATTGGAGAAAGCTCCTCTCAAAAACTCATAATGAGCTTTTACGGGAAGCTGTAATTTACATTTAATAAAGCCATTTAATGAAGCTTTAAAATTAACAAAATACACATTAAGATCTCAAAAAAGTTTATAACTTCTAACCCAATTAAATAGATATGAAGTTTATACAAAAACACTTTTATAGTTATGTTGCCAAACAATCAATTTAATAATTATAGCACCTTTTGTATTCACAACCAAACAATCAATAACCTTTTAATATATGCTTTACTATCAAAAGTTCGATTGCTAAAAGCTCTACTCACAACAGTCGTGCCAAACGAACCCTTAGTCTATATGGATAACAGGATAAGTTACACTGAGCCCTTAAGGGCAATATAATAAAATCAAATGGAAGATAGCCGTCCCTCCATTAGACTTAATTGAATTTTGAAGACTTTTCGACCGCCAAAATTTTCCACTCCCAGCCTTGTTCAAGGTAAAAACTTGACTTTTGATTGATACAAAAAGATGTCTAAGAAATATTATATCAGTCGATGGTATAAGGCTAACTGAGTATTTATACAACTGGAGGGGTTTAATAAAAGTGGTACAAGACCGAAAACCCAGACAAGCCGATTTAGAATGATGATGGTGGGTTCACAATTCACACAAGCACACCAAGAACCTATCCAAAGCATACCCAATCTATTTCATTTGTGGCCACAACAAATGACTAAAATCAATATATAATTCCACTTAAAATTTGCAATACTCGAGTACTACTTTCAGACATTATTGATTCTTTTTAAGAGTGGATGTAGCAAAACTTATGGATTTAGTGGAAACCTGAAATCCACACACCACTTCAAATATCTCATAGACATTTGCATTTAAGATAGAAGCATATAATCAATAAATTGTTAGCAACCATCCGTTCACATAACCAGCCATTTCAGAAATGATATGAGCAAGCAAGTACAACATGAAAGAATTACAGACTAAAAGAAAGGAAAAAGAAACCTCCGAGTAGCTGGCAGCACCAGGAGAACGGTCGATATAAGCACTCCATTGTCGGTCCTTTAAAACTGGGTCTTTATAGCATATCTCATCACACTCCCCTAAACCTGCATACCAAATACCAAATGTACATTTTATCGATTTCTTGGACTCTGATAAATGAATTTTTAAGTCCAGTAGACAGTCATCAATAAGATACATCTGTGACTACTGTCAGAACAACAACATTGGATATAGAAAATTAATACTTACAGTCTTCCCATGTGTCACCATCAGAGTCACACCCCTTTTTGCAAAATACTCTCCCTAGGAAAACCCAGGGAATGATTAGACAGATCTGACGAATTAAGAACATGTGCATTTGAAAAAAAAATGCATACAGATCATGAAAACAGAAAAGAAATAGCCACAAGCCATTGAAATAGGTCCAGATGACATACTATATCGAGCAAACAGTTTGTGCCTGGAATGTGGATAAGATATGTGGCCAAAATTTTCTTGTTGATTATCGTATCTCGATCACAGAATGGCAAACATGTTTCCTTCTACTATTTTAAGAGAAACTCAAATAGAGACTTCTTTCCTTATATACAATTCTTGCTTATGTAATTCAACTCAAACATCACGTGACCTAATAATCAAACATCACATGCTGTTCACACGGCCCTTTATAGGATGGTAACAAAATTCAATATCAGTACTACGTTGATAAAGAACCATAGTATTTACTCAATGTAAATACACAATTATAACATTCAGGAGATGCTTAGTGATATTTTGACATAAATAGAGCAAGATACTGTACCCTTCCCACAGTAAGGACAAACATTAGATTTATCTTTGATTGATTCCCTATCCATACATCTAAGTCATATCAACAACTACATCCAGGGAAAGAAATTATAAGACAAGCTCACAGAGGATAACATTTGTTTCCAATGATCAGCCTGATCTAATTTCTTCACAAAAGCAAAAACGTCTTACCAAAAATTGGAGCAACCACTTCTATTTTCTCTCAGAAACGCCCAGATTCAACAATTCACAACGTATTAACTAGACTTTCTATACAAACTCCATGTAATTTGTAACGCGTGTAAATCTAAACAAATAGCTCGTCGTTAATGCAAATAATTAGACTCAAACTTCATGCATATGAAACACATAATTAATCGATTCATATAAACATAAATACGTAAGCCACGAATAACAATAACGTAAGGTAATTAGGATAAAGGGCGAAAAGAAAATTACAGGGAATTTGAACGAGGGCAGCGTATTTGTGAGTGCATTCATTGTTACAGGGCGGTGTCCATTGCTTCGGAATCATTTCGTTTCCTCTTCCTCTTCAATTTCTGTCGGAATTCTTTTACATTTCTGTGTGTGGAAAATTGCAAAATGACCAATATCTTGGGGACAGACAGGGAAGAGATTCAAGGGGCAAGGGTAGCTTTGTCATTACAGGCGTGCCTAGTTATGCCCGGGCCCATTTTGGTGGGCCCTTGGATTGATAATGGGGATTGGGCTTGCATAGATAGATGTGTCAAGTTTTTGGGGGCACATGGCTTGCCCATCGTGCTAAAAACCTCCTATGGTCCTGAGGAAAAATGCAAAAAAATTTAAAAATAAAAAAATAAAAGTAAAATTGAAATTTATAAGGGGATTTTGGGGTGAACATTTTTATTCGAGAGGACTAAGAGCACTCGAGATAGGTCGACGAACGATAAGCAAACAACTTGTTGGCAAATGTTTCTTGATAAATCTGCTTTTAGTTTCAATATTGTGCTTAGGGCTGTCCATGGGTCGGTTCGGTTCGGTTCTGAAGAGACCCGAACCGATCCAAAACTTTCGGGTATTTAATAAATGGACCCGTCGGGTCCAAATATAATTATGGAACCGTTCGGGTTCGGTTCGGGTCGGTTCGGTTCCGTACCATAATTAAATTTTTTAATATTTTCAGCAACACTACATAAATACAATTAATAACATTTCATTCGTAACTTTTACAAATTAACGTAGCCCAATTCAAAAAAATATACAAAACTAGCCGTCCAATAAAATTATTCAATGCATACAAATACCAAAAAGTAGATATTAATATTACAGCAAAACTATATAAAGTATATTCATTTGCTTCAAATTAAAATGGACTAATGGATTTTAAAATGATTTGGGTTTAAAAATTAAAATTATGAAATAATCTAATTTATTCAATTAATTTGCTAATTTGTATAGGAAAAAAATAAAATAATTTAATTAATTCAATATAAAAAATAAAAAAAATTATTTAGTTTCGGTTCTTGTTCGATTTTTCGGTTCTTGGTCTAGACCCGAGACCCGACCCAAACCCATCGGTTCTCGATTCGGGTACCCGTTCGGGTATTTAATTTATGAAGAACCGCTCGGTTCGATTCGGTTCGGTCCGATTCGATTTGGGACTTTTGGACACCCCTAATTGTGCTCTTGTAAATCTCGTAACACCCAAGGAGTCGGGATGTTTGGGAGTTTTTTTATTTTTATTTCCAACAATTTTGAGTGGCATCATGAAGGGTTACCAAAATCGATGCTCCATAGATTTTTTTTTTTTTTTTTTTTTTAATTTTTTTGACAAGAAGTCGCGTTTTATGTATTCCACTAGCCTGCAAACGATTGCAGTGGAAAAAACTGCCAACTGAAATTCACTCCTCTCTTTCAATGAAACTCTGCCACAGCCTCATCACCTTTAGTTTATCTCCGCCGCATCGTAGTCTTTCTCGCCATCCCAAATCCCTCTCTTCCGAGTTACTATCTCACCGGGTCAACCTCGCCGAATCACTCCAATCCGAAACCCTCGAAATCCTCGAATGGCCCTCCTTGTGTACCCAGCTCGCCGCATTTACCTCAACCTCCATGGGCCTCGCCGCGGCCCGAACAGCCCGAATTCCTCTGGGGAAATGCTCAGACGAGAGCAGGCGTCTCCTCGCTCAGACCTCTGCCGCTGTAGATATCTTTCAGCCGTTGGATTTCTCAGGAATCGAGGATGTTTCGGCTATTGTTGATACCTCGGTCGCTGGTGAAATGCTGTCGATCCGCGAGCTTTGCTCGGTGCAACGGACGCTAAGAGCAGTCAGAGCTTTGCTCGAACAATTGGAGGATATTTCAGCGAAGAATGATTTATCCAAAAGGTATTTATTACTTCATAAACTTCTTTTATCTCTTCATGCAGCATCATATGGAAATAAAAAGTAATCTTTACTTATTTTTAAGCTTATCTCTAATTGGTCTTGGAATTTGAATTCAACTATATAAATTCAAATCTCATTAGAGTTGTTTTGATATGCATACAAACATGAAAATCTATTAAAGCTACCTGCTAAAATTCAGTGAAGTGATTATGATTTGCTATATGAAAAAAGATAAAAGGAAGAAAGATCAACTAATGTGGTGAACATCAAGGACTGTTCAATTTGGATATACATGGAAATCAGTATTCATGATTTTAAAATACATATATCTACAAGTTTCTGAAAATAGTTTTGATTTGCAAAAAAGGCTTCTCTCATGACCACTAAAAATTGTTTCTTAGATCCGACGCTTTAATTCTTGACTGAGCTTGGAATCTATAGCGTAAGTCTAAATAACCATACTTATTTTTATGCAGTTAGCTCAATTATGGGAGAAAGTTGAATTTAGTGTATATAATGTATAAACGGAGATAGATAATTTTCCATTTGAGGCGTCTTTTTGATGTATATCATTCTTACCCTATAAGACAATACAAGAGTGTATTTACACGATATACAGAATGTTATAGATATAAAGGCATGTGCTAGGCAAATGCCAAAAGGAATATTCTTAGCCACTATTTTTAATTTCTACAATATTCTCAATAGGAGAGCATACATCATATGAAACTGATGGATTCCTTCGAACAAATTGATAAAAAAAAAAAAGGAAAGAAAAAGATGGAGTACACATTCTAGTTTCCCTTATATTTCACTTACCTGACATAGAAGCTGCTGCATGAATCCACAAATTTAAGGAGCAACAAGCAGCTTCATTGGGTTATGTGTATGTTTTCCATTCAAACAGGTGCTCTCCTCTGCTTAAAATTCTTCAGAATTGCAATTTTTTGACGGAGTTGGAGCGAAAGATAGGATTCTGTATAGATTGCAACTTTTCAGTGATCCTCGACAGAGCCAGTGAGGAATTGGAAATCATAAGGTTAGAAAGAAAAGGGAACATGGAAAATCTCGAATCAATGCTGAAGCAGGTTTCTGCTCGAATTTTTCAGGCTGGTGGAATTGACCGACCGCTAGTAACCAAGCGTAGATCAAGGATGTGTGTTGCTATTAGAGCTAACCATAGATCTTTGTTGCCTGGTGGAGTAGTTCTAGATACTAGCAGCTCTGGGGCAACTTACTTTATGGAACCTAGAGAGGCAATTGAGTTGAACAATCAGGAAGTGAGGCTTATGAATTCCGAAAGGATAGAGGAGCAAGCTATATTGAGTTTGCTTACTGCTGATACTGCCCAGTCTGAGAGACAAATTAAGTATTTGTTGGATAGAGTATTGGAAGTAGATCTTGCTTTTGCGAGAGCTGCTCATGCTCGGTGGATGAATGGGGTATGTCCGAATTTTATTGCAGAGGGTTATGAGAATTTTGAAAATAACGCATTATCCGTAGACATTGATGGAATAAAACATCCTTTGCTGCTAGAGTCTTCGCTGAGGAAACTTTCTGATCTTAACAAATCCAGCAGCTCACTGTCTTCGGATCAGGAAAGTGGCATCACAAACTCTAGAATAGTTTCTGGTGCATTTAGTTTTCCAGTGCCTGTTGACATCAAAATTGGACACGGAGTAAAAGTGGTTGTGATTTCCGGACCTAATACAGGAGGCAAAACTGCTTCAATGAAAACTCTTGGATTGGCTTCATTAATGTCGAAAGCCGGCATGTATCTTCCTGCTGAAAACAATCCACGATTCCCATGGTTTGATCTTGTTCTTGCAGATATAGGTGATCATCAGGTAATTGATTCTCTCTCTCTATTTGTTAGTTTAATTACACTTTTATTTTCTTTTTCCTTGTCACAAAATAAATTATTTTGTTGATGTCAAACTTATAATCAATTGAAGTCTTTAGAACAAAGTCTCTCAACCTTCAGTGGGCATATATCAAGGATTAATAAAATCTTGGATGTGGCTTCTGAGAAATCTCTTGTCCTTCTCGATGAAATTGGAAGTGGGACTGATCCTTCAGAAGGCGTGGCTCTTTCAGCCAGCATATTGCAATATCTCAAGGATAGAGTCAAGTTAGCTGTCGTAACAACCCACTATGCAGATTTAACTTGTCTGAAAGAAAAGGATGCTCGGTTTGAGAATGCAGCCATGGAATTTTCCTTGGAGAGTCTGCAGCCTACCTATAGGGTTCTCTGGGGAAGCATGGGTGAATCAAATGCCTTAAGTGTTGCTGAATCAATTGGTTTTGACAGAAAAATAATTGAACGGGCAAAATCTTGGGTGAAGAAGTTAACACCTGAAAAGATGCAGAAGTTTAATAGTATGCTATATCAGTCACTAGTGGAAGAGAGAAACAGATTAGAAACTCAAGAAAAAAGAGCTGCGTCCCTTCATTCGGATGCAATGAAAATTTATCATGAGGTATGTTCATAAACTTCAATCAAAGATTAAATTTTCATTTTTTGTTTTCTGATAAAGTATAGCTCCTGTTTAACACCCATTTTATTTGAAAAATAATTTTTGGAATAGTGATTGATGGAAGATTGTGTGGTCAAAAAGTAAGGAGAATTTTTGGGTTTATGTGTAATACTATTTTATTAATAGAATGTGTGGTTGAAACGAAGAATCAGAAATAGAATGTGAAATAAAATGAGAAAAAAATGAGTGTCAAACAGGGGCATAGTTCTACATACCGATAAATTCTACTAGCCCCCAAAGCAGTTGGGCCAAATGTGCTGTTTCATTCTGAGTATGCTCATTAGTTAAATTCTTTTTCAGTTTCAGTCAGCCTGTTAATTTGTCGTGCTCTTCTTAAGAATTCTGCCTGCATTTATTATAGCCAAGAATCTATGATCTCACCATTTTCCTCCTCCTCTTCACAACCTTTCCATCTTTTATCCCTCTATGAAAGATCTGCAATGAGGCAGAAGATCTTGATGGACGTGAAGCAGCTCTCAAGGCAAAGGAAACCCAGCAGATTCAACAGGAGCTGGAAGTTGTGAAAACTGAGATTGATGCTATAGTCGAAGAATTTGGGAACCGACTAAGAACTACAAGTCGAGATCAATTCAATTCTCTTTTGAAGGAATCGGAGTCTACCATTACGTCCATTGTTGAAGCACTTCGGCCTAGCAATGATGTTGAAGTTGAAGGCAGTTTTCATACACCACAGCTTGGAGAGCAGGTTCTTATAAAGGGTTTAGGAAGTAAATTGGCTACTGTAGTTGAAACACCAGCAGATGACAATACAGTCCTTGTCCAGTATGGAAAAATCAGAGTCCGTGCGAACACAAGCAGTATAAAAGCTCCTGCTGATGGTAAAGATACAATGTCTTTGGTCCCACTCTCAAGAAAGAAGGCAAGTGAGCTCCCTAGAATTTAGTTAGCCGTTTATCATTCAATGCTAAAAAATTAACAATATTAGACTATCTCAAGGAAATTGTGTTAATATGTAGAGTCTATTAAATCTCAGGGGATATGGCACATATGTTTAATAAATCCTGGACTAATCTACAAGTTTCTGAAAACACGAGTAATATGCATTTCCCTTATTGACTTACAACTGCATAGAAACCAATGATGGTTATTTTATGATTGCTATTGTAGGGTCGGCGAACTAAGAATCTGAAGAATTTAAGGAGTCTTTCAGAAACTAGAAAAGATGAAGAGGTTCCTTTTGGCCCGGCTGTGCAGACATCGAAGAACACGGTTGACTTACGGGGTATGCGAGTCGAGGAAGCTACTCACCATGTCAACATGGCTATCAATGCAAGAGGGTCTAATTCAGTTCTTTTTATTATACATGGAATGGGCACTGGTGTTTTGAAGGAGTGTGTAATTCAATTACTAAGAGACCATCCTCGCATTGCCAAATTTGAACAGGAAAGTCCAATGAATTATGGTTGTACTATCGGTTATATCAAGTAAATGTGCTTCTGCATCCTGTTGTAACACCAACCGCAATTTTGTTTTTGTTCAGATAACTTGCACAATTGTGTAGCATCTTTCTTTTGTATAATCTATAAAGTTGATATAATTTTTTGTAAAAATCATTACCGTTTGAGTTTATGTATATTTCTAATTTTCTGTGGCCAATTCCAACCTTCGCAACAAGGTGTTGTTCTTGATGAATTTTAAAGTTGATATTTGTTAATTTTTTGTAAAAATTGTTGACCCCAAAAAATGTTGCCAACAGATGCCGGGCTCACTCGTGCACACGTAAGCTTAATCCAACACGCTAATGCCGATCGACGGTCATGAGGACTCCAGAAAGCGAGCGTGGGAGTGGCTAAAAGGCACGAGACGTCTCCGTTCAGGCCACCGGCATAAAAGAAATACGATTGTATAAGAAACCAATCGATAAATGACAAGATTTGTTGTAGAAAAATGTTGTAAAAGGGGTGTTGAAAGTAGAGAAATATAGCTCCAAAATATTCAGTTTGTCCTCCGATTTTGCATTAGTTCCTTTCTTGTTACATGGTTGGGGTATTTATAGTGTTACAACTCAAATTGTGACCCTTGGATCAATTTACACGTGGCCTCATCTCCTCGACCAAGGCATCAAATCCTAGCAATCAAGTTGACTCTCCTAGCTGTACCAACATTAAATGCTCTGACATTGACGAGACAAGACATAAATAAACTTTACACAAAAGTCACATCAATCATTTGTTAGAGATTTTCATCATGGTCGAATCCTCGCAAGTGGGCCTTTGATGGGCCTCGGACGTTAGGAGGAGGGGCTTCGGAGTAATAGCGAGGGCCTCGGACTAGTAGCAAGGGCCTCGGAACCCACAACTGAAGCTAGAGAATTATAACCTGATCGAATTAAGCTGGTTCCACCGTCGTGATGTGACGCCACGTGTCCATTCTGTCCTTTAACCCGTAACAATAGTCCCCCAAGTCCATGTGTGGTCATTTATGCCAGGCGTGGACTTTCAAAGTCTGAATTTTCTGTGCTTTACGCCATTTCTAAGAAAGTCGCCTGTAAAACTGAAGTTCCTTTGGAGCTACATCAAGATGAGGCGAGTTCGTATTCGAACTGGCCGAGGCTGATTTCCTTTTGATGAGGCGAGTTCGTATTCGAACTGGCCGAAACTGATTTCCTTTTGATGAGGCGAGTTCGTATTCGAACTGGCCGAGGCTGATTTCCTTTTGATGAGGCGAGTTCGTATTCGAACTGGCCGATGCTGATTTCCTTTTGATGAGGCGAGGCAACGTTCATAGAAATTGATGCCTGTGATGTGACGGTTTCTTATGTTTCCAAGGCCAATGAACTGCATCGAGACGAATTTCAATAGCCGTACAGTTGTTTTTATTTAATGCACAATGATGGCTAATTATTGGGATGTGTAGTTTCGAGGACAAGTTCACGCGCGAGCCAGTGTTGGTTCATGCACGCACAAATCTGAGGCGTTGATGTAGAGAAAACGTTTGATTTCGAGGGTCAAGATTTGTGCATTTTTGTACGCCTCAGATTAACTGAGATCTGATCCAACGGCTGGGGCTGAACCCTTCGCTAGTATAAAAGCCAGAACTTTGTCATTTTCATACTTTACTTTTACGAAACACTCTGAAATTTCTGAAACTGTCCTGCGTCAGTCATTTTCCGGCGAACTTCCGGCGAACTCTCTGAGTCTTTTCATTTTAGGTATTTTCTCCTTACGTAGTTGTCTTCTTTCCTCCTTTAAACACCTTTCCCTGTACTGTCCATCACCTTCCTCAGACTGCAATGTCTTCCGAAGCGTCTCTAGCTATGACAGTAGTTAGAAGTGGAGAGGAGTCAGTGTCGGGGGCCTCTGGGGAGTGGTACAGTATGACCGAAGAGCCTATAGATTATGAGGCGGGATGGGGGGCAGCCAGAATCCAATCCAATATCACTTCTGCCAAACTAGACGAACTTAGGCAGACCTATAACATCCCCCATTACGTCAAACTCTTAGTCCCTGACGCTCACGAAAGGGCTTGTTTTCCGAGGCCCAATTGTGTGGCCTTCAGTGAACACCTGCTTAAGGCAGGTGTGCGTCTGCCTCTGCACCCCTTCTTTAGGGCGGTGCTGAGGACCTTTATGTTGTCCCCCACCCAAATTCTTCCCAATGGGTAGAGCCAAGTCGTGGGGACCTACTTCCTGTGGAAGGAAGTGTCTCTGGGCGAGGACCTCCCACTTCATGTTTTCGAGTCCCTCTTCCATGCCAGGGTCGTGGGAAAAGATGACTCAAAGGGGTGGTATTACATCACTCCCTGGGGCTCCCACGCCCCCTTTGTGGTTGGACTCCCTTCATCCATAAAGGGGTGGAAGGAGTCGTGGTTCTGGGTGACGGGTAGGTGGCAGATGGTGGAGGGAGATGCTGTCCCAGCTGTTACCGTGCCGACCCAGTACTACGAGGCTTGTGAGTGTCGTCTTGAGTTCTTATAGCTTCACCATGCCTGCTTCTGATACTGATAACTGCCCGTTTTTTGCATATTGTAGCACAAGGTACGAGCTTTCTGAGGCTGAGTGGGCCATTGTAGAAGACATTTACCAACGATCTCCGAGGCTCCGAAGCTTCTCCCATCATATTTGGGTATTTTGGGCATAGTATAATGATTTGGGACCTGGGCATTCCTTAACTCCCTTGAGAATGGCAGATTGTCATCGTCATCATCTAAGTCACAGGATCTCTGGGGACCATCCGAATCATAATTAGCCTCAGCTTCATACCTGGGCTGTTGCGTGGAGGGTCCTGCCTGGTTGCGAGCCTCCTCATCCCTCCTAAGGCGTTCATGACGGGGTGGCATAGCACGGGGGGCACGTTCTTGCCTTTCCTCCGGCTGCCGAACCTCAGGAGGTGGGGGCTGTGGCCTATTCCTAGAAGCGTGGGCTGCATTCCTTTGTCTTCGCCTCTGACCTATCGGGCTAAGTCTATCAAACACACTGGCAGACCTCTGGGGCCTCGGTGCTGGCTCATATTCGGGAGGGAAATTATCCTCCATGTTGAACGGGGCCTCGGAAGGTCGGCCGGAAGCATAATTGGAGGAAATATCGACTCCAACTTCCCTTTCTACTGGGCTTCCTCCCCTATACTGCCTGGAAGAATAAGCTCTTTGACTCTGAACTTCGTCAGGTTGATATGGCCCTTGTGGAACAAAGGAGGAAGGTGGGGGACCTCCCTGGTCTTGCATTTGCCTCAACAGTTCTTGCATCGCCATGTTTTGATTAGTAATGCTCCTCATATTGGCTGCCATGGTTGCCATTTCCCTAGTAAGCTGGGCCGCCAACCTCCTACCACCTCGCCTGTGATGGTGGTGGGGTCGGCGTCGGATCGCAGGGGCCTCATTGTTAGCTTCTCTAGTTCGTCTGGGGGGAGCCTCTTCTTCTGAACTCATATCTCTTGAAACTTGAATAAACTTGAACTTCGGGGGCTTCCTCTTATTCTTCTTTGAAGAATAAATCCTTTTTCAAGGGGGATGCCCAAAAATGCTTCAGAAAGCTTTTTCCACGGGGTTGCTCGTGGTTATAGTGTGGTTTCCCACAGACGGCGCCAATCTGTTGACCCCAAAAAATGTTGCCAACAGATGCCGGGCCCACTCGTGCACACGTAAGCTTAATCCAACACGCTAATGCCGATCGACGGTCATGAGGACTCCAGAAAGCGAGCGTGGGAGTGGCTAAAAGGCACGAGACGTCTCCGTTCAGGCCACCGGCATAAAAGAAATACGATTGTATAAGAAACCAATCGATAAATGACAAGATTTGTTGTAGAAAAATGTTGTAAAAGGGGTGTTGAAAGTAGATAAATATAGCTCCAAAATATTCAGTTTGTCCTCCGATTTTGCATTAGTTCCTTTCTTGTTACATGGTTGGGGTATTTATAGTGTTACAACTCAAATTGTGACCCTTGGATCAATTTACACGTGGCCTCATCTCCTCGACCAAGGCATCAAATCCTAGCAATCAAGTTGACTCTCCTAACTGTACCAACATTAAATGCTCTGACATTGACGAGACAAGACATAAATAAACTTTACACAAAAGTCACATCAATCATTTGTTAGAGATTTTCATCATGGTCGAATCCTCGCAAGTGGGCCTTTGATGGGCCTCGGACGTTAGGAGGAGGGGCCTCGGAGTAATAGCGAGAGCCTCGGACTAGTAGCAAGGGCCTCGGAACCCACAACTGAAGCTAGAGAATTATAACCTGATCGAATTAAGCTGGTCCCACCGTCGTGATGTGACGCCACGTGTCCATTCTGTCCTTTAACCCGTAACAAAAATCATTACCGTTTGAGTTTATGTATATTTCTAATTTTCTGTGGCCAATTCCAATCTTCGCAACAAGGCGTTGTTCTTGATGAATTTTGGATCAACGGCCGAATCTGATCAGATTATGATAGCTTGGGGCCACTTTATTAAGATACTTCATTGTGTAATTTAAATTTTCTTCAAATAATAAAAATCTTAGCTCAATAGGAATTGTTCTTCAACATGGCGAGACTGTTATGAGGGCTTGGATGTGTCTCCATCTGATGTGGAATGGAGACGAGGCTGCCATGGACCAGCACAATCTGAGGCGATAGCCACAGCTTAGACAATCAACATGTCTGAAATGCTGTCGCCTCACTGTGGTGGACAGCCTGCCCTATCAACATCTTTTGACATCTGCATGCTGGTCATGTATGAATATCTTTTCTCCCTACGATCAATTCATTGCAACAGTAATGCAGCTTAATTCTATCCCACAAAAAAAAAAAAAAAAAAAAATGGAATCTGCATCAAAAGGAAATTGGAAAGATAATAGAGGCTGGTTTTCATTTTGTCAGCAGCAGGAAAGAATCCAAATCTAGCCATGCTTATTTCTTGAAAAGAGCAAAAACGATTACTATTGCAGACTCTGGTAGATTATGACAATTTCACTCTTGCAGAACTTCTTCACCCCGTTATCTTGATTTAAATAAAAATAAACAGTTTTATTTTGGGCAGTAACCTAAAGTTTCAGATTTCTGCTTCAAAATGTAGGCCGTTTTTGAGAAATCCATTAGTAAACCACCGCAAGAACTCTCTCCCTCTTGCAGGGAGCTCTGGCTTAAATTACACACCAAGAAATTGCAGAAATATTCCGTTCATGGAGGTCAGATTCAACATTTTACAACTTTCGAAATGGAAACTTCTTGGCTTTGACTCATGAAATTCGAAATCCAGTGCATCCAAGGTAATGGATTACATTATTTTACAAGATTTCTAAAAAAATTACTTGTAAATGTTTTGAGGTTTTAATGATTGGGTGATCATTAGGTCTTATTGTGGTTATGGATGATATTCTCCGGGTTGTTGGATAATACTTGTGATCTCCGAAGATATTACTGCCTTTTGAGACAGGCAACAGAAGCCATGATATTCTCAAGGCTTATAAAGTGTTAAAATAAGAGATCGAGAACCATATCCTCCTGATCAAGTTATCAAAGAACTAGAAGGGAAATTTGCTTTTATTTTTTTCGATTCAAAAGCTTCAGCCTTCCTCCTAGCTAGGGTGAGTTGACACTTTCACCATTGAACCACCTTGTCTGAACTTCAACACGCACTACTGATAAGATTCATCTTCTAACAATTTTCATAAGAATAAAGTTATTTATCCTCATTGAGATTATAATTCCACTTATCATATTAATGTCACATTAGCGCCGGGGTTGTAACCCAATGAGGTTAAACAGCATTACTCTTTTCATAAATAAATGATAGCAATATTTGAACACAAGACATTTACTACTGTGATCAACACCATCTCATCACACACTTTTTTGTTGTTCTCTATGGTGGTGTTCAATCATTCCGAGAAAACTTGCACATATTTTCTTGTGGTGCAAGTTTGTAAATTTTCGTTTATTGTAAACTTTGGCAGGATCGTGATGGTAGTATGCAATTCCACTGTGGAACTGCTGCGAATGGGTCCTTTGTTTGCTCTGATGATCCCAATCTCATCTCAGCCGCTTGTGGAAAATGCTAGACGCCCTTCCCTCCAGGTTTGGCCCTTTTTACTAGTAAAAAGTTAGTGGTGTCAAAGTGTACTCGACTGTCCAAACCCATGGGACATGGGATAGATAAGAATAGTAAAAACATTTCTACGTAGTTAAATCTAAATTTACTAAGATAAAGTCGCCAAATTTTGCAGGCTAAATCTTTATAAGCGGTAGTGGGCTGATTTTTTTTGATCATCCACTTCATATGGTAAGAGCAACTGCACGAGAGGATGATGAATGAAACATTGAGGCTGTCATTTTTGAAGTGGACCTGTTTACTAAACTTCCCAGCATTCCCCGGACTGGTAGTGCAGCAAATTGGACACACGCCACTGTTGTTGAAGGAGAATAAAAACCCGGGATTTTCTCCTCATGTAATAATTTCAACATCTTCACAGCACAAATTAAATTTCTTAACTTATTTTTCTTTTTCTTTTTTTTTCTGTGGATAGTTGGGTTGTTCTTGTATTTAGCTTTTGAATCCTTATGAATTAGTTTCAAATGAATTAAGTTTGAGCATATCGATTTACTTTTTTTCGTTCTTGACACTAGATACCACTCTAACTAGAATCGCATTTTGGTGAATATTTTGCATTGTTATCAGTCTTTTAAAGCAAAATGTTTTTTAATTAGTGATAAGTGCATTCCGTACACTTATTTAGATTGTCAAAACATGAATATTCGTTATTATTTGGATTGAATTGTGGCTAAATTTGTTGTTTATTCTATGTTTTATGTTCACATCGATGAATACACGGAAATTGAAGAAAAGGAGCAAGAAAGGGAGTTAATCGATGCAAAAAAGAGAAGATGAGGACTAAAATGCAAATAATCAAAACTTAGTTCGGTGCGAGAAACTAAAGTCGAGAATGCAATGATTAAATTGGACATGAAGAGAAGACCAACGACTGGATAAAAGTAGAAAATGATGCAATAATGAGCTTGTGGAAAGTTGAGGGGCCAAAACGCAATTGGCCCCAAACTCATGCCCTAAGGCGCGCACCCTCACCTGGAGACGAGGTGCGCACCTCCCATCAGGATTTCCTCGACTGAGGCTGCCCTAACACCTAAGGCGCGCGCCCTAGGCTACACTAGGCATGTGCCTCAAGGTAAATGGAGAAAAAAATTGTAATTTCCATAATTTATTTTTTGGTAATGTTTTAGGGCACTTTTGGAGGTAGGATATAAGGAGAAAATTCCGTGGCAATTGGGAGAGGGCCGTATTTGAGAAAAAGAAGAGAGAATTTACATTGAAGAAGAAGGAATTCACCTTTGGGATCCGATTTTCAAATTTTCTTCATATTTATAAGATTCGAGTGATGGTTTCCTTTTATTTTCTATGAATTTCTCATATTAATATGTTAGGCTAAGTTTAATTATATTGGATAGATGATGAAACTCTTTGATTCTTAGTTTTGAATTCGAGACTTGTTGTTTTTAGTTTAATTTTCGCATTGTGATTCTATATACACGCTTATTCATATTGTTTTAATTCTTGCGCACCATTAGGACAATAAGTTGCTTATTCTTAGTGTTGAAAAACCAACGATATGCAGAACATTGTTTATAGAACACACGAATAATAAGTATTATGAATAATATTTATGAAGTGTGCGGTTGTGTGTGATAATTCTATATTTCAATGCATGTTTGTCTATGAATGCGGACTAGAGATATGATCGTATTGTGATAATCTTGGGAAAAAATAGTAAATAAAAGTGAAATTATCAATCGTCATAATTGCAATGACTGAATTAATTATCACAAGTTGAGAATTGAATTTAAGAGTCAATGAGTGGAGTTGGAAATCCAGTACATTCATCACATATAATTTAAACAAATATTCTTTACTCGCATAGTTATAAAACGTAGCTAGATATAACTCAACATATTTTGTCACAATCACGAATTCATATATATCGAATACACTAGAATTAAGCTTTACTCCTTGTGGGACGATAACCTTCTCATCACGATTATTACTTGTATAACGATCCCGTACGCTTGCCGGAATATTTCGTAACAATTAGTGACAGTCATGGGCGGACCTAAGGGGGGTCATGCCCCCCCAACTTTTGAGATTCCTTTTTTTTTTTTTTAATTAGGTTTGTTATCGATTGAAATTTTAATTTTAATTTAAATCGAAGTTAACAATTAATTTTAATAACATATTTCATGGAATTCATTATTGTTTAATTTGTACCAAAATTTACTAAAATTTTGATTTTAATCTCCACCAAATAGGGGTAAAATCAAAATAATTTGAATTTCGAAATATATAAATTTTAAAAATTCTCCGACGATCATACGCTAATCGAATCTACAAATTGTTTGTATCATTTCGAAACTTATTTCAAAAATTATATTATGGATATATCGAATAGTTCAAACATATATCGAAAATAGTTAAAAATATGTTAAACATAAGCATTTAAAAAGACGTCTAACTCGCATTTTTTTAAAAATCAATTATTTCATTAACATTTAGGGCGTGTTCGGTAGAGATTAAAATCGGATTAAAATTGAAAAATTAGTCATTAATGTTGACTTTTATTAGACGAGTGGAACCCAATAACGGCTATATTTTCAATTTTAATTGAATTTTAAGTCATACCAAACATGCACTTATTATTTTTGCGATACAAATTTCTCAATGTAATTTTCATCATTTTATTAGGAAAATTTCAAAAAATTTCGAAATTTTACATCCGAAAAAGTCACATCCTATGTAAATTTTTTGATGTAAAATTACATAGAGTATCATTTTTTTGGACGTAAATTTTCTATTGTAAAATTTCTACCAACTTCTTTGTAAGTCCGATTGTGCCCCCAACGTTAAAGTTCTGCGCCCGCCCATGGTGACAATAGAATAAATTAATACTCTTGAGGCCACTTTTCTCAACTTTCTAGCATTGCTTATTACAGTCAAATAAAAAAAAAAAAATTAGACTTTTATACCATCTCTAAGGATAAATGTTTGCCTTTTCATCGTCTTTGACTAGCATTGTTCTAAAGTCTAAACTTTTGACAGAATTTGATGGAACGGCCTTGCTTTTTTCAGAAGAAGTGGCAACTGGAACTTTATGCCGTTGATCAAGAAAATTCTACCTTAAAAACAGTATTATAATACATTAAGATTTATGAACAGTGAAATCATGAAATTCCGGTTGCTGCCTTGTTCTGTCTTGAGAAGTCAATATTACAGAAGAAACGGAAAACATGAAAGAAAGAAGGCCACAGCCATAGGCATGTCGAAAACTCGATTAGAATTATCTTATTCCCAGTTTCAACTAGTTTAGGGAACTGAAGAATCAGGGCATGTTGTGGATTAGACTGAACTCGACTTCGTGTCTCTTTTTATTCATTATGTCGATACTGTTCATTACAACGTACCTACCTCTCCCTTATTTCTAACATAGCCTGGGAATTTTTCTTTGGTGACCATGGCTGCTTATGCACTGAGAAAGGCATTCCAATAGCTTAATTTCCAGCGTCTTGAAATGAGCTAGCTGCATTTGCAGTTCCAATCTCTCTCTTCTCAGGTTCTTGTTCTCCTCCATTAGCACTCGAGCATTTCCCTCCAAGGTTGTTGATTTGTGTTCTTCAGAGGCTTTAAGATATGCAGGAAAGGCGCTTGGCTCACATTTCTTTCGAGTGATCTCATGAAGCAGATGCCTATACCCTCTCCGGAACTTATCGTGCTGAAATTCCCATCGTTTGGATGCTGTTTTCTTGAATCCCTAGTTTAGACTTAACCACTTGTTAAAGATATAAAAATTATTTTCATGTACATATATTATATAATAGCTCGGGCACAGAGGTCTGAGTTGTTATAAGCTATACAAGTATATTACTTGTTTCATTATCTTTAACACCTCGGACGTGCATAGTAGATGGGATATGTGCATCTTTCCTCGGCCGCCCTTATACGGTCATAGGAGAAAAAGACTCATTATTCTGGCCAACTTACGCATGCACATATACATACATTAAGAAGGATCGAGATTGAGGAGAACAAGACTTACATAGGTATTTAGCTGTCGAACGAAGCTCGAAAAGTTATTATGCTTGAAGTATCTAGGCAACATAACCTCAGAAAACTCAGCAGGATTCCACACAACAAAACCATTGCCCTCATAATTCCATGAAACTATCCTTTGCCCATTTGCTATAGCTTCTTCTTCTTCCTCCAAAATATCATAAGTTTTGGACAGAAATGGAGGTGGGCACTTAGTCCTAGGAGACTGCCCAATTTTCAGGCTCGTCCCCCTTTCAAGCAGTGCACCTGTTGGAGGAGCCATGCTTGATTAATTTGTATAGAGCACCCCTCAGAGAAAAAAAGCCTAGCTCCATTTCCTTTACTTATATACTATATTTTCTTGGAAACTACTGGGACATGTCAAAGGTGGCTTGTATCTATCTTTCTTTCTTTTATCCACTTTTTAAGAGGTCATTCTGGTGCATGTTCTACCTTTTGTCTTGGACCAAAATATCATAAAAGGAGAATATTCCAATGGTGTATATTTTCTAAAGCTTCCAACGTTTGCGAAATATTGAATGATTATTACGATTTTTTTGTTTTCATATTGTTCGGTGCTCTCTAATTTACCATGCCATTAAGAGTAAATTGAGGATCAATATTATGCGTTGATTAGGTGAAAGAGTGAAATTTTTGTAATTGTCACATAAACATTAAGGACTTCTTTGTTGCCGAATATAAGATGAGACGATCTACAATAATTAAATAAAATTTATTTTACTTTTCTTTTTCACTCTATAAATCTTTCTTAAAAAATATGTTATTACGATTAAAAAAAACGTTTTTGTTCCTTGGGACACTCCAAACAAGCAAGGAAGGGCCACAGAGTTTGACTGAATTGAAAGAGTATGACATAACTAATAATGATGTCCATTATTAAAGTCGTATAACGTGAAAATGGTTGTTCAAAATATTTGACAAATACTATAAAAGACTATTCTTGAGCATACGGATATTGAATAATGCATTTTTAAATGTTCTGAAGGTTTTCACCGCCTCCCTATCAAGACTGTTACACACAAATTCTGTTATAAAGAGAGAAGATTGCCCTGGAGTTGGTAGCAACCTCTATTTGACTAAAGGCTTAAATTAATCATCAATTTTTTTTACTACTGATCTATGACTACCACAAATAATTTATAAATTTGTACAAGCTCATACAGAAGAAGGTGGCAGAAACTCCTACAATAAAACTAGAATAGGAGAAGGCACAAAAGAAAACAACAGAATAGGAAAATCGAAATTCTATACAGAGACTTATCAGCCTCCAACTCCTTTCTTCTCAATCTTGAGGTACTCCTTCCTACTAAATGGTACGAGTTAGGATACGTATACAAGCTTTGCGAATTACCAAATACCCTTGCGTAAACCATCTCCCCGTACATTCCTATCATCGGAGAAACTCCCATTGCCGCACTGTTAAACAATGTAGATGAAGAATCTTCCTCGTATCTGGCATAACGATTGGGGAGATCTTGTGGGTTTTGATAAGGATTACGTGATGTGAGATGCTGATTAATATTGGACAAATACGCAGGACGTTGTATACCACGGGCAAGTGGCCTAGGAGGGATAATCTTGCCCTCATGTTCGACTTCAGACAGAGATTTCCCCCCACCATAAAGAGGAATTATTGTTTTCTCAGATACTTTGGCCTTGCAAACTGGGCATTGCGGGAGCTCATCTGAAGCAAGGGATACACTCTGGAAGTGTAACCACTTGTAAATGCAGGGCCAACAGTAGAGATGGCCACAGAGGGTAACTACTGGATCATGGGCATAGTCTAAACATATATTACAATCGAAGCCGGCTGAAATCTTTTCAGAGTCATATTCTGCAGTGGGAATGGAACTCCATTTCTGCGAAAAGTATTGATCGAATGCCATTCTTGTGTTGATGGAATTTGTGCTAGCTACAATTCCTTAGATTTCTGAAAAGAAAAACGAATAAATTAGTTCCAGTCCAGAAATGACCAAATAGT
Organism: Fraxinus americana; assembly: GCA_035079005.1. Classification (NCBI taxonomy): domain Eukaryota; kingdom Viridiplantae; phylum Streptophyta; class Magnoliopsida; order Lamiales; family Oleaceae; genus Fraxinus; species Fraxinus americana. The sequence continues at coordinate 3,984,352 of CM068713.1, read as the reverse complement.
TTACTGACTTCACTCAATTCGGAAAAAAATTGAACATTTTATGTGCATCAAGTCAAATTTTGCAGGCTTAAGGAGAGTTTTCCCCACTTGATTATGTTGAATAAATTTTTTGACAAAAACATAAAAAGCCCAGTCAAAAATATATAATTTATGGTTTTGCAAACTGTAACAAGACTTCAAATATATGTACCTCCCTTGTTCAAAAGAATCTGTGATGACAAAGAAATCATGTGCCATCTAATATAACATGCCATTGTTTGATCAGACACCTCTTAAGAAGCATGATATATGACATCCGATTTCATCAATTCTTAAGAGAGGTGATACAACAATTGAAGTCGGAGAACGTAAAATTATGAGTAGCTTCCAAGCAAACTCTAACCCTCCCATCACATCTAGGGAAAACTGCAAGACACTAAATTAATTAATATCTTTCTGAAGATCAAATGCAGAAATTCAAGTCTATTTATCTTGTTGAATAAGCCAATAAGGTATCACACCACCTCTAACCTTGTAGCTAACCATCATCTACTTCACCCTTTGAGTAATCCCGATAGAAGCAAAGTTTTAGCACCACAAGGATCCAAAAGAGAGAGATTTTCCACAATAGGTATGATTATTTGAGTAATGCTACTTGCAGTCGCTAGCTGCAGTAGTCGTCCTATGTGGGACACACATGACATGTAGTTATTTGATGCATTAATGTGGTAGTTTTTTATCGCATTAATGCATTAAATACACACTTGACATGTGTGTACCACATATGGCGACTGCTGCAGTGAGCGACTGCAAGTAGCATTATTTTGATTATTAATACGATAATACAAATTGCAAACGAGAAAAATGAATAAGGTATTAGCCAGTTTCAGCAAGCGGTATTAGGACAAGATTTTAGCTTTCTTCCTATGAATACTGTCTTGTCCACTATACCAAACTCGCTACACAAGCTAGTCCATTTTCTTGTAATTTAGCCTAGACATGATTTTTTTTCAAAAGAAATCTAAGAAACAGAAGACCTTTTTCTGGAAAATTTCCTTCCACTAAGTTATGCCAAGATCCCAAACTAAAACAAACATTCCTGGATGATGATTGATGACTCTTAACAGAAGCTCTGCTTAGAGCTTAGGTTCTTGATTTATCAAGAATTGTCATACTAATATACAGCCCAATTAAACTTTTTAACTTTTAATTAAATACCAACAACATGTTGAGTTCTTTATTACGGAACTATAGGTGGCAAATCAATTGATTCCAAAATGAACCCAACACATAAAAAGAAAGAAGAAAAGGGATCCAAGAAAAAAATCGATCAAAGACAAACACTGATGCTAGATGATCTATATCTTCAAACCAGTTCCTCTTCAAAACTTAAAAGCATAAACTTGTAATTATTTTGTAAATTTACACATACAATGAAACATGAAGTTGAAATGCACGTACCAGAACTGTGATTCTTATGTTTTTAGGACGAATTGAGGAGAGACGGCGGTGTTTGGTGGTGGGATTACTGAGAGAAATCAGAGTCGCTGAGGGGTTTTTTATATAACATTTGATTACGTGGGAGGGCAGGGTCCGATGAGTGTGTATATACGGGTCTTCAGTCTTCCCTTGAACATTGCTTAGGGGTCAGAATCTCTGGAAGCCAAAACAGAATAATAATCTTTACAATTATAATAAGCAAAAGCTATAAATATTAACACTTCAGAAAAGTACTTGTCCGTAAAAATAATCTTTAATTAATTTTGTCCCTTGTGATTGGATAATTTACCTTTTCTTTTCCTTCCTAGTAGAAAAAATATCTATAATATATTAAATATCAGGGAAAATAATTTTTTTGACGATTTTTTAACTCTACTATAATTAAATCATTTCAATATTATTTTAATTTCATTTTTAATTAGTAGTAAATACTGTAATTAATTAACATTTACATTAATTTAAACTCAATGAATCTTGCTTTACATAGATGAATTTATTCTATTAACATATTTAGAAATTTTAATGGATGTTTCATTACCGCTTTCACTTTCATCACATGCAGCGTGGCGTTTTGCTTCGTCAGTCTAAACTGCGTCCTTAAGCAGATTTTTTTTTTTACTCGACTCTTGTTTATTTTTCAATTTTAAAAGTTTTCACGAAAAAAAATTAATAAAAATGTAATGGGTCTTCTTTAAGGATTTGTTTCGACTTTTACCTAGTCATAAATGAACCAATTCAAAATAGTTCAAGAAACCGACTGATATTCAAGAATTCATTTAGATTGATTTTTGATTCATAAACAATTTGCAAAATTCTCGGTGTTCCGTTTGACCATTGAATCCACGCGGTTCTCTGAGATGCAACTTGAAAGGGTAATAATAAAAAAGATACAAATATTAATCAAACGTCTTTAAGCCACTTGTACAGAATAATGCTGTCAAATTATTGCCAGGGAGACAGATGAATTTTTTGGATTGGATGTTGGCGAGGAAAAAATTAAAACAGACCAAACAAATGTAGGAGTGCCAATTTCGCTCGAGGCTCGAGTTGCCCCATGGCTCAACCCTGAAAAAGTTCGAGTTGGCCAAACTCACGACTCTAGCCAAGTCCATTTTTGGGCATTGGCCCAAGCCCGAGCCAACTGCGCCACACGGATCGGCTCGTGTCATGGGCTAGTTTTTGGCCCGTAACGATTCAAAAGGAAAATAAATAAATAGCAATCAGGCAGTGTGTAGCTCAAGCTTCTTAGAGTCGAAAACAAGAGCAAGTAATGTATGTACACCTTAAGAGCAAGTTACGGAGACACCTATTCATCACACAAGAAACAGCCAGCTATTCATATCCAAAAAGAGGTATCAAGAGTTGCAACGGGGCATCAATATCAACAGCGAGCAACTTCTGGAGGGGGCATACAGAGCAAGCACTTCCAGTTCACAACTTCACATACCTAGGGAAAGCAACCATCTAGCCTACTTCTTTTCTCCTTCGACTTCTTTTACGTTATTTTGAGTAAATAACTAAATATATATCCAAAAAAGGAAACTTGGCTCCATATGCTTAAGAAAACAAAACTTGGCCATAGCTCGATGAGGTGGTCAGGAAGGCTGCTTTAGTAACTGCTGCTTGGGTGCAACTATCTAGGGCCAAGCATATCAAGCTACTTTCTTCTTTTGCTCTTTGGATTGTTTGATAAGGAGTGAGCATTCTCGGAGCTATAGCCATGGACATTAACTCTTGGAAAAGTAGCTTACATGCATATGAAATATGAACCTGCATAAAAAAATTGTTCATAGTCTAAAAATGTTAAGGACGAACCAAAGGGAATAATTTCACATAGAAGTCCACTAAAGACAAGGAAAACACTGTGCACAAATTGGGTATCTGGTAAGAGGAATAAATTGGCATGAAGGGTTGGAGTAGAAATCAGAAAGAATTTATTTATTTTTTGTAGAATGTTCAAAGGGGCACGAGAATCAGGAGCAGAGTAAATTTGAATTAGATTTTCTCCTAAATGATCTATGGTGAAAGCTTCCACCACATATCCACTAGGAAATATCAGGAAAATTGTTCCACCCTACTATTCACAGATAATTCCTACCAAAGGTGGGAAATCGGCATTAATACTGAACTGGAAGGAAAATTAGGAGGAAACACATCCCTCTCACTTCATATCCACCAACTTCTTTCTTCCTAGTTCTTACCAAACGCACGACATGCACAGAGAGAGAGAGGGGCCTAGTAAAGGATGAAAATGGTTTACAAATACGTACCTGAACAATATCAGTTTTGTTTTTGCATCCTCTGTACTCAAATGAATTCTTCTTGAGATTTGCAATAGCAATCAATCCACAAAGCTCACAAACGTGAACTCTGTAGGCATCACTCTGGTTAAACAACCTTTCCTTTAGAAAGTGAGCAGCGCCATGTGCAATCATGCAGTCTCGTTCCATCTCTCCAAATTGGAGACAACCATCACGAGACCGTCCCTCAGCAAGTTGCCTTGTCAGGATTTGCACGGGGCCTCTGCCACGGGAATGGATTTTGTCATCCACCATGTGCTTCAACCTCTGGTAGTAACGGGGGCCAAGGAATATCATAGTTGTTGAGCAATATGCAGCCTAATATGGAATCCAATAGCATAACAACATGCACCATAACCAATTACAGCAGAGTTCTAGCATGTTCATTAATCTGAATATCAAAGTTCAGTACCCAATCATTCTTCAACAATAAGCTAGAATCCAACATGCAGTGAATGTATACAACCAAAGGCAGAAACCAAGTCCAGGTTCAACATTACCATAACATCGAAATCGACACAACAAAGTAATCATAGACTTTATGATGAAACCGAAACTGAGACAACCAATAATATACAGCAAGTCCTAAATACTTAAAGTGACCGAAACATTTAAGGTATAAAATGGTCAGAAAGAAACTCCCCTATAGCCTGTGCTGCAGCCTTCCTCTTCTCGAGACCTAGAGCACTCCTTCCTCTTCAATGGTCGAGGATTTTAGGCTCAGGAACAGTTCTTTTTCCATGATTGCAACCCGCCATCCAGAGAAGAGAGATCAACAGAAAACCCAAGGTAAAGAATCGATTTGGTCATCGATCAAACGATCTCCCAAATGGCCAGAGATTCTACCAAACGATTTAGAGAAGGATGCCAATATCCTAGCCACTATTTCAGGCCTAGAAACCCCAAGGTATCACCCTCTAACTCACCGGTTTTCACCCTCAAAGAGAACCCCAAGAAGAGAAGAAACCAAGAGCCCTTATTGTCGAGCAGCAGAGAGAGAGAAGTCGAAGAAGGGGTTGAGTCGTATAGGAGAAGCCAAGTTTAAATCAAGAAAATATCAAGGTAAGTTTTGATCCCAACCGTAGATCAAGATCAAGATCAAGGGACACAATTAATCCTCACAAGTAGCACAAAAAACCGGCTCAGCCCAATGGGCTATGAGAACCACAAAGCCCACATTCTTCACCTTGGTTCTCATAACACTCTCTCTCGGTTGCGAGGTTGCACATAGAATGACTGTTCATCATCATCGCCCACTACCTGCAAGAAAAATTAACCAGTGTCAATATGTAACAAAGATAAGCACAATTTAAATTTACCTGCAGGTAGAATTTTTGTTCCCACATCAGAGGGATTCCTATCAGTATGAATCTTAACAAGTTCGACTTCACCTTGAGAAAGCTTCTCACGTATAAAATGATACTTCACCTCAATATGTTTGGATCTCTCATGATAAACAGGGTTCTTACTAAGTGACAACGCACTCTGACTATCCGTAAACATAATAGGTGTATCATGCATGAAGTTCAATTCTTTTAAGATTCCCTTTAACCACATACATTCCTTAACCGCCTCGGTTATGGCAACGTATTCAGCTTCAGTACTAGACAGAGTCACTAAGGGTTGTAGCTGAGATTTCCAAGTAATACAGTTATCACCTAGGGTAAAGAAGTAAGCGGTAGTTGATTTCCTACTGTCTCTATCACCAGCAAAGTCCGAATCAACATAACCCTTAAGAGTCAACTCCTCAGATCTTTTCTCATACACTAAGCCTAGATTTAAAGTCCCAACCAAGTATCTTAATAACCATTTCATACCCGCCCAATGCGGCTTACCAGGGTTGGACATAAATCTACTTAGAAGACTGATGGAAAATGCAAGATCAGGTCTGGTAGTAATCATAGAAAACATGACAGAACCTATGGCATTAGCATACGGAATATTTTCCATCTCTATTAATTCAGATTCGGATTTAGGCGAATGATCACGTGAAAAATTCATATGGCTAGCAAGAGGCACATTAACAATTTTACTGTCTTTCATTCCAAATTTAGTTACAACTTTGTTCAAGTACGCTTCTTGTGAAATTGTTAACTTGTTCTTAGCCCTATCCCTTGTTATCACCATCCCTAGAATCTTTCTAGCATTCCCTAAATCCTTCATATCAAATTCCGATTTCAAAAGATCTTTTAGTTCATTAATTTGAGACTTGCTAGGTCCAGCTAAAAGCATATCATCGACATAAAGCAACAAGTAGACTTCACAACCGCTCTTTACGTCATTAAAATACAAGCAAGCATCAAATTCACTTCTCTTAAACCCTATCTTCAGTACATAGGCATCAAACCTCTTGTACCATTGTCTTGGGCTCTGTTTCAGCCCGTACAAAGATTTCTCCAATTTGCACACATACTCAGACTTACCCCTAGCCACAAACCCTTGTGGTTGGCTCATGAAGATATCCTCTTCCAACTCTCCGTGTAAAAATGCAGTTTTTACATCGAGTTGTTCAAGTTCCCAATTGAATTGAACGACAAGAGCCAACATCAGTCTGATCGTCTTGTACTTAACCACGGGTGAAAATATTTCATTATAGTCCACACCCTCTCTTTGAGTATAACCCTTAGCCACTAATCTCGCCTTATACCTCACAGAATCATTAGGGCTTAAACCTTCCTTCAACTTGTAAATCCACTTACATGGAACTAATTTCTGATCTTTAGGTTTCTTAACAAGTTTCCAGGTTTTGTTATCACTCAAAGATTTCATTTCTTCCTGCATAGCTTCTATCCAATTTTTAGAATAATTTCCATTAATAGCTTCTTCATAACTAGCAGTTCTATTTGTTCAAGAACTTCACCGAAACTAATGCAAACTCGGTCGGACTTAGGGATTCGTACCTAGGGTTCGGCCTAATCTGCCGTCTCGCCCTATCCCTAGTGAGTTGATAATCTTGATTAGGTGGTCGATCATTAAAGTGTTCAACTTCAACTTGTTCAAGTGTTATCTTGAAGTTCACCAATTGTTCGAGTTCAATTTCGCCTCGATTTCGAGTTCGGTTTCGTGATGTGTAGGGTCATCATTATCATCATTCCTAGGTGTCGGTGAATTAAGATTAGTCAACTTCACCTCGGTCGAACACTCCTCTCGCTCAGATTTGTTAGCTTCATCAGGTTTCTGTTTTAGACATGGCATTTCAGATTCATTAAAGACCACATTCCTGCTATTAATAATCTTAATGCCTTGAACCCCTAAAACCCACAACCTATAGCCCTTCACACCCTCTGGATACCCTAACATCACACACTTGACCGCCCTCGGCTCAAGTTTCCCTTCAGATTGATGTGCAAATGCAGCACATCCAAACACCCTCAAATGACTCAGATTTGGAGGCTCCCCCGTCCACATCTCCTGCGGGGTCTTAAAACCTATACTGCTGGACGGAGACCTATTAATTAGATAAGCTGCGGTACTAGCAGCTTCAGCCCAAAACCCTTTGGCAAGGCCCGAGCTAATCAACATACACCTAACTTTGTTCATTATGGTCCTATTCATTCTCTCCGCGACCCCATTCTGTTCAGGTGTGTACTTAACCGTTCTGTGTCTTGTTATCCCTTTCTGCTACGTAAATTGTCAAATTCAAAATTGCAGAATTCAAGCCCATTATCAGTTCTTAATGTTTTAAGTTTCTTTTCCAACTGATTCTCAACCGACTTTAACCAAATTCTGAATTTCCCAAAAGTTTCCGACTTAGCCTTAAGAGGATAAATCCAAACTTTTCTTGAGTAATCATCCACTAAGGATAAGAAGTACTTACTTCCACCAAATGTGGAATGCTTCTCAGGACCCCATAGATCAGCATGAATATAGTCCAATGGACTCTTGGTCCTATGAGAGCTAGCTTCAAAGCTAACCTTGTGAGATTTACCCAAAACACATGTTTCACAGAAGTCCATTGATTCAATATCATCTTTTCCAAGCAATTTTTGATTACTTAAAGATTTTAACCCTTTAAACCCAATGTGACCCATTCTGTTATGCCAAAGTTCGGTTTTGTTTTTACTGACAGCAAGAAGACTTGAATCAGGTGTTGTTTCGCTTGCCCTCTAGATAGTACAGCCCATTCCTCTTGGGTCCTTTCATAACTATCAGAGATCCCTTAAAAATTTTCAGAACGTTATTCCCGGACTTAAAAGTATATCCCTCATCTTCAAGAGTACCTAAGGAAATGAGGTTCCTCTTTAAATTAGGGACATACCTAACCTCCCTGAGTTGCCTGACAACCCCATCGTACATCCTGATGGCTATGTCACCAACTCCAACCACATTCTGAGAATTGTTATCTCCCATGTAGACCTTCCTAGACTCAATCTCTCGATAGTTATAGAACCAAGACCTTTCAGGGCACATGTGAAAGGTGCACCCCGTGTCTAGGATCCAATTATTATCAAATTCCCCCTCAGACACATTTAGGACATGTAGACTATCAAATTCAGAAACAACAGCAGCATTGTTTTGATCAGTGTTATTTAATTCTCTCTGTTTCTTCTTCCAATCAAAACAATCTTTCTTAAAATGTCCTAACTTTCCACAGTTATAACATTTTTAACCCTTTTGTCTTTTGATTTCGATCTCATTTTAGACTTTCCCCTTCCCTTTTTGTTATGGAAGTTAAATTCTTTCTTTTCGGTTCTCCCCCTAACAAATAAGGCTTCTTCTTTTACATTTGTTCGGTTATCACGTTTCAGTTCAAGTTCCCTTGATTTCAACGCATCTATCACAATAGACTGCGTGAGAGCATCCCTGCCATATTTAATTACATTTCGGATTTCTTTATATGATTCGGGCAATGAATTTAACAATATGACAGCTAAATCCTCATCGTCGAACTTCTTATCATTATGAGCCAGACTTTTAACAATTATGCTAAAATCACTCAAATTCCCCTCTAAATCCTTCCCCGGGTCCATCTTAAAACTAAACAATTTTTCTAACAGATAAATCTTGTTAGGCAAAGTCTTAGTCAAGAATAAGGCATCTAAGGCAGTCCATAATGTCCTAGCATCTCTAGCATGATCAAGTTGTCTAATGATGTTATCAGATAAGTGCAAGATTATGGAACTATATGCAATTTCATTTATGTCCTCGATTTCATCAGGTTTAGCTTTTAACTCGTCAGAAAAAGTCAAAGGATCATCGAGAGCTTTAGCAACTCTCTGTTGGACCAAAATGGCCCTCATTTTCTGTTTCCAAATTGAGTAGTCCCCCTTTCCATCGAATTGCGATAATTCGACCCTCGAACCCATACTAGATTCTGTAAAAGGGTGGCTCGTACTCATGGACTAAACAGAAAAGGTTTTGAAAAATGTTTTCACAGATGATCAACACACGATATGAATGCAGAGTTAAAAGCAATGTCCAGAAATGAAACACGACACCGAATCAATTCGATCACTTAAACTTTGATGTGATGTGTGTGCCGGTGTGATTCAAACTTAAGCAATGCACAGGTATATTATACAAATAAACGTGCCAGGTATAAAAATGGTAAAAGTGCCAAACTTAACCTACGGAGAGTTTGGAATAATCTTACCAACCAACTGTTTGAAAAACAGTAAATATACCACCAAGTCCACCAAGTCCTCAAAGTGCACCAAATTTCCAGAATCACCAGTCACCAGTCGGTTAACAACATGCACAACACAAATTCACAATAATCAGTATCGAATCAAAAAAAAACCTAGAATGCCCAAAACAATCAACCCTAATCAGTGAAGGATAAAATCAAAAAACCTAGACCTAAATCTAGCTCTGATACCAGATGTTGAGCAATATGCAGCCTAATATGGAATCCAATAGCATAACAACATGCACCATAACCAATTACAGCAGAGTTCTAGCATGTTCATTAATCTGAATATCAAAGTTCAGTACCCAATCATTCTTCAACAATAAGCTAGAATCCAACATGCAGTGAATGTATACAACCAAAGGCAGAAACCAAGTCCAGGTTCAACATTACCATAACATCGAAATCGACACAACAAAGTAATCATAGACTTTATGATGAAACCGAAACTGAGACAACCAATAATATACAGCAAGTCCTAAATACTTAAAGTGACCGAAACATTTAAGGTATAAAATGGTCAGAAAGAAACTCCCCTATAGCCTGTGCTGCAGCCTTCCTCTTCTCGAGACCTAGAGCACTCCTTCCTCTTCAATGGTCGAGGATTTTAGGCTCAGGAACAGTTCTTTTTCCATGATTGCAACCCGCCATCCAGAGAAGAGAGATCAACAGAAAACCCAAGGTAAAGAATCGATTTGGTCATCGATCAAACGATCTCCCAAATGGCCAGAGATTCTACCAAACGATTTAGAGAAGGATGCCAATATCCTAGCCACTATTTCAGGCCTAGAAACCCCAAGGTATCACCCTCTAACTCACCGGTTTTCACCCTCAAAGAGAACCCCAAGAAGAGAAGAAACCAAGAGCCCTTATTGTCGAGCAGCAGAGAGAGAGAAGTCGAAGAAGGGGTTGAGTCGTATAGGAGAAGCCAAGTTTAAATCAAGAAAATATCAAGGTAAGTTTTGATCCCAATCGTAGATCAAGATCAAGATCAAGGGACACAATTAATCCTCACAAGTAGCACAAAAAACCGGGTCAGCCCAATGGGCTATGAGAACCACAAAGCCCACAATAGCTATAAGTTGCCTGCCCGCATGACCATTGTACATTATCTCAAAACCTCGCATTTGGTACCCACATCTGTAAAGAGCTTTGCTAATATTATCTACAATAACATCGGTAAAAGAAGTAGCATCTCCTTCCTTTCCCAGATGCGCTGCAACTTTTCCCATCAAATACTCAATAAGCTGACCAATGGTCATACGAGAAGGAATAACATGGGAATTCACAATGATGTCAGAAGCGACGCCTTCCATAGTCCATGGCATATCTTCTTGTGTCTAAGTCATACCGACTGTTTCCTTCTGACCATGCCTGTTGCTAAACTTGTCTCCAATTTGAAGAATTCGAATCGATCTCATCCTCACTTTGAAATCGCAACCCATCAGCATTTGTTGTCAGCAAAACCTGATCCACCATCCCAGTTTCACTGTAGCGTAAACTCGTGCTATGATCACGCTTAGTGTAACCAGCAGCTTGCCCTTGTGCATCATCCGGAGTTATGGGAGTGGTCTTCCCAATAAGCACATCCTCACCTGAAACTCTTGTTCCTAGAGGAGCAAGGCCATTATCATCCAACTTATCATAAGACCTATGATTTTGACCAAAATCTGGATGAACCTTGTGTGTACAAGCATGTGCAAGGGAAGAAAGTAGTTTTTCTGATTCTTTATGTGGATGACATTCTATTCATCGGAAATGATGTAGGGACATTGTCATCCGTAAAGAAATGGTTGTCACAGCAGTTTGATATGAAGGACTTAGGAGATGCTAGTTATGTTTCGGAAATCCGTATCTTGCGAGATAGGAAAAATAAAAGGATAGAATAATCCCAAACTTCATACATTGACAAAATATTGTCTAGATTCGCAATGCAGAATTCCAAAAAGGGACAATTCCCTTTTAAACATGGAATTCATCTATCTAAGGAGCATTTTCCCAAAACTCTGACAGAGATAGATTAGATGAAGAAGGTTCCTTATGCCTCAGCTGTGGGAAGCATCATGTATGCTATGCTTTGCACTAGACCAGACATTTATTATGATGTGGGTATTGTTAGTCATTATCAGTCTAATCCAGGACCAAAACATTGGATAATGAGAGACTATATGCTCGTCTATTCAGGACATGATCTGAATCCTATTAGGTATACTGATTCTGATTTTCAATCCGATCGTAACTCTAAAAAGTCTACATCTGGTTCAGTATTTGCACTGGGAGGTGGAGCCGTGGTATGGAGAAGTATTAAGCAATCTTGTATTTTCAATTCCACCATGGAGGCAGAATATATAGCCGCTTGTAAAGCTACTAAAGAGGCTGTATGGTTCAAAAAGTTTCTCTTGGACCTTGACTAGTACATTCGGCAATGGAACCCATAACATTTTATTGTGATAATAGTGGAGCCGTTGCCAATGCCAAGGAATCAAGGAGACATCGTGGCAAGCACATTGAGAGGAAATGTTAGAGAAATTGTTCATCGAGGAGACGTAACGGTTAGCAAGATTACATCAGCAGATAATCTTATGAATCCGTTCACCAAGAGCTTACTAGCTAAGGTTTTTGATGAGTATCTTAAGAGGATTGATATTATTGATATGTCACATATACTTTAAAACGGCAATTGGGTGATTGTTAGTTTGGTGCCCTTTTTTGTAGTAAGTATATTATAACGACATTATGAATTAACGTTCAATTATTCGCGTGTTAGAATTTGCGACAATAATCTAAGGTTCTATGATCATATGAAATATAGCAAATTGTATACTCGACGGTTTGGGTATAGTGAGACACAATTCGTTACATGATCAAAATATGTCGTTCACAATCGGTACATGAAGTTGGACGCTTTATATTGATAAGATTGCATTATTCTTATTAAGATTGTCTAGATCTGGGAATAAGAACAATAACGTGTTTTGAATTACATTGAACACGATCGCGTGGATGACTCATTTGTGACCGCTCGAAATGAGACACCTCTCGATTATCAAACAAGCCACCTAAATCCTGAGCAAGTAATGTACCTTTAATTGCTAGTTCAAGTTCTTTGAGGTATCAATGAGTAAATTCTTAATTATAAGATCGATCTCGGTGCTTTGGAAATCTGGGCGAAATAATTAGAGATCATATACATGCAATAGTAGAATCCGTTAATCATTGTGATGAGACGATCGTTATTCTAAGATATTTTCTAAAGGGAATTGAACCTGAGCTCAGTAGCCCAACAATTAGATCGTTGGACTTGGTGTTATGATGTGATCACAACGAATTCGCCTTATGAAATGAGACTTAGAGGGTAATACATGTTGAAGGGCAAAATAGTCATTTTGTCGACTTCAACATATTCACGGTCAAACAGGGGTTGACTTGTGGAATGATAATCGGGGGATATTGTTATCTAATCATAATTGGATTCCATAACTTTCACTCGACTTTAGAGTGCAACCCCCATTTTTTAGTAGAGTAAGTCAAGATTTATAGATGTATCTCAACTGGTCAAGAGTTGACCCAATTGAAACATCTATTGGAGTTTGAGTCTTGTGAGTCCGATTAGGTTCCTCTTTTGGCTCTAATAAAGATGCGTGACTTAATTGGTCAACTACAATAAAGTCCAAAGAAATTTGTGCTAATATGAAACTCTAATTGTGTGTTATAAATATGCCATTTAAGGGCACATTGGGCATGAATTAGGGGTTTTACCATTTTTCATTTCCCAAAAGAAATGAGAGGCACTTAAGGAGTACAAGAGAGAAGATCTAGGGGAGGAAGCATTTGGTTATGCCATTAAAAGCTCATTCAAGGTTATCATTCCACTTTTATGTGTGAAGATTTAAATAAAAAAATCATATGATGTCAAAGTGATCTAAGATCCACCACGCATTTGAGTTTAATCTTCAAAGAAAAATTAATTTTTCTATTGTTATGATTAAATGTCCACATCCAACAAATGTCCAAAACCAAACCATAACCAACACTATCTCCAAAACCCCTAAGAATTAAACCCTCTAGAATTCACCATTATTTATGACAATAAAAAAACTAGAAACAGCAAAATCCTTTCGTTCAATTGTGTTCTCTCTTCTTTTAGAGTTTCTCAAACACCCTCCAAACTCTCTATCGAACACATATAAACCATACAAATTTCAAGTACTTAAAAACACTGAAAATGTCCAACAGTAATTATCTCAATCGACCAGCTATATAACAAACCCTTCGGACTCTCCACTTCCAATTTATTCTCGACAGAACCCTAAAATCCTTTTCCAGACCCCAGAAATTATAATCAATTACCTAGTCCCTCAACACTAAAAAAAGCTTTCCTAACATAAAAGGACAATAACGTCCAATCACACAATTTTCAGTATCAAACACGAGACACCGAATACTTAGGGGCTGTTCTCTTTGTATTTCAGTTTTGTGTTTTGAGTTTTGAATTCATTTTGTGTTTTGTGTTTTGAGTGTATATTTTGAAATTTCTGAAAATGCGTTCTTTTTGTCATTTTGAAAAACTGTTTCTGAAAATATAAAAATGGAAAACGCGTTTACTTTGAAATTTTGAGAATTTTTTTAATAATATTTTATTCAAGAAATCTGATTATTCAATAAGTTTTAATAGTTTAATATTAATATAGTATTAAATAACATGTTAGTTCTCACAATTCTTGCCAAATACAATTTTGATCGTCTAAACACGATGACTATCATAAGTGATAATAAATAACATTACTCATTGATTATAGATAAACTACTTACAATTAAAAAGACAGATCACAAAAGTTGACTATCATGCGTTCTTTTTGTCTTCTGAAAAATTGCTTCTCAAAACGTAAAAATTGAAAACGTGTTTAATATGCAATTTTGAGAATATTTTTTTTATAATACTTTATTTAAGAAATGTAATTATTCAATAAATTTTAATAGTTTAATATTAATATAGTATTAAATAAAATATAAATTTTGAAGTTAATTAAGTTGCAAAAAAAGAGAGCGCTAATATCATGTTGACATGGTAATAAATATTTTGAAACTAATCTTATCGAGGTCAGATATCCATGTTGATGACATTTGATGTCTTATCCATTCGGTGCATGTTTGGTACTCAATATTGGAAAAAAAAATGGACAATATTATTAACAATATTTCAGGTCATTTTTCTTCCTTACTACTTCTTATATTGTATTATTCTCGTACTACTAATATCCTTTCTAATGATTCGAAAAATATTTAAAGCTCATTTAATTAGCTTGTGCTGAATGAATGATCATCTTTCTTCACAGGAACAAGTATTAACTGATAAGTTTTAAGGACTAAATCTAAATGTATGACTGAAAAACAACATGACCAATTTTCTAAGAAAAAAGAGATGAACTTCTCTATTACAAATGCTCCATGGATATATTCACAGGGAAATCTTATTCATCAAGAGAATATTAAACTCTATAAGAAGATAATTCTTGTAACATAAGAAGGGAAAAAAGAGATGAACTTCTGCAGCCACTATCTCTTGAAAATCCTCCACCATGGTCAACCATGGTGCTCTCAACCACTACATGAACCCCCTTGAACAACTTGTTACAATATCAAGAGCTGGTCCTCATTGAAGTCTGCATTTATGGTAGTCTACACAATTGAGGAACAAGCTTTGCCTATGAATGAACAATTTTTAGTCAGACCTCACTAGAAGAGAAGTTCAAAAACAATTGAATATAGCAAAAATTAACAAATTCCAAAATCATCTAATTAACAGTAGAACAATAGCATATATGAACTAATGCCAAAATCAGGTAAACACAATGCAATGGAACCTAAATTTTATCTGTTAACCAAGTAATTACAATACAAAATCATCAAGTATATTAGTTTCAAGCACAAAACAACAGACAAGTAGAAAAAGAACACAAAATCATCTGCATGGTGGATTCCTTATCTGTATTTGAAATAATATATCACTTTCAGCTCCTCCTCTCATCTGTTGAGATAATGTTAGTGCATTGGCATCAACCTCCAATTGAGAAAGTCACAAATAAAGAGATTATTAAGGATTACCACTTCATTCGACATGATTTCACTTCAAAATAGACATAGCAAAATTTACTCATTTCACAATTACATAAGTTTCCAGCAAATCAAAGAAACAGAGTTCTAAATTCAAGGCATGACATACATCCCAAGTATTCAGGTGCCACCCAACCTTACTTTGGACATTATTCCTAAGAACTTACTCCTATATATCCAGATTATAATTATCGAGGGTTGTTCTTATTTTGCATTGTAATAAATCAGCACACATTGTTCTTATTACAGCTGAAATCAACAGAAAATACAGAATCCACCATGCAGATTTCAGAACATCAATCCACTTTAATCCTTGTACCAGCACAGACACCGTAAGGGTGATCCAAATCAATCCTCTGACAAAGTATGCTAACCAGTTTTGATGACTAAATTTACTATCTTTGGCAATAACAATATATAAACCAGCCCCCAAATACTCGATGCTTGTAAGAACACAGCAAATCAAAATTGTTTTTGTAATACAATCGCATCTATGCTGCCTGAAATTGTTTTTACATTGAGAACCCACAGTCAAGATTGAGTAATAAACAAAGACCATCAAAAGATTCATGTAATCTATGATGGTTCTTTGAGTGCAGGAGGAATTTAAATTAAATTCTTCTCCACATATCCATGAGAATAGGCCTGCAAATAATTGATTTTACAACATTAAATTCTGACAATACAAGAGCCACAACTAACATCACGAAAAAAGTTAAGAAAATGCATAAATCAGAATAAAGTTTGGAGGAAAGAACGGAGACAAAACGCGATTTTCACGAGGAACTGATCCTAACAAAATAGGCCCAATCAAGACTTATCTCCTTGATTAAACCAGCACATTTTCACGAGGAACTGATCTTAACAAATCAACAGAACATTTAATATAAGTGTCCACTACGAATACTGTACAATAGCATATATTACTAGCCAACATAAATTAATTGATGTGAATTTCCCAATCATAAAAACCATGTTAGCTTAAGACATAACAAAAGAACAAAAGAATCAAGAGTAAGAATCGACGACACCATCATTAGGTACCCACTTTTTATGTCGATCCATATCAAACACCCACATTATGATCATTACAAGGAAAAAATGAATAAATTCTAAAATTGTGAAGTTAAATAAACACCCATTTACAATCAATTGGAATTGAAAATAATCCCGTGAATCATAAGAGATAACAAAATCATTGACGAAGAGAGTTTATTACATTACCTTAAGCTTCCTGAACTGATCCGATGAAGAATGAGTCAAATCTGCAGAATGTCATTTATTCAGTAATAGATGGTTTTCTAGTCTGGGCTTGAATATTCTGTAGAATGTCATTTAGAAAAGAAATATAAATTGACAAAACTGGGTAAAATCCAACCAAGCGTAAGGACCCTTTTGAAATCGGAGCGTCATACCTCTCTATTCAACAATACTCCACAATACTAACAAAATAATGAAGACAACTCACAAAAAAATAGGTTGGGCTTACCTGATTTTGAGGCTACTGGTAAGGGGCAGATCAACAGGTCGAGTCACAATTTTGACAGGCGGCTGAGGAGCGGCACCAATCTGCGGGACAGGCGTTGGAGGTGGAAAGGCGTTGGGAAATCGGAGGCGGATCGGCGTCGGAAAGCTCCTAACGAAGAGCGTGGGAGATGTGGGGTAGAAGACAATGGAAACCAGAGGAAGTCGGGAGAGAGAGAGAGAGAGAGAGAGAGGGGATAAGTTGAAAACGGTGATTCCCATGTTTTTTGATTTCACCGTGTTTTGTACTGAAAACGATGAAAACGTAGTTTTGGCTGTTTTGTATTTTCAGTACTTTTTTTTTTTCCAAAATTTATTTTCGAAAATGGGAAAGAGAACGAGTTTTCACCGTTTTAAAAAATCGAAAACAGAAAACGGCCCGAAAACACCAAAGAGAACAAGCTCTTACCTTTTGGATAGATATTACACATTGTACACACATCAAATTTTGAAATGATTACGTGTCAAATAAATAACTAAAAATGAGCTTAAGAAAAATTAAATTAGATATCTCGTACCGTAGTCTCAAAAAATATAGTCATTGTTTAATGAAGATTAAAATTATATTTTTTATTTGTGATTAAAAATTTGTGTATCTCCTATTAAAAAATATATAATTAAAATTAATTATTAACGTTGACTTAAATAAAGAAATCTTAATTTTAATCCCAAAAAAGAGGACATAACATAAGTTGACACGATGGTCATCATTTTTTTTTATAACTGTAGATGTTCGGACCAACTTGCGCGCACATCGACTAATCCACCAATGAAAAAATTTCAACTACCACCAATGAAAAAATTTCATAAATAACAAATGGCCATATTTATTAGAAAAAGATCTTTTTCACAAAAAAAAAAAAAAAACAGTTCGAAGTTGACGTACGATAATATCTGGTTGAACAGTAAGTTTGTAACCATGTGTGAACCGTATCAAACAAGTGAAAAAAAGAAAAAGAAAAAAGAAGCTGTACCAAACAAGCTCCTCCGTACTACAATTCTTTGATAACAACTCTTCTATTCTTCCAGTTATAATATCAAAGTATTTTATAATCGGAGTCCCCATTTATTACAAATATGGCAAATTGGTCTTCATTCTAAAATATTTCGCAGACTCAATCTCCACTTTCATTTTCGTAATATTAGAAGACGATTCTATTTCTGTCTTTGTGTTAAAATGAAAGCTCTATTTTATGTTAAAAAAACAAAACTTTATCTTTATTCTCAAATTTTATTTTTATTTTTTCATCAAACATAAAGATTAAATTGTCGAGGACTCTGGTGCTAAAGCTAAAACAATGAAAGATTGGTAATTATAGTCGCTAAAATAATATGTTGAAGATCTAATTTCTATGTTTGTAGGTTGAGGATCTCAACTGTAATTTACCTTATTATAATATTCCCGTATTTTTCTCTCTCCCACTATTCTTGACTTTCGGAAGCGGACCCCACCTCCCATCTTCGTCTTCCCAACCTTAACAGGTTCCACCGGAATCCTCCTCTGTGTGCATACGTGTACATGGACTTTGAGCTTTTCCCATCAATAAAATAATCGTTTATTGGTGAGAGAAGGAGAGTTTGTGTCAAAGATGCCTTTTTTTTTTTTTGTAGAATCTGTATTTTTTTTTCAAGAATAGAGGAAGTATATCATGAGATATAACGTTTTGGTAAGTCAGGTCCCTTTTTCTTTTTTATTTTTTGTATGCGTATGCGTAATACGGGTATTGTTATTTTTCTGTTTCAGAAAAAAGGGTTCTTATCTCTATTTTTTAATTATTTAAGTGGGGGTTGTGTGATTGTACTAAGCAATGAATAATTTTAATAGTGGCCAATGGTGCATATAATGATGGGTGTTTCTTGATTTTCAAGCTAACTGATTGCACTTTTGTTTTTTTATACGAGCATTTGGTTGATTTGTGCAGTTTCTTATATTTTTATTCATTTTTCTTGGGCTGTATTTGGGATTTTCAGGCTTTCAAGGAACGTGGTTTTTCACTTTGAACCTAAAAGGAGTATGTTCTCTTGTCTGAGGTCAATATCAGATTTTGATTCTGTAGGAAATGGTGTTTCATAGGTGTGGATGAATGATTTTGATCGACGTAAGAGTAAAATTTTGATCAACCTGCAAGTATATCAAGAGTTTGAGACATTTTTTTGGCAATTATTTGTGTTATCTGATTCTAATTGTTGTGGTGGTAGATCTTTTTTTATGGATTTATTTACTCTTGGTTGGTTGCATAGTTTCACTGGTGGTGGAATTTGATTCTTCACTCTTCATGTTCTAATGGAATTCAAGAACTTTGCTGCACAGGTTATTATACATCATATAGAGATTTTGGAAAATCTTGATTTTGAACTGGAGGAAAGGAAATAGAGTTGGTAGTAGGCGGTAGCCTGTAGGGTGTTTGATTTGGTATAAATGGAGGAAGAGGCTAATTCTTGGATAAGGAGAACAAAATTCTCTCACACTGTTTGTCATAGGTTGGATGCTTCAAGATTGGCCTCTCTTCCTCTAACTATTCAGCCAGATAGAATTCCGGGTGCCAAATCGAGGCCCAGAACATCTAACGTGAATAAAAAACCTGAGGTTGTGATGGCACAGATTCAGCGAAACCCAACCACAAACAAGAACCGGTCTGTATCCCCACACCCTGAAACAAAGCTTTCTGATGCCTTTAAAGAGGCTCGATCTAGTCAGAAGAGATTCTCAACTCCACTTCCCCAAAGAAAAGGAGCAGAGAAGGGAATTGTTGGCAAATTGTTTCATAAAGATTCCTGCAATATCAAGGCACCTAATTCGAATTCATCTGGTTCAAAGTCGCCTGCAAATATTAGTCCTCTTAGGCACTTTGCATCAATGAAATTTCATGAGAAGACTAGGAGTCGGAAAGAGTCAGCGTGGACCAAGTATTTTGATCATGGTGGGGGAAGGGTCACCTCTGTAGAAACTGCGGACGAGTTTACAGTTGATCTTTCTAAGTTGTTTCTTGGGCTAAGATTTGCTCATGGAGCACACAGTCAGCTTTACCATGGGATTTTCAAGGAACAACCTGTTGCAGTGAAAATAATCAGAGTGCCAGATGATGACGAAAATGGAGACCTGGGCGGTCGGTTAGAGAAGCAATTCACTAGGGAGGCTACCCTTTTGTCTCGTTTCCACCATGAAAATGTTATAAAGGTAGACTAACTTGTTGGCCTGTCCTTTCTATGAAGTATTTAATTTTAATTGCTTTGACGATTGATGCTTTGCTTCATCATGTATAAATTCTTTTTATTAAAATTCATGGCTTGATTTGAGATTCACATGATAAGCAGAAAAAAATTAAATGTTAATAACTATAAAAATTGAGAATAATTGGCTCGCGAGAGTCCTTTCTGATTTCAATTGCAATGATCTTGAAATGCAGTTCATGGCAGCCTGCAGAAAGCCACCAGTGTTTTGCATTATAACAGAATATTTATCAGAGGGTTCTTTGAGATCGTACTTGCACAAGCTTGAGCATAAACCTGTTCCGTTGCAAAAGTTAATCACATTGGCATTGGACATTGCTAGAGGAATGGAATATATTCACTCACAGGGCGTTATTCATAGAGACCTTAAACCAGAAAATATACTCATCAACGAAGATTTCAGCCTAAAAGTTGCTGATTTTGGTATAGCTTGTGGGGAAGCATATTGTGATCTTCTGGCAGATGATCCAGGCACTTACCGTTGGATGGCACCCGAGATGATCAGAAAGAAGAAGTATGGTCGGAAGGTAGATGTTTATGGCTTTGGGCTCATTTTATGGGAATTTGTGGCTGGAACCATTCCATACGAAGATATGACTCCCATACAAGCTGCTTTTGCTGTAGTTAACAAGGTAAGATTTGTTTTCCTATTTCATTTGTATATTTATGATATTTTTAAATTTCTGCATAATAGTGTCGTTGAATGCCCTTTTTGTTTGAAACATCCATACGGATCACATTGATGCAGGTTTATTATGGTTTAAACTCCAGTTTTGTTGGTGATGTTTTAAAGCTGGGTTTTCTTTTTTTACTTTGAGTGTTTTTGTCAATTATTTGGCCTTACTCTACTTCATTTCAGTAGTTGCAAGTTTCCATCCATAGGTATTTTTATTCATTATTTAGATGGCTTGAATAAGTTTGCACCATTTCCTAGGAAATGAAATATCTAAGCACTATAAGGATTACATAATTTACTGGGTGATTGCTCCCAGTGATGCCACGATTTTTAAATTGCCACTTTGAGAGACGAGCGATTCATGGCAAATTTCTGCCAAAATTTTACATTAAGAGTAATCTGCAGCTGCTTATGGATTTGGAAAATGTGATATAATGCATTCATTGAATGTCATGTGGGCGAAAAGATTTCCCATTTTATATCATTGCCCCATTTTTGCAAAATTCGAAGTATGTACTTTCGTGCCATTTAATCTTTATAAACCAATTTCTGTTGGGGTTCTTTCAGAATTTGAGACCTGCTATCCCTGATGATTGTCCCCTTTCGATGAGAGCCTTGATTGACCAATGTTGGTCTGTGCAACCAGACAAGAGGCCAGAGTTTTGGCAGATTGTGAAGGTACTAGAGCAGTTCGAGTCTTCCCTTGCTCGTGATGGAACCCTGAATCTAATACAAAATCCAGTGTGTCAAGATCACAAGAAGGGACTGCGCCATTGGATTAAAAAACTTGGTCCCTTGCATCATAATACTTCATCCATTCCTAAACCTAAATTTTCTTGATTATCTGGACTATCTGGCTGTTATGATTTCACCAGGTCCAGTGTAATTATTTATGATATTTCTCTGTTCCAATATATGTGAATGCTAATGATTAGATTGTAGGCATGCGAGGTAAATGCCTTCATAATTCTAAGCTATGATTACACACACTATCATCACGTTTTGAACATGGTTGCCTTTTTTGCTTTTTATTTGTTTAGTTCTGAGCAGTGTACTGAAACTCGTGTTCTTTAGTCATTTTGTGGCGATTAAATTCTAGACTACCGCGCAATCTTGGTAGACACTTTGCAATTGTTTGCCTACATCTACTAATAAACTGCAATACAATTTCACTTCTCATGAAAGATTTCTTATCATGTTTGCATATTTCTGGCTAAAATACATCACGGGCATTGCAGAAATTTAAAGTTCTTCATCTTCTTCCGGTTGCATCCTTTGTACTAGGGAAGCTGATTGATAAATTCTTCTTTAATAATATAGTTTTTTTTTTCTTGGTAATACCTGACGGAGTATTAAATTCATACTAGAATTTGATTGTCCTTTGGAACAAGCATTTAAAGAATCCATGGTGTAGGAGTCCATAGTTGCCTTAAAGCTAACGTATTTTCATGTGTTCTCTGTGAAATCTTTTGAGGTGCAGGTGGGATGGAGAAGCTACCGAGCAGTAAGAATTTTCCGGGTAAGGCTCCATACTATGGAATATGGAAGAAGATAACATGCCATTACTGCATATTTAATAAAACTGGCAGTTCAATTGCATCAACTTGGAGTCACTTTTATAAGACATAGGGATGTCAATTCGAACTGTTAAAGCCGAAAACCACGGTTAACCGAACTGAATGGGGCGAAAAAAACCGAACCGATGGTGCAATGGGGCGGTTATGGTTTTGATTTTAACGAACCGCTTCATTTAAGGACGGGTATGGTATTTAGCGATGGTGCATCGCCCCGAACCGATTACCCGTTAAAAAAAATTTAATTGGACTTTCCGTCATTCTTTTCCAAAATTAATTGGGCAATTTTGACAATTGGACTTCCCAAAATTCTAGCTCAATTAACTTAAGTAAATCAATAATGAATAACCTAACACTATTTATAGTTTTTAACCCAATCCACTATCGAGATAGTCTAATTTAAATATACAACCTACACGTTAAAAGTTAAAACTATGTCTTGTGACTCTTGTCGTAACCCTACAGTCTCCACTTCTCTTCCACTCAAATCCGTCGCCGCTCTGCCTCAACTCGCCCTCACCATCACCGCTCGCCATTGAAAAGGTAACGATTAAGAATTGATGGGCTATCTTTCCTCAACTGCTTTTCGCTGCACTTAGATAGCATGAGATGTTTCTTCTTTCTATAGTGACAGCTTTGAGAAGCAACAAGGAAAATCCTGCTCTCTTTCTCGAAGAAGGATCCTTACATCCCTCACAAAGAAAATCCTGCCCTCTTTCCCGTAAGTGTCGATTTCTTCCTCCCTAGTTTCGGGGTGATTATGAGTGTTCTTGATGATTCTATTGTTTAGTTTTTGGAATTGTACATGTTTGAGATCTTGGGATTTGTTTAAGTTAGCAGTATTT
Source organism: Fraxinus americana (assembly GCA_035079005.1). Taxonomy (NCBI): domain Eukaryota; kingdom Viridiplantae; phylum Streptophyta; class Magnoliopsida; order Lamiales; family Oleaceae; genus Fraxinus; species Fraxinus americana. The sequence continues at coordinate 3,960,980 of CM068713.1, read as the reverse complement.
TTATTGGTTTTGCAATGGTTAATGAAGAAGAATTTATGAAGTTTGGTTTCCAATTAACATTGGTAGTTTAATGATTAGTTTTGGTTTTTTCTCTAGTTACCCCAATTCCAGTCAATTTTGAGTTTTCATGATGCATCCGAGCTTTATTTTTCACAATTTATCATGTTTAAAATCTTGGGATACGTTTGATTTAGCAATCTTTCAGTAGAATCTGTAATGAGCATTACATAAAGATTGATAAAGATTTGTTTGTGAATAACATTGATAGCCTTATGATCAATTTTGATTTCTCTCCAATTTCTCCAATTTCAGATCGATTTAAGTCTTCAAGGTGATTCAGGTGTCTAGCTTTCTTTTTTTAATGGAACATGTTTGTGATCTTGGGATTTATTTGATTAAGCATGCTTTCTGTTGAAATTGAACATGTGATGTGCATTGAAGAATGACCTATTAAGATTTGTTTTTCAGCCAGATTGAATATATTCATGTTGATTTTATCTTTCTTTTATGTTTTTAATGGCCAAGATTACATGAAATCATAAATTCTCCAGCCTTGTCTTGCTTTCAGGAGGTGATTGTGGATTCTGATCAAATAAAACTGCCGAAACTCAAACTACTGGCTCTAAATATGTTCGATTGATGTGTTTTATTTTTCAAATGTCTTGACATGTTTTTTTTTTATTGACTTTTCTTCATATATTTTTTTTTTCAATTTGACGGTTTGAGTTTGGATTTATAAAAAATAATTTATTTTCGTGATTATTAACCGAACCAAATCAAATCGAAATATTAACCGAGTCGAACCGAACCGACTTTCGTGGTTATGGTGCGGTTATGGCATAGCCAAAAATTTGATAGTGCGGTTATGATTTTGACCGAACCGACCCCGAATCGAATCGTTGCCATCCATAGACATAAGTACATACATGTGGAGGCATGTCAAAAAAATCTTTTCTTTTATTACTATACCAGATTCTGAGGTTGTCCTAAGGCATTGCGGAAACACATGGAGTCACTTTTATAAGACACATAAGTACATACATTTGGAGGCAAGTCAAAAAAATCTTTGCTTTTATTACTATTAGGGGTGGCGCGGGTCAGTTCGATTTTTTTCGGTTCCAGAAATTTTCTGGTATTTAGTAAATGGAACCGTCGGTTCCAAATATAATTTTGGAACCGTTCGGTTTCGGTTCGGTTCCGTACTATAATTAAATTTTTTAACATTTAAAATAATACTACATAAATACACCTGAAAGTGGATACCAATATTAATAACAAAAAATAGATACAAATACCAAGTTTAATCTTAACTTTTACAAATTAACGCAATCTAATTTAATAACATATAAATAATAAGTTGTCAAATACAAATACCAAAAAATAAATATTACTAATAAAACTTCGATATTCATATCAATAATTCATTTGTTTCAAACTTTCAAGTCTACATAAAAGTGAAATATAAATTAGAAATCACAAAGATAAAATATTTTAAAGTATTGATAATACTTACCAACTATTTAATGTAATCATCAGTTGGTTGACTTTCCATTCTAACTACTAAGAAACTATACAAGGAAAAATTGAAAAAAACACAACTAACAAACATAAATAAACTCTAAATTGTTCAACTAATAAGATTTAATAATAAAAAAATTATTAATTTGTTTAGAAAAAATAAAAGAAATTGATTTATCCAATATATAAAAAAAATTCGGTTCTTATTCGGTTTTTCGGTTCTTGGTCGAGAACCGAGAACCAAACCAAACCATTCGATTCTCGATTAGGATACCCGTTCGGGTATTTCATTTTAAAAAACCTGCTTGGTTCGGTTCGGTTCGGTTCGGTTTGGGTTCGATTCGGTTCGGACATTTTGTCCAACCCTAATTACTATAGCAGGTTCTGAGGTTGTCCTATGGCATTGCAGAAACACATGTAAGTGAAGTGCACTGTATGAATGAGAACGTGCATTTTCAGATTCATCCTAAGTTGCCCGCACTTTCTTTATATATGTATCTATTTATACCACAAAAATGGAATTGATTTGTCATATTGAATGAATTTTGACAAAATGAATAGGTGTTAAGATCAATTTGCCGACCATGAAGTTTGTCAATTGTCACGCATCTTTCACATATTTGGTATGGTAATTGTTTCACAAATCTTTCTTCATAAATTCTATGCAATCTTAAATTATAGCTAGACCGCACACAATACTACAATGAAGAGTCGAACAAACTAGGATGTAAATGAAAGTTTCGATTTTCTCATCTCTCATATGGACCTTTTTTTCCCTTTTAAAATTGGATCAAATTTGTCGGGACATCCTCCCACAAATAACTCTTTAAGGTTCGCCAAAATGGAAAGGGTTCACTAAAATAGAAAATGACACTAATACGCGATCGCATTTCTTTAATTCACGCATGAATAGCGAAGAACAACCAATACTTGGAACAAAAGCTTAGTATTTTACTTAAAGGTGTTAAAATAATAACAAATGCTTAAAAAAAAACCCTACGGCAATGTAAAGATAAAATAGTACTCTGACAAAATGAATACTAGGAAGACAATTTAAATTAAAAGCATCAAAGTAAAGGAGATAAAGGCTTGGAACACAGTACAAGATTGAATTGAATAGTACGAAAAACAAAATTTGAACTTATTTTCAAATTTAATACAATTTATTAGTGTAATTATCGATATCAAACAAGTTGTTATTGTTTTTTGGCCACGCTGAGAATTTTTGTGGTGCTGGAATCTTGAACCAAGTCGAAAGTTTCATTGTTGTTGAACGCTAAGTAGAGTAGTGATTGATCACGACAATTTTCTTACTTTCTCTACGTTCCGTCTCCATATTTTTGGGATTATTTTGTTGGTTCAATTTGATGGGTTTGAGAAGAGTCGTTCTAAAAGGTCGGATAGGGATGGAGAAAATAACATGTTGTCGCCTTGTTGTCATCTTTATCTTTAGAGTCTATCGTGGTGTAGGCTTGCTTTATATCAAAACGTCATACAACCTATCTTAAATATTTAATGAAATGTATTAAAAAAACTAAATTAATTATGGTAATGATCAATTTTCGGTTGTTTCCTACCCATTAATTAATTCGAATTCATTCACAAGTGTTTTTAACTCTATTTCCATTTGCAAGCCAAATAAACACAATACTCTCAAGTTTGAAACGAAGTAATTCAGATACCAAAATCTATATAATCCTGTAAAGTCCTTCTGCTTCCACACAAGAAAAGGGCCCCAAACTCTACCCCACCCCACTCGCACCACATAAACTCAATAATTAACATGGATGCATTAGTCATTTTTAGGAACCAAGAAAACGTTGGTGCATATCAAGTTTATGGGACCTAAGTGAAATCTTGCCGCGATTACACGAATATTTTATACGAGCTACTTTGTTATCTTCAAGAGGAGACCAAGACCTTAAATTATGTCAAGTTTATGGGACTTAAGTAATATACTTCTTTGATTAAACGAATATGTAGACCAAGACATTAACCATGTCAAGTTTATATATATATATATATATATATATATATATATATATATATATATATATATAATACGCATACAATATTTGTTTAATCATACTTATGTCCCATAAACTTGATATAGTTAAAGTCTTGGTCTCCTCGTATACAATATTCCTATAATCATGGAATATATATCAAGTTTATGGGACATAAGTATGATTAAACAAATATTGTATGCATATTATATATATATATAGTCTTGGTCTCCTCGTATACAATATTCCTTTAATCACGGAAGGAATTTACTTACGTCATATAAACTTCATATGGTCAATGTATTGGTCTTTTTTGCATTAAAAAAACTCGCATATTGGTGTCATTTACTTACGGTACCAAACCTTTCATTTAGTTGTAGACTTTGCCCAAACCTTTCATTTGTGTCACCTACAGTACCAGACATTTAAAAACTCGCACCGGGAATCCAAATTGAGACTTCGGGTGCGAGTTTTTTTTTTAAAATTTGGTACCGTGAGTGGTACAAATGAAAAGTTTGGACAAAGTCTCCAACTAAATGAAATGTTTGGTACCGTGACTGTAATTTTTCCTTAAAAAATTGAAAACGTGAATCATGCTTCTTCTTTTTTCTAATTAAAATATAATACAAAAGATACCAACACACGGCCCCACCAATGTCAATAATTCTATTTTAGGGAGCTTTTAAGCTATCCCAGATATGCTCCAAGACTTTCGGTCGTGTAAAAAGCACTTGGGTTTGTAAGGGGTTGGGATTACATATGTTTAGTTAAGCTTCAAAAATAAGTTAAAATATATTGTTAAATGAATTTAATTTATTTTCAAAAGGTAGTGGTTATTTCAATAAAAATATTTTTTTAACTTAAGAATATGTCAATATATACGTTTTGCATCACAAACTCTTGATATAAAATCATCGGCATAATAATATATTAGAGTTATCGCTATCTTTCAATAAATTTATATTCAATTAAGTCATGTTTCCAGCTCCGTCACTAGTTATACATGCAAGCTTCTAGTTGGCCTACCAATGGAACGATAGTCTACAATAACAAACTTTTCGAAAATGTACCGTCGAGTCTTAAATCTTCTAATTTTAGCACCTATATCTCCAACTTTTTAATAAATGTGTGCCAAAAGAACATATGGAGAGTTCAGTCTAAAATACCGTTGTTGACCAAACTTTCATAAATTCTTCATTGACTAATTTAAACAAGGGTAAAACAGTCAATACGCATAATCTCACTTAAAACAAATTTAAATAACAAGAATAACTGGAAAAAAAAAAAAGAAGAAGAAGATAAAAAAGATAAAAAGATAAAAACTAAAAGCAAAAAAGAAAAGAGCAACATGGGGGGATGTGAATCTCTATCAACTCATTGATTGTAAACCAAGTTATAAACTATGTTGTACGTCTAACATGCTTCATTTTAGGTGAAACTTCGTATACTGAGGGAAATCTCCAGTTGATTCGCAGAATCGCACCCCAGATTCGAGAAAACCAAGGAGATTTTCCATGGTTTTTCGACTCTCAAAATCGCCCCAAATCTAGGGTGCAATTTGACCAAAAAAAAAAAAAAACAACACAGATATTTTGGCAGTATTTTTTCCATCTCAGGTGGGTGGTTAGGACGGTGGTGGAGACAATGGAGGGTCTCCTGGGTTTCTGGTGGTGGAAGGTTAGGTGGGTGGGAGAAGATGACCTATTTTCCCTTTTTTTCTCATATCTTATTTCTTTTATTCATTTTTAGTTGTTTTACATAAAGTGTTCAGATGTCTTTCCGATGCATATTTTGTTTGTTTGAGTCTCATTTTTTTTTTTTTAAGAATGCATTTTAAAATAGTAGATTGATGGAAAATATATGATTAAGAAATAAAGAAAAATTTTGAGTATGAAACCTAACAGTTTCAAAAGGTTCAGAATTCTGCTACAAATTTCCCCATATTCATGAATGAAGAAAAGACACATCCAAAAACTATTATATTAGTGATTAATGATATCTTGTTTTTATTACTATTTTCAAAAAGTAATCTACCTTTTAATTTGGGAACGCGCATTCATAAAATTAACACTTAATCAGATTAGTATCAAATGATGAAAAACATTATGTAATAACATTATTCTATGGTTACTTCTAAGAACGTACATATTATTAAGTTAACATTTCAATATTCTATATATAAAACATATTGTATTTAAATTTTATATACATAATAATGTTAATTCTTTAATTACTCTATAATATCTTGATTGATAATTTTCAAAATTCGTAAAGTTAATCTTGGCCACTGTTTGAGCCCCATTTTCCCCATAAATAATTTTTCAATAATTTATTTTCAACCACGCATTCTTCCATTAAATAATTTTACATATAAATCTAATTTTTTTTCTATTTTTTACCCACCTTACGTTTTTTAGTATCTTAATATTGACTTCTATATATTTATATAAAGTTTATAGACAAAAAATTTAAAGAGCTTATATAAGGGTTTGTTTGAGCCTAATTTTTTGGGGGGAATAACTTTTGTAATAATGATTTTTTGGATAATATGTGATTAAAAAGTAAATAAAAAATTAGGTTCACTTGAAAAATTATTTTATTAAAAGAATGTGTAATTGAAAATGAATATGTAGAAATTGAGAAACCAAAAATTGATTGGGTCAAGACATGTGATCTATTGGGAAGCGATCGTGCTATAAATACAGAAAACTTAGACTATCAACACATGCGCATGAATTGATCGGAAGGTGTAGAGAGAAAAAAAATAGTCCAATCATTTGTAGCCGTATCAACATTGGCAAAATTTCCTTGTACTCTTGGTTTTTTTCATTTGGAAGCCGAAATCTAGATATGATCAAGATAAAATGGTCAAAAAATTGTCCATGCAATCATGTTACACAATCAGACTCAATACAAGGTTAAAAATGGGGAGGACATGTGATGCAACATTATTGGACAGTTAAAAAAAAAAAGTGGAAATTGCAAGAAATGTTCACTTTCTTCTAGCCACTTGCAAAAATGACAACTTTCAAAAATCCTTGCAAAAATGGCTATTTTGGTATATTTTAAACCAAAATACTCATGGTCAACAATTTATGATTCCATTCAAGGACAATAAAATGGACATTTTTACAAAAAAAATATGGGCTAATAAAATCTTGACACATAACCTACTCCATTTATTGCAAATGACAAGATGTCAAAATACAATTAATGCTATTTTTTGCATTAACACAGAAATGTCGAGAACGACATTTCAAGTGTAGAGAAATGTCATGTTTGAAATGAAATGTCTTTCTAGATACAACCATGCTACAAGTACAATTTTTTTGACAACAAGTTTAACAATGTGCCACGTGTTGAAGGTTGAGTGACCAATTTTTAAACACTACACATTTTCCCGCTCATTCGAATTTGAATTAACATGGATTGTCAAATTCCTTGTCAACCATGGATTGTACACAAAGCATTATTCTTCTAGATATTTAATATGTTGAGAATGACGTTTTGAAATGTCGAGAACATTTAATATTGTGATTTGACTGTGTACTATTGAAATATAAAACGGGATTCAAATGTCGAGAATGACATTTTAAATGTCGAGAATATGTAGAGATTCAAATGTCCTTTTTTTTTCATTAAGGGCATAATAGATACTTTAGTATTAAATTTGAAAATTGGACATTTTTCAACTCATACCCTTAATTGTAGACATTCTTGAAAATACCCCAAAAAAAAATTACCCACAGGTGCCCTCACTTTCTTGATACGTCTCAAGTCATATCACTACTTTTCTTCTTCAGGAATAATTATGTCTGTCCTGTTTTTTTCTTTATCACAGTTCACAGTTGTCTGCCCAATTTTTGGAGAGCTTCAAATATTAATATCTTCTTTCAGGAATTAGCTATTTGAGAAAAATATACATTTATTGATGGATCAAAACCCTAGTTCTTCCAAAGCAGACAGAAAGACTATAGAGAAAAATAGAAGAAATCAAATGAAGTCTCTCTATTCCAAGCTCAGTTCTCTACTGCCCCATCAAAATTCTAGGGTTCTTACTCCATTTCTGTATCTTTTTTATACATGATACATCACATACATGAAATTTGGCTCCATCTCTGCACACACGAAGACCCATGTAAACGATTTATATAGTATCAAAGAAGAAAAAAGAAAATATTGCTCATTATACTGTCCTATGTCCAGTACTCAAGTCTCTAGTAAGCTTTAATTCTATGTGGATTTTGCAGGAAGCATTATCTCTACCGGATCAACTTGGAGAAGCTGCGAATTACATTAAAAGTTTGCAGATTAGTTTGGAGAAAATCAAACAGAAGAGGGATTGCTTGTCTGGCGTGGGAAAGTGCAGTAGTTCAACAAGGGGAGGGCTGAAATTACCAAACATTGAGATTCATGTAACAGGTTTAGCTATGGAGGTTGCTTTAATAACTGGATTGGATTGTCAATTCATGTCCAGTGAAATTATTCGTATGTTTCATGAAGAAGGTGCTGAGGTCCTCGCAGCCAGTTTTTCTATCAAAGATGATACCGTTTTACACACAATACATTCAAAGGTACATAGCAATTTCACATACATGAATGTGCGGGTGTGTATTCTTAAATTGCTTATGACTTCTTTGTCGAAGATAAGTTTTAAGTGAATTCGGTAATTAGTTCTCTCTGACCTCTTAACCCTTTTCTTCTTTTCTTTCTTTCTTTGATCCTTAAGCTTGGAGAGACGTCTGCACCAGAAGATGAAGCTTCAAGGATATCGGAGAGGCTAAAGAAGTTTGTGGACAGTGGTGTTAGTTAATTTCTAGTTTATGCTTAATTTCGTGAAAGATCGATTTAATAAGAATCGATCCAATCATATCAAATGAGTACTTAATTAACTTGTTCAATTTCTGAATTTCTTCACCATGATGATTTAAGTTAAATTCGCTTACTCGTATAAATCACTTGATCATTCCATTCAAGTTAAATGGCATTGACAATTTTGTAACCAATAAAGAGAAGGGTAATGCTAGTGGTACATCACCACTAACATAAGGGTCTACATAATGGACACCTGGCGCTCTTTCATTGGAGGGAGAGTTGGTGGGGTCGGCACTCCCTCCAATGAGAGGGTGCCGAGTGTCCATTATGGATACCTTGATGTACAAGGTGATGTACAACAAGAATTATCCTAAAGAGAAATGCTTATATATGGAGTTCCACTTTCAAATCTCGTAGATTCTTTTAGTTGCAGCCTCAAGAAATGCATACAGACCATATTTAATATAGTTAGTTCTTGGACTGTGTTGGGACTGGACAGACCATATTTGATAAAGATGCATCACTACCAGAAAAGGTGTTAACAATGACGATATTTTCCATTGCTAAAGCTCGAATTTCATCGATGAAATCCTTCTCCTGTAGAAGAGTTCCGTTTTGATGTCCATAGGTGAAAGTGCCTTAAGTCAACGTATTGATATGAAACCAATTGTTTGTCCATAGGTGAAAGTTTAAAGAGAGGACTATGTTAAATTGAATTTTTCTCAAAAGTTCAAAAAGAGAGTAAAATGTGGACGAAGACTCGGCTTTGTGTTTTCTTACACCCTGAAATCATCAAAGCCTATGCGTGAGTACCAACATGACGGTGAAGGCACTTAAGCTCTCAATAGTTCGCCAAGTGGCCTCTAGGAGTCCCTCTGGACTTGGACTTTCAGGAACTTAATCAGATTATCCCGACCATGTCGCCACCCTTCAACAAGTCGAATAGCGAAACCCTAGCTCTACCTATATGCGCACTTGCATATAGCTAAGCCTGAGGAGAGGCAGAATAGGCTACCGCCTCAGGCCCAACTCTTTAAAGGGCCTAAAAAAAATTTTGTTTCCTTTTAAAAAAAAAGGAAGACAGCCATTGATAGTCGTCCACTCTGCTCGATTGCTCCAAACAATGAGGCTTCTTCAACAATAATATCGTGAGTCACACGATCGGTGTTTGGATTACAAATACTCATTCCACAGTATAACACACTCTCAGTATATATTTATGCATCGTTACACATATCTTTGTTGATCTGATCGTGTATTAACCTTAATTTTTTAAATTGCTTTGATTTATAGATTATATATATTTAATTGATTACTGTAAAGTTTTGTCTTTAAATTCAATTACATTTTTTCAAAATCTTATTGATCGGATCATTGATTTGTGCGTGGGATTGAATTTTTTTTTTCGATCTATGATCCGTTATTAATTAATGTGAATTTTTGCCTTAATTATATGGGGTAATTGGAAGCAATATATGGTTAAATATGATGTAATTTATTTTTTCCTTTTCATTATGTTACATTATGAAAATATTTATGACATTGGATTATATATCATTATTGTTGTTGCAATAACAATTTATTTTTCCTCTAAAGGCTGTGAGCCCTATGCAAAATGGGAAAGTGTGTAAAATTTAACCATTTTTGCAAATAAGAAGTTTATTTTCTATTTTATGTGAAATTGAATTCATTATGAGTACGAAGTCTACTTACCATACACATTAATGGAAGAAAATTCTCCCCCACTATAGCTAAGTTAGAAATATTGATAACCATTGATTATTTTTAATTTTTTTTTCCATTTTCTGTTTATAGATTGTTTGGATTTTTTTATTTTTTTTTTACAAATCTGGCTTCATAGATATTTGATAACCGTATTGTAGAATAGAAACAAAAATCTTGTTTTGATTATGTACTAATGGAATGAAATATTTAGGAAAGAGGCAAAATGTCAAACAAGTGAATCAAATACCATGACTCTTAAATATGTGTCTGGAGCTCAAAAAAGTAGAAAGAAAGAGTAGAAGCATTAATTCGAAGTCATGCCAGGAGATATGGATAAGTAATTTAATGACAAGAATAGAAAAGAAAATGAAGGAATATCGAAAAAATTTAGTGATAGAGGAACAACATAATCAGAATGACAACGATGATGATGGTGTGGATGAATCGAAAAAGAATGAGGAAATGATTGAACATGTCAATGTTAATGAATCAAAACAAAATGATGAAGATAACGTTTAGCACGAAGATTTAAATCAATAGAATTTTATTTTTTTTTTCAACGATTCTGAAAATTGGAAGGACATTAATATTAATCAAAAGATGATGGACTTTTTAGTTGAAATGAGTCACAAAAGAGTTGATGACATCTTTTCATTTTATTTATTATTCTATTGTTGATTTTAAATTAACAAATTCGGTTATGTAAAAAACTCTTATAAATGAAAAAATTTGATTGCCTATTACGATTTGGAGTTCGGATTCTAAAGTTGGCTTCAAGTCACGTGAAACACAGGTATGGCCATGTAGTTGCACACCTCACATGATATTGAGCATATATATTATTACCGAGTTGTGTCATGTTGAACTTGCTATCAATCAAATCAAGATGACATGACTCAAATGTGCATCTCAAAGATAATGCTCGATCATTGTCATCCACAAATGCCCCACTTCAAAATGAAGAAGGCTGATTGATTTTTAAAGTAGGCAGGATATCGTGCATGAATATGATTATGATAAAGTTCCAAAATCCAGGCACTTTACCTCACTGGTCCCCGTCCCTCCCATTGCTCGAAGATATGTAACCAATTAAAGTGATATAGTAGAAAAAATTATTCCGTGATGAGAACAAATTAACAAGATACTTTTAAATTGAGCCCCTGTTTGCCCCTCATTAAATTAAATTTTTGGGGGGTAAATAATTTTTAGAATAGTGATTGATGGGAGATGTGTGGTTAAAAAGTTTTTGATTTGTGTGTATTATTATTTTATTTGATGAATGTATGGTTGAGATGAAGAGAGAAAAAAAATTAATGTAATGAAATGTAATATAATGGGGGCCAAACAGGGGCCGAGTAAAAACATAAGTAAGGGATAATTTTAAAAATGAAAAAAATCGATTGAAGGGAGAATCTTGACGCTTTCAAATGGTTCTAGAAAGGGGAAAAAAATCAATTGCTGTAATTGTGAAATTCAGTGTCAAATTTTCAGATCAACATAAAAGAAATTAAAAGAAATAAAAAAATCAATTGCTGTAAGAGTCATTCTATAGTAACAATTTAAAGAAAATGTAATTTCAGCGTTCAAAGCAAACATAGTTCAAACTTGGAGCTGCGGTTATTTATCGACAAAATTTCTTCATTATACTTGGATTATAGCAGTTCATTAGAAGCTTCAGCTATATCAATGGCTTCTCTTGTTCTTCTACTCTCTAAGCTCGTTCGACATGAAAACCCCAAAAAGGCAATGCAATTAGAGTTGTCATCATCTTCTTCTTCTTCATCCACGGATACAACTAATTCAGCTACATATTCGACAACCAAAAGGGTTTTGAAAAAGTCGTCAAGAAGTTGGCTTAATGATTGCAGAAATGCCCAGGATCAATTTTAAGATCCATCTAGCCATCTAGGGCTTGTGCTGAGTTAGTTTGAGAGCTACAATTCATTATTTCTTGTTATTCGACATTGAGTCAGTAGTGGACAAAGGATTAAATTTTGTAATCTGATGCAGGGGAAGATTATAGGAAAGACAAAAATCCACACAAAAAGAATTTCAACGAAGAGAAATTCAAGAAAACTTTATTTCATTCAAAACTAGGTTGCCTCAAAGGGTTTACAACGTTCAATATAAATAGCGAAAAATCTAAGAAAAAAATTACATAATAATGAGAAAATTGTCATAAAAGAGAGAAAATAGAAGAGAATTAAGAGAAGTCAATAAACTTGTGTATTATAATGAGAACCAAGGCCCTATATTTATAGGGAAGGAATAGGGATACATATGGTAATTATATCTAGGGCTACAAGGGTACAAGTGTCATTCCCTCTAAACCCTAATTTACTTTCCTCTTACAACACTCCCCCTTGAATGACATATTACAAAATATTTGCCTCGTTAAAATCTTGTTTGATAAAAACTCAATGGGACAAAAAAATCAAAACGAAGGAAAAAGAGTACAGTTATTTTGGAGTATTAAAGATAAATGTTACCTCATTAAAACCTTGCTAGGAAAACCCAATGAGATAAAACCTAAACAAGGAAAAAGAGTACAACTACTCCCCCTGATGTTGATCACTGAAAATCTTTGAGTAGTCGCATTACAATCCCGTGAACAAATTTCTTGAATGTAGATATTGGCAGTGCTTTTGTAAATCAGCCAAATTGTCACTTGAACGAATTTGTTGAACCTCGATGTCGCCATTCTTCTGAAACTCGTGTGTATGAAAGAATTTTGGAGAAATATGCTTCGTCCTGTCACCTTTGATATAACCTCCTTTGAGTTGTACAATACAAGCAGTATTATCTTCATACAAAATTGTTGGACTATCTTTTTGTTGAAAGTAATCCACATGATGCTTGTATATGATTGGTCATGTTCCTCAACCATACACATTCTCGAACTGCTTAATGGATTGCAATAATTTCAGAATGATTTGAGGATATTGTTGTCAATGATTGCTGCACAGATCTCCATGATATAGCCGTTCCTCCACGTGTAAACATGTATCCTGTTTGTGATTTAGTTTTATGTGGGTCAGAGAGATAACATGCATCTGCATATCCCACTAAAGTAGATCCCGACTTTTGAGAATAAAATAATCTCAAATCAATAGTACCCTTTAGGTAACGAAAAATATGTTTAACATCATTCCAATGTCTTTGTGTTGGTGTAGAGCTATATCTTGCAAAGAGATTTACAGAAAAAGCTATGTCTGGTCGAGTGCAATTTGCAAGATAAGTTAATGCTCCAATTGCACTAAGATATGGTACTTCAGGACCAAGAATCATTTCTCCATCTTCAAGTGGACGAAAAAGATCATTTTTTATATCAAGTGATCGAACAACCATAGGTGAAGCCAATGGATGTGCATTATCTATATAAAATCGTTTCAAGACTTTTTCTATATATGTAGATTGATGAACAAATAATCCTTCTAGGAAATGTTCAATGTGCAACCCGAGACAGAATTTGGTTTTCCCCAAATCTTTCATCTCAAATTCATTTTTCAAATAATCTACAGTTTTGTTGAGCTTTTCAGAAATTCCAATTAAATTTAAGTCATCAATATAAACTGCCACAATTGCAAATCCAATATTTGTTTTCTTTATGAAAACACATGGGTAGATATCGTCATTTTTATAGCCTTCTTTCAACAAATATTCGTTAAAACGATTATACCACATGTGTAAGGATTGTTTCGATCCATACAATGATCTTTGCAATTTAATTGAGAACATGGTTCTCGGACATGTATAATTTGTTTCTCGCACTTTAAGTCCTTCAGGAACTTTCATATATATATATATATATATATATATATATATATATATATATATATGTCACTATCAAGTGAACCATACAAATAGGCAGTCACTACATCCATAAGACGCATATCGAGCTTTTGGACACAGTCAAACTAATTAAGAATCTAAAAGTAATGGTGTCCATTACGGGATAATATGTTTCCTCATAATCAATTCCCAGTTTTTGTGAGAAATCTTGGGCTATGAGTCGGGCCTTGTATATTATAATTTCATTATTTTCATTTCTATTTCGTACAAAATCTCATTTGTATCCAACAGGAATTACATTTTCAAGTGTTCAAACTACATGTCCAAACACTTTTCGTTTCTCCAAGGAATTCAATTCCGTCTGTATGACTTCTTTCCATTTTGGCCAATCATTTCTATTTTGACAGTTTTTAACAGACAGTGGTTTAGGATCTTCATTTTGCATAATATTAAGAGTCACGTTAAATGCGAAAACATTCTCTATAACAACATTACTTCGCTCCCATAATTTATGAGATAACATATAATTTATTGAAATCTCATTATTTTCGGACACTTGTGATTCTTCAGGAACCATATTTTCAATATTTGATTGATCAATTTTCTCTAATGTTATTTCTTCTGAAGTTTTTGGTTGGTTTTTCTCTTGTATTTTTCTTTTTCGAGGTACAGAGTTTTTTGAACCAATTGGTTGACCACGCTTCTGGCGTATTTGAGATTCATTTGCTATTCATAATAAGATGCAGTATATCATGTGCAAAAGTGTTGTCGACAACTTTTTCTTATCTTTTTCGATTTTATCTCTTTTTCCATAATAACATAATTTATTGAGATATATCAATTTTCATAATTTCAGATACTTGAACCTCTTCTGGGGTTTTATAATATGTTATGTCTAAATACTCATTAAGAGTATATTCCTTTTTAATAAGATCATCTTTACCAATTGCTCCATTTTCGTTTGGAGGATTTTGTAATAAAATCAAATATTATCACGCTTCAAGTGTGCCATAAATTTATCAAATATAATGTCAACGAATTTTCCTTCCAAGAGTCAATTCGAGTTGCAGTATTTAAAGCTGATGTGTGAGATTGTTAATCTTTTTGATCAGTAAATATATCTAAATGAATTATTTTTCGAACTTCTGGTTCGAATTGTCTTTTGAGATAATTTAGATAATGATGCATTTGTATATTATTTTCAACTTCTTACTTCTTCCCCCAAATGCAGAGAAAATTGTCATATCAAATTGACATTCATTTTTCCAGCGTTATAAAATATCACCCATTTGGAATAAGGGTTCAAGCTACGCATTTATTCTCAGCATTCTTTCATTTCCATCTCAGTGCATTGTGGTGGATCAATTTTACATATATTGCACTATCGAAATAATTTGATGGAAAAATTAGGCTCTGACCATAAGCCAAGTTGTAATTAGGAGAACTATGATATTGGCATGATGCATAATAACTTTCTCTAAATTGAAATGAGAAGTAATTGAAGGTGTTTAACAAACAATAATGTTAAACCATTTATCGACATCTCAACTAACACTTATTAGAAAGTTGTGATTTAGGATCACTAGTATTAAAAGACGCATTGTCTTAATTGTATAATCTGAAAATTATGCTCATAATTTGAGTAGTATTTTCGCAAACTTCAAGTTGCGAATATCATGCAATCATCTAATATTTGTATCAAATCTATTAGATACAAATAATATTTAGATGGTCAACGTGGAGGGTGACGGTGCCCCATATATCACCCTAATTAATTTTCAGAAATATATGAAATTGAATCCTTATTTAACTAGTAACAATCAATGACCAATTTTCAATAAAGAGAACAAATGTCAAATATGAAATCTTAGATTGAAGAATCTTCTGGTTCTTCTTAAATGTTCATTTGAATTCTCATTTCGCATCATTATTGATCAAGTGATGATCCAACTGGTCATGCCAAATAAATTGAACTTCTGATTCAATATAATATTTATTTTAATTGTACCACATTTTAGAAATTTAGCATGTTTCTCTTTAATTTAGTAGAGAATACTATCAATAGTAAAATTTTATTCTCCTACATTACGCAGTATTGATTCTTCTATAATATCAAAACAATATTCTTATAGAATATTGATATATACCTAATTATAATTATTCACAAATAATATAACAATATTCTTCAGGAATATTGATATATTTAAATTAATCATAACATTCTTCGAAATTATTAATATTTATAAATTTGTGCTTCTTCAGGAACACAATACAGTATTCTTCAAGAATACTAATATATATTAATTTTTGCTTCTTCTGGAGCAATATATCAATTTTTTTCTTTTAAATATTGGAAGTGCAGTGTCATGTTATTCAGGAGCAATAACATATTATTATTTAAAATAATAAATTGCATAATAATTTACTCTTCGGGAGTAAAAAAACATAATTTTTAATTATGCTCTTCAGGAGCAGGAGAAATATAACTAGAACATAAATAATAGTATGCTACTTCAGGAGTAACAATAAATTATTATTTAGAAAATTTTAACTCTTCAAGAGTATATTTTCTAATATAATATTTACAGAGTTGTGTTTCTTCTGGAACTACATGTCAATATTCTTCTGAAAAAAATATAATTTATATTCTTCAGGAGTAAGTAATATTTTTCAAGAATATTAATTATAATGTTGTGCTACTTCAGGAGCAACAATAAACTATTTATAATAGGTAGATCTACAATTAATATTCTTCTAGAATATTAATTATAATGGTGTGTTGCTTCGGGAACAACAACAAAATATTCTTTGAAAATATTTATAGGTCTTATGAAATTGCAAATCAGATCTATATTATTGTATTCAATAACTCAAATTTAAAATCATTTAAAATTGTGCTCTACAGTAAAAAGAATCAACGAGTAAATATATCAAGGTTTAATTAAAACCATATAATATTAATTCACATAAAGGTATGCACAGTAAAATCATAGTCATAATTGCATGAATTAACGTAGTGATTACGGGTTACAAATTGATAATATAGTTAATTGAATTCATTAATACTTAAAAAAGAAAGGAAAAATCACAGAAGAACGCAAATTAATTGTGGTGGCGATAGAAAGAGAATTTAATGCATTCAAAGATTGATTGGCAAGAAACAAGATTTCAAATTATTCATGGTAGAAACCAGATTCCAAATTTTATATACATGATTGTACGGCGGCGACAAAGTTGTAAACAAATTATTCACGTTTGTACACATATATTAAAATAGAGAAGAAAAACAATCGTCTTGTCTATAAAAAAAAATTCACATGTTACGTGGCAGAAATTATTAATCCGAGAAAACCATATTCCAAGTTTTATATACATGTTCGGCGACGGAATTGTAAAAACAGAAGCAGTCGCCTTTTATATATATATATATATATATATATATATATATTCACACGTCATCAAATTAATTTTGGTACATGTGATAGATAATTATATTTTAAAAAAAATTATTACCTTCTCTAAACTTTGAAGAATTAAGTTTTCGTACTGATAACGTGTTATAAAAGAGAGAAAATAGAAGAGAATTAAGAGAAGTCAATAAACTTGTGTATTATAATGAAAACCAAAGCCCTATATTTATAGGGAATGAATATGGATACATATGGTAATTAGATCTAGGGCTGCAGGGGTACAAGTGTCATTCACACTAAACCATAATTTACTTTCCTTCTACAACAAAAATATTATTTTTTTAAAAAATGGAAAAAGTTGAGATAATGACGGATCTTGATTCTCATAATCACCAGGATCATCCCCCAATAAACGAAAATCAAATTCGAGTTTATTTGACTAAAATATTACCAAAACAAAAATTATCATAAACGGCAAAAACGCTTAATTGAAGGCCTAAACGACAGAATCTGACCAAAATCCGACGTGCTTCAGGGCCAAAGGCCCTGAGTTGTGATCATTGACCTGTTTTCAATCTAATTAGACTAGCAATTCACCAAAAATGGACAAACCCGAAATTAAATGGAATTATTATTTTGCCTTCATCATTCTACCCGGGTTGAGAAAAATTCGCCCTCGATTTTGAAGGGGAAGAAATCTCATCATCATCGTAATTATGACCACGAAATGGAAACTCTGACAGCAATCCATCTGGAAGTTCTTCTGGAAAGTCCTCATGAAATTCCTCTAGTAATGACTGAACCCTGCGAGTGACCTCTTGCTCACACAATACCCCGTATCCTTCCATATTTGTCTCGAACTTCACTCTGGTCAGTAAATTGACGTCATCCCCAACTATTTTTACTGAGCCATCTGGAAGCAACCCACTTTTCTTTTCCCCAATAGTACACGTCGACTGGAAGATATTAGTACACAATCAGTCAGTGTTACTTTCCAGGGAAGTCAAAAAACTCCGCCTCACCACCAATGTCTGACCCACATCACCAACCAAAAACTCCTCCTTCTCTGCTGCTTCTTCTACATCTTCACTGTCAAATACAGGCGGACCGTAATAATCAAATTTTTTCTCATCTATTGCTTCTTCAATGTCTTCATTGTCAAATACAGGCGGACATTCATAATCAAATTCTTTCTCCTCTGTTTCTTCTTCAATGTCTTCATTGTTAAATACATACAGACCTTCATAATCAAACTATTCATTCTCAGATAGATAACGTTGGTGGTAGGGATTTTCAAAAATAGCGGAATAAGAAATGAGATCGGAGACCTCACGATTCTCCAAATCGCGCACCGCAAGGTGCTGATTAACTCTGCAACTTGCCTCTGAATATCACGATCATGGTGTTGGACTTCCTCAATCGGAACCTGCCCACGACGACCACGACCTCCAGGCACATGTTGCTACGGCATTAGTGCAGTACCTTGCTGTGTCAGTAACTCCACTTGTTGATGCAACTGTGTAATTGTATCACGTCTATGTACCTCCTCTACTAGGGCTTCACAAGCTCCTTGACGGCATGGTGAAGGAACGACTTCGACTCTGATACCAACTGATGCATGAGAAGATTATAGGCAACATAAAAATCCACACAAAAAGAATTTCAACGAAGAGAAATTTAAGAAAACTTTATTTCATTCAAAATTGGGTTATCTCAAAGGATTTACAACGTTTAAATAGCGAAAAACCTAAGAAAATTCGAAAAAATTACATAACAATGAGAAAATATTATTTTTTCCAAAAATAGAAAAAGTTGAGATAATGACGGATCTTAATTCTCCTAATCACCAGGATCATCCCCCAACAAACGAAAATTAAATCCGAAATTATTTGACTAAGATATTACCAAAAGAAAAACTATCATAAACGGAAAAAACGCTTAATTGAAGGCCTAAACGACTGAATCTGCACAAAATTCGACGTGTTTCAGGGCCAAAGGCCCTGAGTTGTGATCATTGGCCCGTTTTTGAAAATCTAATTCGAATTTTGGACATATTCCGTCGTTTAGGCTTTCAATTATGTCGTTTATGGTAATTTTTGTTTTGGTAATATCTTAGTCAAATAAAGTCAGATTTGATTTTCGTTTGTTGGGGGATGATCCTCGTAATTAGGAGAATCAAGATCCGTCATTATTTCAACTTTTTCCATTTTTTAAAATAGTAATATTTTCTTATTATTATGTAATTTTTTCGAATGTTCTTAGATTTTTCGTCATTTAAACGTCGTAAGCCCTTTGAGGCAACTCAGTTTTGAATGGAATAAAGTTTTCTTGAATTTCTCTTCGTTGAAATTCTTTTTGTGTGGACTTTTGACTTTCCTATAATCTTCCCCTGCATCAGTTGGTATCAGAGTCGAAGTCGTTCCTTCACCATGACATCAAAGAAACGTCAAGAAGCATGTGAAGCCGACAAGTGGAGTTGCCGACACAGCAAGTTACATAGATGTGATAAAATCACACAGCTGCGTCAACAAGTGGAGTTGCCGACACAGCAAGTTGCTGCACTTATGCTGCAGCAACATGCGCCTGGAGGTCATGGTATTCGTGAGTAGGTTTCAATTGAGGAAGTCTAATACCATGATCGTAATATTCAGAGGCAAGTTGCAGAGTTAACCCAGCGCCTAGCGGTGCGCGATTTGGAGAATCGTGAGGTCTCCGATCTCGATTCTTATTCCGCTGTTTTTGAAAATTCCTACCACCACGCTATCTATCTGAAGAGAAAGAGTATGATTATGAAGGTCCGCCCGTATTTGACAATGAAGACATTGAAGAAGCAACAGAGGAGGAAGAGCTTGATTATGAATGTCCGTCTGTATTTGACAATGAAGACATTGAAGAAGCAATAGATGAGGAAGAGTTTGATTATTACGGTCCGCATGTATTTGACAGTGAAGGTGTAGAAGAAGCAACAGAGAATGAGGAGTTTTTGGTTGATGATGTGGGTCAGGCATTGATGGTGAGGTGGAGTTTTTTGACTTCCCTAGTAAATATCACTGACTGGTTGCGTACTAATCTCTTCCAGTCGACTTGTACTATTGGGAAAAAGAAAAATGTGTTGCTTCCAGATAAGGGCTCAGTAAAAACAGTTGGGGATTGTGCCAATTTACTGACCAGAGTGAAGTTTGAAACAAATATGGAAGGATATGGGGTAGTGTATGTGCTGGTGGAAAAGTCAGTTGACAGTGAGCAGGAGGTCACTCGTAGGGTTCAGCCATTGCTATATGAGTTTCATGAGGACTTCCCAGAAGAGCTTCCAGATGGATTGCTGCCAGAGTTTCTATTTCGTGGTGATAATTCTGATGATAATGAGATTTCTTCCCCGTCAAATTCGAGGGCAAATTTTTCTCAACCCGGGGAGAATGATGAAGGCAAAATAATAATTACATTTAATTTCAGGTTTGTCCGTTTTTAATGAATTGCTAGTCTAATTAGATTGAAATCGGGCCAATGATCACAACTCAGGGCCTTCTGCACGTCAAATTTTCGGCAGATTCCATCGTTTAGGCCTTCAATTAAGAGTTTTTGCCATTTATTGTAATTTTTATTTTGACAATATCTTAGTCAAATAAACTCAGATTTGATTTTCGTTTGTTGGGGGATGATTCTGGTGATTAGGAGAATCAAAATTCGTCATTATCTCAATTTTTTTCATTTTTAGAAAAAATAATATTTTCTCATTATTATGTAATTTTTTCGAATTTTCTTAGATTTTTCGCTATTTAAACGTTGTAAGCCCTTTGTTGCAACCCAATTTTGAATAAAATAAAGTTTTCTTGAATTTCTCTTCGTTGAAATTCTTTTTGTGTGAATTTTTGTCTTTCATATAATCTTCTCATGTATCAGTAATCCATAAGCACTTCCTTCTTTTCTAGTTGCAGTATTTTATTTAAATTCAAGTCAGTCAATTTTTTTTCCTGATAATATTTTTCAACCCTCAAACATACGTATTTCAACCTTAGCCAAGCACCTCCACACTTTCAAGTATTAATAAGAATGGGGATGACCTTTCAATAGTTCATATGGAATTTCTTCCATTTATTATTGTTGAGGACGAGCTCTTTACCATATGTCATCTTAAAAGTAACTTTTCCTTGTCGTTCAACTTTAAAACTTGCACAATTTTCCATGAAGAGTTGTTCTCCATTTAATTCTTTGTAGTTAGAGAAGTTAGTTTTGTCTGCAAAAATGTGACGGGTAGCACCAGTATCAACCCACCATTTCCTTGAATTTCCAATATTATTACATTCAGAAACAATCGCTGAAAGATTCATCTCTTTTATTCCTTCAGAAAGGATATCTCTCTCAACCAAATTTGCTTGTGCGTTCTTCTTAAGCTTTCGATATTCATTATAGCGATGTCCAGCTTTTTCACAATTGTAATTGTTGTCTTTAAACTTTTTGGCATCCTTAGAGTTGTCTCTTTTGGTACAACACCAGAGATTTTATGTATCTTATTGACAACATTCGAACAAATTTCAACAAAATTTGCTCCAAGTTGAACAATCGATTTCCTTTCGATTTTTCTATTGTCTTCCTCGATCCTCAAACGGACAATCAATTCTTTCAAATTCATCTCCTTGCGTTTGTGTTTGAGATAGTTCTTAAAATCTCTCCACATATGAGGGAGTTTCTCAATGATGGCTGCAATTTGGAAGGACTCACTCAATTCCATCTTTTTAGCATGCATGTCATGAAATAGAACTTGAAGTTCTTGTACTTTGACTTATCACGGTTTTTGAGTTTCCTATTTTGTGGTCCAAAAACTTGCCAGCAATGAACTTCTTTGTTCCGGCATCCTCGGTCTTTTACTTCTTTTCCAACGAATCCCATAAATTCTTAGGAGTCCATCAAACTATACACTCCATAAAGTGTATTGTCCAATCCATTTGGGATGTAATTTTTATAAAGGAAATTCGAATGCTTCCTTGCATCCAATGCAATAATGTCTCACGATTATTTTCTCCTTCTTTTACAGCATGAGCTTTCTATCTTAGGAACTTTGTCAAATTCAAAATAGTAAGATAAAACAACATCTTTTGTTACCATATTTTAAAATCCATACTTGCAAACTTTTTCGATTTTTTCTCATGTGAGATGTGAGAGTTTGATATAGGTATGGTCAAAGGCGGAACCACATGGTTCGTACCATTTGTTGTTTGACTCGAAATAGTTTCATCAGGATTCATTTCTGTTATAAAAAGAAGTTCAACGTACAAAATAATGAAAGAAAGGAATATCACACAATTGCTTATTCCAAAGATGAAGAAAGGATGTCCAAAAAAATATTGCCTTAAAATTATTGGAGCATTAGTATATGTAAATGGTTGTTTAGAAAAAGAAAATATTTAATTCACAGGTGCGTAATTAAATTTTAGTAAAAATGAAAGAAAGAAGGTAAATCGAAGATCGAAATTCAAGGCAAGTGAGAATACTTCTCCTTAACATAATATTGCCCTCAATGGTGCTAACGGGCTACGGCACTTGTCTTCCAAGATACAATTGATACAACTTGTGATAGAAGTATTTCAAACCACAAGTAACAATGAACTTGGAACGAAAATTATCCTCTGCAAAAAAAATGGTTTTTGAATGACTTTTGGAGAGTATTTTGCAAGAGTTTTGATATAATGATCAATTCAAAATGATATGGGATGCATAATCGACATCCAAATGGTCTTATATATAGAAGATGAAGGGTTCTGAGCGAAGTGTCACTCCTCAAACTCAGCAACCGTCACGACGGGAAACATCCCTTGCTATCGCTTGCCTCTTGTTCGAGCGACAGTTACACCTTTTTATCAGAACCTTTCTTGCTCGCCTGTCGTTAGACGTCGCTCGAGCGACGATAGGCAAGCTATAGAGTCAGTCATTTTTTCAGCCAGTATTTTCTCTTTTTTATCCAACTTCAGACCACAATTTTTCATTCATCTGGAATTGATTTTGAGATTCAAAATATACCATGACGATTACTAGACATGTAGAACAAGTTAGTTTATTTATATTCATAATTTGACTATCGGATCAAATTCGAATATTTGAGCAAAGTTGACACGAAAGTCACTTTTTCATACTTAACTAAATTTTACTTTCATTCACTAAACAAAATTCCAACAATTAATCGACAATACGATTATACGAGTTAAATTATCATTTGTTTTGCTCGTGTGTATATATGTGTGTGTGTGTGTGTGCGTGTGTCTTCTATTTGTAATTTCTAACAAGTACTATGGTCGATAAGGCCTACGAGACAAATGAGAAAACCAAGGACGTTGTTGGGACAGTGGCTGTTAAGATAAAAGAATATGCATACGACGCAAAAGAGAAGACAAAGGATACTGCTGGAACTATGGCTAGAAAGACCAAATAAAGGAGCACAAAAGGCAGTTGAAGCAGCACAGGGTTTAGGAGAGAAAGTGAAGCAAAATATGCAAGAGGCTTGGGGACTGCTAAAGAGACTAGTCAAAAGATTAAGGAGACTGTGGTTAGAAAATCCGATGACTAGAAAGAATCTGTTGATGATCATATTGAAGATCATTTAGGAAGCCGGCGAGAGAGCATGAAGGGGTGGACATGGATGCAGAAGTTATAGAGTTGAGGCATCAAGCGGAAGAACATGAAAAGAAGAAAGATTGAAGTTTTTTTTCGCCATTTTTTATGAATGTTTCTTAGTCATAATAATTATATAAATTAAGTTTATGTTTCCCTGACGATATTTTATAGTTGGTAGGAGAAATAAATAAATTAGATTGGAAAGGTTTGGTGGTTTATGTAAAGTATATTTTGTAGGATAAAAATAATAGGGAGTAATTTTAAATTGGACAAGATAATTGCAGGAGAAATTTTTAATTTATTGAAAAATAGAATTTTACAATGGCAAGAGACTTTTACCATGGCAATGCTTTTAGACTTCTACACACCAATTGAATTAGCAACCCCTATGTCTAGCATACAAAAGTTGGTGGCTTATCTCTAGAAAATTCTTATTTTTTCATTGTTTTATCTTGGTCCTTAAGGAATTCTAGAATTTTCTAATATTTTCATTATTTTATAATATGATTTTGCTTGCTTCCCAAGAATCTCTAGTGAATTCTAGATAATTTTTTAATCCTAAACTTTTCTTGTTTCCCAAGTTAGTCTAGAGAATTCTAAAAATATGTAACAACGCTAATATTCCTCATTGGTATATATTTCAGTAACTCCATTCATTTCTCCTAGTAACTCAAATTTTGCTCGTAGTAACGCCTTCGTAAATATATCTACAAATTGTTCATCAGTCTTACAATGTTTGAGCTATATATCTTTGTTTGCTTCAGCTTCCCTGATAAAGTGATAGCTGATGTCAATGTATTTGGTTCTGTTATGAAATATAGGATTTTAGGCCATTGTTATTCCAGCTGATGATTATGCAACCGTTTCTTTGATGCCAAGAAAATATTCTGAAACCTAGTGTAAATGCATAATCTGGTGTACTTTTCATATTATCCACTAATCCTGCCCAATCACTATCAGTATACCCAAATAGTCTTGAATCACGGGTAGACTGATGCCATATTCTATAGTCTTTTGTTCCTTAGAGGTATCTTAGTATCTGCTTTACAGCTCCATAGTGAAATTGACTTGGATTCTGCATGAATCTTGAAAGTAGGATAGTTGCATACATATGTCTACCTTGTAGCTGTAAGATAGAGTAAACTTCCAATTGGGCTTCGAAATTGTGAACTATCTGTTTTTAGAATACCGTCTTCCTTTTTGAGTGATTTATTGCTATCCAGAAGTGTTGCTATAGTCTTGTAACCTTTCATCTTGAATTTTTTTATAAAATTACTGGTATACTTTTTCTACGCAATGAAGTTCTCATCTTCATATTGAGCTATCTTGATTTCAAGAAAGTAGTGCATCAATCCCAAATCAGTCATCTCGAACATTTTCATCATGTTTTTTTTTTTTTGAATTTCTCGATCATACTTTCATCATTCCTTGTATAGCTGAGATCATCAACATATAAAAAGATTATAGGTGTACTATTTGTACCTTGATTTTTGATGTATGGAGTTGGTTCGCTTTGGCTCCTCCTGAATCCTTGTTCGGTGAAGTAGTTGTCTATTGCTATACCACACTCATGGAGCTAGCTTTAATCCATATAGCGTCTTCTTTAGTTTGAGAACTTTATCTTATTTACCTTGTACCATGTACCCTTGAGGTTGCTCAACATAAATTTCTTCTTCAAGATAGCCATTAAGAAATGTTGATTTGATGTCTAGCTGGTAAATCTTCCACTTCTTCTGTGTAGCTAATGCAATTAGCGCCCTTATAGTGTCAAGAAGTGCAACTAGAGCAAATGTCTCAGTGTAGTCGATGCCAAAATGCTATGTGTATCCTTTGGCGACTAGTCTTACTTTATGTTTTTGGATTGAGCCATCAAAGTTAAGCTTTGTCTTGTAAACTCACTTAAATCCTATGACTTTTTTATCTTAAGGAAGATCTACAAGTTCTCAATTGTTGTTTTTCTCGATCATTTTTATTTCTTCGTCCTTAGCTTTTCTCTATTCTGGTTGTTTTGAAGCTGTTTTATGGCTTTCAGGTTCAACGATCATCAAGTTGTAATTTTGATATATTTTTGATAATCTTTGTATTTTTCTTGGCAATGATTCGGGCGAGTCAACTGGTTCTTCTATCGATGCTTGATGTGAGAACTCTGCTTGATTTTTTTCATCGGCGTCATCCTTTTATTTTTGTGGTTGCGTTAGGATGCTGATAGCTTTTCTTTCTACTTGACCAGTCTCCTAGTTGTAGGCGGCATCTTCATCAAACTTAACGTCCCTACTTATAATTAACTTCTTTGTTCTCAGGTTATAGAGTCGATAGCTTTTAGACTGAGTGCTATAACCTAGGAAGATTCATTTTTCTGTCTTCTCGTCGAGCTTACCTCTTTTCTCTTGTGGAATATGTGTGTAGCAGATGAAGTCGAAAACTTTAAGATGCTTTATTGATAATTTTCATCCGCTGCATGCTTCAACTGGTGTTTTGTCTTGCACCGTTTTAGTCGACATCGATTTAATAAGTAGACTGCAGTGCTTACTGCTTCTGCCCAGGAAGTTTTTAGAAGGCCTTTCTCCATTTACATAGCTCTTGCTGTCTCCATTACTGTTCTATTCTTCTTTCGACACGCCATTTTGTTCAAATGCGTATCCAATGGTGAGTTGATACTCCATTCCTTCACCTTCACAGAACTTGTTAAATTCATTTGATATGTATTCTTTACCTATGTCGCTTCTAATTGTCTTGGTATTGTGACTACTTTGCTTTTCAATATGACTTTTAAACTTTTTGAAAATTTCAAAAAACTTAGGATTTCTCGCTCAAAAAGTACACCCATGTCATTCTAATGTAATCATCTATAAAGATAATGAAGTACGTATTTTGCTCATGTGATGGAGTACTCATCGAATCGCCTACATCTGTATGTATAAGCTCCAACGGCTCTTTAGCTCTCCATGATTTTTCGAACTCAAATGGTTGATGTTGATGTTGTTGTTTCCCTAGCAAACATCCTTCACAAACTTCTTTAATCTCCTTTATAACTGGTAAATCTCTCATCGTGCTCTTTTTCTGAAGAATCTTCAACCGTCAAAATGGAAGTGTCCAAATCTAATGTACCATAGCCATAACTCAACCATTTGCATCGTCATTACCGCATTGTTTGCGTATCTCTATTGGATTAGGAAGCATATGATCTCCTGCTTTTTGACTTTTGCAATTATAAGGGATTTATCTTTCTTGTCATAGATAGTGTAAGAATCTCTTTCGAAATGTGAAGTATATCATTCCTTTATCATTTGACCTACACTTAGTAGATTTTGATCTATTGTAGGGACCATGAAAACTTCATTGATGTATATTTTACCCTTTTTTGTATCAACGGTAATAGTGTCTTTACATGTTGCCTCTATGAAATTTTCATTACCAATTTTTATTTTTGCGTTTATTTTGTTAAGACTGCAGAAAAGACTTTCATCTTTCGTCATGTGATTACTGCAGTCACCGTCTAGATACCATGCATTTAATTTCTCTTCAGATACATCCTTGTTGGAGGTATAAAATAGGTTTCCTTCTATATCATTTTCTTAAGAGAAATTAGTTTGATGATTTTGTTTAAAACGCAAAAAAAAAAAAAAAAAATCGTCCAAATTTTTTACAGCTACGACACTGTGGTTTTCCTTTAAATCAATAATCATTTTCCAAATGACTTTTTTTTACAAATGCCACAAGGAAGATACTTGCCGTTATTATCGATTTCCTTCCTTGAGTTTCTTTATTTTTAGAATTTTATTTAAATTTTCTTCCACCTTTTTTTGATTTCTGAAACCGTATATTAATTTTAGATTGAAAAACGTTTTCTATGTTAATTTCATAATGCCTTTCTAATCTTTTTTCATGAGTTTCCAGTGTACCCATTAATTCTGCAGCTATTAATTTATATATATCTTTAGACTCAATAGCTGCAATAATTGGATCATATTTTTCTGTGCAGGTAATTAAAATTTTTCCAACAACTTTCTTTTCAGGAACATCATCTCCATAAGATCTTAATTGATTTACTATTTCATATATTCTTGGATAATAATCTTTTGCGGTTTCAAAATCTTTCATTTTCAGATTTACAAAATTCCTTCTTAAAGTTTGAAGACGATAAGTACGTACTTTGTCACTGTTGTAGAACTTCTCCTTCAGCTTATCCGAAACTTCTTTTGCCGTTATAGCTCCCATAATTCTCAAAAAATAAGTATCTATCAAGCTCATTTGTAGAATAAGTAATGCTAGAGAATCTTTTTGTTGGTTCTCATTAAGTTCCATCTTTTGTACATTAGTTAGAATGAAAATGTCATCTGAGTTAGTATACTCGTCATTGACGACATCTCATAAATTTTGCGCACAAAAGTAGGTCTTCAATTTAATGGACCAGAAATCTAGTTGTCTCCATTAAATGATGGGATAGGAATGGATGAACAGAAAGTGTCAGTCATAGTATATGCTTACGCCCAATCTCAATCGAACGAAATTCTGATACTACAGATAATATTTTATAGTTGGTAGGAAAAATAAGTAAATTAGATTGGAAAGATTTGGTGGTTTATGTGAAATATATTTTGTAGGATAAAAATAGTATGGAGTAATTTTAAATTGGACAAGATAATTGAAAGAGAAAATTTTAATTTATTGAAAAATAAAATTTTACAATGGCATGAGACTTTTATAATGGCAATGCATTTAAACTTCTACACACCAATTGAAGTAGCAACTCATATTTATAACATACAAAAGTTGGTAGATTGCCTTTAGAAAATTCTTATTTTTTCATTATTTTATCCTACTTGGTCCTTAAGGAATTCTAGAATTTTCTAATATTTTCATTATTTTATATTTTGATTTTTCTTGCTTCCCAAACATCTTTAGTGAATTCTAGATAATTTTTTAATCCCTAAACTTTTCTTGTTTCCCAAGTTAGTTTAGAGAATTCTAGAAATACGCAACAATGCTAATACTGTAAGCGATGTTAATCTTTCGAATAGTAGAATTTTGCGTATTGGGGAGATGTCTGAAAGCAAATGTTTGGAGAAAATGAAACGGAAAATAGCATATTTTGGTCCCTTGCATTTTAAAAATGTTTCAGATCTATACTCAAACCTTTAAAAATGACACTAGAGATCCTCACGTTTGAGGAAAATAGGTGATGCTACCAAAATTTGCACTTTAGTAATCTCGAACTTGAGGATAAGGAATGAGCACGAAACAGAATCCCCTTGATGACTGCAAATAGGTGGAATTGAATATCATGTTCCTAAGACAAAGGTGTCGAAATGTGTTCTCGTCACTTCTCCAATACTAAAGTTAGGGAGAGAATTTATACGTAGAGATGTGAACTGAAAATTATGTAAAAGTGTACCTCATTAATGAACATTATCTCTGTATTTATAAAGGTTAGTGGTTGAAGCCTAAAAGGATTGAAAAGTATGATATCCTTATCCTTTTTGCATAAGGTGGTAGAGTTGTGATGAAATTGCATCTTTGAATTTGATATGGAACATGAGTCTAGGTAATTGGATAAGGATCAACATTAAGTGACACAATTAGGGTGGGATAAAATTTTTTTATAAAATATAGGTCATGCCACCATTTGGGTTTGGGCATCATTGTGGATCAGTCCGAATTTTCAATACCTAAAATCATTCATTATATTTCGAATACTTCATAAATGATCCACATGATTTTTGGGACCAAATCTGAATCGAAATTATCAATTCTGATTCGAGTTCAACTCTACCCGTTATATTTTGTAAAAAAAAAAAACTATGAATTGATAGTACAAATTATTTTTCTAATATTTAGTAGAAAATAGAAGAAATAAAATACATTACTAAATACATATTTCAACAATTTCTCAATCCGTTGCATATATGTCACCAAATAATATTCAATACCTAACATAATGACATCCAATTTCGACTGTGGCTCTATGTGCGGTACCTCGAGAAAGGTTTGTGAGACGGACAACTTGTAAAGTGAGGTCAAAAAATAACTATGAATGAAAGCGATATTATTCAATTATTCAAATGAATGAATATGATTGATTAGATACCGACTACTTGGGCCAAACAAACTTGTACTTGTACTTGTTGGGTCGAGGTCACTGGTTTAGGTTGAATAAATTTTAAAAAATAAATATTTTTAAAAATGAAAAATTCGATTTTAGAGTGAACCCACGATTTCAATTGAAGAATCAAGAATTGACCTGACCTGAACTCAATCATATTCATTTCTCTATTCGGTTCCTAAATTATTTTTTTAAACCCGAATCGGAACCTCCGGATCCGGTTCGATATCTATTTGGTTCCAATCAAAATGCACACTCCTACCACTAGCTCACAAATTCTAGACCTTCAACTCACTCAAACTATCGTCCTGCCATCACTCAGACCAAATTTGGATTGACTTGTGCTAAAAGGTACATCAATTCGAAATAGATATAACCATATTGAATAGACACGTTGAGATTCTTCTTTCTCTGCAAGTATTATGACCTTGTAATTTGAAATTAGTTTCAAGTTTTTAGTTTTCAAATCTTTGAGAAGTTGGAAACCATTCTGGTCAAGTGAAGCTCCAATTTGCCTGTTAAAGTTAATATAATTGAAAGAAAAGAAAAGTTATATATCTTAAAAATATGATAGAATCCAGTGCATGAACTAAATCTGTCATAATTTTTAAGATGCCTCACTTCTACAATCATTTTTTTAAGTTTCTTATTTTAATTGTATAAATTGAATTTTCAACAACATTTACTGATGCCTTTGATTGCGATTCATTTTGTCTTAAAAGTATAAATTGAACTATTTAGCAGAACAAAATGAAATCCAAACAAAGGCATTGTTTAATCCTTATTTTGAGTTCACCAGCTGATGTCAGAAAGAAGAATTAAGCTATTTGCACAATTTTATTTACACCTTGGTTAACAACATGTGGAAGTGTTATAATCGTTGGATTAAATGTGTGAGCTGTGAAAAATAATGTAAGATTGTGGTGTAAATTCGACAAGTCAAGGTGTAAATTAAAATGTGCACGTAGCAAGATTGCAAAAAGTATATTGAAATAATAATAAACAGATAGATGAAGACAGTGGCAAGTACCAGCAGATTACTATAGACACAGACAAAAGACAAATCTGATACAACTACCACTCCGTCTATGCCGAACCACCGCGCTCTGCCGCCGCCTTAGCATGCCAGAAATCACCTTCCTCCTAAAATATATTTAACTTCTATTACTAGAATCATCTCTCCATGTACCCTCCTCTACTGATTACTGGTAAGGATGGATTATTTTAGGTTTCGTTGTTTTGAAGAGAGATTGCAAGAATGATTTAGGATTGAATTTTCAATAAATTCTCTGATTTTGATTATATGATTCCTTTGTTTTTCTTTTCTAGGTAGTGAAGAACAAATGAACTCGTGAAGATTACAGAAACTTAAATATTGTAAGTTATATACTGTATACATATGGAGCGAGGGAGAGGAGGAGAGGGCGATATGAATCGGCAGCAAGATCACCGCCGTTTGCAGCCGCCTGATCAGGGTCAAATGCACCAAAATCTTCATCAACCGCCGCCGCCACCACAGCCACAAAAGTGCCCTCGGTGTGATTCTGTCAACACCAAATTTTGCTATTATAACAACTACAGCCTCTCTCAACCACGGTACTATTGCAAGAGTTGCAGAAGGTACTGGACGCAAGGCGGGACCTTGAGAAATGTTCCAGTTGGCGGTGGCTGCTGGAGGAAGAGTAAGCGACCCAAAACCTCGACTTCTTCAAATAATAGTGAGAATTCAAGAACTCAACCTCTAACACCGCCACTTCCATCACAACTGCATGTCTCACAGAATTTAACTACTATGGCTGCTATGATTTCGGGTAATTCTGGGTTATTACCTGTGGATCAATCCTCGAGGAGTTTGCCGGAGGTGATTTCACCAATGAGTTCTTTCTATTCTGGTGGTTCATTTTTATCAATGCAACCAAATATGGGGGACGTGCCTGGCGGCCAACTTGGTGGCGGAACCGCCGGTGGTGTAAAAATGGCACAGTTTCCAGGGCTAAATTTTCCATCTTTGAACTCTCAATCGTCACAATTCCAACTGCATAATGGTCTAGTCCCGGTGCAAAGGACATTGGAATCTTGGACTCAATTTTTCGTCAACAACAGCGCCAACTCTTCAGCCTCAAGCACGAATTTCTGGAATAACACCAATACCGGCAGCAACGAAGGTGGATCGTCCATCAAGCCAAATCCATGGCCTGATCATTGATCATTTCTAGAATTTTTCTTTGCTCTACAAATTTCTTATTTCTCTGATTTTTATTATATCCTCTTTTTGTGATTGGGTTTTCCGGTATATGATTATGGTTTCACCGTGAAAATTTTGAATAAATTATTTGTTTCCATCAATCAATGGCATGGACCTTTGAAGTAACGTGCACTTGTAGTAACTTGTTTTGGATCGACTTATCATAATTTGTTTCTTTAGACTCAAAAAGACAGAATTATTTTCTGCTTTTATTTGTTCGACTATTAATAAATGGATTAATATTCTTGGCGAGCCACAACTCATATGTACATATTTGGACACTTCACGATCATTACATCGCATGCACTAAATTGGGTCCCATGTCTCTGTCAGACAGACAGACAGCCATTGTTCTTCAATTTTAAACCATCATTTGGTCAATGGGTGCGCCTACTGCTTGAATTATTATGGTAATTGATTGTATTTCATTGGCCAATCACAGACAACCATTTCACTGCACTTGATTACTTTCTACCCCGACTATTTTGCTCTTTGTGGTTACGTGCTATGCCTAATTGGGTGTACATGTTCGTGAATCATTCTAATATTTTTCTGAATTATTTTTTACTCTAATGCTCATTGACCAGATGAGATGAAAAACTCTGTACTGATCACTTCAGACAAAAATGAAAAAGAAGAAGAAACTTTGCACGTGATTGGACTTCTGTTTTTTATTTTTGCCTTTTTCTTTCTTTTAATTAGACAAAACACATTTAAAAAATTATCTAAACAATTTCAAAACTATTTTTCAAATTTCGGGCGCAGTTTTTAACTTTTTAAAAGTTTTGACAAATGAGTCCCGACTATGATTAGATTCCATCTCTTTGATTATAAATAAAAGCATCAAAATGTGTATCACGCAGTCTGATTGTAACAATATGGTCTGGATCATATCAATAGACTGTGATCGACCAAAGCTATTTTTGGTGTTTGTAGCGAGAACTAGAATCACCTGTAGATGTAATCTTCACGACTTCACTCATTATGTTTTGTCAGAAGGTTATGCTAAGAAATTTAATTAGCATTAATATATTTGAAATGTTAAATTAAATATATTTATATAAGAAATACATTTAATTTTTCTCCACTTAGTGCAGCATATGTTATATGCTGATTTGGACTAGCAATAAAACCATAATTTAAGTTTTGATACGTGACAAAGTAACTGCTTATATCTGGAAATTAACCTAAGTTACTCGTGAAATTAGGTAACCTGTCTCATTCTGTTCGTCTTACGAATAATAATTTAATTCATTGACAAAGTTGCCATGCATCTAACTCGTAATTTTCTGCCAACTTTCTTAATGAACAATTTTTTTTACCATCATGTTCTTCAAGAATAAATTAACGTTTACATACCAGTAACCAGAAGCTTCCTACTGGGTGACATCACGGGGATGGAAAATTTTCGACGTACATATATATCTTTGTGTTTGGACTTCGTATCTTATTTTCGTTCATCAAATGATCGTTAGGTATCGTACAAGTCAAAGTCCATTAGTTTAAAAATAGTTGCTTCGGTCCATCTCCCTTTACACCTTATAAAAATTCAAGTACGCTGAAATCAGGAGTAAAACTAACGATGGAGGCAAGACTTAAACTTAGAAATTTAGACACGTTGACTGCATATCAAACATTCTCATTTGAAAATTTATACTGTTATCAAGTGAATAAAATCATTTATTTAAACTGTGCAAACTTAGAGGCAACGGGGTAGCCCCATTGACTCGTGAACTTTGTAGCTGAGAATGAAAGAATTAGAAAGGAAATTGAACCTACAGAAACGCATGAAACCATAAATAAAGCAGAAGAAATGGGAAATTAATTTTCATACTATTCGATTGAATATTGGGAATTGTTTTGCATTAGTCTACTTTTTCCGTGAAAAATAAAATTTCTCACTGAAAATTTTCATTTGAATACGTTTATTCAGTCTTACAAAATTATTATAGTACGTACCCTTTTATATATTAAAATGGTCTTTAGAGTTTAGATAAGTAAAGTTGACAAGTATGATTAGAGTATCTAAATTCACTCGAAACTCTAATCGGCTATGCCTATTTTGGTGAGAATTATGATTCGAAATTGGTGCAAAAGAGAGAAGATTTAGTAACAAGTTTGAAGAGAAGAGGTTTACTCAAGAAGAATTGACAAAAATGGTGTTGGGGGGAGAGGAATTATTAAAAAAAATGTGAAAGTGACTATAAAATAAAAATAAAAGGATAAATCTATTCCTTTCCTAAAATCTGGAGATTTACATGGGAGATGGAACGATTGATGGCAAGAATCGGTACAAGTATAACATGAAAGATCTTCATTTTGATAGCAAAATAAACGATAATATGACTCTACTGGACAAAGTTTTTTGAGATTAAAGTTGGTGGTACCGATAAAATGTGTGATTAAAAAGTAGATAAAAGTCGTAGATCAAGTGCAATGTATGTTTAAAAATGAAGTTCGATCTACGTATAACCTAAAAAAAAAAAATTTCAACCAGAGGAAAAATAGATATATTTTTTGCTCATGATGCTCTAGCATATACAAGACATGTACATAGTATTGAACAATAAACTACATATTACTTTGCTCTTTTAACATTCTGGAACTTCGTAGACCGCGATACCAAATATGTTAATTGTTAGAATTTGAGGTTACATTTTAAAAGGTCAATCTTATTAAGAGGTGTAACCAAATTTTTTATAAATTGGTTTATGTTTACATTTTTATTTGATGTGAGATTCTATCTGGTTAAGACTCCAAAAGTGAGCATACGAATTTCAAGATTAATTTGCTCCAACGAGCCACCATCTTGCGGGGGCATGTTAAAAGATAGAATCTCACATCGAATAAAGATGTAAACATAAATCAACTTATAAAGGATTTGGTTACTCCTCTAAATAAGGTTGATCTTTTAAGATATAACCCCAAATTCTAACATTAATAACATACCATCACCACAATGTACAAGCTAAAAGAACTACATATTATCATTATTATGTCTTTGCCAAACTTTCTCAAGTACGAACAAACTGAAGTTAACAAGATATAGGCATGAATAACCAGATAAACTTTGGACCCAGTAACCCAGAATGAAATATGAATTAACATTAATTGATCTCCATCACTTCTATACCAATATACCCAAACCCTTCTCCCCTTGACTAAATACAAAATAAAATATTTGATTCCTCTTAAGAGATTAATCTTCCAAGTAAAACCCCCAGCCCAAAACCTAACGATATTCTCAAATACATCAAGAAATGTCATGCATAAATATATACATACATATAGATATAAAATCGACCAAGTACGTACTGGAACTGGAACTTGCATCAGGCTAACCTTCCAATAACAATGATGAAACCTTTGAGAATGAAAAGAAGATCTGGATCCGAGGTTCCTCTCAGCGCAAATGGGATTACTCTCAACCTTGACAGTTAAAATGAACAGGCTGAAGTTTCTTGCAGCTGACATGATCGCTCGATCCAAACTCTTCTCATCAATTCCTGCAAACTGAAATCTGTTTTTTTCTTTTTTGGGTATTCTATTTTTAGACAGAAGGAAATAAAAACGTATTCACCTAAAAAGACCCAAACGTCAATGAAAAGAGGGAGATCAATCAAGGAAAAAAAAAAAAGAAGTTTAGGATGAAGATGGAGGCACGGATCAGGTAAAACTTTTGATTTTCGATTTTTTTACTATTCTCAGAATCAACGAGTTTTTGGTGCGTGGTTGATTATTTCCGTACTTTGGGTGCATCAGCTATGCTACATAAGGGAAGAAACGGAAGAACCCATGTATGAAGGGTCAAGCCAAGCACCAACACCAGTTGTGTTCCATAGAAGAGAAGGATCGGAGGAATTCATCTGTTCTACCTGATTCTGACTAGAAATATTCCAATTATCTAACCTGTTTTGAGTACCTTCCGTTTTCAATTCCTTGACCATTATGCTGTTTCCACCATTTCTAGGCATTTTCAGATCTTCATAGGATATCAACCCTTGAAGATTGTCTGCAAAGCCTTGCGAATGATTCTTCAAACCACTCGAATTGATGAATTTTGGCTGCTGAAAGGTAGAAGCAAATGTTGGAGAACCAAAGATAGGGTTGCTAGGAAGATTTGAACTTGATGGTGTAATAACATCTTGGATTTGCTTGGAGAAATTGAACCCATTCTTGTAGTCATTGCTATGAATATTATTAACAAAAAGTCCAGATTGAAACCCTAATCCAAGAGCATTAATCTGAGGTTGAAGATTAAATCCAGACACTGTGTTTGCGTAAGTGCTGGAATAAGGAAGATTAGGCTCGATATGATTAGATGGCAGACTATAAAACAAAGGATTCATATGATTATTTGAGTTTGAAGGAAGATCTATCTGGGTTTGAACTTGAGCACTAGGGTTTGTAGTAACAGTTAGAGCTGAAGAGGAAGTTACATCACCGGCGGAGGCTGGCCGCTTTACCCTCTTGTTCTTCCGACAACCACCCCCAACGGGAACATTCCTTAGGGTTCCACCACGAGTCCAATAACGCTTGCAAGCTTTACAGAAGTGTCTTGGCTGAGACAAACTGTAGTTATTGTAGTAACAAAATTTAGTATTCGTCGAATCACAACGAGGACAGTTTAGTGGCTGCTGCTGCTGCTGCTGCTGCTGCTGCTGATCTTGATTTGGTTTCTCCATTACCCTACCTGTTGAAGCCATCAATTTTTTCTGCTCATCTATCTGATTCTGCACCTAGGAGAAAAAATAAAGAGAGAAAAGGAAAGAAGAGAGTTGAATATGGTTTTTCTAGGTCAAAAACAACTACACAAGAAGGATATTCTTTGACAAATGCTAAGAAACAAAAATTGTGTCATATTTTGTTTAATAATAATTTAGAGAGAGAAATGAACCTGTGGCCATTCTTTAGTATTTGAAGAGATGACCTTCATCTTCTCACAGTTTCCTAGCATTTCTTCACTCCTCAAAAGGAATCGTTTGAAACAAAGAGTAAGAAGCCAATTAACAGGTGACGACGTGGGTAGTCTTGTTTATGGGGTTGAAATATTTTAGAGAGAGGCAGAATGATTAGATATGGAATTAAGTCATTGTTTAATTGTAATTTCACGTGAAGGATCTGGCCTAGAATGAATTTGAATTGATAGTCTTGTTTTGAATTTTTCTTGTATTTCATTTTAATTTACCAAATATCTTCTAAAAATTTAAATAATTGGAAAATATATGTATATTTTTTTTTCTATTTATATCTGATTTTTAATCAAAGGCGTGACAAATGTAAGTTCGATTTAAGCTTTCTTTTTGTCTAAAACTTACAAGGTTAAAAGAAAAATATAATTCTTTAATAAATTTAGCTTTGGACACCAGTCTAAACTAAGCTCCCATTTGATTTAGCTAATAAATAAATATTTAGTAAATTTGATAAGTTGATGTAATATATAATTAAAAAGTTAAGATGTAATTAAAATTAATTATTGATTTTAATTTATATTTTTATCAACATTTTTAATTGAATCAAACATGGAGTAAATAATAGAGCGGAGCGATCACGTTCTTGGTCCAAGAAGAGGACATAAAAATAAAAAAAAAGCATACTGCAAACGAGAGTAATGTTACGAGAACAAGAATAATTTTGCATGTTCAAATTGGGGGCGAAGTGGCGTCCGCCATAGACGGGGCGCCCCCTATTTGAACAGGGCCTACATGTAGTTCAACCAGAATAATTCCTAATAAATCTCGATAAGTTCAAGAAAGTTAAGAGTTCACATTGAACCCAACATCCACTAACTACGTAAAACATAGATTACATGTTAAATCGATACGGATGGATATAGACAGGTGGAATTCCATATAGCTCGGTACCCGAGGCTGTAACAGAAAATCCCACTTCCAATTTCTTTTATTCTACTACTAATTGCAACTATATGGAATATATAATTCAATTAACATAAGGTGCAACCTACACCATACATATAAAATTCTATCGTGGACTGTACTCCAATGGTGCAATAGTATGAATTTACTATTATTATTATTATTATTATTATTAATGTTCTTTTTCCCAGTCTACGCCAAGATTTATCCAGTGGGAGTACTTTCACATCTTTACATCAAACACGATGTGATGTAAAGAATTTCGAATCCGCGTGATGCAGTGTGAAGTATAGGGGATTTTTTGCAGAAAACTGTCGACTAACATAACATTAAACAATTGCTAAAAACGCACAGAGAAAACTCCAAAGAGAAAGGGACAAGAGAGGGAGCAGGTGGGTGCCAAAACATGGTTACACTCAACACGCTTTATTCTCGAGGGCTATTTCCTCAGCTTGTTTTTCTGAGAGCAAAAAAATAATGTATACTGTTAATGGTGTCAGTGATACACACTGAGTACATTGCAGAGAGAGAGACTAGGGTTTAAACAAGAACCACGGAAACTCCATACCCATGTGGTGGCAGCTCATAAAGAAGAAAAGGCATTTGTTGGGGGATTTTGTAGTCCCCCAAGCGATTCTCTGGCTATGTTAACCTAATCTTACAGTTATTATTAAGATTTGGGGGTCCATCTTAAAAGGTCAACCTTATTAAGAGGAGTAGTTCAAAATCTTTATTAATTGATCTGTGTCAACATCTTTATTCGATGTGGGATTATATCCCTTAACACACCCCCGCAAGATGGTGGCTCATTTGAGCAGACCAATCTTGAAATTCACGTGCTCACTTTTTGGAGTCATACCGGGATCGAATCGCTCGTTGGAGCATAATAGACTCTGATACCATATTAAGATTTGGGGGTCCATCTTAAAAGGTTAACCTTATTAAGAGGAGTAGCCCAAAATCTTTATTAATTGGTCTGTGTCAACATCTTTATTCGATGTGGGATTATATCCCTTAACAGTTATAGATAATTAGCAAAGGTACAAATAAAAATGAAATTCGAATTTTAAGTCGTCGTCGTCGTCTATTTTTTCGTTGGACGATCTCGTTTAAAACTTTAAATATCAGATGCTTTAAACATTTTCTCTAACACGTACACTATTTCATAAATAGATGTCGACCCAAAATCTTTACTGGTGGAGCTATCAAGAAAAGGTTGAATAAAGACTTGAACTCCAAATTATTTAAAAGTTGAATTAAAGAAGGAAAGAACAAATTTTGTATTGGACATTACAACTTTTTCTTCACTACACTTGAATTTATTGTAGTTAATAATTATATGATTGAAATATTGTTACTATAATAATCATAGTGTTTTCTAATACCGCAATTGCCGGATATTATAGGTTTGATTCAAGATTTGAAATCATGGTTAGGCTTATATAATTTAATGTGTCATCCTTAATAATTTGCATATAAAGATTCAAATAATAATGTCACACATTTTTACATTGAATGACAACCTATCGAAATCTATTACGATGCTAAATAACATAAACATATATATGGGGAAAAGGACAACTAATTTTTTATTTTTATTTTTTTTAACTATTATGTTTGGATAATCAAGAAAAGCAAAAAGGAGTGAAATGGAGGGTACCAATTAATACAAAACATGTTCCCTCCAACAACCCTATGTCCTTATCTAAACTTTTTTTCCTTTCATTTCC
Organism: Fraxinus americana; assembly: GCA_035079005.1. NCBI lineage: Eukaryota > Viridiplantae > Streptophyta > Magnoliopsida > Lamiales > Oleaceae > Fraxinus > Fraxinus americana. Next base: position 3,921,154 of record CM068713.1, on the reverse strand, counting down.
TTGTATTTATAATTAATTATTTCGTACCTTAGTTTCCAAGCAATTAGCATATATACTAAATTTTTTTTTATTTTTTTTTTTAATGAAATTGAACTGTCACACGTTAGAATTGAACTGGACCAAAATCGAAGAGTTCTAGACTCCATTCTCGTGAAAATCGGATTTAATTGGACTGTGCCAAACCCTAATACATTTGCAGTAGAGGGGTTGGATTGAGAAGTGGAGGTGGGTGGAGTACTAATGGTCAAATCAAACATGGAAGTGGGGTCGGACCCCATCCCGCACTAACGCAATGAGTCACCATCACCCCCCACTACTGAACAAGAGATTCCCAATTTGTGAGCATGAAAGAAACTCAACGTGCACGTTAAATGGAAGTTCTGGTGATGGAGAATTGGGATTGGGAGGGACCAAAATGTAAAATCCCAAAACACACACACACATCAAGTTGCACGACAAACAATGTTCAGACAGAGATTGCTCTCCAACTTACTTTGTCTAAAATCTAAATGAATCGATTTTCATGACAGCCCTTTTGGACTCACTAGAATCCTCTCTCTTAGTCATTCTCAATATTTTTTCTCTCTTTTTCTCTCCATATTTTTGTTGATGGTATTTAATAAAATTAAGAAGAGAAATACGTGACGTATTCATGTATTTTCAAGTTAATTCTAGTATATATTCGATATTCCAAATTAATATGAGTTTTAATGGTCCATGAATTAAATTAGATGAACATCTTTTACAATTTTTTACGTTGTGTCGTGCTCTTAATTCTCATTTCCATATCCCATCGTGAAAATAAAAAACTCTAAAATCAAATATTTCATAAATACAAAATTTAATTTTAATAATTTTAAACGAAATTCATATGAGTAATCATTCGACCATTCTATAGCATCATGCATGGAATACAGTTCTACCTAGATGAGAATGTTGGGGGTACAACTTTTGTACTTTTTTTGTACCATTTTTTAAACTTACCCTTCATATGAAAGTCTACAAGCATACATACAGCACATATACACGTGGTCACTTTGAGGTATTGAGAATCCAATTATAATTAAAAATGTTATGAATTGTGCTGGCCAATTATCATATAGACTTTATAAAAAATAATAATAATAATAATAACAGCTTAATTAATTTCTAATAAACGCACTTGTAAATATTGCAATTTGTCTAGATTTTGCTTGAAAGTCTTTTCCAATACATGCATTCAAACAACATACAATCAGGGACGGATCCAGAAAGGAAGTTCAATTGGGGTGAAACCAAAAACCATGGAAAAAAATCTAAAAAAAAACCTGGACAAAAAAATTGAAAAAAATCTAAAAAACTGAAGAAAAATCAGGAAATTTGAAAATTGAGTGAGGGCTTGGTCCTCAAGTAGGTCCGCCCCTGCATACAATAGAGTTACCATTCCCACCTCCTATGCTAAAATTTAATCTAATTATCAACAAACAAATACTAATTAATTTACAATTCACGTTGTTTGGAATAAATAAGAATGTATTTTTAAAATTTGACCTAATTGTAAGAACATGTTGCTATCAAAGTTTAGACACATAGCTGCAAATTACTTAATGGAACACAAATCCATACCTAGTACCATATAATTACAGTCCATGTGAGTCGACTACTAATAGCCTTTTGATGAAAAGATGATGTTACCAAATTATGGGACCATGTCGTGCCACAGTGTAGGGTGAATCCTCCAAATCATGTCGATTAAGCAATTTTGTCGATTTCAATGCTTCGTTTTATTTTCCTTGGAAACTTTGAATAAATGGATCTAATCCAGATATTCGTAATTCTTTTCCAGGTTTGTTTTTTTTCCCCTAAATTGATAAGCATTGTTGTATAAATTCGTGTGGTAAAATGATAAATATAGAGGACCAAAGATGTTATATTGCTTTAATTTGATATTAAACAGAAAAAAAAAAATGTTGGTTGCAGAAATTATAAATGGGCCAATAAATATAAATAAGAAAAGACCCAGCAAACCCTATTTAAATTGGATCCATCCGATTTTGCTCAAGCTTAGTTCTGTAGTGTTGCAACATAATATAGCCTTCTTCCTTAGGCCCACTGAATCCAAGTCGATACTGCATTATTATTATTATTAGTCCCTATTTAACAAGTATTATTTGCATTAAATGAAATCTTGAATAGTAATTTTTTGAAGAATGTGTGATTAAAAAGTATGAAAAAAAATTTGGATTTACGTACAGAATATTTTATTGCGTGAATGTGTTGTTGAAATGAGTATGTAAAAAAAAAATAGAGTTTTGAAATAATAATTTTTAAACGGTCGCTTAATGTATCAAAGTCTTTTCTTTAAAGTTTAAACCAATTCAAAACTCCTTTTATTTCCACTCAATTACTAATAAAACACTTTCATGGTGTAATAAAAGGTTAAATTGTCCTGGTTTTCGATGCAGATCCAATAAGAAAAAACCAAAACTCAGACAACCAAAACTCATGAGTAATTTTCATTTACGATATACCTCATATCTATTGAAAATCGCACAAAACTCCCATATTTGAAACCTTTTGTGAGAAATATCCCCCCTACCGTCAATATCCGTCCGATTTTTCGTTAAAAATAGTTATAAAAAAATGTTAAAATTAAAAAGAAATAATTTCAATTCAGTATCCAAACTTTTACTTCTTTACAAATTAAATCCAAATATTTTATATGTGCCACCCACAATATCAAATTTTTAAAATTTTATTTTTTACCCTACTCCATCCTACCCCCACTTCATCTTCTTCCCCAAAAATAATCTTTTTTTAAAAAAAAAAATTCACATAAAAACCAATTAAATTAAAATAATTAAATCAAAGATCAATAAGAAAAAGATAAAAAATAAAAAATAAAATTTCTTCTTCTTCTTCTTTCCCCCCAGCCCCACACACCCCATCCCTAGCACACCAAACCAAAACCCGAAAAACCCAAGAGCAACTTTCCTACAATTTAATTCTTGGAAACTTTCGTGCAATTTGCAGTAATTTCCTTATCCAATTGATTCAAAGCTTGTATGATTCGACCAATCCTCAATTCAATTCAATTTTGACCAAATTTCCATTGTAAAATTTTCGATATCCTCTCATGTGTACATCGAAAATGTCGATTAAAGCCTCAGAACCAGTTGCAAATCCTAAATTTTCAGATATCTTCTCATATGTGAAGAAGAAATTTTATTTTTTGTTTTTTATCTTTTTTTATCTTTGATTTAATTATTTTAAATTAATTGATTTTTATTTGAAAGATAAAAAAAATTGGGGAAGAAGAGGAAGTGGGGGTATGATGGAGTATGGTAAAAAATAAAGTTTTAAATTTTGGGATTGTGGATTGCACATATAAAATATTTGGATTTAATTTGTAAAAAAGTACAAATTTGGGTACTGAAATTGCAATTATTTCTTTGTAATTTTGGCATTTTTTACTATTTTAAATGGAAAAATCTAACGGATGTTAACGACGGGGGTTTTCGCACAAAAGCTTTCAAATAGTGGGGTTTTCTACGATTTTCAATAGATAATGGGGTATATCGCAAATGGAAACGTTTCTAGGAGGGTTTTCTACTATTAATCCAGTTAAAAAATAATTTTCCAAAAATGTACATTAATTTGAACACAAGAAAATGTACATATATAATCAATGTTCTAAAAAGCGAAAATGGTGACTAGGCATGGAGGCCAAATTTCAAACTTTACGAGTCTAGACAGGGCATAGACGTAAAAAAATATTTTCTTATTTTTAATATTATTTTTAACTTTTTAATCATTTAAAAATTATTTAATAATTAAAATAATGCATACCAAACATCTACAACTATAAAATACTATATTTACCTAAAAATTTCTACAATTACTCAATTATACAATTTTCAAGTTTTCGAAATATAAAAATTAGACTATTTTCAAGTTTCAACTTTCAACTGGACAATCCCTACTTAATAGATTTATAAGAACTCTATACATACTTTTGAAGTTTCCAACAAAACAGTAAGTCTCATAATTACATAATGTCTTTTTTTTCGTACGTATAAAGTTATTTAAAAATTTTAAACTAAAGTCAAATAAGGCTCTTGAAAAAATGAAAAAAAAAATTAATAAACTAAAATCAAATAAAAAGCTTTTAAAAATGGGAAAAAGTTAATCTAATAAAGCGTGGCTAGATCTAGTCGCGCATTAAGCAATCGATTGCAACTTGACAATTGATCGCTTAATTTCACGCTTACTGTCAAGATGTGGCGTTTCGTCCGCGCCTCTTGTCTATTTAGTTCCAAAAATGGCAGGAATTGCCGACAAAAACCAAGAGGACGAGAACACAAAATTGACTGAGAGGGGTCTTAACAGTTGTATACAAATTCAATATTGTGGACCATCGTGCCGTAATATTTTGATCAATTTCCTTTCAAGACCCCGCTAAAGCACTAGAGGGCCATCAAACAAATGGCTGTCGTTGCATAGAGGTGGACCCAAAAATATAATATTATTTAGTGATAGTTATCCTACTTTCACAGCCAATGCTAGAGGGCCATTTTGCTGCAGATCAATTGGCTACACTAAATCAAGACTAGGACCAATTATGAAAGAAACAGATGTACAACACATTTCACACAATAATCAATATTATGGGACCATACACACCTCTAACTTTTCACTTTCCAGCTATACATAATATACATCAATACTTCCACTCCACCTAGTAAATAAATGTCCACTACAATCAGGCATGTGGTATGTGATTTACATGATCTTCAATAGCATGAGGTATATGATTTTATTAATGTTCAAGCAATGGAAAAGGCTATGAAAGTCATAAGCGACTAACCAAATTTATGCAAGAAGTTTGATTGATTTTAAAAGTGATTTTACGACTTTATACATCATTGATCTCAATAGAACAACAGACGAAAAATGGCGTAATGATCGATGAAATGTTTTTGGGAAGTTGAAAATAGGAATAGATCCCAAGATTTTCAAATAGGACAATCTTTGAACTGCTGTTGAATTCATGGACAGATGAAAGGCTACCCGATCACTTGTGCTACCCGATGACTTGTGAAGCTTAAAAAAAAAAAATTTAATTTGTAAAAGCAACTATGGGCCTATAAAAAATGTCGACTTTGAGCCCAGTTTAACTTGAGAATCCTTCAAACCCGGTATTAGGCCCAGGTACCAAATAAAGAGAATGATGCTTGTGGTCCACATATTCCCACTCTCCTTTTCTCCTTCCTTTCAAGTTCCACTTTCATCTTCTTGTGCTTGTCCAAACACCTTTGTTGCTCTAAAGAAATGGAAATGAGCAAAGCAGAAATAAAGGGGATCCTGATGGACGACGACGAAGAGGAGGAAGACGAAGATGTTGGAGGAGATAACAAAAAGAAAAGAGCACTGACAGTCTCTGGAAGAAAAATATCAGGTGCAGAAGGATCAATAAAGCCTTCTTGTCAAATAGAAGACTGCACCACTGATATGACGGATGCCAAAAATTACCATCGCCGCCATAAAGTTTGTGAATTTCATGCTAAGGCTCCGGTAGTTTTGGTTTCCGGGATCCAACAGCGTTTCTGTCAACAGTGCAGCAGGTTGAAATCCCAAATATGCCAAGTAATTCTACTTTTTTATCTGTTTTTGTATATACTCAAGTATCTGTAAAGTAAGGTATAGAGGACTATCTGGCTCATTATATCATAGATAAAGTAAAATAAGCACGAGAATAAACTAATCAATTAACCAAAAAGAGAGAACAGAAACATATAGTGGAGTAAAGGGATGCCAACAGAGTAAAACAACAGTGTCATGAGCACAAAATAAGTAAACGCTGATGATCAAGTTTATAGGCACAGATTTTGAATTTTCATTTGTAATGACTGGAGTGGCATTTTGTATCAAGGCTAACATGTAAAATTCAGCATTGAATACATGATACTAGGGCTGAATAACGAGATCGTCAAACCAAAAAATCGAACTGAAATCGCTTTTTTTTTTTTTTTAATGCTTAGATTTGAGTTTACATGGAATAGTCAATATTTTGGTTTTGGATCGAACTAAACCGCTTCAAAGGGGGTTTGGTTTATATTTCAATTTTCGTAAATCGTTTACAAAAAAATTCTAAAATTAAATTAATTTAAATTTTATCCAACTAACTAAACGCAACCCAATTAATAAGACATCCATATTAGACCCAAAAATCTCAAATTGTCTGAAGTGTTAAAAAACTGTGGCTGAACCATTTTTATAGGCCGCCCAAAAATTGTAATTTAAACTCACCATTTATTTTCCTTCTACTAACAGTCTCAGATTTTGGCTTAATTTTCAGGTCAATTTGCTTGATTATTATTTTTATTTATTTATTAATAATTATTTGCTATATTTTATTTGTATTTGTGTTGGACTCCTTTAAATTTTTAGCTGAACGATTTGTTTTTGTGTAATTTGCCACTCAATTTATTATTTACTTTTGAACTTAGTTGCTAGAATTTATAGGCAATTATCGTGATTTCATTCTAGTTTGCTCTATGAACTTAGTTTATTGAATCTCTACTATTGTCGTAGTAAGCAACCTAATTACTTTTTTCTGATAATAAGGATTATTTCAAATTCGTTCTGTTGCAGTTGTGCCTATGCAAGTTTTGATGTCAAATTTACTGAGATTTGAGACTAATATTCATGATTTAACTTGTTCGATATATATATTATCTTTCGTTGTTTAACCAAACCATATCGAAAAAAGTTGTTTCGTCTGATTTGATTTAGAAAGTGAAGTCGTCTGGTTTGATTTAGAATTTGACACAGACTGTCCAAATCGAATCGTTTTCACCATACTGGATGCAAACCAAACGTGAAACAAAAATGTGTTTACGTACACCTCATCACATGAATGAAAACAGGCCAAAATAGCGGGGAAGTCAATGTGAGTTCGTCCATGACATAAGGGACTATTATAACAGAACTGTGTGACATCTCAAATTTCACTTTAACAGGCCAAATATCTAAGAAAGAAAATAGTAGTATGGTATTTTTATTAACCAAAACTAGAACTCTACACGGACGTGCTACAATATTTTTAATCTAAAATCTACCATAAGCAGTTGTCTGTGGCAAATAAACGCTACAGCACATGCCCTTGAGAGTTCTCAGGGGCAATTAGATACTAGAAATGCAACATAGTATGGACAGATGTGGAATTAACATCTGGACGGTTACGATGTTCTGCAGGTTTCATGAACTGTCGGAATTTGATGAAGCTAAAAGAAGTTGTCGTAGGCGCTTGGCGGGCCATAATGAGCGTCGCCGCAAAAGCTCGTATGACTCTCACGAAGGGAGGAGTTGAGATGTTACAGTTTTGGAGCAAGGTAAACTCAAACCCTCCAAACTGATAAAAATGAATTCTCTATGGAAGTGAATGGCATTAGCATTGTAATGCTATGCTCTCTATCTTCTGTCAATTGTACCATTTCTTTTCAAGAACCTTGTTTCTGTTTATGTAAAATAAACAGTCCATCCTTTAAACCAGAACCTGATGGACTGAAGAGACGCGTTTGTTCTGCATTTCCTGCATGATCCCCTAAGAATATGTCTGTAATTCTTCTTCATATCATGTTTTATTTGTCTTGGAATGATGAAACAACTGGTAATTGAACTCGAATTACATATTTTGGCATTAGCTGTTGTTAAGATTGAGATTCCATCTTAAAAGATAAACCTTATTAAGAGGAGTAGTCCAAACCTTTATAAATTGGTCTATGTTTTCATTTTTATTCGATGTGAGATTTTATCCCTTAACAACTGTGATGCTTACCGATGCCTTAGAGTTACTAAGCAGTTTCCTGGGTGTTTTAAAAGCTCAATGGAACGTAACTAATGTTAGGCTTCCCACTTCGGTAGAGAGTTTAGTGGGTGTTTGGCACCCATTCTTTTGAAGAATGAGTTTTTGAATAGTGATTGATGTAAAGAATGTATGGTTAAAAAGTAAGAAGAATTTTTGGGTTTATGTTTAATATTATTTTATTTGGAGAATGTGTGGTTAGAAATAAGTACGGTAGAAAAACGAGAATGGAAATGAGATAAAAAAATGGGTGTCAAACGGGGGCTTAGCTAGCCAATAGGCAAGCACTTGAAATAAGAAATTATGATCCTCAACGATATAACAATTTTCACAGCAACTTCTCGTTTCCTGTTGCCAAAGAAAAATAGAGTTACAGAACTATAAACCAAGTAACCAACCAAAACAATCTTTAATTTAGCTCAATGAGTAAATGCGACAAGCAGTGAACAATCATTGACCTTAAAACTGATTATGTTCTTCTATGATCTACATCTGATGTTGGACCACAATTTTTTGTTCATCTCACTGGAATCATTCGATACAAAGCCAGTCTATCATATTGATTTGCTTATATCCCCCCATTATTATGCCTATACCAACTGTGATCACAAGAATAATTAGCAGCACTAGGTCATTGATTTCAACTCTCCCTCACCGTACCGGTATAACATTTTGAATTATGGAGGCAAGTTTCCAAGTCAATCCAGGAAAAAATACCCCAAATTTCTCTCTTTGCTTGAAAAGCCAAACAACGGGTTTTAACTAATTATTTGTTGGAGATATTATACCGATAATGTGCATATTATATTCAAATCAAAACGTATATTTTTATGCGCATGAAATCGAAATAGAATTCGACTCAACAAAATGGGATTTGAGAAGACAAGCAATAATTATTGAAGTCGAACACGTGTCGATAGATGTTGTTGGACAAGCTTCACTAATTGTGTACCGAATATACAGAATAGATACCGTATTAGTGAATTTTACTTAAAGTGTGGGCACGCCTTACTGAATTGAGATTCTGTCATAAGTGGATACTTCGAATATAATAGAATGGATTCAACACTTCCCAATATGAGTGAACGAATGTTGTTCTTCAATTCAAACCTTGCATGAAATCAAAAGAATATTGATTGCTTTCTGAAATCAGAATTCTAAATTAGAATGAAATTAGAAAGAAGAAAAAGGAGATGCAAGTGATGCGATCAGTCGAGTCAAGTGTTTGATACTTTGTCTTTAAGATGAATTTGTCACGCATCCGCTAACCGTTTCTAGCAATCATCTTCCAAATTACAACGATCACGTCAAGCCATAGGAGCACTCCAAATGACTTCGACCAACGAACTCGAATGGAATTCTCTCTCTATCATAACCATGATTTTGATACAAGTATTTTATGCAACCTAAATTGTAAACATGGAATTGAATGATATAGGGACTATCACTTTGAACAATATGAATCTAAACACATGGGGATCTATATATAGTAGTTGGAAAGATTTGTCAAAAGATACAACCATACCAAGAGACATATCTTGAAATTAAGATTCATAATTATTGAAAAGTAATCATATCAAGAGTCATGATCTCCAAATATCATGATCTTTCGTGTGAAAAGACACATCTTTTCATCTACACATTTTTCTAGAATGTTTCACAATATTCTACACGATTTTTCAACAATTTCACGTGTTTATTAGGTTTAATTTCTCATTCACCAAAAAACAAATTCAACTTAAATAATCAAATTGACCACAACTAATTTCGAATTTCCAACATTATTTTGGGAAAAAAATTGTATTTTTACTGTAAATTAATTAATTGTGAAAATGCATTTTTGAAATTTACAAAAAGCACTTGAATATAGTATAGGTAAACTAAAGGAGTTTGAAATATACTACAAGTAGATGGGAAAATTGCACTAGGGTTCCTAACATTTTCAATTTTTAGACTTTATTATAACCTTCAATTTGTGCCAACGGAAGTTCCTTACATTTCATAAATATGTACCTGGAGTCCAAACTATCCATTTGACCGTTAGTTGAACAAGAAAAGTGAATTTTGATCAATTTTGACCAAATTGAAAGGGGTAAAATGGTAACTATATAATTTCCACATTAAATAAATAAACAAAAAAAAAAGGTTTCTCCCCTTCAAGCCCACCCTACACCCATCTCGTTTTCCAGCTAACAACAACATTGACACCACCGTCGGTCACGGTCATCCATCTCACACGAGCTGCACTGTAAACTACCACTACCACCATCAAACCAAAACCAACCGATTTTGACCTTCTTCATTTCAGTTGTTGGAAAAAGCAATTTCTGGGACAAGATGATTTAGGAAAATTTCTTATATTTCATAGCAAGATTGCAGCAAAAACATCGTACCAATCAAGTAACCAAATGGTAGGCGAGGCTTGACTATGTTTGACTCCTCAATTTCCTTTTTAAATGGAGCTTGAGCACCATTAATTAGGTTTTACTTTTAAATGGACGACGAGATTTTTCATAAATAGTGTTGTATAAATTTGAACCGGAGGTTGTTGGAGTCCCAAGTCTATTGTCCAAATGGCGAAGGAGTGAGGAAAATGGCGGGTTGGATTTTGGTGGTTGGCTTTGGTTTGATGGTGGTGGTTGGTTTTACTAAGATCTATTGTTGGTGTGGTGAAAGGTGTAGCGACAGAGGTGGTGGCCATAAACGGGGATAATTGCAGTGATGGTGGTAGTCCCAAATAGAGATAATTGCAGTAGGAAAGCTTTGTTAAGGTTTGGGAAAGGTGTGGTGGTTGTGGCCGTGACAGTGGGTGGTAGTCCCAAACAGAGATAATTGCAGTAGGAAAGCTTTGTTAAGGTTTGGGAAAGGTGTGGTGGTTGTGGCCGTGACAGTGGGTGGTTGTGGCTCTGATTTTTGCGTGCGTGCGTGTGTGGGGTAGGGGAAAGAAGGAGATGCATAGTCTTCTTTTCTTTTATTTTTATTTTGTTTTGGTTATTTTAATTGTTTTATAGGATTAAATAAAAAAAGTTACCATTTTACTCCCTTTTAATATGGTCAAAATCCACATTTCTTGATCAACTAATGGTCAAATGGATGGTTTCCATCCGTTGGAGTCCAAGTGCATATTTATGAAAAGTCAAGGACTTTCGTTGGTTCAAATTGAAGGTTGGGAGAAAGTCTACAAATTCTGAAAAGATTAGGGACCGCTGCCCTTAGGAGATTACTCGAAAAACAATTATTTAGAGCTTATTTGGGAGATATTTTTGGGGGAAGAATTGATTTTGAATAGTGATATGATGGGAAATGTGTGGTTGAAAAAGAAGAAAAAATTATTGATGTGATGGAAAATATTATTTTATTGAAGAATGTGTTGTTGAAAATGAGAATTGATTTACTCTAGAAAAATTATTATGCCCTTGTTTGGTCCCTATTATTATTAAAATACGTTTTTCTCTCTCTTAATTTTAATCATACATTTTCAATAAAATAATATTACACGTAAATTCAATTTTTTTTAATCATATATGTTTCATTAAAATACTATTTCAAAATATATTTTCGACAAAGAATGGAGCTCAAACAGGGGGTGTATATTATTTATTGCAAATTTCATATCTGGTAACTTTCACATGACAACTTCAACTCATAAGAGACTCTAGTTCTATTATTGACCAAAGAACTATTATGAATGAGACGATATGTTAACTAAGCCTTTGTTTAATTTTTTTTTTTTTTTTTGTTGGTAAAATTATAAGTTGATAAAAACTAGATTACGAGGGATGAATAATAATACTTGTAAGTCATACAAAATATATAATTAAAATTAATGTTTAACCTTGAAAAGTAATTTTTTAATAATTAAGTCGTGTTTGACATTCTTACTTTAATTTATTTTATTTCTCGTACTCATTTTCAATTACAATGATAAAAAAATCATTTTAACTCGATTCCTGCGATCTGGAATTATCCGCCTAATCGGGGTAAACGGAACGGGGACTGGGGTCATTGCCCCAAAGCTGATATGGGGCGGGGTACGGGAAACATAATTTCCGTCCCGTTTAAAGTTAATTTCAATTTTAAATTTTTTATCAACAAATTAAAAGATTATCATCATTTTTAAAAAGAATATGAGTTGTTCTTAACAAATTGATAAAAAAAAAATTAATAATATTTATTAACTAAAAACATAAAATAAATAAATAAGGTGATAAATCCACCCCATCCCGCTTTAAGTGGATATCGGAATGAGGTAAGGTAACAAAAATACCCTACGGGACGGGGGTGTGAATGTCCGATCCTTCTCATACTCGCTCCGCTGTTATCCCCAATTTTTCAATTATACATTCTTACAATAAAATATTTTATACATAAATTCAAAAATTTTCTCACTTTTTAACCACACTTTCTTCAAATAAATACTATGCAAAATAATATTTTTTTTAAAAGAATCGAGCCGGTGTGCCAGGAAGGGTGAACACACTTACACACACATTGGGGAGGGCTGGAGGGGGTGAGCATTTTTTTTTTTCATTTTTTATTTCACGCAGGTCCCCACTTCGGTCCCATGCCATGTTAGTTTAGGTCATCCAGGTGGGCAAATATTTTCTGGCACACTAGCTTAATTCTTTTAAAAAAGGAAACCTAAATAAGAGGGTTCTGAACTTGTGTTTTGCTTTTTGTAGTTTTAAATTAGCTACACTTTAATCCTAATTCGTGACTTCTTCAATAAGACAGCTCCAACACACGAGAATCACTTGTTTTATTATTGTTGACTAAAGAAAGCTTTACGAATAAGACGATCAGTTGCTAATTAAGAGGGTTCCTAATTTGTATTTTGCATAAATTTCATTTTTTGCTTAAAATAGTAAGCTACTTTATTGCTAAAGTTTGAAAAAATATGAGAAAACCTACTTCTTTTATTGACCAAAAAAAATTATGAATAAGACATTGTTTGAACTGTATTATTTTTAAATTACATTTTTCTCTATCTTCTTTTCAATTACACATTTTTCAATAAAATAGTATTAAATGCAAGTTTAAATTTTTTTATTTTTAATCACGCATTTTTCATTAATCTATTATTTCAAAATATATTGTTAGAAAAAAAATGAGATTCAGCCATTGTTTGAGCCACATTTCTTTTTTTCGTTCTCATTTTTCTACTCATTTTCGACTACACATTATTCAATAAAATAATATTTTTCATCACATCAATTTTTTTTTCAACCTTCTATTCCCCATCATCACATCAAACAAAAGAATGTATTATTACTCAAAATGTGCACTAAACAAGTGAGTAAAATAAAAAAATATAATTTTTTAGCAAATAGTGTCCAATTTGGTTCACATATCATATAGGCACTAAAATATTTTATTGATTAAAGAAATAAAAGAAAAAGGCAGAGGCGCCGCTGAGCAGCGCCGTAAGGCTGGGCCACGACACGTGTTATCAATCGGCGGCTCTTGCCTGCCTCCTCCAAACCAAGTACACTACCCTATTTTTTTTTTCTCCTTTTTTAGTTCCATATATTTCATTATGTCTGCCAGGTGTTACTCTACCTTCTAGCGTTTAACTCTATACGGTTTGACCAACTCCAAACGGGGTTGACCAGCCACCTGTAAAAAAATCTATAACGGCCCATGACTTTATTAATTTTTGATCAAATGATAGTTAATTCGTGATTAAAAAATAAAAATAAAAATTAATATTCTTTTATTCTTCCTTTCTTAAAAATAAAGTTTGGAACTTTACTTGTTCTAGTGATTTTTATCGACGAAATTGATTGATTAAAATTGTTATAGTATTAGGTCATATCGAGAATTTGAATCTCAAATGTCAAATTTCGGCACCGCTAGAAAAGTGAGCGATTTATTGCCAAGTGTCCAAAAATGTGACACGTATGGATTGTTGAAGTTCGTGCTTCAAAGTATGCCAATTAAATTTTCAACTATATTACGTAGTAATAATGGAAATTTAATACGTTAATTAGAAGTCAAAACCTTGTACATAAATTTTGTAATGCTTAATTGGAAGAATAATGCTAAGTGTACACAATTTTTTACACCTCTCTCACATGGAAGGGGGCCCACACATAATAAAATAATCGTGGACCCCCCTCCATGTGAGAGAGGTGTAAAAAATTGTATAAAAGTGTGTGTACATGTAGCATTACCCTAATTGGAACAACACATTGTAAGGAACAAGTTGTGTGCATTAACTTCAATTTACATTTTTGACTTGCCTATTCAACAACAACACAAATAAGGACGTGAATGTGTGTAGAATAATCAACTTTTATGGAACATCGTATTTTGATCGAAATCAACGGTGGAGAAGTGAAAATGGACTAGGTCTTGATTTAACTCCTAAATTGTTTATTTAAGCCGTCCAGCCGACGATTACGGGAGACTCAGTGGGACCCAACTTTTTCTCACACACACTGCCGCAAAACTCTTCTTTTTAGGCCTCAACATATTGTTGTCTCTCTTTGGAAAACACTGCACCGCTCAAATTTCTCTCTAGGATCCTTTGTCTCGGTCATGGCTTCCACCCGTGAGGGCCACTACAGAGGAGTGAGGAAGCGCCCTTGGGGACGGTACGCGGCGGAGATTCGTGACCCGTGGAAGAAAACCCGTGTTTGGTTGGGCACTTTTGACACCCCTGAGGAGGCTGCACTGGCCTACGACGGCGCCGCCAGGTCACTCCGCGGTACCAAGGCGAAGACCAACTTTCCAGCTCCGCCGCTAGGTCATCCCTTGGATCTCAACCTTCCGTCTGATAATCGATGGGTCTCTCCATCAGGCACTCTCGTGCTAAATGACTTTATCCGGACTGGGGTCGTCAAAGATGCGAGTTTCAAGGCTGGTGACAAATGCTTGTCTCCAGTAGGCAATGGAGTTCATGTAGCTTCCTCATCCGGACCTCCGGTTGTGGAAGGCGACGGTCCGGCTAGATATTTTGGGATTGTGAAACGTGGGTTGCCCATTGACTTGAACGAGCCTCCACCCATGTGGATGTAACGAAGTATTTAGCATTTTCTGGCGATGTTGATGACTTTAAGAAGGAACTTAAGAGTTTTCTTGAACTTATTAAAAAATCCCTATGAGGAACTTGTATGTATATTTATCTCATCTTGAAGCTTTATCGTTATTAATTATGAAGAATTTTAATCCACTCTTTTCTTGCGTAGTTATCCATTTTTGTTTACTGTTTGAAAACATCCCATAAATTTATTTTTTTTACTGCTATTGCTTAATCCATGTGCATGTTTGTTCATTTATGATAACTTTTTGATGACATCTGCAGTTTTTTTACCGAATAATTAGTTTTACTATTTTTACAGTCTAAGCAAAAAACTATTTACGTGTTGAGTTGAGTGTGGAAACAAACATATTTACTACTGTGATAGCAAAAGGTGAGAAAGAGCAAGCGTGTGAAAGTGCAAGTGGAGACTCTTTCCATTCTCAGCTTAATACACAGTACAAGGTTTTCCCGGATTGGATTTACTTTTGCAGCGTACGAATTTGTATAAAAAGGTAAATATTTATTAGGGTTTGATTTGTTTGGATGGGCTTGAGTATATTCACGTGCACTTTCGAGTATCTCGATTTGACCCCTCATCTCTCACTTTTTTGCCATTTTTTTTTACGTGTAAGTTTACATTTTAGTGAGAATTTAAATAATTAAATTTCTGTGATACATAATTGATATTGATATAGATAAAATGTTCAGGTTTCTAATAAAAAGTTAGATTTACCTTTCACAATTTGAGAGAAAGGGTAAATAGCAAAGAACATCCCCATCTTTCAATGTCATTGTGCAATACGTTCCTACCTTTCATTTTTTGACATTTTCACTCATACCTTCCATCCTTTATTGGACAAAATGTCCTTTTTATCCATTTTTAAATAAAAGACGATTTTACCCCCTATTCAAATAAAACAAAAAAGAAAAATATGAATAACCAACTGCAACTGTAATTCAAGTTTTTAAAAAATTATAAAGAAATCATAAATTGTCCACCACTACCACTTTCACAACTTACCAAGCTACCACCTATAGATCCACATAGCACCACATTTCGGTCACCAAGAGGTGTCAAGATGGACGGGCCGGCCAGACCTGTGAAAACCGGCCCGGATCGACCTGGGACCGCGGGCCGACCCGTGACCCGAGCGGGAGGTTCACGGGTCAAGGAGGTGTGACCCGCGGGTTTTCAGGTTGCACATTCACGGACCGTGGTTAACCCGCTGACCCGTGAATTTTTTTTTTTTTTAAATTTGAAAAAAAAAAGAAGGGAAAGAGTCAACCTAGTTGGGATGTACTTAAACTATAAATTATAATAAAAGTAGGTGCCAACCTAGTTGAGATATACTTATGATATAAATATTTGATAATAGTAATTAGAAATACATTTAATTGTTATTTGTTTAAGTTAAATTTAACTTTGCAAAGTTATAAATAATTCATGTAATATTAAATTTGAATTCTATATAAACATTTCTTGGTATAAATATGAATTTATCATTTTGTTCAATTCTTAGTTTACATTTAACAAAAAAAATATTTTTTGCTATAAATATGAAAAATTCTATATTTTTATAATTTTATTTATACAATAATACGGGCCAAATTGGAACAAATCGCGGCCCATGACTCCCATGGGCTCGACTCGGATGGTCAGCGGGCGGGCTTGGGTTGTAATCCAAAATTTGTGGGCCGGCCCATAACCCGTAGCGGGTGGGCTTTTTTTCACTCGGACCGTTACTTGGCTCATATGTTGGCGGGCCGACCCGACCCGAACCACCCGGATTGACACCTCTGTCCATGTCCACCGAACTTCACCACCACCAACCTCGCTTCACTCCCCCACCGTCCTCCCCCACACGAATTTGAAGATTAGAGCACTTAAGACCCACCAATTTTGGTCAGACAGCTCTCTCCATGCATCGCACCCGTTGAGAGTTTTAGACCAAAAATTGAAACGGTTGGAGGGATAATTGGTTCAGTTAGATTCATACCCATTGTCGTTTGGGTTTGTTGATGATTCGATCGATGCCAATTTGGGGATTAAGTGTTGTGGGATGCATGAATTGAAGGAGAAGAGTTTGGCAAAATGGACGTCGTCATTGTCAAATGTCTAGATTACAGTAGAATGATTTGATGCAGATTTGATTGATGTGAGGCCATGTATAAGTTCGTCGAGGTGAGGGGTAACCGTCGGTGGTGGTGCGCGATCGTGGGTGGTGCCGAAAGTGGGGTTGCCGCAAAGGGTTGTATATGACAATTTGGTATTTTAGGTTGCAAATGTGACTGTTTTCGACAGATTTTGTGACCTATACTATAAGAGATGATTTGGGTAGAGTGAAGAGAGGCTAGTGGTGGTGGAGTCTGACGGGCGTGGTGGCCAGAAGGTGGAACTTTGTGAATTTATAAGTGTCAGCTTGGTTGAATTGTGAAAGTGGCGGTGGTGGAGAATTTAGAATTTATCTGTAATATTTTGAAAATTTTAGGCATATGATTGCAATTAGTTGTTTATTTTTATTTTTCCTTTTCTTTGTTTAATTTGAATAGAATGGTAAAATCGTAATTTTATTGGAAAAATGGTTGAAAATGACATTTTACGCAATGAAATGTGGAAAGTATGGGTGAAAATGTCAAAAAATGAAATATATGAACGTTTTGCACAATGAAATTGAAGTTCAATAAAACGTTTTGTGCTATTTACCTTAAGACAAACATATGAATGTAAAAGTTTTGAGGATATATTATGCTACCATTTATTAATATTAATAAAAACTACATATACGTCACATTTCTAATTCGAAGGATTTTGAGGGGTATAAATGATGTGTCATTCAATTTAAACTCGAAACAATAAATATAGACCAAAAGTTAGAGATTTAACATATGACTACTTTCGCTTCTTTTTACCGTCTTATTTTGAGTGTGTTTGCTTTTAATTTAATAAACTTTGTTCTTTCATTTATTAATTAGCCGTAGTTTAATTAAATATAGAATAATTCTTCTTGTACATTAGGAGTGTCATAATGGACACATGGATAATTGTATAATCATGATTCATGCATAGTAATAGTAGAAATAATATTTATTTGGATATTGTCAATTCCCTTTCTATTTTCTGAAAATAATATTGAAGACGTCATGGTAGTGGGGTTAGGTTAGTGTAAGGGAATTAGCGACGCGTGGTTGATATGCCGGCTTTTGAGTCGCTTTCTACTATTCTCTGTCTCCTCGGAATCTGTCGCAATTTTAATATTCTTATTTTGACAAATCAATAGTACTATTTAATGGATTAAAGCCAAACGAACGAGGATTAAGTGGTTTTAGATTAATAAATGGGATTTGGATGACCAAAAATGAAAGAGGTAGATTATTTCATACAGTAGGGAAGTTAATAATCTATCAAAAATTCTTTTGGCCTATGTAGATGTGATTATCACATAATTAATATTATGCCTAATTTTGTAAATAACGATTAGTTTGAAATTTATTTTTATGAATTATTTTTCAAAAATAAAGAAAAAATTGTATTATTTATGGATCGTTTAATTATTGAAGACTCGCAATAAAATGATTTACGAGTATTTTATATATAATGTTATCAATTCTTGACAAACAAATTTCACAAAAACAATTTTCTCTCTATATAAATACATATGAAGTTAGGGCTAAATAAAACTCTCGAACAAAATTAGACCCGAATCGAACCAAATTGAGCGGTTTTATTCGGTTCTTAAGTTAAATACTAGATGAGTATCAGAATCAAGAATGACAAACTTGGTTCGGTTCTCGATTCTAAACCAATAACCGAATCTACCTAATTTTTATATATTAAATAAACCAAATTATTTTAATTTTTTTCCCACATGAATTCAACATTAATTAATTGAACCCAACGGTATTATTTTTCTATTTCATTTGTCAACTAATTAATTAGGCCCAAATATCATTTTTCAGTAGTACGACTTTGTAAGTCAAAATTCAAAGAGTTAATATTAAACATGTCATTAGTGTTGTTGTCAATGTTAATTTTTTTTAATTATGGTATGAAATCGAATCAAATCGGATATGTGACATAATTAAATTTTGACATGACAATTTCACATATAAAATACTCGAAAATTTTGATTCGATCCGATAATCGAATAGTAGCATATCCAATCCTCTATGGAGCGGCCATGACATGATTATGTAGTCAAACATTTACTCTTTCAGCTTTATTTCAACTTTTTAAAGTGATGGATATCAGTAATCATTATGTGTTGAATTGGTCATAAAATTCTTAATGTCCCAAAAAAGCTAGCAACATTGGACCTATTCATATAATTAAAGCACCCTCATTAGCAAATTCATGTTTCCAAAAGTCGCTCCATTCTAGACATCTCTTAAGCCCCTGTTTGAGTCGGATTATATTTTTCATTCTCACTCTTCTACTTATTTTTAATCACATATTCTTCAATAAAATAATATTTTCCAACACCACATTCATGTGCTTTTGAAGGATCTATTATTTTCTTATACACTCATATTTTCATTTGTTTAAGTTCGAAAAAAAAAAAAACTCGACTCTTCTTATTAGTTATATAAGCCATATTTTTGATAAAAAAAAAAAAAAGTCATGAGGTAATAAAGCTATACAACATCACTGGTGTTAAACACTAGTACAAGTGGCAAGTAAATTATAATAAATAATATATTCACTTAAATATATTGTGAAATGATTTGTTTAATTAAATTATTTAAAATTATTTAAAGATTCCACTCCCGATGAATAAAAAATTATAAGATGATATTTTGTTGATTTTCCACTCCCCTCAGAATATATACGAGAAGTGAAGGGAATCAAGTGGACCACTCCACTCTTTAAAATACAAGCAAAGGATAATGGAATTCTTGCAAACCCTTTACAGTGACATGTGGGAAGATGATAAGAAAGGACCAAGTAGATTAATAAGACACGCAAGTCCCCACTTCTCCAAAAAAAAAAAAAAAAAAACTGTATCTTTCTCTCTGTTTATAATGAAACGTCAGCAGTACCCGTAAACAGGTGCATCAGCCAGAGAAAGTCACAAATTCTTGCAGCTGCTTTGGTACCTACTCCCACCCACCTCATGTTCCCTAGGCCGGCCGTCATTTCTTTTTTTTAATATAGATTATTATTCAATTATGCATGAAAGAGAACAAATGAGTGAGACTCCAACTAGTAAAAATTTTTAGCAATCATGCTCCGCTGTCAGGAAGGGTGACAGCACGCGTTAGCGTGAGTTAAGGAAAGTATCAAATTCTTTTTGACAAAATAGCTTAGTTCAATTTTTAGGATGTATTTCAGTCACGTTATTTTGGAAGAATTTATTTTGGAATAATAGATTGACGGAGAATGTGTGGTTAAAAAAAAAGAAAAATTTATTGACATGATAAAAAATCTTATTATATTGAAGAATATGTGGTTAAAATTGTGAGTCACTTTATCTTTCGTTTTCTCCAAATACGATAAGTTCTCTGCATATCAAACCTCAAAGACAGACCAAATTACAAGATTGCGAACTAATAGTTCAATAAATGGCCAACCCGAAGATATCATGTTTTGAGGAACGTATTCCAACCTCCCTCACAATGGGTTATCTGACCTTAGAGACGCCCTGCTTCTAACCTCTGTATCCCAATGAGCATACAATGTCTTCTCTCCAATCACG
The DNA here is from genome assembly GCA_035079005.1 of Fraxinus americana. Taxonomy (NCBI): domain Eukaryota; kingdom Viridiplantae; phylum Streptophyta; class Magnoliopsida; order Lamiales; family Oleaceae; genus Fraxinus; species Fraxinus americana. Next base: position 3,900,591 of record CM068713.1, on the reverse strand, counting down.
TATGAGTAATGCTATTTACCTCCACTGAAGTTGTAATGTGGCGTTGGTGTGTTCGAGTAAGAGTAGTCGAGGTCTGCTTTTAACATAATTAATAATAATAATAATGTAATACAATAAAAAATCATTAATTACCCATGTTCTAAAAAGCTTGTCTAGGCTCGAACCTCAAGCAAAGTGACTCGTTTTACGTTTAGACGCTTTTTTTTTCAATCCCTTACTTTCTTGTCTTCTCTAGGCACGCTTTATTAATTTTTTAATTTTTTTCCTTTTTTTCCTTTTATTAAATTTTTTTTATTTGACTTTAGTTTATTAATTTTTAAAAAAAACTTTTCATTTGACTTTAATTTCAAGTTTTTTAAAAACAATGACTTTATCTAAATAGTTAAATAAAATTTAAATTATAAATCTATCTACATTATGTAATTATGATTTTGAAACTCATTATTTTGTTGCAAAGCATGTATGAAGTTCTTAAAAATTAATTAAATAGGATTTGTTTAGTTGAAAATTGAAATAAATAACTAATGATAGGAATTATTAAGTAAATACAGTATTTTATATGTATTATTTTTATTATTAAAATTTTGAAATAATATTAAAAATAAGAAAATGTTTTTTTATGCCTAACTCTTGTCCAGGCTCATATAACTTCGAAAAGTTTGAAATTTCGCGTGTACGCATAGTCACGTTTTACGCTAATTACTTAGAGCTTGTTTGGGAGAGATTTTTTAGGGAAGAATTGATTTTGAATAGTGATATGATGGGAAATGTGTGGTTGAAAAAGAAGAAAAATTATTGATGTGATGAAAAATATTATTTTATTGAAAAATGTGTGGTTAAAAATGAGAATTGATTTACTGTAGAATAATCTAATCCCTCCCAAACAGGACTTTAACCAGTTCTTTCTACTATCAATTATTTTTACATCATAACAAAAGCTGCTTTTCTAAAAAGCCGATAATATCCAACCAAACATTGGTGTGTTTGACACCCATTTTGGAGAAAATAAATTTTGGAATAGTGATTGATGGGAAGAATGTGTGGTTAAAAAGTAAAAAAAAAATTTGGGTTTATGTGTAATATTATTTTATTGATAGAATGTGTGGTTGAAATGAAAAAAGAGAAAAAAAATGAGAAAGAAAATGAGAATAAAATGGATGTCAAACAGGGGCATATTTTCCTAGAACAGTTGGTAAATCTAATTCCATTGAAAAAGATTCGAGATAATTGTCTTGCCGCAGAAATTGAAAAAATTAGCAAAGAGATTAAGGGGTCAACGTGGAAGATTTTGAAAGAGCCACAAATTTTTCGAAAAGCGACATTTATGTGTCGGAAACAGATGAGACCTCACTGCGGTCATATATCAAAAAAGTGTGCGGATTTGCTTTTGTAACTGTTCATCCGCTGTGTCTTGTCGTGTCAAACACCGTCACTGTTATATTTGACGGCAAACACGTCTTATCAAAATTGGTGCCTTGGTGGTTGGCCAATAGGGGCTCAGCATTACCAGTTAGCTTCCTCGCTCTTCTCAATCATTGTTCCAATTTTAACAGCGCCGTCAAATTTTCTCACGTTAAGTTATAATTATTTTATTCCTTTCATTCGAATTAAGGAACATAAAAATTGCAAACAAAAGTATCAATTCACAGGTACCATAAAACAAAGTGGACCTTCACTTAAAAATAAAGAATAAATTATAACTAGCTACTTTTCTCGATTAAAAAAAAAATGATTTACCCCTAAATTATTGAGTCCCTTCTTTTGTTTAGCTATGTTTGAAATCAATTCTTTAAAAATTCATTTTTTTTTTCCAAATTCGTTATTTATTATATATTCGCCTAATAAAATAATTTTACACTTAAATTAAAAAATTTCTACTTTTTAACCATTTATTTTCTTAAAAAATATTATTATAAAATCTATTTTTTTTTTAAGAAATAGGATCAAACGACTTATCCCCTATTTGACAATCATTAAAATAAATCTTTTTTTTCTTAAATTCATTTCTAGTTGCACATTCTCGCAATAAAATAATTTTCGTGTTAATCTAAAATTTTTCCTAGTTTTCAACCACACAATCTCTAAAGAATTATTATTTCAAAAACTTAATTTTAATGATTGTCAAACAGCAGCTTAGCACCTATTTGATAATCATTATTTTAAAAAATGGAGTCTTAAATTTGATTTTCTGTAGATGTGTAGTTAAAAAATAAAAAAAAAAATTGAATAAATGTATAAAATATTTTATTAAATAAATGTACAATTGAAAATAAATAAGTGGATTAAAGAGTTTTGTTTTACACGAAAGAAAATGTGCTTAATTTCCTAGCAATTTTCCTTGATCTAGACAGGGACCCACCAAAAGCCGCAGCCGCGCTTTCACTTGCGACGCCCGCGTCTAAGTGGGGTCCATCTACTGTCTTCTAACTTACTTTTCGGCAATCAATCAATTTTTAAAAGAATTATAAAAATTAAAATGAGGGCGGCCATGGGACACGTGATTGCTGATGGATTAATTAGGAATGTATTAGTCAACACAGCTTATCCCTTGGATCAAAAATTGAAATCTCGTATCATTCGGTGTTGCACTGTCGGTCTCCAATCTATTATTCTATTTTGTAAGTTAGTCCTCAGTTTTTAAACAATTGCTTCAACCTTTGGTTGTAGCTAAAAAGGGTCTTCACTGTAAAAATTCAGTTAGGCCCATGTTAAATTATCGCGTGATCCTTTGTTAAACAAAACCTGAATGTTAGGAATATTGGACTTAACTCTACCTAATAAAACTGACTTATTAGGGGTGGATTGCCCTCACCTTATTAAGTGGATCGCCCTCACCTTATTAAGTGGATCATTTATATTTTTTCAATCAATGTGGGATTCTAATACGCCTCCTCACGCACAGAGTGGACCATCCCAAATAACTGTGAACAAATCGATATTGGGTGACACCCAACATTGCATAATTGGGTCTAGCTCTAATACTATGTTAGGAATATTGAGCCTAACTCCACCTAATATAATAAAACCGGCTTATTAGGGGAGGATTGCCCTCACCTTATTAAGTGGATCATTTATATTTTCTCAAACAATGTGGGATTCTAATAACTAATATTCTTAATTTAATTGAGACATTTTTTCACGGAAGCAAAATGACAGTTTAATAAAAATTTGGGCTCTTTCAATAATTGAGATACAAATGTGCAAGAAAATTGAAAGAAAGACCGACTCACTCCCTCTTACAAATAAAAAATTAACTACTTAACTTGTCAAGGGAGACATTGTGAATGCGTTAGAGACTAATAGTGCAATCTTCACATCCTAATTCCCCATGGCATGTACACATTAAAGACTAATAATGGAGTTTTCCAATTCTAATTCCCACGGCATGCTTATAAACAGCGTTATAGTTGTTGTACTCGTGTACGTGAAACATGTTGAATTAAAGTTATGATGAAATGGATGGATAGTTCTGCTTACAATGAGTTTAATCGATTATAATGAGTGTTGTAATACTCAATTTGGGTGGAGTAGCTTGGTGATGTAATATCCATGAACGAATACTCTTTTGGGATTAGGAGTATAAAGAGTGCATGGACCCCGGTCAACTTGGGCATCTCCCGCGATTAACCTCCACCCATCACTAAGGGGTCGGGAATGGGTGGTCCAGGACATAGTCTGGTATAAGTTGGGATACCTGGATATCAAAAAAAAAAAAAAAACTTGTATATCACCTATAGTCTATATGATTTTGATCTGCAGGATTTAAAAAGCAACGACAACTCCCTAACCACAAGTGTAGCCACGCCAATTAATCGCCATGCCCCTACGTTGAGCCCATTTATCATGGTTGGCTACAATTCCGCTTCTCGCATAGTTAGTCACGTTTAATTAAATACCATAATATGTTTTGATCTTGTCTTGATCAAATATGACAACCCCTTGCAATTATATAATAGTACATTTCCAAACATTTTACGTTAGAAAATCTAAAGTTACTTCATATTTTTCAATCTAATAATTGCTTTTTAACAAGTATTTATGTGCAAAATGTACCTACTCTTAATTATTTTCTTTCGAGTAAATAGAATTAGAGGATTCACAATCTTTTTACACAAGCTACAATCAAGTGCCCAACCTATCAAATGGAGAAATTGGCTCCTAAACGATTCCATTTTTATATTGCAGCCGAAGGCCTAGAATGAGAAATTGGTTATCGAACAAAATCAAGAAAGTTTCTGCTATCAAGATATCAAAATTTGTATTGGTCTGGTTTACTTCAAAATATGAGTCATGGCAAATTGGTATGTCTGCTAAAATAATTGAAGTGGGATCAAACTTCTCATTCTTGTAGGTTGGAGATTCGATTGCACCTGGCATGAAAGGTCGATGACTCCCTCTACTATTTACAACTTTAATTTCTGCTCGTGCTTTTTTTTTTATTATTATTAATTTGATAAAGACCTAAAGGTATAGGCAATATGTATTTTGTCACGTTACATACGTATAACAAAATCCTGGCCCCAACGGGACTGCATTGCACCACGTGGCGCTCAATCCATTATCATTGATAGATTTCTTAATCAACATTCAACAAACACACTATGTCCGCACATACGTGGACTACACGCTCCGGCACTATACCGGAAAAACCAACCTTCTCACAGCCGTTCGTTCTGTTCAGACGAGTTATAAATCATATAAAATTTAACACAATCGTAAAATTGAGGAGAAATTTAGAAATAGTATGTGTTTTATGTAAGCTAAGAAAATACAGAATTACAGGATCTGAAACAGATAGAGCCACCAGTTAAAGAACAACAGCCGAAAACCTATTGAACTTGCTTATAGCTGCTGCAAACAAAAATATAATTAATTTCACTGGAAGCATCAATCTTCAAGTCATCTAATCGTTTTGTGTCTTTCCTCGTCCATAATTTTGCAGCAAAAAAAAACATAAAACGGATAAAGGGAGCTAAGTAAACAAAAAGGAGACCGTAATTAGTTATTCTCAGGTGGTGGTGGGAGGTTGAGATCAAGACGAAGACCATTGTTGGGTTTCAAGTCGACAACAGCAGATGAGTTGGATTCACTTTCGGATCCAGCGGCGCTGCCGCCTTTAAGGAATTCCAGAGTCATAAGGCTGTGATCATTGATGCGGTTGACGATATCTTGCTTTGACAAGGCATCAAGATAGAGCATCTGGGATTGCATCGGTAAAATTCCGACGAACCTTCCGGCGAGTTGTCCGGGAATCGGCGTGGGGCGAAAGTAATGGTGGTTCTGGAATGGAAACCTTTTGGATCCACCCACAGTGAGGTCGAAAGGAGAGGAGTCCATCACCGCCAGCGAGTTATCATGGCTGGCTGATTCGACGGTGCTGCTCTGGCTAGGACTCCGGCTCTGGATATTTTTCTTGCTAACAAAAAGATCGTTGCTTTTCTTCAGATTCTCAGCATTCATGTTCAGATCCGGAGACGGGAAATTGGTCTTTGCCTTGGTGCCGCGGAATCGTCTAGCGGCGGTGTCGTAGGCTCTGGCAGCTTCCTCTGCCGTGTCAAAAGTACCCAGCCACACGCGACTCTTTTTCCCAGGATCCCTTATTTCCGCCGCATATCTTCCCCACGGTCTTTTCCTCACCCCCCGAAAATGCACCTCTTTTATCCCACCACCTGCTTTCTCTGCTGCAACCGCTTTCTCCCTCGGCGCCATCACTCCTCTTCTTTTATGTGTGTGTATATATATATATTTTCACCACCTAACGGTATCACCGAATGTATGCATACACGATCAATTATCTGTTTGTTGAAGGATTATAAAATAGGGTATGGGATAGGGGGCGGATAATGAGTGATTATATAGAGGCGAAGGTGGTGGTACAGTCTGTCAAGTTTGGTTGGCCTTGACTGATGAATGGGGAAGTGGGACTCAACAGGTTGATTTGTACAACGTATGTAAAACTTTCTTTCGGCTCGTATTGTCGTACAATGTATATAAACGACAGAGTGTTATATACTTGCTCGTAAATACTGTTGTTGATTTTTTCTTTTGTTTTCCCTTGGGTTGGATGTTTCATTTTTCGTCGCAATGGGCTGTTAAATTTTTTCTTCTTTTGAAAAATACACGGTATAAGTCAACGAGTGCTTCGTGCGAGCGTGTGAGATGGCGCATTTCTCGATTGCTTCCTGCTTATGGTGCACGCTTTTGAAACCGATAAGATTTTGACACCATACTAACGAAAGCCGGCATTCCAGCCCAAGGTTATGGCAAAACCAGACATCAGTATCAAATTTTGGGCGACAAATAAAAATCCTCCACGCTCTCATTAGTTAATAATTACACGCGCTCTTAATTTTCTTATCTACAACAACGTGTGGACCCTACTTTTATATTAATTTTTATTTGGGTTTGGCTGATTAATCAAATCCTAAAACAGTATAATGGTTGCAATATATTATTTGTACGACTGATGATTGCTCCTGTTGAAATGAATCAATTATTAGAATCCAAACCAAAGGGCAAGTTTGTAAACAATGTTAGCAGTCAATTAAAGTAGTGTTCGGTTGAGGTTAAAATCGGATTAAAATTGAAAAATTAACTGTTACTGTTGATTTGTATTAGACGAGTGAGACCCAATAATGATTATATTTTCAAATTTAATTGGATTTTAATATTTACCAAACGAGTAATTTTCTCTAAATTTGTAGACAAAATTGAAAGTGTGGTAAAATGTAAAATTAAATTGTATCTAGAGCTTGTTTGGGAGAGATTTTTTGGGGAATAATTGATTTTGAATAGTGATATGATGGGAAATGTGTGGTTGAAAAAGAAGAAAAAATTATTGATGTGATGGAAAATATTATTTTATTGAAGAATGTGTGGTTGAAAATGAGAATTGATTTACTGTAGAAAAATCAAAATTCCTCCCAAACAGGGCCCTAATGTCTAATGAATAGTCAATCAAATCTAAAGTTATCTCCAACAACTTTTGTCTGCTTAATATTTTCCTTGCGTATCTTTTATCAACATTAAAATAAAAATAAACACAAAATTTAATATTCAAAACAAAGACAAAATCAATTAAAATTACCGAGTCAACATGTTTAATATAACATCTACATTAGATCTATGTACATATATCATTATATTGTCTATTTTTTTTATTGCTATGTCCATTTGACGGAATCCTTATCATCTTACATTGAATATATATATTTAAATATCATCTATTTTAAATTATATGACAGTTTTTATCAGAATTATTTTCAATTCAATCAAGCTACAGCTCATTCAGCTCACTCTCAGCTCACTATCAGCTCTCCGGCTCTTCTTCTAGTTACTTCTGGATTCTTCTATTTTTCATTTAATTGTAATTCAGTTCAATTAGTTAGATGCTTATAGTGTTAGTTCATTTTGGCTCCATTATCCTTCTATCTAATTATATGCTTACTCTATGCCTCAATTAATCAGTTGGATAGAATTCCATTTCTTTCTTCTCCATTGCCGTGATTCTGATATGGTATCAGGGCGAATCACTTCATTCCTTATTTGATTTCCAATTAAATTACTTCATTCGATTATACAATGGAGCCTGGAAATCAAGCTGAAGCACGGTAGATTGTGAAGTCAAATTTTGATGATCCTGCCAATCCATTTTTCCTCCATCATTCCTATAGTCCCGGTTTGATTCTAGTATCTCAGCAGCTCACTGGAGATAACTACGCCTCCTGGAGCCGCGAGATGATTATCGCACTATCAGTTAAGAACAAGTTGGGGTTTGTTGATGGATCGATTTCCAGACCTGAAAATGGTGAATCGGATCTGATGAATTCATGGATTAGGAATAACAATATAGTTATTTCTTGGATTCTTAATTCAATTTCGAAAGACATCTCAGCTAGTGTAATCTATGCTACTTCCGCATGCAAAATTTGGAATGATTTGAAGGACAGGTTCCAGCAGAAAAATGGACCTCGCATCTTTCAATTGAGGAAGGAATTGATGAATTTGTCTCAGAACAATGACACAGTAAGCGTGTACTTCACTAGACTCAAGACGATTTGGGAAGAACTTACAAATTATCGTCCCAACTGTAGCTGTGGGAAATGTACCTGTGATGGCGTGAAGCAGTTAAATGAACATTATCAGATGGAACATATAATGTCATTTCTTATGGGGCTTAATGACTCCTCCTCTCAAGTTAGAAGGCAAATTTTTCTTGCTGATCCATTGCCTCCAATTAATAAGATTTTTGCCTTGATTACTCAGGAGGAAAATCAGAGAAAAATAACGAATATTGATGCTTGTGATGCTTCGAGTAATGCTGTTGCCTTCGCAGTAAAAGCTGATAACAACAGATTCACAACTGGAGCTACCAATTATGGCACCAATATAAGACATGGATCTATTGATGCCAACAGATCAATGGCTGGATCTGCCAATTATGGCAATAACATGAGGTATGGAGCTGCCAGAAATTTCAAAAGGGACAAGGCTTATTGTTCTTTTTGTAAATTCATGGCCATTCAGTTGATAAGTGCTATAAGGTTCACGACTATCCTCCTGGATTTACGATGAGGCCAAGGGATACCTATGGATCGAACAATATAAATCAGCTTTCTGCCTCTACTCATGTCACTGCAGCGAGTCAAAAAGAACAGAAGAAAGAAGGTGTTGGAAGTTTTGTCCAAAATTTGAGTCCTCATCAATACAAGCAGTTGATGGCAACGTTGTCTAACCACCTTACCTCAGGCACCAGCATCAGTTCAAATGATGGACATGATAGCAACATTAACTCCTGTGTTGTAGGTAAATGCTATTCCATATCCATGGAAACTAATCTATCATTCAATGATATTTGGATAGTTGACTCTGGAGCAACTAAACATATATATTCTACTGCAGCAGCCTTTACTTCGATGAGAGTCATTGAAAATTCGATTGTTACCTTGCCAAACCACACACAGATATCAGTCCAAATGTGTGGTGATATTAAACTAAGTTCGAACATTATGTTGCGTGATGTTTTATTTGAGCCTTAGTTCAAGTTCAACCTCATCTCTGTTAGTGCCTTGACACTTGACTCACAACTCACCATTAGTTTCTTTGATGATCATTTCCTTATTCAGGAATTCAGAACCAGGAAGATGATTGGCAGGGGTGATCGGGTGTAGGATCTATATGTTCTTGACATTAAATCTTTAAATTCTGTTTCAAATACTTATGTAAATCACGTATCTGTGCGTGTTTGGCACAATAGGCTAGGGCATCTGTCTTTCAAACTGTTGGATTGGTAAGGATCATTTACTTTGTGATGTTACAAAACTCAATAAAAATCTACCTTGTTACATATGTCCAATTGCTAAACAGAGGATGCTGTCTTTCATTTCACACAATCATGTTTCTGCAAATCCTTTTGATCTTGTACATGTTGATATTTGGGGACCATATCACGTCATTTCATCCACGGGTTATAGGTTTTTCTTAACCTTGGTTGATGATTCATCTAGATTTACTTGGCTTTATCTGTTAAAAAGCAAATCAGATGCAAACGCTGTCATTCCCAGGTTCTTCAATATGGTGGAAACACAGTTCAATGCCAAAATTAAGATCCTAAGGTCAGACAATGCTCCTGAGTTGGCTCTCACAGAATTTTTAGCAGAAAATGAACTTTACATCAATTTAGTTGCGTTGAACGGCCACAATAGAATTCTGTAGTTAAGCGCAAACATCAGCACCTATTAAATGTTGCTAGGGCCTTGTACTTTCAATCACGAGTACCATTACAATTCTGGACTGAGTGTGTATTAACAGCCACTTTCCTTATCAATAGAACCCCTTCTTCTCTCCTAAAACATCGAACTCCATTTGATTTACTTTACAAAAATCCTACAGACTATTCCTCATTAAGAGTTTTTGGTTGCTTGGCCTTCTCTTCTACTCTATCTGCTCATCGTAATAAATTCCAGCCAAGAGGCAGAACATGTGTATTTCTAGGATATCTTCCTGGGGTTAAGGGTTACAAACTATATGATGTTATCACCAAACAAATTTCCTATCTAGGGATGTTGTATTCCATGAACATATTTTCCCTTTTCATACAGTTCATAGCCAAGAACATCTCATTGATCCGTTTCCCAACCCGATGTTGCCAAATCCCACCTTGACCTCTTCACAGCCTGTTGCTGATCAGGAGGTTTCAGATTCTAGTGACCATGTCCTTGGTCTTCATTCTCCTATTCCTGATCTTCATGCTCATTCTTCATCTCAATCAAGACCTCAGGATTCTTTACAATCTATTGATGATCATATTCCATTTCAGACAAACTCTCATGAATCTCAGTCTCCGAGTTTGCCTATTGCTGAAGCCACCTCTACCATCAACATCAGAAAGTCTCATAGAGTCCTTCAACCTCCTAAGTACCTTCAGGATTATCACTGCAATATGCTCTCCCACAATCTACAAACACTTTCTCGGTCACCTCACCATATTACCAAATTTATGTCATACCAGAGGCTTTCACCCGTTCATAAAAATATGGTATTGAACATCTCTTCCAACACTGAACGAAGCACTTTTCTTCAAGCTCAGAAATCTCCAGAATGGTGTGATGCCATGAAGCTAGAACTTGATGCAATGCAACAGAATCATACATGGTATGTGGTCCCTCTATTATCTGGTAAGCAATCTGTGGGCTGTGGATGGATCTACAAAATAAAGTACAGATCTGATGGCACAATTGAGAGACATAAGGCTCGACTAGTGGCAAAGGGGTACACTCAACAGGAGGGTCTCGACTACTTTGACACCTTTTCTCCGGTAGCAAAGATTGTTACTGTCAAAGTTCTCCTTGCCCTTGCAGCCATTCATAACTGGGATATGGTGTAACTCGACGTGAACAATGCCTTCTTGAATTGTGATTTGTTTGAGGAGGTATATATGGATCTTCCTCCTGGTTATATTGTTAAGAAAAATGCTCAGCAATCAGGTAAGATGGTTTGTAAATTGCATAAGTCTATATATGGACTTAAGCAAGCTAGCAGGCAGTGGAATTTTAAATTTTCACAAGCACTTCTTCAATATGGTTTTACTCAATCAAAGGCCAACTACTCTCTTTTCACTAGGGGTTTAGGAAATAATTTTGTGGCCTTATTGGTGTGTGTGGATGACATAGTCATCATTGGCCCAAATACTTAAGTTATTGGAGCTCTTAAATCATTTCTTCAGTCACATTTTAAGCTAAAAGACCTAGGATGCTTGAAGTATTTCCTTGGGATTGAAGTTACTCGGTCTAAGTCAGGGATCGTGATTTCTCAGAGGCATTATGCTCTGCAGTTATTGGAGGATTCGGGCTACTCAGATTGTAAACCAGTCAGCACTCCTATGGATCCTAAGTCGATCCTCTGTTTACATAAAGGTGACTTACTATCAGATGCCACTTCTTACAGAAAATTGGTGGGTAAAGTGATATATCTGACTATCACTTGACCGGATATCACATATGATGTCCACAAGTTAAGTCGGTTTTTATCCCAGCCACGCCTGCCACATATGAAGGCAGTACATCACCTCTTGCGTTACTTAAAGAATAGTCCTGGTCAGGGGCTATTTTTTCTAGCTTCTTCTTCCTCCCTCATCAAGTTAAAGGCCTTCTCTAACTCTGATTGGGCTCTTGTATTGATACCAGAAAATCTACAATAGGTTTTTGTGTTTTTCTTGGCAATTCCTTAATTTCTTGGAAGGCCAAACGCCAAACCACTGTGTCCCGTTCTTCTGCTGATGCGGAGTACAGAGCTCTCGCTGCTACCATCAGTGAACTCATCAAGATATCTCAGTTGCTGAAGGATTTCCACTCTTCTCCATCCTCGCCTGCTGCCCTGTTTTGTGATAATCAGGCAGCCATACATATTGCCAACAATCCTACTTTCCATGAAAGGACTAAACACATCGAGATTGACTGCCATTTCATTAGGGACAAAGTTGCAGCATGCTCTATCAAACTTCTTCCAATTCGTTCACAACACCAGCTTGCTGATGTATTTACCAAACCTCTTCAAGCTCCAGCTCTTGTCTCCTTATTGTCCAAGATGTCTGTTAAGGACATTCACGGTACATCTTAGGGGGGAATATCAGAATTATTTTCAATTCAATCAAGCTACAGCTCATTTAGCTCACTCTCAGCTCTCCGACTCTTCTTCTAGTTACTTCTGGATTCTTCTATTTTTCAATTAATTGTAATTCAGTTCAGTTAGTTAGATGGTTATAGTGTTAGTTCATTTTGGCGCCATTATCCTTTTATCTATTTATATGCTTACTGTATGCCTCAATTAATCAGTTGAATAGAATTCCATTTCTTTCTTCTCCATTGCCGTGATTCTGATAGTTTTCGTAAGCAAGTTATTCGATGCTTAAACTTCAATGACATAACACATAGTTTACGTTGAATTTTGAGATTTGAATTAAATTTGCTTTCACTAATGAATTGATGTATTTCATCACTAGTGCTTAACATAAGTACCAATTCTTAACATATCATTTTCATTTATGTACAATATTTAAATTTTAAACTTAAATATTATCTAGCCCTAACTTGTGTTTGACTTATAATTTATGAATAATTGACTCTAGAAGCTATAATTATCATAAAGAGGGACATGCTATGCAAAGGACGTAGCGAAAATGATTTAAGATTGTGTTTTTTTTTTTTCAATTAATTATTAGAAGTTAATTTAACGTATTAAGGCTTCTTTTGGTATACATTATTTTTTTCATTCTCATTATTTTACCCATTTTCAACCACACATTCTTCAATAAAATAATATTTTCCACCACATCAATAACTTTTCCTTCATTTTTAACCACACATTCTCCATCAATCTACTATTCAATAATACATTATTTCAAAAGAATGTGTCACAAACACACTCTAAGATCATGTTTGGTTTAACTAGAAATTTCGATTAAAATTAAAATTTAAACCAATAATTAATTTTAATAGTATATTTTAGGGATTCACATTTTTTCATTAATATATTTCATTAAATTTTATTAAAAATTTTTATGGATTAACAAAAAGTTGTTCTTCTGTCCGAAGATTGGGTGGTCGGTGCTTGCGCTGCGTGGTCGGAGCTGAACCCACATGAATTGATTAGAAGAAATTGACCCATTGATGTGACAAAATTAGTATGAATACGCTTACTCTGACCATAATTCAAACTAGTGTTTTTCAAGGGTACCGCGGAAACGTCAGCATGATTTTTAAAACTATTTTGACATTCATTTTGGCCATTTTGATTAACGTTTTATAATATCCGTTTGAGAGCTTATTTGAGAGGGATTAAAATCAGATTAAAATTGAAAATATAACCGTTATTATTAACTTTTATTAGATGAGTGAGACCCAATAATGGCCATATTTTCAATTTTAATTGAATTTTAATCCCTCCCGAACGGGGCCTGATTTTCATTATTATAGAATGAGAATAAAAAATATAGTCGTTATTGAGCTCCACACAAGAGATAGAAATTCAAAATTGATGACTTGATGTGATGAATAAAGGTCATATTTTTTTATTTTTATGGATGAAAAATGAAGAATAATGTTTTGTGTACAATTCATGGTTGACAAGAAATTTGACAATTCATGTTAATTCAAATTCGAAAGGGCGGAAAAGTATGTGGTGTTTAATAACTGGCCACTTAACCTTCAACATGTGGCACATTGTCAAACTTGATGTCAAAAAAATTGTACTTGTAGCATGATTGAAAAATGAATCAAAGGAGCCCAATGTATAAAAAATTTGACCATTGATTTGAATAACACAAAGAATAATAATGCTTGAACATGTTCAAAAATATGCCAAAAATAGACAAACTAATTTGGCAGTACTTGTTTGGGGGTCTTTTTTATTTTTCAAGCTATATAATCATGTGTCGACACGTGTCCCCCTATTTTTAACCTATCATTGAGCTCGTTTGTCAGATTGTTTGTCGTATCATGGAATATCAATAAAATTGTCAGTGTTACAAAATAGAACAAAACTTTTTAACATTTTTCTATGGTTTCGATCTGAAACAGATATAGAGTTTATTTCTAAACTGGAATCGATGATGTAGTGAAGGCCTTCTAACTTTTAAATTAGTCGTTTTGATAAAATTTGTCTTTATTGAGCATCGACTTGCAGGCATATATATATATATATATATATATATATATATATATATATATATATATATATATATATATATGCCTCTGTTTGGTATCCATTCTTTTTGTCATTTTCATTCTTCTATTAATTTTCAACCACACATTCATCAATAAAATAATATTTTCCATCACATCAATAACTTTTCCTTCATTCTCAACCACAAAAAAAGTATGATTTGACACAAAGAATGCATTTTTTTCTAGAATAATGGTTACCAAACGGTGTCATATATAAATGAAAATAGTTTCAATTATGCTTAAATTGCATAAAAAATATTAAAAATTTAATTATCCATTCACTTCGATTACTGTGTTTCCGTTTCTTAATTACAGTAAAACATTACGAAAAATTACCAGACAAAAACGAAGAAGTTTAACCGTACGTGTTTCTCGGGAAGTTTGGAATTTAGTTCATCACGTCGAACGTTAAGTATGACACTAAATTAAGTGCTTGTTTTAAATATATTAAAATTTGTTAACAACGTGAGGTTAAAGTAAGTAATTAAGTCTAGCTACACATTTCATAGAACCTAAATTTTTATCAACTTTTCAATTAAATGTCTCATTAGCTTATATTAAAATCTGCTAAAACTTTTACAAAAAACCTCGTGAATGTTAACATCATGCCCTTTTTTCTTTTTTTTTGTTTGAACTTATGAATACTACATAATATGTGATTAAAATCAATAATTAACTTTGTTTTTTTTTTCAAAAAATAAAAATAAAACCCGAACAGTGCTAGGTGTGAAATGGGTGGCTGCTGTTGACGTTTAGACAAAATTCTTAAATCCGAATAAATTCTGTCGATTTGATGTTGAATTTTCTTTCCTCCCATTATCAAACATTAAAAGTTAAAACAACGACAGCACAATGCAAATGTTTTCACACCATAATGAAGAATTAAATGATTTTTGCTGATAGGGTAACGAGGAAAATAAAAGGAAAAGGGAAAATGAGTCCACACACTTCACATGCAAAAGAAGATTAACTTTTCATATTGACTGGGTGTTTGGTGGTGATTATAATTAGATTTGTAGTAGATTGTGATAGATGCTTTTGAAATGTGTGGTTGAAAAGATGTGGGACCCATAAAAGATGTGATTAATATTGATTGTTTGATTTTGATTTAGATTAAAATTGGATTTTAATTCGAAACAAAAGAGCATGAAATTTTGTGTGTGGGGTGGGGCCCATCACCCATGTGTATTGGGTGTGGACCGTGTGGTTTGGTACACAGATGGTATACTAATCATGAGATATTGTTCACGAGTTACACATAATAGACCTTATTAAGGGCTTGTGTGGGAGGGATTAAAATCAGATTAAAATTGAAAATATAGCCGTTATTGTTGACTTTTATTAGACGAGTGAGGTCCAATAACGGCCATATTTTCAATTTTAATTGGCTTTTAATCCCTCCCGAACGGGGCCTAAATATTATATTGAGCAAAACGATAATTCATTTTATCAAAAATATCGGTTTAGATAAAATGTCTATTTCAAACTTGTTATTCATTAATTAATGTTTCTTCATGGAGGATTTTCTTTGTTTTGCTACTATCAATTTCAATGAGAAACTAAACTTGAGGACTGGGAAAACCATTCCTTGTAGGGCACGGCCGAGAAAGGTAAAGCTTCTTCTTTATGGGAAATTTGAATTTGATCTATGTTTGGAAAACTATTTTTAAAATTCAGTTAAAGTCAAACTTTAATTATAATACATTCAAAATTATTACTTTTTATTATCCACAAATTTCGTGATTTTCTCACCAACATTCATCCGAGAAAGTTGCTAATTATGTTTTTCCCGGACAGAGGCTATGTTTTGCAACTATCTACGAATCAATTGATAGGACTCCCGACTTAAGGCTTTTGCTCGATTATAGATATCTCTCCACAACTAGTGATTAAGCTTGTCTTACACAAAAAAAAATGGGAAAGACCTTCAAGTTCACTTTCAAGCAAGCTGCCTATAAAAACAAGAATGGCCATCCCTAAAGAATTAATAGAAATTCTAGCTTCTAATTAACAGTGTACTATGTATTTGACGGTGTAATTTTGAAGTTAAGAGAAATGACAGGACCGTTAGGTAGAATTTGATTTATTCAACTTCTTCTCTCAAACAAATCAAATTGAACCAATATTTTGTGAATAGAAGAACTTACACGAGCAGATCTTGGACGAGTTACATTGGACAAGTTTAAAAACATAGGGAGTTTTAATGTACTTTTATGGAGGAGGATGAGTATCAATCTTTTGTTGGAATTTTAATACTTGTTTTTAAAAATAAACTACTATCTTCCACCAGCTTTTCTTAGGGCATGTTTGATGCACCATGTTTTCCATGGAATATGGAAAGAATTTTCCCTTTTCCACATTTTCCGTTGTTTGATGGCACAAATTTTCCTAGCAATTCATTTTCCACCATGATGGCTCACGCCTCACGCGCCCATTTTCCATGATTTCAAGGAAATTGTTTTCTTTTGGGTTGATTGGTTTTTGATTTTCCAGCTTTCCTTTTTTTTTCTTTTGTGTAATTGGAAACTTTTTTAGATAAAATGGTAAAAAAATTTATCACTTTTATTGACAATTTTCATACAATACAAAACCAAATAAATGGCATTCGATATGATAATTTAAATTTTTTTTTTTTTTGCAAGTGGAACAAATTCCTAGACCCAATTGGTAGAAAAAAATTATCATTTTAATGACAATTTTCATGAAAAATAAAGTCAAACGGACACCAAACTTTCAACATTTTCCAGGTGGAAAATTATACCAATCAAACACAATTAATTATAATTTCTAGTAAAACAAATTCTAGACAATTCAATTCCCAGCAAAACATTTTCCTTCCACTAATTTTCCAACTTTATAATCAAACGGACCCTTATTGCTGTTGTTTTCTGGGTTTGGCTAAGTTCACTGGATTCATAATATGTTGAAAATTTTCAATATATATGAGGCCACACGTAATATATTAAAATGCGTGGTTTTATTATTTAAAGAATATTAGTCAATTATAGTGATCCATTAAAGTGAATTTTGACTAATGAGTATTGAATTTCGTGGAAATATAGTGTAGATACCGAAATGTTGTTTTAAATTGATGATGGGCCAATTTGAAACAATTGAAAGATAATGACTATTCAGTTATCATTATTTTATATGATTATGGTCCCCAAGTTGATAGTGTTCTTCAGATTCACTGCATCCCCATCAACAGAGAGTGAAAATTAAGAGAATACCGCCAATCAATTAAAAGATCGTAATTCGTTCAAGCAAACAATCAAACAACTTGGATCAAGGTATGTTTCCACTATTAATCTTCTCTTAGTTTCAACATGGAGTATATTTATGCATGTGATTAGGGTTTGATAATGTTTTTGGTTGATAATCCCTTTTCATAAATCTCTAATAAGTGGTATCAAAGACTCTCCAAGGTTGAATTCATAAGAAATTAAAGTTTTAAAGTTTTGATTTTTTTGAATTTTGGGTTATTGGATCTTCTATCATGTAATATGGAATTTTGTAATATATTCATGTTTTTCGTCCATAATTAAGGATTTTCTTTCAAAAATTCGGATTTTAACATTAAGGTATTTTCATATCTGTTAATAAAAAAACATTTTTGACATTGCAGCGGTCGCCACCGACAGTAACCGCTGCAACAGTAGCGTTCCATGTTGCCATTTGTGCCTTAGCTGCGTTGGTCGGCGCCGCCAAGGAAGAATGAGAAAATGGGCGTTTTTTTTTTAACCCTAATTTTTTAGTTTCTTTTTAGAATTTTTGGAGGCGAGGGATTGGATTGCAAATTTGAAGTTTTGGGGCCCCTGCTTGCAATTTAATATTAGGGTTAGGGTTGGGTTATTTATATTTCAACCCCTAAAGTTTAAAGTTTATTTAAGTAGGGCATTAAGCTTATGAATTTTAATAATTCAGCCGTGAAGTTCTAAAATTAATTAATTTGGGTCATTTAAGTTCTGAATTTTAAAATTAAGTCCATTAATCATAATTTGTTTAAATTGGCCCCTAAAGTTTTGAATAACTGATTTTTGACTCCTAAACTCTTCAATAATTAATTATTTATCCTTAAAGTTTTGAATTAATTAATTTTGACCTCAAAAGTATTGAATTATTAATTCTCATGCCCTTAAAGTTTCAAGACAAATAAAATTAAGTATTCTGCTTTTCAAATTTTGGTATAAAAGACTCATTTGAGAATATAATATTCAAAAGTGAATTGATTGAAGCAATATGTTGTCAAAGCAACCTCCATTGTGGAAATTAATTAACTTAAAATATTAGAAGGATTTTGTGTGTATGCTAGTTCTTGTGGATATTAGCCGGCCCAAATGAAGGTTAATATTTGACCGAATTGCATGCACACTTGTGGTGGTAAACGTGTGACAATTATAAGATTTCCATGTGAATAATAAATCAATCCAAATATAGGTTTAATAATGATATGCTAGGTATCTTGAGATGAGATTTACCATTATTTGAATTTATTGATTATTGAATGTTAATATTAATCTGGGCCTAATTCTTTTTCTATCTCTATTTTATTCTCCATATAGCTAGTTCATCTGCTACTACGATATCTGCAAATGTTAATTCAATTCCCATGCTCAATGGGACAAATTTCAAGGATTGGAAAGAAAACGTATTAATTGTTCTTGGCTGTATGGATCCAGATCTTGTGTTTCAGATTGAGTAACCCACTCCTCTTATCGCTTTATGGAAGAAAGTTCATTTGATGAAAAGAGGAACTTCAAGAAGTGGGATCGCTCAAATCGCATGAGTCTAATGATCATTAAGCGTGACATTCCAGAAACCTTTAGAGACGCAGTATTTGAAGAAGTGACTAATGCCAATGATATCCTTGCAGAAATTAAGAAATATTTTGCGAAAAACGATAAAGCTGAAACAAGCACGCTTTTGCAAAGTTTGATTTCAATTAGGTATAAAGGCAAAGGAAATATAAGGGAGTACATCATGGAGATGTATCACATTGCTTCTAAGCTTAAGGCACTAAAGTTCAAGCGGTCTGATGACTTGCTTGTACATTTGGTATTGATCTCGTTTCCTACACAATTCAGTCAATTTAAGGTCAATTATAACTGTCGAAGGAGAAATTGTCTCTAAATGAGCTCATTTCATATTGTGTGCAAGATGAAGAAATGTTAAAGCAAGACAGAACTGAAAACATTCATTTAGCAAGCATTTCTAAGGCAAACACTTCTAAGAATAAGGGCAAAAAAAGAAAGAAGGAATATGAAACTGCTCCTAAGGGTCCAATACAAAAGAAACGGCAAGAGGACAAATGGACTTGTTTCTTTTGCAACAAAACTGGACATTTGAAGAAGAACTGTACCAAATATCATGCATGGCGTGTAACTAAAGGGACAAATCTTACTTTGGTCTGTTCTGAGGTTAATTTAGTTTCAGTACCTAGAAATACCTGGTGGTTAGATTCTGGAGCCACTACTTACATAAGTGTTTCTATGTAGGGCTACTTGAGCTATCGAAAGCCAAATGATGGTGAAAGACACATCTATGTGGGTGATGGAAAATCTGTGGAAGTTGATGCAATATGCACTTTTCGGTTATTATTAAAAATTGGTTATTATTTGGATTTGAAAGAAACTTTTGTTGTGCCGTCTTTTAGACGGAATTTGGTTTCTGTTTCTTTGTTGGACAAATTTGGTTATTATTGTTCTTTTGGAAACAATCAGTTTAGTCTTTCATTAGATTCTAATGTTACTGGTACTGGTACTGGTTTATTATCCACAAATGATAACCTATATTTGTTCGATACTGTTGCATCATCTCATGAAACATTGTATGTGGAATCATGTGATACTAAACACAAATTAAATAATGAAAATTCAACAAAATTAGGGCACAAGCGCTTAGGTCACATCTCAAAAGCTAGAGTTGAACGACTTGTGTCATATGGTATTTTGGATTCCCTTGACTTCACAGATTTTGATATATGTGTTGAAAATATCAAGGGAAAACAGACCAAAACTAAGAGTTTATGTGCTAACAGAACTTCGGATATCTTAGAATTGATACACACAGATATTTGTGGACCATTCCCTACGGCTTCTTAGAATGGTCAACAATATTTTATATCATTCATAGACGATTACTTACGTTATGGGTACCTATATTTTATTCATGAAAAGTCTGAGCCACTGGATATGTTCAAATTGTTTTAAATTGAGGTTGAGAATCAACTCAACAAAAGGATAAAAACGTTAGGTCTAACCGTGGTGATGAGTACTACGGCAGAAATGATGGTTCGGGTGAACAATATCCAGGACCATTTGCTAAATACCTAGAGGAATATGGAATCGTCCTACATTACACCATGCCAGGATCGCCTAGCATGAATGGTGTAGCTAAGAGACGAAACATGACTCTTAAGGACATGGTGAGAAGTATGATTAGTCATTCCACCTTACCAAAATCACTCTGGGGAGAAGCATTAAAGACTACAGCTTATATTCTGAACAGATTACCAACTTAAGCTGCTGCCAAAACACCTTATGAGCTTTGGACAGGTAGAAAGCCTAGTCTAAAACATTTTCACATTTGGGGATGTCCAGCAGAGGCTAGGCTTATAGGCAACACGAAATGAAATTGGATTCCAAAAGCTACTTTATTGGTTATTCTGAGCGATCAAGGGGCTATAAATTCTATGATCCCACATTTAAGTCAATTTTTGAAACGGGAACTGCAACATTTTTTGAGGATCTTGAGTTTTGAAGGGAGAAATAAGGTTATAGACATTGTTTTTGAAGAAGAAGTTGAGCCTACTATTGCTTTGCCAATATACATGTTTCTATACTTTTTATTGATTAAGAAGTATATCCAGAATCTCAACAAGACAATGTTGAAGAACCCCCATCCAAAATGAGGTAATTATTCCAGATGTACAAACTCAACAACCTCAAGAACCAATACGTTTAAGGAGATCCACGAGAGAAAAGAAAAATGATATTCCTGATGATTTTATAGTATTTAGTCAAAAAACATGAGGAAAATAATGGATTGATGGAAGATGATCCAATCATTTTCCAACAGGCCATGCAGGGTTCTGACTCTCAAAAGTGGATTGATGCCATGAATGAGGAATATAAGTCTATGTAAGACAAAAAAGTTTGAGATTTTGTCATGTTATCAGAAGGTGAGAAGCCCATTGATTGCAAATTGATTTTTAAAACCAAGAGAGATTCGAAAAGTAATGTGGAAAGATATAAGGCTCGTCTTGTAGCTAAATGTTTTACCCGAAAGGAAGACATCGACTTTAAAAAGACTTTTTCTCCAATTTCAACGAAAGATTCTTTCAGGATAATTATGACACTTGTTGAGCACTTTGACCTTAAGCTATATCAGATGGATGTTAAGACGGCGTTTCTCAATGGCGACATTGATGAGACAATCTGTATGGTGCAACTAAAAAACTTTGTGTCAGGAGACCCGAAGAATATAGTTTGTAAATTAAAGAAATCCATCTATGGGCTCAAACAAGCTTTCTGTCAATGGTACTACAAATTTCATCAAGTAATTATCTCGTTTGGTTTTGAGATGAATGTTGTTGATGATTGTGTGTATCACAAGTTCAGTGGGAGTAAGCATATTTTCCTGATTTTGTATGTTGATGACATACTACTTGCCATTAATGATATGGCATGTTGCATGAAACCAAGATATTTTTATCAAGAAATTTTGAGATGAAAGATCTTGGTGACGCTTCTTTTGTATTAGGGATTTAGGTACATCGAGATCGTTCTCGAGGCATTCTTAGATTGTCAGAAAATTGCTATATCGATAAAGTACTTAAAATGTTTGGCATGCAAGACTGTAAATCAGGTGACACTCCTGCCGCTAAGGGAGACAAATTTAGTCTCAAACAATGTTTGCAAAATGATATTGAAGTTAAGGAAACAGAAGATTCCCTATGCATCAACTGTTGGGAGTCTTATGTATGATCAAGTTTGTACACGTCCAGACATAGCATTTATTGTTGGAATGCTAGGTAGATATTTGAGCGATCCTGGGATGGATCATTGGAAAGCAGCCAAAGGGTTATAAGATATTTGAATAGAAAAAGGATTGCATGCTCACATATGTCAGATCGGATCAGTTAGAGATCATAGGGTACTCCGATTCTGATTTTGCTAGATGCCAAGATAGTAGGAAATCCACATCAGGCTAGATCTATCTACTAGCTGGAGGAGCTATTTCCTAAAAGAGTGCCAAGCAGACACTTACAGCTTCTTCTACCATGACAGCAGAATTTATAGTATATTATGAGGCATCTAATCATGGAATATGGCTACGAAATTTTGTCACCGAGCTGCGCATTCTGAATGGCGAGAAAGACCACTAAAGTTATATTGTGACAATAACTCAATAGTTCTATATTTCAATAATAACATGAGTTCATCTAAATCAAAACACATTGAAATTAAATTTCTGATTGTGAAGGAAAGAGTAAAGAGTTGACAGATTTTCATAGAGCACATTGGAACAAACTCCATGATTGCGGCTTACTAAGGAATTAACACCCAAGGTCTTTCATGAGCACACTGCTCGTATGGGTGTTGTATATCATGAATATATCATGTTTTAGTGGGAGTTTATATGTTCATTGTTTTATGTTTTGGACACATTTGTGTATTTGGATATTATTTTGTACAGAAATAAAGTATTCATTCATTTCACTCTGTTATTATGTTCAGCATTGATCTCAATTAAGAAATAAGGTTGGACCAGTTGAAAATGAACATGTTTGGATCACATAACGTGTAATTTTCGTGCTACACTCTCATGATTGATCTATGTCATTTGGTTGTATGGGTGTACGTGACCATCGATGGATTTAGTCACGTTAAATGTGATGAAAATCGCTTTAATCCTATATTAATATGACTAATAGACGAGATTTTTTGGAAATACCCATAATAATGAAAATTTTGAGCTCATAAAGTTGTATACATTTGTAAGATTACACGTATGGCCCAGTGGAAAATTGTTGGAAAATTTCAACATATATGGGGCCACACGTAATATATTAAAATGTGTGGTGCTATTGTTTAAAGAATATTAGTCAATTAAAGTGATCCATTAAAGTAATTTTGACTAATGGGTATTAAATTTCATGAAAATATAGTGTAGAGACCGGAATGTTGTTTTAAATTGATGAGGGGTCAATTTGAAACAATTGAAAGATAATGACTATTCAGTTTTCATTATTTTATATGGTTATGGTCCCCAGTTGATAGTGTTCTTCAGATTCGCTGCATCCCCATCAACAGAGAGTGAAAATCAAGAGAATACCACCAATCAATTGGAAGATCGTAACTCATTCAGGCAAACAATCAAACAACATGGATCAAGGTATGTTTTCGCTATTAATCTTCTCTTGGTTTCAACATGGAGTATATTTATGCATCTGATTAGGGTTTGATAATGTTTTTGGTTGATAATCATTTTCATAAATCTCTAACATAATGGCTTATTAGCACAAAATGTCCTTAAGCTTGGCCTTTAGTGTGTAAAACGTCCATTCATTTCAAATTTTTATATTTTCACCCATATTTCCACATTTCATTGCAAAAACATCATTTTCCTCAATTTTCATCTATAAAAATCCGCGACATGACAAATATACACTCTTATTTAAATAAAACAAAAAGAAAAAAAAAACAATAAAGAACTAATTGCAACTATAGGCTCAAATTTTTCAAAATTACAAATGAATCTCAAACAAATAATTTAAAAAAAATAAAAAAAATTAGAGCTTGTTTGGGAGAAGAATTGATTTTGAATAGTGATATGATGGGAAATGTGTAGTTGAAAAAAAAGAAAAAATTATGATGAAAAATATTATTTTATTGAAAAATGTTGAGAATTGATTTACTGTAAAAAAATCTAATCCCCCCGCCCCTAACAGGGCCTTAGTATTAATATTTTTCCTTCACCATACCTATTAATCCCACACCACCCCCACCAACACTACCAGAACCTCCACCGCCGTGCCTGAGCTAAATACATGAATTGCATTTTTTCATCTCAATTCTCGATCACAAAATTCATCCATATTAAAAAATTCACAGAATGAATCCCAGAAATAAGAATCCAAAAAGCCAATAACAAGAACTATAACTGAATTCTTCATTCAAGACGAAGCAATCGTCTTGTAGCCGAATCGTCAAACACTTGGCGTGCACAATTGAAAAAAAGAAGGCACAGACAAAGATCTAGTAGAAGGAGACATGGAAAAAGCCGATCCAGCGTAAATATCCGCACCACCCCTTCCGGCTGCTGGTGGATTATCGGATGGATGTTCCTTACCGTATAAATCCGACATCGTCGGTGGATTATCGGATGGATTCACGCGCGACTTTAGAGCGGAGGCTAAATAGGCGGCGAGCCTCTATTCAGAAGTGCCTGTTACGTTGGCCACTTGACGAATGCGCGTGAAATTTCCAATGCAATTTTCGTCTTCCCTTCAGAGATAGCAACTGCAGCGTCGATCATGGACTGTTTGGGGCAAGGTAGCGGAGAAGCAGAAGTGAAGGCACATGATGAGGAGGAAGAAGTCGGAGATGGAGAAATGGGCTTCTAGGTCGAGTTTATCATATTTTGGATCGTATCAGACCGGTCACTGTTGGTCACCACAGACACCGCTTCATCTTCATCGCACAAGAGCTGTTTTTTCTACTCCTGTAACCGATTATTCACCATCTTTCTTATTTTTGTTTTTGTTTTTGGTTTTTAATTATTTGTTTGGGACTCATTTGTAATTTTTGAAAAATTTGAGCCTATAGTCGCAATTAGTTCTTTATTGTTTTCTTTTTTTATTTAAATAAGAGGGTATATTTGTCATTTCACATATTTTTATAGATAAAATTGATGAAAATTGATGAAAATGATGTTTTCCGTAATAAAATGTGGAAATAAGGGTGAAAATGAAAAAAAAGTGAAACGTAGGGATGTTTTGCACATTAAAGACTAAATGTATGAACGTTTTGTGCTAATAAGCCCTAACATAATACTGAAACATTAGTGAAATTTCAGGTTTTCTTTCACTCTTCTACTATTGTGAATTAGTAACAAATACAAATTATTTTATCCATCCTCAAGAATCATTGTATCGATCCTTTTGCTTTATGGAATATATGTAACAGCTTATTTTGGACCTCGTTATTCCTATTTTGAAGACTGAAATTCATTACACACGACTCCTTTTGCTCATACAAATAATACAATTATTACTCATGCTTGTGGTGGTATTATTGTTTTGTGCACTCTTCGATTCACCTGAGTAATCTCTGCTCGAGTACCTAATTATCACAACTTGAGTAACTGCTTGGTTATTTATGGGCATGCAAATCCACTGTGAATTCTGTCATTGGGTTTTTCAGTAATGGGCAGCTCAGTTTCGATGCGGTGGACTTGATGAAGTAAGAAGAGGGCTATTTGGATTCTCTCTATCCCCGCACATGCACGCCTCCTCTAACGAGGTAAATTTTGGTGCAGTTCAAATGTCTCGAGTCATATTTAGTGAACTAAAAATGTGATATGTTGTACAATTGTCGTAGAGTAGTTGTTAAATCCGATGTAAATTGAGCGTGAAATAAAAATGAAAGTTGTCAAATTGTAAATTGAACCCAAATGAGCGAGTTTATCAAGTGAAATTAGTTATAACTAGTTAAAGAAAAGAAATATATGTCAAAATTTGTCAAAGTTGTTGAGTTGATAAATTTTTTTGGTTAAAATTTGATAAATCCAGATAACACTGTAATTCTCTGGACATGTTCCAAGGGTCTATGAGTCTAGCTGTTGATAAATGGGGCCACATCGAGGTAGCCAAACCTTTGAAGTATTATGTCAAAGGGGATAACTGTTGGGTGACGGAGCTCGAAACAATGAATTCAATTGAAAATCTAGCATACAAATTTGTATTATGAGGGGTACCTCGGGTTTGACATCTATTTCCAAATTGACCATTGTCATCAACATTGCTCCTATTAGAGTTGATTGAGGTTTGTAGTGGAGCCTTCCCTTTGTCTAAAAGAACGGACGATGATGGTTCGACAACTATAAGTGGTCGCCCTCTTACTCGATTCCATCATCTCAGCCTTTGTCGCAATGTTAATGGCTTCTTTCAACATCCAAATATTTTGCAATCCAATTCTTTCTTGAGTAGTCACCTTCAAACCACTCCTTCAAAGCACTGGTATACCTCACTATCATCTGATTTTCTGATTCTGGCAGATTGTTCTTCTCTGCCAATCACATAAATTCGTTGGTATAGTTAATACTCTGCAACTGCCCTGTGTGCATCGCATGTACATACGATACAAAAGTAGTACTAAAACTTCGAGTCTTAAACAAACTCATAGCAATGAATACTACTCGTTTCGTCGTTCTCTTTCCGAAATGGTACTATGGACCCAAACAGGAGCTTGGCGCACCTGCACTATTGCCTCTTTTCCTTTTCGGTCGAATTCTTTTTCAATACATTCAACCATCTGTTCTACATCATTGGGTTACTGTGCACGTGTGACGTGTCAACCACCAAAATCGACTAAAGTCGTGTTTAACGAATGACAACTTTGTTAGTGGATGGAGTTAACTGAATTTTGACATTTGGCATCTTGCTAGCCGTTTGATTGCTTTCAGGATGTTTTCAATGGTTAAATCCCCCTCTTGACTTTTGGCATTTCATTATTCTTAATAATATGGCTTTAGTTTTTGAGAGAGAAAAACAACCCTTCGCCTAGGTTTCATCTTCTAGTCTGGAAACTCTAATTTGAAACTGAGATCTTCAAATCTGTTTTTGATTCTACTAGTGTTTTCTGACTGAAAATTTTAATGGTTGAGTGTTATTGTGTTGTACATATCAGATTTGTAGTTTGTGTGAGTTATTGGATGACTTGGCTGTTCGATTTGCAGTTTTTAAAAGATAAGTCCATTTGTGGCTAGATCTTTTGTATTCTTGAATTATTGTAAACCTTGGTTGCCATTTTGACAATTTTTAGTGAACTCAACACGGGACTAGGTATTAGAAGCGGTCATCGACCGGGCTTCAGCCAAAACAATTTCTTCTGTTTCCGCAAGTTTTACTTTCTGTAATTTTTAGAATCATGTAATTGATCGTTTATATTTGTATTTTTGGACATTTCAAACAATCTCTCCCTCCATGATCGAGTATGAGCTGATAAATGTTGTCGAAGAATCTTGAAAGTGCTAACTCTGTTTATTTTGATCCCATTAGAGTACTCGTCACTCTCTGGCCATCGGGTTTTGGTATACGGATCTTGTTGAATTAATTCGTTCTCTCCTGTGAAGGTACTAATCAAAATTCGCAGCTTATTAAATACAATCGCTATATATAATAAACAAATAGAGAGTTTATAATTCTCCAATTAAGATGTATATTATTGCATATTCTTCCCCCATTTTATGTTCCACAAATCAATTGCTCGACTGAATGGAATTTCAAACAGACAAAAAGAAGTTACCATAGAAATTTTTTATTTCCTGTGTATATCAGAAAGATATATGTTGCGAACAGTGGCTCTAGGACCTTAATGCCTTGTGCTGCTTCTACTTCTGCCCATCTTCCCGATTACGTTATGAAACAGGGGAACACAAAGTCCTTGAGGATTGTCGTGGCCCTGGAATTCATCTTGGTCGGACCGCGTAACGGATAAGTTCCCATACTGTTGGTTGAGGATTGTATTTGGGTAGTACGAGTTTCCTATATTCCTTGGTTGAATTCCAATCAACCGGCCTAGGGACACACTCCGGTCTGGGAAGAACGATGCTGTCGACTAGAATATCACAACACCAGCAACATGTTTAGCTTATAAAATGCTGTCTGAACATGAATAGTGTTTCATGTTAAATAACAAGAAAATGATTGAATTAGACATTACCTCAGTATCAAGATTGGAAGATGAGAATGAAGAGAAACTGGATGAACGTATTGGGCGAGAGGTCTCGGCCACTCTAAATCTCACGTTCATGTTTCCTAGACCAAGTGGCCATCCACTAGGGATCTCGTCTCCCTGAGGCAACCAGGATTGACTTAAAATAGTCCCTTATGCCAAATATGTCATTAGTCTGTCACATTACTAATTTCTTAACTTGAAATCCATTTTTCTTTACTCATTAAAGTCGATAACATGAGCTTGTCCATGTAATTATTTGACCACAAATATACTCTTCGAAAGATCTTTTACTTCCGCACTTTGCTGGGAAAAATGATTTATTTTAGAAACTGTTTTATATTATAAATTAAAACCAATAAGGCAAGAAAATAACTACAAATCAGAAAAGGTACAAAAATTTTAAAAAAAATCAGATTTTCAGTTGGATGATCCATGGCTTCTTACAGCCTTTATTCAAGAGTTATTACAGACGAAGACATGAACACGTTCTTCAAAGTGAATCTGGGAAAAGAATCACAGAAATTGAGGATAAATAAATTTATACATACCTCCATAACCATGGTGTTGCAAGGGAGATTGATTTCTGGGGATGATCAGAGGATCATCCTAGAAAAATTAGAGGATGGTAAGAAGTGGAACAAGGAAAAGTCTCTTAGAATCACCCTATATTGACATCAAGTCTGTGTACCTTGCTTGTGGTTTGTGCTTATTTTCCTATAATCAGAGCAGTTTAATGTTAGTTAAAAGCCAATAAGTTTTATGTTTTATATAATCCAAAAATGCTATGTGGATTCTATGGAAATTTAGGGGTTAGGTGTTGGGTCTCTTTCAATAAGAAATTACTTGCAATCAAGGGCATTAATCTTGAAAGGATGTAGTTGGACCTCATTAAAGAAATTTTTTTCTTTTTAAATTGACTCATAAAAGTCTAATTTAAATAGTGAGTTAATTATGTAAAAATAAGTAGAAATTCTAAGTAGGTAGTGAATGTTATCAATGAAGATGTCATTGTTCATCACCTACCTCATTTAAGTGCTGCATCTGCATCGCTGGAATCGTACAATCATTTTCTCTATATTTTTTACTTGCTTTTCTCCCAAAAAAAACCATACATGTAAGGATTTTTCTACTTTACCAGGCTTCCCCTCACAATGAGGTGGGTTCGATGCGGACCCACCTCTATAAAAAAACCTCCCAAAAATGTACCCACCCCACCCAATGTGAGAGAGCCGGGTACCGGTCTGTGAACCAAAGCCTGGTACTCAAGCTTGGCTCTACATGTAAATATAATAAATCATCCAATTTTCGTAATGGATTTGGGAGAATATGAAATTGTTTTTTTTTTCCCTGAATATATAATCAATAAGGTTTCAGCAATTTCTTTTTTCAATCAAGCAATATGTCATCTTTTGCATTATTGTTTACATTATGTCACTTGACAACGCACCATTGAACAGTTTAAAAATACATATTTTCTGCTCACAATATTTTGAAAACTAAGGGGATGTCAAATTTAATGCAAAGAAATAAATGTATATTTAGCATTATTTTTTTATTTTTGGTTTCTTTAATAATATTAAGTGATATACAACGACGACCCCTTGACAATCAGACACTAAATCACATTCATTGTGGGTTGGACTTGGAAATCCAATTTGACCAAAAATAGTCCGGTCTTGGAGTCCTACCGACACCCTCAACCTAAATTCCAGCCTCAAAACCCAACTAGTACTATGACATTACAAACGTGCTAGTAAATTTGTACCTTTTTTTAATAATGTCTTGTTTAATTTAATATATCAAATATAATTCGTAAAACTTTTAAATATCTGAAATCTTGGACTATGCCTTTCGTCTAATTGTCTTATGCAGCATCTTGGATCGAAAAAAGAGGAAACACTTATTTTAATAAAAAGTGGTTCAATTCATCAATCAAAATTAGATGAGTGATAGGTGAGAATTCTTCCAAAGTCGAGAGTTTGGTACGTGAATTCAATCAATTATTTTCTTTATCACAGTTAGGCTATGAAGGAAAGTAGTCATATTTTTTTTGACAATCTCTCTCTCTCTCTCTCTCTCTCTCTCTCTCTCTCTCTCTCTCTCTCTCTCTCTCTCTCTCTCTCTCTCTCTCTCTCTCTCTCTCTCTCTCTCTCTCTCTCAGAGCATATAAGCTATTTTTCCCACCCATGTTCGGCTATTATTTATAAACGATCAAATCATTTTTTCTTTACATATTTTATGAAATCCACAAGTGCTACATCTATTTATTTATAATTTAAATTGTTCATAAACTCTCAAACATGAATTAGAAGGAATATAGATTAATTCAACGAATAAAAAGGTTTCTTTTGTCGATATTTATTTATAATTTAAATTGTTCATAAACAACTCTCAAACATGAATTAGAAGGAATATAGATTAATTCAACGAATAAAAAGGTTTCTTTTGTCGATATTTATTTATTGCTAGCACTCATTTCCATATTTGATAGATCTATGCATTCAATGGTTATTATAGAAAGGATTGGAAGAAGGGTACATTTATATTGCCACTACAAATTACATTACATTATAATTAATACACCACAATAATTTTACTATTATAGCCGTAGTTCAACTATATATAATAATAAGAAAAACTAATATTATGATGTAAACCGAACCAAAAAAGAAAAAAAGATTTTCAATTCCACCCCATACCTTAAAACGCTACCCAAGTGGTCGAAACACGCAAAATCACAAAGTTACAACCGTCGTCGCATTCTCATCCACCTACCACTACCACACTCGAAATTGAGCCTCTCGTCACCCTCACCCAGGGGCGGAGGGGAGGGGGGTCCAGGACCCCCCCAATTTTTTGGAAATTTTTTTTTATTATTATTTTTTTAATTTTTTGGCCTCAATTTTTTTTTTAATCTCCTAATCCAGCCTATTCAATTGTTTGTGAAGTTGTATTGTTTATCAATTATGAGTGAAAGAGTTTCATCAATCCTCAGACTCGGTGATAGAGTAATATTTCAAAAGATTAGTAGTTTCTTTTATATGTTTTTTGATTTTTTTGTGATGTTTTCGTACATTAATTTATGTTCATTTATTTTATTTCTCTATCACAAAGTACCAACTTTCCTCATTTTAACAGATAATGTTTCAAAAAAAAATTTCGGGGTCGCTGCCCCCGAACCCCCGTGAGCCCCTACCCCTTCAACTCTGGGACCCCCCTAATTTGAAGGGTTGGCTCCGCCCCTGCCCTCACCACCTATTCGCATACAGCAAAGGCAAAGGAAGACAAACACATTTGTCCCACACCAACCGTCAAACACACCATCACTAGACCTTGTACACATTGATCCACCGCAGAATAGATTCCATCATATTTAGATAATGTTGAGTATTCAACTACGACGTAAAAAATGCAGATTATTTTTTATGAGTTTGGAGGAATTTTATAAAATAAGCATTTGGAACAGTGTTTTTATAATTTATTGAAGAGGAGTACTTTATTTAGGGCACTTGTGACAAAAAAAATTCATAAAGTTTTACTAAATTTTGTTAAAAATTGATGATTAAAAAGTTGATAAAATATGTGAATGTCGTTGAATGTTTGGTTAGAAATTAAAGTTTGATATGTGAATTTAAATCGAACTATCTTAAATATTTGGTTTGTCGTTAGTCCAACCCAACAAGGAATAGCTAGCAAGAAACCCACTGCCTACTCGATGAAGCAAACCAGTCCGAGTCTTATCTGCCCCAACCAAACCCACCAAAAATCTCGGAAGTTCCCAAAAATTCTTGGTCCGCCAGACTCTTCTCTACCTCTCAATTTCTCTTCTGTCTGTCTGTCTGTCTGTCCTCGTCAAATACAAATAAACAATAATTCCAGAAAGCAAACTATTATGGGTTTGGATTAGTATAGCATATAGCGGGTGGATAAGAATGCGACGGATGACGATTTGAAGAAAGCTTATAAAAAACTGGCCATGAAATTGCATCCTGACAAGAATCCAAACAAGAAGAAAGAAGCAGAGGCCAAATTCAAACAGATTTCTGAAGCCTACGAGGTACCTACCTAACCTAATAATATGGTCTATAAGAAGAGTTCTCAAGATATGAAGTTTTGATGGCTAGACCCCATTTTGTATAAGGGCAAACTGGTCATTTGACGTCATTTTGATCAAAAAGTTTAGGCCCACCTCCCCTGACACTTATTGTTACATTTTTTCTACACTTATTGTCAAAAAGATTATTTTTTTGTGAGAATCCTGCAGAATTTTGTTTATTTAATTCGGTTTTATCATCCCGGTGATGTAAAAAATGTTATATCGACTAAAGTTGGTTTGTATTGGTCTGTATTTCTTTGAATGATCGATCTACTTTTTATCACTTTATTGCCAAATTTGGGAATTCAGTTGCGGATACTTGATCATTTCAAATTCTGTTGAATTTTATCTTCAATAAGCTGTATTTATCTGTGTATTGTTATCATTAGAGGTAATACATGTTAGAACAAAAAATTCAGAAAGAATGGGAGAAAGAGAACAAATGTAGCAGCAAGAAACACAAAAACTGGAAATAAGACTTGACTCAAACATATTTGCCCCCCCTCTGGAATTGATTTTGATTTTGGTGCTCAAAGGGACCCGTGAAAAATGGTTTGTAGGATTGAACAACTCTCGAAAAAGAAAAATACTAAAGTACTTGTGTTTTTCTCCAAAACTTGAAGAACATTTGAAGGTTGAATATGTATGTAAGAATTGGGAAAAATTCTTTCAAAAATGAAATGAATTATGAATTCTTGTGTTCAGAAATGGAAAACTATCACCTATTTTTCCATCAATACACCATGAAAAGGCTCCAATCACTCTTGAAAGTTGAGAACTTTTCATGAAAAGATGCCATTAAATCAACTCGTGAAACCAACCTAACGGCTAGTAATTTCACAAGCCATGTGCACGCATGGTAGTGAGCCATGCGTGCACATGGTTCACCTAGTTTGGCTTCTGCCTCTACAGCGCATGGCCTTAATCTGATGTGTGCTCATGGGCTAACATTATAGTCCCAAATTCCCATGGTTGATTTTAATCGATGTTCGATCTTTTTTCTCTCTCTTTTTTTTTTCCAATTCTTTTGTCTATGATTTTGAATGCAACGGATGCGATGGAAATATTTATCAATGATTTGTGTTTATCTATGTATTATTATGGATGAAATATACTTAAAAATGAAATCTTTGGTTTTCGAGTCCATTTAGAGGGATGGGTGTTGGTAGTAGCATGAGGAGCGGTGGTACTAGGTTTTCTAGTTCAATGTTCGGTGGTGACGATATATTTAGTTCATTCGGAGAGGGTACACCAACGGATTCAGCCACGCGGAAGGCACCACCAATCGAACAAACATTGCCTTGTAGCCTGGAAGAGCTCTACAAGGGAACCACAAAGAGGATGAAGATCTCCGGAGAAATAGCTGATGCCAGTTGGTACTTGCTTCTGATTAAAGGTGCTTTTAAGCTTAAACTGACATTCTTTATTGGATGTATACTTGCTAATCTCTTGTGGGTTTTGTTTATTTATTGGATCTCTAACTGCAATCGTTCTTCTTGAACAGGAAGACATTACCAGTAGAAGAGACTCTTACCATTGATATAAAACCTGGTTGGAAGAAGGGGACAAAGATCACATTCCAGGAGAAAGGAAATAAACAACCAAATGTTATTCCTGCTGATCAATATTTATAGTTGACGAGCAGCCACATAGCGTATTCACGAGGGAAGGTAATGATCTCGTTGTTGTGCAGAAAATATCACTTGCCGAAGCAATAACAGGATACACAGTCCATCTCACGGCACTGGACGGGAGGACCTTGACTATACCCATCAACAACGTTATTCATCCCAACTATGAAGAGGTTGCGCCCAAAGAAGGAAACCCCATTCCAAAAGAACCCTCAAAAAGGGGAAATCAATTCAACATAAAGTTCCCGACTGGGTTGACAACTGAGCAGAAATCCGGTATCAAGAAACTACTTGCCCCTTAATCCAAGTAGTAACTCTTTGCTAGTTGTGGCGACGTTTTATTGGAAATATACCATTTTTTGTTTTTTATTTTGTTTTGTCTGAATCAGGAGAATTGCATTCTAAGAATGATATTGTCATTGCAAGTGTCCCTTAAAATGCCTTGTTCTGAAGAAGACTACACAAATAAGATTGCCAATAAATATTGCTCGTAATCTTATGCTGGAAATATTAGTTAGCTAAAGGTCTCTCTCTCATTAATTCCCAGTTACACAAAGCAGAATCTTGATTCTCATATAAACTGATAGTATTGTAACATCAGCTTCTATCCAGCTTTAGTTTTGAATTACTTTGGCACTAATGGTGTACTTGTTGGGATTGACCAAAATAATTATGGAATAAAGAATTCTTGTTTGACAAGAAAAGGAAAAAAAAGTGGTCAAGTTAAATTATGAGTATTTTTCTTTATGGAAATATTACCAAGTAGAAAAGGAAAAGGATATTTTTGGTATTATTATATAAGGAAAATAATTAAGAGAGTTCAATTGTAATTAGGTAACTTTTTGGCATAATTTATGGCTATATATACAATTGAAGTTGACGTGAAAAGAGGAGAAAAAGAAACAGAGAGAGAGAGAGAAGAATTCTGAGACGTGAAAAAGTGAGGAGAAATAGAGAGAAATATTGTGTACATGTGAGAGAGAGTATACAAAGGAAGAAAACACGTTTGTTGTTCTTTCTTTGTGTAGGGAGAAGTTGTGAGGGTGAGAAAAATATTGTAACGAATGATTTATTTTTCTTATCAATAAAAGTGTTCTTCTCCTGTGGTTGTCGTGATCGGTGAGCCACGTTAAATTCTTTGTTTTCTCTTTTGTCCAATTATTTCGTGTTTTGTGTTTCCGCTGCGTTTGGTTGATTTGGGTGGGAAAGTTGATTTTTTTCCCAACAGTACTATACTTTATTGCCTTCAGCTCGACCTCAAGCACAAGCTGCATCACATTACCATAGAATGAAGATTACATAATTACATAAGATATTAAGAGCCTGTTTGGTAACAATTCTCCTTTTCTACAGTAAATCACTTCTCATTTTCAACCACACATTCTTCAATAAAATAATATTTTCCATCACATCAATACTTTTTTCTTCTTTTTCAACCACACATTTCCCATCATATCACTATTCAAAAATCAATTTTTCTCCTAAAAATTCCTACCAAACACACTCTAAGAAAGAGGAGTTACTTCCTTTCATTAACAACAGAAGGCCTCTAATTTGACTCCGTTCCTTTTAATATTTCACGAGACCAGCTGCATCTTCAAAGAATGTTAAAAAAAATCCAAAAGAATGCCAAAGATACAGTTAAGACTATTGCACTGTGATGGAAGTTCCATAATTTGACTCACCCAAAGATTGTAGCCTCGGTCACTATATTCTCCATCGCTATTCCTATCAGAATCATAAGCATTCATCGCCAGATCTTCCTCCATATTTTTGCCATCCTCATCATCATAGCCATTGTTTTCATCAATTTCATTTGCATCCTCATTGCTCGTTTCCACCATCTTGTTCTCTCTGTTAGGGACAACGTCATCCTGAGTTAATGTCTTTCCTAGTCTCATCTTATGCCTGCCAGATTCTAATATAGAACCAGCAATTCTTTTCTGACTTCCCATGTTGCCAGCCACTTCCTGGCCTACGAGCCATCTGCCTATCCCCTGAGCTGCTCCAAGTATAACGCAGATCATCCCAGTTTTCCTCTTTTATAGGTCCATGTCGATCAAATCTTGTATCCTTTATGCAAGGATATACTTCAACATCTGCACGCAACAAGGAATAGGAGCTAGACGAGATCTTACTTCAAAGATAGGAGCTAGACGAGATCTTCGTACTCATCAATCAATGCTTTAATATATAATAATGTGAATTATAAGACAATATAATGCTTCCACATATGGCAAAATAAAAGGACAGACACATCATAACAAACAAACTATTCAAGCGCTAGTGCGCGAGAAGAGACAAGTGGAATAGGTTCCATTTTCTCTACATCGTGTGGTTCAGCCTTCTGTTGTTTAACATAGGAAACAGAGGCATCCAACTCCAAAAGCTTAAGAGCCACAGCAGCAGTAGTTTGTGGAATTCAAGGAAGTTGGGGAAAGGATCCGGGATGGGCAAATTCATGATAAGCACCTCTTGATCACGAGGCACAGTAACCCAACAGTTCTTCAGTTGTCTCAAAATCTGCTGACAGATAATCACGTTTTACGGGAACCTCGATCTGAGTTAGAATCTGCAACAATTTGGAAAATACTTGTAAGTTTAGTTATCATCTAGATTAAGTTTTCTGCCTGCATGTGCAATTACTATGTACGAATTTCCACTATTATAGTCAGTAAAGATCAATAAGAAACTTGTGTCGTAGCAAGTGCAAGTTCAGTGAATCTATGTAAATTGGTTATATCAGTTTGGAATACATACATTTCATGAATATGAAATAAGTTGAAGAGCAGTATCATGCACCAACACGCTACTAGTTCAAAAGTTGTCGGGAACATTCCTTATAGCCTTGTTTGAGCCACCTTTTTGTATAATGAGAATGAAAAATATAGCTGTTATTGGGGTCCACACAAGAGATAGAAAATTTGAATTTAAATGTTGATGTGATGGATAACGGTCATATTTTTCATTTTAATGAGAAAATAAAGTGGTCCAAGGGGGGTATAACTAAAACATTTCATCAGAAACTCTGTTATACTTTCAGGTAATTATAAAAATCTCCAGTCCAATCCATCAGTCATTTTCGAGGCCCAAGGAAGCTGATGCTTCTCAAAGTTTAATGCATTAAGCATAAACAAAAGGATTATGCTGTTTGTACAATGTTTTTTTCAAACTGTCCAATGACAAAGTTTAATGCATTAAGCAAAAATCTTATTAATTTTAGGTAATGGATCAGAAAGTAAGATTTGTCCCCTAAATTGAGAGGAGTCATTTAGCCCCATAAGAAAGGACATTATATATTCCATCTGATAATGCTCATTCAATTGCTTCACGCCATCACAAGTAGATTTCCGACAGCTGCAATTGGGACGATAATTACTAAGTTCTTCCCAAATCGTCTTGAGTTTAGTAAAGTACACACTCACGGTGTCATTATTTTGAGATAAATTCATCACCTCCTTTCTCAATTGAAAAATGCGAGGTCCATTTTTCTGCTGGAACTTGTCCTTCAAATCATTCCAAATTTCATACG
Source organism: Fraxinus americana (assembly GCA_035079005.1). Classification (NCBI taxonomy): domain Eukaryota; kingdom Viridiplantae; phylum Streptophyta; class Magnoliopsida; order Lamiales; family Oleaceae; genus Fraxinus; species Fraxinus americana. Next base: position 3,863,149 of record CM068713.1, on the reverse strand, counting down.
CGGAAGTAGCATAGATTACACTAGCTGAGATGTCTTTCTAAATAGAGTTCAGAATCCAAGAGATAACTATATTGTTATTTCTAATCCATGATTCATTAGATCTGATTCACTACCTTCAGGTCTGGATATTGAGCCATCGACAAAACTCAATTTGTTCTTCGTTGACAGTGCTATAATCATCGCACGACTCCAGGAGGCGTAGTTATCTCCAGTGAGCTACTAAGACACTAGGATCATGCCTGGACTATCTGAATGATGGAGAAAAAAATGGACTAGCAGGATCATCAAAATTAGATTTCACGACCTACTTTGCTTCATATTGATTCTCGGGCTCCATTGGTATGATCGAATGAAGTAATGGATTAAATTAAAAATCAAATAAGGAATGAATTAGTTATGCTCTGACACCATATCAGAATCGAGAGAGAGGAGAAGAAGAGAATTGAAATTCTATTCAATTGAATTTGAAGCTTACAGCTGCATATAAATAAGCAAAAGAAAATGACGCCAAAACTAACTGATATGAATTATAATTACAAGAAAAATGTAAAGGAAAATACAGAAAATATCAGAAGAATCTCGAAGCATCTAGAATTAGAATTTGAAGGCTTGAACTAATTCTGACACCAATCATTGCACATAAGTATAAATGAATATAAAAACGAATACATTAGATTAAATACATTAAATAATCAAATAAAGGAAAAATATAAATAGGGAGAATTGTCAAAAATTTATAAAGAACGCTTATGTTATCTACATTTTATTTTTTAATGGATTAAAATGGAAAATGATCAAGTTTTTTATTATTTTGACAATATTGTAATATTTACTTTCAAATAAGAAACTTTTATTTAGTTAAATTTAAGGAAAAAAAAAATACTTTAATCAAACATATTTTAGAAAACAAACATACTAGAGTGGAGTAAAAAATTGAAGTTCTGATTATTACCAGCTTATCTACCACTAATCAATTAGGGCCTGTTTGATTTGCATTTAATTTCATGGAACTTGGAAATAGATTTCCATTTTCTTGGTTTTAGCTTGTTTGATGAACACAATTTTCTAGGTCCATTGTTTTCTTGATTCCTGCTTCACGCGCCTTATTTCCTTTTAACTGGTGAAATCATTTTCTCAATTATTTGGCGGGAAAATGGAATTTCAACTTTTTTTTTTTTTTAATAGAAACAAGTTTCATAACTAATTGTAAAAAAAAAAAATCATTTTAATGGGCAATTTCCATGTAAAACAAATCCAGACGAACACTAAATTTTGATGAAAAAATGATTTTTTAGGAAATATTTTTTTTTTGTTACTTTTTGGTAATGGAAACAAATCTTATAACCAATTATGAAAAAAATTATCACTTAATGGACAATTTTCATGTAAAACAAAGTCAGAAGAATACAAAAAGATCCAAAATTTTAAAATTTTTTAGGTGGAAAATTATCACAATCAAACACACTTAATTAACAATTCCCTGGAAAATAATTTCTAGACAATTACTTTCTCTGGAATTCATTTTCTTTCCACTCATTTTCCACAATTACAATCAAACGGACCCTTGGGTTGTGTTTGATAGGTTGCTTTTTCCCTAAAAAATGGAAAAAGTTTTCCAATTCCACCTTTTTGTTGTGTTTGATAGGTTGTTTTTTTTTTTTTTCCCCTAAAATTGATTTTCACGCCCCCATTTTTCATGCGTGAAAGGAATTTGTTTTCCTTTGATTTGGTTGGTTTTTCATTTTCCAGCTTTCCTTTTTTTTGCTTTTTTTTTTATTTGGCAATCGAAAAAAAATCTAGATATAATGGTAAAAAAAATTCTCACTTTTATTGACAATTTTCATGTAAAACAAAATCAAACGAATGATATTCAGTATGGTAAAAAAATAAATTCAGTTTTTTTTTAACAATTGGAACAAATTCTAGACCCAATGGTAGAAAAAAATATCACTTTAATGGACAATTTTCATGAAAAATGAAGTCAAACGGATATCAAACTTTTAACACTTTCTAAGTGGAAAATTATACCAATCAAACACAATTAATTATAATTCTCAGTAAAACAATTTCTAGGCAATTCAATTCCCTGGAATTCATTTTCTTTTCACTCATTTTCCACTTTTACAATCAAACGGACCCTTAATGTTTTTCCTCCTAGTTGGGCCCTATTTCAATACGATAGAAACATGGAAAAAATTCATGGGTCAGGTATTATCTTTCACGAAATCACAAATCAGGCCCGATGGTTTAGATTTTCAAAAATTAGGTTTTTTCACGATTTAATTAATTCTATTTAACAACTAATCTAATAATATTATTTCCTTAATTTAAGCATACAGTTAAAATTTCCTAATATAACAAAACACCTCCCTAATTACAGATTATGCTTCATCCCCAGACTGATTCCAAATCTGGACAAAATTGACGACAGATTAAACGAGATATCCGATCACAAATCAGATTCCGTCGTCGCCGGTCAGATATCAGTGGTTTTGCTGGCTCCTAATTGCACCTATGTGACGCTTGTGGATACTGTAATGACAGAGTTCAATTTGGATCTTAATTGCACCTATCCAGCATTTTAATGTGCGTGAAATAATAATTGAAATGAGAAATATTTGTTCGGATTATTTCGAGTTGGATAGTTAATTATGCATAAAGTCAAACTGTGACCCTCAGATTGCAATGCGTGACATGTACTTAGACCTGTGACTTGTGAAACTCGTTTGTGTCACCAGTTTAATGTTCACTGTAGTATGCAAAAAATCTCCACTTAATTGAAAACCCGTGTTACCAGTTCACTACTATCTGTGACCACCACAAAGGAATCTGTAAACATATAGTAAGACCCTGTGACCTTTGACCTGATGTAACATTATGTGAATAATAGTATTACTGTGACCTACGTACTCCAAAAATATTACCACGTGTGACCCTGTATAAATCTTCTATTACAGTCTGTGACATGTATTGCCAAACAATTCCATATAGTGTTATCTGTGACCTGATGTAACATTATACGAATAATAGTATTCCTGTGACCCTACATATTCAAAAATATTGTCACGTGTGACCCTGTAGAAATCCATATAATGTTCTCTGTGACTTCATGTAGCATTATGTAACTGCTAGTATTCCTGTGACCTACGTACTCCAAACATATTATCACATGTGACCTTGTAGAAATATTCTAACTGTGACCATCATAAACCTGTGTGACCAAAGCAATTTTCACTGTGACCATCAGATTGCAATGTGTGATATATGGAATGACATGTGACCATCAGATTGCAATTTACACAGCTGCAAATAACATGTAAATTAAACACATTCCTGCTCATAATGAAAATGGTCCCAATTATTATCGAAAATTCAATGTACATTTGTCCCATTCACAAAAACTACCGCAAATCGAAACAGACAATCAGAAACTTTACAGAGTTTGTTCATCGTTTGAAACTTAAAAAAAAAAAATACGGCCATCACTCAATGAGAATCTCATCCCTTTTTTTTTTGCTTCCCCATCTTTGTAGTCTTGTATATGCCTCGACGTTTAAACATACGTGTTGTTATGTCCAGCTTTGTTCTCCCCTCATCAAATTTGTTCGGTATCGAATCCTTATCGTCATGTAGCAAATACTCAGCATATTTGGAGTATGCACCTTTCTGAGCAGAAAGTATTGAATCAACTGTGGCTGTAGGGCTATGTCATAGCAGTCCATAAAATGCCCAAAGCATATTCCCCTGAGTATTCTTCGCTGTGCTTCGTTCAGATATCTCTTCAGGTTGGTGATAACACTCTTTGTCATGGACGTAATCTTGCCAGGAAACCATTTTTTGTTGCGGTAGAATGAATTTCCTAAGCTATAGCAAATGAGTTTATGTCAAGTCACAGATGCAAATTAACAGAGGTCACAAGTATAAATCACATAATATTATCAGGTCACATCCGCGCATAAGCATATAACATGTTACGAAATTAGGTCTCAGATACGGTATAAACTCCATGACATGTGTCAGGTAGGTCACATTTTCATTACTCTCTCTGTCACATTCACTTCCAAACTGCACTTCCACCATAAAAACCCCCAAATTTCAATACTACTTCTAAATCAGATATCAGGTCACAAATGAAATACATAACAAAAGACGAATTTACCACTCCACTCAGAACTACAACAAGAGTTTATGTCCAGTCATAGATGCAAATTCACTTCCAAAATACACCTCCAAAAAAAATGAAATAAACAAACAAAAAAAAAAAAAAAACAGATACGAAATTAAAAAAATAAAATATTGACCATACGAAATTAGTGTCATCGTAGTAAAGGAAGGGAAGTTTTTATACCATTTTATCACATGATAATTGTCCAGTGCTAGAGAAACTTATATTCCAGATTGATAATAAGTAGTGTTCTACTATATTCTATGACCCTGTAGAAATCCATATAGTGTTCTCTGTGACCTCATATAACATTATGTAACCACTAGTATTCCTGTGACCTACATACTTCAAAAATATTATCACATGTGACCCTGTAGAAATCTTCTACTACAGTCTGTGACCCTGTAGAAATCCATATAGTGTTCTCTGTGACCTCATATAACATTATGTAACTACTTGTGAATATGCTGGAAAGTAGATGACCCAGGAAGGTAGAAAATTTTCAACATCATTTCCAAAAGTATCATGGGCAAGGTTTGGCTCACCCTTTTGCAAAATAGCTTCATTTAGGGACTCATAAGACTCAAGATCAGGCAAAAAATCTATTCTCAGCATCAAGACCAAGAGCTTGTGCCCAGCTACACAGGTTCCTTCCTTGCAAGGCCCCAAGATCAAAGTTTTATAAGCTATAGGATTCAGTTTTAATAACAGCGTCATTCCTAAGTCCTAATCAAACTTCAAAGTTCATTCAAAAATCAAAATGTACACAGATTGACAGATAACAGATCAACAAAACTCTCATCCAAAATCGCAACTTCTCCAACATCAAAATTCAAAATCCCTAAAAAAAAATCAGTAGGCACTGCCGGAACTTACCTCGTCAGACGGGAGAGATGAGAAGCGAGACGTGAGGGTTTTGATTTTGAAGGAAGTCTTTTTCCTTTCTTATTTAAAAAAAAAAATAAATAAAAATCTCCCCACTAGACCCCACTGTAGATCCGCCTTGCTGCTGAATGAGTTCTCATAGACAATATTGAATGCACCCGAGATTGGGTGGAGAAGTTTTCTGAAAGTGGTGGAGAGAGGGCGCGAGGAATGTGGAGATGAAATGGTGAACGAAAGAAAGTAGGACTCGATTAGATATGGAAGTTGAGATATTAACCATTTTGAAACCCACAATTAACAGGATACGCGCGTCATTTAATTAAAAAATTAATTGTTTAATTAAAATGATAAAAACCTGAGAAATGAAAAAAAAAAGGTGAAAACCTGACTTTTTAAAATGTTAAAGAAAAGGCCCGGTTTCATGTAATTTCCACTAGAAACATCACATGATTTGGGCTACTCAATTAGTTTTGTCACTTTCATGGGCCCAATTCTTTCTTATCTCATTCTTGCAACTTGCAAGCCAATCTTTCTCAAAAATCAAACCAAAATGAGATATTTATCATTAAAAGGAAAATTGTAATGGTTATTATTATTATTATTATTATTATTATTATTATTATTATTATTATTATTATTTCTCGATCAAAGTCAAGAAAATTAACGGAAACAAGGTTCCATAAAACTCGTGTCAATGCATTTAGCTGAATGGCCCTCGAAAAATAATGAAAATAATTCATTGCCTGATATATATTCTTTGATTGATTTCATATATTTTACTAAACAGTTTCATTGAATCTTAAATTTAGATTTACTAACAATAATAATAAATTCTAGGAGATGAATTGAACGCATAATTCAATGCTCATCACTATGGAATTATATGACTTTCGCCTAAATTTCTTAAAATTATAATTTCCATTTTGTTCCATTCCAACAATTTAATTACTTTAAATCATGAACAAAAAATAATATTTTTTCTCTTTTTTAATATCTTAATTAATTAAAATTTTAATTTAATGTGATTTTAAAATGACAATAATTTTGGAATCATTTATTAAAACTTTACTACATATTTGTATAGTAGATAAAATAATTATTCTCCCAAATTTTGCACTTGCTATTTTATTTGTGTGTTTTATTTTCTTTATTCGTAACTTATAGCCGCTACTTGTCATCCACTTTTTCAAAATTTTTTTTTTCTCAAACTCATTTCAACCACACATTCACACAATAAAATATTCTGTACGTAAATTTAAAAAAAAAATTGTACTTTTTAATTACACATTCTCAAAAAAATTACTATTGTAAAACTTTTTTTTTTTCTAAAAAAAAAATCTTTTTAACGGCTACCAAATAAAGGCGTCATTTAGCAAAAGTCAAAGTCAAATTTTAATTTTAATAATGCATTTACACATTCATTAATTATTCACACATTTCATGTGACTCCATATACTCCTTACACTGTACTCTCCTTATAATGAAATCCAAACACATAAGAAAATCACACATTCCAAAGATTTCAAAAAATAAGCTCTATAAGAACACACATATCTTAAATTTTATATATGTCCCAGTCTGGTGGGAATTAAAATCAAATTTTATTTAAATTTTGATAGAAGTTGATAAAATAAGTGGTTAAAACGTTGTCAGATTCATAAAATATGTGATTGAAATTAATTGATGACTTTGATTTAAATTAAAATCTAGGTCCCTATTTGGTACAGATTAAAATCTAGATTTCAATTATATATTTTATAGATTTCACTATTTTTCAACCAAACATTTCATCAATTTCTATTAAAATCCACTAATAATTTGATTCTAATCCCACGAAAGAAAGAAGTTTGAAAACACAGTTTCTGTGAATCCTCGTCCATACGCTAAAGTAAACCCTAATAAAAAGCTTCATCAGCAAGATTTCTGTTGCTTAGCTTATCTGAGAAGTTAAATAAATACATACATGAATTGAGTAGACAACCAATAATATCCACTACCTTGTCGGCTGGTTTACATTTAATATTTCAAGGGAAGAATTTGTCTACTCCCGTCTCCTTCTCGGTACCTTACAACTGCCTGGATATGGACTAATCAACTCCAATCAAAAATCATTGCAATATTTGATGCTTTGAAGACTGCTCGAGAGAGAGAGAGAGAGAGAGTAATTTTTTTTTCCTTGTAAGGGTAAATTCTCGTGTGGTTTAAATATTAAAAAAAAAAAAAACGACAAAGTGCAATACTTTTTAACTATACTAGTAAAGTAATTTTTTAGGTTCTTAACTACATTTTGCACCGATCGAAGATAAAATTTATGGTAACCCCCGAGTTAAACAAAGAAGATTTTCTAGGTTGCATGACGATGATGAATATGACTAGAGCACATGAGATATAGATCTTTATCTTTTTTACCTTTTGACTCCATGTTCTGTATTGTATAATGATTGGGGTTAGGTCAAATTCTCCCCTCCTAAGCTTGTATCTAATTTTATTATGCAGATATAAAATTTTCTTGGGTTATCCCGAAGTCATTTTATGTTAAGCCACTGTTTGGATATTATTTTATTTTGCTAAAATTCTACTTTTCAAGAAACTATGATTGAAAATTGTGTAGTACTTATAAGTCTTACAAAATGTGTGACTTACATTAATATTAATTTAAAAAGTAAATTTTAGGAGAAAAAAATGAAATCCAAATGGAGGCTAAGCCCCTGTTTGAGCCACATTTTTTTTCATTCTTATTATTCTACTCATTTTCAACTATATATTTTTCAATAAAATAATATTTTACATCACATCAATAAATTTTCATTCTTTTTCAACCTCATATTCCTCATAACATCAAAAACAAAAATGCATTCTTGACTACAAAATGTGCAGCAAACAGGGCTTAAATACATGGTACACAGGTAATTTCTCTATATATATGCTTAAAGTAATATGTGAACATCTAACTTTGAGCAAAATCCACAATAAGTCCCCGTTTATCCCATATTTTAAAATTTATTTTTTTCTAACTCATTTTAATCACACATTTTTCAAAAATAATAATAATAATAATAATAATTCACAGTTTATTCTCAAAAAATTTCTAGCAAACAGGGACTAAGCAACTCTAGTATTGTCTAACTAGGAGACTAGGACGTGCACTTATGTAAGCATAATTTATAATCACATCAAAGTGACTAACGTATATAATGATTTTTTGCAAATTTAAGTTGTGACCCGTACAAAAAATCTATCAAACAAGGATTAAGCAACCTTTTTTTAACATATGTATAAGTTGATAGTCCTATGAGACATCCAGTGAATAAGTGGGTAGTAAATTGTAAGTTTTATGTAATATTTAAATAAGAAACATCTTTAATCAATTTAAGTTTTGCCAAACATGCTATGAAGTAGCTTTTGCACATTATATATATATATATATATATATATATTCGAACTGATTTTATGATTTGTGTCTGTCTGTCTGTAAAAGAGATACTTTTCTTGGGTACAGAAGTGTAGTCGAAGAAATGGAAATATAGCAGTTGAGAATACAGGTTGGTGTAATTCACCGTTTGTTACTTTCATATTCGTTGGTGCGTACATATAATATATATATATATACACACACTGGTAGTAGTATATAGCTTTAGGGACACTCCAGGTTGACACTGGAGCTAAACCCTTCTCCTTCTCTAGGTGAAAGAGGTGAAACGTCCTCAAAGAATATCTGTTGCCCCACATCCACTCTACCCTTGGTTCATTTCTTGTTTACTCTTAAATTTTTTAACTTAATTTTCTCCAAATATATTATGTTCATGTTTGGCCCTAATTTTTAAAATTCATTTTTTTCTAAATTCATTTTTAACCACCCATTTTACAGGATCCATAATTTTTTTCAACTTTTCAACCACAAAATTTCATCCACTTTTATTATTAGAATCTAATAAAAATCTAATCTTTGGTCAAATCAAACTGGAGCTAAATATGTAGAAACGCATAGCTAGCGTGGAACACGACTAGCAACCGGTCTGAATTCCTATTTGATAGCCATTATTTTGAGAAAACAATGTTTTTAATAGTGAATTTTTCGAAAATGCGTGGTTAAAAAAGTAGAGAAAAATTTTGAATTTACGTGTAAAATATTTTATTGTATAAATATGTTGTTGAAATGAGTATGTAAACTAAAGACGGGGGCTTAGTCTATTCTCTAATTCTAGTTAAAATTAATCGTTCTAGTTCTAAAAGAAAGCAAAACATCATTTATGCAGTACACAGTATTTCATTAGGCACGGTCAAAGGGAACATGAGAGTTTGATTTATTCTGGTACACGTGAACATACACACCAACAAAACTAAACTTGACGTCCAAGCAACCTAATTGTTTTTTTCTAGAAAATAAAACTATCATTCTTTTTTTCTCTTTCACAAAATATAAGCAAGAGAATTCCAACCCTCTCTCTCTCTGAGTTCCTTGCCAACAGCAAGAACAAGAAGAATCAAGATTTTGGTTACTTTGAACGTGCTTTTCCAACTTATTTTTCTTATCTTAAGTACTTTTTTTGTTAGTTAATTTATTTTTTTAATTTGTCAGATTATAATTAGAGAGGCGGTGGAGGAATCTGGAAAGGAAAACCCAGTCTGGGATGGGCGTAAGAGCAAGGCAAAAGACATGACATGGTGTAATGACTTAAACGAAAGAGCCCACGTTCAAATTATCTCTTCTCCACAAGAAAACAGTGTTATCAACTCAAAAATTGACGATGTTAAGACTCTAACTTGTCCTTCATGTGGCCATACCATACAACTCCACGATCAGGTATATATGATTTCTTCCAAATATGTTTTAGAATACCAAATTTCAATAAATAAATGGCTTAAATTTTCATATTAGGTTAAATTTTTATACAATTTAAGTTTTTAGATTTGTTTGTTCAATATGGCATTAGTGCATACAAAAGATTGGGCACGAAAGTCTATGATAGAAAAAATTGAATTTGGCAAATAGAAGTTTGTAACATCTTTAACATACTTTTAAAATTTCAGTGAGTTTGTTCAATATTATCGAAATATTTACCTATTCGTAAAATTGTAACCGAACAAAAACATAAATCCCTATTGAAAACAAAATTAAATGAAGAAATGTGTTTTCTCTTTAATAGCTTAAGCTTTTGATTAGAGAAGATGGTTAATTGACATGATATACGTATATTTGTAACGAGTATGTTCTTGATTGTGGAAACTTCATTTCATTTTGTTAATACCAACAAAATCTTGAATCAGACTGGACTTCATGAGTTACCGGGGCTACCAGCTGGAGTGAAATTTGATCCTTCTGATCAAGAAATTCTTGAACATTTGGAGGCAAAGGTGATTTCTAATGCCCGGAAATTGCATCCTCTTATCGATGAATTTATTCCAACAATTGAGGGTGAGAATGGGATCTGCTACACTCATCCAGAGAAGCTACCAGGTAATTGATTAATATTCAAGTTTTAATTATTAATTCTTGAATGAAATAATTCATGTTTGATTGAGGTTCAATTGCTTATATCTAGGAGTGTCGTGTTAACTTAAGACTGATAATTGCTTGAAAGCTTTAACTGATATGCCTTTTCTTGTCCCACAACGATTGTGACCAAATTCGAAAAGAGCTAGAAAATGGAGTAATGATGACGTTGGAAATATAAACTCCTACATTGTGGTGAATAAAAAGCTTTTATTGTCCTTTCCTTGTTTAGTAATTCATCTCAGACTTGGACTCAGATTTAAAGTCGACTAATTAATTAGTAACGACTGAATATTTATAAATATACGTTTATCCTCGTCAATATAAAAATTAAAATCAGATATTAAGTTTGTATAATGTCAAGTTTGGTACATGTCATGGCTCAGTCGTTCATTTTAAGTTTTTAGTGCAGGTTTGGGAAAGTTTAAATAATAATTTAAGTTGGTCAAATATACTTTTTATCCACTTATTTCAGAGCACTTACAATTATTAATCACTTAGAGGGTGTTTGATGAGGATTAAAATTAGATTTTTAGTAGATTGTGATAGAAGTTTTTGAAATGTGTGGTTGAAAAATTGTGGGACCTATAAAAGATGTGGTTAATATTGATTGTTTGACTTTGACTTAGATTAAATTTTGATTTTAATCCGAAACAAACAGGCCACACATTTCGTGTCGATTCTTGACTTTTAGAATTAACCAATCGGCTAGTCATATTTTCACGAACATTTATATTATAATATTTGGGTATGCTTAGAGAGGGTATTGAATATCATTGTACAATAGAATTTAAAATTTTTTTTTTTTCATGTGTAGTAATATTTACTTAGTCCAGTCTCCAGATGAGCTAACGTTCAAAATAATCCCTCCAAAAATGTGGATTTTTTAGTAGGATAAGAACATATTTATCTAGCGTGCATTAATTGAAGATTAATTCGTATATGGCCTAATATCAATAAGGTAAGTCCGTGGACATGGGCGAATTTTGAGTTTCGGGTCGATTTTAAAATGTCAAACTTGTTAAAGAAGATTAGTCAAGCCTGTCTTTTTAATTGTTTTCTTACCCTTTAACATATTCAATGCGCAGGAGTAGGCAAGGATGGCCAAATTCGCCACTTCTTTCACAGGCCCTCAAAGGCATACACAACCGGGACTAGAAAACGACGGAAGGTACACACCGACACGGACGGTGCCGGAGAAACAAGATGGCACAAAACTGGCAAAACCAGGCCAGTTTCAACAGGTGGAACCATAAAAGGGTACAAGAAAATCTTAGTTCTCTATACAAACTACGGCAGGCAAAGAAAACCTGAGAAAACCAATTGGGTAATGCACCAATATCACTTGGGCAATAACGAAGAAGAAAAAGATGGAGAATTAGTGATTTCAAAGGTTTTCTATCAAACTCAGCCAAGACAATGCGCTGGATCAAGCATTATCAAAGATAAGAAATCCAGCAGACAGGACAGCAATATCCCATTTGTGAAAAATAAAGATTTCGTTGAGTACTATAATACTAGTACTCCTTTTATCTCATACAGTGTCGGGAGCCAAATTAGCGACAACCCACCTCAGATTATTCCTAATTTTGTCGTGAATGGTGATGGGTCATCTTTTTTTCAGGTTTCTTCTAGTGCAAGCAAAGGCAAATAATGAGGAATAAGATGGACAAAGGTGATATGTATGAATTAGGGTTAACACTGATAAGGACACTTTTTTAGTGATAGTCGTATCTTGTTGGGGAAATAATTTAAGTTAATATTGAGATATTTATGGGGAAGGTGGAATAAAATTGTTGGAATAGTGAGACATTTCTTATCATGTATGTACACATATCTATACATTTATACGACACACTTATATATAGTAGTATGAATCTGATCTTGTAATATTTCTTTGTTATTTGTTTTTGTGTTTTCTTTGCATGGTCTGTTTGTATTTTTTTCTTGACTTCATGTCAACTGAAAAACGCGAGATTCGTCCATACTACATCTAGAGGGAGGTTATTAGGCGTAAATGCACAATTAATACTTAGGGGGTGTCTGGAAATAATTTTCCCCAAGATTTTAATCCATTTTTGTACCGTTAACAGCTGCGCATATTGACTTCCTCCTCACAATTGGTGGGACCCTCATTGCTATTAACGGTCAAGAAAGCAATTATTTGGACCAGAAACTTTTGCCCAAACAAGAGCTTAATTAACATGCAACAAGTTACAAGTTAATTATGTCTAGCTGATTAGTCAAATAATTCAATTTGTCCTATCTTGAAATACCGCAGTAATGTCAAAACAGTAAATAAAGCAATAAACAATACCAAAATTGTTCACGGGAAAACTGAACATGAGAAAAACTCTGAGCACTTAGCTAGTCAAAGATCCACTATAAACTGTCAATAAAACTTACAGACCACCAGTAAAGTTGACAATACAAGTTTTCTGATATCCTGCCTGAAGTATGAAGCAACCCTCCTGGAATGTGCACACCAGCACCAATCCTGACTCTTCTTTGTAAAGCAATCCTCCTGGAATGAGCCCACGAACTCCAATCATGACTCTTTACGCAGTTTATCTCATGTAGATCTTCCCCAAGAACTCCTCAATTTTCAAACTCTTCCTTGATCTTTAATGCAGCACAGTTGACGACGCAATCTTGCAGCAGACCCAAGCGAAGAGACCAATCGGTGTTTGATTTGATAACTTTGATGTTTTCAATGAAGGAAGCACATATGAGTGGAAGGATTGAACTTTGATCTTGTGTAGGATGTTTTCTCTCTTGATAGTTGTATGTTCAATCTTATATTTATAGAAAATACGACACCTCAATATATAGGTTGGACGAAATAGGTTATATGGGCCAAATAAAAATCTCGGAATTAGAAAATTAGGTTTCCCAAAATAATATGTCACTCAAGTGAGGTGGCTTCTTCGTTCGAACGAAGGGTCGTCGCTCGAGCAACAGTGGGAGAAAGTCGAGCTAGGTAGTTTTTATTTTTTACCTACAAAACATTAGGGCTGTCCGTGGGTCGGTTCGGTTCTGAAGAGACCCGAACCGACCCAAAACTTTCGGGTATTTAATAAATGGACCCGTCGGGTCCAAATATAATTATGGAACCGTTCGGGTTCGGTTCGGTTCGGTTCCGTTCAGTTCCGTTCGGTTCCGTATCATAATTAAATTTTTTAATATTTACAGCAACACTACATAAATACAACTAATGACATTTCATTCGTAACTTTTACAAATTAACGTAGCACAATTCAAAAACATATAAATAACTAGCCGTCCAATAAAATTAATTCAATGCATACAAATACCAAAAAGTAGATATTAATATTATAGCAACACTACATAAAGTATATTCATTTGCTTCAAATTAAAATGGGCTAATGAGTTTTAAAAATGATTTGGGCTTTAAAATTAAAATTATGAAATAATCTGATTTATTTAATTAATTTGCTAATTTGTTTTAAAAAAATAAAATAATTTAATTAATTCAATATAAAAAATAAAAAAATTATTTAGTTTCGGTTCTTCGGTTCTTGGTCTAGACCCGAGACCCGACCCAAACCCATCGGTTCTCGATTCGGGTACTCGTTCGGGTATTTAATTTATGAAGAACAGCTCGGTTCGATTCGGTTCGGTTCGATCCGATTCGGTTCGGGACTTTTGGACACCCCTACAAAACATAATATAACATAAATTACGTAGAATTTAATCCAAAAAATAATAAAATATCGTAATTTAGAGCCACAAATAAGTATATAAACTACACTTATCACGACTCAACAATTAGCCCCATTTGATGGCCATCATTTTTTAAAAATAGAGTTTTGAATAATTATTTTTCGAAAAATGTATGGTTAAAAAGTAGAAAAAATTATGAGTTTACATGCAAAATATTTTAGTCCTTGTTTTGGTCCCCCAGTATTCCCAAAAGACATTTTCCGTATTTTATTTTTTACCACATATTTTTCAATAAAATAATATTACATGCAAATTCAAATTTTTTTAAATTTTTTAACTATACATTCTTCATCAAACTACTATTCCAAAATGCATTTTTGGCAAAAAAAAAAAAAAAAAGGGTTCAAACAAGCTCTTATTATGAAAACTAGGTGCAAGCAACGTGCAATGCACGTTTACTTAGTTTATATTTAATATTTTTGTTTAATAATTAATTTGTTATTAATAAAGATGTAATTTTTTTGGTTAATTAAGGGCGTGTCTTGGTGCGTTGCAAGGAGGAAGGAAAATTGATTATGTTGCCGTTTTTTTTTTCAAACCTACAGCCCTACAGTGAGAGAATTGGTCCAAAATTGCAGCTCCCAACGGCATGAATTGTGTTGCCAACGGCTTGATTTCTGCCGAAAAACAGAAACAGACACCCTATAAATAATTAATGATTTAATGTTTATGTAATTGATAAATAATTAGATGTGTGATTTTGATATTGTGATGTAGGTTGGTGAGATTGAAGAAAATAAGCAAAAGTAGACAAATTTGGAGAAATGGCTAAATTGTAAGGGATCCAAAGTTCAGGGGTTAAAATGTAAATACTTAAAAGTTGTGTCGAATCTCACGATGAAGATTTGAGAGTGCTCGGAGTCAATTGGATAAAGGAAGATGTCAAGGGGATCAAATTTAGTCAAAAGATGATCACAAATCAATTTCCAACCGAAAAGTTATGCTCCGGTGTTTTAGTCTCATATTGAGACTTATTTTTGGCATAGGAAGTGGTCGAATTGGAGAATGATGTCTAAACTAAAGTTGTAGCCAGATGAGTTAGATTTCCAACGTATTTTGAATTGCCTCAATCGGATATCGGAATACAAAGTTATGATAAAAACATTGAAGGAAGGTGCAGCTGCCTGTTTAAAACAAGAAATTTTGTTACATAATCCGTTATATTGAGACATATTTTTGGCATAGAACATGATCGAATTGGAGAATGATGTCTGAATCAAAGTTGTAGCCAGATGAGTTAGCTTTCGAACTCATTTTGAATCGTCTCAATCGGACATCAGAATACAAAGTTATAATAAAAACACTGAAAGAAGGTGCAACTACCTGTTTAAAACAAGAAATTTCGTTACATAGTCTGTTATATGGAGACCTATTTTTTGCATAAAAAGTGATCGAATTGGAGAATGATGTCTGAATCAAAGTTGTAGCCAGATGAGTTAGCTTTCTAACTCATTTTGAATTGTCTCAATCGGATATCAGAATACAAAGTTATAATAAAAATATTGAAAGAAGGTGCAACTGCCTGTTTAAAACAAGAAATTTCGTTACGCAGTCCGTTATATGGAGACCTATTTTTGGCATAGAAAGTGATCGAATTGGAGAATGATGTCTGAATCAAAGTTGTAGCCAGATGAGTTAACTTTCTAACTCTTTTTGAACCGCCCCAATCGGATATCGAAATAGAAAGTTATGATAAAAATACTGAAGGAAGGTGAAACTGCCTGTTTAAAACAAAAAATTCCGTTACATAGTCCGTTATATTGAGACATATTTTTGGCATAGAAAGTGATCGAATTAGAGAATGATGTCTGAATCAAAGTTGTAGCCAGATGGGTTAGCTTTCCAACGCATTTTGAATCGCCTCAATCGAATATCAGAATATAAAGTTATGATAAAAACACTGAAGAAAGGTGCAGCTGCCTGTTTAAAACAAGAAATTCCGTTACATAATCCGTTAAAATAACAAATTCCGTTAGTTTTTCCGTTAAACCAACAAATTCCGTTAAATAGACACTTTTTATATATAGAAAGATATCTGGTTAAAAATGAATAAAGATTTTTGAAATAATAGTTGTCAAACATTAACTTAGTTGGTTTCAACCTACTTGGAATCACAAACCCAATTGGGCCTAGTCGAAACTTTATAGACCAGAGACTACAAGTGGGCTAGATCTCTCATTAACTGACTATGGGCATTATTGGGCAACCTAAGCCACTGAAGTTGGTGGGCTTCTAACTAGGCCCAGCCCAGTTACCGTTTCCAGTGCTACGTAATGGGGCTGGTATATAACAAATATATTATCCACTAGTGAATGCCATGTACAGACAGATTATAGTTGACTTGAGAAAGCGTCACAGTGATGTCACAGTCAATTAAAGATGGCATTGTTTGATTGGTTACTGAATGAGACAATGATTTGGTCAAAGGCAGCTTTTAGTATCGACCGGACCGGCCAAATTAACGAGAAAATTAGTCATAATAAAACGCGTGGCAGACATAGCAATTCATATGAAATTTCGGTGCCCACAAAAAGCTCCTTCTAGTGCACGCGTCCGCATGTTTGCCTTAGAATAAAAGCAGTTTGAAGTTGCTCTTAAATAAAATTTATGGGCTTGTTTGGTTTAAGTAAAAACTAAATTTTTAGTATATTTTGATAACATTTGATGCATTCTATGATTGAAAAATTATAGAATCCATAAAATGTATAGTTAAAATTAATTGTTCAAGAAATTGCAATAGAAAAGAAATAATGGAGGTTTGTGATGATTTTTCAATTTTTTCTACTATGTACTCTTAGGCGGAGCCAAGATTCAGTGACACGGGAGGTTAGTGAATTAGACAGTGAGCTACTGAGTTGAATAAAAAAAAAAGTGCTATAATTTTTTTTTCTAATAGAATTTGGCTTGGGCTGGGGTGGGCTCAATCCACCCCACCCCTATCTCCGCCCATGGACTAATCTAGTATCCTTATGTATGAAGATAATCAATTTGGACATTTTCCAGGATTAAAGAGGAAAATAGCATTCACTGGAGGTTGTGAGCGGCCTCGGAGCCTTCCCGTCTAACTCTCGAGGGTATATTTTTATTTAAATTTTAATTAATTTTTATAGTTGAACCAAACAGAGCTATATATGTTCGGTGATAAGTTACTTTTTTTAATTATTTTTATAAAGTAAAAAAACACTTTCAAAGAGAAATATGATGCGCCTTCCTTGTTTTAAAGTAAATGCAAGAATTGTCTAAGAGACTGTGGCCGGCCCCATTAGAGCAGAGCTTTTTTCCACAAGAAAGCCTCCAATGTTGAAATATACCAATTTACATAAGCATTTACATACTAGTTTCTGTCAATGTCTTCATAACCACGCGAACAGGGGCAGTGGAAATTTTCATCAAACTTTGGGAGTTTTAAATGAAATGAAATTTTATGATATTCTTATCATTCAAATTTGATGACTTTTATATTTAAATGACACGAAATTTTACCTTCAACTTCACAATCTAGGAATTGTCCAGCTCATTTAGCCCCTATTCGATGTCACTATTTTGAAAAAAATGGAGTTTTGAATAGTGACTTTTTTGTGTGCGTGATTAAAAAGTAGAAAAAAATTTGAGTTTACGTATAAAATATTTTATTGTATAAATGTGTTGTTGAAAATGAATACAAAAATTAACGAATTTTGAAATAATAGTTGTCAAACACGAGCCTAAATTTTGGTTTGACTAACTTACTCGTTAAGTTTTTTGAAATTTTAACCATACTGAATGTCTGATTGGGCCGGATTAAAATATAATTTTAATTTAAGTCAAAGTCAAACAATTAATATTAATCACATCTTTCATGAGTTCCACATCTTTTCAATCACACATTTCAAAAACTTCTATCAGAATCCCCACGAAAAATCTTGAATCTATTACTTATCAACCTACAGCCCGGGTCAAGAAATACGAAAATTCTGAAGGATAGTAACAGTTTTGCTTGAAATTCTTCCCAGAATTTTTTGCATTTATTAGCAATTAATCATCAGATTTGAAGTGATCCAATCATAAATATTGAAGAACGGAATTCTGGGATTTGTGGGGTGGGTTTTTTCGTCTAAGGCAGAAAGCATCGAACCATATGAAACTCAAAACATGTATAAAATCAAGCCAAAAAAGTTTATCTACAAGTTATTCACCGACTAATCTTGAAATAAACACTGTTATACCGAAGAATATAGAGAAGTTAAAAGCCAAATTTACTGCACCCTTTTATCCAAAATTCTTGAATTAACTAGTTAGTCAAAGCCAAAGAGCTCTGGCTTTTCTCAACACAGGCACCAATTCACCGGAAATATGAGCAGCCATCACTTCTTCTAGCCCTCCAAATAATTTTCCGCCCACAAAAACCGCCGGAAACTGCGGCCTGCTGGGGGCATCCGCTTTTCCTTCACTTGTACCAATGATCTTAGACAATTCTTCGGTAACGGTACCTTCATTTTGATCCTCAACATAAAAAATGGATGGATTGACGCCATGCCCATGTAGCAAAAGCTTCACAACATGACACATACAGCATCCGCTTCTAGCAAAAATCGCCACTGCATTCTCCGCCACCAATTTTGGCACCTCCACGACGGAGGTGGTGGCGGGAGGCCAATTTGTGTGTGGGAGTGCCTGTTGCATTGTGACTTGGGGAAGAGGTGGAGCGGTAGTGGGATTATATATAATGGGTTTTGGATGGTGGGAGTTTGGAGTGGGGGTTCTAACGTCAACTGCTATGACGTAAGGTTCCACGTCATTGTTACTTCGTTTAGGCAGATTCCAAGCTGTAACGTCCAATGAATTGATAATGGGTTTTCTATTTGGTCATTAGTCGTTAATAATGATTTTGATCCTACATTTTAGCGGATGCTATTTTCAGGGAACGCCACGCGGTAACGAAAATTTAGTGGTCACCGACCACGGATTCACGGGTTAAATCGCGTTTTAGTTTGTACAAAAAAAGCCGTAATTATAGGATCAAGAATGTTTCCAACGGTAATCTTAAATATTTCATTTGGACATGTATGAGAAGTGTTCATAGATGTCATCGTCCAGTGAATCTTTGATAAGAGATTTAGAATTCATTACTAAGTACAAAATGAGCACGAGTATATACATATCAAGTTCCTATTCCGTAACAATTAAAATTTTAATTTTAATTTAAGTCAAAGTCAATAAATAATTTTAACAATATATTTTATAGTATTCATAACTTTTCAACTAACATTTTATTAAGATCTAATTTTAATTCTTACCTAACAGCGACCAAGATTAATTGGCCCAGTGACAACACACCAACTACGATGAGTCATACCAAGAATCGTACTTGTATTTTCTTGTGTTGCCAAGCACTCCTTTACAGTTGTTCAAATTGTATGGTCGACGATGCAGGCAAAAGTGATTAATAGGCGATGCCATACACTCCATTTCGATCGGTCTAGTGGATAGGGACAAGGAGATGCCGATAAAAGCTATTGTAGTCGATAATGGAGGTGGTATGCGGCAACGGGTTTTGATTTATTTTGCTTTGGAGTGGGATGAGAGTAGAATTGGAGAAGAAGACTTCACGATAAAATATTTTGTACATAAATTTAAAATTTTCTTACTTTTTAACTACACATTCTTAAAAAAAATCACTATTCAAAACTTTATTCTTACCAAATAATGGCCATCAAATAGGGGCGAAGTTTTGAGTTTGGGCTGGGAGTGTGGGCGTGATTGGAGAAGATGGAGTTTAAATGTTTGAGACCGTGGGTAATACAAATCAAAAGTTCGAGTATAATTTGAAAAATAATTATAGGGTTAAATCCATCAATGACCACTCAACTTTATATTTTGTGTGACCATGACCACTCAACTTTATATTTAGGATCCGTTTGATTCCAAAAATGGAATTTTGGTGGAAAGAAAATGAATTACATGGAATTGAATTGCACAGAACTTGTTTTATTGAGAATTGTCAATTAATTGTGTTTAATTGATATAATTTTCCATAAAAATTATCCATTAAAGAGATATAATTTGTTACAATTGGAAATATAATTTGTTTCCATTGCAAAAAAAAAAAAAAATAGGCTACCTAGAAAACCAATTCCAACCAAAGTGGTGGGAATTGAAATTACCTCAAAAAACAAGAAAAGAGGAAAATCAATTACTTGGAAAATGTTTCCTATCAAACACTCTAAAAAGTGAAAAAGAGAAATACTATTCATCCCCACTGGGGATGTATCCCCAGTCTATGTGGCGTTAATGTGTCATTAAATGATAGGTGAAATTAAATAAATCATTTAATTTCACCTATCATTTAACCAATTATTTACATCCACATAGACTGGGGATTAGGGATGGCAATTCAAACTGTGAAAACCGAAAATCGCAGTTAACCGAACCGAATGAGGAGAAAAAACTTAACCGATATGGTATTTAGCGATTGTGCACCGCCCGAACCGATTACCCGTTAAAAAAATTTAATTGGACTTTCCATCATTCTTTTCCAAAATTAATTGGGCAATTTTGACAATTGGGCTTCCCAAAATTCTAGCTCAATTAACATTAAGTAAACTAATAATGAATAACCTAACACTATGTATAGTTTTTATCCCAGTCCACTGTCGAGATAGTCTAATTTAAATATTCAACCTACACGTTAAAAGTTAAAACCATGTCATGTGACTCCTGTCGTAATCCTACAGTCTCCACTTCTCTTCCATTCAAATTCGTCGCCTCTCTACCTCAGCTCGCCCTCACCATCACCTCTCGTCATTGAGAAGGTAACGATTAAGAATTGACGGGCTATCTTTCCTCAACTGCTTCTCGCTGCACTTAGATAGCATGAGATGTTTCTTCTTTCTATAGTGGCAGTGTTGAGAAGCGATAAGGAAAATCCCGCCCTCTTTCTCGAAGAAGGATCCTTACATCCCTCACAAGGAAAAATCCTGCCCTCTTTCCCATAAGTGTCGATTTCTTCCTCCCTAGTTTTGGGGTGATTATGAGTGTTCTTGATGATTCTGATATTTAGTTTTTGAAATTGTACATGTTGGGGATCTTGGGATTTGTTTAATTTAGCAGTATTTCTATTGATTCTGCAATGGTTAATGTAGAAGAATATATGAAGTTTGGTTTTCAATTAACATTGATAGTTTAATTATTAGTTTTGGTTTTTTCTCCAATTACCCAAATTCCGATCAATTTTGAGTTTTCATGAAGCATCCGAGCTTTATTTTTCGCAATTTATCATGTTTAAAATCTCGGGATACGTTTGATTTAGCAATCTTTCAGTTGAATCTGTAATGGGCATTACATAAATATTGATAAAGATTTGTTTATGAATAACATTGATAGGATTATGATAAGTTTTGATTTCTCTCCAATTTCTCCAATTTCAAATCGATTTAAGTTTTTAAGGTGATTCAGGTGTCTAGTTTTCTTTTTTTAATGGAACATGTTTGAGATCTTGGGATTTATTTGATTAAGCATGCTTTCTGTTGAAATTGAACAAGTGATGTGCATTGAAGAATGACCTATTAAGATTTGTTTTTCAGCCAGATTGAATATATACATGTTGATTTTGTCTTTCTTTTATTTTTTTAATGGTCAACATTATATGAAATCACAAATTCTCCAGCCTTCTCCTGCTTTCAGGAGGTGATTGTGGATTCTGCTCAGATAAAACTGCCGAACTCAAACTACTGGTTCTAAATATGTTCGATTGATGTGTTTTATTTTTCAGATGTCTTGACATGTTTTTTTTTATTTTTATTAACGTTTCTTCATATATATATTTTTAATTTGACGGTTGGAGTTTGGATTTATAAAAAATAATTTATTTTCGTGGTTATTAACCAAACCGAACCAAACTGAACCGAGTTATTAACCGAACCAAACCGAACCGACTTTCATGGTCAGGTGCGATTATGGTATGTCCAAAAATTTGGTGGTGTGGTTATGATTTTGATCGAATCGACCCCGAACCGATCTGTTGCCATCCCTACTGAGGATGCATCCTCACTGGAATGGATAGCATTTTTCAGTGAAAAATGACAAAAAGTTTTCCATCTTCCATGAAAAACTTGCCCTATCAAACATGGCCTTAGTATCTTCGTCCAATTTGATTTTATTTCACTATAATCACCTAATTCCATATAACGTTTCACTATGAGTCTATGACCACATAATTTTATATAACATTCTATCACGCCCACTTAATTTCTTTTCACCATTTTCACTAATTTTAAAATGGGTAAACGGTAACTTTGTATTATATATATATAATAAATAAATAAATAACAAAAATAAAAGTTTTTTTTTTTAAATTTTAAAAACGTTTATTTTAAAATAAGTTTTTCTTTTATTTAAAAAAAATTAAAATAAGTTTTTATTTCATTTTATTTTTTAAGGAACATTTTTTTAAATAACTTTTGATTATTTTATTTTATTTTTCTAAGTAATTTTTTTAAAAAATAAGTTTCTATTTTATTTTAAAATGTTTTTTTAAAATAAGTTTTTATTTTATGTTATTTATTTAAATAACATTTAAAAAAAAGTTTTTATTTTATTTTTTTACGTAACTTTTTTTAATTAAGTTTTTATTTTATTTTTTAAATTTATTTTATATATATATATAAGGCAAAGTTATTATTTCACCCCTTCTAAAATTAATGAAAATTGTGAAAAGAAATTGGATAATCATGGTGAAACGTTATATGAAATTGGATATCATGAAATAAAATCAAATTGGGTAGCCTGTTGACACTTAGTATAAAATTGGATGGCATGGTGAAACAAAATCAAATTGGATTATCATTGTAAAAGTTGAGTGGCCATCGATAAATTTAAGGCGTGTTGGGTAGAGATTAAAATTAAAACATTAGCCGTTATTGTTGACTTTTATTAGACGAGTGGGACCCAATAACAACTATATTTTTAATTTTAATTGAGTTTTAAGCACGATCGAACACGCCCTAAACCATATAATAATTATACTCAAAATTAGAATCAGGAGTTTGAGGTAAGTCATACCGCCAAAATTTGATGAGTGTGTTCAATAATTCATGCAGGGGCGGACCCAGACCATTTGTCTTGTAAGGTCAAAAATGAGAATTCAAAAATATTTAGAACTACATGTCATTAGCGAAATGAGAATTCAATACGCTATTACAATTGTAGCATATGCATTTTCATACTCTGAAAATGTCGTATAATTACATCGTTATCAATAATGTGAAGTACATCATTTTCAATATATGCAACCAAACTATCACTTAACCACTGATCTTCCATCAGACTACGCAGTCGATTCTTGACAATCTTCATTGCAGAAAATACTTTCTACAGTAGCAGTAGCAACTGAAAAATTTTACGCCAATGTTATAAGCCGGTAAACTAATGGATACACTTCATTTTTTTTTCATTTCAAACTTTTTTGCAAGATGATTAAGACCTCGTAATCCTTGAAAATCTTCGGTTGTGCTCATATCAATAATATATGTTTGAAGTTGCTCTTCAAGAGTCAAGATCTCTACTGGTGTAAAATCTTTGGGATAATACTCACACAAATAAATTAATTTATCCTTGTTGAAAGTCGAAAATGAATTATCTGGACACAAGCATGCAACACAAAGGAGTAAATCACTATTTACATCAGAGAAACGATCATTCAACTCTTGAATTCGCATATCGATGATAGCATAGAAGAAATCCACAGAAAGTGATGCATATTTGTCATTCTTTGCGTGTTACGTCATGAACGGCCTAGAGGTATAAAAATATCATCCATGTTGAGAACATCAATGTTGTACCTTTCGCAAAAACAAGAAACTGTTCTTAAAAATGATTCTCATTCATTGTCCATTATTGCTTGGAGTCGTTCTTTGTATATTTTCACTAATTTCATAGCGTTGACAATATCTTAATCTCTCATTTGTAGTGATTTTGACAATTTATCTGAAATACCCAATACCTTTTTCATAAGATGCAGACTGAATACAAAGTCAAATGTCAATATAGATCCCAACAAAATACTCGCTTCCCCTCGCTTTCTACAACTATTATCATCGGTGGCAATCTTCTCAATGACATCAACTGTAACATAAAATATAAGAATCAAGTTAAGTAAACAACTATAATGAGAGCCCCAACGAGTATCACCGGGTTGCTGAATGGTAGTTTCTTGATTAAGGCCATTCCATTTGAGATTTCACCAATATTCAACAATTCAACATTTTTGTGAACTATATTTCCAATTTCTTACTGAGACTGAGTTACTTTACTGCTTCACTACAATATTTTCAATTTCTCAAATCCAAACTAGTGAACTATCAACTACCAAATTCCAAATACATTTTAGAAATTAGAAGAATCAATAACTAATAAACACGAATCAACTTCAATTCAATTGAAAATTCAATACCTAAATTAATTGAAAATGGATTGTAGACGAGAGACAAATTCACCGTACGTAGGTAGCGTGCTTATGGGAAAATTAGATATTTAAGATTTTTGAATGGGGATATCAAAATCACTGTCATATGAGTCATAGTATATTAGTTGGGCTGGGTCAATCAATGAATTATGGATTAATGGATTGGTGTAGAGTGTAATTGGACTTGGGCTTGTGAGTTGTGGATTGGGCTGCTATGGGTAAGTGTTAGGTTAAAAAAGAAAAGGGATAATTAGGCCCAATACGTTCAAAAACTAACAAATTAGAATAATACTCCCTAAAACTAATTAAAACTTTCACCCTGTAATTAATACGCTCAAACCTCCCCAACCCTCAAAATTTAACAGTAAAAATTACCTCAAGTTTCTGAACAGCAATGGCCTCAGAAACGCCGACGATGCTCATGAAAGTCTCAATTTCCCCTTGATTAGCTCTCGCCATTTTCTCTGAAAAAAATATATTTTTCTGAATGTTTTCTGGGTTCAAACTATAAAACAGAAAACTTCAATTTTATTTGTTTGCTTCCAATAATATTCTAATTTGTTGTTGTGGTTCTGTGTAGTGTGAAATTTGAGAAGAAAAATCGAATTAAATTCTACAGATGTGGATGGTTGCATTTGCAAGTTTGGTAAATAAGATGAAAGATACTGCCCCTTGTGTAATAGTCCAAACTCGCACGCCAACTTCTCTCGTATTTTGCTTCTTGTGGCTTTTTTTAATTTTCGTAATGTGCATGACCTTAATTGTTAGAGATTTTTTTATGCATGTAAGGTGTTTGACAAAAGGATAATATGAATTCTACTACATTTTCTATGAAAAAGTGACGGTCTGTCACTTTTCTAAAAAAAAGTCACACGCCCTCCCCAATTTTATGATCCTTTAACCCCCCTTCCCTAATTTTTGAAATATGTCACTTTTTTACTTTTTTATGTCACTTTTTTTGAGTTTATGTCACTTTTCAAAAAAGTGACAATTTTTATAAAAAAGTGACATTGTGTCACTTTTTTCATTTTACACAGTATTTTTTACTTCCTAAAAACCTTTCTCATGATTTTTCAAAACACCCCTAATTTTAAGGGTATTTTTGTAAATACCCCAAAGAAAAACTGCGGGGTCATTTGACCCCACATGACCCCATGTGGGTCAACAGCTATGTTCATGGTATTATCTCAATATAATACATGCATGTTTGATGATGATTAATATCGGATTTATAGTATCTTGATAAAAGTTGATGAAGTGTATGATTGAAAAATTGTGAATTTCATGAAATATATTATTAGAATTCCACATTGCTTGGGAAAATATAAACGATCCACTTAATAAGGTGAGGGCAATCCTCCCCTAATAAGCCGGTTTTATTAGGTGGAGTTAGGCCCAATATTCCTAACATGGTATCAGAGCGTGTGGTGCTCACCAATTTCAATTAAATTTTGTTGCATATTCCAATTAGGATTTGCAAGTTTGCTCTGTTTTCATCAGATATTCAATTTTTCTGGTGATTTGTCCACCAAAGTGTTGAGTCGTGGAGCTGAAAAATCTGAGATTTAACTCTGTGGAAAACTCAATCAACATCAATGGAACATGTTGCACCTGACATTAATTTGGCTTGCTCGGAGCATTTCTCAAGCTACAGCTTTCTGGATGATGAACTCGTCTTCAAGGTGTTCGACAAAAGTCACTGGCGAGGCTTGGAGTTGCACTAGTGGTTTTACTTCCAGTCATTGCTGGAGTTTATTTAGCATTTCCAGTTCCTATTTCACTCATCAATAGTGTGATGAAGTTTTTCTTCAGCAAATCCCTGGCATAGCCATGGATCCACATATGCCAAAGATGGGGTACATTTCTCTATAAATAGACTAGTATGTAATGTAAGTTCTCGAGTTGATTGGATGAATATTCTTCTTCTTCCCTACAATTTCCAGCAGGCTCTATCCTTTCCATTTCCAGTTTCTATCATTTTATTTTCTTATCATGATATCAGAGCTAGACCCAATTATGCAATGTTGGGTGCCACCCAATATCGATTTGTTCACAGTTGTTTGGCATGGTCCACGCTGTGCGTGAGGGGGCGTATTAGAATCCCACATTGCTTGGGAAAATATAAATGATCCACTTAATAAGGTGAGGGCAATCCTCCCCTAATAAGCCGGTTTTATTAAGTGGAGTTAGACCCAATATTCCTAACATATATTGTTAAAATTAATAGTTGACGTTGGCAGACATTGTCTATTATGGATGAATATATTTTGTGCATTGTGCTTTTATTTCTTCCTCGGATATAGGTATTTTCTCATTTTGTTACTTGGAACATTTTCAATTCTTGTTGTGCAGCCAATGCTGCTTATGCAGTGAAAAAGATCACAGCGGGATGGGTGGTGCGAAGGGATTGCTAAAACTTGCACATAGAAATCATATTTCATGCCTATTGCTGCCAGCTGCTTTTTCAGTGTGAAATATGGAGCGTAGATTACGTATGTACTTGTGCCATGTTAAGTTAAATTTGGCACCGAAACTTTCTGTATTTGTGGCAAATTTAGATTAAACCCCTAGGTGTTGTGGTCTAGTTAAATCATTTGTAACTATAAAGATTTAAAACCCACGTGCCAGTTGTTGGGTTTAAGGCAGGATGGAGAGGGGTTTGGAGCCCTTATTTGTGGATTAAAAGGTGGCAATAGAAAGCAAAGGCAATTCTACTATTTACACAGTTCATTATCACCCACGCATGTGCAATACCTGAAGGTTTCATATGTACTTGGTGAATTACTTAATTTAGATTTTCAGTTGTTGAGCTACCTGTTGTCCCATGAGATCAAATCATGCCAAATGGTATATAACAAGTAAACCAGACCTGGTTGACGCATCTACGCAAATGGTAGTCCGTGAAAAATTGAAGTTGAGTTTCACATTAGAAAGTACCGACAACATCTCTGTTAGAAAATGCTATGATCTTCATCTCATGATGATATCTTCCTTGGGTTCCTTGGTTTTGTTGAGTGATTTTCATTTTCGTTTCTGCTTCCGGCACATGTCAACTGGTATAGCCTTGTCATTGCATACATTTGGATGTTGGTTTTGTCTCTACTATTGTCTAATTTAGCCTCTATTTATCAAAATCTATTAATCATTTATGAATGGTCGAACATTTTTCAACATCATTGCTATGAACTTACAAGTACTATCCACTTGTACACCACTAATTTCTATCTATATATAAATTGCACAGTTTATTAATTCTTTCCAAATGAAGGCTTAATCAAGTGTTAAGTGCATATTTGTCAATGCATCTTACTATATTCACTGTCAGTTTCTAACTTCTTGTCATATTTTCAAATGCAAATGCTGGAGTTGTTTCCAATTAACGTTATCTTCGTGCCTTGTTCTGTATTTGGCCCGTGTGTGAGTAATTGAATCCAATCGTAATACTTTTTCTCCTTAATTGTCTATTGAAATTAGGCAAATCATAGGATGACAACAACCATGCAACGACGCATATATGGTCATGCTACCGATGTTGAAATTTGACCGTTGAAATTTGACCGTTGTATGAAGAGAAAGCTGTTCAGGCTGCTGTGGACCTGCTAGGGGAACTCTTCGTTTTCTCGTTAGCATTTCTTTTCATCTTCAATTCTCTTTATGTTTGACTAGCTATCTTTTTTGGTGACTGTTTGAACTAGGTTTTATATAAGAGATTTTTCTCTCTAAGGAACAAAATAAATAAATCGATGATATCCTAACATGTGTATAAAAATAGATACGTACCTTTTTCATCTTCATGGAAGACAAGAAACCAACTACTTTCTTTGTGTGTGGCTGTAGAATTCCTTTATAGGGAAGTCATAGTAGTGCCCAATATCCAGCTGCATAAAATAATGACTTAAACAATGAAGCCAGGCTGCCAGAGTACAAACTTAGGGTATGTTCTGTACAACCTAAATTCAATTAAAATTGAAAATATGATCGTTATTGGGTCCTACTCGTCTAATAAAAGTCAACAATAACGATTAGTTTTTTTAATTTTAATCCAATTTTAATATCTACCGAACACACTCTTAGGCTTCTTTGACGGCGATATTTTTAAAATTTTGTGAAAAATGATTTTTTTTAGAATGCATGATTGAAAATAGGGAAAAGTTATGGGTTTGTGTGTCAAATTATTGTATTGAGTGAATGTAAGGTTGAAAATGAGTTTTAAATAATCTGTACCAAACATGGGCTTAATGTTGCTTATATCACACTTAGTATTTCCGGGGTCGTAATTCTGCAATGGTAAGAGGACTCGTGTTACAACTTTTGAAGTTCCTTGCTACTGATGTCCTTTTTCACTGAATTAGTGTTTGATTTGATTCTCAATCCTCAAATGTTATATATTTTGTCTAGTAACAAAACGGCATACCATTTTATCTCATATTCTGTGTTGGGTTTTGATACCCAATAAATCTGAGCGATGATGTTAAACCGGTTTTGTTGGATTATACTTTATAGGCCTCGGCCGATGAGTGAAGTGAAATGTTGACACCACAATCAAACGAACCATTCCCCTAACCTATTGCTGGGTCATTTGAAGTAGCCCAATTTATTGGTGCTGTTCATGGTCCAACCTAATCCCTTGGACGACTTGATTGATTGTTAGCCCACTTGTTCCTTTTGTTATTGGGCTCCTTTGTTATTGACCTAAAAGCCCACATCTTCCTTAACCTATTTAATTGGTTGTCTATTACTATTGTAAGTGTGGTGAGATCTTTGTGAGGTCATTTATGCATTTGTTGCGTATGTGTTGGCCTGTTGATTGACTTGGTATTAATCTGTTGTTCTGTGTGAACGTGTTTGATGAGATCTGTGTTATTCTATATGGTATCTCCATGGCATGTTTATTTCTCACCGCTCTTCCTATCATTTTTTGCCTATATCAAGAACCGAAATGGAGAATATAATAGCCACCTTCTACAACCACTAAGGCTATAAGAGAATGAGGATCAATAGCACAATGAATCACTAAACAAAATAGGCAGAGAGCAGAAAGCAAGGAGCCAAGAGACCACTGCGAGATTTCCTCAAAATTGGCAGGCTAAATTAAATTCTCTACTCACAATGATTTTAACTCCTTTCTGGCTCCTATCCTACAACATATACCCCTTGACACCTTCGGGGTAACCTAGAAAAATACATTTCTTAACTCTAGGTTCAAGCTTTCCCTCATTCAGATGAGAAAAAGCAGTGTAGCCAAAAGTTCTAAGCATGTAGTAATCACTTAGTTTACCTAACCTTTTTCATACGGAGTATCACCATTCAATGCAGCAGATGGAGTCAAATTAATCAAATAACAAGTAGTCACAACAGCTTTGCCCCAAAAAGACTTTGGGACTCCAGAACTTAACATCATGCAACGCACTTTATCAAGTATGGTTCTATTCATCCTTTTCACAGCCCCATTTTGTTGGGGAGTGTAAGGAATCGTTTTATGTCTTGTTATTCCATTTTCCTTACATATATTATCAAATTCAGTGTTGTAAAACTCTAGACCGTTATCAGTTCTCAAATACTTGATTTTCTTATCAGTTTGGTTTTCAACTTGTCTTTTCCAATTATCAAAGTTACGAAAAATGTCGGACTTATTCTTTAAGAGATAAACCCACACTTTTCTAGTGTAGTCATCAATAATAGATAAGAAATACTTATTCCCACCCGAGGTGGGAGTGCTAGATGGACCCCACAGGTTCGAATGCACATATTCAAGCACGCCTTTAGTTTTATGAATACTCGTAGAGAAAGTAATTTTATGATATTTACCAAGCACACAATGGTCACAGAAAGACAAATCAGACACACTGTCATTTCCAAAAGCACCTTTTTCATTAAGAAGCTTAATCCCTTAATACCCACATGTGCAAGTCTATTGTGCCATTTGTGTGTGTGATCAGACTTGACGAAAGAGATAGAGGAATTTAGGCCTCTCATCACTTCCCTAGTAGTGGAACTCCGGCAGGCGCGTGGGGGAACTCCGGCAGGAGCGTGGCAGAGCGTGGATGCTCTTCTGAAAACGGTTTCTTCAGGCAGTTTGCTATATTTGATTTCCTTTACGTATTGATATATTTGGTTTCGCAATTCAGGTTTCGGAAGAAAAGTTGGACGATTTTACCCTTGCGTTCGTAATTCAATTTTCACTCGGGTGGTTGCTGTAGTTGCTGAATACTTTAGGGCGAATAGTGGTGGCCCTAAAGTGTTAAAATTATATTTCTCGTAATTTAAGGACTCAGATATGTCCGCTCTGATAAATTGGCTTATCCCGTTTAAATTTCAACATTAGCGCGTCATCGTGTGGGGTGACATTAGGATTGGAGTTACCGTGAAGGGGTAACCATTGCATGTGCTAGAAGTTTAGGAATTAATTGCTTTATTTGAAGTCTTGAATTTTGACTGCAAGTTGGTAATTGTTTTTGTGCTGTAACTGTTGTTTTGTCTCTGTGTGAGATTGTTTTGCGTCAAAATTTGAATTGTGTTGACATACCTTTGTGTTGCATTGAATATTCCGTTAGAACATCTTGACTTGACCCGTTCGAACATTTCCTTGATCTAAGATCATGAATCTTACAAAACCCCGGGAATCTAGAACGGTGTATATTGTTGCCTTAGGATTACTCTGTGTGACCTATTTGTGCATTTCTGGTTGTTCTGTTTTTCAAAATGTCTTCACGTTTCGAAATTGGAATTTTCAATGGGAAATAAGATTTTTCAATTTGGTAACAAAAGATGAATGGTATTTTGGTTCAACAAAAAGTTTCAAAGGCCATCGATGGCAAATTTTGGAAAAATTTTACAGAAATACAAAAAGAAGAATATGATAAACTTGCATACACTTCAATTATTTTACACCTATCTGACACTGCTTTGAGAAAAGTTGGAAAACTTGATTCTACCAAAGAACTTTAGAAAAAGTTGGAGGATTTATATTTGCTTAAATCAACTCCTAATAAATTGTACTTACTTGAAAGATTTTTTAGCTTTAAAATGGATCATTCAAAGGATCTTGATGACAATTTGGATGTTTTTAACAAGTTGGTTCAAGACATTGTTAACTGTGGAGAGTCGGTGTCTGAAACCTACAAGGCTATTATTTTGTTGAATGCTATACCTGATACTTATCATGAAGTTAAAAATGCTATTAAGTATGGTAGGGATACCTTAACCCCTGAAATTGTCATAGATTCCCTTAGGAGTAAGGAAATGGAGATTAAGGCTGAAAAAGAAGATAAGAGAAATGGTGAGTTGCATATGATGATGAGTAGAATGAAGTTTAAAAAGATGAGTTTGGGTAGAGCTCAAGATAGTGGTGATTCAAGTAGTGACTCGAGTGATGATGGTGGTAAGGAGAAAAGCAAGAGTTGGGACAAGTCTGGTGGTAGACGTTGTTACAGATGTGGTAAGTTTGGACACTTCATTAGGGATTGTCTCAAGAAGAAGGGTAAGATGAGAGGCGAGACGAATTTGGTTTTAGGGTCAAGTGATGACCCTAATGAACCCTATTGAGTGTTACCCTAGTTACTACATTTGCATCCGTAAGTAATCCTTTCTGCATGTGTGTGATCGTTCGTTTCCCCTGCATGGCTATATATTGCTTTTCAATGTGTTTGATATGCTCATTGGCATGAATCGGAGTGATCTTATTACTTGGTGTAATGTGTTTGCATGCATAGTGAGTTGATATCTATGGCGTACTCTGTTTTGCTCTGTGAGAGGGTGTGGTAGTGAGAAGTTAGGGGGGCAGCCATTTTCTCCTTCATCTTTATGAGCCTGTGTGGTTTTGTGAGATTATGTGAGGTAGCCTGTGAGGGTTATCTTCGTTCTCTGTGTGAGTCTCTTTCGTGAGTGTTGTGAAGTAACCAACTCTTTCTTCTATTCCCTTTGTGAGTACCACCTTCACCCTTCCTTTTGTGGGATTAATTCTTTGTGAATTTGTAAGAGCATTGGTCTTGGAGTAACATTGTGGTGTGTGGGTCAATTTAAATTGAGCCCTAACTTTTGTGGTCGCCGAAAGGTGGTATTTTTTGTCATAGTGGATTTGGGATACATTAGCAGTGTGTGTGTGTGTGAGTATGTCTTTTGATAAGGTGGAGTATCTGCCTAGGGGTACATTGTGGTTTGTACCGTGGGATGTGGAGTGTGACATTTGAATCACGGTGGAGATGTGATCAAATGTTTGGAATCCTTTATCTATGAAGAGACTCTGATCAGGTGGAGTGCGAGTGATGCACTTCTATCACTTCTATTAGGTGGAGACCCATTATCCACGTTGGTTGGAAGAAGTGATGTGGTGATAAAAGATTATCCCGATAACTTAGGATTTATAGAGGCTTGCCAGTTAGACATGAGTTGAGTGATTAGTCTAGTGAGCTTTGTGAGCGATGAAGTGAGATATGTGTTCCCGAGGAGTGAGCAACACGGAATGGGATAAGATAAGTGTGAAAGTGTTGGAGCCGTGAGTTTACGAGAGGGGAGAGTTGCTTTGTGCTTTTGGGTCTTGCTTTGTGCTAACTGTGGTTTCTCCTTCTTCTCTATCCTTTGTGGCATTTTCTTGAGGCTGCCATACATTTAACACCTTATCCTTGGTGGGCAAAACTGTAAGCAACCAGGTTTAGTGGCGCGAGAGGTTGAGGTTTTCGGTTGTTGGTTGGAGGTTGGAGGTGTCGACTTAGTGGTTTAATCTGAGCTCGGTTCTTGGTGTTATTGAAGGCCCAAAATCAACATTCTAATACTATCTCTGTGTCGAGTCTATTGACCTAAGAGGGGAATCTACAAATAAGTAGGATTCAGTGACTGCTATAATTTTCAGACAGGCAAAGACCTTCCAAATACTATTAACCTGTTCTACAACACTTCGAAACTCTCCTAGTGGCCTACAAAAACAAACCTCCCAACAAATCTTCAAGAATCTCTCTAATCGCCTTGTCCTCTGAGTCTCTGACAACATAAAGATGCACCCTCCCCTTTCTCCATTTATGATTTCACAACTACCATTGAAGGCAATGAAGGTTTCCCGCTGCCTATTGAAGTGATTTCGTCCTGGAGAGCGACATCAATGAGGATTTCTGTCACACAGTTATGCTGAAGAAATATAATGCAAGAGGTCAATAATTCTAATTTATATGTATCGATGCAATTTTGATAAGCTGTAATTATTCTAGATAGAAAAAGTGCAACATTAGTTGGAATAAATATTTCTGATTACGGAAGTTGGAATTGGCCAAGATTCACGTCCAGAAATTAAGGTAAAAAAAAAAAAAAATTGAATCTTTTGCTGCTTAGATACGTGTTCAATTGTAAATTTTCATACTTAGTTATCTAGTTTACAAGATGATTTTATCTAAAATAGAACTTTTTTATTTGACTTTTCATTATCTTTAAAGTTCTATGAGAAGCTTCAGCTTATATGGTATTTACTTTGAAGCATTGATAGGTGCACCTAAGTTGGAGAGGAGGTCATATCAGTTAAAAATAGAGAGCCATCTCATCATTTGCTCTTTTGTTTTTCTATTACAAGAACTTTCTGTGCGAATTTTCCAATTATATCTTGTTATGAACAAGAATTTATGTGGATATAATCTGCAAATGCCCACATCATTGGATTTTCTTGCTAGTCTAGTTGTAGTCTGAAGGATTTTGTTACGAAAGACACTTTATCTTCTCTGTAGTTCTAAAATTTGTTGCTAACCACCGTCGTGATCCAATAGGCACCATTCCTGCTTTGGTTTCTAAGTTCTGTCGACTACCTGCTTTTTATCAATTCCATACGTGTTGTTTAGTAGCTTAGCGACTATCTTGACAAGTTTTGAAAACCGCAAGGAAATGAATTGGCATTTGGCTGTTGTCTTACTCACCAGCTTTATAGACCAATCCCTTAACGCATAATTAAATCCGGGATTCTTAGTCATGAATCTCATGTTTGTTTCTGTTAATCCATAGGCTGAAAAAATCTTTGTGTAAGATATTGGCCTTTGATTCCAATAAATCGAGTTCAGTTTTCACCACTAATCAAACACCACAACGAACAACCAAATCTTCAAAACCGACACTACCCAAACCGGTTGCTCCAACTTGTGACAGCCCACTTAGGACTTGGCGTGAAGAAGAAGATTGCCTATATTTTTAGCCACCAAAGCAAAGAGAGAAGGGAAGAGAAAGAACCACTAAGAAGCACAAAGCACACTAGAGGCCCAGTAGATAACAATAAGTGGGCTTTCAACCTTAAAGCCGTCCAAGGTAATGGGCAGGACCATGAGCAACACTAATAAATTAGGCTACTTCAAATGGCTCACTTAGATTGTCGGAATGGTTCGTTCATCGTGGTGTCGACATTTCAATTCAGTCATCGGTCGAGGCCTATGAAATCTAATCCAAACTATAAAACTGGTTTAACATCATTGTCCGAATTTATTGGGTATCAAAACCCAACAAATCTCCACCGTGATTCCTAATAAATCTGCAAGCAACCAATACACACAGTTTATACTTACACAATCAAGGTAACCAATAAAATTGGTATCACAGACCTTACCTCGTGTTTCGAACCCGAAACACATACCATACCTGCTCCATGTACTCACCAGGGCTAAGGTCAAGAACACTCAAGTAGAAACAGATAATCACAGCAGTCAATCAAGAGCAAATAAACATGCGATGGAGATATCATATAGGATAACACGAATCTTTTCAAAAGTGTTTACACAGAACAACAGATTAACACCGAGTCAATCAACATGCCAACACATACGCAATAAATGCATAAGTGACCTCACGAAGAAGATCTCACCACACTTATCCAAATTCGTCTCGTCTCGTCTCGCCTCTCATCTTACTCTTCTTCTTGGGACAATCCCTAATGAAGTGTCCAGACTTACCACAGCTGTAACCCCGTCTACCACTAGGCTTGTCTCATCCATTGCCCTTCTTCTTACTATCTTCATCACTCGAGTCACTACTCGAATTACTACTATCTTGAGCTCTACTTAAACTCATCTGCTTAAACTTCATTCTACTCCTCATCATATGCAGCTCACCACTTCTCTTATCTTCTTTTTCAACCTTAATCTCCACCTCCTTACTCTTATGGGAGTCTATGACAATCTCGGGGGTTAAGGCGTCCCTACCATACTTAATTGCATTCTTAACCTCTCTATATGAATCATACATGGAATTAAGCAAAATAATAGCTTTATACATTTCATACATCTTTTCTCCACAATTAACAATATCTTGAACAAATTTGTTAAAAATATTCAGATTGTCATCAAGATCCTTTGAAGAATCCATTTTAAAGTTAAAAAATCTTTCAAGCAAGTACAATTTATTAGGAGTAGATTTAAACAAATATAAATCCTCTAACTTTTGCCAAAGTTATTTTGTAAAAGCAAGTTTTCCAACTTTTCTCAAAACATTATCAGACAGGTGTAAAATAATTGAAGTGTATGCAAGTTCATCATATTCTTCTTTTTGTGCTTCTGTAAAATTTTTGAAAAATTTGACGTCTATGGTCTTTGAAACTTTTTGTTGAACCAAAATCCCCTTTATCTTTTGTTGCCAAATCGAAAAATCTCATTTCCCATTGAAAATACCAATTTCGAAATGTAAAACATTTTGAAAAAACAGAACAACCAAAAAATTGCACAAATAGGTCACACAAAGTAATCATAAGGCAACAATATACACTAGAGCTGGACATGGTCCGGTTTGATTCGATTTTAAAGAAAACCGAACCGAACCGAACCAAAATTTTCAGGTATTTAATAAATGGAACCGTCAGGTCCAAATATAATTTTGGAACCGTTCGGGTTCGATTTCGTTCGGTTCGGTTCGATTCTGTTCGATTTCGTACCATAATTAAATTTTTTAACAGATTTTTAATGGTCAATGATCGGTGGTTGTGGTTGTGGTTGGAAGTCGCGGCTTCGATGTGCATTGGAGAGGGGAAGTCGGACTCGGCAGTCGGCGATTTCGATTTGGGCATGTAGATGTAGGTTTTCAATTTATGAAATGATTTGGGGTCATTGACTCAGTGGTTACCGAATGAAAGTGTTAAAATTAGAAAGAGAATGATAAAAACTTAAAAAGACCTAAATCTTGGGCTAAGAATGAAATTAATAATATGACCAAAAAATTAAATCAAAAAATTGAATTTAGAAATTGGGTTGGGTTGGGTTGGGTTGGGTTGGGCTAGCTAGGCATGGACTTGGCTTGGAAGTTAGAACATTAATCACTAAATCAGTTAATTTGCTAATTTGTTTAGAAAAAATTAAAAAAATTAATTAATTCAATATAAAAAATTAAAACAATTATTTAAATTTGATTCTTCGGTTCTGAGTCTAGAACCTAGAACTGAACCAAGAACCGAACCGAACCGAACCCAACCCGTCGGTTCTCGATTCAGATACCCGTTCGGATAATTAACTTATGAATAACTGCTCGATTCGGTTAGGTCCGGTTCGGTTCGGTGGTTTTGTCCAGCCCTAATATACACCGTTCTAGATTCCCAGGGTTTAGTGAGGCTTAAAATCTCAGATCTAGGGAATGTTCGAACATGTCTAGTCCGGGTGTTCTAACAGGATAATCAATAATCAGTGCAACACGAATATATATAAGCGAAAAGTTCAAAAATTTCCACGCAATGCAGTTTCACATAGTGACTAAACAACCGTTGTAGCACAAAAGCAATTCCTGATTTACAATCAAATTCAACACTTCAAATAGAGGAAATAATTCCTAAAATTCTAGTACAAGTAACGGTTACCCCTTCACGGTAACCTCAATCCTAATGTCACCCCACACGATGACGTGCTAATGCTGACCTATCTGAGTCCGTAAATTACGAGAGATGCGAATTTACTGTTTTATGGCCACAATTTGTGGCTTAAAGTAATTCAGTAAATGTTTTACAGTTCGATCGTCGTACCCACAGAGGGCAAAATCGTCAAACTTTTGCTGTAGTACCTGAAACGAAAAATTAACAACACACGAAGGTTGGAAATATCAAAATAAAAAATCTGTCTAAAGGAACCTAGGTCTGGATCAGCCCCACGAGCGCTCACGCGCCTTCGTCGTCCCTACGCGTGGGCTTCACGCACCGGCCACCCAGTACCTTCTCGACCTGCACGTTCCAATGGTGGTCATCGTTTGTCCAGAAAGTATATGAATTCGCTGGAAATCAAGTTTGCAGGTTCGAATCCCGTTGAAAGAATCTGGGCAGTTTCGAAATCTGCAGTTTTGGGCGATTCTGCTCGATTTTTCTGCTGATTTCTGGCCTAAAAAACCTCCTCAACTAGCTCTGATACCAATTATTGAGTCTAATTCCACAATTAATTCCCCTTTCTCTTAGGCTGAGAAAGCTTAATTCAACAC
Organism: Fraxinus americana; assembly: GCA_035079005.1. Taxonomy (NCBI): domain Eukaryota; kingdom Viridiplantae; phylum Streptophyta; class Magnoliopsida; order Lamiales; family Oleaceae; genus Fraxinus; species Fraxinus americana. The sequence goes on along the minus strand of CM068713.1, from coordinate 3,825,013 downwards.
CACAAAGGCAATACCAAACTTTTGGAGAATGACACAGGCACATAAAGGCAGAAGCTGTACAGGAGAATTTGCACAAAGCAAGGGCAGGTTTCTCACAAAGCAGACAACGTTTAGTTTTACTTCTTCCAAAAGGCACAAAGCAAATAATTTTTGGTGTGTATAATTGAAACCGAGAGACTTCAATTTATAGGTAGAGAGTTCAACAAATTTCCCAGGATTTTATCTCAAAGATAGATATCACGAGAACTGAAAATGGTTACCAAAAGATAATTATAGAGTTTTACAATTTTGAAAGAAGGAAGAGATAAACCCTTATCACTTTATCTCCAATAAGTTAGGTATTGAGCATCTAGCCCAATGTGTTGATTTTCTCTAAATACCCAACAAGATTTGGGCTACATCGTTTGTGGTGTGGATATTAATATTCTTCAATCCCGGGCTTATAGCTTATGAAGTTAAACGGGCCACATTTTTTCATTATTGCCTAGGGGTTATTTGGGCATCACTAAAATACCCAACATCTTGGTCTTCAGGGAATGAGGCAAAGGGATGAAGAGTTGTCGAAAGAGGTGGAGCTTCTTAAGCAGAAACTCGAAGAGCTTGAACGGTTAGCCAGGGGACGAGGGCTTGCCAGTGTTTTTAATTTTAAACATTCTAATACGAAAGAAGAGAAGGTGGCTGAAACGATGCATCTGAAGGCTGGTTGATAAAATTGAACAGTTTTGTAGTTTTCCATTCATTCAACTATATGCAACAGCCATTCAGTTGTGTTTGCAGTTCGCCTACGAATCAGCTCTTTTAATGCCGTCGACGAATGTAACTAACTAGATGCCCACATGAAAATCCAGTAAGTTGATTATTGAGACATGGAATAATTTCATTATTTATTTACTTGTGATTTTAAAAATCAACTTTTCCTTTCCTCGTTACTCCCTCCGTCCCAATTATATAGGCTTGTTTGGTTTTTCACACGGATTAAGAAAACTTATTTAATGTCATTGGAAAATTAATTTTTGCCAAGATCTTTCCTAGTTTACCCCTATTTAATTTTCAGTAGGTAAAACTAAATTATTGTTGGAATTCATAAAGAATTTGAATTTTCAAGAAGTTTGCATATTAAGTGGGGAAAATTTAATAAGGGTATATTAGTAAAAGAACACAATAAAATATTCTACATTAGGAAACAAGCCTATATATTTGGGACAAGAGAAAAAGGAAACCCAGCCTATATAATTGGGACGGAGGGAGTATTTGATATTAATTATGAGTTTACACTCTTGCCAGTATCTGCAATGTATAATTATTACACTGTTATTACCTCGTGAATGACAAAATTCTCACGAGTACTAACTAATATGTCCACGAATGCCAGGGAAATGGCTTCTATCTGGCTGACCGTTCATTTGCTCGACTCTTAGGGACACGAGCTTGCTTACCGAAGTACAAAGACGGGAAGGGTTTATGGGCAGGTTCTTGGGAGGACAAGCTTCGAAGACGACGGTGTTTTGGGCTTTGGATAGTAAGTTGAGACAATGTGACGGGTATGTATTTTAGTCATTGTGTATCCAAAATGGGTATTTTAATTTTAGCTATAAGTCCTTGGTATGAAATGAGTTTTTATAACCTAAAAGTTAAAACAAATCCTAAGTACGTTAAAGTAGTAAACAAATATAAGGCAACACAAAAAAAATCGCGGAATCGCAAATTGATCAGAATCGGATGGTTAGGATCCATGGGGACCCGAAATTTTTTTTCTCTCAAATTGAACCAAATTGTTTCAAAATGGTTTAGTTTATGTTTCGATTTTTGAAAACTACACAAAATCAAATCGAACCGTTTCAAAATGGTTCAGTTTTGTCTATGAAACTTCTTGTTGTTAACCAAAGAATTGGTTACAATCTCGATTCTCTTTTGGCAATTGAAATATTTTTCATCTGCTTATGTTGTTAGTGAAATAATGCTAATAATGCAATCTTTATGACATCTATTGTGTATTTTACCCAAGAAGAGAGAATAACTATTGCATCCTATGCGTCATTTGTGATATGGTAACTTGTTAAACAAATGTAAATTTGACACCGCCACAAGTTTTTAATAATTTCTAGCATTTGTTTCTCTTCTAAAAGTCCCTTGTAAGTCTTTGTTTTTGTTGAGAGTATGGTAGTCCGTGGAGTGGGAAAACATGCAATCTATAGTTGTAAAGAATGATTTGGGTGGAGAAAATATGCAATCTATAGGTAAATCGCGAATTAAAATCAAACAAAACCACAAATAATAATTTGGTTGGGTTTGGTTTGGTTTGGTTTGAAAAATAAAATGATTTGATTTGGTTTGAAAAAATTTCAAATCACTTAAAATGGTTTGAATTTAAAATATGGTACAAACCTTGAAAAACGAAGTGCATTCATCCCTAAACAAATGGTTACCGACCGCTCTGCTTAAAATGCAATAATTTTAGATAAATTATAGATATCGGTTCTCGAATTGGACAAACTCGGAGTAAACAAATAGTATAGAAGTCGAACACCCTTAATAGTCCAACACAGATATTTCACAGCCTTACTATAGTGACAAACTCAATGGCATCTTTGAAAATAGAGGAACACGTGTCAATATATAATTAGACAATTTGAAAATTAAAAAAAATACATCACTCAATCAATTGTTGACACCCAAATTTTCTGTCAATCACACCTTTGAAAATAGTGGAACACATGTCAATACATAATTGGACAATTTAAAAATTAAAAAAATGCATCACTCAGCCCCCGTTTGTTATACATTATTTAAAAATACATTCTTTCAAAACTCATTTTCAATCACACATTTTTAATAAAATAATATTTTATATCACATCAATAACTTGTTCTTACTTTCAACCACACATTTATCATCATTTCACTATTTAAAATACATTTTTTAATCGAGATTATCCGGCAAACACACCCTGGATGAATTGTTGACACCCGAATTTTCAATTTTCTGTCAATCACTCTAGCGGCCTAGCCAAGCAGCATTATTCGATATTTCATCTCCGCACGAGTCTCGTATATATCAATAATTCTCCAGCTAGGGTTTAGAACAGAAGATTCCCATTTTATGGAGAACAAGATTCGCTAAAAGATTCGATAATACGCGTACCGTTTTCTTCTTTCTGAAAATTGAGTGTTTTGGTTTCAAACACTCGGTGTAATGGGAAGAGGGAAGTTCAAGGGGAAACCCACTGGCCGTCGCCAGTTCTCCACACCCGAACAGATGAGTATGTTATCTCCTTCATCTTCTCTCTGTGTTATGTACGCGTGTATTCATGCTTGCAGCTATTTTGTGGAAATTGATATTTGTACACAGATCCGATTCAATTGAGATCTGTGTTTGCCGGGAAGGTGGAGCGGGGAATGGGGGGTATTGTGTTTCTGAAGTTTGAATTTTAATCTAATGATTTAGTGATTGACTCGTTGGTTTTCTAGGTTTCAAGGTTGTAACGCTATATTATTGAAGTCTCTTCTTTATTTTTAATGTAGTCTTGTGAGAGGACAGTTGGGAGTAGATAATAATTCTCTGTATGGAGAATTCGACTTGAGTCCGAAATTGAAGAAATTATTTTAACAAGTAAATCCATATGTATCTGAAAGAAAGAAGGAAAGAAAGGTAATTCGTGGTTTTTCCCCAATTGATAGGATGAATGGAAGCAAATATATTAATCCATAAGAAATGACATTACAGTATTTTAGAAAGTCATTCATTCATTTAAACTGAAGAAACTGGATTGCCAAGCTATATACGCCAAAGACTCAGACTATTACTACCTCCTGTAGAGCTATTGCTAGACTTAGTCGGCTTTGGTTAAATTGGCGCTGAATTGGTTTGAGGAGAAGCTGCGTCTATTGTTTCGATAGCAAAAATAGTAGCTGGCCGAATTAGATAAGGCAGAAGAGTTGGACACAAGCTGATTGGTACTCGATTAATTTGGGACTTGCAGTGTGGGTCTTTTACATGTACCAATACAGTCCATTATGTAGTCTCTCTTGGTGCAACAGTGTACCTGTTGCTTGCTTAGTGGCAAACACAAATGTCAGGTTGAAATTCTAAATAAGCTTTGTTTATCTTCCTCCATTCTCAAAACTTCCAAGATTTAAAGTAATAGCTCTCAGTTAGGGTAAGTTATATTTTTTCTAGAAAAGTGCATGTTTCCTAGTCAATATACGTTCATTCGTTGATTCCATTCCTTCTATATATCTTTTACAGCTTGCATTCATTTTTAATTTACCAGGCATACTACAATTCACAGATTTTTTCATCTCCTTCTCCGCACACTTTGTTACGAGGATTGTTATCTTTCTCCTTTCTGAATTTTTTTAAAAATGAGTATTTAGTAGCCACTGGGTTTCGTGGCCATGGCATTAGGTTTTGGATTAAAAAAATTCAGTCAAGTATGGGCTATTTATTGTCCTTGCTCTCAGTTCCACAAAGCAGTCAAAAAATGAGCAGTTAACAGAATATTCAATATTTTTTCTCCTGGTGAATTTAGCATGCGTAACTATTAGCTATTGATTTATTGTGAAAGATGGTCAGAATTGGTCACGATTATTTGTTAATGAAAACTAAGATTCATTGCATGCACGGAATCATGGTGGTTCTTCTGCACTTTAAAGTGAAACTTTAGCATATTTATTTTTTGAAACGGGAACTTTTAGATCTGACTAAGGCATTTATTGTTTTAAAAATTATCTGATCGTGTTGTTTAATGCATATGACCTTTTCCAAACTCAGCCTTCATTCATGAACCCAATATAATGCTTCAAAATTCATGGTTGATCACTCGATTTGGATATTATACTTTTTAAATCAAAAACAGAAAAGAACTGAGGCTTTCCTAAATATTGAATCTTACACTCTCACATTGTCTTCATTTAAAGTCGTTTACCTCTCTCTCAGTGCTCCATGCCCCGCCCCCGCCTCCGGCCCTGCCCCTATCCATCCATTTTCTTTTCCTTCTTTGTTAAAGAAAGAAATGCAGCTGGGGGGTAGGGATGATTTTTCAGTCTAGATTGGAAGCAAAATTTCTTTTTGGCTACACTGACCTACTCAATCTTCTCTCTCTATTTTTGATTTAATTATTCAGTGGCTGGTACTTCTGCTTCTCGTCCTCGCACATTCAGACAGGTAATTTAGTTTGCTTTAGTTTTTCACTCTGATATTGTTTTAGATATACTGTGACTACTGTCTTAAAAGGTAACAATTTTTTTTCCTTTTATTATTTCAATTCCCGTAAAATCTCCATGTTTGTACATACTGCAAAGGTACCATCTCTGCGGTTAACTATTTGAAAGCATCAAAGTGTTGTTCTTATGCAGTTTAAAGTTAGTTTAACTTTAAGAATTTTGAAAACGATAAAAATGCTGTGGTTTAGAAATTTTTTGGGATATTGATATAAAAAAGGATAACGTCTTTTCAAAGAAGCCACGGGTAAATTAAAATAACAGGTGAAGCAAAAGAGAAAAATATGATTACAGTAGTGTTGGGGTAAATCTTAGTGAGAGAGAGTGAGTTGTAATGTTTGCAGCTGGAATGGGACGTAAAAAACATTGCTTTAATGTATCGATAGTTTTCGTCTTTGGCTTTTATGGCTGTATTCTCATTGCAAATAAGAACATTTTTGAACTGATAGTTCATAATAATCTAAATTGGATCCTAACTAATCCATTTACGGTTGTAAATTTCATAGAGTCTGCATTTGATTTCTCTTCTTGTACTTGAATAGTTACATTTTGAATTATCAGGAAGAAGCTGAGGTGGAAGAAGATGAGAGATCTGAAGAACAGTCTGACGAGGAATCTGAAGAAGAATCTGAAGTCTGTAAACTGTGGCTAAATGCTGCTTATCCAGCAATTTTCATTTATATTCTATTTAGATATGACATCGTGTTTTTTAAGGAGATGGCTAAAGAAATAAATAATTCAATCTTTTTTTTTTTTTTTTGGTCAATGCTGTTGACAGAAGAAGAAAGGAACCCAAGGTATCATTCAAGTCGAGAATCCGAATTTGGGCAAGCCAAAGAACCTAAAAGCTAGAGATGTTGATGTATGCCACACAAATAAGTTATGTGCTCAAATAGTTGTAATCAGCGTATCATATATTAAATGTTGATTTTGTTTGGCAGGTGGAGAAAACAACCGAGCTTTCAAGACGTGAAAGGTTTGTGATTGTATTTATTCTTCTGGCATTGGCTTTGAATAGAAATGATCAATTAATATTCATTGTTTGACTTCACCATATATTTTCTTGTTCATTTTGCATATTAAAATCTTTATCGGCAGATTAGGATAAGGAAGCCTATAAGATTCAATTCATTTATTGAATTTTTTGATTGCCTTATATCATCTTTCTTCGTTGTATATGATTTTCATCGTTGAGAGTAAACTCTGGGGAATGCAAATATTTCCATGGCTTCTACCACCTTTACCAAGGGAAAGAGGCTGGCAGCGTGGTGGTGTGTTGGGGTTGGTTGTGTGGAGACTGGAGACCTTTATTTTATTTCCTCTGGATTTATTTCCTAGAGCCTGTTTGGTGCACATTAAAATGAGAGAATGTATTTTTTTGAAGTGATGTGATGGGGAATATGTGGTTGAAAATGAAGGAAAAGTTATTGATGTGATGGAAAATATTATTTTATTGAAGAATGTGTGGTTGAAAATGAGTAGAAGAATGAGAATGAAAAAAATAATTTGAGTCAAACTGGGGCCAAATGAGTCCGCGTTTAGAAAATTATTCAATTTTTATAGCATTTATTTTTGTTGTGTGCATCTAGTTCCACTTTTTGTGGCATCTTCCAGTATTTCTGATAATGTTGATCAATCATTTTGGGTTTTTTGTTTTATTTATTTTTTGAAGTCTCGCGGAAACTTTTTACTTTCCAGGTGATGACTATGAGTAGTATATTCTGAAACAAGATATTCTTGATGATCATTATTAAGTTGCAATTGAATGCGGAGTGTTTCTTGGAATCCCTATTATTTCTTCGAAGCATAAATATTTTCAAATTAGAGATGCACGTTTAACTGTAATGCAATGCAAAGTGCTGTATTTTACTACTGAAATTTCAATATAATGGCCTCTCTTAGTGTTGATTATTTAGTGGTGGTATTCATACTTACTGTCCTTTTGTTTTATGTTGTTCCCTTACTGTTGACAGAGAGGAGATTGAAAAACAGAGAGCTCATGAAAGGTACATGAGACTGCAGGAACAAGGGAAGACGGAACAAGCAAGGAAAGATTTAGGTAGGGTCTTTGAATCTACTCTTTGTTTCTTTCTGGAGATTGCATTATTAAAGAATATTAAGAAAGTAGGAGAGGGGCACTGTATCTATGGATCATAGAAGCCTTTCAGCTTGTGAGTGTGTAGACAATGGGGAAAGGATTGAGGAGAAAGCTAAGTGCTAAGGAGAAGGGATTATGGTCATTTGAATGGGAGGTTAACGAGGTAAAACTCTTGAATCCAGAAGGGGTTCTCATCCTGGACTAATCCCAAGGTCCCAACCCCTACATAGTCACTGTAGCAGGTTATACTTGTTGGTTTTTCACTTGTTCATACATATCTTTCTTGATTGCCTCTTTCTTGCTTAACTAGTTGGTGTATATTTGAATGAATAAAGCTTCTCCATCGACATCTTCTGTAAAAGGCCCAATGCTGTCCATTGTGATAATTTGCAACTTTTATTGTGCTATAAATGTGCATTAGTGATTTTCGCAGAATTCTATCCAGGTAGTGTGTGGAGTTATTTGATACGTCTAGGTTTACAGGGACCTTGAACTATTGATTCACATAGCATAGAGATCAACTGAATGTGCAACCTACCCACTCCGAGGTCTTCCATTTTATGTTTTGAGCTGTTCATAATAAAACAAAGCTTCCAGAAAGCATACTTCCTATAATGTTATATTTGCACTTTTCTTTCTTGCTCTCATGACACATGGTGCCTTAAGGTTAACATTGCCGAATTGCTAAGCTATATTTCATCTTGCTCTTTTGGGATTTTTGTTAACCGAGTTCCATTCACATGATCCAAGTTTGATGCCATATATACTCTCTTTCTTAATAGTTAATAGAACTGTGATATTTAATGTTTAGTTTTCTTAATCTTGCAGACCGTTTGGCTCTTATAAGGGAACAAAGAGCAGAAGCTGCTAAAAAGCGAGAAGAGGAGAAAGCAGGTAGCTATGTTTAAGTCACACTGACTGCTAGTAATTTTTCATTTCTTTCATTTTCACCTTGACCTCACTCCGCATTTTCTCCCTGCAGCCAAAGAGCAGAAGAAGTCAGAAGCTCGCAAATGATTTAGGCTTGTTCCATTAAATCATGTTAAAGAAGTTATTTTCATCTATGAATCAACTTTTATTCTGTTGGCAATTCTTACAAATGCCTTCTACCCATTTAGCTGTTTGGCCATGTTAGTTGATAACTCATCACTTTGACTTTTTTAACAGCGGGATCTGCAAAGAAAATAGTGATATTAAAGACAATAAGACAATTTGTTTCAATTTCCCTATAGATAGCTGATAATCGAACACAATTCAATTATATATGCATATGTTTGTTTTACCATTATTTTGAATTTTTTTTCAAACTCATTTTCAATCACATTTTCATAATAAAATAATTTGCACGTAAATTCAAGAAATTTTTACTTAAATATTATATTTTTCAAATTTATTTTCATTAAATAATGGTAGACATACTGGGGCTGTAAGCGTACAGGAAAAAGTTTGGTATGAAACAAATGGCCCAATACTGCGCTCATGGGGTCCAAAAACAGTGACTCTAAGAGGTAAAATATCTGAATTAATCGGGGTGATGCGTGAATTCATTGATCTAATTGATGTCTAGGAAAATTCTGTTTGTACATAGATGTATGAGATAAGTCATGTCTCTGTCTGAGGTTTTTAATCATATTTTTCGCTTAGTGTTAAGTTGTACACTTGTACATATCACTTTAGGGTCTGCTTGTTTTTTATTCTCAAATTCTACAATAAATTAATTCTCATTTTCAATCACACATTCTTTAATAAAATAATATTTTCCATCACATCAATAATTTTTTATTTTTTTTCAACCACACATTTCCCATCATATAACTGTTCAAAAATCAATTCTTCCCCCAAAAATCCCTACCAAACAAGTACTTAGACAAGTCTCGACGATTCTTTTGCTTAGCAAGCCTTGACGATCAAGACAAAAAAAATATTTCATGATATGTGACCACGATCGATCTCCTTTTGTGTCGACATCTGACATTTAGATGGACCATAATAGTTTTTGAATGTAACACTCATGTTGTAAATTCAACTAGATAAATAGTAAATAAATAGAGAATTGCACGTTTTAGTTGATAATGGAAGGAAGGGGATGCTTCTTACCATCCTAATCCCGTAACCTAAAATTTCAACACCACACATTTTCTCCACTCTGAATTCGGCTTTAGATTAAACATTTTAACATGCCTACAATTCACTGACTGCTCAATAATCATATTATTCATAAAGAAATATAAAACATAAAAGTAAAAGTAAACATGAAAAACTATAAGGCCCTGTTTGATGTGCAGAATTTTTCGTGGAAGTTGGAAATTATTTTCCATTTTCCACCTTTTTGGCTATTTGATAGTCAAAATTTTCTTGACAATTCATTTTCCAACTTCACCTCACGTGACACTATTTCCCACATTTTCCTTGAATTTGCTTTCCCATGTTTTTGGTGGGTTTTGGTTCTCCGGCTTTTTTTTTTTTTTTTTTGATAATGAAAACAAATTTTATCCCCAATTGTAAATTTTTTTTCCCCTTTAATGGACAATTTTCATGTAAAACAAAAGCAAACGAACATGAAAAGATCTAAAATTTCAATATTTTCCACGTGGAAAATTAATCAAACACAATTAATTGACAATTCCCAATAAAACAATTCAATTTTTTAGAATTCATTTTCTTTCTACCGAAATTTCACTCTACCAATCAAATGACCATAAGACTGTGTTTGATTTGCAAGTTTTCCTTGGAAAATGGAAAATGATTTCCATTTCCATGGATTTGACTTGTTTGATGGCATTATTGTCTAGAGAAAACATTTGCCCCCTCCCTTCCCTCATGCGCCATTTGTCTTGGTTTTGTGGAAATTAAATTCCCACCTTTTTAGTGGGAAAATGATTTTCCAGGCTGATGCAAATTTTTTTTTTTTTTGGCAATAGGGAACAAATGTCATAACCAATGGTAAAAAAAAAAAAAAAAAAAAAAAAATTCACTTTAATAGACAATTTCCATGTAAAACAAAGTCAAACGAATACTAAATTTTGATAAAAAAATGATTTTTTAGAAAATAATTTATTTATTTTTTTCATTTTTATTTTTACTTTTTGGTAATGGAAACATATTTTATAACCAATTGTGAAAAAAATTCATTTTAATGGACAATTTTCATTTAAAATAAAGCCAAACAAATAGAAAATTTAAAAATTTTTCGGGTGGAAAATTATACCAATCAAATGCATTTGAAATTATTTTCCTTGCAAAATATTTTTTGGACAAATTTTTTTCCTATAAAATATATTCTTTCCATCCATTTTTTATCATTGCAATCAAACGTACCCCCCAAATGACAGTTGTAGGTTCACTATTTGGTTGAAATTGGAAAAATCAATCAGTTGTCTTGACCTAAAATCGAATCTCAAAACCATAACTTGGCCAGAGATTAGAGCAGTTTGAGTTGAAAATCTTTTAGGTGATGATTCATGATTATCAATCAATATGATGTTTCATGCACACGCAGTAAATGTTAAAATTTCTCAGCAATGATATTTCAAATCACTGAACATCAAATCAATCAAACCCCACACCAGACAAACATATTTATGTACTACTACGTGTTAATTTAATTTGTGTTTGTGTAGGTACAAAGTAACAGTGTTACCTTCATTTTGCACTCCACCACTCAATGTCACTTGACAATTCATCAACAATACCCATTTGGGTGGTTAAGCTCGTTTGGCGTTTTTCATCAACAATACCCCATATAGGTGATTAAAATTTTCATTCTCATTATTCTACTAATTTTTCACTACACCTTCTTCAATAAAATAATATTTTACATTATATTAATAATTTTTCATTCTTTTTCAACCATACATTCTTCATCAATCCACTATTTCAAAATACATTCTTCTAAAATAATGTGGCTCAAATTTCTCCCAGTCCATGTTTGACTTCTTTATTTTAAAATTCTTTAATTTTCATACTAATTTTCAACTACATATTTGGATAATAAAATATTTTGCATGTAAATTCAAAACTTTTATCTATTTTTTAATCGTATTCTCCAAAAAATCACTATTCAAAACATCATTTTCTCGTAATTCATCTTTATAATGGTAATCAAATAGGGGATAAAAGTTCTTGGATAAAACACTTTTAAAAAATATATCCAAACATATTCAAAATAACTTCTTAATTTCAGAAGTAATTTTTTACTTTTCAAAAATTTTGTCAAACGAGTCCTTAGAGAATAACAGTTACATACCGAATAGTTTTTTTAGTAAAAGTGGAACGATCTCGAGTTAGTAACAAAATATTGTACAAGAGTAGTAGAAGTAGAGATTTCAAAATTATTGAACATAATATTTAACTTGTTTCAATGTAAAGATAGAATTAAACAGTTTGTACAATTCATGTTGACAATCTCGATGTTGTCAAAATTCGGGTTGTTGATTTAAAAAATTGGTTCAAATAATTTTTAAAATGAATGAATTTGATGTTGTCAAGTGTGAAATTGTCAACAAAGATTGTACGAGTAGCATGATTCGTAAAGCTAATGTCTTCAAATGTGAAGGGTAATTGGAATTTGTGTTAGAAATTGAAGAAAAAATGTTTATCTGCCCATGTTTTATGGTCAATATTTTGAGAAATATGGAGTTTTGGATAGTAATTTTTTGAAAAGTATGGAAACGTTTTAGATTTATGTGCAAAATATTTTATTATGTAAATGTAACGTTAAAATGAATATGATAATTTTTTTTTTAAAATAATGGTTTATCAAATGAGGCAGAGGTTCGTCTCTCTAAAAAGTATGATCTGACAAATTATTTATTTAAAGGACTATGTTATAAGTACATAATCATTTATATAATATATTACATAATTGACATGTGGCGCATCTATCGATAGTTTACAATTTTTGACTTTTCCACACTTCACATCCACGGTCAGATTTCTTCCACATGGACCTATGTAATCTATTATGTACAATAATTATGTACATATTGATTTATCCTTATTTAAAAGTGTTTCAAAACAAGAAGTTGAAAGCAAAAGTTTTGCAAATGCCATGTTTTAATTGTCAAAAAAAAAGAAAAAAGAAATACCATCTTTTTACAATTTGTTTACAAGCCCTCAATTATAGAACTTATTGTAAACGACTTTCATTTTAATTATTTCTTTTCTCATACATTCGGGTTTAAGTTTAAATATACTAGAGTTTTCTTAGATTAGAAGTACATATTTGTTTATGACGTTGTCGGGTGTGTTTGATTGATATTACTGATAAAAAAATACATTTTAAATAATGATATGATAAAAATTATATGGTTAAAAAATGAGAAAAGTTGTTGATATGATAAAAAAATATTATTTTATTAAAAAATGTTTGATTGAAAATGAGTTTAAAATGCTTTATAATTCAAAGTGCATTATACGACTTATTTTTACTCATTATTATTTACTATCGCAGATTAACAATATTTACACACAAACAAATAGCTTAAAAATACATAATTTATATTCTATTTCGTATTCCATGAAATAGAGTCCTTGTTTGATTCTCATTATTTTTAAAATACACTTTTCTCTATCTTATTTTCAACCACACATTTTTCAATAAAATAATATTAACGCAAATTGAAAAACTTTTCTTATTTTCCAACGACAAATTCTCCTTCAATCTACTATTTTAAAATTCATTTTTAAGGGAAAAAAAAAAAGAGGCTCAAACAGACTTAGTAATATAGATCAAATAGAACAACAGATTACCAGCACAAAAAGTAGAAACTAAGGCCTAAAAGGAGAAAAAATGGGGATTCATCATTCATGCAAGGGAAAAAAGGCAAAAAAAAAAAAAAAGGAGATAGCAGCAGCCCTTGTCAACTTTATCAATTCTTGTGAACTTCCCCAACCCTTCTAAATCTGCATGCCGAAATAACATAATCAATCAGTAAATGACTCATAAGTCACGAGTTTTGTGAATAAATGACACTAAGCAAGATTGAAGAGCCAAAATTCAGGCAGAAACAGTGGACAGTTTTACTGCAGGAAAGATCAAATCAAGTACCAAATCGATGGTTCTGTCAACTGGGGAAGGAGTAAACGTGCGCATTAGGTAGTAAAAAGCGCCATGGTTGAGTGGCTGGTGAGTCACACCCCATTCATTGGTGAGAACAGGCTGACCAGATGAGTGTACAAGCACTGCATCATCGCCGAATGCTTCTCTGACATTGAAGGGTACCATTGATGATACCTCAAAGCACACATCATTGATATACACCGTTGATTTTGTGGGTACCCCACCTCCTGATTCGCCTAAACCTGCACCAGCAAACATCAAATCATCATCTCCTGTTTACACCTTTCTTCTCTTATTACATGTCAATATGCAACAAAATGAACCGAAGCAGCAGTCAATCCATGGACAGGTTCTAAGGGACAGATTACATGAATTGCGGATCACAGACACATCTACCTTGTCCTTTTCTAAATATATGATGACATAAATATCTATACATAACGTATGTATGGAGAAAAATGAACTGGACTATACAGTAAGGGTGATGCCCCCTCACATGGAAGAGGGTCGCATGCAATAAATTAAGATTTATTTTACGTGGGTCTATCTCCACACGAGGGGTGTGAACTCTTATGTACACCCTACAATATCATTTTCCATACAGTAAACATCAGCCACTTCCGTGAAATGGCAGTGAAGAAACTATTCTCACAGGATGAAATTTTGTAACGAGTAAACATGAATTCTAGTTATTGTCTTGCATGTATAATTATACAGCGGTTTACAAGCGGCTATTTTAGCTGTGTTTGTTAACACTATAAAGGGCTAAAAAATGGATTTTTTGAATACGTAGCCCTAAATACCTTGACTGTGATGAGTCGGGGATGGAACAGAGAAACTCGGAGGAACAGTAGTATTTGTATTACTTGGAGCTGTAGTTACACTATAACTTAGCTGTTCCTGCATCTTGATCTTCTCATCCTCAGGCTTCTTGGAAGGTGCATGGTTCATCAGCATCAAATCACTGAGTAAGATACTAGAGCAATTTCCTGCTTTATTATCAATAACGTCAGGAACACCTGAAACATCTGGAAATGAAAACCCTTGGGTGAAAGCAGCATTTGATCCTTCGGTGGGTTGATGCACCAGGAAAAAGAAGGGTTCGGTCAAGAAATCAGTTTGAGTTTGAAAATATGTTTGGTTCACAGAAGCTGTTGGAGAGTTGGATACATCCATCACATTGGTTGAAGTCGAACCAACTGAGAAGGGTTTTTCTGTTGAATTTAGCGAAGATTTATCCGAAGAGGATGATGAAGAATTAGATGGAGCAGTTGCAGGATTTTTCTGTTGGTTCTTAGTGTTTTGGATGTGGCGCTGCTTGTGTTTGCTTCTTGATTTTCTGTTCTGGAACCAATAGAAAACATTTGCATCTCCAACTTGGCCATATTCTTGTAATTGAGCTCTTATTTTCCTTATCTCATCCCTTGGAGGATTCACCATTCCTGAGTTGAATATGGCTTCCAGTATGCGGATTTGCTCCGGCTTTGGGTTCCATCTTGGCTTTGGATCAGGAGTCCTCTCTTCATCTCCTGAAACTGTTGGATCATAACATCAGTTAAAAATCAAATAGACTTTTATCCTACAAAATTAAATAAAAAACGAAATTAGAAACACAGTTAAAAATGTAAAAGCTAATGTTACGGATTATGCCCCATTCTCATCGAGGAGAGGGGTAATAGCAAAACGAAATTAGAAGCACAAAAAACACATAAACTGATATACCTAAAGTGTAAGGGGTTCCGTGGAAACCATTGGACATGAGAGAAGAGTTTATGTCATGCTGCCGTTGATGGTGAGGTGTGTTGCAGGGCTTGGATTTGAACATGCTTGGCCAGTGTCTATTTGATGAAGCCATAAGCGTTACAGTGAAAGCTGTGTACACACAACCGTTTTGCTGCTCTTCTTATAGACTCCTCACCTACTCCTTCAGTTTACTGTCAAAATTTTACAGACATCCCCATCAGCAAATGATAAAAAAATACTGCGCAACAAGGAAAAAGAATGTAATAATAAAGGGATGAAAAAGACAAAACCCTCAACAAGAATCGCCTGTAAAATTGTAAACTGAAACGGAAAGCTAATTAATGAAGATAAACAGTAGAGCCCCATACCCTCTACGTACCTTACAATTTTGCATTAAATCTTGGAATACTTGTTTTTCTGCCTGGTCATAGTACAAGCCAATATCTCCAGATGCTGGGGCCTAGCTATATTAGAATCTTCTTCAGAGAAGACAGTGAAAGCTCTTAATACACAAACGTGGAAAGGCACAGCAGAGAGAGAGAGTAGTGGGTTATTTCCGATCAGTTTGTCTCTTTGGTTTTTAGGGTTGCTGTTCTCCTCACTTCAAGTTCAGATTGCAGAAGGCCATTAATGGAGGGAGTTGAAAGGTATTAGTGAGGGGATTATTTTTCTAATGCTATAATAAATACAATCACGCTACGTTGTCAGATTCTTTGACTTAATACCACGTAACATTATATCATTGGACTATTTTAAACACATTTGACTTTTCCATCAAATCATCTTCTTTCCCTCAAATTATGTCAAAACATCTATTGAAGTTTTCTGGCAAAAGAAGTAAAACCCTGATAAATATGGGTGGTTAGCCATGTCAATGAGTCAAGCCAAGTCGAAATTCAAAGCTCGGGCTTGGCTTGGCTCAACCAAAAAATTGAAGCTCGACCCGAGCTTTCGACTCGAGCCTTAGCTGGCCTAGTCGGCTTGATTTTTTTTTTTCATTCATAGCTGCTTGCATGTTTGAATTTTTCTTCTTCCTACAAGCTACAATTGCTATTTTCATTTTTTTAAAATAGGCTCGGCTCGTCCAAACTGAAAATGACCTGTGCGGGCAGGCTCGGGCTCGAGCTCAAGCCTTTACCCCAAAATGGGGCTCGGCCCGAGCCCAGGCTTGGTGGTTTCGAGCAGGGGCTGACCCACATGGGGTCAAACACAATTTTTTTTTTTTTTTTGAGTTTTTTTTACCTAACACTTAGCTCATTTGAAAAATTGAAAACTCTTCAACCCAATAGCCCATTTGCTTAGGGCCAAACCCAATTTGCTATTTACATAAAATTAAACCCAATTCCCAAACCTTATACCTGTGCACAGTTTCTTCATTTCTGATTTTCTTTCGATTTGAATTCACCCATGACCGAAACTGTTTACCGTCGACGACGTCCACCATCCGCCGAAGTCCACTCTGTTCTTCTTCAATCAGTCCGCCATCAACCGACATCCGCCGAAGTCAGCCATTCTCCATTTTAGGTGTGTTATCAAATTTACTCGAATTGCTTTTTCTATTTATTCTGGGTATACCGTATATAGACGGTGGATTATACTACTTTCTTGTTCATTTCTTGCATTTTTAGATTGCTGAAGCCTGAAGCTTTTTGTAATCAAAATTACTACAGAGTTTGGGAAACATTCTTAATAATACTGGTTTTTGTCATTTTATTAATTCTGGATTTATTCATACATTATTCATATTATGATGTATGCATTTTCTGTTTATATGTGTATAGATATTGAATTTTTTGCCCTAAGTCAATGGAAATTAAAGAGGAAAAGGAAATGTATTAAAGAAACCGATAAATGATTAGGTTAAACATGTAAGTTTTTTGAGAATTATTGGATTTCTCCAAGTCAAAGGGGTTTTGTTATTTTAGTTGCTAATTTCTGTTAATGTGAAATTGGGAATTTTAGCTATATGTTCAAGCAGAGCTGCAGAGAGTTTATGTATTGAATTTATTTTTTAAAAGTCATGGAGAAATATTTTAAACGAAAATTCATATGTTCGAGTGTGGAGGAAATTATTGTTGAAACGAGTGTTCAAAAAGAAAAAGATGTTGGGAAGAATCAGATAGTGGGAGAAAAAGAGATGTTTAGGATAAAATTGATTTAACACAACCGTCTTCGGATCTTGGATTAAGAACTCCAATTGTGAGTTATAATGTTAATGTTCAGGATGAAATTAGAAGAACATATGTACAAAGGGGTCCATGTCAGCATCGAAATCACTTGTGTCCAAGTATTTGGAGATTTGTCATTATAGACGATTTAAAACTTCTTGGTTTAATGAATTTCCTGATTGGTTGGAACACAGTATAGCGAAATATGCCATATTTTGCTTTTATTGTTACCTCTAGGCCGTTCACGGCGTAATACGCAAGGAATGATAAATCTGTATCACTTTCGTGTGAATTTCTTCTATGCTATCATCGATATGAAAATTCAAGAGTTGAATGACGTTTCTCTTAGGTAAATAGTGATTTACTCCATTGTGTTGCATGCTTGTGTCCGAATTATTCATTTTCGGCTTTCAACAAGTACAAGTTAATTCAGTTGTGTGAGTATTATCCCAAAGATTTTACACCAGTAGAGATTTTGGCTCTTGAAGAGCAAATTCAGACATATATTATTGATATGCACACAATCGAAGATTTTCAAGGCTTACGAGGTCTTAATGATCTTGCAGAAAAGTTGTGAGAGTATTATCCCAAGGATTTTACACCGTAGAGATTTTGGCTCTTGAAGAGCAAATTCAGACATATATTATTGATATGCACACAACCGAAGATTTTTAAGGCTTACGAGGTCTTAATCATCTTACAGAAAAGTTGGTTGAAACGAAAAAAATTGAAGTGTATCCATTAGTTTACCGGCTTGTAACATTGACGTTAATTCTTCCAGTTGCTACTACTACTATAGAGAGTATTTTCTGCAATGAAAATTGTCAAGAATCGACTACGTAGTCGGATAAGAGATCAATGGTAATCATCTTGCAGAAAAGTTGGTTGAAACGAAAAAAAAAAAAGAAGTGTATCCATTAGTTTACCGGCTTGTAACATTGACGTTAATTCTTCCAGTTGCTACTGCTACCGTAGAGAGTATTTTCTGCAATGAAAATTGTCAAGAATCGACTGCGTAGTCGGATGGGAGATCAGTGGTAATCATCTTGCAGAAAGGTTGGTTGGAACGAAAAAAAAGAGTAAAGTGTATCTATTAGTTTATCGGCTGTAACATTGGTGTTAATTCTTCTAGTTGCTACTGCTACTGTAGAGAGGGTATTTTCTGCAATGAAAATTGTCAAAAATCGATTGCGTAGTCGGATGGGAGATCAATGGTTAAGTGATAGTTTGGTTGCATATATTGAAAACGATGTACTTAACAATATTGATAATGATGTAATTATACTACGTTTTCAAAGTATGAAAACGCATAGGCTATAGTTGTAATAGTGTATTGACTTATTTTCGTTAATAATATGTAGTTCTAAATATTTTTGAATTCTCATTTTTGACCCCACAAGACAAATGGTTTGGGTCCGCCCCTGGTTCCGAGCCTCAAGCCGAGTCATGAGCGGCCCAAGCCAACGAGCCATTTTGTCATCCCTAAGGGTGGTGGTGTTGAAGGCTGTTTGAAAGTCAAGAAATGAATCTAGGGTTTGTGAATTAATTAAATAGAAAAAAAAAAGTCAAAACAAAAATCTAGGTTTAACGTGGAAAAACAATCTAAAAGTTAAAAGCTACACTTGGTATTCTGAATTTGATCATATGAAAAAATTATATATAAATTAAAGAACATAGTATGATGTATAATATTAAAATTTTCATTCAAGAGAAGGCTATTTGCACTATTTTTCTTATCCCGTCAAGAATGTTAGATGGGTCAAGCCGAACCACTCGACTCATCCATCGTCGGACTCGACTTGGCTCTGCCAATCACACGAGCCACTTTACGCTAGCTCTCGTTTTCAAAAATCCCTTGTTTGGCTCACCCCACCAACTCATTCCATGATGGAGCGAGCCACTCGTGACTCATGTTTTTCAATAAAATTACATTTTCACTTCTTGATGGCGAGTCGACTTGCATGAGGTTTTCGTTTATTGGCTCACCTCACCTCACTTCACTTCACTTCACTTCACATCCCTAATCCCTCCTAAGCCACCACCTTGCTTTCGTATCATATTATCCGTTGAGTTTGCTTTTGTTTGGGTTTTCTATTATAAAATTGAAGTACAATTTCTGACTTTACTACAGTGAAAGCATAGTTACCGCAAACGGAATTTATCCATACAAATAACATTCTTATGAATAAATAACTAAAAATGTGTTCCACCTTAATCAATCTGACTACCATTTACATGATATATGGTCTCATTTTATAATTAATTTTTTATATGATTTAATAAGGTGTACCAAACACAACCTTGAAATCATGGTTTGTTGTTTTATCCCAAAAGAAATGTGTGAAATCGATTAATAGAATTGTGTTACAAAAAAATGATCAAGGGTGTGAAGCTTATTCCTCTTGAATGTATAAAAAAAATGCAAATGACTTGAAGGTTTAAAACGAATAAGAGTAGAATATGAAATTCAAAATCAATACTTCTTTATTTAAGTATTTATAAAGAGATAGGGACGGACACAGAAGTTTAAAGTTAGGGGGCACAATCGAACTTGCAAAAAAATTGAGAAAATTTTACAATCGAAAATTTACGTCCAAAAAAATCATACCCAATATAATTTTGCATCCGAAAATTTACATGGGATATAATTTTTTTAGATGTAAAATTTTGAAAAAAAATTTATATCATATTCCATATAAAGGGCCTGTTCGGTACAGCTTAAAATTCAATTAAAATTGAAAATATGGCCGTTATTGGGTCCCACTCGTCTAATAAAAGTCAACAATAACGGCTAGTTTTTCAATTTTAATCCAATTTTAATCTCTACCGAACACCCCTAAAATTTCCTAATAAAATGATGAAAATTACATTGAGAAATTTGTCTTGAGAAAGTAATAAATGTTAATGAAATATTTGAATTTTTTAAAAGAAAATGCAAGTTAAACTTTTTTTCTTAAAATTCACGTTTAACGTATTTTTAATTATTTTCGATATCTGTTTGGATTATTTGATATGCCTATAATGTAATTTTCGAAATAAGTTTTGAGATGATATAAACAATTTGTAGATTCGATTAGTGTACGATCATCGAATTTTTTTAAAAGTTATCATGTTATCGAAATTTTCAAAATACTAATTTTCAATGACTTACTTTGACAAATTGTAACGTTTGCTACGATTGATGTTTCGTACGCCATTAACGACGTAGAAAACTAGACCGTGAACACTTCGAAATGATATTAAGAATGCAATATTTCGCCCTCGTTTGATGGAGAGTTAAGATTTTGTTAAAATATAAGAGAAAAAGAGAAAAATTAAAATTTATTATGATTTTGCAAACTAAAATTTATTATGATTTTGTCTCTATTTGATGGAGATTAAAATCAGTTTTTTAGTAAATTTTGATAAAAGTTAAATAGTTATCGATTCCATGAAATATGTTATTAAAATTAATTGTTAAATTTGATTTAGATTAAAATTTATATTTCAATTGATACCAAACATGATTTTATGTAAAAAAAAAACAAAAATTCAAAAGTTGTGGGCACGTGCCCCCGGGACCCCCCGGGTCTGCCCCTGTAAATAGATGAAGGTATCCTCAATTTTTTCATGGTAGAAAGTAGTATATGATTTTCTTTTAGAATTTCGCTAAATGTATCCGGGCGTTTACACGTCAGGGTACATGACCCGACCACCCCCCTCACAATGAGGGGGGCCCGAGGTGAATAAAATAATGGACCGGCCCCCCATTGTGAGGGGGGGGCGTGGGGTCAAGACGCCCGTCTACCTGTAGCATCTCTCGTTTTTCTAATAATGTCCCGAAATAATTCGAGTTCATGGAAACAGGGGCGGACTTGTGGGATGGCCTGGGGGGCAGGTGCCCCCACCCCAAAAAAAATTTGAATTTTTTTTTTTTTTAATAATATGAAAGGAAAATGAATCAACATTCATTTCAAACCAATGTTTTCTCTCGCCTGAGTCTCCTCTTCTCATTCTCTCCTCTTCTTCATGGTAAAATTAAGGTTGTATATTGTTAAATGGATACGAGAATGGTTGTGATAATACTGAATGACTGAACAAGAATAGTTCAAAACTTCAAATCTCATTTATCTTTGTTTAAATGATTTATAGTTACTCTCAAAGAGTGGAAATTGTATTGCCAAATGAAAACAGTGAAAAGTCTGTCTCCACTCTATAGCCATTTCAAGTTCAATTGCGACAAAGAATTCTAAGATCTGACCCAAGGAAAAAGCTAGTAGGCAAGGCTTTCGTGAGCTATAGTGCTGAAACCAGTACTAAACGAAGTAATTAGTGTAAAATGATTGTATACTTGGATTTGATCAATGAATAGGAATAGAAAAATTCTTAGTTGAATTTAGTTACGTTCTTGTAATGCATGAGATTCACGAGTGAAATTCTCAGTTGAAGTGACATTTTTAAGGAAATTTCGAGAGTCTTTTAGCCTAGGAGAATCTAGTCCGACTGAATGTAATCAGAAGAAAGAGTTATGCAATATGATTGAACTTGAATGAGCAAGGATTGTTTCTCGGATATTTGATGCATCGAAAATAAGTCTGACTTTTACCATTTCTTAGTCCCTTGTTGATTTACTTGTTGCATCTGTTAAATAAGTTTCAGAATTTAAGAAATATACATATAAATCTGTGACTTGAATTTTATCAAAGTTTGTGTAGCTCTTGATGACCAAGATTGTATACTCAATTTCTTTGTTATTTTGAATTACGAAACTTCATTAATTTTTTCTCTATTTCTCACTTTAATTATGGAACGTTATCAAAATATGAGAATACGTAGAGAACAATTGTAATAAAATATCTCTTACTTTAATTTTTTCGTCACTTTTTGAAAGTTTGATTGTGCCCCCCCAACATAAAAAGTCTGCGTCCGCCCCTGCATGGAAACATATGGAAATTGAAAAGCCCACTACAATGCATCCTCCACCCGTTTGTCAAACAGTATCTTAATTACAATTCAATTAAAGAAAGAATATTATTATTATTATTATTATCTCTGGTATTAATGACACTTTTTGTCTCCAGAAAAGTGCATTTTTTAAGGAAAAAAATGGTTCTGAAAGTAAGTTGGAAAGGCATTTCCTTGACTAGCAGGAGTAATCCCGTCGTGCACTCGTGCTTCGTTCTGGGGTTCCCTCTCCTTCTCTCTCATCCCAATGTGTGTGTGTGTGTGAGAGAGAGAGAGAGAGAGAGAGTGGGTGCTGTACAAACTACAAGGCGTTGGTTACTTGGTTCCCAACTCCCCATGCACAAATCGAAGTCAAGGAGAGTAATAGTTCGGTCTGTGTGATTCCGACATGTAAACCTAAAACTCTAAACTCCACTCTAGTGCCATAATTTTGAATAGTGTTCAAACCTCTGTTTTTAAGATAAGATTAAGGAAGCATCTCGATTTGTGGAAGACTTGAGAGATGTGTAAGACTCTTAATTGTCAAATTTACTGCAAAAAGAATTATTGGTCAATTATACTCTATTTACTTGAGGTTTTGGGACTACGAGATTTGAAGTTCAAGTCAAAACATCTTAATTTTGACCTATAAAGTTTTCTATTTTCTTACACTGACCCTTAAATTTTAACTGATAAGTGCCCGAGTTTTATAGTTGCATTTGGATAGATGAATATTATGATATTTTATAATCCAACAATGTTCTTTTTTTCTTCCAAATTTAATCTCTCTTATTCAGATGAGTGGGAAAATAATTAAATTAGGGCGTTTTCGGTTATGCTTAAAGAATTAGCAAAAGTTTGCAGTAAATTTTTGTTCACCAAGGACAAATTTAGAACATGACACTGGATATGAAGACTTGATAAATACTCACGAGTCCTTTTTTTTTTTTTTGCAGTTTTATTTCGTTCTACTATACTGCCATCCGTATGTTTAAATGAAGTAGCACATGATTACAATGAATGTTTGTATTTTTTCTAAAAGCCTATGAAATAGGTATGTGTGTGGCGAGAAATGCGCCAACACCATTCACTTAAAAGTTTAATGCAAACGTGCATGCAGTAAATACGTTACAGGTATGATTCAATGCACAAATTTCTTGCACATGCATTACCAATATATTAGACCAATTGTTGATATTTTGAGAGACCAAATGCATAAATTAACCTCCAAAACTTAAAGTGAAAAAATTAAAAAAATGAACACAAGGATTTTTCGGACTAAGCCATAGAGGTTTGATAGCTGCTTCTAACACCTAATCCCATGTTGAACATCCACAAACGTGAGGAACATCATTTTCTCCATTGATTTCACCAAGAATCAAACTAAGCACCTGTTTGGCACCCATTAATTTCTCATTCTCATTCTCATTCTCATTCTCATTCTTCATTTCAACCACATATTCTTCAAATAAAATAATATTACACACAAATCAAAAACTTTTCATCACTTTTCCACCACACATTCTCACATCAATCACTATTCCAAAATTTCTATTCTCCTCAAAATTAGATTCAAACACACCCTAAAACAAAGAAGAGAGTAGATGATCCGTGAATCTCGAATGAGTTTTTCGAGAGAGAAGAAGAAACCCTAAAATTGAGGAGATGTTTTCTCTAAAACCAAAAGCTAGAATAATGAAAAATGAACGGACCAGAAGCCAGATGAAGAGACTTAGCCCCTGTTCAGTTTGAATTAAAATCTCTAAGTTAAAGTCAACAATTAATTTTAACCATACATTTAATGGACCAACAACTTTTCAACCACACATTTCATCAACTTTTATTAAAATCTATTAAAAATCTGATTTTAATCTCTACCAAATAGGGGCTTAAACTACAGAAGAATCCAGAAGCTAGATCCGATAGTCATCCATCAAGCCATGTGTCATCATCTGATGTAAAGCATCCACAAATAAAAGTTGCATTTCAATAACATGATTTTAGACCAATTTTCGGAGTACTCACTCTAGACGTGCACCATACTTGACAAATTAAAAAAAAAAAAATGCACATTGAGTACGCGCTTGTCAGAGCTTAAGTGTAGCACAATGCTGGGAAAGGGAGGAGACAAGGGAGATTGATGCAAGAAGAACTTGAAAAGATTTAACACGATGCTGGGGAGGGAAGGGAACAAGTGTAGCATAGTGCTGGGGAGGGGAAGGGACAAGTGAGACTAATACAATATTCTTGGTAATGTCCGGTACATGTACGGCATTATTGAAGATGAGTTTTTTACCGGATGTAATCTTCAAAGTAACTTTTCCTTGTCCTTGAACTTTAGAACTTGCAGAATTTTCCATAAAAAATTGTTCTCAAATTAACTCTTCGTAGTTTGAGAACATTGTCATGTATGCAAAAATGTGACGGATAGCAATAGTATCAACCCACCATCCTCTTGACTTTCCAACATTGTTATATTCAGAAACAACCGCTAAAAGATTCATCTTTTATATCTTTTCAGAAAGGGTGTCTATTTCAACCACATTTGCTTGTACGTTCTTCAGAAAGGATGTCCAGCTTTTCCACAAATGTAACAGTTGCCTTTAAACTTCTGGCATTCTTGGAGTTGTCTCTTTTTGGTACCACACCGGAAATCTTTTGTTTCATGTTGACAACTTTCGAAACAATTTAAATAAAATTTGCTCTAAGTTGAACAATAGATTTCTTTTCAACATTTCTATTGTCTGCATCGATCCTCAATCGGACTATCAATTCTTCCAAATTCATCTTCTTGCGTTTCTACTTGAGATATTTCTTGAAATCTCTCTATATAGAAGGGAGTTTTTCAATTATGGCTGCAACTTGGAAGGACTCGCTCAATTTCATCTTTTCAGCGTGTATATCATGAAGTAGAATTTAAAATTCTTGTACTTGACTTATCATGATTTTAGGGTCTACCATTTTGTACTCTAAAAACTTTCTAGCAATGAACTTCTTTGTTTCGGCATTCTCGATCTTGTACTTTTTTCCAACTAATCTCATAGATCTTTGGCCAAGTCCATTGAACTATACACTCCATAAAGTATATTGTCCAATTCATTTAAGGTATAATTTTTGTAAAGGAAATCCGAATTCTTCCATACATCTAACTCAATAATCGACTCATGATTATTTTTTCCTTCTTGTACAGCAGGAGCCATTTCTTTTAGAAACTTTGCCAAATTCAATGTAGTAAGATAAAATTACATCTTTTGTTGCCATCTTTTAAAATACACACTTCCAAACTTTTTTCGATTTTTCCCCATGTGGGATGTCAGAGTTTGATATAGGTATGACCAAAGGTGAAATCATATGGTTCGTACCAATTGTTGTTTGACTTGAAGTAATGTCTACATAATTCATTTCTATTATAAACAAAAGTTCAATATACAAAAATGTAAATAGAAAGGAATAGCATACAAATGTTTATTTCAAAGAGGAAGAAATGATGTAACAACCAAAAACGAGTATTGTCTTAAGTTTGTTAGGGAGGTAGTATATGTAAATGGTTGTTAAAGACAAGGAAATATTCAAGTTTAATTTGCAGAAACGTAACTAAATTTTAAAGGAAGAAAGTAAGAAGAAGAAAACAAAAGGGAAAACGAAATTCGAGGCAAGTGAAAACACTTTCTCCTTAAAACAATATTATCTCGCAATGGTGCTAACGGATTACGGCACTTGTCTCCCAAAATACAACGGATACAACTTGTGGTAGAAGCACTTCAAACCACAAGTAACAACGAAGAATTTCTCTCTACACGAAAAACGATTTTAAAATTACTTTTGTAAAGTATTTTGCAAGAGTTTTTGATATTATGCTCAATGAAAATTATATGAGATGCATAATGGATGTCCAAGGGTCATTTATATAGAAGATGAAAGATTGTGAATAAAATGTCGCGTCACAAACTTAGCAACCTTTGCCAAATGTCGCAGCATTTGCTGTCGCTAGTTTGTTGCTGACCTCTTGCTCAAGCTACAGTGGCACCTTTTCATCAGAGCTTCTCTCGCTAACCTGTCGCTCGAGCGATAGGCGAGCGATGGAGATAGCCATTTCCTAGTCCGTATTTCTCTTTTCTATTCAACATTGGACCGTAATTTCTCATTCATTCGGAATTGATTTTGAGATTCCAAATATACTACGACGATCTACTCGACGAGTAGAACAAGTTAGTTTATTTATATTTATAATTTGACTATCGAATCAAGTCCGAATATTTGATCGAAATTGACTCGAAAGTCACTTTTTCATACTTAATTTCATTAGCTAAACCAAATTTCAACATCATCAAATTTTCAAATATATTTTCTCTAATTATCTACAATATATTAAAAGTGTGGATTAAGGAAAAACTTTTGAATACTAATTTTACCCCTACATATTTAGCTATATGTCCAATATACCCTCATTTGGTTTACAAAAAATAAAAAAAAATGCAAAAAACAAAAAAATAAAAAAATTGAAAGGTTGCATTAATATGTTCACGTTGGCACTAAAATATTGAATACCAATTCTACCCTTATATATTTAACGATATGCCCAATATACCCTTATTAATAACATTAATTCAATTAATTCAACATGAAATTGAAAAAGCCCTTTTTTCCATTTGTCAATAATTTCCGAAGTTAAATCTTTTTAATATTACATTAATCTTTATTAACAACCTTAATTCAATTTATATATTTAGCTATATGTCCAATATATACTTATTTAAATTTAATTTTGTTAATAATTAATTAATAACATTAATTCAATTTATTCAACGTGAACTTTAAAAAAAAAAATCATTTTCTTTTCCATTTGTCAATAATTTCCTGAAGTATTAATATTTTTTTTCTAACATTACTAAATTATTAATTTTAGTATAGTAAGTTACATCCATTTCCTATAAAACAATAATTATTTCATAAAAAGAAAAATTACAGAAAAAAATGAAAGGTTGCATTAACACGTTCACCTTGGCACTAAAACTTATCTACAATAATTAAAAGGTTAATTATATTACTACCATAGTTTTTATTTCTTACATATTTTAATTGCACATAAGATTTCTAAATCTTCGCTTATTATGGCACTCATGTCTCTAACCATTTTTCATGTCGTTCTTATTCTCAAACTTCCCTTTAGTTAATATATATGTTGTATTTGATATCAATTTTGTGAACAAAAGTTCGTTGAAAATGGCGTAAAACAACTTATTTTGCAATTAAATTTTTTAAAAAATAAATAAATAAAAAGTAAAAAAAATTCCCCTCATTTCAAAGCATGAAAACAAAATAATTAGACATAAATCATCATCAAAGACGAGAAATACTAATTAATGAAATGTTGAGGATAATAATTTGACAAAAGAAGTTTAAGGAAATAATTGTTACGATGAACATAAATTGATGAATTTTGTTGCAATTAAAATGTGGTATATCAAATAAAAATTATGATGACAATATAACTATCCTAATTAAAAATGAAGGATAGAGGAGAAATTTTTGAATACCAATTTTACCTTTATAGTTTTTAACTTCTTACAATAATGCCGTCAATTATGAATGTACCATATTGTTAATAGTTAATGATTATATTTTAACTCTAAAAATTAATTATAATTCAACTTCATGTAGTTTCCATTAAGTATAAAAAGAAAAAAAACTATACATTCTGTTCTTTTATTTGAAGTACTTAAAAATATATGTTAACCGAATTAAGTTTTAGCCCCTGTTTAGTATCAATTAAAATTAATATTTTAATCTAAATCAAAGTCAATAATTCATTTCAACTACATATTTTATGGGTTCCACAACGTTTCAATCATATATTTTATCAACTTCTATCAAAATCTACTAAAAATTTGATTTTAATCCCCACCAAACTGGGCTTAGTCACTTAAAAATCGAAGTTCGTTTATATATAATCATAATTATAATAGAATAGTTAGAAATCAAAATTCAATTTGAAATGGTCAATCTTAAAGATCCTAATAATTAAGAGTTATCCATCTTAACATATTTGTAACCTCCATCCACATGTCTCCCATAGAAATTAGAAAGAAATCTGTAACAGTTTCAGATTTATTTAATGCTATTAGGATTATGAAATTTTTATTTCCTGTTGTTGAATTTGATTTGGTTTCTAATATAATTCAACTTCGAAAGATACTTTAGTAAATTAATCTTATGGGCCTGTTTGGTAGGGATTCTCATTTTCTACAGTAAATCAATTCTCATTTTCAACCACACATTTCCCATCATATCACTATTCAAAATCAATTCTTCCCCCAAAAAATCCCTACCAAACAAGCTATATATATATATATATATATATATATATATATATATATATATATAATATATATATATATATAAAGCCATTTTGACATGTAATCATTTGAAATCTAAAGCCCGTTTGGTTTGTGTTTCAATTTTGAGTTTACTTTCAGTTTTTTGTTCTGAGGGTTCATTTTAAGATTGTTAAATAAACTATCTTCGGATCCGCAAACCACGGACACGTTCTTTTTAAATCCTTACAGTGTTTTTAATGTTTTAGCTGGAAAAAAATATTATATTACTAGGAAATTGATCGAGTATAGAAGCATTATTAACCTTCGTCTAATCTGTCAGTTTTTAATTTATAGCAAAATCCAGTAGATTTGTTAAATAACGAGGGAAAATAAATAAATATGACGAATCTGAGGAATGTCAATTTCAAGAATCTTGTGGAAAGTGTTTAATTATAAGTAGGGAATGTCAAAACACGTCATTAGGACAAGAAATTCATTGTTTAACTATAACGATAAGTGGTTAAGATATATTCCAATTGAATTAGAATGTTTCTACATGTAAGTTGTAACTTGGTCCAATTTAAGGAAACAAAGGGGACATGTTGAGATTTTAGAAAATGCTTTGTTGATGATCAATGGAGAACATATGAGATTGTCGAAAATCCTGCACAACAAAATTCAGACATTGAAACTCGTTATCAAAAGTTAGTGGTCGATTCGAGCCAAGAAATTCGATTATTGTAGTTGAGATGTTATCTAGTCGAGAGTGCAAGTTAAATTTCATAGCAAACAATCTCCGAATTATTAAAGATGGACAACATGAAAGTCTATATTTTAGTAGCCGATAAATAGTTAAAAAGTGATGAAAGACTACTTGACGAGATCAGCTACAAGAAAAGTAGTTCCCTAGTTATCACACTGAGAATAGGAGGAGAAGACCGTTGAATCACTATTCGAAACACCATTTGTTTTCTCAATAATGGCCATTTAGCTGGGCCTAAAGAAGTACAGAATTAGATTTGTGATCATCTGTGTTATTAGTCCGATCGGCAATTGTACAAGTAGTGAGATAAGTTCTTGTTTGACCCCATTCCTTAAAACTCATTTTATTTTCAGTCACACATTTCATGGAATGCACAACATTTATTAACTTTTCAACTATATATTTCATTAATTTTTATGAAAACCTATTAAAAATTTAATTCTTATCCGAACCAAACTAGGGCGAAACGATGAAAATGCATGAAATGTAAGTCCATCATGAGAAGTGCCGTGAAGATATTGAAGAAGTGAAATTTACACGGCAACATGTATTTAAAGATTACACTTCATAAATCAGGTATGAAGTTTATTTAATCAAAAATCAGGTATTATAAAATTTACCCACCACACCCCCACTTAATCCAATTTCATTCTAAACCTAAATCGTGATTGTGCATGTATTGAAATTTACAGTATAACAACGTGTAACGATGTAAAAAGTGGGAAAATTAATACGGGGATACCATGGTCGTCATCAGAGACTGGATGAGCTTGAAGCCACCGTCCTTAACGACGATGGAGATGGAAGTAGAGTAAGCATTGAGGGTGTTCTCGACCAGCTCTTTGATGGAGGAGACTGACTGTTGAACGACCTCACTGGGGGCAATTTTATTTACCTCATCTTGGTCGAGGCGGTGGATCCTCGATGGCTCCATTGGTATGGGCTCTTCGATCTCCAATTGAGTTGTGTCTATAGGCCATTCAATGGGAAAATTTTCTCAATCTTTTCTCTCTTCCTCTTTATCAAACACATCACCGGAGTACCACCGACGTGGTGTCAATTAGTGACGCGATGCCGTTCAGAGCGACTTGCTCTCAACGACGATTTTAGGGATGATGGCGCTGCATAGCGACGAGAGGCTTCAGTGATGATGCTGCCGTTCAGCGACGCCCAGCGACAACACGATATATGGACGGGGGACGTCGGGCAATCTGTGGTTTGTGTTGATTGCTACCGTGAAGGATGGTGGCCTTGGTTTCAAGATGATTTTGGGGGTGGACTGAGGTAGTGGAGCGTCCTATTTGGAGGCGACTTATGATGAATTTGTGGAGGTGAATTCGGCGATGAATTATTCGCCGAGGTAAATCGAGAGGCGGAGTTGGAGTTTGCCAAGGTGAATCTGTGGAAGTGAATCGAGTTGTATGCGATGGTTAGGTACGGTGGTAGTTTGCAGTGATAGTGTAACGACCCGACCTTGAGTCGGAGCCGTCATCATATCGTACGTACTGTCCGTTTTGGGAGAGTATATGCCCATCTTACTCCTCACGACTTTCTAACGCATCCCCTAAGATTCAACTTAAGTCTTCCATACGATGAAGGTCTTGGTTCGAATTTTGGAGGACGCGTCAGAAAGCCTTGAGGGGTAAGATGGGCCTAAACTCTCCCAAAACGAACAGTACATACGATATGATGACGGCTCCGGTGCAAGGTTGGATCGTTACAGATGGTGTGCCATGATATGTGAAACGTGATCATTGATGCTGGTGCTTTTTGTTGGATTTGTTGGTTTTTGGACTAGTTTTGTTTTTTCTTGCTTTGGTGTTGAGGTAGTTTTTGTTGGCGATAACAATGTCAGTGTCGGTGGTGGTGTTCTTGCAGTTGATGTTGGTGGCAGTTGTGGTGGTGGTGCGACGGCTACGACGAGGTGAGAAGAATAGAATTTGTGACCAACTATTTAAGTGTTTGTAACCAACTATTTGATTGATTTGTGATCAAGTATTGGTTGTGGATCGGGATCAGAGGTGGAAGTGAGGTGTTTGACGTACGTGACCAACTATTTGATTAATTTGTAACCAACTATTTAGTTACTTGTGACCTATAAATTATATAATTTGTGACTGAAAAATAATTTGTAACTAACTAATTTGAAAATATACGACCGACGAATAAACTGTAACCTATGACCTTTTTGATTTGTATCTGCGAAATAATTTGTGATCAATTAACTTGATAATATGTGACCAATAAATAAGTTGTGAGCTATAAGTACGTAACTGTGAACATTGATTGTATAATTGTGACCTTAATATATTTAATTAATAAAATATATTTTAATTATTTATTTATCACCCGAGTTTTGAATTTTGAAGCATAAAACCTGAAAATTGAATAGATCATAGTTAATACCTGAATTGTGAATTTTTCGCATGGAAGAATCCGTGTAATTGATCGCCAATGCAAAGTAGTTGAGTTAAAAAGAAAACGGACTATAAGCCCGAATCTATCAGAGCCCGTTTAGTTGCGGCAGATTACCGTCAAACGAGCCCAACAACTATTTATCTTGTGTAGTCAAACCACGTGAAATCTATCTCTTCTTTTTCTCCGAAGAAAACGGTAGTAAGGTGGGCCCCTGAATTAGACCTTCCAAGCAGTGCAAGTGCATGCCGTTCACACAATAATGAAGACTAGTTTCATTTTGATTTCGCCACTCTTTATTTTATGAAAAGACAAATGATGGCTACCATTTCATAATTATTGAGAAAATTTCATTTTTGCAATATATACGAATTAACGTTTATCTAATTCTCATCCTTTTTCTCGTTTAAATAGTGTTCCAATAGAATACTTTAATTAGCTTTCACATATGTTCAAAATGTTATGTTCATAAACTCAAAATCAACGGTTGAATGACAACTGCGTGATATTAAATGTTATATTCACTTAAGGGTGTATTCGATTGTAAACATGGAGTTTATTAATTAAATTATTATTTTTACCTAAAAATTGTTATATTCTTACATCTTTTATTGGTGAATAGATGAGAAAAAGTGAGGTGTAAGAGGGAGTGAATTGACCGGATGACTAATTTTTGGAAAATATTTTTCAGAGAAAAAATGTCAATTAAATATTATAAAAGTAGAAATTTTGGTGGAAAAATGACATTTTTTATAAAAATAAAGTCTATCAAACACAGCTTTTAAGTGTAAAGTTACATGATTCATTGAATCGAACAAGTCTAATCACCTAGATTGATGCTCTGACACTCCTCATGTTAAATGGTATTAAGGTGCGATTGATTGTCAATATTTTTCATGAAAAATATTTTTTTTCACCCAAATTCTTACTTTTGTGCTTTTTGATTGATTTTTTTCCATGAAAAATATTTTTCTACTTTTAATGACATTACTATATTTTCCTTGAAAATAAAGAATTTTTTTTAAGTAGTATTTTATTTTCAAGGTAATTCACACCCTCTCTTTCACTTACCGCCCTTTTTTTCTCATCTACCTATCAATAAAAGATGAATAAGTACACTACTTTTTATGTTTAAAATTAAACCATTCAAACATACTCTTATATTCTTTAAAAATGGTATAAGAAATGTCAAACTTGAAACCCCGTAATTTGAAAAAGAATTCCCACCTAACCTAATTAGACCGGACATTAATATGTAAGGTTGTTGGACAAAACGTTACGACACTGATTGCGTCACGTCATTTGCTCTCTAGAATTCCAAACGCAAGTCGCCGTCAAAGGTCTTGGTCTTTCTTTTTTGTGACATGATGACAGGGAAGAATATCCCCAGTTTTCCACATGCGACCCCACGTTGTAATAATCCTCAAAATATATACATCCACCGTCCGTTTCATATCATGATTTACATTCAGTATAAACTATGGCTCCATTCCTCCAAAATGAATTGCCTTTGAACGAGAACGATTCACAAGAAATGGTACTTCATGAAGTTCTTAACGAGGCCAGTGCCCTCAGAAGCCCAGTTTTGCCCCGAAGAAACGCCGTCCAGGTGGCTCATTCCATAAAAAAGAAGCACTATAGGGGCGTGAGGCGGCGTCCATGGGGAAAATACGCAGCAGAAATTCGTGACTCCACCCGACATGGTGCGCGTATATGGCTTGGAACTTTCGAAACTGCTGAAGAAGCTGCTTTGGCTTATGATAATGCGGCGTTCAAGATGAGAGGGTCTAAAGCTCTCCTTAATTTTCCACCGGATATAGTAGTGGCTGCAGCATCAACTCTTAGAGTAGATGAACAGAATTTAAGGACAAACGGCTGTTCTTCAAGTTCGAATAGTGGATCCATTGATCATTCAACTGATGAAAAGGAAAGGGTTTCGATTACATAGAAGAAACTTTGTGCCTAAATCCTAATATTGAAATTATATTTTGTCGGATGTTTCTTTTCATGTTTCTGTCTCTGATCAGATTTGGTATATACCCTTTTCTTGTTCGAAGTGTTAAACAATCCAAAGAGAAAAAAAAAGGGAGGCTAGTGTTTTATTGATTTTGCATAATGTAATTGAATAATGAAAATCTAAATACAAAGAGACTATATATAGTCTAAAATAAAGGAAACTTAAAAAACTATTCTACCCTTAATAAATAATAAAAACAAAATAATCATATATTTCTTAACATCTCCCCTCAAACTCATGATGTAGCAGCTACAAGTATCGAGAGTCTGCCAACTAGAAAACGAAAACGAGAAATAGAATGCGACTTAGTAAAGAAATTTGCAAGCTGCAAAGAAGAAGAAACAAATGGCAAAGTAATTGTGCCATACTTGAGATGATGATGAGTAAAGTGACAATCAATCTCAATGTACTTAGTTCGTTCATGAAAAATCGAGTTGTGAGCAATTTGAATGGAACTCTGGTTATCACAATATATAGGAGTGGGATGTGAAAGAAAAACTCTCATATCTGCAAGTAACCAACGTAACCAAACAATATTTTTGGTAGTGGATGCCATAACACGATATTCTGCTTCGGTTGAAGATTGAGAAACAATATATTGCATCTTGCTCTTCCAAAAAATAAGAGAATTACCCAAAAAAATACAGAAGCCAGTAACAGACTTACAATCTATAGGATCACTGCCATGATCAGTATCAGAGTATGCACGCAGCTCCGAGGAAGATGTGGATGGAAGTAAAAGACTCTGAAAGATTGTACCCCGAAGATATCGCAAAATACGAAGAACAACTGCCCAATGAACTGTAGTAGGAGAAGCAACAAACTGACTAACAACATGAACATCATATGCAATATCTGGACAAGTAATAGTGAGATATACCAAGCTCCCAATAATAGTACGGCATAAAGTAGGATATGATAAAGGTAAACCATCAGAAGAAGAATACTTTGCGTCAACCTCAATGGAAGTATCAACAGTCTTATTATCAGTAAGTCGAGTTCGTTCAAGAATATCTGCAACATATTTTAATTGAGAAAGAAAATAACATTTAGGTGAGCAGGCTACCTCAATACCCAAGAAATATCATAGAGAACCCAAATCCTTCATTTCAAACTATCTAGCCAACTCTGTCTTCAAAACTGAAATACCATCAATATCATCACCAGTAATAATAATGTCATCAACATATAAAGATAGAATGATACGACCTGCATCAATACACTTAACAAAAAGAGTAGAATCATGACTACTAGAAGCAAATCCAAGGGAAGAGATCACAACAGAAAATTTCTCAAACCAAGCACGAGGTGATTATTTGAGACCATACAACGCTTTCTTGAACTTGCAAACATACCCAGAATCATGTGGAATACTAGGAGGGAGAGCCATATAAACTTCTTCTTGAAGGTCTCCATTCAATAAGGCATTTTTAACATCAAGTTGAGAGATACGCCACTGACGAACCGAAGCTACTGCAATAAGAGTACGAATAGTAGTCATTTTTGCAACAGGAGCAAATGTTTCCTCGTAATCCATACCATACTGTTGAGAGTACCCTTTTGCAACCAACCTAGCTTTGTATCGCTCAATTGATCCATCAGAATTAGTCTTGATCTTATACACCCAACGACAACCAACAACACTTTTACCAGGAGGTAGATGAACCAAATCCCAAGTACCAGTCTTATGCAAAGCAGAAAGTTCCTCATCCATAGCTTGCTGCCAAAGAGGATCAAGAATTGCCTCTTTATAGGAAGAGAGCTTAGAGAGACAATGAATATAAGCTAAAAAGGAAGTAAAAGATGAAGAATAACAAGAATAAGCAAAATCTGGTAACTTTGTAGACTTACGAATGCGTATGGATTGACGTAGAGGTGGATCCACAATCTCAGAAGGAGCTTGAGGGACCATAGTTGAAAATGGAGCTTCAAGTGTGTTGGAGAGTAAAGTATCAGTACATGCAGAATAATCAAATATTTGAAGTGCTAGGAACTGGGAATGACAAACTATCAGAATCAGTAGAAAAAGGATCTATACGAATGAGATCAGATCTAGTCAAACTATGAGTAGTTGATGGAATAGAAAAGAAAGGTATATGCTCGAGAAACACAACATGACGAGATACATAAAGTTTCTGAGTTATTGGATCAAAATAACAATACCCCTTTTGACCTTCACCATAACCGAGAAAGACACAAATAGCAGATCGAGATGATAACTTGTTGCGTTCTACATGAGGATGAAGAACGAAACAAGTACAACAAAAAACTCTAAAGAAAGAATAATCAGGGGCATATCCATACAACTTTTCGAAAGGAGAAAAACCTAAAATGTGAGAAGATGGAATTGTATTAATCAAACCTACAGCAGTAAGAACAACTACACCCCAAAGCACACTAGGAATAGAAGTAGACAACAAGAGAGAGTGAGCAGTTTCAACAATGTGCCTATGTTTTCTTTCAACAACACAATTTTGCTCAGGAGTATTTGTACACGAAGTTTGGTGAATAGTTCCATCTAAGGCAAGCAGTTCACAAAATATTTTAGAAGTGTATTCCCCACCCAAATCACACCTAAAACATTTAATAACAGCAGAATGTTGAGTTTTGACAAGAGCACGAAATGCTGTGTATATCTCAATGAATTCAGAACGATATTTCATTAAATAAACTCAGCAATAACGAGTATGATTATCAATAAAAGAAACACAATATCGAGACCCTCATTTTGTGGCAACAGGAGAAGGCCCTCATACATCAGAATGAATCAAATCAGATGGAGAGGAAGAAATAGAAATACTTCGATTAAAAGGTAAAGTTGAAAATTTTGTCAGTTTACATCCACTACAATCTGAAATATCATAAGGTTGCAAATTTCCTAATGCCTCCGTAGAAGTCAAATATCTCAAACGAGAAGACGAAACATGACCTAGGCGAGAATGCCATAAATAAAAATTAGAAGAAGAAGGATTCAAACGGAAAGAAGACAAATCAACACTAGTAGTAGCAGCAACTGGTACTTTTAACTCATCCAAAACATATAGTCCTCCCTTCCTACGGCCTGTCATAATCAGCTTCTGAGACTGCAGATCCTGCACATAACAAGAAGAAGAGGAAAATGTGACTGAATTACCAGAATCACGGAAGCAAAAGATGAAAAATCTGGAGACATATGATGTGAAGCACCAGAATCTAAGACCTAAATAGAATGTGACATACTTGAAGAACTATGAGGTAACTGACCTACAGAAGCAGACATAGCTTGTGGCTGTAAGGAGAGAAACTTCTGAAATTGCTCAGCCAGAGTATCAGGATCGGTGAAAAGACCCGATGAAGCTATCGCTGCAATGTTAGACTGTAATGGTCTATAACTCTAAGGTGGTCTACGAGCATTCGATTGTAATTGCGGCTTCCAAGTTTGGAATTACTGCACGGTTCTATTCTGCTGTCTCAACTTAGGCTCAATGACCTTTCTCCTTACAGAAACTGCACTCATCAGGGGCAGCCCTTGCGTGAAACATATTCTGATTATTAGACAGTGACTTAGAAGGCACTGCTAACACAGAATGATTAGAAGTAGAAAGAATTCCCTTTTCAGAATAAGACTTAAGACGTATTTTTTCAGCCAATAACTCACTGACAACTGAATCAACAGAAGGAAGTGGAGAACGATGTAAAATTGCACATCTAAGTCCTTCAAAATCACTGCAAAGTGCTATTAGAAACTGTACCAACCGTTGCTGCTCTCTATGGACAATATAGGCATTACACGCCTTTAATTCTGCCGATTCTGTAAGAGCCAATTGATCTCAAAGATCTGTTACAGCAGAATAAAATTCCTCAACACTCATATTCTTCTGCTGAAGAGCTCATATGTCATTCTCCAATTGATACTATTTTGCAAAATTTGACTGAATGAATAACCTTTGCAGATGTTCCCAAACCTCTTTTGTCGTCTCATACTTTGCCAACTCTCTACCTATGGAATGCTCAATAGAATTGTTAATCTAAGTAATAATTTTTGAATTGTTTGCTTCCCAAGTATCTATCGAGGCAACATAACCCTCATTAGTATCCATAGGTTTCACAGAAATTCCACTAACATATCCCCACATCTTTTCACCCTTAAAAAAATTTCTCAACACATAACTCCAATACGAATAATTTTTTCCATCCAACCTCACACTCACAGATTGAAGCGAATTGTCTCTTTCAATAGCAATAATAAAAGAAAAAAAAAGAAGAAAACCCAAATTGCAAAAGAAAAAGAAACGAAATACTAGATTGCAGAAGTTGAAAGAAAACTCTAACGAAATATCAAATTGCAGAAATTGAATGAAAACCCTAACGAAATACCACATTACATAAACGGAATGAAAAATCCTCTCGAAATCGTCTCTTTTCCAAAAAAAAAAAAAAAATTGCGAAAGTTGTGTTTGAGATTATGTCAAATCCCATGAAATTTAACTCTGATACCATGTTAAACAATCCAAAGAGAAAAAGAAAGGGATGCTAGGGTTTTATTGATTTTGCATAATATAATTGAATAATGAAAACCTAGATACAAAGAGACTATATATAGTCTAAAATAAAAGAAACTTAAAAGATTATTCTACCCTTAATAAAAACAAAATAATCATATATTTTTTAACACGAAGAATACTTGTTATACACAAAATTCATTGCAAGTTCTTGCTAAAGATTTACCAAACCACAGGCTCAATCTTAACACTACGAAAATAAAATAGAGTTTGATTTGATATTAAGCCCCGTTTGATTTATTTAGTTAAAAGAGTTGATAAAAATCTAATTTATCCATATCAGCAGTAACGGGAAAAAATTGTCTTTATTTTGCCAGATTTTGAGCCAAAGGCCTTGTTCTTGGCTCCTGAAACAGAGCTTGATCAGAACCCAAGATGCCCAATTTAGTCACTAAATTCCCTTAATTTGCATTGTCAAAAGCAAAAGGGGCTGTGACAATAAATATCACAATTCACTCAAAATTGTGGGCATGACATTTTGAGGGCTTTTAGGAGTCTCGAGTCAATGTTTGAATCGGGTTGCTTGGTGCCTCTGTAGTTTGTATAGGTGACTAAGAAAATGTTTTGGTGGCAAAACCAATGGTGTGTGCACATAAGAGGACGACTAAGCCCCTGTTTGTTGCTAAAAATACATTTTGAAATAGTAGATTGACAGGATGTTCGGCCGGAAATCCTACTCTCCCTTTGAGCATCTACGAAGTAGATTATGCTCGAATCCACTAAGAACCACAAAGAACAATACAGAATGTATGAAGAAATCGCTTAAATTTTCTTTTGCCTCTCACACACAAAACCCGCCTCACAACTTCTAAATTGTACACCAAATACAATCTAACAATACCACTAAGATATTACAGAGATCAAAACCAGAAGATCACGGAGAAGATGAAGAGATAAAATCACTCGGAGAGAAGACGAAGAAAACCCTAGAATATACACCACTACAGTACAATCGAAAAGTCGAGAAGGGAGTTATAAAAACCACCCTTAAAGCATTTCATCCAACGGTCCTGAGCATGTCACATGTAAGGCCAAGATCAATCAATCCATTTAAAAGGCAAACAACCCGGTATCCCAATAACACAGCAAAGCCAAATGACAAAATGAAGAGGCCCAATACCAGAATAGAGAGGTAGCCCACAACAGTGTTAATTGGTAGGATGGAAAACATCTGCAATAGTAATTATATTAATGTACGTGTGAGGGTACATACGGTATAACATGTTGGGTAAGTGTAAGCTATGGGGACGACCATAAAAGAATATTTTTTCTTATCTTGTAATTATGAATCTAGCATTTTCCAATCTTCAGTTGGTTGAATGCCAGTTCAAATGGAAACCTTCTATTTCTTCCAATGCCTTGTGTATATGTAGTTTTTCTTTCACCGTATCTTGCATGCTGTTAATTTGGAGCTTTCTCTGGAGAGGTAACAAAATCAGTCTACTTACTGTATTTTCATCTGCAGGGGGAAGCGTCCTGTTGATGCTCTTAATGGTGCTGGCAATAGTACTTCGAAAAAGGGACGTGGTTCTGGCAATATGCAAAACCAATATGCTAACAGGGCATTTGAAAGCCTATCTCATGGAGGGAGAAGTGGCTCAAGGGGCAGCGGCAGGAGCAGGGGTCGTGGTGGTCGGTGGAGGTGGAGGTGGAGGTGGGAGGGGAAGGAGCTACAAATAAGTTTCGATTCAGACATGTAGCATAAAGATTCGCACTTAAAAGAGTTATAAACTAGAAAATAGAACACATTTCGAAATTGAACGTATTAATGTACTTCGTGTATCCGGACCAGTTTTTCTTGAGACTAAGAGATGAGTTAATTATTTTTTTACTTCGGTTTATGGCATGGATTAATGATAATTGTGTTTACAGACCTGGAATTCTTTGCAATGATGATTTTGATGGTGCTACTCATTTTACAGACAACTTTTTTGTCTAATTTTATTAAGGGTCTGTTTGACAAATGTTTGGATAAAAGTTTTAGCAAGTTTTTATAAAAGTTGATAAAAATCGGTCGTAGTCATCGATGCCATAAATTCCTAAGTTCACGCACAAGAGCAAATAGGCAGGACTGCTGGAAATGACTATGAAAGCCATAAAGGCATTGACAAGTCCATGCCCTATGCCTAGGATCTATCTCCCTCCCTTCTTGACCTTGAAACTCGTTTTAAATATATGCACTTTCCTTCCTCTAAAAAGACTGTGCGGGGGAATTCACCTTTCAAGGGTGCAAGAAAGGGCCGGAGACTGCCTTGGCAGCGCCGTACGTGACATTCATCCTTATTCTTATTTCTTTGTATTAGTGATCTGGAGCAGCATGCCAGTGTGCCGAAAGCCGGTGCTTTTCGGGCAAGATTCCACCTACTTTGTGAGTTTTATGAAATGTATGATCAAAATTGAAGTTTTAGCAAAATTTTATTAAAAACTATCAAGTATGTAATATATATCGTACCAAACATATTATGGGATGGTGATGAATTCTTGGAACTCAAAGATTTCAAGGTTTCTTTAGGTGGCAACGTTAAAAGCATGTAGAAGTTTCTCTTTAGCGTAAGAATTTTAATGCAAAGTGAAAATCGTGGATCCGGGATAAAACGCATAACGTCCAGATTTTATTCTTTGTTTATATGGACTAAGTGACGAAGGAATTTATTCTCCAAAGACGAGAAATCAAGTTAAGAAAAAATTCCAATCTTCTGTGAGGTCTCGTCTATTGCCATATCGAATTTCTTCCATGCTTGCCATTTAACACAGCTATGTTAGAAATTTATTTATTCATAACAGAGAATTGATAAACCTGATTCATAACGTGTTTTTATTTATAACAGTAGTTTTGTTTTGTTTGCAGATAATGTTGGGGAGAAGTTGACATCTTAGCTTAAGCAAAATGGAAGTTCTAAATCAGTGGACATGGACTTTTAGCAAATTAGTATTTTGAGTGATCTTGGGAAATTTGCTGTATTGACCTTCCTCTCTGGACCTCTTATGACTAGCATTCAACAAATTTATAATCAATCGCAATGTGAGG
This sequence comes from Fraxinus americana, assembly GCA_035079005.1. Lineage (NCBI taxonomy): Eukaryota > Viridiplantae > Streptophyta > Magnoliopsida > Lamiales > Oleaceae > Fraxinus > Fraxinus americana. Next base: position 3,783,720 of record CM068713.1, on the reverse strand, counting down.
GTTCGATTCATGACTCTTGTAAGGTATGGAATTTGATTTTTTGTGGGCACCAGTATGACAGCTCTTGTACTCTGGCCTGATGAGACACATCCTGCGATTTATCTTCTTCACAATGCTCTAGGGGCGGGGCTCAACCTTTTATAATTGACCGCATAAATTTTCTATGTTATAAAATATCCCAAAATTGAAACGTGAATCCCAACAAGCGAAAATAAAATAGGTAAAATCAAGTTCACAAGACAGATGTTAAACAGTGTTCACATGAAGACATCAAATCGTTACTATTCGTCTGCAGTGATTTTGTTTTTTCCTTCAATTATTCGTGGGTTTGTTATATTAAACTGGACAATATTCATCAAAATTAAGAAAACAAAAGATGTTGAATCTTATCTTTATCCTGTAATTCTTGTGCGACAAACATGCTCGATTTCTATCATTTTCCGTGCTCAATTATTAGCAGTATTTATGCTGGCACCCTCATGAACCTACACATTGACGGTATGTTTGGTACACAATATTAGACAGAACTGCATAGTTTGATGCAAAAGATTTGAACTTTTTTTTTTTTTTTTGATCGGTAAATAATTAATTATATTGATCAAAACTCAGTTACAGATACTCCAGGCATACCCGGGCTAATCAAAGGATGAACTGTGACTGCTTTTGCATTTAGTACTGTTAGAAGCAGTCTGTAGGCTTCTGATTCTGGCCTGCATTAGAGGGCCCAAGATCGCACGTTCTTGTACTGTACCTACACAGAACTAACTAAAGCCGCTCCACTCGCTGAAAGGGGTAATAAAGAATCTACTGAAAACTGGATTCGTTTCAAGTGGAATTTTAGCACAGAATTATCTATTTTACAAGACTTGGAGAGAAAATGCAAGAGGGTTTTCATCAGGCATCTTCAAAACTGAAAAGAAGGAAAAGAGAGGTGATAGACGTCCATGGAGGACGAGTTGTTCGACCCACTGGACGAAAGGATAGGCACAGCAAGGTATGCACCACAAGGGGACCTAAAGACAGACGTGTTAGGCTGTCACCAAATACTGCAATTCAATTCTATGATGTGCAAGATAGGCTTGGCTATGATCGTCCGAGTAAGGCCCTCGATTGGCTGATGAAGAAGGCCAAATCTGCCATTGATGCACTTGATCAATCAGATAATCACAATGCTGCAAATATTATGCAGTCAGTTGATCGCCAAGCAGAGGAAGGATTTCGAGATCATAGCCAAAGGGATACATTTTGTCACCAGATGCATCCTGATGGCAGTTTTTCGACGTCTGAATCTGGAATTCAGTGCGAAAAAGTTTGGAAGGATAATCCCATTTATCATAACAACCTGAAAAGCAAAACTCAAGGCCAAAGCCTTCATTGTTCTAGCCAATATCTCCCGGATGACTCGATTACTATCTCTGGTTACGGAGAAGGCCTATTCTCCATGACAACTCCTTCACATTTGGATACAGATTTGGAAATGGCTGCAATCCCAAGTCTGTTCACTTGGTATCATGATAATGGCCAAGATCAATTCTTTTCTCCAAGGGAACCCCTTCAGTCCAGTATTTGTCCTCCCATGAATCATGGTCTGTCGAGCACTCGATTTTCAAGCATTGGCCTTTCTGGCGAAGAAATACTAAAAATTACTACTGCACCAAGTAAAATAGAGGAAATGGAGAGGAGTAATTCAATTTCCATGAAGCCATCTTGTGGTACGCCATTTTTGCATTTTGAAGACTTCCTGGCTAATAGTCCTCTTTCTCAGTACGTTTTGATAAATCATCTCACCTATTAGATTAATTACCGCTATTTATTTAAATTTAGTAATCAACATATCTCTTCATGTGCAGACCAAACTCATTTTTTATCAAAAGACTGACAAATGCAAAATTGTTTGACAGCGATGATTGAACTCTGGCGCCTGGAAAAATTACAAGAAATAAGAATGGAAAGTTGAGTAACCAGTGTGATTTCGAGCTTGCTGAGAGGATGATTTTCTTTGTGATGTATATCGTAGAGATAATCTCCACTGAATTTGTATGTTAAAGTAATTGCGAGTTTTCTTTTAAATTGTCGTAGTATTTTGTATTACTTTTTTTTTTTTTTCCCAAAAAAAGGGATAAAATGATATCACACGTCATTTACCTACTAATACTCTGCTCTTACTACTTAAGCTAGACCTTGACCTTGGAATATATGTAATATATTCATATGAGTTGCTTGAGAGACCCCAAAATACAGCCAAATATGCCCAGTGAGTGATAATAGAGAAATGGCCATAGACATGAAGGGAGAGTGGATTCTCGTTCATTCTTTATCCCATCAATCATGAAGTGAACTTTTCATGCATGTGGCACCTTCAAAGAAATAAAGCCAATAGAATATAATCTTCTACTAGTCTGGCAAGATTAAATATTTATTTCACTCAAGATTGGATCTCTAGTAGGTGTTATGTTCATGGCTTATGTATTCACATTTGGCAATTAACGTATCTGAAATTGATCTCCTGCCCATCGATAAAAACTCTCCATTACACTTGTGACGAGAATTTAAGAACTTCTCATTACAGACATGACAAGAAAAACTTGTCATTTTCTCGTCACGTCTACAATGGAAAGTTTTTATCATTCCACTGAGGACAAGAGATCAGGGCTCTGGGTAGATTTAATTGCGCTTGTTCTGTTGTTCACATGTCCTTCATGGAATAAATTGTTAATGCAAAAATAAGAATATTAATATTAAAGTCATTACAATGAGGAGGGATATTAACGACCGACAAATTAAAAAAATATTTTTTTCTCAAAATAAAAAAATATTTAAAGACATATTTTAAAAATAAATAATAATGTAGTAAGGCATAAAATGGAAATACGAATAGTTAGTAGACTATAACAGCAATTTCTCAAGGATGTCAAAATAAATTCAAAATCTTTTAAATATTTTCTAGTGGCTGGTGCACTTAATGATTATGATTGTAGATTAATAATGTTTTGGTATGAATAAAAGATGCAAAAAAAATCATTTCGTTTGGTCACAATTACAATTTAAATTATAATTGAGAATAAAAGTGAGATTAACCCGAATTTGAGATAAACTAGAGATGTCTCGGCGGGGCTCGAACCCGCGACCTTAGGCTTATGAGACCAAAATTCCAGCAGTTTCTCGCTCTAAAGGCTGAAATGAAATTTTGTGCCCCTCCTAAAAACGTGAGTTTTTCTTTTCTTTTCTTTTGGAAAGAAACGCACTGCGATTTAAGGTTTACATATTGTTTTTGTTGTTTTTTGTAAACCATTACGTAGCAAAAATTTGGTAAAGCCAGTTGGTAAATTCTGCCGAAGAAACTGAAGAAATATTTCGACTAAAATTGGTTGCACGTTGTTGTAAAAGAGAGATATTTGAAGGATTTGCTAATGTCGAAGAATATTATGACGCGATCATGATTTGAAAGATTTCCATAATTTGTTATTTTCTTTTCTTGATTTCCTCATCCTTAATAAGACAACCTTGATGTAATGTGACTATATATGTTTCATTGTAAGCTCCAAACATAAGTGATTAATCTACAAACTTCTCTTTTCTCTTGTGGATGGAGGTTGTCACACTGACTTCGAACCACGTAAATCTATGTGTTCTTTTTAGTTTTATTGAATTCTTCACACGTATTGCTTTAGTGCAGAATATAAGCATGTACTTTCTTGTTCATGTCTAGTCCAAGGTAGAGCAATAGACTAGACACATCCAATGCTAACTTTATAAAAGAGGGATTTCACAACCATGCATCCCCCTTGTATAGTTTCTTCCCTACACACTCTTTCCTACTCTTTGAAATCTATAGATGAAGATGGCAAAGCAAAAGACTTAAAAAATGCTGGCTAGTGAAATGATCAACTTACCGATTTTGTCAGGCTATATAACTTGACACGATATTAGCAGACTACACTGATGCAAATTCCCCAATGCTATTTGGACTTCGTGGCATTAGAGATTTCAGAAACAAATTAGCAGTGCCATTCAACCATATCTTCAAGAGGCACAACAGTTATTTCAGCTATTTCTGTTTGTAACTTTTTTCGAGGTAAAAAAGAAATGCTTTACTCTTGGTCTCGTGTCCGATATCACTTTCCCATATCAGATACGGCAAAAGTACACCCCAGTAAGAAACTTGAAACTAACTTCTAAAGGCACATTAATGGTACAAAAAGATTTCTTGTTGATGATATAACGTGTTCGATTGAGAAACTTTTCAGGAGGAGCTCAGATGAAATGACTTCTCGAGAAGAACACAAGCAAGTACAAACGTTAGTAGTTTACAATCTACAACATGAAGCTGTATCACATGTTTGTTGACATAAACTATTTGTTACAATATGTATGACCTTTTTGTTCAACATAAAATCAAGCTTCATCAATTATTAGCCCATGGCAAACATAGACTGAGCTTTCTGTATGTTTTGCAGTCACTTGAGAACTGAACACTAAAAGCCAAAAAACTGAACAGTATTAGCCGTTCTACAAGAAAGAGAGAGAGAGAGGACCATGTACCTCCTTCAGGCAAAAACCTCGTAGAATTTTTCAATCACGAGTAAGCCTGAGTCAATTGATTCCAGAGGATCCTTACGAAGTCGGTGTCTCAAGCAGTTGGGGATGACGATGGAAATATCCTCTGTATTTACTTTATCTCTTCCTTTAAGGGCAGCCAAAGCTCTTGCGGCCCTATTGGTCACTATGTCTCCTCTCAATCCATCAACATTCAACTCAGCACAGACCTTTGAGATTTTAACTCTAAGGTCATGATCGATTGTAACAGCAGAGAGTGAACTCCTAGCAGAGTAAATTTGTTGCTGGAGCTTTTCTTGCTCTGCCTCGTAAGATTCCCGGAACTCTTTTGGATTTCCATCAAATCGTGCTCTTTCCTCCACGATTTTCACCCTAAGCTCTGCATCCTTCACAGTCCCAACTTGTGCATGCATTCCAAAACGATCAAGAAGTTGTGGCCTAAGTTCTCCCTCTTCTGGATTTCCAGAACCAATGAGTATGAATCTGGCAGGATGGGATATTGAGATTCCCTCCCTTTCAACAGTATTCCATCCCGAGGCAGCAGAATCTAAAAGAACATCTACTAGATGGTCATCCAAAAGATTAACTTCGTCGACATAAAGAATTCCTCTGTTAGCTTTTGCAAGAAGACCAGGCTCAAACGCCTTCACACCCTCAGTAAGGGCCTTTTCAATGTCAATTGTCCCACATACTCGATCTTCTGTGGCACCCAACGGCAAATCAACCATGTTGATTTTGGTTGACATAACAGGGAGTTCTTCACCTTTCATAAGTTTTTCTCTAACTTCCATGCCCTGTACTTCTGGGTCATCTGGATCCGAATTGAACGCATCACCAGCAACTACTTTAATTTCAGGAAGTAAATCCACCAATGAGCGAACAGCTGTGGACTTCCCTGTTCCTCTATCACCCATTATCATCACACCTCCGATCTTTGGGTCAATCACATTCAACAAAAGGCACAATTTCATCTCATCTTGTCCTACTATAGCTGCAAATGGATAAACTGGTCTCTGGGACTCCTTCGAGGCAAGCTTTTGTGCCTGAAAGTCACACTAAGACTTAAAACACCAATCTAAAAATCTTACACTGAAAGTGAAAAGGTTTCCCTCGTACAACTTAAACACCAAATATAAGCAAAGTCTATGTTAGGCATCATGGGATTCAGCCATTGAAATGGGAATTGGAACTTGCATTTCGATTTTGAATAGATATTTCATTACCTAACTCCAATTCTGAGGTTCCAAATTCATTCCACCAAATGAAATTTAACAATTACATGAAACAGTACTTAAAGCCAAGAAACTGTCTATCTACAAGTATCTAAATAACACAAATGCTAAAAAATTTCTGTGAACATTTGAATTCCATTCCAATTATACATCTCTACAAGGCCAGGCTTCTCCATTTCAAGCAATTTTACTATCCCTGCAATTAAGTAGAGCTAGTGGTCCTAGCTAATTCTAAATGCATTACAATTTAATTATAAAATGCACAGACTTATCAAGGGGTACCAAGCTCAAGAAAATTAGTACCTGTTCTTCAGCAGGGTTAATTTCAGTGGCAACATTGGAAACTAAAACGTGGAATTTAGACCTCTCTTTCTTGAATTCAGTTCCTCCAACGGAATTCCTTCCCAGACTAATCCCTGCAGAAATTAACAGTAAGCTATAAACTTTGAAGCCCTCATCGCAAAAGCATAAGCCAATATATTAAATCTCATCAATTCCCCATTAAAAATCAAGAAAATATTAACATTTGTCAAAAAAAAAAAAAAAAACCCTGTATTGAAACCTCTGTGTCATGTTACTAGCAAATTGCGAAAATATAAGCTCCAAATAAAATTCCAAGAAATCAAGAATGGGTACGTACCCGGAGATGGACAGAGCGAGAAAGATGAAGACTTGGAGTAGTGAGACTGAGAAGAGAAGGGTTTAGAAGCGAAGAATCTTACTGTGGAGGAAGTTCCCAATAGTCCAGCCATGTTTGATAAGAGTATGTGGTTGTGTTAAAGTTTATGCGTTTTCTTGAGGTTTAGAACGTGGGACTTGTGTGTTGGTTACTACTGGGTTGTTGTGTGCTGGGTCAGGATAAGAGGATAGATTTCCATGACCCATTTCTCTTTCGAAAGTTTTACGATTTGTTTTTCCTCTGCATTATTCAATGGTGCGTTACTGTGGACTTCTGGTTTGCTTGTATTTTATTGGTTGACGGTCCTAGTTACAATTTTCTAATGGATTTCTTTTTTTTGGTTGTTGACGTGGCAACCCATAGCCGCTATCTGCCGCGGAGTCCCGACCACACCGAAGCGACAAGGCCCAACCACTGTAAGTGCGCACTAGGTAAACTCCGTTCCATATGCATTATCCCGCAAACCACAAAGTAGAGGTAAACCGCACTAGGCAACCCTGTGTGACGGGCTCGACCGAAAAAGTGTTGGTAGGGGATTCGAATTCGTGACATTTGGTCTCAGTGTTCACCTGCTCCACCAACTCAACCACCCCCGAAAGGGTATTCTTTTTCTTTTTTCTTTCTTTGGCTTTTGGTAGTCATAATGTAGCCCCTGTTTGCTGTAGCTAAAAAATAGATTATTAGTAAATTTTGATAAATAATGATAAAATATGTAATTAAATTAATTGTTAATTTTGAATTAAATTTTTATGAAGATTTGAATTCATAGAATCCAAGAAAAACTAAAAGGTCGTTGAACTTTCATCATACTTGCAATTAGATCTTTAGGGGCCGTTCTCTTTGTTGTTTTCGGACCGTTTTCTATTTTTAATTTTTCAAAACAGTGAAAATGCATTCTCTTTCCCATTTTCGACGATAAATTTTTGAAAAAAAAAAAATTCAACTGAAAACTCAAAACGTCAGACATTTTGAGCGTTTCCTTCATAAAACATGAAAACACGGGAAACGACTCTTTCTCAATTTCTCCCAAAATTCTTCTTCTACTGATCCGCCGCCTCCTTCCATCAATAACAGCCACCACCCGCCACCTAAGCCGTCGGACCCCCGCACCACTCGCACCCCTCACCTCCCTCTACAACCTCCGCTATCGCTTGCCCACCAGACCGCCGGAAACAGCTCCAATTCTAATCCAAAATCGCGAGCGCAGTCACGATTTTTCGCCAATTGCTTCCACATCCGGCAACTATTTAGATCGTGGAGCACCACCACAACATTTTTCTCAACCAAACGCATCTAGTTCTACCATATGTCAGTCTCAATTTCGTCCAAAATCGACTGAGCTTGTTGGAGCAGTCCGTGAAACCTGTTTGTTTGTTTGAGCATTTGAGATCTTTATGGTTAGTTTTGAAAGATATGGTTAAGTTATGTCCGACTAGTTTGGAATTTGAAATTTGTTTGGTTTTTGTTCAAATTGTTATGAAATTTATTTGGTTTTGCATCTAGTTGATGATATGGATTTGGTTTTGTTTCCAAATTTTGAATTCTTGGTTCAGTTAATCTTGAATAAGGAATTTTGTATTTTTGTTCTATTCAATCTGGAATATGAAATTTGGAATATGCATCCAGTTTGTCTGGATATAGGACTTCCCATTGTTTTCAGGGTGAATGTAATCCCCTTTTTCATCAATTGGTGGGTCCTGGGCTAGAAATGGACAGTCTGGTTTCACCGGTCGGACAGCAATTAGTGGAAAGCGGGGTTCTATGTTCCAATTCAAGTTCTCCGAGGGGAAGATCAAATGGGGATTTTGGAAAGACCTTAAAGAAGAAGAGGCTATTTGGTGAATTCAAAACGGGTGGTGGCAGAGGGGTAAATGGGAAACGAGATTTCGAGAAGAAGCTCAATTAACCCTGTAATATAAGCTGTTGACGTTGAAAATTGTATAAACGAAATTCAAGCCAACTTCAATGAGGAATACGAATTTGATTAAGTGTCGATGTGAATTTACAAGCGATTCAACTATCATTTCTATGTTTATAGGAGATATTTGAAATATGAATAATGTAAGAAGATTTTGTAATGTGCAAAGTCTCTCTCCTTTTCTTCACCTCTATTTTTCTCTTTTATAGGAGAAAAGGTACATGCTTTATTAATTTCCAGTCTTGTCACTTGAAATCCCGAGCTGAAGAAGTGCACATGTTGGGATGATTCAATTGGCCACCGAGCTTGATTTGGCAGTCATGGTGAGCATATCTTACGGGTGGGCTTTAGCAATTAATGAAGTAGGTCTTGGGAAATGAGTCTGACTATCTCATCAGGGCTTATGTAAGCACTGATGTAAGATTATTCCTTGTGCATCTCTCTGATTGGCTGATTCAAAGATTGTGTCAGTGATTTGCAATCATTAGAATCTTCTTGAAAGACTACACAATTTTTCTAGGTACGCTGACCATCCGAGCCGACCTCACACCACCGAGCTCAATTTGTCACGTACTCATCGCATGTTTCCATCCGATCTGTCCGACCTTAAAGCTCAGCATGTCAGTTCCGCACGTCAACATAAGCGATAGAATACTGTATGTTCACTGACTTTTTTAGTTTGTATGTTTCAGTATTTCCAGTAGTAATTATATTGTAATTCAATGTTTGTGGATTATTTGTTGCCTTTGGCTGTTAGCTGTGCTGTGTGAATATGTTTTGCTTCCATTTTGATGCTCAAAAACTGGTTTTTGCCTTTTGCCTTGTGTGAATATGGTTGTGTGTCTTACCTGGCCTTTCAACTCATACTAAAATGTTAACAGAGAATGGATGACATTGGTTTTTTATCACAGTTATTTGATAACACAAAAGTTATAGCCACTGTTTGGTATGGCCAGGGATAGGAGGGCATTAGATTTCTCACTGCATTGCTTAAGTTTAAAAAAATTGAAGAAGTTTAAGAGTATGCACAATGTTCATTTACTCATAGATGGAACTGGGATAAGAAGCTCAACAAGGACTGAATGTTCACTGACTTTATGGTGGCAGATTATGGTGGCGAAGTTAACCCTGTAATATAAGTTTAGTTTGTCTTATGCTTATAACATTGTTGTATCGAGTTTCCTTTAAGACAACATTAAAGTCTGTAATAGTATGGAGATAAGTTGATATGTGTTTATTTTGTGCGTACACTATTTCACTGGATGCTTTAAGATTGTGTTTTTAGGATAGGGTGTTCAGTTCGACTATTGTGTCAAGAGTTGACGTGCTCAATATTAAGGGATATAATCCCACATCGAATAAAGATGTTGACACAGACCAATTAATAAAAATCTTGGGCTACTCCTCTTAATAAGGTTGACCTTTTAAGATGGACCCCCAAATCTTAACATGGTATCAGAGCCCATTATGCTCCAACGAGCGATTCAATCCCGGTAAGACTCCAAAAAGTGAGCACGTGGATTTCAAGATTGGTCTGCTCAAATGAGCCACCATCTTGCGGGGGCGTATTAAGGGATATAATCCTACATCGAATAAAGATGTTGACACAGACCAATTAATAAAGATCTTGGGCTACTCCTCTTAATAAGGTTGACCTTTTAAGATGGACCCCCAAATCTTAACACTCAATATATCATTATATGTTATTTAATACTATATTAATATTAAACTATTAAAATTTATTGAATAATCAGATTTCTTGAATAAAATTATATAAAAAAATATTCTCAAAATTTCAAAGGAAATATTTTTTCCATTTTTATGTTTTGAGAAACATTTTTTCAGAATGACAAAAAGAATGTATTTTCAACAATTTGTAAATAGACACTTAAAACACAAAACACAAAATGATTTCAAAACTCAAACTAACACACAAAGAGAACAGCCCCTTAACTTTTGATTTGCTTATATCATTATATTTCAATTTACAAGCAATTAGGTCACTCCATTTACTTCTGTCAATGAGATTGTTGACGTTTCCATCAAAATTAACGACATGACAACGTGTCAATCAATTTTCCATGTCAACCCATCTAAAATTACAACAAAGGTCATTGAACTTAAACTACACTTACAACTAAGTCATTGAAATTCAATTTGATGCAATCGAACTATTGTTCATTAATTTAAGAGCAATCAGCGCATACTATTTAAAATTATTTTCCCCTTTTATAAGGTATTGATTAACATCCTAGTCTCCAAGACTCCAAGTGTAATGTCGCGTTCTTCTTTTGTAAGTTTTGTATATTAATGATGTTGCCTAATAATATATTTAATGTTAGTTTTTTTTTTAATTATATATCATTGTGACTAATCATATCTCGCAGTGGAATGTACCTTCACGGCCAAGACAATTGACGTGATCACAATTTTATCCTTAAAATAAATTACCTAAATTCAGAAAGAAGCTTTCATATTTGAACACTTTCCTTTATTAAATAACCCAATGTTTATTCCTTATAATTAAAAGAGCACTTCAACGCCCCAAAATTATTTCTTGGAATCCTCGATCACGTTTTGGGCCTCCCATAAGGTATTAGAATACTTAATTTATTTTACAAATTACAATGATTTTGTTGAATAATAGATATCACTACATATTTCATATAAACTAATTAAATCATGAAGAAAGTTTTGGTTTTCGTTACAGTTGTGAATTTATCCATCTTTTTAAGCATATTATAAATACATATTGAAATTTCTAAATAAATGTTAATGACCTAGGACCTTAGCACGTTGATTTCATGGACGACAAAGAACATCCCTCTTTACTAGCTAAAAATTGTTAAGGATTCAAGGTAAGTAAGTAAGTAACCTCCCCTCGTTTTTTCTAGTACGTTTATGTGATTAAATGTATAAATGTGTTATATTAATTGTTCTTGTGTGAACATGATGTTTGATTATTATGTTTCATGTATATTTATATTTATATATACCAATACATCCATAAGTGTACATGAAGTTTCAAGAAATACAATGTTTCAAATGTTAATAAGTCAAGTAATATTTTAGAAATATATGTATTTCAAATGTTTTTGTTACGAGTTGTATGTCTATGCCATGAGAAAATGATGGATGGCATAGACAAAAAACAAAACTCAATACAAGAAATGTCCGAACAGTAAAGATGTGAACTCAACAGTGAAAAATAATACAAGTTTGAAGATCTCAATCATTTTCATCAATGATCTTTCCTTCTTTTTCACCAATGTTGCGACATATAACATAACTTTTAGTTTTGTCTGAAGAGCAAGAAATTTGTGCGTAGAGCCATAATTTGCAATAACTTGAAACTCTCCTTCTATGTGCAATTCAGTAGACTTGTTTTCTCCTTTCAGACAAACACTCTTTTTTTTCTTTAGTTGGCGTGGGGTGGCGAAAGATGATGAAGTGATTTTTGTTTTTTCGTTTTGATTTTTAATTATTTTTTTGGGATTTATTTGTAATTTTTGAAAAAAATTGAGACTATGCCTCTGTTTGTTGCTCATTAGTAGAAGAAAAAGAACCGTTTGAACAGTGGTCATGCCTACCATTTTTGACTATTTGTGTCTTGTTGGGACCCACCAACTTTGAAAAAAAGGGTCCTATTTTTTTAATTAATGGGGAAAAAAATTGGAACAAGCAGAGGCTATGGTTGTAATTGATTCTTTATTTTTTTGCTTTATTTAAATAAAAAGGTATATTTGTTATTTTACATCTTTTTTATTGAGAAAATTGATGAAAATTATGATTTCTGCTATCAAAGGTGTAAAAAAAGGATGAAAATGTAAATAAATGAAATGTGGGGATGTTTTACAAAATGAACTTCAAACGTAAGGACGTTTTGTACTAATAACCCATAAAATTAGTGATAATACTTCAAAATTTAGAGTAGGGTGTTACACCAAGTGTTCCAACACAATTTTAAATATGTGATTAACATCCCGTTTCATAAGGTATATGATCAAAACAATTGATTAACCAAAAAAATAAAAAATAAAAATATTATCTACATCCTAATCCAACACTTTATTGCCGATTTAATCCAGTCTAGAATTGGGTGGGGAATAGTGGATTTCGTCTTTTCTTTGGTAAACTTGTTTTGGATCATAATCCGCGGCTAAATCTATCAGATAATTACAAATAAAACTTGAATGAAAATTTTATATAAGTGATTCGTTAGGTATATTATAACCGGCCGACCTGCCGACGAGTTAGCGAAATATTAGATGGGCCGGTGCTTGACACTCCTTTAAAAATTGTAACCTTTTTAGATGAAATGTTTAGATAACATATTGGAATCATCTTTAACTCAAATAAGTAGTTAGCCTCTGAGATTCAAGTTCTCAAACAAGTCATAAATTTACATAGACATTTTAACGGTAAAATTCCATCTACTTAAATATGTAAACAATAATCGACATATAAAAATTAAGATTGCTTCGAACTTTGAGGTTCTAATCAATGATTATGTGACAGCTAGTTAACAAGTCATCTCAGGCTCGAACTCCACATCACTTACCTATTTGATCTAGTCAAAGCTATCAAATAGAGGTACTCGAAGTGACACATTCACCTCAAACGATGTGCCTTAATGAGGCACACCATCGATGATAAAGGAGAGGTACTACGATCCATTGCAGCTCATTTTTGAAGTGATAGACCTTTAGACCCACAAAGACATCTTCTTAACTTCGTCACTTCCAAGAGATATTGCGCCTTCTATGCGATTGATCGATGTGAACTCTCTGCAGCAGAAGTCTCTCAATCAACTCGTCGGTCTACTTTTTAGATATTAGACATAGACTATAGGTTGACCAATTTTCAGAATCATTAAATGCTCTTCGAACCTAGGATACAGAAGTGACACCTAGGGATGATGCGTCGTCTGTTAATATGATTCTACATATCTTTTCTCTAACGATTATCGCTTCAACTCTTCTGCTATAAAAGTTTACAAGTATCATTTGAATGTAACACAATTTTACACTCTCAATGTTAATCTTGCTCCTTGTTATCATTTCCTCTCTACAACCCAATGCCCATATACATATTTGTAGCTCAAGTCTTCCATTTATCCTACATTCAGTATTCACTTCTACAGTTGACTAATTTGGTCGTTAGAGTGCTCGCGACCGCCTCCCCACCACTGGAGAAGGTCTCGTGCTTATAATGAATTGTCCAAGTGTGCAAAAGCCTTATATGTGAACGTGAGTGGAGTCGGGATATGTTGCCTCGTCATTCAGCAGAAAATCGAGGTCGACAAGTCCAAACAAGAATTTGCAAGATATTATATTAATGGCAACCATGGAATCCGATTCCATTCGTGCATCAGCATCTATTCAGAAACTCACCATTCCTCGCTGTAAAACTAGGCTTATCAAATACTTTTCTGCAGCTTTAAAAGATGAAAAATGTGACCGTTCACTAGTTCATCAGCATCTATGCAAATTTTATTTATATATGCTTAAAGTCAAATTACCAAGGTATTTTAGAACTGGTCCGTAATATAATGGCCACCTCACAAATGACAAAACTCATTGGCAATTTGTTCGTTTTCAATTGCAAACGTTGCATCACTGAAAATATAGAAAAAATATTGTGCGTTTTGAATCGATTTCCTTTCACTAAAGCTTATATAACATTAATTGGATAACAAGGTTCATGCTATATAAATACGTGGATATATGCTATCTTTACATCACTTGCAGTACCACAGAAGGATAATGGCTAACTTGAAGTTCTCAATAACCCTTATTTTCTTCTTGCTAGTTTCAGCAGCAGTAATCGGAGCTCGTCCCGTCCCAGTCCGACCGATAGTTGTTGCCCGAGAAGCATTGGAGGCTCAAATAGAAAGACAGAAAATGATGTATCATACTAATCAAGAACGGCCTGAACGGGTTAGTCCCGGAGGACCGGATCCACATCACCACTTTGAACACTTCAAATTTCAAAACTCAAGAATCAAGGGTTGATGTATCATTTCAGACTTGAATCCTACAAACTATTTGTCATTATAATTCTCAAAAGCTTTGGTGGAGGAGGAAAATATCGTTTGAGGACAACGATACTATTTTCGTAATCAAGTCTTATTCGTATTTCCATTGCTTTAACTTTTTCAACAGAATTGTCAACAAAGTATAAATTCTAATACAAAGACCATATTTACAGGTTTCAAGTGATTATAATAATTCACTAATTATGCAATTAAAATTTTAGAAGTTGCAAGGTATTGAGTATACCAAACATATCATACAACATAATTAACAACTTATTTTGGAATCCTAAAATGAGATTTGTAATATAAGTTGGCAAGTCTAATACTTATTAGAAAGAAAGCCATGCAAACTAAATACATTGAACCGTGATCACGGATAGAGCCAAGACTTTGTACATAAAAGAGTATTTGGATTCTCCCCTAAACATAATTTTCATTTCAAGAAAAAATGTTTCTATGACTAATTATGCATTTGTAAATGCAACATCATATTGACTTTGTATTTTATCTGTATCTATCTCTAGTTGTGATGTGAGCTTAAAGTACAGATTTAATAAAATACAGTCGTTGCTGATCTTTTTCTATCTTTATCTGCAGCCTATTTAGATTCTCAAATTGTTTGATATACTAATAAAAAAAAATTCAAAAAGAAACTCAAGGGTTTGATAATTTTAAGGTTTTTCACTAAAACGAAGAATTAGATTTCATTGTTTGACGACTTTACTTTAATGGAATGAAATGCTATCCAGAGTTTCTCAATAGCACATCAACATCATAGGCAACAAATACTAAGGTTTCCGTAGAATAGCGAGTTTTTAGATAATTCTTGTGTTAATTTAGTTTCACGCTACATCAAACCAAAAGTGTTCGATACAAAATGGCGTCCCCTACTAGCATTTCATAAATTTTACTTAACAAAATACTAAAAACCAATTAATTGAAGGCATGTTTAAATAAATAAATTTGCAATTTCTAATAGTTTAAATTTTTACATCAAAATCTCACTACCACCTATTTATAAAGTTAAATTTGCACGCTTTTGTAGAAACATAATTTATAGTGTTGAATACACATTTTAATTAATTGTTTTAATTTTAAATGGGAATTTGTGATATTTTCATAACTGCCTGTTCGAGCTTCATTTTTTTTTTTTTTTTTGACAAAAATACATTTTTAGGATAGTGATTTGATGGAGAATGTATAGTTAAAAAATAAAAAAAATTGAGTTTGCGCGTAATATTATTTTATTGAAAAATGTGTGGTAGAAAATAAGAGAGAGAGAGAAATGTATTTTGAAAATAATGAGAACCAAACAAGATCTTAATCTATTAAATATGATAATTCAACTATATCAAATCTTAAATACCGCAGAGAACCCTGTAAACATATAACTAATCTCATCTTTCAGTGCATAAATGAATTAATGTGCCAACTCATTGGTGCTTAGGATAAGATGAGCACCGGTGCTCATTAGATCATTTCTGTATATATATATATATATATATATATATATATATATATATATATATATATATATATTGTGATTTCAGCAAAATTTAAAGTCAGTGTGATTATTAATACTTTGAGCTATACATCAAACTCGAAAATTAAATTCCACCCTCGCACTCTAAATATACCATCTACAGAAAGGTGCAACGGCCACCAGCACCAACTAGACAAGAAAATCTTAATTTAACCAACAAAACAGCGCTTTATCAAAAGATTTAATGATGTTGGAGCCTGATCACATAAGGTTGAATTCATACGTGTGATAAATGTTAACAAAATAATCTTAGTACCAATTTGACTCATATAAGACGTTAAATATTCGTAATCTTTAAAGAAGAAAATTGTCATTCGGCCTCCATGTCCACTAACTGTCACAACTCACAATCTTAGTTCATTTCCTGGTCCATTTTGTCCTGAAGCACTTTTGATACATATTCAGCTGAATCAGATTAGTTAAACAAATAAGTGAAAACCTGTAAGGGTGGGTAGGAAGGCAATAAAATAGACCAAAAGGTCGCCCATTTGTGTATGGGAAAGAGCAAGTTCTTTAAGAGAAAAGAGTCAAATGAACTTGACACTTTTCAGTATTCAAATCCTTATATTTCCATTTGGGATGTGGGCCATGTGGCGATTCGAATCTAGAGGAGGATTAATACAATTTTTTTAATTTTTTTTTTGTAATTGGGAGTTTATATATTTCAGAGCTATCTTTAATTGAAATAGATTAGATGACTGGAATTTTCAGTAGAACGACGTGTTGTGGGCACATAAGGTTATTTGCAGTCACTCACTATCATAGTCGTTCTACGTGACATACATGTGATGATTAGTGATTTCATGCATTAATGCGATAGTTTTTTATTGTCTCATATATCAAGTCATTAATCGTTACCTATATGCGTAAGACGATTATGGTAGTGAGTGATTGCAAATAGTATTATTCATCTTTTAAGGATATTAAGCAAGTTCTTCATAGTCTAGATAAAGACAAGAACATGTACAACATAAATTTGAGTTTCATGTCATCCAAAATAAAACAATCCAATTATCAAAATATAGTGTAGTGTAATTGAAATTCCACAATATAAAACATTTTAAGGCAAATATAATTCTCATAATAAATCATTAGAATATTCTGTATTGTGTATAAGAAAAAGTACACGGAGTTGGATTAGGGGAAAAAATAGTTTGTCCAAAATGTTTTAGAGATATGCATAGTAATATGTATTTTTAGACCCCTTAGAATTTAATTACCGAGAAATAATATATGCCGTACGTATTCCTATAATAATATATACTCCACCATCAAATGATCTCCACTAACATCAAAGTTTGTATATTTACTAAACTCGGAAATTTTATATTGCTGTTGATCTGAAATTCACATCGAATAAATTGAGGGTTCCCCTTGACTTGAACTTATCTGTGAAAGTGTCTGCCCTATCGATAGAGATTGAAATCGAATAATAGAAGACGTCATGTGAAAACATGATCATAACAAAGGAAGTGTTCCCACTTGAAAGCAGTACCGTCCAAACCTACAAATAAAGAGGATGACATGATGGCATAGGACACATGTCTAAGACTTAAGTGCAATCATGACCCCGTTGCTATCGAACTCCCCAACCAATCAAATTCTTTCAAACGGACGGTGACAAGCATCTCTAGGCTGGAACACTATAGCTTGAAATAACTAGGAAGCAATCTTGAATCCACCAACTTATATAAAGGGACGAAGGGTGAATGAGAGGGAAGATCCAAACTAAAAATTTCTCCGTATAATTATCAAATTCCAACATTATAGCACTTTTATTTAGTTCAAATCTATAGAAGTTGATAAAAAGTTATCACATCATCTATTACCTTCAACACCCTCTATTATCAACTAATGTAAATTATCTCTTATTTCCATCTTCATTAATAGATAATATTACAATGCTGATATGACAACTATTAAGTTTATAGCTGCTGTTAAGCCTATCATTAAAAAAACAGCAACTCGTAGTCTGGCCTTTGCATATTTTCATTTTATATCTTAAAGCAATCTTAATTTGTTCTCGGATCTTTTAATTTTGTTGTTTTCATGGGTCGGACTTGAAATAGTCCAAGGTACACTCAAGAGTTATGACTAGACAACAACTCGGTGTTCGATTTAGTGGGTTTTGGATTTAAATATCATAATATACCGAACATAAAACTGCTTAATGAAGACAAATTAATTGCAATTAAAATAAGTGATTAAAGCAGTTCCATTTTACCGACTCAGAGAATAAATATTTTTGGACAAACAACAATAGTTAATAAATATTTCCATTTTTGGACTTTTCCGTACAATTTCCGTTATAAATTTGACCTGATGTTACTTGATATTTCTGCTCGCTAGCTTGCCAAAAGAATCGAGATGGCCAATTCATCGTGTGTAAGAATTGCAGTTTTATTTTTATTGATTTTATTTTCACATGTTAACATTAATTTAGCAGCAGCATCGAGTTATCGAGGGGTGGTAAATATGCAGACAAGACTAGACAGCGAGAAAATTTTGCAGGAATTAGGGTTTCAATATTTGTCAAAGATGAAGCAGGCAAGTAGGAGGGTAATGGCGGATTCAGACAGAGATGTAACACATGGACCAGATCCCCAACATCACTAGCAAGAAACAACAACTGCATTTACTACAAGAAAACTGAAACCTGATTCTAATGTGGTAAGGCACTGGACGAGACTGGAGAATATTAAAGAATTAAAAGTCGTTCAATAAAAATAAGCAAAAACCTCGTTTATTTACCATTTAATCTTGTTAATATTGTATCGAAAAATATTGTAATGTCTTATAGATCTTCAAACTATTTGTTTTTTACTTTTTCTATCAATACACAAGTCATCGAGCCTATTTTGATGGAAAAGTTCTTTCTCGTTACTTTATCTCGAGGTTGTGAATTGTCGTTGCATTTACATTAATTTTATCTCGACTCTTCTTCTTATTATTCTATCCAATATTTGTATAATTTGACGTACAAAACGTGGGTAGGCCTCTCCTTTCCATTATTATGGTCTTGATTCTTGTACTTTAAATCCAATCAAGATACAATAAATTGATAGTTCTTAGGGTGATTATATACACACTACATTTTTTTTTTTTATAAATACAACATATTTTAATTATATTATAGGTCATTAACTTTTATTTATTATTACACTTATATCCTTATCTTTTTTCTTCATTGCATTTTTATTTTCAACATTTCATTAATAAAAAAATATTGTCCTTAATCATGATTTTCGTTCACAAATAATGTTAACGTGCTTTAAAATGAGGATCAAATATATAATCGCATTTTTGCAGTATTATTGGTTTTGTTTATTCAAAAATTCAACGGGCAAGTTAATCTTTTTTACTATCTTAAAGAAAGTTTTGAAGAAAAATCATAATTGGAAACAATTTGTGTTAATTTGAAAATAAGAATGCAATGAAAAATATTTGAGACATAAATGTAACAATGTGTAAAGGTTATGAACCTTTCATAGGACTAAAATTTAATTTATTAAAAACTGTGAATATATTTAGCCTAATTGTTATAGGATATGGCATGCATGTTTTTATGTTTCTACGCTACACCCCTAAGAATTGCTTGTTTTGGAGAAATTATAATCTTTTATATACACATTCTCAATTTATACATACTTATTATCCACACATCTCGTGAAATTCACTATTTCTTTTCATTATAATCTCATATCCCCATTATGCAAAAAAAAAAAAAAAAATCGAAAAATGTTAGAACGTCCATATCGATACTATCTTACGCTGTTAACCAGATTCGATGAAAGTTTAAAGACTTGAGTTGTCATTTGGAGGTCACTTTTATGTCATTATCTCAACCAAAACAAGAAAGACGAAAAATAATTGACTTTTTGCCTCTATTTGGTATAGATTAAAATCAGAATTTTGATATATTTTGATAAAAATTGATGAAATATATAATTGAAATGTTTTGAATACCAATAAATGTGTATTTAAAATTAATTGTTGATTTTGACTTAAATTAAAATATAGATTTTAACTTGTATCAAACGCAAAATTTGTTGAATATTTTGCTATTAAAAAATCTTTAAATATTGCAAACTAAAAAATTGTGTGATAAAACTAAGTATATTAGCTTAACAATATAATATTTCTGTGAAACCAGAAATTTCATGTTGAGGAACGAAAATTTTTTGAGGGACGTAGGATTATGCAATTTAATAGGCACGAAAAGACCTAATGTAGAATTCAACCCACATATTATTTATATTAGGGTCATCGTTAGACAAAAAGGAAGAAAGATCGATTATGTACAAATAAAACTCCACTCATCTAATCTAAAAATTATCACACACAATAAGGATACAGACCCTATTAATTTGCAATACTAAAGACATAAAAACGTTAACAAAATATTACAACCTTAATATCTGCATGCAGCATGCTACATTCCAGAGGAAGTTTACACGAGAAAAATATGGCACAAAATATTCACACATTAGGTATTTATGTATGTATCTATATCAAATTCTCCGGCAAGAGACACAAATGTTCAAGTTTCGGCGGTTGGGTTTAGATAGCACTCGCGCTATCAACAAGTGCTCAATTTGTTTTCCCTAATTAAATCACTCTTTTGTAATGGAATATGTGGAATGATAGATATGAAAGAACATATAATATGTTGTTGGAATGTCAATATATCTTCTTTATTTGTATTTTTATAAGACAAAGCAAAGCATGTAAGTATGTTCTCTCCTTCATCGATAGCACCATCCCCATTTCAATACAAAGAGAGACTTATTTATACTAATCTAGCCGACGTAGGGACCGTTGGATTATATCCACGTGGCGACATCTCCTAGATCGAAACTTCACATCACTGTCCAATCATTACATTCAATGTTTGACAATAGGTCAGCTGCGCTAGTAGTAGGCTGACACTGACACGTTAAAACTACAGACACTTTATTACAGACGTTCCATCAATTAGTTCTAATAGATCTCCGAGTCCGTTGGGAGGCAGCGTCGGCATTAGCATGTGTTGAGGTCAGCTTTGGGCTTATGAACATCTGGTGCAGTTGAGCTTCGGTGCCTTAGTACTTCGAACATGAGGAGCCTCTACCTTTGCATTGAGGGGCTTTAGGCAGACCTTCGTTACTTGGGCTGGAAGGGACATCGGATGAATATAACCTCGGCACTTGCACGACCTCGGACAGTTGCATCCTTTGTTGTCCTTGACTATCCTGACTTTCCTGCTGACTTTTCAACTGGCTCTATGTCCACTTGGCTACTTGGAGTACGTGGCCGTCCACGTGGAGTGCTGACTTGGAGCCTCTGATTTCGAGGGTAACAGAAAACATAAAAGGGATTATAAATTCAAATAATCTACCAAAACATATTTTTATCAAACCATTTTCACATATAAATCCAATTATCCATACTCCATATTGAAATCAGAGAAAAGAATAAAATACAAACATACATACATCCGTAGATGTCTGATTGTTTGCTCGAATGAATTATGATCTTCCAATTGATTGGTGATCTTCTCTTGAATTTCACTCTCTATTGATGGAGATGCAGAGAATCTGAAGAACACTATCAATTTGGGGACCATAACCTAATATAATAATAATAACTGAATAGTCATTATCTTTCAGTTGTTTCAAATTGGTCCCTCATCAATTTAAAATAAATTTTCGGTCTCTACACTATATTTCTATGAAATCTAATACCTATTTGTCAAAATTAACTTTAATTGACTAATATTCTTTAAATAATAGCACCGCACGTTTTAATATATTACGTGTGACCCCATATATGTTGAAATTTTTCAATAATCACCCACTGGGCCATACGTGTAATCTTACAAATGTGCACAACCTTATGAGCTCAAAATTTGCAATCATTATTATGGGTATTACCAAATAATTTCGTTCATTAGTCATATTGCTATCATATTGATGGATTTAGTCATATAAATTACATGTTATGTGATCCAAACATATCTATTTCCAACTGGTTCAACCTTATTTCTTAAGTGTGATCAATACTGAATATAATAGTAGAGTGAAATGAACTGAATACTTTATTTCTATACAAAATAATATTCAAATACGCAAATTTGTCCAAAACGTAAAGTAATGAAAATACAAATTCCCACTAAAACATGATATCCTCATGATATACAACACCCATACGAGCAGTATGCTCAAGAAAGACATTGGGTGTCAATCCCTTATTAAGCGGATCTGCAATTATGGAGTTTGTCTCAATGTGCTCTATGGAAATGTGTTCACTCTGCACTCTTTCCTTCACAACCAGGAACTTAATTCAATGTGTTTTGACTTAGATGAACTCATGTTCTTATTGGAATATAGAACTGCTGAGTTATTGTCACAATATAACTTTAGTGGTCTTTCTACGCCATTCAGAATGTGCAGCCCAGTGACAAAATCTCGTAACCATATTCCATGATTAGATGCCTCATAGCATGCTAGAAATTTTGTTGCCATGGTAGAAGAAACTATGAGTGTTTGCTTGGCACTCTTCCAGGAAATAGCTCCTCCAGCTAATAGATAGATATAGTCTAATGTGGATCTCCTACTATCTTGGCATCCAGTAAAATCAGAATCGGAGTACCCTATGATCTCTAACTGACTCGATCCGATATATATGAGCATGTAATCCTTTGTTCTCTTCAAATACCTCATAACCTTTTGGCTGCTTTCCAATGATTCATTCAGGGATTGCTCAAATGTCTGCCTAACATTCCAACAATAAATGCTATGTCTAGACGTGTACAAATTTGAGCATATATTAGACTCCTAACAGCTGATGCATAGGGAATCTTCTGCATTTCCTTAACTTCAAGGTCATTTTGTGGGCATTGTTTGAGACTAAATTTGTCTCCTTTAGCTACAGGGATGTCACCTGATTTACAATCTTCCATGCCAAACCTCTTAAGTACTTTATCGATATAGCTCTTTTGTGACAATTCAAGAATCTCTCGAGAGCGATCTCGATATACCTGAATCCCTAATACAAAAGAGGCGTCACCAAGATCTTTCATATCAAATTTTTTTGATAAAAATCTCTTGATTTCGTGCAACATGCCTATATCATTAGTGGAAGCAGTATGTCATCAACATACAAAATCAGGAAAATATGCTTACTCCCACTGAACTTGTGATACACACAATCATCAACATCATTCATCTCAAAACCAAACGAGATAATTACTTGATGAAACTTGTAGTACCGTTGATGGAAAGCTTGCTTGAGCCGATAGATGAATTTCTTTAATTTGCAAACCATATTCTTCGGTTATCTTGACACACAGCTTTCTGGTTGCACCATATAGATCGTCTCATCAATGTCGCCATTGAGAAACGCTGTCTTAACATTCATCTGATGTAGCTCGAGGTCAAAGTGCACAACAAGTGCCATAATTATCCTGAAAGAGTCTTTCGTTGAAACTGGAGAAAAAGTCTATTTGATATCGATACCTTCCTTTTGGGTAAAGCATTTAGCTACAAGACGAGTCTTATATCTTTCCACATTACTTTTCAAATCCCTCTTGATTTTAAAAATACATTTGCAACCAATGGGCTTAGGGATGACAACGGTCCGGTTCAGGGTCGGTTCGGCCAAAACCATAACCGCACCACCAATTTTTTTCCATACCATAACCGCACCATAACCATGTAAGTCGGTTCGGATCAGCTTAATTCGTATCTCGATTCGGTTCGGTTCGGTTCGGTTAATAACCATGAAAATAAATTATTTTTTATAAATCTAAACTCCAACCGTCAAATTGAAAAAAAAAATTTATGAAGAAAAGTCAATAAAAACACAAATACAGTACTAAACCAATTTGGCAAACAATATCTCAAATAGAGATGCAAATGACTATAACTATAAAAATAAAAATTACTTGACAGATATATGAAAAATGAAAGAAGAAATAAAAAAATAATTATTCCCTATTGGATTGGTAAATTACCAAACTCTCGCAAACAATATAACCCAAATATATGTTGAATTTCGGAATTTCATTAATAACATCAGCAAAAAGCCACATTAATTCTGTAACCAAATTAGTAATTCGACTCTCTATTTCTTATAAACATAGAAAAATTGAAGAACGCATAAACTAGCAAGCAAAATAGACTGAAATCACATTTTTCGGGCCACTCATCATATATTCAAATAATATTATAAAAAAAATGCAATCAAGTATAATGTATTTGGATTTTGTTGAATTGTACAGGTAAGATGATTTGAAGCCAATGGACGCAGAACAACTCAGGGAATGTGCTCACAAGATGATAGACTTCGTTACTGATTACTACAATTTGAAGCTGAGGTAAAAGCAGCAGAGCGCTGGCGGATCTGATTTGGTTCATTAGTTGAGTGGAAGAGTATTTTGTAAGTTTAGTTTCCAATTTTAGCATGTAGGGTTAGAGTTATGTTAATGAGTTGAGGGTTTACTAGTAATGTTAATTGGGCCAAAATTTTGGGAAAATCCAATTGTTAAAATTGCCTAATTAATTTTGGGAAAGAATAAGGGAAAACTCAATTATCCAATTAATTTTGTTAACGGGTAATCGGTTCAGGATAGGGCACCGTCACTAAATATCATACACGCCCAAACCCTAACTGGGTAATTAAAATCAAAACCATAACCACTCCATTGCACCATCGATTCGATTTTTTTCGCTCCATTCGGTTCGGTTAACCGCGATTTTCGATTTTAACAGTTCGAATGACATCCCTAAATGGGCTTCGCACCTTTGGTAACGGGACAAGACCCAAAATTTATTATCTTGCATACACTTATACTCTACATTCATGGTATCAATCCACTTCTGAGAGTTAGAACCCTGCATGGCCTAGTAGAAGTTGATTGGATCATCTTCTATAAATCAATTTTTTTCATCATGTTTTTAAAGAAATACTATAAAATCATCAGAAATAGTATTTTTCCTATCTCTCGTGGATCTCCTTAAAGGTATTGGTTTTTGAGGTTGTTGAGTTTGTACATCTGGAATAATTACCTCATTTTGGATGGAAAGTTCTTCAACATTATCTTGTTGAGATTCTGGATGTACTTATTGATCAATGACAGGTATAAGAACATGTACATTGTCAAAAGCATTAGTAGGAATCGAAACCGATCATTCCTCAACTTCTTTCTCAAAGACAATGTACCTAACACATCATTAATATCAAGTCTTTGTACAGAAATATTAATTGTAAATGGTACTCTGGTTTAATGATCAAACATTGACAATAACTCTTGTCAAATAATAAATACATCTTTGGATTGATTTATTATTCATATGGAAACCTTATAATTGTCACACGTTTACCACCACAAGTGTGCATGCAATTCGATCAAATATTAACCTTCCTTTGGACCAGCTAATATCTACATGAACTAGCATACACACGTAGTCCTTCTAATATTTTAAGTTAATTAATTTCCACAAAATAGGTTGTTTTGACAATATATTGTTTCAATTAATTCACTTTTAAATATTATATTCTCAAGTGAGTCATTTATATCAAAACTTGAAAAGTAGAATACTTAAATTTATTTATTTTGAAACTTTAAGGACCTAAGGATTAATAATTCAATACTTTAGGGTTCAAAATTAATTAATGGAAAGTTTAGGAGTCAAAAATCAATTATGTGAAACTTTAGGACCCAATTTAAACCAATTATGAACATTTAGGGGTTTAATTATAAAATTCAGAACTTAAATGGCCTAAATTAATTAATTTTAGAATTTCAGGGATTGAATTATTAAAACACATAACCTTAAAGCCCTACTTAAATTAAACTTTAACCTTTAGGGGCTAAAATATAAATAACTCAACCCTAACCCTAATATTAAATTGCAAGCATGAGCCTAAAATTATCAAATTTGTAGCCCAAACCCTTGCTTCCAAAAAATTCCAAAAACTGAAAACCTAATAGGGAGATAAGCCCCTTGACCTCCCTTACCATTGGCGGCGCCACCAGTGCCGGAGTCGTTGTCGCCTGAGTGCAGCGTCCCACAGCAGCGCGAGGACGCTGCTGTTACAGTAGTGTCCGACGCTGCTGAACGTTGCTGTTACAGCAGCAGCAGAGTGCGGCTGCCAAAAAAAAAATTTAATAATAGATCTGAAAAATTCCTCATTTTAAAATCCGAATTTTATGAAGAAAAACTTTAATTATGGACCAAAAACATGAATATAATACCAAATTCCATATAATAACATAATAGAAGATCCAATAACCCGAAATTCAAAAAATTTAGAATTTTAAAATTTTCAATTTCTCAAGAATTCAACCATGGAGAGACTCTAATACCACTTGATAGAAAACATAAAAGAGATTATAGATTCAAATAATCTATCAAACATTTTTCACATATAAATCCAATTATCCATACTCCATATTGAAATCATAGAAAATAATAAAATACAAACATACATATATCCATAGATGTCTGATTATTTGTCCGAATGGATTATGATCTTCCAATTGATTGATGCTCTTCTCTTGAATTTCACTATCTGTTGATGGGGATGCAGAGAATTTAAAGAACACTATCAATTTGGGGACCATAACCTAATATAATAATAATAATTGAATAGTCATTATCTTTAAGTTGTTTCAAATTGGTCCATCATCAATCTATAACAAACTTCCGGTCTTTACACTATATTTTCATGAAATCTAATACCCATTAGTTAAAATTAACTTTAATGGATCATTTTAATTGACTAATTATTTTTAAATAATAGCACCACACATTTTAATATATTATGTGTGGCCCCCCATATATGTTGAAATTTTCCAACGGGGATCATTAGGATCAATCTCAGATATAAGTGGAAGATCAACATGGAGTCTCTCTACACACACCCCCAACTTCCTTCATCCCGTTAACGACCTCCTCAAATACAATCTTATTGCCATTTTCAATCAGATGCAAGCCATCACTGCAATTTAAATACAGAAATCATCAAGAAGTAAATGTTCTCTCTTTTCGCTTCGCAAATCGATTAACTCATAAACACCATATTTGGTATACACTATTGGATTTAGAGTCAGAACCACAGAATATGGTCCTATGGAGTATTGGCAACAACGGACAAGAACAAATAATGCATAACTAAAGGGAATATAAATGACCAGGAAACCTCAAGAGAAGAGGTTGAAGGAAATAAATATCCCCAAGAACTTAATAGATTGAAATGTGTAGAATTTTTTTTTAATCCACCATTATAGGTTTTAAGCATGAAGAACTCCACTCTAAGAAAATCATGATATTGTCCAGACAGGAATAAGACGTGGCTGAAGTGCAACTCTTTTTCAGACAATGGAAGTCAACCAAATTGATGCTCAATATTTTGTTAGAACAATACTGGCCTATGGTTAAAGGTAGATTTGTACATAAACGTGCCAGACATAGAATGCACCTTAGATAAGCTTTTTTCCAGTTAGGAAATTGCTGAAATTTTGTCCAGAGATCCGCAGCTAGAATTCCACATTGTGCTGCAACGAAAAGACATGCTTTGGCGTAGCTACCAGCAGCTTTGTTTGTCCTCTCCGAAATGCCCAATTTATTCTCAATAAACGGATTCCTGCATTGTTTTGATAACAGAATTTTGAATCTTTCACAGCATTATACAATTAAACAACTCAAATATCAAATGTAGAAAGCATGTGTAAATAAAAAATATAAAAAATTGTAAAAATACTGTGCTCTTTGTGCACAGAAGAAATTTACAGGAGACGTCCTGCTTCATCAATATGAGGTGTAATGAGAAGAATACGAGCGGAAGCCCACTGTTTCTGAAAAGGCACCAAAATAACGATTACATAATGTTAGGAATTTGGGAGTTCAATAGCAAAGTCACAGCAGAAACAACATTTACAAATTCACAATATAAGCATAAAGAAATCATAGAACTACAACTTTACTGAAAAGACCAGAAAGCTTCTTCCCTTTTATTGCAGAATCATCAGGCTCAGGAACAGCCACATCCACGCCACACAAATCGCCATCCAGAGAGAGGTGTCATCAAAGAAACCATGGGTTCGATTTCTGCTCATCGATCGAGAACGATCTCCCAAGTTTCAACAGAGTTCTAGTCACAAATTTAGGAAGGAAATCAGCACCGAATCAGCCACTATTTCAGGCCTGATCATACCCAAGATTAACCCCCTAAATCCTTAGAAGCAAACCCCCAGAAATCACCCAAGAGAAAGGAGAAGACAGACTCTACACACGAAGGAGAGACCCGGACGAACATAGAGCAGAGACGAGAGAAAGAGAGAGAAAATATAATGAAGACCAAGGATCAAAACCAAGGAAATATCTCAACCAAGAATAGATCTCAACCATCCATCTCATCCAACGGTCCTAATAAAACCAAACTAGCACAATCCATGTAACAACCAAGTTACCAATAGGCAAACGACACCTAAGCATCTGGGCCAAAACAATGCAAATGACACAAATAACACTAGGTCAAATAGAGTTAGGAGAACCACGATTCTCACACATAAGATAACATGCTTCCATATATGCGTACTTATAAACTGCGCAATAATTAATGATTGTGAACATTTTTGTCTACAAGCACATTAGTTTTAAGTCGTTTGTTCATTAGACAAGTTTGTAACAAACTAGAGAGTTTAGTGCTACAAGCACATAAAGTTTTTCAACGCATAAGTAAAATGTGAACCTAAAGTAATTCATAAATTAAAGTTGATCGACTAATGAAATTAAAGCGGAACTAGTGATTTTAGTGTAAACAATTGACCGTGTTCATGGGGGGTATCTTCCAAACTAGCCGGGTATATTAGATTCATTTGGGTTTTTGTGAAAAAGTCTATTTTACCCTTAATGATATATAATTTGTTTATTACAAAGTATATCCTTTCTTTATAAATGGTTTTGATGATTGTTATATTATATTTCTATATTTTCAACTCTATCCATCAACTCTATCATTTGATCTACTAGATTAACATAATCTATAATCTTTTGTTCATATTCTTTTATAAGTTTTTTATATTTCTCATATGATCTATTTCTATTTTCCAGTTGGGATCTAATATTTTTTATCTTTCCTAATATTTTTTCTAACAGATTATCTAATCATTTAACTGTATATCATGACATTTTTATCTTATATTTCTTCTTTCTTGGATTTTAATATATAATTCATTTCTAAGTTGTAGTATGTCGGGATAATTTTCAATATATCATATTAACTTTGTATTAAGCTCTTTAATTATGGCTTCACCATGTTCTTTTTTATTAAGTTCTTGATAAATAAATCTCATTTCATCTAACATTTTATCTAACAAATTATCTAATCCTTTAACTGTATATCCTGACATATCAGATGATATAATGCGATAATAATTCAAACATCATGAATAGATATTCAAAATTAAACATTATGAATATGATCATTAAAATAATTAATCCCTACGATTCTTCAAGATCTAAGAAGAATTATTTCCAAATTTAACAAAAACAATAGTTTTACCTTAATTCTGATCTTTAAGTTTCTCTCCTTAGAATCGAGTAACCTTCAGGCTTTGAATATGCAAATTGTTCCCTCAACCAGCCATCTGCCAAAACAGGATTTTTTGCTATTTCAGCTTCTTGCATTCACTGTGTCGGTTCTTAGAATTAAAATTATAAATCTTAACTAAAGAAAACTCTCTTTTTGTTAAAGTAAGAAATAAATTTCTTCTTCAACCTTTCAAGAATTTACGGGAAAAGTAGTTTAGAATCTCATATTTGTTTAAAAGGATTGGAATGTGAATGATAATATCTGAATAGTATTGATATTGAGAAATTGATATATTTAAATAGAGGATTTGACTTTCTCACAAGTTGAGTGCTCAAATTTTTCTCTCCCAATTCGTTCTGTTCTTTATCTAGCCTAAATGCCTCTATTTATACAACTATACAAGTAGTTGAGGCAATATTATTGCCTTCTTACATCATTCATTACATCATACTCCAATTATGGAGCTTTATTAAAAGTTTTTACCACTAAGACTATCGTGATTCTATTGTTACATAAAACAAGCAACTTTATGTTACATCTTCTTTATTCAGGGCTCCACCCTTCTATTTTTCTTCCTCTTGGTCCTACATCTTTATGTGTATCTTGAATGTGCAGCTTGGACACTCTTGCAGCTGGCAAGATTCCTCTACAGTGGTAGGACATCATAGAAATTGATGTATATCAAATTTTGTAATGTAATCCTTCAATATTTCGGACTTTCCATATCCTCCATTAGTTACCAACATCCAATTTTCATATTGGCATAAACATGATAAATTCTTTTCATATAGATTTCTTGCAATTCCATATAAAGCTTTGATTCCAACAGTTCTCCTATGTCTGATCCATGACTTGGTATTTTTGGCATTCTTTTGTCATTTTCCATGATATCTATATTGAAATTTGTTGCAACATATCCAATTGAAATTATATGGTTAACTGGATAATACATAATCTCATCGTATTCTTGATCGATTGAGTAAAATTTTAGATATACTCTTCGTCCTCTGGTATATCTTGATACTTCTTGTTGTAGCATTTCATCAAATTTTGCTAATTCAGCTAAATTTCTTCCTGGATATATCAAATCCAAGAATCCATAATCTGCTATTGCTTTTATGAAGTTGGGATCTCCTCCTTCCATTGTTGTAACTCTGGGATAAACATTCTGTTCCGGAGATATAAAATATGTATCTCACATCTTCAATTCATAAACTGTTTGGACTATCGTGGCATATTTTTCTTCGTTTTTGTCTAAATGGACTTTATCTTTTGGGTCCATGATACTAATTGTTTTGGAATTATTTGCTCTTATTGTCACCTTTTTATTTGACATGACTGGAGTTTTATCTCCTGTTGATATGGTGTCCCCTTTGGGTCCACTATTGCTTCCTGCTGTACCTGTTTGGTATGAATTAGTATTTATTTGGCATGAATTTGGAAGACCCATTTCTGGGCTATTTGGTATTTCTGTCTTAGTCGGTATATTTTTCAATTGTGCTGCAATAGCATCAACCTCTTTTTTAAGTTCTATGGAATTTTTCTGTTGTTCGGAAGTTATTTCCAACAACGTTTTTATCATTGCATTGAATTCATTTGACATTGTTGTGGCTCCAACATCTATATCCTCTCTTCTTCTTGGAGGAAATTAGTCCTTTTTTGTATTTTAAGGACAGATTAATATAATTCCATGATCTTATTTTTATCCATCAGCGAATTCTATATTCCTGCTCAGGAAATCTGCAAGATAATTATTAACACCTTTAATATGAATAATATCAAAGTTATAAAAAGATAAATATGCTTGCCATCTGTGTAATCTCCTATATTGAGGTTCCATTGGTAGCTTATTCCTGACTAATCCTGCAACTTGAGAATTATCAGTTTCAACAATAAATTTTTTAGACAATAAGAATAATGAGAACTTTTTGATTCCTCTAATAATTCCTTTTCATGTGTAGTATAATTTATTTCAGCTTGATTAAAGGTTCCACTTGAATATCTACAAATTTCATTTAAATCTGTTTTTAATATAGCCGCCCAATATTTATCTGAGGCATCTGTATTGACAATTAGATTATCTTTTTCATCTGGTAATCTTAATTTTGGTAAATTCTTACATTCTTCTTTTAATGATTTAACTATTTCTGTATGTTCATTACTCCATCCCTTAGTATTAGTTTTTCTAAGTAAAATTTGTATTTTATGTCTCTCTTTTGAAAGATTTTCAATAAATCTTTCAGCATAATTTAGGCATCCTAAAAATTTTTGTATGTGTTCTTTAGATTCTAATTTATTTGGAAAACTACTTATCTTTTTAGATATATGAGTTTGTAATTTAATTCCTTTATTATCTATTGTTAATCCAAGAAAATCAATTTCTTATTTTTCTATAATAGCTTTCTTTTTAGAAAGAACAATTCCTTCATTTTTACATTCATTTATGAATTGTATTAAATGATTTCTATGTTCCTCTTTATTATTGGAACATATTAATATATCATCTACATATACTATTAAAAATTTATTAAATTTTTTAAATATATCATCGATTCTTCTTTGATATATTTGAGGTGTATTTTTCAATTCAAAATGTATAACTAACCATTCATATTTGCCTTGTGGTGTACTAAAGGCTATATATTGTATACTATCTTCTTCCATTTTTATCTGCCAAAATCCTGATTTACAATCAAATTTAGAATAATATTGTTTTCCTTTTGCAAGGTTTATTAGGACTTCTTTATTTGGTAAAAAGTATCCATCAAATCTAGTATATTTATTTAATTTCTTGTAATTTATAACCATTTTGGCTTTTCCTCTAACTTGCTCAGAATGTTTCATTACCATAAAGGCTGGACTACTATGGGGTCCATTACTTGGTCTAATAAGTTTTTGTTCTAATAATTCTTTTATTTGGTCATTAAATTCTTGTGTATCTTGTATAGTATATGTCAATGATCTTACTCTTATAATCACATTTTCTGTTAATTCTATTTTTGCTTTAGGATGGTATGATTTTCAAAATATCTATGGGTTTTCTCCATAAATTTTCTCTAAGAGTGCGTTTGATTGTAATGGTAGAAAATGGATGGAAAGAAAATAAATTCCAGGGAAAATATTTGCCTAGAATTTATTTTCCCGGGAATTGTCAATTAGTTGCGTTTGATTGGTATAATTTTCCAGCTAGAAAATGTTGAGATTTTCCATGTTTTGGTGTTTGATCGGCTTTATTTTCCATGGAAAATTATGGTTTTTTCCATCTTTAGCTATTTGATAGACTTTGTTTTCCATGGAAATTTTTTTTTCTTTTTTTTTTTTCCATCAATTAGGGTCCGTTTGATTGCAAAGTTGGAAAATGGGTGGAAAGAAAATGTTTTACAGGGAATTGATTTTCCTAGAAAATGTTTTACTGGGAATGGTAATTAATTGTGTTTGATTGGTAAAATTTTCTATGAAAAATGTAGAAAGTTTTGTGTCCATTTGACTTCATTTTTTATGAAATTTGTCCATTAAAGTGATAATTTTTTCTACCATTGGGTCTAAAATTTGTTCCAATTGTTAAAAAAAAATTGAAAAAAAAAAATTTACCATACCGAATATCATTCGTTTGACTTTGTTTTGCATGGAAGTTGTCAATAAAAGTGAAAATTTTTTTTACCATTGTATCTAGAATTTGTTCACATTGCAACAAAAAAAAAAAAGCAAAAAAAAAAAAAAATGGTGGAAAATGTTTTCCCACCAAATAGGTGAGAAAACAAAATCAAGTTTTTGTGTATCAAATGATTGTATCTAGAAAAAGGTGGAAAACAAATTCCAGGGAAAAAAAGTGCAATCAAACACGACAAAAGTAAAAAACGGAATTTCAATTCCAACTTCCATGGAAAATAAAGGGCTATCAAACAGGCCCTTAGTTTTTGATAGCCATTAATAATGTCCAACAAACCATGAACAAAAGATAATGTGAAAAAATGGTTTAAAATTGAATACTGTAAAGAAAAATATTGTTTCACCCGAGTAAGATTCTTCAGATAAGACACAAATGTGGATGTGCATTTTTTTCAATAGTGGATTTTCTTCATATAAGAAAAAATATGTTTCACCCTAAACCATCTTTTCCAACTAGGACTTAATGGGTTTTTTTTAATATTCGAACCTTCATGTAGAATACAAAAGAAACGACAACACACATTGTTTCCCAAATTAATACTCATGAGGGAGTAGGCATCCCAAAGTTGCATGATATATTCCCATTACACATAAATCATCTGGGCTACAAAAACCATCAACAAAAATAACCATTTTTCAAAAAATACATTCAGCTCCTGGGAGACTACCAAAAACTATCCATCCAATATGTACAAAACACTGCACCCTAGTTTCTACGTGTGTGCGTTACAAAAGATCCAAAAGATCAGGTACGTGGATTATGTTTTACCAATACATACTTCATACACACACTGTAACACGTGCAATCTACGGTAGTGGAGGTGGATCACGACCATCTCATCATATCTTGGACAAAGTTTGGTCCTCCACTTCTCGAATTCTGGCTTTCCCTGCATAGTTGAGACGAATGATTCAGTCACGTGATGATTGTAACATAAATACCTTCAAAACTAGAATTAGCAAACATTTTGCATTATCAAAACTGACACATGATTTTTCCACAAATTTAAAAAGAACCTGTACAAAACATGGAGCATCATTAATTAACAAATTTGAAAACTAGGAAAAGGACAGACCAATTTTAAAAGCTGTACAAAAAAACCTGTAGCATCATTTCCACCATAACTGATGAATACATTTCCACCATAACAGATGAATACAAAATAATTTTGTAACAACTCTAAAATAGCTAGCATTTAGTGGATCAATTACACACTACTAAAATCTGATATAACTCCGGTGTTGGAAATCAATCTGGCAGCACAATCCGAGAACATCAAAAACCTCAAAGCAACATGAAGTTAAACATAAGCATGAACATAAAATATTAGCAGCACAAAACATAAGAGAACCTGTTCAATTACGGACTGAAAAATAACATCTCCAACATAATACCATCAACATATGACTTCGAAAAAGCAATAATGACCCTGCATTTAACAATCTGAAAACACATTTGACTTTAGGCAATGGTTTTATGCATTTGGTATAATTATATGCAATTTCCAGTATGAGTATCTTATGATTTAAACTTTATATCATTGGCCCATTGGACACATGTTGCCTTCATTCATAAAGTTTTTCCACAAACATTCAGACACCAGAAACATCCATTAACTTGTCTAGCTCCATCGTGGACTATTTACGACCCAACAAAGCATTAGAAGGCACAACATAGCACACTTGTGCTAAACATTACATCAAAACAAAATTGGGATTGGAGGCTGAAAATAGAAAACTACTTGAAGCTGAGAAATTAAAATTTGAAGAAGAAAACCGGGAAACTTCTAAGACACAGTTCAGACAGTAATTAGAGAACAAAAATAGTTAGAAACATAAGACCATACATTGAGACAAAAAATAAAAAATATGAATCCCGTCAAAGACCGACAATGATACCCATAATCAAACCCCAACTATTAAAAAAGGGGATCTAGAGAAGGTCAAATCCTACAAACTCGACTAATTTAGCTCATGAACACTACAGAAGCTTGAAAAACAAAGCTAGAAGGTGGGGTTTAATTAAAACCAGACTCTGCAAAATGAGCATAATAAGCAATTGGTAAAACAATTTGTAGAACTCACTACTACACACACGAAAGATAAAGAGGGAACTGTTGGAAGGCACAAAAAAGAAAAATAATTATCACTAAAAAAAACAGAGCACAATCAAGAACCGGTATTAAATTACCAAGAAATTAACAACTCACATCACAAACACAACACGAAAAGCAACTAAACCCATTACAAATAGCATATAAAACAAAAAACCCATAAACGAAATGGTGAGATAGCAAAGTGTATGCAGCAGCCGTGATGAAATTGCTGAACAGAAACCAAATAAAAAACCCGAACAAATTGCAGTATGCTACGATACCTACCCGTTTCTGCGGCGCCGCTGGGTTCAGCGGGAAAACGGCAGCAATCGATGCTGCGTGAGAGGATAAATCGAACGTCGTCCGGTGTCGACAGAAGGTTTGGGGAAAGAAATGGTTCGATTTTCTGGGGTTGGATTTTCCTGGCTTTGGTGGAAAATATTTTTCCAACTCTGAGACGGGAAATTGATTTCAAGGATTTAAGGGAAAATAGATCACGTGAGGAGAAAGTAGGAATAAATTTTCCATGTAAAATTTGGCATGTCAAACATGGTAAAATGTGAGAAAATGGAATTTATTTTCTTACTTCCTTGGAAAATATGACTTATCAAACAGGGCCTAATTGTTCTATAATTTTTCATATACTTATTTCTACTTCTGTTTTTAGGACTTTTTTATACATTATTCTTTTATTTCTTATTTCATTTTGTATAATTAGTTTTTTCTCCCATCTATCACCACGTTGGGTTGGCTGAACTCTGTATGATCTAAATTCTTTTAATATTTTCAATAAATGTCCACAAGAAGTTTGTAACATAATCATATAATTATATTGTTTATAATATTGGAACTGTTGTATAAAGTCATTTCCCAATAATATATCATATTCTAACTTATCATAACTATATATCTTATTGATTATTATTTGCTTACTTCCAAAGATTATATTAATCTTATCAGCACTATTTATTATTTAGGTTTTTTCTCCTGTAACTCCTGTTATTTTTATTTTTCTTTTATTTTCCCATGACTTAATTAAGAAGTTTTTAAATATAATTATTTCACTTCCTGTGTCTATTAAAGCACATGTTGTTATATCTGTTTCTATAATAGTAACTTGTATATATACTGCTAATGGAAAACTTATTTGATTATTCATCTTTATTACATAATATGTTTTGTCCCTTATGAAATATATATATAATCCTTTTCTTTTTATACTATAATCTTCAAATCCATTTAAGAAACTCATTCCTAATAATATATGAGGATTTATATTCATACTTTCATCTATATAACATGGCACTATAAGGTCAACTCCTCCTATTTTTATAGGTACTTTAACTTCTAATTCTGTAGTATGTATTTGTCCATCAAAATTTACATATCTATATGGTTCTGTTTTATAAGGTACTAAACCCTTATTTCTTATTGAAGTTATATGGCATTCACTAGCTCCTGTATCTATTAATATGTTTGGTCCTGATATCCTTTCTCTTCTATTGAAATATTCTCCATTTATTTTCATATTTCCTGTATTCTTATATAGTTCCATCTCTCTTGTATGACTATTTTCTCCTAATAATCTAGGTATTATAAAGCTTGTTGATCTTCTAATCAATTTTTCATCTTTAAATATTATATTTTTATCAAAGTATTCTTCTTCTCTAAATTCTATTATATTAGGTTTATCTGTTAATATCCTAAATTCATATTCCTTTGAAATCAAATTTATTTGTTTGTTTGCTTCTATAATTTTACTAATATCTTTACATTCCTTATGAACTTCTATATATGGTTTTTTAGAATAAGTATTCCCATAATTAGAATTAGTAAATGTATATAAAACTCTATATTCAATAGTCATGATTTGGTCTCCTGGTTGCATTATATCATTCCTATGTAATTTAAAATGCAATCCTAAAATTTCATTAAAGTTCTTATCTTTTAAAGAAATACAATATTTTGGGTAACAAGTAAATATTAATTTTTTATATGCTAAATTTCCTTCTATGGTTCCTAAATGGCTATCTCTTAAATTTATTATTCTTCCATCATGTAAACTTACTGTTAAAGGTGAATCTATTCATTCCCTAAATAAGGATTTAAACATTATTTGTATTCCAACTAAATAAACATATTGAATTTTTTCACTTTGTTTTTTATTAATTTTTGATAATAATTCATCAACTGTATTTTTTGTTAAAAGATTTAATTTATGTGTTCCTTGAGTTGTTCTAACATCTATAGTTTTTTCAATCTTATAATATTCATTTATAGCTATTTTTTCTCTTTTTCAAATTTTATCAAAGATTTCTCATTTTCCTACTTTCAAATCTAAAGATAATTTATGTAATTTTTTGAATTTATTATTATCAAAAGTTACTTTTAATCCGTATCCTTCTATTCCTTCATATTCTTGTATTTCTATATTATCCTTTTTTATTTCTTCAATCTCTTTATTCGAATTCTGATTCATTTTCTTCTAATTCTATTTCACTTACATATACTTCTTGACTATAATATTGTTCAATATTAGATATTTCACTTAATTCATCTTCTATTCCCAAATATTCTATTTGTAGTATGCTAACTTTCTTTTTATCACAATCTGGACTTATATGACTTATTTCTCCACAATTCCAATATTTGCATTGACTTTTATCTTTTTTATTATAGGGTTTATTCTTTTGTTGTTTATTTGGATTGAATTTTCTCTTATAATATCTTCTTTTAAGTTTTGTATATTTTTTCCTAAAATTTCTGAATTTTGCAAATCTCCTATGTTTATGTTTTCTCTTAATATTTTTTCTTACAGGATAACATCCACATTGTGTAGGTTTTTCAATATTCTCACAACATATTCTCGTTAACTTTCTTGATCTTTTTAATAATTGTCTTTGTTGACATATATATGCAAGTCTATTAAATAGAAATTTTATTCTTGCTCCTAAAGATCTTGGTATTCCTGTATTATCTTTTACATATTTTTCAAATTCTATTTTAAAATATATTCCCCACATTCCAGATAATTTAGTATAGTACATATCTAAATATACTTCCTGATTTTCATTACTATAAAATTGTATATAGTAGTGATTTTTAAATTCACAAGTGTATTCTTTTATTTTACACATATCACAAATTGTTAAATTTATTAATTTTATTCTGGCATCATCTTTTTCTCCTTTGCTTCATCTTCAAAATTTCTAATACATTCTTCTCCTAAGAATTCATTTGCAATATATGCTACTAATCTTTCTATTCCTTCTTTATCTGATTTTATTATTTTTGTTTGTATATTTCTTTTCATTAATAGTCTAGTATCATTATTAACTCATTCCCACCAATTTCTTACATTTCCTTCAAATGATGCTATTAAGTAATCTATTTTTCTATCTGTATTTTTCCAAGTATCATCTTTATTATATAAAAAGAATAGTATCATTGAATCTGTCCAAGTCAATAAGACTTTCTTAGTATCTATTTTACAATCTAAATCTAATTTTGTTCCTCTATGATTAATTGGTTTGTCATAATTATTATTTAGTTCAACTCTATCTCTATATTTATTTCCTTTAGATGGTTGTCTATTTATTATTTTATCATAGAATTGTTTATAAGGTTTATTATATATAGGTGTATAACTTTTATCTGAATCAATCTTTTGATTAGAGATTTCTGCTGGGGTAGGTCCTCCTCCAGTATTCATTAGAACTTGGTATTCATCTATATTTTTTAGACTTAGTTGATCAAAATTTTCTATTAGTAAATCTAATTCTTCATTCATTTTTATTTTTTCTTGAATTTCTTCTATATTTTTTCTTTTTTCTAATGATTTTTTGAAACTTTCCTCTTCTTCTTTTATTTTTGGTAAAATATCTTTTCTAAAATAATCATCCATACTACCTGCTTCTGTTACTAGGTTTTCTTGTTTTATATGCTTTTTTCCTATTCTAGACATTTCTTTTTCTATTAATTTTTTATCTATTTCTTATCTCTGCATTTCTTATCTTCTTTTAATTCTCTAATTTCAATTTTTAATATGTTTAATTCTTCTTTTATTTCATTCTTTAAATTTTGTACATCGGTTATTAACATTTTTATTAATGTTTTTAATTCTTTCATATAATTATCTTTTATTTGATTGGTTAAAATAATATATTCTGTATTCAGTATCTTTACAATCTTTTATAATTTTATTATACTTCTGTTTTTTATTTTCATCAGTTGTTAGTCTTTTTAATTTTTCAAAATAATTTGTTCTTTCCTTATATTTTTCTTGTTTTAATTTCAATATTTGGTTTTCTTGGTATTTTGTTGAATTTCCAGGGGTTAATAGTTCGTCTAATATTAGATGGTTAATTATTTTTATTCTTTTTAGATTTTTAGTCAAATTGTTTTCCATATTTAAGAATTAATTAATGATACTTCTTGTATCTTTTCTGTACAATGCAGTAAAATGTCTTCTTTTTCAAATTCTTTACCAATCTTTTCATATATATATTCATCTATTATAGTTCCTGTTATTAGTTTATCTAATATTTGCTCCCTTATTTCTCTAAGCAATTCCTTAAC
Organism: Fraxinus americana; assembly: GCA_035079005.1. Taxonomy (NCBI): domain Eukaryota; kingdom Viridiplantae; phylum Streptophyta; class Magnoliopsida; order Lamiales; family Oleaceae; genus Fraxinus; species Fraxinus americana. The sequence continues at coordinate 3,743,833 of CM068713.1, read as the reverse complement.
TATAATTAATGTTATTATTTTTAATTTTTTAGGAAATGGTTCAATTATATAGTTTCCTTGATTATCTTCTATCATATAATACCAGTCTGTTTTGGTAATTGTAACTTCTATATCTTTTTTAGTCATATCTACTTATTTTTTCAGCAATTAAATCATACATATGTTTTTCATAGGTTTCTAATATAAATTCATAAGTGTACATGTATCTGACAATATCTAGTCTTATTTTTTCAATTATAAATTGTTTTATCTCCATAGGTAATTTTTCAAGTATTTTTAATGTAATTGTTACACTTTCATTATTTAATATTGATTTTATAATTATTATGTTAAACTTTTCTCTTATTATATGGTATTTATCACCTAAATCTTCGATTTTCATTTTTAATGATTTTTATAGATCTTATAAATCCTATATGGGTTTTATTATAGTCAATGTGGTTCTTTATGGCTCTGATACCAATTCGGGGGTGCTACTATGTGCAAACAAAAATCTAGAAATCTAATAAACTTTAAAATCTAATAATCGGTTTAAAAAATGGGTCTTATAATGTTTTTAATAAATTTTCAAAATCTAATAATATCTGAGAATTTATAATTTCAAGATCTGTTATTATATCTATATTTGGATTAAAAGGTATCTCGTATTTAGAAATATTCTTTTTTTCTTTTTTCCAATTTATCTATAATATCTTGTATATCTTTTGTTATTATAAATCTTACTATTCATTTAGCAAAATTTTCCATCATATTTTCTTTAAAACATTTTAATATTTTTTGAGATGCATTTAATTGTTCTTGATATCCAATCTTGTCAAATTCATTTTCAAATTCAATTTCCTTTTTATCTTTAGCTATCTTTTTAATTTTATATGGTCCTCTTTTGGTTCTTGATTTTTTATAATTTTTATTAGTCATTTTATAAACTAGGATTTGATTGTATTCTTTTCTTATATTGATAGCTTTGGTTGCAATTATTGTTTTTATGGGTATTTTAGGTAGTTTATATGATTGAATGGTAAAAAATGATATTTTGGAGAGGGTATTGCTAAATTCTGGTATTTTCAATAATTTTCCATTCATGGCTCCTACTTTCTCCACCATATCCAACTCATTTGCAATTTTGATACTTGGTTTGTTAATATCAAACCAAGAAGCTTATGGTCATGGATGCTACAAATCTATAATCAGTTTCGGCAATTCACTCGCTGACACTGGGAATCTGCTTCATATTGATCCACCCGATAAACCTCCTAAATCTGGGCGATGGCCTTATGGGATAACTTTCTTCAAACGCCCCACCGGGCGGTATTCCGACGGCCGACTCCTCGTTGATTTCATTGGTACGTGGGACGCGAGCATTGAGCCGTTGGGCTAACTTAAATAAAAGCGGAAGTCAACTTTTTATTCTTGTGTTTGGTCTAACTTTTTTACTCGTGTTGACTGCTTGATTATACTTTGATTTGCTGAAATTGACTATCCTTTGATTTTTGTTTACAGCTCAGAGTTTGGGGCTGCCATTTCTGGAACCATTTATTGGCAGTAAAAATGCAAATGCAAGCAACAGAAATTTTAGTAAAGGTGTGAATTTTGCAGTTGCTGGAGCTACAGCACTTAATCAATCTTTTCTTGAGAAATATGGAGTCTTTAATCCTCTGACTAATGTCTCTCTGGGAACTCAGTTGGATTGGTTCAAAGAATTTTTTTCTACATTCTGCAAGACAAATCCAGGTAAGCCTACCTGTCAAATAATATGATTACACTATGAGATGTATAGTAATTGAAAGGCTTACATTCCATTCCATGTGTTTGCTTCTACTTATCCCGAGAGAAAAAATAATTTATTTATTTATTTATGTAAACTTTCATTTCTTCATCAATAATATTTTCACAGATGGGTGATATTGATTGAGCCTTGAAACTTAGAACCTAGAATCTTTGCCTCATATGCTGAACCGCTTCATCGAAAGTGTAAACTATTAGAGATTGGAAGATGGAAGCTTTGTGTTGATCACAGGATGATAACTTAACATGTAATTGAAAGTGAAACTCAGGAATTTGAAATGGGATCAGATACATTTATAATCTAGAGGGGAATAATTTGATGTTCAGAAGAACTTGGGTTCTTGACAGACGAGACAAGAAAGTGAGTATCCCAACGAGTAGTCTTTACTTATCATTAACTCGTTCTGTGGTCAAAATGGGCAAACCCATGAACAAAATAAATATGAATAGTAGTAACTAGTAGGTGAGGATAAAATAGGACCCCATCAATATAGAAGCAATGACAAGTTTAATGTAAAGTTTGAATTAAATCTGCCCTCATTCCACGTTGATCTGCCTCAAATGTTAGAGAGGGAAGAATGTATTTACCTCTATTTATATTTCAACAGATATATCATATGTGCACTAACATATTGAGATAACATGATATAGTTTGGTGAAGAGTCGGCCGTCGGGTGCAGAGGTACTACTGCTATCTACGTCTGTTAATTTATTTCTTTATGCAATGACAAGATGATATCACGGATAGATATATAAACATCGGATGAAAGTATCACCAGGTTTTGATGGAGTGACCTTTCTATTAACATTGATTTTTATGATATTATGCACATGTTTGGCCCTCGTTAAATTAAAATTCATTTTTCTCTTTCTTCTTATCAACTACACATTCTTCAATAAAATAATATTACACGTAAGCCTAAAAGCTTTTTTTTTTCAACCACACATTTTTCAAAAAATTACTATTCTCCTCATTAAAAAGTGACATAATGGAGGCCAAACAGGGGCTATATAAATGGTGTTACATGAAAGGACAGGGGGATTCTTGGGATGGTGATACCAAATTGTAATAAGGAGTAGGAGCCTTGTTTAAGGCAACCAATACTGTTCCTTGATTAGTTATCTGCACCTATTATTTGACCATGTGCGCTGAACAATTTTATCAGCCTATTGAGTTATAACTTCCCTCTCTAGTATCCTTGACTGAATCTACTCTCAAATATTAGGACTATTATGTATTGACAAGCTTGGATATAGTAAGGAAGGAGAGAAACACGGCTCAATAACACTTTAAAAGAACACATTATAAAAGATCCAAAAAAAAGGGTAAAATAAAAGTTCTCCATTAGTGCTCAATGGATTCACATGGTCTTCTACCTGATTGAAAGACGATCATTTTACAAACTAAAAAAGAAGTTGCTTTAGTCACTTGTTGAAAGATAGAGGATCCACACTAAGATACAAAGTCTTTGGCAGTTTTAATTGGCCTCTTTCAAATGAATCTCTCCCTAATTTCAATTATATCTGGTGCATCAGATGTGTCAATGTTTGCAAGTGTCTCGGTATTGCATTTGGTTTTCCATGTCACCAGAATGACATTATCTGGTTGTTCAAGAAATCAATGGCTGTTTTTTTTTTTTTTTTAATAACCGTGGATGTTCGGGCCAGCTTGCGCGCACCTCGACTAATTCCAGAAATCAATGGCTGTTACAGAATGTTTGTTATGGAAAATATTATTAGTTTCTCTAATATATCTATATTTCTTAGATTCTCATGTATTCCTTTTTGTTCTTGCATCAATTTAATACATGGCTACTCGCATTCTATCTGCAGATTGTAAAACATTTCTTCAAACATCTCTAATTCTAGTGGGTGAGATTGGAGGCAATGAATACAATTATGCATTCGTGCAAGGAACAGACATAGAAGTGATTGAATCATTTGTTACTGCAATTATCAGTGACATCAGTTTCACGGTCCAAGTATGCAAGGACCTTATTCAATGTTGCGAATCATTTGATTTTCCTTTTTCCTTTGTCCCTGCATAGACATTCCTTTGTTTCTGTCTGGACATTTAGATTAGGTATAAGTTATAACCAAGTTCATATTCCGCGTATGTGAAATCGAATTAGAAGTACGAAATGATACTTTTGTCATCAACAAAGACAACTTGGCTGTTGTTGGTCCAAACAATTAATTACAGGCTGCTGACTCACATTACTCCTATAAATAATTATATATTGTGTTTGTGAAGCAGGAGTTAATTAAGCTTGGAGCCAGCACAGTGCTTGTTCCGGGGAACCTGCCAACTGGTTGTTTGCCTTATTATCTTTCATATTACGAGGATTCGGATGAAAAAGAATATGACCGTAAAACTGGTTGTCTTAACTGGTTAAACAGGTTTTCTGAGCACCATAACGATCTGCTTCAGATGGAACTGAACCGCATACGTGGTCTTTATCCATATGCCACCATTATATATGGAGATTATTACAATGCTGCAATGCGCATTTATCTTTCTCCAAACAAATTTGGTACTTCTTAACATATAATGATATCAGCAATTCTAGTTCACAGAAACTTTTGTTATGCCATCCCCTGCCCTCTCCTATTAATTCTATATTTTTTGTTTCGGACCAAAATTTACATTTGTCGAATGTTGTTGCAGGATTTTCAAGCGTTCTTAGAGCATGCTGTGGAGCAGGAGGACCATACAACTACAATGCATCAGCGGAGTGCAGCACTCCACCAGCAACCGTTTGTGGTGATCCTTCTCGATATGTTAGTTGGGATGGTATACACTTTACAGAGGCAGCCTACCGTCGGATAGCACAGGGTCTACTTGAAGGACCATACACCATTCCTCTCATCCGAACAGTTTGTAGCTCAATATCCAGAATCTCTGGACTTTCTGAGTATTAATACATTGCCAAGTTGTTGATTTTCCTACAAGCTTTCATGAATTAATTAAAGCTGGAATTGCCCTGATTCTCTGCTCTCCTTTCCAGTTGCGTGGGTTGACACATAGCCACTATAAATTAGTAGAACTGGATTGCATCCAAATACTATTAAAACATGTATCTGGGCATTTAAAAAGTACCTGCAGTTGGGTAATTGGTGATTGTCATTGAGGTGAAATTTCAGTTTATATTAATTTGATGACATTACAGAGATTACCTATGGTCTATAACCATAGAAGCTTAAGAATCTTGATAAAAGCGAAATACTGCTGGACGATTATTACCAAAAGTGATTGAAGAGTTGCTTACTCATCTTTTTTTTTTTTTAATTTATTATTTTTATTATTATGATAAAATCATCCCTTTCTACGTTTTTACTTATAATTACAACTACATGAATTTTTACATTTACCAAACATGTATTGATTACATGGGTGTGTTTGACACTCATTTTGGTGAAAAATAAATTCTGGAATAGTGATTGATGGAACGAATGTGTGGTTGAAAAGTAAGAAAATTTTTTGGGTTTATGTGTAATATTATTTTATTGATTAATGTGTGGTTGAAATGAAGAAAGAGAAAAAAATGAGAAAGAGAATGGGAAGAGAATGGATGCCAAACGGGTACATGTAGCGACCGCGAACTTTTAAATTATATAAATTAATTTTCTCGAAAAACGTGTCGCTAAAACGTAACCCTAATTTTCTAGAGAAACGCGTTCGTCTAGCCGTTATAAAAACGAATTCAAATCTATTCGATTGAATCCAATCCCGAATAATAATTTTATTATCAATTTCGAATTATTTTATTTATATCCAATTTTTTATTAAATTCAAGCCCAATTATTTAAAATCCAACATTTATGGTCCAACATTTAAAACCCAAAATGTATAAGTCCAATATTTAGAGTTCAATTATATAAGTCCAATTATACAAGTCCAACAAGGAAATCATTTTAATCCAAATCACCTAAGCCCAATTAGAAAACCCTACAGCCCAAATGCTAGGCCCAACTATTCCTAACCCAATTACCCACCTAGGGATTTGTGCCCTAATTCCCACTATTCATATATCAACCTCATCCATTTCTCTCCCATTCCACAATTCACGCAGCCATTTTTGGTAAGGCTTCTCTCTTCTTCCTCAATTCTTGGAGAATAATGTGGATGCTAGAATATCAATTTCTAGTATCAACACCATCTCCCCCTCACACTCTCAGCTCCATTTCACTTGGGTCACCATTGATACTAGAACAACCATTTCTAACATCAATGCTGAGCTTCCCAAGCCGGTAAACTCAACACCACAACCCACCGCACAATGCACCATTTCACCAAACCATCATCGACAAGTCACCCTTCGAGCTACACTAGTGAGCCAAAACTACCAACAGACAACTCACACCATCTCCCCAAAGTCCAAACCGGATACACCATTCATAACCAGTCACTGCAAACCATCACACACGACACTGGAATCCAAATCCACATTCCAGTCACTCCATTCATGAAAACCGAGACCAACATGCCAAGCCATAGCCACCGAACCACCATAAAGCTGCAGCCCCAACTCGATGACCACCACCCACGGTCACCGCCACCACTCCCAAACCGAGAACACAACCCACCAAGCCCAAACCGTGGCAACCACCACCTCCTCAACCTGCAAACCACCAACTCAAGGAACCCAACAAAACCCCCAAGAACAACACCAAGTTAGTCACAAATCGACAGCCCAAAATCGAGACCTCAACCGCCACTATTTCACCCCAAATCATGAAATAAAACCCTAAACCAATAACCCATAACTTACCTCAATAATTTTCGAGACTTATGGCCACCAAGGAGAAAAATCCGAGCAAAATAGTGTGTCCCCAAATCGAACCCAAGCCTCGTTCGACCTCGACCCGTACGCCAAAAGCCCAAAAGAAACCCCCTACTCCGACACCGCGCCACCTCGTGGTGGTGGCGCTGCCACCAACCGTCGCCGGCGGTGGTGGAATCGGAGGAGGGGCAAAGCCCCTCCATCGCCTCTCTCTCTCTCGGTTTCGAATGAGAGAGAGAGAGAGAGAAATGAGAAATGGTTTTATTTTAATTTGATTTGATTTTGATTTTTAATTTCTAAAAGTTATGTTTTAGCCCCCAAGTTATAAATTGTTTTAAGTTAGTCCCTAAATTATTTTTAGTTTAGCCCTTAAGTTTAAGTGTTTTAATTTTAGTCCCTTAATTTTATTTTCAGTTTTAGATAATGTTTAATTTAACCCCCAAGTTTATAAATTATTATTTCAGTCCTTAAAATTTTATTTTCAATTTCAGCAGATTTTCAATTAAGTCCTTAAATTCTGAAAATGTTTAATTTCAGCCTTTACATTTCTTATTTCTAGCTTTAAAGTTATTTAATTTAATCCCTAGTTTAAATAAGTTATTTATTTCAGCATTTAACTTTATTTCCAACTTTATTTATTTACAGTTTAGACCTTAAACTTATATAAGTTATTTAATTCAGCTTTTAAGTTTTATTTCAGCTTTATTATATTTACAATTGAGTCCCTAATGTATAGAAATTATTATTTCAGTCTTTAAATTTTATTTTCAGCTTTAATATATTTACAGATTAGTCCTTAAACTATTAAAAGTTATTATTTTAGTTTTCAGCTTTTATTTTCAACTTTAATATATTTACAACTCAGTCCTTAGATTTATAAAAGTTATTATTTCAGTTTTTAACTTTTAATTCCAGCTTTATTATAATTACAAATTAGTCCCTAAACTTATGAAAGTTATTATTTTAGCCCTTAAAGTTTTATTTTTAGATTTAATAAATTTTCAATTTAGCCTCTAAACTTTACTTTATCATTTTAAGTCATTTATTTCAATTCCAATAATTTTTAATTAAGCCCTTGACCTTAATTTCAACACTTTAAAACTTTAAAGTTTCGAAATACTGATTCAAACTTATTTTCTATTGGCTAGACGAAACGAACGGACAATTAGGAGATTGAAGTTACTTCTCGCACCATTTTCACGAAACTCGAGATTTTGAGGTAGACTCGCCACCATTAATTAGTTTAAATTATAATTGCATGCTTTATGTGAATTATGTGATTTATATGCTTTATGCATAGGATGAGAATGTGTCATATGAGATATATGATATTGTTATGCTTGCCATAACTTATATGCTTAATTGCATGAGAAAGAAAGAAAGAATCTCTTATGAGATAAGAAGAGAATGTTATGCATAACTTATGTGCTTCATCCGCACAAGAAAAAAAGAACTACCCATAGCCTGTATTTTAAAGAGCCTATGATTTTCAAGAAAATGAACCAAAGATGATATCACGTTGTATATTGCATAAGTGTGTATTCAATTATTCTGTAAATTAATTATCGGCGATGAGTCTATCAAGTATTTTTTCAAATACTCATTCCGCTATTTTAACAATATTTGCAGTATTTCGGAGGCGATCGAGATTGATCCTAAGAGTTGGTGGCATAAAAGAATTTGACTATCGAAATTATTATCTATTTGAAATTTTTTGTATTCGAATATTGATAACATTTTGTCGTTTTCCGCTATTTCTAAAATATGATATTTAAATTTTAAATATCCTATGAGTTTTAATTGTCGACGTAGTTTTCAATTGCAAATGTGATTTTAAAAATTAGGTTATTTCCGCGAAATTTGATTGACAAAACTAGGGCAAAAGACGATGACGTGGCAATTCAGGTTAACAGAACTAGGGGCGCTACAGTACATCTCTTGGTTTTTTATCCCGTCATTATGGTTCCGCTTTGTTTGTTTGATGCATTTTGTCTGGTTGTACTATTCTTTACTTGTATGTTGATGACATGATTATCATTGATAGTAAATGTTAATGAAATTGTTTTGTAAGTCAGAATTAGCTCATTAATATGAAGTAGAAGACTTGGGCCTTGCATTACTTCGTCGGCTTAGAGCTTACATTCCTAAGAGTTATTTTCTATCTTAGTTTAAGTATGCCAAAGATGTCATTAAGCGTGCTCATCTCATTGATGCTTAGATTGTTAGATGCTCTTCTTGAGACCAAAATTCCATATCCGCCCTTTAATGGTGCATCTTTAACAAATCCTACTTTATATCGTAATATTGTTGGTTGTTTGATACATTTTACTGTTACTTGTCCAGAAATTGTTGGTCATTATATTGTTAGTCAGTGTGTTGTCTCGTCTATTACATTTCATTGGGTAGGTATTTTTCCTATTTTTTGACACTTGCTTTCAAAGTCTTTTTATTTTCATCAATCTCATCTTTAGACTTGTTCACTTACTATGGTGTTGATTGGACTAGTAACCCCATTATCCCAAATCCACCACGATTTCTATGGATTTTTTGGAGTTTATGTTGTGTGTTGGAGAAGTGAGGAGGAGATTATTGTTTTCAGATCTACTAAAACTGAGTATCGTTTTATGGCATCTACTACAATTAAAATAATATGACTTAGTTGGTTACTTGCGCATATTTGTGTTCATTATAAATGCACACGCGTGCACGACTCTCAAATCATAAAGAGCGAAGGAAATTGAGACAAATTGATTAGGAAATTATTACCATTTTAAATAATTCTATATTTTCTGAAATTAAGACAAATTGATTAGAAAATTATTACTAATGTGATAAGTTTAGTTCTTTTAAGAGATGAACAAATGCCCTAACCTCCAACAAATGAAAAAGAAAAAATAAATTTATATTTCATGTGTAATCATCATACTTCTCGTGATCATGCAACGTGTGAAATATTTTGCCCAATTTAGATTTAAAAAAATAGATTTTTTTGTATATTTTAATAAAATTGGTGAAATACGTGGTTGAAAAATTGAGTTTGATTTAGATTTTAATCCATTTTTTTTAGCAAAACCAAGTAGGGACTTAAAGTCTCATGACCATTCTTGTTGTAGAAAATAAACAAGTTTATTATTAATAAAAATGTTATTAATTCGAAAGATAACAATTCCAAATTAGGACTACAGGGAAATATATCCTGCTTTGCATCTTAAATAAAAATAAAAATACACGTATTGCTGACACTGTTGTAGTCATCGAGTCTTCATTGCTAGTAAAAGTACAATAAACAATCATTTTTATATAAAATATTTATAGTTGCCGGATGAGATTCAAGAATCCCAAATGGGACCAAAAGCAGGAATTCCTGCACCCTTGCAAGCATCAACCACGTCCCTGCTTCCTTCTGGATTGCTAGTAACAATCACCACCTCAGCTGCCCAATTCTTAGCGGCGACGACGCTCATTTCCGACACGTTTGGGCGGCCGAGCACAGCGGTGTCATGGATTATTACCTTCTCCTTAGGATGTCCACTCATCATTTCCTTAATTTCTTTACCAAAATTTTGTTCTACGTTTTTTGTCACCCAAAGTAAGCAAACATCAGCCTTGCATGGCTGTAGGAGGAAGGAGAGGAAGACACAGATTCCTGAGCCAGTGGCTACCAAAAGGACCCTGTCATACATGTTGGTTAGGTATGGAAGGCCAGCAAAATGGACCTGTCGAACCCATAAGTGGCTAGGTGGGTTAGTGACGAGAGATTTTGTGAAGTCACCAACTGCACCAGCCAGCATCATGTGCTCTTTCTTGTTGTCTGATATTATGCCAAATGCATGCCATTCTGAAAAGGGTGATGGGCTAATCCTACCCAAAATTCCAGCCTTAATCCCACCCTCAAACTTGATGATTGAGGCGTGGCCTGATGGTGACGAGACTTGAACTGGGATACGTCTTACAGTCAACCATGGTATGATGATTAGCATTGTGATTGCAAGTGTGAACCAGAATTCCTGCTGTTTAACTAATCTTGACCCAATATCATCGCTATAGGATTTTGTGTTAGGGTCATAAGAGATAGTGAGGGTGATGAATGCCCAGAGGAGAGCAAGCGCGGTCCAACCTGTGAATCGATGAGTCCTTTCGAACACATTGTGGTGGAGATGTCGAACTAGGGGGAATGCAGCGGCCGAAGACAGACAGAGGAGTGCAAGAATGGTGGAGGCGACACCGATGATTTCGGGCGAAGTATTTTCTCTGTCTTTTAGAGTGAGGACTAATGAATAAATGAGCCACGCAATAGAGGAAATCCCACAACTACTGTGTATTCCACCAAGAGATTGCAGGAGGGATGTAGTCATGGTTTTTAGCCTAAGGGGTACCCATGTCCACCCCAATACATTCACAGCCAACCAGAAAATAATTCTCAAAATGGCCTCACTTCGACAGAGTACCAAAGCAAATATGTTGCAAATGGAGAATAATGCAGCCCTATTTCTTGCATATGGGAAATTCCCAGTAGCTGCAAGAACCAAAAAGGTGATGTTTATAGCAAAACAAACAACAAAAAGTCGTTTGTAAACTGTAAACAACCCTTGATCAAGCAGTATAACTGAGAGTCTCGATGTCTGCTTCGGTTTAGCGGGAGCTGCCATAGGCGGTGGTGGAAATGGCGGCAAAACATGCTCAACTTTCTCTTCATCGTGGCCTTCTTCAATATCAGCAAGAGTCTCCACCTCATCATCGTTATCTTCAAATTCAAGATCACAGAAATGGCTACTGCTTCTGCTCATTGTTCTTTCCAACATTTCAGAAGATGGAACCACCTTAGAAAAGCTTCCCCATGGAATCCAAGATCTTTTACTACCTCCGGAACGGTTAATTATTGCCGGAGCTGGGACGGAAAATGGATCAGAATGTGGTTTAATCTCAAAAGACACTCCCCGGCAGCTTGAAAACCTCTCAATTTTCTCTGGGATTTCCATATTTTCACTCAAAAACGAATCAAAAAACTTAATGTAGAGGAAACCTAGTGAAGAATAGACTGTGTAGGAGAGGTTTGTGCTATTTCTTGTAGAAGAGGATAGATATTTATAGCCCGCGTCACCCTATAATTACTTAAAAATAAGTATTTTTTTTTCCAATGATATTGGTAAATCAGATTATGGAAGACCGAGTCAAGACAGTTGCACTTTTTATATACACAAATTAGTTTGGCCTCTACTTGCTAGTTCTTCTTCTTCTTTTCCGCCATTATTGTCTTTTTAAAGAAAAATCACTCAATCGGCGTAATTTTAATTAAGTTATTGCATTGTGTTCATGTGCTGTACTTTTGCTGTATTTGGCTCTGAATAGAGTAACCTAGTCAATGTTACTTCCCCTTCTTAATTTATCCGAACTATTTGGCTAAGCAATGACATTTTGTCATCCTCGAGGGTGACATGAATTGGAACTCAGTTACTCAAAAGTTGTTACACTAAATTTAAAAATATTTTTTTTATTATACATAATATACTCTTTATAAATATAGTATGTTGAAGATGATCTTAGCATTCTATACAGCTGAATACAAGCTGCCGGATATCATATTAATCTTCACTAATTTGCACATAGATTTCAACCACTGTAAGAAATTTTCTGAGAATGTGCAGCTAAGTGCCAAATGGAAATTTATGCATTAAAAAAAGTGGTGGACCGAGTCACCCCTTGACCAATTTTATTTTAACAGTTGGGTAATTTGTTTGCTTATTTTAGTGAACTTATTTTATCAATTAATTCCAACTTATAGTGACATTGTTTGTATATAATGTACTTATTGAAGCAAAGAATATCCTTAATGCTTGTGGAATGTTTTTTGATTTATCCTGTGATGAAAACTATTTAATCATCGTATGAAGGGTTTATCCGGATGTACCAAAGGGGGGGTGACCGCGGCAGGCCCCATGTTTTTAAAAAAATTCGGCTCGTGGTCTCCACTCCCAAATGTGAGTGGAGTGTAAAAGATTAGGTAAAAAATTATGTACATGTAGCATAACCCAATGGGTCAATGAAGATAATAAATGCATATATTTTAAAGGCAAGCAACCTCATAAACAAAATTTCGATAGCAGTACACGCTATATAGAGCACTTTTACATGTACAGAAAAAAAAATTCTGTAAAACATATAGATTACGCACATCAAGATGGGAGCCTTTTTTTTGTAATATTTAAATCACAGGAGGCCCAACCCCATGTGAGAGTCGGTAATTTTTACAGAAGAATTTCTTCTGTACAAGGAGAAATATTCCGCTATATAAGTTGTGAGTATATGGATTAGTGAATAAGTACTTTCGTGAATTTTAAAACGTTGGATATTCATCTCTCTTTATTTTGGAATTAATCATAGGTTAAAATTTTACAATTTGATAATATAAATGTGGATAATATCTATATATGTATATCTTTCGAATTTCAACACGACTTTGCACTACAATCAACTCATCACCAAGCAAGAATCGCCATATATATTACGAACAAAATTTGCTATTAATTTGAATAGTACAGTTTAATTAAAATTACAAGTTGCATTTAAGAAAAGGTTATTATCTATGGTTAACCTGATAGAAAAATTGAAAAGGAATAACGAACTTTATTCAAAACCTTTTCACATAAAACCCTAGATCCATATCCATATTGAAATCTGAAAAATGAACATAAACATAAAACATACCTGAATCCATGATAATTAGATTGTTAGCCTGAAAGGATCACGATCTTGATTGTTAGCCTGAAAGGATCACGATCTTCCAATTTGATTTGTGAACTTCACTTCAATCTTGATTTCTATGGATGGGGATGTAGAAACCTTGAAGAACACACTCAAATGGGGACCATAACCCATATATAAGATAATGACCATTCATTATCTTTCATTTGTTTTAAATCGGCCCCTCAACAATTTAGAACAAACTTCCGGTCTCTACACTTTAATTCCACGAAATTCAATACCCATTAGTTAAACTTTATCTTTAGTGGATCACTCTAATGACTAATTTACTTTAGATAATAGCACACACATTTTTAATATGTTACATGTGGCCCCAAATTGCTAAAATATTCCAACAATCTCCCACTGGGCCATATGTGTGTAACCTTTCAAATGTGCACAACCTTTATGAGCTCAAAATTTTTGCTATTATTATTATTATGGGTATTTCAAACAATCTCGTCCATTAGTCACATCGATGTAGGATCAAAGCGACTTTCGTCACATTTAACGTGACTAAATCCATCAATGGTCACGTACACCCATATAACCAAATGACATAGATCAATCATGGAGTGTAGCACGAAAATTACATGTTATGTGACCCAAACATGTCTATTTCCAATTGGTCCAACCTTATTTCTTAAGTGAGATCGATACTGAATATAATAACAGAGTGTAATAAACTGAAAACTTTATTTCTGTACAGAACAATATCCAAATACACAAATGTGTACAAAACATAAAGCAATGAAAATACAAACTCCCACTAAAACTTGATATCCTCATGATATACAACACCCATATGAGCAATGTGCTCATGAAAGACTTTGGGTGTCAATCCCTTAGTAAGCGGATCCGCAATCGTGTAGTTTGTCCCAATATGCTCTATGGAAATCTGTCCACTCTGTACTCTTTCCTTCACAACCAGGAACTTGATGTCAATGTGTTTTGACTTAGATGAACTCATGTTGCTATTAGAATATAGAACTGCAGAGTTATTGTCACAATATAACTTTAGTGGCCTTTCTACGCCATTCATAATACGCAGCCTAGTGACAAAATTTCGCAGCCATATTCCATGATTAGATGCCTCATAGCAAGCTACAAATTCTGCTGCCATGGTAGAAGAAGCTATGAGTGTCTGCTTAGCACTCCTCCAGGAAATAGCTCCTCCAAATCTAACGAGATAAATATAGCTCGATGTGGATCTCCTACGTCGTCATCCGGCAAAAGAATCGACCTGAGTATCCTATGATCTCTAAGCGATCCGATCTCGATATAGGTGAGCATGTAATCCTTTGTTCTCTTCAAATATCTCATAACCCTTTGGTCGCTATTCAATGATCCATTCCTGGGTTGCTTACATATCCGCCTAGCATTCCAACAATGAATGCTATATCTGACGTGTACAAACTTGAGCATACATAAGACTCCCAATTGAAGCATAGGGAATCTTCGCATTTCCCTTAACTTCAAAGTTATTTTTCGGGCATTGTTTGAGACTAAATTTGTCTCCTTTAGCGACAGTGTGTCACCGATTTACATCCCGTATGCCAAACCTCTTAAGTACTTTATCGATATAGCTCTTTTGTGACAATCCAAGAATACCTCGAGAGCGATCCAGATATATTTGAATCCCTAATACAAAAGAGGCGTCACCAAGATCTTTCATCTCAAAATTCCTAGATAAAAATCTCTTGGTTTTGCGTAACATGCCTATATCGTTAGTGTGGCAAAATGTCATCAACATACAAAACCAGGAAAATATGCTTACTCCCATTTGAACTTGTGATACACACAATCATCAACAAAGATTTGTCTCAAAACCAAACGAGATAATTACTTGATGAAATTTGTAGTACCATTGACGGAAGCTTGTTTGAGCCCATAGATGGATTTCTTTAATTTGCAAACAATGTTCTTCGGGTCTCCCGACACAAAGTTTTCTCGGTTGCACCATATAGATTGTCTCATCAATGTCGCCATTGAGAAACGCCGTCTTAACATCCATCTGTAACTCAAGGTCAAAGTGCGCAACAAGTGCCATAATTATCCCGGGAAAGAGTCTTTCGTTGAAACCGGAGAGAAAGTCTCTTTGAAGTCAATACCTTCCTTTTGGGTAAAGCCTTTAGCTACAAGACGAGCCTTATATCTTTCCACATTACCTTTCGAATCCCTATTGGTTTTAAAAATCCATTTGCAACCAATAGCTTCGCACCTTCCGGTAACGCGACAAGATCCCAAACTTTATTGTCTTGCATAGACTTATACTCATCATTCATGGCATCAATCCACTTTTGAGAGTCGGGAACCTCGTATGGCCCGACGGAAGTTGATTGGATCATCTTCCATCAATCCATTATTTTCCTCATGTTCTTGGAGAAATACTATAAAATCGTCCAGAAATAGCATTTTTCCTTTCTCTCGTGGATCTCCTTAAAGGTATTGGTTCTTGAGGTTGTTGAGTTTGAACTTGGAATATTTACCTCATTTTGGATGGGAGGTTCTTCAACATTATCTTGTTGAGGTTGGATATGCTTCTTGACCAATGACGGTATAGGGACTTGTTCATTGTCAAAAGTAATAGTATCCTCAACTTCTTCCTCAAAGACAATGTCTCTAACCTTATTTCTCCCCCCAAACTCAACATCCCTCAAAAATGTTGCAGTTCCCGTTTCAAAAAATTGACTTAGTTGTGGGATCATAAAATTTATAGCCCCTTGATCGCTCGAATAGCCAATAAAGTAGTCTTCTTGTTTTGGAGTCCAATTTTTTCATATGGCCTATAAGGCCTAGCCTCACTGACATCCCCAAATATGAAAATGCTTTAGACTAGGCTTTTTACCTATCCAAAGTTCATATGGAGTTTTGGCACGGCCTTAGTTGGCACTCTATTCGTAATATAATTTCCGGCAGTCTTTAATGCTTCTCCCGTAGTGATTTTGGTAAAGTAGAATGACTAATCATACTCCTTACCATATCCTTAAGAGTCTGTTCGTCTTTCAAACTACACCATTCATGCTAGGCGTCCCGGCATAGTGTATTGTGGGACGATTCCACATTCCTCTAGGTATTTAGCAAATGATCCTGGACATTGTTCACCTGAATCGTCATTTCGCCGTAGTACTCACCACCACTTCGCACCTAACGCTTTTATTCTTTTGTTGAGTTGATTCTCAACCTCTGTTTTAAACACTTTGAACATGTCCAAATGACTTTCGGACTTTTCATGAATAAGATATAGGTACCCATAACGTGAGTAATCGTCTATGAATGATATAAAATATTGTTGACCATTCCAAGAAGCCGTAGGGAATGGTCCACAAATATCCGTGTGTATCAATTCTAAGACATCCGAAGTTACGTTAGCACCTAATCCTTTTGTTTTGGTCTGTTTTTCCCTTGATACATTCAATACATACATCAAAATCAGTGAAGTCGAGAGTCTAAAATATCATTTGACACAAGCCGTACAACTCTAGATTTAGAGATGTGACCTAAGCGCTTATGCCATAATTTTGCTGAATTTTCTTTATGTAATTTGCGTTTAGTACCACGTGTTTCCACATGCAGGTTTTCATTATATGATGTAACAAAGATCAAGCAAGTATAGATTATCAAATGTAGATAATAAACCGCATCAATAATATTAGAATTTAAAGAAAGACTAAATCGATTGTTTCCAAATGAACAATAATAACCAAAATTTGTCCAACAAAGAAACAGAAACTAAATTCCGTCTAAAAGACTCGGTACAACTTTAGTGTCTTTCAAATCCAAATAATGACCAGCTTCCCAACAATAACCTAAAAGTGCCTATTACATCAACTTCCACCGACTTGCCATCACCAACATAGATGTATCTTTCACCATCACTGCTTTCGTAGCTCGAGCACTCCGCATAGAAATACTTATATGAGTAGTAGCACCGAGAATCTAACCACCAAGTATTTCTAGGTCTGAAGCTAAATTAACCTCGTAATGCACCAAAGTAAGATTTGTACCTTTCTTTGCACGCCACGCGAGATATTTAGTACAATTCTTCTTCACATGTCCAAGATTTTTGCAAAAGAAACATGCTTCTTTGTTGTCCTCTTCTTTGTTTCTTTTGTGGCTTCGGACCCTTAGGAGCCTTGAAATTCCTTCTTTCTTTTCTTGCCCTTATCTTTAGAAGTGCTTGCCAAGTGAACATTTTCGGTTCTATCTTGCTTCAACCTTTCTTCCTTCTTGCACACAATATGAAATGAGCTCATTTAGAGACCATTTCTCCTTTTCGCGCTTATAACCGACCTTAAATTGACCAAGCTGTGCAGAAGCGATATCAATATCAAATGGACGAGCATGTCATCAGACACTTTCGAGCTTTAGTGCCTTTAGTTTTGAAGCAATGCGAGACATCTCCATGATGTACTCCCTTATGTTTCCTTTACCTTTATTCTTTATTGAAATCAAGCTTTGCAAAAGCGTGCTTGTTTTGACCTTATCGTTTTCGCAAAACGTTTCTCAATTTCTTGTAAGGAAATCCTTAGCATTAGTCACTTCTTCGTATCTGCGCTCGAAAGGCTTCCGAATGCCGCGCTTAATGATCATCGGACACTGCGATTAGAGCGTTCCCACTTCTCAAAGTTCCTCCTTTCATCGTGAACTTTCATCCGTCGTAAGGAGTGGGTTGCTCAATCCGAACGCAAGGTCTAGATCCATGCAAACGAGAACAATTAATACGCTCTCTTTCCAATCCTTGAAGTTTGTCCCATTGAGCTTGGGAATAGAGTTGATATTAGCGATATAGCGATGCTTGAGATGAATTAGCTGTAGAGAGAAAATGGAAGAATTATGCTCACATCAATATTAAGATTCAATAATCAATTAATCAAATCATGGTAAATCCCATCTCAAGATACCTAACACATCATTAATATCAAGTCTTTGGACAATAATATTAACTGTAAGTGGTACTCTTGGTGTAGTGATCAAACATTGACAATAAATCCTGTCAAATAATAAACCCATCTTTGGATTGATTTATTATTCACATGGAAACATTATAATTGTCACACATTTACCACCACAAGTGTGCATACAATTCGGCCAAATATTAACCTTCCTTTGGGCCGGCTAATATCCGCATGAACAAGCATACACACGAATTCCTTCTAATATTCTAAGTTAATTAATTTCCACAAGAGAGGTTGCTTTGGCAACATATTGCTTCAATCAATGCATTTTTGAATATTATAAAACCAATTGAGTCATTTATACCATAATTTGAAAATTAGAATGCTTAATTTTATTCATTATGAAACTTTAAGGGCCTAAGGGTTAATAATTCAATACTTTAGGGGTTGAAATTAATTAATTCAAAACTTTATGGGTCAAAAATTAATTATTGAAAACTTTAGAGACCCCAAAAATAATTAATTAAAACTTTAGGGGCTAAATGTTAATAATTAGAAAGTTTAGGATTCAAAAAATCAATTATGCGGAACTTTAGGGGCCAAACTAAACCAATTATGAACATTCAGGGACTTAATAATTAAATTCAGAACTTAAATGGCCCAAATTAATTAATTTCAGAACTTCAGGGGCTGAATTATAAAAACCCGTAACCTTAAGGCTCAATTAGGATTAACTTTAAACCTTAGGGACTAATATATAAATATTAACCCTAATTTTAAATTGCAAGTAGGGGCTTAAAAAACTCTAATTTGCAACTCATGCCCCCGCCCCCAAATCTTCCATAACTCCAAAAACCTTCAAATTAATTCCCAAATTAATGCCTCTTTAAACTCCATAACCGAACATTAATTATGAATTAAATTTTCTCCCCTTCACCGGCGCCTCGAGAAGGCGCCGCTGTAAGGTTTGTCAGAATAAGAGAAGCACCTTGGCTAGTCTTGTGGACCAAGCTGTCCGGTCGTCGCCACAAGAAATTGCTCTCATCGTGCCGAACACCTTAAAAAAAAAACTTTTTTTTTTTTTTATCCTTTTTTTTTTTTTTAATCTGAATCCAAAAAAAAACCCAATTTCAAAATTCGAATTTTGAAGAAAAACATAGATCCTTATTATTTCATGCTATATCCATAAAATAAAATCCAAAAATCATATTATTACATGCTCAAATTCCAAATACAAAGCATAATATGAAAAATTTGATAATATAACATGAAAATCAAATAACAATATTATAACATGCTCAAATTCTTAATGTATAACATAAAATGTTAGAATTCTATAATATAACATGCTATAATTCTTGATAACATAGTGATCCAATAATTCATAGAATTTAGAATCTTAAAATTCCATTTCTCATGATTTCAATTATGGATGGCTCTGATACCACTTGATAGAAAAATTGAAAAGGAATAAACGAACTTTATTCAAAACCTTTTCACATAAAACCCCTAGATCCATATCCATATTGAAATCGAAAAATGAACATAAACATAAAACATACCCGAATCCAATGATAATTAGATTGTTAGCACAGTTAAAAGGATCGATCTCTGATTATTAGCCTGAAAGGATCACGATCTTCCAATTTGATTTGTGAACTTCACTTCAATCTTGATTTCTATGGATGGGGATGTAGAAACCTTGAAGAACACACTCAAATGGGGACCATAACCCATATATAAGATAATGACCATTCATCTTTCATTTGTTTTAAATCGGCCCCTCAACAATTTAGAACAAACTTCCGGTCTCTACACTTTAATTCCACGAAATTCAATACACATTAGTCAAACTTTATCTTTAGTGGATCACTCTAATGACTAATTTACTTTAGATAATAGCACACACATTTTTAATATGTTACATGTGGCCCCAAATTGCTAAAATATTCCAACATAACCTCCACAACATTTAAGAAAGAATTATCTACCATGGTTACCTCCACGGTAGAATCATCCGATGACCTTCAGAGGAAAGGAGAAACGATGTGAAAAGTTAAATCTCTATACCAATGATTTGGATACCTAAGCAATTACAACTGTCTTAAATGATTGGCCTGACGGTTGCGGAAAAAATAACAAGTCACAAGAAATTCTTCCTTCATAGAATATATTGGGACTGTGTTCTGCACTTCTACTTCAAAAATTCAAAATTCTTCCTGCATTTGCAAGATTCCTAATTATTTTAACTATTTATGGTATGGATACCTTGCTATTTTCCTCAAGCTAGTGACAAGATGCACAGTTGTTGCTATGTTAATTACACACATTTCCGTGGCATTAGAGCTTTTGGTTGTCAATTTTTTATTAAAAAGTTGTTGACGGTTTAAGATTCATTTGACATGACTTTTGAAAAGTAAAGAATTGATTCTTAGACTTGTTTTAATAATTTTTCTTTTAAGTAGTTCATTTGGCTAAAAAAGTTTTTAAAGAAAATTTACTTAAGGTCCTCAAGCTTCTATGTCCATGTGTTTTTGTCCTTTAAGTTTGAATTAACATCATAACAATCCTAATAATAAGTTCAGTGATCTTTTATGAAAGCGCATGAAACTTCAGTGACTGTTTCTATAAGTTTTAAACTTCAGTAACCGTTTTGTAATTTTTAGGTAAGTTTAGTGACCTTATTTTTTTATTTTTATTTTTTTTAAAATTGGTGACTCTTACAATAATTTTTTCTCGCTATATAAGTAAAATAAAATAAATAATAAAATGAGTTTAAAATATAGAAAATAAAAATAAAAATTAATGATTTGGACTAAGAATGTTTTTATTTGTGTTTATTTGAATATTTTCTAAAATTTTTATATAAGTAATCATTAAGAGCTTGAACTATTTTTATTTTTTCAGAATTTTTATTTTTATATTTTTAGTGACATAGTATTTTAGAATTGTAGATTTTATTTTTAAAATTTATATATTTTATTTTTTATATTTTTTATATTTTTAGCTTTTAAAATTTTTAATTTTTAACATCTAATTTAAATAAAATTTTACTATTTGAACACTTGTTTTCCATGCTTTTGAGTGTTTTTAGAATTCTCATTCAAAATACTCAAAACGTCAAAAATGTATTTTGAATTTTACGTTATAAGTTTCACTTTGTTTTTTAAAATGTATTTTTGAAAATATTAGATCAAACACGGTTTCAGTATTTTACAAAATTGAAAATTAAAAACAGCTTGAAAACTGGAAATCAAAAGCATGCTAAAAAGTTTGAATTTCTCTAAAACAAACTTTTTAAAGCCCTTTTTTGGTTAAAAATATTGTTTGACTTTTGCCAAACAACCAATATTTTAAACAAAAATAACTTTTGACTAAATGTGCTTTTAGGCTTTGGAAATACACTATTATTGTTATTGATACAATTGTTTTTTTATATTAATGCCTTGAATAAATGAGCATCAATCGATCAAACAAGGGATAAGAAAAGAATAAAGAGGGGTGACATATCAATCATTAGACCTTCTCTCTTTTATCCATTTAGATGACAATTACATGACAATAACACTGTGTGATTAATTTAATTGAACATATCAATTTTGGTAATTAGACTGGTGCTTTAACATGGCAATAGATATCATTATTCTATTTGTATCCTAATATTCCTTGGTGAATATCATAGTATCAAGAGTAACATTATTCATTAGGGAGGACAACGAGGTGAGTATGAGACGGGTCGACTATTCTTATCTCCATCATGTCGAATATTTTTATTACCTTACCCCATCATTATACCCGTTAAAGTGTGGCGAGGGGGTCCCCTATCCTGTTTATCACCCAGCTTATTTTATTTATATATTGTTTTTATTTTTTTTATGTCTTTAGTTATTGAATATTATTATTTTTTCAATTTGTTGAGAACAATTCATGTTTTCTTTAAAAATGATGATAAATATTTTATTTTTATTTCATAAAAAACTTAAATTTGAAATTAACTTTAAAATTGGCGAATAGCGGGGACTATGTTTCCTGTACACGCTTCAGAGTAACGACCCTCTCCCATCCCCATCCCATTTACCCTATTAGATGGATAATCCCCTCCCCATTCGGGGCAGGATCTCACATGTATCAAATTGAATGAGTTTTTTTTTTTGCCATCTCTATTATATATTTATAGTAAAAATTATTGTTAGTCATTTTATGCGGCATACATATGGTAGGCTGTTATTTGATGCATTAATATGGTAATTTTTTTATTCCATCATGCATCAAATAATAAACTGCGATGTATATGATATGTAGGTTGACTACCGATAATTTTCACTATGAATAACATTATTCTAATATAAACGGAGAGAAGTTGATTCTCTGATTCATTACTTAGGCAAGCAACTAGGCCACAATGTCATTGCTTTCAAGAAGTCGACTTTGTCTACATTCAAGATATTCAAGAAAATTCAGTTCATGCGTCATGTCCCATATGTGGAAACATTAATAATCACTTACGCGGTTGGACAAAAGATGATAATCAAATCGGTATGTTTGGTAATTAGATACTATAAAACTTCTATAAAATTATAATGTTGTAATCAAGAAAAGTTATTATTAGTTTTATTAACAAATTATTAATTCATTTCTAATTAACTTTATAAAAATGTGATTAGTTATTCTTGAGTTTGACAACTAAATCGAGAAGAAAAAAAATATTTTTTTCTTTAAACTGCATAGATAGAAAGATTTGACATGAATCTAATTATCATCTCACAATTACTAACGAAATGAAAGTAAAAAGGAGTTAGTTAGGAACCCTAACTTTTAATAGACGGAAATATATAAACGTCATATACTTACAAAAGAGTGTTATAACAATAAAAGCATATCGTCTAAAAAGTTGAACTTACTAAGCTCGGTAATCTTTTCTTTTCAGATAAAACACGTTACTGCTATATTTCGATTAATTTCGAATTGCACAGAACCAAATGGAAGACTCTCTTCAATCTTTTAGGCTATAGGAGACGTTTGAACCGTGCTAATTTTCTCTCTCGAGATAAATTAATCCAATATTTATCTACGATTCAACTATATCTATATGAATTAAAATATAGATAAAAATACAAGACAACTAAAATATCAATTAATATTGAACTAAGCATAGAAGATCTATCTCTATTTCCTATAGGACCCACTGTTCTTTTTTATGAAGTGCTAATTTATAACGAACCTCTCGAAAACGATATAAATTGCAAATATGTTCTATTAGTAAACTTTTTAAATGTATTTGAGTCCTATTTACTATAATTAATTCAAATTTTAAAACTAAAAGCATATTTGAGAAGTTTTTAAAAAGGATTTAAATTATATTTGAATAAAAATGAATGATGAATATGTAAATAATACTCGTAGATCTCTCGAAATGTGACTTGAGTATTTATAAATCATTTATATACATAGCCTAACAAATAACCCAAATGGGCCCCCAGGGCACATCTTCAAGTGGTAAAAGGGGAAGGTGGAAAAACTCCAACTTTGCTTGAGGCTGCCGCGTCAAGGGTTCGAATCCTGAAACATGGATTTGACTATTGGGTAAGTGCAAGTGTACAAGTAGCCTTCCACCATGTACCCTTGGAGGCATAACCTACGATTTACCTCCTTCACCAAAGCACAGGGCAGGACAGGACAAGACAGGTGGGGACCGCTAAGGATGCGGTTCATCCCTTTTTAATAAATAACCCAAATGGACCTTGGTACCAAATCCAACACTGAATGACACAAGGACTTACTGCTCACTTATTATATGTTGGAGTGAACCCAATGCAAGGCCCAGATCTGAATTGACTACCCAAGCTGGCATAATCAAGCAAGTGTATGTACTACACATAAAAGTTTACGGATTGCTTAGTTGTCTTTGCATGTGTATGATATATACACTGGCATGTATCCCCTATTTCTGGGCATTCCTTTTCAAGGACCACTTTCATTTATTCCTTCACTCCAAACTCTTGTTTGTCACATTCCTTTCATGCTCGTCAAGCACCGCGCTTCACATTCATTGCTGCCCATCTCTAACTTATCATGATTTTAGGTTTACGTCTTTTCCAAGATTTCTCCATGTTTGTATCTTTTCTCGGTAAGTTTGGATTATTTGGCGGGTTTGTGATGCAGTATTGTACAGACAGGCATACGTGATAATGAGACATTATGATCATTATGTGTTAAGGTAATTAGTAAGTACTCATACTGTAATGGTTGGTGAGTGCAAGGTATGGGCATTCACTACCGTATGATTAATGAGTCAAGAAACTTTATAATTTGCCAGTCTTCATGTTTCAACAAATATTGCGTAGGAGTATGAGAACATTGAGAAGGTGCATGTTGATCGTCCATCAACTTCACTACATCATCACACTTTGTTTTACCTATTTTCCCATTTCAATTCCAAGGGAAAATCAAACTTATAACAGATAAATGACTTATCTGTAAAAGGGATGGAGTTTAGTTTGTATAGACACATTCTAATTGCTCCATAGTCCCCAAGCACTCATCCCCCACCCCACCCCCACCCACAGAGACAGTGAAAGTGAAAGTGATTTATCAGCCATTAAAATTTCCAAATTTGAGAGAGTTCAAAGATATTTGCTGTGCATTGGTAGATATGTTAGGTGAATGAGGCATGCTCATAATTGAAGCATTTTATGTAGAATGTAATATCATACAGGAAGAAGATTGGACACGCCAGGGATTCTGTGCAAAATGAATTCTGTTTAAAATATTATCATACAAAATGCCAAATAGTATTCAAATAAAATTAGAAAATATTACCGATTTTTTAAACGTTAAGAATATCTATGATATTAACATAAGATTCACGAGGTACGTATGACATTGTTCCCGTAAAAAATTTAAAATTTGAATTCAAATTAACCTCAAAAATCAAAGTAAAAATTTGAACTTTAACGGAACTCTATCAGTAAAAGTTAAACCCAAGAAATCAATTAAAAAAAACAAATTCTCATAAGTCGACCGTTAGAAATACCTTACAACTTCCCTTCTACCCAGATTTGTTTCTTTACTGCTTCTCCAACAGAGCCCCAATAAAGAATCATAAAACCCACCTGCATAAGCGGTGCGTGATTCAAAACTCTCCTACTTCATCCATAAACACAAATGATTTCTTTAATTTGGGCAAAATATAAAAGTCAATATCCATGTAATTTTATTCTTGTCGGAATGCCAATATTTTAAAAGATTGATCCACCATAAACGGTCTAACCTAGAGTGTGAGAGACAGAAAATTAAAATTTTTCCTGACTTATTGGAAGTCCACGCCTGGCATAAATAACCACACATGGACTTGGGGGACTATTGTTACGGGTTAGTAGATGTGAGCGACACGTGGCATCACATTTTGACGGTGGGATCAGCTTGATTAAATCAGGACATGTTTTCCTAGCATCAGACGTGGGTTCCGAGGCCCTCACTATTGTTCCGAGGCCATTGCTGCTAACAATAAGCCACGGTTCGGTGGGCATGCATCGTCCGAGGCTCCTCAACAACCATTGAAAACCCACTTGCAAGGATCCGCTTATGATGGAAATCTTTTATAAATGATTGACGTGACTCTTATGAAAAGTTTAGCTGTGTCTTGTCTTGTCAATGTAAGGGCATTTAATGTTCAATAATGCTACTCACCCAGGTCTCCATGACCAACAAAAAACAGGGATTTAAATATTAGCTGGCGTGGCAAATGAATGAAAGTGGGAAATGGAGGGAATATGCACGTGAGTAACTCGTGAGCTGGACAAAAATCTAACAATAATGCTACTCACCCAAAATTAGAAAACCCTTTTCCCTCAAATTAGAAACTACGCACGCTGAAATTGGAAACTTCCTGTCTCCCCATATTCAAGCTTCTCTTGAAAAAATTTGGCCGGTTGTTGAACAGCAACAAACTCTAGTTGAAGCTTCATTCGGTAGTTTTGCACTCGTGCTTGTGTATCTCCGCCCACGAGTCCGAAGATTTGACAACTGTGGCAATATTCAACTGGGCTTCTCCATCCCGTCCCCATTTTAGTAAGTTACTTTATTTTGCTTTTCAAAATCGTTGAAATACACTTGTAATGTTAATTTCCTTTTTGGTTTCAACGAGGTATACTGTATAATTAATATTTAAGCAAATTAACATTTATGCAAATTAACATCAATTAAGGCATTATAAAATAAGGTACGCACTATATCATCCAAAGACCCCCAACTGAACATTTAATTTTTGGAGAGAAATAGGTACCTATATGTAAATGTACTGCTATTTTCACAAGCTTTTGATTCGATTTTGAAGGATGTAGCTATAATTCAATTTGATTCGATTTTTTTTCTACTTACGAATTTCTAAATGTGACTCCTTATTTTTTTCACAGTGGAATAAACAATGGACGAAGTAGAAAATGAGCAGGATGATGTGCAGCCGGAATCTGATGACAAGAATGTTACGGACTCTGTTACCATTGTGGAAGGTGAAACCTCAGTGGGAGATTGTGTGATTGTGCCTGAGGTAGGTATGGATTTTAAGGATTTCAAAGAAATGTATGACTTCTACAAAAAATATGCTTTTGCCGTTGGATTTCCAGTTAAAAAAAGGAATTCGAAAAAGGGGGACGACGGAGAGTTGAGATATGTGACCTTCACATGTAGCCGTGAAGGTCAGAAAATTAGTCGTACTAGCAGTTCTTTGAAGCCACAACCAACAGTACAGATGGGTTGCAAAGCCAGGATTTCTGCATCGGCCGATATTCATGGGGCATGGAGAATTAACAAAGTCCACCTCGACCACAATCACGAGACTAGTCCATCGAAATCTAGGTTATACCGATGTAACCGAGAACTGAGTTCACATGTGAAACGGAAGCTTGAAGTTAATGATTTGGCAGGAATTCCGTTGCACAAAAGTTTCAATTCTGCAGTTGTAGAAGCGGGTGGTTATGAGAACATGAGCTGCATTGAAAAGGATTGCCGGAATTATGTTGAACAAGTTAGGCGATTAAGACTTGCCGAAGGAGATGCCGCAGCAATACAAGCATATTTTTCAAAGATGCAAGCACAGTGTTCGGGGTTTTACTTCAGCATTGATTTAGAAGATGAATCCCGATTGAGAAATGTGTTCTGGGCGGATAATCGTTGTAGGCAAGCATATAAAGAATTTGGCGATGTAGTTACGTTCGATACAACTTACCTGACTAACAAGTATGATATGCCTTTTGCCCCATTTGTTGGCGTCAATCATCATGGACAGTCGACATTGTTTGGTTGTGGTTTGGTGTCGAACGAAGACACGGATACTTTTGTGTGGTTGTTCAGTACATGGCTACAGTGCATGCATGGTCGTGCACCGCATGGTATAATTACCGATCAAGACAGGGCCATGCAAAATGCAATTCAACTCGTTTTTCCAAACACAAGGCACAGATGGTGTTTGTGGCACATTTTAAAGAAGTTGCCTGAAAAGTTTGGGTACCACAATGACAAGTCTTCGATATTTGCGGCTATACACGTATTAGTTTATGATTCACAATTTGTTGAAGAATTTGAAGCTGGTTGGGCTGAAATGGTTGACAAGTATAGCTTGCAGAACAATGACCGTTATCTCGCCCTACACGAGAATAGAGGTCATTAGGTTCCTTGTTTTTTGAAGATGACGTTCGGGGCCTGTATGTCAACAACACAAAGAAGTGAGAGTATGAATGCATTCTTTGATGGGTATGTCCATTCGAAGACCTCGTTGAAACGATTCGTGGAACAAGACGAACGAGCACTACGAAGTAAGGTTGAGAAGGAGTTTCAGTTTGATTTCAAGTCATTTTCGCGAGATGGTACCATGCGCAACACAATACGAAATGGAGCAACAATTTCGATCTGTACACTATTGCAAAATTCAAGGAAGTGCGAGGAATGAGTTCACGGGGAAGGTATATCGCGACGTCATATCCACATCGGAAGGAAACTTGTTGACGACGTTCACGGTACGGGAGGATGTCATGTATGATGGGAGACGTAAGAGGAAAACATTCTTCGTGTCATTTAAGAAAGAGAATTGTGACATAGTCACGTAGCCGCCATCCGTTCGAAGTTTTGGGAATACTTTGTCGACATGCGATCGCCGTATTGATTCGCTGTGATGTGAATTTACTTCCGGAGAAGTACATACTACGGCGATGGAGAAGAGACGTGAGGAGAGCACACACGAGGATCACAGTGAACTACGATGGTTTGATTAGTTCTCCTGAGCAATTGCGATACGACGAACTATGTCGTGAGTTTGCGCATGTGGCGGATCTTGTTGCAGATGATGAAGGGCAATCACGTGCGATATTGGACTGGATAAAAGTTCAGTGTGCAGAACGCTCGATGTCGAAGAGGTCGTGTAGTGGAAGTAATGTGTTGTCGCAGCCGGCTATTCAGGTAGCTGACCAATGTACCGATTCTGAGCACAATAATGCAAGCATCAACATACAAGATCCAAATTTGTCTCGCAGAAAGGGGGCGCCCAAAAAACTTAGGAAAAAAGGTCCGTTGGAGTTGATTAGGAAGAAAGCAAAGGTACATTCATACCTCGTACATTTAAACAACATATGTTTGACAATATTATTACTGAATATTTTTGGTGCATGTACAGGGAAGTTCAGCATCAAACATTTGTAAGAGACTGACCTCGCGACGTACTGGCATGCATGATAGTGCTGTCAATGTTCAGGGAGCTCAGCAACAAGATTACTCCATGCAAACACCGCTCTCTTATCTGTCGACGACATTCCCACTCTCACAATATTCCGCTGCTACACCATTTTCGCAGTTAGCGGTCTTACAGTCGTCAAATTTTATCCATCCATCAACGTCAAATGTAATATATACTTCACAAGGTCTGAGGGGAGGTTGTTATTTTAATTTCGGCTTTCCATTTCATTTATGCATACAACTAATAATGTTCATATTGTATTGTAGGTCAACCAATGACATACTACTATCCACATTTACCGGACCATGGCTGAACTGGTATGTCACCTAACCTTGCTGGACTTTACCATGAATGAAGGGCAATATAAAATAAGCATATTTCTTATTTTAAAATCAGATTTGCTGGATTTGTAATTGCTTCATTCCTTTTGGATTTTAGTATATCTATTGCTTGTTTCCTAATTTCACAACAGGTTTTTAGGTGATTGGAATGACCGAAAGACTTTGGAAAAGCTGAGACCTGAGAGGCGAGCGAAGACATGGACAAGAGAAGTAGTGTTTTCACAATTGTATTTTGGAGTGTAAAATTAGCCATCCTGCTCTTATGTTGCTCATACTTTTGTGCAATTTTTTGGTTGTCAACTGGACTCATCTCTTGAATGTGTTTGGTCCATGGCGTATATGTATTTGTACACTACAACTCTTTGTAATTGATGTAACACTTGGCTTAATTTAATTACTATTGTCCAATTAGTTAGCTTGTGGTAGCTGAGTCATTGGTTGCGATCGATGGATGTGTAATCGCACTTTGCATTCGGCTTGTTACATGCACTTGACTTATTTTTCGCAACAGGTTTCTTAGGTACTATTCACATTAAAACCCACATCATAATTAACAGCCTCATGTCCACATGTTGACCCAGCCAAACCATACAAATCCAAAGATAAATCCAAGTGTTTTCCCCTTCCACTACTTATCCATCCAAATGTGCCATATTATCGAATTATGCCGGTCTCCAAAACACAATGCCAGGTTATCCAAGTGCAAACAAGAGAATAGCTAATAATCGTTGTAGAGGCACAACCAATTGCACTTAAAATTCATGAAAAGAGGGAAAGTGCAAAGTAATAGAAGATAAAATAACAAACAAGCATATTTGATGCAAATACAAATTGCCAATCATGTCTTCAAAATTGTGGCAATCCTGTCTTCAATATATTACAAATTCCTAATTTTCGTTTAATAATCAAGTCGATCGCTTAAACGTTGCATTCGCTTCCGCACTACAATTTGCCTTTCATATTTTCATGTTCACCTAAATTTGTAGGTCTTCTTCATCGTTGAGGCGAACTAGAGATTCAAACGTTTGTGACATTTCTTCAACATTTTTGTCCGTTGCAAGGTTTACTGATGAAGCGTTATAGTTAGACGATTGACCTTTTGATTCTTTTTTGACAACCCAATCCCAAAATCCGTAGTTGTCACTGCAATAAAGAAATAATCACCATTTATTCGCTGTCTGCTTCTCCACCACGAAACACTTTTCAAATCTATGCTTGCATTCCGGGCATCGACGTTTCCTTAGGCATTCGGCAAAAAATGATCTTTAGCCCTACAAGTCGCGACACATTCCTCTATTCCTTTCGCCCATTCTACGATACAAATAAACACAATTTAATCGAATTCAACATCATTATAACAACACAATTAACGAAACACCTCAGTATTGAATAAACAGACAAAATGCAAATTGAAATTTCACACACTACTCATGCAGTAGCATTTTGTCTTAGCTCAAACAAGTTCCACGCAAAATAAGTGGTTTCCTCCATGACTAATGTACCATGTTTTTTGAAACCCCTCCAATTTAGAAGCACGAAACCCTCCATTTTTACTGAATGAACAAATAAATAGCCTATGTGTTGAATGGTGATAAGGGGATTTCTTGACTCTGAAACTCTTGCATGTTCAACAAAATTCAAATTATAATCAATTTCCTCGAGGTTCAAATTTCTACATAAGCTTCAGTGGAAAAAAAAAACAAATATGTAGGGGCAACAACAACTTCGAATTGTGCAAAACCAGGAAATGAAGAATGCATAACCTCCGGCGATGGTGATTTTGGGATGACGGTGAAACTTGGACGGAAGTGACCCTGGAGCGACGACAATCTTGGTGAGGCTGGAGACGGCCAAACCCACGATGGAAGTGTTGACTGAGCGGCGACGGTACCGTCGTCTGAAGTGTGGTCGGAGATGGTGAGGCCGGGGAACGTTTTAGGTTTGGGAGGGTTTCAATTTGGGCGTGATTTGGGAGAAGTGATCTGCTGGGTCTTACGTTTTCACTCTTTTAACCTTTTTTTTTTTTTAAAAAAAATCAATGCCACGTCAGTCAGGATTTAAATCCTGGATTTAATCCCTGTTGCTGTAGCGGGACTGTTTAATGTTTTGCAAAGTTAGGAAGGTCAACTTGATTGCTAGGATTTGATGTCTTGGCCGAAGAGATGAGACCACGTGTAAATTGATCCAAAGGTCACCATTCGAATTGTAACACTATAAATGCCCCCACCATGTAACAAAAGGGAGAACTAATGCAAAATTGGAGAGCAAACTGAATATTTTGGAGCAATCTCTCTTGTTTCAACTACATTTTTACAACATTTCATTACTACAGATTGTACTTTGTCGATTGGTTTCTTATACAATCGTATCATATTCTTGCCGGTGACCTGAACGGAAACGTCTCGTGCCTTCTAGCCACTCCCACGCCTATTACCTGGAGCCATCATGACCGTCGATCGGCATTAGCGTGTTGGATCAAGCTTGCGTGTGCACGAGTGTGCTCGACATCTGTTGGCAACATTTTTTGGGATCAACATAGAGTAAAAAAGAACTAAATGAGCACTTTGAGATTCATTTGAATTCGTCCAAAGATCATAGCACTTCGAAATGCCAATGAAGTTTCGCACTGTTCTACAATTATTAACTAAATTTTCAAGTCCTTTATGTATTTGAATCGAAAATTATATTGGCTAACAATCGGATTTTAAACGGGAAGACAAGTTTCATTTGTTCATTAAACAGTTAAAAAAAGAAAGAGCATCCATACTTGTGCTGCCATGCAGTACCTGTCAACAAATCCCGTCAAAAGTCCCGAATTATTCTTCTATTTTTCTCTCTAAAATCTAATTCTTAAAGATATCATTGTAGCGCGTGACAGAGTTCAAATTTTAAATATAGTTAAAACATTACTGTTTCTGTCAATTTGGATCCTAGAATAGTGGACCGTTACTCGATTTTGGCGAACTTGAATTCTCAAAGACTCACCTTTCCCCGGTCTCTGCAGAAACCCCACTCGTATCCCCACACACTTTTGTCTAAACTAAAACCCTTGTAGCTTCATGCTCAGAGTCCGACAGTGAATCAATTGAGATCTTCGAGAGAGGAGCGCGCGAGAGAGATAGATCCTAGTTTCAGGGTGCAACTATGGTTGCCGGAAAGGTAAAAGTGGCAATGGGATTGCAAAGATCACCGGCGAACTCAAAGCCAAAGCCGGATTCATCTCCTAAACCGCCGTTGTTATCCGTATCAGGTTCAGGAAAGCAGCAGCAACAACCACAGAAGGTATCAAGCACCGGCTTGTCACGCTCCTTTGGCGTTTACTTTCCACGCTCATCCTCCCAGGTCCAGCCTCGCCCACCGGATGTAACAGAGCTTCTTCGCCTTGTGGAAGAGTTACGTGAACGAGAATCCCTCTTGAAAACAGAACTCTTGGAGCAGAAGCTTCTCAGAGCTTCTGCCGCCATTGTCCCAGTTCTTGAAAATGAGATTTCAATTAAAGATTCAGAAATTGAACGCTCCAAGAAAAAGATTCTATGTTTAGAAGCAGAGAATGATACACTCAGACAAGAGGTTGAGGTTTTACACAGAGAATTATCAAAACAAAATCAGAAGTACGAGGAAAAAATAAAGGCGATGCAGGTCGAATTATCCGATATCAAGAAATCCTTTGAAGAGAGACAACGAGAGGAAGAGACGTCATCTTCATCTTCTACTCCGAGACTTAACGATGTAACCAACAATTATAAATCTAGTACTGCAACGAAAACTTTTAGGAAATGTGCGACCCAAAATTTCATTGTAGGGAATTTTGAAAGTGGTTTTTCTGGTAATGTAAGGTCTGAAAGTGAGGAAAAGAAAGAGGATACAGTAGGGGTAGTGACAATTGAAAAGCCACGACACGCTCGTTGTAATTCTGAAGAAATTGTTGGGACTTGTGATGGGATAATGGGGATAAGACCCCGGGCTCCTCGCGTACCTAAGCCACCTCCTAAGCCATCGACATCGTTTTCATCATCTTCATCGTCTACATTATCATCTTCTCTGTCTTCCCCTTCGTATGGTTCTTTTTCGGATTCTGCCGAGAGGGCATTCGCTGAAATTTCAAACATTTCGCCTCCTCCTCCTCCGCAAGTAAAAGTGGCTGCTACACCTCCCCCGCCCCCGCCTCCGCCTAGGTCCAAGGGGGCGCCACCACCTCCTCCGCCCCCTCCCCAGCCCAAAGGGCTGAAACCGGTGCCTGCAAAGGTTAGGAGGGTGCCTGAGGTGGTAGAGTTTTACCACTCATTAATGCGGAGGGATTCAAATTCAAGACGTGACTCCGGCGGAGGCGGTGCCGATGCTCTGGCAGCGGGAACTACAGCCAAAGATATGATAGGGGAGATTGAGAACCGTTCAGCACATTTACTAGCGGTAAATTTGGAATTATCTGTTATGGACATGGTTTTTGTGTTTATTTACCGTTTTTGCTACTCGAATGCCTTTCTGTCACTGAAATTGACTTTTCCCAGTGTCCTTTGTTGTCCATTTGGTGCTGTTTTTCTTGGAAGTTTGCCAAGATAAGACAGTGGTTAGATTCGAAATCCAAATGTCCGAAAATAATGCAAAAAGTTTGTAAATTGAATGAATCCAAGTGGGTATTTATGACTATTTAATTGATGGGACAAAAGGTTGGGGAAATCATTAATATCTGATTATCAGTTAATTATTTTAAATGCAGATTAAGACTGATGTGGAAACTCAGGGAGATTTCATTAGATTCTTGATTAAAGAAGTTGAAGGTGCTGCATTCACAGACATTGAGGATGTTGTTCCTTTTGTTAAATGGCTGGATGATGAGCTCTCCTACCTGGTACAGTTTTTTGACTCGACTCGAAAACGATAGGGAATAAAGCTTAGTTGACTATTAACAGTTTAATAAATCAGATTATATATGGAATTAGGTTGATGAAAGGGCAGTGTTGAAGCACTTCGATTGGCCTGAGCAGAAGGCAGACACGTTAAGAGAAGCGGCATTTGGATATTGCGACTTGAAGAAGCTTGAGTCTGAAGCCTCGTCCTTTCGTGATGATCCTAGACAGCCTTGTGGTGTTGCTCTCAAGAAGATGCAGGCATTGTTTGAGAAGTACGATAATTCCCTATTTTTATTACTTACATTGTCAATAAATTCATATATTAATTTGACTTCGGCATTATTGGCAACAGATTGGAGCACGGAGTTTATAATTTGTCGAGGATGAGAGAATCAGCTGCGCAACGATACAAAGCGTTTCATATTCCAATGGATTGGATGCTAGACAAGGGATGTCTAAGTCAGGTGAGTTTTTCATTCTTCTGAAATTCATTTGTGTAAAATCATTCGTTGGTCTATACATAGCTGGGTTCTACATCTCCTAATCCCGCGATATAGATTAAAGCACAAACTCGACTACAGATGACAGAGGGCTGGGAAAAGTAAAAAAATTAATCTTTTTTATAGTACTACGTTTCAGTCCATAACTGTGTACCAAGTATAATAAGTGCGGTAGTGGGACTCGTAAGCTCTGATTATAATGTTAAGGGATATAATTTCACATTCAATAAAGATGTAAGCATAAACCAACTGTATAATGTTAAGGGATATAATCCCACATCGAATAAAGATGTAAACATAAATCAACTTATAAAGGATTTGGTTACTCTTCTTAATAAATAAGATGGAACCTCAAATTTTAACATGGTATCAGAGCTCATTAAACTCTAATGAGCAATTCGATCCAGTTAAGATTCCAAAAGTGAGCATACGGATGTCAAGATTGGTCTACCCAAACGATTTACCATCTTGCGAGGGCATGTTAAGGGATATAATCTCACATCGAATAAAAATGTAAACATAAATTAACTTATAAAGGATTGGGTAATATGAGTACAAAATTTTGCAG
This sequence comes from Fraxinus americana, assembly GCA_035079005.1. Classification (NCBI taxonomy): domain Eukaryota; kingdom Viridiplantae; phylum Streptophyta; class Magnoliopsida; order Lamiales; family Oleaceae; genus Fraxinus; species Fraxinus americana. Next base: position 3,708,640 of record CM068713.1, on the reverse strand, counting down.
ATCAAGTTGGCATCTGGGAAACTGGCAATGAAGCACATGAAGAGGGTCTCTGCAGAGCTCGAAATGGTTGGAGGTGGTCCCGAAGAAGAAGACCTTATCGTCCAAGGTGTTAAATTTGCATTCCGAGTACATCAGGTACTACAAAATGAAGTTTGCCTTCATTATAAGTTGAGCGACTAACAGTATTTTTTTACCTTGGTCGTTCAAGATCAGCTTATTTTACTTGTACAATTTATTTTACATGTTTTTTTTAACAGTTTGCAGGCGGGTTCGATGTGGAAACAATGAGAGCATTTCAGGAGTTGAGGGACAAAGCGAGATCATGCAATGTACAATGCCAAAATCAGCAGCAACAGAAACTTATTTGCAGGTCTTCTACAACCTGCTAAATCTGTAGCAAACTCAGCTTCAGAATTGCAGTCAATTTTTTTGTGTTTTCACGATACAATATAGACGAACAATTTGTAAATATCATGGCAGGCATTTAGGGGGCGTTCTCTTTGTGTTTCAGTTTTGTATTTTGAGTTTTGAATTCGTTTTGTGTTTTGTGTGTTTGTTTTGAAATTTCTGAAAATGCGTTCTTTTTGCCGTTCTGAAAAACTGTTTTCGAAAACGTAAAAATGGAAAACGCGTTTACTTTGAAATTTTGAAAATTTTTTTAATAATATTTTATTAAAAAAAATCTGATTATTCAATAAATTTTAATGGTTTAATGTTAATATAGTATTAAATAATATTTAAATTTTGAAATTGGTGAATCTTGAAATAAATTATTTTTTCCTAGATATAAAAAATACAACCTAAATTAGGTTTGGCAAGTCCTTGTTTTTGTTCTTGTACATAACTTGTTACAAGAATTAACTAGCACCAGGTTACAACCAAATATAATCAAGTTGCAAAAAAAAGAGCACTAATCTCAAGTTGACATGGTAATAAATATTTTGAAATCAATTTTATCGAGATCAGATATCCATATTGATGACATTTGGTGTCATATTCATTTAGTGCATGTTTGGTACTCAACATTTGAAAAAAATGGACAATATTATTAGCAGTATTTCAGGTCATTTTTCTTCCTTAATACTTCCTATACTGTATTATTCTCGTACTACTAATATCATTTCCAATGATTCAAAAAATATCTAAAGCTCATTTAATTAAATATATGTAAATTTTATGTTTTACCAATCCTAAGCAAGAATGTGAATCAACGATGATAAAGAATCTAATACTGAATTTGCTATTACAACTCTGCAATGCATTAATTCAATCCCAACTGATTTAATCATGAAACACTAGAGAAAGTTGCCTTTTCATTGGAAGCAAACAAGTTCACCAGCTATAAACGAAATTCAGTAGCTCCCAAGTATGGATTGCTGTGTTCTAAAATGAACTACAAGAATTATTATTCTTAATTGAAGTCAAGAGTCATCATCAGCAATATCACTGATTGAATATTCAGCCGCATCACTGTCCAAATCTACAATTGCGATGTGACATCTTGAAATCATCATCACTTAGAACATATGTAGCTTTCCTACTGTTAGTCCTCTGTGGTCTGGCTCTTGTAACCACCACTTGGTTACTCTCTTCTATACCGGCTGAAGTTGGAGACCCCTCTTTCTCCATTGTGGCCATTCTTCCCAGCACTGAACCATTTTTCTTGTTAAATGGAGATATCCTCGTTTTCCTTAGTTTTTTTCTCAAGGATCAAAGTCAGCTTTGCAGTCTGAAAGAAATATGTTAAACATAACATTATCTAGGCATATTAGAAAATTGATTAAAGAAGCTCAAGCTATTACAACATCTTCCGCTCTCCAGTTGTCTTTAAACATTTTCGACAAATAATTTGAAAGACTAATCAAGACTATAAAGAAAAACATCAAAGGTTTTTTCAATGAATTTGATGAAAACAAAGATAGTCTGAATATATATGAGAAATTGGGTTTAATTCAATCAATAATATCAAAGTGATTGAAACATTGTTTTTTCAGCAAACCGCCAACATATCAGATCCAAGAATCCCTAGATTGTCATCTGAAAACCACATCTTACAATTCTTATAGTTTTAGACACTCCGGTCCAATTTGCCAACAAATCAGTATTTAACTTCTTTGAAAGATGAAACCATAGAATATTGTTACATTGGGAAGCTCTAAACCTGGTTCTATCATTTAGTATATTTATATATTTAGGTTTATTCATGTAATTTCATAATTATCTCAAATTTCTTGAATAAACTACACAGGTTAATCAACAAAGAATTCATAGTATGTATATATCCTTATAAAAACAATTGCTAATGAAACTTTGATCATAATGCGCTAAAGAGTTTGCAAATTATAAAATCTCGGTGAAGATTCTGTTAAATAGTGTTGAGAAATCTGAGCAAAAGAAATGAAAGGGTCAGTTCACTCATCCGCTGACTGCCACAAAAGATTGTCAACAAGCTACCTAATCTTGAAAAATGAAGCAACATAGCAATTGTACTCTCCCTATCTTGTTTACACACAAGGAACCAACTCAACTAGATCTTCTTCCTCTACTAATATCTTATGAGATACCTTCAGGATTAAAACTATTATTATATCTTGTCAAATGTAAGAAGAAACAACTTGAAGCATAACACTATATAATGATCAATGACTGATAAACAAATGTGCAAAATCAAGTTCAACTGCAATGCCTCCGGCCCTGGATCTAACTGCTACTATCTAGTCCCAGGAAAGTTTCAGATTATCCCGTCATACCTCTCTACTCTTACACTGAAGAATAAGGCATCTTCATAACAAATCAATAGAATACACCTATATATCTGATAAGGTTCTACTTTGAATACTAACTTCCCCTCAAAAGGAAATTCACCATTTCACTAGAGAAACTACAAATATGATATGTTTGAAGCGATTAAGCACAACAGATTATTTAAACTTCAAAAGCATTTTCCCCACACCAAATATCCTCTCAAACCTGCCTCTCCTCATCCATATCAATTCTCAAAACCTAATTCATGGTATATTCCACATTCAAGCAGGGTAAGCTTCGTGTTAGTATCATGCTCCTTTAGAGAGTAGTTAGAGTTAATTATAGAAAAGAATAACTAATTTACGCATGCAATGGCATATGCACAATAACAACGCACTTCCTATAAACCAAGAAAGAAGGGAAAGATAAGGAGAAATAAGGTTCAAAAAGGAGGTTGAGTTACAGGCTTCAGGGGGAAACCAATCAACACAACCAAAATTGAAAAAGCCATAAACAGCCGATTCCAATTCCAATACCAATCACCCCCCAAATAAATAATTCCAATTTCATCTTAACTTGCAGAAGTATATGCAGAGTATTGAACATTAACTCGATTCATCAGTCGGAATCCAATTTCACAAGCTCACTCGATTCTGGACAAAATTGCAGGTGACCCATGGTGGTAGTGGATGCGCCTGGTTGAGAGGAGTAGAGTGGTGGTCGTCCACGATCGAAACGGTGGCCGACGGAGGTGGAAATACTGCGAAAACCGAGACTGGTAGCGCGGTTTTGGGTGGTGATTAGGGCTGTTTTCTGCAACTCCATGGCTAGGTGATAACAAAAGGTTGAAGAGGGAGATGAGGGGGATCGAATGGTAGTGGTGTCTGGTGGTCTAGGTGGCGGGTGGTGGTCGATTATTGAGGAAGAAGGCGAGGGTTTTCTTGGTCTCTCACGCACAGGAGGAAGATGAGGAAATGAGCCGTTTCGCATGTTTTCTAACTTTTGAGCGTTTTGGCCTAAAAATGGCCAAAACGACGTTCCAAACGTTTTCCATTTTGTGTACAAATTATTTTTGTGTTTTCAAAAATTCGTTTTGGAAAATGGGAAAGAGAACGCGTTTTCACCGTTTTGAAAAATTGAAAATAGAAAATGGCCCGAAAACACCAAAGAGAACAGGCCCTTAGCCTTCAATTTATTTTAAAGGTTTCCGCCCAACTTGCATTGTTCTGGCTCTGCCCTCGACTAAAATTGTTCAGTGCCATTTAGTCCAATTTACCAAACATGCTATAAAGGTTCATAGTCGACCTTAATTTTTATTTTCGACTGTAATTCCAGTGTCACAAGTATGAATTGATTACGTACACAATATCAGTCCTAGCCACTATAACAAATTAAAATAGCACCTGAAACTCTCATCCCACGTTGACATAAAAATGTACAAATAACTAAGAAGAGTCGAGAAAGCAAATCCTTCACCTCTTGCTCGGAAGCATTACTTGAGATAATTCTTCTGATGCAGACGCCTTATCCACAACACAACTCAAAGCCTCGTGAATAGAACTCGCTATGAGTTCCTGAGCTTCAGTACTGTCATTCATCTTGTCTCTTCTGGCAGTTAATAAGAACATGATCTTCACCCGACCTTCCAAGGTAGAGATTTCGATATTTGCCAAAGCCACAGGAAGCACATTGAGACAAAGTATTGTATCAGACAAGAGATCTGGCCTGAAATGACAACAAATATAAGCCCTAAATGAGTAAGATCCTCCTTCTGCATCCTCATCGAGGAGTTCAACCTTAACTTCATCAGAATCTGTTGGAATGTGTAAATCTTCACTGGCTTGTTTCGTGGTTTTCTTCAGTTGTTTCACTTGGTTGATAACTTCAGCGAGTAATGTAGCTTTGTCCATCTATCGACAAACAATTGAAAGAAAGAGTTAAGCTTAAACTAAGTTCTTGACATGACATGCAACGGTGGCAAATCTAATACGAAACGAAAACACTTTCAACGAAATGCTCACACTTGCACAATTTGCATAAAGAAGGGTTGATTAACTTGAACTATCAATCTTTGCCTACTCGCACAGTGTGTTGAATTACCTCATCCAAAAGTTTAAGTTGTTAAAGAGGACATAATTATTTATTTAAATTTAGTCTTCCACATTCAGAAGTAGCATAAAGTCTTCCATCTCGATTGGCATTAATAGGCCAACTCATGGACCGATTGCACCGATCAAATTCAAAGTCAAGTTAGATGGACCAATAAGAACCAATTGAATTTTTATGCAAACTCGACTACAATGTAATAACTCTTATGCCTTGTTTAATTGATGCAGTTTTGCAATAGAATTTTGTTCAATCAAGTCAAATGTCAATATTGGGTGACTATGAAAGTGATAAGATAGCAACTTACTCAGTAAATTACATGTTCGAAATCTATTTGTTCTTCATGTCTAAGTCTCTTTTTAATACGTAACCCCAAACCACAAAAATATATTAAATACGATAAATTCTATTCACATAGCAATAATATATAAGAAAGACTCAAATTATTATAATTTAAAAGGGGGTCCATGTGGAAAAATTGGAAACAATTCATAGCACATCAGCTGGCAAGGTAGCCTACTATCCAACAATAATCTTCCTCGTGCTAAAACCAATAAAAATATTAATCAACCATTTTAGAAGACAATGATTTACTAATATATATTTAAGTCGGCAAACAAACATTGACATTTAACATTACAGCTTCAGCCGAAAACATCAACCTCTAAAATTTCAAAGTACCAATGAGAAGGCATACTCTAGAACATCAACCTCAAAGGTTACGTCTTAGACGGAAACATGATCGTACTAACTGCAACAAGTTCGCCGTTTATCAGTAGACGCACTATGTTGATTACAAACATGATCGTACTAACTGCAACAAGTTCGCCGTCTCTTTTTCTTTTTTTTTTTTTTCCATATTTTGTATGTGGAAGTTACTTCTTTAACCAAAACTGATAAAGCGTGAATCAGAAGTATAACGAATAAAGAGAACTGATATATCACAACAAAAAGAAAACTTTACTCAAACTGGAATTCAAGTGCAAAAAACAGAATGAGATAGAGATGATAATCAAGCAACAGAAATTTTCAGCATAACGAGGTGATTTCTGAAGCATATGATCAATAAAATATACACATAACAAATGATCAATGAAAATAAATGTACTTAAGTCATTAAGAACCGAATCCAACGAAAAATCGTATGGATCACCAATGTTTTTCACTTTCACCAAAATGTACCAATAGAGAGAGTTCATATAACAGGTACAAGAAGTATGAATCTCCATAATAATTTTAACACTTGAAGTGGAATGTATAAAAAGAGATTTAATGTATCAGATCACAAGAAGTATGAATTCCATTAGCTGTGACAACCATTCCACCAGTGCAGAGAACTTCACTCATGCTACTAATTAATGCATGACTATAAATAAAAGAAGAATGTTCGCAAGATCGCACATCATGTGCCACAGAATTTTAATGTGATATTTAATAATCCTTATGACAAATATAGACAAGAATATCAAATATTATGGCAACTCATAACCAGCAAAAAACATCACTAACCTTTTCTTCCCCGGGTACAAGACCTCGAAGTGTCGCCAAATGAGCATTAATCCTCTCTCTTCTCCTCCTCTCGGCCTCGCTATGGCTCTTTAAAGCGGCAACTGTTTTTGCCTCTGAAAAACACCTCTTCTTCCCACTTTCGCCTAAAGTTTTCACTAGCTCCCCCTTCTCACTGTCCAATACCAGTGATTGCCCAACTGACATAGCCTCACTTCCCCAATTCCCTGCAAGTCCCTCACAATCTGATTTAAGGTTTAAGCTATTTGGGTTCCCAGAATACATCCTCGCACTCTCAATCCCACCAATTCAAAACATATCAAAACTTACGTGTGTGCATAACCACGTATATATAAAGCTAACACGATCAGATTGAACAGATTGGCAAAATAAGTTATTTGTGTTCCCAATTAAACAAACCTATGCTTTCCCTCCCAATAATAAAACCAGCATTCATAAGCTTCAAGAAAATGACCAAAAGGTAATATTACAAGCAAATGCACTAAAATCAGGTCATTTGTGTGGAAATTAACCTCTAGAGGTGTCTGTATATCAAAAGGAGGGGGGCGGGGGGGTGGATCTTCCCTCAAGTGTGAGAAATTAACAAGAAAAATAAAATCTTGATTATCCTCGCAAGAGGAAATTGCACATTCTTTGACACGTAAAAAAATAAAAGATTAGATTTGATCGAGAAATATAGAAGTAAAACATCTACGGGTCAAGACCAGGAGGACGAGTGGTGGGTGCGAACGAAAACGACAGCATCTTAGAGCGGAGCTTGAGAGTGGCAACAGAAGACACGGCGGCGTTGGCGGCGGTTGGCAGAGACATTATCACTACTCTCTTATTTAAGAGAGGATAGGCAAATCACTATTCATTTTTGCACTCTCATTTTCACACTTATCTGGTTTCATTTGGTATTTATCTGGCTAACTACTGTTTATGAATGGGTCCAAACGTTCACTGCAAAATATCTACAAATATCACTACTCACTACTTCACTCCTATTATTATTTTTTATTATCCTTAAAAGTGAGAATGTCAGGATCACTGTTCATTTTTGTCACACTCCATTTCACATTGAAACTGGTTTGTTCCTGTAGCTAATATGGATTATCTCGACAGGATCACTGTTCATTCATTTCACATTGAAACTGATTTGTTCCTGTAGCTAATATGGATTGTCGCCACAATTGTTGATTTAATTCTTTTGGCTGTGAAATTTGTCGCCTTATTTTATTAAAAAAAAATCATCTGCAACCGACTTACTCACACTGTATGTATTTTGCCACTTTCTACTAAATTCTTCAAGCTTCTGGCGGTGAAATTTGCCGCCTTAATTAATTTTAAAAAGTTATCTACAACCGACTTACTCACACTGTATGTATTTTGCCACTTTGTACACTATATATATAAACATGCAAATGCAATTCCAATCACACAACGCTGAAGTGACAAAACAATTTCTTGAAGGTAAAATTTCTATTCATTGTTGTTATATTTTTGCTTATTTATTTATTTATTTATTTATTTTTGCGAGCATGGTTTAGGTTTTTTCGTTTTTGTTTAGTTTTGTATTTTCGTTGTTCCTCTTCCGAGAAGATTTGGTCGAGAGTGTTGAAATCATTTTTCTTTATTACGTACTTCCGATTTTGTCATTTTTGTTTAGTATTATTTGTCGTCCTTCTCACAAACTTCTTTATTCTCCAGTACAATTTCTCTTTCGTATTAGATATTAAAACTTTAGTTTATAATCGCGCACGGCATCTACTACTACAAGTTCAAGTAAAGTTAAAGAAAACTTACAGCTTCATCCTGTCAGGTAAATGAGTTTTTTGTTTCACTTGAATTTGTTGACTCTTGGATATTGGTATTAAGTAGGTCCATGAATGTTCAGTATATTTTCGTGAATGAATGATGGAGTTGAAAATAGTAATAAATCAGAGCAAAACGTACGGGAGAGAACCGTGCGCGCGCGGGGAGAAACGAACTCCCGTGCGCGCACGGGGACACAGGATCTCCCGTGCGCGCACGGGAGATTTGAACTCCCCAGAACGTACGGGAGACAAAGATCTCCCCGTACGCGCAGGGGGAGAAAGCAACTCCCCGTATGCGCAGGGGGAGATCATTTCCCCATTTTTTTTTTTTTTAATCTTTCACCTTCCAATGAAAAAAAAATTCCAAAATTCGACATACCCACATTTATTATTTACATTTTAATCACTCAAAATTGATATATTATTTATCCAGACTCCCAACATTTATAAATAATATGTACCTGCGTTGATTTTAAGCTTCACATTTCGTGTCTTTTTAAGTAGTTTTTTTTTATTCTGTTACTGTCTCCCTTATTACTATATATTTATATTTATATTCCATTTCGTTTAATATTATTTTTCATGATTCGATTTTTTTATAGTATAAGATTATGTTAAAAAAATGTGTATTGATTATTAATTACTAAGAAAATATTTTTTAAATTGGAAAAAAATAAAAATCTCCGTGAAATTATATTTACAATTTTTGTAAAATCTAAATCAGTAGAATTTTTGACAAATAAAATAAGAAATTAAAAAAAAAAAAAAACTTAGCAGAAACGCACGGGGAGTTTCGAACTCCCCGTGCGCGCACGGGGAGAACAATTCTCCCCAGGCAACCGTCTCGTGTTCATCCAACTTCCACCGCTCAGCCGCGTAAAATTCTGTTTATCCCTAATTTCTCTCACTCTCTCCTTCTCTCTCAACAATCAACAGATTTCCGTCCTTCCCCCAAATCAACCCTACTTCATCAGGCGGTGGAATTGGCTCCAGACACAGCTTATATATCCTAATCCTTCCACCGTCTCCATCTCTTACCAAAATCAATCCATTTCGAGCAAATAGAAAAACACAGACCCGTTGCCTCCATCTCTCGCCCTCTCTTGGCTTCGACTCAAGGCATCCGCTTCGGCATCGCGGAACAGCTCGGCTTGGAAGGTGCCTTTGTTGTTGTCTCCTCCCGCAGACAAATATGCTCCAATTTCTGATTTGCTTAATTTTGGATAATTTATCGTCTAGGTCTAGGGTTTCTTACCCAACACCAATTCTTATTTAATGGGTCTTTCATAGATCTTGATGCTTGTATATATTTGTGAAGATATCAGAGATTAATTAACCTGGATTTCTTGAATTTTGCTTCACTATATACCTGTAATTATACTTCTTGTGCCTTCATATTCATCCTCCTGTGCATATTTCTTACGGTTTCTATTGAAATTTCTATCTTTAGTTCCTTGTTTTTGTTCGAGCTTATAATGGATCTTTGTCAAAATACAATAAGGGTTGAACGAAAATTGGAGTTTTGTGACCTAATGTATGTTTTCATCATATTCTTTGTGTTTTTTGGGTTTCTTTTTTGTAGCTGTAATTTTAAGTTGATTGATTAATTTCAACTATGAACGGGTGAATTATTTTTGGGTGAATGTAGAATTGATGTCGGTTGGGGTTTATACCACTCGTGATGACCGTGTTCTCACATCACGTCACTGATTGGTATTATACGTATTTATTTCTTGTAGAATGATATATAAACTATGACCCAAACATAGTGATTTAGTGTTCCCACCTAGAGAATACATTTTTATTTTTTATTTTCTTCGTTTTTTGGGTAAGAAACATGATATTATTACTACAACTTTTAGTGAATAAGTAATCCTGATTTGTTCAAGAGGAATAGTGCCTTCTCTTTGTGAGGAACTTGAATATTATATTCATGTGTTGTCATACGTTTGATAGAGAGAAAGCCCTATATATCCTCTGTTGGCTTGTGGGAAGCTTATTAAGAAAAGGTGCATAATTTACTTTAGATTGACGATGTTAAATTTTATTAAACATGAGATGAACAAAATGAAAGTATATTATTGTAACAAATGATGGCTACTGAGGTGATCTGTTATATAGAGTAATCAATGATGAGGGCTTGATATATAACGCATTTAGTTGCATTTTCTTTGTTGACAATATCTTCAGCCTTTAATAATTATTGATTTTTATTTTTCTGTTAAATATGTGCAGGAGTTTCGTTGGAAATGAATTGACCGGTCTGTGTATATATATATATATATATATATATATATATATATATATATATATATATATATATATATAATATTTCTAACTTTTGAAAGCTATAATGCTTCTTTCTCCATCGTCATTAACATTTACTTTGATACAGCAACTGCTGCTTCCGATGAGCCTCCAGTGAATTCAACTCTTGTGTTGGCTGCAAAGAGGACGTACAGAAAAGATCCTCTAAATAATTTCGAGAAATATAGATGAGGCTGGAATATTGGTGAACGCCATTATCGGTCAGAAGTTCTTCAAAGATTTCATCTTTTATTTGTAAAATATAAAATCTGCGATTAATTTTGAATTTTTGAGTAAATTCCAGGAGAAATAAAGAATCTCTGGGATTATTTTAGGACTAATTCAGCTTATGCTTATTCCGATTTCCGATGCTCTGAAAACCAGAATATTGTTTGTATGTACATACAATTATTTTAGGATGTTTGGGTAGATCTTGGTCAGGAATCATGTGGAAGTCTTCAAGGATCATTATATTTTCGGTCTTTCGTCGTGACTTAATTATATAATTTTTTTTTCTTAACTTTCGTCTTTACAAGGTATAGAGTCATCATATAAACAATAAAGATGCTTTATAATATCTTAATGAAATCTAAATTAGCAATTAAAATAATTTTTATAAGGTACCCACATTACATTATTTCGGCTTTCCTTCAAATTTGGGGTGAAATTCTCGCTGGAAGTCTTGATATTTTGAAATAAAATATTGAGTAAGGCCTATTCACAACATCAAGGTGAAATATAGAGAGACGTTCTAGCAATTTTGGAAATTTTGAAGAATTTGATTTTATCTCTCTTTGTTTGATTACTTGTATATTTTTTTTTCCAACTAATTATATTGATTAATAGATCTACCTTTGACTTCCACATTTTTATCGTTATCTTTTCCACTTTAAATTTAGTTTAGTTTATATTTTGGTGGTGTCATTTTACAGAACATTTGGACCCCATCAACGTCAAAATTGCTGAATTGAGGGAGGCGTTGGAGTCTCTTACGGTGAGCACCTGACTGCAGTACTTTAAAGCACGTGGTAGTCGCCATCGTCACAGTAAGGCCTCCTTTCATTTTAAGTAAAGTGTTGCCTGTGTTGATATGGTGCAATATGCAATTTTCCGTCATAATATTTGGTTTATAAATGTCTTTGACTATGTAGTGTGTGCTTATGTCTGATGTTTTGTCACATGCTTTATGGTTGTAGAAGTTTGGAAGTTCTTAAGGCTTTAATATTTGATGTTTGTCTAAGATACTATAGTTGAATATCAAATGCACCTGGCCTCAAGCTTGAAATATTTATTTAATAGAAACATTGATAAGGATACTGACAACTATATGCATTAAAATACGCCATGCTTAAAGGTATATTCATTACGTAAATTTTGTTCATTTAGAGAAATTACTTTTTAGATAATGATTAATACCTTTCTTTAAACACCATGTTGGCTGTCTTATATGTCTTGTTACCTTAAAGGTATAGAGTATAGCTACTTTCTTGATATTCAAACTTCATAGCCTACCATTGACTTGTTCAAGTATAAACCTTGAAACTTTTATTTATTTAAGTGCAATCTCTAGAAAACTGTGATTTGTTGAATGTTCCAAATGGGGTAATGCAAAAAGGTCATAGCTTTTTATTTTTGGGAAAATGGTGGGATTTAAGTTCATGATAATGGTGTACGGCTCAAGTTTTTTAAAGAAGCTATAAAAATTCTTACAGGTGATTTGAAATTTGGAAAGAATGGGTGGTCAAGTTCCTCTAAACACTTTATTCACACTGGTTTCTAGGCAACAATGTTTTGATCAAATGACTGTCACTATGGTAGTAGTTAATCAGGGAATTAAGTTTATATGAACTCTTAGTGTCAATAAATGTTACAAATTGTTGTAGACTTGTGGGTGCTTTATAGCCAAAATCAGGTTGAAATGATTATGTCAAACATAATCACAATTTGACAATGGTTTTGTATTAATATGGTTTTTTATGGTTAATCTGATGTGGGTTTTTTTTTTATTGTATTAATTGGGCTGCACCTCGGCTCAAGGATGCTGCTTTATCTCTTGACAAGTTACATGAAAGCTATGTGGAGGTGGGCTCAGATATATTTCTATTAGGTTCTTTATTTTTTGGCAACGAGTTTGATGCCTGAATATACAGAGGTGGGCTATGTAGACGGCTGACTGGAGTTGACTTTATATAAGCTACATCCATTTGATCCTCTGAGTTTGTTAAATAGAATTGTTATTTTCTGTAGCTTCCCTCTAATATTATGAGTCAAAAATGTTAAATTGAATTTTTTATCATAAAAAGGACAACCTTTCATGCGAAAGGTTTGATGGCACTACCTTTGGTCTTTCTGTAAATCAGATTAAAAATTTATTAAGCCTTCTCTAATGTATCCCAGTCTTCACAAGGCAAATAATTTATCATGACTCCATTCTACAAATTATAATGATCCACGGGAAGGGTCACATTGGTAAAGCACATGCATTATGGGCTCTATTGTAACATTACTTTCTTTTTAGTTTAAAGAATGGATAACCGTCAATATATAGAAGATGACTTGTGAAAAGGGCCTAAATGTTCTATATATTTGTTTTTGATTTGATGTTAGTACATGCTCCCCTCCCAACCCAAGAAAGAGGAAAAGAAGTTTGAAGTCAATTCTTTTCTGTCATATTTTCTAGATGATCATGGCCATGCGAACATTATATCAGAAATGTAAACTGGTGCATGGAGACCTCAGCGAATATAACATACTCTATTTTTAGGTAAATCTTTATTCTTTATTTTTTCTGGTTTATAAACATGGTACCCTTGACTACGAATAATTTCTGATAAGTATATTGACCAGGGACACTTGTACATTAGTGATGTTTCACAATCAGTTGATTTTGACCATCCACATGCCCTTGATTTCCTTCGAGAAGATTGTATTCATGTTTCGATAAGTCTCTCTCTCTCTCTCTCTCTCTCTCTCTCTCTCTCTCTCTCTCTCTTTGTTTTCTTATGTATCAAGGGTTTCAATTGAATAATTTATGCAAATTAACAAGTGTTATGACAATTAATGATGATGATTAAATTGTGCAAGTGTGTGTGGCCTGCAGGATTTCTTTGCAAAACACGGCATAGCTGTTATGACAATTCGGGAACTATTTGATTTTATAGTGAATCCCACTATTGATGATGATTCCGTGGACACTTATCTTGCTTTCTTCTATTGCCATTTGGGAGGTTCTTTGACGGCATGGATGATGATGGAAGTGAGCTTTTTTCCTCATCCTTGTGATCATGCTCTTTTAGTATAGATTCTGCGACTCGGTTCTTTATTTGAATTCCCCACTAATAGAGAAGTATGATTTTAGATGGGGACGTTGTTCTGGATCCTCGAAATAGTGGGGAATTCAATCGTGTACATACACACGTATACATGAATTATATTATAATTATCCTGTTTTTGTGTAGGAAATAAGGTGAAGAAGCCCCGGTTCGTTGTGCTATCTATTTTGCATGGTTTGAGAAAGTTGGAGTTTCATTGCGAGTTAATTTCAGTTTGTGGTATTTCATCGATCACAAATTTGTTTAGTTGGCTCTAATTTCACTTGGATAGGGTTCTCGTGACGGAGTAATTATGTTTGACTTGTATTCCTTACCTCCAATCTAGGGCTGAACTGAGACAAAATTCATTTCAAATTTAATTTGGGATTTTTGTATGAGTTTTTATTGCAAACCCAATATCTCACTAACAAGCATTACTTTAAAAACTTTAGGAAAAGTTTTCATATTAATCTCCAAAGTTAATAAGTGAAACCTACGGCCTTTGAAATTCATGATTGTTTATTTGGATAGTGAAAGTCATGGGACATGCATTTTTGAAAGTAAATAGAAGTGAACTTTTTACCTTTTGTGTTCTTTGAGACGAATGGACAAGAATTCAATATGCTCGAAGATTGAACATTAATATTTAAAGAATATTTGCGGGTTCCGACTCTCATTATCATCATATTTTTTGTTGGTGATCCTTGTGCCAATATATGTATATACTACTACGTAATGCATCGTTTATCGCTTCGACGCCATTTTAAATCATTTCACTTTCTAAAAAAAGGAATGGAACTTGGGATACATTCAAATGGATTTGAACTTCAAATCTGCATATTTTGAACTTGTTCTTTTTTCCACGTTTCTCGAACAATTTTATACTTCTTGTTTGTGGATTCAACGGTTTTCGTACCGTGTTCAACTTTTCTAGAATTTCCTAAATTGACAGGAAAATCTCACAGAAATGGGATACTGGTGACTTCAGTATATAAAGGAATACTATGAGGTATTATCAGCAAGTAGACAACTTCCATTTTTTCCAGAATCTTCCCGATTGCATTTCCTCTCATCTTAGAAACACCGAATCCCCTTCCCTTAGAACAGATTGCAGTTAGTATGCACAACAAAATGGTTGAGATGATGTGGTGGTTACAATGTGGCATATTATTCATGGGTCAGAATCTTTATTGAAATTTTTTTGGAACGCTAACATTACCTTCGAAATTACATTGCCCGTGCATTGCACGGGCAATAAACTAGTTTTATTAGAAGAGAAGAAAGTTAATAGAAGACGACAATTTGGGATTTGGGAAAAAGGAATCAATGAGAATAAATCCACATCTTTCTCTTCTTAAAGGTCTTGAATTCCTGCATTTCGATGAGCTTTTGAGTAGAATCTTTGACAATTTGATGCGAAAATCCAGAAAAAACTTGGATCTTTCTGTGCGGTGTACAGCCAGTGGTTTATAGGAGACTTTTGGGAACTGACACAGAATTCAATTAGTTAACTAATAAGATACATAATAGGGGTTCATTGGACATGGCCCTCCTGTCAATTCCGAAATACAAATAGCAATACAATAATCTAATCTGCCATTAGAAGTATGCAAGAAGCTTAAAAAATAGTGGGTACTAGGAAAAAAAAACTATGTCAGTACTTGACTTGGATGTTCATCAATAATAATAGTGCTAATCAACATAAATGGAATAGTGGAGTTGTCTAATTTAGAATTGGTGGTTAGAGATACAAAGTGGGTGGGTGAGCTTAAGATAAGACTTGATATTTTTGTTGTGTACGTCATTAAATGCAGTTTTGCCTAGGGCTGGGCAAAATGTACGAACCGAACCGAACCGAATCGAGCGGGTTTTTTGAAATGAAATACCCGAACGGGTATTCGAATCGAGAACCGAATGGTTTGGTTCGATTCTTGGTTCTAGACCCAAAACCGAAGAACCAAATAAGAACCGAATTTTTTTTTTTATATTGGATAAATCAATTTCTTTTATTTTTCCTCAATAAATTAATAATTTTTTTCTTATTAAATCTTATTAGTTGAACAATTTAGAGTTTATTTATGTTTGTTAGTTGTGTTTTTTTCAATTTTTTCTTGTATAGTCTCTTAATAGTTAGTATGGAAAGTTAAGCAACTGATTATTACATTAAATAGTTGGTAAGTATTATCAATACTTTAAAATATTTTATCTTTATTACTTCTAATTTATATTTCATTTTTATGTAAACTTGAATGTTTGAAGCAAATGAATTATTGATATGAATTATCGAAGTTTTGTTAGTAATATTTACTTTTTCGTATTTGTATTTGACAACTTATTATTTATATGTTATTAAATTAGATTACGTTAATTTGTAAAAGTTAAGATTGAACTTGGTATTTATATCTACTTTTTGTTATTAATATTAGTATCTACTTTCAGTTGTATTTATGTAGTATTATTTTAAATGTTAAAAAATTTAATTATAGTACGAAACCGAACGGAACGGAACCGAACCGAACCGAACCGAACCCGAACGGTTCCAAAATTATATTTGGAACCGACGGTTCCATTTACTAAATACCCGAAAATCTCTGGAACCGAAAAAAACCGAACCGAACCGAACCGACCCGACCCGCGCCCACCCCTAGTTTTGCCATTTAATTAAGTTGTGACGAAAAATCTGAAAATATATGTTACCTGATTATAATTTGATGAAAGATTTATTTAAAAATTTTGCAGGACAAGACTTGATTATATAGCATATTTCATGGAAACAAAAAACACATTAGATTGTTATCACAAATAATGACGTAGGATTGAAAGTTTAATTATAGTAGCAGTGCCTACGGAGTGATTAGAAATGTATATTAAAGTTCAATAACTTAATTGTGACATTAAATTTGAGTAGCCGAAATAATATTTCACTTAAATATCAATGATCAAATATGAAATTAACCCTTTATTATTTTTATTTTAAAAAAAATATCACATTGGCCCTAAATCAAGAATGTTTGGTCCAACTGATTACTTGAGAATGTAATGTCTAATTTCATTTATTTGACATCTAGATCTACATTCAATAGTTAACATATTTGACAAAAAAAGTGACTTTCTTATAAACCTTAAAGAGTACAAATTATATGAAACAAAAGGACAATACACCTACAAAATTTGGTCCACAAAATTTTTACAAATATACGCTGGACAATTATTCATTTATTTGTGTCAAAAAAAAAAAAAAACCAATCAAAAGCTGCCAACGCAGCATCTGCGTCGCTTCTGTGAGACGTTTTTCTGTACATATGGTTTTTTCGGAACAAAATGCACATGATTGTACTCGAACTAGTATCTTTGTTTTCTTTGCTTCAAACACTATAAGGTTCTGTTTGAAGGCATTGTTTTTCCATGGAAAATTCCAAGAAACAGCCTATTTGATAGGATTAATTTTCCTAGGAATTCATTTTCTTGGCAGCCCCTCCACGCACCCCTTTTCCAAGTTTTGAAGGAATTTGTTTTCTTTTGGTTTTGGTGGAAATCTGTTTCCATCTTTTTTTTTTTTTTTTTACCCTTCGTTTTTTTTTAATTTACAATTGGAACAAATTCCAAATTCAATGGTAAAAAAATATATTCATTTAATTGACAATTTGCATGAAAAACAAAGTCAAACGAACACAAAAAAAATTCGAATTTCTTTAAATTTTTTTTTTTTTTTTTTTACTTTTTGGCAATCCAAACAAATTCTATCACCAATTCTAATAAATTGTATTCATTTAATTGACAATTTCCATGAAAATGAAGCCAAACAGACCAAGTGAAAAATTATACCAATCAAACACAATTAATTACAATTTTCAGTAAAATAATTTATAGGCAAACCAATTCCTTGAAATTCATTTTCTTTTCACATACTTTCCACATTTGCAATCAAATGGACCCTAATTGCAATATTTTACTAGGATTAAACTAATTGTGAAAACTTCTTACAACCCATTTGACAATAGTTCATTAGATAATTAGCACAAAATATTTTAATTGTTTGCATTCATTGAGTAAATCTTCCTTATAAAAATTGGCATTTACACTCTTATTTCATTTCTTGTGGGGCTGGTCCCTTTCATCTCATTTCACTAATTCTTTCAGTCAAACATGTATATTGGCGCCAAACGTCATTATCGTTTACTTTCATTGTGCAAAACGTGCCTATCGTTTACCTTCATTGTGCAAAAGGTACATATCGTCTATTTTCTTCATTAAAGCATTGTAAAACAATTAATTTAATTATAAAAAATAAATAAATAGAAAATAAATAATTATAGTTAAAGTCCTAAAATTTTCAAATAGTGAAAACGAGTACCATTTAAAATAATTTAAATACATATTAATAAAAAAATTCATTTTCCCAAAAATAAAAATAAAAATCCTCTTAGCTGATTTGAATTAGAATAGTTAGGATTATGGTTTGGATTAAGGTCTTGAATGAACCATCTAATGAAAGAAGAAAGTCCATCTTCAGACATCATTTTGTGAAACCAAAAAAAAAAAAACTTGAAGAAAAGTAGAGCAAAATTTAGAAGTTAATGCATTTGTATGTGTGTGTATAGAGATGAATGATCTAATGAGCACCGATACTCATTTTATACTGAGCAGTTTACACTGATAACGTGTCATATTAATTAATTGGTGGATAAAAAATTTGTGAATCTCAATATCTGAATTAAATTTGTTAATCCATTAATGAATTAATCTAACACGTCATCGGTGCTCAGCAAGATGAACACCGATGCTCATTATATATGCATATGTATATAATTTGTTGAAAATAGCTAAATCCCTTAAAAAAAACTCTTGAAACAAAAAGATATTGAAACATAAAACTTGATTAGAAGAAAATAATTAAATCCTTGGATGGTGCCGTTGTGGGATAAGGAGAATCGTGAATGAGTGGTGGTGGCCGATTACAAGGTGCGGAATTAGGTAGGTAAGAAGAACAAATTTTTTTTTTTCAGTTTTAAGATTTTTCTATTTTAATCACTTTCTTTCTTTTTTATAATTTTAATTATCTTTTTAATATTTTGGTGGTGGTGATGGGTAGAGGATTGGGGTAGGCGTAGGGGTAGGGGTAGGGGTAGGGGTATGTTGAGTTAATTAGGAAGATGAATTTTTTATTTTTTTTTTGTTAGTATATTTTAAATTGTTTTATGTGAGATTCTTTTATATTTTTTAAAAATTTGAAATTCTAGCTTCAATTGTTTTGGTTATATATTATTGTTATTTTTTCAATTTGTTTATTTAAAGAGGAAGGTAAATTAATTTTTTTTTTACGTAATGAAAGCAAATGACATGGATGTTTTGTACCAATTACACACATTTAACGGAAGAAAATAACAGAAGGAGGCAAAAATAACCAACTTTGCAAGAAAAAGTTGAAATAAGGAAGCAATTTCCAAATTTGAAACGATAAAAACAATTTGCACAATGAGTGCAAATGATGAGAACGTTTTATGCTAATTACCATAGTTTATTCATACTACAATTCTATTATTAAACTAAATAGCAAAACAAAATTACTTGGCTTGAATTCAATTGAATGTTTATCAATAAATAAAGGAGGATAAGTTTGAATTGACTAATTTTATTAATTGTCCATTAATAATTTATTTTGTGCTATTTTTCAAACACTTATATTTTTAGTTTATTGCTCCAAATACTTATTAAGGTTGTCGATATTTTTTTCACCTAAATATAATATTCTCAATTATGTTCGTTCTTAACATATAGTTTTGTAATGCTATGATCGATATTTGTTTTCAAAAAAGACCTATGCCCTTTTAATTTTGTTTGATTCAAAATCAAATAGACGTAGAATCAGATAGGATTTCTTCAAGAGTTATTCTCCTTGTCCAGGGTTAAAAACAGGGTGATGTGGCAAGATAAAAAAAATAAAAAATATTCTTTCGCGACTCTATCCCTACACGTCAAAAAAAAAAAAAAAAAAAATCATTTTGAGAAGACGGTTTTAATTTAGGGTAAAGCTACATGTACACACACACTTTTACACAATCTTTTACACCTCTCTCACATGGAGGGGGGGTCCACGATTATTTTATTATGTGTGGGCCCCCTTCCATGTGAGAGAGGTGTAAAAAATTGTGTACACTTAGCATTATTCTTCAATTTATTACAGCTTTCACTTACAACCCTAATTTTAGAAATATCTACCTCGACTTCAAAGAGAATAATTATACTAAAATTTTATGTTGAGATGTGTTAGAATAAGTTATTTTTTTACTTTCATCCCCCATCAGATAAATTTATAGTTGAATGAGGTTAACAATAGTTATAGTTGCGTATTTCTAAGGGCCCATGGATGGCCCAAGAGTGCTTATAGAGAGAGTCCAATGGACTCTCTCCATTATTGGAGTCTCCATTCAAAAGAAAGGGAAAAATTCATAAATAAAGTGTATTCTTTACACCAATTCAAAAATCAGATATATAGTTTGAAAATCCAAAAATCAGGTTTTTTATTTATTTATGAAATAATAAATTATTAAATTGATTTATTATTAAATATTTAATTCTAATATAATATAATTAACACATTTCACATGCACCACCCATATCGCTCCGGAACTATTCCGGCGACCATTCCGACCACCACTCTTCTCCGGCGACCATTCCAACGACTATTCCGATTCCAGAGACCATTTTGGTCACAGATTTACAATTTACGGTCACAGTTCAAAAAATTTATAGGTCACATTAATTTGTTGGTCATAGATTTCAAAATTAGTTGGTCAGGATTAAAGTTTATAGGTCACACAGTCACAGATTTCCTAATTGGTCACAAATTTTTAAATTGGTTGGTCACAGATATTTTTGAGTCATATTACTAAATTTTTAGGTCACAGTTGAGTAACTAGTCACAGATTACCAAATATTTGGTCACATACCATCAAATAGTAGGTCACATATAACCAAGTAATTGGTCACATACACCAAATAGTGGTCACACACCACCGTTACCAACACTACCACCCACATCTTCATCGCAGCCAGATCCACCACCATCCCCGTCATTGTTGCCACCACCACCGAAACCAACACTACATCACCACCACCAAATCTTCGCTACCAGATCCAGTCAACTGTCAACAAAAACCACAACCACCACCTCTATCAAATCTCCAGTCGCCACCGCCACCAACCACCACCACTACCACCATTAACAAATCACGTCACACCACAACCACCACCCAACAAAAATCCCAAAAACCATCACCGCCACCACGCCCTTAGACGTCCGACGCTACTGCACACACACACACACACACCTCCCCCCCACAGCACACACACCCATATATCTACCATCCCAATAAAGATCCATTGCAGATCATCGTTGTAGTTGCAGATCGCGTACAGAGGCACCGATACAGATCGCCGCAAGCGCAGCAGCTACGTCTCCTCGCGAAGAGGCTCCGAGCTATTTTCATGGTGGCAACGGCGCGGCGTCCTCAACATCACGCCATTTACAGAGAGGGCGAGGAGCGACATCCACGTCGCTGTGCAAGTTTCTAGTGTGTAGGTGATTTTTTGTGGGTGGTTTTTTTAGGGGGGTGGTGGTGGTTGTTGTTGGAGGTGGAGGGGAAGGGACACTAGGCGAGAGGGAGAGAGAGAGAATGGAGGGAGTAGTGTGATAAATTAGGGTTTCAATTAGGTTTTATAATACCTGATTTTTGATTAAAAAAATTGTAGGCCTGATTTTTAAAACTAATTTTTAAACACCTGATTTTTTGTAATTTCCCCAAAAGGGAGAAATGGAGATTGCAATACCCTCTCCATGATTAATGAATGGAGATTTTGGAAAAAAAAAAAAGCAAAGGAAAAATTCATGGTTCAGGGATTTACTTTGAGAAAATAAAAAATTAGGTCCCAAAGTTTAAAATTGCAAAAATCAGGTTTTTTCATGAATTAATTAATTATATTTTACAATTATTATATTAAATTAAATATTTAACTGTAATATAATATAATTAACCAATCTCACCCAACTTCCACCACCCCAACTGCTCCGGTGACTACTTCGACGGCTGATGACTACTCCGACGACTACTTTCCGGCAGCACTTAATTCCGGCGAGTATTCCGATAACCGTTCGTCGACGCTTAATTTAGATATTTCGAGGTCACAGATAACGTATTAAGGTCACAGTTAGCTTAATTCAGATAACTGCTCCAATTCCGAGGTCACAGATATCTTATTAAGGTCACAGTTATCTTCCTTAGTCACTCATCAAAAAAATTATAAGATCACAAATATCTTATATTTTCAGTCATTTCAAGGCCACAAATCAAAAAAATGTATAGGTCACAACTGTAGCCATGGCGATTGCGCTGGTGTGGGTTCAGGTTTGGTTATGAGCGACTGATTTGTTGCTGAAAATAGTGGTGGTAGAGGCGGTGACCGGTGGCAGTGGAGGGGAAGTGTGTTGTGCGGTGTGGTGGTGGGAACGGAAATCAGATCTATTGTTGGTGGAGGATCTGTGTTGACGGATCTGTTGGTGGTGGTTTGGGCTAATCTGTGGTGGTTTGGATGGTGGTTGTTGTTGGTGTTATTATTGGTGGATAGTTATGGCAGTGGAGGTGATGGCAGGGGCAAGCATGCGACGAAGAATATTTGTGATCAACTAGTTGGTTGATCTGTGACCAATGTTGGTGGTGAGTTTGGACTGGGGACGGTGTGTTTGGTTGTATGTGACCAATTATTTGGTTTTCTATGACTTTAAAATTGAAAATACATGACATGTGACATATAATTTTTTTGATTTGTGACCTATGAAATTTTAGATACTGTGACCTCGAAATAATCCCTGACCTCAAAATTTTTGATCTGCGACTGATGAAAAAATTGTGACCTATAAAATTTTAAATCTGTGATCTCGAAATAAACCGTGACCTACAAAATTTTGATCTGTGACCGGAGAATAGTCATCGACGCAGTCGCCGAAGCAGAGATGGAGGGGAGGGGAGGTGAGGTGGCGTGGGGTGGCGTGGCGTGGGGTGGCGTGGATTAATTATATTATATTACAGTTAAATATTTAATTTAATATAATAATTGGGAAATATAATTAATTAATTCATGAAAAACCTGATTTTTACAATTTTAAACTTTAAAGTCTGATTTTTTATTTTGGGATAGATAAAGTTGAGTTGTGAATTTTTCCCAAAAAGTTGTGGATCCTATGAAATGTATGATTAAAATTAATTGTTAATATTAACTCAAAATTTTATTAATTTTTTTTAGATAAATCAAACCAGACGTCTATTATCTACAAAAAAATTGTATTTAGGATTTATTGTCAAACGATGTCCCCTTGATTAATGGAGCCATCATTCTCCTTTCTTCGACGATTATAATACATGAATTGATCATTTCATCCTCCTATCTACGCAATAAAATCCAAGGCCTTTCTCCTTCGTAATATTTCTTAAATTTGCATGATTTTTCCAATCCTTTTCTTCATTGACTATATGTATGTACACACTCAACTTGCCTAGTATTTAAGGAATTTGTTTAGGGGAGTCACCATCGTGTAAAATTACACAGCAACTACTCCATTAATTAATTTTCTACCAAGTGTAATTATTTTATTTTATTTTGACGACTTCATACTGTATTCACGTACTTATACGTCACTGATATGAGATCATAGAAGATAATACACCTAAAGTTGGACCAAATTATTTTCACTTCTATAAACATTAAAATCTTGTGTCCGAAAGTTTAGCAAAGATTTAAGAATTTCATAGTGTTCTTAATTTCCTCAAAGCCACAACGAAATAATGATACGACCATGAATTTATACGACCACGAATTTTTTAGGATTCATTTGGCATTGCTTCTGTTTTTGTTAGGATTTTTTGAGAAAATTTTCATTAATTCAAAAACTATTTTTTAAAAGAGTTTTTTCGTCGAAAAAAAGTTTTTAGAGGAAGTCATATTAGGGGCCCGTTTGATTCTCATTATTGTAGAATAAGAATGAAAAATATAGCCGTTATTGAGCCCCACTCTAAAAATAGAAATTCAAAATTGATAGCTTGATGTGATGGAAGAAGTCATATTTTTCATTTGTATGGATGAAAAATGAGAAACAAACGGAGGTTAGGTTAGTCATGGCAAACAGGACACTTATTAAGTCTTGTTTGGTACACATTATTTTTATCATTCTCATTCTTCTACTCATTTTCAACCACACATTTTTCAATAAAATAATATTTTCCATCACCTCAATAACTTTTCCTTCATTTTTAACCACACATTCTCCATCAATTTACTATTCAATAATACATTTTTTTCAAAAGAATGTGTCCCAAACATACTCTAAATTACATTGTGTATCCAACCATTACACTAATAAAATAAATTAATCAAAGTAAAGATAGATATTTTTTGGGTCATAATCAATGATCAATAAAATATTATAGAATATTGGAGAAGATATTGTAATGGTCATTAACGCGTATAGTTATATATAGCCTCTGCTTGAGTTACATTATTATCTCATTAAAATGAAAAATATGACCGTTATTCATCACATCAACATTTAAATTCAAAATTTCTATCTCTTATGTGGCCCCCAATAACAATTATATTTTTCATTCTTATTCTACAATAATTTGACTCAAACAGGACCATAATACTTTCCATGTTACCATCTTACAAATTTATTAAGATAACATTTTGTAATTATTAAGTCAATTCTTTAAGTTCCTCTATATCTACCATTATTTCAAAATTATTTTTTTAAAACTCATTTTCAATCACACATTCTCAAAATAAAATATTTTGTACATAAACTCAAAACTTGCCTAGTATTTAAATAATTTTGCTTGGCAGGGGTGTAGCACGTTAGGAGACGAGAATAAAACATATTTTAACTTATTTATATTTTTTAACTAACTTTTATCAACTTTTCAACCATACATTTCATCAATTTTTATTAAAATCTAATAAAAATATATATTTTAACTAAACCAAACATGAACTTAATATTATTCAGTTGTATCTAATCAACTTTACGAAAATATGCTGCTAAAAATTGGAACAAAATCAGACTTATGAATAAATACTATGCCGATTAGGGTTGGACAAAACTCTCGAATCAAATCGAACCTAAACCGAATTGAACTGAACGATTCTTCTTAAATTAAATATCCGAACAAATATCTGAATCGAGAATCTACGAATTCGTTTCGGTTCTCGGTTCTAGACCAATAACCGAAGAACCAAATCTCCATAATTTTTTTATCTTAAATAAGTCAAATTATTTTGTTTTTTTAAATAAATTGCTAATTAATTAATTTAGTCCAAACCTAAAATATGATTTTACTATTTATAATTTTAAACAAAGCCCAACTTAATCAAATTGATTTAAATTTTACCAAAATCTTTTATTCTACTGTAGTGTCATTTCTAACGTTCTATTATTGTGAACTAACTATCTTTCTCTTTCTGTGATTTTAATAGTCAAATCTATGAAGACCTCAATAGAGAGAAGTACAAAAGATATCACGACATTGAACTACGTTATTTTATAAGAGTTAAAATTGAATATGTCATGGTCGAATTAATATAGCGTTGTTGTAATATAAAAAAAATTAAAACAAAACCGAATGAAATCGAACCCGAACGGTTATATAATTAAATTTAGACCCGATTGTTTCATTTACTAAATACCCGAAAATTTCGAATTTATTTCGGTTCTCTTTGTAACCGAACCGAACTGGACTATACCCACCCCTAATGTCGATCTAGGCGAAAATTTAAGAATTTCTTGTTTCTTAATATTTTCAAAGCTACAACGAAACAAAGATACGGTTATTTACTATAACTTGCAACTGCCCAAAACCTTACTGTCTTCAACACTTTTATGATTATTATTATTATAATATTTAATTTTAAAAATATCTGTAATTATTTTAATTAGTTGAGAGTTTATGCTATGACTATTAAATTTTAAATCTTACTTAGTATGATTACTTTTGTCGTGTTACATTGATTTATTGGAGAAATTTATTATAATGCTTGTTATTGTATTTAGTCATGGTTGATTTCCTTGTGAAAATGTTAACAATTATTAATACTTTATAAATATTATTAGTCAATTGTTTAGGTCATAATTTAATTAATTTTCACTAAGCATGATTGATTAACTGAAAAATATCTAAAAGTAAACATTAAGTAACTTTGTCTTATTTGAATTAAAAAAAAGCTGCTTATTTTGTAATAACATTTACTTAATTGTTAAAATTAATAACTTTCCATTTCCATTTTGACCACTGGAACTAGGAACAATGCCAGCAAACCATAGAGTAACTATATGCAATTTTGGAAAGGGAAAAAAGTTGACCAATTAAAGAAATCACTCATTTTGAAAAACTCTCTCATTACAAGCAAATTACTTATAATTAATTTAAGCTTACCAATTACCATATATGGCTCATTCACATGCCATCAGCATTAGCTGCATAGCTTACTACATTCTACTACGTGTCAAGAAATAATTGGTCAATAAAGAGATTAGATTATATACAGAGGTCCACGCAATACTGTATCTTCAGTGAAGTTTCTGCTAGGGATTACTTCAACAAGAGATTATGCCGATATTATTATATTCGATTATGTCAAAAACTTGGGCTCCAATTAAAAGTTTAAAGTCTCAGATTTATGTGTATAAATACAAGGTTCAGACATCCTCTTCCTCACTCATAAGTTATTTCAGTAAAGTTACTACACCATGACGGTACTTTTCTTCAACTCTTTTCTGGGTATGTGTGTGAAAATATGTATACAACATGCATTAATCCTGTTGATTATGCATGTTTTCAGTTTCAACCAATTCGTGTTAATCCCAGTTTGCTTCTTTCACGTATCTTCGTTCATCTCGCTTGAATGATATGTTTGGTATTCTATATGGGACAAAACTTTGTTAGTTCCACCTTTACTTTTCAGTGTTTCGTACTAGCATGCATATCGAGCCGTTGAACTCTTTGTGTTCTCTTTCTTGCTCAATTGTGTATATATAAAGTTATACATAAAAGTTTGGTTGTTCATGCAGATTGTGGAGATGAGAGTGCACATGGACTGTCCTGGATGCAAAAAAAACATAGAGAAAGCCCTCAAAAAATTGAAAGGTAGGGCAATCTGTTCATTAATAACTTATTTTCAATCAAAATTGATAAATTATCGTGAATATTTTGATAATTTTTTCATGTTTACTAGGAGTGGATAACGTTGACATAGACATGTACATGCAAAAAGTGACGGTTACCGGCTGGGCAGAACAAAAAAAGGTACTCAAAGCCGTGAGGAAGACGGGACGGACGGCAGAGCTATGGCCGTACCCGTACAACCCAGAATATCATGGTTATGCTCCATTCTACTACAATCAATACTACACAAGTGAAAGTCCAGCTAATTACTACCATGCAAGTTCGGCCAGTTATTATTCGAATTCGGAGGCTCCCTCTACGTACAACTATCATAAGCACGGATATAACTATTATGCAAGTCCAGCCAGTTATTATTCGAATACCGAGGCTCCCTCTACGTACAACTATCATAAGCACGGATATAATGGCCACACCCATGGTTACTATCAGCAGCCACCGTCCTCCACTATCTTTGATGAGCGGACCATTTCAATGTTTAGCGACGACAATGCCACTGTCTGTTCTATTATGTGATGTGGGTGTGTTATGTTTGTATTCAAACAATGGTGATTTTGAGAGACCGTGGCTTCCTTTCTATGATTCTATCCCTCTTTCGAGCGTCTTGTGTCAGTGTGTGTAGAGGTTGTGAAGGGCTCAACCTGTTGTGGCACGATTCGAGTGGGCCACTGGTCCCAGCAGTTTTTCATTTTTCAGAAAACAAAAGCTAAATAAAGCTCGTGTGGCCCATGCTGTACAGTGTCATGTGTGTGTTTTGCCTGAGACAGGACTTGTCTTCCCGTGTAACTCGGGTGTCCAAAGAAAAAAAATCCATACCCTATGTTGCTTAAAAATATCTGTTCTACTATAATCTTCATCCAAATTATGAATCTAGCAAAACAATAGGAAAATTGATTCCACGCGTGAGCCTTTAATTAAACAAGTAATTTGATATGACTTTCATCACTATTTGAGTCAACTCTAAAATCAATAAAATAACATGAAATTATGCATCAAAAAAAGTTCAATGGACCAGAATAACTCAATTAAACCACTGAATTTCTAATAATGAAGAAAACAGAAAATCTATATTTTGTTCCATTATGTGCAGGTATAGAGAACTATAAACTAGCAGCTACATAGGTAGACCCTTGTTGCTTCTCGTGTTGTTTTATGCTGTCTGCAACATGAGCAACCACTCCAACTCCAGCATTATAAAGCCACTCATTTTTCACCTGCATTAAAAATTAAGAATCAGATTACAAGGATGAATCAGTAGGAGATGTCGTAAAGGATAAGAATATATTTCCGTAATTCTTACATTTATATTATTGTGTGCAAAAAATGGCCAGAATGCCGAGTGAAAGCTAACATCAATTTTCTTCCATCCTACTCGTTGTAAGCCACGTATCATTTCCTCTGTTATAAATATGAACCCCGTCATTCTCCTTCATTGTTGTACATAATAAAAATATTAACAGCTGCATGTTTGGCTAAACTTAAAAACCATAAAAGTCACTTCGAAATAACTTCTTATTTTCAGACATTATTTGGATAACTTACCTTCAAATAAAAAAAGATACTTATTTTGAAAGTAACTCTTACATTAGTGTAAAAGGGAGCAACATATTTCAACCTTGTCTTTCACCAACACGAAAAGTTATATATTTTAAAATTTACTTTTTCACTTATAAGTAACTTTTAACACTCAGTCAAACATGTGCTCTTAGCGTTTCAGTCAAAATGGAACAAATACCTTCCATAGTTTCATGATATTCTACTGTATTCTGATTGTTGGGTTCATTTTGGGCAGCCTCTTTAGCTTTGGCTGCTTCCTCTGGGAAATGGGGACCCTCAGACGAGACAGGTGGACAGTACTCCATGCTAACGACATGTTGATAGCCATCCAGTGACTGAAGAGGAGGCTGCCAAATTTAATACCAGTAATTTCAGAAGGATCGTGATAGAACAGAAAGACGTATGCCAATTTGATGTTCATGATTTTACTAACAGATTTACATTGAATAGAATCATTGAAACAAGGGACTTCTAATTAAGAAACTTTTACAAATGAAAGTGTACAAATTCACAAGTTTATGGAGCACTTTTGAGATGGATTTGATACTTTTTATTTTTTTTTTGACAGCACCATAAGATATCATTCATAAATATCACCGAAAGCTGTGCAATCAGTCCATTTTTAACCATCATATCAAACAAATTAAAAGATGCAACTTATATTGTGGCAAGCAACAAAAACCACCATGGTTGTGAGGATTCTTATTTAAGGAAAATCATACGATTGAAGGGATTATTTCCACTTCCCATGCAAAATGGAAGATATATTATTCTAAATAAACCATAATTAAAGTTCCACCGAGATTCGAACTCCTATGACTAAATTCAAAGTCCAATGTTCTAACTACTGGACCATAAAACCAGCTTCTAAGAATTAATTACCAATTGAGAATGTTTATTGCAAATTGCTTAGTATCACTCTTCTCTGCCAAACCAGTGTATTATTATATTCAAAGTCCAGTGTTCTAACTACTGGACCATAAAACCAGCTTCTAAGAATTAATTACCAATTGAGAATGTTCATTGCAAATTGCTTAGGTATCACTCTTCTCTGCTAAACCAGTGTATTATTACGTTAGGGATGATAGCACATAGGTCCCAAACCTTTTCATATGGCGCACTTGGTCCTCACCCAATTTTTATTGGCATTTGGGGCCCTGGCCTATCATTATTGTACCATTCGGGTCTCCACTGACGAATAATGTCCAGTTTCACTATGAACAGATGATATGTCAAACACAAGATAGTAACCAAAAAAAGGGTAGCTGCAGTGAAGCAAGCACAGATCAATGTCTAAGCCAACAGTAAACACATGATGAGCCCAAGGATGCCTATACTGTAAAAAGGAAAAAAGAAAAGAAAAAAAAAATAACAGTTTCTTCCCAACCCTCCAACCGCCCACCCGGACCCCACATCAGCCCCCTTCCCCATTACCACCCTTCTGTGTCAAATCCCCACTCGCATCCCACTTCAGCCATCCCTCCCTCATCAAAACCATGGAATCATTGAGATGGAATTACCAAGATTCTTACTGAAAGGGAACAACATTACTTGAAAATCCAGAATTTTCTAGTTTTTAATGTTAACTTGGCTTTCCAGTTAAATTGGAAAAGAAAGGTTTCACCTAGATTTGGGAACTAGCTCTGGATTCAAAGTCCAATTTTCTAATTATTAGAACACTATACCGTTAGCGATAAGGTAAGGTAGCCTATTAATGATCTTCAAATGGCATTAATGGAGTTCAAATGGATATTTTTCAGTTGTCTATGCCCAAACAACACCTGGTCTAAACCAAACGGCAAAACTTAAAGGTTTAACCGAGATTTCAACTAGGGCGATTGGATTTGAAGTCCAATGTCCTCACCCCTAGACCATGGAACCATCTTTAAGAAAGGCCAGCCAATAAATAGGAAAATGCATCTTGTTCATAACTATTTAAATAATATTTTACATAATGATGAGGTAAAATGCAAGTGAGAAAGTTATTTGATTGATGAAATTTTGATCTAATTGAATCTAGCCACATTATCTATTGGTAAACCATTATATAAATTGTTATGTACACGTAGCACAACCCTAATATTATTATTGGCAGGAAACAAGAACAGTTGCTTACTTGGGCATTATTTCAGATCAGAAGTAGCATAAATTTAATTCAAAATAACAGAGAAAAGAAAGTTCCCATCAACATTTGAACTCCAGTTGCTGAACTTAGAGCTCGATGACCTCATTGCTAGACCATAAATTCAATAATTGAGTTAAATTTTTTCTATTTAGATGTACTATCAGGAAACTATTTGAAATGGTATCAAGGGGACTTCACCATTGCGCTGAGCAATGTTACCCACACCTCAACAAATGAAGCATGCGTATTTGCTAGACACAATTCAACATTCATTAAACTGAAGTTCAGAGATAGACATCTTCACTAGTTATCAGGTACCAAAGATCAGTCACCTTTTTCAATCTTGAACTTTGATTTAGTACCTGTCTTTTGGCAGCTCTTATTCAAAACCATTATGGTGATTAGATTAAATAAGAATCTATTTCCATAGTGCCCCTTTTTTATTGGCATTTGGTCCTCAGGCTTTCATTTTTCTATCACTTGGAGCCCCTATTTACGGTTTCATCCAGTTTGCAAATAACTGATGGCGTGCATAATGGCAACAACCAAAAAGGAAAAAGGGAAAATCATTTTCTTCTTCCTACCCAGCCTGCACACGTCCCCGTCAATCACCCCTCCCCGCGAGACTCTGGAATTATCTCGTTGAGATAATATTACCAAGATTCTTATTGAAAGAAAACAACATTAATGGACTACCAAGATTTTCTCTGTTTCTAATTTTAGCATGTTTTTCACTTTAAGGGTGTGTTTGAGCCACATTATTTTGGAAAAGTGTATTTTTGAATAGTAGATTGATGGATGGAGAATGTGTGGCTGAAAAAGAAGGAAACGTTATTAATGTGATGGAAAATATTATTTTATTGAAAAATGTGTGGTTGAAAATGAGTAGAAGAATAAGAATGAAAATTTTAATATGGCTCCAAAAGGGGCTAAATTGGTAAAAGGCAAAGGTTCCACCAAGATTTGGGTTCTAATAACTTGATTCAAAGACAATGTTCTATATACTAGACTAATGTTAGTCGTGATGAGGGTACCTGATACGACTTTTCAAATGGCATTAATGGAATACTGATGGATATTTTCACTTTCCTATGCTGAAAGCCTGAAACAAAATCTGGTCTAAACCAAATCACAAAAATATAAAGGTTCCGCCGAGAACTCGGGCTATTAGATTCAAAATTCAACGTCCTAACCCCTAGACCAGGGAACCATGTTAAAGAAAGGCCAGACGATAATGTCTTTATTGACAGGAAATGCAAAATGTACGTGGGTATTACTTCCTATCAAAATCAGCATACATTTTATTCTAAACAGTGAAAGAAGACAAAGTTTCCATCAGTATTTGCACTCTGGTGGCGGATTTGGAGCCTGATGTCCTGATCGCCGGACTATAAACCAATAATTGAGCTAAGGTTTCCTATTTAGATCTTTTGTAAGGAAATTACTTGAAATGTATTACAGAATGTTTAAAAATTATGTGCTACCCCAGGATACAATGTTGCTCAGACTCCATTTCAATGATAAGGGTATGAGATCCTTCTCGGATCCTTTAAATCAAAAGAGAATCTTTTATATCAATTTTTTTTTTTTGTATTGTATTTAAAATGATTTTTAATTTATATTTCACATTTCAAGATTTGAAATGAAATTCAAATGAAGTATCACAATTTGCAATTTAATATGCTATAGATTTACAGTTAAATATATAAAATACATTTATCTGAACTGAAAATACATGTAAAATTATCAATATATAAATATCTTGAGTAATGTTAAGTTTATAAGACGTCGTCAAGTACCCGCGTCTAAATTTTGGATCCTTTTTAGTTGCATTTCCATATCCAAGATTTTAAGGGGGGGTGGGAAGATCTGCTTCCTAGAAACGTACCGACATTGGACACCCACACCCAAAGTCCAGGCAACATAGCTTGGATATTTTCATTTTGGAATGAGCAAATATCATGGCCCCACCAAATTTTGAATCAAGGAGACTGAAGCAAATGCCCAAGTTCAATAATTCATGGAAAAATGGAGGACCTCGTCCTTGTGTGCAATGAGAAATACATTATACTATTAAAGGTTTATCTTCTATTGTAACCCAACAAATATTTTGTAGCAAGACCTTCTCATTGGTTCTAAAAACTAGGTCATAGGTGAGTCATTATGAAGTTCAGACCCATAATTCTTCCACAATGACACTTCCTGAAATGAATAAGATTTTAAAACATGCATGAAAATATTTTACGTTCTGTAATTAGAAGCCAGGCTATACCACTAATGTAATGGCGAAAACCAGTTTGAGTATTTCCAATCAGAACTATACCTTCCAACTTTGTCTTAACTGAACAGTTCTATCTATGGTTGCATATAAAATATCATTAATTAAAATTGTTAAATTACCTTGACAAGTTCTGTCTCCCTTCTTATGGATGATGTGCGCCAACCAACCATATCTGGATCGTGTTAAGAACTTTAATAATCAATGCTACAGATAATAAAAGAACAGTTGAATAATAATAAATGAAATGCGTTCTCTATGCTAATTCAATAAGACTACGGATAGGATACGGTCATAAGAGACATTAGCATAAAGAAGACGACATCTGAAAGTACCAAGGGCAGATCTGCGAGACAGCATTAGATGCAACAAACTTGTGAATTTAGCAAAAGATAAAAGTTGCCTTCAAGATAAGTTAAAAGGCTAATTCTACTCACACAAATTTTCCATCTTTACAATCAGATGCCATTCGTAATAATAGAGGTGGACTGTCAGGCTTGCCATCAGTAAGGAAGAGCTGACTGCCAGTTCTGCCAGTGAAAATGGGGGCAAGTGGTACTGCAATTTTCTCTAAGAAAGGCAGACCGAGAAGAAACGGAAGCTGAATCATAGAAGAAAATTATATGGAGATCATGATAAACACTCCTAATAATGATTAAATGTTCATTTCAAAATTCTTAAAACATCCATGTAGAAACAAAATACACATTCAAACACAAAGCAAGGACATCAATTGGCACAATTTATATGAAATTTAACTCTGATCAATCAAAGGAAAGCAGCAACCAGT
The DNA here is from genome assembly GCA_035079005.1 of Fraxinus americana. NCBI lineage: Eukaryota > Viridiplantae > Streptophyta > Magnoliopsida > Lamiales > Oleaceae > Fraxinus > Fraxinus americana. Next base: position 3,674,872 of record CM068713.1, on the reverse strand, counting down.
GGCAATCGGTAAATGAACAACTTGAAATAGAAACACGTACAAGTATAACAAATCAAGTGCCAGATACACCATTTATTTATATACCAAAAAACCTAGATAAACGAAATCCAAATTTATGTCCCCATTCAACCACACCCATTGATAACATACCTGCTTCTTCCCTCTCACCCCGAGATGAGGTGTTGCCAAGGTAATAAAGTTAATAGGTTCCAACCCAGCAATCAACCCCGTATTTGAATAGCATGAGGTCTTGGGACTTGTGTTAGTAGAGCTTGCTATAAAATCTGAATCATCAGAAGATATATTTGGCATATAGAGAACAGAAATTGCATATCTTGAGAACAATCCACCAAGAGAATGGGCCAAAAAGGATATGTTTTTTAGGCTTTCTGTATTCCTCACAATCTCCATGACCTGTAAAAAGAACGAATAATAATCATACTTACAATGCCCTAGCTACGAAAAAGTCAGACCATATGAGTAGCACAATAAAGATTTGTGGCCCAGACATATGGAATGTTTCTCCAATAAAACTGAGACAATCATGCTTTACAAACTAAGCTACACCAATATATTGTTTGATGGCACAAGCAGGAAAAAAAAACTTCTAGAAACTTACTTCCTCGGCTAGTCGTTTTCCAGCTCCATCAATTCCGGTGAAGGTTTTAGTGTACGTGTTACATGAACTTGCTGCACATAATAAGCAAGTTCAGTTCTAAATTCAAATGGCCTTGCATAGGTTTATGACTAAAAAAACAAGTAAAGCTAAACGTTTAACGATAATCTCTCTATTCTTTTCCAGGCTTCCTATTATACAACTAAATCCTTCACAGAACATCTGAACTTAAGCAGTTGCCCAATTACCCCATTGTGCACATATGTTGTCTCAAATAGTAAAAAATTACACTACTCTAGGATTGTCCTTGCCAACCACAGGATTCCCAAATAGTCCACATCACCAACTGCGTCCAATTTTGGACCTCTTGTTCGTTGAGAGAAAAGCAAAATTTGTAATCTGCAAAGACGACATACCGTATATCAAAAATCTTTTCCCTAACCGCCTCTTCAATTCTGCTTCAAAGTATGTCCAGTCACTTGGGCTGCAATGCTTAGAGTTTCCTCAAAGTCAATAATTATTAATAATACACATGTCGGCATGAATTAAAAGAATTTATTAAGTCTCGTTCTCAAGTTATACTGAATATATTACTCATGAAAATCATTATGCTTTCTCTTGAAAAACAAACTAAACGAAATTATATCATCCTATGGCATTTTTCATTTGATAAAAATAATTAATTCATTCAAATTCGGAACATACACAAGACGAATTCCACAAAAGGCAGAATAACCAGATTAGTATACCTAAAAATTGAAGTGAAAGACGCAAATAGACGTTTATTGCTTTTATGTCATCCATTTACTTTTATTTCCATTTGAGATTTGAGTTATCCCACTAATTTGAAATACTCTTCTAGATCCTATTTTTCAGATGTTCTCCATCAAATCAATTTCATGAACAGAGAAAAGATTCTCATTCTCTTCTTTCATGTACAAAAAAATGCATACCTTCCCATAATGCCATGAACAAGAACAAGAAGATGGTCGGGTTCATCTTTCATATTAATATTGCCTCTTGGTGATGTTCCTTGAGTTGTACTCATAGCTTGAGCTTTGAGGTTTTGATGCTTTGTGCCTGCAATGTTGAAGTTACGGCCTTCATAGTGAAGAACGAAACGAGTTTTTTGGTTACCATCAACTATTTAATTTCAAATACTGCTATACGGATGCATTACATCTCTATATCGCCAACAGAAAACCCATTGCCTTAGCAAATGCAAAAAAAATCCCTAATTTTTTTTCAGAGCGCACCCGCAAATCCAATTTCGGCAAAGAAATCGAATCCTTATTTTGTTTCGTCACAACATAGAAGAAATTAATTCCAATAGCACTGATAAATTTCTAACAGAAAAAAAAATAATAATAATAATACGAGGAAACGAAAAGGAGTACCAATTTTTTTCCCGGAGAAGCTGTTGATATTCCAATTATTTCCTCGGAGATTATCAAACGACGAAGCAGAAGAGGAACAAGAATTAGAAGACGAAGATAAATTATTGTTATTATTTGAATTGGTACTTCGGTGATCAATAAATCGAGGAGAATAATGAAAGAAAGGGGCCGTAGTTGCCATTTTACACAAAAACCAAAAATCTATATATAGTAATCAACTTCGCTAGTCGGAGTGGGGTGTTTGAAAAATGGTTTTTGACAGTTAAGCAACATCCACCCACTCTACCCCACCCATAGTTTCTCTTATCCTCTTCTTGTCCATACTCCAATTTCTGAGTAGTGGAGAATTTTCGCCATTTTTCTATTTATGATGCATTACATCAAACACATAAATAGCATGCACCAAATCGCTATAACCTTTTTCATTTCGGGCAAGTTTCGAAAATCAAAATTCTTGAAAATTCAAAATAAGATTTTTTTTTTTTTTTTTTTAAATACCAATTTGGAAACTCAACTCACACTTTATGATAACTTCTAAGAAATTTATGGTCGAAATATTCAGAAACTCTCACGGAAAGAAATGAAATTGGACTCAAATAGTTATTGTTGAAAAAATTGGACTCTCACGGAAAGAAATGAAATTTGACTTAGAAGATCCAGTGTACAATAATGAAAAGTTGAAGGATTAATTTATTCACTTTCAAAAATCGATACCTAGAGTGATATTGGGTCAACTGAATGGGGATCAAATATGCAATTTCCCCCTATTTTATACGTCAAACAAGTGTGGAAAAAACTTATAATGTACGACACATTGAAGCATCAAATTTGCTCTCGTATTCACATTATACAAGAAAGTAGGTTTATTGACACAGAACGTTCTTCCGTTTCAATTTTTTACATTTTCACCCTCATTTTCACGTTTCATCATGGAAAACATCATTTTCATCAATTTTTATCCAATTTCAGAATTTAAAAATGTAAAATAACAAATATATCCTACTTAAATAAGAGAAAAAATAAAATAAAGAATTAATTGTAACCATACTTCCAAACATTTTAAAAAGTGCAAATGAATCGCAGATAAATTATAAAAAGAAAAAAAAAAGAGCTCTCTCTCCCTCACTTTCCTTCTCCTTCTCCTCCACCACCACCACGGAGCCGCCACCAATTCCTCTCAAATCCACCGTGTTGCCACCGCCAAAATCATCGAAATTTCAACCCCCCCCCCCCCCCCAGCGTCAATACTCCCTCAATCCATCAAAACCAAACAATTATAGAAACAATTCGACTCGAAATTTTAGCCATAAATTCGACTCAAAATTTTAGCCGAAATTGGATCAATTTGGCTGTTAATTGGAGCAATTAAATTCACACCCACTGTCATGCGAAGTTGATGAAGATTAACACGTCGCAAATTATGGGAATCAACACCCCTTATACCCATGAATTGAAAGAGGGACATTGGCCATGTATTCTGCGCACAACAAGGGGGGATTCCAAGACATATCAGCATCATATTGTACCTTTTTTGTGATATTTCTCCCTTAGTATGGGCGACTAGATGAGGTGGATTGATCGCCAATAGTGGACGATCATGGGTATTGACAGAATAGCCGAAATTGGTGAACAAGTAGTGTGTTCTTGTTGTATTTAGAGCTAATTTTGAGTAAAATTTGTTGTTGTTTGTGTAATTGTTTAGTTGTGATGGATTGAGGGAGTATTGGTGTCGGTGGTGGAGGTGAAGAAAAAGGATAGGGAGAGAAACTTTTGTTTTTTTTTTTTTTTTTGAATTTTTTAATAATTTATTTGGGATTCAATTACACTTTTTAAAAATGTGTGAAAGTATGGTTACAATTAATTCTTTATTTTTCTTCTCTCTTTTTGTCTTGTTTTGTGCCAATAAACCCAAGAAAGTATAATCATGAGGGGTTGCTCAATTGGTCAGGTCTTGGATTTGCTCCCCAATGGTCACCAGTTCGAGTCCCCTCAGGGCCACTGAGGTGAGTACCCGGCCGTAAACTTCAGGGTCCCGTGAAATTAGTCGAGGTGCGCGCAAGTTGGCCCGGACATCCACGGTTATCAAAAAAAAAAAAATAAACCCAAGAAAGTATACAGCATAGGCCAATGTGTGAAGAGTCACTGTTTTCTCAACTTGAAGACCACAGAAAAAATAATTGTCTGTCTTCATAAATAAAAAAAACCACAGTTCTTGAACTCCAGATCAAACCAGACGGTCGATAAGTGAAAGAGATAAATGGCATCGGCAAATGAGCGTGAGAACTTCGTCTACATCGCCAAGCTTGCAGAGCAAGCCGAACGATATGACGGTTTTGCCTCTTTTCGTCTCCCTAAATCTAATTTGTTTCTAGATCCGGCAGTTCAGCTTTATTTTTATCGTGAAATAGTAAAACCTGGGTTAATTTTTCGGATTGTTGCTTTATTTTGACATTTCAATGACAATGCATCGATTGTATTTTGAAATTCGAAGGTGCTAAAACTAATTTCTTGATCATCTTGTGAAAAGCCTTTTAGATTGAAGTAAGTTTATTCTTTTTCTAGCTTGAGGAAGAACAGTGGATACTCTGCTTCATTTTGTGGAAGTCGAGTTAATCTTATTACTTTGGTGCTATTATTTTTTAAGATTCCTCCATAATTTGGACTTCTAAACTTTTTTTGTTTATATATTTGAGGTAATGGTGGTTCACTAATCAAAAGTATGCTTTTTGATGGTCACACTTTTGAAGAAATAATGGATGATTTATATAAGTTGCTTTTCTTTTCTTTTTTGGATTCAATGTTGTAATTAAAATTCATCTTTCTGAGATGCGATCTAAACTCGAGTTTTCAAGCTTGTGGAGCAGTTTTTTTTAATTATCGATGAATTTTTTTGCCTATTTAATTTTTATTCATTTGTAGAAATGGTGGATGCTATGAAGAAGGTAGCAAAACTCGATGTTGAATTGACGGTTGAGGAGCGGAATCTGCTGTCAGTTGGATATAAAAATGTGATCGGATCTCGAAGGGCTTCTTGGAGGATTTTATCATCAATTGAACAAAAGGAAGATGCGAAGGGGAATGAACAGAATGTAAAGAAAATAAAAGAGTACAGGCAAAAGATAGAATCAGAGTTGTCTAATATTTGCAGCGACATCATGGCTGTAATTGATGAGCATTTGATTCCTTCCTCGTCGGGCAGTGAATCCACCGTGTTTTTCTACAAAATGTGAGTTCTTTTTGCAGATTTATGAACATCACATGCTTGGTGCTCTTTAGGGGTCTATTTTAGCTTGCTTTTTGTTTGAGTTTTTGCATTTGTGAAATTGTCATAGGAAAGGGGATTACTACCGGTATTTGGCAGAGTTTAAGAGTGGCAGTGAAAAAAAGGAGGCTGCTGAAGAATCTCTGAAAGCATATCAGGTATAAAGGATTTCAATTTCTTATTAGGAATTATTGTGTACTTATTCATTGTCATGATGTGTTTATTGTTCATAGACACTCGTACCATATTATTCTATTTTTTTTTTTTCTACCAATCACCCTGCAGGAATTAATTTGTGATTTTATTTTATGTAATTTTGGGTTAGTGAAATGTGTTTTCTTCTTCCAAATGTATATAAATTTTGCAGGATGAGGTTCTTCATGGTTATTTGCCTTCTTCATAGTTCATCATACTCGTTCCTCATTGGTTGTTAAATATTGTATTCAAAGCTAGTGGTCTGGTTGAAGAGAAATTTTAGTTAGCAAATGTGGGATAACATTTGATCTAGGGGTATATAAATTGACAATCATATGGTACATGGGATTGATACCTTGCTGGGGAAGGGGATATATCTCTACACGATAGATTGTTGATGCTGGAGAAGAATTTAATCTTCATGACATTTTGTATCTGCTTCTTTATTTATCACTTAATTGCAGGCTGCCACTACCTCGGCAGAGGCTGATTTAGCACCTACAAATCCCATCCGCTTGGGTTTGGCATTGAACTTCTCTGTTTTCTATTATGAAATCATGAACTCTACAGAAAGGTACACGATTTTATGACTATCTCAATTGTGTTGATAGATCCTTTCTCTTTTCTGGAAATCCGTATGAAGTGACTCGACGTGTTCCTTTGTTTACAGGGCTTGCCACCTTGCTAAGAAGGCGTTTGATGAAGCTATTTCTGAGTTGGATACATTGAGTGAAGAATCTTACAAGGATAGTACATTAATTATGCAGCTTCTTAGGGACAATCTCACCCTTTGGACTTCTGACATTCCAGAGGATGGAGGCAATTTCTCTTCTTATTGCTAAGATTGTGACGCCAATCTTTTAATCTTGAAAAAACTTTTTATTGCCTAGTGTTGTACCTCTTGTTTGGTTAAATTATGAGCAACTATGCCATAAGATGATTTTGTCTGGGAATCATACAGAAGACTTTTATGTGTATGATAAAAATATTAGGCACTTGCAAACGTTTATATTGCTTATAACCTCTATTTGTCTAGTTTCCCTGTCTTCTCCTCGAGGTCATTTTTTCTCATTGATGTTATTCTCATTGCTATCTTGTCGGAAATCACATTTACCATATTTTTACCTTATCCACTACCATCGGTCTTCTATAGGAGAACTTATTAGCTTATCAACTGTGAAACAGTTTGCTGTGTCTTTGAAAAGTTAACCAATATAATATTTGTTTTGAACAACCTTATCTGGTGCCTTTGTTTCATAATTCATTTGTGGAATTTTCCCAAGATTGGGCTTTTCAAATTTGCTGATTGCTTTTGTCGTTATTAGCTTTGTTAATTTGTTTTGCTTTTTTCATCAGACAGAGGACAAAAGGCAGATGGCTCTGTAAAGGCAGGAGGTGAAGACGCAGAGGTGTGTGTTATGTGCTTTTCATGTTTGGCAACTTGGTTTATGATGTCCTTAACTTCTTTGTTATTTCTTTTGTTATTAAGTCATTTCCATTATTGTTACTTGCAGTAATCAAGAATGACTGCAACTTATTTGGATAGACAGCAGCTGATTTGTTATTCACCCTTGGAAGTTGCCTCCTGAATTCTAGGCTAGTTTAAAATCCTGCCCAGAATTCCATTGTTTATTCTCGTTATTATGTGCTTGTCATTGTTCTGATAGTTATTTCACTTGGACGTCATCTCTACTATCCAATGCCAAACTGTGTCTTCTATTTGATGCTGTTGTGACGTTCTTACATTTTCATCTAGTTACTCCGTATCTCAAATGAACCGAACGTAACCGAGTTATTGGGAACAATGTTTAGTTTGTTGTCATCGAGACATTTGGGCGACTTCTCTATGACTTTTGCCCAAGACCATTGAAGGTGAGAGTGGTGGGGACATCGAGTGGAAAAGAAATAATTAGACTGCAGCCACTTTAGTCATTTTCACTAATGGTTAATAAAACGAGTCATCTCAAAAGTTGTAAGAGAATTAAATGACAACAGGGCACATAAAGGCTGTTACCATTTAGTGACAGCAACTTAAAAGAAAAACATTAGGATAAATTATGCTAACGCTCGTGTTCATCTTGGATTTTGATATGGTTACTTGTTCGCTATATCGATATATGGACAGGGGATTGTAGAGCGAATCCCACCCTTGCGAGGATATCCTCACCAAATCTTTCTCCTTGCACATTTTCTGAGTAGCGTCGAGTCTTGAGGGTTCCAGCCATCCTTGATTTAAGGTCATGTTTGAGCTACATTAAAATTTTCATTTTCATTCTTCTATTCATTTTCAACCATACATTCTTCAATAAAATAATATTTTTCATTACATCAATAATTTTTCTTTCTTTTTCAACCGTACATTTTTCATCAATCTACTATTTCAAAATATATTCTTCCAAAATAATGTGGCTCAAACACAATTGTCTTTATTTTTGGCTCGAAATTATTATCATGTTAACCAAACTAAAATCTTTTCTTTATTTTGATTTAGATGAAAAGCTGATTTTGATAAAATGGAGTGATGGGTCCTACGAAATAGTAGTGAAAAAAAAAATGAGTAGTAATTGCGGGTCCTATATGAGTAATAGTTAAAATTATTTATCGACTTTGCCATCAACTTTTAGCAACTTTTCCTAGCAAGTACTTAGATTGAAGAAAGTTATTCCATTTTTTAAAAGAAATCTAGATTTTAATTTAAATCAAAATCAATAATTAATTTTAATAATCTATTTCATGGGGTCCACGACTTTTCAATCACACATTTAATAAACTTTTATCAAAATTTACTAGAAATCTAATTTTAATCCCTATATGGGGAAAAGTAATAAATAGCTCGAGGGAAAATAGCAATGAAGGTCCCCAACCTATAGCCTGTGTTATATTTTTGTTCCAACTTTTAAAACATAGCATTTCAGTCACTAACCTTTTGTTTTAGTTACGCCTATGGTCCCAGAATGAAATATCCAAGCGTCTTTTAAATAGTATGTGTTATTTCTAGCAAACAAATAAGTCTAATAAAAGAGAGAGTGAAAGAAAAAGAAAATAAATAATAATAATAATAAACAGTTGTTGGCTTGGGAAAGAAGTGCTTTATTCTGCTGTAGTTTGTATAAATATTATTCGTACAGCACCTCTCTTAGAATGCGATTCTTGTTCGAGTAACCTGTTGATGCCATTGGATCAGATCCCATCCCATCCCATGTTTAGATTTAGGATTCTTCAAGCTGGATCAACCTTAACCCTAGATCAATTACATACACTTCTCTAATTTAAGAAAGATTATTTATGAACTGTTCGTCTCTGTCGAAGCAACCAATGAATACTTAAATATATAATTTTACTGTTCAGAACCCTAATGAGAGTTCTTTTTCACATTAATACAGCTATTCATGGATACTGGATGCATATTTCTCCCTGTTCCACGATTTGATTATTTTTTCAGTAATTTATCGAATATTTATATTAACCAGGACAGCTTGTGTGTACAGCAAGAAGCTAGGCAACGAGCAATAATTTTTTATAAAAGTTTTCATTTCAAGTTTGAATCTACCAGACAAAATAGAAGATGCATGATCGTTATTGAGTTTGACTACTGGAGGTGGTCCTCCTCCTCTTGGACGGAAAAAGATGCTGGAAACTGCCGTGTTCATCCATGTGCCACTCCTCCACAACGGTATCAAACTCAAACTGTTGCACTCCAGAAGCATCAAACAAACAACCCTCGGAAAACCCATCCAGCCCCCTGCACGGTGGCTTAATCTTCCGCCTCCCAGCACCTACAGGGACATTACGGAGAGCCCCACCGGCTGTCCAGTACCTTTGGCAGCCCTTGCAAAAGTGTCTTGGCTGATTGACATTGTAGTTGTTGAAGTAGCAAAACTTAGTTTCCATGCTTTTGCATCTTGGGCATGGTATGATCTTGTCTGGCCTTTTCTCTACCGTTTGATCAGCTTTTTTTGGCTCGTGATCTTCCTTTGCTTCTCTATCTTGTACTGCAATTGTTTTCCCAAATAATTTGATCCCTGATAAATTGTTACTGTCTCCTTGGATATCAGCCATAAGAGAGAGAGAGAGCGAGAGAGATTTATTGTTAAACTAAGAAAGAACGTTGCTGTTTGATTGAGAAGTCTAGGAGGTTGATATTTATATATTAACTCTCTCCCTCTCCCTCCCTCTCCCTCTCTCTCTCTCTCTCTCTCTCTCTCTCTCACACACACGTTGAGAAAGGAATATGTACCCAAAAAAAAGGTGCATATTAATCGGGGATTTGGGGGAGGGGGGGTTTGGGGGGGTGTCGTGTGCCTAGGACATGAAAATGCATGGTTTACGCCTTTACGGAGAGAATCTATGGGTGATTTACACTCAAACTTGCACATAATATACATGTACATGCATGTATGTTGAAAAAAATATGAATAGATACGAGGATAATCTTCTTGGATTTACACAAGAGCTTGACTCGTACCTGGCCAACACACAAATTTAATATTGTAGTTATAAAAGAAACTAGATGTTTGAACAAAGGTGGTGGTTCTCGAGTTGAATCACGATGGTCAAAAATACTCGTAGTTCGCTCTCAAGGTGGTTTCGTCCATGTAAGGTTGAACATTGCTTGATTGAGTGTCTGATCCTTCCTAGTTTGAGAGCAAAGACACGGACTATTGCTTGAAGGTGTCGAGATGATAATATTTGTTCGAGGGAGATTGTTAGAAAATTAAACATCAAGTAGAAATGGGCATCGTCTTTAGCTTAAATGGGAATTGAGGAGTTACTCTTCTGAACTAATACATTAATCATACATTAGCTTATATATCAGAAGTGTTTAAATTATAAATAGATAGAAATAAGTGATGAATAATATTTGTGGATCATTCGAAATATAAGAATAAAATATGACTCAAATGTCTATAAAAAGAAGAGGATAAGTGTCCAATAACATCCATACGCATCAATATTGATGTATGTACTTTAAGAACAAAGTAAAGCGATTGCAGAAAGTGCAGAAAAAGTTAAAGACTTTGGACGTAAAATTCCATCCGCCAGGCGCAAGCATGATGGGTTGGCCAAGAAAAAGTTGATGCTGAACTTTTTGTCCACGTCATCATCACTCTCTCTATATTGACTATGGACCAGGACCAGGACCAGTAGGTTGAGTCGAGTGAGCACAATGCAATGAAAACTACAAGCATAAAAGATTAAAAAAAAAAAAAAAAGGGTAAAGCTACAAGGCCTTTTTTATTTAATTAATTAATTAATATTCAGAGTCCATTACTTTTTATTTTTTTTTAACATTTTTAAAGATTACAAGATTATGTTAGACACATCATCTTCATGTGCTTCCAACTCGTAACAGTGAAGCTTAATCAAAGATATATTCAAATCGATTTCAAAATGCATGCATGCCTATTGGAATATTTGAAATATTAATTATTTAGAATAAAAAATAATAGTGAAATGTGAATTAAGTAAGAGAGATATTCTGATATCTTGTTTGTTTTACAACAGTTATATTGTAAATTAAGTAAGAGAAAATTAACCAATTATATATAGCCCCTGTTTGTTTCCAATGAAAAGCAGAATTTGTACCGTTACTTGTAATGGGGAGCCACAATATTTGACCATTTTGTGTCAGAGTGGGCCCCACAATTTTGAGAAAAAAAAGGTCAAAAAAAGCCTATTCTTGTTGAAATAATTGGAAACAAATAGGGCATAATATTGTCTAAAAGTTAAAACTTACGAAAAAAAATTTTAAAAAAAAAACTCATTTATAATTTCATTTTCAATTAAAAAAGAAAAAAGAAACCGATTTAAGTTATTGAAAAAGATAAATATATGAATGACCAAAAGTATAGAATTGATCGTCAAGCAGGATGCTTGGAATCTACCTTTTTCTTTCAATAAATAGGTGGGATTATTTTTACTTTAGAAAAAGTGTCTTTATTGATTAAGAGAAAAAAGTAGCTTAATTTCAAACACTTCTTTCTTTCCCACATACAATCAATCTCGACAAACAAGCATTTCCGTTCTTTAGTAAATGGAAAGACATATTCACTTTTTGCTTTAGTCCACTTTAGGGTCTATGCCAATTAGAGAACAGATTTATAAAGACAACATCCAATTATACGGGTCTGAAAAAGCCCTTTTTCTTGGGTGCATTTTTAACTTCTAGAAACCATAATTAAACAATATTATTTTCGAACTTCCGAATATATCGAATTTCCAGCAACATAGATAGAAGGACTTGCTGCATACTTTATGGCTTTCGAGGTTGGAAAGTAGACAACTTTTTTTTATTTTTACTTTTATATAACTTTTGCTTATTTAAGTTCAGATACTAATCTGTTTTTTATTCATGCCAACTTAACATATTTTTTTAATGCCGGGCCCCCGACATCTAAAATAGAAGGATGTCAACCATTTCTGTACATGTAGCAAGATTGGTTTTATGAACAATGTCCATTTTGGTTTGGTGATGTGACAGTAACTTTTTTAATCACAACTCATCTGCTTTGGAGATGCTCTCATCATGAACTAATACAATTATACAAAGTGCAATCAAAGCTCAAGCAAAGAACTGCCTCAAGACTCAGTATAACATTGCAGAACTCGAATTCACCTAATTTTTACAACAGAGTTAAAAGTTGTTGAAGCAACGACCTCAGAGAAAGATACAAGAGAGACCTACAAATTAATTACAATGAACTGGGGCTATGAACAAAACATATCGTAGCTCACCTAGTATCGAAATAAAAAACACACGCCATTGGTTTAATGGTTTTTTATGTACTGAAGACAATTTAAGGGTCGCTCCAATTATCATCTTCCCCATCGTCACTTCCAACAACCTGAATAGGTACACAAATAACAGTGAATACTATAGAAGGCCATTAAGCCAATATAAATTGAGCATAAGCAAGCTTTTCTTCTGTTTATGTTCGTTTTAGAGGGAAAGAGAGAAATACCTGGCGAATTGCATTTGCCTTCTCCAAAATTGCAGTGACTTTGCCATTGGCATGGCCCCCTGTTGGGATAATTGGTTTTGATGTAATGGTTGGCCTCAGATTGAATGACTACAATCATATAACAAGGAAGCACGGGCGGGTCAGTGCTAGACGAATACTATAAGTGAGCCATGCAGCTGGTTTTCATACAATCATGGTCCCAATTGAGCCCGGTCATATAATCAACAATTTTTAAGCTTCTATTTATTAAAAGAAGTGAATGAAATTTGTGCAAAGCTATAGAAAACTGCAAAAGTTGAGAGCGCTACTTGTGCCGAACCGTACTTGTAGAACACTCCAATTCACTATGACACAAACAAGAGACAAAAAACAAGAGGCTCACAATAACAAAATTCAATTGTGTAGTCACTCTGTGCCAGGTAGCAGATGTGAAGAATTTGTCACAGAATAAGATCCGAATGGAAACAAGAAATATGCAAATATTTGATATGACTGGAAATAAATATGCTTCTCTGTCTAAATCTCTACTATATGTTAGAGGTCCTATAGGAAAAATTACTGAGACTTGATGCTCAACTCATGAGAAAACCTACTCTAGATATTCTCTATCTGATATGTCCATTTAGAAGGTTCTTAATCTATATATTATCAATGTTTCATATACTCATCTTCATGAAATAGCAGCCTAAAGGACTATAAAAATATTGCAATAGTTAATTGCAATTGGCAACTCACCTTTGTCCTAATCTGCTGCAGGAAGTTGTCCTTTTCGTCCACACTCTCGCCATTTACAGCCTGATTAGCTTCTCTTCCTCCATTTAGCTTCTGTAATTCCAAATGCTGCATACAAAAACAAGCAGTTACAAATTTATGTCTCTGAAAAAAATGATTGCATATCTTGTTCCATCAGCTTTGATTAAATAAATTAAGAGAAAGAAGAGAGAGAGAGAGAGAGAGAGAGAGAGAGAGAGAGAGAGAGAGAATTGGAATACCGTGCTTTTTAGCACATTCTCAGCCTCAATAATTTGATCTTGATCAACTGGGGATGGCTTAGGTTGCCGAGGAATTGTAGAGGCCGAAAGTTTCAGATCAAATGCATGGTTAGGGGCTTGAATAGCAGCACCTGGGCCATATTCTACATCGTCTGAATATGGATTCATGACCCGCCACTGCAGTGGAGGGAGAGGTGGAGAAGGGGTAAGTTCCAGTCGCAGTTCTGGAAGACCATTTTTAAGGGAATTTTTTCTCTGTTCTTCCTGGATTAAATGATTTACGGAGTCAAGACTCGGAAGATCCAACAAACAGTCAGGTTGAGAATTTTCTACACCGTTTTCAATAAATGAATTTGGAAGAGTGGAATTCTTGGGGGTCTCTCCCTGGACAGTCCCATTTTCTAGAGTTGTTGAAACAGATTCTGACAATGAGATTCTACGCAAAGCATCATATAAATCACAGTCCTTGCTTCTGGGAGATTCGCCAGACTCCCACTGCTCGGAATTCATTTCTGACTGATGGCTAAGACAATCATCTGACACAGAAGGAGAGGATCTATAGAATGTATCATCATCTGAGTCCAAACCAACACTGAATCGTGCAATGGATGGTTCTGGGATCAACTGAAACAAGTGAAAGGTATCTTTGCTGCTTTCACAACTACTATTACCATCACGAAATTTCAATTTCAGCTTGGAAGTCTCAAAGGCATCTATTGGCTGGAAAGATATTTTCATATGCTCAAGCGGTGGAGATGAAGAGGGTGACCTAGTGGGAGATTTGCCTCCAAACAAACCTTTAGTCTTCCCTGGGAATGTTTGATATGCAAACTTTTGACAATTTTTATGCTCAAAAACACCTGCACTCAGGTAGCTGCCATGGTCAGAAATTTCATCTCCACCAAGTGACAGTTTTCTGTTAGGTCCATTTAAAATTAGTTTATTACCAGTTTCAATCATCCGAGATGAACTTTGGCTATTCTCCTGCCACGCTGTGGTAGCTTTGACATTTAAATCAGCAGGCGAATATTTACAAGATCTCTGCCTAAGAGACAAATCATTTTCTTGATAATCTTGGCATGATGTGGAGTAACCCATATCGGAACCCCGTTTCACACCCGGTGCATTTTCCCATTTATCGGGTTCCCCTTTATCTCCATCGCCACCAAAATTATTGCTCTGACTAAAGGTTCTAATTTTGGCATTTCCTTCTGCCACAGAATCTTGAGCGAGAGCATTCAGTACACTAAAATCTGGAGGCTTTGATGGCTCCAGTCCTAGCAAGCCACCATTAGTCCAGAACTTAACTGAAGTAACATTTGAAGATTCTGGTGGAGGTTTCTGAGACTCAGGACTACCAATTGGCATTCCTGAATTATCCTTTCCGGAGTTAGATGATGATACTTCGCTGAAAACAATTTCTCTGCTTGGGCCATCAACATTTTGTGGACGGCCTGTTTCCAAGGATTTGCTATCCATTTGAGGGGATATTAAACAGGCATTATTCTCAGAGGAGATTGAGTTAAATTTATCCTCTTTAGTTACTTCGTCAGTATAACAAGAAGCTGCAGGAGGAGTATCCGGAGACACTGAAATGGCATTATGTACATAACTATCATTGTTCAGAGAGCCGTTGTCCATAAAGTTGGATTCAAAATTTGACGAATGACAATCAGAATGTCGCGTAACAATCCCAAACGATCCATCATCATCTATTTTCTTATCATCCAATTTATTGTAATGCAGTACTTCTTGCTTTGTCATGCAGTCTATATCAGATTCAGGCTCTGACTCAATGCTGTTAAGTGCATCCATATAGTGATCTGTTTCACTTTCAATTTCATCAAGCTGGATATCTCCAGGCTTTGACGATGGTACATCGTGATTACGAAACTGGGCATCCATTTGGTCCACAGATTCAAAATTAACTGCTTCATTCTCCTCAATGTCATCAATCTGGATATCACCAGGCTTTATCGTTGGCACATCATGATTACAAAGTTGGACATCCATTTGGTCCACATATCCAAAATTAACTGTTCCATCCCCCTCAATGTCATTAAGATGTATATCACCAGGCTTTGACATGGGCACATCATGATTACAAAGTTGGACATCCATTTGGTCTACAGATCCAAAATTAACTGCTCCATCCCCCTCAAAGTCATCAACCTGGATATCACCAGGCTTTGACATTGGCACATCGTGGTTACAAAGTTGGTCATCCATTTTGCTAGCAGTCCCAAAACCAACTGCTCCACCTGTCTGTGTATCTAGGTCAAAATTTGAGGAAGATGACTCTAAATTTTCATCACTATCATAATCCTCTGCCTTGGGCTCCAGCATATCTGCCTTTTCTTCCCAAGTAACAGAAGGTGAACTACGTCTAGTTTGCTCTTCTGATAAATTGATTTGACTATCATCATCCGCATCAGCACCCTTCTCCTTGAGAAACTCGTAATCAAGGGAATAACTT
The DNA here is from genome assembly GCA_035079005.1 of Fraxinus americana. Lineage (NCBI taxonomy): Eukaryota > Viridiplantae > Streptophyta > Magnoliopsida > Lamiales > Oleaceae > Fraxinus > Fraxinus americana. The sequence goes on along the minus strand of CM068713.1, from coordinate 3,658,972 downwards.
TGGTTTTTTAATGGAGAAGAAAAGGATTCTTTAGATTCTAGTTCTTCGGGTTGAATGGAATAAACTGGACGGAAAACACATTCAATGTAGCCAGATCCATTTCTTGAATCTAAATTTGATTGCTCTGCCACATCGGATTTTAATGTAGCATCAAATGTCGGCACTGTTTGAAAAGCAGAAGTTTGCCCATCAACACTCGATTGACGGAATTGCGTTCTGCAATGTTGGAGCATCCAAGCATAATTTTTAATGACCTCAAATCAGTAGAAGATGAAAATCATGTGCTAGTATCCTAGTATTAATAGCTCATTTCCTCGTTTTTACTTTGCCATTTTCCCCTTCTGAATTTAAGTATAAAATGCAAGTACCTGCCACTATGATTGAAAAATGATGCATCTCGAGATACTTTACTACTCCTGGCCCATGATCCTTTTCTCTGTTCAATTCATGGCATGTATTAGTAACATAACACGAGGATTAATAGCTTGGGGGGGGGGGGGGGGGGGGGTACTGTTTTCTTTTGCCATTGTTAGCTTATGTACAAAAGCTAATCAAGCGAATTGTCACTTTCCTTGATCTTAGATGCATAATTATGCGAACATACACATACGAGACAAATTCGATAAATGGTAACAAAGACGTGAAGCATAAGAAGCAATTTAATTTAACATAAAATAAAAATAAAATAAATTTTTTTTTTATAAAATCTCAGTTCAGGCATCTTCATTTCTGAAATGTAAAAATGGTCAGCAGAACAAAGTAATACAACTGTCAACCTTGTAATAATACAATCACCTGACGGGATAACGTCAGGCCCCTAAAATGGAAATGGAAAGGAACCCATTGTCTGGCAATTTTCTTATTACTGTCAGAGAATTTATCTAATCACTTCAACTGGACCAGGGGACCTCATTTCATATTTGATGAAAAACTACGAAGCACCATTGTCTTGGGATAGGGGGTTTAAAAAGCACAACTGTCAACGTTGTAACAATACAATCATCTGACCAGATAAAATCAGGCCTCTAAAATGAGGAGAAAAGGAATGTACTGTCTTTCAATTTTCTTCTTACTCAAATAACGAATTAATCTAATCACTTTGACTGGACCAAGGGGGACCTCTACTCAAATTTGATGAATAACTCCAAAGCACCATTGTCTTGGGATAGGGGGTTTTCAAGATTTTATTCTACCTTTCACTAAATATTAAGTCGACTATAATGAGAAATTCTAATAAATCTGGCATATATTTCATACTTTCTGCAGAGCTATCAAGCGAAAGTAATTCCTAACCAACGTTGCTCCAGTACCCTTTTGGCAAATGCATTTCAGGTCTCTAGTAATAAGCCTTATAGTGAACCTTTCAGCTTTAGCAACGCATAGCAGTAGAGAAAATAATTTATATTGCAATTATCCCATTTTAGAGGTGTAGAACAAGTAGAGAGAGGTTTTTTTAATGGTCGATGCATCAATCATACCTGGATCCTGCGAACCTTTTTATCGTTTGGAATTTTCTCTTTACCAGCTCCTGCTGAAGCTTTCTTAAAGAAAGTTGGATCTGAATACCTTTTCAGGCAAGATCCAGGGCCACCAGGGTCAAACCTGAAAGACAAAACACACACTTCAATGGCAAGACAAACAGGGAGGAACAGAAGACATTTTAAGATATGCCCATACTTATCAAGCAAATACAGATGTGGAAGTCCATGGCAGTCTTCATAGGAATCCATAATGAATTGGGGCATGTCACTGTATACAAAATGATTTCGATGACACCGGATGCGAGGATGCCAATTGGAACCTGCAATTAGCATTTTCCATGAATATTAAGACTAATTATTCATTCTGTTATAAATTTAAAAATAAGGGGAAAAGGGCAGGTTGGGCACCAGCTGTTATTTATTTATTTATTTATTTTAAATAAATGAAAAAGGCCATTCCAGCTACTGTGTTCCACTCACACATTTTGTGACACTAAAAAAAGTGGGAATGCCGATTAGAAACCATTATCCAGCTAGTTCCTAGAATTACATTCCAATCTCTCAACAGAGGAAAAAACATTCTAGCATGAGTTTGAAACATACACACCAATGCCCATTTGACAAACACCGCTGTCACCACAGCTCCATGACAGTCTGCCTCTACTTGTCACCACCGCCACCACCATCTCTCTCTCTCTCTCTCTCTCTCTCTCTCTCTCTCTCCATCCCTCCCTACCTCTCTTGGCACTGGATTTTCATGGGCCAATCTTACTTGTAGCTTTCCCTTTTTGCAACCAAACAGTAGATAGGAAAAGGACATTCCATCAGTGATTCAGGTGGAACTGAATTCAAGCTGGAATGGCCTTTGATTCTTGGCAATTCCGCGAACCAAAAGTGGCCTATGAATGGAAACAGGCTATCTACCCTGACCCAGAAACATAAAGGTGATGAAATGTCAAAGCCAGATAATGAGTCGTACCAGCTGTGTAGGCATAATGTAAATGGCTCCTTTGGGCCAGTACAGCCTTCTCAACTGGAGAAAGTGCAGCTTCAATATGTTGCACACGAGCCACCAGTTTATGGCTTCTAGAAGATGTTATCATCAGTTCCTCCTGTAAACCGTGAAAGACCTCGGCTGCAAATCTAATAATTTAGAAGAGGTTATCTCAGTTTATATTGTTTCAATATCTGAAATTCAGAAATAATAGTTATGTCTAAATATGTAGCATATGGATCCAGATGGCATTAGAATTATTAAACATATATTACTATTATAAGGTTATAGAACTTTCTGCTGATCAATTTTATTTTCCAAATGTGTCACCCTTTGCATAGTTGAACAGATATTGCAGTACTAACTGTAGATCCCAGCAGCTCATGTCTGATATTCGTACTTAATGACAAGCAGATTGCTAGAATAAAATAACAAGTCCTTGGAATGCTGACTATATCAGATAGAGTCAGGGGCGAAGCCAGGTGGGGCAAAAAACAAAAAATCTAAATGGGCCTTGTGAGAAGGGATGGGATAAAGGCCCAGCCTTGCCCCCCTCTCCCTATGCCCCTGGATAGAGTGATCTACAGGAAACAATATCGTAGAGAATCTATTAGCTATTAACCTAATGATTAAACATATGTATGGAAACACGGTTCTTACAATAATGAAAATTATGCTCGACTCAGTTTTTTTTTTTTTTTTTGCAGTTGTTTATAGCATAAAATCTTATGATAAAATAACAGTACCATAAGAAGATGGCACAGAAATAACTTTATATTAAGTACATATCCAACATTTGCAGATTCCGATAATCTGCACCTAGTCCAGAGGATGAACAACAGGTTGGTATCAACGATAGAATGATAGTATGCTATTTAATACCAAAATAAGGACATTGATTAGCTAAATTTCAGCATTCGGATCAAGAAAACAATCAATGTAATTCAATGACATTACAAAATCACCACATGAAGAGATCATAAGACCATAATTATGATTAAAGGGTAAAACAAATTTTTTAACGTTGATAAATCACTTGCTATATCCATCTGAAAGTCCAAATCAGTAACCATTTAATTTTTTATCTCCTAAATAAATAGAAGAAGAAAATAATGGCATATTAGAAAAATTATTTGAATCCGAAATTCCTTCACCAACATCTTTGTCTTTGCTCCATAAAAACGTCTTATTTACCAAGCAGTAATTTAGGTCCACATCACCCTTTTGACACCTGAGAACGACAAACACAGAACACCAAAAGTCATGACCCTTTTTTGGCTTACCATTGGTTTCCATACATATATATTCTCTACTTTCAGTAAGGCTTACACAGCAGGTCATCTTTCTAATTTTGATTCTATACAAGTCTATGGATGGGCTACGAGTGCATAATGGAAGTATTGTTGGAAGATACTGTCTTTGGAATAGTAGAATTTGAGGAACTTGTGTGTGCTATCCTCATTGGAACTGTAATGAGATGCCTATTGTTCATAGGAAGCCCTAACTGGAAAGAGAAAGTATATGCTGGGTGAGTGATTATCCTCCTCCTTAGCATGAAAGCTTCTATGGGCAAGCATAGTTTTGTATGTGTCCACAATCTTTGAACTATCCTGGATCTCTTATGACACTTATTGTGAAGCTAAATTCTTTCAAACCAGAAGAATATGAATAAAACAAGTATCCAAAGCTTTCCATTCTCACCAAACTTATAACAGCACTCAGGGCATAGCCGAGTACAGAACAAGAAAGTCAATTTTTGCGTATTCAACTGACAATCAGAATACAATACAAATTCAAACTATAATATGATTATTTTCTCAAATTTCGAAAAATAAAAAAAATATCCCACTACAATATAAAGTAGCAACTAAAAATGGCAAACAAAATTCTCAAAATTAGACCAAAATCCAGTAATTAACTTAAAGAAGGAAAAACCGAAAGAAATAGAGTTCAAGGTTAAATCAAATTTGAATTTTTAGGGAGAGAAACATTTCAACCTGTAATATGATCGTTATTTCAAATTTAAGCAAAATCTCGCACTAGATTACAAAGTAGCGTAACCTACGCAAACAAATTCTCAAATTTAGAGAAAACTCCAGCACAACATAGCAAATGACGACTAGAAGAGTTCAAAGTTAATCGAGTTCGAATTCTTAGAAAGAGAACCATTTCAACCTAACATTTCCAATTATTAAGTAAAAGAAATAGACGCTCTCCACAGAGAGTTGTCATAACACTTACTCAGCAAGATCTCCGAGCTGACGTAAGATCCCTACGAGACCAGCTACAGCGACGCCGTCGAGCACCTCCTTCGGATCCTCCTTGTTCGCCTCTCTGTACAGCTCCGGAGCTCCGAGTCTGTATTCATTCCTTACCTCCACTCTTACCAACGGCATCCTATACAGATACTGAGATACACTCTCGCAAACACACTACCATAGACGAAAGACAAAAAGATTAACAGAGCCTCAGGATTCGAGACTATATTAGGCTATTAGCTAAACGGATGAAATGGGTATTCAATCATAGAAATTAAATAATGGAATTGTGAGAGAGAATCAAAGAGAACACAAGTTGAACAATTAGGTAGATGGATTGCAGCAGGTTAACTGCCGAGAAGGTAATGTGTACAGAAAAAGAAAGTGAGTACTATGTGTGTGACTGAAGGAACTTGCAATTGAACAAAGCAATCCATCCCTGGGGTTTGCGCTGAATGATGACAGTAAACTGAAAAGACGAAACTAGCCTTGGATGAATTTACTGAAGATTTCACTAGAAGTCACCCAACTTATATGCTTGTTTCATGTTGGTCACTTAACTTGAATTTGTGCAAGTTAATCTCCCAACTTATGTTTCTATTTCAACTCAACCATTCCGTCTACGGTCTCAATGAGTGCTGATTTGATAAAACTTTAACAAAATTTTATCAAATTTAGCCCTTATTTAACAGTGATTATCTCAAAACTCTTTAATTCTAATTATATTTTCAACCACGCATTTGTACAATAAAACATTGAACCTAAATCTAAAAAAAATTCCTACTTTTTAACTAAATATTCCCTTAAAAAATTACTATTCAAAACTCTATTTTCTAAAAATAATGGTCATCATACGGGGCTTAATTTTAATCAATTTTTTTTTATAAAATTCATAACTTGCATCAATTTTTCAATCATACATTGATCGATTTTTATCAGAATATGATAAAACTTTTATAAAAAAAACTTTGTCAAATAACCCTCAAAATTAAAAGAATTCACAACTTGACCGACATAAAATTTGAGTCAACTTTTTGAGAAAACTTCTTTTAGCCCATGTTTGGGCTCCATTAAAAATAGAATTTAGAGAAAAATGTATTTTAAAATAATATTTTTTGAAAAAAATGTAATTAAAAAATAAGAAAATATTTTTGAATTTACGTTTAATATTATTTTATTGGAGAATGCGTACTTGAAAATAAAATAGAGAAGTATTTTTCTAAAATGGAGTCCAAACGAGAGCTTAGTATTTAGCCTCTGTTTGGTTCAACTAAAAAGTTGATTGAATTTTGAGTTATAGTAAACAATTAATTAAAATCACATATTTTATGGGCTTACAATATTTCAATCATATATTTCATTAATTTTTATCTAAACTAAACAAGGGCTTAAAAATAAAAATCACAATCCCTTAAAACAATATACACAAAACATTGTACAAGTCACAAATTTCAATTGTTAGATCACAAAACTTGTCATTTCTAGCAACGTAATGGTCTGAACATTCAAACAAAAAACAAAAATATAAGTAGAGTGGTCGAATTGAAATATAAATACAAGTCATTGATCAATATGAAATAAACCTATAGGTTAGTGGCCTTTAGTGATATTTTTCTATAAGTTGACCTTGGTCAGTGTTGAAATGACGGGTTTAACCTTGTAACGGTAATGGGAACAGCGGTCGTTCCATGACATCGTTTACTCCGCCGAGAAGAACGGGTCACGGCGCATATTTATTTATTTTATTTCAGGATACATTAAGAATTACTTTTTTGCTTTTTCAGAAATTATAAAATATATGAAATAATAAAAAGAAAATGATATTATTGCCCCCTTTTGGTTGTAAAGAAAGGAGGAGAAATTATTGCAGCCAAGCCAGCCACCAAACTTTCGCCTTTTTTATTTTAACAATTTTCCATTAGAGAATTGTCACTTACGATCTTTATTTTATAGCAGAGATAAAATAAAAAATAGCCAACCTTCTTTTACCAAAAAAAAAATAAAAATATCCTTTAATTAATGACTTTGTTTATTGTTTAATAGAGTAATGCTACTTGCAGTGAGCACATTTAATGTATCAAATACACACTTGAAATGTGTGTGTCACATAGGGCGACTGTTGCAGTGAGCGACTGCAATTAGCATTATTCTGTTTAATATTGTTGACTTCCATTACGGCTAGAAAATAAATAAAGATGGCGCTATTCACAACCACGGTTTTTATATATACATCCACTTTTAAAATTATAATTATATTTTATTTTAAATTTTATGTAAATTTACCTAAATAGATATATAAAATTAAATAAAAATATATTGTTTTAAATCCATCCACTCATATTTATTTCATTAAATTCTTTTGAACCATTTTATGTATTTTTTTTATAATTTGTGTTTTACTAAAATCCTAATAATCATAAAATATCCTCGTCAACTAAAATCATAAAATCCATAATAGTCAAAAAAGTATCATTTTCAACTGAAATCAAGACAACAATGGAAAATATATCATTATAGGAAATACATACAGACATAGCAATATATGAAGAATAATATGAAAATCGTAAGGATTACGTTTTATCTTTTTTATTATTTTTTGTTTTCTCTCTGGCTTTTTTGAGCGTAATATGTTAGTCGATGCCCCATCTTTAGAGGTTCATAAAATTACTAGATTAAAGACAAGAAACTGTGTATCTATTGAGTGATGATGTAAAATTTGATGCATTTAGGAGAAGCTTATTGGTAATCAACTGCATAACTAATTGAAAAGAAACAAGGGTACTGGACTATAGCAAGCCATTGCTAAATATTGATTTGGGGCTGTTTATCTACGTTTGGCCCGTGTCGGATTATTGGATGAGGAAATTGCACCAAATCAGACTTTTAAAATTCCAATTTCAAATTTCAGAGATAAACTTTATTTATACAAAAATCAGATATTAATTCATCTATTTCATCTTATCCAAACCTAAAACCCTAATTTTATCCTCTTCTTCCACTCCTCTCTCTCTCTCTCTCTCTCTCTCTTCCCCACCTCTCTCTCTACACTTTCCTCCCATCTTTCTCATCCATTACTCTAGGCGTAGCCGCGTACCACTGACAGCACCATCATGTGCCACCACCTCTGCTCTCTCCTATCATCTCCCTCCTCCATCCTCCATTCGCGAAGACAGCACGCCGTGCCACCATCACTCGAAGTGGCCTTTGACAGTCGGTGTACGTGGCTCGAAGCGGCACCACGCTGCTACAACTTTGTGTCGCTGCGTTTGGCACTCACAAGCTACGCCAACTAACGCAATATTTTGTGGTGGTTTCTCCAATTTGCTGTTTTACCAAAGTTTTGGTGTGTGTGTGTGTGTGTTTTTTTTTTTTTTTTTTGTGTGTGTAATCGTTGCGGGTTTTGGGGGTTTTGTTGGTGGAGTGGTGGTTGTGGTGTCGTAGTATTGTATGAGATCCTGGATTCTAGCAGACGGTGGTAGTTGTGGTTGATTGGAGTTGCAAATGAAGGTAGAGGCGTCTTCTTTGCTAGAGTGGAGAAATTTGGTGGTGGTGTCGTGTTGTGGTGGTGTCGATGGTGGTGTTGGTGGTTGTGTTGATGGCGATTGCTGTGGTTGTGGATCAGATGCAGCTATGGTTGTAGTGGTGTGGGGGTGGCCGTAATAATTTTGAGTTTGATTATTTAATGGTGGTTGGATGATAGTCGTGCAGGTGGTTGTTGGTGGCGATGGAAGTGATGACGGTGGTTGTGGCGATGGCGACGGTGGTGGTCGTGGTGCGGTGGTTGTGGGTGGGTAGTGGTGGTAGTCGTGATGTCGGTATTTTTAGATGGTGATTTGTTGCCGGGAGGTGGTGGTGGTGGTTCCGTTGATGGAGGTTCGGTTGTCATCCTGTTGGTGCAGAGGTGATGGTTACAAGTTTTGGTGGTAGTCACAGATTATTTGGACTTTGTGATCATTAAATTCATTAATTTATGACTGATAAACAATATGTGACTAATGAAAAATATAAATTGTGACCAAAAAATAATGTGTGACCTAAAAAATTGTTAATTTGTGATCAATAATTTGACAAATTGTAACTGTTTACTAAGTTGTGAATTATAATATTTGTGATTTGTGACCGTAAAATAAGTTGTGACTTAAAAAAAAAATCTATTTGTGACCAATAAACAAATTGTGACTTATAAAATTTTTGATTTGTGACCGATAAACAAATTGTGAGATATAAAATTTTTGAATTATGATCGTAAAATAATTTGTGACGTTTCAATTTTTTATTTGTGACCGATGAACAAATTGTGACCTATAAAATTTTTGAATTGTGATCATAAAAAAAAATTGTGATTTGTGACCAATTATATAGAATTTGTGACCAAATTATATGGAATTGTGACTTTAATATATTTAGTTAATAAAATCTATGTTTAATTAATTAATTTATAAATAAAATTTAAAAAACTCTGAATTTTGAAATTTTAAACATAATATCTTAAATTTAAAATTAGTAAAACTAAACATCTTATTTATGTAATCTTCCCTTATTGGATCTTTAAACACAATCTGGGTGTCATTTTTGGCTTCGAATTCTAATTAAAGTATATGAACTTTTATCCTTTGTTTCAAATTCATATATAAATTTTAAGAGTATTTCAAAATCATGCATAACCTCAAAGGAGTATTTTTATCGAGTACAAAAATGAATATTTGTCAAAGATAACAGATCAATTCATGTGGCAAATAACACACCTACCGGACATTTAATTTTATTTTGAATATAATATTTTGTCTATAGAATTAATTATTGAATTGTAAGAAGGTTGATGTTAATGTAATGTGAATAAATAATATATAGATTTTTAAAAATTTTAAAATTGTATTAGGGCTACTAGGTGCAAGTAACGTGCAATGCACGTTTGCTTAGTTTATATTTAATATTTTTGTTTAATAATTAATTTGTTATTAATAAAGATGTAATTTATTTTTTTTTTGTTAATTAAGGGCGTGTCTGGACGCCCTGCAAGGAGGAAGGAAAATTGATTATGTTACCATCTTTTTTTTTCAAACTTACAGCCCTACAGTGAGAGAATTGGTCCAAAATTGCGGCTCCCAACGGCATGAATTGTGTTGCCAACGGCTTGATTTCTGGTGAAAAGCAGAAACAGACACCCTATAAATAATTAATGATGTAATGTTTATATAATTGATAAATAATTAGATGTGTGATTTTGATATTGTGATGTAGGTTAGTGAAATTGAAGAAAATAAGCAAAAGTAGACAAATTTCGAGAAAGGGCTAAATTGTAAGGGATCCAAAGTTTGGGGGTTAAAATGTAAATACTTAAAAGTTGTGCCGAATCTCACGATGAAGATTTGAGAGTGCTCGGAGTCAATTGGATAAAGGAAGATGTCAAGGGGATCAAATTTAGTCAAAAGATGATCACAAATCAATTTCCAACCGAAAAGTTATGCTCCGGTATTTTAGTCTCATATTGAGACCTATTTTTGGCATAGGACGTGATCGAATTAGAGAATGATGTCTGAATTAAAGTTGTAGCCAGATGAGTTAGCTTTCCAACGCATTTTGCATCGCCTCAACAAGATATCAGAATACAAAGTTATGATAAAAACACTGAAGGAAGGTGCAGCTGCCTGTTTAAAACAAGAAATTCTGTTACATAGTCCGTTATATTGAGACTTATTTTTGACATATAAAGTGGTCGAATTGGAGAATAATGTCTAAACCAAAGTTGTAAACAAATGAGTTATATTTCCAACGCATTTTGAATTGCCTCAATCGGATATCGGAATACAAAGTTATGATAAAAACACTGAAGGAAGGTGCAACTGCTTGTTTAAAACAAGAAATTCTGTTACATAGTCCGTTATATTGAGACATATTTTTGGCATAGAAAGTGATTGAATTGTAGAATGATGTCTGAATCAAAGTTGTAGTCAGATGAGTTAGCTTCCCAATTCATTTTGAATCGCCTCAATCGGATATCAGAATACAAAGTTATAATAAAAACACTGAAAGAAGGTGTAGCTGCATGTTTAAAATAAGAAATTTTGTTACATAATCCTTTATATTGAGACCTATTTTTGACACAGAAAGTGATCGAATAGGAGAATAATGTCTGAATCAAAGTTATAGCCAGATGAGTTAGCTTTCCAACGCATTTTGAATAGCCTCAATCGGACATCAAAATACAAAGTTATGATAAAAACACTGAAAGAAGGTGCAACTGCCTGTTTAAAACAAAAAATTCGGTTACATAGTCCTTTATATTGAGACATATATTTTGCATAGAAAGTGATCGAATTGGAGAATGATGTCTGAATCAAAGTTGTAGCCAGATGGGTTAGCTTTCCAACGCATTTTGAATCGCCTCAATCGAATATTGGAGTACAAAGTTATGATAAAAACACTGAAGGAAGGTGCAGCTATCTGTTTAAAATAAGAAATTCCGTTACATAATCCGGTAAAACAACAAATTTCGTTAGTTTTTCCGTTAAACCAACAAATTCCGTTAAATATGCACTTTTTATATATAGAAAGATATATTTAGAGTGCAATGAATGCATAAAATTTGTATAGATATATAGTGTTTAAATGAATGAATTCAATAAGGACAATATTGGAATGTGACATGTTGGAATGTGACGTGGATGACAATAGTAATTTTTTAAAAATTTTAATATTTTAATAGGGATGAATATATAAAAATCGTGGATGTAAATAGTTGTACCCATAAATAATCACAAATTAAGTCTTTTTTAATAATTTAAAATTAATTTTAGTATTTGGTCCACTACTTCTACAAAAGAAGAATGAAATAAAATTAGGGTTAATTGCACAAATGGTCACTGAAGTTATAGCAAAATAACAAAATGGTCACTGAAGTTACAAAATTGCACTAATGGTCACTCAACTTACATTCACTTTCAAAAATGGTCATTGAGCAAAATTAAGAGACTTATTTGTTCTAATTGAAAACTGAAATTAACACAATAAGGCCCTTCAAAATTGGAGGGGCTGAAGTGCAATTTCCACTTGGATAAAACACCCAATCCCTTCCCTTCCCTTCCCTCCTCGTCTCTGATCTCCCTTTCCCTCCCCGTCTCTGATCTCCCTCCCCAAAATCAACAACCACCAGCAGTCGCCGTAAGCCACATCACCGACGCCCATGTCCACCACCAATAGACAGCAAGAAGAAAAAAGTGAGGCAGTTTTGACGTCAAATGGCTAAAATTGGGCAGATTTTGATTCAAGAAATTGGAGCAAGTAATGGATCAATCGATTCAATTGAGGAGTTACCCAATATTGTATTGACCTGCTGAAGGTTTTACTGGGTCCAATTTGTAGCAATAACATCACTTTGCCTGTCAATTGGAGGTGGATTCACTGAACTTATACGCCTGCGTGAGGGGCTGGAATGTGGGCCTAAAAATTTTGAATTGCTGCACTATTTGATGATATGAAACCATGGTTGGATGCGCCTTGGAGTGTAGAAGAGGTCGATATGTGTTGGGCGTGATGGGTGTGGTCGGAATAGTGGTTGTCGCCAAGTTTTTTGGCTGCGAACTGTGAGGATTTTGTGGCTATGGAGGTGCATTTGGGGGCGGCGTGAGGTTGGGATTGTGGTTGGGATTTGTTGGGCGGGTGAGGCCGATACCAGTGGTGGTATTACTCGACGGTCTGAGGTGGAAGTCGACGGTGACGGAGATGGGAAGTTCTGCCGGTATTGGTTCATCTTTGATGTTCAGCCCCTCCAATTTTGAAGGGCTTTGTTTTGTTAATTTCAGTTTTCAATTAGAACAAATAAGTTCCTTAATTTTGCTCAGTGACCATTTTTGAAAGTGAGAGTAAGTTGAATGACCGTTTGTGCAATTTTGTAACTTCAGTGACCATTTTGTTATTTTACTGTAACTTTAGTGACCATTTGTGAAATTAACCCAAAAAAATTACAATCTTCATATTAAATCTTCTATCTTTATTTTTTAATAGCTCTATGCATTTTTGATAGAGAAATGCTATTCATCCCCACTGGGGATGCATCCCCAGTTTATGTGGCGTTAATATGACATTAAATGATAGATGGAATTAAATAAGTCATTTAATTTCACCTATCATTTAACCAATCATTTATATCCACATAAATTGGGGATGCATCCTCACTGGGGATGAATAGCATTTTTCTTTTTGATAAGTGGAAACAAAAAAGTAATAGAAATATGAAAAGAAAGAAAAAGTTGGAGATCCAATAAATATTTATCTGAGAACACAGGCCAAGGTGCATGAAGGACCAAACTTTAATTCTCTCTTCCCATGGGGCTCTCTCACTCACATACAGTCTCTCCAAAGGCACGCGAACAGTTCACGCCCCAGACTTGCAACGTGTGACAATAATTATGGATATTTAACCTGCGTCAAGGGCGGATCCAAAAAAATGTTTTAAACGGGACTAATACGTAAAAAAATAAATAAAAATAAAAATAGATTTCAAATCTTAATAAACGGTAGAAGGGTCTATTGTGTGCGAATAAAATATAGTATGGAATAATTGTTGAAATTAAATTGTGTAAAGTTAAATACACTTGGAATGAAGAAATGACTCATCTCAATCACATCATTCATGTATGATCGGGCACACCTACTTGAACCATTCGACTGTCTTGCAAAGATCTTGATTAATTGGAGTGAACGACCTACGTAGGAGCATCATGTCCCGACCATCTTATGAAGTCATCTAATTGGGTGTTTGGCGATTCCTCGGACAACTTGGACACAAGTTGCCTTTCATGTAATGATTACATCGGCTCAAGTCATTTGTGGGCAATGCGTTAAGTCAGACCTAAATATGGGGTGGACCAATTTTTTATCCAATCGAGTCCACGTTAGCCTTAGAAGCTATCTTTGTCACGTCGGAGATGAGAAGGGAAACTCGAACTCAAATCTTAACTCACCCAGTTAGATTTCGCTCTTACTCCTTAATTTTGAATAGTTAAAAGTAATAAACTATAGCCATAATCAAATAATTATTTTATTAATATACTTATAATCAGATCACCCAAATACGAATTTGAGGTAGGTTGCAATAAATTCCAAACAAGAGTATGGCTGCTAGCCCATTATAGTCAATCTCTTTTGCCTCAAAAAAAAAAAAAAAATCAAATATGAAATGGAAAGAAATTAAAGATTAATTCATTATGATCGATAAATGCATAGCCCCATTCTCAAGCTGCCACGCAACGTGACGACAATTTGAGGAAATTATTTTGTCAAAATCAACCAGTTGGAACTTATTTAAAAAAACATGCACATATACCATATATAAAAGATAATTCTGCAAAGAAAAGTTGGAGACAATAGCATCACTCCAACGTAATTTAAGGAAGACATTTTTTTTTAAATATTTTTTTCCTGTTTATGATTTATGTAATTTATATTTGTTTATTGATTTTGTTATGAACAACTAGGTTCAAGCTAACTAGGAAATTTATTTGAATATTATATTGTAAAGTAAAAATAATTCCTTAAGAAAATATTCAATATTAAATCAAAAAAAGATCATAAATTTTGATACTAATGACCTAATGTCCAAGGGATGTATAGTTTATTTTTTTTAATATTAATTCATGATTTAATTTTTCTAAAACTTTTCAACGACACACGATTTTATTAAAATCTGCTAAAACGAGCTAAGCACTACATGCAGTGCCGACAGAGGAGGGAGGTACAACCAGGAAACATGCAAACTTTAAATTCTTCCCAGTGGTGTGGGTGCCGAAATTATGATCTCAATCAGCCAGCGAGAAATTTAAAACTTGTTATTAATAATAAGTGCTTAAAAGCAACCTTTTCAAGTGCTTTCTCCATGACGCATGTCTCCAGAAAAGCAGTTAAAGAAACACTCCAAAATCTCTTTCTCTGTAAATGTTGCACCTAATAACGAACATAACTTTAACAATATTACAAACTTTGGGATAATTATTTTTCCTGTGATTATAAGTAAAAGGATAACTGAGAGAAGATAATTATTTTCAGTTTTAAAGCCCTATTTTTGACGATTTTTATTGAAAATAAAGATTACTCGCCATTTAAGCTTCCATTGGTGCCTCGGAAATGCTCTCTAAGTGAGGTCTCCATATGCCAACACGCCCTCTTCTTCGATCCCTTTGTGTTGATGATACCTTCTCTTTAAGAATATCACTCGAGTATTTATCCGACATGACAACAACGTTGTTGTTCTTCTCAATGGTGACTTGGGACTCTTTCTTTTTCCTCTTTGATGATGATCTTGTTCGAGTTTTTTCAGGCACTGGCATCAGGAAGTAAATCTTCCCTCTTCGAAGTTCTGCATCAGGAGGAACTGCAACAATCTTTGGGCAAATCCCTTCAGCGGTGGGCGATGAGGGTTTCCTCAGTACATGATTTGGATGTAATTTCATGATCTCTTCTGCTTTAATATTGCTGCCACTTATCTCTTCAAGTTGACCATTAGCGTGGACTATTCGAATCACGTCAAGGACGCCACAGGGTAGAATGCAAGATATGCAGCATCTAATGGTGTTCTTCATAGAGAGAGAGAGAGAAGAAGAAGAAGGTTAAACTAGATGATAGACAAATCTCCAAGCAAGATCACGTGGACAGTGGCTTACATTGGAAAGTGAAGGCTCATGGACTTGTTTTTCACAAATGGATCTAGGTTAGTGGATTGCTTTGACTTGTGTGAACTCTAATTGTCTTATTTGCCCACCCAAGATGAACCATGAAAGAATAAGAGAATGTAAAATATAAATAATAGGGGAATTATCACACGAGAGTTTTAAATTATTTAATTTTATGAATATAAAAATTCAGTAAGAAAAATTGTATAAATGCTCCAGACTCCTAGTCTAGAATTGCCGATGTTGTGCCTAGGCCTACGAGACAGGATACGTTGCATACAGTAAAGAAAGAAAAATAAGTGGGCATGCAAGGTCCATACTTGACTTCACATCGCCCTTCACGTGTCCTCAGAGGCGATTGGGCAAAATCCTTGGACACGTCGTCCGAAGTGATTACTACCATGGCTATATGTCGCCTCCTATTGTAGTGTGTTTTCGAGGCGACTGGCATCTTTTGTGATGAGTATCTTTTACAAGCATCGCCTCATTCAAGACGCTATATACGTCAGCAAATTTGATAGTCCTATAGCAAATACGCTCAATCAATTTCCAATTTGCACGCTTATGACCTCTTGTGGTTGCTTTTTAGCTTTTGACCAGGCGCCCATAGACCTATGAATCAGGAATTGCTACATTTGAGCTTGACTACTGTGTCGTTAAGATGAGGCTACGTGCCAAGAATTCAATAGATAATATATCTTTTACATTTGAATAAAAGCTCACGCTTAGTTTCTTCCAAAATTAATGCATTCTTGTAATGCGAACTTGATAATCTTCAATCATTCACTCATATTTTTCATCCATTGTATCTTTTCCACACCAAAATACTTTTTTCACGATTTAACTCGAGCGTATGAGTGTTTGCAACCGTCACACCTTCAACGTGTTGTTCAAGTTTGCAAATAACATACACGTGAACGAAAGTGGAGCCGAAATCTGTCGACATTCGAATCTGGAGGTCAACAACAAATTTTAGATCAACGAGTTTCGTTTGACAATTCTTGCATTAGGGGTGAAAAATCCTCTTGAGAATACTGCAGTTTATCATTAAATATAAAATTTGTATAATAGAATCGAACTAGAAATTTTGGAGTTTTTAAAGTTGCCAAGACCTTGTAAATAAAGAAAGAATCACACTACAATTATAGGAAAAGGGTCAATGCAGGTGGACAGGTGTCCTCCCTTATCTTTTAAAATATTGATTCAATGAATGGTAAATTTTATTTAATCAAAAAACTTTAAGTCTATGTCTAACTATATTAATTAAATCAATAATTTAAGAATGACAAGGATACTAAAAATCTCTTGACAATTGCTCCAAGTACCTCACAATCGATGTACCAAACTAATAAACATGTGTGTTTCGAACTTGGAAAAGAATTCAAAAGTAAATTGATTTCATTAGATAAGATAGTGGGACACGAATAAAGATTGCTATTAAGAGAAAAAGAAGCTTTAGGTTAAAACAGTAATAATTATCCAAACAATGTCTAATCAAAAAAGTGGATCGGACGTTTAGGTCTCCTTTGGTGAGGTTTTCCGAAAATCATTTTTCTCTAAACTTATTTTTTTAACTATTCTCGTATTTGACGATCATTAAAATAATTTTTGAAATAGTGAATTTGGATTTACGTGCAAAATATTGTGAAAATATGTGATTAAAAATGAGTTTGAGAAAAAAAAAATAGTTTTATTTTAACAATGGTTGTCAAACACTATATATTCTCCCAAAAAAGGAAAAATACTTTTCACGTAATTTATTCTCAAAAAATTGACGACAAACAAGTCCTTAATAATTGAGAAAGAGACGTAAGTGGGATACATGTGACGAATGGTGCGAAGGGTCATATCGAGGGTAGGGTCCTTCGCCAAGAATCGCATATAATTGGAAACAATTTGCATACGTGGTCTTCAAATATACTCTTTGGAGCACTTGAATCCCCAATTGAGTTCGTGTATTCGCGAAACTAGGGAGAGAATGGGAGGAGAGGGCAAATGCGGCAGAGTTTAGGAGGGGTATAGGTGGAAGAAGACAATCGAGATGGATTTATTTATTTATTCATTCATTCATTTATTTTCTCTTTTCTTTCGGCTCTTTCCTTTTATCTTTTTTTTTTTTTTTGAAAAAATAAATAAAAATCTTTCTTAATAAATGGAGACTATGGACTAAAATGCTCTTAAAAAATAGGTCATGCAGTTACTTGCATAAAAACTGAAAGTTTGGAAATCTAAAAGTCGATAAAA
The DNA here is from genome assembly GCA_035079005.1 of Fraxinus americana. Taxonomy (NCBI): domain Eukaryota; kingdom Viridiplantae; phylum Streptophyta; class Magnoliopsida; order Lamiales; family Oleaceae; genus Fraxinus; species Fraxinus americana. The sequence continues at coordinate 3,641,328 of CM068713.1, read as the reverse complement.
TTTTATTAGGGACCCAAGTGCTTCAATGAGTACACTTTGGGGACCGAAGTGCAAATCTTTCTGAATCGGAAATTGTGGACTTAATTAGTGGTAAAACCTGAGATTAAAAGTAATTTGGTTGAGACTAATTAACACAAAATTCCACAACCCAATTAAATATTAATTAAAAGTGATTGAAAGACGTGGAATTTCGATGGATGATGGGAATGTGGATGGCTCCAATTATTGTACAAATGAGACATTTGGTAATCATCGATCCAAATAAATAAAGGATAGGAGATACCCTTCGGGGATGGTCGAGTTGGTGGAGTAAATGAACGCGGAAATCAAATGTCACGAATTCGAATCCTCTGTCAACACTTCATCGGTCGAACCCGTTACACCGAGTTTGTCTAATGCGGTTTACATTTCATGTGTGGTTTGTGGGCTACTGCACATGAAGTGGGGTTTACCTAGTGCGCACTCACAGTGGTCGGACATACGCTGACTGGTATCGGTTACGAGTTCCTACGTCAACAAAAATTATAAAGGATAGGAGACTCAAAAAAGGTTCTTACTTTTTTATTTTTCTAAAAAAAAAAGAAAAAAAAATTTAAGAAAACTTTTTATCAAAATATTTCGAAATATTGGTTAGAATTGCACTCGATTGCCTTGTGCAGCCTTACAAGAAAAAATTAATTGCTGTATTTAATGCAAATACCTACTGAAAACTTACAGGTACCTGGACTTTGAATTTATGCCCTGTTTGTTTCTGATTCTCAAATCAATTTTCAAATCAATTCTCATTTTCAACCACACATTTTTCAATAAAATAATATTTTACATCACATCAATACTTTTTTCTTCTTTTTCAACCACACATTTCCCATCATATCACTATTCAAAATCAATTCTTCCCCCAAAAATCCCTACCAAACAGGCTCTATATAAATAACTTTTATTCAATTAAATAATGGCAAAATTAGGGTTGAACTTCTCAAGCTTTCACGTCATAACCTTCAAAAATGATGATCCAAACCCCCAACTTAATTAAATATATGAATTTGAATCTCCACGTGAACTTAACCATCAATGTCGATATTAAAATCGCATGTGACTTTCACGTGATTCAAACAAAATTAGCTAATCATTTAACATTTCTCTCAAATTCAACTTAAAAACTTATGAAATTTTTAAGCTCTATATTGCTAATTTTAGTTGAAAAGCCATGAGTACGGAAAATTCTTGACAGAATTCCTATCGATGCTGAAGTGGTCGCAGATGATTGGATTTTTTTTTCTCTTTTCATCTTTCAATCAATTCCCGTCATGTGTTGTCTGTTAAACTTTTTTATCAAAATTTTCTTTATTTGTAACGTGATTGATTTTAGTTACACTGATGATGTGTTTGATAGATATTATTGAGGAAATAATATATTTTAAATAATGATATGATGAGAAATATGTGATTATTGATATGATGAAAAATATTATTTTATTGAAAAATGTGTGGTTGAAAATGAATTTTAAAATATGTATTTATAAAAAATGTGTGCCAAACATGGCTGAATCTAAATTCATATAATTATATAGATTGGGGTGAACCACCTCACCATTGAAGACTCTACGACCACAACATATCGGAGGTTGAAAAGTCCAACGCTGGACAGCTATAGATGATTGTCTCTTCATATACTAGGAAGGTTACAATAACGTCATCAAAATTCACATGCATGCACCTAAGAGTACGAACTCAAATTCCCTCGTTTAACGACACTCTCTTGCGTATCGATGCTTCAACAGTGAGCTAATAGCAGCACGTAAGTCATGCAAAAAGCCTAGCACTTTGGGAACACTTCACCGCGTAGAGATGTCAATGCGCCGAGTCGGCTCGTGGTTCGTCAATGGGAAAAAATAAAAAATAAGGTGTTTAAGTTTCTAAATTCAAAAATTAGGTTTATAGTTTAAAAATTCAAAAATCAGGTTTTATTTTTATTTTTATTAAATGAAGATAATAAAGTCACAATTTTGTGATTAATGGTCACATATTCATAGTTATAAGTCACGAATTTATTTACTGGTCACATATCATCAAATTTTTTGGTAACAAATTATTTTGAGATCACAGATCCAAAAATTTGTACGTCACAGATTATTTTGAGGTCACAGATTTTTAAATTAGTTAGTTACAAATTATTTTTGAGTCACATTTGTTGGTCACAGATTATTTTTCAGTCACATTGTCAAAATTTTTAGGTCACAGATTAAATATTTAGTCACAAATAACCAAATACTTGGTCACACACCACCAACAATAACCACCAACGTCGCCGTCCCCGCCACAAAATCGCCACCACCACACGACCACCACCGCCACCATAGATCCACCAACAATAACCACCAATGCACAGCACACCACTCAATAGCAAAAAAAAAAAAAAAAAGACAACAATCCAACCACTAACAGATCTGCCGCTGCCACCTCCACAACACACACCTACAGCACCACCACTGCACCACTAGAGAACTCAGAAGAAGAAAAAAAAATAGAAGGCAGTTAAATCGCTGCTCCCAACAGCAGAATCTCTGCTGCTGGGAACCCAGCAGCGATTTCGTTGAGCAGCAGCGAAATCGCTGCTGGGGACAACAGCGATTATCTGCTGAGGGGGGAGGGAGGAAAGGAGGCGGAGGCGGAGGCGCGGCGGCGATGAGGAAGAGGTAGAGGCGATGAGGAAGAGGTTAGAGAGGGAGACGAGAATGAAGAGGAGGAATAGAATAGAAATGATTTAGGTTTTGTTTGGGATTAGGGTTATGTTTTAATATATTACTCGATTTTTGATTAAACAAACTTTGCACCTGATTTTTAAAAAGTAAACTTTAAACCCCTGATTTTTTATAATTTCCCATCGTCAATTTTTTTTGTATTTTTAGCTTTCTTAGCCCTTTTTTTTTAGTGTTTTTTTTTTCACGAGCAGGCTCGCGGGCTCGTACCCACACTGCTCGTGAAAAAACGAGCCGACCCGGGCTCGACTCACCTAGCGAGCCCGCCGCTCGGCTCGTGCTCATCTTTTGACAAGCCCGAGTGGCTCGTGGCTAGGTGGCAACAAGCTGAGCTCACGAAAGAAGGAAAATTTATTGATGTGATGGAAAATATTATTTTATTGAAGAATATGTGGTTGAAAATGAGTAGAATAATGAGAATGAAAAAAATAATGTGACTCAAACAATGACTTACGATCTGAAATTCCATTTTAAAATATCAACCTTATTAAGAGAAGCAGCTCAAACTCTTATAAATTGATTTATATTTTCATCTTTATTCGATACAAAATTTTATCCCTTAACATGCCATCTCGATGTAAAATTTTATCCCTTAACATGTCATCTAAAGATGGTGGCTCGTTTGAGCAGACCAATCTTAAAATCCGTGTACTCAATTTTTTTTTAGTTTATCGGATCGAATTGCTCGTTGAAACTTAACCAAACAGCATTATCCATTTCTAATTCCTAATTCTCATATTCGATACCATGTTAAAATTTGTGATTCTATCTTAAAAGGTCAATATGATTAAGAAGAATAGCTCGCTCTTATAAATTGATCTATATTTTCATTTTTATTCTACGTGTGATTTTATCCCATAACACTTCACATATTCAACCTGCAGGTTTCTCTCTAGATTTTCAATACAAGATGAACGCTCAAGTTGAGGATAAGTTTGCAATCTTTTTTGAGAAATGGATGTGTCAACTTGAATAGTTCTTCAAATCCTTCGTTTAGTATCCAAAAAGCCTAATAAGGAAGCCGAAGATCATGGGGATTTAGTGAAAAAGTCACAGCACATTATAAAGATTACTACACTGCAAAATGGGATGCAGCAAGTGAAGATTTTTTAGCATTTTTCGCCCCAGTTTGGTTGAGTCCACTCGAGAATGCCTATAATTGGATCACTGGTTGGAAGCCTTCAATGGCTTTTCAAGTCATTGACTCGCTCACAAAAACTCACACACCTGGTGCAAGTCTAGCAGGTATGACTGATGAATAGATGAAAAAAAAATGAAGCTTTGAGTGAGAAGATCAAAGAGGACGAGAACGTGGTGAGGAGAGAAATGGAGCGGCAGCAGATGACAGTGGCAGACAGGAGAATGGTAGAGTTAGCCATGCTAGAGAGCCGAGTTATTAACAGTGGTGACTTAGCAATGACTCAGGATAATGAGTTAGTGGAATAGGCATTGACAGGCTTACTTTCTGGTTTAGAAGAAGTAGTGAAAATGGCTGATTGTGCAAGGTTGAAGACGCTCAATGGTGTGTTGGATGTACTAACTCCAATACAAAGAGTGAAATTCTTGACTGTTATCAATGCTTCAGATTCTTATGAGAAAATGAGAGAATATAAACAGCTGCAATATCAATGAAGATTTTGTAGAACAAAAATTTTCATTATAATAATATATGGTTGGGGGGTGGGGGGTTATGTTTTTAGCTTCCAATAAGTATAATAAGGACATGTTTGGCATACTTTTAAAAATTTTAAAATTACTTCTAAAAATAAAAAGTTAATTGTGTTTGGATCATTTTTTGTTTGACGAGAAATTTTTAGAAGAAGTTGTGCTAAAAGAACTTTCTCATAATCTCTTATATAAGAAGCAAAAATCCTGTATGCTTATATATTACCTTGACAATGACATATTCAAATAATAAAAAGTTGGCTGATCTTTCCAATTTTTTTTTTTTTCTAACAGAAATATAGAAATTGCACGAGTTACAAAATTTGGCAATTCCTCCTGCCAAGGCACTCAAAGCGTTCTGCTGCTTCTGATGAAATCAGTAAAATTCAATGGCATTTACAGCACCCAAAGAAGAAAAGGAAAGGAAACTAACAAAGACCGGCATTTGCCACACGATACAACTCAAAGTCCAACATTGTTTTTCACATCCCAATTCGCAATCACAGAAATACATTATTGGTATTTGATCGTAGCACACTTGGTTTTGAGGTGACAAAAAAATGTAAAAGAATGAAATAATATATGAAAGAAAAGAAAATCGTTCGTTGTTAAATGAAGTTTTGGGCATTTTGTCGGATGGTAAAGTATTCCGTTGAAAGTAAAATGAAGTTTTGGGCATTTTGTTGGATGGTAGAGTATTCAGTTGAAAGTAAAATGATGATGTTAAATGAAGTTTTGGGCATTTTGTTGGATGGTAGAGTATTCAGTTGAAAGCAAAATGATGATATATATACTTAATGTGCGTACATTGTAGAGAAGGTGACGAATTAAGCTGCCTCTGCTGATAAGATCTCAAGTTCAGCCCACCAGAGGGGAGAAAGTCTTGGAGTCGCAGCTTCCGGTGATATATCGATGACTTCCCTCAATTTTTGAATGATTTCATTGATCGAAGGTCTCTGTCGAGCGTATTGTTGAATGCAACCTCGAATTACCTCACAGATAATATCTAGCTCGTTATTTTTGAAGGATTTCAAAGTTGGATCGATCAAGGAGTCGACGCTGCTCACATCATTCAAGTATTCAGCTGCCTGGTACAAGTCGAAAAATAACCTTGGTTATATAACAAAATATACCTAATCCAAATACGAGAAAATCAATAGAACACTCCATGGACGTATTACCCAATTTAAGCTAGGTCCGTGTTCTTTCGAAGAGAGTAGCTTTCCAGAAATTATTTCGAGCAACAAGATTCCGAAGCTGTAAATATTTGTATCAAGATCAGCTAGTGGTGGAAGTTCAGAATTCTCTGAATCAGTTTCTCCCAAGCTCTTCGACTTGGCCACGAGTTCTGCCCAGAAACCAACCTCTCCAATCTGTGAAAGAGTACCGATTTTCTCATTAAAACAAAATAAACCTTTATGTATAATATGCATGTAGATACAAATGTTAAGAATATTGCATCGACATTCATGAAGTGACATCTCATACTTTAGCAGCATAATCATCTGTCAAAAATATATCTTTAGAAGTCAAGTTGGAATGTGCCACCGGTGGATTCAGATAATGCATGTATTGAAGGCAGTAAGATGTCCCCATTATGATCCTCATCCTTGCGTTCCAGTCGAGATGCTCAACTTCATCAACTGAAACCAAAATGAAACATTTTATCTAGTAGAAAAGCAACAAATTCTCATAAATAAATGACTGGCATGAGAATTCGCATGACAAACAAAATTACCATGCAGGTGCTCGAAAAGAGAGCCATTTGGAGCATACTCAAAAACCATCATCCTAATAAAAGGTACATCCTCCTCGCAGTATCCAATAAGATTAACATAATTCTTGTGGTTCACTCTGGACAAAGTGTCAATCTATTGAAGTGACAAAAGGAAAATCAGTAAGTGATCTATGATTAACCTTCCAGTCCAAACATTATTGACTAACCTTCTTCCGATAAGCCAATTCCGAACGTTTTGACCAGTCCTTTAAAGAAGTTATAGTGGTTGAGAAAACAGCAATTTCTACTCCACTGGATAAAGTGCCCTTGAATACAGTGGCCACATCATCATATGTAGTAATGATATTGCTGAAATCCTCGCATGCTGTTTCTAGCTCAGTTCGGTTCAATTTAGGGACCCCTGCAAATTAAAGCATGTAGTTTTGAGGCCATATTTTCCATACAGTCAGATGTATATATTTCTAATAATTAAAAAGAAACCAGGCAGTAGTTGCATAGTTACTTACATGATCTAGGATAATTTGAGAAATCATTTAACATTTTAAGCATACCAGTAGCAACTATTGAGTGCTTCATACAGATTCCAACATCATGAACATGCTTTGGGGCATCATTCAGCCAAAGACTACTGAAGCCACTATAACAAGATGTATGCAAAAATATTTTGGACCAATCTTCGAAAATGATGTTAAAAAAATTTAGCAGTGAGGAAATAATCAGGTAATGTTTTGAATAGTTCTAAAAAGAAGTAACATTTGGCACCTCTGGTGATATTCAATTCAAGAAAGAATTTAGAAAAGAGAAAAGTACAAATTCTATTTGCGGAGACAACGTGACTTTGAGATTCTTTTCATTGTAATAAGTTTCTCTAGGAGTTGATTCCCATGACCCCTTTTCCTTTTGCATTTGTTGTATTTGTGCTTTCCCATGCAAAAATGACTTGTTATTGGGCTTATGGGTACATGTTTGATAGGTTCTATATTCATATTTGATTACAAATACAAAATTAATGGGCATCAAAATAAAAATTTCAGCAGGTGAAACATGCTTGAAATATTTTCAATGTACTTAAGTCTAATTGGACTTGACAAATCAAAAGAACATGATCATAATCAAATTGTCCTAGTTAAGGTGACAATTATGATAGGAGCCTTAAATTTCTAGATCCATGTTGAAAATATACCTGTAATAAGTGCTTTCTGCAACTGCCCACTCAATCCAGTCTTCCAAGGAGTTATTGTTCTTGCTGCTCTGCTTCTGCAGATGATAAACATGGCTGCAGCAGCAAAGAACAAGAAAATTCCAATAGAAATCCCAACTATATACTTCCAAGAAGCTCCAGATTTTCTACCAGTCGAAGACTGCTTATCAGTTGGTTGATTAACAGCATCAGAGGAATTTCCAGCAGGATAAGTCATGTTATTAGACTCCTGTTGTGGAGGTGAAGCAGGCAAAGATGCCAGAGGAGGATTTAGTTCCTTCCTATTTGGTACGGCAGGAAACGATCCACTACCTCTGGTGCTTGGAAGGGCATACACCTGATCTGATGGTGGCCTGACATTGGCATAAAAAGCAGCAAGGTTACTTGATTGTTCAACTAGTCTACGACGTGCATTGTTCACTAGATCCTCTGCATTCTGGATGACACCTGTCTTGGATGAACCTTGAAAACGTAAAAGACAACATTATTTCAAGACTTGCCAATATGTCATAATTAATTCAAGAACCAAGAGATTATTACTCACTTGGTAGGTTGCTACAGCAATCACCACCATGATTGTGCAAGGGTTCACCTCCAAATTTGAACCTTGATTCATGTTAATCAAATACAATATATTCAGGAAGAAGACGATACACAAGTTAACCTTCAAAAATGAAAACACAAATTTACGTAGAGTGGGAACAGATTGAGGTAACTAGTTAGGGTCCCTTTAATTGGTATCAAAAAGGACTCTGGTTTTCTTAATAGTTTCAAACCACTCTGCTAGAAGCTACTCAAAAAAGACATCAAATTACCATAGAAAAAAAAATTGAGAGAAAACCAAGGAATGTTTTTATGATGGAAATTGTCGTCTGAAAATTAAATATGGCACACACATATCTTACCAGTGCCCAAGTTTTCTATTTACGCATCCGCTGGCAACATCAGCTGTAAGGTTCTCATCAAACCACAAATCAGTTAGCGAACTGAGTTTTCCAATCTCCAAGGGAATGCTTCCTTCAAATATATTATTACAGAGCAACCTAGAGAAAAATAGATTTTAGCTAGGTTGATAATATAAATCTTATACTAAACCATTAGCAGATGAAAACTCACAGGCGTTTCAGTGAATGCAGCCCTCCGAATTCTACAGGAATAATTCCACTCAGATTATTATCCCTCAAGTCCAACACTTCTAGTGTTGTAAGCAGTCCAAACTGTTGAGGAATTATGCCAAAAAAATGATTCTTGGAGAGGTCACTGATGACACGATAAAAAGATGTTAATCAGGGACGTCGTAAGATCAAAAAGATGAGAAGAATGAAAAAGTTTAAAAGAAAAGTCTAGAACAGACGTTGGGATATTATAATGGCTAAAAATGAGGTCCTGATACTAAGAATCCTCAAAGTTTAAGTCCCGGGAATTGTAATCTATTTGTTTTGTGACATTGGTATTTACCCCTGCTTTTTTTGGGATATTATAATAATTGTGCTTGTTTGGGTTTCATTATAATCTCCTATAATTAAAAAGTCAAAATCAAGCATTAATTCAAACCACACATTCATAACTACCACCAACTCATTATCCACCCATTTCGCGGAACCGATTACTCCTCTTCATTGTAATCACATTACAATTTTTCCCAAACAAGCATATGTCAACAATTGTTGACACTGATAGAAATCTGCAGCTATAATGAAAATATCAATCAAGTGTCATCAGAAACTTCAATTCTTAGACAAGAAGTAGCATGGGATTTGTTACAGGCATAAACAATGTTTTGACAAAGAGAGCATCACGTACCTATGCCCTCATAACATGATTTCTTTGAATAAAATTGGTTGGTTTTCAAAAGAGTAACACAGAAACACTAGATTGCCCATAAATTAATATGACAGCTTTGGAGACGAGCAATGTCAAAAATTTTAAGTGTTATTTCAAAGAGCAAGAAAAGATGTTCCAGGGGACTATTATTCAAGTAAAATGATTGCCATATGACCAGCTATATAGGGTATATTTGGCCTATTTATTTAGCCAAAAAATGATAATTTGATGATCCATCTACAGAAAAAATTCACCAGAATCGAGATTCACAGACAATTCTTTTCTTTCCCCTTTTTCTTTCAATTAAAAATAGACAAACGTAACACAGTTAGGACATGAAAACAATGAAACTATATGGTGAATAATTAGCCAAGCGCTCTATTTAAGTTTGTTTTCGCAGAATCATAAATAAGGGCGGTATTATCTAATGCTTATATTGAGTTAGCTGTTATTCAAGTCGTTGCAAAACAAGTCAAACTTATAGGAGATATTATGTGTTATGAATCAGGTATTTACTACTTTCCCAATGATAGCAGGGAATCACAAGCAGAAAACTTGCAATTTTAACAACAGACCGAGCTGAAACAAATTTGGTACTCACAGAAATCGTAAATGAGAGAGATTTCCAAGCTCTGGTGCCAATACTCCTTCCAGGTAGCATCCATTGAGATCCCTATACAAAGATTAAAAATTTATAAATCTGGAATATAACTTTTTGTACATCAAAGTAATAATGTTATCAACAGCATTGGGTATTTAAGAACCACCAAGGACCAGGAAAATTAGAAGTACAAGCCCCCTAGTGACCAAGAAAATAAGAACGGGCCCTCTACTGACTAAGAAAATAAGAACTAAGCCTCTACCAACCGAGAAATAAGAACAACGAGCCCTCTACTGACTAAGAAAATAAGGAAAAACAAGCCCTTCTGCACTAGATTATCAATATGGTGTTGAAGGTTGTTGTCCGTCTTTTTCTGTTTCTGTTTCTGTTTCTTTTTCTTTTTCTTTTTCTTGTTTGTGGGGAGAGGGTCGAAGCTAGTTTCCACTAGTTCAAGGGACAAGTGAATCAAGATGTCATCAACTCAGATAGGCAACAAAAGTTCTTCGATATAACTAACTCTACATAGTAATGTAGAACAAACAATAGGCACTTACAGCATTTGCACTTTACCGTCCAGACAATGAACACCAGACCACGCGCACGCGTTGGGGTCATTAGGATTCCAATTAGCTAAAGCTCCATATGGATCAGACTCGACCCTTGCTCGGAATTCCAACAATGCTAATCCTGCATTTCCATTTGTATCACTGTCAACAATGACAAAACACGCTCCATACTTCAAATTTCACACTCAGGGGGAATAATTATTAAAGTCAAATAATCCATTATTACCTTCAGAATTGAGCGACAAACACCCATGAATTTGCAAAACGATAATCAAGAGAGGGAGACATGATAACTGGATTCCATAAGTGGTCCAGCTAACCCCCATAGCTTGTCCAAAAGTCGCACCGATGGAGGTAATTACAGTTTCTACCAACAGCTAGAATTCTTTACAATGTGATAAACAAAATCGTTAGCTTCCTAGTGCAAAATTAACCTAGGAGCAATTATAAATTACTCGGAAACAAAACCAATCAGGCAACCAGACGACAAAATTTTAATCTTACAAAACCAAGACTATGCCCAATCTATATAGCAAAGAAAAGAATCTGTATCAACCCTCTTGAACATATTGACAGAATTGGGGTCTCTCATTCTCAACAATATTTAAATTTAGGAATATAACAGCTCTGGTTTCACCAACAATTGCATAACCTGGTTCGGCGAATTATCCCCAAGATTCAAATTTTAGCTGAAAATGCAGAAAAGGTGCCAAAGTTAACAATTGTGACTCCTCTAAATGACAGAAAAACAAGCGCAATTCGCAAGCCAAAACAGAATCATAACATAAAAGAATAACCATAGGAACAAGCAACATAAAGAAAAAGCAAAAGGACACAATATGTAAAAAATTACCATAAAGGACGCATAAAAGAGCAGTCAATGATGGTAAAAATAAATTCTTTAGCGATTTGAAATCCTTTTCCAAAACAATGTAGAGGGCAGAAAAAGGTGGCCGATGAATATTGTAGTTGACACTCAATTATGATAGCTTCAAAGAAAAATTATAGATATAAAATAATTGATAAAAAATGAAAATTTCGGGTTTGTTTGTGATTTTATTTATTTATTTATTCTTGACTGCCCTTTTCAGGATGATCTGAGAGGATGAAACTCTCTTTGACCATCTTTTCTCTGAAAGAAGGGGAAAGGAAACAAATTTCTCTCTCCAAAACACATTGCTTCTTTAACTCTCTCTCTCTCTCTCTCTCTCTCTCTACACCCATCAAACCACAGACACCCTTCAACCCTCAAAAAATGAAATAGAAAATTCTCTCATTTTCCCCAAGTTTTTTATTTGTTAATGATTTTTGATGTCATATGTTAATGGGTTAAGAATTCTCAACATGTGAGAAGGTTTAACATAAGTTTAATGTCTTTATAAGTCGATCGATTAATTTACTTTTATTGTGGTCTGTCATTTGTTAACACTATGTTTTCGTATAATGACCCATTCAATCGTTTTTTTGGATGATTAGACGAGTTTATACTCGAGCAACTTTAACATTTCGCTAGTCTAGATTGTTAAATAATATTTATTTATTACACCATTTTGCCTAAAATGTCATAATTAGGTAGGTTAATCACCGGCGGATTCCTTATGGGTGGTGGTGAGGGGGCCCACACTATAAAGATTGAGTGGGTTCCACACTCTTCGCTTTATTTGCGTGCCTGCCTCAAACTCAAAATGCTCATCTCAATAAAGTCAATAAGGAAATTTTGCACTTTCGTCCTCAACTTTGTGAAACGTAATAAATTTATCTTCAGTTTTTTTTTAACATAATTCATCCCAATATTTCACTTACATTGCAAAACTTGTCATTTCCCTCATTTTGGTCATTAAATAACGAATTTGTCCTCTTTAAATAAACAAAAAAAAAAAAAAATTGTAAAAATAGTCCCGTAATCCTCGTTAACACCGAACCCACTCCATCTTTATCCACCCCACTCCCACACCAAAGCCAAACATTTCCCTTTTAACAAATAATATAAAACGAAGTTGAAATTGCTTAGTTGTTTCTGGATTGAAATGAGCCTCAAATGTCACAATTAATTAATTTATCATAAAACTCAGAGGTACTATTGTCTTATTTGGAGCATGAACAACGAAAGAGACATCTTAGTATTCTTCAAAAAGCCTGTCGAGTATTCTAATAATAAGACCTTCACAGGAATAAGAAAGTTAATGAGAACGAGCTTATCGATTTTGATATTCACTACTTGGAGGGATCCCGTTATAATAGTATTAGAGCATTTGGTGATGGATGGCTCTTAAGTTGGACGATTCGACCACGAGAAGGTTTGACATATATTGTAGCCAACCGTGCATCCTGAGGTTTTAAAATAAGCGATAAACGAAGTGATATTAGATGAGAGTAAATTCACAATTGCAGTAAGAATCAATTGGTCTAATCCAAAGTGCAAATGTGGTATTGGAGGAGATGAGACCGTCATTTTTCATGATGGCTGATGTAAAAGGATAATATCAATAAATCGTAGTCCATAAGGATAATATCAATAAATCGTAGTCCATAAGGTCGTAAACAATTAGAAGGGTATGAAGTTGAAGGTGCCAAAAGGGATTGTTAGTAACTTTTAGCTTGAGAGAAGCTTAAGCCGAGATATGCTCTTTTCTTAGCTCATTTTTTTCCTTTAGGAAAACCTTTTGTAAATTATAATTATGAATCTGAGTTGAAGTTATAAATTCCATCAAATGGAATATATAAATAAAAATGAGATTCGACCATACACCCTCCTATACGAGCACGTGCGTCTAACTTAAAAGCCTGTCCGGCGCTGCTTTTTCAAGCCAAAAAATTGATTTTGTAGCCGTTGCACGTCCTTTTCTGCCGTAATGTTTGACCATTATACTCACATGTGGGACCCAACTTACTATCTAACGGTACAAAAATTGCTTTGCAAAGCAATACCAGACAGGCTTTAAATATGTGATTGAAATTAATGTTTAACTTCGACTAACTTTATAAATGTCCAAGGAATGGAGGTTAAATCCTGCTCCTAAAATTAAGCTAGCCACAATCTTTCAAGTAGCCACAACAAAAACAAGATCCTTGAACGGGTCGCAATTGACCTCTAAAACCCCCTTCACCTTACCGGGGAAGGAAAGGGAAAAGCAAAAGCACACCCTATTATTGTATCAGCAAACAGACAAGTATCTTCTTTACAACTATCAACAGGAATATCCGCAACGTACGACTCAATCACCACTGTCTTGTCCCCAGCACCGCCACTTTTCTCTTCTGTATCATCCTCATGCGAAGTAGTGGTAGACTGATAATTCACAAGCTTATGATCCCCTCCAATTATAGTAAACACCATAACATGCGAAGCATCATCAAGAAAATCCAGCTCCACGCTGTTTCCGGCAGGAGGCCGGAGACAACCGTGATCTCAAGTACACTTCCGGCGCCGCCACGTCCAGCAATCATGTTGCAGGTCTTGATGAACTGCTTGTGGGTTGTCGAATTCCCGAACCAAAGACCAAACCAGAGATAGTGGGGCGTCTATCATTTGAATTACAGAGGAAATGCACTGGTTTGGGGGAGAGAGGGTGGGTGTGGAATTGGCCGGTCATCTCTTCTCCAGTGAGTGAGGCAGGTTCGGAAGCTTTTACTAGCTCGGTTTGTTTTGCATTTGAATATATAGTATCATAATTTTGAGGGTGAAAAGGAGGCTAATAGCTACATAGCCGCCATGGCTGAAAAAGAGACCACCTTAAAAATCGAACATGTATTCCTAGGATTGGCTGTTATTTCGTCTTCAGCCTTTATCTCCTACGCCGTTTGCTAAGAGCCTACATTTGAATCGATATATTAAAGCAGAAATGAATACACAGACACAGTAGATATCAAAATTATAAATACAAATTCATTGGAAAGCCACATGTGAAATGGTTTGCTCTTTAATTTCCACGTGTCTGCTGAAAAACATGTTATTGCTTGGAAGTGTTGACTTTAATCTACAAAATTGAAATTAGAAGTAGAATTAAGCTGAATTTTCAGAAAAAAAATTTGCCAATTTGATTGATCCAAACTCACATGCACGTGAGACCTACGTGAATAAAAAATGGCAAAAGATCTCCCGCCTATCCCTCCTATTGTGAGTGTGCTGTTAGCATTTATGTCAAACCCTCCCTGACAACATAGCATGATTATTAGAAGTATGTTATAGAGATTTAAGTTTTAAAATATTATTCTTGATTAAACAATGTAAGTATTTACATTAGAACAGCAACCCATAATCGGGTTTTGACAAATAAAATTCATGAATTCTTGTAATTTTAGATCGTGTATTCATACAAGAAAAATGCTAGGTGTACATAATAAATGTACATAATGATTGACACAATGTGATGTGGCACTCATCCTGTCGTTGATGTATAAATGTCATATTTGAATTAAAGGTTTGAATGAATGCCACATGTAATTATGTAGACCATTATGTAGAAAATTATGTACTTGTAGCATCACTCTTCATACAAATGGATGGAAAACTATAGACGCAATTTTCTGAAAATCATTTGGGTGGATAAGTCATGAAACTTTAAGTCGAGATTAAAGTTTGACTATTTAAGTTTATTAAACCAAACCCTCCAAACATATTGAATTATACTCGGATGGTAGGAATTAAAATTCAAATTATAATTTAAGGCAAAGTCAAATCATTAATTTTAATCAGATATTTTATGAGACTCACAATCACAAATTTAATCAACTTTTATCAAAATCTACTCAAAATTTGATTTTAATTCTCACCAAACATGGACTATATATTAAGAAACACCAGTTGGGTGGAAGTTTTGTGATTATTTCTTGAGCCAGCCTTCGACTTGTTCATATTTTAGTATCTTTAACCTACTAAGACCCCGTTTGACAATTATTATTTGAATTTTTTTCTACACTCATTTTCAATAATAGATTCACATAATAAAATATTTTATACATAAACTCAAAAAAAAAAAAAAATTCTACTTTTTGACCACACATTCTCCTAAGTATCACTATTTAAAATTTTATTTTTTTAAAATAATGGTTGTGAAACGATATATCTAGGCACACGCTCTTTTGAATATCTAGTTATTAAGCTTGTTCACTAAGATGAGTTCAAGATTGGATTATGCTGTTTGTACACTCCCTCCTTATTCTACCTTATTCTATGCGCCTTTTTTTGTAACGACCCGATCGTGTGGCGCAGTCGTTATCATATCATATTTACTGTCCGCTTTGAAAAAGTCTAGGCCCATCATACCCCTCACGGATTTCTGAAGCGTCCCCCAGGATTCGAACCCAAAACCTCCATATATGGAAGACTTAAGTTGAATTCTGGTACCAACTAGACAAGATGACATTTGTTGCATTGTCAAAAACGATTGGTTGATTTTTATTTATTTTAATTGTCCAATTAAATGATACCATATGACAGAGTGCAAGAGATGATCTACACCCAACATGATTGATGAAGATTTCACTCTCAAAACTCAAATTAGTCCTTGTTTGATCCTCGTTATTTTCAAAATACATTTTTTTTCTCTTTTCTTTTCAATTAAACATTTTTCAGTGAAATAATATTGCAATGAAACCTAAAATTTTTCCTTATTTTTTAATCACACATTCTCCATCAATAAACTATTTCAAAATGAATACTTCAATAAAAATGGGACTCAAAAGGGCTCTTAGTTTATCTACTCACCACCTTAAATGCGACGGACATGAATGTTGACGCTACGAACGTAACTTCAACGTGAATAATTTAATTCATAAATATAATTTGGGAAAACTGTCCCGACAAAATTGGAAAATGACAATAGGAAACCGATTATTACGGTCGTTACGGGGTCCATTTATATTCGCATAATTGATACCCATGTCCGTATACTAAATACTAGAGATTATCAGACACATCACTAACTAAATATAAAACTCCATAGTAACCACAACTATTGTTGTAGGGCCAAAAATAAAAATGTTGTTTGTGGCTAAAGCAACTTACACATTATTAATGATTATCAATGAAGCAGACGTTTAAAGGTAAGCCATATAACGTATAAAATAATAAATCATGTGATAATTAAAGTGAATTGTCGTTTTCTAAGCACAATATTTAAATGCCAATAATTGCAGATGATCATGAGGTACAAACCATTTGTCAATTCCCACCAAGAATTAGAAACCCAATTTTGACTTCTTCAAGGGACACTTGCACGGTAAAAAGAAAAGGACAGAAAAGCGAAAATGGAAATTGAGCTAGCCAAATTTGACGAGAAAGAAGAGAAAAGGAAAATAGCCAATGCCGTATGGGCCGTGGCAGTGCATAAATGCAAGCAGAAGTACCCAGAAGTCTCCTCCACCTACCCTCCTAATCACATGCATGAAAGCCACGAAAATAGTATTCAGCTAAGCAAATTTTTGCAAAGAGGTAAAAGTTATCGGCTTGCTTTGGATTGGAGAAAATCCTAATGGCTCACAATCCATTGCTTGAACAAAAATGTAAATGTTCCCTTTAAGGTTGGGAGATGAATGAAGTTGTCCAAGGAAAGAGAAAGAGCGCAAAACTAGAAAGTTAACGATTCCAATCCTGGACAGAAGAATATATCCACCCAATTGGATAGAATTACTCAATTATTGTCTGTGTCCAGTTGGTGTCGATTGGGATCAGGGTTCATAACTTGCACAAACTTGTTAATCAAATCAAAGGCCCAAAAAAATAATGATCCCAGATGAATTAAGAACAAAAAAAAAAAAAAAAGAGAGAACGCAGATATAAAGAAATACATAAGAAGACAGACTCGTTCATGGACATTTTCCTCCTCATCACAAGCACCAACTTAGTTAACAAAACACTATCAAAAGTATGATGAAACCATTAATGGTGGAATCCATATTCTGTGATTCGGGGATCTAGCTCTCTCCCTTGAATCAGTTGTGAAAAATTTTCAAACCCGAGAATATATTCTCTTAACTCCTACATTTGATATGATCTTCCAAATAAAACGTATCAAATGCAGGCGTTAGAGGAGAATCATATCAACCATCATAGATAATGCATAAACCAATTTGCCCGTTGGTATACATCTCAGTTCTAAATGTTAGCCCAACCAATCTTGGATTTATAGCCTTTGTTGAAGTTGTTACCCTCTATCTCATGCTGATAAGCTTGATATTCTACAGCTGCTAAAAGCCAAGTCCCAACATAGTATACACAACCTAGTAAATGCATGACTCTTCTTTAAAGGACATACTTTGTCAAGACTTTTTTTTTCGAATGAATTATGATAAAGGTACCTCCTGTATTGAAACACAGCGTAGGAAGTCTGAAGTTTGACAATCTATATAATTTATAATTTGACAACTGCACATACATTATAAGTCTTCACAGATATAGTATATATAAACATATAGACGTAGAAATCTACTAAATATCTTTTATAGCATCTGCATTTTGCGACAGATGGACAGTTAATTAGTAGCAGTCAAGAAGAAGGCACTTTTATTTCTTCTTTTTTGTCACAAATAACTCGAGAAATGCAAGTCACTCGAAGGAGAAAACATTAGCATAGCTGTGTATTTCATTATTTAGATAGTTTTACATGACCTACTAAAAGTCTAAACCGAAGAGTAAAACATAAGATCAGGCAACATTTGAGCTTGCTTGCTTAGCAAAATCAAAGGTATATCTGGAAAAGAAAGAGTAACAAAACAGTTACATACAAAAGCCATACAGGTTTGTAAAAGAGAGAGAAAAGAGCACACACTTTTCCTCCTACTTTCTCATCTACTCTGTGTCCGAAGGTAAGTATGAAGAATCAGCAACATTTCCGAGAGCGAGGCTTTGTAACCCCGGCTTCAGTTCCCGGTTAAAAAACTCCTCGTACTCTACTCTATCACCTCCTTTCTTCTTCACCTCCACGACTCTCAACGATGGTGTCAATTCAAATATCTCAGCTGCAATTGTCAATGGCCCTTTCACACCCTCCCTTGAACCTTCCAAACTCACTCTGCAGTCCTTTTTCCTAACTGAAAAGCTCACCACCTTCGCTATTTCCTCCAATTTTGATATGATATTTGAAACAGGTGCCCCTGAAACAAACCTTGCCTCATCTGATCCCTCCTCAAATAATCCAGACAAGTCAAAACCACGCGAAAAAGAAATAATATCGAATGCATTCAAACTAGCAGGCCTCGGAAGACTAGAAAACCTCCTTCTGGTTTCCAATTCAGACTCCGACTCAGACAATGACTGATCAGATAAAGACTCCACATCGTCATTCTCATCATCGTTAACACTGCACAATTTATCATCCTCAATATAAAATTTCACGTGCTTAAAACCCCTTTTGAACCATTTGTTGTTCATAATTTCCGGGATCGTGATCCGGGTTTCTGGATTTGTATCAAGCAAACGGGTTAAAAGTCGAATCAATTCCGGTGTAAACCATCTTGGACATCTAAATTCGCCTTTATATATCTTTTTATACATAGCCATGATATTTTGATCATGAAATGGCAAGTGGCCTGCCATCAACACAAAGAGTATCACCCCACACGACCAAATATCGACTTTGGCTGCATTATAACCCTTCCGTGCCAAAACCTCTGGCGCCACATATGCCGGCGTCCCACAGAAAGTGTGGAAAAGGCCATCCTGCTTTATCTGTTCAGATATAGCGCTGAGGCCGAAATCAGAAACTTTTAAATTACCATCCTCATCCAATAAAATATTCTCCGGCTTCAAATCCCTATGATACACGCCCCGGGCATGGCAAAACGCCACCGCGGAAATCAACTGCTGGAAATACTTCCTCGCAACCTCTTCTTTGAGCCTGCCTTTTGCAACCTTGTTAAACAATTCACCGCCTTCTACATACTCCATAACGAAAAATATTTTCGACTTAGTTGCCATAACCTCAAACAAGTGTACGATATTCGGATGCCGAACTCTTCGCAATATCGAGATCTCACGTTTGATGTGCCCTATAAGGCCAATCTTAAGGATCTTCTCCTTGTCTATGACCTTGATCGCCACGTTTTCACCCGTTTTAACATTCTTGGCCTGGTAAACCTTCGCAAACGTCCCGTGGCCCAAAAGTTTCCCGATTTCATACCTCCCTAATAACAACACCTGTATTTCTTTCTGTTTTGCACTTCTTGTTGCCGTGGTCGCAGCGGCAGCCATGGATTCAAATTTCAAGCTTTCTCCAAAATCGCAAATTTTCAACTTCAAAATCCAACAAGGAAATGCCCTATTTTGCGAGTGGCGGTTCTGACATGAGTTGGAGGGGGCTTCTAGGGTTGAGCTAGCGATTTGCTTTTTTGTGAGGTCCATGAAAATTAGAGGATTGATTGTTTTTTATAAGAGAGAGACTCTAACGGCGTCTTGACGGAGGGCATAAACGTAAAAAATCTTTAGAAGTGGGACAGCTGGAGCTACATGAACGGTGATGAGATACTGACTAACGGCTATCTTATTAAGGAATGAAGATTCCGTGTCCGGGCGACTACGTTTGATTTCAAAACTTGGCCAAAGAAGGAAATTTGGCGCATATGATCCCTAATCTTTTCTTTCAATGTGTAAATGGTCCCTAATGTTTTGGCATATACATCCCTCACATATGTATTTTGATGCGAAAGTAGTCATTTTACTAAAGGCGTGTTTGAATATAATTTTGAGGAGAATAGAAAATTTGAAATAGTGATTGATGTGAGAATGTGTAGTGGAAAAGTGATGAAATTTTTTTGATTTGTGTGTAATATTATTTTATTTGGAGAATGTGTGGTTGAAATGAAGAATAAGAATGAGAATGATAAATTAATGGGTGCCAAATGGGGGCTAAGTGTGTGTTTGAGCCACATTATTTTTGAAATAATGTATTATGGAATAGTAGATTGATGGAAAATTTATGGTTGAAAAAGAAAGAAAAGTTATTGATGTGATAGAAAATATTATTTTATTGAATAATGTGTGGTTGAAAATGAGTAGAAGAATGAGAATGAAAATTTTCATGTGTACAAAACATGGGCTAAAAAGTAAAAGCTATCAATACACCCTTCATTTTGATCAAGAAAAATTGAATTTAGGTCCTAACCTTTGAAATAAGTACAAATGGACCCCGAATTTTTATCCAATATTAGGGTGTGTTTATCTCCCATTATTGGGAAAAAAATTGAGTACTGAATAGTATTTTTTGGAGAATGTGTGGTTGAAATTTAAAATAACTTTATTGGTTTATGTGTATAATATTTTATTGGGTGAATATGTGATGGAAAATCTCACTATAGCAAATAATTTTTTGAAATAACGGTAGACAAAAAGGAGCTTAATTTGACAAACTTACCCCCTGTTTGGTATGAATTAAAATCAGATTTTTATTAGATTTTGATTAAAAGTGATGAAATATGTGATCGAAAAGTTATGGAACCCGTAAAATATGTGGTTAAATCTTAAAATTGATTGTTGACTTTGATTTAAATTAAAATTTGAAGTTTAATCGATACCCAACAGGAGTTAAATTTATCATCATAACCCTTATTTGATTTTCATTTTTTTAATATATTTTTCTCTTTTCATTTCAACTACACATTTTTCAATTAAGCCCCTGTTTGACATCAATTCTCTTTCTTTATTTCAACCATACATTCTATTAATAAAATAATATTACACATAAACCCAAAAATTCTTCTTACTTTTTAACCACACATTCTTCCCATCAATCATTATTCCAGAATTTATTCTTATCCAAAATGGGTGTCAAACACACCCTAAATAATCACCCTAAATAATATTACACGCAAACCCAATAAATTTCCTTATTTTTTAACGAATAATGTTATTTAGTCTCATTGGAATTGCAACATTAACACGTAGCATTATTCTTTTTTCAACTACACATTCTCCATCAATTTATTATTTCAAAATGTATTATTCAGGCTTGTCAATTAAAATTTCTTGGAAAAGGAAAATAATTAAACTATCGTGCTTTAAGGGTATGTAATTACTTTGTGATGTGAGAAAATTAAATAAAAATCAAGATAAGTAAATAAGAAAATGAATTACATAATTTTAGTTCGACTAATATTATTGTGTTTTTAAACAAAGGACAAAGCATCTTATGATGAGATTAATTTTATACATAATTATTTTACTGTGCTATTCATTTATTAACTACAGATATTAGAACTCCAAATGCATATTGTATTTAATTATCGTTTTATTATCATTTTATGTTAAATAAAACTAAGATCGGTTGAAAATAAATAAATTACATAGTCATTATGTTATTTTTCTATCTTAATTTTTATAGGAGTTTTTCAGTGACAAAAAAAACGACATCTACTTGATGCTCAATATTTAACTTTTTTTACTTATATCAACACATGCTTTCAATCGATATTGAGGCAGATGAAACATGATAATGCCATTTCTAGAGAGATTTATCAGGCTCAGATTTTTTTAGAAAAGTTAATTTGGAAGAATGTATTTTGGAATAATAGATTGATGGAAAATGTGTGGTTGAAAAAGAAAGAAAAGTTATTGATGTGATGAAAAATATTATTTTATTGAAAAATGAGTGGTTGAAAATGAGTAGAAAAATGATAATGAAAATTTTAATATGGCTCAAACAAGGGCTAGTATGTTCATTAATATATTATTAAATAAATGTTTCCAAAGTTTAGGGACCTACCTGCACTTTCCTAATTAACATGAAGGGTATATTGATCTTCTTAATAAAAGGACCCATTGCGCACAAAAACACATCGGCCAAGGATGTCCATATCAAAAAAATAAGGGTGATGCTACATGTGTACACAAACTTTCACACAATCTTTTACACCCCCCTCACATGGAGGGGGGTGTAAAAGATTGTGTGAAAGTTTATGTACACATGGCATTATTCAAAAAATAAATGTTAGGAACCATTTGCACACCAAAAGTAAAGATTAAGGACCATTTGCTCCAAATATCCACAACATAATTATGTTTTAAAAACCAACCTTATTTACAGATCTTAACTCATGCTCATAGTGGAGCAGGATAAAAATTTATCACTTCTAACATGGTTTTCAACAGTCATACATTCAGCAGTAATAAACTTTTATCATGTCCACTAAGAATAGGAGATCAATTATAACTTTATTTATCGATGGAGGATCAAAGGACAAAGACTTATAAAGTTGAACCAATGTCGAATCGATGATTAAAGCAGGTAAAATTAAATAAATAATGGAAATTTTGCATGAATTAGTCTGTTCGTGATTGAAGTGGCTTGTGTTGACTCGAGCCTGAACTGGGCGGTTCTTATCTTATTTTTAACATTTTTGTTAATATAGATCTCTGATCAATAATTAAACTCGTTTTCGATTTCCCCGTTTAACCCACTAGTCCATAAGCATGTCTGAAAAGTGTTTATAAATTATTTAAATTATAAATAGATAAAAATGAGTGGTGCATAAATTGATAATACGTCTGAATTGTTCGAAAAGGGTAAATAAAAGTGGGTACCAAAAATATGCATGACATTCATAAAAGGGCCGGTTACCAACTTTGATTAGATTATAGTGATTATAGTATTTTACAACTAAAATTTGTTCACTGGCTTGCTTATTAATCCATTTGCTCAGCTCAGGCGTAATCATGAATCGTGCACTGTAATATGAATTCAAACATAGGTAACCTATTTGATGGCCATTTTCTTGAAAAAACAAAATTTTCAATAATGATTTTTTTGAAAAATGTGTAATTAAAAAGTATGAAATATTTATTGAGTTTACGTGGAAGATATTTTATTGTGTAAATGGGTGATTGAAAATGAGTATAAAAATTAAAGAGTTTAGAAATAATGATTGGCAAACAGGGGTTTAATTCAAGGGTTACATAATACACAAGTAACATTATGTAATTGATTGGTGGAATACTTATGTAACATATGGTGTACAAGTAAAATATTTCAATATGCTTCAGTTAAAAATTTGATAAAATTTTGGGCCAAAATGAACAATTAATCATATAACCTGTACAACTAGTTTGACAACGTGTCAGTTGACAAGAATCTGGACATTGATTTGAAGAACTGTTTGCCATCTTTACTCACATATGGTCGAGCTAGTTGTACAAATTTATTGTACATCTGATTTAATACTTGATTTTAATACATAAAATTCAAAATTTTATAAATTTTTCAATAATAAGTTTCTCAAATTCTATCAAAAATAATGTTTGTTTTCAGTAAAAATTAATTTTTGGTAGATATTTTAGTAGATTTTGATAAAATTTTGATAAACGTGGGATTGAAAAGTTGATAGAACTTAATAATCTTAAGAAGTATATTATTAAAATTAATCGTTAATTTTAATTTTAAATTTAACAAAATTTTTAACTAAATCAATCAGGGCAAGCAGCATTATCTTCTTGATGGATCTCCAAATACAAGTCTCTGGATGGTTGGAGATAAGGCAACCCAAATTGACGGTGTTGATTCGGAGACACGTAATCATTGACGGTGTTGATATATATAAAAGCTCCACTTTTTACTAGTTGTACTCCAGCTGTTAATCCGGAAATGCATGCGAAGTTGCAAAGTGCATCTGGGGAAAAGGGGGCGGCAATAGCTGATTGAGTAAGCAAAGGCATCACGTTCAGTTTCGTGGCGTCATTGCCAGGTCGTCACCTGTATTTGCATACGTTTCAAGCGCGTATTTCTGCTGTGCACGATACATATTTTTTTCTTTTCAAATTAAGAAAAAAAGATTTGCATCATAGGAGTTTGCTAGATTAAATAGTTGGTTGCCACTGATTCAATGAATATGCCTTGGATGTTTAGCCCCTGTTTGACACCCATTTTTTCACATTCTCATTCTCATTTTTTTTTCTTTCTTCATTTCATGTTTCCAACAGTGAAATTCACTCGATAATTCTAATTTTCATATTATGTGAGGAACTTTATAGATGACATGTAGGAGCCATCCAGGAGTCGATGCTACATTAATGTCATATGAAGACTATACTTATCATAGATGCGTCGATGTGTACGTGAATAAATTGAGGCTCATGAACCTCTTAGGCTGAACATTGCTATAAGTGATGAGACTCACCCTCACGCCTAAACTAGCGATGCAGTGTGGTAGAAGTGAAAAGATTGCCTAAACCCGACACCAGTGCATTAGGATTGTCTCATGAGTCAAGCTACTTGTACAAAATAGGTTGGCAAAATTGGTTTTTAAAATATGCGTTGACAAAATCTAGGTAATTGATTTCAAAAATTGTTTTGAAATTGTTTTGAAATCAATGACTTAGCTTTTACCACACAACTTTTTTCCACAATTTTTGTCAACCTATTTTGTACGAGTAAATTAACCTTTACCTCATTAGGCTTGGGAGGGACGTACATAAGCAAGTGGACAATTGTCAAATAGTGAGCCAAAAATACAGTCTTGCAACATCTAATGACAAATGCCAAGCATCAAGAAATCTCCCTACAGTACGTGGTAGACATCAATTGTAAAGATCATTTACCTTATCATACCAATAAGTAAAATCAAATCACTAAATGGGACGTTATAATATGAAATGGGTTGACGCACCTTAATAATTGATATTGAATGAAAGGTTCTAAGGTGGTTGAGGCAGAGTCGCAAAAGTGACACAATCAAATTATCCACTTTCGGTAAATGATGTGACAAGTCGACCATCCGTCCGCATCAACTTATGAGCGAGAAATAAATCATCTAGACGAGGCAGATTTCCATTTTGCTCCTTAACCCTTATAAATACCCAACGTAAGATCCCAACCAAGGTTGGTAAAATGTTGTCAAATTGTCTTTCCACACCCAAATTCTATATATTGATTTGATCGTTAGAGTGTAGACGGCCGTTGCACTCCTTCCTATTCAACTGGCATTCGAATGTTGTCTTAACTCAAGTGTACACGAGCTATACATATAGACAAAATGTGATTTAGTTCTGTCGGCTTTAGAATCATCTAAATTTCGAGATAAAAGTTGCCAAAATAAAAACAAGAAAATATGAATAAAAGTTGTCGAAGCATACCATAATCCTGTGAAAATATGAGGGTTTATAAATATTTATTCAATATTTGAAATAGTTTTTGTGTAAATTCCACCTAAATATTTAACTTTTAGTTGACACTCATGTACTCGGCCTACTGCTCATGATTTTTCATACTCATGGCCTTTTAAATGGGTAATTAGCACATAACATCCACACATCTCATTGTTATTGTGGAAAACGTCAATACCTTTCATTTTTTGGCATTTTCACCCTTATTTCCACATTTCATTGCACAAAATGTCATTTTCATCCATTTTCTCAATTAAAAATGGTAAAATGACGAAAATACCATTTCCTTTAAATAAAACAAAATGAAAAAGAAAAAAACTAATTGCAATCATAGTCCTAATTTTTTTGAAAAGCGCAAATGAGTTCCAAATAAATTATTAAAGGGGTAATTAATACATAATGTTCATATCTTTCACCTTTATTGCGAAAAACGTTCATATTTTTCATTTTTTGGCATTTTCACCTTTAATTACACATTTGATTGTACAAACCATCATCTCCATTCATTTTTATCCAATTTCTCAATAAAAAATTGTGAAATAATGAATATACCATCATATTTTAATAAAAAAATATATTTTTTATTTCTAATTCTTTAATAATTTATTTGAGACTCGTTTATATTTTTAATTTTTTTTAATTTTTTAATAAATTTAATTGAGACTCGTTTGCACTTTTTTTTTAAAAAAATTAAATTTTAATAATTTATTGAGGACTCATTTGCACTTTTTTAAAAATTTGAGACTATGATTGCAATTAATTTTTTAGCTTTTTTTATTCAAAGATAAGGTTATATTCGTCATTTCACTGTGTTTTACTGAGCAATTGGATAAAAATGAATATAAATGATGGTTTGCGCTATCAAATGTATAATTAAGGGGGAAAATGTCAAAAAAAAAATATAAGGACGTTTTTTGTAATAATAGTGAAATGTATGGATATTATGTGCTAATTACCATTTTAATAATTTATTTGGGACTCATTTGTGCATTTCAAAAAAGTTGGGACTATATTTGCAATTAATTATTTTTTTCTTTTTCCTCTTTTTTTTATTTAGAAGGAAGGGTATTTTCGTCATTAAACAATTTTTAATTGAGAAAATGAATAAAAATGACATTTTGAGCAATGAAAGGTAGAAATAAGAGTGAAAATACAAAAAAATGAAAAGTAAGGACGTTTCCACAATGATAGAAAAAGATAGGGACGTTTTGTGCTAATTGCCCCTTTTAAATTATGACATCTACATTCCCATCTAATTGTGCATGGTTTTAAAAGTTGGAAATACGAGTGCAATAAATGGTTGGAGCAGAACATGAGTACCACACTTAACACTTGCTAGCTGGCCCTAGCTCCCATTTTCTAAATTTTATTTTAAATTTATTGTTTAACTACACATTTTGCCCATGTTCGATAGGAATTAAAATCAATTTTTTAATAAATTTTTATGAAATGTGTGGTTGTTAAACCGTGAATCGTATGAAATGTGTGGTTAAATTCATTGTTAACTTTCCTAAATTAAAATCTATATCAAACAAAGGCAAACCATTCATAATTTTTATAAATTTCTTAACTTATAATTTATTAATTTTTATTAAAATCGATTAAAATTTTGATTTTTAACAAACTCAGACTGGATTGATGAGACTCCTTGTAAAATTTACTTATCACGGTAAAATGTATAAGGCCCTATTTGATACCAATAATTTTCCAAGGAAAATCCCATTTTCCTATTTTTTACCTGTTTGATTGCATCCCACCCGCCATCTCATGCGTCTCTTTTCCTTGAAATGAATGAATTTGTTTTACTTTTGTTTTTGTGGTTTTTGATTTTCCAGCTTTTTTCTGACAATTGGGAAAAATTCTGAACACAATGATTAAAAAATTTATCACTTTTATTGATAATTTTCATACAAAACAAAGTCAAGTGAATGATATTTGATATGGTAATTTTTTTTAAAAAAATTTTTGGCAAGTGAAACAAATTCTAGACTCAATGGTGAAAGAAATTTTCACTTTAATGGACAATTTTCATAAAAACAAAGTCAAACGGACACCAAACTTTCAACATTTTTCATATGAAAAATTATACCAATCAAATACAATTAATTAAAATTTTCAATAAAACAATTTCTAAACAATTCAATTCCCTTAAATTCATTTTTCTTTTCATCCATTTTTTACCATTGCAATCAAACGGACTCCAACCCCATTAGGGGCGTGTTCGGTAGTGTTTAAAATCCAATTAAAATTGAAAATACAATCGTTATTGGGTCTCACTTATCTAATAAAAGTCAATAACAACGACTACTCTTTTAATTTTAATGCGATATTAATATCTGCCGAACACGTGCTAGGTTATTCTCCAATTTTATTTTGTGCAGTGGCATTCAAAAGAAATCTACGCTGATTCGGAAACTGCGCCTTAGTTCGAAATTGGAGTAGATTGGAGAGACTAATACCGGTGGGAAGTGACATCGGAGTAACCCGACCCGCTATCAGTACACCCGCTGGCCACCACTTTCCTACCATTCATACAAACCCTCGTGTTCCAGATTTCAAATCCGAAACTTTCAATTTTGTGATTGTATTCGTTCCTCGAATTTCAATTCAGTAAGTGACAAGAAAACGTGTGAAATTGAGAGGCACGAAAAACCCTAGTTTTTTTTTCCCGGGATGGCGTCGGGGAAGAAAGCGTCAGAGGGCATAGCTTTACTATCCATGTACGGTGATGAGGAGGAGGATGATGAAATGGAATACCTCGAAGAACATAAAGAAAGAGAGCAAGAAGAAGAAGGAAATCTCATAAGCGACGCCGCTGCAGAAGAGGACGACACTGTAAGTAACGGCGTGGTTGCTTCTGATTCCGGCACTGAAAATACTCCTTTGCGACACAAGGAGCGTGGAGGTCTGAATGACAATTCTACCCCCAATAATACCTTTTATTCTGGCGGCACTTTTTCCGCAACTACAACTTCGCAGCAGCCGTCTCTCTTTTCGCCTCAACAGCAACTGCAACAGACTGTTGGTTCGGATTTGAATTCGGTTCAGAGTCGGAAAAATATGCTTACCATAGTGGATTACGAGCAGGATGAGGTGGCAATGTCCCCTGAAGCCGAGGTACAAAATTATATATCTTTGGCTTTATCCATGTTTTGTTTTTGTTCTATTTCATAATTTTGGTTGGTGATTGGTAATTGTAGGAAGGTGAAATAATGGAAACTGGTCAGGTAAAGTATGGAGATGAGCTCCAAATGGTGATTGGTACGTGTGACTTGAATGTGATCAGTTGTGATTATTTATCACTTCGTATGCATTATTTATCATTGAACACTCCTTGAAGTTCAGAAAAATTATAATTTTGCTGTTAGAGGGAAATGATTGAATAGATTGAACTATACAAAGTGCCATCTAGTAGAAGATAGAGAATATATAAATACGTGTTAACAGGTAATGACCTTCATAATGTGTTAGATTGCCTGTAAATTACATTACTTTTGCACTTTGGCCCCTGAGAATTCCGAGTTCTACGATGGAGTTCTTCAATTGAACTCTATTATAGTGTATAAGTTATGGTGTTTACTGTTTACTGTTTACAATCTCCCTGCTATGTACAAAGATAAAATTAACACAGGTAATGATTAATGCAGCTCAATCATTTAGCCCTTGTGTGATGTTGATTTTTTGAAAAATGATATTTTTTTTTTGAAGAATGTGTAGCTAAAAATTAAGAAAGCGTACAAAATTATATTATTTAGAGAATGTGTGGTTGAAAATGGGTTTGAGAAAAAAGGTTATTTTGCATAGATCACTTTCAAACGAGATTGCGTAAGCTTTACATGTGATTGCCTTTTATTTTTGTACTTTTCCAACTGGTGCCTTAGTTGCATTACTTGCAGCACATAAGATGTGGACGGTCTGGTTTTGCTTTCCATTGATGAAAGAGAGACAATTTTGTGTTTAAAAAAAGGTTTTTGATTTCGTGTATAATGGGTGTAAAAACAATCGTACCCAATTTTGAATCTAATTTGCTTTTAGGGTGTGTTTGAGCCACATTATTTTTGAAAAATATATTTTGGAACAGTAGATTGATGGAAAATGTGTGTTTGAAAAAGAAGGAAAAATTATTGATGTAATGGAAAATATTATTTTATTGAAAAATATGTGGTTGAAAATGAGGAGAAAAATGAGAATAAAAATTTTAATGTGGTTCAAACAGGGGCTTATAGTTCTGGAAAAAGAATCTATACACAGATTATAAATATTGATGAATTTTTTTTATAGTATTTTTGTAATTGCCCATATTTCTAGGTGAGTTCCAAGAAATAACATCACCAGGAATGGTTCGACTCCCGACACCTAGCACTCAAGCAACACCTCCTCAATTATTAAAACAAATTGATCCGCCAGATTTAGATGTGGTGAACCATGTTGCAAATGAAGCAGAAGCTGCACAGACCGAAGACACTGTTATGATTTCTGCAGAAGAGCCAAAAGAGAATGATCCACTGGACAAGTTTCTCTCCGCACCCCCAAAGGATAAATGCTCAGATGAACTGCAGGTAAGTGCCACTACACGTTCTTCTTTATATAAGAGATCAACTTTTCTTTTACTTGAATGGATTATGTGAGGCATAATTTATTGTCAGAACTCAAAATACTTAGCAGGTTAACTTAAATACTGTTTAGATGCTATTGTATAAGCCACCCAATAAAGAACATATGGTAGTTTCACTAGTTTGTTTTCACCATCACATGTCTTGAGGCCTAGAGTTTGTTTGGTAGGGATTTTTTGGGGGAAGAATTGATTTTGAACAGTAATATGATGGGAAATGTGTGGTTGAAAAAGAAGAAAAAATTATTGATGTGATGGAAAATATTATTTTATTGAAGAATGTGTGGTTGAAAATGAGAATTGATTTACTGTAGAAAATGAGAATCCCTACCAAACAGGCCCCTAATTCCTGTAAGCCAGCATTTTTAGGACATCTTATGGGTCTTCAATTCGTCATGATTGTTGAGGAGTTGTCGAATATTAATGACTACTGAGGTCGCAGTTTGTGCTCAAAAAGCATTGATACGTTTGAAAGTGGACGCACCACCCAGTAACTTCATCAATTCCGCAAAGATCTTTGTCTACTATGAAAAAGATGTTTCTACTGAGGTCCAAATCCATTTTGGGCAAAAGCTGCCTGAATGACTGTACAGACATCATAGGCTTCTGTGTGCACAGGGTGGGGTGGAAAAGAAGGGGTAGGACGGGGCTTACTTTACATCAAATGTTAGTATCTGTAGCGTCTTTTGGATAACGCGTTTAATAAATCAGCATTACGTGTGACCCCCAGAAAATCGTCCATGCCAGCTAATTCAAAATCAAGTCATTCAATTCTGGATGGATTAATATATGATCTATATGTTAGTCCCTATTAGCGACAAATACAATATGCATGATTTGGTGCTACTCTAGCTAGCACATATTGATTGGCTATTCTTTGAATAATTTTTATCTTCTGTACTTTGTTGCTGCAGGAGAAAATAATCAGGTTTCTTGCACTAAAGAAAACTACTGGAAGAAGTTTCAATTCAGAAGTGCGTAATCGAAAGCAATACCGGAACCCTGATTTTTTGTTGCATGCAGTGACTTATCAAGATATTGATCAAATAGGATCTTGCTTCAGTAAAGATGTATTTGACCCTCATGGATATGACAAAAGTGACTTCTATGATGGGATAGGTTACTATTAATCCGTCTATTTTTTCATTTGTTGTCTTCATGTTAAGCAGTATGGTCCTTCGTATTTTTTGACCTTCAATCATTTCTTGCTTTCAATTTTTCTTCCCTCATCTAGCCAACTGTTGTCTGACTTAAACTAGTTGTGGCCTTTTTGTTTGAGTAGAGGTTGACATGAGGCGTGAAATGGAGAGGAAGGAGCAAGAGAAGAAGAAGAATCAAAAAGTAGATTTTATGTCTGGAGGATCACAGACTGGAATAATTGTCCCTACGCCAAAAGTAAACATGCTAATTCCAGGTTTCCAAGCACCTATCATATCTATGAATTTTCTTTCAAGTTTGTATTTTTAATTCTACCAGCTGGTCTATAAGCCTAGTCCTTGATTTTCATTTCTATTGAATCTGCTTGGTTATTTCGGGCTTAGCCACTGTTCCTTGTGGTGTGTTAAATGCAGTTCAAGCTTCAGTAGATGCTGTAACTCGGGATGGTAGACAGAACAAAAAATCGAAGTGGGATAAGGTTTTTATTTACTTTTACCTAGTCTGCAGGTCTTTTAGAAAACTTGTATTGCTGTATGATAAAATCCTCTGCATTCTTCTGAATTCAGGTGGATGGCGATCAAAATAATCCTCTGATCAGTGGAGGGAATGATTCTTTGTCTACTGTGGACGCACACTCAGCGTTGCTATCTGCTGCTAAAGCTGGTAGTGGATACTCTGCTTTTGCGTAAGTTCTTCATATCTAATCTAATTTTGACCGTTCATCTCTCTTGCATGTGGCTGGGAACTTTGATTTACACAACTATGAACAGTGGTCAATAATGCGTAATTCATTTACTGCCAATCTTGATGGGCCTTTCTCGTTGAGATGGATTAATATTGAATAACCTGGGCTGTGTGACATTTCATAATCTGTTAAGAGTATGAAATAGGTATATGTGCAAGTACTCTTGAAGAGACCTGGTTGACTAATTCCATATTTCTGTAAGAATTTTAAAGATTTAACTTTGGTTGGGTTCAAAGTGATTTTAAAGATTTAACTTCGAAATACTGTAGGAAAATAAGAGATTAGCGTTTTGAATAATTTTTTACTTTCTGGGTTGTTTGTGTGTGTGTGTTTATTTATTTATTTATTTTTATTTTTTTTGTGAAAAAGTTTGCATATGCTGTAGCAATAATTCTTTGGACCTTGTAATTTATTGTGAATGGTTGAGAATACATATTATACATGGTTCCGACGTCCCCGGGATGGGGGATGAGGATTTTAGAAGGAGCTCTATTATATATGGTGGAAATTTACAACCAATGAGGATTAGCTTAACATACTAATGCTTTCCCTTAGAGAAGTAAGCTTTTTAAAAGTCATTTCTGTTCTTTGTAATATTGCAGCTCATCGATGAAAAAAATATATTCACACTTATACAAAACTGGTAACTTGCAGTATTATTATTAAGATTTAATCCATGAAGCTGAGTTAAAGGGAACAACAATGATTTCTTCAAGAGAAAGACGAGACACAGGCAAATAGTAACTTTCACAGATTAGTATATACTGAAACCTTGGTTGAAGTTCTCCACTATAAGTCTATAATCTTTCTGAAGTCTTCCAACATCCCGAGTAGACTTGATTAGGATTGGAAAACCTAAACCTTATTTGCAAATAAAGTTCCCTTGACTTCATTAATCTTCCTTGCCTCGATTTAGCACAAGCACGCATCATTACTAGAGTTGTTAGTCGTGTCCGGTTCTTGGGTGGGTGGGGGGACACTCGTGCCCGGTTTATTATAAATATTTTTTGTTTTGTCTTTGAAATTTAAATTTTCTTTTTCAAATAATACTAAATGAGATGGGCCGGGGCACCAATACCGCCGCCAGCCAACCTAAGCCACTTCAGGTCTTGGGTCAACTGGTTTTTTCTCAGTCTCTAGCTTTTGAAGATCGTTAGTATCACATATTCGAAATATGTTAGGGATGCCAAATTATCCTCCGCCTAGTATTATAATGGCTTCTCCAATGGGCTTGGCTATGAGGCCACACATACGTTCTGGTAGTTGAAAATATTTATTGGCACACCTTGGAAAAATTGAAATGTAAACTCAAGATTAGTCAAATGTAGTGCACGACTACTACTTAAATGTACAAATGCGTCAAGAATGTCTGGTTTTTTTTTTAGCAGATGAATGATCCTAAATATGCTGAGATTCCTAACATTGCAGGCGACAAAAAGGAGGCAGAAGGTAGGCGATCTGGTGAACGGAAGTTGGAGAAAAGATCTTAGAGTTGACATTCTTGTTCGACAGCTTGACATTCAAATATCAAAGCCAATAATGTGAATAGGGAAGAAGTGACTTGATTAATTCCTGTATTTCATGTCTAGATCATAACTTTTTGATTACAACCGGAATCTAAATCCATGTCTACAATAGTTCCCTTCTTCCCCATCCACCCTGCAAAAAGGGCCATATTTGTTATATACAGGCAATTTGCTTCCTCAACGTTCATGCCTCGTGTTATCTCAAGCTATGAGTTATATCTGGATATTTTTTG
This sequence comes from Fraxinus americana, assembly GCA_035079005.1. NCBI lineage: Eukaryota > Viridiplantae > Streptophyta > Magnoliopsida > Lamiales > Oleaceae > Fraxinus > Fraxinus americana. The sequence goes on along the minus strand of CM068713.1, from coordinate 3,607,612 downwards.
GGGAGAGCGAAGATTATTAGCCCTTGTTTGATCCCCATTTTTTTCAAAATACATATTTCCATTTCTTGTCCATCACAGTAAAATAATATTATACGCAACCCAAAAATTTTTCCTTCATTTTTATTCACACATTCTCCATTAATTTACTATTTCAAAATGCATGTTACACAAAAGGAAAAAAAAAAAAAATGGGACTCAAACATGCCTGGAAAGGCATTATGTACTTGATAAATGTGTAGTTAAATTTTCCTTGATAACAAGTTCGGGTAGTCTTTCGTCTTACATGATTGACAGGTATGTGTTTCAGTTTTCCATTATGTAAACAATTTTTTTTGTTTTATTTGTTATTGCGTAGTTCAGCTTGTCTAGAATCATTATTTTCTTTATTTTAGGACTCTTTCCGCAACTTGTCTCAAATGTCGGCAGGTTTTTCAGGTCTAAAACAGTAAGGCTGTGCTGTTTGGTTGACGGGTTCCCCGACCCTATCCCCTTCAGAAAACTATGGACTATAGAAGGTACCCCCAAACAAAGCTTTAAAATTTTCAGAAAAACATGGATTTGAGTTGGGGACAATTCTTAGGCCTCTTTTAAGTTTCGGAAGAGTCGGAAGTGCCAATAAAAGCGCGCTTTACTGAGCTGTGCCAGAAAATATGAAATTTTTTTGTCTTATTCTGTGCATTGCGGCTTTGTGAGATATGAAATATGAAATCTTCCAATACCTCCATTTCATTATCTGATGCTTACCTAAATATAAAGAATAATGCTTTTTGAATAGGCTCAAAGACAGGTGGAAGGACAGATGTGACAAATTTTATTTTTTTCAAACTGTCTAATCACGTGTCCCTCCCGTTTTTCAACATGTCTTTGAGTCTGTTTGTGTAGCACAATTGAAATATAAATTGACCTTTCCGTCTGGCCCCTAAGTAAAGATTGTGGTGTGCCCTACCGCATCGAATCCACCTTCGGCCTGTGAAAACTGGAAAGCCGACTGCTGTTCAAATCTCAAGACTTCTGCTCTTTAAATTTTTATTAATTATTAATTTAAAATTTTCTCTTACAAGACACCGGTCGGGAGAAACCATCCTTAGATTGGAGCAAAAGCATGCATATTGCCATCGGAGCTGCTCGCGGTCTTCTATATTTGCACGAACTGTGAGGTGAAAGCTGCAAAAGTTTTGCTAGATGAAAGCTTTGAAGCCATTGTTGGGGATTTTGGTCTAGCTAAGCTCTTAGACTCTAAAGGACTCACATGTTACAACTGCAGTCCGTGGTAGTGTAGGACATATTGCCCCCGAGTCTCTCCACAGGTCAATCTTTTGAGAAAACTATTTGGATCTGTGACATCTGTCATTCTACTCTTGGAACTCGTACCTGGGCAAAAGGCGTTCAAAGCCGGTAATGGTCAGGTGCAAAAAGGAATGATCCTTAAAATGTTAAAATTCAGTGAAATGAATTCTAGTTTTCATTAATTCTGTAAATATGGATACAGCTCCATATATACAACAATAGGGTAGGCTAATAAGGCTATTTATAATTACATGGAGAGAATCTCGGTTTACGCTTAAGATTGAGGTAATTTTGATTTACACCTAAAATTTCCCATAATACTCCCCATCAAGTTGGAGTATGGAGATCCGTAATGTCCAATTTGCGAACAAAATGATGAAATAGGTCTTTCCCAAGGGCTTTGGTGAAAATATCAACTTTTTGATTCTTTGTGGAGATATGTATTGGAATAACAAGTCAGAATTAGAACTTTTCACGTACATAATGACAATCAATTTCAATATGCTTTGTGAGCTCATAAATGACTGGATTGCTGGTAATATGAAGTGATGCTTGATTGTTGCAATAAAAGATAATGCGGTTGGTACACAGGGCGGTAAGATAAAAAAAAGTATGGTCTTAAGCCAAACAAGTTTGCAAGTAGTGGAGGCAATAGCAAGATATTCGAGCTTAGCAAAAGAGCGAGAGACAACTATCTGTTTCTTCCTGTGCCAAAAAATGGGGCTTGTTGCAAGAGTGACGAAGAAACCAGTGGGAGAGCTGCGAGTAGTATGATAACTAGCCCAATTAGAATCAGAGTAAGCGAAAATTTGAAAATCACGTGGATGAAAAAAAATATTGTAGGCTAAATTAGGCTATTTATAATTACAATGGAGAGAATATTGGTCTACACCTAAGATTGAGGTAATTTTGGTTTACACCTAAAATTTCCCATAATAGTTTCCTCAAAAGTTCAGTCAACTATCTTGATTACATCTCTTTCGTTCTCCGGTGGCGTCGTATGTTAGCATATTAATTTTGTAACTGCAGATGAGTAATCAGAGGTAGTGAGCTGGGATGACACCCAAAACTCTGAGTCTTCCTAAGCACGGGGAGATGCTTCTTTCCTTGCATGGCTCGCCACTTAGTGTTTGTAAGGAAAACAAAATGGATGCAATACAAGGTTTTTTTGTGCTCTAGTTACGACTTCTTTCCAGATAATTAGTTACATTTTACTATACTTATTTCGATCTTGCTGATAGCTTTAGTAAGCGAAGTGAAAAGAAAAACGTGTCCTTCGACTACGTTGAACTAGATTACACTTACAAGTATAACACCATGATCCATTAGGGAAACTATATTTGAATTTACATCAATGTGTTGTATTGCACTGTCGGAAGATGGTATACCGTAGTCGAAGATGTTTTCGTCGATTTTTCTATGTATTTTCACCATTCTGTCGTGGTTGACTAGTAACTGAATAGTCCAGAATTAAATTCTAGTCATATGTTTCGAAAACTGCAGTCCCTTTCAAAATTTTCCTCCTCTCACTAAGCATTGGGTGCAGATGGTAGCCCCCTTCAAATTTTCAACACTTGTATTAACAATTCAGCCTCGGCTTGCTGCCCATTTTTTAGCTGTAGAAAATGAATTTTGTGACCGTTGGAGCACCAACTTCAAGAATAATGTGAGATGGAAGTCAATAATTCCGGCAAAGTGGGGCACCGCAGGGTCGTATTTTTTCTAAAAATGGAGAGAAAATGGAAAACAAACACGAGCTCAACCGCCTAAGCAAATTACAGAAAATTAGAAAATTAAAATAAATTTCTTAACAAGCACGTAGATCTACAATCAATTTTTCAATAGATTGAGCCCTCAACGTGAATTTTTGCAACAGTTGAATCTTCATGGCTGTTTACTCGACACTGAAATTGACAGAACGATCAATCTTGTATGCCTATTTTAAATTATGAATATGATAGGCGCAAAAATGATGGCCTCAGTACATACATAATTATACTCGGTAGGATGAATGACTCAATGTTAAGCACAGGAAGCATAATTATCTGCCAAATCTGGTCCATGAGCAAGCAGCAGTCTTGAAAAGCCTTTTCAGCCGCGCTTTATAAACAACTTGCAAGAATGGATATCCAAACGTTTACCCAACAGTATAAACCTTCACGAATTTGGATGTATCACACACAACTAGATTTTCTGAATCAGATGTAGTTGTGCAGAGCCAATTGACCTGATACAGTAAGAGGCAAAATCATACAAGGACTTGTTATGAAGAAAAAGGAACAAGTCCTTATAAGTGGAAACATGCGGTATTAAACTGTACTCAACAATGTATCTGACAAGATTTTAATTTTTTTTTTCTAGCACCATCTAATCCACATTACCAAACATGCAAGTAGAGGAAAAGAAGTTGTAACTCACTTTTTTGCTCACGTTGATGTTTAAAGTTAGAAGATCATTGCCGCTACTAATCTGCCCAGCATCAACAGATTTGAACCAATCCCACACCTTCACCGACTTATCATTTCCGCCAGAGAGGATAAACTTTCCTTTCTCTCCAAACATCGAAAAAGCCCTAAATTAAAATATCACAAAATCAGCAAGTGATGACAGTAGCTTCACTCGACAATTAGATTTCTCTAATCAAAGCACACTATAGAAAAAGATTTCTCACACGCAGGATACTGCAGCAGTGTGTCCACCCATAGAGTAATCCAAATGCAGCTTTCGATTATTTTGATCTTGGCTTTGGGCATCAGAAGTTGAGGCACTGCCTTTAGAGGTTGATTTAGTACCTTTTTTTGATGAATTTCTGGACTTGAAAGCAGCCAGTTCTGATTCAGTATTTATCACAGTGACAACACCATCACCTCGAGCCACTACACAAATCTTGCCTAATTTATCCACCATATCCAGTTGCGGAACTACTAGAGCATGGATAAATGCCGGGTTCAATAACTGGCCAGTACTATCTCTACTGCCTGCATCAGGTAATCCTACATCCAAAAGAAAACGAAAAAAAGAATTATTCCACAAATCAAATTATTCAAGCAAACAACCAAGAACTTCATTTGTCTCACTAAAAATGAATAATCATGTAGTAAAATTTGTTATGGCATTTAAAGGACAGCTAATTTTACATAATAAAATAGAGTTATATAAAGTTTCCAATAACTGTAATCGAGAATTAATATTTTTGGAATTTTAGGTAGTGTTTCCAAAGTCCAACGCTACACATTTAAGCTTTACTTGGATTGTCGAGCTCAAGCTTGATTTTAAACTCTCTTACTAAATGAGCAAAACTCATATAAAAAATATTTTTTAAAAAAAAGATGTATGATACGTCTATTGGGTTTTAATCATCAAAAACGAAAAAATATTTTCTTTTCGAAAGTTAAGAAACTAAAATTTCATTTTATTAATAAAATCCTAAAGAAAAAATAATAGTGGAATTAAAATTTCAATTTCAATTAAAATTAAAATCCAAAAGCTCTGTTTAGCTTGGTAATTAAGAGTCAAGCTCAACCAAAGAATTGTTTTTCTAAAGCAAAACTTGAGCAGGCTTGATTCTCCTAAACTAGAACGTGCAATCTTCCTTTATCTTCTTTGCCTACAGAGACATTTACATGTCATATTTGATTTTTTTATATTGCTTCCATAACACAATTATATTTCAACTATTCACTACCGTGATTTCAAAATATCGTCCTTCCCACAATTTTTAGTTAGGCAAAAAATATTTTAGCCTATTAATAGAACAGGACGTCTGATTATCATTTCTATAATGTTAAAAGATCAATGAGAGTATGAGACCATATAATTGAAGCACTAATACCAAAGTCCAGAATTTTGTTTCGACATCCTTTGGAGAAGTCCCACATCACAAGCTTTGAATCAAGACCACCAGTGATGACTGCAAGAAAACATATGCGCAATCAGATATTAATAATAGCAAATAACAAATGTTAACAGTAAACTAATGTAATTACTAAAAGCATGATTCCAAAGAAACCGTAAATGAAAGTAAAATTTTGAAAGATGGAAACTTTTTCAATGGTGCGCTAATGCATGTCTAAAATATATTGCTCATGGTACTGATAACACTGCACTCCGCAAAACCTCGTGGGTAGACATAGAAATCTCAAGTTATATCCTCCCAAGTGTTTTCATCATAATATACATCAGACATACTGAACAAACAAACTAAACGAAGAGCTTCAAACGTACTGAATTAAGTAAAAATTAATATTATGCTTCTTGTGGGGAGTGGGGGGTTATAACTGCAATAAGGCTTGTTCTAAGTACAAATAGAGAGTAACTCTAGCATTGAGAGAAAAATATTATTAAGAAAATACCTTCCCAAGGTCTCCAATGAAGGAATTGAACACTGCTACAAATCTGATCAAAACAGTGAAGGCGATGAACAGTTTGAGAGCCAAATTAGTAACAAAAGTCCAGGCAAATAAATTAGCTATATATTTTGCGGTAATAAATGAATATAACCTTGACAGAACTAAAAGTCAACGGGTTTAGAATGGACTCGAGAGATGAGGAGCACTGGCAGCTAATACTTGAAAGTAAAAATTATTCCAAGAAAAATGGGCAAGCAAAAAACCACATCTGTCGTGGCAAACAAATTACAGCAAGTCCTATGCAGGAAAGGATACACTCTCATGGCCAGCTCTTAGTGTTTTGTAAAGGCAATGTTGATGCATGTCAAAGATCTGCAACAAAGACAACATTACAGGTTGAGTATCACAGCATCATCCTTATCTACCCAAAATATATTCTTAGCAGTGCTTTTGCTGGTAAGGGGAACACTAAATTAGAGATCCAGAAACTTCAAGAAATGGTCAACATAATTAACCAGCAAATTCATTAATACGCATAGACATTAATTGAATACTTCCTTTGTTGTTGTTGTTTCTACTTCTATGATTTTTATCAGATCATGAATTCATGCCCCTGATTAAGATTAATCCTAGAAAGATATAAATCTCATATTATGCTAGAACACTTAAGTCTTTTTTCAAGTTACAAATCCCCTCGACGTGCCCAATATGTCTTGAATCTCAATCTTCTTTATCACTATTAGGATGTCCCGGTGATTATAAACATTAAAAACCTCAACCGCAAACTTGCTTTTACAATGGGTTTTACTTAGTTACAATTTAAAAATGAAATTGAGTATTAATCACGATGCATATTGATACAACAAGCTTTATGTAAAAAATTCCAATTTAAAGCCTTTCGATTGTTGAGAAACTTAAATACACATGTTCCATTTTCTCTAAGCCTAAAGTGTGAATATTAAAGCTAAATTTTTACAACCTCCATTTGGCACATTTATCCAAAAAAATATTAATGATACATTATCTGCAGTTCCTTACGTTGAGTTCTATGTTAAAAGTAAATTGGCATAAATATTTGTTATCGTCACGACTGTAAAGAGCATTGTATTTCTTTTAAACTGAATCAGCTCCCTCGAGAGAAGATATGATTTACCCATATACGTTCGGTTGCAGTAGAATCTAACAAACATTGATAGCAGATAATTAAATCCAACCAGATAATTATACCTTTACATCTCCAGAATCATCAGCAGCAGCTAGAAAAGATGATTTTGAATGGCAAGCAATCTGTAATAGTAAAAATGAAATAACTGCCAAATATAGCTTCATATATGGTTTGAATAAGACGACGGCGGAATGAGAAGATGAGACAATGGAACAAGAACATGCATGCATGAAATAACAAAAGATTAAAACAGCAGAACAGGATCATGGGGAAACAAACAATCAATCACAGTTTACACCCTCTAGATTCAGTATTCACAACAGCCCCTGCTAGGACATTTTGTAAAACCAAGGAGTGAAAATAAAAATATACTATCTATATTTGATTTATGCTAGCATTATCGTCTTCTTCCCAAGCTTGGATACTGACATAAATTGAAAAGAAGAAAAAAAAAAAGGAAATAATTTGAAGTTGTGGAAGAGCTATTTTATGAATATTTCACAAGCTTTATAGTTTTTTCAGAATATTTAGGAAACAACAAATTTGTTGAATTCTATGATGGACTTGTTTAATGACGCATGATTAAACAATTACTGATTGTACACACATTTTTGGAACATGTCAGCCTTCAAGCGTACTACTTAAATCCTTAGTACACAAAAATATTTTTGTATACGGGTTGCAGCCTTCAAGTATACTAGTATAATGCTATCATGGGAATACGTATTGAATCAAGCACCAGCAACAATACATTAAATATATAAAACTTTTTCCAGTGTCTCAGTGTTCGAGAACCAGAAGAGCAATTTTCATCACAAATGCTGCAAGACAACATTTCAGAATAAGAAGAGCATGTCACTTCGCAAGAATTTTGAGAATCAACAATCTGGTGAGAGTGTGAACCTGATTTATCTCGTCCTTGTTATAGTTGTAGCTTTCTAGCTGCTTCCATGAAGCTGCCTTCAGTGTTAAAAGTCAATGTATTAGTAGCCATTTTTATAGAGCAGAATTTAATTGACAGAAGCAATATGCAAGAGATATATGCAGAACTACAGACAATCCAACCCATGAACCAGAATTTAATTGTCAGAAGAAGAGAAGGTGATATCCAAGATATGTAACAAAAATGCAGACAAGAGACACCTCAGACAGAAACCCCATCCATGCATCCATAGAAGTTAGGATAAAATAGTATCTCCAAAACATTAAGATTAAGGTACTCTTGATCTCCATAAATGAAACTCAAAAAACCTTTTGCTGCTCTCCCTCCACAACATCCACATGATTAAGATTGCAATAACAAAGTACTTTTCTTTCCAGAATGTCAATGCGAAACCACAGAACTACACAGCTCAAATCAAATCCCATATCTAAATGGAAACATGAGCACGATATGAAGTAAGGTACTGAATGGATCAAAGAAAACCACCAGAAAAGATAATTACAGAGGCAATGGTAACTACCAAAGTGACCATTAGTTTGGAACATCTTGATGAGGAAACTAGTAAGGTTATATATCGAAGTACGTGACTGCAAATATTGACAGTTTAAAAGACAATAGATATGTCTAAGTTTCATTTTCTGGCCTTAATTAACATATTTTGGGTTGCATATCTTAATTAGTTGGAACCATAAAGGTCTACTCATTGTGGGGTGGGGGTGGAGCAACGGAAGACTGGAAGTAATGAGATAGACAAGGAAAACAGATAGATAGGTCATAGGAGAATCTTAAACAAGATGAATTTCATACACTTTACATAGAAACGTACCATATGCACATCGAAACATTTGACTTCATTTCCTGTGGATGCATAAATGATATCTTCATTTCCTGTGTTATGCAATAATGAAATCAGATGATGGAACTTCTCTAATTAATAATTCCAATTGGGAATCATTCAAATATTCCCAAGACGCTAACAAATTAAACCAGCAAAACTCAGTAAAGATCTGCATTTATATATTAAAATGATGTTTGGATTCTTAGTCTCAAGATTTAAGAAAACATAAAAAGAATTCGGTTAAAAGGCCAAACAACAGATCATTCAGTTTTTATCCAAGGATCTTTTCAGGATAAACCAATTTCGTATTAGATGCGTACATCTAGCTAATTCAGATTTCTCAATAGAACTGTCGGTTTTCCATTTCAGGAAAAAAAAATAACAAAACAAAATTAGCCTAATGGCAAGGAAAATACAAGGAAGAAGACAAAGAAAAAGAGAACTGGCCTGGTTTGAAACACAATGAAGTAATTGCGTTGTGATTCCCTACATCCATAGTAGTTAACACGTCTTTGCACCGCAAATCAAACCAACAAATACAGCCATCCTATTTTCAATTAGGAAAAAATTAGTCAAAAAACAATATGAATGCTCTAAAATCACCGATTAAGAATTTATTGAAAATTTGCTCAAGTTGAATTCATATATGGAATAAAAGCAAGAGACGGTTGTCAAAAAAGCAAGTGATATGAGTGTGTGCTTGTATGAGTGTTAGCTAGCGTAAGTAGAGAGAGAGGGACCTCGTCGGCGGCGGCGACAAGGCCAGGGCGCTGAAGGGAGGCGATACAGCTGGTGGCCGTGGCTTTGAGTCCTCTCAGTCGTCTTGGCTCGTTCATTGCCGCCGTAGTTCGGGAGGCCGCCGTACCAGTTCGGTTGCCGTCAGTCGACATCTTGGTTTTCTTATTAGAGAGGAACGCTTTTATCCCTACGAAGCTTTCGGTTTGGAAAGAAATATGTACATGCCTATTTATCATGGAAGCCATTATTTATGCGATTGATGGATATATTATCGAGGAAAAAATGTATTTTACACAGCGATACGATGAAAAATATATGGTTTAAAAATAAGAAAAAATTATTATTGTAATGAAAAATATTATTTTATTAAAAAATTTGTATTTTAAAATGAGTTTTGAAAAAATGCATTTTTAAAAAATGTGTGTCACACATTTTACATGGGCATAATTTGTATACATTCATCACACATTCTACATTTTTTCCTATTAAAATTTTAAAAAATTGATAGTTATATTGTCATCACAATTTTTATTTGATACATCTTGATTCTTGAGTCACATTATTTTGGAAAAATGTATTCTGGAATAATAGATTGATGGAGAATTTGTGGTTAAAAAATAAGGAAAAATTTGATGTGATGGAAAATATTATTTTATTGAAGAATGTGTGGTTGAAAATGAGTAGAAGAATGAGAATGAAAATTTTAATGTGTACCAAACAGGGGCTTAAGCTCATTATAACAATTATTTTTTTTAACTTTTTTCGTCGAATTCTTATCTTCAACCTTCGATCGATTAATACATCTCGTCATGAATAATAATTTACATCAAAATATTTTATTTTCGTGTTTTGAAATAAGGAAAAAATATTTTAACATAGAACGAATAAATTTCGAAGACGGGTATTGATACAAAGAGTTAATGAAGCAAACGAATAAATATGCAAGAAGAAACTTGAGACGAAGGTAGTAGATTTAAAACTTTTAATCACAACTAAATTAACATACCATGAACAAATGATTTCAGCACATGGGAAAAGCCCAAGCTCTAAAAATGACATGCTCGTGCATCAATCCAAATAACGAATCAAAGGTCCTAAAGCTAAATCCACAATGAGCACAACAATTTGCATTTATTTGTTTATTTATTTTTTTGGTTTTTTGATTAATTTATTTATTGTAATAATTCTGAAGTTACCATTTTGCCTTTACTAAATTTGGCTAGAATTATTTTTCTTGGTCAACTAACCGTCAAATAGATAGAAACGACATCAAGTGCATATTTTTGAAAGGTTTGAGATTTTGATTGGCATAAAATAAAAGTTAGGGTAAAATTTATTAAAAAGTGAGAGGTTAGGAATCGTTGTTACAATTTTCCATTGGTTTAATGATATTTTAGACCTTTAGTATCTTCTAGACACATGTCATCTACTAGTTGGTGAAGATTTTGGGTTCTAGCAACTTCCATAACATGTCATTGCTGATTAGTGAAATTGATCCATCTACTTAATTAATTCTATTTGCAGTTTTTAATGATTTTAGTTTATGTTATAGTGGCCCTCCTATTATGTGACAAGAGGATATCTAATTTTTTTTTTTTTTTAGACTCTCGACATGAAGTTTCATGTTCTATATTTATCTAACTCTCTCTTGGCTTTCTACAAGGCAAATGAGTTCACCATTCGACTTGATTCTAGAAAACAACGATAAGATGAATTATGTCACATATGAGGTCACAAATCACAACAAATAGATTACCCTCAATTTTCTCACATCTTTGCCCATTTCCCTTAGCTGCTTCTCGTACTTACTAGACAAGGTGGTGAAAGTGCTGTGTGAATTCTCTCTATGTTTGCAAAATCAAGATTGCGTAGTCTCACGCAATGATTCCAATAAAGCTATTATAGGGTAGTTCTTGGCAGACTTAGCGATCGCATTCACCGACTCTACTATGTTCGATGTCATCGTGCAATATCTGTTCGTGGGCATGTGCAATTGTGACCATTTGTCAAGCCCAACACCAACCTACAATAATAAAAACAATGACAAGGATCACATACATTACAATTCTACAATAGATGTATACGAATGCAGACTGAACATAATATGTATTATATTACCAGGTAACCCCTGATCTTCTCATTAATTGCGTCGAGTTCTTGCATGTGATATTCGTATTCTGACAAGGTGTAAGCACGAACAGCTGAGTTGAATGCTTGCGTGATGTTGTGACCCGATTTTCCATATCGTGACTCAGATTTTGTAGGAGATGGTATGAACAGATCCCGTGACATATTCCAGGATATACACTTTCGATTGCGTTCTTGATACTTTTGTGACGATTCGATATAAAACACAACCCTTCTCTATCCTCATATGCCTTCCTCAAGTTTTCAAAAAACCACGTCCAAGATCTGTCATTCTCATTATCACCAATCCCGAAAGCAAGTATGAATATGCTATTATTTGCATCTTGTGTACATGCCGTGAACAAAGTCCCACCATAGTGTCCATTTAGATACGTGTCATCGACCACAACAACATGCCACAATGTGTCCATCCATGAATTGATGCACCGAAAGCCATAAAGCAATATTTGAACATATTGTGACCATCAAGGTGTAGACCTGTGACCGTCCCGGGATTTGTTACCTCCAACATGGAAAAGAATTTCAGTACCTGACTAAATGAATCTGTTGGGTCACTTCTAATCATTTTCAAAGTATCCTCGCGGGACCTCCAAGCCTTCACATAGTTCAAAGATACTCCATATGTGTGCAACATGTCATTACGTATATCATTTGGAGTGTATATGGTGCGCGACGATGTGAATTTGTATTTGATTCAAGATGACACAACAGCCTTTGTCACTTGCCTATGAGTGCCTAATATAATGTTTGAAGCACATGTGTGACCTTCTGCAATGTATCTAATTTTGAACATCTCTGTTTTACCCATCTTTGATGCTCTGCATTTCCAATCACACTCATCATGACTACACTTCACAAGGTAGTCTTTCTTGTCTGATCGAACAACTACATATTCAAACATTTTTTGGATTGCATATAAGGACAAGCTCAGTTTCATGATCTCTTTGTTACGGAAAACAACTCCTTCCTCTACTTCTCTAGAGTCAGCATGTGATACAACTGTAACCACATGTCGGAACTCTGGACATGATGGTTCTATTATTGATCCACATATGTCTGTCGACAAATCCTGTAACGTGAATTCCTTTCCATTAGGCTGTACACAAATTGGTTCTGTGATCTGTAGTTCGACACATTCAGCAGCTGTGACCGCAATTGTAATTGGATACTTGGTAGGGTCACGATGCATATACTTTAACACTATGTAGGACAACAAATTATCGTCATTTTTTATTGTGACCGGAGGCAGATTGTTAATCAACTCATAACTCATTGTGACTGAGACCTTAGCAGGATCAAAGTTGAACTCTCTCATAACTATATCCAGAAGCTTCGCATAACCACAGCTACGATCGATCAACACCAACGATAGCTGTGACCCATTCGTCAAACCAACGTGAATTTTTTCCATTTCTGTCAAAACAAACCAAATAACATATTAGACAACGGTAATAAAAGGGTATAACTCCACATAAAACCTACATCACGTCACAGTTCAATAGTCACAGTTATATATATCAGATTTTGAGGTCACAGATCTCGTCACAGTTTAAGACACTTAGTCACTGGCAAATAACAGATTAGACAACATTTTTGAATACCAAAATTGCACATAAAACCTACATAACGTCACAGTTCAATAGTCACAGGTATATATATCAGATTTTGAGGTCACAGATCAGGTCACAGATCTCGTCACATTTTAAGACACTTAGTCACTGGCAAATAACAGATTAGACAACATTTTTGAATACCAAAATTGCACATAAAACCTACATCACGTCACAGTTCAATCGTCACAGGTATATATATCAGATTTTGAGGTCACAGATCAGGTCACGTAGTCAGAAACATGATTCTGAGTCAGAATAAAGGCATGACACAGTTTTTTAAACAGCAGGTCCTCCGTTATGAAAGCTAATTGAACACTACAGGTCACGGATATGTAATAAAATTCGATACATACGTGAACAGGTCACTGACATCGGATTGAATAAAAAAAATTCATATTTTTTTTGAACTGCATGTGACACAGTCCGATATCAGATTGCTTTGTGAAGCACGCATGGTCACAGGAGTCTTCATCGGAAACACTCATGTCAATTCCTTCAAATAATGTGACTTCACGTAGCGTCAATTCTGATTTTGAACTTCTGGAATTAATAATGACAGACCCGAATTGGTCGAAATCGGTTGACGGAATGGAACCTATTCCATGAATTGTCCTCAGGCTTGATGTGGCTCTAATCAGAATTTATTCTTCAATTCGTGACCCGGATCTTCCGATTAGCGTCGCCTCAGAGGTTTTCGGTGTATGTAGATTGTGATTTTCACAGACCTGTGGATTAGAATCATTCCCTGCTTACGGATTGTATTTTTGGAATGTTAATTTCGAACGAACGGAGAATCCGGGTTTAACGGTAAGTCAGGCTGGTTTTAAGGAAAATTTATATCGTTATTTTTTTATATATAAGAGATATATATTTGTATCTATAGGTCAATCTCTGATTTTAGAAATTTGAAAAATGAATTGTTATTTTTGAAATGGTCCAAAGATAAAATCTGAAAGCTGAATTTTTCCCCAATTGTTTGTCTTAAAACATTCCAGCACTATTTGGCCAAGCCCATTTCATCATTGCCCAAATGTTAGAAAACTAATGACAATAATGGCATCATTTTCCAACAATCTCCCCCTTGATGCCAATGTCACAAGCAACCAAACACATTAGTACTTATTAACACCAACACCAAGGAGATTAGTACCTGCAAAACACAAAGTTAACCGATATCAATACTTAGAATTTGCAAACACGAATTAAACTTGAAAAGAGGTAATACCTTTTGCTCCCATATCCGCGGGATTGAATTGTGTAGGGATTTTCTCAAACAAAATAGATTCACATAACAAGCATTTAAGTCACACTGACTCTTTTATAGCTTCAATAGTAGATAAGACAATAACATATTGCAATATAGACTTCCAACTAATGCAAGTATCACACAAAGTAAACACTATGCAGTTATAGATTTTCTATTGTCTTTATTACTAGTATAATCAGAATCTACATACTCTTTCAACACAATAACTCTCTTTACAAAGTTTAAAATGAAATTCTAAGTCTACAAAACCTTTCAAGTATCTTTAAAAAAAAAAAAACCATTTTAATGCGAACCAATGCAACATATCATCCACATACAAAAGTAGATAAACAATCACATCATTCTTATCATTTCATTTAACATAAAGACAATGAACAAAGGCAATATGCACAAAGCCAATAGAAGACACATAATAGTCAAATCTAAAATACCATAGCCTATGTGATTGTTCCAAACATACAAAGATCGATTAAGCAAACAAAACATGATTAGGCTTTTTCGAATCAACAAAATCTCGAGGTTGAATCATACAAAACGTTTCATCCAAGTCACCATGCAAGAAGGCAGTTATAACATCCATTTGTTCAAGTTCTAAAACACATTTAGCAACCAAAACAAGCATGACTCTAATAGTAGTATATTTCACAACATGAGAGAAAATATCATAATAATCAATACCAGGTTTCTGAATAAACCCCTTTGCAACAAGTCTAGCCTTAAACCTATGTGCTCTGTAGAAGAACTACCCTCCTTAATACTATAAACCCACTTACAGTCCACCAAGGACTTATCCTTAGGTCTGAGAACTAATCTCCAAGTATTATCCTTTACAAGGGACTTCATCTCATCTTCCATAGCGCCTAACCACTCATTAGATTGTCGACAACTCAAAACTTCCTCATAAGATTTAGGCTCCTCAAACACTAAGTCTTGATAAGACAAAAAAATAGCAAAATATTGATAATCACCCATCCTCACGGGTTCCCCAATCTCCCTCATAGCTCTATCACGAGCAAGTTGATAATCACTTAGAAGATCAACCACATCACCTACTAAGTCATGTTTATCACCTTCAACTGGTTCATGAGAACCAGTGACAACATCATTCTCCCCCTCAACCTCATTCTTAACTTGTTCCTCCTCAACAAGTCCAGGAGAATGATCCACATTCACTTGCATTCTAGTCTCCTCATCCTCATCACTCTTAGGATCATCACTAGAGACTCTCTTACTCAAACAAGGCATATCACCTTCATTAAAGGTTACGCTCTTACCAAATGCCCCTCTCTTACTCAAAATATGCAAGCCATTTCCACTCACATGAGCTAGCCTATTATGCCACTTCAGGGTAGCATCAATCTCAGTACTAGAGGACTCAACAATGTGACTCTGAACTACATTAGCTCTAGTGACATATATACCATTCCTCTTGGTACCTTTGAAAATAACTAAGGAACCCTTAATTACTTTCAAAGAACCATGACCAATCCGGCTTTGCAGGCCTATGTCTTCTAGACTACCCATAGAAATCAAGTTCCTATTCAAATCAAGAATATACCTTACTCTTTCTAAAGTAAAGGTACATCCATTGTCAAACTTCAAAGTCACATTACCAATTCCTTTAATGCTACAAGCTACATTGTTACCCATAACCACCTCTCCACCATCAAGATCCTTAAAGTTCTCTAACCAAGGTCTTCTAGAGGTCATATGGAATGTACACCCTGAATCCAGAATCCATTCACTATCCTGATCATTGTCATCTACACACTCGACAATATCCAAATCAGAAGTAGGTTCTGTCACCACATACACATCAACAGTGGACTCACCTAGGGGTTCAACAACATTCCCCTCATCCACTCTCTTCTCTCTCTGTTCATTCTTCTTCTTATAACAATCCTTTATAAAATGTCCTGTATTTCCACACCTATAGCACTTCCTAATTTCACTCCTAGACTTAGATCTAGATCTCCATTTCCCCTTCTTCTTAGAATTGTTATGATTGCTCCCTTGATGATTCTGACCATTACTTGCCTAGCCATAGGTTTACAACTCACAGACAAACTCTCAAACTCCTTCCCAGTTCTATCAATCTTAAGCTCTAATTCTTTACTTCTTAAAGAATTAATCACAATTTCAGGAGTTAAGGTATCTCTGCCATACTTAATAGCTGACTTAACATCATTATACACATCAGGTATAGCATTCAAGAGGATAACAGTCTTATATTCATCAGTCATTTTCTCCCCAGTATTAGCGATTTCTTGAACTAATTTATTAAAAGTATCAAGATTTTCATCAAGGTCTTTAGACATATCAATCTTAAAACTAAAGAACCTCTCTAAAAGGAAGAGTTTATTAGGTAGACTCTTAGACATGTATTATTCTTCAAGCTTATCCTACAAAGCCTTAGCACTATCAAGTTTACCAACTTTTTGTTATATATTTATACAATAAATATAATATGTGAAAAAAATAACTAATTAAGATGAAGTGCCCAACTGGTGAAAAGTGTGGAATTTGTGTGGGAGGTCAGGTGTTCGAGCCACGCCTCACGCACTATATTAAAAAGTCTTTGATTGGGCCTTGCGGCCTTGGGCTCTTGGGCTTTATTGATTCTAATAAAATAATTATTATTTTTTTTTAAATCATTTTCGGAATTATTTAATGGGTCAACTAACCAGTAGAATATGACTATTTTAACTGCCCAGTATTAATACCCATTACCTTGGCCATTACATCTGCAACTTAATACTAGATCATGGTGGAAGAAGTTACATCTCTTTCTACCTATATAAACACACTTTTGGGTATTAGAAAATTACAAGAAAAACGAGATTATATATTTCTATACAGTACAGTAAAAATATTGTTCTTAATTTTACACATTTCTGAAGTACACTTGAGAGTTCTGAAAACCTTTTGTGATTGCTGCACAATTGTTTTATTTGATCGTTGTATCCTGGAGGTGATTGTTCACAGAGGTCGTAGCAGTTATCGACGGACAATTTCGTTTTAGGACATCGTGCTGTCACGAGACTCGATATGTTGATAAGTTTTTCTGCACTTTACTGTTATTTTGTTCAACACTTGATTAGACAAATGAAGAATTATAGAGGTATACGCAAGTTCATCAGATTCAAGTTTTTGATCATCAGTCATAGTAGCAGGAAATTCATCGGTTATAGCCTTAGAAACTTTCTGTTGAACTAAGACCCTTCTCATTTTTTGCTGCCAATGGGAAAATCCCCTTTTCCATTAAAAACTCCAAATTCAAATATTGTCATTGTCATTTGAAGTTTTTAATCAACACAAAGAATTTTTGTGGTCACAGTTCCACAGCAAAAAAAAAAAAAAAAACAGTAATCAGATATTTCAAACAACCAATTTAAATGTCACACAAATCATAGTGTAAACAAAACAGGAATGAAAAACACATCAAACTGAAAAACAGGCTATTAACTCAACGAACAAAAGATAACAATGATATTAAACAAATCTATAATCACAGGAAAAATTCACAGAGAATACTACTTAATTCAAGGTGTTAGAATTCACCAGGATTCCGTGAGGTTCAAGACCCCAGGTCAAGGCTTAATTCTCAACACCAGAAGGGACATACAACACAGGGGAAATTAAGGGAAGTGACAATATTTAGGATGCAGTAACAGCACAATCAAGAATCACAAAATGCAGGGTGCTAGAGAAGATTTCACCAAACACGGTTCAC
The DNA here is from genome assembly GCA_035079005.1 of Fraxinus americana. Classification (NCBI taxonomy): domain Eukaryota; kingdom Viridiplantae; phylum Streptophyta; class Magnoliopsida; order Lamiales; family Oleaceae; genus Fraxinus; species Fraxinus americana. Next base: position 3,589,531 of record CM068713.1, on the reverse strand, counting down.
CAAGAACCAGTCACAGGCAGCTCCAATAATCAGCCTTCAGCTAGCTCGAAGCAGAACTAGAGACTCTGCAAAACACCAAACTCGCAGCCCAAACTCCAGAATGTTCACCAAGAACCAGGTTCCCTCGCAAGAACACAAACAGAAAGAGAGAATTAGTAGCTAATTCGAAACAATATGAAAAATTAGGGTTTATGCACAAAATCGAAAAAAATAAATGTCGAATCAGAAAACTTAATTTTTCAGTGACATATCTCGATCGAAGGCTCCTTTCACCCTCACCAGTGCTCTGATACCACTTGTAATGAAATCAATCAACGGAAGCTGAAAATCAAGATTCAAATTGAACACCAATCCGATCAACAAGAATACAGATCTTTCACTTTATATAGGGCTCAGAATAGTCACATAGACATTGTACCCTTCTGTACAAAGCAATAGCCACAAAACACCCCAAATCCCTAATCTAAACCACACCGATTACTCAATGGCTCGAGACAAACACACCAAATCGGACATCACCTCTCTCTCTAACACCACCATAAAGGCAACTAATCACAAAGATTAAAGGATTTAAACCACAAGTTAAAATCCACTCAAGATTCACAAAGAATAAAGAGAGAACACGAAGAACACTCGAAGCTAGGAATCGCCAGAAGCTTCCCAGACAAGTTAGAGAGAAAGAATGAATGGGTTAATTTCACAAATGGTCACTGAAGTTACCTGAAAATTTCAAAACGGTCGCTGAAGTTTCAAAGGTTCAGAAACGGTTACTGAAGTTTGAAATTTCTTTCAAAACGGTCACTGAATTTTCAGATTTTTTGGCCAAGTTTGAGACAATTTTTCGGCAACTTCCAACCACCAAAACCGTCGATTTCGGATACTGTTGAAAAGCCCACAATGTCCTCTTCAATTACCACCAAAAATCTCCCCAAAACTCCAAGTGATTCGACCGGAATAAACCCACCCAAACTGGACAGATTTTCGGACTTTTTTGGTAGCTGATTTCGTGGATTTATTCCGGCCGAATCCCTTGGAATTATGGGGAGATTTTTGGTGGTAATTAAAGAGGACGTTGAGGGCTTTCCAGTGGTATCCGAAATCGACGGTTTTGGTGGTCGGATGTTGCCGAAAAATTACCTCAAATTTGCCAAAAAAAATCTGAAAATCTGGGTAGATTTTCACAATTTTCGGTTGCCGACTTCGTGGCTTTATTCCGGCCGAATCACTTGGATTTTTGGGGAGATTTTTTAAGGTAATTGAAGAGGACATCGTGGGCTTTCCAACGATATTCGAAATCGGCGGTTTTGGTGGTCGGAATTTGTCGAAAAATTGTCTCAAACTTGGCCAAAAAATCTGCAAATTCAGTGACCGTTTTGAAAGAAATTTCAAATTTCAGTGACCATTTCTGAAATTTTGAAACTTCAGTGACCGTTTTGAAATTTTCAGGTAATTTCAGTGACCATTTGTGAAATTAACCCAAGAATGAATTAATCTGCCAAGAATGACGCTCCAGCTGGTATATATCACAGCCCAAGCTAAAAGGGGCCAACACATCAGCGCATTTATCAAACGGACCAGAGTAGCTCAAGTGGGTAACCGATTTGGCTGGGGTTTGGGCCAATTGCTTTGTGTTATCGAGCAATGGTTTTAGTCTTAAAACATTCCAGCACTATTGGGCCAAGCCCATTTCATCATTGCCCAAATGTTAGAAAACTAATGACAATAATGGCATCATTTTCCAACATGTATAAAAATTTATCATGGAGCATGCCTGAAATGATATGATTGGCTGGCGTCAAATCGTGGTGCATTTGATACAGCTCGTGCTCAAAATGTAGGCCTCAAAGAGAAGAAAGGTAAATGGACCAGGAGGCAATTGATCAAAGCTTGAGAACTAAAGCCAATTCTAATAACTTGGTGGTTTTAAAATCAAAATCTTACTCATCGATTGCCATTGGCCCTTTATGACGTCAAAGCTGGACGCCTGGACGTATAACCCGCAATATCCCAATCATGGCTAGTTCGAAAAATGAGTTTATAACGACGTCCATCACCTCTAAATGGACAATGCTAAATGTACACTTAAAGTTTGACATTGTTTTTGCACTCCATTGTTTTCAAAAAATTTGTTAGCGGGAAAATGTGTTTTTTTTCTTACAAATGTCCAACGTGATGTTGTCACGTAACATGATATAAAGAATAATGTAAATAAGAGTGTAGACGTAGCATGATTGCTTACATTCACTCCTCGCGTGAGAACATCGTCTAGAGCACCCCAGGCAAGTTCTCTGGAAGAACTATCTGCAAGGTTCATGAGCAATTTTAAACCCAATTTAGAATAAGTGAATGCAAATATACAACAACATAGAGCAACAAGTTCCCCTAAAAAAGATTGGAGAAGAAAAGGAAAAATACTAGATATCAGTAAATGGTAATAGCCAAACTCAGGGTAAAAAGAGAGGAAAAAATATTAATATTGTTCAGTAATTAATTTGAATAAGCTGACAAAATGTACCTCCACCGAATTAGTTCACGGAACAATATGCATATCTTATGGCCATAAAGTATATTTCAACAATTGTAATAATATTAAGAGGTTATCAAATCATATTTTAATGATAATTTAATCACTTTCGGATCCATCATTAGATTTGTTGTCTCAAAGCAGAACTCTATTATGTGAACATGGCGAATGGTCCCAGGGACCAGTGTACGTATTCTTCCCGACAATTGCACCTTTCGAACACCCTTTTATGCCGACAATTTAGGTAATTTAAGATACAAACAGTGTTCTTTTTTTCATTTGACTATATATAATATAAGAATAATGCTATTTACAATTGTTCACTATCGTATTCGTCATACGTGGTATACATGTGACGATTAATGATTTGACGCATGGTGTAATGAAAACTATCACATTAATATATCAAATCACTAATCGGTATATGTATGCCATGGAGGACTACTACAGTAGTGAGCGATTGCAAATAACATAACTAATAGTGTAAGCATTTTATAGCGTTTGCTACACATGCATGCGTCCCTATATAGTCAATAAAATCGACTGCGCATGTTGGTTTGTTCTGTGTTCCATTTCATCTTTATGCGAGGTTGTTTGACAATGATTTTGATAAGTAAATTTTAATGAAATTCGTAATTAAAAAGTTAATAAAAGTTGTGGATCACATAATATATATGGTTAAATAATATTCCACACATAAATTTTGTGTAGAATACTGGTTGAAAAAGAAAGCAGCGATCTCGACATTATCCAAGGTTTACTTAGGAGGAAAATCAACGACTGATTGATGTAAGACACCATGGTTATAGGTATTACACAATAGAATATTATTGGAAGTTTACCAGTTTCTTCAGAATATGCCTAATTAAGTATGATTATACAATTAATTAATATTTCGAAAAGGTTTAACTTTAATAAGAATAATTTATTTGTTTATTGGGGATAACCAATTGATAAAAAATTAAATGAATGATGTTTATATATTAGACATGTCTTGCATTGACAAATAATTTATCTTTTAACTATCTAAGTGAATCCAAACATATGCAATTAAAACGTAAATAGGTGGTCGAGATTAAGCCGTGTTTGTTTATATAAAAATTAAAATTTTATTAAATTTTGATAAAAAATGATGAAATGTGATTGAAAAATTATGAATCCCATGAAATATATGGTTAAAATTAATTGTTGACTTTGACTTAAATTTTTATCTAACTTTTTAATTAAACCAAACAAGGACTTAATTTGTCTGGCAAATAAGTAATTTTGTCAAGATCATATAGAATGTTGTCACGTTCAAAAGCTAAAAACTTTAATAATATATATTAAACAAAATATCATTGCCTTTTCTTGATGTTATAATTAGTATATTTGAAACGGTTGATCACTATCTTTCAAATAAGAATAAAGTATTCATTAGCAGTTGCAAATTGCAATGATTAATATCTGTTTGTCTAATAGTAATCACTTCTTCCACGAATAAAACTACTTCCGAGCTTCATAAACCTCACGGGTTATGATACAAGTACATAACATTTTACCTAATATGTGTCATAATTGACCAATGGCGGCCCCCTATTGGGGCCCGGTGCCCCCCTCCCCCTCCCAATAAAAATTTATCAAATTCACATGAATTCGTTTTTAACGAAAACAAAGAAAATGCAGATTAAAGTTGTTGTACCTTTGAATTTGATTTTCACTTTTATATTGTAATCAAACAGCTAAAATTGAATTCATTTTCCTCGAATGTGGCTTGAAAAATGTCACAATCAAACTAGGCATTTGAAATAATCGTAATCCATTAAAGTTAATTAATGCATATTGAAATTGAGTGAGGGACAACTCTTACATTATAAGTTCAAGCCATATGAAGAAAGCAGACCGAGATTAGACACAAAACCATCGAGCATGTCAAATCTTAACGTTAGTTTCCCGACAAACACAAATTTACACGCATGCATGATGCATGCACTTTAAAGGGTGGTTCTCCGTGTAATAAGACGCCCATAACCGCCGGTGTCGGCACCACAATACTTTTTTCAACGAAATTGATGTAAATCATAACATTATTTTAGCTTCCACGCGGCAATAATACAACAAAAAATTGATAGTAACACCATCCCCCACCATTCACGTCGCTCCATACCTCCCTTATTCCCCAACTCTCCACTTCTACGCCTACCCCCACTCCACCCCACTCCTGGTTTATTTAATTCGAAAAAAAAAAACTTAAAACTTTGACTTAGTCCAACAAACTTGAGCCCCAACATCATCACTTTCCTATTCCTATTCTTCTCCATAACACTTGTCCTTCTATGGCCCTGTTTGAGCCACATTCTCATTCATATTCGTCTACTCATTTTCAATCACACATTTTTCAATAAAATAATATTTTCTATTACATTAATAACTTTTTCTTACTCATTTTCAATCACATTCTTCAATAGAATAATATTTTCTATCACATCAATATCTTTTCATTCTCTTTCAACCATATATTTACCAACACATTACAAAAAAATACATTTTTTTCCATTTTAACGTGCATCAAACACGCAATATATATATATAAATACACAAAGTCGATCCCCTCAAAACCCACTTCACTGCACCACCTCCTCGCACCAACAGAACCCAGAAAATCTTTTATTTCTCTCTCTCTATAGATTTTGTTATTACAACGTTAATGGCTCGAAGAAATCTAATACTACTTTTCGTTGTCTTGATTATCTCTACCACCTTTGTTTCCTCTATACATGGGCGGAAGTTCTTGAAAGTATCATCTTTCGACGACAGATTGTATCTAAATGCTCTTCCGAAGGGAACAGTGCCGGGTTCTACCCCTAGCAAGAAGGGCCACGCTGTGATCATCGACGAAAAGCTAATCGCCGGCCACCTCGATCCCATCGACCGGATTCTCCGATCAGTTCCTAGTCCTGGTGTTGGAAACTAATCTCTTTGTTTATTTCCACTTAGTATACAAGTTTGTTTATTTGCTGTTAATGATGTATAGAAGCCAAGAACATTTAGGTTAGAACTGTACACTTGATATATGTGTATAGAAAGAGATTTATGGTCTGATGTTTTCTCTGGTTAATTGTTTTGGTAGTTATCCACTCGGTCGTTGACTATTCAACAAAATTTTACCAACTTTTTGGAACAATAGTGAGAAATTATACATATTTTCAGTTATTAGCTTCTTGTTTTAAGTTTAGTGACTTGGTACGGTGCATCGTGAAGTGCGTAATAGTATTGAAGAAAATTATGAGATTTCTATAATTATTATTTTTTATTTCTTTGTAATTTTTATAGGAATGGAAAGTGCCGAAGGAAAAGGAAAACTGAACACGTTTTGTAGACTTTTTCAATGCCTTATTGTCGATTGCTTTAGCTGCTAAAGTGTCAAGAACCACATGCGACATGAGACTTTATTATTTGCTAGAAATATGCTTCAAGAAATTGTCACCAATTTCAGTGGAGCGCAATTTTGGTCCTGGGAATCAAATATAGACCAGTGGTAAAATTCGATGAAATACTTGGAAGAAAAGCTAAGCTAAATGTAAACGATCCAAGATAAAAAGCATTTGCAGTTTCACGTTCACTTAAAAAAGGTGGGAATAATTCAATTTTCAAAAGATGCTTATGCTCCCGGATATGATATCGTAGATCTCACCTCACCTCACATCAAATAAGGATTTTCGGAACGGCAAAATCATCGTAAAAATTTAATTATGTCAGGTATGCACGATATGTGTTAGGCGTGGGGTGGGGTGCGGGTGCTGGTGGTGGTTGTGGCTATGGGGTTCAAAGTCAATAAGTAAATCACTCTTAATTAAGATCCAAATCTCCAAACTATTTTATTTTTCGACATGAAAAGATGTGTCTCATTTTCATAAAAATACAATCATTCACATGTTTAAACAACCAATGGATACATGCAATTATTAAATAAGTGATAATATAGTTGAAATTAGTTTCTTATCAAGGTAGGCAAATGGTAACAAAAGTCAGTTAACCTTCAAATCTGCTAATTATGCCACGTTTAGGGGCGGAGTCAAGAGGACAAAAAAAAAAAAATTATATTGGACTGATACATTGAAAAAAAATCCATTAAAAAGAAAAAAAATTCCCTTTAAAACAAATTGGGCCCGAGGCTAGTCTGGGCAATTCCTCTGTCCCTGCTCCCATTTGAACTTCATTTTTTCAAAACTCATTTTTAATCGCACATTCTTTCAAAAATAATTTTACACGTAAATTCAAAAAAATTTCCTATTTTTTAACCATATATTCTTCAAAAAAATCACTATTTCAAAAACACACTTTCCCCAAAAATGAGCTCAAACAGGGTCTATATTATCTATATTTTAAAATATATTTGTTAACAGTGTAATAAATAAAATTTCATAATTTATTTTGATAATATTACTTAGTAGCATTTTTTTTAATTTTAAAATATATTTGTTAACAATGTAATAAATAAGATTTCATAATTTTTTTGATAATATTAATTAGTATTATCTAATATTCTCCACTAGACCAGTGAAAGCATTGATAATATTGATTCGAACATTCAAAGATTTGAAGATTCCAACTTAGCACACGTGATTTTGTGATATCCAATGTCATTTTTCATGAAGATATCATTCACGTGCCTATGAGGAAGATAAGTGCAATTTCATGTTCCCTTTGACAAAAATTTCACAAGGAAAAAATGGCAATTTCAGTGAATATGGACTGCAATACCTTTGTAATTTCTCTTTCGTGTGGAACGTTTCAGCGTTTTCTGGGATCAATTTTCAAAGTTTTTGCCCAAATGTTCTGCACAGTTATCTTTATCTTTTGGAGAATGTTTAGCTAAGCTTAAGAAGAAGTTTAATTAACTTTTAAGCAAGATTTATTTCGCTGTTGCACGAAGAGTGCAGGGGATCTGGACTCTGATGTGACCCAGCTGAATACTCTGCAATGACTAAAACTCTGTTAGTCTCAGTAGCTAGCTTGGCCCAATATGGATGGTACCAAGTATTATTTTGGGCAGGCAAAAGTTGCAGGTGGATTGAATATATTACTGAGAAATGCTACAATTACACACTTGGTACACAATCATCTCACATATTGTGGTGGATTGTGTATCAAGTGTGTGAGCGTAGCATTTCTCGGTAATATATTCAATCCACCTGCAACTTTTGCCTGCATTGTGGACCTCACACACATGTGAGAGAGTTGTGTATCAAGTGTGTACAAATATCAAATTTGTATGTTACAACTCTAACAAGATGTTTGATACAATGGACGGAACATTACAAGAATGTTATGTCTCTTTTGAAGAGGCTCCAAGTCATCATCCACGTGGAAGAAGCTAAGGGAATCATTAAGGCCCACAAACTCCATGTCATCTCTTACCTGGCCGAGGTGATTCCATGCAAGGTGGTCGAGGTGATGCATTGCTTTGGTTGACCCTCTATGGTCGAGGCGAAGTACCATGCATGTTGCAGGAAGAGGTGCGAGGCTCCTTATCTAGCCTCCAGGTTCACAAAAGGCATCTTCAATTTCATGTCTTCCCAGGAGATCTTTCGTGTAAGATCCACCAACGGCTCCTTGATATGGCAGCAGACATTTCAAGGTCAAATTGTTAGTGTATATACTAGAGGTCATACTAGGCTTTAGAGTGGTTAGGCGTCAAAAGCATTAAATGCCCATCGATTTATGATTGATAGAGTGATACCTAGGAAAAGACCTCAATCGTCAATATGAGGTCACGTCTCACTTCATCCAACGGTTATCATTCCTCATCTACTACTATAAAAGCTTATACATTGTGCTATTTGAAAAAAATGCAACTTTGGACTCCAAAAGTTAAGTTTGCTCTCAATTTTTATTCACTTCATACCCTCCAAATCCGACCCTCCCAAACTCAGTGTCTCATGTCTCTAGCACGTTTCACACCCTTTTCACCTATACATTAACTAACTTGATCGTTGGAGTGCATGCGTCCGCCTTTCCCCAATTTCGAAGAAGGTCACGCGTTATTTACAATTTGTTCAAGTGTGCAGGACTCAGGACTTACGTGGACGTGAGATGACCCAAGATTTGTTGGCCACCACATCTCCACAAAAAATAAGGTCAACAAAAAATATTATTAATAAAAAGTCGGACTATCATCTATTTTATTAGTTTCGTTAAGTACAATATGAAAGGTGCAAAAGAATGAAGATGTCCACTCTGTTCCTACTTTCTTGTCTCCCTGTGTGTCCCCATTCATGTTACTCTAGCTTGGGGATCTAATCTTAAAATAGAGCTTGAAAATGAAACAATGGGTTTTGCACTATATGTTGTACTTTGTAGCCATTTTCAAGCCTCAGATATGTGATACCATCTTTCTAGTCGGATCATTCTCGAGAAAATTCAAAATTAAACCATTTGGATAAATGCAGATCAAATATTTTCGTTAGAAATGAGCAAGAAATATCATATACCTACAAAATAATTACTTCGTTTTACGAAAATCGTGTTATGCGAATGGACTACGAATCCATGATTCTGTCAGTTCTGTAAAATGATGAATAATTAAATAATTTCGATTTTTTTCGTTCAAATGGTGAGGGAATATACTTATAATTATCACATAACCAATTATTGAATATATGATTATTGTAGTTCAGAAGCGCGAGGTCAACATGTTCCATAATAAATACTTGGTTGGGGACAACTCATTATGATTCTAGAGTCCTTGGAACCATCACGTCCTTCTAGATCTTAACCTAAAAATAGAGCTACCACCTAAATATGAAAAATTGAAATGTAGATAATTAAGCTGAAATCATTATTTCAAAACTTTTTATTCTACGTACTCATTTTTTATCACACGTTCATTCAATAAAATATTATGTACGTAAATTCAAAACTTTTTTTTATTTTTAACAACATATTCTCCAAAAATTCACTATTCAAAACAAAAATTTTGCCAAATAATGGCCAGCAAGCAGGGGCACGACGGTAGATAATACTGTACCAAAATAATGTATAAATTTTTAATATTTGCTTATTCGGTATAGAAATTTATAAGAACTTGTCATTGGTCAAGTGAAGTCTTGTCCAACCGTTAAATTCTACCATGCTCCGGTTATCTTAAAATTGTTTGGGATATTACATTGATAATGAGCATTATATTCTTAAAATGAACCTCTCACGTGCGCGAAATTGAACATAGTTTTGACTTATCAAAATGGAATTTGAGAAGACCAAATGATAATTACCGAAATCAAATACGCTACGATAGATTTTATCCTTTCCATCTTTCAACAAAAAAATATTTCCTATAATCAAAATAATAGTTAGTTTTTCTAAAACCAAATCTCAAGTTCAAAGAAATAAAAAAAGAAAAATAGGAATGCAGGTGATTGGATTGATTGAGGCAAGCGTTTGACACTTTCTCCTTAAGATGAATTTGCCTCGCATCGGTGTTAACGATTTTTCGACAATCATTTCCCAATATACAACAATTTCGTATATCCATAGGAGCACTCCAAATGGTTTAGACCAACGAACTTGAAAGAAGTTTCATCTCTACCAAAATTGTGACTTGATGCAAAAAGGAATCACTTTTACAGAGTGTTATCAAGTAAAGCCAAAGTGTAAAAGTGGAATGTAACGAATAATGAACGTTCTAGGGGTCCTTTATATAGAATGTGAATGAGTGTGGAGGAGGGATACGCCCAAAACTCAATAATCTAAACCAAGGGTCGCAACCTTTAACTGTCGCTTGCCTATTGTCTGAGCGTTACTCGAACGCCAAAAGTAGAGAGTTTGTCGCTCGTCTAATGTTGGACTGTCGCTCAAGTGATAGCGTCACATGCTAAATTTTGATTTTCCTTCAAATTTTGGACCATAATTTCTTATTCATTCCTAATTTGTTTTTAGATTTCAAATATATTACGACGATCCACTCGACGAATATAATAAATTAATTTATTTACTTTCGTAATTTGACTATTGGATCAAATTCAAATATTTGGTCGAAATTGACACAAAGTCATTTTTCAAGGTTTATATTTAACCAAATTTCATTTCTTAAAACCAAATTTCAACATGAATTACATTGTGTGAGTTGATAGCTTTTTGTACATTGATTTTAACAACATTTTTTTTAATCAATGGTCATATTTCCTGCACATGGGGGAATGTCAATGAGAAATGTACAAATAGATTAATCAAATATGTTTACGTGGAGCTTGTTGTCTTTTTGAAATCAAGGTACAGACTGGGAATTGGGTCCGTTGTATGTCGTTTCCCAAGCTGCTACTCTTGCTTTACGGTGGAAACTTCCGCTCCTCATCTCGTCGACGAAACTAGGGAAAAGTCCCCTGGTTGTTGAAGGTAAATACAATGGGGGTTTTCTCCTTGGTTTCCCCCAATTGGCGATGGCGAAATCAGGGAAAAAAACCTTGTCTGTTGAAGAAAATCTCCCTGGTTATGCCGGAAAGGAATTTTTGTTTTTTCAATTTCAATTTCATTTTCTTTATTTTATTTTTTCTTTTATTTACTATTTCTTGTTTTAAATTAAACAACTTGACATTTAACAGTTAAATTGATAGTTTCAGTTACAAAAGGACCTCAAGTGCAGACATTTGATAAGTTTGGGACCTTTTTAGAAATCAAACGTTTAGGATATAATTGTCACAAACTTTAAAGGTTTGGGACCTACATTGTAATTTACTCTTTTTGACACTTTATCATCACCGTTCTCGGAACAGAAACGCTCCCCTCCCATTTGTTTACTGTGGGTTGAATCGTAGTTTACTACTCCTCTTTTTCTCTCTCTACTGAAACAGGGTGTACGAAGAATCTTCATTTACAATAACGAAAAGATTATACAAACATATAGCATCAAATCGTCGATCGCGTGTGAAAGCACAGCATGGGTTGCGCTGGATCGCGCGATAAAGGAGATGGTAATCTTTGACTTGTAATTGTCTTTTGAAAGTCCGATCGACGGTTAATATTTTCTTGAAATTTTATGTTTCAAGAAACTGTTATGGTTATCTTCGTTTATGCATTTACTTATTGGACCATTTGATTGTGGGTTTTTGAATAATTTTGGATGTGAATAATTCGACGAAAATTTTCTGGTCTCTGTTTATGTCACGTGCAATTTGATGGATGTTGTTATGGTTCTTGTACTGCTTGACTTTTTGTTGTGTTAGATTAAATCTTGAGGTGTTCATTAGGTAAACTTCCATTTTCCCCCTTATTTCTTCGTATAAATTGCACATGAAAATTCATGAGCATTTGCTGGATTTTCGGTGTTTTTCCATGAGAAAGAAGTGCAAAATTAGAAATGTGGTTCGTTCACATAGAAATTTTCACTTTTGCACTTTTATTTTACTTTTCAGAGTAATTGTATGCAATCTTTTCTTGGACATCTGTTTGAGATATTTAGACAACTTGTGTTAAGGTCTTTGAATTAGTACTGGCAAAATTGACTAAAATTGGGATATCTGATTTCAACTCTTATTAGGAAATTTTCCGCATCCCCTTTCAAATTATGAGGAACCAAACGAGTTTTCATTTCATTTGGCATTTTGATTCACCCGTTGAAGTCTATTCAACAAAGTTCTATAGAATTATACATGTCCAAGTTATTTTCTTTTCAGTGGGACTTTTAATGTTACGTCACTGTAATGTACCCTTCAGTCAAACTAAAATGCTAGCCATACTCAGTTTACCAGCTTGGGTTAGTAAACGTTGGATGAATGCAATGCTGATATTTTAATTATTTGAGAATGATAATATTCAATCGTTTTGTGACTAAACTTGTTTAGTATATGAGTTTGATGAATTTGTTCTGGGGATGTATGACTATACCTAGTGTTTCAAGTTGTTGACATTCCGGACATTGGATTATTTAAGTTCACTAGCACTTCTGCAGTTCTATTTACGCAAATATGCAACCAAAAAGTGACTTTGGACTTTGATAATTGTCTTTGGATGTGCAATCGCTTGCTTGATCTGGCCTAAGCTTGTTTCCTTTTATATGTTTGTATCACTATGCTATCAGTTTGATGGTTTGTGTACTGATGTCTTATCTTAGCTTTATTATCTGAAGGATCGTACTTGCAAAATCTATTTCCTCTAATGTGAAAGATCATTGGTGGATATGCACCTACTAAGTCCAGATATAATCGTTATATCCAGGGATCAATGTCCTACTTGCTGCGATGGTAAATATTTACAGATGAGTTTTATGCTATTATAAGCATATGCTAACATGTTACTGGCATCGTTAGTGCTTGGGTAACTATGCAAGGAATGAAAACTTACCAGGAAATGATTAGAAATAAGTGCAGAAGCCAGGTTGTTCTGATTAACGTTACAGCAGACTTTATTGACTTTGAGACGCCTTATTTTTCACGACTGAGAGTGATATGAAACTGAATCTGTATAGTAGTATGCCAGCACTGCATTGATAAAAAACACTGGAACTTGGGTTATAATTTAGAATAGTTAATATTATAGCTGAGGCCTTGTCAATGAATTGGAAGAGATTCATGCGCTCCTTATCCTAGCACCTCTTTCATCTTCTTGTCTTGTGCCTTATCCTGCTACAGGTGGATAGGCATACTTGATTTATTGTTTGAAATGGCAAGGGATTCGATTTATTGTTTGAATTGCAAGGGATCCTTTTGGAAGACAGATTACAGCTTTTAAGATACAGCAGAGATATCTTTGAGCTTGTTTTCTCTAGTTTTTTCAATCCTTTTTTATTTAATATTCCTGCAATTGCTGAGAACCAGCTTCATCAAATTCAGTATCCTTTAATACGAGTACCTGGAAAATGATACCTGACCTTGAAGTATGGTTAATGCTAATTATTATTATAAAACTCTTGAACTGAAATATAAATCTAATTATATTATGCAAGGGGCATGAGAGTAGAGATTTTTCTGGAAATGGAGAATAATCATAGTAAATCAAGGCAAAGCATAAAGTCAGAAGCCAGAAACGACGTTCTTGAACTTATCCTAATTGGCTACATTGTGGAAGTATAATTTGATTTCTGTATTTCCTTCATTTTTCAACTGTTAAGAGCTGTTTTATAGCATATAATAGGTTTGTTTGACCTGCTGACACTGCGTCCATGATGGTTGGTAGCTTCAGTACTTGTTCAAAGAGTTGTAGTTCTTTGGAGTCATTTCCTTGTAAGTTTGATTGCAGAAACAGCAAAGAAGATACGCAAGCCCAAGCCATGGAAGCATTCAGAACCAATAACAAGGGCACAACTCATACAGATGCGAGATGAGTTTTGGGACACTGCTCCACATTATGGTGGCAGGAAAGGTAAACTTTCTGAAGTATTATGTATGCTCAATCATTAGTCTACGATGCACGATTGCAAAGATTTTTAACTGGACATTCTTCATGATTGCCTTTGTATGTATGCTCAATCATTAAGGATGTCCAAATCTCTGTAAATCGCGTGCATGTTCGGCCTTATGAATTCAGATTTTGCTTTTCGAGTGTGAGTGATGTGACATCAGCTTAAAAGCTTGCTTGTCAAAGAAATTGGTGTAAAATTTGATTAGATTCCAAGGATATAGTATAGTACCCATTATTAGATTCAATTAGTACAACATGATTGATGTTTCTGAACCAAAGCTTTACCACGCTGTTGTTGAAAGCACTTTTTTTTCCCGTCAAAACATATCAACGCAGTAAATAAAGATGTACACTTTTACACATCGATGCAGTAAATAAAGAGGTACCTATTTATCAAAGAACTCTGTTTTGACTTTTGAATTGGTATCATGCCACAAGATTTGAATAATTTTGTATCTCATTCTAATATTCTTAGATCAAATTAATCAATGTACCATTTAAGCAAAGTAATTATGTTTTGTCTATTCATAAAACTTCAAACCTATTCTAGATCAAAAAACAACTAAATGAAGATCATGAAGAAACTAAACATGCATATAATATAACATCACATATCACATAAACAAGTTCACGTAAAACCATGAGACCGTGTCTGAAATTAAGTTCATTCTTAAGTGAAAACAGAGAAAAGGAACCAAAAAATGGCAAAAAAATTAAAAAAATAAAGACAAAAATGTCGGAAAAAAAAAAACACATCTAAACAGTTTTTTTACTACACAGATCGGGTTAGAAATTGCATGCATTCTTAATTGAGAACTCTTAACGAAAACAAATTGAAGGAACAAAAACAAAAAAAAATATTTTTATCCAAAACAAGCCATGAGGTTTTAGGATGGTTTGAAACATGGTAAGTTGTAATAAATACACGATACATCTCACTGCTGCAACATAGTTTATTAGTTGAATGATAGAATTAGCATCACTGTTAATGCGAAGAGTTCGGTAGTTTTTAATATATTTGACCTTGCTTTTATTATCTTGAGTCGAATTTAAATCATCCTGATTTTCTTTTATATCTCACTATCTTGATTGAATCCAAAGCATCTTAACCCTCCCTTTTTTTCCTGCTCGAACCATTCCCTATATTGCTGTATTCTTACTTTAGCCCTTAATGTACTTTCCATTGTTGCAATTTACTACGTGCCAAGTGAATTCCAAGCTTTTGGCATCCACTTGTATTAAACCTTGTTTCTCATTATTTAAACTTGAAGTATTGCCTTTATATGTTATAGTGCTTTGTTGTCAAGGTGATGATGTGAGTTTGACTTTTGGAGTTGGCACTTAATGCCAATATCCATATTCCAACATAACTTTTCCAAGTTTCAATCTGAGAGAGCATGATAGCAATGGTAGTGTCCTGTGTGCTTTGATGCCCTTGTAAGGTACTGGTGAAATCAATTGCAAGTTCAAAGTTGTCAGTCAGATTCTAGTTTCAAAATTGCAAAGGTAAAATAGGATAATCGCTGGTTAGGTTCTGGGTGGAGAACTGGAGTTTTTCACAGAGACATGTGCATCCATAAATTCTTATGAAAATGCGTTATCCATTTACTACAACCTAATGGACTTTGGTGTGATTGGTGGATTCTTTATAAATTACTCTTGTCGTGATGCCTTTATAGTATATGCTGCCTGTCTAACCAAATTGGCAATTATTGAGGTTCATTCACCTTAGTGAAGCCGTAGGCAGCATGGTGAAGTTTAATATTTGTTTCATTGTTCTCGTGGGAAATTTGCTCACCTTGATTGCAAGTATCAGGTTTCCTTGTTTATACCCTGCTTGCATGTCATGTACCCGTGTTCTTGGTTGGGGCTTTATTTCCCGCTTCATTTTCTCCTCTTTTTATAGTAATGTCAATTGGGATACCTTGCCACGTTAAAATTTAGGGAAAGAAACTAAGATATTGCTTCTTCGGTATTCCATGTTTTTCTCGACCGTTCCTTTCACGTAGTGTGTAAATGGGAGCTTTGTGAAGTAAAGCTACTGATAGAAACCAATATGTGAACTACAAATATTTTCATTCATATCAGAGATTTGGGATGCACTTCGGGCAGCTGCTGAGGCTGATATAACACTCGCACAAGCAATAGTGGAAAGTGCCGGTGTAATTGTTCAGAACCCCGACTTAACTGTCTGCTATGATGAGAGAGGTTTGCATTCCAATTTGTGCTCGTCTAATCAACGTCTTTCAAGTATTTCTTTAAGTTGATCCAATATTTCATTGCAGGTGCGAAGTACGAGTTACCCAAGTACGTTTTGAGTGAACCAGCTAACCTGATCCGTGACAGTTGAAAATGAGATTGTAAACCTGTAAATTACTGGTGTCAATCAGTTTCTATATCACCCCATTTTACTTAATTGTCCTCGTTTTCTATCTATATCCGTTGTAAACTCTTTCCCATGACAGGAAATTGCAGCATGCCGTTTCTTGTCATTGTTAATATACTGTGCTCTTTTTCAAGTACAGAAGAGCAGGCCAAATAGTGGTCCAAATGGACATCTTTATTCAGAACTCTATCTTTGAATAAGGTTTTTTCTTGTACATGCTTATCAATACTTGGGTTAAGTACTACGCTTTTGTATCGAGTTAAACACGCCCTTTTGCGTTGTTTTGTCCCTATTTAGCCTTCGTTTGGCAAAATTTTGTAATTATTATTATTCGCGGCAAGTTTTTATATTGTTCACAGGAGGCAAGAGGTCAAGACTGTTATTCATAAATAATTAAATTTTATTTTAAATGGGGTTTCTAATTTATCCGTAATTTTTTCTATTATTTAATTATACATTATTTAAAAATTTATTTTTTGCAAAATTTATCCTAAAAAATGTACACCAAACAGGCTAGCGCTCCTTTTTAGTAATTAATTTTTCTGTCTTAAGTGGCAGTTACTAGTAGGCTTTTGAAGCTATAGGCGTAATTCACTACTTCTCCAATTTTGTAAAGTATTTATTTATTCAACAAAGTAAAAATATTGAAAACACGGCACTAGACGACAAAAAATGTGGCCCGTCTTCTATTTCTTAAATAGAAAATTCGAAGTGCACCGAACCATGTATAAATTTTATTAAAAAAATTCTGTACGTGCAACGCTTCCCTTCTTAACCCTCTGTTTGGTACTCGTTCTCTTTCTTTCTTCATTTCAATTACATATTCTCCAAATAAAATAATATTACACACAAATCTAAAATTTTTCATCACTTTTTCATAACACATTCTCTCATCAATCATTATTCCAAAATTTTTCAACCCACAAAATGGGTGTCAAACACTCAATAAATATCATGCAGAATTCTAGCCGAACTCATAAGTATGAAATATGTATAATGCTACTCAAACAGGGCAAAAAACAGGATTATGGCTCAACTGTTTGAGCACAATGCTTGTTTCTATTCGGCAAAGGTAAATTATTATTATTATTATTATTATTATTATTATTATTATTATTATTTTTTGACCTTTTCCTAAAATTGAGACCTTTATTCCTCCCCTCTTTTGAGGGTTGTGAACATTTTTTTCTCCTAAAACCATCAATTAATTTCTCATTTGTCCCATAAATGGTAGGGTTTATCAATTTCACAAAAAAATAACGTCCACCACTGCACAACTAGTTAGTGTCGACTACAATTTTTTAGACTTCAGACCAAGTCTCTTCTCATGTCGCAAAGTCTTTATTAATGTTGTAAACTTTAAAACTTACCTTTTGACCCCACGATAAAAAAAATGTTTTGACTTCACCATAGAAAATAATTAATAATGACGTATAACATACTAGTTAATCGATTCCAAGAATGCTTTCGCACAAGACTTGCCAATGTGCTATATTCTTGTAATGTTTCATGGATATAGAGTTAGAATAACTATGGTACCATTTTTAATAAAGACAAATGGTTGCACCATTTTTCTTTATAAATGAATTACTTATCGACGAAGAAAATACGATGAAATGCATCGCAAAATCTAGAGTTGAAGGAACTATGAAGCCTGATTGGCAAATCTCAAAACTATATTCACATGAAAACAGAAAATAGTATTTATTTTATTTCCTTTTAATTTTTGTTTACATTTTAACATGCCAGCTGTACTACATTGATCTGTCCGAAAATACCACTTTCATAATTTACAGTGGTTTTATAATTATCAGTTTTTTTAGTTAGAATTAGAATTAAAAATTCGCAGTGAAATTATCTGAGGATTTACGTTTTTATTATTTTCGGTGTAAATTAAACTTTGGTAAAAACAAACGGACTCGACGCTTGTTTGCGTTTGCGGTGCTACATGTCAGCACCCCAACCCCACCTCTCGGTTTCTCTCTCTATATCAGTACACTGTACTTACACTAGACGTTGTTACTGTTTCTTTCTCCCTATAGCCCTTCTCTTACAGCACTTCGAATCTCACTCTGTAAGCAAGACGACCACTAATACCAATCCAAATCTCCACAGCATTCGACACAGTATTTTGATTTTCTCTACTCTTTCCCAAGACAAAGCCACACAAACAGTGTATATATATATATACACACGACATATGCGGTGTCGTCTATATTTTTCTTGAAAGCCCACTGGTGAAATTCATGTGAATGTATGGAGAAAGGGAAAAAGGGATCTGAGTCAGTGACAGTTAGAGAGAGATGCTTAATGATGGCCACGGGTCACTTGCCTAGGAATCCTTTACAAGTAGTTGCTGACTTGCTTCTAACTCTACGATTCAGGTGAATGTAGTGTTCTTTTGAGTCCTTTTTTTTTTTGCTCATTCACCGTACTATATTACGCTCTTTAAATCTCTGCCTTTTGAATTGTACTACCCTGTCTCTGTGAAATTTCCACAGCCCTTTTAGTTTTGGTCCCCAAAGCTAAAGGGTGAGACAGAATGCGGTCTTTTGATTGGCTCAATTCAAAAGAACTGGAGATTTACCATTTAAATTTCTTACACTCTGTTTTGAAAATAATAGAAGTTTTGGACTGTGTCGAAGGGTTTGTTCATCGTGGGTTTTGGGAGAGTAATCATTGGACTTGAGGCTGTTTTTCGTTGTAAGTTTGTATTATTATGTATTGCATTGATGGGTGCTTCATACTGGAATATTCGGTGGCTATGGTTCGTGCATTGTTATTGGGTTGCATAGATTTTGTGATGCAATAACTAGAAGATCTTGGACGGTTTTTAAGCTAAGGGTATGCAGTATTTCCTTATATCTTGGCTTAATTCAAGAGTATCTCCGTTATTGGATCGATTCATGTGCTGATCATGATCAGGGCTGTTCACGATCGGATACTTAAGGATGTGAATGGTAATATTGGTGATCATCTAAGAACTCATATTCATTTGACAAATTGCATTCATTTGAAGAACCATATGCATAAGCATAGCCCAGTTTCTGCTGATAGGGCCCTTATGACGGACCTCGTCTTCCTTCAGAGGTCAAGGTCTTTAAGGGATCCATCAACAAGTCCACCTTCATGGCATTCTCCTGCATTCAATGTGCTTCTTAGAACAGGTAAAAGTGATGCCATGGTCAATGGAAGACGGTCTGTAGGCGTAGATCGTCCTATAGACGGTAGAGGGATTGAGATAAGCTTGCCTCCAATAGAAGACCAATTTTTTCGTGAGGTAAGCAGGCATAATGATCAGGCAGTTCCAGCTGTGAGCAACCATAGCAGAAAGAGTGTTATGCAGGAATGTAGAAAGGGCAAAAGAGAAGAGTCGGGGGGAAGGTTTCTGGGAAATGATGTCATTTGCTGGAATCACGAGCGTCCACAAGATAGAAATGACACAGAAGATGACCATGTTTCTGGGAACTTTGATTCAAGAGACAAAAATATTAAACTGAGTGGGAGCAATAGTCAAGATGTACACCTTAAGACACTCTCTGACCAATTAAATGAGTTCCGTGCAGAAAGTGATAATGCAGCTTCCTCTAGAAACCATGGCAATGGAAAGAATGCCCAAATTGAAAAGAATGATGACGTGGCAGGAACCACTGCAGGTGGCTACAACAGCGGTCTGAATAGGGTAAAGAGGCATAAGTTTCGAGGTGCAAGAAAAACTCGGGCCACTGTGGCTAGCCAAGATGCTGGTGCTCAAAATGAAATGTCTGTAGCGTCTAATTCATTTGCACAAAATGGATCACATCAGAAATATCGAATGGTTAAGGGAGATAAAGAGTATGCTGATCAGACTATCACTGGCATTCAGAGAAATGGGTGCGGAATTCCTTGGAACTGGTCGAGGATCCATCATAGAGGGAAATCATTTATTGACGTGGCTGGACGTAGCCTTTCTTGTGGCCTGTCTGACTCAAGGGTAAAGATAGGTAGTTCTAATCCTCGAGGAAGTGTTGTCTTTGATAGGCCAGTCACGTCAGAGCACTCGAGTTCTTCTATTAAGCCTGATGCAGAAGCATTACCTCTACTGCTTGATGCTTCTGAATCTCGGGGAAGTATGGAGAATGCTGGTTGGTTGCATGATTATTCTGGAGAGCTGGGGATTTATGCCGACAACCTACTAAAGCAGGAAATTGATTCGGACCTTGTATCAGAAGGTAGGTCTGGTGAGCAACAAAAATTTCAAAGGCACCGCTACCGCAGGCATCAAAATCTCACTCAAAAGTACATGCCAAGAACTTTTAGAGATCTGGTCGGTCAGAACTTGGTAGCACGGGCTCTTTCCAATGCAGTTACAAAAAGGAAGGTCGGTTTGCTCTATGTGTTTTATGGGCCTCTTGGAACTGGTAAAACCTCCAGTGCAAGCATATTTGCCAGAGCGTTAAATTGCCAGTCTTTGGAGCATCCCAAACCATGTGGCTTTTGCAATTCTTGTGTTGCATATGATATGGGGAAGAGCAGAAACATAAGGGAAATTAGCTCAGTAAGCAATTTTGACTTTGAAAGCATTACTGACCTTCTTGACAACATGGTTGTTTCCCAGCTTTCATCTCAGTACAGAGTCTTGATCTTTGATGAATGTGATACTTCGTCTCATGATTTTTGGAGTGCAATACTGAAGGTCCTTGACCGAGCTCCTAGGCATGTTGTTTTTGTCCTCATCAGCTCAAGTCTTGATGTCTTGCCTCATATCATAATATCCAGGTGCCAGAAATTCTTCTTCCCAAAATTGAAGGATGCAGATATAATCTATACTTTAAAATGGATTGCAACAAAGGAAGATTTAGAAATTGATAAGGATGCACTAAAGCTTATTGCATCAAGATCGGATGGATCTTTGAGGGATGCGGAGATGACTCTAGAACAACTGAGTTTGCTTGGACAGAGAATCACTGTTCCCCTGGTGCAGGAACTGGTGAGTTCTGTGTGATTTTGTCTTAATGGTCTTAAATATAACTCTGAATCTTACTTTAATGTAGCACATTATAACTTGCTAAAGCTGCTCTTGATTTTGGCTGCTGATTATGTCAATGTTATGTACTTGTTAATGTAGGATTACAATTTTGGGTAAAATTAAGTCACCTTCTTTGCCATGTTTTTCTTGTGGTGAAGGCATTTGTTCTTTTAATCCTCATTGCACAAGGTCTAGGCATGCTGTTATAATAATTGCCCAAGGATTGGCCAAGCCCTTTATGCCTATAGATATAGGTACTTTCTATTTATTTTTAGTAGATAACGAAAAAGAGTGTGTGTGTGTGTTGGGGGGGTGGGGAGAAAAGATACAAAAGGGAGAGAAGAAAGTGTAAGACTTAAAGGAACAATAACAAGAGTTAGAATAGAGTGATTCCCAGCATTAAGTGAGTGCAAGATTCCGTAGATAGAGAACTTGGGAATAAATAGGGCTTGGATTTTGGTGAGATTGAGAGAAATACTCAGTTATAATCTCTACACTTCGATATTGAACGATTATGATCTCTCCATAATTGCTGAACCACGTAAATGCTACTTTTTCTGTTTCTTGTGCAATTTTATGCCACCTATATAACTGCTTCCAACGCCATTTTAATCACCATATTTGCACAACAACATGCTTTCAACATGCATAAAAGTTCAGAATCCTCTTCCTGCATTATATTTATGTGATCTGGACATCCAAAATATATACAATTTTTTTTGTGTCTTACAGGTTGGGCTTATTTCCGATGAGAAGTTAGTAGATCTACTTGATTTAGCATTATCTGCAGACACGGTCAATACAGTGAAGAATTTGAGAGAGATCATGGAATCTGGTATTGAACCATTGGCATTAATGTCGCAACTTGCTACAGTCATAACTGATATTTTGGCTGGAAGCTACGATTTTATGAAAGAAAGGCCTAGAAGGAAGTTTTTCCAGCGGCAAGCATGTGAGTCTAATTATCCAGGACCATTTGGTCTCTTCATATAATTTATGTCAATGTCTAATATCCCATGTCGGATTTCGGAAGTGAGGATATGGATGTAGTTCCATAGCTGAAATAACAAGGATTAGTAACTTCCTAAAATACTTCAAATAAGATATTCTATGACTTCTAATAATGCAGCATTATTTCCTCCACATTTAAGGTTTCCACGTTTTCATTTCCTTTCTCATTTCTTTCCAATTTCCCATTCAAAAGAAAAAATAAAAAATATGTATGATGTCCAATCTTTTGTATTCTAAATTTGTGAGTTTCAATATTTAGGTAAGCTGACTTCACTTTAATTTCTCATCTTTTATTCAATTCCTCTCTTTTTCTCAACTGAACAGAATTTTTTTTTTATTTTCAGTATCAAAAGAAGATATGGAAAAACTCCGTCAAGCTCTGAAAACACTATCTGAAGCTGAAAAGCAGCTGAGAATGTCGAATGATAAAATAACTTGGCTGACAGCTGCTCTGCTACAACTAGCTCCCGATCAGCAGTATATGTTACGCAACTCCTCTGCCGATAGTAGTCTTAATCATAGTCTCCCAGGATTAAGTAATTTTGATTTGAGAGATGGACCATGGAAAAGTAATGTCAAACATACTGAAGTGCCTAATTTTCAACCTGGAAGTTCCAGGGATATTTATCATACTGCTAAGGGTATCAGCATGGATGGATTATCCCAACAGGTGTACAGTGCTTCAGAAGATAAAAATAAAGCAATGGGAGTGCAATTACAGAGTAAATTTGGTTGTGAAATTGGAGAAATTTGGTTGAATGTGTTACATAAGATCCCAATAAATAGCATAAAAGAGTTTCTGTATCAAGAAGGAAAGCTGATCTCAGTCTGTTTCGGTGCAGGTAAGGTTAACTTGCAGTACGCATTTACACTATTTCCATACGTATCCACTTGTATTTCAGCTAGTTATTTGCATGGATCTTTTTTTAAACTCAATTTTAATAGAAACAATTTTCTGTGCATGGTAAATTGAGAGGCTTTTGAGTCCATCAAAGATGGAATTCAAGTCAGATGTACTGTAGTTTTTTCTGTTGCCCTTTTGGTTTGGACTTTTGTGACAATTAATTGTTTCGCTGACATCCAGTTTATGATTCTTTTGGATTTTGAGATAGTAATTGGTATCTGAATGCCTCTGGAATAAGACTTGTTTAGTTCATGAAATACTTCTTTTTGTCTGTGTAACAAATTCTTGCTTGTCTGAAAAAATGTATTTTTTGCAGCTCCCACAGTGCAATTGATGTTCAGTTCGCAGCTGATAAAATCTAAGGCAGAAAAATTCAGGGAGCACATTTTACAAGCTTTCCAGTCAGTTCTTCGGACCCCTGTGACAATTGAAATCAGATGTGAATCAAGTAAAAATTTCAGGGGAGGACCAATTATGTTACCTGCATCTCAGGAAATTTCATCTCGTCTACTTGCCAGTAAAGGGATGCCTAGGTCAGGTCACAATGATATAAGAAATCTCCAGCAAAGTAGAGATGGTTTGTCTCAAGCCCAGTTTGATACGACCGAAATGGGTCTGACTGAAATTGTTGAAGTAGAAGCTTCTCCGAGAGAACCTAAAGGAGGTGAACCCAAAAATGAAAAGGCACGCTATGACCAGAGAAATATGGGGATTTCTATTGCAGATGGACGAAAGTTAGGTGAGAGAAATCAGAGTCTAAGCCTAGTTAGAGGCAAGGTATCCCTTGCTCATGTCATTCAGCAGGCAGAAGGATGTTCACTACAAAGTGGATGGTCAAAGCGCAAAGCTGTTTCTATAGCTGAAAAACTTGAACAAGAAAATCTGTATGTAATATTTTTTTTCAATCGTCAAATTTTATGACACTTATCTGCTGGGCGCGTATACAAGTCAAAAAACAACAAAAACACCCCGAACAAGTACTCTTACCATGATATTTTTCTGATATTGAATGTTTCTGTATAATCTGATATGCATCTGGTACGCATTCTTTTGCAGGAGATTGGAACCAAGATCAAGAGGCTTGCTTTGTTGGAATGTTCCTAGAGTAACCCGTCGAAAGGTAAATATAGATTATAAAACAAGCTTTTAGATTTGGTTGTTTTTTATAATGTGCTTAAAACTTGATAGAGTGTTTCAGGTTTTCTTATGTTTCGGGATTATGAATGATAATCGCATTGATTTACAGAAGGCATACTATATTCTTTTCCTCCTATATTTGCACTTCAGCATTATTTTCACGGTTTGCTCGGATAGAAGCAGTTGCATACAATCCTGTGAGCATAACCTCTTTTGTTGCATTCTTGTCGAGAAAAACTTGTATACAGGCAGCTCGTGTTTTTATTTCCATTCCTATCATTAGTTAATGAATAAATACAGCTGTCTAGGAGCGATTAAAAATTAAAAATCCTAAATCAACATCATTAATGTTATGGACCCTGTGATTAATTCTCTATGCATGATTTGGTCCCAAATCCAGTCTATATATCCGTATGGGCAGGCCGGTTGCTCAAGGGAAGGATGAGAAACTTGCGGCGGAGGTTCACCAACCTATGGTTTCTGAAGCAAGTTACACCATGACCTTTCATTTGGAACATTTAAATCCTCAACTTCTTGCTTCTACAGCACCATTTTCCGGTGGACTTTTCCTACCAAATTGCTGTTTAAAATGGCGGGACTCTCATGTCTCGCCTTGTAACCATTTGGCCATTAAGAAGTGAAATAAACAGAGGTTTTAGTGGGCTGACAATTTTACCATGTAAAAAGTCAGACATGGGAGACTCGCATGCTATTTTAATTTTTAATGGTTATTTTGATTGAAATCATCCACTGACTGGTTTAGAGAAGTGAACGGTTGAGGATTTTAAGTATTAATTTTCTAGTAATTTGAAAATTGTACACCTAGTTCTTTCAGTTTGGAACTAAAAATGGTTCATGGGCAAGTGACTGATTTTAAGAGCTTATAATTTGCTTGTGTGGATTCAACTCATGGATGTCTGTGTATGCAGCTTTTGCGCTTGAAAATCAGAACGAGGAAGCCTAAAACTTTGCTGAAATTTGTCTCATGTGGAAGGTGTCTCTCCGGTAGGTCTCCAAGGTAAAACAAGAAACCATACGACTAGATGTATTCGAAAGGTTTCAATGCTGATTCAGTTCTATGACTTAGATTTACTTATGTTTAGGTCTTTCATTAATCATATCCTATTCAATGAGAATAAAGTAGAAGTAGATCAAATAAAACTTTATAGGTTTTCTTGATGAATATTTAGTTGCCCTTTTATCGAGTTTTTTCACCTTCAAGGTTGAAAATTAAGCCGACTATTGATTAAGGGCTCTTAAATTGCTGAAAGCATGAAATGAGATAAATGCAAATGTGTTTCGTTCTTGCTTGTAACACAGTATTGGATTGTTTGGCAAGGTAGCCTTACAAGATTGGACGATATTAAGGAAGAAAAAGAATTTAAAATCTTATTTATTATACTGTCCAATACTTTGTAGAATGTTATGGGATAAGCATGTTCGGCCTGGAACGAGTTGCTAAAATAGTGTAAAGCCTGGGAATCATTCCCTGTGTAAGGGAAGGGAATAAGTTTTTTGCTGCTCACTGTGTGGAGGCATATGATAATCGTTTGAATATGTTAATTTTTCGAGCGCAAAAGCATTACAATACGATGTTGTGTAGTACTCCATTTTACAAGAAGTTTTAAAGATGTACTTATGAGAGCACAAAATGAAGTTGAAAGAAAAACTTCTTGTAGAACATGGTTGTATACTTTGTTATTCGATGACTTGATATGGGGTTAATTTTGATTTCTAGAGATGGCGAGGGTTTTAGATTTTTTGAAATCCACGGAAGATTAATGGTTAATGTTTCGAATATGCGATCATTAATTATGTGTCTCAAATTATCTTAGTGGACCTAGGTGCTTGAATGATCAATGTTAAACCCGCCATTAAGGCTAGGTAATATGTAGGACTCGTTTGGCAAGGTTTTTGAACAATTTAAATTTACTTTTGAGATTAAGAAGTTACTTTTGAATTCGTTTGAATAAATTTTTTAAGTACTTTTTCTGGGTAGAAGAATTTTGTAGAGGAACTTGATTTTAGGTAGTTTTTTCAAGAAGTATTGGGGTCCGCTTGATTGGTAAATGTGCAAAGGCTTTCCAATTCCATGTAAGTTGGAAAATAAAAATTCAAGTGCTCTATATGAATGCATTTTTTATGAAATTGACAAAAAAACAAGTTTAAAGCGGTTGTCACTTGGAATTCGAACTTCATTTTCACTTTTGTATCAAACAGTTAAAGTAAAAATTGAATTTCTCGAATGTGACATTTTTCATGGAATTTAAACCAGCCAGGGAATCCTAGCAAAAACAGAAGTTCATCCAAACGTGTTCGTGATGTGTTACGGAATGTATACTACTCATCTCGTGATTGGTCCAAAACAGCTAGATGCCAGGCTTACTAATAATTAAGGTTGTGACTTTTCAAGTTTCCCATTAAGAAGTCAAACGTTCCAGCAATTGACGTATAATAGACATCAAGTGTTCTATTTTAATTACAAACAGAGCATAATATGAATTAGTCAGAAAAATTAATATTTCAAAAGCTGATTTTCAGTTTTCCTTCGTCCCAAGGGAAGCTGGACCTAAATTTTTCCTATGTGGTCGGTCGGTCGGAAACCCAGAAAACTGTAGATTCTGCAAATCTTTTTCTGCCAAAAGACAATTTCTTTTTCTATATATTATAGTCAAATCTTTGTAATTGAGAAGTTGTTATAATTAATTTTATGGGATGTGGACACCTCTATGTACATATATTATGCATACCAAGAATATTTCTTCTACATGTATAATAGGGAATAGTGTTAAGCCACTTGTACAGAATAATGTTGCCAGATTATGGCTATGGAGACAGATGGCTTTTTTGGATTGGATGTTGGCAGGAAAAAAAAATTAAAACAAACCAACTAAATGTTGAAACCTGGCATTTGTACAAAAATGGGCAAATTATCCTGTACATCTAGCATAGCTCGAGGGAATAATAGTATCAAGTGCCCACGTGCCCCAGTTCACCGTTTGAATAAGCTTTGGACTTCCAACCACGTGGCGAACCTATACCTCTTTAAAACAAAATAAAAATCACAAGTTTGAACAAGAATCTAATAACTAGACTAGAATGGTTCAAATAAATTACGAGTCACTTGCAATAAAATCCAAACATATGCTATATATTTTTATTACCTTTTGTAACTTAAAAATGTAAACATCATACTGCATCCTGTTGACTTTACTTGAACGGTGATCGTCTTGCCATATTGTCATCCCTATTTCGAAAGTTTGAGAACATTTTCAGGTAAGCCTTTGCTTAGAATTGTAAATTGGATCATTTCCAAGTAGCATGGGCCAAATTTCCATAAGACACGTGTTGGGTTCACACATTTTAAGAACTAGTTTTTACAAATTCTTTTTGTGAAAAAACAAATATAGGTCCATCTACATTGCTATATGCAAATTGTGATCTCTCATAGTCGAACTCAGCATTACCTTTTCAGAGGGACGTGTTGATCCATAACATGGCTTATCAATGCCAAACTTAGACGACGTGACATATATTGACACCCTAGTCCCACGTTGGTCACAAAAAGTTTCATAGAAATTTGAGCAAATAAGTCAAAAAAATCATAATGAACAAGTCCTAAATATCAAGTGATCCCAACTCGGTTGATGTGGAACTTTTATTAGCCATTGAAGAGTCACATTTTTCTGAGACAGAATCCTATGCCACGTGAGAAATTCTTGGCCTTGAATACTGAATCTAATGCACTGTGGTCAAAGCCAACAAAAGAATGCCATTTCCATTTCTATCCCAAATGCCAAGTTAACATACTTTAGTTTAGTCAACCCTTCAATTGATTGAAAATCGATGCACAATTATGTTTGATTTGGGTAAAAATTTTTATAAAATTGAAATCAAAGTCAATAATTAATTTAATCACGTATTTTATGAGAATCTACAATTCTTATCAACTTTTTAGCTTTATATTTCATCAACTTTTATCAAAATATACTAAGATTTGATTTTTAACAATAACCAACATAGGCTTGAACTAGCATATTGAATTCTTTTTTGATATGTATTTTATTAGTGGTCAAAGTATTGATCGAAATAAAAAATCACTGTCTATTTCAATTCTCGAGAACAAAACCTTGATGTCATCGTATAAGATTATAGTGGTAAAAAGTAACTGGAAGAATTATGTCTATTTCAATTCTTTTCGCGAGATGGGATTGTCTAAAATGGCTTTAACAGCGTTGTTATGCTTCAAGGAGATGTACCGTCTACTTTATAGGTCGAAAATCCTGCTTAATTATATTAAATCGTCGAGTAAATTATGGCTCCTGCTTAAAAACCAATCGATCTCGGGGTATTTCCATGATTTTGTTGGGGCAAACAAGTCCCACATCGGTTGTGGGAAGAAAATAAATCCACCATATAACCCAAGTGGGCTACCCCACCCATTATCAATTGGTTTTGGGATGGAACCTCACTTGGGCCTGGTGGTGTGGGCTTGGGCCTTGGGTAATTGCTCTCAATAATTCCCTACAACTGGTATCAGAGCCCAGGTTGTGTGGCTAGATAAATCGAGGTGGTGGAAAATTCTCGTGAGATGGTAGATCCATGGTAACGTAGTGGGTGCAGGCTACGATGAATTATCTCGATGAGTGGTGATTTACCTCGTGAGCCTTGTTTGAGGGAGGGATTGTTGGGGCAAACAAGTCCCACATCGGTTGTGGGAAGAAAATAAATCCACCATATAACCCAAGTGGGCTACCCCACCCATTATCAATTGGTTTTGGGATGGAACCTCACTTGGGCCTGGTGGTGTGGGCTTGGGCCTTGGGTAATTGCTCCCAATAATTCCCTAACAGATTTGAACCAGGAAATCTCCACCCTCTTGGATGTTATCCCCTCAAATGAAGTTAATTTATCCAAAGATGTAAAAGAACAAGTTGAATTGTTACAAGAACAATCAAGAAAGTCAAAGTTGATGATTGATAAGCATGATGATTCCTTGAGGTTGAAACTTTATGATTTCTTGAACGAATTTGAGAATGGTAGGATTCCTGATCCTAAAGAATTGCGCTCCTTTTTTGTGGAAAAATTGGCAATTTGCGATGCCAAAAGTTGTAGAATTGAGATTGAATTTTTGGAGGAGCTGGTTGTGCATCAAGATGGGGATATTGAGCCTACTGTCCAGATTCTTAATGGATTTATGGCTTTAATGCGGCATTGTAAGTTCTTGCTGTTTAGATTTGAGGATGAGGAGGGTGAATTTGGAAAGTGGAAGCATAAAAAGAATAAAAAAAGAGTCCATTACTCGCCAGATGGCGGATACAATATCCAGAGTTTTAAGATCTGGACATACAATTGAGGCAAGGGAAAATGCAGCTGTGACATTATTCAGTCTCTCTGCTGTTCATGAATATAAGAAAAGAATAGCAGAAGATGGGGCAGTAGAAGCCTTGTCCAAACTGGTGCTGGAGGGGACGCCTCGAGGGAAAAAGGATGCTGTAACAGCCCTATTTAATCTATCTACACACACCAAGAATTGTGTGAGAATGATCGAGTCAGGAGCTATAACTGCGCTAGTCAGGGCATTAGGAAAGGAAGGTGTCTCTGAACAAGCAGCAGGCGCCTTGGCCCTGATTGTTCGTCAGCCAATTGGAGCTGAAGCAGTTGGTAACGAGGAAATGGCAGTTTCAGGTTTGATTGGAATGATGCGACATGGCACTCCAAGGGGTAACGAGAATGCTGTGGCAGCATACTTGAAATATGTAAAAGTGGTGGAGCAGGTGCAATGGAGAGGGTGTTGAAGGCACCAGCATTGGCAAGTTTGCTTCAGAGATTACTGTTCACGGGGACGAAACGAGCGCAGAGAAAAGCGGCATCACTTGCTAGGGTTTGCCGGAGGTTTGAAAATGCCTCCTTGCATTTTGGTGGGTTATGTGTATGCTGGGAACTCAGCTGCTGATAGGAATACAAGTTTTGCTGGTGATTTTTCAATGCCATTGTCCATTTCAGTGTGTATTATAGTGGTAAAAATCACATTTCTGTTTATTACGTCATTGATTATGCTTTCATTAATTTCTTTCCTGTAATTTTTGGAACATTGACGAAAGAGGTTATAGCAATATATAATTTGTACTTTCAAATATAGAATTTTGATTGATAGATAGTCGGGTCAAATTATTTGTTCTTATATGAACTCTGCCAAGTAAGATATGCTAGACATTCTTAAACAACAAAAAAGTTCTACTAATAATTTTTAATTCAAGTCAAAATCGACTATCAATTTTAATTAGACATGATATTACAACTTTTTAATTACATAATCAATTTTAAATTTATTAAAAATCTGATTTTAAACCCACCGGCTCCAATAAAAGAACCTTAACACGTGTGCTACCCGCATTTCCAGGACACGCGAAATACATAAATTAGTGGTCTTCTCGTAATTTCCTCCATCTCCAGTACCAAACTATCACTATTCTCTCCTGCATATCTAGCTCTCACTTCCTTCTCTCTCCATTTGTATCGACTCTCCCACTTCACTTCACAAGAAAACCCGATCCAGTCAAACCGGTCATTTTCCTCTCCAACCGGGTCCGACTCGCGGATTCTTCGCTTCCGCCTCTGGGAGTCAAAGCGCCGTAGTTTAGATGACGTCGGGGACGAGGCTGCCGACATGGAAGGAAAGGGAGAACAACATGCGGAGAGAGAGGCGGCGGAGGGCGATCGGCGCTAAGATCTTCGCCGGTCTGCGGATGTACGGAAACTACAAGCTCCCTAAGCACTGTGATAACAACGAGGTCCTAAAAGCTCTATGTAATGAAGCTGGTTGGATCGTTGAAGAAGACGGAACCACTTATAGAAAGGTACGCTTACACGTATTAGCAGTAGCTTCTTAGTTCTTATTACCAGATGTAGGCGCAGGTTAACATGCGGTGTGGTGGATGGGAATCGTAATCTGGTAGTGTAGATCTTTGGCTACTGGAAAAGTCTCGATAGATAGGTCCTTTTTGCTTAGCCCAAGGCTGGTCTAGCGCTTAGCGTCTTTAAAATTGGCATTTTGGCTACTGGATTAGCCTAAAATGCGCTGTTGGATAAGTCTAAAATGCGCTGGAGGTGTCACTTACGACGGGGAAAGCTGTTGACCAGGCTGCGCAGGTGCTTTGCTGCACAGTTGTGGTACTCGGAATTCGCCGTTTGACTTTGTGAGAGCTGAATGCTATAGTGCGCTGTACACATCCGGCGCATAATACGAGTAGGAGGAATCGAAACCCTTAACTTTTGTGGGGATAAAAAAAATTAGGGCTGTTTGATTTGATTAGTTGTCAACTGCTTTCTCTCTCTTAATGCATGTGAGGGGAGTTGTACTAGTGAGTTGCAGATTTACTTGGATGAGGTGATATGAACTGTCTCCTACGCCAGATCACATCTGAATGTGAATTTACACAAATATCAAAAGAATCTAATCCTTCAACTCAATTTTTTATTTTTATTTTATATTTGACAAAAGACACACACAGGGCCCCTGCTTATTCTCTTTATTACTCGTTAAAGCTTGTGAAGATCTGTGCTTCATGTGAGCAAAAGTATGGCATACTTTTGTGTTGCCTAGTAAATTTTCTCCCTCAATCAGTGTGAGGAGAGGTCACCGTTATCTTATTGCAAATTAATACCAAAAAAAGGAAAGCAGTGTTGATCAACCTGGCATATGTTAATACTTACGTAACATGAAATGGACTCATTGCCAGCAGCCCGACACCACTACCAAGATTCACCCTTTATCAGGGGCGGAAGCTGACATTTTGAGTAAGGAAGTACAATCGAACTTGCAAAAAAGTTATGAGGAATTTTACATTCGAAAATTTACATTAAAAAAAAAATCATACCCCATGTAATTTACGTCCAAAAATTTACATGGAGTATGACTTTCTCGGATGTAAAATTTCTAAAATTCTGATGCGTCCCATGGAAAATTTCCTAATAAAATGATGTAAATTATATTGAGAAATTTATATCGCAAAAATAATAATAATTGATTTTTTTTAAAGAAATGAGTTAAGACGCTTTTTTTTAAAACGCACGTTTGACGTATCTTTAACTATTTTCGATATTTGTTTGGACCATTCAATATGTCTATGATGTAGTTCTCGAAACGAGCTTCCAGATAGCATATGTGATTTGTGGATTCGGCTAGTGTATGATTGGAGAATTTTTAAAGTTGACATGTTATCGAAATTCTCGAAATATTAGTTTGGAACGACCTACTTTGGCAAGCCGTAACATTTGTTACGGTTGGCTGTTTCGCGAACCATTAACGATGTTGAAAACTAGGTCGTGAGCACTTCTAAATAGTATTAAAAATGCAATATTTTGATTTCATTTGACATTCCAAAATGACTTCGAAAATTGAGACAAAAAAAATGCCCCAAAGTGACCCCCATGCCACCTCCCGAGTCCGCCCTTGCCCTTTATGCGAGCACTTGTGCTTCTGACCTTGTGTTACACATGTTAGCAGTTAGCACATTTCAAAATTCTAAGAGAATCTTCAATGGTGGTGTAAAATATGGTGAAAATTGTTATTTTCAAAATCATTTTTGCATCATCATTTACATTCCAGTGGATCTAAATTCAAATTTTGCTCGGTTAGAAAGATCTAAAATCATTTTTTGCATCTATGAATCTATATTTACATTTTCTACTGGAGAATGCAATTTTCATTTTCTTTGCATGTCTCCATTGGAAAGTTCTAAATCACAATTTAGATTTATTTTACACCACTATTGAAGATGCTCTAATAATAATGAATCAATTTCTAAAGGGAGAATATGTACACAGATTCCCAAGTTTATTTAAATGTACGTTGACAGAAGGTTGTGATTTAAGGTACTTCTAGAATTGATTTGGATGGATACATGGGAATCCCAAAGACCTATAGGCTCATTGTTATTTGAATAGTGACCACAGGGTTGTAACTAAACGCTTGGGGCTGCTATAGCATTCTTCTTCCCCATTGTGAATTCCAAGAGCAGATGTGTTGTCAATGCACAAGCAATTAGTTTTTATCACTCTATGCACATCTGCTGCAAGCAGTAATTGGGCATTCACAACTGTTCTTGGCATTTCTTAGCATCTAGTACATAGAACTCTTGATTGTTTGTTCCATTAGAAAAAAAAAAAAGTTTATTTTTATTTGCTCATTGACTTTTAGACAAATAAACACAGATATCTTGTAGTTGGCATAGATGAAGGTCATGCTAGATTCCCTTTCTTCTAGTTGTAGTATAGTATGGTGGATTTAGTTTATGATATATTTGAGGTTGTGGTAACTAATTCTCGTGATTATACGTGGACTCAAGTCATTTGAAATGCTGAGTGATTCAAACTGTGTCAATGATTTAAGTGGACTCTATGAATGCTGAGGCTCCTTATCCTTTCTCAAGCTGGAGTGTCAGGATGATAGCAACCATTGGGCTAGTGGACAAAACTAGTAGGTAGGTCAATTAAGGACTCCAAATCTGAACACGAATTGTAAGCAAAACCAAGTGGAAAATGGTGACGCTTCTGTGCTCATTACAGTTACTAAAAAACTGGCATCAGATATTATGATTTTGCACGAGAGACATACTATAAGCGCTTTTGAAGACAAAGATAAGGGCGGTAAAGATAGCGTACAAGACGCTTGATTTTTACAATTTTCTCCAAGGTCTTTAAGTTGGATTTTTACAGGGGATATGTTTCTGGCTTATACTTATTGCCACATTGCTTAAAGGGAAAACATGATGCTTTTTGTTGAATGTTTTGGGGCAATTGATACATTTTTATTAGGAATTGGTTGGTTAACTGAAGTCTATGACTTACAGAGAACTATTCTTTATGTACTGCTATTCTAGTTCAATATTAAGACCATCTGATTTTTATATTTTGTTAGATTTTTGCGACGTAAGCTTTATGTTAAGCTATAATCTAGTAATTTTCAGAAAATAATAAAACGTTTGTGTTTCAAAGTCAGATGTTTACTGCTTATATTCTGCTTGCTGTTTATAGTTTCTTCTCTCCTGCAGGGATGCAAGCCTGTGGAACACATGAATATTATTGGCGGTTCAGCTACAGCGAGTCCTTGCACATCATATCAACCAACCCCATTAGCATCATTTAACCCTAGCCCCGCTTCATCCTCCATTCCCAGCCCCGTTTCATCCTATTATGCTGCTAATGCCAATAATACTGCTGATCCTAACTCCCTTATCCCATGGCTCAAAAATCTGTCATCTGGTTCCTCACCTGCTTCATCGGAGCTGCTACACCATCTCTACAACCCTGGGGGTTCTATAAGTGCTCCAGTCACTCCACCATTGAGCTCGCCTACTGCCCGCACTCCTAGAATGGCAAGTAACTGGGATGACCCAACAGCTGGTTCAGCATGGGCTGGGCAACACTCTGCCTTTCTACCCTCTTCTACCCCACCAAGTCCTGGTCGTCAAACTCCACCTGAATCAAGATGGCTTTCTGGTGTTCAAACTCCCCAGGACGGGTCTTCATCTCCCACATTCAGCCTTGTCCCACCAAATCCATTTGGGTTCAAGGAGCCATTGTCATGTGGGGGGTCTCGTATGTGGACCCCGGGGCAGAGTGGAACATGCTCTCCTGCTGTGGCTGCAGGTTTTGATCAAACGGCTGATGTTCCCATGTCAGATGCAATTTCAGCCGAGTTTGCCTTTGGCAGCAACACCAAAGGACTAGTGAAACCATGGGAAGGAGAGAGAATCCACGATGATTGTGTTCCAGATGATCTTGAGCTTACTCTTGGGAACTCTACGACCAGGTAAATTGGTTGATCTTTCTAATTGTTTGGAAAGGAGATAATCTTTTATTTCTAACAAATAATTTGTTTTGGTGCTTTGCAGATAAAAGAGGTCCAAGTGTTCAGTAATATGGATGCCTCTTTGCAATCTTCAATTGCCTACCTCTTGTGTAGACCTTTCTGAATATAGTAGTATTCTGGTCCATTGAGATACAGAGGAGGAGTCTTTATTTTTTTCCCCCACATAAGAAGAAACAATAGATTGGAATATAAATCGCCAGTGCTTTTTATTTCTTTTTGCAGATTTCCATGGTGTATTTTTGCTTTGGATTCTTTTTAAATGTTGCACTGTTTTCTAATACCTTTTTACAGGTGTGGTTATTTTTTTTGGGTATCGGAATCTATGAAAAAGTGACTTTTTGTCTAGTGTTCTTTCTGCACTGCATTGCACTGCATATGAAGTGCATTTAGTAATTATAATATAATGTTAATTTTTATTTATATAGAATCGCAAGATGATGAAGAAATTATTTGAAGGATATTATATATACCTATCGGAATTATTCTACTCTACTAGATTTTGGTTCACAGATTTTGTACAGACTATCTCACATGAGGTGGGTCCCGAGGACCTAACTCATTAAAAAAACCCCCCAAAAATGTTAAAACACCCACCCATCCCATCTCACATGGCTGTGCCAGGTCTTTTACCGACCTGGCACAGCAGCTCGGTTCATACCTATCGATGAAGATCATGATCTAGATGAGTTATTTAAAATGAGTTATTTAAATATTATGTCATCCTCGTCACTGCATTTCATTTCACTCCCACCAGTTAATTATTTTTCTCAATTGTTTTTTGGTCCAAATACCAGTCATATATTGATTCGAAGATACATATTATGACATCTGCGACTGACAGTCAGATTGACAATTTGCATGTTTAACGTAACAACTGGAACTCCAAATACCAGTAAATTTGACTAACGTAACTTGCAGCTCGATGTGAACACGGACAATAGAGGTGTGACGAGAAGAAAAACCCGGCAAATTCCATGTTTAACGTTACAACTGGAACTCGATGTACCGTGGGAGCTTCCTACTTTTCCATTTCGTCTTATCTCGAACGTTTTCAGCTCTAGTCAAATTTTTTCACCAACGAACACTACATAGACATTTTCGTATATTCAGATAAAATATTAAACTTAACTCTTGTTCGACAATTATTATTTTCAAATTCTTTTTTCTATCTACTTATTTTTAATAATACATTCATATAATAAAATATTTTGCATGTAAATTCAAAAAAAAATTCCTATTTTTTAACCTTTTATTTTATTTAAAATTACTATTCAAAATTTTATTTTTTCCAAATAATGGTCGTCAAACAGAGGTTTAATATGAAAATGAGTCATTATGTTAATTAATTGATATTCTCAAATTAGAAAATAAATAGATAATTAATCAGCGTCGGAGTCTTCAAGAGAAGTTAGATCGCGCGTAAACTTGGTTCTTAAGTATTGCATTAGATCACCGACCAACCTGAAAATTCATATATCTAATTAAAATAGTGAAAACAATTATTTTCATAAGATGGCGACTTTATTATATATTAAAGAAAATATATAATAATATTATTGAATGAGAAATGAGATAAGAGACACAACATGATATGCGAAACATGTGAAAATGATATTTTCGAAAAACACATATATACATATAGAAACAAAATAAATATCGAGTGAGCAAATTAAATGTAGCTGATTAAATGCATAATAGTTATGGAATCTGGCCATTCTTTATTTCGGTATGAATAATGTTATTTGCAGTTGCTCACTGCTATCGTCGTCTTATGTTGTAAAATAAACAGGATATCGGAATTGCTCTGATATCACTTGTTGTGAAACTAATCACCGGATTGAGATATTGAAATCATATGACAAATAATAATGAAGTATATGATCAAACAAAAGAATAAAGAAGACAAGAATATGACAGATGAATTAAGAGATTTTATTGACTCAAGAATAATGGAGAAGAGAGAAAATTACAATGGATCCTATAATTCTAGTAATCTATTTTCTCACACCTTATAAAATTGTATAGAAGAGTCTAGTATTTATAGGAAATATGTAGGGAACTTCGAAACCCTCTTAGTAGAGTTGTTGATGAAATAGGATGCCAAAAAACTAAGTCCAAAATGAAATAGGAGAATAAAATGCGAAAAAATTGGAAACAGATCAGGTGGGAGCTGCGACACTCACCTCTGGGCGCCACGACTCCGACGATTTGAATTTTTTTTTTTTTTTGCAAATTATTTTCTCCATCCAAATTCTTTTTCAAGTCTAATATCAATTTTCAACTCCCAATGGGCTTCCAAAATAGAATTTCAACTTGACATAGGATTTCAATAGCATTCTAAATTTGAATTCTCCTTGACGTGCACTTCAATTAGAATTCTTCAATTACTTCAAACAAGGAATTCAGGTCACACCCAAATTTTAACAATCTGCAGATTGACACATTCCACCAAAGAATGAACTGACTTCTTCAACAATAACCAAAAAATTAATTTCTCCAACAAAACATAATACTCCACCTCTTCCAATGAATCCAAGCACTACTTTACAGAATTACCTCAGATTCAAAAAATCATAATGATTTTGAATTAACCAAAATGGGCTGTAACACACCCCAAAGTAGAATCAATACCAAATGATTTTATAGAAGACCCCTTGCTAGATTGTACACCTTTTACTCCACTTAAAACATGTTCAACAAAATTAGCATCCACATACCTTTTACCACTGAGTCCTTCTCTATCAATTGAATACAATGACACCGATGATGATGGTGGCAAAGCAGCATTATCCATATCTCCTGAACTCCACAGAGCTGTATTATTCAAATATGACTATTTATGAGCTCCTAAAGGTATTGTACCAAATTGAATGTCCACTAAGGTACTGAACCTGTGCTGATTGACTCTTTTAGATTCTGCACAATCCTGCAAGATGTATAACTGAGATATTTTCTGTCCCTCCAATACAACCTGTGCACCCTTACAAACCTTCAAACCTCCACCTCCACCTCCACCTCCACCAAAGAACTCATAACCATTTGAATCAATGATAGACAACGAGATGAAATTATTCTTCAAATGAGGAACATGTTGAACCTGGCCAAATGTTCTAATTGTCGTATCCAAAAGTTTCAATTTAACCGTACCAATTCCAGCAACCCGACAATGTGCGTTGTTTTTCATAGCCACGAAACCTTTAGAAACAGTTTCATATGTAGTAAACAAGTTAGTGGTGTCAACGAGCCGAGCCCGAGCCGGGAAAAAAAAGCTCGAGCCAAGGCCGAACTGCTCGGCCAAAAAAATGAGGTTCGGCCCGAGCTTTCGGCCCGAGCTTTAGGGGGTCGAGCCGGCTCAGGTTTTTTTTAAAAAATATAAATTGCAAAAGTTCGTAATAAAGGTCATTGTAACTTGTAAGGATGTAATTTTATGAAAAAGTGACTAGATTTTAGTGGAACACGTTGGAAGTTGATAAATATTTATATTCTCATTAAAACTAGGCAAAGTTATATGCTTAGTTATTTGTTATTTCAAAAGATATGCTACTACTTCAATACTTATAATTAAAAAAAAATTGTACATTTTATGCGTGTTATAAATTAAAGAAATTATAAAATTTCAATTTTTTGTTATATAAAAATTGCTGGACACGGGCCGGCCAAGCCGGGCTCGGCTCGGGCTTTTTCCGAGCTGAGCCCAAGCCGTCCGAGCTTTTTTGCCACCGCTAAAACAAGTCCTTATTATGATACATATGAAACACATACGCTAAATTAATAATCCAATCGTCTTCCGATTTAGACTCAAAGTCAGAAATAGCTAAGAGATTTCTATCACTTACAACGTTCTCCGCGATGTCTATTTCGCCTGAAGCATATGAATATCTACTTGCAGCCATCCTTTCTTTATTCTGCAATTTGTAGCAATCTTTCTTCATGTGCCCCTTTTTCTTGCAGTATTTACAAATCTGATTACTGAACTTAGACTTTGATCTGCCCATTCCAGAACCACCATGAGCAACCAGATCTTCTCCATCTCTGGCATCAGAAACCAGATGATTCATTTTCTCTTTTGAATACAAATCATCATACACCTCCTCTATGGTGAAAGTATCATGACTATATAAGATCGTGTCTCTAAATGAAGAAAATGAAGCGGGCAACGAACACAATAGGATCAAGGCCAAATCTTCTTCAGCATACCCTACTTCCAAAGTTTCCAAATCAGCCACGATCTTTTTAAACATAGCCGAGTGATCTTCTAATGATCCTCATTCTGCCATTCGATGAGAGTATTAAAGCTTCTTGATGTTCAATTTCCTTGTCAGACTTTTAGTCATGCACAATTGCTCCAATTTCAACCATAAAGCAGCTGCTGAATTCTCCTTCAAAACGTAAAAACAGTATTTGATAGATGAAGATGAATATGAGAAATTGCATTCTTATCCTTCCGTAATTTCTCCTTCGCGGTCAAAGTTGCTAACATCTTGTCAATTCCTAGCAACGCATTATCCAAATCGAGCTATGCGAGTATTGCACGCATCTTAACTTGCCATAGTGAAAATCTAGTACTCCGATCCAAAAGTGAAATGTCATACTTCATGAAAGTCATCACGAACAAAAAACCTCGAACAAATCAAATATTGCACTCTGCGGAACTGCTGAACTTGGGCTCTGATACCACTTGTTGTAAACAAATAGGATATCAGATTACTCTGATACCACTTGTTGTAAAACAAATAGGATATCAGAATTACTCTGATACCACTTGTTGTGAAACTAACCACCGGATTGAGATGTTGAAATTATATGACAAATAATAATGAAATATATGATCAAGTAAAAGAATAAAGAAGATAAAAATATGGCAGATGAATTAAGAGATTTTATTGACTCAAGAATAATGGAGAATGGAGAAAATTACAATGGATCCTATAATTCTAGTAATCTATTTTCTCACACCTTATAAAATTGTATAGAAAAGTCTAGTATTTATAGGGAACATGTAGGGACGTCCAAATCCTCTTAATAGAGTTGTTGATGAAATAGGATATCAAAAAACTAAGTCCAAAATGAAGTTGGAGAAGAAAACGCGAAAAAATCAGAAACAGATTAGGTGGGCGTCGCGACGCCCATTCCCGACGCTGCGGCGCCGAACGTTTTGATTTTTTTTTTTTGCAAATTGTTTTCTCCATCCAAATTTTATTCAAGTCCAATATCAATTTCCAACTCCCGATGGGCTTCCAAAATAGAACTTCAACTTGACATATGACTCCAATAGCATTCCAAACTTGAATTCTCCTTGGCGTGCTCTTCAATTACTTCAAATAAGGAATTCGGGTCACACCCAAATTCTAACATCTTACGTGACATACATATGACGATTAGTAATTTGATGCACAAAACAATAAATATCTACTACATTAATACATTAAATCACTAATTGCTGCATATATGTCATGTAGAACGATTACAGTAGTGAGCGATTGTAAATTGTATGATTGTTCTCTATTTCCGGTGGGTTGTTGAAGCTACATCCTTCAATGCTGTTTTTATTCACTCTTAAATTAAATAAAATTAATTAAGACATCACACTTTCAACGATTCAAACAGATTTGAAGGAATGGGAAAAAAATTGAAAATTTAAAAAATAAATGAAGATGATGAGACTTGAAAGCCTCATAGTCAAATGCTTTGATCTATATCCAGAAGTCTAAAAGTTCGGATGGGGTGGGGTGGCTATTCATACATGAACACGTTTTGGTGGGCTCTCTCTCTCAAGAACTCCAAGAGAAAAATGGCTGAGATATCAACAGGTGCAAATGGTAACCATGGAGTGGCGGTGAATATAAATCACAAAACTTGTACTGATTCAGCAACCAACATCCATGGAAATTCTTCAGGCAGCACCCTTCTTACTCTACCTTTTATACAGAAGGTGATTTTTTATTGATTTCAAAATACCCAACAAAAAAAAATTCTAATATACTAATTGTGAATCACAAGTTCTTGTAAAATTGGTACTTAACAATTTGGTCCAATATTGTGGCAGCCCAATTCCTTACCTATGAGAAGGCCCTATGATGCACTCCTTAACTAATTAAGAGAAGGCCAGTCCATTAGAATGCAACCCGACAGCCCAAATTCATTACCTTTCTCAAAGGCTGAGATTGTGACATGTGGATGGAGCTGAGGTTGTTGGATGCTTCTGACTGTTGATATTATTTGGTTTGACTCTTTGTTCACTCTGATTCATTCGAGATCTTTCTAGGGTTTTCTCTTTTTGGCTCTTTCGTTTCTTTCTCTCTCTGAAAATCTTTGGTTTTCGCCTGTAATCTTCGATCTAGGCATTCTTGGTGAGATATAGTGTTTGATTAAGGCTTATTTCTAGTTTTCTGTTCTTTTGTGGGCAGTAACCTTTGGTCACTCTGTGTAATCGTATTTCTGAGTGATTTGTGAGAGATACTTGGGTCCGAGGGCTGATCCTTTGTGGATCTGTTGTATTGTAACCTTGATCTTGATAATATTGTTGGTTTCTAGTGGATTTGAGCGTTAATCACTTCGGTGAATGCTCAACGGGTGACTAGCCCTAATTTGGGTGAACATCCGAGCCTTAGGGCGAAAAATCATTTGTGTTCATTTATATTTTCTGTATTACTTCGATCTGAAACTATTTCTGGCTGTTCTTGGTGAACGTGACTCCAGATCTTAAAGGATCTTTACCAGAAATTATCTGGTTCACATTCTTGGCAGATTGGTAAAATAGTTCTGGTTTTCACTATTTTACATTCTTAATCAGAGGACTTTGGTAACGAGTTTCTAATCCTATATTGTTATTTCCTTTCGAATAATATTTTTGGATATCTTGTTTGAACCCTCCTGGATCTTCCTTTGTCGAGGGTTTCATTTGAAAACCCTAGAATCTGATGGGATTAGGATTAATGGTTCTTTAAGATTATTTGAAATTCATAATTCTTATCTGTCACCTATTATTGTTGACTGATCAAGTTTCTGTTAACTTGTTGCCTGCCTATCTGATTATTTCAAATTGTGAACACTTACGGGATATATATAAATTCCGCATCATTTATTTTATCTGTGGGTATCTCATTAGTCTTTTGTGCTCTGCCTGCACTGCATCATAATTTTTACTGCCTCTATCTGCATTGTCACTATGGGTAGTACTAAGGTTGATGTGGAGGTTTGGAATGGGAAATGAGACTTTACTCTATGGAGTAGGAAAATGAGGGCTCTATTAATTCATTTTAAATGTACAAGGGCTCTTGATGAATCTTGGGGGATGAAGTTGCAGATACTAAAAGAATTGAACAAGTAGAAACTGCATGGAACCTATCTTTTTGCATTTATCTGATAGTGTCATTAGAGAGGTTGGAGAGACTGAGACTGCAGCTAAAATTTGGGCTAAACTTGAATCACTTTACCAAACTAAGTCACTTCCCAATAAATGTTTCTTGTGGAAACAATTTTTTTAGTTCAAGTTTGAACCTAACCGCGACCTTGAAAACAATCTTGATAGATTTAATAAACTTTCTCAAGATCTTACCAATAGTGGTGATAAACTATCTGATGATCAAAAATCTGTAGCCTTATTATCTGCTCTACCTGAAAAGTATAAAGATTTGAAAAATGCTCTTGAATATGGAAGAACCACTGTCATTGCTAATATCATTGTTTCATCCTTAAGAAATAAGGAACTTGAATTCAAAAGTGATTTAAAAACCTCCTCAAATGGAGTTGGTTACAATGTTAAAGGAAACAATTTTTCAAAAAGAAACAATAATAATTTTTCAAATAAAAGTTTTGGAAAACACAAAAAATTTTCTGGAAACTTTAACAGTGATAAATCCAAATTCAATAAGAACAATAATGAGGCTAAAGGAAAGAAATGTTACTTTTGTGGAAAACTAGGACATTTTATAAAAGATTGTCACAAAATGTTAGATGTACTGAAAAATATCAACAATGTTGATGGTGGATCAGCTATAGCCTATGAAGAAGCTGCTGCCACTAATGGGCAAGTCTATGTCACCTGTCAACCTTCAACTAAAACAGACTTGATTCTTGATTCAGGGTGTACTTTTCACATGACACCTCACAAAGAATATTTTACTGATTTAGTTGATGTTAATGGGGGACAAGTGATAATGGGAAATGACTTTTCTTGCAAAATAGAAGGCATTGGGAAAATTGTTTTGAAGTTGAAAAATGGGAATGTACTCATTTTAAATAAAACTAGACACATTCCAGACCTAAAGAGGAATCTCATCTATTTAGGAACTCTTGATGAAGAAGGATGTAATACCATCATAAATAAAGGTATTTTAACACTTAAAAATGATTTTGCTAAAATTATTCAAGTTGAAAAAACCAATGAGATTTATACTATGCAAGCTTTACCTTTACAAAATAAACATATTGCTGCTACAGTCTCACAGTTTGACCAATCTGAGCTTTGGCATAAAAGACTTGGACACATTAGTGATAAGAATTTGCATATTCTTAAGAAACAAGGTCTTTTAGGGAATGAAAGAATAGAAACAAAAGAAATTACCTTTTGGTTCAAGCATTCACAAGTCTAAGTCTATTCTTGATTACTTACATGCTGATCTGTGGGGACCAGCATCTGTGTGCACATATTCTAGTTTTAAGTGCCTATTGTTGATGATTTCTCAAAGAAAAGTTGGATGATGCTTTTGAAAAATAAATCTAATACCTTCAAAAAATTTGTAGAATGGAAAACTCTTATTGAAAATCAAGTAAATAAATGTGTTAAAGCACTTAGAACTGATAATGACCTTGAATTTTGCAATGAAGAGTTTGATAATTTCTGCAAAACAAATGGGATCCTTAGACAAATGACTGTTACCTGTACTCCTTAACGGAATGGGCTTGCTGAAAGGATGAATAGGACTTTGTTAGAAAAGATCAGATGTATGCTGATAAGTTCAGGACTACCGAAACTCTTTTGGGGGGAAGCACTTAAAACTGCTTCATATCTGATAAACAAATGTCCCTCTAAATCCTTAAAATTCGATACCCCTAATCATGTCTGGAGTGATAATACTGTGGATTATTCTAAACTGAAAATCTTTGGCTGTGCTGCCTATGTACACCAGAATGAGGGTAAACTGGAGCCTAGGTCTGTTAAGGGTATTTTCTTAGGATATGGTGAAGGTATTAAGGGTTATAGGGTTTGGTTGAAATCTTTAGGAGGTTACAAAGTCACCATCAGTAGGAATGTTGTTTTCAATGAGGTTGACATGCCCTACATTAAAGGAGATGCTCCTGCTACACCTGAAACTAATCAAAATAAAACAATTTTAGAAATAGAACTATTCCAGATAGATTTAACCTCTGTTAATGATGATCAGTTTGAGGTGGAGCCTGATCAGGTATTGCCTGATGAAATTGAACCTATCAACGAGGCTGAACCTACTGACTTACCTCCAAACCAACTTGAAAATCCCTTAGATGATTATCACCTTACAAGAATAGAACCAGAAGAGAAGTCAGACCTCCAT
Source organism: Fraxinus americana (assembly GCA_035079005.1). Classification (NCBI taxonomy): domain Eukaryota; kingdom Viridiplantae; phylum Streptophyta; class Magnoliopsida; order Lamiales; family Oleaceae; genus Fraxinus; species Fraxinus americana. Next base: position 3,544,776 of record CM068713.1, on the reverse strand, counting down.
CTAGATATAATGATTCTGATTTTGTTACATGTTTGAATGTTCAGAACTTTCTAGATAGTGAACCTAACACATATGAAGAGGCCATGGGAGGGGAACATGCAAGTTTGTGGTTTGCTGCTATGAAGGATGAAATGACCTCATTAGCTAAGAATAAGACATTGACCCTAGTCAATAAACTTAAAGGGAAAAATGTCATTGATTGTAAATGGAAAGAGTATAAGATTTAAGGTCAGATTAGTTGCTAAGGGCTTTAACCAAAGAGAGGGAATTGACTACAATGAAATCTTCTCTCATGTAGTTAAATACACCTCTATAAGAGTTTTGCTTTCTATTGTATCTCAATTTGATTTTGAATTAGAACAAATGGATGTCAAAACTGCTTTTCTACATGAAAACTTGGATGAAAAAATCTACATATCTCAACCTAAAGATTCTGAACAAAAAGGTAAAGAAAACCTTGTATGTCTTTTACAAAAATCATTATATGGTTTGAAACAAACCCCGAGGCAATGGTATATCAGGTTTGATACTTTTATTAAGGGACTTGATTTTAATAGAAGTGAATATGATCCATACTTTTATTATAAGGGCAGTGGTGGCCCTGATTCCTGTTATCTTTTGCTCTATGTTGATGATATGTTACTTGCTGGGTGTGATATAACTGAGATTGACATGATTAAGCAAAAACTGAAACAATAATTTAAAATAAAAGACCTAGGAGAAGCTAAAAAGATTCTAGGAATAGAAATTAGAAGAAACATGAGTTATCATAAGTTGTTTCTCACTTAACAGTCTTACATTTCAAAGATTTATGCAAATTTTCTATGGATAATGCTAAGGAAGTCACTTTACCTCTTGGTAGTCACTTTACATTTTCATCTGAACAATGCCCTAAAACTGAAATAGAAACGACTAGAATGAAAAAGGTTCCATATGCCAATGCTATAGGGTCTGTTATGTATGTTATGATATGCACTAGACCTGATCTTGCCTTTGCTATAGGTGTTTTGAGTAGATACATGAGCAATCCAGATGAATATCATTGGGAAGCTATGAAATGGTTATTTAGATACCTGAAGGGCACTTCTGATTTAGGGCTTATATTTAGTAAAAGTAAAACTGGAATTAAATTGAAAGGTTTTGTTGATTATAATTTTACTGGTAACTGTGATAATAGAAAATCAATTTCTGCATATTTTTTTTACTTTAAATGGTTCATGCATTAGGTGGAAATCTCAGCTACAAAAGAATGTAGCTTTATCCTCTACAGAGGCTGAATATATTGTAGCCACTGATGGTGTGAAGGAAGGTATATGGTTGAAAAACTTGCTAAATGAAATTGGTTTTTCTGAAAGTAGTGTTGTAATATTTTTTTGATAGTTAGTCTGCAATACACTTAAGTAGAAATCCTGTGTTTCATGATAGATCTAAACATATTGATGTTAAATTCCATTTTATAAGAAATGTTTTAGAGAAAGGAATCATGAAGATTGATAAAATTTCTACGAAGTGTAATCTTGCAGACATGGGCACTAAGATTCTTCCTTTATACAAATTTAGGGATTGTTTAAATCTCCTAAATATGATTACTAACTAATGATTTTTGCAGGTACAAAGAGCAAATGAAGCTGAGGTAGGAGTTAACCTTCAATTCACTATGAAACCCAAATTGTCAATCAAGGTAGAGATTGTAAAACTGGTGCTTAACAATTTGGCCCAATATTGTGGCAGCCCAATTCCTTACCTGTGAGAAGGCCCTATGATGCACTCCTTAACTAATTAAGAGAAGGCCAGTCCATTAAAATGCAACCTGGCAGCCCAAATTCAATACATTTCTCAAAGGCTAAGATTGTGACACGTGGATGGAGCTGAGTGGTTGGATGCTTCCGACTGTTGATATTTCACTCTGATTCATTCGAGATCTTTCTAGAGTTTTGTCTTTTTGGCTCTCTCATTTCTCTCTCTGAAAATCTTTGGTTTTCGCTTGTAATCTTCGATCTAGGTGTCCTTGGTGAGATCTAGTATTTGATTAAGGCTTATTTCTGGTTTTCTGTTCTTTTGTGGGCCCCTTTGGTTACCCGGTGTAATCGTATTTCTGAGTGATTTGTGAGAGATACTTGGGTCTGAGGGCTGATCCTTTGTGGATATGTTGTATTTTAACCTTGATCTTGATAATATTGTTGGTTTTTAGTGGATTAGAGCGTTAATCACTTCGGTGAATGCTCAATGGGTGACTAGCCCTAATTTGGGTGAACATACGGGTCTTAGGACGAAAAATCATTTGTGCTCATTTATATTTTCTGTATTACTTTGTGTTTTGGGGCCTGAATAATTCCTACAGTTCTAATTATGGATATTAATGCAGATAATTGCAGAGATACTGGGGGCATATTTGTTGATATTTGCTGGTTGCGCCGCTGTGGTGGTGAACGCCGACAAGGACAAGGTGGTGGCACTGCCGGAAATTTCAATAGTATGGGGTCTAGTGGTGATGGTTATGGTTTACTCAGTTGGACATATATCTGGTGCACATTTTAATCCTGCTGTAACTATTGCTTTTGCTACCTGCAAGAGATTCCCATGGAAACAGGTGAATTATATCGATACACTTTGATTATTTAGCGATGTTTTTCTGAAAAATAAATAAATAAATAAAATTAAAAGTTGATGAATTAATTACTATCTTTGATTAGGTACCGGCCTATATCTTAGCTCAAGTCATTGGATCAACCCTAGAAAGCGGTACACTCCGGTCACTGTTCACAGGCAAGCACAATCACTTTTCCGGTACACTTCCGGCCGGCTCCAATGTGCAGTCTTTGGTGGTGGAATTTATTATTACATTCTACTTCATGTTCGTCGTTTCCAGTGTCGCTACAGATAATAGAGCTGTTAGTCTAATTAATTCTTATATGCATCATTTATGTATTATTTTAATTTCATATTTTGAAAATATGAAAAATAAAGCCACAATATAATTATATTTTGAAAAACCAACACATAGTTGAATATATACCTTTCTTAGAAGATCGAGAAATTGATCCTTATGCATCATTTAGGTATTATTTTAATTGCATAAATCGGATTATTAGGAGTAAAAAATGGAGATAATTGAAGGTCTATGTTACGCCCCGAGTTTCGTGAACCCGGATTGCCACATCATATTCTTTTGTAACTGATTTAACCAAAAAGTTTGCTGAAAATAACTAAAATTTAAAACATCGCATTTATAACGGTAAAACCTCGTCAGCAACAAAATTCATTTGATTACTTAACGAAAATCGTTTAAACTTCAAAACTCAAGTTTGAAATAATGGAAACAACAAAATAAGTTTATAATGCGTAAATTTCAAAAGTAAATAATTTCGACTATTAATTTATGCCACCACTGCCCATCACACTCGATCGTCTCCGAAATCTGTAAATATTGTTAAAATAACGGAATGAGTATTTCGATGAAATACTCAGTAGACTCATCGCCGATAATTAATTTAAAGAATAATTGAACACGTAATCATGCAATTCATATCGTGACATCATCATCATAGGCTCATTTTCTTGAAAATCATAGGCTCTTTAAAAATATAGGGTGTGGTAGTCTCGTCTCGTGCATTTAAGCACATAAGTTATGCATAACATTCTCATCTTATCTCATAAGAGATACTCGCCTTCTTCTCATGCAATAAAGCATATAAGTTATGACAAGTATAACAACATCATATATCTCATATTCTCATCTCATGCATCAAAGCATATAAATCACGTAAATTCACATAATACATGCAATTATAATTTAAACTAATTAATGGTGGCGAGTTTACCTCAAATATCTCGAGTTGCGTGAAAAGTGGAGTTGGAGGAAACCTCAATCTCCTAATTGTTCGTACGTTTCGTCTAGCCAAAATAGAAATTAGGTTTTGAATTAGTATTCCGAAATTTAAAGTTTTTAAGCGATAAAATAAAATTTAGGGACCTAATTAGATATTTATTAAAACTGAATTTAACAAATCTAAGGGTTGAAAATAATATTTTCAAAGTAATGGGGCTAAAAGTGAGAAATAGGAACTCTAGGGACTTAATTGAAAATATATTAAAACTGAAAATGAAAGTTTAGGGCTGAAATAGTAACTTTTAGAAGTTAGGGACTAAACTGTAAATCTATTAAAGTTGAAAATAAAAACTAAAAGGGCTGAAATAGACTTTTTATAAATTAGGGACTTAATTGAACATTTATTAAAACTGAAAATAAAATTTAAGGATTGAAATAAACTTTTGCAGAAACTAGAGACTAAATTGAAATTCATTAAAAATGAAAATAAAATGTTAAGGGCTGACATTAAACTTTTTCTAAAATCGAGACTTAATTGGAATTCATTAAAACTGAAAATGAAAAATATGAACTGAAATAATAACTATTAAGACTTGGGGGCCTAAGGAGCAATTTCTACAAATTAAAATATAAACAAATAAATAAAAAAAATTAAAACATAACAAAATCCATCACTCTCTATCTGCCTCTCATTTTCGAAGGAGCAAGAGAGGAGAGGAGGAGCCACCGACGGTGATTGACTGTCTGCCAGTAGGCCAGCGTCGGCGCCACAGTCACGTGGTGGCGCCGGTGCTTCGTGTGGGGGCTGTGGGGGGTTTTGTCGCGTGGATTGGACGCTAACCGAGGCTTGGAGGGTTCGATTTCTTTGAGCTCCCTGGTGGCAATCAAACTGAAAATGGGTGGGGGATAAGGTAAGTCTTTGGGTCTTCTTATGCTTTGGTTTTTGTGGTGATTTGAGATGGATTTTGGGGCGGTTTTGTATTCGGTTTTTGGAGGTTTTATGGGGAGGGGATGGTGGTTCGATTTCTGCTGTTGGGTTTTGGTGGTTTTGAGCTGATTGGTCTGAGGTGGTGCTTGGCGGTTTGAGGTGGTTGGTCTCGGTTTGGAGCTAGTTTGGTGGTTGGCTTGGTGGTTTCGGTTTTGAGCTATTGGCAGTGGTCTTGGTGGTTTGGGTGGTGAGTTGGTCTCGGTTTGGTGATGTTGGTGAAATGGGCTGCATTGTGTTGCAGCTTGTGAGTTCACTGTTGATGGATTAAGGAGCATTCTTGGAGAAGATGAAATTTCCTTACCAAATTTGACTGCTGTGTGAGGTGTGAGGAGTGGAGGGAAATGAGGGTAAATAAAATAGTAAATTTAGGGCACAAATATCTAGGTAACCCATTGGGCCAAGAAGTTGGGCTGTGAGTTTTCCTAATTGGGCCTAAGAGAATTTGGACCTAAAAAATCGAGATTTGGAATAACATAATTTTGGCCCTAAATAATAAACATTACTCGTATAATTATTAAATTTGGATAAAAATAAAAATAAGAAATTCGATACGCTAAAGTATTCGGGATTGAATTTGATTTGAATGGATCAAAATTGATTTTATAACAGCTAGACGAACACGTTTTCACTTTAACGTTAGAGTTTAAAATTTAGCGACACGTTTTTCGAGAAAAATAATTTTATATAAATTTAAAATTCTTGATCGCTACAGTATATATATGCATTAAATTAAAGCAATATTCTAATTGTGTGGCTAGGGACTTATGCATGGACGACTGAAGAGACAAAGAAATCATGCAATCAATACCAAATTAAATTAATTGTTGTACACAATAATATGAATTACTCGATTTGTCATGCAGATAGGAGAACTTGTTGGAGCATTTTACTCGTGTGTTTAAAAAGTGATGTACGACAAACCTAGAAATTCAGTGATTGTTTGGGAAAGTTAAAAAGTTGATTTTGATAGAAAGAAGTGATGGATCCCACGAAAGAAGTGATAAAAAATGAGTAATAATTGTGGATCCAACATAATGTATACTTATAAAAGGGAAAATTACCAAAAACCAGGTCTTAAGTTGTGAGTTTTTAAAATTCAGGTTTAAAGTTTATCTATTAAAAAATCATGTATTTTATTTTATATATAAAACCCTAGATCTATCAAAACCCTGCATTAATCTATTTCATTTCTCTCCACCCTTTCAGCCACCGCCTCCTCCACCTTTATCTCACAATGGCGACTCATCCACCACCACCACCATCGCTAGCCACCTCATCCTCGCTTTTCCCCCTTTCCTTCTCCTCACTGCTGGCGTCGCGAATCTACCACCACCGTCTGATCCCTCTCCCTCTCCCGTCCGTCTTCTCTCTCTCTCACCAGTTCTCTCCACCGCCCGCTGCCTCCACCACCCCCTCCTTTCTCCTGCATTGGTTGCCCTGAATCTGTAGGATTTCACACATTTTGGGTGTTGATTTTAGTGTGTGTTGATTTTGGGTGTTGATTTTAGTGTGTGTTGATTTTGAGTGTTGATTTTAGTGTGTGAGTGTTGTCTGCTGTTGGGTCTGGCGATTTGTGGTGGTTTTGGGGTTTTCTTCATTCTCCGATCTTCTTAGCGGGGTTGGTTCTTGTTGGTAGTGATTTGCACATTGTGATGATTTTTTGCAAATGCAAATGGTGAGGTGGTGGTGGTGGTTGTGGAGTGGTATGGATAGAAATTGAGATGGTTGTCGAGGTGTTGGAGGCTGCGTGGTTGGTGTTATTGTTGGTGGATGGTTGAGGCGACGGTGCAGAAGAGTGTCTGTGACCAAGTATTGGTGGTAGATGAGGATCGGGGACGGGTGTTTGGGTGTCTGTTACCCACTACACGGTTCTCTGTGACTAACTATTAAACCGTGATCTTAAAATTCGATAATCTGTGACCAACTAATTGGAAATATGTGACTTCTGTTATCTATAATTTTTTTAACTTGTGACCAATTAAAAATTCGTGACCTATAGTTTTGTTTATCAGTGACCAATAAAGTCAATTGTGACTTATAAATTTTTTGATTTGTGATCTCGAAATAATATGTGACCAAATAATTTGATAAGCCGTGACTGAAAATTAATTTTTAATTAATTAATAAGATATCTGTGACCAAATTGTATATGACTGTGACCTTAATAATTGTTGGAATCGGAACGGTCGCCGAAATTAAGCGGCGGCAGAACGGCAGAATTGGAGTAGTCGCCAGTCGCCGGAATGGTAGTCGAATAGTCGCCGGAGAAGAGAGGTGCCACCGGAACTGTCGTCGGAGCAGTAGGGGTGGTGGATGTGGGTTAATTATATTATATTATAATTAAATATTTAATTAATTAACAAAAACTTGATTTTTGCAATTTTGAATCTTAGCACCTAATTTTTGATTTGTGGAAATTACATGGATCCCTACTTTTCAAGATCCAACTTCAAAAATCATATTTTAAGTTTTAATGTTCAAAAATCAGATATTTTATAGATAGATACATATTTTTATAATTAATTAAATATTAATAAAAATATTATAAAATTAAATTAACATTTGTACCCACCCTACTACTTACCCCTACAAAATTTATATAAATCCTAAATATATCCAAACCCTAACCTAATCCAATTCATTTCTCACCTCTCTCCCCCGTCGCCGGCGCCGCCTCCTCCTCCCTTCTCCTTCCCCCCCTCTCCTCCCTTCTTCTCCCCCTCCCTCCCTAGGCCGCGACGCTGCTGCCTGTGAACGGCAGCAGCGTTGGCAGCGTCGCGCGACGCTGCTGCGACACCCACAGCAGCGTCGCACGACGCCGTTCACAGTAGCGTCAAGCGACGCTGCTGTGGATGAATCTGACTCTCCGGCTGGGGTCTTTGATCTCTGCCGCCCATTTACCCCACGGCCTCTGCCGAACACCCCTGAATTTTCGGTGGGCGGTGCGAGAGAGAGAGAGAGAGAGAGAGAGAGAGAGAGATTGGTGTGAATCTGTAGTGGTTGTTGTCTGCTCCGGCGTGGTTGTTTTTATCGGTGGTTGTTGGTGTTATGTAAACAATGGTGGTGGCGATTGTGCAGACTTTGGATCTTTGTTTTGCAGTGTTTGTGCAGTGATTTTGTTGGCGGCGGTCGTGTTGGTGGAGGTGGTGGTTTTGTGGATCTAATAATTTGCCGTTGTGGTGGTCACGATATTGTTGGTGCTGTATAGTCTCTGTGACCTATCTTTGTGACACGAGCCATGTCTTTGTGACTTATCTTTGTGACTTGTGATGGGGACTAAAGTGACCTGGACCTAGGACTTGTGACCTGAGTTGTGACCTGGGCTGTGACTTGTGACCTAAGCTGTGACTTGAGTTGTGACCTGTGACCTTAGTCATCGGAATCGGAGCAGTCGTCGGACGGTCACCGGAATCGGAACAGTCACCGGAGCGATCGCCGGAATCGGCACCGGAGCGGTCGCCGGAACAATTACCGGACCGGTCGCCGGAACGGTGGGGGAGGTGGGGGTGGGTTAATTGTGTGTATATATATATATATTAATTAATTAATTTATATCTTTTTATATATTTAAATATATAAATAAATATTTAGAAATATGTGTATATATATGTCAAAAAATCTGATTTTTGAAATGTGAAAGTTGTTTTGTTATTTTTGAAATAGGGTAAAGATAAAGTATGATAAATGCATTTTTCCCTTTTGATTTTGGCAAAGTTAATTAATACCTGATCCATGAATTTTTCCCCTTATAAAATTGCACGAAATCTATATTGATTAGTTATTATGGTGGGCAGGCCCATATCCGGGGCATCAATGAATCCAGCAAGAAGTTTAGGGCCAGCAATAGTGTCAAACCAGTACAGGGGGTTATGGATCTATATGGTAGGCCCAATTACTGAGGCCGTGGCTGGGGCTTGGGTCTACAATATTATTAGATTTACAGAAAAGCCTTTGCAGGAAATTACAAAGAGTGGTTCCTTCCTCAAAACCTCATCTCGTAACGTCTCTAGTTGATTTACATAGAAATGAACAACTTGTATTTGGAAAGGAATATACTTCTTAGTTTTTTTCAATTTGAAGTTAAATAAGAGTACTCTCCTTGATTCTTAGGAAATGAAAATGTCTTTCCTTTACCAAGGACGGGGCATTTGGGGTACTCGTTGAATTTTTATTTTATTTTATTTTTTTATTAAGCCATTCTCTTTTGTGTTATATATATATATATATGGCTTCTTCCTAGAGTTTAGTCATAATCACACACTCGATAAAAGAATTTTACAATTACACCATTGCCAATTTGTCCTTCTTTGCTCAAACATATTAATTGCTGGATAGGGCTTCACCCATCGTCCAAGATTCTCCACTACTATTACTTCGAGGGTTTGGGCCGTGTCTCAGTCCCAATGACTATATAATCCTTTTAATATTCAAATAAAATCGAGGGTTCCCAATGCATTTGGTGCACATTTTAACCCTGCTATAACTAGGGATGTCCGTTTGGCTTACCGGCTCGGGCCACCCGTGGCTCGGCTCGAAAAAAGTCCGAGCTGGCCCCTTTGTGTTATATATATATATATAAAATCGGACCGACCCATTGAGACCTGAGCTAGCCTCAAATTTTTTCTGAGCCTTTGCTATGTTCGGTTAGGCTCGAGCCAAAAAAAGCTCAAACCCATTTTGCTTGAGTCGAGCCCGAGATTCGAATTTCGGCTCGGTTTGACTCGTTGCCACCCCTAACTGCAACCATTGTTTTATCCTCCGGGGAAAATTCCATTGGAAGCAGGTAAAATTATATCTGTACGAGCATGTCTGGTCGCGCTCAACCATAAACTATTAGTGAGAGTAATTTTCGAATTTATGTTTGATAAAAAAAACTTGAACAAAAATAAGCTTCACTTACTTCTAAGCCTACTAAACATACTTTGAGTGTACACCTTACAACACAATGGCACTTGTCTCAAATCCATTTTGAAAGAATATATCCACTTCAAAGATCATGTTGCGCCAACGATTCAATATAAAATATAAATAGATAATTTATTATTTTTTAACTGTTTAAATTCTTAAACAAAACTAGGGTTGAACAACGAAACCGTCAAAATGCAAAATCCAACTGAAGTTGCTTTTTTGAAATAGTTGGTTTGGGTCCATGTGAATCCGTCAACGTTTTGGTTTTAAACCGAACCAAACTATTTCAAAGAGGTTTGGTTTGGATTTCAACCTTTGCAGACCGTTTACAAAAATAAAAAAAAATAAAAAATCTAAAAATAAATTAGTCTAAATTTTATCCACCTCAATTAAGCACAACTCAATTAACCTAAATAGACAATTATACATCCCAATTCATCCAAATATCTAGCAGTCACCACAACTGTGAATGTAAAACCCTACTAAACAATATTGAACAATCGCTACTAAACAATATTAATCGATTGCCCATTATAATTGAGTATATAATTAAATCTAGATTTTAATTCAAACTTACGCATTTCTTTTCATTCTATTAATAATTTTCTCGAATTGTGCCTAAATTTCCACGTCAGTTTATCCATATTTTCTTATTTTTCAGTAATTATTTGCTATATTTTTATGAGTAGTTATGTTGTTTTGTTTTATTATTGTCGGCCCCCTTAAGTTTTTAGCCGATAACATTTTTAGTTTATTTGAGTCTTAATTTCCTAATCAGGTCACTCAATTAATTATTTATATTTTAACTTAATTTCTAAATTTTACCGTTAAATGTTAGAATGATTCGATGGATTATTTAAATGGTCGTTTTGAATATTTGACCAATGAACATTTCAATACAAATTGCTAAAGATGTGCTAACTATTCAAATATCAACAATTATTTCTGAATCTACACTCCTTATTAGTAGTTGAGTTCTTAATTCCTTTAGGTTGAGTGCAAATATGGTTGAAACGGTGGTTTATCCTAAAAAACCTATAGGAATTCGTCAATATTAATTTGGATGAAGTGGAAGCATTGAATGATTCACAAAAAGTTAAAGTATTATCGTATTTGATATTTCTATTTACCAATTAGTATAAACTAAGATGTTAAAATGTTTCTATCATGTTTTTTATTATAATTATTAGAATTATAGAACTTTCATTTGTTATATTTTTAATAAAATAATTTATTTTTTAACATGAAATTTTAGACTAATATTTATGATTTAATTTATTCTATATATATATATATGTTTTTTTTTTTTTTTTAAATCAAGGTTTTAAACTGAACCAAACTGAAAAATGTGGTTTGAAAATTTGACTCAAACCGCTCAAATTGAATTGTGTTCACCCATAGATAAAACAAAGATTTAACGTGAATATTGGTTATCAACAACTCATTTACCTTTTGGGCATCTAGTCTAAAAGAATTATGTTAATATAAAAAAATTTCATCGTATGAGATAGATAAAATTGTTCAGTTAATTTTTTCATCTACACGTTTTGTCATGAGCAGAGCCATTTTTCACTATCGTACACAATTTTCATAAATTAATGACGACATCAAGACTAATTGAATATATGAATTGCGTGCTTTATACTCAAGTTAACTATCACATCCAAATGCTTTAACTATATAATTAATACAACTTTATTCTTTTAATTTTGATTTCAACGCACCCATGTGCTCTGAGGTCCACAATCTCTATTTTCCTCCTTTAGGTACGTGCCTGTTTATTGTGAATTTTTTCCATGGAATTGGTTTTGGCATGTTTGAATAACAAATTTTTCTAGGAAAAGTTTTTTCCATGGCTGCCCTCAACGCGCCTATTTTTCTCAAATTTGGGGAATTGCTTTTCCCACCATTTTGGTGGGAAAAATGCAATTCCAAGTTTTTTTTTTTTGCGCAATGGAAACAAATTTTATAACCAATTGTGAAAAAAATTATCAATTTAATGGACAATTTTCATGTAAAACAAAGTCAAACGAACACTAAATTTTGATGAAAAAATTGATTTTTTTAGGATTTATTATTATTATTATTATTATTATTTGGCAATGGAAATAAATTTTATAACCAATTGTGGAAAAAATTATCACTTTAATAGACAATTTTCATGTAAAACAAATCCAAACGAAAACAAAAAGATTCAAAATTTTAAAATTTTTTCGGGTGGAAAGTTATATCAATCAAACACACATAATTAACAATTCTCTGGAAAACAAGTTTTAGGCAATTATTTTATGTGGAATTCATTTTCTTTCCACCCATTTTTCACCATTGCAATCAAAAGGACCCAAGTTTAAATTTTATTATCAAATTTTCCGTATAGGGGTTTCCCGTAAATCTTTGTATTCTTGTCATTATTTTTCAATTGCCTATTCTTACTTTTACGTAACATTATTTAAGATTAACAACACAGCTTTTAGTTGGTGAATTTTTTGAAAAATATTTAATAAATTTATTTTATTGATAAAATTTTCTTCTTTACATAAAATAATAAAAGGGGGTTACATATTACCTTTCCAAGTACTCCATGCCCATAAATACATGGGTAGGATGTCGATATCTATTTAATTTATAGGGTCTATAGTTTACTAATCAATTTTCTATCTTGCAATCAAGAGATAAAATTTCACATCGAATAAATATGAAAATATAGACAAATTTATAAAAGTTTGAACTACTTATCTTAAAAATGTTGACTTTTTAAGATGTAACCCCAAGCCTTTACATGATATCAGAGCACATTAACTTCAAACGAGCGATTTTATCCGTATTAAGACTCAAAAAAATTAAGCATATGAATTCCAAGATTGATTTACTCAATCGAACTACCATCTTGTGGAGACATGTTAAGTGATAAAATCACACATTGAATAAAGATGAAAAGATAGGTCAACTTATAAGGGATTGAAGTTTTAGACCACTCATTTTAATAAGGTTGACCTTTAAGATGAAACGCCAAGTCTTTACACTAGACGAGCTAGTAAACTCGTCTGGCCTAAAGTTCATCCCTGGCCAACTCAACTAGTCAATGGGCAAAACGAGTCAGTTCAACTCGTTAGTGAAGCTTCAATCACTCAGACATAAATTCGAATACTTGAAACTTAATTCAAGTAAAACTCAGACCCTCTTTCGTCTGTCTGATGCACCAGAAACTGGCTCATCCAGTCATTCTCTACATCTGCTCGAGATCCCTTCTCAGACAGCCTTCAATGAATGGATAAAAATTTAATTTATATCTCTTTCTTAAAATTGTATAGTATGTAGTTTCTCGTGCAATTTTTCAAGGGCATGTGCATTATGACAAGGAGAAATACCAAGTAATATGTTGCTGTCAACTTTAAAGATACAACAATTGCCAATGAGAAAAGATTCTAGCTAACTCATTCCCGTGTACTGCCAACTTGTGTCGTTTAAAACATCACTCGGATTTTATTTTAATTACTTATCTTGAAGTCGGGCTCAACAAACAAATCTTTGTGAGTCCTAATTAAAGCTTACGCGCAAGTCCTAAAACAGTTTTACTATTCTCTCGTTAAAAGTAAAAGAAAATTTTAGATAGGATACTTTATTTTGACTATAAACATCTTGGAGAAGGGAGGAGAGGAACTTAACCTCACGTCTTTGGGAGATTTAAACTCGAGATGCGCCAGCACAGCTGAAAAAAATTCTAATAGGGTTTTGAGGCCTATAAATTGATAAAATTGACATGAAAAAGATGTTGCTGCTTCAGTCAATAAATACCTAGGTAAAATGTCGATATCTATTTAATTGAATGGATGTGTCGTTTATTAATCTATTTGTATCAGTATCAAACCATGCTATTGACGTAGTGAGATGTTTGATGGAGATGGAAATTTCTTTTTGAATATATTAACAAGCACAACAATTATATAGTTAGGTATACAATAAGGCACTCACATGGTGGGCCCCACCATGTATTAAAAAAAAGGGGTTTTTGCTTAAAAAGCCTAGTCAACAATGTTGTTTGGTAAAATAGCCTCTTTCAATAATGTTTGGTAAAATAACCTTTTGCCTATTTTATCATGTTTTAAAAGTCATAAATACCCTTTATTTGAAATGTCTAAATTGTACAATTTCAAACCAAAATTTACCAAAATCCCATAACATGAAGTCCCAGTTTTGTTCTCGCTTTTCATAATACCCCATTTAAAATCGACGACAAAATGGCATGCTGCCGTTTTAAACGACTAAGTGCCGTTTTAACAAATTTTGTATTTATTTCACTTTATGTTCCCTCGTATCCACATGAAAATTAATGAAAAACGTAATTTAGAGTTCGTAATCAAAATGACATGTTATCGTTATAAACTATTTGATGACCTTTTAAATAATTTTGTATTTATTTCACTTTATATTCTCTCATACCGACATAAAAATCACCCAATAGTGATCAACAATATTGTTCCATGAGTAAACTATATTATTCTTCACTATGAATGAAGGTAAATATCCTAAATTTCATTATGTTTCAATTATAGATAAGATATTCAAAAAGATAGTTTATTTAATTTATATAAGTCTTTAAGATGTTAAAAAAATATGATCGAATAGTTTTAAAATAAAATTGAGACTCTTTGACCCAAAATGACATGCTGACATTTTAAATGACTAGTTGTCATTTCAACTAGTTTTGTATTCATTTCACTTTATATTCACTTATATTTATATAAAAATTAACAAATTCAAGTTTTTATCATATATGAACGGCAAGTTAGATACAAAGTTCATCCGATAGTAACCAACACTATTGTTCTGTAAGTAACTTACACTCTACTTCACTACGAATAAAGGTAAGTAATACAAATTTCACTATATTCCAATTGTGAGATAAGATACTCAAAAAATTAGTTAATTCAACATGTACAAGTCTTCTAAAATGTTTCAAACTATGATCGACTAGTTTTCGAAGAAATCACACAATGCGATATAAAACGGCATCGGATCGTTTTAAATGTATGGTTGACGTTTTTACTCATTTAGTGTTCAATTATGTTCATTCGCGTTTGTTATGGATACATGAATGTTAATTGTTGAATTTAATCTTGAAATTATGATTTTTGGTAAATTTTGATAGTTGTTTTGATAAGGTTTTTGGTAACTATAAAAGTATAACTGTTTGTTAAAACCAAAATGGCATATGGTCGTTTTAAACACATGTCTGACATTTTTACTCATTTAGTGTTCGTTCCGGTTCATTCACGTCTATAACCACATGAATGCTTAGGGATGAAAGTTTTATCTATATTTTGACGTTGTATTCGACACATTTTTTCAAACTATAACGAGTCACTCCATAATCTGGTAGGAAACTACACTATACTTGGCAATAAAGAAAAATATAAGTAGGAAGTGCGGTATCGAAAACATAGCATGTGCAGTCGTTCAATGTGTACGAGTCATATATGATGTTTCAAAGCATATTTTACTAATTTTGGAGTGAATCGATACCCCAGGACCCAAAACAGAATCTAGTCATTTTAAACGTATGGTTGACGTTTCTACTCATTCAGTATTCGTTTCGGTTCATTCATGCCCATAACCACATGAAAGCTTAGGGATGAGAGTTTTAACTTTAATTCGATGTTGCGATCGGCACATTTATTCAAACTATAGTGAGTCACTCTATGGTAGTAAACTACATTACACTTGACAATAAAGAAAAACTAAGTAGCAAGTATGGTATTTAGAACGTAGCACGTGTAGTTGTTCAATATGTATGAGTCATGTATGATGTTTCAAAGCATATTTTACTAATTTCGGAGTGAATAATACCCCATGACCCAAAACGGAATCTAGTCATTTTAAACGTATGGCTGACGTTTCTACTCATTTAGTATTCGTTTCGGTTCATTCATGCCCGTAACCACATGAAAGTTTAGGGATGAGAGTTTTAACTCTATTTCGACGTTGCGATCGACACATTTATTCAAATTATAGTGATTCACTCTATGGTAGTAAACTACATTACACTTGACAATAAAGAAAAACCAAATAGCAAGTATGGTATCTAAAACATAGTACGTGTAGTCGTTCAATGTATACGAGTCATGTATGATGTTTCAAACACCGTTTTACTAGTTTTAGAGTGAAATAAATACCATGTGATCACAAACGACATCTTATCATTTTAAACAGAAGGTTGTTGTTTAGGGTTTAGGTTTTAGGGTATAGGGTTTAGATTTTAGGGTATATGGCAAAGAGAAAAACATGTAATTGTTCAACATGTCTTTTTAAACGACTAAGTACCGTCTTAACAAATTTTGTATTCATTGCACTTTATGTTCCCTCGTATCCACATGAAAATGAATGAAAAATATGTCTTAATCATATTTGGAGTGAAATTTAGAGTTCGTAACTGTAATGACGTGCTATTGTTATAAACGATGTGATGATGTTTTAACTAATTTTGTGTTTGTTTCACTCTATATTCTCTCGTAGCTACATGAAAATGAAAGTAGAAAAAATTTCACTATATTTAGAGTAAAATCGATAAACAATATTAAATCTCGAAGATCGATAAAAAAATAAAAAAAAAATAAAAGTTCACCCGATAGTGATTAACATTGTTCCATAAGTAAACTATACTATTCTTCACTATGAAGGAATGTAAGTATCCTAAATTCCATTATATTTCAATTATAGATAAAATACTAAAAAATCAATTTGTTTAACTTATATAAGTCTTTTAAGATGTTCAAAACCTCGTAATCAAATAGTTTTAAAGTGAAATTGAGACATTGTGACCCAAAATGTCGTGCTGACATTTTAAATGGCTAGCTGTCATTTCAACTAGTTTTGAGTTCATTTCACTTTATATTCACTTATACTCATATGAAGTTAAACTAATTCAAATTCTTGCCATATTTGAACAAGAAGTTAGTTACAAAGTTCATCCGATAATGACCAACACTATGTAATTGCACTACACTTGACAATAAAGAAAACGTAAGTAGCAAGTATGGTATCAAAAACATAGCAGTGTAGTCGTTCAATGTGTACGAGTCATATATGATGTTTCAAAAACAATTTTACTACTTTTGGAGTGAAATCAATACCTTGTGACCCAAAAAGGCATCTGGACGTTTTAAATGTATAGATGACATTTTTACTCATTTAGTATTTGTTTTGGTTCATTCACGCTCGTAACCACGTGAAAGTTTATGGATGAAAGTTTTAACTACATTTCGACGTTAGGGTTGACACATTTATTCAAATTATAGTAAGTCACTCCATAATCCGGTAGTAAACTACACTACGCTTGACAATAAAGAAAAACGTAAGTAGGAAATATGGTATCAAATACACAGCACGTGTAGTCGTTTAATATGTACGAGTCGTGTATAGTGTTTCAAACACAATTTTATTAGTTTCGGAGTGAAATCGATACCTCGTGACCCAAAATGGCATCTGGTCATTTTAAACGTACCAATGAAGTTTCTATTCATTTCGTGCTCATTTTGATTTATTCATACCCGTAACCACTTGAAAGTTTGTGGATGAGAGTTTTAACTACATTTCGACGTTACGGTCGACACATTTGTCAGAACTATAGCGAGTTGCTATATAATTCGGTTGGAAACTACACTACAGTACTACATTTCAAACACTGTTTTACTAGTTTCAGAGTGAAATTGATACCTCCTTACCCAAAACGGCATCTAATCATTTTAAAGGGAGGGTTGCCGTTTAGGGTTTGGATTTCAGGGTCTAGGGTTTGCAAAACAAAAAATATATAATTGTTCGACATGCCTTTTTAAACGACTAAGTGTCATTTTAACAAATTTTATATTCATTTCACTTTAAATTCCCTCGTATCCATATGAGAATTATTGAAAAATATGTTTTACTACATCTGGAGTGAAATTTACAGTTCGTAACCGAAATGACATGCCCTCGTTATAAATGATTTGATAACGTTTTAGCTAATTTTGTATTTGTTTCACTCTATATTCTTTCGTACCCACATGAAAATGAAAGTAGAAAAAATTTCATTACATTTAGAGTAAAATCGATAAGTAACATTAAACATCCAAGATCGATAAAAAAAAAGTTCACCCGATAGTGATCAACAACATTTTCCATGAATAAACTATACTAGTCTTCACTATGAATGAAGGTAAGTATCTTAAATTCTATTATACTTCGATTATAGATAAGATACTCAAAAAATTAGTTTGTTTAACTTATACAAATCTTTTAAGATGTTCAAAAATATGATCGAATGGTTTTAAAGTGAAATCGAGACCCTGTGACCCAAAATGACATGCTAACATTTTAAATGGCCAGTTGCCATTTCAACTAGTTTTGTATTAATTTCACTTTATATTCACTTATATTTATATAAAAATTAAATGAATTCAAATTTTTACCGTATTTGAACAACACGTTAGTTACAAAGTTCATCCGATAATAACCAACACTATCGTTCTGTAAGTTATTTATACTCTACTTCACTATGAATAAACGTAAGTAATACAAATTCTATTATATTCTAATTGTGAGATAAGATACTCGACAAATTAGCTAATTCAACATGTACAAGTCTTCTAAGATGTTTCAAACCATGATCGACTAGTTTTTGAGTGAAATCCAGACCCTGAGACCCAAAACGACATCCGATCATTTTAAACGTATTTCTGACGCTTTTACTCATTTAGTGGTCGTTTCGATTCATTCACGCTCTAACCACATTAAATTTTAGGGTAGAAAGTTTTAACTATATATGTACTAGTCATGTGTGATGTTTCAAATACTGTTTTACTAGTTTCGGAGTGAAATCAATTTCCCGTGACCCTAAACGGCATTTGATCACTATAGTGAGTCACATCATACGTCCGACTGGAGATTACACTACACTTGACACCAAGGAAAATGTATACAAAACATAGCATGTGCAATCGTTCAATATGTACAACTTATCTATGATGTTCCAAACATTGTTTTTACTGGCGAAGAAAAATTGAGAGCCCGTGACCCAAAATGGCATGTAGTCATTTTAAACGTATGCATATCATTTTTGCTAATTTCGTGTTCGTTTCACTTCATTCTCGCTCGTTTTCACATGACTAGATTTAAACGTCACAGTCCACTCAAAGTTCAAACTATAGCGAATCACATCATACATCCGATTGGAAATTATACTACACTTAACCACCAAGAAAAATGTAACAAATATGGTATACACAACATAACACATGCAATCGTGCTATGTTTTGGATACAGAACTGCGTACATTGAACGACTAAACGTGCTATGTTTTGGATACCAGGCTCGAAGGGAACGCTTGTAATAAGGTATGATTTTGCTAAATTAAATATTAGTACTTTCTTTTATACGTTTCTTGATTTTTTGTTAATAACGTATAAAAAAAAAAATTTCGGGGGCGCTGCCCCCGAACCCCCATAAACCTCAACCCCTTCACCTATACCTCTAGCCCCTTACTTTCATGATCTAACTCCATCCCTAATCATAGGACCTTGATTTCACTCCCCAAAAAATCAATAAAATCTTGAACCATCTGGAAGACTTATACAAGTTTAAACGAGCTAATTTGTTGAGTATTTTATCCTATAATTGGAATATATGGAACTTGGGTTACTTGCCTTTATTCGTAGTAAGTATAATGTAATTTACTCACAGAAAAACGGTGTTGGTCATTATCGCGTGAAATTTGTATAGACATTGATGTCCAAATGTAATGAAACTTGCTTTTGTTTGTGCAAACGAGTGCAAATAAAGTGAAACAGATATGAAATTAGTTGAAATGACAGCAAAATATTTAAAACGGCAGCTTGACATTTTGGGTTACGAGGTCTCGATGTCACTCTAAATATCGTGAAAACTTGTTTACGCTTATTTTTATGTGGGTACGAGACAATATAAAGTGAAACGAATGCTAGATTAGTTAAAACGTCATCGAACCGTTTGTAATGACAACATGTCATTTTGGGTCACGAATTTTCAATTTCGCTCAAAATATTGTTAAAACTTGTTTTCATTAATTTTTATGTGGATACGAGGAAACATAAATTGATACAAACATAAATTTAGTTAAAACGGCATTCAGTCGTTTAAAACGGCAGTATGTCATTTTACTGTTTGTTTTAAATTGTGTATGAAAGTAGAAGAATTCACTGTGATGTAATATGGGTAATTTAGGTAATCTATTAATTTTGAATTAAAATATTTATTTTAAGTCATTAATTGTGGTCAAAAGCTAAAATCCCAAACTATATTATGAAATAGACCATTTGCCCCAATTACCACTAAAAAAAAATTTATGGAAGTGTCATGTTAGAAACATGTCCCTGTACTGTGAGGTAGGGTTCCTTAGAGGTGTCAAGACGGACGGGCCGACCATGACCCGTGAAAACCGGCCCGTGAAAATCGGGACAGCGGGCCGACCCGTGACCAGTGCGGGCGGTTCACGGGCTAAGGAGGTGTAACCCGCGGGTTTCGCGGGTTGCACTCCCACGGGCCGCGGTTAACCCGCGACCCGTAAAAAAAATTGAAAAAAAAAAAATAAAACAAAAATTAAAAAAAGGGGGGGAGAGAGCTAAACAAAAAAATTTGAAAAAAAAAATAAAAAAATTCAAAAAAAGGCGTAGCCTGATGCATTGTCAATTTTTTTTTTTTTAATTTTAACTAATGGTAATATAAATTTTCTAACGGTAATATCATCCCCTTCATCGATAAATTCCAATTTATTCTTACATTTATTTTTACAATACCCTCTCATTAGTTATTATACATTTATACTTCATAGTTCATACTTGTTACTACCTTACTACAATTACAATTATTCAATTGCAAATATCATCATTATCTTGATTATATTTCTTTCTTCTCGGTTCTCACTAGTCACTACTAAATTTTTTAATCCTACTATATTATGGATTCTCTCGATTCTTCTTCTCAAAATCCTATTTTCAATGATAGTTGCTCTCCATATGGGTCAAACAGGAAAAATTCTATATTTTTATAATTTTATTTATACAATATACGGGCCAAACCGGAACGAACCGCGACCCGTGACCTGCATGGGCTCGACCCGTATGGGTCAGTGGGCGGGCCTGGGTTGTAGTCCAAAATTGTGGGCCGACCCGTAACCGGCCCGGAACCCGTAGCGGGCGGGCTTTTTTTCACGCGGGCCGTTACCGGGCTCACATGTTGGCGGGCCGACCCGGCCCGGACCACCCGGATTGACACCTCTAGGGTTCCTTCAATAATGAGGATGTGAAAGATTGGTCAACCTATGTCGGTATACCATCTGGAGGACTTCTCACCCTAGTCATATTCCCCTCACGCGTCAACAAACAAGTTGGGTGCTCTCGGTAGGACTCTGTTACAGGTCTTGACGTTGGCCAATTAAAAAAGGCACCCTCTTCATAGTAGAGGAAGAAATTTGATGAAATACTACTTCTTTCGTAGATTTATCAGTTATGACCAGAGATTATTGAAAACGAGAAGCCCAAAGCCGGGTTTCATTCATTTTTACTAATTATTTACCAAATTATTTGTTTGTATGCTTTGAAAAAATATTAGTGCTTCACAGTTAATGAATTGGATTGTCATTCATTTTTAGTGCAAGAAGTGTCCAAGAAAGCTTTCTTTATCTTTAAGATAGTTGGGAGATTTTATCCAAGAAATTGGCAAAAAATGTAAACACCAGAATATTAGCCCCCGGTGAACATAATTTAAGGAAGTACGGATTTTATGGGCGACTTTGAGAGAGAGCTTGCAATCAGAACACTTCAAATTGAGTCAATGGACATGCACAGTATTATCTAGTTGGTCAATGTTTTGATCAAAACTCTAATAAGGCAACGAATTCTAGGAAAATAGTGTTTAATATTGTGAATATCTCTACAATTTGAAAAGAAATATTTATTCAAGAATCAATAATTGATTCTGAATGCAGAACACGCATTTATGAAATCTCTGTTTATCTGAATGTGATTACAGATGGAAAAGTCTTAGTGATGGACCAACCTAGCAAGTCTTCGCGAAGTCTCCGATTTCATTTTCAGGTTACTACTGAAAGAAAATTCTACAGGTTAGCCCCACGCTCATGCAGTTATCTTTATATCTGATAATGACGATTAATCTACCGGTATTTTTAGGTTCACTCGTTCAGAAGATGAACAAGCATTAAACGAGAGATTAGTGCTGATGAAATGGACGTGATAATTAAAAACTATTTATTCGAATATTCAGATTAGGAGGCCAATGTTGATTGTCTACTTCCCAAGTTTCCATTGAGGTTCTTCTCAATCTACCTAGAAAGTTAATGCAATATGCAAAGGTAAAGTAGTTATGCTTATCTTTTGCTAGGGAGGAAATAGATATTTATGATGTCCTTGTTGGATTTTTTTGACCTAAATTAGGTTGAATTTTTTGAGAAAATATTTTTTCCTTCTATACACGTGTTTTTATTGGAAAAATATTGGGAAAATATTGTTTTATTTATTCCACGTGATTTTTTATCTCGTTTCCATTTTTGCGGTATTTAGGATTTTACATCCATCCTTATAAACGCTAGACTCTTTTCACAAGTTTTGTATTACTGAAATATAGAATAATTGTGTAGGAACAATTATTGTATTTGTTTTCTACATATTAGTCAATTGAATAAAATACTCCGTTCCTCTGCCAATTAATTTTTTTGTCTTTTATCTTATTGTTTGTTTGCCATCATTTACTTCATATCATGTCATATATATTATCTCGATCCGTTTTATTTCCCAACAAGTGGTATCAGAGCTATTAGTTGTGATTTGTTCGAGGTTTTTGTTATTGATGACGGCCTTAAAGTATGAAATTTCGCTCTTTGATCGCAACTAAAGATTTTCTTATGACAAGTGAAGATGCGAGTTGTACTCGTGAAGATGGATTTGGATGTTGCGTTGTTGGGATTTGACAAAATGCCCGCAACTTGGACGATGAGGAGAAACAACAGAAGTATCAGAAAGCACTTTCACAGATCCATCTTCATCTCTCTAACAACATTCTTAAGATGTTTTGAAGGAGAAAACGACAGCTGTGTTGTGGTTAAAGTTGAAGCACTTATGCATGACTAAAAGTCTTACAAGCAAATTGAATCTGAAGCAGACGTTGTATTATCATCACATGGCTGAAGGCGGATCTTTGGAAGATCATCTAGTTGTGTTTAAGAGATCGTCTTTGATTTTGAGACTTTAGATGTGAAGTATGATGAAAAAGATTTGGCATTAATCCTTTTTGTGTTCGTTACCCGTTTCATTTACTTCGTTTAGAAACACAATCTTGTATAGTCGTGATACTCTCATAATTGAAGATGCGTGTTCGCGAAAATATGTCGAATTAAAATTACCGCAAGTGTACGGTTCGTTACAAGTAATAAAGTGGACTTTTTGAGTCCGAATATCGTTCCCACGAAGATTAATTAGTTCTAATTCTAATTACAGTGACCTTAACCGAAACTATAAAAATAAGAATGTTTGTTTTGATGAAATTATAACTAAATTAATGATCAATAAGCAAGTATGAATGAATTAACTAACCAAATGCAAATTGAAAATGAAAATAAATTGAAGTGTTTTCTAATGTATGATGAATGTACTAAGATCACGAATCCCTATATAATATTCCTTTTCAATCTAGTTCTACACCTTGAAATGCAGTTAAAATATTGAAGAATCAATACTCCTAAATTATTTAAGAATTTCTCTCGAGTAGAGTTAAACCTATTCAAATATGCGACCTGACTATATCTCTATGACGGATGCAACCATACAAGAATGCATGAGTTTTAATGAACACTTAAAAATTCACATAAGGTATAGCAGTATATTTCTATCCCCTATCGGACCCTATGATGATTTATATATGTTGAACATATTTCCCTTCTTTCGAATGTATGAAATAAGCCACCAAACTCACACAATCATTCGCGCATATAATTGTGGAGAAAAATAAATTCATATAAATCATTCAAATGCCCAAAACGTATTTTTGGTTGTCAAGAATGTAATATTAAGAAATAAAAATCATATTACATAGTTCATCTAACCCTAGTATAGAATTAATCTAGCCTAACATGGTGGGAAGAAGAAAATCAAAAAAATAAATAAAGAACGACATCACCAATTCGATTCTTGAATTGGATATTCATTTTCTTGGAGTTGATCTTCGCGTTCTTGCCTCTTTTCTTCTCTCAAAAGTCTTCTCTCATCTCCTCCTTACGTTCTGGACGGCCCTAGGGTTTATGTATGCATCACAAGATTTGTTTCCATAGATGTTTCAATCAAAATAGGAAACCAAAAATTTGAGCCCAGAAAAACACTATGCGACCGCATAGTTATGTTGAATGAGGTCGCATAGAAAAATAAATTTGCCCTTGAAATTCTCTGAAGCCTTCTATGTGGTCGCATAGGTTTTGAACTATGCGACCGCATAGTCATAAATTTTTTCGTCAGACAATTTTCAGTATTTTGGTAGTATCTTTCTCTCCTAATATCTGATTGAGACGATTCAAAATGCATTGGAAAACTAACTCAAAGAGATACAAATCTTCCAAACAGTTTTCAAATTCGAACGTTTTTTATGCCAAAAATGGGTCTCAAATTGAGACTGAAAATTCAAAGCATAACTTTTTCGGCTGGAAGTTGATATGTGATAGTACTTCGACTATGTTTCATTCATTTGACTTCTTTTCTCATCCAATTGATGCCCAACACTCTCAAATCTTCATCGTGAGATCGACACAACATTTCAGTATTTGCACTTGAGTCCTCAAACTTTGATTTTACTTCATTTTAGCCATTTTTGCTTGTTTTTCCTAATTTCTGCCATATTCATCATTATTGTCCTGCAAAACAAATTAAACTATATTTCACATGTTTATTAACAATTATCCATGTCTGCGACCCAAAATAAGTGTGTAAAACGCACTTATCAATGCGTATGATGTTTTGTTTTCAAAAGAGAAAATGAAGCATCCAGTTGGACCTGAGGTCAAAGATAGAGAAGGCCTTGTTATTCATGATGATCAGAGAAGAGGTAAGTCGAGGTCAAATTTTAGTAATCATGTTCGTTATCATTACAAGAAAAAAGGACGCATTAAGAGGGATTGCGACAAATTGGAGAACAAAAGCAATTTGACTGCAAATCATGGAAAGCAATCAAGTGTTTCAAAAGAAACCAACATAGCCGAGAACTATTTGAGTGATGGAGCTATTTTGACAAATTCTAACGTGGAATCCAAACCTGGCGGGTAGTGGATTTTGGATACAACTTGTGCGTTCCATATGGGTCACAATCGGGATTTGTTTGAAACGTATGAAACGGTGACACAAAGTGTCGTTGTCATGGGCAAGAACGAACCTTGTCTGGTAGCTGGTATTGGTAGAGTCAGATTGAAGATAGTGGATGAAACATGTAGAACACTTGATCACGTTCCATATTCCAGTCTTTGTAAATTGTTTTCAAACCGTCAAACCGTTTAAAAAAATCTAAAAATAAATTAATCTAAGTTTTATCCACTTCAATTAAACATAACTCGATTAAACTCAATACCTAAATAGACAATCATAAATCCCAATTCATCCAAATATCTAGCAGTCACCACAACCGTGAATAAAAAACCCTCAAATTGGGTAAAGTATTGAACAACTGCTACTAAACAATATTAATCGATCTCCCATTATAACTGAGTAGACGATTAAATTGAGATTTTAATTCAAACTTACATATTTCTTTTCCTTCTACTAATAATTTTCTCGAATTGTGCCTAAATTTTCACGCCAATTTATCCAGATTTTCTTATTTTTCGGTAATTATTTGCTATATTTTTATTAGTAGTTATGTTTTGTTTTAATTATTGTCGGGCCCCTTAAGTTTTTAGCTGATAGCATTTTTAGTTTATTTGTGTCTTAATTTTCTAATTAGGTCATTCAATTAATTATTTACATTTTAACTTAATTTCCAAATTTTACCATTAAAATATTAGAATGATTCGGTAGATTACTTAAATGGCCGTTTTAAATATTTGACCAATGAACCTTTCAATATATTACTTTAGTGAAAATTAAATACAAATAAATACAATATTGTCCCTCAAATTGCTAAAGATCTGCTAACTATTCAAATGTCAACAATTTTTTCTAAATCTACATTCCCTATTAGTGGTCGAATTCTCAATTCCTTTAGGTTGAGTGCAAATATGGTTGAGACGGTGATTTATCCTAAAAATTAGTTGCATAATAACAGGGAAGCTATAGGAATTTGTCAATATTAATTTGGATGAAGTAGAAGCATTTGATGATTCACAAAAAGTTATATTAGGTATTATTGTATTTGATCTTTCTATTCATTTTCTTTTGTTAGTTGTTTTTTATCATTTAACTATAATCAATGGATTCATGTACTATATCCTTATCTTTATGGAGAGAATGAATCATATGTTACAACTGCAGATATTGCGTCAATTAGTATTGACTAGGAGGTTAAAATGTTTATATCATGTTGTTTCATTATAATTATTAGAATTATAGAACTTTCATTTGTTATATTTTTACTAGTATAATTTATGTTTTAACATGAAATTTTAAACTAATATTTATGATTTAACTTATTCGATATATATTAATTTTTTCTTTGTTAAATCATAGTTTTAAATCGAACCAACCCGAAAAAAATGGTTTAGATTGGTTTGGTTTAGTAATCGAAGTTGTTTGGTTTGATTTGAAAAAATTCCAACCCACTTTAAGTGATTTGGTTTGAGAATTTGACTCAAACCGCTCAAATTGAACCGTGTTCACCCCTAAATAAAATGAAGGTTTAACGTGAGTATTGATTATCAACAACTCATTTACCTTTTGGGCAACTAGTCTAAAAGAATTATGTTAATTAATAAGTGTAGTTTTTACACTTATTCGAGGTTCTAAACGATGGCATTTTACTTTTTTTTTTTTGATAAAATACTATTTAACTTATGTTATATTTCATTTTGTTGGTAAAACTCAATATTTGATGAAGAAATGTAGAAAAGAATGCAAATACAGCAAAAAATTGCTCAATTGTATCAAATACAAAGTTTGAGGGTCAAATTGCAAATATTCTATAGTTGATTCGGACCAGAAGATGATACTTTGAAGATTTCTAAGAGACGATTGGATGGAATTGTAACTCAAAAATGAATGAAATATGATTAAAATATTATCAAAATCAATTTCCAATCGCAAAGGTTATATTCCAAATTATTAGCCGAAGATTGAGATCCATTTGTGGCATGGTAAACGTTCGAATCAAAAAAATTATATTTCTATAAATGTTGTAGGCCTTTGAGTTAGATTTCTAATGCACTTTGAATCGACCAAATCGGATATCGAGAGAGAAAGTTATGACCAAAATATTGGATGTTGTGCAGAGACAAATAAATCCGCGCGCGAATGCAACTTTTCTTATTCGATTAAAACTCTTTTGGAAACCAACTTGGAAGTGATTTTCAATCAATTTTCTACTCCTACAAATACCTAACAGCAGAATGCATATTGAAGACCTCTATTGAACCTAAATTTTATCATATTCTACATATTTTGGAGACGAAGAACAAGTCTATACATTAATTCAAGGCGGATCATACAAAGATTTTGAAAATTCATTGCCCGATTTGAAGATTTGAGTCAAGAACATGGATTTTTCCTACTTCTTCCATCTCTCTTATTTTCGGGTGATATTTTTCCAATTATTCTTGTGTAATTTAATTATAAGAATGTTAGGCTAAGTTTTCATTGTATTAGATGAATGCTGAACCATATTGTTTGTTTATTTTAATTTAAGACAATTAGTTTAGTGTTTCTTGATTTTTCTTGATTGGTTTTGCATTCTCATTGAACTATTTGATTATTTGATCACCAATTAGATAGTAAGTTACTTTTTGTAGTGTAGGAATACTCACAATAATTCTAAAACGTGGCAAAATCAATACATAGATAATAGATATTATGAATACATAGATAATAGATATTATGATAATCATCTCTTTTGATATCACCACACTTCGAATTTAATAGTAGTTATTGAATTACAAATTAGACCTTATTTTTCGTGGTAATGATACTCTTAACTCACAAATGTTATCACTTGTACAACGATCTCGTACGCTTGCGGGTTTCACGTGAACATTAATATAAAAAAAAAATTAATCTTATCAGATAGATAAAATTGTTCAGTTAATTTTTTTCATCTACACCTACACGTTTTGTCATGAGCAGAGCCATTTTTTCACTATCATACACAACTTTCATAAATTAATGGCGACAGCAAGACTAATTGAATATATGAATTGCGTGCTTTATAATCAAGTTAACTATCACATCCAAATGCTTTAACTATATAATTAATACAACTTTATTCTTTTAATTTTGATTTCAACGCACCCCTGTGCTTTGAGCTCCACAATCTCTATTTTCCTCCTTTAGGTACGTGCCTGGGTATATCTAAGTTCAAATTTTAGTATCAATTCTAGCAAGTGCGACAATCCGACTGCTATTCCAAGGGAAGCAAGATAAGTTCGCAGGAATACTCCCAACAGGCTCAGAAATATTATTTCTGACCTTGCCATGTTCAATGGAATATTATTTACTTAATTGCAAAAAGGTACAAAGAGCTTGTTTACCTAATAATGCCACATGTATATGAATAAATTTGTAATTTCAATGGTTAGAATTTGGGTGTGATTCGAATTTTTTTGTTGAAGATAATTAAAAATTCTAATTAAGGTGCACGTTAAGAGCAATTCTATTTGGAATGCTATTTTGAAATCCTATTCGAAGCCTATTTAGCGAATTCCAGTTGAAATTGTATTTGGAAGTCCTATTGGGAGTTAAAATTTGTGTTGGAGTTGAAGATATCAAGATAAGAAAAGTTTTGAGCATTCCTATTTCATCTACAAATCTACCTCTAGGGTTTGGATTGTTCCTTATATATATTTAGATTTTCATTGTATTTTAGATTAAGTTAGACAAATCATAAACATAAAATCCTTGTATTCTTTCTCCATATTATAATAAAATCTCCATTCTCTACAAATTATTTTGTTTTTGTGATCAATTACTTCATATTATGGCTATAATCTCTTATTTTCTCCAACAATTTGGTAGTTGTTTAATCCGGTATTATCTTCCGCATTTCACAACACCAGTAATTATGATCAATACTTACATATAACTTCTTGCTAACATTTGATAGCTTGGAACCTATTTCTTAATATCTAGTGGTTGCACGACCATCGTGGTGAAACTAGAGGTGTCAATCCGGGTGGTCCGGGCCGGGTCGGCCCGTCAACATGTGAGCCCGGTAACGGCCCGCTTGAAAAAAAGTCCGCCCGCTGCGGGTTCCGGGCCTATTACGGGTCGGCCCACAATTTTGGACTACAACCCAGGCCCGCCCGCTGACCCATCCGGGTTGAGCCCATGCGGGTCACGGGTCGCGGTTCGTTCCGATTTTGGCCCGTATGATTGTATAAATAAAATTATAAAAATATAGAATTTTTCATATTTATAGCAAAAAATATATTTTTTTTATTAAATGTAAACTAAGAATTGAACAAAATGATAAATTCATAATTATATCAAGAAATTTTTACATAGAATTCAAATTTAATGTTACATGAATTATTTATAATTTTGCAAACTTCTACAACATTATCATCTTCTAAATTTATTGGAGAGCAACTATTATTGAAAATAGGATTTTGAGAAAAAGAATCGCGAGAATCCATAATATAGTAGGATTAAAAAATTTAGTAGTGATTAGTGAGAACCGAGAAGAAAGAAATATAATCAAGATGATGATGATATTTGCAATTGAATAATTGTAATTGTAGTAAGGTAGTAACAAGTATGAACTATGAAGTATAAATGTATAATAACTAATGAGAGGGTATTGTAAAAATAATCTCCCCCCTTTTTTTAATTTTTGTTTTATTTTTTTTTTTCAATTTTTTTTACGGGCCGCGGGTTAACCGCGGCCCGTGGGGGTGCAACCCGCGAAGCCCGCGGGTTACACCTCCTTGACCCGTGAACCGCCCGCACGGGTCACGAGTCGGCCCACGGTCCCGGTTTTCACGGGCCGGTTTTTACGGGTCATGGCCGGCCCGTCCGTCTTGACACCTCTAGGTGAAACAAAACATGGACAATAAAGTGACGCTTCCAAGAATAGCTGCCACGTGGTGAGTGGTGGTGGTGGTTGTCATGATTCACTTCGTTGGATATATTTCTTGAATCCATCTGTAACCATTGTTTTTGCCGCCTATTTTTGAAAATTATTTAAGTGTCATGCTTTTGATGGAAAAAAATTCGAGTTGCGCCTTAGGAGGTTGTCTTCTTTATAAAAACTACACTTTTTTAGATGAGGTGATTCAATACATGAATATATTATTTTCACGTAATCAAACACGTCTTTTTCTCATCATGCAGGTACCAACCTATATCGTAGCTCAAGCTCTTGCATTGCAGCCAGCAAATTTTGTTGCAAAGTAAAGTAATAAAAATAAAAAAGAATATTATTGATAGAATAGTCTATCAAGATTTGTTAGAGTATGGTGACTCGAATTCTGTTTGACATGACTCAAAAATCTTGCGGTGCGAAGTATGAGGTGAAACTAAAATTATGAGAATTTCTAGGTGTCTATGGTGGTAGTGGAGAGATTGGACCGAGATGTATTTTAGGGTTTCATTGTATTATTTGGAGTAGACGCTAAACACATTTATCTCTTGTACTAATCTTTGATATAGTGGATTTTCTCATTCTCTGCTCGTGGTTTTTTCGTATATAAATTTATTTTATTGATAAAATTTTCTTCTTTACATAAAATAATAAAAGAGGGTTACACATTACCTTTCCAAGTACTCCATGCCCATAAATACACAGGTAAGATGTCGATATCTATTTAATTGATCGGCTCTATAGTTTACTAATCGATTTTCTATCTTGCAACCTCGATGTTAAGGGATAAAATTTCACATCGAATAAAGATGAAAATATAGAATAATTTATAGGAGTTTGAACTACTTATCTTAACAAGGTTGATTTTTTAAGATGGAACTTCAAATCTTTACATGATATCAGAGTACATTAACTTCAAACGAGCGATTTGATCCCGATTAAGACTCAAAAAAATGAAGCACATGAATTTCAAGATTTATTTACTCAATCGAACCACATCTTACAAGAGCATGTTAAGTGATAAAATCATATAACGAATAAAGATGAAAACATAGGTCAACTTATAAGGGTTTGAAGTTTTAGATCACTTCTCCTAATAAGATTGACCTTTAAGATGAAACGCCAAGTCTTTACACTAGCCAGTAAACTCAGTTCTTCCCTAGCCAACTTAACTAGTCAATGGGCAAAACGAGTGAGTTCAACTCGTTAGTGAAGCTTCAATCACTCAGAGAGAAATTCGAATACTTGAAACTTAATTCAAGTAAAACTCAAACCCTCTTTCATCCGTCTGATGTACCAGAAACTAGCTCATCCAGTAATCTTCAACATCTGCTCGAGATCCTTTCTCAGACAGCCTTCAATGAATGGATCAAATTTTAATTTATATATCTTTCATAATATTGTCTAGTATGTAGTTTCTCGTGCAATTTTTCAAGGGCACGTACATTATGACATGGAGAAATACCAAGCAATATGTTGCTGTCACCTTTAAAGATACAACAATTGCCAATGAGAAAAGATTCTAGCTAACTCATTCTCGTGTTTCACGAGGTGCCTTTCTTCTTAGCACAAAAAGAGACACTGTGTGGCAGTCATCTGCTCTACTAAACTACCTTTCACCTTCTCTCGATCGTTTCGGGACGAAAGAAAATTTGATTACAATTTGTAGAAAGCTTGCAACATAAAATTGAGATGCATTGAAAGTAAATTGATCATTGATTGCTTGAAAGCTAGAAATTACAATTGATGAAAGCGGGAAATTACAATGGCTGGTGCAGAGGGCAAACACCAGAAAGTTTGAAAGATTTTTGAAAGACTAATACCCCATATAATAGCTTGCGGAACAAAAACATAAGTGATAAGAGTAGACGTTTAAATGACGATGAATCATACTAAACGTTGAACTAATTGAAATAAACTAATACAATAGAGAGGAAATTACAATTCAAACTTGAACTAATATTTACAATGTACGGTCGAAGTTGGGCAAACTGCGATTGTGACTGGATCAAGGGGCTTAAGTAAAATCGTGGTCCTTAACATTCTCTCCCATTTGTTTTGGTGACGTTCTCGGAGCCATCTATGAATGATTTGCTTCAATTAATGGTTTGAAGGCTCCAAGGTCTTTTTCTCTTTCCCAAGTATTTTCCTCGCTGCTGCGACCACTGCATTTGACCGAGTACTCTTGATGATATTTTCTAGAAGCTCGAGTAGTTCGATGGTCAAGAATCACTTTAGAAACCTTCTTTCCCACTCTTTTCAGTTCAAACACATGTCGCTTTGGCTCATTTCTGAATGTATCCTCCAGATCCGTCGGTTTATTTCAGTTTCTATTGGGGAGTTTAACCATTATCAGATCTCCAGCATTAAATTCAAGAAAATTGCACTTTAGATCTACAGACTTTTTGTACCAATTTTGAACTTTCTCAAGATAAATCCAAGCAATTTCAATGTTTCGTTT
This sequence comes from Fraxinus americana, assembly GCA_035079005.1. Taxonomy (NCBI): domain Eukaryota; kingdom Viridiplantae; phylum Streptophyta; class Magnoliopsida; order Lamiales; family Oleaceae; genus Fraxinus; species Fraxinus americana. Next base: position 3,512,307 of record CM068713.1, on the reverse strand, counting down.
CCACTCTTGAGAGAAGCTTTTTGCTTGAGGGGACTTGGAACTTTGATTGATATCTACAGTATGAGGAAGTAACGGTTACTGGCCAGTAACAATCTCAAATGAACTCTTATTGGTGGAGGAACTCTTTTGGACATTGAAACACATCCGAGTCGCATTCAAAAGTTTCACCCAATCTTTCTGCAAAGTTGAGATAAAGTGCCAAAAATATTCTTCCAATATAGAATTGAAGCACTTTGTCTGTCCGTCAGATTGTGCGTAAAAACTAGAACTCATGCTCAAAGTTGAATCAAGAAGTTTGAACGACTCAATCCAAAATATGCAAGTAAATCGAGGATCCCGATCACTGACGATGTCTTTAGGTAGTCCCCAGTATTTGACAATATGTTTGAAGAAGAGTTGAATCGTCTCTTCAGCTGATACATACTTGGGCGCTGCAATGAAAGTTGCATACTTTAACAGACGGTCCACCACGACGATGATAGTGCCAAAATCCTCAACTTTTGGTAATCTAATAATGTAGTACATCGATATACTCTCAAATGATCTAGTTGGAACAGAAAGGGGCTCCAGTAAGCCTGCCTTTTTTTGATGATTTGCCTCATCTTACTGACAAACAAGACAAGTTTTCACATACTTTATAATGTCGTCCTGCATTTGAGGTCAGTAGTATGCACGTTGTAGTAGTACAAAAGTGCGTTCTTCTCCGTGATGCCCTGCCCAATCGTGTCGTGGCATTCTATGATAATTTATTTTCTCAAATCTCCGCCCTTAAAGACATATAGGCGATCTCATTTAGTCTTCAGTAGACCCTCATTGAGCCAAAACTGTCGAGTTTTTCCCTACTTGATGAGGTCGACCAAATATTGAGTAACCGGGTCCTTATCCAAAAGCATCCGAATTTCGTCCCTTGTATTTATAGTAACCGTACTCCCTGAAAGAGCGGCCATAAAGCAAATGGTGGCCAAGTCGGCCCGCCGACTAAGAGCATCAGCAACATGATTACTAAATCTGGGACGATACTCCAGCATAAAGTTGAACTCTGAAAGAAGTTCCTGCCAACGAGCCTGTTTGCTTGATAGTTTCGGTTGGGACATGAAGTGACTAACCACACTGTTATCTGTCTTTACAACAAATGGAGACCTAAGCAAATAGTGATGCCACCCTCTAAGGCAATGAACTATCGCCAACAACTCATTTTCGTGCACCGAGTAGCGACGTTCTGCTTGGTTCAGCTTTCGGCTCTTATATGCTACCGGATGTCCTTCTTGCATAAGGACTCCACCAAGTACAAAATCTGAAGCATCTGTATGAACTTCAAATGATTTAGTCATATCTTGTAAGGCTAATACTTGGTTCATCCACATAGACTTCTTCAACGTTTCGAAAGCATTTTGGCATTGGAATGACAAGTCCCAATCATTATCCTTCTCTATCAATTCGATGAGTGGCAATGCAATTTCTGAGTACCCTTTCACAAATCTTCGATAGTAATTGCATAACTCGATAAATGAACGAACATCATGGACATTCTTTGGTTGTTGCCAATCTTTGATGGTTGTAACCTTCTTCGAATTCGTGCGTATTTTTCCTTGTTCAATGATGTGACCCAAGAAGTTGATAGATGTCTGAGCGAATGAGTATTTAGATGGTTTGGCATAGAGTTCATTCTCTCCTAGCCGATTGAAAACTTGCCTCACATGTTGCACATGTTCCTCCAATGTCTCGATATAGACGACTATGTTGTCCAGGTACACCACTACAAAATCGTTCAAGAAATCGTGAAGTACCTGATTCATCATCGTACAAAACATTGTTGGAGCGTTTGTTAAGCCAAAATGCATCACTTAGAGTTCAAATGCTCTATATCTTGTTACCACCGTAGTTTTTGCTTCATCTCTCTCTTTGATTCGAACTTGCCAGTATTCGAACCTGAGATCAATCTTCTTATAGTATCTCGCCCGTCTTAGTCAATCAAAGCAATCTGCGACCAGCAGGATATGATAACTATTCTTCACAGTGATCTTATTCAAGGCTCGATAGTAACAGCACATTCAAAGAGAACCATCGGCCTTTTTCTGAAACAACACGGGAGCTCCATATGGTGATTTTACAAGCACGATAATCCCACTTTCCAACATTTCTCCCAATTGTTTTTGAAGCTCTTCAAGCTCCGGTTGAGACATACGATAGCGTGCCCTAGCGAGAGGCTTAGCACCAGGAATAAGTTCAATCACATGATCAATCGCCCTCCTTGATGGCAATTTCTTTGGTAACTTATCAGGCATGATGTTTTCAAATTCCTTAATAAGCCTTCCGACCAGTTTTGGAATAGGACCAGTTGCCTCTCGATATCCTCTAATCGAAAAATGCACAAAAATTTTGGAATAGGACCAGTTTTGGAATAGGACCAGTTGCCTCTCGATATCCTCTAATCGAAAAATGCACAAAAATGAAGGTTCATTTATTTTAAAACCCTTAACAAATTGCATAGCCGAGATATCTTCTTGTCCATCTTCGCAGCTTGTGTAGTGATGTCACACGATTTACTACCCATCATCATTAATGAGTTGGAATATGGAAACATTGCTGTCTTAGTATCCTAAAGAAATTCCAATACCAAAATAAGCTTGAAGTCATCCATCTGAACTGCAAACAAGTTTGCCCTTCCCTCGAAAGGACCCACTTTGAGCAACACATATTTCGCTACTCCAGCTATAGGTTGAACTGCGGAGTTGATTGCTTTGACTTTTCCACTACATTTCTCCAAAACAAGTTCGAGTCGCTCCACTTTGGTACTTGCGAGGTAGTTGTGGGTAGCACCAGTATCTACTATAGCCCTAATTGGCCTTCTATTGATCTTCACATCAATGTACATTAGGCCTTTGACTATACAAATACGAGCCTTCGATTCTTCCATCTTTACCTTTTTCGAGGGAACATCATCCTTTTTAGTAGCTCGGTGCGATAGTGTATTACACCGATGTGAGAATGCGCCAACTACATCCTCATCTTTTTCGGAGTCGGTCTCACCGTTATAGCTGGCTTGTGGGGCATCTTGCTTTGAACTCATTTTGCCACTCGCTAGTTGACAATATGTATTCACCATCTGTTTCTGAGGGCATTCTGCTACTCGATGAAGTTGTTCACATAAAAAGCACATCAATTTAAAAGTGGCATTAGATCTACCCTCAGTTGCTTTTCCTTTATTCCAATTGTTATTGCTGCTACCGATATAGTTTTCTTGATGGCTGTTTTGATAATTCCCTTGAAAGTTACTTTGACGAGTGCCTTGATAGGCTCCTCCCATATTATTAGAGTAACGCTCTTCCCCATTTGAGTTCGAGTTGGGTCTATAAGGTTTGCTTCCACCTCTAATAGCTTGACTATTCCCTGAAGGTCGATCTTTTCTCGACTCGGTTTGATAGTCACTTAAACATTCAGCGGCTCCCATGGCCACGTTCAAATCAGTAACCTTCTGTCTTTGAAGTTTCGTGTGTGTCCACAGTTTCAACCCTTCCATGAAGGTGAATAGCTTATCATTTTTCGACATGTCTCGAATATTCAGCATATACCCTGAAAAGGCTTTCATGTACTCCCTGATAGAGTTTGTATGTTTCAGTTCTCGTAATACCTGTCGTGCCTTATATTCCACATTTTCCAATAATAACTGCGATCTGATCGGTTCCTTGAGGAGATCCCAAGAATCTATTCAGACCCTCTTGGCATAAACATCAGCGTACTTTGTCCGCCACCATAGTTTTGCTTCTCCACCAAGATACATGGTAGCTGTTGTAACCTTTCTTGTTTCGTCTTCATCTTCAATCGAAACCGCAAGAAAATATTGTTTCATATCAAACAAGAAGTTTTAGACCTCTTTTGCATCGCGTGCCCCTTCGTAGGTGCACGATCTGGAATTCTTAGCTTCGGAGCATACTCTCGTGCGAGGGCTTGCCCATTGCCAACCGCATATTGAAGTAATAGTATTGAGCTCTCAACGCTTCCATTTCATCCTGCAGATCAGGCATGATTGCAACAACTTCAGTCATTGTTGTGCAAGTCATTCGGCTTTCATCTAGTTGGATGTGTAATTCACGAATTTCCGTCTCTGCCACCTCGACTTTTTCCTCGAGGCCCTCTACGGCATAACACAACCTAGTAGTTGTCTCATCAAGCACATCCATGCGCTGTTTTCCCTCTTTTGAGAATCTGCCACTTTTGTGGTGTTGGATGTAATTGGAACTATCGCTTTCTTATCGAGGGTCGTGGACCTACCTTTGATAACAACTTTCACGAGGTACCTTTCTTTTTAGGACAGAAATGGACACCGTGCGGTAGTAGTCTGATCCGCTAGACTACCTTTCGCATTCTCTCGATCGTTTTGGGACGAAAGAAAATTTGATTACAATTTGTAGAAAGCTTGCAACATAAAATTGAGATGCATTGAAAGTAAATTAATCATTGAGTACTTGAAAACTAGAAATTATAATTAATGAAAGTAGGAAATTACAATGGCTGGTACATGTAGTGAACACCAGAAAGCTTAAAAGATTTTTGAAAGACTAATACCTCATGTAATAGCTTGCGGAACAAAAACCTAAGTGATAAGAGTAGACATTTAAATGACGAGAAATCATACTAAACATTTACTAATATCAGAGTTATTTTACAATTAAAATAAACTATTACAATGGAAAGTAAATTACAACTCAAATTTGAACTAATATTTACAATGTATAGTTGAAGTTGGGCAAACTACGGCTACGAATGGGTCAAGGGACTTAAGTAAAGTTGCGGTCCTTGACACCGTGTACTGCCAACTTGTGTCATTTACAACATCACTCGGATTTTATTAAATTTGTTGTTAAATTACTTATTTTTTCAAAAATGATTTTCTATTTTGCTAACAAGACTTGCACGCGGTCTAGAAAATTAACTTTTAAACAATATCAAATATATGCGAATGCAAACTTGATTCAGACATTGACGTAGAACATCAAATTATAAAGGTTAAATTTAAAATACCTCTTGAAGTCGGGCTCAACAAACAAATCTTTGTGAGTCCTAATTAAAGCTAATAGGTTTAAACTCGAGACGCGCCAGCACAACTGAAAAAAAAATATTCTAATAGGGTTTTGAGGCCTATAAATTGATCAAATTGACAAGAAATTTTTTTTGCTGCCCCAGTCATTAAATACCTAGGTGAAATGTCGATATCTACTTAATTGAATGGATCTGTCGTTTATTAATCTATTTGTGTCACTATCAAACCGTGATATTGACGTGGTGAGATGTTTGAAGGAAATGGAAATTTCATTTTGAATATATTAACAAGTACAACAATTATATAGTTGGGCAGTGCTATATGTACAGGGGGGAGGGGGGTGGTTTGGTTTACATACACTCACACATGGGGTGGGTGGGTGGGTAATTTTTTTGCATTTTTAATTACAGTGGGGCCCATCAATGTGAGAGGGTGTAAAACCCCTGTGAACCACATTTCTGTACAAGAAGATTTATTCTATATAGTTAGATATTCAATAATGAGGATGGGACAGATTGTTCAGCCTATGTCGGACGACTTATCACCCTAGGCCTTGTTTGGGAGGGATTAAATTTTTCTACAATAAATCAATTCTCATTTTCAACCACACATTCTTCAATAAAATAATATTTTCCATCATATCAATAATTTTTTCTTCTTTTTCAACCACACATTTCCCATCATATCACTATTCAAAATCAATTCTTTCCCCAAAAATCTCTCCCCAAAAATCTCTCCCAAACAAGCTCCTAGTCTTATTCCCCAAAAATTATTGAAAACGAGAAGCCCGAAGCAGGTTTTCATTCATATTTACTAAGTTATTATTTACTAATTAGTGCTTCATAGTTAATGAATTAGATCGTCATTCATTTTTAGTGCAAGAAGCGTCCAAGAAAGCTTTCTTTATCTTGAAGATGGTTGGGAGATTTTACTTTCCCAAGAAATTGGAAACACCAGAACATGGGAATAGATTTAATACCAATACGGACTACCCACGAGACCACTTCGATTATGGGATGCGAAAATAGTGGCCATAAAATACCTTCCGCCCTATTTTAAAGTTAAAAAAAAAAAACCTTCTGCCACCCTCGTCTATTTATTTTATTACATCTAATATAAGAGGCAAAACACCTAAATGATCAAAGATAATTAGCTGTAGTAGTTTTGGTAAATCTCTATTTTTTCCAATGTGTTGTGCTGCGATCGCATCACTCTTGCAAAAAAATATTACCTCCCGGTGAATATAATTTAAGAGAGTACGGATTTTATGGGCGACTTTGAGAGAGAACTTGCAATCAGAAAACTTCAAATTGAGTCAATGGACATGCACAGTATTATCTAGTTGATCAATGTTTTGATCAGAACTCTAATAAGGCAACGAAATATAGGAAAACAGTGTTTAATATTGTGAATATCTCTACAATTTGAAAAGAAATATTTATTCAAGTATCTATAATTGATTCTTAGTGATGGAACAACCTAGCAAATCTTTGCGAAGTCCCTGATTTCATTTTCAGGTTACTACGGACAGTCTGATAGAAAATTCTACAGGTTAGCCCCACGCTCATGCAGTTTTCTTTATCAAATAATGACAATTTATCTACTGCTATTTTTAGGTTCACTCGTTCAGAAGAAGAAGACGTACAAGCATTAAACAAGATATTAATGCTGATGAAAGGGAATAAGGAGAAGTCAATTGTACTGTGAGGTGAATAGACGTGATAATGAAAAAACTATTTATTTGAATATTCAGATTAGGAGGCCAACGTTGATTGTCTATTTCCCAAGTTTCCAATGAAGTCCTTCTCAATCTACCTAGAAAGTTAATGCACTTATGTTTATCTTTTGCTAGGGAGGAAATAGAAAATATTTATGATGTCCTGTCTTAAAAAATGCCTTTTGACGAACGAAAGTAAAATAAATGTTAGGCTCATGTTACCGCGGGCATAACATTGAAGGTCCCACCTTGTTTAGTGTCTCATCGAATGCTAAAGTCATCGTTAACCGAAGTTCTAATCTCCTCTCTCTCGTATATATACATGTGCTTGTTTCGGCCTGATGAATATTAAACTGAGGCGTAAAGATGTCTAAAGGTTTTCTCATTTTTATGTTCACCTTGACGATGTTACTGTTCTTCAAAGAAACAATTATTTTAGCACGGAGTGGATGTCTTCCTGAGGAGGAAAGTAAGGATCGTTTCTTTTATGTAAACCATTTCTTTATTTTCCATTCACTTGTGTAGTTCGTTAGGGACTCCACACTTTTTAGCCTTCCATTAAACTTCAGGTTATTTCTAAAAATTCGCTTTGATCAACATGAATCCGATCACATTTCTATATTAGAATAGAGTTTTGATTTATGCAGAGGATGCTCTTCGTGAAATAGCTGAATGGCTGGGCAAAAAGCACTGGGACAACCTGAATCCTTGTCATGAACGGGAAAGACCCGATATGCCATCCTACAACGATTCCATCATCTGCAGTCCTCCTTCCGCTGGTGGTGTATGCCACGTAGAAACGATGTAGGTTTTCTTGCCGAAAAGCTTATCATCTTTTTCATTAGTTTGAAACTGATTTAGAAATAGCCATTTGTGTTATTGAATTGCAAGGAATCAGCAATCACAGAAAATATATTCTGCTTCTATTGATCCTCAAGCAGTTAAATATGGGGTTTTCAGTATCTGATTTTGAGACATGGAATACCATATAATGGTTGGTAATCTGTTTGTCAATTCTTAAAATGGTATTTTAAGTGGGAATTATTGTACTTTTTTCATGCTTAAACCTCAATAGAACCTATGGTGCCTAGTAATCAAACTTGACCTTTATAGTCTATTTTATATGAATAAATGATATCTACCACCAGTATTGTTAGAATACTAGTTTAAATGTTACCATGTAATGGGTTCAATGAAAGATAGAGTCGTGTGACTCATTTAATGACACTTTGTGCCACCAAAACTGGTATTATAATACCAGTGGTGCTAAATAACATTATTTATTTTATATTGCTAAAGTCTCTATCTTCCTCGTTTTTAACCTGGATTTGCTTCTGTAATAAAATGTCTTAGTGATATAACCATAAAAAAATTGTTCATTTTTCTCCATTCGGTCAAGCATACAACTTCAATTCACCATGTCAACATTTCAAGTTACCTTTTCGATTGTTAGGTTTGAGTTGAAAATGAAATCGCAGAACGTTTGTAGTGTTCTCTAGATGAAGTCAAGCTACTCTTGTTTGGTATCAATTAAAATCCATATTTTAATTTAAATCAAAATCAACCATTAATTTTAACCACATATTCATGAGATTCACAACTTTTTAACCACATATTTCATCAATTTTTATTAAAATCTATTAGAAATCTGATTTTAATTCCCACCAAACAAGGGCTTATATATTGGTTTAATTTGGAAATCGCTTCAAAATGATTTTTACACTTTGTTTCTTTCACCTTTCTAGAAACTTAATTCTCACACTTAATTTAGAGTATGCTAAAGATAGCCTCTTTTTTCTTTGCAAACAGATCTCTGAAAGGACAGGATTTAGCAGGAGTCCTTCCACCCTCACTGGCGAACTTAACTTACCTCAAGTCAATGTAGCAAAGATATTCCAAGTTTATTTTCAATTTATTAAATCTACTCAGCTTTTTGCTTTAAAGGATGAGACAATTTATTGGCTAAATTGATCTCACTCTGAATCTATTGGCTGCAGTGATCTTACTCGCAACTACCTCAGTGGTACAATACCCAAGGAATGGGAGGAAACCAAATTGGAGTCCATGTGAGCTTTGCCTGTAGTTTTTAATTGAGTCTTGGCAATGATGTAATGTCTACATAGTTATATTGAAAAAGTATATGTGATGTAGGTCTCTTATGGCGAACCGCTTATCTGGACCCATACCGAAATACTTAGGAAACATTTCTACCCTTGTATATATGTGAGTTCCTATCTAGCTATCTCCCCCTCTATATATCAACTGATCCATAGATCTCTCTCTTTCTACATATGGTCAGTCCCACATAAACAAGCAAACACCATGAATGTTCTGTTTGAGAGTGGATATATTTTCTCGGAATTCTAATTGTAATTTTGAAAATCTATTCAACTCTCAGGAACCTGGAGAGTAACAGGTTTAACGGGACCGTTCCAGCAGAACTAGGGAAGCTGGTCAATTTAACGACTCTGTAAGTCCTCTTCGATCATCCAGATTTTAACAAATTAACTGATTGAACTAGTTGAATTTATATATGGTAGATTACAGCAACGAGGTTCAGTTTTAAGTTCATGATTAGACAAACTAGATGACAAAATATAGCTTTCCTTAAGAAGTTATTTGTTTCCACCTATCTGTGATGCACACAGGCCGGAATACAAATACGTCCATAGGATATAATGAAGCTTTTAGTGTTGTTTGGGCTTTCTCACGAAGACAACCCGAACACCGAAAAATTTGAAGTCCACTCGAAATTTCTACTTTATCTCTGCAGTACGATAAATACGAACAATATTTTAGAAGATATGAATGCACTAAAATTGGTATTTTGGATGCAAGAAATTGTAGAAAATGGTAGAGTGAAAACGGATTACAATTTCATGTATCTTGATTATAAAGAAAAAAACCATTCAGTCTACTTATAGAATTGAATTACATATCTTTCCAAGAGTTACAACTCTTCAAGATAGTTATTAGAGCTTGAATTAAATCAATACAAACCGAAAAAAATTGAATTCTAATAGTCAAACATCAGTTAGGGACGAAAAGAGGCCATTGTTGTCGCTTGGCAGTGCGTCTTGAAGTATTTCCTTCCTTGATTTAATCTACCAATGTCTAAATGACATTCTTTTGAAAATTACTCCAACAATCCTCTACAATTTTCAAAATTAGTGATAATTTTAAAATCTATTAAATAGACTTCACAAACTTTATGCATAGATGAAGGTGCTTTTGGACTTCAACCTTCACGAAGTGAAGTTGATGCAAATATTAACCAACGTGATATGGTAGACAAGTTTTGAACCAACAACCGCAAGTGGCTAAGCGAAAAACTTCATATGCAACTTTTATATCCTTGTGTGTTCATATAAATCAACATGTGAATACACCACATGCCCCATATCCTTAATTTTCAAAAATATCTTAAGTAGCTAGTCAAGCCACTTTGGAGAAAAACCATCACCGACACTCATATATATAGAAGATGATACCGGATTAATCCAATACAAAATTGTTGGAGAAAAATAAGAGATTATATCCACAATATGAAGTAATTGATCACAAGAACACAATAACAAAATAATTTGCAGAAAATAGAGATTTTATTATAATATAGAAAAAGAATACAAAGATTTGTGTTTACAATATTTCCAACATCTTCTAAATCATAATGAAGAACTAACTATATGTAGAGAACAAATAGGGGACGTCCAAACCCTAATAGTAGAGTTATAGTTCTAGTCGAATATAAAAATGAGTCCAAAATGGAGTAGAGGAGGAAAAATTGCACAGGGCGAAACAGACCAGGTGGCGCCGACGCCATGGCACCCACTCTCAGATTCTTTATTTCAAAAACTTGATTTCTTTATCCCAATATCCTCTTCAAGTCCAACACAAATTCCATCTCTCAATTTTGCTTCCAAGTAGAACTTCAACTAGAATTCTCCAAGTAACATTCCAAATAGAATTTTTTTTAATGTATATTCTCTATGAAGAGTAAACCGCAAGTGTACGGGTCGCGTTTAAGTAATAAAGTTGACTTTTTAGTTCGAGTTGTCGATTCCTCGAGGAATGTTTACTTTCGATTACACAACTTTAATCAATTTAATTCTAACAAGAAAAAAACAAACACACAATGAAGATTTTGATTTTGAAAAGAAGAAAGATTAACTAAAATTCTACAAAATAAGATAACATAAAAATCTTAGGAATTTCGGAGGAAAACGTGGTTGAGATTCATGGTTTCGATCAATCATCGCCTAATTAATTTCTCCACAAGTCAATTAATAAATTTCACATTTACGATGTTAAACTCAATTTTTCAATTTTAGTTAATTAGCTCTTTCGAGCAAAATTAATCATAATTGATTGATTTAATCTACTATATTTATATGTCGATTAAAACCAAACAACCGCATTAAATCTTTGTGAAAATAGTTCAATGAATCGCCCAAGGTTAGGGGTATTTCTATCCCCTACACAAACCTAGGCTTTCTACTATTTGTACATAAATGAAAATGCATAATCTTCTCTCGAACGATGTACAAATCACTAAACATAATCATTCATTGACCACATAAATGAAAATGCATGAAATACATAATAGATACGCATGAAAATAAGCATTTTAACATTAAAAAGTAAAGAGTGAAATTAATTAAGCCCTTGTTTGGTTTGGATTAAAATCCAATTAAAATTTCAAGACAAAGTCAACAATTAATTTTAACCACACATTTCATGGGACCCACAACTTTTCAACTACACATTTCATCAACTTTATCAAAATCTGATTTTAATCTCTACCAAATAAGAGCTTAAGCTAGGTTAAACTACTATCATAAATCCCAACACAAATATTTAGCCCATATACAATTGACAAAAAAGAGAATATTTATGACAATACATTACAAGTTTGGTAAATCAATGGAGAAACTACAAGATTATAGAAAAAATTCCCTTTTTATGAGATTGGATTTGTCAAGATTATAATAGCTAGCTCTTGATTCCCCCAAAATTTCTCCAATTCCTTGATTGATTCTCCTTTGCGTGCTCTATGATTTTTCCCAAAATCCCCAGAAAAATCAAAAGAAAAATAAGAGAAAAAGAAAGAAGGAAGAAAATGAAAGAAAAGAAAATGGAAAGGAGGAAAAGAGGAAGAAGACAAAATGGAGCATGGAAGCCCGTTGCTGGTTTTTTAACTTTAAAAACCTAGAAAAATTGAAGCCAAGTCCACAAGTTTTGGCAAGTGACAAAAGTGGTCCCCCAAGTTTTAAAAGTAGCGCCTCGACACCAATTCTCTGCCGAGACAGTAGTTCATTTTTTTCTTTTTGCACACAAGTCCTCTAGTAATTTGCACTCAAGGTCCCACAACTTTATTCTTCTACAATTCGGTCCTCAAATTTTGAATTTCATTTCATTTCAATTTTGCCATCCATAAATTACAACACAAGTCCTCCAACTTTTTGCTCTTATGCAATTTGGTCCCCAACTTCTCTTTTTTTGCCTTATTCTCTTCACATTTGGCGTTCATGACATAGAAAACTCAAAATTACACAATTGTGAGTCGATATCCGCTCTTTTCATCAATAAAAGCATATTCATGTATTGAATAAGTGTGCAAAAACAAACTTATCAATGTGCACTTTAATTAGAATTTCTAATTATCTTCAACAAAGAATTCGGGATACAACCAAATTCTAACAATCTCTATCTTAAAATTAATTCCACTACAATGAACAAAACTTTAAAAAAAAAAAAAAAAAAAAAAAAAAAATTCTCCATTTGGAGACAAATTCCATTGCATTGAATAAACTTGAACTCTTCAATGAATGACACAAACAAACTTCTCCATAAAAAAAATTTCAATTGAAATATTCTCCACCTTTGCTACCCAACTAGGGGGAAAGTGGTATATTGACCATTAAACAAGGCTGAAACAAGCCATGTAACAGAATCACTACTGAATGTATCAAAAGAAGGATATTGACTAGAATCAACACACTTAATCACATTCAAACCATCAACTAAATCAGCAGAATTGTACATATGTGGAATCTTATGGCAAAAAATGGGTCTAATATTAGCAACTGAATATAATGACGTCGATGATGATGGTAGCAAGCAGATTTACCCATAACTTCTAAATTCAACTGAGCTGTATTCTTTAAAAAAGACCCAAAATTAGACTCCAACTCCAAATCCATATCCACCCGAGTTCTTAAAATATGCTGATTTCTCAATGATTCTGTATAACACTGCAAGATATATAAATGGAATTTTCTATGTCCATTTAACAAAACATGAGCTCATTTACTAACTTCTAAGACTCCACATTAACAGTATGACTGTATCCTTTTGAATCAAGAGTATTTGAGAAGATAAGATTTTTCTTCAGATTTGGAACGTGTTTCATTGCATCAAGTGTTCTAACCGTCACATCAAATTTTTTTATTCTAACTCGACCAATACCAGCTATCCAATAAGGTGTATTATTACCGGTCATCACAACACTTTTTGAAATTTTTTCATACATTAAAAATAAATCCCGATTAGAAGTCATATGAAAAGTGCAAGCAAGAATCCAAGACTTGTTATGTTTGGAGTTGTTGTTACAATCACAAATCTTCTTCATCATATTCAACCTCCAAGGTCTTCAAATCAACGATGATTAAAAATAGCTAGGTGATCCTCAATAGATGTACATCCTGTCATACAATGAGAATATAGATACCACTTTAAATGCAATTTGCTAGTAAGACACTTCGTCATGCATAATTACTCCAATTTTAACCATAATGCAGCAACTGACTTCTCCTTCAAATTGCCCTGAAATATATTATTTGAAAGATGAAGATGTATTTGAGATATGACCTTTCGATCCCTCCGTTGTTTCTTCTCCGGAGTCCAAATTGTGATACTTATCAAATCCCAACAACGTGTCGTCCAACTTCATCTGAGCGAGTACTGCCCACATCTTTACTTGTCACGAAGAGAATCTTGTATTGTGATCCAATAGTGGAATATCATATTTCATTGTTGCCATCACGAAAGATCAATTTGAGCTATTAACTTGATCAAAATCTCGATTTTCCCCTAAAATTCAACACCAAAAGTCCTGATACCGACATATTGTGAAACAAAGATGATACTGGTTAATCTAATACAAAATTGCTGGAGAAAAAAAAATAAGAGATTATAGCCACAATATGAAATAATTGATCACAAGAACAAAATAATTTGCAGAGAATAAAGATTTTATTATAATACGAAGAAATAATACGAAGATTTGTGTTTATAATATTTCTAATTTCTTCTAAATCATAATGAAGAGCCTGCTATATATAGGGAACATATAGACCCTAATAGTAGGGTTGTGTTGATGTAGAATGCAAAAAAGAATCCAAAACGGAGTGGAGGAGGAAAAATCGCGTAGGGTGAAACAGACTAGGTGTCGCCGCATTGTCGAGCCAAAAACTTCCTAGCGTTGTGGTATCGCAGAGCCCACTCTCGGGTCCTTTACTTCAAAAACTTGATTGTCTTCATCCCAATTTCCTTTTCAAATTCAACACAAATATCAACTCCCAATTGAACTTTCAAGTAAAAGTTCAACTAGAATTTGCCAAGTAAACTTGAATAGGATTCCACAATAGCATTTCAAATAAAATTCTTTTTAATGTACACTTTAATTAGAACTTCCAATTATCTTCGACAAAGAATTCGTGTCATACCCAAATTCTAACACTTATCAAGAATACTCGTGTAACAAGAGTATTCTATATAAATCTATTAAAAGCCAAGTAGCTGATCTTTTTCCTTATTGTTACGTGTACTAAGCACACTTACATAGGGGCAAAATGAATATGTCTTGCAATCACCTATTTGAAATACTTTACTCATTGAACTTAAGAACTTGATGTTTCAAGTGTCAGGTCAACTTTTCATCATTGGTGATTAGTTGTATTTTTCGTCTCAATCCTGTGACATTTAACGAGTCAATGCCTTATGTAAATTGTAACATACCATAGTCATAGACTATTTCAATCCATTGATCTTGTATAATCAATTACTTAAACCAAGATCATTTAAGTCATATCCACCTTTGTCAATTATAAAAATGACATTTAATCACTTAATTGACTAATCAGTATTTAATTCTTTTAATGGAAGAACAAAGTCACAAAACCTTTGAATCAATCAATCAATTCAATTTCCTTTACTTTTTTGGACTGAGTTTTACACTTCTATTGAAGATCAACTAGGTTTCCTTATTAATTGCACCAAACATTCATTATAATAATTAGAAAATACTAGTGATACTAGATCAATGTAATAGCAAGTTACCTATTCTAACTTATTTATATCAAGTAATCTTAACGCATCTCGTAAGCAATTATGAAATCTGTTGACCTCAAATTTTATACCTGCAATGTGGCTAACAGATCCCAATGCCTTCCACGTCCATGCAAGCTTGATTCTTGCATACTTGGACAAACCGTTAGCCACACTTGGCTTCTTCCGGTGGTGGTGAAGTTGGTCACACACACTCCAACGGTCAAGTCAGTTGGAAAAATAAATGTACGAGTATGGGAGGGCTTTAGATGCAAGCCTCCAATGTAAAAATATGGTTGGCTTTGGGTGTATATCGAGAATAATAAAAGAGCAAAGTTGTAAGTTGAGAGCATAAATTTGTATTACCTTGAAATGGCACTAAGTATGGGCTTTTATAGTAGAAAATGATGAGTAAGAGTCATTGGATGAAGAGATACGTGGTCTCATCTTAGCGGTTGGGGCTCTTGTCATAGACATCAATTAATCATTCCTAGGTCATGCTGCATTTAATGTTGTGATGGCTTTGCAGTCCTAAGCCAACATGTAAGACTGGACTTGATTTGTTTGATTGGGTGGAGCTTTCCATAGAGGTTCGGCCAAAGGGGGTTCAACCAAATTGCCACATGGGTAAATAACGTAGAGTGCTAGCCTTGGTACACTTGCTATGTAGTTAACACTTGGTCATACTTAGAGCTTCGTTGGGAAATGCGTAACAATAGTTTCCAAGTCCGTGTATAAATATTTATATAATGTGTGGACTATGAAAGTATAATATGAGCAAATTTTAGAAACAGTTTGCGAACCTGATTTAATGTGACACCCTTTTATTTAGGCAAGCCTTTTGGTGAAGATGAAACCCGTGATAAGGTTGAATTGAATTTAGACGAGGCTCTTTGTATAGAAGAGAGCCCCTTCGAAATGAGGCAATCGTTGATAAAGGTAAAGCGAACTTGGTCGATGTCCTTTGCATAAGAGAGAGCCCATTTGGGAAGAGGCAGCCGTTGATAAGGCTGAATTGAACTTGGCCGAGACCCTTAGCATAAGAGAGAGCCCCTTCGGAAAGAGATAGCTGTTGATAAGGCTAAATTGAACTCAGCTGAAGCCCTTTACATAGGTAGAGCCCCTTTGAGAAAAGGTAGTCATTGATAAGACTGAATTGAACTTGGTCGATGCCCTTTACAGAAGAGAGAGCCCCTTCAGGAAGATGTAGGCTTTGATAAAGCTGAATTGAATTTGGCCGAGACCCTTTGTAGAAGGTAAAACCCCTTTAGCAAGAGACAGCTGTTAAACGCTAAATTGAACTTGTCCGAGGCCCTTTGCATAAGGAAGGGGCCTTTCGGGAAGTGGCAACCGTTGATAAAGTTGAATTGAACTTGGTCGAGGCCCTTTGCATAAGGGAGAGCCCATTCGAAAGAGGTAGCCGTTGATTGGGCTAAATTAAACTTGGCTAAGGCCCTTTGCAGAAAGTAGAGCCCCTTCAGGAAGATGTAGACATGGATAAGGTTGAATTGAATTTGGTCAAGGCCCTTTGTATAAGGGAGAGCCCATTCAGGAAGAGGTAGGCGTTGATAAAGCTTAATTGAATTTGGTTGAGACCTTTTGCATAAGGAAGAGCCTCTTCGGGAATAGGCAGTTGTTGGTAAGGCTGGATTGAACTTGGTCGAGACCCTTTATATAAGGGAGAGCACTTTCGGGGAAGAGATAATCGTTGATAATGCTGATTGAACTTGGTACCCTTTGTATAAGAGAGAGCCCCTTCGGGAATAGGCAGCTGTTGATAAGTTGAATTGAACTTGGCTGAAGCCCTTTGCAGAAGGTAGAGCCCCTTCGAGAAGAGGCAGTCGTTGATAAGATTGAATTGAACTTATTCGAGGCCCTTTACAGAAGATGGAGCCCCTTCAGGAAAAGGCAGGCATTGATAAAACTGAATTGAATTTGGTCGAGACCTTTTGCATAAGGGAAAGCACCTTCGGGAAGAGGTAGTCGTTGATAATGTTGAATTGAACTTGGCTGAGGCCCTTTGCAGAAGGTAGAGCCTCTTCGGGAAGAAGCGATCGTTGATAATGTTGAATTGAACTTGGTAGAGGCCCTTTGCATAAAGGAGAATGCCTTCGGGAAGAGGCAGTTATTGATAAGGCTAAATTGAACTTGGTCGAGACCCTTTGCATAAGGGAGAGCCCCTTCGAGAAGAGACATCTGTTGATAAGGTTGAATTGAAATTGGTCAAGGCTCTTTGCATAAGATAGAGCCCCTTAGGGAAGAGGCATTCATTGATAAGGTTGAATTGAACTAGGCCGATGCTCTTTGCATAAGAGAGAGCCTCAGGGAAGAGGCAGCTGTTGATAAGGCTAAATTGAACTTGGCAAATGCCCTTTGCAATAGGATAGCTCTTCCGTACAAGGGCTTCCTCCATGGTGTTTGATCCATCCATAGAAGGGATTAATCCTCTAAGGTTACAAGTTGTGGCTCTTTGTGGGATGCATCACACTTGTTCTTGATGAGGCTATTTTACCTCCTTATAAGGGAATAACTATTCCTTGCAAGGACTTCCTCCAAGATGTTTGATACTTCCATGGAAAATTTTAATCCTCTAAGACAACAAGTGTGGCTCTCTGTAGGATACATCACACTTGTTCATGATGAGACTATTCTATCTCTTTGCAAAGGAATAGCTCTTCCTTGCAAGGGCTTCCTCCATGGTGTTCCACGGAAGGGGTTAATCATCTAATACAACAAGTTGTGGCTCTTTGTGGGATACATCACACTTATCTTTGATGATACTAATTTATCTCCTTGTAATGGGATAGCTCTTCTTTGCATGGGCTTTCTCCGTGTGTTTGATTCATCCATGGAAGGGGTTTTATATAGTCGAAGCACTTATACATAGTCAAGATGAAGCCTTATATGGTAAAGGTACTGATGCATAGGCAAGATGAGGCATTGCATAGAGGAGGTATTCATACATAGGTGGGATGAGGCCTTGCATTACGATGTCCCATGTTTCAGGGATATGGCCTATTAATTCATCAAATATGACTCAGTTTTCAAGGATCATTCCTTCTTCAGGGACCTTCCTTCTTTAGGTGTTATTATTCATAGTTTCTTTTTCAGAGGCCTCCATTTTTCTGAGGTGTTGGAGGCACTCATGCGTAGGCGAGATGAGGCCTCCACACTTAGAAAAGTTGTAATTTTAAAGATGATCTTATGGTTCATGGATGAAGCCTCGTAATTTTTCAAATATGACCCCTTCTTTAATGGTCATCCATTCTTCAAGGGTTATTCCCTTTATAGTCTCTTTAGGGGCTTCTCCTTTTCAGGGGTTCTTTTATTCATGACATTTTCAAAGGCCACCCATTTTTGAGGGTCATCGTTTTATGGGGATGCGTTGATGCATATGCGAAGCTAAAAATTGCCTTCAAGTCCCTCAATAATTTTATGATCGGTCCTTTAACTTTTCATCTACATTTTAGTCCCTATATTTTGACTTTTTCGATCATACACTTGATAAATTGCATCTAAAGTCCTTTCACTTTTGACACCCCTACACTTTAGTCTTCATGTTCCCTTTTTTGTTCGTTTTTAGTCATTTTATCTTCTTTTGCATTGTTCTCCTTCAATTCGGGGATTTTTACTTATCTCATGTGGAGGCACTTATGCATAGATGGGAAGAGACGTTGCATGGTGGAACCGTTGTTGAATAGGCCAATGTGAGACCTCTACACTTGAAAAAATCATGGTTGTAGAGTTAGATTATTCCTATAAGGAGCTTCTAAAAATAGATGAAGCATTTGTGTAGAGGCGAAGTCCCAAGTTTTAGAGATGAGGCATTATAATTCTCCAAACTTGTCCCATTCTTCATAGGTTCTCCTTTAGTCTTTTCTTCAGAAGCCTCCCATTTTTCAGAAGTTCTTCCTCTTTTGGTCTTCTTTTTCATAGGCCTTCCCATTTACAGGGATTATGCATATTCCATTACATTTGGATAAGTTGTTGCATAAATGTGACTTTGGTCCGAAGGACCTCTTCTTCGGGGACCTCTCTTGATCTTAGGTGTCTAGCTTTATCATTCCTACTTATTGTGGGTGGATGCCTCTTTTATTTGAGTGGATTCTATCCTAAAATACTCATTTTTAAGGAGTGATCACCCAAGATGTTGAGTTGAACTTCAAATCTTCTGTGTTTGGTGCTTTCACTTGTTCTTTATTCAAGAACAAAATATTTTTCAAGAGGGAAGCCTCTTCATTGCTTGAATTCATGGTGATGAGGCGTATCTTTTCTTCAAAAAGGGGCTCTTCTAAGTGGACCTTAGACTCAAAATACTCATTTTTCAAGAAGTATCACATGTCAATGAAGTACGTTGAGTTTAGAATTTTCTTTTCCTTCATGGGCTTCCACTTGTTCTTTCTTCAAGAACAAAGCTTTTTTCAAGGGGAAGTTTAGGCACTTTTTGTATGCTTTTTTCACGGGATGTTCATGGTTATAGTGTGGTTTCCTACAAACGGTGCCAATCTTGTGACATCAAATTTTGTACCTCCAACATGGCCAACAGATCCAAAGGCCTCTCACGTCCATGCAAGTCTGATTCGTGCACACCTGGACAAACTGTTAGCCACACGTAGCTTCCTCCGGTGGTGGTGGAGTTGGCCACGCGCACTCGACGATCAAGTCAATTGGAAAATAAATGTATGAGTGTGGGAGGGCTTTAGACGAGAGCCCTCAATGTAAAAGGGGGGTAGGCTTTGGGGTGTATATCGAGAATAATAAAAGAGCAAAATTGTAAGTTGAGAGCATAAACTTGCATTACCTTGAAATAAGTTTAAGTACGAGTTTTTATAGTTGAAAATGATGAGCAATAGTCAGTTGGATAAAGAGACACGTGGTCTTATCCTAGCGATTGGGACCTCTTGTCATAAATATCAATCAATATTCGTAGGCTATGCTACATTTAATGTTGTGAACTCATTATATCCAATTTGACTTATATTTAACGAATTGTGTTTATTTGATTGAATATTTGTTATGTTTTTTCTTTCGATTACTTGAATTGATTGTTTGAATCAAATACATTATAAGATTTTTAAACGTAAATATGCATTTTCTTGTGATAAACAAAACATTAATAAAATTACTCTTCGAAATCAAATGGATGAAAATGATTAGCAAAATAATAATGAAGAAATGTTTTCCAAATGTAAATTTCCATTGTCTCAAGTCAAGTATGAATCATTCAAAAATTAAGAACAAAGTATTCGATTTGTACAGGGTTTGATTGTGCTCCCAAACTCAAAATATTTGTGTCCGCCCCTGCTGCCACTTGATCATACTTAAAGCTTTGTTGAAAGAGGCGTAACAAAATCAAATAATAAATCAGCATATAACAATAATTTATTTTATTATAAACATATACTCAAAACAAAAATGTTTTCCAAAAAACACCACTCTTCTGCAATACATATTCAAAAAACTCAAACAAACTTGAAAGCATACTTAAAACAAATTCAAATTACAAAGTTATCCATGTCATCTTGTTTTGTCAAATGGTGACATTCACTTTTGAGATGTCTCGTTTAGCTACAATTGTAACAAGACCTCCTCCATTTCTTGGAACCCTCGTTTTGTGAATCATGCTTCCTTTTCTTGTTGTTTTTGTTGTTTTGAAAATTCGCATCATCTTCCTCTTTTGATCCTTCCTTATCTTCAACCACATGAACGTTAGAAGATTGGACACTACGTTCCTCGAAATTAATCATTCTAAACTCTTTCTCCATTAGGAGATTACGACCCAATACTTTAATAGAGATATCATATTTCTGGTGTTTTAGACTTCTACAATAATCTTTCCAAGATGGAGGTAGATTGTCAATGATTGAAGATACCACAATGGACTCGTCCATATTGATGTGGTATTGAAGAAATTGATTATGTATATGAGTGGTTTCATGAAATTGCTCAATTATCTGTGTTGTCCACCATTTGATATTGAAAGAATTTAGATACAAAGAATATCTTACTTGTAGTATCCTCCAACATGCATTTGGCTTCCAATGCTTCTCATATTTCCTTGACGGTTTTCTTCTTGTGGTACTGATCAAAAAGAGAATTACGAAATATTGCATGGCATTTGTAGGGATGGAAACGAGGGGGCGGGGGGGCCCTCCCCTCCCGCTAAGAAATTCCCCGCCCGTCCTCGCCCCATTACCCTTTTAAGGCGGGGTCCTTGCCCCGTTTACTACCCGTTTAATTTTTTTTTTTTTTTTAGTTTTTGATAATTTATTTTTATTGCCCATATTTATTAGATTTAGAGAAATAATTTTAACTGCTATTTTCTATTAGAACTAATGAAATTTTTCATTTAAAATATTAAATTCAAAAATTTTTTTTTTTAAAAAATTTAATGGGGCGGGGCGCCGGTTACCCGTCCCCGCCTCGGGGCAAAATTCCCCGCCCCAAATACCCGATTAAGCTGGCGGGGCCCTTGGGTATCGGGTTTGTCAGGTTTTTTTGTCATCCCTAGGCAAATGTGACCCTTGCATATGTAAATCATCTTGATCCCCTTTTTGTCTAGCACTTGTATCGCCAATGGTTCATTTTTTTGTCTCTTATGGCTTTAATGTTGTAGTCTTTTACACTGCGTTGAGGGTTGTGAAAAGAAGTGAAGTTTGTTTTGCCATATTCGAAAATTAGAACCGTCGAACCTTTCCAATTTGACAAAGTCTAATGCAAAATCTCGTAGCTAAAACATTAGATGTGCCATAGAAAACTTGAAATAATGTCTAGAGATTGTTGGTAGAATCAATCTTCAGATATTAAGTAGAAGACTAGAAGTTGGAATATCGCAGAAACTCGAACTTAAAACAATACCGGCTTCAAGGCACGTAACAAGTGTCACTTCCCTTAAGATATAATTTGCCCCGCCAATCTGTGTGTTGCAAAACAATCAAGATACTAGAATAACTTTGATACCAATTATTGTGGAACAAACCACCGGATTGAGATGTTGAAGTTATATGACAAATAATAATGAAATATTTGATCAAGTAAAATAATAAAGAAGACAAGAATATGATAGATGAATTAAGAGATTTATTGACTCAAGAATAATGGAGAAAAGAGAAAATTATCATGGATCCTATAATTCTAGTAATCTATTTTCTCACATTATAAAATTGTATAGAAGAGCCAAGTATGTATAGGAAATAAGTAGGGGATGTCCAAACCCACCTAGTAGAGTTGTTGATGAAGTAGGATACCATAAAATTGAGTCCAAAACAAATTTCAACTCCCAATGGGTTTCCAAAATATAATATCAACATGATATAAGACTTCAATAATATTTCAAATTTAAATTCTTCATGACGTGCACTTCAATTAAAATTCTTCAATTATTTCAACAAGAAATTCGGGTCACCCAAATTCTAACAATCTCCACCTTGACACGAATTCCACCAAGGAATGAACTAACTTCTTCAACAATAATAAAAAAAAAAATTAATTTCTCTAACCAAACACAAAATACTCTACATCTTCCAACGAATCCAAGCACTACTCTGCAGAATTACCTCAAATTCCAAAAAATCATAATGATTTTATAATTTACCAAAATGGGCTGTAACACACCTCAAAGCAGAATCAATACCAAATGCTTTTACAGAAGGCTCATTGGTAGATTGTACACCTTTTACTCCACTTAAAGCATGCTCAACAAAATTAGCGTCCACATACCCTTTTTCTATTGGGTCCGTCCCTAACAATTGAATACAATGGCACCGCAAGTGATGGTGGCAAAACGGCATTATCCATATCTCTTGAACTCCACTGAACTATATTGTACCAAACTGAATGTCCACCATGGTCCTGAACTTGTACTGATTGACTCTTCTAAATTCTGCACGACCCTGTAAGATGTATAACCGAGACATTTTTTGTCCCTCTAATACAACTTGAGTACCCTTACAAACCTTCAAAGCTCCACCTCCACCAAAGAACTCATAACCTTTTGAATCAAGGATAGACAACGAGATGAGATTTTTCTTCAAATTTGGAATATGTCGAACCGGCCAAGTGTTTTAATTGTCCCATCCAAAAGCTTCAGTCAGACCGTGCCAATTCTAGCAACCCGACAAGATGCGTTGTTTCTCATAACTACGACACCTTTGGAAACAGTTTCATATGTAGCAAATAAGTCCTTATTAGGACACATATGAAACAAACATGTTGAATCAAGAATCCAATCATCTTTCGGTTTAGACTCAATGTCAGAAATAGCTAAGAGTTCTCCATCACTTACAACGTTCTCCACGAGGTCTGCTTCGCCTGAATTATCAGAATATCTACTTGCAGCCATCATTTCTTTATTCTGCAATTTGTAACAATCCTTCTTTAAGTGCCCCTTCTTCTTGCAGTAGTTACAAATATGATTATTGAACTTAGATTTCGATCAGCCCCTTCCAGAACTATCATGAGCAACCAGGCCTTCTCCATCTCTGGTCTTAGAAACTAGATGCTTCATCTTCTCTTTTGAAAACAAAGCATCATAAACCTCCTCAATGGTGAGAGTATCACGACTATATAAGATCGTGTCTCTAAATGAAGAAAGAGAAACGGGCAACGAACACAATAGGATCAAGGCCAAATCTTCTTCATCATACTTAAGTTTTAATGTTTCTAAATCAGCGACGATCTCCTTAAATACAGCTAGATGATCTTCCAATGATCCTCCTTCTGCGATGCGATGAGAGTATAGTCGCTATTTGAGATACAATTTGCTTGTAAGACTCTTGTTCATGTATAATTGCTCCAGCTTCAACCACAAAGTAGCTGCTGACCTCTCCTTCAAAACATCCTGAAGAACGAAATTTGATAGATGGAGATGAATGTGAGAAACTGCATTTTTATCCTTCCATAATTTCTCTTACGCGGTCAAAGTTGTTGGCATCCTGTCAATACCCAACAATGCATCATCCAAATCTAGTTGTGCGAGTACTGCACGCATCTTAACTTGTCATAGAGAAAATCTAGTGCTCCGATCCAAATGTAGAATTCATGGAAGCCATCACAAATAAAAAAAAAACCTCGAACAAATCAAACATTGCGTTCTTGCAGAACTGCTGAACCTGGCGCTCTAATACCAATTGTTGCAAAACAATCAAGATACCAGAATAACTCTAATACCAATTGTTGTGGAACAAACCACCGGATTGAAATGTTGAAGTTATATGACAAATAATAATGAAGTATTTGATTGAGCAAAAGAATAAAGAAGACAATAATATGGCACATGAATTAAGAGATTTTATTGACTGAAAAATAATGGAGAAGAGAGAAAATTATAATGGATCCTATAATTCTAGTAATCTATTTTCTCACATTATAAAATTATATAGAAGAGCCTAGTATTTATAGGGAATAAGTAGGGGATGTCCAAACCCACCTAGTAAAATTGTTGATGAAGTAGGATACCATAAAATTGAGTCCAAAACAAATTACAACTCCCAATGGGCTTCCAAAATAGAACTTCAACATGACATATGACTCCAATAATATTCCAAATTTGAATTTTTCATGACGTGCACTTCAATTAGAATTCTTCAATTACTTCAACAAGGAATTCGGGTCACACCCAAATTCTAACACTGTGATTCACATGGGAATGCAAATATGCCTCCAGGATAAAATGAAGCCTTTTAGTGTTGTCTGTGTTGTGCATCCACGAAGATAACCCGGACATCGAAGAATTTGAAATCTTTATCGGAGTTTGTACTTTATCTCTGCAGTATGATCACGAAGTACAAACCGTATTTAAGAAGATATGAATACACAAAAGTTGGTATTTTGGATGTTAAAAAGTATAGAAAATTGTAGAGTGCAAACTGATTTCAATTTCATGTATATTACTGCCAAGCAGTGTGCTGCCCAGCACAGGCAGCACACCTGTGCCAACTAGGCAGCACAGGAGCACTTCCATGTTGCCCACCTGCAATAGTTTGTGTTGCAAACTGGCTCAAGTTTTGGTTCATTCCTTCGTCTCTCGTTCTTGTCCCATCTTGATCCAGTGCTTCTTGAATTGTATTTCCTTGATTTAATCTACCAATGTCTAAACGACATTCTTTTGAAAATTACTCCAACAAAAGGTTAGGGACAGTGGCAGTAATTTACCCATTTATGTACGTGTAACTTGTCTTCTTTGGTCACTGCAGCATTCTAAGTGATAACAATCTCGCTGGTGAGTTGCCGACTGAATTAAATAATCTAAAAACGTTGACAGAACTGTAAGTATTTTACCACACATTTCTCAAAGTATAAAGTTTTTTAA
This sequence comes from Fraxinus americana, assembly GCA_035079005.1. Taxonomy (NCBI): domain Eukaryota; kingdom Viridiplantae; phylum Streptophyta; class Magnoliopsida; order Lamiales; family Oleaceae; genus Fraxinus; species Fraxinus americana. Next base: position 3,486,912 of record CM068713.1, on the reverse strand, counting down.
TCTGAAATAGTGCAAACAGTTTTCTGCTATTTTAATGATAACATGTCTTTCTTGGGGCAATGCAGTAGGCTAAGCAGTAACAACTTCACTGGAAAATTACCTAATTTTCGGAGCTGGACAAACCTTCAGAAATTGTAAGTCCTTTCCTGAATGAGCATTTTCCAAAATGCAAAATTTATAGTTGCGACTTATTATTAATTTATTATCAACAGAGAGATACAAGGCAGTGGTTTTGAAGGACCCATACCTCCTAGTATTTCCATCTTAAAAAATTTAACTGACCTGTGAGTTGAAACCTATACAGTCAAATTTCTGTTTGTCGATACTTCAGTAACAATATTATGTTCATTTACTAAACATTGATAGTGAAGACGACAACTGATGTGATGTGATATCTCTGCAGAAGGATTAGTGATTTGAATGGAGGTGCTTCAGAGTTTCCACGGCTACGAGACATGAAAAAATTGAGGTTTTTGTGAGTAAATTTCACTAAATCAATAAACAACTTAGAAGAGTTTGATAATTTCTTTTAGAACCATATTATTATTTTATACATATGTTGAGTGCTTGCAGGATGTTAAGGAGCTGTAACATAACTGGAAACATTTCTAACGACCTTGCAGAAATTGCATCATTGGAGAGTCTGTAAGTATTGATTCTAGTAGTAGTACCTCTTTTCTTCTTTTTACAACTACACTCCACATCATACTCGTTTCAATATTCTTGTGACCAATTGCCAACTCTATGAGTTGCTTAAAAAGAATATATTCAGCAGTTCACAGTCCTGGACTCCCTCAAGTATTTTAGTTGTTTTCTTTTCACATTTAGAGAAGTTAATTCTTCTTAAGATTTTAAAGTTCAAGAGTTGTGTAACTTTTAACACAACCACAGTTCTTATTTTCTCTTCTTTTATTCTAGAAATCATCATTTATTTGGGAGGCAATGGAACTTCCATCTTTACTTGTTGAAGATAGTAACCAAAATCATGAATTCATTGTACTCCATGCCACAAAACCCACTGCTTGTAATATAATTTGTAAGTGTAGAGGAGACTAGGCTATGGAAAAATATGGAGGATCTACAATGTGCATTTTCAGATTGTGAGGTTTCATACCGTGCAAGAGCTTGCCACATGAAGTTTTTCCCAAGACCAATATTTGGAAATCCTGTAATTTTGTTTGTTTTCCTGTGCTTCCATTGCTTTTGTGCCCATCTTTTTTTCTTTCTTTCTGGATATCATACAAAATTTACGTTCACTTTTCTGCGTTAAGATAAGTATGCACTGCCATATTGTTCGTAAGCTGAGAAAATACGTGCTTGGTTATAAGATATGCTCCTGTGGTGTATTCACAGAGATCTGAGCTTTAACAAGTTAAAAGGAGAGGTTCCAAACCTTGAACGCCTACAACATCTAAAGAAAATGTAAGTGAATTAGTATGATATTATTCAATTGATTTGTACGAAAGCTTTGGTCTGTCAATCACCTGTCATATATTGAAGCATGATAATGGAAGACTTTGTTCATGGTCAATTCCTAAATCCTGCTTTCTTTCTTTTTTCCAAAACAAGTAGTAAGGACCACTTTAACCAAACTTAAGGATGTCCAGTTCATATTCAATCCTTAGTATTCAAGCGTCATTCATATTCAGTATTTTTTAGTTTGTAATATAAATGTATAATTTTGATTGCGTTTGAATTTTGTGTTTGTGATTAGGTATCTGACTGGTAACTTTCTCAGTGGGCAAATTCCAAAGTGGATCACGAGCAGAAGTGAAGATTAGTAAGTTCACTTCCATGTCTCTTATTATTTAACGTATATAAAATTATCTCTGCTATTTAATAGTAGTATTGTCCAATGTCCTCAAATTCATACATAAATGGAATTTCCCCATTTCTCTCAGGACCTCTATTGACATCTTTATATCCAGACATACAATTGCCATATTGTTCAAGCTCACCTTAAGATATGGGACTAGTCTCATAAGTTCGAAAACAATCTCATTTTTAATTTAGTTGCTACATATTGCTGGACTTCTATCACTTTTTCATTCATCGGTTTTTTTCTCTCATTTATTTTAGAGGATTGAAATAAGTTCTTAAAGAGATATTACATGCATGTGCAGCCTCATAGATCTTTCTTACAATAACTTCAATGAGACTTCTGAGCCATCAACTTGCAGGGAAACTCAGTAAGCCCGAATTTTTCTTCACGTGCTTTCTTTCTGTATGCTTCTTCATAGCTTCAATTTTTTCTTCTTTTCTTTCTGCATCAGAAACTTGTTCAGAAGCTTTAGTGCAGAAAACAGTGTGTAAGTTTTTAAGTTGCTTCTTATGTAAATAAGATTATTGTAATTTAAACATAACTTCGTATATAATATTATTCATTCTGCCCCCTTGCCATATACAGAGAACAAAAAAAGTGCCGCATTCCTTGTTCAAAGGGTAAGCACTTCATTTTACAAGCTAAGCCTTGATTGTTTACTTGAATCTCATCATCCAAGCATTTCTATGTAGTATGCCATCAAGTTAGCAACGTCCTTTTTTGCACTCAAGTTGAAAACTAAAAGCAAAAGGAATGCAGTAGTAATTTTATATATGGCATATAGTTACAGCACTTCTGTCTTTTTACACTCAAAAGATTACAGCTCTAAGAACTTTAATCTGCTTTGGTTTTTCACAGATTGGTATTCCTTTTATGTAAATTGTGGTGGAGGGGAAGCTACGATTGGCAAAAGAAAATTTGAAGCTGATGAAGAACCAGGAGGTTCAGCAAAATTTGTTCACTCAAAAGAGAACTGGGGAACTAGTAGTACAGGACACTTCTGGGACCGGAACAAAACAAATGATGACTATACAACAAAAAATGTGTCTGTGCTGAAAATGAAGGACTCTGAACTCTATACAAATGCGCGTCTATCTCCTTTATCTCTCACTTATTACGGGCGTTGCTTAGCAAATGGAAACTACACCGTGACACTTCACTTTGCAGAGATAATTTTCAGAGATAATAACTCTTTCCAAAGTCTTGGAAGACGGATGTTTGACGTTTATATCCAGGTCAATAAACAGTTCTTTTTTGTGCCATTTACTGTTGCAATTTGACTCAACTTATTCAACTTAATACAGGACGAACAGAAATTGAAAGATTTTGATATTGAAAAGGAAGCGAAAGGTATTGATAAAGTTGTGGAAATACCATTTAATGTGACGGTTAAGAATAAAACTCCGGATGTTTGACGTTTATATCCAGGTCAATAAACAGTTCTTTTTTGTGCCATTTACTGTTGCAATTTGACTCAACTTATTCAACTTAATACAGGACGAACAGAAATTGAAAGATTTTGATATTGAAAAGGAAGCGAAAGGTATTGATAAAGTTGTGGAAATACCATTTAATGTGACGGTTAAGAATAAAACTCTGGATATCCGGTTTCAGTATTCTGGGAAAGGATCAACAGCCATCCCTAGACGAGGCACATATGGCCCTTTGATATCAGCTATTTCCGTGGAAGCTGGTAAGATAGTCTATGTAATACCATTAAATTTATCATCAAACACCTCTATCTCTCTTCATGTCAATAAGAATTTTTATTTTTTTTATCTGTTTATTTGAGAAAATATGCAATTTATCTGCACGACCGGATAATCTTTTGCAACTTAAGCGACAAAACTTGGGTGTCGTTGGCACTTGACTTAGTACTCTGTTAATTATTCTATTATCTTTCTTTTTCACTTGCTATTGTTCTCAAATTTCCTATACCAATTCCTTTATGTAATTATTTCTGGTGCTAGGCAAACTGAACACCATGTAACGAATTATTCTTTATTTCTTTCATTATATAGATTTTAAGCCTCCATCGAAAGGAAAGAAGAACATTTTCATCCCAACAGGAGTAACAGCTTTGGCAATTTTTCTCATTCTCATTATTCTCATATTTTCATGTTGGAAAGGCTATATAGGAGGCAGGATCTCAAGGGAACAAGGTGAGCAAATAGACCTTTCTTAGTATTTAAGCAATAATGTAAATTTTGAATTGTCGTATTTAATTTTATGGATAGTCTTACAGTAGTAATGCATCAGATGACAACTATGGAAGTTACTCTCAAATTTAGGATAAATAATTTTCTCGTGGTGATGTGACCATGGCCAAGAAATAGATCAAAGAAAAACTAGAACGTAATCTCTTGTGAGGGTGCATAGATGGACATGTGAAACTCATATTTACTGTATAGAGAAAAAGAGAGATGACGAAATGCTTAGCAATATAGCTTACAGTGAATTCCACATCTAAAAATTGCTCCTTTCCAGAACTAAGGGGATTAGATTTGCGGACTGGCTTTTTTACTTTTAGACAAATCAAAGCCGCTACAAACAACTTTGATGCTGCAAATAAAATTGGGGAAGGTGGTTTTGGATCTGTCTACAAGGTATGTAGCAATATGAACTTCCAACTTTTCCCTCTTATACTTTGTCTATACCTTCGCGCTTATATTGTTCTAACATTTCTATATGCGTGCATGTGTGACTATAATGCTTCATTTGCAGGGTATACTCTTCGATGGTAGTGTAATTGCTGTCAAGCAGCTGTCTTCCAAATCAAAGCAAGGGAACCGTGAATTCGTGACTGAAATAGGCATGATTTCTGGTTTACAGCATCCAAATCTAGTAAAATTGTATGGATGTTGCATTGAGGGAAGCCAGTTACTGCTGGTGTATGAATACATGGAGAACAATAGCCTTGCCCGCGCTTTATTTGGTAACTGAATTTTGTACCTGCATTAGCATTCTTTATTTCAATAAATTAAAATCTAGTCTAATATACAAATTCAGTATTTATAATCTGATGCACACGCTTAATGGTATCTTATTATCAAGTACAGGACCAGAGGAATGGCAAGTAAAAATGGACTGGCCAACTAGACAAAGAATTTGTATCGGTATAGCAAGAGGCTTGGCTTTTCTGCATGAAGAATCCACATTGAAAATTGTTCATAGAGACATAAAAACCAATAACATTCTTCTTGATAAAGACCTCAATCCAAAGATTTCCGATTTTGGTTTAGCCAAACTAGATGAAGATGATAACACCCACATCAGCACTAGAGTTGCTGGGACTATGTGAGTTTTTTCCTCTTTCTTCTTTCTAATCTCTTCATTCTTTTAGTTGATCAATAAAAAAATTATTTATTATAATATTTACTTTATTTTACCTATAAGTAAACTTTTTAGACAAACTTGAATAAAATGAAAGCAGTTTAAAGTCTCTGGGAATATTTAGTATCATTTCATTTTCTACAATAATTATAATAATTCAGAACATCGACATGTAATATATGAAGTTTGAACTTTCTTATGAGAAATAGGAGTGAAAGCTTGTGCTAATATGCAATTGATCATTTTCATTTTGCAGTGGGTATATGGCTCCTGAATATGCAATGTGGGGTTACTTAACCTACAAAGCAGACGTGTACAGTTTTGGCGTGGTTGCACTAGAAATTGTTGCTGGAAAGAACAACATGAAATATCGTCCCAGTGAAAATTTCTTTTGCCTTCTTGATTGGGTAAGAAATTTGTATTTTCTCCACATCAGATAATGGAGTTTTGTCTCAATAACCTGTTTTTAGTTCTTATGTCCATGAAACAAGGTCTTACGCAATGACCTTTTGTCTCAGGCTATGGTTTTGCAGAACGAAGGAAGGTTGATGGAGATCGTGGATCCAAGGTTGGGTTCGAATTTCATTATGGACGAGGCAGAACGAATGATCAAAGTTGCTCTATTGTGCACCAATTTATCTCCGGCCCTAAGGCCTCCAATGTCCACAGTTTGTGGCATGCTTGAAGGACATATAAATGTAGAGGAATTTAAGATAGATCCAAGCATCTATGAAGATGAATTGAAGCTTCAATCACTCAGAGAGAAGTTTGAAGATTTGAAACCTAATTCAAGGGAAACTCAGACCCTTTCTCATCCTTCTGATGCACGAGAAATTGGCTCGTCGTCTACGTCTTCCAGAGATCTCTATCCAGTCAACCGTAAATCTCTGTAATGATATAAACGGTACATAGGATAGCAGAAGCAGCAAATGTCGTACTCTTGAAAGTTGCCAGCAAATATTTCTTTGTGTCATACAGTATATGTCATATTTTTACAGCTTGTTTAGTAAGGTGAAATGCAAAATAATTGACTGAAATTAAAGAAAAAATTTGTCGATTTCTATGTATACACATGCACTTATTGTTCTTTTTCTTTGCTCAAAACTATTCCGACTGCATCTAAGTTAGGTATCTTTTTATGCTTTTTATGATCATATGCCACAAACGTTTTCACCTTTAGCCCCTGTTTGGTTTAATTAAAAAAGTTGATAAAAATTTTAAATTAAAATCAATAATTAATTTTAATCACACATTTCATGATACCCACAATTTTAATCAATTTTTCAAGCATACTCCCATCAATTTTATCAAATTTTACTAAAAATCTGATTTTTAGCTAAACTAAACAAGGACTAAACATTGTGATAGAATTCATGAATTCAGATGGTTAGTGAACACGCTACATGAAATCGTGTGTTGCAGGTTGTACAAGGCTATTCAGCACCCTACGACCTACGTGCTAATTATGTATTAGTTCTATTAATTTATTTGTGTATAGCCAAATTAAGCCCCTATTTGGTAGGTAGGGATATTTTAATTTAAATCAAAATCAATAATTAATTTTAACCACATATTTCATGGAATTTACAACTTTTTAATTACATATTTTATCAACTTTTATCAAAATTTATTAAAAAATTAATTTTAATCCCTACCAAACAATGGCTAACTTTTGTGTAACAGACTAAGAAACCAATTTGTTTGTGTTGTTTTTATATTTGAACTAGTCAAAAATTGCCAAACATAAAGGAAAAAGTTGAAGTTTCGATCCTTCTTCAAACTATTTGCTTTCAGATGGCCTTTTTCCTTCCAACCCTTGACCATTTGTCATTTGATCGTATTCTATTCAATCACCAATTGTCCATACCAAACACCAAAATCAATGTATACGAGGTATAAAGTGCCAGTTATTCTTCCTGGGTCCGCTATTATTATTCTTCACTAATTTTTGAAGTTCTTAGTTTGTCTTTAGCTTTCAAAAAAGAATAAATAAACTCTTGACCGTTCAAGTTTCCATTTTGTTATCACACGACTTTCTTAGAAATATGTTTGATTTCCAATTACCCATTGTCATTTTTTGCTATTTTGCTCAATCGCCAATTGTCATTTTATGTTATTATTATGTTCAATCACCAATTGTTCATGTTGAACACCAAAAGTCAATGTATACGAGGTGTAGACTACTTATTTTTCTTAGTGGGGTCCGCTATTATTGTTCTAATTCTTAGTCAGTCTCTAACTTTCAAAAAAGAATAAATGTATTCTCAACCTTCCAATATAAAAACACGTTCCCAGTTTTCATTAAACTATCTCACGACTTTCTTAGAAATATTAAATGTCTAATTTTCAATCACCGATTGTCATTTTGTCTTAATTGATCCATCACCAATTGTCTACACTGAACACCATAGTCAATGTATACGAGGCATAAAGTACTTATTTTTCTTCGTGGGACCCGCTATTATTGTTTTAATTGTTGAAGCCATTTTCAACCCTGTACCAAAATTTAAGATAATTTTTGCATCATTCTGCATCAAATTTTATACCAAACTGAAAATCATCTCAAATCCATTACATCAAAATATATATCAAATAAACAATGTTTAATCATTTTCTTCATTTTTTTATTCTTCAAATTTTTAGTATTTATTTATTTTACAACTGCATAAATTACTAAATAAATAATTAAGTTAAATTAACGAAAATATTAAATTCACTTGTTTTATGTAACATTTTCCTTAAATAATTGTAGAATGACATGCGTTTGGTTGTAGTGACATTTTCGTCTTAACTTTAACTAATCGTTTTTGTTATATATTAAAACTTCTTAAGTGCTTTTATTTTAATTCATTTCTTAAATTATTATTGATTACATAATTAGAAATTATTACAAATGCACATAATAACAATAACAATAACAATAAGAAGAAGAAGAATAGAAAATAAATATATAACAAAAATGGACTCAAATACTCTTAATAATTTATTTATTTATTATTATTATTATAATTATTATTTTTTTGCAAAGTGAAAGAGAAGGGTAACATGATATTTACCATTTTGGTGCAATAGGTTGGAGGAGATTTGCATCAAATATTTGGTACAATTTGGTGAATTATGGTGCAATGGTGCAAGGTTAAAGATGCCATTAGCCCCTCTTTAACTTTCAAATAAAAAATAAAAATAAATGAATTCTCAACATTTTAATATAGAAACATGACCAAATTTCGTTAATTATTACACAACTTTCTTAGATCTATAACTCTTTATCAGTATACACAAACCAACTGAGATGGGAAACAAAAATTAATTTCAAAAACTTGGACACATAAGCTCTAACTTCTATGTGAAAATTTGATAGAGATTTGAACGGTTTCGTCATAAGGTTTCATTTGTGCAGTGATCAATTCAATCTTTTTCAAAATCTTAGGACTGAATTGATACTCACATAATAAGCTGGGGACACATTGTAATTCTTCCATTCAAAATTCAGACAAAACTTTTCTTTCGATTACAGTCAAGGAAAATGTTATATGTACATTATAGTGTACATTATGGTTAACAACCATAATGTCCCTTTGAACAAAACAATGTTGTTAAGTCCCAACCTCCGACTCCGTAATAGTAAAATAAAAATTAAACAAAAACTCAAACTTTCAATCTTTTTCAATATGATACAAACACAGTGCAATGCAGAATTCCTAAGTTTTTCTTTTTCATGGACACCAACAGCACAGTTTTTTAGAAAATGCACTGATGTCCACTCTTTGCAACTTAGTCCAAGCACTGGGCCGTGGCTTTGACGTAACCTCTGACATCATGCCGCTGCACTGTAACGTTTGGTGCATATTAATGAAGAGTATACAAAGAAACTTGAGTTGTCTGAATCTTATGTGATTCCTAATGTTTCTGTTGATATTGAGTGCTCCAAAGGCCAAATTTCCAATGACATCACCCCAATTTGGAGTTTCCACCAGGTCAGTTTCTATGTTAAGTTTTGGTCCTTTTCTTATAATTTTTTCGCTCAATAGCTGATTTTTTTAATCGGGGTTCTTTTCTTAGTTTGTTATTAGTTTTGATTTTGGTGGTGGGTTTTGTTGATTGTTCTTGGTTGGATATGGAATCATGGACATGTTTTGGTGGTTAAATTACTGTTTTTTGGCTATTAGGATTCTGTAAAACTCATGATTCTTTTTTGGAGGTGGGTAGGTTACTTTGAGTCTAGCGAAGGAACAGACTTTTTGATAAGCCAATGTTTCCTACTTATTTAATCTGATTAGAATTCAGGAACTCATTTAATGAATTTTCTTTCCAAGCCAAAGCAAATATCTGAAACTAGATTCACATTGATATTATGTGGACGATGTTATGCTTTAAGTCCAGCAAGGTTTGTTTTTTATGCCTAAACTGTTGTGGTCTAAAAGGTTTAAACCTTGGGTTTGGGAGGAAGAGACGAACCTTTCTTTCTGAAAGCAGCCTCTGCCAAATCTTCCTACATTCTTCTGAAAGTGGTCATCAAAGCAGTGCAAAAATTTTCAATTTTGTGCTAATAAAACCAAAGTAGGAATGTAGGAGGGCAGGGTTGGGGTTGGGGATGACATAAATCTTCCATTGAGTAAGGGTTTTAGAACATCATGGATTTTTTCAGTTCCTTACTTGCATTTGTGTTAATGGTACTCTCAATTCAAATGAGAAATGTTGGTTCAGTATTTATTTAGCTTTTTGATGATAATTTGACAAGAGTCAATTTTAATGCTTTTCTCATAATTGAAACTGAAAATTCTAAATATTTAGTTTAAGTTCTTTACATTTATAAGCTAACCATACTGCTGATCCTAACTCCCTTATCCCGTGGCTCAAAAATCTACCATCTGGTTCCTCACCCGCTTCATCGGAGCTGCTACACCATCTCTACAACCCTGGGGGTTCTATAAGTGCTCCAGTCACTCCACCATTGAGCTCGCCTACTGCCCGCACTCCTAGAATGGCAAGTAACTGGGATAACCCAACAGCTGGTTCAGCATGGGCTGGGATGAATCAAGATGGCTTTCTGGTGTTCAAATTCCCCAGGACGGGCCTTCATCTCCCACATTCAGCCTTGTCCCACCAAATCCATTTGGGTTCAAGGAGCCATTGTCACGTGGGGAGTCTCGTATGTGGACCCCGGGGCAGAGTGGAACATGCTCTCCTGCTGTGGCTGCAGGTTTTGATCAAACGGCTGATGTTCCGACGTCAGATGCAATTTCAGCCGAGTTTGCCTTTGGCAGCAACACCAAAGGACTAGTGAAACCATGGGAAGGAGAGAGAATCCACGATGATTGTGTTCCAGATGATCTTGAGCTTACTCTTGGGAACTCTACGACCAGGTAAATTGGTTGATCTTTCTAATTGTTTCGAAAGGAGATAATCTTTTATTTCTAACACATAATTTGTTTTGGTGCTTTGCAGATAAAAGAGGTCCAAGTGTTCAGTAATATGGATGCCTCTTTGCAATCTTCAATTACCTACCTCTTGTGTAGACCTCTCTGAATATAGTAGTATTCTCGTCCATTGAGATACAGAGGAGGAGTCTTTATTTTTTCCCCCACATAAGAAGAAACAATAGATTGGAATATAAATCGCCAGTGCTTTTTATTTCTTTTTGCAGATTTCCATGGTATATTTTTGCTTTGGATTCTTTTTAAATGTTGCACTGTTTCTAATACCTTTTTACAGGTGTGGTTATTTTTTTTGGGTATCGGAATCTATGAAAAAGTGACTATTTTTGTCTAGTGTTCTTTCTTTCTGCACTGCACTACATATGAAGTGCATTTAGTAATTAATATCATGTTAATTTTTATTTATATAGAATCGCAAGTTGATGAAGAAATTATTTGAAGGATATTATATATACCTATCGATGAAGATCATGATCTAGATGAGTTATTTAAATATTATGTCATCCTCGTCACTGCATTTCATTTCACTCCCACCAGCTAATTATTTTTCTCAATTGTTTTTTGGTCCAAATACCAGTCATATATTGATTCGAAGATACATTATATGACATCTGCGACTGACAGTCAGATTGACAAATTGCATGTTTAACGTAACAACTGGAACTCCAAATACCAGTAAATTTGACTAACGTAACTTGCAGCTCGATGTGAACACGGATAATAGAGGCGTGACGAGAGGAAAAACCCGGCAAATTCCATGTTTAACGTTACAACTGGAACTCCATGTACCGTGGGAGCTTCATACTTTTCCATTTCGTCTTATCTCGAACGTTTTCAGCTCTAGTAAAATTTGTTCACCAACGAACACTACATAGACATTTTCGTATATTCAGATAAAATATTAAACTTAACTCTTGTTCGACAATTATTATTTTCAAATTCTTTTTTCTATCTATTTATTTTTAATAATACATTCATACAATAAAATATTTTGCACATAAATTCAAAAAAAATTCCTATTTTTTAACCTTATATTCTATTTAAAATTACTATTCAAAACTTTATATTTTCCAAATAATGGTCGTCAAACAGAGGTTTAATATGAAAATGAGTCATTATGTTAATTAAATGATATTCTCAAATTAGAAATAGATAATTAATCAGCGTCGGAGTCTTCAAGAGAAGTTAGATTGCGCGTAAACTTGGTTCTTAAGTATTGCATTAGATCACCGACCAACCTGAAAATTCATATATCTAATTAAAATAGTGAAAAACATTATTTTCATAAGATGGCGACTTTATTATATATTAAAGAAAATATATAATAGTATTATTGAATGAGAAACATGTGAAAATGATATTTTCGAAAAACACATATATACATATAGAAACAAAATAAATATCGAGTGAGCAAATTAAATGTCGCTGATTAAATGCATAACAGTTATGGAACCTGGCCATTCTTTATTTCGGTATGAATAAAGTTATTTGCATTTGCTCACTACTATCGTCGTCTTATGTTGTAAAATAAACAGGATATCGGAATTACTCTGATATCACTTGTTGTGAAACTAATCACGGGATTGAGATGTTGAAGTTATATGACAAATAATAATGAAGTATATGATCAAGTAAAAGAATAAAGAAGACAAGAATATGACAGATGAATTAAGAGATTTTATTAACTCAAGAATAATGGAGAAGAGAGAAAATTACAATGGATCCTATAATTCTAGTAATCTATTTTCTCACACCTTATAAAAACGTTATCAAAAAAAAAAAAAAAAAATCGCTTGCACGGGCGGGGACACCTCCGGAGACATCATCGTGCCTCCATCCAAGTGGATGGAGGCATGGTGCTTGAATGGAGGCAAACCATGCCTCCATTACTTGGATGGAGGCATGGTGCCACACTCTCCAAGTGTGGACGGAGGCATCTCATGTCTCCGTCCAAGTGGATGGAGGCATGAGGTGCCTCCATTACTTGGACAGAGGCATGGTGCCTAGGCACCATGCCTCCATCTAAGGCACCATGCCTCCGTCCACGAGAATCAGGTTCTTCTTCACTCGATAAAAGGACTATCCGCAGAGAGAGATAGACGATGCACGGATTTCACAAGAAAAGCTAACACAGGAGATTAATGTGAAGAGAGAGAAAGGTCAAAAATATTTAAAATTCTTGGAAAATAGATCACAAGATATCATTCAAAATACTCAAAAAAAGAAAAATCTTTCTTGCTGATCTACATTTAATGACATACTTTAAAAACAATTCTAAATACCCATTTTTCAGTGAAAACGGAAAAAAAGACCTGAAATTTATTTGCTTTATTCTACTGGCTTCAACACAGTTAATCAGTTGCAACTGAACTTAGCCATGCAAAAAACCAACAAAACATCCTATTAAAGCTTTCAGTAGCAAGATAATTGAAGATTAAATTTAAAAACACTTTCTGGCATATTATTATGTAATGAATCAAGCAGTACTGTCCCCTACGCATTTAGATGAAAACAAAATTCAAGCAAGAAAATTTTAACCGAAAAACATTTTCTGTCCTATTACTCTTCTGGCATTGCCTGAAACAGAACGCAAGACACCTATACAGGAAACATATGACTGTCTAGAAATGAACAAGAGACAAGCTTTAACTGAAAAGAAAACAGTATTCTGTAAAGTTAACAAATATTTGACACTGAAATTGAATGCAGAGCTATGCTCGCTAATTTAAAGCTTAGGGTACCAACAAAAACAAAACCTAAATCAGATGGCAAGTGCCCAAATAATACACAACTTTTCCACTTATTGGCTAGAATAAATATATGTAAATTTTAGAAAAATTCATTTGTAAACATGAAAGATATTATTGATGTAAAAAAAAAAAATTTGTCAGGATCGAGCAATGCGGTTTGCAGGCTTTTAGTTGGTTAAGAGAAAAGGAAAAAACGTTATCAAAAAAAAATCGCTTGCACGGGCGGGGACACCTCCGGAGACATCATCGTGCCTCCACCCAAGTGGATGGAGGCATGGTGCTTGAATGGAGGCAAACCATGCCTCCATTACTTGGATGGAGGCAGGAACCATGCCTCCATCCACACTCTCCAAGTGTGGACGGAGGCATGGCACCATGCCTCCGTCCACGAGAATTAGGTTCTTCTTCACTCGATAAAAGGACTATCCCCAGAGAGAGATAGACGATGCACAGATTTCACAAGAAAAGCTAACACATGAGATTAATGTGAGAGAGAGAAAGGTCAAAAATATTTAAAATTCTTGGAAAATAGATCACAAGATATCATTCAAAATACTCAAAAAAAGAAAAATCTTTCTTGCTGATCTGCATTTAATGATATACTTTAAAAACAATTCTAAATACCCATTTTTCAGTGAAACCTGAAACGAGAAAAGTATCTGACTTTAACCAAAAGAGCTCAAAAAACACATAATTGATAATTGATGAAAAAACTCATATACCGATACGAAAATTCAAAGTTTCAGATTACCTTTATTTCTTCACCACAGAAATCAAAAACACAATGATCAATTTAAAAAAAATCCAAGGTAGTTTCGCCCAAAACCCCGCCATTTCCGCATCAAGCAAAGCCATATTATAAAAAATTTCAATACCATGTAGCCTACAATAATCAATTTTATTCTTTATAGACTTCAACAAGTAATGATCCCCCACAGGATTCTCACATGGCTTCGGGGATGACCCAGTAACTAACAACACTCTGGGCTTATTAGGAGCAATAAAATTCGGGAAATTTGGGTTGTTTTTCAACCACTCACCTCTTTGCTGATCCCAATCTGAAATCTTTGGACCGAGGCTGTACGGCTGTGAAGGATCACTCTTAAATTCTTCAATCCCATCATCTTCGTCCTTCAAGATCTTTCTTATATCAAATTCTGCATAATTGTTACTCCCATTTTCTCTACTATCACTTGCCGTACTGGATTTTTGAATAGTCTCCGCCTCTTCCAGCACGCAGCGAGGTTCCGACCGGCGGCGGATGTAAGAAAACGTTTCCCGGATCTTGTCAAGGTCCTTTTCCAGCATGCCAAATTTTCAGGCGCCCAGATTTCCGCGCAAAACAATTACTGTAAGGAAAAGGCAAAGAAGTGTAAGCGTCCCATTGCGTATAAGCCTCTAAAATTGCTGCACACGGCGGGGGATGAGGACCCGATCTAGCATAATGGGCTTCTAGCTAAAAACCGGATTCGTGGTGGCGAATATATAGCTGGATATCAAGAATTCTTTTCAAGGGATTAAAAGGAACAATTAATCTAAGAATATAATTGTGTATTTACTTGCATCCATAACAATGAGAAATATTTGAGGGATTACTGAAGGAAAATGTAATCTGGGTCAAGTTATCAAAATGAGATGGGGTTTCTATACAAAAGGGAAAATTTTATGTCGGTGGAGAGTTTAGATGGTAGATTCGAAAATTTTCTATACAATAATTCTCTAATTATTGATTGGTCGAATTTCCTACGATTTCTTGGCGGTAGTATTGCTACAGACTGAAATCTGGAGGAGAAGACGGTGATTGAAAATGGTAAGCAGACAAAATGGGCAGAAGTGGTGTCAAGTAGTAGGAAAAGACGGTTAACAAAACTGCGTCGTGTTGGTTGACGATTCAAATTCTTGACATCTGGCATGAACAGTGCCTCCCCAACTGGCTCTTTTATTTTGTTAAGGATATACACGAGCCGACACGGGCAAAACTGACTTTCTCGTGATGGGATGGGGCATACTACAGGTGGGATGAAGACAAAAATGTCAGTGGAAAATTTACCTTATTTGCACTCTTCAATTGTGATGGCTCCTAGCTTTATTTTATTGAAAGATATTCTAAAGTCTTATTTCGAGGAATTTCTTCTTAATAGCAAGTTGTGTAAAGGCAGCTAAGCTACAACAATTTGTAGCAGCGTAGCTGCCTGCTTTAAATTTTAATTTTTTTTATATATACTAGCCGACACGAGCCAAAATAAAATTAAAAGCTAGGAAGACGCCACTGGAGTTTTCTCGGGATGGGATGGGGCATATTAAAGGTGGGATGAAGACAAAAATGTCAGTGAAAACTTTACCTTATTCACACATTTCAATTCTGATGGCTCTTAACTTTATTTTATTTTAATTTATTGAAAGATATTCTAAAGTGCCGTCCCTATTTACATGTGCAACCTCGTTCATTAAGGGTCTGTCTGGCTGTAATTTGAAGCCAATTTTCATTAAAAATTATACCGTTGCAAAGCATGGACAGCTGCATTCTTTGATTCTTTATCTCTATGGTGGGACCCAAGAGATGAAAATAATGGCTAGAAAATCAATGGATTCAATGCAAAACCGCTCTCCAGCCTAAATATAGAATACAATTAAGGCTAATTCTTTCGACTTGATAACTTGGGCTCCATTAATCCAAATTATATTTTTCTCGAGCCAAAAATGCATGATTAATTACATTCTATCCAACAAGCCTAATATTCATACACTTATCATACTTGGTCAAAATCTAAATATATATGACCCAAATAAAAATTGAAATTGCTATATATCATTCTAATTCCTAACGTTTCAAAACATTAAAATATATCATACAAAATTAAATTCTATTCTATAAAAATTTTCGGGGCATCTGATAATGACAATTAATCTACCGGTATTTTTAGGCAGGGGCGGAGGCAGGGGGGGTCCTGGGGGGGTCCTGGACCCCCCCAATTTTTTGAATTTTTTTTTTTTTTTTTTTTGTATTTATTTTTTTGTCCTCACCATTTTGATATTCATTGATATTCCATGTTCATTTCCTTGCTACCAATGACCCAATGTATCTATAATAAACTAAAGAATGAAATTGTGTTACACTCTAATGTTTTTTGGTTTACTGTCTCACAGGATTTAAACATTCACAAATTGCAAAATGACATTGCTAAAGCATTGAATCTAGATTTTTCGGCTGAAGGTCATGAGCACAAGAGAGCAGCCAAATTGGGCAAGGCATTCAAGAGAATAAAGAGATCTGTATTCATGTTCGATGATGTGTGGACTTCATTTTCTTCACATAAGATTGGAATTTCTCCTTTTCTTGCTATATATGGATTTAAGATGATAGTAATTAGTCTATCACTAGAGGTGTGTCGCAAAATGGAATGCCAAAAGTATCTAAAAAAAAATTTTTCGGGGGCGCTGCCCCCGAACCCCTGTGAGCCTCCCGCCCCTTCAACTCTAGGACCCCCCTACTTCAACAAGCTGGCTCCGCCCCTGTTTTTAGGTTCACTGGTTCAGAAGATGAAGAAGCATTAAACAAGAGATTAGTGCTGATGAAATGGACGTGATAATGAAAAACTATTTATTCGAATATTCAGATTAGGAGGCGAGAGGCCAATGTTGACTGTCTATTCCCAAGTTCCATTGAGGTTCTTCTCGGCCCCGTTTGGGCCACCTTATTATATTATTAAAATAAAAAATATGACCGTTATCTATCACATTAATATTTAAATTCAAATTTTCTATCTCTTGTGTGGCCCCAATAACGATTATATTTTTCATTCTCATTCTATAATAATTTGGCTCGAACATGGGCCTACTATGTAAGTTAATGCAATACGCAAAGGTAAAGTAGTCATGTTTATCTTTTGCTAGGGAGGAAATAAATATTTATAAATGTCGTGTCCCACCTTGTTTAGCTTCTCATCAAATGCTAAAATCATCGTTAACCGAAGTTCTAATCTCTTCTCTCTCGTATATATACATGTGCTTGTTTCGGCCTGATGAATATTAAATTAAACTGAGGCGTAAAGATGTCTAAAGCTTTTCTCATTTTTATGTTCACCTTGACGATATTACTATTCTTCCAAGCAACAATTATTTTAGCACAGAGTGGATATCTCCCTGAGGAGGAAAGTAAGGATCGTTTCTTTTATGTAAATCATTTCTTTCTTTTCCATTCACGCGTGTAGTTAGAGTCTCCACACTTATTAGGCTTCCATTAAACTTCAGGTTATCTCTAAAAGTTCACTTTGATCAACATGAATCCGATCACATTTCTATTTTAGAATAGAGTTTTTATTTTTGCAGAGAATGCTCTTCGTGAAATAGCTGATCAGTTGGGCAAAAAGGACTGGGACTTTAACCTGAATCCTTGTCATAAACTGGAAAGACCCGATATGCCATCGTACAACGATTCCATCATCTGCAATTGTACTTCCGCTGGTGGTGTATGCCACGTAGAATCGATGTAGGTTTTCTTGCCGAAAAGCTTATCATCTTTTTCATTAGTTTGAAACTGATTTAGAAATAGCCATTTGTGCTATTGAATTGCAAGTAATCAGCAATCACAGATAATATATTCTGCTTCTATTGATCTTCAAGCAGCAAAATATGGGGTTTTCAGTATCTGATTTTGAGACATGGAATACCATAATGGTTGGTTATCTGTTTGTCAATTCTTAAAAAGGTATTTTAAGTGGGAATTATTGTACTTTTTTCATGCTTAAACCTCAATAGAACTTATGGTGCCTAGTAATCATACTTGACCAGCTTTATAGTCTATTTTATATGAATAAATTCTATCTACCACCATTCTATCTACCACCAGTATTGTTAGAATACCAGTTTAAATGTTACCATGTAATGGGTTCAATGAAAGATAGAATCATGTGACTCATTTAATGACACTTTGTGCCACCAAAACTGGTATTGTAATACCAGCGGTGCTAAATAACATTACTTATTTTATATTGCTAGTCTCTATCTTCCTCATTTTTTAACCTGGATTTGCTCTTAACATATGTATAGGAATTTCTGCAATAAACTGTCTTAGTGATATAACCATAAGTTCTTTTTCTTCATTCAGTCAAGCATACAACTTTATTTTTCACCACGTTAATGTTTCAATTTACTTCTTTGATAGATAAGTTCAAGTTGAAAATGAAATCACATAACGTTTGTAGTGTTTTCTAGATGAAGTCAAGCTACTCTTGTTTGGTACCAATTAAAATCCAAATTTTAATTTAAGAGCTTGTTTGGTAACACTAAAAATTCAATTAAAATTGAAAATATAGCCGTTATTAGGTCCTACCCGTCTAATAAAAGTCAACAATAACGGCTAGTTTTTCAATTTTAATCCGATTTTAATCTCTACCAAACACACTCTAAGTCAAATTCAACAATTAATTTTAATCACATATTCATTAGACTTACAACTTTTCAATCACATATTTCATCAATTTTTATCAAAATCTACAAAAAATCTGATTTTAATTCTTACCAAACAAGGACTTATATATCGGTTTACTTTGGAAATCGCTTCAAAATGATTTTTTCGCTTTGTTTCTTTCACCTTTCTAGAAACTTAATTCTCGCATTTAATTTAAAGTATGCTAAAGATGGCCTTCTTTTCCCCCCCCAAACAGATCTCTGGAAGGACAGGATTTAGCAGGAGTCCTTCCACCCTCACTGGCAAAGTTACCCTACCTCAAGTCAATGTAGCAAGATATTCCAAGTTTATTTTCAATTTATTAAATCTACTCAGCTTTTTGCTTCAAAGGATGAGACAATTTATTGGCTACATTGATCTCACTCTGAATCTATTGGCTGCAGTGATTTTGCTCGCAACTACCTCAGGGGTACAATACCCAAGGAATGGGAAGAAACCAAATTGGAGTCCATGTGAGCTTTGCCTGTAGTTTTTAATTGAGTCTTGGCACTGATGTAATGTCTACATCCTTAGTTATATTGAAGAAGTATATGTGATGTAGGTCTCTTATCGTGAACCGCTTATCTGGACCCATACCGAAATACTTGGGAAACATTACTACCCTTGTACGCGTGTGAGTTCCTATCTAGCTATCTCCCCCTCTATATATCAACTGATCCATAGATCTCTCTCTCTCCACATATGGTCACTCCCACATAAACAAGCAAACAACATGAATGTTCTGTTTGATAGTGGATATATTTTCTCGGAATTCTAATTGTAATTTTGAAAATCTATTCAACTTTCAGGAACCTGCAGAGTAACAGATTTAACGGGACCGTTCCAGCAGAACTAGGGAAGCTGGTCAATTTAAAGAATCTGTAAGACCTTTTCGATCATCCAGATTTTAACATATTAACTGATTGAACTAGTTGAATTTATATAGGGTAGATTACAGAAACGAGGTTCAAAGGTGTTGGTGGGATCAGTTTTAAGTTCATGATTAGACAAACTAGATGACAAATATCGCTTTCCTTAAGAAGTTATTTGTTTCCACCGATCTGTGATGCACATGGGCCGGAATGCAAATACGTCTATAGGACATAATGAAGCCTTTTAGTGTTGTCTGAGCTTTCTCACGAAGACAACCTGAACACCGAAAAATTTGAAGTCCACTCGAAATGTCTACTTTATATCTGCAGTACGATAAATACGAACAATATTTAAGAAGATATGAATGCACTAAAATTGGTATTTTGGATGCAAGAAATTGTAGAAAATGGTAAGAGTGAAAACGGATTACAATTTCATGTATCTTGATTATAAAGAAAAAAACCATCCAGTCTACTTATAGAATTGAATTACATATCTTCCCAAGAGTTACAACACATCAAGATAGTTATTAGGGTTTGAATTAAATCAATACAAACCGAAAAAATTGAATTCTAATAATCAAACATCAGTTAGGGACGAAAAGAGGCAATTGTTGTCGCTTGGCAGTGCGTCTTGAAGTATTTCCTTCCTTGATTTAATCTACCAATGTCTAAATGACGTTCTTTTGAAAATTACTCCAACAATCCTCTACAATTTTCAAAATGAGTGATAATTTTAAAATCTATCATATAGACTTCACAAACTTTATGCATAGACGAAGGTGCTTTTGGACTTCAACCTTCACGTAGTGAAGTTGATGCATATTAACCAATGTGATGTGGTAGACAAGTTTTGAACCAACAACCGTAAGTGGCTAAGCGAAAAACTTCATATGCAAGTTTTATATCCTCGTGTGTTCATATAAATCAACATGTGAATACGCCACGTGTCCCGTATCCTTAATTTTCAAGAATATCTTAAGTAGCTAGTCAAGCCACTTTGGAAATAAACCATCACCGACACTCATATACATAGACTTATTGTTGCGAAACGAAGATGATATCGGATTAATCCAATACCAAATTATTGGAGAAAATAAGATATTATAGCCACAATATGAAGTAATTGATCACAAGAACATAATAACAAAATAATTTACAGAAAATAGAGATTTTATTATAATATAGAGAAAAAAATACAAAGATTTGTGTTTATAATATTTCTAACTTCTTCTAAATCATAATGAAGAACTAACTATATGTATGGAATAAATAGGGGACGTCCAAACCCTAATAGTAAAGTTGTAGTTCTAGTAGAATATAAAAATGAGTCCAAAATGGAGTAGAGGAGGAAAAATCGTACAGGGCGAAACAAACTAGGTGGCGCTGCGCCATGGCACCCACTTTCAGATTCTTTACTTCAAAAACTTGATTTTCTTTATCTCAATATCCTCTTCAAGTCCTACACAAATTTCAACTCTCAATTGGGCTTCCAAGTAGGATTTCAACTAGAATTCTCCAAATAAACTTGAATAAGATTCCACAATAACATTCCAAATAATTTCTTTTTTAATATATATTCGCTATAAAGTGTAAACCGCAAGTGTATGGGTCGTGTTCAAATAATAAAGTGAACTTTTTGAGTTCAGGTTGTCGATCCCTCGAGGAATTTTAACTTTCGATTACACAACTTTAATCAATTTAATTCTAACAATAAAAAAAAAAACACAATGAAGATTTTGATTTTGAAAAGAAGTAAGATTAACTAAAATTCTACAAAATAAGATAACATAAAAATCTTGAGAATTTCGGAGGAAAACGTGGTTGAGATTCATGGTTTCAATTAGCCATCGCCTAATTAATTTCTCCACAAGTCAATTAATAAATTACTCATTTACTATGTTAGACCTGATTTTTCAATTTTAGTTAATTAGCTCTTTCGAGCGAAATTAATCATAATTGAATGGTTTAATCTACTATATTTATATGTCGATTAAAACCAAACAACCGTATTAATTTTTTGTGAAAATAGCTCAATGGGTCACCTAAGATTAGGAGTATCTCTATCCCCTACACAAACCTATGCTTTCTACTATTTGGCCACATAAATAAAAATGCACAATCTTTTCATGAACGATCTACAACTCACTAAACACTATCATTCATTGGCTACATAAATGAAAATGCATGAAATACATAATAGATACACATGAAAATAAGTATTTTAACATTAAAAAGTAAATAGTGAAATTAATTAGGCCCTTGTTTGGTTTGGATTAAAATCCAATTAAAATTTCAAGACATAGTCAACAATTAATTAACCATACATTTCATGGGACCCACAACTTTTCAACTACACATTTCATCAACTTTTATTAAAATCTACTAAAAATCTAATTTTAATCTCTACCAAACAAGAGCTTAAACTAGGTTAAACTACAATCATAAATCTCATCACAAATATTTAGCCTATATTATACAATTGACAAAAAGGAGAATATTTATAACAATACATTACAAGTTTGGTAAAACAATAGAGAAAATGCAAGATTATAGAAAAAAATTCCCTTTTTAGATTGGATTTGTGAAGATGATAATAGCTAGCTCTTGATTCTCCCAAAATTCCTCCAATTCCTTGATTGATTATGCTTTGCGTGCTCTATGGTTGTCCCCAAAATCCCAAGACAAATCAAAAGAAAAATAAGAGAAAATGAAAGAAAGAAGAAAATGAAAAGGAAGAAAAGAGGAAGAAGACAAAATGGAAGAAGAAGAAGAAGAATGGAAGCTCGTTGCTGGTTTTTTAACTTTAAAAGCCTAGAAAAATTGTAGTCAAGTCCACAAGTTTTGGCAAGTGACAAAAGTGGTCCCCCAAGTTTTAAAAGTAGCGCCTCGACACCAATTCTCTGCTAAGACAATAGTTTAATTTTTTTCTTTTTGCACACAAGTCCTCTAGTAATTTTCACACAAGGTCCCTCAACTTTATTCTTCTACAATTCAGTCCTCAAATTTTGACTTTCATTTCAATTTTTCCCTCCATAAATTGCAACACAAGTCTTCCAACTTTTTGCCCTTATGCAATTTGGTCCTCAATTTCTCTTTTTTGCCTTATTCTCTTCACATTTGGTGTTCATGACATACAAAACTCAAAATTACACAATTGTGAGTCGATGTCCGCTCTTTTTATCAATAAAAGCATATTCAAGTATTAAATAAGTGTGCAAAAACATACTTATTAATGTGCACTTTAATTAGAATTCCTTATATACCTGGTAAGTTCTTTTATTTTCATACATTTCTTATAGCTCAGCTGGCTAGAACTTGTATATTCACATAAAAGGTCCAAGTTTCGAATCCCTTTCCCAACAATTTTATTGTGAAATATTTTTAATTCTACAATTTTTACCAAAATTAAATGGAATAAAGGAGGAGATTCGAACCCGTGACATTTTCGTAGGATATTGAACGCTCGATCATTGTGACACTCATGGAATTTGATATTAAATTTACCAGAATAGTATATGTTATATTTTAGCAGTTTTAATGCAATTGTAAAAATTTGAACTCGTGCTCTTCTTTTGAATTATACAAAACTTGGTCACAATATCATTTGGTAAATATTGTTAATTTTTTACAACAAAATTATATATGTTCAATTTGAACAAAATAATTGTTATATTTAAATTTTAGATCTTGTTTGATTTTATTTTTTTTTCAAAATATATTTTTCTCTCTTCTTTCAACTGCACATTTTTCAATAAAATAATATTAGATGCAAATTCAAAAAATTTTTTTATTTTTAACCACACATTCTTTATCAAATCACTATTCTAAAATGCATTTTTATTGACAACGGTTGACTATCAAACGGGGGGTGGCATCAAACGAGACTCTTAATATTTTATTGTTGACAACGGTTGACGATCCACGGTTGCCTGTGCTGACTCGAAATCCTGGGTCCGTTACTGCTTGTTGCCCACCTGCACTAGTTTGTGTTGCAAACTGGCTCAAGTTTTGGTCCATTCCTTCGTCTCTCGTTCTTGTCCCATCTTGATTCAGTGCTTCTTGAATTGTATTTCCTTGATTTAATCTACCAATGTCTAGACGACATTCTTATGAAAATTACTCCAACAAAAGGTTAGGGACAGTGGTAGTAATTTACCCATTTATGTACGTGTAACTTGTCTTCTTTGGTCTCTGCAGCATTCTAAGTGATAACAATCTCGCTGGTGAGTTGCCGACTGAATTAAATAATCTAAAAATGTTGACAGAACTGTAAGTATTTTACCACACATTTCTCAAAGTATAAAGTTTTTTAATCTGAAAAAGTGCAAACAGTTTTCTGTTATTTTAATGATAACATGTCTTTCGGGGGGCAATGCAGTAGGCTAAGCAGTAACAACTTCACTGGAAAATTACCTAATTTTTGGAGCTGGACAAACCTTGAGAAATTGTAAGTCCTTTCCTGAATGAGCATTTTCCAAAATGCAAAATTTATAGTTGCGACTTATTATTAATTTATTATCAACAGGGAGATACAAGGCAGTGGTTTTGAAGGACCCATACCTCCTAGTATTTCCATCTTAAAAAATTTAACTGAGCTGTGAGTTGAAACCTATACAGTCAAATTTCTGTTTGTCGATACTTCAGTAACAATATTATGTCCATTTACTAAACATTGATAGTGAAGATGACAACTGATGTGATGTGGTATCTCTGCAGAAGGATTAGTGACTTGAATGGAGGTGCTTCAGAGTTTCCACGGCTTCGAGACATGAAAAAGATGAGGTTTTTGTGAGTAAATTTCACTAAATCAATAAACAACTTAGAAGAGTTTGATAATTTCTTTTAGAACCATATTATATTATACATATGTTGAGTGCTTGCAGGATGTTAAGGAGCTGTAACATAACTGGAAACATTTCTAACGACCTTGCAGAAATTGCATCATTGGAGATTCTGTAAGTATTGATTCTAGTAGTAGTACCTCTTTTCTTCTTTTTACAACTGTACTCCACATCATACTTGTTTCAATATTCTTGTGACCAATTGCCAACTCTATGAGTTGCTTAAAAAGAATATATTCAGCAGTTCACAGTCCTGGACGCCCTCTAGTATTTTAGTTGTTTTCTTTTCACATTTAGAGAATTTAATTCTTCATAAGATTTTAAAGTTCAAGAGTTGTGTAACTTTTAACACAACCACAGTTCTTATTTCATCTTCTTTTATTCTAGAAATCATCATTTATTTGGGAGGCATTGGAACTTCCGTCTCTACTTGTTGAAGACAGTAACCAAAATCATGAATTCATTGTACTCCATGACACAAAACCCACTGCTTGTAAATATAATTTGTATGTGTGGTGGAGACTAGGCTATGGAAAAATATGGAGGATCTACAATGTGCATTTTCAGATTGTGAGGTTTCATACCGTGCAAGAGCTTGCCACATGAAGTTTTTCCCAAGACCAATATTTGGAAATCCTGTAATTTTGTTTGTTTTCCTGTGCTTCCATTGCTTTTGTGCCCATCTTTTTTTCTTTCTTTCTGGATATCATACAAAATTTACGTTCACTTTTCTGCGTTATGATAAGTATGCACTGCCATATTGTTCGTAAGCTGAGAAAATATGTGCTTGGTTATAAGATATGCTCCTGTGGTGTATTCACAGAGATCTGAGCTTTAACAAGTTAAAAGGAGAGGTTCCAAACCTTGAACGCCTACAACCTCTAAAGAAAATGTAAGTGAATTAGTATGATATTATTCAATTGATTTGTACGAAAGCTTTGGTCTGTCAATCACCTGTCATATATTGAAGCATGATAATGGAAGACTTTGTTCATGGTCAATTCCTAAATCCTGCTTTCTTTCTTTTTTCCAAAACAAGTAGTAAGGACCACTTTAACCAAACTTAAGGATGTCCAGTTCATATTCAATCCTTAGTATTCGAGCGTCATTCATATTCTGTATTTTTTAGTTTGTAATATAAATGTATAATTTTGATTGCGTTTGAATTTTGTGTTTTTGATTAGATATCTGACTCATAACTTCCTCAGTGGGCAAATTCCAAAGTGGATCATGAGCAGAAGTGAAGATTAGTAAGTTCACTTCCATGTTTCTTATTATTTAACGTATATAAAATTATCTCTGCGATTTAATAGTAGCATTGTCCGATGTCCTCAAATTCATACATAAATGGAATTTGCCCATTTCTCTCAGGACCTCTATTGACATCTTTATATCCAGACATACAATTGCCATCTTGTTCAAGCTCACCTTAAGATATGGGACTAGTCTCATAAGTTTGAAAACAATCTCATAATTTAGTTGCTACATATTGCTGGACTTCTATCACTTTTTCATTCATCGGTTCTTTTCTATCATTTATTTTAGAGGATTGATATAAGTTCTTAAAGAGATATTACATGCATTTGCAGCTTCATAGATCTTTCTTACAATAACTTCAATGAGACTTCTGCAACTTGCGGGGGAAATCAGTAAGCCCCAATTTTTCTTCACGTGCTTTCTTTCTGTATGCTTCTTCATAGCTTCAATTTGTGTTCTTCTTTTCTTTCAGCATGAGAAACTTGTTCGGAAGCTTTAGTGGAGAAAACAGTGTGTAAGTTTTTAAGTTGCTTTTGTAATTTAAACATAACTTTGTATATAATATTATTCATTCTGCCCCCTTGCCATATACAGAGAACAAAAGACGTGCTTCGATAGTTGTTCAAAGGGTAAGTACTTCATTTTACAAGCTAAGCCTTGATTGTTGACTTGAATCTCATCGTCCAAGCATTTCTATGTAGTATGCCATCAAGTTAGCAACGTTACTCAACTTGAAAACTAAAAGCAAAAGGAATGCAGTAGTAATTTTAGATATCGTATATAGTTACAGCACTTTTGTCATTTTACACTCCAAAGATTATAGCTTTAAGAACTTAAATCTGCTTTGGTTTTTCCCAGACTGGTATTCCTTTTATGTAAATTGTGGTGGAAGGGAAGCTACGATTGGCAAAATAAAATTTGAAGCTGATGACGAACCAGGAAGTGCAGCAAAATTTGTTTACTCAAAAGAGAACTGGGGAACTAGTAGTACAGGACACTTCTGGGACTGGAACAAAGCAAATGATGACTATACAACAAAAAACGTGTCTGTTCTTAAAATGAAGGACTCTGAACTCTATACAAATGCGCGTAAATCTCCTTTATCTCTCACTTATTACGGGCGTTGCTTAGCAAATGGAAACTACACCGTGACACTTCACTTTGCAGAGATAATTTTCAGAGATAACAACTCTTTCCAGAGTCTTGGAAGACGGATGTTTGACGTTTATATCCAGGTCAATAAACAGTTCTTTTTAGTGCCATTTACTGTTGCAATTTGACTCAACTTATTCAACTTAATACAGGACGAACAGAAATTGAAAGATTTTGATATTGAAAAGGAAGCGAAAGGTGTTGATAAAGTTGTGGAAATTCCCTTTAATGTGACGGTTAAGAATAAAACTCTGGATATCCGGTTTCAGTATTCTGGGAAAGGATCAACAGCCATCCCTAGACGAGGCACATATGGCCCTTTGATATCAGCTATTTCCGTGGAAGCTGGTAAGATAGTCTGTGTATACCATTAAATTTATCACAAACACCTCTATCTCTCTTCATGTCAATAAGAATTTTTAATTTTTTTATCTGTTTATTTGAGAAAATATGCAATTTATCTGCACGACCAGATAATCTTTTGCAACTTAAGCGACAAAACTCGAGTGTCGTTGGCACTTGACTTAGTACTCTGTTAATTATTCTATTATCTTTCTTTTTCACTTGCTATTGTTCTCAAATTTCCTATACCAATTCCTTTATGTAATTATTTCTGGTGCTAGGCAAACTGAACACCATGTAACGAATTATTCTTTATTTCTTTCATTATATAGATTTTAAGCCTCCATCAAAAGGAAAGAAGAACATTTTCATCCCAACAGGAGTAACAGCTTTGGCAATTTTTCTCATTCTCATTATTCTCATTTTTTCATGGTGGAAAGGCTATATAGGAGGCAGGCTCTCAAGGGAACAAGGTGAGCAAATAGACCTTTCCTAGTATTTAAGCAATAATGTAAATTTTGAATTGTCGTATTTCATTTTATGGATAGTCTTACAGTAGTAATGCATCAGATGACAACTATGGAAGTTACTCTCAAATTTAGGATAAATAATTTTCTCGTGGTGATGTTACCATGGCCAAGAAATAGATCAAAGAAAAACTAGAACGTAATCTCTTGTGAGGGTGCATATATGGACATGCGAATCTCATATTTACTGTATAAAGAAAAAGAGAGATGACGTAATTCTTAGCAATATAGCTTACAGTGAATTCCACATCTAAAAATTGCTCCTTTCCAGAACTAAGGGGATTAGATTTGCGGACTGGCTTTTTTACTTTTAGACAAATCAAAGCCGCTACAAACAACTTTGATGCTGCAAATAAAATTGGGGAAGGTGGTTTTGGATCTGTCTACAAGGTATGTAGCAATATGAACTTCCAACTTTTCCCTCTTATACTTTGTCTATACCTTCGCGCTTATATTGTTCTAACATTTCTATATGCGTGCATGTGTGACTATAATGCTTCATTTGCAGGGTATACTCTTCGATGGTAGTGTAATTGCTGTCAAGCAGCTGTCTTCCAAATCAAAGCAAGGGAACCGTGAATTCGTGACTGAAATAGGCATGATTTCTGGTTTACAGCATCCAAATCTAGTAAAATTGTATGGATGTTGCATTGAGGGAAGCCAGTTACTGCTGGTGTATGAATACATGGAGAACAATAGCCTTGCCCGCGCTTTATTTGGTAACTGAATTTTGTACCTGCATTAGCATTCTTTATTTCAATAAATTAAAATCTAGTCTAATATACAAATTCAGTATTTATAATCTGATGCACACGCTTAATGGTATCTTATTATCAAGTACAGGACCAGAGGAATGGCAAGTAAAAATGGACTGGCCAACTAGACAAAGAATTTGTATCGGTATAGCAAGAGGCTTGGCTTTTCTGCATGAAGAATCCACATTGAAAATTGTTCATAGAGACATAAAAACCAATAACATTCTTCTTGATAAAGACCTCAATCCAAAGATTTCCGATTTTGGTTTAGCCAAACTTGATGAAGATGATAACACCCACATCAGCACTAGAGTTGCTGGGACAATGTGAGTTTTTTCCTCTTTTCTTCATTCTAATCTCTTCATTCTTTTAGTTGATCAATAAAAAATTTATTTATTATAATATTCACTTTATTTTACCTATAAGTAAACTTTTTAGACGAACTTGAATAAAATGAAAGCAGTTTAAAGTCTCTGGGAATATTTAGTATCATTCATTTTCAACATTAATTATTATAATTTAGAACATCGACGTGTAATATATGAAATTTGAACTTTCTTATGTGAGAAATAGGAGTGAAAGCTTGTGCTAATATGCAATTGATCATTTTCATTTTGTAGTGGGTATATGGATCCTGAATATGCAATGTACAGTTACTTAACCTACAAAGTAGATGTGTACAGTTTTGGCGTGGTTGCACTAGAAATTGTTGCTGGAAAGAACAACATGAAATATTGTCCCAGTGAAAATTTCGTTTACCTTGTTGATTGGGTAAGAAATTTGTATTTTCTCCACATCAGATAATGGAGTTTTGTCTCAATAACCTGTTTTTAGTTCTTATGTCCTTGAAATAAGGTCTTACACGATGGCCTTTTGTCTCAGGCTATGGCTTTGCAGAACGAAGGAAGGTTGATGGAGCTCGTGGATCCAAGGTTGGGTTCGAATTTCGTTATGGACGAGGCAGAACGAATGATCAAAGTTGCTCTATTGTGCACCAATTTATCTTCGGCCCTAAGGCCTCCAATGTCCACAGTCTGTGGCATGCTTGAAGGATATATAAATGTAGAGGAATTTAAGATAGATCCGAGCATCTATGAAGATGAATTGAAGCTTCAATCACTCAGAGAGAAATTTGAAGACTTGAAACCTAATTCAAGGGAAACTCAAACCCTTTTGCATCCTTCTGATGCACAAGAAATTGGCTCGTCGTCTACATCTTCCAGAGATTTCTATCCAGTCAACCGTAAATCTCTGTAATGATATAAACGGTACACAGGATATTAGAAGCAGCAAATGTCGTACTCTTGAAAGTTGCCAGCAAATGTCTTTGTGTCATACAGTATATGCCCTTAATAAATACATGAAAAAGTGCAAATTTTTACGGCTTGTTTAGTAAGGTGAAATGCAAAATAATTGATAGAAATTAAAGAAAAAAATTGTTCGATTTCTATGTATACACATGCACTTATTGTTCTTTTTCTTTGCTCAAAACTATTCCGACTGTATCAAATTAGGTACATTTTTATGATTTTTATGATCATATGCCACAAACGCTTTCACATTTAGCCCCCGTTTGGTTTAATTAAAAAAGTTGATAAAAAAATTAAAATTAAAATCAATATTTAATTTTAACCACACATTTAGTGATATCCACAATTATAATCTATTTTTCAAGCATACATCCTATTAATTTTATCAAAATTTACTAAAAATCTGATTTTTAGCTAAACTAAACAAGGACTAAAAATTGTGATAGAATTCATGAATTCAAATGGTTAGTGAACACGCTACATGAAATCGTGTGTTGCGGGTTGTATAAGGCTATTCAGCACCCTACGACCTACCTACTAATTATGTACTAGTTCTATTAATTTATTTGTGTATAGCCAAATTAAGCCCTAGTTTGTAGGGATTAAAATAGAGGGATATTTTAATCTAAATCGCAGTCAACAATTAAATTTAACCACATATTTCATGGAATTTACAACTTTTTACTACGTATTTTATCATTTTCTTTTATCAAAATTTACTAAAAAATTAATTTTAATCCCTACCAAACTATGGCTAACTTTTGTATAACGGACTAACAAACCAATTTGTTTGTGTTGTTTTTATATTTGAACTAGTCAAAAATTGCCAAACATAAAGGAAAAAAGTTAACGTTCCGACCCTTTTTCAAACTATTTTCTTTCAGATGGCCTTTTTCCTTCCAACCCTTGACCATTTGTCATTTGATCGTATTCTACTCAATCACCAATTGTCCATACCGAACACCAAAATCAATGTATACGAGGTATAAAGTGCCAGTTATTCTTCGTGGGTCCGCTATTATTGTTCTTCACTAATTTTTGAAGTTCTTAGTTTGTCTTTAACTTTCAAAAAAGAATAAATAAACTCTTGACCGCCAAGTTTCCGTTTTGTTATCACACGACTTTCATAGAAATATGTTTGATTTCCAATTACCCATTGTCATTTTTTGTTATTCTGTTCAATCGCCAATTGTCATTTTATGTTATTATTATTATGTTCAATCACCAATTGTTCATGTTGAACACCAAAAGTCAATGCATACGAGGTATAAAGTACTTATTTTTCTTAGTGGGGTCCGCTATTATTGTTCTAATTCTTAGTCAGTCTCTATCACTCCTTCACTTAAAAGAGAGAATGTGAGATTCACTGTTCATTTTTGTCACATTGGTTTTCACATTGATCTGTTTCGAAACCGGTTTCGTACTGTTCAAAAAAATTTTAACCGACTTCACCTGTAAAAAAAAAATAGGAAACAAAAAGTTGGGGATAATTTTCCCAGATATTTCATATTATTCTATTCAATATTCTATTCAAGAAACAAACAAATTGGGAGTAAAAAATGTAGACGCCGTGCTATATTTTTGTATTTCATATCCCCATTATTTACTGTTATTATCCCTAAAGAAAAGGGCAAAGAAAATATTTATAAAAAATTAAATAAACCTGCAAACCGACTTAGTGCAAACCGTCAATTGCAGTCGATATTTTATAAATATCACGTATTAGAGAAGCAAACCAAAAATAAACATGCAAACCGACTGAAAAGATATTTTTTTAGTCGGTTGATTTTTGTAGTCGGCTGAAGAGATTAGTCTATTTATATGGGAGAACTAATGAAGAAAAATTTATCCCATCATCGAGAATTTCTTAACCTTCATTGCTGTTTACTGTAAGTATTTATATGTAAAAAATTATTTTAGTTTCTATTATTATTATTATTTTGCGTGTTTAGTATTTCATTAAATAAATACAATTGTGTTCCATGATTAAGATTTTCGTAAGTAGTTAGGTATAGTTAATTTTGTTTTTTGTATATTTAGGATGCAAATATCATTATGTTGATCTATAAATCTTGAAAATATTTATTTTACTCCATTATGTTCTTCAGCTTGTACGACTAAATTTTGAAGTTTTGGTATTGCAGCAGAACATAAACTTTTACTGTAAGTATTTATATGTAGAAGTTATTTTTGTTCATATTATTATTACTTTTGCATGTTTAGTATTTAGTATTTCTTTAAGTAAATATAATTGTGTTCCATGTTTAAGATTTTTGTAAGTAGTTAGGTATAGTTAATTTTGTTTGTATAGATTTAATTCACAATAAATTCTGAAGTATATTAGGTTAACTTAATAAGTTTGTCAACATATCATTTTAGTATTATCAGTATTATTACTGGGTTGTCAATATTAAATTTTTACTACTTAAATTACAACAATTAATAATACTTACATACAATCCTACTTGGATTTATGCAGATAAAAAGATCTTTGAAAATTTGATTAGGAAAGATAATAAAAAAGAAGAAATAAAAAACAAAAAAATAACTCCCGTGTTTGGACGGGAAACCGAGTTTCCCCGTCACAAAACGGGGAAATTGGATTTCCCCGTTCGCGGACGGGGAAACCCATTTTCCCCGTGCGCGGACGGGGAAACCGGATTTCCCCGTCCGCGCACGGGGAACTTGGGAACTGGTTTTCTCTCGTTCATTAGTCAATGAAAAATACAGAAAATCAGATCTATTTCAAACCCTATTTCAGTTCTCTCTCTCGAAGCCATTGATTTTTCCTCCATTTCTCTTTCTTCTCCCGTACAACGAACAAACGAAATCAAAGCAAACCGTTGAACTCCCCGTCTGTCTCACCGTCGTTTCTCCTTTTGCATTCGTTTCTCACGATTGTTCACAAACTGGCCTAGATTTCTCCACCAAAGAAGCGAACCTAGAAGAGGAATTGCAAGAACCTGGATTCTCCGGCCATAATTGCTGGTTTTTTCGACAATTTGGACTGGCGCTACTTCATTACCCTCAAATCGTGAGGTGTGTCGATTCGAGATGTGCTTTAATTTAGGGTTCTTTTTCACCAATTTTACTGCTTTATCCTCTGCTGTTTCTGGTTTCTTTCTTCTTATGAAGTTGGGTCTGCAAGTCTGCGATCTGGGTGTTCACAATTTTTGGGATTTTTCGTAGGGGAAGTTTGTTTTCCGTAATGTTCACACCGCTTCTACAATGGAAACCGAATTGGTGATTGTCTCGCGACGGATGCAGGCATCAGCTGCTGGAACCTTCAGACTCCAATTGGTATGTGTGTTTGTGTGCGAATTTGATTATATTATGTTGTTTATGTGTGGTCAAATTTGAGTTACATTAATTTCCTTTTTGTGCATTGTGAAGAGATGCCTTTAGAAGAGTAGGGAAGAGAAAAAATTGATGTTCTTAAGCAAAGGGGTACTTGAAGTTTTTCCTATGCTGTAAGATCATTTTTATGTTTTGTTAGCTTCAATCAAATTTTAAATTTATGTGCTACCTGGAAGGCTATGATGGAAACTAGCTGTTGTAGCTTTATGTCTAAATAGCCTTAGAAGAACCTATATCCAAATGAACAACATAGCCCTTGTATTCTTCGTATATATATGTGAAGAAATCACCGCCAGCAGTAAGAATCAAATTTAATCTGAATATAATGTTACTTTATTTCTCTTTTTTCATCAAATATTTATATTATGCAATAACTCCATTATATTTCATTTGTGTACGCCCAATAAAAATCAGAAGGCTTATAAAATTTATGCTCATATCTGTTTTTGAGTAGTATTATGTGATGAATTGGTTATTTCTTCACTAAATGAGCGACTTTTGACCCGTAAACGAAGATGAAAGTGTTGATCTTCGAAATAATTTAGTTGTCATGTAATATGGAAGTGTTGTTTGTTCGTTCATACATAGAAGATGTCGCTTTACATTGGTCGCCGGCTTGAAAGTTCGTCTCTTCTCTCTTCACTCTCTCTTTCCATGTAAATGCTAAATTAGGTTTTTGTCTTTCAGAAAAGAAGTGTTATTTTAACTTTTTCGTTTGTTTTGTTAGAATTATTTATTGATGTATTATTGTTCATTTTAACCATTAGGGTCGTCAGCAAGAGCCCAATAACCGCCATAATCAAGTGCAGCCCGAATTGCCGATTCTGATTGCTATCCACAGTACACTGCTTCTCTGAAATGTAATTGTCAAAATCCCCAAATTTAGAGTTTTGATTCATTTTTATTTGAATGACTTCCTGTTAGTTTTATGCTGTATTTGTCAAATATGATTGTTGTTTGAGGGCTGCTGGAATCAGGTGTCCAGCTCCCCTTCTTTTGAGGCTTGATGTTCTGGTTATGGAATTCATAGGTATTGCCTTGATATTCTGCTTGAATATCTTTGCTTTCATTGTTAGAAGTAATGGTGAATTTCTTTTTATGACAGGCAAGGCAGGTTGGGCTACACCTTGGCTCAAGGATGCTGCTTTATCTCTTGACAAGTTACATGAAAGCTATGTGGAGGTGGGCTCAGATATATTTCTATTAGGTTCTTTATTTTTGGCAACGAGTTTGATGCCTGAATATGTTGTAACTCCTGTGAAGAAGTTCGTGAAGCATATAGAAAGAAAGGCTGGGCAATGTCCAACCCAGATCTGATTGACCAGGTATGCTCATGTCTTGAACTTTAGCTTACCTTGTACTAGAGCCCATAGGTACATCAGTCTCCTATTCAAGTAGCTTTGGTTAAATAACGTTGAGGGTAATATTGTTATTTAGCTTTATTTTTTTTAATTAAAAAAAATCTTCATTTGCTTTTGTAATAACATGACAGAGATATTAGCTTCTGTAATGAAATAGATGTACTTATGAGTTGTGCATCTAAGTTTTTAATTGAAATAGTAAATTTGCTTTAATTGTAGGATTAAATTCATGTAGTTTTGATTTATATAACCTAAGTATTATTTTTAGTTTATGGATTAATGAATTAAAAATCTATTTGAAAAGTTTTTTTAGTTGGCCCATGAATTGAATGGATTGAGTGGTAGAAAAACTCTGGGTATACTCCATGCCAGGTTTCAAAACTATGCTTATATTTTATCACTTTGCAACGTTTTGGATTAAATCTCCTTTCAATCTGTACTACCTCTTTAAAAATAACAGTCTTGGTTTTTGGTCAATGTGAGATTTTCAATTTGAATGTTTTCTCTGTAGAGTCAAATACAGTGTGCATGATGAAGCAGTTAATGTATTTGTTTTACTATAGTATAATTATTACCGAATTGATTTCTTCTATGATGTAATACATTTTTGAAATGAAGTCCTCTGGTTTTCCTTTATCTCTATTCTTGTTACTTACGCTCTCTTCTGACAAGTTTCCATCCTTTTATTCCTTTGATTTTCCATTGCCTATGAATATCTTCAGATATTCTTCGTTCTCAGTACAACTCTGTATCAGGATAAGATGCCTATCGAAAATTATCGAAAGTTATAAATTTAATTCTCAGGGCCGGTGAAATTATGTATATTAAATTGTGGTCATTTTTTCTGAACTTTACACTCTTTCTGATTTCCTCATTTTCAATGTTAAACCAGTGCAAAAGAAAAGGTTTTCTTCAATGGGTCAAAGAGGAAGAAGGTGAAGGTGCAATATATATGGATTCTTGGACGTCAATAAGGTAGCTGGCAGTTTTCATTTTGCACCTGGGAAGAGTTTCGAACAGTCGAACGTGCATAGATTACTTTCGGGGACTACTTTCCTGGTGTAATAAATCCTTTGGATAGGTATTTTGTCTTCTCAGTTCATATAGTCAATTATCTATTGTACTTAAAACAATCCTCTTCAGATTCTTTGCCAATACATATATGATGATATTCTGCATTCTTGGCACTTTACTTTGCAGAGTGCTATGGTTCTAGCTGTGGTTGACCTCGCTTCTATGCGGGATGCGATGAAGAACCTTGGCAGTGACCCTGACAAGATCAATCCCTTGGTACACTGCTTTTCCTCTGCAAATAATATCCGTGCAATGTATTTTTGGTAGTAGCAAAAACTAATGCTTATAATATGTAGAGCAGAATAGTATATAAGGTCACAGTGCATTATGTTTTTGATGGGCAACATGTCGTGCTATATCTTTTCAAATATCTATTTTCCATTTTGTGTTCCACCATAGATTACATAGTTCTTTGTCCTAGACAAAATTCTTGTTATTGGATTCAGGTTCATGCATTTCATATGTTGCTTATGAATCTTTTTTTTTTCCACTTAAAAAATTAAGGAATGGCTTCGAAGCTTAGGATTAGGTGATGAACTTGGGAAAGTGTTTGAAATATAATACATATTAAGTTGTGACTTCAATCCGAAAATTGTAGCTCATCGAGATGAAGATGATGGTGAAAATGTGAATAATTGCGGTCTCTAAGGACCAAGATCGTGTAAGTCGCTGCAACTTTAGAGGGAAGAAAGAGCTTCAGGTGATGCTTTGGAACTTAAGATCTAGGCAATTTGGAATCTCAAGTGTATGAAAGCCCAAATAGTCTTATTTGTTGATATCAAATGAGAGAACAAACTGTGTCATTGCAATTGCATTTAGTTTAAGGGTAGTGTGAAACTGGCAAAGTGCGTGGAGAGTCTCGGATTAAAAAAAAAAAACCACAAAAGCATCGTTCAAGAGCCTTCTACCGTCATTTCCTTTCTCTTTCTCTCTTCATCTTCACAACCATGAAGGCACTAAACATGGAGAAGGTCATATTATTGACAAGTTTGACCAATCGATTGGTAAAGGTTTTGAACTTTCTTTTAATTTTTCGTATTTATTGTTCAATTTGTGTTCAACTCTTCGGCCATGAACCGATAATTTTTTTTGCCTGAAAAGCTTCCATTAAGGCCATGCTGAGTGTGGAAATTGTAGGTAATGGAATAATGAAGAGGGTCTGAATCACAGCCACATCAATAAGCCTTACATTTTGAAAATTAAAGTTGTTAATTCCTTAATACTTTTTTACTCTGTATATGATGACTCAAATAGATCAAAAAAATAAGGAAAATCTTGGTTGATGCAAGGACTGACGTATTCTTGTTCACAAATCCTTGACTATTAAGTGTGAAAAAATGCTATATTATGTATTCAATGCTTAAGAAGAAACTACCAAAAAAAGGTGAGAAATATATATTTTTGGAATGCTAAAGTTACCTTCGTAATCACATTGCCCGTGCATTGCACGGGCAATAGACTAGTCTTTCAAAAAAGAATAAATGCATTCTCAACCTTCCAATATAAAAACACGTTCCCAGTTTTCATTAAACTATCTCACAACTTTCTTAGAAATATTAATGTCTCATTTTCAATCACCAATTGTCATTTTGTCTTAATTGATCAATCACCAATTGTCTATACTGATCACCATAGTTGATTTATACGAGGCATAAAGTGCTTATTTTTCTTCATGGGGCCCGCTATTATTGTTCTAATTGTTGAAGCCATTTTCAACCATGTGTTGGAATATACAACTCAGCAAAACAGATCACACGTGCATCAGCCTTCTTCGGTTCACGTTTCCAGCATCTCATCAGCTCACATTGCCTGCACAGCTCTACTTCCAGATTCTTCTTCAGTTAGCCTCTCACGTCCAGCATTCTAGACTCTTCTTAGTTTGTTAGATTGTTAGCATTTTCTCTATAAATAGATCTCTTGTATGCATTGTAATTCTCAAGTTGATTGAATCTAATTTCATCTTCTTCCCTGCTACAACAGGCTCTATCATTTTCAGATTTTAGTTTCATTTCATTTTCTTCTTCTGCTGATTTCACGTTCACTTCTGCTGGTGCACATTTCTGCTGAGCTGGTTCTGTTCTTGCTGGTTTTCAGTTTCTCAACATGGTATCAGAGCAAATGCTCCCTTCCGTCTGCAACTCTGTCACTTTCATTCTCGTCCTCCATGTGTTTGTCAAAATGCTCCTTCCGTCTGCATTTTCTTCTCTGTTGCCTACTTTTCCAAAACTATGCAGAGCTATGGTTCTTAGCTCTTATTCCTTGGATCATTTTTATCAGTTTTCTGAGGCACAGTCGTATGAATGGCCAAACAGGAGGAACATCATCTGCCATAAGAGTAGTATTGATACTAGGAAGAAAAATTACAGGACTCCAAATGAATTCACCATTATCCTTCTGCTCTATAGACGATATGATCAGTCGGTATGTCTGCCATTGGGGGAACTTCGTTCAGATATGTTTTTCACTCAGTTTCAGCAACTGATGTCCATTCCAACTGCTCCTGAGCTTTTAATCACTGAGCCTCCGGTTTCGATTTCTGCAAGTGCAGCAAGAACGGAGGATGTCATCAGTAATTTCCATCAATGTGTTATTCCGCCATTGATGATGTTTTTATGTCGTTCGAACTCCTACAATTATTATGGCAGATTTCTGGTTTCAGCACCTCTTTTTATTCAGCCCAGTTTCAGAGCAATGGTGCTCACTAAATCCAACAAATCAGCAGCAACTTCAGATTTAACACTTCAGCAGCACCTTCAGCAGCTTCAGATTTCTTTATTTCCATCCTCTTCTTCAAATTCAAGATGTTCCATCTTGAGGGGGGTGTGTTGGAATATACAACTCAGCAAAACAGATCACAAGTGCATCAGCCTTCTTCGGTTCACGTTTCCAGCATCTCATCAGCTCACATTGCCTGCACAGCTCTACTTCCAGATTCTTCTTCAGTTAGCCTCTCACGTCCAGCATTCTAGACTCTTCTTAGTTTGTTAGATTGTTAGCATTTTCTCTATAAATAGATCTCTTGTATGCATTGTAATTCTCAAGTTGATTGAATCTAATTTCATCTTCTTCCCTGCTACAGCAGGCTCTATCATTTTCAGATTTTAGTTTCATTTCATTTTCTTCTTCTCATTGATTTCACGTTCACTTCTTTGGTGCACATTTATTGCTTGAAGTTCTGTTTTCTTTGGTTTTCAGTTTCTCAACACCATGTACCAAAATTTAAGATAATTTTTGCATGAATCATGCTACATGTACAACATTGATTCATAACATTAGTTGACAACATCTTATTTGACATCATCATATCCATCCATTTTTAAAAACTG
Source organism: Fraxinus americana (assembly GCA_035079005.1). Taxonomy (NCBI): domain Eukaryota; kingdom Viridiplantae; phylum Streptophyta; class Magnoliopsida; order Lamiales; family Oleaceae; genus Fraxinus; species Fraxinus americana. The sequence continues at coordinate 3,447,943 of CM068713.1, read as the reverse complement.
TTTTCTACATCACATACTAAGATTTTGACAACTCATGGTTGTCAATCATTGTTGTCAACAAATGTTGTACACTTAGCTTTATTCTTTTTGCATCATTTTGCATCAAATTTTATGCCAAACTGAAAATCATCTCAAATCCATTACATCAATATATATATCAAATAAACAATGTTTAATCATTCTTCATTTTTTTATTCTTAAAAATTTATTTATTTGAAAATTTATTTATTTATTTATTTTACAACTGCACAAAATACTAAATAAATATTTAAGTTAAATTAACGAAAATATTAAATTCACTTGTTTTATGTAACGTTTTCCTTAAATAATTGTAGAATGACATGCATTTGGTTGTAGTGACATTTTCGTCTTAACTTTAACTAATCGTTTTTGTTATATTTTAAAACTTCTTAAGTGCTTTTATTTTAATTCATTTCTTAAATTATTATTGATTACATAATTAGAAATTATTACAAATGCACATAATAAAAATAACGATAACAATAAGAAGAAGAAGAATAGAAAATAAATATATAACAAAAATGGACACAAATGCCCTTAATAATTTATTTATTTATTTATTTTTTTTTTTGCAAAGTGAAAGAGAAGGGTAACATGATATTTTCCATTTTGGTGCAAAATGGTGCAATAGGTAGGAGGAGATTTGCATCAAATATTTGGTACAATTTGGTGAATTATGGTGCAATGGTGCAAGGTTAAAGATGCCATTAGCCCCTCTTTAACTTTCAAATAAAAAATAAAAATAAATGAATTCTCAACATTTTAATATAGAAACATGACCAAATTTCGTTAATTATTACACAACTTTCTTAGAACTATAACTCTTTATCAATATACACAAACCAACTGAGGTGGGAAACAAAAATTAATTTCAAAAACTTGGACACATAAGCTCTAACTTCTATGTGAAACTTTGATAGAGATTTGAACGGTTTCATCATAAGGTTTCATTTGTGCAGTGATCAATTCACTCTTTTTCAAAATTTTAGGACTAAATTGATACTCAAATAATAAGTTGGCGACACACATTGTAATTCTTCCATTCAAAATTCAGACAACGATTTTCTTTCCATTACAGTCAAGAAAAATGCTAATTGTACATTATAGTGTACATTATGGTTGACTACCATAATGTCCCTTTGAACAAAACAATGTTGTTTAAGTCCCAACCTCCGACTCCATAATAGTAAAATAAAAATTAAACAAAAACTCAAACTTTCAATCTTTTTCAATATGATACAAACACAATGCAATGTAGAATTTTTAAGCTTTTCTTTTCATGGACACCAACAGCACAGTTGTTTTAGAAAATGCACTGATTTCCACTCTTTGCAACTCAGTCCAAGCACTGGGCCGTGGCTTTGACGTCACCTCTGAGGGGCTCCTGGTTCACGTTTGGTGCATATTAATGAAGAGGATACAAAGAAACTTGAGTTGTCTGAATCTCATGTGATGCCTAATGTTTCTGTTGATATTGAGTGCTCCAAAGGCCAAATTTCCAATGACATCACCCCAATTTGGAGTTTCCACCAGGTCAGTTTCTATGTTAAGTTTTAGTCCTTTTCTTATAATTTTTTCGCTCAATAGCTGATTTTTTAATATGGGTTCTTTTCTTAGTTTGTTATTAGTTTTGATTTTGGTGGTGGGTTGTTAATTGTTCTTGGTTGGATATGGAATCATGGACATGTTTTGGTGGTTAAATTACTGTTTTTTGGCTATTAGGATTCTGTAAAACTCATGATTCTTTTTTGGAGGTGGGTAGGTTACTTTGAGTCTAGCGAAGGAACAGACTTTTTGATAAGTCGGTCTTTCCTACTTATTTAAGCTGATTAGATATCAGGGACTCATTTTCCTGATGATTGACCATGACATGTGAAAATTAAAATTCCCCTAGTTTTGATTATGTGCGAGTGCGACTCATATAATGAATTTTCTTTCCAAGCCAAAGCAAATATCTGAAACTTGACGCAAGAGCATCCGAGTCAGACGAAGCCGAGTTGTCCGATAGCTCGTTGATGGTGTTGAGATACCATGAGTTGTCGGATCAGCGTAAAAATGGCAAGTAATCGACGATCTTTCCTAATTGGGGCCGTTTTTTAACACGTTTTAGTATTTTGACCATAATTTTGGCTACAGTTATCAGAATTGCGCTCATGATCCCAATTTTGAAAGCTCTTTTCGACGAGCACGTCATGGTCTTGGTGCGTATCGATTTCGAGGGCAAAATCTGCTGTCTTCCCTTCCGAATCCCCAATTTTAATTTTTTTTCCTTTTTTTAGTAATATTTCGTTTGCCTTTTAAACATAGATTACGAACTCAAATTAAACTAGATTTTTGGGATATTGTTTATTTTATTGCGTACTTTCTTTTGGTATGAATATTGAGATTTTGCTATTTTTGGTAAAATTCCGATAATTATGGTTTTTCAGCTATATAACCCCGACTTGTGGGTTATTTTCGGATGTTGGATTAATAATAAAGAATTTTCTTATTTTCTTTGCGTTTTCTCTATTAATTATCTGCTGAATTTCAGCATGTAGAATAATCGCTGTTGACGTCCAAAATTGAGTGGACAAAATTAGTGCCAACTTAAGATAAAAATGGACATTTCAATCAAAATGAGTGGAATAAATTCATGTTAATATTCCCAGTGTTACAATGAGTATTCTCGGTGTTTTTTCTAGGATCTCCCCTTTTTCAACTTGCATTCTGAACCTTTTTATAGGAGGAATATTCTGACGACTAGTACTCCTGTCTTGTCAACATAGACAAATGACCGAGCCGAGCCATGTCTTTGGCGCAACAGGGTTGGAGCCTGAACTCAACTCTGTCCTATTGGCCGTCAGGTGATGGGACGGTGAGCCTCAGTAATAAATGCAAAGTCTTAGCTAGGCAAGCTGAGACATCTGATTGGAGGACTCGGTGGGCGCTGACATAGGACCTTTACACGTGTGCCTCTCTGACTGGTAACTTAAAGATCTTGTCAGTGATCCATAATCATTAATCACTATTGTGCCTTGAAGGACTACAACAGCTTGTCGAGTAAGTTACTTAGAGCCGAGCTGACCTCGTATATCCGAACTCGCGTCATTTTGCCCTCGCTGGAATATGATAGTCCGAGCTGGACGACCTCTCAGGTCGGTGTCAACAGTTACCCCCCAGGTCAGTTCTTATTTAAGTAAGAAGCTGACCTTTCTCCGAAATAATGCGGCACAAGTTCCAACTCGCGTAATAATTGCCCCCTCAGCTGTCAGGTACACCTGTCGCTTAGGGATTGGTGGGGCGCCCCTTTCTTTGATTAGCATTGATTGACAGCCGTATAATCAATTTGATTTTCCCAACGGTTCAAATCCCGCCTTATAATATTCCTATTTTCCCTTTCCTTATTTCATTCACGTTGACACTTCAAATTTCTCAAATTCCTTAAACCCACAGATTCTTGGCTTTCTTCCTTTAAGAAATCTTTTCACGTGGAACCATTGTCCAGGTATTTCTTTCAACTTGGAATACCTTTTTCTTGTTACGCATTACTTTTCCATCCACTTGCTTATATGAGTTCGGACGAATCTCGTGTACCCTTTTCACCTTTAAGGAAGATGGGAAGAAAACGGGTTGGTGGTATACTAGTGCTAGGCCCAGGACGGGGGGTTCACTAGTCTTAGACACTCCTTCTTCGGTTAAGGGGTGGAAGGAAGAATTCTTTTTCGTTTTAGGGGATTGGCAATTCCATCCCGACGAGGTGGAGAGGGGGGACGTAGTTCCTACCCTTTACCATTCCCTCTGTAAGTGAGGATTCCTATAGCCATTTTTCTATGCAATCATTCTTTGACGTGGCTAAATCATCATTTTTTTTGTGGTTTTGCAGATTACCGACCTTGCCACCTGAGTTCAGCAATTCAGGCACGGGCAGACTCCATACGAGCCCTTTCGCCTAAGGATAGGTCCTGTAAGTTCGTGATTACGAACGACAACTTGTTCAGAGCCGGGCTACTCCGAGCTTTGCCTCCTCCGACCTCAACGCAAAGCAGATCTCGTAGCTCAGCTCCCACCGCTTCTCGTAAGGCAGTTCTTACATCTCGTGAATCCTGTTTGTTTTTCCTTATCGCTAATTTGATTTCTTTGCATTTTTCAGACCAACAACCGGACATGCTGAGTTTCCGGGCTGCCAAAGCGGCTAAGGCAGCTGAGGCTGCAAAGAGAAAAAGGGAGGAGGTCGCTCCCAAAAATGAGGGCCGACCTGAGGTTGCTGAAGAGGAGCAAGAGGATGAGCAACCTCTGCGAAGGCACCGTTCTGCCGATCTCCCGGTTTCTACCATTCCTCCGGACTCTCCTGTTCCTACGGCAACTCCGGTGGTCACTGCAGCCTCTTCCTCCAAGTCCCAGGGGAAGTGTCCTGACCTCCAGAGGTCAGGTGTCGAAGAGTTGGTTGGACGCCGACCTGAAATACTACTGGACTTCCTCCGAGCTCCTTCTCCAGCGAGGGAGTCAGTGGCTGCATTTCCCTCTCCCCTCAGGGAGTCCGCCGTTCTACTATCGCGAAGCTGGAGTGATAGGGAGCAGGGCCATGTTAACGACATGCCCATAGGGGAGAACGTCCTTACAGCACAGCTGTACTGCCACAGGGCTGTCCTTCATATGTCTTCGGTGGTAGATAAGGTAAAGTTTTATTTCCAGCACGTCGTACTTCGAGTCAACGATTTCTCTATGTATATTTCATGTTATCTTCATGTTTCTCAGGTCAAAGCTGAACTCGATTCTGTGCAAGAGTTCAAAGCTAAAGCTGAAAAGCTTTTTACTGAGGTTGAAACGGAGAGGGCAGCCTTTGCTGAGGAAAGGCGAGGTTACGAGGACTGCTTAAACAAGATGGGGGTGGAGCTCAACGCCAGTCTCTCTACGGAGCACAAACTGCTCGACGAAAACAAGACGTTGCAGATATGGGGAGAGAAAGTGAACTCCCGGGCTGAGCTCGAGAAAAAACGAGCTGACGAAGCAGTAGCTCAGGCGATGGCCCTCAAGAAGGAAACTGAACTAAGAGTTTCCAAAGCTGTGGAGGAATGGAGGGCTTCTCCAGCCTTTGATGCCATCGCCCAAGAAGCATATGTCCTGGCCATGAGTGAGATCATTAAATTTATCAATCAGCAAAGGCCGGACTGGGATACTGCTTTCTTAGTGGATGCTCAGAAGGAGCAGGAAAAAGAAATGGAGCAACTTCTGGATGCTGCTGAAGCTCAACAAGCTCAACCTCAACAGACAGTAGCTGAAGAGCTCCCTTCCCTTCCCTTCTCCCTAGTTCTTAATTTCATGCGTTCCCTTGTACTCCTGTTGGGCCTTTGTACTACCTTATTTTATGAATAGAACATTTTTAATTTGATGTGTTTTTCTACATTTATGCTCTTAAACATGAACGAACTTAGGGTTATGAATCGTAACTTTCATAATTGGTTCGTGCAAATTCCTTGTAGGAATCACACTGAGTGTTGTAGCACTTACAACATTCAGTTCGGCCTACTTCATGAGTAGGGCTTTATGGAAATTCCTTGTAGGAATTACGCTAAGTGTTGCAGCACTTACAACATTTAGCTCGGCCTACTTCATGAGTAGGGCTTTATGGAAATTCCTTGTAGGAATTACGCTAAGTGTTGCAGCACTTACAACATTTAGCTCGGCCTACTTCATGAGTAGGGCTTTATGAAAATTCCTTGTAGGAATTACGCTAAGTGTTGCAGCACTTACAACATTTAGCTCGGCCTACTTCATGAGTAGGGTTTTATGGAAATTCCTTGTAGGAATTACGCTAAGTGTTGCAGCACTTACAACATTTAGCTCGGCCTACTTCATGAGTAGGGCTTTATGGAAATTCCTTGTAGGAATTACGCTAAGTGTTGCAACACTTACAACATTTAGCTCGGCCTACTTCATGAGTAGGGCTTTATGGAAATTCCTTGTAGGAATTACGCTAAGTGTTGCAGCACTTACAACATTTAGCTCGTCCTACTTCATGAGTAGGGTTTTATAGAAATTCCTTGTAGGAATTACGCTAAGTGTTGCAGCACTTACAACATTTAGCTCGGCCTACTTCATGAGTAGGGCTTTATGGAAATTCCTTGTAGGAATTACGCTAAGTGTTGCAGCACTTACAACATTTAGCTCGGCCTACTTCATGAGTAGGGCTTTATGGAAATGAACCGCATTTTTCCAGAAAAAACATACTTTTTATTTATAGTTGCAACATATTACAACTGCCTACTGATAATACTTTTTGAGGTGCTCTGCGTCCCAGGGGTGTAGCAAAGGTTTTCCTTCCATATCTTCCAACTCGTAGGCTCCCTTAAGCAATACCTTGCTTATTTTGCAAGGACCCTCCCAGGTCGGTCCTAAGGATCCGGCATTCAATTCTTTTGTTGCCAAAGAGACCTTCCTTAGGACAAGGTTGCCAACTTCGAATTCTCGTTTTCTTACTTTTTGGTTATAATACCTCGCATTGCGTTGTTTGTATACCGCATTTCTGATTTCGGCAGCATTCCTTTTCTCTTCTATCAGATTCAGCTCTTCTCACATCATCTGCTCGTTTCTGTCTTCCTGATATGTCAGACATCTAATAGAAGGGATTTCAACCTCAATGGGGATCACAGCCTCCACTCCAAAGGCTAAGGAAAAGGGGGTTTCTCCGGTGCTATTTCTGGAGGTAGTGCGGTAGGACCATAGTACGCTGGGGAGTTCCTCTGCCCATCCTCCCTTAAGAGTATCGAGCTTCGTTTTTAACGTGTGCTTGATGATCTTATTGACAGCCTCAACTTGGCCGTTAGCTTGGGGGTGATTTGGGGTGGAGAAGTATTTCCGTATCCCCAACTCTTCACAGAGGTTTGCAAAGCGAGCGTTGTCGAACTGTTTTCCATTATAGGTCACTATGGAGTGAGGTATCCTAAACCTGCATATGATTGACTTTCATACGAACTCAGTGGTCTTGTGCTCTGTGATCTTTGCCAAAGGTTCGGCTTCAGCCCACTTGGTAAAGTAGTCAACTGCCACTATTGCAAACTTCGTCCCTCCTTTTCCTGTGGGCATTGGACCGATGAGGTCGACCCCCCATTTCGCGAAGGGCCACGGTGCCATTATAGGGTTCAGCTCTCCAGGGGGAAATTTGATGTTTGGTGCAAATCGTTGGCATTTGTCACATTTCATGGTGAATTTCAATGTGTCCTTCTTCATGGTAGGCCAGAAGTATCCTTGACGCATGATTTTGTGTGTCAATGACCGTGCTCCCGCATGGTTCCCGCACATACCTCCGTGTATTTCCTCCATAGCGCGAAGGGCTTCTTCCTCATTCAGGCACCTTAGCAACGGCAAAGCATATCCCCGTTTATATAAGATGCCATTAATCAACGTATACCGTGCCGACCTAATCCTTAACTTTCTAGCCGAGGTAGGATCATCAGGACACGTACCCGTTTGGAGGTATGAGATGAGCTCGTCCATCCATGTGCGTTTGGGGTCCGTCATCATGCGGATGTGCTCAGCCTCTTCAATCGCGGGGCGGTGGATCCTTCCTACTGGTATGCTATCAAACCTTTCAATTCCTTCGCTTGTTGCCAACCGAGCTAAGGCGTCAGCATGACCATTTTGAGTTCTTGGGACCTGTTGAACATGGACGCTTTTAAACTTCTGGAGCTCCTTTTTCACGAGCTGGAGATACTTGCCCATTCTCTCTTCCTTAGTTTGATAAGACTCGTTGACTTGGTTCACCACTAGTTGGGAGTCACTATATGCAACTAAGCAGTTAGCTTTCATCTCATTTGCCATTCGGAGGCCAGCTATCAGGGCCTCATATTCAGCCTCGTTGTTAGAAGCATTGAAATCAAAAGGCAGTGCTTCACAGAACAATTGCTCGTTTGGGCTTATCAAGACGATCCCCGCCCCTGCTCTTTCATCCGTGGACGATCCGTCAACGAAAAGTTTCCAAGGCGTGCGAGGAGGTGATTCCCCCATTGAGTCCGAACTGAACTCAAGAATGAAGTCGACAAGCGCTTGGGCTTTTACCGAGGTGCGCGGTTTGTACTTTATGTCGAACTGGCCGAGCTCAACTGACCATTTCACCAACCTTCCTGAAGTGTCAGGCTTCTGCAGTACTTGCCGTAAAGGTTGATTGGTCAAGATCTCAATGGGATGCTCCAGAAAATAGGGCCTTAATTTCCGAGCTGCAATTATCACCGCGTAAGCCAACTTTTCCAATGGGGAATAACGAACCTCAGCATCATGCAGGGCTTTGGAAACATAGTAAACTGGATGCTGTACTTCGTCCTCCTCCCTGGTTAGGACCGCGCTTACGGCATGTTCTGATATCGCCATATAGAGCATGAGTGTTTCTCCCTCTCTTGGTTTAGATAGTACGGGTGGTCGAGCCAGGTGTAATTTCAATTGGTTGAAAGCGACCTGGCATTCTGACGTCCATTCGAACTTTTTCCCTCCTTTTAATATGTCAAAGAAGGGTTTGCACTTATCTGTTGACTTTGACATGAACCTGCTGAGGGCAGCTATCCGTCCTGTCAAACTTTGGACTTCCTTAGGTCTGGCTGGCGGACGCATTTCAATGATGGCCCTTATCTTTTCTGGGTTGGCTTCGATCCTTCTGCGGTTTACTAGGTATCCCAAGAATTTCCCCGAGCTAACTCCAAAGGCAAATTTGTGAGGATTTAGCTTCATTCCATATGTTTTTAGGATCCCGAACATTTCAGCGAGGTGCTGTTGATGTTCCTGCGCCTTAGCACTTTTGACCAACATGTCATCCACGTATACTTCCATAGTCTTGCCAATTTGTTTGGCAAACATGGAGTTAACCAGGCGTTGGTAGGTTGCTCCAGCGTTCTTAAGGCCAAATGGCATAACTTTGTAGCAGTACAGACCTCTGTCAGTGATGAATGCTGTGTGCTCTTGGTCGGGTTCATACATGGGAATCTGATTATAACCCGAATAGGCGTCCATGAAACTGAGCAGGTCGTGCCCAGCAGTGGCATCTACCATTTGATCAATTCTCGGTAAAGGGAAACCATCCTTGGGGCAAGATTTATTCAGGTCAGTAAAGTCTATGCATACCCTCCAATCGCCATTGTTCTTTTTGACCAGCACCGGGTTTGCGATCCACTTCGGATATTTTGCTTCGCGGATGAAGCCATTCTTGAGCAGTTTTTGCACCTCCTTGTTAAGAGCTTCATACCGTTCTGGATTCAGAGGCCTCATTCGCTGCTGTTTTGGTCGTACTGAGGGATCAACGTTTAGCTTATGGCACATGATTTTTGGATTGATCCCTTTCATGTCGGCATGCTCCCAAGCGAATACGTCGAGGTTTCCTTGGAGGTAACTGATAAGTTGATCCCGAACTGGGGGTTGAAGATCGTGGCCTACTTTTAGCTCTTTTGGTGGAATGTCTGTACTGACCTTGATGACATCTAGTTCTTCCACGGGTTCTCCTCCCCGTACTTTTAGTCGCGGGTCCAGCAAATCTGTGTAGGAATCTACTGTGCGCGTCACACCGACCTCGGGCCTTGGCATTCCGTCACGCTCCCAGCACTGGCTTTCTAACACTCCAACTAAGGGCCTGGGAAGATCTACGTTGCAAGCCCTTGCTTCATCCTGATTTCCACGTATTACGCCTGGACCACTTGGAGTTGGGAATTTGAGGCAATAATGATATATTGAGGTAGCGGCTTGCAGTTCGTGCAATAAAGGCCTCCCCAATATGGCATTATTGTTTGAAGGGATGTCCACCACTATGAAGTTGGCCAAAATTCTCCTGTAGCACGGGGGCTCGCCGAACTCTACACCGAGTACAATCTGCCCTCGAGCTTCAACTGGATCCCCGGAAAATCCTTGTAACTTCCGAGGATATGGCTGGAGGTACCTATCTTGTATGGCCATCTGCTTCAAAGTTCGGTAGTAGAGCACATTTACCGAGCTTTCATTATCTACTGGGGTCCGATGTATTTGAACCCCAGTTACATTCATTGTGATGACTAGTGCATCACTCTGATCTTGTAAAACTCCCTGTGCATCTGTTTCCGAGAATCCGAATCGCTCAGGGTCCTGAAAGGCATCAGCTACCGGCGGGGGGCATCTCATACTGAAACTTTGGTACACATGGGCGTCACGCGCCAATTTACGCCTAGTTCTCCTTGATCCTTCCAAACATTGGTTTCTGCTTATCAACATCCGAATTTCAGCACGGGGTTGTGGCTCTCGACCTTGGAGCCCCGACCGTGCTTGTTGGTTTCTCCCTTGCTGGTCCGACTGTCGAGGCCTAACGGGGACTGTTCCCTGCGGCTTTGCAACAAACTCCTGTAAATGGCCTCGTCGAATAAGTGTTTCCACTTCTTCCTTAAGGTTCCGGCAGTTGTCAGTGTTATGTCCTGTCGTTCTATGATAACGACAGTACTTTCCTTGGCCTTTTCCAGTCGTTTCTTTCCTCCCAGGCGGAGGTCGGGGAAAAGATTCCTTTGCTTCGGTCTGAAGGAAGACTTCCTCCAATGTGGCATTCAGAGGGTGATAGTTGCGAAACTTATCGGGATATGGTCTAGAGCGACCTTGATCTCTTTTATCTTTTCTTTTTTCCCGACCTGGGTCTTTCTCCACGTGCCTTCCTTTCGTCCGCTGGGGGGACTGGGGAATTTGCTTGGCGTCCTCATGGTCTGAGGTGGCTTCCTCAGCACTTATGTATTTCTCAGCTCGGCCCAAGAGTTCATGATATGTTTGTGGGCCGTCCTCATGGACAGACCACCAGAACCTCGTTTTGGGTCTCAGGCCGGACAAAACTGCCATGAGTGCGGCATCGTCAGAGATTTTCTCCACCTCCATAGACTGTTTGTTGAACCTATCCAAGTAACTTTTGAGGGATTCCGTCTTTCCCTGTTTTATGCTTACCAATCTTTCCTTTGGTGTGGTCCTTACCTTCGACCCCATGAATTGGGCGAGAAAAGCAGTGGCAAGGTCGTCCCAGCATTTTATAGACCTTTGATGTAATCTTCTGAACCACCGTTGGGCTTTGTCACCTAGCGTTAAAGGGAAAGCACGGCACATAATGGCATCATCTGCTCCTTGTAGTTCCATCCAGGAGGAATACTTGTCAAGATGGCTGAGGGGGTCTCCCTCTCCATCATACCCAGCTATTTGGGGCATTTTCATCTTATCAGGCAGTGGTTGTGCTAGAATGTCCTCAGTGAATGGTGAGTGCCGTTTAGTAAAATATTCATCGGTGTTTCCCTTGCTTTTGGCCTCCAGGTCCGCAATGCGTTTTTTGAGAGCACTCACTTCATTCTCCGGCCGCTCACTAGTATGATTCCTTTGGCGCTCAGCTTGCTTTTTGGTGGGTGTCAAAGAATGCTGAGAACCCAGCCTGTCAAACACGCTATCTGTTCTTTTAGCGTTTGATTTTGTCGCCGCGGGGGAGCTCAAGACTTCTTCAGTTTGACTCCTAGAAGAGCCTTCGCCTGAAAAATGTAAGGCTCTCCTAGTAGGAGGTCGTCTGGTTCTTTCCTGGTGGGAAGATTCCACTTCGTTTTCTTGCGGGGGACACCTAGCTTGGTTTTGTTCCAGCCTGCTGACAATGTTTGTTAGTTTTTCAATGGCTTCCCTCATTGTTGCCATTTGCGGGTCAACAGTCTCATTCCGACCTCGTCTTTCGGAGTTCTTGGGATTGCTACTTCGTTCGGGACGGGTATGGGACTGGTTTTCAGACGCTGAAAATCCATCCATGATACCGTTCGGTAAATCGTGAGTGGAGATGGGGCCGTCTTTCAAGTTGGGGGCCATCCTTCTAGCGCCAAACTGTTGGCGTCCAAAATTGAGTGGACAAAATTAGAGCCAACTTAAGATAAAAATGGACATTTCAATCAAAATGAGTAGAATAAATTCATGTTAATATTCCCAGTGTTACAATGAGTATTCTCGGTGTTTTTTCTAGGATCACCCCTTTTTCAACTTGCATTCTGAACCTTTTTATAGGAGGAATATTCTGACGACTAGTACTCCTGTCTTGTCAACATAGACAGCCGAACTGAGCTGAGCCATGTGCTGGCGCAACAGGGTTGGAGCCTGAACTCAACTCTGTCCTATTGGCCGTCAGGTGATGGGACAGGTGAGCCTCAGTAATAAATGCAAAGTCTTAGCTAGGCAAGCTAAGACATCTGATTGGAGGACTCGGTGGGCGCTGACATAGGACCTTTACACGTGTGCCTCTCTGACTGGTAACTTAAAGATCTTGTCAGTGATCCATAATCATTAATCACTATTGTGCCTTGAAGGACTACAACAGCTTGTCGAGTAAGTTACTTAGAGCCGAGCTGACCTCGTATATCCGAACTCGCGTCATTTTGCCCTCGCTGGAATATGATAGTCCGAGCTGGACGACCTCTCAGGTCGGTGTCAACAATCGCTATTCTGCCCGGCGTGAGAACTTGCATTGAAAACTGACAAGCAGCTTCCCAAGCATTTTGGATGAAGCCTGTAACAACTCAGGTCTTGCACCTAAGTCGTTCACTTACATAGTATCTGCGTTGGAAGGAATCTGCCCTTTACATCCAACGTGCAGTGAGTGTAGATGCAAATAGTGTGTTATTTGTGGGGTACTAGTTGCAATAATTGCTTAATTTGCACAGGAGTGCGTTCTGTACCAAAGAAAAAGAGATACTAGGGGTATAAGCGGTCCGATTTTACCGGTTTTTGACAAATTTTCAAACCAAGACGTTTAAACCGGTTTGAGATTTTCTCAAACCTAAACCAAACCATTTGAACGGTTTGAAAAGAACTCAAATCTAAACCTAACGGTTTGGTCCGGTTTTGAACCGCCGGTTTCGTTGTATATTTTTTTGTCTGTCTACTTTTATGTCATTAATTCATTGAATTCAATATATATTTTTATCTTACTAGCAATAAATCTAAAACAACTAAATATATCTACAATAAATTTAAATACCAACTAAATCCAAGTGAAATCATAATAATAGTTTTTTGTTCACCATTTTTAGGCTAAGCCGTTACAATAACGTTACAATACAAGTCTAATAAACTAAATATAAGGCCCTATAAACTAAATATTTATTTGAAAGCATATAGTTTCATAATACAGTTACTGAGACATCAATAAGACAACACCTTAAATGATAAACTTTACACTTACTGAATCAAAATCCAAGACTTTAATAGGCTAACTGAATAGATATCATCCTTATTAATTCAAAACACTTAAAGAAACAGTTTAACAAAATATCTAAGCATACAATAAAACATAACAATTAAATTGTTACAAATATAGTTTCTTTTAGCTTATTAAACAGTTCATCCACATATCAAATTACATATGAACGCTTTTTAGTTTCTATTGACATATTTTATCATGCATAATTCAGTCACAAAATAAGAGTATGTCCACACAAATAGAATAGAATTATGTACATAATAGATAAACTCTTTCCATCAAAGTGAATAAATTTATTTCACAATCATCCAATAGTTAGGAGAAATGCGAAACCCATATAATTTCATATTTCTTACCTCAGTTTGCTCAAAAAAAAAAATTATTAATCTGAAACTTTATTCGTAGCAAATATTATCACCGAAGACCCAGGATCTCTTTGTCTCCGATTTGGTGTGGTGCTGGTGGCTCGGCTTTGTCGGGTGTTGGTTGAAGTTCATTTGAATTCTGAATAGGAAAAGGGCTTTTGATATATTAGGTTAGTCTTGAGATTATTAGATATATATTAGGATTATTGGGTAATAATAATATATATATGTAATAGAAAATTAGAAATTGACAAAAATACCCACACTTGACAAAACTATTGAATTTTACATATTTGGATTTTTCAGAAATTTTCATTTTTATATATTTTTTCTCCGGTCCGATTTGGTTTTAAACCGCAATTAAAATTCTCAAACCTAAACCAAACCGTTTTTGACCGGTTTGGTTTGGTTCAAAACCATTTCGTTGATGGGTCCACGTGGCACCAAACCGACGGTTTCTAAAATGCGGTTTCGGTTCGATTTTTCGGTTTGGCGGTTTTTGCTTACAGCCCTAAGAGATACCATATATTTTGGCTTTTGCGTCTTCATTTACCACTATATATTACTATCTCTATCTGTCTGTTGCAATAGAAGTGTGGACCTAGGATTTTTATTGAGGGGAATGTGACCCAAAATATACGTGTATTATGCATGTGTTAAATATAATTACTAAGCACGAAGGATTAAAATATAGATTTTAATTTAAATTAAAATCAACAATTAATTTTAACCATATATTATATGGGACTCAAAACTTTTTAAACGCACATTTTTATCAACTTTTATCAAAATTTGCTAAAAATCGGATTTTAATCTTCACCAAATAAGGGCTAAAGCTCATTATTGGATGAGGAAATTACATAAATCCAGGTGTTTAAACTTCAAAGTTTAAAAATCAGGCATGAAGATTTTTTAATCAAAATTCAGGTATTGAATTAATAATTAAATATTATACCCACGTAAACCCTAATTTTATTTCATTTCTCTCTCTTCATTTATCTTCCTCTTCACCCTCTTCATTTCTCTCATTTCTCTCTCTCTCCGGCAGCAGGCGACCCATTCAAACTCCGACAACCTGCCGTCGTCTCTCTATTGTCAACCTGCTGCCGCCGTCACCGCTACAGCAACTCGTCGTCTCTCTACTACAGTCGTCGATGCAGCAACTCGTAAGAATGGTGATCACGGTGATGGCGGATCTGGTTGTCGCGTTGATTGCAGTGATGGTGGTAGCGGTGATGGTGGCGAAACCGGTTTGTTGTTGGAAATGGTAGTTGTGGTTGTGGCTGAAAATGGTGGTGGTTGTGGAGTGCTGGCTGTGAGGTTACGGTGGTTGTGGTGTGTTGGCTGTGTTGGGTGGCGGATCTGGTGGTCGCAGTGAGGTGCGGTTGCCTTGATGGCGATAACAGTGGTTGTGGAGTGTTGGGTAGCGGATCTAGTGGTTGCGATGAAGTGTGGTCGCGGTGATGGTGGTCGTGGCGGATCTAGTGGTCGCAGTGATGGTGGCGGGATCTGGTTTGGATCTTATTTGTTGTTGGAAATGGTAGTTGTGGTGGTGGCTAAAAATGGCGGAGGCGACGACGACGCTGTGAGGTGATGGCAATTTGTGGAGTGTTGGCTGTTGGTGGTTGATTGAAGTTGCAGGTGGATGTGGAGGTAGTGTGTGGTGTTGGAGCAGGCATTTGTGGGGGTGGCGGAGGCGATGTGTGTAATAGTCATGGCGTCGTTTCCGGCGGTGGTGGTGGTGCGTTTCTATTGTTGGCGACGCTGGTGCGTTCTGTGGTGGTGGTGGGGTGTTGATGGTGGCGGTGTTTGAGCTGTTGGTGGGGACGGTGGTGGGATAACGTTTATGACCAATTATTTGGTTAATTTGTGACCAAGTATTGGTGGTGGATCGAGATCGGGATCGGGGGTCGGGTGTTTGGTGTATGTGACCAACTATTCAGTTTATTGTGACTAACCATTAAACCGTGATCTTAAAATTCGATAATTTGTAACCAACAAATTTGAAAATATGTGACCGATAGATAAATTGTGACCTATAGTTTTTTTGATCTGTGACCAATGAAATAAATTGTGACGTATAAACTTTTTGATTTGTAACATCGAAATAATTTGTGACCAATTAATTTAATAATATGTGACCAATAAATAAGTTGTGACCTATAATTATGTACACATGACCATTAATTGTATAATTGTGAATTTATTATAGTTAAATAATAATTATTTTTAATTAATTAACTAAATACCTGAGATTTGCATTTTTTAAACATAATACCTGATTTTTGCAATTGTGAAACTTAATGCATGATTTGTGAACTCTTCCCTCATTGGATACCTAAAGAGGGCCCATATTGTCACCTAGACACATTTTCATCCCAACAGGAGTAACAGCTTTGGCAATTTTTCTCATTCTCATTATTCTCTTTTTTTCATGGTGGAAAGGCTATATAGGAGGCAGGATCTCAAGGGAACAAGGTGAACAAATAGACATTTCTTAGTATTTAAGCAAGAATGTAAATTTTGAATTGTCGTATTTAATTTTATGGATAGTCTTACAGAAGTAATGCATCAGATGACAACTATGGAAGTTACTCTCAGATTTAGGATAAATAATTTTTCCGTGGTGATGTGACCATGGCCAAGCAATAGATCAAAGAAAAACTAGAACGTAATCTCTTGTGAGGGTGCATATATGGACATGCAAATCTCATATTTACTGTATATATAGAGAAAAAGAGATGACGGAATTCTTAGCTATATAGCTTACAGTGAATTCCACATCTAAAAATTGCTCTTTTCCAGAACTAACGGGATTAGATTTGCGGACGGGCTTTTTCACTTTTAGACAAATCAAAGCCGCTACAAACAACTTTGATGCTGCAAATAAAATTGGGGAAGGTGGTTTTGGATCTGTCTACAAGGTATGTAACAATATGAACTTCCAATTTTTCCCTCTTATACTTTGTCTATACCTTCGCGCTTATATTTTTCTAACATTTATATATGCGTGCATGTGTGTAATACTATAATGCTTCATTTGCATGGTATACTCTTGGATGGTAGTGTAATTGCTGTCAAGCAGCTGTCTTCCAAATCAAAGCAAGGGAACCGTGAATTCGTGAATGAAATTGGCATGATTTCTGGTTTACAGCATCCAAATCTCGTAAAATTGTATGGATGTTGCATTGAGAGAAGCCAGTTACTGCTGGTGTATGAATACATGGAGAACAATGGCCTTGTCCGCGCTTTATTTGGTAACTGAATTTTGTACCTGCATTATGCATTCTTTATTTCGATAAATTAAAATCTAGTCTAATATACAAATTCAGTATTTATAATCTGATGCACACACTTAATTGTATCTTATTATCAAGTACAGGACCAGAGGAATGGCAAGTAAAAATGGACTGGCCAACCAGACAAATAATTTGTATCGGTATAGCAAGAGGCTTGGCTTTTCTGCATGAAGAATCCAAAATGAAAATTGTTCATAGAGACATAAAAACCAATAACATTCTTCTTGATAAAGACCTCAATCCAATGATTTCCGAATTTGGTTTAGCCAAACTTGATGAAGATGATAACACCCACATCAGCACTAGAGTTGCTGGGACTATGCGAGTTTTTTTTTTCTTTTTCTTCATTCTAATCTCTCCATTCTTTTAGTTGATCAATAAAAAAATTATTTATTATAATATTCACTTTATTTTACATATAAGTATACTTTTTAGACAAACTTGAATAAAATGAAAGCAGTTTAAAGTCTCTGGGAATATTTAGTGTCATGTCATTTTCAATGTTAATTATTATAATCCAGAACATCGACATGTAATATTTGAAGTTTGAACTTTCTTATGTGAGAAATAAGAGCGAAAGCTTGTCGTAATATGCAATTGATCATTTTCGTTTTGCAGCGGATATATGGCTCCTGAATATGCAATGTGGGGTTACTTAACCTACAAAGCAGACGTGTACAGTTTTGGCGTGGTTGCACTTGAAATTGTTGCTGGGAAGAACAACATGAAATATCGTCCCAGGGAAAATTTTGTTTGCCTTGTTGATTGGGTAAGAAATTTGTGTTTTCTCCACATCAGATAATGGAGTTTTGTCTCAATAACCTATTTTTAGTTCTTATGTCCGTGAAATAAGGTCTTATGAAATGGCCTTTTGTCTCAGGCTATTGCTTTGCAGAACGAAGGAAGGTTGATGGAGCTCGTGGATCCAAGGTTGGGTTCAAATTTCATTATGGACGAGGGAGAATGAATGATCAAAGTTGCTCTATTGTGCACCAATCCAGCCTCCAATGTCCACAGTCTATGGCATGCTTGAAGGATATATAAATGTTCAGGAATTCAAGATAGATCCAGGCGTCTATGAAGATGAATTGAAGCTTCAAGCACTCAGAGAGAAGTTCGAAGACTTGAAACCTAATTCAAGTGAATATCAGACCCTTATTCATCCTTCCGATGCACTAGAAACTGGCATGTCGTCTGTATTTGCCAGAGATCTCTATCCAGACAACCTTAAATCCCTGTAATGATATTAATGGTGCAAGTTACCAGTACATAGGATTGCAGAATTGTTCTTACAGCAAAAATGCAGTACTCTTTAAAGTTATCAGCAAATATTGTTGGAAAGTAAACTTGATTTTGGAGTAAGTAATATGAGTTTAAGAATTTTGCTCATAGGCCCAATTCAAAGGCCCAACAAAGTCTAGCATTTTCTAGAATTATATTCTAGAAAGATCCATGTAAATATCTAAGTAATAGATGTGATCATAAATATGCATTATATCTAGAATACTCTAGGAAAATATCTAGTCCAAATATGAAATCTAGAAGCCTCATGAAAATTTATGAACTAGAATTCTCTAGATTAATGTGTGGTCTAGAAGTCTCATGTAAGCCCTATATAAAAGGGGTAGAGTCCCTCCATTTTGTAACAACAAGTCAAGTCAAGTATTGTAAGTGTTGAAGTTGAGAAATATAAGTTACATTTTATTTACCTCTTCCTATTAGTATTGTCCTTCCTATCAAGTCTTAGCCAAATCAAGTTGGTAAACCCCTCTTTCCTCCAACAAACTGGTATCAGAGCCCTAAGGTCCTTGTGAAAAATGGCAAGTGGGATGATTCATTTTCAAGTCCCTCAACTTAACAAGGATAACTACGACAATTGGAGCATAAGGATGAAGGCATTACTCGGGTCGCAAGATGCATGGGAGATCGTAGAGAAAGGCTACACGGAGCCACATGACGAGGCCACTCTATCCCAAGCACAAAGGGATAGTTTGAAGGATGCAAGGAAGAAGGACAATAAGGCTCCCACCCTCATCTATCAAACCTTAGATGAAGGCATGTTCGAGAAAGTAGCTTGTGCTACTACGAGCAAGGAAGCATGGGAGATCTTGCAAAACTCCACAAAGGAGTTGAGAAGGTGAAAAAGGTTCGACTCCAAACACTTCGAGGTGAGTTTGAAGCTTTACATATGAAAGATTCGGAATCAATATCTGATTACTTTTCAAGAGTATTGGCCATTGTGAACCAATTAAAGAGGAATGGAGAAAAGTTGAGTGACACTAGAGTAATTGAGAAGATACTTAGGTCTTTAGATTCTAAATTTGACTACATAGTTGTAGCCATTGAGGAATCTAAAGATCTAGATAGTATGCGTGTCGATCAACTCATGGGATTTTTACAAGCCCATGAGGAAAGACTAAAGAAGAAGGTGAAAGAAGAGCCATTAGAGCAAGCTCTTCAAACAAACCTCACTTTGAACAAGGGTGAAGGAAAGTTCAGCAATAGGAGAAGCCAAAGAGGAAGAGGACGGGGCCAAAATCAAGGAAGAAGTGCATTCTACAAGGAGGAAAGAAGCCTAAGCTCGTTTTCCACTAGAGGTTATGGAAGAGGAAAAGGTACGAGGCAAAATGAAAGTCCAAGGTATGACAAATCTCAAGTTAAATGTTACAATTGTCAAAAATTTGGCCATTATGCTTTAGAATGTAGAAATGGTAATAACCAAGTCAAGGAGAAAGCCAACTATGCTAGTCAAGAAAATGAAGTGGATCCTACACTATTGATGGCATACAAAGGTGAAGAAAGCAAGGGAATAAACACTTGGTACTTGGATACGGGAGCAAGCAACCATATGTGCGGAAGAATAAACATGTTCGTGGAGCTCGATGAATCGGTAAGCGGCAATATTACTTTTGGAGATGAATCAAAGATCCCCGTGAAGGGCAAAGGTAAAATCTTGATTCGCTTGAAGAATGGTATGCATCAATTTATCTCAAATGTCTACTATGTGCCCAATATGAAGAATAATATTCTGAGCTTGGGACAACTCTTAGAGAAGGGCTATGATATTCATTTGAAAGATATGGTCTTTCAATAAGAGATCAAAGAGAAAATCTGATTGCTAAAGTCCCTATGACAAGAAATAGAACGTTTGAATTAAGCATTCAAAATGATGTTGCTAAATGCTTAAAAGCTTGTTTTAAAGATTCATCTTGGCTTTGGCACTTAAGATTTGGGCATCTTAATTTTGGGGGCTTAAAGTTGTTAAGTAAGAAGAAGATGGTAAAAGGTTTGCCTCCAATAAATCATTCGGATCAATTATGTGAAGGATGCTTACTTGGGAAGCATTCGAGGAAAAGTTTTCCAAAAGAAGCATCTACAAGAGCTAAGAAGCCGCTAGAACTTGTACACGCAGATGTTTGTGGGCCAATCAATCCAAGCTCTCTCGGTAAGAACAATTACTTTGTTCTCTTCATTGATGATTTTAGTAGAAAGACTTGGGTCTATTTTCTCAAACAGAAATCGGAAGTTATTAGAACTTTCCAGAAGTTTTAAGCTCTCGTTGAAAAGGAAAGTGGCTATAGCATAAAAGCCATGAGATCGGATAGAGGAGGAGAATTTACCTCCAAAGTGTTTGAGAAATATTGTGAGGAAAATGGAATTCGTCGCCCATTAACAGTTTCATACTCTCCACAACAAAATGGAGTAGCCGAAAGAAAGAATAGATCAATTCTTAACATGGCCCGCTGCATGCTCAAAAGCAAGAGATTGCCCAAAGAACTTTGGTCTGAAGCTGTTAATTGCGCTGTATACCTATCTAATCGATCTCCTTCTAGAAATGTGTGGAATAAGACACCACAAGAAGCATGGAGTAGAAGGAAGCCCAGTATCTCTCACCTGCGAGTATTTGGGAGCATTGCATATGCTCATGTGCCGGATCACAAGAGGTCCAAGCTAGATGATAAGAGTAAAAGGTATGTCTTTATCAGCTATGACTCTCGCTCCAAAGGCTACAAACTGTATAATCCAAGCAAGGAGAAGATTATCATAAGTAGAAACGTCGAGTTCAATGAAGAAGGAGATTGGGATTAGGGTGTCCAAGAAGAAGACTACGACTTCTTGCCATTCTTTGAGGAAGAAGAACAAGAGAATGAAGAGCAGCAAGAGCCTACCAGTCCACCTCTATCACCTGCTCATGGAGATATTTCACCAGTATCTTCACAAGGAGAAAGCTCAAGCGAAAGGACACCACGGATGAGGAGCCTACAAGAGCTATATGAGGTAACAGAGAATCAAAATAATCTCACACTTTTTTGTCTTTTTGCCGATTGTGAGCCAATAGGGTATGAAGAAGCAGCGCAAAATAAAAGATGGAGATATGCCATGGATGAAGAGATTAAAGCTATTGAGAAAAATGATACATGGGAGCTGACGACTATTCCCAAAGGAAAAAGAGCAATCGGAGTCAAGTGGGTGTACAAGGTAAAAAAGAATGCTAAAGGAGAAGTGGAGAGATACAAAGCAAGATTGGTTGCCAAAGGCTGCAACCAACGGTCGGGGATCGATTTTGAAGAGGTATTTGCCCCTGTTGCTCGCTTAGAAACCATAAGATTAATTATCTCTCTTGCCGCGCAAAACAAGTGGAAGATTTTTCAAATGGATGTGAAATCAGCTTTTCTAAATGGTTATCTTGAAGAAGAAGTTTATGTGGAGCAACCAATGGGATATAAAATAAAAGGGCATGAAGGTAAAGTCTTAAAACTCAAAAAGGCTTTATATGGGCTGAAACAAGCTCCAAGGGCATGGAATAGTAGAATTGACAAGTATTTTCTAGAAAATGACTTCACAAAATGCCCTCACGAGTATGCCCTTTACACAAAGGTAAATGAGAAAGGAGATATCTTGCTTGTTTGTTTGTATGTGGATGATCTTATATTCACAGGAAATAATCTAAGCATGATCACTGAGTTTAAGAAGGCCATGGCTTAAGAATTCGAGATGACAGATATCGGTCTTATGGCCTACTATCTTGGGATTGAGGTAAAGCAAATGGAGGATGGCATCTTTATCTCACAAGAAGGGTACGCGAAAGAAGTTCTAAAGAAATTCAACATGGCAGATCGCAAGCCTGTATGCACCCCCGTCGAATGTGGAACCAAGTTATCGAAGTATGATGAATGTGAAAAAGTGGATCCAACACTCTTTAAGAGTCTTGTCGGAAGTCTAAGATATTTGACATGCACAAGACCAGATATCCTCTTTGGAGTAGGGCTAATCAGTCGCTATATGGAGATACCCACCATGACCCATATGAAAGCTGCAAAGAGGATTCTTCGCTACATCAGAGCTACGCTCGACTATGGTTTAATCTATTCATCATCTAATGAATTCAAACTTGTTGGCTATAGTGATAGTGATTAGGGCGGAGACATTGACGATAGAAAGAGCACTACTGGATATGTATTCTACTTGGGCAACACTGCATTCACTTGGAGCTCGAAGAAGCAATCGATTGTGGCGCTATCTACATGTGAAGCTGAATATGTTGCAGTTACATCAAGTGTTTGCCATGCAATTTGGCTTAGAAACTTGTTGAAGACACTTGGAGTCTTACAAGATGAACCGACTGAGATCCATGTTGACAACAAATCAGCACTGACATTGGCAAAGAATCCAGTATTTCACGATAGAAGCAAGCATATCGATATAAGGTATCACTTTATAAGAGAGAGCGTTGCAAAGAATGAGGTGTAATTGAAGTATGTAACCTCTCAAGAGCAGATCGCCGACATTTTCACTAAGCCACTCAAGCATGACGTGTTCCGCAACCTAAGAACTTGGAGTAGCAAAATCAAGTTTAAGGGGGGATGTTGGAAAGTAAACTTGATTTTGGAGTAAGTAATATGAGTTTAAGAATTTTGCTCATAGGCCCAATTCAAAGGCCCAACAAAGTCTAACATTTTCTAAAATTATATTCTAGAAAGATCCATGTAAATATCTAAGTAATAGATGTGATCATAAATATGCATTGTATCTAGAATACTCTAGGAAAATATCTAGTCCAAATATGAAATCTAGAAGCCTCATGAAAATTTATGGACTAGAATTCTCTAGATTAATATGTAGTCTAGAAGTCTCATGTAAGCCCTATATAAAGGGGTAAAGTCCCTCCATTTTGTAACAACAAGTCAAGTCAAGTATTGTAAGTGTTGAAGTTGAGAAATATAAGTTATATTTTATTTACCTCTTCCTATTAGTATTGTCCTTCCTATCAAGTCTTAGCCAAATCAAGTTGGTAAACCCCTATTTCCTCCAACAAATATAAATTGGTGGCATACAGTATATGCCCTTAAAAATAAAGTGCATATTTTTGTGGCTTGTTTAGTAAGGTGAAATGTAAACCAATAGACAGAATTTAACGAAAAAAATTGTCGAGTTCTATGTACAAACTTGCACTTATTGTTCTTTTTCTTTGCTCATATTCCAACTGTTTACAAGTTAGGTAGTTTTTGATGCTTTTTATGATCACTGGTCATTGGCACGTGCGATGCACAAATCGTTTTTGTAATGACTTATTTAATAATATTTTGATTGTTATTTTTATATCAACTTAATCGTGTAATCTAGAAATAGGTTTCTAATATTGATAATGTTGGTAAGAAAATCTTGTTATGTATCGATGAAACATTAGTTTAAGAAACTGGTTTCTAAGGATGTATTAAACATTAAACAATATGTACTATCTAAAACAGTTCTAAAAATTATTATTATTATTATTATTATTATTATTATTATTATTATTATTATTATTATTATTATTATTATTATAAGCGTAGATTTTATTTCAAGGTGACCATGGGCTACATTAAATATTATTGAGTCGACTCATATAATTACAAGGGAGAATGAGATAATTTGGACAAAGACAGGAAGAAAACACACTGCATTCATTTGGTGAAATGCACTCTAAAGAATTGTAAAGGTTGCAAACCATACCAAAACACAATCAATTGGGCATAATTATTTGTTGATTGTTAAGCAATGATTTCCAATTTCCAAGAATTGGGCTCAGTTTACCAATCGATCGACCCAAGACCTTTAAACTACTCCTCTCTTCGGTTGCTTTCAATCGTACCCACTTAGGACACAAAGGGAAGCTGTTTTGTAGCCCCAAAGTCAGAGCCAAAAAGGCTGAAGAACAATGAGAAGATGAACAAGACAAACTACAAGTGGAAACACAAACCATAAAGGAAGCAGCCGCGTCTCTCTCTCAATAAAGGGGCAAAACACACTTCAAAATGACAAAGCCGTGAAGAAGCAAGATATATAGAAGTGAAAATTACCCAATTCCCTATTGTTAGAGATCCAAATTCTAAAATCAGATTTCATGTTTTAATGTTCAAAAATCAGATATTTTATAGATAGATACAAATTTTTTTATATTTAATTAAATATTAATAATAATATTATAAAAATTAATTTATATACACCCACCCCACCCCTAAAATTTAATTATCAAACCCTAACTCACCCCCGTTTCTCTCATCCCCGTCTCTTTCAACCAACGACGCCGTCCCCGCCTCCGCATCGCTCGCTACAGCAACCAAATCACCGGACAGCCACTGTTGCGACGGTGATTTGCAGTGTCATCTCCTCTCCTCTCCCCTTCCCCGCGATTTGCAATGCGACAGCGATTTGCAGTGTCACCCCTTCCCGTCGACTTCACCATCTCTAACCTAGATCCCGTCGTCGACACTCACCCTCCGCAAACGTCCTCCACGCCGGCGACCCATCGCTCAACCGCCAGCACCGGTCTCAAATCACCGGCATCCCTCACAATCGGCCTAACTCCAGCAATAACGCACAGCCACACCTCTCAACTCCAGCAATAACGCACATCCCACACTTTTGATTTTTGTTGATTTTGAGGATTACACGAGTGCTGGACTTCCAATCATGATACCATTGCAATTGATTTTCTGGGTTTCTGATTTGAGGAGTGCTAGGATTCTGATTGTTATAGTTTCTGTGGTTTTTATTGGTGATTGGTGGTCAAAATTAAAATCATGGCTTCTCCCTCTATTTTGTTGGTTTTTATTGGTTGTTGGAGAGGTTTTTATTCTATGTATCAGGAATTTTTAGGCTGTTTTCATTGGTGGTTGTTGGTGTTATGTAAACGGCGGTGGTAGCGATTGTCCAGATTTTGGATCTTTGTTTTGCGGTGGTTGTGCAGTGATTTTGTTGGTGGCGGACCTGGCGGTCGTGTTGGCGGGGCTGATGGTTTTGAGGATCTAATAATTTCTGTGGTGGTGGCGACGATATTGTTGGTGCTGGAAATTGTCATGGTTTTTGGTTTGTCGTCGATTGGCGAGGCTGTGTTGGCAACGTTCGTGATGGTGGTTGTGGTGAGTTGTCGGCTGTGGTAGCAGCGGTGGAGTAAGGTTAGGGCATGTAAGACGGTGGTGGTGGCAAGGTGGTGTTGTATAGTCTATGTGACCAATGCAATGACCTGAGCCATGTGCCGTGACCTATGCTGTGACCTGAGCCATGTGCAAAATATTCTATGACCTATGCTGTGACTATCAACAAAAACTTGAGCCATGCGCAAAAATATTCAGTGACATGTACTATGTTATCAATCATTATAAACAAACAACCATGCGTTGTGACTTGTGACCTGGGTTGTGACTTGTGACTTATGACTTGTGACCCGTGCTGTGACTTGTGACCTGGGCTGTGACCATACAAAAAAATTCATGTCATCGGAATAGTCGTCGGAATTGGAGCAATCGCCGGAAACGGTCATGCGGAGCAGTTGCGGAATAACGGTGTGACGGTGACCAATGAAATAAATCGTGACCTATAAAAATTTTTATCTGTGACCTCGAACAAATTTGTAACCTACAATATTTTTGATTTGTGACCTCCAAAATTTTTTATCCATGACCGATAAACAAATTGTGACCTATAAATTTTTTGAACTTTGACCGTAAAATAATTTGTGACGTAAAAAATTATGATTTGTCATCGAAAAATAATATGTGACTAACTAAATTGTGAATCTGTGATCATATTATATAAATCTGTGACGGTCACCGGAATAGCCATCGGAAAAGTCACCGAAAAGTCGCCGAAATGGTCGTCGGAGAAGAGTGGTGGCCGGAATGGTCGCTGGAATAGTCCCGGAGCAGTAGGGGTGGTGTAGGTGGGGTGGATTAATTATATTATATTAGAATTAAATATTAAATAAATTTATTTAATAATTTATTAATTCATAAATAAAAATTAAAAAAAAAATCTGATTTTTGAAATTTGAAACTTGTTTTCTTATTTTTGAAATGACACATACTTAACATCTTAGAAATGAAATTTTCCCTCTATAGAATTACTTAGGGTACAGTAATGGGCCAGCCCAACAAGAAGACAATAAGTGGGCCAAATAAGCCATCCACTAAGTGAGAAACCGAGCCATGAGCAACTCTAATTAATTAGAATGCTTCTAATGGCCCCAAATAGTTTTAGGGTCAGGTCATCAATCTTAGGTGTCGATACAATACTTATTCAACATCGGTTTTAAATTATCGCCCGGATTTATTGGGTATCAAAAAACCCAACATTGATGGATTATAAGTTGAACCATTATAAGTTGAACCAAATAAAGGAAGTGTAAAAAATATATGAAACGTGCGATGAATCTGATTTTTTTTATTTTTTTTTTTCCGTTTCTTTTACTTTTTTTTTTTTCTATTCAATTCAATCCCCATAAATGGGGGGAGAGCCTTTGGAAAGAGAAGTGGGAGAAGCAAATTGTTGGAACAATTCAATTAGATTTGACAAATTAAAATTTGTACCAGATGGTGGAGGGATATGTGCTAAAAGGATTGCTGTGATGAAATTGTTCGGCGTAAACCATCTTATTGTCACGTTAAAGATTTGCTACAACACCCAAGAGAGCATTAAAATGCGTACTTTGAAAACACGACAATTTGTCCATATCTTATGCATATCCTCTCCTCCTCACCTCAACTCCCACACGGATATGGCAGCAAGTTACAGTATGCAAGTTGACTTGCAAGCCAAATAAACACTATTTAGCAGTTGTACTACGAAAACGGAAATTTTCACTTTGTGAAAAAATATTTGCATTCTTTTTCAGTTTTATCCACGGGAAACAAGTTTGACTACTTGCATGGGAAGTCCATACAATGTGTAACATGAAGTGAATACATGCAAATCTTGTGGCATCAGACATAAAATTTTCTCCAGGAGGCTAAAAGTTAAAACGGATTTATTTTCAGAAAATTCTAAAACATTAAAATAAGTTCTTAACCATGTGGTACGAAGGTGGAATTGGTTTCGTGTAAAACAAGAGAAATTATTGAAAAATGAAGCAACATATAAAATAAACTTGAATGCATTGAGTTTGGCGATTGATAATTGTACAAAGGGCAAAATAATCTCCTAATCCTATGGGAAGACGAGTAATTCAAACCTAAAAGAGTAAGTAATAAAAAAAATCTGAAAGAACAAAAGGTCTTAATTTAAATAAGAGATAAAAATTCCACTGCTACATGAATAAATAATTCAAACCATATAAGTAAATATGGTTGCCCACTGAGATAGCCATGTTCTGCACTAAGATCACGAAAACTTGCAATTGCTCCATGTCTTCCACTGCACACTTAGAAATTTATTCAGCACTTTCACTCTTCTAATCATAGTTAAGACATTGAGCTTTTTTAAAGAATTAGTCCAAGTCATAATAGTTTCTAAATTTATTACCAAGCTCTTTGCATTCAAATAAATGATTATGATAATTAAAAATTAAAGCTTCGTGCCGATATTCATGGGTAAACATGAACATAATGGGTATATAATTTAACCAAGACACCTTATCAAGTGCAAACATGATGATCTACGAAGACGAATTTTTACATAAAAATACCATGAATTAACCTGCTAGAATATTGCATCCAATCTTACAATTTTATTGGCCTACCAGTATTTGGATTCCTCCCTCATTGACAGCCTATGCCTAAACAGGGACGGACGCAGAACTTTAACGTTGGGGGGCACAATCGAACTTGCAAAGTTGGGAGAAATTTTATAATCGAAAATTTACGTCCAAAAAAATCATACCCCATGTAATTTTACATCTGAAAATTTACATGGGATATGACTTTTTCGGATGTAAAATTTCGAAATTTTTTGAAAATTTCCGAATAAAATGATGAAAATTACATTGAGAAATTTGTATCGCAAAAATAATAAATGTTAATGAAATAATTGATTTTATCCATAATGTAGTTCTTGAAATAAGTTTCGAAATTATATAAGCAATTTGTAGATTCAATTAGCGTATGATCGTCGGAGAATTTTTAAAATTAGTATATTTCAAAATTCAAATTTATTTTTATTTTGCCCCTATTTGGTGGAGATTAAAATCAATTTTTTAGTAAATTTTGATAAAAATTAAGGCCCTGTTTGGGAGGGATTAAATTTTTCTACAGTAAATCAATTCTCATTTTCAACCACACATTCTTCAATAAAATAATATTTTCCATCACATCAATAATTTTTCTTCTTTTTCAACCACACATTTCCCATCATATCACTATTCAAAATCAATTCTTCCCCCCAAAAATCTCTCCCAAACAAGCTCTAAACAGTTATGGATTCCATAAAATACATTATTAAAATTAATTGTTAACATTGATTTAGATTAAAATTAATATTTCAATCGATACCAAACGTGATTTTATAAATTAAAAAAAAAAAAAAAAGAATCTCAAAAGTTGGGGGGGGGGGGGGGACGTGCCCCCCAGGACCCCCCCGGGTCCGCCCATGTGCCTAAATACCAGCATATCAAGTCAAATATAAGCTTTGGACATGTTATTTCAGTTATGTGAAAAGACATTTTCCTATATCAAACCAGCTTGAATTCCATAAAACCTACTCAGCAAACTAAGCCTTGTTTACAATAAATGAATAAATGCGAAAAAGAATAAAAAAGTGAAGCTAAATTATAACATTCCAAACTTGGAAGTACTCTTCATAGATGGAAGAACCGGTCACATAGGCTTCCCATTCTCTAGATATATATTATTATTTGGATGTCTAGTCTTGATACCCGCTTGCAATTAGAATTCACTGGCAATAACCACCTGCTTATACAACTCATTCCTTCAGTAACATTAAAATACACAAACATTTGACCAAAAATTAACAATTTTAACAGCAGGGGAGCTTACTTTAGAGAAGTTGCAAATTGAATGACCACACAAATAACCACCATCTTTTGTGATTCTTGGAATCTCTCCTTGGTAATCAATGAGACAAAAATAGGGTTAATTTCATAAATGGTCACTGAAGTTACGTCAAAATAACAAAACGGTCACTGAAGTTCCAAAATTGCACCAACGGTCACTGAAGTTCCACCCGGTTTCAAGAATGGTCACTGAAGGACCAAATGAGTTGAAGCGTGAAAGATAGGGACCTGCGTCGCAAATTGATAAAAGCCTTCCTCTCCAATGTTTTTCCGGCGATTTTGCAACCAAATTCCGGCGAGATCCGACCACCTAAACCGCTGGAAATTAGAACCGTTCGAAAGCACTCATCGTCCTCTTCGATTAGCATCTAACCTCTCCCAATTTCGTCAAGTTTTGTGATCGGAATCCATGGTCAAAACCTCACAGCCGGAAAATCTGAAAATCGCCAATAACTCGAGCTCATGGCGAAATTGGCGAAGACCCATACACAGGCAAGCCGTCTGTGTGAAGAGGATGAAATCCCCGGTGGTCGCGACCCATATCTTGGTCGGACGGCGCCGGAATCTGGGTTTTTAGCAGACCCAGTCGCGACTTCGGTGACGAGCCCAGCCTGCCCAGCCTGATTCAGTGACCGTTTGGTCACTTTTTTCCAAAAAAAAAAAAATTTTTTTTTTTTTTTTCTACTTTTCTCCAATTCTTCTCCTATAAATACCCAACCCATTACAACATTTTTTTCTCACCAAACTTTCATTCTATACTCTCTACTCTACAATTTACAATTTACAAATCATTATCAACAATTCTATAATTCTCTTCTACATTTTTTTACATTATTATCTTCATTTTACAACTCATTTTATACATTAGCCAGTAGTACATAATCGTCATTTCTATATTTCTACATTCTATTTCAACAATTCACAAATGGATCCACGAGCATTTGTTGAAAACTTGTTCGGTATGGAAGGTGAAACACCTGCCCAAAATCAATTTGGGAATGAATTTGCCGGTCTCAACCAACTACCAATTCCAGAAGACATTGACGATTTCGACGTTCGTGAAGCCGATGCCGATCCGATTGATTTGGATGACGTTGATGTTGATCCTAGTGTTCCTATTGATTTGGAACAAGATGAAGAACCTGCACTAAATATTCCCGATGCAAGAGGGAAGAGAAAGGGGAAGAAGCAGGCAAAATGTTGGGACCATTTCAAATTGGTTAACACTGGTCGTGTGATCGATGGACTTCCAGAAACGAAAGCAGTATGTAAATACTGTCAACAACGACTGGCATGGCAAAAAGGCATTGGAACCACTCACCTCAACCGTCATTACAAAGCATGTGCGGCCAAACATGGGCTTCTTGAACGTGGACAAACGCAACTACAGTTTGGTACTAGTAGAGACGGTGCTACTACTTCGCCAATTTCTACGTGGATGTATTCGGAGGAGGAAGCACGAAAGGGAATGGTGAAGTTCGTTGCCATGTGAGCCGCCACTAGCAATAGTGGACAACGAACATTTCGTAAACTACGTCAAACAATATCTTCAACCAAGGTACGTTGGGGTAAGTCGAAATACTCTTCGTTCTAATACAATTGAATATTTTCTTAATGCAAAGCGATTATTGATTGGGGATTTAGAAAAATACGGGGGTGTCATATCTTTAACTTCGGATTTATGGGAAGGGATTAATAAGAGAGGTTATATAGTCAGCAATCGCACACTATATAGACCCACTTTGGGTTATGCATAAAAAAATTATTGCTTTTAAAATAGTTGAGTATCCTCATAATGCTAACACTATATTTAATGCAATTATGTTAATAATTAAAGAATATAAATGCGAGAGTAAAATTCGTTCTTTTACTTTTGACAATGCTTCTGTAAATAAAGTAGTTATCGATAAATTGCATAGAGTACTTCAACCCGATTTTGGTGGTTATTTATTCCATATTCGATGTGTGTGCCATATTTTTAATTTAATTGTACAAGATGGTTTAAAACATGTGAAGGACGAAATTAGTCGAATTAGGAATGCACTTACGTATATCACGATTACACCTAGTAGAAAACAATCATTTGAAGAATTTTGTGAACAAGCTGGGAACTCTAATACAAAAACTTTTATTACTGACGTAGGTCATAGGTGGAATTCAACTTACTTATTATTAAAATCATGTGAAGGTTTTGAACCGTTTATCATTGAATTTTATAACAATAGGCATATTAGAGACGACGACGATGATATCTTAAATGAATCCGATTGAATACGGTTTTTAAAATTAAGAAATTTTTGGAAAGTTTTTATACGTCTACGAATATATTGTCTGGTGTTTATTATCCAACTAGTTGCATGGTTCTTGAACGTCTTTATATAACTGCTAGGGCTTTTAATAGATATCAAAATGACCCTGATTTTCATGCTGTTATATATGCTATGGAATTAAAATTTAGAAAATATTGGGAAGAATTACCTATGTTATTTCCTTTAGCATGCGTCATGGACCCCCGATACAATTTATCGGGTACTAAATTTATAATTGACCAAATTTCAAATGCTTTAACTTTTAATATGCCTATTACTTATAGGAATTTGGAACAAACGTTAACTGAAATGTATGAATTATATGCTTCAAGAATAGGTACACAAGTTACTCGTGTACCTACTCCTCCTCCCACTAATATAAATGATGGCACGCTGAAGTAATTAATTTATTAGAAAACATAGACTCAATTAGATATGATTCAACTGCATATGCATATGGTTCCTCTAGTAGTAGTAGTATGTCTTCCACTGCATGTACTCAAACTTCGAGTAGCAGTCCAAATGCGTTGCCATCTGAATTAATTGATTACTTTCGTTATACTATGCCTAGTAACAAATCAGTTAAGAAAAGTTCAGAAGATGTAATCGAATTCTGGCGAAATAATGAACGTCGATGGCCAATTGTTTCTGCAATTGCAAAAGATCTACTAACACCTCCGGTTAGCACTGTAGCTTCGGAGTCTGCTTTTAGTGCAGGGAAGAGGGTTCTCTCTGAAATTCGAAGTCGACTAAAAGATATTTTGGAAGCGTTAATGTGCGTGAAGGATTGGGAAGACGCTAATTATCGAATCCAACATAAATATGCCGAAATTGCATGTAATCAAGTAAGTGATATTTAATTTCAATACATTCATTACAAAATTTTATTTTCATACATTTATAATTTTTTTAAAAAAATTGTACACGTAAAAAGTTTTTCGTGTACAATTTTAACTCCGCCTACACGAAATTGAAGTAGCCGGTCCCAAGCCCGGATAAAGGAGGAGGGTTTATCTTTTTTTTTTAAATAAATGTATATTTACTATTTTAAAAATTATAAATGTTTTGACGAGCCCCGATAAATGTTTTGGAAAATATATATTTAAAAAAAATAGAAAAAATAGACTTGTAGTAGTAGCGTTATTTATTTATAAAAAAAAAAAAAAAAAGGGGCGAGCCGGCGAGCCGAGCTTAAGCTCGGCTCGCCGAGCCGCTCACTTTGGGCAAGCTCGGGCGCGAGCCGAGCTCGCCGACGAGCCACGAGCTCGGCTCGTGCGAACACGAGCCGAGCTCGTTCGTCAATGGGCCGAGCCGGCTCGGCTCGGCCCATTGCCACCACTACCTGGTCGTCAAACTCCACCTGAATCAAGATGGCTTTCTGGTGTTCAAACTCCCCAGGACGGGCCTTCATCTCCGACATTCAGCCTTGTCCCACCAAATCCATTTGGGTTCAAGGAGCCATTGTCATGTGGGGGGTCTCGTATGTGGACCCCGGGGCAGAGTGGAACATGCTCTCCTGCTGTGGCTGCAGGTTTTGATCAAACGGCTGATGTTCCCATGTCAGATGCAATTTCAGCCGAGTTTGCCTTTGGCAGCAACACCAAAGGACTAGTGAAACCATGGGAAGGAGGGAGAATCCACGATGATTGTGTTCCAGATGATCTTGAGCTTACTCTTGGGAACTCTACGACCAGGTAAATTGGTTGATCTTTCTAATTGTTTGGAAAGGAGATAATCTTTTATTTCTAACAAATAATTTGTTTTGGTGCTTTGCAGATAAAAGAGGTCCAAGTGTTCAGTAATATGGATGCCTCTTTGCAATCTTCAATTACCTACCTCTTGTGTAGACCTTTCTGAATATAGTAGTATTCTGGTCCATTGAGATACAGAGGAGGAGTCTTTATTTTTTTCCCCCACATAAGAAGAAACAATAGATTGGAATATAAATCGCCAGTGCTTTTTATTTCTAATTGCAGATTTCCTTGGTATATTTTTGCTTTGGATTCTTTTTAAATGTTGCACTGTTTGTAATACCTGCTCTGCTTACAGGTGTGGTTAATTTTTTATTTTTATTTTTTTTTGGGTATCGGAATCTATGAAAACCAGTGTTCTTTCTGTACTCGGGGGTTTGCATTGCAGGAAAATTCTAGATGTCCAGGCCAATAGCAAACCTACTCAAAAACAGATAATAAAAAAATTAAGGTGAAATTACTATTATACCCTTATTTCGCCATTTTAACCATTTTTCCGCTTTTAATCCCTATAATTGGTATCAGAGACTAGTAACGAACCTAAAGAAAATTTTTAAAATGAATAGAAAAGATAAAATGATTTTAGAAGAATTACAAAATATTAATATTTTAACTAACACTAATCGAATTAAATTACAGGATTTATCAACAAATTTAAGTATTAAATATAAATCTCTAAGTGAAGAAATAAAACAAGTAAATAGTCCTCAACATTTAGCAGAAATAAAAAATAAAGGATTACAAATATTAGTAGATGAATTTTCTGAAAATGAAGAAGAAGATATTATCATAAATCAATTTTTGGAACAATATGATAATTTTGCTCAACCTTTAGGAGAAACGGATATTTTAAACCAAGATGTTTTAACTCATATAAAAAATATCGAGTCTAATTTAGAAATTGTTAATGACAATATTAAAATAGGACCAAAAATCCTATATAAACAAATTGAATCTAAATTTAAAGAATCAAAATTTAAGGATTCTTATATATCAATTGAACCACCTTTACCAGCATATGTTATAGAAGAATTAGAAACTAAATTCTATAAAGCTACAGGTGAAGAATTAGAAGCTTATAAACAGAGTTTAGAACAATTAGCCATTCAAACCGAGAATATTTATATGAATGATCCGCCCAAAGAAGAAACCACTGAAATTAATACTCCACCTTTAAATCAACAAGTTGAACCACAAACATTAGTTGGAGAAACAAGTAGAACTAATGATTGGATTCAAGTCGAGTCTGATGACTGGAATTTTGAATGGATGAAAGAACATGGAATAACAGAAGAAAATTATAATTTTAGAAAAGGAGTTAAAACTACATCAACCAAGCCTATACACCTTAGGGATAATAATCCAGTTAAATTATTTACTGAACAAATTCCTACAACAGGAATATGGCTAGATGTTGATGATAGCAATAATAAAAGTGAAATTATTGACTCATGGGCAAAAGCTACTGATTTAGCTGTTGCTTTTCATAAATGGAATACCACTCAAGCATACAACTTTATAATCCACACCTTTAGAGGAATCACTTCAGATATCTGGAGAAGAACTTCTGAAGAAACTAAAAATCAAATTAAATATGGAGAAAAATCTACAACTACTATTGATAGCAATGAAAGCTTAGATGTTGAAAACTTTAAAGAAATTTTAAAACGAATGGAAAATTTCTTTAGACACTTACTCTTAGGAGAAGTTATACCAGAAACTAAAATAGATATGATCACTCAAGAAGCCTTACAAGCAGAAAGAGAAATGGAATTATTAAAGATCTGTGATATGTGTGAATTAAATGAATATACTAAGAAATTCGAAAAGATATACATCAAAGCATCTAAATCCATAAAAGAATGGAATCTATCAGAAGAAGATAAAAAACTACTTAATAGATATTTTCTTAAACTGCCTTGGCCATGGGGTCAGAAATTATTTGAAGATTATCAAACCTATTGGAATAAAATAGAATGGGAAAATCCTAATCATAGAGCTGATACCTTAGGAATGAGAACTTCATTCGCTAAAAGAAAAATATCAGAATGGTGTAGAAAATCTATGTATCAACACCTATTTAGGAAACATGGTAAGAAAGCAAGTTTATGTTGCTATGGAGAGATAGCAGCAGTGCCACAATTTGGTTGTCACCAACCACCTAGGAAACCATACTATAAAAGAAAATTTAAGAAATATCTTAAACCCTGGAAGAGAAACAAAGGATTTAAGAGTCATAAGAAGTATTTTAAGAAGAAAAAACCTTGGAAAAAGGAATATAACCAACATAAAAAACCTCAGAAGAAATCTAAGGAAGAATTTTATAAAAAATGCAAATGTTTTACATGTAATGAAATAGGGCATATATCTCCCAACTGTCCTAATAGAAATAAAAGAGAGAATGTTAAAGTCATTAGAATAATGGAAGAAATAGAATCTGACTCAGACTATGAGATAATCGAAGATTTAGATGAATTATCTGAAACAGACTCAATCTATGAGTTAGATATAGAAGAAATTGAAGAACCAGAATTTGAACAAATTTATATGAATCAAGAAATCATTGATACTATGGAAACTACCTTAGATAATGAAGAGGGGACTTCACAAACAGTAGTATTTGATGAAGAAAGATATGGAGCAATAAAAGAAAAACAAATATCTTTAAAAGATAAAGACGTTTTTGTAAGACCAATATTACCTTGGTTTAACAAAACCATATATATTGCAAAATATGATGAAGTACCTATTAATATCGAAAATGTTAAAGGCAATACTACTATACCTCTAGTAACTAAAGAATGGGTTAATCGAGAATTAGCAAAAATAAATAGATCCACTAGAGAAAGATTAAAAAATATTGTGATAGGAGGAATCCAAATTATGGTGAAAGGATATTTTAGAGAAGGAATGGATATTCCTATACAAATGTATTTGATGGATAATAGAATACTTCATGATCCTATGGATGCTCTATTAGGAGTAGTCTCTGGAAATCTTGTATATAAGAAAATTATATTTACTATAAGACCTGGATTTGCCATGTCCTTACTAGATGAAAATCTAAGTATGGGATTAAATCTATATCATAGAATTGATAGATTAATTATGCCACCAAGAAGTAAAGCTGTAACCTTACATTGTAAAGCTCTATATGCATTTACTACTACACACCAAAAAGAAATCAATAAAGTTTCAGGAGACTTCATACAAATCCATGAAGATTTTAAAGACTTAGCACAATTTACTCCACCAAGAATGTTGAGTAATAATAATATTTCCTTACCACAAGATATATTGCTTGATTTTCATCAGCAATCTAGAAGAATAGATAATAATGTAGGAAATCAAGGATTAGTTACCTTGAATACCTCTGGACAACTTATAGCCAGAATGCCTAGTAGAAGAATAGAAAGAAGTATCAGTACTAGAGAACTCGCAAGCTCTAGTAGAACATCTACAAGCAGAAATTACCCAATAATACCTAGAAATAGCATTGATATTGATCTTAGAAAGTGTGAGGAAGATAATTTCCTTATCTTAACAGAATATATCAATAATCAAAATAACTACGAAGAAATTATAGCCCTTGTTAATACAGGAGCTAGTACTAGTCATATTAGAGCAGACTTAGTTAATCATTTATTAGAAGAAAACCTACCACAAGGAATAACTCTTACAGACTATCATGGAATTAAATATGAAATTAAAACATTTGTTAATCTAGAACTAAGTTTTACAGATATTGAAGGAGAACAATTTAAATTAAATCTTAAAATTCATAAAGACTATAGAAAAGGAAAGGATTCTAGTCCAATATTACTTGGAATGAACTTTCTTGAGAAAGTCTCACCATTTCATATACAAAAGAATACTCTACAAATAACTATAGAAGGCAAACAAAAAATGATTCCTAGAATTACTAAAACCAAAGAACCAATTTATATGATACAAGGAATTAGATCAATCAAAACTAGTATACTTAGTCCATATATTGAGATAACTCTCAATTTACCAGACTATTGTATGATAAAATTTCATGCCATAATTGATACTGGATCAGGTATTTGCCTATGTAAAAGAAATGTGTTCCCAGAACATTATTATAAAAGAGATTATAAGAAAACAACTTATGGTCAAACAGCAAGCGATATTGTAGAAATCTATAGAGATTTTGTAGAAAATGTTCCTATAATTATAGGTAATAGAGAATGTTTTATTCCACGAATATATGCAACAGATAAAATTGGATGTGATATCCTTTTAGGAGAAAATTTTATCTATACATATAGCCCCTTTACACAATATAAGGATAGTTTTGAATTTACTACACCTTGTAATCACAAAATTAAAACACCAAAAATCTACAAAGCTATTGGAATTGCACATCAACCAATTCACCATAGACTTAGACATCAGAGCTCTGCAGGTAATCGTGGTGGATGTTATACAGAAATTAATCAAAAACAAAAAATTCCAGTATTAAGAATTGAAAATTTAGAAGAAGAATTAGAAAATATTAAATCAGAACTAAAAAAATGTTATCATGAACATCCCTTAGCCAAATGGGACAAAGATAAACCTATGGCAACCATTGAGTTAAAAGATCCAAATGCTAAGATATCAGGAAAACAATTTCCTTATAGTGAAGAAGATAAGAAAGAATTTGAAATACAAATTAAAGAACTCTTACAATTAGGAGTAATAAGAGAATCGACTAGTCCATATAATAGTCCAAAGATTTATGGTTAGAAATCATAGTGAAATTAAAAGAGGAAAAGCTAGAATGGTAATTGATTATAGAGACCTAAATTCTAAAACAATACCAAATAGCTATAAACTACCAATAAAAGATTTGTTAATAAAACAAATACAAGGAAGTAAAATATATTCTAAATTTGATTGTAAATCAGGATATTGGCAAATAAAACTAGATGAAGCCTCAATGCCTTTAACTAGTTTTACTACCCCTAATCCATTAGGACAATTCGAATGGAATGTTATGCCATTTGGATTAATGAATGCACCTGCAATATTTCAACAAAGAATGGATAAGATTATTAGACCAATAAAGAATTTCTGCATTGTTTATGTAGATGATATTCTTATTCATAGTAAAAACTTAAAAGAACATATTGAACATCTTAAGAAGTTCAACTATATTGCTAATAAGTATGGATTAGCCTTATCAGAAAGAAAAGCAGAAATAGCTAAAACTGAAATTGAATTCTTAGGATATATTTTTACCGAAGAAAAAATACTTCAACAACCTCATATTGGTAAGAAGATTATAGAATTTCCAGAAGAAATTAGAGACAAGAAAGAATTACAAAGCTTTATTGGATTATTAAATTATTCCGAAAAATTTATAAAAAATTGTGCTAAATATAAAGTCCACTTTACCAAAAAACTGAAGAAAGAAGTTGTATGGGAATGGACACAAGAAGACGTAGAAATGGTAAACAAAATTAAGAAAATATGTGAAAATCTACCTGAATTAAATATTCCAAATGAAGAAGATTTCTTTATTTTGGAAACTGATGCCTCTTTATTACACTGGGGAGCAATACTTAAAAGAAAAGAAAACCATAAAGAGTTTCTTTGTAATCCATTGTGTAAATGCCCAGAAGAGCTTGTTGCTTATACTTCAGGCACATTCAAAGATGCCGAAACCAGGTATGATATTAATCGTAAAGAATGTTTAGCAGTTAAGAAAGGAGTAGCAAAATTTGAACCATACTTGCTACCTAGAAAATTTCTTATTAGGACAGATAATACTCAGGTAAAACCATTATTAACAAATAAACTTGGAACAAGTGCGGTGAAAGACCACTTATTAGAATGCAAATGTGGTTTGCACCATTTAAATTTGATATTGTCCATATTAAAGGGAAAGACAATTTTATTCCATTTCTTAACCGTAAATGGAGCCAATCAGGAAGGAGCTAGAAATATTGAAGTTCGAAATGAACATGAAGATTGCTGCAATAGAATCCAAGATAACTCTAATGGAGATGGCTGCTGTCAAGCCAGCATCTGAGAAGGCCAACATGGCTATATTATCTGAAGGCCCTAGTGCCAATAAATCTGAAGGCCTCGGTGCCAATATTGAACCAGAAGCATTGAAGCTTCATAAACTTTCAGTTAGAGAGAATACTACTTTATCTCCCTCACAGGAGAAAATATTTACAAAGGATAGTATCTCCATACCAGAGCTTAATAGCTCAAATATCATCAAAGCCTGCAACACTCATGGTGTTATGGACATCAAAAGTAAAAACGATTTTATTTTGGCATATGTATTGTTTAATCTACTTTGTCTTTGGTTTACCAGTATTGGAGGTTGGATGAAAACCTTAACATATGGAACCTATAACAAGGTTAACCTCTATCCAGGAGCCCCAGCTTATTGGGTTCGTGCTCTTTATGAAATGGGAAATATAATTTGTATTTACCCATCAGAATCTTTGAAAGAAATTTCTTTGTTACCAAAAGAAGTAGTCCGAGCTATTGAAAGGTATTGCCAAGTTCTTAAACGTAAGAACATATATATCAGGTTTTTCTCTGCCTGTCCCGAATGGGATAATGAAGAAGATAGGCTACTGCCAGTTAGCCATGTCATAAGGATTGCCACTACTTCCAAGCATCTTCAGCCTGAGAAGAGTGAAGTCCATGAAACTACACCAGAAGATGTTATCAAGATGACAACCTTCCGTAGAGCCAAGGGATATAAGGAGCAATTTGAGCATATCCAGAAAGTTATTGAAGAAAATTAAAATATTTGGGTATATGAATCACAAGACCACTTGATTTACAGTAAAGCTGTGGCACCCACTAAAAAAGAAGATTGGCACTATCTCGATATTTGGTGTGATCATATTTTTGGAGGAAACGCTAGTGGAACACGGAAGACAAAAATGAATCGTGTAAAACGCTTTTGGCGTTATCCAAACCATAAGTGCGAGTACCGTAGCAATGAAGAAGATGGTTCACCAATCTCACTTGATCCGGAGGAATTTCCGGATGAGTGGTTTGAATCTCATATGGAAAAGTAATGGACCCCTTTATCACTACTTTGTCAAAGTTACTTTGATAAAGAAAACTCATGGGGTTTCACCTACATTATTTTCCATGTTAAGACAAAGAACTTTAGGCCACAGTAAGATTCCCATTATCTTACACAGTAACACAACAATAATGAAGACCAGCTGGAGAGCTTTTTCGAGTCTATAAAAGGAAGACTAATTCTCAGAAGAAGGCATCCGATCCTTAAGCAAAAAACTATCTTTCTCTCTAGAATTTTCGAGTCTTGTAACCATTTTAGTTTATCTCTTTCATTTGAAGCTTGTAATAAGGTAATCTCTATGGAGTTCTAATCTCTTTAGAGAAAGTACCAAGAGTGTAGCCGAAATATGTATGTATACTCTTTTACAAGAGATATTAGTGTGATGAGTTTATGAAATCAAAGTTGTTTGAAATACCGTCTTTCTAATCTTGTTGTTTTCTCAAAAACTCTTATCTTACTTATACTCCAACGGTGAGAACCTTGAGGGTTGTGCAAGTATCTTGTTGCCGTTTAGCCGTGTGTTGGCGTTTGAGGCGTTTTTAGAGAAAGCCATTAGAACCCTGTTACCTTTCAAGGTGATGTTTTAGCAAGGAGTTGAAAGGAAAACTGTGATTCCGTGTGATCCATTGTGAGATTTGCAAAAGAGTCGAGAGAAAAATAATAAGAGTGCGGAAGTCGTGTTGGACCATAACCCACTTTCTTAAACTCAAATAACATCGATCACTTATATCTGAGTATACAAACATACGGGAGCAAGCTCGAGGGAAATCTCGTTGATATTATTCTGTCCTTACCTTCTGCTTCAGTACTGTAAGATCTTTCTTATTTATGTTAAATACTTGCATTAATATTTGCACTTATGATATTTATGAAGTTTTAGTTACTATTATTCAATATTTAGAAATTAACTGCGTAAGGAAAAAGGAAGAAATTAAATCATTTTATACTGTACTTGATTATTTTCTGAAAAATAGTAGAAATATACCCGTGCCTTTATATTTTACAGAAAATATAGTCAGAATTAATAAAGAAATTAATAAATTAGAAAATAAAATTAGAATATTAAACGATTGTTTTAATAAAAAATATATCGATAAATACGAGCATAATTGGCTTTTTCATTTATTAGGAGAGATAAACCAAAATAATCCTATATTAGGAATAAAAAACCTTGATTTAAACTAAAAGTATAAAGTAAGGATAATTGTGACTTTTTATCAAAAGAATATACCCTGCCACATGTACCTGTTTTCTAGTTGGGATTTAATTCCCTGGACGAGTAGCACTACTCTGCATTGCATTGCATTGCATTGCATATGAAGTGCATTTAATAATTAACATCATGTTAATTTTTATTTATATAGAATCGCAAGTTGATGAAGAAATTATTTTAAGGATATTATATTAGATGATATTTATTTTTTTATCAATTGTGATTTAAATAATTATGCCATCCTCCTGTCACTGCATTTCATTTCACTCCCACCTGCTGATTATTTTTCTCGATTGTTTTTTGGTCCAAATACCAGTCATATATTAATTCGAAGTTACATATCGCGACATCTGCGATTTACAGTCAAATTGACAAATGCTCGTAAATTCACTAAAGTAACTTGCAGCTCGATGTGAACATGGATAATAGAGGCACGACGAGAAGAAAAAGCCGGCAAATTCCATGTTTAAAGTAACAACTGGAGCTCCATGTACCATGGGAGCTTGAGCTTCCCACTTTTCCATTTCGTCTTATCTTGAACGTTTTCAGCTCTAGTCAAATTTGTTCACCAACGAACGCTACATAGACATTTTCGTATATTCAAATAAAATATTAAGATTAACTCTTGTTTGACAATCATTATTTTCAAATTCTTTTTTCTATCGATTTATTTTTGATTATACATTTATACAATAAAATATTTTGTACGTAAATTCAAAAAAAAATTCTAATTTTTAATCATATATTCTATTTAAAATTACTATTCAAAACTTTATTTTCTCCAAATAATGGACGTCAAACAGGTCTAATATGAAAATGAGTCATTATGTTAATTAATTGATATTCTCAAATTAGAAAATAAATAGATAATTAATCGGCGTCCGAGGAGAAGTTAGAATGTGCGTTAACTTGGTTCTAAGTATTGCATTACATCACCTACTAACCTGAAAATTCATCTAATTAAAATAGTGAAAAAAAAAAAATTATTTTCAAAAGATGGCGACTTTATTATATATTAAAGAAAATATATAATAATATTATTGAATGAGAAATGAGATAAGAGAGACAACATGATATGCGAAACATGTGAATAGAAACAAAATAAATGTAGCTGATTAAATGCATGATAGTTATGGAACCTGACCATTCTTTATTTTGGGATGAATAATGTTATTTGCAGTTTTAGCTCGTATCCAATTTTTTTTTTAATCCACCACAGCGAGCGATT
Organism: Fraxinus americana; assembly: GCA_035079005.1. Taxonomy (NCBI): domain Eukaryota; kingdom Viridiplantae; phylum Streptophyta; class Magnoliopsida; order Lamiales; family Oleaceae; genus Fraxinus; species Fraxinus americana. The sequence goes on along the minus strand of CM068713.1, from coordinate 3,405,243 downwards.
GCAAATTGTATTACGCTTTCTCTATTTCCGGTGGGTGGTTGAAGCTGCAGCCTTCAATGCTGTCTTTATTCACTCTTAAATTAAATAAAATTAATTAAGACATCACACTTTCAACGATTCAGACAGATTTGAAGGAATGGGAAAAAAAATTGAAATTTAAAACAATAAATGAAGATGATGAGACTTGAAAGCCTCATAGTCAAATGCATTGCTCTATATCCAGAAGTCCAAAAGCTCGGATGGGGTGGGGTGGCTATTCATACATGAACATGTTTTGGTGGGCTCTCTCTCTCTAGAACTCTAATTAAGAGAAAAATGGCTGAGATATCAACAGGTGCAAATGGTAACCATGGAGTGGCGGTGAATATTGTTGGGAGGAGTTTCACATATTAGCTCACAAGATCAACCAAAATATATATGCTAAAAGAAACTGTTGGGAGGAGATCAAACAGATTAGCTCACAAGATCAACCAAAATATATATGCTAAAAGAAACCAAAAACAGAACTGTAAATGATTAACACAAGAGACTGAAATAATACGTATCTTTATTCATAAAAGTCCTCAGGCCACATCACACATTGTAGTGCTTCAATCTTATGAATAAACCACTGTTCATGTACAAATCAAACCCCAAAGTAAGATTACAAAAGGAGACACTCAGACCACCCTTTTCATATCACTCACGAGACCATCCTTCACACTAACAACACGAGTTTACACAAGAACATAATCTCTACACAATGAAATCACTCAAGATTACACAGTATTAAGAGAGAACGAGAAATCAAATGAGTATTTTGATTTCTACAACGAAGAAGAAGAGAAGTCTCTAGAACGGCACAGAGAACACGGGAGGATGAGAGAAAATCTGAAAAACTACACAGTACAAACCCTAAGGACGCCTTTTATGAGAGTCTCTTGAAGTGCCCTTCATCCAACGACTGTGGTGATTGCACTTGGTGACATCCAGGCCGTAATTCTTCCAATGTGGCCTTCGCAGTTCCAAGAATGCTCTTCTGTTCCCGACGGGTTTGAAGTTCATCATGAAGTCTGTACAGCTCGGAAGTCAGCTGGCTAATTTTATCTTCCAATGAAGAACACATAGAATCTTCCACTTCCAGCTGAATATTCAAAAGCTTCAACCGCTCAGCCTTTTCTTCCGTAGTTGGACACTCCAAGTGTTACTTTCTTTCAGATAAATAAATGTCAATTTCTTGAAAAAACACGTCCATACGTTTCATCAAAGGCAATGCATCTACGCGGAATGAGCTGGCAATCACGTTTTGAAGAATTACATTATTTTCGTCCCACCAAGATCGGATGTTGGAAAACTCATGCTTCAGGACGTCTCTAAAACACTTCTGAAGATAATTAGTCATGGCTTCTTACAAAGCTACTTTCAAGTAAGGAGACTCTTGAGTTATCCCAGGCGGGGGACCAGCCACGGAAGAACAAATTGGAGCTACCCAATGAGTATTTGTTTCTAAAGGCGGAATGATAACTGAAGCCGATGAAAGTGGAGTAGCTGGAACTTCTTGATTAATCTCTGAAATGTGAGCTCTCGTAGTCTCAGAATTCACTTCATCTTCATCTTGGAAATCATCAACGTTGAACGCTGAAATGCCTTCATTAATCGCACTCGGGTATTTACAAGGTGGGTCGTGAAAATCATGAGTAGCATCTATTCCTTGAACCACACCAATCCTACCATCATTCTCGCCAGTCTGATCTTGCAAAGAGTTTGGATTCACATAAAAATCCAATCCTTCAGGAATACTTGGAAACCCTATAGAAAGGGTGGAGATATTAAAAAAAAGAGAGATAAAAAAAAGAAGCCTACCTTCATTCCGTGTTCTAGGCGACATAGCTAAAAATTCGCCATTTGATGGTGTGTTCGGGAAACTGATGTTAATGTGAGAAACTCTGACATCACCTTTTGAAGGGTTCGGGACAGCTTGAAGCAGCATCGGTTTTACCGATCGTTTAATCTTATATTTTCGGGAAAGATCCTGTCTGAAATCAAAGTTCATTGCATAAGATCAAATACATGTAGCATGTAAAAAAAAAAAGTACCGTATCTCCAGAACTTTCAACTCCCAGAGTTAGAGTCTTTTTAGGTGCGTGGGACACTCGATCTTCAGGACTACTGCGGTCTGTAATCAAAACTACTTCAGACATCTTATCAGCAGGCTCAGAGGTGGGAGCAAACTTTGTTGAGGGAACTTTAATTTTAATATTCTTAACGACTCTTTCATTTCGAAGGTCTAATTCCCTCTTTCAAGAAATCTCTTGGGAATGATATGTGGAGGACTTAGCCCTTCGGCTATAACCCTGTTCGGAACTGGATTAAGAACAAAGTCGCGGCTCTCACTAGAAGATAAAAATCGCACTTGAACCTTGGACAGGATCGGTAACACTCGATTATTCCACCAAATTTGGTACTCTGTATCAACATTTTGATAAGTATCCCTCACATACTCTGGAATATGAAATATAGACCCACTCATCGTTTGAGTCAAAGACAACCAGACGCGATGCATATCGCCTGCATTGAGAGCAATATCCAACTTTCTTGTCGAATCGGGAAGTTTTTGTCTAAAGCCAGTTGTCTCGCAAACCTATGAGGATTATATGCCTCGAGAATGAAGGGGAGTTTCCTCGACGGTAAAAGACAAATCCAGATAATCATCATGAATTTCGAAGTATCTATAGACCATTGTTGGTCGTCCACTCGTACATCGAGATGGGACGATGAGAGAAATAGATTCCAGCAAAAGTCATTGGCATCCATCATTCCACGGATAAGGTCTCGACAATCAACAACATTTTTCTCCCAAGACTGGAAAGGATTTAAGGTGCTAGCATATCTTCGAATTATAGGACGAGTATAACTCTTGTCCACATGAACATAAATATCTTAGACAAAATAAGTACAGCCCAAGCATAAAGAAAATGTCCAGGAAATGAACCGGGTTTGATTGATGATTCGATGTCCGTGTAAGTCCTCTATAAATGCTCGCTAATATGGGAGGAACTAGGCTGTAAGTGTACCCACTTGCCATTTTAGAAGACGCTTTAAAAGTCCCAACTCTCATACACTCGTCCCCAGATGGAAGAACGAAACGACAAAGCCGCAGGGAGAGATAAGCTGTTATTTCTAATTCCTCTTCTTCTTCTATAGATAAAGATATTAGCAAGTCACACCAATGACTCTGGTCCCTACGAAAAATATCTCTCGACTTGTCTACAACCACGGGATTTCCGTATTTCCTTTGAAGCTCTTTGATGACGCCTTTTGAATGGATTAAGACTCATAGCAGTCTTATAATTTTTGTGTTGTCAAGGATTTTGGGTACAACCATTAACCAAAAATTGATCCTTTCTTCATGACTGACGCAATCAGATTCAATTGCATTCGCAATCAGTGCGAAAACATTAAAGAGATACAGACGGGACTAGGAATGTTGATATGTCAGCTCTGAAAGACTTGTAACTACTTCCTTATAGTAATGACCCTCGATCGAAATTCCACTTATCTCGCGGATGTCCCAAAGAGAAATGCCAATTTCACCACAGGCGGTCACAAAAATGTTGGTCTCTGGACACCAAACCTCACAAAGAGCTCTGTAGATAGAATTTGGGCGATGGTAATCCTTCGTGGTGGAACTGACTGCAGAAGCTAACTGGCGGAGATTCCCCTTGAGCAGAAGTTTCTAAACCCATGAAGACTACTCCCAAAACTTTGGAAGAAAAGAAATTTCTCCACGACTGACAAGCGCGCTTCCCCATCGTATTTCTTTGTTATCGACCCTCTCACAAATTACGGCCTTTGGGATGCACTCCATGCTTTGGGAATGATAAGGTGGAAGGCGCAAAAAGGGAAGATTGCTAGATCGGCTGGACATGGCATCTTCTAGATTCTCGTGACATTCACTAATAATGGGCACGTGCAACTTCGACAAAGGCTCCAAGAGCTCTGGAGAAGGATATGTAGTTGGCTTATGGATGCTAAGTTTAATCTCACCTCGTACGCTAGGTTGGGCATGGTACTTCACATCAGTATCTTTGAAATGAAGATAACTTTTGCCTTGACTTTTAAGCTCGACGATTTCGTGTATATCAGAATACACTCTATCATTAGAGTTTGTCTCGGCAATTCCTAAAAAAAAAGAGGAGGAAGAAGGTTAGCAAAAAAAAAAAAAAATTAGCGGGTAGTAAATATTTTAGATTCATTTATTGTCTAAATCATGAGCTTTTCAGATTTGTAAATAGCCTCCAAAACAAAGTGCCTTGGACGGTCTAATGAACCAGTCCTTGGTCTTAAAAACAAAGTGCCTTGGATGATCGAAAGAACCAGTCCTTGGTCCCAAACACAAAGTACCTCGGACGGTCGAATGAGTCAGTCCTTGGTCCCAAACACATAGTGCCCTAGACGGTCGAAGGAGCCTGTCTTTGGTCCCAAACACAAAGTGCCTTGGACGGTCGAAAGAGTCGGTCCTTGGTCCCAAACACAAAGTGCCCTGGACGGTCGAAAGAGTCGGTTCTTGGTCCCAAACACAAAGTGCCTTGGACGGTCAAAGTAGCCGGTCCTTGGTCCTAAACACAAAGTGCCTCGGATGGCGAAATATGGCAGCCCTTGGTCTTGAGTTTGTTCATGAACAAATATTTTCTGAACCCTAAAATAATCGCAGTACTAAATTTTACTCTACACCAAGAGAATCTCAAATCTCGAAATCTTTGACTTGTTTCGAAAGTTGAATCCCTGAAAATAAAAAAGTAAAGAATGTTAGATCTAATCTCATGACAACCAAACTAAAAAAAAAAACTGTTTACGTGAACAGTGTAAAAAAAAAAACTTGAAAAACTGAGAAAAGAGAAGAGAGAGAGAAACTTGAAAAAAAAGGTACTGTTCACATGAACAGTACACAGTACTATTCACAAAAAAAAAAAAAAGTGGAAAGTTGGAAATCAAGACATAAACCAACTTTAATTGATTTTTGTGGTTTCTGCCATGCAGAGAAACCAAGAAACCAAAGCAGAAACCAAGTATTAAAAAAAAAATTATACATACATACATATATATATATATATATATATATATATATATATGAAGAGAAAGAAGAAGAAACCGGCAGAAATCAAGAAAATAATAATAAAAAAAGAGGTCTTACCTTTTGCCTGCAAATCTACCCTTGTGATCTCTAAACCTAATTTGTTCATATAAGTAGTTAAATATCGGGATTCACTTGAGCCCAACTTACCATAAAATATAAAAAGTCTATTAATAAATAAATAAATAAATAAATCAAGTAAATCAAGAATTGTGTAAAATAAATAAATAATCGAACAACGATTACGTCAAAAAAAAATCGAAAAATCAAGATCTAATTTATTTATTTCATGATAAACTAATAAATCTTGAGAAGACATTTGTAGACATAAAATAAATAAATAAATAAATAATGGGCCAGATCAATTTAAATAATTAGCCCAATTAAACTAAAACCTAATAAGCTCATAAGATTTTAAAAGCCCACCCTACTATTTTAAAATCCATAATTATTCAATTATAATCAATTTAATTGAGTGATTATCAAAATTGGCCACAAATTTTCCCTATAAATAGGATCAAAGGTCCATTGCAAAAGGGAAGAAAAAAGTGAAGAAAAAAAAATCACGAAGTGCTAAAAAAATCCCAAAACTGAAGGAAGAGAAGAAATCATCTCAACCCCAAGTCCGGTGAACACAAAGAAGATCAAAGTCTTTTTCAAATCAAACAAATCCAAGAAGATCAAAATCTTCTTCGAATTAAATCAAGATCAAGCCTAAGTTTCGAAGTGTAAACCCAAGCTCCGAAATTCAAGTGTCAACAAGTCAAGTTCTCGACAAATTAAATTCTCAACAAATCTCGAAGCCTATGATTCAAGCCACGTGACTCCTCGTCTTCAAACATTTAGATAATTAATCAGAGGGTTTTGCAATTTTGCAATCAAAAGAAAATTTTTATTTATTTGTATTTCTTAAAATACAATTTGTAATGATTTCTGTATTTTAATACGCGAAATCCGTCGTACAACCTTCCTTCACACTAACAACACGAGTTCACACAAGAACAGACTCTCTACACAATGAAATCACTCAAGATTACACAATATTAAGAGAGAACAAGAAATCAAATGAGTATTTTGATTTCTACAGCGAAGAAGAAAAGTCTCTAGAACGGCGCAGAGAACACGAGAGGATGAGAGAAAATCTGAAAAACTGCACAGTACAAACCCTAAAAAATACAACTTTCAGCATTCTTCATACACGTTTCTTGCACCATTTAAACAAAACAGATTTTAGTAGCTGGGCCATCAAAAAACCAGCTGGGCTCAACCATTAAGCCCAATGGGTATTGCATCATTGTGCCACAAAATCCTTTCATACTCCACCTTGGTACAATGATTTAAATCATTATTTGGTATATGACTCTTGAAGAGTTGAGATTTATTATTCGTAAATGACTACTCCATCTGTCTCATTTATATATGCTGATTTTTTTTCACAATAATTAAAATTTTATTTATTAATGTTATTGAAAAAGCAATTTTTACAAAAAACTTTCCTAATTTATTCTTATTTAATTATCAACAACTGGTAGTAAATTGAAAAAAAAAATGGTTATAACTTATAACTAGTCAAATTAAATAAGGGTATATTAGTAAACGAAAAAAAAAAATTCATTCTAAATAAAGAAACATGACTATAATTGAAACAAGAAAATAAAAAAAATCAACATATATAAATGAGACGGAGGGAGTATAAAATGATCGCTCTCCTACTTTTGTTGTCTTTTAGTGCTGCGGCTCTTTTAAGAATAAAAAAATTATAATCAACTTGTTAAGAGAAAGAGAATCTCTCATAAATAAGTTGCTTAAACTGTTGAATCACGTGATATGGGATCCTGGTTTACGGCACATAGAATTGATTTTTGGTACCCCTTGTTTTGAATAGTAAGCTGTAAAACCACCTACAAAAAGGAAGTGCTAAAAAAAAAATAGGGGTTTGCTATTTGTATGGGGGTTCACGTTCAATAAGTGGGTTCCCCCTACCTGCACATCGAGGTGTCAGATTGGTGTGCACACAGCAAAATCCAAAAGATAATCACCTTCTTATTTAAATACTAGTTTAGGCACATGCAATGCACGTACTGTATTTTTATTAGGTATTTAATAGTGTGGAATGATTTGAAGGTTTCTTTCACATTTTTGTTCTTTTTTCTTTAGTTTCTTTGGTTCTGTAGTGTACATATATACACATGTATCGGGACTAAATATAGCGTACATATTTCAAGATTAAATATTTTTGTCACAGATGTAAAATCATGGAAGAGATATGCTTTTCATATAAATCAGCATGACGATTATTGAAAAGTATAATGTGAGTTTAGTATAATAGGAATGGAATAACTAAGCGATTTGACGTCTTCACTAAGGAACTAAAGAATTGTCTATGGATGAGTAACTTCCTGTTCTTTTTCCTTATCTATAGCTGTGTTAGTAAATAATGTAACCCTGAAAATACACAGTATAATATATAGTCTATAAAATAGAAATCAATGTTTTCGTCATTAGAGCTTTAAGAGTTTGGGCTTGAATCTTGATTGGGACAATTGTTTCTCAATTGCTGGTGTCAAGGCATCCACCAAGCACACAATTACTCGTTGAAGTAAGACTTTCCAAAATATTAACGTTGAAGTAACATTTTTTATTGCACTTTTGGAACGTCTTACTTCGTCGAGTGCTAACTTTTGTTACGGATGGCCGTTTCGTACGCCGTTAGAGATGGGGGAAACTAGGTCGTGAGCACTTCGATATAATATTAAAAATGCAATATTTCGACTTCGTTTGATATCCCGTAATGACCTCGAGAATTGAGACAAAATACGAAAAAATCATTTATATATTTTGAAACGTCTTACTTCGACGAGTGCTAACTTTTGCTACGGTTGGCCGTTTCGTACGCCATTAGAGATGGTGGAAATTAGGTCGTGAGCACTTCGATATAATATTAAAAATGCAATATTTCGATTTCGTTTGATATCCCCAAAATATTAACGTTGAAGTAACATTTTTTATTGCACTTTTGGAACGTCTTACTTCGTCGAGTGCTAACTTTTGTTACGGTTGGCCGTTTCGTACGCGTTAGAGATGGGGGAAACTAGGTCGTGAGCACTTCGATATAATATTAAAAATGTAATATTTCGACTTCGTTTGATATCCCGTAATGAACTCGAAAATTGAGACAAAACAAGAAAAATCTTTTATATATTTTCGAACGTCTTACTTCGACAAGTGCTACCTTTTGCTACGGTTGGCCGTTTCGTATGCCATTAGAGATGGTGGAAATTAGGTCGTGAGCACTTCGATGTAATATTAAAAATGCAATATTTCGACTTCGTTTGCTATCCCCACAATAATTTCAAAAATTGAAATAAAAAAAAAAACTTTAAACAAGGGCTGTCTGCGTTGACAGCCCTTCAAAAAAGTAAAAAAATTTTTAATTAAAAGTTGGCTTTGTGGGCTGACACACAAAGCCAAAACCAACATTTTGGTCTCCTGCGCGCAGGAGACCAAAACTGATATACATATATATATATACACCAGAAATGCTGATTGTACAGCATTTGTTTCACACCATTTTTCACAGCCCTCTAACAAGGGTGGGGCCCACGATTATTTTAAGCGCGGGCCCCACCCCTTGCATGTGTGAGGGTTGTGAAACTTGTTGTGAAACGTGATGTTACTGTAGCATCTCTCATATATACACGGAGATGCAGAAAAGAGAAGGAGAAAAGAAAACGGAGCAGCCGCCTAGTAGAAGGAAAAGAGAATATACATACACGTGCGGACTTTATTGATATATACGTTGATAGAGGAAAAGGACAAAGGAAAAGTTGGTGGCTACATTATTATCACAAATAAAGCTATTTGTACAATCATTAGTGGGTTACAACACTTACAACACACTCACATTAGTGTGGGCCCCACCAATTAATTAATTGGTGGGGCCCACACTAATGTGAGTGTGTTGTAAGTGTTGTAACCCACTAATGATTGTACACCTAGCACTACTCTTATTATCATATACACACAGTGCATGCAGAGAGACAGAACACGCATTCAGGGTCTGGAAAGGAAAGGGCTGCTTAAATTAAATCCAGATTTGTTCACGTTTGGTCAATTTCTGGTGATGTCGTTCCACTCTTGCATGTTTAATTTCAATATTATGGTAGGCTAGATTTTTACATTACTTAAGATATAGATGAATCCTTATTTTGAAACTTTTAGTTTTAATTAATTATTTTAACGTTAATTCGTTTGAATGCGTTGATATTTATTATGATTTAGTTTGCTTTTCAATTAATTGGCCACTAGTTGAATTGTTTGTGGAATTTATTATCATCGAGAGAGGTAATAGAATCGTTAGCACATAGTAATAAATATTGTGAGGTTCGATAGATGATAGAGATATACATTTATGCTTCACATGGTTTTTTTAGATGTTCTAATTCGTTTAATGCTTTCTTATATGTTGGTATCTTTTATAGAGATATAAAAAAGTCACTATATGATTAGATTTAATTGCTATCAAGAGATGCTTTTAAATAAATTTGGAACGTCAACCAACTCGTATGATAACAAATTGTTAATTTAATTGTTAAACTAAAAATGGATGAACAAGGGGGATTCTAGATCTTAGCAATACATCTCATAAATTTGATAAACTCTAACTTTAATTTCTTGTACGTGATAAATTAGATATAGATTTATTATAAACTATTATTACTATTCAATTAAGGGTATTATTAACTTTAACTCGATCAAACACGTAGTTCTCGTGGGTTCGATACTTTACACACTACTATATTACTTGATCACGACTCCGTTCACTTGCGGAAAATCAAACGATCGGTTATTCATCACATCAACATTTAAATTTAAATTTTCTATCTCTTGTGTGGGTCCCAATGACAACTATATTTTTCATTCTCATTCTACAATAATTTGACTCAAACGGGGCCTACTTTGTAAGTTAATGCAATACGCAAGGGTAAAGTAGTTATGTTTCTTATCTTTTGCTAGAGAGGAAATAGATAATTATGACGTCGTGTCCTAAATGTCTTCTGACGAAAGAAAGTAAAATAAATGTCGTGTCCCCACCTTGTTTAGCTTCTCATCAAATGCTAAAGTCATCGTCAACCGAAGTTCTAATCTCTTCTCTCTCGTATATATACATGTGCTTGTTTCGGCCTGATGAATATTAAACGGAGGCGTAAAGATGTCTAAAGCTTTTCTCATTTTTATGTTCACCTTGACGATATTACTTTTCTTCAAAGCAACAATTATTTTAGCACAGAGTGGATATCTCCCTGAGGAGGAAAGTAAGGATCGTTTCTTTTATGTAAATCATTTCTTTCTTTTCCATTCACGCGTGTAGTTAGGGTCTCCACACTTATTAGGCTTCCATTAAACTTCAGGTTATCTCTAAAAGTTCACTTTGATCAACATGAATCCGATCACATTTCTATTTTAGAATAGAGTTTTTATTTTTGCAGAGAATGCTCTTCGTGAAATAGCTGATCAGTTGGGCAAAAAGGACTGGGACTTTAACCTGAATCCTTGTCATAAACTGGAAAGACCCGATATGCCATCGTACAACGATTCCATCATCTGCAATTGTACTTCAGCTGGTGGTGTATGCCACGTAGAATCGATGTAGGTTTTCTTGCCGAAAAGCTTATCATCTTTTTCATTAGTTTGAAACTGATTTAGAAATAGCCATTTGTACTATTGAATTGCAAGGAATCAGCAATCACAGAAAATATATTCTGCTTCTATTGATCTTCAAGCAGCAAAATATGGGGTTTTCAGTATCTGATTTTGAGACATGGAATACCATAATGGTTGGTTATCTCTTTGTCAATTCTTAAAATGGTATTTTAAGTGGGAATTATTGTACTTTTTTCATGCCTAAACCTCCCTAGAACTTATGGTGTCTAGTAATCAAACTTGATCAGCTTTATAGTCTATTTTAAATGAATAAATGTTATCTACCACCAGCATTGTTAGAATACCAGTTTAAATGTTACCATGTAATGGGTTCAATGAAAGATAGAATCATGTGACTCATTTAATGACACTTTGTGCCACCAAAACTGGTATTATAATACCAGTGCTAAATAACATTACTTATTTTATATTGCTAGTCTCTATCTTCCTCATTTTTTTACCTGGATTTGCTCTTAACATGATATGTATACGAATTTCTGCAATAAACTGTGTCAGTGATATAACCATAAAAAAAAGTTCTTTTTCTCCATTCGGTCAAGCATACAACTTCTTTTCACCATGTCAACGTTTCAAGTTACCTTTTCGATTGTTAAGTTTGAGTTGAAAATGACATCGCATAACGTTTGTAGTGTTCTCTAGATGAAGTCAAGCTACTCTTGTTTGGTACCAATTAAAATCCAGATTTTAATTTAAGTAAAATTCAACAATTAATTTTAATCACATATTCATGAGACTCACAACTTTTCAATCACATATTTTATCAATTTTTATCAAAATTTACAAAAAATCTGATTTTAATTCCTACCAAACAAGGGCTTATATATCGGTTTACTTTGGAAATCGCTTCAAAATGACTTTTTCGCTTTGTTTCTTTCACCTTTCTAGAAACTTAATTCTCGCATTTAATTTAAAGTATGCTAAATATGGCATTTCCCCCCCCCCCCCCCCCCCCCAAACAGATATCTAAAAGGACAGGATTTGGCAGGTGTCCTTCCGCCCTCACTGGCAAAGTTACCCTACCTCAAGAAAATGTAGCAAGATATTCCAAGTTTATTTTCAATTTATTAAATCTACTCAGCTTTTTGCTTCAAAGGATGAGACCATTTATTGGCTACATTGATCTCACTCTGAATCTATTGGCTGCAGTGATCTTGCCCTCAACTACCTCAGTGGTACAATACCCAAGGAATGGGAAGCAACCAAACTGGAGTTCATGTGAGCTTTGCCTGTAGTTTTTAATTGAGTCTTGGCAATGATGTAATTTCTACATCCTCAGTTAAAGATGAAGTATATGTGGTGTAGGTATCTTAGCGTGAACCGCTTATCTGGACCCATACCGAAATACTTGGGAAACATTACTACCCTTGTATGTATGTGAGTTCCTATCTAGCCATCTCCCGCACTATATATATCAATTGATCCATAGATCTATCTATATCTAAAACTCTCTACATATGGTCACTCACACATAAACAAGCAAACACCATAAATGTTCTGTTTGATAGTGGATATATTTTCTCGGAATTCTAATTGTAATTTTGAAAATCTATTCAACTTTCAGGAACCTGCAGAGTAACAGATTTAACGGGACCGTTCCGGCAGAACTAGGGAAGCTGGTCAATTTAAAGAATCTGTAAGACCTTTTCGATCATCTACTTTATCTCTGCATTATGATAAATTCGAACAATATTTAAGAAGATATGAATGCACTAAAATTGGTATTTTGGATGCAAGAAATTGTAGAAAATGGTAAGAGTGAAAACGGATTACAATTTCATGTATCTTGATTATAAAGAAAAAAACCATTCAGTCTACTTATAGAATTGAATTACATATCTTCCCAAGAGTTACAACACATCAAGATAGTTATTAGAGTTTGAATTAAATCAATACAAACCGAAAATATTGAATTCTAATAATCAAACATCAGTTAGGGACGAAAAGAGGCAATTGTTGTCGATTGGCAGTGCGTCTTGAAGTATTTCCTTGATTTAATCTACCAATGTCTAAATGACATTCTTTTGAAAATTACTCCAACAATTCTCTACAATTTTCAAAATGAGTGATAATTTTAAAATCTATCATATAGACTTTACAAACTTTATGCATAGACGAAGGTGCTTTTGGACTTCAACCTTCACGTAGTGAAGTTGATGCATATTAACCAATGTGATGTGGTAGACAAGTTTTGAACCAACAATCATGAGTGGCTAAGCGAAAAACTTCATATGCAAGTTTTATATCCTCGTGTGTTCATATAAATCAACATGTGAATACACCACATATCCCGTATCCTTAATTTTCAAGAATATCTTAAGTAGCTAGTCAAGCCACTTTGGAGATAAACCACCACCGACACTCATATACATAGACTTATTGTTGTGAAACGAAGATGATACCGGATTAATCCAATACCAAATTGTTGGAAAAAATAAGAAATTATAGTCACAATATGAAGTAATTGATCACAAGAACACAATAACAAAATAATTTACAGAAAATAGAGATTTTATTATAATATAGAGAAAGAATACAAAGATTTGTGTTTATAATATTTCTAACTTCTTCTAAATCATAATGAAGAACTAACTATATGTAGGGAATAAATAGGGGACGTCCAAACCCTAATAGTAAAGTTGTAGTTCTAGTAGAATATAAAAATGAGTCCAAGATGGAGTAGATGACGAAAAATCGCACAAGGCGAAACAGACCAGGTGACGGGGTCCCATGGCACCCACTTTCAGATTCTTTACTTCAAAAACTTGATATTCTTTATCTCAATATCCTCTTCAAGTCCTACCCAAATTTCAACTCTCAATTGGGCTTCCAAGTAGGATTTCAACTAGAATTCTCCAAATAAACTTGAATAAGATTCCACAATAACATTCCAAATAGATTTTTTTTAAAATATAAATTCGCTATAAAGTGTAAACCGCAAGTGTATGGGTCGTGTTCAAATAATAAAGTGGACTTTTTGAGTCCAGGTTGTCGATCCCACGAGGAATTTTTACTTTCGATTACACAACTTTAATCAGTTTAATTCTAACAATTAAAAAAAACACACAATGAAGATTTTGATTTTGAAAAGAAGAAAGATTAACTAAAATTCTACAAAATAAGATAACATAAAAATCTTGAGAATTTCGAAGGAAAACGTGGTTGAGATTCATGGTTTCAATTAGCCATCGCCTAATTAATTTCTCCACAAGTCATTTAATAAATTACTCATTTACTATGTTAGACCTGATTTTTCAATTTTAGTTAATTAGTTCTTTCGAGTGAAATTAATCATAATTGATTGGTTTAATCTACTATATTTATATGTCGATTAAAACCAAACAACCGCATTAATTTTTTGTGAAAATAACTCAATGGGTCACCTAAGGTTAGGGGTATCTCTATCCACTACACAAACCTATGATTTCTGCTATTTGGCCACATAAATGAAAATGCACAATCTTCTCTTGAATGATGTACAACTCACTAAACATTATCATTTATTGGCTACATAAATGAAAATGCATGAAATGCATAATAGATACACATAAAAAGAAGTATTTTAACATTAAAAAGCAAATAGTGAAATTAATTAGGTCCTTGTTTGGTTTGGATTAAAATCCAATTAAAATTTCAAGACAAAGTCAACAATTAATTAACCATACATTTCATGGGATCCACAACTTTTCAACTACACATTTCATCAACTTTTATTAGAATCTACTAAAAATCTGATTTTAATCTCTACCAAACAAGAGCTTAAGCTAGGTTAAACTACAATCATAAATCTCATCACAAATATTTAGCCTATATTATACAATTGACAAAATAGAGAATATTTATAACAATACATTACAAGTTTGGTAAAACAATAGAGAAAATGCAAGATTATAGAAAAAAATTCCCTTTTTAGATTGGATTTGTGAAGATGATAATAGCTAGCTCTTGATTCCCCCAAAATTTCTCCAATTCCTTGATTGATTCTCCTTTGCGTGCTCTATGGTTGTCCCCAAAATCCCAAGAAAAATCAAAAGAAAAATAAGAGAAAATGAAAGAAAGAAGAAAATGAAAGAAAAGAAAAATGAAAAGGAAGAAAAGGGGAAGAAGACAAAATGGAAGAAGAAGAAGAAGAATGGAAGCCCGTTGCTCGTTTATTAACTTTAAAAACCTAGAAAAATTGTAGCCAAGTCCACAAGTTTTGGCAAGTGACAAAGTGGTCCCCCAAGTTTTCAAAGTAGCGCCTCGACACCAATGCTCTACCAAGACAATAGTTTAATTTTTTTCTTTTTGCACACAAGTCCTCTAGTAATTTTCACACAAGGTCCCTAAACTTTATTCTTCTACAATTCAGTCCTCAAATTTTGAATTTCATTTCAATTTTGCCCTCCATAAATTGCAACACAAGTCCTCCAACTTTTTGCCCTTATGCAATTTGGTCCTCAATTTCTCTTTTTTGCCTTATTCTCTTCACATTTGGTGTTCATGACATATAAAACTCAAAATTACACAATTGTGAGTCGATGTCCGCTCTTTTTATCAATAAAAGCATATTCAAGTATTAAATAAGTGTGCAAAAATACAATTATTAATGTGCACTTTAATTAGAATTTCTAATTATTTTCAACAAAGAATTTGGGATACAACCAGATTTTAACAATCTCTATCTTAACATTAGTTTCACTACAATGAACAAAACTTCAAAAGAAAACATTCTCCACTTGGAGACAAATTCCACTACATTGAATAAACTTGAACTCTTCAATGAAGGATAGAAACAAACTTCTCTATAAAAAGATTTTAACTGAAATATTTTCCACATTTGCTACCCAACTAGGGGAAAAATGATCTATTGACCATTAAACAAGGCTGAAACAAGCAATGTAACAGAATCACAATTGAATGCATCAAAAAAAGGATCTTGACTAGAATCAACACACTTAATCACATTCAAACCATTAACTAAATCAGCAGAATTGTACCTATGTAGAATTTTATGGCAAAAAATAGGTCTATTATTAGTAACTGAAGATAATGACACCGATGATGATGGTATCAAGCAGATTTACCTATAACTTCTAAATTCAACTGAGCTATATTCTTTAAAAAAGACCCCGAATTAGACTCCAACGGTATAGAATCCAACTCCAAATCCACCTGAGTTCTTAAAATATGCTGATTTCTCAATGATTCTATATAACACTGCAAGATATATAAATGGAATTTTCTATGTCCATTTAACAAAAACACAAGCTCATTTATTAACTTTTAAGACTCCACCTTAACAGTATGAATGTACCCTTTTGAATCAAGAGTACTTAAGAAGACAAGATTTTTCTTCAGATCTGGAACGTGTCTCATTGCATCAACTGTTCTAACTCTCACATCAAACTTTTTTATTCTAACCCGACCAATACCAACTATCCGATAATGTGTATTATTACCGGTCATCACAACACCTTTTGAAATCTTTTCATACGTTAAAAATAAATCCCGATTAGAAGTCATATGAAAAGTGCAAGTTGTATAAAAAATCCAAGACTCGTTAGGTTTGGAGTTGCAGTTAGACATAAGTAAAAGTTCTCCATCACTGTTAGAATTTTCTGCAATACTTGCTTCCCCTAAAGTTTCTGATTATTGATTGGCTGTCAATTTTAATTCATTCTACATCTCATAACAATTGTTTATCAAGTGCCCATTTTCTTGCAATAATTAAAAAAAAAACAGAAGTTAGATTTTGACTTGCCCCTATAACGACTACCATCAACAATGAGGTCATCTCCATGACCCTCAAATGCAACAAAATGCTTCATCTTTTCCTTTAAATATAGAACATCGTATACTTATTCGATGTTGAGAGTATTACGACTATATAAAATCGTGTCTCTAAAAGACATGTATGAAGCGGGCAATGAACACAATAAAATCATTCCCAAATCTTCTTCATCATATTCAACCTCCAAGGTCTCCAAATTAGCGATGATTAAAAATAGCTAGGTGATCCTCAATAGATGTACATCATTTCATACAATGAGAATATAAATGCCGCTTTAAATTCAATTAGCTAGTAAGACTCTTCGTCGTGCATAATTATTCCAATTTTCAACATAATGCAGTGACTAACTTCTCTTTCAAATTGCCCTGAAAAATAATTTGAAAGATAAATGTGTATTTGAGATGGGCCTTTCGATCCCTTTTTGTTTCTCCTCTGGAGTCCAAATTGTTACATCTTGTCAAATCCCAACAACATGTCGTCCAAATTCATCTGAGCGAGTATTGCTCACATCTTTACATGCCACAAAGAGAATCTTGTATTGTGATCCAATAAGGAATACCATATTTCATTGTTGTCATCACGAAAGATCAAGTTGAGCTATTAACTTGATCAAAATCACGATCTTCCCAAAAATTTCAACACCAAAAGTTCTCATACCGGCATATTGTAAAACAAAGATGATACTGGATTAATCTAATACCGAATTGTTGGAGAAAAATAAGAGATTATAGCCACAATATGAAATAATTAATCACAAGAACAAAATAATTTCTAGAGTGGAGATTTTACTATAATATGGAGAAATAATACAAAGATTTGTGTTTACAATATTTCTAACTTCTTCTAAATCATAATGAAGAGCCAACTACATATATGGAGCATATAGGGGACATATAAACCCTAATAGTAGGGTCGTGTTGAAGTAGAATGAAAAAAAGAGTAAAAAATGGAGTAGATAAGGAAAAATCACGCAGGGTGAAATAGACTAGGTGCGTAGTAGTGCCGGGCCAAAAATTTCCTAGCGTCATGGTGTCGCGGAGCCCACTCTCAGGTCCTTTACTTCAAAAACTTGATTATCTTCATCCCATTTTCCTTTTCAAATTCAACACAAATATCAACTCTCAATTGAACTTCCAAGTAGAAGTTCAACTAGAATTTGCCAAGTAAACTTGAATAGAATTCCACGATAGCATTTCAAATAGAATTCTTTTTAATGTGCACTTTAATTAAAACTCCAAATTATCTCCGACAAGGAATTCGTGTCACACCTGAATTCTAACATTTATCAAGAATACTTGCGTAACTAGAGTATTCTATATAAATATGTTAAAAGCCAAGCAGCTAATCTTTTTCCTTATTGTTACGTGTACTAAGCACACTTACTTAAGAGGCAAAATCAATACCTCTTGCAATCACCTAGAGATGTCAATGGGCCGAGCTGAGTCGGCTCATCCTTTAAAGCCACGAGCTCGGCTCGTTAATTTTTTTTTTAGCTTTCCTTAGTTTTTTTCACGAGCCCACGAGCGCTCGCCTTCCTAACTAGCCGGACCGCTCGGCTCATGCTCGGGCTCGTCTTTTGACGAGTCTGAGAGGCCCGTGGGTCGCTACAGTACGAGCCAGCGGTCGAGCCGACAAGCCGCTCGGCTCGATTGCCACCACTACAATCACCTATTTGAAATACTTTACTCATTGAACTTAAGAGCTTTATGTTTCGAGTGTTAGGTCGACTTTTCATCATTGGTGATTAGTTGTATTTTCCGTCTCAATCTCGTGACATTTAACAAGTCAAGGCCTTATGTAAATTGTAACATGCCATAGTCATAGACTATTTCAATCCATTGATCTTGTATAATCAATTACTTAAACCAAGATCATTTAGGTCATATCCACCTTTGTCAATTATGAAAAGGACATTTAATCACTTGACTAATCAATATTTAATTCTTTTAATGGAAGAACAAAGAGTCGCAAAACCTTTGAATCAATCAATCAATTCAACATCCTTTTACTTTCTTCGACTGAGTTTTACACTTATATTGAAGATCAACTGGGTTTCCTTATTAATTACCTCAAAAATTCATGATAATAATTAGAAATACTTGTGATACTAGATCAATGTAATAACAAGTTACTTATTCTAACTTATTTATATCAAATAATCTTAAAGCATCTCATTAGCAATTATGAAATCTATTGACCTCAAATTTTGTACCTACAACGTGGCTAAATCTTAAGGCCTCTTACGTCCATGCAAGCCTGATTCCTACATACTTGGACAAATCGTTAGCCACACTTGGCTACCTCCGGTAGTGGTGTAGTTGGCCACACGCACTCCAACGGTCAAGTCAGTTGGGAAAATAAATGTACGAGTATGGAAGGACTTTAGACGCAAGCATCCATGTAAAAAGATGGTTGGCTTTGGGTGTATATCGAGAATAATAAAAGAGCAAAGTTGAAAGTTGAGAGCATAAATTTGCATTACCTTGAAATGACACTAAGTATGAGCTTTTATAGTAAAAAATGATGCGTATTGAACCATTTGATGAAGAGACGCGTAGTCTCATCCTAGCGGTTGGGGCCTCTTGTCATAGACATCAATCAATCATTCCTAGGCCATGCTGCATTTAATGTTGTGATTGCTTGGCAGCCCTAAGCCAACATGTGAGACTAGACTTTACTTGTTTGATTGAGTGGAGCTCCCCATGGAGGTTCGGCCAAATGGGGTTTCGCCAAATTGCTACATGGGTAGAATGACATTGAGTGCGGGCCTTGGTACATTTGCTATGTAGTTGACACTTGGTCATACTTAGAGCTTCGTTGGAAAATGCATAATAATAGTCCCCAAGTCCATGTATGAATATTTATGTAATGTGTGGACTATGAATGTATAACATGAGAAAATCTTAGAAACAGTTTGTGAACCTGATTTAAAGTGACACCCTTTTATCTAGGCAAGCCTTTTGGTGAAGATGAAACCTGTGATAAGGTTGAATTGAATTTGGGCGAGACTCTTTGCATAAATGAGAGCCCCTTCGAGAATAGGCAATTGTTGATAAATCTGAATTGAACTTGGTCGATGCCATTTGCATAAGAGAGAACCCCTTTGGGAAGAGGCAGCCGTTGATAAGGCTGAATTGAATTTGGCCGAGGCCTTTTGCATAAGGGAGAGCCCCTTCGGGGAAGAGACAGTCGTTGATAAGGCTGAATTGAACTTGGCTGAAGCCCTTTGCAAAAGGTAGAGCCCCTTCGAGAAAAGGTAGTCATTGATAAGACCGAATTGAACTTGGTCGATGCCCTTTACAGAAGAGAGAGACCCTTCAAGAAGAGGCAGACTTTGATAAAGCTGAATTGAATTTGACCGAGACCCTTTGCAGAAGGTAAAATCCCTTTAGGAAGAAGCAGTCGTTAAATGCTAAATTGAACTTATCTGAGGCCTTTTTGCATAAGGGAGATCCCCTTCGGGAAGTGGAAACCATTAATAAGGTTGAATTAAACTTGGTCAAGGCCCTTTGCATAAGGGAGAGCTCATTCAGGAAGAAGCTGCCGTTGATTGGGCTGAATTGAATTTGGCTGAGGCTTTTTGCAGAAGGTAGAGCCCCTTCGAGAAGATGTAGACGTCGATAAGGTTGAATTGAATTTGGTCGAGGCCCTTTGCATAAGGGAGAGCCCATTCAGGAAGAGGCAGGCATTGATAAAGCTCAATTGAATTTGGTTGAGACCCTTTTGCATAAGGAAGAGCCCCTTTGGGAATAGACAGTCGTTGATAAGGCTTAATTGAACTTGGCCGAGACCCTTTACATAAGGGGGAGAGCTTTTGGGAAGGGACAGTCATTGATAAGGCTGAATTGAACTTGGTAGAGGCCTTTTGCATAAAGGAAAGCCCCTTCGAGAATAGGCAACCATTGATAAGGTTGAATTGAACTTGGTTGAAGCCCTTTGCAGAAGGTAGAGTCCCTTCGAGAAGAAGAAGTCATTGATAAGATTGAACTGAACTTGATCGAGGCCTTTTACAGAAGAGAGAGCCCCTTCGGGAAGAGGCAGACGTTGATAAAGCTGAAGTAAATTTGGCCGAGACCTTTTGCATATGGGAGAGCACCTTCGAGAAGAGCCAGCCATTGATAAGGTTGAATTGAACTTGGTCGAAGCCCTTTGCAGAAGGTTGAGCCCCTTCGGGAAGGAGCAGTAGTTGATAAGGTTGAATTGAACTTGGTAGAGGCCCTTTGCATAAGGGAGAGTGCGTTGGGGAAGAGGCAGCCGTTGATAGGGCTAAATTGAACTTATCTGAGGCCTTTTGCAGAAGGTAGACCCCTTCGGAAAGAGGCAGCCTTTGATAAGGCTAAATTGAACTTGACCGAGACCCTTTGCATAAGGGAGAGCCACTTCGGGAAGAGACAACTATTGATAAGGTTGAATTGAAATTGGTCAAAGCCCTTTGCATAAGATAGAGCCCCTTCGGGAAAGAGGCATTCGTTGATAAGGTTGAATTGAACTGGCCGATGCTCTTTGCATAAGAGAGAGCTTCCAGAAAGAGACATCCATTGATAAAGCTGAATTAAACTTGGCTAATACCCTTTTTAATGGGGTAGCTTTTCCGTATAAGGGCTTCCTCCATGGTGTTTGATCTATCCATGGAAGGGATTAATCCTCTAAGGTTACATGTTGTGGCTCTCTATGGGATGCATCATGCTTGTTCTTGATGGGGCTATTTTACCTCCTTATAATGGAATAGCTCTTCCTTTTAAAGACTTCCTCCAAGATGTTTGATACATCCATGGAAAGTGTTAATCCTCTAAGACAACAAGTTGTGGGTCTTTGTAGGATACATCACACTTGTTCATGATGAGGCTATTTTACCTCATTGCAAAGGAATAGCTCTTCCTTGTAAGGGCTTCATCCATGGTGTTCCACAGAATGGGTTAATCCTCTAAGACAACGAGTTGTAGCTCTTTGTGGGATGCATCACACTTATCTTTGATGGTACTATTTTACCTCATTGCAAAGGAATAGCTCTTCCTTGTAAGGGCTTCATCCATGGTGTTCCACAGAATGGGTTAATCCTCTAAGACAACGAGTTGTAGCTCTTTGTGGGATGCATCACACTTATCTTTGATGGTACTATTTTATCTCCTTACAATGGGATAACTCTTCTTTGCATGGGCTTCCTCCGTGGTGTTTGATTCATCTATGGAAGGGGTTTTATATAGTCGAAGCACTTATACATAGTCAAGATAAAGCCTTACATGGTGAAGGCACTGATGCATAGGCTAGATCAGGCATTGCATAGCGGAGCTACTCATGCATAGGTGAAATGAGGCCTTGTGTTACAATGTCCCATGTTTTAGGGATATGGCCTATTAATTCATCAAATATGACTCCTCCTTTAGGTGTTATTATTCATAATTTCTTTTTCAGAGGCCTCCATTTTTCAGGGGTGTTGGAGGCACTCATGCGTAGGCGAGATGAGGCCTCCACACTTAGAAAAGTTGTAATTTTAAAGATGATCTTATGGTTCATGGATGAAGCCTCGTAATTCTTCAAATATGACCCCTTCTTTAATGGTCATCCATTCTTCAAGGGTTATTTCCTTCATAGTCTCTTTAGGGGCTTCTCCTTTTTAGGGGTTCTTTTATTCATTACATTTTCAAAGGTCATCCCTTTTTTAGGGTCTTCATTTTATGGGGATGCGTTGATGCATAGGCGAAGCTAAAAATTTCCTTCAAATCCCTCAATAATTTTATGATCAGGTCCTTTAACTTTTCATTTACATTTTGGTCCCCACATTTTGACTTTTTTCGATCATACAATTGATAAATTGCATCCAACGTCCTTTCACTTTTGACACTCCTACACTTTAGTCCTCATGTTCACTTTTTTGTTTGTTTTAGTCATTTTCTCTTCTTTTGCATTGTTCTCCTTCAATTCAGGGATTTTTACTTATCACATGTGGAGGCACTTATGCACAGATGGGTAGAGGCGTTACATGGTGGAACCGCTGTTGAATAGACCAATGTGAGGCCTCTACACTTGAAAAAATCATGGTTGTAGAGTTAGAGTATTCCTATAAGGATGAAGCTTCTAAAAATAGATGAAGCATTTGTATAGAGGCGAATCCTAAGTTTCAGAGATGAGGCATTGTAATTCTTCAAACTTGTCCCCTTCATCATGGGTTTTCCTTCAGTTTCTTCTTCAGAAGCCTCCCATTTTTAGGGGTTATTCAATTAATAGCTCATTTCCAGGGCCATTTTCAAAAGTTCTTCCGCTTATGGTCTTCTTTTTCATAGGCCTTCCCATTTACAAGGATTATGCGTATTCCATTACATTTGCAGTAGTTGTTGCATAAATGTGACTTTGGTTCGAAGAACCTCTTCTTCAGGGACCTCTTTTGATCTTAGGTGTCTAGCTTTATCATTCCCACTTATTGTGGGTGGATGTCTCTTTTATTTGAGTGGATTCTGTCCTAAAATACTCATTTTTCAAGGAGTGATCACCCAAGATGATGAGTTGAACATCAAATCTTCTGTGTTTTTCCCTGCCACTTGTTCTTTATTCAAGAACAAAATATTTTTCAAGGGGAAGCCTCTTCATTGCTTGAATTCATGGTGAGGAGGCGTATCTTTTCTTCAAAAAAGGGCTCTTCTAAGTGGACCTTAGACTGAAAATACTCATTTTTCAAGAAGTATCACATGTCAATAAAATGCATTGAGTTTAGAATTTTCTTTTCCTTCATGGGCTTCCACTTGTTCTTTCTTCAAGAAATAAGCATTTCTCAAGGGGGAAGGCTAGGCACTTTTTGTATGCTTTTTTCACGGGATGTTCGTGGTTATAGTATGGTTTCCTAGAAACGGCGCCAATCTACTAACATCAAATTTTGTACTTCTAACGTGGCCAACAGATCCAAAGGCCTCTCACGTCCATGCAAGTTTGGTTCGTGCACACCTGGAGAAATCATTAGCCACAAGTGGCTTCCTCCGGTGGTGGTGGTGGAGTTGGTCACGCGCACTCCGACAGTCAAGTCAGTTGGAGAAATAAATGTATGAGTGTGGGAGGGTTTTAGACGGAAGACTTCAATGTAAAGAGTGGGTAGGCTTTGAAGTGTATATCGAGAATAATAAAAGATCAAAATTGTAAGTTGAGAGCATAAATTTGCATTACCTTGAAATTGCACTAAGTATGAGCTTTTATAGTAGAAAATGATGAGTAAGAGTCAATTGGATAAAGAGACACGTGGCCTCATCCTATCGATTGGGGCCTCTTGTCATGGACATAACTCAATCATTCCTAGGTTATGCTGCATTTAATGTTGTGATGGCTTGGCAGCCCTAGGCCGATATGTAAGACTAGACTTAGCTTGTTTGATTGAATAGAGTTGCATATTCAGTCAGTTGTCACATTATCCACTTGATATAAGATCTTCTATAAAATGCCTCTACCTATCTCGCCTCATCCATGTGGGCTCAGCTCCCTATAGATTTTACAGAGATTGAAAGAATGGCCACTAAAATTTACAAACCGGCAGAGAGAAGAGATGAACCATAACTCACAGAGAACCATCTCACACAAAACAAAACAGTAACCCAAAATGAAATGTCTAGAATGGCTTTAAGGCACGTAGATCAAAAGCCACTAAATCAGATGGTGGGCTGGCTAGATGTAAGGCCGGATCACAGGATCAAGAAATTAGAAGAGGTGTGTAAGTGTAAATCACAATTAACACAAGGCAATTGGCCTAGGCTAAAGAATCGGAAATAACACAAGCCCAATTACAGCAAACTATGCCAATAATTTGAGGCAGCCCAAAATCATAACATTCTCCACCTTGCTGAACAATTCTTGGTGACGTATAGGTACTAGAGATCCATTTTGTATCACTTGATCTTATTTAACCTATAAAAATAAAACAAGAAAAATTAGTACTTATTCAAATACAATCCCGCTTGATTATTCTAAACTCACTGCTGTTCAGTGATGTTTAGGATTTTCAAGCAATTTTTGAACTTACTCAAAGGCAGTACCTTGGTTCCCAAATCCAAGGGATTGAATTTAGTAGAAATTTTTTCTAGACTAATCAGACCTTTTTTCAACCATGTTCCTCAGAAAGTGAAACTTTATATCAATATATTTAGTTCGATCATGATACTTGGGATTTTTGCTGAGATGTATAGCACTCTAATTGTTAGTATAAATTTTAACCGAATTATTTACAAAGCCAATTTCGCTTAGTAACCTTCTTAACCAAAGACTTTCCTTAACATCATCACATGAAACTATATATTCTGCCTCTGTAGAAGATAAGGCAACAAGTTTTTGCAATTGAGATTTCCAACTAATGCAACCATCCAACTAATGCAACCATCACTCAAAGTGAAAACATAAGAAAAAGTAGATCTTCTTTTATCTAAATCTCCAGCAGAGTCAGAATCAGTGTAACTTTTCAAAATTATGCCTTCATCACATTTTTTAAACAGTGAGCCCAATTCAAAAGAACCTTTCAGGTATCTTAACATCAATTTTATAGCTAACCAATGTGTTTCACCAGGGTTAGCAATAAACCTGCTTAAAATACTTATACCATAGGCTAAGTCAGGTCTAGTGCAAATCATTAAGTACATTATAGACCCTACAGTGTTGGCATAAGGAACATTTTCCATTCTTTTAAATTCTTCATCAGTTTTGGGTGATTGTTCACTAGACATCTTAAAATGATTTGCAATAGGCAAAGAAACAGGTTTACAGTCAATTATAGAAAATCTTTCAAGTATTTTCTTTGTATAAGCACATTGTTTTAAACACAGTATGCAGTCGGCTCTATTTCTTTCTATTTCCATGTCAAGAATCATTTTAGCTTGTCCTAGATCTTTCATTTCAAAAGCATATTTTAACTTTGACTTAATAAAAAGGTCCATCTGGCCCTTTAAAGAAGAGGCATGAATCATAATTGCTCTTAAAAAACCCAAAGACTAAATATAGGAATTAAACTTCATGTACCACTATCTAGGAGCCTGCTTTTGGCCATATAGGGATTTTTTCAACAGACAAAACTTATCAGACTTAGATTTAACTTCAAAACCCACTGGCTGTTTCATATAAATGGTCTAATCAAGGTCCCCATTTAAGAATGCAATTTTTATATCAAGCTGATCAAGTTCCTAGTTAAAATGAGCAGTTAAAGCAAGCAAAATTCTAATGGAAGTGTACTTAGCATGAGAAAATATCTCATTATAATCCACCCCTTCCTTTTGGGTGAACCCTTTGGAAACAAGTATAGCTTTATACCTTTTACCTCTTGTATTAAAATTTCCTTCTTTGATCTTAAAAATCCATTTACAGTGAACAATCTTTTGATTTCCAGGTTTGTTGACAAGAATCCAAGTTTAATTTTTTATCAGAGATTCCATTTCCTCATTCATGGCTTCTTTCCAGAATTTAGATTCAGAACAGTTTACAGCTTCTTCAAAGGTAGAGGGTTCAGAATTCAAAGAGTCTAAAGCTGAGAATAGGGTGAAAAAGTCATCATTGCTGAATCTAGTGGAAGGAATCTTATTCCTCATGTCTATATCTCTGGTCAATTGATAGTCAGCAAGAGATGAATTAGTTGATTCAATTTCTGCCTGAGCCTGAGGTTCACTTAGTTCCTGATTCACACAGATTGAGTAGGCTCCATCTCAATTAAATCATTTTGATCATTGTAGTTTCCAGTCTATTTTTCCCAAATGGTTTCTTTTATAGGAGCAAACTTAGTAGATTCTATTTCAGAAGTAACTTTGCAAGGAAAATCACTTTCATTAAAGATCACATTTCTGCTCGTGATCACTTGGAAACCACCCTTACACTTCACCCAAAGTCTGTACCCTTTGGTCTCATCTCCATACCCCAAGAAAACACATTTTAAGGATCTTGGTTTAAGTTTTCCTTCATTTTGATGGGAGTAGGCAGTACAGCAGAAAACCTTAAGTCTGTTATAATCTGGTATAGAATTAAACCACAGTTTTTCAGGGACTTGAAAATCAATAGCACTAGAAGGACTCCTATTAATAAGATATGTTGCAGTTTTAAGGGCTTCACCCCAAAAGAATTTAGGAAGCCTAGAACTGTGAATCATGCACCTAACCTTTTCTAACAGTGTTTTATTCATTCTTTCAGCAACACCGTTTTGTTGAGGGGTGTATGTCACAGTTCTACGCCTTAGAATTCCATTTTCTTTATAAAAAGAATCAAATTCCAGATTGCAGAATTCAAGGCCATTGTCAGTCCTAAGTGGTTTGATTTTCTTGTTGGTTTGATTTTCAATCATCAATTTCCATTGTTTAAAATTTTGAAAAGTATCAGACTTATGCTTCAAAAGAAAAGTCCATATTTTTCTTGAAAAATCATCTACTATAAGTAAGTAGAATCTAAATCCACTCAAGGTATTTACAATTGCTGGCCCCCACAAGTCAGCATGTAAATATTGCAAAATGGAAGTGAATTTATGGACTCCAGATTTAAAAGGTAGTTTATTCTGTTTTCCAAACACACGGTCTTCATAGAAGCCTAATTTTTCAAAATTGTCTTTTCGAAGATATCCAAATTTGTTTAAAATTGTTAGTCCATTTTCAGACATGTGGCCAAGTCTTTTATGCCAGATTAAAGACTTATCAGAGTTAGAATTTACAACAGTAGAGCTGTAACCTACTAAAGGTTCAGCTTGCATGGTATAAATACCATTTATCTTGGGTAAAGAGATAACTTCTTTGTGATTAAGATTCAGCTTTATAAAGCTCTTATGAATCCTTATGTCATTGACCTCATCCAATTCTCCTAAAGAAATAAGATTCTTTTTTAGTTCAGGTACATATCTGATTTCATCAAGTTCAAATATATGATTATTTTCTATTAGGAGACTGAATTTTCCTACTTTATTTATCTGACAACTCATGTCATTTCCCGTATGAACTTGACCTCCATTCAGATCAACGAGATCAGTGAACCAATCTTTTATAGGGCACATATGGAAGGTGCAACCAGAATCAATGACCCATTCTATTGGGTCTCTATTAGTGGTGTTAACAAGGACAACCCCTTGAATATCAGATTCATTTTTGCATGCAACAACAGCAGACCCATCAGAAGTGTGTTTTTCTTTCATATCAGTTATCTTTTTGAAACAGTCTTTTATTAGGTGCTCTGTCTTACCACAATAATAACATGTTCTGACTTGTTGCTTAGATTTTGATTGATTCTTGTTCTGATTTCTAAACCTAGGATATTAAGGCTTATTCCTTTTATGAGAATTGAAGTTGCATTGATTTCCTCTCTTGTTTTGATTCAGTTTTTCCCTAACATTCAAAACTTCTTCAAACTTTCCTTGAAATCAAATTTTAATTCAACTTCTGTGTTCCTTAAGGATGATATAAAAATGTCAACAGTAAGATCAGTTCTCCCATATTCCAAAGCATTTCTAAGGTCTCTATATTTATCACCTAGAGCATTCAACAGAGCCACAACTTTTTGATCTTAAGATAATTTCTCATCACAGTCAGTCAATTCTTGAACAAGTCTAGTGAATTTATCAATATTTTCTTCTAGTGTGGAAGAAGAATTAAATCTGAAGTTGTAGAACTGTCTCAGGAGATAGCATTTGTTGGACATGGTTTTAGCAAGATAGAGAGATTCTAACTTAGTCCATAGACCATGTGTATTAGTGGTTTTCCCAACTTTCCTAATAACAGTATTAGATAAGTGAAGAAAAATGGAACTCCAAGCAGTCTCATCTAACTTTTGTCTCCTGTAAACACTAAATTCAGAAGGACAAGTCCCATCTAACTTTTGTCTCCTGTAACTTAGTCCATAGACCATGTGTATTAGTGGTTTTCCCAACTTTCCTAATAACAGTATTAGATAAGTGAAGAAAAATGGAACTCCAAGCAGTCTCATCTAACTTTTGTCTCCTGTAAACACTAAATTCAGAAGGACAAGTCCCATGAATGGCAGCAGCACACCTCTGTTGTAATAACAGATCCCTCATTTTCTGTTGCCATAAACTAAAGTCTCCACTTCCCCTCCAGATTTTTACTTCAAACTTATGTGCAGTGGTCATGATTGCAGATAAACATACAAGAATCAAATAATATGCCACATAGAGTATAAAAAGTATTGACAGTATGAGAGATAAGAGAACTTCAAATATTACAAAATTCTATCAAAGTAAACTACTGATCGACAGAGATAATTATATCAAGTAAACTGTCAACCTTGAAAATGTTTAAGGGGTGGTAACCCTTTGTTCTCCTACTCCTTCAGATTTCCAGATCCTCTAATGAGATCTTGGACAATGGAAAGCAGAGGAGGATCGCTTACCTTAATAAAAAATTTCAGAGATTGACACCGGATACTACAAATAGTAAGGGGTTGTTAGATAATACCAGAAGCAGGTAAGAAAACCTCATATTGGATGTAGGAAGCAACGAGTCACAAAGACTCAAAGTGAACTCAGCGGAATCGAAACGAGTCAACTCAACTCACCACGACTCCGTACGAGTCAAAAAAGGTCACCACGACTCAATACTGAGTAAGATCAAAATCGCCACAAACTCAGTAGAAAAACCATATCAATGGAGATAACCAAGAACATAAATGATTTATACCAAGGTCACAGAGATCCGTTCAAAAATACTTTATTTAAAGGATTTTCTCAAGAAAAATTGAATCAACAAGAAAAACTCAACAAATTTCGATTTTTCACAAGAACCCTTTAGAAATCGTAAGATCTGTAGTATTCAGTAATTTTATATTTTTTTAAAAAATAAGGGTCTCTTAAAAATGAACACTAGTATAGATCTCAACACAAGCAGAGCTCTGATACCACTTGTTGGTCCCAAAGTTCACAAAGAACACAAAAATTTTTCGCCCAAAGGGCCCGGATGTTCAGTCAAATGGCCTATTCACCCGTTGAGCATCCACAAACTTGGATATTGCTCTAGTTCAACTAAAATCACCAAGAACCGTTACAAATGTATGAAGAAATCAGAGAGATTTCTTCACAGTTTTTCTCTCGCCTCAAATCACACAGGTTTCATACACAATCTCACACAGTTTATACGCCAAGTATAATACCTATCTTATCACTCAGATTTTACAGAGATTGAAAGAATGGCCACTAAGATTTACAAACCGGCAGAGAGAAGAGATGAACCATAACTCACAGAGAACCATCTCACACAAAACAAAACAGTAACCCAAAATGAAATGTCTAGAATGGCTTTAAGGCACGTAGATCAAAAGCCACTAAATCAGACGGTGGAGGGCTGGTCAGATGTAAGGCCGGATCACAGGATCAAGAAATTAGAAGAGGCGTGTAAGTGTAAATCACGATTAACACAAGGCAATCGACCTGGGCTAAAGAATCGGAAATAATACAAGCCCAATTACGGCAAACTATGCCCAGAATTTGAGGTAGCCCAAAATCATAACAAAGTGCAAACTGATTTCAATTTCATGTATATTACTACCAAACAGTATGCTGCCCAGCACAGGCAACGCATCTGTGCCAACCAGGCAGAACATGAGCACTTCCATGTAACCAATGGTGGACCGGCACCCCGCGTGCTGGATCCGTCGGAACAGTTTATTTTTTTTTTTTTTTTGTTGACAGTGAATAAACTTTTCAGATTATATACCTGGAAAGTTCTTTTATTTTCATACATTTCTTATAGCTCAGCTGGCTAGAACTTGTATATTCACATGAAAGGTCCAAGTTTCGAACCCCTTTCCCAACAATTTTATTGTGAAATATTTTTAATTCTATAATTTTTACCAAAATTAAATAGAATAAAGGAGGGGATTCGAACCCGTGACATTTTCGTAGGATATTGAACGCTCGATCATTGTGACACTCATGGAATTTGATATTAAATTTACCAAAATAATATGTTACATTTTAGCGGTTTGCTCTTCCTTTGAATTATACAAAACTTGATCACAATATCATTTGGTGAATATTGTTAATTTTTACAACAAAATTATATATGTTCAATTTGAACAAAATAATTGTTATATTTAAATTTTAGACCTTGTTTGATTTCTTTTTTTTTTTCAAAATATATTTTTCTCTCTTCTTTCAACTGCACATTTTTCAATAAAATAATATTACATGCAAATTCAAAATTTTTCCTTATTTTTAACCACACATTCTTTATCAAATCACTATTCTAAAATGCATTTTTATTGACAACGGTTGACGATCAAACGGGGGGCGGCATCAAACGGGACTCTTAATATTTTATTGTTGACAACGGTTGACGATCCACGGTCGCCTGTGCTGACTCGAAATCCTGGGTCCGCCACTGCATGTTGCCCACCTGCACTAGTTTGTGTTGCAAACTGGCTCAAGTTTTGGTCCATTCCTTTGTCTCTCGTTCTTGTCCCATCTTGATTCAGTGCTTCTTGAATTGCATTTCCTTGATTTAATCTACCAATGTCTAGACGACATTCTTATGAAAATTACTCCAACAAAAGATTAGGGACAGTGGCAGTAATTTACCCATTTATGTACGTGTAACTTGTCTTCTTTGATCTCTGCAGCATTCTAAGTGATAACAATCTCGCTGGTGAGTTGCCAACTGAATTAAATAATCTAAAAAGGTTGACAGAACTGTAAGTATTTTACCACACATTTCTCAAAGTATAAAGTTTTTTTGATTTGAAAAAGTGCAAACAGTTTTCTGCTATTTTAATGATAACATGTCTTTCGGGGGGCAATGCAGTAGGCTAAGCAGTAACAACTTCACTGGAAAATTACCTAATTTTTGGAGCTGGACAAACCTTGAGAAATTGTAAGTCCTTTCCTGAATGAGCATTTTCCAAAATGCAAAATTTATAGTTGCGACTTATTATTAATTTATTATCAACAGAGAGATACAAGGCAGTGGTTTTGAAGGACCCATACCTCCTAGTATTTCCATCTTAAAAAATTTAACTGAGCTGTGAGTTGAAACCTATACAGTCAAATTTCTGTTTGTCGATACTTCAGTAACAATATTATGTTCATTTACTAAACATTGATAGTGAAGATGACAACTGATGTGATGTGATATCTCTGCAGAAGGATTAGTGACTTGAATGGAGGTGCTTCAGAGTTTCCACGGCTAAGAGACATGAAAAATATTGTGTATTTGTGAGTAAATGTCACTAAATCAATAAACAACTGAGAAGAGTTTGATAATTTCTTTTAGAACCATATTATTTTATACATATGTTGAGTGCTTGCAGGATGTTAAGGAGCTGTAACATAAATGGAACCATTTCTAATGACCTTGAAGAATTTACATCATTGAAGAGTCTGTAAGTACTGATTCTAGTAGTAGCACCTCTTTTCTTCTTTTTACAACTACACTCCACATCATACTTGTTTCAATATTCTTGTGACCAAATGCCAACTCTATGAGTTGCTTAAAAAGAATATATTCAGCAGTTCACAGTCCTGGACTCCCTCTAGTATTTTACTTGTTTTCTTTTCACATTTAGAGAAGTTAATTCTTCATAAGATTTTAAAGTTCAACAGTTGTGTAACTTTTAACACAACCACAGTTCTTATTTCCTCTTCTTTTATTCTAGAAATCATCATTTATTTGGGAGGCATTGGAACTTCCATCTTTACTTGTTGAAGATAGTAACCAAAATCATGAATTCATTGTACTCCATGCCACAAAACCCACTGCTTGTAATATAATTTGTACGTGTGGTGGAGACTAGGCTATGGAAATGTTGGGACCCTTTGAATCCACGTGTTGTGAAAAATCGGAAGAGATTAATGGAGCAATATGAAGTATTCATCATTCACCAAACAAGAATAAGATTTAAAGTAAAGAAAAGAAAAAATTGACAGAGGAACCGAAGATTTTATTAAACAACCAATGGAGAGAAAAATACAATTTCAGCAATTTCTATTCACTAAAACTGAATGAAGAGTCTACTATTTATAGGGAAGATGTCCAAACCCAAGATGGAAACAAAATAAAAACAAATCACGTGAAATAAAGGAAATAATATTTTTCTAATAAAACAGTGAAATAATGGAAATAATATTTTTCCAACTAAGTGCAAAGAAGGAAAAATATATTCCCAAAAAATTCCAACATAATTTTTGGTCACCAAATCCAACAATCTCCACCTTGATACAAATTCCGGTGCAACAAACGAAACTCCAAAATTTCTCCAATTGGAAAAATAAGTCCAACTGCATCAGAATAAACCAATCTCTTCATTCAGTACCAAAACTCTCCACCTCACGAAAAACATCACATTTGCCCAGTGTCCACAAGCGACACCCGAATCCAACACCAGGTTCCCAAAATTTCAACAAAAATTTCAACAAATACCAAACAGGGTCGAAGCATACCCTGTAGCAGAATCCATACCAAATGTTTGAACTGAAAACCCCTTGCTAGAACTGTCACTTTCAAACACCCCGAAAGCATGATCATACACATCTAAAACCTGGTATCTATGCTCCATGAGTCCTTCCCTAGCAAATGACTCAGAGCCCAACACGAAAGGTACTGTACCGAGCTGGATCTCATCCACGGTACTAAACCTGTCTAGATGTCTCTTCACTGGTTCTACGCGCCCGTGCAAGATATACAGTTAAGAACTATTCCGTCCTTCCAGCACAACACGATGACTCTTTTGGACCTTTGAGACTCCACCCCCACTGGAGAATGTGTACCCATTAGAATCCAGGGTACTCAGCGAGATGAGATTCTTCCTTAAGTCTGGAACATGCCGAACCTAGCCAAGAACTCGAACTGTCCCATCCAATCACCTCAATCTGACCCGACCGATTTCAGCAACCCTACAAGATTGATTGTTTCCAGTGACAACTCCATCTTACTTCACCGTTTCATATGTTTCAAACTAGGCTCTATTGGGACACATGGAACGAACACACTGAATTCAGAATCCACTCCTCATCCAGCTTAGATTCCATGTCAGATACGGTCAGCACCACATCTTCGCCATCCGAAATCTCTCGACAATATTAGTCTCGTCCAAATGATCATATTGCCTCACATGATTTGCAGATAAATTACATTTACCATGCAACTTGTCGCAATCCTTTTGATGTATCATTTTCTCCTGCAGTAGAAGCAAACCTAATTGCTGAAGTTCACCCTCGACCTACCCCTCTGTCGATCACCGTACGAAACCAGAGCTTCCTCATCCTTATCTCCAACAATATGCTTCATCTTCTCATTTGAAAATAAAGCTCATAAGCATCGTCAAAGGTGAGTGTGTCACGACAGTACAAGATCGTGTCCCTGAACGATGAATACGAAGCGGGCAGTGAGAACAACAGGATCAAGGCCAAATCCTCTTCATCACACTTGACTTCTAACCTTGAACACGGCCAGATGGTCCTCCAAAGAACTCCTTTCTGCCATGCGATGAGAATAAAGCCTCTGCTTCAAATGCAACTTACTCGTCAATGTCTTCGTCATGCATAGTTGCTCCAATTTTAACCACAATGCAGCAGTTGATTTCTCCTTAACCACATCCTGAAGAATGTTGTTAGAAAGATGAAGATGAATCATAGACAGTGCTTTCCGATCCTTTTGTTGCTTCTCCTCTGTTGTCCAAGTTGTTGGCATTTTATCAAAACTCAATAGAGCATCGTCCAAATTCATTTACGCTAGAATTGCTTTTATCTTTACTTGCCACGGAGAAAACCTTATATTACGATCCAAAAGCGGAATGTCATACTTCATGGCAGCCATCGAAACTAGAAATATCAAATAAATTCAACAACATGTAGCTCTGATACCACTTGTTGGGACCCTTTGAACCCACATGTTGTGAAAAATAGGAAGAGATTAATGGAGCAATATGAAGTATTGATCACTCACCAAACAAGAACAATATTTAAAGTAAAGAAAAGAAAAGAAAAAATTGGCAGATGAACCGATATTTTATTAAACAACAAATGGAGAGAAAAATACAATTTCAGCAATTTTCACTCACTAAAACTGAATGAAGACTACTATATATAGGAAAGATTTCAAAATTCAAGATGGAAACAAGATAAAAACAAATCACGTGAAATAAAGGAAATAATAGTTTTCCAACGAAACACGTAAAATAAAGAAAATAATATTTTTTTTCAAATACGTGCAAAGAAGGAAAAATATATTCTCAAAAAATTCCAACCTAATTTGGGTCACAAAATCCAAGGGGAAAAATATGGAGGATCTACAATGTGCATTGTGAGGTTTCATACCGTGCAAGAGCTTGCCACATGAAGTTTTTCCCAAGACCAATATTTGGAAATCCTGTAATTTTGTTTGTTTTCCTGTGCTTCCATTGCTTTTGTGCCCATCTTTTTTCTTTCTTTCTGGATATCATACAAAATTTAGGTTCACTTTTCTGCGTTATGATAAGTATGCACTGCCATATTGTTCGTAAGCTGAGAAAATATGTGCTTGGTTATAAGATATGCTCCTGTGGTGTATTCACAGAGATCTGAGCTTTAACAAGTTAAAAGGAGAGGTTCCAAATTTTGAAAACCTACGACTACGACACCTAGATACCATGTAAGTGAATTAGTATGATATTATTCAATTGATTTGTACGAAAGCTTTGGTCTGTCATTCACCTGTCATATATTGAAGCATGACAATGGAAGACTTTATTCATGGTCAAATCCTAAATCCTGCTTTTTTTTTTTTTTTCCCAAAACAAGTAGTAAGGACCACTTTAACCAAACTTAAGGATGTCCAGTTCATATTCAATCCTTAGTATTCAAGCGTCATTCATATTCAGCATTTTTAGTTTGTAATATAAATGTATAATTTTGATTGCATTTGAATTTTGTGTTTGTGATTAGGTATCTGACTGGTAACTTTCTGAGTGGGCAAATTCCAAATTGGATCACGAGCAGTAGTGAAGCTCAGTAAGTTCGCTTCCATGTGTCTCACTTCCATGTTTCTTATTATTTAACGTATATAAAATTATCTCTGCGATTTAATAGTAGGATTGTCCGTCATACATGACGATGTCCTTAAATTCATACAAAAATGGAATTTCCCCATTTCTCTCAGGACCTCTATTGACATCTTTATATCCAGACATACAATTGCCATCTTGTTCAAGCTCACCTTAAGATATGGGACTAGTCTCATAAGTTCGAGAACAATCTCATTTTTTAATTTAGTTGCTACATATTGCTGGACTTCTATCACTTTTTCATTCATCGGTTCTTTTCTATCATTTATTTTAGAGGATTGAAATAAGTTCTTAAAGAGATATTACATGCATTTGCAGCTTCATAGATCTTTCTTACAATAACTTCAATGAGACTTCTGAGCCATCAAATTGCAGGGAAAATCTGTAAGCCCCAATTTTTCTTCACGTGCTTTCTTTCTGTATGCTTCTTCATAGCTTCAATTTGTTTTCTTCTTTTCTTTCTGCATCAGAAACTTGTTCAGAAGCTTTAGTGGAGTAAACAGTGTGTAAGTTTTTAAGTTGCTTCTTATGTAGATAAGATTATTGGAATTTAAACGTAACTTTGTATATAATATTATTCATTCTGCCCCCTTGCCATATACAGAGAACAAGAGAAGTGCCTCTTTCCTTGTTCAAAGGGTAAGTACTTCATTTTACAAGCTAAGCCTTGATTGTTTACTTGAATCTCATCATCCAAGCATTTCTATGTAGTATGCCATCAAGTTAGCAACGTCCTTTTTTGCACTCAAGTTGAAAACTAAAAGCAAAAGGAATGCAGTAGTAATTTTATATATCGTATATAGTTACAGCACTTCTGCCTTTTTACACTCCAAAGATTATAGCTCTAAGAACTTAATCTGCTTTGGTTTTTCACAGATTGGTATTCCTTTTATGTAAATTGTGGTGGAAGGGAAGCTACAATTGGCAAAAGAAAATTTGAAGCTGATGAAGAATCAGGTGCAGCAAAATTTGTTCACTCAAAAGAGCACTGGGGAACTAGTAGTACAGGACACTTTTGGGACGTTGACCAAACAAGTGATGTGTATACAGCAAAAAATGTGTCTGTGCTGAAAATGAAGGACTCTGAACTCTATACAAATGCGCGTAAATCTCCTTTATCTCTCACTTATTACGGGCGTTGCTTAGCAAATGGAAACTACACCGTGACACTTCACTTCGCAGAGATAGTTTTCAGAGATAATGGCTCTTTCCAGAGTCTTGGAAGACGGATGTTTGACGTTTATATCCAGGTGAATAAACAGTTCTTTTTAGTGCCATTTACTGTTGCAATTTGACTCAACTTATTCAACTTAATACAGGACGAACTGAAATTGAAAGATTTTGATATTGAAAAGGAAGCGAAAGGTGTTGATAAAGTTGTGATAAAACCATTTAATGTGATGGTTAAGAATAAAACTCTGGAAATCCGATTTCACTATTCTGGGAAAGGATCAACAGCCATCCCTACAAGAGGCAATTATGGCCCTTTGATATCAGCTATTTCCGTGGAATCTGGTAAGATAGTCTGTGTAATACCATTATATTTATCATCAAACACCTCTATCTCTCTTCATGTCAATAAGAATTTTTATTTTTTTATCTGTTTATTTGAGAAAATATGCAATTTATCTGCACGACCAGATAATCTTTTGCAACTTAAGCGACAAAACTCAGGTGTCGTTGGCACTTAAATAAGTACTCTGCTATTTAATCTATTATCTTTCTTTTTCACTTGCTATTGTTCTCAAATTTCCTATACCAATTCCTTTATGTAATTTTTTCTGGTGCTAGGCAAACTGAACACCATGTAACAAATTATTCTTTATTTCTTTCATTATATAGATTCTAAGCCTCCATCGAAAGGAAAGAAGAACATTTTCATCCCAACGGGAGTAACAGCTTTGGCAATTTTTCTCATTCTCATTATTCTCTTTTTTTCATGGTGGAAAGGCTATATAGGAGGCAAGATCTCAAGGGAACAAGGTGAACAAATAGACCTTTCTTAGTATTTAAGCAAGAATGTAAATTTTGAATTGTCGTATTTAATTTTATGGATAGTCTTACAGTAGTAATGCATCAGATGACAACTATGGAAGTTACTCTCAAATTTAGGATAAATAATTTTCTCGTGGTGATGTGACCATGGCCAAGAAATAGATCAAAGAAAAACTAGAACGTAATCTCTTGTGAGGGTGCATATATGGACATGCGAATCTCATATTTACTGTATAGAGAAAAAATAAAGATGACGGAATTTTTAGCTATATAGCTTACAGTGAATTCCACATCTAAAAATTGCTCTTTTCCAGAACTAAGGGGATTAGATTTGCGGACTGGCTTTTTTACTTTTAGACAAATCAAAGCCGCCACAAACAACTTTGATGCTACAAATAAAATTGGGGAAGGTGGTTTTGGATCTGTCTACAAGGTATGTAGCAATATTAACTTCCAACTTTTCCCTCTTATACTTTGTCTATACCTTCGCGCTTATATTTTTCTGACATTTCTATATGTGTGCATGTGTGTAATACTATAATGCTTCATTTGCAGGGTATACTCTTGGATGGTAGTGTAATTGCTGTCAAGCAGCTGTCTTCCAAATCAAAGCAAGGGAACCGTGAATTCGTGAATGAAATAGGCATGATTTCTGGTTTACAGCATCCAAATCTAGTAAAATTGTATGGATGTTGCATTGAGGGAAGCCAGTTACTGCTGGTGTATGAATACATGGAGAACAATAGCCTTGCCCGCGCTTTATTTGGTAATTGAATTTTGTACCTGCGTTATGCATTCTTTATTTAAATAAATTAAAATCTAGTCTAATATACAAATTCAGTATTTATAATCTGATGCACACACTTAATTGTATCTTATTATCAAGTACAGGACCAGAGGAATGGCAAGTAAAAATGGACTGGCCAACCAGACAAAGAATTTGTATCGGTATAGCAAGAGGCTTGGCTTTTCTGCATGAAGAATCCACATTGAAAATTGTTCATAGAGACATAAAAACCAATAACATTCTTCTTGATAAAGACCTCAATCCAAAGATTTCCGATTTTGGTTTAGCCAAACTTGATGAAGATGATAACACCCACATCAGCACTAGAGTTGCTGGGACTATGTGAGCTTTTCATTCTAATCTCTCCATTCTTTTAGTTGATCAATAAAAAAATTATTTATTATAATATTCACTTTATTTTACATATAAGTATACTTTTTAGACAAACTTGAATAAAATGAAAGCAGTTTAAAGTCTCTGGGAATATTTAGTGTCATGTCATTTTCAATGTTAATTATTATAATCCAGAACATCGACATGTAATATTTGAAGTTTGAACTTTCTTATGTGAGAAATAGGAGCGAAAGCTTGTCGTAATATGCAATTGATCATTTTCGTTTTGCAGCGGGTATATGGCTCCTGAATATGCAATGTGGGGTTACTTAACCTACAAAGCAGACGTGTACAGTTTTGGCGTGGTTGCACTAGAAATTGTTGCTGGAAAGAACAACATGAAATATCGTCCCAGTGAAAATTTCTTTTGCCTTCTTGATTGGGTAAGAAATTTGTATTTTCTCCACATCAGATAATGGAGTTTTGTCTCAATAACCTGTTTTTAGTTCTTATGTCCATGAAACAAGGTCTTACGCAATGGCCTTTTGTCTCAGGCTTTGGTTTTGCAGAACGAAGGAAGGTTGATGGAGCTCGTGGATCCAAGGTTGGGTTCGAATTTCATTATGGACGAGGCAGAACGAATGATCAAAGTTGCTCTATTGTGCACCAATTTATCTCCGGCCCTAAGGCCTCCAATGTCCACAGTCTGTGGCATGCTTGAAGGACATATAAATGTAGAGGAATTTAAGATAGATCCAAGCATCTATGAAGATGAATTGAAGCTTCAATCACTCAGAGAGAAGTTTGAAGACTTGACACCTAATTCAAGGGAAACTCAGACCCTTTCTCATCCTTCTGATGCACGAGAAATTGGCTCGTCGTCTACGTCTTCCAGAGATCTCTATCTAGTCAACTGTAAATCTCTGTAATGATATAAACGGTACACAGGATAGCAGAAGCAGCAAATGTCGTACTCTTGAAAGTTGCCAGCAAATATCTGTGTCATACAGTATATGCCCTTAATAAATACATGAAAGTGCATATTTTTACGGCTTGTTTAGTAAGGTGAAATGCAAAATAATTGACAGAAATTAAAGAAAAAGTTGTTCGATTTCTATGTATACACATGCACTTATTGTTCTTTTTCTTTGCTCAAAACTATTCCGACTGTATCAAATTAGGTACGTTTTTATGCTTTTTATGATCATATGCCACAAACGCTTTCACATTTAGTCCCTGTTTGGTTTAATTTAAAAAGTTGATAAAAATTTTAAATTAAAATCAATATTTAATTTTAACGACACATTTCATGATACCTACAATTTTAATCAAATTTTCAAGCATACTTCCCATCAATTTTATCAAAATTTACTAAAAATATGATTTTTGGCTAAACTAGACAAGGACTAAACATTGTGATAGAATCCATGAATTCAGATGGTTAGCGAACATGCTACATGATGAAATCGTGTGTTGTAGGTTGTATAAGGCTATTCAGCGCCCTACGACCTACATACTTATTATGTACTAGTTCTATAAATTTATTTGTGTATAGCCAAATTAAACCCCTATTTGGTAGGTAGGGATATTTTAATCTAAATCAAAATCAACTATTAATTTTAACCACATATTTCATGAAATTTACAACTTTTTAATTACATATTTTATCAACTTTTATCAAAATTTACTAAAAAATTAATTTTAATCCCTACCAAACAATGGCTAACTTTTGTATAACGGACTAACAAACCAATTTGTTTGTGTTGTTTTTATATTTGAACCTGTCAAAAATTGCCAAACATAAAGGAAAAAGTTGAAGTTTCGACCCTTTTTCAAACTATTTTCTTTCAGATGGCCTTTTCCTTCCAACCTTTGACCATTTGTCATTTGATCGTATTCTATTCAATCACCAATTGTCCATACCGAACACCAAAATCAATGTATACGAGGTATAAAGTGCCAGTTATTCTTCGTGGGTTCGCTATTATTGTTCTTCACTAATTTTTGAAGTTCTTAGTTTGTCTACTTTCAAAAAAGAATAAATAAAGTCTTGACCGTTCAAGTTTCCGTTTTGTTATCAATAATTGTCATTTTTTGTTATTCTGCTCAATCGCCAATTGTCATTTTATGTTATTATTATGTTCAATCACCAATTGTTCATGCTGAACACCAAAAGTCAATGTATACGAGGTGTAGAGTACTTATTTTTCTTAGTGGGGTCCGCTATTATTGTTCTAATTCTTAGTCAGTCTCTAACTTTCAAAAAAGAATAAATGTATTCTCAACCTTCCAATATAAAAACACGTTCCCCGTTTTCATTAAACTATCTCACAACTTTCTTAGAAATATTAATGTCTCATTTTCAATCACCAATTGTCATTTTGTCTTAATTGATCAATCACCAATTGTCTATACTGATCACCATAGTCGATGTATACGAGGCATAAAGTGCTTATTTTTCTTCATGGGGCCCGCTATTATTGTTCTAATTGTTGAAGCCATTTTCAACCATGTACCAAAATTTAAGATAATTTTTGCATGAATCATGCTACATGTACAACATTGATTCACAACATTAGTTGACAACATCTTATTTGACATCATCATATCCATCCATTGTTAAAACTGTTTTCTACATCACATGCTAAGATTTTGACAACTCATGATTGTCAATCATTGTTGTCAACAAATATTGTACACTTAGCTTTATTCTTTTTGCATCATTTTGCATCAAATTTTATGCCAAACTGAAAATCATCTCAAATCCATTACATCAATATATATATCAAATAAACAATGTTTAATCATTCTTCATTTTTTTATTCTTAAAAATTTATTTATTTGAAAATTTATTTATTTATTTATTTTACAACTGCATAAAATACTAAATAAATATTTAAGTTAAATTAACGAAAATATTAAATTCACTTGTTTTATGTAACGTTTTCCTTAAATAATTGTAGAATGACATGCATTTGGTTGTAGTGACATTTTCGTCTTAACTTTAACTAATCGTTTTTGTTATATTTTAAAACTTCTTAAGTGCTTTTATTTTAATTCATTTCTTAAATTATTATTGATTACATAATTAGAAATTATTACAAATGCACATAATAAAAATAACAATAACAATAAGAAGAAGAAGAGTAGAAAATAAATATATAACAAAAATGGATACAAATGCCCTTAATAATTTATTTATTTATTTATTTATTTTTGCAAAGTGAAAGAGAAGGGTAACATGATATTTTCCATTTTGGTGCAAAATGGTGCAATAGGTAGGAGGAGATTTGCATCAGATATTTGGTGCAATTTGGTGAATTATGGTGCAATGGTGCAAGGTTAAAGATGCCATTAGCCCCTCTTTAACTTTCAAATAAAAAATAAAAATAAATGAATTCTCAACATTTTAATATAGAAACATGACCAAATTTCGTTAATTATTACACAACTTTCTTAGAACTATAACTCTTTATCAATATACACAAACCAACTGAGGTGGGAAACAAAAATTAATTTCAAAAACTTGGACACATAAGCTCTAACTTCTATGTGAAAATTTGATAGAGATTTGAACGGTTTCGTCATAAGGTTTCATTTGTGCAGTGATCAATTCACTCTTTTTCAAAATCTTAGGACTGAATTGATACTCACATAATATGCTGGGGACACACATTGTAATTCTTCCATTCAAAATTCGGACAACGCTTTTCTTTCCATTACCATCAAGGAAAATGTTAAATGTACATTATAGTGTACATTACAATCTTTTTCAATATGATACAAACACAGTGCAATGCAGAATTCCTAAGTTTTTCTT
This sequence comes from Fraxinus americana, assembly GCA_035079005.1. Classification (NCBI taxonomy): domain Eukaryota; kingdom Viridiplantae; phylum Streptophyta; class Magnoliopsida; order Lamiales; family Oleaceae; genus Fraxinus; species Fraxinus americana. The sequence continues at coordinate 3,362,726 of CM068713.1, read as the reverse complement.
TTTCATGGACACCAACAGCACAGTTGTTTTAGAAAATGCACTGATGTCCACTCTTTGTAACTCAGTCCAAGCACTGGGCCGTGGCTTTGACGTAACCTCTGACATCATGCCGCTGTACTGTAAAGGGGCTCCTGGTTCACGTTTGGTGCCTATTAATGAAGAGGATACAAAGAAACTTGAGTTGTCTGAATCTTATGTGATTCCTAACGTTTCTGTTGATATTGAGTGCTCCAAAGGCCAAATTTCCAATGACATCACCCCAATTTGGAGTTTCCACCAGGTCAGTTTCTATGTTAAGTTTTGGTCCTTTTCTTATAATTTTTTAGCTCAATAGCTGATTTTTTAATCTGGGTTCTTTTCTTAGTTTGTTATTAGTTTTGATTTTGGTGGTGGGTTTTGTTGATTGTTCTTGGTTGGATATGGAATCATGGACATGTTTTGGTGGTTAAATTACTGTTTTTTGGCTATTAGGATTCTGTAAAACTCATGATTCTTTTTTGGAGGTGGGGAGGTTACTTTGAGTCTAGCGAAGGAACAGACTTTTTGATAAGTCGGTCTTTCCTACTTATTTAAGCTGATTAGAATTCAGGGACTCATTTTCCTGATGATTGACCATGACATGTGAAAATTAAAATTCCCCTAGTTTTGATTATATGCGACTCATATAATGAATTTTCTTTCCAAGCCAAAGCAAATATCTGAAACTTGATTCACATTGATATTATGTGGACGATGTTATGCTTTAAGTCCAGCAAGGTTTGTTTTTTATGCCTAAACTGTTGTGGTCTAAAGGTTTAAACCTTGGGTTTGGGAGGAAGAGACTAACCTTTCTTTCTGAAAGCAGCCTCTGCCAAATGTTCCTACATTCTTCTGAAAGTGGTCATCAAAGCAGTGCAAAAATTTTCAATTTTGTGCTAATAAAACCAAGGTAGGAATGTAGAAGGGTCGGGATGGGGATGGGGATGACATAAATCTTCCATTAAGGGTTTTAGAACATCATGGATTTTTTCAGTTCCTCACTTGCATTTGTGTTAATGGTACTCTCAATTCAAATGAGAAATGTTGGTTCAGTATTTATTTAGCTTTTTGATGATAATTTGACAAGAGTGAATTTTAATGCTTTTCTCATAATTGAAACTGAAAATTCTAAATATTTAGTTGAAGTTCTTTGCATTTATAAGCTAACCATATAACATATATTAGAACTTGACGGAAGAGCATCTGAGTCAGACGAAGCCGAGTTGTCCGATAGCTCGTTGATGGCGTTGAGATACCATGAGTTGTCGGATCAGCGTAAAAATGGCAAGTAATTGACGATCTTTCCTAATTGGGGTCGTTTTTGAACACGTTTTAGTATTTTGGCCATAACTTTGGCTACGGTTATCAGAATTGCGCTCATGATCCCAATTTTGAAAGCTCTTTTCGGCGAGCACGTCATGGTCTTGGTGCGCATCGATTTCGAGGGCAAAATCTGCTGTCTTCCCTTCCGAATCCCCAATTTTAGTTTTTTTTTTTCCCTTTTTTTAGTAATATTTCGTTTGCCTTTTAAACATAGATTACGAACTCAAATTAAACTAGATTTTTGGGATATTGTTTATTTTATTGCGTACTTTCTTTTGGTATGAATATTGAGATTTTGCTATTTTTGGTAAAATTTCGATAATTATGGTTTTTCAGCTATATAACCCCGACTTGTGGGTTATTTTCGGATGTTGGATGAATAATAAAGAATTTTCTTGTTTTCTTTGCGTTTTCTCTATTAATTATCTGCTGAATTTCAGCATGTAGAATAATCGCTATTCTGCCCGGCGTGAGAACTTGCATTGAAAACTGACTAGCAGCTTCCCAAGCATTTTGGATTAAGCCTGTAACAACTTAGGCCTTGTGCCTAAGTCGTTCCCTTACATAGTATCCGTGTTGGAAGGACATATGCCCTCTACATCCAACATGCAGTGAGTGCAGATGCAAAGAGTGCGTTGTTTGTGAGGTGCTGGTTGCAATAATTGCTTAATTTGCACGGGAGTGCGTTCTGTACCAAAGAAAAAGAGATACTAGGGGTGTAAGCGGTCCGATTTTACCGATTTTTGACAGATTTTCAAACCAAACCGTTTAAATCGGTTTGAGATTTTCTCAAACCTAAACCAAACCATTTGAACGGTTTGAAAAAAACTCAAACCTAAACCTAACGGTTTGGTCCGGTTTTAAACCGCCGGTTTCGTTGTTTATTTTTTTGCCTGTCTACTTTTATGTCATTAATTCATTGAATTCAATATATATTTATATCTTACTAGCAATAAATCTAAAACAACTAAATATATCTACTATAAATTTAAATACCAACTAAATCCAAGTGAAATCATAATAATAGTTTTTTATTCACCATTTTTAGGCTAAGCCATTACAATAACGTTACAATACAAGTCTAATAAACTAAATATAAGGCCCAAAACATCTATAAACTAAATATTTATTTGAAAGCATATAGTTTCATAATACAGTTACTGAGACATCAATAAGACAACACTTTAAATGATAAACTTTACACTTACTGGATCAAAATCCAAGACTTTAATAGGCTAACTGAATAGCTATCATCCTTATTAATTCAAAACACTTAAAGAAACAGTTTAACAAAATATCTAAGCATACAATAAAACATAACAATTAAATTGTTACAAATATAGTTGCCACTGAAGTCATTGTTGGTTTCTTTTAGCTTATTAAACAGCTCATCCACATATCAAATTACATATGAACGCTTTTTAGTTTCTATTGACATATTTTATCATGCATAATTCAGTCACAAAATAAGAGTATGTCCACACAAATAGAATAGAATTATGTACATAATAGATAAACTCTTTCCATCAAAATCAATAAATTTATTTCACAATCATCCAATAGTTAGGAGAAATGCGAAACCCATATAATTTCATATTTCTTACCTCAGTTTGTTAAAAAAAAAATTATTAATTTGAAACTTTATTCGTAGCAATATTATCACCGAAGACCCAGGATCTCTTTGTCTCCGATTTGGTGTGGTGCTGGTGGCTCAAGGCTTTGTCGGGTGTCGGTTGAAGTTCATCTGATTTCTGAATAGGAAAAGGGCTTTTGATATATTAGGTTAGTCTTGAGATGATTAGATATATATTAGGATTATTGGGTAATAATAATATATATGTAATAGAAAATTAGAAATTGACAAAAATACCCACACTTGACAAAACTATTGAATTTTACATATTTGGATTTTTCAGAAATTTTCATTTTTATATATTTTTTCTCCGGTCCGGTTTGGTTTTAAACCGCAATTAAAATTCTCAAACCTAAACCAAACCGTTTTTTACCGGTTTGGTTTGGTTCAAAACCATTTCATTGATGGGTACACGTGGCACCAAACCGACGGTTTCTAAAATGCGGTTTCGATTCGATTTTCCGATTTGGCGGTTTTTGCTTACAACACTAATAGATACCATATATTTTGGCTTTTGCGTCTTCATTTACCACTATATTACTATCTCTATCCGTCTGTTGCAATGGAAGTGTGGACCTAGGATTTTTATAGAGGGGAATGTGACCCAAAATATACGTGTATTATGCATGTGTTAAATACAATTACTAAGCATGAGGTATTAAAATATAGATTTTAATTTAAATCAAAATCAACAATTAATTTTAACCATATATTATATGGGACTCAAAACTTTTTAAACGCACATTTTCATCAACTTTTATCAAAATTTGCTAAAAATTAGATTTTAATCTTCACCAAATAAGGGCTAAAGCTCATTATTGGATGAGGAAATTACATAAATCCAGGTGTTTAAACTTCAAAGTTTAAAAATCAAGCATGAAGATTTTTTAATCAAAATTCAGGTATTGAATTAATAATTAAATATTATACCCACCTAAACCCTAATTTTATTTCATTTCTCTCCCTTCATTTCTCTTCCTCTTCTCCCTCTTAATTTCTCTCCTTTCTCTCTCTCCGGCAGAAGGCGACCCATTCAAACTCCGACAACCTGCCGTCGTCTCTCTATTGTCAACCTACTGTCGCCGTCACCGCTACAACAACTCGTCGTCTCTCTACTACAGTCGTCGATGCAGCAACTCGTAAGAATGGTGGTCACGGTGATGGCAGATCTGGTTGTCGCGTTGATTGCGGTGATGGTGGTAGCGGTGATGGTGGCGAAACCGATTTGTTGTTGGAAATGGTAGTTGTGGTTGTGGCTGAAAATGGTGGTGGTTGTGGAGTGTTGGATGTGAGGTTACGGTGGTTGTGGTGTGTTGACTGTGTTGGGTGGCGGATCAGGTGGTCGCAGTGAGGTGCGGTCGCCTTGATGGCGGTAACAGTGGTTGTGGAGTGTTGGGTGGCGGATCTAGTGGTTGCGATGAAGTGTGGTCGCGGTGATAGAGGTGATGGTGGTCGTGGCGGATCTGGTGGTCGCAGTGATGGTGGCGGGATCTGGTTTGGATCTTATTTGTTGTTGGAAATGGTAGTTGTGGTGGTGGATAAAAATGGCGGAGGCGACGACGACACTGTGAGGTGATGGCAATTTGTGGAGTGTTGGCTGTTGGTGGTTGATTGAAGTTGCAGGTGGATGTGGAGGTAGTGTGTGGTGTTGGAGCAGGCGTTTGTGGGGGTGGCAGAGGCGATGTGTGTAATAGTCATGGCGTCGTTTCCGGCGGCGGTGGTGGTGCGTTTCTATTGTTGGCGACGCTGGTGCGTTCTGTGGTGGTGGTGGGGTGTTGATGGTGGCAGTGTTTGAGTTGTTGGTGGGGGCGGTGGTGGGATAACGTTTATGACCAATTATTTGGTTAATTTGTGACCAAGTATTGGTGGTGGATCGAGATCGGGATCAGGGGTGGGGTGTTTGGTGTATGTGACCAACTATTCGGTTTATTGTGACTAACCATTAAACTGTGATCTTAAAATTCGATAATTTGTAACCAACAAATTTGAAAATATGTGACCGATAGATAAATTGTGACCTATAATTTTTTTGATCTGTGACCAATGAAATAAATTGTGACATATAAACTTTTTGATTTGTAACATCGAAATAATTTGTGACCAATTAATTTAATAATATGTGACCAATAAATAAGTTGTGACCTATAATTATGTACATGTGACCATTAATTGTATAATTGTGAATTTATTATAGTTAAATAATAATTATTTTTAATTAATTAACTAAATACCTGAGATTTGTATTTTTTAAACATAATACCTGATTTTTGCAATTGTGAAACTTAATGCATGATTTGTGAACTCTTCCCTCATTGGATACCTAAAGATGGGCCCATATTGTCACACACATTTTCATCCCAACAGGAGTAACAGCTTTGGCAATTTTTCTCATTCTCATTATTCTCTTTTTTTCATGGTGGAAGGGCTATATAGGAGGCAGGATCTCAAGGGAACAAGGTGAACAAATAGACATTTCTTAGTATTTAAGCAAGAATGTAAATTTTGAATTATCGTATTTAATTTTATGGATAGTCTTACAGTAGTAATGCATCATATGACAACTATGGAAGTTACTCTCAGATTTAGGATAAATAATTTTTCCGTGGTGATGTGACCATGGCCAAGCAATAGATCAAAGAAAAACTAGAACGTAATCTCTTGTGAGGGTGCATATATGGACATGCAAATCTCATATTTACTGTATATATAGAGAAAAAGAGATGACGGAATTCTTAGCTATATAGCTTACAGTGAATTCCACATCTAAAAATTGCTCTTTTCCAGAACTAACGGGATTAGATTTGCGGACTGGCTTTTTCACTTTTAGACAAATCAAAGCCGCTACAAACAACTTTGATGCTGCAAATAAAATTGGGGAAGGTGGTTTTGGATCTGTCTACAAGGTATGTAGCAATATGAACTTCCAATTTTTCCCTTTTATACTTTGTCTATACCTTCTCGCTTATATTTTTCTAACATTTATATATGCGTGCATGTGTGTAATACTATAATGCTTCATTTGCAGGGTATACTCTTGGATGGTAGTGTAATTGCTGTCAAGCAGCTGTCTTCCAAATCAAAGCAAGGGAACCGTGAATTCGTGATGAAATAGGCATGATTTCTGGTTTACCTCTTCCTATTAGTATTGTCCTTCCTATCAAGTCTTAGCCAAATCAAGTTGGTAAACCCCTCTTTCCTCCAACAAACTGGTATCAGAGCCCTAAGGTCCTTGTGAAAAATGGCAAGTGGGATGATTCATTTTCAAGTCCCTCAACTTAACAAGGATAACTACGACAATTGGAGCATAAGGATGAAGGCATTGCTCGGGTCGCAAGATGCATGAGAGATCGTAGAGAAAGGCTACACGGAGCCACATGACGTGGTCACTCTATCCCAAACACAAAGGGATAGTTTAAAGGATGCAAGGAAGAAGGACAATAAGGCGCTCACCCTCATCTATCAAGCCTTAGATGAAGGCATGTTCGAGAAAGTAGCTTGTGCTACTACGAGCAAGGAAGCATGGGAGATCTTGCAAAACTCCCACAAAGGAGTTGAGAAGGTGAAAAAGGTTCGACTCCAAACACTTCGAGGTGAGTTTGAAGCTTTACATATGAAAGAATCGGAATCAATATCTGATTACTTTTCAAGAGTATTGGCCATTGTGAACCAATTAAAGAGGAATGGAGAAAAGTTGAGTGACACTAGAGTAATTGAGAAGATACTTAGGTCTTTAGATTCTAAATTTGACTACATAGTTGTAGCCATTGAGGAATCTAAAGATCTAGATAGTATGAGTGTCGATCAACTCATGGGATCTTTACAAGCCCATGAGGAAAGACAAAAGAAGAAGGTGAAAGAAGAGCCATTAGAGCAAGCTCTTCAAACAAACCTCACCTTGAACAAGGGTGAAGGAAAGTTCAGCAATAGGAGAAGCCAAAGAGGAAGAGGACGTGGCCAAAATCAAGGAAGAAGTGCATTCTACAAGGAGGAAAGAAGCCTAAGCTCGTTTTCCACTAGAGGTTATGGAAGAGGAAAAGGTACGAGGCAAAATGAAAGGCCAATGTATGACAAATCTCAAGTTAAACGTTACAATTGTCAAAAATTTGGCCATTATGCTTTAGAATGTAGAAATGGTAATAACCAAGTCAAGGAGAAAGCCAACTATGTTAGTCAAGAAAATGAAGTGGATCCTACACTATTGATGGCATACAAAGGTGAAGAAAGTAAGGAAATAAACACTTGGTACTTGGATACGGGAGTAAGCAACCATAAGTGTGGAAGAAGAAACATGTTCGTGGAGCTCGATGAATCGGTAATCGGCAATATTACTTTTGGAGATGAATCGAAGATCCCCGTGAAAGGCAAAGGTAAAATCTTGATTCCCTTGAAGAATGGTATGCATCAATTTATCTCAAATGTCTACTATGTGCCCAATATGAAGAATAATATTCTGAGCTTGGGACAACTCTTAGAGAAGGGCTATGATATTCATTTGAAAGATCATAGTCTTTCAATAAGAGATCAAAGAGAAAATCTGATTGCTAAAGTCCCTATGACAAGAAATAGAACGTTTGCATTAAGCATTCAAAATGATGTTGCTAAATGCTTAAAAGCTTGTTTTAAAGATTCATCTTGGCTTTGACACTTAAGATTCGGGCATCTTAATTTTGGGGGCTTAAAGTTGTTAAGTAAGAAGAAGATGGTAAAAGGTTTGCCTCCAATAAATCATCCGGATCAATTATGTAAAGGATGCTTACTTGGGAAGCATTCGAGGAAAAGTTTTCCAAAAGAAGCATCTACAAGAGCTAAGAAGCCGCTAGAACTTGTACACGCAGATGTTTGTGGGCCAATCAATCCAAACTCTCTCGGTAAGAACAATTACTTTGTTCTCTTCATTGATGATTTTAGTAGAAAGACTTGGGTCTATTTTCTCAAATAGAAATCGGAAGTTTTTAGAACTTTCCAGAAGTTTAAAGCTCTCGTTGAAAAGGAAAGTGGCTATAGCATAAAAGCCATGAGATCGGATAGAGGAGGAGAATTTACCTCCAAAGTGTTTGAGAAATATTGTGAGGAAAATGGAATTCGTCGCCCATTAACGGTTTCATACTCTCCACAACAAAATGGAGTAGCCGAAAGAAAGAATAGATCAATTCTTAACATGGCCCGCTGCATGCTCAAAAGCAAGAGATTGCCCAAAGAACTTTGGGCCGAAGCTGTTAATTGCGCTGTATACCTATCTAATCGATCTCCTTCTAGAAGTGTGTGGAATAAGACACCACAAGAAGCATGGAGTGGAAGGAAGCCCAGTATCTCTCACCTGCGAGTATTTGGGAGCATTGCATATGCTCATGTGCCGGATCAAAAGCGGTCCAAGCTAGATGATAAGAGTGAAATGTATGTCTTTATCGGCTATGACTCTCGCTCCAAAGGCTACAAACTGTATAATCCAAGTAAGGAGAAGATTATCATAAGTAGAGACGTCGAGTTCAATGAAGAAGGAGATTGGGATTGGGGTGTCCAAGAAGAAGACTATGACTTCTTGCCATTCTTTGAGGAAGAAGAACAAGAGAATGAAGAGCAGCAAGAGCTACCAGTCCACCTCTATCACCTGCTCATGGAGATGCTTCACCAGTATCTTCACAAGGAGAAAGCTCAAGAGAAAGGACACCACGGATGAAGAGCCTACAAGAGCTATATGAGGTAACAGAGAATCAAAATAATCTCACACTTTTTTGTCTTTTTGCCGATTGTGAGCCAATGGGTATGAAGAAGCAGCGCAAAATAAAAGATGGAGATATGCCATGGATGAAGAGATTAAAGCTATTGAGAAAAACACTACATGTGAAGCTGAATATGTTGCAGTTACATCAAGTGTTTGCCATGCAATTTGGCTTAGAAACTTGTTGAAGACACTTGGAGTCTTACAAGATGAACCGACTGAGATCCATGTTGACAACAAATCAGCACTGGCATTGGCAAAGAATCCAGTATTTCACGATAGAAGCAAGCATATCGATACAAGGTATCACTTTGTAAGAGAGAGCGTTGCAAAGAATGAGGTGCAATTGAAGTATGTAACCTCTCAAGAGCAGATCGCCGACATTTTCACTAAGCCACTCAAGCATGACGTGTTCCGCAACCTAAGAACTTTACTTGGAGTAGCAAAATCAAGTTTAAGGGGGGATGTTGGAAAGTAAACTTGATTTTGGAGTAAGTAATATGAGTTTAAGAATTTTGCTCATAGGCCCAATTCAAAGGCCCAACAAAGTCTAGCATTTTCTAGAATTATATTCTAGAAAGATCCATGTAAATATCTAAGTAATAGATGTGATCATAAATATGCATTGTATCTAGAATACTCTAGGAAAATATCTAGTCCAAATATGAAATCTAGAAGCCTCATGAAAATTTATGGACTAGAATTCTCTAGATTAATGTGTGGTCTAGAAGTCTCATGTAAGCCCTATATAAAGGGGTAGAGTCCCTCCATTTTGTAACAACAACAAGTCAAGTCAAGTGTTGTAAGTGTTGAAGTTGAGAAATATAAGTTACATTTTATTTACCTCTTCCTATTAGTATTGTCCTTCCTATCAAGTCTTAGCCAAATCAAGTTGGTAAACCCCTCTTTCCTCCAATATATTTAGTATCATTTCATTTTCAACATTAATTATTATAATTCAGAACATCGACATGTAATATATGAAGTTTGAACTTTCTTATGTGAGAAATAGGAGTGAAAGCTTGTGCTGAATATGCAATGTGGGGTTACTTAACCTACAAAGCAGATGTGTACAGTTTTGGCGTGATTGCACTTGAAATTGTTGCTGGGAAGAACAACATGAAATATCGTCCCAGGGAAAATTTTGTTTGCCTTGTTGATTGGGTAAGAAATTTGTATTTTCTCCACATCAGATAATGGAGTTTTGTCTCAATAACCTGTTTTTAGTTCTTATTTTCGTGAAATAAGGTCTTACGAAATGGCCTTTTGTCTCGGGCTATTGCTTTGCAGAACGAAGGAAGGTTGATGGAGCTCGTGGATCCAAGGTTGGGTTCAAATTTCATTATGGACGAGGCAGAACGAATCATCAAAGTTGCTCTATTGTGCACCAATCCAGCCTCCAATGTCCACAGTCTATGGCATGCTTGAAGGATATATAAATGTTCAGGAATTTAAGATAGATCCAGGCGTCTATGAAGATGAATCATCAAAGTTGCTCTATTGTGCACCAATCCAGCCTCCAATGTCCACAGTCTATGGCATGCTTGAAGGATATATAAATGTTCAGGAATTTAAGATAGATCCAGGCGTCTATGAAGATGAATTGAAGCTTCAAGCACTCAGAGAGAAGTTCGAAGACTTGAAACCTAATTCAAGTGAATATCAGACCCTTATTCATCCTTCCGATGCACTAGAAACTGGCACGTCGTCTGTATCTGCCAGAGATCTCTATCCAGACGACCTTAAATCTCTGTAATGATATTAATGGTGCAAGTTACCAGTACATAGGATTGCAGCATTGATCTTACAGCAAAAATGCAGTACTCTTTAAAGTTATCAGCAAATATAAATTCGTGGCATACAGTATATGCCCTTAAAAATAAAGTGCATATTTTTGTGGCTTGTTTAGTAAGGTGAAATGTAAACCAATAGACAGAATTTAACGAAAAAAATTGTCCAGTTCTATGTACAAACTTGCACTTATTGTTCTTTTTCTTTGCTCATATTCCAACTGTTTACAAGTTAGGTAGTTTTTGATGCTTTTTATGATCACTGGTCATTGGCACGTGCGATGCACAAATCGTTTTTGTAATGTCTTATTTAATAATATTTTGATTGTTATTTTTATATCAACTTAATCGTGTAATCTAGAAATAGGTTTCTAATATTGATAATGTTGGTAAGAAAATCTTGTTATGTATCGATGAAACATTAGTTTAAGAAACCTGTTTCTAAGGATGTATTAAACATTAAACAATATGTACTATCTAAAACAGTTCTAAAAATTATTATTATTATTATTATTATTATTATTATTATTATTATTATTATTATTATTATTATTATTATTATTATTATTATTATTATTATTATAAGCGTAGATTTTATTTCAAGGTGACCATGGGCTACATTAAATATTATTGAGTCGACTCATATAATTACAAGGGATAATGAGATAATTTGGACAAAGACGGGAAGAAAACACACTGCATTCATTTGGTGAAATGCACTCTAAAGAATTGTAAAGGTTGCAAACCATACCAAAACACAATCAATTGGGCATAATTATTTGTTGATTGTTAAGCAATGATTTCCAATTTCCAAGAACTGGGCTCAGTTTACCAACCAAATCAACACCCAATCGATCGACCCAAGACCTTTAAACTACACTCTTCGGTTGCTTTCAATCGTACCCACTTAGGACACAAAGGGAAGCTGTTTTGTAGCCCCAAAGTCAGAGCCAAAAAGGCTGAAGAACAATGAGAAGATGAACAAGACAAACTACAAGTGGAAACACAAACCATAAAGGAAGCAGCCGTGTCTCTCTCTCAATAAAGGGGCAAAACACACTTCAAAATGACAAAGTCGTGAAGAAGCAAGATAAATAGAAGTGAAAATTACCCAATTCCCTATTGTTAGAGATCCAAATTCTAAATCAGATTTCATGTTTTAATGTTCAAAAATCAGATATTTTATAGATATATACAAATTTTTTATATTTAATTAAATATTAATAATAATATTATAAAAATTAATTTATATACACCCACCCCACCCCTAAAATTTAATTATCAAACCCTAACTCACCCCCGTTTCTCTCATCCCCGTCTTTCTCAACCAACGACGCCGTCGCCGCCTCCGCATCGCTCGCTACAGCAACCCAATCACCGGACAGCCACTGTTGCGACGGTGATTTGCAGTGTCATCTCCTCTCCTCTCCTCTCCCCTCCCCCGCGATTTGCAATGCGACAGCGATTTGCAGTGTCACCCCTTCCCGTCGACTTCACCATCTCCAACCTAGATCCCGTCGCCGACACTCACCCTCTGCAAACGTCCTCCACGCCGGCGACCCATCGCTCAACCGCCAGCACCGATCTCAAATCACCGACATCCCTCACAATCGGCCCAACTCCAGCAATAACGCACAGCCACACCTCTCAACTTCAGCAATAACGCACATCCCTCACTTTTGATTTTTGTTGATTTTGAGGATTACACGAGTGCTGGACTTCCAATCATGATACCATTGCAATTGATTTTCTGGGTTCCTGATTTGAGGAGTGCTAGGATTCTGATTGTTATAGTTTCTGTGGTTTTTATTGGTGATTGGTGGTCAAAATTAAAATCATGGCTTCTCCCTCTATTTTGTTGGTTTTTATTGGTTGTTGGAGAGGTTTTTATTCTATGTATCAGGAATTTTTAGGCTTTTTTTATTGGTGGTTGTTGGTGTTATGTAAACGGTGGTGGTAGCGATTGTGCAGATTTTGGATCTTTGTTTTGCGGTGGTTGTGCAGTGATTTTGTTGGTGGCGGTCGTGTTGGCGGGGGTGATGGTTTTGTGGATCTAATAATTTCTGTGGTGGTGGCGACGATATTGTTGGTGCTGGAAATTGTCATGGTTTTTGGTTTGTCGCCGATTGGTGAGGCTGTGTTGGCAACGTTAGTGATGGTGGTTGTGGTGAGTTGTCGGCTGTGGTAGCAGCGGTGGAGTAGGGTTAGGGCATGTAAGACGGTGGTGGTGGCGAGGTGGTGCTGTATAGTCTATGTGACCAATGCAGTGACCTGAGCCATGTGCCGTGATCTATGCTGTGACCTGAGCCATGTGCAAAATATTCTATAACATATGCTGTGACTATCAACAAAAACTTGAGCCATGCGCAAAAATATTCTGTGACCTGTACTATGTTATCAATCATTATAAACAAACAACCATGCGTTGTGACTTGTGACCTGGGTTGTGACTTGTGACTTATGACTTGTGACCCGTGCTGTAACTTGTGACCTGGGCTGTGACCATACAAAAAAATTCATGTCACCGGAATAGTCGTCGGAATTGGAGCAATCGCCGGAAACGATCATGCGGAGCAGTTGCGGAATAACGGTGTGACGGTGACCAATGAAATAAATCGTGACCTATAAAATTTTTGATCTGTGACCTCGAACAAATTTGTAACCTACAATATTTTTGATTTGTGACCTCCAAAATTTTTTATCCGTGACCGATAAACAAATTGTGACCTATAAATTTTTTGAACTTTGACCGTAAAATAATTTGTGACGTAAAAAATTATGATTTGTCATCGAAAAATAATATATGACTAACTAAATTGTGAATCTGTGATCATATTATATAAATCTGTGACGGTCATCGGAATAGCCATCGGAAAAGTCACCGAAAAGTCGCTGGAATGGTCGTCGGAGAAGAGTGGTGGCCGGAATGGTCGCCGAAATAGTCCCGGAGCAGTAGGGGTGGTGTAGGTGGGGTGGATTAATTATATTATATTAGAATTAAATATTAAATAAATTTATTTAATAATTTATTAATTCATAAATAAAAATTAAAAAAAAAATCTGATTTTTGAAATTTGAAACTTGTTTTCTTATTTTTGAAATGACACATACTTAACATCTTAGAAATGAAATTTTCCCTCTATAGAATTACTTAGGGTACAGTAATGGGCCAGCCCAATAAGAAGACAATAAGTGGGCCAAATAAGCCATCCACTAAGTGAGAAACTGAGCCATGAGCAACTCTAATTAATTAGAATGCTTCTAATGGCCCCAAATAGTTTTAGGGTCAGGTCATCAATCTTAGGTGTCGATACAAAACTTATCCAACATCGGTTTTACATTATCGCCCGGATTTATTGGGTATCAAAAAAACCCAACATTGATGAGTTCTAAGTTGAACCAAATAAAGGAAGTGTAAAAAATATATGAAACGTGCGATGAATCTGATTTTTTTAATTTTTTTTTCCGTTTCTTTTACTCTTTTTTTTCTATTCAATTCAATCCCCATAAATGGGGGGAGAGCCTTTGGAAAGAGAAGTGGGAGAAGCAGATTGTTGGAACAATTCAATTAGATTTGACAAATTAAAATTTGTACCAGATGGTGGAGGGATATGTGCTAAAAGGATTGCTGTGATGAAATGTTCGGCGTAAACCATCTTATTGTCACGTTAAAGATTTGCTACAACACCCAAGAGAGCATTAAAATGCGTACTTTGAAAACACGACAATTTGTCCATATCTTATGCATATCCTCTCCTCCTCACCTCAACTCCCACACGGATATGGCAGCAAGTTACAGTATGCAAGTTGACTTGCAAGCCAAATAAACACTATTTAGCAGTTGTACTACGAAAACGGAAATTTTCACTTTGTGAAAAAATATTTGCATTCTTTTTCAGTTTTATCCACGGGAAACAAGTTTGACTACTTGCATGGGAAGTCCATACAATTTGTGTAACATGAAGTGAATACATGCAAATCTTGTGGCATCAGACATAAAATTTTCTCCAGGAGGCTAAAAGTTAAAACGGATTTATTTTCAGAAAATTCTAAAACATTAAAATAAGTTCTTAACCATGTGGTACGAAGGTGGAATTGGTTTCGTGTAAAACAAGAGAAATTATTGAAAAATGAAGCAACATATAAAATAAACTTGAATGCATTGAGTTTGGCGATTGATAATTGTACAAAGGGCAAAATAATCTCCTAATCCTATAGGAAGACGAGTAATTCAAACCTAAAAGAGTAAGTAATAAAAAAAATTTGAAAGAACAAAAGGTCTTAATTTAAATAAGAGATAAAAATTCCACTGCTACATGAATAAATAATTCAAATCATATAAGTAAATATGGTTGCCCACTGAGATAGCCATGTTCTGCACTAAGATCACGAAAACTTGCAATTGCTCCATGTCTTCCACTGCACACTTAGAAATTTATTCAGCACTTTCACTCTTCTAATCATAGTTAAGACATTGAGCTTTTTCAAAGAATTAGTCCAAGTCATAATAGTTTCTAAATTTATTACCAAGCTCTTTGCATTCAAATAAATGATTATGATAATTAAAAATTAAAGCTTCGTGCCGATACTCATGGGTAAACATGAACATTATGGGTATATAATTTAACCAAGACACCTTATCAAGTGCAAACATGATGATCTACGAAGACGAATTTTTACATAAAAATACTATGAATAAACCTGCTAGAATATTGCATCCAATCTTACAATTTTATTGGCCTACCAGTATTTGGATTCCTCCCTCATTGACAGCCTATGCCTAAACAGGGGCGAACGCAGAACTTTAACGTTGGGGGGCACAATCGAACTTGCAAAGTTGGGAGAAATTTTATAATCGAAAATTTACGTCCAAAAAAATCATACCCCATGTAATTTTACATCTGAAAATTTACATGGGATATGACTTTTTCGGATGTAAAATTTCGAAATTTTTTGAAAATTTCCTAATAAAATGATGAAAATTACATTGAGAAATTTGTATCGCAAAAATAATAAATGTTAATGAAATAATTGATTATTTTTTTTAAATGCGAGTTAGACGTCTTTTTAAAGGCTCACGTTTAACGTATTTTTAACTATTTTCGATATATGTTTGAACTATTCGATATGTCCATAATGTAGTTCTTGAAATAAGTTTCGAAATGATATAAGCAATTTGTAGATTCGATTAGCGTACGATCGTCGGAGAATTTTTAAAATTAGTATATTTCGAAATTCAAATTTATTTTGATTTTGCCCCTATTTGGTGGAGATTAAAATCAATTTTTTAGTAAATTTTGATAAAAATTAAACAGTTATGGATTCCATGAAATATGTTATTAAAATTAATTGTTAACTTTGATTTAGATTAAAATTTAAATTTCAATCGATACCAAACGTGATTTTATAAAAAAAAAAAAAAGAAGAAGAATCTCAAAAGTTGGGGGGCACGTGCCCCCCAGGACTCCAGGTCCGCCCATGTCAGCCTAAATACCAACATATCAAGACAAATACAAGCTTTGGACATGTTATTTCAGTTATGTGAAAAGACATTTTCCTATATCAAACCAGCTTGAATTCCATAAAACCTTCCAACCTTGGAAGTACTCTTCATTGATGGAAGAACCGGTCGCATAGACTTCCCATTCTCTGGATATATATTATTATTTGGATGTCTAGTCTTGATACCCGCTTGCAGTCAGAATTAATTGGCACTAACCACCTGGTTATACAACTCATTCCTTCAGTAACATTAAAATACACAAACATTTGACCAAAAATTAACAATTTTAACAGCAGGGGAGCTTACTTTAGAGAAGTTGCAAATTGAATGACCACGCAAATAACCACCGTCTTTTATGATTTTTGGAATCTCTCCTCGGTAATTAATGAGAGAAAAATAATTACCTGAAAAGATCTAAAAACTGTATCTTAAAAAAGAGAAGGTGCAGGATACAGCTTCCCTCATTGGATGCTTCCTTGCAAGTGTTTCAAATAATTAATTCGATCTCAATCAAAAAAAATATTAACCCCTGTGAGGTTCAAACAAAGAATTGAGTATGGAAAATGATCTAATTCAAGAAAATAGGAATTTGAACTTTGAATGGAAACGCCAAGGATAAATTCAAGAGAGTGTTTATTGAATTTAGATTGGTCATTTTTATTTTTTACTAAATGCGCGAGAATTCAACAAAGAGCCCAAAAAATCGAAAATGAATTGATTTGGACACTAATTTAGCGCACAAACAAATTTTGAATTTTTTGAATTAATTGATATAACCTTGATTTTTGGAGCTTAGCTTTGATACCAACCGATGCGAACTCATGTAGCAATTATAGTTACGAAACTCACAACAAATTAGATCAAGTCCAAGAAAGCCAAGAATCAACGTTGAAAGAAAACTCGACCCCAATAAATTATTGAACCAAAGAACCAAGATAATTGCAACAATATCTTGATCTCGTGATCACAAAATTTATGAATCTTACTTGAATTGTTGAACACGACAATAATTTAATTTTTGATAAATTCGAAATTAATTTGATGAAGAATGAGAAGAAAGCAACATGTCTTGCAATAATATTTCTCAAATTGTGTGTTTTACAATGTATGGAATGAGTTATATTTATATGGAACCCATAAAACCTAGCTAAAAACGGAATTACACATAAAAAATATCAAAAAAATACCATAAAAGAGTATTAACTAAAATAGAAGTCTAAATAAAATTTGGGGAAAAAAAAAAAAACCATCCAAAAATTGTACTATGCGGCCGCACAGTGAAACTGCATGTGGTTGCATAGGCCACTTCGACTGCCTTCAGTTTGGTTCGATATGGATGTATGAAGCCACATGCATAGGTATGCTATGCGGTCGCATTCTTTGCCATTCAGCTCCCTCGCATGTTGCTTACACCAAGTTGATTCATTTTGTTTCTTCTTCCTAGCCCAACATGAAACTTGATCATTTACTTGTTGTGATCGATGTTTCGTCCACTGTAGCTTGAACAAGCAATCTCATAACTTCCTTGACCTTCTTTCCCCGTGACCTCATCATTGGTCCTCCCTCCACGATCAACATATCCTTATCCTAGCTAGCTATCGTACAATGGTTCTCATCACCTTCATTGGCACAAAGCTGACACCATTCATGTCTCTTCCACCTCAATATGGCCAAATCTTATTGAGTTCAACATTCTAAAGGTACTTCTAATTTCACTCTATTTATTACTGTTCTCATAAGAACTGTCCATAACAGATACTTATGCATGACTATGCCCTTTTGCAACCTGACATTACAGCTCCAAGACTGAATATATTAGCAGCATGCAGTGAAGCATCTTCTCCCTTAAAAGTGCCTTCTGATCATCGTCATGTCAAATACACCATTAAATCTGGAACATCCATGTCTTGCCCTCATGTTGCAGCTGTAGCCGCAATTCTTAAGGCCATACATCCCGATTGGAGCAGTGCAGCAATACGATCTGCTCTTACAACCATAGGTCTACTTCTTATCCTTCATTGTCTAGTTTCAGACACATCGCAATGTGTAATACCTTTCTGTTTATTGATACTTTTCGCTTATGCAACAAAATTAAACAATAACATGGGCACACCAATAACAGACTCGGACAGAAAATAGCAAATCCATTTCAGTTCGGTGAGGGCCACATTCAGCCTTCAAAAGCAGCTGATCTTGAACTTGTTTATAATGCTTCTTATGATGACTATCTTCTCTTCCTCTGTCGTGTTGGGAAAAATCGCCTCGAACGCAGGAATTGAGATTAATGACAAATTGAAATAATAAAGATCATAAGAAAAAGAACAAGATTAAAGTAAAGAAAATAGAGGAGAAATTGGCAAAGAAACCGATGTTTTATTCAACAATATGGAAAGAAATTACAAGAACCAAGCAATAATGGCTTCTCTGGTCTCT
Source organism: Fraxinus americana (assembly GCA_035079005.1). Classification (NCBI taxonomy): domain Eukaryota; kingdom Viridiplantae; phylum Streptophyta; class Magnoliopsida; order Lamiales; family Oleaceae; genus Fraxinus; species Fraxinus americana. The sequence continues at coordinate 3,344,307 of CM068713.1, read as the reverse complement.
AAAACTGAATGAAGAGTCTACTATTTATAGGGAAGATGTCCAAACCCAAGATAGAAACAAAATAAAAAACAAATCACGTGAAATAAAGGAAAAATATTTTCTCCAACAAAACACGTGAAATAATGGAAATTATATTTTTCCAAATACGTGCAAAGAAGGAAAAATATATTCCCAAATATTCCAAGATAATTTGGGTTTTTCACATATGGTAACCCTAATTTGGGTCACCAATTCCAACAATCTCCACCTTGACCCAAATTCCGGTGCAATAAACAAAATTTCAAAATTTCTCCACCTGAGAAATGACTTCGTCTGCATCAAAATGACCAACCTCCTCAAGCAGTAATCAAAACTCTCCATCACACAAAAAACAACTTTCTCTGCCCGGCATCCACAAGCGACACCTGAACCCTAAACCCGGGTTCCCAAAATTCCAACAAGGAATTGATTATTGACCAAACAGGGTCGAAGCACTCCCTGTAGCAGAATCTACTCCAGATGCATGATCAGAAGGTCCCTTTACTAGAACCGTCACCTTCAACGATCCCAAATGCATTGCAGACATCTCCAACACTGTACCTACGCTCCATGAGTCCAACACTAGTATGTGAACACAGTGAATCCGCTGTACTTGGTGGCAGAGCGAGATCACCAACACTCTCCTGAGCAATGTTCTGAACTGACTCAGAGACTGTCACAAGAGGTACTGTACAAAATTGGATTTCCACCACGGTACTGAACTTGTCCAAATGTCTCTTAATTGGTTCTGCGCTCCCCTACAAGATGTACAACTGAGACTTCATTCGTCCCTCCAGTACAACCCGAGCACCCCTTCGGACCTTCAATGCTCCACCTCCACCAGAGAATTTATACCCCTTTGCATCCAGGGTACTTAGCGAGATGAGATTCCTTTTCAAGTCTGGAACATGACGAACCTGATCAAGTGTTCTGATTGTCCCATCCTGCAGCCTCAATCTGACCCGACCAATTCCAGCAACCCGGCAAGACTGGTTGTTTCCCATGACAAATCCACCTTGCTTCACCTCCTCATATGTTTGAAACAAGTCCCGATTGGGACACACATGGTGCGAACATTCTGAATCAAGAATCCACTCTTCGTCAGGCTTGGACTCCACGTCAGATACCACAGTCACCATCACATCACCGCCATCAGATAAATACTTGGTAATATTAGCATCATCCAAATTAGAAGATTGCCCCCTATTATTTGCAACTAAATTACCTTTAGCCTGCAACTTATACAAATTGCTGAAGTTCCCTTTCGGTCTACCCCTCCGTCGATCACCATGAGAAACCAGAGCGTCCCCATCACTTGATGTAGTAGCTCCAACCAAATGCTTCATCTTCTCCTTTGAGAATAAAGCATCGTAAGCGTCTTCAATGGTCAACGTGTCACGACTGTACAAGATCGTGTCCCGAAACGACGAATAAGAAGCGGGTAGAGAACATAACAGGATCAAGGCCAGATCCTCCACATCATATTTTACCTCTAACGTTTCCAGATCTGCAACAATTTCCTTGAACACAGCCAGGTGGTCTTCCAGTGATCCTCCTTCTGCCATACGATGGGAATACAGCCTTTGCTTTAGATGCAGTTTGCTCGTGAGACTTTTGGTCATGCATAATTGCTCCAGTTTCAACCACAAAGCAGCCGCCGTTTTCTCCTTCAAGACATCCTGCAGAATATTATTGGAGAGATGAAGATGAATCTGCGATAAAGCCTTCCTGTCTTTCCGTTGTTTCTCCTCCGTTGTCCAGTTTACTGGCATTTTATCAAAACCCAGCAAAGCATCGTCCAAATCCATCTGCGCCAACATAGCCCTCATCTTTACTTGCCATAGCGAAAACCTTGTATTGCGATCCAGCAGCGAAATATCATATTTCAATGAAGCCATCTATGAAAAATCTCAATCAAATCACAAAGAATCTGCAACCTTGGCTCTGATACCACTTGTTGGGAAAAATCGCCTCGAACGTAGGAATTGAGATTAATGACAAATTGAAATAATAAAGATCACAAGAAAAAGAACAAGATTAAAGTAAAGAAAATAGAGAAGAAATTGGCAGAGGAACCGATGTTTTATTCAACAATATGGAAAGAAATTACAAGAACCAAGCAATAATGGCTTCTCTGGTATCTAAAACTGAATGAAGAGTCTACTATTTATAGGGAAGATGTCCAAACTCAAGATGGAAACAAAATAAAAAACAAATCACGTGAAATAAAGGAAAAATATTTTCTCAATATTTTTCCAACAAAACACGTGAAATAATGGAAATAATATTTTTCCAAATACGTGCAAAGAAGGAAAAATATATTCCCAAATATTCCAACATAATTTGGGGTTTTCACATATGGTAACCCTAATTTGGGTCACCAATTCCAACATGTCGTAACAACAGCAATTTGCTCGTTCCATCTTTCAAGTGTTCCAATGTTATTCCTTCACCAAGGAATCTTATTAGAATCCCACATTACTTGGGAAAATATTAATGATCCACTTAATAAGGTGAAGACAATCCTCCCCTAATAAGCCGTTTTTATTAGGTGGAGTTAGGCCCAATATTCCTAACATGGTATCAGAGCTAGGCCCAATTATGCAATGTTGGGTGCCACCCAATATTCGTTCACAGTTGTTTGGCATGGTCCACGCTGTGCGTGAGGGGGTGTATTAGAATCCCACATTGTTTGGAAAAATATTAATGATCCACTTAATAAGTTGAGGGCAATCCTCCCCTAATAAGCCGGTTTTATTAGGTGGAGTTAGGCCCAATATTCCTAACAAATCTCAGCTATCCATCGCTAGTGATTTCTAAGCTTAAAGGATTCACAACTGTCACTCGAACTGATACAAATGTCGGTAGTAAGTCTTCTTACTCAGTTACAATAAAAAAACCCTCCTGGTTACTCCTTAGAGATCTCTCCATCACGTTACACTTCAGCGCTGAAGGGGAAAAGCAGAGCTTCAACATAGCAGTTGTAGTGGAGAGTTCTACGCGGAAAAATGAGTTTGCATTTGGTTGGTATAGTTGGAGCGTTGGGGGATTCATGAAGTAAGAAGTCCTATTGCATTATCCTCAGAGTAAATACCTCAAGGCATAGTATGTTTGGTAGTTGAACAAGAAAATACTATATGATATTAAGAAAGAAAAATAAATAAAATCTTATTCATTTTACTTGCTTGTCCAATATTGGGTGTCAAACATGTCCTAAAAGAATTAGACATAGTCCTTAATCAATAAATATTGTGCGTGAATTCTCCATTGTGTTTTGCTTCATGTCTATAATAAAGTTATTATTTATGTATTATATGCTTGTCTTGCATGTTCCAGTAAACATGCGGTGTGGTGGATGTAGGCGCAGGTTAGTTCTTATTATCAGATGTAGGTGCAGGTTAATATGCGGTGTGGTGGATGAGAATCGTAATCTGGTAGTGTAGATCAAAATGGTCATGATGGTGTTTGGGTGATCGTAGATCGTTTGACCAAGACTGCCAGATTTTTACCGATCAAAATCACTTATTCTTTGAATAAGTTGGCAAAATTGTATGTGGATGAAATAGTTAGCTTATATGGTGCTCCAGTGTCTATTGTATCTGATAGAGATCCTCGGTTTACATCCAAATTTTGGCCTAGTTTACAGGGAGCTATGGGTACTAAGCTACATTTCAGTACGGCTTTTCATCCTCAGACAGATGGCCAGTCAGAGAGGACCATACAAACTCTTGAGGATATGTTGAGGGCTTGTGTTTTGGAGTTCAAAGGTAGTTGGGATACTCATTTGTCTTTGATGGAGTTTGCTTACAATAACAGCTACCACTCCAGTATAAAAATGGCTCCTTTTGAAGCTTTATATGGTAGAAAGTGCAGAACACCAGTATGTTGGGAAGAAGTTGGTGAAAGAAAGTTAGTAGGCCCTGAATTGGTTCAAATGACGTCAGAAAATGTGAAATTGATTAGAGGAAATTTGAAAATAGCACAAGACAGACAGAAAAGTTATGCAGATAGGCGCAGGAAAGATCTTGAATTTGCAGTTGGAGATAGAGTATTCTTGAAATTATCACCATGGAAAGGGGTGTTGAGATTTGGCAAACGAGGAAAGTTGAGTCCATGATATATTGGACCTTATCCGATTACTGAGCGGATTGGTCCAGTTGCATATCGATTAGATTTGCCAGACGATTTATCCAGGATCCATGATGTTTTTCGTGTTTCTATGCTTCGCAAATACATTGCAGATGCTTCTCATGTGCTAGAGTCTCAACCAATTCAGTTGAAGGAGAATTTGACCTATATAGAGGAGCCAGTGAGAATTCTTGACAGGAAAGTGCAAATCCAGCGAAATCAAACAATTTCACTTGTCAAGGTGCTTTGGAGGAATCAGACGGTAGAAGAGGCTACATGGGAAAATGAGGACCAGATGCGTACTCAATACCCTCATCTATTCATGGATTAGCCAGATGTCCGTCGAATTTCGAGGATGAAATTCTTTTAAGGAGATAAGATTGTTACAAGCCAATTTTTTTTTATTCAAAGTCAAGGTTGAATTGTCAAGGTCAAGGTCAAATATGGACTTAATTGGAATAATTTATTTTTTTGGGGCTTATGTTATATTTAAGATAATTGAGGGTTAAGGTGGTTTAAATTGGAAGTTGAGGACTTACTTATATTATCTTGGGAAGTGGAGGGACTTCTTTTGCAATAAGCACATAACTTAACCATTTTAAAACCCATTTCCCATTTTCATCCTCACCAGCACGCAGAGAGGAGAGAAAAACGGAGAAAAGAGAAGAAGAAAGGGGAAGGAAGAAGAAAAGAAAGGGAAAAAGAGGAAAAAAAAAAGAGAAAGGAAGGGAAGAAAAGGGTAAGTGGCGATTTCCTCAATCTTAGGTTCGTTTTATCTTAATTTTTTTTCAAGAGATATAGGAATATATATTGTCTATTTTTAGGGTTTTAATTGAGTGGTTTAATTTTTCAGATTAAGTTGAAGATTTACCCTAATTAGTTCAAGTTTTTGAGTGATTGTCCTCCATTTACATCAAGGTAAGGAAATGCTATTTTTGGAGCAAACCCTATGATTTTTAAATGGATGCTTGACTAAGTATTGATAGTGGGAATTATAGTGTCGATGGAATACTTACAAGAAAGCATGATTTTATGGAACAATATGTATATTTAATTGGTTGGATGTTAGTTATTAGTTGTTACTAGATTAAAGGAGATATTTACAGTTAATCTTAGAATGAAGGTTATGTTGATTTATTGGGTATTAGTAAATGGACTAGAAAATGAAATTGGTCCCATTTGATTAAATGAATAATTTGGGACATTTATTCAAGTATCGAGAAAATTGATTGAAGTAGTATAACATTGCATATTAGAGGTTTCTGGACTTGATAGTGGTTGAATTAGTTATCTTGTATGGTTTTCAGGTGGTGACACGGAGATTGGAAAAGCCTACCGATCTTCATAGACTGTAGCTTGTTTTGAGTGAGTGGAAAATCTTATTTTTCAGAAATAAATAATTATTGAATTTATACTATATCAGAAATTATTTATTTCCTGTATTTGATTAGACAGCATGATTTTCAGAATCAACGGATTTTATACTCAATTCTTTTAAAGTTAAATTGAGTTCATTTAATCATTTTTCTAGCATGTTATAATTATATTACATATTTCAGTATATTTCGAGTTAGTTTAAAACCACCAGAAAGTACCCAAGTGATTTTACCCCTGTCTGCACTGATGTGAATGTGTTTCCACAGTGTATGACTTCTTATGGTTATTTTACCCGATCTGCACTGGTGTGAATATGTTTCCACAGTGTATGATCACTTATGGTGATTTTACCCGCTCTGCACTATTGTGAATGTGTTTCCATAGTGTATGACCAGATTATAGCTCTGCGCGCGTATGACCAGAATTACAGAATTTCAGAATCTCAGAATTTCAGAATCGAATAGCTTTTCCATGTATATCGGTACTTATCGATACATGAGTAAGGTTATTCAGGGTACCTTTTGGTGTGATATTTCAGTATTTTCTACAGCTTATTGGATTTTCAGTTATAGAATTCAGATTAGTCAGTTTTCAGTAAATAACTTTTAGCTTATAGCATTGAACAGCAAAAGATTTCAGAGATTTTCATTTATTCTAGATTGCTTTCATTCGTTATGCTTTATAGTAAATTATTTAGAATGAAGAATAAAAGATTTTATGATGCAGTCATGTTTTAAGTTTTTTTTAAAAGTATTATCTGATTTCATATTTTCTTAAAGTTCCAAAAGAGGAAGGATTTTCAGAGAATATGCATAAATGAAAGAAAATATTATTAGATATCCACTCATTGAGTCACGAGCTCATATATTTTTCCACTTCTTTTCTTATCAGATAGTAGCTGAGTTGAGCAGCATTGGAGTCTAGTTGTCCACCGTGTAGAGCCACATTTTGTCTATAATTGTATAACTCATTTTGTCAATTTACATGGAACATATTTTTGGGGTACATGCATCTGTTGTCAGGAAGTCAAAGTTGTAATTCATGTATCCATGTCATGGGCTCATTGCATATTGAGTATTTTGAGACTTTTGAAGTAAAATGGTTGTAATTGTCGACTTTCTTGCTTTGTTTTTGAATGGTTTGATTTTTGAGGAGCTGGTGTACCCTATTTAAAAATATATGTTCTGGTTGGAGGAGTTTTATTATTGTTCATGTGGTTTTGGTCCAAATTACAGGGGAAACTCTGTCAAAATTTTTATAAAAGTGTGTCACAGTTAGAACAAGTCATAGTCGCCTTGGTGGTAGGTCCGGCACTTAGTTGGTATCTACCATCGGCGCACGACACGTGTCAGGTCTATTAGGGTGACTTGGGACGGGTCGTGACAAGAACTCTAAGAGAAAAATGGCTAAGATATCAACAGGTGCAAATGGTAACCATGGAGTGGCGGTGAATATAAATCACAAAACTTTTATTGATTCAGCAACCAACATCCATGAAAATTCTTCAGGCAGCACCCTTCTTACTCTACCTTTTATACAGAAGGTGGTTCTTTATTGATTTCAGAATACCCAATAAAAAAAATAATCTAATATACTAATTATGAATCACAAGTTCTAATCATGGATATTAATGCAGATAATTGCGGAGATACTGGGGACATATTTCTTGATATTTGCTGGTTGCGCCGTCGTGGTGGTGAGCGCCGACAAGGACAAGGTGGTGACACTGTCGGGAATTTCAATAGTGTGGGGTCTAGTGGTGATGGTTATGGTTTATGTTACCCATCGATTCCGAGGTCTAAAGAAGCAAGGCCACGTAGCACGCCACGTAGGCAGGACAGTCAACGAAAAGCCAAAAGGAGGCCCAACAGGTCAAAGATTCCAATAAGGCAACAGACCAAGGTTACGTGCCACACACATGATATGAAGGGTCCCACATTGACGACATGGCATTGACTTAGTGGGTCCTCTAAAAGACAGCATGGGCTTTAGCCTAAAGGAGCCTCGGATTGGAGGTCCTTGTGTGAAGAGCCTCGACTGAAGGGCCTCATCCACTTACATAGTACCTCAGCTGAGAGCCTCATGAGCCTCGATTTTGGGGTTGGGCTTGGAAAAGGCCCATATGGCCCATTTACATATCATATATATATGTGATTCGTTTCATAATTAAGATACGTTCTCGAACCCTAACCAAATCCTCTCTCTCCCGTCTCTTGCACTCACTTTATATCTATTTTCCGGCCGTTGACTTGACCGTCGGAGTGCAAATGGTCGCCGGACCTTTTTCTTGGTCGGCGGACTTTGCCTCCTAACGGGGTGCTCCATGTGCAGGTGATGTCCACGTGGAGGGGACGAGGTTGGGATTCCGTTGGCACATTTTTTTGGGTCAACAGTTTACTCAGTTGGACATATATCTGGTGCACATTTTAATCCTGCCGTAACTATTGCTTTTGCTACTTGCAAGAGATTCCCATGGAAACAGGTGAATTAAATCGATACGCTTTGATTATTTAGTGACGTTTTTCTGAAAAATAAATAAATAAAATTAAAAGTTGATGAATTAATTACTATCTTTGATTAGGTACCAACATATATCTTAGCTCAAGTCATTGGATCAACCCTAGCAAGCGGTACACTCCGGTTACTGTTCACCAACAAGCACAATCACTTTTCCGGCACACTTCCGGGCGGCTCCAATGTGCAGTCTTTGGTGGTGGAAGTTATTATTACATTCTACCTCATGTTCGTCGTTTCCGATGTCGCTACAGATAATAGAGTTGTTAGTCCAATTAATTCTTATATGCATCATTTATGTATTATTTTAATTTCATATTTTGAAAATATAAAAAATAAAGCTACAATCTAATTATATTTTGAAAAACCAACACATAGTTGAATATATACCTTTCTTAGAAGATCGAGAAATTGATCCTTATGCATCATTTATGTATTATTTTAATTGCATAAATCACATTATTAGGAGTAAAAAATGGTGATAATTGAAGGTATGTGTTGTTCTCAGATATTACGATTAAATTGTGACTCAACCAAGATATACTAGAAATACACAAAGTAATGCAGAATATAAAAGAACACAAGGAATTTTTGGCCCAAGGCCCCGGAGGTTCGGCGACCACTTCTAACGCATAATCCCCCATTGAGCATCCGTTAGGATATAGCTCGAATCCACTAAAAATAGCCCACAAGCAGGCAAGTAGAGTTACAGAACAACAAAAATGTTCGAACTCAAGATTACAAACTGAAATCCTCAAAAATTACAGAATAATCTCACTAAGAGATACACCAACACTCTCTCTAACTATTATATGAGAATCACTCAGAAAATCTCACAATGTTTACAGATTAATCACAAGGAATCAGTACGCAGTCGAAAAAGAGAGAACAACTAGGGTTTCGAAGAAATCAATCTGATAGCCCAAGAGTCTCCAAGACTATTTATATGAAATAGCCAACAATTTCAATCCAACGATCAGCAGTAATCCAAGTGTCGATCATCCATACGATCTTGTTTAATTAAGTTAACAGATGAAAGTCTGGAGAGTTCCACTTGCTGGGCCAATCCGGGTAATGGGTTAACATATAAGCTGGGCTCACTTATCTTATATGGGCTCAAGAATTCAGCACCCAAAACTTTACAATCTCCACCTTGCTGAATTTTGGAACCACTTCTAAATGGATTCAAGTATACTTAACTTCATTTGCTCTTATTACCTGTAAAAGAAAAACACACAGTTAGTAGGCTTCAAGATTCAGCAATCTTAAAGAATCAAAAAAATTTCCAATAGGTATTACCTTTGTACCTGCATTTGCAGGATTTATCTTGGTAGGAATTTTAACCAATTTTATATCACCCTTTTCAACTATGTCTCTAATGAAATGAAACTTAACATCTATGCGTTTAGTCTTATCATGAAAAACAGGATTTCTACTCAAGAAAATAACACTTTGGTTATCATAACATAGCTCCACCTGATTTTCTACAAGTTGCAATTTTTTTAATAATCCCATCAGCCACATACCTTCTTTCACTGCCTCAGTGGCAGCAATGTTTTCAGCCTCAGTGGAGGATAAGGCAACAAGTTTCTGAAGTTGTGACTTCCAACTAATGCAATTATTATTTATCACATAAAAGTATGCAGTGGTGGATTTTCTATTATCAGTATTCCCAGCAAAGTCTGAATCTACATAACCTTTCAATTTAAGGCCAGTTTTATCAGTTTTAAACATCAATCCTAAGTTATGAGTTCCTTTCAAATATCTGATCAAGTTTTTCATAGCTTCCCAATGAAGCTCACCTGGATTACTCATAAATCTACTTAGGACACTCACAGCAAAAGCAATATCAGGCCTAGAACATACCATGACATACATGACAGATCCAACAGCATTGGCATATGGTACATTTAGCATTCTTTTCCTTTCATCTTCAGTTTTAGGTGAATGATCAACAGACAATTTCACATTTCCAAACAAAGGTAAACTTACAGGTTTTGCATCATGTAAAGAAAATCTTTTAACTACTTTTTCAATGTAAGCATTCTGAGTTAAAAACAGTATTCCACTAAGTCTATCCCTTTTTATTTCCATACCAAGTATCTTTCTAGCAGATCCTAAATCTTTCATATCAATTTCAAGTTTCAATTTTTCTTTTATAGCACTTACAGCAGCAGAATTGTGACCAACTAGAAGCATATCATCAACATACAGTAGCAGATATAATGATTCAAATTTTCCATCATTTTTGAAATAAAAACAGGGATCAAAATCAGATTTTCTGAACTTCAAACCTTATATAAAAGAATCAAACATTTTGTACCATTGCCTTGGAGCCTGTTTTAGGCCATACAAGGACTTATTCAAAAGACACACCAAGTGTTCTTTACCTTTTACCTGGAAACCTTGAGGTTGAGCCATATAAATGGTTTCATCTAAAAAACCATACAAAAAAGCTATTTTTACATCAAGTTGCTCTAGTTCTAAATCAAATTGAGCTACAAGGGCAAGTAAAATCCTAATGGAGATATACTTCACTACAAGTGAAAAAATCTCAGTGTAATCTATACCCTCCATTTGTGTAAACCCCTTAGATACAAGTCTAGCCTTGTACCTCTTATCATTTGATTTATATTCTCCCTCTTTAATCTTGTAAACCCATTTACAATCAATCAGTTTACAATCTTTGGGTCTTTCCACTAAGTTCCAGGTCTTATTCTTGTATAGAGAACTCATCTCTTCATTCATCGCTTCATGCCACTTAACATATTCTTTAGAGGCAACAGCCTCTTCATAGGATTCAGGTTCTGAATCAAAGGAGTCAAACTCTATCTGAACACACACACAGTCAGCAGATTCATACCTAGAAGGAAGTCTAATTTGTCTTCTTTCTCTGTCTCTAGTCAACTGATAGTTCTGCAAATTATGGACAGGCTCAAAATCCAGAGTATTATCAGAATTCTCATCATCTGTGATCAACTGAGGCTCAGTTTGAGGTGTCTCCACCTCAATCTGAGTCTGTTCAGTAATGTTTTGATTACTAAAATCAATTTCAGTAATAACAAAGTCATTTTCAGTTATTTCTTCTACAGACTTATCACTCAGACATGGAAAAACATTCTCATTAAAGACAACAGATCTGCTGATGATCACTTTATATCCTCTGAGATCTTTAACCCAAAATCGATAGCCTTTTATTCCTTCACCATAACCTAAGAAAACACATTTCTGTGACATGGGATCAAGTTTAGACTCAGTCTGATGAGCATAGGCTGCACATCCAAAGGTTTTTAGATGAGAATAGTCAACAGATCCTGACCAAACTTGTTTAGGGACTTTATAGTCTAAAGAACTAGATGGGCATCTATTAATCAAATAGCAGGCAATTTTTACTACCTTACCCCAAAAGATTTTGGCAAACCTGAACTGATCAGCATGCATCTTGTTCTTTTAAGGATAGTTATATTCATCCTCTCAACAATCCCATTCTGCTGAGGAGTATAAGTCACAGTTTTGTGTCTTAAAACACCTTGACTACTGCAGTACTGATCAAATTCAGTATTGCGGAATTCTAAACCATTGTCAGTTCTTAGAATCTTAATTTTCTTACCTGTTTGATTTTCTATCAAAGTTTTCCAGTCCTTAAAAGTAAGAAAAGTATCAGACTTTGATTTTAATAAGAAAATCCAGACTTTCCTAGAATAGTCATCAACAGTAAGAAGGTAATATCTAAAACCTGAGGCCGTAGAAATAGGAGCAGGACCCCACAGGTCACTATGAATGTATTCAAGGATATTCTGTGACTTATGTATGCCTTCTTTAAAAGGCATTCCGTTTTGTTTTCCCATGACAAAATGTTCACAAAAGGTAAGTTTCTGAACATAGTCACTTCCAAAGACACCAGCCTTGGAAAGATGTTTTAAACCTTTTTCACTAAGATGGTCCAATCTTTTATGCCATAGATCTGATTTATCAATCTATGTCACTAAGTTTACAGAGTTATTCTAAGAAACAGATTCAGGATTTATGGTATAAATGCCATTGACTTTAGGTGAGCTAACAATAAGTTTATGGCTTCTGATTATATTAGTGAAGCCATTACTGATATCAATCTGATATTTTTCATCATCTAACACCCTTAGAGAGATGAGATTTCTTCTAAGTCCTGGAACATATCTGATATGATTCAGTCTTAGAATTTGACCATTCTTCAATTTTAGAACAATGTTTCCAATTCCTTTTATTTGACAGGTCTCATTGTTCCCTAGTTTTACAAAACCATCACTAAGATTGGTGAAATCAGAAAACCAGCAGATATTGGGACTCATGTGGAAATAGCAACCTGAGTCAAGAACCCAGTTTTGATCAGGGTTTCCCATAGAAGAAACATATGCAACCCCAAAATCAGCATTTGCTTCCTTATAGGATGAAGCAATGGCAGAAGTCTCATTATCATTGTTAGATCCACTCCCTAAGTCATTAGCTCTTTTGAAACAGTCTTTTATAAGGTGTCCAACTTTTCCACAATAATAACACTTTCTGTTTTTAGTCTTCCCTTTATAGACTTTCTTATCTTTTCCTTTATTATCCCCCCATTTCTTCTTTTGAAAATTTTTATTTTTGTTAAAATTGGCTTGAGTAAAATTGCTCAAGCCTTTTGTAGAGGATTTAGGAAAAGATAAGACTCTCTCTATATGAGGATTTAGGAAAAGATAAGTATCTATTTCTCAAGGAATTGTGGATTATTTCAACAATTAGATCACTCCTACCATACTCCAAGGCATTTTTAACATCCTTATACTTATCACTCAGTGCATTGAGTAGACCAATTACCTTTTGATCATCAGAGATCTTTTCCCCACAACTAATAAGGTCCTGAGTGATCTTATTAAACCTATCCATGTTTTCTTCTAAGTCAGCACTAGGGTCAAACTTATGACTGAAGAACTGTTTCCAAAGAAAACATTTATTAGGTAAGGATTTAGAAACATACAGCTTCTGTAAGGCTGTCCATAACTCTGCAGCAGTATCAATGTCCCCTATTTTTCTAATAACAGAATCAGATAAATGAAGAAACAAAGTACTCTAAGCTAATTCATCTTTTTCACTCTTCCTAGCATCAGATAAAGTTTCAGGCCAAGATTCATCAAGAGCTTTAGCACATTTAATTGTCATCAAAAGGGCTTTCATTTTCTGGCTCTAGACTCTAAAGTCTCTTTTGCCATCCCAATGTTGAACATCAATTTTAGTGGTCATACTGTGCAGATGTGTTATAATAGTGTTTAGCAAAGAAGACAGACAAGAAACAAGGTATTGTTTTAGTTTTGAAAAATCACTCACAGTAAAATCTATCAAGTAAAGGTACTCAGCCAGATTGTTTACACACAGTAAACAACAGTAAGTAAATTCAGGATATTCACAACAGCTCAGTAACAATTTATGATTATCAATTCAAGAAATCAATAGACCACAATATACACCAAATATATGCACAGTAGATTAATCAAGAACAAAAAAAAATTTCTTAAAACCGTATCCTAATTCCCTCAGATTCTAGGGGTCTCATAGGGAACCCTAGACAACGGTAAATCAAAGGGGGTTTATAGCAAATCCCTAAGTTGGTACTACAAATCTAAAGAAACTAAGATAGAGGTTCGGGAAAGGGTTACCAGAGTTGCAAGAATCATTTTAGTAATCAAGAGTTACCAGAGTATGACACAAGATTCCAAACGAAGGATCTTTATCACTGTAAAACAACATAAAAGTATTAGATCTAAACTTTTCAGAACTGGAAGAGTCACAAAGTAAAATCGCGTGAGAAGAGAAAATTCTAAGTAAAGACTTTGATACTACTATTGGTCCCAGATATTACGATTAAATTGTGACTCAACCAAGATATACCAGAAATACACAAAGTAATGCAGAATATAAAAGAATACAAGGAATTTTTGGCCCAAGGCCCCGAATGTTCGACGACCACTTCTAACGCCTAATCCCTCGTTGAGCATCTGTTACGATATAGCTCGAATCCACTAGAAACAGCCCACAAACAGGCAAGTAGAGTTACAGAACAATAAGAATGTTCAAACTCAAGATTACAAACTGAAACCCTCAAAAATTACAAAATAATCTCACTAAGAGATCCACCAACACTCTCTCTAACTATTATATGAGAATCACTCAGAAAATCTCACAATGTTTACAGATTAATCACAAGGAATCAGTACGCAGTCGAAAAAGAGAGAACAACTACGGTTTCGAAGAAATCAATCTGATAGCCCAAGAGTCTCCAAGACTATTTATATGAAATAGCCAACAGTTTCAATCCAACGGTCAGCAGTAATCCAAGTGTCAATCATCCATACGAACTTGTTTAATTAAGTCAAAAGATGAAAGTCTGGAGAGTTCCACTTGCTGGGCCAATCTGGGTAATGGGTTAACATATAAGCTGGGCTCACTTATCTTATATGGGCTCAAGAATTCAGCACCCAAAACTGTATATGCATTAAATTAAAGCAATATTCTAATTGTGTGGCTAGGGACTTATGCATGGGCGACTGAAGAGACAAAGAAATCATGCAATCGATACCAAATTAAATTAATTGTTGTACACAATAATATGAAGGACTCGATTTGTTATGCAGATAGATAGGAGAACTTGCTGGACTAGCCGTTGGATCTACCGTTATGCTAAATGTAATGTTTGCAGGGTATGTATTCTTAAATTGTATGCATTTTATTCGTATGTTTAAGAAGTGATGTACCACAAGCCTAGAAATTCAGTGTGTGTTTGGGAAAGATAAAAAGTTGATTTTGATAGAAAGAAGTGATGGATCCCACGAAATAAGTGATTAAACATGAGTAATAATTGTGGATCAAACATAATGTATACTTAAAATTAATGGTTAATTCTGACAATTAATTTTAAATCAATTTATTATAAAATTGCACATGGACCTATATTGATTAGTGATTATGGTGGGCAGGCCCGTATCCGGAGCATCAATGAATCCAGCAAGAAGTTTAGGGCCAGCAATAGAGTCAAACCAGTACAAGGGGTTATGGATCTATATGGTAGGCCCAATTACTGGAGCCGCGGCTGGGGCTTGGGTCTACAATATTATCAGATGGGAAAAGTTTAGAGGAAATTACACTAAACAAGGTATTTAGTTTTGACTTTTAAAAAATCAGGTTTATACTTTATTTAATCAAAAATCAGGTTTTAATTTTTATCATTAATATTAATAATGATATTTTAAATTAAAATAATCTACATACCCACCCTACTATCTACCCTCCAAATTTATTTTAAGTATAAAATCCTAACAAAACCCTAAACCATTTCATTCTTTCAATTCTCTCGCCTCCACCGCCACCGCCGGCCGCCTCCATCGCCAATGCCCGCCGCCTCTCCCCTTTCTTCCCCCCCTTCCCCTTCCCCTCCCCCTCCCCTCTTCTCCTCCCCTCCCCTGCCCCGCCGTTTCTCCCCCCTCCCCCCTGCATCGCTGCTGCAAATCGCAGCAGCAGCGGGCGACGCCGCTGCGATTTGCGGCCGATCTGTTCTTCGCAACGATAGCGTCGCCAGCTTCTTGCAAATCGCACAGCGGCGGCGACGCTGCTGCGACCGACGGCAGCCGATCTCTGCCGCACGTTGCGGCGGCGTCTCGTGCACCGCTGTCGCAACGTGCAGCAGCAGCGTCGCGACGCTGCAGCAGTCTCCATTATTATTATTATTATTATTACTTTCTTTCCTTCTTCCTACTACCAGATCTTGAGTTATGGTGATATTGGGTTTTTTTGAAAATGGTGAGGTGGTGATTATTTTTACGTTTTGGTGGTGTTGGAACTGTTGTGGCGATGGTTCTGTGTTGTTGTGACGGGTTGGAGGTGGCGATCGCGAGTCTCTGTGACCTAGGTAGGTGCCTGTGACCTAGGAATTGTGTCTGTGACTCGTTGAAATAAAGTTTAGGTGACTGTGACCTAGCTATTGTGGTTCTTTTTGGTGTCTGTGACCTTACTATTGACCTGTGACTTTGAAATTGTTAATTTGTAACTTAAAAAGGGAATCTGTGACCTTAATTTTTTTCACCTGTGACCTCGAAATAATCTGTGACCTATAAAATTTTAAATCTGTGACCTCGAAATAATCTGAGATCTACAAATTTTTTTATCTGTGACCTCGAAATTACCCGTGACCTACAAATTTCTTGATCTGTGACCTCGAAAAAGTCGTCGGATCGGAGCAGTCACCGGTCGCCGGAGTAGTAGCCGGAGCAATGGTGGCGGTGTAGGTGGGGTGGGGTGGGGTGGGGTGGGGTGGGGTGGGATGATTTTATTATATTACAGTTAAATATTTAATTTAATATAATAATTATGAAATGTAATTAATTAATTTAAGAAAAACCTGATTTTTGTAATTTTAAACTATTGGGCCTGATTTTTAATTTTGGAATAGTAAACACCTGACCCATGAACTTTTCCCAAAAGTTTATGGTTCAGGTGTTTAGTTTGCCATTTTAAAAAATCAGTTGCTAAAATTTAAAATTTTAAAAATCAGGTTTCTACTTTTTATTAATTAATTAAATATTTAATTGTGTAATTTGATAGCGTATATCTTATTAATTAGTTAAAAATTAATTTCAGGTCACAGCTTATCAAATTAATTGGTGTTGGATTATTTCGAGGTCACAGATGAAAAAATTTATAGGTCACAGTTAATTTCGTTGGTCACAAATCAAGAATTTTAAGGTCACAGGTAATTTTTTATAGGTCACAGATTAAAAAATTCAAAACTTTTACGGGTCACAGCTCTATTTCAGCGAGTCACAGTCCCAATTTCTAGGTCACAGACACCCACACAGTCATGATTGAAAAAAAATCAAAACTTTTACTTGTCGCAACTCTATTTCAATGAGTCACAGACACAATTTCAAGGTCACAGACACCCATCTAGGTCACAGACACAATTCCTAGGTCACACACAGACACAATTCCTAGGTCACAGACACCCATCTAGGTCACAGACACTCGCGACCACTACCACCACCGCCGTCGACCCGTCACAACAACACACAACCATCGCCACAACCAGATTGCCCACAACAGATTGCCCATGAATGTCTTAGAACCATTCTCAGTAGGTAGTATTGGATAAAGCTTTTCTGACTTACTATTAGTAGCTGGTGCAGCAGATGCCTGCTTCTTAGGCACAGGCCGGCCGGGAAACATGGACCAAGGCCAGCGATTGGTGCCCCCACAGCAGATGCCCCAAGAGCTGCTGGTGAAGGGCGACTCTGGAGGGCGAAGGGGAGGCTCACAGCAGCGGCAGCGTCGTGACTGCCACTGCGACGCCGGCAATCGCGACGCCGCTGTGGAGGAGTTTGGTTGCTAGACGGGAGGGAGGGGGTGGAGATGAGGGCGAAGGGGAGGCTCACGACGGTGCGCGGCTGCGATCGCCATCGCGACGCGGCGCGCCGGCGATCGCCGGCCGCTGTGGCGGTGTTTGGTTGCTCGCCGGGCGGGCGGGGGTGGAGATGAGGTCGAAGGGGAGGCTCATAGCAGCGGCGGCGTCGCGACTGCGACGCCGACAGTCGCGACGCTGCTGTGGAGGGGAGGGGAGGAAAGGGGAGGGAAGAGGAGGGAGGGGGAGGAGAGGAAAGGGGAGGCGACGGGAATGGGGTGGAGAAATTAAGTTAAGAATTAGGTTTTAATATACTACCTGATTTTTACAAAAATAAACTTAAAACCTGACTTTTAAAAATTACAAATTAAACCCCTGGTTTTATATAATTTTCCCTTATCAGATTTACAGATAAGCCTTTGCGGGAAATTACAAAGAGTGGTTCCTTCCTCAAAACCTCATCTCGTAACGTCTCCGGTTGATAATAGAAGACTTTTTTTTTTCTTTTTCATTTCATGTGTAAATTTACATAGGAATGAACAACTTGTATTCGGAATGGAATATACTTCTTAATTTGTTTAATTTGAAGTTACATAAGAGTACTCTCCTTGATCTTTTAGGAAATGAAAATGGATTTCCTTTACCATGGACAGGGCATTTGAGGTACTCGTTGAATTTTTATTTTATTTTTTTATTAGGCTGTTCTCTTTCGTGTTATATATATATATATATATATATATATATATATATATATATATATATATATATATATATATATATATATTGATCACGAATAAAGTTTCTTGTACATTCCATAGATGACAATGTGGATGACACTGCGTACAAATTCAAAAATGAATGGGCGGGAAAGTGTGTTTTGTTTTAAAACTGGCCATTTGTGCCGCGACACGTGGTACAATGTCAAACTTGATGTCAAAAAAATGTACATGTAGCATGATTGTACATGTAGCATGATTGATTGATCACACACTCGATGAAAGAATTTTACAAACACCATTGCCAATTTGTCCTTCTTTGCACAAACATATTAATTGTTGGATAGGGCTTCACCCATTGTCCAAGATTCTCCACTACTACTTCGAGGGTTCAGACTGTGTCTCAGTCCCAATGACTATATATAATCCTTTTAATATCCAAATAAAATCGAGGGTTCCCAATGCAGGTAAAATGCATATCTGTACGAGAATGTCTGGTCGCGCTCAACAATAAACTATTAGTGAGAGTAATTTTAGAATTTATGTTTGATAAAAAAACCTGAAGAAAAATAAGCTTCACTTACTTCTGAGCCTACTAAACATACAGTGTACACCTTACAACACAATGGCACTTGTCTCAAATCTAATTTGAAAGAATAAATCCACTTCAAAGATCATGTTGCGCCAATGATTCAATATAAAATATATATAGATAATTTATTATTTTTTAATTTTTTAAATTCTTAAATAAAACTGGGGTTGAACAACGAAATCGTTAAACCGCAAAATCCAATTGAAATTGCTTTTTTGAAATTGGTGGTTTGGGTCCATGTGGATCCGTTAACGTTTTGGTTTTGAACCGAATCAAATCTTTTCAAAGTGGTTTGGTTTGGATTTCAACTTTGCAAACCGTTTTCAAAAAATAAAAATAAAAAAATCTAAAACTAAATTAATATAAATTTTATTCACCTCAATTAAACTCAATACCTAAATAGACAATTATACATCCCAATTCATCCAAATAACTAGCCGTCACCATACCTGTGAATGTAAGACTCTCAAATTGGGTGAAGTATTGAACAACCGCTACTAAACAATATTAATCGATTGCCCATTATAATTGAGTAGACAATTAAATCTAGATTTTAATTCAAAAATACGCATTTCTTTTCCTTCTACCAAGAATTTTCTCGAATTGTGCCTAAATTTTCACGTCATTTTATCCAGATTTTCTTATTTTTAGTAATTTTTTGCTATATTTTTATTAGTAGTTATATTGTTTTGTTTTAATTATTGTCGGACCCCCTTAAATTTTTTAGCTGATAGCATTTTTAGTTTATTTGCGTCTTAATTTCGTAATCATGCCACTCAATTAATTATTTACATTTTAACTTAATTTCTAAATTTTACCGTTAAATGTTAGAAGGATTCAATAGATTACTTAAATGGTCGTTTTGAATATTTGACCAATGAATATTTCAATATACTACTTTGGTGAAAATTAAATACAAATAAATACAAGATTGTCCCTCAAATTGCTAAAGATATGTGCTAACTATTTAAATATCAACTCTGAATCTACATTGCCTATTAGTATTCAAATTCTTAATTCCTTTAAGTTGAGTGTAAATATGGTTGAGACAGTGGTTTATCCTAAAAATTAATTACATAATAACAAGGAACCTATACGAATTCGTCAATATTGATTTGGATGAAGTGGAAGCATTGAATGATTTAAAAAAAGTTAGGTATTATTGTATTTGAATGAATCATGTCTTATCTTTATGGAGAGAATGAATCATGTGTTACAATTGCAGATATTGCACCAATTAGTTAGGGCTGTCAATGGATTGAATTTTGATTGGAATCCGATCTGAATCCAACGAAATTAATGGGAGATGGATTTAGGGTATCGGTCCGATAACCCAATCAAGATTCGAATCCGATAGTCCGTTCACTAAATGAATCAAATATATATAGGTCAATCCGATCCAATAACAATCCGATTTGTTATAAATAATTGAGTCGGTAAAATATTTTTATGACATATCATTTGTTACTAAAATAAATAAATGAAACATAAATAAATTTAGAATAAAAAAGTAATCAAATTCAAAACATAAAAAAGTTGAAAAATTTATAATTAGTTTACTAATTTAAAGTAAATAAATATCTATATTTTTCTTAATTAAATTTATTATTGTAATTTATTTTACAACTTCAAAAACTAATAATTAATATGTAACAAATAATTTGATTTGTTAATGAAAATAATGAAATAAAATATTTACATTTAGAATTGAAATTCATTTTTACCTTATCCCACATCGAATGTCAATAGAAAACTAGAAGAGGATCTCTCCTTTAAAAATGAACATTGTGATGGTAGAAGTCACTATTGGGCTTGCTAGTAAAAATAGGTGGGAAAAATTCACAACTCAGGTTTTATCTATCCCAAAATCAAAAATCAAGCCCCAAAGTTTAGAATTGCAAAAATCAGGTTTTTCATGAATTAATTAATTATATTTCACAATTATTATATTAAATTAAATATTTAATTGTAATATAATATAATTACCCCACCCCACCCCATCTCCCCTTCAGACGACTACTCCTGTGACCGGCGAGCACTCCGACGACTGTTCTCCGGTCACAGATCAAAAATTTGGTAGGTCACGATTATTTCGAGGTCACCGATCTAAAATTTTTAGGTTAAAATTTTTTTATCGGTCACAGATCGACCAAAAAAATTATTTGTCACAGGTTACAGATCGACCAAATAGATGGTCACAGACACTTCGACCCATTCGCCGCACCCGTCCCCCAATCCCACCAACAATAACACCAACAACCACCACCACCCAAACTACCACCGTCGTCGTCACCTGCACAGCATCATCAACAACGTCGCCCCCATCACAACACCACCACGACCACAATAATAATAAAAACAACCATCATCATCAACGCCTGCACCACACTGCACCACAACACCAAGAAACCCACCACCACCACCACTGTCGACCCCGCCAAAACACGACGACAACCACCGCCATAACAATAACAAAAAACGACCACCACCCCACGGGCCACCATTATCTCACACGGGCCCCACACACACGGGTCCACCACACAGATTCCCTCAGCCACACACGCACATCCGCCACACATAGAGATCTACCCCGCCACAGACCCACACACATCCAGCTCAGCTTCATCCAATTCCAGTCCTTGGTGTCTTCTGCAACTGCTTCCCCACAGCTATTGGTGTCTTCTGCAGCTGCTTCCCCATAGCCACACTGCGTCGCGATGCTGCCGGCAGCAGCATCGAGGTGCTGCTGCGATTGGCAGCAGCTCCTCGACGCTGCTGTGAAAGGCAGCAGCGTCGAGGAGCTGAAATTCACAGCAGCGCCTCGATGTTGCTGCATGTAGGGAGGAGGGGGATGGAGAAGGGAGGGGGAAGGGGAGGCGTCGGCAGGGATGGAGGGGGAGGGAAAGGGAGAGAGAGAGAGACAATGTGGGGGGGTGGGGGTGAGGAATTGATAAATAAATTAGGGTTTTAAAAGATTAATTATTTAATTAAAATGATAAAAAAACCTGATAAATGAAAAAAAAAAAAAAAAAGGTGAAAACCTGATTTTTTAAAAGGCCAAACTTAAGACCTAGTTTGGTGTAATTTCCTCAAAACAGGTGGGCCTTAAGTTAGTTCAATTTTTTTAAAGAACATTGATTTTTCTCCTAATTTTTATTAATTTCGGATCGGATTATCGTATTGGATATCCGATAACATAGCAAATCGGATATGTATTTAATAATCAAATATCCGTTGGATTATCGTATCAGATCAAATAATTTTCTTATCGGATTGGATCCGGATATAGGCGGATCCGATCTATATCCGATCCATTTACAACCCTACAATTAGTATCGACTAAAATGTTAAAATGTTTCTATCATGTTGTTTTATTATAATTATTAGAATTATAGAACTTTCATTTGTTATATTTTTAATAATATAATTTATGTTTTAACATGAAATTTTGGACTTATATTTATGATTTAATTTATTCGATATATATT
The DNA here is from genome assembly GCA_035079005.1 of Fraxinus americana. Classification (NCBI taxonomy): domain Eukaryota; kingdom Viridiplantae; phylum Streptophyta; class Magnoliopsida; order Lamiales; family Oleaceae; genus Fraxinus; species Fraxinus americana. The sequence goes on along the minus strand of CM068713.1, from coordinate 3,322,074 downwards.
AATTTTTTTCTTTGTTAAATCGTAGTTTTAAACCGAGCCAAACCAAAAAAAAAAGTGGTCCGGATTGGTTTGGTTTAAAAATCGAAATGGTTTGGTTTGAAAATTTGTCTCGAACCGCTCAAATTGAACCGTGTTCACCCCTAAATAAAACGAAGGTTTAACATGAGTATTGGTTATCAACAACTCATTTACCTTTTGGGCATCTAGTCTAAAAGAATTATGTTAATATAAAATTTTTTAATCGTGTGAGATAGATAAAATTGTTCAGTTAATTTTTTCATCTACACGTTTTGTCATGAGCGGAGTCATTTTTTCATAATCATACACAATTTTCATAAATAAATGGCGACAGCAAGACTGATTGAATATATGAATTGAGTGCTTTATAATCAAGTTAACTATCACATCCAAATGCTTTAACTACTTAATTAATACGACTTTATTCTTTTAATTTTGACTTCAACGCACCCCTGTGCTCTGAGGTGCAAAATCACTATTTTCCTCCTTTAGGTACGTTCCTGGGTATATAGCAGTTCAAATTTTAGTATCAATTCTAGCAAGTGCGACAATCCGACTGTTATTCCAAGGTACGCAAGATAAGTTCGCAGGAACACTCCCGACTGGCTCAAAAATATTATTTCTGACCTTGCCATGTTCAATGGAATATTATTTACTTAATTGCAAAAAGGTACAAAGAGCTTGATTGCCTAATAATGTCACATGTATATGAATAAATTTTTAATTCCAGTTGTTAGAATTTGGGTGTGATCCCAATTTTTTATTGAAAATAATTGAGAATTCTAATTAAAGTGAACGTTAATAGGAATTCTATTTAGAATGCTATTTTGAAATCCTATTCGAAGTTTATTTAGTGAAATATAGTTGAAATTGTATTTGGAAGTTCTATTAGGAGTTAGAATTTGTGTTGGAGTTGAAGACATCAAGATAAGAAAACTTTTGAGCATTCTATTTTATCTACAATTCTACCTCTAGGGTTTGGATTGTTCCCTATATATATTTATCTTTTCATTGTATTTTAGATTAAGTTAGACAAATTATAAATACAAAATCCTTGTATTCTTTCTCCATATTATAATAAAATGTCAATTCTTTACAAATTATTTTGTTGTTATAATCAATTACTTCATATTGTGGCTATAATCTCTTATTTTCTCCAACAACTTGGTATTTGTTTAGTGAGTGTTTGACACCCATTTTAATGGATTAAAAATTTTTGGAATAGTGATTGATGGGAGAATGTGTGGTGAAAAAGTGATGAAAAGTTTTAGATTTGTGTGTAATATTATTTTATTTGGAGATTGTGTGGTTGAAATGAAAAAAGAGAATGAGAATGAGAATGAGAATGGGTGTCAAAGAGAATGAGAGATAATCTGGTATTATCTTCCGCGTTTCACAATACCAATAATTGTGATCAATACGTATATATAATTTCTGCTTACATTTGATCGGTTGGTACCTATTTCTTAATATTTGGTGGTTGCACGACCACCGTGGTGAAACAAAACACAGACAATGTAATGACAGTTCCAGGAATAGCTGCCATGGTGGTGGTCGTCATGATTTACTCCATTGGACATATTTCTAGAATCTAGCTGTAACCATCGCTTTCGCCGCCTATTTTTGAAAAATATTTTAAGTGTCATGCTTTTGATGGATAAAAATTCGAGTTGCGCCTTAGAAGGTTGCCTTCTTTATAAAAGCTAAACTTTTAAGTAAGGTGATTCAATACGTGAATATATTATTTTCACGTAATCAAACACGTCTTTTTTCTCATCATGTAGGTACCAGCCTATATCATAGCTCAAGCTCTTGCATTAATTGCAGCCAACAAATTTTGTTGCAAAGTAAAGTAATAAAAATAAAAAAGAATATTATTGACAGAATATTCTATCAAGATTTGTTAGAGTATGGTGACTTGAATATGTTTGACATGACTCGAGAATCTCCCAGTGTGACATATGAGGTGAAACTAAAATTATGAGAATTTCTAGGTGTCTATGGTGGTAGTGGAGGGATCGGGCCGAGATGTATTTTTCTTATTCTCCGCTCGTGGTTTTTTCCGTATAGGGGTTTCACGTAAATCTGTGTATTCTTGTCATTATTTTTCTATTGCCTATTCTTACTTTTACGTAATAGTATTTAAGATTAACAACACATCTTTTAGTTGGTGAATTTTTTGAAAAATATTTAATAAATTTATTTTATCCATAAAATTTTCTTCCTTACATAAAATAATAAAAGAAGGTTACATATTACCTTTCCAAGTACTCCATGCCCATAAATACACAGGTAAGATGTCGATATCTATTTAATTGATCTGGTCTATAGTTTACCAATCGATTTTCTATCTTGCAACTTGGATGTTAAGGGATAAAATTTCACATCGAATAAAGATGAAGATATATACCAATTTATAAGAGTTTGAACTACTTATCTTAACAAGGTCGACCTTTTAAGATGAAACCCCAAGTCTTTACATGATATCAGAGCACATTAACTTCAAACGAGCGATTTGATCCCGATTAAGATTTAAAAAAATTAAACACATGAATTTCAAGATTGATTTACTCAATCAAACTATCATCTTGTGGGGGCATGTTAAGTGATAAAATCACACATCGAATAAAGATGAAAACATTGGTCAACTTATAAGGGTTTGAAGTTTTAGACAACTCATCTTAATAATGTTGATCTTTAAGACGAAACGTCAAGTCTTTACACAAGACGAGCCAGTAAACTTGTCTGGCCTACAGTTCATCCCTAGCCAACTCAACTAGTCAATGGGCAAAACGAGTCACTTGAACTCATTAGTGATGCTTCAATCACTCAGAGATAAATTCGAATACTTGAAACTTAATTCAAGTAAAACTCGGACCGTCTTTCATCTGTCTGATGCGCCAGAAACTGGCTCATCCAGTCATTCTCTACATATGCTCGAGATCCCTTCTCAGACAGCCTTCAATGAATGGATAAAATTTTAATTTATATCTCTTTCTTAATATTGTCAAGTATGTAGTTTCTCGTGCAATTTTTTAAGGGCATTTGCATTATGACATGGAGAAATACCAAGTAATATGTTGCTGTCAACTTTTAAGATACAACAATTGCCAATGAGAAAAGATTCTAGCTAACTCATTCCCCGTGTACTGCCAACTTGTGTCGTTTATAACATCACTCAGATTTTATTAAGCTCCTGTTTGCCCCCCATTAATTTAAATTTTTGGGGGTAGATAATTTTTAGAATAGTGATTGATGGGAGATGTGTGGTTGAAAAGTTTTTGATTTGTGTGTATTATTATTTTATTTGATGAATGGATGGTTGAGATGAAGAGAGAGGGAAAATTAATGTAATGGAATGTGATATAATGGGGGGCAAACAAGGGCTAAATTTAATTACTTATTTAGTCAAAAATGATTTTCTATTTTGCTAACAAAACTTTCACGCGGTCTAGAAAATTAACTTTTAAACAATATCAAACATATGCAAATGTAAACTTGATTCAGACATTGATGTAGAACATCAAATTATAAAGGTTAAATTTAAAATACCTCTTGCAGTCGGGCTCAACAAACAAATCTTTGTGAGTCCTAATTAAAGCTTATGTGCAAGTCCTAAAACAGTTTTACTATTCTCTCGTTAAAAGTAAAAGAAAATTTTAGATAGGATACTTTATTTTGACTATAAATATCTTGGAGAAGGGAGGAGAGGAACTTAACCTCACGTCTTTGGGAGATTTAAACTCGAGATGCGCCAGCACAGCTGAAAAAAATTCTAATAGGGTTTTGAGGCCTATAAATTGATAAAATTGACATGAAAAAGATGTTGCTGCTTCAGTCAATAAATACCTAGGTAAAATGTCGATATCTATTTAATTGAATGGATGTGTCGTTTATTAATCTATTTGTATCAGTATCAAACCATGCTATTGACGTAGTGAGATGTTTGATGGAGATGGAAATTTCTTTTTGAATAAATTAACAAGCACAACAATTATATAGTTAGGTATACAATAAGGCACTCACATGGTGGGCCCCACCATGTATTAAAAAAAATTTATGGGAGTGTCCTGTTAGAAACATGTCCCTGTACTGTGAGGTAGGGTTCCTTCAATAATGAGGATGTGAAAGATTGGTCAACCTATGTCGGTATACCATCTGGAGGACTTCTCACCCTAGTCATATTCCCCTCACGCGTCAACAAACAAGTTGGGTGCTCTCGGTAGGACTCTGTTACAGGTCTTGACGTTGGCCAATTAAAAAAGGCACCCTCTTCATAGTAGAGGAAGAAATTTGACGAAATACTACTTCTTTAGTAGATTTATCAGTTATGACCAGAGATTATTGAAAACGAGAAGCCCAAAGCGGGGTTTCATTCATTTTTACTAATTATTTACCAAATTATTTGCTTGTATGCTTTGAAAAAATATTAGTGCTTCACAGTTAATGAATTGGATTGTCATTCATTTTTAGTGCAAGAAGTGTCCAAGAAAGCTTTCTTTATCTTTAAGATAGTTGGGAGATTTTATCCAAGAAATTAGCAAAAAATGTAAACACCAGAATATTAGCCCCCGGTGAACATAATTTAAGGAAGTACGGATTTTATGGGCGACTTTGAGAGAGAGCTTGCAATCAGAACACTTCAAATTGAGTCAATGGACATGCACAGTATTATCTAGTTGGTCAATGTTTTGATCAAAACTCTAATAAGGCAACGAATTCTAGGAAAATAGTGTTTTATATTGTGAATATCTCTACAATTTGAAAAGAAATATTTATTCAAGAATCAATAATTGATTCTGAATGCTGAACACGCATTTATGAAATCTCTGTTTATCTGAATGTGATTACAGATGGAAAAGTCTTAGTGATGGACCAACCTAGCAAGTCTTCGCGAAGTCTCCGATTTCATTTTCAGGTTCCTACTGAAAGAAAATTCTACAGGTTAGCCCCACGCTCATGCAGTTATCTTTATATCTGATAATGACGATTAATCTACCGGTATTTTTAGGTTCACTCGTTCAGAAGATGAACAAGCATTAAACGAGAGATTAGTGCTGATGAAATGGACGTGATAATTAAAAACTATTTATTCGAATATTCAGATTAGGAGGCCAATGTTGATTGTCTACTTCCCAAGTTTCCATTGAGGTTCTTCTCAATCTACCTAGAAAGTTAATGCAATATGCAAAGGTAAAGTAGTTATGCTTATCTTTTGCTAGGGAGGAAATAGATATTTATGATGTCCTTGTTGGATTTTTTTGACCTAAATTAGGTTGAATTTTTTGAGAAAATATTTTTTCCTTCTATACACGTGTTTTTATTGGAAAAATATTGGGAAAATATTGTTTCATTTATTCCGCGTGATTTTTTATCTTGTTTCCATCTTTGCGGTATTTAGGATTTTACATCCATCCTTATAAACGCTAGACTCTTTTCACAAGTTTTATATTACTGAAATATAGAATAATTGTGTAGGAACAATTATTGTATTTGTTTTCTACATATTAGTCAATTGAATAAAATACTCCGTTCATCTGCCAATTAATTTTTTTGTCTTTTATCTTATTGTTTGTTTGCCATCATTTACTTCATATCATGTCATATATATTATCTCGATCCGTTTTATTTCCCAGCAAGTGGTATCAGAGCTATTAGTTGTGATTTGTTCGAGGTTTTTGTTATTGATGACGGCCTTAAAGTATGAAATTTCGCTCTTTGATCGCAACTAAAGATTTTCTTATGACAAGTGAAGATGCGAGTTGTACTCGTGAAGATGGATTTGGATGTTGCGTTGTTGGGATTTGACAAAATGCCCGCAACTTGGACGATGAGGAGAAACAACGGAAGTATCAGAAAGCACTTTCACAGATCTATCTTCATCTCTCTAACAATATTCTTAAGACGTTTTGAAGGAGAAAACGACAGCTGTGTTGTGGTTAAAGTTGAAGCACTTATGCATGACTAAAAGTCTTACAAGCAAATTGCATCTGAAGCAGAGGTTGTATTATCATCACATGGCTGAAGGCAGATCTTTGGAAGATCATCTAGTTGTGTTTAAGAGATCGTCTTTGATTTTGAGACTTTAGAGGTGAAGTATGATGAAAAAGATTTGGCATTAATCCTTTTTATGTTCGTTACCCGTTTCATTTACTTCGTTTAGAAACACAATCTTGTATAGTCGTGATACTCTCATAATTGAAGATGCGTGTTCGCGAAAATATGTCGAATTAAAATCACCGCAAGTGTACGGTTCGTTACAAGTAATAAAGTGGACTTTTTGAGTCCGAATATCGTTCCCACGAAGATTAATTAGTTCTAATTCTAATTACCGTGACCTTAACCGAAACTATAAAAATAAGAATGTTTGTTTTGATAAAATTATAACTAAATTAATGATCAATAAGCAAGTATGAATGAATTAACTAACCAAATACAAATTGACGATGAAAATAAATTGAAGTGTTTTCTAATGTATGATGAATGTACTAAGATCACGAATCCCTATATAATATTCCTTTTCAATCTAGTTCTACACCTTGAAATGCAGTTAAAATATTGAAGAATCAATGCTCCTAAATTATTTAAGAATTTCTCTCGAGTAGAGTTAAACCTATTCAAATATGCGACCTGACTATATCTCTATGACGGATGCAACCATACAAGAATGCATGAGTTTTCATGAACACTTAAAAATTCACATAAGGTATAGCGGTATATTTCTATCCCCTATCGGACCCTATGATGATTTATATATGTTGAACATATTTTCCTTCTTTCAAATGCATGAAATAAGCCACCAAACTCACACAATCATTCGCGCATATAATTGTGGAGAAAAATAAATTCATATAAATCATTCAAATGCCCAAAACATATTTTTGGTTGTCAAGAATGTAATATTAAGAAATAAAAATCATATTACATAGTTCATCTAACTCTAGTATAGAATTAATATAGCCTAACATGGTGGGAAGAAGACAATCAAAAAAATAAATAAATAATGACATCACCAATTCGATTCTTGAATTGGATCTTCATTTTCTTGGAGTTGATCTTCGCGTTCTTGCCTCTTTTCTTCTCTCAAAAGTCTTCTCTCATCTCCTCCTTACGTTCTGGACGGCCCTAGGGTTTATGTATGCATCACAAGATTTGTTTCCATAGGTGTTTCAATCAAAATAGGAAACCAGAAATTTGAGCCCAGAAAAACACTATGCGACCGCATAGTTATGTTGAATGAGGTCGCATAGAACAATAAATTTGCCCCTGAAATTCTCTGAAGCCTTCTATGTGGTCGCATAGGTTTTGAACTATGCGACCGCATAGTCATAAATTTTTTCGTCAGACAATTTTCAGTATTTTGGTAGTATCTTTCCCTCCTAATATCTGATTGAGACGATTCAAAATGCATTGGAAAACTAACTCAAAGAGATACAAATCTTCCAAACAGTTTTCAAATTCGAACGTTTTCTATGCCAAAAATGGGTCTCAAATTGAGACTGAAAATTCAAAGCATAACTTTTTCGGCTGGAAGTTGATATGTGATAGTACTTTCACTATATTTCATCCATTTGGCTTCTTTTCTCATCCAATTGATGCCCAACACTCTCAAATCTTCATCGTGAGATCGACACAACATTTCAGTATTTGCACTTGAGTCCTCAAACTTTGATTTTACTTCATTTTAGCCATTTTTGCTTGTTTTTCCTAATTTCTGCCATATTCATCATTATTGTCCTGCAAAACACAAATTACATCGAATTAAACTATATTTCACATGTTTATTAACAATTATCCATGTCTGCGACCCAAAATAAGTGTGTAAAACGCACTTATCAATGCGTATGATGTTTTGTTTTCAAAAGAGAAAATGAAGCATCCAGTTGGACCTGAGGTCAAAGATAGAGAAGGCCTTGTTATTCATGATGATCAGAGAAGAGGTAAGTCGAGGTCAAATTTAGTAATCATGTTCGTTATCATTACAAGAAAAAAGGACGCATTAAGAGGGATTGCGACAAATTGGAGAACAAAAGCAATTTGACTGCAAATCATGGGAAGCAATCAAGTGTTTCAAAAGAAACCAACATAGCCGAGAACTATTTGAGTGATTGAGCTGTTTTAACAAATTCTAACGTGGAATCCAAACCTGGCGGGTAGTGGATTTTGGATACAACTTGTGCGTTCCATATGTGTCACAATCGGGATTTGTTTGAAACGTATGAAACGGTGACACAAAGTGTCGTTGTCATGGGCAAGAACGAACCTTGTCTGGTAGCTGGTATTGGTAGAGTCAGATTGAAGCTAGTGGATGAAACATGTAGAACACTTGATCACATTCCATATTCCAGTCTTTGTAAATTGTTTTCAAACCGTCAAACCGTTTTAAAAAATCTAAAAATAAATTAATCTAAGTTTTATCCACTTCAATTAAACATAACTCGATTAAACTCAATACCTAAATAGACAATCATAAATCCCAATTCATCCAAATATCTAGCAGTCACCACAACCGTGAATTAAAAAACCCTCAAATTGGGTAAAGTATTGAACAACTGCTACTAAACAATATTAATCGATCTCCCATTATAACTGAGTAGACGATTAAATTGAGGTTTTAATTCAAACTTACGTATTTCTTTTCCTTCTACTAATAATTTTCTCGAATTGTGCCTAAATTTTCACGCCAATTTATCCAGATTTTCTTATTTTTCGGTAATTATTTGCTATATTTTTATTAGTAGTTATGTTTTGTTTTAATTATTGTCGGGCCCCTTAAGTTTTTAGCTGATAGCATTTTTAGTTTATTTGTGTCTTAATTTTCTAATTAGGTCATTCAATTAATTATTTACATTTTAACTTAATTTCCAAATTTTACCATTAAAATGTTAGAATGATTCGGTAGATTACTTAAATGGTCGTTTTAAATATTTGACCAATGAACCTTTCAATATATTACTTTAGTGAAAATTAAATACAAATAAATACAATATTGTCCCTCAAATTGCTAAAGATCTGCTAACTATTCAAATGTCAACAATTTTTTCTAAATCTACATTTCCTATTAGTGGTCGAATTCTCAATTCCTTTAGGTTGAGTGCAAATATGGTTGAGACGGTGATTTATCCTAAAAATTAGTTGCATAATAACAAGGAAGCTATAGGAATTCGTCAATATTAATTTGGATGAAGTAGAAGCATTTGATGATTCACAAAAAGTTATATTAGGTATTATTGTATTTGATCTTTCTATTCATTTTCTTTTGTTAGTTGTTTTTTATCATTTAACTATAATCAATGGATTCGTGTACTATATCATTATCTTTATGGAGAGAATGAATCATATGTTACAACTGCAGATATTGCGTCAATTAGTATTGACTAAGAGGTTAAAATGTTTATATCATGTTGTTTTATTATAATTATTAGAATTATAGAACTTTCATTTGTTATATTTTTACTAGTATAATTTATGTTTTAACATGAAATTTTAAACTAATATTTATGATTTAACTTATTCGATATATATTAATTTTTTCTTTGTTAAATCATAGTTTTAAATCGAACCAACCCGAAAAAAATGGTTTAGATTGGTTTGGTTTAGTAATCGAAGTTGTTTGGTTTGATTTGAAAAAATTCCAACCCACTTTAAGTGATTTGGTTTGAGAATTTGACTCAAACCGCTCAAATTGAACCGTGTTCACCCCTAAATAAAATGAAGGTTTAACGTGAGTATTGGTTATCAACAACTCATTTACCTTTTGGGCAAAACTAGTCTAAAAGAATTATGTTAATTAATAAGTGTAGTTTTTACACTTATTCGAGGTTCTAAACGATGGCATTTTACTTTTTTTTTTTGATAAAATACTATCTAACTTATGTTATATTTCATTTTGTTGGTAAAACTCAATATTTGATGAAGAAATGTAGAAAAGAATGCAAATACAGCAAAAAAATTGCTCAATTGTATCAAATACAAAGTTTGAGGGTCAAATTGCAAATATTCTATAGTTGATTCGGACCAAAAGATGATACTTTGAAGATTTCTAAGAGACGATTGGATGGAATTGTAACTCAAAAATGAATGAAATGTGATTAAAATATTGTCAAAATCAATTTCCAATCGCAAAGGTTATATTCCAAATTATTAGCCGAAGATTGAGACCCATTTGTGGCATGGTAAACGTTCGAATCAAAAAAATTATATTTCTATAAATGTTGTAGGCCTTTGAGTTAGATTTCTAATGCACTTTGAATCGACCAAATCGGATATCGAGAGAGAAAGTTATGACCAAAATATTGGATGTTGTGCAGAGACAAATAAATCCGCGCGCGAATGCAACTTTTCTTATTCGATTAAAACTCTTTTGGAAACCAACTTGGAAGTGATTTTCAATCAATTTTCTACTCCTACAAATACCTAACAGCAGAATGCATATTGAAGACCTCTATTGAACCTAAATTTTATCATATTCTACATATTTTGGAGACGAATAACAAGTCTATACATTAATTCAAGGCGGCTCATACAAAGATTTTGAAACTTCATTACCCGATTTGAAGATTTGAGTCAAGAACATGGATTTTTCCTACTTCTTCCATCTCTCTTATTTTCGGGTGATATTTTTCCAATTATTTTTGTGTAATTTAATTATAAGAATGTTAGGCTAAGTTTTCATTGTATTAGATGAATGCTGGGTCATATTGTTTGTTTATTTTAATTTAAGACAATTAGTTTAGTGTTTCTTGATTTTTCTTGATTGGTTTTGCATTCTCATTGAACTATTTGACTATTTGATCACCAATTAGATAGTAAGTTACTTTTTGTAGTGTAGGAATACTCACAATAATTCTAAAACGTGGCAAAATCAATACATAGATAATAGATATTATGAATACATAGATAATAGATATTATGATAATCATCTCTTTTGATATCACCACACTTCGAATTTAATAGTAGTTATTGAATTACAAATTAGACCTTATTTTTCGTGGCAACGATACTCTTAACTCACAAATGTTATCACTTGTACAACGATCTCGTACGCTTGCGGGTTTCACGTGAACATTAATATAAAAAAAAAATTAATCTTATCAGATAGATAAAATTGTTCAGTTAATTTTTTTCATCTACACCTACACGTTTTGTCATGAGCAGAGCCATTTTTTCACTATCATACACAACTTTCATAAATTAATGGCGACAGCAAGACTAATTGAATATATGAATTGCGTGCTTTATAATCAAGTTAACTATCACATCCAAATGCTTTAACTATATAATTAATACAACTTTATTCTTTTAATTTTGATTTCAACGCACCCCTGTGCTTTGAGGTCCACAATCTCTATTTTCCTCCTTTAGGTACGTGCCTGGGTATATCTAAGTTCAAATTTTAGTATCAATTCTAGCAAGTGCGACAATCCGACTGCTATTCCAAGGGAAGCAAGATAAGTTAGCAGGAATACTCCCAACAGGCTCAGAAATATTATTTCTGACCTTGCCATGTTCAATGGAATATTATTTACTTAATTGCAAAAAGGTACAAAGAGCTTGTTTACCTAATAATGCCACATGTATATGAATAAATTTGTAATTTCAATTGTTAGAATTTGGGTGTGATTCGAATTTTTTTGTTGAAGATAATTAAAAATTCTAATTAAAGTGCACGTTAAGAGCAATTCTATTTGGAATGCTATTTTGAAATCCTATTCGAAGGCTATTTAGCGAATTCCAGTTGAAATTGTATTTGGAAGTCCTATTGGGAGTTAAAATTTGTGTTGGAGTTGAAGATATCAAGATAAGAAAACTTTTGAGCGTTCCTATTTCATCTACAAATCTACCTTTAGGGTTTGGATTGTTCCTTATATATATTTAGATTTTCATTGTATTTTAGATTAAGTTAGACAAATCATAAACATAAAATCCTTGTATTCTTTCTCCATATTATAATAAAATCTCCATTCTCTACAAATTATTTTGTTTTTGTGATCAATTACTTCATATTATGGCTATAATCTCTTATTTTCTCCAACAATTTGGTAGTTGTTTAATCCGGTATTATCTTCCGCATTTCACAACACCAGTAATTATGATCAATACTTACATATAACTTCTTGCTAACATTTGATAGCTTGGAACCTATTTCTTAATATCTAGTGGTTGCACGACCATCGTGGTGAAACAAAACATGGACAATAAAGTGACGCTTCCAGGAATAGCTGCCACGTGGTGAGTGGTGGTGGTGGTTGTCATGATTCACTTCGTTGGATATATTTCTTGAATCCATCTGTAACCATTGTTTTTGCCGCCTATTTTTGAAAATTATTTAAGTGTCATGCTTTTGATGGAAAAAAATTCGAGTTGCGCCTTAGGAGGTTGTCTTCTTTATAAAAACTACACTTTTAGATGAGGTGATTCAATACATGAATATATTATTTTCACGTAATCAAACACGTCTTTTTCTCATCATGCAGGTACCAACCTATATCGTAGCTCAAGCTCTTGCATTAATTGCAGCCAGCAAATTTTGTTGCAAAGTAAAGTAATAAAAATAAAAAAGAATATTATTGATAGAATAGTCTATCAAGATTTGTTAGAGTATGGTGACTCGAATTCTGTTTGACATGACTCAAAAATCTCGCGGTGCGAAGTATGAGGTGAAACTAAAATTATGAGAATTTCTAGGTGTCTATGGTGGTAGTGGAGAGATTGGACCGAGATGTATTTTAGGGTTTCATTGTATTATTTGGAGTAGACGCTAAACACATTTATCTCTTGTACTAATCTTTGATATAGTGGATTTTCTCATTCTCTGCTCGTGGTTTTTTCGTATATAAATTTATTTTATTGATAAAATTTTCTTCTTTACATAAAATAATAAAAGAGGGTTACACATTACCTTTCCAAGTACTCCATGCCCATAAATACACAGGTAAGATGTCGATATCTATTTAATTGATCGGCTCTATAGTTTACTAATCGATTTTCTATCTTGCAACCTCGATGTTAAGGGATAAAATTTCACATCGAATAAAGATGAAAATACATAATAATTTATAGGAGTTTGAACTACTTATCTTAACAAGGTTGATTTTTTAAGATGGAACTTCAAATCTTTACATGATATCAGAGCACATTAACTTCAAACGAGCGATTTGATCCCGATTAAGACTCAAAAAAATGAAGCACATGAATTTCAAGATTTATTTACTCAATCGAACCACATCTTACGGGAGCATGTTAAGTGATAAAATCATATAACGAATAAAGATGAAAACATAGGTCAACTTATAAGGGTTTGAAGTTTTAGATCACTTCTCTTAATAAGATTGACCTTTAAGATGAAACGCCAAGTCTTTACACTAGCCAGTAAACTCGGTTCTTCCCTAGCCAACTTAACTAGTCAATGGGGAAAACGAGTGAGTTCAACTCGTTAGTGAAGCTTCAATCACTCAGAGAGAAATTCGAATACTTGAAACTTAATTCAAGTAAAATTCAGACCCTCTTTCATCCGTCTGATGTACCAGAAACTAGCTCATCCAGTAATCCTCAACATCTGCTCGAGATCCTTTCTCAGACAGCCTTCAATGAATGGATCAAATTTTAATTTATATATCTTTCATAATATCGTCTAGTATGTAGTTTCTCGTGCAATTTTTCAAGGGCACGTACATTATGACATGGAGAAATACCAAGCAATATGTTGCGTCACCTTTAAAGATACAACAATTGCCAATGAGAAAAGATTCTAGCTAACTCATTCTCGTGTTTCACGGGGTGCCTTTCTTCTTAGCACAAAAAGAGACACTGTGTGGCAGTCATCTGCTCTACTAGACTACCTTTCACCTTCTCTCGATTGTTTCGGGACGAAAGAAAATTTGATTACAATTTGTAGAAAGCTTGCAACATAAAATTGAGATGCATTGAAAGTAAATTGATCATTGATTGCTTGAAAGCTAGAAATTACAATTGATGAAAGCGGGAAATTACAATGACTGGTGCAGAGGGCAAACACCAGAAAGTTTGAAAGATTTTTGAAAGACTAATACCCCATATAATAGCTTGCGGAACAAAAACATAAGTGATAAGAGTAGACGTTTAAATGACGATGAATCATACTAAACGTTGAACTAATTGAAATAAACTAATACAATAGAAAGGAAATTACAATTCAAACTTGAACTAATATTTACAATGTACAGCCGAAGTTGGGCAAACTGCGATTGTGACTGGATCAAGGGGTTTAAGTAAAACTGTGGTCCTTAACATTCTCTCCCATTTGTTTTGGCGACGTTCTCGGAGCCATCTATGAATGATATGCTTCAAATTAATGGTTTGAAGGCTCCAAGGTCTTTTTCTCTTTCCCAAGTATTTTCCTCGCTGCTGCGACCACTGCATTTGACCGAGTACTCTTGATGATATTTTCTAGAAGCTCGAGTAGTTCGATGGTCAAGAATCACTTTAGCAACCTTCTTTCCCACTCTTTTCAGTTCAAACACATGTCGCTTTGGCTCATTTCTGAATGCATCCTCCAGATCCGTCGGTTTATTTCAGTTTCTATTGGGGAGTTTAACCATTATCAGATCTCCAGCATTAAATTCAAGAAAATTGCACTTTAGATCTACAGACTTTTTGTACCATTTTTGAGCTTTCTCAAGATAAATCCAAGCAATTTCAATGTTTCGTTTCCACTCTTGAGAGAAGCTTTTTGCTTGAGGGGACTTGGAACTTTGATTGATATCTACAGTATGAGGAAGTAACGGTTACTGGCCAGTAACAATCTCAAATGAACTCTTATTGGTAGAAGAACTCTTTTGGACATTGAAACACATCTGAGTCGCATTCAAAAGTTTCACCCAATCTTTCTGCAAAGTTGAGATAAAGTGCCAAAAATATTCTTCCAATATAGAATTGAAGCACTCTTTCTGTCCGTCAGATTGTGCGTAAAAACTAGAACTCATGCTCAAAGTTGAATCAAGAAGTTTGAACGACTCAATCCAAAATATGTAAGTAAATCGAGGATCCCGATCACTGACGATGTCTTTAGGTAGTCCCCAGTATTTGACAATATGTTTGAAGAAGAGTTGAGTCGTCTCTTCAGCTGATACATACTTGGGCGCTGCAATGAAAGTTGCATACTTTAACAGATGGTCCACCACGACGATGATAGTGCCAAAATCCTCAACTTTTGGCAATCTAATAATGTAGTACATCGATATACTCTCAAATGGTCTAGTTGGAACAGAAAGGGGCTCCAGTAAGCCTGCCTTTTTTTGATGATTTGCCTTATCTTACTGACAAACAAGACAAGTTTTCACATACTTTATAATGTCGTCCCGCATTTGAGGTCAGTAGTATGCACGTTGTAGTAGTACAAAAGTGCGTTCTTCTCCGTGATGCCCTGCCCAATCGTGTCGTGGCATTCTATGATAATTTATTTTCTCAAATCTCCGCCCTTAAGGACATATAGGCGATCTCATTTAGTCTTCAGTAGACCCTCATCGAGCCAAAACTGTCGAGTTTTTCCCTACTTGATAAGGTCGACCAAATATTGAGTAACCGGGTCCTTATCCAAAAGCATCCGAATTTCGTCCCTTGTATTTGTAGTAACCGTACTCCCTGAAAGAGCGGCCATAAAGCAAATGGTGGCCAAGTCGGCCCGCCGACTAAGAGCATCAGCAACATGATTACTAAATCTGGGACGATACTTCAGCATAAAGTTGAACTCTGAAAGAAGTTTCTGCCAACGAGCCTGTTTGCTTGATAGTTTCGGTTGGGACATGAAGTGACTAACCGCACTGTTATCTGTCTTTACAACAAATGGAGACCTAAGCAAATAGTGATGCCACCCTCTAAGGCAATGAACTATCGCCAACAACTCATTTTCGTGCACCGAGTAGCGACGTTCTGCTTGGTTCAGCTTTCAGCTCTTATATGCTACCGGATGTCCTTCTTGCATAAGGACTCCACCAAGTACAAAATCTGAAGCATCTGTATGAACTTCAAACGATTTAGTCATATCTTGTAAGGCTAATACTTGGTTCATCCACATAGACTTCTTCAACGTTTCGAAAGCATTTTGGCATTGGAATGACAAGTCCCAATCATTATCCTTCTCTATCAATTCGATGAGTGGCAATGCAATTTCTGAGTACCCTTTCACAAATCTTCGATAGTAATTGCATAACCCGATAAATGAACGAACATCATGGACATTCTTTGGTTGTTGCCAATCTTTGATGGTTGTAACCTTCTTCGAATCCGTGCGTATTTTTCCTTGTTCAATGATGTGACCCAAGAAGTTGATAGATGTTTGAGCGAATAAGCATTTAGATGGTTTGGCATAGAGTTCATTCTCTCCTAGCCGATTGAAAACTTGCCTCACATGTTGCACATGTTCCTCCAATGTCTCGATATAGACGACTATGTTGTCCAGGTACACCACTACAAAATCGTTCAAGAAGTCGTGAAGTACCTGATTCATCATCGTACAAAACATTGTTGGAGCGTTTGTTAAGCCAAAATGTATCACTTAGAGTTCAAATGCTCTATATCTTGTTACCACCGTAGTTTTTGCTTCATCTCTCTCTTTGATTCGAACTTGCCAGTATTCGAACTTGAGATCAATCTTCTTATAGTATCTCGCCCGTCTTAGTCAATCAAAGCAATCTGCGACTAGCAGAATATGATAACTATTCTTCACAGTGATCTTATTCAAGGCTCGATAGTAACAGCACATTCAAAGAGAACCATCGGCCTTTTTCTGAAACAACACGGGAGCTCCATATGGTGATTTTACAGGCACGATAATCCCACTTTCCAACATTTCTCCCAATTGTTTTTGAAGCTCTTCAAACTCCGGTTGAGACATACGATAGCGTGCCCTAGCGAGAGGTTTAGCACCAGGAATAAGTTCAATCACATGATCAATCGCCCTCCTTGATGGCAATTTCTTTGGTAACTTATCAGGCATGATGTTTTCAAATTCCTTAATAAGCCTTCCGACCAGTTTTGGAATAGGACCAGTTGCCTCTCGATATCCTCTAATCGAAAAATGCACAAAAATGAAGGTTCATTTCTTTTAAAACCCTTAACAAATTGCATAGCCGAGATATCTTCTTGTCCATCTTCGCAGCTTGTGTAGTGATGACACACGATTTACTACCCATCATCATTAATGAGTTGGAATATGGAAACATTGCTGTCTTAGTATCCCAAAGAAATTCCAATACCAAAATAAGCTTGAAGTCATCCATCTGAACTGCAAACAAGTTTGCCCTTCCCTCAAAAGGACCCACTTTGAGCAACACATATTTCGCTACTCCAGCTATAGGTTGAACTGCGGAGTTGATTGCTTTGACTTTTCCACTACATTTCTCCAAAACAAGTCCGAGTCGCTCCACTTTGGTACTTGCGAGGTAGTTGTGGGTAGCACCAGTATCTACCATAGCCCTAATTGGCCTTCTATTGATCTTCACATCAATGTACATTAGGCCTTTGACTATACAAATACGAGCCTTCGATTCTTCCATCTTTACCTTTTTCGAGGGAACATCATCCTTTTTAGTAGCTCGGTGCGATAGTGTATTACACCGATGTGAGAATGCGCCAACTACATCCTCATCTTTTTCGGAGTTGGTCTCACCGTTATAGCTGGCTTGTGGGGCATCTTGCTTTGAACTCATTCTGTCACTCGCTAGTTGACAATATGTATTCACCATCTGTTTCTGAGGGCATTCTGCTACTCGATGAAGTTCTTCACATAAAAAGCACATCAATTTAAAAGTGGCATCAGATCTACCCTCGGTTGCTTTTCCTTTATTCCAATTGTTATTGCTGCTACCGTTATAGTTTTCTTGATGGTTGTTTTGATAATTCCCTTGAAAGTTACTTTGACGGGTGCCTTGATAGGCTCCTCCCATATTATTAGAGTAACGCTCTTCCCCATTTGAGTTCGAGTTGGGTCTATAAGGTTTGCTTCCACCTCTAATAGCTTGACTATTCCCTGAAGGTCGATCTTTTCTCGACTCGGTTTGATAGTCACTTAAACATTCAGCGGCTCCCATGGCCACGTTCAAATCAGTAACCTTCTGTCTTTGAAGTTTCGTGTGTGTCCACAGTTTCAACCCTTCCATGAAGGTGAATAGCTTATCATTTTTTCACATGTCTCGAATATTCAGCATATACCCTGAAAAGGCTTTCATGTACTCCCTGATGGAGTTTGTATGTTTCAGTTCTCGTAGTACCTGTCGTGCCTCATATTCCACATTTTCCAATAATAACTGCGATCTGATCGGTTCCTTGAGGAGATCCCAAGAATCTATTTGGACCCTCTTGGCATGAACATCAGCGTACTTTGTCCGCCACCATAGTTTTGCTTCTCCACCAAGATACATGGTAGCTGTTGTAACCTTTCTTGTTTCGTCTTCATCTTCAATCGAAACCACAAGAAAATATTGTTTCATATCAAACAAGAAGTTTTAGACCTCTTTTGCATCGCGTGCCCCTTCGTAGGTGCACGATCTGGAATTCTTAGCTTGGGAGCATACTCTCGTGCGAGGGCTTGCCCATTGCCAACCGCATATTGAAGTAATAGTATTGAGCTCTCAACGCTTCCATTTCATCCTGCAGATTAGGCATGATTGCAACAACTTCAGTCATTGTTGCGCAAGTCATTCGGCTTTCATCTAGTTGGATGTGTAATTCACGAATTTCCGTCTCTGCCACCTCGACTTTTTCCTCGAGGCCCTCTACGGCATAACACAACCTAGTAGTTGTCTCATCAAGCACATCCATGCGCTGTTTTCCCTCTTTTGAGAATCTGCCACTTTTGTGGTGTTGGATGTAATTGGATCTATCGCTTTCTTATCGAGGGTCGTGGACCTACCTTTGATACCAACTTTCACGAGGTACCTTTCTTCTTAGGACAGAAATGGACACCGTGTAGTAGTAGTCTGATCCGCTAGACTACCTTTCGCATTCTCTCGATCGTTTTGGGACGAAAGAAAATTTGATTACAATTTGTAGAAAACTTGCAACATAAAATTGAGATGTATTGAAAGTAAATTAATCATTGAGTACTTGAAAACTAGAAATTATAATTAATGAAAGTAGGAAATTACAATGGCTGGTACATGTAGCGAACACCAGAAAGCTTAAAAGATTTTTGAAAGACTAATACCTCATGTAATAGCTTGCGGAACAAAAATCTAAGTGATAAGAGTAGACATTTAAATGACGAGAAATCATACTAAACATTTACTAATATCAGAATTATTTTACAATTAAAATAAACTATTACAATGGAAAGTAAATTACAACTCAAATTTGAACTAATATTTACAATGTATAGTTGAAGTTGGGCAAACTACGGCTACGAATGGGTCAAGGGACTTAAATAAAGTTGCGATCCTTGACACCGTGTACTGCCAACTTGTGTCATTTACAACATCACTCGGATTTTATTAAATTTGTTGTTAAATTACTTATTTTTTCAAAAATGATTTTCTATTTTGCTAACAAGACTTGCACGCGGTCTAGAAAATTAACTTTTAAACAATATCAAATATATGCGAATGCAAACTTGATTCAGACATTGACGTAGAACATCAAATTATAAAGGTTAAATTTAAAATACCTCTTGAAGTCGGGCTCAACAAACAAATCTTTGTGAGTCCTAATTAAAGCTAATAGGTTTAAACTCGAGATGCGCCAGCACAACTGAAAAAAAATATTCTAATAGGGTTTTGAGGCCTATAAATTGATCAAATTGACAAGAAATTTTTTTTTGCTGCCCCAGTCAATAAATACCTAGGTGAAATGTCGATATCTACTTAATTGAATGGATCTGTCGTTTATTAATCTATTTGTGTCACTATCAAACCGTGATATTGACGTGGTGAGATGTTTGAAGGAAATGGAAATTTCATTTTGAATATATTAACAAGTACAACAATTATATAGAGCCTGTTTGGTAGGAATTTTTGGGGGAAGAATTGATTTTGAATAGTGATATGATGGGAAATGTGTGGTTGAAAAAGAAGAAAAAAGTATTGATGTGATGGAAAATATTATTTTATTGAAGAATGTGTGGTTGAAAATGAGAATTGATTTGAGAATTGATTTGAGAATCAGAAACAAACAGGGCCATAGTTAGATATTCAATAATGAGGATGGGACAGATTGTTCAGCCTATGTCGGACGACTTCCCCAAAAATTATTGAAAACGAGAAGCCCGAAGCAGGTTTTCATTCATATTTACTAAGTTATTATTTACTAATTAGTGCTTCATAGTTAATGAATTAGATCGTCATTCATTTTTAGTGCAAGAAGCGTCCAAGAAAGCTTTCTTTATCTTTAAGATGGTTGGGAGATTTTACTTTCCCAAGAAATTGGAAACACCAGAACATGGGAATAGATTTAATACCAATACGGACTACCCACGAGACCACGTCGATTATGGGATGCGAAAATAGTGGCCATAAAATACCTTCCGCCCTATTTTAAAGTAAAAAAAAAAAAAAAAACCTTCTGCCACCCTCGTCTATTTATTTTATTACATCTAATATAAGAGGCAAAACACCTAAATGATCAAAGATAATTAGCTATAGTAGTTTTGGTACATCTCTATTTTTTCCAATGTGTTGTGCTGCGATCGCATCACTCTTGCAAAAAAATTTTACCTCCCGGTGAATATAATTTAAGAGAGTACGGATTTTATGGGCGACTTTGAGAGAGAACTTGCAATCAGAAAACTTCAAATTGAGTCCATGGACATGCACTATTATCTAGTTGATCAATGTTTTGATCAGAACTCTAATAAGGCAACGAAATCTAGGAAAATAGTGTTTAATATTGTGAATATCTCTACAATTTGAAAAGAAATATTTATTCAAGTATCTATAATTGATTCTTAGTGATGGAACAACCTAGCAAATCTTTGCGAAGTCCCTGATTTCATTTTCAGGTTACTACGGACAGTCTGATAGAAAATTCTACAGGTTAGCCCCACGCTCATGCAGATATCTTTATCAGATAATGACAATTTATCTACTGGTATTTTTTGGTTCACTCGTTCAGAAGAAGTAGATGAACAAGCATTAATCTCTTGATTAATGCTGATGAAATGGTATAAGGAGAAGTCAATTATACTGTGAAGTGAATAGACGTGATAATGAAAATTCTATTTATTTGAATATTCAGATTAGGAGGCCAATGTTGATTTCCATTTCCAAAGTTTCCATTGAGGTCCTTCTCAATCTACCTGGCAAGTTAATGCACTTATGTTTATCGTTTGCTAGGGAGGAAATATAAAATATTTATGATGTCCTGTCTTAAAAAATGCCTTTTGACGAAAGAAAGTAAAATAAATGTTAGACTCATGTTATCACGGGCGTAACATTGAAGGTCCCACCTTGTTTAGTGTCTCATCGAATGCTAAAGTCATCTTTAATCGAAGTTCTAATATCATCTCTCTCGTATATATACATGTGCTTGTTTCGACCTGATGAATATTAAACTGAGGCGTAAAGATGTCTAAAGCTTTTCTCATTTTTATGTTCACCTTGACGATGTTACTGTTCTTCAAAGAAACAATTATTTTAGCACGGAGTGGATGTCTCCCTGAGAAGGAAAGTAAGGATCGTTTCTTTTATGTAAACCATTTCTTTATTTTCCATTCACTTGTGTAGTTCGTTAGGGACTCCACACTTTTTAGCCTTCCATTAAACTTCAGGTTATTTCTAAAAATTCGCTTTGATCAACATGAATCCGATCACATTTCTATATTAGAATAGAGTTTTGATTTATGCAGAGGATGCTCTTCGTGAAATAGCTGAATGGTTGGGCAAAAAGGACCTGAATCCTTGTCATGAACTGGAAAGACCCGAATCACCCGATATGCCATCCTACAACGATTCCATCATCTGCAGTCCTCCTTCCGCTGATGGTGTATGCCACGTAGAATCGATGTCGGTTTTCTTGCTGAAAAACTTATCATCTTTTTCATTAGTTTGAAATTGATTTAGAAATAGCCATTTGTGTTATTGAATTGCAAGGAATCAGCAATCACAGAAAATATATTCTGCTTCTATTGATCCTCAAGCAGTTAAATATGGGGTTTTCAGTATCTGATTTTGAGACATGGAATACCATATAATGGTTGGTAATTTTCAATTCTTAAAATGGTATTTTAAGTGGGAATTATTGTACTTTTTTCATGCTTAAACCTCAATAGAACTTATGGTGCCTAGTAATCAAACTTGACCTTTATAGTCTATTTTATATGAATAAATGATATCTACCACCAGTATTGTTAGAATACTAGTTTAAATGTTACCATGTAATGGGTTCAATGAAAGATAGAGTCGTGTGACTCATTTAATGACACTTTGTGCCACCAAAACTGGTATTATAATACCAGGGGTGCTAAATAACATTATTTATTTTATATTGCTGAAGTCTCTATCTTCCTCGTTTTTAACTTTTGGATTTGCTTCTGTAATAAAATGTCTTAGTGATATAACCATAAAAAAAATGTTCATTTTTCTCCATTCGGTCAAGCATACAACTTCAATTCACCATGTCAACATTTCAAGTTACCTTTTCGATTGTTGAGTTTGAGTTGAAAATGAAATCGCATAACGTTTGTAGTGTTCTCTAGATGAAGTCAAGCTACTCTTGTTTGGTACCAATTAAAATCCATATTTTAATTTAAGTCAAAATCAACCATTAATTTTAACCACATATTCATGAGATTCACAACTTTTTAACCACATATTTCATCAATTTTTATTAAAATCTACTAAAAATCTGATTTTAATTCCCACCAAACAAGGGCTTATATATCGGTTTAATTTGGAAATCGCTTCAAAATGATTTTTACACTGTTTCTTTCACCTTTCTAGAAACTTAATTCTCACATTTAATTTAGAGTATGCTAAAGATAGCCTCTTTTTTCTTTGCAAACAGATCTCTGAAAGGACAGGATTTAGCAGGAGTCCTTCCACCCTCACTGGCGAACTTAACTTACCTCAAGTCAATGTAGCAAAGATATTCCAAGTTTATTTTCAATTTATTAAATCTACTCAGCTTTTTGCTTCAAAGGATGAGACAATTTATTGGCTAAATTGATCTCACTCTGAATCTATTGGCTGCAGTGATCTTACTCGCAACTACCTCAGTGGTACAATACCCAAGGAATGGGAGGAAACCAAATTGGAGTACATGTGAGCTTTGCCTGTAGTTTTTAATTGAGTCTTGGCAATGATGTAATGTCTACATCCTCAGTTATATTGAAAAAGTATATGTGATGTAGGTCTCTTATGGCGAACCACTTATCTGGACCCATACCAAAATACTTGGGAAACATTACTACCCTCGTATATATGTGAGTTCCTATCTAGCTATCTCCCCCTCTATATATCAACTGATCCATAGATCTCTCTCTCTCTCTACTTATGGTCACTCCCCACATAAACAAGCAAACACCATGAATGTTTTGTTTGATAGTGGATATATTTTCTCGGAATTCTAATTGTAATTTTGAAAATCTATTCAACTTTCAGGAACCTGCAGAGTAACAGATTTAACGGGACCGTTCCAGCAGAACTAGGGAAGCTGGTCAATTTAAAGAATCTGTAAGACCTCTTCGATCATCCAGATTTTAACAAATTAACTGATTGAACTAGTTGAATTTATATAGGGTACATTATAGAAACAAGGTTCAGTTTTAAGTTCATAATTAGACAAACTAGATGACAAAATATCACTTTCCTTAAAAAGTTATCTGTTTCCACCAATCTGTGATGCACACGGGCCGGAATACAAATACTTTCATAGGATATAATGAAGCTTTTAGTGTTGTTTGGGCTTTCTCACGAAGACAACCCGAACACCAAAAAATTTGAAGTCCACTCGAAATTTCTACTTTATCTCTGCAGTATGATAAATACGAACAATATTTTAGAAGATATGAATGCACTAAAATTGGTATTTTGGATGCAAGAAATTGTAGAAAATGATAGAGTGAAAACGGATTACAATTTCATGTATCTTGATTAAGAAAAAACCATTCAGTCTATTTATAGAATTGAATTACATATCTTCCCAAGAGTTAAAACACTTCAAGATAGTTATTAGAATTTGAATTAAATCAATACAAACCGAAAAAAAATTGAATTCTAATAATAAAACATCAGTTAGGGACGAAAAGAGGCCATTGTTGTCGCTTGGCAGTGCGTCTTGAAGTATTTCCTTCCTTGATTTAATCTACCAATGTCTAAATGACATTCTTTTGAAAATTACTCCAACAATCCTCTACAATTTTCAAAATGAGTGATAATTTTAAAATCTATCATATAGACTTCACAAACTTTATGCATAGATGAAGGTGCTTTTGGACTTCAACCTTCACGTAGTGAAGTTGATGCAAATATTAACCAACGTGATATGGTAGACAAGTTTTGAACCAACAACCGTAAGTGGCTAAACGAAAAACTTCATATGCAACTTTTATATCCTTGTGTGTTCATATAAATCAACATGTGAATACACCACATCTCCCGTATCCTTAATTTTCAAAAATATCTTCAGTAGCTAGTCAAGCCACTTTGGAGATAAACCATCACCGACACTCATATATATAGAAGATGATACCAGATTAATCCAATACAAAATTGTTGGAGAAAAATAAGAGATTATATCCACAATATGAAGTAATTGATCACAAGAACACAATAACAAAATAATTTGCAGAAAATAGAGATTTTATTATAATATAGAAAAAGAATACAAAGATTTGTGTTTACAATATTTCTAACCTCTTCTAAATCATAATGAAGAACTAACTATATGTAAGGAACAAATAGGGGACGTCCAAACTCTAATAGTAGAGTTGTAGTTCTAGTATAATATAAAAATGAGTCCAAAATGGAGTAGAGGAGGAAAAATCGCACAGGGCGAAACAGACCAGGTGGCGCCGACGCCATGGCACCCACTCTCAGATTCTTTATTTCAAAAACTTGATTTTCTTTATCCCAATATCCTCTTCAAGTCCAACACAAATTCCATCTCTCAATTTTGCTTCCAAGTAGAACTTCAACTAGAATTCTCCAAGTAAACTTGAATAAGATTCCACAATAACATTCCAAATAGAATTTTTTTTAATGTATATTCTCTATAAAGAGTAAACTGCAAGTGTACGGGTCGCGTTCAAGTAATAAAGTTGACTTTTTAGTTCGAGTTGTCGATCCCTCGAGAAATGTTTACTTTCGATTACACAACTTTAATCAATTTAATTCTAATAATAAAAAAAAGAACACACAACGAAGATTTGATTTTGAAAAGAAGAAAGATTAACTAAAATTCTACAAAATAAGATAACATAAAAATCTTGGGAATTTAGGAGGAAAACGTGATTGAGATTCATGGTTTCGATTAACCATCGTTTAATTAATTTCTCCACAAGTCAATTAATAAATTACACATTTACGATTTTAGACCCGATTTTTCAATGTTAGTTAATTAGCCATTTCGAGCAAAATTAATCATAATTGATTAGTTTAATCTACTATATCTATATGTCGATTAAAACCAAACAACCGCAATAAATCTTTGTGAAAATAGCTCAATCGATCACCTAAGGTTAGGAGTATCTCTATCCCCTACACAAACCTAGGCTTTCTACTATTTGGCCACATAAATGAAAATACACAATCTTCTCTCGAACGATATACAAATCACTAAACATAATCATTAATTGGCAACATAAATGAAAATACATGAAATACATAATAGATACACATGAAAATAAGCATTTTAACATTAAAAAGCAAATAGTGAAATTAATTAAGCCCCTGTTTGGTTCGGATTAAAATCCAATTAAAATTTCAAAACAAAGTCAACAATTAATTTTAACCACACATTTCATGAGATCTACAATTTTTTAACTACACATTTCATCAACTTTATCAAAATCTGATTTTAATCTCTACCAAACAAGAGCTTAAGCTAGGTTAAACTACTATCATAAATCCCAACACAAATATTTAGCCCATATACAATTGACAAAAAAGAGAATATTTATGACAATACATTACAAGTTTGGTAAATCAATGGAGAAACTACAAGATTATAGAAAAAATTCCCTTTTTATGAGATTGGATTTGTCAAGATGATAATAGCTAGCTCTTGATTCCCCCAAAATTTCTCCAATTCCTTGATTGATTCTCCTTTACGTGCTCTATGATTTTTCCCAAAATCCCAAGAAAAATCAAAAGAAAAATAAGAGAAAATGAAGGAAGAAAATGAAAGAAAAGAAAATGGAAAGGATGAAAAGAGGAAGAAGACAAAATGGAAGAAGAAGAAGAAGCATGGAAGCCCGTTGCTGGTTTTTTAACTTTAAAAACATAGAAAAATTGTAGCCAAGTCCACAAGTTTTGGCAAGTGACAAAAGTGGTCCCCCAAGTTTTAAAAGTAGTGCCTCGACACCAATTCTCTGCCCAGATAGTAGTTCATTTTTTTTCTTTTTGCACACAAGTCCTCTAGTAATTTGCACTCAAGGTCCCTCAACTTTATTCTTCTACAATTCGGTCCTCAAATTTTGAATTTCATTTCAATTTTGCCATCCATAAATTACAACATAAGTCCTCCAACTTTTTGCTCTTATGCAATTTGGTCCCCAACTTCTCTTTTTTGCCTTATTCTCTTCACATTTGGTGTTCATGACATAGAAAACTCAAAATTACACAATTGTGAGTCGATATCCGCTCTTTTCATCAATAAAAGCATATACATGTATTAAATAAGTGTGCAAAAACACACTTATCAATGTGCACTTTAATTAGAATTTCTAATTATCTTCAACAAAGAATTCGGGATATAACCAAATTCTAACAATC
This sequence comes from Fraxinus americana, assembly GCA_035079005.1. Taxonomy (NCBI): domain Eukaryota; kingdom Viridiplantae; phylum Streptophyta; class Magnoliopsida; order Lamiales; family Oleaceae; genus Fraxinus; species Fraxinus americana. The sequence goes on along the minus strand of CM068713.1, from coordinate 3,295,156 downwards.
TCTATCTTAACATTAATTCCACTACAATGAACAAAACTTCAAAAGAAAAAAAATTCTCCATTTGGAGATAAATTCCATTGCATTGAATAAACTTGAACTCTTCAATGAAGGACACAAACAAACTTCTCCATAAAAAAAATTTCAATTGAAATATTCTCCACATTTGCTACCCAACTAGGGGGAAAATGGTATATTGGCCATTAAACAAGGCTGAAACAAGCCATGTAACAGAATCACAACTGATTGTATCAAAAGACGGATATTGACTAGAATCAACACATTTAATCACATTCAAACCATCAACTAAATCAGCAGAATTGTACATATGTGGAATCTTATGGCAAAAAATGGGTCTAATATTAGCAACTGAATATAATGACGTCGATGATGATGGTAGCAAGCATATTTACCCATAACTTCTAAATTCAACTGAGCTGTATTCTTTAAAAAAGACCCAAAATTAGACTCCAACTCCAAATCCATATCCACCCGAGTTCTTAAAATATGCTGATTTCTCAATGATTCTGTATAACACTGCAAGATATATAAATGGAATTTTCTATGTCTATTTAACAAAACACGGGCTCATTTACTAACTTCTAAGACTCCACATTAACAGTATGACTGTATCCTTTTGAATCAAGAGTATTTGAGAAGATAAGATTTTTCTTCAGATTTGGAACGTGTTTCATTGCATCAAGTGTTCTAACCGTCACATCAAATTTTTTTTATTCTAACTCGACCAATACCAGCTATCCAATAAGGTGTATTATTATCGGTCATCACAACACTTTTTGAAATTTTTTCATAGATTAAAAATAAATCCCGATTAGAAGTCATATGAAAAGTGCAAGCAAGAATCCAAGACTTTTTATGTTTGGAGTTGTTGTTACAATCACAAATCTTCTTCATCATATTCAACCTCCAAGGTCTTCAAATCAACGATGATTAAAAATAGCTAGGTGATCCTCAATAGATGTACATCCTGTCATACAATGAGAATATAGACGCCGCTTTAAATGCAATTTGCTAGTAAGACACTTCGTCATGCATAATTACTCCAATTTTAACCATAATGCAGCAACTGACTTCTCCTTCAAATTGCCCTGAAAAATATTATTTGAAAAATGAAGATGTATTTGAGATATGACCTTTCGATCCCTCCGTTGTTTCTTCTCCGGAGTCCAAATTGTGACATTTTATCAAATCCCAACAACGTGTCGTCCAACTTCATCTGAGCGAGTACTGCCCACATCTTTACTTGTCACGAAGAGAATCTTATATTGTGATCCAATAGCGGAATATCATATTTCATTGTTGCCATCACGAAAGATCAATTTGAGCTATTAACTTGATCAAAATCTTGATTTTCCCAAAAAATTCAACACCAAAAGTCCTGATACCGACATATTGTGAAACAAAGATGATACTGGTTAATCTAATACAAAATTACTGGAGAAAAAAATAAGAGATTATAGCCACAATATGAAATAATTGATCACAAGAACAAAATAATTTGCAGAGAATAGAGATTTTATTATAATATGGAGAAATAATACGAAGATTTGTGTTTACAATATTTCTACTTTCTTCTAAATCATAATGAAGAGCCAGCTATATATAGGGAACATATATGGGACGTATAAACCCTAATAGTAGGGTTGTGTTGAAGTAGAATGCAAAAAAGAATCCAAAACGGAGTGGAGGAAAAATCGCGTAGGGTGAAATAGACTAGGTGTCACCGCATTGCCGAGCTAAAAACTTCCTAGCGTTGTGGTGTCGCGGAGCCCACTCTCGGGTCCTTTACTTCAAAAACTTGATTGTCTTCATCCCAATTTCCTTTTCAAATTCAACACAAATATCAACTCCCAATTGAACTTTCAAGTAGAAGTTCAACTAGAATTTGCCAAGTAAACTTGAATAGAATTCCACAATAGCATTTCAAATAAAATTCTTTTTAATGTACACTTTAATTAGAACTTCCAATTATCTTCGACAAAGAATTCGTGTCACACCCAAATTCTAACACTTATCAAGAATACTCGTGTAACAAGAGTAGTCTATATAAATCTATTAAAAGCCAAGTAGCTGATCTTTTCCCTTATTGTTACGTGTACTAAGCACACTTACATAGGGGCAAAATGAATATTTCTTGCAATCACCTATTTGAAATACTTTACTCATTGAACTTAAGAACTTGATGTTTCAAGTGTCAGGTCAACTTTTCATCATTGGTGATTAGTTGTATTTTCCGTCTCAATCATGTGACATTTAATGAGTCAATGCCTTATGTAAATTGTAACATACCATAGTCATAGACTATTTCAATCCATTGATCTTGTATAATCAATTACTTAAACCAAGATCATTTAAGTCATATCCACCTTTGTCAATTATAAAAATGACATTTAATCACTTAATTGACTAATCAGTATTTAATTCTTTTAATGGAAGAACAAAGTCGCAAAACCTTTGAATCAATCAATCAATTCAATTTCCTTTACTTTCTTGGACTGAGTTTTACACTTCTACTGAAGATCAACTAGGTTTCCTTATTAATTGCACCAAATATTCATGATAATAATTAGAAAATACTTGTGATACTAGATCAATGTAATAGCAAGTTACCTATTCTAACTTATTTATATCAAGTAATCTTAAAGCATCTCGTAAGCAATTATGAAATATGTTGACCTCAAATTTTATACCTACAATGTGGCTAACAGATCCCAATGCCTTCCACGTCCATGCAAGCCTGATTCTTGCATACTTGGACAAATCGTTAGCCACACTTGGCTTCTTTCGGTGGTGGTAAAGTTGGCCACACACACTCCAACGGTCAAGTCAATTGGGAAAATAAATGTACGAGTATGGGAGGGCTTTAGATGCAAGCCTCCAATGTAAAAATATGGTTGGCTTTGGGTGTATATCGAGAATAATAAAAGAGCAAAGTTGTAAGTTGAGAGCATAAATTTGTATTACCTTGAAATGGCACTAAGTATGGGCTTTTATAGTAGAAAATGATGAGTAAGAGTCATTGGATGAAGAGACACGTGGTCTCATCTTAGCGGTTGGGGCTCTTGTCATAGACATCAATCAATCATTCCTAGGTCATGCTGCATTTAATGTTGTGATGGCTTGGCAGTCCTAAGCCAACATGTAAGACTGGACTTGATTTGTTTGATTGAGTGGAGCTTTCCATGGAGGTTCGGCCAAAGGGGGTTCAACCAAATTGCCACATGGGTAAATGACGTAGAGTGCTAGCCTTGGTACACTTGCTATGTAGTTAACACTTGGTCATACTTAGAGCTTCGTTGGAAAATGCGTAACAATAGTTTCCAAGTCCATTTATAAATATTTATATAATGTGTGGACTATGAAAGTATAATATGAGCAAATTTTAGAAACAGTTTGCGAACCTGATTTAATGTGACACCCTTTTATTTAGGCAAGCCTTTTGGTGAAGATGAAACCAGTGATAAGGTTGAATTGAATTTAGACGAGGCTCTTTGTATAGAGGAGAGCCCCTTCGAAAAGAGGCAATCATTGATAAAGGTAAAGCGAACTTGGTCGATGCCCTTTGCATAAGAGAGAGCCCATTTGGGAAGAGGCGGCCGTTGATAAAGCTGAATTGAACTTGGCCGAGACCCTTGGCATAAGAGAGAGCCCCTTCGGAAAGAGATAGCCGTTGATAAAGCTGAATTGAACTTAGCTAAAGCCCTTTACGTAGGTAGAGCCCCTTTGAGAAAAGGTAGTCATTGATAAGACTAAATTCAACTTGGTCGATGCCCTTTACAGAAGAGAGAACCCCTTTAGGAAGAGGCAGGCTTTGATAAAGCTGAATTGAATTTGGCCGAGACCTTTTGCAGAAGGTAAAACCCCTTTAGGAAGAGGCATCCGTTAAATGCTAAATTGAACTTGTCCGAGGCCCTTTGCATAAGGGAGAGCCCCTTCGGAAAGTGGCAACCGCTGATAAGGTTGAATTGAACTTGGTCGAGGCCCTTTACATAAGGGAAAGCCCATTCAGAAAGAGGTAGTCGTTGATTGGGCTAAATTGAACTTGGCTGAGGCCCTTTGCAGAAAGTAGAGCCCCTTCAGGAAGATGTAGACATGGATAAGGTTGAATTGAATTTGGTCGAGGCCCTTTTGTGTAAGGGAGAGCCCATTCGGGAAGAGGTAGGCGTTGATAAAGCTTAATTGAATTTGGTTTAGACCTTTTGCATAAGGAAGAGCCTATTCAGGAATAGGCAGTTGTTGGGAAGGCTGGATTGAACTTGGCCGAGACCCTTTATATAAGGGAGAGCACTTTCGGGAAGAGACAATCGTTGATAATGCTGATTGAACTTAGTCGATACCCTTTGTATAAGAGAGAGCCCCTTCGGGAATAGGCAGCTGTTGATAAGTTGAATTGAACTTGGCTGAAGCCCTTTGCAGAAGGTAGAGCCTCTTCGAGAAGAGGCAGTCGTTGATAAGATTGAATTGAACTTATTCGAGGCCCTTTACAGAAGATGGAGCCCCTTCAAGAAGAGGCAGGCATTGATAAAACTGAATTGAATTTGGTCGAGACCTTTTGCATAAGGGAAAGCACCTTCGGGAAGAGGTAGTCGTTGATAAGGTTGAATTGAACTTGGCTGAGGCCCTTTGCAGAAGGTAGAGCCTCTTCGGGAAGAAGCGATCGTTGATAATGTTGAATTGAACTTTTTAGAGGCCCTTTGTATAAAGGAGAACGCCTTCGGGAAGAGGCAGCCATTGATAAGGCTAAATTGAACTTGGTCGAGACCCTTTGCATAAGGGAGAGCCCCTTCGAGAAGAGACATCTGTTGATAAGGTTGAATTGAAATTGGTCAAGGCTCTTTGCATAAGATAGAGCCCCTTCGAGAAGAGGCATTCATTGATAAGGTTGAATTGAACTAGGCCGATGTTCTTTGCATAAGAGAGAGCCTCCGAGAAGAGGCAGCCGTTGATAAGGCTGAATTGAACTTGGCCAAGGTCCTTTGCAAGGGGGTAGCTCTTCAGTACAAGGGCTTCGTCCATGGTGTTTGATCCATCCACGGAAGGGGTTAATCCTCTAAGGTTACAAGTTGTGGCTCTCTGTGGGATGCATCATACTTGTTCTTGATGAAGCTATTTTACCTCTTTATAAGGGAATAACTCTTCCTTGCAAGGACTTTCTCTAAGATGTTTGATACATCCATGGAAAGTGTTAATCCTCTAAGACAACAAGTTGTAGTTTTCTGTAGGATACACCACACTTGTTCATGATGAGGTTATTTTACCTCCTTGCAAAAGAATAGCCCTTCCTTGCAATGGCTTCCTCCATGGTGTTCCACGGAAGGGGTTAATCCTCTAAGACAACAAGTTGTGGCTCTTTGTGTGATGCATCACACTTATCTTTGATAATGTTATTTTATCTCTTTGCAATGGGATAGCCCTTCTTTGCATGGGCTTCCTCCGTGGTGTTTGATTCATCCATGGAAGGGGTTTTATATAGTCGAAGCACTTATACATAGTCAAGATGAAGACTTGTATGGTGAAGGCACTGATGCATAGGCGAGATGAGGCATTACATAGCGGAGGTACTCATGCATAGGTCGGATGAGGCATTGCATTACGATGTCCCATGTTTCAGGGATATGGCCTATTGATTCATCAAGTATGACTTTTTTTTCATGGATCCTTCCTTCTTTAGGGACCTTCCTTCTTTAGGTGTTATTATTCATAGTTTCTTTTTCAGAGGCCTCCATTTTTCAGGGGTGTTGGGTGCACTCAAGCGTAGGCGAGATGAGGTCTCCACACTTAGAAAAGTTGTAATTTTAAAGATGATCTTATGGTTCATAGATGAAGCCTCGTAATTTTCAAATATGACTCCTTCTTTAATGGTCCTCCATTCTTCAACGGTTATTCCCTTCATAGTCTCTTTAGGGGCTTCCCATTTTCTGGGGTTCTTTTATTTATGACATTTTCAAAGGCCACCCCTTTTTGAGGGTCTTCATTTTATGGGGATGCGTTGATGTATAGGCGAAGTTAAAAATTGCCTTCAAGTCCCTCAATAATTTATGATCAGGTCCTTTAACTTTTTATCTACATTTTAGTCCCCATATTTTGACATTTTCGATCATACACTTGATAAATTGCAGCTAAAGTCCTTTCACTTTTGACACCCCTACACTTTAGTCTTCATGTTCACTTTTTTGTTCGTTTTTAGTCATTTTCTCTTCTTTTACATTGTTCTCCTTCAATTCGGGGATTTTTACTTATCTCATGTGGAGGCACTTATGCATAGATGGGAAGAGGCATTGCATGGTGGAACCGTTGTTGAATAGGCCAATGTGAGACCTCTACACTTGAAAAATCATGGTTGTAGAGTTAGAGTATTCCTATAAGGAGCTTCTAAAAATAGATGAAGCATTTGTGTAGAGGCGAAGTCCCAAATTTCAGAAATAAGGCATTATAATTCTCCAAACTTGTCCCCTTCTTCATAGGTTCTCCTTTAGTCTTTTCTTCAGAAGCCTCCCATTTTTCAGAAGTTCTTCCTCTTTTGGTCTTCTTTTTCATAGGCCTCCCCATTTACAGGGATTATGCGTATTCCATTACATTTGGATAAGTTGTTGCATAAATGTGACTTTGGTCCGAAGGACCTCTCTTGATCTTAGGTGTCTAGCTTTATCATTCCCACTTATTGTGGGTGGATGCCTCTTTTATTTGAGTTGGTTATGTCCTAAAATACTCATTTTTCAAGGAGAGATCACCCAAGATGTTGAGTTGAATTTCGAATCTTCTATGTTTGACGCTTCCACTTGTTCTTTATTCAAGAACAAAATATTTTTCAAGGGGAAAGCCTTTTCATTGCTTGAATTCATGGAGAGAAGGCGTATCTTTTCTTCAAAAATGGGCTCTTCTATGTGGACCTTAGACTCAAAATACTCATTTTTCATGAAGTATTACATGTCAACGAATTGCGTTGAGTTTAGAATTTTCTTTTCCTTCATGGACTTCCACTCGTTCTTTCTTCAAGAACAAAACATTTTTCAATGGGGAAGCCTAGACACTTTTTGTATGCTTTTTTCACGGGATGTTCGTCGTTATAGTGTGGTTTCCTACAAACGGCACCAATCTACTAACATCAAATTTTGTACCAACAATGTGGCCAACAGATCCAAAGACCTTTCACGTCCATGCAAGCCTGATTCGTGCACACATGGACAAACCGTTAGCCACACGTGGCTTTCTCCGGTGGTGGTGGAGTTGGCCGCTCGCACTCCGACGATCAAGTCAATTGGGAAAATAAATGTATGAATGTGGGAGGGCTTTAGACTAGAGCCTTCAATGTAAGAAAGGGGTAGGCTTTGGGGTGTATGTCGAGAATAATAAATGAGCAAAATTGTAAGTTGAGAGCATAAACTTGCATTACCTTGAAATGAGTTTAAGTATGAGTTTTTATAGTTGAAAATGATGAGCAATAGTCAATTGGATAAAGAGACACGTGGCCTCATCCTAGCGATTGGGACCTCTTGTCATAAATATCAATCAATATTCGTAGGCTATGCTACATTTAATGTTGTGAACTCATTATATCCAATTTGACTTATATTTAACGAATTGTGTTTATTTGATTGAATATTTGTTATATGTTTTTTCTTTCAATTACTTGAATTGATTGTTTAAATCAAATACATTATAAGATTTTTAAACGTAAATATGCATTTTCTTGTGATAAACAAAACATTAATAAAATTATTCTTCGAAATCAAATGGATGAAAATGATTAGCAAAATAATAATGAAGAAATGTTTTCCAAATGTAAATTTCCATTGTCTCAAGTCAAGTATGAATCATTCAAAAATTAAGAACAAAGTATTCGATTTGTACATGGTTTGATTGTGCTCCCAAACTCAAAATGTTTGTGTCCGCCCCTGCTGCCACTTGATCATATTTAGAGCTTTGTTGAAAGAGGCGTAACAAAATCAAATAATAAATCAACATGTGACAATAATTTATTTTATTATAAACATATACTCAAACAAAAATGTTTTCCAAAAAACACCACTCTTCTGCAATACATATTCAAAAAACTCAAACAAACTTGAAAGCATACTTAAAACAAATTCAAATTACAAAGTTATCCATGTCATGTTGTTTCTTCAAATGGCGACATTCACTTTTGAGATGTCTCCTTTCGCTACAATTGTAACAAGACCTCATTCGTTTCTAGGAACCCTCGTTTTTTGAATCATGCTTCCTCTTCTTGTTGTTTTTGTTGTTTTGTTAATTTGCATCATCTTTCTCTTTCGATCTGTCCTTATCCTCAACCACACGAACGTGATTGGACACTATGTTCCCCAAAATTAATCATTTTAAACTCTTTCTCCATTCGGAGATTACGACCCAATACTTCAATAGAGATATCTTATTTCTGGTGTTTTAGACTTCTACTATAATCTTTCCAAGATGGAGGTAGTTTGTCAATGATTGAAGATACCAAAATGGACTCATCCATATTGATGTGGTATTGAAGAAATTGATTATGTATATGAGTGGTTTCATGAAATTGCTCAATTGCTTTAGTGCTGTCCGCCATTCGATATAGAAAGAATTTAGATACAAAGAATATCTTACTTGTAGTATCCTCCAACATGCATTTGGCTTCCAATGCCTCCCATATTTCCTTGGCGGTTTTCTTCTTGTGGTACTGATCAAAAAGAGAATTACGAAATATTGCATGGCAAATGTAGGGATGGAAACGAGGGGGGGCGGGGGGCCCTCCCCTCCCGCTAAGAAATTCCCCGCCCGTCCCCGCCCCATTACCCGTTTAAGGCGGGGTCCTTGCCCCGTTTACTACCCGTTTAATTTTTTTTTTTTAGTTTTTGATAATTTATTTTTATTGCCCATATTTATTAGATTTAGACAAATAATTTTAGCTGCTATTTTCTATTAGAACTAATGAAATTTTTCATTTAAAATATTAAATTCAAAAAAAAAAAATTTTAAACAAAATTTAACGGGGCGGGGCGCCGGTTACCCGTCCCCGCCCCGGGGCAAAATTCCCCGCCCCAAATACCCGATTATGCGGGCGGGGCCCTCGGGTATCGGATTTGTCAGGTTTTTTTGTCATTCCTAGGCAAATGTGACCCTTGCATATGTAAATCATCTTGATCCCATTTTTGTCTAGCGCTTGTATCCCCAATGGTTCATTTTTTTGCCTCTTATGGCTTTGGAGTTGTAAGCTTTTACACTATGTTGAGGGTTGTGAGAAAGAAGTGAAGTTTGTTTTGCCATATTCGAAAATTAGAACCGTCTGAACCTTTCCAATTTGACAAAGTTTAATGCAAAATCTCGTAGCTAAAACATTGGATGTGCCATAGAAAACTTGAAATAATGTCTGGAGATTGTTGGTGGAATCAATCTTGAGATAATAAGTAGATGACTAGAAGTTGAAATATCGCAGAAACTCGAACTTAAAACAATACCGGCTTCAAGGCACGTAACAAGTGTCACTTCCCTTAAGATGTTATTTGCCCCGCCAATCTGTGTGTTGCAAAACAATCAAGATACCAGAATAACTCTGACACCAATTGTTGTGGAACAAACCACCGGATTGAGATGTTGAAGTTATATGACAAATAATAATGAAATATTTGATCAAGTAAAAGAATAAAGAAGACAAGAATATGATAGATGAATTAAGAGATTTATTGACTCAAGAATAATGGAGAAAAGAGAAAATTATCATGGATCCTATAATTCTAGTAATCTATTTTCTCACATTATAAAATTGTATAGAAGAGCCAAGTATGGGATGTCCAAACCTACCTAATAGAGTTGTTGATGAAATAGGATACCATAAAATTGAGTGCAAAACAAAATTCAACTCCCAATGGGCTTTCAAAATATAATATCAACATGACATAAGACTTCAATAATATTCCAAATTTAAATTCTTCATGACGTGCACTTCAATTAAAATTCTTCAATTACTTCAACAAGAAATTCGGGTCACCCAAATTCTAACAATCTCCACCTTGACATGAATTCCACCAAGGAATGAACTGGCTTCTTCAACAATAATAAAAAAAATTAATTTCTCTAATCAAACACAAAATACTCTACCTCTTCCAATGAATCCAAACACTACTCTGCAAAATTACCTCAAATTCCAAAAAATCATAATGATTTTATAATTTACCAAAATGGGCTGTAACACACCTCAAATCAGAATCAATACCAAATGTTTTTACAGAAGGCTCATTGCTAGATTGTACACCTTATACTCCACTTAAAGCATGCTCAACAAAATTAGCGTCCACATACCCTTTTTCTATTGGGTCCGTCCCTAACAATTGAATACAATGGCACCGTAGGTGATGGTGGCAAAGCGGCATTATCCATATCTCTTGAACTCCACTGAACTATATTGTACCAAATTGAATGTCCACCACGGTCCTGAACTTGTACTGATTGACTCTTCTAAATTCTGCACGACCCTGTAAGATGTATAACCGAGACATTTTCTGTCCCTCCAATACAACTTGAGCACCCTTACAAACCTTCAAAGCTCCACCTCCACCAAAGAACTCATAACCTTTTGAATCAAGGATAGACAACGAGATGAGATTTTTCTTCAAATCTGGAACATGTCGAACCGGCCAAGTGTTTTAATTGTCCCATCCAAAAGCTTCAATCAGACTGTGCCAATTCTAGCAACCCGACAAGATGCGTTGTTTCTCATAACTATGACACCTTTGGAAACAGTTTCATATGTAGCAAACAAGTCCTTATTAGGACACAAATGAAACAAACATGTTGAATCAAGAATCCAATCATCTTTCGGTTTAGACTCAATGTCAGAAATAGCTAAGAGTTCTCCATCACTTACAACGTTCTCCACGAGGTCTGCTTCGCCTCAATTATCAGAATATCTGCTTGCAGCCATCCTTTCTTTATTCTACAATTTGTAACAATCCTTATTTAAGTGCCCCTTCTTCTTGCAGTAGTTACAAATATGATTACTGAACTCAGATTTCGATCAGCCCCTTCCAGAACTATCATGAGCAACCAGGCATTCTCCATCTCTGGTCTTAGAAACTAGATGCTTCATCTTCTCTTTTGAAAACAAAGCATCATAAACCTCCTCAATGGTGAGAGTATCGCGACTATATAAGATCGTGTCTCTAAATGAAGAAAGAGAAATGGGCAACGAACATAATAGGATCAAGGCCAAATCTTCTTCATCATACTTAACTTTTAATGTTTTTAAATCAGCGACGATTTCCTTAAATACAGCTAGGTGATCTTCCAATGCTCCTCCTTCTGCCATGCGATGAGAGTATAGTCGCTATTTGAGATGCAATTTGCTTGTAAGACTCTTGGTCATGTATAATTGCTCCAACTTCAACCACAAAGTAGCTGCTGACCTCTCCTTCAAAACATCTTGAAGAACGAAATTTGATAGATGAAAATGAATGTGAGAAACTGCATTTTTATCCTTCCATAATTTCTCTTACGCGGTCAAAGTTGTTGGCATCCTGTCAATACCCAACAACGCATCATCCAAATCTAATTGCGCGAGTACTGCACGCATCTTAACCTGTCATAGAGAAAATCTAGTGCTCCAATCCAAAAGTAAAATTCATGGAAGCCATCACAAATTAAAAAAAATCTCGAACAAATCAAACATTGCGTTCTTGCAGAACTACTGAACCTGGCGCTCTGATACCAATTGTTACAAAACAATCAAAATACCAGAATAACTCTAATACCAATTGTTGTGGAACAAACCACCAGATTGAAATGTTGAATTTATATGACAAATAATAATGAAATATTTGATTGAGCAAAAGAATAAAGAAGACAATAATATAGCACATGAATTAAGAGATTTTATTGACCGAAAAATAATGGGGAAGAGAGAAAATTATAATGAATCCTATAATTCTAGTAATCTATTTTCTCACATTATAAAATTATATAGAAGAGCATAGTATTTATAGGGAATAAGTAGGGGATATCCAAACCCACTTAGTAGAGTTGTTGATGAAGTAGGATATCATAAAATTGAGTCCAAAACAAATTCAAACTCCCAATGGGCTTCCAAAATAGAGCTTCAACATGACATGGGACTCCAATAATATTACAAATTTGAATTTTTCATGACGTGCACTTCAATTAGAATTCTTCAATTACTTCAACAAGGAATTCGGGTCATACCCAAATTCTAACACTGTGATTCACATGGGAATGCAAATATGCCTCCAGGATAAAATGAGCCCTTTTAGTGTTGTCTGTGTTGTGCATCCACGAAGATAACCCGGACATCAAATAATTTGAAATCTTTATCGGAGTTTGTACTTTATCTCTGCAGTATGATCACGAAGTACAAACAATATTTAAGAAGAAATTAATACACAAAAGTTGGTATTTTGGATGTTAGAAAGTATAGAAAATTGTAGAGTGCAAACTGATTTCAATTTCATGTATATTACTGCCAAGCAGTGTGCTGCCCAGCACAGACAACGCACCTGTGCCAACCAGGCAGCACAGGAGCACTTCCATGTTGCCCACCTGCACTAGTTTGTGTTGCAAACTGGCTCAAGTTTTGGTTCATTCCCTTGTCTCTAGTTCTTGTCCCATCTTAATTCTGTGCTTCTTGAATTATATTTCCTTCCTTAATTTAATCTACCAATGTGTAAACGACATTCTTTTGAAAATTACTCCAAAGTTGGGGACAGTGGCTGTAATTTACCCATTTATGTAACTTGTCTTTTTGTCACTGCAGCATTCTAAGTGATAACAATCTCACTGGTGAGTTGCCGATTGAATTAAATAATCTAAAAATGTTGACAGAACTGTAAGTATCTTACCACACATTCCTTCAAGTATAAAGTTTTTTATCCGAAAAAGTGATACTGTTTTCTACTATTTTAATGACAACATGTCTTTCGGGGGCCAATGCAGTAGGCTAAGCAGTAACAACTTCACTGGAAAATTACATATTTTCCAGGGCTGGGCAAACCTTCAGAAATTGTAAGTCCAATCCTGAACGAAAATTTTCCAAAATGCAAAATTTTTATTTGCGACTTTTGTTTACTTGACATTATTATCAACAGAGAGATACAAGGCAGCGGTTTTGAAGGACCCATACCTCCTAGTATTTCCATCTTAAAAAATTTAACTGACCTGTGAGTGGAAACCTATACAGTCAAATTTCAGTTTGTCAATACTTCAGTAACAATATTATGTTCATTTACTAAACATTGATAGTGAAGATGACAACTGATGTGATGTGATATCTCTGCAGAAGGATTAGTGATTTGAATGGAGGTGCTTCAGAGTTTCCACGGCTACGAGACATGAAAAAATTGAGGTTTTTGTGAGTAAATTTCACTAAATCAATAAACAACTTAGAAGAGTTTGATCATTTCTTTTAGAACCATATTATTTTATACATATGTTGAGTGCTTGCAGGATGTTAAGGAGCTGTAACATAACTGGAAACATTTCTAACGACCTTGCAGAAATTGCATCATTGGAGAGTCTGTAAGTATTGATTCTAGTAGTAGTACCTCTTTTCTTCTTTTTACAACTACACTCCACATCATACTCGTTTCAATATTCTTGTGACCAATTGCCAACTCTATGAGTTGCTTAAAAAGAATATATTCAGCAGTTCACAGTCCTGGACTCCCTCTAGTATTTTAGTTGTTTTCTTTTCACATTTAGAGAAGTTAATTCTTCATAAGATTTTAAAGTTCAAGAGTTGTGTAACTTTTAACACAACCACAGTTCTTATTTTCTCTTCTTTTATTCTAGAAATCATCATTTATTTGGGAGGCAATGGAACTTCCATCTTTACTTGTTGAAGATAGTAACCAAAATCATGAATTCATTGTACTCCATGCCACAAAACCCACTGCTTGTAATATAATTTGTACGTGTAGAGGAGACTAGGCTATGGAAAAATATGGAGGATCTACAATGTGCATTTTGAGATTGTGAGGTTTCATACCGTGCAAGAGCTTGCCACATGAAGTTTTTCCCAAGACCAATATTTGGAAATCCTGTAATTTTGTTTGTTTTCCTGTGCTTCCATTGCTTTTGTGCCCATCTTTTTTTCTTTCTTTCTGGATTTCATACAAAATTTAGGTTCACTTTTCAGCGTTATGATAAGTATGCACTGCCTTATTGTTCGTAAGCTGAGAAAATATGTGCTTGGTTATAAGATATGCTCCTGTGGTGAATTCACAGAGATCTGAGCTTTAACAAGTTAAAAGGAGAGGTTCCAAAACTTGAACGCCTACTACATCTAAAGACAATGTAAGTGAATTACTATGATATTATTCAATTGATTTGTACGAAAGCTTTGGTCTGTCATTCACCTGTCATATATTGAAGCACGATAATGGAATTATGGAAGACTTTGTTCATGGTCAATTCCTAAATCCTGCTTTCTTTTTTTTCCAAAACAAGTAGTAAGGACCACTTTAACCAAACTTAAGGATGTCCAGTTCATATTCAATCCTTAGTATCCAAGCGTCATTCATATTCAGTATTTTTAGTTTGTAATATAAATGTATAATTTTGATTGCGTTTGAATTTTGTGTTTGTGATTAGGTATCTGACTGGTAACTTTCTCAGTGGGCAAATTCCAAAGTGGATCACGAGCAGAAGTGAAGATTAGTAAGTTCACTTCCATGTCTCTTATTATTTAACGTATATAAAATTATCTCTGCTATTTAATAGTAGTATTGTCCAATGTCCTCAAATTCATACATAAATGGAATTTCCCCATTTCTCTCAGGACCTCTATTGACATCTTTATATCCAGACATACAATTGCCATATTGTTCAAGCTCACCTTAAGATATGGGACTAGTCTCATAAGTTCGAAAACAATCTCATTTTTAATTTAGTTGCTACATATTGCTGGACTTCTATCACTTTTTCATTCATCGGTTTTTTTCTCTCATTTATTTTAGAGGATTGAAATAAGTTCTTAAAGAGATATTACATGCATGTGCAGCCTCATAGATCTTTCTTACAATAACTTCAATGAGACTTCTGAGCCATCAACTTGCAGGGACACTCAGTAAGCCCGAATTTTTCTTCACGTGCTTTCTTTCTGTATGCTTCTTCATAGCTTCAATTTTTTCTTCTTTTCTTTCTGCATCAGAAACTTGTTCAGAAGCTTTAGTGGAGAAAACAGTATGTAAGTTTTTAAGTTGCTTCTTATGTAAATAAGATTATTGTAATTTAAACATAACTTCGTATATAATATTATTCATTCTGCCCCCTTGCCATATACAGAGAACAAGAGAAGTGCCGCATTCCTTGTTCAAAGGGTAAGCACTTCATTTTACAAGCTAAGCCTTGATTGTTTACTTGAATCTCATCATCCAAGCATTTCTATGTAGTATGCCATCAAGTCAGCAACGTCCTTTTTTGCACTCAAGTTGAAAACTAAAAGCAAAAGGAATGCAGTAGTAATTTTATATATGGCATATAGTTACAGCACTTCTGTCTTTTTACACTCAAAAGATTACAGCTCTAAGAACTTTAATCTGCTTTGGTTTTTCACAGATTGGTATTCCTTTTATGTAAATTGTGGTGGAGGGGAAGCTACGATTGGCAAAATAAAATTTGAAGCTGATGAAGAAGCAGGAGGTTCAGCAAAATTTGTCCACTCAAAAGAGAACTGGGGAACTAGTAGTACAGGACACTTCTGGGACCGGAACAAAACAAATGATGACTATACAACACAAAACGTGTCTGTGCTGAAAATGAAGGACTCTGAACTCTATACAAATGCGCGTCTATCTCCTTTATCTCTCACTTATTACGGGCGTTGCTTAGCAAATGGAAACTACACCGTGACACTTCACTTTGCAGAGATAATTTTCAGAGATAATAACTCTTTCCAGAGTCTTGGAAGACGGATGTTTGACGTTTATATCCAGGTCAATAAACAGTTCTTTTTAGTGCCATTTACTGTTGCAATTTGACTCAACTTATTCAACTTAATACAGGACGAACAGAAATTGAAAGATTTTGATATTGAAAAGGAAGCGAAAGGTGTTGATAAAGTTGTGGAAATACCATTTAATGTGGCGGTTAAGAATAAAACTCTGGATATCCGGTTTCAGTATTCTGGGAAAGGATCAACAGCCATCCCTAGACGAGGCACATATGGCCCTTTGATATCAGCTATTTCCGTGGAAGCTGGTAAGATAGTCTGTGTAATACCATTAAATTTATCATCAAACACCTCTATCTCTCTTCAAGTCAATAAGAATTTTTATTTTTTTTATCTGTTTATTTGAGAAAATATGCAATTTATCTGCACGACCGGATAATCTTTTGCAACTTAAGCGACAAAACTCTGGTGTCGTTGGCACTTGACTTAGTACTCTGTTAATTATTCTATTATCTTTCTTTTTCACTTGCTATTGTTCTCAAATTTCCTATACCAATTCCTTTATGTAATTATTTCCGGTGCTAGGCAAACTGAACACCATGTAACGAATTATTCTTTATTTCTTTCATTATATAGATTTTAAGCCTCCATCGAAAGGAAAGAAGAACATTTTCATCCCAACAGGAGTAACAGCTTTGGCAATTTTTCTCATTCTCATTATTCTCATATTTTCATGGTGGAAAGGCTATATAGGAGGCAGGATCTCAAGGGAACAAGGTGAGCAAATAGACCTTTCTTAGTATTTAAGCAATACTGTAAATTTTGAATTGTCGTATTTAATTTTATGGATAGTCTTACAGTAGTAATGCATCAGATGACAACTATGGAAGTTACTCTCAGATTTAGGATAAATAATTTTTCCGTGGTGATGTGACCATGGCCAAGCAATACATCAAAGAAAAACTAGAACGTAATCTCTTGTGAGGGTGCATATATGGACATGCAAATCTCATATTTACTGTATAGAGAAAAAGAGAGATGACGGAATTCTTAGCTATATAGCTTACAGTGAATTCCACATCTAAAAATTGCTCTTTTCCAGAACTAAGGGGATTAGATTTGTGGACTGGCTTTTTTACTTTTAAACAAATCAAAGCCACTACAAACAACTTTGATGCTGCAAATAAAATTGGGGAAGGTGGTTTTGGATCTGTCTACAAGGTATGCAGCAATATGAACTTCCAACTTTTCCCTCTTATACTTTGTCTATACCTTCGCACTTATATTTTTCTAACATTTCTATATGCGTCCATGTGTGTAATACAATAATGCTTCATTTGTAGGGTATACTCTTGGATGGTAGTGTAATTGTTGTCAAGCAGCTGTCTTCCAAATCAAAGCAAGGGAACCGTGAATTCATGAATGAAATAGGCATGATTTCTGGTTTACAGCATCCAAATCTCGTAAAATTGTATGGATGTTGCATTGAGGGAAGCCAGTTACTGCTGGTGTATGAATACATGGAGAACAATAGCCTTGCCCGCGCTTTATTTGGTAACTGAATTTTGTACCTGCATTATGCGTTCTTTATTTCAATAAATTAAAATCTAGTCTAATATACAAATTCAGTATTTATAATCTGATGCACACACTTAATTGTATCTTATTATCAAGTACAGGACCAGAGGAATGGCAAGTAAAAATGGACTGGCCAACCAGACAAAGAATTTGTATCGGTATAGCAAGAGGCTTGGCTTTTCTGCATGAAGAATCCACATTGAAAATTGTTCATAGAGACATAAAAACCAATAACATTCTTCTTGATAAAGACCTCAATCCAAAGATTTCCGATTTTGGTTTAGCCAAACTTGATGAAGATGATAACACCCACATCAGCACTAGAGTTGCTGGGACTATGTGAGTTTTTTCCTCTTTCTTCATTCTAATCTCTTCATTCTTTTAGTTGATCAATAAAAAAATTATTTATTATAATATTCACTTTATTTTACCTATAAGTAAACTTTTTAGACAAACTTGAATAAAGTGAAAGCAGTTTAAAGTCTCTGGGAATATTTAGTATCATTCATTTTCAACATTAATTATTATAATTCAGAACATCGACATGTAATATATGAAGTTTGAACTTTCTTATGAGAAATAGGAGTGAAAGCTTGTGCTAATATGCAATTGATCATTTTCATTTTACAGTGGATATATGGCTCCTGAATATGCAATGTGGGGTTACTTAACCTACAAAGCAGATGTGTACAGTTTTGGCGTGGTTGCACTAGAAATTGTTGCTGGAAAGAACAACATGAAATATCGTCCCAGTGAAAATTTCTTTTGCCTTCTTGATTGGGTAAGAAGTTTGTATTTTCTCCACATCAGATAATGGAGTTTTGTTTCAATAACCTGTTTTTAGTTCTTATGTCCATGAAACAAGGTCTTACGCAATGGCCTTTTTTTCTCAGGCTATGGTTTTGCAGAACGAAGGAAGGTTGATGGAGCTCGTGGATCCAAGGTTGGGTTCGAATTTCGTTATGGACGAGGCAGAACGAATGATCAAAGTTGCTCTATTGTGCACCAATTTATCTTCGGCCCTAAGGCCTCCAATGTCCACAGTCTGTGGCATGCTTGAAGGATATATAAATGTAGAGGAATTTAAGATAGATCCAAGCATCTATGAAGATGAATTGAAGCTTCAATCACTCAGAGAGAAGTTTGAAGACTTGAAACCTAATTCAAGGGAAACTCAGACCCTTTCTCATCCTTCTGATGCACGAGAAATTGGCTCGTCGTCTACGTCTTCCAGAGATCTCTATCCAGTCAACCGTAAATCTCTGTAATGATATAAACGGTACACAGGGTAGCAAAAGTAGCAAATGTCATACTCTTGAAAGTTGCCAGCAAATATCTTTGTGTCATACAGTATATGCCCTTAATAAATACATGAAAAAGTGCATATTTTTACGGCTTGTTTAGTAAGGTGAAATGCAAAATAATTGATAGAAATTAAAGAAAAAAATTGTTCGATTTCTATGTATACACATGCACTTATTGTTCTTTTTCTTTGCTCAAAACTATTCCGACTGTATCAAATTAGGTACGTTTTTATGCTTTTTATGATCATATGCCACAAACGCTTTCACATTTAGCCCCTGTTTGGTTTAATTAAAAAAGTTGATAAAAAATTTAAATTAAAATCAAAATTTAATTTTAACCACACATTTAGTGATATCCACAATTTTAATCAATTTTTCAAGCATACATCTCATCAATTTTATCAAAATTTACTAAAAATCTGATTTTTAGCTAAACTAAACAAGGAAATATTGTGATAGAATTCATGAATTCAAATGGTTAGTGAACACACTACATGAAATCGTGTGTTGCGGGTTGTATAAGGCTATTCAGCACCCTACGACCTACGTACTAATTATGTACTAGTTCTATTAATTTATTTGTGTATAGCCAAATTAAGCCCTAGTTTGTAGGGATTAAAATAGAGGGATATTTTAATCTAAATCGCAATCAACAATTAAATTTAACCACATATTTCATGAAATTTACAACTTTTTACTACGTATTTTATCATTTTTTTTTATCAAAATTTACTAAAAAATTAATTTTAATCCCTACCAAACTATGTCTAACTTTTGTATAACGGACTAACAAACCAATTTGTTTGTGTTGTTTTTATATTTGAACTAATCAAAAATTGCCAAACATAAAGGAAAAAAGTTAAAGTTCCGACCCTTTTTCAAACTATTTTCTTTCATATGGCCTTTTTCCTTCCAACCCTTGACCATTTGTCATTTGATCGTATTCTATTCAATCACCAATTGTCCATACCGAACACCAAAATCAATGTATACGAGGTATAAAGTGCCAGTTATTCTTCGTGGGTCCGCTATTATTGTTCTTCACTAAGTTTTGAAGTTCTTAGTTTGTCTTTAACTTTCAAAAAAGAATAAATAAACTCTTGACCGCCAAGTTTCCGTTTTGTTATCACACGACTTTCATAGAAATATGTTTGATTTCCAATTACCCATTGTCATTTTTTGTTATTCTGTTCAATCGCCAATTGTCATTTTATGTTATTATTCTGCTCAATCGCCAATTGTCATTTTATGTTATTATTCTGTTCAATCACCAATTTTTCATGTTGAACACCAAAAGTCAATGTATACGAGGTATAAAGTACTTATTTTTCTTAGTGGGGTCCGCTATTATTGTTCTAATTCTTAGTCAGTCTCTAACTTTCAAAAAAGAATAAATGCATTCTCAACCTTCCAATATAAAAACACGTTCCCATTTTTCATTAAACTATCTCACCACTTTCTTAGAAATATTAATGTCTCATTTTCAATCACCAATTGTCATTTTGTCTTAATTGATCAATCACCAATTGTCTATACTGATCACCATAGTCGATGTATACGAGGCATAAAGTGCTTATTTTTCTTCATGGGGCCCGCTATTATTGTTCTAATTGTTGAAGCCATTTTCAACCCTGTACCAAAATTTAAGATAATTTTTGCATCATTTTGCATCAAATTTTATACCAAACTGAAAATCATCTCAAATCCATTACATCAAAATATATATCAAATAAACAATGTTTAATCATTTTCTTCATTTTTTTATTCTTCAAATTTTATTTATTTATTTATTTTACAACTGCATAAATTACTAAATAAATAATTAAGTTAAATTAACGAAAATATTAAATTCACTTGTTTTATGTAACATTTTCCTTAAATAATTGTAGAATGACATGCGTTTGGTTGTAGTGACATTTTCGTCTTAACTTTAACTAATCGTTTTTGTTATATTTTAAAACTTCTTAAGTGCTTTTATTTTAATTCATTTCTTAAATTATTATTGATTACATAATTAGAAATTATTACAAATGCACATAATAACAATAACAATAACAATAAGAAGAAGAAGAATAGAAAATAAATATATAACAGAAATGGACACAAATACCCTTAATAAATTTTTTTTTATTTTTTATTATTTTTTTTTTTTATTTTTTTTTTTGTGAAAGAGAAGGGTAACATGATATTTACCATTTTGGTGCAATAGGTTGGAGGAGATTTGCATCAAATATTTGGTACAATTTGGTGAATTATGGTGCAATGGTGCAAGGTTAAAGATGCCATCAGCCCCTCTTTAACTTTCAAATAAAAAATAAAAATAAATGAATTCTCAACATTTTAATATAGAAACATGACTAAATTTCGTTAATTATTACACAACTTTCTTAGAACTATAACTCTTTATCAATATACACAAACCAACTGAGGTGGGAAACAAAAATTAATTTCAAAAACTTGGACACATAAGCTCTAACTTCTATGTGAAAATTTGATAGAGATTTGAACGGTTTCGTCATAAGGTTTCATTTGTGCAGTGATCAATTCACTCTTTTTCAAAATCTTAGGACTGAATTGATACTCACATAATATGCTGGGGACACACATTGTAATTCTTCCATTCAAAATGAACTATGCTACTTGTACAATGAATTTGACAATAAGTTTGACAATTTGTGAGTTGGCAGACATTATGTGCATTGATTAGAAAGATTGTTTTTGAATTCAATTGTCAAGATCTATACACTTCACACATTGTCAAAATTATTGTGCAAATTCATTGTAAAAGTAGTTTAATTCATTCAAAATTCTAAATATTTAGTTCAACTTATTTACATTTATAAGCTAACCATAGAACATATATTAAGTTCTTTGCCGGTGACCTCATCATTGGTCCTCCATCCACGATCAACAGGTACTTATCCTCGCTAGCTATCGTACCATGGTTCTCATCACCATCATTGGCACAAAGCCGGCACCATTCATGTCTCTTTCCACCTCAATATGGCCAAATCTGATTGTGTTCGACATTCTAAATGTACTTGTAATTTCACTCTATTTATTATTGTTCTCATAAGAACTGTCCGTAACAGATACACATGCATAACTATTAGGGATGACAAAAAAACTCGACAAACCTGATATCCACGGGCCCCGCCCCAAACGGGGCGGGGATAACCCGCTTAATCTGGTAACGGGGCGGGGAATTTTGCCCCGGGGCAGGGACGGGTAACGGGGGCCCCGCCCAGCCCAGTTAAATTTTTTTTTTTTTTTAATTCAATACTTTAAATGAAATTTTTCATTAGTTCTAATAAAAAATAGCAACTAAAATTATTTGTATAAATCTAATGAATATGGGCAATAGAAATAAATTATCAAAAATAAAAAAAAAATTAATGGGGAATAAACGGAGAAAGGACCCACCCCCTCCCCGCCTTAAACGGGTAACGGGGTGGGGAATTTCTTAGCGGGGCGGCCCCGCCTCGCCCCGCCCCGCCCCGCCCCGCCCCGTTGTCATCCCTAATAACTATGCCATTTTGCAGCCTGACATTATGTTGGGAATTTACTTAATCATGCATAACGGGAAATAAATTATTTTTCAATTTCCACCACAAATCTGCTTTGTGTTTAGATAGAAACTGTGTTTAGAATAATATATTTGATGAATTTTGCAAATTCTCGAACTCGAATGATCACGATCTACAATCCAAGCTGTCCAATTGTCCAGCCTCTAACGATGATCCACACAGAGAACAAGAATGACGACTAGAATTTTCTTTTATTGTGGTAGCAAGAATAATGAATTATTTCATACAGTTTTTCAAACTCTCGCAGCATATTAATATAAGTCCAAGCGGGCTTAGCCCGTCTCTTAAACTTAACCCGGTCCAATGTTTAATTAATTAAATCTGGTCCATGAATTAATTAATCCAATTAATTAATTCGAACATATTAATAAGCAACTCAATTAATTAATTACCAAATACGTCAATTAATTAATTGGTAAATCTCATTCTTCTGGTTCTCTTTTGTGTGTGACTCATTAGGTTCCGATCACGATGTCTAACGACATGAAATATTATTTTGATCTAATTAAAATTGATAAATTAAAATACCTTTAATTTATCATCAATTCACATCCGTCGTCCCAAATTAACATCTAGCAAATGTGTCAGGACAATACATGTGACGGGAAATGTCACGTGGTATGACAAAATCAAACTTGTTTGTTTACCGTAAAACTATAATCATTTCATCAATATGATCAAATCAATTATGAGATATGGATATGTGTCAATCTCAATTATCGATCATATCTTTTATCCCACTGTTAAGACAATGTAAGTCGAAAACTCATTTTCGACTTATGAGTTCACATTGGCCAAGGATTTCATTATCAACTTAACTAGATAAAATGTAGATCATAATCTCTTACTATGAGCCTGTTTGGTAGGGATTTTTGGGGGAAGAATTGATTTTGAATAGTGATATGATGGGAAATGTGTGGTTGAAAAAGAAGAAAAAAGTATTGATGTGATGGAAAATATTATTTTAATGAAGAATGTGTGGTTGAAAATGAGAATTGATTTGAGAATCAGAAACAAACAGGGCCTATCTAAGAGTGATAAATCATCTATTGATCATTCACAACCTTCATATGATTTCTGACATACCCGAACGATGCTGTATTAGCGACCCTTGATAGAGCAACATCTAATATCACCAAAGTATGACTGTCTTCATATAAGGCACTATGATGGCCTCAAGTCAAATGACAAATTCTATTACCGAATGTTAGAGATTAACCACTGACACTCAGATAATTATCCATGTGGAATCTCCCAGTGGGTTCAATGTTTTGTTCTATAACAAAATATCAACGTGTTCATTCAAATACCACCACACTTTAACTTGTGAGACCGGCTACTTATTTCACAAGTAAGAAATGTCACACGTGATGGTCTATTCGTAATAATGATATTCGTATCTCGTTATTACAGACGATTTAAGATTCAGTCATATGTAATTTGTATCTCACAATCACAACTCTATGTAATTAACAAATCACTAAGACTTGAATCTACGGATTCTATTATTTAAT
The DNA here is from genome assembly GCA_035079005.1 of Fraxinus americana. Taxonomy (NCBI): domain Eukaryota; kingdom Viridiplantae; phylum Streptophyta; class Magnoliopsida; order Lamiales; family Oleaceae; genus Fraxinus; species Fraxinus americana. The sequence continues at coordinate 3,271,266 of CM068713.1, read as the reverse complement.
TAAATTAATATTCTAATAAATTAAATAATATATATTGTCATAAATACGCATCACTTATATATATTAAAAGTGTTTATGTCCAAAATTGATTGGACCTAGGGTATAATACTTACACATTACTACTCCAAGACTGAATATATTAGCAGCATGGAGGGAAGCATCTTCTCCCTTAAAAGTGCCTTCTGATCATCGTCATGTCAAGTACACCATTAAATCTGGAACATCCATGTCTTGCCCTCATGTTGTAGTTGTAGCTGCAATTCTTAAGGACATACATCCCGATTGGATCAGTGAAGCAATACGATCTGCTCTTACAACCATAGGTGTACTTCTTATCCTTCATTGTCTAGTTTCAGACACATCGCCATGCGTAATACCTTTCTGTTTATTGATACTTTTCGCTTATTTAGCAAAATTAAACAACAACATGGGCACACCAATAACAGACTCGGACAAAAAAATAGCAAATCCATTTCAGTTCGGTGCAAGCCACATTCAGCCTTCAAAAACAGCTGATCCTGGACTTGTTTATAATGCTTCTTATGATGACTATCTTCTCTTCCTCTGTCGTAACAACAACAATTTGCTCGTTCCATCTTTCAAATGCCCCAATGTTATTCCTTCACCAAGTAATCTCAATTATCCATCGCTAGTGATTTGTAAGCTTAAAGGATCCACAACTGTCACTCGAACCGTTACAAATGTACAATAAAAAAACCCTCCGGGTTACTTGATAGAGATCTCTCCATCCACGTTACACTTTAGCTCTGAAGGGGAAAAGCATAGCTTCAACATAGCAGTTGTAGTGGAGAGTTCTACGCGGAAAAATGAGTATGCATTTGGTTGGTATAGTTGGATCGATGGGATTCATGAAGTAAGAAGTCCTATTGCATTATCCTCAGAGTAAATACCTCAAGGCATAGCATGTTTGGTAGTTGAACAAGAAAATATTGTACGATATTAAGAAAGAAAAATAAATAAAATCTTGTTCATTATACTGGCTTGTCTAATATTGGGTGTCAAACATGTCATAAAAGAATTAGACATAGTCCTTAATCAATAAATATTGTGCGTGAATTCTCCATTGTGTTTTGCTTCATGCCTATAATAAAGTTATTATTTATGTATTATATGCTTGTCTTGCACGTTCCAATAAGTATGGAATTGAGAAAAAGTACTTTCTGATTTTAAGTAAGCGATAATCTCACGTGATAGTACAATCATTTCTGGTACTTAAAGTTATTGGAACAAAACCCTGAGGGGTTGCTCAATTGGTCAGGCATTGGGTTTACTCCCCAATGGTCACCAGTTCGAGTCCCCTCAAGGCCACTGAGGTGAATACCCTACCGTAAACTTCAGGGTCCTGTGGAATTAGTCAAGGTGCGCGCAAGCTGGCCCGAACAGCCACGGTTATCAAAAAAATAATAATAAAAAAAAAGTTATCGGAACATCTTGACTGAAAATTTTGCCAAGAAAGTTTTACCATTATAGTTTGAAAGTGACAGTTTAAATTTGATGAACAATGTTATTTGTAAGTTGTCCACGTGGCAGTGAGATCACTTTCATATTCTCCAATAAAGTTCCAACGCATTTTAATTGAAAATTTTGACAGTAACCAAACTATCACACAAACGGTTGTTTGTGAGTACGGCTTATAAAATGACATTACTCAAACCTAATTAATTGTTAATAATAAACCAAGACTTGACAGGAAGGTCCAAGCCCACACCTAGGTTAGGCCCAAGCCCATTTCCAGGCCCATGTTAATGTTTATAAAGTACTCTTCGTCTTGCAACTTAGAATATTGGAGAAAAATTTTAATTCCCCTAGAGTAAGAAACTCAATCATTCATGTCATTATTTAATTGATATATATATATATATATATATATATATATATATATATATATATATATATATATATATATATATATGACTAGGTCCTAATTAAATAGTGTATCCGAGTTATTTAATATAGATGTCAATTTAATAGTTACAGAGAGAGTACTGAATACTCTACCATTGGGAGTACCAAAATTTATTTCAAATATACGATATCATATTGCCACCACATTTTCCTATTCAAATTTCTCGTTAGTAATTGATTTGCTTGGAACTTAATTTCTCGATCGTAAACTTCAATTTTACTCGTTATGTATTTAGCATGAGTGGTGGATAAGTAAATACTACTTGTGTGTTTGTTGAAATGTATGATTAAGGCCCTGTTTGGTACCCATTAAAATTTTCATTCTCATTCTTCTACTCATTTTCAACCACACATTCTTCATTAAAAAAATATTTTCCATCACATCAATAACTTTTCCTTCTTTTTCAACCACACATTCTCCATCAATCTACTATTCCAAAATAATATCCATCAAACACACAAAAATGAAATTTGATTATTTATAAATTTTGCCAAATTAAGACTATGTATTTTTCTCCAAGGAAAAGAAATAACATGAAAAGAAGTTGTTTATTTATGTCTTAGGTAACCAACAATAGTGGATAAGATGACGGTTATAATCATTAGAAAAAGTTCCGTGTGAAATTTAAGTACGTATATAAATTATGTAAATTAACCAAATCCCTATAATTCTAGAAGGGAAAATTACACATAACCCTGTTTTTAGATATCCATTTTCACAAATCAGGTCACATATTTAACTTTTCAAATATCAGATTTTTTATCTTTTAAATTAATATTAATTATATAATTCACGTCAATTAATTAAAATAACCAATCAACCCTAACATTTTCTCTCTCCACCCCCATTCTCTCCTCCCCCCCTCTCTCTCTTTAGAAACCGGCGTGGCGCCGCCCAACCCTGCCTCCCTCCACTCCGCCACCACCTCCTCATTTCCCCTAAACGGCAGCGGACGGCAGCGGGCAGCAGCACCACCGTATTCCTCCACCGACTGCGTCGCTGCGACGTCGCAGCAGCAGCGGCAGATGCTGCGAATCGCGCTGCTGCGACGCGATTCGTGCGGTGGGTTTGGTCCTTTTTGTTGGAGATGGTTGGGGCAACTTCTGCCTTCGGTTGCTCTTGAACGGGATGGATTTGAGTCGTGCGGTGGTGCGTGCGTCGTGCGGTACTGCTGTAGTTGCGTCGTGTGGCGGTGGTGCTGCTGTAGTTGTGCGTGCGTCGTGACTCGGCGACGGTGGTCGTGGGCTGCCCGTCGTGATTTGGTGTGAGATTTTTGGGCTATGTTTCAGTTGTGGATCAGGCGGCGGCGGCGGCACAGTGAAGGTGGTGGTGGGACGGTGGTAGCGGTGGTGATGTGCGGTTGGGGTGTCTTTGTTCTGTGTGCGAATGGGTGGTGTGCGGTGGTTCAGTTTGGTGGGATGGGTGTTGTCTGCGGTGGATCAGTTTGGTGGGATGGGTGTTGGTCTAGTGGTGGTGGTGGTGGTGAAAACGTGATGTTTGGAACGGGGATTTTGTTGCTGGATGTGGTGGTGTTGGTGTTGACGAAGGTGGTTTTGTGTTGGTGGTGGTCACAAATTGTGACCAATAAATTTGTAGGTGTGTGACCAATAATAAGAAATTGTGACTAAGAAAGACTCTGTGACTCACAAAAAATTATCAATTGTGACCTACAAAATTACTTTGTGGCCTAAAAATTATTAATTGTGACCAATAAATTGATAAATTGTGACCAATAAAAATTATTTGTGACCGATGAAACAATTGTGACTTTTAAATTTTTAATTTGTGACCGATGAATGAATTGTGACCTATCAAATTTTTGAATTGTGACCATAAAATTTTGAATTGTGACCAAATTGTATAAATCTGTGACCGTTATATATTTATTAATAAAATATATAATTAATTAAGTAATTCATAAATAAATTTAAATAAAAATCTGATTTTTGAAATTTAAAACATCAAACCTTAATTTTGAAATGTGTATAAGTAAAAGCAGGATTTATGTATACTTCCCATTCTAGAATCTTGTTGACCATGCTTAAATGCCTATGGCCCATGTAATCATCTACTTTTAAAAAAAAAAAAAAAAAAATCTTGATAATATTTACCGTTCATCTTGGAAGTGACGAGTATTTTACGTGTTAAACACCAAATACAAGTATTATAGTACTCAATTAAAGAAAACCAAGTGGATGAGGTTAAGGTCATTATCCTCAATGGAATATATTATAAATGTCCACTAAGATTAATGCAAAAATGGGTAAACTGCAAGAAGAAAATGACCACCAAGCTTTGTTTGTCACTTTCTTCAAAAGGAAAATAAATCAAGTTATACTCATCGAGTGTTGCACGTTTATATATTTGATTAAACTAGTAAGTTACGGTTTAATTTTGAGATGGTCCGACCATCCTAAGCTTGACATGACTATGTTTTATCTTGTTCGTTTAAATTATATAGAACTGACACGGTCTAAAATGGATAAGATCGTGCTTAATATGTGAGTATGTATTCTTATATTACATATTTTGTATCGGAATATATTCAGCCCTATTAATCTGTGTGGCCAATCTGCACGTCTGATATCTTCATAAAGTTTATAAGAGTCACGTTTAAAAATAAGTAATCGATTTATTTCGAACTTTGATTAATAAATATTAGGGATAATTGCAGCAAAAGTCTCAAACCTTTTAAACACTAACAAGCTTTCCTCAAACTTTTCATTTGTTGCAATCGTCATCTCTAATCTTTTCAAATATTATAGGTGAGGCATTTTTGGATGGTTTTCGTAAAAAAATAAATAAATAAATAAAATACTGTTAATTGACCTAAAAAATTAAGTCCAGCCATTTTTGACCAATTAAGGCCCCGTTCGGGAGGGATTAAAAGCCAATTAAAATTGAAAATATGGCCGTTATTGGGCCCCACTCGTTTAATAAAAGTCAACAATAACGGCTATATTTTCAATTTTAATCTGATTTTAATCCCTCCCACACAAGCCCTAAATGAGGGTAAAATGATAACTTTACCATATTACCATATAAAATATAATTAAAAAAATCAAAAAAGGAAAAGGAAACTAATGTTTGTCTTCCCCCAAAACTCCCCACCCCCCATAAATTTTGTCTGATTTTGGTTCTTTGTGAGCAAGCAGCCTGGTTTGGCATTTTGGTGATACTTGGAGTTAGGTTTTGGACTACAGACTCTTGATGTTGATACCAACATGATTATCATTAATATCTCCGCACTCAAAATCTTGAACAGTGTCGAATTCAACTGCAAACAGATGGTTTGAATAATTTCCCATATCGCTTGAGTTGAGCAGGCCCAGATACTGACTGGGAAGAGCTGATTTGAAATTCTGGACGGCGAACTAGTGAAGGCGAGACCATGGCCGCCGAGTTTCGGATACTCCGGAACAATAACAGAAGCGAAACATGTGGAGGAGGAGAAGGCAGTACGATTAGTTGATTTCTTGAATTGAAGTGGTGAAGGAAAAAAATGAGTGTCCCATTAATCTACTGGTTTCATTCGTTAATTGAAGAATTCCATTTTGGGGGGTTTTGGGAGAAGATAAACAATACTTTTCTTTTCCTTTTTTTTTTATTTTTTTTTATTTTTTGAATTATATTTTATATAGTAATATTATAAAGTTACAATTTTATCATCATTTAATTGGTCAAAAATGGTCAGACTTTAATTTTTGGATCAACTGACGGCATTTTTTAAGGAAACCATCCAAAAGAGCATCATCTACAACGTTTGAAAAGATTAGGGGGTGACAGTTGCAACAAATCAAATGTTTGAGAAAAGTTTGCTAGTGTTTCAAATGTTTGGAGCTTTTACTGCAATTATTTCTAAAAAATATCTTAAACTATTTAATTACTTGTAACTAAACTTGCTTGAAACTAAACGTGGACCTGATTTTGTTTTCTTGAATCCTAATTGGAAACTTAAACAGTTGAACTTGTTTTAAACGGCGGTGGCCGCGAGGCAGAGAATAATTCAGATGCCTGTCTTTAGAAAAATGCTATTCATCCCCAGTGGGAATGCATCCCTAGTCTATGTGGATGTAAATGATTGGTTAAATGATAGGTGAAATTAAATGACTTATTTAATTTCACCTATCATTTAATGCCACATTAACGCCACATAGACTGGGGATCCATCCCCAGTGGGGATGAATAGCATTTCTCCTGTCTTTATGGAGCGTGTGATTTAACAAATGCAAATGTGTCAATTTATAAGTGGCTTGTCGTTTTTCGAATTATTTTATTTTATTTTTTGGAGTTACTTGTATATCTAATATCTATAACTCGGTGGACCTTGCAATAGGGGAACTCTTTGAGGCGGAATATGAGCCGTCGGATTTGCTGATATCTATTAATTTGCCAGAATACAGCTTTCGAAGCTTGAGGTACACTCAAAAATGGATTTGGATCGGCTGAGCTTGATTTTTTAGAATAAAATACTGAATTTTTATCATAAAAGTGGGCCCATTTAGTTTGGAGGGGTCCATTCAGTTTGTCCTTTTATGGTAAAGGTGGTCTTCTTTTCAACTTCTTTTGAGTAGCGACATATTATTTTTTTTTCTTTTTAAAGATTGTGAAGTTTTTTTTTTTTTTCATTTTTTAATTAACGTCTTTTCTTTTATCTCCTTGTGGACCCTTGGGTTGCAAATGTATTTTTAATTTAAATTTTGTTTACTGAGAAGAGATTTTGTTAATCTATAAATAAGATTTCAATACGTTATAAATTTTGTCAATAAAAGAGAGAGAGAGAGAGAGAGATTTTGCATGAATTTAAAAGCATACACCAAAATGACATCTAAATTTTACAATGTTAAGGGTCTATTTGGACCAGATTTTAATTTAAGTCAAAGTCGAACAATCAATATCAACCACATCTTTCAAGAGTCTCACATCTTTTCAACCACATATTTCAAAAACTTCTATCACAATTCACTTAAAATCTGATTTTAATTTACACCAGGCACCCTCTAAATATCTAGTCCCAAACTTTATAATGTTTATCATGTTAATTCTTGAAAACAATTTTGCCCACAGAAGTAATATTAATTTATCATATCGTATGCTTAAATTGCTTTACCTTGAAATAGATTTCAGTACATGATTATGTCACATAAACATACATATATCATAAGTATGATAAATCATTCTCGTATTTCGTTTGAATTTCAAAGATTATCAGAGTAAATATTATAAAGTTCACTAGACCACCTATTAAAATTTAAAGAATATTATTTTTAATCTTAAACTAATCGAAGCTAAAGACCAAAGAATCAAATCATGAGCCGTAAGGCACAAGTAATTACAGCGTTTAGTCTTTGGAAAGCTTATTGTGGAGTTACTTCTACAGTGAGAAAACACATAAAACGTAGACACAGAAGGCTGGGTCCGCACTCAACGCCCTTTACAATGACGCCACTTCACCACCCTCAATCAAGCTCTCTTCCCCTAATCAATCATTTTTCCCCTCTCTATAAATTTCGCTCTCTCTCCCAATTCCTCAATACCCTTTTACTTTGTATTTTTCTCCCGTTTTTCCATGGCAGAAGAATTTCAAGAATCTGAAGTTATTTTTCAAGAAAATGCAGGAGATGAAGAAGACAACGAGAAGTACAATTTTCCGGGAAGAAACATGAAAGCCAAGAGGAAGAAATTCAAGAAGAATTCAGTTCCGGTAAATATCCCAGAAAATATAACTGGGAGTTCATGGACGGTTCAGTATGTAGATTCGGAAATTTTCGACGATGAAAACGACGGTGGAGAAATGGTGCCACCCCATGTTATCGTTGGCCGGCGGGTCGACGAAAAAATGATGGCGTTCTCCGTCTGCACCGGAAATGGAAGGACTCTTAAAGGGAGAGATTTGAGTGAAGTCAGGAATTCAATTCTCAAAATGACTGGATTTCTTGAAACATAACCCAGAAAACGAAACTAATATTTTCAAGCCCTTCTCAAATTCCTTTAGATTTCTGGCTTATTTGATAAGCTGAATAAGACAAGAATTGACGATGTTAAGAAAATGAAAAACTCAAAAATTTTATGTAGTGTTCATTGCAAGTTATAGTATTCTCTTAAATCTTATTCAAGTCGACCACATCGAATATGTCGTTAGTTCTTATCAGAAATGTAAAAATTATTTCCCTCTTCAGCAAAAGAAATGAAGATATAGAATTTGATAAATTAATGGGTTGTTATTTAAATTTTGTATTTAAAAAAATTATATGTTCTTGTTTGATTATTTTGTAGTTAGATTGGTATACATATCACGTTGTAGCATACGAAATTCCAGGTTGTTGGATTAGGTTTCTGTTATGCTTTGCTGTGTTTGCATTTAGTCCAGTTATTACACACTGTTTCCGTTTTCTTAAGAAGTTGCTGGTCCTGACATACCCCAACATCCACATGGTTCCAATGGATCGATACATCATCCCTAGCTAAAAGACAATGGATGCAAAAAATAAATAAAAGTGTAAAGTAAATAATTTTTTGAACGAATCAAATTCGATAAGGTTCGTAACATCTTATACCATCCTAGGTTTAGGCTCTGTTTAATTTAGATAAAAGTTAAATTTTTAATAGATTTTGATAAAATAATAATAATAATAATGGAATATGTAGTTGAAAAACTTTAAGTCTCATGAAATGTGTAGTTAAAATGAATTTTTGACTTAATATACATTTTAATCAAATTTTTTTAACTGAATCGAATAAGAGCTTAGTATACTGACTGTCGCAGCCTAGGGCTTAGGTGTCATGCAGGTGCAGATAAATTTGACGTGTTTGATTAAGGATCGAGCCACTTAAAAAAGGACATCTTTAAATTATTGTCTTGTGGTTAAATTTATAATTTCGGATAAATACGGTCAATTAATGATGTTTTTAGAACAGGATTAAAGTAATGATTGAGTTGATCTAAGCTGGAATATGACAAAAACTAGAGGGTTGAGTTGGAGAATAAAAGGAAGGACCTTGCTACTTGTACAAAAAAATTTGTACAAAAATATTGACAAACCCTCACATGTGGGGGGACCCACTTTTTATTTTCAATTTTTTATTCATGTGGGGCCGGCAATCATGTGAGTGTTTGTCAACATTTTTGTCAAATTCTTTTTGTACAAATAGCTTTATTCATAAAAGGAATACTAGATTAGGTTACCGTTGGATTTGTCTTATTTACAACTAAGCCTCTTTGAAATTAATGATTGAAATAGAAATATTACTATTATGAACAAATGCATGATGATGATATGAACCTTGGTGACAGAGAAGCCACGTGTGTTGCAGAGGTGTCATCCAAATGGTCTGATGCGACCGTGTACAATTATTTACGACAATATTAACCTAAAAGGAATATCCCGTTTTACATACCCGCTACGTGGCTAGTAGCAAACCCACAATTTTCTGCTCAAACTGTATTATACAATTCTTCAATAAAATACATTTTTACAAAATATATTCTTAAAATTATATATTCACTTCTGTTTGTAAGATATTGGTTGAGGTGGGCCTATTTATGGCACAGCATAAACTTCCAAAATGAGAGAAAACTGCAGATAAATAATATCTTAAAGATAATAGCCCAGGTTTGATATTGATTTAAATTAGATTTTAATCTAAATTAAAGTCAAACAATTAATATTAACTACATATTTTATGGATCCCACAACTTTTTAACCATACATTTCAAAAAATTTATCAAAAACTATTAAAAATTTAATTTTAAGAATAATTCTACTTGTACAACTTTGGATTACAACAATAGATGACAATCTCTCACAATGGGGTGGGACCCGAGATTAAAATAATCGTGGGCCCCACCTCCTTGTGAGAGGTTGTAAAAGTAAAGTGTTGTACATGTAGCATTGTTGATATTTACCCATTTAAAAGTAATTTTTTAAATTGTTTTTAGCGACACGTTTAGTACTATAAAAAAATCTAGTATGTTTCGTATGAAAGATATAAATATTCGAGTTTTCTCTACCGTCACTTCCTCTTTCAAGTTGAATAGACTTTTGTCGATAACGAAAAGATAAATCTTATATCAACTTCGAAGAGTCGGAAGCTCGTTAAGAAAATGCTATTTGAGTTCCACAAGTATATAATAATTGACAAAAGAGTTGCAATCTTGAAAAAGGTTTTGACAAACACATCCCAAAATGGAGAATAATCGAATATTTGAAAACGACATGAAACTAGTAGAAAACCATAGGAATTTGAGTTTCCCATTGTCTACGCTATTGGAGTCGTTGATTACTTAAAAATTAGTTAAGAGCTAATGCAAATAGCTTAATTTTATCAGATGTGTTGTCAAAGAGTGGATTAGTGGACTAAACTAATCCATTAATAATAAATTATACAAAGATAGATCACACAAGTTTAGCTTCTCCCTCAATACTTTTCAACGTTCAATCTAAAAACGTAAACTAGTACGCACATACAATTAAAACATTGCCTTCAATACATATATCTTGTTCAATTGCCATTAATCCTAGATGAGATCGTTTTCCATCTCTTTTATTTTTAGGATCCGTTTGATAGCATGAAATACCATGAAAAATGTCACATCTGAAGAAAACGAATTCCACTTTGTTCGTTTGATTGTAATGTAAAAATGAAAACCGAATTCCAAGATACAACTACTTTAAGCTGTATTTTCTTTATTTTCATAAAAAAACGAATTCCTATGGATTTCGTGGATTTTTATTTTCCAACATGTAATTAAACTTCATTTACACGTTTGTCTATCATACGAACCCTTATAGATTATGTAGGTCGAAGAAGGAAGGAGGAAAATAGAATAGAATATTCACATTGAATAATATCTGCCCATGGACTCTTTTTTCAATCACGTATTCTTCCAATAAAATAATTTTGAACGTGAATTATTAACTTTTCTTTACTTTTTTAACCACATGTTCTCGGAAAAAAAAAAACTTCTCACAGAATCAGGTACCACATTACTGAACAGCCATATGCGATGGAGCTGAATCATACTGAAACGGTTACTACAAAGAGGTTGTCAAATCATTAAACAATAAGTATCAAATTTCAGCAAAACAGTTCATCTACGGAATCCTCAAAGAAATTTTATCCGGACTAAAATAAGATAAACTGAAAGCCAGCCACAGGTGACAGGATTGCCTACGGACCGTTTATTTTTATCTTCACTCGTGAAGCTACACTGAGTAGCGATTTTTGGCACCTCTGTCGAGCTTCTTTGCATCGTCCTGCATTACAAGTTACAACAGCAGGTCAGTTACTGAACCCCAGGGAAAGGAATTGTTTGGATTAAGCTATATTAAATAGGTGATAATGAACACATTTTAGTGCTTACATGCAATCGAAGCTTTTGACTTTAAAAAAAAATGTTTTTGGATATGAATCAATGTGCTGATAAACATGAAGATATACTTATAAGCTATAAATAAACCAAATTACCAAAACATATTACATATGAGTAAATATCATTTTTAATGTTGGAGAATAAGTCATATTTGAATTTCTACAAACATATGAGATTCAAGATGACTTGTTCTATTATGGCACAACCACTTTAAAAGAATATCATGAATTCTTGCATTCAATTTCATTCACCATACTATTATTCAATCACTTACTGTACGCACACTCACCATAGCAGTTCACAAGCACAATGTATTTCAGCCCTCTATAAGTAAACTGGTGATAATTAAAAGGAATGTCCAGGAAAATTATATTGACAGTAGAGGAAGATGGGAGGACAGGCCAGGGACGGTGGAGGAAAATGAGGAGTGAGGGATTGGGGGGCCGGGTTGGGTTGGGTTGGGTTGGGTTGGGAAGGGAAGGGGTAACCCATGCAATTTTAGTAATGTTAGTATAGTCATTTAGGCCCTGTTTGGTAGGCATTATTTTTTTCATTTTCATTCTTCTACTCATTTTCAACCACACATTCTTCCATAAAATAATATTTTCCATCACATCAATAACTTTTTCTTCATTTTTAACCACACATTCTCCATCAATCTACTATTCAATAATACATTCTTTCAAAAGAATGTGTCCCAAACACACTCTTAAGCATTCAAAATAACTTGAATCAAACTGTTCATAAAGACTGATTTTTAAAAATTCGCAAAATTAGTAATCCATGCAATTTTCATAACACTTCAAATGCGCTTCTAACCAAAATGCGATCAGCTTGTAGTCTATTCATCCGTTTGGGAAGAATTTATAAGCAGTTTAATTTATAAATAGATAGAAATAAGTGATAAATAAATGGATAATACTTGTGGACTATTGGAATGTATTGAAAATGAAGTTTGACCAATTTATAAATAATTTATAGATTTAACAAACAGAGGCTAAGTCAAACATCCAATATCACGAGTGTGCAAAAAAATCAGGTCATGTGAAAAAACAAAAAAAAAAGGAATCCTTACATGAAATATGAACCCAATTGTGACTTTATAATCTAGAAACTCCTTCCATTGTCTTCCAATGCTCAGCTGAAAAAAAAAAAAAAAAAATACTTCCAACGATATTAAGTAGAGGTAGGCATAAGAAAGCAAAGTTTGCAGAGATACCCAAAAAGGCAAGAGTAAAATCAATTCCTTAAACACTTGTTTTAGTTGGTAATCCATTCAAATTCATACTCTGGTAGATTAGTCAGAAGTCACTACTCAGCCACCAACGTCAAAGGCTGAAGGATGGAATCAAAATCAGAACAACCGTTTCACACAGGTAGGTATTGATTTTTCAAACTAGCAAATAGAACGTCCATAGAAAACTATACACTTTACCATCCAACTAAAAGTCATCATGAATGCCTTCCAGAATTTTTCTTCGCAAGAAATCGACAAAGTTCAATAGATCCTCACGAAGAACTGAGATGCTTTTCTAGTGCAAGCACCTTTATGGGATGTTTGTTAGGGAAGATTAGATAGTACTAAACAATTTAGAGAATACAAATAAGCTAAATATTGTTTATTATACTTCCAATTCTACATAATACTATGCAACAAACATGCTCGTAATATAATTCAGCGACCTTTCTAAAATGGGAATCCCTTCAATGATTACACAATGTCTTGCTCCCTCATAAGCACGTGTCTTAGAACTTAAAGAAATGATTAGTATTAAGCAGCATGTTCCTGAATTGAGATAGTGAAAATCATCTATCAGTTATATATATAGAAGAAAATTTCAGAAAGGTTGTTAGAAGTTTAGGAGAGTGGTCATCGCCCTTTACTCTTCACCAAATCCACCGTCACGTGCATAGTTTCATTATTAATATCATGAAAACAAACCATTAAATGCCCTGAGAGACAAGTCTTAAATAATGTTTAAGGAAAGGCAAATGGTCTACTACATATCGCAAAATCTAGTAAGAATAGCTTCAGTTATTTGCTCAAAACAAATTACCTGAGCAGCTTCATTGGCAGCATTCTTGGTCCATAAAGCAATTTTTTCCTGCTTCCCTCTGACATTGACAACTGCTCCACAGATTTCATCTCCATAATCAAATTGTTCTCCAATCATTGCCAGCAGCTAATATAAAATTCATATGGAAAATTAGTCGGACAATAATATTAAGAGATTTACAAGTTGAACAGAATACATTTTAATATACCGTGTAGAGCCAACATGTATCAGATTCACCCCTATCAAAAGCCATAGTCCACTTTCCCCCATTGGCACAAACAGGATCTTCCCATTTTGGCTCAATTTTATCCTTGAAACAGTGGAAGTCCGCTCCAACTGCCAACTTGCTTGGATGGTTAATGTTATTGTATACGCTGCAAGCCATGCAAAGTTAAGGTTTAATGAATAAAATAAAAGCATAAAGTGATAACAACTGACGTATGATACTACAACATTGCAGAAAAAAAATGTGTTCATAAAGGCAAGTATAGGGAGAGGGGGTGGGGGGTGGAATTTACATGGCCAATTGTAAGTCGTAGACAAGAAGTTCTTATTTCGGCATTGAAACTATGATAATAATAACAATAATAAAATAAAATATAGACTTGAGGTTGTTTCAAAGAAAAATGATAATATAAACTACAAAATTAGCTACAAAATGGTAAGGTCAGGTTTATGATTCTATTGATTACGAGTACAGATTCAGGGGGGGGAAAGATCTCTGCTCTCATCCCCACCCCCACAATGGGGGGAAACAAACAGGGGGAATATTAAACTTGGCAACAGTATCTATATCTTGATTTCTCTAAAAATCAGCTGCATTTTCCAACTTTTTCTCCACCCCTGAGAAATGTAGCAATAAAATTAACAACTCCTGATCTGCATTCACACTTCAATATCCCTCTAGATATCTATTCTCCTTTCACTTAATTTATCACAGCTTTCATCCATTTTTTGCTGGCAGAGAAAAAAAAAAGAATTTTTCCAAAATATATAAATCCAAGAAAGCAAGCCACACTCCGGGAGAGGCACCATCAAATTCCCAAAAAAGTACACATTAAATCTACAAATACAGATATACAACACTTACAAATAAACTGACATTCAAATTCAAATCCCTAAAAAAGGAGCATGCGATCAACTAAAAACACCAAACTCCAAGGCCATTTTGACAAACACAAATCCGTATAATATCCCTAACTCATGTACTCGTACATTTTGCAACAGACAGAAAGAAAAAGAGGACAACTCGACAACCCTAACCCTTTAAGATTAGACGGAAAATGAAAAAGAAAGTCGAGCAAGAAATAAACTCAATAAGCCTCATAACCCACAAAAATTAAATCATAGGAAGACATACAAAAATATAAGTAATACATAGATTCAGGAAAACTGGGTACCTCCAGAAGTCTTCAACTGTGGAGAAGGTATAAACCGGGCGCATTGAACTGCCCCACGCCGCCTGTTTATGTTTGGCCGACGGATTGTCGAACCAGAACGTCCACGAGTGCTCCAATGGGTGCTTTACCACCGGCGGCACTGCTATGTCCTTAGCCGCCGCATCATTGTCTGACCCGCCACCGACGATCTCCCCCTCTTCCGCCTCTGATTCGTCTCCTCCTCCGTTGTTAACATTCATAACTGTCAACGTTGATGATGAAGATTTTTCTGCTTCCCCTTTGCTGGGATTGGTCGATGATTTTTCAGTTTCTTCAACCATTCTTTTTTCTTGATCTCTTTAATAATTGTTTTCTCGACTTTTTGGTTGTCTTTTATTTTGTTACTTAGATACGATGGTTTCTACTTTGTACACTACGAACCCTTATGAGGGCGCACCCATTCTTGTCCACAGCCAAAGCCAATACATGTACGTGGATGTTCAGTTTATTTTAAATAGAAATATTAATTTAATTTAAATGAAATAAAATATGTTTATAATAAACTTTGCACGGGTTACATCATTGTGTGCAAATTCAAAAAGTGTTAGACGAGAAAGTATATTGTTCTTAAAAAGTATTCAATCATGTGTCGACACGTGACACAATGTAAAATATGATATAAAACAAGATGTACATACATCATGATCGTGATAAAAATCACCACTTTTTCAATTGTACATTATCGGGACACTGCATTGTAGAATTAGAGGTAAGAAGAGAAAAAATAAGAAACTCTTGAATTGAATATTTGAGTTCAAGTTGGTGTGATGTGCAACTGCCGACACCCAGGCTCCTTCACGTCGTCCCATCCCTACAATAACTATTGGGAAAAATATTAATTCGTCATATGGGGCGACATATGTAATTAATTGTGTATAGAGGTAATTAGGCCCACTACCCTCTAAAAATGACAAATTGGAAAACTACCCCGAAACTAAATAAAATCATTTAATCGTAAATAATACGCTCAATACCCCCAAACCAAAACCACAGAAAACCTCAAACCAGAAACCATAAATCCAACCAAAACTTCCACTACCAAATCTTCGTTTTGCTTTCTCGACACTTTCTTCTTCTCTCCCTTGTTATCTCGGTTGTCTTTGTTTTAAGGCCAGTTTGTGCTGATTTATTTTCAAATTTGTGGCCGATTTAATTGCAGAGTTTGTTATCAAAGGAAAAGATAGAATGCAAGTCGTTGAATTTGATTAGTGGGGACATTTGAATTTTTTCCTACACCTTTTGTGGTATATATGGATCAGTTGAGCTATTTTTCTTTGGGGTTGGATTCATCAATGGCGTTGCCCCACCATTCTTGTAAGATTTATTTATGATTTACTATTCAATATGTATATTCTATCTCTACAATGTGAATTCCAATTTTATTCATCACCTAAGGGATAAAAGCTGCACGCTGATTTTGTATTTTACTTTGTTTCACTTTCATTTGATAAGAAAATAATATAATACAAACCGTATCATTTTTCATCTCTCTCTTCTCTTCTTATCATCTTCCTTCTCTCTCTATATTTTCTCGTCTCTCTATCACAGACACCACCAGTTCCGTCGCCACCGTCAGCAGCGTTCATGATAGCGATGACGCTCTGAAGCAACCTCACTGGCGACGATTCTGTTTATCTTCTCTCTCTCTCTCTCTACTCCTCTGAAGCAACCTCACTCGATGGCTCCAGCGCTCTTCGATCTCCCAGTCGACAATGTTCACTCACTTAGGCAACGAATGATTTTTGCAGTCCGTCAACGCAGCATCGTGACGCTGCTGCGAATGCAGATTCTTGATGTTGCAGTCCTTTGGAGCTGACTGTGAGGGGGTGGGGAGGGGGTTTGGGGTTTTTTTCTTTATCTTTCCTATCTGAGGAGGTTGTGGTGAATCGTTGATGTGGGTGGTGGTATCGTGCAATTTGGTGGCGGCGACGATTTGGAGATTGTTTGGTAAAACTGGTGGTTGTGGTCACAGGAGAGATGGTGGTTATGTTGGTTGCAGTGGCAGACTTGATGTTTTTGTTGGTGAGGTGGTGGCTGTGGTGTGGTGTGGTAGTGTTGGGAGAGATGGTAGATTTTAGCAGGCGGCGATGGTTGATTGGAGGTGGTGGTGGTGGTGGTAGGTTGTGGTGGTTGTTGGAGCATGATGCAGCGACGATGTATGTGGTGATGGAGCTGCTGGCGGTGATGGTAAGGTGGTGGTGGCGGCGGCAATGGCAATGGCAATGGCGATGGTGGATCTGGCTGCGATTTTTATGTGGTGGTGTAGTGGTGCTGCGGCGATAGCAGGCATGTGACCAATTATTTGGTTATATGTAACCAAGTATTAAATCGTGACCTTAAAATTTGATAACTTGTGACCAAAAAATAATTTGTGACCAAAAAATTTGAAAATCTGTGACCGATAAATAAACTTTGACCTGTAATTTTTTTGATTTGTTGTGACCTATAAATTTTTTGATTTGTGACCTCGAAATAATCCGTGACCAATTAATTTGATAATATGTTATCAGTAAATCAGTTGTGGCCTATAATTATATATATGTGATCATTAATTGTATAATTGTGACTTTATTATATTTAATTAATTAGCTAATACCTGAGTTTTGCAATTTGAATTTTGAAACTTGATACCTGAAAATTGAATTGTGTCCTGCATAACCCCTGACTTTTGAATTTTTCCCAATATAAAAAGGGTCATAATCCCCAATTCATATATGATTCTCATCATATAAACACAAAAATACAAGATAAAATATATTGAAGAGAAAGATCCAAAAGGACCAAAACTCACAATCAAAAACAAGAACAAGAATTTAAGAATCCATAATCAAGAATCAAATTGAAGAACAAAACAATCAAAATTATGGAGCACGAAGTCAAAATCAAAATATAGAACTCAAGAATCAAAAGAGCCAATATTCAAGATTCAAGATACAGAATCAAGATCTGGTATTAAAAAATTATTCTCAATGAATTAAGGTATGTTTCGCAATTCATAATTCGCTTGGTAATTTGACGTGGAGGATCTTGACAATAAATCAATTATGTTTTAAAGTTCTTTAGAATTTAAAGTTTTATTAAAATTCTAACCGTAACTCCGTACTTTCACAATGGCAGTGATATGTTTGTACCTGTAATTGTTAACCTATGATTGTAGTTCTATTCATCATTGCTTGATCTAATGCTTTCGTGCTATACATTCAGATTCTTTGTCTAATGCATTAGTTGCTTCATCAAATAAAAGGCTTTTCAGATCCTTTGAGATTGCTCTGACAATGGCAATGGCAATGACAATTCCTTGTTTTTGTCCACCACATAATTGGACCACTCTTTCTCCGACAGAAGTGTCATAACCATTGGGCAATCTGACATCCAGTAGTGCGCATTGCCGGCTTTTGTGGTTTCGGTGATTTCCTCTTCTATCACGTCGCCTTTTTTGCCCCAATATACTTTCGGTGAAGAGAACTGATTCTTGGCTCACCAATCCCATTTGTTGTCTCAACTAACTGATCTTGAATCTTCGAATTTCTACTCGTCCAATATATTTGGCTCAAGTCTAGATTGTAGAATCTCTCTTTTAGACTCATGACTGTTGATCTTCCGCTGCAACTCTCTCCAACAGGAGCAACAAATCGGGAAAGTGAAATAAAAATTTCAAAGCTAAGACAGACCAAACAAAGACACGAATTGTGCATGTTTGATATTCTAACTTCTTCATTTTTTTATCAAAATTTACTAAAAATCTGAATTTTAGCAAAATCAAACATGGACTTAGTTTGATTTCAAGATTTAGAATCTATATTCAAATATTTCCTGGAAAAAATTAGTAAAGAAAGGTATTTTACAAAATAACCTGGCAATTGTTCTATTAATATTTGCCATTTTTTAATTTTAAAATGTTTTCAATTTAATATTGATATAACCTGTTTGAATGTAATAATGGTATAAATTTTGCGTGGTATATAATTTAGTACAATACTAAAAATTATTATTGTTGAGGATTAAAAATGAAGCGGCATGATTAGATCAACTTATGTGTATTTTATGGAACGACGGATAGGATTGTTGTGCTAAATGAGATGTTCACTGGAGATTGATTTTCTTTGGGAGAATGTTGTAATTAATATGCTACCTTAGTTTGCCCGTTTAGCATTCCCTGCCATTTCAAGCTACAGTGTCGACCACTATATGTGTGTCACCATCTTATTGAAGGGATTATATTGACTATTGAAGTTGACAGCTCAAGTCATCGTTTCACTTATGATGTAACTAGTGTCTGAGTTATGATTATTTGTTACGTAAATAATCATTACTTCTTCTGATTAGTAGAGTAGGAAGTGCTGACGTCAGATGTGACACTTGTCCTTTCATAATTGGTAGTATGGTAGGTGGTGCCGTCAATAGTGAAAAACCCTTTTAAAGAGTAATAATGATGGAAGAGCTTTAGATCTAACCTCAAATTGTGCTATTGCATTGCTACTTTATCTTTTGAAGTGAGGTAAAAGTGGGTTTTGAGTTTCGGTCACTATATGATAAATTATTTGTTATTAACGTGTCAAAAAATACCATGAAAATGGCATGTGTACTATTTTCATTTTCAATTTTCTCCCAACTCCACTAGTAGCTGCGATGACTCAAAATGACAACATTTCGCGCCGCATTCAAAAAATCCCAGCCTTTTCCCAGATCACTCGCCACTCAAACTGTGAATTTATCTACCGCTCTTACAAAACAATCAAAATCTTTCGTGGGCATTGCAGAAAATTTTAAACGTAGTTCCACATTCTCTGGTAATTACATTTCTGTCCTCTCTGATCATTTAAAGAACCAAAGATTGCACGAAGCACGAGCCCTTTTTGATAAAATTCCGTCTCCTGATGTCCGTTTGTTGACAAAAATGATTTCTTGCTATGTAGAAAATTGTAGACTGGAAGAAGCATTGAAACTGTTTGATAAAATGCCTGTTAAAGACACAGTCTTGTGGAATTTAATGATAAAGGGGTGTATAGATTATGGGAATTTGGAGTTGGGTTTGAGGCTTTTCAGTGAAATGCCCGAAAAGAATGTGATTTCTTGGACTACGGTGATGAACGGGTTATTAAAGTTTGGGAGGGTCGAAGAGGCTGAGGGGTTGTTTGAGGAGATGCCGGCGAGGGATATAGCAGCATGGAACACGATGGTTCATGGGTATTTTGAGAATGGGAGAATGGAGGAGGCTTTGAAGTTGTTTGATGTTATGCCTAATAGGAATGTGATCTCATGGACTTCAATAATTAGTGGGCTAGATCAACATGGAAGGAGTTCTGAGGCTTTATCAATTTTTTGGAAGATGGTGGGTCTGGGGATGAGGCCTACTTCAAGTACTTTTGCATGTGCGATAACAGCTTGTGCTAATGTTGGGGAATTATGCCTAGGTAGTCAAGTTCATGGGCATGTTATGAAGCTTGGTTGTGTTTTTGATGTGTATGTTATTGCTTCACTAATTACTCTTTATGCAAGCTGCAAAGAGATGAATAATTCCTTTAAGGTTTTTGATGAGAAGTTGTACATGAATGTGGTTACATGGACATCTCTTTTGACGGGATATGGTGTTAACAGTATGCATGAAGATGCATTGAAAGTTTTTGGTGATATGATTAGAATGGGAGTTATTCCTAACCAATCTTCTTTCACCAGTGCCTTGAACTCGTGCTGTGAAATGAAGGCCATTGACTGGGGCAAGGAGATTCATGGTGCAGCCATCAAGCTAGGGTTTGAGAGAGACGTCTATGTGGGAAATACTCTTGTTCTTTTGTATACTGCTTGCGGAAATATCAGCAATGGATTGAGCAAATTCAATGAAATTGCTGAGAAGAATATTGTGTCCTGGAACACAATTATTGTTGGATGTGCGCAACATGGATATGGCAAGGGGGCACTGACACTCTTCAGCCAAATGGTAAAAGCAAGAGTTGATCCAGATGATATCACATTCACTGGGTTGCTCAATGCTTGTAGCCACTCTGGTATGTTACGAGAAGGAATATGCTTCTTTGAATATCTATGTCAATGTACAGCTATCGAGACAAAGCTTGAGCACTATGCATGCGTGGTGGATGTCCTTTGCCGAAATGGGAAGCTTGATGAAGCAGAGGAGTTAGTGAAAACCATGCCTATAGAATCAAATTTGTCGATATGGCTCACTTTGCTTAATGGC
Organism: Fraxinus americana; assembly: GCA_035079005.1. Classification (NCBI taxonomy): domain Eukaryota; kingdom Viridiplantae; phylum Streptophyta; class Magnoliopsida; order Lamiales; family Oleaceae; genus Fraxinus; species Fraxinus americana. The sequence goes on along the minus strand of CM068713.1, from coordinate 3,250,274 downwards.
TGCAGAATGCATTCAAACTTGGAAGTGGCTGAACGTGCTTGCAGAAACATCTTAGACATAGATCCACATTGCAGTGCAGCGTCTGTATTGTTGTCTAATATTTATGCATCTGCTGGTAGATGGGCCGATGTTTCGAGAATCAGAAGCAATATGAAAAAGAGTGACAGCATAAAACAACCAGGCTGCAGTTGGGTTACTGAAAAGTGAGCTTGGCATTCATTTATATCTGGGGATAAATCCTATCCTTGAGGTAAGAAAATATACGAAAGCTGGATTGACTGGGAAAAAAGTTAAAATGAACATGGTTATGCCCCCAATAAAAAATTTGAATTCTGTGATATGGAAGATTAAAGTGAGGCCTGCTTTATGTTTTCCTTTAATTAGTACTGTGGAGGGCAGTACGGTAACAGTAATGAAGAATCCCCAAGTGTGTGGAGATTGTCGATCTGCCATTTTGTTCACCTCTGGGGGAAACTGTACATATAGATTCTAGCCATTTATGTCACTTCAAGGATGGGATTTGCTTGTGTAATTATTATTAGCATGAATATTAAGGATTTTAATTCGGATGCTGGTTTTGGAAGGGATGAATAGTATTTGGGAGACTACTAGTGAAATTTGCAGACCCAAATTATAAACTTCCGGTAGCACAGGACCATTGACAGTCGGGTGGACCCGGATATAAGCACCTTGCCCCCCTGAACTGCTGGTTTTAAGGTCCAGCTTGAGGAACCTTTGTTCACAATTCAAAGTTATTGTTTCTTTGATTGGCTGAATGAAAGTGTCAAAAAGTGAGACTGAAACTACATCCAGTATGGAAGTGTCAAATCTTGTGCGGAAGTTTCTTCTTCTTCTCAGAGCATAATTCTACGCTGAAAGGATTATGTTAAATATACACAGGTGGTTGGTTTGAGTAACTGGAGATTCATCGACATGCATATCCACTGAAGTCTTATATGACGGTGGTCGGTGAATGAGAGAGAGGTCTAAAGCAAATGAAACTACGGCCCATGACTAAGATTGGTTAAGAATCATCGGCTGCAACTTACCATTGCATGACAGAGAGAACTCTTAAAAAACAAGGACGAAATACAATGGTTGGCATCTCCTATGCTCTTCTTCAATGTGGCTATAGAAAAAATGTTTCCATAACAAAGGCAACGCTTATGCCTTGGCTAATTCTGATCTCAAGTGGCTAACAGTAGGCTTGGCATGATTCTTTTCTCACCCGCTTCCAATTAGGACTCAAATTGACAGATCAGAGAGATCGTTTGATTGAAAAAAACCCCTATACTTGAAAAGGGGCAATGGAACCTTGTAAAGCATTTAAGCTGTGAAGAGACGGGCTTATTAGAAGTACAAGAATAAATGCTTGCACATTATCTTTCTCCATATTTTGTTCTGTCTCTTAACCTATCAGACGCTAATAATACTTTTCTTTGTTCAACTTATTTTACTTGAAATGCTTCGAGGTAGGACACCAAAAGGAAGAACGCTTTGTTACCAGAGTAACAGAGTTGACCCAGATGCCAGAATGTCTCGAATTGAGGAGGCCATAGAGAAACTCTATGCCAGCAACCAACTTGCAAATCTCTTGGACCAACTTAGTTTTTTTTGCAATGAAAGATTGGTAAAGTCAGTGCAGATATTTACTTATAAGCTATGGAATTTTGAAGAGTACATCCATCGATTGAGATACGAACTTGATTCACTTATGCAAACCATGAATGAGAAGTTGATAGAAATTATTGTCGAAAAGTACTTTTTAAGGGTCAAGATAACATACTATAAGGAAAGTTACACGGGTTGCAAGTGTAAAACTTCACACGTGTGAAATTGCTGATTAGTAGTAAATTCAATGTAGAACTTAATAAGGCTAAAGCTCATTCATCCTTCTGGCCATGCAGGCGTTCAATTGGAAAAGATGGGAGAAGTTCAACAGTGAGAAAGTTGCATCTTTGGCATATGCTTGAATTCAGGTAAAAATGGCACTTGTTGCCCACTTCCCGAATTCAAGTTTGATGAACAAAGACAAGCGCTGTAGGCCAATTCTGTTTAACTCAGAAGGCTCGGGATCAGGTATTGTAACATTTAGTACATTAGGAATTGCTAATATTAGAAATCTTGCACCATGCAATCTTGATTTGAATAATGCTTTTATGAATTAGAAATATTTTGATTCTTTCCCAAAATTTTACTTTATCCCAGTTTTCTTATTCACCAAAACTTGCTGTGCAGTGAATTCCGTATCATGACGGATTGGATTCCTTTCTGTTTCAAGTTATAAGGATACTGTAGCTGTTAACTAAGGATTGGCATGTTGTACAGATCATCCAGGAACATCCTCTGTCCAGTAGCTTGAACACACAAGTCAGCCAACCAAATGGATCGAGCCCTGAGAATTCCCTGGGAAGCATGAGAGAACCCAAACAGGAGCACGTTGTGCTACTAGCTGTCCCGTATATCTGATGTACAGATAATAGATTAGATGAACCAAACATATAGCGTATATATAGATTTTGCATCATTGTTTGGTATTTTGGTGGTTAGGAAGGTATGCAGTTTAATCTATGTTCAAAAGGAAAGGGAAAAAAAGGTGAAAGTCGCCAGCATTTTTGTGGCTACCTTCACAGGTGCACTAGATTTTTGTGTCTTTCTGGTATTTTTGCAGATTGGAAACTAAAATCTTTCCCTCTAACCAAATAGCACGAAATGTATTGGACGTGAATCCAAGGCAAAAATATCATTTTTCAGGGAGAATTGAATCCAACAAAAAAAGAGGAATTTATGCTTTATTGAACACACAAGAAAACTGAACCAAGTCTAGTACAGAATTTACACAAGAAAAACGAAAACAAGAGCAAGTTAGAACAAAAATGCAATAACTTTATGTGGTCTCCACACTGAATCCTACACCGTCCATGTACTTCTAGAAGGGATATATGTGCATAATTACACAGTACAAGTGTAAGACTTTGATAGTTAAATTCACCTTCAAAGAAAGGTGAGCATGATTGATTTCAAAATCACCAGAAACTGCAAGGATATTCAAGCCACCCAATTTTTTCTGCCGAAAGAACTGTTCCATTTGAAATTCAGGACAGGCAAGAAGTTATTCTTGAATAAGATTTAACTTCATTGTCCTGATTTCTGTCTTTGAAGGTCAAGGCCAACCAGGAAGTAAGATGTGTTTTGTTCTCTGATATAACAAATATTACCACTCATTTTATGGAGAAGTTTCCGAGAAAGGTTCAAAACAACTCCTTCATGTGTTCTCAATTGATCATCATTTGATCCCAGCATATCTTCAACGAGAGCAGAAGGAAGGCCTTGGCCAGGATGAGCCATCCTAAAGAAACAAGAGAATAAATTACACTTCTTAATACAATAACAATTATCTGCCATTATATAAATAATAATAGTGACAATGGTAAAGACAGTCATATAAGAAGTATACAGTCTGCAGTCCATAAAGAGTCAAGAACTACACCGGAAAAGACTCGGTATTGTGCAGGTCCACCCCGGTCTATCAAAACCTTTTTCCTATGCGTGATAGGCAGGCAATGTTTAGGCAGACAGCAAGCCTGTACTGTCGGGCCGACCCACAATACGGTCTGATTAGATTGGCTGAACTGTATCCAAAGCGTTCTCGAACATTTTTAAACCCATAGAAATAGGGTTGAGCAAAAAGTGTTTCCTATGCAAAGAGAAAATACAATTTATAGTTTCCCCGACACATTTTTACACTCCTAGAAAGACGTTATACGAGTATAACAAAAGTGCTTCCCATGAATAAAGAAGAATACAACTTATAGTATACCAACACATATTTACACCCCGGAAAGAGGTTGAGGGATCATAACATAAGGCTTCTTGGTAAGAGTAAATTCCATATTGAATAAAGAAGAGATAAATATACAGCTTATGAAGGCATAAACTACTCATCTTAAAAGGCTTGGGTTCAAAGGCTTGACCTTTTAAAATGGAACCCAAAGGCTTTATATAACCCTTGTTTGAACTCTATTATTTGAAAAAAAAAAATGATTTTGGAATAGTGTTTTTGGAAGAATGTATGGTTAAAAAGTAAGGAGAATTTTTGGGTTTATGTGTAATATTATTTTATTGAAGGAATGTGTGATTGATAAGAAAAGAGAGAGAAAGAAAAATGAATTCAAATTTAATGGGGGCCAAACATGAGCATAGTATCAAAGCCCATTAAAGTTAAACGAGCAAATCAATCAATTTAAAGCTCAAACGAGCAATTGAATTAAGTTAGGGGTAAATTCCACATTGAATAAAGATAAAACAAACATACAATATATAAGGCCCGTGTTACTCTTTTTAAAAATGTTGATCCTTTACGATGGAATTCTAAGTCTCTATACTTCTACACAAAGAGCAGAATACAACTAGAAGTTTCACTTACCCCTAAAGCATTTTTATAAATGTGGCATATGAAGTGCCACAAGAATATTTCCTTCAAATATCACGAGTTCAAATACAGTTCTCACTGAATTCAAGGTCACAACATGAGCTAAGAGACGTAAGCAACCATTCTCAGACTATGTTCTAAACCTTTGGTATCTTCAAATAACTATTTGAAACAATGGGACAAAATTTCATGAAACTCAATCAGTTTAAAATTAGTATGACATGTATCCAAATAAGAAGCAATTAACATGATAAACTTTTCCAAAAATGTTTTAATTTATAATATACATGTGCAATAACAGTCATAATGGAACATAGGTACACAAAATTACTTAAGCAATTGAGCTCAAAATTATGTACAAATACAATATGGCCAACATCTACAACAATTTATTTAGCTTTATAGTACCTGAACTGTAGATGAACAAATTCATTTCCATTTTGTATTAGCTTCAATCCAGGGCACGCCTTAATTTCCACCCAACCATCTGGAGAAGGTGCATATTGCACTATGCTATGAAAGAAATTGGCAAAAATGAGCTGAAGCTTCATCCGGTCCCCGTATAAGCAAAGAGACTTATTTTCATCAGAGATATCATGTACTAGTTGCAATTTTTTTTGCTTCAACAGAATCATAATTTGACAAACAATAGCATCTATGAGATCTCCCAAAATAAACTCTTCCATCTTTAGCTCCAATCTGCTGCTGGAATCAGGATAAGTATCAAATGCTAGAAAGCCTTTTAATGAAAATGAAAACACAGTAAGATCAAGCCAAAATGTCAAAATAGAGTAATGGCTCATTTTCGTGTGAATTTGCTCATTATTGTCATTAGACAAATTGACCATATATGTCATGAAAGTTAAGGGAAAAATTATTAACAATTTTATGAATTAACTAAAGATGATGGATTAATAAGATAATTAATTTCAGCAGCAAGAGAAAAAATGGCTGGGATGTAATCTACTTCTGTTTTGGAAGAATTCGTATAGTAATCATCAAATATAGCTTACCCATCTTCTAAATTATCAAATTGTACAACGTCGATTATAGAGAGTATCTGTCTCTCACAAGCGTCACTAGTCTCTAGAAATTGTTTCTGATTATTTGAAATAGCTGAAGCTTCTAGGAGTTGGTGGATGAAACGGATTCCATTCAACTATTCAAGGGATTTTTTATCCCTTGCCGAATGTAAGCCAATTCTTCAAGTTTTGAAACAGTTCCTTCTTCCTCTTGCTTATTTCCTAAGTACTGCTTTTGGTTAATCCCTAGAGTCTGCAAGAAGAAGAAACAACCAATTATATTGCCTCCCTCTTCTGTTATCTTGTTTGCAGTCAAGAGAACCTTCACAAAAATCCCTTTCTTATCAAAAAAACCAAAAGGAAGATTTTCAACATCATGGCCACTAATTGCTCGGTGCACAAGATTCATAAATTCAGCGAGTGAGTCTTGACATTTAAGCTGACAAAAATTTCCAAAAATTTCCCCAGGAAGCTTCTTTCCAAGAATCTCATGCCTCATCCAACCAGTAAGTTTTTCCATGGCTGCATTCCACTCAGTACAGTATGCATTCTCGTCAGAAGCAAATATCGGTGGAATTAGTGGATTTGGACTTTGTACGATAGCATTAAAATCTGCTTGCAGGTGGGTGAATTTATCCATCAAAATTTTCTCACGTGTAACATCTTGACCCACGAAGCACGCTCCAACAACACCACCTTTGCAGTCCGTGTTCTTGCATGCATTAACCAGAAGGTAAATGACAGAGTTTGGTACATGCATCCCAAACCTCAGGATCTTCAATTCAACATTTTTGTCCTCCTCACCTGAATTCAAAGTGCATTAACTGTATGCAGAAACAGTTTGCTACACGTATCTAAATTCTTTTCATATTTTTGAAGTCTTATCTTTTATTTATTTTTTTGCATATGCGATAAAATGTCTAAACAAATGAAGATTTGAAAACAAAACAAAGACTACCCTTAGACACACGAAGATTTACCCTTGTGTCATGTGAATTTACCTTCCATAGCTCTGTGTAGAACACTTTCGACAACTACACGTGAATCTTCGTGAATGATCTCATTAACTAGAGACTTCCCCATAGCGTCGGTAGCTTGTAATCCTGTTAGTTCAATCATTTTAGCATTCCACCCATTGATGAAACCGGATGAATTGACCCCAAAAATTGGAGCACTAGCAGTCTCTATCAATCGCACCATTTCAGCTGCCACAGAACTAAGTTCATCCAGCTTCGGGCTATCATAATCATTCGGTTGAGAATACATAACAGGTTTAGCTCCAGAGTCTTCAGACTCCTGAAAAGAATGTCTAATCATGAGCTGCAAAGAGCGAATAGCATTAATCTCTGAAGCCTCCCATGGCAAACTTCGGCTTTTGACTACCTCGAGAAAGACCTTGAATGAAGATCTGGGGTGCAGTTTGCTTCCATCATCCCTGTCTGCTTGGCAATGCTTCTCCCCTCCCCACCTGATTTCCCTTGCTGAGTGGGTCCTGAACCAAAACAAAAAATCAGATGGAGAGGGGCAAAGCAAACTACTACTTCTGATTCGAGCCATTGCCATGCCACAAACTGCATCACCCAGAAGATGAGCACTAGGATAGCCAGCACCGGCAAGACTATCTGTACTTAATCCGATCGAGTCCCCATGAGTATCTAGAAACCATTTTACAATATCCTTAAGTTGTACCTCAGTTGGAGTGACACCAAGCAACCAACATTTCCCACCATAATATAATGCAGCACCATCACACTTTACAAGATTAATGACACTAGGAGACCGAGTCACAATGCCCAATGGAATATCCCGTAGAAGCATATCACATAATAAGGTTTGTGTCCGGTGAATTTTCCTCTCTTCCTCCAGCGATGCCAATTGGAGCTCCATATAAATCTGCAGCCCAAATGCCTGCATTAGGAACTCGCATGCATGCCGAAGGGGGAAAGCGATATGGCGTGCTGAAGTGTGGTGGCATGCTACCAATCCCCATAGCCTCATTGAATCTCTATCATTGACAAGAACTGCCATCACCAATGAGGCAATAGACTGCATATTAGCCATGTACTGCATATGACATCCGTGGGTCGCTCGAAGAGTTGAATTAACCAAACAAAGAGGCTGCTTCAATTCTTCAGTTTGAATTATCTTAACAGGCTGGGAATGGCAATCGTAAATCATCCTAACTCGATTCTGCTTGAACAAGAATCGTGCGACTTGTGGTATATCTGTCGCTGGATAGTGCAACCCCAAATAGGGCTCTAAGTCCGACCTTCTAATTTCCGACACAATCTCACCATGATCATCATCGTGGAATCTGTAGACCATAACCCTATCGTACCCCGTTAGCTTCTGAACATCTTCTACCACCGCGTCACACAAAATCCCTATATCTCCCCCAGGGAGAGACTGCAGTCTAGAAATCGCCTTAACGGCTAGTTTTTGGGACTGCACTTCACCAGAATGCAACAATTCAGGATCACCAGAGTGAGCAGGCTCCAAATCAATCACAATTCCTACATCAATTTTATGAAGTATGGCATAAAATGGCTTGTGTGTAGCCCTAGATTGAACCCAAATTGGGTTCCACAACGAAATCTCCCTGGAAGCTGCTGCTTTCACCAGTGACGAACTTGAAGAAGTGGTGAAAAGGGTTCTTGCATCAATTCCAATCAGACCCATCAACTCTTTTGAATCAACCACAACAAGATCATTTAAATCCAACATATCAAAGCAATTCTCACTATAAGCTATGATTTCGAAAGTGGACTCTTCAAGTGCAAGCATACAGCCAAAGGATTGCACAAGGCCACCCCTTTGAATACTTGATAAATAAGCAGTAATTTGATCTTCGGTACTCAGGTCCTGTGGTGCATGAATAACTGATTTTGAGTAGTTAAAATATTTACCAGACTCGCCGGAGTTCTCAAACTCATCCATGAGCCTTGCATCAGTACGGAACTGCGCCGTAGCTTTCTCCGCGTTCATGCTGCTAGCAGCTGCTTCGGCCATGTTGTGCTAAGCTTTAAAAGATGCAAAATGTTAGTTTTAAGCTGTTTTTTCGCCAAAAAACGTAGGTTTTACGGTGGTTTTCTGTGGCGCTGTTTAATGATGGATATAACTGCTGTTTGCCTGTTTTTGTCTCTCGTACAGCAGCAGACTCCTTCACCACCTTGTGAGTTTTATATATCCCATATTTCTTACACGTAATGGTATAAGTATCTTATAATAATCTGGTACAGAAGAGGACTACGGTGTCTTTTGTTGCAAATTGGGGGGAGCCACGTTAGGCCCAGGGCACAGGCCCATCCTGAACTTCTAGGCTGAAAATTTTTTTTGGGCTCAATTTTTTTTTTTTAGTTAGAGGTCATGTCCCACCGTCCCAGCCCAAGAGAAAAAACCCAAAACTTTGCCCAATTCCAAAAATTTAAACCGCATTCACACTCCACACAATTACAAATTAATCACAACTCCATCCTCTCCTCTGCTCCGCTTCCACAGCACCCGCCTCGCCTGAGTCTCCCCGAGGTGTATAAAGAGAGTTTCAAATTCTTAGATCTGGAGGTATTCTGAAAGAATTTAATTTGATCTTAAAGCGCTTTTATTCCACGAAAATTACAGAAAATGAATTGATTTTTTGTCTCAGCTGCTTTGATTGTTATGTTTTGAGGTTTGAGGTTTGAATTTGTTTTCTAATATAGGATGAGAATGAAGTGAGTGCAGAGGAGGTTGCAACATCAACTGGTGATTTGGTGGATTGCATTGAGAGGTAAACATAAAATTTTCGATATAAATGTGATTCTTCTCTTCACGCCTCTTCAATTCCGTGGATTGCTTGAGAAGTTATTTAGGACCTGCTTGAGAAATTTGGGACATCCCTCATGGAGTGGTTTTGGGTAATTTTTTTATTTTTTCTTTGGACTGGGTAATTTTTTTTTTTTTTTATCAAATGGGCAAGTCCGGTGGAGTGGTTTCAGGGACAAAGTGTCATGAGGGAGCTCAATGTGGAAGAAAGGGACCCATGTGCAAAGAAGAACGTCTATGATTTGTGTGTATTGTGATATTTTTAGTGAATTGTTGAAATCGTTCAGCAGATTCTCTCTTCTCCTTCTTCTTATTTTACATCATTTAATCCCTCTCCCATTCTATTTTTCTTCCTTTATTTGGTTACAATTCCTGGTGGAAATCACCATCTTCTGAGCTGCAGTTACGGTGAGGATCGAGCTGAAGTCCAACCGTGACACAAAGCTAAGCTTCAAGAGGATTTGTTGAGTATTTTGTTGGATTTAATCAAATTTTATATTCATCAATTCGCAGAAATGGCTTGTATGAAATTAGGATCCAAAACTGATGCATTTCAGAGGAAGGGGCAGGCCTGGTGCGTTTCTTAATTTTTCTACTTCAGTTTTCTACTTGGATGTTAACTTTTTGTTAATTTGGGAATTGTTGAAAATTGAAATCTTATGATGAGATTTTTTAAAGAAAAATTGACTTGGACAAAAAATCGACGTTCAATATCGTTAAATCGTGCCCATCCTGAATTACTTTCCTGGCTCCGCCCCTGGTTGCAATTAAACCATTTCATCAGAAAAAATTTGACAGATATCCTTTCACGTTGTGATGGAATCAAGCGGGACTCATGTGAATTAAAAAAGAAAAAAAATCCCTCCCCCCATTGTCAGCCCAGCATCATTCCTTTTGTTGTCGCGCGACTCGTACTAGGAGACATAGGATGACTGCGGGCCCCGCAGCGATTTATTTTTTGAGTATTTGGCACCAACGGTCCCTATTCTATAGTCTTTGGTCGGCTTTAGTGTTAACTTTTTTTTCTTAGCATGGACATCCTCAACTTATGGTTTACGTGCATAAATTCGTCCATTTGAATGTTAAGCCCCTAAATGGTTCAGCCACGAAAGTGAATTAAAATCTAAATCAAGTTAACAATTAATTTTAATAATATATTTCTTAGATCACACAATTTTTAATCACACATTTCATTAATTTTTATCAAAATATAATAAAAATTTTATTTTTATCTTAATCAAACAAGGGCTAAATGATTGGCATACCGTGAATTTCATTAGCCGAATGGCAATTAGTTTATTCACGACTACATATGAAATGTTCAAATTAAAAAAGTAAAAATAAAAGTTGAAGTAATCAAATTATGCCCCTATTTGGTTTGTATTAAAATACAAATAAAATCTCAAATCAAACTCAATAATTAATTTTAATCGTATATTTTATGGGATTCATAAATTTTTAACCATATATTTTTATCAATTTTTATATTAAGAAAAATGATTTATTCTACACGAAACAGGGGCTAAAACAAATTCAATCATATTTTTTCTAGTAAATAAGTAACAAAATAATTATTAAAACGTAAATACATATTTAAATGTACAGAAAGCATATTTTTTTTGGAGAGATGCTTGATATATACTCTTGGGTGTACATCATACATTACACTCCTTTCACAATTGCGGGGGCCCGCAATTTAAAAAATCACGGACCCCATACTCCATTGTGAGATGAGTGTAAGTCTTAGGCCCTGTTCGGGAGTGATTAAAATCCAATTAAAATTGAAAATATGGTCGTTATTGGGTCTCACCCGTCTAATAAAAGTCAACAATAACGGCTATATTTTCAATTTTAATCCGATTTTAATCCCTCCCATACAAGGCCTTAATGTACACAGGAGTGTACATTAAGACTTATTCATTTTTTTGACAAGCTACAACTCGAGAAGCGTGTGAGCTACGCTTCACCCTGGAGCAATTTTTCATGTGACTATTCGGACTCGTTTGATGTTAGCTTTTGAGGAGTTTTTGGGAAAAGTTTCTTTAATTTTTGTTTTAAAATTAATTTTTAAAAATACTTCATATTTCAAAAGTTCTTTTAATGGAAGTCGTATTAAACCAACTTTCTTTAAAAACTCTTCTAATTAATAAAAACAATTTTATAAAATTAGCCAATTGGACTCAAAACTGCTTTTGAATCTCAAAAGTTTTTTTTTAACTTTTCAAAAGATATGCCAAATGGACCCTTCCTTTTCCGTGTTCACGTTTCTCCCTCGTTTGGGCTCCATTATTTCTATAATATATATTTTTTTAAATTCATTTTCAACAACACATTTTTCCATAAACCCGTTTGGGCACCATTAAATTATAAATTGTTTTTATCTTTTTATCTCGATCACACATTCTCCAATAAAATAATATTACACGTAAACCCAAAAACTTTTCTTTCTTTTTTAACTATATATTCTCAAAAAAAATAGGGAAAATTTCATAATTAAGAGGTTTAATTTTATCAATTTCAAATTTAAGAAATTAAATTTCAAATTTGAAATCTCAGATTTTTTAAGGTTTAAAATTTCAAATCTCATATTTTTTTAAATTTTATTTATAAATTAATTAATTAAACACATATTTTATTAATTACATATATTAAGATCACAATTTCATATAATTTGGTCACAAATTCCATAGAATTGATCGCAAATTATTTTATGATCACAATTCAAAAAATTTATAGGTCACAATTTTTTCATCAGTCACAAATAAAAAATTAAAACGTCACAGATCATAAATTTTATAAGTCACAAATTATTTTACGATCACAATTCCAAAATTTTGTAGGTCGCAATTTATTTATCGGTTACAAATCAAAAATTGAAACGTCACAAATTATTTTATGGTTACAAATCAAAAATTTTATAGGTCAAAAATTATTTTACGGTCACAATTCCAAAATTTTATAGGTCACAATTTATTCATCGGTTACAAATCAAAAATTGAAACGTCACAAATTATATTATGGTTACAAATCAAAAATTTTATAGGTCACAATTCCAAAATTTTATAGGTTACAATTTATTCATTGGTTACAAATCAAAATTTGAAATGTCACAAATTATTTTACGGTCACAAATCAGAAATTTTATAGGTCACAACTTATTTCGAGATCACAAATTAAAAATTTTATACGTCACAATTTAATTCATTGGTCACGGATTAAAAAGTTATAGATCACATTTCATCGATAGGTCACATATTTCCAAATTTCTTGGTCACAAATTATTGAAATTTAAGGTCACTGGTTAATAATGAGTCACAATGAACCAAATGTCGGTCATATACACCAAACACCCCACCCCACCCCACCCCCATCCCGATCCTCCACCAATATTGGGGAGGAGGGAGAAAAGAGGAGAGGAAGAGCGGCGGAAACACCGCCGCACGGCTTGGCCCCCGAAGCAAGCTGTGATGGCGAAGATGTTGTCCGGCTGCTTCGTGCGACTTCACTCCCACAACTTCGCATGGCTACACTCTGGCTCCCTCATGTGGCTTCGCGGTGAAGAGAGGGTGAGATGTGATAATAGATAGAGAGCAGTGGTTGTGGTGTCGGCGGGGTGGTGGGGCGAGGATAGATAGAGAGGGGAGAGAATGAAATAATTAGGTTTTGAAATTGAGTATGATTGATTTAACAAAACATCTGAGATTTGAAATAGTAAATTAGACATCTGATTTATGAAATGTGATCTCTAAATGTTTGAGTTCCTATAATTTCCTCAAAAAATTATTATTCCTCTTATTAGTGGAATGATGGGCCAAACGGGTGTGTAAATCCAATTTTATTTTTTCTTATTTTTTCACTCTATTCTCCAAAAAATTACTATTCTAAAATTAAAATACATTTTTTTTTCCAAAAAAAAAACACATTAATGGAGCCCAAACAGGTTCCTTGCGGTCCCACTTTCCACAACACTTAATCCCAGCCGGACACTTGTCCTCCAAAAACTGCAACATGTGTTGGGCTCAGATCGTCTACATTCAATCCCCTCGACTCCATTATAAACTTGTATATATGTGACAAATAAGCCTATGTACAACCGCCAAGGCTTGAACTTTACAAGGCAAACCGGAGAGGAGTTGCCCACCAAACTGTCTACAAATACACACACAGAGACCGAAAAGCTCGTTGGAGAGAGCGAGCTCGAAAGAGAGGACTTTTCCCACAGGTATAGAGATAAACTGATTGTATTTATAACTCGCATCATAATCCTCATAGTATATTCGTCTACTGATAATTGTTCTTATAATTAGATGCCTATTTACGTAGATAATAAATTGTATGAGTCTATAAAGTAGATATGATAAATGTATATATGTGCACGTTTAGTCGATAAGAGAGCTTCTTTTGCATCTGGTTGAGTTCAGGTATGTTGTTTTAGTTCTTGGGGTTTTTTTAAATGTGTGTTAAGGGCACTGAATGTAAATTGTGTAACGTTTATATATAATTATTAATGTTCTGTAAGTTAATCATGAACTGTTGTACGATTAACTGAAGTGCTTGATTGGAGTTGACATCGATCTCGTTGGGGTTACTTGAATTATGTAGGATTTTTAGGAAGAAAGCTGGTGATATTATGATTTGGATTCAATTTTAAGTGTGCTTTGGTAGAGTCTATCGTGTCTCGTCTTGATTTTATATATATATTTGTTTTAATCGTTAATTTTAAGATGTAAGTGTTATATAGATGTAACATTTACGCAACAAATACAAGATGTTGTATGTATATCCAGTGATTTCTTACTCAAGAAGTTTTTTAGTTCTGTTAAATTTTCCTTTTTTTGGAAGGTTTGGATGGCCTTCTGTATGCTTGCCCACTTGGTTGATGATTGTTTAAGGAAGGATCAAGGATTTAGTGTTTAGCGTAAAGATTACATTTTGATGATGTTCTGTTGTGCCAAGGAAAACTAATTTGGTTCAAGATGGCGACTTGAGGCCACAATTCATAAATAAATTATAAGAACAGGGGAATATCTGCTTGCATCATCTTTTCAAATGATTGGAAAAGATGCTGCTCTTTGTGGTGTCACCTAAATTTTGATTCCCTTGTTTTTTATTGGGTTCGATTGCCATCTCTCTAGTGAGTTGAGGAAAAAGACATATTATTGAATAAGATAGTCTAACATACCGAGTACCAAACAACTTAGCTCCTGTTTGAGCCCCATTTTTTTGTCGGAATTGTGTTTTGGAATTGGGATTTTTTGAGGATGTGTCATTAAAAAATAGGGAAAAATTCTGGGTTTATGTGTAAAATTATTTTATGAGAAAATTTGTGGTTGAAAATGAATTTTAGAAAAAATGGGGCAAAAATAGAGGCTTAGATTACTTTAGCATGAGATAAATTTTTGTTTTTGTAGCCTGTGTTCTCCTTTTAACACGTCTAAATATTTACTTGACATATTTAAGTACTAGGTGAATAAAAGATAGGAGATCCACCACGGAAGGAGCCTTTTTTTGTAAAGTGTTTGTTTTCTGGACTTTGCTAGGAAATCCAAGCAAATTTTGGTATCATGAATAAATGAGTGTCATATCCTGGAGATGAGCATATACGTAGTGGTTCTTCTTGGATGAAATTAGTGGCGGAGCCAGGATTTTCATATTGGGGGTGGGGGGCAAAAAAATGTTGTAGGGGCAAAAATATATACGTACTATGTATATATTAAAAAAATTCTGTATCAAAACCATAGAAATCAAGAAAAAATTAAAAATGTTGCAGGGACAGTTGCCACCGCCTTCCCCCTATGTGGCTCCATCACTGGAAATTACTAGTATGTATGAAGTTCCTGTGGAAGAGAAGAGGGAAAAGGAATGGAGCAATTAGAATTTCTATATGAAATCTATTAAGCAATTACACAGCCAATTTCATTTAACCTGGTCACTTTTTCAAATTTGGAAAACTTGATTTCAATAAATTTTCTTTCTATTTAAAGTTTTTGTGTAATAGCTAATTCTACCTTTTTTAACACACAAGTTCAGAATCTGAAAAGGATAATCAGATTTAATGCTGGCTAATGATTTCTAATATAATTTTCTGGAACTATTACTATGATTAGCTTTGAAGCTGTACTTATAAAACCTACATTACAGTTTATTTTCTGTGTTAATGATTTCATTTTAATTTGTATTTTCATCTAGTTGCTGAATTTCTTTTTGTTTTACTACTTTTTTCTGGTTAAAATGTTTTTGGTGTAGTCTCCTGTGGTTGATCTGGTACTTTGAAGAGGTTTGTTCCCTGCTAATGTTCTCGAAGCTATACTGTGAGACATCACAAGCACAGATCAAATGCCATCACTAAAAATGAAAACCAATTCAGCCACAGGGTGTTTAAGAGAAAGAAATGGTCTCCGCGTATGCCGAAAGTCGAGCATGATATCTAAGAGTCCTCTCTCTCAAGCCAGAGTTTCTCAAAATTCAGAAGAAGTTGCAACTGTGATAAATAATGATCAGGCTGGTAAGTGATGTAGTTCCAGTATGGCAATATCTCATTTCCCACATTTTATTTATTTTTCTCATTTTGGTTTGGATGGGGCTAAAAATCTGAGAGAATCTTTTTAAAATTTTCTCTATAGTTTGTATAAAACAGTAAAACTTCTCCTACCAATTCTAAACAGTTTATCTTATTATTCAATATAACAGATAACTAATACATCCTATGGCACACTACTTATAGCAGAAAACTGTAACATGCTCAATCTTTTACAAGGAAAATTTATGAAAATCTGTCCAAATATTTATACGAGGAAAAGCAGTAAAGAGTTACAGGAGATGCATTCTTAGATTTACATGCTGGTGATGATTTTGCATAATTTAGCTTTCGTAGCTTGTTTTAAATGAAAGGGAATATTAAATTTTGCTTCTCCTATTGGTACTTGGTTAGTTTTGATTCATTTTTAGGCGTTGGTCAACCGCAAAGTGGTGTTTTAGTGGTAATTGAGCCCTTGACAGTAAACTTCTGCTTCAATAAAACACAGCGTCTGGAAGTTTGTATGCAGACGTTCTATTTTGTTCAGAAGATCATCAACTTAAAGATGCTGTATTGGTGTACAATGAATCTTCTTAAGACAGGAATGTGTAGAAAAAGGTTCTTTACATCTCCATTCTTTGTGCATATGGAATAACCGTGACATCGAAAGATGGCTACTGTACTATGCTTGGGATAACTTCTTTCGCAATTTAGAGTTTCTTGGTGTCTCTCTTTTATGCGTTCGGTATTCTGTAAAAACATTCACTACATAACAACATTGATATGCACTATGAGCTTTGAGGACCTAAAGAATTTGGAGCTGACCATAGTTCTGAAGCTGTTTATTTCTCTGCAGGTAGTGACCATCTCACACTCTTGGATATGGAAGACAGCGATGATAGCAGCAGCAGCAAGTCTTCTGAGCATCAAGATTTCAATTTATCGGATTTCTACATCTCTGACATGATTTTTTCTGGATTGCCTATTGATAGAAATTTGACTTATGATAATAACGTTGATTCGATATTCTTACCTGATTACAAATGTGAAGAGTCAAATGTATTTTGTGATTTGGCTGAGGACTACATGGTATTGCCTCTTCTCGAGAATACTTTGGAAGCTAGGTATGACAATGATGGCAAATCATCAGGAGAAACCATTGGTGATGTCAAGGATTCAAGCTTATATTTGGCAATTCATCAACTGAGATCCTCCAACCGAGATACTGACATTAATATCTACCCCAACTACGACCCGGAAGATTGCTTTGATCCACAGGTTTATATCAGAAATCTCCCTGACCAGCTGGATGCAACATCAACATTGCCGAACACCAATGTTCCCAAAGAAAAGCAAAAAGCTAAACAGATCACATTAGTTCTCGACTTGGATGGTAAGTACATAATGCCCCAGGTATTGTTGGCAATTTTTGTCCTATATAACTATTCCACTACGTCCTATTTAAAGATTTCATGATAAAGTATTAATTGGGTCATTTGATATTACTTTTTAGATAGTTATCCTGATTTGTTCTCCTAGGAAAGGACATAGTATTATGGTAATTCAATGGGAGGTTAGGTAATTTTGTGCAGCTTCCATGAGGTGGTTTTTCTTGTTTGGACATAAACTAAGATAATTGACCTGAAAAGGTATACAGCTCCTCAGCATGAAGCGTGCCCCTGACATCTCACAGCTGCTTCTTTTTTTGGGGAAATATTCATGTTTCTAAGCTTTGTGTTGGTGTTTTGAACTTATTTCATATACTAATAGGTGTTTGACCTACTATTAAGACTTAAGAGCATCGTTCAATGAGTTCTCTAACAGTATAAATTTGCTTTTATGTCTACAGAAACACTTGTGCATTCTACCCTCGAATTCTGTAGTGATGCAGACTTCACATTTCCTGTTTTCTTTAACATGAAAGAGCATATTGTGTATGTGAAGCATAGGCCTCACCTCCGGATGTTCTTGGAAAGAGTTGCTGAGATGTTTGAAATGGTGGTGTTCACTGCTAGTCAAAGCATCTATGCGAAACAACTTCTAGACATTCTGGATCCAGACGGAAAGCTTATTTCAAAACGAGCATATCGTGAATCTTGCATATTTGCAGAAGGAAGTTACATGAAAGACTTGACAGTTTTGGGTGTTGATCTTGCAAAGGTTGCCATTATTGATAATTCTCCACAGGTAGAAAATTTGTCTTATTGCCTTCGATTTACAAGTTACATCTTTCGTGTTATAGATCAACACTATTAGTCGTAAGATGAAGAATATTGAGTCAACTTATCCCTCTTGTCAAAAGAGGTTGCTAAATGTGATTGTGGTGTGTTATAAAATGTGTGTTCGAAATATTTTGTGATAAAACCACCTCTAACTAAGCTGGAGCATTATTTTCTGTGATAAATGATAATGGGAGGTGTGGATGGAGGGAGACTTCAGGCAGAGTCCTATGAAAATTTAAGATTATTACCTCCCCGTTGGCTAAGAAAACAGATTTGTAAGTGCTACTTGCTTCATCTAAATCAGATTCAAAGGCCGTGCTTCCAGTTGTACGTGCATCGTAGAAAACCTAGTTTAATTAATAGTAGACGGCTAAAAAATATTTCCTGCCTGCAACTCAAACCATATTCCTTGATATTGAAAGTTAATATCTTTGGTTGTTTTCAGGTTTTCAGTTTGCAAGTGAATAATGGCATTCCCCTTAAGAGTTGGTTTGAAGACCCAGCGGACACTGCACTTATTTCACTACTTCCATTCTTGGAGACTTTGGTTGATGCTAATGATGTTCGGCCCATAATTGCTAGGAAATTCGGTAACAAGGAATAAGAGCTCCTTGTCTCTCAGTTGTAATTCTTGAATTGCTCCTTTTGTCTCCATGTTATTTAAAGCAAAACCCTAGCTGATTTTAGATTCTCGTTGTTTATACCTCCTTGAGCCTTGATATAATTGTCTATACAATAAAATGGTGTCACCTTGTTCAGTCAGCTTTATTGCTAGTTTCTTGTCGTTATTAAGTATTTCTGATTGTTAGTTGTTTAGGCTAATTTGTTGCAGCAGGTAGTGACCAAAAGGTTATTTCGGTTTGAATTGTACAGCCATAGATGTTCGAGTGTTTCTTCTATTTTTTATTTTTGTGAAATAAATTGTGATAATATTTGTGTTTATTTCAATCCCCGTAGCATGCAACGTATCTTCAACTTTTCACTACTAATACATGTAATATTTGTGAGCTTTCATGACTCTATAAACATACCTTAGAACAAACAAGGTTGGAATTAAGCATTCATTGCAGCTGTGGAGCTATTGTAATATTTTTAAGGGCATTATTCAGTTAGTTACATATACTATGAAGTGGTGAGTGTTTGCGTTGATACTTAAATCAGTAACCATTATAAGCTGAGATTTGGAAACCAATCCGGTTAATATAACCTTATAAATTACCAATGGAAGAATCATGTTAGAATAAGTTTGTTGATAATTGAGTGCAGAAAATTTGGTGTCACCATGTATGTTATGTTGAGCCAAAGTTTCATGATACTTGTTGCCAAGCATAAAATATACTGAAATTGTTTTGTGTAATACCCAACATAGTGTCCTTTTCAGTTCGCCCCTACCAAAATATTAGACAGAAAATACCCTTTTGTGGTTTAGGAAAAACACAGAACAAAATGCGTCAGAAGAAAATCCGACACTTGTATCATCAATGTCAACTAGTTAAAAACAGGTCTGTCGAAAATGCAAAACTTTAGCTTGAAGTAAATCTTTACAAGACTTATTAGAATGCAATATAGCTCCACTCATTTGTAAACTAAATTAAATATTCCATGCTCCATAAACATCCTTTCTACTTCTAATGAGGCTGAATGCTATCCTTGGTTTATATAGTATTTAGTGTTTCTCCTAATGTTGATGATTTATTGCCCTTGTATTTCAGTTATGGAATTTACAGTTCTACTTCTCTATGGTGATATACTGATGCATAACTTTTCAATGATATTTTGATTTTCACATGATTGGAGGATCTAGTCACTCATTACAACTTCTATTATGATGGTTTGTTGTTTTGTCAATATTCCTGCAGGCTGCAGCTATATCAATTGTTCCTATCATTTTGATAACCATTATGTACACAAGAAATATGTTGTACTAGCTAAAATAGCATCTTATTGACAAATTGTGCCCGTGGACTTATAAATCTTAGATCAAATGAAGAAGATATGATCTTTAGTTGGAAGGTTAGAGAACGTTTGAGAAGTGTTTATAAATGGTTTAAATTATGAATTGATAGAAATGAGTGGTGAATCCTTCGAAATGTGTGGATAAAAATTGGATTGGGTGTTTATAAACATGGACCAAACGTAGGCTTACTATTATAGAAGATTCTCTTAGATATGCAAGGAACTTTTGTTTTGTTCCTTTTTCTTTTTTGTGGGATTTTCAAGAATAAGCACGGGGAAAATTATGGAGGTGTCACGTTAATTAGGAAACTAATTTTCATTTTGTATTCTAGTTGGCTGCTGCAAGATAAGGTATGATACTGATCAATGTTTTTGGCATCTTGTGGTATGTAAGGAATGTAGATTACATGCAATCATCTAGATGTTACGCCGAAAATAAGCAATACATGAAATGCAATTGGAAGGAGTTGGAAAATCTCTCCTGTAGACCTTAGGCCATTCAGAATTTTTTTTGAGTGGCTTAGAACTTCTCTCTTATTATGGAGAGAAGAGTATTATGTCCTGGAATGTAAAATGAGGAAGAAAGGCTTGTGAAAGGGTTTCGGTGGCAAACCTACATCTCATGAAAGCAAGGTCTTGTATTTTCTTTGTACTTCAGTTCATGGGATTAGGTTTTTTATCTGTGAAACAGAAGTTGTTACAGTTCTTCAACTTACAGTTTTATAGACATATATTTGACTATTTAAAGCATCAGAGAGCTGTTTAGTAATGTCGTCGATCAAGTAAGCTATTGCTATCTTTCTTTTAATTTCCAGGATGGTGACGGTTGAGATTGTGATCCAAGCTACTGGATTCAAAGCTAAATCTGGTGGAAAATGATGCTTGTTATTTTGGGGACATTCTTTTGGTACCTTGCGGATCAAGAGTTGGTTCAGTGGAAACCTTGTGATTTTGCGTAGGGAATTTTTATACTTGTAGGTAATAGGCTCAGGTTACAACTGCATGATTATGAAAAGGATTAGACTTATAAGATTCAGGAAGAGAAGGTTATGCTACTGTCATTGAAATTCTCTGCTCATGACAATCTTTATGCTCCTTTATCTGCAGGTCGTATGAAGATACATAGTGTTTTGGCTGCCATCGGGAACGATATTTGGTTTAAATTTCTTGTTTATTTTCTCTAAATTTAGTGAAGTAGCCAAGTCTTGCGATTTCCTTAACATTTGTAATCTTAAAAGTGGATAGGACGATTCCGAGCTCTGTAATTTCATTTGAAGCTGCAAAAAATGTTGTCATCTATATCTTTTTTATCAAAGTTCTGATTGTGTATAATATTGCAACATTTCTATCTTTAAATTATTCAGCTATTACTCACCCCAAATTCTATCATTCACGTCTTTGTAAAGCTTTGAACACAATAAATTACTTTAATCAGCCCACAGTTGACTATTTGGGTGGGACATTTTGCAAAATGACCTATGAATAGTGGCTTTTTAAGTTTTTTGTTAAAAAGTCAGTTTTACCCTTAGTGATATGGGTCATTTATTGCAGATCAAGTCCTCAATCCTTATAATTTTTTCGAAATTAGTTTTATTCTTGTTTTTATTCATCGTCACTAGACGTTTCTTCTAAATCTGATTTTTCTTCAAATATTTCTTCATTTACTTCTATTTCTTCAATATCAACTTCTTCACATTCATCTCTAATTTGTTCAAAGTCCGTAATTAATATTCTAACTTTCTTTTTTGGGCATTCAGTGCTAATATGACCTTCTTCATTGCAATTCCAACATTTACATCGTTTTTTATCTAATGGTTTTTTATTATAAGGTTTATATTTTCTTCTAAAATATTTTCTTTTTGGTTTAAAATATTTCTTTTTAAATTTATTATATTTTTTATATTTCTTGGGTTTTATTTTTATTTTTCTTTTATAATCATAACATCCCTAATTTCCTGGTACTTCGGTATCTCTACAACAAATTCTATCTTGTATAAATCCTGATTGTTTATAAATCATTTGATTACTACACATAGTACTTATTTCGTCTTTTATAGTTCTTATAATAAATCCTAATGTATATCCTTCTTCATTTCTTCCTAATTGTTTTTCTTTAATCTTATTTTGAAAATAACTATTCCATGGTGGTGGTAATTTTCTAATAAAAACTTCCTTATAATAATTATTATCAGCTCCACTTCCAAACATCATATAATAATATTTACTATATTCGCAACAATATTCATTGAGATAACACATATTACAAATTTGTAAATGTTCCATTCTATTTTTAGCATCTTCTATTTCTTCTAATCTAGCCCAATCTTCTCCAGCAAATTCTCTATAAATTCTTGTAGCAACTCTATTTATTCCTTCTATTATACTAATTCCAAATCCTGCTTCAATACTATCTTTCCAAATACCTTTTGTTGTTTCTTCTAATCCTCTATACCAATTAAATACATTTCCTTTAAATGTTGCTAATAAATATTCAGTTCTATTTTTATTATCTCAGACATCGCGATTATAATTAAAGTGTGCTATCATATTGGTACTCCATTCACTTATAGCTCTTCTAACATCTAATTCACAATCTAAATTTAAATATGATCCTGCAATTTTCATTGGGTTTGATTCTCTTAAAATTGGTTTAAATTGATCTCTATACATTCTTTCTTTGGTAGTTCTAAAATCTACTTTTGTATTAACATATCTTCTAGGATCTATTTCTGCTTCATATCTAGCTGTGCTAGTTTCTCCATATTCTTCTTGTTTAACCGCTCGTGGTCCTCCTGTTTTTCCAACCATATGATTTTTAGTTATTTCTTCACAAATTTTTAAGTCTTCTAAGTCAAATATTAAATTTTCCATTTCTTCGTTCATTGTTCTTCTATAATTAATTTTCCTTCTTCTTTTTCTATAAGATTTTCTTCTTGCTTTCTAAGATCAATCAATAATTTTTCTATATCTTCTTTTAATCCTCCATTAAGTTGTATTAATTCTTCATATTTTTCAATTTTCTTTCTAACTTCTTTAAGTTCTTTAGTATAATCTGGTTTAAATGGTTTTTCTTTATTTAGATTTTCTATTATTCTATTTAAAAGATTTTCTATTCTTAAAAAGTTGTTTTGTAGTCTTTCTTTCTCTTCTTCGTAGACTATTTCAATTCTAGTTATTTTTTCATCAATTGTTTTTATATTTTTCTCAATTAAATTAATTTTATCATTCATACTCATATTTTAGGTTTTTTATAAGATGGTTTTTCAATTTCAAATCCTAATTTATTTAATAAAATATCAAGTTTATAATTAATAATGTCTACTTTTTCTTCTAAAGTTGCTATTTTATTAATACTATTTTTCTGCAATTTTTGATATTCGATTTTGAATTTCTTCAAGTTTAGCTTCATCAAGTATTTCTAAATTATTAATTTGTTCTTTTATTTTATTAAATTGTTTAGACATATTTTTGCTTAAAACTTCTAACCTTTCTTTAGCTATTTCATCTTTTGGATCTATATTATTTATTTCGTCTATAGCTTCTACGTCTTTAGATTTTAATTGTCCTAATTGTTGCCATAAAAATGCATTAGTCCAATTTGTAGTCATATTTAACCATTCATCTGTATTTCCCCATGAGCTTAAAGGTTGAAACAGAGTTGTATTCCATTTTTTAGTTTGATAGCTTCCTATTGGTAATCTAATATTTTCTATTTCTTGTTTATCAAATCTTATTTTTGTTGGTAAACTCATATTAGTCCGGTATATTTAAGGAATTAATTATTATATTATTTATCATTTGTCTTATTTCTCTTCTAAATTGTTCTTCTCTTCTTAATTCTCTTGTAATTTCATTTCTTAATAATTCCCTTTTAATTTTATTCCAATTAGAAATTTCCCTTTCTATTTCTCTACGATTATTGTCGGTTATTATCTGTTCTTCGAAAATTTTTATTTTATTATAATAAATTTTTTTATTTATTCCATTAATATTTTTATTATATATCTTAAAAACTAAGATCAAAATCATATAATTCATAAACTTCATTATAACTTACATGCTCTGTAGTTTCAAAATTTCTTTCACTATTTTCACTATCTAACCAGAAAAATATAATCATTTTTATTATTTCTTTAGGCAATTTTTCTTTTAATCCAAATGATACAATTGTAAGGCATTTTTCATAATATCTACTATCTCTTTTTATGAAATTTATTCCTCTAGTATAACTATCATAAGTTTCCGGAATTTCTATCATGTGACTATAATCAATACTATTAGTATATCTAAAAGGTACAGATCTATAATAAAACTCGTAACTTTCCATGATAAAAGTTCTTCAAAGTAAACAATCTCATAAAAATTCTTATATAATAATTTTCATGCAACTTTTCATACAATAAATTTTCTTGTAGCTTAAAATAAGGGCCTTACCACGCTTCGCCAAATAGCAAGAATGTTATATGTTCCCGGTCACCTTCGTCACAAGAGTTGGCCGAAGTCCGACAAAGATCACAAAGAAAATGGACACAAAGGCACTCAAAACTCTCAAACAGACTCACCGTGTAGAACAACACTCAAAGCGTAATAAAAGATTTATTTCAAACTCAAAAATTTTATTGATCTGAAGATAGCTTGAAAGCTATTATACAAAGATTTTTACAGAGATTGATACTCCGAAGAGTGGTTTCTACTCTCTAAAGAGAATGATTACAAAGATCATTGTTGAGGGTTTTAGATGGTAGTTCGGATGAGATTTCGGATGGCTAATTTTCGATGATCCTTTCTAATGAGAAGGGTCTCAATTTATAGAAAGGCTCGCACTTCACCGAGAAGCTTCGGCCAATCGATTTTTACAACACAAAAGTAAGAAGTACAATAATTTCAAATGTGGTTGAAAATATTAAAAGTGGTTGTTGGTTGTCTTTATTCGATGTCGGCAATTTCTTTTGATTCCACTTGACAAATTTGTCTTCTTATCTTCAAAGTCCACATGGTCTTTGTCGATCACGTTTTTCTTGATCGTCCTTTACTTGTGGACGTGTCCCATAAGTCGGCAGGTTTCTTTAATGCATTCTTCACTTCCGTAAAATTGATCGTTCATAATTCCACGATTTTTCTTCAAGAATTTTTGATTCTTTATCTCCTCTCTGAGATAAGGATCCAATTATTACTCATACCATAGACCATGTATCTTTCTCCATAAAAGAACCGCATTGTTGAGCGGTGATTTTATTCCGAGAGCTCTTCTGTAAATCATCCATTTTCTATTAATAGTGGGCAATTCTTTAAAAATCTGAATCTCCTTGAGTGGATTTCCATTATTTTTCCGAATTGTGATGAGACGATGTTCTCCATACCACTCTGGTTCTTTATATTCAGGACTAATCGTATAAAATCTCAGTTCAATCGGTTGTTTATCGCTGAATTTTTTAACACAATTAACAAATTCTTTGTCAAACTGTTCAATTTCTTTTAGATCTATCCCTGGGAAGAGTCGATCTAAAAATCCAAATGCTGCCAATTTTCGAACAATATTAGGATCTGCTCCTTGAACCGCACCGATCCTTGGATAAATCGCCGTTGGAAGGGTCAAATATAGAGAACTTCCTTCTCTCGAAATTATATACCCATTCTGAGAATTCATAATACTCCTTTTCCAGTGGATGTAGATTAGCTCAGATATGATGAGGAGCAATGATTCCCTTCGGTGATTTAAGGTCACCAATTGGTGATTTTTTATCTTCTTGGAATTCACCGATAATGAGGTCGTTCCAATGGCCCTTTTGATAAGGATGTTTGAGTACTAGACTCACGGCTCCTTTTCCACTTGTAAATTTTTCCAACAATTTGTCCATACCGACGGGTAGTTGTTGTGGACCCTTTTTATGACTTTTTCCTCTTGCGAGGTAAGAGAGTCATTTCTCTTAAATTTTGATTCTCCACTCGATGTGGATGTATTAATCTCCCGAAATGGGATATGACTAGCCTTTCCCGTATTCACCTTTTAAAGGAGGATACTCCTGGCTACAATTTGCAAAAAGTCTAAACATTCGACAATTTTTCAACTATTTTTTCTTTGTTATCATTCAATTTTTCAATCTTTTTCCCACTTTCAACAACTTTGCTTGATAAATCACACAAAGTTTGTCGAATATCAAGATGATCTTCTTGAACAAAGAAGATAATCTGCATTAAAATCTGTTAGAAGATCTTGTAATTCCTTTGTAAATGCTTCAATCTTTTCCATATTCATGATTCCTGCTCAAGAAATCAGCAAATAAATTATCTTTTCCTTTAATATATTCAAATTTAAAATTATAAAAAGATAGTAACACTTGCCATCTATGTAACCTTCTATGTTAGGGTGAATTTGGTAATTTATTATTTACTAGTCCGTTTAGTTGTGTATTATCAGTTTGAACAATAAATTCCTTGGGTAACAAAAACATTTTAAATTTGTTTATTCCTTTAACTACCGCCAATAATTCTTTCTCATTGGTGGAATAATTTACTTGACATTATTAAATGTTCCACTAGTATACTGCAAATTTCATTTAAATCGAGTTTTTAATAAAGCACTCCAATATAAATCAAGCATCGGTTTGAACTATTAATTTATCTTTTTCATCAGAATTCTAAGTTTAGGTAAATTTTTGCAATTTTCTTTTAAATTTTTAACACAAAGAGTATGTTCTTCATTCCAACCTAATTTATTTGATTTTCTTAATAGTTTTACGAAGTTTATTTTTTTTTTCTGCAAGTTTTTCTATAAATCCTTGACATAATTAAGACAACCCAAAAACTTTTGAATTTGTTGCTTATTTTCTAATTTATCGGGAAATAAAATTATTTTTTACGAAATATGAGGTTGCAATTTTATTCCATCACTATTTATTATCATTCCTAAGAATTCAATTTCATGTTTTGCTACTTCGCTTTTTTTCTCGACTAAGTATTATACCTTCTTTTGAGCAAAGTGTAGCAAAAATTCTAAGATGTTTAAGATGATCTTCATATGTTTACGAACAAACAAGTATATCATCAACATAAACAATAAGAAAATTATAAGTTTTAAAGACTTCATCCATTCTTCTTTGATAAATTTGTGGTGCATTTTTTAATCCAAATGGCATAACTAGCCATTCATAATGTCCTTGAGGAGTACTAAATCTTTGTTAATGGTATACTATTATCTTCTAGTTTAATTTGCCAAAATCCAGTTTACAATCAAATTTTGAATAATATTTTTTATTCTTAGCTATATTTATTAATACTTCTTTATTTGGTAAATAATATCCATCAAACTTAGTGTTTTTATTAAGTTCTTTATAATTTACTACCATCCTAGGTTTTCCTCTTTTTATCTCCGAATGATTTCTAACCATAAAAGGTGGGCTACTATGAGGGCTATTACTTCTCCTTATAAGTTTTTGATTAAGAAGTTCTTGAATTTGTATTTGAAATTCTTCCTTATCTTCTTGATTATAGAGCATAGGTTTGACTCTAATAATGATTGTTGGTTCTAATAGTTCTATTTTAGCTGTTGTTTTTGATTTTTCCCATTTTTCAAGTGGGTTTTCATTATAATTTTTAGCTAAAAGATCTTTTATTTTATCAAGAGTAATTGTTTTGATTGAATAATTGAGTAATTTTGGTATAAATTCTATTTTTTAACCATATGGAAATTTAAATTGAACTCTAATGGTTTAAATTCTCTAGCAATTTTTAGTAAATGTCCACATGGTGTTTTTAATTGAATAGTATAAATATTTTGACTATATTGACTAAACTGTTGTAGAAAGTCATTTCCAAGAATAATATCACAATCATTAATATTATATTGGTAAACATTTCTTATGGTTACTATTTTAGATCCTATTATAACTTCTATATTTTCATTTTTATATTTTAAAGATTCTCTTACTCCAGTTATTCCTTGTAAAGTTAATTGTTGTTTATTTTCTATCCACTTTGATAATAAAAATTCTTTAAAGACAGTTATCTCAAATCTGTATCAATTAGAGCACAAGTAGTTATTTTTGATTCAAATACGATTATTTGTATATATACACTTATTGGGAATTTTATTTCTCTACTCATTTTTCTTTAGGGCAATATGTAGTTATTCCTTGATGTGTAATAAGAATTCCTTCCTTGTCTATTTTATAATTATCAAGACTATTTAAAAATGAATTTCCTAATAATATTGGATGTTCATCAAAATTCATATTGTTATCAATATAGCATTCTATGCTTAATAATAAATTTCCTAATTTAATTTGAATTTGTCCTATGATATCACAAGAGTTTATTTTTCCTTCAAAATCTCTATAACTATAAGGTTCAACTTTTTTCTTTTTAATTCCTTCATCAATAAGAGAGCAAATATGATTCTGACTTGCTCCAGTATCAATAAGTATTTTAGTTTCATTTATCCATTTATTTCCATTAAAAAACTTTCCTTTAATTCCATAAACACTATTATTTTTATTTTGTATTATTTTTGAAATACTATGTCTTACTGTATTATTTCCAATAATTATTTTATTTTCTTTATATGTTATTTGTTTTGGTATTATAGGTTGATCAATACTTATAGCATCATCATGTCCTATCTCAAAATTTTCTATTTCTTCTATGTCTTGTTCACTTGGTAAGATTGCTTCACCTATATCCCTAAATTCTTCGTCAATTTCTATAAAAGGTTTTTCTTTATATATATTTCCATAATTACTATTTGTATAACAATATAATCCTTGATATAATATAGTAAAAACTTTATTATCATCTTTTAATATTTTATTAGTCATCTTAAAATGTAGACTAAGACAATCATCTAAATTTTTATCATTTATATGTACGCAATATCTTGGATAACAAGTAAATTTTAATTTTTTATAGGCTAAATTTCCTTTTACTATTCCTAAATTTCCATTTTCTCATAGCTTATACATCTTTCATCTTGTAAATTAAGTATTATAGGACTATTAATTCCTTCTTTAAAACATGATTTTATTATTATTTGTATTCCAAAGAAGGTAAACATAAGATATTTTATCTCGTTTTTCTTGTTTTAATTTTCCTAGGAATTCATTAATATTTCTTTTTGTTATAAGATTTAATTTTATTTTTCCTTGTGTATGTTTAATATCTATGGCTTTTTCTATTTCATGATATTCATTAATGACTAACTTTTTTCTTCTAAAGGCTGATCCTAAAATATTGAATAATTTATTTTCTCCTGGTGGTTTTAGACTTAATTCTGCTCTATTAATTTTTCTAAATTTTTCCCAATCAAATTTTCCTTTTAAGGCATATCCTTCTACTCCTTCGTATACTTCAGTTTCTATATTTTCTGAATTTTCTATTTCCATGATCCTTAGGTATCTAATTCTTCAATTCTCATAATTTCATTATTAAGAACCCTTTGTATTCTTTTTAAAGTTTTCATTTCTATAAGAATAGGCATTTTAACAAGATATCCTATGTCTTCGTCTAAAACTTCATCAAAATCTATTAAAAGAAAAGTAATTTTCTTTTCAAATTTTTTCTTTATTTTAAAACTATCGGAGTCTTTTATTTTATTAATCAAATTTCTTGATTTATTAACAAGATGTTGAATATAACTATCAGTATCTAAATATTCAGTAGAATTGTTAACGTACCATCCTATGCAAATTTCGTTATTATCTTCCATTCTCTAATGTCTTTAAATCCTCAAGATATATGGCTCTGATACCATTTTTATTGGACCTAAAATGCAAAAATTCAAAAATAAAATTATTAATCAATATCAAATTTTTTCGGCTCAAGATAGGTGGAAAGAGTTGATGGTGAAGAAAAGTTAATTTTTATTGCAAGGGGCAAACAATTTTGTTGAATCCAAAATTAGAATTAAAGTTATGAGGACTAAAATAACTTATTTTGAAACTTTTTATATTAAGGGTATTTTAGGTAGTTTATATATTTGAATAGTGAAATGGGTTAGTTTGGGGTTAGTTTGGAATTTTAACTTTGAATTTGGGTCATTTGCTTATATTTCCCTATTTGGGTACTGCCTTCAGAAGCTGTAATGTTTATGGATATGTGTGTGCGCGTGCAGCTACTTTAGATATTAAAAACTTCGTGAAAAGGATAGATTCACTTGGCAGAAAAAAGCATTCGCTGTTTCACTTGGCAGAACTTAAATTTACCCTTTTTTAACGAATCAGCTCGTGTATGCTAGTCTGTAATCGACAGGCAATTCAATTATTTGTATACTGAAAGGCAACTTGTTATGCTCTATCTTGTCCACGTCTTTTAAATGAGTCTTGAAACGCCTTATTTAAAATTTGTAGTAAGAAACATTTTTTTATCTTTATATAAAATATAAATTGATTTACATGTAATATTATTTTATTGGAGAATGTGTGGTTGATAAGAAGAGACAAAAAATAAATTATAATTTAATAGAGAATAATGGGGGCCAAACGGGAGCTAACCAAAATACTTCTTGTAAATCTAGTCTATAAATAGCATAATTTCCTAGGTTACATTATTATCAAATGATGTGCCGACCGACACGAATACATGTGTCCAACACGCTACGATTTTCATAAAAAATACCGACAACTCACAAGACACATCGCTGACATTCAATTCATTAAAATTCTTTATTTAGATAGTATAAATTTAGTTTTATATTTATTTTTAATTTTTCTTATTGAAATCTTTTAAATATGAGTACATATTTGTTATTTATTAATAACTCTGAGTTAAAAATATATATTTAATAAAAAATAATAATCATGGTAGAGTGTCTGACAAGTTATAGTATCCAACGCGCAGACACGAGTTGAACATGAGTATATATTTGTTATTTACTAATAATTTTAAGTTAAAAATATATAATATTTTTAATTTAAAAAAAAATAATAATAATTATGGTAGAGTGTTCGAGGAGTGTTAGCATCCAACACACGGACACGTGTCGGACATGAATACGCTACCCTAATTAAAGTGTCCGTACAACAAAGTTATTATAAAAGTTTTCAAATGGTCTAGTAAATAGCAATTATTTATTGTGTCATGATGGACTTACAAGGCCAACAGAGAGCACAAATTTGATATTTTAAAATAGGTGAAGTATATCTAGTATTGAAGGGTGTTAGCACAAGGGGGTACTTGTGATATTTCTCATTTTATTTGGTAGTTTTTTGGATGTTAAATACTATTGGATTGGTTACCTTTTATTGGCATTGGAAGCACATCTAGATTGGTTGTAGCATTAGCACTTCTAATCGCAAATCCTTTTGTTTAATCTTAGAAATATAAAAAATACATATAATTCATATTTTATTGCCTCAGACACTTTCCATTTGTGATTATTTTCAAAGGAGAAGATTATTCATTCAAATGGATGAATAAAAATCAGTTCAAATAGGTCTAACTGGTTAGTTCCTGGATATTTTACGTCTCTTCCTAATATAGCCTTAAAACCAGATATTCTCGCGTGAAACACAAGTTTGGTTCATGCATTAGACAATACTAAGGAGGAATAATGAAGAATAAGTAACTGAGCTCTTGTATTTTACATTGTTGTCAAATACTAGGTAAGAAACATTCTCTTATTGACTACGGAAGTAGAGCTATAAATAACCAACTACATTATGATGTGCTTCATCATTATCCCCTGGCTACTTGATCTATAAGTTTGTGTATCAAAATGACTCAATGGTGAATGCCTTGAGATTTATTTCTATTGGCATCTCTCTGCCTCAAAATTTTGCGTAACATGGAGGCAGACAAGGAATTTCCATCTCATTGGGGAGATAGTAACCATAAGTTCTCATCGAGTTGTTTATGAATAAATTGCTGTAGCAATTGATAGTAGGACACACTTCATGGTAATGAGCAGCAGTAGGCTGTATGATGTTGTCTTTGCTGAACTTGGGCTGCCTATTGGTGTCAAACCATTATCATAACCTGTTGTCTCTGTACCAGAGCCAGTTCCACCCCCAGGCATGTAAGGACTGACAGGTGAAGTTGTGCTGTAATAACAATTATAAATGTATTAGTTTACTGCCTTTATTGATAGAGTTATGAGACTGAAGTTGATTGGTACATTTACCTGGGTGGTGTTATTGGAGTTGTGGGCATAGTTGGAGTTGTGGGCATCGTTGGAGTTGTGGGCATCGTTGGAGTTGTGGGCGTTGTTGGGGTGGTAGTGGATGAAGCATAGTGGCAATTCTCATGACCTGCAGCAATGTGATAGCTTTTATGAGGTGTTTGGGGCGATGGATGAAACATTACTGGGTAGAAGTAAAAGAAGTTAAAATTTTTATCCGCTGTCGTGTCCAATCCACTAGTGCATTACCAAACATGCCCTGAGTGCTTTTCATTCAGTTTGAAGTATTTATCCTTTCCTTCTATTCTAATGTTTATGATGCAAATGCAAGTAATTTGAGTGAGAGTAGTCTAGGTGTCGGTCATGTCAATTGTCAACACTAGCACATAATCAATAAGCACAAGGATCTTAACAGAATTTTCAAGCTGAGATAATTGAATATAATGTCTTACTTGGATCGGTGTTAGTGAGCTGTGCTACTCCCCCGAAAGCACAACTGGTGGGAGCTGAGTTCTTCTGGTAGTAGTTATTGAAAGCATAAGAAGCATGGTCACGAACTGTATTTGGATCATAGCAACTTGCACCTGATTGAATAGCCGAACAGTCTGTACCTCCATAGCCACAAGCATAATCCAAAGCCACCTGTAAAGCAGTTTCTGAAGCGGATGGACTCGCAACACACCAAGCACGGCCGGATGAAGCCGGAGTAGTTGTGGTTGGTCCAGTTGTGGTAGGTCCTGTGGTGTTTGGCGGCATTATGGTTGGTCCTGAGGTGTTTGGCGGCATTATGGTTGGTCCGGCGGTGGTTGGCGGCGTTATGGTTGGTCCGGTGGTGGTTGGCGGCGTTATAGTTGGTGAAGTGGTGGTTGGCGGCGTTATGGTTGGTGAAGTGGTGGTTGATGGCTGTGGGGTCGTCGGAGTTACAATAGGAGATGTACCTGGTGTTGTTGGATTGACAATGGGGATGTTTCCTGTTGTATCTCGCAGGGTGGTAGATGCTGAAGACGAAAAGATCATTGGGTTTTCTTGATAGTTGAATTTTTGGCCTTTTCTGATTGCTTCTGAGGGGGACTTCTCTGCAATGCTTGTATCTGAAGCCAAATTCTGAGTTATAAATCTGCTTTGACTTTTCTTCTTTTATGAAAAAGAAAAAATACTCAATTAAGTTTGCTTAGATTCTATTATTTCAAATATAATAGGCCTTACATTTTTTTTGTTTTCCAGCTTTTAACTGGACTGGGACGTCTAGCCACAGAAAATGTAAAAACGTGGAAAATGATAAAGGAAATAGGAGAACCATCATATAATTATCCGGGACACTTATTTTTGTTTGAAATGATCGAGGTAGTTGAAGATGACAATAGAACAGACCAATATTTTGGGTATAAAAACTTGGCACACATCACATTTTAGGTGAAAAAAGTAAATTCAGGCATGTGAGTGGTTATTGAGGATAAGTTGAAATAAATAAATAAAATGAGTCGATAATAATTCAAAATCAAAAGTTCAGCAAAGCGTAAAATTACCCGAAATACAAAGAAAGCAGAAGAGAAAGAACAGTGAACGGGTAAGTAAATCTCCTGTAATAACTCTAGCTACTCCCATGATGAAGTTGTGAAGTTTCTTCTGTGCCTCGAACTTCAATATAATGAATATGATTTCTTAGACAGGAGAAGTATGAATGGTGTCCCTATGAAGAAGAGTATCTATTTTGCTGCATTCAGTTTATATACGAGTTCGAAGAATCATAGCTTTCTTGCATTGAAGAGAAACAAAAATAGTGAAATAGAGATTGGTGTTGGGGAATAAAGAAAACTTGATAGAGGAGGCATTGAGTAGTTGGAAACTGCAAGCAAAACCCCCCTTTAACTTGATTTATTTTTCACACTCATTTTTAACCATACATTTACAAAATAAAATATTTTACATGCAAACCCAAAATTTTTCCCTACTTTTTAATCACATATTCTTCAAAAAATGATATTCGAAACATAGTTTTTTTAAAATTAAAGGCCACCAAACAAGGATAAATAGAGAAGAAGAAATATGTTAAGAGTATGTTTTTATTTTAAGTTTGAGTAAATGAGGAGGATTGCGGTAAACTGATAATCGTAAAAAATTATTTTATATTATAATAAGATCTAGAGCTTTCACGTTTGCCATAGAATCCATTTTTGCCCTTCCATTCTGTTCTTACGGGTAGTTGGGTCGGAATCCGTGTGATGGTTCGAGAGTCGTTTCAAATATTCTTCGCATCCCCAGAGAGATACATTGTTGCCATTGTGACTTAATTTATATAGGATGATGATATTCAATCTTAAAATTTACGGAAACGAAACTTTAGCCCATGTTTGACACACATTCTTTCAAAATACATTATTTCATAATTCATTTTTAATCACACATTTTTCAATAAAATAATATTTTTTCCTTAATTTTTAACCACATATTTCTCATCATATCGCTATTTAAAATACATTTTTTTCTAAATAATATCCATCAAACACACTCAATAGTCGTTGAAGGGGAAAAGGCCAAGGGAAGGTCTGCTTGAAATGGAATGTAGATCTAATGTGTGTTGATTAAGGTGCAAGAAACACGATGGTGATGTAGCATTCTCTTTTCCTTTTTTGTGCATCTTTTCACTGTTACGGACTTACGTAAGACTAAATCAAAAGCTAAAGGAAGGGGACATTAAAGAAAGATTTTATTCCTAGTACGTCTCGCCGCCTTAAAAGTTTTTAACGTCTTACCCTTGCAGCTAGGTAGTAGGTTCTTCAATCTTAAGAATTTGCATAGATGCAAAGCTTTTGGCACAGCTGAATAAATTTGGTGTCATATTATCTCTACTCTCTTAAAAGAGAGAGTTTGAGGTTCACTGTTCATTCATGATTTTCCCTCATAGATCACTGTTGCATGGGCAGACAAAAATTTCAATTATCTCTACTGCAGGATTAGTTGACTTTGGAGTACATCAATTTCCCATACTCCTTTTTTATATTTATAGTCGGTTAAAAAAGAATTGATTTTTTTATAGTCGGTTCGCATTTTTAAAATCCGTTTGTATTGGTTATTCCATTCTGCCATCGTCCTCTCCAGCTTCTACAATTTTTCCTCTCCAACTTCTACAATTTTTCTCAATTACCGTCCTCTTGAGCTTGTAGGAATAAGAAATTTTCAAGAACAGGTGTTATAGCACAGGAACCTGCGAATTTCTTACCGTTTATTTTGCTTCTCACTGTAACTGTAAGTATTTAAATACAATTTTGTGTTTTCCATTCTGTTGCTTCTATATGTTTAAGATTATAAATTGAAAAGCATATATTATTTTAAATGCAAATGCAAGTCTTTCTTCAATAATAATAATAATAATAATAATAATAATAATAATAA
This sequence comes from Fraxinus americana, assembly GCA_035079005.1. NCBI lineage: Eukaryota > Viridiplantae > Streptophyta > Magnoliopsida > Lamiales > Oleaceae > Fraxinus > Fraxinus americana. Next base: position 3,214,822 of record CM068713.1, on the reverse strand, counting down.
TAACACTGTAAATATCAAATATGTTTTCATTTCCTATTTGTAGTTCTGTTGGGTTAGGATTAATGGTGGAAGTTGAGGTTGATTAAATTTTTCCCGTCGTATACATGTAAAATAAATACATTTGGAGTAAGAAAATGTAGACAATTAATTGAAAAAAGTTGTTGATCTGTAAATGACTCCATTAACATATAACAGGTAAAATAATAAGCAGACTCTAATTATCCTATCATCAAAAGAAATGGACATCTTCCCACAAAAAGAATATAAAAAAAAATGAACTTACTCCGCATAATGCGGAGCAAAAAGGGCTTTACTCCGCATAATGCGGAGCAATGCTATTTCTCTGCATTATGCGGAGTAAATCCCTTTTTGCTCCGCATTATGCGGAGTACATCCATTTTTGCGGAGTTACTACGGGTAGCCACCATTTCAAAGGAAGGAGAAAGCGGGCTAAATTTTCATTTTTGGTAGTTGCCTATCGTGTATGTTAGAAATACTCCGCATAATGCGGAGTTGGTGCTCCGCATCATGCTGAGCTGCTAGGCATTTATGTGGAGTACTTGCTCCAAATAATACGGAGCAATTACGCATTATGCGGAGCACTAAATATGCATAATGTAGAGTAAAAGAAAAATTATGAGCCATAGGAAGAAGGCAGCCACCATTTCAAAGGGAGGAAAAAATTGGCTCAATTGGAAGACTTTAACTCCGCATAATGCGGAGAACACTCCGCATAATGCGGAGTTCATGGTTCTTGTTTCCATAGAATTTGGACACAGATCTTACATTTTTTTCCCAATTTTTTTAAAGGTTTCTTGATTCATTCCATATATACATAAAATTAAAATTTATGGTGGTCTCCGCACCTCATGACTTTTTTCTCATTTCTTTTTTTTTTTTCCCAAAAATCTACTTGTTTACATTTTACACAAATTATAAATAGAGGTTGATCCCCGTGAGCGCTGCCCGCACGTTTATCATTTTTTTTTCCAATTCTACTATATTGAGCGCCTCCTCGACCCCATGTATGTATGGAACGGAATATTTTCCAATGTTTTGAATTATATTATTAATAAGTGAAATTGTATTTATAGTTTGTGTAAAATGTAAACAAGTAGATTTTTCGCCAAAAAAAAATAAGAAATGAAAAAAAAAGGCGCAAGGTGCGGAGACATGGAAGAAATTTTAATTATATATATATATGGAATGGAGCAAGAAAACTTTAAAAAAGAAATGAAAAAAAGGCACGGGGTGCGAAAACACGGAAGAAATGTTTAAAAGGTAGAGAGCGAGATGTTATGACTTTAAAATCTTTCTGAATACAATCATCCTTCCCCTTGGGCGTCTTGATGTTGGAGATTCACGCCAGAGAGCTTTGCTCTTTAAGGTTCTGAATTCTATGGAGACATCTCCATAAAATTTGGAGACATAGACCATGAACTCCGCATTATGCGGAGTTGGAGTCTTCTAAGTTTTCTTATAGAGGATGATCATATAAATGAAAGCTGGCTATTTACATTTCTATGTGTAAATAAATAGAGCAGATGATCAAATAATTAATATATATTTTTTTTATATTACTTTTAATATATGGTCCAAATTAGGTATATATTATGTTGAATTCATTAGACTTTTATCTTCTTTTACATACTTACATAACTCCACAATTCAGGAGTCCAGAGGTCAATTTCTTAGCTAAGTTAATTTCAAAATTGTCCCAACTTAAAGGTGAACACATATCCTTTCATCAGTCCGCATAATGCGGAGCTCATAAACAAGTTGCTCCTCATATGCGGAGATGTGAGTAATTTTTAATATTGATAGACGTGTCATTGACAAAAATGACAATTGTGAAATAAAAAATTAATGTCACAGGCCTAAATAATCTTGGCAAGTTCAATTTTGGCTATGCATTTATTTTTCTCAAGGCGAGTTCAATCTATACTTTTGTTTCTCTATGGCATGAGATCTGTTGTGTTTAATGAAATTAGTTTGTTGTATTTGTTAAAGGCATCCTTGGCTCCTTTTTTTCTCTGATTGCTGTTGAAAGAAAACAAAAAATGGATGTACTCCGCAAAATGCGGAGCAAAAAGGGATTTAGTCCGCATAATGCGGAGAAATAGTATTGCTCCGCATTATGCGGAGTAAATCCATTTTTTTTGTATTGTTCATTTTTTTTTTTACATTCTTTTTGTGGGAAGATGTCCATTTCTTTTGATGATAGGATAATTAGAGTTTGCTTATTATTTTACCTGTTATATGTTAATGGAGTCATTTACTGATCAACAACTTTTTTCAATTAATTGTCTACATTTTCTTACTCCAAATCTATTTATTTTACATGTATACGACGGGAAAAATTTAATCAACCTCAACTTCCACCATTAATCCTAACCCAACAAAACTACAAATAGGAAATGAAAACATATTTTGTATTTACAGTGTTATTATTATTATTTTTTTTTTTTGGAAGGAACACTTGCATTTGCATTTGAAATAATATATGCTTTCCAATTTATAGTCTTAAACATAGAGAAGCATTACCATTTCGAAGGGAGGAAAAAATTGACTCAGTTGGAACACTCCAACTCCGCATAATGCGGAGAACACTCTGCATAATGTAGAGTTCATGGTTCTTGTTTCCATAGAATTTGGAGACACCTTACATTTTTTTCCTCCAGTTTTTTTCGACGTTACTTGATTCATTCCTTATATACATAAAATTAAAATTTATGGTAGACGTGGGGCAGTGCCCACGGGGATCAACCTTTATTTATAGTTTGTGTAAAATGTAAATAAGCAGAATTTTTGGCAAAAAAATAAGAAATGAAAAAAAGGCGCAGATGCGGAGACCCCCATAAATTTTAATTTTATGTATAAATGGAATGAATCACGAAACCTTTAAAAAAGCTGGGGAAAAAAATTAAAGATGTGTCTCCAAATTCTATAGAAACAAGAACCATGAACTCCGTATTATGCGGAGTGTTCTCCGCATTATGCGGAGTTGGAGTCTTCCAATTGAGTCAATTTTTTCCTCCCTTTAAAATGGTGCATGTTTTCTTCCTGTGGCTCATAAATTATTATTTTTACTTCGCATTATGAATACTTAGTGCTCCGCATAATGCGGAGAACACTCCGCATAATGCGGAGTTCATGGCTAGGCATTTATTTTTCTCCAACGAGTTCAGTCTATACTTTTGTTTCTCTATGGCATGAGACATGTTATGTTTAATGAAATTAGTTTTTTGTATTTATTTATTAAAGGTATCATTGGCTTCTTTTATTTTTTTGTCTGATTGCTGCTGAAGAATACAAAAAAAAAAAAAAAATGGATTTACTCCGCATAATACGGAGCAAAAAGGGATTTACTTCGCATCTTCATTTTTTTTTACATTCTTTTTATGGGAAGATGTCGATTTTAATGAAATTAGTTTGTTGTATTTATTTATTAGAGGCATCATTGGCTCCTTTTTTTTTTGTATCATTGCTGCCGAAAAATACAAAAAAAAAATGGATTTACTCCGCATAATACGGAGCAAAAAGGGATTTTCTCTGCATAATGCGGAGTAAATCCATTTTTTTTGTATTCTTCATTTTTTTTTTACATTCTTTTTGTGGGAAGATGTCGATTTCTTATGTATTAGATAGGCACGTTAGTATTATGGATCATCCTCAACTTCAAAAAAAAAAATGCGAGTTTTAGTTTACTATATGATTTTTCTATGTTGAGGTTTTAATTTTTCATTACTGGGTTGGAAAGAAAATGGTTTCCTTTTTCAATTCATTTTTCCATTTATATGTTGGTGTGTTTAGGCGCTTGTTATGGAGACACCACATCTCCATAGAATTTGCAGTTAGCATTCTTATTTACAGTTATGGAGACACCACATCTCCGTTTGTCTATAGTATATACAATACCGCACTGCTCCCACAAGTGCGGAGTTCAACTCCGCATTATGCGGAGTTAATGCGGAGTTGAACTCCGCACTTGTTCCGCACTGTGCGCACAAGTACGGAGTTCAGTCAGCTTACTTTAGAGAAAAAGGAGCCGTATAGCTCAAGAGCACGATACCATTGGGTTGCAACATAGTCATATAATAAATAAAATAATGTGAATAGAAACTAAAATGTTAAGAAGAGATTACGATGACTTTCGGAAGGGAAAAATGAAAGAAAATGCACAAGTTCTGTAAAAACTCAAAGCCTTACAGGCCAAAAAATTGCTGATGGGGCATCATTAAATGACGTGGGCAAGACCAAAATCACAAATCTTCAACTTACAGTCGGCATTAGCAAGTATGTTTTTGGGCTTCAAATCCCGGAGAAATACATTAGCTACAAGAAAAGGAAAAGGCATGAGAATTGTAAGCACAAATTTTTTTTTTGGGAGGCATGGAAAGACTCCAACTCCGCATAATGCGGAGAAAACTCCGTATAATACAGAGTTCATGGTTCTTATTTCTAAAGAATTTGGAGACACATCTTTAATTTTTTTTCCCCAGCTTTTTTAAAGGTTTCGTGATTCATTCCATTTATACATAAAATTAAAATTTATGGGGGTCTCCACACCTGCACCTTTTTTTCATTTCTTATTTTTTTGCCAAAAATTCTATTTATTTACATTTTACACAAACTATAAATAAAGGTTGATCCCCGTGGGCGTTGCCCCACGTCTACCATAAATTTTAATTTTATGTATATAAGGAATGAATGAAGCAACGTCGAAAAAAACTGGAGAAAAAAATGTAAGATGTGTCTCCAAATTCTATGGAAACAAGAACCATGAACTCCGCATTATGCGGAGTGTTCTCCGCATTATGCGCAGTTGGAGTGTTCCAGCTAAGTCAATTTTTTCCTCCCTTTGAAATGGTAATGCTTCTCAATCGTGTTAGAGAAAAATATCTTCTTTCCCATGTATATCAATTGTGACATAAATATTCAATTTCACATTTTTAATTTTATATTACGTTAAAATAAATTAGTAGCACATAAAAAAAAGCTAAAGAATACAAAAAAAAAAAAAAAATTTACTCCACATTATGCGGAGTTGCTCCGCACTTAGATGGGGAGTTGGAACTCCGCATAATACGGAGTTGAACTCCGCACTTGTGTGCACAGTGCGGAGTCTCACCGTTTTTTTCCCATTTTATCCCCATCATTTACTGTTCATGGGCTATTTTTTGCTACAGCAGCCATTTTTGTTGACTAATTGATTTTTGCAATCGTGTTAGAGAAAAATATCTTCTTTCCCATGTATATCAATTGTAACATAAATATTCAATTTCACATTTCTAATTTTATATTACGTTAAAATAAATTAGTAGCCTGTAAAAAAAGCTAAAGAATGCCAAAAAAAAAAAAAAAAAATTTCACTACGCATAATGCGGAGTTGAACTCCGCACTTGTGCGCACAGTGCGGAGTCTTTACCTTTTTTTTTATGTTCTAACAATAATATAAAACTCCGCATAATACGGAGCAAATTTCATTTTTTTTTACATTCTTTTTGTGGGAAGATGTCAATTTTAATGAAATTAGTTTGTTGTATTTATTTATCCTTATTTTAATACTAACTTCATCGATTACTACAATTTAAAAATAAAATACTATATATATTGAAAGATTCTAGAAGATAATTTCAACTTTATATATACTTCATACACATCTAGATATTTTTATTCAGATAGATATGGATATTATTTAGAAAATTCTCTGCAACTTTTGATATGTACATCTAAAAAAATCGTTACAATCTTTTTTTTTCTACTTAAGCCAAATGTACACTTCAGATTACAAGCAACTATTTTTAAGGAATGAATCAAGCAACCTTGAAAAAAACTGGAGAAAAAAATATAATATGCGTCTCCAAAATCTATAGAAACAAGAACCATGAACTCCGCATTATGCGGAGTTGGAGTGTTCCAACTGAGCCAATTCTTTCCTCCCTTTGAAATGATGATGCTTCTCTAAGTTTAAGACTATAAATTGGAAAACATCTATTATTTTAAATGCAAATGCAAGTCTCCCTTCAAAAAAAAATAATAATAACACTATAAATACAAAAAATGTTTTCATTTCCTATTTGTAGTTCTGTTGGGTTAGGATTAATGGTGGAAGTTGAGGTTGATTAAATTGTAAACTAAAAAATTAATGTCACAGGGCTAAATAATCTTGGCAAGTTCATTTCTTCCAACCGAGTTCAACCTATACTTTTATTTCGCTATTATGGCATGAGACCTATTATGTTTAATGAAATTATTTGTTGTATTTGTACCCATAATACCAACGTGCATATCTAATACATAAGAAATCGACATCTTCCCATAAAAAGAAAGTAAAAAAAAAATGAAGAATTCAAAAAAATGGATTTACTCCGTATAATACGGAGCAAAAAAAGGATTTACTCCGCATAATGCGGAGCAATGCTATTTCTCCGCATTATGCGGAGTAAATCCCTTTTTCCTCCGCATTATGCGGAGCAAATCCTTTTTTTTTTTTTTTTATATTCTTCAACAGCAATCAAACAACAAAAAAGGAGCTAACAAAAAATGTGTAAGAAAAAGCATAAATGAACAACTTCTATTATGATTTCATAATCCATGTGAAACGAATCCAGAAACGCATCATGCATCTTTCTAAAGTACAAATCCACATAATCACCACAGACAATTAGGAAATATAAATAATGTCCAGCTTGAATTCTTTAAACATTGAATCTGTTAAATTCATATAGGCATAAAACCATGCTCTTCCATATAGTACAAAATTCATTTTGATAAATCAAAAGTTTAGTGCTAAAATCACAGGGTACTCACATGTTTAATAACCGTGCAAAAGTTGCAGTTAGCATTTCTTCAGATTCTAACAACTGTCGCATGGACTACTAATTGATGACAAGTTATTTTATTGCTATTTTATTCACGCTCATGACAGAATAAAACAAGCTAAAAATAAGACTAAATTACTCAAATCCGTAAATGACTCCATTAACATATAACAGGTAAAATAATAAACAAACTCTAATTATCCTATCATCAAAAGAAATGGACATCTTCCCACAAAAAGAATATTAAAAAAAAATGAAGAATACAAAAAAAATTTATTTACTCCGGAGTTCAACTCCGCATTATGCGGAGTTCCAACTCCGCATTATGCTGAGCTGAACTCCGCATCTAAGTGCAGAGCAACTCCGCATAATGCGGAGTTGAACTCCGCACTTGTTCCGTGAACTCCGCATAATGCGGAGTTCAGCTCCGCATAATGCAGAGTTGGAACTCCGCATAATGCGGAGTTGAACTCCGCACTTGTTCCGTGAACTCCGCATAATGCGGAGTTCAGCTCCGCATAATGCAGAGTTGGAACTCCGCGTAATGCGGAGTTGAACTCCGCACTTGTGCGCACAGTGCGGTGCACAAGTGCGGAGTCTTCACCTTTTTGTTTTAATGTTCTAACAATAATATAAAATCATTATCTCTTGTAATTCCAATTTTTAATCAAGCGTGATATTTCTTTTAAATGTATAAGCGAAAAAAATTAATCAACCGACTTGTGCAAACAGTGCGGAGTCTTCACCTTTTTTTTTTGTAGTCGGTTGATTAATTTTTTTCACTTGTACATTTAAAAGAAATATCACGCTTGATTAAAGATTGGAATTACAAGAGATAATGATTTTATATTATTGTTAGAACATAAAAAAAAAAAAAAAAGAAAGGTCAAGACTCTGCGCCGTGCGCAAAGTGCGGAGTTCAACTCCGCATTATGCGGAGCTGAGCTCCGCATGCATAATGCAAATTATACATGTCCCAGGTGAGAGTTTTAGATTTTTTAATATGAATTTTTAGTTTTATTTGTTGTAGCTAAATTAAGATTGTGAGTAATTTTGGATATTGATAGACGTGTAATTGACAAAAATGACAATTGTGAATTAAAAAATTAATGTCACAGGGCTAAATAATCTTGGCAAGTTTAGTTCTGGTTATGCATTTATTTTTCTCCAAGCGAGTTCAATCTTTACTTTTGTTTCTCTATGGCATTAGACATGTTATGTTTAATGAAATTAGTTTGTTGTATTTATTTATTAAAGGCATCTTTGACTCCTTTTTTTTGGTCTGATTGCTGCTGAAGAATACAAAAAAGAAATGGATTTACTCCGCATAATATGGAGCAAAAAGGGATTTACTCCTCATAATGCAGAGTAAATCCATTTTTTTTGTATTCTTCATTTTTTTTACATTCTTTTTGTGGGAAGATGTCGATTTTAATGAAATTAGTTTGTTGCATTTCCCTACTATATTAAAATGGCTGAGGTAGCAAAAAAAGTCCATGGACAGTAAATGGTGGGGATAAAATGGGAAAAATGCCTAATAATAAAAAAAAAATTGATGTGCTCCGCATTATGCGGAGCAAATCAGTTTTTGCTCCGCATAATGCGAAGTTCATGACCTCTACATTATGTGGAGATAATGCTTCGGTTGCTCCGCATTATGCGGAGTAAAAACTAATTTGCTCTATTTTTTTTATTTTTTTTTTAGTTTCTATCTTTTCATTATGCTGAGATTGCTCCGCATTTTCCGGCATGAATTTTTTTTTTTTTTTTTGTATTCTTTAGCTTTTTTTTACGTGCTACTAATTTATTTTAACGTATTATAAAATTAGAAATGTGAAATTGAATATTTATGTTACAATTGGTATACATAAGAAAGAAGATATTTTTCTCTAACACGATTGCAAAAATCAATTAGTCAACAAAAATGACTGCTGTAGCAAAAAAATCCATGAACAGTAAATGGTGGGGATAAAATGGGAAAAACGCCTAATGAAAAAAAAAATTGATGTGCTCCGCATTATGCGGAGCAAATCAGTTTTTGCTCCGCATAATGCGGAGTTCATGAGCTCCGCATTATGTGGAGACAATGCTTCGGTTCCTCCGCATTATGCGGACCAAAAACTGATTTGCTCTTATTTATTTTATTTTTTTTAGTTTCTATCTTTTGCGGAGCAATTTGCTCCAAACACTTTGGAGCAAATTTTGGCTCATTTGCTTCTAATTTTTGCATCTTTACATCCCAGGTAATTAGTTTATTTATTTTTCCTGTATTTATTCGTGTTCTTATTTTGATGTTTAATGGTGATTTTGCTTATGTAGGTTAATTAGTTCAATAAATGAAATATAATAAAATTAACTTTTTGTAACATAATGGTGAATTTTGGTTGAATTTTGGAATACAAGGGTTCTACCATAGTTTATGTGTGAAAATGGAGGGGACTCTGGATGGAGCTAACCGCTGGCTCAATCCAAGTGGAGCTAGCGGGTTGAAATAAATTAATGTTAGCACGTAAACAAAAAAATGTAAAAAAAAAAAACTAAAGAATACAAGAAAAAAAAAAAAACTTATTTGCGCCGCATAATGCGGAGCAAATCAATTTTTGCGCCGCATTAAACAGAGCAACATGCTCCTCATTTGTGTGAAGCATTGCTCCTCATGGAGCATTGTTGCTCATATAGTTGCTCCGCATTTTTTCGAGCACGTTTTTTTTGCAATTTTTTTTTTTAAAAATTTTTTACTTTATTTCATATATACATAAAATCAAAATTTATTCTGTGTCTTCACACACGCACCTTTTTTTTTTCATTTCTTATTTTTTTTTGCCAGAAATTCCTTCCGTCTCTCCGCACCCGCGCCTTTTTGTATTTCCTTTTTTTTTGCCAAAAATTCTACTTATTTATATTTTACACATAAAAATTTTACTTATTTATATTTATATTTATATTTAGTGTTAGCACGTAAACAAAAAAAATGTAAAAAAAATCGAAAAAAAAAAAAAACGATTTGGTCCGCATAATGTGGAGCAAATCAGTTTTGCTCCGCATCAACATGCTTCACATTTGTGCGGAGCATTCCTCCTCATGGAGCATTGTTGCTCCGCATTTTTTGGAGCACTTTTTTTTTTTTTTTCAATTTTTATTTTTATTTTTTTAAATTTCTTACTTTATTCCGTATATACGTAAAATCAAAATTTATTCACTGTCTTCGCACCCGCGCCTTTTTTTCGTCAATTTCATACATATATGAAAATTAAAAATTTATTCCGTGTCCCCGCACCCGCACCTTTTTTTTTCATTTCTTATTTTTTTTGGCCAAAAATTCTATTTATTTAGATTTTACACAAACTATAAATACAATTTCACTTATTAATAATTTAATTTTATATATTTTTATTAGGTTGAAATAAATTAGTGTTAGCACGTAAAAAAAAAAAAAATTGATTTGCTCCACGTATTCCATATTATGCGGAGTTGCTCCGCACTTGTGCAAAGATGAGCTCCGCATAGTACGGAGTTCGAACTCCGCACAATGCAGAGTGTCTTCAGCACAATTGAGCTCTGTACTTGTGCGGAGATGAGCTCCGCATTATGCGGAGTTCGAACTCCGCATAGTAGAGTCCCGGAGAAATACATTAGCCACAAGAAAAGGAAAAAGCATGAGAATTGTAAGCACAAATTTTTTTTTTTGGGAGGCATGGAAAGACTCCAACTCCGCATAATGCGGAGAACACTCCGCATAATACGGAGTTCATGGATCTTGTTTCTATAAAATTTGGAGACACATCTTTAATTTTTTTCCCCAGCTTTTTTAAAGGTTTCGTGATTCATTCCATTTATACATAAAATTAAAATTTATGGGGGTCTCCGCACCTGCGCCTTTTTTTAATTTCTTATTTTTTTGCCAAAAATTCTATTTATTTACATTTTACACAAACTATAAATAAAGGTTGATCCCCGTGGGCGTTGCCCCACGTCTACCATAAATTTTAATTTTATGTATACAAGGAATGAATGAAGCAACGTCGAAAAAAACTGGAGAAAAAAATGTAAGATGTGTCTCCAAATTCTATGGAAACAAGAACCATGAACTCCGCACTATGCAGAGTGTTCTCCGCATTATGCGCAGTTGGAGTGTTCCAACTGAGTCAATTTTTTCCTCCCTTTGAAATGGTAATGCTTCTCAATCGTGTTAGAGAAAAATATCTTCTTTCCCATGTATATCAATTGTGACATAAATATTCAATTTCACATTTCTAATTTTATATTACGTTAAAATAAATTAGTAGCACATAAAAAAAAGCTAAAGAATATAAAAAAAAAAATAAAATTCACTCCACATTATGCGGAGTTGCTCCGTACTTAGATGGGGAGTTGGAACTCCGCATAATACGGAGTTGAACTCCGCACTTGTGTGCACAGTGCGGAGTCTTCACCGTTTTTTTCCCATTTTATCTCCATCATTTACTGTTCATGGGCTATTTTTTGCTACAACGACCATTTTTGTTGACTAATTGATTTTTGCAATCGTGTTAGAGAAAAATATCTTCTTTCCCATGTATATCAATTGTAACATAAATATTCAATTTCACATTTCTAATTTTATATTACGTTAAAATAAATTAGTAGCATGTAAAAACAGCTAAAGAATACAAAAAAAAAAAATTTCACTCCGCATTATGCAGAGTTGCTCCGCACTTAGATACGGAGTTGAGCTCCGCATAATGCGAAGTTGGAACTCCGCATAATGCGGAGTTAAACTCCGCACTTGTGCGCACAGTGTGGAGTCTTCACCTTTTTTTTTTTTTTATGTTCTAACAATAATATAAAACTCCACATAATACGGAGCAAACTTCATTTTTTTTACATTCTTTTTGTGGGAAGATGTCAATTTTAATGAAATTAGTTTGTTGTATTTATTTATTAAAGGCATCATTGGCTCCTTTTTTTTTGTCTGATTGCTGCTAAAGAATACAAAAAAAAAAAAAAAAAAAGGATTTACTCCGCGTAATACGGAGCAAAAATAGATTTACTCCGCATAGTGCGGAGTAAATCCATTTTTTTGTATTCTTCATTTTTTTTTACATTTTTTTTTTTTACATTCTTTTTGTGGGAAGATGTCAATTTCTTATGTATTAGATAGGCACGTTGGTATTATCGATCATCCTCAACTTCCACGTGAGCTACTGGATTGGACAATGGGTTGCTACGTTGGACAATAAAAAAAGGGATTATAACCAATTTTTTTTTTTAAACAAAATTTGGCTTCGGCTGGAGTGGGCAAGGGTGGGCTACACCCCACCCCTATCTCCGCCAATAACTGTATTACTCTGCACAATACGGAGCAATCATCCGTATGATGCAAAGCACATGCTCCGCACAATATGCAGAGCATTACTCCGCATAATACGGAGTAGTACTCCGCATTGTGCGGAGCTATTTTATTTTTTAAATGTAGTAATACTACGAAAATCATTTTCATCTTCTATTCCAATTATATGCAACCCTAAAAAATGATAAGTCGACACACTTTATATGACTAATTTTATCCAATTTAATACTAACTTTATCGATTACTACAATTTAAAAATAAAATACTATATATATTTGAAACTGTAAAAAATGATATGTCGACACACTTTATATGACTAATTTTATCCAGTATTATTTTAATACTAACTTCATCGATTACTACAATTTAAAAATAAAATACTATATATATTGAAAGATTCTAAAAGATAATTTCAACTTTATATATACTTCATACACATCTAGATATTTTTATTCAGATAGATATGGATATTATTTAGAAAATTCTCTGCAACTTTTGATATGTACATCTAAAAAAATCATTACAATCTTTTTTTTTCTACTTAAGCCAAATGTACGCTTCAGATTACAAGCAACTATTTTTAAGGAATGAATCAAGCAACCTTGAAAAAAGTTGGAGAAAAAAAAATATAATATGCATCTCCAAAATCTATAGAAACAAGAACCATGAATTCCGCATTATGCGGAGTTGGAGTGTTCCAACTGAGCAAATTCTTTCCTCCCTTTGAAATGATGATGCTTCTCTATGTTTAAGACTATAAATTGGAAAATATATATTATTTTAAATGCAAATGCAAGTCTCCCTTCAAAAAAAAAATAACAATATAAATACAAAAAAATGTTTTCATTTCCTATTTGTAGTTCTGTTGGATTAGGATTAATGGTGGAAGTTGAGGTCGATTAAATTTTTCCGGTTGTATACATTTAAAATAAATACATTTGGAGTAAGAAAACGTAAACAATTAATTGAAAAAAGTTGTTAATTTTTATTTTTATATATTCATTAAATTAAATAAAGTCGAAAAAGAAATTAAATTCCCTCATTGGCTGGAGCAGACTCCGCACAAATGCGGAGTAAAAAATTATGAGCCACAAGAAGAGGCAGCCACCATTTCAAAGGGAGGAAAAAATTGGCTCAATTGGAAGACTCCAACCGACAAAAATGACAATTGTAAACTAAAAAATTAATGTCACAGGGCTAAATAATCTTGGCAAGTTCAGTTCTTCCAAGCGAGTTCAACCTATACTTTTATTTCTCTACTATGGCATGAGACCTGTTATGTTTAATGAAATTAGTTTGTTGTATTTGTACCCATAATACCAACGTGCCTATCTAATACATAAGAAATCGACATCTTCCCACAAAAAGAAAGTAAAAAAAAAAAATGTAAAAAAAAAATGAAGAATTCAAAAAAAATGATTTACTCCGCATAATACGGAGCAAAAAAGGATTTACTCCGCATAATGCGGAGCAATGCTATTTCTCCGCATTATGCGGAGTAAATCCCTTTTCCCTCCGCATTATGCGGAGCAAATCCTTTTTTTTATATATATATTCTTCAGCAGCAATCAAACAACAAAAAAGGAGCTAACAAAAAAAGTGTAAGAAAAAGCATAAATGAACAACTTCTATTATGATTTCATAATCCATGTGAAACGAATCTAGAAAAGTATCATGCATCTTTCTAAAGTACAAATCCACATAATCACCACAGACAATTAGGAAATATAAATAATGTCCAGCTTGAATTCTTTAAACATTGAATCTGTTAAATTCATATAGGCATAAAACCATGCTCTTCCATATAGTACAAAATTCATTTTGATAAATCAAAAGTTTAGTGCTAAAATCACAGGGTACTCACATGTTTAATAACCGTGCAAAAGTTGCAGTTAGCATTTCTTCAAATTCTAACAACTGTCGCATGGACTACTAATTGATGACAAGTTATTTTATTGCTATTTTATTCACGCTCATGACAGAATAAAACAAGCTAAAAATAAGACTAAATTACTCAAATCTGTAAATGACTCCATTAACATATAACATGTAAAATAATAAGCAAACTCTAATTATCCTATCATCAAAAGAAATTGACATCTTCCCACAAAAAGAATATAAAAAAAAATGAAGAATACAAAAAAAATTTATTTACTCCGGAGTTCGAGTTGGAACTCCGCACTTGTGCTCACAGTGCAGCGCACAAGTGCGGAGTCTTCACCTTTTTTTTTAAGGTTCTAACAATAATATAAAATCATTATCTCTTGTAATTCCAATTTTTAATCAAGTGCGATATTTCTTTTAAATGTACAAGCGAAAAAAAATTAATCAACCGACTACGAAAAAAAAAGTGAAGACTCCGCACTTAGATGCGGAGTTCAGCTCCGCATAATGCGGAGTTGGAACTCCGCACTTGTGCACACAGTGCGGAGTCTTCACCTTTTTTTTGTAGTCGGTTGATTAATTTTTTTCGCTTGTACATTTAAAAGAAATATCACGCTTGATTAAAAATTGGAATTACAAGAGATAATGATTTTATATTATTGTTAGAACATAAAAAAAAAAAAAAAAGGTCAAGACTCTGCGCTGTGCGCACAAGTGTGGAGTTCAACTCCGCATGCATAATGCAAATTATATATGTCCCAGGTGAGAGTTTTAGATTTTTTAATATGAATTTTTAGTTTTATTTGTTGTAGTTAAATTAATATTGTGAGTAATTTTGAATATTGATAGACGTGTAATTGACAAAAATGACAATTGTGAACTAAAAAATTAATGTCACGGGGTTAAATAATCTTGGCAAGTTTTGTTCTGGTTATGCATTTATTTTTCTCCAAGCGAGTTCAATCTATACTTTTGTTTCTCTATGGCATGAGACATGTTATGTTTAATGAAATTAGTTTGTTGTATTTATTTATTAAAGGCATCTTTGACTCCTTTTTTTTGTTTGATTGCTGCTGAAGAATACAAAAAAGAAATGGATTTACTCCGCATAATACGGAGCAAAAAGGGATTTATGCGGAGTAAATCCATTTTTTTTGTATTCTTCATTTTTTTTTACACTCTTTTTTTTTTTTTACATTTTTTTTGTGGGAAGATGTCGATTTTAATAAAATTAGTTTGTTGTATTTCCCTACTATATTAAAATGGTTGATGTAGCAAAAAAAGTCCATGGACAGTAAATGTTGGGGATAAAATGGGAAAAACGTCTAATCAAAAAAAAAAAAATTGATGTGCTCCGCATTATGCTGAGCAAATCAGTTTTTGCTCCGCATAATGCGGAGTACATGACCTCCGCATTCCCAATATTGATCGCAAGCCACTACCTCAAATCTGTTGCCTAGTTATCAAGTAAGCTTTGTGTTTATTATTCTGTAAATCTTCCTTTTTTAGCAATACTAAACATGTAATTGGTCGATTGGTTCAACACAAATATCCACATCACTGTAGTACTGAAAAAAATTTCCAGTGTTATTTTACAATATAAATGTGGTCTTTTACCAGTTCATTCAAAGTTTGGAAATTCGCTTTAAACTTGTCTAATTCGGTTCAGTTAGACAAAGCTCTCAATTAAGTCAATTAGATTTTAGGTGTTTTAATTTTGTTGTTTTTGTATTGCATAATTTTAGTACAGCTCATCCAAATATTTGACTTTTAAGTGTGAAAAAATGCTATATTATGCATTCAATGTTTAGGAAGAAGCTACCAAAAAAGGAGGGAAATATATATTTTTTGGAACGCTAACATTACCTTCGAAATCACATTGCCCGTGCATTGCACGGGTAATAGACTAGTGCTTTAAAGAAAATGACGTTTTGCCTTTATAATTATTTTGGGGAAAATTGCAATGGCCTTCCATGATCTTTCGGGGGGTCTCTGCACCTTTGTCTCCGACCTCTTATCGTGTAGTGTAATTTTGACGGTCTTTTTTAACCCTTAAATTGGTGAGTATTAATTTTCTCAAATTGGTGAGTTTTGATCTTTGGGGGGTCTTTGCACCTTTGTCCTTGATCTCTTATTGTGTAATGTAATTTTGACTGGCTTTTTCAACCCTCAAATTGGTGAGTTTTGATTGTTTCTCATAAAAAATTTCAATCTTACCCCTTAAATCAATTAATTATTCAAAAATCAGATTTTTTAATCTATACATACACATAAATATAAATATATATTTATATATATAAATATATAAATAAATATAAATAAATATAATTAACCCACCCCCACCTCCACCACTCCGGCGACTATTCTGATGACCGCTCCGGTGCCGATTCCGGCGACTGCTCCGATTCCGACGACTCAGGTCACAAGTCACAGCCCAGGTTACAACTCAAGTCATAGGTCACAGTCTAGGTCACAAATCAGAATTTTGTTCATAATCACGAGTTTTTTTTTTTATATAAGAATCACATGTTATTTATAAATGATCACTAGTAAATTTTTCGGTAACAACTTAATTAATTTTGAGTCACAATTTGATTTTTAAGGGTCACAATTAAAACCACCACAAAACCGTCCCCTGCCACCGCCAAAACCATCAGCACCAACGCCACCATTGGCAAAACAACCACAACCACCACCATTTTCAACCCCACTACTTGCAATTCTAATTGGAAGAGAATTATGTGGTAGCTAAGGGAGAATATATATGCACACATGAGACAGAAACGAGGAGAAAGCCAGCTGAAAATATAGTAAAATTGGAGGGGAGCTGGCTAAATAGAATTGAGAAAAATTGGTGCAGTCGTCGGCAGAAAAGAATTGAGGAAAATTGTGAGTGGATATATTTTATTGTTTATACACATATTGGAGAGATTAGGGGTTGAATTGAGAAGGATTAGCCTGCATAATTGAGGAATTTACCTGCATATAGTAGGCAGCAAAAAATTGGACTGAAATACATTAATATACACTCAATTGCCAGCTGCTTTATACACCAGATTTTTACACAGCTCAAACCTTAAAATCACCACGGCAATCATAAAAACACTCCAGATCGGAAACACCTCACCCGACCCCGCCACCGCACAAATCGCAAACCTCCACCGCACAGTCGCGACGTTATTCAAACCACCGCACACCTTATCAAAGAAAAAAAAAATAGAACCACCGCACCGAACGCGACGCAGCAGCATCAGAAGGCCTTGCAACGACGGCCTTGGGGTTCTTTGACGACGATGCCGCCACCAACACCAACCGCCACCTCGGCCCCACCGCCCCTTCCACACTGCCGACAAGGAAGAGAGAGATGGAAGGAATTGACTGGTCACTGGGACGAGAAATGAAGAATTAGGGATTTAAAATATGTGGGGTGGTTGGGGTAGGGTGTATATAAATTAATTAGATTTTGTTTGAAAATTATATGTATTTAATTAAATATAAAAAACCTGTATCTATATATGAAATATCTGATTTTTGAAAAAATAAACATCATATCTGATTTTAGAATTTGAGTCTTGAAAAGTAGGGTTGTGTGTAATTTCCACAATATAGAATGTACGGAACCTAGTTATGAAGGCCAGTTTCCGTCCGGCCCAAAATATCTTTCCCACTTGGTCAACCCATCCGTCATAACATGCATTAATCTTTGAATGAAACAATAATTCATTTCGGTAATTAGCCGTCCTTATCTTTTAGTATTATTGTGAAAAACATTCTTACCTCTTTTTTTTTTAATATATATTTTCACCCTTTCATCGCGAAAATGTCATTTTTATCTATTTTCTCAATTAAAACTATGAAATAAAGAATATACCATCATATTTAAATAAATAAATAAAAAGAACTACTTGCAATCATAATTCCAATTGTTTTTGAAAAGTGCAAACAAGTCTCAAACATACCAACAATGAAAGATATACCACTAAATCAAATACGTGCTGTGAGATTCATATACTAAAAGTGGGACAAATATTATAATGTTTAATCAATACTAGATGCAAGTAACGTGCAATGCACGTTTGCTTTGTTTATATTTAATATTTTTGTTTAATAATTAATTTATTATTAATAAAGATGTAATTTTTTTTGTTTAATTAAGAGCGTGTCTGGGCGCGTTGCAAGGAGGAAGGAAAATTGACTCTGTTACCGTTTGTTTTTCAAACTTACAGCTCTACAATGAGAGAATTGATCCAAAATTGCGGCTCCCAACGGCATGAATTGTGTTGCCAACGGCTTGATTTCTGCTGAAAAGCAAAAACAGACACCCTATAAATAATTAATGATGTAATGTTTATGTAATTGATAAATAATTAGATGTGTGATTTTGATATTGTGATGTAAGTTGGTGAGATTGAAGAAAATAAGTAAAAGTAGACAAATTTGGAGAAATGGCTAAATTGTAAGGGATCCAAAGTTCGGGGGGCTAAAATGTAAATACTTAAAAGTTGTGCCGAATCTCACGATGAAGATTTGAGAGTGCTCAGAGTCAATTGGATAAAGGAAGATGTCAAGGGAATCAAAGTTAGTCAAAAGATGATCACAAATCAATTTCCAACCGAAAAGTTATGCTCCGGTGTTTTAGTCTCATATTGAGACCTATTTTTGGCATAGGAAGTGATCGAATTGGAGAATGATATCTGAATTAAAGTTGTAGCCAGATGAGTTAGCTTTTCAACTCATTTTGCATCGTCTCAATAAGATATCGGAATACAAAGTTATGATAAAAACACTGAAGGAAGGTGCAGCTGCCTGTTTAAAACAAGAAATTCCGTTACATAGTCTGTTATATTGAGACCTATTTTTGGCATATCAAGTGGTCGAATTGGAGAATGATGTCTGAACCAAAGTTGTAACCAAATGCGTTAATTTCCAATGCATTTTGAATTGCCTCAATCGAACATCGAAATACAAAGTTATGATAAAAACACTGAAGGAAGGTGCAGCCGTCTGTTTAAAACAAGAAATTCTGTTACATAGTCCATTATATTGAGACATATTTTTGGCATAGAAATTGATCGAATTGGAGAATGATGTCTGAATCAAAATTGTAGCCAGATGAGTTAGCTTTCTAACTCATTTTGAATCGCCTCAATCGGATATCAGAATACAAAGTTATGATAAAAATATTGAAATAAAGTGCAGCTACTTGTTTAAAACAAGAAATTTCGTTACATAGTCTGTTATATTGAGACCTATTTTTGTCATAGAAAGTGATCGAATTGGAAAATGATGTCTGAATCAAAGTTGTAGCCAGATGATTTAACTTTCTAACTCATTTTGAATCACCTCAATCAGACATCGAAATACAAAGTTATGATAAAAATACTGAAAGAATGTGCAGCTGCTTGTTTAAAACAAAACATTCCGTTACATAGTCCGTTATATTGAGACATATTTTTGGCATAGAAAGTGATCGAATTGGAGAATGATATCTGAATCAAAGTTGTAGCCAGATGGGTTAGCTTTCCAACGCATTTTGAATCGCCTCAATCGAATATCGGAATACAAAGTTATGATAAAAACACTGAAAGAATGTGCACCTGCCTGTTTAAAACAAAAAATTCCGTTACATAATCCGTTAAAACAAGAAATTCCGTTAGTTTTTCCGTTAAACCAACAAATTCCGTTAAATAGACACTTTTTATATATAGAAAGAATATCTCTTATGGTCACTTAAAAATAATCTCTTAATCAACTTATAGATCAAGAATGAATAACCATAACACAATTCATCAATATTCATGTTAATACTATGGAAATTTTGCTTTACTTTCCACAATTAAAATCAACGTAATCCTCGAGAAAATTTCCTCATCAAACTAATTTCCTTATCGTTACTGATCTCTCGTGTCATTCTCCATCTGTTCGCTTTTGCAATCTAAATAAAAATCCATTTAATTAACTGTTCAGTGCAAAGCTCAAATCAAACACGTTCATATTTTGTCATAACATAAAGTAAATTGGTTATACTAAAATTAATCAGTCCATTCAGAGAGCCTTTAATAGCAATGCTACAAGAAATTTAGATAACGTGCTTTGCTTTAAATTATCCATAATGACATAACCCAGATTTAGGTGCACAGATCAAAATAAATGCTAGCTTTGGTTAGGTTTAGGTCTTCGTTCTGTTTTTAAAGGTGGTGTAATATGTGGTTCATATAGAGTGAAACGCGTATATACTAAAATAAATAGACGGGTTTGTAATTTATTCTCTGTTTGCCAATGGCGCTTAATAGGTCGGGGGCTGCCCCAATACTATCCTTATACATGTGATGTAATCATATTCTTTTACATGTAGTCATTGTTTAATCTCCATTATTTTCAAAATATATTTTTCTTTCTTTTTTATTCAACCACGCATTTTTCAATAAAATAATATTACACGTAAATTCAAAACATTTTCTTATTTTTTAATTAAACATTTTCTATCAATCTACTATTTCAAATGCATTATTTGCTAAAAATGGGACTCAAACGTGCTCATAATAAAATCATAGTCGCTTCGCTCTCGTGGACGTAGTCTTGCCATCTAACCACGTAAATATTGTGTTGTTTTTCTTTCTTGATCCTATATTGTTCATCGCTATTGTTGCACACAACACAACAAAAGGTTAAAAAAATGAAGAAAGTTCGATTTTTTGGAAGAGATTTTGATATTCTCTTTGCCGACTTCTGCATTCATGAATAGGTACCAACTCATTAATGTTGACAATATTTCTGCAAGCCACTAAAGAGAGAACTAAAATTGAGCTTGAAATTGACTAATGCGTGTAATTGAGCTCTGCCTAATAATTCCAACTATGGGCTAAACAAAATGACTTAGGATTCGTTTGATTGCAAAAGTGGAATTTGGGTGGAAAAAAAAAATGAATTTCAGGGAATTGAATTGCCTAGAATTGTGGTTCCTGATAATTGTCAATTAATTGTATTTGATTAGTATAATTTTTCACATGAAAAATATTGAAATTTTGAATTTTTTGGTGTTCGTTTGGCTTTATTTTACATGAAAATTATCCATTAAAAGGATATAATTTGTTACAATTGGGGATATAATTTGTTTCCTTTGCCAAAAAAAAAAATAGTATGGAAAACCAAATCCCACCAAATGGTGGGAATTGATTTTCCTCAAAACCATGGGATGAGAATCGTGTGAGGCTTTTTGTGGAAAAGGAATTGCCAAGAAAATTTTCACAATTAAACATAACTTTTGGTGGAAGATGAAATTTTATTTCCAAGTTTCATGAAAAATAAACCATATCAAACATGGCCTTAATTCTGCAACTAAAGGAGGCAAGCATACTTACACCTAACTGTAAAAACACAATTATTTCTCGATTATATTCTCCACATTTCTCACAAAGAAATGATGACACCTTTTGCCAATTCCAACCGTCCGAATTTTTTGTCTTCTAGAGGAAATTTCCATTTTCTCCATCATTTTTCTTTCTAGTTACCAGATATCCTTGAGGTTAAGCAAAAACGACAAATAAATCTCTTCTAAATTCGAATCCATCTTGACATTTATCTTGTGTCGAATTTTGTTTTCTAACATATATATACACACACATATATTTGATTACGTAAAATACTCAAGGCGATCTAAACTTCTAGAGGAGCATAATAAGAAATGCAGTTCTCTCTACAACATCAGATACTGGTTTTGATACATTTTGAATATTTTTTGCTTGTTTTCATCATCTGTAACAAATCAAGAAATGAGCTCGTACAAGAAAATAATTGCTTCATTTTGAATTTGCACGTTTTCATCCAAATCCACTACTGAAATTGTTAGACAAGTGTTTCAGTACAATAACCGTATATGAAAGAATGGACACCGATTTTACACACTTGATACCGGATTTGCAGTTTAAAACAGATGAAATGATATATCTAACAAATCCAATGATTTGTTAATTACAGTAAGAAATAACAAGCAAAATAATAATAATAATGAAACAGTAATAAACTTTTAACCCTTAGGCCTGTGTTACACACAGTTTCTTTAAAATAGATTCGCCCCTTCACCGTTCGTACTTGAGGTATAATTTGAATGTCTGCTTCCCATGATACAACGGTAGAATAGTAGAATTTGAGCACAACAGATTTTACTCCAACGAACTGAGTTAGTGCCCGAACAATATCACTACAAAGACTGAGTGCTTGTTTAGTAGGAATTTTTGGGGGAAGAATTGATTTTTGAATAGTGATATGATGGGAAATGTGTGGTTGAAAAAAAAGAAAAAATTATTGATGTGATGAAAAATATTATTTTATTGAAGAATGTATGGTTGAAAATGAGAATTGATTTACTGTAGAATTTGAGAATAAAAAACAAACACCCCATGAAATAGAAGCCTATTTCGGTCAATGATTTGCACTCCCTTGTGCGCGCACGTAGAGAGAGTCTTTATGTTACACATGATTACACTATTCTAAAGTGTAATTCTTTATAAAGTGATTTTAGTTTTCATCAACTTTCTATGTGGGACAAACTCTTTTTTTAGTTTCCCACCAACATAAATTCCTTTTAAGTGGCACACTTTGAGTTTCAATTTCTCATTCAACCGAGCATCAATTTTGGCAAGTAAATATATGATTTCGATGTACTCACGGAGGAAAACACAAATCAATCTTGTTTTTCCAAAATAGCCAAACGGATCTCACTCAAAATTCATACCAAAATTAGTCAATATATCATTTTTTCCAACAGAAACTCCATTGAAAAAAATATTATTGTGCATCATCTCAAGTGGGATATAGTGCAAATTTTAAAATTGTAATAGAATAGTTTTAAAGTGGGATAGATATGTAAAAGTAGCGTGGATATATAAAGTTTAATCAATGAATTTAATAAGGATAATGTTAGAATGTAGCCCACGTTAGATGGATATTAAAATTAAATAATTAGTAGATTTTGATAAAAGTTGATGACATATGTGATTGAAAAGTTGTGGGGACCATAAATTATGTCATTAAAATCAACTGTTGACTTTGATTTAAATTTAATCTTTACCAAACAGTGGTGTACTCTGGGTAATATTGTTTAAAAAAAAATAAATTAATAAATGATAAATTTAGAGTGAGATAGATATATAAAAATAATGACTCCTTTTTTTTATACTTTTACTAATTTATTTTGATAGCAATTTCAATTCAAGAGAGACTGAGCCACTATGATTGATATAAATTGAGCACTCTCTATCAGGGCAGAAGTTTTAAGAAGAAATTGTGGGAAATGTTCAATTTTCTCACTCAAATCGGCCCCAAAGCCACCGTCCATTTGCTGACATCTCACCCACAAAGATTGTAATCATGTGGACTCCACTGTCTCATTTTTCGTGAGAAAACTCCCAAATCGATAAAAATAAGAGTAATGTGAAAACACAATTTATGTGATTTTAAATTATATGTTAAATGAAAGGTAAAATTAAATTTAATTTCACCTATCATTTAATGTCACATTAACGTGACCTAAACTGTATTTTCATCCTCAATAGGGATTAATAGCATTACTCTAAAAATAAACCGGTCATTTTTATTTTCTATCTTCCTCTCTTCTTTCACTTCTTCTTCTTCTTTTGAATTTTTAATTTGATCATCACATTTCTCTGACTTTAGTAATCATATCTTATTATAGACAAAGTTGTTTAAATAGTAAAGATATGATGACTTTTTTTAATTATATTATAATCAGAAAATTGTGGGAAAAGAAAAGAAGGGGAGGAAGGACATGGTAAATTATTGTTTGTCGAATGACATGGAAAAATGTATAAATTTTTTTTTTATAACCGTGGATGTTCAGGCCAGTTTGCGCGCATTTCGATTAATCTCACGGGACTCTAAAGTTTACGATAGGGTACTCACCTCAGTGGTCCTGAGGGGACTCGAACTGGTGACCATTGGGGAGCAAACAATGTATAAATCTTATAAAATATTTTCACTCATTTTTCATTTATTACATAAATTTCATCTAATTTGCGTGCACACGTGTGCAATGTTATTGTATATTGAAGTCCGCATGTATATAAATTTAAAAAAATGTAAATTTTTTTTGTTAACCATTTGCTAATTAATTGTTGAACAAATGTTGGGCACTGTCTAATCCGTAAGTGTGAAGGAATACATTTTGGTTGTGCATTATGTTTCTTCTTCTTGTTCAATTTTTTTATGATTTTGAATGTCCATGTTTTTCATGAATTTTCGAAATTTTGGACAACAAATGTCGAAAATTTATGGTGTTAACATGTCGAGATTAGAAATTGATGGTTCAATATTGTGGTCGAACCTCAAATATGAAATGTAGATTTTTTGAAGGGGTGAAGGGTTTCAATGGGTGAAATAGTAAGTTTTCACATGAAAAATATCGAACTTTATAGACATTTTAGCAAGTTGGCATGTTAACTTTTGAGTTTGCTTTGAAAAAATTGAGTGTGTCCATTCAAATTTCAAGCATACAAGGCAAATCTCGAGTTTACTGAATTGTCTAAGTTCTAACGTTCAAAATTTTGATCAATAATTTCGTATTATACTTCATTTTTTGTGTTGAACTCTAATTTCAATCATATTTCTAATGGTATACTATTTGCCATACTGAGATCTATGTAATAAAATTTGTGCACTAATTTCCTAACATGCTTATCAAGTAGGATTCTCGTTTTTGCCTCTAATAGTTATGCTCAAACTTCATTATTTCTTCTACAATCATCTTCAGATTTGGGGTTCAACCTATTAAAGCAATATATACCGCTTCAAAATTCGAGATTCTACATTTTAAAGGTACTAGAAATTCGAGATTTCACAACATTTCTAAATTCTCTAATTTCGATTTTAAATACATATGTAGTGCTCAATTTGTAATTCGTAATTCGAGATTTTGTCACCAACTTAATAGTATCGACAAAATTATGACGTGTATTCTACAATTCAACATCTGAACTAAAATTTGCATTACAAATTCGCATCAATACAATTCGAATGATTTTTTACAAGGCAATTTCAATATATTAGTTTTGATTTTTTAAGTTAATAGAATACACATTTTTCCTCTTTCCTTAGTTAATCGAGATATGTACATTAACCATTATACCATGCAAGTAAGTGTGATTGTTTTTACCCCAAAAAAAAAATTACTTTCGTATTTTAAAACAAAATGACTACTTTCCCAAAGTATTTTATAATTTGACTACAATTCAAAACTCAGCCCTTCAAACTTGGCGAAATAAAATCTCTCGTCAGTAGGAATTTAAATTTAAATTTTAATCAAAATCAAAATCAAAATCAAAGTCAAAGTCAATAATTGATTTTGATAACATATTTTATAAAACTAGATTTAAGCAACGTGCAATGCACGTTTGCTTAGTTTATATATAATTTTTTTGGTTAAAAATTACATTTTTATTAATAAAGATGTAATTTTTTTGGTTAATTAAATAACTGACGATGTAATGTTTATATAATTGATAAATAATTACACATTGTGATATATTAAAAAAAGAGTATTAATAGAATCTATAGCATTATCCTATAAATAAATATCGCTCATAATTTTATGAAAGTCGTTTGAGATAATTTTGATTCTAAGATGACGATTCAGTGTTTTCATCATCTTGCACTGCTTCAATATAGATGACATTAAACTGTCTATATTTTTTCTCATTTAGTTTCTCCGGATCTACATAAACTTGAATCTTCCAAATTTTTTTTGATAATTTCTCTGCAACTCTTTTAACATATGGTCGATTTTTCTACAAAATAAATATTGAATAGGTTTACACAATTAATAAAAAATACAATTATTTTTTAAATAACTTATTATAATAAAAATCAAGTTTGAAGAAAAATTTAAGAGATACCTCTCCAGTATATCCTATCAATTCAACTGTTGAACAACCAAGTGCATGTTTTGCTATTTCACCAAATCTATAGCAGTAAAATTTAAATCAAAATTAACAATTAATTTTAACAATATATTTTATGAAATCTACAACTTTTCAATGATATATTTTATCAACTTTTGTCAGAATTCACTAAAATTTCGATCTTAATCTCAATAAAACATGGGCTTAGTATTATATTGATTTTTTATAAGTGAAATAAATGTAAATTAGCCTCGTTGAATAGGAGGGCAAAGGCTTTCGAAAATGGTGTTTGGTCTTGCAAAATGCATTTTTTTATTTTCATGATATCCTCTTTTTCAAAGACCCTATCGTATCACCATGTCCATCTATCTTAGAATATTGCCTTTTTTATAATCGAAATAAATTTAACTTGATTTTGATTATTTTTTAATTTTTTTTTATCAAATTGATGAAACTGTAAAAAACGTTGTAGAATCTTTTATTTATATTGTTCATTTTGAGAATAAAAAATCTTATTCATATCCAAATTACTATAATGCCTCCCCGACTGCAGATCATACGCTATGTTTCACAAACGCGAAGAAAAATTATAAAATAATAATATTTAAAATGTAAAATCTATATTCAAATTCAATCGGGAAATCCAAAAACCTCTTTTTTTTCAACATGAATTTTTCATATTATCATGATTCTTGAACTTGAAAAATATGTAAAATACTACGATTTCTTGATTGTTAACTAAGATACAGAAAATATTAATTTCATGAAAAATATAAGCCATTCTTGATTTCTAACCAATCATTTTCGACAAGCCTTCAATCGATTTTCAAAATGTAAAGAATGAAATTAGGACGATGAAGAAAAATGATTCGTGTAAGACATATGTCAAGAAGAATCAGAAATTGATGCCTCCATCTTTTTAACCATGAGTTGCAGCCCTATTCCATACTTGGGCACCAAATCTTCCAATCTCCACCCCACAACCGGATCCATCTCAAATCTCCACTCAAAACAAAAAGGAAAATTTTATTTGCACATCAACTTTTGTACACAATAAGTTACACCCCCTCACATAGGAGTGGGACCCACTGCTTAAAATAAGAAATTCCATTAGATTTTCCGTCCAAACATGATAGTCCGTTTCATTGGCACTTTTAATAAATAGAAGATATATATAATTAATGATGTAATATATTCCGTTTCACTGCTTAGTTTTGTTTAAGAATTAATTTGTTATTAATAAAGATGTAATTTTTTTGGTTAATTAAATAATTAATGATGTAATGTTTATGTAATTGATAAATAATTAGATGTGTGATTTTGATGTTGTGATGTAAGTTGGTGAAATAAAAAAAAATAAGTAAAAGTTGACAAATTTGGAGGAAAATGCTAAATTGTAAGGGATCCAAAGTTCGGGAGCTAAAATGTAAATACTTAAAAGTTGTGCCGAACCTCACGATGAAGATTTGAGAGTGCTCGGAGTCAATTGGATAAAGGAAGACATCAATGGAATCAAATTTAGTCAAAAGATGATCACAAATCAATTTCCAACCGAAAAGTTATGCTCCGATATTTTAGTCTCATATTAAGACCTATTTTTGGCATAGAAAGTGATCGAATTGGAGAATGACGTCTGAATCAAAGTTGTAGCCAGATGAGTTAGCTTTCCAACGCATTTTGAATCGCCTCAATCGGATATCGGAATACAAAATTATGATAAAAATACTGAAAGAAGGTGTAGCTACCTGTTTAAAACAAGAAATTCCGTTAGTTTTTCAGTTAAATCAAGAAATTCCGTTAGTTTTTCCGTTAAACCAACAAATTCCGTTAGATAGGCACTTTTTATATAGAAAGATTTACAAATTTTTAATTATATATTTTATCAATTTTTATTAAAATTTACGAATACCAAGATTGCCCAATTTTAAACGTCAAAGATAATTACCATTTTTTTCACAACTTCCCAGCTTCCAAAATTCCAAGCACCCCACCCCCACCGCCCAAAAAAAATAATAAAAAAAAAAAAAAACGAAAGAAAGAAAAAAGGAGGAGAGAGAGTTCCGAGAGGGAAGGGTTTCCAAAACTGCAGTCCTTCTATATATCTCTCCACTTCACGGCGTATATCTTCTATGAACTCCACTCATTCAGTGCGTGAACAAATAAAGGGGTAAATTGTTTAAAATAACTATTAGGTTAGATCCAATTGAAAAAGATGAGTACGAGCAAGGGAAACGGTGGCAATGGACTACAAACAATACCAGCGGGTTCAAGGAAGATTGTCCAGAGCTTAAAGGAGGTAGTTAGCTGTTCCGAGGCTGAGATCTATGCCACCCTTAAGGATTGCAATATGGACCCTAACGAGGCCGTTAATCGACTCCTCTTTCAAGGTTTTTGTTTAATCTTTATTGATTTTTGATTTCTGGGTTTTGTTTTCGTTATAGACGTGCGCATTAGTGCATACGGTGTAGTTTTCGAGAAGTCTACTCAAGACTGCAGAGGGGTTAGATTTTGGTGTTGCTTCCTTGACGTTTGGTTAATGAGAAACACAATTATTAGTATGTACGGAAATTCTTTCTGTTTTTGCGAGAGAGATACTTTCAGTTACCAAATGTAAGATAACAAAACAAGTATTTTCAGTATGTCATATTCAGTGCACTGAGTTGAACTGAATTGGATAATAGCTGATTATCCTTGTCAGTTGCACCATTGCTACATGGGGCAACTTAGTGACATATTAGTTTCTACACTAGCTTTGTGTCTATTGAATAGTATAGTAAATATCTATATCCACAAGAGGAAATTGTACTTGGATACTAGTTTTTGATTTAAAGTTATCTCTAATATGGACTTTACAATTGTTTAGGTCCATTTCATGAAGTGAAGAGCAAACGAGAAAAGAAAAAAGAGGTGCGTGATTGCCATCAAAGCATAGCATACAATTCACATCTTTTGGTTGCTGATTCTCTCTTTTCCTTATCCTCATGTTTGTCTTTCCAATTACTTGAATTATGCTTGAAACCTTCTAAAGATGGGAGAAGCTGTCATTTATTTCTTTGTCCACGTTTTGGATGAAATAACTGTGGTCTTCTACCATGGTGGACCTTTCATACTTCCCTCTTGAAGGAAAGAAAAAAGACAATCTTTATGAGTATCAAGGTTAAAAAAGGTGAAACTAAGTCTTGAGGCGGTTTTTCTTTATGAGACGAGACGTAAGTCTTGAGGCGGATTGAAGCGTAAGTCTCACAAAAAACAAAAAATCGAAGTAAAAGAAATATAAAATAATACAAAAATAAAAAAATAAAAACCAAAATTGGAACATATAATAAATAAGATATATAGTCATTAGCATATTGAGATATAGTCCACCTAAAGAAAGAATATGTTTAGCAAAAAAAAAAAAAAGCACTATAGGAGTTAGAAATCACTTCATTTGCAATGGAAAAAAGAAGCAGTTTAAATTAAAAAAAAGCCTAGTAGTCAGCACTATTACTAACATCGTTAATGGAATCATCATATTTAATTTTCCCATCATCTTCCTCTTCGCTACTCTCAATTTCTACAAAAGGCAGTAATGAGGCGTGCCTTGAGGCGTGCGCCTCAGATTTAGAGGCGTGAGCCTCATATTTTTAGCCTAAAAAATACCGCCTCGAGACATACTATATGTGCCTCACAGTGAGGCGGGCCTCACTACCGCCTTTTTAAACCATGACGAGGATAAAGACCAAATTAGTGCACCACACTATTATTTTGTTCGATGGACCAGAATCAGTGGTAGAACCTTGGAAGCTTTTTTTGTATTTTATGTTCAAGTTACAGAATTCTTTGTAATTCAATTATTCTTTCAATGCATCTCTGTCTCAGAATAAAGATACCACTGAATCAAGGTCTCGTGGTGCTAGTAATAATTCAAATCGAGGCAGCAAGAGTGGTGCAGACCGATCTCTCTGGCGTGGTGGTTCAATGCAATATAATTCTTCTGGTATGGAAATTGTTCAAACACAATTTTTGATGTAATTGCTTATTGCTGAATAAAAACAGCTGAATGACATTGCTAAATGTTTAATGCACCAAATATTCTGTATCAGAGTCTGGTCCTTCGCATGGAAAAGGGACGTACAAGAAAGAAAATGGGTCGAGTTCTTATCCAACTACTTCCTCTTCAGTGTCTGTTATGGCAGGAAGTATTACAAACAGACAACCTCCAGCCCTCAGGTCGATCCTGTTGGTGTTTTTTGTTGGTTAATACAGCTTCGTTGTTTTGGGGTTGCAACATAGTGAAATATTGTAGGACCTACTTTTTGGAGTTGTATAAACAATTTTATATCGAAAACTTCGCCTTTGTCATCTTACATTGCAGAGCAATTGCTGAAAAATTGATTTAGATGCAAACATGGATATGCTAGCCATCTAGCCATACATCCTCTTCCTGCTATATTCATTACGCCCATTTGGATTGTAACTTAATGTCTAAATGTTTCAGTCTCATTTCTTCATTTTTTGCTGCACAAGAATATTTTAAGTTTTCTAATTGCTCCTCTGAACCTAGAAATTTAAGAAGTTGATTTTCGATTGTCGACTTGCTAGATAGAAGAAAGGCTTCATATTTCTATCCATTGTCAATTTGACCAATTAATCTAATCATTTTACCATAATGAGCACTATTGCAAATTCTTTCTCAGAATGCCATGCTCATTTTTTTTTGCACGTATATTGTAGAGATGTTGCTACTACTGAATATAAAGCATCGTCAACTGATGCAGCCTATGGTGTTTCATCTGGAATGCAACCTCCTTCTGATTATCAACCTGCTTGGGTGGGTATTCCTGGCCAAGTATCAATGGCAGACATTGTGAAGATGGGCAGACCACAGAACAAAGCATCTAGTGCTCTTAATGTATCTAATGGTGCCAATCATCACCATGTTCAGGGACCTTCGTCCACTACCTCGCATCATAATTCATCTCAGGATGTTTCTACCATTGATGAATGGCCTTCTATTGAGAAGCCATCTGCAGCTAAAATGCATTCTGTGTCAGAACCTCCTGTAGAATCCGAGCTGCGTCCAGATGCATTTAACTTACCTTTTGATAGGATTGATCAACATTCACAGACTGAGGAGGTTTGGAAAGCAGAAGATGATAATATTGAAAATCTTGGCACAAATGACATGGGTTCAACTTCCATTTCCAGTAGGAAGATTCCAGAGGAAAATTCAGGAGGTGCATCTCTATTCGAGGACAACTTATATGAAAACATGGGTTCATGTCAGCCTCATGATCATTCTTTTGAGAATCAGGAAGGTGACTATGTTTATGTTTTTCACTTTGAACTAAAAGATTCTACTTGTACACGTGCAAGTGCATTATATCTCCTCTTTGGAAAACTTCGGTACTCATGCTTTACTCATAGAAGTGTTAGTTGTCTTGAGGATATTGAATTTCTTGTGATGCTTTACCACACCTAGATCAGTTGAGAATTCAAAATTCTTAATGAGGCATTCTCTAAATGGTTCTATAACTACTTGCTAATATCAAGATCTGTACTGCACAGCATGACTGATTCTAAGAACTCAATATAGATACTTTAAATAAGTAGGGTTTATCAAAAAGATACTTCAGCATTTACAGACGCGACACTTATTCTATATGCTATTTTTTTGGGCATTCTATGCTTAAGTTAATATTAAATTATTCTATATGCTATTTTTTGGGCATTCTATACTTAGGTTAATATTAATTTATTCTATATGCTATTTTTTGGGCATTCTATGCTTAAGTTAATATTTAATTTATTCTATTTATTTGGTGCTACCTTGAGCATTTTGCGGTGTTATGATGTTGCAGTTGAAGAAGGTGTTTCAGTCTCCTCAGTCACCGCAAACTTGCAACAACTAAGTATGCAACAGGATGACCAGGGGTTGCTTGCTGATGGAGAGGGCCCTTCAGTGATAATCCCAGATCATTTACAAGTTCAAACGGCAGACTGCTCACACTTGAGCTTTGGTAGCTTTGGATCTGGAATGAGTTCTGTCTTTTCTTCTGGGCCTTCAGCATCCACGCCTGTTAACTCTAACTTGGAAGAAGTTCATAGAGATGCAGATGTTTCATTGGTTGAGCATTCAGACACTAGGTATAGCACTCTGAGAATTCTTTCATAATTAAGTAGTGTTTCCTTTTCCTTAAAAGTTCATAAACATATCTGAATGTGCTCTTGTTGCAGAAATTCTGAGTATTTTGGAGATGACTCTATTAAAAATGCTCCTGATGGTAATTTTTTCCACAGAACTGGTGCAAGTAGTGGGAGTTATGATGCATCACAACCCGAAGAGTTGAAAACGGTGAACATTGAAATGGCTCATGGAAATCAATATGCTTTTCCCACATCTAACCCTGATTATACATTTGATAATGCCCAACACCTGAATGCTTTTGATCAATCTCAAACGACCTCCCAGATGCAAAATCTGTCTTCCTTCTCAAATGTTATGGTAAAAATAGATATTTTTTCCTTTGTTCAGGTTCTGAGACTGATTGCTTTATATCTGGAGGTCATCTTACCTGAATAGTATGTAAAAATCACATGTAACAAGTAGCCTAAAAAATTGTGACATTTCTGAAGATAAGGGGTTATTATTAACATGTTTGGCCGTGCTTCTTTTGGCCTCCATTTGGCAAAACTTATAAATCATTTGTAAATGGTCAAACTTCATTTTCAACCACACATCTAATGGACCCACTAGTAATACCGCTTATAAATTCTTCCCAAACTGTCAGTATTGCTCTTCGTACTCTCAGAATATGCCACATTTTGGCTACTTTCGTAGAAGAAGCCACTTGAAAGAAGCAGAGCCAAACATTCTGTACGTGTGACAGATTTTTAGTTATGAAAATCACCGAATTGTTATATCATTGATAAATACTAAAGGAGAAAAATTTGATGATGCCAGATGTTTGGATATTTATGAAAAAGTGAAATGGGAAAGTCAAGATGTTTTTACATGTTTAACGGGACTACGCATTTACAAATTTCCACATGCTTTTTCGGTTTAGCTTATATAGTTATCCAACCTTCTTCTCACTATTGTAGTTCCCCTGCAATGGAGAGATCCCACCATTATTCTTTGTTAGTGTTGTGGGAAAGGAAATATTGGTTGAACATAATTTTATGCTAGCCTGCACAATGATGGAGTCTTACTGTATTACCATTGGTATTATTCTTCCCTAGCGTTGATTTTGCTACTATTAGTGTTTAGGGTGGAAGGGACACTTTTTGGCATGCAAATATAGAAGTTGAAAGATAATTATCTAGTAGAATGTGGCAAGATTGGGGATTATTATATTAGGGACGGCTTGTCAGAACATGCAGATGATGTTATTCGTATGTGACTGCAGCACGTCCAAATCCTGTCCGTAGTTTCTAGTGAACTCTGTCTGCAGCACCTTCAGGGCGTGATGCTCTCCTGTCCCAGTTCTCTTTGTATTTCTCTTTTTTCATTTCTCTTTTGGCTTAATAACCAAATTCTTAAATTCTATGATTCTGTTCTTTTGTTGATTTTTCTCTTGTTGTTTTCATTTTTGATCAAGAAAAGAAATGAAATCAATGTTGATTTCTGAGTTCCTGATGTTTGATGAACAGCAGCAGGTACATACAAATTCATTACCAAGCACTTTGTTGGCTGCAAATGTTCATTCTGGTAGAGAGTCCGATCTTCAATACTCATCATTCCCTGTGACTCAATCATTACCTTCAAATTTTGGCAGTCCTGCATCTTCCATCGGTGGTTCAGCTATTTCCATGCCCGAGGTAAACCATGCGTACTAAGTTGCTGGAAACAAAATTATTCTTTCCATTTATCACAATACAGCAGGAACATACCACACCTTCAATGAGTCAATTTGAATCTGTATCTGTCATTTTGAGTCTATATCACTTTGATACCTAAAACATTTATCATTTCTTGAATTCAAAACGAAAAATATCTATATTTCTGAATTTAGTTTTCTGAACTCAGTAGTGACATCCCCTATCATCTCCCTGCTTTTGGGTGATGGAAAAGGTAAATGGAGATAATGAGTTGGTGTGCATGACAAAGGTGCTATTGAGATGCGGAAAAGGCTAGAGATTATAACGAGGATAGATAATGCTTTAATGCACAACCTAATCTCAGACCCAAACTTATGAAGTTATTATATCCCTGCAGGCTTTGAAGACTTCTAGTTTCCCATCCACACAGCCTACACCACAGTCTCTCTCTGGAAACAATGTTGCCACAGGACCTTCTCTGCCTCAACACTTTCCCGTACATCCATATTCTCAGCCTTCTCTCCCTTTAGGTCCATTTGCCAACATGATTGGTTATCCTTTCTTGCCTCAGAGTTATACATACATGCCTTCTGCTTTCCAACAACAATTCGCTGGCAACAATACTTACCATCAATCTTTGGCAGCAGTACTTCCTCAGTATAAAAACAGCATTTCTGTCAGTAGTTTGCCCCAGTCTGCTGCTGTTGCTTCTGGATACGGTGGCTTTGGAAGTACAACCACGATTCCTGGAAACTTCCTTGTGAATCCGCCCGCTGCCCCTTCTGGAACGAACTTGAGTTATGATGATATTTTGAGCTCTCAGTACAAGGATGGTAGTCATTTGATCTCTCTTCAGCAGGTATATTTTCTGTTCCTTGGCTGCTACATATGATTCTTCACCATGCACAGTTTTGACATTTTGTTGTGTTCATTTCTCTTCCCCAATGAAAAATTAGTTTCTCATTCATTGCTGCTCTACTAGAACTTAGCATTGTTCACACTAAATTTGGGGTCATGTGCTTGTTTAGACAATTTTAACCTTTTAATTGGCTGTAATCAAGTTATGCTGCCATAGTACCTTATTTACACATTCAAGTCTTCATCTGATCTTGAAGTTATTTTGCAATCGTTTCTTTCATCTCTCTTCATTTATGCATATTTTTTTCTTTTCTCATTCTCTTAGAACGGGAACTCGGCTATGTGGCTTCAAGGGACAAATTCCAGAACAGTGTCGGCTGTTCCAGCCAGCACGTATTACAATTATCAGGGGCAAAATCAGCAATCTGGTGGATTTAGGCAAGGCCAGCAACCGTCACAAAGTTATGGAGATCTTGGTTACCCAAATTTCTACCATTCCCAGACGGGGATCTCGCAGGATCATCAACAACCAAATCCAAGAGATGGTTCGCTTGGGGGCTCTCAAGGACAGCCTAAGCAATCCCAACAGATATGGCAAAACGGCTACTAGTCTTACCACCTCTCGGGTTTTCAGGGTCTTGTAACGAGTGTGAAAGTGGCCTTTTTATGCCATACCTGACGATGAAAAATTTAACATTTTTGATGTTTAAAGTCGATTTGAGTGGCTGCTGCCCTGTGCCTGGAGGTTGTATTTTATGTATTTACAAACAGTTAAATGTAACGTAGAACGTGCTTGCTAATTTGGCGTTAGTCGAGATTGAATTTGTCGTTTGGTTCAACTTCTGTTTGCTTAAGAAATAATGTTCCAGCTAAAGTGAATGTACGCGGTGTCAGAGTTAAAAGACCGACTTGCTTGTGACATACTTCATCGAAGCGTCATTGCCGCGCATGTTTGGTTCTTATAAACGGATTATGGGCAATGCCAAACAAGTACGACGTTAAAGAAAAAGAATTACATTTCTTCTCTCTCTCTTTTATTTATTTACAAATAAGGTAACCTGGAGAGGTTGTCACTTTTCATGCATGAGCGACAACACGCTTTTAACAAAATCGGATGCCGGCTAGCATTAAAGGAAAATAAATTGTAATACAGTAGCTGAAATTGGAAAGAAAAACAGGGGAGAGGAACCGCACAATATTCCAATTAGGGTAATTAGCAGAAGTGGTCTCCAACGTTTACACTCTTTGCTAAAATGGTCCATATCGTTTTAAAATTGGCATTTGTACCCTTATTTCAAACGTTTCTTGCGGAATTGGTCATTCCATCCATAAACCGTTAAACATCCGTTAGAACCTTTTGGTAATTTGCAGAAATGGTCCCTATGGAATATAATTTAATATAATTTTGGAACGGCCTGCTTCGACGAGTGGTAACTTTCGCTACGGTTGGCCGTTTCGCAAGCCGTTAGGGATGGGAGAAACTAGGTCATAAGCACTTCGAAATAGTATTAAAAATGTAATATTTTGAGTTTGTTT
Source organism: Fraxinus americana (assembly GCA_035079005.1). Taxonomy (NCBI): domain Eukaryota; kingdom Viridiplantae; phylum Streptophyta; class Magnoliopsida; order Lamiales; family Oleaceae; genus Fraxinus; species Fraxinus americana. The sequence goes on along the minus strand of CM068713.1, from coordinate 3,178,673 downwards.
GACTTCTCGTAATAATCCCGCAAAATTGAGACAAAAAATAAGAAAAATCATTTATATATTTTGGAACGGCCTGTTTCGACGAGTGGTAATTTTCGCTACAGTTGACCATTTCGCACGCCGTTAAAGATGAGAGAACCTAGGTTATGAGCACTTCAAAATGGTATTAAAAATGTAATATTTCGACTTCGTTTGACTTCCCGTAATAATCCCGTAAAATGGAGACAAAAAATAAGAAAAATACTTTATATATTTTGGAACGGCCTGCTTCGACGAGTGGTAATTTTCGCTACGATTGGCCCTTTCGTACGCCTTTAGGGATGAGAGAAACTAGGTCATGAACACTTCGAAATGGTATTAAACAATGTAATATTTCGACTTCGTTTGACTTCCCGTAATAATCCAGCAAAATGGAGATAAAAAATAAGAAAAATCGTTTATATATTTTGGAATGGCCTGCTTCGACGAGTGGAAACTTTTGCTGCGGTTGGCCTTTTCGCACGCCGTTAGGAATGGAAGAAATTAGGTCATGAGCATTTTTAATACCATTTCGAAGTGCTTATGACCCAGTTTCTCCCATCCCTAACGGCGTGCGAAACGGCTAGCCGTAGCGAAAGATACAACTCGTCGAAACAGATCGTTCTAAAATATATAAACGATTTTTTTCATTTTTTGTCTCCATTTTGCGGGATTATTACGGGAAGTCAAACGAAGTCGAAATATTACATTTTTAATACCATTTCGAAGTGCTCATGACCTAATTTCTCACATCCCTAACAGCGTGCGAAACGACCAACCGTAGCGAAAGTTACCACTTGTCGAAGCAGGTCGTTCTAAAATATATAAAGTATTTTTCTTATTTTTTGTCTAACGATTTTTCTCATTTTTTGTCTCCATTTTGCGGGATTATTACGGGAAGTCAAACGAAGTCGAAATATTACATTTTTAATACCATTTCGAAGTGCTCATGACCTAATTTCTCACATCCCTAACAGCGTGCGAAACGACCAACCGTAGCGAAAGTTACCACTTATCGAAGCAGGTCGTTCCAAAATATATAAAGTATTTTTCTTATTTTTTGTCTCCATTTTGTGGGATTATTACGGGAAGTCAAACGAAATCGAAATATTACATTTTTAATACCATTTCGAAGTGCTCATGACCTAATTTCTCCCATCTCTAACGGCGTGCGAAACGACCAACCGTAGCGAAAGTTACCACTCGTCGAAGCAGATCGTTCCAAAATTATATTAAATTATATTCCATATGGACTATTTCTGCAAATTACCAAAAGGTTCTAACGGATGTTTAACAGTTTATGGATGAAAGAACCAATTCCACAAGAAACGTTTGAAATAAGGGTACAAATGCCATTTTTAAAACGATAGGGACCATTTTAGCAAAGAGTGTAAACGTTGGGGACCATTTCTGCTAATTACCCTTTTTAATACCATTTCGAAGTGCTCATGACTTAATTTCTCTCATCCCTAATGGCGTGCGAAACGGCCAACCGTAGCGAAAGTTACTACTGTCGAAGCAGGTCGTTCCAAAATTATATTAAATTATATTCCATATGGACAATTTCTGTAAATTACCAAAAAGGTTCTAACCGATGTTTAACGGCTTATGGATGGAAGGATCAATTCTGCAAGAAACGTTTGAAATAAGGGTACAAATGCCAATTTTAAAACGATAGGGACCATTGTAGCAAAGAGTGTAAACGTTGGGACTATTTCTGCTAATTACCCTTCCAATTACTTTAAAGCGCGTTATTCAAACGCTAGCTAGGTAATATTCTATTATGTATACTTGCTGCTCCTTTGAAATTGTTCCCTCGTTCAACTTCAATTCCGCACAGACTAATGGTAAGCAAATTCAGTATCGCTCTCTTTTTATCTCTATGAATTTGTATTTTGTTTTCGTATTAAGCCCTATTGTTTTGATTCGTTTGTTTTACTTAGGTGTTTATATCCTTCGATTGGTATTTTTTAAAATGGAATTGCTGTGGCGTTTTACGATTTACAACTCGTTTTCTTTTTGCTAGATGCTATAGTTTTCAATTATTTCTAAAATTCAAATTCGTAAATTCTTTGCGCTTACTGTGAAGAATGTGAGCATCCGCGTTTATCTAATCATAATAAAATGTGAAAGATTAGTTTGTGCTCTCTCTATTCACAGACGCACAGCCATAGTTGATAGAAAATAAAATTATATTAAATTGAATTTCTGAGCCGAGGGTTATTTTCTTGACGCAAACTCACGAGGAAAGGGATGGGTTTGGTATTTATTATGCCTATATATAACCCTCATGAGGGTTTTATATATCAAAATGAGTTGCTGATTCAGGAATTGGTCTTGATCGCCAACTCGATAAATGAGCTTTGGTTTTGTTTTAAATAAGCTCATTCTATACCACTTAAGTAATCTCCAAATTTATTTTGAAGTCAAATTTTAGCAAACTTCCACTTGGTGTCATCTAATATGCACATCTAGAGTCAAAGTTGGAGTAATCTTAAGTTTGTTTTTAAGCATCTGTTCACAATTATTTGATATTGTGAAGTATGTGTCAAAAAGAGTTGTCAACTGGAGGCTTACGGGGATAATAATTCTTTTTTCTGCTTATGGATTGCTGGATGACTTATTTTAGCCTCAGTTTGGGAAGAATTAATAAATCAAATAAAAATGAGTGATGGCTAGTGGATAGTACTTGTGGGTTCATTGGAATAAGTAGTTGTAAATGAAGATTGACCATTTATAAATTTTGTCAAACATAGGCTTAATGTAAAGATGATAAAAGGTATAAACTAGATGGTTTTCCTCATCTCTTCTCCACTTTCCTGGAAAAAAATGAATAAAATCGGATATGAAAGAAAGGGGAAAAGGAGCTGGTATCAAGTAATTGGTGCTATCCATTTTTAGGCATGTGAGAGGCCGATAACTGGTTTTGCGCTCAGTTTCCTTGAGAGGATATAATGAGAGGAAAATAATGCCCTTCCTATTTGTGCATGAGAATATAATTTGGATTGCAGACATATTTGGAGCTTTTAATTTGGATCTGCCCTTTACTGGATTTATGATTACAGGATTTTTCTTAATTTTTACTGTATTTATAGGCTGAACCGGAATTAGAAGCTGTCAGGCAAAGAAGAATGAAGGAGCTAATGGCTCAACGTGGCATGGTAAATGATTGCCTAGAGTGTGTTATTTTTGTATGTTTCGACTTTTTGTGGTTCTTCTAACTGGACTATGAATGAATAGGGAAATCCAGATTTCTGAAAGCAGAAAAGCCCGGATGAAGCAAAAAGGTTAATTTATGCTTAATCTATTTTTTTTGGAATCATTCAAACTCAAATGATTTATTATTGATTGATTTATCTTAGCATTTTCTTTGGAAAGTTTTTCTTGATTTGATCTTTCAAACTGATTGAATTAGGGAGGCAGAGGAGCAAAGGAAAATGATGCTGAGTCAAATTTTGACTTCTGAAGCACGGGAAAGACGTAAGTTGAATTATTAAATGAACAGTGGGAAATTGTCATTAGTTATGGCAGGGATTTGCTTAGTTTCATTTTTGTTTGCAGAGATATGTGTTTAGCTTTGAAGCATTTACCTTATTTCAATTTGTCTGAGAATCCTTGCTAGGTCCTTAGGCTTATTTCCTATAGTGATATCTAAATTCTACATGGGAATATTGAACTTAATATAGCATGCATGTTTTGGTAAAATCTTTATTACTTTGAGTTCTCTGCATTTTGCTCGTGGCATTTTATGTATTATCAGGTACATAGACAAACTCCTAATTAGACTTTTAAAATAAAACAAACTCTTCAAACTTATATATTTTTAATAAAACTCCTAATTGAATTAAAACTCCTACTAGATGTAAAATAATAATAAATAAAAAAAATATAACTTACATGGCATTTTTGACTTATCAAAGACAATAAGAAACGTATCTTATTTAATTAAGGGAGAAGGCCATGGTCTTATATCCTGCCATTTTTCTTAATAGTTTATCTGACTTAAATATTGAGGTACAGGAGATTGTGTACTTTGATTACAGATTCAGTGCACATTTCTTGTTAAACACAGTGAACTAGGTTCTGCATTGTTTTGGATCTTTTTGCATAGAATTTAGTGCCATTTCTATTAAAAAGTGGGCTCTCCCACTTGAGTGAAAGAATTAGCTGATTTCTGAGTGTGTTGTGTATGTGAGCATACACCCCTCCTGCTTAATTTCTCGTGTGTCTTATGATGGAAAAGGGTCTGAAGAGTTGGTTTAAGGTAGTTGATCACAGCAGGTGTCCGAAGAAGTCAAGGATTGATCAAAGGCATTTGCGGTCTCTTCTTGTACTATGTATGGTCTAATTTATAAATATCATTTCTTACATACCATGCACATTTTGCGTGTATTTTATTTGTACAGTTGCACGGATTGCTCTGGTGAAACAGGAAAAGGCCAGAGGAGTTGAGGATGTTATACTGAGGCCAGAGGAGTTGAGGATGGTATACTGAGAGCAGCTCAAATGGGTCAGATTGCTGAGAAGGTAGCTCTTTGTCACATGATTTTTCTATTGGTTGACTGTGTTGTTTTATGCACGCGACTATGATCCAACCGGCAAAAGGTGACACTACAAACATTATATCTGAGTTTGGGTTGTCAATTGCCAGTCATGTTCTTTTTCTCTGATATGTTTGATGCATAGGTCTCTGAGGAGAGGCTCATTTCATTACAAATCAACACCCAGACTACTAAAGAAACCAAAGTAACAGTAAGTCACTTCTTGTTCATGCCTTTGTCTGTTTGAATCCAATCAACAGGATGTTATAAATTTGTATTTCTGTCGTTTCTCAGATTAGGAGGCTGCGTCATATTTGAGGGTATGGTACTCTAATTGATGCTAGAGGTGTAATTGCCCTTTGTAATAGCATCTATATATATTTTTATTACTCAAACCTTTTTCAAGTTCCTTTTAGAAGTGAGTCAGTTATCCTGCCTGGTTGTCAGTGAACCAAATTACGAAGATTACTATTTAATATGACCCCTCTTGTCACTTTTGTGTCGTGAATTGTTATTTATTTATTTTTTGAGATTGAACTCTTGGAGTATCTTTGATGAGTATCGGTTGAGTGCGTAAATTCTATTCGTGTTTTAATTATGTGGTTTGTAAACATGAAGCTGAAATGGGTATAAGTGGGTGTGACAATTGATCTTAGTATTATCATATTGAGTCACTTTATTTAAAAGCTTAAGTTCGGTGAGAAGAGATAAATTCATTTAATTAATGGAAAGAAACAATAACTCTTTGACTCAGGTCCCTCCAGAAATTGATAGACAGCTTTGGCAATCTTTCTAGCTCAAGGGTTTAAATCAATTTCTTTAGGAGTCAGTCCCGGTTTTAAACTAGGTAGAAGTTTTTCTACCAAAAATTTTGGCGTGATATTTGTCAAATGGCTAGATTGATTAGGAATTGCACTTATATCATGTTTACTAGGGAGGAATGAATAGTGCTAGACAATATTATAGAACAATAAGCTAAAATCTTGTTCATTTATGTCCTATCGAGGGTCTAGAATTTCATGCTAGAGTACTTCATTACATGAATATAGGAGACTTATTTCTAAAAATTCATAAAGGTATACCTTGTTCTACGTTATCCATGGCCGAGCTCCAGCCAGCCCAGCTGTTCACGAAATTATACTAGTATGGCTGCTTCGTTAAACAGTGGTGGTCTTAGATGTTTCTATATGTATTCTTCGTCATGTACATCAAGAATTAGTAAACTTTGGGTAGATTTGCCAAAAAGGTCAATGTTTTGGTGGCGTGCACTTGATTTTATTGCAAAAGAGTTGGTATCTGGTCTTTATTACGTGCCACATGATGAAAGCTTCATGATGCAGTCTTTCATAAACCAAACAAGTTTCTGGTGTGCACAGCTTCTCTCTCATTAAATGCCTACTCTTTTGCATTTTTACTTGGTAGAGGAAAAGATTAGTAGATGGCATGTAACCACCTCACAAAATTTTATAAAAGGACACGGTGTGTGATTTGCTTTGTAGATGACACGATGAACGAGAAAGAAGATGACTTGTACTTCTTGATTGTTTCATTGGCACCTTATCTAAGATTGATCTTAAAATTCTTCTGAAGGAGAAATATATTTCCAAATTGTCATGATAACTTAGTGGTTCAAATGGGTTGAGCCGGTCTGATGAAGCTTTATACAGGACCGGGCCGCTGTGGCCATGGGGACCAGCTCATTTTGACACTACTGAGTATACTCGGGCAAAATTTCAAGTGATGCTGTGTATTTGCTCTGGTCTCCCACCGTTCATTTCAGGTTTTCATATTTTATTTGTCTCTCTTTTCTTGACTGAACCGACAAATTACTCTCTTTCTCTCGTGCACGCACGTACTCACATTCTTCTTGTACTTGATTGGGGAAGGAGTCTTTCAATGACCTTGACTGATGAACTAAAACAATTACTTGGAAGATAGCAAACAAAATGAAAGAAAAGAGAGCATTGCCATATGACAACGTCAACGCCCCTACTTTTATAGGTTCTTCAATGAATGATTGCCCATTACTTAGCTTGTGCTAAATGACGATCCATGAACGTAATTATCTAATAATCAAGTAAAGAAAGGTCTTTCATTTTCTGTACTAAAGCAGCCATTTTAGTCATGCCGAACCGATTGGTGACTGGTGGTTTAACATATGCTGGGTCGGGCTAGGGGGTTGTCTCTATAGTTGGGCTGTGCTGAGCTCGCCTGAGGCCATGCACGGGGCCGATGGAGACTACATAATTTTAGACGCGTAGGGTCAAGGATGACCTAAAATGGACAAGTTCAAAACTAGACCGTGCTCGTCGGACACAATTTGATTTCGACATGATAAATGTATCCTTGCACGGAGTGCGCTAATAGCTTGTTCAAGGACCATGTAATTTTAGATTTTTACGGTCAAGTTAGTTGATATGAACAATTTCAAAATAGAATCGTGTTAGCCTGGCACAACCCGATTTGCACTTCATGACAAATGGTGTCAGTTTATAAAAAACATCTTGCACAAAGAATTCTCAAGTTTTAACAATAGAGGTCAATAATTTCTGACTGATGACAGAATCTAACTTGAGTAGTTTTCACATTGAAAAGCTTCATTAAGTTACAAACCAAGCCAATAGAGAGACTGTATGAAGAATATATTGATTTGATTATTGTTGTTTTTGTTTACAAGTTTGTGGAATGAATTATAAAATAATGGTGTTTTAAAAAAATGGAAAAGTTGACAAACTCAAAACAATCCAAGTGGAGCAGATGATGGATGAAAATCTTTTTGAATGGTTTCACAGTTTGTTCAAGATGTAATAGAGCACTAACTTAAAACAAAGTAGAATTAAATATTGTACACCAGAGATTATATTTCACCTCCTTGATTTCTTTTCTCATCCAATTGACTTCTAGCACTCTCGATTCTTCATCGTGAGGTCTAACACAACTTTTAAGTATTTGCACTTTAGTCTCCAAACTTTAGATCTCTTGCAATTGAGTCATTTTTCTCCGATTCCACTATTTATGTCGATTTGTACTTAGCAAACACAATATACATGAAACTAGGCCATAATTAATCAAAATAATAAATAAATACCCTAATTTAAAGGTCCAAATAAGTGTATAAAATACACTTATCATTACGTTAACTTTTGTTTTAGTTTCATGTATGGACTAACGCCAAGCTAGATCACTTTTTCGATGAAAAGATGATAAAAAGACAGAATTCGAGTGCATTGATGAATGAAAGGTTTGAAGTTACCCATAAAGCGATACCAAAGCAAGAAAAATAGTAGAAAATAATGAATTCTTCCTATATTATATCGTTTTGATAGAAAAATATTTGTGATCAAGTGACATGATTTCCTTAGTCCAATCTACATAAATGATACCAAAGGCAACTAACAGATTGCCAAATTGAAACCTTTGGACCAGTCTTTCTCTATCTCAGTGCACCTACCTTTTTAGCATACGTCTATTTTGCATCATATGATATAATATATATTTAGAAATGGCGTATTTAAATAATTTAGTCTATATTCTATTAATCAAGAATTTTCTCGTAATGTCAACATCTAAAGATTCTTTAATTTTTTTTCAGCATATATACCTAACAGATAACCTGCCCAATTGATAAAGACTTCCAATAACAATGCCAAAATACCATAATTTATGTCACATGTAAATGGACCCAATTGAACTAGGTCAATTATCTCATGCTATTTCTTTATTCCGTAAACATTCAAAAGTCCAATCTTCTTACGTATTTTACACTATCTCCCGTACTATCAAAAGCAATTATTTGACTTATAAGCAAAGTTAAATCTTTTTCACCCGTTTAATAATTTCAAAAAGTTGTTTTTTTTCTTTTTTCGAGAAAAGCTAGATAAGTGATACTAGGTACTATATGTTATTTATAAAAATAAGTAAATTTGGACTAATAAAATAATCTAAAAAGCTTTAATAATTTGATAAGATTTCTACTTGTGCATAGTCCAACTCCAATGTTAGGATATTTGACTTTGTACTGTTCCACTTTGAATATGACATGTGCATGACGTACAAGACTATGATTTGTGCTATATAAAATCAAAGAAAAATACCACTTGTGCAATCGAGGTTGACAACCTCTCACGGTGGTGGGTCCCACTGTGTTTAAAAAAAGTAAAAAATTATCCATCCACCCACCCACTCATCCCATGTGTGAGTGGTTGTCAATCGAGATTGTACAAATAGCATGATTCAAAATCAAAATGAATTTCTAGGGTGGTTTCATAATTATCAAAATTTTCCATTGTCCTAGTATTTTCATCATCTAACAAGTTGCACCTCTTTGGTAGAAACGTATATATTTTGAAGACTTGAAATTTTATTTTGAAAGGTCACATCGATAGTTTCCATCGTCCCACATTGATTGGTGTTTTGTTATTTAATCGGCGTGGAATTATACCATTTAACACACATAAATCGACGAACTCGTAATCTTGGATCAACTTTCCAATGATGACGTCATGCCTCGTTTGTCTCTTTTGACCCTAATTTTCGCAATTGAGGTAATGTAGAGCGTTTTTAACAAATTTTAACAAGATTGATACGTTTGTTCTAGTTTTAAAATTGTGTTCGAATGTTTCAAAACTAGGGATGTTATTCTAATTGAAAAATATTTAAGATACAAGAAAAAATAGTGACAGATATCATTGGAAAAGTATGTTTGGTACGTTATCTAAATTTGGCGATTGCCAATTAGTGTATGTGACCTTTGATTTAATCTTTCTAAAACTCAGCAAGCAAAGCCCATTCATTGGTGATTTGATGCCTAATTTTGTTGCTTAGCAACTCCAAAAAGTATGAATAATGTCATGTAACGTGACCGGACTAAAATGAACCAATAATTATGATTAAGGGAATAAATTATTGATTAATAAAATCATTAGAGCCATTCTATTAACAAAGCGAAGGTATAACACAATCTCTAAGGGTCCGTTTGATAGGCAAATGTAGAAATGAATTCCAATTTCATATTAGTTAGAAAATAAAGAGTATGTTATTCATCTCCAGTGGAGATGAAAACACAGTCTACGTGTCTTTAAATGATAGGTTAAATGAAATGTGAAATGAAATGACTTATTTAATTTCACCTATCATTTAATGCCACATTAACGTCACGTAGACTGTGTTTTCATCCTCGGTGGGAATGAATAACATTACTCAAATAAAAATCCATCAAACTCATTGGAATTCGTTTTCCATGAAAACAAAGAATATGCAGTTTAAAGTGTTTGTACCTTGAAATTCGATTTTTATTTTCACGTTGCAATCAAACAGTTAAAGTAAAATTCGTTTTCCTCAGATATAACATTTTTTCATGAAATTCGTTGCAATCAAATATGAGCTAAGACTATTTAATTTTTCTCTACTATTCCAAGTTGTCCAATCTTGTTAATTATTTCTTCCCTTGATATTTGCATTGATTGGAGGTCAGATCACACGCTCCTTCCAAAATGTGTATTACATTTTATCATCGCTCGTAGCGATTTGATTTTTTTTTTTTTAAATAAAAATAAAAAAACTCCAACAATTAGGAGAATGGACTAGACTTCTCATTTTCCTCCAAGAGTCCTCAAGTGAGATATTATCGTTTTATATTGTTCTAATATTCCTTTGTATATATAGAGATATTAAGACGAGCTTTCTTCTTTGCAGAGTGAAAAAAAAAAAAGAGTAATTAGCACATAACGTCCCCCATTTATACTGTTACTGTGGAAAACGTGCTTACCTTTTATTTTTTGGCATTTTCATTCTTATTTCTATCTTTCATTGCACAAAATGTCATTTTCATCCATTTCTTCAATTAAAAATTGTGAAATGACGAATATACACCTCTTTAAATAAAACAAAAGGAAAAAGAAAAAAAAACTAATTGTAATCATGGTCTCAAATTTGTTTGAAAAGCGCAAATGAGTCACAAATAAATTATTAAAAGGGTAATTAACACATAATATCCCTACCTTTTACTATTATTGCAAAAAATGTCCATATATACCTTTTATTTTTTTTGACATTTTTATTCTTAATTACACATTTAATTGTGCAAATAATCATTTCTATCATTTTTCATCAAATTTTTCAATAAAAAGTTGTGAAATGACGAATAGTCCCAAAATTTTTAAAAAAATGCAAAATAGTCTCAATTAAATTTATTTAAAAATTTAAAAAGAAACGAATACCAAATAAATTATTAAAGAATAAAAAATTTAAAAAAATATTTTTTATTTAAATAAGAGGGTATATTCATTATTTCACGTTATTTTATTGAGAAATTTGATGAAAATGGATGGAAATGATGGTTTGCACAATCAAATATGTAATTAAGAATAAAAATATAAAAAAAATGAAAGGTAGGGACCTTTTTCGTAATAACGGTGAAAGATAGACACATTATGTACTAATTACCATTTTAATAATTTATTTGAGATTCATTTGCACTTTTTAAAAAAAGTTGGGAGTATGGTTGCAATTTGTTTTTTCTTTTTCCTTTTATTTTATTTAAAGAGAATGGTATATTCGTCATTTCACAAATTTAATTGAGGAAATAGATGAAAAAATATATTCTGCGCAATGAAATGTGAAAATAATGGTGAAATGTCAAAAAATGAAAGATATGGACGTTCTTCACAATAAAAATGAAAGATGAGGACGTTATGTGCTAATTACCAAAAAAAAAAAAGTATTAATGAGTTCAAAAATCTATTTTAATTCTAGAACTATTATGCAATGGTAAGTGGATGTGATTCTCATATTAAAAATAAAGCACTCTAAATTATGTGTTTTTGTTTGCTTTCAATTTCTAGTTTTTGTAATTATCTTTCATGAATCTATTCTTCCTTCTTCGTCTGAAAAATGTTGAAAGACGACTTAAATTTAAATTTCATCCTTATTGTTTATCAAATTCATTGATGAAAGTTAAAAAATCAACAATTTAGGTCGATAATGATTCTTTATCAAATCAATCCATTTTCTATTCAATTTTTGGGTAATTAGCATCAGGAAAGTGTTATTAGGCGTTCAATCTATTATTTGTGTCAAGCAAAATGAGGATTGGAGATTCGCATGTTTCACGCTAGTACAATGTCAATTCAAAATCTAATCTATAGTAGACGTAACAATTCATCGTGTTCGTTGATACTTCCTGGAATAAAGACTCTGCCTAACTTCTTCTACATTATTTGTCCCTATAGACATTTATATAACGTTGTATAGTACATATCATACGTGGTCTAATTTGAATGTTAAAAACTGCCGCAATTTAAGTCAAAATTGAAAAGCCATATTGATTGCGAAAGAGCCAAAAACCAATTGAACTCTATTGAGGTTCGGTGTCGGAAGAATAATGGTCGAGAGATTATTTTTTTGACGGGAATTTTGTTTTTAAGTGTAGATACGTAAAAGCATTTTCAAGCATTGTATGGTATTTAGATGCTCCACAAGTCAAATTATGTATTTCTGACACTTGTGCATATTATCGATTGTCAGTTCAAGTATTATATTAAACATAGATACGAACAAACATCTCGAGTATTGTATAGAATTTTTATGTTCGAATGTCAAATTTTGAATTATGTCATTTCAATCGCCAACTTGTGCCACACTTTCAATCCTTGATTCGAGTTTTCTAAGAAATAACATACACATGTACAATTTAGAGATCTAGTTCCAATACACTATTTTGGTCAGGCTTGGATATTTACTATGCCTGCATTTGGCTCGTGTTTATAATTTTTTTTTTATAAACACTTAAAGTCAAAAGTTTTGACTCGCTGAATAGGATTCGAGTCGGTCCAAAGTTCGACCCGACGAGCCGAGTTTATTTGAAAAATGTGTGAATAATTTTGAGAGAGACAACGAAAGTGAGATTGGTGCCCAACAGGGAAGACAGCTATAGAGGATGCAGGTGAGCCATAGGGAATCTCGCACGTGGCTAGTCATATGGTCAAAAGCCGGTGCCAGTGGGGACTCGTGTAAAGCCAATCCGTCCAGGTAGCTAAAGTTTGAAACATTGACTGCCGCTCAAATAAGGAACTTCGTGACTTAACCCAGTCATCGTTGACTTTTCCTCTTTCTCCCCCAACAACCTATTCTTTACACCTCAAAAGCACATTTCAAAAACCAATTAAGGTTTCTAAAGATTTTGGTCAATTAATACAATCAATTTATAAATTTTTAAAAAGAAACAGTATTCGAGAATGTCTCGATATTTGCATAGTTTCGTGGTCAATACAAAACATTTCACTTTGTTCAATTTTACTAAAATACATTTAGGGCATGTTTGGGTTGGATTAAAATCTGATTTTAATATAAGTCAAAGTCAAACAATCAATATTAACTACATCTTTCATGAGTCACACATTTCAAAAACTTCTATTACAATTCACTAAAAATCTAATTTTAATCCCCACCAAACACCCTCTTAATTTGTTTATGAACGTATAAGCTTAGAGTTTGGTACCCTCTGATAATCACAATCTAGATGAATTAGTAAATGGTCATAAAATTACCCCGACTCACTATAATATCAACTGCTACATTTTTAGCAAACTGTTAATTTATTTAAATTATATCTTCAACAAACCTATATATATATATATATATATATATATATCAGTTTATTTTGTTTCACGTATGAAATGATAATTACACTCTTGTGGGATGTTATCAAAGAAAGGTTTAGTCGCAAATGACACCATCTTTTATGAAATTTGTCAAACTTCATTTACACTGTGGGGTCCCCAGCTTTATAACAATGACTATTATACTTATACGTTTATATATATGAAAATAATATAAAAATAGTAGACCCTCAATCAAAACCTTATTAGTAAAGCTCCTGTCAAAACCTAGCATTCTTTTTCTTCTGCTGATTCTCCTCCTCCATCCATGGCTGAAGAACACAGAGATCTGTACTACCACCAGCCATATTACAACAATCGGCATGGCTCCGGCACGACTGGGTTTACGTTCTCCAGCAGCAGTTCTTCTGCATATACTCCCCTTGCAGCAGATTCTTCATTTCATAATCAACAAATGCTTGATCCTTCATACATGAGCTTCACCGAGATTTTGCATGGATCAAATGATAATAACACTCTTGCGGGAGCTTTTGGTTTGTCGAGGACATCATCTTCTGAGGCATTTTCTAGAGTGAAGGATGAGCAGAAATCCATCATGGTGGGAACTGGAAATTTTGTGGGTGGTAGTGAAACTCCAGCTACACCTAATTCTTCAATCTCCGACTCCTCTACCGAGGCAGTTGGCAATGAAGATTCGAGCAAGAACCAGAAAGAAAACCCTATGAAAGAAGCAATTGAAGATGGAGAAGACACCTCCAAGAAAGAGTAGGGTTATAATTACTTTTCTGTGATCAATTTTGAGAATAAAATTGCCCACAACTTCTTTTGTACTAAGTCGAATTACTACCGCTACTCGGTTATAGCTAGAGTCTAATCTCATTAACATAGATTTTTTTTGTCGATCATCTATATTAAACTTTGTTTGTTATATGTATCTCAGGACTAAAACGAAGAAGAAAGGAGAAAAGAAGCAAAAACAGTCGCGATTTGCTTTCATGACAAAGAGCGAGGTCGATCATCTAGAAGATGGATATAGATGGAGAAAATATGGACAGAAGGCTGTGAAAAATAGCCCTTATCCAAGGTTCTATTAGTTAATTGATTTTACTTGCAGCATGAATGCTCTTCTAGCTAGTCAAATTTAAAGATTTAATGTATACCTAACTAATATTTAACTTTTATCAGTCCAACTTGCTTCTTGTTCAATGTATATGCAATATAATGATCTGTCGATTGACATCAAGAGACGACATTAACAAAAATTTCTTTCATATTCGGATTCAAAATTGTGAGACCCTAATATAATTATAGGGTTATGGTCTTCCATTGGAAAAAAAGGGATTAAAAAATGAGAAAAAGGGGTAAGCCGGATTTATGACGATTAACAAAGAATATTAGATGTGCGAATCAAGGGTTTCATATATACTCCAAAACTTCTCTAATTTTAACAATAGAAAGAATTTTTTCTGGAAGAAATGATGAAAGTTCTGGGTATGAAGAAATTAAGATGAATGAATACCTAATATAGTTGCTATATTTCATGAATTATCATTGTTTCCCTTTCTTGCTAGTTTTCTTGCCTAAAACACCGTGGAATATGATTACTGAAAGAAACTTATCCAATTGCAGGAGCTACTACCGGTGCACGACTCAAAAATGCCCTGTGAAGAAACGCGTTGAGAGGTCATTTCAAGATCCTTCAATCGTGATCACAACATATGAAGGGCAACATAATCATCATGTTCCGGCCACTCTCAGAGGAAATGTAGCTGGAATGCTGTCTCCTTCAATGCTTGCACCATCATTCTCCCTGCAAGAAGGACATAGATTTCCTCAAGAACTTTTACTTCAGATCCCTCACATGTACAACTATGGAGCAGCTGGAAGTACAAGTAATTCGTATCATCAAAATTTAACACCATTTGAGCAGCTTCAAATTCCTGACTACGGGTTATTACAAGACATTATTACCTCTGCGTTTCCCAAGCAAGAGACCTGAAAATCTCTGATGAAATTCTAACTTCTCTTTATCTTTATATATGAGTAGCTATAGCAGACTATCTCTATCTTTTTTTCTGCCTTGTGCGTCTCTTTTACTCACGAATAGTATTGATTCAAGTTATGAATCTGTTTTAATTTTCTTGATTTCGTAGTTTTCCCTTGGGAGAAGGCTCTTGTTTTAGTTTATATATATATATATATACTTGTTTCGCGCGGGTTTACTCGCTAACAATTAAAAGGGATCAGACGATTGTGTAAGGGACAAACATCTTGGAACAAAGTCCCAAAAAGGGGTGTTTATTAAATATGAAGATTACAGTTTGGACACGAACAAGATGCCTCCAAGGGGCGCAAGCACACAAGTACAAGGGAATTGACGTAATTAAAATTAATCTAAGAAAAGTAAATTACATGTTCTCTATTTGAGAGTGAATTTTGTCGGGCTTGTCTTCGTTGTCTTCCTCTTTCTTTTATACGGTTTGAGCAGTTTTAATCGTTTAGAAACTACTTGTAACTACCCATTTCTTTCATAATGATCGGCTGGCCAATAATTACCGTGTGTAACTCCTATCACCACGTCCTCTTCATAACTGCTTGCCACCAACTCTCTCAAATCGTGAGACGTAATTGTGATGTGCTCAAACTGCCTTAGATTGTGACTTTGGATAACAACAAGCTTTAGTCATCGCTGGGACTCTGGGCGACTCGGCATTTTTGGGCGACAATTGATCTTCCGCTCTGGGCGATTATAGGATACTTCATTCGCTCAACATTTGGGCGTTCTGCAAGTTTGGGCGACAACGCACCTTTGTTTTTGGGCTTTCATCATGTTTAATGATATTTCTGGTTGGGTTTCCACCATAATCTCTCTAAATGGGTTTCTTCTCTTGGGCTATTTCCTTTTTTGGGCCATTTGAATTGGGTTGTACATTTTGTGCGTCAACAATACTATTAACCTTTGCATGCAGATGGTTAGAACTCCCAATTCAGACATCTTTTCCATCAATCTTCCAGTCTATTTTCAAATGTGAGAACACGAAGAAGTGTGTAGGCAACTTGATTACTACCCAGAATTTTTGAAAAAACACCAAGAATGGAAAATCAAGAATTTTTTTTTCCATTTATTAAAGCTTTTTCTTATTTCAAATATTTTTCTATAGAGGATGGTACTAGGAATTAAAATAATTTTCTTATATTTTCTTCAAAGAAAATCTTACAAATAGAAAATGGCAATAATCATTCTTTTCTGAGTGAACTAGAAAGTTTTGTTGTACAATAAAGTGCCAAATGGGTAGATATCTATATGAATCCAAATATGATGAATCACTCATGGTATGCATCTTAAAAGGAGTTTCTGTTTACAAGCGGTTGCAAAACTCATCTAACTCAAAACTGCCCGGCGAGAGCACACTAATGGGAGATATAACAAGACTTCAATTTAGAGTCCAAAACACAATGTTAGGATGGAAGCTCCACCTTCTACTTGAGAACAAGAGATGATGCTGGTGATACTTTAACGGGATGAACTTTTTGAATTTGGGGAATAATGGTAAATTCATACAATCGATCTTTCAAGTAGTTAGTCCGAACTCACCAAGAACCAGAGAAGTACTATGCTCGACTTATGATGATGATGAGTATGAATAGGACGAATGAAGTTTAGTAAGTTAGATTTTTATTATACTAATGTCTCCAAACGTATTTCTATAGTATAATGTTGATTTGTGGTTAATAAACATGCTTCCTAAAAGTTCAAACGTGAGGCTTCTTCCTAATTATCCAAATACAATGACATATTTGACAATTAAATAGTTTACGATTCATTATACAACAAAATTCCAATTTTCATATAGCTTAGCTACACATCCAGGCTTGTTTATTGGGCCATGCATACATCCAATCCAATCTCAAATAGGTTTCAAAAAAAAAAAGGGTGGGAAAGAGTTCAAAAGTAAGGTATTAACTATACACAATTCAAAAATCAGGTTTTAAGTTTGATTAATGCAAAAATCAGATTTTTAGTTAATTAATTAAAAATATTTATTAATTAAATATAATAAGATCATAGTTACATAATTAATGATCACATATACATAATTATAGGTCACATGTCACATATTTTAAAATTAATTGATCACAAATTATTTCGAGGTCACAGATTAAAAATTTTGTACGTCACAGATTATTTTGAGGTCACATATTTTTAAATTAGTTAGTGAGATTATTTCGAGATCACAAATTTTTTAATTAGTTGGTCACAGATTATTTTTGAGTCGCATATTATTAAATTTTTAGGTCACAATTGAGTAATTGGTCACAAATTACCAAACATTTGGTCACAGATTACCAAACATTTGGTCACAGACTACCGCCACTACCACTATGGCCACTTTCGACCACCCTCACCATGCTGTCGTCGCCGCCGCCACAACAGCACCAACAAAGCCACTGACAACCACCTCCACCACCAATCACTTGCATATTACCTATTTTATAGGTCACAAATGTCAAACATCTCCAACAGAAACGCGCCCAACAGCCCACACAGTCATCGCCATCGCCAGCGCAAACAAACAGCACTGTCGACACCTCCACCTACAAAATCAACTATACCCAACCCACAACCTCACCAACATAACCACAACCACCGCCTACACGACCACAGCCACCAGACCACAACCATAGCCAAAAACCCCCCACCCCCACAACCTCACCAAAATCGTCGTCCATCCGCCATAGCCACCAACCATCTACCTGCACAACCAACAAAAAATACCTAAAAACTCCCCAACACCACCAAACCACCACCACAACTCCATTCCGCCACTGCACACACACACCACCGAACCTACCATCACCAAGACGGAGACGAGAAGGGGGTGGTAGCGTCTTGAGCGTTGAACCCACCATCACCGAACCCACCATTACCGCAAGAAGATCTCACCACCGCAGCACCTAATGATCTCCTCTTCATTACAAAGGTGGCGACGACGCACAAACCCGCAACCACCATAGTCGATTAGGTAAGGAGAACCACCGCCGCCGTCGATCTATGCAGAGTTGCACGCAGCGATCTCCGATTTCCTCTTCATTACAACTTCTCTGTGCCTGAGAGTGTTCGTTGTCGGGTAATGAATCACCAGTTATTTGTGATAGAGGGAAGTGAGAGAATATAGAAAGAGAAGGAAGAAGATGGAGAGAGAAAATATAAGGAAAAATGATTAGAGTTTGGAATAATTGGGTAAAGATATTTAATGTTTAATTATTATATTGATACCTGAGTTTTGAATAAATAAACTTTACACCTTATTTTTGAAAATCAACTTTTTAAACACCTGATTGGTGTAATTTTCCCCAAAAAAAAAATGCATATCTACACAAAATAACAACAACAACAACTACAACAACAACAACAACAACAACTACTACTACTACTAATAATAATAATAATAATAATAATATTCATTTCCAAAGTTTTAAGTCGCTTGAAAGTTGAACGTCGATTAATCTTAATTAAACCAAAATCGATACTAACATATCATTCATTCTATCCTCAATTTCTTGGAACCATAAAGAATATTTCTTATATGCCAAAGGAAAATAGTAGTAGGATATTCAATCTATCGGGATATGTATTACTTGAATCTCTATAACCTATTGATTAATTGTTTACGAATTGGATCCTCGTTTTTGTCTATTTGACCATGAAAAATTCTAGTTTCAGTTGAAAAAACTATTATACCTTATATTAATAATAATAATAATAACATTCTCCCAGTCTAGCATCGTTTAATGGGAAGTAAAGTCAGATTTTTAGTTGATTTTGATAAAAACTGATAAAATGTGTGGTTAAAAAGTTGTGACTCCTATAAACTATGTGGTTAAAATTAGTTATTTGTTGTTAAATAATAAGATAATTATTGATGCTTATTTATTATTATCATAATATATAAATAAGTTTTATCTAGTTCGAAAAGTTTATTTCATTCCAATTGTAACTCTTATTTTAAACCCTATAAATACGGATCTTGATTCTCAATAAATATGTTGTGTTGTGTGGAGACTGATCATTTTGGTCACCCAGCAACAGTTGGCGGGAAATTTGCACAATGGCATTTTGGGTATTTTTGAGTTGTATTTATGATATCTTTCCTTTTGTATTTTAAAATTAATCTTTGTAAAAAGCTTCGACAGATACACAGCAAGGAAATAGAAGAAACCGTGTTCAACTCTCTCTGCCTTCTTCTTCTTCTTGTTTGATTCTTTCCATTGCTTTTATTTGTTCTCAAGTTATCCAGGAATCACGTTGGTTTCCTAACAACTGGTATCAGAGCTCTGGTTGGAGTGGGAGCAATGGCTGCAGAAGATGGAAAGATCAAAATCGAGAAGTTTGATGGTGTAGACTTCGGTTCTGGAAGATGCAAATTGAAGATTACTTGTATGGTAAAGATTTGTATCTACCTCTCACAGGAGAGAAACCGATAGAGATGAGTGATGCGGACTGGGCGATTCTGGACAGAAAAGCCCTAGGGGTCATCCGTCTATCCCTTTCTCGCAAAGTTGCGTTCAACATTGCGAAAAAGACAAGTACAGCATCTCTCATGAAAGCCCTTTCAGATATGTATGAGAAACCCTCTACCTGTAATAAGGTATATCTAATGCGACGTCTATTCAATTTGAGAATGGAAGAAGGTAACTCTGTGACAGAACATCTAAACGAGTTCAACACTGTCACAACTCAATTAAGTTCTGTGGATATTAATTTCGAGGACGAAATCAGGGCCTTAATTCTCCTTTCGTCTCCTCGCTAAACGGAATGGCACCGTAAATTCAAGAATGAGCGGGTCTGTAGGAAAAACGAAATTAAATTTCAATGACGTGCGTGATCTAATTCTAAGTGAGGATGTTCGCAGAAGAGAATTGAGCCAAACATTAGGATCAGCCTTGAACACAGAGAGCAGAGGCAGGAACGCAGAGAGCAGAGGCAGAACGATAGACAGAAAATTTAATCATGCTAGATCAAAATCCAAACATAGAAGCAAGTCAAAATTCAGGGGTTCATCAGGGTGTTGGAACTGTGGAAAATATGGACATTTCAAACATGAATGTCGAGCACCAAAGAAGAAGTTTGACAAAGGTGAAGACAAGCAAACTGTGAATGTTACCGAAGAGATCAGTGATGCTCTTATTCTCAGTGTGGACAGCCCGTTTCAATCATGGGTATTGGATTCAGGAGCATCGTTTCATTCCTGCCCACATAAGGAAATCATGGAAAACTATGTTAGTGGTAATTTTGGAAAGGTTTACTTAGCTGATGATGAACCTTTGAGTGTTGTGGGAAAGGGAGATGTTCGGATCAAGACCTCTAGCGGAGGTGTTTGGGTACTACAGAATGTGAGGCACATTCAGGGTTTGAAGAGAAATCTAATTTCTATTGGGCAACTTGATGCTGAAGGATATGCAGTATCCTTCATGGGTGGATTGTGGAAAATCTCCAGAGGTGCCATGACGGTGGCTCGTGGGAGAAAGACAGGCACACTCTATATGACTACCAGCATCCGAGATACTGTTGCTGTTGCAAATAAAGAAGCAGATTCAGATTTGTGGCATCGCAGACTTGGCCACATGAGCGAGAAAGGAATGAAGGTACTCTGTTCAAAAGGCAAACTGCCAAGACTTAAATCTGTCGATATTGGTCTCTGTGAAGACTGCATTTATGGTAAACAGAAAAAGGTGGGATTCTTAAAGAGTGCGCACACCGAAGACGAAAGGTTAGAGCTAGTTCACACCGATTTGCATGGGACTCGTCTCCGCTCAATCCCTTGGTGGCTCATCCTATTATATTACCTTCATTGATGATTCGACAAGGAAGGTATGGGTTTATTTTCTGAAAAATAAATCTGATGCTTTTAATACCTTCAAGAAATGGAAATCCTTGGTAGAAAATGAAATGGGTTTGAAGCTGAAATGCTTGCGATCTGATAATGGAGGAGAGTACAATCTTACAGAGTTTAAGGAATATTGTGCCGTCAATGGAATTAGGATGGAGAAAACCATCAAGGGAACTCCTCAGCAGAACGTATGAACAGAACTCTTAATGAGAGGGCTAGATGTTTGAGGATTCATGCTGGGTTACCTCTGATGCAGTTAACACTGCAGCCTTTCTTGTTAACCGAGGACCTTCTGTACCTTTGAATGAACGTATACCAAAGGAGGTTTGGAGTGGAAAGGAGGTAAATCTTTCTTTTCTAAAAATCTTTGGATGTGTCTCTTATGTGCACATAGATTCTACTGCTAGGAATAAGCTTGATGCTAAGTCTGTGAAGTGCACCTTCATCAAAGTATGGTGGTGATGAATTTGGGTATCGATTTGGGATGACTTAATCGGAAGATAATTCAAGTAAAGATGTCATATTCAATGGAAAGGTGTTATGTACAAAGATAGATTTGGAGCAAAGAGATTCTGACAAAGCAAGTACCAAGTTAAAGGCTCTGAATATGTAGAGTTAGAAGATATTACTGACTCTGATACAAAGGGGAGTACTCCAAATAGTTAGGAAGTAGCAAGTCCACAAGTAGAACTTAGCACACCAGTCACTGAACCTAGAAGGTCAACCAGACAACACAGAGTTCCACAAAGATATTCACCATCACTTCATTATCTGCTATTAACAGATGGTGGTGAACCTGAGAGTTATGATGAAGCTTTGCAAACAGAGGATGCAAGTAAGTGGGAGTTGGCTATGCAAGATGAAATGGATTCTCTAATGTCAAACATGACATGGGAATTAACAGAGCTCCCTAAAGGCAAAAAGGCCTTACATAATAAATGGGTCTACAGGATAAAAGAAGAAACTGGTGGTAACAAACGCTTTAAGGCCAGGTTAGTTGTGAAAGGTTTTCAACAAAAGGAAGGTGTTGATTACACAGAAATCTTCTCACCCAGTAGTGAAGTTAACTACCATCGTATTTAGTTCGGGGAATTGTGGTCGAGAAATTGTACCTAGAGCAGATGGATGTAAAAATGGCGTTCCTCCACGGTGATCTGGAGGAAGAGATTTACATGAAGCAACCACAGGGTTTCATATCTGATAGCAAAAATGATCTTGTGTGTAAGCTGTGAAAGAGCTTGTATTGTAATACCCCAGACCAAGAAAGTTATAAGAGATTTGATAGGTACTACTCATACCACAAGGTACACCTTCTTCTCTGGAAGTCCATCGTTGGAAACTCCAAAATTAAGCGGGCTTGGCTTGGAGCAATTCTATGATGGGTGACCCCCTGGGAAGTTTTTTCGGGGAGTATGCGAGTGAGGACAAAGTATGCTGAAAGACTCCATGTTACAAAGGAGGACAAGACGTCGTCGATCTAACGGCCAAGACAAACTCGTTGGATGTGACCCGGTCATTACAAATGGTATCGAGCCGTCGCGCCGTGAAATCGGGAACTAAGTGCTATGCGGGACAAAGTGCTACGCCATAGACGGAGCCACCTCTCGAACTCGTAGGAGCCACCTCTGTGAGTCCCAACGCTCGGCAAACAGATCCTCGAGATGGACTGCGCGACGCTACGGACGTCGCAGCCTAATCAACGGGGTGATTGTAATACCCTGCATCAAGAAAGTTTAAGAGATTTGATAGGTACTACTCATACCACAAGGTGCACCTTCTTCTCTGGAAGTCCATCGTTGGAAACTCCAAAATTCAGCGTGCTTGGCTTGGAGCAATTCTATGATGGCGACCTCGGGAAGTTTTTTCTAGCATGTATGAGGACAAGTATACTTAAAAGACCCATGTTGGTACGCAACAGGACAAGATCGTCGATCTAACGGCCAGGACAGCCCGTTAAGTGGGACCCGGGTCGTTACATGTATGGTTTGAAACAGGCCCCAAGACAATAGTATAAGAAATTTGATGGCTTCATACACAAGATTGGCTTCTTGCGATGTCAAGCAGATCATTGTTGCTATGTGAAGAGGTCTGATAATAGTTTCATTATTTTACTTCTATATGTGGACGATATATGTCGATTCCGGATTCGCATTCAAGAGGTAAATAATGTGAAGAAATCGTTGTCCGAGCAATTTGCAATGAAGGATTTGGGAGCTCTAAATCGGATTCTTGGAATGCAAATTATAAGAGACAAAGTGATCGGTACCTTGAAGTTGCTCACAGTCTACTATGTCGTAAGAGTTCGAGCAAATTCAATATGCAAAATGCAAAGCTAAGAAAAAGTCCTTTAGCTAGTCATTTGAGATTAACTAAAGAACAAACCACCTACAATCGAGGTGGAGCGTGCCTACATGGAAAGAACCCCTATGCTTCACCATGCGCCTATATGTATGCAATGGTGTGCACAAGAGCAGTATATAGCACATGCAAATGGGAGAGGTGAGTAGGTACATGAGTAATCCAGAAAGCAACATTGGGAGGCGTGAAATGGATCCTTCTGCATTTACAGGGTACAATGTATATGGCATGTGCTTAAAGGAGGAGGTTTGAAATTACAGGTTATGTCGACTCGATCTAGTCGAGATGTTGATAGCAGGAAGAGTACTACAGGTATATTTATACCTCAATGATACTCGGAGTTAGTTGGATCTCTCAATTGCGAAAATTGTAGCTCTTTCTACAATGAAGCAAGAGTATGTTGCATACAAGCTAGCAAGAGATGATATGGTTAGCAGGTTTCTTAACCGAATCGAAAGGGCGGAGAATAGTACTTTGTAACAGTCAAAGTGCCATCCATCTTGCCAAAAATCCAGTATTTCATTCAAGAACCAAGCACATACAGTTGAGGTACCATTTCATTCGATCTTTATTAGAAGATAAAGTTTTGGCTCTTGAGAAGATTCCAGGAAGTGAAAATCCAGCTGATATATTAACCAAAACTGTCACTTTTGACAAACTGAAGCTATGTAGAACTTCAGTTGGTTTGAGCACTTAATGTTTTGGGATCATTGTCACTGGCCCCCTTTTTTTTTTGGTTGTTCTTAGGCCATGTTTGTTTGACGATTCGAAGCTTGAAGAACTTGGTGGAGATCAGTCTCCAAGTGAGAGATTGTTGTGTTGTGTGGAGACTGATCATTTTGGTCACCCAGCAACAGTTGGCGGGAAATTTGCACAAGGGCATTTTGGGTATTTTTGAGTTGTATTTAGGATATCTTTCCTTTTGTATTTTAAAATTAATCTTTGTAAAAAGCTTCGGCAAATACACAGCAAGGAAATAGAAGAAACCGTGTTCAACTCTCTCTGCCTTCTTCTTCTTCTTGTTTGATTCTTTCCATTGCTTTTATTTGTTCTCAAGTTATCCAGGAATCACGTTGGTTTCCTAACAAAATACACAAGTCTATTGATTTCTTTTTTCTCTTCTCTTTTTGTCACTTTTTATAACACGTTATAGCACGATTTTCTTAGAAGGTAATAATTTACATAAGCATAATCATCTATTACGTATACCAAAATTCATTTAGTAATACATGAATTTTTTTATATATATACGTATGCTTCAATTCACATTAATCTTCTTTATGGTTTCAAACATATTCTGCACGTCTCAATCATATTAAACATTAAGCCGTGGAAATAATATATATTGTATGCCTTTTCAAATCATGTTTGTGCACATCTTTTTCAATTCTTTCTCTGTACCTTTTTCGTTTCCCAAGATTCAAATGTTGCATCAATAGTATAATAATTAGAATTATATAATATTTTTTTTTGAATGATATAATATCTTATGTGTCCAGCATTATTCCTTATTTAGTCCTAGAGGAGGCGACTATTGTGCCAATTTTAATGTTTACCACTATTATTGAATTTTTTTTATAACTTTAACCTGATCAAATAATTTTTATAAATTTTAAATTAATAATTTATCATGTTATTGCTTCCAAAGTAGCACAACATTATAATTAATATTCTTGAAAAATATTTCTTACTCCTGAAGAGTAAAAATTATATTTTTCACTATTTCAGAAGAATATTGACATATTGTTCTTCAATAAATAATAGTAAAATACAACGTACTCTTGAAGTAGCACAAGTTTCGAAGAACATATTATTAGTGTTTATCCCTGAAGGAAAACACGTAACATGTTGATATTGACTACTTGATGTTTAATCATATTCTTCGAAATTAATTGTATTTTTTTTTTTTTTTGCTTTATTGTGTAGTTAATCAAATGGCAAACATCGCAAAACTTTTGCTGCACTTGACATATCTGGTAAAAACTATTTGTCATGGGTACTCGATGCTGATATCCATCTAGTCTCAAAAGGTTTGGGAAAGACAATAAAAGAAGGAAACAAAGAATCCCTACATGATCGTGAAAAAGCACTCAACTTCCTTCGTCAACATCTTCACGATGGATTGAAAATTGAATGTCTCAATGAGAAAGATCCACGGGTTCTTTGAAAAAAATTAATTGAAAGATTTGATCATCAGTGGATTATAGTCCTCCCCAAAACCAGCTATGAGTGGATGCATCTTTGTTTGCAAGATTTCAAAACTGTTTGCGAGTACAATTCTGAACTATTCAGAATATGTTAAAAACTGACATTGTGTGGAGAAAAAATCACTGATGAAGATATGTTAGAGAAAACGTTTTCCACCTTTCACACCTCGAATGTGCTCCCGCAGCAGCAATACCGTGAGCGTGGTTTAAAAAGGTACTCAGAACTCATATCTTGCTTGTTTGTAGCTGAACAAAATAATGAATTGCTGATGAAAAATCATGAGTTACGTCCAAGTGGTTCTGTACCATCGCTTGAAGCAAATGGTACTGCATTACTTGAAGTAAATACAATATCAAGATAAAGACGTGGACGCGGATGTGCACATGGAATAAATTATGGACGAAATAATCAACAAAATTATCAACAACAAGACAATAATTTCAAAAGCCACAAAGTAAACGAAAGTATCACATCCAAAAAGGAGCATGAAGAAAGTTGCTTTATATGTGGAATGAAAGAGCATTGGGCAGGTACCTGTCGTACGACAAAACACTTTGTAGATCTTTACCAAAAATTGATCAAGGGAAAGGAAAAAGTGGAGATAAATTTTGCTGATTATCATGGTCCAATTGATGTGACATATTTGGATATCTCTAATTTCTTTACTGATCCAAATGAAAATATTGATCATTTGATTAGGGGTGGTGTAATGGAAGATATATATTAGTTTATTTTATAGTATTTCCTTTCGTTTTAGAAATTCAATTTAAATTATGTTCTTATTTTTCGTAAAAATTTGAAATTTTATTACGCACCATTAATTTTATAATACTGAATTATGTTTAAATTCAAGTTTTTTTAAAAATATATTTGTTCTCTTATAGATTATGATGGATTGTCAAGATACTTGTTTGATTGATAGTGCAACTACACATACTATTCTTCAAGACAAAAAAAATATTTTTTGGACTTAACATTAGCAATAAATAATATTAATACGATATCAAGTGCATCGAATATCGTTGAAGACTCCGGAAGAGCTTGTATTATTTTACTAAATAATACAAAATTATATATTGACGATACACTTTATTCAAGCAAATTTAAAAGAAATTTGCTTAATTTTAAAGATATTCATTGCAATGGATATCACATTGAGACGATGTAAGAAAATAAAGTTAAATATCTTTGCATAACTTCTTTTGTATCTAACCAAAAGTAGATAAAAGAAAAATTTTATGCACTCTCATCTGACATGTATTATACATTTATAAAAATTGTCGAATCAAATATTATCACAAACCAGAAGTTCGCCACAATTTTTTATACTTTGGCGTGATCAACTTGAACATCCGGAGCTATAATGATGCGTCAAATAATAAATAGCTTACATGGATATCCTTTAAAGAACCAAAAGATTCTTTTACCTAATGATTATTCATATGTGACTTGTTCGCAGGGCAAGTTAGTTATTAGACCTTCAACTATAAATGTCAATATTGAATCTCCAACTTTCTTGAAAATGATTCATGGAAATATATGTGGGCAAATACACCCACCATGTGGACTATTTCGTTATTTTATGGTATTAATTGATTCTTCTACTAGACGGTCACATGTTTGCCTACTCTTTACTAGAAATGTACCTTTTGCTAGACTACTTGCTCAAATCATAAAACCACGTGCGCAATTCCCCGATTACTCAATCAAGACTATTCGTCTTGACAATGCTGGTGAATTTAGATCACAAGCATTCGATGACTATTGCATGTCAATTGAGATTGTTGTTGAATGTTCGATTACGCATGTCCATGCATAAAATTGTTTAGCATAGTCATTTACTAAACGTTTACAACTTATTGGTAGACCATTACTTATGAAAACAAAACTCACAACTTCTATTTGGGGTCATGCCATATTGCATGCTACGTTATTGGTTCATATCAGACCAACTGCATATTATCAATATTCGCCTTTGCAACTAACATTTGGTCATGAATCTAATATTTCTCACTTGCAGGTTTTTTGTTATGCTGTTCAAGTCCTCATTTCACCCTACAACGAACTAAAATGGGTCCCCAACAAAAACTTGGAATTTATGCAGGTTTTGATTCACCATCTATTATTAGGTATCTTGAACCTTTAACTAATGATTTATTTACTGCACGTTTTGTAGATTATCATTTTGATGAAATGACTTCCTAATTTTGAGAGGGAAAAACTACATCCTGATAAATAGGGTAAAATTTCTTGAAATGAACCAACTCTATCTCATTTTGATTCCCGCAGTAATCAATGTGAGCTAGATGTTGAAAAACTTATTCATTTGCAAAGAGTTGCAAATCAATTACCAGATACATTTGTTGATACGAGAAAAGTGACAAAGTCATACATACCAGCAGAAAATATTCCAGCAAAAATTGATGTCTCTGCACGACTATTTGGTGTAGCAAACGAATCTCAAATACGCCAGAAACATGATTGACCAGTTGGTTCAAAAAGCTCTGTACCTCAAAAAAGAAAAGTCAAGAGAAAAACCAACCAAAAATTTCAGAAGCAGTAACATTAGAGAAAATTGATTAATCAAATATTGAAAATATGGTTCTTGGAGAATCACAAGTGTCAGAAAATAATGAGATTTCAATAAATGATATGTTATTTTATAAATTTTGAGAGTGAAATAATGTTGTTATAGACAATATTTTCGCATTTAACATGACTCTTGATATTATGCAAAATGAGGATCTTGAACCACTGTCTGTTAAAGACTGTCAAAATATAAATGATTGGCCAAAATGGAAAAAGCCATACATGCGGAATTGAATTCCTTAGAGAAACGAAAAGTGTTTGAACCTGTAGTCTAAACACCTGAAAAGGTAATCCCTGTTAGATACAAATGAGTTTTTGTACAAAAGATAAATGAAAATAATGAAATTACAAGATACAATGCCCGACTCGTAGTTCAAGGTTTCTCAAAAAGACCAGGAATTGATTATGAAGAAACATATTCTCCTGTAATGGACATCATCGCTTTTAGATTCTTAATTAGTTTAACTATATCACAAAAGCTCGATATGCATCTTATGGATGTAATGACTGCTATTTGTATGGTTCATTTGATAGTGACATATATATGAAAGTCCATGAAGGATTTAAAGTGCGAGAAACAAATGATACATGCCTGAGAACCATGTTCTCAATTAAATTGTCAAGATCATTATATAGATTGAAACAATCCGGACGCATGTTGTATATCACCTTAGCGAATATTTGTTGAAGGAATGCTGTAAAAATGACGATGTCTGCTCATGTGTTTTCATAAAAAAAAAAATTATTGGATTTGCAATTGTGACAGTTTATGTTGATGACTTCAAATTAATTGGAACTTCTAAAGAGCTCAACAAAACTGTAGATTATTTGAAAAATGAATTTGAGATGAAAGATTTGGGAAAAACCAAATTCTGTCTCGGGTTGCAGATTAAATATTTCCCAGAAAGATTATTTGTTCATAACAGAAAAAAGTTTTAAAACGATTTTATATTGATAATGCACATATATTGGCATCATCTATGGTTGTTCGATCACTTGATGTAAAAAATGATTTTTTTTTCATCCACGTGAAGATAGAGAAAAGATTCTTGGCCTTGAAGTGAAGATAGAGAAAAGATTCTTGGCCTTGAAGTATCATATCTTAGTACAATTGAAGCATTAACTTATCTTACAAATTGTACTCGACCCGACATAGTTTTTTCTGTAAATCTCATTGCAAGATATAGCTCTACACCAATACAAAGACGTTGGAATTGTGTTAAACATATTTTTCGTTACCTAAATTGTAATATTGATTTGAGATTATTTTATTCTCAAAAGTTGAGATCTGCTTTAGTGGGATATGCAGATACATGTTATCTCTATGCCCCATTTAAAACTAAATCACAAACAGGATACGTGTTTACACCTGGAGGAACAGCTATATCATATAGATCTGTGAAATAATCATTGACAGCAACATTCTCAAATAATTTTGAAATTATTGCAATCCATGAAACATGCCGAGAATGTGTATGGTTGGGGAACATGACCCATCATATCCAAACATCATGCGGAATAATTTCGACAAAAGATAGTCCACCAATTTTGTATGAAGATAATGTTGCGTGTATTGCACAACTCAAATGAGGTTATATTAAAGGTGACATGACGAAACATATTTCTCCCAAATTCTTTCATACACACGAACTTCAGAAAAATGGCGATATCAATATTCAATAAATTCGTTCAAGTAACAATGTGGCTGACTTATTTACAAAAGCATTGTCAACGTCTACATTCAAGAAATTAATTCACAAGATTGAAATGCGTTGATTTAAAGATTTTCAGTGATTAGCATCATGGGGAGCAGTTGTACTCTTTTTCCTTCACTTAAGTTTTATTCTACTGGGTTTTCCTAACAAGGTTTTAATGAGGTAATATTTATATTTAATACTTTAAAATAACTGTATTTTTTTTTTCCTTCATTTTGATTTTTTGTTCCATTATGTTTTTATCAAACAAAGTTTTAACGAGGTAGTTATTATACAAATAATCATTAAAAGGGGAGTGCTGTAAAATAATGAGATAATTATTGATGATTATTTAGTATTATCATAATATATAAATAAGTCTTATCTAGTTCAGAAAATCTATTTCATTCCAATCGCAACTCTTATTTTAGACCCTATAAAACTGTTCTTGATTCTCAATAAAATATACAAGTCTATTAACTTCTCTTTTTCTCTGTTTTTATAACATTATTGGCTTTAATTTAAATTTAAATCTGAATTTTAATTTTAATTTTCACCAAAGAAGTGATTAATGTTGGTCAACATTTAATGCATTTTTCATTTTTCGACAACTCAAATACAACGATGGATTACTTAAAAAAATTGTACTAAATAAGCAAAAGAAGAAGTTTTTTTTTTTTTTCAAATATCCTAATCGATACAAGTCATAAGACTATGTCAAGATGATATGACAGAAAATAAAAAGACCTAGATAACAAGAATAAAGCTTCTTGTACATTAATTGGTTGACATGGAGTTTGACACTCCATGTATTTTCAAATGCAAATGGACGAGAAATTGTATTTTATTTTAAAAATGTCCACTCATGCCACAACATGTGGCACAATATCAAACTTGATGTCAAATAAAGTGTACATATAGCATGATTGAGATAACAATTCAAAGAATGCATTGAGGACAATTTTAAACACGAATGCCTATTTATTAGATATTAACTAATGTGAAAGTCTTTCAATTTACTTGGAATGCTATAAGTTGACTATCGCACACCATATAATTTACTTCCTGTTTGACATCCTTTACTTTACTTTAATTTATTTTTCATACTCATTTTTAATCAAACATTCACACAATAAAATATTCCATTAGGAAATCCAAAAAAATGCTATTCAAAACTATGTTTTTAAAATTTTAAGGATGTCGACAGAGGCTTAATGTCATGTTTCCATTAAAGAAACTTCAAGCATTGAGAGATGTTCTTATTTTATCAAATAAGACGGCTTGATAGCAAACCGTTTCTTCCAAAGTGCACCCCATTCATTCCGTTCGGAATAATCCAATTAATTGTTTGGGTGGAATAAATATCAGACATTCCAATCATTCGTCTATGTTTCCCCATGCTCTATTGCAATTATATGATCCTCACAACTCCATTGAGTAATATTGCAAATTATTTATTTACCGACGAGCAATTTAATGTGTCTATATTTCAAACGAGTAATCTTGTTTAATTCAATGTTAATATTCTCAAACGAGTCCACCTGTTAAGGATAAAATTTTAAATCTCTTAGTGCAATTGTCGTCAACACATACTAAGAATCAATTGTTAAATTCTTGTCGGTCCTTCACTAAGAGGTTGTCTGGTACAGATTTCATGCTTTTGAAAATTGATTTTTAGGCCGTTTTTGTTGACCTTTTCTCACAAGGTGTCAGCCATTTAATTGAAATTGGGACCGTTGAAGTAGAAAACGGTCAGAAAAATCCTTTTAATCCCAAATTTCATTACTCCCAGACAAGGCCTAAATTATCAAATTTTCCATTTTTTACCCGTCACCAGGGTAGAAAATAAATGTTGCGCAAAGATAAGGTGCCGTTCTCTTTGTATTTCAGTTTTCTGTTTTGAGTTTTGAATTCGTTTTGTGTTTTGTATTTTGAGTGTCTGTTTTGAAATTGCTGAAAACGCGTTCTGTTTGTTGTTTTGGAAAATCGTTTCTGAAAACATGAAACTAGAAAACACATTTACTTTGAAACTCAAAATAGTGTTTTGTGTATAATAGTTTTTTTCAAAAAACCACCACAACACCGCCATAAACACCATGAACCACTGCCAAAATCAACACCACCACCACCTTCAACCACTTCCAAAATCGACCTCAATCAACACCACCTCTACCACCTTCGACCACTGCCCTCCCGACCTAAATCAATTCCACCAAAACCACCACCTCTTTGCACTGCCAAAATCAACCAAAATCTCCACCTCTGCCACCATCAACCCCTGCATTGCCAACCTAAATCAATACCACCACCACCACCTCTTTGCATTGCCAACCAAAATCGACCAAAATCACCACCTCTGCCACCTTCAACCCCTGCATTGCCAACCTAAATCAATACCACCACCACCACCTCTTTGCATTGCCAACCAAAATCGACCAAAATCACCACCTCTGCCACCTTCAACCCCTGCATTGCCAACCTAAATCAATACCACCACCACCACCTCTTTGCATTGCCAACCAAAATCGACCAAAATCACCACCTCTGCCACCTTCAACCACTGCCAAAATCGACCAAAATCAACACCATCACCACAACCTCTTTGCCCTGCCAAAACTGACTTAAATCAACACCATCACCACCACCTTCAAGAAACCACCACCATCAGCGTCTGCCACCATCATCAACCATCTACCACCACCAAAATCAACCAAAATCAATACAACCAAAAAACGCCCAAACAAAAAATACTACAGAAAAATAAAGAGGAGGCAGAGACTAACGTCGCCGGCGTCGAAGAGAGAGGCGGCAGAGACGGACGTTCACAGCAGCGTCGCCTCCCATGGGTCGCGACGAATGGCTCGCGACGCTGTGTTCACAGCAGCGTCGCCTCCCATGGGTCGCGACGAATGGCTCGCGACGCTGTGTTCACAGCAGCGTCGCCTCCCCAGTCCCCACTCCGGCGCCGGCACCGGCCCAAAAGCAGCGTCCGGTTGCAGAGAAGAAAAGAGATTTTTCGAGTCCAAATTTTTTTGGAGAAGAGAGAAGATGGAACTGGAGAAAGGTTTGGGTTGTGGGAAGAAACAGCCATTTTTGGAACAGTGCACTTTGTTTCGCGTGTTTTCAAGATTTTTCGAGTTTTGTACAGAAAACATCCAAAACGACCAAAACATCATTTTGTGTTTTCAGTGTAATTTTTTTTTGTGTTTTCAAAAACTCGTTTTCGAAAATAGGAAAGAGAACGCGTTTTGGACGTTTTGGAAAATCGAAAACAGAAAACGGCCCGAAAACGACAAAGAGAACAGACCCTAAAGTTTCCATTTTTCGTTAGACAAAAAAAACTTGCCATTTTCAATAAAAAATAAAACATTTTTAATAATTTTGAAAGGAAAATAACAACTAGAAAAGCACCACAAACCAAACGGCAACCACCATTGACGGTTGGTCTGAGAAAATAGACATCTCCACCGAATTGCGTATTATCTTGAAGCAAACGACGACGTCGCATTCTTGCTTCAGATCTCATATTTCCTCTTCCATTATTGGGCTCACTCTTTCTTATATCTTCCCGTCCTGTCCCTATTTCCCTCCAGTTCCATTCTATATACGTGTATACATGCATTGTATAGGTGCTCATTCAGTTGATCGATGAGAATTATTTAGATTCACATTTTTTGGATCGTTGATATATTGGATTTGAGGTTATGGCGGTGGCTCCCGGACCTGTGACCCCTGGACAGGTTCGGTTTCTGCTAATATTTCCCATTTAAGTGTTTATTTTTTGTTTTATTTATTCATTTGCCCATTTTTTGTTGCAATGCGGATGAAAGTGAAGTTGTTGGGTTGCTGATTTTCTGTTTATTTGATCATTTGGATACAATTTTCATATAGATCTTTGGAGTTGGATTCTGGAATTCATTTTGTTTTCGGCTTGCGTTTGATCAGTCTTTATTCAAATTGGAATGAGATGTATTTGGGTGTATATCATGTGATAATTGAAACAGAAGTAGTGACAGTTGATGTTATTGTTGATCAGTGTCGATTGTGATTAGCTTATTATTGAATTGAGTTAGCGATAGTTGTGAGTATTTTGGCAGAACTGTACTTGATTGCTTACTCTTTGTTTGTACATTCTATTTATAAGCTGTTTTTACACTTGTACTGGTGCATATTCTGTCCTTAGAGGATGAAATTTGACCTCAAGGTTATCGCAGCATTGCCTCAAATAGAACAGCTAAAAAGCAAGAAACTCGGCTGGGTGAAGACAGAACTAGTACTCTAGAGAGATTAGTACTGCATCCAATCTTGTATAATTCATATTCTGGTTTTTAGTATTCATCCTGTTCTTAATATGTTCCAACTTGAAAATGGGTTTAAAATATAAGAAACTAAATTTAAATATAATTTTCAATTAAAGAATCTATGATGTATATCACTTAAAAGTAATTAATGATTAGAACCTACAAGCTACGGCAATGACCTGGGAAGTTGCTTTTCTTTGATCACATTTCTGGAGAATATTCTAATTGAATGAGTTTTTAATTCCCGGAGAAGGATACCATATTTAAGTTGAGAATTTATTCAAATGTTGACAGAATGAGCATAAATTTAGGCTGTAAACATCCATCTGATTTTGGACAACATCGTAAAATCCACTTTAAGATATTTATCTCCCAAATTTAGTTATACAAGAAGTAAATGAGGTTTTGGCAGGTAGTTATACAATAGGACTTAACCATCAGATTTTATCTCTAAAGTTGGCTTCTCCAGTGGAATGTAAATAAATCCGAAATCTATTAAATCATCAAATATGAGCACTTGTCTTTATGCCAAAAAGAGCTGTCAGCTGTGGATCACCCTGACCATGGTCTCAGTTCTTTTGCTTTAATAGCCTCTTGCAGATGTCTTAATGTTTCTATGTCGGTTATTAAATTTTCATTACAAACAGGAAAGAAAATGGAAAAGGTTAACTGAGTTCAGCCTTCACTTTCCATAGTCCTTTGTGATAAAATGTTGTAGGGAAAATAATGAGCAAATTGACCGGGCGCAAACCCACACCACCAAGCCCAAGTGAGGTTCCAACCCAAAACCAATTGGCAATGGGTGGAGTAGCCCACTTGGGTTATATGGTGGATTTCTTTTCTTCTCCCAATCGATGTGGGACTTCTTGTTTGCTCCCAACAAATGTCTTTTTCAAGATCCGCTAAGTCCTCTAGCAATATATTTACTTTGTCATTTTCTACAGTGTTTGCTTGCTTACTTATTTAGTTTATTTTCTTTTGATCTTTTTGTACCCTGCTTACATGTTATTACTATTTTCTCAAAATACTTGCAGTATATATATAGTGAAACCTTTACTTCTCATGCCCCAGGTGTCATTTCTGCTTGGAATCGTTCCAGTCATTGTTGCATGGATGTACTCTGAGTGGTTGGAATATAAGAAGTCACCATCCCCGTCTAAAGTGTGAGCATCACCCTGCAGTTCTCCCATGCTTTACCTCTTTCTTTATGTCCCAAAAGTACTTCGACGTTATGTGAAATTTACAAGATTATGAATTATATATCCCCTTACTCTATGCTTTACATTTCTGGGCTGCAGTCATTCAGATAATAATCTGTCTGAACTGGAGAATGAAACAATCAAGGAAGATGATAAGGCAGTGTTGTTAGAAGGAGGTCTTGCAATATCTGCATCTGCGAAGTTGTCCACTCCATCCGTTAAAACCAACTTAATTAGGTTGATGCTCTGTTACTTATAGCGTCTATTTATGGATTTCTTTTTCACTTTTGTTTTTGTAGTATTTCTTACTTTATACTCCTCTTGACTTCTAGATTTATTACAATGGAGGACTCATTTTTACTTGAAAATCGAGTACTATTAAGAGCTATGTGAGTTTTATGATATTTATTACTGTAGTTTCTTAAAGATTCTACTTCATTCTTTTTATAACTGATATCACAATTTTGTGTAGGTCCGAAATAGGGGTTATTCTGTTCTATTACTACATATGTGACCGTACAAATTTTTTTGCAGATTCCACCAAGGTGCTCTTTCTCTTAGTTCTTTCTAAAGTCATAATTTATGAACCTTTCCTTGGATAATTCGTTGTGAACTACTTTTCTTCATATCTATATACAAGACTTACATGTTGCAATGGTAATGCATATAACTATTTTGACCATTAGCATTTCGTGGATTATCTTTTTGCCAATGATATATCTACATACTGGACTTTGTGATAAAAGCGTAACTAAATGAGTTGTACTCTTGTTGTATACTCGTAACTCACTCTGGAAATGCGCTTGGGGGTAAGAGCTAAGAATTTGTACTGCAACTAACGTTTTGATTTGGTCTTTTAGTATATTCTCTTGCTAACTATCATGGGTCCCTGCAACACTTCTCCAACTGGAACGAATTCCTCTGGCATATAGCTTGCTGGGGTTGCTCAGTGTAAAGCATAATGCAACCTCTTATACTCTTTCCATACCATTGTTAGTGCCATGCCTTCAATGTTGGAAGTCCCATTATTTGAGTCCAACTTCAGAATAGCCATGGTACCCTTTGTTATTTTAATTCATTATTCCAAAAATTGATGTCCATGCCATCATTTTCTTAATTTTTTAAGCGCCTTACTCTAAAGTAAATTTGGACTACAAATAGCTACCATCAGAATCAAAACACTATTCATAACAAGTTGGTTTCCTGAAAGTTGACTTTGATCTGGGATGGAAAGAGTACTTTAGTATTGTAGAATAAAGCCTGCAAAAGTATATTATTATTAGGCCTTATTCCCAACCGTTTCTTTCTTTTCTGTGAGATTTATTTTTCAATATTGTGCCTAACAGATGTTGTCTAATTTTTATTAAAATAGAGTTTCTCAAATGCATTATACTAATTTATTTTGTTGCCTTTTTCCTCCCTCTTGAGCAGAGCTACAACCGTGATCTTTTCCTTTTCCTATACATAATTCTTATCATAGCTTCAGCAATGACTTCTCTCAAGAAACACCATGACAAGTCAGCATTTTCTGGAAAAGCCATATTGTATCTTAATCGCCATCAGACAGAAGAGTGGAAGGGATGGATGCAGGCAAGGATTTTTTTTCATTAAGCATTCCTGTATTCAGTTAATGCTTAGGATATTGATAGGAGAAATATTTTAATACTGATGCTTCTTTCATAGCATCCTTCCCCATTCCACCCAGACAGAAAAAATGCGTACATTGTACTCATGCCTTTGTTGCATATTTGTGTGCTCTTGTTTATTTGCTCCATAAGTTATCTCATGACATTTTATGACATTCTTTTTTGGGTGGAAGTTAAGGATTTTTTCTGCATTTCTGCAGATACTGAATGTCTGCAGTTGATATTTTACTGCCTATATTGGCTACTGCCTAGTGTATTCTCTCTACCCACAAAGTTTATGAGATTATATGCTTTTCTTTTCATGTTCCTGTCAGGTTCTATTTTTGATGTATCATTACTTTGCTGCAACTGAGATATACAATGCAATTCGTATTTTTATTGCTGCGTATGTCTGGATGACTGGTTTTGGAAACTTCTCCTATTATTACATCAGAAAGGATTTTAGTCTTGCTCGATTTACTCAGGCAAGTCTAAAATTTTTATCATTTTGTTTTTCTTTGCCCCTCGAACAACAGAATTTGAATATACCTTTCACATGTTTTAATCTCTCTCAGGGTTCTAATTTTAGATTGTTTCCTCTTTGCAGATGATGTGGAGGCTTAACTTTTTTGTGGCCTTCTGCTGTATTGTTCTTAACAATGACTACATGCTGTACTATATCTGCCCAATGCACACGCTCTTCACTCTCATGGTGTACGGGGCCCTTGGTATTGGCCATAACTATAACGAGATAAAATCAGTGATGGCTTTGAAATTTTTTATGTGCTTTATTGTGGTCATCTTGATATGGGAAATCCCAGGTGTCTTTGAACTTGTCTGGAGTCCTTTCACTTTTTTCTTAGGTAAGTGACTTATGTAGCCTTGTTACATTCCTGGAGTTTTATTTATTTGTCATTTTTAACTTTGTAAACCAAATTTTTCTATGGACCTTTCCTGTAATGCGGTTTTTAAGGAACTTAGAGTGAACACTCTCCGTCTTTTGTCTTTTCGCTTTCTCTGCCCTCTGTGGGTGGATTGTACTTTTATACCATAGTTAGCCTTGGAAACAGTTAGGTGTGATAAGCATCCAAAATCAAATTTGATATACTCACTTTAATAGTTTAATTTATATAAACACTTATGTACACCCTTCTCTTCCTTTTTTGGGGGGAGCTGTGAAGTTGTAGCGGAACTTCAAGAATGTAGAGAGAGAGAGAGAGAGAGAGAGAGAGTCAACTTGTATTTCAAGAAATTTTTTATCTTTAAATACCTCACATTTGTTTTCTCAACTATAGGGTATACTGATCCTGCAAAGCCAGATATTCCTCGACTGCATGAATGGCACTTTAGATCTGGGCTTGATCGCTACATTTGGATCATAGGAATGATCTATGCCTATTTCCACCCCACTGTACTATCTCTAACTTTTGAACTTCTGCAGTTATGTCTTATGCACTGAACATTAAAATTTGAGGGATTATGTCATTGCAGGTTGAAAAGTGGATGGAGAAACTGGAGGAGTCTGAAACCAAGCGTAGACGCACAATCAAAACATCCATTGTTGCACTGGCCTTGATTGTAAGTTAACCGACTAAGGTCGTTGGTTAACTGATATCTGCTTGTATTGAAATGATAAAATGATAGCTTATTTGTTTCATATTTGATTTCTAGCTATTCTTTCTTAGGTTGGCTATTTGTGGTACGAAGGTATATACAAGATGGACAAGGTTACATACAACAAGTTTCATCCCTACACATCATGGATACCCATAACGTGTGTACTGAAATTGAGTCTTGATTTAAATCCAAGTTCTTCATTTCCAATGTCATCCTGTTCTTATTGGGGAAGGAAAAAGTTTTTAGAAAGTCTTAACATTGCTTCAAGACAGTGCTTCCCAAAGTTTCTATCTAATATGTCTCCTTTCTCATTTGCCTTCTTTCTACTACAGCGTTTATATATGTTTGCGGAATTTCAGTCAGCATATCCGGAATTTTTCTTTGACCCTTTTCGCGTAAGTTTTTGTTTTGTTTCGTCATTTAAGTAATTTAGTTAAATTTCTCGTTCAATTGCACGAATTGTTAGTTTTTTGCGAAAGCTCATTTGAATATTATATTCATGTTGCTTTAATAGTACAAATGATCTGTGCTATCAGGTGGCTTGGCAAAGTTACTTTGGAAACCTATATTTCTCAGTTCCATATCTGGCTGAGGTGGGTGCACTTACTTTTTTTTTCTTTTTTTGGTTTACACTAGTTTTGAAATGCTGATGTTTTTTTTACCTGTATTGCTTGCACGTCAACCATCTGCACATGTAGGCTTAGAGCTTGTTTGAGAGAGATGTTTTCAATTTTTATTTTATTTTTATTTTTAAATGTGTGGTTAAAAAGTAGGGAACGGTTATGGTTTTTTGATTTTGGGGAAAAATGATTTTTATAAAATCATTCCCAAACAATCTCTTAATATAAATACACTTCCTGGTGTTTCATCAATCATCTCCATTTGTGTATGACTTGAAAATTCAGACGTGTCTTAAACTTATATGATGATATTGTAAGGAGAATGTGATATCCATAAGATTTCAATTATTAGAAGTGTCCATGTTTTTCTGACCAATATGAAAATACAATTAAAGCTAAATTGATGTCAGCTATCTCATGCGCAGATCAAATATGCCTAATGGGCAACCCAAATGGCTACTCTCTTTCATCCCAGAGTATCCTTTGCTTAATTTCATGCTCACAACTTCCATTTACATCTTGGTGAGTAAATCATCTGTTCATCTTTGAAATGAATAAATTATTAATTTTTTTTTCTGCAATTCATCTGTTATTTTCTTTTACCACTGCAGATATCATATCGGATTTTCGAACTGACCAACACGTTGAAGTCAGCTTTCATACCCACAAGAGACGACCGAAAGCTACTTAACAATTTTGTTGCTGGAGCAGCCATTTCTGCATGTTTATATTGCATTTCCTTCATTCTTCTTCAGATTCCTCATTAATCAGTAAGTTCTTTAATGCCATTTTTACTTTAAACTGCACATGCAGCACACTTTCACCGATTTTAGAAACCAAAAGCGCGACATTGTTAATTTAATTGTGTTTTCTATTCTATGTTCACATAAATTCCTTTTCATATTGTGGACTATGCTTTATACTACATGGCTTTTAACTCCGAAAAGCACAATATGGTTTCTCCAGGTCTGAAAAATCAAGTGGTAGACTCTCAGTAAAAATATTTCTTGATAGTGGAATATTCACGGACAATTTAGAATGAGAAGGTCTTGCTTTCAGACCTAGTTCGTGTGGCTAATGTTTCAAACAATTTTGTGGAACATCACTTACAATTGCGGCAATTCAGTCCCAGAATGTGTCCAGATTTTGACAGAGAAAAATAGCAGTCACAGAATGTGGACTTCCACGCTTGATTCTTTTATTTCCCCTTTCCCTTTGCACATTCTCCCTCGTAAATCCCCACTGTTGTGAATCAATGATGAGAAGAAAATGTAGAAACAATTACATTTTAGTTGCTAAAGCCTTTTTTGTATGGAAAATGTGTCATTTATTAATTTTCTGGAACCTGAGTCACTTGTTCTTGACAGCATTTCAGTTGTATTACCTACAAGATTCAATTTATACAGACTTGAGTTATTCTTCTTAACAAGATTAACAATTTAAGATGGAATCTTAAGACTCCATCTTATGTTAGGAACTGAAGAACCCATCCAAGAAAAAGGATCTTTCAGGGAGAAACTGGTAACCGTCAGTAATTAAAATTAACATTTTGAGAAATAACAAAATATTGTACAATTGGAATAAATCAGGTCAACAACTAAAAAGGTGTGGAGATTGCTCCAAGAACTACGAAAATTTATGATAAATTCTACCAAAAAGGTAGAGATTGCTCCAAATCCTATCCAACTTTGTTTCAAAGTATTATGAATCTTTATTAGATGTGTGTCGATAACTTCTGGAAAATAATTAATACCTTCCATGGGTTAAATATTATGCTATGATGCAGAAGAATCGGCGCAGCAGGTGTATAAAGTAAACCAGCTACATAAGACGACCAACGTAATTGGCTCGAGGGTACTTCGTTTTTAGTTGTGGCCATTGCACAAATAACTGATCAGCCATGTGTAGTTTGTAAAGAAGCAATCCACTCAAAGATAGCCTCTTCACTCTAGCTATGCTCTCAACATAGAAGATGGATGACCACCTAATCCCGAAAACCTGAAAGACGCATTTTAAATTGAGTAGTAATAATGAGATGTTCCCAACCTTAAGGGAGTCGGTATGAGAATTAACTTTTGCAATGTGCAATGGCCTCTAAGAAATTAAATGGACACTGGAGTTAATTCGTTCAAACCTTGAAAACAAATGAAATTGCACATATGGGTATACAAGTTCCGGGGCCATTGCACAAAATCTGGGAAAAGAATATTGCAGTCAGTACTGATATAGAAAAGAAACAAAATTTGAAACAACAAAAAGGACAGTACAATACCACTTGGGGCCGCATCTTAGCCATTAGCCACAATGCATGCGCAATAGCAATCAAGGTTGTTCCAATAGAAGTTATGTACGATTGACCAACCTCTCTGCTTCTATATATTTGCATGAAATGAGCAGTTTCTACCATGTCAACGCCTATCTAAATCAAGAAAAAACCCATTTTCAGAATACATAAAATTCAGGCCAAGTTGACAATTATTTTAAGGAAATGAAGTGCAAGTTTTTTCTTGCAAAATTTTCCCTTCATTTCTATTTTCTCGATTCGTTTCTTTGCTTACTCAATGTGTCAGTTGCCTGTAGGGCTGGGCAAAATGTCCGAACCGAACCGAACCGAACCGGAACCGAACCGAACCGAACCGAACCGAACCGAGCGGGTTTTTTAAAATGAAATACCCGAACGGGTATCCGAATCGAGAACCGAATGGTTTGGTTCGGTTCTCGGTTCTCGACCAAGAACCGAAGAACCGAATAAGAACCGAACTTTTTTTTTTATATTGGATAAATTAATTTCTTTTATTTTTTCTAAACAAATTAATAATTTTTTTCTTATTAAATCTTATTAGTTGAACAATTTAGAGTTTATTTATGTTTGTTAGTTGTGTTTTTTTCAATTTTTTCTTATATAGTTTCTTAATAGTTAGTATGGAAAGTCAACCAACTAATAATTACATTAAATAGTTGGTAAGTATTATTAATACTTTAAAATATTTTATATTTGTGACTTCTAATTTATATTTCACTTTTATGTAGATTTGAAGGTTTGAAGCAAATGAATTATTGATATGAATATCGAAGTTTTATTAGTAATATTTACTTTTTGGTATTTGTATTTGACAACTTATTATTTATATGTTATTAAATTAGATTACGTTAATTTGTAAAAGTTAAGATTGAACTTGGTATTTGTATCTACTTTTTGTTATTAATATTGGTATCCACTTTAAGGTATATTTATGTAGTATTATTTTAAATGTTAAAAAATTTAATTATAGTACGGAACCGAACGGAACCGAATAGAACCGAACCGAACCGAAACCGAATGGTTCCAAAATTATATTTGGAACCGACGGTTCCATTTACTAAATACCCGAAAATTTCTGGAACCGAAAAAAACCGAACCGAACCGAACCGAACCGACCCGCGCCCACCCCTAGTTGCCTGAAGGAAATTGAAAGCAAACTAAACACTTCAAAGGTGAAGGGGGGATATGACAACGTGTGCAGTTGCCAAAAGTAATCTATGCAACTCTATACATGGATGAGCTTGTCATCCCCATGTACAATACAACATGACACTCATCACAGCCATAGATCCTTCAGATGCAGATATGACTCCCCAAATACACGAGTTATAAGATACAATCAAAACTTACTAACAAAAAACAAGATGTGCA
Organism: Fraxinus americana; assembly: GCA_035079005.1. Classification (NCBI taxonomy): domain Eukaryota; kingdom Viridiplantae; phylum Streptophyta; class Magnoliopsida; order Lamiales; family Oleaceae; genus Fraxinus; species Fraxinus americana. The sequence goes on along the minus strand of CM068713.1, from coordinate 3,135,723 downwards.
CTGAAAAGGCTAGTTCTGACATCTCGACATAAAACTTGTGCAAAGATGTACAGTAAAGGGTCATTGTTTTCTGTTGCATTTAAAGTCTTGGTTTTGAAAGGATGCTAACCGTAAGGTAAAAAACTTACTTCCACTGTAAGTCACTTGTGAGAATCAATCCAGAATCGCTGAGTTTTTCTATACAGAGCTTAGTATCATAGAATTTCAGAGACGAAGTACTACTGTAATTAAAACAACACTTGCTTGCATTCTTGATTAACAAACTGTGAGTTCACCCGTTGGATGTATCCTTTGTGATCTAACCATATAATTGTAACATGAATTCTGAGAGTATGAAAATTTCTGTGTTTGTTTATCGTTCAAGATTCAAGGATAGATTAATCTCTGTTTCTTAGATTCTATAAACCAGAAGAAGAAATCATGACTTTTGCATATGATTCCACTGAACTATAATACCTTCTTCCAGTTTAACAAAAAATGCTTTTTTGATATAGAACTACTTTGCTTTTTCCAGTATCAAGTTTTTGTTGAACAAACTTAGGCAACCTAATACTGGCATGCAAATTCCATAAATTCTCTGCCCAGACATCCATTACTGACTAATAAGTTTTAATTTTCACAACTCTGAGACTCCTATAGATCCACAGTATCAGAGTCTAAGAAATATAGAACATGATATACCTCATCCATCAAGGAATCCTCAAGTACACGAGCCTTTTGAAGACTCATATTATCAGTTGCAGCAGCAACATAATATCTTGGCTTAAACCTTTCTTTCTGTAACACTGCCAACAAATTTAGCATCTCTGCAGTATGCCCACCTACATTAGGATCAAATAACACCAAAATTTATGATGGAGTAAAAAACAACAAAAAGAAATTCTTAGATTCTGTCTCCAGTTTCCTAGAATTGGGGCCTCTATATTGGAAGATAAGGGATCTAATTTAATTGTTCAATCAACTTCTATTCGAAGACGGGAATCAAACTTGAAATATGAACAATAAAGAAACAGGCGAATTTCTATACCTGAGCCCAGAACAATAAGTGTGCTGAGGGGTCCTGGTGATCTAGTATAAACTGGTTTGCTGCTCCAGTATATAATGTAAATAACCCGAAGAATAATTAAGGTGGTGGTACCAACAACCAGTAGGAGAAAAATAATTGGAAAATCCATATTGGACAAGAAACAGCCATTGCCATAATCCATTGCGAGGAGTTTTTAGTAGTTCAGCCTCCTATGTTAAATTACACAAATCATTAGCAGAAACCAAATGACATAAGCCCTAATAGGAGCTGATTATCAATTTGAATATCGATTTAAAGGTCCATTTCTACAAATATCTCAAAACAAGAATTTACAAGTACATAATGATAATCATAAAATTGAGTTGAGTCGACATACTATTGATTCTAATATGATATGGGTCTTAGATCCATTGCTTCCCCCTTGAAACACCGTGAATTCCTTCAATTTGATTCAAAACTTTACTTAATACAGTCTTCGATATCATCTGGTAAAAAAATACAGATTTATGACAAAGAAAGAGGAAAGCGTGTGTTCAGTTTCTTTTGTGCAACCGCTTTTAACAGAAAAAGCGTGGTTAAGTTGGTTGTTGGGTTGACAGGTGTAACCCAATTCGTACATGGGCAATTGGGTGAAAATAAGGATACTGTGAAGCAGGCCGGCTCACTGGGCCATTTCGAATATTTTGAGGGGAAATTATAATAATTCAGGTGTTTAAAGATTGGAATTCAAAATTCAGGGACCAAGTTTTATTATTCAAAAATCAGGTGATATAAATACTCTTTAACCCTAATTCCTTCCCCTTCCCCTCTTCCCCTCTCTTTCTCTCTCTGCCTCGCCGGTGCCCTCCCCTCGCCTCCCCTCTCTCTTCCCACCCCACCCCTCGGCCCCACCCCACCCCACCCCACCCCCTCTTTGCTGCCAATCGCAGCAACGCTGATGCGCTTCGCAGCAGCGACGTGTCTGCGCGCAGCGAAGACTTCGTTGCGACCCAGCGACGTCGCGGCCGCGTGGGTGGTGTTTTGCGGTGGAGCAGCAGCAGCTGCGATTCTGGGGTTGGTCTATTGTTGTTGGGGCTGGTGGATCTATTGTTGTTGGCTGGCGGTGGTGGTTGTGGTTGGCCGTTGGTGGTGGTGGATCTATTGTTGGCTGGTGGTGGTGGTTGGCTGTTGGTCTATTTTTGTTGGGGTTGGTGGATCTATTGTTATTGGCTGGCGGTGGTGGTTGTGGTTGGCCGTTGGTGGTGGTGGATCTATTGTTAGTTGGTGGTTGTGGTTGACTGTTAGCTAGAGGTGGTGGTTGTGGTTAGCTTTTGGTGGTGGTGGATCTATCGATGTTGGGGTTCAGTCGTGTGTTTTGTGGCTGGGTAGTCTGTGTTGGTCGATCTGTGACCTGTGACCAAGTATCGGCAATCTGTGACCAAATTTTTGTCAATCTATGACCAAAATTTTGTCAATATGTGACCAATTACTCAAATGTGACCTAAAAATTTAATAATCTGTGACCTCGAAATAATATGTGACCAACTAATTTAAAATTTGTGACCTCGAAATAATTTGTGACGTACAAATTTTTTGATATGTGACCTCGAAATAATTTGGGATCAAAAAATTTGACGATATGTGACCAGTAAATAAATCTGTAACTTAAAATTATGAATATGTGACCATTAATCACAAAATGTGACTTTATTATCTTTATTTAATAAATATTTTTAATTAATTAAATAAATACCTGATTTTTGAATTTTTAAACTATTTACCTTATTTTTGAATTGAGGTAAAGAAAACACCTTAAATATGATTTTTTTTTCCCTATTTTGAGCCTAAGCAGTCTGCTACAGATGAAGGCCTTTCCAATTCTTTTTAGGAAACAATACATAAATAAGGTATTTAAATATCACCATTTTAAAAATAAGGATAGAAGTTTTAAATTTCAAAAATCAGGTTTTCATTAAAATTTATTTATAATTTAATTAATTAATATATATATTTTTTAATAAATATATAAAAGTCACAAATCTATGCAATTTGGTCACATTTCAAAATTTTTAGGGTCACAATTAAAAATTTTTATAGGTAACAGTGCGTTCATCGGTCACAAATTAAAAATTTTAAAATCACAATTTGTTCATTGGTCACAAAACATCAAATTATAGATCACAGATTACTTTTATTGGCCACAACTCAATTATAACTTAATAAAATGTGAGTCACAGTTACAATTTTTAGGTCGCACATTTTTAATTTGTCAAAAATTAACCAATTATTGGTCACAATCAACCAAATAATTGGTCACAAACACCCACGTCCATCGTCACGACACTGCACACAACACAACACCGCACACACCCAACTGCAATCGTATGCACGCACGCCGACAACCTCCACAAAATCACCAATCCAACACAGCCACCAGCACCACCATCAATGCCACCACAACACCAAAATGGCCACCAGATTTCTCCACTCCAGTAGAGATGACGCCTCTACATAGTGACTCCAGCTAAGCAGATCAAATTAGAGGAGAACAAAATCACCGTAAAATACCCCAAACTCCCTCCCCAAATTTTCAGTTATGTCGGCGACCAAAATACCCAAACCCCTTCCAATATTTTTCTGTCCAGTGGCGAAATCGCCATGGCTGGCTGGATGACTGACTCTACGGTGCTGCTCTAGCTAGGACTGTGCACCTCCGATGGTAAAGGGAAGTTAGTTTTAGCTTTAGATCCATGGAACCCACGAGCGACGATGTCATAAGCACGTGTCGTCGCCTCCGCCGTGTCGAACGTGCCCAACCAGACACGGCTTTTCTTCCCAGGATCACGAATCTCCACCGCGTAATGGCCCTACGGCCTCTTCCTCACGCCCCTGTAGTGCACCTCATTAACACCATTAACAACATTATTAGCCTTCTCCTTTACAGCCATGAAAAAAATCTTGAAATCTCCCGTTGAAGAGAAAGGTTAGTGGTGATAAGGGGTTACAGATTGAAGGAAAATGGACGAAGTGGTGGTGCAGGCGGGTGGTGGCGGCGGGGATAGAGAGAGATGGGAAAGAAAATGGTTTGGCAGGAGAGAGAGGGGGGGGGGTTGAAAATAAAATAATTAGGGTTTGAAATTGTGTAGGATTGATTTAAATAAAAATTAATTTAAAAATTATTAATTAAAACCTGATTTATGTATTATTAAAGTTGATTTTGGATTTATGAAAATGATAACTTAATAACCCGTAAGGCTGTAATTTCCTCTTCTTTCTACTAGAAGCATTATGAAAGCACAAGAGATATAGCTACGTTTGATTTTGCTAAAAATCAAAATTTTAGTATATTTTAATAGAAGTTAGTGAAATATATGATTGATCAGTGTTTTACAATTGTTTATAAATATTAAAACTATATTTTACTCACACCCTTCGAGGATCCACATATAATACATTCTTATCCACTATTTATTTTTATTTATTTATAATTTAAGCCGTTTATAAATTCTTCCAAATTTCAAATTCCACAAGTTCAAAAACTACAAAATGAAAGTCCTTAATTAGCGCTATGCTCAATTCATTTTACTTTCGATGTTATTATATGGGAAATGTCATTTGTACACTCCAAAGTGTATATCATGCTTGACATATGTTTTATTTTGAAAAAATTGCTGAAAGGAAAAACTGTTTTTATTTTTTTTTTGAAATTGTCAAATGATAGTTTGACATGTGGCAAACTGGCAAACGGTCAAACTTGGTGCATTCTAGGAATTAAGAACGCAGGGAATGAAATTTAAGAAAGTCTCGTTCATTTTATTGTTTGACTATGTGCACAAGCATAAATATTGGACAAGCCAGTTTCCATAGAAAGAGAGTTTTAAGCACAGCAAAACAAGATCGTCCAAGAGTTTAGTTTCACATTCCAATCTTCCAGGTAGCCGGTTTCACTTAAACCTAGAGCTTGCAATGCTTGCAGTCAACCAATAGAAGCAGGTACGGAAGATTGGAATTTGATCCCAACTGAGGTGGGATTTTCCCCGAGATTCGAAGTTAGATCAAGAACCTGAAGTCTGGACAGGTTCCCTAGAAATGGAGAGATTTCGCCCCCTAGCTGCTTGTCGACCAGAGAAATGGAAACGACGTGGGCAGAAGATGTGCCACATTTGATCCCGAACTAGTCGCAATGATCGTTGGCATCATTCTAATCAACAAGTGCACCAAATGGATTATTGGTTATTGAGTTTTTGTATGTTTTCAAAGACTCAAACCTCAACTTTCAAGTCCATTTCTGCAGAACGAATCCCAAGTAGGCAAGTGAAACATATGAAAACTGCAAACGTAACTCTTCGCCATTGCTTCTATAAATGCAAGTGATATTTCATTTATATCTTTAGTATGGATTTTCACATTGTTAGCCCTTCGCTAACCCTCTTATCAAAGCAGACAAGGACATCCAGTCTTCCTCAAAATAGATGGTAACCTAGCAGCCTATTAATCTTTCTTGATCTGTCTGTAAATGCAAATTGGCAGAAAACATCAAGTGGATTGGATGGATATTGTGATGACTATTGGGCGTGCGGTTCATTGAACTCTGATGGATAATGCCCCCATATCCCACACGGGTGTTTGGTTTATTCATGATTAAGGAAACTATTATTAAACCTATTTGAATAATTCAATGAAAGTATTTTATATTAAACAAACTTGAGAGGATGTTGACTTTAGAAATTCTACAAAAACAAAAAAAAAAAAACAGAAGCAAAAGCATAAACCCTGCCAAACAGATCTTAACCCTTCTCTCCAAAGAATCGATTGTCATGGAAAATGATCATTGAGCACTAAAAACGTCGGGAAAAAATTAATTGGAATCCATATAATCGATCAGAGTATAGAACAGCAATTGCTTGTATATTTTCCTTTTTCTCTTTTAGTCTGTGCTGATAGCTCGTTTTGATATTCAAGAGTTCATTTGCCACTATACAGAAGCTTTAGAAACGTTATGAGAGAGCCTAGACTTGGTCATTTTGCATGCTTGTTCTGTGTCAAATATAGTATAAACGAAAAGGCCATAACGCAAGGAAAGAGAACACAATTAACTATTTTTTAGAGTTTGACATAGATAAATAAAAACCAAGACATTGGAGATAGTACACAAATGGAAACAGATTAAGCCTAATACTAATTAACTATTGTCCATAATACCTGTGGCCATTTACCATTCATTCTGTTCACCTACGTAGAAGACCCTTGAGGCCGTAATGTACATGGGACCTAGCATTATCGAACTTTTACCACGAACAGACATGCGGATACGAGATAACATCTTGTAACAAACTTGGAGGGAGTGAGAGAAAATTCCAAGCTCCCAAACTTTTATTAAGGTACATCAACTCAAAGATCGCAGCTTTACGAGAACAATGATGGATAACTGATCTGGTGATTAAAACTACAATCTTTGTTGCCGTAGGGGATATTTTTCAAGCATATTTTGCCAAATTTCCAACTCCTATCTCCTGCACTTCTACCCTGAGAGACTTCAGGTACTTAACAGCTTCATCAAGAACAGCTACAGTACTCATCTGGTTGGCACCCGGAACAATACCTCTTAATGCCTTCACCATTTTCCTCATTTTCTGGCGTTTCTTGTCCTTAGAAGACCTCTTGGAAGGAGGTGACCTCTTTCTAGATAGAGATTCATAATTAGAACATGAATCCGAGGATTCGCTCCCATAGTTTGCATCGGTTCGTGCTGTGCTTAGCTCATCTTCATCATACTTCTCATTTTCATATTCAGTGCTCAATAGAGCATCAATATCATACGAGTCTTCTGTGAAAGAAGTTATTTCTCTGTCTTCCTTCTTGTCCTTCCAACCAATATTGTCTAGGCAGTTAGACATGCCAGCATCAAAATCGGGATGAGGAAACTTATAACCAATCTCAGGATGGAACATGATTTGGCTACTATTTTTGGTTTTGTCAAAGATTACAAAATTCCTCGGGCATGCCTCAGAGGTCAGAAAGTCAACACCATGAAAGGGCCTAGAAGGTTTTATACCCGAGGGCAGAATTGTTCCACCAAATAAGGATTGAACAGGAGCCTTGCTCGTGTAGTAACTGCCCACTTGATTGGGAAGAGGAAGGACAGGATTTTGAGGGAAATATTTTCGATCACTATGCATTTGGAACGGTAAACAACTTCAGTGACACACAAATCTGCAGCTTTCAAAAGGGTTCTCTTCGATTTCAAATTATGCGAAAGTTTTAGGGTAATAAACTAACAAAAAAGACGTTTGTCGTACACCTAATGTTTATACATCTTAGTGAAAGAGCTGTCTAGTCCAATCAATAGTTTCCACGTTCAATGCTACTTCAAAAAATTTCAACATGACGAAAGGAAAAGGCCACCAATCCCAGTCTTACAAGCTTATTACCGAACAGGACTACGTAACAGGTTTAAGCAACTGACGGAAATATTCAGCCTGTAAAGCAAAAAAAATCAATGAACTAGCCATCCAATATTATCTTGAAACTACAAGAGCCAAATAAGAGAAAGAAATACACACTACCCCATGAATCCGTCAAGAAAATCTGACACAAAATAGCTTGTGAAAAAAGAAAAGAAATCAAATTTCAAAATTTATACGAATAAGAAAGAATGAGATAAAGAAATGAAAAAAAAGGGGGGGTGTCAAATGACTTGAGATAAGTTCAGTAGTATTGAAATTAATTAAATGTCAAACTCAAGATTACAGCAAGCTACTAGTACAACATAATTACTTCAAAAAGGAAGCACACTCACCTGACGAACTTGCATCAATTGGTAGAAGGCAATAGTTCCAACAGCCATTTTAATTTTTGCAACTTCCTTTACTTTACTATGTTTCTTTTGGGAAACTGCAATGTACATTCTCACTACTCCAACCAAATTTAGGTAAAAACTCGATATAAATCAATGGAAATTTCACCACTGGACAAGACACGCCTGCAAAGTATTTCCAATCTTAGAATAGTAACTTACGCATTAAGAGGAGAAAATCATAGAATTTTAAAACTAAGCCTCCACTTAATGCAAAAAAATCTAAGTAATGGGAATATATTTCAACACACAATGTCCTATCGTAGGACTTCAACTCAATCACAATGAAATTTTTTTTCTAATTTCTCAAAAATTCTCAGGTTACAATCAGAAGCATGAAATTGGAGGATTGGAATTGAATTTGGAAACAATTTCCTCAAAATTTCGATTGATCTTTAATAATACAAAACCTAAATACATGCACACAACTATACACACAAGTGTAATCTTGCACATACTTGTGTCTTTTACCTAACTCTTTTGAACATGTTGACATATCTTTCATTAGAACAACGCTTAGTTTGTTGTTGTTGTTGAGTAGTTACAAAGGATTGCGTACGGAAAATATGTTATTATTATAAATATCCAAATTTTTCCAAGAAGATATTCAAATGAATAGTGGTGTAAACATTCATATACAGAAAGAAGGTGCTTTACATATAGAGAAAGGAGTGAGAAATCTCACCAAATAAAATCAAATTACAGGATAACCCAAAAGATCGCTACCAATCGCACACACTTTCCGCAATAACGAGAATCCCAAGGCATGTTTATCCACTTCTTCAGCCCAAATTTCTATCAGAATCAACCTAAACCTATTCTGAAGTGAAAAAAATGGAAACCACAAATTAATATATGCACAAAGAAAGATCAGAAACCAAATAGCTAGCCATTTAAAAATATACTATAAAGACTAGATAATCTTAGAATAAGCTAATTCTCAAAGCAACATCAAAACAGATTTATGGGCGATACGGAAACTCATAAATGTTCGTAGTCAATAGAGGTTAATAATTTTTTCAGCATACAGATTCTCTACAAGAAAATCATATCCATAAAACAAATAAAAACACTAAATAGTGAAATCTGAAGATACCCCAAAAAGAAAACTGAAGAATTAACCAAGGTGGTTTCTTGTGAGAAGCCTCAGGATGAGGAACAGCTTTTATTTTCTTGAAAAATATAACAACACAGTGTGTGAAATAAATGGGAGAGTGAATTTAACGCAGTAACAGCGTGGGATAATGTGGGGAAATGTGAGGGAGAATCAAAGGACGGGAATTAGAACCGTTGGATTGGGGATAGGAGGACCCATTCCGCGTAATGCGGATGGGTTCTTGGCCGTTGGATGAGAGAGCACGCGTGAAGGAAAAAAAAATTGTAAGTTTGACAAAATGCGTATCTACTGTTGGAAATGGAAATCTTTTTCTTGGGTAAAAGCACTTTTGAGAGTTTTTTTATTTTATTTTACGACTTTATTAATGTCAGTCAGTCCAATCTTTTCAGTTAAAAATTCCCACTCTGTCTAATAATTAAGCCCTATGATTAAAATTATTTTTTTATTAAATTTTGATTAAAATTAATAAAATATGGAATTGAAAATTATGGGTCCAATAAAAATGTGTGATTAAAATTAATTATTATTTTAATTTTATTTTAATGCGCATCAAATAGAGGCTAATAATATTCAGTTAATTAATTAATTAATTAGCCCATGTTTGACACCAATTTTGAGAAAAAATAAATTCTGGAATATTGATTGATAGAAGAATGTGTGGTTGAAAAGTAATGAGAATTTTTGAATTTATGTTTAGTATTATTTTATTGATAGAATGTGTGGTTGAAATGAAGAAAAGAGAATAAAAATGAGTGTCAAACTCTTATCTACTGTAATTTTTGCATTAATATTGTATAGTTTTAGAACCTAGAAACTCTATAAGGAGTTTTAGTGTCTCTCAAAACTCAAAGTCAATGGCTAAGACTCTAGAGGCATCCCACTTTTTGTGAAACTTCAAAATATAAATTTATTTTTTTTTTTTTTTTTTGTAATTAGAAACATTTTTTATAAGAAAAGTCAAAATTTGGATGATCCGACAACATGATGCTTAGTCAATCAATGCAAATTAAGCAAGACATTGAAAGTCCTATTCAACTGTCGAATTTTAAGAAAAATAAAATGGAAAATGTTATATATTTTTTCCCTTAGTATTGTAAATGGTATCTTCGTTAGTCATTTTCTTTAAAATAAGTTATGCATCATTCTACATTGTGATAATGTGCATTTATTAAAAGTCAATGACCTAGCTACCTAAGCACTTTAGTGGTACTACATCTTAGGCAACTCAACAAATATTTATCAACTAAGCAAATAATAATAATAATTCAGTCGTGATCGAACTTCGTGATGTTACTAACATTGATAAAAACTTGACCAAGCAAGCACTTAGCCCCTGTCTGGGAGGGCTTTTCAGCATCAGCCAATTGATTTTTGTGCCATTGGTTTGTTACCGTTTCTCTCCAAAAAGCAGCCGCAATTGTGGAAATGGTACCGTTGCTGGGTCCAACGGCTGGAAAATCCCTATTAATCCATATTTTTAGCCACACCAGACAAGCCTTTAATTAGTGACATAATTAATTATCAATCCAATGTGATTTTTATCAACATTTTAAAAATCGATATGAAAAAAAAAATTAAACAAGTAAAATATAAATTTTCTACTTTTTAAGATTCACCTTTTTTATTTTTTGATCGAACAGTCAATCCAATCATGTTTTTATAACAAACATATTATACTGAGATCAGTGAGATGTGATCGTCCTTGCGAGTGAGATTTTCCTCGTGTGCATGGAGAACATGTCCTAATTAAACTAAAGATAAAACGATTCATTCCAATAATAAGTTATATCTTGACTATGATGAGTTAATTACCTTCATGCAATAAGGAACACTTCAATGGGGACCATGGAATTATATTTCGTGCAATGTTATTGGCTTAAAAGTTAAATTTAATGCGTTTGCAAAGCAATCTTTTTCAAATGCTGTCTTGTCCTTCGTGTTTTAAATTGGGATTGATGCGCATGCCCAAAAGCACGCTTGTGACAGCTCTACTCCAAATCAGCCTTCTCATGTTCAAGGGAACATTATCGCTTATAAGTTGCTTTTTTCCTTTTGTTTTCATTACAAGATTATTATATTAGGACACAATTAATTAAGAATCCCAAAAACTAGTTGGCTTGTTCAAAGTTGATACCAACTGCGAATGACAGCAAAGTATTGTGTCCACCAGACGGTAACAAATGGTATCCTCTGTAGTTAACAAGCCTCAAACTCGTGCATGCATTCAACTAAAAGTTCACTTTTTGGCTTCCTCCTGCAGGCACACAAACTTTTTGGAACCCAATTAACTGCTTTAATGGGACCCTATATTACTACTTCAACGTTGTCGACTGTTCCGGTATTTGACACCTTGACCTCGAATGCTAGGTTGTCGTCGTCGCATTGTAAGTCGTGTTAGGATTGCTGGACACGGGTTTTGAAAGTGGCATCGGTGTAGTTAAGGTCCGGACAGCGCTGAAACTTGTTTCAATTGTATGCTCAAAAATTTGTCCCAACATCTCCGTCTTTCAAACACACTTCAAAGGGTTTTTGGGAAGTCTCCAACTTGACTTGTCAGTTACCTTCATACGGAAACGAGCAAAAGATTGAACTTAAGTACAAATAAAAAACAAGAAAGTTTATAAGAGTCACGTTACGTGTTTAGTTTACCAGCGCATCATAGTGGGTGCGATCAATTCCAAGCAAATTATCAATGTCGTAAGCTGCATGATGCCTGCAACAAGCAGCAACCTTAAGAGGTCTGGAGTTAGGATCATCAGTACTTTCAATCCCTTCAACATCGTGCAAACCACTAACATAGTTTGCTGCATATGTTCCAACGGTGAATGGATCTTCACCGATTGTCATTAAAGCTCGACCCAATCGAAGATCTTGTACTACATCAATGTTTGGACTCCAAAATGTCAGTTCAGCATGTCCTAGATTATACATAGCTCTTGCTTCTGTCGACACAAATTTAGAAAACATTATTAAGTACTAATGAATATTTCATAATGAATTGAGCCTCATACATAGCAAGTCCAATCCGAGTTGTACAATTTTGCTATGCTGCCAGGGAGGATTTGACATATTCCTCGACAGACACCTCACAATTTGGGGGGTGGGGGGTGGGGTTCTTTTAGCCTTTTTTTATTCACATGAGTCTCTCTTCTATGTGAGTATCTGTCAACAAGGGTGACATTTTCTTTCTGACAAAGAAGTGTAATTCTAAGTTGTATCCACATTTCTATCAATGTCATTTTATCTATCAAATTCTGAACTAGAACATCACACGATAAAGAAGAATCACAATAGGCAAAATCGTTCATGTCCAATCCGAAGCCAATAAACCATTAATTGTGGATCACAAATGTTTGGGTAAGTTTTGTTAAGGTTGGATGGTAAATTATTTATTGTGGCAATTTTCAGTGTTTCTTAATTCATAAACCCAACTAAATTTAGAGTGATCTTTCACTCATAATTTTTCTTCCCACCAAAATCATTTATTCGAAACTCGCCATACCTTGGAATTGCACTTTTCCCAATGTATTTTTATGCATGTTGGCATCTACTTATTTTTTTAGAGTGTGTTTGGGATACATTCTTTTGAAAGAATGTATTATTGAATAGTAGATTGATGGAGAATGTGTGGTTAAAAATAAAGGAAAAATTATTGATGTGATGGAAAATATTATTTTATTGAAAAATGTGCGGTTGAAAATAAGAAGAATAATGAGAATGAAAAAAATAATGTGTACCAAACAAAGTCTTAGTAGAAATCTCAATGTCATTTACTGTTAAAGGTAAATTGCACCTCGAATTAAGATGAAATAAAATAAATATATAAGTGCTTGAACTACTCTATCTTCACGAGGTTGTCATTTTTAAAAATCTTGAGTTTTAATACTATCAAAATTCATTAAACTCAAACAAGCTATCGATTTTCAAGACAAATGTTTTTAAACAAGCCACGATCTTGCAATGACACTCCTGTATCGAATAAAAATGAAATAAATTTATAGCATATAAGTGTTATGAACTTTGCACTGCACATCTTAACAAAATTAATATTTTGAAATAGAACCCAAAGTTTAAATATTTATTTATTAATTGACTATAAATAAATAATTTTAGTAGCTATAACTTTTCGTTTCCTTCACTTAACCAACTAAAATTTAGATGAACCCACCAATATCCAGACAACATTGTTGGCTTGACAACAATTAAATCATAGGAAGGAACAAGAATTAGTTGGGATCGTGGCTTGTTGGAGACGAAAGACTCATTGCCCCAGACATTAACCATGAACAATTTAACCTATTCCTCAAAGAATTTGAATGTTTCTTTTTATGGTTAATAAAGTATTTCCCAAAAGACAATTATACAAATTTCATTATTTTTTTAACGTCCGTCTCTGAATTATCTCGAATTTATAGTCAGCGACGACTGTAACTGTAATAGACACTTAACATTCTTATTAACAATGGTTTCTAATCATCCCGATAAATTTTCGTATACAGTTTTTACTCGTTTCAAATTAATAGCGCTCACTATAAATAAATGGATGTTTGAGGTTGTCTAATTGTAGACAAAAATCCAACTCATATTTGTCCAAATCTCAATTAGAAGGTTGGCAATGATTGTACAATACAGTTTGTAGACCAAGCAAGGTGATTATTGAAAACGTTATGGACAATTTCTTGAATGACAAATTTGGTTTATGTACAGTTTAATGCACTAATCGTCAAACTGTGTGGATTGAAACTTGTTTAACGTTAAATTAGTAGTTCTTGCCAACAATAAAAGATCAAATGAGTGAATTAAGAAATCTAAATTTGCTTTTGTCCAAATTTAATTTGAATTTGTTTGGCGTCAAACAAGCGTCATTCCATTCGAACGAGCCATTACTTATGACCGTCGTAACTACAAACAAATAGTACTCAAATTGAAGCAAAAATGTGAATTAGGTGATCAAATCGAAACAAATCAAAGTCGGGTAGCTAGCATGTAACAAACTTGTGAGTTGAGTGTAAAATTTTCCATCCAACAAAAATAGCATAATAAAAATGAATTAGCCTATGTTTGGTAGGCATTTTTTGGCTGATGTGACGGGGAATATGTGGTTGAAAAAGAATGAAAAGTTATTGATGTGATGGAAAATATTATTTTATTGAAAAACGTGTGACTAAAAATAAGTAGAAAAATGAGAATGAAAAATGTAATGTGGCTCAGACAGAGGCTAAGTAGCCACAGAGAAAAACAAATAAAAACAAACAAATACAAATACACAAAAGGCGAGAAAAATATTAAGGGCCACATCCAAGTAAATTCAGTGGCATATTCGGTATGCTAAGCCCATGTTTGGCTACTGTTTATAAATGGTCAATTCATTTTTTTATTCTCAAATTTTGTGGGGTCCATAAACACTGTCCATTTATTCATCATTCATTTTTTTGTACATATAATTTAAATCATGTACAAACACTTCTCGTATAAGCTCTAAATTAATTACAATGCTGAAAGGACTAAAAAAATTACTAATTTATATATTATCATGTATAATACTGTCTATTATGCGCAACAAATAAAAAAAAAAAAAAAAAGTTGAATCCCAACCTTGAGGGCACCCCACCGATATGCGCAACAAATATATCCAATGCTTAAGAGTGTCTTAAAAGAAAAGCTATAGTTGTGAAAACTAAAATATATTCTCCAACGTACCTAACATGTGAAAATGTCACAAAGAAAAGCTATGCCTATCAAAGTAGTGTGAATCGTGCGATTCTGGGAAAGAAAATCGATTTTAAAGTGTGTGACAGATGAAACAAATGAAGAGAATATTGTCTTGAGGCCTCCAGTTTGTATAGAATATTGTAGTGGGTTCAAAAGTTGTGCAAATTCACTCTTTTTCACCTTCTATTTTGGTATTTTTTTTCAAGTTCCTTTGATCATACTTTTGAAAAACTCAACTTATTTTAAGATTAAGAATTTGATTTGAATAATTTTGTGAAAGTATTTTGTTGAACTTTTTTTTTTTTTTTAAAGCTGATTTGAGGTAACTTTTTCGAAAAATTCTTTTACAAAAAATAAGGTAAAATCATGTCAAATGGGTCTAAGGGTCCTGAGTTTTGTTACATGTACACAGGGTGTACAAGTCCCTTCACAATAGAAGGGCTCATGAATTTTTTATTGGACATCGGTCTTCCTCTTTTGTGAGAGAGGATGTATATCGTGGTGGGTTGACAAATAACAAAATTCAAAGGTCGTAATTCCTTGGATTTTTTTAAGAGTTATACTACAAGTACATTAAGGGATACATAATGGTGTCCATTTCCTATTGGATGGAGTGCAGGTGGGACCAGCACTTCATCCAATAGGAGGGCGCCGAGTGTCTATTATGGACACCCTTATATACCCCTTAATGTACACTTAACATTTTCCTTTTTCTAAACTCTGGTCATGTCCGTGTAGTAGAGCTCTAATCCCTTTTACTGCAAATGTTCATTTGTCACTATCATTGCCATCTGCCAGTAAGGAGATTCCCTTTGCTAGTGTGCCACTAGCACTTATAAAAGGTGCATTTTTTATCAGATTTTTGTTTTTCTTAAAATTATATGATCGATTTCAATGCTTCCAAATGTTTGCCCAGTACTTGGCAACATACCCGTCAATAGTTTTTAAAAGAAAAAAAAAATAAATAAATGTACAGAAATGGACCAACGTTCGAAAATCGAAATGGTATATGGTTTGACCCGGCCGTCATTCGTTTCATTGTAAACCTTTAGTTCAGGAACACTATTTCTTTTAGAGCAAATGGTCCTGCTGTCAAGTGTACTATGATAAATAAAAATAAAAATGTAATTAAAATTCTACTCATAATTTAAAAAAATAAAGAAAGAAAAAGGCGTATTTTCTTGGTGAATACTAAATGCATATTTTATAAGCAATTTAGACAGGGTTTTAATTTTATTTTCATATTCCATGTCCAAATTAAGTTTTATTCACTTCTCTAGTTAGATCTTATTCGACGAAATTCTAACTCGATCATGTTAAGGAAGAATTTATAAATGTATATAAATCCCAGGGCAGGGCAGGTGATGACCGTCAAGGATGCGGCTCATCCTTTATAAATGTATATAAATGAGCTGTGTGTAATTAGATAGTACTTGTTGACCTATTAAATGTTTGGTCAAAAAATAAAATTTGATAATCTATAGTTAATTTATAAATTTTGCTAAATGGAGGGTAACGAGGTGTCCTTAACTAAAATTTTGATAGATTTTAAAAGATTATAAATCTTAATGACTTTTGTGGATTTGAATAGATTTCCACAAATTCCACAAGAATCTCATCAAATATGGTGAAGTTTCAAAATATTTGATTATATTTTCTAAGTTTGACAATCATCCAAATCTTTTAAAATTTCTGTATTAATTTTCATAAATTCATGAAGGATACCTAAATTTTAAAAGATTTCACTAAATTTCATTAAAATTTCTGTTGGAAACACCTAAATTTTAATGAAATCCATTAAAATCATCTAAATTGAGAAAGATTTTTAAAATCAATTACAATCTCGGTAACAATTTGTTATCAGGCCCACAACCCACCCAGCACCCACTTTTGACCCACGAATACTCGTGACGGTTGAATTCGTCCTTAAATACGTATATCCACACAGCCTATCATATTCCTCTTCTATCCTGTCCAATCTTAAATCCCAAGAAACCTCGAATAACATAAAACCAGTCGATCCCAAATTCCTTAAAACCCATCTCAAGTTTTCTGAAATTCGATACGTTTTTTTATACATTAGTGACAGAAAGATATGGTGAAAAAGCCTTCTAGCTTTTTGTTCTTCTTCAAGAGGCTAAACAAGAAAGCCAGCCAGGGAGAAGGCGGAGACGTTGGCAATAGTGGTGGTGCAAGCAGGTGGAAGTTCAATAGCTCCACCGGGCTGCGGTGGAAGAGGTGGTTCAGCTTGCATCTTCGGTTCGTGGATGATATTCTTTTCAAGATTTTATCCATATTTGAAGCTATAATTTTGGTTGCAACTCTCTGTTTCTTCTTCCTTTGCTGCGGCTGCCACTTCTGATCATTTTCTTGATATTCCACTTATAAGCACCCTTTTTGCTTATTATCAGGTCTTGAATTAATATGTAAGGGTCTTTAATTAATGGGCCAACGATAGTGTCAAATGATCATTCTTTCGACTTGGCTACTACATATATATATTTTTTTTAATAGTTTAATGTTTATGGTATTCATTATTCTTTTTAATGTTTGTTCTCTGTAGATTCAATGTTTAGTGATGTAAAGAATCTATTTTAACTAATAAAATTTTGGAAAATTTTCCAAAGCATTTGTTCTAAAACTATGTCACTACATTCTTAAGAAGAAATGAAAAATATATGGCAGTTCATTTTAAGGAGCTTATGTTGGGAACAACTGCAAGTGACGTTTGTAATTAGCAAGCTTCGGTTGTCAGCTTTATTTAACAAAGTTGAAACAGCAAAGAAAAGATACTATGTAGAATTGTTTAGACAAATTAAGTTGCTCAAACGTGCAAGAATACATTTGGCCAGCTTTCCAAAGTGAAGAGTGGTACTGTTACAGAATTTTTTTTTTTCTGTCAAAATACGAGATCGCACACATAAGGGGTGGGTCCCATTTTTTATAAGAATATTTTACTCACGTGTCATTTTTACAGATGAAATAGTTCTGTACAAGTGGAATAATTGTTTTATGGTCAATAATTTGGAGATGTGGCCATCCTTTTAGCCATTAGTGAGAGCAAGCAATATCACATGCATGCTATTTCATCAATATTCGTTGATTATTACTATTGATGTTAAAAAATGACACTTCTTGATCAACTTAAAGATGTTTGAACAGAATTACAGCGTTAAATTGCTTGAATTTGAGAGAAGTAAAGATTTAATATAATCGATAGTATTATATTGATCATTGGAGTTATTGTCATCTTAATCATGTCAAGTTACAATGTTCCATTTAGAGTTGTATGCCACCACCCGCCTTGAAGGGATTTGATTGATAGAGAATTCAATTGAGGTGAAGTCATAATGGAATATAGGTCTTATACATATGCCATATGCTATCACGTTGTTGTCTTGTTTGGTCAATTGAAATGATGTTGTCATCGAAACAAAGTACATCATCCGTCGTGTCATGATGATAGTGTCACCCATGATCTAACTATTACTTGCATTGATGGGTCTTGGATCAAGATCTCAAACGAACATATTTAGTGAATACATATATAATACAAATGTAATAATAATGTCAAATTATTCTACTCATCACAAATTAAACATGTACACAAGTAAAAAGAATTACAACTACTAACTAGTACTAACAAATTATCTTTACCACCCAATTATCAATTATAAAAGACTGATTGACTCCAAATAAATAAACAAATAGCCATGAAATCTTACAATTACAAGTACTTGTAGCAGCGTAGCTAAGTGTAAATGGAGAAAGAGCGAAAAGGACTTCAATGAATCGTACCAAGTTGTCGTAATTCAAACATAGGAAAAATCATTTGGAGGCGGCTTGTTTCCAGCTGTATTGGGCTCTAGAAAGAAAGAGCCGTCTTCAAAATATATTATAGACAAGTCCACGTCTAAGAGAGAGCAGATTGACTGACTGACTAATGTAGCAATACACGCACATCTGGCTGGCTATGGGCATTTTGGGTTAGTTTCTAATGTGACCAAGTCAAGCATTCAAATTTCATACTCAAAATCAGTATTTACTATTTACCGCAGCATCAAAATAAGCAACTTTCACTCTTTCAGCTTATAAATGAAACCAAAATAGCTTTTTTATTATACTGCCTCCGAAGTTCAACGAAACATTCTCCGGATCCCCATCTAATCAAACATCAGTTCAAATCTATCCAATTTAAAATTGACGACAGATGTAAGCTCTAAATTCAAAATTATTACAGGAAAAACAAATATACTCAACAAACAAATCCAGCAACTTGCAGGATAAATACGAAGTAGCCGCAGTAATCCAAATACAGCTCGACAAGCAAGGTTGCTATTGCCACAAGAGAAACACTACCAACATAATCAGGGCTTGAATGCAGAAAACGCCACGACAGAATTGTGTCCACCAAACCCGAATGAATTTGAAATGGCTGAATTTGATAGCATGCAGAAAAGAATTAGAAGCCATTCTTGACAAAGTGTTTAAACGAAATTTAAACTCTTCTTCTGTATTAACGCATCTAAATGGAATGAGAGATGGCGAGGAACACATTAAAAGCATCTTACCAACGTTAACTTCATGCTGCTGCTTTTGGTTTGCAACAGTGTCAAACTCAACGGAAGGCTCTGGATTCTGAAATAACATGCAAAAAAATCGTCGTCAAGCCAATACAAACGACGAATGATCAGTCTCAAATGAACTTGCTATATAATTAAGGCATAAAACAGAAGAACCAAAGAGATGTGAACTAGAGGTTGAAGACAATGGTATCAATTATCAAGAACAAAATGAACTTACAAATTGATTTATTGTAGGATGCAGCCAGCCTGTTGTTATGGCTTTAACTGTTGCAATAGCTTCCAGACCACCAGCAGCACCAAGGCAGTGCCCGATCATAGACTGAATAAAAGAAAAAGTGAGAAGCAAGCAATGACCTAAAAACTAACGCTCTATGATCTACCTGAATTAATAATTCAACGTCAATATTGTCTGCTTTAGTGTATAAGTATTAAAATAAAAATTCTGCAGAAAAGTACAGATGCACTTGCTTCTGTCGGTGTGTCCATGTGTGAGGACTCAACTGTGCAAGAATCGGACTTACCTTAGTTGCATTCATTTTGATCTGTGAAGTGTTCTTGAATACCTTCTTAACAGCATTCACCTCAGCTAAGTCACCTACTATTGTGGAAGTTGCGTGGGCATTAATGTAGTTAACCTGAAAAGAAAGACATCCTGTTCTTGTTGATTACTTGCTTTTCGTATAAAAATCAGTGAAGAGAAATGAAAACAAAATTCTTCAGAGTCATTTAAGACGTTCATACTGCAGATGGCGACATCCACATTTCAAATGACTTTATATGATTTATTTTTCTTTCTCGACGATGCTTCAGTTCAATACTCATATAGCTCATCAAATTTTCCTAAGAGTTAGTAGTGAATGAAACTATGAACATAAAAACAGAAGCAAACTGTGGTTAACCTAAGCCTTCCACTGGAAATTGAGTTCATATTTCCAACTGAAGTTTAAAACATAGAATTAATTTGAAGTGCAATATCAAATATTAGCCCTAGGGAAAAAGATGAAAATGATGTGTACATAACAAGTTAAATTTTGGGTTTGGTAGCAGAAATTACAGCATGAACTGATGAAAGGAGTAAAACAAAACCTCTTCTGGTGAAACACCAGCATCTTCAAGGGCACTCTGGATGCATGAAGACACACCAAGTCCATCAGATCGGGGATCAGTCATATGATAAGCATCACAGTTCACTGCACCTCCCAAATACTCAGCAATTATTGGCGCACCTCGTTTCATTGCATGTTCCAAACTTTCCATCACCTGTCAGAAGCAAAGGAAAACTACTTGAAATTTCTAGTTTCATTTCAGTCCAGACCATGTATCTTTTAATCGGCTAAAAGGTGAAAGATGAAGGGAGAGGTCAGACAAATCCATTAATGCACCTGTCAGCACCCAAAATAGGTTTTTATTTGAAATGTCCTTCTATTTCACTTTTCAATATACTAAAACACAAGATTGGACAGATGGCACTGAGAAGATAAAAGGAATTATTTTAATCTAATACCTATGGCAAATGCATTGAGAAAAAAGAAGCACCTAGTCTACAATGCTTTGAGAAGCAAATGCTATGGCGAACTACAATAAACCACATCAAAATTCATTTTTTGGGTAGACTAAGGGATGGAGTTCCAGATATATTAAATGAAAGTATTTCTAAGTTTGGAATCTTATTTTAGGAAAAGAATTTTGGGTTTATTTTACTGATTTTTAGTTTTTATGTTGTTTCCCACAAATTAGTTAAAACTCTCTACAAATGGGGTTTATGCAATGTATTTTCCAAATTTGATTATTGAATAAAACTATGTCTCTCTCCTCCAATTTCTTCTTTTCTCTCTCATCTGTCTCTCTGATTCCTCCTCCTCTTCTTCTCTTCCCCTTTCCCCTTCTATAATACTGGTTATTGTTTATGAGCGTCTGTCATCACTAAGAAGAGTTCAGTTACAGCATAGGCACAGAAGCATCAGAGCTAATAAAACAACTGCTACTCATATTGCATATTCCCTGAGTGTTCCATTCATGTGGCCATTACAACAAAAATTAAACATTTGATTAAAGAAACAACAACCAGCATGCTTACCAAGACTCCAGCACCTTCACCCATAACAAAGCCATCTCGATCCTTGTCCCAAGGCCTAGAAGCTGTTTGGGGATCATCATTCCTCTGAGACAAAGCTCTGCATGCAACAAAACCTCCCAATCCAATAGGAATAATGGCGGCTTCAGTTCCACCAGCTAGCATCAAATCAGCCTCGCCTCGACGAATGTGATTGGCAGCCGCGTAGAAGCAATAATTGGAGGTAGCACAAGCAGTTGAAATTGAGTAATTTGGTCCCATCAAACCAAGATCAATTGCAAGCAAAGCAGATCCCATATTTGTTATTGCATAAGGTATGAAGAATGGAGTGATTTTCCTGTGACCTTTTTCTATTAAAGCCTTAACACCATCAGAAAATACCGTAAGACCACCCATTCCAGTACCAACCAGAACACCAGCTCGCACCTTATCAATCTGCAACGAAAAGAAAAGCAAATGAACCAGAAGAATATATCCGCAGCTTCAAAAGAAGAATGAAAATTGAAACATTCACAAGAAAAATGATGGAAGCAACATTCAGTCTTGCAATAGTGGCACAAACTGAATTCAATTAATTTAATCAATAAATCAAACAAGCAATGAAATCATAACAAAAGTAATATAAACATTAAACAAAGACCAAATTACGAAATTTCACATTTAGCAGCTAAACTAATTCCATAAGACCTACCAAAAAAACACAATAAACAGACTTGAATTAGATAATCAAGAAATCTTTAATTTTGATACTGAAATCAATATTTTTTTTTCTGAACTACTGCTTTTGACCGCATACAACAGCCAGTAATAAAAGAATAGCTCAAAACAAGCGATAAAACACCAACTGGCAATCCAACAAAATCAATAATTTCAAAATTCAGCTCAATTATACCCATAAATCACATACCTTCCCTAAATCTTCGCCACCTAGATAGGCATTTTCGAGGGCTTTTTTTCCTGCGACAATGCAGTATCTAAGACAATCATCAAGTCTCCGATCGTTCTTCCCATCAATGTAACCCTCAGATTTGAATCCCCGAATCTGTCCACCGAACCGAGTGGGAAATTTCGATGCATCAAAACGGTCTATGGATGTGATACCGCTTTCACCGGCGAGCAGTTTCTCATAGTAAGCATCGACATCGTTTCCGAAAACGGAGACCAAGCCCATGCCCGTAATGACCACGCGCTTCTTGGGGTCGGTCTCACGCTTGGGAGCTGAAGAAGCGGAGATTATGAAGGGGTGTTTTTTGGCGTGGTGATTCGGGGGTTTGGCATTGTTGGTACTGGAAAATGATGGGGAGGTAGGTGTGGGTTTGCGGAGAGGGTCCAGAGGAGAGGGGCGGAGAGCGGCAGAGTGGACGGCTTGCATGGCTGCGGTGGTGGCGGAGATTGAGAGTGTCGATGAGTACTATGTGGATGTTAGGTGGGAGTTTAGTGCGTTGTTTTTTTTTTTTTCACCCTTTCCCAAACCAGAAAAATTAGAAAAGAAAAGAGAAGAACTCGTTTTCATTATTTTCTCGTTGGGATATATAGAGCCTGTTTGGTAGGAATTTTTTGGGGAAGAATTGATTTTGAATAGTGATATGATGGGAAATGTGTAGTTGAAAAAGAAGAAAAAGGTATTGATATGATGGAAAATATTATTTTATTGAAGAATGTGTGGTTGAAAATGAGAATTGATTTGAGAATCAGAAACAAACAGGGCCATACTATGGGAGTTTCACTGCTTATTTAAAAATTATTTTTCCTCAGCTTATTTGTCATTACTGTGAATTTATTATTTTATCCTACTTTTTATCAATGCATTCTCTAAAAAAAAATTATTTTTCGTGCAGAGTATGAACAGGTATTGGCTCGTCCTTTGATGATTTGCGCAAATTAATATGGGCATTGCTAGTGGTACATAATTTTTTTTACATAAGGGTATCCATCCCCTCACATGAGGGTGAAACCCATATAAATAAAAAATATTTTCTTTAAATGGTCTCACCCCATGTGAGGGGATGGATACACTTATATAACCCAAATTATGTACAGCTAGAAGGATTATGTTAAATGTACACAATTATTTACATATTGGATTACACCCCCCTCACATAGAGGGGTGTAATCCTGTGTGTAAACCATCGGGTGTATATCTAACATAATCCACAACTAGAAATATCCAATCAATATATCCTTTCATTTTGATGAATACACCATCAAATCAAGCAAACATTGTGCAAATGTCCTTCTCATCAAATTTCTTCATTAAATTATTGTAAAATAATAAATTTACTTATTTTTAAATAAATAAGAATAAAATAAAATAGTTTATAAATTTGCCATATGAAGGCTGGATTATAAGAAATATTTGAAATGTTGAATTGATCACGTATGTGCAACGTCTATCAATGATGGTTCAATGATTTAGACTCCTACCTTTTCAACTACGAAAAAAGATTTAGGACTTTCTATCAATAGTATCACATAACAATTGGGGAGTTGCGAACTCTCAACTTATGGTTGAATTATGATCTAGTATTAGGGAGAGATCACTCGATTAATTGAGTAGACCATCGATAAATTCCTACATCTTATTATATCACGTGCTATCGAGAAAATCGTGTAATATTTTATAAGTTTGATTTAAGAGTATGTAACAAAGTTAAAATATTAACACAATTTAAGACCATTTTTTATTAATTTCACGGATGATTATAAATCATAAAAGGTCGCATGTAACAATGTTATCCAAGACATTTTTATTAGGGAAAATTGCTGTCACGGTATCAAACCTTTCACATTTTTGCAAATCTTGCTCAAACCTTTGTTTTGTGCCACCAACAGTATCGAACCTTTAAAAAACTCACACCTACAATCCAAATGAATGGTTTCTGTCTAGTTGACCAAGAATAGTAGATTTGACAAAATTTAAAAAGGGCAAAATGGTAACTTTCCATTTTCTCATATTAAAAAAGAACTAAAATAAAATCATTAAATCATAAAACCCTATTATCTTCTCCAACCACCCTACCTCACCCCACCCAACCCAACCCAACCCAACCCAACCCAAAATTGTCGGCACAACCACCACCATGACCACAGGCCCCATCGCCTCATCCTCCCACCACGACGATTGCCGTCTCCTCCTCCTCCCACCACCACATTTTGCGAATGCAATGCACTCAAAAATAGTGAGAAAATGGAAGGGAAAAGTTTCGTCGGATGCTTGTTTTTCATTTTTAGTGCAGTTCTTCTTTTGATTTTCACAACGTATCATGTACGTACCAAGTGAGCTGTCGAACAAGCTGGAGTTACTCGAGTGCACCTGTAATTCACCGTAGTGTATTTCAAAAAATCGAATCCTGGGGAAGAAACCCAATTTGACATCAATCAAAAACCCAATCACTCCGGAGGATATGCAGATAGTCACATGGGCTCCATTTTCTTGTTCAAATTGTAATCGAATGATTATTGCTCGTGGAGTTGATCCCAATAATGCTACTTGCTTACCTTTCTCGTCCGAATGGTTTGGTACGTTCCTCCTCTTTTACTGACAACCAAAATTGTCAGAGGTTCTGTTATGTTGTTGGTGAGAGGAGGCGACGAAGGTCGTGGTGGTGGTTGTGTCGGCCATTTTGTTTTGGGTTGCGTTAGGTTGAGTTGGGTGGGGGTGAGGTAGGGTGGTTGGAAAAGATATTAGGATTTAATGATTTTATTTTAGTTCTTTTTTTTTATATGAGAAAAGGGAAAGTTACCATTTTGCCAATTTAAAATTTGGTCAAATCTACTATTTTTGGTCAACTAACGGTCAATTGGACGGAAACCATTAATTGTACTATAGGTGCGAGTTTTTTTAAAAGTTTGATACCGTGGATGACACAAAACAAAGATTTGGCAAAAGTCTTCAAAAATGTGAAAGTTTGGTACTGTGACTACAATTTTCCCTTTTTATTTTAGGACTAGTGTACGCACGTGCGATGCACGTGCTACATTTTAATTGGGTATTTAATAGCGTGGAGTGAATTGAAGGCATATTAAGCATAAATGAGAGTCACGAGCTTGTACACAATTGATTCCATACAAGTGAAATAAACTATATGTTCAGAATACTACAATCCGGTCGATATCAAACATGAAGAACTCCAATTTCTCTAGTCTACTGCTGACATCCAGCCCATTTGCCACATGAACCAAATCAAAAACATTATCATAAAATGGAAACCTATGATCTAAGCTCAAATACAAAGGGAAAAGCCCTCTTGCAGTAATGAATTCATTAAAAGGAGCATCAACATTCAAAGTGGCAGTAACCATAGTCACATTCCTCTCAGTCATGCTAGCAGCAAAAGTCCCGGACCCTCCACCGATATCAAATCCAACCCGAATCCCACCATTCCCCATAGCCAACACATCATCAATCAAGAAATCATTTTTCCCTTTAGCCTTGACATATATCTGAGTCTTATAACCATTAACTATATTAAAACAACCAATACAATCTTTATTCAATTTTTTACTATTCAAAGAAGAAAGATTTTTGCATCCAAGACCACTCCAAGTAAAACTCTTTTCACTAACATTTTTCCAAAGTGAAAACGGAAAAGGCTGCAAATCTACCTTGGGAGTAGTCCTTGCAAAGCACCTCCTCCTCGGCAGAGGCTCACATCCTCGAAGAATCAGCTTCGGCGAGGCTCCAGTTATCGTGGGCAAGGCCCGTTGACTTTATAACTCATATCTTTGTGACAACAAATCCATGGATTTCTCACAAGAATGCCCACGGATGCCATCATTTCGGTGATCCAGTTCTTGAATCTTTCGCCAAAGGCAACTCATGGTGCTTCAAGTACTCTTTCGGCTCATTTGCAATGTTGGGTCCTGGAAAGATCGATGCTTTCATAACCCGGGATCTCTTTCTCCATCTCGGGCTAGCTTTTTACTGAATACTACAAACATCAAGAATGAAACCGAGAATACTACAATCACAATGCATTATCTTTCCATTCTATTTAACAAAACTTTATATCTAAAGAATACAATAAACTTTGATGTTAACATCATTTATATTTCGAGAATGAAACAAGAATAAAATGAGGAAAAGAAACGTACGGTTGGACCAGCAAGCAAGGACGTTCCAGAATCGATAATAGCAGCACAACCACCCTTACAAAAACCTGAAGGTAGAATTGAAAATGAAGTGACATGATTGAAAAACAAGAATTCTGTATATTTTAGGTTCAAGTTTTTCTTAAAAAGATAACCTTCTTAACTACAATAGGCTGATATTACACATTGATACATTTCCTATAAGAAAATCTCCCATTTCGAACTGGTATAAGAAAGATATACACACACGAGAACAAGAGGAGATGTGGTGGAGAAAAATGAGACAATTGAGAATTTGATTTTAGTTCATGCAGAATAACCAAACTATAAGTAAATAAGCTATCTTCAAATACCTGCCAGTAACCTTTTTGTGGCACGAGAACATATTTATGGTCTCCCTATAGCCTATTTCTTTGCAAGAAACATGGCCGTGCAAGAAATTTAAGTTTTTTTTTCTTGAACCATTTCTTTGTTTGCATTTTGCTATGTAGGACTTGAGAATCTCACATACCTTCAAAGCATCTTCAATGGTAGAAATATTTATATTACGAAACTGCAATGTGCGTTGATGATTGGAATCTAGTTTTGTAATCTATAAACAAAAACTAAAATATGACTTTAGACCTCAAAATTAGCTAATTGTCTAGTCTAAATAGAACTTCATGCATACAAGAAAACAGAAAAAAAAAAATTGCACAAAGCGAAGTCACAACTCACCTCTTTCACGCTCAAAGAGCCCGACCTTGGAAATCTTTGTTCCCGATAATGATTGCAAATCCTGCTGAAAGCAGGTGGGTAAGAATCAACTCTCTACGCGAAGTCATCAACAATTTTAGAGGAAACCATTTCAAACAATGATATGAAAGAATGTGTGGAAAGCTTCCCGTACTTTTGGATGTCAAAGGGAACAAAAGATATATTTTTCAGTAAACAAAATTCTACTTTAAAAAAAGAAAAAAAAAACACAACACATATGAGATATAGACTCTTGATGGAAGTTAACTGTTTAAATTGTCAATATCTTTCTTCCCTTTGCTTATGTACAAACAATTTCTTATTGCACTTCATCTTGCAATCTAACAATTTACTCAGTGATAGAACAATCACACAAGGAAGATACCATTCATAAGTAATACTTCAGTCTAGTTGGGATAAGGATTAGTAAGCATCTCTGCATGTGTAAGAGAGGAGAGTACAGGGATCACACAACATAAGAAAGCAAAAGGAAAAAAATGCAATTTGTATTGAACCCATTTTGTCATTATTTTTCTTCATAAAATTCGTATAATTGAATGAATATTTTCAATTTTCTGTCACTTCAAACTCTAAAAATTAGTGCAGGTTACATAATTTTGTCATCCATTACATAAAATCCAGGTTACAAAAATGAATGCAGAAGCTTCATATATACTTGCAACACATGAATCAAGAAGCAAGTTTGAATTGATAACCTCATCAAGAGGAAACAAATATATAGTAAAAGTCAAACACCAATTAATAAAAGAAAAAAATATTAAGGACAAAATTATTTAATAATGACATCAAAATCATCTTGTCGTCAGAAGTTTTGAACTTTAGCAATATGAAGATATAATTACTTGTGGAGGAATCATGGCAGGTGGAGGTTGCCCATAGAATATTAATGAAACTACTGTCCACAATTCTATTGCATAAGCATTAGAAATGAATAATTTTAATACTATCTAAATATGTTAAAAAAGAAGAAATAATTTTAACAAGACTTCCATGCAAAGATGAGAAGTGCATAATTTTCTTCGAGTAATGTCATTTAACAAGTTTGAAGTAAGTCATTGAAGCTCATCCCTACTGCCACATTGTTTGATACAGCCTTTTAGCAATACAAGGGGTAGGACATAGGATATCAAGGCAAGTCATCCTAGTTTATGCTTTACAATAGAGATTCAACAGTTCTAAAGTTTGTTAAGTCAGCACTAAACCTCGTTCAACAATCAAAAGTGCATAATGTTATATAAAACTACAATACATTCTCTATTAAACACTTCTTAAGTCAAGTTTTGAGTTTGCTCAGCAAAGTTGGTTGAATAGAATAGGAAATACGGATTGTTGAATGAGTTTGATGTTAAGTACCTTTGGCGTTTCCATCTCCTAGTACGATTACTTTGTCTCCTGGAGGAGCAGTGACTCCCGGGTGTACCAATGTTGGAAGAGAGTAGCCAGCAAAATAGTTGGAGAACACATAGGTGTAAGGAATCCCTTCTGCCTCGATGGTTTTGCGGATTTGGGCCTTGATTGCAAACATGGACTTTGCTGGCTCTACAGCATGAGTACGATTTACATCACTGCCAAACTCCGAGGGGAAGTACCTTTGAAAATTTCAAAGAAAAACAACATACATATTAATTAACTATCAGTATATTAATTCACTAAATAAGTAACAAATTATCGTTAATATCCACCCCCTCCCTTGAAATTTCAAGTGAGAAGAGGTATAAAGCATAGGGATTTGAAAAAATTATTCCTCAAAAAATTTAATAAAAAATAAAAAAGGACAAACAATCTTTTAATAATTCACATTGCCTTAATTTGCAATCACACACTACAGCGAAATACTATTTTTATATGGATGACGGGTAATAAACCTTAATTTAAGCACGATGTAAGAGCATTCTTAATACCTCAGAAAAAATACCTCACATAATTTTGATCAATCTACTTCCAAGTACCAACCAAATAGTTGCATCCTTAAGTTCAACCTCTGTATCATCATTGCCAACATTAAATTTAAACATTAGGCATATTAAGTTCGGATAAAGAAATAAATTATAAATTAATATCATTTTGGATCATCTCATAAGTCATTTACTCATGCTAGCACATGGATAGTTATGAAAACGAACCTTATAAACATTTAACGAGCATGAGTTTCACTCAGAAAAAAAAATGTTACGATAAATTTACCAATTGAAGGATTTCATCGTAAACAACATTCTTTGTACATTTGTTATGTAATAACGAATGTATATTTGTTGGTTTAACCATGATTTTGATACTATCACTTGTTTTTGCTCTTGATAATGCGACGTATAACTGACCATGTGAAAATACTGGTTCAGGAAGATACAGTCCAACAAAATCTAAAGTTTGACCTTGAGCTTTGTTAATTGTCATTGCAAAACATGGACGTATTGGAAATTGAGTTCGTTTGAAAGGGACTGAACCTCTTTCACTTTCTAATGGAATGAATGGAATTCTAGGTAGAAAAACATGTTTTCCACGATATTCTCCAACAGCAATTTCAGCATCGATAACATTTCTTTCAAATTTTCTACAAATCAATCTTGTACCATTGCATAGACCTTCTGAAGGATTTATGTTTCGAAGTAATATAACAGGACAATTTTCTTTCAATATAAGTTCATGCGGTGGTATACCATTTGGAGTTAGTGTGTTTAAGAAATCTTCTTGAATACCTTGTTGATTTTATCAATTGTTTCGTCAAAACTGTAATATGTAAAGTTTCTACCGGGAATTTGTTTTAGTAACATATTGTTAATTTCATCAACCGATTCATTTTTTGGAGTTAAGATGACTCTATTAATCATGGTATCTAAGGCAGTACTATATGTTTGTAAATTTGGGAATACAATGTTAATTAATGATTTCAACGAAAGTACTTCATCATCAAAAGCTAATGTCAAATTAGATGGAAGTTCAATCATACCACAAGAATGGGCTTCTTCAAGTCCATCGCCTATAGAAAGTAAATATTTACAGTACATTGGATCTAATTGGGCTCTCATATTTTGAATCAAATGTAAATGAATAAATGAAGGCCATAGGTATGAGAACACTAAACTTGCTTGCATTATATCTATCTTATTTCCATTTGGGACAACTGGTAATATTTGACGGAAGTCTCCACCTAGAACTATTACTTTTCCACCAAAAGGTGTATCACATTCATGAATATCTTTAAGCAATCTATCCAAAGCTTCTATAGCGTAACGATGTGTCATAGGAGCTTCATCCCATATAATCAATTTTGTCATTCGTAAAAAAATCCCTAAGGCTGATTGTTTACTAACAGAGCAACTTATACTTGTATTTAATTCTAATGGGATTTTAAAACGTGAATGTGCGATGCGACCACACAGTAATAATGATCTTTGCTACACCTGAAGAAGCCGTAGCCAATGCAATTAAATTTCTTGCTCTGACAGCTCTTAATAATGCTTTGTACAAGAATGTTTTCCCTGTTCCTCCTGGGCCATCTAAAAAAAACAACCCTGTTCCATTAGTGAAAACTCTATATAAAATTGCATCATATGCTGCTTGCTGTTCTTTATTTAATACAATTGACGAAGTAGTTTCAATGTCAGTGAAGCAATCCCTCATTTCTTCAGCAATCATATTTTCTAACCTTTCATTTTCATCCATGTTTATTTCAAATGGAACTAATTTATATTCATTTATGTTTTTTCCAATTGGTTCAAGAACACTATTTATATATTGTAATGCTTTTAGTTCGGCATTTTCGCAATGCCTTTTTAGACATAGTCTTCAAACATGTATGGTTTAAATTTAGACCAAAGAGCTGAAGGATTTTTAGGGGCACATAAAGTTAATATAGTGGCAAACAATCTACGTAAAGAATTTGGCATTTGATAAACTATTGCTTCAGCTAAACAAAGTTCACAATTATTATCCGCATTCAACAAGCCATGTAATAGAGCTGATTCACGAAAAGATGATACATTAACATCATTAATAACTTATTTTCAAGCTTTCAAAGGATGTTGAACCTCTAATATGATTTAGTAGAAGTCGTAAGTAATATCTTTCACCTTCGAGATGGATTCGCGATAACGATTCGACCAATTACATCTTTGCTTTTTCTTGGAGTCCAAATTTTAGATTGAGCATCCCAAACAAAATGAATAGGAAAATCTCTATACAATAATGTTTTAGCCTTTTCATTTGTGGAATTCATACGAAAATATTCAGTTAACATTGTACGTTGTACATAATCTCTTGAAACAATTTTTGTTAGATTATCAGAATTGTTAAATGTAACCAATTGACCATTTTCAAGGTGTAATTGTAGAGGAATAACAGATGGAGAATTCTCAGATAAAATAAATCCGTAAATTCTCCAAGTCGCTTCCGGCGGAGATATCCATCTAGCTGTTTGATACTGTGAGATCTCATCAATATCATTATCAAGTCCGTTACTTTGCAAAGAAAAACTTATTCGATCATGACCTTTGTAAACATATTTGTATAAATATTTAACTACTTTTATGGTGGAACAAATTTCAACATTAATATGACAATCATACTTAGCTATCAAATAAGGATTATAAGGCACTACCCATCTGTTATCTAAATACTCTCCTCTAACCTTAACTCGTTCACCGTTATCACGTCGTCTATATAAAGGGTATGAATTATTGCCTAAAGTGGTAATTGTTGAATATTCTTTAGGGTATTTGTTTTTACACAAGTGGTTCTTTTCCATACAAACATTTTTTGGATTTAGAATTCCACAAGGACCATGCATCATATGCTTGATAACACGAGAACGTAAATAAGGGTAATTATTTTGGTTAGGAATTTCGCATGAAACAATACTATCAATGACATTGGTAGAAGTAATTTTTGATTCGTGTTTTAAAATCAACAAGAAATGAGCATGTGGAAGACCTCTTTTTTTAAATTCAATCACATATATGTACGCTGCAATAGGACCAAATATTTTTTCTTTAAATAGGTCGTGCTTCAACGTTTCCAATTTGGATCTAAATACACGAGATATTAAATCAGGTCTATTATGTACTTCATCGTTGTGCCGTAATTCTTGTTTTATCTCAGGCCAATTAGGATTACAAGTTATTGTCAAAAAAATATCAGGTTTTCCAAATCTCTGAACTAAAGCCATTGCATCCATATATCTTTTTTTCTTATCTCTAGGACCACCAGTGAAGGATGATGGTAAAACAATTTTCTTACCTATTTTATACCCTCTAGATTCCCCTGTTCCAATAGTATCAACAATCCCTTGGTATAATTCAGCACGTATATGTTTTTGGTTATTTCTAAAGTAATCTAATCTAGATGTTTCAATTTTCACATACATGTCAACTACATATTGTTGTAAAAGTCTACCAGCATGAAGCAAGATCGAGTTACCTGAAGTCCTAATTTGTAATTTATAACAGTAGTACTCCCGACAAGAAACTTGAGATCTTTTCTTCGATTCTCTAACCCCTAAAAGAAAAAAAAGGAGACAATATTTTAAATGGCATAGCAAAATAAAAGTAAATGACATTACAAATGGATAAAAGAGTAGAAAAAGTTTGTATTAACATGCCTGCATTCTCTCTCTCAATTAGTTCTTCTGCAGAGTTCATATTTCTAATGTCGATTACATCTTCGGCTGCAAGAAAACAAGAAGGGTGCGTTCTAGTAATTTTTTTAATACCCTCGTGCCATCCAGGTTCGCCATAAGGAAACAACAAAGGGTACTGAAGAGGATCGTAACAACCAAAGTAATAATGGACTCTATGAGATGATCCAGAATGACCAAAAATGGTTATGTCGCGAACTCTAACTTCTGCAGTGTGGTCTTCATCAACCCAAACTGCAGCTATTTGAGAGGTTGTTGGAAGATTGTACACCCTTTGATCGAGTTCAGAATTACATCTTA
The DNA here is from genome assembly GCA_035079005.1 of Fraxinus americana. Classification (NCBI taxonomy): domain Eukaryota; kingdom Viridiplantae; phylum Streptophyta; class Magnoliopsida; order Lamiales; family Oleaceae; genus Fraxinus; species Fraxinus americana. The sequence continues at coordinate 3,102,593 of CM068713.1, read as the reverse complement.
TTTGTATTTTATACGTTTCTAAGGCTCCAATAGTATTTAGAGAGCGAAAAAACTTTGAGTAAGGATTGATCTTTAAAATATCTATCAATTTTTGTAACATTGATTCTGAAAAGCGATTAGAAGTGTTCATACGATTTTGAATTTCATTTTCAGTATCATAAAAATATAATTGTAAATAACTTGGTTTGCCATCATGTGGTAACAACGGGTTCATGAAGTGATACACCTGACCTTGAACTCTAAAAGTATAAATTCCTTTATTCATCCTACATAAATCAGTGTCATATTTTACGCCGAAGGACGTGAAAGCAAAATGGTTATTGTAACTTCGACAAATAGTCTTAAATTGTAAAGCTTCAGGCGATGATGATGTGAACAAATCATACAAATTAGATGGTACAGTATTAAGGCATAAGCTAATTTTTCCGTCAGAACAACAAAAAGTTTTAGGTTCTTTGCAGAATTTCTTTGCATTACAGTAACTACAAATCATAGGCGATGGTAAAATGTAAGGTTCAATTGGAATTGCAGGTAACCTTAAGGTTGAAATATGTTCACTTTGTTCTTCAAGTTCAATTTCATTGTTAAATATACCTGTAGTGTCGGTACAAGATTTAGGACCTAGGATGATGGAGCAAGAAGCGAGTGTCTCAGTACCACACAAGACATCGTCGCCAAAGTGTGAATCTACAATGCATAGATTTTAATTAGCTTCATTTACAAGCACTTATACAAAAACACACCATAAAGATCAATTAATATTAAAAACAATGTAGCTTCCAAGAACACACGATTTGGGAATAATAATGCTCCATTTGAAAGGTAGAAATGAGATGAATAGTTGAACCTAACATTATTATGACACATGCCTTTATTTTTATTTTGTTTTAAATGAAAACGCATCAAATTGTTAAAAACAAATTATTCATTTTCACACATTTTTCGGTGTCCACATCCATAAAAATGAAAACTAAAAATTGAGAACACATTTTTTTATGAAAATATCTAATACTTTATGCTATATAGTATAAAAATAAATTCTATATTGAATTTAAATAACATGTACAATAACTACAACTTTATTATAAACTAATAAAAAGAACTTAGATAGGTGAGCATTTGTTTTGCAGCATAGAACAAATTTTGGAAAACTAAGAATTTGAATACAATATAAAATACTTTTAACTTCATAAAAATAATGAAAACAACTTAGATATGTGAAATTATGTTTTTTTACAGAAAAAAATTTTTTTGTTAAACAAAGAAATTTTACATAGTCAAAATTTTTAGACCATGAAGATATTAGAAAACATGAACGACTTTTATGTGTGAAAAATAAAGAGTAATTGACCTTGCAATTGTGATGCACGTGAAGGACGACCAATACGTCTTTCCTTGTTTCCTTTGAATTCCTTTCGCTTCGCATATGATTCTCTTCGTCTCTTATTTTGTAGTTCTTTTTTGTTTGTCAGAAAAACTTTCTCAGCTCCACCATCGTCGCAGTCATTGGAAACACATACCCGACGAGAATTAGACATTATCTACAAACATAATAAAAAAATGAAAAATGTTTTCAAACGTCAAAAGTAAAAACTCATTATCTTGATGCAAGAGAACATAAATAAAAAGCATTGTTTTAAGAACTATATACTATTTTTGGAACTTGCCAAAAAGGAGGCACTGGATCTTTGGACAATAGCATTCTACTCAAAATCATTGCTCTTTCTAACATGTCACGAGATTTTTAACTTCTTAAAAATATTTTTTTTCCTGAAAGTAATTCTAGCAGGGCTTCTAGTTAAAGCCTGAAGATGACAATAATTAAAAAATAATTAGTAGGAAGACAGGCAGAAAATAAAGGGAAGTACACGATGATTTGCAAAGATGAAAATCACCTCGACCTTGTGATAATTAAACAAAACCAAACTGAAGTGGGAACATTCTAAAGAACTTTAAAAAAATTGTTTATATGATATTAGTCAATATAATCCAAGATAGTATTCGCTTAAACGTGGGTTTTTCCATGTATTATAGCTAATTGGTCCACAAAGTCTGTAACAGCCCATAGGATAATAGAACTCAGCCAAACGAGTTACTATAGTGTACATAATTCCCTTATAAAGAGGATGTATTAAAACCTTGACATACCTTAAAGGAAAGAGAAACTAATTCTTCAGGTAAATGAGCGAGGCATCATCTCTAATGACAATTCTCCACTAACTTTCAATTCATTTATTTCAACACTCTTCTCTTTCATCTTGCATTCAGTCCTTCCATTTTTATCGTTCCACTTGGACCCACCTCTATATTCCTTTTTCTTTCATTTTTTTTTTCCTGTTAAACACCCCCATCTTCTCCTTCTCTCCATTTCCAGCAAAAACTCTACAGCACACACACTGATTGTTCCTTCAGTTCCTCCCACAACAACCTATACTTCGTGACAAATTCCTTTTTTAGTACACTCTATAAAACAATTACCCCATTAACTATGCAATTACATGAGCATATAAAGTAAAGGAATTTTTTTCCTAACTTTAAAAAAATTCATTTTGTCCTTTATGGGGTAGACGAGGGATGCTAATTCTTTTTTCTCTTTTATCGCCAAGAGATAGAGGAAAGATTCTTCATCTTTTTCACACCTTTTACATCATTACAACAACAAAAAGAAAAAAATAAATAAATAAACACTTGCTAGAAAAACCTTAAAACATTATGGATGCAACAACCTTAAAACATGCCAAAATTAAATCTTTTTGGTATCAAATGTTCAAAGCAAAAATTGCAAAATTAATCAGGCCATACAAAATCTCTAAGATCTAACTTCATGACATACTCCTCACAATTGATTTAATAGAACATGTATTATTATCATTAGTAAGACAAAACCCAATTATCTCTAGATCCCGTAAAACACATACATCATGATAAAGTTGGGGAAACACTTGCTACAAAAACCTTAAAACATTATGGATGCAACAACCTTAAAACATGGCAAAATTAAATCTTTCTGGTATCAAATGTTCAAAGCAAAAATTGCAAAATTAATCAGGCCATACAAAATCTCTCAGATTCAACTCCATGACATACTCCTCACAATTGATTTAATAGAACAGGTATTATTATCATTAGCAAGACAAAACCCAATTATATATGGATCCCGTAAAACACATACATCATGATAAAGTTGGGGATTTGAGAGGACCGAGGAGATTGAGAGAGACGGGATAGAAACGGAAACGGAGACACGCCGTCGCGCACGGAAGCAACGCACGGGTAGTGTGTCCGTGGAAACCCCCATCCTCGGCAGCAGTGTCGGATTGATTGAGAAGGAGAATTGAGGGTTTCATTGAGGGAAAGCAAAGGGAAGCTCAAAGGTTGGACGGTTTCATTGCCGATTGAGAAAGAGAATGGAGGGTTTGGGAGAACGAAATCAAAACGCGAAAAATGAGACGACAACGTAATGGTCGACGAAAAAAGACTCACCTTTCCTGTGGCTTTCCAGTGGGGTCAGATTCCGGTGGAACAATTGAGACGAGATGACACAGCCGCGGTGGAGATGTTGATGACGGCTTAACTCGCAGAGAGAGTGAAGGAAAGGAAAGGGTTCACGCTGGAAATATAAACTTTGGAGAAATGGAGAATGAATGAACGACTGATTGCACTGCTGGGAAAAAAAAAAATCAACACCAAAACGACGTCGTTTTGGACGAGAGTTTCTACAGTGCTTTGAATCTCACTCTTTTTATATGTGTAGGAAATCTTTTTAATAGTAAGGCTATTCCCAACCATGTTTACAGGGAGAGGACCTTTTTGAAAAATTCATCAAAATGTGAATAATTTTGAAAGCACACCAAACGGACCCATGTGATTCCACGCACAGAGCAGACTGGTCTCCGAGTCCAAACGTGCCTCATTTCCCGCCAAAATGAGACCCTTCCCCTATTTGTTTCCCGCCAAACCCCAAAGCCCTAGATGCAAATTACAGAACAAAATTCTCTCTAAATAAATTCGCAGACACATACTCATAGTGACAGATCAGAGTCAGGGACGAAGAAGCGATGGATTTGAGCGACGAAGTCCGGACTGCGCACAAGCGAACTTTCCTTAAGTTCTTCGAACAAACTGTAAGACTCAAAATGTCTAATTTCTATATATAAAATCCTTTTTTTTTTTCTTTTTTGTATAAGTAAAATTTCTTCAATTAATTTTCAGGAATTAAACGTGGAGCTGAAAAAGTCATTTGACAAAATGTTCGCTCAAAATCGCCGCCGGTGTATAATCAATCTCGCGCACTTCTACCACTTCAGGGAAGGCATCGATTTGGCTCGCAGGTACGAACACTCACGTGTCTCTGTTTATATGTTTAAAATAGAAATGTATTTGATGCATTATTTAGGTGAGAAATTTGATTTTTAACGATTATGTTTTTTTTTTTCCTGTGTTTTGTGTTAAAATTGCTAGGCTTCTGCAAAACCCAAGCGAATATATGCAGCCACTTTGCGATTCTGTGACCGACATGGTTCGGGGCATGAATGCCAAGTACTTGAAGGAAGGAGAGCAAATACTGGTTGGATTAGAGGGTCCTTTTGTTTCACGGAGGGTAACCCCCAGGGAACTCTTGTCGGGGTTTATTGGTTCCATGGTCTGCGTTGAGGGGATTGTTACTAAATGTACGTTTCTTTTGCACTTGAAACTTTCCTGCTAACTTCATCCAATTATACACCAAAATTTGATGTACTTTGTGTTTGTTTCATTATTTAGGTAGTATACAAAATTTTTGAATTCCGATGATCTACTATTAGTAATTAGCATAAGATTTCTCGGGAATGGGCTTCAAACAACTTTATTTCTGCAGTAGGGTAAAGTATTTTTACTTAACTCTGGCATCTTAAAGTTGTTTGAAAAAGGAATAGAGGTGGAAAGAATGCATTATGTTCTTTTTAGTGAGAACAACGAGTTGATGACCTTTGTATTCTTACATTTCTTGGTTGGAACTTGGAACTTCTAAACTATTTGTCATCAAATGTCAGGACCACATTCTTCATTTTGAAACCATAATGCTAAGAGCATCTCGAAGAGATTATTTAAACATGAAATGCTCTCTATTTTAAAGAGTCAACATTTAAAATCATGCTCTAAACAACTCTTTAAATTAACATTTTAATTTAGAGAGCTAGTTATTTGGAGAGTCAAACTCACTTTCTATAATTAAATGCATTCAAAGTGTTTCAATTTTCTATGTAAGAAAACAATTTAAAGAAAAGCTAGTTAAAATAAAAGATAAACAAAAATAATAAATATTTTTTGGAGTAGTAAAATTAAGTATTAAATATAAAGAGCTTGTTTGAATGTTTCAAAATTTTAACTCAATAAATTTATAGTTGCTCTCCAAATGATAGAATATGCTCTTTAAAATTAGTCTTTTGGAGATGCTCTAAGCAAACTCATTAAGATTTTTGTAGTTCAGTTTCAAGTTCATTAGGATATTTTTACTCATGTTAAGATGAAGTAGGTAAATTGGAGAAACAATTGTGGCCTTTAGTCCAGAAAGGTTCATCAAATACTACCTTTTCGTGATCGAAAAGTTACCTAATATTTTCTTGTTTTTATGTTCTTTAAACCAGTATATCTCTCGACTTGCAGCATTTACATTACTTCAGGTTCTTGGTGTTCTAAGCTTCTGTTGATATGCTGCTTAATTGTTATGGTCTAGCTCTGGAGAAATGCCATTATGTTCTTATGGCTTTCTTTCAACAGACTAGAAACAGCTGATAGCAGGACGCAGACTTAGAAAATCCTTTTAACTGAGATCAAAAAGTAATAAATGCTGTTATGAAGCTGATTAAGTTTTTTTCTTTTTCTCCCTGCAATCTAATGCAATGCAGCTGATTATTTTGTTTTTTGTTATTGTACACTTTCAGTCTTTCAAGATCCTTATCTAAAAACAGAGTTCTTTCTGAATGAGTGTACTTGGCATATGTGGTGAATAAAATCTGCATTTATGCTCTCTAACAATTTCAATGAGGCAATTTTAGTGATGCTGTTTGGATGCATGTATCTTATCTGCCTATTATATGTGTATAGGTTCTCTTGTGAGGCCCAAGGTTGTTAAGAGTGTCCACTTCTGCCCTGCTACAGAGAAATTCACACTTCGTGAATACAGAGATATTACATCCAACATGGGCTTGCCAACGGGTTCAGTATATCCAACACGGGTAGCCACCACAGTTTTATCTATTCTTTCCCCTTTCCCCTGTTCGCATCCTTTTGTGATTTTTGACAAAAGGAAACTCCTTAATGAAAATTAATATTTTCAGGATGAGAATGGCAACTTGTTAGTGACTGAATATGGGCTATGCACTTATAAGGACCACCAGACATTATCAATGCAAGAAGTGCCAGAAAATGCTGCTCCTGGTCAACTTCCAAGAACAGTGGATGTCATTGTAGAAGACGACCTGGTGGATTCATGCAAGCCTGGGGACCGTGTGGCAATTGTTGGGATATACAAAGCCCTTCCTGGAAAAAGCAAGGGCAGTGTGAATGGAGTATTCAGGTTGCTATGTGTATGCCTAATAGTCTGCTCATTTATTTCACCTTCGTTCTATCAAATATTCTTTAAATCTTGTTTACCAATTTTGTAGGACTGTCCTCATAGCCAACAATGTCTCTCTTCTCAACAAAATGGCACACAATCTACAGTATTCAAGTGAAGACATGAAAAACATCAGAAAGATATCTGAAAAAGATGACGCATTTGATTTGCTTGCTAATTCTCTTGCACCTTCTATTTATGGACATCTATGGATTAAGAAAGCAGTGATTCTATTGATGCTTGGAGGAACAGAAAAGAACCTGAAAAATGGAACTCACTTGCGAGGGTAATACTATTTTTCTCAATTGACTTGAACAAGCTCTATATAGTGGTATGCAATTTTTTTGTGCATGGATGTGTGGATTCCTTCACCTGCTTTATTTAGTCTCATGTTTCTTCATTGTAGACATATTGCATAAACCTCATATAGCATGTTTTGTCAAGTCCTCACAATACAATTTTGCCGATTATAGTGACATAAACATGATGATGGTCGGTGACCCCTCTGTTGCCAAATCTCAGTTGCTAAGAGCAATCATAAATATTGCTCCTCTAGCCATATCAACAACTGGTCGGGGTTCTTCTGGAGTTGGTTTAACAGCTGCAGTCACTTCCGACCAAGAAACAGGTAGGACATATTTGCAGACCAAGTGTAAGCTTTAATTGGTGATTACTCATGAGATTAGTATTCTTGAAAATAGGGGAAAGAAGACTAGAAGCTGGAGCCATGGTTCTTGCTGATCGAGGTGTTGTTTGTATTGATGAGTTTGACAAAATGAACGATCAAGATCGTGTTGCTATACATGAAGTGATGGAACAGCAGACTGTAACAATTGCCAAAGCTGGTATTCATGCATCCTTGAATGCTCGGTGCAGTGTAGTAGCAGCTGCAAATCCAATTTATGGGACTGTAAGTTGCTTAAAGAATATGGGAAAAACAGGAGTGTCGACTTGCATCTTCTATTACCGTTTGTTTAATTTTTCTTCTTCTGCCTGTATACAGTATGACCGTTCATTAACTCCAACAAAGAACATTGGACTTCCAGACTCTTTGCTTTCTCGTTTTGATTTATTATTCATTGTTTTGGATCAAATGGATCCTGGGATTGATCGTCAAATTTCTGAACATGTGTTGCGTATGCACCGATTTCGCTCAATGGTAGATGGAGGTATGCAGCTTTTGTTTGTGACTGAAATTTAGATGTCTTTCTAAATCATTTGACATTCCTTAAGCAAAGTGCTGATATTTTAGGCAGCTCAATGTTAGATGGTAATTCAAGATATGAACAAGAAAATGAAGCCGAGACAGGTTCAACCATTTTTGTCAAGTACAACCGAATGCTACATGGGAGGAAAACTGACAGAGGTCGTAAGCGTGATACTCTCACCATCAATTTTCTTAAGAAGTACATTCATTACGCCAAAAACAGGATTCAGCCTGAGCTTACTGATGAGGTAAGGCTTATTTAAATACTCATCAGCAAAATCCATAAATACTACATGAGAGTGCAGATTGTGAATCATTTTGATATGTCCTGAGAAATTTAAAATTTTTTAGAGCAAGGCATGTGATGCCATATAGTTGCTGGAACTTTATTCATTCCTTGAGTTTCTCTCTCAAACACCTTGATATAGCTTCCCTCCTGATTTTATCCTTTACAAATCATCCTCTCCAGGCTTCAGAGCACATTGCAACTACATATGCAGAGCTAAGAAACGCAAGTTCAAATGCAAAGGTTGGTTTCTTTTGGTAATATTAGCTGATATCCATATTTGGTGTGTAAGCTGCTGCTATAATATGCTGATCTGAACCATTTATTAGACTGGAGGAGGAACACTGCCAATTACTGCCAGGACGTTAGAAACTATTATACGTCTATCAACTGCCCATGCCAAGCTGAGGCTGAGGAGACAGGTAATGGTTATTTTTGGTTCATTATCCAATTGGAAGTAAAAAAAGTGGTGTGATGGGACTTAAAAGTTTATTATTAAATTATCAATTTGACTTATTAAACTTGTATCTAGTCATCGGATAATGAAAAAAACTGAAAAGAAGTATATCACCAGTTTATTGATAACTAGTAATATGCACCTCTCAGCCTGGTTATGATGTGCAAACCTTGTTTTATTATTGAAGAATAATGTTTCATGACCTGACTTGGGCAGGTTTTGAAGTCTGATGTTGAATCTGCTCTTCAAGTTCTAAACTTCGCTATATATCATCAAGAGCTAAATGAAATGGAGGAGCGAGAGCAAGAAAGGCAGAAGGAAATGGAGGGAGAACGTGGAGCTGACCATGACACCACTGACAAAACAGGGCGCAGTGGCGGTAGAAATGGACCTGCCAATGGAGGTTCTACTACTGCTAGAGGGTAAGTGAATTTATTGTTCTTCTAGCTACTGTATAATGTGGGAAATTTTTAGCAATATCTAGTATGATTACTGGAAGTTACGACGGTCATCTAGTACTATCTGAAAGCAGAACACTTTTTTTCTTTGCATGAAAGAGTGATTCATCAAACTTCTTGCATATTATCAAGCTGAAAACAAATATCATCTGTTCATATTTTATTCTATGCTTCATTCTCCTTAATAGCCTTTTTAGTACCTATCAATGAAGATAAGGAGGCTGTGTTTGAGAATGTTGGTAGCCACTATTATTGTTATGCATTAGGCTCTTTGCTTGGTTTCTTGATTATGTTGACATTTCTTCTTTTAAATACTTTGGCAAGTGAAACGGAAGCCATGGATGTGGATGCACCCCCTGCAAGCGAAGTCAACATATCCCCAGAGAGGTTTATTGCTCATACACTACAAGGATCTTGACAACTTTTTATCTTCAAATATTGCTAATACAATGTTACTCTTGCTGCCAAGTTGGGGGCTAATGTTTTATGTTGTTGGTTTAATGCCGTCCTTTGCTTGTAGATTGGAAGCATTTAGTGCTGCATTGGGGAGGTATAGGCATGCACAACATATAGAACAAATGTCAATTGCAGATATTGAGGGGGTTGTTAACCGTGGGGAACCTGTGCCTTACTCAACAACAGAGATTATGTCCCTTCTAGAGGTAATGTTGACATTTTTTATGAAGTATTGAAGTTTTGGTTTAAGAGGCTTCCCTTTGGGAGGTCAAGGTTAAAGAGTCGTGTGGCTTTGGCGACAACTATTAGCAGAATAAAATTTCCATCTCTCCGCAGATAATGCACGAGAAAGGCAGCTTGATGCTAGTCAGAGACACGAATGCAGTGTACTTTATGTGAAGCAGGCAATTGAAGCTTTCCTGTTATGTGATGGTATGCCATTATTTAATTTTGCAGCCTAATCTTCTGCAATGAAATTTGCAGGTGATGTGCAAATTTTTAACAGATGTCTCCGTTGCACTTAAATACTCTTATTATTTCCGGCCTCGTTTTGAGGACTTTTCTGTATCAGTACAAGCTTATTCATTTAACAGATTATTGAGCATAACCAAGCCTTTTAACCTAGTAAAACCATATTCACGAGTCTACATTTACTTGCATTCCTAATTTCATATACATGAAAAAAAAAAAAGCTCGTAATACAAAATAATTAGTTGTAGATTTTGAATATTTTAGTAGTTGAATAACTTTGTTCGTCAATTATCAGGGAATTTTGTCTAGTTAAAGTGACAGGAGACAGCTTGAAGGTCTTTATTTGCCAGAGAACTCCCAAGCTATGGAAATGAAACTGGATATAATTACGCGTGGAATTGCACGTCATGGGGCTGAGAAGCATGTCTCGATGTAGTAAATCTTTATTGCTAACTTGTGTTTAAATAGCATATTTTTATTCCTCGTGCCATGGAATTTTTCATCTTATGCTCATCAAAAGAAAGAATGGGGTTTTTGATGTTGTATGCACCAGTGGTTTCAGCATTACTTGCAATTTCTTGTACAAAAATGAAGCAATCAATAACTATATCATTTAGAATTATGCTGCTATATGTTTAGAGTTTGACCAGGTTTGAGTTTTTTAAACTGATACATGCTTAATTTTTCAGAGAAAATGAGACGTTTCTTTAACTTCTTTCAAAAATAAACTATTTTTAGTAAGAAAAAACCGGACAATTTGAGAATTTGTAAGAAATTTTAGTTTCTTACAGAAAAGTCATTTTTTCAAAATATATCACGATATAAATTTTATCAAGTGATATATATTGTTTTAAAATAACGCAGCACAATTTATGTGTGAAATCTTCTCCACTAAGGGTTGACATGCACGTGCACCATTACCAAAATAATATCGCGTATTCTCTCCATGATTCTTTAATAGGTTGTGATGGATATTATGGCTGTCCGTGGGTCGGTTCGGTTCTGAAGAGATTCGAATCGATCCATAATTTTCGGGTATTTAATAAATGGATCCGTTGGGTCCAAATATAATTATGGAACCGTTCGGGTTCGGGTTCGTTCGGGTCGGTTCGATTCCGTACCATAATTAAATTTTTTAATATTTACAGCAACACTATATAAATACAACTAATGACATTTCATTCGTAACTTTTACAAATTAATGGAGCCCAATTCAAAAACATATAAATAACTAGTCGTCCAATAAGATTAATTTAATGCATACAAATATCAAAAAGTAAATATTAATATTACAGCAACACTACATAAAGTATATTCATTTGTTTCGAATTAAAATGGGCTAATGAGTTTTAAAAATAATTTGGGCTTTAAAATTAAAATTATGAAATAATCTGATTTATTTAATTAATTTGCTAATTTGTTTAGAAAAAAATAAAATAATTTAATTAATTCAATATAAAAAATAAAAAAAATTATTTAGTTTCGGTTCTTATTCGGTTCTTGGTCTAGACCCGAGACCCGACCCAAACCCGTCGGTTCTCGATTCGGGTACCCGTTCGAGTATTTAATTTATGAAGAACCGCTCGATTCGGTTCGATTCGGGTTCGGTTCGATCCGGGACTTTTGGACACCCCTAATGGATATATTACTTGTAAATCAACGAGCATCTCTCTCCATAAAAAATATAGATACACAAGCAAAAATCAGTGTAGACTCAAAACCAGAGATAAAACAAATAACTCTTCGGTATGATCCTAGACTTTCTCAAAACCAATCATTAAACACAAATGAATAGTCAATAATTATATAAAACTTAAGGTACTTATAATTAAGCAACAAAATTTTCAGAAACTAGGCAGTTCCAAGTTCTAAAATTGACCAAACAAGTTACATAAACAAGTTGGGTCTAGATGCCTTGTATGTCGTCTTGAGCTTCCTAGTAGGTGGCCTCACCTTCCTGAACACCATAGGGAACTTGATCTTAGAGTTATGGAACTGTTTGGTAATTTCCCTCTTGCAAAGTTTAGCTGGGATAGTGGCCGTCTTGATAATTTGGATGCAATGATGGCGAACCCTGTGACGAGAAGCCATTTCGGTGTACATCTGCTGTACAGCACCATTCAAAGTGGTATCTCGGTACTCTTTGTACATGTTATGATAACCAGTCCTACTTTGGTAACGCAACCAGATACCATAGTTCTTGATTGTGGTTGGATTCTTCTCAAAGATCTACTCACAAAATCATAGAAAGGATTGTTAGAAATAAAAGATCAATCTATAATGTATTATAGAAGGAACGAAAAATGTGCCATGGAGGTGGAAGAAACAGATGATTTTTTGGAACTACGGATTAGGAGCTCAAATGAAAGAAGCAGAATAGACTTTTGTAGGGAAGAAATAGATCTTTGGCATATAAACATAATAAAAAATAGATATCCGTCCACAAGTATTTATCTTTTCAGGGCCGTCAATTGATACATCAAAAGAACAAACATTACATGAGAACAAACTAAAAGAACATTATCCAAATCTTTCTCATATCGCCAAGATTCTACACCATTCTTTATGTAAGAATTAAATGATGGCTTACACATCACAACTAAACAAACAATAACAGTTGTTTTGAATGCAGAAACTACAATTATTAAACTTAATCATTGTATCTGTAAATTCTACTATCAAATGAGTCATCTGCTCTAGTTTTCTGACATAGTATATACTTTCTAAATTTTCTCTTCCCATTATTTCCTATAGAGTTTGGTGCTTTAAATTGTGTGATGTACACACCCAAATCAACTATAAAGAATTGACAGTGTAAAAGTGAAGAAAAGTTGGAAATTCATCAAGATATAACAATCCCTATCAGATTTATGTTCCACCAGTATAGCATTCCTCAAATCCAAAAACTGAACATTTTAATATTTAAAAATTCTAAGATAGGACCAAGCAGAAAAACTACAGATCGGGGGCAAATTTACCCAGTTTTAGGAATACTGAAACAGGCACTGTGAGCATTTTCTGCAACGCAAAATGATAGTACTACATCAAAATATACATTTAGATAACGTATAACCCAATTATTGAAATCAGTGCGCAATGTTTACACTTGAATAAATTAGAATTGAGGGCACACCTCATTAATAGCGAGGACTTGACCATTGCTCTTCTTCACCTTCTTAAGCTTCCTCAGGAAATACCTTTAAAATCACAATAACAATACGTCTCACTATAATCATCAACAGAGCTCATTCTATGCAAAACACTTTACGTATATATTAATTGTAGCGGAGGTCGAACCAGAATTTGGACTTGGCGCGGACCTCATTGGTGGCCCAGAGCTTCATCCGATAGATCTTCGGGTGCTCATCTGTCTCCGTCGGTAGAGCTCTCCCAACCACTTGGTACTGATGAAACTGCACAAAGTACAAACACGCCCAAAAACCATATATCAAAACTATCCAAATTTGAAAACCTCTAATTTCATTAAACAGAACCACATATATATAGAGTGGAGTATTTACCTTGTAAGTCGACATTTCTGATGAGATTTTTCTTCTGGTGGGGCGAGTGTATGGGATGTTTGAGATGGTGCAGAGAATTGTGTGACGGGAAGAAACCCTACTTGGTAATGTGCTTTATCGGGCTGTTGGGTTACTTGGGCTTTTGTGTCGTCCTTCATTAATTTTACTGAATAAAGAAAGGGCAAAAATGTAATCCATTTTAAATAAAGTTTAAAATTTCAAAAATTTGATATTATTAAATTTTATTTATGAAATAATTACTTAAAAATATGTTATTAATTAAATATATTAAGGTCATAAATTTATACAATTTTGTCACAACTTATCAAATTAATTGATTACAAATAAAAAATTCTATAGGTCATAAATTATTTATCGATTACAACTCAAAATTTTTATAGATCACAATTTATGCATCGATCATAAAATCAAATTTTTTATTGATCACAATCAATTAAATAATTAGTTACAAACACCCCCTATTCCATCCCATCTACCCATGACTACCGCACCACTGCCAAAATGACGACGACCACCATATCATCGCCTCACAGACCTGCAAAACCACCACCACCACCACCACAATAACCACAACACCATGCCACACCATACTCCCGCATCATCATCGCTGCCAAATTGCAACATCAACAAACACCACACCACCGTTCACGAGTGCCTTGAACACCACATATGACCACCACCAACACCTCTGTCACCACCACCACAAACCACAAATCCATCACAAAAAGAAATAGTAGTGAGAGAATGGAAAGAGGGAGAAGAAAGTAGAAAGTAGAAAATGAAATGGGTTTGAAATTTAATTTTATAATATTATTATTAATATTGAATTATTTGAATTTTGTATAAACAAACTTTAAATTTGATTTTTGAAACGATAATTTCACAATTTTGGTTCCATGTATTTTCCCCCAAATGAAAATTGGCATAAAACGTACCTTGTGTGCAAAGCGTCACTAACATTCAAACTGATCCGGTCAATGTGCAAATCATTTTTTACCGTCTATCTAGTTTTTCCGTTAATTATGAACATAAACGCCATGTGCTTTGAAGCAAAAATAAATGCAAGGACAAACACAATGTCTAAAAGCCTCGTATCGCATCATCCTTCTCAAAAAGGAATTTGCTTGTTAACCCTAATAATTCCAAATTCACATAGGTTTCAATCAAAATTAGATTGTTGAGGCAAAGTAGTACTTCCGCACTATAGTTTTTACGACGAGACTGCACCACATCATCTCTAGATGTTACATGCACTTAAATCAAATAGAACTTGTAGCATTTAGTTGGAAAACGATATTGAAATTCAAATGTTAAATAACTTCAAAATCGGATAAAGATGATACGTTCACTTCATCTTTCCTCCTCTTTCTTTTGCCTCTAGTCTTGGGAATATTTACTATAAAGTTATTGACCACTTACTTTAGCTTATTGAGAGAAAAGTGATTCGAAAATTTGTTGCGATGGGCTAAGGTGATATATAAATATTCAGATACGTATATGCCCCACTATCATTATAAGTAAAATTTAATTCTTTATAAATAGCATGTTTGGCTGTCGAGTATATATATAAAGAAAAAAGAAGTTAATTTTAAGTAATTTAATATATTCAAATATGTTTTGAGAAACTGTTTTTTCTTGCTTATATGTAAAAAAGTTGTTTTTCTTATAATAGTTTTTTAACACGAGACCATAATTTAGAGGGATAACAAGCCCGAGTCCCAATTCAGCCATCTTAAGTTCAAAATTGGCTAACATTTGGATAAATTACATGAATCTATGTTACAAAACTATTAACGAAAATAATTGTAGTAACGACGAGAAATTAAATAAGAAAAAAGGGATGCTCAAATGAAGAGACCAAGCTACATCAACTTCGGCGGTCATCTACAGCGCATCTGCAAGTTACGCTGAAATAAGACCCACATATGCCCCGCATAAGATCAAAACTCCAGTGACAATGTACGCAGCAGCAACTATTTTAGGTTCTTTAATTCCACATAATTCAAGGTGGTGATGAAAGGGTGCCATCCTGAAGAATCGAAAACCAGTTTTCCGAAAATATTTGGTTGTCCTGAAGATGCATACCTAAGACACAAGTGAACTTTGTTGTCAGATGCAGACAAGTTCGGACACAGTTATTTTGGAAGCAAATAAAACTTCAGTACATTTACAATGTGCCGAAAACGATATAATGTGATATGCTTGAAAGCAAATCAATGATTCATGCAGAAAAAGTAAAAGCTCAATGGCCATTAGATGTGTGATACTATCCAACAAATTAGAGGGCACTCAAGTGGAATAATAAAAAAAAAACCATATAAGTAGTCAAAATATCCAACAAATATTGCAAAAGCACTAAAAAAGAATCAAGTGTTTCGAAGTCTGAGAAGAATCACATATTTAGTGGATAAAATACCTGTATAATAACTGAAAGTGCTTCCATGACAAAAATTCCAGATGAAATAAACAGCGGAAAGAACATTCCCGTGCAAGAAGCCATTGCAGCTAGAGCGGCCCCTAAAGCCAAGGCTCCTGTGTCACCCATAAATATAGATGCTTTGTACCGGTTGTGCAAAAGAAAACCAACACAGGCACCTGCCATTGATGCTCCAAATATAGCAATATCTGATTTTGGTTGCACAATTTAGTACCCGACAATGAATCTGAAGGCTAATGCTGGTAAACATCATTAATATCTTGAAAACGTCGACGTAGTATGCAGAGTATCAGCAAAAAAATCTGATTTTAAAGATGAAATGCTAAAACTTGGTCATTATAACTAGAAAGGTAAAGATTGGCATACTACCAGAACATATTGGAAGCACTGCAATCGACATTCCAATAAATGCCAATGCAGCAATCCCGCCAGCCAATCCATCAAGCCCATCAGTTAGGTTAATTCCATTTGCCATGGAAACAAAACAGAACGAAGTCAAAAGTGGATAAAATTTTCCCACACAAACAAGGCCTAGAGGCGCAGGTAAAGGAATCACCATTTTCCTGAATTGAGAAAAAAAAAAGGAACAAGTAATACACCGGTTAATATCTAGTTAACTGGAGATCATCCATGTAAAATTCTTCTAGTCTACAGCACAAGATGAACTAATGCATTGGCCTAGACGCACAAAAAACTTGTCACTAGTTTTCTGGTATTAGTGTTGTACACGCAAAAATGGAAAGCATCAATGCATCAAGTTAATTTTCAATTTTTTGACTAATGCTTAATAACCATTGAGAACCATGCATAACATTACTTGGTAAACTTAATCAGTAACACCTGACAAAAAGGTACAACAGGTTAGAAACAGTTCCTACACTTGAATGCTCAAACCTCGCCAATACAATGGACCCTGTGACTGCAGTGTCAGAATAATTTCCAAATAACTTTATCAGAGGTCTATTTACGGCTAATTACCTTGTATAGGCTAATCTCATGGCATAAAATCAGGGATTAATTCCCATTGTATAGTTTCCTTGTAGAGTTATGTAACATTTTATAAATTGAATACAATACACACGAGAAAAAGCATTCAGCCAAAATTATGTCAAACTTATCAGCTTTCCCATAAAAAAAAGTGGTTATGACTGCATCAGTAAATTTTATGGGAACGTCAAGTTCTTGTATCTAGAATTGTCACCAACAATAATAGAATAAGGTAAAATTTGTTACTTCTGGGGAAGGTATCAGCAAGTTCACATGATGATCAAGTTAAATGGTTCCAAACGTCCTCTTGAAACATGCCGTTATAGAAATGTGAGTTACCATTAGAAAAAGGTTGGTCAAATTAGTTACTAGAAGGTATACATGCTGTAAGGTGATGATACATTTGTGATGTACAACCAACAGGAGAACAATGACCCAACAGCTACCTGTGCAACACCAAAACATCACGTTAGTTCAATGTAAAAAACTGTTAGCTCTAGGATAAGTTGTAGAGAACACAGAAAGTCTTGGAAGGAAGTCATCAATGAAGTTTCACCTCCAACAAAATTCTCATCCAACCAGATAGACCACCGTTATTATTCTTGAGACTCAAGAAATCATCAACAAGGCCAATAACGGCAAATGCTAGAGTTGCTGCTGCCGCTCCAGAAATTTCTGCAGACGAAAAACCAACAATAACTTCAGCAACAAGTGCACCAATGGGTACAAAATACAATCCACCCATTGTAGGGGTTCCTTTCTTAGAGGAGTGTCGAATGGGCGCTTCATTCCTTCTTATTGATCGAAGCTTTAAAATACGAAATAATGGGACACAAATATAGCCTATACAAGACACTACAACCGCAGATATCATAAAAGGGCGCATCAAGTAAAATGGTGCCAAGGGCAATCTGACAATTCGCCATGCACACTGATCCACAAGGAAAAGAAGCAATGTCGAGAATGTGATTAGTCCAACATTGTTCAGAACCCCATATATAGTCCTGCAAGAAGAGCCAAGTTAGTTTAAAGAAAAGCTTTCACTAAGCTCAGTCATTGATGTCTTCAAAAGAAAAAAAAATCCATTCTCCCCATATTCTCAACCAACATATGCTTTTTGATCAGAAAGTTCCAGACATACTATATAAGATATTTTATATCCTCAGAGCTACAGGGGAAAAAAAAGAGAGACAGAAATTCTTTCCCGAAGCATAAAGTGTGATAAGCATGCAATTCGATTAAGATTAGAATGATAAATTTGTTTTTAGTGAATAATAAAATTGGACACCACTATTTCTTTCTTTTCCCTTGTCTTTCGAGACTCATCCTTCCTCCCAGCAATTTTTCCCTTTCCGTTAGCTTGAGGGAAACAAGGGTAGGATTAATTATTGAAGTACCAAGATCACAAGTGATTACCATAGCGAGGATTACTTTTCTGAAAAGAGAATGGAAGAAGAAGACATAACAACAATGTCATTCTTAAAAGACATTTAAGGTATTTAAGATGGTCAAGAATAGGGCAACATTAGTCACTTTATGACATCGGCTACAAGAAGAAACATTGAACACTGGCTCGGGAAAGCAGGATATGAAGACATATGAAAGAAAATGATGTATCCACATAAGTACATATTTCTTATTAGTTCCAGCAGTATGTCATCCTGGTTGTACTGTGCCTTATCTTCTTGTTACAATTAATAAATGGGGATCCACATAGCAGCAGGAGGCACAGAAAGATTGGTAAAACAGCATATTAAAGCACAGATGACGGTGATTGTTGGGAATAAGTGGAAGTTCTTTGCATAAATGAGGGTGCATTTTATTCTAAAAACATGAAATCAACCAACAAGAAGCCAATCTCTTTTTGTTAGTAAAAAATGATTAGTATACATGTTAATATGATCTTACTTGTTTTTCTTCCCTGCTCTTCCAAGCATTGCAAGACGATGAGCAGTCACCGTTATGGAGTCATCAGTAGGAAGAAATTTCTCTTTCGAGGTAGGTAAATCAACATCAGTTATTGGCTGTAATATGATTTCCCCATCACTATCTTCGCCATCACTGGATGATGAGTTATATTCAACTGCCCCACTGCTCTCCCCCCAGTCAAGTGAGGAAACACCCTCTGAGTCCTGGACCATGACAATATAACACTCGTAAATCATAAAAAAATAAGAATAGATGAAATAACCAGAGTCAGACAACTAGACTTAGTATTGTAAACCAGCCAACTGACCAAGTATGGTCGTCACCAAGTAGTAGCCACGAGAATAAAGAATGGAAGGCAATCAAAGGCCACTGATGTTCCAGTAATTGGTTATTCTTCCTTTTAAAATCATCAATGTACACTCACACTTAACCAATATAGTACAGGGTGCTCCGATAGACCTTATGATGGAGTTTTAAATGGAAATGGATGGGATCACAAACCACAATAACGGAGGCTGTTCTTATACGAAATAGTCCATTGAGTTACTCTACATCCCCAAAACAGATAGTGAAGAATAATTCTTCTAAGTTCTACCAGCTTAAACAATGGCTCAAGGCTATTTAAGGTGTTAGTATATGAGCATATTAATTTGTACTTATAAGTCAAACTAACATATAATATATAATTTTGTATTTTCATATAACTTTTTACTTTTTCTTCTTACAAGTTAAATAAGTTACCAGTTTTCACACTAAGAAGACAGCTACGGTCAAAATAATAAAGCTTAAGTAAATTTGACTAAAAATAATTAAATTATACTAATAAAAAAATCACCACCCGTATTTTCTTCTATTATCATCTCCATCCTACAATGGCTGCCCTTTGTCCTCAGTCTACTCCCAACCTTCATCTGTATCACTTGCCCCTTGGACAACTGACCTCAACCTCCCTCTCTCACTACTTAATGTAATTCAATCTACCAAATATATGATTGCTTATAAGATTCAATTTACCCAAACATGCATGTTCAAAGACATTAAGTACTTAAAAAAAAAAACTAGTAAACCTGTTAGTATGTAAATATACTAAATTTAGCCTAGCAGTCCCTGGATCTTTGTGTTCTTATTAGATACACAATCATGTAAATAAATTCATCAGGTTATTGCCCAAGTTCTAATCTTCAGCATTTATTTTTCCCACTTTCCTCTTCTTTCTTGTTGAGAGGGTTGTTAGATTTCAATGTTTGCTTCATTGTATAAGTTCCCATCATTATACAAGCTCAGAATTCTCTACAATATTTGCTCATGAAACGAAAAGGAGAAATAATTAAGGAAGTCAGTAAATACATCATCCATCGCCCGAATTTGGGAAACCTGACGCCGCCCATATTTTCGAACCCGTGATCCAGAAATCTATTCACAAACAAAAAAAAAAAAGGTTATTAATTAGCACTAACCCAAAATTACATGTATTCATATCTATATACATTCTACCAGCATTAATTACCTTTTGATCAAAACAATAACAGAGCTTATAATATCCGCATAAAGAGGAATCGAATGAAACGCGAGCAGGTACCCGCCTTGAACCAGAAAGAAACCCTAGATCAGTAAAACTTCTAAAATTCGTGGTACTCCTAGTATGAGTTTGCATTTCTAATATTAATTGAGTCCCAAATTGAATTCATTACCAATTAGGGTTATATATTTATATGTATATTTTGCGTGTAATGTGTATGTATGCATATACTGTGAGAACAATTAGGGCATGTTTGGGCGGGAATAAAATCTGATTTTAATTCAAGTTAAAGTCAAACAATCAATATGAACTACATCTTTAATGAGTCTCACATCTTTTCAACCACACATTTCAAAAACTTCTATTACAATTCACTAAAAATCTAATTTTAATCCCCACCAAACACCCTCTTAGTTTATAGGTACAGAAAATGAATACACCTGTCACGATAACTTAAATTTGATGACGTGGCAGAGCAAAATTTTCCAACAAATTGAACCAAAATTGGGGCTGTGAGCAAAACCGTCTCCAAAATGAAATATAATGGTTCATTCCCCCTACATTTTCCATGGAATGTGCTTGTTGAGCATAATATATGTACATAGGGGTGTACACCAAGAATATTTCGTTTTCCATTCCCCCTAAATCAAAGTATATCGATCTCTTGCCATAAGCTCCCACCAGAAGCAAATCCAACAGCCACGTCATTGTCACCACTGGCCGGCACAAACGAAGAGCATACATCGCAAGCATTTCCCTCACGTTGTTTTGGCACCCCATTTCCCTCAAATCACAGTCTCTCGATCTCCTGCCCTAAGCTCTCACCCGTAGCAAATTCGATAGCCACATCATTGTCACCACCTATCGGCGCAAACGAAGATCATATATCGTAGGCATTTATCTCCCGTTGTTTTAGCACACGAAAAATATCTCCCATAGGGTATTTCAGGTCCTCCCTTCAAATGTAACATATATTTGCTACCTTCTGAGTTTCTTGGTAGTACATAAGTTTGCACGTTTTGGGATTTGCAAATGAGTTGAATGATTTTTCATGTGTGATTCCTTGGTATTAGGAATGAAGATTTCTCATATGTGACTTAGCTGTTTTCTTCGAATTCTGAATTTAGAAGTGTGCAAGAACTGATGATCGAAATAACAATATGTATTCATTTCATGTACCTATAGACTAATTGCTAATTTGCTTTTATATATTCTGTGATTTTCTCTTTTCGGTGCTTATATGGAGAGAAAATATATTTATAGAGAAATATACTAGTGAAGAAATGTACGATGAAACTGGACTAGCGTTCCTTTATTTCCGAAGTTTCCCTCAAGAAGTTCAGCAGCTTGATGAGTTCTATTACTCTCAGAGGCCCAATGCTCCATCAGTAATTGTTTTTCTGGTATATTATTTTTTTTATTCTTATTTTATGCCGTGACCTCCTCTTGAATTCCGAAAACTTGATTGCCAATTCCTTGATGAATTTAAATCCATTTTGTTGAAATTCTGTTGTGGAATGACGTTCATTTAGGCTTCTGATTTTTCATTTCGAACTGAATGGAACATATGGGGTTTGATGTTTCAAGGTCGAACGAGATACTGGAAACAAAGGGTGATTGTTCTTCATGTGTAATGATCGTGGATATTTCAATTCGGTGAAAAAATAAGATTTAAGCAGGGAATCGAGTACCATGAATGAAGCAGTACGAGGAAGATGAAAACTTGCCAAGAATCTTCGACAGTCTAGCTTGAATTACCGAGAAACGAGATGTCGATATATCATTGCACCTAACATTCCGCAAGTGAAAATGAATTGCCAAACGTGGCGGGAAAGGAAAGGGACCGACTTAAACGAGTAATATGAGTTGCGTTTGTGGTAGAAAGAGTACTATGATGTCAATTTGTATTTGCTATATGGTTTGTTGTAATGTACGAACTTGTTGGTCATAGTAGGCTTTAATGTTTATGGTTAATTTTGTTAACGTCGGTCAAGCATTGGACATAAGTTTACTAGTTTGTGAATCGTCGTAATATATTAACGGTTTGGACATATTTTTCTTATTACATCGACATATCTTGTTCTAGTTTATGTCTACATCAATCTACTTTCAGTTATTTCCAGTCCAAGGACTGGTCATTCTATCAGATAAATCCTTTTCGCCTTTAATAATTTGTCATTCCTTCTACTTGCTCCCCTCCACGCATTGCAGTCAACTTAACAATAACTTTGAGGGGAATGTGATTCCTGACTCTTATGGAAACATGTCCAACCTCGTAAAGTTGTAAGTCCTTTATCTTCGTTTCCATTTTTCTCATCAACTTGCCACGTCATAAAATTTGACTCTATTTTAGACCTGAAACTTTGATGATCACGTATTTACTTGTATATGGAAGGAAGAGATGACAATATATTTGCATTCATAAAATAGCAATTCATTTTCATTCAAGCAGGAGTCTAAGAAATTGTAATCTGCAAGGAAAATTAGTCCCAATGTGACATGATATCAGTGCAAGTCTTGCATTGATAGGGAAAAAATAAACCTGGCCTGCTTTGTTCTTGAATATAATTGTTCTCCTCCCGTTACAGAGATCTTAGCAAGAATCAACTCACTTTCTGAAAATATCACAACCATGTAAGTAACATTCTGTATACTGCCATTATGAGTTAATATAGCACTTTGTGCTAATACATGACAATTTTCCAGTTATTTGTGGAAGAATCAGCTTAACGGATCTATTTCCTCCAATTTCTCTGGACTTCCTCGTCTCCAGAAACTGTAAAGAATTGCAGTATTTATGAATTTCTCTAATCAGCTAATTTCGTTGTGTTGTGCGGTGTGCCTAATTGGACAGTTATTGTTGCATTATATGAAAACTGAACATTCATACATATGCAATTAGTGAGCTACATATTTGCTTTTTTGTTCAATATTATAAAAGTTCACTAATAAATTGTTTGCATTACTATGACAAAAGAAGTCCGTTTCTTCCTTGACACTGCGACAACCTACCACTCCTGATGGCACCGTCACATATGAGGTTTAAGATTCTTTTACTGCCCTCTTGCTCATAAATTCAGTAAAATCAGGATAATTTTTTCACCATCATTCAGCTTCTAAATTAGCTAGAAATTCAACTATTAACTGGAGAAACCAATTTATGAGCTAACCTATTTAGAACTAAGAAGTAAAGTACCTTTGTCCATCATCTAGGTTCCGGGCTGCCGTCTTCAAATACGATTTTGATGTCCGTTTTCGGTGGGTTTTCGTCTTCACACTATGGCCGATGATGCACGCCAGTCGATTTGCCAGATGTTGGCCGAAGATGGAGAAGCGAGTTTAGCTGGAGATGAACCAATATATTTCATTTTGAAGACGGTTTTGTAACTTTTGTTTAGGTGAAACCCGTTTTGCTCACAGCCTCGATTTTGGTTCAATTTGTTGGAAAATTTTGCTCTGCCACATCACCAAATTTAAATTCGAACGATGCTACAAGTACATGGGCTGTTTTTAAAGGCCCCGGCTAGACAACACACATGAAGAGTGAGGTCATAGCTTTTTGGAAAAAACTAATGGTTCAGGGATTTACTTGTAGGAAATCAAAAATCAGGTCCCAATATTTAAAATTGCAAAAATCAGGTTTTTTTTAAAATTAATTAATTATATTTCACAATTATTATATTAAATTAAATATTTAACTATAATATAATATAATTAACCCCACCCCACCAAACTCCATCTCCACCACCCCCATTGTTTCGACGACGGTTCTCCGCATGAATTTACTACTTGGCGATCGTTCTCCGCCGCATTTAATTCCTGCGATCGTCCGATTTCGACAATTGTTAAGGTCACAGATATATGGAGGTGGGTCACGGAATATTTCGAGGTCACAGATCAAAACTGATAAAAAAATTATAGGTCGCAATTAACTTCGTAGGTCACAAATCAAGAATTTTAAGGTCACAGGTAATTTTTTATAGGTCACAGATAGGGCTGTCCGTGGGTCGGTTCGGTTCGGTTCTGAAGAGACCCGAACCGACCCAAAACTTTCGGGTATTTAATAAATGGACCCGTCGGGTCCAAATATTTATGGAACCGTTCGGGTTCGGTTCGGGTCGGTTCCGTTCCGTTCCATAATTAAATTTTTTAATATTTACAGCAACACTATATAAATACAACTAATGACATTTCATTCGTAACTTTTACAAATTAACGTAGCACAATTCAAAAACATATAAATAACTAGCCGTCCAATAAGATTAATTCAATGCATACAAATACCAAAAATTAGATATTAATATTGTAGCAACACTACATAAAATATATTCATTTGCTTCAAATTAAAATGGGCTAATGGGTTTTAAAAATGATTTGGGTTTTAAAATTAAAATTATGAAATAATCTGATTTATTTAATTAATTTGCTAATTTGTTTAGAAAAAATAAAATAATTTAATTAATTCAATATAAAAAATAAAAAAATTATTTAGTTTCGGTTCTTATTCGGTTCTTCGATTCTTGGTCTAGACCCGAGACCCGACCCAAACCCATCGGTTCTTGATTCGGGTATCTGTTCGGGTATTTAATTTATGAAGAACCGCTCGGTTCGGTTCGGTTCGGTTCGATTCGGGTTCGGTTCGGTCCGGTTCGGTTCGAGACTTTTGGACACCCCTAGTCACAGATTAAAATAATTCAAAACTTTTACGGGTCACAGCTCTATTTCAGCGAGTCACAGTCCCAATTTTTAGGTCGCAGACACCCACTTAGGTCGCAGATTGAAAAAAAATCAAAACTTTTACTCGTCGCAACTTTATTTCAATGAGTCACAGTCACAATTCCTAGGTCACGGACACCTACCTAGGTCACAGAGACTCGCGATCGCCACCTCCACCGCCTTCCGACCCGTCACAACAACACACAACCATCGCCACAACAGTTCCAACACCACCAAAACGTAAAAATAATCACCACCTCACCATTTTCATTTTAAAAAAAATCACAATGTGCAAATCACTAACAAGATTTGAGAATGAATAAAAACTCAATATCACCATAAATAAAAAACCCAAGATCTGGTAGTAGGACAAAAAAAAAAAAAAAAAAACGATGACACATACCACGGCGTCGCACGCACAGCGTCGCTACGGCACTCTTTGCACGTTGCCAGAAGCCGCCGGAGGCGCTTCTTGCCGCGACCAGCGAGGGGGAGAAACGGCGAAGGAGGGAGGGGAAGAAACGGCAGCAGGGGGAGGGGAGGGGAAGAAATGGATGGGAGGGCCGGAGCTGGCGGTGGAGGCGGCGTCGGTAGAGATGGGAGATATGAAATGGAATGAATTAGGTTTTGGTTGGGTTTTATATTTAAATAAAGTTGGTGGGGTAGGTAGTAGGGTGGGTATATATTTAATTTAATTTAAAAATATTATTATTAATATTAATTGTGAAATTAAAACCTGATATTTGATTAAATAAAGTAAAAACCTGATTTTTTTAAAAGTTAAAACTAAACAAGTGGTTTAGTGTAATTTTCACTAGTTTTTTTTTTTATGCAAAGGTGGGGGCCCGGCTCTGCAGTGAGTGGCCTATAAGGCCCATGAGAAAATGAAGCCTGTACTTGGAGCATAATCCTTTAAATTCATGTAACAATTCTGTATTCATTTCGTGTACCTATAGACTAAATTGGGGTGAGAATCTCTCATGCCGCCTTTTTGTACG
Organism: Fraxinus americana; assembly: GCA_035079005.1. Taxonomy (NCBI): domain Eukaryota; kingdom Viridiplantae; phylum Streptophyta; class Magnoliopsida; order Lamiales; family Oleaceae; genus Fraxinus; species Fraxinus americana. The sequence goes on along the minus strand of CM068713.1, from coordinate 3,076,535 downwards.
AAGTATTTGCCACGTGTACCATAATATTCGTCCCTTTCACATTATCGTGTGATGATTATTTGCCCATTTTTTTGTGTAACAAATAATCGTTGATTTGTGAATGAGACAGAATTGGGACTGCATGGAGAGCATCATTCCAACGTAGAATAGGGACAAATAAACCGTTGTCTTGTGCCTAAAATGATAAAAGAAAATAAAAAAAACCAAACAAGAAAAGGAAACCAGTCACAGTGCAACACCTTTGCATTTCAAAGTCGTTTTGCACAGTCGATTCGATATCCCAATCCCGGTTGAACATCACGAGTTTGGATAATCACTTTGCATGTTATAGCCAAAGAAAAGTATGACACAATATAACACAGTAACACTTAAAAAGATATTGTCACATCTTTTGGTCCACAATATCATAATATTATAACATTCAGATAGGTTCATTTGCAAATTGCAAACCGACAGCGACACTGTTGAAATCCCTCGAATACAGATTTGAAGTGACAGAACACACTGCTAACTGAATAACCTCCACTTGATACAGTAGACCTCACAAGTATATTTACTTTGTCACCAACAGGCAGATAGTGAAACGGCTCTATTATGTTCGGCAAAGCTTAAATGTTAGCTAACAGTATCTTTTTCGAAAAGTGCCTGTAGCTACTTTTCAAAGAAGTTAATCTAAGTAACTTTTAAGCTTAGCCAAACATAGATGATCAATTGGAAGCCAGTGGCCGGCCTCTCCCCAAAGTAAATCCTCTGGTTCCATCAGGCATTCTTGGGCCTGGAGGCGGCTTAGAGGGTTCATTACCATGACTAGAAGCATGTGTTCCATGGCCTGAAAAAATATACACGTTTTTAACAGTTTTATTACAAGACGTATAACTGTAAGATGTTGAGATAATTGAACAAGAGAAGGAAAATATAAGAGTAACTTCTACAATACCATGTCCATTTGTGCCGTAATGTTTTTGTCTCCTTCCACGCCCTCGGTTTCGACCCTTATGGCCATCTTTCTCTTTAGGTAAATCTGCCCCATTTTTCTCCTTTGCTAGATGCTCCCCATCCTAAGATGCATAAAAAGGGCAAACTTTATTTACATATTCGAATCACTTATGCTATGCAGTTTGCAGAGGGGGGCATCAATTCTGCAGTTATGTGCTCGTGAATATTTCAGTTACACCATGTTTTCTATTCTACGGAAGAAACTTTCTTTGGAGCAATCATTTTCCTTTTCCGCTACTTCATCCAATAGATTTTTTTTTTTTTTGGGCAAAACAATACTAATCAAGCAGCAGCATCTTCAGCAAAAACCGTTAATGTTACTGTACAAACTGATGTATATGAACTTCAGTATCAACTGTAATCTAACAAGGATGAACAAAAAAATAGCTTTCTACAAGATTTAAGATGCACCTCTTCGTCATGTGAATCGTCATGATGCTCACTTGAATAGTGGTTCTCCTCATTCCGTGCTGGAGCAGACATCTGAGTGTTGCTACTCTTCTCTGGCTCCGATTCCCTCCAATTTTTTTTCTTCTGTCCAGGCTTGCTCTAATAGGTCAAAGGAAAACTAATATTCTTACAATTGCCAACACAATGTGCGTACGCACGTGATTTCATCACCAAAAGGGAAAGGGAAGTGATAAGACCAATTACCGCTTTCTTAAGAAGCTTGACCCTTAATCCGAATCTCCAATCTTGTTCATTATTTAAAGTGACCACCTAAATTCAAAAAAGCAGTCAGTAACATGCCAAGGTAATAAAAACTATAAACAGGGTGTGGCATCGCACTCACAGCTTTCTCAGCAGCCTCCACAGTGTCATACTCCACAAGAGCATGTAACTGCATGTAGAAACCAGGAGATATTAACGGGTCAACAATTACCACCTTTCAAGCCTCACAAGTATCTATCTACGTAAATATTTCACTGCGCGAGTGTATCAGTTTGCAGCTCTCTGACTTGTGTGTGTTTTAAACACCTGCGCCCTTTTATTTTACTTACTCAAAATGTGTGTAGCACTTGATGCGTCAGTTAAAGAAGAAGCTTGTAACTAAAACCATTTCTATAAAGGCAGATTCCAGAGTAGGAGGACACAGAGATGGTATAGCTAAAGCCTTTTCCATAAGCTCTAAATATCAACACATCTGAAGTTTGTATTAGTTGGAACCTGTATGGGACCTTGAGTTGAAATTAAGAGTGGACCCAATCACATCCTACAACTCAATCCAATTCTGATTATAAATAATTCAAACTTAAAACTTCTTTTCATACCTTCCCACTCAGCAGCTTTTCTGCAATTGTGCACTTTTTGGGCTCCATTGTAGCATGTGGGTCACGGATGGTCATATGCTTTATGCTAAAATTTGAAAGAACTGTTACACGGCCAACCAGGAAAGAAGTAACAAGGACACAGCATAAATGCAAGAAGGGGGGAAAATGCATACTTTCCAGCTTCACCAAACACTCGCCGAAGATTATCTACTGAATGATCCTCTGGCAAATTCTCCACCAAAACAGTGCACAGCTTGAAGACAGGTCAAGATTTAGATCCTGTTTGAGCCACATTTTCTTGCCAAAAATGTATTTTGAATAGTGATTTGATGGAGAATGTGTGGTCGAAAAATGAGGAAAAGTTTTGGATTTGCGTGTAATATTAGTTTACTGAAGAATGTGGGTTTGAAAATAAGAGAGAGATGTATTTTAGAAATAATGGGGATCAAACAACGGCACAATATCTTCTAAAACTACATGTCAGATTAATGATATCATGTTTCATTCAAGCAAAAATGTTACCATTGGATCCTTGACCTCAGCTAATGGAAGAGGATGAAGACGCTTCACCTTTTTCCCATTGGAACTAACTACCTGCAATCAGCAGGGGCAGACACTGTTAGCAGAAATTTTGGACAAAAATGAAATGACGGCAATGGCAAAAGAAGGCTGTTTGAGAAACTAGGTAACATTAACAATCATCAAGAGCAATGTTACAAAAAACAGTTCCAGTATTAAGTCACTTACAAGATGCTCAGATTCCCTGAGTGCTGCCACTATCAACAATACGTCTCTTGTTAGCTTCTTCATCTTTCCAAAAGAAGCAATAACTCCAATAGGAACTGGAAGACAGAAAACCGATTTTAGCCATGAGTAGATATACTGTGCTGTTTTTAGCTATGAAAGTAGATATGCTGTGCTATTTCGCCGGTGCCTCAATTTCTTATGAACTTACTAATTCACAATAATGTATATTGCCAGGAAAATGGAATGGTCGCTTTTTAGTGAATAACACAAAAGCTTCTAATTCATTTAATGAGCAAAACTATAAATTTCACTGTGACCACCACAACTTTAAAAACGTCTATGTATGTATGTCTCTCCAATTTTAAAGATGCAATGGAACACATATTGGACACAGCGAATTAGCAGCACCAAGAAACAACATCTTGGAGAGAACGACTTGTTCACTCGAAAAATAAGCTAAATATCGATGACAAGCAGCTCCAGGCACTAACACTTGGCATGCTATAAATTTGAGCCCTAGGTTCTGTCCTATGCTATGGCCTATGAAATTCTTTTTCACTATCTTAATTAGATAACAACACAAATATACAGCATTCCTTTTATATTTGATAAGTGGTTCGTTGGAAAATTTAGCCTCCGTATGGAAAGAATTTATAAACAGTTTAATTTATGAATATATAGAAATGAGTGATGGATAACAGCCGTGGGTCCATTGGATTGTGCGGTTGAAAATGAAGTTCAACCATTTATAAATGATTTAGAAATTTTGCCAAATGGAGGCTTATAATCTAATACCTGAGAAAATAGCATGCAGTGAATTTTTTTATGAAAATGGTCAACTTCTACATTTTAGGCTTTTTCTCTTATCAATTTCTACACATGATTAATTTCCACATTTCAGAGTGCCAACTTCAGCATTCCAATTAGTCAGTTTACCACATTTGAAAACAAAAATCATATTCAATTTGTAATGGTTTGGAATTCCAGGTAACACTGGTTAACACATGCAAAATTGGAAAATGGAAAATTTAATCTGGAAAAAAAACAAAAAAAAACTAGAACTTACCAAACCCTTCTGCATTTTTTGTCACGTACTTCATCAAAAACTTGTCATTTGGTAGATTTTCATCGCTGAAATAATACTCTACCTGCAAAATGAAACAGATTTCAAAAGAAAACTTTGATCAATAGATGCACTTACAATGAAATATTGAAAGAATTAAACTGCAATGAACCCGGTAAACCCTAAATCATAACAAAGACCTTGAAAAATCACGTGTAAATATCCAGATATTAGATAGCCAAAAAATTTAATCAGAAAATAAAAGCACTCAAGGACCCGAAATGCCCCTTACTTTAAAAATTTAATGCAAAAATCAAGAGAAGCTTATACAAAACCATCTCCAATTCTCATATTCCTGAATGCCAGGTAAAGATAAATAAGTTGCCAACAAAAACTCAAAACACGACCTGTAACAACACATTTCAAAATGGACACTACCCTCATGCTGAAAACCCTATAAAACTCCAGATATGAATAGTTTCAATTTCATAACTAAACAAAGTGCTCAACTTAATATCTGATTCACGACTCAAATATTATACCCTCCACCAATTCAAAACCCTCCTAGTATCGAAAATCTTCTGCACAATAATCATCAGTTATCCTCAATATTCCACAAGACTTCAAGAACTTACTGCACAATAAATCAAGATTTTGATACAGCACAATAAGTTCCCATAGTCTTGAAGACAGAGGCAGACCCAATGAAGGCCCAGCCTGCACTGGATTTTGGGCCGCCCCCAATTTACAATATGTCAACAACGGCCCAAGTTAAAAGGAAAAAAAAATGAAATGGGCCAAATAATTGGCCCAATCTTATTAACTGATGGTGGGTTCCCATATGAATTTTGCTAAATGTACACGGGTACACAACCCCACCGCCCCCCTCACAATGAGGGCCCAATTGTGAGGGGGGTGTGGGGTCGGGTACACGCCCGTGTACCTGTAGCATCTCTCGTTCCCATATATTTCAAGGCTGAGGCTTAAATGTCCGCCCCTGCCCTCGACCCTCGGCCTCCTACATCTTTATCTCTCTGACTTTGATATACACACATCAAGCCTGAAAGGTAATTTCTCCATTAAAGATCTCTTTCTCTAGCATCAATCTGTGAAATATGGTATGGAATTTGAGTTACAAAACTTATTCAATTATTCTCCAATTCATTTTATGTATCTATTAGAAATGTAATTTGTTGTCATCTTCTATTTTACAGATTTTAGTACCTAGATTTTATTGTGTTATTCTCATCTCATATTTGATTTAAAATGGATCTTTTTATTGATTTCTTGCAAGTTTTGCACTTCATTTCTTGCTAAATTTTGAAATTGCATTTTAGGGCTAAACTAAAATTTAGGGCTTTACTGTTTTTCATCCAAAGTTTGATTCTTTATTTTTGTACCTTCGCTAATATCGCCCGCACTGGAAAAACTTCCTCGTCCACCCCTGCTTGAAGACATTGAGAATCATAACTGATATAGTGTATTAATGTGAATGATTTTCATTCTTAATAAACCTTGATTCATATCAAAGACTACTAACATAATAAAATCAATAGCCTAAAATTTCAGTAACAAGTTAAAGTAAAAAATCAAAAAAAAATTATGCTGTACACAAGTTCCTAAAGTCCTGAAAAACACCGCGAATCAACTAAAGTCCTTAAAAACGCCACGAATCAACTAAAGTCCTTAAAAACGCCGCGAATCAACTATTACTAATAAAATCTACTCCAGAATAGCAATTACTAAGATAACGAAATCAACAGCCTAAATTTCAGTAACAACGAAATTCAAATATACACAAGAAAGCAAATTTAAACTCTGAAAAAACTTGCCTGTTTGATGATCTTGTTCCGAAGATCATCGGATAGCACGGCAGTCTGAGGTAGATCGGACGGCTGGGGGAAGTGAGATTCAGAAAATTCCGGAGATCCCACCGGTGAGAAATCAGGTTCATGATCGAGGTCAAGATCGTGATCTGACGGTGGTGACGAAGAGGTGGGAATTAGGGCTTGTTCCATCTGCAGGAGAGAGAGGAGAGAGAGGGGAATGATCTCTCAAGGGAAATTTTCTGTGGAGGGTCAAATTTATAGAGCCTGAGCTCAATGGATACTCTTTCCGTAACGGAATCGAGAGAAGTCTAGTTTAGTCAATTGCAATTAGAGGATGAATGAGGTTTAGGAAAATGGGTCAAACAAGGACTAAATTGACCTTCTAACAACTCTTTAGAGTGCTTAAATTAAAATTTAAATAATTATAAAATATAATTTTTTAATGAGAATGATAGGTAAATAATAGAACCTTCCTACACTTATGGTACGCAGAATTTATATAGGGGTATGTGACGGTTTGTGGTTGAAAGATGATAAAAAAAAAAAATAATAATAATAAACAATACAGATGCTGCCACAACAGCATATGTAAAAATTATGTGAAGAAAACAAGTGTACACTTAAAATTATTCTAAATAATAATTGTCAATTTTACAAAATATATAATTAAAAAGTACATTTGTCAAGCTGGGATTTAAGGGTGTGTTTGAGCCACATTATTTTGGAAGAATGTATTCTGAAATAGTAGATTGATAGAGAATGTGTAGTTTAAAAAGAAGGAAAAGTTATTGATGTGATAAAAAATATTATTTTAATGAAAAATGTGTGGTTGAAAATGAGTAAAAGAATGAGAATGAAAATTTTAATGAGTACCAAAGAGTGGCTAATTTTAGTATGGCCAAACTGAACATTGCACTATATTTACTCTAGTATAATGACTCAAACAGTCAGTATGACAGCTCTTGTACTCTAACCTGCTAAACTACATCCCGCAAATTACCTCATTCACTATGCTCTAAGGGCGGGGTAGGTTCAACCTTTATAATGACTCAAACAGTCAGTATGACAGCTCTTGTACTCTAACCTGCTAAACTACATCCCGCAAATTACCTCATTCACTATGCTCTAAGGGCGGGGTAGGTTCAACCTTTATAATGACACAAACAGGCCGAAAAACAGGCCGAAAAACCATCAGCCCCCTCACTCCCTCAGTGCTAATAGAACTACTGGCCAGCCTTGAATTTCTTGTTCATTGCCAAATCAGGGGAGGGTTTAATAAACGACGAAATGCTACATCATTATCACAGTATCTTTCCTTTAAAGTTACCTTCAATTCCCACCCAAATATTATCCGTGCAATTCTTCGAACGTGAACTCAAGTGGGAGAGCCATGTTATGGGTGATCTTATTACCCGGTTCATAGATCTTTTCAATGATGGATGACTCAAAACCAATATTATGCCCAGTAGTCTTGAAAAATCTTGAGAATGGCAATTTGTTCGGGATTAACTGCTTAAGCAAAACTCTATTCTTCTACTAGCATTCCATTTCTTATAGTAAAAATCAAAACCCTTAACATTGACCCCCATACAGGACAGTTTGGTTTACCACACTACCCTGTCAGCACATGAACATCGAGAAATATTACAAACTTAACCAGATCACAACCTTAAATCTAAACAAGAAATCAGATGAACAACAAAATACCCCAAACTAGAATCAACCCTAAAAATCTGGGGCTAATGCAGTTACACCCTGATTGTTCTACTCTCACATCATCTACCACTGGACCACATAAAGAGCTCATGTCGTCAGTTCTTGTGTTGTAATAAACACTGTAGAATGCAACTCGTGTCCTCTCAGCCTTGGCCGTGAAGTTGAGATTAGCTGACTGAAATGTGGAGTTGGAATCCGGAGTGTAATGGATGTTTTGGGCTTGATCACCGGCAAAGGCCATGATGGCTAGTGGCCGCTTGCAGGAGTCACCGGCATGGCCTAATGAAAACGTCAATCTGTAAGGTTTATTAGGCTTGGTTTCAACCATTTGCGAGATAATTCCTTCCTTTCCGGAAAGCAGTTCAATGGCACGTTTGCTTCCCGGGACAGAGAAATGGTACGAGTCGATGTAGCGGACAGCTCTGTTTGACTCAACTATCCAACCGGGCAAAGAGGATGTCTCTTCATCTAGATTGGTGGGAAGTAAAACACCAAGTGAAGCATTTCTGAACATCCAAGGGCCTTCTTCGAAATCACCATTAACAACGGCATTATCTGAATATGTCAAAAACATAACAACCCTTTAGCAAGCTAAAAAATCATTAATGTACTCACAAGAAAACACAAAGGAGTTCATATTCTTAACTTTCTCATAATAGGTGCTTTAAATGAAGAAAATTATGGAAGATACCTATTCTACAGCTCATGCTCGTCTATCTTGATATCACACCTAAGTTTTTGGCTTAAGCAATTGGATAGGAGATTATTGCGTCTAGATCAATAATAAGAGGGAGCTGATCCTTGAGTAAAAGAATCATCTTTCCATGAGTGAAAAAAAGAACTTACAAACGATCAAATTGGCACTAATTTAAACAACTATATGCAAATGTGACAGTAATCAATCGTGTAGCTGGTGTACAAGGTAGAAATGTAATAGTGGGGATATCCACTGTTGAACAGTCTGATGCTTTTACAGGTATTCATTCCTCTTTCTTTATGTGGGCTCCTGTAATTTTGTTTCAATTGTTTGAGCACATTTGACTAAGCTTGAGAAAAAAGCAAAAGTTCTGTTTAAGTAACTTTTTATAACAGTTTATTTAGATGTGTTAGTGTTTTCAAACTTTAAGAGCTTACTGTCAAAATCTTTTATTTTAAAAGTTACTTGTTTCCTCAGAAGTAAATAACGGAATTTTTTTAAGCTAAGCCAAACGTGCTCTTAGCACACAAGCATCCAATGCTTCCAAGATCCATACAGTGTTGTCAATAACAAAGAACTATTGAAGGATAAATGGTAAAAAGTAAAGAACTGCACCGAATTTTGGAGTTTGAAAAACATACAGAATTCTACTAACCTTTAGCTTTATCGGGAACCAAAAGCTTCTTTATAGCGATATTGTCAATAATGGGTCCACAAGTGGGATCATCCTCCATACCCGTGTTCTTGAACACCACCCGCACGTTATCGTCCTCTGCCTGAAAGGCCCACGCGTAAGAATCCCAGCCCTGAACGCTGTACAGAGTCTGCAAATCAATGTTCTGCGACGCCGGTGGGACCGAAACGTTGAGCGACTCCAATTGGGCGCAAGTTCGAGCCGCGCTGAATGTGATTGAATAAAGTGAGCCCTTGTCGACGGCGATTTCTTGGCTAATTTCGGCATCGTTACCGAGCCGCACAGCGTGTGCACCCTGCGGTACGATGAGGATCATTCCGCCCTGTTTTTGGCCTGATTCGACTATTTCGACTGTGCCGTTGGATTTCCAGCTGGGGATTGTTGCCACGCCCTCGGAAACTCCGACTTCTGAGGAGAATCCTCCTGGTGGAGGGGCCTCGAAATCGCCATTGGGAAGTAAGCCTGCAAAAATTTATCGGCCGTTGTGGTGAATACGAGCGAAATCAGTGGGTGAAAAATGGTTTGGTGAGACAATTCATAAATCGTAACTGTTTATGTAAAAATAACATTATTCAATACTATGGTTTAATGTAGATGGTAAAAATGGGCCATGAATTTTCACACGGTGATAAACTTAAAAGTAAAATAAATTAATGGTTATTTACTTATAAATAATCTTTTTAAGCTTAGCGACCTTTTGATCTACATTATTATCTCATTAAAATTAAAAATATGACTGTTATCCATCACATCAACATTTAAATTTAAGTATTCTATCTCTTGTGTGGACTCCAATAACGACTATATTTTTCATTCTCGTTCTATAATAATTTGACTCAAACAGGGCTTAACCATTTTATCATTGATGTAGAACCAACACGATTAAAGTTTACGCGGACACTGCAAGACTGTTCTCTAGGCTTTATTTCGAACTATAACTCGACTTCATTTTTCTCTCAAAATATACTGCCGACATGAACTGGTCTATGCATGTTGCGCCTTTATAATCGAGCATGGCACGACTAGATTATAGAGGAGGGGAATGCACATTATAAAGTATGCTCGTCAAGTATCATTTTAATCATATAAGATCCCACAATTTTTATTCACCTTTGATTACGCATCCAATAAGATTAGACTGTTAACAACTTTCGACGGATCATATATATATGTTACTTTTTGAAAAGTCGGGACATATCCTAGAGGGCCCATAAAATTTTGTTGAAGACCCACATGAAATTTTCTCACATGACATGATAGGGACGCATCAATACGACAAGAAGGAACCCATCCCATCGCAACTTTAGGCAAGTTCAAGAAGCCGCGTTAAGCTAAAAATTTGGGCCCGGTTACTATTCCCCGCGCCTATCGCCTCATTATTCAACCATTTTTTCTTGTCCATTACTTTCAGATCTAAAGAATCAAAACTTCGATCATGAGAAAGCAGTGGGCACCGAAAAGATAAAGATATCCAACCACTTATACAGGATAGTACACTGGCAAGGGGGACAGGCTTTTTATTGGCCAATAACAATTTAAGGGCAAAAAATCTTAGGACAAATAATTATATTTCTTAATAATATAATAATCTTAAAAATACAGCTTACCACGAAATATTCTAGGAATACATAACAACATTGATGTCAAGGTTCGACAAGGATAGTGGTAGGTAACGTAAGGAGATGTCTATTTTAATTGAAACAAAGAGTCTTGATCACTAAAATCTGGGAACGTAAATCTATAAGAAAGGGACAAATTTTTTTCCTAGGATAGACAAATGTGCACTCAACAATTTCCCTTGCACAATGTGCACGGGGGAATTGTTTACATGCTTTATATAGGGGATTTTTCCCCCTCCAATTGTTCGATAAAATCATGCCACGTGTTTTCTATAAAAAAAATCTGTGAAATATCCATGTACGTATAGCATTGCACTCCACTTAATTGAAATTGTGAAAACATAAAATTTAAAACACGGAATAGTAAACTATTTCATTTAGAATTTTGGGGTTTGAACATTTTATAAAATTACACTTTTGAGGTTTAGGACACAGATTGAGCAAGAACGATGCATTGAAGAGGGACAATACATTGGTTAGTTCTTTAATTTACAGTCAGTACTAACTATGAATCATTGTACTAATCCTAAACATAACTCTTGTCTGTACGTGCAATAATATACTAAATTGAAGTTTTGGGACCGTTACAATATTGATGTACAAAATTATGTGTAAATTTGATATTTTAAAAAATGTGTGATTAAAAAATAAAGAAAAATTATGAATCAATATTCAAATTATTTTATTGAAAAGTGTGTAGTTAAAATTGATATTAAAGAAAATAATAATAAATTTAAAGAATAGATTTAATGGCTGGTGGGCCAAAAAAGTTGAACGCGTGAAAACTACAATCATTTCGGATTTTCTTTAATTAATTTAGGCTCCATTTAACAAATTTATAAAGAGTAATGGGTCCCAATGTACAAGTGATAGTTATGAACTTGATATTGAAATTAAATTTTGACTTTAATTGAATTTACAAATCAATTTATAAATTGGTTTTCATGTAGAGGCTTATTAAAGGGAAAGAGTTTGGAATAACTCTTGATTTTTTAATTTAGACCCCGTTTGGCTAATATTATTCTAACTCTTTTTTCAACTCTCTCATTTTCGATCATTCATTAACACGATAAAATATTTTGTATATAAATCAAAAAAATTTCCAATTTATTAACCTCACATCCTCTGGAAAATCACTGTTCAAAACATGTTTTTTCCGTTGTTTCTAAAGTTATTATACATTATAAGAAACTCTAAAACTTCAAATTCTAACTTACAAACTCCTTTTAAAATGCTTATTTACAGATTTATGACATTTTTAATTTGTTTTTTCCGCTTATCAAATATGCAGTGACTATAAGTTTCTCGAATCTCAAATACGGTGAATATCACAAAATCAGGAGCAAGAGTGTCCTAAAAAAGCTGTGTGAACTTAATTAAAAGTGAAAATCGAAAATAAGTATGTCGAGAACATACCGTCTTCAACCAATGAGGTCGCTGAGTGAGCGAGTAGAAGCAGAACAAATACAGGGGACCATTCGCATCTTTTTGAGCTTAATGCCATCTTCAATGCCGAAACCTCTATCTATGGCTGGGGTTGTGTGTGTGTGTGTGTGTGTGTGTGTGTGTGAAAGCAGAGATTGTTGAGATTAGCCGGAGAGAAAGAGTGAGTAGTAGAGGGAAAAGGAACAGCAAGCGTCCTTTTATACAAGATTCCCTCCTCCTACTATTTGTTGTTTTTTAGAATAAAGTTACTTTGACATTGATTTTTTACATATTGATTGTCATTAAAACAAAAAAAAAGTTGAACCGGCCCCCACCGCCTCGCCCCCTGAGCATCGTGGACGATGTAAATCGCAGAATGTGTCTCAGTAGACCAGAGTACAGAGCTGTGATACTGTTACCCACAAAGAGTTAAATTTCATATCTTGTCATTTTAACTTGATCATTGATTTGAACAAGTGTTATTTAAATATATGACTCTGTCACATCTTGATGACGTCCCGAGATGTCAACGAAGCGTCCACGTCTATTATCGACGAATTGTCTGATAAATGTTTTCATTAAAATTTTAACGCATTTGAACAAAAGTTGATAAAATGTGGGTTGAAAAATAAAATTTGTGAATTTTATAAAATGTATAGCCAAAATTGAAGTTTGATTACTTGATATTTTTTAATCAAACAAGGGTATAGTGATTATTCAATGGCCTTAACTCGTAAGTCAAATTATTTTCCTTTTAGCAATGAAGCTCGTACCCCGTGTTTCACGGACCAAGTTGACACCCATTATTTTGAAGTCATAGTATCTATAGTTTTTCAGGACTCGAATAGTTACCACTATTGCAATCTATATCGATTGAATTTTAATAATTTTTGAACAACTTGTAAGTTTGATTTTGGCCAAACGTTGGAATAAGATACTTCATAATTTAGAAGAAAAAACTTGTGTGTGTTCCCACTAAGCGGTACATACTACCTAGTTCATAATCCGCATTCCGTGTTTTCATTTCTAGGGAACATCGTTGGTCCACCGCCGCATTGATATTTTAGTTATTGATTAAAGTAACCTAACAAAATTTGGGGTCCACAGAGAAAAGAATACTCAAAAGGCATCGGGATGAGCCAAAAAAGAAAAAAGAATGCATATTTCTTGGGTAACGCAAATAATATGGCCGTAGATAACCTATGTGTTGTACATATAGAGCTTGTTTGGGAGAGATTTTTAGGGGAAATGTGTGGTTGAAAAAAAAGAAAAAATTATTGATGTGATGAAAAATATTATTTTATTGAAAAATGTGTGGTTGAAAATGAAAATTGATTTACTGTAGAAAAATCTAATCTCTCCCAAACAGGGCTATAGTATTGTTCAAATTTAAAAGAATAATGTTCATTATACAATGTTGAGTTACAACATTTCACAAGTGAGGTGGGGCTCACTATTATTTTAATCCCGGGGCCCACATCCCTTGTAAGAGATTGTAAATTGTAATCCAATATTGTAACTCGTGTTGTTGTATATGTAGCATTGTTCAAATTTAAATGAATTAATGGTTATAAAATAGAGAAAATTTTTGAGTTTATATATAATTATATAAAATATTTTATTTTATTAACGTATGATTAAGATGAACATGTAAAACAAAAGGAGTTTCCAAATAATTATTGTCAAAGACTTGTACGAAGTTATCCCTGGCCTAGGACTTATACGCCGCTGTTAATTGAGCCCTAACGCTAACTTATTGTTAAGAATCCAATCTTTTAAGGCCGCATTGATTGGGCTTTATCTCTACTATCCATCCTGCCCATATCTTAGGGATCCAACTTATGTGGAAAGGGTCTTTGATTTTTTACTAAGGAAATTACACCCAATCCTACCTTTAGATTTCCATTTCCATTAATCATATATCAAGTTTAACTTTTCTAAAATCATGTTTATTTTAATTTATTAGATATTAATTATATTATTTTCATCACAATTAAAATAACAATAATATAACCTAAAACTCATTTCTCTCCTCCACTGGATTATCTCCTCCCGCTGCCGCCTTCTTCTCCTCTCGGTTTCTCCTCCATCTCTCATCCACTGGGTTATCTCCTCCCGCCACCACCTTCTTCTCCTCTCGGTTTCTCCTCCATTGAGTTCTCTCCTCCCGCCGCCTTCTTCTCCTATCAGTTTCTTCTCCTCCCGTCGCCATCGTTCTTCCCCTCCCGCTGCCACCGTTTCCACCAATGAATGGGAATTGATTTCGTCTCCTCCGCAACGCTGCCACCACCGTTCACAAGTTCTCCGTCGTCTGTACATTTTCCTGCGGATCTGCATCATTCTCTGTCCCTATCCCTCTCTCCCTCCGCGACGCTGCTGCCACCATTCACGGGTTCTCTATCGTCTCCTTGCTTTTCGCCGCCGCTTTGGAGAACTCTATGTTCGATCCAACCATCGGCGCAGATCTGGAGCGCAGATCTATTGTTTCCTCTTTTATTTTTTTAGTGTTTGAGTTGATTTATCCGATGGTTATGGTGTTTGTATGTTAATTTGTGTTGCAGATCTGGGGTGGTTTCGGGTGGTAGTTGTGTGTTATGGGTGTGATGTGTGTTCTGTGTTTTGGCGGTGGTTCTACGTTTTGGTAGCCATCCGACGGTGGTGGTAGTGTTTTTGTGTGGTGGTAGTGGTGTTTTTTGTGTGGGGTGTTGGTTGTTGCGACGGTGGCGTTGGAACTGGTTGTCGTGAGATGGTGGCGGTTTTGTGCCGGTGAGGATATTGTTGGTGGTCTGTGATCAGGTATTTGGTTATCTGTGATTAAGTATTTAACTGTGACCTAAAATTTTGACTATGTGACCAAAAAATTATTAATTGTGACCTAAAAATTATTAATTATGACCAATAAATTGATAAATTGTGATCTAAATAAGTGTTGTGACTTATAAATTTTGGGATCTGTGACCGATGAACAAATTGTGACTTAAATTTCTAAGTTGTGACCAATAAAGGAATTGTGACCTATGAAAATTTTGAATTATGACCTAAAAAATTTGAATTGTGACCTAATTGTATAGGGGCTTGTCTGCTGCTGATTAAAATGTCCAAAAGAATGGCTTTTCTGACCGTTGAAGAAGGCAACGGTCAAAAAATCAGCATTTCTGACAGATTGTTGTGTCTAACGGTCAGAAATTAACGGCTCAAAAAGCAATTCTTTGGAAGGAAAATCAGCAGCAGACAAGTTCTAGATCTGTGACCTCAACATATATCGCTGGAATCGGATCAGTCATCGAAAAAGTCGTCGGAACGGTCTCCGGAGAAGAGTGATGACCGGAACGGTCTCGCGGAATATGCCCGGAGTTGAAGGGGTGGTGGAGGTGGGGGTGGGTTAACTATTTTATAGTAGAATTAAATATGAATAATAAATTAATTTAATAATTATTATTTCATAATTAAAAATTTAAAAAAACCTGATTTTTGAAATTTGAAACATGTTTTGATATTTTTGAAATGTGTAAAAGTAAACACCTTATTTATGTATTCTTCCCTTTTTTACTTGTGCTAATTACATAAAACCATACTTTAAGTTTTTAAACTTCTAAAATCAGATTTGAAGTTAAATATTTTCAAAATCAGATATTTTATATTTAAATATTAAATATTAAATATATTTTTTTTATCCAAAATCCTAATCATATCATTTTCATCATTCATCCATTCTCTCTCCTCTCTTACTGTAACCGCCGCTGCGCCTCATCCTCTCTCCCCCTTCCACTTCGGCAAACATCCGCCACCACATTGCCGGATACCGTCTCCATCACATCTTCCTTCTCTCTCTTTCGCCATCACACCGCCGGAGACCGTCGCCATCACATCTCCCTAATTCGCAGCAGCGTCGCGACACTGCTGTTGGCGACACAGCAGCATCGCAATGCTGCTGCCCTAATTCGCAACAGCGTCGAGACGCTACCCTAGTTTTTGTCACCGTCAATTTTTGACTTCGTTCGGTTGCGACTCTCTCCTCCTCCGGATAGCATCGTTTGAGTGTGAATTTCATTTTCCCCATGTGAATTTGTGATTTTAATGGTGTTTGGATGGTGGTGCGGTAGTTGGTGGTGGTTTGTAAATGGTGGCGGTTTGACGGTGAGGTGGTGCCTGCTTGTAGGCAGCTGAGGCGGTGTTTTTGTTTTTTTGTTTTTAATGGTGGTGGTACGATGCGTGCGATGGTTCGGTGGTTGTGGTTGTGGTTGTGGTTTGTGACCTGACCTGTGACTTAATTTGTGACTTGTGACCTAGCCTGTGACTTAATTTGTGATTTGTGACCTGCCCTGTGACTCTTGACTTGTGACTTGAGCTGCGACTTGTGATATGGGTTGTGACTCTTGACTTGTGACTTATGACCTGAGCTGTGACTTGTGAAATAGGATGTGACTTGTGATTTGTGACCTGAGTTGTGACCGTAAAAAAAAACATGTCAACCGTACAAAAAAATATAGAGGAGTTGTCGCAGAAATATTCGCAGTTGGAACAACTGCAGGATCGGAGCAGTCGCAGGGAAAAATCGACGCCGAAATGGTCGCCGGATTGGAGTTGTCGCCGGAACGGTCGTCGGAAAGATTGCTAGAGTAGGACGGTGATCGGAACGGTCGCTGGAGCGGTATGGGTGGTGAAGGTGGGATGAGTTTATTATATTATATTAGAATTAAATATTTAATAATAAATTAATTTATTTCATAAATAAAAATTTAAAATTTTTTAATAAAAATCTAATTTTGGAAATTTCAAACTTGTTTTCTTATTTTTGAAATAGGCTAAACTTATTCTCTTGAATAAGTAATCTTCCCACTTTACATTGTGGAAATTGCGTCATCCACCTTACTTCTAGTTAATATTTATTATTTAAAACACAATGATTTACATTTGTATGTTGTATTCTTTTGGAACTCATTTCTCCATTTCAACGATAGATTGCAGGTTGCACAGCTGAACACGAGGTTGTTGCATTATTTGTTCTTGTGCTGTCATGTAGTTTAATTTTCTCTTTCGTGTGGATGAGGGCTTGGCTTGAAGACGAGGAAGAAAAGGTGTTTAGATCGAGCCCCAGCTTTTCATTCCAAGACTAGCTACAAAACCATTTTGATGGTGAACTAAAATTAAATCTTGATGTCCATTTGATGTACAAATCCATATATTTGAACAACAAAATAATTCAAGAAACTAAGATTTTCTAACAAATTGATGTTCATACATATTTTTGAATTGATTTTCTTTTTTGAGAAGAGGTACTAGACTCGAGGCATGAAGGATGGAGTATTCAAAACATTTCGATTACAAAAAGTCATATGGGTTCCATTATTGGAAAGCAGTCATTTTTAACACATTTCTTAGACAAAAATAATATTTTTATTATTTTAAACATTACGTAGTAAATTATGACATAGTATTTTGTAACGATGCATGTACGAATTTTTCTGTTTTACTGTTTCCAAGTGTTTCTGTCAAATGTCAATAATGGGAGTTGGGGTTTTAAAATTCAAATAATGTTATTTGTACGTAATGAAGTTACATAATTATTTACATACAAATGATGTGTCAATAAGAGAGTGTGAAGTTTTTTTTTTTTTTAATTTGGTTGAAGAAATTTCGACTCAATTATATCTCACCATATCAAGTGTATATAAACCATTATGTAAATCATTATACACAATTGTTAAATCTTTTAGTTTTGCATTGATATTTGCATAGTTATTAAGGTCATGTTTGGGAGGGATTAAATTTTTTTACAGTAAATCAATTCTCATTTTCAACCACACATTTTTCAATAAAATAATATTTTCCATCACATCAATAATTTTTTCTTTTTTTTTTCAACCACACATTTCCCATCATATCACTATTCAAAATCAATTTTCCCCCCAAAAATCTCTCTCAAACAAGCTCTAAAGCGATCCAATCCCGAAAATTGACAAATTGGATTGTGATTCGGTCCAATTGCTATAACTGGGACATTTAGCAAGTGAATCGATCAAAAATCAGTTGTATCGCTCAATGCATGGTCGAACCAAATGAGTTTAGATGAAATTAGAACCGGTAGCAAGTGAACCGGTCAAAAATCAGTTGAATGCTCAATACATGGTCGAACCAAGCGAGTTTAGATAAAACCGGAACCGATTCGAGGGTGAACCGATTTATTAGAAAGTCGAGCACAATTTTTCCTCAATATGCAGAGAGAGAGAGAGAGAGATTCGAACCTAGGCATTTTGAAGTGAAATATCACATGCATAACTATTACGGAAACACTGAACTTGTATAATAATAGTGAACTAATACATATATATATTTTATATATAGAAAAATTGATAACTTTTGTTTTAAAAAATATTTTTTAATTAAAATTACATTCTAGCAATGATCTATCGGTTGAACCTCTAACGGAAGGGTGAGCGACTGCAAGTAGCATTATTCATTTTCAAAAGGTTAAAGACGTTTTGTGCTAAAAAAAAAAGGTTGAGTATGGATTTGTAACAAATTGGAAATATTGGTTATGGAAAGTATCAATTTTCCTAAAAGAAATCATTCCCTATTTGAGCCCTATTTTTCAGAATAAAATTCGTAGCGTGTGTGTGTGTGTTTTAATATTTGATTAAAAATGAATTTGAAAAAATAAATAAATGAGACTCAAACATAGGCTTAGTTTTTAATCAAAAAGAATGTGAAAATTGTTCATTTGGGTACTTGAGTGCTACAAAGCGAAATCTTAGGCACTGTAGAAATCAAAATAATAGGTTTGTAATAGATGGAAGGTTGAGTTTTATAGTATTTTTGAAATGGTTGAAAATGTTTTTTGCTAAAAAAATATTGATGATAGATCAATAATAAATCGAAAATGTTTGGGGTCAGAAAGTGTCAATTTCCCCAATTGAAATCAATCCCTATTTAAGCCCCATTTTTAAAAAAATAAATTTTATGAAAAGTGATTTTTTAAAAAGAAATATTCGATTAAAAATAAATTCGAGGAAAAATAAATTTTAAAGAAATCAAAATTTTAGTAGATATAAAAGTTAAAAAAGTGTTGGTAAAATTAATTGTTTATTTAAATTAAAATCTTGATTTTAATCCCTATCAAACAAGGATTGAAATCTGAACTTAGCCACTGTCAAACAATGGTTGAAATAGAGACTAAGGGCGTGTTCGGTAGAAATTAAAATCGGATTAAAATTGAAAAATTAGCCGTTATTGTTGACTTTTATTAGATGAGTGAGACTCAATAATGACTATATTTTTAATTTTAATTAGATTTTAAATTTAGCCAAACATGCTCTAAGTCAATGTTTGGTAGGAATTAAAATCTAAATTTTAATTTAAGTTAAAATTAACAATTAATTTTAATAACATATTTCACTAGTTTCACAATTTTTTAACCACATATTTCTTTAATTTTTATCAAATTTACTGAAAATGTGATTTTAATCCCCAAAAAACATGGGCTTAGTTTTTAATAAAAAAGATGGTGAAATTGTTCATTGCGTACTTGAGCGCTACAAAAGTGAAATTTTAGGCACTGCACCCGTTAAAATAATAGGTTCAGAAACCTAATTGACACATTATCAATAGATAGGGGACTTCAACAGTAATTCTCAACGGTGAAATTGTTAAACTGAATGCAATATATAGAAGGGGGGATTTGCTTAAAAGGACCAGTCAACAATAATCTTTGGTAAAATAGCCCATCTCAATACTTTTTGGTTAACTAGCCTTTAGTCTATTTCATTATGTGTTAAAAGTCTTAAACACCCTTCATTTGAAATATCTAAAATATCCAATTTAAAACAAAAATTTACTAAATCCCCCAAACATAAATCTTCACTTTCATTCTACTTTTCATACACAATTTAAAACCAACAGTAAAATGGCATACTGCCGTTTTAAACGACTGAATGCCGTTTTAACTAATTTTATGTTCGTATCAATTTATGTTTCCTCGTATCCACATAAAAATTAATAAAAACAAATTTTAACAATATTTTGAGTGAAATTGAGAGTCCCTGATCCAAAACGGCGTGCTGTATTTATAAACGGTTTGGTGACATTTTAACTGGCGTAGATAATTTTTCACTACATTTATAGTGAAATTGAGACCCTATAATCTAAAATGACATGCAGCCGTTTTAAATGATTATGTGTCGTTTCAACTAATTTCGTATCAATTTCACTTTATTCACTCGTATGCACATTAAAATGAAAGAGTTGAAGTTTTCCAAGTCTGGTCGACTTGTTTTGTAGTAAATCAAGGTCCCGCCATGTAAAACAACATGATGTCGTTAAAAAGTAAATAATTTAAATTTCAATTATGAGATAAGATACTCAATAAATTAGATTGTTTAACTTGTATAAATCTTACATGATGTTCTAATATTTGATCGACTCATTTTGAAGTGAAATCGAGACCCTATAATTTAAAATGACATGCTGCCATTTTAAACGATTAGGTGTCGTTTCAACTAATTTCGTATTCGCTTTATTTTATTTTCACTTGTATGCACATGAAAATGAACGAATAGAAGTGTTCATTATGTTTGGACCCGTTTATCGGCATAAAGTTCACCCGATAATAACCAACACCATTGTTCCGTGAGTAAGTTTTTTTAGACTCAACTACGAAATAAAGTAAATAAAACAAGTATGGTATAGAAAACATAGCATGTGCAATCGTTCAATATATATAACTTATTTATGATATTCTAAACATTGTTTTTACTAATTTCAAAGAAACATCAAGAATCCGTGACCCAAAACGGCATGTAGTCATTTTACACGTACGTATATCATTTTTGCTAATTTCATGTTCGTTTCACTCCATTCTCGCTCGTTTTTCATATGAAAGTGTAAGAATGAAAGTTTTAACTAGATTTAGACGTCACAGTCCACAAAAAGTTCAAACTATAGTGAGTCACATCATACGTCCGATTGGAGATTACACTACACTTGACAACTAAGGAAAATGTATATAAAACATAGCATGTGAATCGTTCAATATGTACAACTTGTCTATGATATTCCAAACATTATTTTTACTAGTTTCGAAGAAAAATCGAGAGCTCGTGACCCAAAATGACATGTAGTCATTTTAAACGTATGTATATCATTTTTGCTAATTTTGTGTTCATTTCACTTCATTCTCGCTCGTTTTCACGTGAGCTCGTTTTCACATGAACGTGTAAGAACAAAAGTTTTAACTAGTTTAGACGTCATAGTCCACACAAAGTTCAAACTATAGTGAGTCACATCATACGTCCGATTGTAAATTATACTACATATGACCACCAAGAAAAATGTAACAAGTATGGTATACAAAACATAACACATGCAATCGTTCAATTTGTACAACTTATCTATGATATTTGAAATATTGTTTTTTACTAGTTTCGAAGAAAAAATCGAGAACCCATGACCCAAAACGACATGTAGTTATTTTAAATGTATGTATATCATTTTTGCTAATTTCGTGTTCGTAGCAAGTGTGATAGTCAAAACATAGCACGTGTAGTTGTTCAATGTGTACAAGACATGTATGATATTTCAAACACCGTTTTACTAGTTTTGGAGTGAAATCGATACCTCCTGACCCAAAATGGCATTTGATCATTTTAAACGGGGGGTTGCCGTTTAGGGTTTAAGTTTTAGGGTTTACAAAACAGAAAACATAAAATTGTTCAACAAGCCTTTTTAAACTATGAAGTGTCATTTTAACAAATTTTGTATTAATTTCACTTTATGTTCCCTCGTATCCATATGAAAATTATTGAAAAACATGTTTTAACTATATCTGGAGTGAAATTTAGAGTTCATAACCGAAATGACATGCTGTCGTTATAAATGATTTGATAACATTTTAATTAATTTTGTATTTGTTTCACTTTATATTCTCTCGTACCCACGTAAAAATGAAAGTAAAATTTTTTTCACTACTTTTAGAGTAAAATCGATAAACAATATTAAACATTCAAGATCGATAAAAAAAGGTTCACCCGATAGTAATCAACAACATTGTTCAATGAGTAAACTATACTAGTCTTCACTATGAATGAAAGTAAGTATCCTAAATTCTATTATACTTCGATTATAGATAAGATACTCAAAAAATTAGTTTTTTTAACTTATATAAGTCTTTTAAGATGTTCAAAATATGATCGAATAGTTTTAAAGTGAAATCGAGACACTGTGACCCAAAATGACATGCTGACATTTTAAATGGCTAGTTGTCATTTCAACTAGTTTCGTGTTCATTTCACTTTATATTCACTTATATTTATATAAAAGTTAAACGAATTTAAGTTTTTGCCATATTTGAACAAGAAGTTAGATACAAAGTTCATCCGATAGTGACCAACACTATGAAAATGCACTACACTTGACAATAAAGAAAACATAAGTAGCAAGTATGGTATCCAAAACATAGCACGTGTAGTCGTTTAATGTGTACGAGTCATATATGATGTTTCAAACACAATTTTACTAGTTTCGGAATGAAATCGATACCCCGTAACCAAAAACAGCATCTGATCGTTTTAAATGTATAGATGACGTTTTTACTCATTTAATATTTGTTTCGGTTCACTAACGCCCGTATTCACATGAAAGTTTATGGATGAAAGTTTTAACTACATTTCGACGTTACGGTTGACACATTTGTTCAAACTATAGTAAATCACTCCATAATCCAATAGTAAACTACACTACGTTTGACAATAAAGAAAACGCAAGTAAATGTGTGGTATCCAATACACAGCAAGTGTAGTCGTTCAATGTGTACGAGTCATGTATGAAGTTTCAAACACAATTTTACTAGTTTCGAAGTGAAATCGATACCCCATGACCCCAAACGGCATCCAATTATTTTAAACGGAGGGTTGCCGTTTAGGGTTTAGGTTTTAGGGTATTGAGGTTAGATTTTAGGGCATAGGGCAAAAGAGAAAACATGTAATTATTCAACATGTCTTTTTAAACGACTAAGTACCGTTTTAACAAATTTTGTATTCGTTTCACTTTATATTCCATCGTATCCACATAAGATACTCTATAAATTAGTTAATGCAACATGTTGTGATCTTGTGACCCAAAACGACATGTTGTCGTTTTAAACGCATAGATGACGTTTCTACGAATTTAGTGTTCAGTTCAGGTGATTGCTGTTTTAGATACCTAAAATGTCGCATTGACGTTTTAATCATACGATTGCCATTTTTCTAATTCAGTGTTCAATTCACATCACTTTCGTTCATTCAGCCCCCCCAAGTCGAGACCTTGTGACCCAAAACAGCATGGTGTCGTTTTAAACGCATAGCTGACGTTTCTACGAATTTAGTGTTCGCCTAACTGATTCATTGTCATTTTGGATACTTAAAATGGCGCATGTATGTTTTAATCGTATGACTGCCGTTTTTACTCATTTAGTATTTGTTTCGGTTCATTCACGCCTGTAAGATACTCAATAAAGTAGTTAATTCAACATGTACAAGTATACTAAGATATTTCAAATTATGATCCACTAGTTTTTGGGTGAAATCGAGACATCGTGACCCAAAACGACATATAATCATTTTAAACGTATGGTTGACATTTCTACTCATTTAATGTCCGCTTCAATTCAACAACATCGTTCCATGAGTAAACTATACTATTCTTCATATGAATGAAGGTAAATATCCTAAATTTCATTATGTTTCAATTATAGATAAGATATTCAATGTTTATTTAATTTACATGTCTTTTAAGATATTCAAAAATATGATCGAACAATTTTAAAGTGAAATTGAGACTCTGTGACCCAAAATGACACGCTGACATTGTAAATGGCTAGTTGTCATTTCAACTAATTTTGTGTTCATTTCACTTTATATTCACTTATATTTATATAAATATTAATAAATTCAAGTTTTTATCATATATGAACGGCGAGTTAGATACAAAGTTCATCCGATGGTGACCAACAATATTGTTCTGTAAGTAACTTACACTCTACTTCACTACGAATAAAGGTCAGTAATACAAATTTCATTATATTCTTAACAAATTAGTTAAGTCAACATGTACAAATCTTCTAAGATGTTTCAAACTACGATCGGCTAGTTTTTGAATGAAATTGCACCCTGCAACCTAAAATGGAATCTGATTGTTTTAAATGTATGGTTGACGTTTTTACTCATTTAGTGTTCAGTTCTATTCATTCACGTTTGTTATGGATGGATGTTAATTGTTGAATTTAATCTTGAAATTGTGATTATTTTTTATAAATTTTGATATCTATTTTTATATGATTTTTGGTAACTATAACAGCATCACTGTTTGTGCAAACCAAAATGGCATATGGTCATTTTAAACACATGTCTAACGTTTTTACTCATTTAGTATTCGTTTCGATTCATTCACGTCTATAACCACATGAATGTTTAAGGATGAAAGTTTTATCTATATTTTGACGTTGTGGTCGACACATTTTTTCAAACTATAATGAGTCACTCCATAATCTGGTAGGAAACTACACTATACTTGGCAATAAAGAAAAACGTAAGTAGCAAGTGTGGTTTCGAAAACGTAGCACGTGTAGTCATTCAATGTGTACGAGTCATGTATGATTTTCAAAGCATCTTTTACTAATTTCGGAGTGAATCGATACCCCATGACCCAAAACGAAATCTAGTCATTTTAAACGTATGGCTGACGTTTCTACTCATTTAGTATTCGTTTCGGTTCATTAATGCCCGTAACCACATGAAAGTTTAGGAATGAGAGTTTTAACTCTATTTCGATGTTGCGATCGATACATTCAATGACGGAGCTAGGGGCAGGGGGGCGACCGCCCCCCAACATTGTCCGCTGGTCCACTATTCCTAGTTAATTTGTAATGTATTTTTCAGTTTCACCCCCCCTAAAAAAATTGAATCGCCCCCGCAAAATTTTGAATTTTTTTTCCACTAATAAATATTGACCCAATAACTTACCATTTAAAATTCAACCATACAAAAATCTTACACCTAAACAAAAGATCCAATAGTTACTTGAATAAATAAATGGCTCAAATCCAATTTAAAAGCTAAGTTCCCAATTCCCAGACCCAACTAATTAAAATTCAATTCCCAAGCCGACCTAATTAAAAATCCTTACGGAATGACTAATTTCAGATGTCCAAGTTATCTCTACCATTTGGACATATTATTTTTGTATCGATAAACTGATTGTGTTTTTGGTCAGTCAATCTAACTGACCTATTTTGGTACTCAAATTCATCGTTTTCAATCCTCTTAATTAAAAAAATGTTGGGGGCTCCGCCCCCCTCCACCCCCAGTATTTTCGCCCCCCAAAATTGAAATCCTAGCTACGTCCATTAATACATTTATTCAAACTATAGTGAGTTACTCTATGGTAGTAAACTGCATCGCACTTGACAATAAAGAAAAACTAAGTAGCAAGTACAGTATCCAAAAATATAGCACGTGTAGTCGTTCAATATGTACGAGTCATGTATGATGTTTCAAACACTGTTTTACTAGTTTCAGAGTGAAATAGATACCCCGTTTTAACAAAAAATGTATTCGTTTCACTTTATGTTCCCTCGTGTCCACATAAGATACTCAATAAATTAGTTAATTTAACACGTACAAATCTATTAAGATGTTTCAAACTATGATAAAATTAATTTTTGAGTGAAATCGAGACATGTGACTCAAAACGGCATCTGATCGTTTTAAACGCATGGTTGACGTTTCTACTCATTTAGTTTTGTTGAATAAGGGTATATGAGGTAGTTTATAAATTATAATTTAAACTATTTATTTTAAACATATTTTTTTGGTCAAAAGCTAAAATCCCAAATTATATTATTGAAGAGGCTATTTGACCCAATTACCGGTAATAGTTTTCCCCGGCAAAATCAGAGATCGAGGAACCGCCGTCGAAAAAGACCGCAGCGATGGGTTCCACAGCGGCCCTTAAAGAACTACAGAGAGACCTTGAGAGCAAGGCCAACGATCTGAGCAAACTCCAAAAAGGTATAGTTTCCCTCACTCCCCACCCCTTCGATAAACCCTAACACGCACTGTACACTCTTTTTGTGTGTGTGTTTTTTATATATATGTAGACAATTTGTGCAGATATAGCTAAGAACCACCAAGTCCGAAAAAAGTATACTATTCAGCTTGGAGAAAACGAGCTCGTTCTAAAGGTCCTACCTTGCCTGCTTTCTGTATGCGTGATTTGATTTTTTTGGTCTAACGTATTTATATTGGATATTTGGGGCTTGTGTTTGAAGGAATTGGATCTGTTGAACGAGGATGCAAACGTTTACAAGTTAATCGGACCAGTGCTAGTCAAACAGGACTTGGCGGAAGCTAATGCCAATGTTCGCAAGCGAATAGATTACATCTCGGCGGAATTGTATGTCCTTTTTTACTTAGCTAATTTGGTTGTTGTTTACTTGTGGCTTTTGTTTAATTTAATCTAATTCTTTGGTAGACTTGGCATTTCAGTATGCCTGACCTATTTACTCTGGTTGAGCTCATATCTGAAACACCTTATGTATTTCATGGAGCCTCAGCCAAGAAGCAAATTGATTTGTAAAAACTTGAAGACTTAGCCCAAATTCTTGGTAAAAATCAAAAAGAATAAAAATTTTAGTCCAGCTCGAAAATTAATTTTAGCATAACTAACTTTATTCCCAACCCAAGGCCAATGTTCAATTATTCAAATTTAATTTAAGACTCTACAACAATTACATATTTATTTTATTCATATTCATGATTCACAAATAACTTGTTACCAAATTAGGTATTTTATTTCGCACATACATATATAACTAAGTTTAAAGAGTTCACTTATAATCAAATTAGTTTATTATATAGCAAATAATTTTTATTGATTAAAGTCATGGAAGCATAGCTCGTGAGAGGAACTGACATAAAATCATTCAGACGTGAAACCATATTCTTCTGAAGTCTAATTTCGAAATCCTAACACCTCCACACATGGCACATAAACATGGAACTGTATGCCTAACGGTCTAATGATCTTCTCATCTATTATCATTAATATCTACAGTTGCAACTTCTCTTCAACATTTGAAGAATCATATTCAAATGCTTATCTTATCATGGGGCTGGTCTAGGCTATGTCTGAAGAGTTTCAGTGGCTCCTTCACTGTGCTCTTATTTCCCTTTTCCTTGCATTTTTCTCTGTATTTTTTTTCCCCTTGCTCTCCCTGTCAGTGCCAAATAATTCTCAGCAAAGCACATTACCAAAGAGTCTTTTGTCTTCACTTACCGTGAGATGGGGAGAGCTCTCTTTTGTGTCATTATTGGCAAAATCCATAAAAACTTTTTATGATATGGCTCTTGTTTTTCTCGAAGTAGCTGGAAGTTTATTTGATTGATATGTTCTTTTCAGTTTGAATTTCCCTTGATGAGGACACCTTGTTCTCTTTTTTTTTTTGTACCTTCTTTCTCCAATAAAAGTTTTCATTTTTTGTTTAAAAATGTTTTGTAATTTTATGTTATTGTTCATTGATGCGTTTACCCCACTGGTATAAACTCTTAAAAGTTGAACCATGTAAGTTGTGAATAGTTTGAATGATTTCTTGCAGATAATTAGATATCCATTGCTACCATGTGTATGAAATTGTTGAGTATTCTCCTCTTCAATGCCATTTGTTCTTTCAAACTTATTATTGTTATTGCTTCTACAATTCCCACTGGCCTTAAATGTCTAATCTTGTATCTTGTGCACCAGGAAGCGTTTGGATGCCACTCTTCAAGATTTTGAAGAAAAGCAAAACAGCAAGAAAGAAGCGGTTGGTATCTGTCCCCTTTTATCATATGTTTCTTCCTTAATTCTCATATTTGAGTTTTTTTTTTTTAAACATTTACTGCATATTTGGCTATGTTATTTGTAGTAAGTCAAATTAACTTGTTTACAAGTAACGCATTGTTTACTATCTTACAATGGTGACTATGAAGATGATGCTTTGTTGTTATGATGAGATTGTAATGATGCTAATGCAATCATCTAAAAGTTGAAATACTGAATCATTTTAGTTACCAGCGGATTTACTTCTCGAAATGAACATCAATATGGAAACAGCTTTACACGTGAGAAGATTTTGCTAGGGTAGAGAAGACGAGGGAAGAAGAAAATACAGTAAAATGACTTGAATATGACTTTCTACTTTCTATTGATCTAATCAATATATCATGTTTCGGTGTCTGGTGGTTCTATGGTATGAGTAGAAGAGAATACCGTTAGATACGGAGTGTAGTTGGAGTGGGGAGGGAGAGAGGAAATGGATAGATTACTATTATTGTAATCTTCCAGGAGGGTAATATATACATAGCTCAATGGCATAGGAAGTTATAAAATGCCCGCATTTTGTACTTATCAGAAGAAATTAGTGATGCACATTATGCCCATGTTGGGGGGTTCACATCAATTTGTTATGTGACTAATGACACTTTAATTATTAAATACGTAATCATATCACTTGAATTTTTTTTTCGTTGACTCATTTACTGCATTTTGCTTTTATCACTTTTCTATTTTTTTTTCATTTTTGTTGGTTCTTTGTACAGTCACATTTTTGTTTGTAACTTTTACATCAGATTGCAATAATAGAAAAGGTTAAAAGATATCATTCTCCCATTTCCCGCAATCAGAAAGTTAGCTTAAACTAGTTTAGCATTCTTCTCATGTGGTTGTTTCTTACTTATTTTGCTATAGATTCGAAACCTGTTAGTTTCGTGTAATATTTAATAGCCATGTTTCCTTTTATATTTTTGCCTATGTAGATTTTTAAGGTACAACAAAGAATTCAGTCTCTCCAAGCTGGAAAAGGCAAGGCATGATATGGCCGTATCAACATGCTTTTATTCTGCAGTTCTAATGTCAACATGTTGAAGCACAAATATGAATCATACGATCTCTCTTTTTTGAGTGGCACAATATAACAATCGCCAATGGTATCATATTGTAGGTTATTAAATTGAAATTTGTATTTTTTTTTTCATGCCTTTTTGATTATATAAATATCGTTCTCTGAACATCAATTGAATGTCATATGCATCTTGAGATCTCACTGGGCACTTGCTTTGTTTGGTTGATGGGATTAGATAGCATTTGACTGTATTTAAGAAGAAAAATAAGTTAAAATCTTATTTGTTGTACCGGCAATTGGAGTCAATACTGCATATGGAACCTGACCTTAGCAATTAGCCTTCTCCTACATCCAATTTTCATCTGTTTTCAATATGGAGATGGAATTCTAAGTTGCAGAATGATTCAGCTTGTGTTTTGACACCCATTTTGAGGAAAAAAAATTTTTGGAATAGTGATTGATGGAAGAATGTGTGGTTGGAAAGTAATGAAATTTTTTTAAATTTGTGTGTAATATTATTTTATTGGAGAATGTGTGGTTGAAATGATGAAAGAGAAAAAAATGAGAATAAGAACGAGTGTCAAAAAGGCTCATTGTTGTGAGATCCAGAAAAATATAAATTAACAAACTTTTAATTGATAACATTTCTTTTCATTTTAACTCTTTCAAAATATGAATTATGCATATACTATATTTGGAAAATTTTTTTTTTTTTCATTTGTATGAAGTGATTATTTAAAGTTACGACGGCTTGAAATGCCTCTTTTAAAGAAATCGTTAATAAAACACAGCTATCATTTGCATCATCATAATCATTGATAGGTATATTGATTATCCCTTGAATAATATATTCATTAGTAGGAGATTCCATTACCACGTCATTTTTTGTTAGGATAGTTTAAAAGATACTCGATATCCATCACATTTTTATAGCGTAGATTTGAAATAGTTTCATGCAATCCATTGATTCCTTTATCTTCATTAACTTTTGGTTCAACATTAATATCTACATCAGACCAAATCTAGTAGTGTCGAAAACAATTTGCAATAGTTGTTATCTTCTCACCAATGTTTCAAGCCGCATTAATAAAATTAATAGCGTTCAATACGTTTGTTTTTTCAAAATTTGTTGCTCATAGCCGTCCAAAATGTTAGAATAAAAAAGTTTATAACAATTTTTTAGCGCTCTAATAATTTTAGCATCACATGGTTGAATCCTTGATGTTATGCTAGGATGCAAGAAAAATGGTTCAACAGTTTTGAAGCCTTCAATCACAATTCAATGTGCCAGGCAATTATCCATATAAGCAGAACCTTTCTACCGTTCATCATCTTGTCAAACCAACAAACAAATTCTTGAAAAAGTAAATCTGTCATCCATGCTTTCCTATTTGCTTGGTAATGACAATTGATATTTTTAAAATATCTAAGATTTGTAAATTTATCATAATCCAAAGAGGTACTTCGTCTGAACCGTCATCATTACAACAAACAACAATTAATACTATATAAATTAAAGTAATAATCCCTCTATATTAAATTTTTTTGGTACCAACATTATTATTTTATAGAGGTTTTATTGCAGCTTAGAGTTTGACGTTACAAATGAGCAGCGAAGAATGTAAAATTTGGATGCTAATGATTCAGACAGAATGCTAATTATTTTGCTCGACTTGCGATTGTTCATTTTGTTTCCAAGTAATTTGCAACAGCATCCATAATATCGACCAGTGGTTTGATAGTTGCAAATGAAGCATTGGCAACAAAATCTTCCTCTACCTCGTACTCAATTGTGGCTTTGGTAATGCATGAATTTTCTTCGTTTTCTATAACTTCTAATCGACCACGATAAAACTTAAATCCCATATCAAGATATCCACCTTCAACCACATCAATTTCCTTCACTCGTCTCTCATCATCGACTATGGTAAATTTCTCTTTACGAGATGACAATCCTGCACCTAGTTATTCAAGTAATAAGTTAGTATTAAGTGCCTGTTTGTTTTTCATTTTTTAACCCCATAATGCATCATATGATCGTTGCCGTCCTGAGAATGGATCGCACTGTGAGATGCTAAGTCAAAAAGACGGCTGGTCCAAAAACTTGTTAAATTGGGGATTAAAATGAGAAACAAACAGGTGCTAAATCTTTCAGTATAGTTGCATAAATACTAAGAAACTTAGATAATCTCGTTTGTCTGATTGTTACAACTTGCTACTCGATCATTGAATAAGAAAGTAGCAAATGTAATCTGTCTGAAATGTATTGATATATTTAATTGATAATTAATTACCTGAAGAAAAAATTATCTCAATAATTGTCCCGGCTCCTCCATCACCTTCTACGACTTCAATTTTTTGAAACCATTGTGGAAGCGTTTCTTGAGCAATTTTGCCGAGTTCAAGCGTACCGTAGACCTTCCATGCCTCGCTTGCTGGCACGTTAACTTCTCTCTGATCGGAAGCTGTTCCAAACATACTGTTGACTCGTAAAAAAGCGGATCAATCAATTTGGAAGTCTTAAGGTAAAAACTCAATTGTTACCTTTTCAATAATAATAAAAAACAAAAAGTTGAAATCAACAAATGATATTTATCAGCCATACTTGAATGTAAAGCTTTAGACGACTTAATTACGCCGGTTCTGATGGCTAGCTGGGGGTGGAGATGCTAAGCGCGCAACCCCTCTGACGGCTGTGGAGATGCTGAGAACAGAGCCTAAGCCTAAGGTAGGGTGTTTTTTTAAATTTATTTATAATGGTAGTTGGCTGCTGTATGAAGTCAAACATTTGAAAGGAAAAATAGTGAGCCTGCCGTAGTTGAACCAATTCTTCTTCTATGGTTGCAAAGTCCAGGATGGGCCTTGATTTTCCACAAACATGCATCAAGGCCAGCCAGCACCAAGAAAAGTCCAATTGAACTACCTACCTTTGACCTCTTTAAATTAATCTCAATAATTTATAATATATGACATTAATCTAAATTCATGAAACGGGAATATAGGCCGGATCGTTACGTATATAGAGTACCATATTTCTTCTCCATTGTTGTGATATTGAACTCTAAACCTCATATTACCCAACAAGCTATAACATGTGTGTGATTTGAAAGATCAAGAAGAGAAATACACGAGTGAATGACACTATAATTTACACTTTTATTAGATGAAGTAGGGTCATCATCCATACCTTCAACTTTCTCTTCATGACGGTCTTGCGACGATGCAATTGTTATGACATCTTCATCCAATACGAAACTAAATTACACGATAAAGATTTTTTAACTAACTAAAAGTGGCATTGTCAAATAACGATAGTAATTTTTTTATGTAGATGTTCTACAAATTAATAACTTTCGCTAATCAATAAATTACTGTACAATGTTCGTATTAATTTAGATAGGTCAACCTGTATTTTAACAAATTAGCCTTTGTTTGACAAAATTTACATTTTATAAATGGTCAAACTTCATTTTCATATATTCATATATACTTATTGATCACCACTCATATTTATCTATTTATAAATTAAACCATTTATAATTTTTTCCAAACTGGGGCTTAAACGTATGAAAAATTAGAGTTGAGCTCCAATCTTTAAGTAGTGTGGAAACGGCTCATCAATTTTTAAAAGTGAGATTTTGACTCTTTAATCCACATTTCCACCACCGCGCTTACGACCTCAGGATAATAATTTACTTAGAAGAATTAACCAAAATCGAATAGCAGTTGCAGTGGAATGGGAGTCCTCAAAAACTCTGAACCCTAAAAAATACATACCAATGCAAATATTGCATTTGCGGACAGAGCAAGATTGAGAATAAATACATCGCAATATTGGTCCCATTCGTTCCATTAGATCTCCTAAAATGAATATCGCAATATTTGAAGAAATGACCCAATTTATATTGGTAATTTTCAGATTCAACTCATTCTCCAATCTTGAAGGGTTAGATGGTGAAATTTATTGCTAGCGAGTTCATTACTAATTAACGATTTTTTTCATTTCAGTACATGCGCTACATAACTAGTCACAAGTTCTTCAAAATATACCAAGAACCTACGTAAACGATCGAGATGTATGGCCTGAAAACAAGTCAAAAGTAGCGATGACCACGAATTAGATTTATTAAACTCATTTTGTGCAATCATTCTTATTTATATCTTGATATTACGATCTCATTAGCCATTTGCAATTTTTTCTGTAATTTTATATTTTTTAGGGTAGAATCATCTTTTCATAGAGCTGTTAATTTGTCAAGTAGGATTTTATATTTAAGGCGGTGATTTGGCTATTTAAAAAGACAAAATTTTGACTAGAATAGAAGAAAATTGGAAAAATCTTCGGATCTGGCCTCAATGCTCCACCGAATGTTGACACTAGCACGATGGGAACCGGCACATTCGCACACATTCACACATATATATTATCAAGAACCCTAGAAAGCCAAATTTCCAAAATTAAATTCATTCTTTACATCACTTTCTCTTGGCCTCCCTCTCTTTCACTGTACACTGTCTTGGAATTTACAGCCTCCAAAAATCAAACACACAAGTTAACAATAAAACCCCACTCACTGTATATATGCATCACTATCTGTAATTCTAAAGTCTCATGGGTAACCGCAAGAACTTCAATATTTTCATCTCTCTCGTTCTTCTTCTCGCACTGATGATGTCTTTCACATATCCTTCGGAATTGCATGAAACCCAACCCACCGCAGCTCCATCGATGGCGCCGCCAGCAAAGTACCAGAAGTTCGATGTCAAGAACTCGACGCCATTCTTCTTGAATAAACAAGGGCGTCAGAACAAGAAAGTGGAGGGTTTGAACAGGAAGGAAATTAAGAAAAAGAACGCAAAGCCTTTCTTGGTTATGCTTCCAAAGGGTTTTGTCCCTCCTTCAGGCTCATCACCATGCCATAATCTGTACCCCAATTCAGTCACTTTCTTTTGTGCTCTTTCTACTGAAAGACGACCTTGAAGAACAGTCCACAAGATGAAGAAATCAAAGGAAAATGCTTCAAAAGAAATGCAGATGATTATTAATCATCGTTTTTTTTACAGCATACGGATATATATGGTATCCCCCGGGAGAAAGGTCAAGTAGGCAGAAATGACACATAGATGAGGAATTATGAGTTTCAATAATACGTATGCACGCATCAAGATGTATAACTACAAATCTTGAATATACTGTATGCAGTTTTATCTGCGTTTCATTTATTGTAGTTTACAATTGTTGCGAGGGTTTTCAATTTGCATACTGGTTATGTTAATCCTGTAATGTATGAATAATAATAAGTTAAAAAGTTAATAAATTTTTTATTTTTCTTGTTAATCTGCTTGTTCTATTAATTTCGCCCGAATTCGTACCGGAACACGCTCTATATGAAATTTCTGTTCTCAGATTTGGTGATTGCATAATTTGATTATTACCCTTTCTGCGTATTATGATTTAATCAAGATTTTAAGGTTATGGAGGGGAAAAATGTATTCATTAATTCTTCACATAGAATGGGATATTCTGAAATGTCTGTTCTGTTGACTTTTGACATCTGAGGATATTTACTGTTTATTTATTGACTTAAGGTCAAATACATAATTAATTAAATTAAAGCCGGGAATTGAGTACAAAGCATATGGAATTTCCATAGTTTGAGAGAATTGTTCCATGTGTACTCCACAGTTTCTTAGCGTTTACTCCATGCATGCATGAAATGAGTAAATATTTCTGCTCTTCACGATGTTCTTACACAAATCTATGCATGGGATTAATAATTTTTTAAAAGCAAAAACAAAGGCAAATTGATGAAGTTATGCCGTACACCTTAATATGCTAAAATTACTTATGTAAAGCTGTACAACTCACTAATGCAGCTGTGTGTGTTTAACAATATCCCTATTCATGGTATATATATATATATATAGAGGGTTGTACGAATAAAGAAATAAAGTAGTGTCATGTCAAGCATCAAGCTAGTATAGAGCTCAACCTTGTATGGGTCGAGTTGGACTAGCATTGAGCACTTTCCCGGATGGGATGGTTTAACCAACTTTGATAACATTATGTCCATGCAGGGGCGGACCCGGCCCACCCGCGACCGCCCGTCTTTGAGTCCGCCGGAAAGCGACGGCTGCGATCGGCGATCGTAATTTTTTATTTTTTTCTTTGTGAAACTTCATTTGTTGCTTCTTCTTGAGCCTTTTTTGTGAAAACAATAAGGCCCAATGGCCAATTTGCAACCCATTACTACACACAAAACCAAATCCAAATCAAAATCTAAATCCCCAAATAACCAAATTCCCAATTCATTGAAAGTTGAAACCCAAACCGTAGAGGGGCTGAGGAGGGAGAGAAGATCGGCGATTCGGCGAAGCTTACCTGTCTATGGCTGCACCAGGCTCCAGTTCTAGCACCAGCAGCTTCGAGTTCAGGTTCCAGCCTCCAAGCTTCGAGTTCCAGTTCCAACAGCTTCGCAGGCAGCCTTCGCCACTGTGAGTGCTCTGCTCTCCTCTGTCTCTCGTTTCTTGCTTTGCTTTTTGTCGAGTTCAGGCTTCAGCCTCCAAGTGACTGTCTTGTTTGCCTTGCTTTTGTTTTTGTGATTTGTTTTTGTGTAGTTTATAATAAGAATGTGTAGTTTATAAATTGTTTTTATATAATATTTTATAAATTGTTTTTGTTCCTTTAGTTAATTTTTTTGATTTTGAATGTTGTGAATTTGAGAATCTAAGAATATTGGGGATTTTGAAACTTGGGAATTTAGGTTTTTAAGAAATTAGAGATAAGTGAAAAAAATTAATGAAGAAGATGTTTGACTCAATTAAACTATGTGTAGACTATTTTTTAATCAATTTTAATTGAAAAATAAATTGGAACATTTTACAAATTATGGAGCGATTTTTTCAACCGAAACGAAAGTCCATACCTGATTCTTCTTTGTCTAGTTGTGCATCTAGTCCCCTTTTTTTCAAAGAGATTTTTGAAAAAATTGAGAATGAAGTAATATTACAATGTTTTCAAAGCATGAGATCTCGTAGAATACAGTTGTCTAATATCACAGTTACAGAGTATGTTGTATTGCTTATTTCTTTACCACTTTTGATTGTATTGAACTACGTTTTCATATATATATATATATTTACGTTTTAGTGCGTTTACATATATATTGAATAATTTTAATATTATATAATCAAATATTAATAAACGACATTGTTCTTACGATAGCTGATGGTCGACGTTGACTGGTCAACGTTGACTAGTCAACGTCCGCCCAGGCTGAGCTTAGATCCTGGGTCCGCCACCGTGTCCATGTATTCTTCCCATTTTCCTATGCCTTCATTGCAACCACTAGATTTCTCGCATCACGGCAGAGTCATGGGGAATAAAAATTATTTTATACTGAGTTGATGCACCGAAAAAAATATTTTTTTACCTTTGAAATTTTATTGGGCATGGCCTTCGCCCTCTTTTAGGTCTCTTCGTTTAACCCCAACCTTGTTTTTACCTCTCTCGAGACACCTTTTGCACTTTTGTTAAGGATATTATTGATCTTTCACCTAGTGCCAGCTCAATGTCTCAGGACCACAATGCTGTTACATAACCCATCCTCCGCGTTAGATGCACTCTGCTGCAAATATTCTCTTTGTAACAATATTTCATTCCATAGAATAAGGCAACCAATTGTAATAGCTATATCATGAATGAAAATACAACCACGTATTTCTCCAACACGGTATCAGAGAGCCACTAAAGATTAACCTCTAGTGGCGTCGTCTCCTTCCTCCCCATCTTCTCCTACAAATTCCTTCGCCCATTCAAATCCTTTTACTTCAAATCCCATTCCCAACCCTCCTCAACCAAGTGTTATCACACTATTTCTGTCAAACTCACCTCAGATAATTAGCTTCTGTGGAAAATCCAATTGGTTCCTTGCCTCTGTGACCAACGACTTTATCAGTTTGTCGATGGCTCTTTTTCCTCTCCTAAAGCTCTACTAGACGACTCCACTCCTAATCCTGCATTTGAATCTTGGTTGCAGCAGGATCAACTGGTTAAGTCAGTCATAATTTCATCTCTTTCCGAGCCGCTTATGGCACATGTTGTTGGTTGTGCAGCATGTGCTTCAGCTCGTGCCGTGTGGCTCTCACTTGAGTCTACCTATGCTTCGACATCTCAAGCTCGTCTTCTCCAAACTCAGTTTCAGCTGGCCTCACTCAAGAAAGGTGCAGACTCAATATTCGAGTATTATCGCAAAGCTAAGACATTGGCTGATACAATGTCTGCTGCGGGACGACCTCTGCCTCCATCAAAGTTTGTTCCTTATCTTATGACTGGTCTAGGACCTGATTACGATCCTCTTGTTTCATCAGTCACAATCGGGCTTGAACCAATCACTCCCGATGAATTGTTGGGTCATCTCCTTGCTCATGAAGCGACTCCAGCACCATTCTCATACAAGTCTTCTCTCGAACGAGGTTTCAGCCAACTATACTGCCAAACAGCAATTTGCACAACGAGGTGGTCTAGGTCCAAACCGTGGAGGACGTAATCAATACAGAGGATGTGGTGGTTGCGGTAATCGTGGTGGTCGTGGTCCATCGACAAATGGCAATGAAAATGGTTCATATTCTTCATCCACTAATCGTATTGTCTGCCAGATTTGCAATCAGCAAAGGCATAGTGCTCTCACTTGCCTCTATAGGTTCAATCAAGCTTATACAATCCCTACTCCTGTTGCTGCACATTATTCCTCTACAAATTATGTCCCGGATTCAGCTTGGTATCCGAATACTGCTGCAACAAATCACGTAACCAATGATCTGTCCAACTTGAATCTCTAAGTGGCTAATTATCATGGTGAGGAAAATCTGCGTATTGGGGATAGTAGTGTTGTCCCTATTTTCCATTTTGGTTCAGCCTCTCTCTCTCTTCTCCAACTACCACTTTTCTTCTTAATAATATCTTATGCGTTCTTTCATTCCAAAAGAATCTCATTTCGGTTCGACAATTTTGCACTGATAATAATGTATTTTTTGAATTCTTTTCTGATTCTTTTTGTGTTAATGATTGCTATTCGGGAAAGCCCCTCCTTCGCAGAACCGTCAATAATGGCCTCTACTCCTTCATTCCATCGTCACCTTCAGCTCTCACAACTATCATCTCTGTTCCCACATGTTACTCACGGCTTGGACATGCATCCCTGAAACTTGTCTGTTCTATCTTGTAGCAGCATGAGCTGGCTTTTGATCTTTCAATAACATCTCCTTTTTATGATGCATGTGCTAAGGCTAAATCCCATCATCAACCTGCGCTTCCAAGGCTTCAAAAATCTACTGAACATTTGCAACTAATTTTCTTTGATTTATGGGGACCTTCCCCACGTGTATCTCAAGATGGTTATCAATATTATATTAGGTTTGTTGATGATTGCACTCGTTACAATTGGTTGTTTCTCTCGCAATCTAAATATCATGCTTTCTCTGTTTTTGTTAAATTTAAGAGTCTTGTTGAACTTCAATATAAGGCTTCTATCAAACAGTTTCAATCAAATTGGAGGGGGTGAGTTTAGGTCTTTTTCTCAGTTTCTCGCCTCTTATGGAATTGTCAACTGAATTACTTGCCCACATAATTATACTCAAAATGGAATTGTAGAGCGAAAACATCAACATATAGTCAGTGCTGGATTAGCTCTCCTAGCACGTGCGTCTATACCACTTATATTCTGGTCTCAACCTTTCAAGCATGCACTATATTTAATTAATATTTTACCATCCGATTTACTAAATAATCACTCACCACATTTATTGCTTAACAACAAACATCCAGATTATAAATCATTAAGGACTTTTGGTTGTGCCTGTTGGCCTTTCACTACTCCCTACAATTCTTCCAAGTTCAATTATCGATCAATTGAGTGTATCTTTCTGGGTTTCAGTCCAGGACATAAAGGATATACTTGCTATCACATACCGACAGACCGAGTCTATACATCTATTGATGTTAGGTTCAATGAGTTATCATTTTCATTTAAAAATTCTAACATTCCACAATCCAGGTCTGAGCCCATTTATGTTATTCTTCCATCTCTCCAACAATCTCCATTTTCATAGCCAAATAGACCATCAAATTCACCTTCCATTTTAGGCCCTCCTCCCACTTCTCCAAGCCCATCATCTTTATCTTCTCTAGCTCAATCATCACAAGCGCAGTCTTCTTCCATGCTTGTTACTCAGCCACTTGCACATTCAATGGTGACAAGGTCACGGACATGGTCTATTCGACCACGACAATTTATAGACGGTACCATGAAGTGGCCTCTACCAAGAGCCTTTTTAGTGACAAATCTGATGTCCCCAAAACTCCTACTTCTTACAGTGTTTCTGAAAAATACTCTGAATGGCGAGATGCAATGTCAAAAGAGTTTCATGCTTTAATTGCTAACAATACCTGGTCATTGGTTCCTTCTTCTCAAGCCTCAAATGTTGTAACCTGCAAATGGTATTTTCGAA
Source organism: Fraxinus americana (assembly GCA_035079005.1). Taxonomy (NCBI): domain Eukaryota; kingdom Viridiplantae; phylum Streptophyta; class Magnoliopsida; order Lamiales; family Oleaceae; genus Fraxinus; species Fraxinus americana. Next base: position 3,037,057 of record CM068713.1, on the reverse strand, counting down.
CAAAGTGGTTGGCTAATGGTTCTATTGACGAAAAGCTTGCCTCGTCGTCAAGGAATTTCTTCAACATTTCGGCATCGATTTTGAGGAAACATTCAGCCCAGTAGTAGAGGCTATCACTGTCCGATTGTTTCTTGCTCTGACTGTTTTCTCATCACTGGAATATTCAGCAATTTGATGTTCAAAATGCATTCTTGCATGGACCATTACATGAAACAGTGTTCATGTCTCAATTGCCCTGCTTCACTCATCCTAAATTTCCCTCTCATGTTTGCAGGTTACATAGGGCCATCTATGGCCTTCGCCAATCACCAAGAGCTTGGTACTCCAGATTGAGCTCACATTTGGTTGATCTTGGTTTTTGTATCTCTTCGACGGATCCATCTCTTTTCATACAGTCATCAAAGACATGCACCATTTACGTTTTGGTATATGTAGATGACTTTCTTATCACTGGTTCCTCATCCTCATATATTTCAAAACTCATCATTGCTTTACGAGTTGATTTTCCTATAACTAATCTCGGTTGTTTGCATTACTTTTTGGGTGTTGAAGCTACATTCAATTCTAGTGGTCTATCTCTAACACAACAGAAATACATTACAGATCTTCTTCTGCGAACTAGCATGCATCTCGCAAAACCAATTAAAACATCAATGTCTACCACAGATAAATTAAGTGCATTTTCCGATAACTCGTTTGAGAATCCTACTCTCTATAGAAGCACCATTGGTTCATTGCAATAGCTCTAATTTACACAGCCTGATCTAGCTTTTACAGTGAACAAAGTATGTCAATTTATGCACTCCCCTCGCGTCCCTCATTGGTAGGCGATAAAGCAAGTTCTTCGTTGCCTTAAACACACCTTAACACTTGGTCTGCAATTGACACCATCTTCCACCCTTAGTATCACTTCTTTTTCCGACGTCAATCGGGCGAGATGCCCCGATGATTGGCGTTCTACCGTGGATATTGTGTGTTTCTCTGCAAGAAATTAATTTCTCGGTCATCCAAGAAACAACCAACAATCGCATAATCCTCCACTGAAGCAGAGTTTAAGGCAGTTACAAATTCCACAACTGAAGTAATTTGTATTCAAAATTTGTGCTATGACTTACACATGAATCTCCCTCAAGCTCCAATGATCTACTGTGACAACATGAGCACCATTTATTTGTCATCAAATCCAGCCTTTCACTCGCGTACAAAACATGTTGAAATCGATTTCCACTTTGTTCGAAATCGGGTCCTTAACAAATCCCTTCTGGTGGCATTCGTTTCAGGTCAAGATCAACTTGCAGATGCTTTGACAAAAAGCCACTCTCATCAGCCCGGTTCCTCAAACTGTGCACAAGTCTACGCCTGCAACATTTGCCGCTTGACTTGAGGGGAGATGTTAAGGGTATTATTGACCCTTCACCTAGTGCCATCTCAATTCCTTAGGACCATAATGTCGTTACATAACCTATCCTCTGCGTTAGATGCACTTTGCTGCAAATATTCTCTTTGTAACAATATTTCATTTCATAGAATATTCTTCTGTAATTCTATATAAGGCAACCGATTGTAATAGTTATATCATGAATGAAAATACAACCAAGTATTTCTCCAACAACTTTCATTCCAACCCAACTCCCTGTTTATATTTGGGGTCACGCCAAATCCCTCAATCCTTTCATTATAAGAAGTAAGAATTGACTGATTGTGCCCTTCATTTCCTTCCCTAATCACTCAATTATCCTTCGCCTCAGGGGCGGAGGGGATGGTTTTGCACCCCCAAAGTTTCTGGAGATTCTTTAATTTAACCTTTATTTAATTTTTATTAATAAAAAGTAATTTGTCACCCACATTAAATCCAAATCACTTGGCTTATCAGTCCAATGACCAATCTCCCTCACGTTTTCATCACATCGTCTCTTCCAAAATTTGCCCAAAATTTTTAACCCTATCCCTAGATTTCACCATCAAAATTCTCAATAGTAAACATCGTCCTCAACATTACATTATTGCTTCTCCATTTTTTTTCTTTGCTTCTCTTCATGAAAACCTCTCATATACTTTTGGATCATAATCTAAGTAATACATCTCTCAATTACAACTTGCAATTAAGTGTTTCTTATAAGTAGAAATGATTCATTCCGTTCTTTCCTTCTTCATGAATCTCGCATAGATTTGATATTTTTACTCAAGTATTGAGGTCTTTGAGGCAAGTTTATCTTTAAGAATTTTATGCTTTTATTTAATTATTTTGATCTATTTTTTAAAATAATAAGACAATTATTCACAAAAAATTAAGCCTATTCCCCAAATTCCTCCTGCACATTCCAAGACGTCTATTTACATATTGCAGAGGCGACCCTGAAAGTGAACATGTGGTGTGACAACACAAGATCAGTATTGTAGGGGCACCTAAAAATTTATAGTTGTATATTTTTTATTCTAAAAGGGTAAATTTTTGTTACATGAAAAATGTGCCATTTTTAGTTTTATTTTTTATTGGTACCGGTAATTTTTTTTAATTACATAAAAGGGGCATCATTTTAAAATGTTGCATAGGGCACTCAAAATCTCAAAGTCGACCCTTCTAAGCACCTGCTTCTCGACTTTCGGTTTGTTCAGTGGAGGACATTCTTCTTTTTTCTTGATGTTCTATTTAATATGGCTAATTTAGCTTCCTGTATTACATCATTGTTATAGCAAACAAACAAAAAAAGTCTTGGTTGGCAACGACCACTTGTATTACATGCCTATCGTCGCTCCAAGTATGAGTTTTGCTACAAAAATAGGGTCAATGACAGGTATAAAAATAGGTGGACCATGTGTAATTCAATGATTCGACAGTTTGGAAAAAAAAAAAGCATCCAAACAGGTGCTGACACATACATCTGTTTTTTCCCACGTTGTCACCCTGTTTGAATACCTTTGCCCTCCAAGTACGGGCATGTTGGTATACACCACTTGGCAAAGCTCCATAGATATTTCTTCCGTGTTGGTCAAATGTACAACAACAATCACAACACCTGTAGAGCGTGTATTGATTTGCTTCTTTCTACAAAAGAAGTCGCTTTTTGTGGCTTATTTGCCCAGTTTACATAAAAATTAGATTTTTTTTAGATTTTGATAAAAATTGATAAAACGTGTGATTGAAAAACTGTGAATGATAAAATTAATTGTTTGCTTTGATTTAAATTTTACTTCAGATTTTTGGCTGATTCAAAGAAATCATTATTAGTTACCAAACTGAAATGAAATTGAAACTCGAGTGATGCTTTCGAAAAGAAAAAAAAGTTTTATTGACTGAATTGAAACAGGAAAACTATTTTACTAAGCTTAAACCTTAAGCAACACAACAGTACTCAATAGTAAAAGTACGTACGTAAATTCCAGTAACATAAAACATCCCATTATTCCCTAAATTGTGAAAATTATTCTCCTGGTTTATCAACTCTTTACCTTTTCATCTTCTTCCTCAAATGCCGACACCGGAAAATTTTTGGAAATTCCAGTAGGAGTACCAAAAGTAATTTTTCCAGAACTGGGATCCTGAATGTGGATATCAGAAATGGTGATCCAGATCAGAAGCTCCTTGCTCTTGACACCTGTCAACTTTCTCATCCTATGGTCCTCAACGAACGCCGTGACTTCCGTATCATACGATACACTGCGCCCAATTGCACGGAATTGGTGCACCTTGCTCTTCGTCTGCTTCACCCAAACGAATCCGGAGTTCTCATTGTAGCCCACTTCCAGAATATCTTCTAAAGGGAGCAACCCTTTTGGGAGATTCATTTTCTCAAGTAGTTCGCGAGATTTTTGTTTGCATATCGCATCGCCGGTGTATATCTCAGCGTTTTCTCGGTGGGATGCGATTCGCTGTGACGACATTTTGAAGGGGAAGGGAAAATGGCTTTCCTCTTACTATGGGGTTGGGTTTTGTGCGTAATGAATTGATGGAGATTCTCTGGGTTTGGGAGCGGTGTATATATAGAGATACGAGGGTGGAAATTTTAGAGGAAAAAAAAGGCAAAGGGTTTTAGGATGGGGATGGAATTTAATTGAAAAAGAACAAAATTAGTTGGGAGTTAAATGCAAAAATAAAGAGGAGAAAAAAAAAAAAATTATCGTTTCCTTTAAAAGTTCCTCCTATCAAACAAATAATTTTTCGAAATTATTCAAATAGATCTAAAGGTCCGTTTGACGGGCAAATGTGGAATAAAATTTCAATTCCATATTAGTTGAAACATAAAAATTCACCAAGCTCATAGAAATTCGATTTCCATAAAAACAAAGAAATGCAGCTTAAAGTGATTGTACTTTGGAATTCGATTTCCATTTCCACGTTGCAATCAAATGGCCAAAATGAAATTCGTTTTCCCTGAATGTGACATTTTTCAAGAAATTCGTTGCAATCAAATAAGGCCTAATAGTAGCTTTTAAAAGTAATTTTTGACTTTTTCAAAAGACTTGTCAAATGAGCTCTTTGCCTACAAATTTAAAGAAATGTCAAGTTATTCCGCATTTAGCATACTATTTGATTAATAATTGAACGAGCCAATCGTATGTTCAAACCTAGTTTACGGAATTAGATTCACGTGGTGGTTGAGATTTAAGAAGACTCCAACGTTATGTCAAGTAAAGATCAAAATAGATAAATCTCACATCAAATAAAAATAAAATAATTAATAATTTTTATTAACAAGATTGACATTTTTATTATGAAATCTCAAATCTTAATGACCACCCTCCTCCCCCTCCTTTCTTTTTTTCCTTAAAGTTTGAAAATTGAAGACAAATAGGCAAGTGGATAAATTATATGGTTCATTTTTTATTCATGCGGTCCAATAGAAACTCAACTTGTAGGTTATCTACCTTCCATGGTTACCCTCTTCAGCGGTTTAACTCAAAATTCCCATGTGATTAGGGCCCGATGGTAGGTAAGACATGTGTCACGAACTTGTAAAATCTAATTTTTGCTTTTAAATATTTCTCTTCTTAGTTTATTTTCCGATTATACCAACAATTTGCCATATTTGGACTGGTGACCTGCAATTTTGGGTTCTATGTTTATGCTTTAGTAAGTATTGAATTGGTTTCAATTGAGACAGCCTCGACTTCTTAAGTACTTTGTACAAGCTTAATCGTTAGTCATCACGTGAAAACCTTCTACTATAATTTTGTAACTTTCTCGACAACTTTGACCAACAACATTTATTATACCATGTCGTGTTCTCCAAATGTGACACTCATGTGATGCATGAGTTTGAATGGAGCAACTATGAAGTGTGATGCATGATGAAATAACAATATAGTTGCGGTGCGGTGCAGTGCAGTGTGGTGCGGTGCGGTGCGGCGTTAATAGAGATTGGAAAATGATCTACTAAAGTGAGGAGAATTGTTAAATGATTATTAGAAATTAAAATTTACTATGTAAAATGTTCTTGTTTGGTAGAGATTAAAATCAGATTAAAATTGAAAAATTAGCCGTTATTGTTGACTTTTATTAGACGAGTGTGACCCAATAATGGCTATATTTTTAATTTTAATTGAATTAAAATTCCTCCCAGACAAATTGTTATGGGTCTAGTCAACTACTCATTCCCAATTAAAATTTGCCGCCAACGCCAACCCGATAAATTTGTCAGCTTTTCCTATCAAAGGTTCCCAGCTAGTTACTAAAACCTTTTACACCTCTCATTCTGTGCCAAAAAAAACTGATCAGGAGACAGAATTAATTATGGGATTCACCCCCACATATTTGAAAGATACTTCTCACATTTGCTAAAACTACCATTGGCTAACAAATCAGAATTTGCCTTCTTAACCTTGGGCCCCACGTTGGCCCCACCAGGTTTAAGATTATGCCTATATTCCACTGCCACTTGTTCAAAAACTTCAACATCAAACATGTTCAAATTCATCCCTGGATTCATATGGTCTCTCACAAATGCAAAGGGCAGTTGATCCCTTGGGTTAAACGCTTCCAATTCATTGAATAAAAGGCAGGAGAAGAGATTCGTGACCATACTATGCTTCCTTAAGATTAAAGCACTATCCGGCACATCTGCAAAATGCATAAACATGTATATTTAGCAAAGTGAATTAGATAGTACTTAGTATTAGAGACGATAAAAAGTTGAAATTTTATTCGCTCATATTACAAAGCACACCTGCAAAATACAGAGATACATATGACATGTTCGATAAGAAGACTAGAAAATATTAGATAATATTAAAGAAGATTACGTTCTTGTCTGTTTTGTCCAATGGTGTTCGGCACAAGTGTATATTTGCAAAATGTATAGACAAATATGATTTGTCGGAAAATAATTAATCTTCTACTAAAAGTAATCTTTTTATAATTTAGGGTAATGATTATAGGCTTTAATAGCACAATCAATAATCTGGGCCCGACCATAAGATTTAAGTTAGCTTAAAAAGACACCTTAATTATCAGATTTAAACATTTCTACTTGGTACATCATTGCAAGTATTATCATAAGCTTTTGAAATAAGCCACCTCCTAAAAGAAGTTTAGTGCATACATACTTATTGTGAAATTGATTGTGGCCGAAAGTTTTTGTTTTAAATGTTGACACCCTTAGGAAGAGTCAAAAACTGTTTTGAAACTAAAAAGTTGTTCTTGAACATGTTTGAATAATTTTCTAAATATACTTTGTTTGACTAAAAGAATTTTTAGATAAAACTTGTTCATAGGAGGTAGAAAAACTTTAGCACACTTCACAAGCTATGACTTTTCTAGAAGTGGCTTCACCTTGAATCAAAAATCCCATTTGCTTCTGGTTTACCAACTACAAAAAGGGATCACTATCCAACTGGCAAATAGAAAATGAAATACTACCTACCAAGGATCAAGAAACTAGTGAATTTATTCATATTAGTATTACACGATATAGAAAAAAGAAGAAAAAGAAACTAAAATCGTGTTTATTATCTTGTCTAATCATGTTTAGTGCTACGCATCAGACATACGCTAAGTTCATAATTAAACGTAATATAATACCTGTAGGATATGGCTTCGTTGGCGTCCATGGTTGCAAGCCATGTTCACAGTATGTCTCCATTTGCATCTTCAATGCATCTACATCCAACCATTTCTTCCATCTAGCAGTTGCCATTGCCTCCTCCAATGTATGAATATAAAATGGATGCCTCGATATAGCCATATCGACATTATTTTTAATAACTAGTGAATGAATCAATAGAAGTGGATCGATAACTAGTTGCAGCTTCGCATCAATCCATATGCTGTACCTTGAGTTGGGAAAAAGCCTATGGATTAAATACTTGGGTATGGCTCCATTCATTGCTGCATTCTCGTACAAAAGCTTGCTCGAAACTTTAATGACTCTCCATGCACCAATCTTATACACCTTGGATTTGCTTGAAATTAAATTGTAATGGTTTAATCCCTTGAGAGTCACATCATCCACAAACATGAAAAAACATACATAATCAAGGGTTTTGGATCCTAAGCCTTTTGGCTGCCGGATTTTGTCGTGGTCGTTGAATATAGCTGAAACTACCACCAAACCGTCGCATTTTTCCATTGCAGTTTGATCTGAAAAACCACAAAACCAAGAGTAATTCAACACCAATAAATTGGAAGATCTGACAGTCGCCTACCACTCGCGAAGTTATTGAATAATTAAATGCATGTATACGCCAAATTGTGTGCCGTCCACCACTCATTCATGAAAACTATGCACACAAAGAAATTCTGACAATTATAAAGCACTAAAACCACTAACCAGAATTACTGATTGGAAAACGTTTGAAGAATCCACACGGGATTTCTCTTCCATCCTCACGATGATCGAAATAAGAAAATCTATTCTCAAAACTGAAATTCCCACCAAAAGTATCAGCATTTGTCTGCGTATACTTTAAAGACGCGGAGCCTATTGCCGTCGAATTCCTGCATATTTCTTGGATTTCCTTCAAAACCTCCCAATAATCTAACAAAACGCGAAAACCCATAGTTCAAAACCGTAATCGAATCGAAACCAACGAGCATTCGGATGAAACATTAATCGAATTCCCATTTACCTGAGAAGAAAACGGGAGAATTGCAGAATGAACGCAGTGTAGGAATGCCATATTTATGTTCTCCATAAGATGAAGGGTAGAAAAACAGAGGGGTTTGAATGGGATAGATGGGAGATGATCTGAAAATGCATTTCGTGTAAGAAAAAGAGAAATATAGAGCGAAAAACAGAGAGGAAAAAAGATAGAGAAACGAAAAACAGAAGAGCTTGGATTGGCAGAGGAGTGGTGTGGTTATTGCCTTCCCCATATACCCAATTACGTTGTAACGATATTCCTATGTGTTCCTCCTTTCTTTTGGTTTAAGCTTAGATGCTATTTTCTTATTTCGTAAGTAAAATAAGTTGCTCATTGATGTGAAGATACAGAGGATTCAAATTGGTTAATTATGATAAACATGAATTATCTCATGTTCACTGTGGGCAAGAGTTTATTTTGCCCACAACTGCCAGCAAGTCAAGCCGTCATCGTTGCAATGACGACTTGACTTGCTGACGTGGCACTGCCATGTGTGCTGTAGGCACATTTTATCTTGTCCAACGTGAGCAAGAGGAAAAATTATGTTATAATAAAATACAAAATATCGACGGGTCAATACTAGTTGATTCAACCGACCATAGACATTTGATTGAAATCAAATTCTCATTGATTCTAAATGAATCAATCAATCGTTCTAGAATATTATTCAAAAGGAGACCAAAAATTTACTTAAGTTAACTTTAGTTAAATAATGAAAATCCTACAATTAAAACCTCAACTTTGTCAAAATGAATATGATGTAATCGATCCTAATTAAATTAACAATTGAATTGCGAATAAATATGACATTGAATTGAATTAAATTGGCTGATTGCATCACCTTATTTTGACAACAATGTAAGGTTGCTTAAAATAGAACTCGGTAATTTTGTATTGTTATGATACTACGATTGATTTAGAGAGATTTCTTCCCAAAGTAAAGCAAAAATCATGATTGACAATTCTTATTTTCATCTAAAAAGGAAATTATAATCGACAAAACCATGATTTTGAATTTACATTGATTATTTTTGTTTATTGCATTTGAAATAAAATTTGTCCTTTTTTTGTTTGTGCAAGCTACACATGCTATATTCGGAGCGAAGACAAATTTTAAATGAATATATTTGTCACTATTTAACTATTTAACCAGTTAGATAAATTTAAGAAGTGATGAAAGATTTGAGTTCAAGTCTCGTCGTTATTTAACTATGAAATTATGCATATATTAGACTGGTTTCGAAAATAAATTCGATCTTCTTATTGAAGACATAATACATAGGGAAGTGTTATGTGTACACAATAGTTTACACAATCTTTTACACCCCCCTCCCATGAAGGGGGGCCCACATACAATAAAATATTTGTGTACCCCCCTCTATGTGAGGGGGTGTAAAAGATTGTGTACACTAGAAGGTGTACACATAGAATAATCCTAATACATATAGGCTCCCTCTAATTTCTAGTTCTTACAAAATTGACGTGTCCAAGATTAAAGTATGAAAGCTATCAGACCTAAAAAAAAAATGTCTTGAGATTTATAATAAAAATAAATGATGCCCTTGTCCAATTGTGACGAAATCCAATAATCTTGGCCTGGGGATTGAGGAAGGCCATTAAGTTAGGGATATCAACGAGTCGAGTCGGTTTGTAAACCGAAACTTGAAGCTTAGGCTCGACTCGAATAAAAATAATTCGAATTTTTTTTTTTGCCTGAGCCGAACTGAGCTTTTGCTCCACCAAAAAATCTAGGCTTGGGACTTAAAGAGCTTAGCTGGGTCGGCTCGCTCTTTTTTTAAAGCAACTGTATGTGATGCCTTTACAAGTCAGCTAAACAAGGCAGCAATAGCAGCCTAAAACCACTAAATACATTTATTTATTTTAACAAGGCAATTGTACAGCTAAATAAATTTATTTATTTATTTTTAAAGTTTTGTAATTTATTATTTATTTATTTTTTTAGGCTCAGATCGTTACAGGACGAAAATGTCCCGTCGAGCCACACGGGCCAGCTTTGGCTTTTCCTGACTAAGCCACGGGCCGCCCGAGCCAACGAGTCAAAATGACACCTCTATATTAAGCGTTCCAATAATTGGGCCTCGATGGGTGAAAAAGAGCCCGACTGCATATATCTCATGGATCTTGCTTGCAAAAGTTTTAGCTTTTGGGCTACTTAATAGGCCCACCGGATATCGGTTAACTTATAGCCCATTAAGTTAGGGCTACAATTGGGAGTAATTTCAACATGAGGCCTGGCCCAATGCCCCTCTAATAAATAGCTTTGATGAGAGGGAATTAGTTGATTCTTGCAATAATATTAAAACAAATCTTTAAAATAGAAAATTGAAAATGAACTGAAATACAAATCAAACGGGTACTTAGTTTTCGACATTTGAAAATGAATGAGTTGATCTTTAGCCTTTTTATTGTTGTTGCACTATGATTCCCCATAATAGAAGTAGTTCAAAATTCATTAAATAATCAGGTGTCTCTCATAGAAATATGACTCATTTCAAATTCTAACGCTACCTATCAAAATGCAAAACTTAGCTACATATAGTATTGGACATACATAGAGCAATATTTATCATTATCCTATAACTTATAAGCTAGATAAGTTGAGAATTATATCTTATAAATTGGATTGTGCATTTTATTAGACGTTCCAAGCATGTGTAGCTAGTTTAAAGTCGCAGCTCGATAGTCTATTTAGCGGGCCATTTACTAGGCATTTCAAAGAAGATGTGTATGGAGATGTCAAAAGTTCCGTAAATAAATAAGTCAACAATCTCAACTCATTAATATATAAATTTTTAAATTGCTTTTCAACTTCAAACCCTGAATTCCGCAACTTGTAAGGGTACGTAACCAGGTTTGATGAACCACGAACGACGGAGAAACAGCCTAAGAGGTGTTTGGAAGGCTAACTTTAAGGTACTGGTCGTTTAGGGTCCCCATGCCACTTGCCAGAAACTAATAGGAACCCTTGATAGGAGTCAGTTTATTGCAGTGTGTCCAGATTCAGTCCGTTAATTGGTGTCCTTTGCTGTCTCTATCTGCTCTTTCTCGACATCGAGACCTAATTCGGGACCATTACAATTGGACCCCAAATTCATTGACATTGAAAATCCAATATTTAGATTCCTTTCTTTTCACTCTTTTTAATTAGAAAAAAGCTACTTGTATATCAAAAAGTAAGATTATGCTAAATGTACATAATTTTTTACACAATCCTTTACACCCCTCTCACATGGAGAGGGGCCCACACACAATAAAATATTCGTGGACCCCCCTCCATGTGAGAGTGGTGTAAAGGATTGTGTAAACCATAGAGTGTACATATAGCACAATCCCAAAAAGTATATATCAAGGTCTACATCCCCTCATATGGAGGGGTCCACTTGAATAAAATATTCGAGTGGGCCCCTTAGCCATGTGAGGGGGGTGTACACCGTGATGTACACCCCGATGTACTAGTAGCATTGCTCTTTTAATTAGGTATCACTTTAGGGAAGAATATGGTTGTCGAACAGAAGTTAGCATGTTCGGATCCTCTTTTTCTTGCCATATAACTCTTTATAGTCTGGAAAAAAGAATTTTAACCGGTAAGAATGACCGAACACGTTCTATTTATAGGGGACGATCGCTCGCCGATTCAGCTCACCTCGCCAACGAGTCGAGCAGCGTTTTTCTTGTGCGAGCCACTCTTTGACTCGTATGCGAGTAGGCTGGCCAAGGTCTCGCCCCACTAGCGACTTGTGAGCCGGCTCGGCTCGTCCCACCTCTCCAAGGGAGTATTCGAATCACACATTGGTTGAGAGAACCGATTCACCTAACGGTAAAGTCGCTCGATTTTTCCCATTTAACACTCCTTATAGATGGGAATTGAATTCTTTAAAAGTGAGTACAACCAGCAAGAACCAATTGTGTCTGAGACCCGCACTTCCCACCCGTTTCTAGTTTGGATAAAGCTACATTACCAGAAGGATTTGACAGAAATCTTGACATAATTGTATACAACAATAGATGATTGGATGAAAAAACTCACTGTATTTTAAATTGTCAAATAATAGATTGTCATGTGATATTATACCAACTTTAATGTTCATATTACATGATTGTTCTAGTTTCTAGTTTGTGTCTCATGAAGTACGAGTTCAAAGAGTTTACTATGGAGTACTTTTATTTTAACAAGCTTTTTCTCAATATTTTTAGCCTCTATTATATTTAGATAAAAATTAGGTTTTTGATATATTTTGATAAAAATCGATGAAATATATGATTGAAAAATTATTAAAAGTTGTGGGATAATGCTTGCGTGCTAGAAAACGTATGACAGAGAGAAGCCTGAATATGTGTTGACATGATGTGATTTGATGAAAAAACTGAATGTGTTTTAAACAGTTCAATGATAGATTGTCATGTGACATTATGTTAAAGATTATGTTAACTATTACATTGTGTAAAATTTTTAGTTGTTGATGTATGAGATTGAAAAATGAGTTTGAGAAAAAATAATTTTAAAAAAGATGGAAACAGTTGAACTATTAGCCCTCGTTTGGTGCACTTTTTTGGAAAAGAATGCATTTTTACTGTTGATGTGATGAGAAATATGTAGTTGAAAAAAAAAAAAATTATTGATGTGATAGAAAATATTATTTTATTGAAAAATGTATGATTAAAAATGAATAGAAAAATGAGAATGAAAAAAAAAAGAGGAAATTACACCAAATGTCATTTTGTCATAATGTAATTACCAAAATGTCACATTTTTAAACTAGTTGCAAGAATGTCACAATTGGACATTTTTACCCCTTTGCATAATTTAAATACCTTACATGTCTTGCATTGATTGAGATTTGACTACTTGTACAATTTGTCATAACCAAAAGGTCAAAACAAGGAAAAAGAAAGGGGGAAATCATTTTAATTGTTTAATCTTTCACAACTCTCCTTTGGCCATAGAAAGAGAACGAGAAAGATGAAGACAACCTCCACCACCCACCACCGGCCAAAGCGAGAGACAGAGAGAGAAAGATGAAGAGAGAACTCCACCGCCCAATGAAGAAGAAACCGACTGTCCACTCACTCCTCACTCAATCGACTCGCCAGAAAAAAAGGTTGATTGTGTAAGTCAATGCTTTGACATTTTTTCCCTAACTTCCTGAAATTTTGTGATATGCATTTTTTCATTTGCATTTGGGTTTATTGTGAAGTAATGATTTTGGTGATTTTGTGTAATTTTCTGAATCTTTGGCTCTCTCTATATCAATTTTTGCATCTGGGTTTTTTGAGTTATTGGGGAAAATGGTTGTGGAGGAAATTAGAGGAAAAAGTGGGTGTGAGAACGAAAATTATGACAATTTTCCAATGGGTATGTGTGTTCTTGCGGTTCATGATGATCCAACTTGCTTGAGGTATTGGTTTGCAGAATTGTTGATTGGTAATATAGATTTATAAAGAATTGTTTGACCTACTTTTTTTTTCCCCAAATTTTAAGGAATTTCTGAATGTTGTTGGTTGTTCACCCATACATAGCTTAATTGAAATTATTCAAAAATGTGATTTCATTCATTTCGAGATTTTGTTTATAGCTTAATTGTTCTGTTGCTTCAAGAGATCTTAGATTTTAAATTGGGGGGTTTTTGAATGTAAATGCCACCAGCTTGTGAACCTTCTACCATCTTAGTATGTGTCACCACTTCGTGTGCAATGGTTTACCTCAACAAATTATCTGCATATGAGTGACTTGTGATCATGTGTTCACGTTCTCCTACGATTAGCTGCACGATCGATGGGTAAATACATGATAGGCAAACCGCTGCTCCCGACAGTTAGCCTCGCATTCTCGGACAAGCTGAGTAAATTTGGTACAGTCAACCGTCGAACCCGACGCTAGATGCGTAATTCTCGACATGATCAGCTTTATGAAATAATGTGAAGCACATATGTTCCATTTCTCGTTACATCTTCGTCACATGTCCTTTTGCATTGTTCATGTTGCATTGGGTCGGCAGTTTCACATCGTTATATGGTTGACGTACATATGTTGATTGCTATTTGTTTGCATCCGTGTGTATTGGCTTCGACATTGATGACTCGTGATTAGGCGACCACTTTTTCGCCTTCTTATTCATTGCAGAGTTCATGGAGTTCGAATTCTTGGTTCCGGAAGATTCAAGGTTGCGTGCACGTATATCCTAGCGAAGTAATCTCAAGTACGTGCAAAAGGTGTTTGAGCACTTTGACGAATGACAACGCCACGACTACCAAATAGTTTTGTGAACGTCTATGTAATGTGACTTAGATTTTCTGGTTTTGTGGACGTTTCATTTAATTTCATTCTTCACGAATTTGAGTTCAAGATTGTTTTGTAATGTTGATCCTGGTTAATAGCACATTAAATTTTGTGGTAGGATGTGTTACAATACATCTTAAACAACGGTCTCGAATTTTGTACGTTTTCTTCGTGGAGCCCTTATTTATGTTAATATTACATTTATCCAAGTATTTTGTGTATATTTAGTGATGATCATTAATCAAATCTGAGAGCAACAATATCCCTTCTGCACTGTGTTTGCCTCGTGAAAAATTGATGTCTTGTTCAAACTGTTGAGAAATACAGAGAACGCATCGGGGATCGACAGATTAAGTGCCTGGATGTGCTGCAAACTATGTATGTCATGTCGGTTTCAGTACGGACAACCATAATTCAAAATAAGGAAACAGATGATCACATGCTATACGTTAGAGCAATAATGAAACTAAAATGCACATATATGATGAGAGGATGCCACTGAAATGGTTAGGTGGCCAGTATATTAACAGACAAAATAACGTAAATATGTTAATTCCTCAGTACATTAAAAGACAAAACAACGTAATTACATTTGGTAGGTGGTCAAGACATTACTAAAAAAACAATATTATTATATATGAAAATGTTAATTAACCGGGTTGCGTTAGTACATTGGTGTTCATGCATGTGGTTCGATTATGACCAAATCTCGCCACAACGAGTGCGGCGCCGTAGTCATTGCCATGCCAAAACTTGGGGCTCTGCTTCTAAAACAAGATACGTATAGCGCTTTCCTTATGAATCGATATGTACCAACCGAGGTCTTCGTCTTCGCGAATTTCAAATGGAGGTATATTCAAGTTCGAGACTCGAACTTCATTTCAATTTCACCGGGGATCAACAATACCGAAGTTTTTCCTTCAACCGTAAAGTCACCCGCCTACCGTAATATTTGTCGGCACTAAAATGGAAGTGGTTTTGTTCCCTCTCCACTTCCATTCGTCGTCCACATAAATGAAATTTCTCCCGTAAGAGACGATAAATCTCAAATCATCATTCATACCCGAAATGTTGGGATTTCAACCGTAAGAAGTCTCGCACAATCAAATAAATGTACATTGAATACTATCAAATGTGGAAAGCTACTAATCAAGATTTTCAACAATTTTCAAATGTCAAGTCGGCGATTGAAGTGTGTATCCCGACGCTTTGTAATCGAACTCGATAGCTTAACTAGTTTGCTCGACATGGAACACTATATTCGACCGAGCTTGAATGACGAATCATATCAGACACTTTAAAACAAGCTATCAGAGAAATTTTTAGGAGGACATTAATGTAGAACATTAATGGTGATAATCAATTCTCATTCAACAACACAATGTCTTTTCAAAATAAATGTCAATACTCCATTAAATATCACCATATTTTATTTAACATTTACGAAATAATGAGTTAAGAGATGAAATTACAAACAATTTGTAATAGCTAACCTCTTCAAATGGATGATCAATGAAATACTCATATGTTCTTGAAGAATGAATGAAGATGATGAAGTTCTTGGAAGAAAGTATGTGTTAATGAAGGAGGATGTAGGACTTAGGGTTTGGGAACAATAATAGGTTTTGAATTTCTTTTATGTATTTTTTGGAAGAAAATATGTTTTTTTCCACTAAATATACCATATAAAATGAATAAAATAATCAAAATATAATCATCACATCAAGCAATTAATGGTATTCCAATCAAGCATTAATTGATCTTACAAATGTCACATTAAGGGTAGTTTGGACATTTGACAACAAAAAAGTGACATTTTTGAACAAATTTAGTGCACATGAAATTTTTTTGTGCATTTTCAAATTTAGTGACATTTTTGAAAATCTCCCAAAAGAAAATAATGTGGTTCAAATAGGAGCGTATGGCTATGTGTCCGCAGAGAGAACTTGAACCTACGTAGTGCGGTGCCGCACTTCTGATACCATTTCTCCTTTTTCATGTAATAATAATTTTCTTTTTTATATTTTCAACGAGAATTTCCCCTCGATTGTATAAAATTGCCAACTGGGCACTCTAAAGCCAGATGTCTTTATAGTTTCTATCGCTTCATGTTCATGCATTAGCATTTTGCCAATTCAAACTTCTCCTCCTCCGCCGACCGCCATGGTAGTGGTGTCTCAGCCAGTTGATGAAAATTTTGCGCACATAAGAACATGTAAGCCCACTTCTAACATTTTCACTGAGATTCCAGTAGTAGATCTCTTAGACCCTGATGCTAAAACCATCATAGTTGAGGCCTGCAAAGAATTCGGATTCTTCAAAGTGATCAACCATGGAGTTCCATTGGAGTTCATAGCCCGATTAGAAGATGAAGCTATAAAGTTTTTCAATTCACCACAGCCCGAAAAAGAAAAGTCTGGCCCTCCAAACCCTTTTGGCTATGGTGACAAGAAAATTGGCCCGAATGGTGATGTGGGTTGGGTTGAGTATCTTCTGTTCAGCACCAACTCTCGAAAATTAATTCTCCCTGGAGTTTCAGAATCTTTCTGGTAAGAATTCTCAGTTTTATCTCTTTTTTTACCTGGTAAATAAATGGCCTTTAATCCTTAACAATTTGCAGGTCTTTTGTGAATGAATACGTGTCAGCAATGAGAAATTTGGCATGTGAGGTACTGGAAAAAACAGCAGAAGAATTGCAAATCGGGCCAAGAGACATTTTGAGCAAGCTTTTAAGGGATGAGAAAAGTGATTCTTATTTTAGGATAAACCATTATCCTCCGTGCCCAGAGCTTCAAGCATTGAGTGGTCGAAATTTGATAGGTTTTGGAGATCATACAGACCCACAAATAATATCTATTGTAAGATCTAACAACACATCTGGCCTGCAAATCTCTCTGAAAGATGGTACATGGGTCTCAGTCCCACCTGATCACTCCTCCTTCTTCATCAATGTTGGTGATTCATTACAGGTCCGGTCCGGTCCGGTCCATCCACTTCCTTTTACAATATTTGCTTTTTTTCAAAGAATTACTTTCTCAAAGTTGAGGCATATGGTGTGCAGGTACTTACCAACGGGAGATTTAGGAGTGTTAGGCACAGAGTTCTGGCAGGCAGTTTAAATTCTCGAATTTCGATGATTTTCTTCGGAGGACCACCGTTGACTGAAAAGATTACACCTTTATCCTCAATAATGGAACAAGGAGAAGAAAGTTTGTACAATGAGTTCACATGGTACGACTACAAGAAATCAGCCTACAAAACCAGATTAAGTGATAACAGGCTAGGGCTTTTCGAGAAATCTTTTACCCATAATTAATAGTCAAATCAAATCCAAAAAGAGGTCTATTTGAATAAGTTGACCCAAGGGGACTTGCCATAGGTGGAAAGAAATAGGTTTTTTTTTTCCCCCTTCCTTTTGTTTATTTTATTCCGAATTTGGCTTGTTGTACATTCAATGGTTCACATGGAGTTTGACACTCCATGTGAATTCAAATGCAAATGGGCATAAAAGTGTGTGGTGTTTAAAAACTGTCTAATCATGCTCCAACATGTGGCACAATGTCAAAATTGATGTCAAAGTTAATGTACTTGTAGCATGATTCTTTTATTCGTCAACTTCATCACCCAACTTTTCCTTCTGTGCTTAAATGTAATAACTGCCCCCTTCTACTATTAATGCAAATGTATGATCTGTATAATATTTATATTCTTCTCCTGTCCCCTTAAATATGGATGGTGTCAAATGGGGCATGCTACTTTCTTATGTCAAAATTGGTCGCTCCTCAATTTACAATTAATAAATTTATGAAAATATCATTGATACACTCGTGTTTAAAAATCACATAACCTCCCATGAGGGTGTTTGGTGTAAGCTAAATGAACATAATACTTGATATAATGGGTTGACCGACCACTCACATTGCATGTGGGTTCCGATCTGAATTAAATAATGTCGACATCCCCATGTGTGTGGTGTGTCATCTTCTATGTCAAACAGAATTTATGATATTTGTACCCTATGGATTACAATTTTGTTTACATGACCTCACCCTTTGCTCACATGGGGGTCGGGTCCCACGTCCAATAGATTCGTGGGACCCGACTTCGATGTGAGGGAGGGGTGAGCCCGAGTAAATAAAAGTGTAATCTATAGGGTACATGTAGCATAACTCATGTCAAGCATTATGTTTGTGTAGCAAAACTCATTAAAATTAGATTTTTAGTAGATTGTGATAGAAGTTTTTAAAATGTATTGTTAAAAAGTTGTGGGACCCATAAAATATGTGGTTAATATTGATTGTTTGATTTTGACTTGGATTAAAATCAAATTTTAATCCGAACCAAACGTGAACTATAATTTTGAGTGTCACATACACTACTGTCCACTTTTTGAATTATATATCATCTAAAATAATGTTGATATACCTAAAATGTTATTGTTAAAAAAAAAAAAAATCATTAATTACAATTTAATTTATTTTTTATAATAATTAAAATTTTCATTAATTATATGCATCATGTATATTAACATATATCTATTTTTAATTATATACATCATGTTTATTAACATATACTGATATTCATTTTTATTAATATGTAAGGTAAAAAAATGTTTTATTAAATGGGGATATCTAATCCCGTTCCATCCCCACCTCAAACTCCCGAAAATCCTTGACGGTACAATAATTAAGTTCCGCTTTATTGTCATCCCTAGTAAAATCTAACTAATAATGTATGTTAATTTATTAAAAGATAATACACCTTCAAATTTGGATCTGCTTACTAAAATCGAGAACCGAACCAACACTAACTGGTTCTAGATTCTAGTATTGAACTGTTTAAAAACTACATAACCAAACTAAATTAGTCGATTGAATTGATTCTGATACTTTTGTCTACTCCTGTATCAAAAGGACACTTTTTAAGAGTATTCCGTACTACCTTTCTTACATCGACAATTATTGGCACAATTACTCAGATATCACATGCAATGTGTATCAGTGTTATGTATTCCATTTCAAAAACGACCGCTATTTTTTTATTTTATTTTTGTTATGAGTGGGCTTCGTTTTTGAGCTCATCAATGGCTTATATGATATAGCCGAAAGTGATATGCACAAGCTGGTGTCAAGAGACGAAAGGCTTAAGACCCAAATAATCAAAATACCATAAGACACATGCAATATATATAGGATTGGACCTCGGCCATGGTTGTCCCTTAAAGCATGGTCACGGAAGGAGCAAGTCGAGCAATTCTTGACCATCCATGTGCCTTAGCATTAAAGGTAGGACCAGTAGCAAAGTGGTCAAGAATGAATCAAACTCCACATGGTCGAGCCATGATCAACTATAGTTGAACCGAGAAGGTCTAATTCGTTCTTGAGTAAACTTAGTTTGATTCCCTACGTCAAAACAAATCCTAGATAAAGTCAAACCATTTGTAATATCTTAAACTCCGAACGCTTACCGTGTGAAGTGTCACATTGCTTGCCACCAAATCATTGAACTCTCATCACCAAATTATGAAGGTGATTGCCATGTGTCTCGCTATGAGCGATCCGTGTCTCGCCCGACTTTTCAAATTCATTTTTAAGTAGGGGTCTCCACATAATACAAAGAGATCCGGGAACTTTTCACGTGTGCTCCGTCTATGCAATCTTCATGTATTTCATTGGAATCTATGAATGGTCTAGTGAACTTATTGTGATTAGCATAATCGAGTTTAGAAAGGGCAAACATGTGGAGAGTTTTAAATCCTTTTTTTTTTTTTTAACAAATATGCGGTTTTTTTATAAAAAAATATCTTTAAGAATCTTTGCATGAATTTCGTTTTTTGAACAATTTAATTTTTGAGATGATTCGGGAGCTAATTTAATCAAGTCACTGAACATTGCTTACCTAAATTTGAAAAAAGGTTACCAATTAATCACTCGTATCATTTCCATAATTGCTACATATAGCAAAATTTAATGAGCAATGAGTAACTTTGTTCAAATTTAGGTGAGCAATAGGTAAATTTTTAAATTTCAGTGAGCAAGCAGTAGCAGATAATAAAGTCCAGTGAGCAATACTTCTTAAAGATATTTGTTCAAATTTAGGTAAGCAACAAGTAATTTTTTAAATCTCGATGAGTAATTAGTAACATATAGTAAAATTCAGTGAGTAAGGAGTAACATTATGAATTTCGATGAGCATATAGTAACCTATAACAAAGTTTAGTGACCATCGATTGAATTAACTCAATGATTCAGTTCAAATTTATAACTATCTAGGTAGTAGTCCTAATTTTCTCTTATTATTGTCAAAAAGAAGCACCTTTTGAATTACTTATAAGCTCAGCCAAACATGCTCCTGCATATAAAGTACCTTTTAAGCTGCTCATATTTCTAGATACTTATCATTTCGTTCTCCAAAAGTATAGATATGGTTCTCAAAAAAGTTGCTAACATGTTTTAGAATGAAACTATTATGCAAGCAATTGACATAAAAGTTTCTTTGCAATCTTGGAAAGAATCTTGAAGTCGAACCAGCACAGCACAGCACAGCACGCCTCAGATTTGGTCCAATCCCACTGTCTAACAAGAATAAATTCTTCCAAAATCAACTTCAATGTCAACATAAAAAAATTCGATCCATCGGATAAGTGGGATAAGTAAAAAAGATAGAGTGAATAAGAATGACTTATTTTCATGTACCACCTTTTTTAAGCATAAAAAAACAGGGTTTAGTTTTTAGTATCCAAATCTTTCAAATCTATGGCCTACAATTGATATTAATTTTATTAAAATATAAAACGAATTTGGTCCATCATATCATAATGGAGAATGAACTTTTTTTTCTTTTCATTTTCATTTTCTCACACACACACACACACACACACACACACACACATATATATATATATATATATATATATATATATATATATATATATATATATATTTGTGTGTGTACAAGTTCAATGAACACAGTCATTTTTAAAATTTAGCCCCTGTTTGATCCACGTTTTTAAAAAAATTCATTCGTTCAATACTCATTTTCAACCATACATTCTTCAATAAAATAATATTACACGCAAATTCAAAATTTTTTCTTATTTTTTAATCACATATTTTTCATTACATCACATCATAAAATGCATTCTTTTCTTAATAATGTACACCAAACACCCCTTCAAATACTGATTATCGTTGAAATCTATAATATATCAAATATAACATTAAGTGAGAATCGTTTTTCGAACAATTTTAGCCTTACTACAATTCAATTATTTCAATGATACCTTATTTTTCGTTTTTCAATATGTCATAATTTCGTGTTTTTAATTCTCAATTAATTAACATTCACATTAATCTAAACTCAATAAATCTTGATTTGATGAAGGTTGATCTACATGAATTTAGAATTATTATAAATATATTTTTTATTCACATATCTAGGAATTTTAATGAACTTTAACAGATTCTTTTATCAAGCATTTGAAGTAAAAATATTATATTTTGGCAATGTGAAATTGGGTAGACGGAGAGTGAATTCTTGAGAAACTATTTTTCTTATAGTAAAAGATGATAATATAAACTAAAGTAAAATCGTATAACAATCCTGATTTTGATGTAGATTAAAAAAAATGCATCAGCTTTTTTTTTTTTTTTAATTATTATTATTTCTGTGCAAACAATAATAAATTTCTATAAATAATATTAACCAAATTTACAAACACTTATTAATGATTTAGATCAAAAACATTAATAAAATTTACATGTTGATCCCCGTCAGGGGCGTTGCCCCCGAGCCCCCACGAGGGGCGCTGCCCCCTCGACCCTCGCAATCTGATCGGGCGGTCGATCCCTGTTGGGGGCGTAGCCCCCGAGCCCCACTGCAAACTTCAAAATCCTTTTTTTTTGTATCTAACTGTTCACGAGCTCGTTTCCATCCATCCAGCTGTAAAAGTATTCTATTATTCTCTCTCTCATATATTCATTTTTGTCACCTTCCATTTCACACTTCAACTAGTTGTGCACTGTTCATTTGTGAGGTGCTCCATTTCACACTTTTATTGGACATTTACTGTTCACTTATCGGTTAATAGTATTCATAAATATCTCCCTAATAAATACAATAGCAAAAAGAGAAAATGGATCACTTCTACAACTCTCTCTCCTAAGTCCTAAGTTTATAGCATATTTGGTAATAAGGAAAAAAAATGTTAACATCTCGTTCACCGTAGAAGTGTCCAATACAGCATGTTTATTTTGTACTAAAACATGTTTTTTGTCATTGAAGAACATCCAGATGTGGTGTCTGTTCTCTTGGATCAAGGCTTACACACAACACATTCATGTGAATTTCTTATGTTGGAAAGAAATTCTTAGCGTTCAAAATGCTAATATTACCCTAAAAATAACACAACTCGTGCAATGCACGGGGCAAAAACTAGTATAAGTATAAAATTCTTTATTGCAAAAAAATTGAGAAGGTAAAAGAGAAAATGTACATCTGTTTATTATTATGGGAAATTTTGAGCACGGGTTTTTCTGGTCCAAGTGGACAAAAAAATATTCCTTTTTTTCTTCATCCTTTGCATTGGAAGAATAGAATATAATTTTTAAAGAGGTAGATACGATGTTTCGATGCCAAACCTGTTACTTGCCCTCCTAGGCACAAAATTAAAGTCAATAGCTTGTTTGTTGAAACAATCACTTTTGAGGAAAAAACAAAAGTAATTAATTATTTTATTTTGAGGGGCTCAAAGTTCGGTATGTTCTATATTTACGATTTATCTCATGAAAGTATTGTAACTCGGGTTTGGTTCTCATTTTTTAAAATTTATTTTCGTTCATATATTCTCTCAATAAAATAATTTGTATGTAAAATCATAAAATTTCTTATTTTATTAATCACACATTCTTTAGATAATTATTTTTCATAAAAAAATGTATTCCCAAATTTTTTTAGAGATAAACATAATAAACGTTAAAATAAGGGGTAATTAGCATATAACGTCCCCACCTTTCTTTCATTGTTATTGTGGAAAACGTTTTTACCTTTCATTTTTTGGCATTTTCACCTTCCATTGTTCAAAAGGTCATTTTCCCCTATTTCCTCAATTAAAAATCATGAAATGACAAATATACTCATATTTAAATAAAAGAAAAAGAAAAAACTAATTGCAACAACAATTCCAAATTTTTTTAAAATATGCAAATAAGTCATTAATAAATTATTAAAAAAGTAATTAGTACATAATGTCCATATCTTTCACAGTTATTGCGAAAAACGTTCATACCTTTCATTTTTGACATTTTCACCATTAATTACACATTTGATTGCGCAAACCACTATTTCTATCCAATTCTCAATATAAAGCTGTGATAGTCCTAATTTTTTTTAAAAAAAGTGAAACTAATCCCCAATAAATTTATTTAAAAATCAAAAAAATTAAAAAATGCAAACGAAACTCAAATAAATTATTAAAGAATTAGAAATTAAAAAAATATTTTTTTATTTAAATAGAAGGGTATATTCCTTATTTCACAGTTCTTTATTGAAAAATTGGATGATAATTAATGGAAATGATGGTTTGCACAATCAAATATGTAATTAAGGGTGAAAATGTAAAAAAAAAAAGAAGTATGGACGTTTTTCGCAATAACAGTGAAAAAGAAGGACATTATGTACTAATTACCCTTTTTATAATTTATTTGCTTTAAAAAAAATTTGGGACCGTGATTATAATTAGTTTTTTCTTTTTGTTTTATTAAAAGAAAGATATATTTGTCATTTCATAATTTCAATTGAAAAAATAGTTGAAAATGATATTTTGCGCAATACAAAGGTGAAAATGCTAAAAAAACAAAAGGTAGTGACGTTTTCCACAATAACAATAAAAGTTGAGAACGTTATGTGCTAATTACCCTTAAAATAAGTGCCTATCTTGAAATAAACATTTTGCAGAAATTGCATCCCTTTAGAGCCTAAACCTAAATCTAAGCTAAAGGCTAATAAAGTGAACACCAACGTCTCTTCTTCTTTATTTACTGTCTTTTGACGGGAAAAAACGATTTTTTTTTTACTAATTATATTTATATTATATTTTTTGTTAACTACATCACATTCTAATTACGATGAAAATCATCATTCTTTGCTCATTTTCAAACTTACTTTCCCCAACTTTTTTCTCTTAAAATAATTTGTACATTTTATCTCTAATAATGGTTTTTTTTCTAACTTATAAAGCATAAAAATACTCATTTAACTCCCATATATTCGAATAAACAAAATAAACGTATAATTAGCATAATATGTGTACACACAATGTCCTAATTTCGGTGTCGACACAAGTTCATTCTCGTTACTTTTTGAATAGACGTATAATTAAGTGACATCTAACTAAAAATATATGCTAAACAACCTTTGACTGGATAGAGATCGCAAAAATTAATACAATAAATCAACTAAAAATTCGCACGTGGAGGTAATTTTATGTTGATTTTTATTTGAGCTTCTTCCACAAATATGAATAAATAACATCTTGACATTCTCCATTACGACGTGACCCACCAAATTTTTGTTCTTTGTAGTATAATCATGGTTGTGGAAGTGAACTTTCAACAAAACGAGAGATTAAGATTCTTAATCCTACTTTAATTATGCTTAACAAGGAAGTTAATCAAGTTCAATGGATCAAATTTATTGATGATGGCAAATGAGGTTTTTATGTAATATGTATAGTTTTGAGTCATTCGCACGTTTGGAAAACATTTATAAACAGTTAAAATCATAAATGAATAAAAATGGTTGATGAATAAGTGAATAATACTTGTGAACAATTTAAAATGTGTGAATAAAAATTAGCTTGTGTTGGAGCAAACAAGTCACACATCGTTTGTGGGAAGAAAATAAATTTACCATATAACTCAAGTGGGCTACTCCACCCATTACCAATTAGTTTTGGGATGGAACCTCACTTGGGCCTGGTGGAGTAGGCTTGGGTATTGGATAATGCTCTCAATAATTCCCTAACAGTGGTATCAGAGCCCAGATTGTGTGGCTAGATAAATTGAGGTGGTAAAAAATTCTCATGAGATGATAGATCCATGGTAACGTAGTGGGTGCAGGCTACGATGAATGTTGATTTACCTCGTGAGCCTTGTTTGAGGGAGGGATTGTTGGGGCAAACAAGTCCCACATCGGTTGTGGAAAGAAAATAAATCCAACATATAGCTCAAGTGGGCTACTCCACCCATTACTAATTGGTTTTGGGATGGAACCTCACTTGGGCCTGATGGAGTGGGCTTGGGCCTTGGATAATTGCTCTCAATAATTCCCTAACAACTTGAATATATATAAACAATTTATAAACATGTAAGCTGCATTTCATACAATATTATGAAAAACAAAAAGAGGAAAAGTATGCATTTCCGCAAAAACGTGGACTGTGTAACCAAAAATGAAGCGCAGGTAATATAATCCCCAATTTCATTTGAATTTATAAGAAATAAGGTCCGTTTGATTGCAATGGTGGAAAATGGATGGAAAGAAAATGATTTCCGGGAAAAATAATTGCCTAAAAATTTTTTTGAAGGGAATTGTTAATTAAGTGTGTTTGATTGATATAATTTTTCACCTGAAAAATTTTTAAATTTTATGTTCGTTTAACTTTATTTTACATAAAAATTGTTCATTAAAGTGATAATTTTTTCCACAGTTGGTTATAAAATTTGTTTCCAATGCCAAAAAAAAAAAAAATTGTTTCCTAAAAAAATCATTTTTTATCAAAGTTTAGTGTTCGTTTGGCTTTCGTTTGCATCAAAATTGTCCATGAAGGTGAAATTTTTTCACACTTGATTATGAAATTTGTTTCCATTACCAAAAAAAAAAGGTCAGAACCTAGAAAATTATTTTCCCACCAAAATGGTGGGAAGTCATTTTCCACCATTTCAAGGAAACAAGGCGCGTGAGCTGAGTCCCAAGAAAATTAATTCCAACCTACTTTTTGCCATCAAACAAGACAAACTGCCTAGAAATGGAATACATTTTCCTTTTTCCCAATAAAATTTGCCTTGTCAAACAGGGCCTAAGTTTACTATATAGAAAAAAGAAAAAAATGAGTCACATCGACAAAAATAAGAAGGATAACGCTCATAAGCGTTCATATAAAGAGTTCGTAATGTCGAGTGCTTGCTACTATATAAAAAGTAATAAGTTACAACTACATAAATAGGTCACAAAAACACAAAGTTGAAAAATCGAAATCTCCTTCCGTAACACCATGCTATAATTAAAATTGAAGTTCTTATTTTTGCTCATTTTTACATTTAGATTCCTAACTATTTGTCGCATTTTAATGTCAACCTTATTTTAATTATTAACCTCTTATTCATCGTAATGTTTAAAAATTTCGTTATGAGAAAACAAAAGGACTTATTTGTCCTTTGTTATTCCTAAATAAGAAAGATAAACAACAAATACATAATTTCAACAAAATATTTTCCCCTTGTTAACATAATATTTGAAAGAAAATCATAATAAAAGATAAATTATGTTTTAAAAGTTAATGACAAAAAATATATATATGATGGGAGCAGATGGAAACATTAGTTCAAAATTTCGAACTTCCATTTCAAATCAAATGTATTACAAGTCAAGAAAGATCAGTGATTGTCATTTATTGTTAAGATCGAAACTGATACCGAATAGTTTTTAGAGATAACATTCCCTGTAATTTTGATGACTTTTCCCATCGTCATAAAATGTCGCTGAATCACAGAGGTATCACATTCCAACTCTATAATGTTTTCCATTTTAACTCGTA
The DNA here is from genome assembly GCA_035079005.1 of Fraxinus americana. Taxonomy (NCBI): domain Eukaryota; kingdom Viridiplantae; phylum Streptophyta; class Magnoliopsida; order Lamiales; family Oleaceae; genus Fraxinus; species Fraxinus americana. The sequence continues at coordinate 3,009,866 of CM068713.1, read as the reverse complement.
ACATTTTCTTTATGACCATATCAAGACAAGCAAGGTCTCCATTTCCAAATTGCTCAAAATAAAGGAAGGATTCGTACGACGTTCTTCAGATTATAATAGCTAATGTTTTGTTATTGTTTCACCGTTAATGTCTGGCACAAGATACTAACATTTACCAAGTCCATGTCAAATCCATAAACACAAAATTCAAATATATTAGACCAAGAATCCCATGTTTTGCACCAAGAACAAACAACCCAGTCGAAAATTTAGACAATAGCCATATCAAAATCTTAATAATCTATACCCTCTTAGACATCTTCAAGGAAATCCCTTTAGAGAGTGTCAGATGCTTTGCCAGATCTAGCATCGGTCCATGCTTTTGCAATTGTTCGTTTCATATCTTCATCACCTTCCTCGTACATGTTCTGCAAATGACATGGAAGTTCACGTTGTAAAAAGCAAATAGCTGCGAACACTCAGAAGAAACAATAAGTGCATGTTTGGTAGGCATGATAGGACAGGACACAGCATGGCAGCAGTCCACCCAAACAAGCACAAGAATTTTGTGCAAGTGATCTAAGAGACGAAAAGTTGTACCTTCATCAAGTCCATTATTCCAGCCATTGGATCCCGCTCTTTGTCCAAATTTGGCTTCAGCTATAACATCGCACGACACATTAATACAGAATTCAATAAAAAATTTTAAAATTCACTCATCAAATTTCAGCATCAAGGAATAACCTTATCTTCTTTGAAGTGCAAATCCAACCAGTTCCCTTTGGACGCTTTAGCTAAGGTGACAATAACCCTCTTTGGCTTTACTACCACTTTACATTTCTCAGGCACAATCTCCTTGTGTAATTTTGGTATGGCACATCGATAATTCTTTCCTAGGATGTCATGGAATTTGATATCAAAGGAACTTGGCTTAAATTCCGCCTCGAGTTTCTCCTGCTCAACTCCCTCCAATGGGATATAAATCTGGGAAAATGAAAACAATGAAGGTACTAAACTAAAAATCCAGTCACAGAATACATAGAGGAATCAACATATGGCAAGAAAGCTGAAAATTGCAACTTTAAAGGCAACAAGAGAAGGCTGACCCAACCAGCAATGAAGAGCTTAGGCCTTAAGAGTATCTCCAAGAGACTCAATTTATAAAAAGCATATTTAAATTTAGAGAATAATTTTTTTATGCACTCCAAAAATGCTCTCTATTTTGATTCTCTATTTTATTTTTTCCAATGAACATTTATTGATATCTCCTCATCTTTCATTTAACACAATTTTTTTATATGTTAATGGCCAATCAATTCAAACATGATTTAAATAATTTAAATTGTAGGGTAACAGGTTACGAAACCTAGATATTGCATCATGTGAAAGCAACGCTAAAAGAAAAGACCAATAAGAGCTACAAACAAGTGAGAAAGGCATGAAAGGGGCAAGTGATGATTCCTCCTTGCATCAAAGCCCCACCAGAAATCCTTAATCTATTGAAATTTGTAACTTATTAAATGCAATCATTATTATTTTTAGGAATAAAAAGTGAATTTTTTTAAAAAAGTTAAAATAGAGACTCTCTTAAAACTTATTTTCAAGTATTAACCCTCTAAAATAGAGAGTACTTTGTGTTGAGAGAGGCCCTTAGAAACGCTCTTACAAATATACCAAAAGCAAATTTAGCCATTACAAGGAATTTCAGACAATAGACCAAACAAATTGCATCTTCCGCTGAGCTTACAAAGTTTCTATATAAAAAGATAAGTAAGATTTAAAATAAATAGCATTTTTACTGGTCAAAATGGAAATAAATCACATATTTTGAGAGTCACACGAGGGTAACTTCACGAAAACTACAATAGATCCGAACTAGTACGCATCCTCACCTTTACTTGATCACTGTCCTGATCCCAGCTGAAAGACCCAAGAGGAACATAATTTAGAACAGGGTTAGGGACCACATTTGGCGCAGTTGATTTCGGTGATGGCACAGACGTAGTAGTAACTGGCGGCTGCAAAGTGGATGCAGAAGCAGCATCTGTTGCTAACTGCACAGTATCATCCATTGCAATTTAAAATAAATGAGCATACACTCCCACATGATTTTCCGAACATACTGAAAGGGAGGATAAGATAAAGTCCTCTCTTACATCTCCCAATTTTAGGCAGTTTCTATTCTATTTCCATCAAAATAAGAAATTAAACACTATATGGGAACAAAATGAGGAAGCTCTATTCTCTCATATTAGATTATTTCACATCATATGCCAACACATGATTCCCAAAGTACAAAAACACAAAAGCAAGGGGCTGCAAGCTCTCATGAGCTTGGACTGCTTAAAAAAGGAAAAGGAATATAACTCTTCATTGCATTTTTTTGAGTTCTTAAAAGAATTAATCCATATTAGAAATGAAGAGTACAAAGCCCATCAAAGACACTCCCTGTTTATCTGTTCTTGTTCATACAATCGTGTAGTTGTTCACCCATTTTCAGTTAAATTCCACTTTCTCCGTACTGGAGAGAGGTGGACCACCTCGACAACAATCATAGTGATACATGTTCAAAAATACAGTGTCAATACAATATTCATTAAATAGTAATATTATGATTGACACATTTGGTTTCTTACCCTTCAGTTTAGATTCCATTATTTAGTCTTGTCCATTAGTCTGAATGACAGAATGAGTATAAGATGCAGGTATAAGGAAAAAACATAATCTTAATGATGGAAATGGAACTTTAGATAGTACAAAATTAAGAACAATGATATATTAATATTGAATATCCAATCAAAGGGAAATCCGATAGAAGATCTAACTAAGCAAGTGTCCAACAACAACTAACCTTTTTGCAAGAAAAGGAGTCCTTAGACTATGACCAAAAAAAAAAAAGGATTCATTTAGCCAATTTCAAATTTATTGGAAGGTTTCGTCATTCACCACTCCCACTATGACACACTTATATTGAAGTCTGAGGCTCTGAGCAATACAAAAGATTGTCTCCAAACTCATCCGCTTTTAAGACAAGTTTGGACTCCAAATAATCACATTTTGTACCTCACCATTGGCACAAGTCAAGATTCCATAAAAGGATTACAAAACACAATGTAGTGACATCGATAAGTTAAAAATCGTAGGGCATAGGCAATATATATAATCAGCCTTGATCACTAAAAGTATATTGAAGTTCTCAATTAAGCTTCTGATCTTACAATAATTTTTTTTCCTAGTTTCATCAAAGTCACATTTAATTTCAAAAACAGCAACCATACGTCCGTAGGGCAAAAGTCATTTCAGAAGATGAACCATCGACAGTAACTTCTCAAAATAGCCAGAAAATAAAACTGAATTAAGAAAAAAGAAACCCTCGTCATCAACTCCCGATATTGCAAATACAAGAACCAAAAATAAATAAATCAAAATGTTCATAAAGATTATAAATGATACCTTTTCCAAGTTGCGAATCTCGTTGGAAATAAGAGAAACAACGCGAGGCCTCTTAGCAATGATTTGAAGATGTTTCAATTCGTCCAAGTCCAGTGCCAATTCTTCACTGCTCGCCATTTTTCACTTCTCTTTCAATATCAATTCAATACCTGCATATAATCACTGATGCTAGTAATCGATTTACTTAATAGAGTGGAATTGCGAACAGAGAAAAGAGAAATGGAACTGAACCTGCTTTAATGGAAGTACAATACTCCGGAGAAGTATAGAAGAAGCTATAAATGTAAAATTCATTGTTTTAGGTTATTTTTATTTTATATATCTGGAAAGAAGTTTCTAGACATTCTCGAAGTTGTAAGTAGTGGACTGGGCTATGCGATCTTTAGTAGACTAATGATGGGCTTTTGGTACATATGGGCCAGAAATGAAGAGCGTTTTGACAAATACTGATTTTTGGTGCTAAAACTAAAATTTACTTCATTGAGAATTATTAATGTATATTTATGAAAGGGAAAAATTCACTTTCCCTACTTTATCTTTACCCTATTTCAAAAATAACAAAACAACTTTTACATTTCAAAAATCAGATTTTTTGACCTATATATACACACATTTATAAATATTTATTTATTTATTTAAATATATAAAAAGATATAAATAAATAAATAAATGTATAATATATATATAAAATTAACCCACCCCCACCACCACCACCCCACCACGCCGGCGACTGCTCCGGCGACCACTCCGTCGACGTCTCCGATTCCGACGACTTCTCCGGCGACCACTCCGATTCCAGCGACTGCTCCGATTCCGACGACTATTCTGATGACATGAATTTTTTGTACGGTCACAACCCCCATCCCATGCGCATCCCACTTACAACCAACGCACCACCGCCATGACCACCACTATCATCACCAACCCTCACCGCCAATGCCACCACCAGCAACTCCACCTACACCATCAACAAAAATCAACCTAAATCCCCAACACCACCAAAATATGGAAACCAGCACTACCACTCCAACAACACCGTTCGGAAGAAACCCCCACAGATCTGCAACAATAGCAAAAATCAGACAAGCAACCACCATAATCGTCGTCGTCACCGTCAACACAGCCTAACCAATACTCCACCATCAACACCAATGGCGCCACCACCACCACCACCACCACCCACCACAAAATACCGTCAACACACCACAAATCACCAAAAACCACATCAACAAAAACAAACTGTTGCAGCCCGCGGTGCCACCCCCACCCACCACAAAATACCGTCAACACACCACAAATCGTTTCCCAGCCACGGAAAACCAGCGATTTATTTGCACAGCTGGAGCAACAATCGGCTGCTTCCGTCGATTTACCAATGACTAGGGTAGGGGAGGGGAGGGGTCGGCCATGGGCGAAGACGGCGGGCGAAGACGGGACGGCGGGCGAAGACGGGCGGCGACGGCGGGGAAAATGGATGAAGAGAGAGAGAGAGGAGAGTGTTAGGTTTTGCAGGTTACGTTTCTTTTATAAATATTTAGTTATTTTATAAATTAATTTTTATAATATTATTATTAACATTAATTAAATATAAAAAATCTATATCTATATATAAAATATCTGATTTTTGAAACTTAAACCTTAAAATCTAATTTTGGAATTTGAATCTCCAAAAGTAGGGAATTGGGTAATTTTCACTTTATGAAACTTAAGTCATAAGAGCCAGTTATATTTAATGTTAATTTTTTCATTGGTTTTTTGGATGTTCATTTTGAAAGAGGGTCTCTTAGCTATAGTCCACAAGATTCTTTGATAAGAGTGATAATTTTTTTTTTAAACGTGTAGTTCAAAATTTTGTATAGAAAAAGGTTTCTTATATGTCAATTATATTTTTATTCAAACAATACTAGGTTTAAGACAAAGAAGAATGTGACGTGGCCAATCCAGCATATATTCAATGTATAGTATTAATTTTGAATAAAATTAAGTGTTACTACTCAAAAACGTCTATAGTTATAAGTTTGAAATTACAACTGACCAAAATAAATAGAACTATAAACCTTCAAATATGGACCAAAATAACTTTTCTCGGGCATCATTCTCCGAGAAAAGACCCTGAAGTCAGTCGGGATTTGAATGGAACTGGAAATATTCTGTTTCCTTCCAGTATGACCTTTCTTAGTGACAATAGAGCCTGATAACTGAATCAGCGCCTGCAGTAAATAGCCATGGTTGCCTTGGATGGAACTTGCAGTCCAGAACTCCTGCAAAAATCACAATTAAGCATACAGGTTAGGTAGGTATCTTCCTATTGAGCTTGCACCTCCATTTGAAGACCTCTCGAGCAGCAAATTACTGAAGTTGAGAGACCACGAGAGATCATTTTATTTAATGCAGAGCCAACAACTGAAATACATTAGTCAAAGATGCTCAAAGTAGTTGATGTAAATAACATGTTCAGGGATCCCGAAATGGGAGCTATTCAAAGCCTGCCCAACTCAAAAGGAATTAGCTTCACAAATCATGGGCACCAGTTATTTACAAAAGCTCGTGTAGCTATTGGATACTACGTAAACATCGAACCCATAAATTGATACAATATTACATAAATAAATAAATTTAAGCTATTCCTTTTTTCTTGCAAGCATGGTCTACTGATTGAAAGATCGGGATGTTAAAAAGAGTAATATGGAGGTCCATATCTTTTGACTCAACATCTAGGCAGGCAAGTGTGACATTTAGGAAACAGAAGTCAGTTTCCCATGTGTTATTAAAGCTGGTTAGGCATGCATAAAAAATATTTACCTCTTCCATCTACACTGGAATGCCCACGAAGAATCTCCAGGGGAACAATTAATGGGTTCTGATTCAAATCCGAATAAACCTTTCCATGGAAAACATATGAGGTGCAATCATCTGAGCATGCTGAGAATAAAGGGTATGAACGATGGAAAGAGACTTTGTTGATGTCTTTTTTATGCGGCCTGCAAATTTTTAAAACAGGTGTCGATGTCATATCAGAACTACAATTCAGTATATATAAACCAAAAGTAACTTCAAAACATGTCTGGTGAACAGTACTTGACAGGATTGAACAATATTAGGGAAGAAAAAGAAGTTAAAAATGTGTACATTATAATGTCTAGTCCTTCCGAGTTTATGGAGAACCACAGAAGTCTTCTTGCACTAACAGACACTTTACAAGAGAACCGTTCCCTTGTGCTTACCCACCAAGAACTAAAAAACAGCTTACTAGTTTGACTTACCTTTCATATCATCCATTAAATCTCATATTATTAATCATTTAATCTACACCAGAAATGGAGTCAATGATCCATGCTTGCCCATCCTATCTATATTTCCACAGATGCAAAATTCTATAGATGCAAAATTGGCAAGTTTGGGCAGTCTTCGACTTTTTCAAAATAAAAGTTTAAGAAACTTCACTAAAAATAAAAATTAATAGTGGCAACATACTGAAGGACTTTATAGGGTTGAGAAGAAAGATCCATGTCAAACCAGCACAATTTTCCATCTTTGCTTCCCACAATGACATTATCACCTGCATAACAAGGGGAACATGCAAGTTTGAAAGATAATGGCTGAAAAAATGTGTTTTTGTTAACACGCGCACAGAGGGGGGTGGGGAGAGAGAGATCTTCCAAATAGAAATATACCACTGGGGTGAATAGCAATGGCGGAAACTTCACGGACTCCAGGCTCAAGCTTCTTAATAAGCTTTTGCTTCAACAAATCATAAACACGAACATCCTTCTTTGTTGAAATAAAGAATATAGAGCGAATCGGATGGAAAGCAGATGAAACAGGAAGTCCTCTCAACTTGTAAGGTATTCTTTGAGTGAGTTTCTTAGAGAGTTGGTGGATCAATACTGATCTTGATTCACGTACAAATGAGTTAAGAAATGAGCAAAAATACACAGATAACATTAATTGCTTCACAGAAATGCCTGATTCATATGAATAAGAAGACGATACCTTTCTCTACGATTACAACAACAATACCAAGACCATGTCTTACAACAATATGAAGTCTAAAATAAATGTAATGTACACGTTAATAATAGATTTTCACAATATATCTCTCTAAATATAACACATATTTCCTCTAACGTAGTAAGTAGTGATAAGGGCCAAAATGGTTTTATCTTGTGCTGAAAGATATACCATACGGATGAATTCCATCTCCTTCATTTAAAAATGAAAAAGACCATTCCGTTTATAAGGTAAGTGTGAATCAGTAAATAAATAAACTTCAGAGTTGAAGGATATCATATGGCATAAGTGTTGAAAGATAGTCTCCCTTGCGATGCCACTCTATTGAAGATACAGTCTGCGCAACCCAATAAAGATAAGCCCATAGATTCCACGGATGAGCTATGACCACTAGCTCCAAATTCATTGCATAAAAAGATGCACACAGTACCTTAAAGTGTTTCAACCTGATTCCCCCATGCTTGTCATCCGAAGCCCAGCTAATAAAGGATGCATTCTTGTCTGAATACAGGAGATATTACATGAATGCAGAATATTAACCTCAAACAAAATGCAAGAAATATCTAACTAATACTGACCAGAATCATCCGGTGCTTTCGGGGTTTCAAAACGCAAAAGCTCTTCAATCTTTCTCTGTTCTTCTTCACTTCCTAATCCAGTGTTCAAAATAAACACATCCTGACCCCTGCAAATGTAGTGGTACATAATTTGTTGTGTCAATACGATATCCATTTTCCAAAAAGAAAAATGCTCATGTAATGGTCTTACGCTGCAATTGCTAATAAAGGAAGCTCAGGCAGAGGACTCCATACAACCTGCTGAACAGGTTCGCCTATATCCAAGACCCTAAGACATCTTCCAGTGTCAACATCCCAAACACGAACACTTCCATCATTTGAACCTTCATAAAGAAAGAAGAAAAAATACATTGTAATTCTCAATTCTAACTATTGTATTTCTTTGAGATGGAGATATAAGATAATGGCTACAAGTTGAGGTCAGACCAGAAGCAATCCATTGACCAGTAGATTCTGTAGTAACTGATGTGACAGGACCTTTATGACCTTTGTACTCTAGATAACATGTTGTTGGATAAGGCTTAAGATCTTTACGACTTGGCAACTTAGGTTTCAACATCTCAGGATCAATATTAATCTGAAATAATGAGAAAATTATAGTTAATTCATTATGCTATAGATTTTAGTTCAATGAATAAATCTACAGACCTTGTGCAGGATAAATCAAATCTATCTAAACAAAAACTGCTTCTTCACACATACACGTTTTTTCCGAGCTCGAGGACATAGATAAAGATCCAAACAACGACCAAACCTTTCACTAACAGCTTTCTCATATGCGGGAACACTTCGGTAGAATGTGAACCTACAGAATATGAAGGCTTATAATCCAAAAATTTTAATATAAAACGTCGAAATTGAAAACAAGACGAAATGAAACAATCTAAAGGATCAGGAAGTACCGTTGGGGAATAAATTTAGGACGGTCATCCTCAGAGATGAGCTGATCGGCATTAATTTCTTCTTGTGATGGGATGTATTCTCCAGAAGGATTGAAAGATTCCTCGTGGCCTGAAATCAAACTTTAGTTAGTAGCAACTCTTCTTTTGAATCCAATTGCTAAACAAATATTTGACAATTGAAGTCATGACTATTTCATATTTCAATCCTAAACCTGGCAACTTGAACTTCGGTGCAGGAATATGTGCCAATCCTTGTCTTTCTGTCAAGCTAGAATCATCTGCCCACACGTCATAAAGATTTGACTCTTCCTTAGATTTGTTATCAAATTTTATATGTCCCTTTCGATATGCCCGGACAAGCTCGAGAACCTATAAGTTCAAAACAATAGACGAAGAATAAATGCATAACCAAACTAAGTTCCAATGATAAAGAAATATTTACTCGTTTTCCATAGCCATCAACCTTTGGAGTATTAGAACATTGGGTTTGAAAAGAGAAAAACATAATCAAAGAATAGAAACCACCCACGTGTATAAAAGAAATAGGAGAGTGTATACTTGTACTTGGCAGCATATGCAAGCAGTGAACATCTTGGAAATATATTTTTGATTTATTTTCTCTTCATAAGTGATGCAAGTGCCTCATACAAAAAAAAAAATTACCAATTCAAACTCTTGCTACACATCTTGTTACATCAACTGCAAGAAGATTATATTTAGAATGTCAAGAGAGCAGGAATGCAAAACTTCCGTCCAAACACCTCCCAAGTCATCATTTCATAGGTAAAGAAAGTACTACAAACAACTTCGTTTACATTTTTAAGGTTTGCAAGCAGCATAGATAAGTAGCACAGATAAAATATGAAACAGGCACATGTCTCAGCTTCCTGTTAATTGTGTATCACCCAGTGTTACACTGTTACTAAATCCGGACAGGCGCAGCCAGTCCAACTGGAAAACCGGCGACCTGGTGTCCCAACCGGTCCGGTTTGTTCAATTTAACCGCTCAGCAAGCTAATGGCTAACAACTCGGAAAAACCGCCAGGTTTTTAATGGAACTGGTGAGCCGTAATCTTACGACCTGCTATGGTCATTACTTCTTGAAAGACTTCAATTTTTTTACCCTATTCCACTTTTGCAGTCCGAAAACGCAGCCATGCTCTCTTTCTCGATGAAGTTTCTCTTCCAGCCAGCCAATTCACAATACCAAACCAATACCTAATAAAAATTGCCTTCTATTAATCTTCTCTTACATTCAACCCACAAGTTTAGCCCTCCAATCTCATACTTGTTGAAAAAAGAGCAGGTAATGTAAATTCTAGGTTTTTTCCATATATTTTAATTTATTGATAACTAAAATATCTAGAAATATTATTATTATGTTTGACAGATTTGACCATTATTAATTGATGAAATTTGAACTTATTTTGCTAAATACATGTCAGACGGTGATATTTTCTACAATGTGTAGTGTTTTGAATGATTTTGGGCTTCTGCCTTCCAGAGTGATATTTTGTCACAAAATTAGTGTAATGTTAATTTAGCGAAGGGCAAAAATTCATGATTTTATGTACTAGTTCACAGAAATTGACCCATTAGTTCAACCCATTGACCCACCTCTGTCTAGGTCGATGTCCGGGATGGTCTGATAACTATGGTATCACCTATAGGTTGTGTCATGACTCAAATTATATGAACAGTATGAAATAAGAATAGCTTAATATTGTAGTACAGATTATTTCTCTTATCCTTCATTGCTTTTAACAGAATTCAGCATAGTATGACTAATTCAATCTGATTCATACTATTTTGAATACAAAAATTATCTTTCCTTTCATACTGACAGAGATCTTGAGATTCTTAATCGCTTTTTTAAGTGTGGAGGAATAGTACATGAATGGCGGTTCTCAGACGAGGGAATCGTTCCTCTGAAAAAAAGGGTAGGGTAGAATGCTTCTATTGATGGCCAAGGTATGGTTTTAGCCCAGTTGATCAAACCCAGCTGCTTACCGCATTCTCCCCCGATCATAAGAGAAGAAACTCTATCAAAGGCAGGCTTATCCACGAAGACCATTTTAGGTTTGTTGGCCTGATCTCACAAAGGGGCTTTTACATGGCCTTATCTCAGTGGGGCAGCTATAACTTATATCGTGTCAAAAACTTGAGGTCCAAGAACTGTGCAATTTTGCTTGAGAACATGTGTGAATTTTCACTTTCATATTACATTTATGGGAACAGTCAAAGGAGTAAATATAGCAACATCTTGACAGTGTGATGGCTTGAAATGGATTACTTATTAGAATTTGCTTGAGCAAAAAAATATACTCCAATATAAATTACCTTTTTACTCTCCCATTTTGAAGGAATAAAACGTCTCTTTGGTTCTGGAGCATTGGAAAGTGGATGCTTGGAGTCATCCCAGGCAAAAAAATCAACATAGGACTGCAGAAAAGAAACAAGAACCACAAGAAGTTTCTTCAGATAGAGAGGCATAACTTCCAAAAATAGATACTAATAGGATTGTGAACATCCAAAAGACGGAAAACCAAAAACAAAGAAAGAAATAGGGAAGAGTGTGCACCTGATATGGATCAAAATCAGCATGTGGCGCCTTTCCATCCAATAATCTGAGGATAAGTTTAGTGTCTTCTTTGGTTAGCTCCACTTCCTCATCATTATACTCATCATATATCTTACGCCTGAATAGGACGAAAAGGAAACAAATAATAGTACCCAGGCCTCTTTCAAAAAGCAAAATATATGTGAACTTGTGAGCTTCAAAAGAATATTTGTCCAACATGCATTGTTCATTGTTGAAACTCTTTAGTCGAAGCTCATACTCAAATACATGTTGAAGTCATGAACTCACCAACTCTTCGAATCATCAGCACTAGCAAGAAATGAATCCAGCTTATTCTGTCTCTCCTTTTTCTTAATTTTCTTCCCTGCTAAATTATATCCAATATGTTCCTCATCCTTGTACCATTCCAATGGAACACTACCAACAGTATTACGAGGAGCAACCTATTTTTACCATCAGCGAAATGAAATGAGACAGGGTAAAGAAACATTGTTTAAATTCAAAATAGAGTAAACATTCTAATAGTAGAAACTAGAAATACGCCACCGACCTCATCTTCAGATGAATCACTCTCCTCAACTACCTCATGGGAATCATCACTTTCCCCTCCATCCACTTTGCTGCTATTACGGGTATCATCGCCATTCACATCATCATCACCAGCGCTTCCACCCTCATCATCATCACTTGGGACAACAACATCCTGCCATATCACCCATCACCATTACTAAAAATCGAGTTGAGCACTGAAGTGAAGACAAAAGATACCTGCTCTTTTTAACAAACGTCGACTGCAGCAACTACATTAAATGAAAAATAATGACACATAAAATGGGGTTTGAGTAAACCCAAGCACATACCGTTGAGTTAACAGCAAAAGACACAACCAAATCATTCCAAAAGAATAATGCAGATATCGCATCTTTAACAAATACACTTGTAAAACTATAAGTCTACACACACGTTACCAAGGAATTCAAATTAGGAACTGGATTTCCTCAAAAATATCACATTTAATTATAAAATTCACATTCTAGTGCTCATAAACAACATTAGGATTATTTGCATGGCTGATAATTAAAGGGGTAGTAATATCAAATTTGCCAATTTTATTTCAGGAATAATTGCTAATATAAAACAAAGAATCACCACTCATACCTCATTGTCAGAGGGTTCACTCTGTTCAGATTCTGATTCGCTTATGGAGCCTTCATCCTCAGATAAACTCTACCATCATCAAGAAGACAAAATGAAATCACTGAATCAATATACAAAATATTTCTTAAACTTGCAAAATAGCGGTGTCCAAATATAAAGGCCCCTATTGCCATGATCTCTATAAACTCCATAATGAATAACCTCCTACTCCAATATAAAGACAAGTGAACACGTGTGTAATCAATAGAAACTCCTGGTTCAGCAGCATTTGATTTGCGTTATCAATTACCAATATAATTCCAATTTCAAAAGAAAAAAATATTTCTTCACCTAGAAACTAGACCTTAAAACTTGAAGGCATTTCCCATTTATTCGAATTGAAAAATAAAATTAATATTTGAATTCTCTTCCTCCTGAACCATATTTCCAAGCATAGAATATGAACAAAAGAAACAATAACATCCCGTTATAACAATTTTTCCAATGCCCAGAACTATAATTTAAAATCCCACTCAAAAAATCATATACTAGACATTATAAAAATCAAACATTGCCCTTAACCAGGTAAAATAAGAAGCTCGTATCATTTCTTTGCACCAATAACTTCATAAGAGCCCTAAATAAAAAAAAAAAAAAAAAAATTGAACGAAATAGTAATTACCTCATTGTCAACGACTTCAAAATCAGAATCAGATGAAGCATCTTCCGACTCATGAGCTGATTGTTCTAATCGTTGTTCTATTCTTCTTAGACTCTCATTTATCATTCCAGCTTCCTCTTTTTTATTCTTCGGCGTCTTCATTGTCAATCTCAGTGGCAGAGCCGCCTGGGGTCTAGTGGGATTAAATCATTCACAACAATCAGATCGAGTGCGAAGCCCCTTTTTACACTAATAAAATCCTACACTACCTTCCAATTTTGTTGATGAAGAAGTTCCGAAGAAATCACTGCAACACAAAATAGATTGGTGTCTACCGAGGAAGAAAACCTTAAGCCGCTTAAACCCTTTGCTCTATAAATAAGACTTTTAAACAGGCATGTGTGATGCACATGCCTTTTAATTGGGCTTTACAAGATTTTTTGCTATTCAAATCCATTTTTCTTTTAATTGGGCTTTACAAGATTTTTTGCTATTCAAATCCATTTTTGAGATGGGCCTCAATTAGGGGTGTCCAAAAGTTTCGAACCGAATCGAACCGAATTCGAATCGAATCGAGCGGTTCTTCATAAATTAAATACTCAAATGGGTACCCGAATCGAGAACCGATAGGTTTGGGTCGGGTCTCGGGTCTAGACCAAGAACCGAAAAAGAACCGAAACTAAATAATTTTTTTATTTTTTATATTGAATTAATTAAATTATTTTATTTTTTTTATACAAATTAGCAAATTAATTGAATAAATTAGATTATTTCATAATTTTAATTTTTAAGCCCAAATCATTTTAAAATCTATTAGCCCATTTTAATTTGAAACAAATGAATATATTTTATGTAATTTTGCTGTAATATTAATATTTACTTTTTAGTACTTGTATGCATTGAATTAATCTTATTGAACGGCTAGTTTTGTATATGTTTTTGAATTTGGCTACGTTAATTTGTAAAAGTTACGAATGAAATGTCATTAATTGTATTTATATAGTGTTGCTGAAAATATTAAAAAATTTAATTATGGTACGGAACCGAACCTACCCGACCCGAACCGAACCGAACGGAACCTAACCCGAACTGTTCCATAATTATATTTGGACCTGACGGGTCCATTTATTAAATATCCGAAAGTTTTGGATCGGTTCGGGTCTCTTCAGAACCGAACCGAACTGACCTACGGACAGCCCCAGCCTCAATTATCTAACTAAGGGTGTGTTTGATCCACATTATTTTGGAAGAATTTATTTTGGAATAGTAGATTGATGGAAAATTTGTGGTTGAAAAAGAAGAAAAAGTTATTGATGTGATAGAAAATATTATTTTATTGAAGAATGTGTGGTTGAAAATAAGTAGAAAAATGAAAATGAAAATTTTAATGTGTACCAAACGAGGGCTAATATAAATGAAAATTGGATCTTAGTACATCAAAATTTACATAATAGATTACATAATGTCACATGTCACTCTATCATTTGTTAGTTTAAAATACGGTCAACTTTTCATCCAATCTTTTTTATCCACATCATTTTCGATAACAGTTTACATACATTTTTTTATATGTAAATAGCAAAATTCATAAAAAAAAAATAGACAAATCAGATATTTAGCCCCCCGTTTGACGGAAATTAGAATCCAAATTTTAATATAAGTTAAAATCAACAACTAATTTTAACTCCACATTTTATAAGCTCCACAACTTTTTAACCGCATATTAAATTAACTTTTATCAAAATCTAGTGAAAATCTAATTTTAATTCCCCGCCAAACAGGGGGCTTAACTTTTACATTTCAAAAATTATGATGGTGTATTCAATTGTAACTTTTAAAAATCTAGGAGTATTAAATTGGAACTTTTGGCCAGACAGTTCATGGTGAGTTTATTCACGTCCAAACTCTTTGACAGGTATGGCTATTGGGGAATTTGCTTTTTGTATGGCACATTTTTCGTGCTTGGAGGATTGGCTGCTGCTGGGAAGACTTGTGAAAACAGCGAAGCTGTTCGTAAAGGCGTAAACTTTTTTCTTATCAACACAAAATGAAGAAGGTGGATGAGGGAGAGTGCCTTGAATCATGTCCAAGCATGGTAAGTATATACCCTTTAGAATGTACAAAGAAATTCTTCTAACCTTTTCAGCTTTTTAACTGAAAAATACGTATATTTGATGATCATGTGACAGAAATACACACCTTTGGAAGGAAACAGAACAAATTTGGTACAAACATCATGGGCCATGCTAGGTCTTATGTATGGTGGACAGGCTAGTCTAAACTTTCGAGATTAATTACGGCTCCATTCACAACTTTCTTTACTCATGTAAACGTATCGGATTGTCACTTTGCCATGCCATTCAAGCAAAAATTGCATTTTCTCCACAAAAATGCCTACCAAACGAAGGCTCAAAAGCAACGTCTCTCTTTAAATTGCAAAATAATAATTAATTAAATTGCAATGTTTATAATTTAGTCTTCCTAATTAATGTAAATGAACTTTTATTACAGGAAATTAGTGGAGTATACATGACAAATTGTATGTTGCATTACGCACAATACAGGAATATTTTCCCATTGTGGGCATTCGGAGAATATTGTAAACTCGTGTGGCCGTCTCAAAGCCTATAAATGAAGTGAAAGTCATTGCATTATCACTTACATAATTCTTTTTCTTTGAAGAATTGATATATTTCTTTTTGGATCAGTACTATAGACGAGACAAACTTATTTTTGTTATTTGCAATGTACATCGTGTAAATTAATGTATCTTCGGATTCCAGTGAGATGCTCCTTATTTAAAGAGTCAAATTTTAAAATTTAGAGAATGAGATTGAATCTCTACACGTGAAAAAAAAAATTGTATTCTTACTCATTAAAGCCATAAAAAGCACTACTAAATTTAAATGTCCAGAAAAAAACAAATTTGCTAGGTTACTGATTTAACCTTAAAAAAATATCATTTAAGATATAATTATATGTTAAAAAATTAAAGCATGTAATAAGTTAAATTGCGGTGATAAAATAAGTATACAGCATTAAAAATATTAAATGCTGAAATATTCAATTCTAAATGATAAATGGTTGATTATAATAATTAATTAAAATAAGTAACGGAATACTGAACACGACCCCGCTATATGGTGCCCCGCTCATCCTGGCGCCCCTGGATGGCCTGCCCATTGAGCGGCACAGTAGACAACATTGAGCGTGAGGTACATTATTTAAACCTTTAACCCACCAGGTTCAGCCAGGTTTGATTGAGGTTTAACCAGATTTTGACTAGTTATTCGCGGGTTTTGATCGATTCAACTGTAAATCGATCTAACATGATCAACTGGACCAGTTGACACATTATTACATTATTGAACAAATCTCGTACAAAATATAGTACACAAAAACTGTGCAATAATACAAATACAACGCCAAGGAAATATATAATTGAGGTTCCAGAAACCATGTAAAGAATATATTGACATTCTCATATAAATACCATAGACTCAGAAACAAGCACACGACACAATCCCAAATACCAAGGAGTTTTAAGCAAACAGAACCTGAGCTTGCGATGGTATCAAGTTGGAGAGGGTATCAGGAGCCTCGACCACTTTCCATTGAACAGAGAAGCTGTACTTTCTTTCTGAAGTGCCTCTCGGGAACATTCTTATTATATAGCCCACAGCAATGTGTAGGTTCTGACCTACAACACAGATCATGCCATCCCAGCTGTTAACACAGAAAGGCTTGCATATCTGCTCAGGTAGAGGAGGTCCGTCTACAGCATCCCAAGAATCAGTCTCCATGTCATAGACTTTCAATTTTGTCCTCTCGTGCTCGGAGACCACGAACAAATGCCCCCAAATCACTACACTAGAACCTGTCCAGCCTTCTCGTAGTCCAATAGCCATATTCTCCCAGTGATCAGTTATTGGGTCGTAGACCTGACCCCGAGGTACAACATAGAAGGGCCAAAACCACCCTTCTGTCACGAGAAGCTTCCCATTAAGAACTGCAGTATCATATGACGCCATGTTAGTTCCCATGTTTGCAACATGGCGCCACATACCTTTATTAGGATCCAGTACTTCAGCCGAGTTAAGCTCAAACAGGTCCGAGCTGTTCCCTCCAGCCACATATATCATTCCATCAATCACCCCACTAGCGAAAAATGACCTTGCTGTGCTCATCTTTTTCATCACTGTCCAACGGTTTGTTTGCACTTCATATTTCAATACTAAATTAAGGGGACAATCTACATCAGAGACCTCACCACCACAAACAAAGAGAACACCCTCGTGGGATATGGAAACACACCCGAATCCCTGGGGACTGACCTTGTCTTTACAAGGCATAGCAGGGATTGTGTGCCAAGAGAACTGAGTGAGGTCAAGAACTTTCCACTCGATTTTTCCAGTACATTTGTGGAAGGCGAAAACAAAAAGCCAAGGATCATGAAACCCGAGCTCCTTTCTCCTGGTAAAAAACTGTCCCTTGCTACCAAACAAAGAATACCAACGCTTACAGACAAGCCTAAAAACCGAATGGTCATTGACTGGTAGCCGGAGGAGGCACTGGAGGGCGACATCATCAGGAAGCCCAGGAATTAAAGGCTCTCCCTTAAGAGATAGATTTAATTCTAACAAAGGATCTAGCAGAGAGGACTTTGTTGCAGCTAACCTAAATTTCGGAGATAATGTCATTTGGGAATCCCCAAGCTTGTGCACTGGAGCTTGGTGTGATAAAAATCGCACTCTTTGCATATTCGTTGTCAAAAATCACAAACGCAAAATACAAAACTCGACTATTTTATCTTTTAAATCCAATTTATCAAATCAGTTTCACCAGGAGGTGTCAATAGTTGAGTAATTATATAGCAATTCACTAGGATCTCTGTGAAGTCCACCCCAAATAACCTATTCTGTCGAATTCCCCAATTACGAAATCAATTGTCTTCTAAATTCAAATAATTGCTGAACTACAAATCACAAATTCACATCTAAAATCCCAGAAAAAACCTCATATGCATAAAGAAAACACAGATTTTAATTCTTGTTCTCCCACGAGTAACAGATGCTAATTCTTATCTCCACTTTCGTCTCCAAAGCACATCCTTTAAGAATCCAAAAGGTTATACTTTTTATCTCCCTGAGAATAAAACACAAAATAACCACAAAAATATAAAATAAATAAGAAACAGCTGAATTTTCTTATTCATTTCAATTTTCATCATAATAATCTGAAATACTCAGGAATCATAAGGGCCCAATTCATATAATCATACAAACATATATTGGTTAACATCAAAAACCATCCCAACAGGCAACAGGTATGAAAATTCAGAAACAAAAAAAAAAAAAAAGAAAAGATTTTTCTTGGGTAAGTGAATAAGAAGACAAGAAAGATGAACTTACAGAGCAGGTAAATTGCGCAAATTTGGAATTTAGTAGTGTATACGCATGAGATTTATTGACCAAGAAAGACTCTTTACTAGCTTCCCTAATTTTTGCAGGAAAATTGTGTGCTCTTTTTTTCTTAGTTGAGTAACTTTCAAGGAAGGATTCTCAGAAAATTAATGGTTGTCAAATTGTAATTTGTAACGTGCGGCGAATATGGCTTCAAACTCACGGGGAATCGTGGTCGCTTCTAGACAAATAATGATCATTGTCTTTTCTATTTAAGGAACAATTTTAGTCCATGTTTCAGCCATATTATTTTATCATTCTCATTTTTCTACTATTTTTAATCATACATTCTTCAATACAATAATATTTTTCATAACATCAATAACTTTTCCTTCTTTTTAATTCTCATATTCCCTTCACATAAATTACATATATACAAATTTGCTTACAAAAGCGTAAATAAGTGTAAAAGAACCTCCAATTGAGTTCCAAGAGATTGCCAAAAAGATTGGACTAACAAGTTCTGTTTAGCCTCAATTTTTTAAAAAAATAATATTTTTCAAAATTTATTTTTTAATCATACATTTTCACAAAAACATAATTTTACATGTGAATTCATAATTAAAAAAAAAAAAAAAATCTATATCATGGAGGGACTAAAATTAAGGGAAAAATTCATTTCTCCTACTTCATCTTTACCCTATTTCAAAAATAACAAAACAACTTTCACATTTCAAAAATCAGATTTTTTAACATATACATACACATATATATAAATATTTATTTATATATAAAAAGATATAAATAAATAAATATAATTAACACATCCCCACCTCCACCACCCCCACCCCACCGCTCGGGCGATCGTTCAAGCGACTATTCCAGCGACTGCTACGATTCCGAAGACTCAGATTACAAGTTACAGTCCAGGTCACAACTCAAGTCACAAGTCACAGTCCAGGTCACAAATCAGAATTTTGTTCAGTCACGAGTTATTTTCAAATTATCAGAGCATAGGTCAAAAATTTTATATGTCACAATTTGTTTATCGGTCACAGATCAAAAATTTTGCAAGTCACAGATTATTTCGAGATCACAAATCAATAATTTTATAGGTCACAGATTATTTTTTTGGTCGCAGATCAAAAAATTATAGGTCACAGATTAATTTTTAGTCACAAATTGTCGAATTTTAAGGTTACGGATAGTCCATTATGCGGTCACAGCTAGTCTAATCTATGACCACCGTCAATAATTGTGCCACCAGTTCAACTCTGTCTTTAACAGCATCACCACCACCGTTCACCGCCACCACTACACCAACAGCACTCACGCAACCACAAGATCCACCACCATCACCCACCTCCATCACAACTAGAAACCACCACGACCACAGCCAGATATACCAAAAAAATAGATACAAAACCGCCAACACCCCACAACCACCATCACAACCACGGCGTGGCCACCCCTCCCACGCAGATCACGTTCACCTCCACACAGAGCACACAAATCACACCCACCCCCACCAAAGCTAGTGTTCCATTGTTTTTCACATTACATAACACAGTTAATGACAAAAATCAGTATAATTAAAGCGAGACTCAGCATTTGCGGATGGAATCAGAAGAATTTGAATGAAAATGATAAATCTTTTCAGCTGATCTGGAATTCTATGTGGATAAAAATGGTAAAACAACAAAATAGTTTTAGATTTTGGTAAATCTGGGAACATTTCTTCCCTTTTATGCTAATACGGAAAAAAATTAAAACAAATGAAGAAGACGGACTGCAGTGATTAAGGTGGGAAGTGATTTTTAGAGGGTTTCAATTCCAAAATCGATTCGGAAGTTGGGAAATCGCAGTTGTTGACGGACTGCAGCATCTCCGTTCTCAACGGCGTCTGCCTTCGTCGTCAGTTGATGGAGATGAATGGGTTGCCGGTGAGGGGAACGAGAAAAGACAGAGACGGCATGAGAGAAATAGGTATGGTTAGAGAAAAATGAATTTAGGGTTTGTTTTTAAATGAAATTAATTAGGATGAAAATTTTATAATTAATATTTAATTATATAATTATAATCTGTATCTAATTAAAAATATCTAATTTTTGAACATTAAAAAATAAAATCTGATTTTCGAATTTGAATCTCCAGAAGTAGAGAAGTGTGTAATTTCCACTAAAATTATTTCGAACATTTTACAATAAGAAATGACCACCATTGTGAATTGGGCCTTGGAGGTATGTCTTCTGCCGTTAAGGAGAAGAGGTCCATCGAGTATGTCCTAAAAATTGAAGGCCCATTTAAATAAGAAGACAATCAAATTCAATCAAGCCCAAGACTTAAAAGTAAAGCGAGAATGTCCCAACCCATCAAACTTTTGAAGGTTTATTGGGTTAATTAGAGCTACATACCCGACGCTGTGACTACATTTGAAAAACACAAGTGGAGAAAAAAGTATGTGAAAATTACACCCAACCATATTTTTTAAGATCCAATTTCAAAAATTAGATCTAAAATTTGTTTATACAAAAATAAAAAATTAATTCAAAATTTTAATATTAATAACTATATTACAAAATTAAATTAATATACATATACAACCACCCAACTCAACCAACCATCCAAAACTCTAATCATTTTCCTAACCCCCCCCCCCCCACAACATCTTCATTCTATCTACCGAAAAATTTCGTAGGAGATCATCGCAGATGTCACTACTACGATGACGCGTTGCCGCTGTAGTGCGGCGTGAGCGACTATTGTGCAATGCGCGTAACGACATTTGCTGATCGTCGCTACAAGCGGTGTAGATGGAGGATCTGGGGAAAACTTGATTGCTGCATTGGCGAATGACAGAGTTTTGTTGGTCATGATATGGAGAAATCTAGTCACAGTCTGGTGCCGAAAAATTTGGGGTGAGTTTAGTTGGTTGTGTGCAGCTGGTGGTGGCGGTGGCAGTGCTCGTGATGTTTTGGTTTTGGTTTGGGTTGTTGGAGTGGTGGTGGTGGTG
Source organism: Fraxinus americana (assembly GCA_035079005.1). Taxonomy (NCBI): domain Eukaryota; kingdom Viridiplantae; phylum Streptophyta; class Magnoliopsida; order Lamiales; family Oleaceae; genus Fraxinus; species Fraxinus americana. Next base: position 2,988,149 of record CM068713.1, on the reverse strand, counting down.
GCTCCCATATTTTGGTGGTGCAAGTGGAGGTGTTGGCGGTGATGTTGGTGGTGGTCAACGGCGGTGATGGTGGTGGTGGTCGAGGCAGTAGGTGTTTGTGATTAATTAATTTGATAATTTGTGACCAAATACTATAAAATTGTAGCTTTAATATATTTAATAAATAAAATATGTTTTTAATTAATTATTTCATAAATATAATTTAATTAATATCTGAGTTTTGAAGTTTTAAATCTTATCTTTTAGTTTTGAAATGGGCAATACTTAATTTTTAAGTATGAAAATTTCCCAAAAATTATTATTGAAAAATGCAAATAAGAAATACAAAATTTTGAAAAATACTAGCAATTTAATCCCGGGACAATTTATAAACTGTTACTCAAGAATAATAGACAGTTTTCGTTATGGCGATATCCTAAAATCTCTCCAAAAAATTCAATATTCAAATAAAAAAAATGCTAATCAAACGTCAATTTATTGTCGTCATCTTCAATATCAACTAGACTTGGTTTCAAGCTCTTCTGGCACCAATCGTTTCAGATAGTATGCACAAGAAAGGCAACAAAGGAGACACAAGTGTAATTATCAAATATCGTCAAATTGCTGAATGCACAATCTTATCATAAGTTTCATGTTTCTTAAACTAAATCAATATTATTTTGTGCATAATGTTAGAAAAAACTTTTACTGGATAAAATTATCTATTTTACCCAGCAAAAGAACTGAGAACATGACTGAGTTACCGGATAAAATTAACCATGTTACCCTGCAAAAGAACTGAGAACATGACTGAGTTATTTGATTAAACAGGAAAAAGAAAATTTATTTTCATTTTTTTCTGCATTAATCATTAACATGAGAACTTAAGGTTTTGTTCAAGAAAATTACTGATATGAAACAAGGAAATCATCTTTTTGAATGGGATATTTCACCGTCTACAATGATATAAAAAACTCTTCAACGTTCAAGCAAAATTTCCACACAAAAAATGGGATGCAATGGTGTATGAGCATCTTTTAGGAAAGTAAGATAAAGCTGGCTATTAAAATTATAATTTATTTTTCTTTATCTTCTTATTAATCACACATTCTTTAATAAAATAATATTAAACTTTTTCTTCTTTAATCACACAATTTTCAAAAAAATACTATTCCAAAAATTATAATCTCAAATAATGGAAACCAAACGGGAGCTTTCTTGATAAAGTTTTCTTGAGATTTTAAGGGCATATTTGATGGATATTATCGAATGTATTTTAAATCGTGATATGATGTGAAATATGTGGTTAAAACGTAAAGAAAAATTATTAATGTGGTGGAAAATATTATTTCATTGAAAAATATGTGGTTGAAAATGAATTTTGAAAGAACGTGTGTTGAACATGGACTATTTTTTTTTACCACTCATTTTATCGGGTCCACAAACTTGTAAGGGGCAAAGCTATGAATTGATTTGACCTGGGCTTTAACTCTATTTTCATTTTGATTGCATGTTTAATAGTTTTCAATGCACGCATCTTCTCTTCGTTTCCTAGGCTTCTAGTGAATTACAGACACAATTTGTAAAGGTCACATAGTTTGTGACAACGAAGTCCTCTACGTGGACACATGCACACCAACTTGCTTGTTCCAAATGCTTGGACTACTGTTACTACAACAAGTTGCGAAGTTTGTCGAATACGTACGTAAGAAAGCAATAACTCTGGTCAGTACCAACTTGTTGGATGGACTCTTCGTTCATTTCACTTATTTGGAAAGTAGGAATAATGAATTTGGCAAAAAATTTGTTTTGAATAATGAATTTTTGGAAAATACATGGTTAACTAGGGAATTTTTTTAAATTTAAGTACATTTTATTTTGTAAATGTGTAGTTACAAATGAGTATATAAAATAAGGAATTTTGACAATATTTCATGACTCCAGGGCCCTTCAGATAATGAGATTTCAAACCAACTTGCAGGACTAGAGCTGCATGTGCACAACTTGACAAGTGTTACTGTCAAATATCTAGCAATGTTACAAAAACCAACAAAATGTGCACAAAGAGTAAAGGGCATATTTATAATTTTTTTTTTATCGGTATATAATATTGTTTATTGCTTCTACATAATGTTAGTCTATAATTGTTACTAAACATGTACGTACTTAGTTGCTACAAAAATTGAACGATGATAAAGTAACATACGATCTTGTTTAATAAGTTTTCTTATACGTATTTGGGTCTATTCACAGGGTCAAACTCTGAATCATTCTCTTGAAACTCATCCTCTTTATCATAAATTATCCGCTAGCCCCGAATGACATGGACCAATAGGAAAATATCAATTCATCGGCCCTTTCGGTAGAGTTAAATAGACAAGCCCAAGGGCGTAGCCGTGTAGAGGTGCACGAGGTAGGGGTGGCCGCACCCTCAAATTCTGCTATTAAATTGAGGTCACGGAGGGACATATTATCCTAAAAACAACAGAAGGAACAAGGAAACAAGACGTTGCTTGCACTAATAATCTTATTCTATAGAAAATTATTCAGACAAATCTCTAATGAAGCCTTTATTTATGACTTTTAGTGGCTGCTTTTGTTTCAACAAATCTGATTATCATTAGCTTTCTATCCTGAAATGGAATGCTATGAAGAAGAAAGAGCCCTCGTTTGAGCCTAATTTTGGGGAAATTGAGTTTTTGAATAGTGATTTTTTTTTTTTTTTTTTGAGAATATGGAGTTAAAAAGTAAGAAAGAATTTCTGGTTTACGCGTAAAATTATTTTATTAGGGTGTGTTTGATGGATATTGTTGAGAAAAGAATGTATTTTAAATAGTGATATAATTGAAAATATGTGGTTAAAAAGTAATGAAAAATTATTGATGTGAGGGAAAATATTATTTTATTGAATAGTGTGTAATTAAAAATGAGTTTTGAAAGAATGTGCGTCAAACATGGGCTAAAAAATGTGTGATTAAAAATGAGTTTTGAAAAAATAATGGTCTTTTCTCTTTATCATTTCCAAATCGTTTTCTGTTTTTGATTTTTCAAAATAGTGAAAAAGCGCTCTCTTTCCTATTTTCGAAAACGTGTTTTTGAAAGCAAATTAAAAATTTACAAATTTTTAATTATAATCAAGTCAAAATTTTCACAACGTGTTTTGGGTGTTTTCAAAACAATTTTTCAAATTGTCAAAAAGAACACATTTTCAACAATCTCAAAATGGACGCTCAAAATACAAAATCAAAATGAATTCAAAACTCAAAACACAAAATTGAAACTACACAAAAAGAACATCCCAGAAGTTTTTTGAAAAAAATGAGGCTCAAACACGACAGAATGTGTAAGTGTTGAGAAGCAAATTATTCCAACTGCTAGCTATATCCTAACCTTCTCCTGGTCTTCGACCTGAGCTGTATGAGATAGAATCTTCTCCTTAATTGAATTAACATGCCACACATGGAGTGCATTCTAGTAAAGATTAATGTATTCCAAATCGTCTTCAGTGGAGTTTTTTTATTGACATGGTTAATTAATTAATTAATTACTTGTTGCACTGCAAATGATTAAGCAATTATCTTTTCATATAATTAATGGATTTCCTTGATAATGCAGATCTTAATTCCAACAGAAAATCGATTAAATTCATTCTTACAGTATCTAATTATATTGAGTATCATTTATGGTTCATCGTGCCACCTGCCAAATCATGACATTATTCGATTATAATTTATAAGTAATTCTTAATTAACAATAATTAACTTTCACATGTCGTGACACAATTAAATAATTCACGCAAATGCTAACAACATCAACTAGCCGTAATCAAGAATCACAGAACTAATGCTTATATATAAAATATAAAGTTCTATGATTAATAATAACGTAATAGGTGGAGAACAATTATATTAATTAACTACTATTTACAATTATTCTGCAGCATTCTAAGTGGGTGTTTGGTAGTGATTAAAATTAGATTTTTAGCATATTGTGATAGAAATTTTTAAAATGTGTGGTTGAAAAGTTGTGGGACCCATAAAAGATGTGGTTCATATTGATTGTTTGATTTTGATTTTGATTAAAATCTGATTTTAATCCGAAACAAAAATGGTTTAAATATCTTCTGCTGCAAGTAACCCTATATAAAATATGGTACAATCGCCCCCATGGCACATTTCCGAGTGGTAAAAGGGGAAGGTGAAAAAACTCCAACTTTGCTTGAGGCTGCCGCGTCAAGGGTTCGAATCCTGAAATATGGATTTGGCTATTGGATAAGTGCAAGTGTACAAGTAGTTTTCCACCATGTATCCTTGAAGGCATAACCTGCGATTTACCTTCTTCACCAAGGTTCAGGGCAGGGCAAGTGGGGGCCGCCAATGATGCGGTTCATCTTTTTTTTTTTTTTTTAAATATGGTACAATCATACAATAGATCAAAAAAAAAAATTCAATGGGGGTAGCTAGGGTTTCTATAACTCCTTTTATTTCTTCCTTTTTTAAGGATTGCCATGTTGCTTCTCTCTCTATAAGTTAATGCATGATAAACTTAATTAAGAGTAGCCTGTTTTATTATTGTAGTTTGATTAGTTCATTAATCCATGCCGGATATTTTGAACGCAGTGCAATCCATGTGCCGGCTGCGGCCAATGTCATTAACTAACTTTCTAATCCATACTTAACAAACAATCAAATATAATTAATGGATCACTTATTGATTAATAATTATCAATCCCATGTAGTAGATCTCACGAAACATTATTCATAACGGTTATATATATGAAATTAAAATTAATGTTTGATTTTGACTAATCTAAACGGAGGCTATAAGCGTGAAACACGTGGTAACGTTATAGCTTTGCCCATACATAACCCCTTTTTCTTTTTCTTTCTTTCTGCACGAATAATTTATAACGAATATTGAGATTTGAGATTCCATTTTGGGAAACTTTATCATTATTACGTCCGACAAAATAGTGGTGGCTGGTTCCACAAAAATCAATATTTGAATTTAATTTTTGTAATGTTATATTGAATCTTGAAGTTTCGTCTTAAAATATCAACCATAGTTTGATTTTAACCCTAAAACCAAGAAATAACCCACTTGATAATTTGATATGTTTGAATGTGGAACCCTAATCGTTTTGCCTGTGACTTTATATACTTGGAGTCATAAACCACACAAAATACTCCTGCATTATTGCTTCTCAGTGTCATGTGTCATATTTTTCCATATCCTGTCAATGAAATGTCACTTCTTTACAAGTGGATTCTAAACCATATGGTCTTGTTTTGTACTCTAAAAAGTCTACAAAGCAACAATTTTCCGAAAGTTTTACTCCAAACATTCTTCCGTAAAATAATTTTACATATAAATTAAATTTTTTTTTCTATTTGTTAATTATACATTCCCCAAAAAAATCACTATTCAAAAACTTTTATTTTTATTCAAAAATGAAACAGGGCCTTCATTAAAGTAAGTATGACATCTTTTGGAATGACCCAAAGAAAAAAAAAACTTGAATTCGTAAGAGACATGAGCTTTGCAAAACATGGTGGGAAATCGAGCACTAGATGGCTAGTTGTAGTTGTAGTTGTAGTTGTTAAAAATTTAATTTTTTAATATAATATAGTTTTTTTTTTTTTACGAAAACCACGAGGGAGGGGAATTATTTGTTATAACGAAAGAAATAAAAAAGGTACAAACTCAGGAGCGGATATACAACTTAACCTTCCATTATTTAAAACTACAACGGTAGAAAAATTAATCAATAGTAGATTGGAGATAAAGATAAATAAGCTTACACTACATCTTGTGTGTCACTGTCATACTTTCCGTAATCACATGTCTAGTCAAATACTTTGTTGGTTTCTCGTACCTATCATCACGGTCCTCTTAATAGCACGCTAGACTGTATCCATACCCTTTATCATATACCTCATCACAATTATTGCTACATATGAGTCCCCCCGAAGAAGGAAACGAGCTATTTGTGTTTGCTCTAAGGCGAGGTCTCAATTCCAGTTTAGTTGGACGCCTAATCAACTTTTAGATTGAACGTATAATTATCGAATTTCTTGTTACTCACATCTTCTTGAACACGATCTTAAGTTTCCCTATAGCATATTGATATCGCTCATGGTCGAGATCAACACAAACGTTATTTTCATATGCTGCCGGGTATGATTAATAATGTCAGGCTACAACTTGAATAATTAATACCACAAGGACGATTGATTGATATGGGAACTTGATTAGATGGTTGTTCATGAGAATCCCGACATTGACCTTATATTTCCAACTAACATTATAAAAATAATATGTGGACATGACGTGACAAGGGAAAAAAATAGGAAACACAACAAATTATAAGTCTTGCAATTTCATTTTACTGATATACACAATTTTTTAGAATAAATAGATGACAAGAATTTCTTATGCGCCGTGTTGAACTTCAAGGTATAAAAGAAAGCCCATTTTGGGGCAGCTTGACCTTGGCCGACGAAGACTGTTAGCATTGACCTGAGCCGGGCTAGATCCGATGAATTTTTAACCTTTAATTTGGATAGGTTTTTGTCTCTGTTTTCGAAGGAAAAAAAACCACGTGGTGTGTCTTAGCGAGTTACAGCCATAAAGGTGTAGTCTGGAATCTCCAGTTCAGTTGTGTCACAAACATATGTATTGATTACTATTGAGCTAGCTAGCACGTTATTTTCCATGGAACACGATGTTAAAATTTGTGGTCCTGTTTTAAAAGGTCAATCTTATTAAGATGAGTAGTCCAAATCCTTATAAATTGGTCTATATTTTTTATTTTTATTCAATGTGAGATTTTATTTCTTAATATGCCCCTCAAGATGGTGGCTCGTTTCAGCAGAGAAATCATGAAATTCGCGTGCTCAATTTTTTTGAATTTTAATCGGATCGAATTGTTCGTTGGAGAGATTCTAATACCATGTTAAGATTCAAGGTTCCATCTTAAAAGATCATTCTTATTAAGATAAATAGCTCAAACCTTTATAAATTGCTCAACCTAGTTCCTTCAAATCGGATATTGCATCGCCGCTCGTGAATAAGGGTGTGTTTGAACCACATTATTTTGGAAGAATGTATTTTGAAATAGTAGATTGATGGAAAATGTGTGGTTGAAAATAAATAAAAAGTTATTGATGTGATGAAAAATATTATTTTATTAAAGAATATATAATTAAAAATGAGTAAAAAATGAGAATGATGTGATTAGCTAAATGGGTCCTCTGATCAAATTTATGTGTGAGACAGTATTCTAATTAGGCACGGATAAAAATGGCGATTTTTTTTAACTGAGGAAAAAGACAAGTTGGTCCTGCAAATTTTACTGATTTCTAGGTTCGTGGAAGTACATGTCATGTGTATTTAGCTGTGTTCCGCGTGACATCAACGACATTTTCAGGTGAAAAAGGAGTAGAAATAGGCCACGCGTGCGTGGCTGGTGGTATGCCCTTGTGCTAGTTTGTACTTTCCACTGACTACAAATTGTTTATTTTAAGATTTTTTTTTCCACAATTAAACATAAGTTATTATAATTTGAATAACTTGATGAATTCGTCATTGATGATGATATTAGGGGCAGTGAATGAGGAAGTCTGATGAATTGTTTGGAGAAATTGAGATATTATAATCCCTGTCTGTTACAGATTATAATCAAATTTTTAATAGATTTCGATAAAAATTGATAAAATGTATAATTGAAAAGTTGTGAGATCCCATAAAATGTGTGGTTAAAATCAATTATTAATTTTGATTCAAGATTTTAATTGAATTTTAATCCAAATCAAATAGGGGCATAATATTCTATTCATGCGTTACGATGTTCATTGAACTCTGATAAAACTTTTAAAAGGTGTTTGGTGAGAATTGCAATTAGATTTTTAGTAGATTGTGATACAAGCTTGTGAAATGTGTGGTTGAAAAGTTGTGGGACCCATGAAAGATGTTAATATTGATTGTTTGATTTTGACTTAGATTAAAATCAAATTTTAATAAAAAACAAACATGCTCTTAATAATACAGCATAAGAGCATCTCCAAGAGACTCTCTATTTATAAAGAGCATATTCTATCATTTGGAGAGTATCTATAAATTTAAAGAATTAAAATCTTGATGTACTCCAACAAGCTCTTTATATTTAACACTTAAGTTTACTATTCCCAAAAAATATTTATTATTTTTCTTTATCTTTTATTTTAACTAGTTTTTCTATAGATTATTTTATTGCTTTTCTACATTGAAAATTGAAACTTTTTGAATGCATTTAATTATAGAGAGTGGGTTTGGCTCTCCAAATTTGGAGAGCCAAACCCACTTTCTAAATTAAAATCTTAATTTAAAGAGTCTATTGGAGCATGATTTTACATGTTGACTCTTTAAAATAGAGAACATCTCATATTTAAAGAGTCTGTTGGAGATGCTCTAACAAGAGAAGTGAAGTGACAAAATGATTTCGGTTCGTTTTCTAAAGAATAAAGAAAAGAGAAAACGAAATATTTAGAGATAAAGCTTGAGCAGCGTTATCAAAACCAGTTCGACCCGACTGGTTCAACCGGTAACCGGATCCAAAATTGGGTCAATCATGCCCGGTTAAACAACTAGTACAAAAATCGTTCAAAACCCGTCAAATCTAACGGTTTAACTGTAATTTCATTTTTTTTTACATATTAACCCGACCTGTAATTCGGTCTTGGATTCATCCCTAGAACCGGTGACCCGATGGCAGTTTCACTAATTTTTAATTTAAAAAATTTTAGCTTTTTTTTTTCATTAATAGGCCTCATACACTATAATTACCAAAGGTCCACAGATGAATTTTGGATGGCATGCTCTTTTTATAGATGCATTTTTTTCAAATGATTTCGTAAACTTTCAACATAGAATAGTGGTATTATAAATTAACTTCTTTCATGTGTTTTCATAAACTTCCAATGTGGAATAGTGATATAGCAAAAAAAAAAAGGCTAAAATGCCCATCAAAACCTTTTACAAGCCAAATATATGATTTTGAATCCCAGCTAACTAAATTATAATATTCACTTCCATCTTTTCATTTATTTAATTTTCAAATTTAACTTAAATTACATTTGATAATGAATCTCATTAACAAATATATATTTACTTTTGAAATTTTTTTTTAAAAAAATTGATTTCATAGTATTTTATTGTTTGTGTGTATTTATTTATTTAATCTTGAACACATTTGATAGCTGTTATCTGAAACGTGGGTTTTCACATCGGCCTATTTTGTCACGTCACATTATTTTTCTTCATATCATCGCGTCATGTTAGACTATCTAAACTTTAACACTAATTCAAGTTTTGAAACCTCTATCAAAACAACGGTCTTTCATGTCAACCAATTTATACATGTATAATGTCTCATGTATTCTTTTTGATGTCATATGTCCTGTTTAATCATCCAACTAGAACACTTATTTTTGACATTTCTATTTCAATCACGATCATTCATATCGACCTACTATATATATATCTCATGTCACATGTACTTTTTTTCTTTTTGTGTCACGAGAGGCTATGTTCTATCCTAACAACACCCCCAACCCAATATCGTACACTCACATTGTCATTTATTTGGAATAAGTCTACATGTACATAATGATTGTACATAGAGATGGACATAACAATCACAAGGGGATGGGGTCCATTCGAATATTTTATTAGAGTGGACCCCACCTATGTGAGTGTTATATATACCACTATGTACATAAATTATGTACACCAAGCATATCTCTTGTCATTTGTATGTATTTCACACAAAATTTTCACATGGCCTCTTTCTACAAGTTTAATGTGGACCTTATATACTTAAAATGTTTTTGACACCTATATCTAAACTATGATCTTTTACATCGACGTACTATACATATGTCATGTCACACGTACTTTTTTCTTCTTGTGTCACGCAGGGCTATGTTTTACCCTAACAACACCCTCACCCCCAATCCATGCACACACACAGTCATTTTTATGCGTTTCACACAAATTCGCCATGTGGTCTCCTCCTACAAGTTTAAGATGGACCTCATACACTTAAATATGCTTTTGACACCTCTATCTAATCCACGATCTATATTATACATATATCATGTCACTTGTATTTTCTTTTTGGAAAATGCTATTGGTACAGAAGTGTATCGTCTGGCAACAACAGGAGGGGGCGTCGGGTGTCGCCAAGTGCCTATTGTGGACACCCCTATGAGTACACTTATGTACCCTTAGTACAAACCTTTCTTTTTATGTCATGTGAGGTTATGTTTTTACAGCATTTGTCATTTTTATGCACTACATAAGAATCGGCCACTTGGTCTCCTCGTCCAATTTTATGGTGGACCTCCATACACCCAGTCTTTGTTTGATCTTCATTATTTTTAAAATACATTTTTTTCTTCCTTTTAATCTCATATTTTTCAATAAAATAATATTGCATGCAAATTCAAATTTTTTTTTTTTTAATCATACATTCTCCATTAATTTACTATTTCATAAAACATTCTCAGAATAAAAATGGAGCTCAAGACACTAAAATAATCTTCAGAGTCTCTATTTAAACCCCATCCTTCTTCTCCCTCTCCCCCAAAATCCGCCTCTCCTTTTTGTTTCTCTCTTAAAATTTGTCTCTGTTGATCAAAACTAAAAAGGTATCTTCTGAGTTTCAACATTGCAAATAGATTAAGAACAAACACACATGGCTTCTTCTATGGCGCATACCCAGTCAATCTCCATTAGGAAGCCCAGAAGAAGAGACGAAATTCACCGTGCTCTACACTCACCCTCTGTTCTCACTTTCCCAAAAGGCCCCTTTGAAATACCAACAATCACGAAAAAGGACTCGCCGGCGAAGACATCTCCACCCCCGAAGTCGTCGCCGCCACTACCACAGTGGAACATACTACAGAAAGCCGCAGCCAAAGCGTTGGACGCGATGGAAAGTGCGTTAGTCTCACGCGAGCGGCAGATTCCACTCCCTAAGACAGCTGACCCTGGTGTTCAAATCGCCGGAAATTTCGCTCCGGTACCGGAGACTTCCGTCAAGCATAACCTTCAGGTGGAAGGCACGATTCCCGACTGTATTAAAGGTGTTTACGTGCGAAACGGTGCCAACCCTTTATTCGAACCAGTCTCCGGCCACCACCTCTTCGACGGCGATGGGATGATCCATGCAGTGACGATTGAAAGTAGACACTCTGCGAGCTACGCCTGCCGCTTCACCGAGACAAAAAGGCTCGTTCAAGAACGTGAATTAGGCCACCCCGTGTTCCCAAAAGCCATTGGCGAGCTCCATGGACACTCTGGTATAGCCAGGCTCCTCCTATTCTATGCCCGTGGCTTATTCGGGCTTCTTGATCACAGCCATGGGACCGGAGTAGCCAATGCGGGATTGGTCTACTTTAATCAAAGACTATTAGCCATGTCTGAAGATGATCTTCCCTATCAAGTGAGGATCAAGCCCTCTGGCGATCTTGAAACAATAGGCCGCTATGATTTTGACGAACAATTGAGGACGACAATGATTGCTCACCCCAAGATTGATCCTGTTTCTCGTGAACTCTTTGCTTTAAGATACGATGTTGTTCAAAAACCATATCTGAGGTACTTCAAATTCTCCGCCGATGGAAAGAAGTCACCGGACGTTGAGATATCGTTGGACGTGCCGACTATGATGCATGATTTCGCGATCACCGAGAACTACGTGGTGATTCCCGACCAACAAGTGGTGTTCAAGCTTCAAGAAATGATTAAAGGTGGTTCTCCAGTGATATATGACAAAAACAAGAAATCTAGGTTTGGGATTTTGTCAAAAACAGCTGAAAATGCAAACAACATTTTATGGATTGATTGCCCTGATACCTTTTGCTTTCACTTGTGGAATGCCTGGGAAGAGCCGGAGACTAATGAAGTCGTGGTGATCGGCTCATGCATGACTCCTCCGGACTCAATTTTCAATGAATGTGATGAAAATCTAAAGAGTGTTTTATCAGAAATCAGGCTCAATTTAAAGACTGGTAAATCAACAAGGCGGCCTGTTATTCATGCATCAGAACAGATTAATTTAGAAGCCGGAATGGTGAACCGAAACCGGCTTGGTCGTAAAACTAGGTACGCCTATCTTGCAATTGCTGAGCCATGGCCTAAAGTTTCAGGCTTTGCTAAAGTCAACCTATCGTCAGGTCAAGTTCAGAAATTCATGTATGGCGACGAAAAATACGGGGGCGAACCATTTTTCGTGCCGAATGACTCAAATTTGGATGGAGAAGAAGATGATGGGTTTATTCTTGCATTTGTCCATGACGAGAAGGCTGGGAAATCTGAACTGCAGATAATAAATGCCAGGAGTTTGAATTTAGAAGCCAGTATCAAGCTTCCATCTAGAGTGCCATATGGTTTTCATGGGACATTCATAAGCTCAAGCGACTTAGAAGATCAAGTATATAGTAAAAAATAAATTAATTCGAAAGCCAGTACTGTGTTTTCTGTAGGTGTGATATTCCAGAGGGATATTGTAGATAAATGTCCCCGGACTCTCCTCATATTTTAAATTTCAAGGTTCCTTTTTTGTGGGGTTTTACTAGTGGGTTTTCAAGAAACCAAGCTTGAAGTTCTTAGCGTGTAGCTATATTTTGAACTCAGCAGGTTTCTGTTTTTTTTTTTTCCCTTTATTTATGTAGACGCATTTGTGTTCTGTCTTCTGAACTCTTTCAACTCTGATATAATAAATGCATTCACTACACAGATCAATCTGCATGCCCCACCAATTTATGACTGCAGTATCTCCGTTAAATTTTTTATTAAACTCATTTTTCATTAAATATAATCAAAGAGAGAATATATTACATTGTTTCATGCACACATTAATTAAACTCATTTTTTATTGACTAATGCTACGTAATCCCACCGGAATTACAACTCCAGTCTACATAGTTATTTAGAACTTCACAACCACTTGCATATGTTGTGCGACCTCTTAATTTTCTGATCCTTTTCTATAGTTTTGGTTTGTGGATTAAGGGCGTGTTCGGTAGAGATTAAAATCAGATTAAAATTGAAAAAATAACCGTTATTGTTGACTTTTATTAGACGAGTGAGACTCAATAACGACTTTATTTTCAATTTTAATTAGATTTTAAGCTTAATCAAACGTAATATAAATTCAAACTTGCAAGTTGCAATGTATTTTATTTTGATTTAAAGCATGCCATCATCGTGGAAGAATTGTATGGTCTAGTCTTTGCACACAGAAAGTTAGCGGCGCGGCACTGACCCACACGATTAATTTGGCACATTAATAAGGTCACACTACGAAATGGACGTACTCTCCTACAGCACAGGGTCTGTCTAATACTTTTATTTAATTTGCCGGCGATTCAATGTTAGCCATAACTTTGTAAAAGATGCTCATTCTTGAATCATCATCCACCACAATATGTGTTAGGAATTAAGCACGAGATTATATAGCATAATATAAAATAATAATCACAATACTAGAAGAACACGAGAATAATTGATAGAGGAATGAAGAATTTATTAATATGGTGAAAAATACAAAAAATATTGTTTTTACTATATTGTCTAACTTCCTAAAACTCATACAAAGTCATATGAAAAGCCATACAATTCGTGAAAACATATATAGAATCCAAATGAGTATGTCTTGGATAAAAATAGGGTAAAAAATCGCATCAAAATTTCTCCGAATAAGTAGCCTGCTCGAACGACAACCTCACGCCAAGTGAACTGTAGTGGCGCTCGAACGATAAGTGGGTGGTAAGTGAGCGGCAGCAACAACGTTCCGACGCTGAGTGCATGGCACTCAGGCACCTCGTTACAGGTCCAAATTGATTCCAACCACCTTAAATGGTGCTAAGGCGCCTGAATTGGACGCCCAATTGCTATTCCAAAATATCTCAAACGTCTTTAACATCTCTTTCAACTAATCTATGAATTTCCAACTAAACCTGGGTCATAAAATAAGAATATACCTATCAAATATCCTAATTCTCTTTCCAACTGGCTCAACTTAAAAGAGCAAACTATATCCGAATTTCACGTCTCCGTAATTCAAATTTCTAGCTTATCTCAACATAGTAATTTCAGGTCAAGCCTCGATCAGATTTGCAAATTTTAGCATCCTGAATCTTATGAATATAAAAATACAAAAGAATCTGGAACAAAAAGCCAAAAGAATACGCCAAGCCCGGAATTTGTTGATAAGCACCCACCCACCCACCTCCTTCCACTCCTTAAAACCCCAAATAGAAACAAAGAAATTAACTCTGTAGAGCATGAACTTCACGTGAAATACTCGTGGAACTTGGACCTAAAAATCAAATGGGGTTGACTATTGGAAACTGGAAAGAGACTCCAATACAGTCCAAAATGAAATTGATTTTTTTTTTAAAATTATTTTACAGATATAATCAATTATTTACGCACAATTAATAGTAATATTACCTCATCTCTATCCACTTGTGACGGGTTTGATGCGTTAAATTATAACTTTGTTCAATATTAATGGTCAACCTGTATACGGACTTTACGTAGCGGCAATGATTAGACTTTACGACTTCACGACACATAATGTGAATACACAAGTCATAACAATATAAGGAAAAAAAAATTTACAATCTGAATTGTGTAATTGGCCACGCGTTTTCCACCTGAATGGATGATGGTGTTGTGCCCTTTTGCTTGGAAATTAAGCAAAAACTAATAGAAGAGGCGCGCTCATATATATCATAGAGTATAGTGGCCATTGACAAAACCCAAAAGGAACTAAAAATAGTCTTAAAGTAATCAAAAAGTACGTTCATTCCGTGGTCGGTCAAATAATAAGATAATTCAGATTCAAATGTCATACGTTTAATTCTTCAGTTACTCCATTCATTCTTAATTAAAGTAATCAAAATTCTTTAACACATGGCACGATTTTTACCATCGAAGACCTATTTGGAATTTTAAATGTAATAAAATTGAGATTATGGATACACTATTAAAGATATAAATGTCACGTGTTAGTACATTATAACACGAAGAAAGTCCATTTTCAACTCTTATCTTTTGAGACAAGATAACTAGGCATCGGACTATTGTCCCCACTATGTTCCTTCGACTTTGCATTAAAAATAAAATAAAATGTTGCATTCTTTACATTTATAGTGGAGAAAGCACACAATTGCCTCACTGATGTCGAGTGTTTGTTGAGTGCAACTCTGCGAAGGGGCTCTGGACTCTGGACTAATGTCAAACTCCACTTTCGATTTTTTAGATAAACTCTATCATTGACAGAATTTTATTTACAAAAAAAAAAAAAATTGATTTTCACTCCGAATATTGTGAGTAGTATGCAGTATATATTTTGAGTAGTAATTGCCAATCTTTCGTTGAGATATGCTATCCCAATCTGATCGTAAGCGTGTTTTTCTCTACTAAATTTATAAACACATCGATGCATTAATCTTTGATAGTAAATGAGAAGAGACCAAAGCGTAAACCACGAATGACACGCCTTTAAAATAACGTCTTCTCGTTTGCTAACAAGAATTGATGCATCGAGACTTGAAAAATTTAGTGGCACAGCAACATATCTCAAATAACAGGTGTTGTAGAGTTCTTCTAGAACCATAACACTTGTCATCCACAACACAACCTTGAAATAGACTGGATTAAGAAGAGAGTTCCAAGGTAGGCCTTCAATATTTTCGGCTCCCATGTCACAATATAGCCGCCAGACAAAATATGGAAATTCTTGTTCACTGAAAAGTGTGTGGATTGGCTCACCTCTTTTCACAATAGTGAGCAAATTGATTAGTCCAAGCCCACACCACCAAACCCAAGTAAGATTCAAACTCAAAACCAATTGTCAATGGATAGAGTAGCCAACTTGGGTTATATGATAGATTTTTTTTCTTCTCCCAACCGACGTGGAACTTTTTGTTTGCTCCCAACAATCCTCCCCTCAAACGAAGGACCACATCATTGTGGCCTCCCTTCAAACGATAATCCATTCGCCAATCATCTTGTACCTCCGTTATTACCGTCGCCCTCGACCAAACGGGACACGCCGCCTGACCACCAGTGTCAGGAAGACTTTCGACACAAGGCACCTCAAACGCGAATGATTTTTAGCCCGATCGTCACCACGCTTTCTACTGCGTTCCTCCGACCCTAGGCTCTGATACCAATTGTAGGGAAAATAATGAGCAAATTGACCGGTCCAAGCCCACACCACCAAGTCCAAGTAAAGTTCCAACCCAAAACCAATTGGCAATGGGTGGAGTAGTCCACTTGGGTTATATGGTGGATTTTTTTTTCTTCTCCCAACCGATGTGAGACTTTTTGTTTGCTCCCAACAACAATGTCTATTTTACACAAGAAAGTTTAGGAAAAATATTTCTGAAATTGATCTCATGTTTTTGTAAACCAGATAATATGGTCAAGGCACGATGTGATTATAAGGGGGCTAATATGCTGGGCAGCTCTGATCTAAGACAATCCAACACATTTTACCACTTGTACATGCATCTCAAGCAAAGCTACAAGACATGTTGATGCTTCATTGTCTAGCATAATCAGAAAGTTTTAAGGCAATAACAAATATATTGCACTGTTACATAACTGTTCTTTTCACACCAGAAATAATAAGGAAACACGCATAAGATGCACAAATCCACAATCTCAATTACATTTTCCTTCTGCAGATTCATTCGAACAAGAAAACTTGATTTAAATATGATCAAGTTAAAGTGTTATCGGTTACAACAGATCCGAAAGTAAATTTGGTTCAACAACAAAATCAGAGCTGCTGTCCCGGTCAAGTAAAACAACATAGAAACAATAATTCTTAACTCAACTAATACATGCAAGTCGACAAACCTAAACTTTGTAACAAAAATGTGACATTAGATAATAACGTCAAAATAGGCCATGAATTACGATGGTAAAAGATGGAAAATCAGTCTGTCCTGTCTTCACCATACTTGTCAATCCAACTATTGGCAAAGCTGCTCAACCGCAGCTACAATCTGTGCAGGCTGGACAACTGTCCATTCCTCCAGTGATGCAGCATATGGAGTCGGCACGTCCTGTGACGACAAACATACAATTGGGGCATCCAAATAATCGTGGAAATTTTCATTAATCGAAGCCGTCAAGCTGGCACCAATTCCACCTGTGCGCATGCACTCCTCTACAATTATCACACGATGAGTCTTCTTCACTGAATTCCCAATGGTGTAAAGATCAAATGGCTTCAATGATCTGATATCAATGACTTCAGGATCGTATCCTTTGTTGACCAAAGTTTTTGCAGCCTGCATCACGTGGTACCTCATTCTGGAGTAAGTTAAAATAGTGACGTGCTCACCTGGCCTAACCATCTCAGCTTCCTCAAGATTCAATACGTACTCTTCATCTGGAATCCTCTCTTTGAGGTTGTAAAGCAAAACGTGCTCAAAAAGAATCACGGGGTTATCGCTCCTGATAGCGGCCTTCATCAAACCTTTGGCATTGTATGGAGTTGAGCATGCCACCATTTGAATTCCAGGTATCGACTGGAAATACGACTCGAGGCGTTGTGAGTGCTCTGCTCCAAGCTGCCGACCCACTCCACCAGGTCCACGGATGACAACTGGTATCTTAAACTGACCACCAGATGTGTAGTGGAGCATACCACAGTTGTTAGAGATTTGGTTGAAAGCCAGAAGCAGAAATCCCATGTTCATTCCCTCGACAACGGGACGCAAACCAGTCATGGCAGCTCCGATGGCCATGCCGGTGAAGGAGTTTTCAGCAATGGGAGTGTCAAGGACCCTGAGATCACCGTACTTATCTGCAAACCCTTTGGTCACCTTGTATGAACCTCCATAATGACCCACATCTTCACCCATAACACAGACGTGGGGATCTCTGTCCATTTCTTCTTCAAGGCCTTCACGGAGAGCTTCAAAAAGCAAAAGCTCATGCCTAATGACAGAAATCAAACATCACTAATTTTACTGTAGGATAACAATGTAGGTTCTGATGAGTATTATATGCAGAAAGGTATTGAATATGATTTGGTATATGGTCAATCTAAGAGAAGTAGAGAACACATGTTAAATAAATATTATACAATGGCTGACAAATAACTTGTTAATTTGAAGTGATATAGAAAGTGCTCTACAACGAACTCAACTAGATAAATCAACCTAAAAGGTTACTATGAAACAGCCGAACCAATCGTGCTTCTAACATAACACTGAAGAAGGCAGATAGCAGATAAACAGACTCTGTCTACGTTCCTCGTCTAAGAAAGAAAGAAACTTTGGCAAAGTTTTCAACTTCAATCTCTTCCATAAGGAAAAATAAATAGCAATTTCCTAATGTTAGCTAAAGTGACATGGGATTAATTTAGCAAAAACCAATTTCAACTATCAACAATTGCATATACATATAAATTGGGAGGAGAAGCATACCCAGGCTTGGATACAGTTGAAGCTGCTGCACTATCTGGCTTTGTCTGCAATAAAAATTACAAACTTTTACCAAGAGATGATCTTAAGAAACGATATTACACAATTGATTATCAAAAAAGATCTTGACACGATAGAAGTATAAAACGTGTCGACACGTGCACGGAAGAAGAGATCAGAAACTAACTGCTACTGCATTAGTAACCAATTGTCTAGTTCTGTTGTTATGCCGATTCAAACTGGATCTCGGATTTCCATTGGATTCAACCGCAAAGAAGCTTCCTTTCCTCCCTGAAACAAACATAAGAACAAATTATACATCAAAACCAAACAATTAGCATACTTCGTGTCATCGGTACACCATGAAAGACACCTATTACAACTTCCACAAGACTGGACCATTGGGAAGTAAATTTTAATCGAATTAAACAAGAAAAACCCGGAATTTCACAACACAAACAATGAAGAATATCCATTTGAACAAATCTACAAAACCAATTTCGAACTTTGAGATTACAGAATTCGAAATTTGATGCTGAAACTAATAACTAATTAAAACACCTCACGTGAACAGATCGAAGAGGAAAAGAAGGGGGGGGGGGGGGGGGGTGGATTTCATAATTACAATAACAAATAAAACTGAAAAAATCAGAAACCCCAAAGGGACAAACATCTGAATAGAATAAACAAGACCCATATCAAATCAAAGCAGAATAAACCAAATGGCATCACATTGTAAAGGAAGCTGGGTCAGTAATCCCACTAACCTGAGAGCGATCTGCGAGTAGTGAATTGAAATTTCTTGGAATTGGCTGGTGAAAGAGCCGCTGTAGCTCCAAGCCCTTGTGTGACCGCCGCCATTCAGAAAATCTGCTAAATTCTAATAACCAGAATTCAATAAAACACTTTGTTTTAGATGAATCTATACAGTGTACTATCAAATTATTCAAAGACCGCTGAACCACACGTTTCAACAGCTTGCTCAGTTCAGTCTCGTTTGGAATTCGATAACATCGTTTAATTTTGTGTGTGGCGTCTGTCTGTAAAAACTCATTCTGACCAATGATCAATTGACACGTTACAAAGTGAAGGGTAAAGAGTAATTTGAAATGACAAACTCCTACGCAGGCAATTATGATTGTCTCATATCCGCCGTGGCATGGAAATTTGACGGCGGCGCAACCTGTAAAGTTGCTTGTTAAAAATCCCAGAAGTATTGAGAATTTATTCAATCAGTCAAATAAATTTTAAAGTGAAAATTGTAGGGATCTCGACCCTTATTAAAAAGTGTTGTGGGTTTTATTTCTGGCATCAAAATTAAATTTGTATTTAATGCAAAATGGAAGTATGATAATTTGAATTTTCCATAATAAAATTCAACAAAAATACTATGCTTGTATGAGGGGAATAAAAATAGTTTGCTAAATTATTGTTAGATATGTTTAGAATTAATAATTTACTTAAAATAAATTTAAGCAACTAGAGTGTAAATCGAATATTATCTTTTTCCATGACGTGTAGAATAAAAAAATAAATAAAGAATAGGAAAAGTTATTTTACCTTCTGTTATTTTTAGTGAAATTCCAGATTACTAATTTTTAATTTTTCTAAATTGAATTATTTTATGACTAGTGCTGAAAATGTGTTGTAGGTTAAGAGTATGTTACTTGCAGTCGCTCATTGCAGCAGTAGTCATATGTGACACACACATGACATGTAGTTATTTGATGTATTAATGTGGTAGTTTTTTATCACATTTAATGTATCAAATACACACTTGACATGTGTGTGCCACATAGGACGACTGCTGCAGTGAGAGACTGCAAGTAGCATTATTCTTTTAGAAATACATGTAAAACAGCCCAAACTCCCACACGATTCAACACTCCTTTCATAAAAAAACTAAAAAGATAATTCACTTGTAACTAAATATTAATAACAAATTTAGTATGTCAAAGGTAAAAATAAATACGATCAAGTTACATGTACCGAATTTTTTTACCAAATCTTTTGCCTAGTACTCACAATGGGGATAGAGACCACATTGTTGAAATTTTAAAATACACGCGGCCCCCACGCATTATGTGAGAGGGGGTAATCCATTATATATAAATCATTATGTACAAATGGATTAACCCAAATAAAGAAGACATATATGTAAGTGTAATCATGGCAATGAGTCGAACCAAAACTCGAAGCTCGGCCAAAAAAATGAGCCAGCTTGATTTTTTTAATTATTATTTTATTATCTAGCAGGCAGCTAAATAGCTGTGCACAAAGGTGCCTGCACAAAGCGGCAGCTAAAATAGTGCAGCTATAGTTACCTGCACAAAGCATAGTTTTTTTTTTTTTAAGTGGGTAGCTCGTACAGGCCGGCCGGGCTCCGGCCAACGCCCCAAAATGGGGTTCGGTGGAATCAAGCCTGAGTCGACCCGACTCGAGCTTTTTCCAGGCCTAGCCCAAGCCCACAATCTTTTTTGTCATCCCTATGTAAGTGACGAGCATGATGATTTTGCAGCTTCACTCAACAATATTGACAGGCATATCTAAAGTTATATTCAGCATATATTCACCTATTGTTCATTATTTTTGTTTATAGTTTGACATGATCATTTGCTATTGTTCTTTGGACCATGCTATATGTACCGAATTTTTTTACCAAATCTTTTACACTCCACTCACAATAGGAGGTGGGGGCCACGGGTCGGCATTATTTAATACATGTGAGGGTCGCACCATATTGTGAGATGAGGGACACCATTGGGTAATCCCTCCTCGATACAAGAGGATTAATCTTTGTTCTTTACGTAATTAGCAATTTCTTATATATCTATTGTCTACAAAAACAAATTCGAAAAGAGTATAAAAGACATTTGACTTCTGGTTGGTAGGGATTAAAATCAAATTTTTAATAAATTTTGATCGAAATTAATGAAATGTGTGACTAAAATTAGCTGTTGACTTTGACTTGTATTAAAATCTTGATTTTATTTTTTACCAAACAGGGGCTTGATAAAATTTATTATGTATTTATTTAATTTATTGACCAAATATCACTACAAGAAATTTATACTTTTTCCACAAATTTTTTAGAGACAAATTGAAATTTGTAGGTATAGTTCACTTTTCTTCCACAAAAAAGACTTTTTGTACACTTATGCTCACAAAAATTTGTATTTTTTTCTCGACAAAAAATTTGATGGATAGGATATATCTTTTTTGTCGACAATAATATTTGACTTGTTTGTAGGTTAATAATTAGCAGGAAAAATATTTTATTTTTATTTTTAGACCCTACAACTTAAAAAATTGGTTTTTTTTTTTAATATATATATTTTTTGAATGAAAAAAAAAAATCCCAAATATACTCATTTTCTTCTAAACTTCTTGTATTCTCCTTCACTAGGGGTGGGCAAAAAAATCGAAAAACAGACCAAACCAAACCGACGTCGGTTTGGGTTGGTTTGACATAGTTATTGATTTGGTTTGGTTTGATTTTATTTTAAACAAAACTATGGTGGTTTGATGTCATGATTTAAAGTCTTAAACCATTGGTTAACCGACCAAACCCACTTACACATGTTTCCATTTTATTTTATTTTATTTTGAAAAAAGAAAAGTTAAAATCAAAAGCTTAATGATGTTCTGCAGAATATAGAGGTGCTCAAGTTGTTTCTTTGAGCAGTCTTGTTGAATACTATATAAATATTTTATTTTATGATGACACTTTTAAGGAAATATTGATATTATTTTATATTCTTTATAAACATTTTTTCTGTTTCGGTTGATAGACTTTGTTTTTAGTTAATTTTTTTTATATAGCAAGTTTTACTTGTAATAAGTTCGCCTTCTGAAAATGCATGTTGAGATAATGATTATGGATTAGTTACAATATTGAATCTTTTTAATTACATATTATGTTTTGATTCTTTAATTAAAGATTAGATATTGTGAAAATGCAGGTTGCGATAATTATTTTAATTATTTTCATTCTTTGAAAACTGAAATTTCAAATATTTTTTTTGTTGCTATATGTTGTAATTCAAATAAAAAAGTTGTATAAATCAAAAACAAAATTATATGTACTATAAGTGAGCTAAAACTGGAGTTTTTTTTTTTTTTTTTTTAAATTCAATTTGCGCAAAAACTCAAACCGACTAATCGAATCAAATCAAACTGAATTGGTTTGTGTTGGTTTAAGAGCTATATTGGGTCGGTTTGGGACCGACTAATTTGGTTTTGGTTTCGCAAACCAAATGGCGCCCAGGCCTATCCTTCACTATGCAGCCGCCTGGCCATGCTCTCTCTAGTCCGCCCATCCGGAATCCGCCTCTGCTGTCCCTCACCGACACCTGATCCCCGTCCGGCTCTGCGGTCTGCCCCTGTTGGCTGCATATAGGCTCGGCTAGAGGTATTTATACGATTTATATGTATATGTTTTCTTCCAGTTGTTTTAGCTTATGGGTTTTGCAGTTGGATTCTTGTACATTGTGTTTGTGTGCGATTATTTTCTTGATTTATTTTTTCCAAATTTAGATCTTGAAGATTTGAAGATTTTGAGAATTGGGGTTTATAATATAGGCAGATTACAGATAGCAATGAAGACTTATATTTTAGCGTGAATTTTCGTATTGATGCTGTTACGATTAGGTTCAAAATGGACACTTTAATCAACAAAATATGGAACTGTAAAGCACAAAAGTGAAAAAGAGTAAAGAACACGATGATTTTCGCCTCAAGGCAAGAGGTTTAGAACTGTTGTTCCTAACCCATTTTGAGCTTCCGCCACCGGAAGAAATCACTATATTAACCGAAATCAATGAAACTATCTAGAACACACTTCCATGGCACTCGAAAAAAAAATCACTCAAGATTACATCAACACAAGCCTTTCTTATCAATACAACCATTCTCTTAAGAATTACAGCTATGAATACTATACAAATCACTCAAAATCTATACAAAGCTGGAAGTATTTCAGATCCAAAAAGGCTATCCGTTCAGAGTTGTGAGAGAGGAAGATGAAGAACAGAGAGAGTTTGAATGATGAGAGAATGAAAAGCATCCCAATCCAAACCCTAAACCGAGAGTAAGATGGAAGTCACCAGAAGGTTATCCAATCCAACGGCTATTGGGGCAACAATTGGCGACATCACATGCAATGAATCCATTTGTAAAAAACACATAATTTAAAACACGATTTTACAAGAACGAAGCAGCAGTCACCGAGTAATTAAAACTCGGCCCAATCAGCCCAAAAAGTCAGCAATCCTGTCAACAATTCAACCAACAAAACAGTCAGAAAAGTGGTAACATCATTGTGCCAAAATGGTAAAATCATTGTGCCAAAACTCCACAGATGTTGTTAATAAATGTATTAAAATTTGGAGTCTGCTAAGGAGTGTTCTTGTTCAATAGAAATTACAATGAAAAATGTTATTTGATGAGTATAATTCTGGATAATGAATCGCCTTGCTGTCTCTGCTGCCAGATCAATAACATGAATGGGAAACAGTCCTTTTGGTTGCAGTTTAATTTTTTCCTGTTTTAACTGATAAATCGCCAAGTTTACCATAAAATGCATTATAAATGTTTCAAATTGAAACGGGACTTTTCCCAGATATTAGTTTGAGTTATTATTTTCGAGTGTTGATGTATTTAGACTGGGGAAGGTAATCCTGAATTCTAGAAGGAAAATTGTTTTATCCGATTGTGTCTTTCTATTTGATTGTCTTTAAAAACTGCTGGTTTAACTACTTCTAACCTTAATTGGGATTGATGGTTCTATTTTTTAAGGGATCCAAATCTTCTTTTCTTGACCTATTCTATGGACTATAGTAGATGAACTCTGACTATATCATCATTATCGCAAAAAGAGCATCTTAACAGTTAACTGTGAGAGTAATGATTTAGATAATCATTTTTTTTTGGTGATTTTATCTTAAATGATTTGATAGAGATATCCAAGTCCATCGATTTGGTAGTTGTTCATTTTTTGTTACCTCCCTAATTTTTGAGCAGAATGAAACTCAAAGCCCTCTAGTTTGGCTTTGGCTTTGAGAGTTGATGGGAGCTATTTACAGAAATGGACGTCAAATAGTGATAGACTCCAATTTCTTCAGAACCTTTTTTTGGATGAACTAACACTAATGCAAATTTGATTATGCCCCCTTAACTCAAAATGTCTGCGTACGTAGTCGTTCATGGGTAAAGATTCTTGATTCACATTTCTTGTGATCTCTGAATTCTTACTGTTTTTTAACTTGATTTACTATAGGGACAGGGAAGACAATACATTCTGAGCTGAAGCCATTATTTTGTGAATGATTAGAATTCAATTTATATGAACAAATTAGCACCAGTCGAGCCTTCAAATGGGTTTAGTTGTCCATTTCTTAATATCATTTCTCTTGCAGAGATTCATGTTACAACAACCTAGTGCTCCAGCCACGAAGGTTATGTGCCTAACAGAAGTGGTTACCCCAGATGAGCTCAGGAATGATGAAGATTACGAGGACATATTAGAAGACGTGAGAACAGAATGGGAAATTTGGTAAATACGTTTGAGCTGCCTTTGAACCTCTATCGTTTATTTATTGTTTTTGATTTAATTGACTAGTTAATCTTCCTGCATATTTCCTTGACAGAGCAGATGAAAAGATCCTCACTTTACAAGGCTTTTATGAATCTGAGTTGAGGAAGAAATACATCCCGATTGCCTTTTCAGTTCCTTAATTATTTAAGCGTTCTAGGTGCAAAGCCTAGACGTCGAATTCGTGAGTTGGGAGCAGAGGCGGACGCAGAACTTTAACGTTGGGGGGCACAATCGAACTTGCAAAGAAGTTGGTAGAATTTTTACAATCGAAAATTTACGTCCAAAAAAATCATACTCCATGTAATTTTACATCTAAAAATTTACATGAGATGTGACTTTTTCGGATGTAAAATTTCGAAATTTTTCCTAATAAAATGATGAAAATTACATTGAGAAATTTGTATCGCAAAAATAATAAATGTTAATAAAATAATTGATTTTTTGTTTAAAAAAATGCGAGTTAGACGTCTTTTTAAAGGTTCACGTTTAATGTATTTGTAACTGTTTTCGATATATATTTGAATTATTCGATATGTCTATAATGTAATTGTTGAAATAAGTTTCGAAATGATACAAATAATTTGTAGATTCGATTAGCGTACGATCGTCGGAGAATTTTTAAAATTTGTATATTTCGAAATTCAAATTTATTTTTATTTTACTCCTGTTTGGTGGAGATTAAAATCAAATTTTTAGTAAATTTGGGTACAAATTAAATAGTTATGAATTTCATGAAAATATGTTATTAAAATTAACTGTTAACTTTGATTTAGATTAAAATTTAAATTTCAATCGATAACAAACCTGATTTAAAAAAAAAAAAAAAATTGAATCTCAAAAGTTGGGGGGACACCTGCCCTAGGACCCCCCTTGGGTCTGCCCATGGTTGGGAGATGATTGCCTTCAAAATATTGGGACACCTTCTCTCAATGTGAGCAGTATGGAGGAGTTAGAAGCACAACGTGCTGCTCGAAAAGCAACTCGAGTGAAGATGGAGCAAATGATGCAAAATAAGCTCAAGGTTGCTGAGCAAAAATTTAATTCTACATTGTCGTCCTAACATCATTCTTTGCACCAACCATGTGGTAAAGTTCTTTACTTCGTTGTACCAGCATTTACACCATTGTCAACAGCGAATAATTCTAATGATGAAGATGATGCTATGTGCTTTGGTGAGGATCGGCTGCATGTCTAATTCATGAGGATGAAGAATTTTTTTTTTTTTAATTAAAGTTTAGATGTAAACAATACTTAGTGAATGATTTTTGTTAGTGTTTTGGTGCAGTATTTTTCGATTCAATGTTACATTGTTTGACACATGTTTTAATTAATTAATTGTTTTCTTAAAGGTTAAACGAATCAATAAAATATGTGAAAATGATTTTGAGCCCCATTTTGAGAGAAAAATTATATTTTTGAATAGTGATTTTTGAAAACTGTGTGGATAAAAATAAAATAAAAAATCGATTTACGTATAATATTATTTTATTGGAGAATATATGGTTGAAAATGAGTTTTGGAAAAAAAATGAGGCTCAAACAATCCCTTAATTTCTCCCTAGAAATTCTTTAATTGTCGTGAGACAAAGAATAGTCTATAAACATGCTTTTTCTATGGAAAAATATAGAAAAGAGTTATGTATTTATTTAGTTTATTATACCAAATATGTGGTTTTTGTGCAGAAAAAGTAAAAGAAATATTAGTTTTCATAATAAATATTTTATGCGACACGTATATGTTTTGCTTGGCTTTATTGTGTTGTATTATATTCTGAATTTACAAATACAGATACAGTTATCACCATTAAACTTTAATTGCATAATTGCTTATGATTTAATTCAAAATTTTGAGACCTCAAAACGGTTACGAGAAATTATAGGTGCATCCATTAGAGGAAACATAATTAAAGAGGAAATTACACAAAACAAGATTTCTAAATATTCAATTTCAAAAATCGGATTAAATGTTAACTTTTCAAAAATCAAACATTTTATTTTAAATATTAAATATTAATTGAACAATTTCCATCTCAAGCCCTAATCAGTTTCGACATTAAATTTTCCTCTTCCTTCTCTCTCTCTCTCTCTCTCTCTCTCTCTCTCTCTCTCTCTCTCTCTCTCTGTGCCTTCTCTTAACCTTCCTCTCTTTTCTCTCTCTCGACCATTAGTCCCACATCAACAGCAGACTCTAGATTCCATGACGGATGTCGTGAGGAAGGTTATGGAGGTGAAGGCGGCGTGGAGGCTATGGCTGCCGTGAGAGAGGTTTCACTGCCATAAACCATCTTCCCATCGTCGCCACGCCCGCCGCCGTACTACAGGTGATGATGGATGTCGCTCGACGTCGCTACTATTTGTGTGTGGATGGGTGGTAGGGGCTAGTTCGATTGGGATGTTGAGTGTTTCAATTAGTTGTGTGAATCGATGTTGTTTATCTTGATTTTGAGTCTGCAGGTAGGGGACTTTGTGGCAAGAAAGGCACGAAGGAAATGGTAGTGTGTAATTGGTCGGGTGAGCTATTGATTTGGCAGAGGCGGTGTAGAGGAGATGTTGTTTGCGGTGTATGAGGAGTCGTGTAGTGGCTCAACGGCTCAAGGAGTGTCGTGCATCAGAAGGGTTGTATGCGGTTGCTTTTTGGGTGCCCGTGAGGAGTTGGTGGGAGTAATTGCCGGTGACGAAGGTGGTTCCTGATGAAAGGGATTCTTTGTTGGAGTAGGGCTTTGGGAGATTGGAGAGGGGGTGAAGAAATGTGTGAGAGCGAGATGATTGAAAATTATCTGGTGCCAGAATTTTTGATGGCTGGTGTCAGAGCTTTTACTAAGTCAAACTTACTGTAACTCATCGTGTGTGATTGTATTTTTTGCTAATAAGACACGATCTGGGAAAAATCTGGCAATTGAATCGCATTCTGATGTTTGGGTGGTTTTTGTTGGTGGTTGTAGCGCATGTGGTGAGCGCCGACTGTAGTTGTGAGCATCGACAATGGTAGTGGTCACAAATGGTAATGGTGGTGGTAGGTAGGTCACCAATTATTTGGTTGATTGTGACCAATAATTTGGTTAATTTGTGATCAATAAAATTTAAAAAAATATGATTGTGACTCATTATTTATGAAGTTGTGACCAAAAAATGACTTATAACTAATTAGTTGTTGGAAGTGATGGTGTCTGGTGGATTGGGGTAGGTAGTGAAATAAGGAGGGTTTGTGACCAATTATTTAAGATTGTGACCATTAATTTGAGTATTTTTTGACTAAAAAATAACGTTTGATTGATAAATTCTGACTAATAAATAATATGTGATCTAAAAATTTGAATTGTGACTTATGAAATTATTTATTTGTGACTGATAAACAAATTATGACATGTAAAATTTTTGAATTGTGATCATAAAATAATTTGTGTCTTATAAAATTTTTGATTTGTGACCGTAAAATAATTTGTGACTTATAAAATTTTTGATTTGTGACCGATAAACAAATTGTGACATATAAAATTTTTGAATTGTGATCGCAAAATAATTTGTAACGTTTCAATTTTTTATCCGTGACCGATGAACAAATTGTGATATATAATTTTTTTGAATCGTGACCGTAAAATAATTTGTGATATGTAAAATTTGTGATTTGTGACCAATTAAT
The DNA here is from genome assembly GCA_035079005.1 of Fraxinus americana. Lineage (NCBI taxonomy): Eukaryota > Viridiplantae > Streptophyta > Magnoliopsida > Lamiales > Oleaceae > Fraxinus > Fraxinus americana. Next base: position 2,959,439 of record CM068713.1, on the reverse strand, counting down.
AATATGTGACCAAATTACATGGAATTGTGAGATTAATATATTTAATTAATAAAATATATGTTTAATTAATTAATTTAAAAATATATGAAATTTGAAATTTTAAACTTAAGTTCTTAAATTTGAAATTGGTAAAACTAAACCTCTTAATTATGTATTGTTCCCATAATTAAATTTAATTAATTAGAGTATGTTCCTTTCGAATGAGGATAAGCATAGCTAAAATATGATCTTACCCTATCGCTAATTCTTATTTATCTGTATGGTTTTATTTTTTTAATTATGAACAAAAGAAAACTTGGAAAAGAGGAAAAAGAAAAATGAAATCACCAAAAAATGAAAAATTATTTAAAACCAGAAAAAGAGAAAAATATATATTATAAAGATAAGGCGGATGCCGACTCATGCACGTGCATGAAATATGAATCCGATAGCCGTAAAATTATAGACGGTTTTAGTGGGACTAAAAAACATATTTTCCAGGTGCGTTTTAATTTTTCTGCGTGCGTCCTTGTCAACTTTTGTAGGAGAATACGGTTTCGTGTTTGAATTGATCTTGATTTTAGCTCGTGCCTTTTGTTTTTTTTCTCATAAGTCATACCCACCGAACTTCTGCTGTTCCGCATAGTAACACGCATATATATATAAATAGATGGAGAAAGTCAGAAAGAGGATCATATGAATTTCATCAATCTCTTGACATCTTCTCTCTCTCTCTGCAAAACAGATAAAATTACACAGTAACAATTGATTGAAGGAATGAGAAGAAATTGTAATCTAAAGCTTCACCTTGTAGCTTCTGCTTCTTCCAATTCTACAGATTACAACCATCCCATGTGAGTCTCTCTCTCTCTCTCTCTCTCTCTCTCTCTCTCTCTCTGTATATATATATAATTTGGATATGTTGCTGATTGTTGGTTATTTGTTAATGAAGGTTTGAAATGAGTGGGAATTCGAACGAGAAGAATCAAACGCTAACCATTTTTTACAATGGAAGAATGACTGCTTCTGACGTTACAGAGATTCAGGTTGGTTCTCGTACTCTGTTTGTGTATAGGAAATAATTCTTACAACTCTAATTATCAAAAAGAAGAAAATTTAGCTTATTTTTCAATTTGAGTATGATTTATTGGCTCACAATGTACCTTTTTTGGATAAAAACTAATTAAAATATTTTTGGACGAGTCCCCAACGATCAACATATAGAATGGAATAGAATGATTTTTTTTTACATTTTGAATTTCGAATGTGAAAAAAATCATATAATCTGATGTTCTGAAGTAACTTGTAAATATTTTGCAGGCCAGAGCAATAATATCACTTGCAAGTCGAGAAATGGCGAAGAAGTCGAACACGAACAAGCCGCCTAGTTGTGAACCGCCATCCCTACTATCTCACATTCATAGTCCTACGGGTAATTCCATGAAGAGATCATTGCAACGGTTCCTCCAGAAGAGAAAGACAAGGGCACAAAAAGCATCTCCCTATCATCACTAGCAATTTCAATTAAAGTTTCCAATAATTTGGACGATTTTATTTATTCCATGGAAATTGCAATTTATGTAATTGAATCACATTTTGTTTATTTATTTTCATCTTGTAAGAATTTAAGAGAAAATATTTGTTTAAATTTCCACTTTTTATTTTCTATTTATTTGTTGTCATTGTGTCAATTATGTGACATCCACGGGTTGTAAATTAAGTTAGAGAATCACAAAGTTAGGGTTCGATAATCTGCATCTAAATATGCTTCTAGAGATAACACTGAGTAAATCCTTAACCCTTCCCCCTCTTAGTCTCTTACTAAGACTGAAGAATGTTCTTGTGAATTATGACTAATCCCGAGTATATAAGCAGTGATTTAAAGACACGACATGCTAGAAAGAAGACAAAAGTGTAGCCATGTTCTTAAGATATCTAAGATTATCTCTATAGTTAGTGAAGGAAAAATAAGGAAATTTATTTAAAAATAAAAAAAGGTCATATTTTCTCTACAGATTAATTTGACCATGACTTGATTTGATATTCATTGACTCGACCCTAGTTTTCAAAATTCGGACGGGGTTGATTTTGATTCAATCTAGTTTCAATTTTATCATATCATTTTTGAACATGTTTGGCCGACCTAAAAAAAAGCAATGTCACTTTCTTCCAGAAATAGGAAAGAGATTGCTATTAAAAATGTCAATTTTCATACTCAAAAAAAGAGAGGTTTAACAACAATTTAGACAAGACATTTAACCGACAACATTTGATTAATGTGATATTAATTATGTGCGACCTCTAGCTGTCTGCCACCAATTTAGTCCCAACTTCGTTCTTGATTTTTCACATGTTTATACCTAAATCGGCTCAACTACAAGTCTATACCCAACTTAAGCCTCCGTTTGGTAACCATTTTTCTACAAAAAAATGCATTCTTTGTGTCAAATCACACATTTTTTGTGCCTCTTTCCAGCCATGGACCCCACTTGATACGAAAGAAAAAATGTATTATTTGAAGAAAGAATGACTCCCAAACGGAGCCTAAATATAAACATTACGTGGTACGAAATCATAGGTTGGATCCACTTGCCAAAAATCAATTTCGTGCATAAAGTTGAAAAAGCTTTCATACTTTCAAATTAAAAGGTTTCTAGCATTTTTTTGGTCATACGTTTAATTATATTGAGAAATTTACTAGTATATTTAAAGTCGAGAAAAAGTACTTTAATTTAATTAAAGAAAATATTACGTGGACATCGCGCTAAATTTATTTTAGACAGTATATTATTCTTTAAAAATTGATATTGTTATTTGTCAGCACTGCTCATTATCCTATAAGATTGGGTAAATTGATGGTTTTGTAGTTGAAAATGGTGGTTGTAGTGGTAAGATGGTGGTGATTTTGAAATTGAAAATTGTAGTTTGGTCACAGGCCACGAGATTGCACTGCTTTGGGTTGGTGCAATGGTGGATCGGGGATTGGGTGGGGTAGGTGGTGGGCTTAATAATGTTTGTGACCAATTATTGATATTATGACCAATAAAAAAATGTGATTGATAATCGATGACCATTAAATAATATGTGACCTAAAAACTTGAATTGTAATTTATAAAATTTATGGCCGACTTATAAATTTTATGACTTGAGACTGATAAATAAATTTTGATCTATAATTTTTTTTACTTGTGACCGTGAAATATTTTGCGACAATGAAATAAGTTGTGACTTATAAAATTTATGATTTGTAACAATGAAAATAAGTTACGACTTATAAAATTTGTGATTTGTGACTAAGGAATAATATGTTACCTATTAATCTGATAAATTTGGGACCTATAAATTTTTTAACGGTGATCAAGAAATTATTTGTAATCAATTAATTTGATAATTTGTGATCAAATTGTATAGGTTTGTGACTTTATAATTAATTTATAAAGTATTATTTTTAATTAATTATTTCAGAAATAAAATTTAATAAATATCTTATTTTTAAAATTTTAAATCTTTTATCTTTATTTTAAAATGAGTTATAGTTAAACTCTTATTTATGAATTTTTCCCTACAATTTTTATCCAAAAAGAACAGAACAGAAAGTCTAATCTCAAAGAAAACCCAATTAAGCATAAGAATTTGGCCTTTCACTTGTTGAGAAGAAAGAAATTTCTGAAAAAAAAAAGAAAAAAAGAAAAGTTACTTCAAAAAAATGAGGAAAATAATTTTGAGATTAGTAAAGGAAGTTACGGTTTTAATGGTTCTAGAAAAATCATTTCCCACGTGTGTTTTATGTGATCCGTTTTTTCTCCCACGCTGTTTACTTTCCTGCGCGTCCCTGTCAACTGCCAACTTTCTGTAGGAGAATTCTTTCCGTGTTTGCTAACTTCCGAACCTTTGATTTTTGGCTCGTGTAATCTCTCTCTCTCTCTCCCCCCAACACCACCGTTAATTATGTTGTTTATGTGTTGTTGAAGGTTGGATATGGTGAGAGGAAATTCAAGTGAGAAGCAGCAACCGTTAATGGACATTTGTCTTTGAATAATGATATAACCAAAGGATGGTTGGGGTGATCGATCAGGTGCAGAAATTAAATGCATAACTCGTACATGTTATTTACACAAGCTCACCGGTTTGCAATTATTCTTTTTTTTCTCAAAAGGACGAAGAGAACTGGATCTTGTGATGGCAATGGGTCGGCTCGACCCATCTACCCACGAGCTCGACTCTTCACTCATGCTCGTTTGAGCAAGCTCGGCTCGGCCCATGAGCTCGTGGTTGTTTTCATTTATTTTTTTTCAATTTTTTAATTTTTTTCATTTTTTTAAAAAACTTTTTTCTTAAGATTTTTTTACAAGCTCGCTCAGCTTGTTGGGCAAACATACGGCTTGGCTCGTGCTCGGGCTCGGGCTCGGGCTCGGGCTCGTCATTTGATGACCCCGAGCCACCAACGAGCCGAGCGGCCAAACGAACGAACTGCTCGGCCCATTTACCAGCACTAACCGGATCGAAGCAAACCATAACAAATCTATTTTGGACCGATTCAATCCCATCACTAGACATGAAATGAAAGGGACTGAATCTAAGATTCAATCTCATCAATAATTGACATGATCTCTGAATCAATTTTAAAATCATTCAAACGCAACTAAGTCAATTTAAATTGATTTAATTACTTACGTTACTTGTCATCAAAAAATTCTATATTAAAATTTTCCATACCAACCACTAACATATATATGTCTTTTGGTTTTCAATATCGTAACATTTTTAATAGTTCAAATAATTATATTCTAGCGTAAATTATGAATTTACTAACATAGTAGGCATGCTTGTACATAAAAAGTGGAGTTAATATAAGATTTATTATAAAAATTCTATATATTATACAAAATTATAAAATGTCTCCTGCATTCTAAGATCTTAGGCTAAATTTAGTATTAATGTAATTATAAAATAATCAACTTTTGTTGTGTTGAAGAAAGAAGCACTTGCGTGACCAGTGGATTAAGTGTTATGTAAATATTTGTTTCAAAATTGTTTCATGTTTCAAAATCTCAACATTTTAGTGTTTGGTAAATAAAATTATTTATTACGAGTTGGGATAAAATTGCTAAAATAGACATTAATTATATCAATATTATTTTTGCATTAAAATAACTTTTTTTTATTAAATCTAAAAATTTTAAAAATTACAAAAATAAAAGCATGTTCCATATTGTAGAAAAATATTTGAATAAATTTAAGTTCTTTTTAGTGCAATAGATTTGCAACAATTTTGTTTCTTGATTTGTTTTTGGAATATCAACAAACACGAATAGGAATAATTTAATTAATTCTGATTAAAATTTGAATTTTATTTATAGATAATTGAAAAACCTGAAATAGATTTACCTGGGTTTGACACGCCTTGAATCCTTTTGAAAGGAAGGGGCGCTTTTATAGAAAAATAAAAAATGGGGACGGGGGGGGGGGGGGGGGGGCTGATGTTTGACTCTAAAATCAATCATAAATGAAGTCTTAGAATTCAGAAACACAACGATAGACTTGCAACTAGAAATGCATATTTCGAATATAGCTCGATTTTGGGTCTTTCATTCGGGTTCTCTTGGGGAGTGTCTTTGAGCTCAACAACCTCTGACTAAGTTTAATGACTTTGCAAGTAAGTCGTCGACATATCGCGAGTAACAAATCCTTATTAAGCAATGGGTTTTTGACCGAGATGTGGAAACTGAGCAAGAGATGCTAAACTCAAACAAAAAAGACTTGTATTAGGACAGGTTCACCGTTTCTAAGACCAGGTGCAGGTCATAATCCGTATTCATCAAAAAAGTGGCCCAAAGAATCCAACCTAGATCCAAGATTCCACTAAGGGCTGAAGGAACCCGCATCTTGTAAGTTCTGGAAACACGTCTTCCTATTCCATCTTTCCTCGAATCTTGGTTATCTTTCTTTATTATCATGGATTCCCTTTTCTTTCTAAAGGAGCCTCGAGTTGAGCATTGTACCAGAGTTTTAGTCTACAAGCAGTGCAAGGGGGTTCGCACCCATGCATGTGGATTGGATTTCATTGGCAAGGTCATCATTGCATATGGCCCTTAAAATATAAAAATATAAAATAGAGGATTTGAACTTTCTCCCCAACCAATAGAAAGCTTTTGAAAACACAGTGCACCCGGGTATACAACGAACGAAATGAATAGGAGAAGGAGAAATTAAGAATCGAGTTGGAGAAACCCGCAATCAATCTATTCGAGCATCGATGTCTAAAAGTACCAAATCAAGCACAATCAACAACCAATGTTAGGAATAACGCCAAAGCCCCTTCTAATGTCAAATTGGATGCTTACCCTACGAATCTTATTGCTATTACGATTGTTGCAGATGGATTGGTCGGAACTCATGCCAAGCAGCTAACTTTGAGACAACTGAGAGCAAACTTCGAGTGCACCGAGAACGATAGAAAGCAGAGTGTTGATCAATGCTCAAGGGGAGGGCAAAAGAGTTATACTAAGGTGGAAACTCAAATATTTTAAAGTTGGTATTTAAAAGAAAGGGCAACAAAAACAAAGAGATAACACACTCGATAGATGTGATTTCTTTTTCCTTCTTCTTCTTCACCTTCCTGTGTAGAAATACATGACAAATGCAAAGAATTTCTCAGAAATTGACCTTATTGGTTTTGCATGTCCAAACCCTAGCTCAAATTTATTTTGGATTTTCTTTCGAAATTAATCGGTTTTTCCAGGGAAATAGTGAAATTATGATTTTATTTCAATGCAGACGTGAGGAGTTATGGGCTGAACCGTATGGAATAATGTCTAACTTAAATATCAGAATGTGCTGATGGATTTGAGAATGGAAACAAACATATAGTTAAACACTGATTGTATGCTATTTGTGATATTATGATTTTCTCCATATATATGTTGAGGAATAATAGTAGGGAAGATTTCATAATTAAAAAGTTTAGTTTTACCAATTTCAAATTTAAGATATTATGTTTAAAATTTCAAATTTCAGAGTTTTTTAAATTTTATTTATAAATAAATAAATAATATATTTTATTAATAAGTATATTAAGGTCACAATTTCATATAATTTGGTCATAAATTCTATATAATTGATCACATATTATTAATCGGTCACAAATCACAATTTTCATATCACAAATTATTTTACGGTCATAATTTGCTCATCGGCCACAAATCAAAAATTTGTACATCACAATTTATTCACCGGTCACAAATCTATCAAATTAATAATCACATATTATTTATTGGTCACAAGTCACATATTTTATAAGTCATAAATTTTTTTACGGTCACAAAATATCAAATTAATTGATCACAAATTATATTTAGGTCACAATTTATCAAATTATTGATCACAAATTAATAAATTTTTAGGTAACACAGTATGTATTGGTCACAAGTTATCTATTTCATTGGTCACATATTATTTATTGGTCACACACCAACCAATTTATTGGTCACAATCAACCAAATCATATGTGACCACCACCACATTATTGCAACAACCCAAAACCACCGTCGTCAGAACCACCAAAACCACCTCCTGACGTAAAACCATCATCTCGAATTTGATAAGTTGTGACTGTCACAATAGCCACGGCAGCCACCAACAACAAATCAGATCCAAAACCGACAACACTCAACAACCGCCATCACCTCGCAAACCATCATCTAAAATACCATTACCAACACGACCACCACTACCCACCCACAACCACCGTTTCACTACCACCCCCACTAAAACCACAAGACCTCCACCTCCACCACTACCACCACCACCACCCCCCATCCTACAACCCAAAAACATCCCCAACCTTACCATCATCGTCGCCACCTACCCAACCACCATTAAAACCACATCCACCACCGCATCGAAACCACCGCACAGACGAACTAGCCGGGAGAAGCTTGTATGAGTTCTAACCAGGTTTTCAGACTCCACAAGCTTCTTCAAGTGAAACACCGAAAGCTTCATAAAGTTAATCAACAGACTCTTCTGCTTGTCCTCAACAAATTTTCGAATCGCATATTGACTGGATCCAATTCTCTGGTAGAGAGAGAGGAAGTGAAGGAGACAACGAGGAGGAGAGAGGGAAAGTGACGGCGAGAGGAGAGGGGGGAGGGGATAGAGAGAGAAGATGTGGTAAATGATTTGATATTTTAGGGTTTGAGTAATTATAATTTAAATAGAGATGAATTAATATCTGATTTTTGTATAAATAAAGTTTATATCTGAAATTTGAAATAGAATCTTTAAAGTTCTAATTTTGTGTAATTTCCACATAATAGTATAATACTTATGGTCCGTTTGATTGTAAGAATGAAAATTTGGGTGGAAAGAAAATGAATTTTATGGAATTGAATTGCCTAGAACTTGTTTTTACTGAAAATTGTCAATTAATTGTGTTTGATTGGTATAATTTTTCATTTGAAAAATATTGAAATTTTGGATTTTTTTGTATTCGTTTGACTTTATTTTTCATGAAAACTATCCATTAAAGGGATATAATTTATTTCCATTACAAAAAAAAAAAATCAAATATATTAAAAATATAAAAAAATGCTGCCTAGAAAACAAATCACATCAAAGTGGTGGGAATTGATTTAACTCAAAACGCAAGAAAATGTGGCAAACCAAGAAAGGAAGAAAACCAATTACCTGAAAAATGGTTCCTATCAAACACTCTAAAAAGTGGGAAATGCCGAAATTGCAAAAAAAAATTCTATCTTCCATGGAAAACATGCCATATCAAACAGGGTCTTAGAGTCCGTTTGATTGCAAGAATGGAAAATAGGTGGAAAGAAAACGAATTCCAGAGAAAATAATTGCCTAGAATTTGTTTTCCCTGGAATTGTCAATTGATTGTGTTTGATTGGTATAATTTTTCACCTTAAAAATGTTGAAATTTTGAATCTTTTGGTATTCGTTTGACTTTATTTCCCATGAAAATTGTCCATTAAAGGAAAAAAAAAATTACAATTGAGAGTAAAATTTATTTCCATTACCAAAAAAATAAAAACTGGAAAACTAATTTCCCACCAGAGTGGTGGGAAAACTAATTCAATGAAAATTTGGAAAAAGGGAGTCACGTGGGGGGTTGGGGGTAGGGATGGCAAAAAAATCCGACAAACCCGATACCTGCGAGGTCTCGCCACGAACGGGGCGGGGATGGGTAACGGGGTCCCCGCCCCGTTAAATTTTATTATTATTATTATTATTTTTAGAATTCAATACTTTACATGAAAATTTTCATTAGTTTTAATATAAAATAACAACTAAAATTATTTGTCTAAATTTAATTAATATGGGCAATAAAAATAAATTATCAAAAAAAAAAAAAATTTAAACAGGGAATAAACGGGAAAAGGACATACCCCGCCCTGCCTTAAACGGGTAACGGGGCGGGGACGGGGTGAGAAATTTCTTAGCGGAGGGGGGGCCTCCTCCCGCCCTGTTGCCATCCCTGGTTGAGAGGGAAACCAAGTGCCGAGAAAAATTTAACTATTAAACAAGAAAAGAGTTGGAACTTGATGGAATCGCCCCCTCCCCGCCCTGTTGCCATTCCTAGTTGGGAGGGAAACCAAGTGCTAAGAAAAATTTGACTATTAAACAAGAAAAAGTTGGAACTTGATGGAAAATAGTAAACATATGGAATTATATTTTCTTTTCTCTTGACCTGAACATCTTTGTTAAGGTAAAAAAGAAGCGAAGTTGCTTTTAAGTCACTTCATGTCTCCGTACACGAGCTTGGATAACTTACTTTTGAGAAGAAAAAGTTATTTTAAAAGCAACTCCTTCCTTGCTTATTTTTAACACTCACCAATGAAAATGTATTGTTTTACTTATATTTTACTGTAGAAGGACAACTACTTCTCATTTCAAATAAGATCTACAGAATACAATTATTTATACTGTAAATTTAACAGATAAATTCAATATAAATCCCTAACTAAATTCAACTCGCAAAATTGAAAATGCAACTAATTAATTAGAAATCCTTTCAAAAAGGATAATCAAACCAATTTAAACAAAGAAAAAATGCATAAATGAAGTGTATACTTTACACCAATTCAAAAATTAGGTTTATAGTTTGAAAATTCAAAATCAGGTTTTTTTTTTAATTTTTATTTATCAAATAATAAATTATTAAATCAATTTATTATTAAATATTTAATTCTAATATAATATAATTAACTCATCCCATATGCACTACCCATACCGTTCCAGAGATTATTCCAATCAGCACTCTTCTCCGGCGACTGCTCCTATTCCGGCAATTATTCCAGCGACTATTCCGGTGACCATTCTGGTCACAGATTTACAATTTATGGTCACAACTCAAAAATTTTATAGGTCGCAATTAATTTGTTAGTCACAGATTTCAAAATTAGTTGGTCACAGATCAAAATTTATAGGTCACACCGTCACAGATTTCCAAATTAATTGGTCACTGATTTTTTTACGGTCACAAATTATATAATTTTTAGGTCAGAAATAAAAAATAGTTGATTACAAATTACCGAATTTTAAGATCACATATTATATTTTTAATCACGAAACCAAAATCACAAACACTCTTCATCCCGTAGCCACCGCCACCTCCACAACCACCACCACCACCACCAACAACAATAACAATACAACACCACGAACACAACATCACCACTATTAGCACCACCATGAATCTATGTCCATATGTTGTTTTTCAAGCTCCCAAATTATGCGTACGAAGAGAGAGTTCGGTACAGTGGAACTACTAGCAGACATTATTTTGGTGCTGTAGGAAGAGCTTTGAGGGCAACTCCATCTAGATCGATGAAGAAACCTGGTCTAAAAGAAGATGGCTAATTGGGGGAATTGTCAATCGAAAGACGTCTGAAATCTGACATTCACTCATCGCCGTTGCAGCTAGCGGATAAGTCCCCATCATCGAGCACTGATTGGAGACGCTTCACTAGATCTGATGTAAGGCAGAGTTTTGATTTTGAAGAATCAGCACAGCGAAGTGGTGCTTTGCCAGATGCAAAGGGGTACTCTTGTAAGGAAGGCAGGGAAAGTCGTGAGTTGGTCATGGACATGCTTATTGGAGAAGAGCATTCACAGGCTAGGGCAGATAATTTATCTGTTTCTTCACCTTTTATGAGAAATGGTCATTTATCAAACAGTTTCAAGTTAATACCAACAGCAGCGCCGCTGTGACGCTGCATCGCGACTGCAACGGCGCTGCTGTTGATTACGACGTGTCGTGACGAACGGCAGAGTCGCGCTGCTGAACATAAGGAGGGGGAGGGTGAGGGCGAGGAGAAGAGACGGAAGAGAGAGAGGGTAGTGAGAGAAAAAATGAATTAGGGTTTGTGTGAATTATTAGTATTATAATATTATTTAAATATACAAATGATACCTGATTTTTGAATATACAAACTATGGACCTGGTTTATAAAAAGGTGTTTTTAAACACATGATTTTTTGTAATTTCCCTTTAAACAAATCCAAATCCAAATTAAAATGATAATGTATGATATTTAGCCAATACAAATATATAACATCTTGGATTAAGGTTTATGACAAAAATTAAAATGGTTAAAAAAAATTCACGTTGTTACATGTCAGGTCCCCCCACATAGAGGAATCGTCATTTGTGACACTATTTGGGAATCTAGAATTCCAGTGGTGCTAAGGTCGAAATAAGGTTGAAATTGAGTTGATAAGTTGATATTGCAAACTCTAGTTTATCATCGAATTCATTGCAATTACTATCAAGATAACTGAATTGATTGAGATACTTCTTGACTTTGCATAGTCCTTATACAGTGTCATCCTTACGATAACTTTGGAAGTTTTCGAGATACTTGAACCCTGATGTTTGAATGATGTCGTTTCTCTGGATCTGCACGGCTCTCCTAATGACATGCATAAATGACTTGTTTCTGGTAATAGATGAACATTGCCTATGGCCCTTCTGCGCAAGAGTGCAGCACGAAGTATGAAGGACTGGGATGAGGAAAAACATAAAAAGGCTCGACTAAAAATGACTGCCATGACTATGTTGTGTATGATAATATTTATAGGGTTCATAAATAATTGCAAAATTAAAGATCTTATATTAATTGTACAATCTTAGAAATAATCTTAAACAATCAGAAAATTAACATTTCTATATCTCTATCCTCGTTTATTGCTCTTTCTCTAAAGAATAATGCTAATGGTACATAATAGAGTTATATAATTGTATACATACAGATGATGTGTCAAAAAGAGAGGTTTTTTTTATATTATTTTGTTGAAAATTTTTGACCCCATCATATCTTATCATGTCATGTGTGTATTTAAATCATTATGTAAATTATTGCGTACATTAAAAATAACCGCTAACCAAATGAAACTTAAATCCAAGTTAATAATCTAATAAGGCACTCTTACAATTTGAGTTAGATCTTTGTTACCCCCGAAATCAGAGGCTCCAAGTCAACACTCCACGTGAACAGCCACATACTCTCTGTAGCCAAGTGGACATAAAACCAATTGACAAGTCAGCAGAAAGGTCAGCACAGTTAAGGTCAACAAAGAATGCAACTGTACGTGGTCATGCGAGTGCTGAGGCACTAGTCATCTAATGTCCTTCCAGCCAAGAAACGAAGACCTACTTAAGGCTCCTTAAGAGGAAGGCAGAGATCCCTCATGTCCGAAGTACTAAAGCACCGAAGCTCAATCACATCAGATATCTATAAGCCCAAAGCTTACCTCAACGTATGCTAAAGCCGACGTGGCCTCCCAACATATTCGAAGATCTCGTAGAACTGATTGATGGGACTTCTGTAATAAAGTGTCTGTAGCTTTTAATATGTCAGCGTGTCAGCTTATTACTAGCACGGTTGACCATTTGTCAAACATTGAATACGATGAATGGACAGTGATGTGAGTCTTTTGTCTAGGAGATGTTGCCGCGTGGATGTGATCGGACGGTCACCACGTCGGTTAGGTTAGTATAAATAACCTCTCTTTGTACTAAAAACGGGGAGATGCAATCAAGAAATAAAGAATATCTTTATACGCTTAGCTTTGTTTTACAAAACATAAGGAAGAACACACGTTGATATTCAAGGAATATACAATACATTTTCATATCTATCATTCCACATATTCCATTACGAAATGAGTGATTTAGTTAAACGGTTCAAGCATTCATTGATAGCGCAGTTACTTCTCAAACTTAATCGCTGGAGTCCGAACATTTGTGTCTCTCGTCGGAAAGTGCCTCCCACGTTCATTAATATCAAATCTCCGTTCCTATTCCAGAAGAAACGTGCCGGATCAGTACTTGACGTGGCGAGTGGGCCCGACATCCGTTGAGTTCATTTTTTGGGGTCAACAATCTTGATCTCGCAATTGATGATGCTTTGTCTAGGTCGATCGTGTATAATGACTATGATTATCTATTTTCATAAAATCAAACACAATGAGTTTTCTCCAAAACAAGACAAAATAAAAGATCCCATCGATTCTCTCATAATTCTTACAAATCTCTTCATTTCAAATCTAAAAGTCATATTTCTGAATCAAATGCGTGACATAATTCACCATTAATTGTGCCGTTGTTCCCGTTATTAATCCAATAAAGTCTAGCTCTCTAGCTATGCTTACGTATATTGATTACTTTAGAATTTTTAATATTTATTTTTTTGTCTATGTAACTATTTTTTCTTAGTTTTTTTCTTAAAAAATCCTTTCCCATGAACAAGATTAACTGCATAATACAGCATTAGCTAACTTCAATACGCAAGATTAACAATTAATCAATCGACAAATGACACATAATGGCCACATTTTTTATCCCACCAGTTTTTGCCTCCTAAGCTAACATTAAAATATGAGAAATCACTTCAATTATGCAAATATTTTCAAATCAAATAGGAAATCCAAGAATTGATACTTCACCTAAAACAAAATTGAATTTATTATTCACTGTGTTCATCTTTTAGAGTAAACTTTCGTGTCGTTTAAATATAAAAGTAATAATATCGTAAAGTTACTCTTTTATGATGAAATTTCAAAACTTGATTTAATATCAGAGTTTTAAAAGCTCAAAAAGAGCCGCTCGATCTATCTAAAGTTCAAAACTAGTAATTCGATCGATAAAATGCTCAAACGAGCAATCGAATTTTAAGATCGAACAGCCATTTTGCTTAAAAAGAAAACAATAGTTAAAATGTTAAAATTTGAACTAATTTTCTGAACTTTTAATAAAGAAATTCAAGACTCGATAATGACATCATAAATATGATAAAATAAAATGAACCGGAGCACCACTTGTGCCCTAAGCTAACATTAAAATATGAGAAACCCCTTCAACTATGCAAATATTCTCCAATCAAATAGGAGACCAAGAAATTTTGTATTCCAAATCTGAATGATTATCCCTTCTCATACGCTATACTTTAATGCCAAGATAACGGTGATTAAAATGCATAGTTTTCATGTCATATAATGCAAACGTGGTACGAATCCAACCACTGGTAATGTATTATTTGGCAGACACGTAGTCAAGAAAATCAAGATTCATGTCTCATAATTAATAAATTTTATGCGTACACCTGTAAGACAAGAAATTAACAAAATTAATGCATCTATATTTAGTGGGCCCAATTATTTGCATAAGATCAGGATGGACTTTTGGAAAATCATTTTTGGCCTCAATTCTGGAGTTTTGTATCAAAAAAGTGAAAATTACACATGGAAAACATACAGCTAGAACATTTGCAATGATTGATTAATCATGCAAAACTTAATCTTTATTAAACCAATACAAAAGCAAGAAATATTGGCTAAAATTAGATATCTTATCTACAATAATATTATAACAATTAACTAAAGGAATATCAAAACGATACCATAATTTAGATTTACTTTCCTTCGTATAGATATCGCAGAATTTTGTGCGATAAATTAAGTCACCAGGGCGAAAGTTATTCCATCAATAAGAGGCTAATCTTCCCACGGGCTTGCATCAAAGAGAAAAATTGGCACTTTGATGTTTTCTATTCATTATTTCGAACTGAAGTTCTCTCGACTTACTTGTGTATCCTTTAGGATTCAAGAATTGCTTTGGGAGTAAATTCATTAAGCACTTGTTTGGTTTAGACAAAAAATTAGATTTTTAATAAATTTTGATAAAAGTTGATAAAATACGTTATTGAAAAGTTGATAAAGATTATAAGTCCCATAATATTTTGACTGAAAATGAGTATGAAAAAAAAATGAATTTTAAAAAATAAGAATCAAACGACACTAAATATTCAAATGAAAATACTTTGTGAGAGAGCATTTATTTATTGATTGTTGCATTATTTAATAGTGTCTATGTTGAACATCTTGATTGTATATTGCATTATATGAAATCAATCATGGATATTTACTAAGCTGTGTGCAATTCAGCAAATTCAGGAGTAGACCAGAAAACATTTCTTCATCATTAATCATACTTAACACGGTAAACTGATTAAATGAAAAGGAAAGACTACCAAAATTTGTCAATTTATGCATTGAATTTAACTTCATGTTTGATACACTTTCTTCTAAAAATACATTTTTCTCTCTCTTATTTTCAACCGCACAATTTTCAATAAAATAATATGACACGCAAATAATATTACCTTGTACTGTGACCCGGTTCAATGGCTCGTCTTATCTCACTCCCTCTACATATAAGTAAATCCGTTTATACTCAAAAGCATGTTCATTAAATTCCTGGTCAAATTACCTCTCACCCATCTCTTTTAAACTCATTCTCCTTGTTTCGACAATTGACTTGATAGTTAGAACGTAATAGTTGTTAAACTTTTCTAGAATACCCCTTTTTATATGCAAATGATGTATAAATTGAGGAGGAGATGGCCGATTCTATTGCCAATTAGTCTGACAAATTCTAAGGTCAACAATATTATTGATGAAATTATATTAAAATTATTTATTGTACAGTACCCTCCAACTACACATACTTATCATTACTCAATTATTAGCCTCCCTTGATTACAGTTCGGACCTGTCTATTTCCCTTAGAATCCCACCTATAAATTCACACACTCTCACCAACTTCATGAAACGAAATCCAACGCCCCTTCAAAACCCAAATCTCTCCCTCAACACCCCCACCGAACATCTCAACCCTCCGGAAATGGCAGTGCAATATCTTGATTTCCCAGAAAATCCATTATATTTGCATAAATTCAAAAAGCACCCTCAAAAAATTACAAATTTAAAATCCTTTTGGGCATTTCTGTTATCCATTTTCATCTACATTTCAATATTTTATATTTTTAATCTCTCCCCTTCCACTGTTTTAAGTACCACCAAATTCTGGTTTTTTATATCAAACACCCTTATTCTCATCATCGCAGCTGATTTTGGCTCTTTCTCTGAATCAAAAGAGCATGATTTTTACGAAGAGTACATTAAAAATGCTAGAACAAGAGATATTTCATCCTCCAGAACTCAAAAAACCCCAGATGATCAAAAAGAAGAAATGGCTGATCAGAAATTACCCGAAGAAAAGATTATAGAAATGGCAATGCATGTGCCAGTGGCTCATAAGAATACTGAAAATAAGGAAGAAGATAAGCAGATAATTACAACCAACGAGAACGTTGAAAATGTGAATGAAAAAAAGCAAGAAATTGATCAGAAAGAAGGAGCTGGCCAAGAGAAGGAGACGAAGAAGAAAGCGAAATGCGTTCGCTTTAATTCTGAGAAAATAATAATCGCTCCAAAGGAAGAAGAAAAATTTATCTTGCAGAGGTCACTCTCTGATATGGATGAAGGGAGGGTCGAGGAAAATGAGTTTTCGGCCATGTCGGACGAGGAACTGAATAGAAGAGTTGAGGAGTTCATTCGAAGGTTTAACAAACAGATTAGGGATCAGGCTGTCAAAAATAAGCATTGATAGTTCTAGGAAAATGATATTTCCAGAATCTGAATGTAACTGTCGCTTTTTTCATTTTGTTTGTCTTGTCTTTGTTTCTTTTCAGTGGAGGGCTGTAAATTGAAGGTTGGTTTTATGTCAATTGAAATTAATAATCTTGAGGAGTTCGAACTATTATTATCCATCCTTTATTGGAAAATGAGCAATCTGTCAAAAATACCTTACAATGGTAGGGTAAATTATGTCAAACTCGTAATACTTGTTGAGATTTGGAGTTTCATTTAAAAGTTAATTTAGTAGGTGGAGTACAACTGTAGCGACCGCGAACTTTTAAATTATATAAATTAATTTTCTCGAAAAACGTGTCGCTAAAACGTAACCCTAATTTTCTAGAGAAACGCGTTCGTCTAGCCGTTATAAAATTGAATTCAAATCTATTCGATTAAATCCAATTTCGAATAATAATTTTATTATCAATTTCGAATTATTTTTATTTATATCCAATTTTTTATTAAATTCAAGCCCAATTGTTAAAATTTAACATTTATGGTCCAATCATAAGCCCGATTTAATTTTAATTCTTTTAGCCCAATTTATTTTAGTCCATTACAATTAAGTCCAATTATGTCGGCCCAAACATTGATGTTTAGGCTCAATCCATTTAGGATTCCTTACAACCCAAGTGGCCCAAGTGGCACATAGAG
The DNA here is from genome assembly GCA_035079005.1 of Fraxinus americana. Taxonomy (NCBI): domain Eukaryota; kingdom Viridiplantae; phylum Streptophyta; class Magnoliopsida; order Lamiales; family Oleaceae; genus Fraxinus; species Fraxinus americana. The sequence goes on along the minus strand of CM068713.1, from coordinate 2,941,811 downwards.
ATTTGTGCCCTAACATTTCCTATTTTATTCACCATCACCTCATCCATTTCTCTCCTCCTTTACAACATTTCACGCAGCCAAGGAAGTTGGTAAGAAAATTTCATCTTCCTCAACTTCCTCTATTTCAGCCACTGTAGAATCTCATGTTGATGCTAAAATCGAATTTTTAGCATCAACATCAATCCTTCTAAATCTGGAAACTCTTGATGATGCTAGAATGGCAATTTCTAGCATCAACAACTTGTTGATTCCACAAATTCTACAGCACAAACACCACCAACTTCACCCACTGCTTCTTTTGAGTCGCCTACCACCATCACCATTTTTGCACACAACTCAACTGCTCAACACCGTAGCCAAAACACCAACCAAACCAACGCCCAGCAAGTTGCACCACCACCGGATTCACTCAAAATCGAAACCCAACTTCACCACCGCTTTTCGAGTCACCTACCATCATCCAAACTCCAGAGAAATCGAACCACCACCCCAACACCCAACTTCAAACCCAGCTCAAGTTACTGCAAGACAACCAAGCTCACTGCACCTCAAACCGCCACCAGCAAACCACCAAAACCGAGACCAAAATCAATGCCCAAGAGCACCCCAAACCAACTCCAAACAGAACCAACAGCCACCATCAAATCGCCCAAACCCGAGACTTCAAACACCAAAAGTCGAGCCCAACCGAGAACACGCCCAAACCCGAGACCAACATCACCACCAAACCCAACACCATAGCCAACTCCACCATCCCTCGAACCCAGAAAAAATAAAAGAAGAAAAACCCAATACATACCTCAACCGAACCCGCTAGCCTCGAGTCCAATACCTCCATTTTTCGCGCCCAAAGCTCAAAATAAACCCCCAATCACCACCCCCTATGATCGGCGCCACCACCGCCGGCCGGTGGTGGCGAGATTCGAGTTACCCCCCGTCGCCGTCTCTCTCTCTGGACGAGAGAGAGAAATGTTGTTTCATTTTTTTTTAGTTTGTTTTGGTTTTAGTTTAGTTAGATTAGTTTATGTATATATTTATTTCAATTGATAAATTTTAGCCCCAAGTTTTAAGTTATATTATTTTAGTCCCTAGGTTTTAAATACTTTGATTTTTACTTTGTTAATTTCAGTTTAAAAGTTATTCAAGTTAGCCCCTAGTTTATAAAAGTTATTAATTCAACTTTTAAGTTTTATTTTCAGCTTTATTATATCTACAGTTTAGTCCCTAGTTTATATAAGTTATTATTTCAGTCATTTAAGTTTTATATTCAGCTTTATTTTATTTACAGTTTAGTCCTTAAACTTATATAAGTTATTTAATTCAGCTTTTAAGTTTTATTTCAGCTTTATTATATTTACAATTGAGTCCCTAATGTATAGAAATTATTATTTCAGTCTTTAAATTTTATTTTCAGCTTTAATATACTTACAGCTCAATCCTTAAACTTACAAAAGTTATTATTTCAGTTTTAACTTTTAATTCCAACTTTATTATAATTACAATTTAGTCTCTAAACTTATGGAAGTTATTATTTTAGCCCTTAAAGTTTTATTTTCAGATTTAATAAATTTTCAATTTAGCTCCTAAACTTTACTTTATCATTTTAAGTCATTTATTTCAATTCCAATAATTTTCAATTAAGCCCTTAAACTTAATTTCAACACTTTAAAACTTTAAAGTTCGAAATACTAATTCAAACTTATTTTCTATTTTTGGCTAGACGATAAGTACGAACAATTAGGAGCTTAAAGTTATTTTCCCGCTCCACTTTTCACGCAACCCGAAATATTTGAGGTAGACTCGCCACCATTAATTAGTTTAAATTATAATTGCATGTTTTATGTGAATTACGTGATTTATATGTTTTATGCATAGGATGAGAATGTGTCATATGCGATATATGATATTGTTATGCTTGCCATAACTTATATGCTTAATTGCATGAGAAAGAAAGAAAGAAAGAATATCTTATGAGATAAGAAAAGAATGTTATGCATAACTTATGTGCTTCATCCGCACAAGAAAGAAAGACTACCCACAACACATGTTTTTAAAGAGCCTATAATTTCAAGAAAATGAACCAAAGATGATATCACGTTGTATATTGCATGAGTGTGTTTTCAATTATTCTGTAAATTAATTATCGGCGATGAGTTTACTGAGTATTTCTTCGAAATACTCATTCTGCTATTTTTAACAATATTTGCAGATTTCGGAGGCGATCGTGATTGATCCGGCAGTGGTGGCATAAAAATTTGATTATCGAAATTATTAAATTTTCGAATTTATGTATTGAAACATTGTTAACGTGTTTTTCGTTTCCGCTATTCCAAAACATGATATTTAGATTTTGAACAATTATCCAATGTATTTTAATTGCCGACGTAGTTTTCAATTGCAAATGTGATTTTAAAATTAGGTCATTTCCGCAAAATTGATTGACAAAATTAGGGCAAAAGACGATGACGTGGTAATCCGGGTTAACAGAACTCGGGGCGCTACAACAACCCTCTCGTAAACTTACAATTCATTCTATATCTAGTCATTGTAGAACTTTGCTCCCTATGAATAAGGGTCACATGACCTTGATCCCTTTAAGCAATAATTTATTTGCCTTTTTCCTAAAATCAAGAAAGATCATATGCATCATCAACGCCCAACTCTTCAACCGTGTCATGGGCTACAATTTTTTTCGGCTATTATGATTCAATAGGGGACTCACCCGTTGCATTTGTTCATCTTGAAGCATCCACAAGGTTAAGTTTGGGATTTATGTCTTATAAAACTATTATGTGCTTGTGTTTAGCCGATGTAGGGCTTCATTTGCCTTTTCACGACAATTTTCTCTTTTAAAACGTCGATTTTATCCTATTTAATTTAGAATAGGACTTCTTGTTTTGACCTTCAACTTCTTCCAATGGGGTATTGCTTGCCACATCCCCGAGCTGCTCCCATTCCGTCTCCCAAATTGTCATTAACATCTCTTTCCTCTCGTACAAAATAATTGTCTTCTATCTTGTCAATTTAAAATATCAAAACGTATTGTACTAATTCTACAACAAATCAAGAGATCGAGGAGTGTATCATATACGTGAATGGACAGTTGAATGATTGCGATTGAGATGGACGCACATGAAATAATTTGATGCATATATGCATAGATAAATTCTAAGAATGCAATAGCAGAGCTAATTTCCTGTTCAAACGACAATAATTACTCGTGCCTTGTAAGTACTTGTTTGTCTCTTCTATCAATCTTGTTCCTCACCTGTGGGATTTCATGGAAGTCAGCATCGGACTAATTGATCCTGCTGGTACATTAAATATACTACTATTAAACAATTATTGATTCATAAAAAAAACATGGAGTACTCATGACTCGTGAGATTTCATGTGGGAAGAGAATATAAATAAATAATTGTCTTTTTTAAATAATTATATTTGTACTCGATGATCAATAGATTTTTAGACAATCAATCATCAATCATTAAAATGCAATTTGGCATATCCGGATTTTGAAGAATTGATAAGAGAAAGGAAATAGTGATCAGCATTCAACCCTCGTGGTTACGTGTGTTTCTCTCTTGTCATTTTCATTTGGTGTGGTGTGGTGTGGTGTTGGATGGGGTGGCATGCGGTTTAGGACGTGTCCTTCTCCTAATCAAATGGGGAGTAAACCTACAAAATCAGTACTTCTGAGTACTATTTTGTGGACCCTTTTACCCAAGGATATCTCCAAAGTTCAATGTACTTCTTGTTGGAAATGGATCAAATTTGACCAATAATTCGGGTGGGACCCGGTATCCGTTTTGTGCGGGTCAATGGTCAAATGCATTCTACTCCGCGAGTAGATATTCGTGATATATTTAATTTCACAAAATCATTTCCGGATGAATGAGAAATTAAGGCTAGAAGTTGACAATTTGAAAGTAAAAATTTTGTAATTTAAAATCAAGTGTGGGAACTTTATCCCACATAGGAAGTTGAAAGAATTTTGAACCAATTTGTATACCTCAAGTTTGGATATGTGTTTGGGCCACAAGAGGTACCAATAGTATTTGAAATGGGGAAATCTTACACAATGTCTAGACTAGTCCAAAGCCCCCACGCGTCAGGTTGGGTGTTGTGGTTGGTTCCTATATTCTTTTTGGACAAAATAAATTAAAATTATTTATTTAATTTATTTTTATTTTCGAAAATTGATTAAGTGGAAATGTGTGTCTTTTCAACATATTCGAAACTGTTCGGACTAAAACGGACACAAACTGATAGTTGTGTAGCGATGGCAATGGGCCGAGCCGAGCCGGCTCGGCTCGTTGCCCTACGAGCCGAGCTCGTGGCTCGTTACAAAACGAGCCGAGCTTCTGCTCGGCTCGGCCCACGAGCTCGTGATTCACGAGCCACGAGCCGAGCCTGCTCGACTCGGCTCGTGGCTCGTCAAATTTTATTTTTTTTTTTAGTTTTTCTTAGTTTTTTTTTTAATGTTTTTCATGAGAGCTCGTGGGCTCGTGCCCCACGAGCGCTCGTCTCTTAACGAGCCGAGTCGAGCTCGGCTCGTCTATGAACGGGTCCGCTCGGCTCGAGCTCGGGCTCGTCTTTTGACGAGCTCGAGCGGCTCGTAGATCGCTACAGTACGAGCCGAGCGATCGAGCCGACGAGCCGCTCGGCTCGATTGCCATCACTATAGTTGTGTCTCTTCAAGAATAACTTTTAAGGAGTTGCAACTCTTGGCTTGCAGCTTTTAGAAATCTATAAATTGGACCCATGATTTTCGAATTTCATTCATTCAATATCATTATTCTCTTCTCTTGCATTATGCATAAACAAATATATTTTCATTAAGTTCAGAGAGTACGAAACTTTTTCTGATTCGCTATTCTTGCTGTTAGAGTGCTTCTACACACCGTAACAGGCCAAAATCGTCTTAAGGAAATAGAGTCGAACTCTAGCCTCAATCTACTGTTTTCTACAATTTCGTTGAGGGATTATTCGGTTTGCCATTTCCTTCTCTTAGTTCTGATTTGTTACATATCTCGCGTGCTAAATAATATTTCTAACAATCTTAAAACGATTTTTGTTTGTTTTATTATTTGCATACGTTTATATAATTCGTATTGAACGTGACTTTTGGGTGTATTCATTTATTATAGTTTACATGCATAAACTGGTTATTTAAATGTCATCTATTTTAAATCCGATTTTGCAAAATTCATATTAATTACATAATATATATATATCTATATTGTGTTTTCGGGTAACTTATAGTTTGACCCAACTTTCATAATCTATTAATCGATTCTTTATAATCATTGCCAATACTTTGATTATAATTATTTATCTGCTATTTTCATAACAGAAATGGATGTAACAAGTGGAAGTAATGTAATTTCCCCTATTGGAACCAACAGTACTACGGTTCCATCTATAACTGTTCCTATTCAAACCACTCCGGTTTCACATGGAGAAAAATCGAAAAAATTCAGTGGAATGGATTTCAAAAGATGCTATTTTATTTAACCACACTGAATTTGGCAAAGTTCCTAACTGAGGATGCTCCGGCGGTTCAAGAAAGACCAAACAATAGGGAGTCCCTTATTGCTTTGGATGTATGAAAGCACTCGAACTTCTTATGCAAAAATTATATTCTCAATGGGCTGGACAATACACTATATGGCGTTTATAGTGCTATGCAATCTGCAAAAGAACTTTAGGAGTGTTTGGAGAAAAAATACAAAACGGAGTATGCTGGTACAAAGAAATTTATTGTTGGAAAATTTCTCGACTACAAAATGGTAGATTCCAAGACTATTATTAGCCAAGTTCAAGAATTGCAGGTTCTTCTTCATGATATAGATGTTGAAAACATGACTTTCAGTGAATCATTCCAAGTGGTTGCTATAATTGAGAAATTCTCTTCTTTGTGAAGAGATTTCAAAAATTATCTCAAACACAAATGGAAGGAAATGAATCTAGAAGAACTAATTGTTCGGCTAAGGATTGAAGAAGATAATAGGAATCGGAAAAGAAATCTGGAGGACAATTTGTGTAAGAAAAGGCAAATATGGTGGAATCTATTTCAAAGAAGAACAAGAAAATGAAATTTTCTGGTGATACTCCTAAGAAGGACAATAAGAAGAATGCTAAGAAGTTCAAAGGCAGCTGCTACAACTATGGAAAAACTGGATATCGTGCTAGTGAATGTCGCAATCTAAAGCAGCAGAATGCTCAAGCACACATGATTGAAGGAGATACTTTATCCAATGTCTACAAGAACTGAACTTGTCTACTGTTGTATCTGAATGCAACAATGTTGGAAATCCCAGGGAATGGTAGGTAGATACTGGAGTTACCCGTCACGTTTGTGCCGACAAAGGGATGTTCTCAAATTATAATGCCATCAATGGAGAACATTTGTTTATGGGAAACTCATCAAGTTCAAAAATTGAAGGATAAGGAAAGATGGTGCTGAAAATGACTTCGGGCACTGAACTCGTCCTCAACAATGTGCTGCATGTGCCTGACATTCGCAAATATCTTCTATTCGGGTCTTTACTTAGCAAACATGGTTTTAAATGTGGCTGATAAATTTGTACTAACTAAAAATGATGTATATGTGGGGAAATGTTACTTGAGCGATGATATCTTCAAAATGAACATCCTCACTATTGTACCAAAAGCTATGAAGAATAATAATACATCTTCTTCTGCTTACATCGTTGAGTTTTCTTGTTTATGGCACAATCGATTAGGACATGCAAATTTTAAATCTGTACGTAAATTAATGAATTTAAATTTATTGTCTTCCTTACAGTTTGATCATAATCATAAATGCGAGATTTGTGTTGAGGCTAAATTAGCCAAAGCTCCTTTTCATTCTGTTGAAAGGACTACTACACATTTAGAATTGATTCACAGTGATATCTGTGACTTAAAGTTTGTGCAAACTAGAGGTGATAAAAAGTACTTCATTACTTTTATTGACGATTGCACAAAATATTGTTATGTCTATCTTTTATGAAGTAAAGATGATGCCTTAGATGTGTTCAAACATTATAAGAATGAAGTTGAAAATCAACTTAGCAAGTGAAAAAAAATTATTCGAAATGATAGAGGTGGAGAATATGAAGCACCATTTGAAGAATTTTGTTCTACTTTTGGAATTATTCATCAAACAACGACACTTTATTCACCTCAGTCAAATGGCGTTGCTGAACGTAAAAATTGAACTCTTAAAGAGATGATGAACGCTATGTTAATAAGTTCTGATTTACCTCAGAATTTGTGAGTGGAAACTATCCTCTCTACAAATGTCATTCTTAATAAAATATCTCAAAAGAAAAAGGATGAAACTCCTTATGAGCTATGGAAATGTCATAAGCCTACATATAAACACTTAAAAGTGTGGGGGTGTTTGATTAAAGTAGAAGTACCAAAATCCTAAGCAAATTAAAATTGGGCCTAAAACTATTGATTGCATATTTATAGGATATGCTCATAACAGTAGTGCATATCTGTTAATTGTTCATAAATCAGACATTCCAGATGTACATGAAGGTACTATTATTGAATCTAGGACTGTTGCATTTTTTAAAAATATATTTCCATGTAAGGAAAAGAACGAAATAAGTTCAAATAAGCGAACTTATGATATTGCAAATAATGGACATCTAAACGATGAAGATGAACTTAAACGCAGTAAGAGGACTAGAACTTCTACATCCTTTGATCCAGATTTTTTAACTTATATGGTAGAAAATCATCAAAAGACATTTAGTGAAGCAATGTCTAACCCAGAAGCTCTATTTTGGAAGGAAGCAATTAATAGTGAGATATAATCTATCATGTCAAATCACACTTGGGAACTGGTTGATCTACCACCTGAAAATAAACATCTAGGATGCAAGTGGATTTTCAAGAAAAAGTTAAAGTCGGATGGATCTATTGATAAATATAAGGCCCGATTGGTAGCAAAAGGTTATAGGCAAAAAGAAGGTCTTGACTTCTTCGATACTACTCAACAGTTATAAGGATTACTTCTATTAGAGTCCTTATTTCAATTGCTGCATTACATAATCTTGAAATCCATCAAATGGACGTTAAAACAACATTCTTGAATGGTGAGTTAGAAAAAGAAATCTACATGAAACAACTTGAAGGGTTTATAGCTCCGGACACGAGAAAAATGTGTGTAGACTCGTTAAGTCTTTGTATCGGTTAAAACAAGCACCAAAGCAATGTCACCAAAAATTTGACAAAACAATGCTGTCAAATGATTTTAAGATTAACGAGTGTGATAAATGTGTTTATATTAAAAACATGCCAAATGCATTTGTCATTGTGTGTCTATATGTGGATGATATGCTAATTATGGGTAGTAACCATACTATTATCATATCTACTAAGAAAATGTTGACAAAACATTTCGACATGAAGGATATGAGTGTAGCAGATGTAATTTTAGGAATTAAAATATCTAAAACACCCAATGGACTGGTTTTATCACAATCTCATTACATTGAGAATGTTCCTAAGAAATTTGATATCTATGATGAAAGTCCAGTCAAAACACTTATAGACTTAAGTCTACATTTGGCCAAGAATAAAGGTGAACCTGTACATCAATTAAAATATTCTCAGATTATTGGTAGTCTGATGTATATTATGAACTGCCGCGTCCTGACATTGCGTATACAGTTAATAAACTAAGTAGGTTCACTAGTAATCCAAGCAACGACCATTGGAAGACATTGAATAGGGTACTTCGATATTTAAGATATACCTTAAATTTTGGATAACATTACACCAGATATCCAGTAGTGTTAGAAGGATATTGCGATGCAAATTGGATATTCGATACGAAAGATTCTAAGTCCACAAGTGGTTATGTTTTTATCATTGGTGACGCAGCTGTGTCCTAGAAATCCTCTAAAAAAACATATATAGCTCGATCAACAATGGAATCAGAGTTTGTAGCTTTGGATAAAGTTGGAGAAGAAGCAGAATGGCTTCGTAACTTCTTAGAGGATATTCCACGTTGGCCTAAACCGGTACTTGCTATTAGTATCCATTGCGACAATCAGTCGGCTATTGGAAGGGCACAAAATAGTATGTATAATGGTAAGTCTAGACATAATCATCGTAAACACAATACCATTAAGCAGTTGATCTCAAATTGTGTTATTTCTATTGATTACGTAAAATCAAAAGAGAATCTCGCGGATTCGTTTACTAAAAGCTTACCAAGAGATCAAGTATACTGCTTATCGAAGGGAATGAGATTAAAAACCCACTATGCATGAAGTCTTTATAATGGGAACCCAACCTTGTTGACTAGAGATCCCAAGACCTTTGTTCAATGGGACAACTAAGTTATGAAGATTCAGTTGAGTAAAAAATCAATTCCTATGATAAATAAAACTGCGTTCTGCAGAGTGTGTGAGGTCAAGTCTTAACTTTTAATGATTCCTAGAGCTTGAATTTATCAAGTGGAGTAAGACAGAATACTATTAATAGGAGATCATATATATAAGTGAGAAGTGGGGTCGCTTCTATGAGAATTATGGGGCGCTTATGAATCCCAAGAGTTGTTCAAGGCCTAATGAACACAACCGTGAGAACCTAAGAAATTGTTAAGAAGGTTATTGTGTGGGTACTGTTGTCTTGGTTTACACCAACGGCTGGACGGTTCAAGACATCACGTTCACCAACTAGCCAAGTAAATTCGATAGTACTTTACTAAGGCAGGTTCAAAGCCGTAAGCTACCTCTCCTGATGCAATAACTCTCAGCTCGTACTCTCTCTCGTGTCTGCATTTCATTTGCATATTTTCGATAATTTCCATTCATGTGGGGGATTATTGGAAATTGGTCAAGTTTGACCAATAATTCGGGTATGACCCGGTATCCGTTTTGTGCGAGTCAATGGTCAAACACATTCTACTCCGTGATATATTTAATTTCATAAAACCATTTCCGGATGAATGAGAAATTAATGCTAGAAGTTGACAACTTGAAAGTAAAAATTCTGAAATTTCAAATCAAGTGTGGGAACTTTATCCCACATAAGAAGTTGAAAGAATTTTGAACCAATTTAAAGTGTGTTTGGTAGGGATTTTTGGGGGAAGAATTGATTTTTGAATAGTGATATGATGGGAAATGTGTGGTTGAAAAAGAAGAAAAAAGTATTGATGTGATGGAAAATATTATTTTATTGAAGAATGTGTGGTTGAAAATGAGAATTGATTTACTGTAGAAAATGAGAAGTTTTACCAAACAGGCTCTTATATACCTCAAGTTTGGATATGAGTTTGGGTCCCAATGGGTACCAATAGTATTTGAAAGGGAGAAGTTTTAGACAATGTCTAGACTACTCCAAAACTCACACGTGCGCCGCCGCCGCCATCCGACCGGCTCGGCTCGGCACGAGCACAAGTCGGGTCGGGTGTCGTGGTTGGTTCCTATATTCTTTTTGGACAAAATAAATTAAAATTGTTTATTTAATTTATTTTTATTTTCGAAAATTGATTAAGTGGAAATGTGTGTCTTTTCAACATATTCGAAACTGTTCGGACTAAAACGGACACAAACTGATAGTTGTGTTAGATTCAGGAATAACTTTCAAGGAGTTGCAACTCTTGGCCTGCAACTTTTGGAAATCTATAAATTGGACCCCTGATTTTCGAATTTCATTCATTCAATATCATTATTCGCTTCTCTTGTATTCTGCATAAATAAATATATTTTCATTAAATTCAGAGAGTATGAAACTTTTTTTGGTTCGCCGTTCATACTGTTAGAGTGCTTCTACACAGCAAGTGAAATATTGTTGTATCTTGGGAGGCGATTGGCGTCGACTGTAAGCACCTTAGCATGCCAAAATTGTCTTAAGGAAATAGAGTTGAACTCTAGTCTCAATCTACTGTTTTCTGCAATTTCGTTGAGGGATTATTCGATTTGCCATTTCCTTCTCTTAGTTTATGATTTGTTACATATTTCGCGTGCTAAATAATATTTCTAACATTTCTTCTTATTATTATGTTGTATATATGACATATTTATGTTGGGCCATGCTATTTGTACACAGAGAATTGACACCCCAGCGTACAGAGGGGACCCACGATTTTTGATTAGTCTGGGTCCCCCTCTTGTGAAGGGGCTCACCTCGGTGTACAAATAACATTTTCCTTTCATGTTTGTCAATTGTCGTTCATGCCTGTGCCACATCAATGAATCATGGCCGACTTTTTCTTTCAAAGCATTATTAATTTTGTCACCTCCAATATTTGAACGATTCTTCATTTTTGTTTTTGTGGTCTTTAAATGAATAGAACAAAAATATGTTAATGTTTTTGAGGGCGCAATCAAAGTCCTCTACAACTTATATAAGTTTTTTTGGGCATTGTTTTTGAGAAAAATAGATTTTGTAATGGTTATTTTTTGAAGAATCTGTGGTTAAAAAATAAGGAAATATTTTAATTTTACGTGTAAATTTATTTTATTGAGAAAATGTGTGATTGAAAATGAATTTTGAAAAAAATTAGATTTTAAAGAATGGTGCTTGAATGGGGTTTTGGTTCTTATTAGCCCCCGTTTAAGCACCTTTCTTTAAAATCTCATTTTCTCATAATTCATTTTCAATCAAATATTTACACAATAAAATATTTTGTACGTAAACTCAAAATTTTTCTTTATTTTTTAACCATACATTCTCCAAAATTTCACTATTCAAAACATTGTTTTTAGTAAATAATGGCCACCAAACATTGGCTTAGTTATAAAAAAATTGATAATTTTAGTTCCGAAAATGAAAATAAAATACAGATAGAAAAATAAAAGAAGGTAAATAGTCTTTCTTCTTATTGTATGTTTTCTGGAATATTTTAAATTCAATTGAATATGCATAACAAGTATTTTTGTTGTGAGTTTGAGTAAAATTTTAATAAATATTTTGAGTTCGAGTCAAATTTATTGATGTACTTATGATCAAGTCATAATGCGATGAGTTCAAAAGAATGAAAGAATATAAATCATAGAGAAATGCTATTCATCCCCACTGAGATGCATTCCCAATTTATGCGGCGTTAATGTGACATTAAATGATAGGTGAAATTACTTATTTAATTTCACCTATCATATATGATATAACCAATCATTTACATCCACATAGATTGGGGATGAATAGCATTTTTCTAAATCATATTGAGTTTGTATAAACAAATAGCAAGAATGAGCAATAGCGGAGAGACAGAAATTATAAAAAGAAATATTGGATGTATCAAATCCTTCACAAAACTAAGGCTCTGTTTGATAGAATATTTTTGGAAAGAATAAGTTTTGAATGGTGAATTTTTAGAGAACGTGTGGTTAAAAAATAGACAAAAATTTTGGATTTACGAAAAATATTTTATTGTGAGAATATGTGATTGAAAATAAGTATAATGAAGACATTTGGAAAGAATGAATGTCAAAACGGGATTAAGAAAAATATTAATGTTCTTCTAATTATACATTTCAACGAATCTATAAATATTGTCCATTTATGTATCCTAATGGTACTTCAATGTAGCTCGTTGGTCAAGTTTTATATTATGGACGTGTTTGGTAGAGATTAAAATTGAAAAATTAATTATTATAGTTAACTTTTATTAGACGAGTGAGACCAAATAACGGTTATATTTTCAATTTCAATTTGATTTTGAGTTGTACCAAACAAGCTCTATATATAAAATAGTTTATAAATTATTTCCAAATGGACGATAAACGTTAAGCTTTCTTATAAGCAGATCTTTTGCAAGTAACAGACAAATAAATTTTAAAATAAATAATTCTTTTATGTGCCATCAGGACCATTTTGCCACGAGTAATGCTATTCATTTTTATTGGGGATGAAAACACAGTCTATATGACGTCAATGTGGTATTAAATGACCGGTTTAACTTATCGTTTAAAACCACGTATTTTCATCTCCACTAGGGATGAATAATATTACTCTTTTGACAATGTAAAAAGTAAAAGTTTCTTAAAAATAATTCTAAGTTGAATCTTAGCCAAACATGCTTCGATAGTTTCCCCAAATTGTTTTCCTCTAAAATACACAGATCTCGCATAATTTAGGGTTGCTTCCGCCTTCAATATTCTCCTCCACCGAACTCCTCACTCTCCCTCTCTCGTTTGCGGGGATTACCTTTCAATTGGGCACTTCAATTTCACCAGGTACAGTTGTTATTCATTAGGGTTTTACGTCATTTCCACCAGTCCAATTGCTCGCAGCATCGTTACTAATTAGGTTTTTACGAGGAAATTGTCCTTGCTACTTTCACCACTTTATCGATCTAGAATATCCACTTTCCAGGGCTAGGGTTTTTTCCCCATTTTCTCGGCATCCTTTTTAATTTATTCAGATTTTACTTCTTATTCACTGAAATACGAGGGTTGCCGAATTTTTTTTTTCTCTTTGGAGGGCCTTTGACGACGCTTTTGATTGTCACTATTATTTCTGTCTGTACGTGAAAGATTGCATTTTATTAACTTTTGTGTTTTTTTTATGTGATTACACTGTACATATATAGATATGGGTATTATAGCATTATGGATAAGGTAGTACCTTCCAGATATTTTTGGTTTATTCTGTTTTAGATCAAAACTCTGATAAATGGGATGGAAATTGAAATGTCATGTTTGATATGGAAAGATGGAAGGGAAAAAGAACATACAACCTCCATCCCATGAAGATAGGCCTCGTATTCCTTTTTCATATGTCCTGCCACTTTTATAATTGATTTCTTCACTTCCTGATATACCCCAATATAATATGCATTGTTATCAACAAATATGAATTTACCATTTTTCAATGTAGGGGTATATTAGACAAAACGCAAGTAAAACTTATAGTTCCAATTATATTAATTGAGTTTTCTTTATCTATGTAAAAATGGAAGCAAGTCTATCTTTGTGGGCGGAAGGAGTATTCTTTATTTATGAATTTTGTTATTTCAATTATATATGTTTGTGAAATCTAGTTGCAACCGTTTCCCTTTGATTTTGATTCATCCTCAAAGTTCGTAATTTCTTTCAATGCATTCATGGGGACATTTAGGGTAGTGTGCAATGGGTGGTGAAAGTGGAAAGCGCTTTCGTTCTCATTGGGATGACGGGGATAGCAAGAACCAAAAGAGGCGAGTGGATAGAGATGAGAAGGGTAATGATGAACTGATAGTGTATAGGATTCTTTGCCCTGATGGTGTTATTGGGAGCGTGATTGGGAAGAGTGGAAAAGTTATTAATTCGATCCGGCAAGAGACAAGAGCAAAAGTCAAGGTGGTGGACCCGTTTTCTGGTGCTAAAGATAGAGTTATCACTATTTATTGCTATGTTAGAGAGAAGGAGGATGTCGAAGTTGATGAGGAATTCAATGATAAGGAACCTCTTTGTCCTGCTCAGGATGCGCTCCTCAAGGTGCACGAGGCAATTGCAAATGCAATGGCTATGGTCGGGGAGTATGACAGGAAGAAGAACGACAAAGATAAGGTGGAATGTAAGATTCTTGTTCCATCTAGCCAGTCTGCCAATATCATTGGGAAATCTGGTTCCACCATTAAGAAGTTGAGAAACAAGACAAGGACGAACATCAAGATCACTTCCAAGGATGCTAGTGACCCATCTCATTCGTGTGCATTGGAGTTTGACAATTTTGTCCTGGTAAGTTTTTCATTTGCTTAGAATTTTATAATTGTAAATGTCATCTTTACATAAATCTCAGCTAGAATATTTGGTAATAAATTAAAAATAGAAACATAATGTCCTAATTTTTTTTGTTCTTCACCGGGATCTTTATGGGTTGTTGCTATAAAATTCTTTTTTGTTGTAGAGCAATAATGCATGCAGTGCAGGTACATGATATACCTTTAGTTGTATAATGTGATGTATGTCTTTATTTGTGATAGATATCTGGAGATTCAGAGGCTGTGAAGAAAGCAGTTTTTGCCATTTCTGCTATCATGTACAAGTTTTCACCAAAGGAAGATATTCCTCTTGATGCCTCTGTCCTGGAAACCCAAACCCCTCCAAGCATAATCATCCCGTCAGATGTTCCCGTATATCCTGCAACTGGATTTTATCAAAGTGTAGATCCTATTATCTCTTCCAGATCTATTCCTTCCATTTTAGGTCCTGCACATGCACCAGATATGCCCAGTCGTACTGAAGCTGGGAACACGTGGCCGGTTTATTCATCCACTCTTCCTGTGGTGTCTGGTTATGGTGGTGTGTCTCGATCTGAGGAGTTAACTATAAGAGTGTTGTGTCCATCTAATAAAATTGGCCGTGTTATTGGCAAAGGAGGAAGTTCCATCAAACGTATAAGGCAGGACAGTGGTGCCCATATTGAGGTTGAGGACCCAAAGGCCAATAACAGTGAGTGTGTTATCACCATTATCTCAACAGAGGTATTGCCATAATTGCTGATTTTTTGGTTTTAGTTTTATCTATTTGAGATGATTCTAGAAGAAGACGAATCTTTTTGCCAGTCATTCTTCTTTTCTGCACACCACATGTTTATCTATCGAGGATATTGAGCTTAGGTTTGCTTTTATTTGATCATACACAGTTGAGGGGGATTATCATGTTCCCATGTTTTTGTGTACTACCTTGGGATTTTTTTTTAAAATCTGAACACTTGGTTTATAGATGTGTATAAATCGTTAGCAGGTTATGTTTTACATCAATTTATTAAATAATTTGCTGACTGGTGAAGACTACTTATTGCACATCTTGAATCTCTGTTACTGTCTTTATGTCTCTTTCTTTAAGCCAGAAAGTTGATTTCATGTAAGCTGTAGTCCACTTTGCTTGGACTTTTATTTGGTAAAAGATGATAGCAAAAGTACACACGTTCATGTTTGACAACTTCATTTAGTGTCTATTTCTTACAATTTTTGCTTATTTATTTCTTTTGGTCTTTTTAAGTTCATTGTTAAATAATCGCTTGCCAATATTGTCAAAATTTCCTCTTTCATTCGTAGTAATTATGTGCAATATTTGTTTTGGGCAGTCACTGGATGATCTGAAATCCATGGCTGTCGAAGCTGTGTTACTGCTGCAAGGAAAGATAAATGATGAAGATGATGGCACTGTAACTTTGAGGCTTCTTGTTCCATCTAAGGTTATCGGGTGTGTCATCGGGAAAAGTGGTTCAATCATAAATGAAATCAGGAAGAGAACTAAAGCAGATATACGGATCTCCAAAGGCGAGAAGCCTAAATGTGCAGATGCTAATGATGAACTTGTTGAGGTATAGGTTATCTGACCCGTGTTATTGTTGTACTCAACAATGTCTCTTACTTGGCACCTTATTTATTGAAATCCATGTTCCACATGATAGGTTGTTGGCGAAGTTCGTAGTTTGAGAGATGCACTTATTCAGATTGTCTTGAGGCTCCGAGATGATGTGTTAAAAAATAAAGAAGGTGGCCACATTTCTTCTGCTGGTACTGGATTTTCGATGCCCTCAGTTTTGCCTAGTATTCCTCCAGCTGCTCCTTTGGGCTATGAGCACAGGTCCGAAACTGAGAGTGGGGTGGGCCTGCTTTCCTCCAGCGCCTATGGGTCCCTGTTGGTAAGCAACTGGGCTTTAGTAAAAGCTATTTTCCTAGTAGACTCGTGTATAAAATGAAAAAGTTTTCACGGTCTATCTTTAGTTTACATTTCCTCATCTGCATAGTAAACCGAGTAATAGTGAACAAAGCATTGCAAATTATAAAGCATTGGAAGGAGCTATGATCATTTTCGTTAATGAAGATCATGATTTGGGGCAATGTCCAATGTCTTCATGATAACCCTGCCAAAATAAAAAGAACAAAAAGAAATGAATGAGACCTTTTAAGTTAGTCTCTGCTTTTCTGGTTGAGAGTTCTGCAAGATATTGGTATGGCCTGGTGATTCCACATGTTATTTACACCCATAAATTGTGTATACATTTATTCTGGAGTTTCTCTTGTTTTGGGTGAAGAATGTTGTTAGTTTATATCTTGGCGGCTATCTGAAAACAATATTTTTTACTATTTCTTCATTGAAATTTGAAGTAGCGTCTTAGTATAATAAATCCGGTTCTTTCCTAGATTTTCTTCAGTCTATGTTTTATACATTTATTTATTACAGAAGGTCGTCTACTCGTGTGTAATATTTTCATCAGATGTTACTTTTTTTTTTCCGTCAATTATTATCACTATAGGAGAACTGGACTAATTTAAATCTTGTTTGGGAGTTGTTTACAAACTATTTAAATTATAACGATAGATATGAGAGGTGAATAAATGGGTAGTACTTGTGGGTTCTACGAATGTGTGAATAAAAAGTTGTTTGACCGATTATAAACAATTTATGAACATTAGCCACACATGGGCTTACTTAAATTTTTGATGTATAATTGTGTGGTCAAGTTACTTTTGCAATTTCTGCTTGAGCCAGATACTGCTAAATGCCATATTCATCTAATTGTTTATTTTAAATCTCATGGTTTGTTTGTCCTCCTCTAACCTTGTTTGTTCTCTTTAATAAAGACCGGAGATAGTGGTTATGGATCATTTTCCTCTCATTCATCGTCATTGTATGGAAGGTAGTTTTCTCTGTCATTAATTTATTACTTGGATTTAATGTTTCTTAAGTCTTCAGTGTATGTCTTTAATCATAATCTTACCTTGTTAAGCAGATTGCCTCGGCCTTCAACTCTGGAAATGGTTGTACCTGCATATGCAGTTGGTAAAGTCATGGGCAAAGGTGGCATGAATATTGAGAATATACGTAAGGTGAGTTGTTTTACTTTTACTGAGCAATGACCAATACCTTCTGTATTTCTCTTCCACTGTGTCTGGAACGTTCCTCCTCTTTTCACTTCATTTTCCTGCTATTTACCCCACAAATCAAACACTCAGTCATTTGGGATACACAGTTGGCTACATATCAGGAGGTAAATCCTTTTTTTCTTCAGCTGTCCAGGACTGGCAGCCTACTTAACTTGCAAATTAATATTTTTGCAGCATGATGGCAGTCCTGATACAATTGGGTTTCTTTTCAATTGCTAATTTTGGATGGCCTGGTTATGAAGTCTTGACTTTTGTGTTGCGAACTGTTATCCTAGATATTGACTATGTTTGGCTAAGCTTATGAGGTGCTTATAGACTTAGCCAAACATGCTCATTGTCATGTCTGTTGTGCCATTACTTTAGAATTGCATCAATTTGCAGGCTAGGATATACATAAGCTGTTACCTTGAAAATCTTGGAACTCCTCTTGGGGCAAATACTCTCCCCAGCTGGGAAGGGCATTTTGGGGATTGGGGGGAGAGAGGGAGTATGCATATGGTGTCACATTTGGTTGTCTGGATTATTGTGATTTGTGCATGAACATCACCTTTCACTTTGAACTTACATTCTCACATGCACACATTCTCTTCCAGATATCTGGTGCAGCAATAGAGATTTCAGATTCCAAATCATCGCGAGGTGATCGCGTGGCTTTAATCTCAGGCTCATCGGAACAGAAGCGTGCAGCTGAAAACTTGATTCAAGCATTCATAATGGCCACTTAAATTATGAAGATACTTTTGTCCTCCTGTATTTGAAAACTGTGGTTCAGTGCTGGGTTCTTCCTTCAATCATTTCTCATCTCAAGCTCCTTTAGGTTACCATCATGGAGAGTATTTTACTTCATAGGCTTCTGCTGGACTCAGTTTTCTTCTGTAGGAAATCTTATTAAGATGTTGCTGGAAGTTTAGTAGCATGTTCTGTTTTCAAACGGTATAGGTTCTGCCAGTGTTGCCTGATAAGTTCTATTCATCCATGGTAGACTTTGATAGGACGTTTTCTTCCTTTCGGTGTTTATCGAGCCTTTGTGCATCTTACTTCTGATATTGATTTTCTTGTGAATTTGATGTTGAGTTGATTGTCAAACTCTTAATACATGGATCCTTCGGTTTATTCCTATTCCTTCCTCTCAGCCTTTTCTCCTGTCTTTTTTATGTATATGTGATTGATCCAGGTCTCTTCCTCGCGTGCCCTCTGTGCTGTTCACATGAACAGATGTAATTGCTGAACGACCCTCTCCTGACGAAATGCAAGTTTATGAGGCATTATCTCATCCCAATCTGAATACTCTTGCTTGATTTGGTACAAGTATCTAATGATTGCTGAAGCCATGAAACTGCAATTTCTGATAATACCTAATTTTCAACTGCTTATCTAGATTCCTTGTCATGTACTATTAATCTACCTGTATGTCCCTATTTTGTATTTATTCTTGCCTTTCATCAGAAACCTATACGCTTCCTTGGTGATCTCCTAAGATTTTACTCCAAGTCATTAGGAGTTATTTTCATGTCTGATTCAGCCTTTCCTGAATTAGAATGCGTAAAATTCTGCATGTTATTTTACACCAGCAGTATTTCATGAGGAATTGACGTCTTCATTTCATTGTATGCTTACCAATTTACTCTTCCACAAATAGTACTAAATCAGACCCTCTGGGTTCAATGAGAAGACTTTATGTGTGATACTGTGATTTATATAGAATCAGGTATGTCCACTGACATCCTCATCTTCTTCTGATCTGTCTCAGCCTATGTTTGGCTTATAAACTGTTTTTTAACACTTATCCACCACTCATTTTTTATCTCTTTATTTATTTAAACCGTTTATAAACACTTCCGAACATGCTTTCAGATATTTCTTTTGTTGTACTTCAGCAAGATATAGATGACTACAGTTCATTTCTTGTGCTCGTGCAATTACTAGATATAGTTTAGAAAACTATATCTCAAAACCCAATTAATTTCCTTTCCCCAACTGGTGTTCAAAAAGACCGAGTCAGGTACTGGTCTGTTCTGTGTATGTTGGGAGAGGCATAAGCCTCAAATAAACCATTAAAATTATTTAAGATTTATAATAATGCTTATGCTCATAACAAACCATAAACCATTTAGTGCATGTTTAGTAGGTGATTAAATTAAATTTTAAGCAATTATAAATTGTTGGTCCTACAAAATGTATGGATAAAAAGTATGTTGACCATGAATGATTAAAATATAACATACCAAACATGCATTTAGGTAAGGGTGATGCTACATGTACTCACAAACTTTCACACAATCTTTTACACCCCCCTCACATGGAGGGGGGCTCACGATTATTTTATTATGTGTGGACCCCCTTCCATGTGAGGGGGGTGTAAAAGATTGTGTGAAAGTTTGTGTACAAATAGCATTATTCTTTAGGTAATCCATAATAAAACATTTCAACAAAATTGAAAGTTTGATTTGTAACTATAAATTAAATTAATTAATTAAATAAATAAATGATCAACAAAGTAGCAAGTGATAAAGCAATAAAGTACTAATCAGTAATCACATAACATGATTACTAACCCTCTACTCGAACAAGAAAAAAAGGTCCACCATATCATCATTTACTAATTACTAGTAAGATCTTCAAGAAAATCACAGTATATTTTACCCTAGTATTCTACCTATTAAATAAATTCAGCCCATGTTTGGGCTCCCTTATCTAAAAACTGCATCTCTCTCTCTCTCTCTCCAACTACCCATTCTCCAATAAAATAATATTACTCGTAAACCTAAATTTTTTCCTTATTTTTAAACCATACATTTTCCAAAAAATTACTATTCCAAAATATATTTTTCATCCAAAATACATTTTTAATGGAGCCCAAACAGGGGCTCAATATTCTTTAGATAATAGAGCTTTTAGCATATCATTTTTTATAATTAATTCATATAATAGGCATAAATTTAATGTGTTGTAATTCTCTTAGTTAACTATAACAAAAATTGGTTGAAAGGTAGAATCCGATTAGATTGTTTAATAATAAATAGTTCACATATCAGAAATATTAAATTATCTACTTGTTAAATTAGGTCACAGTGTTGAATATTAAATTTAATTATTTTCTCAATTATAAAATATAACTAATAAATTGGTAGAACAATATTAAATACCAGTTCATTAAAACTTCAATGTTACTTAAATGAGAAATATAACTATTTAGTATTT
This sequence comes from Fraxinus americana, assembly GCA_035079005.1. Taxonomy (NCBI): domain Eukaryota; kingdom Viridiplantae; phylum Streptophyta; class Magnoliopsida; order Lamiales; family Oleaceae; genus Fraxinus; species Fraxinus americana. The sequence continues at coordinate 2,920,753 of CM068713.1, read as the reverse complement.
CAAACAGTAACTTTAATTTCAGTTTATTAAGATATACAAAACTACAAACTAAACCTTGTTGCCAATAAATTTGCGCCAGTACACAACTCCTTTTCGCCGTCCTTTTGGTTCATTACTAGATCCAAACCTACTTAGCCTATATTTTATAATACTCGAGCAACTTTTATCCACATATTTCGAGTGACCTACATATATAATCTACTTATCCATCAGTAATTTCTATTTATTTATATTAAAGCCATTTAAAAACACGTCGTCACTTCCCAAACATGCTTTAAATAAATAATTCCACAAAACTCTAATTTCACATCTAACCATTTTCTATTCTCATCAGCTAAAATTATACCATCAAATAACGTACACTAAGGGAACTTATCTTGAATATGTCATGAGCTCATCTATGACTCAGGTGAAAAGATGAGTTATCAGAACTTTGGTGCAAGCCTACAGTGATTGGGAATTCTCTACTACCACAACCACAATACCTCACGGTCATGATTGCAACAATGCTATTCCATTTCTCAACTCATAAGTGTCATAATGGCTTTTGCATTTATTTCATATTCTAAGTCTCCCAGCAAGTAGTAGTTTTCGAAACCTGTAATTACTGCAACTGACAAAAATGTAAATATTGAAAAAAGTACTGCTTATAAGTGAATAATTACTGCACGGGTAACATTTTCAAGCTTACCAAAACGAGCTCTCCACGAGTCATAAGTTAAGGTGCCTACCTCTGTCACTTTGTTAACATTTTCCGGAACATCTTCTGCCTGACATTTCTTTCCTTGAGACCGTGTTCTGTCCTGACTTTCTGCTGTCATAGCATTCATGAGTACATATCCGTTGGTTTTCCTTTTATTCAGATTTATTTTCTCCAATTCTTTCTTTTACTGCATCTTTTTCCCCTTTTGGTGTGATTAGCTTGGTTGTGTGGAGGTTTGAAATATAGTTTCGATAAGTATTTTTATTGGTTTTGACGATTCCATTTCATCTCTATTGTAAACGTCGTATTCTCTACTAGCCAAATGATATTGTTCTTTTGCTAGCATTTCCTCCAAGGTTTTGTTAGAAACCACTCGAATCAGCTTATCTTCTATTCTCTTTCGCCATGATAATGTCATGGGATTACTGAGATTAACAGTTAGGCCAAAATTTCACAGTTGCACCCTAATGAGTTTGCCCACCAGTCTAGTTTACAAGTCAGTCTAGTTGATGTCATCCATTATCGGGTAAATCATCATTCTCACTAATCGAGAAAGCTGCAAAAGTGATTAATACTTGCTCGTAATTCTGCCATTGTCCTTCTTCATCCATTTGGCACTCAAAACTTGTATTACCTTCTTGTTCCCGTCATTGCATATGTTTGAATCGAGTACATTCCAAAGGGTGGGTGCCCTAATAACTGTTCATGTTATTAGTTTGTGGTCGAAGTAGTTTATTTTGGGGATTTGCCTCGCTTAATTTTGGTGCAGTGGCTGTCTTGAATGCCTGGGCTGTTGTAGATGTTGAACTTTTGTCTGGTGTACCTTACATGTAAAATTAATTATTTTTTTCAGTACTGTTTTCTATTTGTGAGGAGCTTCTTTACGAGGTTGGACATGTCTTTTGTTGCTTTTAGGCTTATTTTTTATGGTGAGTCATTTTTTAGTTTCTTTGTTTTATTTATTTGGATTGAATAAAAGGAAGAAGAAACTTCCCTCTCGTATCGTTGGATGTTTCTTCTTTTCGGAAGGTCTTTGACTGTATCCTTCCTCACATTTATGACAATTTATACACTATGTATGCTCTCTTTTTTCCTTCCTTTTTTACAAGCAAGACTAGCAATAAAATGATATTTTTCACGTATGTTGGTTTTCCAAAAAGATGCAAATATCTGGTTGTTTTTTTCCTAATGAATTTGCAGGTCTAAATAAATCTAGATTACGCCTTTAATAATTCTGCTGGGGAATGATAGTTTTGTGGCATTATTAGAAATACAACTGCATAACCTTGTATGTTTTGTCATCGTCTTGTATATTTATTATGTGCATACATTTGTTGCTAAGACTACCTAAAGACTCCTACGCTTGTATGCTGCGGGGGTGCTTTCCTTTTTTTTGTTTAATCCTGAACTATAATCTACATGTACGCTTATATGTAGTTGACGGGTTTCAAATTATTGCATTGTTTGTTTAACAAAGCAAATAAGGAAACAAAGCTTTGACTTTAAATTTGTATAATTTACAGCTAATTAGGGCCCTTTTTGTATTGCTGCGTTCAAATATTTCTTCGTAATCAAGATTTTGTGCATATTTCTTTTGCTTATTCTATTCTCAACTTGAAATAGCAGTGTACATCAGAAGATTCTTCAAATGCCTTTATTGAAGATATATTCATAATGCTATCGATGAACTTGTTGGGGCTTTCGGGCATGCCATGTTTCGTTTTGGATTATCCAAATATTTATGCCCGGTAGGGTTCTTTGCAGTTTTGGCTCTTGTGTATCTGTGATTGAAATTTATCGTGTTTTGTCCTCACAAGGGATTTTGTTTTGGTGCAAGGCATAATAAACTTTGCATAGCACTTGCTTGTTTTGTAAGTTCATGTACATGTAGACAATGTCCCAAGTCGACAAGGTGGAGACAATAATGCTAAAACTTTTGGTGGTTATATAACTATATTATAGTTAGAAACGGCATCTTTGATAAATATATAATGCAACCAAAGAGATCTCCAGAAACCTTTGGAAAATCCTAGTCGAGGTGTCGAACTGGCCAACGGATCATCCATGCTCGACCTTTATTTAGCCTGAACATGCCATGTCCATCGGAGATTCGGCTGGTTTTACACTTCTTGACTCGAACGCTTGTACTCTAGAAGAAATATAACAACCCTTCAAGATTGAAATGTAAATAATATATTTCCATTCATTCATTGTTTAGTACGGACTGCACGGCTTTGTACGCTCCGATTCTCTTCTGGAAAACTGTGAATTTTTTTGATATATCCAAAGAGAATAACATCAACACATGCCATAACGTGTGGGCTAATCCTAGTGCACATGATTCTTGATACCTAAACGGGACACATGTTTTTATTGCACATATTTTTTCAACCCATGTTCTGAGGAACTAATGTATTTTTAAGAAAACATCTCATCAAATGTGAATAAATTAACTACACAGTATTATATTTTATGTATTTGTATCAGTATCCATGTGATGTGATTCAACATAATTGAATGTTCATAATTCTCTTCCAGCTCTTGTTTTATGGGCACTCATTAATATATGATTTGTTCCACCTAAGTTTGAGTTGTGTGTTTATGTGAGCTTGTGCGTGCGTAGTTGATCGTCTGATTCCACAATTGTTAATTGTTCGTGTGTAGAGTTGTACATGCGTGATTTATACATCGATTCTTTTTGTTAATCATGTTATTGTTTTGTTACCAAAATGCGATTAAAATTATTGAAAGAGAGAGATTCGTAACAACTTTGAAATAATATTAAGCCTCTGTTTGGTACACATTAAAATTTTCATTCTCATTCTTCTACTCATTTTTAACCACACATTCTTCAATAAAATAATATTTTTCATCACATCAATAACTTTTTCTTCTTTTTCAACCACATATTTTTCATCAATCTACTATTTCAGAATACATTATTTCAAAATAATGTGGCTCAAACACACTCCAATTAGGAATTTACTCACTATAGAGTCGAAGGTTGAAGATTTAGGTATTACAAACGTCTTTGCTCTAGTTAGGTATATGAAAATTTATTTACTATAATTTTATGTAGAAACTATTAAAAACTAGAAACTCAAGGAAAAGGAAAGAGGAAAAAAATGATAATGTTATCTAGCATTAACGGTACTAGAACACCAGTTTATTTGTATTATGTGATAGATACAATTAGATGTGAAGTTAAGTAATTCATTTAATTGAACTTATAATTTAACGTCATTAATGTTGTCACTTAAACTGATGTTAAATATCAGTGGTGTTAAATAACATTATTCGGAAAAAAAAAATAAAAAATGACGCTCCACGTGAGTCTAGGGAAGTACATTTTATGTGCCATTAGTTGCAAGCATTTTATTGAATTGACTATTGTCAGGTGAAATGGGCCCACTCCCAACCAAATTCAACTTGCCAACTAAACAGAGACTATTCACCAAACACCAAGTCGCATCTCTTAGCAGTCTTAACCAAATCAAATTGCTAGTCTATGGCTTGTTTGTGAAATTTAAAGTAGAAGTGCTCGAGGATTTCTTGGCCAGTGACCATAACAAGGTCAGCTAACCTTATCACGATAAGCAATAGAGACCGACAAAAGCCATTACGATAATAAGTCACAAAAAGGACTCGAACACATTTTGTTCCATATGCTAATAGGGCATGATGTGTCTATACGCCGTTGAAGTAATAATAGTGCGTTTAATGTGTAAACTTAACACGCCACCTGCTCAAATTTAAAAGGTAATGTATCCGTTATATCAAAAGACATGTATTTTTCCATATCTCTATCTATCAATCGTAGTGTTCATTCCTTACACGTCAATTTGGACGGTTGCTTGGCATTATTTTTCTGAATTATTAGCCATCCTGTGACTTAATCTCACATAAGAAGTCTTTTATTAAGCCCTTGTTTCATCCACATTATTTCAAAACTCATTTTCAAATACATATTTTTCAATAAAATAATATTTTTATCACATCAACAACTTTTATTTGCTTTTTAATCACATATTTTTCATCATATTATTACTATTAAAAATACATGATTTTCTCAATAATATCCATCAAATACACTTCCAAATGATTCTCTCTAAAAAAGTACTCTACAAGAGATCAATTAGACCGAGAAAGTCTAATGTATCAATCACATACTTGTAACAATCAATCACGTTCGATATTTTGTCACTGTTCGATACAAATTTATAGATAATTTATAAAGAAAACGAATACATATGCCCATGTTTGATGCACATTTTGGAAATAAGAATGCATTTTTATTGTTAATATGATGAGGGATATGTGATTGAAAAAGAAGGAAAAGTTATTGATATGATGAAAAATATTATTTTATTAAAAAATATGTGATTGAAAATGAATAGAAGAATGAAAATAAGAAAATGACGTGGCTCAAATAGGGAGATAGTGGAAAAAATGTCTTTTTTTTTTGATAATGGAGAATTGCATTAATGAGAGAATCAACGATTACAGACAACTGTCAAGCCAAATAGCTTGAGAGATAAAGTCTGGAAATCCCTCCCACCACATTTGAATGGACTCAACTTCCCACGCATGTCTGGCTAGTTCACAGCTACCCCATTTCCTAGTCTATCACGTGACATATAATGACATCAGAAAAAGCAAGCAAAAGACGTCTGATGTCTGAGATAATGGATCCCCAAGGAGACAGGGTAATAGATTCTACATCATTGAGTTGTGAGACAACGAGAAGACAATCTGATTCAAGGACCAAGTGTGAAATACCCATGAATAAAACAAACTAGAGCCCTCGAAGTACTACAAGGAATTCTATCGTTTCTGGGTCAGCCACTTCTCTGTCTCCTTTAGAGGCAGCCATAAGCACTTTTCCTTCTTGGCCTCTTAGGACACTACCAACTCCAGCTTTGTGAAGGTGATGAAATATCGCACCATCTACATTTAGTTTCAGGAACCCCGCCGGAGGAGTTTTCCATGCACAGAATTTGTTCAACGCAGAACCCGATTGATTTTTGACTCCTTTGAATAAATGTAACATCGAAATGGCATGGTCTATGGTAGAGCTCATATTTAAACTTTCATCTTCAAACAGCTTTTTGTTTCTGCATATCCAGATACTTGAGGCTACTGTAAAAAATAAACCCATATCCTCTTTATCTGCATGATCACGTCAAATAAGTTTTGGTTTCGATCAACTTGTGATAGTTGAGGGAGAAACTTTGTCCAATAATCAATCAACGCCGAACATCGTAGAAGGATATGATTCAGATCCTCTGCCCCTGCTTCGCAGAATCCATAGCCAATTGAAACCTTTATCCGCTTCCTGATCAGATTAGCGGCAGTCGGCAGGATGTTCAAGCACACTCGCCAAGCAAAAATTCAAACCCTATGGGGAATTTGTAAACTCCATATGGTCTTCCACAACTCCTTGATTGCTTGAGAATGAGATGACTCCCCTCTGCTAGTAGATTTGTTGATTTGCATTCATTTGTATGCTGACTTTACCGTGTATTTTCGATAGTGGAAAAAATGTCTAAACCCAAACAATCACCTCATTTTGTCCTTCTTCATTACGAATCAGTCCTCAATTACCTTTTATACCCTCCACTCTCTCTCACGCACGCAAATCGTGTATCTATCTATTCGACCATTTTCTTCCATTCCTCATCTCCTCCTCCCCCTCGACGCCTCTGCAGAAGCCCCATACCCAAAAACACACGCCTTGTTCTACAACAGCAAGAATCAAGAATCCCCTTTTCTTCAGAACATAGATCTCTCTTCCGGCTATCTATAATTTCTGTTTTTCCCAGATCTTACCTAAAAAGCAGACACCCGAAAACTCATCATACATACATATGGGGGTGCAGAAGAATTAGGGGTCTGAAGATGGGTTCTTTGAAGTTAGATCTATATTGCAGAATCTACCCGGAACGGATCGACCACTTCGATGTGCTTCCGGATTCTATTCTTCTCTTAATCTTTAACAAAATTGGCGATGTCAAGGCCTTGGGTCGATGCTGCGTCGTTTCTAAGAGGTTCCACTCTCTGGTTCCTCAGGTCGAAAACGTAGTCGTTCGGGTTGATTGTGTCATCTCTGATGATGATTCTTCATCTTCGGGGAACTCTGCCTCCTCCTCGGCGTCGGCAGCTAACAAGTCCCGCCATCCCATCTCATCCCTTTTTCGGCTTTTCTTTTCGGGCCTCTTTCAGTCACTTACCCAGCTGATTACTCCCTCCCCACGCCGCTCAATCGTTTCTAATACGGAAGATTTCTACGATATAGACCAGAACAGCGTGACCCATCATTCCCCTACTCAAGTCTTGAAGAATTTTGATGAAATTAAGCTTCTGAGAATCGAGTTACCGACTGGAGAGCTCGGAATTGATGAGGGAATTTTGCTTAAATGGAAGGCCGACTTCGGTTCCACTCTTGACAATTGTGTTATTCTTGGAGCCTCCAGTGTCATTCAGACCACGAATACTAATGAGTGTTCCAGTGTTTGTAATGTTGATAGTAATGGAGCTGAGAGCGATAATGGGAGCATACCCGAATCATTTTACACAAATGGGGGCTTGAAACTGCGTGTTGTATGGACAATAAGCTCATTGATAGCTGCCTCTGCTAGGCATTACCTGCTCCAGCCAATAATAGCAGAGCACAAGACGTTGGAGAGCTTGGTTTTGACGGATGCTGATGGACAAGGGGTGTTGTATATGAATAAAGAGCAGTTGGAGGAGCTGAGGGCGAAGCCTCTTTCTGCCTCATCGGCTTCCAAGAGGACTCTGGTGCCGGCTTTGAGTATGCGGTTGTGGTATGCCGCACATTTGGAGTTGCCAGATGGGACTGTGTTGAAAGGGGCGACCTTGGTGGCGATCAGACCCAGTGAGCAGCCCAAGAAGGAGGTTTTGGAGTCAGAAGTCAATTGGGTTGCCTCAGCACTTGAGGAGCCATTTGGAACTGCTGCAAGGATGCTGGTGAAGAGGAGGACTTACTGTCTGGAAATGAACTCATTTTGAGATGGGATTCCAAATACATGTTTGAGGTAATTTCCTTTTTGCAGATTTATTGGAAATTTTGAATTGGTTCAGAGATCTCTATGTTTTGTAGGCATATGTCTGTATATTTTAATTGCAAATTTTGAATCTGAGTATTAGTTCTATGACGTGTACATTCATTGGTATGCTAGGATGTTTTTCTGGGTGGTTAATATGTGATTCTTTGGCTAGTTTCCCTTTAAGAGTGCTACCACTCTGCATTGTTTCTGCAGTTGTAAATTGTAGATCCATTTTCTATTCATGATCTATATTTTACAATTTTATACTCGATGGATAAACATCATAATGTATATCTCCTCTCAGACCTGACCTTTGTGATCTGGATGTGGCGTCTATTTTCTCGTCTAGTATTATGATATTTTTTACGCAGTGGATTTATGGTGCTGTATTCATGGCAAACATTTTTCTCATTGATTTCCTGCATTGCTCGAACTTTATCTATTCACCATCAAAATCATTTCCCTCAATCATATGCTATTGTGGCTTTTTAATTATGTGATTAGGCTTTCTTTTAGTGTGCTGCAGCCTGCAGTTTGAGGGTAAGTGCTAAAAGGTGAATGTGGAATTCATCCTTTTTTTTTTTTTTTTTTTGGAGAATGATGGTATATTCATCTCTTCAAGTAATTTGTGAGCGAGAAAGTATATTGTATATCTCGAAGTATGTTGTGTGGCCTTTCATAATTTTTTCTACTTTTCGCTAATAGAATGTGAAATGCTTATCGCTTTAATCTGCTTTTTCATATATCTTGAGGTACGGACAGTCTTCTGCATTTTCTATATTCATGGTAGTCTTGACACTGTTCTGCATGGTTGTTTCTTCATTCTTTTATTGGTTTGAATGGTTCACTTGCTCACCCTGAATTCTTTTTTGGTGTTTATGAATCTTTCAGGGAGAACACGGCTTTCCGAGGAGGAAGATTCATATGCCGGGTAAACACAATTTTGTTTTAAGCAGTGTACCATAGATGAATAGCTAGTCAAGCTTATTCATGCTTCTACTACGTACGAAAAGCCAGCTGTTGATTGAAAAAATGAGCCATGGAACAATCCTCCTACAGTCGTGCTGATGTTAGATAGGCATTTGCTTTTATTTTAATTTCGGGCATATGCTTTTACTGGCATGTTGAGCTTTGTGTCTTTTACTCTTTACTCGTCTACTAATTTTATGTATCTGTGAATATTATAGGGATGAATACTGTATGCTTATGTAATGTTGCTTTAAGGTTCATGGAGCAATGTATCTTTCAATCATCCTGAACTATTGGCAGTGTTGTTAATGTACCTAATTAATTTGAAAATATATGTAAGTTGTCTCCGGCTATTATCCATTATTGAATCATCCATTTACAACTTCAATAGGGAAATGGATGTCCATTTCGTTTAAGGATTTCAATGCACAAACAAATACCTCCAAGAATTTGAATCCTATTTGCAAGTAAATTTATGTAGGATAAATCTAGATGTACCAAATGTATTACAAAATGTTTTACCAACTCGCTACTTGGGGCGCCCCTCCAATGGTGGGGCGTCAAGTGGCGAGTTGGTAAAATATTTTGTAAAATATTTTGTGAGTGTAGCATGGTCCATTTACGTAAGGTGCGTAAGAGGCGGTTCAAACAATCTGGAGGCCTAAAGCAAAATCGTCTGAGGGATTTGAGGACAATCATTGAAGTTCTGGTTGTTATTATTCTATTTCCATCCGTGATCATCAAATGATAAGGCTGTTCGTGATTCTGATTGAAATTGTCAACAAAAGCTATCCTTTACGAGATTTCTAGCCATGATCCCGACAATACAGCAGAGAAAATTAGCCTTCTCGTTGATTTGCTACACTCCTTTTACCCCATGGGATGTTTGATGAAGTGAACTGGTGAGAATTAGAAGCATTTGAAGACGAAACAATGCTAAATTTTTGTCTTTTATACTGTCCAATCCTCCATGCCCAAAAAGTTTTAACTGAGTAGACTTGTGATAAAATTATGCTCCAAAGAAACTTGGCCACACATTGTATGCCGAGTGGACATAAAGTTAGTGCTGCTGCATCACCACCACAACCAGGTCCACCACCAAACAAAGTCTTTTTTTAAGAAAATAAGCATAATGGGGCAAGGATTATATGGTGCTGACTCAACTCATTCAAAAGATAGATTTTTTACAAAAGTGACAAAACAGAATCAAAATCATTCAACTACAAATAAAACACACACTACCTGGCACCCATAACGAATGGAAATATGTGATGCCAGTTGAACTATCTGAAAATCAATAGTGCAAAGAACAGGAGAGCAACAACAATAATAACTCCATGGCCTGAGGTAGGGAAAGTATGCTTTGCTCTGGACTCGTGGCAAGAAATTTACCTTTTGACTACCTCAAACCTATTGTCAGGTCTTACTCAGCAGAGTATGAAACTTCTCATCTTCAGTTACCTGTATTAAAGACACGTTTAGTTTGTTGTATTTATCTAATGCCTTGTAAGCTTTTGTATAAAGGTAATCTAAATCAGTTACAAGGAAATCGGAAACTTTGTTCTAGTCCTCCAACAAAGGTAACAGAAAGTTAAAAATCAGAAACTTTCCCTGCATTTTCTTTCGAACACCAAATCATGAGATATTACAAATTTTCTATAAAATGTCTACAAGCAATAGACAAGCTCTCTTGACAACAGTCTCTATCTAACTATCACAATCCATTCTAAATAAGGCCCTAAAACGAGGTGTGGAACCTTCGACGACAACTGTAAATTGAGCCTAATAGAGGTTGCTATCCACTTACATTCTCTAGTACACTTTCTTTTTCTATAGTCGTACACTTACTTAAGCATCAAAGGTGAAACAACTACAAAGTAGTAAGTACTGTACAGTTCTAGCTTTCCTCAGCACTTTTTAAGACCATGTAAACATTTTTACTTTTTAGTGCTTATAAGTTGATCAAATATCATTTTAAATAATACATTCCTTAGCATGAATCGGAATTTTTGAGGAACGTAAGAGATAATTTGATTGGGTTAGACAATGTGTGGTTGGTACACAATTTTTATCTATTTTTAACCACACATTCTTTGATATTCACTACTTATAAGCACTTAAAAACTTAGCCAAGCAAGCACTTGACTAGGATTTAAGTAAAACAAGATATTAGCTTATCACGAAATCTTGTTGCATTCCCTATTCTAGTATTGTTACTATTCGTCCTCAACTATACCCACCTTGCAAGCACAATGATATTAGGGGATTATATCCAATTAGGCTTGTAGTACCAATAACAAGAATTATATTCAAGAGTTACACCATAATTCGAACATGTATACTATTTAGAGTACGTTAGGCAAGTATTTATATTAAATATGAAAATCAAATTACTTTTTATCCACATATTTCGTGAAACTTACAAATACTATACATATGTTTAAATATAGCAGAAATTGGAAAACTGAGGGTGAAAATTGAAGTTTTGAATTAACCTTGAGGGGTTGCTTAAATTGGTCAGACCTTGAGTTTGCTCTCCAATGGTCACCAGTTCGAGTTCCCTCAAGGCTACTGAGGTGAGTACCTAATCGTAAAATTTCAAAGCCCCGTGGAATTAGTCGAGGTGCGTGCAAGCTGGCCAGGACATCCACGGTTATATATATAAAATTTTTTTTTTGAAGTTATGAATGAAAAATGTCCTAATTCTAGTCTCACAACAATTAAACCCTCACGACCATTCTATTCCTAATAAATTTTATGACCCTCACGAGATTTTATATATTCTAACTTGTAAATATTTATTGTAGGACTACTATCTGCACATGAGAGATAAAATGTCCTAATATGTTATAGTGTTTTATTTTCAGGATTCTTTTAGGCCTTTTGAGGGAACGACTTTCACGACGGGTTAGCTCTATATAAAGGCCTATTCTAGGTCAAATAAAGGGGTTATTCCCGTTACATGCAAGCAAAAGAGAAACATAAAAGGAAGAAGAGAGAGAGAAAGGCTAGAGTTCAAATCTTTGGTAGGCGAATTCTTGGTGCAAGAAAATTATATTTTTCTCATTTTCCCTTTGAATTTGGTTATGTACTTCAAAATGCTTTTGTGTTTTTCTTTCATTGTGATGTGTACTAAATAAATAGCTAGAGCAAACAATATAACTTAATTTTGAACCTTTAATTTCAATTCTCAAGAATCTCGTATTTAATTATGTCTCTTATTGATTTTACTTCTACTCTTGCTTTAAAATAATTGGCCACTATTTTATTGATATCTAAATTAGCAACAAACCAAGAATTAAGTTACAGATTTAGATCGTGTAGTAAAATCCGAAATTATTGCGTTCTTTAATTGAATTCCAAGGTGATTTGATTCGTTTAGCTGAGGTTTCTTCGGATTCACATTAGATATAGTGAGTTAACTCAATTAATTAATATTCATTTGAACTCGTGAGTAAATTGATTTAATTAGTGAATTCGTCCAAATACAACTTTTGGGATTGAGCTTGAGAGGTGAGGTTAGCCCCTGTTTGATGCTCATTAAAAAGAATTTTTCGGGGAAAATGAGTTTCGAAATAGTGATTTCTTGGAGAATGTATGGTGAAAAAAGTAAGAAAATATTTTGAGTTTACGTACAAAATATTTTGTAGTATGAATGTACAATTGAAAATGAATTTGAAAAAAAAAAAAAGTTTTGATTTAATGGTAGATAAATAGGGGCTAAATGTGATAACTACGGTGAAATGGCGAATCACAATATTTTAACTGTCATATTATCATTTAATTGCTTTTATTTTCCCTAGTTAAAGTACTTTAATCAAAACCTTGACATAAACATTTGCTTGATTAAAATATGAGCTAGGAATATTTAGATTAATTATTAAATAGATAGTTTTCGTGGGAACAATAATCCGAATTTTTAAGTCCACTTTACTACATGTTTACTTGATATCGCGTAATTGTAATTATCACACTTTTTCTTTTGTTTTTTCTATACTTGCCTAGTCTTTTATAATTATCACAAAATATAGTTTTCATTAACTAAGAGTATAGGGAGTTGAAATTTGTTTATAGAACTCAAGACTTTCACTTATAATATGTCATATTGCTATCTTCTAAAGCAAAAGAGCATTATATGTATTTATTTAGCCCGCCCCCATTTTCTAAAACTCATTTTTTCCTTAAATTCATTTTCAATTATATATTTCATCATATTTTTTTGTCAAAATCTACTAAAAATATGATTTTTAACTAAACCAAGCAGATGCTTAATTACATTCTCATATTCACTTAGTCCCTGTTTGATTTTGTTAAAAATCTAAATTTTAGTAGATTTTTTATAAAAGTTGTAAATCCCACAAAATGTGTAGCTAAAATTAAACATTGACTTTCATTTAGATTTTTATTAATTTTTTAGCCTGAACCAAGGGTTTAATTTTTTTATCAATTGAATGTGGCCATATTCATCCTTTTCTCCTTTAATGTCTTTCTTATTCATTTTGTACCTCAAAAGAGTCATGTATACAAAACAAATGTAAGAGCATTACAAGTAATAAATTTACATTCCAGTTTGATTTTTCTCTCTTTTGGATGTGATTTGGTATGTACCAAACATGCCTTAAATACATTTTGGACAATTTATATATTCTCTTCCTATTGGAACCTTCATTTTATTCTTGAAGTAAATAAAGAAAATGATAAGCCTTGTTTGATTTTACTAAAAATTAGATTGTTAGTAGATTTTGATTAAAATGATTGAAATGTAAAAATTATGAATCTCGTGAAATTAATTGTTGACTTTTACTTAAATTTTTATAACAATAAACCAAACAGGGCTAAATATCCCTCTGTCATCTAAGCCTGTAGAGTCCGGAAACATGGGAACAAAAGGGTTTATGTTTTAATTTTAACCTAATACTCTCAAAACCTCGACAGCAAGCGGTTTTGCTACCAATTGTTGAGCTCAAGCAAGAGATGGGGCAGGCACAACCTAAGGAGACACGGAATTTCTCGGATTAAATAAGAAAAGAAAAGAAAGGCCTTTTTTTTTAAGTTTTCCTGCAAATCTCACATGGTAACCAGTTTTAGGTCTCAATCAAATGTTAAAAGATTGCTCCTTTTGGCCAGAGATTAACACCTGGCCTAGCCATAAACATGTTATTAAGAAGGGAACAAAACGAGACAGACAACCAGCCGTTAGCTGTTTCATAATCGCAGCTATCAATGCAAGTGTAATCAAGGATGAGGGAAAAAGGCTTATAAAATATATGCCCAATGGTCATGCTTATTTGTGAAAACCAAGAAATCAAAGACAGTTCATAGTATTACTGCACGAAAATCAAAATGGCACTATGAAAACCTAAGATAAAAACACAAAAATGAAATAATATGGATCGAGAAATAATTTATGGAGCTAGAAGATTTTTTATTTACCTGGAATGAAGATGCGATGGAGAGGAAAAGGATGTTGAATGAACTCAGTTCTTTCTTTTTCCCTTCTGGGAATGCCTGCCACCATCACCATAGCAAAGCTGCAATCGGGCGTCTAGTCCAGACAGGAATTGTTGGTGGTTCTCCACTGGTGAGGCAGTGGTGCCGATAAAGAAATTCGGAGATCCATCTAAGGGAGGAAACCTCAGGAGGTGAGGCAAAAGAGACGGCGAGGAAGAATTGGACTGAAGGGTCCCCCTGTTGAAGCCAGCAAGGCTTGAAGATGCAGCAGAAGAAGACATTGTGAAGTTCAGATTGTACTCATCAGCACCATTGTGATTATTATTGTTGTTGTTGTGTGCAGTGACAGCTGAAACAAAATGTTCCGGGACAAACGAGATATGCTGGAGCTCCGGCTGATGGTCCCCGGATACACTAAACAGTTGGGAACAAACCGGCTGCGAAAGAGGATTTGCCAAGTGAATTTGCCCCGGACGAGTTGTCTGTGGCCCTAATAGTCCACTGTTAAAGTAATCCATCGGGGTTGAAGACCATTGCCTGGGAGATTTTTGGAAAAAAATTGGCTCATTTGAATTAGTGTTTTGGTGAACAGAGGCATTAAGGTTGGTGTTGTTATTGACATTATTCATGCCAACACTCAAGAGTTCAGTGAAAGAAGTGGTATGGGAAAGAGGGTTCAAATGTTCAACATGAGGACACTCGTTCTCTTTCTCCTTCTCTTTCTCTGCAACTCTTTCCTTTGCACGCTCCCGGGCTTTGATCCGGTTTTTAGATCTGGAAAGAGATAGCCCGGAACCCTTCCCGGAGCCAGATTTGGATAAAATCGCCGCCGTCTGTTGAGGATCACCTCCTCCACCGTCCATGTCTACTTCATCTGAATCAAAACCTTGTTGATCATTACCGCCGGAGCTAGACCTCTTCTCGTCGCTCAGTTGCTTAGGAGTATCTGGAAATGCAGTACTAATGGAAGGGAGCTTCGTAATAGAACTGGCAGCGGCCTTCAGCAGCCACTCCACCGCCTTGCTTGGCTGATCGTAGCCAAGACGGTCCTGCAAATCGTAGAAATGAATCGCAGTGTTTACCGAGAGTCTCACGCGTCGATCTCTTAGCCCCTTTGAGGTGAAAACTTTGCTGTGCCTATCTTTTCCACCAGATGCTCTTGCAATCCGTGATGAAGGCCAGCCATTAAACCTACCAAGGCCACCTCCAAGATCGATACCGCCACCAAATCCGCCGCCTCCGTTAGCCCTGCCCCTCGTAGGCTCTCCATCTTCTTCATCTGCGTACTTCGAGTCATCTCCTTTCTGCCCTATTTTACTGAACTCGAGCCTACCATTTCCATTGCTGATTCTTGGATACTTGTACCCATGAGTTTGAATGTCATCCGCCTCCATACCACTTTCATACCTTTTCACAAACCCCTTTAAGCTCGTTACTTTCTTATTCACCCCAAAAAGTGTTTATAGGTCGAGAAAGCAAAAGGGGTAATGGAATCTAAATTTCTAGAACTAGGGTTTTCCAAGAAAAAATTATGGGTGAGCAGTTGGATGACAATTACACAGAAAACTTTAGCTTTTGTATATTGACATATACATACAACAGAGATATATGTGTGTGTGTGTGTGTGTGTATATAGAGAGAGAGAGAGAGAGAGAGAGAGAGAGAGAGAGAGAGAGAGAGAGACTGAGAGAGAGAGGGCTTTTTCTTCTGCTTGATATATCACGTTCTGTGACAGAGAGGGATTCAGAAGAAGAGCGGAAAGAGCTTTTTGCAGTGCTTTCAAAAGCAAACCAAGGCCTGTGTACTTGCTCAGAACTCCCTTATCTCACTCCTGTAAAGAAAAAATAATAAAACATTATCATAACCACATAAAAATCATCCCAACAAAAACAAACAAATAAATGAAGCAAAGTTGCTTTCTTCAAAGAAAAAATCATCAGATGAAAACCCTTCTACATGCTAACACTAATTTAAGTCGAAAGAGAGAGTTCTAGACTAAGTCAAATGCGGTGTACGTCGAGTTTCTGGAAAAGATCTATTTGTTTTGAGTCATCGAGTAGAATTAGGAACAAGCCAAAATGGATTGACAAAAAAGACTTCAAATTTACCCAGAACAAGGACTGTTTTGTCGTGGAAGAAGGTAGTGAATGAAAAGTCATAAATAATCTTACGGAGACTGTATAATTGAAGCTTCAATGACTCAATAAATTGCATACATCCATAGCAATACATAGAAAGAAAGATCAAATCTTATATTTTAATTTAATAGTTATAATTAATCTGTATTTGTGTTATCTCTTCAAAAACAGATGCAGTAAAACGACCGAGTACAAATTCAGATGTTTTGGATGGATCTGTGTCAAAAAAAAGAAAAAAAAACTCTCAAGAACCTTTAAGCTGTACACAGTTCAGCTCCTGCAGATCGTAGAAACAACCCGTAATCTTGACCGTATTTGGATACTCTCAATCTTGACCAGTACATGGATTAGAAAGGAACAGGAAGAAGAGATTATCTGCAGGCAATGCAGACTTCGAAGTTTGTTAATGGGTTTACCCGAATTTCCAGCAGACTTGCTTCCTTATCTCCCTACTTTCCGAACTCCAAAGCAACTGAAAATATGCTCATGCCAGTCCTTTCTTTTACTTTTCTTGCTAGACCTACGTACAGACCAAACTCCGGAGCAACAAGAAAATCTCAAAAACTGCCGGGAGGACACAAAATTTACCAGAATTTTGTGGTAAATTTAGTGTTGAAAAAAATGGAAGTGAAATGAGATTAGGGTTCTTTATTTTGCTTTCTTCTAATTCAGATTTTTGGAGAATTGAAATTTGTGTTTTGGGTGTTTGAAATTAAGAGGGGTTTGAAGGGTCAGATGATAATTCAAAATTATGAGGTTTGGGTAAATTACATCGGAGATTATCACCGAGAAAGGACAGACACAGAGCCGTTCCTTCCTCTCCATTTTATACACGTCCAACTTTCTCTAACTTGGCCACATAGAATCGAGAAGAGGATCCAGACCCACCCAACTAGTTAAGTTGAACCAGATAGTTTGGTTCGGTTTGATTTGATTTGACACTTGAATGAAAATACCCCACCTCGTTTTTACTTTGTCAAATATAAATTATTTTTTATATAAAATTTACTTTCTAAAAAGTAAAAGCTTGTTTGAGCCCCTTTTATGTTGAAGAATGCATTTTAGAAAATTACATTAATAAAGTGTAATTAAAAAATAAAAAAATTAAATTCGCATGTAATATTATTTTATTGAAAAATCTGTAATTAAAAAAAAATAAAAAAAATATATTTTAAAAATAATGTATATCAAACAAGGGCCAAAAGTATAATTAAGAGTATCTTCAATAAATTTTTTAAACATGAAATTTTCTCTATTTTTAAGAGTTAACTCTTAAAATTAAACTTCAAAAAAACTATTTAAATTAACATTTTAATTTAGAACTCATTCTCTAAAGTTAAATACATTCAAAGTATTTCATTTTTCAATTGAGAAAAATAATATAATAATTTAGAGAAAGATGATGAAAATAAAAGATATAGAAAAATAATAAATATTTTTTAAAAGTAATAAAATGAAGTGTTAGTTATAAAAAACTCGTTAAAGTATTTAACAATTTTTGCTCTCTAAATTTTTAGATACTCTCTAAAATCTAGAATATGTTTTAAACATATTCCTAAGGTGAAAACAATGTATTCTATTAAAACTTAATTTTTAAAGTAGATCTTTCTTCACTTTTCTTAACTGAGAAATTGGCTCAAATGGTCTCAATCGTTTGTCCATTTTGTATTTGTAGTCCAAACTTTTAAAGTTTGCTTCAAATGGTCACAAACTTTTGCATTCTCGCCATCTCCTTTCCAATTTCCTTGTATCCTTCCAGAACTCAACAGGTACGGTTGTTGTGTCCATGTTGCCCACAATTCTGACATTTCATTTTCATCGCAACCTTGCTTGCTTAATGATGTCGTTTGTTCGTTTGGTTCTATCTTCCTAGCCTTTCATGGTCTCACGAACACTTTTCTTGCACGGTGTTGGAGCTAAAGAATGCCTCTTATTTACGTAGTGCATTGGTAGCTTGTAACCGAGTCACCCTCGATCATAACCTAAATCATATAGATGGACCATAAATTCATATTTTTCTCAGCCAACAAAAACCAAAATTAGATTCTTTATCGGCATTAACTCCAATATACAATAGAACCCTAGAAAAATCAACCAACGAAAACATCGCACCATAATTGAGTGCCTCTTCTTCACGTCGCAATTTACATCCCAAGTGCGTCTGCTCAAGACGAGGAGAAGAACACCCAAAAGGCGAAAATCATTGATTTGAACAAAATGTGCAATCCTACACTAAAACATAATAAAAATTATTATGACTTGCTACTAGCTTTGCCATGCGGCCGACCCAAACAAGGCCCATTACTCAACCCGAGGTGGATATTCTGCCCTGTGATGATTCCAAGGGCCGTTACTAATCCGAGGCCCACCCCAGCTAATGACTGCCCACGTGCAGGGATCCTAAATTTATTATAAAAATCATATTTGAATGATTGATGTGACATCTATATAAAGTGTATTCGTCTCTTGTCTTATCAAAAGAGTGTAAGAGCATCAAATGCTCTGTAAAGCTAGAAAGTCAACGTGATGGCTAGGATTTGATGCTTTAGCCATAAGGATGAGGCCACTTGTAATTTGATATAAGGGTCACTATTTCGTTTGTAACATTATAAATACTCATACCATGTAACAATTAAAGACTGATGCAACTTTAGATACCTTGGAGCATTTGGTTTTATTCTTTTACATTCTTGTACAATCTTTAATCTGAGTTCATAGCGATTGGTTATTATTATACACTCATATCTCGGATATTCCACCAGAACCCGAAAGAAAATGTCTCATGTCGTTGAGCTTATCTCACTTCCGATTTTGGAGTGATCTCTACCGTTGATATGCCTTTACGTGTTGGATTTAGCTTGCGCATACACGAGTGGGTCCGACATCTATTGACAGCACATTTTGAGGTCAATAAAAATAACTAATCATTGAACATTAAGGATCTTTTACCTTCTGCGAATAAGCTTAATTCTATCAACAATGATGGTTTTTCATTGGAATTAATGATCGACGCGATAGTTTTTTTCTTTTTGTTTGGGTTCCGCCGGGGGGGGGGGGGAGATAAGGAGTAAGTTTTGTTTTGTTGGTTTTTGCGTGTATTAAGTACAAATACTAATGATTTATTTTTAGGTGAGTAGACAGTTCTCCCCTTACTGCGATTGTGAAAATTTAAGCAACGAGCTCTTTAACAGTTCAGCAGCTTTTTGCCAACTTTTCTTTCATATTAGAAGGGTAAATTATGCCCCAACTTTTGGGATCATTTGCATTTTCGTTCCCAAGTATTTTTTCTGAACTAGAGGTCCATAATCAATGAATAATAACCTTTTAGCAACTAAAAAGGAATCAAAGTAAAGGCTATGAGCCTGTTTGGTAGGGATTTTTTGGGGAATAATTGATTTTGAATAGTGATATGATGGGAAATGTGTGGTTGAAAAAGAAGAAAAAAGTATTGATGTGATGGAAAATATTATTTTATTGAAGAATGTGTGGTTGAAAATGAGAATTGATTTGAAAATTGATTTGAGAATCAGAAACAAACATGGCCTATATATCTATTTAGAGATACAAAGAGTTGTGGCTCTTGGCCTTCAAATCCGACGTTGATGGAGCAATATTGGATGTTTCTTAAGATCTAATATTCGCATTCTTCGTCTTAATTATTTGGAAATTGTGAAGGGGGAAAGCAGATGAACACAATCATCTGTACATGTGTATTGTTAAGAAGACTAGAGAAGAATGTTAGTGAAAAATAGATAGAGGAAAATGAAACATGGGTTGGTTTACAAGGATATATGATGAAACATTAAACGTTATAGGGATAAATTTAATCATAGGAATGAGATAATTACATAGTAATGTAAAACTTTGCAAAAAGGGGCAGTTGGTCCAAGAATGATTATAAGGAGAGCATCCAATTCCCCCAAAGTGGCGTAAAAAAAAAAAAGGCCACATGTCAAGTTGAAACTTGTCCTCCCAATTGAACTAATTACACGATAGATCAAAATGAACATGATTTGACGCATTCAAACATAGCGGTGAAAAATTAGCCATTAAAAGACGATTCTAAATTTACTAGGACGAGGATAAACTTGTTGGTATTGTAAGTAATATGATTTTGGTTTACTTTTTTTATGATTTTAAAATTAAGTAGAGGGTACAAAAACAAAAAAAAAATACTTTAATGAATAGCAAAATAATCTAAACTTGTTAGTACAAGTAATAATGTGCCTCTTTACTTCCGGCCATTTCCTTTCTTTTTAATAATATAAAAATAAGTGATTATGGGGGATAGCAAATGATGGGCCACTTGCATCAACCCAAACACCCATTAATCATTATTGATCCCCCCCTCTCGCTTACAAGCAAACAATAGAGACAGCAGGGGGTTTGGCACTAGTTTGTAGGCGTGGTAAGTGAGTCGAGTCGAGTCGAGCATGAGCTGTTTTGCTTAATCAAAGCATGTCTAGACTTGCTTCACGAGATCGCGATTGTCCTTTGAAGGGGCAAGCTAGCTCATGATTGTTTCGTACCCTCAGCTCACTTCGGACATGAGTCGATTTAGCTTGGCTTGCTAGTGGGACGAGACGCTCATCCTTTCGAATAACATCTACCAATGTTTTAGCAACTGGACCAAACATGGAGTTAGAATAAGTTAAGGTCAAATTGGGATTAACTTCGATGAAGAAACAACCTTTATACTTTCTAAAAAATTTACACGTAAATGAATTACATTTCATACTAATTCTCAAATTTTTAGATTGAATCGTCATATCTTATCTAAATCTTAAAATAGGATGTGTAAATAATTTTCCGTCATCCTCTTTATGTTATCATTATTTCAATTAAATAATCAACTATAGTGACAACACGGCACAATAAAAAGTAGCCTTTCACCAAATGGTATCGATTCGAATGGACACTATAATTTTATAATAAGGTATGTAAATGGTACAATAATTTTGTTATTTAAATCATGTAAATGTGTTCCAACATCAATTGGAAAATTAAAAAATGTACAGAAAATTTTACTCGTGTTAGATTTGGTACCAAAGTGAGTCACTTGCTGGTTCAAAAGAAGCCAGCAATATAAAAAAAAAAAAAAAAAATGAAATCGTGCACCAATTAAATTATTCCCACTAGAATCTCTCTACCATCACTACATTTAATAATTATAATATTTATATGATATGGACAGGTTAGCAACAGAGACAGACATGAAATGGCAAAAACAGTGAATTTTTTTTTAAAAAAAAAAACAAATAATGGAAGGGGATATGGCGTGTTTATACAATTAACTATATGATACATTGGTGACATTTTGAGATATTGATGTTAAATGATAAAATTCCATATCGAATAAAGATGAAAGTATAGATCAATTTATAAGAGTTTGGATTACTCCTTTTAATAAGATCGACATTTTAAGATGGAAATCTTAAATCTTAATATGGTATCAGAGCTTATTAAGCTTCAACGAGCAACTCGATCCGATCAAGACTCAAAAAATTGAGCACACGAATTTCAATATTGGTCTGATCAAACGAGTCACCATCTTGTAGGGGCATGTTAAGGGATAAAATCTTACATCGAATAAAAATGAAAACATAGACTAATTTATAAAAAATTGTGTTACTCCTCTTAGAAAAGTTGACATTTTAAGATGAAACCACAAATCTTAACAATTAACACTAGTTAATCATAAATATAACTTAGGATTTTGGGAGTGTCGATTTAGGATTCATGTCCAATTTTTTTATGCACGAAACTAAATTATTTTCCGATTTCAATATGAGGACCTGTCTAAGATTTCTAGACACGTATACCAACATACTGAAATCAACAAAAATAATCATATCAGAACAGTAAATCCCTAAAGCTGTTTAGGTATTTGTTGACACGTTTATATTTAGTGTAGAAAGTCAGATTGCACCTAATTATTGGAGCTCCATATTTTATCGAGGGGAAAAGGGTTAAGGAGGCATGGGCACGTCAAGCACGGGATTTATCGAGATTCAGGGCATTGGGAGCTGCCTAGTGCACGTGTCGCGGTCTTCGTGAACCTTGATTATTGCTCCCTTTGTGACTAATCTTATCAATTAGCTTCTAATTAAATACATTTCTTTTATGGACATGAAAAGAAAAATTAAAAATTTATAAAAAATATATATATATTGGGGGAAGTGTTTATAAATTGTTTAAATAAAAATAAATAATGATAAATAGTTAGCACTTGCGAATTGTCTTGAACGTTTATAAACCTTCATGAACGTGAGCCAAACATTTAAATGTGCAGAAAATTTTGAAACATATTGTTTCCGTAGCAAGTTGATCTTCAATATTTAAAATAGCAATTCAATTCATATATTTTTTATCATAGTGATATAGTTTCAATATCAGCGTTTGATGTACGTACAGTTCGATCAATTTTCAAGAGAACTGGATCGAATTGGACAATGCCACCTTTATTTAGAAGTGCGAAAAAGGAAAGTGATTAATTGGACGGATGCAAATGTTATTAGGCAAGAAGCTTTTGAACAAAAGGATCACATTCTAATTGCACATTAGGTCCTCAATTTTTTTTTATCGTAACAATTATGTGCCCAACTTTTCTCATTTTCAAACATTGATTAAATATATTTTTGTCCAAAAAGTCAAATCGGAATGACATAAAAAGACTAATTTGTCAATCATATTTTAAAACTTAATAAATATTAAAATATGACAGCATATTTTTCCATCATTCCAAAGTACGCACAAAAATATGGGATGTGCTACTTGTACATTATGGATATCATAATGGCATCCATAATGTACAAGTAGACAAATCCAAAAAATATTTTGACAATATATCATCATCAAGGACAACATATGCTAATTGATGGGAAATTAAATCGTGTCAGCCGACCCCCAATGGGGGGCTGCCACTTGTGCATTATGGATACCATTATGGTATCCATAATGTATAAGTAGACAAATCCAAAAAATATTTTGACAATATATCATCATCAAGGACAACATATGCTAATTGATGGGAAATTAAATATAAGAATTCGATGAAAAACGGTTAAGAACATAAGTTCTACAATGAGCAAAAGTTAATAATCTTAAGCACAATTAAATTGTAATGTAATAAATAAAAATTGTGGGAATATAACTACCCTCACAAAATTTTAAAATAATAAGTGGAAATTACAGGGACCAAGTGTTTTTAAGATTTTCATTCATAATTAAGAGTTACACATTTTTCTTTGAAAAATCAGATATAATTAAAATTCTAAATAATAATATTATAAAATTATTTTACATATCCACCTCACTACCATCTACCCTCCCAAACCATAATTATTTCTTCATTTCTTCTCTCTCTATACAATCGACCCCCTCCGCTAACGCCATCATACCACCTGCCCACATTCGATATGGCGCCACCATAGCTTGCAAATGCAGATAGCATGCCACGCAGTCGTTACCTCTACAAATGCTCTAATAGACAGTTTCGCTACAGAGCATCAAGTTTGCTATGAAAAGTAGGGAAAATAATGAGTACATGAGAATACTCAAGCACGACACAAATATTTTGTGCAATCCCGAACAAAAATATTAAATCATGAGTCAAAAATATCATATCATCATATCATATCTTTAAAAATCAGTAAGAGCTCAACAAATATCATATCTTTGGTACCGGATAACCATAATATACATATCATAATTTTTATTAGCATAATATTTATCAACATGAAAAAATAAATTAAATGAGACAAACTACTTGCACATCGTAATCCTACCCCGTTAGATGAAATTACTTTTTTCCGAGATAAAATCCAAAATTACGTTTCAAACTTTATTTTTCTACCTCTGCTTCTATGCAGCCTATATGCATGTGTATTTTTGTTGGATTATGCTTCTTGTACATCACCCCTTACACAAGGGGTGACATAATGGCCAAGTGGCGCCTCCTCATTGGAGGGGCGCCGAGGCTATGCAGCCTATATGCATGTGTATTTTTGTTGGATTATGTTTCTTGTACATCACCCCTTACACAAGGGGTGACATAATGGCCAAGTGGCGCCTCCTCATTGGAGGGGCGCCGAGGCCCTCTTACACAAGGGGTGATGTACCCCTAGCAAAATCGATTTTTGTTTGTACCCTTCACTGTCATGTCAAACATACACACACACATATATGTAGGTAATGTACACACAGGCAATAATGACCTAGACCCTAAACATTGTGCATTTTGGGAAACGTGTAGATAACGTGATTGAATAAGAATATTTAAAACAAATTTTAAATTAAACCTTATCATAGTAGGATTCAAACATGCTGAAAATCAAATATTTAAATTCCCATTTAACTTAATTAATTACAATTTAAGGTAATATCTTTCGACCTCAATAATTTGGACTTCGTTTATCCGAATTAAGTTTTTCTCGAACCCAATATACACGATTAAGGCTATGTTTGGTACGAATTAAAATCAGATTTTAATCTAAGTGAAAGTCAAATAATCAATATTAACTACATCTTCCATGGGTCCCACAACTTTTCAACCATACATTTTAAAAACTTTCATCACAATCTATTAAAAATTCAATTTTAATCCTCACCAAACACCCACTAAATACAAACCATCCAACAAATCCAATATTAATATACTTATCGTTGCTCTATAAAAATTTAAATATTTAACCAAAATAAAATTGAATTAATACATATATCATTTTAATCTTCCATATTTTTTTTCAATAAAATATAGCACTTACAATAATTAAATTCTATTTTATGAAATTTTCGAGGCTCCGTGCACTCGTAGTCTTTGCTAATTGTACTCCTACACATTCAATATTGACATAGATAAGATTCCAATATATGGTGAGTGTTAGTTTACTCTGTTTATTACCCAAGTAAATTCTTCCGGAAAGAAGTGGCCGATCGATGGTCACATAAAACTCCTAACCACTCACCATCTTTAAACTCACCCTGCTGTAATTTACAATGCCTTGTATTGATTCGTGTATCCTAATACAAGTATGTAATGACAGTTGCGATGGATCCATACTACATTTAGTAATTGCGAGAGCACAAATGTGGCAGCAGAATACAATACAATCAACACAGTGGTTCACTTTCAGAAATTACTTACTAAATTAGGAGTATCAAACGTTACTATTTGACTGTCCGAGTGATTTCGTAGACGTTTAATGAGCAAATCATAGACGACTGGCTCTATATAGCATCAAATTATTGTACACATTGTCAAAGTACGCAATTCAATCTACCGAATGGTGAGACAAATTTCTGTAAGCTGTCCGCATCCTGCACCCTGCAACGGCCCAAAAGTATATAATCATTAAGAACGTAAATCTCTGCTAAACGGCAAGTAGATAGATCTAGTTTCATCAACAAAACTGCAAAGAAAAGGAGCAATTTGCATGTAAGCGTAGTGCTTGTGAGTGTAAACGATCAAGATCCAAATTTTAGGTTGAAATTGATACCTAACGGGACTTTTTCAGGCGTTTGGGTGGCCTCATCTTTTCTTTCCTCGAATCTAATGGAGTTTTTATCTCTGTTGTATCTGTATACGGCTGCAAGTAATTTGAAAACAAAAAATATAAATCATCATGATAGAAAACCATAGGTCACAACATAAAGAGTAAACCGATCTACAGTTACAAAGACATTACAAGACTTCTGAGCATGTTTGCCCAAGCTTAAGAAAAGGTGACTTATAAAAAAACTCAAATATGCTCTGCAAAATAAGATACTTAAATGTAACTTTCAACCTTATACTCTAGCCTTTGAAAAAGTTTCATACCTAACACAAAGGAATACTAGTTATTAGGATCTCGATCCTGCCAGTAATATGAAGCCAAAAAAGGAGGGAAAAATTCAGGGATACAACAAAAGTTTTGAGAAGAAAATTTATGTCATGTTTAAGAAGGCTAAATACTTGACGGCCTAAATTAATTAACAATACTTATTTCATGACATGGCTTACTACCATTTCAAGTCCAGTAACTTTTCCATTATGTCATATAAGATTGATAGTCGTCCAGTGTCTTATAAACTCCATTTAGGAGTCTGCACTTCAAGAATCACACTGAACACCTGAAATGTAGGATTTTAATAAACATATAGTAGGATATCTATTAACATCTACTGCATTAGACAATTCCCCTGTTTGATCTCCATTATTTCAAAATTCATTTTCAACCACACATTCTTTAATAAAATAATATTTTTCATCACATCTAAAACTTTTTCCTATTTTTTAACCACATATTTTCCATCACGTCACTAATTAAAATACATTATTCACTCAATAATATGTATCAAACACCCCCTAAAATACTAATATGCTTCTAGAATTGCAAACCTCAGCTTCAACCGATAGAAACCTGCAGCTAGTCTCATGTAATTATCTAGTAACAAAAAAATGAACTATCGTTTTAGAAGAAATAAAGTCCATCCGGAATGATACAGGACAAATGATAGAAATTTCGTAAACCATATACCATGAAACTGTAGAATAAATTATGCATTGAATCTGATCAACTCAATTAAGAGCAGGAATCTAAGTATCCCAACAGGGTACACTGGAAGATAAAGTCACTTCATAAAATGGTCAATCAGCATGTAATTTAAGGAACGATACTTTTTCGAGCCAATGAATTACAGATGAATAATAGAGCTAAGTATCAGCATAGTAAACAAACCATCCAAATAAATCACAATTTACAGTTATGTTAAGAATCAATAACAAAAACTTGATTGAGAGAACAAAGAAAATATGTAGCATGAAAATTCTTACCTCATCAACTTTACTTTGAAGTTCTAAAAGTTCCTGACAGTACGTGAGGCACTCAGCATGGTATACAGCAGCCAAGTCTTTAATCAATGCCTTCCTTCTAATGATACCAATCACTTCAAAAGAAGCAGTGAAAAGTTCAAGTGCGGAACAAGATATAGCACGTAGTTTCAATTAAGACACATTTAATTCTCTTTACAGTAAAACAAATATACATCATCCCTTTGCTTATAATATTAATCACTTCAAAAGAAGCAAGGAAAAGGTCACGTGTTCAACAAGATATAGCATGTAGTTTCAATTAAGACAGATTTAATTCTCTTTGCACTACAAACACAAATATACTTCATTCCATTCTAGTTTGGCCAAAGAACTCATTATTCTGTTCCAATCCGTTGGAATAATTATATACAAGCAACAGTCTCCTGGCTCTCCATAAATAATATCTCATTTCTCTAATATTCCAGGTTTCTATGTTTCCAGACTTCTTCTTATCGCAGTAGAATATCTCCAGACTATTCAACATCAAGCCCCAAAATGTCATAGCAGATCAAGTTGCTTCTTTAAGTGCGAGTTTGGCAAAGCTTGAATTTTTTTTAAGCTGGTCAAACATAGGACCCACAACTTAGTATTCCTTATTATTCACACATTCCGTAGAACTCATAACTCATAAGCACTTAAAAGTATTACCAAGAAAGCACTAATATATGACACCTATTTCATAAGTTTTCCATTACTTTGCTTCCTACGTCAAGAAACATTTCTCAATCCTCAACTATATTTTTGCCCAGTCTCTACTAAAAATATATATTTAAAACAAGAACCACAAGACACTTTTTATCCCCAGCATATTACTTCCCAGCTTTCAAGCAGAATAAACCACCTCAGAGGATAAATTAGATATCATCCGGAGACACTACACAAAAACTAAAGTAGAAAATACGCAAGATAGGGTGACAGATCAGCACACTGATCCACTAAATTTCTCATACGAGTGGAAAGAAGATGCTGAAGGTAGGATCTAGGGGCTATCTAATTCAGTGCAATAAGAGCAATGGGGCCGAGGCAACTCTTTACAAAGTATAAATAGCAACTTCCACATGAATTTTCAAGCGGATGAGATCGGTCAACAAGTCTCAATCAAAGAAGGCTGAAGGGTAACGTGACAGGGCACTGCCTATTTGTATCTGATAAGCCAACACTACAGAGAAAATTGGCCAAGATGCTACAACCCCATTGCAGCACACGTGATCTTTGTGCCTTAACACACGTGATCCTTATACCTTAACCAGGATCATATGTCTATCACCCAAAATATAACTCAAAATAATTTCATGAGCAAGTCAATGTAATAAACACAAAAGCCTCCACCCCCAAGAAAACCTCTGTGAAGCGGAATAGACATATAGGGGCATCCAATATCCCACCATCAACCACCAAACAGAGATCGTGCTACATCAAATGGGTCACCCTTCCCAAACGTGAGTTCTTTAACACGTTTATAAATAGTGATGCCTAGTTTACACACAAACATTCAAACCTAAGCAAACGATTACACTCATAGAGGCTGGACATTTTCTGTATCATGTCTAGCTCAATCATAAGAGCATGGCAGGATAAGCACCTATCTGAATACAGCACTTCACAACGTGACTTCAAATTTCAACTGTCTACAATCATGTGCACTAAGTTCATCCCAAACTAACTCTTCAACTAACCAAATCCAATAAATTACATACATACCAGATATAAAAGCTCAATCTAACCAGAAACAATTAAACAAATATAACACACCGACATCCTTGGAAAAGAAAAAGAAAATAACGCAGACAAAACAACTCTACAACACGTAATAAGATTTCAAGTTTCTAACTTCAAAGGATACTAAAAATAAAACAATCAGAAACAATTCAAGAAAAATTTCAACCCGGCACCGGCGCTTTCCAGAAATTATAAAAGGGTTGCTCATATATCACCAAAATCATGAATCTTGGGCACAAAACATAATCAACAAATCACAAATATACGAAAACCTAAAAGCCACGCAGAGAGAGAGAGAGAGAGAGAGAGAGAGAGAGAGATAATTTACTTCTGCTGGGATCAAAGGGAGATGCTGGATTTACAGGAGCGGGGAGAGTTTCGACACATGACGAGGACACCGGAGCAGGACGGTCAACACGTGATGAGGGCAGAGGAGGTAGAGGAGGAGGAGGAAGAGTGAAAGGGCGTTTTATTTGGAGTTCGCCCATTGATTATGTTAAGAATAAAAATCCCTGAATTTGAGAACCAAGAATATGGATTGCCTGCAACATGGGATACTTTATCAAGGTTTAGCGCACTACAGTTCGTATTCTTTTATGTTTGTGTAGTGTTCTTTGGACAGGGAGACCACGGAAATTTGGAAAAGGAAAATTAATTTTTAAAACTACTTATTTTATTTTGACAGCATTATCAACAATAGTTAAGGAAAATTCCCAAACATTTTATCGTCTGGAATTGGCTCTACAAACTACAAAGCTTGATATTTTGGATCCCACAACATAACCTAACCCACTTCAAAGCGTTGGGCCAGTGTGGCCCAAATTAATGGAGATCATTTCTTTGTTTTTCAAAAGTTATTCAGCCATAAGGAATTAAATTGGGCCCGTGTACAAATCGAGAGAGAGGAAATTACACCCTCACATGTTTTTAAACTTTCATTTTCATAAATCCAAAAACAACTTTAATAATACATAAATTAGGTTTTATTTAATGATTTTTAAATTAATTTCTATTTAAATCAATCATATACCATTTCAAACCCTAATTCTCTCATTTTTCTCTCCCATTTCTCTCTCCTGCCATCCGTTCTCTCCCCTCTCTCCCAATTCCCGCCGCCACCACCCGTTGGCGCACCACCTCGTCGGCACCTAAGCCGACGATCGATAGTTGCAGCACTGGCATCGCAGCTGCCCACGGCGTGAACGTCGCTGCCATGTGGCCCAAATATCGCCCAAATGCCCACGGCGTGAACGTCGCCTAAATGTTGCTGCTGTGTGGTGTGAGCAGCAGCGAGTCTTCGATCGTGGTGCAGCCATCGGAGCCGGAGGAAGGCAAGGTCAAGCAGAAACATTTGGTGGGGAAGAGGAAGGTGAAGAAGACGGGTTAAGATTTCTGATTTTTGGATCTGATTTTTTGATTCGATGGGGAAGAGATAGACGAGGAAGACGACGTTCTAGTTGTGGTGGTGAGGCAGTGGTGGCGGCGGTTTTGTTGGTGGTTGGACGGTGGTTTTTTTTATTTTTGGGCGGCCATTTTGTTGATTTTTAGACAGTAGTGGTGGTTCAATGGTGTTGATTGTGGTGAGGGCTATGGCGAGGAATGAAGAAGACGATGGTGTGGTTTGAAGGGAGTGGTGGTGCCGACGATGATGGCTGTCAGTGAGGTGGTTATGGTTTTGGTGGTGTTGTGGCGGGGGCAGCTGTGGCGATTTTTGTTGGTGGTGTGGTGCTGAAGGCAATGGTAGTAGTTGGGGTAATTTGTGACCCACCTAGAAATAATTTGTGACCATTGTGACCAATAAATTGGTTGGTGTGTACCGATAAATAATAAACTGTGACCTAGAAATAATTTGTGACCTACAAATTTATTAATTTGTGACTAATAAAAGTAATATGTGACTTATAATTTGATGTTCTGTGACCATAAAATAAGTTGTGTGACTTATAAATTTTGTGATTCGTGACTGATGAACAATTGTAACTTTTAATTTTTTTAATTTGTGATCGATGAACGAATCGTGACCTATAAAATTTTTGATTTGTGACTTTAAAATTTTTGGATTGTGACCCTAAACCTATAAAATTTTTGAATTGTGACTTTAAATTTTTTGAATTGTGATCAAATTGCATAGATCTGTGACCTTTATATATTTATTAATTAAATATATAATTAATTAATTAAATTATAAATAAATTTTATTGAAAACCTGATTTTTGAAATTTAAAACCTCAAACATTAATTTTGAAATGGTGATATTTAAATACTTTATTTATGTATTGTTCCCATCGAGAGATTGATTCCAATTCGCAATACAAACTGTGGTAATTACACGGAATCAGGCCTTTTGTTTTACGTTTTAAAAAATCAGGTTTTTACGTTTTTTTTTTCATTATTCAGGTTTTAATTTTTTTAATTAAACAATTAATCTTTTAATTAAATTACGCGCGTATCCCGTTAATTGTGGGTTTCAAATTTCTCAATATCTCAACTTCCATATCTATCCAACTCTATTTTCATTCGAGCACATTCTCACGTCCTCACGAACTCGCACACTCTCCACCACGATCAGAAGAGTTCTGTGATAAATATCCACTCAATCTATTGTGCTTCATCATTGTTTGTGAATAGAAATGGCTAAAACAAAAGATGAAAAGAAGGGCAAGAAGTCAGTGCCGGCAATGATTCGTACGAAAAGAAGGAAGACAACGGACAGCCCAACCAAAATGCCGACATCAAGGCAAAAATCTCGTGGGTCTAGTGGCATTCACTTAGGGAAGAAGGTAATTGCTTGGGTCAATTTGGTAACCCCCTTTTTCGAACGAACATTTCAATTTCTTCATGATTGTTGAAGTTTGGGGGTTTTTTACGGTGGAAGAGGATTATGTGGATATGAATGAATGTCTGTAACCTTACACATCCCTTGATATTTTTACCCTACATGTGACCTGATTTCTTCACATTGTGTCTATTTTTTTTTTTTTTTGTCATGTTATTTGATTGTGAAGTAGTATTGAAATTTGGGGGGTATTTTATGGTGGAAGTGGTTTTTGTGGATGTGAATATATATATGTGACCCTACACATGTGTTGGTGTTGTATGCTTAAACTCTCTATTTTCTGTCATGTTTTCACAATGTTCACATTGCACTTATTGGTTACGGAATATATGTTCAAAGGTCACTGGTCGTACTATATATTCAATTTGCTTTATGTTCAGAGGTTACAGTTCTTTCTTTACATAAATTTTTTCTTCATGGTTGTCATAGAGAGCACTGATACCCGGTGATTGAGGACTAGTTTTAAAGTTTGGGGGTTTTTTTACGATGGAAGTGACCTGTGACCTTGATCATGTTTTGATGTTTTTCCACTTTCCTGTGACTTGATATCTTGTTGATGGAGAAATAGTTTTGAAGTTTGGGGGTTTTTACGCTGGCAGATCAATTTTGTTCTCTAACATGCGACTGTGATCCTGCACATGTATTGGTGTTCTATACCTAACCTGTGAACTGAATTCTTCCCATCGTGTTTATTTCATTTGTCAACTGTTTTTTGATTGTGAAGTAGCATCGAATGTTTCCATTGTGAAATTTCAATTTGGCTATGTCCTGTAACCTTTGTCTGTGCTTATTCCCAGATGTTATCTATGACCTATGTGAGTTGATAAACATATGTGATTTGATAAACTTACTTTGCGGCAGATTTGGAAATACATGCTACCTCAACAAAAATGAATTTTTGGCAAGATTACAACGTCAATGCCAAATGATGTTCTCACCAACATAAAGAGACATTTAAATGAAACCCAGCAAATAATACTCAGGGGTACATGCTTTGGACATTTTTTGGATTGCCTTGACATAACCCAACAGTCATAGTTGATCCACTACTTCCTGCTCAGACAGGTTCATACGCTAGACAAAAATGAATTGTGGTTTTGTGTTTCAGGTAGATATGTTAGGTTCTCCATGGTTGAATTATGTTTAGTAACTGATCTCCGATGCACGGGGGATAGCAACGTAGAGAATCTTGAGGACTTCCCTTCAATTCTGAAGGAAAAATTCTTCAGCCAGTTGAACTCTGTGACTCACGAAAATGTCAGGGACACATTCCTATCAGCTTGCAAACTCCCATAACAGGATGTTGTTGAGGTCCTGTTGGATGAAAATGTTGCCAAACTAGGAGCCATTTACCTTATTACATCATACCTGTTCCCGATGGATTATAAAAAAGTGGTTGATCACTATTTGTTTGCGTTGGTTGAAGATTTTGCATTGATGGACAAATTTCCATGGGGGAAGCTACTCTTTGAATCAACTTTAAATGATTTGAGAGAAGGGTTGAGCAAGAGGACAAGACATTATAGGCTAAGAGGCATGTTGATACCCTTTCAAGTGTGGATATATGAGACTATTCCCACTCTCGATGGAACTATTGTCAATCGGATGTCTGACACACTTCCTCTGATCATGAATTGGTTGGCAGATGACCCGTCTGCCGCTAAGTAGGAAGGAGACGAATTCTTCTCCAACCCCGATGTAATAACTTCAAATGTATGGAATTTATTTTGTAGCAAGTTGTGTATTGTGGCTATTTTTGTTTTTGGCATTGCAGATTGTAATATGTGACCTGGACCCCTCTGATTCCGAGATGAATATGCCATATATGAATGGGTTGCAGTACAGTCAACCAGTTCAGCCAACTGCTAAACGCCATGCTATGCGAAAGAAGAGAAGGACGGAACGTTCAGATCGTGGTGTAGGAACAAGTGGCGATGCTGCTTCTCTTGGGGTACACATGACTACATCCGTTCACAGGATAATGGATGGCAGCACTGGACACGGTGACGATGATGATGATGATGACTTTGAAGATCCTCCACCAAGGTGGCAGGATACAACAGAACATGCAAAGTCTCCAGTGACCTCCTGTCCGTCGTCTGAACACTTCACTGCACAGGACCCCCACCCAGGTGTCCCACCGTCAGATCACGTAAGTTGTTCGTGAGGTTAATAACTTCAGAGTACTAGTTAGAGTCTGGTTCTTTCATAACTGAGTCACGGGTCCTTATGCACAGGTCATTTTCATTTAGGGCAGTCACATGTACTTATGCACAGGTCACAGACAATAGTAAATTCAGGTCTAACAACAATCACTTTTTACATTTCTATAATCCTTTTATCGTTCACGCTTTGCAGGCTGTCGAGGATTTGAGAAATGAACTGACGGGGCAAATAGCTGATCTGAGGTCACGGTTGTCAACTGTACAAGGTGAACAACTACGGAGGATGGATGATATTGTCCAGATGCAGTCCGGGATTAGGAATGACATGTTAGAAATAAGGACCAACATGCAATTCCTTTCTGAGTCTGTATCTGCGTTGATCTCAAGTACGATAGAAGAGATTTTGAAAAGACTTAGTGGAAGTTCCAAGGACGTGCATGAAGGGCATGCGGCCGAAGTGTCTGAGAAGCCCGGTGAAGTAAGTAAGAATGAAGTCATGTTGTCTTTGAATTACCCCAGATTTCATTTTAAATTATGTCTTGTTCTAATCTTCAGGCATCTCACGTGGGACCGAGTTCGGACACTAAAGGTAAGGGTAAGATGGTTCCGGATGAAGGTCCTGATATACAACTCAATCTTCAACCTCCTTCGTTCGACTTGGGTCTTGATTTCACACAAATTGAAACGCAAAATCCGACTCAATCAAAAACAATTCAGCAGAAGGTTGACTCCATCATATCTGATGTTCTTCAGGACACGAAAACGACAGAGGGAGAGGTACACTACAATTTTTGGAATTTTACACAATTCTCTTTTGGTACAGGCAGGTCACAGTCATAGAAAATATTTGTTGGTATTAGGTCACACAACACACAGGTCACAGATATAATAATAGTCCTGTAAGACGTGATACATCACAGTTACCACTATATGCAGGTATCCCCGGTGTCTAAACCAAGCTCAGAACTGCCAATCAAGAGGGTTTCCAGCCCAGTTAGGATACTTCAATCT
Source organism: Fraxinus americana (assembly GCA_035079005.1). Classification (NCBI taxonomy): domain Eukaryota; kingdom Viridiplantae; phylum Streptophyta; class Magnoliopsida; order Lamiales; family Oleaceae; genus Fraxinus; species Fraxinus americana. The sequence goes on along the minus strand of CM068713.1, from coordinate 2,885,842 downwards.
CCTTTTGTTGCTGATGAAAGGAAAGTAACCAAGCACCCTGAAAACGTTTTAGTTTTTGAACATTACAACCGCCAAACTGATGAGGCGGATAGTTCATTGTTCCAGAGTTGGTTCCAGCGGAGATACAAACCAAAAAACAAGTAAATTCATATTCCACCCCTGAAAGTTGTGTAATAACTTATCGATTACAAAATTCTTATAGTTCATATTATGCTTACAGGAAGAAATTCAATTATGCTGATGACGTCATCAGTCCCCCATTTCTGTTGGGTGGGTTCAAGGTTGGAAATAAAATTTGGTTCCATGAACTGGTGAATTCTGAGTGCTCCTTGAGTAGTATTAGGGGTGTCCAAAGTCCCGAACCGAACCGAACCGAACGGTTCTTCATAAATTAAATACCCGAACGGGTACCCGAATAGAGAACCGATGGGTTTGGGTCGGGTCTCGGGTCTAGACCAAAAATCGAAGAACCGAAACTAAATAATTTTTTTATTTTTTATATTGAATTAATTAAATTATTTTATCTTTCCTATACAAATTAGCAAATTACTTAAATAAATCAGATTATTTCATAATTTTAATTTTAAAGCCCAAATCATTTTTAAAATCCATTAGCCCATTTTAATTTAAAACAGATGAATATACTTTATGTAGTTTTGCTTTAATATTAATATCTACTTTTTGGTATTTGTATGCATTGAATTAATCTTATTGGATGGCTCGTTCTTTATATGTTTTTGAATTGGGCTACGTTAATTTGTAAAAATTACGAATGAAATGTCATTAGTTGTATTTATATAGTGTTGCAGTAAATATTAAAAAATTTGATTATGGTACAGAACCGAACCGACCCGAACGAAATCGAACCCGAACAGTTCTATAATTATATTTGGACCCGATGGGTCCATTTATTGAATACCCGAAAGTTTTGGGTCGGTTCGGGTCTCTTTAGAACCGAACCGAACCAACCCACGGACAGCCTTAAGTAGCATGGTAAGACATCCCTACTTAAATTTTTAGTCACAGGAAATGAGGTCATAGTTTATCTACTGAAGTCACGGTTCATCGACATAGGTCACAGTTTATCATTTTTAAGTCACAGTTCCTGTCAACAGGTCACTGTTACTTTCTTCCTGTCAATATGTGAAATTGTTCTGTTTTCTACCACAGCACATGGATGTATGTTTCTACTACATCCGCCATTTGACACCTTATGGGAAGAATGTCAAGTTGAAAGCTGCCACAACTGACTCCTAGTTCCAAATGAAGCTGAAAAACATATACTCCAAGTTCAAGCAAGATCCAACCATTTTAATGTCGGAGTCAAGCTTGATAGATGTTGTGACGAAAGGAAGTTTGCCTTTAAGCCATCCATGGGGCAGTGTGAACCATGTATTCATGTCCATTATTCCAACAAACAAGGCACACTGGATGTGGCAGTCCTTGAATTCAGCACACACACTCTCCATGTTTTCAACTCTGCTGGAAAGACATACCACGACTTTCTCCTTCGTATAGTTATTGAACCTTTTGTGAAGATCATTCCTTATCTACTGAACTCTGTTGGTCTTTGGAAAAGACATATTGACTACGATGATGAAAATAGTATGGACCTGAGGCTAATGGTTGATAGCAGCCTTCCTCAACAGAACAATGGGTAAGCCTATGACTTCATATCTCTTTTTACAATGTTTTGACATGCGTTATAATACATTATGTGATCTGTTTTTTCCAGACATGATTGCGGCATCTTCACCATCAAGTATGCTGAGTACTTGCTACATGATGATAAAGATTCGATGCCGATCAAATTTGATGCGGGGGAAACAAGGTGGACATTACCACAAGGCTGTATAAATATCGGAGCATATACAAGAGGAGATGAGATTGTCATTGAGTGATGGATGTTCTTATTTGTTTTTTCATAAGTTTAAAACAATGATCAAACTCTGTAAAGTTTCTGATTGTCATTTGTTTTGGTGGCATCGTCTGTTTCGATGTGCAGTATTCGTTTTTCCTGGGACAAACGTACATTGACTTATTTTAATGGTAATTGTAAAAAATTTCAGTTTTACGGGGTATTTACGCAGGTCACAGCTTGTAGTAGAATATTTTTCTATAGGATCACATGTGATATTATGTTTGGAATATGTAGGTCTCAGGAATACTAGCAGTTACATATTGCTACATGAAGTCACAGAGAACACTATATTGATTTCTACAGGGTCACAAGTGATAATCTTTTGACTATGCAGGTCACAGTTGATAATATTTTTGAATATGTAGGTCACAGAGAGCACTATATTGATATTACAGGGTCACAGATAGTGGTGAACTGTTGACACAAGTTTTCCCGAGGGTCACAGTTAGACTGTATGCACAATTAACTTTCCAAAACGAAATAATCCGAACAAATATTTCTAATTTCAATTATTATTCGTTCACATTAAAATGTTGGATAGCTACAACCAATTAAACAAACGATAATGAATGAATGAAATTGTAATGAATATGGTGCAAATGTCATCAAGTTATTTGCTTGTTCTGAATCTTTGTCCCTTCTTGACTTTGGCTCAATGGAACCAAGTTACTACATCTCCTTCGATTGTGACCATGTCCCATGCAGCGACCACATTTCACATAATGTTTCCCTTCACTCGCTGACCTTATCCTCTTTTTGGCAGGTCTACCTGAACTCCTTTTCTGAAAAGGAGCTAATACAATTTTGTGATGCAATTCTACAGGGATGGTCCATTCAGATGGATCTCAACTGGTATCACAAACTCTTGATATGACTTCATGTATGCATCTTTTGTGTAGTAATAAGAACAATACTCGTAAGGATCCCTTTTAGTATGTGCAATCACAGCCAATGCATGTGGACATGAAAACAAATCAACTTGAAACATCCTGCACGTACATGTACGTTTGTATATATCTACAACGAAAGAGGAATGGTCATCTTTGACTGCAAACAATGTTTAGCTCACAGGTAACACCTGCAAGGAACAGTAAAATCATACATGTATGAAGTCCAATAAAGTAAATATCAGGTCACAGGAAATCGATTGAGTCACAGAATATGTTTTTCAGGTCACAGTTATATAAACAAAAAGCAAAACATAAATGTAACCTTTAATTTTTTCAAATCTGTGCTCATTTTCCTCATAAGTTTCTCGTAGTTTGTTGTCAACCTTGTGAACGTGCCGAGAGCATCCTCGTTATGTTTACATAACCACGTTTGTACAGTCTGTCTCAAAGATTCTGACAATGACACAATATGGTAATTTTTTGCTGCTTTCGTGACTGCATTGACTGATTCGACTATATTTGATATCGTTGTAGAATAGCGATTTGCTGGCATGTGAAATCTTGACCACTTTTCAAGTCCAATAGCCTCCTACAAACATTAACCATCCTCATGAGGTCACAGAAACTAAAATTTGGGATTATTCTAAATAATCAGTGAAAATAGCAATATACTAGGTAACTCCTAATATATCCATTCATCATGTCAAGCTGTTGCATGTGATACTCGAACTCTGATAATATATATGATCGAACAGCCGCATTGAAAGCTTGTGTTATGTTGTGACCTGTTTTACCATAATATGACTTCAAATTTTGTAGCAAATGATACGAACAAATTCCATAACTGGTACCTGGATAGACATATTCTATAGCATTCCTGATACTAACATAGCGATCTGATACAAAACATAATCCATCTCTAACACCATAAGCCTTCTTAAATTTCTCGAGAAACCATGTCCATGCTCTATCGTTTTCACTATCTCCAATCCCAAAAGCAAGAATAAAAATGCTATTATTTGCATCCTGCGTACAAACTGTGAATAGAGTACCACCGTAGTGTCTTTTCAAGTAGGTTCCATCCACTTCAACTACAGGTCTGCAATTGCTTCCATCCTCGAATTGATGCACCGAGAGCCATGAAGCAATATTTGAACCTACTGTGACCATCTAGCTCTAATCCTGTGACCATTCCAAGGTTTCTTTGCTCAAGCATGTGGAATAAGCAGGTATCTTACCAAATGACTCTATTGGATCACCCCTAATGATTTTTAAAGTTTGCTCACGACATCTCCAAGCTTTAGAATAGTTCAATGACACACAATACATATGAAACATATCACTACATATATCATTTGCAGTGTATATAGCATTGGACGACGATGTGTACTTGTATTTTATACTAGATGAAATAACCGTACTGGATAACTGCCTGTGACTCCCCAAAATTATGTTTGACCCACACATGTGACCATTTGCGAATTTTCTAATCTTAAAAAGACCTGATTTTCCCTACTTTGAAGATCTGCAAATCCAAGTACACACATCTTGTGAACACTTCACTACGTATTCCTTCTTGTCCGATTGAACAACCACAAATTCGAACATGTTTTGAATCGCGTACAGACAAAGGCTCAATTTGAGAACTTCCTTATCATGGAATACCTTTCCTTCGTCAACTTCTCTATAATCAGCGACAGTTACAATTGTGACCTCCTCCTCACTAATGTGACCTGCAGGTTCCACAGTTGCATTGCATATGTCTGAAACCACCCTCTGTAAAGGAAGCTCACTGGTTGTATGTGCAGCAGCTGGAATTGTAATAGACTGTTGCTCGATTTGGATAACATCAATGCTTAATGGATATCTAAAAGGGTCACGATCCATAACCTTTAGAGTAATGTAAGTTAGTACATTACTGTCACTTCTTATACTTACTGGCAGCAAATCATTATTCAGTAGATACTGTACTGTGACTACTACCTTTGTAGGATCCAAATTGAACTCTGTCATTACAGTATCCACAAACTTCGCATAGGTGCAATTAAGCGCCAGCAAAACCACTGATATCTGGAGTCCATTCAACAAACATACGTGGACATCCATTAATCTGCAAAATGAAATATACGGAATCAGTAATTACATTGAATCAATGCAGGTCACATATGTTTTCGGGTTACATATAGGAGAACATGCAGGTCACATATGTATTTCTGGTCACATGTAGGAGAACATGCAGGTGACATATGTGTTTCTGGTCACCGGTAGTAAAACATGCAGGTCACATATGTGTTTCTGGTCACAGGTAGTAGAACATGCAGGACATAGAAGCTTAAATTGAAATTAAATGCAGGTCACATATGTGTTCAGGGTCATGGGTATGAGATCATGCATGGCACATAATACAACAATAGGAAGACAACAATTTGATTGAATTCATGCACGACACAGATTTCAAATGTAGGAAGCCTCATATATATTGATTTCAAACATATCATTCCCATCATTGCACATATATTACTGATTAGTGCGTTGTTATTGTATCATCTGAAGTCGCAAATTTACGGCATATTATAGAACCGTAATGGTCGATGAGATAGCACGACATACCGACGGGCAATGGGTAATATTGGTGCCGACAATGGAATCGTCTTCCTCCAATTGGCGCTGTCAATTGCCGATCTTCAATTTCAATATTCGATAATTGAATTAATCCGATCCGTGATCGATATCTCGTTTAATCTGTCATCAATTTTGGTCCTAAATCGGTATCAGTTTGGGGATGAAGCGGAATCTGCAATTAGGGAGGTGGTTTGTTATATTATGAAATCTTAACTGTAAGCTTAAATTAAGAAAAGAATATTATTAGATTAGTTGTTAAATATTATTAATTAAATTGGGGAAAAACCTGATTTTTTAAAATCTAAACATTTTGGCCTGATTCGTGATTTCGTGAAAGAAAATGCTTGACCCATGAATTTTTCCCATACAAACTTGTCTTGACCCAGTCCACAGCTAGCCGAGTTGCATGGCAACCCCTCAAATAACATAAAGCGAGACAAGGGAACAATACATAAACCAGATTTTTAGTATACACCATTTCAAAATTAAGGATAGAAGTTTTACATTTCAAAAATCAGGTTTTTATCAAAATTTATTTATGATTTAATTAATTAACTATATATTTAATTAATTAAATATATTAAGGTTACAAATCTATGAAATTTGGTCACGATTCAAAAATTTTAAGATCACAATTCAAAACTTTTATAGATCACAGTTTCTTCATCGATCACAAATTAAAAATTTAAAAGTCACAATTTATTCATCGATCACAAATAACAAAATTTATAAATCACACAACTTATTTTATGGTCACAAAATATCAAATTAATTGATCACAAATTATATTTAGGTCACAGTTTATCAAATTATTGGTCACAAATTAATAATTTTTAGGTTACATATTGTTTATTGGTCACAGATTAACCAATTTAATGGTCACCACCAACCACCAACTTGTGACCACCACCAACCATCAACTTGTGACCACCACCTCATCATTCCCTCCAGCAACACCACTGCCACTGTCGCCGTTAGAACCACCACCTCCCCGACAGCAACACCACCTCAAACAAATCAACACATCGCAAAAACAATCATCGCATCCTCACACCGATCCACCACTAGTACGCTCGAAATAAGGTACCGACTAATTTCCTTACTTAACTTAAATGTGTCGTCTTAAATAGTAATATGGCAAGTAAGGGTCATTTCCCTCAGAGGATTGTTTCAATTTAATGAATTGCACATTAAAAAGTAAAATTAACAATTATATAATAAAGTGATTAAATGGGGGGGGGGGGGGGGGTTTGGTTCGTTGAACTAAGGAAATCAATATATTCAAAATGGAAAATACTTGAATTTGGAAATAAGCAAAGTAGATTTTAAATAAAAAATGTGAAGATGTGATTGGGGGATATTTCGTTACCACGAGAATGATTTTCATATCAATTACACAATAGATTTTCGTTCTCTAAATTAACAACAATTCGAGAATAATTACAAGTTCAATTATCTCAATCTCTTCTTACATGTTAGTTGAATAAAATAAGCTCTTTACTCAACCCTATTCATTAAACAATCTAGAACAAGCTCTCTAAATTTAATTTAACAAAAGCATTACGACAAAAGAGATGAATTGAATTAAGGGCAAATTCACAAGCTCGGTTTACTAACTTAAGTGATAATCCACATACATCCAATCGAAAAGCGATTACGTACTAAAATCAATTGAAATACATTTGCTACAAGATTTGGTAAAAATAGCGATTACGTACTAAAATTCCCAAAATAGCAAATATTGCATCAACTTAATTATCTAGTTGTACACCTAAATAATCAAGAATAACAACATCAACATTAAGCATAATGGATTAAACACATTAATCACAAGAACCATCAAGCACAAATCGATAGAAAATCATTACTCGGGTTTAAAATAATCCCCAATCACAAATATATTTAGTTACCCATCAAATAATCAAAAATAACTAACAAATTCTTAGAACTCATTAATGGAAAATAAATTAGGGAAAAGAAAAGCTTATTGATAAATAGAATATCAATGGATCTTCTTCTCCAAGCTATCCACCATTCCCAAGCTCCAAGTTTGTCCAAAATACCAAAGGAAATCAAAGGAAAAAAGAAGGAGAAGGAGAAAGAAAAAGAGAGGAAGAAAAACAAAGAAATAAAATAAAAAAATGGCAGAAAAATGGACTGCCAGCAAGCCAAAGAACAGCCAGAAACGTCTCTGCTGCTGGTTTTAAAATTAAAACCTAGCGAAATTGCACCCTTGGTCCCCAATGTTTCAAAACAATGACAAAAAGGTCCCCGAAGTTCCAAAAAATATTAAAAATCTGCATCATCCAGTTTCTGTCCGCCAAGCACGCCCAGAATGAACCCGGCTGCTGGTTTTAAAATCAAAACCTAGAAATTGCAGTCAAGGTCCCTAAGTTTTGGAAAGTGACAAAATGGTCCCCGAACTTTGGAATTTTTGCATCTTTGGTTCTTTTTTTGTTCATTTCTCGCATAAATTCCTTCAATCATCATTCAAACTCGAGTTTTCACCTACAAAATAAAATGAACTAAATTAAGTAATGAATTGATAATAAAAACTCACAAATATCTAAAATAATGGTCCGAATAAGTGCAAAAACTCGCACTTATCACACCCCCAAACTTAAATCTTTGTTAGTCCTCGAACAAAGCTAAACAAACAAACATGCAAACACAAAAATTAAAACCAAACGATAATACTATAATAATAAACACTCCAAAAGTTAGATAGTTTGCCACATTGCTTCGATTCTTACATTATGCTAATAACTTATGAAATGTTTCCAAAAATGCTACAACAAATACCTTTTAACTTACACCATGCTTGACTCGTGTGTGTGTGTGTAGTCATTCCAATTCATCGCAATACACAAGTTAGTGATTTCCCAACCCTCAATGGTCAAATTTTCCTTTCTCACTCGTGGGATGCACACTCCACCAAACTTGATATTTTCACTCTAGCCCAAGGTGTCAAAAACGTAAGGTTGCCCTCAAATCACTCATTTTTTTTTTGCTCTTGTTCGGTTGGGTCTAACCAGCAATCTCAACATTTAGTTATGTGATGATTCTCCACTAGATGAGTGTTTTGACATTCAAGCTTATACCAAGTAATTCAAACCCACTAGTTATCTAAGCCCAATCACCAAATACAATTGCACAAAATCAATTTTTTTTTCTTATCTCATGTTTTACATCACTCCCTTAAACTTTCTTTTTGACCATTGTAGTAAGTTTTAGGTCGATAGCTCCCCGGTTGTTTAGACCAAAGGGTATCGGGTTTCAAGATACCCCAACGGACTTAATAACTCGAGTCAAAAAGGCTACGAAGTGAGGACCAAGATTCAACATGTGCAAAATTATTCTTTTGAGCACAACAAGACAAAATGGGGCTTAGATCCCTAACATATGGTCATTACTCAGCCTATACTTGGCCAAAAAAAACTCCACACAAATTTTTTTCAACATGCATGGAATCAACACACTTCTAGATAATATCCTTCACCGGCTTAACCACCCCCAAACTTATCCTTTCATTAGTAGAGTGATTGAAGAATTGTTAACAGCATGGTCATTTAAATTCCCTTAACAAACTGCAAGTGCAACCAACAAGTGCATACAATGAATCTCATGACCAAAGTGCCCAATAAAGAGTCAATCATGGAATAAGTGGATGAAAATAAACAACACTTAGCATTCATCTCCACAATTCATAAATCAATGCAATGCAACAACTCAAAACACAACTGGCAAAGCTATCAAGCTAAACAAACAAGCACAAAAGCAAAAATTTAACCCAAAATTCGAATTTTGACACAAAATTTAGCGAGTACAAATATAGACATACCACACCCCTAAACTTAAATTGCACATTGTCCTCAATGTAAAAGTAAGAAATATAAAGAACAAGAGGTTCAAGTACTCCCCTGAGTTGGTTTTTTATGGTGATGGCTGTGACGATGGTTGGGGACCATTGTCGACTATTAATGCTCAATATTTTGTTGCGACGCTCAAGAATCTGCCATATGGGGACAACAAAAATACTCAAAAATAAAGAGAATGGTTAAAGAAAAAAGTAAATAAAGAACAATGGGTTGCCTCCCATCCAGCGCTTCTTTATAGTCTATAGCTAGACTTTGTCCTCTATCATGCTTCTTCAATTGGATCCTCTAATCGCATTTCTTCCATGTTTTGAGGCACGAAGGGTTCAAAATATGGCTTTAATCGATGTCCATTCACCTTAAACTCTTTCTCAGTTTGTAGACTCTGCACCATAAGGAAAAATATTAGTAACTACAAAAGGCCCAATCCATCGAGAACGTAATTTACCTGGAAATAACTTAAGGCGTGAATGGAAAAGAAGAACTTTTTGTCCAATAAAAAAAGTTTTCCTTGAAATCATTTTATCATGGTACGCCTTTATCTTTTCCTTGTAAATTTTTGAACTTTCATAAGCATCATTTCGAATTTCCTCAAGTTCATTGAGTTAAAGCTTTCTTTGATCACCCGCAACACCTAGGTCCATGTTACATTGCTTGACTGCCTAAAATGCCTGTGTTCAAGTTCAACCAGGAGGTGACAAGGCTTACCATAAACTAGCCGATAAGGGGACATGCCAATTGGTGTTTTGTATGCTGTCCTATAAGCCCAAAGTGCATCATTGAGGCGGAGACTCCAATCCTTTCTATTGGGATTCACAGTTTTTTCGAGGATGGATTTGACCTCTCGATTTGACACTTCGACTTGCCCACAAGTTTGTGGATGGTAAGGTGTAGACAATTTATGGGTGATGTTGTATTTCTTCAATAGGGCCCAAAAAGAGCGGTTGCAAAAATGAAGTCCCCCATCACTAATAATAGCTCTTGGAGTTCCAAACCTTGCAAAAATATTAGACTCGATAAAATCTACAACCACTTTAGAATCATTAGTTCGAGTGGCCCTTGCTTCCACCCATTTTGATACATAATCAACGGATGTAAAGATTACCATAAGATGAAAGGAAAGGTCCCATGAAATCAATGCCCCAAACATCAAAAATTTCAACAAAAAGTATAGGTGTTTGTGGCATTTGATTTCGGGCTCCCAATGTACCAACTCTTTGACATCTATCACAAGATTTGCAAAAGAGGAATGCATCTTTGAATAGGGTGGGCCAATAGAATCCACTCTCAAGCACCTTGAGAGCCGTCCTCTTTGCTCCAAAATGCCCACCACATGCATAGGAATGACAAAATGTTAGTATTGAATGAAATTCATTTTCAGGCACGCACCTTCTTATCAATTGATCAGGACAATGTTTCCACAAGTACGGCTCATCCCACATAAAATACTTCACCATTGCCTTGAGTTTTTGCCTTTGAGCAGTTGTCAAGCCACTTGGAATTTTCTTAGTGACTAAATAATTCACTATATCCGCAAACCAAGGAGATATATCCATGACATGAAGCAATTGTTCATCGGGGAAGCTCTCTTGCAATGGAAGAGTTTCTCTCTCGTGGATAAGACGGCTGAGGTGGTCGGCCACAGAATTTTCACTACCCTTTTTGTCTTTAATCTCAAGGTCAAACTCTTGTAAGAGGAGTATCCATCTGATGAGTCTTGGTTTTGCCTCTTTCTTGGCAAGCAAGTGCTTTAGAGCTGCATGATCAGAAAAGACAGTTACTTTAGTGCTAATAAGATATGAACGAAATTTCTCTAAAGCAAAAATAACTGCTAAAAGCTCTTTCTCAGTAATAGAATAATTAAGTTGGGCATCATTCAAAGTTCTTGATGCACAATATAAAAACATGAGGTGTTTTTCCAACTCGTTGCCCTAAAACTGCTCATAATGCAAAGTCACTTGCATCGCACATTAACTCGAATGGCCTATTCCAATCTGGTGGTTCAATGATGGGTGCCGATGTCAAGAGTTCCTTTAAACTTTCAAATGCCTTTCTACAATCTTCATCAAAATGGAATGGCACCTCCTTTTGCAACAGCCTGCATAATAGTCTTGCATTCTTTGAAAAATCCTTGATATATCTTTGATAGAATCATGCATGTCCAAGAAAAGAATGAATCTCCCTCACACTTGTTGGAGGGAGTAAAGAGCGAATTAAATCAATTTTAGATTTATCAACCTTTATTCCCTTAGATGAAATGACATGACCTAACACTATGCCTTGATCAACCATAAAATAACATTTTTCCCAATTAAGTACTAGGTTAACATCCATACATCTCTTAAGCACAAGTGTGAGATTTTTCAAGCAACTATCAAAAGTATTACCATAAACACTAAAATCATCCATGAATACCTCTATGATGCTTTCAATATAATCAGAGAATATACTTATCATGCATCTTTGAAAGGTTGCGGGAGCATTGCAAAGACCGAATGGCATGCGACGGTAAGCAAATATGCCAAATGGGCAAGTGAATGTTGTCTTTTCTTGGTCCTCCGGAGCAATCACAATTTGGTTATAACCTGAATAACCATCAAGAAAACAATAGTGAGAATGACCCGCCAATCTTTCTAACATTTGATCAATGAAAGGTAAAGGAAAGTGATCTTTTCGAGCTGCACAATTAAGTTTTCTATAATCAATACAAATCCTCCAACCCGTTTGGACCCGAGTTGGTACAAGCAAATTCTCTTCATTTGTCACCACTGTAACTCCGGACTTTCTTGGAACAACTTGGACCGGGCTTACCCACTTGCTATCTGAGATGGGAAAGATGACACCAACGTCTAGCAATTTCAAAATTTCTTTCTTCACAACCTCCATCATTGGAGGATTCAAGCGACGTTGTGGTTCTCTTGATGTCTTTGCTCCATCTTCGAGCAATATCCTATGCATGCACATGGAAGGGCTTATCCCCTTGATATCGGCTATGGTCCAACCAATAGCTATTTTGTGTTCCTTGAGCACACGGATAAGCCTATCTTCTTGAAGTGTTGTGAGATTATTTGCAATGATCACCGGTAGTATTTCGCCCTCTCCCAAATATACATACTTCAAATGCTCGGGAAGAGGTTTAAGTTCTAAAGTGGGGGCCTGCATCACCGAAGGTAAAAGTTTCTCTTTAGATATTGGAAGAGTAATATAAGAGAGATTATACCTTGGTGGAATACTCGGTACTGACTCGAGTGATGCCACAGTTTCTACAATATTCTCACACAATTGTAAATTCTTGTTCAACCCGGTGAGATTGTTAACATCAATGCTTCTAATCAAAGTAGTATCCAATGCATCTTCATTTGATAATTCAAAAATATTTTGTACTAATGAGTCTATTATATCAATTGAAAAACAAGAGTGCACATCACTGGGATACCTCATTACTTCAAAGATATTGAAGCGAATAATCTCACCATCAAACTCCATTGTCAAAGTATCATCATATACACCTATCTTTGTACGCGCAGTCCTCATAAATGGTCTTCCCAAGAGCAATGGTGGCGACAAAGATGTTGAATCATCTTGCATGTCAAGAACATAGAAATCTGCTGGAAAAATCAATTGATTTACCTGCACCAAAACATCCTCCAACACACCCTTTGGAAATGCATTAGATCTATCAGCAAGTTGAATAATAACACCAGTTTCTTTAAGTGATCCTAAATTTAAGGAAGCATAAATAGAATATGGCATGACATTAATAGATGCTCCTAAATCTAGCATTGCTCTTTCAAACCTAGTGTTACCAATAATACAAGGAATAGTAAAACTTCCTGGATCCTTACATTTTGGTGGAAGTTTCCTTTGCAAAACCGCAGAGACATTTTCTCCTACGCTTACCACTTCATTACCTTTTAATTTATGCTTGTTAGTGCACAATTCCTTGAGAAACTTTACATAACGGGGCACTTGATAAATGGCATCCACAAGTGGTATGTTCACTTGAACTTTGCGAAAGGTCTCCAATATTTCTTTCTCATGTTCATCCCTTTTTGACTTTGCAAACCTGCTAGGAAATGGAGGAGAGGGAACATTAGTAGGAATAGAACTTTTAGAATTTACCTTGGATCCCGAGGTTGGAGTCGCAGTTTCATCTTTCTCAGTTGCTAAGTTCTTCTCTTGCGTTGACTCCTCAACGCGATCTTTCATCTTCCTTGGTACCTCTTCTAAAATCTTCCCACTTCTCAATGTCACGGCACTAGCATTTTCTCTCGGGTTAATTGTTTGAGAAGGGAGTTTTCCCGATCCTTAAGCCTCCATTTTACCCACCGTGTTGGCCAATTGACTCATTTGTGTTTCCAAATTCTTGATTGAGGTCTTTGTCTCTTGTTGAAATTGTATTGTGCTAGAAGCTAAGGATTTAACCATATTTTCAAAAGACATATTTGAACTTGGAGGCGGAGTTTGTTGACGAGGTTGAGAGTACTATGGTTGCCTTTGTTGATTAAAATCCGGTGGATGATTAAACTGTTGTTGTGGGGCTATGAAATGATTTCCTCCATAACTGAGATTAGGATGATCTCTTAATCCGGGATTATATGTGTTAGAATATGGATCATAGCTATTTCTCTGTTGCATTGGAAATCCCCCAATGGCATTTGCTTACTCTGAGGCTCCTTCTTATAGTGTCGGGCATGCATCAGTAGGATGTCCCACAATAGAACAAAACCCGCACACTTTTGCTTGTTGGATTGTCCCAAGTGCCATTTGCTGTACAAGAGAAGTGAGACCGGCCAATTGTCTTTCAATTTGAGAGGTTGCTCCTATCTCACTTACTTGTTTAACTGGTGCATCTTCCCTACTACCAAATTGTTGTGAGTTGGCGGCCATGTTGGCTATCAAGTCTCTAGCAACTACTGGTGTTTTATCCATTAAAACTCCTCCACTAGCTGCATCAATCATACTTCTCTCCATTGGGAGTAATCCTTCGTAGAAGTATTGTAGAAGTAATTGCTCACCGATTTGGTGATTTGGGCAACTAGCACAGAGTCTTTTGAATCTCTCCCAAAATTCATAGAGATTTTCCCCTTGAAATTGTCGAATACTACATATCTCTTTCCTGATGTTTGTAGCCTTTAAAGCTGGAAAATATTGATAAGTGCGGGTTTTTGCACTTATTCGGACCGTTAAATTTAGATATTTGTGAGTTTTTATTATCAATTTATTACTTAATTTAGTTATTTTTATTTTATAGGTGAAAACCCGAGTTTGAATGATGATTGAAGGAATTTATGCGAAAAATGAGCAAAAAGAACCAAAGAGGCAAGAATTCCAAAGTTTGGGGACCAAAATTCACATTTTGATAGTTGGAGGACCAACGTGCAATTTCTGGAATTCTTGGCTGCCAAAATCTGTTTGGCATAAAGGGTTACGTCTCGCTACACGCCACTGTAGCTGCCTTGGGACCAAGTTATTTTCTTTTTCAATTGTTGAGGGCTTGAGTTGCAATTAATGATTAGGTTAATTTAAAACAAAAGCCATCCCCTATTTTACACGAGGCAGGGAGACGTGAAGGCAGCCGGCTTTTCTTCTTGATTTTCTTTGCTTTTCTTTTGGAATTTCCCTTCTTCCTTTTTCTTTTTTTTATTTTCTTTCTTCCTCCTTTAATTTCTTTTGGGCATTTTGGAGAAATCTTGGAGCTTGGCAATGGTGGATAGCTTGGAGAAGAAGATCAATTGATATTCTATTTATCAATAAGTTTTTCTATTCCCTAATTTATTTCCATTAATGAGTTGTAAGGATTTAATTGTTATTTTTGAGTATTTAATGGGTAACTAAACATATTTGTGATTGGGGGTAATTTCAAACCCGAGTTATGATTTTTAATTAATTTGTGCTTTATAGTTTTCTTAGTTAATGTGTTTAATCCATTGATTTATATGTTTATTTTGTTATTCTTGATTTTTTAAGTGTACAACTAAATGATTAAGTTGTTGCAATGAATGCTATTTTGGGATTTATAGTACGTAATCGCTATTTATTCTAAAACCTAATGGCAATTACATTTCAATGGATTATGAGGAATTTTCAATTGATTGTATGTGGATTAACACTTAAGTAAGTAAACCGAGCTTGTGAGTTTGCCCTTAATTCAATTCATCTCTTTTGTCGTAATGCTTTTGTTAAATTAAATTTAGAGAGCTTACTCTAGGTTGTTTAATGAATAGGGTTGAGTAAAGAGCTTGTTTTATTCAACTAACATGTAAGAAGAGATTGAGATAATTGAGCTTGTAATTATTCTCGAATTGTTGTTAATCTAGAGAACGAAAATCTATTGTGTAATTGATATGAAAATCATTCTCGTGGTAACGAAATATCCCCCAATCACATCTTCACATCTTTGATTAAAAAAAAACTACTTTGTTTATTTCCAAATTCAAGTATTTTCTATTTTGAATTTATTGCTTTCCTTAGTTCAACAAACCAAACCCCCCCATTTAATCACTTTAGTATATAATTGTTAAATTTAATTTCTAGTTTGCAATTGATTAAATTGAAACAATCTTCTGCGGGAAATGACCCTTACTTGCCATATTACTATTTAAGACGACACATTTAAGCTAAGTAAGGAAATTAGTTGGTACCTCATTTTGAGCGTATCAAATATCTCTCCAAAAAGTGTTTTTACATGTCATTCCATGTGGTAATAAGACCGGAAGGCAAATAGTAAAGCCACTCCTTAGCAGAATCTGCAAGAGAGAAAGGAAATGCCCGCAATTTCACTTGCTCTTCCGATATACCAGTTGGTTTTATGCTTGAGCAAACCACATGGAATTCCTTCAAATGTTTGTTGGGGTCCTCTCTGGCAAATCCATGAAATGTGGGGAGTAGATGAATCATTTCGGACTTTAGTTCAAATCCCACCTCTAGTTGAGGGTATTGAATGCATAAAGGCTGTTGAACAAAAGTTGGAGCGGCAAGTTCCTTTAACGTTCGATTTGCATCCGCCATTTCGGATTCTATGTGCTCAGACTCACTTGATGATTCAATGCTCAATTGCCTTAGAAGTTCAGTTGGAGAAATGTCTTCTCCACTTTCCGATGTGTCAATCTCTTTTCTTGACCTTAGGTTGTAATGTGTAGTAGGCTTTTTGCTCATTCACAACCTAAATAACAAGAAAATGACACAAATAAGGAAAATAGTAATAAAGAGAAAATATTGCAATTAACAAATTGATAGAACAATCCTCGGCGACACGGCGCCAAAATTAGTACGCTCGAAATGAGGTACCAACTAATTTCCTTACTTAACTTAAATGTGTCGTCTTAAATAGTAATATGGCAAGTAAGGGTCATTTCCCGCAGAGGATTGTTTCAATTTAATGAATTGCACACTAGAAAGTAAAATTAACAATTATATAATAAAGTGATTAAATGGGGGAGGGGGGGTTTGGTTCGTTGAACTAAGGAAATCAATATATTCAAAATGGAAAATACTTGAATTTGGAAATAAGTAAAGTAGATTTTAAATCAAAAATGTGAAGATGTGATTGGGGGATATTTCGTTACCACGAGAATGATTTTCATATCAATTACACAATAGATTTTCGTTCTCTAAATTAACAACAATTCGAGAATAATTACAAGTTCAATTATCTCAATCTCTTCTTACATGTTAATTGAATAAAATAAGCTCTTTACTCAACCCTATTCATTAAACAATCTAGAACAAGCTCTCTAGATTTAATTTAATAAAAGCATTACGACAAAAGAGATGAATTGAATTAAGGGCAAACTCACAAGCTCGGTTTACTAACTTAAGTGATAATCCACATACATCCAATCGAAAAGCGATTACGTACTAAAATCAATTGAAATACATTTGCTACAAGATTTGGTAAAAATAGCGATTACGTACTAAAATTCCCAAAATAGCAAATATTGCATCAACTTAATTATCTAGTTGTACACCTAAATAATCAAGAATAACAACATCAACATTAAGCATAATGGATTAAACACATTAATCACAAGAACCATCAAGCACAAATCGATAGAAAATCATTACTCGGGCTTAAAATAATCCCCAATCACAAATATATTTAGTTACCCATCAAATAATCAAAAATAACTAACAAATTCTTAGAACTCATTAATGGAAAATAAATTAGGGAAAAGAAAAGCTTATTGATAAATAGAATATCAATGGATCTTCTTCTCCAAACTATCCACCATTCCCAAGCTCCAAGTTTGTCCAAAATACCAAAGGAAATCAAAGGAAAAAAGAAGGAGAAGGAGAAAGAAAAAGAGAGGAAGAAAAACAAAGAAATAAAATAAAAAAATGGCAGAAAAATGGACTGCCAGCAAGCCAAAGAACAGCCAGAAACGTCTCTGCTGATGGTTTTAAAATTAAAACCTAGCGAAATTGCACCCTTGGTCCCCGATGTTTCAAAACAATGACAAAAAGGTCCCCGAAGTTCCAAAAAGTATTAAAAATCTGCATCATCCAGTTTCTGTACACCAAGCACGCCCAGAATGAACCCAGCTGCTGGTTTTAAAATCAAAACCTAGAAATTGCAGTCAAGGTCCCTAAGTTTTGGAAAGTGACAAAATGGTCCCCGAACTTTGGAATTTTTGCATCTTTGGTTCTTTTTTTGTTCATTTCTCGCATAAATTCCATCAATCATCATTCAAACTCGAGTTTTCACCTACAAAATAAAATGAACTAAATTAAGTAATGAATTGATAATAAAAACTCACAAATATCTAAATTAATGGTCCGAATAAATGCAAAAACTCGTACTTATCAACCACCACCTTGCACCACAACACAGCCCACACCACCATCAACGCAACCCGCTCTCAATGCACACCACCACCTCGCAACAGATCCAACCACAACCACACACATCACCAAAACCGCCGCTGCTAGAACAACCACCACAACCACACATCATCAAGACCTCTCCCGATCTAATCAACGGAGAGCACTGCGGCACTATCAACAAACCATTAATAAAAAAAAATTGATGTCTGTTTGGGATCACCGCCATGGTCAGCCGATGTTACAAAATCTGATATCCATTAACATGAACAAGACCTCCAACACCATCAGCACCGATTTCATCCAACTCAGCGGTGGCTTCGTGATAAAGAGATGGTAAGAGGAGAGGTTTCGCGACGAAGAGAGGGTGAGATGTGATAATAGATAGAGGCGGTGGTGGTACTAGCGCGGTGGTGCCAGTGGTGGTGCCATCGAGGTGGTAGCGACGAGGATAGAATGAGAGGGGAGAGAAAATAAAATAATTAGGGTTTGAAATTGTGTAAGATTGATTTAAATAAAAATTAATTTAAAAATCATTAATTAAAACCTGATTTATGTATTCTTAAAGTTGATTATGGATTTATGAAAATTGTATCTTAAAAACCTGTGAGGCTGTAATTTCCTCGCGAGACAAGTCATGTCATTTGGTCTATTGCTAATAAGATAGACATTCGAGAAGGAGTTAACCTACTTGTACAAAATTGGGTTATAAAAATGGTTCACAAATTATGTGATGGCAAGATCTCGACCAATGATTTCAAAAACTGTTTTTTAAATCATTGGCCCAGATCTTGCCAACACATATTTTGTTATCAATTTTGTAATCCAATTTTGTATCTTCGAGAACAGTAGCTTGAATACCATATTCCCAATTGGGTTTCTAGTTTAATCATAGTACTTAACTTTCTTAATGAAGAAAATGAATTTCCAAGAAAAAAAGGTGAAATATCCCAAAAATAGTTTATGCAGTGAAAAATACATCTCAAACTCGAGTCAAACAAAAGAAAATCAAAAATGATAAGAGCACCTAAGAAATTAAAATTACAAATATATTGATATTTGATGTACATAGGTGGTTAACTGCAAAATAACCTCATGATTGGGACTAATTCAGAGTCTGTTTTATCGAAAAGAAAGAAATATAGAGGTTGGACATTCATCTCTGTCGTGATAGACACGGTTGCGCCCTAGATCCTTTAACAATGTTCTTGAAAAGCAAATGGTATATGTGGTTCATCTCCTTGTTGCCATTGACTCTGTCTTTACCGATCTAACATCTTCATTATGGAGACATTGAATAGAGCTCAAAGCTAAAACTCGTCTACAAAGAAAGATTGTCCAACGTGCTTATAATCTTACAAGATACGCCCTTCAAGAACGGGAAGAGAGATCATTGATTTCTTCCAATCAAACAATGACATCATATCTGTTTATCAAAAGATATGAACCCAAAGAAATGAAGACAGGAAGAAGAAAATTAAACACCCTCTTGTTGACAAAATTCGTCTTTTGATCAGATCCTTCTTCTGCAATAGTTTCGAGTTTTGGCGCATTGGAAGGCCTATGAGGAAATATGAGAGGGGAAGGAGCAACCTCCTCAATCCAATAGTGCATGTAACCCATTTGCTTTCCCATGACTTGGAATCAATAAAATTCTTTGAGGGGAAAAACAGCAGTATTGTGTTGTGCAGATGCAAGAGGAAGAAGATGAGAATGGAATTAATGGGAATGATTACTTTAAACAGCAGTTTATATAATAAATTGGAAACGTAAAAGAATAGGAAAAATCTTTGGACGAGATTGATTTTGAAGAAATTAAGAAAATGATTTAAGATTGTTTCTAGAGGAAGTTTAGTCAAATCCGACAGAAGCGGGATTCTTGGAAGGCTCTTCCGTAGACTTGATGAACAAGTTTCGGGAGAGATTTAATCCATGGTTCTAGAAGAGATTTGACCACATAAATTTTATTTGTTTTTAAGTTAAACTTTGGAAAAATACTATTCATCCCCAGGGATACATCCCCAGTCTATGTGGATGTAAATGATTGATTAAATGATAGGTGAAATGACATTAATATGTCATTAAATGATAGGTGAAATTAAATAAATCATTTAATTTCACCTATCATTTAATCAATCATTTACATCCACATAGACTGGGGATGAATAGCATTTCTCTAAACTTTGGCATGCTTGAATCCCTTTTTTTGTGTAGAATGTATTTTAAAATAGTAGATTGAAGAAGAATGTATTGTTAAAAAATATGAAAAAAAATTGAGTTTGTGTGTAATATTATTTTATTGAAGAATTTGTTGTTAAAAAAAATGAGAAAATGTATTTTGAAAAAAATGAGGATAAACAAGGGCTTACTTTTTTTATATAGAAAATAAAAGATAACTTTACTTAAAAAAAAAAAGGTAAATTCTAAACCTAATCAAAACTTGCTTTTCAAGGGATTGATCCAATTATTTTTATATCCTTAGTTTTAAGGACCTCAATCGTAATCAAAACTTGCTTTGTTAAAATGTTTTGATCTAATTGGAGCCAGGGTGGCTTGGATAATTAAATTAAACTCATCAATTCATGTGAAGTGCGAAAGACTTCAGCCGAATTTATTTATAATATCCTCTCGCTCGGCAGACGGCCTATTAAATTAAATATTTGTAGTTACTCGATCTTTGAATCTTGTGAAGATTAGATGGTAAATATAAGGCTTAAATTCCGAAATAATTAAGGGATGTTCTCTTCGTATTTCACTTTTTAGTTTTGAATTCATCTTGAGTTTTGTATTTTGAGATTGTGGAAAATGCGTTCTTTTTGTTATTTTGAATAGCCCACTCATGCACAGCGTGGACCATATCAAATAACTGTGAACAAATCGATATTGGGTGGCACCCAACATTACATAATTGGGCCTAACTCTGATACCAGGTTATGAATATTGGACCTAACTCCACCTAATAAAATCGGCTTATTAGGGGATGATTGTCCTCACCTTATTAAGTGGATTATTTATATTTTCCCAAGAAATGTGGGATTCTAATATTAAAACATTCGCTTCCATTTCTCTGTCCACTGAAAATTACTGAAGAAAAAATGGTTGGTCAACCCGTGCACTTGTGCTTCATATTTATAGCAAATGAACTCGAGTCATATAATTAATTAAGCTTATAAATGAATAAACTTTAACAGTTGCCAAGTTAACTTCTATTAAAAATGACAAATTTTGGATAAAGAAACATTGAAAATGTTACATGCATAAATCTCACGTTTGGAATTATTGGATGCGTCTCTTTCCATTAGGTGATACTAAATCCATCCAGAATCGAGACAGCATTTTCTTGCGGACCACTGACAGATGAACCCAGAATTTCACTTTTTCAGTTCAATCCATTCATCAGCTTTTTGGTTTAATCAGTTAACCCAGTTGAAGCGGCACTCCTGATACCTAAACGTGACACTTCGATCAATACCTCACATCCCAGTGAATTGATTCCAAGGTGAGAATTAAGCATGTTTGTTGAGCTTATAAGTAGCCGATTCTTACCTTTTTTAATTCTTGTTTCCACAGTAACCATTCCCTTACTGGCAAAATAAGCTTGGCCACATATCCTAATAGCCAGACATGTCTTCCCCTGAAGTGCCACTGTTCATGCCATAAAGAAAAGGCTACTAGAGAGAGGCTCATTTCAAGAAAAAGAGGTTACAATATTTTGCATATAACCATCATTGCGCAAACAAGAAGTTCCACATTGGTTGGGAGAAAAAAAGAAATTTACTATACAACCCAAGTTGGCTACTCCACCTATTGCCAATTGATTTTGGGTTGGAACCTTACTTGGACCGGCGGTGTGGGCTTGGGCCCGATCAATTTGCTCAATATTTTCCCTACAACCGGTATCATAGCTCAGGGTCGAAGGAACGCAGTAAAAATCGTTGTGGCGATCGGACTAAAAATCATTCGCGTTTGAGGTGCCTTATGTCGAAAGTCTTCCTGACATTAGTGGTCCAGCGGCAGGTCCCGTTTGGTCGAGAGCGACGGTAATAACGACGGTACAAGATGATTGGCGAACGGATTTTCGTTTGAGGGAAGACCACAATGATGTGATCCTTCGTTTAATGGGAGGATTGTTGGGAGCAAACAAAAAGTCCCACATCAGTTGTGAAAAGAAAAGAAATTCACTATATAACTCAAGTGAACTACTCCACCTAGGGGTGGGCATGGGTTGGGTTGGGTCAGTTTTTGCCTCAATCCAAACCCAACTCAATATGATCGATTTGATCAAAATTTAACCCAACTCAACCCGTGTAAATGTTGAAATCCAACCCAACCCAATCGAGTATCGGTCAGGTTAGGTTGGATTGGTTGGTTTGAGACGACTTGTTAACAAAAATTAAAGTCATCCATTTTTCTATTATACTAAATTCGAATAAACAAGATTAAATAGTAAGTAAATAAATAAAATTATCTATTATCTTATTTGATCCTCATTAATCGAGTCTACAAAGAACAAAATACATTTAACATAGTATGAAAAACTTATACTACATTTTTTATGGGAAGAACAGTAAGCCCTTCATCTAAAATACACTAAGGTAATTACAGTTACACTATCTACTTATACTTTTTAGGTTTCTTTTACTTTTCTAGGCATTTTATTTCTTTTATTTATTATTATTTTTTTTTTAAAGTGGTGGATTGGGTTTGACGGGTTTATTCGATTTTCTTGAGTTAACCTATAACCAAACCTAACCCGACCCGGCCCGACCCGAACCGCATACACAGCCAACCCACCCAACTCATATAAAAACAACAAAAAAAACCGACCCAAAAAAAACTTACCCAACAAGGTCGGGTTGGTTCTATTTGGACGGTTTGGGCAGGTTCGGTCGGGTTTTGCCCACCCCTAACTCCACCCATTACCAATTGGCTTTGGGTTGGAACCTCACTTGGACTTGGTGGTGTAGGCTTGGGCTCGGTCAATTTGCTCATTATTTTCCCTACACGGCTACACTACTCTTTTCACATCAAACATTTTCTGGTGCATGTGATTTGTGGGGTCGGATACACGATATGGAAAAGTAATCTGCTTTCCCGACCAATTTGAATCGGATATGCTTCTTACAGGTATTGGTGTTGGGAGCGAGAGAACTCCTGCATCAATCAAAAACAATTTTAGTCTACACTTCCGGAAATGTGTTTAATGTCTTGAGTCGAAAAAGTCTCGGCAAGCACTCAAATCAGAAGTAAATACTGATGCAACGAATTAGGGGAGATGACACATTTCCACACCACAAATATGCAAGTTGCACCTATAAGAGTCCCGACCATAAAATTAAAAGAAGCCCGAAAATGATAAACAGGGGACAATGAAATACGAATATTAATCACATCAAATTCATTGTTCTTCTTGAAGAATACCAAGCTTTTCTATTCAGATGTTCAAGGGTCACTCTTGCCCTTTCAATTCATTCATCCAATAGATATCAGAGGCAAATGAACCAAACAAAATATTATTGAATGTAGATTGCATAAAGCTGAGTGTGGAAGTTTTACAGAGAATAAAAACTGTTCAATTATTTAGGAGTTTAAAGGCGCTCTTCCATATTGAGAGCCGTGTTGTGGCCAGTAATCTTACTGTGCCCAGACCTTTGCACTTTTCTGCATGTGTCAGACTGACTGAAGCCTATAGAAAAAAGGGGGACTGTAACTCACCATGGACCACCCCAATAGAGTCCAGGTTTGCACATTCTCAATTTTCAATTGAAATTTAAAGGCAATTTCTAGTTTTATCCAAAAAGTGCAAATTCAAAGCTTTCAATGCCAACAAAAGCAAATTATCATCTACCCAAACACAGACACGCAGCATTATATGGCACCAATAACACAGTTTTCTCATTTTAGTCTTCTCTACAGTCCTACTGATAAGGCTATCTCATTTGTGTAACTAGCAAACATTGTTATCTGCATATAAATACCAAAGGTAGGAAACAACACAAATGGCTTAAAATGATAAAAAAAAAGAAAAACTTTTGATTAGGACTACAAAACCAATTAAGCCGGAGGCATTCATTCATAATTTCATTCAATGGCTCGAATTTAAGTCAATCTTATCCCTGTAAATTTTAAAGAGTCTATATGCCTCATCTTCTCCTTCACACACACCCCAATGTCTTGTCCAGCATATATTAATCTCACAAAAGTGGAAGAAAATATGCCATATGCTTGCATTACTAGATATATTACCAAAGAAGCACCATCACAATTTGTGACTTTCGATGCACCGAGCATCAAGGATGTTAGAAACAATTCACGAAGAGGAAGCTAGTACATATGATTTTCTTTCTGCGTCTTGTAAGAATTTACTTCAATCATCATCTTGCACTGCCGCTTCATCATTGAACACAACCAACTCTAAGCATGTTTTGAAGAAAGTTGAGAAGCATTTGTTTGTGTCTGGCGAATAAAGGCCAACTTTTGGGCTTATCCTCAAGATTCAGACACCTCACAAGTCCAGTGATTATCTATTTTTGGTTCAGCTGGTCTAAAATTTTTGCTCTTCTGATTTGTGGGTGTCAAAGAAGTTGGGTAAAGAGCCAAGACTTGTAAAGACCACATAAATATCGATAGCAATGAAATATTTCCCCATTGCATATATGTAAACTCGATGATCATGTCGTTATGGATTATGCCTTAATCCCTACTTATGAGATCAATAATAAAGAACAAAAATATGCAACTCGTGTGCACGAGGCTCTAATGATTTTTTAGTTTATCCGTTGCCCATTCCTCTATAAGTATTACCCAGTGTCATGTATTATTAATAACGATAATATCACTTAATTTCCTGGAAGTGTTTTTTCACTGATAAGTGTGTGAACATCCTAAGCTAACACTCACATTATGGAAATGATACAAATTAAATTAACTGAGCATCTATAAACAAGGGTGCGGGTGCTTGATATGAGCATAGCTCATAGTCTGTATTCATGCTTGTTAAGTTCTTATTCCACTGGAACTAATCCCAATCTATTCATAGCCAGTTTCATACTCCCAATTACCAAAACTCCATATCTGGCATATTACCTTAGTCTAAAGGATGACCGGAGAATCACCATTAAGGTCTTTAGCCCTACTCTATTGAAGGTTTGTGGGAAACGGACATAGGATTAACCCAAAAAGAAGAGATGAAGGGAAGGATTATATGTTTCTATATGCAATTATGCTACATGTACGTTTTTTTTACATCGCGCCACGTGACGACGCATAATTGGACAATTTTGAAAAAAACACACTTTTCTGTTCATCACTTTTTGAATTTCAATGGAGCATACATAAAGAAGTAAACAAAATGATGTAGACTTAAATTTATTCTTATGTACCCATGTATATTGGAGGGTGAGGAAAAGGTAGACATAGAGCATCTTGAAAAACCTTTCGAGGCTTACGCCTTGAGTACCATCTCATATGACCCTTTCATAGAAGGTCTCAAAACTTATGTCTTAAACGTCATTTGTGAGACTTTGCCTCAAGGCTATGTCATATAAAGCGACTAAAGTGTTCGCCCAGGAAATATTTTATCCATTCTCAACGCAACCTGATAATTTACCTCGTTAGATTTTATTTTTATTTTTTTAAAAGAGAATCAAAGAATTTTATCTCTCTATTACATCATTGAATTTGGACTTTAATTTATATTTTAAGTTGATAATTGTGTTAAGTCAATATTAACGGCATTACGTGTGCTTTGGGGATTTTTTTTTTTTTTTCGGTGTCAAGTATTGTTAGTCAAGTATACGGTGCCTTGTTTGAATTCCATTGTTTGAAAAAAAAAATAGATTTTGAAATAGTCGTTTTTTTGGAGAAATATGTGGTTGAAAAGTAGGAAATAGTGATTTTTGGAGGAATGTGTGATTGAAAATGAGATTCGAAAAAAATGTATTACCGAATAATGGGTTTCAAACAAGTGCTATATATATTAAAATAGAATTTCCAATTAATAAAAACTTAATAAATAAGATATTTTGTTAGAGAGTAACGTGGCCACTAATATATTCACTTATATTAAGCTCTAAATGAATCAATTCTCGTTCGACTCTAAAAATGTTAATTACATTTTCATAATTGACCTGAATTTATCATTTAATTATTATTATATTTGGTATTTTGATAAAGTTTTTATTGAAACTCAATTTTAATTTTAATGCATTTTCTTTTATCTTCTTTTCAACCATACATTCTTAATAAAATAATATTACACATAAATTCAAAATATTTTCCTTATTTTTTAACTACACGTTTTTCAAAAGATGACTATTTTAAAATACCTTTTTTTTTAAAAAAAAAAATTCACTAAAATGGAGTTCAAACAAGAGCTAGATTATATTTTAAACTGATTAAACACACTTTTTGTCCACTCATTCTATGAACGCACGACATATTATAGGACTTGGTACTTAGTCCTTGTTTGATCTCAATTATTTTTCAAATACATTTTCCTTATTTTTTAACCATACATTTTTCATTAATATACTATTTCAAATGTATTTTTAACAAAAAAATCAGCTCAAACAGGCACTTAATTTATAATTTTAGCAGTAACAAGCAAATTATACTAAAAACAAAATGATGTAAAATGATTCAGAATTATGTCACGTGATATTAATTTCAAACTACACTTCTTTCTTCTATCTTGTTATTCAGACCGTTTGGCCTCCCCTTGAAATTAATACATTTTTTTCTCTCTTTTTTCCGATCACATATTCTTTAAAAAAAAAAAATACTATTTCAAAAATTATAATACCAAATAATGAATGCCAAACGGATCATTAATGTCATGCACAAAATTATTGTTATCCAAAACGTTCTACAAGTTCATGGCCCTTTTCCATTTATTTTAGGTAGAATTGCAGCCGAGCTCTCAAACCTTTCAAATTATTGTATAATATACCTAATTTTTTCATTTTTGTAGCTAAGGTCTCAAACCTTTAATAACGATGGCAGTTGGAGGACATGAAGACGGAATCCCTTCATTCCTCCCTCAATTAACTAAAAAAATTAAAATTTGAACTTATTTTGACCAATTAAATGAAGAGTAAAATAGTTGAGGGAATAATAATCCGGCCATTTTAATCTTCACTTGATTGATCAGAATAAGTCAAAATTTTAATTTTTGGTCAATTGACGAAAGAATGGACGAATTCCGTCATCATGTTCCTCTAACTGCCATCGTCACTAAAGGTTTGGAACCCTAACTGCAAAAAATGAAAGATTTTGACATAATTTGCAATAATTTGACAGGTTTGGAACTCTAGCTGCAATTCTTCCTTCATTTCATTAAACAAAACGGGAAAAAATAAATAATTAAAAGTTTAATGATTAAAATAAAAGATAAAATTGAAAACTTGATTGAGAGGTAGTCGTAGGGCTGCAACTTGGATCATCGAAAATGGAGGGTTATGGGTTTGTGGTCAAAGCCTAGCCCCGCAGAATTGAGAGAAAACAGGATTGCGAGCTATTGATGACTGCAATAAATAACATCCAAAAGGAATAAAATAAATTGTCTAGGCCTGCTTTACACTATGTTTGAGCCCCATCCTAATTTTTAGAGAACGTACAATTAAAAATAAAAATAAAATAATTCACGTATTAAATTAGTTTATTAAAAAAATTAAAAATAGATTTTAAAAAATAGGTTCTAAATAAGAACTTACGTAATATAATCTACTGCGATATCTACTACAATTATTAATTATAGTTGTTGACCTACTGCCCATGGGATGGGCGAATACCTTTTTGTTAGCATGCGGCGATAAAATTACAATCATGTTATATGTGCATTATTTTTTTCAATTTTTTACATTTTGTTGTGTGTCAATACATTATCAAAAAATTTAAATATTATACAGTTTTTTCATCTAATCAACACTTGTCAACACCGACAATATCAACAATCATGTCAATGAAAGAGTATCCAAGTGGTATTTTCCAATAAATAAATGGTGCATGGATAGAAAGTAATTTGCCTTTTAATAAATATTTATGGATATTTGTTAAATATATTCAAATCGTGGGATGATCGTCCTACCGATAATGTTGCAAGATTTCACTTTGAATAAGTATCGAGGCATGCTTGTTTTGAAGGAATTAGGTAAGTATGTTGGCTTCAAAAATTCAAAGATCTTGCTATTAACAGATCTCGCATCCTTGTCTACATATTATTATGTGGACGCTCAAGCATAACCTTATGCACCAAAATGACCAAGGAAGGAGTCGTCGATTATTACTCAAACGATCAAATCAACTATCGATACAAGATATATCGAGGAATTTGGCATGGAAGACATTGTGGTGGGCGGGGTAGGCTTTGAAGCTCCAAGTTTTTGCTTATAGATATATTTAAATCGTCGATCAACTTTGCACAATATTTTTTTATCGGTCATCAAACTTTAAAAGTCTTTTAGATGATCATGAGACTTATCAATTGCTATCTCATGGCCATTAAACTTTAAAAGTTTTTCGGATGGTCATTAAACTTATCAAATTATTATGGCATGGGGTATTGAACTTTAATTTTTTTCAGATAGTCACCAAACATGTCTATTTGTTATTTTATCCACTATACAATAACTCACCTTTAGAAAATTCGACAAACTAACAAGCGAAAATGTTGACAGCACATTATTATCGCTTGTCGATGAAATTCAGCAAAAACACGCTAAATCTATTAAAGTGCTTATAAAAAAATATATTAAATTTTAACCTTTGCAAGTTTCCCTTTATTTATCTATATTTTCATTTAGCATTTTTTTTCTAGTTAACTGCACTTTTAAGTGCATTTTTGACTAATTTTATTGTCAATTAATGACACTAATGTGTCATATTAGTGTTTCTGTTTGTCACGTCAGTAATTCCATCAAATTTTATAGCTGTGAGTAATTTTGTGTGGATGAGATAACGATTTGATAAATTTGATCACCATCTGAAAAACTTTTAAAGTTTAATGGTCAATGTGATAATGATTTGATTAGTTTGGTGATCATTCGAAAAACTTTTAAAATTTAACGGCCAAATGGATAATTATTCGATAAGTTCGATGACCATCCGAAAGTTAATGATCAATAGAATACAATGTGCAAAATTCAACGATCGTTTGAATTTTTAACCCTTAAGTTATGTCGCTGACTTGCTGCAATGGACTGGTTTGTAAAGCGCTTACCTAACTTGTGTTTGATACAACTTAAAATTTAGATTTTTATTAAAATCAATGTCAATAATTAATTTTGATAACATATTTTATGGATTCATATTTTTTAAATATATATTTTATCAATTTTTTATTAAAATGTATTAAAATCTGATATGATGACGTAGCCATGTGCCACCCGCTGACAAAATCCGTATTCAAACATTAGTAATTTTTTGGTTTCAACTGTAAGATCCAAAAAGGCCCTCATCAGAGATATATTTATACCTTACCTCACTGAAACCCCACCCACTTGGTCATCTCCATCAGTTGGACACTATTTCGGATTATCGAAACCTTAATCGTCATAGCATATTTTTATAAGCTTTATTCCTTCTTTGATTATTATTAAACAATCATATAAAATTGCAAGTCTTCAACCCATAAACATTACCAATCCCATTCATCTCGCCGATCTTCAAGTTTCTCTTTTTCATAAATCTTGAATCCAATCTCATTAACCTTGATAATCCGACACATCTCAACCCCACCCCACCAAAAGAGTATGTTAAATCATTAATTAAAATCCCATATTTAGACGGACCCCATAGGTTTTTTCGGTTTCTTAATCATATCAATGGCATCTCTGTTATTTTCTTCTGTTTCCAAAAGTTTTTGTGTTTTCTTCTGTGGTAGTAGGGTGGAACATCTTTAAAACTGCTTGATCTGAATTTTTTTCCTGCGTTTTTTTGTTCTGAGAAAAAAAAAAAAGAGGAAAGATGAATGTGGCGAAGTCTCAGGTGTGGCAGCCTTGCAAAAAGAAGAGGCTTTAGAATCTAGGAAACCAGAAAATATTGAAAAGAAGCCTTTTTTATCTAGAGAGAAAGAGGGAGGGAAAAGAAACAGGAAAATAATGGATGGGATTTGTATTGGAAAATCGGCGTAGTCCACGAGAATAACCAGTGCTGAACAATCGAGAGAGAGAGAGATACTGTGCTTGTGCATGGCGACGACATCGAGATCAGGTGGCGGTAGCAGTGGCGGAAGTGGGAGGACGCGCGTAGGGAGGTATGAACTGGGTAGGACGCTAGGCGAAGGGTCATTTGCGAAAGTGAAGTTTGCAAGGAATGTCGAGACAAGTGAGAATGTGGCCATCAAGATTCTTGATAAAGAAAAAGTTCTTAAGCACAAGATGATTGGCCAGGTACTGTTGGATTAATTATTTTCTTGTTTCTATATCACGTTCAGCATTTTTATTTCATGGGTTTTACTTATTTTGGTGTTGGGTTTTGCTTTATATTGTGTTTATGTACTGAAGAAGTTTCCGTTGACTTTTCAATTTTATGCACTGGTTTTTTCTTTCCATTTTATTGATCTGTAGTGTAGAATGATTATATTGAAATTTATTTTGATAGATTGAGCTATCATATATTGATGTACTCATGGATGATGCGGACAAGTGACTGTAAAATATCATACAGCTGCTACATAAAATCTCAATTATAAGCTGATCACGCTGGGATGAATTTTTCTTAAAAGTTCTGTTTCATAGTTCTTTTATTTTGGGCACTTTCCATAGTTGCCTGGGTGTATTTCTGTTCTTATGATTCCTTATTTCCACTTATGACATATTTAAAAACATTTATGATTGTATCTTAATGTTGTTATAGCAGATTAAGCGTGAAATCTCCACCATGAAATTAATCAGACACCCAAATGTCATCCGCATGTATGAGGTTGGAATTCAACTTGTTTAGCCAACTTCTCGAGGAACAATTAAGCATATACTGCCGGATGTTCCTGGAGATGTGGATTTTGTATGCGTTTCTTGTATATTAACTGGCAAGTTTGATAGTTTCATAACTGATGAATATGGTATAATCTAGGTTATGGCCAGCAAAACGAAGATATATATTGTTATGGAATTCGTTACTGGAGGTGAACTCTTTGACAAAATTGTAAGTTTATGATTGCTTCTGTCTTATGATTCCAGTATGATAATCTAATTAGATATATTTGAACAAAGTGCAAACTTGGTATCACTTTTTGAGGCCAGGCTACTAAAGGGAGGCTGAAAGAAGACGGAGCAAGAAAATATTTTCAGCAGCTCATCAACGCAGTAGATTACTGCCACAGCAGAGGCGTTTACCACAGAGACCTGAAGGTGAGGATGGAACTTTATTTTTAGTTGCTCTCTTAATTTTTTATTTTTATTTTTATTGAAACTTGGTATTGATGTATTTTTGGGGACAACAAAATACTGGTTTTAATTTCATTCCTTTTCATGGATTATAGCCAGAGAATTTATTGTTGGATGCCAATGAAGTTCTTAAAGTTTCAGACTTCGGATTGAGTGCTCTACCTCAGCAAGTTCGGGTTAGTAGACGGTTCGTTGTACCGCATGAAAAACATATCATTTGTTTGTACTCCACATTCTGTTTTTATTTCCTGTTTGGTGCATAAGGACATTTATACTTTTCTATAGAAGCATTACAAGTTATTTTGTAGGTTCTATCCACTACATCATAGAACAAAAAAGTAGGGAGAAAATCAGAGTAAATAAAAAAGGACGAACTTGCACCAGCTTATTTTCTTTCTTTTGAGAGAATTTATGCTATTCGATTAATGTCCCGGAAGGCATGTGGTTTTGATTATTGGTATGTGTCGAAAGCAATTTCGACAATGAATGCTCCTCAAAAGTAAGTATATAGATCCAAAAAACATGTAGAACATGGCTAATCTTAATTAATAAAGTTAGGGCACCTTTTTCTTGATCATAATCTTGTCGATATAGTAACATTAACATAATTAAAGATCCACGAGATTTTTCAAGCTCAATTTCTCAATTTGTTTGTGTAGGAAGATGGGTTACTTCACACAACATGTGGAACACCAAATTATGTTGCTCCTGAGGTATATAATTAGCTTTTGGTGCAAATCCTGTAATTTTTATTTTTTGAATAATTCTTTTCATGCTCTCTTTTTGGTTCGCTAATTATCCAGGTGATCAACAATAAAGGTTATGATGGAGCTAAGGCAGATCTCTGGTCATGTGGTGTTATCCTTTTCGTCCTTATGGCTGGCTATCTGCCTTTTGAAGAATCAAACCTTATGGCATTATACAAAAAGGTAATTTTAACGTCTTCATTTTCATGCTCACCATTTTCAGAATTTAGATTTCTCTGTATTATGTGCTTTTGAAGCGAATTGATTTGTCTGATCTCTGAAGTCTTATGTAAAATTTGAGAACCCAGTCAAAGAAAATTGATTATTTGGGGTTGACAAATTATTTTTTTCTGCTTTGACAAATTATAGTGGTTCGAACCAAGAACCAAATAAAAATGTGACAGATTCTTTAAAAGGCATATTGTTATTTTTGTGCTGGTAGCTGTAAAAGAAACTGAAGAGACCAAAAGAAGAGGGGGCATTCTAAGCCTATATTGCTTTCTTGTTTTTCTAGATTTTTTCTCTATGAAGTTTTCAGTTGCATGACATTTCTTATCAAATGTGTGACTATTTGCTGTTTGTGTTTTTTGGAGTCAACCTCAATTTATCTTGCTTTCACATGATTGCAGATATTTAAGGCTGAATTTTCATGCCCTCCTTGGTTTTCCACCAGTGCAAAGAAATTGATCAAGAAGATCCTGGATCCCAATCCATTGACGGTATGTTGACAATTTTTTTGAGCGTATCAGTTATCATCTCTGCATTATATGTTTGTACTAGAAAAAGGAACAAGAGAAAAGCAAAAAATGAATAAAAATAAAAAAAAGTTCAGAAACTTCTTTATATTTTAATTAAAAAAGTAAGGCCCTGTTTGAACCAAATTATTGTAGAATGAGAATGAAAAATATAGCCTTTATTGGGGCCCATATAAGAGATAGAAAATTTGAATTTAAATGTTGATGTGATGGCTAACAGTCATAGTTTTCATTTTAATGAGATAATAATATAGATCAAATGGGGGCTAAGTGTCTCATAACCTATTTAGTAAATTTGGTTTTTTATGTTGTCAAGCCGATTACAACTTTGGAAGCCATGTATGATTTTGTCATGTGAAACAGCGTATCACAATTGCCGAGGTACTTGAGAACGATTGGTTCAAGAAAGGATATCAGCCACCCGTTTTTCAACACGAGGATGTTAGTCTTGATGATGTTAATGATATTTTTAATGAATCAAAGGTTAGTATCTCTGTGATGCTCTCCTAATATAAATTCCGGAGTGCTTTTCGTATCATGCACCTTGGTTACTTATTTCAACGGAACGTAAGTTGGCTATTTTTCATTTGCATCCAGGAATCTCCTAACCTTGTCGTGGAAAGGCGGGAGGAACGCTCCACCACACCAGTGACAATGAATGCCTTCGAGCTTATTTCCAAATCTCAGGGTCTCAACCTTGGTTCTCTCTTTGAAAAACAATTGGTGCGTTTTTTAGATTTGACATGGGAGTGATCAAATAACTCAATTTTGAGAATTTGAAGAGAATTACCTACATTTTCTCCAATGACAGGGACTCGTTAGAAGAGAAACGAGATTCACATCCAAATCTCCTGCAAATGAGATAATCTCAAAAATTGAGCAAGCTGCAGTGCCTTTGGGGTTTGATGTGAAGAAAAACAACTATAAGGCAAGCGACGCACTTTTCGACGATTTCACCACACATTTCTCTTATTTGAGTTGGAATATTATTTGTAGGACAGAAGAACATAGCTTTTGCACCTTTCTCTGTAGTGCTTGTTTAGCAATTGCTTTTGATTCTTAAATTTTGAGCAACTTTTCCACTTGTGGTGTTTTGGTTATCATCTTTCTCAGTTGAAACTTCATGGGGAGAAGACTGGGCGCAAGGGTCATCTATCGATTGCAACCGAGGCATGTCGTATAAAGAAGCTTGTGAATTACTCATCATACAACAGAAAATATTTTGATATTGCAGGGTTTTTAACTGATATTTTATTGCAGATTTTTGAGGTGGCTCCTTCACTTCATATGGTCGAGCTTCGCAAGGCTGGAGGAGATACCTTAGAATTTCACAAGGTAATAAAGAAACTTTATGACGGATAGAAATAACTCACAATCCAAATGTGCCATCGTGCAGTACAGGACTTCATGGATAGATACTGTCTCATGGAAGATAAACCATATGCTTGGAAAAGCTCCAGAGTGCCATTTTTATGTGAACAAAAAGATTGAATAATTTTATCCACGTTTCTTATTCAGAGAAGTATCAGTTGTGTTTATGAATTCAATTTTGACATTTCTCAACATGCAGTTCTACAAGAACCTCTCAACTGGGCTGAAAGATATTGTCTGGAAATCAGGTGATGAAGTGAAGGATGAAGAAGTGAATAGTGGTATGTTACCGTAATTGATTTTCCGTGGAACTCTTTAGTTAGCAGTTTTTGGTGTAGTTCTACATATGGTGCGATTATGAATTGGTGAACCATTCTATAATATCAACATGACTTTCACACCTAGTTAAAGATGACAATTCATGACTGTTGTGAATCAAGTGATGATCCCTAATGTTGATAACAAATCAGAAAAGCATTCAGAAAACTAGAAAGCACACATATATCAACATTTTTTCACCCTAACATAAAAGCTTCCCGGCCACTGCAGGTTTTCACTCTAATGAAAAATAAGACTGCCAGTTTTTCTTCACCTGAGGCACACACAAAATGGTCCCCTAAAATCCTTTTGCAAGTAGGAATATTTGGCCTATCTGTGGTGAAGAGGTAAGTCTTCAGTATGATTAGGTTCTGCATTATCCAACAAGAACTTGAAAGAATTATTTCCTTGCCTATTAGCCCCTTGAGTGTGGTTTCTCAACTACAATTTGCTGTGTTTGGTGTTAGATTGCTTTGCTTGTCAAAAGGCTCACATGTTTATGTGCATTGTGCATGAGGATGTTACTAATATTATCTTGTTCAAAGATTTTACAGTAAGTTAGAACTTGTATAATTGGTATGTATTTAAGAATATACATCTCTCTACGAATTTGAACTAGACAAGTAATAGTTTCACCTATGTTTACAGTTCTTTCTCTTTTGCCTTGCATTTTTGAATGACAAATTTGAAGGTATTTCTATTCTGAGTCTGGAATCGTTCCATTCCGTTTCTTATTTTACAGGTGCGGGTGGAGTTTCATCTTGAACAGTTGTTCTTTCAAGATATATGTGCGGAATTACACTTTTATGTTATAAGTTGTTACGGCATGCATCTATGTTGTTTTGGGAGTCCACGAGTTAGTATGCTTGAATTGTTTGTGATGTAAACTTCGATATAACTTAAGAATATACTTTGTATTACTTGTTATTAAGATCCACAAGGATCGAACTGTATTTTAGGATCTTTCAGATTGGAACAGCTGTTTCTTCAATGCTCGTGTTACGTAAGAATCAATGTGTTATCATTGAAATTAGTTTCATATTTCAGATTTAAATCTATTATGGCACGTTTGGTCACAAGGTTTCTTGTGTAATAAACACTGGCCTGGATGTTATTTTTGTCGTAGAAGGGGACAGGCTGTGATTAAAATCTCATCCAATCTATGGAAATCCTGTCTTGACTAATAAATTCAAACCAAAGTGCCAGTTGTCATTTGCAAGAACCAAATAAAAAGCGACGTGGTCTCGCGGATTGTTCACTTTCAGCATAAAGAACAGTTCCAAGCCTAAATTCGAGTATTTTGACAAGGAAATGGCGGGTGAATTGGAGGAACTGAAGGAATTTCCACAGTATTTTGCATTTAGTTTGGAGAAAAGGATAAAGCCCAAGCACGTGGAAATTGTTTTAGGTGTGAAATTGTGGTTAGTTTGCCATTGATGTTGAAGAGCACTGACGAGGAAGTCAGATAGTTGTCAAGGCAAGGGGGTGGATAAGGGAGTTGAGTCATATCCCATCCCATCTTCGGTCATCTCAAAATCTTTCAATGAGTCGAACTGAATTATTCTAGATCGTGAATTGAATTGAGTAGTTAATAATGTTTTTGAAGAATATGAGGTTAAATATACAAAATAATTTTAAGTTTATGTGTAAATAATTATTTAAAAAAAAAAATGAATGTGTAGTTAAAAATGAATTTGTGAAAAAAAGAGAAGAAGAAATATTAGAAGTTCAAAACAGGAGCCTAATTGTACTAAAAAAATTAGAGTTAAATGTATCGATGATCACTGAATTTCGTATTATGTCACGACTTATCCGTCGAACTATTGAAAGCGTCTCATTCGCCATTGAACCTTGCACCGTCATTATTCATTATTCACCGAGTGAATGTCATTTCATTTGATGCTGACATGGAGGACGAAAATATGATCTCACATGTTAATTCCTTCGCCAACTCAGCTCCATTTAATCAATTCAACACTATTCTTCCGAGGAAATGCGTCTGAGATAATTAACACCCATGGAAAAAGCACGAAAGCCATAATCAAAAGAAACCTAGTTCGTCTTTCACACGAAGTCGACATTGTAAACCTTAATCCCAAAAACACAGTTGTCGAAGCTCCCACCTAGGGCGGACATAGGGTGGGTCATCGTGGGTCGCATGACCCACCAATTTTCTGAAACTTTGTTTTTTTCTTTCATCTCTCTTTTTTTAAAATGGAAATTACATAAAAACAGAATTTTGAAATTAACATTTTAAAAGTCAGATTTAAAGTTTATTTTTACAAGTATCAGAACATAATTAAACATTTAAATAATAATAATAATATTTTAAAACTAAATTAATCTACATATCCACCCCGAGTGAATTATTTCAAAAATCACTGAACTTATACCATCGTTATGGACTGCTCACAGAACTTCATTCTGTTTTACAGTACTCAATTTTGTCATTTACCTCTCCATCCATCACTGTCAAAAAATCAGTTTGTTGGGCGCTGACATGGCCGACGAAATTCCTAGGTGGCGTCGGATGGTTGTTAAAAAATTACAAATCAGCAAAATCATTGTTTCATCACTCATCCAACTTACACTATGTCACAGTTTACTCACCGAACTTCAAAATGCTTCCCAATGGTCACTCATCTTTAAGAAGTGCAATTCATCCATTATTCATCATATTTTATTCACTTCGTTGCTAATTTATTGTTCGAAAATTTCACGGGTAATCAAAATCATCAAAAAAATTATAACTTAACCAAACCATCAACACATGGAAATCACCATATGATCAATTGGATACAATTAGAAGTAAAATTGGTGAAATATAGACAAAATATTTTCACAAATCAAGTTAAGTTTTCGATTTTCAACTTTAGATTGAAACCTATTTTTCATACAATAAACGTTCGAATTATAAAAGTGATATTTATAAAGAATAATTGAGGAAGCTTTATTGGGTTTTAAAAAAGTTTATGAGGCCGTGGAAGTCATGTTTCACACATGGTGATTTTAGTAAATTGATAGTTTCATTGAGTTGTGATGTTTCTAACATTTGTAACTTATGATGTAGATTTTCTATGCGAACATTAGCAACGAAGAGAACGAAATATGACGGATAATGGCTGGAGTGCAATATCTCAAAGATGAGCGACCATTGGGAAGCATTTTGAAGTTTAGTAAGTAAACTGTGACATAGTGTAAGTTGGATGAGTGATGAAATAATGATTTTGCTGATTTGTAATTTTTTAACCGCCGTCGACGCCACGTAGGAGTTCCATTAGCCACGTCAACACCTAAAAAACGGATTTTTTGACAGTGGTGGATGGAGAGGTAAATGGCAAAGTTGAGTGAGTACCGTGAAGCAGAATGAAGTTCGATGAGCAGTCCGTAACAACGGTATAAGTTCAGTGATGTTTGAAACAATTCACTCTACCCACCCCTATCCACCCAAACCTTAATTTTATAATCTCTCCCTCCTCTCTCTATGGTGCCGGAGCGACTGCCATATGAGAGGAGAAGTTGTTGCTTTGCCCGCTGCAGTGCGGCACCTCTGCTCACGGATGCGCAGCTCTAAGCAACGCCCCGTTGTATCTTTTCGAGTGTTGCTGTGTCGTGCCGTTCAATCCAGTGGTCTTTTCGGGTGGATCGCGGTATTCAATCGGGTGGTTTCTCCGATGATTTTTGTAATGATTTTGCTTGTACACATAGATCGGTGGTTTTGTAGTGATTTTGCTGCATGTTTCTGGTGGTTTTTGAGGCGGCGGTTCGGTGATGTTAATGTGTAGTGGTAGTGGTGGCTCGGTGGTGTTAGTGTGTGGTGGTAGTGATTAGAATTAAATCGTGTAAATTCAAACTAAGAAAAAATATAGTTAGGGGATAGCAAATTGCTGAATGCATTCAGCTGTTCCTGTAAAGTGGGGACGGAGAAGGGTAATAGTGAGATGGAGCAATTTCTAAATTTGACTGGCAAACTATTCCAACAACGAAGTGAGAGGAGGGTTTCAATTTAATTTTCCATTCTATTTTGAATAGAAATAAACCGATTAAGAGTTTTGAAACTAGACGCAATCTACTCTACCTAATATAGAACTTAAGCTTTGATCTCCAAAGTAGCATTATTCTTTTAATTATATTAATTAGGAAAAACTATATACTGAATTTTATAGTAAATATGAAAGATAAACTAGTACGCGGTGGTTGGGTGCGGTGATGGTGACTGATAATCTTAAATTTGATTTTTTGGCTGTGGTGCTTGTGAGTTGGTGGTGATGATTGGATGGGTCTGTCGAGGTGGTGGTGGATCTGGTGCGACGATGTGGTGATATTTTTCTGTGATGTGCGATGTGTTGATTTGTTTGAAATAGTGTTGCGGCGAGAGATGGTGGTGGTTCTGACGATGGTGGCGGTGGCGCTGCTGGATGGAGTGGTGAGGTGGTGGTCACAAATTATTTGATGGATTGTGACCAATAAACACTATGTGATCAATTAAAAATATAAATTGTGAGCAAGAAATAATGTGTGATCTAAAAAATTGTTAATTTGTAATTGATAGTTTGTCATTTTGTGACTGTTTACTAAGTTGTGACTTATAATATTTGTGATTTTTGATCGATAAATAAGTTGTAACGTATAAATTTTTTATTTGTGCCCGATGAACAAAATGTGATTTATAAAATTTCTGAATTGTGACCGTAAAATAATTTGTGACATATAAAATTTGTAATTTGTGACCGTAAAATAACTTGTGACTTACAAAATTTTCGATTTGTGACCAATGAACAAATTGTGATTTATAAAATTTTTGAATTGTGACCGTAAAATAATTTGTGATTTGTGAACGTAAAAGAATTCGTAACTTATAAAATTTTCGATTTGTGACAGTAAAATAATTTGTAACGTTTCAATTTTTGATTTGTGACCGATGAACAAATTGTGACTTATAAATTTTTTTAATTGTAACCATAAAATAATTTGTGACATATGAAAATTATGATTTGTGATCGATTAATAATATGTGACCAATTATATGGAATTTATGACCAAATTATATGAAATTGTGACCTTAATATATTTAACTAATAAAATATATGTTTAATTAATTAATTTATAAGTAAATTTTTAAAAACTTCGAAATTTGAAATTTTAAACATAATATCTTAAATTTGAAATTGGTAAAACTAAAACTCTTATTTATGAAATCTTTCCTTTTTAAAATTAATTATGAAAGCCCAAATCCTAGACACAAACGGCCCAAACAAGTCCTACCAGTTCCTAATTCTAACTGGTGGAAATTACAAAAATCCCTACTTTAATTATTCAACATTCTAAAATCAGGTGCAAAGTTTAATCTTTCAAAAATTAGATATTTTATTTTAATTAATAATTTTATAAAAGAAATATTTTTATTAAATATAATCATACCTAACCCTAATCACTTTTGATATTTTTTTCTCTCTCCACCCCTCACTCATCTCTCAACACTGTCAAGGCGTCACTCATCTCTCTCACGAACACTACCACCACCGCTATAAAGAGCCACCACCACCACCGAACAAGACGCCACCACATCCCGCCCTCACTCATCTCCCTCACGAAAACACGGCCGCCCTAACTCATCTCCCTCATGAAGAACACTATTGTCGCCGCATCTACTTGTTTGTCCACTTCAGTGAGTTTAGCACTCCTCCTTTCCCTCATAGTGGTTGGTCGTTTTGCCTCCACAATCTTCTCCTCAAAGTGCCCAAACGTCGATTTCACACTTGCCAACTTTTTTATCTTCTCCGGAAGCCTTGCCGGAATCTCCCCCGAAGCCGACTCAGTATCAACTTGGTTCTGATAAATTGAACGCCTACCAGTTTACTATATACTTTTAGAGCGATGTCACGTTGGTGGTGACGATGGGCGGCGTCATTAACGATGGTACGATGCTTTTAGAGTGGTGGAATATAGTGTGGGTGTTTGTGACGATTTTATTGGTTGATTGAAATTTGTGACCAATGTGGCAGCGATGGTGGTGGTGGTGCTATTGGAGGCAGCGATGAAGTGTTGGTAAAAAAAAAAAAAATCACATAATGAACTAACTGTGACCTTAAAATTCGACATTAGTAACTAAAAATTAATCCGTGACTAATAAATTTGAAAATATGTGACTGATAGATAACTGTGATATGTAATTTTTTGATCTGTGATCTCGAAATAATTCGTGACCTATAAAATTTTTGATTTGTGACCGATAAACAAATTGTGATGTATAAAATTTTTGAACTGTGATCGTAAAATAATTTGAAACGTATAAATATTATGATCTGCGACCGAAAAATACGGGCTAAGTTGTGAATCCGACTTTAATATATTTAATTAATAAATATAATTAATTAATTAATTAATTAATTAAATCATAAATAAATTTTTTAATAAAAAATTGTGAAATTTCAAACTTCTAACTGCCCAAAAATATTTAAACTTGAAATCCTTCAAACTTGAAAAGAGCACGAACGACGTTACGACGGAGTTCATCCCGCGACTCCAGAGAAATCGTTATCTGCCGGTCACTGTGAGTCATCGGCGCCACCAGAAGTATTTGATTTCGGTTTTATTTCTTTTTCTAGACACTGCTCGGATCTCTCCACTTCCTGTAAGTTTCAGTGAACCCTAACCTTCTAATTCCGGCTTCTGACTGTTTGATATCGTATTTGTTTGTTGAAACTTGAAATTGAGGGCTTCTGTTTGAAATTGAGTTGCTGGGGCCTGGGGATTATGTTTATGTGAATTGTGGGAATGCATGTTGCTGGGAATTGATTTGGGCGTGAACTGGGCAGTGGCCTGTGAGTTGCTATTGTTGGGGATTATGTTGATGGGATTGAGTTTGCTGGGGAAAGTTGCTGGGAGGAATGGAGTGGAGATTATGTTTCCACTTGTTTTGTTTCATAATTATGTGATTCCATTTGTATAATTGAGCCACTTTATGCTCCAATATTCCCTCCCGTTCCTGATTTGCTAATGGCCTTTATTTTATTTGTAGAGTTTTTTTTAATTGATTATTTGATAGCATATATTGAGAAGGAAGCATTCGATAATATTGAAAATAAAGTAATTATGGATATTAAAGTACTAGATGCGTATAGAACAATTGTAATAAGATATCGAATGCAGTTGGAATATATATTAATCTTTGTTAGGGACCAACTTGTAGCTTTTGTTAATTATTAGGGACTATAGTGCAATTTCCCTTTCCTTTCCTTTTTCATCCTGTATATACTTGTACTTGTATTTTTCAACCATATCAATACACAAAAAGGTTTCCCTCCTAACTACATGGTATCAGAGCAAAAACCGTAACCCTAGGTCAGTCCCGACTTACCTTCCGGCGACGGCGACGGTTCCCTGTTTTTCTGTTTTTCGCGACTGACTTAGCTGCAGCCGCGATTCTTCCCTGTTCGCGACCAAGCTTTCCTGCCCACAAAGTTCTGGCGCATTCCCTTGCTGTTCCGACGCCGTTCTTCGACTGCCCAGACGCGCACTGCTCCGGCGCTGGTATCGCCTGAGAGATCCTCCCGTCGCTGCTTCCTCGCGGTTCCTGTGCTGCCGGATTCTGCTGCCCGATTTTGTGGCTGTTTTTTGGTATGTGAAAATCACCTTATCAGGGAAAAGCTGGCCGCTACAGTTATCTTGCTTCGTGCTTCCTATGTAGTATTTTCTTCCTCTCTCTCTTGCAATCGTTTTTTGGAGTGTTTGTGGTTGTGGGTTTGTTTGATTGTGGTTTATGAGGTTAAGATTAAGGGATTGGAGTAAACTTGTCATATGCTGGATGATTAAACTGAGCCCCAAACATTGTAGTTGCCAAACACATTGTTTTTGAATATTCTAACGCTTCTTGGTGGTGGTGTTGGCCTGGGTTGTTATTTTATCAGTCACTTGAAGTTGTTTCTGGCTTCATTGGTTG
Source organism: Fraxinus americana (assembly GCA_035079005.1). Taxonomy (NCBI): domain Eukaryota; kingdom Viridiplantae; phylum Streptophyta; class Magnoliopsida; order Lamiales; family Oleaceae; genus Fraxinus; species Fraxinus americana. The sequence goes on along the minus strand of CM068713.1, from coordinate 2,843,194 downwards.
AAGATTGGATTTGAATTGTTTGCATTTGGTGATTCTCGTGCTCTCCAGTTGGTGGTTTGCATTTGGTGCTATTCTTGTCAAATAGCTTCTCACGTTGCTCGTTCATTTCATGGGGAAAGTATCTTTGGGTTGCACTCTACTTCTACTGCATCTGATTGTTGGGTTATTGATTCTGGAGCTACCGATCATTTCACCTGTAATTCCTCCACATTTGATTCATTGACAACTCCGCCCGTTCAGTCTGTTCAAGTGGCTAATGGAACCCCCGTTAAAGTCACCGGGGCCGGAAACGTCTCGTTTTCACCCTCTTTCTCTCTCTCATCTGTTTTACTTGCACCCACTTTTTCCACTAATCTCTTATCTATTAGTAAGATTACAAAACATCTTGATTGCTCTGTCATCTTCTCACCTACTGATTGTGTATTTCAGGACAATCGAACGAAGATGACGATTGGCACTGGTAGAGAGAGAGAGGAGGGTTGTATGTTTTGGAGGAAACTAGGCGTTTGCAAACTGAGGATATTCATAGTCTCCAAGTTGTTAGTAAATCATCTCCAAGAGATAGGATCCTTTTGTGGCATTGTCGATTGGGTCATCCTTCATTCACTTATTTAGAACACTTGTTCCCATGGCTATTTAAAAGTATTCCTAGTTCTAGTATGCGATGTGAGCAATGTATTTTTGCCAAAAATCATCGTGTACCTTTCAAAGTCAGTTTCAATAAAAGTTCTATTCCTTTTTCTTGTGTTCATACCGATGTTTGGGGGCTTTTCTCTATCCCATCTGCTACAGGTCATAAATATTTCGTCTCTTTTATTGATGATTGTAGCAGAGTTTGTTGAGTATATTTGGTAAAATCTAAGGGTGAAGTTGTCCATGTTATTCCAAAATTCTTTAAAATGATTGAGACCCAATTTCATACACGGGTTAAAGTTATTCATTTTGACAATGGTCGTGAGTTTGTAAACCAAACCCTTGAAAACTTCTTCTCGACTCACGGTATTCTCCATCAAACCACTTGTGCTTACACACCTCAACAAAATGGCATCGCAGAGCGAAAAAATCAACACATTCTTGAAGTAGCTCGGGTTTTATGTTTACTATGCGAGTTCCAAAGCGTTTTTGGGCTGAGGCGGTGACAACTGCTGTCTTTCTCATAAATCGCATGCCCGCTCGCATTATTGACTTTCAAACTCCTTTAAAAATGTTGTCCAAGTTTCACTCTATTCCATCTGCTTTAAATCTCTGTCCCAAGATTTTTGGTTGTGTGTGTTATGTTCACGTGCATTCTCATCTAAGAGATAAATTTGATCCTCGTGCCTTGAAATGTGTCTTCCTTGGCTACTCTAGCTCCCAGAAGGGCTACAAATGTTTTCATCCCCCTACGGGAAAATACTATGTTTCTATGGATGTAGAATTTTGCGAGTCAAAATCCTTTTTTTCTGATGATGTTTCGTTAGTTCCTCTTCAGGGGGAGATTAGTAGTAAGGAAGAGGAACGAGTGTGGTTAGAGGAGAAGAAAGTGTGGATTTCTGGAAAAGAGGGGGAATCCCAAGTTGAATCCAAAAATGAATCTCGAGTTGAGGGTGATAGATCCATAAATGAATCTCGAGTTGAGGGTGATAGAGTTGAGGGTGATAGATCACCTCGCTTGTTCCAAAAGTGTTATACAAGAAAAAACTTAGACAATGCTTGCACTCCTGTATTAGCTACTTCAGATCCTGATAACCCTTTGGTTGATTCTACAGTGCCATCTAATTCTTCGGAGATTGAAAATGAGGTACCTCTTATCCTTTCTACTCCTATCTCTATTTCTGATTCTAATCCTGCAGCCTTAGATATGGTTGATATTCAGGATAGGAGATATCCTCTTCGAGTCCATAATAAGCCTGATAGGTTTGGTTTTCAAAATCTTCTTCCAATGCTATCTTTCCCATTTCTGATTATATTTCGTACCACCGTTTATCTAAGACTAATTTGGCGTTTGCCCTCTAACTATCTTCTGTATCTATCCCTAATCACTTTCAGGAAGCTCTTGATCAACCTAAGTGGAAATCTGCTATGGTAGAAGAAATGAATGCTCTCCAAAGAAACTCTACTTGGGAGATGGTCTTATTACCACCAGGGAAAAAGACTGTGGGATGTAAGTGGGTGTACTCATTGAAATACAGGTCAGATGGAACTGTGGATAGGTATAAAGCCAGATTGGTCGCCAAAGGGTACACACAGACTTATGGGATTGACTACCAGGAAACCTTTGCTCCAGTTGCTAAGATGAATACCGTTAGAGTTATCCTATCTCTAGCGGTCAATCTTGATTGGCCATTGAGGTAATTTGATGTTAAAAATGCATTCCTTCACGGTGATTTGACAGAGGAAGTGTATATGGATCCTCCTCTTGGGTTCACTCCTCCAGTAGGTAATGTGTGTAAATTGAAAAAGGCCCTTTATGGGCTAAAACAATCACCAAGGGCGTGGTTTGGAAGATTGAGTTGTTCAATGAAAGAGTATGGCTTTAAACAAGCCTTGGCTGATTATACTCTATTTTATAAGAGAGAAGGTCGCGATATTACTATGCTCGTTGTGTATGTGGATGACATGATTGTTACTGGTAGTAATCCCAGTGAGATTGAGAAACTTCGAAGCCATTTGACAAAGGAGTTCGAAATGAAGGACTTGGGTACTTTGAAGTACTTCTTGGGCATTGAGGTATCACGTTCTCAGCAAGGACTTATCCTATCCCAACGCAAGTATGTCCTTAAGGACTTATCCTATCCCAACGCAAGTATGTCCTTGATCTTCTAGCAGAAACTGGTATGTCGGCTTGTGTCCCTGTTGACACACCTATTGAGGTAAATCATGGTCTATCTATTTACCCGGATCAAATTCCCACAAACAAAGAGAGATACCAGAGATTGGTGGGGAAGTTGATTTATCTAACCCACATGAAACCTGATTTGTCATATGCAGTTTGCGTTGTGAGTCAATTCATGCATAATCCCAGTGAGCAGCATATGAGTGCAGTTAATCGGATATTAGCATATTTGAAGTCCTCTCCAGGTAAGGGCATTCTGTACTCAAAAATGGGGCATTTAGATATTACGGGCTATACAGATTCTGATTTTGCTGGATCGAGATTGGACAGAAAATCTACATCAGGATATGTATCGTTTGTTGGAGGCAATCTTGTGACTTGGAGGAGTAAGAAACAGAATGTGGTCTCACTATCCAGTGCCGAGGTAGAATATCGAGCATTACATCATGCAACTACCGAGCTTACATGGTTAAAACTTCTTCTTAGTGAACTTGGGTTTGGTCCGAACAAGCCTATGTTACTTTTCTGTGACAACACTGCTGCTATTAAAATTGCAAACAACCATGTGCAACATGATAGAACAAAACATGTTGAACTTGATAGGAACTACATCAAAGATAATCTCGACTCCAGAAATATAGAGGTTCCATACATCAAGAGGGCGGAACAACTGGCTGATATAATGACACATGGAGTTGCTAGTGGTCCATTCTATACAATGACATCCAAGTTGGGCATGCGAGATATCTATGCACCAACTTGAGGGGGAGAGTTGGAATATATATTAATCTTTGTTAGGGACCAACTTGTAGCTTTTGTTAATTATTAGGGACTATAGTGCAATTTCCCTTTCCTTTCCTTTTTCATCCTGTATATACTTGTACTTGTATTTTTCAACCATATCAATACACAAAAAGGTTTCCCTCCTAACTACAAATGCTTTAATTTTTTTTATAATTTTTTTGCAAGTTTGATTGTGCCCCTAACTAAAAAATTTCGTGTCCGCCTCGAAGAGCCCAACTGAAGCGTGAGCATCCATTTGATTTCATAATTTCGAGCAAGGAGTCGTTAGCTTGCAAATGGAAGGACCATTTGAAGGTTAATTTGAAAATATTTTTTTTTTAAGGCCAATTTTAATAGTGCTAAGATGATTTTCAGAATATGTGGAATCGTGGGTTGGTATGATTTTTGTGGGTTGGTGCATACAAAGTTTAGGTATGCTTTCACAAGTTCTTAGCTTGGTCTAGGGAGGTTTGTGAAGGGATTCTCTTCTACGGGTTTGAATTGAATAAGCTGAATGATTGAATTGAACTTCAAATTACTACTTCGATTTTGTTGTTTAACTGAGATGGCTGTGCAAGTTCTCGATCTGACCAACTACAACTACACACGGAACGTAGATAGAGGTTTATTTGGTTGGTCTAGAACTAGTTAGCACACAATGCAATAGAGCAGTCAATGAACGAGTTAGTACACTTTTGCTTTTCTTTTTATAATCCTGATGTATGCATTTGCTACTTTATGCATTTGATGTATATTGGTTGGAATGCATTTGACAGAGAATGAGTTAGTACAGTTTGCATTTGATGCACTTGACAGAAAAATCTGACCGGTTGGAATGCATTCGACAGAGATTGATATTGGTTGAGTTCGCATTTGATGCATTTGACAGAGAATGATATTGGTTTGGGTGGACTTAATCTGCTAGTGGACCTTTTTGTTTCATTTATGTCTTGGGGTTGGGGTGCTCTAGTACTGATCATGCTGAAAGCAGGATGAAGGATTTATAGAGAATGTTTTCTCTCCAAAAATGGTGGCTGAATGTAGAATCACTTAAACAAATCCAAGTCATACACCAAAAGATAATTTCTTATGGCTTACAAAACAACATTGCTGTATGCAAAAACCTCATCAACCGTTATATTTCATGTCAGGAATATAAGTTAGCAAAGTTGGTTTTTCAAAATATTGAAAATCCATTGGACATCACATTATGGAATGGCCTAATTTCAGTATACACAAAAAATCTTATGTTCAATGAAGCTATTGAGTTGTTTGAAGATTTGTTGCGGTTCCCGTATTTGAAACCCGATAGTTACACATATCCAAGTGTGTTGAAGGCTTGTGGTGGATTAAGGAGAGTAGAATATGGAATCAAGGTTCATGTCAATCTGATAAAATCCGGGTATTTATCAGATGTTGTTGTCGCTAGCTCTTTGATAAGTGTGTATGCCAAGTCCGGAGGGTTTGGATTAGCTGTAAAGGTGTTCGATGAAATGCCTGAAAAAGACGTGGCTAGTTGGAATAACGTGATTTCTTGCTATTATCAAAGTGGTCAGTACGAGAAAGCTTTGGGTTATTTTGAGAGGATGAAAAAATTGGGGTTTAGGCCCGATTCTGTCTCCTTCACGACAGCCATTTCATCTTGTGCAAGGCTTTTGGATATGGAAAGAGGGAAGAGGATCCATGAAGAAGTGGTGAGGGATGGGCTTGTGTTGGATGGTTTTGTGAAAGCGTCTCTTGTGGATATGTATGGGAAATGTGGCTGCTTAGAGAGGGCTAAAGAGGTGTTTGACAAAATTGGGAATAAGAGCTTGGTTTCTTGGAATGCAATGATTGGAGGTTACAGTTTGAGGGGGGATAGTGTGTCGTGCATTGAACTTTTAGTGCGGATGAAGCAAGATAAAGTTAGGCCTAGTTCAACAACCATAACCAGCTTGTTAGGGGCTTGTGCTACATCAACTCAACTGCGACATGGAAAGTTTGTTCATGGTTATATTATAAGAAATAATATAGTCTCTGATATATTCACCTACAGCTCACTAATTGATTTGTACTTCAAGTGTGGAAGTGTTGTACTAGCTGAAGAAGTCTTTCGAATGATTCCGAAAAACAATGTAGTTGCTTGGAATGTAATGATTTCTGGTTATGTATCGGCAGGCTGTTACGTTGAATCTCTTGGCATATATGATGACTTGAGGGAAGCAGGTATAAAACCTGATGCAATTACATTCACCAGTGCATTGACAGCTTGTTCACAATTGGCTGCATTGGAAAAGGGCAAAGAGTTACATAATTGCATTGCTGAAAGTAAGTTGGATTCCAACGAAATAGTAATGGGGGCACTTCTGGATATGTATGCAAAATGTGGTGCTATAAATGAGGCTCAAGGTGTATTTAATCAGTTGTCTACAATTGATTTAGTGTCATGGACTTCAATGATTGTAGCTTACGGATCTCATGGTCAAGCATTTGAAGCTTTGAAACTTTTTGATAAAATGTTGAAATCTAATATAAAGCCAGATAGGGTTACCTTCCTTGCTGTAATTTCTGCTTGCAGTCATGCAGGATTAGTTGACGAGGGGCACCATTACTTTAATTTAATGGTAAATAATTATGGTATCCAACCTGCAATTGCAGAGTACTCATGTCTTATAGATCTTCTAGGACGTGCTGGGAGATTATATGAAGCTTATGAGATTCTTCAGAGAAGTCAACATATCAGAGAGGACGTTGATTTATTGAGCACGCTATTTTCTGCATGCCATTTGCATGGGGAATTAAAATTAGGGGAGGAAATTGCAAAATTTCTAATTGAGAAGGATCCAGATGATCCATCAACTTATATTGTTTTGGAAAAGATGTATGCTTCTACCAAGAAATGGGACGAGGCACGCAAGGTGAGATTGAAGATGAAAGATTTAGGGTTGAGAAAGAATCCTGGTTGCAGCTGGATTGAAGTTGACAGAAGAATCCGATCCTTCTTAGCTGAAGACAAGACATTCTCACAAGCTGAATTAGTTTATGACTGCCTGTCTTTGCTACACATTCAAATGGAGGACGAAATAGCAGTGAATGCAGCTCTCTGATTGAACAGAACATCTGATTATAGAGTCCTGATTCTGTACAAATGTGGAGCATCTCTATAATAAAGGTAATTTCAAACCCAACCCGAAGTTCACTTTTTCTTTGGAAAAGAACTTAATTTAGCGTCTGTTTGGCATAGCTTATTTGAAAATCATTTTTCGTCAAACTCATTTTTAACCACATATTCTCCCAATAAAATAAATTTTCACTTGGACACATAACCTTTTCCTACTTTTTAACAACACATACTTCAAAAAAAAAAAAATCATTTTGCACTTCAAATAATATCTTGGAAACAAACACCTGGTGAAAGTATCATTGCGATCTTATCCCAAAAAACTTAAATTCTTATTTTGTACAATTTGTCTGTTTATGCTGCTTAAAACGTCCTACTAATTCATTTGAATTTGTGATGTGCAGAAATCTTGCAGAAGTTCGATTTCTCACACACTGAGCTTGTTGCATCTTCTCAGAAATAAGAATCAATCTAACCACGGTTGACAGCAGATTTGAGCCTGAAAATTTTGATGACTTCATGTATGAACTGAGCTTCAACTTCAAACAGGTATCTTTCAGAAAGTCCTATTTCTCATGATGCTACTGTCTGCATGAGGAGCATATGGATGCATGCCAAACCAATGCAGTTTCTGGATCAGTGACAGAAATGATGTATACTTGTGGTATTGCAGTCATATTGTGTTCATGAAGATCTTAGAGACCTGAGATTGTCACGTTAAATCAAGAAGTCCGTGGGAAGGTTACTGGAGTTTGAAGCATTTAGTACAGGGTATTCTCTACTTCAAGAGATTCTTATATCCAAAGGATGTAGCTGTATGTTATGATTTTTTGCTCTCCCAGTGGATCAATCATTACCAGTTGCTGGGAGTGATTCTCATAGTGATGAAGATACAATTACGCCCAAAAAGTACAATTGATGGCGAACAAAGAGAATGCTGCAAACTGACAAATTTAACTCCATCTTTTGACCTATTTTAATTGCGCGGGGGAGATTAACAATTTCTTGAAGCTTTACTTTGTAATTGTACCAATATTTTTAATTAGTTCATATATTTTTCTTGTCCAGGATCGAAAAATAATTTTATTTTCATTACAATTGGAGAGTTTAGCCCTACTGAGGTAGGTTATAACTCCAGTCTAGATGACGATAATATAGCATTAAATGATAAGTGAAATCAAATGACTTATTTAATTTCACATTTCATTTGGCATGTCATCGAGAGCCACTTAGACTGCATTGCAACTCCATTGAAACTACGTGGCATTATTCTTAGTTGTAATTCTATTATTCACATTCAAGTATGAATATTAGTATTTACTTGCATGTATGATAATTAACATTTATTTTCAAATATTTGTGTTTCTCTCGTACTTAGACAAAAAGATAAATGGAGAACAAAAAAGCTATTTGTACAATCATTAGTGGTTGACAACACTTACAACACATTCACATTAGTGTGCGCCCCACCAATTAATTAATGTGAATGTGTTGTAAGTGTTGTCAACCACTAATGATTGTACATCTAGAATTGTTCAATGGAGAATTACATATTTGCAATACGTATGAAGTATTTCAGAATCACTTTCTACTCTTGAGATTACGACAAAGAGTCACTCGCCAAGTCCGAGTCGCCACCCTCAACTCTTTCCTTCACCCACACATGACACATCCGCACAAATCTCACTGAAACAACACTTAACACACAGAACAAGAATACATATTTATACATATAAAATATTGAGATTCAGGAGATGTTATTAGGCAATGGACTGGACCGGATAGCGAGGTCGGGCTACAGCCGGAGTTGATGGATCTTGTGTTACAACGAGCACCAATTGCTACACCATACCAATCACTTTATTGCCTCCATCCAGTCCTCTGAAATGGTGAATTACTTGTTCTGTTTGTTTTTTTTCCTGTAATCGTAATTTCTTTTTTGGAGTATAGTTTGGAAGAGATCTATTTCTAGTTATTAAGTTAATATGTAAATTGAAATAACCGGATGGGTTTGTAGTGGAGAGGCTACGTTGTTGTAGGAGAGTTTACTGGAGTGTATATAGAATATACTCACACAATAATTTTCTGCATAAAGTTTGTAACTTTTATGTTGATGAAGCTAATGGCAATTCTTATCTTGATGGAGATCAGACATTGACAGTTGTAGCCAGAGATAATGTATGGAGAAAAAATGAATATATTATTTCCATCAACCCAACTTTGGGATTCATGGTTGACTGCAGGTTCTGAATTACGGGTATTACCAAAAATCTTTGGTCTGGTGTCTAGCATCCTGAAGGTGATGCATGCTGTCATGGTAGCAATAAAGAAGTTGCTAATCATAGCTTTTTGGTATTTAACCTTTTCAGAATATAGATCTCGTTGATCCCAAAAAAATGTCGCCAACAGATGCGGGGCCCACTCGTACACGTGCAAGCCTTGTCCAGCACGCATGTGCCGAAGAACGGTCAGAAAGGCTCCAGAAGGTGGGCGTGGGAGGAGCTCGCCGCTCGAGACGTCAGAGTTCGGGCCTCCAGCAAGATAGATAGAACGATTGTATAAGAATCCAATCGATGAATAACGAGATTTGTAATTGTAGATCTGTAGTTGAAATATACGTTGAAGAACAAGAGGAAAAATATTGCTCCAAATGTTTTGTATTCTTTTTATTTGGTATGAGAAGTTTTATTACCCTTTTTGTGTTACTAGTGGAGGCACGTGCGATGCACGTGCATGCGTTTTTCTCCTTGTGCATATTAGCGTTGGGACTGCATATGTACAATACAATAAATAGATGGAAGTAAAGTTATGAATGACATGTAAGTGAAGAAGAAATTCCTGTTTAAAAATGAAAAAGAAAGCATTTTGGATATTATAAGTACTCAAAACTAAAATGTTTGCAAATAGAGGACATGTGAAATAAGAAACTGCTGGTAGAAAGAAAGAAAATAATAGAGTAACCATACTTCATTAGAACACACAAAAAATACTTGTTACACAATGAGTATTTCCCTGTCAATCATTCAGCCCCTTGAGCAGTTAATATAATTATAAAGCATACAGGAATGAGGATTGGGGTCCAAAAGAAAATACAACTTCTCAATTTGAAATCCTCAAAGTGTAACACAGCAAGTGTTCCATTGGAAGCTATAGCCAAAAAAGACTTTATTCATCATGGTTCAAACTGCATCACAGGAGTTTTTTGAGGGCAGCTGCAGCTGCGTTTTTGTCTGCCACTATTTTTTCTGCTTTCTTGTTCGTAGTGTTGGGTTGCTCATCTGGATTTTGGAATAGAGATCGCTTAGCGGGTGGAGACTGAGGCAACACAATTTTGTCGGAAGGTGTAACGTCTTCAATATTGATTTTATCCTTTCCCTCGTTACCAGACACCATTTCTGGAGTAGCAGATGTTTCAGCTGGATCAAGCATGAATATTATTTCGTATTTGAACTCTGAAGAAGCAGTGCATTTTGTTGAGGGTGAGCCAGCAGCCATTGGAAGTGCTTTAATGTAAAAGATATGTTCATCCTCAATATCTATGCGAATGTCCTCATTATTAGATAGGATAGTGTCCTACAAACATGAGAGAATTGATTAGGAAAAAAATGGTAATGAACATATATTTTAGGGAGAAGGAAAATGACAAAGTTGAATAGAATTGGTACATCGGCATGCTTTTTCATGAGTACATTTGCAGGACAACCCAAGATTTTCTCAGCACATTCACCCATGACTGAAGCTTTTAGATTGCCTGTTGAATCCTCCAAGATTACATCAGCTCTGGCTCTGTAGTAAAAATAGATGTTAGTGAAACTGGAAATTTATGGTGGAAGAAAATGACGTGATAAGAACATTACTATCAACTTCGAATTGAATAAAAGAAATGAAGTGGTTGAAATTATTGTGTAGTGTGTTGAAGGATGAAGTGCGTACCTTGGAGATGCAATTGAGTTGCTAGATTTGCAAAATCTACAGGAGTACATTTCTCCTGCTTTGTTGGCATTGGAAACCCTGTTACAGTTGTTACATGACAGGTACCAGAAGCTTGTGTTCTTAGACTGAACGTGTGCCTTTGCTTTTACCCAGAAATATTTGTTCTTTGAAAGTACATGAAGGAAAGTTTAGTGAAGCTATGTGATCATATTGATGTAAAAAAATAATGAAATGAATTTGAAACATAAGAATAAAAACATTACTTCGAGAACTGAAGATTGGATTTCCAGAATTTGAGTAAATCTGTTTGCAGCTGGAGGTGACAACTTTGAAGGACTTAACAAAAGATAGGCTTTCATTGCAGTGATTTCATTTAATCTTCCACTATTGTTGAGAGCCCTTTACGCCAAGAATTATAAGTAAGAGATAAGAGAAAAGAGTAAGTACTACAGCCTATTTTAGGTAATAGTTAGCTTTTGTGCGCTATTTTGTAACAGAAACGAACTGTGCTGTTTGCTTAGCACAACGTGGCATGGGATGAGATAAGGTAGCAAAATTAAACTAATCTCATATATGAATGTCATGTACGGAATGTGAAAGTTAAAGGTAAGCAAAATAGAACTAATCTGACATATGAATGTCATTTACAGGATGTGCAAGTTAATGTTCAACATTGGAAGTTACTAATGCAATATAAAATACTATATAGCTAAAGAAAGTGTGATATTGGAGACATGTTTTATTACAGGAGTTCTATAAAATTAATACAGATGAAGTAAATTGGATTACTTACCATAATTTCATCTCATCCAGTTCCTTAAATTTATGATCAATGAAGAAACAGCTGTGTGGTCTTGTGGATAGAGTCAGCCCTAAAAAAAAAATCATACATTAGTAAGCATTCTATATAGCAAGAAGATGGTAAGATATTGGCAGCCATGTTCACTTGCAGGTGTGAAGTACTATGACACAATTAAAGGTAAACTACAGGACAAATTTATTTGCAATGAGAAAGCATTAATATAATTACCGTTGAATGAAGATACTTTCAAGTGGAGTCCTATAAGCACTGGTTTCTTAGATATATTCTGTGCAATTGTAGAGCACTCCCTTTCAACAAAGGCATCCCACATTGTCAGTAGAATTGTTTGGAAGCTGAAAGTTTGGAGGAGTAATTACGACATAATATTGTTTTGTGTGAAATGTGACATGTAAAAAAATGAATAAAGAAGATGTTATTAACTCCTTGTCAATTAGTACAACTTCCTGCACATATGTTTCTGAACCATCTCTCATGTGGATTAGACGTTTAGGGCGTAAGTCTATGGCAACTGCTAACACATCTGCAATAATAAATATAAATATTTAAGTCGACATTCATGTTTTGTTAGGGAAAGAGTGAGTTCTAAATGTAATAAAAGAAATTTGGTGAAATTAAAAAGGAAAAAGAGAAAGTAAGCTGTACTTAAATCTTTGTTTGTATCCATCACAGATTCAAATTCCTTAAACGGGGTGAACTGGAAAGTGGAGAATAGTTGTACGCTGTGATCTTCATTTGTTTCTTCCACTCGAGTAGCACCTGAAATGGTCCATTGAGTATCTCCATATGCATTTTTGTACCCTACTTTTGTATGTTTCACAGGTGCGTTTGAGATTAAGTAGGTTTTTCCAATTTTCAGATCTTCTTTGAAGGCTGCAATATTGTTGTCCCATAGGGTAGCCTGCACCCTGTTACCCTGCAGTAAATGATTTGTAAGTGAGTTTTCTTTATTATAGAGATAAGTAGATAACTATATTAACTCTAATAATCTAAAAATTACAGATTTGGTCTAAGTTCACTTCTCAATATGTATACATAATAGTAACAGATGTTGTAATGGAAAGTGCAGAGCGATGTTGTTACCATAAAAAATAATAAATTCATTACCAAATGACGATTTGCACTAAAACTTACTCTTTCATCCATGAGGATCATGTGTTGGTATCTGGTCTGGCCATTTTGTGATAATTTTGGAGGTGCTTTTTCAGCAACTACAACTTTGGACGTCCAGTTTCGTTGGCCGGGGCTAATGTCAGTGATGAGACTGATTTTTTGATTCATGATGTTACTCTGTATTAGTTGGGTAGAAGCAAAGAGATGTTAGAAAAATGTGGCTGATAAGTGAACACAAAACATACTTTACACTGCACCTTTTAAAAACAAATAGAAGTGTTTGTTTTTTAGCTAAACCAAATAAGAAAAACATAGTATAGAATCTTGACATAGAATAGGATATGAAGAAACACAGCAATATTTTGTCATTTTTTACTTTTTGTTTCTGTTTGTATAAGCTATAACTTAAGTAGTAAAAAAAAGAACTTGAGAGGTAAGTGAGTTAAATAAGAACAAAAATATAAACCTGATAATCAAAACAAAACTGTGAAGAAGGAAGGCAGAAGGAACATTTTTTTAGTAGTTAGAATGATTTTTTTAAAACAAAATAGAAGTGTTTTTCAGCTAAAACAAACAAGAGAAATATAGCCTAGAATTTTGATATAGAATAGGAAAAAATGAAGAAACACAACAGTAATTCTTTTCTTTTTCTTGTTTGTTTTGTCTTTTTATAAGCTATAATAACCTTAGTAGCATGGAGATAAAAGGAGGGAAAAAACGCACTAAAGAACAATAATATGTTTTGAGTTAAACAAGAACAAAACTACAAACCTGATATTGAAGTAGAACCGTGAAGAAGGAAGACAGAAGCAATATTTTCTCTGTTGTGAGTGGTTGGCTTTATATAACAAGTAAAAAAAAACTTTGAAGTTATATAATTACTATATAGTACATGTTGTGATACTGTACCATAAAAAAGAAAGTAGAAATCTGTGGAAGAGATTTTTATATACACATCATATCAGATAGTACACTGACAAAGTGCATGGTATAAGTTAATGTGCAGTGTATGAAAGAGAAAAAAGTTTCTGCAGAAAGGTTGGCAGCTGAAAATCTGGAAGACAGAGAAAAGAATGGGCAATGCAGAATATATATTTATTTATTAGTAATTTCCTTCTAAAAGTAAATACAATGTTAGATATTTTGTAAACTAAATAAAACGTGATTGTTAGTAGATTTGACTGTAGTAATATGTATCAATTTAAACTATACTTAAACCCTTTGGAAAATGAAGAAAAGAGTATAGTGATAAATTTTAAAAAAATGAAACAGAAATACGGAAAAATAAAAAATGAATTTGAAAATAGTTTAGAATTTGATTTATTTATTATTAAAATAAATAGTGAATGAGGATACTAATTCATGCAAACATAAATTAAATTAGAAAAGATAATAAAATTTAGAAGAATCGTACCTGTTCATTTGTGCTGAGTACTAAACCACTTACAAGAGCTATATAAGTTCTCTTGTTACATCAGAAATAGAATATAAAATATTAGAGAAATGATATTGACTATTACCTGTTCTTTTTCTTCAATAAATAAAATACCATAAGATCCAGATCTTGTCCATAGCTTCCCTAAGAAGATGCAGAAAATGAGGCTGCCTAAATTAAAACTTGAGTTTACTAATGACAAATTTGATGTAATCTGAAATTTTGGAAGGTAATTCTAACATCAAACATATAAAATATAAAACAATGACATTTGAAGAAATTATAATAGGATCTCACTTCAGGGAAATCAGCAAAAACTCATGTTGCTGAAGTGTAGGCCAAGTGAAAAATGATCAAATACCATTCAGTAATAGGCCATATGAGATAATTCAGTTTTTCAACTGTTCATAGAAACAATTTGATAATACCACATGGTTGAACTCATTAAATATATAAAATAAATTATAACCTATCATTAGAACGACAAAAATGTTTTTTCTTTTTGCTTACTGATGAAAAAAATCCAAAATCGAGAAAATCAATCAAAGCTAAAGATTAATCAAGTACCGTAAACCTAAACAATCATTCTTGACTAAAAACCTACAATCATCAATTAATTCCAAAAGATAAACCAAAAAGCTCAATCTTGGAAGCTTACCAAAAGACATCTTGAACAAGTCTAATAACGTGAAAATTAAACACAACACACACTATGCACCAGAAACATTTCCCGTTATTGATCATTGATTGCTAGGAATTGGACCATTATTTGATCAAATTGCAATTTGATGAAATAATGAGTTGAAATTGAATTATTTTTGGAGTCCTAAGGTCTATTAGTATGATTAAACCCTCAGAATGCTAAATAATCATCAAGGATGCTTAGTGGTCTTAAGGTCTTAAGGTCTATTGGCAAACAAAGATTAGACAAGAATGCTAAAAAATCAATAAATTATTTATCTAGAGTCCACAGTAGTTACCTTTCAATATCATCAAGGATAATTGTGCTTAATGGTGACTTATAAGCATCCTTGAATACCAATCACAAAATGTATCAAATGACATAGCTCAACCCTATGCATACAAGTTACATTTACTTTAATGTTACCAAAATATATCTATCAAGCCAAAAGATTCTAGAGAACATTAAGAAGATTTACAGCCAAAATAGAATGAGAGAAAAGGAAATGAAGGTATACCTAGGGGGCACAAATCGAGGATTTATAAAAAAAAAACGATTAAAATGGTTTGGACATCTCTAGCAAATGATTCATATACCTGACGGCAAGTTTCTTGAATATAAGGCTTAGCTCATTTTATCTATAGATATTTTTGGAATCATATAAATGCTTTAAGATAAAAACAAGCAAGACATCCCGCACAAATTGGAGGAAAATTATGTCCAAACATAGAACCTTGACAATTTAAGCACATTTACTTCCTTTACTAAGCCGAATCATTGATTCAACAAATATCTAACAAACAAACAAATTGAAATCAGAATATGATAGGAAAAAATGAAAAAATATATATATAAATGCTCAGCATGAGCATGAGAAATCACTTACGATCTTGACATATGGAAAATTGCTTTCAATACCAATAGTTGCTGCCATTGCAGTCTTGCCACTGTTACAAAGAAATAAAATTTAGAAAATTATAGGCAATAAATACATTGAATCCAAAATAACACAATATTTACCTGCCACTTGGCCATTCAAGAAGACAAGTAACAATAGGACTTCCTTGACTAACTTTAACTTGTTCAACCAAGAGCATAGTTCTTCTATATATGTGGTCATGCCACTCACCACATTCCACTATGACATTAAGTCTAAAAGACATGATAAGTTGGTTATCTCATTTTTCTGCTAGAAGAAATTATTATTAAATTTTATGGTAGTCAGATATAAACTCAGGAAGGGAGAAGCACCATATTAACAAGATGTGGTGGATTGTGAAAAATATGACATTATCTACCCAATCACAACAATAACCATTATATTGTCAAGTCCACAACATTTCAGCCAGGCAGCCTTGGAATTGGGTCACATTGTCAATACTTTCACTATGTTTAAATGAATAAACTACAATAAAACCTATATAACGTAGTTAGGCAGTTTGCACACGGGCAAACTCCCATTAATCTTAATCATCACCAAAACAAAAAACAAATTAAAACAAGAAGTTTCTGGACAGTCTGCTAGAGTGCAGCCTGCTAGAGTGCAGGCCACGAGCGGAAGAAGGAGAAAAAGTATTCATATTTATGATGGGATTAAAGAATTTAAAATCTTGTAAACTATATTATGCATGAATATCCAATAATCAAACGCGCCCTTATAAAAGAAGATAGGGATGCCAAATTATTATTTGTCTAACCTTAAAAGGCCCATCATTTGTCTTGAAACTAATGCCTGGGAGATACTTGAGCCAAACTGGAAAACTCCCTGAAATTGAAACAATAAAAGATTCTCAAGAAACAAAAATAATAGTGAAAAAGGGATTTCTATAATATTTTTCTATAGAAATTTCATTTTCATTCTCTAACATTGCCCAAAATTCCATTGAGCACATGCATAGGGGCCTATTCTTTAGCTCTTACAACATAAAATGAAACCATTTGCCTCGAGATAAGATTATATACTTACAGAATTACAACTTGTGTATTTGAACACTAAAAGCCAAACCAACAACATGGATTTTCCACTTTAACTTCTTCATTTTAATCTGATAAAGCTCCATATGCATCGCTCTTCACTCTCTTTAAATCTCAGCCAAGTTACAGCTATATACTCATATATATATATATATATATATATATATATATGAACAAAAAACAAAAAACAAAGCTAAGTTTTCATTTTGAACTTCTTTTGATCTGATAGAATAGAAGAAGCTCATACCTTCATCATTGAGAGACCGGTGTTCTACACGCCCCAAATCATTAGTAAGAAGCACGTAAATTAGAAAGTAATACTTCAGTTCTTGCACATCATTAGTAATAATAATTTTATGTTAGGACTTTCATCTTTCAAAAAGTCATAGTCCATCTAAATAATAAATAATACTAATCTCCAGTCGATAATAAGTGTATATAGAACACACTAATCAAGAATCAACAACAAACAAATACAAAAACCAATATCCAACTAAAAAAATGTGAAAGGAAGTGTCTTCAAAATCTGATAATATAATTAAGATAAAAGCAGCACTTAATTTAGCAACAAAACTAATAATTCATGAGGGTACAAACAAAATTGGCCCCTGTTTCGGGCACTGGGCATTCTTGGAAGCATTTTAAATTATCACATAAAAAGAAAGGCGCACCAAGAAATGAACAAGAAATTAAAATTGTTACACATTATCGTGAAAATTTATGGAACAAAAATATTTATGGTTTTGGGCTACGGGTTTTCAAGTACCTTTTCTTTATTCTTTATTTTAATATAGAACAAAAGTAACAATCAGTAAAAACTAAACCAAACAATGAAAAACTTACAGCAAAGCGTTCAATTTGAACCCTAAATCAAGAACTGGAGAAGGAGAGCCAGATGTCATGAGATTTGGGAAAAGTGTTTTGAAGAATCGAACAGGAATCAAGAGACTACAGGAAAATAGGGTTCTAAATGCAAGAATCGAAATGAGTAAATGAGTTTCTCCTTTCTTTGTATAAAATTTGTATACCCACCACCAAAAGCGTCTGGCCAGATTCCGTTCCCTCGACTTCGGCTACCAGAAGGAGCTTTTCATCGCCGCCGAAGGAATCTACACTAGTCAGTTCATTTACTGTTAACAAGAACCACGACATTACAGACAAGGAGGAAGGAAATGACGGTAATTGTTGGGGGAGTTAATAAGAGTAATCAACTTTAACAGGAAACACTACAAAACATACTCAATCAAAAAAAAAAAAAAAGAAGGAAACAAATTTACCAGAAAAGAGGACTCCTCAGTGACACAGGAGTAATGGCTTCGCAGCTTCAACGACCCATAGATTGTCCTCCAAAAATGCGGTCCAGGGAGAACATAAGCTGCAAATAAATAAAATCTTTTAAAACCCATACTGAAATCAAACGAGATAGCTGTAGATCTGTAAATAAGTACAGGATCTGGGAAGCAGGTGGCGGAGTTACACGGAACCACGACCTGGGATCGAAAACCCTAATAGAGACGGAACTGAACGAAAAAAATACCTCTACACGGCACAGGTTCTTCTACCGGGTTCTTCTAGCTGTAGATCTGTAAACAAGCACGGGATCTGGGAAGCTGGTGGTGGAGATACAAGAAACCATGATCTGGGATTGAAAACGCTATAAGCGGAACTAAGAAAACCTAAAAACGAGAAAATAGCGTCAAAAGTCTCTCTCTCTCTCTCTTTTATTTGGTAGGAAGGCACGTGTTCTTCTAGCGGCTTCTTCCACTAATTTTTTGTTTTTCATGCCAAAACGGTGTCGTTTCATGCCAAAACGGTGTCGTTTCATAGGGACGAAAGTGTGAACAGTAAATTGAAAAGTGGCTCTTTTATTTAGTAGGGACATGTTGGGGTATTTATAGTGTTACAAGTCGAACAATGACCTTTGGATTAATTTACACGTGGGCTCATCTCCTCGGTCAAGATATCAAGTCCTAGCCATCAAGTTGACCCTCTAGCCCTACAAAGCATTAAATGTTCTTATATTGACAAGACAAGACATAGAGTTTACTTTATACAAAAGTCACGTCAATCATTCACACGGATATTTCATCATTGCAATATCTTTCCATATGGTCTTCTTTCACGCGAGGCTTGGGCCTGGGATAGCAGTGAAGGCATAGGAACTGTCTTCAAGGCCTCGGAGCAATAGCCGGGCCTCGGAATCCACGTCAGAGGCTAGGAGAATATATCCTGGTCTAAATAAGCTGGTCCCACCACTGAAATATGGTGCCACGTGTCGCTTCTATATTATGACTCGTAACAGATCTGAATCACAGATAGTATTAGTATGATTGCACTGATTAGTGCGGATGGTGGAACGGGCTTCATAAAGATGGAAGTACTTGACCTTCTGAAAGGGCATGAGGAAATAGAAGGAAAGTTGTGTGGTTTCTTTGGATTCTGGAGAACAAGGGGCTATATCCTAAACTACATGTGCATGTTTAAATTCTCCTTCTTACATTTGCTTACTTGTAACTCTCCCCATAAGTGGTAGAAAAATGCTATTCATCCTCAGTAGGGATGCATCTTCAATCTATGTGGATATAAATGATTGGTTAAATGATAGGTAAAATTAGATGACTTATTTAATTTCACCTATCATTTAATACCATATTAACGTCATATAGATTGAGAATGTATTCTTAGTAGGGATGAATAGCATTTCTCTGAGTGGTAACTTCTATTTTACCTTGATTTTCATTTGGTCTTTGAGTTTTTCATTGACTGTTCTGCAAAAAAGTGGAAAAGCCCAATAAAAGACCAGGTGTATCCAATAATGTTCTATGACTTTTCAGAGGACATGTTTTTCTAGATGACAGACATTAAGGAGAGAAACTTGCTTACTGAATTAGGTCAACAATTACCAATTATTTTATTCTTTTCTTTTTGGTAGGTTGCCAGCCTCCTTCACGATGACGCGTTGGATGATGTTGATACGAGGCGTGGGATTGGTTTGTTGAACTTCGTGATGGAAAATAAGGTATTTATGGAAGAAAAAGGAAAATTGGAAAAGTTGAATATGACCTTTGGATAAAGATGCCAAACATCTATTTTGTTCATTTTCTACGATGCACCGACAAGGACAAGTGTCCGATAAATGTCAGATACATCGACACACGATTTTTAAAAAAGGTACAGACATGATATGTTGCTGACACGTTAATTAAATTATTTAAAATTATTTATTTATATAATATAAATTTAATTTTATACTTGTTATTAATTTTTCTTATTGAAATTTTTTAAATACATGACTACACGCTGCCCCTAGTCTCCAAAGGAATTTGTTATCCTTCATTCATTCCTTTGTTTGCAGTACTAGGGATCTTTTTTTTAAATAAGAAAAATTAATAACAAGTATAAAATTAAATTTATATTATATAAATACATGACTACACGCTGCCCCTAGTCTCCAAAGGAATTTGTTATCCTTCATTCATTCCTTTGTTTGCAGTACTAGGGATCTTATGTTGATACATCAGCGAACCAACACTTTCATTATAGTTGGATTTTGTAAAGCTGATATCAGTCCCTACGCAATTTGTTGTTAGCCGCTTAATGTATTTGTGTATGCAAATGCCCTCTTATTGCATTTGTTATGGGTGTGATGGGTTGATACTTGAGCCATCCTGGACTAAGCCATTAGAAATCGGTTTAGAAAGTCATGATTCTAAAACCCTGGATGAAGAAAAGAGTACTGGAAGCTTTTGGTTCATACATCCGAGCATCTCCAACAGGCTCTTTGAATGTAAGACATTCTCTATTTTAAGGAGTCGGTCTTTGAAATTATATTTCAAGATTTTTTTAAATTAACATTTAAAAATAGAAAGCATTCTCTATAATTAAATATATTCAAAATATTTTCAATGAAGAAAAGTAATACAATAATTATGAGGGCAATCGGTGAAAATAAAATATAGGGAAAAACAATAAATATTTTTTAAGAGTAGTAAAAATATGTGTTAAATATAAAGAGCACGTTGAAGTACATAAAAAATTTTACATTCTAAATTTATAGATACTCTCTAAATTACAAAACATGCTCTTTAAAAATAAAGAATCTTTTGAAGATAATTTAACCACTTAATGTTTTTAGGGGTGGTAGGGTCAAAAATTAAGGACGCTTGAGCATATGAAACACTCCAAGGACGGTAGGGCTTCAATCATTGGCGCTTGAGTGTGCCTTGTGTGGCCCCCCAAGTTTCTATTATGTCAAATATTGGCACAATATATACACGAGTTTTCTAAAAACTAAAGATGAATAAACAGAAAAAAATATATAACTCGGCAAATAAACTGGAACAAGAAATTTTCGACGAAAAAATAAAGATTTGCCTAATAATTTATAATACATGAACAACAACGAACATGTTTGTGACTACAATAAGTCGGTTGCATTTTTCAAGTGAAAGAAGTATATTGTCGTCATATTATATATCCAAACGTGTGATATCCAATGAATTCAACGAGGAAATAATAAATTGCAACAACAGTATCTGCAAATATTCAAGGGTGGAGTCAGGAATACTATTCAGTGAGGATGAAATTTAATCGAGGTCTGAGTTTTCGGAGGCTTGAAACGTACGTTAAATTTGGGCCATTAAATTATAATATGCAATATGCATTCATATTTTTCTTAACTAATCTATAAACACTAAAATGACATAGTTTATAAGACCAAATTTTTGAACAAAAGTTGAATTTATACAATTTTGATACACACCACTTAATTGATTAAATAATATAATATTCTCACTTAATGGACTATATAGTAGCTTTTTCCAATTCGCCTACAATCTAACTTGTCTCTCTATGCACTCTTTATGTCACCAATTATGCTACACAAACAAGCTGAAAGACGGGTTAAAAAATATGGGGAACACGTGTCGACACGTGATTGGACACTTAAAAAAAAACTCAAAACAAGTGTTGCCGAGTCAGTCTTACCAGTTTTGGTCTGTTATTGAGCTTGTTCAAGCATCATTATTCTTCTTTCAACGCCTGCACGGCTACCCCCTTTTCCTGTATCACACGGTCGTGCATACAATACATATAACCACTATGTATAGTGGTGGTAATAGAAGAATCCAATTGTATGGCTGGCTGCACCTTCTACGAAGTATCTGTAGGCTGTATGGCGGTGGTGAAAAAAAAAAAAAAAAAAAACCTCAAATTTTTGTGACGTGGGTCCACTCCTGAATGCATTCACAATCTTGCATATATGTGGAAGTAACTGTTAAGTGTTAACTAACGATTTGATATCTGTTTACTGATAATTTAATGCAACTACCTGCTTAATATGCCCACTAGATTTTAAAAATAACATACAGAGAATAAATGAATTGTTTTCAGGGAATTATTACTGCTCCAATATTGTTTGCTCTGGAGGAGTTTCCTGAGCTAAGGGCTGTTGTCGATCAAGGATTTGACAATCCTGCAAATGTGAATCTAGCAAGTTCTCTGCAAACTTCAAATCTACTAATTTCACAAAAGTTGCTTCAATATTTTCCAGCTGCTCTCTCTTGTAACTGTAGTCAAGAGGCAAATGTTTTTTGGTGTTTTGGTTTTATCTTTACCATTAAGTAAATTGATTTAGTGAAAATTTTCTCAAGTTGCATCTGCAAATTATTCATGTTAACTAAAAATAGTGATTGACAAAGCACAGGAAATGCATTAACAAGTATCTTTTAAAGGGACAATAGGCCCATCAGATGGGTAAGGAAATGATTCCTCGACTGTGAAAGTTATGTTTTGCTTAGAGGAATCCAATGTGAATCTGCTCTTCATTTTCATCCCGTCTTCTTTTTTTCCTGAAAATGATTCTTCATGTTATAGACAACTCTTTCGTTTAATCAAAGCATTTGGGCTAGTTGATTCTCTTTTGTTGTTCAAGGCATAAAACTGATGTAACAACTGAAACTACAGGCCATGGAATACATCGGAAAAAGTCACGGCATACAGAGAACAAGGGGCCTAGCAAGAAAGCATGCTAATCTTGCTTCTGCTGCAATTGGTTCCCTTCCTCAAAATGATGACGAGGATGTTCAAAGATCAAAGCAGGCAGTTGTAGAATTAACGCAAAAGATTTATTACTAGAACAAAATGAAGATGTACGACTAGATCCCAGGTTCAAACTTATTCAACAGCTGTAGGAAAATTTTGTTCGTTTCTTTAGGCAATGTTTCTGTATCATGGGGACATCTTGGGAGATGAAGGCAGCCCAAGAATCCTATAACAATACTGCAAAAAACAATAGATGAAATTCATATTTTTGTGTCGTCTGCTAAAATCTCATTTCGATTAGTAGCATTTTTGTGCTCTGATATGCAGATTTATCAGTGCACCTGTACATCGAATGAACTAACCTGAAGAACTGAAAATGCCTTCTCTGCAATGTATTTTGTGGGATTGTAGCTCCTCTTTGTTGCAGCTTGTCTGGATGTAAGCATAACTGTGCTCTCTTGTAGCGCCCCGAGTTCTGTTAACCCGGATTGCCACGTCATCGTCCTTTGCCCTAATTTTGTCAATCAATTTTGCGGAAATAACCTAATTTTTAAAATCACATTTGCAATTGAAAACTAAATCGGCAATTAAAATACATTGGATAATTGTTCAAAATTTAAATATCGTGTTTTGGAATAGCGGAAACGAAAAATACGTTAACAATGTTTCAATACATAAATTTGAAATCTTAATAATTTCGATAATCAAATTTTATGCCACCACTGCCGGATCAATCACGATCGCCTCCGAAGTCTGCAATTATCGTTAAAAATAGCAGAATGAGTATTTCGAAGAAATACTCAGTAGACTCATCGCCGATAATTAATTTACAGAATAATTGAAAACACACTCATGCAATATACAACGTGATATCATCTTTGGTTCATTTTCTTGAAATCATAGGCTCTTTAAAAACATGGGCTGTGGGTAGTCTTTCTTTCTTGTGCGGATGAAGCACATAAGTTATGCATAATATTCTTTCTTATCTCATAAGAGATTCTTTCTTTCTTTCTTTCTCATGCAATTAAGCATATAAGTTATGACAAGCATAACAATAAGTTATGACAAGCATAACAATATCATATATCTCATATGACACATTCTCATCCTATGCATAAAGCATATAAATCACGTAATTCACATAAAGCATGCAATTATAATTTAAACTAATTAATGGTGGCGAGTCTACCTCAATTGTTTCGTGTTGCGTGAAAAGTGAGCGGGAAAATAACTTCAAGCTCCTAATTGCTCGTACGTATCGTCTAGCCAAAAATAGGAAATAAGTTTGAATTAGTATTTCGAACTTTAAAGTTTTAAAGTGTTGAAATTAAGTTTAAGGGCTTAATTGAAAATTATAGAAACTGAATAAATAGCTTAAAACAATAAAATAAAGTTTGGGGCTAAATTGAAAATTTATTAAATTGAATTTGACAAATCTAAGGGCTAAAAATATTATTTTCAAAGTATTGTGGCTAAATGTGAAAAATAGGAATTCTAGGGACTTAATTGAAAACTTATTGAAACTGAAAATAAAAGTTTAAGGGCTGAAATTGAACTTTTATAAGTTAAGGACTAAACTGTAAATCTGTTAAAATTGAATATAAAAGCTTAGGGGCTGAAATGATAAACTTTACAAGTTAGGGACTAAACTGTAAATATTTTAAAACTGAAATTAAAACTAAAGGGCTGAAATTGACTTTTTTTTATAAACTAGGGACGTAATTTATCATTTACTAAAACTGAAATAAAATTAAAGGACTGGAATTAAAAACATTTAAAACATAAGGACTTAAATAAACGTTTTAAAACTTTGGGGCTTAGGGTTATAATTTCTAAAACCAAAATTAAATTAAAATCTAAATATAAACCAAATAAAATAAAAAAAAAACAAAATTTCATTTCCCTCTCTCTCTCATTACAGAGAGAGAGGGCGAGCGACGGGGAAGGGGCTTCGCCCCTTCCTCTGATTCCCACCACCGCCGGCGACGGTGGTGGCAGCGCCACCGTCCAGTGGTGGCGCCGGCACGGGGTGGAGGTGGTATGGGTGATTTTGGTGCGTGGGTCGAGGGCTAGGGCTCGATTTGTGTTCGGTAATGAGGTAAGTTCTTGGGTTTTCATTTTCTTGATTCCGGTAGTTGGTTGGGGTTGATTTGAGGTTGGGTATTGGATGTGGTTTGGTGATGATTTTGGGGTGGAGATGGCTGCTGGGATTCGGGGTTGTGTTCTCGGTTTGGGTTCGATCTTTGGTGGCGTTTGAGGTTTGATTTTCAGCTCGTGTGTTTTGAGCTGGGTTTTCGACTGGTGGTTTCGCAGGTGGTGCAGGGAGTTGGTCTCAGTATTGGAGATGTTTGGTGTGGTGGTTCGTTTTCTGCTGGAGTTCGAGAAATGGGTTTGAGCTGGGAGTTGGGTGGCTGTTGGTTGAGTTCTGGGTTTTTGGGGTGTTTGCAGTGACTCGAGCATTCTGCAGTAGTGGTTTGAGGTGAAAACGAGGCTGTCGTTTTTTTTTTTCTCTGTGTGATGAGTTTTCAGCTGGGATGTTTGGTGCAGTCGGTTTTTTGGGGATGGTGGTGGCGTAGCTTGAGCATGAGTTGGTGGTTTGAGGTTGGTGGTTGCGGTTTTGGACAATGGAGTGGGTGACTGCAGTTTCGGTTTAGGCAATGGCAGTTTGGGGCAGAGGTGGTGTTGGACGTTTTCTGCTGGAGCTTCAAAAATGGTGGTGCAGTGATGGTTGGTGAAATGGCTGCATTGTGCAGTGACTGGGGTGTTGAGGTTGCCAGCTTGGGGAGCTCACTGTTGATGCTAGAAATGGTTGTTCTAGTATCAATGGTGACCCAAGTGAAAAGGAGCTGAGAGTGTGAGGGAGAGAAGTGAGATTCTTACCAATAATGGCTGCGTGAATGAGGAAATGGAGGGAATTGTGATGAATAAAATAGTGGGAATTTAGGGCACAAATTTCAAGGTGGTATATTGGGCCTGATTGTTGGGCCTTTGGATTTGGGCTGTAGGGTTTCTAATTGGGCTAAAATAATTAAATTCAGGTTTGGACTTATATAATTGGGCCTAAAAATTGGGTTTATGTAATTGGACTTGAATTTAATAATAATTGGATTTAAATAAAATAAATCCGAATTGAAATAAAAATAATTATTCAATATTTGATTCGATTCGAAATAATTTAAATTCATTTATAACGGCTAGACGAACGTGCTATTTCTTAAAAATTAGGGTTAAAGTCGAGCGACACGTTTTTCGAGAATTAATTTTATATTATTCAAAAGTTCTCGGTCGCTACATCTCTGATATGCTTTCTTCACTTGAGAACTTCATCTAAAAGCTTAAACTTACAAAGATAGGTTAATTTTGTTGGTTTTTGTCCCAACATGGCCGGAATGACTTTATTTTTCCGTTAAAGCCGTACACGTATACAAGATGTTTGCCTGTTTTGACGTTACATTGATTAACTTCATCTTTTAGACGAGACATTTTAAGAATACCAAATGATTTTTAATGTAGAGGGCTCTTTCACTTGTTCTTTTGTGCTCGAGTTATTCTCCGAATAGTGTGTTCGAAAACTCTACTTCGCCCATGCAATTGCTTTACCCGTTCCTTACATATGATCAGAGTTGATCTCGTTAACGTAGGACCTCGTGTCTTCATCTTCCTCTCGTTCCATCCCATGTTGCTAGATCATCTCGTTCACTTTGTCTTGGTTTTTACCTTGAAACAAAATGAGAAGGGAAAAATTCTTCCACTTCTAGTGGATGTGTAAATAATTTTGTGCCCTGGCACGTAATAATTAATATGTTGAATAACAGTGGCGGTAATCGTGACAATTAACAACTTGCGGACAAAAATTGCTATTCTATATTTGATTAATCTCCTCTCTTTCTTTCACTGTTGCCTTCCAATTTTTTTATTGTTTTATTAATTAATTATTTAAAATTGTGAAAATGTTAGTACAAGCAAATTGTGTTGATTGGCCATGTAAACTGTTTGTCTATTACATTAACAATCGTTGCGTTTATTAAAATTGAACATTCAAAAGTGAGAATTAAGACTTTCTCTAAAGAAAAATTGAACACACTTGACAATAAAAAAAAGTGAAAACATTCTAAGTTGTTCAACTACGTCTCTATAATTCAATAAATGAATTCAAATCGTAGAACATATAATACTTTAATTTATCGTAAATTTACCATCAAACTTCAAAAAGGAAACTATAATACGTTTCCATTAATTTAACGTAGTCAATATTCAAGACTGTCGTGGTCTATGTTTTTAGCTTTCGTCAATTTTTCAAAGTTTTAGTCCTAAAAAGGAGCCAAGTAAGACCAACCCAATTCTTACGTTCCTTTGTTTGAAATTCAAAGCCCTTCTTTTTCCAACGTTAAATGTATCTTCACTTACTCTTTCCGTATTTATTTCCAAATATAGAGAGAGCAAAAGGGAAATTAATTTACAAGAATAAGTGATTATGGCATGCTTTGTGCCTTTCAATAATAGGAATTTGTACGTAAGTCTTCTTGTATTCCGACCAACGGTTCTGTTTGTTGATGATCTAGTCGATGCCTTGAAACAATTTTCGATTTGCACTGAAAATCTTGGTTGTGTCCATAGTGCTATCTTTAGAAGTATTCATGGGAACATGGTATGTTTTCTTTCTTAAAGACTTGTAATTAATCGAATAAATCGTGCGTGTCTCTTACTTGGCTTGAACTTTTGTTGTTTAATGCAGATAGTATGGTATGGAGCATGGATGAAGAGATCTAATGATAATAAGCAATTACTAAAAGCAGCTTTGGTAAGTAGCACTTATTTTGTAACTATCTATTTAAGATAATATTTCCAGTGATAATTTTGATTATTTACGAGGGTTTCAACGAACTCGATAAGCAGATCATTTATGTCATGGCGACAACTTAATAAATTTTATCACATACTTGTCTTTTTTATTCATTCGGGATAAAATCAAGATTATGTATGATTTCTTTCCAAAACGACCAACGCAGCATCTAAGTGGGTTTTTTTTTTTCAATCACCAATGAAATGGCGCCACCTTTCCGTCTGTTTAACTTATGTGCACCAAGCATGATTCATTCATTTGAGTGTACCAAATGTTGTTGAAGAGTGCAACTTTATCTTGTGAAAGAAGAAGGGAAAAAAGGTATTGAACCAAATTTAAAAGATGAGCTGGTAATGGGATTTTGAGATAGTTTAGAGTAATTAGCTTATGTTTGATTTAGCTAAAAAGCTAATAAAAACTTGAGTCAAAGTCAATAATCAATTTTAATCACATATTTTATGGGATCCACGACATTAATCAATTTTTCAACCACTCATTTCATCGTCTTCTTTCAAATTTACTAAAATTTGATTTTTAGCAAAATCAAACGGGATATTAGTTAAGATTTGCATGTAGAATTATAACTATGCAACATGGGCCAATGGTGTTTGACGAGATCTTTAAGAAATAAAGGAAATGCCATAAGACATTATACTATCGAATATAAGATGATAGAACTTGCAAAATCAAATACGAGTGATTGTTAGTTATATATAATTAATTTTGAAGCAATGAAAGTTGAATGTATATAAGATGGAAATGTTAACTCGACTTAGAAGATGGTGGGTAAATTGTACTTGAAACCTAGCAAAAAGATCAAAATATTTTCTTTTCCATACACATTGAACTCAAAAGTTCAATTATACAACTAAATTCATCTTTCCAATAATTCTTTACTTAATTTCTTCATAATTTTCCTTCTCAGATTTCCATGCTAACAAATGTAGCAAGCCTGGCTATCTTAATTGATAGCAATTTCTTCGAAGCATTCAATGGTGAATCAAAAGATGGCTCTCCAGCGGCAAAATTCTTCAATGGCGACGTTATTTCCTTGAGCTGTGCCACCATTTTGGCCGATAACCTGAATGAAAATGCGCTCTCTTATGCATGTTTATCTCTATTCAAAGACCGTTTTATCAAAATGGAAGGCGCAACTGCTGGAGTTTGCTTGAAATCTCAAACTCTGCCAAAACTTGTTGGTCTTTTTGTATGGAAGTCTCTCCAGTTCTGCTATTCTGATATACTGAACTCGGATTACAGGAACATGATTCTTCCATATTTTGGTGGTATTCCCTTGGAAGTAAAGTACGACATCTTTAGAGTCGTGTATGTCAGCGGAGACAAAAAGTTAGTTTAGTACCTCGTATAACATTTTTATTTTCATGTGGCAAACACCTAAATATTGGAAAGGTGACTATAAAGCTGTAGTATTGCTAAATCACGACCCGACATAACTGGGCTAACGGGCCCTTTTTTTTTGTACCTATGGCTTCAGTGCCTCACTTTTGGTCTTAATGTTCTTCGCTTTTTCAGCCTTGTTGATTCGTTGTTGTTGGAGAAAGCAAAAGACATTATAAGTTTATATCAAAGCACTGCACATTTTTTAGAAGTTCGAAATCTCCGATGCCAATTTTCCTTAAATAAACAGGAAAAATTATACAGAGCGTTTCTATGATTAAATGACCAAACAATCGATTAAATATTCAAAGCGCTTTTCGAATTCACAATTAAAGAGTGAAAAGCTAGCTCTACTTTCAAAAACACTACTAACAATAATTGTACCGAGAATAGTCTTGTGACTTCACACATTGGCTAAAATTATCACGTCTCAACTTTCGTAAAGAGGAAAAAAACAATTTACACGAACTTTAAAATAAAATAATTAAGATATATGCAATACGAACACCTACTTGTTAGAAACTCGTGCACTTGTTTCTTGTTTATCAATAAATTCCAACAAAAAGGAGAACTCGTGTGTGGTAGTTAATCATAACCATATAATTACGCCTAATGATTTGTAAAAATGAATAATAATGACTCTCACTAAATTTATGAATAATAATGAGTAATAATTATAAATATACGATTAAAATTAATGTTTAACTTTATCTGAACTTATAATCATTTTATCAATTTCATTTTCAAACAGAGGATTAGTGGTCGGAGACATCGAATTAATTGTCTATAAAAGATAAATTGAAACATTTTCAACTACGATTTAACTTTTAAGACTGCCGACCATTCTTTGGTGGGCCGACTCCTACCTCTCTCTCCAAAGAAAGGGAGGTTAATGCATGGCCCACGTTGAGAATGGTTGAGATTTTTGAATGGAAAATTTTCATATTTAAAAGATAAAGTATGATTATTTTCTAAAATCAAATATTAATTAAATTTTATTTTTGAAATAATTAATTAAATATATTTAAGTCATAATTCCATACTATTTGGTCAAATTATTTATTGGTCACGAATCAAAATTTTTATAAATCATAATTTATTCATTGTCACAAATTAAAAAAAAATTATGTATCACAATTTATTTATTAGTCAAATATCACAAATTTTGCAAGTCACGACTCAAATTTTTAGGTCACATATTATTTTTGGTCACAATCAACCCAATAATTGATCGCAAACACCTAGGTCCTATCTCGTCCCACCTACAAACATCGCACCACCGCCATGACCACTACAAAAACTAACACCACCTCACCACCACAATCAACATCACGATCATCACCACCCAAATACCACCAAAAAATAAGATCCAAAATAGTCGGTCGCCGCCACAATTTGCAAATCACCACCAATTACCCCAAAAACTCTGACACCCATTACTCCATATTTTTCCCTCAATTTCCACCACCAGCAACGATGCTCACGCCCACCACCGCCCGAAATTGGCACCACCGTCGCCCAAAAACTAGATCGCCCCAAAATCGACGATGCCCTCTGCGCTTAGGGCACAACACAACTGCAACGCTGTTGCTGGAGTGACAATGATGCGAGACGTCAAGCTACATCGCCGTTCAGTGCAATGGCAACAACATCTCGTTGACAGCATCATTGCTGCAACTGCTGGTGGATAGGAGAGGGAGAGAGAGGATCAAATTTCAGTGTGGGTGTGGGGTGATGAGTAGGTTTATTAATTGAATTTTATAATATTATTAATAATATTGAATTATCATTTGATTTTTGTATAAACAAACTTTAAATTTGATTTTTGAAATTGTAATTTAAAAAAATTGGTTATATGTAATTTTCACTTTTTGAATTATAATTTTCCAAATTCTTGTCATTGTCAAAGTCTCTTTTCTGTTAAACTATGGGGAAAACGCCAAAACTTTCAAAATATTGGGGAAAAGTTACAAAATTGAAGAACCCATAAAAAAATGTTGTGCTCAATTCGTGTTACTGAACAACAATTATTTAGCATTGTACTTAAACTTATAGATCACTTATCGTTCGTCACCAGTTATAATATGTTATCGATGAATTTCGTTCTTTGTCGATAGTTTTTTGTTCATAATCTTTATTCATTTCGACAATATTTAAGTACACATGTCAACGAATCGAGCCGAAAAAAAAAAAGCTCGGACTCGGCTCGAACTTTTTTGAGTCCGAGCTGTGCCGACTCGAACTTTTTTCGAGTCGTTTGAGTCGACGAGCTTTTTTGCCATCCCTATATTTAAATGATTTCATCTGCGATTTTGGGTGCCCAAAATTTAAACTCAAGAAGTGATATCTATCCATGATTGAAGGGGGTGAGTGGTCAAAGTTAGGGCAAGAAGTCAAGGCATGATTGGGGCAGTGACATGGGGAACACTACACGTGAATGGAGTTCCATACTACAGTCCAAATACCCAATGCACTAATGATAATAATACCTTCCTAATAGAAAGAATGTTTGGACTCACGTACTGTGTATTCAATAGTATTTTAAAAATAAATATAAACTCAAATTTATATTTAGTATATGGAACATCTCAAACTATCTAATACTATATTTATTTAGTAGAGTAAAAGAAAAATAAGTTAAAAATTCAATGCCGTCATGATTGAATCTGACTCGAAAAATCAATAAACAGTTCGATTATAGAGTTAAAAAAAAAAATTAGAAATTCAACAATCATTTATCTATTTTTATATTCTCACTTGTTAAATTCTGATTTGATCTTGACTATTTTCATTTCCAGATCAATTATTGCGCCCTTTTCAAAAATATTTTAGAAATTGATTTATTTTATTTTCCAATCATATACCGTGCTACCTACCAAACATGCACTAATGACTAATAGGTATCGTTAAAATATTGTATTTCCTACTTTTGAATAGAGGGAAAGTTGTGGGGCACTTTGCACTTTCCTAAGGACATGGGACTTCGAGCTCCATATTTCTTTTTTAATTAAACCGTGCTATTTGTACAATCAAGGTTGACAATCTCGGTTGACAACCACTTACATATAGGATGGGTGGGTGGATAATTTTTTATTTTTCTTAAACATAGTAGGACCCACCACTGTGAGAGGTTGTCAACCGAGAATGTCAACATCGGTTGTACAAGTGGTGGTGACCTCATCGGCTAGGGTTTAGTGACATATAATTTGAGGGCTATGAGAATGTCAATAATGAATTTGAATCTTTCAATGAAGTGTTATACGTTTTGTGGTGTTGGATTCTTTAAAACTTAAATAATTTTCGTATTGATTCGTGTGATCACACGTGCATGGCTTTATATTAAGTTCTCTCTCAATGTTAAAATGTCACACAATAACCTAGACCTAGATTTTATAATTTTTTATTTTCTTTCTTTTCTATTAGGAGTTAGGAAATTTTGAATTTAAAGGGACGTAGCCGATTTTGTTGATATTTGAAATATTTTTGTCTCATTATAGACGATTATTTTTCTTTTTTTTAAAAATTTACGTTGTTCTTGTTACTATGCCGTTGTTTGGATTTCCTTTTTAATTGCTAAAAAATTATTTTTTTAAAGTCAGATATTAATTTTAACCCCTTTTTTCGCAAAATTTACAAGTCACGAATATTACTCATTTATCCACCACTATTTTGACCAACTTACAATCTTAACAACTAAAAAAGATACCCAAACAAATATTATTTTTATTACTATTTAAAAGTTTGTGACCACTTTCATGTTTACCTCATCGAACTTATAATTAATTTGACATTCTTATCATTATGAGAAATTTATTAATACTTTGTATAGCCCTCACAAAAGGTACTTCATTTCGATATTTTGGGATCAATCTAAGTTACTAAACAAAATCAAACTTCTTAGAAGTTGGATATATGGTAATAGCGAGATATTTAAACAAGGATGTAGTGATTTTGTATATTTTTGTATATTCGAGACTCATTGTGCAACTATTCAACATTAATGATCAATTTATTCCTATTTAAATATTGGGCGTTAATTTGCTAATCGAATAATGCATTAAGGATTGATGGTGCAATTCTCCCTCTTAAAAAGAAATCCGTATAAACACATGTACGTAATCAAGATGGCGTGGAAAAATATCCGCATAAATTACCACATTAATGCATCAAATAATTACAAGTCATGTGTGTGCCACATAAAACGACTAAATCAGTGAGCTACCCTTTACAAAATACATTTTTGCTCAAACAAGGGCTAAATCCCAATGCGGGGAATTTTTAAGTGCAATTATTAACTACTGCAAAGACTTCTATTTTTTTTTTCCTTTATTTAATTCTAATATCGAGAGGGGCCCACCGCAAAAGATTTTGGTCAAACCAAACCTTAATAAATTGTTTACAGCTTACTTGTAATCATTGTTAAAGACTAACCATGTTTAATTTGCATCACTAAATATGAAATTTAAACCTTTTTTTTATGTTATTCCTATCCTTCCTTACCAAATATGTGAAGATAAATTGATTGAACTCATTAACTGCATGTCAAATACTTAGAAGTCTTTAAAACTGTAATTGATCGGAACATATTTCAACATGAAGCAATAACTACATTGGAGCAAATTTTAAAGGTCGTTTCTAAGTGCTTTTTTTTTTTTACTTACTAAAATTCTATCAGCTTTTTAACATGCAAACTTCAATTTTAACAATATATCTCACGGGACTTACAATTTTTAATCATTCAATCAAATATTTCATCAACTTTTATTGAAATATGTTAAAAAAAAATTATCAACCAACCTCTAAATTGTAACTTTGAAAATATCCAGCACTATCGGCTGTTTATTTAAAGTGTGAATATTACAAAATACTAAATATTGAAATATTAAAGGCATGTTTTCTTTACCATTTTCAAGCCCTTTTCTGTTTTCGATTTTTCAAAATAATGAAAACGCGTTCTTTTTCCAATTTTCGAAAGCGTATTTTAAAAAAAAGTTAAAAATTTACAAAGAAATCCCAAAACGACAAATCGTTTTAAATGTTTTAAGTGATAATCAAGGCAAAATTTTCAAAACGTCTTTTGGGTGTTTTCAATCACCGCCCCACCACCGTGGCCCAACCACCATTGCACCACCTCGATCACCATAGTACCACCGCGACCCACCACTGCACCACCGCCTGAAAACCACCGTCGTTGCCACAGCTACAACACTACCACTCAACCACAACCAGCAAAAACAGATTGAAAGCCACTTTCCGGCCACCTAGACCGTCGATTTCCACCACAAACAACCTCGCATCACTCCCTTCTATCACCTCCAATCATTCATCAGCCACGAAACAACAAGAATCAGTAAAAATTGGAAGCCAAAAAATCATTAGGCACTACATGTTTCTGCAGGAAACTTCACTCCGATGAAGCCCAAGTTCATGCAACACCACGGGTCGAATGCTCATCCCCAGGTGACTTCAACCATGTCCCCAATCACCCCAAACAACTTTGCAATGTTCGGATTTCATCCGAGAAGAACGACAGACGCAATTCGAGTTTTGCACATTCCTTCGCCGTCCGATCGTTCCACAATTGCGGACCACATGGGTTAGCCTCCTCTCCACCTGATGCACCTTGCCCAACCATGGGTCAAGGCCAATTTTACCAACGACGGAGGAGATGAAGGTGGTGACGGTGGGCTTCGTTGAAAGAGACAGAGGGGAAACGGGTTTTTGATTTTTTATTTTATTTTTGAAAATAAGTTTTCATAATCTCAAAATGAACACTCGAAATACAAAATTCAAAATGAATTCAAAACTTATAACACAAAATTGAAACACAAAAGAACAACCCCTAATTTTTTAAAATTATAAATACTATAAATTGTCAGACTATCCAATTAAATTGCTATATATTATACTTATTTAATTTTGTAGTTTATTAGTATGATTACTATAAACTTGACTATTTTTAGGCAAAGTGAAGATTAAAATGTGAAACACACTACAAATATAAAGAAATAAATGGGACTCAAACATGCTCAAAGAGCAAAATAAAGAAATAATGAAAAACAAAAGGATATAAAACCTGAAAATAATTCATTCCAAAAATCGGCGAGTAGAAGGGTCAACAAATCGGTAAAAGATCGCCCACCTCCCACGTTCTTATACGTTACTCCAGTACTCTCTCTGGCATCAGCTCAGGATAGTGACGATAGTCTGTGGCTTCCTTTCATAAAGTGCTCTGGCTTCTTCTTAACAAGACGCTCTCTCTCTCTCTCTCTCGGTCTCTGTTAAAGTGCGTGTGAGTTGTGTGTGTGTGAGATAGAGAGAGTCTGTGCGCGTGTGTGTGAAGGTGAGGGATCTTATGGAGTACGAGAGGATACACACGGTTCAGGTATGGGTTCTTCTGTGCTCCCAATACACAAACACCGACATGCATCTGTGCATTCAATTTTCTGAAGTTGTTCTTTTACCTTGCTTGGGTTTTACAAAATAAATTTTTTTAATACGCTTGTTTTGATGCATTTTGCACATTTTACTCACCGGAAATTATACCAAGATTTTCAAATGGGACTTCAAAGACACACGGGATTGTTTCTATTCCACGATTGTTTCGAAATATTGGATTTTTTTTTTTTTTTGGAAATCTTCCTATGTGGATGTACTTAGAATTATGTAATTTGAGCAAAAGATGCTTATTTTTTCAAATTGTTTAATGTAGACTGGTATAATATCTCCAAGTAAATTGAGGATGAAACTATTGGGGCCTCACCATCAGAAGAAAAAGGAGGAATCAAACTGTGGCTCTTCAAGAACATCTCCTGCCAGGCTTGAGGATTCCAAGTTAGTGAAGAACAGCCTTTTGGCAATCCAAAGTGGAGATTTTAATGAGGAGGGTATGAAAAATTTGACCCA
Organism: Fraxinus americana; assembly: GCA_035079005.1. NCBI lineage: Eukaryota > Viridiplantae > Streptophyta > Magnoliopsida > Lamiales > Oleaceae > Fraxinus > Fraxinus americana. The sequence goes on along the minus strand of CM068713.1, from coordinate 2,807,350 downwards.
TATCGATTTTTTGCTTCAAATCTTTATCTTGAATTTTTTTTTTATTATTATTTTTTAACTACTGAAGAACCACCTCAAGGCTCAAGCTGTGGCGTATGCCCAAGGTACAATGGGTGTTGAATCCTGCCTAACGGAAATGCCCGAACTTTTTTAATTTGCAGTTGGAAGTGATTGTTCATGTTTTTAGAATAAATTTTAAGAGGAAATTGATTTATTTGCTGAACTCTAGTTATCCTTGTAGTGATATGGATCTTTAAAGTTTTTCCTGGGGAAATACCTTGTTTTTGCAAGACTGAATATTTAGTTATTTTGATACTTAAATACATGTTACATAAACTTCATCACTGATCCGGCGATCCCCCCATCCTCTGCCTCCCGTTATTGCAGCTTGCAGTTTAGAAGTTCAACCAGCTAAGTACGGTAATTTGGTGTTGGATGCTGGCCAAGGTGATTGCAATTCCTCCCAGCAGAAGGAGCTTGCCCTGAGGGAAAATGGGAATCCTACTCATGCCAAAATGCAGCTTGTCCCAAAGACTGATGGCAGTAATTCGAGTTCAGTACACCCTGTAAGAACATATGAAGATGAAAATCTTGATTATGATAGTACTTCGAGCTTTGAATTTCACAAAGGGGAGAGAACTCAACACCAGTCCATGGCACGGTCATTTTTGGGACCTACGCCTTCCAAATGGAATGATGCGGAGAAGTGGATTATGAATAAGCAAAACAAGCAATCTAATTCTTCAAAGAAGACAAATATAAATCTGCAAAATCAACCGAACTGGGTGACAGCTGTGAATTCGGTTCGAGTTGCTCCAGAGTCTACTAGTTATGAATATAATAAGTCATCAGTTAAGAGGGTAGAATTTAGTCAGCCTGCATCAGGGACAGGTTCGGGTAATTTTGGTTTTGAGTACCGTGGAGCTCAACCCACTTCAGATTCAGCAAATGGAATGAATGCATTAATTGATTTGTGCCCTGAAAGCAAGGATTTGACAGAGGTGCACATTAGAGGATCATCTTGTTCAAAGAGCACAATTGAAGATGCCACAGGTGATTAAATGTCGTAATGATACCTGAATTAGATTAGAAGTTCCACCATGTTCACATTTTTCCTACATCTTTAGGCCCAAGAACTCAACTTTTAGCCTTGAAAGAAAAGAAAAAACATTGAAAAATTTTCAATTCTAAAGATCTTAATTCCAAACTCACACAAAACGGCTTCCTGAATTATGCAGGCATTCCTTCCATAAGGGCAGTTTCAATGAGAGACATGGGAACAGAAATGACTCCTATTCCGAGTCAAGAACCTTCAAGAACTGCTACTCCAGTTGGTGCATCAACCCCACTCCGCAGCCCAATTTCTTCTATACCATCTACTCCTCGAAGAGGAGAGCGAGCACCCACACCAGCAGAGCACTCTTTTGGCAATGCATCACAATATTTAACTGCAAATGGGAAAAAAGAGCCATCCGAGCAAGACCAAAAGCACAAGACGAGAAGAGAGATTGTAGCCCTAGGTGTCCAACTTGGTAAAATGAATATTGCTGCTTGGGCAAGTAAGGACGAGAAAGAGAAAAGTATCTCTGGAAATGAAACTGTGGAGGTTGATGATGTTCGAAGAATAGAGTATTCAAAACGAGCATCCGCATGGGAAGAAGCTGAAAAGTCCAAACATTCTGTCAGGTTCCTCCTAAATACTGACTGAAAAGTTTACGAACATCCTTTGAGCTTATATTTTTTTCAATGCATGCAACTTATTGACTGAAATTGAGTCACACTGTCAGGTTTAGACGAGATGAAATAAAAATCCAAGCATGGGAAAGTCAACAGAAAGCAAAGCTTGAAGCGGAGATGAGGAAAGTAGAGGTATCTTAGCTTCTCCTCATCTCCTCTATGATTCAAAATATACTACACGTCATAGTAATTAAAATTCTTCAAAAACAAAAACAAACAAAAAAATTATAAATTTTCCTTAGCCAACTCACTCTGTTCTTTTAGGAGGTCCAGAACCTAGTATAAAGTTTTGGCATGTTCATAGTTGAGTACTTTGTACTCTTCAGTATTTTCTACCTTTGGATTTGTGAATATCCGTGGATGTTGGTGAAAGGCCAAACCACATAAATTCCTCCTTTATTCTCTGATTTATATTTGATTGAGACGGTATAATCACATTCACATCACTTCTTGAAGCTTTTTAGTTGCTGCCAAATCCTTCGACTGGTTTGGCTTTTCTAAACAACTGCATCATCATATTATGTTGTTGTATTATGGTGAAATTGAATCATATAGAAAGGATATTTTGGCATTATGGATGTAAACGAAAGTGGTTTTCAGGCAAAAGTTGAGCAAATGAGAGCACAAGCCCAAGCGAAGATGGTCGAGAAGATTGCATTGGCAAGGCATAAATCAGAGGAATTGCGGGCTGCTGCTGAGGCTAGAAAAAATCGGCAGGAGGAGAAAACTGCTGCGCAGGTAGAATACATTCGTGCAACTGGTCGAATTCCATCATCTCCTTTTATCTGTTGTGGTTGGCCATAACACCATTACAAAGTTTCATGGATTGAGGTCTCTCTCTCTCTCTTGCCTTGTCATCAAGGTTTTTTGTGTATTTGTTAACAATGTAAACGTGGAAGTCTTTAGTTGAATGAATGCAATTATACTTGATCAAAGGGAGTTGTAAACCAACAAAACTGCTTTCTCTTACGCACCATAGCAGCATCACAGAAGAAGAGTAATAGTCAGTTACAAACAACTCCAAATCGTCCAAACATTCAGAAATTCTTTAAGGTGTTTTTAGTTCTTGAAGGTTCATCATCTTTGCTTGTTGATCAAACTTCAAGGCTTCATTAGTTATTTGTCGGTGTATGCCATAAGCAATCTCAAGGATGATAGGGACAAATATTGCTTTAAGATGATGTATCATATCCATGTTCAAGCCTCTAATTGGAAATTTATTCTATTCTTTGTGGTTTTATTTTGATTTCTACCTTCTCCATTTCGTTTATTTATTGTTTCATTAATTTGTGTATGAATTTTGAGATTTGTTTCTCGTGATTTTCCGACACAACTTACATTCTACGGTTATTTCTCTCTGATTCTGGATGATGAATGAAAGTGTATTTTTGGATTCTTTTGTTGGACAAAAGCAATTGAAGGAATAGGTACTTTTGGACTTCCCACTTTTGAAGTGTCTAAAGAAGTCTTTTAAGGCCTGGGCAACAAGTTGAGTAAGCCCAAAAAGTTTGAATTTGTAAGTGGGCTAAATATGTCGTGTTTGTTGTATTGGGCTTTGAAGTAGCTTCACTCGTTTTTGAACCTTATTTGAACTTAGGCTATGTTTGATTGTGCAAAATTTTTCATGAAAAACCAATTACAACTTCCACTTTTACGGTGTTTGGTAGCAAAAGTTTTCCTTGGAAATGGTTCTCTTGGTTTCACTCACACGAGCACAATTTCCATGGTTTTGTTGAAAATGAATTCCCACCACTTTGGTGAAAAAAAATTTCCAGGTTACCCTTTTTTTTTATTGGTAATTGAAAAAAGTTCTAGATACAATGGTAAAAAAAATTGTTACTTTTATTGATAAATATCATGCAAAATATAGTCAAATGAATGATATTCGGTATGATAATTTTATTATTATTATTATTATTATTTTATTTTATTTTATTTTTTTATAATGGGAACAAATTCTAGATCAAATGGTAAAAAAAATTATCACTTTAATAGACAATTTTCATGAAAAACGAAGTCAAACGGACACCAAACCTTCAACATTTTTTAAGTGGTAAATTATACAAATCAAATACAATTAATTACAATTTTCAGTAAAATAAATTTTAAACAATTCAATTCTCTGTAATTCATTTTCTTTCCACCCAAATTTCACATTTGCAATCAAACTCTTATTGACATAATTTTGACATTTTCATTATAAACACTGCAAAAAAAAAAAAAAAACTCTCCAATTCAAACAAAAAGTTTTATGAGAAAGAGGCTAAGAGTTGTATAGGGAATTTATAAACGTCAACAATAACGATTTATTTTAAGAATAGATATACTGACATAGCAAAGTATGTCAATACTAAGCTAAAATTAACTGATCGAGTACGTTATCTTTAAAATTTCTAACATTTTCAAGCGATGTTGACTACATGAACAGATACCTTTCTTGTATCGACATTAACCAATTGACCGCACTACCACGGGGGTACAAGTTTCGCGCACAAAGTAGAAATGAAGCAAACATGAGAATTTTTCATGTTGTAAAAGAGGAACAATTTTAAAATTAAAGAGTTTTGACTAAAAAATTCTCTTAGAAAAAACTTGAAAAGACAATTACTTTCTATTTTCTCTTAATGCTAAGGTTCTTGGGAAATTTCCTCAACCAGTACAAATTGTCATATTTGTGGACCCCGACGTTTCTTGCTGATTACATTTGAGTACCGTAGGGTTCATCGACTTTTCAAATTCCACACATATAGGTACTATCATCACGTATAACTAATTAAAAATTCAAATAATAATAACAAAAATAGTTGAAATAAGATTAAGAAAAAATTAAAATAGAACGTGATTAATGCTCGCCAACAACCCACTTGAAATAAAAAACTCTAACATGCTCATCTACCTCCTCTCCCTCTTTCTTTAAGATACGTGTGTGTATATATAGATCAATAAGTTTGTGATTCATGAACCAATACTCTGATCAAACTCTCAAGCTAAGAAGTGAAATCCTTTTCACTAGAAGCTTAAGGGCCTGCCAGAGTTTCCTTATCTTCCTGTCCAAATGGGAAGCCTTCCAAACCAAAAGCCAGAAAATGGATTCACAGGCACCACCATTAAACCTTTAGATCCTGAGGAATTCAGAAGGCAAGGCCATATGGTCGTAGACTTCCTTGCTGATTACTACAAAAACGTGGACAAGTATCCGGTTCGGAGCCAAGTCGAGCCGGGCTATCTTAGGAAGAGGTTGCCGGAATCTGCACCGCATGAACCGGAAGCCATTGAAGAAATTTTAAAAGATGTGCAGAAGGATATTGTTCCAGGGATAACGCATTGGCAGAGTCCAAACTATTATGCTTATTTTCCTTCCAGTGGAAGCATTGCTGGATTTCTTGGTGAAATGCTTAGCACTGGGTTTAATGTTGTGGGATTTAACTGGATGTCATCGCCCGCTGCAACTGAGTTAGAAAGTATAGTCATGGATTGGCTTGGGAAAATGCTAAAGCTTCCCAGTTCATTTCTCTTCTCTGGAGGTGGCGGGGGTGTGCTCCAGGGGACTACCTGTGAAGCTATTTTGTGCACACTCGTGGCTGCGAGAGATCAGATGCTGAACAAGATTGGCAGAGATAACATTGGCAAACTTATAGTGTACGGATCTGATCAAACCCACTCTGCATTACAGAAGGCAGCTCAAATTGCCGGTATCGAGCCAAATAACTTCCGAGCCGTGCAAACGACAAAGGCTACTGCTTTTGGGCTAACCCCAGAGGCACTCCGAGCAACAATTGAATCAGACGTGGAAGCAGGGCTGGTTCCGCTCTTTCTCTGCCCCACCATTGGAACCACATCGTCAACTGCTGTTGATCCACTCGGGCCATTATGTGAAGTTGCAAAGGAGTACGGGATGTGGGTCCATGTTGACGCTGCTTATGCCGGAAGTGCCTGCATATGCCCGGAGTATCGCCATTTTCTGGATGGTGTTGAAAATGCAGACTCTTTCAGTTTCAATGCACACAAATGGTTCTTGACAACCCTGGATTGTTGCTGTCTCTGGGTGAAGAACCCCAGCGCCCTCGTTAAAGCCCTTTCAACGTACCCCGAGTACCTGAGGAACAAAGCCACTGATTCAAACCAGGTTGTGGATTACAAAGACTGGCAAATAACGCTGAGCAGACGATTCAGATCATTGAAACTATGGCTGGTTCTCCGGAGCTACGGCGTGGCCAACCTCAGAAAATTCTTGAGGAGTCACGTCCAAATGGCCAAGAATTTCGAGGGCTTGATCGGCATGGACAAGAGGTTCGAAGTTGTAGTCCCCAGAAACTTTGCAACAGTCTGCTTCAGAATTTCACCTATTGAAATTGGAAAGAATCACAATGTCTCCAAGGAAGATGCAACAAATGAATTCAACTGCAAATTACTAGAATCCATCAATGAGACGGGTAAGATCTACATGACTCATGCTGTGATCGGAGGTGTTTATGTGATCCGTTTCTGTGTTGGGACAACCCTTACAGAAAACAGGCATGTCAATTTGGCCTGGAAGACAATTCAGGAACATGCAAGTGCACTTCTTAGCATGTCCTGAAGAATCCATTGAAATTTTGAAATGTTAATTTCCGACCTTGAAAGTGTACCTTGTCCATTTTAGTTTGTGAAATTCAATAAACGTTATCTCAGACCATGATTTTTTCTGGATTTGTATAGGTAACCTTAATGTCATATTACGAACCAGAAAAACTGGAAAAGTAAAGGATTTATTTTTTTTTTTTATTTTTTTTTTCATTTCATCGACCAAACCACAAGAAAATGTCATACTCATGGAAAAATAATAAATAATCCAAACCACAATAATTCTTGTATTGTAATTAACGAAATACGCACTGCAAAGTGATGATAGGTGCAATGAAGTCGTCTACAATAATAAATTTCATACTATTAAGTTTGTGTAACATTACACCCTAATTATTGTTCCATATATCAAATCTTTCGTGTGCTGGCATATAATTATCCAGATTCAACATCAGGTTGCAGACAGAAACTTACCTAATGGTATTACAAAATTTGATGCCCACTACGTGGGACAACTGTAATATATTGTATTGGACCATGAGTGACAAAAACTCAGCAACTTTTGCGGGTAAGATCACGGGAGCCTAAGTCCAATTATTGAGTGATATTATTAAAAAAAACCATTGACACAAAATCATATCAAAGAAATTTTTAAATGAGTATTCTGGAATTCGAAGAATTTAATTTAGACAAAAAAAGGTATCAAAAAGTCAGTTGCCGGCATTATTTCATTAGCGGTGACTATATTTTTTTAGTATCAATTAAGTAACTAAATATTAATTTGTTTTCAATCGCATAACTTCATCTAAAATTATTTAAACGGGTGAACATCGATATCATTGATCATTTATATTAGTAAAACTTCACTTATTTTATGCCTACAATTAACAACCATGTGTTATGATTGTCATTTTGTAACACCACCGATGTTAAATAACATTAATTTAATTGAAGTTAAATTAAAATATAATTACCCAATTGAAATCAAAGTATAATTTTTCGATTCAAATCAAATTAAAGTGATCCGATAAAATAAAATTTAATTATAATTACTTGATTGACACTTGATAAAAGTATAATTATCACAAATAAAATTTTCCTGTAAAATTTGAAATGCAAAGCAATTGTCTGGGACCTAAACTTTGTCATAATCAACCATGTTACATGTACATCATTTTTTACACTTTGCAACATGTCAACATACAATTGTACAGTTTATAAAATTAAACAATTTTTCCCACAATCATTTTTGAACAACATATCAAATGGCATGCTCGATGTACACTTCAAGCATTTTTTGTTGCATCAATAACTCCAAATTCCAACTCCCTATTTTTTGGGTAACATGTGAAATATGTGAATTAACAATTCCATACGTAGAAGGGTGAAATAACCAGCATTGCTAAGAAACCCCCAAATTAAATAGTCATGAACTGCAGGAGGGCCGTGACCGCCGGGGGCGGAGGCTGAATTGGAATTTTATTTTATTGGAAAAGAATATCTTGGTCCTTGGATGTTAAGGAGAAAAAATATTAAATTCTCGAAGGCAATGACAGTAGAGGCCACCCATATGCCTATGCACATGGATCCACCTACCCTTCTTCCGAATATTATTCTGTACTTGCAAGCCAGAAAGACCGACTGCCTACTTAGGTCACCTTCGTTCTTCGTAAATCATATACTAGAATAATGAATAAGATTATAACTTTCTTGATTTTCCAGACTATTTAGTGCATATTTGGTATAAGATACGACTGAATAATAAAATTGACTTAATTTTCTTAATACATTCCCATATCATCTAATCCTCGGCTCGTTACATAATATAAGTTATTTCACATGACATTGCGACATCTTAATTTAACCACAAGTCCCACACACCCCCGTCTGCCATATTCTGGCAAACTGTTAGGCAGCTACAGATGGAAGGAACATGGACCTTGGCATATCCTCATCTATCAAAACTTAGGAACTCAATCAGAACCGGCGGAGACAATAGTCCCTATATCACTTTCAAAAGGACCATTTCAAAGGAAAAGGCTGGTCCCATAACTGGTAACCACAATAGAATCGTGAGTGGTTGTAATGTTGCTTCATCACGTCCACTATTATATTGGATTACTCTCCTTCAAATGAATGGTCTTAGGAACACTGTCAATAACTAAAATCTCATCTTCAAACCGTCGACGAAATAAATTTTATGCGATCTTTTTGGCTTCTCTATTGATCTCATTGCTAGAGTTAGTAGAATGTATTAATATATCCCACCATCACATGTTCTAACAACTACAATTTCTAATACAAAATTTTTGGTCAAGTAAGAGTTTTAGTGCTTGTTTTATTAAAACTGCAGCATGCAGCTCTCACAGGAAACCAAAAAAATTTGGTGTCAAGGTAGAGAAAAGGGACCGCGTGAATAATTAACATTCAGCAATAAGGAAAAAGTTGCAGAAAATCTTTTATTATCAACAGGGGGAGCATAAAGATGGATTGAAACCATACACGCCATACAGATAAAAATTAATAACCAGCAAATGCAAAGAGGAAGTCTAGAACAGCCTAATAGGTATTGAAATGGTATCATAGATTCATCTTATACCAGCTCTACCCCATGAAGGACCAAATCTTGGTATATTTGCATATAGGAAGATACACGTAGGTCATTATAGACGGTGAGAAATGTCAAAAATGGTAGAAACCAAATGGTTGGAGCTCAGTGAAGATGGAGACATTTATGGCAAAATGGCAACACAATTCAACTAGAATACCATCACAACTAGTACACGATAATAATGAAAGGTGGCACCTACCCTTGAATATTTCCATGTGTTTGAATTTTATTTCCATATCAAATAATCAATATTATGTCTTAAAACAATAATTTTTAAAAAAAAAATTCTTTCACTATCCTGATTACTTACTATTAGGCTATTAGCCATGCATTGGATTTTGCTCGAAAAATCTCACCACAGGCTACTAAGCTGTGGTGCTTAAAGGGTATTTTGATCCATGTCCCACGATAAGTTGAGGCTACAAGCTAAGTCTGGAATACAATGATGTGATTCTTCCATCAAGTTTTACGTTACACGCGTGAGAGGCAGTATGGCATAATAGTTCACATTGACAGAAATACAATCTCTACTCGTTTGGCACAACTTTTTTATTTACAAGCTCAGATCATGCAACGTGTAAGAAACGTAAGCATTCATGAGATTATTATCCCACATCAATTATAGAAAAAATTCCATTTTGACATAACGTTCAACGTTAAAAATATATCATATGTTCAACATTTTCAGACCCTCTTATTAAACTGAGCATTAGCCACCAGTCGGTTGTCACCTCTGCCGTCCATTTACGGAAAAATATATGTATAAGTTCTAAAAAAATCTATATTATCTCACAAACCAACCGTGTATGACAAAATGTTTTTTTTTTTTTTTTGGTGGTACAGAAAATATCACGTGCCCAAAAAAGATAAAGGGAAGAATATTATATAGCAGGAACAAAATTTTGACAGACCACTGCCTATTAAAAAAAAATTATATTAATATAAGTAATTTATATTGTAGTATTCAAGATTTAAATGTTTCTGATATGTGGCTATTCTTCGTCACTATACGAATCAAATAAATTGTAGAGCATGTAAACTATGAAGCTGAACACAAATGCAACAATGTTGACCTCTTTTGTTATTGACTTCAAAGTCACCTACCAGTCAATTTGAATGTTAGATGCAGCTACACAATGCACGTGGACAGGTTGGTACATGGACTGTATCATTTCCCTTTTTCTTTTTTATTCTAGCTACCTACCAAATCATATTTTTGTGCTACACGCTGAACTAATTCATTTCGATTTCCCCAATTTTCGTTTTCATAATATTATACCTGAGACTGAACCCCACAAGACCAAAATCATTAAATAAAAAATGAATATTATTTGCTCTAATCATATAGGCAAAATAATGTTAAAACCCTATTTGAACGAAGCAAAACATTTTACAAAAGTGTTCCACTTTCATTTCACTGGAAGGGCAGGACACATTAAAAACAGATCATCATATTAAAATGAAGTAAAATGGATGTCTTAATTGATAATGACTTCAAAATAAAAGGAAGATTGATTACTTAAATAAATCTGTGAAAACGATAAAATGTATAAGAGATCGCCAATTATGAATGCCCCTATTTATATTTTCTCAAAACTCATTTTCAACCACATATTCTCACATAAAATAATATTATACGTAAATATTTACTTAACTCTATTTATGTATTATTTATAGTGCAATTTTAGCGGTTTGAGTAGCTGAATAAAAACTCTCACTATAGACAATTGTCATCTTTCATTTCTGGTGATTTTAAATGTTCTCACTAAAAGACAATCAAAATCGATGTCCAAGAAGATGATAATCCAACTCTCATATATTAACAGGAAAAAAAGGTCTATTCCCAAAAAATTTAAGATCGCCACTTGTCTTTCACCACTCTGCTCAATCCTAGCGGAAAAATCCATTGAGTCAAATATGTTTCCACTACACGTTAAAGATCCAATTCTCATATATATCAAGTTGAAGTAAAGGTTATGAAACATACGCAGAGCATTAACTAGCACGGAAAGTACAATCTTTAACTACTCATTCAAATGAAAGCCATTATGATAATCTGGTGAAGTGAGAATGAGGACACGCTATCAGTGACTAGTAGGAAATCTAAGACTAGCTCTGAGGTTTATAGCCAATAGGCTACTATTTAGGAATGTGGGACTTGGTTTAGATCGGGATTAATTCAGTTAAGTAGACAGTCTTGCAAGTGTTTTTCTATAAGTTAACAATCCATAATAATTCAAAAAAAAAAAAAAATCCTGAACTGAGTGCGTTAACACGTCATTACTATTTTCAATACTTAATAATTAATATTAGACCATTGAGTTGTTTCTTGGTACAAATTGTTAGAAGGAATTTCGAAGTGTGAGAATACGCAAGTGCAAATGTTATATAGAAACACACAAACACATGTATGTGTATGCATTTGAATGCGAGTAGAAGTAAAAATATTATTGCCAATAGATGCATTATTCTTTCATGCAGATTAATTTCAGCTATTCGACTGGATATTATGAGCTTTCAATAACTTAAGATCAACATGAACATTTTCAATAGAATCAAAATACAATTGTCAACATATGCTTAGTCCACATTTTATATACAAAACATTGCTATTAAGTTGAAAGTGGAGAAATGGACATTTGTAAGGAAAAATACAAGTTTGAAGTTTTATGTAATTCTTATTTTCAATTATGTTGTTAACGATATCTTTAAAAGAAAGTAAAAACATATATTGCCGCAACAGTCATTAGGACGTAAATAGAATGACGTAAGAACATAGAAACTTTATGATAGTATATCTAATAACAACTTTTTTTCTAAAATCATAAGATTATGATTATTAAAGCATGCAAATCCGTAAGTTATAAGATATGAAACAACTTTAAGAGCGTGTTTGGCTTTAAAAGTAAAAGTTAGTTTTGAATAAATTTTTATTTACAAACATGTTTGTATAATATTTTTCCTTACTTAAAGTGCAAAAAATTACTTATTTTGAAAGTAACTCTTAGGTTAATATCAAAATAAGTAACTTATTTCTAACTTTACCTAATGAAAAATTAGTTATTTTGGAACTTACTTATTTACTAAGAAAAGTTTTAAGCTTAGCCAAACATGCTCTAAGTCATATATATGATCTTGAATCTTTCTATTAGGGATGTCCGTGGGTCGATTCGTTCGGTTCTGAAGAGACCCGAACCAACCCAAAACTTTCGGGTATTTAATAAATAGAACCGTCGGGTCCAAATATAATTATGGAACCGTTCGGGTCGGGTCGGGTCGGGTCGGGTCCGTACCATAATTAAATTTTTTAATATTTACATCAACACTAAATAAATACAACTAATGACATTTCATTCGTAACTTTTACAAATTAACGTTGCCCAATTAAAAAAATATAAATAACTAGTCGTCCAATAAGATTAATTCAATACATACAAATACCAAAAAATGGATATTAATATTACAGCAACACTACATAAAGTATATTCATTTACTTCAAATTAAAATGGACTAATGGGCTTTAAAATTAAAATTATGAAATAATCTGATTTATTTAATTAATTTGCTAATTTGTTTAGAAATAAATAAAATAATTTAATTAATTCAATATAAAAAATAAAAAAATTATTTAGTTTCGATTCTTCTTCGATTCTTCGGTTCTTGGTCTAGACCCGAGACCCAACCCAAACCCATCAGTTCTCGATTCGGGTACCCGTTCGGGTATTTAATTTATGAAGAATCATTCGGTTCGGGACTTTTGGACACCCCTACTTTCTATATGACATAGCATGTTTATATAACTATGTAGACACCACCGATGCGCATAAGTGTAGATTAGTTTACCTTAAAGTGTGTTTGATTCATATGAAAAATATATCCTAGAAAATAAAATATTTTTCTTATTTTGAGGAAAACAAAAATCTACTCTCTCCAAAGAAAATGTTTTCCACGAAAAAAGGAAAATTAGACATATTTTTAAAAGTTGGAAAATATTTTCCATGGAAAAAAATAGCAATTAAACACTTCAAAGTAGAAATTTGGGTGGAAAACTGAAATTTTCCATGGAAAATAAATGCAATCGAACACACCCTTAGTGCTGGTTCACAAGCAACCCACACTGAACTAGTCTTTGTATCGGATTGCTTTTCACATCAAGAAAGGGAAATAAATTGAGTCAAAATCTTGTTCATAGTTATGTAGAGCCTCTAAATTTACCTAATAAAAATTTTTTAAGCTTAGCCAAACATTCTCTAAGTCGTATAATCTTGAATCTTTCTATATGACATTGCATATGTATATTACTGTATAGACACCACCGGGGTGCATAGTTGTAGGTTAGTTTACCTTAGTGCTGTTTCATAAGCAACCCAAACTGATGTAGTCTTTGCATCGGATTTCTGTTCACATCAAGAAAGGGAAATAAATTGACTCAAAATCTTGTTCATAGTTATGTAGAGCTTCTAAAATTTGATAGAAATGTATACAATTGTCAACCAGAGAACAAAATTTTAGGCTATTAATTTTGTCTATATGCCATATGGGCCACCACAAGCGGATAACAAGACAAATCGAATCAGCAATGTATTGTAGCTATCGATCTTACGAACAAATAGAGCAAATATATTTTAATATCATTATCTAAAAACAATGGTGAGGCTAAGAAGAGAGGTCATTTCAAACCATGTCTTCCTAATTCAACCATTGAGGTGACATTTATATTTCTCAAGGTCCCTTATCTTTGCACTTTTTACACTATTTTTAGGTATTATGTCTATTGATTTTTCTGCCTGTTCATGCAGAGGAGCAGGCATAGCAAATATTATCATGAGACCAGAAATTCACTGCAGAACCTAAGAGCTTGAGTGGTTGGGTAAAACGAGAAAATCAATGCACATTGAGAATGTGAGTCAGAGATGAATGATTTAACAGGGCACATTTTACATAGGACAATTGGGCTGCTTCTGTCATCTGAAAAGCCTCCCTCAGAATATTTTTGGGATCAGGCGCATCAGAGAAACGCATAGGATCATAAATTTAAATAATAGTAACAGGGAAAAATTATACCTCAAAGATCAAAGAGTATATCTTAAAAAATCTACCCTAAACTTCAAAAACTTAGTGGTATTCCGGCAGTACTACCGCAAAAATCAACTTGGTGTGCGGAGACTATTTTGCAACTATCTCCTGAATTTTAGGTCTCAAGCCAAAAAAGGCGGACTTTTTATGTGAATAATTAGAACAAAAATTCTGCCCTCTGACTTTTAAAAAGATGGCTTAAAAATGTTTCTTGTGTTTTATTTTATGATTGGTTGGCCAAATTTTAGTATTAAATAATACAAATAATAAAAAAATGTCATCAAAAAAAATATATTACTAAAAATATACAAATTATAACATAATCGAAAGTCTGCCTCAAAATAATGGCCATTAAACAGGGCTTAGTATGAACACGCGTCAAAGAGACTAAATAACTAAAATCAGTAAGACGGTGCCTACAAGAAACTGGATATTTGCAAACACGCGCGCGCGCGCACACACACATATATATATATTGAACAGGCTAAATGAAAGAGGGGGGGGGGGGGGAGGAACTATTTTGTTTCAGTCACATATTCCAAATATCATGGCATTTCGTTAAGCCTTCATGTGGACAAAGTAGAAGAAAAAACAAAAGCTATTCTCCCTCAAATTGAATTGAACATCCAAAAAGGCCTATTCAACCGCAATAAGCTAATACCATTGGGAAAAAAAGATACCACAAAAATATTGTTCCAGCAAGAGAGGATGTAACTTTTGCCAAAAAAAAAAAGAAAGAAAAATCTGCAACAACCAGTAGTTGACTTTAAAAAGGGGCTGTTTTTATAGCTAATTAGCTATGAAGCATCTTATAAATATGGGAAAACTAAAATGTCAATGAAAGGGAGAGATTCAGAAATTCAAATGGGCTGCTTTTAAAAATATTTAACTGCCTCAGGTACTCACCTTAAATCTTGATTGATGTGATTGCTTAACGAGCTGCCAAAGAGGCCTAATCACAATGGTAAGAAAAAGAAGGCTAAGGTCTTGACACGTAGAGATCTCATGACATGGCACAAGTACGTAGGTTCCCACATTGCAAGTTGATTTTCATCCCACATTGTAATTATTTGGTGCTAATGGTTATTGTGCAATATAAATGTATTCTGTGTTTTGTAAAAAAACACATGGATGGATTATCATTATGTATTAACACCAGATATAGAAAAACAAAATCTAGTTCGATATGGTCTATTATAATTCTAAGGACATGGTTGTTTTGGCTCGAGAGACATAGAAATGACTGAAAGGAGTGGCAGAAAAGGATCATGCATATGACTAAAAATCTATTAGGATTAAGGCTTAGACCACGAGCCACGCATGAAGAAACTCCATACATATATATGTTCACGAATACTATAAGAAGACAAAAACTCAAAACTAAATCAAAAGAAAAGAGAAGAGAAGATAACATCTAAAATAAGATAAATCCACAAATCTATCTCCCTGAAAACTTCATATGTATGAACTTATCGAGTATAATCCTCATTTTCTTTGATGCCCAAAATATGCAAACCAAGCACATTATCATAGAAATGCTCCACATTTACTCCTACCAAAATGCCAAAAGCATAAATTTTCCGTCTCGTCCTTGGGAGAACCATTGCCTTATCGGAAGACATGAGTGAACGAAAGCTAATTATCTAACTTTTAACACACTACGGAAAACATTTGCACTAGAAGTTGTGCAAGGCATCATCACCTGTAACACAAGCGTTTAATTCAGTAATGATGGCAGTCAATCGGTCAATAATCTCAGAATTATTTAATCTCACTTGGGCGAAATTGTGAACTACGACAGAGAAGAAAGACCGCAATAAGTGGCCCACCAGCAAACTTACACCATTTATATGCTGCAGGTCCATGTGACAAAAATCTAGGCTTATAAGATAAATAAATAAAATCCAAAATATTGCTGTGGTAAATAGATAAACTCAAGACTTTCTACGTTTAATAACTTGCAGTGTGGTTGTATGACAAGTAAAAAATCATTGACTGTGCTCTGATTAGTTCTTATGTGGTTTCTTTCTTGGATTCCACATGCATTGTATTTGTGCTATCTTATTTATAATAGTCACTCTATTTGGCTTCTATTATTACTATCTTATTTATAATAGTCACTTTTATGTAATTGTCTTTTTCTAAGTTTGTTTAATGTAACCATTTTCTTGTTTTCATTTTTTAAAATAAAAAAGAGTTACTTATTTTGGATTAACTTTCGTCTTATTGCAAAAAAAAAGTGACTTAATTATTTCCAGCTTCAATCAAGAAAAAATATATATCTTAAAACAAACTTCTTTGTTTGTAAGTAAATTTACTTATTAGGGAATTGGCGCTCTCTCTGCTCCCACTCCATTTTCTGGATTCGCTTAGGAAGGTGAAATCCCCCTGCCCCACATTCTATCCCTAATTTTACAAATGGAACAATAACTAACCATTAATACTAATCAGCACAGAGACACACATCCAATCGTCAATAACATAAAATGTATTATAAAGAGACTATGCTAAATGTATATTCACAAGTATCGTAAAAAACTTCGTTCATGCATTTCATAACACCTAGAGATTTTCGTTTTTCAATATCGGTAGTAATCAACTGCAAACAGTGAGAGATGATCTCAAGCGAAAACAGAAACAAAACAATGAAAACTGAAGCGTTCACTTACAGAGAAAATGCGCGACAAGATCTGGCTCGAAGAGGCGAAAGGCTGGCAAATGCAATTGCAGTGAAAATTTGAGCACTGAAATAGTGGCCTCCGTAGGTTTTTAAATCAAAGTCGCATTCGAAGTATAAGCTAGACAGCTACAAAGACGTGTGTATTGGGCCAGCTAAAACGTATGTTGGATATTATGTAAAAGGGCTAAAGTCCAACAAGATTATACCTTGGGCTGAACTTTGTTTGGTATTGTCTACCACCTTCAATTTCATATCATTCTTTTGGGAGGAAATTATATAAATCCAGGTTTTTAAAAATATCAGTGCAAAAATCGGTGTGGAAAGTTTTTTATTCAAACTTCAGGTTTTTTTTATTTATTAAAATTTAAATATTGTAATTATCGAAAATAATTATACGGTTTATCTATAGTTACTATGGCGGGTTCCCCTAATTTTCGTATTTCAAAACTCCATTAACACCACTTCCATAAAATCAGTTCATCTATTTCTTTCTCTCTCTATCTCTCTTCACCACTACTCCACGCAAAAATCCTCAATTCCATGCTTCATAAAAATCTTCTCACCAAGACTCCATTCTGATTTTAGGTTCCATAAAAATCGTCCAAAATTTGAGGGTCTTTGACATTTCACCAATTGTGTTGTGAATAAAATCAAATTGAAATGGGTAAGTCGAAGAGTATAGAAAGCGTTGTTAATGTCAAAAGCACTAGTGCAAAAAGAAGAAGCAAGAAGAAGTCAAAAGCGAACCTGGAAAAAACGCCACCGAAAAAGCACGCAGCTCCTATGACCGCGCGAAAAGGGAAATCGAAAAAGGTTTTTTCATTTTTTTTCGATGTTGTGTAACAATTGTAGCGATGCATAAGTATGAGAATAGTTGTTTTTGAAGTATTGATCATGCATTTGACATATGTGACCAATTTTCGTCCGTAATTGTTGAATTAGGGTTTTGGGTACCATTAATATGGCATTAAGGAAATTGATTGTTTTTTTTTAAGTATGTGACCTCATGAAAGTTAAGATTCATCATGTGTCCAAAATGTCCGGTGTCTGTGACCTCATGCTGCTGTATGTGAATAATAATCTATAAAAGCATTGATTAATGATGCAAACGTAGTTTAACAGTTGTTTTTGAAGCATTGTTCATGCATTTGACATCTATGACCAATATTTGTCTGTTATTGCTGGAAATTGATTGTTTTTTGAAGTAAGTGACCTCACAAGAATTAATGTGACCGAGATTTTTGAAGTCTGTGACCTAAGATTCATCATATGTCCAACATGTCCGGTGTTTGTGACCTTATGAGTCATCATCTGTCCAAAGTTTCCCAAGTCTGTGACCTTAAGTCTGTCATTCTATATTCTTATTGTAGGTCTAAAAATTCGTTATACCAGATAAGAGCTGGTTCCCACAAAAGATAACGACCTCAGTAAGTAAGGGTGTTCTTACCACTATTCAAACGAACTTAAGCCAAAGACAAAAACGTATAATGATGGGAACCTGCTTTGCCCATTTCCTGGAGTGCCATGAAATTGTGATACAACCACAGTTGATTCACTATTTCCTCTTAAGGTAGGTTTATCAATCGAATGCGGAAGAAATGTGGTTTTATGTAGGCACCTGAATTTTGATTTTTTCCATTCTTTTGGACCGTTTAAAATCAGCAATTTATTTTGTAGAAATTACTTCCAATCAGATTTTTTAAGATCTAATTTCAAAAATCAAATCTAAATTTTATTTATACAAAACTCATATATTGATTCAAAATTTTAATATTAATAATTATATTACAAAATTAAATTAATATACATATAAAACGACCCAACCCAACAAACCATCCAAAACCCTAAAGGGCCCTTCTCTTTACCATTTTCAACCCGTTTTCTATTTTCAATTTTTCAAAACAGTGAAAACATGCTTACTTACTTATTTTCAAAAACGAATTTCCTAAAATGAGTTTAAAATTTACAAATAAAATCGAAAACAGCAAAAATGTCATTTTTTGTGTTTTCAGTTAAAATGAAGTCAAAATTTTCAAAACGCATTTTTGGTATTTTAAAAATTCCACCACCGCCAACCACCACTGCACCACCGTGACCCAACCTTTCAAGATAAACACCACTACACCACCACCAACGAAAAAGGAAACTCATCCCGTCTTCATCCACGCCACAACAAAACCCACCCACAACCGCCAACAAAACCCATGACCATTGTCTCCCCCACCACAACACGATCACCAACAAAAAATCGCAGTAAAACTACCACCACCAACAAAAAAAAACCTCAGAAATACGAAGAATTGTAGCATCGAACACAGCTGAGCGACCGCCACCAACCACCCCGCTCCAAGCGTGGCACTGTACAGCTGATCCAATCACCTCCATCATCAACACCAAAAACGACGTTGCAAGGGCAACGTCGCTGTGCTTCATCTATAGAGAGTCATCGTAGTGAGTGGGAACAGAGACGAGAGAGATGGTGGTGATGGAGGGTGTGACGGGTCTTCAAAGAGGATGATGATGGTTGTTGGCGACGGACACAGAGACGAAAGAGAGATGGGAGGAGGGGAGAACGAGTTTTAGGTTTTTTAATTTTGAAAATAATTGTTTAAAATGACAAAAAAAACACATTTTCAACAATTTCAAAATGGACACACAAAACACAAAATTAAAACGCGAAGAGAACGGCCCCTAATCATTTTTCTATAATCATATTCTCTTTTCCCTCTCCATATCTACCTTATCTCCTCTCTAACATCTTCCTTCTCTCTACCGAAAAAAATTGTCGAAGATCACTTTAGACGTCGTAGCTACGATGATGTGTCGCCATTACACAGTACTGAGCGAGCGGCTGCTGTGTAATGCACACAGTGGCATCTATTGATCGCATCTGTAAGTGATGTAGACAGAGGATTTGGGGAAAACTTGGTTGTAATATGGGGATCTAATGTGGGAGTTTTGTTGGTACCGATCTGGAGAAATCTGGTGTCGAAAATTTTAGGGTGAGTTTTGTTGGTTGTGTGCAAGGTGGTGGTGGTGGTTGTACAGGCTGTGACGGTGCCGATACCGGTGGTGCTCGTAAGGTGGTAGCGATGTTGGCGGTGAAGGTTATTTTTTCCCGGTGGGTTTTATTGGTTGTGTGCAGTTGGTGGTGGTGCGATCTATGGTGGTGTTGGCGGTGCTCTGAGATGGTGGTGACATTGCGCCACTGGTTGGTAATCTGTGATCGATAAATAAATTGTGATCTATAAATTTTTTTATCTGTGATCGTAAAATAATTTGAAACCTATAAATTTTTTTATTTGTGAGCAAATTGTATAGAATTGTGATTTTGATATATTTGATTAATAAAATGTATTTTAATTAATTATTTCGCAAATAAAAATTTAATGATATCTGAGTGGGTGTTTGGCACCCATTCTTTCCATTCTTTTGAAGAATGAGTTTTTGAATAGTGATTGATGTAAAGAATGTGTGGTTAAAAAGTAAGAAAAATTTTTGGATTTATGTGTAATATTATTTTATTTGGAGAATGTGTGGTTAGAAATGAGTACTGTAGAAAATGAGAATGAGATAAAAAATGGGTGTCAAACGGGGGCTGATTTTGAAATTTTAATACTTGTTTCTTAATTTTAAAATGGTTTATAGTTAATCTCTTGTCTATGAAATTTTTCCATATATTTTTTCAAAATAACGAATGTCCGTCGCGTTCTATAAATACATATTAATATAAAGGAAATTTAGAAAAAAACAATAAAATGCAAGAAAAATCTAAAAACACGAAACACAATCATCGAAATGCGAAGAAAGTTCCAAACAAGCTACTTAACCATATATATATATATACTATTTCAATTCTGCCAATGAAAATTTGAGAAGTAATCTTTGTTAGTTTTTGCATTTTATTTTAGAAAACAAAAGATAAAACCGAAAATCACTAACAATCAAGAACACTTTTCATCGCTTTCTAAACTAAAAATCCTGACATTGAATTATTAATCACTCGTTATATTAAGTTATCCGTCAGCAACAATGACGTAAAGGCTGCTAAGGTCGTCCTAAAAATTTAGGTCCTGAGTGAAAAATTATTATGAAACTCTAAACATATATGTTTAACAAACGTAGCATTATAGCAATCTCTTTAGCATCAACGATTATCGATTCAAATACTGTTTCTGGTGATGAGGAACATATCACCAACGATACTCACTGTTTGATTTGTCCGAGAATCAACTGCATTCAAAAAATAGAACACAGAGCTTATGAAAACTAGGGATGTCAATGGATTGTATTTTGATCTGAATTCGACAAAATTAATGGGAGATGGATTTAGGGTCTCAATCCGATAGCTCAATCAAGATTCGAATATGATAATCTTTTAATTAAATGGATCAATTATGGATACAGGTCAATTCAATTCGATAACAATCCGATCATATATGTTATAAATAATTGAGTCAGTAAAATATTTTTATGACATATTATTTGTCATTAAAATAAATAAATAAATTTCAAATAAAAAAGTAATCGAATTTGAAACATAAAAAATTTGAAAATTTTATAATTATTAAACCTGTTTAAAAATTGAAAATTTTGAAAAAAAAAAAGAAGAAGTTGATTTCAATCAATGTTTTAAAAACGACCCGAAAAAGAAAGAGGGTCAAGGGTTAAAAAGTCGAACCGGGGTCAAATCAGTTGTCAAATTGAATAAATAACTATACACATAAATGTAAAATATTATAAAAACAATAGATTTTTTAGTTTTAGTTTACTAATTTAAAGTAAATAAACATCTATATTTTTCTTAATTAAATTTATTTTACAATTTCAAAAACTAATAATTAATATGTAACAAATAATTTGATTTATTAATGAAAATAATGAAATAAAATATTTATATTTAGAATTGAAATTCAATTTTACTTTATCCCACATCGAATATCAATAGAAAAATAGAAGATGATTTCTCCATTAAAAAAGAGCATCATGATGGTAGAAGCAATCACTATTGGGCTTGCTAGTAAAAACAGGTGGGCCTCAAGTTAGTTCAAATTTCTTTAAAGAACATAAAATCAATTTTTTTTTTGGAAAAACCTGGTTTATCAGTTTA
Organism: Fraxinus americana; assembly: GCA_035079005.1. Classification (NCBI taxonomy): domain Eukaryota; kingdom Viridiplantae; phylum Streptophyta; class Magnoliopsida; order Lamiales; family Oleaceae; genus Fraxinus; species Fraxinus americana. Next base: position 2,785,573 of record CM068713.1, on the reverse strand, counting down.
CGGTTAAGTGGTCAGTTTAATGTTTTATTTGACGATTTTCAATTTTTTGTTCAATATATGATGATCTGATTCCAACATTGATTTTTTTCCTAATTTTTATTAATTTCGATTCGGATTATCGGGTCGAATATCTGATAACATAGCAATTCAGATATGGATTTAACAATCAAATATACGTTGGATTATCGGATCGGATCGGATATGCTTTATCCGATCCATTTACAGTCCTAGTGAAAACTAGTGAGGTATGGGATGGTGACTACCATCTATTGCCAAAAAAAAATAAAAAATAAAAAATAAAAAAAAATCCTATTTTAAAAAGTGAAATAAATCAATCAATCAAAAACGGCAATCAAATGATTCTCTGAAAAACAAGAATAAACCTTCTCCTTTTATGTGCACTACATCTTTAAGAAAATATTTGATGCAAGAAATTTTCACAATTCCTGTACTGTCTTCCCCAAATGTAGTGTCGAGTCGACAAGGCACCAAATCCTCGCGTTCAACCAAATAATGACTGTTTTTTTTTTTGAGGCCTCGTATCTTGAGGCCTAAGACCACTACTGATGCAGGAGGGTCCGAGTCAGACGAAACTGAGTTGTCAGATAACTCGTTGATGGCGCTAACGTACCATGAGTTGGCGGATCGACGTAAGAATGGAAAGTAATCGACGACATTTCCTAATTGGGGTCAATTTTGAACACGTTTTGGTATTTTGGCCATAACTTTGGCTACGGTTGTCAGAATCACGCCCGTGACCCCAATTCGGAAAGCTCGTTTCGGCGCGCACGTCGTGGGCACCCAGCTATGCTCGATGTGCATCGGATTCGAGGTCAAATTCAGCTGTTTTCCCTTCCGAATCGTCAATTTAAGTTATTTTTTGCTATTTATGGTAATATTTCGGTTTCCCTTTTGACATAGAATAATTGCTCGATTTGAGCTGAATTTTGGTGATATTGTTTCTTTTATTAAGTATTTTATTTTGGTATGAATATCAGGATTTTGCTATTTTTGGCAAAATTCCGATTATTATTATTTTCTGGCTATTTAACCCGGCTTGTGGGTTATTTTCATTCAGTTGTTGAATAATAAAGAATTTTCACGTTTTTCTTTGTGTTTCTCTTGCGTTCTTCTCTGTTTTTGTCAATTGACCCCCGCCTACAGAATAATCACTATTCTGCCCGGCGTCAACTACCTAGGTAGGCATGGGCTAGGACAGGGCTAATATGTTGCTAGGGGGGCAAACGGGGGACGAGCGGGCTTGTCTTAACTTGATCTTTAGGTGATTCTAATTCATTTTGAGACAAGTCATTGGTCGAGTAGAAAACCTTTTTTTTTTCTTTAGAAAAATGCAAGCAGCTCGTCAATGGCTCTACTTGGTCCACGAGGTACACGAGCCAAAGGATTGAAACGAGCATAATTTGTGGACATGAGTAGAGCTGCATTGGGTTCACGATCACGTAGTTATGGAGGAGTTTATGATTTACACCAGAGTTATTGTGGCTCCCGCAAAGCACGTAAATATTAATTAACTTGTTCCTAGTTGGCTACAAAGAAGTAAGTGATCAAAATCTCTATGTGCTAATGCAACAAAACCTATTTCTAAAAGAAAAGATTCCATCGTCGACTTATATAGAGTTTGTTTGGTAGGAATTTTTGGACGAAGAATTGATTTTTGAATAGTGATATGATGGGAAATGTGTGGTTGAAAAAGAAGAAAAAGTTATTGATATGATGGAAAATATTATTTTATTGAAGAATGTGTGGTTGGAAATGAGAATCGATTTATTGTAGAATTTGAGGATAAAAAACAAACATCCCCATAAAAAGATACGAGGTTTGACTCGTTCACTGTATAAGATTGTGAATCAATTATATAAATAATTTATGTTTTTTATCAAACTCGGTAACATTTACCTTACAAGAGTTCCTAACAAATCTTTTCGTGTGAGCTCCAACTTTCCACTCGAAGAAAGTTGAATATTGGAATTACCTAATAACTGTAATCTCGTGACAACTTTCACCAAATTCAGATTCGATCATTCGAACTAACCAATAAAAAACCTCATAATCATTATTGGGCCTACATTTGTAAAAGTTCCCAATAGCACAAGAGCAAGTGGCCCAATCCAAAACTCCTCCTTCAAATGCAAAAAAACCTGGATAATTTCTTAGATTGTCGGCAATGCTTGCTTAGCTGTCACAGCAGTTAAAGAGACTCCTGTCTTCTCCCCATTGGTCAATCTCCCTTTTCCATTTCATTCATTGCCGTTATATGTTCTAAGCAATCGCCTCTCTCTCCCTCTCGTGAATTTATTTATTATTCTGGGTTTTTCTTGAAGAAGGACAAGAAGAGATGATTAAGAGAAGATTGAATTTCAATGGTGGGAAGAGCGAAAATGCGGCGACAACGTCGTCGCGTGGGTCGAAAGAAGAAGAAGTAAAGTGTGAAATGAGGCCCGGTGGCATGTTGGTGCAGCAAAGAAGTGGGAATTTTGGTGTTCCATCTCCAAAATTGCGTATTAGAGTAGCTTATGGTGCCCTTCGCTACGAGATCGCTGCACACTCACTAGCAACATTCGGTAAGACTTTGTACGGTGTGACTCTAATTCTCTCGACTTCCAGTCGGGGTCGCTCTAATATTTTAAGCTAAACAAAGTAATTGAAAGCACGACTACGCTATACCATTTATGAAATTCGTGCATGTAAATTTAAATATACATTGGGTTGTTTGTTCATGGCATGCAGGGGAATTGAAGAAGCTGCTAACGGTAGAGACCGGGCTACAACCTGGTGAACAGAGGATTATTTTCAGAGGAAAAGAGAGAGAAAATGGAGAGTATCTGGATATTTGTGGAGTCAAAGACCGCTCAAAAGTCATACTAATCGAGGATCCAGAAAGCATCGAGAGAAGATTCATTGAGATGCGTCGGAATGTTAAGATCCAGACCGTTCATCGCTTAATCAATGACGTAACTGAAGAGGTTGATAAGCTGGCGGATCAGGTGAGCACTAGTCATAAATAATAGTATATCATACGTTAGAAAGATTCCAAGAAATTTCATTTTTAAAGAAAGATATTCTATCATTTGAGAAAGATCTATAAATTTAAAGAGTTAAAATTTTGATGTACTCCAACAAACTCTTTATATTTAACACTTAAATTTACTATTCCCAAAAAATATATATTATTTTTCTTTATCTTTTATTTTAACTAGTTTTTCTATAGATTATTTTATTGCTTTTCTACATTGAAAATTGAAACTTTTTGAATGCATTTAATTATAGAGAGTGAGTTTGGCTCTCCAAATTTGGAGAGCCAAACCCACTCTCTAAATTAAAATCTTAATTTAAAGAGTCTATTGGAGCATGATTTTACATGTTAACTCTTTAAAATAGAGAGCATCCCATGTTTAAAGAGTCTGTTGGAGATGCTCTTATTATGTAGAAGGCTTGTACCACCGCAATTTGGACCATTATATCCTCCACTATGCCTAGCTATGTCAACGAGCATAGCCGAGCTCGAGTCGGGAAAAGAAGCTCGGACTCGACTCTAGCTTTTTTGGGTCGAGCCTATCCGAAAATAAATTATACTCTTTGATGGATCCACAATTGATAAATTAAATCGTTTATATATTCTTCTCATGAATGATGTTGAAATGAATTGAATAGTAGCTCAGTGAATGGCACACCAGAGACCGAAGGAAATGTACTTCCAAGATGCTAAATTGATGCATCTTCTTTAGAACTGGGAAAGTCGCTACATAGATTAGGTATCTATGAAAGCGAAATGTATCAGCAATAATTGAACTGACAATAATAAATAAACTGAAAAAAGGGGAATCAAAGGCATTAACATTTTTAATTTTTTTGTATTTTAATTCATGAAAAATAATAGATAAGTCAAATCTTTATTTTTTAAAAGTTTTTAGATTTAAATTTTGAATTAAAAAGTAGTAGGAAAATCTTTTGTCAATCTTAAGAGAGTAAATAGGCAGCAGTGTCTGCAAAGGATTCCTATTCATTTCAAGAAACTAGTAAATAGGTATTTTTTTTCTTCTTATAACTCCTTCCCATGAGGCAGCTAATTGTAGCTTTGAATTAAATTTTTTTTTTTTATTTATACGAGCCGAACGAGGGCCAAAATGGGCTCGACCAGGCTCGATGCAATCAAGCCCGAGCCGGGCCTGGCTCGGGCTTTTTCCGAACCTAGCCCGAGCCGTCCCGTACTCACGAATTTTTTTGCCATCCCTAACTATATTACACAATGAAAAAGAATATGCTAGGTGGCCCGGTTCCCAGTTTAGGTCGTATTGGACCCAACTAAATAATCTAGCCCAGCAAGTGGGTGGTCCAACCTGATCTTAGAGAGGGGACGGGGACGGGGACGGGGACGGGGACCAAATGATGAATTTTCATATTCTTGAGGGTAAATTTGTCTAGTCACTTAATTTTAGATCCAAATTCACGTGAAGAATTCGTAAAACGAATAGTACCTAATGTTCTCTTGCACGTCTGTCCATACGTTATATGATTGAAAAGTTGATAAAAAAATGTGAATCTTGTTAAAAATGAGTATGAAAAAAATAAGTTTTAAAAAATAGGGCATAAATTCGTCTGTAGTTTTAGGGTGTGTTTGAGCCACGTTATTTTGGAAGAATGTATTTTGGAATAGTAGATTGATGGAGAATGTGTGGTTTAAAAAAAAAGGAAAAGTTATTGATGTGATGGAAAATATTATTTTATTGAAAAATGTGTGGTTGAAAATAAGTAGAGGAATGAAAATAAAAATTTTAATGTGGCTCAAACATGGACTTATTATCATTTGATTATAGGTATCTGCAATAGAGAAATCAATTGCAAGTGGTGATAAAGTAGCAGAATTACGAGTCACCACTTTGACTGAGATGTTAATGAGACAAGCTGTGAAGTTAGATAGCATCTCAACAGAAGGAGATGCATGTGCACTCAAGGATTTCCAGGTATCGTGCCATGTTCTTGATTTTTCTTATTTTTTACGTTTTATATCAGTAGACAGTATGTGTGAAGATTTTTCTAGAAAACTCCCAAACGAAATGTTGTGCAAAAGCATCGTCTCTTTGAAATTGTTGTCTCGTTGAGTGGAGAACGTTAGGACGATTTGATAATACAGTTGAATTCCTCGTATGTTTTTCCGTTATATTGATTTTATTCATGGAACCCGCAATCAGTACTCACATAAAATCTATACATTTTTTATGAGTCATAGGATACAGTCACTTATAAGCACTCCGAAATGCGTTAGAGTCAATTGGAAGTATGAAGTATGAACCAATCAAAGCTTCGGATTAACAATTGGATTGATGTGTTTTGTTCACAGGGCAAGAGAGTGCACAAGTGTGTGGAAACCCTAGATTATGTGCTCAAGGTATCAAATGAAAGGGCAAAACCTGTTATAGTGACAACCAAGTGGGAAACATTCGATCAACTATGCAACACCACCACGACTAACTGGCAACTTTTCGAGTAGATTTTTTCCCCCCTTTTCCAATTTCTCAACGGGCTTCCCTCATTATTTGTCACGTCCCAATGGAGAATATCGTGGATACAATGGAATGTATTGAAGAGTTAACTCGTTTGTTAGGATTATTTTTAGATTCATTGTACCTAATTGATTGTGCCTTGTAATGTTGTCACTCACCTCCTATCTGCAAATAGAAATAGAATGATAATGTAATGTAATGCTTCATTGTGCGAAAATGGTATATATCAACGCAATGTGTACATGTAACGTACAAGACGTGTTGGGTCTCACCATATTTGAAGGTTAACATCACTTGTTTTAAAATACCGTTCACCTCCCTTCCAAAATTTATCTTTTATATTTGTAAGCAAAAAATGCAAAAATTTCAACACGCATTCAATTACAGTATTCAAAATGTATTTGTAAATTGATATTTAAATGGAGCTCAAATTTCAAAATTCATTACTTTTAATTTATACATCATCAAATTTGTTACGTCATCTCATGGCCCCCGAACATGGTGCTTTGATTGTTAAATTATGATCAGATTGTTACAAATTGAAGTCTAGTGACCTAATTGTAGTTGTGGTAAAAGATGAGTGATTGCTATTACAATTAACTAAGTGCACGAACATTGTGATTTTGTTGCTGTTATATTAAAGTTAAATAGCTCGATTGATATCAATTGAAGTATAGTGATCTCATTGCAGTTAGGTATAAAGTTCGACAATTACCGATACAAATAACCCCCAAAATTTTGATTATGCCCCTTGTTTGGTGGGGATTAAGCCCCTGTTTGTTTTCAATTATTTCAACAAGAAAATGCTTTTTTTTTACCCTTTTTTTTAAAAATTGTGGGGCCCAATACGACACAAAATGGTCAAATATTGTGGCTCACAATTACAAGCAACGGTTCAAATTTTGCTTTTCATTGGAAAGAAACAGGGGCTAAAATTAGATTTTTAGAACCTGTCTGGTTCCGATTTTTTCCCCCAAAAAATCGTTTTTTTGTCCCTTTTTTACAACCTTTTGGGCCCCACCAAGAGAGAGTTCAGTCCAATGTTGCGGTTGCATAGTGTTTTCAACGGCCAAAATTCTGATTAGTAGCACAAACAGACAGGGCCTTAATAGATTTTAATAAAATTAATGAAAAGAGTGTTTGAAAAGTTGTGAGTCCAATAAAATTAATGAAATTGTTAAAATATCCAAAAATCGATGCTGTTCGAATTGATTCTTGCCTCTTGGTGGGTGGGGGTTGAGTCCAGAACCAATGCCTGGCGCCCTGGCCTACTCTTCCCGCTGGGAAAGTTTCAAACAAACTATTTCGGCGCGGCCCGGTAAAATTTCAAAAGATTTATATTTTCCTCTCACTAAAAACGCGCCATTGCAATCGTCTCTTTCAAGTTTCACCTTCCTATTGCATCAATTTTTCTCTCCATTGCCCACAAAAGAAACAGAGGCCACCGTGTTTCAGAAAACAGTGAAAAATGGCTGACACATCCCATCTAGAAAGAATGGGCGGAGAGCTCAAATGCCCCATCTGGTAAATATGTTTTTATTTCTATACTCTCACTTGGTTCTTATTTTATTTCCTAAATTTTCTAACGGGTTCTCGTTTTAACCGAATTAGTGTTTGTTTCAACATTTTTTCGGGTCGAATCATTTTAATTTAGCAAGAATTTGAGCTTAGTTTACTATTTCTAAATACTTTGAAGGTTTCTTGGTTCTTGAGTCGAATTATCACAATATGAATTATTATAAATTAGTTGCGAACTAAATTGGTTATAATTGATTCAAATGTTTTTTTCTATTACGACAGCTTGAGTCTACTGAATTCCTCCGTTTCACTTACCTGCAATCATGTATTTTGCAAGTAAGCACTATGCACTACATTCTTCTGCTTAAGCATGTCTTTTATACACGTCGAGGGACTCGATTTAATGCATTTGTTTAATGACGCAGTTCATGTCTGGAGAAATCTATGAGATCAGCATCCGATTGTCCAGTGTGCAAACTTCCATATCGACGCAGAGGTAATATTTTTACTTTGTCATGCTCGGAAACTCATAGTAGGATTGGAATTCTGGCATCAGGAATTAATTTAATCTTGTAAAATTAATGGGGACCTAAGAATTGGAAATAATTTAATCTTGTAAACTATTATGTCCATATTATTGCCCTTGAATTCCATGCTGCTAACTGCAGCCTAATATTTTCCAAGCTCAAATCGCATATCAAATGAAAGTTGTGCAACATTTTTAAATCATTAATCATCATAGAAATTATAAGATTTATTATCAATTACCATATAATCCAGCATTAATATTTAAGAGGAAGCTAGTTAAAAAATTTAATGTTAACTCAAGATGACACTTGCTCTAAGATTGGCGATTGCTTTTTTACAAGTTTAATCTCTTCTAATTGTTTGAAAGGCCTGCCTTGACTTGTTATTTTACATCTTCTGTATATAAGTAGATGGTTTGTTTAGTTTGCTGCAAGCATAACTCATATTATGGAATTCATCAACTTTGTGCTGTTTCATTTATTTACATATGCCTTATGCCCTCTTTTTTTCTCTCTCAGAAGTTCGACCTGCTCCTCATATGGATAACTTAGTCAACATATACAAGAGCATGGAAGTTGCCTCTGGAGTCAATCTATTTGTCACTCAAACTGCAACTTCAGCTAAATTATCAGGTAATAAGTTAGTGTTACCGTCAACTAACAGAAGGTTGACAGCAACACCAAATTTATGAGTTGACTTATTTGCGGTGATGGAAGTAGCTCAGTCATTTCTTATTCAACCGAGTATTAGTCATATGGATTCTTGCCTGTAAATAACTGTCAGTTCAGAGAAGAAAGGGTAATGTTGTTTGACATCAAAGACAATGCCTGATGATAAAATGACTGTATGTTGGCATGTGTACCGTAGTTTAATCATGGATGAAACTGGGACTTTTCCTAAGGGGACGAACTTAAAAAGGAATAAATTACTTTTCCCAAAAAAGTATTCACTGAGGGTATGACAAAAACTTGCTCCAACAATTCACATCCATGGATTAGATAGGGGAATGGCACTGGCTACTCCTCTGCCAATTCCACGGACAGTTGATTTTCACATACACAACCTCTTCGCATCAATTACCTCCAATAAGAATAAAGTTTCAATGACCTAGATCCTAGGTCAGATGAAATATCAGCACAAGCATAAATGTCTTGATTTCCAGAAAATGGTGTGATACCTTTCATTGTTTTAATCTGCTAATTAGGTTGCATGGCCATTGTTTTCTGTACTTACAGATGAAGAGAGACAACCAGATCCTCGTAAAATTTGTGAGATCCAAGATAATGGAAAAGTTCCCATGGAGACTATAGACCCTGAAAATCAGAAAAAATGTCAAAGAAAAGGATTGAAAAGTAACCAGAAAGATTGTGGTTCAGACTTTATGAAACCTTCCTTTCCTACTAAGAAAAGGGTTCAGTTACCGGAGTATCTATCTTTAGAGAGCCCAACGCAGCATGAAAAGCTGGAAGTTAGAACTAATGAAATTTCCATGAATGAACCTCGGAAACCTCATGTCATACAGAAAGACATGCATGTTGCAAATGAAAAGGGGGATCCTGTTTTTACTCCATTCTTCTGGCTGAGAGAGGAGGACCATGCAGAGAAATCAAGTCAACATTCAGATGGGGACCAGGTCATTTATACACCGCTAGATGTTCCTTGTTTCAGTGATATGAAGGACTCGGATGATGAAGTCCCTAGTAAAACAAGTCCAAAAGTAAGTTTCAAATTTCATTTTATGTGATATAGTTCCAGTTTCAGTGGAATCAGATCATTAAAATGGAACACATTGATAGTCCTCTGTCTACCTTCATTTGTGAATTAAACAGAGCAGGATAGTTTGATGGATCAATATGTTTCTGTGTTTTCTTCTTTCTTTTTTCCTGCACTGCATCTTTTTGGATCTCATCACAGTATTACTTTAACCCATAATAGTTAAAATTTTCCTTACCTTCTTTGGGCATGCCAGATACATAAATTTCACGTGACGGAATTATTGCATTCCAATCAATTTATATTTTTCTGGTTGACATAGAAGGTTTTGGGATGCTTAAAGTTATTGTAACATGCTTTCCTACTTGTACAGGGGAAAACTTGTATTTTGTCGAACAGCACAGACTTCATTGACAGTGAGATGTTTGAATGGACTCAAAGACCTTGTTCTCCTGAACTTTGTTCAAGCCCCATAGAAATGCAGGTAATTCATTAAAGAAAATTACAGCTTCAAATGATGTTTTTCCCATCTTATCATTCCAAGGTTCTTTTTTCTTTTCATTCTTGATAGCTGCCTTCTATGCTGGTGCAGGTTGAAGATACCGAAGAGCTCTTTGGAGTTGAGGCTGAAGCTGCCTCAGCATATGAAACTACCTGTTTAGAGCTTAGACCTAAGAAGAGAGGGCAAAAGAGTAACGAAAAGGGGTCTGGCAAAGTAAATTTTAGCTTTCCACCTTCATCTTGTCCTTTGAGCAAAATCTTACACAATAAACATGGAATACGGAAGCCTAGCAAAAGAGTTAGCAACTTGACTGGAAGTAGTAAAAGAAAGAAATCCATGAGAGCTATGTCTGGGGTAACTGGAGATCCCAATGAGTTACAGAATGTAACTGGGCAAAGTATGCAAGAGAAGTCTGGCAAGAAGAAAAAAGCTTCAAGTTTGAAGGTGAGAAACTCTATAAACAACCGAAATGATTGCTCTGAGGCTAGTATTCATGAGAGAACCCCTGAAAGCATTGCCACTTTATCTTATGGGGTGGAGCCTTTGACCATGGGTAATAGAACAGCATTGGCTGACTTTTCAGCTTCACTAAATCAGCAAGAATGCAGTTCAGGAAGTCATCGCCTAAAGAAATGTTGCAAAAGCTATAAAAGCAGTGAGAAGACAATTGCTCATCCACAGACAGCAAGTGATAGATTAAAAGCTGGAAAGTTGAAAACTGGTAAGGGTGACATGAGTAAAGGCCAGTGCAACGAGATTTTGATTTTCAATTCAAACAATCAATCTTCCATGTTAGGCAAAGACAAAAATGCTTCTTATTTGGGCGAGGCAAACAGAAGATGTGAAGAAAATTGTAACAAACTTTTAAGACATCTGAAGAAGGTGAAATTTTCTGAAGGCATGTCTGAGGAAAATTGTGAACATAATTCTCAAAATCTTCACAAGAAGGCTATGATGGAAAGACAAACATTTGGAAATTTTCGAGCAAACCGTGATTGTGCTCTTTCAAACAATTCATCAAAAGTGGAGAATACTGCTTCCACTTTGAGTGGTGTGCTTTTACGAAAATGCGGGACATTTCCTAACAAAATCCAGTGCGCTTTCTGTAATTCTGCTGAAGAATCGGAGGTAACGTTACCTTTCCTTTCAAATATCCCCCATTTGTTCTTCCACATCTTTTTTTCTTATTAAAGATCAATTGTTAGTTTTGCAACATATGTTTATGCTTCTTTTAATCTGAAAACCAAAACTTCAGGATTCGGGGGTCATGGTTCACTATCTTAAAGGCAAGCTCGTTGTAGAAAGTCAGAATGGAAGTTCAGATATCATACATGTGCACCAGAATTGTACTGAATGGTATGGAAGTCTCCAGAAGAATTTGACGTGTGCTGGGTTGTTTAGGTCATCAGATTATATTATTTTGTTGTATGAAGATTAAAGAATATCTAATTACCATCTCTAACTTTTGACTGCCTTCTTCTGGCTTAAGCAAGAGTTGGAAACAACGAAAATTTCATGTGATCTTGATGCCTCATGTAAATCAGCTATGGCTAGATTTGTTTATGTTTCTTCCAATTTTAAGCTTCATATTTCTGGCTACTAATGTTTTGTAAGTGCTAATCATATTTGCAGGGCCCCTAACGTGTTTTTTGAAGATGATAATGTGATCAATCTTGAAGCTGAATTGACAAGAAGTCGGCGGATTAAATGCTGTTGTTGTGGAATTAAAGGGGCAGCTCTTGGGTGTTATGAGAAGAGTTGCCGCAAGAGCTTTCATGTTCCTTGTGCTAAGTTGACTCCAGAATGCCGATGGGATTATGTACGTGTTAGATAACTAAGTTCAATTTTAGAAATCCATAAAATGTATGTATAGATTACTTATATATTACACCTATTACAGCAAAATTTTGTCATGCTTTGTCCTCTTCATGCGTCCTGTCAATTGCCAAACGAAATGTTGGGATCTCAGTCCAAGCAGAACAGAAAATCTGTGGCCGAAAGGTTTGTTAATTTTCTAACACACTGTTCCAGGACTTAAAGTTCTGCTGGGCTCACCACCTTCCCACCTTCAAGTTTGTACTTTGCCCAATATCTGATAACTCTTTATTACAGACAGTCTCGGATTCACCAACCACAGGTCACTAAAAGATGTGACAGTATCACAACGTTGCAGTGGAATTGTCATAGAAAAACTAAAAACTTGGTTCTCTGCTGTTCAGCTCTCACTGATGTGGAGAAGGTAAACAAAAAACCAAATATATAGCTTCAATGGGTACAATCAGAACTCACCCTGTTCCGTGGTCTTAGAGGTTTGATGGTGCAAATGCAGGAAATTGTCTCTGAGTTCGCAAAGTTGTCTAGAGTTACAATATTAAAGAGCTGGGACTTAAGTGTCACACATGTCATTGCATCTACAGATGAGAATGGGTCATGCAGACGAACCCTTAAATTTTTAATGGGCATCTTGGAAGGGAAATGGATTCTGAGTGTTGAATGTGAGTCCTACTTTTATCTGCAAACAAGAATGCAATTAACTCAAAAGTATTTCTACTAGAAGGTTCTCAAGAGGCTTGTTTTGAATGAACTAATGTTTTGGTTTATCTATGCTTCAATGCATTTTTTCCTCTTTCTCTTGATGCTGGTTGATTTGTTTTTGCAGGGATTAAAGCGTGCATGAAATCAGGTGAGTTCGTTAATGAGCAGCATTATGAGATTGGGGTTGACATTCATGGAATCAGGGACGGCCCTAGACTTGGAAGATTAAGGCTTATAAACAAGGTTAGTTCTTCTCCACAATTGATCTGCATAGTATGCATTCTTTTTCTGAAGTTAGGATACTAACATTTCGACTTTGCAGTTGATTTTCTGAAAAGTTAACTTACAATTTATTCTCCATAAATAACTTATACTATAATGATCTCGAGCTTGTCATGTATTGAAGATTTACGTAGTGACTTTACTTTGACGTGCAGCAACCGAAGCTCTTTGATGGATTCAAGTTCTTCTTTATGGGTGACTTCGAGCCTTCATGTAAAGGATATCTTCATGATCTCGTGATAGCGGCTGGGGGGAAAATTTTAAGCAGAAAGCCAGTTTCAGGAGAGGGGGCAATTCTTCCGCTCAGATCCTCCGTGTCAACCACCTTTATAATTTACAGCCTTGAGCTTCCTGAGAACTGCGAGCCGGCCAATAGAAATTTGATTTTGAATGACAGGTGGAATAATGCCAAGTCTATTGCGAGTTCCACTGGAGCAGTGGTAGCAAGCAATTCGTGGATTATGAACTCCATTGCTGGCCATAAGTTGCAAAATCTTGCAGATTAACGAGGTTTCTTCACCATGGAGCCTTTTCTTGTTTATAAATGCACCAGTCTAGTTTTTGTATCTTGCTTGGGACATGTAGTAATTGTACTCCTTGCATCATAAATGATATATTTATTTTCAATGCAAAGTTGGATCATAGCAACGTATACATACCTGGTGCGCCATTTTATCATAATTTTATTTTATTCATTTTAAGAACCTTACATTTTCTCTAGCAGAGTAGGTTCGTTTTCGAATAATCCCATTGTCTAAAATTGTTAAGGTAAGTAGTGCAACTGTACTATTTTACATTACATAGGTTAAAGATCTGAACAAATGACCGGTTAAATGCCAAAATTTAAGAAAAAAATTTGTATGCACCATTGAAAACTAGAACAGTACTGGCAAAAATCAAGATCTGTGTTGTCTGGTTACAAGTTGCCATTTTCGTTTCATGCAAGAACTGAAGGCTTACGAGCATTGACCTCTCCTTTTGTCTGAAGACATTCTCCTTTCTTTTGCTCGTGTTTTGCAACCATAATTTCGAAGCACTCAAACATATGCTCCAAAGCAATGATTTCCTCTTGAACATCAACGGGTGGATTGCTACCTGAGGCCACACGTTCTTTAAAGCTACGGACTCTGTTAAGGCTCGTTTTTACTTTTGTTCCCATTTCATCCATAGTTGAACGCATCCCCCCGTATTCTTCTTGTGCTTCTTTTAGTTTCCTCTTCATGGATTTATATCTATCAAGCGACCTCAAAAGTTGTTCTGAGAGTACTTTATTACGTTCTTGGAGGGCTATGGTTCCTTGCTTTCCTCCGGCACCTCCCCTTTCTTTATGTTCTAACGCGCATTCTTGTACCTTTTCCAACAATGTCTCATTTTGTGCTTTGAAATCATTGACAAGCTCTTCCATTCCATTCAATTCATGTACCTTTCTAGAAAGCTCTGTGGCCATAATCTCTTTCTCTTTTCCCAAACTACAACACATTATCTCGAGGCTCTTTCGTGCTGCCAAGCTCGCATTTAACTCTTTTCGTAGCCTTTCTTTTTCATCTGCTATCGGTTCCCCATGCTTTTTGTCCCTCGGAACATGGTTAGGCCTAAGATCCGTGTTGCATGGCCTCAGCTCAGCTTCTGAAGTCCTATTACCAAATGATTGACATTTCTGAATTCTTGTCCTAACATTATCAAGAATTGTCATCATTGTAGCCACCCTTAACATTCTTCTCCCATCCTTTTTCTCTTTATTGCAAGCTTCCTTGTGATCTTGGATTAGTTTCAGCAATAACTTCACATTTGCTGCGACTCCTGAACATTGTAAATAATATTGAATACAAATTTGAGATATAATGGGAAAAAATTGGCAATTAAACAAATCTTGTCACTTTTTGAATGGCAGAGACAGGAAAAGATAAATTTTAAACAAATAAATAAATTCGTGCCCGCTCTTAATTTAAGCTTTTAGACGAGAAGGTTCGATGTGATCTATATTTGACAATCGTCACCACCTATTTATGAACCAGAGTGCACATATCATGACATTTATAAAGGAAATGAATCAGGAAGCAAGTTGAAGATAATTTAAATAAATGTCTCTGTTTAACATCTTAATCTATTAAACGAGACCATATTTCAGTTATTTTGTAATGAGCAAAAGGGGTCAATCGTGAAGAAAAAAAATGGGAAAATAAACAGCTTTGTAAGGTGATTTACCTTCCAATGCAGAATCATCATAATGCTGAGAAGCAGCTAATTCAGGAGACGAATTAACGCGAATCCTACTCATAATTTGCAGAAAGAAAATCAAGAAACAAACACTATGATATCATAGTATATGAATCCTTTCATAAATTGAAGAAAAAATCAAAGAATTAATTTTTGCTAAAATTGAGAAGAAAAGGGTATTTTTCTTGATTGAAAGATCCAAAGAAGAGAGATTGCTTTGTCCCCTCTCTCTCTCTCTATCTCTCTCTCCTTCTCCTCCTGTGTCTCTCTCTAAATTCTTTTGTTGTAATATTCTGGTGTTGCTTGTTTTCTCATGATTATTTTTGTTTCATGGTCCTGCGTGATTATTGGCAATTGTTTTGACCTTTTCTTTGGTCTTTGTTGGTTTGACTTTCTTGCACATGACTATAGTTGGCTTCTATTGCCCAACTGCTCCTACCCACAATAACGAATATTCTTCTATTTTGTCTAAAATATTCATGAATAGTGCTATTTGTAATAAGAAATTACATAATGATTTTTGTACGTATGATGTGTCAGAAATAGAGAAGTTTTTTTTAATTGGTTGAAAAAATTCTGATCCAATTATATCTCTTTACATCGTGTGTACTTAAATAATTAAATAAGTCATTATGTACATGTCACACAACCGAATATTCATATATACAGAGATCATTTGTTACAATATTTTTTTTTTGGTTTATTTTTACAATTATAACCTCAATATTTTTTTATCGTATTTTATTCTTAATTTTCTATTAATTAGCATTTTTATCCCTAGTGACGAACAAAAAAATCGTTAATATGGAGTAAAAAAAAAACTTATTTGTCTATTATAATTTTAAATAAGTAACATAATAATAAATACAAAAAATTGACTTGGATAATAATATTTCATACTACTCTATAGTGGTGGCAAATGAGCCGAGCGGCTCGTCGGCTCGCCCGCTCGGCTCGTACTGTTCACGCCCACGAGCCGCTTGGGCTCGTAAAAAAACGAGCCCGAGCACGAGCCGAGCGGGCTCATGGGCTAGACGAGCCGAGCCCGCTCGGCTCGTCACTGTTCACGAGCGGCTCGGCGAGCCGCTCGTGAGACGAGCCCACCCAAGTAAAAAAAAATAAAAATAAAAATAAAAATTAAAAGTGACCAGAACGGTCACTGAACCAGTGACCGTTCTGGTCACACAAGTGACCAAACGGTCACTGGTTCAGTGACCGTTTGGTCACTGTTTATTAAAAAAAAATTTTTTTTTTTTTTTTTTCTACTTTTCTCCAATTCTTCTCCTATAAATACCCAACCCATTACAACATTTTTTTCCCACCAAACTTTCATTCTATACTCTCTACTCTACAATTTACAATTTACAAATCATTATCAACAATTCTATAATTCTCTTCTACATTTTTTTACATTAATATTATCTTCATTTTACAAATTCACATTTCTACATTTCTACATTCTATTTCAACAATTCACAAATGGATCCACGAGCATTTGTTGAAAACTTGTTCGGTATGGAAGGTGAAACACCTGCCCAAAATCAATTTGGGAATGAATTTGCCGGTCTCAACCAACTACCAATTCCAGAAGACATTGACGATTTCGACGTTCGTGAAGGCGATGCCGATCCGATTGATTTGGATGACGTTGATGTTGATTCCAAGGTTGTTCCTATTGATTTGGAACAAGATGAAGAACCATCACTAAATATTCCCGATACAAGAGGGAAGAAGAGAAAGGGGAAGAAGCGAGGCAAAATGTTGGGACCATTTCAAATTGGTTAACACCGGTCGTGTGATCGATGGAGTTCCGAAAATAAAGCAAAGGTATGTAAATACTATTTGTCAACAACGACCGGCATGGCAAAAAAATTGGAACCACTCACCTCAACCGTCATTACAAAGCATGTGCGGCCAAACATGGGCTTCTTGAACGTGGACAAACGCAACTACGTTTGGTACTAGTAGAGACGGTGCTACTACTTCGCCACTTTCTACGTGGATGTATTCGGAGGAGGAAGCACGAAAGGGAATGGTGAAGTTCGTTGGCTGAGCCACTAGCAATAGTGGACAAATCGAACATTTTCAGAAACTACGTCAAACAATATCTTCAACCAAGGTACGTTGGGGTAAGTCGAAATACTCTTCATTCTAATACAATTGAATATTTTCTTAATGCAAAGCGATTATTGATTGGGGATTTAGAAAAATACGGGGTGTCATATCTTTAACTTGATTTATGGGAAGAGATTAATAAGAGAGGTTATATAATGCTGCAATCAGACATTATATAGACCCACTTTGGGTTATGCATAAAAATTATTGCTTTTAAAATAATTGAGTATCCTCATAATGCTAACACTATATATAATGCAATTATGTTAATAATTAAAGAATATAAATCACGAGTAAAATTCGTTCTTTTACTTTTGACAATGCTTCTGTAAATAAAGTAGTTATCGATAAATTGCATAGAGTACTTCAACCCGATTTTGGTGGTTATTTATTCCATATTCGATGTGTGTGCCATATTTTTAATTTAATTGTACAAGACGGTTTAAAACATATGAAGGACGAAATTAGTCGAATTAGGAATGCACTTACGTATATCACGATTACACCTAGTAGAAAACAATCATTTGAAGAATTTTGTGAACAAAAACTTTTATTACTGACGTAGGTCATAGGTGGAATTCAACTTACTTATTATTAAAATCATGTGAAGGTTTTGAACCGTTTATCACTGAATTTTATAACAATAGGCATATTAGAGACGACGACGATGATATCTTAAATGAATCCGATTGGAATACGGTATTTAAAATTAAGAAATTTTTGGAAAGTTTTTATACGTCTACGAATATATTGTGCAGTGTTTATTATCCAACTAGTTGCATGGTTCTTGAACGTCTTTATATAACTGCTAGGGCTTTTAATAGATATCAAAATGACCCGATTTTGCATGCGGTTATATATGCTATGGAATTAAAATTTAGAAAATATTGGGAAGAATTACCTATGTTATTTCCTTTAGCATGCGTCGTATGGACCCCGATATAATTTATCGGGTACTAAATTTATAATTGACCAAATTTCAAATGCTTTAACTTTCAATATGCCTATTACTTATAGGAATTTGGAACAAACGTTAACGAGATGTATGAATTATATGCTTCAAGAATAGGTACACAAGTTACTCGTGTACTTACTCCTCCTCCCACTAATATAAACGATGACGACGCGAAGTAATTAATTTATTAGAAAACATAAACTCAATTAGATATGATTCAAACCGCATATGCATATGGTTCCTCTAGTAGTAGTAGTATGTCTTCCAGCATGTACTCAAACTTCGAGTAGTAGTCCAAATGCGTTGCCATCTGAATTAATTGATTACTTTCGTTATACTATGCCTAGTAACAAATCGCTTAAGAAAAGTTCGAAGATGTAATCGACCTCGGCGAAATAATGAACGTCGATGGCCAATTGTTTTCATTGCAAAAGATCTACTAACACCTCCGGTTAGCACCTGTAGCTTCGAGTCTACTTTTAGTGCAGGAAGAGGTTCTCTCCGAAATTCGAAGTCGACTAAAAGAAGATATTTTGGAAGCGTTAATGTGCGTGAAGGATTGGGAAGACGCTAATTATCGAATTCAACATAAATATGCCGAAATTGCATGTAATCAAGTAAGTGATATTTAATTTCAATACATTCATTACAAAATTTTATTTTCATACATTTATAATTTTTTTAAAAAAATTGTACACGTAAAAAGTTTTTCGTGTACAATTTTAACTCCGCCTACACGAAATTGAAGTAGCCGATCCCAAGCCCGGATAAAGGAGGAGGGTTTATCTTTTTTTTTTTTTTAAATAAATGTATATTTACTATTTTAAAAATTATAAATGTTTTGACGAGCCCCGATAAATGTTTTGGAAAATATATATTTAAAAAAAATAGAAAAAATAGACTTGTAGTAGTAACGTTATTTATTTATTTATATATATATAAAAAAAAAAAGGCGAGCCGAACCGCCCGCTTTGGGCGAGCTCGGGCGCGAGCCGAGCTCGCCCAAACGGCAACGAGCCGAGCTCGCGCTCGGCTCGTTGCCGGCGAGCCACGAGCTCGGCTAGTGCGAACACGAGCCGAGCTCGTTCGTCAATGGGCCGAGCCGGCTCGGCTCGGCCCATTGCCACCACTTAGTACTCTATCAGAACATTTGGATAAAAACCATCATTAAAAACAAGATATCATAATTAATTAAAAGTGAAAAATAAGAATGCGTTGAAAGACTTGGGCATATAAGTGCAAATTACGTAAAAGTTGATAACGTTCATTACAATTAAGGCCATGTTTGAGCCACCTTTTTGTAGGATGAGAATGAAAAATATAGTCGTTATTGGAGCCCACACAAGTGATAGAAAATTTAAATTTAAATGTTGATGTGATGGATAACGATCATATTTTCATTTTAATGAGATAAAAATGTGGCTCAAACGGGGGTTAAATAACAAAAGTCGTAAGTAGTCTATTGCACTTTCAGAGTCAGAACCATTTACAGGCCCAAGTTTTTTTAATTTAGGGGTTATTTGTCTTGGGCCTAATTTGGACCCTAATGTAAGATAGTGTTTCAACTTTCATGGATGAAGGCAGTCTGTTACTGCTTCAAGCCGTCACGAGATACAGGCCCATGGGCTTTTTATGGGCTATTTCTCAATCTCCACATGACAGGTAGGTAAAAGTGAAAAATTCACAACTCAAGTATTAACTATGGCTAATTCAAATTTCAAGTTTAAAATTTCAAAATTCAAACTCGGGTGATAAATAAATAATAAAAAATATTTTATTAATTAATATATTAAGGTCACAATTATACAATTAATGGTCGCATGTACGTACTTATGAGTCACAACTTATTTATTGGTCACATATTATCAAATTAATTGATCACAAATTATTTCTAAATCGCAAATCAAAAAATAAGTCATAAATTATTTTACAGTTACAGATCAAAATTTTCATTTGTCATAATTTATTCATCGGTCACAAAACAAATAATTAATAGATCACAATTTATTTATCAATCACAAATCATAAAATTTATAGATTATAGTTTATTTCAGGATCACAAATTATCAAATTAATTGGTCACAAATTATTTTCTTGATCACAAATCAACGAATTATTTGGTCATAACATGCCAAATTATCATCACGATTTCAAATTTAATCACAATCACACATTCTTTTAGGTCACAAATTAACCAATTGTCACAACACTCGAATAATGATCACACACTTCCTTCCCACTCCACCGTCGTCGCCATCGGCGCGGCCACCGTCTTCGTTATCACCACCATGCCAACTCACCATCATCGCCATCAGCTCCACCACCACCACACACTTTGCCGCTGCCACCCCACAATTCCAAAACCACCCACCACACCCACAACCACCACAAAATCACCACCAAAACAACCCCACTACACACCATCACCACCACACCGAACATAACACCCACTACACATCACCGCGCCCAACCCAATCAACGGACATACCACCGCACACAACCTAACCACTGCATGCAGCACCACGCTCAACCAAAATCGCACCCAACCACTACACAGCACAGAGCTTTTTGATCACATCACTACACCGCACTGTATCACAGACCTTCACCACCGCCGCAATCGCAAAACCAACACACCACCGCATTGCTCAAAAATAAAAATAATAAAAAAAAGAAGATGAAGAAGAAGAATGGATCCACATCGTGCGCAGTGGCGATGAACTCCCGCGTACGAAGGAAAGTCGTCGTCGCTGCATCATGACGAGTCGCTGAAGTTAGAGCCGTGAGGAGTCATCGGAGCAGATTCGCCGCGTGAAATGAAGCAACCGGGAGATAGATGATTTTCAAAATGAATTAGGATTTGTGAGATGCGTAAAGTGAATGTGGTAAATTAATTTAATTTAATAATATTATTATTAATATTAAAAATTAAATTATCATATGATATTTGAACAAAAAATTTCAAATCTGATTTTTTAAATGATAACTTAAAAAATCTGGTTTTATGTAATTTTCACTAAGGCCTTGTTTGATTGCCACATTTTCATAGAAAATGTCACATTCGAGAAAAACGAATTTCACTTTGGACGTTCAACGTGGAAATGAAAATCGAATTCTAGGGTACAACCACTTTAAACTGTATTTTCTTTGTTTTCATGGAAAACGAATTCCTATGAGTTCGACGGATTTTTATTTTTCCAACTAACATGAAATTGAAATTCTTTTCCACTTTTGCCATCAAACAGACCCTAAGCAAAAATCGACAACTAGCATTATTTTTAGCTAAAATGAATATTATTAAATTTGCCATCAAACAGACCCCAAAGAAGTTGAACAAAGTCTGACAGACAACTCCAAATCATTGTAAGGCAGTTCCCACTTTTCTCATTGCTAACAGGGCGTCGAAATGACAAAAGAATTCGTTCAACACGATATTCACGGTACCGTCTCGAATGGGTTCGAATTATCTGCCTAAATGGGTAAATGGGGTGAGGCGCAGGCGCGGATCATTGCTCCGAAGCGGATATGAGGCCGGTAAGGAAAACATGGTCCTCACTTCGTTATCTGTCCCATTTAAAGTTAGTTTTAAATCTAAGTTTTTTATCAAACAAAAAGAAAAGATTTATCATCATTTTTAAAGAGAAATAAATTGTTCTTAACAAATTGAAAAAAAAAAGAAATAATAATACTCGGTAATTAAAAATATATAAAAATTAAAAAAAAAGGCGCCCTGTCCTGCTTTAATTGGGTACGGAGGTGGAACAAGGTGATAAAAAAAAACCAGAGAGAACATTGGATGGAAATGATCGATCCATCCGGGTCCAATCCCTAAGTCGAGATGGGGCGATTAAACTCATTTCTTTATTGTTGCAACATAATCTCAAAAGCAGGGCCGACCCTAGCCTAAGACCAACTAGGCAACTGCCTTGGGCCTCAAAATATCAAGGGCTTCAAAAAAAAAAAAAGCCCATATGTGCTTATATCAATAAGTCAGCAACTGGCAAGACTGAGGCAAATTCTCTTTGTAAGGTTCCTTTTTAATTTCTATATTATGGTTTTCTATTTCAATATTGTTTTTATATCCTGAATTTATACTTGATGTTCAGGTTCTTGTTCTTTACTTCTTGTTTCTGTGAATCAGAGGTTTGTTGCAGAGGTGGACCTAGCACCCAGTGAGGGGGGCAATCATCCGTGCTGGATCTGTCGGAGCCTTCAATTCCGCTGGGCATCGCTGGGTCGTTGCCTGTTGCAGTCTACATAGAGAAGACGGACATTGTGTTGAATCAGGTGGGCATTTTCTTGACCATTTTTGGGCTGAGAGAGTTGTGCCTTTTCTCAAAAAATGAGGCCCAATTAAATGAAATAATTTTCATGAGTCGTAATATTAACCCGACTGAGGCTCCATTCTCTAAAGTCCAAACCTATTGTCTTCACTCCTTCACCGGGATGCGATCTTTACTTCTCATTCTCCCTGCTCTGCTGCCGCTTGCTATCGCAGCCTACCGGTAAGCGGCTTCTTCTCTACAGTCGAGCAGTTATGTTTATTTTGTCATTCTTGATCTGATCTGGATATTGTTTGTTTTTGGTTTTTGATGATTATGGTGTAACTGGTATTATCTATTTGTATGCATTTTCTTAATTGGAGATTGAGTTTGTTTTTGGTGCTGAAAATAGTGGGGAGTCATGGATGATGGATCTTGATCTTAATTTTGAAGTTACGAAAGTGTTCGTGGGTAATAATTTTTATACTTTTATCATTTCTAGTTCTGAGAAAAGAACCAATTTTTGGCATTCTTTTTTCGTTTAATTACTACTTTTTAGGGAAATCCAAGTTAAAGATTGGCCATTTTCTTGATTGATAAGTGTTTTGTTGGAATAATAAAACCAGATCACCAGAACAAGACCAGCTTACCAGATCACCATGGAGTTGCAGCACAGCAGATCACCTTTCACCAGCAAACCGGTTCCTGCAAGCACCAGATCAGTTCACATTTTACAGCAACAAAATTTAGCTTATGCTTCCAGCTTTCTTCTAGTTTCTTCTAGTCTCTTCTTATGTTGGTTAGATTGTTAGTTTGTTACATAATTTGTTAGCTATTTCATCTATATATAGACTAGTTTACATTGTAATTCCTTAAGCATGATTGAATGAAAGTTCATCATCTTCCCTGTTGTTCAATGACAGGCCTATCCTTTATTTCTCTGTTCTGTTATTTTTCGTTTTTGTTCAGTTCATTATTTCCATCTTAAATCTCAGATCATTCCTTGATTTTAAGATGTTTTATCTTGTTTAACTCTTTTCCAAGATCTGTCTCAGCTCCTTTCTGTTTCAGTTCTTTTATTTTTATTTTTTTATTTTTTTGTGAATACATTTATGAATTTGAAGAAAACAACAAGAATTAAGAAGATTAGCATTTAAATGTATATTGAATAATTTTTAATATTATTTAATTAAATATTAATAAACAACATCGCTCTTACGAATTACGATAGCTGATTGTCGACGGTCAATGGTCAACGTCCGCTCGAACTGAATTTCAATGATGGGTCCGTCACTGGTTTGTTATGTTTAATTATATTATTCAAGCAATTTTTTTTGAATTCCGCAAGACTACCAAATAAATAGTTTATATGCTCTATTTTTTAGAATTTGGCCTTTTCTTTTCAATTAATCTTAAAAGTGATACTAACAAACCAAAGGAAGAACAGAATTATGGAAAGCAGCAGAACAAAATATCTAAGGCAATGGCCACGGCCCATAAGCTTTGACAGAGAAATTGTGCTTACATCATTCTGTAAAATATGAAAAGGATAGAGAGGATAGATTATTTATTACTCCAGTAATGCTCTTTTTCCTCTAGTGATTCAAAGGACTTATTGTTACTCCTCGCCTCTAAGGCCTAGTGAAATGAGGTCAAGTGGCATGATACGTGGACAGACAGTCAACGAGAAAGTCAAAAAGAAGACCTAATAGGTCAAACACACGAATAAGACAAACAGGCCGAGGTCCTTACACAACTTCCGAAGTTCTCACACAGCATGATGAAGTTCAGGTTGAGGCAATTCTTTAAAGACGAAGCTCAGATCCATCCGAGACTCTCTCCAACTCATCTGAAGCTCATTGAGCCGACTCAGTCTCTTGTAATATATTTAAGAATCTACTAGAAGTGAGTGATGTAATACTTGTAATAAAGTTGTCAATGTGTCAGCCACTGTATAGGGCGGTTGACATCTTATCAATATATTAATTGTATGAATAGACAGCGATGTGAAGCCTTAGTTATAGAGATAAGTTCACGTGGTTCCGATCCAACGGTCACCACGTCTGCCAAGCCAGTATAAATAAGTTCTCTTTGTAATGAAAAAAGGGATGGAAAAAAGAGATCTGGACGAACATATGTTCAATCTAGACACTTGAACTCTTGAAGGAAATATTTTTACATTTCATCTATCCTTCCATATATTCCTTCTTTATTATTACATAAATCAATTTGGTTTCCGTCCGACAATCGTTGTTAGTGCGATTGCCTTTGTTCTACCCGTCGGAACTTGAATATTTTTGTCTCTTGTCGCAAAGTACTTCCCACGTCCATTTCCTTATTGCTACCTTTATCATTCCCGTAGGAACGCGCTGAAATCGTGCTTGACTTGGCGAGAGTGGGTCCAACATCTGTTGATTTATTTTTTGGGGTCAACGCTTATAATTCAAACGACGTGTCCTTCACACTGAAATTTTTCATATGCTCTGTTTTTTTTTTATGCTCTATTTTTGAAATAAATAGATCATATCGTCTATTTACTATAAACACAGGGTTCTCTGTTTCATCGATTTGATATAAAAATAATACGATTAATTGATTATGAATTAGAATTGCAGTAAAGGTCCGCTTTAATATAAAAATATTATTTATTTAAATATTGTTATGCTTATAAAAAAAATTACGTTCGAGAATTTCATAATAATTAGTCGTCTTGATTCTTTAAATTTTCAGGGTTAGCCCTGCTCAACAGGTACCCTAATCAAGCATAGCAAAAAAAATGAAAAGAAGTAAAAGAAGGGAGAATGCCCTAGGGCACCATTGTTGTGGTACCACCTTACCACCTCTTCAAAATGAAAGATGAGGAAAGAATTTAAAAACGTGGGCAGTACATCGCATGCCACGTGGAAGCAGATAATTGGGAGTTAATGGGCCAGCCAATTGGTTCCTTTTTGTGGGGTAGGTTCGGGACAGGAATGGGACGGAGCTTTAAAAGTGTCTAGTTAGGGTTCCCTGGTTGGCAGGGTGGTCACATGGACATCCCATGTGTTGTCAACTAGGATTCCATACATCCTAAGTTCACATCTACTTTGGATTATATTTATGATAGGGGATTCTTTTGCAATTTAAAATACATACTTTATTTTGTGAAAACAATGAAGAATGGGTTTGGAAAATAAACAATTTTTTTGAAAACCTATTCAAGCTTAGATCCATTGATTATACCACATAGATCATCAACAATAGACAATAATTCCTAATGAATGCAACTTACAATTTTTTTATCGTAGTGTGCTATTCAAAGAGTAGCTGTCCTCATGATCTCACACAAAATTTACGAATTCTTAGCAAGTGTCACACTTTTGAAGAATTGCATGGCCTACCTCTAGAAGTAGGCCGGAAAAGACAAGTGATGGGCATCTTAAATGATAATTTCATTTTTGTTAAAGCTCAATTCATCTCTGATTCTATAGTTGAAAATACTGATACTCTAACTTAACCTTCTCTCAATTTGCTTCGCTTCTAGGAGAGGTCTTCACGAGCTAAGCATTGAGCACCATAGTCCTCATTAGCCAGTTTTACATATCTTCTAAACAAAGTATATGAATGTAACTTCTTTGTCATGGGCTAATTATATAAATATGGAAATCTGACTACTTTCCTGTTTACTAAATTCCAAATACAAAGAGTTGATAAATATGATTTAAATAACCTAAAGGATTGACAGTAAATGCTTGCTCTAGTTTGTTTACATGATCCATAATTAACCAAACTTTTCAAAGTTACTAGAAGCATGACATCAACAGAAACAATTATTTTGCATACGGATTATTCCCTAAGTACAGAGAAAGTTTCACAGGTTTCCTACAGGGTGTTGCTGTGACAACATTCTGTCCGTCTTTTTTTTTTTATTCTCATCTTTCAATGATGTTTTGTCATGTGTTATCTGTGAAACAGTTTTGTAAAAAATATCTGTAAGGACCGCATGATTATTTGCATAAAGCTACATAATTTAGGAAAATCTTGTGCCAAAACCCACCCCACTTGGAGGATGACATGAGCTGGATCCAAAAAGATAATTTTGGAAAGTTTTGGTACATTTCGAGACTAGGTGAGTTCCCTTTTTGGGAGTGTACTCAATTGAAATTGTGATGGATTTTAAGTTTAATTTTTTTATTTAGATGTCCTCAATTAAAATTTTAATGGATTTTAATGAAATTCATTAAAATTTAGGTATCCCCAATTGAGATTTTAATGAGACTCAATGAAATATTTTAAAATTTAGGTATAATCAATAACTAATGGATGTATAAAGATCTCATTAAAAAAGAGATTTTAAAAGATTTGGATGAATTTCAAGCTTAAAAATACGTACAACCAAATATTTGGAAATTTCGCCATATTTGACGATTTATGAAACTTGTGGAAATCTATTCAAATCCACAAAATTCATTATGATTTAAAATCTTTTAAAATCCATCAAAATTTTAGTTGAGCACGCTTGTTAATCCTTTAAGGGTTTCTCTAGTCCTTTCCGTACCAAGAACTTCATGTCAGTATTTTAGAGTATTTAGCATTTTAACAAATCATATAGATTCCAATTTTTTTGTGCTATTTATGAAGAAGCGTACACTGAATATAATTTCTACTACTCGACTTTCACCATTTAAAGATACAATAACATCCTTGTATAACTCGAGTACAACCTCGATTTCATGGTTTAAGTTATTCCCATTTCTCTCTTTACTAATACGGAAATCACTTCTACTTTATTGTCCATAAAAAACTAAGATGTGACGATTTGCGGGATTATTTATTGTCTACCCACGACTTAATACTAGATTTATAATTACTTTAGATTGTCCTTTTTAAACTTGTCAAAAAAATTCATCGATTATTAACTAAGCCTCTGTTTGAATTTCATTTTCTTATGCGAAAATTCTACTTTTTAAAGTTAAATTAGTATTTTAAACACACATTTCGTAGCCTCATAAATACTACCCACTTATTAACCTTTTGTTTCTTGATTTTTTTTTTTTTTAACAAAATAAACCAAAACTCAAACTCCCCCAACTTAATCACATAAAAAAATGATGAGACAATAATGTTGAAATTGATATAGCTCATAATACATAATAATATTATATGTACACTATTTTTTACATCATTTTTTTATATCATGACACGTGGAGCACATTGGACAATTTTAAAAAACACGCACTTTCCTGGCAACAATTTTTTTTGAAAACAATAAATGTCGAGGCTACATTTTGCATTGTACATCTTTTCTTTTCCCTTGAGATAGTAACAATGTAAATCACTAGATACTACGCCATCATCCTCGCCAAAATCTACGCGTTGGTCATCCCACCTATATGATAAAATAATGTTACTAATCCTCATTGGGGTGGATCCGCAGTCTATATGGCAATTACATAACATTAAATGATAGGCTCAATTAAATGAGTCACGTATTTAAATGAATCTATCATTTAATATCATGTAATTACTCATCCCCAGTGGGATGAATAACATTACTTTATTTGATAGCATAAAACATCAACTCCACAAATCGTCAATCAGAATATGTCAAATGGGGCCGTTTGCTGTCTCAAATTCTTCTCATATGTTGACGTCGTCGTTCTCTGCTTCCAGATTCCAGGTAATCCCGGTGGCGTTACGGATCGAATCAGCGCGAAATTCAAGTCCTTAAAAAACGGGTGGATCTTGACATCAGCCGCCCCGCGTTTCGACCCGAGTCTTCTATTCGGGTCCTTGTTGAGTAACTGGGATATCAAGTCACGAGCGTACATTTCACTCACACTGCACGGCGAGCCTGTGGGGAAAGTTAAGGGCATTTTAACAATGTCACGCAGTGTGGCCGAATTCGATACACCCGCAAATGGGGTTCTTCCATATATCATTTCGTATATAAAGATGCCAAGGGCCCACCAGTCCACGGCATTGCCATGGGACCTGCCGGAGGCAACTTCAGGCGACACATATTCGTGGGTCCCAACGAAGGAACAAGACCGGGCGGCGACTGGCTCCGCCACGAACAACCGGTTGTTGGAAAAAGACTGGATCTTCTTTGACCGGAACAGCCGATCGGAAATGCAGGAGAATGGCGTGATTGTACGGGCTGTTGGCGAGGACGGTGAGTCTACGGAGGAAAAGTCAGGCGATTCAATGGCTGGGATGGAATCCGAGCAAAGGGAAAGATCAAAATCAGTGAGCATAATGTGACCGTCTGATCTAACCAACACATTTTCTGGCTTCAAGTCCCTGTAGATGATTCCCAACATGTGGAGGTATTCCAGTGCTACCAATACCTCAGCAGCATAAAACCTGGAAAAATTTACCAAAAAATTATAATATTTAGTACCAGCGAACAAGGTCTTACGTTAACAGGGGTTATAAATTTATGGGAAACATAGAAAAATGTTCCTGATGCCTTGTTTCAGAAGTTAAAGAGATAGACCCTGATATGGAAAATTCCGTTTCAGATATCAAAAGTCACCAAAACAAGAGAACCCCAGAAAGAGAAAAGTCTTATTAATGGAAACTTGCCGCTAAATTGAACAATTATTCAAGTAAAACAGATTAGTTTGTTTAGAACAAAAAATTCTATGAAGGGTCTTTTTATGCAGAAGAAAAACTGAATTTGATATGTAAGTTTCAGTTAATTTAGCCCTTCAAAAAAGTAATCAGCTTCTCTAAAGTATAATCTCTCTCCGATCAAGAAACAGACAAAGGAGAGAAGAGAATGTAGAGAGAAAAAATCACCTAGCTGAAGTGAGAGAGAAGCGTTGTTGAGGCTGTTTGTGCCTAATGGAATGCAAATCACCCCCAGAACAGTATTCCATGACAACACAGGAAAAATGGGAGGCTTCAAATTCTGCATAAAGAGTAGGCAAAAAGGGATGGTCAAGCATTCTCATGATGTTTCTTTCAGTTTCAGCTCTCTGGGATTTTTTCTTCAATGCCAAAACTTCATTATCGACTACTTTCATGGCATAGAGTCGCCCCTCCTCCGCCCCACCGCGGAGATGGCAGAGATATACTTTACCTATGTCACCGCTTCCGATCTGGCGGACCAAACTGAAGTCCCTGAAGCTCAACCCTGTCTTTGAGCGAATGGCTTGGAATGAACAGTCCGATGATCGGTGGGGTTTCAGGGTAAGAGGATTTTCAGGCGAGATCGTCGGCAGATCCAAAGATAATCGGCTAAAACTAGTGCAATGACTGATGGTAGTGTCGCTACTCATGGAGGTTTTGCTGGAATTAAAACCGTCTGAAATCAACTCGTCGGAGTTTCTATCAAAGTCCAACATTTTGCAAACAATTTCATGTAAAAATGCGAGGACTTACAACGAAAGAATAATAGAAGATACGCGTTGAAAAATAACGGATTTTAGCTTTTGAGGTGTTCCTTTTCTTTCTCCTGTCGAATCAGATCATATGGGAAATGGAAAATGAGAAGACTAAAGAACAAAGTCAAAATTTGAAGACACGAGTATCTGCGTAAACGAAACGGAGCTATATGGTGAGCTTTTCTGTGTAATACGGCTCCGTCTGTATTTTCAGTTTGAGGGAGGGAGAGAGAGAGAGAGAGAGTGAGAGGGTGAAATATGCTGGAACGGTCTACTATAAGAGGTACAGGGTACGGATGCAGTAAATTTTTTTTTATTTTTTTATTTTTTTGGGTAAATTAGAAAATAGTTGGAATATGAGTTATAATGGAAAATACAATAAATATTTTAAAAATAACTTTTTCACCTTATTCATAGAAGGA
Source organism: Fraxinus americana (assembly GCA_035079005.1). Taxonomy (NCBI): domain Eukaryota; kingdom Viridiplantae; phylum Streptophyta; class Magnoliopsida; order Lamiales; family Oleaceae; genus Fraxinus; species Fraxinus americana. The sequence continues at coordinate 2,755,632 of CM068713.1, read as the reverse complement.
AAGTGTTATGTATACATAATGATCTACACAAAATTTCACACACATGCAGGCCCACACACAATAAAATATTTGTGGGCACCCCTCCATGTGAGGGGGGTGTGAAATTTTGTATATATCACAAGGTGTACATATAGCATTTTCCTTTATAGAATCAATATTCTAATTTCTGTCATCCATGTGCTATCGTACTCGCTCATCCTATGCTACATTTTTTCTTTTTGAATGATGCTTGAAGTGCAGGGACCTGCATGTGGGGGCTGTGTTAATTTTTTTTTTTTAAATACATGTGGGGGCACGCCTCTTTGTGAGAGGCTTGTAAGGCTCCTGTGAAAAATTGCCATGTAATGGGAAGAGGGAAGGAAAGGCACAAATTTGTAATAATTGGTCGAAATGAAGAAATGTCACGAGTCGTTGAATACATACATACAAATATGGTAAATGCTAATTTTCCAGGAAGTAAAAATGTGGCCCATAAATACCTTTTTTTACAAAAAAATATTAATATTGTGATTTTTTTTTCTATGATTAATAAAAAGAGCTTTTATTGAAAATATTGTCATTATTATTTCAACTTTGGCACGTGAGGATAATGTCTCCAACGTGTCGTGCTTTGCTGACGTCGGCAGATACGTGCTCAAAATGTAGGTCTGTAGTTTTGGCACGTGTGGAATGGGAAGGGTTTACTTATTTGCTAAAAGCTTCCGACAGAATATACAGTGCGCGTGTGTTGGACTTACTACTTAGAGTTTGAAAGTAGAACTTTTTGGATGAAATGTCAATAGTGTCCTTGAGGACCTGTGGGGTTCCAATTTGATTCAATTAAGGTTGGTGTACCTTTTTGTAAATTCAGGAAAAACCTCAAAGTACGGGCTATTATACGCATATCAAACGTTTGCCCAAGAACACAGACATAATCTAGAAGAAAATTTGGTCAGTAAAATAGCATCATTCGACACTAATCTCTATACATTTTTCACCCAAATTGGTTGATAGATTTACCTGCCCAGTTTGAGCTCCATACTTTTGCCAATATGCATTTTAAAACAGTGATTTGATGAAAAATTTACTTTTAAAAAATAAGAAAAAAATGCAAATTGGTTGATAGATTTACCTGCCCAGTTTGAGCTCCATACTTTTGATGAAAAATTTACTTTTAAAAAATAAGAAAAAAATGCAAATTGGTTGATAGATTTACCTGCCCAGTTTGAGCTCCATACTTTTGCCAATATGCATTTTAAAACAGTGATTTAATGAAAAATGTACTTTTAAAAAATAAAAATAAAAATTTGAATTTTATTTAAAAATGTATAATTGAAAAGAAAAGAGAAAAATATATTTTGAAATTAACGGGGGATCATACATGCTCTAAACAATTATTCTAAAAATTATTCTAATATATTTTAGTTCGAATATCAAAATACTCGTTTTACTGTATAAAAATCAATCGTTCAATTAAAAAGTACAAGAGTGCAACGTGAGAACAAGACAACTTGGTAACAAAGGGGCCGTTCACTTTGTCGTTTTCCAGCCATTTTCTAATTTTAGTTTCTCAAAACAACGAAAAAACGTTTTCTATCTTATTTTCGAAAACGAGTTTTGGAAAATGCAAAAAAAAAAAAAAAAAACCTGAAAATAGAAAACGACCAAAACACCGTTTTGTAAATTGTTAGCCCAAAACGCCGAAAATATACAAAACACGCGAAACGGAAGGAACGTCTCTCACCCTCACTCCCACTCTCACTAAGCTCTCTCCCTCTCTCTCAACTCTCTCACTCACCCACCTCCCTGTAAATCGGTCTACAGAGGCAAAACCCCAACCAAATCGAAAGTTGAAACGAGGGGACGAAGGGTGCTAGACGGGATCTTCCAATTTTGGGGCAGTTCGTTCTAGTCAAGCCGAATCGAATGCTGAATCGACGGGTTTCAGTTTTAATCAAGATTTCTATTTTGCAAATCAAGATTTTGTTTCTTTGCTTGTGATAATCTTTAGTTATTTGTTACTATTCAATTTTTGAGTTGTTTTGTTCGATTTGCGGTCTGTTTTTTTATTTGATTGGTTCGAAAATTGAGGTTGGTTGGACAATAGTTAGGGCGGTCGCTGGTGCTGGAAGTGGAGGTGGAGATGGAGCTGGATGTGGAGGTCGAATTGTATGAACGGTTTCTCGAATTGAAGGTGGTGCTGGAGGTAGAGGTGAAGGTGGTGATGGAGGTGGAGATGGAGCTGGATGTCACGGACCGCATGGTAGTGACATGAGATTGGGCATGACGCGGGAATGTCATGGCACCAAGTGGAAAAATGAGTTAGACCTATGGTTGATTAGGTCTAGACTTCAAAGGTACATGGCAATGCCGGTGTCACCTAATTTTGTGGGGAGATGACCGGTGTCCATGGTGCCGGGTTCGTGTCCAAGTGATGGCTGGAAAATTCGGGTGCAGTCAGGCACTGCGACGCAGGTGACGTCGCAGGCAGATGCTGCGACGCAGGGTGACTTCGCATTCAGGTTGCAGGCAGTTCCTGGGACATCGCAGGCAAATTACAGGTAGCTCCCAGGACATCGCAGGCAGTGCCCAGGACATTGCAGGCAGCTCCCAGGATATCGCGGGCAGTGCCCAGGACATTGTAGGCAGATTGCAGGCAGCACCCAGGACGCAGCCAGGACATGGCCAGACACAGACTGCAGTCGCGTCACGACGCGGCAGCACAGTAACACAGAATGCAGGTTGCCTCACTAAAGCAGTGACATGGGCGCGACATGGGCAGTAAATCCCAGCATACCAGGTGGTTTTCTGGAGGAAAATACCATGGGCAGATTGCTGGGATATTTTAGGAAGACTTGTCCAAATTGGTTACTTAACCCACTTGCCTAAGAAAGACCAAGGAAGGAAGAGAAACTCAACTTGATGACTATGAAAGGGACATAATTCCCATGGAATTTTTGAAGGAATAATCCACTTGCAAAGAAGCAAGTCCAAGTTTGCTTCCACTTGATCTAAAGAGGTTTAAGACAAGTTGTAGCCAATGGGGACCCTTGGATGGGGATTAATGAGGATTGATCCTAACCATTAAATCTAAGGAGGTTTACATGGGATTTGCCTATAAATAGGGATGGAGTCCCATTGTAATTTATTATATTGGAATCCATTAGATTTTCAAGTAGTATATGTGAGTTGAGAGAATTGTTGGAAGGTATACAATTTATGGGATTCATGCTATTTATATAATTCTTAGATCACATTGTAGATTACATTGGTGTGGAGTTTTTATATAAAGAGAGATTTTCTCCCAAACTTACTTGTTTCTCGATATTGTCTTTGTTACTTCAAATCTCATACTCAAAGTTTGTCTTGATTTAGCCTACAAGGTTGAATCATTTGGGGGCGTCGAAAGGCTGACTTAGCGCTTTCTCGTAGGGACGGGAATTGTGTTGCGTTAAGGCCGCACGGTGTCTAGTTTTTCTAGTGTAAGAGATCTAGTCCCGTGACATGGATGCGGAGGTCGAATTGTATGAACGATTTCTGGAATTGGAGGTGGTGTTGGAGGTGGAGGTGGTGCGGAGGTGGAGGTGGATTTGCACTGAACACCCAACAAAATAACTGATCTTACCCTGTTTTCTAAACACTCAGGAGGTGGAGGTGGAGGTAGAGGTGGAGGTGTTAGAACATCATCACACCCTGTTTTCTAAACACCCAACAAAATAAACGATTCTGAACATTGTAGAAATTTAGGATATCCAACTTTCCTGCTAAAGCTTAATCCTTCCAACATAGAAAACCAACCAATTGCTACACATTAGATTCGAAAACTATTTGAATTTCCATGGACATGCATGTTTTTTAGATGAAACTCAAATATGTTGAATAACTTTACCAAGACGGTATTCAAAAGTCAGCACTTTTCAGTTTTCACCGTGCTTGTGAGAATTCAGACACGAACCCAAAAGTAAAGAACAAGGAAAAGCAAGATCAGATAATCATGTAAGAAGCAGGGTGTGAACCATTTTCTATTAGTAGATCTACCTCTATAATTATTGCTTTTATAACTTAATGCCCGGTAAACACAACATTATATATATTGTTCTCTTTCTCTTTAACAGAACTTTTGCTTTATATATTGTTTTGTTTCTGTTCGACAAAAAATTTTCTTCATATATTGTTTTGTTTCTCTTCAACAAACATTATATTTTCAGTTGTTTATAAGACGAGTTCCATCATTTTTACAAACAGGAACCCTGTTAGGGGAGATCAAAACGACTGGAACAGATTGTACCTGAGTTTGTATATCATCTCCAGTGACAATGTTCCCAACTGTCACCATATTAATGTTCCATTAGATTCACTCTATGACATAACCCTGCATAGAATTTATTGATCCGCCCCGTTTCAAAGTTTTATTGGATAAGATTAGAATTTGTTAGACTTGAATTTTTTAGATTTGCCTTTATTGATGTCTTGTTGAAATGAGACATATAGTGATCTCTTGTGCTCTGCTAACATTGTTTCATTAGATTCACTCTATGACATAACCCTACGTTATATGAACATGCACATCACATTCAAGTACTTCTTTTTCCTCACATGATCATGCACACGACATTAATATGTATCATTTAGATTTTTTCTAATCATAAATGACCTTCACATTTTATTTATGTTGAATATAGAACATGGGTGGTCACAGAGTTAGGAATAAGAAACCAATGTCATGGTCGGATGAGAATGAACTTACTTTTATTGAAATTCTTTACGAGAGAGTGAAATCAAACGCATTGCAATGTTCTACATTCACAAGAGACGAATGAGGCAAAATTAATGAAACAATCGTTGCTTCAACGAAAGTGGATTACGAGATAGATAGATTAATTTACTTTTCAATAATTTATGTTTTTAATAGATTAGGTAGGTTGTGTTTTTAATATCTTGAAAAATAAATTTACGTTTCAATAATTTTAAATTCTATATGTTATTTAATATTATGTTAACATTACATAATTAAAATTTATTGAATAATCAGTTTTTTTAATAAAATATTGTTAAACAATTCTCAAAATTTCAAAGTAAACGCGTTTTCCATTTTTATGTTTTCGAAAACAGTTTTTCAGAAGAACAAAGAGAACGCATTTTCAGAAATTTCAAAACAGACACTAAAAATATAAAATACAAAACAAATTCAAAACTCAAAACACAAAACTGAAATACAAAGAGAACGGCCCCAAAATGTTTGACAAGGTTTGTACAAGGAAACACGTTGGATATATTAATTTTACAATCATGCTATAAGTGTAGAAAGCTTTCACATATAACACTTGACGGGTTTTCATTGGCAGATGAAAAATAAATAAAAGACAAATAGGGTGCTAGGACCATGTATAGATTCTATCAAATTATGCTCCCATTTGACCTACATTAAAATTATAATACACTTTTCTCAATCACATATTTTTCAATAAAATAATATTATACATAAGTTAAAAAATAAAAATAAAAATTGAGGCTTAATTCTTAAAAAATAAAGCTATTCTAATAGAAGAAAACTACCCTCCTCAATGAAAGACTCTCACATGGCCGAGGGATCGACGTGGGTCCCGCATGAAATAAAAAATGAAAAAGAATACTTTCCTCCCCCGATGTGTGTGGTCTGTCACACACCCTCCCTTCCACCATAGCTCGATTCATTCTTAAATTTGATCATTGTGTCGTTCATCGTGGCATTACATTGGACATATATCAGAAGCCAGTTGTGCAAAGAAGACAAAAAGATTAATGAAGGGAAGCAAAAAGAGACAGTACAGTTGGACTGACTCTATAGGGTCGATTTGATATAACACATCATAACCTATTTTCCATTCTCTTAAGTCTTATCAAACTATGGAAAAAGGACCCCATTATGAAATAAGTGTCCTTGGGATAAAGTTACCAAAAAGTTGTGACAAAATTCCATATCACTAGGAAGATATTTCATTTATGTTGTTTTTCAATGATTATGTTTTTTTAAAACTTTTCGACTCCAAGGATGTAAGAGTCATTTGACATCATTTTTGAAAAATAAAAAGTTGTTTTAAAACACGTTTGAATAATTTTCTTGAAGCATTGTATCGACTTTAAAAGCTTTTCGAGCAAGTCGATATAAGGTAACTTTCGCATGAAATTCTTCCAAGAAGTATAAGCAAAAGCAAAAATACTGCAAAACGCCTGTTAGAGTGTCCTACTTTCGAGTTCAATTCATAAGGTAAGAAATAATCAATACGTCACGATCAAGAGTGTAATACACTTTATTATAGCAGTCTATATAACATATTAATGATGAATCGTATAACATTAGACAAAATTTTTTAAATATATATATTTTTTTTACATTTATTCGTGTCAATAATACTTACAGTATGTGTCTTGTATAATAAGCTAGGTAGGTCCAAATTTATACATCGTGGCTAAGAACACTAATTCCTCATGATAAACTAGCAGATTCACATCACTATTTTGGTAATCCTAATTGGAAGATTTTTTGGGATTCGTACTAGATTTAGCAGCTTCCTATGTTTCTCTTCTTTCATAGGATAAATTTAGAATTAATCATTGACAATATTATTCATACATCTAGATTCTTAGCCTAAAAAATCAAGAAAATTGTATAAACGAAGTGATGTAACCAATGATGATTTCCTTTGGGTTAAGGTTTTACTGTAATTTTCACCCCTGTTCGTGTAATAATTTAAGGATCATGCTACATGTGCCAAATTTTTTTATCGAATTTTTTACATACTACTCACAATGGGGATGATGACCACATTGTCGAAATTTTTAAATATATGTGGGCCTCGAACATTATGTGAGAGGGGGTAATCCATTATGTACAAATGGATTAACCCATAATTTAATTCTTGAACAAGAATTTATTTTTCAATAATTCGATGAAAGTGCCATATATGTCCTATATCACTAGTTGATTTCGAGCATCTCCCAAAATTTACCCTTTTCTTTGGAAAAAAAATATAAGAATGGTCTAATAACCACATTTACATCTATTCGACCAACGTATCCGATCATTCACATTCCTCTCATATAGAAGGTGGGGCCCCCGAATTTTTCAAATTGTTAACCCGTTTTAATACGGGAAAACATATTCCACTACCATCTGCAACAATTGTAAAGCATTCATCATTCTTTAATAATATAATTATAGTACCATAAAAGAAGATATTAACAAGGGACAATCATAAAGTAAAATTATTAATAAACAATTTAATTAAATAAGGATTAATTGATAGTACAGAAAACACACAACCAATATTCTCGCTGTTTTGATAGGGAAACATACAGACAAAATATCACATCGATAAATCCTTTTCAATGCAACATCAAAAATTAATTATAAGTTGAAAATTATTGTATTAAGAACAACCCAAAAGTATGAAAAAAATATAGGTTAAGAATCCAAGTTTTAAGTTTCTTGCTATTATTAAAAAAAGTTCTAAAACTGAACAATTTGTTTCTGTGTCTGCTTGGGTGAATAAATTATAAGCAGTTTTCATCTAGTTCTAAGATTTTGTACACAAGTTTGTTTTTTTAATTTCAGTTCCACGTTGTTATGTTTCTTAAATAGTTACTTATTTTTAAATTAAGTAAGAAGACCAGTCATGCATCATCACTGCAAACTGGGAAGAATACAAGTCAACTTTAATTTAAAATATTTTAGATTTTGGCTCTTCAGACGAGATGATTCCTCCCATTTTTTAACGAGTTTTAAGCATTTTGGGTAAGTTTTGGAACTGATATAATAGGAGGTGATCAGGGATGACAATGTGATGAAATACGAGACACTTTTATCCTCTAATTCTTGATTGAAAAGGTTTAACCCCAATCTTAAGGGTCCCATCCCTCCCCTAGAGTATTATAGAAGATGTAAATCGCGGGATGTGCTTCAATAGGTTAGGGTACAAGAGCTACCATACTGGTGCCCACTAAGAATTCAATTTCATACCTTGTAAGAGGTAGGAATCGAATTCTCACATTGCGACTGCCAGCTCAATTGAGACTACCTCACTCATATCCCTTGCAATACTGAACTATGCCCCGAAGGGCAATTCTTGATTGAATGTATGTCCATGCGTCTGGTTGGCAGTTTGCTTCGGTCAACACTATCATGATTTGCGCTCTCTCCTCCACAAGTCTTCTATATGAAATTTGGCATTTATTAGATAAATGCATACTGAAACGTGTTAGAGAAATTATAATTAAAAAATAACCATTATAGATAGATGGAGAAATTAAGTACCTAAAGAAATAAACCTATGCACATATACCTCACTATAACGTAAACTTTTTCATTCCTAGACCGGCAACTTTTCTCGTAACTTGGTTTATTTAAAATATAGAATAATTCAAATGAAACATTGGTGAAGAATATCTTCAAAAGTGACAGCCATGTGACTAAACTAAGAAAATGAGTTGTCCATGGCATGCTAGTTTACAGGGAACACAAATTGGGTGCAACAGTCTGTGGGCGTGGCTGTGTGGGTTGGGGTGGGGTGGGGTGGGGTGGGGTGGAGTGGAGTGGGGTAGCTTTAAGAAATAGAATTTGTCAGATTCAGACGGATTCCTTTAAGACCTAACCGGGCTTATATCCTGGGCCTTATTTTTTTTTTGATAACAAAGCAAATTTCATTCAAAATGTGAAAAGAATTACATCAGAGCATCATGCTTAATAATGCGGGAGACATAATCTGGAGGATCATTCCACCACACTACCAGGTCATTTAGATGCCATGAATTTCTAGCTAGACAATGTGCAGCTGAATTAGATAGGCGACTTTCATGCCTTACATCAATATTTGGGAATCTATTCATTAACAGTCGAATCTCATGTATTAAGTTTCCCCAAATGGACAAAGATTCATCTTGTACTTTTGTCACTTCTTGAACCACCAATAATGAATCACTTTCTACTAGTAGATTCTGAATGGACAAGGGTAAGCAAATTTGTAAACCTCTCAACATTGCTAGAAGTTCTGCCTCCATTGGGTCCATGCTGCCCCTCTCTGGTTTACTGGCTGAAAAAATCATCTTTCCTGTTGCATCCCGTAGAACCATCCCAATCCCATATCTGCATTGATCCTCAAATAGGGCCCCATCAACATTAAGTTTTAAGACTCCTTGCGGAGGAGATTTCAATCATATTTTCAAGTGAAAACTACACCAAAACCTACTTCTCAACTTATCATTTCAAAAATCAGGTGTCAAGTTTATTCTTTAAAAAATTGGGTCTATTCCACCCCCATCCACTAATCCCAAACCATAATTTATTCTTTTACCCATTCCTCAGGTCACAATCACACCCACACCACTAAAATTGTCATCCGTCCACAACTTCACCATTGTCGCTTGTTGTCGTCGCCATCATCACATGCTGCATCAATAACGGCGCTGCTGTTATAATTAGCAATGTCGCATTTGGCCACATGCGGTGCGTCACGTTGCTGCAATGCGCCGAGCAAAGGGAGGGGGGGGGGGGGGTGAATTACGATTTAGGTGAGGAATGAGGGATAGGGGGTCTCTAGTGCAATTTGTAAAATTGCAAGGCACTATTTATAATTTAAGATTGGGGGTCATTTTGCAAATAATAGTGGTGGTAGTGGAGGACTGAAGTGGTGGATCAAAGAGTGTTTGTGACCAATTATGTGGGTGATTATAACCAATAAAAATGAATAAACTGTGACCAATAACTAAGATGTAATCGATATAATGGGCAACGTGTGACAAATTAATAATATGTGATCTAAGAAAATGTTTGATTACGACTAAATTGTAATTATAACTTACAATTTGTATCTTTGTGATTGTGACTTTATGCGATTTGTGATTGTTATGTACATTGTATATTATTGTGACATTGATATGTTATCAGGTGATCACTCGATTTTTTAAACTTTCTCACAAGTTTTTTATTTTTGAAAGTGTTCCTTAAAACATTTGTAATTATGTATTATTCCCTATTTTCAATGCACAGTAATACTTGTTTGTCCTCACCCTTCCTTCCGATGTACATTGAAATTAAGTTCTTGTTTAAGAAAGTAGAAAAAGAATTGCTAGGTCAACCATTAATTTTAAATACACATTTCATCACAACTTTTATCGATGGTAATGATGGCTTTGAATTTTTAAAATTTTTTTTTTATCGGAATTGACTTTTTTTAAAGCTAATGTTTATGGAAATAAATAAATCAATCGAGTTGGATATTGAGGTAAAACAGAGAAGGGTGAGGATGTTGTAAAGAAAAAATATGAAGGCTGCATTAGGCGTTTTGGATTTGCAACCTAAAGTTAAGAAATTGAAAGAGAAATGTACAACGTCGAAATTAAATATAGAAGAAAAAAAAGTGCTCTTGAATTTCTGGAAAGTAAGCCAAATAAAAGTTGGCGATAAAGGATGAGGTGATTCCTTATTTGAAAGCACGTTGTGGAGGACTACGATATATAATATTGGCGCAACGAAACCAGTTTGACGCAATATGAAGCTAGCACCTTGTTCACAAGTATACATTTCATATATGTATGGTCGTGATTAAAAATAGTAATTTCCACTTTGCAAGAGACGAAACTACGAAGGCAGTACTATCTCAAGCATTTCAAACCGGCTTCCCAGCACTACATAGAAAGGGAACGGCGGACTGGTGGAGAGAGCTTCTATCAAATCTATTTGCGGCTCCTCTGCGAGTACAGGGGAAAGGGCGCCCTGCCTAATGAGAATTTCTTTTTCGAGAAGAAACATCATAATATGAAAACAACTCCCTAATTCCAACATTTTGGAAGAAACTATTAAAAGTGGTTCTGCCGAAACAAATTGCTTCTGTACAATAATGAAATTCCTTTTTTGAAAGCATGTTATGGAGGACTACAACAGTTAGTATTGTCGAAAAGAAACCAGTTTGAAGTAATATGAAGCTGACACCTTGTTCACAAGTATGTCATCTCATATATGCAGTGCAAGGCAACATCAATAAAAATAGTAATTATCACTTTGCAAGAGTTAAAACTACGGCAACAGTACTATCTCAAGCATTTCAAACCTGGGCTACATGTATTGCTTTACGGAAACATCATAAATAATGTCAGCGTATGTTTCGTTCTGTATTTCCTTCGATCATGCCATTTATAGTTTTGCTATTTAATTGAGCGTTTCGATTTTTTATTTATACAAAATAATTTTAAGCCTTCAATTCCAGCCTCCACAAAGGATAACTGTATCAAAGAACCAATTCTGCCAACAAAATCATGCAAAGCAAGATCCTCCACTAGTATTGTGTACTCAAAACTTAGCATTATTAGACCTCCAACAGATAGGTTTTTCATGGTTAACTTAGTGGCAGAACATTTCCTATGCAACCAAAGGTAAGCCATTACAAATCTACTTATATAGCCAGCAAAGCATCTTCAAGGCTTCATTTATATGCACGTACATATATTATATATACGTGCTTTGTTGCTGCATTTCATGATATGGAAAAAGGTAATATAAGTAGTAGCAAGTGAATTCTTTTAAGTCAACTATTGGCTATTGCTACATCCAATGGAAAATCCAATTATGTTTCAACTATAGTCATGTTACTTTTCATATGTTCCTTCATCACTCTTAAGAATACATAGGGTTGAGGCAATTGACGGATTTTTCTTTTGTTGTCAACGGCTTGTGTCATAATAATGTCAATTTGATGTTAAATGAAACTAGACAATTAATAATGCAATGGAAAATGACGAATGATGCTAAAATAAAGAATTCCAAATCTTATGTTTTTAATGATAATCTTATCACTTAATAATGCAAATCCACCATATAGATTATATGAAAAAAAATTAAATTGTAAATCTATTGTAACAAAGTAATGATAAATGACAATGTCAAAACTTTAATTGCTTAGATACGTACAATCACTCCTCATTACATACATTTTCCATAAAGAGGAAAGAAAATCCTAGCATCAGATAATCTTCTATATATCTCTGTGAAAACTTTGTCAATAACTTTAAGTAATACATCGAGCAAAAGTTACAAAAAACAATTGAAGAATCTGGCTGTAGGCGCGGAGATCTCGCTTTTTGCTTTCTTAATAGTTCGGAAAGCCTTCTTTCTAAAAGGTGTTCGAGAAAGCCACTTCTCTCTCTTATATAAAGGCCAGTGTAGCATCGCCGACATCATAGGTCATTTGAGTTTTATTATTATTTGATATCATACTTGCGCATTTGAGAGGTGACTAGCTGATTCCATCAAAAGGTACTCACAAGACAACGAAGGTACGTTGATAGGCAGTAATGGTACAATGGATAAAAGAATAACTCTTTTCCTTTATTAATTACTACCGTTCAACACTGTCTAGGACTCCTAACCAATTACACTTTGATATGCTTTAGTGAACTTCTAACATTTTATCTAGTATCAAATGGGCTAAAATGGTGTTAGTATTTTCCAGGATAAATGACGAGCAAGAGCATCTTGAATTTGGGACAGAAATTCTCTGTGCTTATTGTGGATGATGATAAAATTATTCGAAGAATTCATAAGGTGCTTTTGAATAAATTTGGATGTCAAAGTCATGCGGTTGAAAATGGAAAAGAAGCAGTAGATCTTTATGTCTCTGGAAAACATTTCGATCTTATTCTTATGGATAAGGAAATGCCAGTCATGGATGGACCTAAGGTTAGATCAACCTTTGAAGCTTAAATTCAACAATGCATATATACAAAATATTTACAATTGCAACATATTTTATAGGTAAAATCTCCATTGAGAGAAACGTGAAGCCTAACTTTCACTAAAAATCTTTCTTTGCCCATTGTCATTTTAAAAACAATTCCTTCTACTTGTTAAGAATATAGGGTTATTTTATTTTATTGTTTATTAAAGGTAGAATAGTCTTTTCAATTTCCTTTATTTAGCCTATATATAGTCTCTTTATTTCTAGGTTAAATCATTCATTTTAGTATTCAATTGCATTATGTAGAATTAATAAAACCCTAACCTCCTTTTTCCTTTTCTTTATTTCTTTGAATTGTTTAACATGGTATCAGAGCTGTTACGATCCTAAACACTTTAATCTTGAATTTCGTTCCCGGCGAGCGGCTCAAGGCCGCTCGTCCGGCTAGCAATTTTGTTTTCTTTTTGGATCTGAATTATTGATTTCGTTTTTTTTTATTCTTCTTTTGAAGAATTTCCCTCTTTACATGCCGTGGACAATATTGTATTGATGGAAATCAAATCTGGAGATTCGAATTCTTTGGGTCACCAGAAATTGGGGCAGAGGAAGACACTGAAATTGAGGGTATATTGAGTAGACTAGAGCAGCCGAGGAGTACTGATTTTGGAATTAATTTAGGATTTTTCTATTAACAATACAAGTTGGGACTGAAGGCAAGAAGAAGCAAAAGGAGAAGAAGAGAAGGAAGAAATAAAAAATGAGGGAATGGAAGATGATTTTCTGGGGGTCAGATCTGTACTGAAGCGCTTGGCAAGTTGCTTCAGAATGTAGGTGAAAGTGGCCGTATTGAAGTCCACCTCTTTGAGAATTTCACATGTTGCACTTCTGAGGTCATTGTCACTTGGTTTTAATTTGTCCTCCTTGGGCTTGCCTTTGCCTTTCACAACCTTCTTTCCAGTACTCTCCTTTGATGCAGACTTCTTTGGAGTTGTTGATTTCTCTTCAAGTGCTTCAGCTTTCTTCTTACCAGAAGACTTCTTTGCACTTGTATCATTATTGTATTTTGTGCGACTAGGTGTCTAGGTGACTTTGCAGGAGCCTTTTTGGGTGGAGGACTGGCCTTTTTAGCAAGTGCAACTTTCTTGGTTTTGCCTCTTTTCAATTAACAATAAAAGTGGGCAGCTGGTTAGCATATAATTACATGCTTACTTTTGGACGGACGGAGCTGTTGGGGAAGAAACTGGACTCTTTTTTGGGTTTCATTTAGGCATAAAAAGACAGCAAACAGGGAATTAAAATGGGGGATACACGCAGACAGAAAGGAGGGAGTGGCCGGCGAAAGGGGATGTCACAGGTTGTTGGGTTTTGAGTTTAATTTGGGCCAATAGTTTTAGTATTGACAGTGAGCTATTGGTTTTGTGTTGATGTTGGGCTTATGTTTATGGCTTGTGTTTTGATAAAAATAATTGGGCTTGTTATATTAGGTTTGCTATTTAGTGTGGACTGTTTTTGAGTGGTAATTTGTTTGGGTTGCAATCTAGTTTCTTTTGTGAGTTGGTTTGATTTTATTGTGGATTGTTAGCTTGTGTTGGTTGAAAATTTTGATTTGGGCCATGGGTTTTGTTGGCTATTCGGTGTTTTGTTTTTGGACCGCGAGAGTTGTTGGTGGTGGCTTTTGTTCGGAGTTGGGTATTTTCTCCTCTTAAGCTTGTTTAGAGTTTTTCTTTAAGCTTTTGGTTATAGTAGGTAATCTGGAATTTGGTTTGGTATATGCCCAGTTCATGGGATTGGAAATTTGGTTTGGTACATGCCCAGTTCATGGGATTGAAAGTTTGGTTTGGTTTATGTCCAGTTAATTTGGAATTTGATTTGGTGTTGATTCGGTGTATCCGAAATTTGAAATTTGCATCTAGTTCATTTGGTATTTGTGGAGCTGGTATTTGAAATTTGCATCTGTTTGGTTTTAGATTGGTGGATGATGATTTTTCATTATCATCAACTTTGAGTTCTTTGTTCGGCTTGGTTGACATACAAGTGATTTTGAAGATTTGATTTATGAAGACTGGCACTATTTCCCTACATTTTGTCTCTTCATCGTTGCAGCTTGCTAATTTCTTCACGAAGTCACATCCGATTCATCATTTTCGTTTCTTGCTTGGCAAACTCTCGATGCTTCTTGCAGCAGCATCATGAGTTTGAGGGGAGATGTTAAGAATATAGGGTTATTTTATTTTATTGTTTATTAAGGGTAGAATAATCTTTTCAATTTCCTTTATTTAGCCTATATATAGTCTCTTTGTTTCTAGGTTAAATCATTCCTTTTAGTATTCAATTGCATTATGTAGAATTAACAAAACCCTAACCTCCTTTTTCCTTTTCTTTATTTCTTTGAATTGTTTAACACTACTCTGGTGCAACAATGGTATTT
This sequence comes from Fraxinus americana, assembly GCA_035079005.1. Taxonomy (NCBI): domain Eukaryota; kingdom Viridiplantae; phylum Streptophyta; class Magnoliopsida; order Lamiales; family Oleaceae; genus Fraxinus; species Fraxinus americana. The sequence continues at coordinate 2,740,518 of CM068713.1, read as the reverse complement.
TATGCTTTTAAACATACTATTATTATCATCTCTCCACTGAATTTTGTAGTACATTCACATTAATATCTTCAAACAAATGCTATTCCATATAAGATAATCATTTACTTGCAACAATATCTCATTAACTCATCTTTATTGTAGCGAAATAGTTTTCACTATTCTTTGTTTAATAGGCAACACAAGAGCTTCGAGCCATGGGTGTCAACAACATGATTGTAGGAGTGACCTCAAGGGGGTTGGACTCAGAGAAACAAGCATTCACAGAAGCTGGTCTTGATTACTGTGTCCAGAAACCACTAACCTCTGAAACAATCACCTCTCTGCTACAAGAGCTAGCTAAGAAATACTAAATCTAATCAAAATAGAGAATGATGTGACAAATAGAGGTCTTGAGTTACAATGTTTGCTACTTTTTAATTATCTGAAGATTAGATAACAATGTATTAAAACTGATAAGCAATAATATATGCTCTCTTTTATCAACCAAGTACAATGTTCTCTTATTTCTCTTTCGTTTATTGTTTTTCGAAGTTAAGGAATAAGGAAAAAAGGGAGAGAGGGTTTGATTTAAAATTCTCTAAAGTATAGCAGGTAACCCTTTACACTTGACTTTCTAATTTTTAAGTCATCATGTGAAACAATATTTCAAATATGTTCCAAGAATTTTGTTCTAATTGATCGAAAAATGTCTAACTGAAAAGATCAATTCATCTTTCTAACACCACAGATCAATTCACAAATAAATCCACAGAAATTAATTAGATTTTTGCAAATGCATCAGAGAAAGAAGAACTAATAGATAGAGAAAACCAGAAATGAATTTCAACACAATTTCATGACAGTGAAGTACTGAGAGTGCAAGATTAACTCACATTCTTACTGCTAAAAGACTGAAGTGTAGACATCCAAAAAAGTAATAACGCAGTGATAATGCACGTTAATTTCTCCGAATTAGAGGACCTTGAACACCATATAGAATTTTCCCAAGTATCTGCATTTGAAATAAAAGCAATTAAACAAATATTCATCGGATATCAGAGAATCTCACCCCAACTAAACTATGTGTATTTCATAACCAGCATAAGCACGTGTGAACAAGCGATTGAAGTTTTTAATGGGTATATGTGCAATACGAAACTCGTTCTCCTTTATTGACAAACAGGAAGAAATTGTATATTAAAAAAAAAAAAAATCCATTTTACCCTTTCCAAGATTGAATTCACGGTAACAGAAATTTACCTCAAGGAATTAAGGGGACCGTCTTCTCAGGGAACCAGCTGCATCAGTAATAAATTCATCCCCATTTGAGTTTTATTTCAAAAAATGATTCGTGGCTGAAGGCCAAGTATCCTCGTGGAGGAAGAGTTTTCAAGCTGGAACTGTTTTTCCCATAACTAGTCCCCAACTTTTCACATTTATTTCGATTAAGTCACTACTTGTGTAGCCTATAGTCAATTTTGTTTCCGATGAATTAGGTGGCAAAAGGTATCCATAATGTTGCTCGTCATTGATTTCTAAAAATGAATTCACGTGAAGGTGCTTAGGAGCTACCAACTCGAGCCTCCTTGATACGAAAGTAGTTCATGTTCATGTTCATGTTGTTTCAAGCACTTTGTTCACGCGTTTCAATTATTCGCAACATTATTCTCAAGTTCTGTAGTCGAGGTAGGATAAATCAGAGTTCAGATTTAAGGGAAACATCGGTGATTTATAAAAGCAGTTTCCAATTTATGAATAAAATCGCAATTGAGATATGTGATTTACACAACAATGAAGTGCACTTTTTCTCAAAAACAAATTATATTTAATAAAACATGGTCACGATATTACAGATATATATATATATATATATATATATATATATCGAATATGTCGGACACATTAACAATCTTGTTAAATCTTCTAATGACTATGTAGGTAGTGACTTAATTGAAAACGATTGTGAAAGTTCCCGACCAACTTTCACTTTGCTCTTTGCTAGGCAGTCATTTGGAAACATTTTAAAAAATATCCACCAATTGACATCACACTTGATCACATCGAAATTTGATGAAACGAGAACATTGGTGCCCTCTAAATCTGTTTCAAAAATATGTTTTCAGCTAAGGAAATAGTGTAAGAGGCATACTCTCTCTCTCTCTTTTTTTCCCCCCTTTTTCTCTATTGTTCTTTGAAGGGGATTAGGAAAAGAGTTCTTGTCTATATCTTATTTGAGAGTTATCGAGCTAATCTAGAATTTTCTGTCTTTGCCACCATTTCATCCAATAATTTATCAATTTCAATTCAAACTATTGAAACGGAAAAGCATACACTTTTTTTTAAAGGTATAGGAATCTTGTTGTAGATTGATGAAGCAAATAATAAGAAAATACAAAAATTACATGTAATGAAGGATGAATTGAAACAAAGAATGGAACTAAAACTAAAGAGAAAAATGATCCTTTATCAAGAACCTAACGCCATTTAACAATCTTTAATGTACCAGCTCATGTCATTTTGCACCCATTGGGATTTTTCATCAGTGAAGTAGCCATAGTAATTAGCAGGCGAATAGTGATGAGGCCCCCATGGTGGTGAAAATTTGGTTACGGTGGTGGTCGTGGAGGACCATGGTGGTCAACAGATGGAGGAAGACATGGTGGGGATGGCTGCCCTGGAGGATTATGGTGGTTATCTGGTGGAGGATAGCGTAGCCACATTGTTTGTCTTGGAAGACCGAGATGGTGACTTGATGGAGGCAGAGATGCTGCGGACAGTGGCCCTAGAGGCCATGGTGGTGACTTTTCGGAGAAATACCAAGCCTTGGTAGTGGCCATGGAAGCGTATGTGGCAACGACCTTCCTTCCATTTGCATGTAGGATAGTAGAGGCCCTAGAGAATCGCCTCTATGTTATGCTCGAGGTGCATATTCATAATGGTCAACATAATTAATAAGTACATTTTACACACTTATTTAGGTCATAAAATATAAATAATTGTTGACAGATTTATTTTAATATGGCTTAATTTTATATAAATTACGATTTGTAGGATAACATTGGTGGATGTGATGGAATTTAGGAGAAACAAGTGAAAAAATTGACTAAAATCAAAGAAAAATAAAGTTCAAGGACCAAAGTGTAAATAATTGAAAGATGACTTGGAAGAATAAACGAAGATGTAAAAGAGTCAAAAACCAATTAAGCGAATGAATGAAGTGTTGGAAGATGAAGAAGTGAGAAAATAAGTCACGAAACAAATTTGTGACATACAGATTTTTTGATTTGTGACCTCGAACAAATTTGTGACATACAAAATTTTTGATTTGTGACCTCGAAATAATTTGTGACATACAAAATTTTTGATTTGTCACTTCGAAATAATTTGTGATTTACAAATTTTTTTATCTGTGACTGATAAACAAATTGTGACTTATAAAATTTTTTAGCTGTGACCGTAAAATAATTTGTGACGTAAAAAATTAGGATTTGTGATCGAAAAATAATATGTGACTAACTAAATTGTGAATCTGTGACCATATTATATAAATCTGTGACGGTCATCAGAATAGTCGTCAGAATCGGAGAAGTCGTTGGAATGGTCACCGAAATAATCACAGGAACGATCGCAGAATCGGTAGGGGTGGTGGAGGTGGGGTGGGCTATATATATATATATATGTGTGTGTGTGTGTGTGTGTGTGTGTGTGTGTGTGTGTGTGTGTGTGTGTGTGTTAAATATCTGATTTTTTAAGTTTATGGTGTGTTTGAACCACATTATTTTGGAAGAATGTATTTTGGAATAATAGATTGATGGAGAATGTATAGTTGAAAAAGAAGGAAAAGTTATTGATGTGATGAAAAATATTATTTTATTGAAAAATGTGTGATTGAAAATGAGTAGAAAAATGAAAATGAAAATGAAAATTTTAATGTGTGTCAAACATGGGTTAAAAGTTTTTTTCTTATTTTTGAAATAGTGTACACTCCCTAATTTCTTTCATTACTGAAGCCCGAATCACGAGCCCGCTACGTCCCTATCATTCCAATGCAACTTGAAACTTTGCAGGCTCTGTTTGATGTGCCAATGTGTGGAAGAATAGCTACACTCTATCTTTTCCGCCCACGTGTAATATTTATTTATTTTAATTCTTAATTAACAAAGATTGAAGATCTTAAATTATAATGCAGCACATAAAAGTATGGTGTGAATATAATTACGTACTGTAGACATGAAATTTTCAAAACTCTAACCGACTTTCCGTCCTTAAATTCACGGGCATTTAATCGACGAGCATTTGATTGAGATTTCAAGTCGGGACATGAATTTATTGAAGTCGAATCTCGATCGTTCAGTTTTTAATATCACCGATCACGCACACGTAAGCATTTCTGGCCTTTTAAAATCTCTTCTCACGTATTCTCAATTGGATAATTCTCGATTAATGATTTCCTTGGAATCTCTTGTTTTGTTGACCTTTCCTAATTCAAACAATGACCAATATGTATATTTTATTTATGATTTTTTCAAATACTTGTTATAATTCAATTTTACCGTCTCCTTTTGTAAATTATGTAATGTGAGTTATTTTCATACTACCTAAAAGGTTAGGGCCTTCTGCCCAAAGAGTAACTTTCAATTAAAAGACTTCCCGCGTCAACGCCTAGTGGTGTACCAAAATTTCTAGCCTCTGTCTGTACATGTTGTCTCTTTCTCCGATTACCGGCTTCACCTCCGACTGGTTTTCCCGGCGACTTCTTCATATTGGTATTACTCTTATAAGGCGTAGCTTTGTAGTTGGATTGCAAATACCATTGGGTGATTACTTATTCTTATATTGTACTTAAATAAATAATTAATCACATCAGTTACTTGTTTGATTGTATTTTGACTGTATATGCAGGCAGGCGAATATATTAATAATATACATCTCGCCGTGTGACTTTGTATTTCTCGATGTGACGATTGAAAGTGACATTCAGTATCTTCTGCCGAACACAATTCTCCGTCACATACTATAACGAATTTCCACTTTATAGGGCTTCGTTTCATACTCCTTTTGCTTCACTTTTGAAATATATAATTTGGGTAGGTTTAGTAGAGAGATCAGATAATTTCCAATTTTAATCCTAAATTATATAGTTTTCTTTGATTTACAGTGATATTATGAATTTTGCAGGAGACCGGACATGGGGGTTGAAAGGAGGAGAGGGTGTTCATGTACAAAGGACGATTTTCTCCCTGAGGAGTCATTTAAGAGCTGGGGTAATTACGTAAATGCGATTAAGCATATGCCGGAGCGGCTGGTGGATCGGGTGCTTTCCCGGTCCAAGGATCTGGCTGAGCTGCAGGTGAAGAAGCGGAGTGAGCACGAAATGAAGAAGACGCTATCGTGGTGGGACTTAATATGGTTCGGTATGGGAGCCGTCATCGGGGCCGGAATTTTTGTGCTAACAGGCCAAGAGGCACGTAACGGAGCTGGTCCTGCCATCGTACTCTCTTACGCCATCTCCGGCGTCTCTGCCTTGCTCTCCGTCTTCTGCTACACGGAGTTTGCAGTTGAAATCCCAGTGGCAGGTACTCATACTATACATGCATGAAATCATTTTCTAAAGAAGTTTGCATAATTTCCGGAGGGCATTTCTAACCAATATTTTATAATTTGGCCAAGCTTTGATTAAGAAAAAAGTAAGAATCAACGATGAAAGAATTTTAATTGGAGTTGAACTGTAAATCGAAATTTTAGTTAATCCAATCATTTGTGTTTGGTTGAACCGATTTTTCTTTGACTAAATTTCATCTCGATATTTTAATATACCACTCTAAAATTAAATTTGGATTGATTTTCAGACCAATTTTTCCAACGTTCAAGCAATAGCCATTAGGTACAGTAGTGTACCATTTAGTTACATTAAAATGTATTGCATTATAAGTTGAAACCCACAAGTTTTCGCTACATAAAATTATATATTCACAAATCACTTGTATTGACGTTTTATTTACGTTGTTGGATGCTGAATTAATAGATGCTGGCAGGAAGCATTCGATACATTGACTACTCTCCTTTTCATATTGGATTGTACTTAAGTCTTTGTTTGGGTTACATTTCAATTTAATGTATTTTTCTATTTCTTCATTTTAATCACACATTTTTCAATAAAATAATATTAAATATAAATTCAAAAATTTTCTTTACTTTTTAACTTACATTCTCCAAAAAAATATTATTCCAAAAAATATTTTTTCCAAAACCTCGTTAAAATGAAGCCCAAACAAGGGCTTAAAATTTACTGGTTTCACTGGTCATGAAAAAAAAAAAAAGGAAGAAGAAAGAGAAAGAGAGGAATATTTAGTTATAATTAAAATTACCTATTAAAAAGTAAACGTTTTCTTAGTATAAAAAGTAACTTTAATTTTTAATTTTTTAAAAAAGCTAAGTAATCTAGAAATAATTTTGACTTGCTTCTAATCACAACCAAGTATGCATTTTTGTTGGGTAAAAGAAAATTTGTCTCGATATTGACTTTGCAGGTGGTTCATTTGCCTACTTGCGGGTGGAGCTGGGCGACTTCATGGCCTTCATTGCTGCTGGAAATATCCTTCTTGAGTATGTTATTGGTGGTGCTGCAGTGGCGCGGTCATGGACTGCCTACTTTGCCACCCTTTGCAACAAGGATGCTGCAGATTTTCGAATCACGGCCCACAGTCTACCCGAGAACTACAATGAACTTGACCCCATAGCAGTTGGTATCATTGCAATCATTTGCGTCGTTGCAGTTCTAAGCACTAAGGGCTCGTCTCGTCTCAACTATATTGCATCAGTAGTCCACATTGTTGTGATTATCTTCATCATAATTTGTGGCCTCATCAAAGCTGACACCAAGAATTACTCCAACTTTGCACCAAAAGGGGTACGAGGTATCTTTAAATCTTCAGCAGTGTTATTTTTCGCCTACGTTGGTTTTGATGCTGTTTCAACAATGGCTGAGGAAACTAAGAATCCGGCCAAAGATATCCCCATTGGCCTCGTTGGCTCTATGGTGATCACCACAGCCCTATACTGCATCTTAGCAGTAACTCTTTGCCTAATGCAGCCATTTGGTTCAATTGATGCTGATGCTCCATTTTCAAAGGCATTTGAAGCTGTAGGGTGGGGATGGGCTCAATACGTTGTTGCTGCCGGAGCGTTGAAGGGCATGACGTCGGTGTTGCTAGTTGGGGCAGTGGGCCAGGCCCGATACCTAACCCACATAGCTCGAACTCATATGTTACCTCCATGGTTTGCCAAAGTTCATCCCAAGACAGGAACACCAATAAATGCGACAATAGTCATGCTTGCTGCTACTGCAGTCATTGCCTTCTTCACAAAACTTGACATTCTAGCCAATCTCCTCTCAATCTCCACACTATTTATCTTCATGCTTGTGTCTGTTGCCCTTCTAGTTCGTCGTTACTATGTTAGTGGTGAAACGACCAGAGAAAACCGGAACAAGCTTATCGTTTTCCTTTTGCTTATCATTACATCTTCAATTGCCACTGCTGCTTACTGGGGTGCTAGTCCAGATGGTTGGATTGCATACTGCATAACCGTGCCTATATGGCTATTGGCTACAATTGGGCTTTGGCTTTTCGTCCCTCATGCTCGGGATCCTAAGCTGTGGGGAGTTCCACTGGTACCTTGGTTACCATCAGCATCCATTGCCATTAACATCTTTCTTCTTGGATCAATAGACAAGGATTCATTCATAAGATTCTCAGTCTGGACTGCAGTCCTCTTGTTGTACTATTTCTTCTTTGGACTGCATGCATCTTATGATACAGCCAAGGAATTCGATGAGAAAGCAACACAAGATGGCACATGGAGGAAGATTGAGGAGGGAAATGTGCCATCGGTAACAAAATCTGGCACTGATGCTGAAGATAGTAGAATTGATCCTGCAGAACCTACTGCCTAAAACAGTTTCTGATGATTGGAATGAACACGTGAAACTTTGTTTCTATGTATTTCACTTGCACTTACATTTCCCATCCGTTTAACAAGATGCTGTTGAAATATACTGTACACAAACTAGTTTATACTTGTTACACAATAGTTTATACTTGTTATGTACAAAGCACTCTTTTTAATATTATGGTCACGTTTGATTGTATGCAACGTTGTTACCTATAAAACTATTTCAATTTTAATTTCACATATACTATGGATGTGAAAAATTGATGGGTTTCAATCATAATCTTTTGTTATGATCCTGTGTTTGTACTCTGCCTATATATGTCTTTTGTATGCTGAATAAAAGAGTTGTGATAAATCAAAGCTCTATTAGCCCCTATCTTTTAATTTAATGAAAATCTTGATGGTGCGTTTAATTGTCAATATTTTCCATGTAAAATATCATTTTTTTTTCTATCAAAATTCATAATTTTGTATTGTTTGATTGGTGTGCTGTCGTAGGCACCCAAAAATAGTCCTTAAACCTCTAAAACTAATGTAGTAATGGAAGTAAGGGTCGATCCCACGAAGAGTGTGCAATTAACGATTTATGCTTCGTATAACGATTGGGGGGGTTTTGTTTATAACGAAATCAATCTTATATAACAAATAACAATGTAAATTAACGAGTTGTATTAAATCAATGAAACGAGTCTTGATCAAATTCAACTTCCACCATTGGAGATTTATAACCATTTATTAATCCACAAAGAATAATCAATCCACATTCACAATATTCATCGTTGGAATAAATTCCTATTTCTCCTTAATTTTAGTTAATCAGAAACCAGCGTTCTAATTAACCCTAATTATCAAATAATCTCAGACCAGCGCTAAAGATTCAATTTAATAACAGCTTTAAACAATAGAGAAATCGATGAACTAGATAATACAAACACCAGCGGTTGCATTCAATCTATTTAAACATTCTTCTTAAGATTCAATAACCTCTATCGCAGAAAATTATCAAATCCTAGTGCTTCACAAGTTAAATGATTCAAACAATTACGGATTTGAGATTTAACTTAGCTATAGATTGCAATATATGAAAAACTAATAGGCCTCTTAGCAATCAAACATGACAATCATAAAATTATGCATAGAAGAATATTCAATACTGAAAATATAAATTAAACAATGAAAATAGGTGGATCTCACAGTTATAATGTATTCCAAGGCTTCGGTATCCTTCAATCAAGAGTAGAAGTTTAGTTACACATGATAGATCTAAGAAAAATAGAGAGAAAATAGGTTGGAGGCGTTCTCGTCCGTTCTAGGGTTTTAAAAGATGTATTTATAGTTGTTTCCATAGGTAGTTGACTTAAATTAGGAAACCAGAATTTTCGTATCGGAAATGAACCATGCGGCCGCATGGTTTAGAGGCTTGCGGCCGCAAGGAACAAATGAACTCAGCCTTCAAACTCTCGGTAATGGTCTATGCGGCCGCATGGAATTAAAGGCTTGCGGCCGCATGGTTTTACGAAATTTCCTCCGAACAGTTTTCAGTATTTTGGTCGTATCTTCTTTTCCCGATATCCGATTGAGGCGATTCAAGATGCGTTGGAAAGATAACTCAAAGGGCTACAACTTTTATTTAGATATGATCTTCCAATTCGATCGTTTTCCATGTCGAAAATGGGTCTCAATATGAGGCTGAAAATCGGTGTATAACTTTTCGATTGAAAATTGATGTGTGATCATACTTTGACGATATTTCATCCATTTGACGTCTTCTTTCAAGCAATTGACTCTCAAATCTTCATTGTTTGGTTTGACACAACTTTTGTGTATTTGCACGCTAGTCCTTGAACTTTCATTTCCTTTCACTTTGGTCCATTTTCACATATTTCTTCCAAATTACGCTATATCCATCAACTTGCCACCTAAACCAAAATATGAGAATACTAAGTACATTTAGGCATAAAATAGTCATATGAGCACATTAAATAAAGATGTAAAATGTGTATTTTACATTCCTATCATTGATTGATATTTTTTTTTTCATGGAAAATATTTTCATACTTTCGGTCACGTGACCATATTTTCCTCGAAAACAAGGAAAATATTTTCTTTCGAGAAATGTTGTTTTTTTTTTTTTTTGGCATTAGAAATGTTCTTTGTTTTAATTACTTTTTTAGGATTTTGATTATTTGATTTATCATCTAAAATTATGGGTTCTTTCATCCTCGATTCAAAAAAAATTGATCCTAACTCTGTGAATTCAAGGGAGTGTAGCAGTTTAGATCTATATTAGGCATGTGTGTTTGATTTGCATGGAAAATATTTTCTTAAAAACAAGGAAAAATAGGCATATTTTTAAAAGTAGAAAATATTTTTCATGGAAAAAAATAGTAATCAAACACTTCAAAATAGAAATTCGGGTGAAAAATTAACATTTTCCATGAAAAGTAAATGCAATCAAACGCACCCTAATTATTTTTACGGAAATTTTGCATGTGTTCTAATACATGGTTTAGAAGCAATTCCCAATTATGTTTAGATGTGCTTGAGAGTGCATCACAAACTAATTTTTCTCGCTTGCTTATCTCTAGCCGTGTTTGGGCATCATGGTCTAATTTTTTTGTTGGCAGTGTGATTGGATCTAAGTATTTGTTGCAACTTACCCTCTAAATGCCTAGTTTCGTTCAGTTATGTGAATTTGACTCTTGTAAAATTCACTGTGGGTCCATTTGATTGGAATTTGGATGGAAAGAAAATGAATTTCAAGGAATTGTGCCTATAATTCATTTTACTTGGAATTGTCAATTAATTATGTATGATTGGTATAATTTTTCACCTGGAAAATATTGAAATTTTGGATCTTTTAGTGTTCGTTTGGCTTTATTTTCCATGAAAATTGTCCATTAAAGATTTTTTTTTTATATAATTAGGGATATAATTTATTTTCATTACAAAAAAAAAGCCGGAAAACCCCAATTCCTACCAAAGTGGTGGGAAAACCAATTTCTCAAAAACAAGGAAAAGTCAATCACGTAAGGCTTCGTTGGAAAACAAATTCTATGGAATATTTTACCTATCAAACATGGCAAAAATTGGAAAGTTGAAAAATATATTCCGACTTCCATGGAAAATGGCACCTATCAAACAGGGCCTATATGCTCGGCTCCTACCCTATTGGGTGTAAAGTGGGCTAACTGGTTGAGAGACGTTTGGCATTCATTGTATTACTAAATTCATCTTGCATTCGGACTATATTTGTGCAGAGATTGAGGGTACCATTGGACGATACTTCTAAAAAATTGATAGAATAATTTTTATGGAAAAGTTACAATTTTAACGGAAAAAAAATGACTATTTCCATGGTAAATAATAACTATCAAACATCAAAATATGGAAAAGTGTTACATTTTATAGGTTGAAAATTGAGTCAATCAAACACGTTTAATTGATATTTTCAATGCAAATAATTTCTAGACAATCGAATTGCTTAGAATTTATTTATTTTTATATAAATTTAATAATTGAAATCAAAATGAGAAACCATCTATCTGGACAAAAATATAAATAAATAAATAATTGGACAAATTGTAATTTCAAATTTAACAAAAAAAATGGAGAAAAATATATAAATTTACAATATATTAAATATCACATCAAACGAAAATTATTATTTTTGGATAATTTAACCCTACTAAAATTCAATTATTTCAATAATACCTTACTTTTCATTTTCAATATGTAATAAATAATACAAATTCCTTGTCATGTATGTATTTCGTGTTATTAATCTTCAATTAATTAACATTCACATTAATCTACATTCAATGAATATTGATTTGATAAATTTTGATCTACTTGAATCTAGAGTTGTTACAAATAAATTTATTTCTATTCATGTATCTATGAATTTTAATAGGTGTTTAAATTCATATATTAACATTTAATTCTTATGTACCAAATGTAGTATAAAAAAATTGTTCATTTATATTATTTTATCATCACAAAAAATTTGAATCATAGAAGTTGAGTTTTAAGAGTACAATTTTTTTTTTTAAATTTCTATCTTAAATTTTATTTTTATTTCATTTGACACTAATCAAATCTCCCAATAAATTGGTATCAAATATTACTTCTACAACTCTTATTGCGTTCAACTACTAGTATAAAATAAAAATCTTAATCTTATCCCAATCTCTTCTAGGGGTGAACGCGGTTCGGTTTGGGCGGTTTGTGCAACATTTTCAACTCAAACCATCTCATGTGGTTTGGAATTTTTTCAAACTAAGCTAAACCATTTTATTTTTCGAACCGATCCAAACCAAACCATAATTTGCGGGTTGGTTCGGTTTTAATTTGCGCTTTACCTATCGATATTATAATAATATATTTAAAATTGATTTAAATGAGAATTAATAATGTTAAATATTAAATTACATTCATCTTCCCCACGAAACTCATGGATAAATTATTTTCAAAATTGATTGCTAAAAGATGTTAATAGAACAAATATATATTTCTTCCTTTTTATTTACATTTTCTTGTTCGCCTTTCATATTATCATATAGTGGTTGGTAAAAATAGACTCACATTCTGCTATAATTGTTTGATTAAAATTCCTTTCGTCCTACTAGTGAGATGAAAAATAAGGATTGAACGTGATATGTTTAAATATACAAAGAATGATAGAGTTTAGATTTATTGAAAATTGACAAATTTTATTCTCTAACGACTTTACGAAAGTAGAATGTAGTAGTACTGGTTAGGGAATTTTAACATTTTCATACAATCAATACGTTCTATCCTTTGTTCTTTCTAAACGACAAACAAGTTCATTAATCACCTAGGCACACAAATAATCATTTTTTTAAAATCCAAATCACAACTCACAAGTGTATAACAGGTTAAAAAACAACAAATAAAAGAAAGAATAATTAAAAAAAAAAGACTTCAATGAGAATTTAAAACTTACCAAGAGAGAAGAGAGAAATTGTGAGCCAGGTAGAAATTAACAGACCAACAAGCAAAAGGCGACTAACGATTTGCGATTGGGAATCACATTTTGTTCAGCAGTGGCAGACAAGCGTCAAATGTTTGAGAAATGAGAGTTTATGTAGCTTCTAAAGTTGTGGACATGATTTGCTGTCGTAATTTTGTTATATTATGATTTGGATTGTTGAAAATAAATGTTTTTTTTCAATATGATTTGTGATTAATTTTAGTTTAGATTAGATATCAAGTCACAACGTGTGTTGTGGACTTATAAAACTATCGGCCAATAATGATGAACTAAATTTACTTTATATGATTATTTTAATACGTTGACTGTAATTTGTATTGCTAAATTGTTATTTTTTTCTTAAAAGTAAAAAATTTAAAATTTGTAAGTTAATAAAATTAATTTTTTAATTAAAAAATTAAAAAAAAGGGTTCGATTTTGTGCGATTTTTGAAAATTGAAACTTAAACCAAACCATTTTGAAACAGTTTGGTTCGGTTTAAATGAAAAAAAACGTGGGTCCACGTGTACCCGAACCAATAGCATCTGTTCAATTTGTGGTTTCACGATTTTTTTGTGCAGCCCTAGTCTCTTCGAACTTCCGCAACCCATATTCCCTCGGCGTCAGCTTTTCTCATGAAATTGTGGACGGAATGCCTAAATTGAAATGAAATGAAAAGAAAATATAGTGACTAATTTAGATAAAATGATATGTTCAATGACTAGAGTGAAACCACAAAATAAGTTGGGTGAGTAATAGTGTTTTTAACATGATTTTCTCCCAATTTGCTCTTCTTCCCTTTCTTCTCCATTACCGTACGTTAAATCACACAAAACCCTTGCACTGCAACCCCAAATCACTACAAACCTTAATTCACATTTGATATATACTAATTCACACGCATATATTTACACATATATAGTCAAATTGGTTTTATATAATTGATAATTATGGATGACGGAGAAGGGGGTTTAAGCTTTGATTTCGAGGGGGGTCTAGATATGGGCCCGACACAGCATCATACATCATCGGTACCCGTCACCCATTCATCGGCGGGCCCGATTACCGCCTCTGCAGCCGCCACCAATGTCAATAATTCCCCAGCCGCCCAAGTTCAGGTGGTTCAGGCGGCAGATGGTATGAGCGGGGCCGGTGGCGGGGGTAGGCGGAGCTTCCGGCAGACGGTGTGCAGGCATTGGTTGCGATCCCTTTGCATGAAGGGTGACGCCTGTGGATTTCTCCACCAGTATGACAAGTCGCGGATGCCCATCTGTCGGTTTTTCCGGCTCTATGGGGAGTGCCGTGAGCAGGACTGTGTGTATAAACACACGAATGAGGATATCAAGGAATGCAATATGTACGTATACATGCAGTTTTTTTCCGTATTTTTGATATATGTGGGGATTTGTGTGCGTGCGCGTGTTCTTGAGGACAGTACTGAGCAAGGTTTGACCTTCATAACTTGTTTTTAATAGGACAGTTTTAGTTGGGCTGCAATGGATTTCTTTATGTTCAGGGTTATGAAAAATTTAATGATTGTAATAATTTGAAGTTGGCCTGACATTGATGAATTAAGATTTAATGGGTTTTGTTAAGATAATGGGCTACAGCAGTTTGGAAATTTCAGAACTTTTCCCACTTCCTCTGGATCTTGTTTCCCTCTGTCCATTGGATGAATAGTTTTCCTTCTTCCACAAGATGAATGCTATGGAAGGATATGTAAGCAGATAAATTTGTACTTTGTTGTCTTTGGGTCATTGGAAAAACTATTGACTTTGCTAAACGAAATGAATGGTTGTTAGTTCTTCATATGTGATATATCGTGTATCTTGTATATAAGTTGGCTATGTTGATCTTCTCACACATGATATAAGTTTTTATTTGGATTTTTTGTATACAAATAATCATGGAATGCTACCTCCAACACTTTGGGGAAGTCGTGAAAGTTTCGTTAACGTCTTTTGTTACACACAACACTATGCTAAATTTTTTATTTTGCCCCTGTTTGAGCCATATTTTTTTGGGAAAAATGAGTTTTGCAATAGTGATTTTTTAGAGTGAGTGGTTAAAAAATATGAATATTTTTTGTGTATTTAAGTGTAAAATTATTTTATTGGAAGAATGTGTGGTTGAAAATAAGTTTTTAAATAATGGGGCTCAAACAGGGGCTTTGCCCCTCCTTTATCTCTAACCAGAGATCCTCAATCTCATTGATGGTTTAGAAAAAGAAAAATAATGGCATCCTAGTATCTTATCATCTGTCTGTATTCTAATTGGATGCTCTATATTATAGGTATAAATTAGGATTTTGTCCAAATGGTCCTGATTGTCGGTACAGGCATGCAAAGTTGCCTGGTCCTCCACCTCTCGTGGAAGAAGTTCTTCAGAAGATTCAACAGTTGACATCCTACAACTATGGAAACTCAAACAGGTTTCTTCAAAATCGTAATGCTAATTACTCCCAGCAGACAGAAAAACCACAGTTCCAACAAGGACCCAATGGAGTGAAACAGGTAGTAAATACAGCCACGACAGAGTCCGCTAATGTGCATCAGCAACAAAATCAACAGTCTCATCAGCAGGTCAGCCAGACTCAAATGCCGAATCCTGCTAATGGCCAGCAAAATCAAGCTAGTAGGACTGCGACATCCTTGCCCCAGGGAACATCTAGGTGTGTTCAGAGTTATGAGGTCTTTAATTAGGTTGCGTTAAACAGTTCATGTATTTATTCTGGATGTTATTTTGAGAGACCTGTCCTGTGTCGACTGTAATTAGTTTTTTTAAAGCCTTCTTAGCGACCATAACTGGTTTCATCTTATTTAATTCGACATTTGTTTTCTCAATCAATGTATATATTAACCTTCCTCATGCTCTTTTGCTCCTGTAATATGTGACCTTGTTTACATGATTTAGCACTGGATTGAATGAGTGGTG
Source organism: Fraxinus americana (assembly GCA_035079005.1). NCBI lineage: Eukaryota > Viridiplantae > Streptophyta > Magnoliopsida > Lamiales > Oleaceae > Fraxinus > Fraxinus americana. Next base: position 2,724,659 of record CM068713.1, on the reverse strand, counting down.
AAAAAATGTACTGGACCTCGAGTCTAATGAGAATAAGGCCTAGTTTCTTCTTCTTGGTGTTGTTTACACACGAGGAATGTATTTGAATAATTACCATTTTACACCACATTATTTTGAATGAAAGTAATTCTCATGGTCCTGCAATTTTAATCATTGCCTCACATTTATTGGCAATGAATTGCCTTGGAGCTGATAATATTTACTAGAATATGTTATTCTTCTATGTTGCTGTGAGAATTGCTAATGTGGTGAAAAATCTAAGGCTCTGACTGAGACAGAGCTTACTTCTTCTTCTTTAGCGGTGTGCACACGTCTTTCCTTTCTAACATCTTTGAACCATTAGTATGATTCCACTTTTCTTTATAATTGATTCTGACCATACTGGATAAGGTAACAAGACTTGATTTGCTCCAGCAGGATGCTTGTTAAAACCTCTGAACTAATGAAGATATGTTATGCTTGGCTTTATATATCAAGAAAGTCAAAAGGACAACTTTTGGCGGACAAGACTAATGAAGCTCATAGCTCCCGTCTGAAATAAGAGCCTTCATTTATCTCTCTCTATATCTTTCTTTCTGTCTTTTTTTCTTTTTCTGTGCATGTGGTGGTTAGGGGTTGGTTTGGGTGCAGATTTACATGTTTTGCACTAAAATGCAACTTGTGATTTTTCCAGAAAATGGTTCTGATCCTTAAAAGAGGAATTTGCTACATGTTAGTTGAAGTTGTTGTACCTATATGAAAATTTAAATTTCCATTTTTTCGACGAGTGTTCACACTCTATGTATAAACGTGTTTGATTGTCATAAAATCTTCAAAACTGGGTTCTATAGTTTGATGTGTCAGCCCTGCTGGTTTTTTGTCCTAACCAGTGTAGTCTTTATATCCTAAATATTAAATCCGGTTGAAAATATGTTAGAATTGAAAAGATTGTCTTTTCTTGGCTCTCTGAGGCCGATGCTTCAAGGAGTTTGGCCTTCTGGTTGTCCCTTGAGGTGTTTAATTCGCTGCAACATGGCTCTTGCCATATGTCTGGATAATGCTTACAGGAGTTTTGCAAAAACGATGACTAATTTAAATGTGGTGGCCTTATATGCCACGAAATATGTCTCCTTCCCCTCCCTTCCTAAAAAGGGGAATGGGTTAAGTTCCATATCAGGTTGTGTCAGTGCATTTCTTTTCCTGAATAGATATTTTGTTTTGTATATTGAGTTCCTGTACTGCAGCGCGTGGTAACCAATTTTGCTTATATTAAATATTTGGAATAATTTGTATCTCGTCACTTCCCTTTCTCCAAGTAAATTTCCCCATCCCTTTGTTTTCTGAAAATGTTGCTACCTTTGAGATCTTGTTGCTTACCTTTTGTATTCCATTTGCATGTACATATATAGGTATTTTATTGTCAAAAGTTGCAACCGTGAGAATCTGGAATTGTCTGTACAACAAGGAGTATGGGCAACCCAGCGAAGCAATGAGCCTAAACTAAATGAAGCTTTTGATTCTGTTGAAAATGTCATTTTGATCTTTTCAGTCAACAAGACAAGGCATTTTCAGGTAGGTTGGATATTCCCATGTTATTAGAATTGCCAATGTTGTGACTGAAAGGTCAAAAAGTTTTTATATTTGGATTATTTCATAATTTCAAACAAAACTATTCCTATATTTACGTTGCAGACCCATTTGTTATTTATTAGGGTTGCGCAAAGATGACATCTAGAATTGGTGGCTCTGTCAGTGGAGGAAATTGGAAGCATGCACATGGAACTGCTAACTATGGGCGGAATTTTTCTGTCAAGTGGTTAAAGGTACACATTTTATTTTTTCCATATTTACATGTTGAAGGAACTTCACTCTTCAACTGTTGCTGCTGCGAGATGAACTAGACTTCTCACTGTTTCTACCTTCCGAAAGGCATACAGTTATGACAATGGTAGACATATTTGTTGGCATTATCAAATTCTGTGTAGTAGCATTGTTTTGATCAATAACTCCTGTAGCTCAAGAAATTGGTGGTTAGATGCAAATCGTATCCTCATTTAAATAAATTCTGTTAATTTCGGTGGCATCACTTTCACTGCTGCCATCTTTTTCTCAGTCGCCAACTTTTCAAAACCATAAAGCACGGTGGTTGTAAATGTTAATCCGTAATTTTCTGGTACTAGATGTTTTTAATTAATCACTACTGGAACATTCGTAATTTTATTCAATTTACCTACCTTTGTGTCAGGCATCTCTAGGACCATATGAAGTTGGTGTTTTATGTAAAAAGGTCTATTGTCATCTGATACCATCAGGTATCATACTATACATGTGGTCGCATATGTTACTTTACACAATTTGTAAACAAAAAGCTTCTTGACACAAACGCAAAAAGTTTCTTGACACAAACGCAGAGCTTAATTTTTGACAAGTTAATAGTTTACACCACAGTTATTCAAATATGTGCACAAAACTTTTTGATGCAGAATATTGAGTGTGAAAATTGCTCATCACAATATATCATATGTTTTTTACTTTAGAATTATGGAACAATTATACTCAGCTGTTAACTCCCGTATTCCCATCATAATAGTTAGGATTTAAAGTTTTGTCTGTTTTCTTGTTATACTGTCTGAAAAAACAGTGTACATGCTTTTTCATTATATGTGAGCTTGCACATGGATCAACACTTATATGCACATTGTTTGATTTGATCATTGTACAACGTGAACCCATTTTTCCCAAAATGCTTATACATGGGCGATGGTCTAAGCAAAATTCTGAGCTGTTACCCACTCAGGGTCAACAATTTATACCTGGATTGATTATTTGATTTCTAATATGTGCTTTCAATGTCATCACTTCATGGGCAAAAATGTCAGCTTTTTGTTTTCAAAGTTTCTATGTTTAGGTCATTATGATATAAAAACATTGCTGTTTTGCCCTTTTCATTTATTCGCAAGTTCAAATTGTGGAAACATTATGAGGAACTCCAGTTTCTGCATCGTTATTTTTTTTTCTTGACTGCCATTATTTTCTGTTAGCTGTTGGGCTATTTTCACCATAGTTCTGTGATACAGTTTCTTCTTTATTCGACCATTCCAGCTTTAACTGTAATTAATGCATATTCTAAATCATCTACAGTGAATGAAACACTGAAGCACTCTGATCTGGATGCTAACTAATAACCATGATGTTTTCATGCAGCTCTGTGAATTGTCCTTCCATAAAACACGGCATTTGAGAAACCCATTCAATGAGAACTTACCAGTGAAAGTACTTACTTGAAACTCTTTCTTATATCCATCTCTAAGATATACTTTGATATTGGTAAATTTCCGTTCTTATCGAAGCTCATTTGGTTATGAAATCAATTGAAAATTTGAAGAGAAGGCAATATTCTTTATGCGTCAATAGCAATCTGGAATTTTCTCTGGCACATTAGAATGTGTTATGCTTTCATTGTATAATGAAATACATTACAATGGCACTTAGACAAATGATTTGACTCTTTTGGTGCCACACAAGTCTTGTGCTAAAGTTCTTAATGATATGAAGTTAAAGTCCGGTTAGTCATGTGCTTTCTTTAACCCTGTAAGAAATATAAATTGTATTATATTGACTTCTTAATATTACAATGTAGAAGACCCTATTTTTAGGGTTACAAATAACTGTAAAAGGAAATAAACATAAAAGGAAAGATTACGCAATCTACTACTAAGGAAAGTAATCTGTAATCCTACACTAAGGAAAGTAAATATTATAATTGCAATCTTTGACGATCTCTGTAATCTTATTCAATATCCTTGATATCCCCCCTCAAATTGATGCTGGTAAAAGTATCAATTTGCAATCATGAACTGACGACGACGACGATACTTGTGTCCACGAAGAAGAAATCAAAATCAAAGCAACCAACGACGAAAATTACTGACGACGAGAGACCAAAACAACAAAGAACTACTCCAAAAACCACTTCAAGAACACTCCAAAGAAACGACGAGAACCAACGAGAAACCACGAAAAACGACGAGAAACCACCGAAGAAGAGTCACACGTTGACAAAATCAGTCAACCGTGGACGACCAGAAGAAACCTACACCTGAAAGGTTGAGTTATAACTAAAGAGAATCGAAGATTCAACCACTCCAAAGGTACACCAACGAGAAACAACGAGAACTCACACTCCCCAAGAAGAATTTCCAAAAGAAATTCACGACGTGTGCCGACACACACTGCGAGCTCTACTTGTCGGGAATTTTTTTTTTTTTTTGCGAACCTAAAATAATAAGCCCAAAATTCCATGACCTAAAACTATAACAAACCTTAAAAACCAAAATAATAGCCCATTAATTATGGGCCCACTTGATGTTGTTCCCAAATTCAGATAAAAACCTAAAATTAACCTCACGAATTATTGGCCCAATTCCTGTAGCCCAATAAACACTAAACAGGGGCCCACTTAAATACTATTTATCCAATACCCTTATATCGATGAGAGCAAACCAATACACAGGCCCATTATCACAAAATACCCATCAAACACCAACCCATAGGCTGGCCTAATTACTGAAACCTAAATAAATGAAACCGGCCCAAGTGAAATAACAGCCCACACAAAGAAGCCCAAAAAGAAATTAATAAGGCAGCCCTGATAATTGATTTTCAGGTCCGACTCCACACAACAGAAGATACCCAACCAAAGTTAACCGCCACAGAGAGAACCAGAGAAACCCAGCCACAGGAAGAACCAGAGAACACCCACCAAGAAAACTTCAACAGACAGAGAACTCGCCGGAATCGGAAACCCGCAGAAGACGACCAGAAATCTGAGGGTAGCGGGTTCGATCCACGCTCACCGAACCAAAACCCAGCAACGACCAGCGACAAACACTCGCGACTGGCCCAAGACCGAAACAGCGAGACCAACACCAAATCAAGTGCGTTGTCTTCTTGCATATCGTACCATATCAGAATCTGACAAGAACCGTATCTTCGTGGCTCTTGTTTGCCAAGACTGGAATTTCAGTGCAACAAATGATGCGAGCTTGGATATTTGCCGTTCACTGAGAAGAATGTCCGAAATTTGCTTCAACGGAACCCAAAATGAGAAATCTCTCAAATAGCTATCCTACGAGCTTTTGATATCTGCACCCACACGATTTATTGTGGCCCAAATCAAGAATCAGTGACCCTAGTCTTTGGATTTCTGTAATCAGTTGTATACGGAAGTTTTAAAATTTGACCGGACTGAAAATAAAAGAAAATCGATTTGGGCAAAGTTGAATTCCGCAACAATGATACATCTGAAAATAAAATCAAAAGACGAAAGACAAAATTGCTAGCTTGACGAGCGGCCTTGAGCCGCTCGCCGGAAACGAAATTCAAGATTAAAGTGTTTAGGATCGTAACAGCTCTGATACCATGTAAGAAATATAAATTGTATTATATTGACTTCTTAATATTACAATGTAAAAGACCCTATTTATAGGGTTACAAATAACTATAAAAGGAAATAAATATAAAAGGAAAGATTACGCAATCTACTACTAAGGAAAGTAATCTGTAATCCTACACTAAGGAAAGTAAATATTATAATTGCAATCTTGCCTTTATGAGCAATAGTAACACAGAGATAGGAATTAAAAAAAATTCAATCTGATCCATGCAAGTACTGAAGTTGCTGTGGAAGCTCAAATAGGAATTCGAAACATAAAAGAAAGGAAGAGATAAAATCTGTGAACATCTTGTCTGGTAGAAAAAATCAAACTATAAACCTCTCCAAAGCTTGTTTCCCTTGATTTTACAAACTTCAACATGACCGCTAATATATAAAGATGAATTAATGAAAATTGATACACTTGGACGTGTATATAGAGTTAATATATAGGATGCAAATAAATGTTACCCGGATCAGGAATTTATACTTGTAATGTGTCTTGTGCTATAAGCTCCTTAGATGTCTGTTGTTTGAATTTATTGACGTGTCCCGAATTTAATTGGACGTGCGAGTTATCTTTGATGTTGTTTGTTCATGTTACTGCAGATAAGCAGAGACTGTCAAGAGTTAGAGCCCTCTATTGGTGAGCAGTTGGCATCCTTACTCTACCTTGAGCCGGACAGTGAACTTATGGTACTTATATTTCCTTAAAAATTAACTGTTGAGCATTTAAATAAACTGTATCTAGGCCATTCTTTTCTTGCAAGAGTAAAATGTATGCTAAAGTAAGCATCAATATAGTAGCATCATTGTTACTATCCACCATTTTACCTCAAAAGCAACAATTTTAGCAGGGCACCAATGTGTCTCATTACTGAGAACTGTGTAGCTAAATTTCATTACACTTTTATGGGTCATTATAGTTGTTTATTTCATTGGTTTGTCTTTGTACCCTTGACGTTTCTAGTCCATTTCTTTGTATTTCTTTGTAGTCCATTTCTTCAAATCATGCATTGCGAGAAATCTTTAGGTGCATTACAAAATAGTACACTTTGGAATGAAACAATTTGCCTTCACTTGTGGTTATTAGTACTGGTCTGATTGGCATAGATGGTGAAAATGTTAATTTACCCTTTTCTAGGCAATCTCTGTGGCAGCAGAATCAAAACGAGAAGAGGAGAAGGCTAAGGGAGTCAATCCTGAAAACGGGAGTGAAAACCCAGATATTGTACCCTTTGAAGATAATGAAGAGGAGGAAGAGGAGGAAAGTGAAGAAGAGGATGAAAGCTATGGACAGGGTTTTGGACCAGGAGCTCAAGGAAGGGGAAGGGGCAGAGGAATGATATGGCCTCCTCACATGCCTCTAGCGCATGGAGCCCGACCCTTCCCTGGGATGCAGGGCTTCCCACCTAACATGATGGGTGGTGATGGTTTTCCTATGCCTGATGTTTTTGGTATGGCTCCCCGGGGCTTTGGACCATATGGTCCTAGATTCTCGGGTGAGCTCATGGGTCCCAGCTCGGGAATGATGTTTCCTGGACGGCCTTCTGGAGGATTTGGGATGATGATGGGTCCAGGAAGACCCCCTTTCATGGGCGCTGGTGCTGCAACCCCAGCACGCGCTGGGCGAACAGGTGGTATGCCATTTTTTCCACCTCCATCACAACCTTCACAAAATTTTAATCGACCCAAGAGAGATCAGAAAGCATTATCTGGCTATCGGAACGATAGATTCAGTTCTGGTTCAGATCAAGGTATGGCTGGATCTATTGGTGGACCCAATGATGAGGCATTGAATCAGCAAAGAGGGAAAGCTCAATCGGAGGATCAATATGGCGCTGGAAATAACTTCAGAAACGACGAAAGTGAAAGCGAGGATGAAGCTCCAAGAAGGTCGAGACACGGGGAAGGAAAAAAGAAGAGGCACAGTACGGAGGTAGATGCTACCACTCTCTCCAATCAACCGCATTGATATCTGAAGCAAGCTCGTGCCTGCACATCCCTCGAGTAGAGGAAATGACAATATTTGAGACCACAAAATAGAGTGTTCTTATTAACTGTATTATTATGCATTTTGGCCTCCTTTTCTATTTCAACTTTGTAGTTAAAAAGGGATAGTATTTGAATTATCTGAAGTTGTAATGTACACGTATATGTAACACTTTGTTTTGGGATGTGATTTGGCTGTAGGCCCGTTGTACACATAATTACATGGCTCAGAAAACTGCCGGGCCAATGATGTTAATGTTACATCCCACCTGCAGAAAGGAAAATGAGCCTTTAATCAAGCAGTATATGTTTGCACTCTAATCAATGCTGCTTGTAGCAGAAAAATTAGTTCTCTCTTGTGCGAGAGCGTGTAGGGTTATACAAATCTTCTCTTTTTAGCCTTTATGGCAAAGACGAGATCGCTCTCCTGTACCAAATTGTATTACATTATTATTGCATCTTTCTATATTATTTCCTTTTATTGATCTCTCGTTTCTAATATTCATCCTCCAATGTCATTTAAGTATTCCATTATTCTTTACCTTTGTCAATTGAATTTATTTTCCAAATAAACGTTTTGAAATATTTTGAGGGGACTTAAACTTCAGGGCCCCGTAGAATTAGTCGAGGTGCGTGCAAGCTGGTCAAAACTTCCACGGTTATATATAAAAAATAAAATAAAATTGAGTGGACTTGTGAAATCATGGTCGATGTACTAATAAGATTTATAATGTTGTAGATAGTGGCGGAGCATGGAGTTTTTTCTTAGGGCACACTATCACAGTTGGCGAAGAAGATACATTATAAAATAGTTATTTTGAAGAAAATGTTAAAACTACTCATTTTATTCAAAAAAAGAATTTGTTAAAACATTATAAAACAGTTCAATTTGAGGCGGGTTATATCGTCACTACGAATTTTTTTGTTACATCACGTTTTTATATGTTTTTTCTTATGTACTATATTGGACATAAATAAAAAGAAATAAATAACCATTAATTCTTATGTACACCACAAGCCTCTTAACATCATTAATAAAAAAATTTTATTTCGATATTTTAGTGTTAATTAACAAGAATGGATTTTTGAATCTGATGACAATTCCATTTAAGCTTTTACATGTATCTGAATGTAAATTAAACGTTCTTATTTCACCAAGAAATCAAGAAGAAAAATGCTAGTTGTACAGTCTTTTTGTACAGTCAATTACACAGCCCCCTCACATGGGGTGTGCCCCACAATTTGTGAGGCCCACCCCATGTGAGGGGGCTGTGTAATTAGCTGTAAAAAAAAAGAGTGTAAATATAGCCTAATTCAATCAAGAATTAGTCTTTCTCGAATATCAATTAAAAAATCATAAATGAAGGTCTAGAAATTGAGAGTAAAAAACTCATTTTTTAAATTCCAATAATGAAAAAGGGTACCTACACAAATACCCTATATTTTGGGTGATTCTGAAAAAAAAAATGATAAATTTGGATTAAATGGCAAATGATTAAAACTTAAAAGTATTTTCTACGCTCATTTTCCAGAAACTAAAGAAGGATTTAAACACCCGTCGGCCACCTTAGACTTCACGGGGGCTGTCGAACCGTGTCCGGAATGTGCAGCAGTTTTAAGTGTGGTTCCTCTACTCCCCCAATGAATCATACTTAGAAAAAATAGTCTGTATAAAAATGATAAATCACTACTCATTTTTATTTTATTTATACTTTAAAGGGAAAATTGTAGCGCTGGTCCCAAACCTTTCATCTTGCTGCAAATTACATCCTAACCTTTCATTTTTGAGGCACAGTCGCAAACATTTATATATAACTGCGGTCGTGGTTCAAATCAATGATTTCATACATAATACTGTTAGTCAATGTTAAAATGGTAATTTTGTCTCAAATGGACAACTTAAGTGTGCGGAAAAATTGTAAAAACAAGTCATCCAATAATTAAACAAAAAATCAAAACACAAAAAATAATTGTTTGTCCACCCCACCCCACGCCACGCCACCCCGCCCCAACAACAAAACCCAAAACCCAAGTTGTCACTACTACCGATCGCCACCCATCTACCCGATGTCGCATCGCCCATCGTGACCACTGCAAACACCACCACCACCACCAACTTAAATCTCAAACAACACGAAATCACTCATATCAACAAAAATTTAAAACATCTGAAGAAGGTGAAGATATAGCTGTACAGTGCAATTCGATTCTCCTTAATCAGGGATCCATTCTTGTCACGGCATATCAGAAATGGCTTCTGGCACTGCTCAAAGAGGTAAGCTTCCATCAATATTGACACACTCACCAAAATTCAAACACCCAACTTCAAACCTCAACCCCACTTGAAAAGTTCAAAAAAGGATTGTAAATCATGCACAAAAATCGACACCAATGATGCATTAACCTCCTTTAATAACATGCTCCAAATGAAATCCACCCTTGCCTCCCGATTCATCATTTTAACAAATTGATACGCACTGTTGCTAAAACCAAGAATTATCAAAACGTGGATTACAAATGCTTTATATACCACCGGTAGGAAAACAATTACTTGATTGATAACAATGTGTAAATGTACCAGGATTACTTTTGTTTTTGGGAGCCATAGTAGAATTTGTAAATATCTAGTTGTTATTTTTTGTAAGTGTAAATTATTTGTAGGATTTGTAAATGTTTCTCCTGATTCATTGCTATAGATTAACGTAATCATTCTCTTTTGCAAGTGTAGAACTTATTTCCTTAATTGTGTCCGAATCTGTTCCGTATTGGCTGCCTCTACTGTTGCCTTTGGCAGTTGGCGAAGTTTGTTGGACGATTTGGCAAAATGTTGAAAAGCTACAAGTTTTTGGTTTTTGTGTTAATAACTAATTCCTAAGGTTATGGTAAATTTTCTTAGCTGTAAAGATGGTGTATTTTGCAGCTATTGTTATCCCAATTACGCTGCGGCTCTCCAAGATCCACTGACTTAAATCAGTCATTCTAATTTTTCTTTGATCTGGACACTGTCAATGGGACTCAAACTACATAGATCCCCCATGGATTTGGGCTCATCTTGAGTGCTTGATTTTGCGTTTTAACTGATTATTTTCTAGTTGCTTTACACGTTTCTCTTCATGTTTGCAGTGGGTCGCTTTTGACAAATTCTAATTGGTTTGCATTTGACGATGAAGGAATAGATAATGCGCTTCCAACTGATTCAGTTCCTTCCCCTTCGTCCAACATTGCGGGGCATGAGGTTGTCAATGGAGGAGCTGGTGATGAAGATAACGATTTGGTGGACACTGCAACATCTGAACAGCCTGAACTAATACCTAGTTTAATCAATCCTGCACCAAACAATCTGTCCGAGGACTTGAGAGAAACAGAAACGAGGGTTAGTGAGAAGCCACCTGAATGGGTTGAATGGAGGGAAAATTCTGATTTTGTGGAATTGTTTGATCCAACCTCGACTACACCTCCAAATTTACCGGAATGTGAGCTTCATGTGGAATCTGACTTTCAGCCTGATGATCTTAGATAAAGCAGATGCTTCCCCGTCCTCTGTTACTGCATCCGTGGAGAATTGCAAGAGTGATGCTGGAAGAGGACCACTCAATTCAGTAAAAGATTGACTTGGGTGCCAACATTTCTCAACCTGCAGAAGCAGTAGAAGGGATCTCGAGCACTGGAAATGTGGATTCTGTTGCTAGGACAGAAGGCTCTTCTGGCTCTGTTGCTGAATCCCAAGAGAAGAATCAACGTGGAGAATAACGTAAATTCTTAAGACCAGACTTGCCATTAGTTTGGCTCTGTAGTTTTTTTTTTTTTTTTTTTCTCTCCTCGCTACTCAGCATTTTACTGGGTGAATCCGAACTTACTCGACCGTGTTTATATCTTTTAGTTATTCTTTTCCTTGTCAAAGTGGCTTTTAGTTTCACACATGTATGTTCTGCGCAATAGTGTCAAAATGATCTATTTCCATTGATTACAGCATCAGATGAACTTGTTTACTTTTCTTTAATTAAGTCACTTCGTCTGACTATTAATTTGTCAAACAGAAAAATAACGTTGTAGCTGATGTAAATCAAAATAAATAAAACATTTTATCTTTCTCGCACTCTCTCACGCAGACGTGTTCCATTTCTGTAATTTCATTCATGCTACTAGTGTGATATATCTTTATTTATTTTATGAAAAAGTGCGTTATCATACTTAGCAATGAGAAAAAAAGGGTAAAATATACTTGCATCTGGATTGATCCTCTCCAATTTGGTATAATCAGGCCGTCCAACTTCTATTGACTTTTATCCACTATAGTCAATTTAACTAACGTAATATGTTAACATGATAGAGAGTGTTCATGAAAAACGAGCTTTTAATTCACATGTTTTTTCAATGTAGGTAATGCGTTGTGTTGCTAGAGCACGATAGGGTTAGGGCTGGCAATCATTTCGTTTCCGTTGTATCGGGGATTTCCAGGAGGTAATTTACTGCCCCCATTTAAATTAATTAATTATTTATTAATATTATTATTTTCAAATTTTTTTGATATCCTTCACTTTATCCTTAATTTTAATGTCCAGGACATAATGACCAAGTTGGTAGTTTGTGCATTGGCGAAAATGCTATCGATTTGTCTAGCTTAAATGAGTGATCGAATTTTAAAAGCGATGTTATCAAATGAGTCACTATCTTGCAAGAGCATTTTAAGGGTATTCAAGAACTGAACCAATTGGTTTTGTCCAATTCACAACGGGGAAAAAATCAAAATTGTCGTCAAGTAGCGGCTGAGTAATAGAATGTGCAGCAACCCCGTTCCAACTTTCTAATGCGTCATTTTTCCTTTCATTAAATTCATGAAATCCTTGACTCCTAACTTTTCACTTGCAAAATGTTACTCAACAGTGAAAACCAGTAGAATAATTGAATTTGTCATGAGAAAAGCCGTGGAATATCCCTTGTCAATGAAGATTGTCAGACATATTTGGCTTTAAACTGAATGTGGAAAGAAAATCATGACCAATAAAATGGAATTCAAGTTTACTCTGCTTGCAAGAAAAAAAATTATTGAGGATTAGCAAATCATACAAGAACTCTGGGAAGACTCGAGCTCAGTTTACTCAGTTCGCAAGAATTTGTTTGTTTTTTTTAATTATTATTGGGGATAAGCAAATCATTCAATAACTGCGAGAGGATTTGGGGAGGACTAGTCACAATTATAAACGTCACAGTCTCAAATAATAAATTTTATAGGTCAAAATTTATTTATCGATCACAGATTATCAAATTAATATGTCACGTATTATTTTTCGATCACAAATCACAAATTTTATAAGTCTCACATTCACTAATTATCAAATTAATTGGTCACAATTATTTTCCAATCGCAAATTATGAAATTAATTAGTTACAACTTAATAAATTATGAGTCACGATAATGACGATGAAAGTCACCGCAAAACAGATCTAAAATAAGAGCTACTGTTGCAGCAATAGCATTAGAGCTACAAACAAGGAGATGATGCCATCACATCAGCATTGTGAGCGCCGCTGTGCAACAACATTTCTTCGCAGTGGCTCGTTGCTCTAAGAGCAACGTTGTTGCGATGAGCGGCTGAGCGACGCGTCGACGGTGCCTCCAATGGTGGTGTGTGGTATAGAGAAAGAGGAGAGATATAGAGAGAAGGGAGAGGGAAAAACAATGAGGGTTTGAAAATGAAATTTGATGGGGTTAGATGGAGATAGAGTGGGTATATAGATTAATTTAATTTTATAATATTGTTATTAATATTAAAATGTGAAATTATCATCTAATTTTTGTATAAACAAATTTTAAACTTGATTTTTGAAATTGAAACATAAAAAGGGAAGAGTTCAAAAATCAAGGATTAGCTATACACAATTCAAAAATCAGGTTTTAAGTTCGACTAATGCAAAAATCAGGTTTTAGTTAATTAACTAGAAATATTTATTAATTAAATATAATAAAATTGCAGTTATATAATTAATGGTCACATATACATAATTATAGGTCACGGGTCACATATTTTAAAATTAATTGATTACAGATTATTTCGAGGTCACATATCAAAAATTTTGTACATCACAGATTATTTCGAGGTCACGAATTTTTAAATTAGTTGGTCATAAATTAATTTTGAGTCACATATTATTAAATTTTTAGGTCACAGTTGAGTAATTGGCCACAAATTACCAAACATTTGGTCACAAACTACCGCCACTACCACTATGGCCACTTTCGACCACCTCACCACGCACGCCACAGCAGCACCAACAAAGCCACCGACAACCACCTCCACCACCAATCACTTACATATTACCTATTTTATAGGTCACAAATGCCAAACATCTCCAACAAAAATGCGCCCACAGCCCACACCTCCACCTTCGCCACCAGCTCTACCTCCGCCACCGCCACAACCACCTCCACTCCGCCACTGCTGAAAACCACATCAGCATGAAAACTACCCCGTCGCTCTAAATATCTTCGAGCAACAGCAAAGCGCACACACACCACCATAAATCACGACGCCGGTATGAAACCAGAGTGGGAACAAGGCCCTACCGTTGACGCACTGCCTTAGATCAGCCATCAAATATTGATCTGCCATTTCCACTCACACAGTTCTTTCAAGAAATTAGAGAGATCTGTGTGCGGCTGGGCTGTCTGCGGCGGTGAGGGAGATCTGCGCGAGGTTGGACAGTAGTGGCGACGCCGCTACTTGACTCTCCGGTAGTGGGCGCTCCTCAATGGCGACGACGGCAAGGAAGAGGGTAGAGAGAGAAACGAGAATCGAATAGGAGGAGGAATGGAAGAAAAATGATTTAAATTTTGTTTGTGATTAGGGCTATATATTACTTGATTTTTGAATAAATAAACTTTGCATCTGATTTTTAAAAAGCAATATTTAAACACCTGATTTTTTGTAATTTCACCTGCCTCCATTCGAAATCAAGGCTTCATTGTTAACTGTTTGTAGTGTGGGCTATAGACGTAAACAGCCCAATAGAAAGAAGAAAAAAGGCCCCTTTATGCAGCCCAATAGAACGAAAAATTGATGATTCACTTTAGCGCTTCGATTTAATTTCAGCTCAAGCATCAACCTCATTCAATACATAATCTAGTAGAAACCATTATGCCTCATTTATTTTATTTTCTTAGGCAAACTGAATATAATCAGAAATTTTATCTAAATTTCTAGGGGAATTCTCAAATCACCAAATTTATAAATTGCTAAAGGAAACAGCAACTCGATCATCACTATGTATGGGAGAGTGCACAAGTACCCTAGAGAAGAAAACCACTACAGCATTTCGGAAATTCAAAACCTGCTACAATTCTGCAACTCTCTACAATGAACCTATCACTGAATTTGTACATACAAAGCTAAATTACAACCACCAGCGTTGAATCAAATCTTCACTAGGCACTTTCTGAGGAAGTGGGAGCATTTTTTTCCAAGTTTAGATTGATGTTGGCCTGCGATTGATTCCCTGATTCTACCTCTTCCTGCTGGTTCTCACTCTTCTTCTGAAAACGACCCCCCATTCCCCGAGCTCTTCTCAATGCGTGCAAATGTCGAGATTCGTGCAAGTAGGGCTGCAAAATCAGTTAGATGGTATTGGTAAGTTCTAAAGTTATGTTGCTGAAAGATACAGTCTCTCGAAAGAGACTATAATATATATATATATATATATATCTTAACAAAGACCTCAAGAATCCTAACAGTGCATCTCAACTTTTGCCTAGGTGCTCTGGAGAATATTTTCTGGATCCCTTAAGTTTCTTGTTTAAGATAATGTCAAGTGTAAAACATGAAGGATCTAATTATCCGAACTTCACACACCTCCTGAGTTATGATAACTAAAAAGAAAGAGAAATGATAGCATAAGAATCGAAGACACCGATAAATTAACAATGTTTGGCAACAATGAAGTCAAATTATAAATTAGTCTAGAATACAAGTAAACAACGCCATGCAATACCTTCCGAGACTTAGCAGCTTTACTCTCCAACTCAGCTTTTGCGCGAGATTGCCGACGTCGCATTATGCCGTGGTATTGTTTTGCATTGACAAAGACAGGCTCCTCGACAGCATCCGAGGGCAAAGGAACACCGGCTTGCTGAATTCCCATCAACTGAAGGTGAACCTAAATCGAGATAAAGTTGAAGTTCAAATCTACGGGAAAATAACATTATGATGAGGGTATTACATGGGAATACCATTGGTTGGGATGGATAAGGTTGTGAAGGATAAGGCGGTGTGTCATAGGGAGCAAAGATACTTCGGTAGTAAGGATCTGGATATGGGTAAGCTGTTTGTGCCTGCAACATATTATATTTCAGTTAGAGTGATGAAGAATGAGAACAAGTAACCATTAATACTTACATGTATGTTAAAAACATCAGCACTTCAGTCAGCAGATCAGATAAAATATGTCTGCGAGGAAAAATAATGTCATGGCTGAAACTGAATCTTTTGAGGACAATTTCATACCATTTACTGTTGGACATAAATTACTTCACCGAACATTAGAATGTTTTTACTTTCTTCATTTCTTTCCTGCTGTATACATTGGTGACATTTTTAAGGGAACGAGAATTTTTAAGGGGCAGTGAGCAGTTCCATGTTCTTTCAAACTAAATTATTATTGAACAACAATCATGCGACGAAATGTTTAGGTTTTCTATGCAGAAAAATGACAAGAGGCATATATGACTTCAGGAATAGATTC
Source organism: Fraxinus americana (assembly GCA_035079005.1). Classification (NCBI taxonomy): domain Eukaryota; kingdom Viridiplantae; phylum Streptophyta; class Magnoliopsida; order Lamiales; family Oleaceae; genus Fraxinus; species Fraxinus americana. The sequence goes on along the minus strand of CM068713.1, from coordinate 2,708,518 downwards.
AAAAACAGATGATTTTGTGTATCAAATCAGACCCTGAAGCTTTTAAATCTCCAGCAGAGTAGCTAGGTGTTGCAATATTGCAATAATATAAAAATAATTTGCCGTTTGAAAGAGTACCATAGCATTTCCAACTCCAATTGCAGGTGATGCATAATGCATATTCTGTGATGTAATGCCAGGAGGAGTTATCCCAGTATCCAAAGATGACTGGATTTGAGGCTCAGAGTGTTTTTGTTGCTCATCAGCCTCGCTATCTGAAAATCATTATTCTATTAATAATTTAAACATGTAGCTTTTAGTTATAGAACCAACCAGTAGAACAAGAGAGATCATGAGAGGACAATAATTAAACAATGAAAATCCAATGTCAGATAACAACATAAATGCCATATAGTCTTCCAATAATGTCAAAAGCAAAAGAACTTTCAGAAAACGACCTACATGACTGAATTATCAGAAGCAAATCAGTAAAATTTTCTTCTAAACGTGAGGGGCTGAAGGCATTAAATTTCTTCATAAAAACGATGGTAAAACAGAACTACTTCACCAAACCCAATTTTGCTCCATTTATAGAGTTAATATTTGTCCCATTTTGTTTGCACAGTGCAGTTCAGTTTGCAAGTAGTACTAAAAGAAAAGGGTCGCCGTTGGTTGCCTAAACCCATCTTAACATATCCTTGAAACTGGAACCATTGCATCTTTAGTTCTCTAATCAATAAACGGATGCTCATCATACATGAGGCAGTTTTCATAGCATCAGATCAAGATACAATAAATGATTCATAAGATATAACATTATTACACTGAATATTGTACTCCAAAAACGCTATTGATTTCATAAAATTATTTTCCCTATCTGCAAAAATCAGAGTTCTATAATCGTAGATTAACAACAGTCTCAAACCTATTTGTGGTGAGCAGATCTATTTCTATAGTTATCCAGATGCCAGTGGTGCTCTATGTCTGTTAGCAGTCGAACAAGCAACCTAAAAAAATGATAATGTGAAACAATCTACCCAGAACTTTGGATTCATATATCTGATCCAAAGGATTGGATCAATATTTTTATTTTTTTCCCCTGACAACCAAATGGAAAACCCTCCCATCGGAAGCATGATTGCCTGCAGCATCAAATCCTAAGAACTTGTTTAGTTACTCGTTCATGTAAGAGCACTTATAACACGATTGTTACACACTTGCACCCTGTGCATCATAAGTTCGCTGCTCCAGAGTAAAACATCTCTTGCAATTTAGAATAATATATTGGAGAGCATCCATGTAAGATAGAGAAGCTGCAGTGCTTCAACGAGTCAAATTCAATGCACTTCTAGCTCAGGGCACAACACCACAAGAAACAACCTATCATCCTTAGACTTACAACTTCATGAATGTTAAATGTGAACCACAAAGATCGTATAGAAGGGACGTATAAAACACCATACAGGTGTGAGCTCCGGACACAAGAAACTCATGCAAAAAAGTCATTTTCCTAAGAAACAAACTTGTTAATGCAACTGACTCCTTATAAAATATTGACAGTTAAAATATAGGAAAATAAAAAGCAGTTGCATGCCCTTCATTCCAAAAAAAGCCATACCATCTCCATACAAGAGGTTTTTAGTTAATAAATACATACAGATGATTTCTCAAATTTCTTTACTGGAACAATTAAACATTATCATATCACCAACTATAAGTTTTGTAGACATCAATAATCATTTAACTATTCATGGTCCTGCATTCTAACACCTTAATTATCCCTATTCAATGAAAAATGGCAATCGAATTAACCCAAAAAGAAAAAAATAATAACATTACAAAAATTCCATTGAATTTACCTGTGAAGCTATGAACAGAAGACGTCGTCATAATTCTGCTCCACGCGCACAGACCTGGCAATGCAGAGACCAGAAAGTGCATTTGTAATACTGGTCCGAACAAAAACATACGAATATACACATAATTTCAGGTACACAAGAATAAATTTTGAGCAGAACCCAAGCTCAATAGACGTACTGTGTGCACTCTTTTATTTCGAGCACTGTTATCAAAATATTTACAATAAAAAACTAGAAAACTTAAACGGGATTTACTTTCAATAAACTTATCAACAACAATCAACTCAGTCGGAATTTCAATCGACTCAAATCGGCTCAAACAAAAACTGAAAATTCAACTAATTTTAGCTCCTAAATTTCGTTAGCACGCTCCAGGTCACAAATTTAACCAAAAGGCGAAAATTTAAAAAAAAAAAAAAAGCAAAGCGGCATTATACAAACTTTAAAATTATACAATTTAACTATAATTTTCAAATATCCTTATTTTTCAATAAGATCTGCACCTCAAGGTTTGCGGATAGGAGTTAGATTTTTACCTGGGAGAGAAAATTCTTAAGTGCCAAGGATCTTCCGAGCTTTCTCTCTCTTTCTTTTTCTCTCACTAGGACTCTGGAGTTAGGGATATTATTCTCTGTGGCTGAATTGGCCTGTGGCTGAGGGAAATGTTCCGCACACCGAAATAGTAACTGAAACATAGAATTCGATTTTACCAATTTACCCTTTCCACTTCCACGTGGATGCACTCATGCACATATTGGGGTTTTCTCTTTACCATTTTCAGCTATTTTATTTCTATTTGTTTCTCAGTTAAAATGGTAAAAGCAAGCAGAGAAAATATCTATTATATTGACCTTTTTTTTTTTGTCCTAATCACCAGTGTTACATACTATTAAAAAATAATTATATTCACTCTACAATTTTTATTTCTTACACCACGTTTTAATTGCACTTAAAATTCTTAATTTTTACTCTTTATAGCACTTCTGTCCCTAGCGATTTTTCATGTTATTCTTATTTTCAAACTTTTTTATTAGTTAACATATTTTTGTATTTGATAACAATTTTATATTCAAAAGTCTATTGAAATGACATAAGACAATCCATTGTCCCATCATATTTTAAAAAAATAAATAATAAAAAATGCAAAAAATAATTTTCCCTCCTTTCAAAGCATGTAAACAAAATATTTTAATATATAAATCATCATCGAGGACGTAGACGTACTAATTAATAGAAGATTGAAAATAGGAATTAGACAAAAAAAGTTAAAGAAATAATTGCTACAATTAACAAAGATTGAGGAGCTTAATTATAATTAAAATATAGTGTATTAACTAAAAAATATATGATGTCATCAGATTGTGTAAGGTGGGGTTTGAGGGGATATGTTATGGCTCGGCTAGGCTCGGCCCGACCCGGCCCGTACGCCCATGAGCTCGGCTCGTGCTCGTCACAAGCTGAGCTCGTGGCTCGTTTATAATGATTCACGGGTCAAACTCAGCTCGGCTCGTTAAATTTTTTTTTTAGATATAATTTTTTTATGAAAAAAAATCCTTCAATTTTGGATGAGTCGGCTCGTGGGTGAGCTCATTGGCTCGTCCGTGGGAGAGCCCAGTGCTCGACTCATCCAAAATGAAGGATTTTTTTTGGATGAGTTGACTCGATTGCCACCCCTATGTTTAGGGGAAGTGGAAGGATAATGTTAGATGTACAGAATTTAGTTCGGACAATTTTTACAAATATACACTTGGTGATTTTTCATTTGATCATGAAAAAAAAAATCCAATAAAAAACTGTCAACGTTGCATCTCAAACACTTGTGTGAATCATTTTTTTGTCCGTACGATTTTTTCCCGAAGTGGAATATGTCGGTGAGGGGAGAGTGGTCCCCGTTTTGAGCGGACAGATCACATATCGGAGATGAGAAGCCAGAATCTCAGCCACAAGTGATGTTGGCCTGCCTATATATTGATTAGTAAATAATTTATAGTTTTTAGAATAATAAACCCCTGTATTATACTCAATTTTTAAATAAAACAAAAAAAAAACTTTTTATTTCTTATACTCAATTTTTAATTACACATTCACCCAATAAAAAAAATTTCATTTGGTATATGAGAATTAATTGCTGATATATGAATTTAAACATATAAGTCCAATTGAGACATGGTGTCAGTGGGCCGACCGACCATTAAAAAGTTGAGCCCAATAGCCCATGGATCAGGGACGGCCCTGTTATCAAAAGTAAGGTCCCCTATCGTTAGGCCCTGTAATTAACGGGCCAGCCATTAGCTTTGATTTTTTTTTTTTTTGGAAGATTACCTATTCAAGAGAGTAAGTTTAGCCCATTTCAAAAATAAAAAAACAAGTTTGAAATTTTCAAAATCAGATTTTTATTAAAAAAATTTATTTATGAAATAATAAATTATTAAATTAATTTATTATTAAAGATTTAATTATAATATAATATAATTAACCCATCCCATTTTCACCACCCCTACCGCTCCGACGACCGTTTCGGCGACTACTCCAATTCCGCGCAACCGTTCCGATGTCGATTTTTCCGACGACTGCTCCGCTATATTTTTTTTGTACGGTTGACATGTTTTTTTTACGATCACGACCCAAGTTACAAGTCACAGCTCAGGCCATGTCACAAGTCACATGCCATGTCACAAGTCACAACGCATGATTGTTTGTTTATAATGATTGATAACATGATAATTTTTATCTATCAATCACATATTTTCAAATTTATTAGTCACACGTTAATTTTTAATCACAGCCCCACCACCGATCCCGATCCACCACCGATATTAGTCACGAAACATACACACAATTCTACCATTCTGCTACGGCTTTCATCCTCGTTTTAACATCATCATATTCACCAAACTCCAAACCAACAATTTGCATCCCAGACCAATTCAACCTCGCTGCGTTGAATGAAAAAAAAGGGATCTCAAAACCACCAGATGAATTACCACTTAGCTTTTGTGAAACATCAGGATGTTTCACTCTGTGTTTGTGGAGATAGAATGTCAGTGCCGAAAACATTCCCAAAGTGACAATCCCAACTGATATCGCAATTGCCACTTTCTTTGCTGGCTTGGATGGTTGAATGACAACTGATTGAGGTGGAGGTGCTGAACTTGCTGGAAACAATGGTTGGTGCAAAATTCTCCTGCTTTTCTTCTCATCAATGAAACAAAATCCATCAGATTGTCCTCCTCCTCACCAACAAAACCACCAACAAAATCACCATTTTCACTACAAAACACCACACCAACGGAACCACATCCATAGCCGCCGCCGCCACTTAAAACACCACACCAAACTAAACCCATGCCGATCCACCCCAACCGCCGGATCCACGGAGGGGATTTCAATTTCAAAATCGATTACGTGTTCAACATTGTAATGATACGCGATTTGGAAAGAAGTGTGCTCAGTTTGGAGGGGAAGAAGACGGACTGTAGCATCTCCGTTCTCAACTGCGTCTGCCTTCGTCGTCGGTTGACGAAGATGGCCCCTCCAGCGGGCGACACATTTCGGCATGGTGGCGGCGCAGTGGGAGTGAATAGGTGTGGTAGAGAGAGAGAGAGAGAAATGTATTCAGGGTTTGTTTTTAGATGATATTAATTGGGATGAATATTTTATAATTAATCATATAATTATAATTTGTATCTAATTAAAAATATCTGATTTTGAAAATATTAAACTTCCAATCTGATTTAAAAGGTTTAATACTTAAAGTATGGTTTTGTGTAATTACCACTTTTTTTTTTTTAATGAAAGAAAGAAATTTGAAAACAGATTATGAGTGAGTTTGATGGATATTATTGATGAAAAAATGTATTTTACATAGTTATATGATAAGAAATATGTGATTAAAAAGTAAGGAAAAGTTATTGATGTAATGAAAGATATAATTTCATTGAAAAATATGTGGTTGAAAATGAGTTTTGAAAGAATGTATTTTGAAATAATGTGTATCAAACAGGAACTATTAAAGTAAATAACATATTTTGTTTAGGGAGAATTGCACTTACGATACTAAACATTTCAATTTGGATCAGATTTGGTCCAAACCTTTTATTTGTGTCATTCACGACACCAAACCTTTCGAAAATTCGCACCCGAAATTCAGATCGATGAAAATCGTTACTTGACCAAAGAATTGACATTGACTATAATTTTGATTGATTTTAAAAGAATAAAATGACAACTTTATAAATTTTCAACAAAAAAACACGGTTATATTATATTAGTAATTAAATAAAAATCAAACACAAAAACCACTCACCACCGTCCTCGTCCCCGTCTTCTCCAACCCCTTACCCCAAAGCCACCACCAGTAGTGATCGACGCCACATCGCCACCACTCCTTCCATCCCTCCTTCTGTTCATAGGAGTAGGTGGTATTAATGAATTTCCGGCCTCACAGTGAAATGAAAAATTAGCGCATTGATAGTTCTTTCATTATAATTGGTGATCTGCAGCCTAGCAACAAATGGCAAATATAGAGTTTTCCCAAGAACGCTACTTATAATCCCATAAACAAAACACGCAACCACAAAGGCAAATATTCCTGAATGTGCCCACGTCGTTATCTTCAACGCCATTTCGCTCGGACCCGAAGAAATTATCCTCTGTATAAGCATGGGCACCACCAGCAACACGTTCAGCGCCAATGCTTGGAGTGTGTTGAACCGAGCGTACCGACTAAGCTCTATTTTCGTCAAAATTGGGAGCTGGGTCTGGCCAATTTGCTTTTCTAATCGACATCCTCCTCCAATTCGCGATCCACATTCCTATTGTAAATTGTGGTGGCGGATTTGGAAAAGATCCCCAAAGTGGGGCTCGGCCTGAGCCTGGGCTCGATTCTCGGCTCTGGCTTTTTCTGAGCCGAGCCCGAGCCGTCCGAGCCTCCGAGTTTTTTTGCCACCGCTAGTTGATTTTTGATTAAATCAACACATTACTTAGCCCCCGTTTGGGATGCATTCTCGCCACATTATAATAAATTTCAACCGTGGGCTCTGTAATGGATCCTTGTTCACTGTCATTATTGACACATGTTAGTGACCATTTGAATCATGTAGGCATGTAAAATGACAGAATTGGCCCTCCATGTTTTTATACTTACACAAAAATTAGCCCTCCTCCAATTCGCGATCCACATTCCTATTGTAAATTGTGGTGGCGGATTTGGAGAAGATCCCCAAAGTGGGGCTCGGTTCTTGGCTCGGGCTTTTTCTGAGCCAGCCCGAGCCGTCCGAGCCTCCGAGCTTTTTTGCCACCGCTAGTTGATTTTTGATTAAATCAACACATTACTTAGCTCCCGTTTGGGATGCATTCTCGCCCCCATTATAATAAATTTCAACCGTGGGCTCTGTAATGGATCCTTGTTCACGGTCATTATTGACACATGTTAGTGACCATTTGAATTATGTAGGCGTGTAAAATGACAGAATTGGCCCTCCATGTTTTTATACTTACACAAAAATGGAGGATGGAAATGGTAATTGACAAAATCAAATCACATTGGAATAGTCAAATGTTATGAACGTTTTTTTTTCTTTTTGGCAGAAAGTGGGCACATTTCAACTGTAAAAAAATAAATTCTTTGGGCAAAAAATGGCTATCAACTAGGACGTTAGCCTCAATTTGGTAAAGATTTTAATCCAAGTTTTTATTAAAGTCAAAGTCAAAATCAACAATTAATTTTAACCATATATTTCAAATAATCCACAACTTTTCAACTATATACTTAATCTACTTTATCAAAATTTATTAAAAATCTAATTGTGATAAGGGGCTTAACTTTGTTAACCTTTTCACATTGCCAACCTATATTTATATGAAGGACAATGCTACACGTACAAGGCTGACATACTGGGCTACGTGAAGCATTACTCTTGTATGAAGCCCCATATTGTACTGCTCACTCAATTTCTTGAAATTGTTTTGATACCCATTCTTCTACAGCTGCTGAACTGGTTTTGCGCTCTTGAAAATATTCTATTGGTGTTGTTGGGGACACCCTTAGACAATATTCTGGGTCCTCCTATTATTCGTTGAGGCACTTTCGTTGCCCAGTCAACCTTGATGTAAGATTATATGTTGGAAATCTTGTTGTTCAAAATCATAATTTGATGGATTATAACGTTTATGTATGGAAGAATTTGGAATAGAAAAGAATGAATTTGAAAAAATCTGACGGTTAATTCAAATTTTGGTGGTTTTTTTGTGAAGCAACGTACCTTTTCAACATGATTTTGGTGGTTTTCTTGTAAAACAACTTACCTTTTCCCATTCCAAAATAACTTTTTAATCACTTTAGATCATTCTATTTCATCCTAAATTCTGTCCATTTATTTTGTTCTTCATATAATCACTTTTATATACCTTTTTTCACTTGTTCACTTTGAAGAATCACTTGAAGTTTTTGGTGTTCTTCATTTCAGACTTGAATCCTACAAACTATTTGTCATTATAATCCTCAAAAGCTTTGGTGGAGGAGGCAAATATCGTTTGAGGACAACGATACTATTTTCGTGATCAAGTCTTATTTCTATTTCTATTGCTTTAATTTTTTCCAACAATATAAACATGCCTTCCATTCTTGTTATGCATATACAAATCATTGCTTTGGAGGTAAATTTCCTTAGTCGATCCCATTTGAGCGCAACAAAACCACCAAAGTGATTAAAGATACTGCATTTTCTTAAACCTCATTATCTCTTTCCTTTCCTTTTCTGAAACATAACTTGGTACTTCTTTTGCATCTTCGTTATCGCATCTTGTCCAGCTTTCCCCCCAGTTTTCAGTGAAACTCGTGATGTTTAGATACCAATAGATCTTTCATCGTTTTGAGTTTCTATCTCTGATGATGGAGAATTTCTGTATCTGTATGTTTTGATGTTTTATGCTTAGTGCTTTGTGCTAGGCATGTGCTTTAAGTTCCTTTCACATATTGCGAAGATATATTTGGTTGTTTACTGCTCATTGCAATACTGGGACCTGCAAAGACGAGAAAATTATAGTTCTAAACACTACTGAATCTCATTTTATTGCAGACAAGTAACGTGACTTTTCATGATAAATCATGGACTTCTGACATACCTGTTAACCTGAAAAGTGAAAATGCTCGATCAAGAAGTCGATTTGTGGTTCGCACGTCAGTGCAAAAACCCAGAAAACCTAAGGTTGCAGTTTCACCCGTAACTCCAGAAGATGCAAAAGAGCCTCCTCCACATTTATACAAAAACAAGGAACCATATACAGCAACCATTGTCTCAGTTGAAACGATTGTTGGTCCTGCAGAGGCATGTCATATTGTACGAAGTTATGGGATCAAGAATCGTCTATATTCATTGCATCTTGTGTGTTGGACGCGCTGTCTATTTTGATCCTGAGACTGCAGCAACTTTTTATGTGATTCAAACTCGATACAAAATTCTGCTCACAGGTAAGATTTCAATGATTCTAGTGAAAGCAGTAAGGAATTGGGATATTTGATTTCATGAGTTTTCAAGCAACGAAATTATATAAAATCAATAGGATCTCCAATGATATTGGAAACCTATTTATTTATTTTTATGTTTGATATTGTTTTCTCATTAAAACAATTTTTTTTTTCGAGTACGAGGGCTGAGCTCATTGATCTTCTCTATTCTTTGTTTTTATGTTTTCCGTGTACAATCAAATTGTTCGAACGAGCAACTTTGGTGAACAAGAATTGTGAATCAAGATGTACGCTCAGGATAAGATTGAAGAGTACAGTGATGAGAGCTTTAAACTTCTGGATGACGGAGCACACATTTATTTCTTTGGGCTTAAAGGGATAATGCCGGGGATTCAGGAGACACTCGAGAGGATTGCGGAGGAGAGAGGGGAGAGCTGGGACGAGAAGCTCTCCCTACTGAAAAAGAACGAACAGTGTCACATAGAAGTCTATAATCCATTGATTCTGCTCAAGCTGTAGCCGATTGTTACCATTAGTTAATGAAGAAAACTTGCTGTGTGCTTCAACCACATTGTCCCCTGGTCTTCCATATCTTGCTTCAAGTCTTCAACTTATCATGCATACAAATTGGGAATTACCGAAAAATAGAAAATATAAAGGGAAAACTATACAAAATTTTATTTCATAAAGTGCGTAAAATTTTTGAGAGATTAAAAAAACCGTATGAATTAAAATTTCAACATATTGAGCTTCCTTTGCTGTGATATTGGATACTTGTTCTGCCATTAGAGCTTCTTGACCAAATCCGGTGCATATGAAGGTCGGTGAAACGAGACTTTTCTCGTTTGCAAACTTGAGATTTTAGTGATCGATGTGTTAAAATGAAGGGTCGTATAATTGCAATATCAATAAAAATCATAAGTTTTTTTATACGGTTCGATTATTTTAGTCCATGGTTTAGATAAAAAAAAATCAAAATTTTAATAAATTTTAATAAAGTATATGGTTAAAAAGTCGTGGATCCAGTAAAAATTAATTGTTGATTTTGGCTAAACTTTTTAACTCGGTCAAATTTAGCCATTACTTCTACTTCTCTATAAATGAGATAAGAATAGATTTAAATCCACATTGAGTTGCCACCTGTACATTTATTGGACAATGAATGATGGGGTCATTGCCAGACAATAATGTTATTTTGCCAGAAAGTATGTGATAGATAAAGTTAAATAATATGTGTTGACTAGATGGAATTAGTAGAAAAACCTGTCGTGTTTTAAACAATTCAATGATCGGTTGTCATCTGGTATAATGTCAAAAATTATGTCAATCATTATATCTAAGTAGAATGATCGTGTCAACCATGAGTCCAACATATCATCCATGTTAGGAATTATCCTAAATGAAGTTAATGAATTGCTGCTTTTTTCCTGTATAGATATAAAGGCCGAATATGGCTATAGCTCATTTTTTCCTGTATAGATATAAAGGCCGAATATGGCTATAGCTCATTCACTACTCGAGAGTCAAAGCTGATTAATTCCTTTCTCTCTTCACAATTCCCTTCAATGTCAGATTGAGAAACAATGGGGATATCAAAACCAACATTATGCACGTTTATTTTGGTGATTGTCATTGGTGCAATTGCTTCTGTCGCAAGAGGTGTTAAGTTTATCAAGTATCCTGATTTCCCAGAATTCGCTTGCGATGGTAAAGATGGTTATAAAAAGTTTTGCATACCGCGTGCTTTGGCAAATCCATACGTTCGAGGTTGTTCACCAACTGAAAGGTGTCGTCCTGGAACCTAAAAGCAGAGGAATGCTAATACGAGCTAGTTGGATCATGGATGTCAAATAAACTATGGTTCTTGCCCAATCATTCTCCTATTGAATATATTAAAGCAACATGTATATGATAATAAACTGAATAGTGATGTGATGAATAAAATTGTTATGTTTCGCCACCTAGACTTCCATATGGTTCAGTAGACCCATCGAAGTACATTATGCCAAAGCCATGTGGCATCTCACGTGGAGTAAAATCTACCAGAGTCCAGACAAATCCAACCCACCGAAACCCACTTTTACCGAAACAATTCATGAGGTTGACCACTTCCGAAACCCCGCTGCTAAAGACAAATCCGAGATTCAAACGAAACTTCTTTACTGAAGTAGCAAGGTTCAACGAAGTAGATCGATGCTCAATTAAGGCTGGTGACGATCTATGTTTGGAAATTTTGAATTTACTAAATCCTTTTAGAATTATTGAGTTGGACTTTTGTAATGAGTGGGAGGTTAATCTTGCCAGCATAAATTATAGGATGGCTACATAGGTTATAGGATAATTGCCTCCTTTTTGGGTAACATTTAATGGTTTTAGAGATGAAGGTACATGTTTTGAGAATTCGAGAAGTGTCATTAGTCAAAATCCAGTGAGGATGGATATGGGCGAAACGAGGCTACATGAGAGAAAGAAACACATGTTTTAGCTAAGTACATAGATTTCCTTAATCAAGAAAATTGAATTTAGAGGACGAAATTATTTTTAGTGAGGAGGATTATAGCAACCGAAATCAAAATCTCATTTATTTCATTTTGGTACGTTTTGTTAATTTTGAGATGTTAAGACTAATATGAAAATAAGTTTTGACGCCGTTATTTTTTTTTTTATTCTGTCCAATAATCAAGTATTCATTTAGCGAGAATTTCCTTATCAATTTTGGGCTTGTTTCGAAACTTATATTAAATGGTGAATTTTGTACTTGAGAAAAAATTATTTCAGAGAAGTTAGACCTAAGTTATTGTAGTTGAAAAGAGATCATATTTTAACTAATGATAATCGAGCAATTAACATTTTGGTTGCTACGTGTGTCACTATAATTTGAATTTAGCATTTTGATTTTTGAATTTGAATGAAGGATAATTTGTATTAGTTTTATTAGATTTCCATTTGAATTACTTGATGTCCAACTAATCAATTTGATCTTTTCATATTTTTAAATTAGGATGAAAGTTATTTGAGATTTGTTGTATGTGATTTAATTATGTAATTAAAATTAAACTAGAATTTGAATTAAGTTAGTTTTTGGAATCGTTACAAATCCTAAACTCAAAATATATTCAAGGCCTGTTTGGGAGGGATTAAATTTTTGTACAGTAAATCAATTCTCATTTTCAACCACACATTCTTCAATAAAATAATATTTTCCATCACATCAATAATTTTTTCTTCTTTTTCAACCACACATTTCCCATCATATTCTATTCAAAATTAATTCTTTCCCCAAAAATCTCTCCCAAACAGGCTCTCAGACTCCTTATATTTTCAAAGACTAACTTATACGTGTTTAGTTTTAGTTCAAATGATACATTTTTTAAAGTTATAATCAAACCTAAAATTTGTTAAAACCCTATCCTAATACTAAAACATGAAACCTATTCCTATTCAAACTCTACCATTTGAAAACCCATTTTCATCCAACTTTCGATGATAGACGGCTTCCTTCTAAATGCACGCAAAGGCTTCCTATTTGAAAACACATACAAAGATAACAGGCTAGACATGAAGCATTTTACGTCTAAGATTTTAGAAAGGAGTTCCGTTCGACGTAATTACTATCTTATCACCACGAATTAAGGTAAAATTCTTATACTAAGTTGATCGTTATATGAATTTAATTTTCATTCATACATGTTATTCATTATGTTTGATCACGAAGTATGTGAAGTGCTTTTAATGGTTCTTCTTAAATGTCAATATTATGGAGATTATATGTTTAACTGATGGTCGCAGAAACTCACCAGAACTAAATTATATATTTAACTGATGGTCGCAGAGGCTCATCAGAACTTTAAATAGATCATTTGATCATTGATTTGCTTATTCACGACGGCAATATATAAGAATACATGATTAGATGCATGATTATTATGTCCATATAGCTCTTGTTTGAGCCACATTAAAATTTTCCTTATCATTTTTTTACTAATTTTCAACCACATATTTTTTAATAAAATAATATTTTTCATCACATCAATAACTTTTTCTTCTTTTTCAACCACATATTCTCCATCGATCTACTATTCCAAAATAATGTGACTCAAACACAACCATAGCATGCGTAGCCTACTGAGTATTTCTTTAAGATGCTCATTCCTATGAGTAATTGGCACAAACGTCCCTACCTTTGGAGGGTATTGTGGATATCGCCTCTACTTTTCATTTCTTGGCATTTATGTCTTTACCTTTCAGTTTTCGTGCGCCAAATGTCCTTTTCACCATATTTTGACAATTTTACTCTCCATTCAATTGAAATAAATAAAAAAAAAGAAAAGAAAAACAATTGAACAAATTACAACTATAGGCCCAAACTTTTTAAAAAGTGCAAATAACCCACCAAACTTCACCTTCTCCCCAAAACTCGCCCCCAACCTATCGCCGCCTGCCGACCATTTTCAGGCCACCGTGGCCACCTAATTTTTGCACCAATGCCATCTCCTCATCAACCCCTAACATTCCTACACAAATTCAACCCCAAAAAACAACAATAACCGGATCCCTCATGAGTTCTTTTGGAAAGTGGGCAGTTAAGCTTCTCAGGAATCTTCTATGAAACTGTATCATGATGATGAGGATGAATCTTTGAAGAGGATAATGATTCTTTTACCTTCAATTCTTTCAAAGCACATAACATTTGCTGGGCTCTATCAATCGTCCCTAAATTAACATCATCCTCATCCACAATTGCCTTCACTGACTTCTGCAATTTCCTTCTTCAACTCCATGGCCTTCGCTACCATACCTGGATCCCCTTCAAATGCCCCACTCTTTGCCATTGCCCAAATATTCTCCCTTCTGATCCCTAATTATAAAAATCCGAATGAGTTTTTCCTTTCAATTTTTCTTTGAAATTGTTCGTGTTCGTTTGCATGACGAGGAAGCTTTTAGAGCTCTAGTGAATTAATTTTCACACGCTACATACTGTATAGCGTTAAATTGAGTGTCTGTATGGAAATTTACTAGGTGTAAAATGAGATTATGAGGGAGATGAGATGGGGATCGTGCATAGTGAGTGTGGTGTATTTTTAGGGGATCCAGTGAGAAATCCATGGCCGGACAACAGGCAGCTACGCGATGAAAAATGGAAGCCTTGCGTTGTATTTGGTGTAGGTGTTTTTTGGCCGAATTTTGGTTCGATTTTGTTGTTTTTTGTAGTTGAAGTTATGGGTTGATGAGGAGATGGTGTTGGTGCAAAAATTCAGTGACCACGGTGACCTGAAAATGGCCGGCAGGCGGTGATAGGGTGGGGCGAGTTTTGGGAAGAAAGTGAAGTTTGGTGGGTTATTTGCACTTTTTAAAATGTTTGGGCCAATAGTTGTAATTTGTTCAATTATTTTTCTTTTCTTTTCTTTTTGTTTCAATTGAATGTGGGGTAAAATCGTCAAAATATGGTGGAAAGGACCTCCGGCGCACGAAAGTGAAAGGTAAGGGCATAAATGCCAGGAAATGAAAGATAGTGACGATATCCACAATGAATTTATCTACTCCTGTCGCGTCAGCCGAGGCCCCATGAGAGGCCTCCACTTGTGCATTATGGATGCCTTTATCCATAATGTACAAGTAGCACCTCTCATCCACAATACCCTCCAAAGGTAGTGACGTTTTGTGCTAATTACCCCATTTCTATCTAATATTTTTAAAGTAATTGAAGATCATGCGGTGGATCAACATGAATGGCATATTTATTTTAGAAAAATTGATTTCTTATGTTTTAGGCTGGCATTTTTTATATTTAATAACTCTTGTGCTGTCCAAAGATTTTTATTTTTAGTTTACATTTCGAGACAGTAAAATTTAACGTTTGGACATATGTTTTTGGACATTCTGCCATCGTCTTTAAAAATTCATTTCGGTCTGTATATTTAAAATTTCAACATGTTTTTAATTAGAAAATGACCCTTTATGAGTTATCTATCATATGCAACTGAAAATAGGTCGATCGGAGTCCCGTGGCATTTATTATAGCATTTTTAGTAAACTGCAACGGTCAGATTCAGGAAACACATACCGACTTGTTTGAAAAATAATTGTGCTACAAACATCGTATGTTGTACTTATATGTGTTATATACTTTCTGCTAAATTTCCATAAATGGTCGCCGAGGATTGCTAGGTCAAATAATTTTTATAAACTCACTGTGCAACCGTAAAAAACTGTTTCCGCTTGCTTTTTTTTTTTCCTAAAAACTCATTCCAAATCATTTTGTTCCATATTTTTCTAAGTCCATATGTTGAAAATGGTTAAAAATTTACAATATGTATTAATAAATTCAAATTAATTTTTTTTTTCTTAATCTCGTATTTGAAAAATTTACGTTAAAAAATTCAGATTTGATAACGCTTCGGGTTATAAAATTTGGGGCGTTTTAAGAATAACTAAGCCGCCGTTTGGCCCCATTAAAATTATAATACATTTTCACTCTCTTCTTTTCAACCACATATTCTCCAATAAAATAATATTTCACTTAAATTTAAAACATTTCCTTTTTTTTTCAACCACCAATTCTTTTTTTTAAAAAAATACTATTCAAAAATTATATTGCCAAAAAAATTAAAGAAATCTACAACAACCCCTACTCTCACGAAAATGGAAAGGCCGATGTTCAACACTTTCTTCTTCCCCTACTCCCATACACACCGATGTGACCCAACGACTGATCATGACCGGAACCCACAACGTCGACACCTCTTCTCAAAGATAGCCGTCACCACTCAAAGGCCGATGGGTAGAATATGAAAAAAGAAAGTTCGATGTATAGAATACGAAGCCAAAATTGGAGCAATTTGTGATACAATTAGATCAATTGAGGGTATACCTATCATTGTTCGGCGTTGCCGAAGGATTGTGGGTTGAATTCTGGAAAAAGAGCTCCAATTTTGTCAATTGGAAGAGGCAAAATTGCCTTGGTTAGCGAGCGATTCACAACAGAATACAGTCCAAAATTGGGTCAATTATGGGCATCAATTGAAGCAATTGAGGGCACACCAATGGTCGTATGATGCTGTTAATGATTCATGTGTTGCTAATTATGTGATAAACCATCCCCAAACCTGTTAAATGAAAAAGACAGAATTGACTCGTTTTGCTACCGAACAAACCTCTATTAAGCGAACCTATTTTTGGATGATGTCTCACCATGAATTGGAGCACTGGACTGAGGCAAATCGTTTGGCAACGATGCACGACCATGGGTGTCACCGGAGTTGATGAATTTTGTTATTCGACCTCACGACTCCCATGGCTTTTAGAATTGATTTTGATATCAATATGATGTTGTTTGTACATTTAATTGCCTGAGATGTGTTTGTGGAATGAGGTCTTCGACTAAGGGATGAAATTCTAACGGATTGGGTGGCCAGCGATTGCTTGTGTTTTTTTTTTAATCGTGGGGTGGGGTGGGGATTTTTATTTCCTATTTTTTTTATTTCTTAATTTATCTTAACTTATTTTTGGGATAATATGCAAAATTATCATTTTACCTTGTTTAATATGGTCAAAATTAATCAAATTTTGACATTTTTTGTCAATTAGCTAATAGTCAAATTAACGGTTTCCATCCAATTGGGCATCTACTACATATTTTTGAAAAGTTAGGGACCTTCGTTGACACAAATTGACAGTTAAGGTCTTAAGTCTATACAAATTGAAAAGGTTAGAGACCATTGCTGCAAGGATAATTAGCACATAGCGTCACACTTTTCATTGTTACTGTGAAAAACGTCACAAACTTTCATTTTTGGTATTTTCACTCTTATTTCCACATTTTATTGCACAAAAGATCTTTTTTCATTCATTTTCTCAATTAAGATTTATGAAATGACGAATATATCATTCTATTTAAATTAAAAATAATAATTTCAACCATAGTTTCAATTTTTTTTTAAAGTGCAAATGAGTCCCCAAATAAATTATTAAAAGAATACTTAGCACACAATGTTCATATATTTCACTATTATAGCGAAAAACGTCCACACCTATCAGTTTTCTGATATTTTCACCCTTAATTACATCTTTAATTGTACAAATCATCATTCATATTCATTTTCATTTAATTTCTCAATAAAGAGTTGTAAAATGATGAATATATATATTCCTATTAAAAAAAATTAAAGAAAATTATTTTTTTTAATTTTTAATTTTTAAATAATTTATATCAACTCTTTTACACTTTTTAATTTTTTTAATAAAATTAATTATGACTCATTTGCACTTTTTTTAAAAAAAAAAAATTATTTCTATTTTTTAAATATTTTATTTGGGACTCATTTGCACCTTTTTTTTTAAAAAAGAAATTAATTTTCTAATAATTTATTTGGGGCCCATTTGCACTTTAAAAAAAAAATAAAATCATTTTAATAATTTATTTTGGATTCGTTTGCAATTTTTAAGAAAATTTGAGACTATGATTGCAATTAGTTTTTTATTTAAATGGAGGGTATATTCATTAGTTCACAACTATTTATTGAGAAATTGGATGAAAATGAATATAAATGATGATTTGCGCTATCAAATTTGTAATTAATGGTGAAAATGTAAAAAAAAAGGTAGAGACGTTTTTCGTAATAATAGTGAAAGGTAAGGACATTATGTACTAATTAACCTTTTAATAATTTATTTAAGACTTATTTGCGCTTTTTAAAAAAATTTGGGATTATAGTTGCAATTAATTTTTTCTTTTATTTAAAGAGAATGATATATTTGTTATTTCACAATTTTTAATTGAGAAAATAGATGAAAAACACCTTTTGCTCAATGAAATGTTAAAATAATGGTGAAAATGTCAAAAAATGAAAGGTAAATATGTTTTTTTACATTAGTAGTGAAATGTGAGGATATTGTGTGCTAATTATCTATGATGCAATTTTATTTATTTATTTATTTTTTTAAGGAAGAAAACAAAATATAACCTGGTAAGTTATACTATGTAGGGGGATTTTTCAAAATAGCCGGGTCAAATGACCCATTTGGGTTTTTCGTGTAAAAGTCAATTTTGCCCTTAATGAAATGTTTTGTTATTGTAAATTAAGTCCTCATACTTTATATTTTTTAGAAACTAGTTTTATTAACTTATTTATTAATTCGTAATCATTAGATGTATAACTAAATACGATTTTTCCTCAAATATTTCTTCATTTACTTCTATTTCTTCAATATTAACTTCTTCACATTCATCTCTAATTTGTTCAAAGTCCGTAATTAATATCCTAACTTTCTTTTTTGGACATTCAGTGCTTATATGTCCTTCTTCATTACAATTCCAACATTTACATCGTTTTTTATCTAATGGTTTTTTATTATAAGGTTTATATTTTCTTCTAAAATATTTTCTCTTTGGTTTAAAATATTTCTTTTTAAACTTATTATATTTTTTATATTTTTTGGGTCTTATTTTTCTTTTTCTTTTATAATCATAACATCCCAGTTTCACAGTACTTCGGTATCTCTACAACAAATCCCATCTTGTATAAATCTACGATTGTTTATAAATCATTTGATTACTACACATAGTACTTATTTCATCTTTTATAGTTCTTATAATAAATCCTAATGTATAACCTTCTTCATTTCTTCTAATTGTTTTTCTTTAATCTTATTTTGAAAATAATTATTATTCCATGGTGGTGGTAATTTCCTAATAAAAACTTCTTTATAATAATTATTATCGACTCCACTCCCAAATATCATATAATAATATTTACTATATTCACAACAATATTCGTTAAGGTAACACATATTCTGATTTGTAAATGTTCCATTAATTTTAGCATCTTCTATTTCTTCTAATCTAGCTTTAGTACTTTCATTTTACCAGTCTTCTCCGACCAAATTCTCTATAGATTCTTGTAGCGACTCTATTTATTCCTTCTATTATACTAATTCCAAATCACTGCTTCAATACTATCTTTCCAAATTCCTTTTGTTGTTTCTTCTAATCCTCTATACCAATTAAATACATTTCCTTTAAATGTTGCTAATAAATATTCGAGTTCTATTTTTATTATCGGTATTACTTCGATTATAATTAAAGTGTGCTATCATATTAGTACTCCATTCATTTATAGCTCTTCTAACATCTAATTCACAATCTAAATTTAAATATGATCCTGCCAATTTTCATTGGGTTTGATTCTCTTAAAAGCTGGTTTAAATTGGTCTCTATACATTCTTTCTTTGCTAGTTTTAAAATCTACTTTTGTATTAACATATCTTCTAGGGTCTATTTCTGCTTCATATCTAGGCATGTACTAGTTTCTCCATATTCTTCTTGTTTAACTTGCTTTCGTGATCCTCCTGTTTTTCCAACCATATGATTTTTAGTTATTTCTTCACAAATTTTTAAGTCTTCTAAGTCAAATATTAAATTTTCCATTTCTTCGTTCATTGTTCTTCTATGAATAATTTTCCTTCTTCTTTTTCTATAAGATTTTCTTCTTGCTTTCTAAGATCAATCAATAATCTTTCTATATCTTCTTTTAATCCTCCATTAAGTTTTATTAATTCTTCATATTTTTCAATTTTCTTTCTAACTTCTTTAAGTTCTTTGGCATAATCTGGTTTAAATGGTTTTTCTTTATTTAGATTTTCTATTATTCTATTTAAAAGATTTTCTATTCTTAAAAAATTATTTTGTAGCTTTTCTTTTTCTTCTTCGTAGTCTATTTCAATTCTAGTTATTTTTTCATCAATTGCTTTTATATTTTTCTCAATTAAATTGATTTTATCATTCATACTCATATTTTAGGTTTTTTGTAAGATGGTTTTTCAATTTCAAATCCTAATTTATTTAATAGAATATCAAGTTTATAATTAATAATGTCTACTTTTTCTTCTAAAGTTGCTATTTTATTAATACTATTTTTTTACGTGCAATTTTCGATATTCGATTTTGAATTTCTTCAAGTTTAGCTTCATCAAGTATTTCTAAATTATTTATTTGTTCTTTTATTTTATTAAATTGTTTAGACATATTTTTGCTTAAAACTTCTAACCTTTCTTTAGCTATTTCATCTTTTGGATCTATATTATTTATTTCGTCTATAGCCTCTATATCTTTAGATTTTAATTGTCCTAATTGTTGCCATAAAAATGCATTAGTCCAATTTGTAGTCATATTTAACCATTCATCGTATTTCCCCATGAGCTTAAAGGTTGAAATAGAGTTGTATTCCATTTTTAGTCGATAACTTCCTATTGGTAATCTAATATTTTCTATTTCTTGTTTTATCAAATCTTATCTTTGTTGGTAAACTCATATTAGTACGTATATTTAAGGAATTAATTATTATATTATTTATCATTTGTCTTATTTCTCTTCTAAATTGTTCTTCTCTTCTTAATTCTCTTGTAATTTCATTCCTTAATAATTCTCTTTTAATTTTATTCCAATTAGAAATTTCCCTTTCTATTTCTCTACGATTGTTGTTGTCGGTTATTATGTTGTTCTTCTAAAATTTTTATTTTATTATCACAAAATTTTCTAGTTATTCCAGGCATATTTTTATTCTATATCGTCAAAACTAAGATCAAAATCATATAATTCGAGAAACTTCATTATAACTTACATGTTACTGTAGTTTCAAAAGTTCTTTCACTATTTTCACTATCTAACTTGAGAAAAATATAATCATTTTTATTATTTCTTTAGGCAATTTTTCTTTTAATCCAAATGATACAATTGTAAGACATTTTTCATAATATCTACTATCTCTTTTTATGAAATTTATTCCTCTAGTATAACTATCATAAGTTTGGAATTTCTATTATGTGACTATAATCAATACTATTAGTATATCTAAAAGGTACGATCTATAATAAAACTCGTAACTTTCCATGATAAAAGTTCTTCAAAGTAAACAATCTCATAAAAATTCTTATATAATAATTTTCATGCAAATTTTAGACAATAAATTTTCTTGTAGCTTAAAATAAGGGCCTTACCACGCTTCGCCAAATAGCAAGAATGTTATATGTTCCTGGTCACCTTCGTCACAAGAGTTGGCCAAAAGTCCGAAATGACATCACGGCAAAATGGACACAAAGGCACCTCAAAACTCTCAACAGAACTCGCTGTGTGAAGACAACACTCAGCGTAATAAAAGATTTATTTCAAACTCAAAGATTTTATTGATACGAAGATAGCTTGAAAGCTATTATACAAAGATTTTTACGAGAGATTGATACTCCGAAGAGTGGTTTCTACTCTCTAAAGAGAATGATTACAAAGATCATTGTTGAGGGTTTTTAGATGGTAGTTCGGGATGAGATTTCGGATGGCTAATTTTCGATGATCCTTCCTAATGAGAAAAGTCTCAATTTATAGAAAGGCTCGCACTTCAGAAGCTTACGGCCAATCAGATTTTTACAACACAAAAGTAAAAAGTACAATAATTTCAAATGTGGTTGAAAATATTAAAAGTGGTTGTTGGTTGTCTTTATTCCGATGTCGGCAATTTCTTTTGATTCCGAGCAGTTGTCTTCTTATCTTCAAAGTTCACATGGTCTTTGTCGATCACGTTTTTCTTAATCGTCCTTCACTTGTGGACGTGTCCCGTTAGTCGGCGAGGCTTCTTTAATGCATTCTTCACTTCCGGAAAATTGATCGTTCGCCATAATTCCTGATTTTTTCTTCAAGAATTTTTGATTCTTTATCTCCCCTCTGAGATAAGGATCCAATTATTACTCATACCATAGACCATGTATCTTTCTCCATAAAGAAGCGCATTGTTGAACGGTGATTTTATTCGAGAGCTCGTCTGTAAATCATCCATTTTCTATTAATAGTGGGCAATTCTTTAAAAATCGAATCTCCTTGAGTGGATTTCCATTATTTTTCGAATTGTGATGAGATGATGTTCTCCATACCACTCACGGTTCTTTATATTCGGGACTAATTGTGTAAAATCTTAGTTCAATCGGTTGTTTATCCTTAGAATTTTTAACACAATTAACAAATTCTTTGTCAAATTGTTCGATTTCTTTTAGATCTATCCCTGGGAAGAGTCGATCTAAAAATCCAAATCGCAATTTCGAACAATATTAGGATGCACTCCTTGAGCTGCACCGATCCTTGGATAAATCGCCGTTGGAAGAATTTGTCAAATATAGAGAACTTCCTTCTACGAAATTATATACCCATTACGAGAATTCATAATACTCCTTTTCCATTGGATGTAGATTGGCTCTGATGTGATGAGTAGCAATTATTCCCTTTGGTGATTTAAGGTCACCAAGTTGGTGATTTTATCTTCTTGGAATTCAGCGATAACGATGAGAATTTTGTTCCAATGGGCCTTTTGATAAGGATGTTTGAGTCTTAGACTCGGCGGCTCCTTTTCCACTTGTAAATTTTTCCAACAATTTGTCCATGCGACGGGTAGTTGTTGTGGACCCTTTTTCATGACTTTTTCCTCTTGCGAGGTAAGAGAGTCATTTCTCTTAAATTTTGATTCTCCACTCGACGTGGATGTATTAATCTCCCGAAATGGGATGTGACTAGCCTTTCGGTTTGTATTCACCTTTTAAAGGAGGATACTCCCACCGGCTACAATTTGTAAAAAGTCTAAACATTCGACAATTTTTCAACTATTTTTCTTTGTTATCATTCAATTTTTCAATCTTTTTCCCACTTTCAACAACTTTGCTTGATAAATCACACAAAGTTTGTCGAATATCAAGATGATCTTCTTGAACGACAAGATAATGCATTAAAATCTGTTAGAAGATCTTGTAATTCCTTTGTAAATGCTTCAATCTTTTCCATATTCATGATTCTGCTCAAGAAATCGGCAAATAAATTATCTTTTCCTTTAATATATTCAAATTTAAAATTATAAAAAAAGATAGTAACACTTGCCATCTATGTAATCTTCTATGTTGAGGTGAATTTGGTAATTTATTATTTACTAGTCCGTTAAGTTGTGTATTATCGGTTTGAACAATAAATTCCTTGGGTAATAAAAACATTTTAAATTTGTTTATTCCTTTAACAAGCTTGCTAATAATTCTTTCTCATTGGTTGAATAATTTACTTGACATTATTAAATGTTCCACTAGTATACACCTGCAAATTTCATTTAAATCGGTTTTTAATAAAGCACTCCAATATAAATACGAAGCATCGGTTTGAACTATTAATTTATCTTTTTCATTAGGAAGTCTAAGTTTAGGTAAATTTCTACGATTTTCTTTTAAATTTTTAACACAAAGAGTATGTTCTTCATTCCAACCTAATTTATTTGATTTTCTTAATAGTTTACGAAGTTTATTTCTTTTTACGCAAGTTTTTCTATAAATCCTTGACATAATTAAGACAACCCAAAAACTTTTGAATTTGTTGCTTATTTTCTAATTTATCGGGAAATAAAATTATTTTTTACGAAATATGAGGTTTGCAATTTTATTCCATCACTATTTATTATCATTCCTAAGAATTCAATTTCATGTTTTGCTACTTACGCCTTTTTCGACTAAGTATTATACTTTCTTTTGAGCAAAGTGTAGCAAAAATTCTAAGATGTTTAAGATGATCTTCATATGTTTACGAGCAAACAAGTATATCATCAACATAAACAATAAGAAAATTATAGGTTTTAAAAACTTCATCCATTCTTCTTTGATAAATTTGTGGTGCATTTTTTAATCCAAATGGCATAACTATCCATTCATAATGTCCTTGAGGGGTACTAAATGCATTAATGGTATACTATTTTCTTCTAGTTTAATTTGCCAAAATCAGTTCTGATCAAATTTTGAATAATATTTTTTATTCTTAGCTATATTTATTAATACTTCTTTATTTGGTAAATAATATCCATCAAACTTAGTGTTTTTATTAAGTTCTTTATAATTTACTACAATCATAGGTTTTCCTCTTTTTATCTACGAATGATTTCTAACCATAAAATTTGGGCTACTATGAGGGCTATTACTTCTCCTTATAAGTTTTTGATTAAGAAAGTTCTTGAATTTGTATTTGAAATTCTTCCTTATCTTCTTGATTATAGAGCATAGGTTTGACTCTAATAATGATTGTTGGTTCTAATAGTTCTATTTTAATTTGTTGTTTTTGATTTTTCCCATTTTCAAGTGGGTTTTCATTATAATTTTTAGCTAAAAGATCTTTTATTTGATCAAGAGTAATTGTTTTGATTGAATAATTGAGTAATTTTGGTATAAATTCTATTTTTTCACCACTATTTGGCATTTAATTTGAACTACGAATGGTTTGAATTCTCTAACAATTTTTAGTAAATGTCCACATGGGGTTTTTAATTGAATAGTATAAATATTTTGACTATATTGACTAAAGCTGTTGTAAAAAGTCATTTCCAAGAATAATATCACAATCATTAATATTATATTGGTAAACATTTCTTATAGTTACTATTTTAGATCCTATTATAATTTCTATATTTTCATTTTTATATTTTAAAGATTCTCTTACTCCAGTTATTCCTTGTAGAGTTAATTGTTATTTATTTTCTATCCATTTTGGTAATAAAAATTCTTTAAAGACAGTTATCTCGGCTCTCTGTATCAATTAGAGCACAAGTAGTTATTTTTGATTCAAATACGATTATTTGTATATATACACTTATTGGGAATTTTATTTCTCTACTCATTTTTCTTTAGGGCAATATGTAGTTATTCCTTGATGTATAATAAGAATTCCTTCCTTGTCTATTTTATAATTATCAAGACTATTTAAAAATGAATTTCCTAATAATATTGGATGTTCATCAAAATTCATATTGTTATCAATATAGCATTCTATGCTTAATAATAGATTTCATAATTTAATTTGAACTTGTCCTATGATATCACAAGAGTTTATTTTTCCTTCAAAATCTCTATAACTATAAGGTTCAACTTTTTTCTTTTTAATTCCTTCATCAATAAGAGAGCAAATATGATTAACTTGCTCCGATTATCAATAAGTATTTTAATTTCATTTATCCATTTACTTCCATTAAAGAATTTTCCTTTGATTCCATAGGACACTATTATTTTTATTTTGTATTATTTTTGAAATACTATGTCTTACTGTATTATTTCCTATAATTATTTTATTTTCTTTATATGTTATTTGTTTTGGTATTATAGGTTGATCAATACTTATAGCATCATCATGTCCTATCTCAAAATTTTCTATTTCTTCTATGTCTTGTTCTCTAGGTAAGATTGCTTCTCCTATATCCCTAAATTCTTCGTCAATTTCTATAAAAGGCTTTTCTTTATATATATATCCATAATTACTATTTGTATAACAATATAATCCTTGATATAATATAGTAAAGACTTTATTATCATCTTTTAATATTTTATTAGTCATCTTAAAATGTAGACTAAGACAATCATCTAAATTTTTATCATTTATATGCACACAATATCTTGGATAACAAAGTAAATTTTAATTTTTTATAGGCTAAGTTTCCTTTTACTATTCCTAAATTTCCATTTTAAGGTTATACATCTTTCATCTTGTAAATTAAGTATTATAGGACTATTAATTCCTTCTTTAAAACATGATTTTATTATTATTTGTATTCCAGCAAGGTAAATATAAGATATTTTATCTCGTTTTTCTTGTTTTAATTTTCCTAGGAATTCATTAATATTTCTTTTTGTTATAAGATTTAATTTTTATTTTTCCTTGTGTATGTTTAATATCTATGGCTTTTTCTATTTCATGATATTCATTAATGACTAACTTCTTTCTTCTAAATTTGATCCTAAAATATTAAATAATTTATTTTCTCCTGGAGGTTTTAGACTTAATTCTGCTTTATTAATTTTTCTAAATTTTTCCCAATCAAATTTTCCTTTTAAGGCATATCCCTCTACTCCTTCGTATACTTGAGTTTCTAAATTTTCTGAATTTTCAATTTCCATGATTCTTAGGTATCTAATTCTTCAATTCTCCTAATTTCAATATTAAGAACTCTTTGTATTCTTTTTAAAGTTTTCATTTCTATAAGAATAGGCATTTTAACAAGATATCCTATATCTTCGTCTAGAACTTCATCAAAATCTATTAAAAGAAAAGTAATTTTCTTTTCAAATTTTTTCTTTAATTTAAGACTATCGAGTCTTTTATTTTATTAATCAAATTTCTTGATTTATTAATAAGATGTTGAATATAACTATCGGTATCTAAATATTCGATGAAGCATTAACGTACCATCCTATGCAAATTTTGTTATTATCTTCCATTCTCTCTAATTCCTCAAGATATAGGGCTCTGATACCATTATTAGGTGACCTAAAATGCAAAAATAAAATAAAAACAATTAATTTCAAAAATAAAATTATTAATTAAATTTTTTGGCTCAAGATAGGTGGAAAGAGTTGATGGTGAAGAGAAGTTAATTTTTTATTGCAGGCGGCAAACAATTTTGTCGAATCCAAAATTAGATTTAAAGTTTAAGGACTAAAATGATTTGTTTTAAAACTTGTTATTTTAAGGGTATTTTAGGTAGTTTTAAGGTTGAATAGTAAAAAGGGGTATTTTGGAAAGGGTATGGTTGAATTTAGGGTATTTTCAATAATTTCCCTCCTATGTACACCCCAAAATACCAACAAATTATGTATACGACATCTGTCTCAGTCGTGAATAAATTCATTAGTATGTAAATCGCCAAAGTCAAGTATTGTCAACTTGAGTAATTCCTTCTTGAATAAGCATCTTTTATAATTCCACTTCACTTTCCATTCCAAGCTTGTATCGCTCAAGCAATCCACTGTCATCTGACCAACCCTCAAACCCCAGAAGCTATTTACAGCAAAAGAAAAGAAAACCCAGAAGTTCTATAACGTAATGGTTGGATTTTTCAGCGTTTTAGCTTGAAGAAGTAAGAATAATTGAAAAACCCCATTTCGAGTGAGTTTCCGTTCGTTTTATTCCGCTATTTATTGTAGTTGAGCTCCTTGTATGTGATTTCCGTTTATTTTTGGAGCATTAATTTCTAATCGAATTATATAGACTTGAAAATTTTAAGGTAAATTTGTTTTGACTTGGTTATTTTTAATTTATTTACTCAGGTGTATATGTGTTATGGGTACTCAAGAATTGTTGCGGCATGTGGGTATGCTGAATGGGGCTGCAATTACTTCATATGAAAATGGTTTCGAGCACGTGGGTAGTGAAAACGAGTTGGAGCGAGTGGATATTCAGGATTTGACTGACCTAATGGTTAGGGGAGACAGGATAGGGCGACTGAATAGTGATGAAAAGGCAAATTTAGTTGATGAGGTTTTGGAAAACTTGGAGGAGTATTGGGAAGATATGAGTAACCGGTTAATAATTTCACCGATGGTGAGTGACTCAGTTATAAAGGGGATGGTGAATGCCGTGGAACAAGAGGCGGCTGAGAAAATTGCAGCCAAAGACTTGGAAGTGGAAAAACTGAAGGAACGATTACGATCCTGCAATGTGTGTGTTGATAAATTTGAGTCTCTAGAGTCACCTGTATTTCCAAGTTATTTAGAAAATGGGAATCGTGAGAGGAGTTTGATGTTGTCAGATGCGTATGTGGACCCTGACAGAGTCAGGGAGTCTTTGTGCGGTTTAAGAAATGAGGCAAGAGAGCAGTTCAAGAAGGTTAAGATGGAGATCGATGGTGTAAGAGGATGTAATAACATTAAAAGGATTGGTTCAGGTTCTCAGTTGGTAGGTTTGGGTGAAATTTTGCACGAGAAGGAATCAGAAAGCTGGCTGCGTGTGGATAGGACACTAGATCATTTAAACAAAGTGGTGGACACCATCTGCACGCAGGTGGATGATATGCTTCAGTTGTCTAAAAACTCAATTGTGGAGTGGCAGCAGGAGAGACATATACAAGGAGAAATTGAGGATATGGTGATGCAGAGTGTAATTATGAGTCTTCAAGAGGAGTTTAAAGAGAAATTATGGGAACAAAATGCTCAATTTTGTGGCAGTCCCATCAAGAATTTGCTTGAAAAGTTTGAAGATATTTCTAGTTTACGCACCAAGTTAGATTCAATCCTGAACTCGCTCTCTCATCCTGAAACAGAGTTAGTTACTCATGGATCTCATGATATGGATCATATTCTTCATAAGGGCTTGAGCAACCATGTTACACAACCGGCAACTCTTTTGGAGGAAAATGGGAAATTGGAGGCATCTGAAACTGTCGTCACTGAGAATTTTGAGCATGCGCAGTTAAAGCACTTGACAACAGAAGAACTGGTGAATTATTTCAATGAGACCATAACAAAGATGAGGCGGGACCATGAGTCTGCTTTGCTACAAAGCACTGAAGAATATTTTACTCTAAGGCGGGAGTACCTTAACCTGAAGAGATCTTTTCTGTCCCATAGGAAAGATGAGGAATTTGATGTGTTGAGGAAAAAGATTCCTGAAATTATTTCAAAACTGGATGGTTTCCATTTAGAAACTGATAAATTTTCTGCATTAACCAATAATGCAGAGTGTCTGGTTAAATTGAAGGAAAGACTCAACACCGTTCTCTGCGAAAATCGTCAACTCAGAGATGCACTTACTGATAAGAAAAATGAAGTTAACTGTCTAGAATCACAGGTTTCTGATGCTGCAAGGAAAATGTTGCAGCATTATGCGGCTGAGGAAGACATGCTAAAGCTTCTAGGAAATCTTAATTCAGCAATGGAAGATATGCGTGTAGAAGCTTCCCTTACTGAAGAAGTCTATAAATGTGTTTTGAAGGAGCTGGATGGACTGATGAGATGTGACGCTGAAGAAACCAACATGGAGTTTCTTATTATGAGGGAAGTTTATGATATACTTCGCAGTGGAGCAGCTGTCCCTGCTGAAACTACAATCAAATATGAAATTGAAGATTCAGAAATTGAATCATTGATCACGCAAGGACTAGGTGAACTCTTATTTAGGGAAGCCACAAGGGACACTGAGGGAAAAATCAATGGCCTGTATCGGAAATATTTAATTGAGAATGAAAAGAGAATCTCTCTAGAATCCAAATATCTTGAAAAGGAAAATGAGTTAAGGTTGAAGATTGAAGAAAAGGAAAGACTAAAGCAAGAGGTTCTCACGCTGGAAGAATCAATAGAAGAGAACAAGAAGTTTGCATCGGAGTTATCAGCTGCATTGGCAAAAGTGAGTGCACAGTTTGAGCTAGCTTCTCAAGAGCTAAATAAATTAAGAGAACTTGCAAGTTGGCAGAAAATGTCGGTTATGGAGAGTAGCAAGGAATTAGAGTTAGTAAAGAATCAGCTGAGAGAAGCGTTGGACCGAATTGAAGTAGATAATGTGAATATAAATATGTTGAATCAAAAGCTTGAACAGAGCACGAGAGAGTTGAAGGAAGCTAGTGATAAAAGAAAATTGGCTGCTGATCTTGCCCAGGTTAGACATGAAACTCTAGAGAAGGAACTAATTAAGCAAATGAACCTGGTAACAAAAATGCTTGATGATTTTGGAAGCAGGATATCAGGAAGTATCAAAAAGAATAACTCAAGGTAATGCTTGAAATATGTTTACCCGATTTGTGGTTATATTAACTTGCTTTATGTTAGATTATTCTAATAGTGGCTATTTCTCTTTTTATTTCCTGGTGAAAGTGGAATGTTCTTTTGGTGCTTTTGTCTAGTGAAGTTATTTTACGAACGATGTTGAAAATTATGAGACATATTGAATATCTGTTATTAGTGGGCAATCTAGCCTTAACTAGTTGGATTTATGTTTATTGTACACACACACACACGCTTTGGATCTAGCAACGGACACTACGGAATGACGAAGAAGTGTTCATGTAGCCAACTTCAGATTTATTAGGAATAAATCTAGTTTTTTGTTGTTGTTTTGTTTGTATATATATTATTACACACACACTCTACAAGTTAAACATTTCACACAAAGTAGGTTTTGCCCATCATATATAATATGCTTTGCCTAAAAGACAAAATCTGCTGTTGAGATTGACCGTCTTCATTAGTTTGAGGATCCTAACATGCAACGCAAAATTTTCAGGTTGAAAGATGCACAATCCGAATTGAAATCTCTTACTGAGGTAGCTAATGTACTCAGAAGAACAGGCCAGATGTACAAACAGAGATTCGAGAGGAAATGCGTGGACCTTCAAATGGCCGAGGCTGAGGTAATTTGTTGGCACTTAGGATATGCTGTATTTGGATCTTATTTTTAAATTTTCTCTAAAGTATGGAAAGCCAGAACCTGTAAGGATTGAGAAATTGACTAACTAGTTTTGAGAATTATTATTCTGATGATATTAATTTTCTTCTTTTGTGTTTGCATATTGTGTGTGTGTGGGGTGGGGGGTGGGGTGGGGTGGGGTGGGGTGGGGGGTAATGGCTGTATAATTTTGTGTTATATATTAGCTAGGCATCTTATACTAGATTAAGTGCATGTATGGCTGAGCTTGAAAAATTTACTTACAAGTAAATAAGTTTTAGTATAAATAATAATTTGTGAAAGTCAAATTTGGTGATGAGTAAGTTACTTGTTTGGAAGTATCTCCTACCTTATTGTCAAAATAAGTAACTTTTTTATGAGAAGAGAGTGACATGTCTAAACATGTTTGAAAACAAGAGTTTACTTAAAAGTAAGTTTTACTTACTTTAAGCTTAGCCAAATGTGTTCTTTTCTCGATCCATGCAAATGGAAGACAGGATAGCTAATAACTCATGAACACCATCTGCTGGAGAGGATTGGAGATTAAAAAAAAAAAAGAATCTTTCTGTTTTTGTGTCTATTGATCCATTTTGCCTGTTTTCGGTTCCACGACCTACTTGTTGATGTAACATAATCATTGTGTTTGAAATTTATCACATGTATTTTCCCTGGCTATTTTCTTCTAAATATTCAGCTAACTAATTTTGTATTTGAAGTACTTGTTATTTGTGTATGAGACAAATTTTGAATTAATATATCTGAGGGTTATAAAATTCCTCTGCTAATCACTATACATTTTCCTTGAAATTCAGGTCGATCTTTTGGGGGATGAGGTGGATGTTCTTTTAAATTTACTCAACAAGATATACATTGCACTCGATCATTACTCTCCAGTTTTACAGCATTATCCTGGGGTAAGATCAATCTGAGTCATGTAGGAAATTGAAATTTTCACCATTCCTTATTTTTGTTTATTATATTTGTCGCTTACCATTTTATGGTAATTGTAAAGATTCTTCTACTATTCGGTTATCTCGTTATGCTACATTCTTAATAGTACAAATGCTCTATGTTAAGGGATATAATCCCACATCGAATAAAGATGTTGACACATACCAATTAATAAAGATCTTGGACTACTCCTCTTAAAAAGGTTGACCTTTTAAGATGGACCCCCAAATCTTAATATGGTATCAGAGCCCATTATGCTCCAACGAGCGATTCGATCCCGGTAAGATTCCAAAAAGTGAGCACGTGGATTTCAAGATTGGTCTGCTCAAATGAGCCACCATCTTGCGGGGGCGTGTTAAGGGATATAATCCCACATCGAATAAAGATGTTGACACAGACCAATTAATAAAGATCTTGGGCTACTCCTCTTAAAAAGGTTGACCTTTTAAGTGGGAAGAAAATAAATCCACCATATAATCCAAGTGGGCTACTCCACCCATTACCAATTGGTTTTGGGATGGAACCTCACTTGGGCCTGGTGGAGTGGGCTTGAGCCTTGAGTAATTGCTCTCAATAATTTCCTAATAGTCCATCTTAAAAGGTCAACCTTTTTAAGAAGAGTAGCCCAAGATCTTTATTAATTGGTCTGTGTCAACATCTTTATTCGATGTGGGATTATATCCCTTAACACGCCCCCGCAAGATGGTGGCTCATTTGAGCAGACCAATCTTGAAATTCATGTGCTCACTTTTTGGAGTCTTACCGGGATCGAATTGCTCGTTGGAGCATAATGGGCTCTGATACCATATTAAGATTTGGGGGTCCATCTTAAAAGGTCAACCTTGTTAAGAGGAGTAGCCCAAGATCTTTATTAATTGGTCTGTGTCAACATCTTTATTCGATGTGGGATTATATCCCTTAACACGCCCCCGCAAGATGGTGGCTCATTTGAGCAGACCAATCTTGAAATCCACGTGCTCACTTTTTGGAGTCTTACCGGGATCGAATCGCTCGTTGGAGCATAATGGGCTCTGATACCATATTAAGATTTGGGGGTCCATCTTAAAAGGTCAACCTTGTTAAGAGGAGTAGCCCAAGATCTTTATTAATTGGTCTGTGTCAACATCTTTATTCGATGTGGGATTATATCCCTTAACACTCTAAAAGCTATTTTATTTTTCTAGAGGTACCTGATCAATTCCTATGTAAAATTGAGTAAAATAACTGAGACCTATGTTATGTTTTGTAACATTTTCCAAGTACCTCTACTTACTACTAGATTTAGATGTCGAGTCAATTTGAGTCAATTACATCCATGATTCAAGTGCTCTCCCCACTTGGGCATGCAGGTGGCAGCCGAGCGGGTGGGTTTCATGGTATGCTTTGTAGTACCTAACAGTACTCAACGTACAATGGACTAGATTTTAGATTTTTTTTTTCCCTTTAATACTATCCAATCTGGTACAATTCACCATACCAGGCTCAGCCTTCAGGCTATTGTCTTGCATTAGCATGTTATGTATGGCCCACATGTTTTCTCCGAATGGAAGTTGAGAAGTATCTAATTAACCAGAGGTTTATTTGCTTCATTGCAGATTATTGAGATCCTTAAGCTTGTTCGAAGAGAATTAACTGGAGAAGCCACAGAGACACATCGATGAACTCTGTGGTGAGGTAGTCCTCTATCATAGTAAATTTTGAACAAGACTACTTGTACACCCAAATGTGTACACTTTGGTTGACGCTTCTTATGTGTCCAAAATCTAACCATTGATTGAAAAATGGGTTTTGAAAATCAGTGTACCCAAATTTGCGAACACACGGGAGTGTAAACCAATGTAAAACCAAGGTGTACATATAGCATGGCTTGTAAATTTTTGCTGCATTGCCCAATTATAAGTGGGTGTGAGAATTACTTGCCTTGATGTAGAATTATTTGTGTACTAGATTTTCTTTCCATGGAACACGACCGAGTACATCAACTTTTGGCGGTTGGTACCAGCAGAAGGGCCTTCCAATACTGATAATGCTGCTGAGGGGAATCGAGCATCTTAAACTAGAGCATTTTTTACTTGTACTTCCCAGATCAAAAAAGGAACAGCATGATCCATGGAGATTTTTTTTTTCATTGTATGTATAAATGTAAAATGAGTAAATCTGCTTCCTTTCTGTGTAACAGATGAAAATACTTGGCTTCTGCATTAATATTTGTTCTTATGGTCTTGATGAACTTGATAGGTTTATAAATTGCATGGTTGCTATCCTGTTTCATATTTCTTCAATTTTTATTTTTAAAAATTGTCGTGCTTGCTCGTGACAAGACAATAGTGTCCGGGTTTCCTGACCCTTCCGAGCGCCTCAGTGTGCTTTTTACTTCCCACAGCTTCATCAGTGGGAAGGGTGCTTGGTTCGAGAGTTATTACGAGTTTGGCTGGGTGACACGTCGTGCCTTGATAGTCTGTTTGATAAGATATATTAAGCCCCTGTTTGAGCCACATTCTCATTGTCATTTTTATTCTTCTACTCATTTTCAATCACACATTCTTCAATAAAATAATATTTTTCATCACATTAATAACTTTTTCTTTTTTTTTAACCACATATTCACCATTACTTCACAAAAAAAAAAAAAAAAAAATACATTCTCTCCTAAAGAATGTGAATCAAACACACTCTAAATTATATTGAGCTCTTGTTGGGCCTCCATTATTTGAGAGTAGCGTTTTCATTGTATGTTTGATAAAGTTGACCAGTATGTACTTCGTAGCATTAAAGAAAAAAAGTTAACATTTCATCCATTTTTATGTGAGACATGTATGGATGATCCAAATAAAACTAAGAGCTTGTCTGGACACGATTTTCTTCAAGATTTTCAGTGAATTTTTTACCGTTGGAAGCAAATCAAGTCGAAATCTTTGACCAAGTCTGAGAGAGTGGGACCCATGAGTTTTAAAAAAAAAGGGTAAAAAAATCACTAAAAATTTTGTAAAAAGCAGCAGCAGACGCACCCTAAGTCGTCGCTTAGTTTACATTTAAAATTTTTTCCCCTCAAATTCAATTTTTATCACACATTTTATGAGATCCATAATTTTTAACTTTTCAATTATATATTTATTAAGTGGAAATTATACCCACACTTTTTAAGTTCCCAATTAAAAATTAAAGTTTAAAGTTTTTTATCCAAAATTCAGGTAGTAATTCATTTCTAAATATTAATAATAATAAAATAATAAAATGAAATTAATCTACCCATCCCACCACATCCACCTCAACCCAATTAAACTCTGAAACCCTAATTCATCTCCACACCTACTATTTCTATCTTCTTTCTCTACCAACCCCACACCTCTTTGCACCAGCATCGCTCCACTTCTAGCGGTGCCACGCGACTGTTCATTGTGTGCATCACTGCGTGTGGGGCCTCGCTGTGAGCGCTCAGGGTTCCTCGCAGCCGCGGCCTCCAGTACTGAATATAGATCGAGTTTGTTATTTTTCTAATCCGATCTGCTGTGGGTGGTTTATGGATGGTTTTTCTGGTCGATGGTTTTCTGATCAAATCTGCTGTTTAGCCGGAGTTTTGGGGTGGTTGTTAGTGTTTTGCAAATGGTGGTGGTAAATGGTAATGCAAGTGATGACGATGGTTGTGGTGGTTTAGGCGGCGAGGGTGTTGCAGTTGGTGGTGGTGGCTTCAGGGGTGGTGCCAGGGACGGACCTAGCCCGCCATCCCACTCCGGGCGGACGTTGATCGATCAATGCCGATCGGTCAACGCCGACCGGTCATCGTCGACAATCATAATAGAATTTATATTATGGTCATCCAAAAATCTTCTAAACATCCCACGGTGTCTCTCTTCATATCTCAATTCCTCTAAATCCATATTTTGAGTATCAATCAAAATTTCATATCAATACAATTTATATCCCCAAAATCCAGAATTTAATTGAAAATTTACATACTAATAAATATTTTCAGCAATAACAGTCACTTAAATTAACATAATAGATACATTTTTCAAGCAAAATATGAACTGTTAAGACATATTTTTGGTTGAAATCATACTCTGAACTTATTATATTCCTCCTTCACTTTTCTAGTTGACCGAACATTAATAGGCCCCAAAAAATCCTCAAAAAGCTTCATTTTTTTTTTGAAAGCCTCAAAAAGCTTCCTGCATATATAAAAAAAACTCAATTCATTCTCACATCTATATCAAATCCTGCAGACCAGAACTAAAGAAAATTAAAAACAAAAAACACACACACACCATGAGATTTGCTCAGAAGACATGCCGCTGCATCTCCTTCATTCAAAATGTATTTCGCTTTAATCAGCTCCGCATCCAACTAAAAACCAAAACACAAGATCAGAAATAAACACACACTACACATGGCGTTCCTTCAGTTCTGGTCGTCTCCCTCCCTCGCCCTCGGCTCCTCGTTCTCTGCCTGCCGGTTTCAATTCAGGGATTGAGAATGACGTATTGTATTTGATTTTGTGGGGATTGGACTTGGGAATGGACTTGGCATTTGGCAACTTGCAATTGCAATTTGCAAGCAAAACCAATGACCATGGATTGGGCTGACCCGGCTGCCGGCTGGGCCTTATTTAAAAAAAAAAATCCCAAACGTTTACAAGTAAAAAAGACTGTCTTCTTCATTCCTTTCATCTTCTTCCCGGCGGCGGATAGCGATTCGGCACCTGAAGAAGTAGTCCTGGCGGACCCAGGACGGGCGACCGTGGGGGCTGGCCAAGTGCTGGGTCCGCCCCTGGGTGGTGGTGAGTGGTGTTCCGTTAGTGTCACTAGTGGAGTGCGGCGGATTTTGAGTGATTGTGACTAGCTTGTAACTAACTAATAAATAATATTTGATCTAAAAAAAGTGAGATTTGTGACTAAATTTGTAATTGTAACTTACAATTTATTAAGTTCCCGTTTGGTGCACATTTTTTAGCCAAAAATGTATTTTTGTTTTTGATGTGATAGGGAATATGTGGTTGAAAAAGAAGGAAAAATTAGTGATGTGATGAAAAATATTATTTTATTGAAAAATGTGTGGTTGAGAATGAGTAAAAGAATGAGAATGAAAAAAATAATGTGGACTAAACAAGGGCTTGTGATCAAGTAATTTGACAATTTGTGATCGATAAGTAATTTGTGACCAATTAATTTGATTACTTAGGACCGTGAAATAAATTGTGACTTATAAAATCTGTAATTTTTGATCGAAAAATAATGTGTGTCTTATTAGTTTGATAATCTGTGATCTATAAAATTATAAATTTGTGATTGAAAAATAATACGTGACCTATTAATTTGAGAGTTTGACTGATAAAAAAATTGTAACCTGTAAAATTTGTGATAGAGAAATAATACGTGATTCATTAATTTGATAATTTATGATCAAGAAATAAGTTTCGATCTCTATAAAATTTGTCGTGTGTGAATATGACGTTTATAATTGTGATTAGTACATAATTGTGATAATAAATTGTATAATACCGTGACCTTAATATATTTAATTAATATATCTTAATTAAGACATTTTTGTAACATAAAAATATTTTTTTTGAAAAAAATAATAATTGAAATTGTGTATTATAACCACCTTAATATGGATTTAGAGTGTGTTTGGTAGGGATTTTTAGGAGAAAAATTGATTTTTGAATAGTGATATGATGGGAAATGTGTGGTTGAAAAAGAAGAAAAAAGTATTGATGTGATGGAAAATATTATTTTATTGAAGAATGTGTGGTTGAAAATGAGAATTGATTTACTGTAGAAAAGGAGAAGTGTTACCAAACAGGCCCTTATTAACTTTTATCGAAATAGTTAAATTAAACGGGGCTAAAATTTGAAAGGATCCATTACGCTGGATTGATCACTGAGCCCAATACTAAATGCGCAGAAATCTATTCTAACCCAGTATCATACATGGGTGTGCATCGTAATAAAGCATTTGCGTATAAAACCCTAAAAAAACATTTTATTCACTCTTTGCTGAATTATCTCACTGCAATTCTCTCTTTGTATTTGGATTTCTGAGCAATAATCAACTTCTGAAATAGAAGAAAATATAAAATAACATGCCTCCGAAAGCAGCTAAATCAAAGGAAACCCCAGCTGAAAGGCCGATTCTTGGTCGGTTTTCATCCCACCTTAAAATTGGAATTGTAAGTATTATTTTTATATTTGATGGTGTCCTATTTATATAGATTTTGTATTTTTTTTAATAGTTTATCATAGACATCATCTTGTTTTTGGTCGTTGTGTGAAATGTATCTTGTTGAGGCCAAGAAAATTATTTTTGGTTAAGTGAAGTAAAACATGTTTTTAACTGATAAATTTGGACTAGTATTTAATCATGTTTCAATTTTAAGCTTTTAACGGGTTTGTAGATTGTCATCTCTTTTATTTCTAGACTGTAAAATGATTTATTTGATTTCAATCTAAAATATATAAACAAAAAAGGGACCTTTTTTTTTTTTTAAAATCTTTGTATATTTTCTGAGGGAGAAACTTAATACTGTTCTCTTTAGGTAATTGATTTTAATTTTTGTTGGTGTTCAGGTTGGGTTGCCGAATGTGGGCAAATCAACTCTTTTCAACACCCTTACCAAGTTATCCATACCTGCTGAAAATTTCCCCTTTTGTACTATTGAGCCCAATGAGGCTCGAGTCAATATTCCTGACGAGCGATTTGATTGGCTTTGTCAACTGTTCAAGCCGAAGAGCGAGGTTAGTGACTGGAATTGAACATTCATTGCTCATTGAAAGAATTTTGCTTTGTGTTTTATCTACGGGATAACCACTGCATGGTGTCTTGCTTCATGTTGGAAAATCTCTGTGATAGCTTGTGCTACAATTTCCTGTGTGAGTTGGCATTAAATTTCAATCTTTTGGATTGAAAAATTATTTTCTACCTTTATGTTGGATAGGTGTCAGCTTTCTTAGAAATTCATGATATAGCTGGACTTGTTCGTGGTGCTCATGAAGGACAAGGATTGGGGAATAATTTCTTATCTCACATCCGCGCGGTTGATGGAATTTTCCATGTTTTACGTAAGCCAGTTGTATCTGTATTTTTTCTTTTCTTTAATAGATGTTCTTGATCAAAATTTGGTTGGGTGACTTAATATAATTTCATGATAATGTTATCGTTATTATTATTTTTATTTGTTTAGAGCGGCAGTTGTCACCTGTTTTGTAGTTCTTTCATCTAGCCCAAAATGACACCCTCTACATCTTTATGCTTGCTTTTGCTTTCACTCTTTCATGTACAAGTTAAATGTAAC
Source organism: Fraxinus americana (assembly GCA_035079005.1). Taxonomy (NCBI): domain Eukaryota; kingdom Viridiplantae; phylum Streptophyta; class Magnoliopsida; order Lamiales; family Oleaceae; genus Fraxinus; species Fraxinus americana. The sequence continues at coordinate 2,669,765 of CM068713.1, read as the reverse complement.
CCATTCTTTGGTAGACGACTTTGCCCCCGTTTGGCCCCCATTAAATTATAATTCATTTTTCTCTGTTTTCATCAACAACACATTCTCCAATAAAATAATATCACACGTAAATCCAAAAACTTTTGCTTTTTTTTTTAACCACACATTCTCCAAAAAAAATTACTATTCTTCTTATTATAATGTGACATAATGGGGGCGAAATGGGCGCTTAACTTGTTTATGAACAGTTATAACCATGTACTCGTTTCTCATTTCACGATTTTTAACAGAATCCTCTACATTAATTTTCTGAAAGTTCTCACTTTAACTAGTGATTACATGACGAAGTGTTACAGTCATGATGATTTTTATTGCTAATTTTCTTTGTAACATGTCTGGTGTCACTGGAATTCATACTCTTACATTCTCATGTCGTTTAGGTGCATTTGAAGATCCTGATATTATCCATGTTGATGACTCTGTGGATCCTGTGAGGGATTTAGAGGTTATATCTGCGGAATTGCGGCTCAAGGTAAGTCAGATAAATTTGAGCTTCAAGATTTCCATTTTCCCCCCCCATATTTTGGTAGTTAGCCTCTGTATTGTGCTAGGTAAAGCTTTTCAATGTTCCTCTCCTGAACAAACCAAAAACTGAAATCTCAAAGATTTGAATTTTTTAAAGATGTTTTCTTCAATAGTTTTCAATGTATGCAACTCTTCGTTTTGATGTTTTTGATTGTTCTGATGTTCCATTTGACTGAAGGATATTGAATTCATTGGGAGGAAGATTGAGGATGTTGAGAAGAGCATGAAGAGGAGCAATGACAAGCAATTGAAAATAGAGCACGAGTTGTGTCTAAGGGTTTGTATTCCATATGTTATCTCAGTATTGGTTTTCTCATTCAGTAAGTTTATTATTCATCTTCTCTATAAGAATAACGCGATTTAATTAATAGAGAAGATCAAATCTTCTCTGGGCTGTAATAGTTCTATGTGTTAATGAAACATGTAGTGCATATATGCATTCCTAGATGTTGACTTCACCTCAAGGCAAAGCATGGTGGCTTTCAACTTTATGTTTGGAATTTTATTTTTGATTAGAATACAAACTGTAACACCATTGACACACAAAACTATGTGATACCTTTGAATCAGGGAAAAATCAGTTAACTGGTTTGTCACTGGTGAAGTGTCAGGAGTGAGACTGCTTCTGAAATTCTGTTTAATATGTAAAAAAATGATATCAATTATAAACATCTACAAGTAACAAATTTTGTACTCGTTGAAGAGTGTTGGTTCTATTAATATGGTGCTAATTTGTGGACACCATGGCAGAAATTTTTGAAACCTCAACCTCATTACTTTTCTCTTGAGCATAACTAACTCCTTTTGCTATGTAGTTGTGATTTAACATGAATGTCTGCTTCATACTGGTTGGATATTAAGCCCCCGTTTGATAAAAATTATAATCTAGATTTTTGTCAAAGTCAATAATTAATGTAAACCAAATATTTCATGGAATCCACAACTTTTCAACTACACATTTCATTAATTTTTATCATAATCTGCTAAAAATCTTATTTTAATATCTACCAAACAGGGCTTAAGAATTATACTCTTTTGCATGCTTTCACTCAATTACTGTGAAATGGTAAAGAAATACTAGCAGGTCGTACCCAAAAACGCATAGTACGGTAAATGAGATAAGTCTTCGATATTTGACCTTGGTTATTATTGGATTCATAAGGTGAAATCAGTGCTTGAGGAGGGAAAAGATATCCGTCTGGTGGATTGGAAAGCTGCTGATATTGAGATCCTGAATACTTTTCAGTTGCTTACTGCTAAACCAGTGGTCTACTTGGTGAGTGGCTGTAATTACTTGCGAAAGATGCCAGTTCGATTATTCCTTTCAAGACCTTTCTTTATTAGGATTGACTATGAATACAACTCTGAGCCATATCCCCAGTTGATAAAAAATAATATGACGTAATCCAGAATTATCTGTCTGGTCTTGATGGAAATTCTCAGTAGCATACTGCACGCATGACCTTAAGTTCTGCCGTTCATGCAGTTCTAAATTTGAAATTGATTTAGGAAATTTTATGCCTTTATGTCTTGTTGTTTTAAGTGTATACACTATTGTATTTTTTTAATGGATTTTTGTGTGGTGGTGGGCAGGTTAACATGAACGAGAAAGATTATCAAAGAAAAAAGAACAAATTTCTTCCAAAGATTCATACTTGGTACATGCCATCTTACTCTTATATTTATTGTAGTCTGGTGCTCCTCACCAGCTATCACTGCTGGTGTGGCTGAGTAGAAAATTGTTGCCTAGTATATAGACGTATATCTCACTGTATATGGTTTTAGAGATATTATTTTTGAAATTGTGTAATAGGTTTACATTGGAATATTCCTCGTACTCTTCCAATAACTTGATATCTTTATGCAATTTATCATTCCTAATATCCTCTTCCCCCATTATTACTCTCTGTTGCAAAGGTTCAACGAATGGACTGCGATATTTAATTTCAGTTTCTATAGAAAACGTTGGAAGCTCTTCACCTGGAAGAATTTTTCTTTTCCTCTCACAATCTTATTCTCCCTCCATTGGAAGTTTCTAACACCCAAGCCATTTCTTTCAAAATTTTCTAGGGTGCAGGAGCATGGTGGCGAAACAATAATCCCTTTCAGCTGTGCTTTAGAGAGGAATCTTGCCGACATGCCCCCAGATGAAGCTGCCAAATATTGCGAGGAGAACAAAATACAAAGGTGGATCAGAGCGTGTTAATGAAGAAGTTGCATAATTCCGAGTAACTCAGCTCACAAACACTTGTTTTGCTGCAGTGCCCTTCCAAAGATCATAAAGACTGGATTCTCAGCCATTAACCTCATATACTTCTTCACGGCAGGACCAGATGAGGTACTTTACGTACATAAATGTTTTATCTTGCCATTGCTGTTGTTTACTTGTACACATTTCCGGCAAGTTTACTAAAATCAAATCATAACTTTTAGTTACCTATTCTGGGTCACTTGGTGAAAAGTTGAAGGCTTTGCTTATCCTTGCTTTGTGCTATTTCCTTTTCTTTAGATTGTGATGTTTGTCAATTATCACGTTCTTACATATACTATAAGTGACGTGTTTTCTGTTATTGCTAGAAGCAGTTCTTTTTTCTTTCTGTTAATTCAGCTACCTGGACCATATTTCTAGTTTTTAATTTGATAGTTTCCTTCCCATTTTATATTATGTTCCAGTATACGATTGACAGTTACTAGCACTTCTATTATTCTGTGTGACAATGAATTTGGTTTCACACAGGTGAAGTGCTGGCAAATTCGTCGACTGACAAAAGCTCCTCAAGCTGCAGGGACAATTCATACTGATTTTGAAAGAGGGTTCATTTGTGCTGAGGTTTTTCTGAGAACTTCACTATTTAAGCATCACTATCATGACCTCATATATCTGTTTTGGTTTTCTCCTTTCTTTTCAATTCAGCATTAGTTCGGTGCAAATGGTCTGCACTAATTCTTCTAAGGTTATATGTGTTACAAACACTTTATCTAACTCCATCTCCGTGTGCAAGCCTTTTCATACTCAATAGGAGTAGATTCTACTCTTGATCTTTTCTTAGTCAAACCTTTACGATGATGATTTTGTTTTTTTAAAACTATATTTAACGGTAGCCTTCCTTTAATGGTAGTGATACCATTATACTCGTGTAGTTTTTAGACATGTTTTTGTATTTAGATGTGTCATCTCTCAGGTTTTATTGCTGAGGAATTGCAATTAATGTTGGAATCTACATTGGAAAAAATATTAATGCTATCCTGGTCCCTAGTGTTCCTGAATAGAGTTGGTTGTCTAAATATTGTCTCCTTGATTAAGAAGCTCTTTGTAGTAGAATGGATAGTTTTTTTGTAGTTAAAGATATCGTTATAACTGTTACGCTAAAACACACTTGCACCTTCAAACCTGTACTATTGTCTGACATTTAAATGCTAACAATTTGGGTTCTTTGATGCACATTTCAGGTCATGAAATTTGATGATTTAAAGGAGCTTGGCAGTGAGGCAGCTGTAAAGGTATTTCTTCAAATTTTCTATTGACAAAATATTCAATACATTATCAATTGAAAAACTTTGTTACAAATGCTCATCCCTCTGTAAATCTGTGATTACCATTTTTGATTCTATTATATGCTGATAAGGCTTTCCTGAAAATTGGGTACCTGCTTCTGGTATCTCTTTCCTTCATTCTAAATAACGAGATGATTGCTTTTACCCATAATAAAGCCCGTTATATGATAGTCCATCAAATATTTTGTTTTTGTGATTAGGCAAACTATTATATTGGAATAAAGTGTCGTATGTTGTTCGGACTTGAGTTTACGTTTCAGGGAGGATGTATTAATAGTCCGATTTTGGGATCAGTTAAAAAGATCTCGACTTTTGGATGTGTTCCTGCTACTTGTTTTTATGCATAAATGAGACTCAAGTAAAGCTAAATTAAAAACAAAGAAGGGACGAAGGGAATAAAAAGCTAGAATGTGTATTAGTTCCATGCCACTTGATCTTTTATTCCACTGGAATGGTCTTCATATTTTGTTTCATATTCGGGTTTCCATTGTTGAAGAATACCACATGAACTTGTTTGCTGTATTGAATAGGCTGCTGGAAAGTACAAACAGGAAGGGAAGACATATGTTGTCCAAGACGGGGACATAATTTTCTTCAAATTTAACGTCTCCGGGGGTGGAAAGAAGTGAGTTATGCATCTTGGCCATTCTTCGACACATTTTCTCACTGTAAGATTGGATGTTTCTCACTGTAAGATTGGATGTGACTCGATCATTGCATTAAGAGATTTCTTGAAATTCTCTATGTTGTGAGGGTTGTACGTACTTTTTTGGGGGTAAATTCTATTAGTGCAATGAATTTGAGTAATTATATATGCTCTTTGATCATCTTTCCTTTGTTGTTTTTCTTCGATGGTATGATTGGTAAGTTGGATTGTGGATGTCGCCCTTAGGTTTAACTTTCAAGGCTTAAATCATGTGGTGTTCGCCATTGAGAACCCTTTTCGCGGAAAGTAAGGACATTCATAATTAAGAGAAAGCATTAATCTCCACTAAGCAAAAAGTGAAACAGACAGGCACAAAACATCCTAAAAAATAATATCTGTAATATGTAGATACTAAACAAATTGTTCGCAATGTCCACAATGAATGAGAACTTTTTAAAGACATGCCTTTGCTTTAGTGCATGCATTTAAAAATATGAAAAGCCAAAGATTCCTTTACAGTTGAAACACGGCTACCTGGTATGGTTTGCAATAAACAAGCAACTGAAATCAAGAAAATGCTCAGAATACTAGAGAAGAGTGCAATTGGTGGGACCCTTTTTTGGGTCCATGTACACCCTGATTGGACTCCATCCAAATGACCTAAATCATCCAATCTAAATCTTTACAGAAACAAAAGGCTGTGTACCTAATTGTTATCAAGGTGTAGGACCATCTGCCTTTATGCCAACCATTGCATTGTGACTGTGTGACCTTGAGCAAGAAAATGCATAATTTCCAAATCCTTCTCATTACTCCCTCACCTACTCCACCTCTATTGAATTGTTATTGTCCTTGGTAGAGATTTTTTTTTTAAATAATTGTGTGAAAATTGATTTTTTAAAATGTGTCGTTAAAAAGTATGAAAAAGTTATGGACCCACGTGCAAAATTTATTTATTGAAAAATATATGATTGAATATGAATTTGAAGAAAAATTATATTTTAGAAAATGGGAGGTACACATACATGCATAAAGTAAGAAGTCAATCCATCACCCTTAATTAGCGTGTGTGTGTGTGTTTTTTTTGTGAAAAATCACACCACTGTATTATTTATTTATTAATATGAGAAAAAATAAAATATAGAACTAGCTTATGAAAAAAGAGAAGTTAAAAAATCTTAACCAAACAAGTGGGAATGAGGGGTAAAATAAAATAAAATAAAATAAAATAAATAGTCCATACTTTGATGCTTCTTTATGCTCCTTGTTGTCACACTTCAATTTAGCCCTTATTTAAAAGGGTTAATCCATTTGTATATTACGCCATTTCAGATAATGCGCGGGCCCGCGTGTATTTAAAAATTTTGATAATGTGATCCACATCCCCATTGTGAGTAGTATGTAAAAGATTCGATAAAAAAATTAGGTACATGCATGATCCTAATTTAAAATTATGAAATATGTGGTTGAAAGTTGATAAAAATTGTGAATTTCATAAAATATGCTATTGAAAATTAATTTTTAAAAAATAAGGTTTAAAAAATGGTGACTGAACATGAGCTTATTGTTGAATAACGTTACTAAATAATAAAAAAATGTCTAATTTTTTTTTTATTTAAAATAAACTTCACTTCAAAGTCTTGACACCAATGCAAACTGAGTTTATGAAGTTGAATACAAAGATTACAAGCCAAATTGAGGGTTTGTTTGAGTCCTTTTTTTTTTTAGAAAAATAGAATTTATAATATTAATTTTTATGAAAAATATGGTTAAAAAGTAGGGAAATATTTTGAAATTTTAGAGAATGTGTGGTTGAAAATGAGTTTGAGAAGTGACTCAATTGATTTTTATTATTTAGGACAGATATTGCAACTATGGTTAAATTAAGGACTAAATCGCCATTTCTTAAAATTTAGGACTAACTTGTCACTAGATTAATATATTGGGAGTCACTATTGCTATTTTCCCTATAAAGCCATAGTCAAAGGGCAGCAGTGGGACCCAGTTCTTACAGTCTCTCCCCCGTGCTGTTTCACTTAATTTTCTGGCACTTCAGCTTTATTCAATTTTTTTACTATTATTAACAGTCATCAGTTCCCATGGAGGACCCCAGACAATCTTAAACGCGATTTAATGAATCCATTTGACGTCCACTAGGACAAGATTCTCCTGCTTTTTGGCGGGTAGAGCTCGTCATTTACTGACAAATTACACTATTTCCCGCTATTTGTGTTTCATTGTCTTTTGCAGCAGCTTTTTTCCCAAAAGAAATTACTTTTAAGAAACAATTAATCTCAATATAATTGACAAAAGGTTTTTTTTTTTTCAAAGTCAATCTAAAATTGCCAAAGAATGAATCAAAACATAATTAAGGGTCTCCCGCATGTCTTTTTGGTGAGAGAAAGTGATAGTGTTATAAAGAGACAAAGGTATTATCTTTATTGAGTTTTAAGCCTGTTTTCATATATTGAGGAAATAGTGGGGCTTTTGTGCTTTAATTGCCAGAATTTTATGATATTCTGGCACCTAATTTATTTGCCATTGAAGTTTAGAAAGGCCAAACCCCTTCTGCGCCATACATTTTCTTCATCTGTAGTCCATTTTCTATGCACAGATTTTGTGCATTGAAGTGTCTACAAAATAATTAAAGATTCGTCTTTGCAAGAGGGCTGCGTCGTTTGAATCTTCGAAAGGGACGGTTTTTACTAGGCCATTTTCTTGTCAAATGGTAAGAAAATGCTGACCTTTCCGACGGTTAGATCTCTGAAAATTACCCACTTTAGGCTGTTTGTTTAAGTGATTGATTGCTTTGACCAAGTCTGGGCAGCTATAAACCTTGTTCTAGTGAGGTTTATGGTGTACATTGTAATTCTTTTGGTAGAACCTTTTATTGCAATTGGAGTTCTGGATTACCCTTGTTTTTCTTGAGTGTAGTTCTGCTGTTTGACGGTTCTTCACTTCTTTGTCATTAAGGGACTGTTCTTTGAGCTGTTTGCTTTGTATGAGGTTTGATACCCTTTTCGGTATCTTTGCAGTTTGGATTTTGAATATTAACCAAGTTGGGTTTCATTTTTTGCCAATTTATGCTGTGTAACTTGGTGTATTATCATACTACTACGATTTCTGTATCAGAAGGATAAATATATATTTGGTTCTTGGCTTTGAGGTTATATCTTCAATACATGAAGCCATTACTTGGGGATAATATGAGGTTATTTAGGCTTGTTATGGTTGCCCTTTCTTTCATTTCCGCCCTCGGGCAGCTCCCTTCCCAGGATATTTTGGCGTTGCTTGAGTTCAAGAAAGGAATTAAGCATGACCCAACAGGTTTTGTTGTCGATTCGTGGAACGATGAATCCATTGACTTCAATGGCTGTCCTGCATCTTGGAATGGGATTATGTGTACTGGCGGTAACGTGGCAGCTGTTGTTCTTGATAACTTGGGTTTATCTGCGGATGTAGACTTGAGTGTGTTCTCTAATCTTACAATGCTAGTAAAATTCTCAATTTCGAACAACTCCATAACTGGGACATTGTCAAACAAGATTGGTGACTTCAAAAGTCTGGAGTATCTGGACATTTCTGACAATATGTTCTTCTCATCCTTGCCACCTGAAATTGGCAACTTGAGGAGCTTAAAAAATCTTTCATTAGCTGGGAACAACTTCTCTGGCTCGATCCCAGAGACAGTTTCGAGGCTTGCCTCGATTCACTCTTTGGACATGAGCCGCAATTCACTTTCTGGTCCACTGCCATCATCTTTGACGAGATTGTCGGGTCTGGTATATCTTAATCTATCTGTTAATGGGTTTACTAAAGGAATCCCAAAAGGGTTTGAGATGATGATACAGCTTGAGGTGCTTGACTTGCATGACAATATGCTTGATGGGAATTTGGATCCAGAATTCTTGCAGCTCACTACTGCAATTCATGTTGATCTCAGTGGAAATTTTCTTGTGAGTTCTGCTAAAGAACAGAACATTTTACTCTCTGTTTCTGCCACCATCAATCATTTAAATCTTAGCCACAATCAGCTAACGGGATCACTTGTTAGTGGTGGCGAAGTTGGGGCTTTTGGGAACTTGAAGGTTCTGGATTTGAGCTACAATCAGCTATCTGGCGAATTACCTGGATTCAATTTTGTTTATGATCTTCAGGTCCTCAAACTCAGTAACAACAAATTTTCAGGGTTCATTCCTAATATTCTTTTGAAAGGAGACTCTTTGGTTTTAACCGAGTTGGATTTGAGCGGCAACAATCTCACGGGTAAATTTATCTTGAAATCTGGCTCTTCATTAAGCTTAAAACATTAAAATTTGAATACTTAGTTGAATGGTTTCTTTAAATCCATCTAACAATCACTTATTTTTCTTTCATGGTTGTGAAGTTTTTGCATTTTATCATATGGGAAGATTTCTTGTCATTTCTTGCATGCAGATGTGTATGCATGGTATTAGTTACTGTCTTTCATACAATGCGCATTACTTTGCAGGGCCTATAAGTATGATAACATCAACAACATTGCAAGTTCTTAATCTCTCCTCAAATGTACTTTTTGGTGAACTTCCAATATTGACAGGAAGTTGTATTGTTATTGATCTTTCAAAAAATCAATTTGAGGGAAATTTAACCAGAATGCTGAAATGGGGTAACATTGAATTTCTTGATCTCAGCCAAAACCGCTTATCAGGCTACATTCCTGAGGTAACTGCTCAATTTCTGCGTTTAAACTTTCTCAACCTATCTCATAATTCGCTGAATGGTTCCCTTCCAAAAGTTGTCACTCTGTTTCCGAAACTCATGGTCCTTGATGTCAGTTTCAATCAATTGGAGGGACCTCTTCTAACTGCCCTTTTGACATCATCCACACTCCAAGAACTTCACCTACAGAATAATAAACTTACTGGAAATATTAATTTCTCACCTCACATGGATGAATCAAATCTTCGGGCCCTTGATGTCTCTCATAATCAGCTCAGTGGCTATTTTCCTGATGGGTTTGGTTCATTGACTGAACTTCAAACACTCAACATTCGAGGAAATAATTTCTCAGGCTCTCTGCCCACTTCCTTGGGTGAGAACAGCACCCTAACTTCATTAGACATTTCCCAGAATCATTTTACTGGACCCCTGCCAAAAAACTTGCCTAATGGTCTCCAAAGCTTCAATGCATCGTATAATGATCTTTCTGGGGTAGTTCCAGAAAATTTGAGGAAGTTTCCACTATCTTCATTTTACCCTGGCAATTCTGAATTGCAATTTCCAAATCCTCCCTCGGGCTCAAACCAGGGTCCATCTAGAAATCGCCATGGGAAACATAAGAAAACTATTATCACAGTGGTGATAATAGTTGCTTGTGTGATTTTTGTAGTCATTCTAATCCTTCTTACTATTTTCATTCTCTACAAACGCACATCTAAAAGGCCTTCACCACATGTTACTAACAAAGATGTCCAGCGTCAAACATCAACAAAACCTTCTAGCTTTGCTGGAAGAGACAGGGGAGGCAGTTTGGTTGTTTCAGCTGACGATCTTGTAACTGGGCGAAAGGGGTCATCATCAGAGATTATTAGTCCTGATGAGAAAATGGCTGCAACAACAGGTTTCTCACCATCAAAGACCAGCCATTTCTCTTGGTCACCTGAGTCAGGAGATTCATATGCTGCAGACAGCCTTTCAAGACTGGATGTTAGATCTCCAGATCGACTGGCTGGTGAGTTGTACTTTCTTGATGATACAATCTCATTTACAGCTGAGGAATTGTCAAGAGCACCAGCTGAAGTTCTGGGAAGGAGCAGCCATGGGACATCTTACCGGGCAACACTAGACAATGGTTTGTTCTTGACTGTAAAGTGGTTGAGGGAAGGGGTTGCAAAACCAAGAAAGGAATTTGCTAAAGAGGCCAAAAAATTTGCAAATATAAGACATCCAAACGTGGTTGGACTGAGAGGGTACTACTGGGGACCTACACAGCATGAGAAGCTCATTCTTTCAGAGTACATATCTCCTGGAAGTCTTGCAAGTTTTCTGTATGGTAAATCACTACACTCCATCTTCTAGCCTGCCATGTATTTGCTGCTAAAAGATATAACATCATAAAAGATATGCTTTGACTTCCATTATATTATGCCTGTTTATGTTTTTCTGATTTGTTCGTTCTTTTGTTTGTTTGTTTTTCTATTTTTATTTTTCTCCCCCTTCTTGCTTTATGAGAAAATGAAATGCTGCTTTCAATGATTTGTGGGTTTCCTGGCATGTCACGGCTTTTTGTTGCATCTGAATTCAAGCTGATTTAGATTATATTTCCACAAGTCGCTGAAGCTTTGCCCTTTTATTGAATTGAATACCCATTTATACTGTTGAAGACTCAGATATGGCTGTGGAAAGGCACTTGCGAAGTTGCGAAGTTATTACAGGAGAATAGAGGTTGTTGACTAATATGCTTGTATGATGGGATCATCAACTGTTAAACTGATTTGGTTTAGACTCGTTGGAATTCTTTTACAAATTAGAGCAATACTTCTATAAATTTCTTCTATAGACCATCCAACTTTCAATATTGTAATGTTTAAAAATGTAAAAATAGCCATAATGTTTGATGTATATGGTGTAATTTTCACGAAGTGATACTAGTATCCTTCTACATGATTTGGTGATTCTGCTTTTGACAACCACCATTATGGGCTTGTTTGGTAGGAATTCTCATTTTCTACAGTAAATCAATTCTCATTTTCAACCACACATTCTTCAATAAAATAATATTTTCCATCACATCAATAATTTTTTCTTCTTTTTGAACCACACATTTCTCATCATATCACTATTCAAAATCAATTCTTCCCCCAAAAAATCCCTACCAAACAAGCTCTATATATCATGACTTTTAGCATTAAGAATCAGTGTCAGCTTACCCTCCCAATGCTTTGAATTAATTCCTAGTTTGCCATGGTATGTGAGAATCTTCTTTGTCAAGTTTTATTTTGCTCCTGGTTGCTTTTGATGAATATTGAATATCGCTGCACTGATTTATATTGGAAGAAGAGAATTAATTCTTGTCTTTCCATATGCCGATTGTACCTTTCCAAGCAATGCATTATGTTTACTTTTCATATGCTTTTCTAACAACTAATATTTGCAGATCGGCCTGGAAGAAAGGGTCCACCCTTAACCTGGCCCCAAAGGCTCAAAATAGCAGTTGATATCGCTCGTGGCTTGAACTATCTCCATTTTGACCCTGCGGTCCCACATGGAAACCTTAAAGCAAGCAATGTACTACTAGATGGCCCTGATCTTAATGCACGCGTTGCTGATTACTGCCTTCACCGCCTCATGACGCAATCAGGCACCGTTGAACAGATTCTTGATGCTGGGGTGTTGGGTTATCGTGCACCAGAGTTAGCTGCATCAAAGAAGCCCCTCCCCTCCTTCAAATCAGATGTTTATGCTTTTGGAGTTATTCTGTTGGAACTTCTTACTGGAAAGTGTGCGGGTGATGTGATTTCTGGCGAAGATGGTGGAGTCGATTTGACAGATTGGGTTCGGTTAAGAGTGGCAGATGGTCGTGGATCGGATTGTTTTGATGCTGCACTGACACCTGAGATAGGAATTCCGGCATCTGAGAAGGGAATGAAGGAGGTCCTTGGAATAGCTCTACGATGTATCCGTTCCGTGTCTGAGAGGCCAGGCATCAAGACTATATACGAGGATCTATCGTCGATTTAGTTTGTTGATTTTGCTTTAGTGAACAAAGATTCAGTTGGGATTCAAATAGCTCATTGACTTCCCTTTTGTTAGTTAGATTCGAGACTCATGGCGACTCGATAATTTTTCTTTCTTTCTTCTGACTATGGCTGTAAAGTGGGGATGTCTTCATGCATACAAGCTTTTCTTCTCGTTAATGAGTTTTGTTCGCTACAAAATTGTCTGTTTAGTTTGTTAAGGTGTAGCCCAGGGAAATGGTTCAGAAGAAATTTTTTGATCAGTTTGATTAATGAATTATCTTGTCCAAATTCAATTCTACCCGCAATATAGATGTTTTTAAATTGATATTTTAGTAAAGAAGAAACACAGTATAGTAAGCGAATTTGCTTTCGCAAGGCATATTGAGAGAGAGGAATCTCAAGCTAGTAGAGTTTGTGAATCGACGTTTCTTGATTTTAATGCATTAGAGAGAGAGAGAGAGAGAGAGAGAGCGAGTAGAGTTTGATGATTTTAATGCATTAGAGAGAGAGAGAGAGAGAGAGAGAGAGAGTAGAGTTTGTGAATCAACGTTTCTTGATTTTAATGCATTATTGTGCGATTCATATAGAGATAATACATTTTAGGACAATGCTACAAGTATATAATTATTTACATAATATATTACATAATTGACATGTGGCGCGCATCCATCGGTAGTCTACAATTTTTGACTTTTCCACACTTCACATCCACGGTCGGATTTCTTCCACATGAGCCTATGTAATCCATTGTACAATATTATGTACATATAGATTTATCCTACGTTTTAATAAATAAGGCTAGTAATTTTTTGATTGAAAAAATCACTTTTCAACATCTAAGTTTGTTATTAAGGACTTTGTTGCATTAAAATTGATAGATCGAGGACCATGCTCCTACACAAAGATTGAAGTCGCTTCAATATGTTATAATCAGTGTAAAGACGTTAAATGAAACAAGTCAAATAACTAGATTCGTCTATCTACTGACTTGATTCAATTCAATAAAAGTGTGACCGTGTCATATATATGACGAGTCGTTTATTAGTTAGTTCGCACATGAACGACGAACAAAGTAGCTCGTCTGGCTCGCACGATCAAATAGTTGCTGAACTTGCGTGGAAGCTCATAATGTACTGACTAATGAAAGTATTATCTAGAAAATACATTTTAAAATATATAGTAATTTAAATTATATAATAAGCTGATGAATGGCTTTCTTCAGCCAATTTTTATTTAAGCTGTATTTAAGAAATCAGGAATATGTAACTTTACTTGCGATGTTAATTATAAGTTAAAACAAATGGTTACTTCCATGTTCTCAAGGCTAGAAAGTCTCCCTTTTGAGAAGGCAACATTGGAATCAACGAGAAGCATTGGAACAGGCAAATTACTTATTATTGTATATACTGGCAAAAAAGCTCAAAACTCTAACAACGATGGCCTCTTACTGCCAAAGACTAAGAGACCTGCTGTCACTCTACAAGAGTAATCCCAAAATCACTAATTCTTTTCTCTCCAACTTTTCTTGGACTCGCAGGTTGTCTTCATCCAATTTCCCATCTCAGTTCGAAGTAAGTTTTTTTCTTTTAAAGTGGCTTTAATAGCTGTTTTTCTTGGAATTTTAGGGTTACTAATGCGACTTACAATTGAGCTATGGTTGAACAACTACTCTGTTTCTTGTTTCTGGTTCTTTTGTGAAGGTTTTGTTTAGGATATTAATTTCGAGCTGGGTTTTTGGGTAAATTATGTGGGCTTTTGTACTCATTCCAATTCATAGTGAAATTTTTGATATTATATTTTGATGTGTTGACATATTACAGAGGATTGGATTCGTTGGACTGGGAAACATGGGATCACGGATGTGTAATAATTTGATCCAGGCAGGATACAATGTCGCTGTCCATGACGTGTAATTTATTCAACTATTTTCTTTTTATTTGAATTGGTTTTGTTAATGTTAAGAGATAAATCCCAGGTGGAATCCCATGTCTAAATAGTTAATACTTTATATTGAACTGTTTTCGATTTATTTATGATTTTTTTATGTGAATGAAAGGAAATAGAATTCTCGAAGGGGGAGAATAAAATAGACTGAATCAGTGAGGATAAATTGAATCTTTTCTCAAGAATTAATTAAGGCGGTTTATTTGAAGAATATAATAGTAGTGACAAAATCTGTGCTGGTTTTTTACAGCAACCAGGATGTCATGAAGATGTTCTCTGAGAAAGGAATTCTCACAAAAGAGTCACCTGTTGAAGTTGCCAAAGCAAGTGATGTTGTAATAACGATGTTGCCGTCATCATCCCATGTGAGCTTTAGATACATTTGGTCTAGTTATCACAATGTTTTATCAACAACATTAATTCATAAAATTGTACCCTGCTTATTATGTGAATTATTTCTTTGATTTTCTGATTTTATCGACCTCGACTTGAGAAGTAATAAAGAGAAGTTCAGTTCGTGAGAAAAAGAGAAGGCATCAATAAAACTCTGTGATTGATTAAAAATCCTAATCCTATATGAGTTGACTTTAATTCTTTGTGGAGGGATGACGAATAGATTTTTAAATAGTTTTCCAGATATTTGACATTTTTATTGCTTATTCCATTTTGAACTAAATGTAGGTAATTGATGTTTACACTGGACCAAATGGTTTGCTACATGGTGGAGATCGACTTAGACCATGGTTGTTTGTTGATTCTTCTACCATTGATCCTCAAACGTCAAGAAAGATTTCTGTGGCCATTTCTGATTGTATTTTAAAGGGAAAAGAAGGTATCATGCCAAGGAAAATATGAAGTATCATGTTTTGATTACGTTTACCTCACTTTATTTCCACTGGCCATTTCATCACTGATCTTTTCTAATTTAGCTTCTTTTTGCCGTGGGTTAACATTTTTGAATTGTAGGATTATCTATCTGGTTTTAAACGATGATGCCTGTAGAGCGGACCCTCTGGGTTCTCATTGTCTCTAGGGATATTGTTTATGTTTCGTCTGCTACTTTAGTATTAAACAAAGATGTTCAGGTAACATAATGGTCATCCAATTCATTTTGTAGTTCCCTGGCCTTATAAATCCTGCAGACTCCTTATGATGGAAGCATCTTTGAACTGATTGATCATCTCTGTATCATTCGTTCACGAGACAGCTTATTTGACAACCAACTATGATGTCTGTTAATATTAACTTTGCATATTATTGTTCAATTACTTGAAAATGCAGATAACTTTTAACCTTTCTATCACATTATCCCACCCAATCCTCTTCCTTGTATTGAAAATTTCTTCCAAATGTATCAAGGAAACTCACCTATCTCAGATAAAATATATTGGTATGAAGCCAACGTTCCACACATCTGTAAGCTTATGTGCCCATATTTACTTTCTATAAAGTTACTTTTTTCTACTCTGGTCAGGATAATGTATGGACCATGTTCTATAGTAGTTAGGCAATGCTTATGTAACATAAAGCTGATAAAAAATGTGAACTGGTTACGTATTCTATAGATGGCTAGGAGGCTCCTGCCATGTTGTATGTTGGACAACTACAAGTTAGTTATCAATGAGCTGGTTACATTTTCTATAGATGGCTGGGAGACTCCTGCCATGTTGGATGCCCCTGTATCTGGAGGTGTTCTTGCTGCAGAGACTGGATCGCTTACTTTCATGGTATGGTTGTAGTGCATTTGAAGTGTTAGTGATGTAATTGTGATTCCAGTATTGGAACTACTTTTATGCTATTTCAGTACATGGAAGTGAAGAACTATGCATTTCCTTGTTAAAAATTCCACCTGTTTTCTTTCTGAGCCCTGAAGTTTGCTTCAAATATATTGAATTACTATTGCCTTGTGCTTAAAAACTGGTGAAAATTAAGTTTATTAGGGCTTCTTAGTGTAAAATTTCTCATTTGGTTTGTAACTTTTCCCTTTAAACGTTTTTCGAACATCTTTAAGTTATCGGTGCTGCAATTGCTGTGGATTTTTGCCTTCAAAATATCTCATGTGATTAGGATGCAATAGAGGCCCTGATTGATAATGCACAACTGATTAGTTCATAAAACGGCATAAGTTCTAGGTGAAAGTAGTTTCTAGCTGCAAAGGTTTGCTTTTGGGAGGCTCTGAATTGAAACAATATATTACATGTTATTCAGGTTGGTGGCTCAGAGAAAGCTTATACGGCTGCAAAGCCTTTGTTCCTTTCAATGGGCAAAAACACCATTTATTGTGGAGGAGCAGGAACTGGTTCGGTATGTTCTTGCTCGTTATAGGCATGTATTCTTGTGGATTTTACTGCACAATTCTAAAATAGCTCTGGGAACTTCATTTTACATAATATTGAGGAGTAGCATGCCACAGTTGTCCTTTAGCTATTAATGTCCTCATTAGTTAATTTAATATGCTTTTTGATAAACTGTGATGCACATGATATCTGAATGCAAGAAAATTGTAACAATGAAAGTAACAAGACATAGCTAACACAGGTGGGTGCAGACATAGTCTTGATAAAATGTAAGTTTAAGTAAATACCTTAAGTCACCTTTCCGTAATGTCTTTATCTTATATGCTGCTGTTACCTAGCGTACTTTCTAAGAGCAAAGGCATTAGCTTTTCACAACTGATAAATAGGCATATTTAAATTTTCAGGTTTAGAAAGACATGGAAACAGGACAAATTTATAAGTGATTTACTTCACAATATATTTCATCTACCTTTTGCTACCTTTAAATCCATTCCAGAGCATTCAATATATTTTGCTGGCAGAACACAAAACCTCTCCTGCCCATGTGGAATCAGTATCTAACAATACTGTTGGCTAGGAATTCTTAAATTGTTTTGTTTTTCGAATTTAGACAGCAAAGATTTGCAACAATTTGGCGATGGCTGTCAGTATGCTTGGGGTGTCAGAAGCCTATGCACTTGGTCAGTCTTTGGGAATCGCTGCAAGTACTTTAACAAAGATATTTAACTCTTCAAGTGCTCGCTGTTGGAGTAGGTACCTCGTAATTTAGTATCCTACTGGCCTAAATGTTTAAATGATACTGGCTTTGTTCTAAAATTCACCCGACATTGATTATGATCCATATTATCTAGTAAATGTTGCTTCTTTGATTTTTTACTTGTGCTGTAGTCATTTTGAAGCCTCCAAAGTTCTGTAACTGAAAAAATGATGTCAAGATTTGATAACGACGTACATAACTTTGAATTGATTAACTTGACTGGCTACTGTAGGATATACATGAATTGACACCTCTGGCAAGGAAAAATAGGAGATTTTCCTATATGCATGCATCTTGGTTCTCCAATTGGCATTTTCTGCATGACAATAACAAACTTTTTTGATGGGCTAGAAAATATCATTTACTTAAATATCATACAGATCGTTATCCCTGTCTTTGTTTGGCATTGCATTTTCTTTATCCCCAACAAATTTTACTGTCAGATCTGTCACACACAAAAATGATGTGAAATTTAGTGTTCTGGTTGGCGCGCGAACTGTTTCGGCAGAAATTTAGACAGGTATTCTGCAAGGTTTTTACCAATACTAATGTCAATACATCGTTTGTTACGCGACAGCGATTCTTATAATCCAGTGCCTGGAGTGATGGATGGAGTACCAGCTTCGAGGAATTATGATGGTGGGTTTGCTTCCAAGCTAATGGTATGTGGTTCTTCTATGCACTCGAAAGCTACATCATTGCGACATAGCTGACAAAATATTTGACATGTTCAAGTGATTATGGTCCATTGAGTCACAGCTTACTCTGATGGTAGTCTTCATCATTCATTACCTTATCATGGTTGAAGGTTCATCCAAATCAATCTGTATGCCATTTATATATGAAGAAGACTTGAGATGTTGAGGTCAAGGATTTTAATGTCCTTTAGATTAGACTTTTCGATGCTTTAAAAAGTAATTGTGATGTTAAATTTGGTTCTCTCACAGTCTCATGCTCTCGCCTTACAAATTAATTATCTAGGCTTAGACAACTTTTCTGTGATTCTGTGTTTGCTTGAGTCGTGTAAACAAGTGCTTAGTTTACAGAATATCATATCATCAATTTTTCTAATATTCGTTAATCATTACAATGTTCAGCTGTTTTCTCTTTGAATTTAGGCTAAAGATCTAAACCTTGCGGCTGCATCAGCCAAAGAAGTCGGTCTCAAATTTCCTTTAGCGTCTGTAGCAGAAGAGATGTAAGTCCTGGTCCTTTATATTTTACTTCGGAAGACATTAGGCTTAAATGCACGAGGTTATATAATCATCACTTCATGGGTCCATTATTTACTGTATTAAGTCCCCATTTGGATCTTGGATTTAATGCAGGAAAAACGTGAAGGAAACAAAATGAAAAGTAATATGAAAATTATCACCCTTAACTGTGTATATAGACAATTTCCACCTATTTTCCTTTGCACTGAAGTACAATGTGAGGGTTCTTCAGAGTTTTACTCGCTGCATCGAAGATTTAGGGTCTTTGCTAACATCTGCAAAGATCATTATGAATGGCCCAAGTCTTGATAGTCAGCCTAGTGCAAATTTATTTGCGGCATGAAACATTAGGCCCGCGCTGTATTCTGTCACAACCGCATTAATTCCTTGTGTTTATTGACATGAACTAAACTTCTGTTCAGATTCACAGAGCTCAACGATGCAGGTTATGGAACAAAGGACTTCTCTTGTGTTTTCCGGCATTACTACTATGGCAAGGATGAGCAGTAATTTATTTGGAATTGCAATTTGATGGTAGATTGGTGTTTAAATCTGGAGATTTTACTGTTGTGATGCTTTGGAATTTGTTTAAGATTTACAATGGCAAAACTGAAAACCATTTTCTACAGCCATTGCACATATCTATCCCATTCGAAGCTATTTATGCCTACTCGATTGTCCCTCTTTTTTCTTTTTTTTCATGCATTAGTTGCGTCAAAATTCGTCTCGCAATTTTCTGGATGTCATATCCTATCCTTTATAAGTTTTTAGGTGATTATTTTGGCAGTATGCATCTACGAACCACCGAAAAAAGTAACCAAAAAGTGTTTTTAAGAAAGCCAAACATGCTCTATTCAAGATAGCTAAGTACAACTCATTAGAATTTGACAAAAATAAAAATCCAACACTAACATCTACACGTCACAGACATTCATCATTAACATGAATGACAAAATACAAGTGTTACAAGCCCATCTCAATACAACGAACCACAAAAGCCACAAATCATACCATACATATTAACTATGTAATCTATTTAATCCATTGATGACAAATACACCCATAATCCACTGAAAAGATACTAACAGCCCAAGAGGTTAGGATAACTGATAGAAACTACTCAAGACACCTTAAGATGCAACATCCTCTTCTTCTTCTTCTTCCTCCTCGTATTCTTCATCGTCAGCAGTAGCGTCCTGGTATTGCTGGTACTCGGCCACAAGATCATTCATGTTACTCTCTGCCTCAGTGAATTCCATTTCGTCCATTCCCTCACCAGTGTACCAATGCAAGAAAGCTTTACGCCTGAACATTGCAGTGAATTGCTCACTAACGCGCCTGAACATCTCCTGAATTGAGGTCGAGTTTCCAATGAATGTAGATGCCATTTTCAGACCCTTTGGTGGGATATCGCATACACTAGACTTTACATTGTTCGGAATCCACTCGACAAAGTAGGACGAATTCTTGTTCTGGATGTTAATCATCTGTTCATCGACCTCTTTGGTGCTCATCTTACCGCGGAACATGGCTGAAGCAGTTAAGTAGCGACCATGACGTGGGTCAGCAGCGCACATCATGTTCTTCGCATCCCACATCTGTTGGGTCAGTTCAGGGACCGTAAGAGCCCGGTACTGCTGGGAGCCTCTGGCTGTTAAGGGTGCAAACCCAACCATGAAGAAGTGTAACCGTGGGAATGGAATAAGGTTAACTGCAAGTTTCCGGAGGTCAGAGTTGAGTTGTCCAGGGAACCGTAGACAGCAGGTGACACCACTCATGGTGGCAGAAATCAGGTGGTTGAGATCGCCAACTGAAACACAACACCCAAAATTTAAGTTTTTATTTGATACATCTGATCAATGATATCCACATTATATGATTAATTATCCAGCCACTATTTGAGTTTCAATGAGAAAGGATAAAGCACGAAGCAGAAAACAAAACGGAGAACTGAACTTACAAGTAGGAGTCGAAAGCTTGAGAGTACGGAAGCAAATATCATATAGAGCCTCATTATCCAGAACCATACACTCATCTGCATTCTCAACAAGTTGATGAACAGACAGGGTAGCATTGTATGGCTCGACAACAGTGTCAGATACCTTTGGCGAAGGAAAGACTGAGAATGTCATCATCATGCGGTCTGGATACTCCTCCCTGATCTTGGAAATGAGAAGGGTGCCCATACCAGAACCAGTTCCTCCACCCAACGAATGACAGACTTGAAATCCTGTCGTACAAATGAAATAGAATCAGCATATTATAGTAGCCGAACCTGCATATGCATCTATATCTATCTTATTCAAGCATAACAAGGGCAGGGGCGGACCCAGCACCTGGCCAGCCCCCGCGGCCGCCCGTGCTGGGTCCGCAGGAAGCTGCAAGTTCCTGCTGCAGAGTTGCCGTCCGCCGGGAAGAGGAAGAACTGAAGAAGAGCAGCTGAAATTTTTTCCCCCACTTTCTTATGTTTTCATTTTTTTTGGGCCTTACTTGAAAAAAAGGCCCAACCCAATTAACCGGTTTTGCTTGCAATTGAAACTTGTAAGTCCATAATCCATTAGCCCACACAACAAAACCAATTTAACCAAATCCGATTAACCATTCCTGTGGTTCAGAGAGGGGGAGACGAGTGACGATGGCGAAGCTAAATTTCTGTGGCTCAGTTTGTTCACTACCGGTCGAGGCGGAGGAGGAGCTGAGGAAGAGGAAGGAGTTGCAGTCAATGAGGCGGATGGAAGCGAAAATGAAGAGATTGGAGAAGTTGAAAAATGGACGAGTGGTGAAAGAAAAAGTTGATACGGAGGAAAAGTCTTGTGGAGATAATAATTATTGTGAAATTAATGTTAATCGAAATGGAAATGAGATGCCATTATCCCAAGGATCAATTGGATCACATGGAAGTGGTTCTTCAAGGATTACAGTTTTTCAAAATCCACATTTAGAGGTTATATTTGGCTCTGTGTTTTGCTCTCTTTTTTTGTGCTTATTTTGTTTGATTGATGGATTTTTATGGATTACTTGATCTGTGATATATGTAAATTGTGCTATTTTTTGCTTAATTACTTCTTGATTGTTATAACATTAACATATCAGATTCTCTTACATAAATATTTTGTGTTTTTTGCTAAATCTCTGTAGAAGAAGTCAGAATAGGAAATGATAAAGTAGATATAGTCAAGTTTAAGTCTTTCAGTAAATCTAGGAATGAAATGAGCGGAGTAGAGAAAATGGAACCCAAACAGACAGGATATAGTTTTTGAAGTGATGGTAACATGTTTTATGTGGTTTAGTCCAGATTTAGCTTCTTTGAATATTGCATTTATGTCTTGCAATCAATTACCGAATAGGTGGTGAAAATTGGATTCATTTAGTTAAAACTACCTAAATTCGGGGAACAAGACTTGTTTTAGTGTGTTTAATAATCGAACTCGCTCTTACGATCGCTGATTGTCGACGTTAACAGGTCAACGTCCGCCCGGGCTGAACTTCGAGGCTGGGTCCGCCACTGAACAAGGGTGTTATAAATTAGTTATATGCCTATTGTGAACCCGATGCAGCGAAAATATTGCAGAAGATTATAACATTCCAAACGCCCATTAATTCAATTGAATACCCGAGGATTTGGCCATCAAATATGCATTGATTCACTAAGAATACTGAATAATTGAAAGAATTGAGAAATTCTCGAATTTTCATTAATAAACAACCAATTATAATGAACCCTAATTCTAGCTTTAAAGGAAAACAAGAAACTCTAATTTACTATTCTAAGCAAAGACAAAATCTAGGAAACTAATCTAAACAAATACCCAAATAATCCAAACAAGGAAATAAATAAATCAATTTCCTCCTTGATAATAAAAGTTCCAATTTGACAGCTTAAGCGATAGAATTTGACTATAAAAACTGGTTGGCTCTTTTCTGTCCGGAAAAGTGATATTATTCATCAAATTTCGACAGGAGTTGATGCATTTGTACACAAGCACAGCATAACACTCGAAGCATTAAGGAAATTTAGATTAATGTCTTAAACTACGGTTCTCAAATGGATCGATCAAATAAAATAATCAGTTTATCCGACGAGAAGAATTCAGAATGTTAAAATTGCAATAGTGGTGGTGAATGATACAGAAATGTATAGAATTGCAATTCAGAAGAGCTATGAAGCATGAACACTCCTATCTACAGAGCTGTACTTTTTTACAAATGACATGACATGTCTGTGTCCGTGTTTCTCAGTGATGACCTGTTCCCACAAACACAAACTGCACAATACTTTTAGCACAGTATGATTGAGAACTCGTAATTATGCATATAATTCAGTCGCGGAAAAAGATGCAATCTTCAAAGGAAAAGTATAACTTGTAGCAGATTAATTATAATGTTCGATCTGACCGAATCCGACAACAAAAACATCATATTAACCAACAACAAATGAAAATAGCGAAAAAGACCTTGCAAGCAATCGCAATTCTCGGCCTCTTTACGGACAACATCGAGCACGGAATCAATCAACTCAGCGCCCTCAGTATAATGCCCCTTAGCCCAGTTGTTTCCAGCGCCGGACTGTCCGAAAACGAAATTGTCCGGCCTGAAAATCTGTCCAAACGGGCCGGATCTGACAGAATCCATAGTACCCGGCTCAAGATCCATTAAAACAGCGCGTGGAACGTACCTCCCTCCGCTGGCCTCATTGTAATAAACATTAATTCGCTCGAGCTGGAGTTCGGAGTCGCCGCTGTATTTTCCGGAGTGGTCAATTCCATGCTCATCGCATATGACCTCCCAGAACTTGGCGCCGATCTGGTTGCCACATTGGCCTCCCTGAATGTGAAGGATTTCTCTCATTTTTTGTGCGTGTTTGGTGTTTTTGAGAAATTAAGGAAGATTTGTGTTGTTCAAGGTTTAGAATGTTTTTTGTTGCAACTGTCCTCGTCGGAAGGGAGTGCAGGAGCGGAAACGGAGGGAGGTTGGGGGAAAATTGCGGTTACATCACTTATATAACAGGAAATCGCGTGGTATTCACTCAGATTCGCAGGATGTGGCTGTTTTTCTTTTTTTCCCATTCGTGCTCAATTTTTTAAAATTTATTTTCAAAGACATATTTTTTTTTTTATCCCCATTAAATTATAATTCATTTTTTTCTCTCTCATCAACGACGCATTTTTCAATAAATATTATACCAAAATTTTAAAAAAAATTCTTCTTTTTTGACCATACATTCTCCAAAAAAATATTATTCATCTCATTATATTATGAAATAATGAAGCCAAATGAGTTATTAATGTTCTACTTTAATTTAAATTATTTTTATTTTCTAACTAAGTGCTTGTTTGACAACGGTTTTGATAGAAAAAAGAGTTTTGAATAGTGATTTTTTGGAGAATGTGTGGTTAAAATGTAGGAAAAAATTTGGTATACGAGTAAAATATTTTATTGTGTGAATGTGTGGTTGAAAATGATCATATAACAAATTATAAAATAAATTAAAGAGTGTCAAATATGGTACTAAACGTTCTCCACAAAAATCACTTCTAACAAAATCTATTTTACAAAGTGAAGCTTAAAAGGGGCTAAATGTTTATCTATTCAAGGAAAAAAATGTTTAAAGGTCGACTCGGACCTTGATTCAATAAAGGTAAAAGATAGAATTCTCTTGAAGATGCCGAAGCAATGTCGACTTCAAACTCATCTTTGATTGAAAAATTATGCTCTTCGAGCAACATAGGGCTTGCATTGTGAACTCAATTGCTCAAAGTGATCTACTTATTTATGATATCGTATGCTTGTAGCTATGTTTAAAAAGGCAAGATGTAACTTGTTTGACTTTATTGATTATTCGTATAAATAGGAAAGAATTGACTCATTCTATTGCCTCTTGGTCCCTTACACAACACATTAGTTCGATTAAAGTTAGATCAATTATATATTTTATTATTTTTTCAGATGTTTGCTTTGATTTGGTATAATTGAAACACTACTTATTTTTGAAAAGAAAAATATGGAGAAAATCGAAGGGTCGAAAAAAATATATAGAAAAATGCTACTTGTACATCACACATTGTACATAAGGGGATTCATACATCACTCTCACATGGGGTGTGGGACCCATTGCATAAATTATTTTTTAATCTAAGCGGGTCCCATTCCCATGTGAGGGGGGTGTACACCCCGATGTACAATGTGATGTAAAAGTAGCAAGATCGAAATATATATATATTTGAAAAATAAATAATATAACTAAAAGTAATTAGCGCCCACCCGCCTCCCCCCACCACCCACAATCACAGTGTTGGTTAGGATGGAAGTTGCATTTCATAATTATAGGGATCTGAAGTCTTAACTTTTATCATTTAAGTTAAAATTTCCATTATTACAATCATTAGGATTGTATTATGATTATTGCGTGATTACACTTTCTAAAAAGAAATACTGAATTTAGTGTTATTATTGTCAATTCCGTACTGCCCAGATTTTTGTGGTTAGTATGGAGGCCCAAACCATTTTAATTTGAAAGGCCCAAATTATTTTACGGGCCTACCTTGATCTGCAGTTCTCATTGAAACACTGGCTTGGATAGAAAGATCAAAGATGGAAGATTCATCTAGGAAAAGCAAGTTGATGAATTCACATAGTAAATGTAGCCATGGATCATAAAGAAACAAACAATTTAAAAAAACAATTTGTATGAATTCAAATATTTTCGAGCATTTGAGATCGTGACAAATTATTAGTAAGATATTAACGAAATTTACTTCATAAAAACATTCGAGGTTGAGGGCAGATTAATAAAATCTCGGAGGTACCGTCCGCCTTTAACTAAAAAAATTCCAGCATTGGAAATAGACATATCTTAAATAAACCAATGGAGCCATATCTGTTAAGACTTAACAAACCATTTTGAAAATCCACGTCATGCATGTTAGAAAAATAATTTACAGAATATAATATTTATATACTGAAGTAATTCGAAGCATACTTTAACATTAATTTTGGATCAAGATGTTTACTTGAAATGATAAATTTCAAGATCTTTTGAATTGTTGAATCAACTTGCTTTTTAAAACTCCAAATCTGCAATTTTTTTGAATCTATAATTAGTACATCAAAGATGGAAGATTCATCCATAATAGTACATGAATCTAGTCAATTAACATCACTTTCACAGCAATTAAATCACTTTATTTGTGCAATGCAGTCGCCTAATTGTCATCCAAATTCGATTAGGTCAATGAACTTCAATTTACAACAATCTAGTCACTTAAATTTTATTTAACAACAATCAAAAGACCGTATTTGGGCGCATTTGACGGTGTAACATTTTTGATGAAGAAATTGGTGTTTAAAAGCATTCCACAAAGTGATTGTGTTCATGCAAAACGAGTAAGCCCTGTGTAGTACGGATTAAAATTAATTTTTTTATTTAATTCAAAGTCAATAATTATTTTTAACCGCATATTTCACGAAATTCACAATTTTTTAATCACATATTTTATTAACCTTTTTTCCCCCATCGAATAGGGGCTAAGTTTTGAAAACTTTGTACCTCTTCCTAAATAAATTTCGTACTTTATTGAATCTCAATATGCAATACTAAAAAGTTTTGTTTTCAAGAACGCAAAACACGTTCAAAATTTTAACCTCAGTGTAGCCAAAGAATTGGTCAAATCAGTACAACCAGCAATTATTTATGCTTACTGTAGAAGAAACTCCAATGTCTTTGGCATTCTTAAATTAATTTTCATGTCTTCTTCATTTATCACATCAATAATTTAGGCCAAGAAAAGTACCCAAAATGAGTGGGTCCAAACCTGTTTCGCAGCCACCCTATAATTTTGTGCAAGCGTCCTCACCTACTGAGTTGACAAATTTGTACGTGACAATTATAATTGAATGAAAAAGTTGACTTATTTTAAATTGCTCAATAATAAAATGTCATGTGACATTATGTCATTGACTATGACATCTTGCACCATAGTATAATTGGAGTTTGGAAAATATTTGTGTTACGACTCGTCACTAGAAACTGCCACGTGGTCGTCAGAATTAATGTGGTACCTAATTCGAACCAATCATCCTAACCTAGGCCCTACTTCTGAATAGGCCGAGGCCCCTTATCCGAGGCCCTGCATCAGCAGAAGTCCAATTACTTCTAAGACACCTCTTAAATTCGAGGTTCTGTTATCAGCAGAGGCTCAAGTGCAGGTTCCCGCTCGCGACGGCCCACTTGCAAGGATTTGATCATGATGAAGATCTCCATACGAATGATTGATGTGACCCTTGTAATAAGTGTGTATGTGTCTTGTCTTGTCAATGTAAGAGCATTTAATACTTTGTAAAGTTAGTTAAGTCAACATGATGACTATGATATAATGCTTTGACCCAATAGATGAAGTCACGTGTAAATTGATATAAGGATCACCATTCCATTTATAATACTATAAATACTTCCACCATATAACAATTAAAAGATAATGAAACTTAAAATACTCAGAGCAACACATCTTATTTTCTTATCAATTTATTATAACTACAAAGATTGCCTTTATCGATTGTTCATAAGACAATCTTGTTTTGTAAACCTTGCCGGAGCCCGAACGGAAACGTTTCGTGCCGTTGAGCTTCTCCTACGTCCAACCTCTGGAATGATCTCGATCGTGTATCTATCTTAACGTGCCGAATACGGCTTACGCATGCACAAGTGGACTCGGCATCTATTGAGTTCATTTTTTGAGGTCAACAATTTGTTTCATCAATCATGCTACAGTGACACAATCTTTGACATAATAGTAGACAAAATGTCACATGCCGTTCTATCATTTAACTATTTAAAATACAATTAATTTTTCTTCCCAAACTTCCTTCTGTCAAAGAATCTGGCCAAATTCTTTTGTAGTAGCATTTTCCTTTCTAACGTATTAAAAATATTTTTATTTCCTTCTTAATTTTTTAATATTTTTGATCCATGATATAGACATCCATAAGAGATTGAAAAATGACAAATCTTTTATCCACTAAAACACACATAAAATGAAGCTTTTCTTTTAATGCTTTCACCTTTCTTTAAACGTAATATTTAAGCGTGTGAACATTTTCCACTTCATTTTATTTTTTGCAATTTTTTTATTTGAAGAATATCTTTATTTTCAACTTACAATTACTTTTTTTTTTTTAAACTTATTTTCAATAGCTTTTATGTTTCTTTTGAAGACTTTTAAGTAGGAAACATTGAACTAACGGTTCCTAATGTTTCATAGTCGACTTTTCATTATGATTTTTTTTAACGTGTGAGTCTCTTTAAGTTGGTCCATCTTAATTGAAAATATCATGATTCAACTACTCTTTTGAATAGAGAATGTGAAGAGAGTAAGATTTCTACAGTTTGAAGACTTGCATACAAAAAAATATTAAAATAAAGCCCAACTACACATGTAATGAAAATGTTGGGACCACAAATGCAATTTGTCTTCAAAAAACAAATATTTTCTTATTCCCTCTACCTTATTTCAATTGGTGAACTTGTGATATAATTTATAATTAAAGCCCCCTGATCATTCCTATTACACAATGTCCCATATTTATTGGTAGAATAATTCCCTCGCGTGAGCTTACGAGCCAATTGGCCCTGTACAAGTAGCATACTCCTTATTGATAGTGCATTGTTTTAATGCATACAATTTATGTGTACATCTATTGGGCGCAACCAAAATGTTTGCAACAATGCCGCACGTACAAGGCCACGTTGGTTCTGTACGTGCCAGGGGGAGATATTTCTCTCCCCCGGCACGTACAGGGAGACGTGCACTTATACGTGTAGTATCGTTCAACTATTTGGTTTTCAGTGAAAGAAAATATTAAATAAAGAGCATAGGCTTAGTGGAATCATTAGATCAATATAAAATTGTTCTCAAAATTGTTTATTCTATGTAGCACTTTTTTTTTTAACATGCGCGAAGAGGCCGACAAAGAGAATGGATAAATTTGCAATTACAAGAATCTACTTTTGTCTAAATAAAATGAATAATGTGCTTGATGGGTTGTACTGGTTGCGACATTGTTATAGAATGAAAGTATTATTGAACGATAAGGAGATATTACAGAATATAAAATTTTGTCTTCTTTTTTTGTTTAATACAATTCAATCTTGTTGTGTAGCACACGCGCGCACACACATTATATATACACACATGTACACCAGAGCACAGAAACTTATGTTCTTAAATACCAGGAGGCAAGACTCAAGGTGAAAGGCTGTGGCTTTACACAATTATTTGTGTTAAGCTGTATGGTCTAATTACTGTCGGATCGGGAGGTCGATAGTTATTACGCTTATTCCTCCCTTCGGATACCATACCTTATCCAATTCTTAATAAGGATTTCAAGTATAGAATTCCATCTCGGGCATGATGGAAAGTCACACAGCTTACCAATCTAATTCTACTCACATCCAGGCTTTCAAATCGCTAAATCGTTTACATAAAAATATCTGTGTGGAGTCTCGGCGGATCAACCTTATAAACGGGGTGCATTCAGTAGAATTTTATATTATCCTCAACTAAAAATATGTTAGAGAAAATAGAGCGTACAATTATTCTCTAAAACTTATTTTCATTATGGTGAATTTCTGCGATGACAGACGAGGACGTAGTTATAGGTGGTATACGCGGGGATGCAAATGGCAAGATGGTGGCTGCTTTTCCAGAATTCTCACTAGTACTGGTGAACTTTTCATTAGCAAGGACTTGACATCTCATTAATAGAGACAGATTGTAGCAACACTGTGAATGCTATTCAAATGCCACATCTGTATTGTGATAAGAGGCAATTATCTGCACAATAACTGATTGCAAAATTTTCATTAGTAGATAGTATGACATAATACAATCAATAAAGATTACAACTTTTTTCTTTCACTAAGATTGCAACATTTTCTATAGAAGACCGTAAATAGCGTATTGACTAAAAAATAGAAATGAAATTCATGTGAATACTTTCACCACAAAAGAAGCAATCATGTGATATCATCTCTTTGTATTTCTAATCAATAAATATACACCACCCAATTTGAAGATAAGTTTCAATGTAACGATCGCGTGCGTGTGTAAGATCATCTATCCAAATCACGACATCTCGAACCTTGAGTCACTCAAAATGCTACACCTAGGCGTTGTTAACCTACTTTATTACTCTCTCTTACCACATCGGACATTGAGGTATCGTGATTTGAGTGACTCGGAGTATGAGGTGTTGTGATTCAAGTGAATAATCCTACTATGCGTGCATATAGCACTGTTACATTGAAGCTTTTCTCCTCAAGTTCACCATTTTTTTTTACTTCCTTTGGAGGAATAAATAAATGGCCCCGACCCAAGTTGGTTCGAGTTAGTTTGGATCGATTTATTCATCTTGTCGATTTCACTCAATCCGAAATGTCAGTTCAATTGTCGAGTTGGGTACAAACCTAATCTCTGTCCGACCCCCTTTCACTTGGTTTATCGACTTCCTCTTTTATTTTTCATACCTCCTTAAGACAAGATAAAATAATTGGACAAACGATTAAAAAATTGCCCGTCATTATAATATTACTGAACGGATGCCTTTTATAGAAAAAATTCATAATTAAAATTTGTGAAAAATTATTTATATAGTTAATTTACAAAATTGAATAATTATACGTATTTTGGCAGTAAAAGGAGTGGTTTTATTCCGTATATTTTGTTTCCTTTATTTCTCCCTCCAAAAGTAGATCAAAGTTGAAAAATGCAATTGCCATGCGGGCATTAATTC
Organism: Fraxinus americana; assembly: GCA_035079005.1. NCBI lineage: Eukaryota > Viridiplantae > Streptophyta > Magnoliopsida > Lamiales > Oleaceae > Fraxinus > Fraxinus americana. The sequence goes on along the minus strand of CM068713.1, from coordinate 2,639,280 downwards.
TTCCCCCCCACTCCGGCTCCTCCTCCCCCACCCATATATCAGGGTTTCACGGTCTCCCATTAACAGAGAGGCGAAAGTAACCGCCCCTATAAATTCTTGCAGTTTGGTAAACAACTTCTCATACTTCTCTCTGAATATTCTTCTATCTTGAACCCTCTTTTATATTTTATTTCTTGAATTTTTATACACGTATCCTGGCCCAAAACAAACTTAAACCCACAAAGGAGAAGGATCACAAGATGTTCGTACCCATCTTAAAGATTCTGTTTTGGGGACAAATCACCAGTAAAATCAGATATAAAAAAACCCCATGGATCCCTTGCTTGTCCTTATAAAATCTTAAAGTGATGTCCAGTTGGTTACATGATGAAATAGCGCAAAAATTGAATTAAATTGAAGCCACGCCGCCTTTTGGAGTGATTTTAATTGAAAAATCAAGGATCGTCATCATGCCGCTTCCGTGGAACAAGGTGAAGAGCACAAGAATTTCCCAGCTGGTGAATGGTCACTTGCAGAACTCTCAAAGAAGACGTGGGGACTCTTCTCTTATGGTGGAGACTGGGTTCCCCACTTCCCTTGTGGATTTTTACATCAAGAATCGAGAAAAACTGAAAAAACCATCGAAGAAAAAGAGGGAAAAATCATCTTCTACGAAGTTTGATGATGCAGCGATTTCTCGATCCTCGCCATCTCCTATGCATTCGCCTTCTCTTGATCCCTCTCATACTTCGCCTTCTCCTGATCCCACTCCTCTGGCTTCACCTGTGCATAGTCCATCGCTTTTGGCTTTGACTCCAGAGTCAACGGGTGAGAATGGTGGGGAAGATGTGGGAAGTGGTCTTAAGAAGGGCGTGGATACTAACAGGATTTTCCTGGCAGTTGTGAAAATGTTTCTTGTTGTGGTTTTGGCTTTCGGGTCCAAGAAATTCGCTTTTGGGTTCACGGCATCGGCGTTCTTTTTGTTTTTCGTCGATTATGTGTTGAAACACTTGATTGGATTGTTGAAGCCGTCTTTAGAAGCACAGAAGGGGTTAAGATTGAGGGTGCAAAGGGTTTGGAGAATTTTCAGTTTCGAAGAGGACAAGTTTGTTTGGAAGAAAGCTGGTATTGTGAAGTCGGAGATACAACAAGTGGAGTGTTTTAGCCCGGTTTATTCTGGTTTGAAGGATTGTGAATCGAGTTTTCGAACTCAAGAAACTCAATTTGTAGGAGAAAAGTGTTATTTGCCCCGTATCAAGGAAATTCTGCGCGAGGAGATAATCGAAGAGTCTGGCTATGATGGGGATATGGGATATGTAGAAATGGATAGACAAGAACCAATGACTGCATTGTCAGGACCGGAGAGAAAGAAGTCCAGGAGGTCAAAGATAAAATCGAAAATGAAGAAATTAATACCAAAGAAGTTTCGAAGTTCAAGGAGAAAGGAACATTCTGAAAGTAGTGAAATTTGTCCAATCAAGGAAGATAAGAAACACTCAGAAAGTGGTGATATTAGTCCAACCAAGGAAGACAACATTGCTGTACGTGAAGAACAAGAAGCACATGCATACGAGGATGTAAGGGAATTAGAAAGTCATTGCAAGATGTCTTCTTTATCAAGTGAAATGTATGACAGGGAAGATTTTGTTGCTGCCGGTTATTGTAGACATGAATTGTCGAAAGGTAAAGAGGCGAGTCTAAATGGGGAACAGGAGAGAACAAAAGAGGGACAGATTTGGATGTATTTTGTACCCTGTTTGATTGTTCTTATTGGACTTATTGAGGGTAGGATATTCGCCCTTTTCCTTACATTATTCTGGTGCTTGCTTCTGAAATCAGGCGAAACACTACCTAGATACATAAAGGTTCCTAGAATCTGGTCTTTTGCTAAAATATCTAATTAGATTTTGGATGTTCTTGTTCATAGGGGCCTTTGATTTTTTACTTTTTGTTCTGTGTTGTTTCCTCTCTTGCGAAATGGCCTTTAAACCTCAGACTGTTCTAAAAAGCTTTACATATGCAGAATGTTCAATCTTTGGTTGGCCATTTCGAGGTGTGTACGCCCGACTGCTGTAAATGAATAGATACAAATTATAAGTTATGATACATGTTTGATATAAAAAACTTTTCTTTGCGTGCTTACTGCTCAATGCTCTGATTTGCTTTTTCCTTAGTTCTCTTCATCTTGTAGACATTTACTATCTACTTATTCTGATATGAAATGAAAGCGAAGCTGTATGTTTGAAGTGCTGAATTTAGCAGTAAGATTTCAGGTTTCCCATTGGAAATGGTGAGGGTTCTTGTGCAATTTACTATCATCAAGGCTCTGATTGGATATTTAGAGTCTTGTCCATTTAAGAAGTGTCTTGGGAAACACGATAAACTTAGGACAGTTTTGGCATGCTACCAGATCATAACACTGTCCAATTCCGTCTAATATCGCTTGCCAAACATGCATCCTGGAAAACTTGCAATATTGCTTACCAAATATATATGTCGAAAAACTTCTTGAGAGTTTCAGAGTGCATATGTTGTGGTAAGTTGCTTTCCCGTGTTTTCACACTCCCTTGTATAATTATTGATTGCTACTGCTGCTGGGAATCTAACTTTCATTGAGCCTTTAATGAGTTGAGATTTGCTTAACATTTTGTAAAGCTAAAGCTGCCTATCTCTGGTCCTAAATGTATAATCTTACTTCTGAGTTAGGCCTTCTTATGCTGCATGTTTTATCTTGACTCATTTATCTTAGAAGCTAACACTACTAGTGGATGCAACTGTTACATTGAGTGAGGATAATTGTAAAAGTTTATTCTTTGCTTGTTTCGATTTTATTTGTTTGCACTGAAACTATCTTGGTCATTCACAGGGGAAAGTATTATATCTTGGATATGCTTATCCAGTCTCGACAAAGGCATCCATGTGTAACTTACATGTAAATTTAATTGTCTGTTGTACTTAAAATATCAACCTGTCTCAATGCAAGCATCCATGTGTAACTTTCTCAAAGATATCCACTTTGTTCACCTTCCACGAGGACAAGCAGTGGGTAAAGTGACATGGTGTTTCGTCGTTTGTAAATATCTTGTCACAGCATATTCTTTAGTACAATCAGTAGCATGATTTGTGAATTAGGAATGTCTCCATGAGTTACTATTAGAAGTTCATCTTGTAATACTATAAAGTCTTTGTCCGACAAGTCACCATTGTTTCAATTTAGTTATGTGGAACAGGGAAGACACTCTGAGATAAAGGGATTGTGGGGCTTCTGGTGTAGGTTAAGAATGCAGTTCCATGTGAGATTGGTGGAGGTGAGGTCAGTTAAAGCCAGCCGAAATAAGGATTTGATCATATTCGTTTACAAGATCGAAAGCCTAGTGTCAGGTAGGGATTGAAGTAATTATACATCGTGATTAAGGAATTGTTTACTCAGCCCCAAGATTTTGGTCTTTTAGTATATTATTGATCTCGAGAGGAGATACGGTGTTCGGGTAGAAATTAAATGGGAACTAGTAGTAAACTTTTTGATAGAAAAAGGGCAAGTTAATAATAAATCAGCGGTCAAGGGCAACACAGCTTTCCTGCTAGAGGATGTGAATATCTAATTGAAATTGAAAAATACATAATGAAATAAACATATTGCAAGACCAACCAATTAAAATTGTGCTTTGAAGCGATCAATTGTGCTCTTATCCACCTGAAATGCCTTGGCAAGAACGTCATCATCGATACCTGGTACTGAACCAAAGACAGAACTTGCTACAATGACGATTCCGGGGTTTTGGCTGCTCACAGTAGAGATGGTAACAGCATTTCCATATCCCACATTTCGCTGGAAGTGAACAAGTCCCATTGGGAAGACGAAAACATCACCCTTTTGTAGGACGTTGCTAATCAACTTGTTATCTGGGTTGGAGGTCACAAAGCCAACCTGAATGCTGCCTTCTAAGACAGTAATAATCTCAGTGGCTCGAGGGTGGAGATGGAGAGGAGCGACGCCCCATGGAGCATAGTCAAAACGTACCAATGCTATTCCAAGCGTGTTCAATCCAGGTAGTTGAGCCACTGTCACGGGAGTGACGCTGAAGCCAAGAGGGTTGGATGTGTTGCCTGCTAAATGAAGGCCACTGTAGGTGAAGTGTTCAGCTTGTACTAGCTTTGAGTCCATGCATGCGAGGCCATTCACTAGTGCTGCAAGATTATGAACAAAAGAATTAACAAAAACCAACAATTAAATTCACAGATGGCAGAATCCCACATTGCTGGAGAAGGAAAGGTTGTGGACTACATATGTAATACTTGTGCATATTACTATTGAGGGCTTTGTCACGTGGAAGTAAAATGGGGGTGCGTAACGTGCGTTGTAGCCAGAACCTCGTAATATTGAATAGGTTTGACTCGCCGTGACACAATAGTATAAAAGCTCAATACTCTAGCGTTGTGTACGAGCAAGGATGTTTGGTCCCAATGAGGGTGGAAATAGAATCCCACATCATGTATGGAAGGAAAGGTGATTTGCGCGAACTACCATTAAGGCATTTTTCATAGGCATGTAGGCAATGAATCGGTTTGAAAGTAAAAGTCGCCAAAAATTGGTAGAATGCTCTCGAAACCAATTCATTTGAATGAAATAGAGCAGGTGGAATTTCGTGTATCCCTATGTAAAAATCTACTTTTGAGCCAAGACCGGCCCTTATATTTTTTGGGCCTTGTGCAAACTTCAAATATAGGGTCCCTATGAATATTAAACCCTTGTTTAATAGAAACTAAAACCAAATTTTTAGCATATTTTGATAAAAGTTAATAAAATGCGTGGTTAAAAAGTTGTAGGTCCTATAAAATGTGTTATCCAAATTAATTATTGACTTTGAATTATAAAATAATTAAATACAATTAAAAAATAATTAAACATAATCAGGAAAATTGGAAGACAAAATACAAAATTTAAATTACTGCACAAACATAAAAAAGAAAAAAAAGAATAATAAATGGATTGAAAAAATCCTAATCCAAAAATTACATAACACACAGAGAAGCACCAATTTAATCAAAACATTACTCAATACAATGACACTGAAAAACTTGAAAAAGATTGACAGATAAAACGAAATGCAAGAACCTAAGGAGAGAAATGAATACCAGTACCTCTAACAGAAACTCATTGAATAAGTATAAAATCCACCATAAGAGCATTAGAAAAAGTAATGATCGTAAATTTTGAATAGAGAAAAATTATAGTTTGTTTCTTGTTAAGAAAAAAGAAAAATGATAATTGGGAAGATAGATTGTCAACTTAATTATATATAGAGAAAGTAATGACTGTAATATATTTATGTGATATATAAACGTATGTGATAAATTTTATGTCATTTATATGATTTTTTTTACATATGTTTGTATTTTTAAATTTTATTAATTTCTTATGTTTGCATATGATAATTCTAATTTAAATAATTTCGTATTTATAATTTTCTTTTTTCTTTAATCAATCAATCAACCTTACGTAATTTATGGCCCTCATCAAAGCGGAGCTTTAGGCGATTGCATACGCTGCCTATAGTCCGAGATGACCCTGTTTCGAGCCATCTTAATCTTTTGGGGGAAGGAGTCTAAATCAATGAACATTAATGAATCATCATTGATGGGCGTTGCACATGACACGATCAATTCGACTCAAGGTCCAACTCTAAGGATCCGTTTGATTGTCAAATGTGGAAATACTTTCCAATTCCATGTAAGTTGAAAAATAAAAACCAAAATACCTCATATGAATGCATTTTCCAGAAAATTGGCAAAAAAAACAAGCTTAAAGTGGTTGTACCTTGGAATTCGAACTTCATTTCCACTTTCATATCAAATAGCAAAAGTATAAATTAAATTCCTCGGATGTGACATTTTTCATGGAATTTAAACAAATCAAACGGACCCTAATAGAAGTTGCTTACTTTCCTAGTGACAAAGGAAAAGGATAGGGCCTTTTTTGTAGTAGTAGTGGGGGTGGGCGGATCTCATGAGATCTAAGTAAAATGGGAACAGGTCTGCCATAAAGACTTGAACATGACAGTCGAGTAAGTTTTACTAGTTCTTACACGCGCACACAAACTATTTCAGCCCTTACCTGAACTAGTGTAGTCTGCAACACAAAAATCTTGTAATGGACTTGGCTCAAAGGCCATTGCCAGAGTGCAAGTCATGGCGAGCAAGCCAAGCACGGCGATTTTGCTTTCCATGTCGATCTTCAAAGATTTCTTCAACCTATTGAATTTTGTGTACAAGTTAAGTTTTGTATACGAACTTTACATCTCTCTATATATATACAAGGTTTTTCCTAAAGCTGCCGTCTAAATAGTAATAGTCGGGGGCATCTTTTAAGGCCGTAAATACGAAAAATTAAACCTTCACTTTCGGCCATCGTTGGGCAGATTGTGATTTGTGATTAAGTAATGTGCTGCCGTATGACCTTAACTAGGATCTAAAAGAAGCCAAATGGTTACAAGGAGAAAGTTGGAGCAAAAGTCAAGACCCTTCAATAAATTGTTTTTTTAAAAATTTAAATAAGTTCTATTTTGTTACCATGCATTGGAGACTAACACGTAATTTCATAGTTATTGTCGAGGCAGTGTTGCAATATTTTTGATTTAATGAATTATATATCCAAAATTAATATATTAACTATGATGTAAAATAAAACTCAGAACAATTTGATAATATTGACAAAATTTCATTGGTGCAGGAAAATATTTTGGAAAAGTAAAAATAAAAAAAATTAACAACAAAAAGTTGAGCTGATTACTTCGACAACTATATTTGTTTGCTATTGCAAAACGAAGCATTCTAATTAATGAAATCTCCACGAAAATGTAGACGAAAAAAGAATACAATCGACCCCAACTTTCAGACAACTCTTGAAAAAGCTATGAACATTATTTTATGGCCATCCTATTCCCACTTTGACCACTCGTTTCCACCACATTATAATCTCAACTACTTATAAGTAAAACCAAACATTTGACTAGGACAAAGCATTTTGAGTCGTGCTACTTGAACTGGGCCACCTCAGCCTGTTCAAGGAGAATTATCCAAGCATTTTTTTACAAGAACTCTGCTACATGTACACAAATTCTGTACAGATAGGTTGACACATCCATCTATTAAGCTACTTGTATAGATGATTCTGTACAAGTAGGTTAGTTGTTTCTACAATGTCCTAAAGCATTCTCTGGCTCATAGGTGGGTAGCCTGATGATTCGGGTGCCTCGTCGCTGGCTCGCTGCAGTATTTTTTTAAAATTTCTTTTTGCTTATTTTTTACAAACAAAAACTTCTGTAGAGATTTAAAGAAAAATGTGATCGAGCCAAGTCCCCAAAGAAAATCAGACAACTAAAGAAATGAACACGCACTACTGTTTGCCACAAAAATAACAGTTGCAGCTAAAAAATTTCTTTTAGCAGCTGCAGTTAGGCTGTCGGGTATCGCAAGTTTAACTTAGAAAATGGATGGAAATTTGACGGAAGAACTATAGCGCAGTATAAGTTTGAAATAAGGACAATGTTGGATTATTAAACTCATCTCACCAATTCAACATGCAAAACACCAGCTCACCTTCACGTTCTTCAGTCCACCAGCCACCAGCAAACCAGAAACTCAGTTCAACAGCTTCTCACGTCCAGCACATGAATACTATTCTAGATCCTTCATTAGTTAGTTAGTTTGTTAGCTAATTTCCTCTATATATAGACTAGTTGCATTGTAATTTCCTTAAGCAAGTATGAATGAAATGTTCAACTTCTTCCCTGCCTTACTACAGCAGGCTCTATCCCTTTTCTTTCTCTGTTATTTTCGTTCTTTATTTTCAGCTGCAATTTCATATCATTTTCCTTGATTTCATTAGACAATTGTCAAAAGCGAAACTATAGGTCCTGATTTCGAAGTGAGTCCAGAGGATGGAGACGATTTGCGCCAATTTGCGTTCACACACACACATATATATATATCGATTTTATTCCATGCAATGAAGAAAACTGTGTTTAATTTTGTAAAGGAGATTGGTGCAGCAAAATGTAGCTGCATTTCTCAATGTATTTCACCAGAATCCGAATACAAACGTAGATGTTCAAACATATATATATATATATAAAACACTAACCAATGATAAATGGACACATGTCCAGGCAAGAAAACAAACTAACCGAAAATGTGCAAAGCACGTGAGTAAAAAAAAAGAAGAGAGTATAAAAGAAAATTGTAATATTCTTCATCCCCCCTCAAGCTGGCAAGTCATGAAGATCAGCAAGACCCAGCTTGGAGAGAAGAAACTGAAACTGAGGAGATGGTAAGGCCTTGGTAAAAATGTCTGCAAGTTGTTGAGAAGAAGAGATATGTTGAGGAAGAACAAAACCTTCCTTGAACTTATCTCGCACAAGATGACAATCAATTTCCAAATGCTTCGTATGTTCGTGAAAAACTGGGTTCGCCGTGATGTGAAGAGCTGATTTGTTATCACACCACAAAGGAATAGGTAGAGAAAGGTGAATCTGAAAATCAGCCAGTATATAGCTAATCCATCGAAGTTCACAGACGGTGGCAGCAAGACTTCTGTATTCCGCCTCTGCAGTAGATCTTGAGACGGTGCTCTGCTTCTTAGTCTTCCAGGAGATCAAAGTATCACCCAAGAAAATGCAAAAACCAGTGAGAGATCGTCGAGTATCAATACAGGATGCCCAATCTGAATCAGAATAAGCTGTTAAAGAAGAAATTGACTGAATAGGAAAGAACAGCCCTTTAGAGGGACAACCCTTTAAGTACTTCAATAGATGCACGGCTGTCTCCCAATGAATTTGGCAAGGAGAGTTAACAAATTGACTCAACTGTTGTATCCCATAAGTAAGGTCTGGCCGTGTTAGATTTAAGTAAAGAAGCCTTCCAATCAGTCTACGATACTTTGCAGGATCTGAAAATAATTGTCCATCATTCTGGGTGAGCTTAGTTCCTTTTAGGAATGGAAACACCAACTGGTTTAGCACCAGAGAGACCAACATCTTTGATTATATCCAAAATATGTTTTCTTTGATTCACATAAGTGCCATCCTTTCCTCTAGCAATCTCAAGGCCCAAAAAATACTTTGCATACCCCAAGTCTTTGATGGTAAACTTGGAATGCAAAAATTGTTTAACAGATGCAATATCCGATTCATGCGTACCAGTGATCAAAATGTCGTCCACATAAATGAGAAGAAAAATGCTGCGATCAGAAGAATGTTTCACAAAAAAACAATAATCATGCAGTGACTGAACAAATCCAAAACCAGTAAGTGTATCACAAAGCTCTATATTCCATTGGCGTGAGGCCTGTTTCAAACCGTATAGGCTTCGTTTTAACCTGCAAACTTGACCTGCCAAAGCCTGGCTATATCCTGCTGGTGGTTCCATGTATATCTCTTCATCAAGATATCCATGCAAAAAAGCATTATTTATGTCGAGCTGGTGAATAGGCCAAGCCTTTGCAGATGCCACCGCAAGAAAAATTCGCACCGTTACTAATTTTGCGACAGGGGAGAAACATTCAAAAAAATCAACTCCCTCCATTTGATTATACCCTTTTGCTACCAGCCGTGCCTTGAATCTATCCACTGTGCCATCAGGTTTAAGTTTAAGTTTATACACCCATTTAGACCCTATGGCCTTCTTCCCAGCAGGCAAGTAAGTCAGTTCCCATGTGTGATTCTCCTCTAAGGCCCTCAATTCATTATTCATCGCATGTACCCAATTCTGATCTTTACTTGCTTGATGATAAGTATGAGGTTCTTGAATACTTGATACATTAGCCAAAAAGAAATATATGCATGATGTAAATTAGGAGAAACAGAGTATGAAAATGTAGTAGGAGTATGCTGTGAGCTGAATTTAATGGCTGTGAAGGTATCTTGAACACTAGCAATTGGTTCCACCGAACTTTCAGTTACATTAGTGATATAGTCATCCAACCAGGCATGTCTAGTTCTAATCCTATTACTATATCTAGGTTCTTCCAGATCATCATTTGCAGTAATATTATCCTCAGCAAAAGGTGCAGGTATAATAGGTACAACATCAGCATTAGAATTGGATGAGTTTGATGCTTGTGCAGTAGGAGTGAGATCAGGTATGTAATGCTGGGAAGAATCTTGATGATTTTGAACTGTGTTAGGAGAATTTGAGGAAGATATATATGAAGTGGTAGAAGAGTCTTCAAGTGGTAGTCCTATAGGTAAAGGTGTTGAAGAGGCAGGCTGTTCTTCAAGTTTGAAAGGAAAAATTTTCTCATAAAAAATGACATCTCTAGAGACAAGAACCTGTTTGTTGGATGTGTCATATACCTTATAGGCCTTCTGTCCAGGGTTAAACCCAATGAAAACACACCTGTGAGCCTTTGAATCAAATTTGTCTTTGTGAGGTTTTGTGTTGGTAATGTAACAGAGACATCCAAAGGTTCTCATGTATGATAGATCAGGCTTTGTTCCATATAAAACCTCATAAGGAGTTTTCCACTTTAGGATAGGGCTAGGGATTCTATTTATAATGTATGTTGACATGAGAATGGAGTAAGACCAAAAATAAGTAGGCAGACTGGCTTGAAAGATTAGAGACCTGGCCATATTCAGCAGATGTCTATGTTTTCTCTCAACCACTCCATTTTGCTGTGGGGTGTAAACACATGATTTTTGATGCAAAATTCCTAAGGCTTGAAGCAGATTTTGACATTCATGACCAGTAAACTCACTTCCATTATCAGTTCTTATGATTTTAACATGTTTTGTGAACTGTGTCTGGACCATTTTAAAGAATGATTCAAGAGTTTTAATAGCCTGGGATTTTTGGATCAATAAGAAGGTCCAAGTGGCTCTAGAATAATCATCCACGATGGTCAACATATAAGGAGTTCCTGTAGGAGTATAGTGTTTATAAGGACCCCAAATGTCAATGTGTAGCAGATCAAATGTGGATGTGGTATGAATCTGAGAGTTTTGAAAAGGGAGCCTGCTCTGTTTGGCTTTGACAAGCATCACAGGGTTGTAAATTTTTTATGACTGAAGCATTACAAAATTGATTAAGGAAATCCAAATGCTGCAAATACTGATAAGAGGCATGTCCCAGCCTATTGTGCCAATCAATGAGAGAAATAGAGGTAGTTTTATTGACAAAAAAAATATCATCAGCTGGTAAAGGAGTCCCAGTCGAGAATTTATTACAACTACTAACCTCTCTATTACACTTTTCATTGTCAGTAATCTGAAAACTAAAGTCATCCAATGTATACAACTTCCCATTCAGTTTTCCAATTGCTAGAGTTCTGTCATTCTTCAGGTCCTGTAGGGAGCAATAAGTCGGGTAAAAGGTGAATTTAATATTAGCTGATTGAGTCAATTTTGGAACTGATAAGAGGTTGAATTTAAAAGTGGGAATATGTAAGACATTGGTTAAAAAGAGTTTGCCATTAATGGTGATGGATCCAGTGTGTTTAACACTTTTAATAGATCCATCAGGTAGGCAAATAACGGTAGATTGTGTGACAGGTTTCACATCAGTCATTTGGCTAATATCAGTGCATATATGGGTACTGGCACCAGTATCAATTATCCAAGTGTTACATGCTAAATCATCAAGCGAATTAAAAGCCAAATGTTGAGTACACATACCAGAATAATTGTTGAGATGTGCAAAGTTGACCTGATTTCCATTGTCGACCAGTAGCTTTCCTCTGAGCATCTTAATCAATTCCTGCTGCACTATGTTGGTGATATTCCCAGATGATGTTTCACCCTTCTGAGATGTTGCCTTTTCTTCAAAATCAAGTGGTGAATCACTCATATTCATCACATTGTTTATCATATTTCTACCTCCAAAATCCTTAGTCCTTTGCTCTTTTAGTCCTTTGTACCAATCCGGATAACCAATCAGTTTGAAACAAGTTTCCTTTGAATGTCCATTTCCACTGCAATAATCACAGATTAATGCCTCTTTATCCAAATTACTTAATCTCTTATTATGTCCTCTTCCAAAGTAACTACTCCCTCTTCCTGAATTAAACCTGTTATTCCAGTTTCCTCTTCCTCTTATGGAACCATTATTTCTGCCATTATTTCCCATTGCCATCATGGCTAAATTGTCATTAATCTCTGGAAATAACACATGTACCTCCCTTTGTTTCTCAACCCTCAAAACCATGGAATATGCCTTATTTACTGATGGTAAAGGATCCATAACCAACAGTTGATTTCTGATATTATCATAGGTATCATTCAATCCCATCAAAAATTGCATAAGTTTGTTGAATGAGGCTAAATCAGAAACCTCCTTCGCAGCTCCACATGTACAAACTGGAATAGGCATCAAACACATGATTTCATCCCATAGTTTCTTTAGTTTAGTGAAATACCTTTCAACTGAGAGTGTTCCTTGAGTTAGGCTGCTAATCTCTCTCTGCAATTGATATAGTAAGGGACCATTACATTCACCATATCTCTCCTCCAACTCAATCCATAGATCTCTAGCTGAGGTTGTGTAGATGAATGCATCTACAATCTCCTTCGAAATTGAATTCAAAATCCACGATCTGACCATACAGTCTACTCTAATCCACTGATCGAATTTCGGAGATTCTTCAGCTGGTCTTTCACATTTCCCATCTATAAATCCCAATTTCAGTTTTGCTCCCAGTGCGATTTTAATTGATCTGCTCCAACTCAAGTAGTTCTTTCCAGTTAGAGGTGAAGTTAACAATATCATTCCTGAATGATCTGATCCTTGAAGATCTAACGGATCTCCATTGCTGTAATCCTTTCCAGGTGATCTGTGTTCCATGGGTAGTGGATTATCATGCTCATGTGCGATGGCTGTATCCATTTCCTGATTTCGAATTAATTTGGTGGAAGCTTAAATGAGCAAGCTCTGGATCTGGGTAACTTGCTCTGATACCATGTTCAATTTTGTAAAGAAGATTGGTGCAGCAAAATCTAGCTGCATTTCTCAATGTATTTCACCAGAATCCGAATACAAACATAGATGTTCAAACATATATATATAAAGCACTAACCAATGATAAATGGACACATGTCCAGGCAAGAAAAACAAACTAACCGAAAATGTGCAAAGCACGTGAGTAAAAAAAAAGAAGAGAGTATAAAAGAAAATTGTAATATTCTTCAAACTGAAAGTTTTAGTGTGTTACAGAAATTCATTGACTTCCAATTGATGGAAAGATTGGGATGCTTTGTTCATTTCTAAAGAAATTTTCAGGATCAACCCTTGTCTTAATTTGCACCAGTCTGTTGAAATTATCCTTAAAATATTTAATCCCATAAGCTGCTCCCTCAATGTAACTGTTTTGACCATTGTGGTTGATTCCCAAGTCGAAATCTCTATAATTAAGATATGCTCCCCTTGATTTGGAGACAAAAGGAGCCATAAAATTATAAAGATTTCTTGTCAAATTTATGTAATGATTCGCAGCCTCGATTCCGTTCTCATCCCAGTTCGTAGCATATTCGACCTTGACTATGTTACCGGCTCGATGTGGAAAAGGTTTCTCTGATGGTGGAATTTCAGACATGAATCCTCCATAAGGAAATAACTTTAACATTGGAGTTTCCAATTCTAACATTTTCTTAAATATCGACTCCAACCCATGTTTTGCAATAGGCTTCTTTAGGTAATCAGATTTCCTCGTCAGGTGTTGAAGATTTGGATGAATCCTACTTAGCAGAACTTTAACTGATGTCCCAACTGGGAAATTGTTCCATCGAAAAATGGATTCAATCCATGTATGCTCTGTACAGTCAGATTTTCTTAATCCCAGTTCAGGAAATCTCTCGTTTATCAGGGAAAGTAGTACGGTCGAGTCTCCAAGAAAATAGCCGAGAAATGTAGCTCGTATTGTCTTCTTTCCGACACGATGACTATCATTGGCAACATTGATGGCTGTTTTAATGAAAATCTCCCCGTCCAACTTGTCTACAATTTGTAGCAAACTGTAAACAATATCGGTTAAATTTTGTGCGTAAGTCCTCTCTACTGTGAAAATAGCGACCTGTAGAACACAAAATTTAAATAAACAACTAATATTTTTTCCTCTCTTATTTAAATTTGCAAAGGAGATGAGATGGTTCAACATTACCGTGGGTGGGACGTGAACCTACTTGATTTTGTATGCAAGGACAACTCCAAAGCTGGAAGCGCCACCTCCGGTAATAGCCCAGAACAAATCCTCCCCCATGGATGCTCGGTCGAGAATCCGGCCATTAACATCCACTAATCGTGCATCAACTATCTTATCGATCGAGAGGCCATATTTCCTCGCCATGATTCCATATCCACCTCCGCTGAAATGGCCTCCGACGCCCACGGTGGGACAAGTTCCAGTCGGGAACCCGTGAATATTACTTTTTTCAGCAATCCTGTAATAAACTTCTCCAGCAGTTGCACCAACTTCGACCCATGCAGTTTCATCTTCTATACTAACATTAATTGACCGAAGATTGAACATATCGAGAATGAAAAATGGAACGTCTGATACATACGAGGAGCCCTCAAAATCATGGCCTCCGCTTCTGATTCTCATTTGCAGGCCATGATATTTAGCACAAACGATGGCTGTTTGAATGTGGGATTCATGCAAAGCAGTGAGAATGAGTTGAGGTTTTGGGGTATTGGATTCATTGAACCTTAGATTTCTTATGTAAGATTGCAAAACTGATGAATATGAAGAATTGCTTGGAAAATATATTGCTGAGAAGATTGGATACGAAGGATTGGACAACCGGAGAAGACATCCGGTAAAGGTGTGTTCATCAGAAGCTTCCGGCTTCCCGGCAACGGAAAGTGCAAGGACTGATAAGATTGGAAATATTGCCAAGCCTGGAAATCTCATTCTGGATAATTTTTAATTACTCGATGTTCATCAGTCGGGCTGGAACAATGGAATGTATATAGGAAGGCAGCCAGATGCTGCATGGAATGATAGTCGAACCTGATGACATGATTGGTAAAGTAAACGCGACGATTAGATTTGACAAAATTAAGAAAAAGATTATTAACTCACATTATTGAGGTTTTTTAAAGATTATCTATCTGTAGATTCTTTTTGATTCATTTAAGTTTTGAATTGTGAAACTTTACAAAGTGGCAAAACTAAACATTTAGTATATCAAATGGACTGGGAAAAAAATATTTTTGGCATTCTATCTTGCGGACTTGTCACCCTGTTCACCAATAATGTTGTATGTTCTTGTTGAAAATTGGTTACGTATTAAGTGGGGTTTTCCAACTTTTATCAATTATTTAAGCGATTGTTATTAGTCAAATACATGATTTCTTTGATCGAGGGCGTTCTACTCCACGAGCAGATTGACGTAATATATTTATTTTTTCAAAATCAATTTCATGTGAATTAGAAATTAAGACAAAGTAAGTCGCTTAAAACTTGGAATGGTTAGAATTAAAATTGGTAGAAAAATGAAAAGAGTGTTCACTTTAAATAGATCCAGTTTGACACTTTAATAGAATTTGAAAGAAAAACCTACATGTCAATAGATTGGGCCAAAGTCCACACGTGTCGGCCGCTTGATAGCCGGGCCACGCTCGTGCATGATCTTAGGTCTTGAGCTACGTCCAAGATGGTATTCGAAAAAATACTACATTTGATTATCTTATATTATTTTTAATTATTACCTTTCGAAAATAATCAAATTTCGACAAAATGGACAGACAAGATTTTGCCATGTGTCCTAGACTTTTTGGGAAAAGTTACTCAGACATGATTTGGAATAGGGGAGAAGGAAACAGGGGCATGTGTCAGCACCCGTTTGGGTCTTTTTTTTTTATAAACTGCTCAATCAGTAAATGACACGTGTCCCACATATTTTTAACCATGTCCCCAACCCTTTTTTTGTAGCAAAACTGGGACTTTTTAGGGGGGAAATGATGTTTGTACCAGGGTTGACAACCCCCGTCACCAGCCCCTCACAATGGGGGGGCCCACCTTTTTTAAAAAAAAGGTGGGCCCCCCACCATTGTGAGGGGCCTGTGAGTTGTATGTTCAAACACAACCATCCAACTTCCATAGGCTTCCAGGTCTAGAGTTTCTTCCATCCCAACATCTCCTCCTCCAATATTATCTATTTCAATCTCTAAAATAATTTTCTACACATTTAGAGCCTGATGCCTTTCTACACATTTAGAGCCTGATGCCATTCCAATACTGAGAGATCAAATCATCTTGTAATTTGGAATACTAAAAAGTGAGCTTTGTATCTTGCTATTATTATTGTTCTAAACTTTTCTCCGAATAAATTGAAACTCCGTTCAAATTTGACGCGTAAAATATTTACGTGCATTACATTAAAATTTTAAACAACACTCATAATGAAAATTTGAGATTCAACATCTTGACGCTTGGCTATCAGATCTTGTAACCTTTCAAAAGATACATAAATTGATAAGTTTCACCAAAAAATAAGAGAAGTTTTCACGCTAACTGAGATCTCAATTATCATCAATAGTAGTTATGTCCACTCTTCTTGATCAAGCGAGTTCTCAATTATAAGTACAAAAAACAAGTCATGGTTCTCGCTGTATTTAAAAAATTCCATGAAAATGCCAGTCCACAATAACCAATTACAACAATATTTACACGAATAACTGACTGGGCCACAGCCTTAGTACAAAGAACTGAATGCAAGTCTCACCCCGAAACATTTTTCCTTACTGAAAATATAATGCTGCTATGTCCTTGGATTATTCTTCTATGCCATGGCTTCATAGGCATCAAATGGTGATTTCAGCTTCCGCGCATTGCCATATATGTATTACAACATCAATATTATGCGAATAACTGCAAGAAGATGCTATTGTGTTTATCATTTGCTTGCTCACTGATCAAGATCCATGTATTCACCAGTCACCCTGTTGAGATATAATAGAAATCAGCATCAAATCATCAGTCATATGGGAAACGGAAAATCCTAAATATGCAATTTGAGATTCAAATCAATCACAATTCGTAGAAAAACAATTAAGATAATTTACCTAAGACGATAATGAGAACATAATATTACACTCGATCTGTTCATATATTTATGCAATCGGTTTTGAACATTTTAGTTAATACCCTCAAGACAAAGTTCAAATGGGATGTCTTTGGGAAAAGGACATTTCGCTAACTGGACTTATTTTCCAGAAAAGTAACTTTAAGCACAGCAAACGTGACAGCATAATACAACTGAAACCAGAAAAAGTACTCGAACATAAAGAATTAAAAATCGACCTTCCAAAAATTGGATTAGAATATTGAATGACATTCAATAACCCTCATACCTGTTATAGGACAAGTAACCATCGCCAATAGTTCCTACGACTTTATTTCGTACCTTCCGAACACAAACCTTAAGAAATAAAGATGAGAAGTTAAAAATTTGGTATCCTCGGTAAACTAACAAGATGAAAATAATTGGCGTCAAATATCCTCAAGTTAATTAACAACACGGATAATATTCCGGTGTAAAAGCACACCTGAACTGTATCTATAGGGCCAGCGTCTGGATCCCTGTTACGATGAATAACAATTCCATTATCACATTTGTTTATAAAGTGTGCACTCCCACTGATGTCGTACAAATTCGGGGGATTTCCAACCCAATTATGCAACTGTTAAAAGACGTTTAGAGGTTATTTAGACAAAATCCTTGGAGTAAATGCATAGTTGTACAATTGCTAACCTGTCTTGGATGTGCTACAAACCAAACATGACATGAATGATGTTGAGCAAATCGTTTGATCTTTGTCAGCATCTGACTTACATACTCTGTTTCAGTCCTGTTGTATACAATATTAGCATTTAAAAACACATTGTATTCGAACAATTCAAAAGAACACAAAATAATTAATTTCACAAGAATTTTCTTTTATCATTTTGTCCAATACAATGTCTTCAACTTCAAAAGCCAAATAAAGCCAGATACTGAACAACAATAATGACGCTGAAAAATAATATTATAAAACTTCAAGAATGTCGACGCTTCTTTTATAACACGAGTATTGTTATTTTCTGGGCCTATAAAATCAGATCTTTGAAATTAACATCAAGTCCCTTCTTGATAAAACCATTTGATGATCTAATATCATCAACTCCCTTCTTGACACAAAAAGCGCAAAACAAAACACCTTCACATCGACTAGAATCATGATTTCTCAATCTTTATGTCATTATTAAGGATATTCAATGGCATTAGAGAAACTATGAGGTTTGGTTAACATATGGTGTAAACAAGACTGAGGAATAATTGTATGGTGACTTCAAAATTTTCCAACAATAAAAATCAATCACATAACAACATATAATTAGCTGCATCAGTGAATTTAAATAGAAAAAGGGAAAATAGCAAACTCACTGGCTAGGAGGACGCTGATGGTCAAGCTCATTATATGGATCAATAACAAGCCCATTTACTCCATGCCTTAGAACTGAGAATCTTGCAAGCTCAAGAACCCAATTTATACTTGGGAGGCAATCATTCTCGCACCTGTTATGCAACCCATTATATTTAGTGGAAAAAGGAAAGAAATACATAGCATATTAGAGTATCAAATAATCTTCAAGAAACAATATAAGCTACTCAAAATTAGCAGTGTGATGACAATCCTCAGCATCTAGAGCATTGGAGGGTTTAATCTTGAGCCTACTTGATATGGATAAGGTATTTTGTATACATGAAAGCATGACACATAGTTATCCATATGCACACATAAATAGTGTGACAAATAGTGCAACACCCTAGTCAGATAAGGAACAATTTCATAACTATTCCAATCTGAACAATCTTTCAAGTAAAATCATTAATGCTGAATATACAACACAATAACGTTTAACTGTCGCATAATATGAAGAATTCCACTTCAATGGAACTCCATTCCAACTCCATTCTGGGCAAAAAACAATTATGGCACAAAACATTGGATTAACATCATGTTTGACATCCATTTTAATGAGTTTTTTTGGGGAAAATGAGTTTTGGAATAGTGATTTTTTGGAGAATGTGGTTAAAAAGTAGGAAAAAGTTTTGGGTTTACGTGCAAAATATTTTATTGTGAACGAGTGGTTGAAAATGAGTTTGAGAAAAAAAGAGTGTTGATTTAATGGACATGTTAAATAGGGGCTAAATTAAATCCATCTGGTACAGCAACTCTCAGCTCAATTATTATCACTGGTTTATACCCCCTAGCATAGAGATAGAACTAATCAGTGGCACAGTGATTTATTCACATTTACATACAGTGTAAGACAGTCCAACCCCACAAATGTCCAGAAAACAAAGGAAAAATTGATTAGATTTTTGCCTACAAAATGCCTGCAGTTTCTCGCAGCAGCTTCAACTCATTCCAGTGAAGAACAGTATCAACATCAAATAAGGAAAACAAAGAACGCTAGTAAGTATTTGGAATCACCTTATTAGGGAAAATGTATCACTGAGCCATCTCTTTCCTTGTTCCAACTCCTCAACATTCATCCGCTCAACAGATTCTCCATACCTATTTGCAGCAATGAATCAAACGGGAGAGCAAATAAATGATTAACAGACCAGTCTGCAAAGCTCAAACAACATATCATATAAAACTGTCTGTCCATATTCAGCAATGATCTCCCATTTCGCAACAGATAATATTGCTCCAGTATCATTGTATAAAACTCACTTTTTATTTATGTTGGAATGACTTCTCCAAGTAAAGGTAAAAGGAAATCTTATTTCAACCCATCCAAAACCTTTTCCACTTTTTAACCACACATTCTCCAGAAATCACTATTATAAAACTCATTCTTTAAAAAAATTGGGCTCAAACACAACCTATGTTCCCAAGAATGAAGCATCCGTTGATTTAAAACTTCAGGAATTTTTTCAAAAACCAAGGCCTATCAATCTCCAGGTAAGACCCTGGACTTTTAGATGAAAAGGAGAAATAAAAGGGAACTCTAACAAGTACACCAAGTAGGGTTAACTTTTTGTATGGACAACACTCTCCTTCATGAAGTCAATCATACCACTCAGTCTTTTCCGATAACAAAAATATTTTCTTATTAAATATCACTTATGTAACACCCCAAAAATTTAAGAATAAAATTATTTGTTCTATATATTTTATTTTATGATTTTGAAAGTTGAGGGACTAAAATAAAGTATGTTTTAAATTCTTATATTTTTGGGCCAAATACTTGGTTCTTCATAGAGTGACCAAAAGTATATTATTTTGGGCTCATTAGGTAGCCGAATTAAATGATATTTGTTGGGCTAGAGAGAATGTAAGATTTTGTAAGTTTAGCCCAAGTTATTTTATTTCAAAGAAAAGGGTATTTAATATATATTTTGTTACTTAGTGCTTGTTTGGTAGGGATTTTTGGGGGAAGAATTGATTTTGAATAGTGATATGATAGGAAATGTGTGGTTGAAAAAGAAGAAAGAACTATTGATGTGATGAAAAATATTA
This sequence comes from Fraxinus americana, assembly GCA_035079005.1. NCBI lineage: Eukaryota > Viridiplantae > Streptophyta > Magnoliopsida > Lamiales > Oleaceae > Fraxinus > Fraxinus americana. The sequence goes on along the minus strand of CM068713.1, from coordinate 2,618,793 downwards.
TTTTATTGAAGAATGTGTGATTGAAAATGAGAATTGATTTTGAGAATCAGAAACAAACAAGCCCTTAATAATATATCTTTTAAGGATAATTAGTAAAGAAATATGATATTTTCCTTAATCATGTTTAACTTTAAAAAGGGATTAACCATATCATATTCTGTTATCCCATTTCAGTTTATCTATGCACATGTAATTGTATATATTTCTGCAAGTATATATTATTTTATTAACTAAGCATGTTTATATGAGAAGATTTAAGTATATCCAACCGGTTCCTCATTTGAAATCCACTATAACAAATCATGCTAATGTACACGTGCACTATCTGTATTTATTTTTATCAAATCTATTTATTTTATTTTGTCATTTGGATTAACTATTTAAATATTAATAGAGTAATTATAAATATGTCAATATTATACTCATTAGAAATCTCGTAAGTAATTATGTAAACTAGGCTTGAGAAAAAGTCGTTTCGCATAAGTCAACTCCAAGATATTGCAGTTTGAAGAAATTGTTTAGAATTAGTTTTTCAAACTTAATTGCTGTCACGCGTAGATGAATAAGGTATTTTCTTTATTCAATTTAATTCCTTTCACTTTAGAATTTGTTGGATGGTTGCCACGTGTTTTGGGATAGAGATAATAGAGATAGTAGAGTGAGATAATGATATAGTACAATCTTCACAAATCCTTTTAGCATGATACCCGTGATTGTGTTCTATAAAATCAATATCTGTTTAAGTAGAACTTTTATCACCGACTCTAACCTCCACCTATAAATAGAGGCATGACGGTAGCTGTTAAACCACACAAATCAAATAAGTACACACAAATTCACGGTGGCAGAGGGATATCTGGAGAGACTTTGGAACGTGAATTCTTTCTTGAATCAAAAATTCGTGTGATCTAACGAGGTAGGATACTACGTGCAGGTGAATATGTCTTTGCAATATTATAATTTCTTTTACATTGTTTATTTCACGAAATGCTAACTGATCTACGGGTCCCCATGAAATGAAATGTGAGATCTCCTTTCGGTTTTCTCAAATGCTAGAGCTTTCGATTGATCTCCGATTGCTCTTGATGAAATGATGGTATGGAATGTTATAGATTTATGTTTAAAGAATTATTATATTGTTATAGACGTACGTATCCTATTGGGTTTAAAATACTCACTCCTTCAAAATTCAATTTCTCAGGTTACATCGGTTCAACGTGGATGGTGGCTGAATGGTGCGCAGATTGCCAAATAAAACTTTTTCAAGGGAACCATCAGTAATTTTTGTTATGTTTAAAGATTAGTATTTCTTAGATTTCTATTGAACGCTTAAAGTTTTTGATTTAATGTTTTGGATCGATTCAATTTGATGTTATAAAACCTTAAATTTTATTAAAGTTTATATCTTCAAATTTAAATATTTCCGCTCTATGTATGATTATGAAATGATATTGGTAATACCCCAAGATTTAAGTCATTAAAATTTGGGGCGTTACAACTTACAAATGCAATCAGTTATTATAGGCAGTCTGAAACTTACCTTACATCAAAGAAAGGCTTCCTCATATGTTTCTCCAAAAGTTTCCTTGCATGCTCCCGGACCTGTAATCCCACAAATCATATACATACTAAAACTTATGTACAAAACTTGAAAGGCTATTCATTCTCCAAATATAAGGTGCAGTACAAGAACAGTAAATCTTTTACGGTAAATACATCAAAGAGTAATAGATTGTCAAGGGAAATGTGCTGAATAACTATAACTTTGACATCACAACTACAAATTTGACATTAGGAAAGAGATTACAACTAAATTAGCTTGAAGGGAACTGGTTAGCATGGGTAATACAAAATTAGCTCCAAGAAGCCGGGGTCCAAAGATATATGGAAGTATTTGGCAGTCGAGACCTCCAAAGTGTGTAGACACAGCACCAGCCAGAAAAACCTCCTCATACTTATCAAGTGCAAGAATCCAATGTGGGAATAAAAAAATATTGACTTGAGAAATAGATCATCTACAAGTTGCTATACAAGAGTTCGCATCGGAGATTACAATTAATTTCCTAAATCGTACAGATCTTACACATTATCATGAACTTTAGATGGTTATGATTTATCAGATACAGTCTCATACTCAATGAAAAAGATAAATTCATATTATTACACAGCACTTTCCTATTAGCACATGCCTTTAACTTTCAATATCAACTTTCATCTCAGGGATGCAAAAGATAGAGAGCCAGAGTAGGACATCTGTGTCGGGGTCAAAGTTGCCTTCCTATGGTTAGGACGAAATTGACAAAATTCTTAATATTAGGATGAGATTTGATGTATCTCATTTAGTTAATACATTTTGATTAGAATAGCTTTATTTTAGGATTTGATATGATCCTCTCATTTTAGGGATTTGTTGAAATATACATCTTCAGTCGATAGTGAGTTTAAAAATAAAGAAGAGGGAAAGCAGAATCAGTTTACCTTATTCTCCATAGAACAAAGTGCAAATTTCCATCCAACACTTCGATTAAGATTGCATAAAAGAGCATCAATCCACTCACTCTTACCCGAATTGGGAACTCCAGTAACAATAGTCAACTCTCCCGGCACAACCTGGCTTAGAGTAAGATCAAGAACTAAGTGGATGGCATCTATTTGAAAACGCAATGCATCATTAATGTTTTTGACATCAACAGATATCCAATTTAGTTGACAATTCGGATTTATATATAAACTAGCATAAAAACTAGAAATCAGAAATTAAATACGAATATAATGACAAAAATCAAAGATTTGTCTTCGTAAGTATATACAGTTGTCTGAATATTCTTAATTAGTCCAGAAAAGAAGAGTGCAAGAATTTTCAATTTTTAGAAAATTGTTCACCAGGCCAGAAAATTGTGTGCAAGAACTCCTTTAACATATGCAGCTTTTTCTCTTGTTCACAAAAAAACTCCACGTTTCTCTCCTTCCACAATCAAAAAGAGGAGTAGAAGTTCTGTGTTTAGAACACCTTCATCTCAGCTTCTTTGCCTATCCAAGAGAAGAGGTATTTCTCGTTCAAGCATACCACGTATTTCCCAATGTATGTCCAAGACCATAGAACATTCACCACTTCGCAATGAAACAGCCCGTGATTTTTGGTCTCCTTACATTTTGTTTACAAAGAACAGTTAGGAGAAATCTTCTTCCTTTGTTTGTCAACCTCAGTTTTCAAAATATAATTTCATAAGAACCAACTACGGTCCTTCAGTAGTAATTGACTGGGGAAAAAGAGGCCGCCTCCTCTTATGACATCATTCTGAATCTTTTCCAAAAGTGTATAATATAATATACTGATCAATTCAAGAGTATCGCCCGTTTTAAATCTTGATGGTTTCTCCAAAATGAAACATCCCATTTCTAAATCCCAAACTTTTCCATTTTTTGCCAACGACAATATTTAACAGCTTAAGAAACTCCTCTTCGAATCCATAACACACCAAACATTATATCCAAATTCACCCTGCTACCATCTTTTATCTAAAACTACAGAAATTTACCATATTTCTTAACCGTCTTGTCCCGGGAGATGGGGGATAAGTTTTAATTACTTGGGTTTATTACAGTGCTTATCAGATTGAAAGTTTCTCACTCTATCACCTTGCAAGTTGAAGATTGTAACAGATATTCCAAAGCATTATTAAATAACTTTCCAGAAAATGAAATTTACAGAAAAAAAAGTCCCAAACCAAATTTGCCCAACTTTTCCATCAGCTGAAGAAAATATTCAAATGCATAACCAGAAGAGAGATCCTTTAATATGGAAAATCCCAAGAGATCTTTTTACTTGTCACTTCTTTAAACCATTCTCATAAGATTTTTCATTTTAACAAACCGCTTGTGATTATTTACATAATGAGATTCATGCGTGAATGTATCAAATCTCAATAACTAGTAAAAGAAGTTATTTTTGTACAAGATTTTTCTAATTTGCCAAAATAAATATAATGTTTATTTTCTCAGAAACAAAACGTAGCCATGCAATATCATGCATTCAGATATATTTTTTCAATTCTTCAGAAAATTCCAGTGCATATCATACATATTCGGTGCTTATTGGCCTTTCCGGGTATCCTAAACCCATCAAATATAAATCCTAGCTCATCCACTGATTGTGAATAGGTTAACATGGGAAGAAGCAATGATCATTGAAAGTGGTAAACCGATAATGTTGTGCAAAACGTACTTACATTATATAATTCGTTCAAAGCCCTCCATCCAGTCGAAACTCCAAGCTCATAGCCAAGTGTTTGATGATAATATTGGTCAATCTCTGTAAAGTAATCTTTAAAATTGAACAGCCCCTTTATGGGATAAAGTTCAGCATTTTCAATGACTTCCCTCAATGCAGCAGGACCCATATACATAAGGACCTACATTTAGAATGTATGGCTTAGTCAAAGCAATAATATCAATAAATGGTAGGAGTAATGAAGACAATATTTACCAGCTAGTAGAATGTTTCTACACATGAATGCAAGGTCAAAATGAATGGTATTAGGATCTAAAAACACTAAATTCAATACAAAAATTTGCTCATAAACGTCTGAAATATGTTGATTAATATGAGAGAATGGTTCTCACACTCTCTAATGTGTCCTAACTGTTGAAGCATGCAAATTTTACTTTTAAACGTGTCGGAAATATGAATTGAGTCTATATGGACTCAAAGTAAATGGTTCCAGAGCTTCAAAGATTCAAAGAGACACAAAATGGTTCCAGAGCTTCAAAGATTCAAAGAGACACACTTCAGACATCATTTTCTGCCACAGTATCAGCAACGAAAGGTATGTCAGTACAGAGTCATGCATTAAATGTGATTTCTAATTTCAACAATGCTGCAATTTAGCAGAACATAGAATGTTAAACAGGTTTGAAGGAAACGTGTTAAACACCAAATTTTAAACATGATTTGCATGGTTGCAACTGAAAACAGCAGGCACAATGGAGGCACTAGCATATCAGTACATTAGAAGCGAAGATTTCAAAAACAATTGAATTTATGGTTTATAATTTGCACGTAACAGATCCTGTAAAGAAGTTAATGAAAAATGAGTTGAAATTTTGGATATTAAACCTCGTTTGCATCTTTAAAAGATTCAGCATTATTCTTCTTTGGCCATTTGACTCGCCAACACCTATTAGCACAAAAAAAAAAAAAACCCTTGGATTTTGTTGAGTCATTGTTGATATACTTGTACTAATTGCAAGATAAACCTTTCTCTCCCTAAGCGGCGGGCAAGTTCTTCAGCCAAGGCTTGACCAGGTGGGTCCCCATCTGTGGCAAGTATTATGCGAGATGCCTATCAAACGAAACAAAAGAAAAAGCCTAAAAGCTTTGCATCCCAACAATTTCTTTTTACAAATCATTATCTAATAAAACAAAATATAATCAGAACAAACCTTTTCAATGTACTCTTTGCAGTTCCATAAATATTGATACTTTGTGTCCTAGCTTCAAAGAATGCGTAATAAGAGCATTAGAACCAACACTTAAATGAAAGTTTCATTATAAAATCTATGATGTCAACGACAAAGAGGAGGGGAGCTGTCTTGTTTAATGCCTAGCTCCAGCATACATTTGAAAGCCCTTGTAACATTAGAGGACAAACTATCCTAAAGGAAGAGCAAATTTTCTTTAAAGACCTAGGAATAAATCGGACAATTATGTCAGTAGAAAGTATCATACAGAAAATAAAAAAAATCACACTTCTTCAATGGGTAGGTCACAGTGTTATTCAAATAATTTGTGTTATCCGTGGTTTTCCCATGTTGCAACTTCTGTACCAATTAGGTCGATCCGTAAGGTAATTCTTTGATTTGGAGAGTGGAGATCATTGACTTGGCTAATGTTTGAAACAAATAACAAAGAAAATATTGTGGGAAATGATGAAAAAATAACAATAATGATTCTCCCAAGATGGAAGTCAAAAGGTTTGAGAAAGGATTGCATGTAACTCAATCAAGGTCGAAAATGCAGAGCACAAAAATATTGAGGTTAACCGTAGATATCTAGGGAAATAATAGAAGACATCATAAGTGGTTGGTTAAAGAGATGCAGCAAGACAGATACCTCTTCAGCGGAAGGCAGCTCTTTGTTTGAGACTTTTGGAGGTGCACCATCTGGAACACTCACACAATTTTTAAAACCAGCTTCTTCCATTGCAAGCTTATCCATTTCACCTTCAACCTTTATTTAAGAATATAAGAATAAATAGCACAAAAAGTCAAATGCATTGACCATAGACAACAGAACAATGAAGAAATTTAACTTACAATGATAATATCACTAGCTCCCTTTATATCATCCAGTCCATAAAAAATCTTTTGAGTATTTGTTTCCTGCCCATCAGTGTTACCAGCTAAATACTATGAAACTCTCAACAGTAAAACATCAGAACTACTTCTATGTTATACTTAAAGAGGCACATCAGAAAACTATAACAGTCTAATTGGTAGCCTGCGCCATATTATGAATGGTTGGTGTAGTAGGAGAGTTAAATAATCACAAAGAGCATCTTACACGAGTGTTTGTTCTTGGAAATTTAAACGTTTTCAGGCATGAAGAATAACTAAAAATCCATATAAACATACCTGCGGAAATTTAAATCTTTTCAGGCATGAAGCATAACTAACAATACATATAAACATACCTGCCAAAATTTCTTAGTAATATCCCTATACTTGCAGCTCACAAGTTCTCCATTCCGTCGATAGGTGAAAGCAATGGCAATCTGTATAGAAATCTTCATCAGACATTACTCCAGCAAAATTCGTAATTAAATCAAAGTCAAGTTACTAGAATATAACAGCTTAGAAGAGTCTAAACAATGTCTTTGACACTCCTCTCTCTCTCTAAAATCTGGTCCCCTGGCCTTCCTATTCTTTCGGGAGAAGGGTAAAGGGTTCAGGGAGGATGTGGTTTTGATGGCAATAACTGTAATTACTGCCATGACTAGAAATAATTCTTTAGCACATCAAGATAACCTCATGATTGCAGACAAATATACAGGAACATTTCTGTAAAGAAAACAATGTCTGAACCTGGTTGCCACTTCTTTTTTGCATTACAGAGTTTCTTCGCAGTGTTTCTCCAGAAATCATTCGCTCAGCAAAATATGCAAGTAGCTGAAACAACAGTCAAAAAGCACTAACAAAGTTGAATATCTCAGTCAGATATAGATAAACCACAAAGAGAACTGGTATCGGATCATAGACAATGAACAAACGGTCAACTTTAATCTGAACATCGAAAAGAGGCACAAAAGTTTACAGTGCCAAACCTGCAGCAAGAACAACATTAGCAAATAGATTCTACCTGCCAGTGATTCATATGGGAGAGAACGTCCAAACATGGATAACAAATAATAATAACTACCTCATTGCACAATGGTTCCAGTTCCAAACTCTCCTCTGTGATTTCTCTGAATGGTTGTTTTACTTTGCTGGTTCTATTCATTTTTGCATAAGTAGATTTTACATCAGCAAAGGCCTGCAAGCAAAATAACCAGTAGACCACATGAGTTGTGCACCATCAGTACTCAGTAGTCAGTTAAGCAACTTCATTTAAAGCATACCCTAGTAGTGCCTCTCCACCCACATTTAGCCCGAAAGCAGGTCCACATTGCTGCAGCACTATGACATACAGGTGTATAGTACTATACTTCTGTTAAAAGAAAAGGAAAACAAGAACACAAAGTATAACAGAAACTTACCCATCTTCTGTGATGTGAAGAGATAAGCTTTTCTCTTCTGAATCTCCACCTTTGCACTACAATGTCAACAATGAGGGGACTCAAGACAATGAAACAAAAAACTAAAATGAGCACAACCTGGTATGTGGTAAATACAAATGCAGTCCCATTGACAAAAACATATGAAATAACTTATTTATGTCTGTTGGCATGTTTGATATATAGTAGTTCTCTCTTCATATACAGTAATAGTAAAAATATTAAATTACTAAATCGCAAGATTTATAGCTGAATAAACTGAAACATGACAAGTCACTCGGAAAAATAATATTCAAAAGCACGTACGTTTGGACACACTAAACCATAGTATTGCCCTGGCTTACAAGCATTGCCGTCAATCCCGATATCCTCCAACTTCTGTTTTAACATCCTCAGCTGCTCCGAATCTAGCACTTGCTGCTCTGGGGTCTCCAAAACAACTCCAGAAACTAGACAAAATTAAATAAAAGCATTCTTCAAAATCCATTAAAAACAGAACAAACAAAACTAGCCACGTACAATAATCTTCAAATATGGTTCCACTTCTTGATGCTGTTGCAGCGCTTTTATGATATCACGTTTTTGTTTATCTTTCTATAAAATTCAAATACATATATATTTTTTCCAAACAACACAAAAAACTCAGTTTTACCCCTCTTTTAATCCAACTTATGCATATATGAAATGTAAACATATAATACCCCCATACTTAAGTACGAAATTATATAAACAAACTTAAATACCAAATGAATTTTGAAAAGAAAGTTTCTTAACAATAACGCTCTAAAAATGTGCTCTCTGCTTAACTAGTTGTACCTTCATATGGCAGAGTCTATTTTCAAACATTAATAACACGGCAAATATATTGAACAAAGCATCAAAATAGAAAAGAAAAGAAATAGAATGAAAAAAACCTGGTCTGGGTATAGGCATAGCAGCATGGGGGTAGTAACTCAACCCAGAGGTCATTCGATGAATTGGAGACATGGGTTTCGGAGAAGAAGTAGAAAATGCTATATTTTTTCTATGAGTACAAAATAACTGAGGTTGCGAAGTTGAAGAAAAATGGGCCACATATGTGTGGGTATGTGTTACGGGCGTGAGTGTAGACTTCAGAAGAAGCAAGTGTTTGGAGCCCATGAAAATTACTCTGTTGCAGTTGGTATTGGAGATCAAAAATAGTCTCCTCTGAGGTAAAAGAAGCATATTTTGAACTGAAAGGGTTTCCTGCTATTGATAGGAAGAAGAAGAAGAAGTGGATGCTTGCAATTCCATGGATGATAAAGAAAGAGCAGAGGAAAAGGTTTAAGAAGGGTATACTTCGATTTTACGCTCTTTTCTGCGACTGGTTTTGTCTCTTCTTTTCTGCGTATTGCGAATAACACTTTTAATAAACGTGTTCCTCAGTCTTAACACCGTGTTTGGCTATGCTTACATTTAGCTTTTAAGAATCTTCTTATTTCTAAATATTTTGGATCAAATGCTTTTATCCCTACTAATATAAAAGAGGCAATCCGCTGGCTACTGTTCATTTGTGAAGAATTTTGCATTCCCATGTTATCTCCCATCAATTAATGGTTTTCCCATTTTATCATTTCCACACCAAAATTTGGCCGTCTTTATTGACTTAATTGATACCAGTATTTATTTATAATATAAAAAATTAAAAAAACCTGCAAACCTATTCAGTGAGGAGAAACCGTCAATTGCAGTTGACTCCATGAATATTTTTGTAGTCGGTTGATTAATTTTTTTCGCTTGTACATTTAAAAGAAATATCACGCTTGATTAAAAATTGAAATTACAAAAGATAATGATTTTATATTATTATTAGAACATAAAAAAAAAAAGGGGGGGTGAAGACTCCGCACTATGCGCACGAGTGCGGAGTTCAACTCCGCATTATCAGTGCGCACAAGTGCGGAGTTCCAATTCCACATTATGCAAAAATATAAAATATAATAATATGTAGCAATGGAATGGGAATTATGCTGGTTGTTAAGGTCTGTTGAGGGGCTAAAATAATGATAATGATAATAGATACAGACAATAGTTTTGGGGAAGCTGGGCTCTATTGTTAGAATTTTATTTATTTATTTATTATTTCGATTGAATGGTTCTATAAAGTAATGAATTTTGATTGCAAGAAAGAATAAAGAGAGCCTGGAAATGGGTTACTGAATATTGTGTTTAGCCTATCAATGGACATCTGTGCATTGACTACTATTCATTTGTGAAGTATTTTGCATTCTCATGTTATCCCCCATCAATTAATGGTTTTCTCATTTTATCCTTCCCACACCAAAATTTGGCCATCTTTATTGACTTAACTGATACCAGTATTTATTTATAATATAAAAAATTAAAAAAAAACCTACAAACCTACTCAGTGAGGAGAAACCGTCAATTGCAGTTGACTCCATGAATATTTTTGTAGTCGGTTGATTAATTTTTTTCGCTTGTACATTTAAAAGAAATATCACGCTTGATTAAAAATTGGAATTATAAGAGATAATGATTTTATAGTATTGTTAGAATATAAAAAAAAAAGGTTCAGACTCCGCACTGTGCGCACAAGTGTGGAGTTCAACTCCGCATTATGCGGAGCTCAGCTCCGCACAAGTGTAGAGGGCATAATGCAGAGCTCATCTCCGCACAAGTGCGGAGTTCAACTCCGCATTGTGCGGAGTTCCAACTCCACATTATGCAAAAATATAAAATCTAATAATATATAGCAATGGAATGGGAATTCTGCTGGTTGTTAAAGTCTGTTGAGGGGCTAAAATAATGATAATGATAATAGATACAGACAATAGTTTTGGGGAAGCTGGGTTCTATTGTTAGAATTTTATTTATTTATTTATTTATTTATTATTTCGATTGAATGGTTCTATAAAATAATGAATTTTGATTGCAAAAAAGAATGAAGAGAGCCTGGAAATGGGTTACTGAATATTGTGTTTAGCCTATCAATGGGCATTTGTGCAATATCATGAAGCTTCTGTTCCATGATTGACAGTGTAGTTCATCTTGTCATTTCTTTAATAATAGACACTGAAAAGAAAAAGACAATGCTTATTTATCATCTTACTCTATCAATGATTTAGAAGTGGACTTTAAATGATATTGAAGACCTACAACTTATTTCCGCAGCTTCTCCCAGACATCGTTAGTCAAGAAATTCAGGTTAACATATTAAATTTTGTATATTGGAACCTCCAATTTTTTTCCTTGCGTAAATCATTCTGAATGTGTCATTCTATTCAATAGGTTAACAAAAAGATGTTCAATATGTGTGAGTACCAAGTACCATTGTATATACCTGTCATTCGTTTTTGGAAATTACAACCGTGAAGAAATTTTAGAATTTGTAATCTAAGTATCCGTGAAATGCAGGAACTACTGAATGTTTTGTATTTAGATTACTTTATTGTCTTGAATCTATTCCAAATTGTAGAAGACTACGACTATCAAATACAAAATACATAAAATATAAAACGCTAACTTCACCTTCAAAATAACTCATCCGGTACAATTAACGGGTTAAAACTAGTCTTACTTATAAATATAAATAAAATACTACTTTATATGATCAGCTTTACTTTCAAATCAAGTTCTGTATGTCGAACTTTTATTAAAAAATGAATAATTATTTTACTTACAAATAAATATTTTCAATTCTGTCATATACAATAAGTAGTATTCGGTTCTTTGAGTTGGGTAACATAACCCGATGAAGAGTTCAAAAATTGCATATACTAATAAAACTTTGAAAACTAGGTTTATAGTTGTCAAATTCGATTCCGGACGTTTTTCTAACCAAGCTTTGGGTAACTAATTTATCTATCGAATCGACGAATCATTGGTCGAACCAACAGTCTAATGTTCTAGTAGTAGCCCTTGTTTGGTTCATTTAAAAAACGTTGATAAAAATTTAAGTCAAAATAAATAATTAATTTAATTGCATATTTTATGGAATAGATAATTCTTATTAACTTTTTAATCACAAATTTTATTAATTTTTATTAAAGTTTACTATAAAAATATTATTTTAGTTAAACGAAACACTAACTTAATTTCCAGAATCAAGCACGTTCAATGTATTCTAGTTGGGTTGACAGAGAAATTAGACTAGATGTAATATATGAGGTAATGGTGTCACATATTTGAATAATCCAACGTTTTAATACCTATCAATATTTGAAATTTCATTTTAAATGGTCAATCAATTTTTAAACATGAACATTCATTTGAACTTTAAATCGACTAAATTACTCTTTAGAGTTCAATAGAATCTGATATCATATTAAGCTCTTGTTTGGGCTCTATTTTTTAGAAAAAGCATTTTTCTCTATTTTATTTTCAACCATATATTCTCTAATAAAATAATATTACATATAAATAATAAAAAAAAATCCTTATTTTTTAACCGTACATTCTTAAAAAAAATTATTATTCCAAAATACATTTTTTTCAAAATTTATTTTTAATAGAGCCCAAATGGAAGCTAAATGCCTGTTTGACTTTTGAAAAGTTAAAAACTACTTCTAGGACTAACATATTACGTTTGGATTTATTTGACTAATTTTCTGAAAATACTCTGTCTAATTAGAAGATCTTTTAAAGAATTTTTTTTCCAAGATGATTTCCTCATAAAACTCTTTTACAAAAAGAAAATAAAAAAATAAATATAAAATGAAAAAACCTGAAGTCCTACAAACAAGTTCTAAAATTTGGAATTTTTTTTGAAAATGTCAATCTTGATAATCTAAACACTTATATATTAATAATTAATATTTAATTAACTTGGAATTTATTCCTTTTGTAAATACTTTTCAAGGTCAATGCATTGGAAATAAAATTTATTTGTCGTTTCACATTGCTTGCAATTTGGAAAGGTCTTTTATCCCGTCATCGTAAATTCGTTGCAATTTGTCTCTTCTGATCCATGTTTCAACATCTATTGTCTAACAAGGGGTTCACATTTAAATTCGGGTAACTTACAAACATACCCCTAAAATTAGGAATCTTTTGATAAATCATATAAAATATACTTCATAAAATTAAGTATTACTTTTTTTATCCTACATCCTATCCTATCCTACATTATTTTAAAACTGTTTTGAATTCATTGGCACTTTTCACAAGCCATTTGGCCATCTAAGCCGAGCCGTGAGCCGTTTTAGCTGCCGAGCCATTTGACTTCTTCTGTCAGTATTTGCGTGTATTACTAACTTTTCAGAACTGACCTTTTATCAAGAAACCTTTTCTCTTCCCCTTCTGTGTTTCATTTTTTTTCCTTTTTCATTTTTCTTGTGGTTGTAAATTAGGTTTTGTTGTGTTGTTTATGATGGATTCAAGAATTTATCTGCTGAAGTTTTGGGTATTACTTCGACGGTAAGGTTCGAGGCTTTTGTCCATAGATTGTTCGGCTATGAAAAAATAATTTCTTTTAATTAATAGATAATGTTTTGGAGGGGTTCTGTGAATTTCTTCGAATTTTAACTGATTCTTGTAACATCTGCTGGCTAATGTTGCTTAGCTGAATTCATTTATTTATTTATTCTAATTTTTCGTATATGGCTTCTTTCATTGTACAACAATTGAAAGTGGCAGTGTGACTAAAGGAGCTTAGTGTAAGTGGAAGGCTTACATTCTTTTGCTTGTGCAGTTTGATTGCTAACTTGTGTGTTAATTAATGGTAATGATAAGAATGACCTCTATAAGCATTATTGAGTGTATTAATTGTTATGGATCCCCCTTGACAGAATATGAGATACTTAACCTATACACGAATTAGCTTCTTTACATGCTTTCATAGTTAACTGTAAGGAAGTTAATGAAAAGAAATTGATAGTATATTTAAATTATTCTTTTACTAAATTTCTCAATATATTTTTTTTTCCAGTGTGCAATGACAATATAGCGCTCATACTGAGAAAATGAAGAGAAGAAGAATGTGAAGAGGTAAAGATGATATTGAGAACAGCATGCTGAAGGAGTTGGATTTTGGCAAGTTTGCATTATTCGACATAAGTAAATATATAAAATTTTCATAAAATTATATATGATTATAGGTTCAATAATAGGAAGAGGAAATTATAAAATCAGGTGTAAGTTCTCTTAACATTCCAACAGCAGAAAAGATGGGTTGGAGTCAGTCTTTTGAATTTGAAACCATGGAATTTGCTATGCAGAACCCTTTGAATCATTTTATTGTACATGATAATCCTGTGGATACATGGGCCTCAGAAATTTTGGTTTGCTAGAAGAAATTTCAAAAGCATGGCTAAACTCTAAGTGGACTTTCTAGGAGTCATTTATGTGCATTCTGTGCTAGGATTTCTCGATCTCCTTACAATAGGATACAAGATTTTTTTAACGACTATGTTGGAGACTTTTGAGTAAAAGAAAATGACATTGGTAATGTGGAATTCTTGTAGTCACCGGTGTTAATGCAAGATCCAATAAATTTTTCATTTGTAAAATTATGTTGCTTTTTAACTATACATGATTTCTTGAAATGAGTTATAAATTATAAGTCACTTTCCAGCTAATTCAAACAGTTGTATCGTATTACTTGCATTCCCATCCCCCAAATTAAAAGGAAAGTGTAAGAATAAAAAACCACCCCTACTGGGATGAAGACTGAAGTTCATATGGCTACCTGAAAATTTCCATTGGCTTTTAGATTGTTTTGTCGTTGTATTACGGTCAATCTGCGTATTTCAATGGTTCTGAAAAAGTACAGTGCTTTGTTTTTCTGAATTGAAAGATAAAAATATGCTATTCTTATTGATTTACAGCATGCGCACATAGTTATTCAATTTGATTTCTACTTTTACTTTTATTTTTCGCTTTGTAGGTTTATAACATACAGTGTAGGGGTGTAAGCGGTCCGATTTTTGCGGTTTTTGACAAATTTTCAAACCAAACCATTTTGACTGGTTTGAGAAAAACTCAAACCTAAACCAAACCGTTTTGACCGGTTTGAAAAAAACTCAAACCTAAACCTAACGGTTTGATCCGGTTTTAAACCGCCGATTTCGCGTATATTTTTTTTCCTGTCTAGTATATACTTTTATGTCATTAATTCAATATATATTTATATCTTACTAGAAATAAATCTAAAACGAACTAAATATATTTACTATAAATTTAAATACCAACAAAATAAAAGTAAAATCACAATAAACTAAAGCATATTTTTTTATTCGCCCTTTTGACGTTTTAGGATAATACTTTACGATAAAGATACAATACAAGTCCACTAAAATAAATATAAGGTCCAAAAAAACATAATAATGTCCCTTTTCAACTAGCAAAATGAATAAACGAATTAATTTTGTCACAGAACTCACAGAACTAGCAAAAGGAAGAAACATTCACATACTCAATAAGCCACATAACTCATGATCAATTTTGTCCTTCATACCCAAAAAAAAATTTTAATTAGCAAATTGGAAAAAAAAAAAAGAATTAAGACACGGATCCAATCCATCTAATAATGGCTTCCAAAAGACAAGCTGCAAATATTTTTTCTCCCCCATTCCACTATATATACCCACCTTCATCTTCTGCAATTTAACACGGAATTATACATATTCTCTCATATGTAAACAAATGTCTTTTGCGCACCTGATAGCCCGAATTTTAACTTTAAGCCTTACTCACGATCAATAAATATGTAAACAAATTTCAACTAGAAAGTGACAAAATTTCAATTTTAAGCCTTACTCACGATCAAATAAATATGCAAGAACCTGAAATAATCTAATAATACCGGCGAACGTACACTACCGGCGACTAGGAGGTTCGAGATTTCGAGGGCGTTGACGATTTGGGGGAAACCAGGAGGCACCGCAGGGAGTGAGGCTGCGACCAGCGAGTTGCGAGTCAGATAAATGGAAATTGGAAGATTAGGGTTGTGACTTGTGAGTATATGGACTTATGTTGAGCTGTTTAGTGCTACTTCTTTCAAGTTTGGGCATTTTTTTATATATATAATTAGGCTTGGGCGGGTCGTAAATCTTAATAATTAATAGGAAATTAGAAATTGACAAAAATACCTATAAAATGATAAAATTATTCAATTTTACAAAATTAAATTTTGGATAAATTTTCAAAAAAAATCAATTTTTTATTTTTTTATTTTATATATTTTTCGCCGGTTCGGTTTGGTTTCAAACCATAATTAAAATTCTCAAACCTAAACCAAACCGTTTTTGGTTCAAAACCATTTTGTTGACGGGTCCACGTGGCACCAAACCGCCGGTTTCGAAATTGCAGTTTCCGTTTGGTTTTCCGGTTTGGCGATTTTTGCTTACAACCCTAATACAGTGGCTGATGATGTATAGATTTTTTACACACTTTGGCTTTCTATTTTAACTTTTTTAATAAAACTAGAAAAATATTCAACTTTTGAGTTATTGTACATTATGGTCCTGTCTGATGTCAAAACATTTCTCAACACAGGGCTCATTCTGGCAAGATGAAACAGGGGAAAGTTCCTAAGAGAATTTCCAAGGCTGAGAGAGAGAAAACAAAGCGTGAACATTTGAACGAACTCTTTCTTGCTTTATCTAATGCTCTAGGTATTTTCTAGATGTTCTAATGATTCTACTTCAAATATAACATTCCTGCCTCTAAAATTTCTTAATTAAGTTAGGTTCCATTCACAGACCCACAGTTTCAGGACGTGGAATCTGACATCAAAACTTGATTTCCTAAATATCTTTGTTTTTACAGAATTATCTAAGCAGAACAATGGTTAGGCCTCTGTATTGGATGAGGCAATTCGTATGGTGAAGAACACACTAGATGAGATCAACTGTTTCGGAAAAGAAAATACAGCATTGTTGTCTGAATCTCAATATGTAAGTCCAATACATTTAATAATCACATTATGTGTCGAAACCTTTTTATGACCAACCATGTTTAGTTTCATGCTCAGCAATTATCATCAATGGTTTTTGTGTACGCTATTACCTTCGTGACTTGGGAGTATAACTGAACATGATTTAATTAATATGTATTGAAATGAAATTTATGTCAATTCATAATGTAGCATTTGTGAGATCTATAATCCACTGGGAATATGCCCTGGTTATGCTGGGGACCCTTTGAAGAGGAAGGGTGGGGGTGGAGTGCATAAAAAAAAAAAAAAGGCAAAGAAGTGTTAGGACGGCAAAAAAAAAGGAAAATTGACAAAGAGGATTCTACCATAGTTGACAAAATCTTGCATTTCGAATTTCAGAAATCCTTTATTTTTCTAACACTAAACTAATTCTCATCTTGTAAATAAAGTTTGATTTTTTTTTTTGTAAACGCTTAAACGTCAAAATTTTTACTCTTCAATTTTTTTAACATTAATTTTATTCCTGAACATGTAAATTGTTAAATACTACTACATATATTTCTTTATCTTGGATGTTTTTTCTTCATTTTTAAGTTATAATACATTATTACATGAATAACAGAAAAGGAAATCCAATGAAAAAGATAAACCCGAATGAAACTAAAGCCGTATAACTGGAAAAGACATGTTATTGAGCACAACTACAATAAAAAGACATGTTATTGAGCTCAACCATTGTAGTTGTTCATAAACCGCATGAAACTAAAAGCATATAACTGGATTAGATAACAAGACATTATGTTATTGAGCTCAACCGTTGCGGTCGTTCTTCTTGAATTATTAATAGTAACTCTTAGAAGCAGTGTTCTAAAATGCGTAATGCGTTGCGAAACGTCGAGGTCGAGAATCAAGAATCACAAGATTAAGCGTGTCAATGCGGAGAATAGGCGTCATAATGCGTTTCGTACTTTTAATGTAATTTTAAGTATAATAAATAGATTTTTATATTAAAAAAATAATTTTTTTATATAAAAATAAACATACACATGATTGGACACTAAGTAGTAAGTGGAGGATTTTCTTAAGGTCTTGATCTTGCACAACTAAATTCATTGAGGCCCAAATGGGTTTACCAATTCGCGTTTAATCGCGCATAATCGCGTTTAAATGCGCATAATCGCGTTTAATCTCGCATTGTAACGCCTAGGCGCGCCTAAGCGGTCAACAAAAAAGTTTGACCGCATTTTTATGCGCATATCACATATTCGACGCGTTTTTAACGCGCTCCGCGCCTAGGCGCGCCTAAACGGCGCGTTTTGGAGCATTTTAGAACACTGCTTAGAAGTGAGGAATATCTAAATAGCAGCTATGGAATCTGCCTTTTTAGCCAGCGGAATTCGAAATAGACTAATTCGGATCATGTCTCGAATGCTGAAAGACAATTCAATGGCATTCATGGGGATCATCGTGATGGAAGTTGTTGAAGTAAAAGAATAAGAAGGCTTAACTATTGTGTTAGCCTCTCACACTATTTATAATAAAAACTTAGGAAACCCTATGTATTACATAAAAGACTTAAATACCCTTTAACACTCCCCCTCAAGTTGGAGCATATATATTGTATGCTTTAAGCTTGTTACAAATGTACTTTATCCTTGAGGCCCCCAACAGTTTAATAAATATATCAGTTAACTGATCAACCGAGTTCACATATTTAGTCTCAATCTGCTTCTGCAGCAATTTTTCTCGAATGAAGTGACAGTCAATTTCAATGTGTTTCGTTCTCTCATGGAAGATTGGGTTGGAAGCAATGTGAAGTGCTGCTTGATTATCACATACCAGGTCCATCGGTGAAGTGTGTTCAAATCCAAGTTCTTTCAATAAATGTTTCAACCATGTTAACTCACAAGTGGTATGCGCCATTGACCTGTATTCCGACTCTGCACTCGACCGTGCCACTACCGTCTACTTTTTACTCTTCCAAGAGACAAAGTTACCACCAACAAATACACAATACTCAGTAGTAGATTTCCTATCTAAGGGTGATCCAACCCAATCTGCATCCGTGTAGCCCTTTATTTGAGTATGTCCGAAATTTTGATATAGCAAACCACAACCAGGAGCACCTTTCAGATATCGAAGAATACGAATCACTGCATCCCAGTGACAAATAATTGGACGATCCAAGAATTGACTGATAACACTAATAACAAAGGAGATATCTGGTCGGGTAACTGTCAGGTAGTTCAACTTCCCAACTAACAGTCTATATTGAGCTGAATTTATCAGTGATACACCCTGATCTGGCAATAATTTGGTGTTTGGATCCATAAGTGAGTCAGTAGGTTTTGCTCCTAGCATTCCCGTTTCACTCAATAGATCAATGACATATTTTCTCTGGGACAGGTAAATGCCAACACTTGATCGAGCAACTTCAATCCCCAAGAAATACTTTAGGTGCCCCAAATGTTTGGTTTGGAACTTACTGTGCAAACACCTTTTGAGTTCTTGAATACTACTGTGATCATCCTCAGTAATCACGATGTCATCTACATACATGATTAACAATATTCTTATTCTTGAAGTAAAAGAATAAGAATGTTTAACTATTGTGTTAGCCTCTCATACTATTTATTATAAAAACTTCGGAAACTGTAGGTATTACATAAAAGACTTAAATACCTTTTAACAGAAGTCATATGCTTATATGACTTATCTGTTTTCGATAAAAATGATTTGTGCTCTGATTTTTTACTCTATTTATAGGAGGGAGTGGATGCTATTTTTGTGAATATTATTCTCACTGGTATTCAACAACAGAATTTGAAGGCATGTTTGATATATTGGTTTCTTTTCCTGAATAATTTCAGGATCTTATACCTTCTTCGTTATGAACTTTCCCGAATGTCAATAATTGTATATTTCTTGTATACATTCTCTTATAGAGGGCCCTGGGTAAAACCTGTATTGAACCGTGTAGGTCTCGTAGTAGAGATATTTAATGCTCTTGCACAGACAAAGGAAGCAAAGCATCAGGTTATCTACAACTTCATAGCATTCCTTTTAGTTTGACGAAATTATGGTTTTCAAGGGCTAACCATATTTTATATGATCATTTATCAACATATATGCTGAGTTAGCAAGTATATATATCCACTATCCACCTTCATGATACTTTTGTAGCTTGTAATTTAACTGCGATTGTGGATTAAATTTAGCTTTTGAATGTAGAAATCACCATTTATTTACACATTACATTATTATTTTAAGCTTTATCTTAGTATATCAAATGTTTTCAATACTTGAACAAATAATTGTTTTCTATATCTACGCTATTGCATACTCAATTGAACCATGTCATGTGCATTGCACGTGCATCTTACTAATTATTAAAAAGTGACACGATGTCACTTTTTGAGTTAAGTGTCACTTTTTTATTAAATATTTGTCACTCAAAAAGGTCACAAAAATTTCAATAAAGTGACAGAAAATAGAAAAAAAGTAAAAAATGATGTATAAAATTAAGTGACGCAACGTCACTTTTTAAAGTTAAGTGACATACAATGTCATTTTTATTAAAAATGTGATGTTTCCTAACTACATAAAAGAGAGAGTTTTGTTCTGCCACATGTTGTACTATCGCCATCCTTCCTAAAACGACGTCGTTTGGCTTAAAATATCCCGTTGCTCACCGCCTTTCTTTCCATTCAAAATGCTATACCTCTTGTTTTTCCATGTGGTGTCTCTCTCTTCGTGAAAACCCTAACGAAAACCATTACCCGGGAGGTGAAGTCCTTCTCCTTTGATACCATCGGAAATGTCAAAGCCAAAGAACCATGACAAAGAAGAAATCTCGTCGAACCAGCAGTGCCTCATCTTCGTCGGTAAGCGTTACGGATGAACCTCATACCTGTAAGTGTCTTCATTCTTATCTACCACTCGACTACATGTGCCTCCATCGCCGGAGATGAGTTTGTGTGACGGAGGCACCATCTTCGTCAAACACGGAGACACCAGCGTGTCTCCGTGGAGACACGGTGCTTGTCTCCGTGCGCAATGGAGGAGACATTGTGCTTGTCTCCTTGTCTGGCGAAAACACGCCCACGGAGACACATACCGTGTCTCCGTGTGCGACGGAGACATGGGGTGTTTCCGTATGTCTCGGAGACACGGTTCCCCTTTCTTTCCATCTACCCCGTTTTCCTTAGAGCAATTTCTTCTGCTTAAGAAAATAGATTTTCCCCATATCTTTCATTTGAGGGTTCACCAGACTGGGATGATATGCCGTGAATGGGAATCATGTGTTGCAAACAAACATAGCACACATTCAATTGCACAGAGGCCTCGGCCTCAAGCCCAGATTTTTTAGGGGCTCTTTTTTTTTTTTTTGTTATTATTTAATATCCTAAGCCTTCAACAGTTGAGCCTTCAGGCCGTTCGTTCACTTACCTCCAGTTGTGAGATGAGGCCAGAGTCCAGACGGAAGAAACGGCAGTGGAAACTGGAAGTTCTGAGGTCTGGGCTGATTTAGTGGCCGTGAATTTCTATTCTGAGTTTGTATATCCAGCATTGATTTTCAGACGATTTTTCTGATCTATTTTTACTTCTGGGTTTTCCAAATGGCAGTAAGCTAGGCTAGCTCTTATTTATAAACTTTTGTAGGTTTTGAGAAATGGGGAAATGTGAAGAATGGCACCAACATGTAAACATTTGGCATTTGAGTTTTGCTTATTTTTCAAATTTGATTTTTTGTAATTTGCTTATTTTGGTTATCTCCAGCGTGCTCTCTCTTACAATGCCATTGTCTTTTTCACATGATTTCAAATAAGAAAGAAAATCGTCTTTTACTGCATTCATGATCTGGATTTCACTTATTTTGTCCAATAAATCATTTTGATTTTATACATTATAACTTCAGGATAAATAAATCTTAGATAAATCTCAACTCAGACATTATAACTTTAGGAAAATAGATTCTGCATGCGTCCTACTTCAACAGGCTCGACAACTGATGAGTATATTGGCACACCAACAATTACAGGATTAGATTTTTGAGATTATTGGTGGACCGACCCACCTCCGTTCAGCACGGAGAGTTTCGACAGCTCTGTGCTGCACGGAGTTGTATCCGGTCCTGAGGAGAGGCTAAAGAGGCCTCCGCCTCAGGCCCAGATCTTTTAGGGGCCCATTTGTTTAGTGGCCCTTTTTTTTTTAACCTAAACCGTTGCCGAACCAGAAGCAGTGGGGGACGATGAAACCTGTGTCGATTGCGGGGCAAACTGAGACAGATATTCAGAGAAGCAAAGAATTGGATAAGGTTGGTCTCTTGAATTTTGTGTAAATTTTTTGTATAAGGTGTGGCATTTATTTTACCCGACGCTTGCAAAATTGTTTACTTTAATGTTGCCAAATCTTTATATTAGTGCTGCCTTTTAAATTGTTTTTTGTTTAATGTTTTAGTGCAATTGGAACTTGGAAATTCAATGAGAAATTTTAGATCCGTTTATGCTTCTTGTTTTTAATGGGTAGTAAAAGTATAGGGTTCAACTTCTCGATCTTTTGTGGAGCTATACTGATTTCTATACGTTATGACCAAGGGTTTTCTCATACAACTGATTTTACTTCAAGTGCAACATACAATTTGCTTTGTCATGTACTTCTAAAATGAAAAAATTTGAGAAAAAAAGGTTCTGCAGTCCTATTTCGCATATACAATGCTAGAAAACTGTAGCTTGAGCAAGAGAGAAAATTGGTTTCTGATTAATACTCTTTAAGATGACTAGATAATTAATCGAACAACATCATTCATTTTAACTTCAGATAACGTTTGTGAATTTAATTTGCTTCTTTACTTTTTGCTCATTTTGCAGTGTTTGCTTTGCTTTTCTTTTAGTTAATTTAATTAGATGTTTTTTTCTTTTACATGTTTGTCTACAGCTAAAATACTTGTAGAGCTTCATCAAGTAAGAATAATTACAGAAAACGCTTTGAGCTTTGTATTCTAAATATGTTTACTAGCTAAAAATTTCTTAAGGAAATAGATGGAGACAGGTGCGAGCATAGTCACTAGAACTCGTTATGCTAAAGGTGATGGTGTGCTTGGATGGAATTTTATGCGTAAGTTGACGAGCAGAGGGGCAAATGTCCTTGTGCAGACTTTTCTTTAGCCGGGTGTATCAGACTTAACTGGATCATTCCGGTACAATCAGATTTTATTTTATTATTGTTTTTTCAAGAACAATTAATTAATGTTATTGTACTTCACCTACAAGCTTTTGATTATTATTATTGGATTTGAAATCTTTACCAGAAATTTGTGCTTGAAGATGTCATGAGTTCTTGTGTGAGTAAAGGCTATGTTTTCCAGATGAAGATGATTGTTTGAGCCTCAAGAAAGGTTACCACATAGAAGAGGTATTTGTGATATGTAATCTGCAATTTTTTGATAAGGTTTTCCATACGAATGCTATATTTCTCATCTTATCAATACGAGATAGCTACTTCATCATTGGAGTTGATTGTGAAAACTATTGGTAATTTTGTAAGAATGACTGGGCTTCAAACTGCTACTTGGAACAGATTTGCTACAAGTAGTTTGACATCATACATGACATTTTGATTTTAATAACACTTATTCAAATTAATGGCATAGTTTTCCACACCACACAATGTCATCTAGGAATGCACAACTAGCATAATTCTGCTTGGAAATATATGGTGCATCTGCAAAGATGGGATTAAAAGAACTTTCTGTTAAAAAATTATCAATGGAACCTAGCTCAAGCTTGGAGAAATTTGTTTGAAGCTCTCAATTTATGATTTTAAAGTATAATATTACTAGATTTAATATTTATTTAGTTTAAAGTGAAACCTTTAATTATTTTTAAATATAATTGATTCTTTGTATATGAATTCTTTTGGTAATAATGCTCAAAACTAAAAATGTCAGTCTTGAATTCAATGTTTCAAACTGGAGACTGTTGAGCCTCAATATCTGGCTCGATCTAGCAGGAACTCTAAAAGTTTGCATATATAGCTCAGCTCTGATTGTACACTCCCCCTCTACTATAACCCTGGATTACTATACAACACTTGTGATGATATTTCATCTGCAGTCCTTGGGCATGCATATCATTTTTATTTTATTTCGATATCATTGATTGCCATTCTATAAGAGCTCATTCATGCATAAATCTTGTTCTCATGTATAGAGGTACTCAATATCACCTGTGTTTGGGGAAGTTTATTTCCTAGCCATTACTGGATTTGGATTGTTAATAGATCGCAACTTGTAGATGAGTTCTTACCTTTTGAGATCCTTTTACAGCCCTTTTTCTGATTGGAAATAGAATGAAAGTTTAATATTGTCTGCATTTTATGGCAAAATGTTATGTGAATAATTTTCACAAGAGATTATACAAACCACCATTTGACTGTAAATAGAATCGTGTGCTAGATTGTTGAGTGCTCGAACATTTCTCTTAGGACTTTTGTTAGTAATTTTCAGTAAGCTAAAGGATTTTGTTGTCTAATTACCATGGGTGAATATTACATTTATATTAACCTCTAATTGTGGTTTTTACCTACTAATAGGTTCCAATAACATGCTAGAGGGCTGCTATATCCAGATGAAGAGAGCTGCCAGTGGAAAATAGGGAGAGCATCAAGGAAACTCCTCAAATTAATTGAATGCTGTGAACATGCTTCCTATATCAAAATATAATGCTGGTAATTTTTAATGAAGCAACATACTCAAAAGAAAGGTTTGTTTGTCATAAATCGAACTGCTTCTTTGGGTTATTTACCTTATGCGTAAAAAGTGCTTTTTTTCCTTGGTTATGCTTCAAGGCAATGCTTCCAAGGCTTGGCGTGCCATTTTGATTTTGAAGATAAAATTGATTGTAAGTGTCATCCTTTTATGCTGTTATTTCTCTACCATTTTTTCTCTTTATGTCTATTTTCTTTGACTTTTGCTTGTAAAGCAACATAGTATGCTGGTGATTAATTATCTGTTTTTGCAACTTGGTTTATTTATTTTCATTAAACCTGTGATTACATTCTGATGCTGCTATTGCTTCAAGCTGGTGATGCCTGACTTTTTCCCTTATAGTTTCATTCCAGTTATATGATCTCAAGCAGCAAGGATTCATTGAAAGACATGAGGTAATTTTTGAAGAATTGACAGAGTGCATATGTACATTTATTCACTATAGCT
Organism: Fraxinus americana; assembly: GCA_035079005.1. Lineage (NCBI taxonomy): Eukaryota > Viridiplantae > Streptophyta > Magnoliopsida > Lamiales > Oleaceae > Fraxinus > Fraxinus americana. The sequence continues at coordinate 2,593,949 of CM068713.1, read as the reverse complement.
TTCATACAAATATGAAGATAGTTTTACTTATACAAGGAAAAAAGAATTTTAAAATTTGCCTTTTATGATTATTGGGTATTTTGTTTTAAAATTTTTGGTTCTTTCAAGTTTCGGGTTGGGATGCTGCTGGATGATAGCTTAAGTTTTATGGCAGCAGTAAGTGTCCCAGTGCAGAACTCAATACATTTGGGATTTTGATATGTCATTGTTTCTTCGTAGGTAAAGGAAATGGTAGTGGCCACCACTTCTTATACTCACATCCAACAAGAAAGAATTTAAGTGAAATTTGTCTCGATTTGGGCTTCTTTGTACTAATGACCAGCAGCTCCAGCTGCTGCTTAGCCACCACTATTCTTACTCTTCAGCCTTCCTTCACCACTTTTGATGGTGTTGATAGGCGGCAATGTAGCGTCAGTTGCAACAACTTTGGCTTTGCATGCAGGGAAAAAGCTGCCTTGCAAAGCCGAAAATGTCGTGCCTTCTTTTCTTCTGCTATTATCGTGGTCAGCCTACGTTACAGAAAAATAACTTCAAATAGATGACACGTATATATTCAAACTTGTGAACAATAATACCCCATTGTTCATGATGAACAAAGTTTATCCTACCAATGGAAGTCGGACTATTACGTAAATTATAGTTTTCCCTCTCTATATTTAAACATGTTGGTTCCTTTTTTTCTACTCGAAATTTAAGATTTATTCAACATCCAAACTAATGTATTAAAATTCTCTTTTCCATCCAAATGTTCGTCATTATTTTCAATTTTGCAAATGGTAAACTATTAGTGGCAATACCCTTGGATATCACAAGTTTTCCCAATGTCAACTACTTTCTGCAATGTCCTGTACATAGCATGCATGTTGGTTTTAACCCATCTTTATTTAATCATTCTTTACTTTTTGCCTTAGTTTTTTTACCAGTTGCTTCTCCTACATATTCCATCTGGTTACACTAGCAATAATCAAATAATAGCCATTCTACTATATTTGATCCCCATGCATATGTATATATATACACACTATAAGAACCAAATAAACTAAAAAAGAAAAAATAAAAGAAATGTGAAAAATAAAAAGGAAGAAAAAATGAATATGCTTTGCTACAAAATCTCACAATTATATCACTTCATACAATTATACAAACAATACCATTTAAAAAAAAAAATACCTTCAAATCACTCAACACTATTAAATTCCCAATTAAAATACATATGGGCATCGCACGTGCCTAAACTAGTGTTACTAAAAGAAAGTAATAGAAATTTCAAGAAAGTGATAAAAATTTAAAGAGAGTGACAGGAAAAAAAAGTGACAGAAATTATAAAAAAGTGATAAAACACGTGAAAAAGTGACAAAAATTCAAAAAAGTCTTTTCATGATGATACCCACATAAACTAGTAGGTGATGCAATTCGAATGTCTCCTCTTGATGATACCCGCAAAAACTACACAAATTCAAATGCTCCGAAGTGAATTGTAAGTATCACTATGAAGAGTCAACTAGAATGGCTCAAGAGCCGACACATCTACAATAAATGGCACACCTTTGCTACAATCACATAGGCAATAATACACATTAATAGAACCCCAAAAAAAAAATCTGTAGAAATCAGAAAATCGGTAAATAATCTGACTTCCCACAAAAATAGGAACTTGTTTAGTATAAGCATCACATAAATTTCTAACATCACACCTCGAAGACTTCAATAGAACTTGAAAAACAAAAATTCCCCCACCACTCCAAATTTCTTCTAAACAATGGCATTGGCAGTACTGGGAAGCCAAAGATCAGCACACTCCTTTTCCAATTGGACTAGTTATGGAAGAACTTGCAAACACGGAAGTGACCAAATGAACGACAAGAAACATAGACAAAACTCAAATTTCAAATGGAGAGCATACATTTGGAAGAAAGAATTACTATCTATTGTTAAAATTGAATATTACCATTCGTCTCGCACTTCGGATTCACGATAACCGCATCATTATCAGCAAACCAGATAACAACGATTAGGGTTTCAGTAAATGCAACTGCTTCTCTAACATGCTTAGATATTGTCTAGGGCAATAGAGAGAAGAAAAGTTTGATATGAAAAATGAACGGCGTTGGTGCAAGCAAAGATTAAGAATGAGAATGAGGCTTATTGTCTAAAGCAACAGAGACAAAAGAAAAGTTATAGGAGGTAGAGATGGTGGAGAAATGGCCGCGTAGTTTGATCAATTGGGGATTCACGTATTAAATACAGTTCTGGGAGGTTTTATATTGTTTCAGGGTACTAATCTAATTTGTGTGTTTTTTTTAAAGAGCAATGGGCCTAATTTGCCCTTGGATTAATCTACTTGTACATTGGGGTTGACATAAAGGATGACATAATGTGAGTGGGGGTGGAGCCCACGATACTGTAGCATGGGACCCACCTCACTCACATTATGTTATCCTTTATGTCACCCCCAATGTACCCCTAGCATTTCCCTTTGCCCTTTAACTTCCACCAGCCAAATGGCCCTTTGACTTTAAAATATGGGAGAATTGCAACCATGGTACCAAATCTTTTATTTTATTTTTATTGTAGACATGATTCAAACATTTCATTTACAACATCCACGGTATCAAATCTTTCAAAAATTCACGCTTAGAGTCCAAATGGATGGAAACTAATTTTTATGTATCATCTGTGCTTTTGATGACAATATATATTTTTCTATCTTGGATGTAATTCAGTAATTGTTACATCATTTGTAGAGAAGGCTGCCAAGTTTGACATGGATTTGTCCAAATCTTGCACTCTGGGCAAGCTCTGTGTTCTACTAAGAAAAAATGCCGGTTGACGAGGAACAGCAAGAGTGGCCGAATTACCATTGAGCGCCAAAAGTATTGAGGCCATGTTTGGTCTTTCATCAGCATCTTCTTGAACACACAGTAAGCCAATTTGAATGCATCGAATTACTTCATTCCTAGCATACGCGTTTTGTAATGTTAGATCCACCAATTCCAACGGTCTATTGTCTCTCCAAAGCTTCCAAGACTGTACATCAATAGCCGTTGATTTTTTAAGCTCTAATCCTAAATTCAATAGAAATAATAAATGAAAGGAAAGCAGAAATACGTCAATAACAAATATGGCATCTAGAAATAATTTGAAGTTTTCACTTACATAGCTTAAGAGATCCTCAGCACCATCTGATTGGTAGAAGCGGCTATTCTTCTTGCCGCTTATGATTTCCAAAACAAGGACGCCGAAACTAAAAACATCGGATTTTATAGAGAACTGTCCATGCATTGCATATTCCGGAGACATGTAACCACTACAATAGATATATCTTGAGCTAATAAACTTAAGAAGATCATTACTTGATTATAATAAAATCCACTTATTACTTAATTTGGCAAATGGATTAAAGTAGAACTTACTATGTCCCGACAATCCTACTTGTATTTCCTTGAAATTGATCAACGCCAAAAATTCTCGCCATGCCAAAATCTGATATTTTTGGATTCATTTCTTCATCTAACAATATATTGCTAGCTTTGAGATCACGATGTATAATTCGCAGACGAGAATCTTCATGAAGGTAAACCAATCCACGTGCTATTCCTCCTATGATCTTGTAACGATTCAACCAATCCAACATTTTCCTTGTTTCTGGATCTTTACATCCAATAAGAGAATGAATCAGGTTATTTTGCACTAACTGTTAACATTGTTTTTGAAGGCCAAGTCTCAGAAATAAAAACTAAAAGGCCTTAACTGGAAAATTTATATATTATGTATTTGTATATTTTCTCGTCTAACTTATTTTTTTATCGGTAGCCAATGTATAGGAATTTTGTATAAAGATGAGAAAAGAAGTAATCATATCAAGATTGATGCTTACTGAATAGAAAATAATCAAGGCTTGTATTGGGCACGAATTCATAAACAAGTATCTTCTCTTCTCTTTCCAAGCAAAATCCTAGTAGTCTTACTAGATTTCTGTGTTGAAGCTTGGCGACAACTACAACCTCATTCTTAAATTCTTTTGCGCCTTGTCCTGAATTTTTGGAAAGCCTCTTCACTGCTATTTCTTGTCCATTCAAGAAAGTACCCTACAAGCACATTTGAACATAGTTTGTACACTACAGTGAACAAAAATTTAGCTCATTTTTTTCGTCAATACTCTGTCAAATGCTATATAGCTCAACTTACCAAACAAACCATACCCGTGTAGAAGACATTGCTAAAACATTGTAAATATAAAGGGATAAATCCTAGTACTTAAAATTATATTCCTTCATCGAGTACCTTGTAGACACTACCGAATCCACCTTCACCAATTTTGTTTTCAGCAGAAAAGTTGTTGGTAGCTAGCGCAATATCATTCAAGTCATATTGCAAGGATTCAACTGACGAAATCTCGTTTCCTTCGTCTACATACAAAAATAGCAAATCATTACATGAATTTCTTTAACCTAGGATTAAGTGAACAAGTGAGAAAATACGTTTTTCTATTGATTTCTTGCTGTCTTATACTGAAATTGCTATACTAAAATGGTGAACTAGACAAAAACTGCTGAATAAGTAGAAACATACAAGATAAACAATATTAGATCATAGGCTTTCATGCTATCAAATTGTTGAGTTTAAACACCCAAAAGTTAATTTTATTAATGAAATAAATTTACTAATTTTGCACACGCTAAAATCACTAACCAATTATACTTAACAATGGAACACTCAATTTATTCTTTCTCTTTCCACTCTCAGTTTCTCACTCACGCGCACACTCTCATACACAGACTCTCATCACTCATATTCTCCACTTGCACACACTACATCAGAGACAGACACATATATATAGGCATGAAAAGTCGGTGATTTCTTCTACACATTTCCGTTTGGACGGTGGAGGAGAAAACTCTAGAATGGCGGTGGTTGAAGTAGATGTGTCTGTTGTTGCTCCTCCTCCTAGTATGGCGGTGGTTGAAGTAGATGTGTCTGTTGTTGCTCCTCCTCCTAGTATGGCGGTGGAGTTCACAATTTCTATAGCTAGGAAATTCTGGTGACTTCCATAAAGTCGGTGCTGCATCTTCATCAAAATTTCCAAAATATTGAAAATCAAATTTAAATAAATAAACATGTCGCATATCTAACTCTACTTAAAGTTTTAGATGGCGGGACTCAATATGTTAAGAGCCAAAATAAAATCCTAAATTAGTTCTGTGGAGCAAAATTACAACAATAATGGATTTTTCAGGCTTAGTTTACCGACCAAATCGAAACCCAATCGATCGCCCCAAAACCTTGAAACTATTCATCTCTTCGGTTGCTTTCAATTGTATCTACTTAGGACACAAAGGGAAGGCATTTTGTAGTTCCAAAGGCGGAGCCACAAAGGCTGAAGAACAATGAGAAGAAGAACGAGACAAACTACAAGCGGAATCACAAAACATAAAGATAAAGCAGCTATGTCTCTCTCTCTCAAACAAAAGGGCAAAATACACTTAAATGACAAACCCGTGAAAGAGCAATATATATAGGATCATTTAGGGTACAGTAATGGGCCAACCCAACAAGAAGACGATGACCAAAGAAGCCATCTACTAAGTGAGGAACCCTGCTTCCAATGACCCCAAATAGGTTTAGGGTCGGGTCATCAATCTCAGGTGTCGATATAATACTTATCCAACATCGATTTTACATCATCGTCTTGGATTTATTGGGTATCAAAAAACCCAACAAATCTCCACCTTTGATATCCAATCAATCTGTAAGTAACCCAAAAACATACAGTTTATACTTACATAATCAAGGTAACCAATAAAATTGGAATCACAGACCTTACATCGTGTTTCGAATCCGAAACACATATCATCCTTGTTCCATGCACTCACCAGGGCTAAGATCAAGAACACCCAAGTAAAAACAGATAATTACATTAATCAATCAAGTAGGGATGACAACGGGGTGGGTATGGGACAAGTTGGCCATTTCCACCCCCGTCCCATCAGGTGTTTTTGTTACCTTACCACATCCCCATACCAGGTTAAAGCAGGGCGGGGCGGGGGTTTCTGCCCCATTTATTGTCCCGATTATTTTTTATTTTCTTTTTTGCTTTTAACTTTTTTATGTCTTTAGTTAATAAATATTATTACTTTTTTACCAATTTATTAAAAACAACTTATGTTCTCTTTAAAAGTGATGATAAATCTATTATTTTTGTTTGATAAAAATCTTAAATTTGAAATTAACTTTAAATAGGGCGGGTAGCGGGGCGGGGACTATGTTTCCCGTACCCGTCTCATATCCGCTTCAGGGCAATGACCCTACCCCACCCCACTCCCATTTACCCGATTAGGTGGGTGGGGGGGGGGGGGAGGGGGCTCCGTGGGTATCTAGTTAAACGAGTTTTTTTGCCATCCTTGAAGAGCAAATAAAAATGCGATGAAGATATCATATACGATAACACAGATCTTTTCACAAAGACACGTTCACACAGAACAACAGATTAACACTTAGTTAATCAACATGCCAACACATAAGTAACAAATACATAAATGACCCCACAAAAAAGATCTCACCACACTAAACATATCCCAATCCTTGTTGCCCACACCTCGAGAACACATATTTTACTTCATCGTCCACCATGCTCACTAGACTAATCATTCAACCAATGTCTAACTGATAAATCTCTATAGATTTTAAGTTCTAGGGATAATGCTCTATCACAACATCACTTCTCCCAACCTAAATGGATAATGGGGTCTCCACCTAACATAAGTGATAGGAGTGCCTCTCTCACACTCCGCCTGATCAGGGTCTCTTCACAGATAAATGATTTCAAAATTTGATCACCTCTCCACCCTTGATCCAAATGTCACATTCCACATCCCCGGTACAAACCACTAATGTATCCCTTACCAAAAGACATACTACACACTGCTAATGCATCCCAAACCACTATGCATGCAAACAATTATACCAAGTAATAAGATCACTCAAATTCATGCCAATGCACATATCAAACACATTGAAATGCAACATATAATCATGTAATAGAATTGAGCAATCACACACATGCAGAAATAATAACACACGGATGCACATGTAGTAACTAGGTTTACACTCAATAAACCTCACTAGGGTCATCACTCGACCCTATGGCCAAATTTGCCTCGCCTCTCATCTTACCATTCTGCTTATCTTTTTTCTTCTTGGGACAGTCCTTAATAAAGTGTCTAGTCTTACCACAACTGTAACACCGTCTACCACTAGACTCCTTTAAAGTGTTTCCACCATACTTTTTTTTATTCTAACCTTTCTTTATGAATTAGTCATAGAATTCAGCAAAACAATGTCCTTATATGTATGAGACACTTTTTCATCACAATTAACAATATCTTGAACAAGTCTGTTGAAAATATCCAAATTTTCATCAAGATCCCTTGAATGATCCATTTTAAAACTGAAAAAGTCTCCTGAAAACGTCCAACGCGCCCACACCAGAAGCGCCCCCGCCTTCACAGTCCACTAGTGGTCTCCGTTTGTCCAACAGGCCACTGTTTAGCCGAAAATCACATTTCCTGGTCTGGAATTTTTCAAGAAACTGGACAAAATTTCGTATCTGGATTCTGCTCCAATTCTATTGATTTTGGATCTGTTTTTCGCCAGAAATCCACCACCAACGTGGCTTCGATACCAATTGTGGAGCAAAATTACAACAATAATGGATTTCCCGGGCTCAGTTTACCAACCAAATCGACACCCAATCGATCGACCTAAAACCTTCAAACTATTCCTCTCTTTGGTTGCTTTCAATTGTACCCACTTAGGACACAAAAGGAAGGTGTGCCAAAGGAGGAGCCACAAAGGCTAAAGAACAATGAAAAGATGAATGAGACAAACTACAAGTGGAAGCATAAAACACAGAGAAAGCAGTCGTCTCTCTCTCTCTCTCTCTCTTAAACAATAAAGCCTTGAAGGAGCAATATATATAGGATCACTTAGGGTACAATAATGGCTAGCCCAACAAGAAGACGATAAGTGGGCCAAATAAGCCATCCACTAAGTGAGGAATCGGGTTATGAGCAACTCTAATTAATTAAACTGCTTTCAATGGCCCCCAAATAGTTTTAGGGTCAGGTCATCAATCTTAGGTGTCGATACAATACTTATCCAACATCGATTTTACATCATCGCTCGGGATTCATTGGGTATCAAAAAACCCAACAAGTTCTCTGATCACCATTCATTTTACAAAAAAATGTAGAAGTGTGTGCATATGAAGGGGCTTAATCTTCTAGATGATTTGGATCGATGCAGAATCCTAGTGTATACAGAAATTCAAATAAGACCGAAAGGGAATCTTTTTCTTCTAATTTTCCTGTGTAATCGTAGCTTACCATTTTCCTCATTGAAGGCATAGTAAGCTTTCTTCCTTGTTCTCCTTGTCAAGAAGCAGCGGATTATGAAAAGACACACAAAGGAAACAGCAATTGGTACAACGATGGCAATAATAACTAGTTTTGAAATTCCTCCATTTCCTGAATTGGAAACACAAAAGAGGACAAGAAAAGGATAAATTTTCTTGTCGAAATCATCCACTGCACAACTAGAAGATTTGCTGAGAATCTGAGATATATCTCTGGTGACTAGTTATGAACTTATGATCATTGCAGACTCATATTGATGTTTACTATTTCGTTATTACTCTTTCTTTTTCTTGTCGATATCACTTTTTTTTTTTTTTTGAAAAAATAATGTACTGCTTAAGAATCAAGAGTTACCTTGACTGGTTGAAGAAGGTGAGGGAAGCGATGGCTGAATAGGAGGAATATTTGGAGTATGCGGTGGTGCAGGGGCCACAGTAGAACCAAAGAAGGAGTACACCTCATACCTAATATTACAGCTTTCGCCAATAACTCTTCCTCCTTTCTTATTATCACAACATGTTCTTAATATTGGGATAGCACTTTTAAGGCAGAAGTCGCACTCACCACTCGTAAGATATGGCATGCACTGTGCCAGTGTATACAGGCTTACAGACGCCGTGAATTTAGCTATTTTTGTAGCAAACTTCTCATTGGAGGGATTATTATTTACAGCTTTTGATACTATTTCATTCAAAGTTTCTCCTAATACCTGTCTGAACCTCTCGGGTTCATCTGTAATGTTCTGCATATTAGTCAGGTTTGAAGTGACTGACTGCTCCGGCCTGGAGAATAAAGATTCATTCGAGTAGCGTAACGTGCAATAGTCGTACCTGTTGAAAATAATATTTAAATGAATACATGTTGATAAGTTCAACTTTTGATAAAATAAATAGTTATACCAGATAGTTGCCCTTTTTTGCTTGGGACAACGTTGTAGGACTTCACTTGTACCAGTTTCCACACACTGTTGGCAGGTATCGGTATTAACATCGCCCCTACATAGGAAGAGACCGTAGACGGTGTTGGGAGGGCCGCTGCCGACCGTGTAATTGAAAAATCTATTCCCCCGGGTGGCATTTGAGGAGAAAGTAAGGAAAAGCTGATTTAAGTTGGATCGATAGGTGCTATTAGGACTGTATGTAGTTGTATTTGGGCAATAATGGTAAAGAGGAGGATCCGATCTAATTCTTGTGCTGAAGCAGAGAATGCAAAATAAGCAAAAATATGTAGAGATTATGAAGGCTGACATGATTAATCTAAAAAAAGGAATCTGCTTATAATTTTGATATTTTTTCAAACAGAAATGGATTTCTTATAGGATGTGGAAGTAGTGGTGAGCGATGAGCGAAGACTTGACGTGCCAGTCAATGGAATATCGCAAGGTCTTTGTAAATTAATAAAGATGATGGCAACTCTTTTGTTGGAGAAAAGTCTGAATACTGTTGATTTTTATATGGTCTAGAATTGACATTTCAACTGTCTAGACGAGTCAAATGTATCGAGTTAATGGATAGAATTGCCTTTTGATTTCTGAAACTCAAACATTTGAAAGGGTCGACCTAATTCATTTCATTACTTCTTTTAAACTATCTTGAACATTGCTCAAAGCAAGTTATGTATGCTTTAAGGAATAATAGAAATTGGAGTAATAATGAGGCTGGAAAACTTTGTAAAGATCTTGATTTTTATTGGAGAGAAAAGTCAACGAATTAATGAAATTATACTAATTATTTATAATATATTAAATATCATATCAAGTAGAATAATTTTTTGAACGTTTATAGCCATACTACAATTCAAAAATTTTAATAATATATATTTAATTTACAGATTGTAATAAATAATGTAATTGATTCTCAATTAATTAATATTAGTTAGATTTTCATATTTAAGAATACGGTTCATTATTCACGTACATGTATGCTAATTAGCATACAGTTTCATTTAATTAAAAATTAGATTATATTATAAATTATTTAACATTCATTGTTACGCATATATTCCTTAATATTAATTCTAAATTAATTAACATTCACGTTAATTCATGTATCATATTTGTCATACATTTTCATTTATTCATTTAGTTGTAATTCTAATACTTACATTCAAGTATGCATTTCACTATTTATGTGCATGTATAATAATTAACATTTATTTTCAGGGACTTGTATTTCTCTCATATTTAAATCAAAATGGTAAATTGATTGTCAAATATTATTTTTACGGTACTTATAAAACATTTCAAAATAACATGCAACATACGAAAGGGAACAAAAAATGAAGGTCAATTAAATAATTATGTAATGCAAATTTCACGGGCGACCAGTCACTGTTGGCGTGCGACTGCATTTCCAAGCCATTCACGTTCAGATAAAACAAAAAACATTTGATTATTATTAAGGAATAATAAGCTTTATATATATTTTTTAAGTTCTGAAGTTGCTTTCTCGAGGTCAACAAAACATTTTTTTTGTGGAAATTTCCTCACAATGCAATTGTTATTGGGTGGTATACAAAAATGGAGGTCACATATTAGTTTTCTCTTCTTTTCTGCCTTCTTGTGAATGCCACTATTAAAAAGCGTGTTCCTTAGTATATAACACCATGTTTGGCTATGCTTAAATTTACTTTTTAAGAATTTTCTTGTTTCTAAATATTTTAGATCCTTTTTTCTTACTCATAAATAAAATTAAGTCAATAGTTATCAAACTCGAGATGTGAACGTTGACTCTGCCAAACCTTTGAGTCACAAACCCATTTTTTGAACTGGCGAATCATTGGTCGGACTGATGGGTCTAATATTCTAGCAGTACCCCCAACTTTTAAACTTCAGACTCATGCCTGAAAAAATCTCAAATCCATCTCAAGGTAATGTAATGTTATATTTTTATAACCCTATCCTTCAAAAAATAGATTCATGAATTTTACTTATGAAAACAAAAGAAAAATACGTCTTTTTAAAAAAATAATCTGTCTTGTTTCCCTTCCTTCAAACCTTAATTTTATATATACATACAATTCAAGCCCTAACCCTAACCCTAATCTATACATATACATACAGTTTATTTGTTTTTGCATTTTGGAGTTTTGAGTTACGATTAAAGTAAGCTTTCAACAGCCTACTTGAAGAAAATGTCGATGAAGATGTTATCCCATGAAAATGAGCCTAGCCGAGGTGCCTAAAAGTGCATAACTGGGGCTCACCACGTGGCTAGCCGAGGCTCCTTAGTGCCTAACCGAGGTGCCTAAAGAGGCCTAACCGAGGTGCCTAAAGAGGCCTAACCGAGGCTTCTTAAGTGGCTAGACGAGGTGCCTAAAGAGGCTAGACGAGGTGCCTAAAGAGTGCCTAACCGAGGTGCCTAAGAGTGCCTAACCGAGGCTCCTTGAGTGGCTAGACGAGGTGCCTAAAGAGTGTCTAACCGAGGCTCCCCAAGTGGCTAAGCCGAAGTGCTTAACAAGTGCTTAATCGAGGCTCCTTAACAAGTGCTTAATCGAGGCTCCTTAAGTGCTTAGCCGAGGCTCTTTGAAGTGCCTAACCGAGGCTCCCCAAAGGCTATTTGAAGTGCCTACTGAGGCTCCTCATGAATGATGTCCTATGGGCCTAAACTTGATCCATTAACAGTGACCCATTTACATTTCCATTTTCTATATATATGTGAATCCACTTCATAATTAAGGTATGTTCTCTAACCCTAACCAAATCCCCTCTCTCCCGTCTCTTGCACTCTCTTTATATCTATTTTCCGGCCGTTGACTTGACCATCGGAGTGCGAACGGTCGCCGGACCTTTTTCTCCACCGGCGGCCTTTGCCTCCTAACGGGGTGTTCAGTGTGCAGGTGATGTCCACGTGGAGGGGATGAGGTGGGGATTTTGTTGAGCTCATTTTTTGGGGTCAACAGAAGACAAGAGTTGATCAAGCAAATAATCAAAATTCTCAGCTATATATAACATTCAGAAACACCAGTGGCTTCACTAAGATAATAAGATGGTGAGAAATCATTTTTTTTTAATACCACCTAATTGTAGTTCCAACTCCAACTCTTCCTCTAGTTGCTGCTTGTTTGTGCAAATCTCCTACTCTTATTAATGATCAAAATGAAATCTAGTTGATGTCCAACAGGTAGAAGAAAACAGAAATTTTCGTGAAACTTGGAGTACTATAATTGTAAGTGAAAGTTTAAATTTACCGAATATTTATACCCAACGTGTGGAAACACTATTAAAAGTAACAATTCATTTTTTTAACTGTTTCTTGATTAATCAATCACATCAATTTATCCTAAGTTGAATTACCAAAATTTGTAATACGAAAGCAGTAAAGAACACTAAATTGATCATGGAGAAAACTCTTCGCAAATGATTAAAATTTCGGGCACTTTGCAGGTCAATAATCCTGACACGACCCGTCCCAAATCACCCTGATGGACCCGAAACGTGACGTGCGCCGATGGTAGATGCTGACTGGATGCCAAATCCACCACCAAGGCTGACTATGCGTTACTACAAAATATCAAGTATTACATGTTTATGGAAAGGATAATGTAATAGGCCCAAAATAAATAATTTGTGCTCTACTCAAAAATGCACCATGTCGTGTGGCTATAACTCTGAGATCATCAGGCTCCCCAAGCTATCAAGAACCAATATTACCTGTAAGAAGAATTGTGGGAAAATATATGAGCTAATAGCTCAGTGAGTGGAGAAGTTCAAAAATAATTAGACTTTTCCATTTACACATTTTTATCGTCACCAAGTCCATCATATAATAGCATATAACGATAATGATAATCAAAAAGTAAGACATCTCATAACACTGACCAATATCATCTATAGTCATGATATAATCATCAACGTAAATCCATATCATCACCTTATCACATCACATGTAATCAACCAAAAATGTACCCTCTGATTGAAATCAATAATCCGCCCCTCGGGCTAACTACTTTCGCCACGGCCCGTAGGCCTCTCCGTGACTGAAAGTGGGTCTCAAAGACCTCTCATAATCAATACTAGAACACAGCCAAGGCCACTCTGTGAACTACATGTACACGGTCGACCCCTTCATCCACAGTCAACACCCCTCGTGTAGTATAGAACACGGCCAAGGCCCACTCCGTGAACTAGAATAAGTATATAATCATGGGTACTTTTCTGGTCGATCTCAATATCACATATGTCTCACATTTCAAGTTACAGGTAATCCATACACAATCTTTAAAATTTCACACCGATCATAATGAAGGAATATTTCCAAATTAACCATGTAATTGAACAAATAATTCACTTAATTGCATAAAATGTATAATAATATAATTAATTATCAATACTTGAAAAATATGTAAGTTTTTCCACTCACAGAACTAAGGATAACAGTTTGACTATATAGACGAGCATTTCCACGCTTTCACGTCACTACCTGCAAAACTTATATTACCCAAATTAAAAGCTGTCAATTAAATTAATACAAATCCAACACTTTACTCCTCAACTTCTATATGTGTTCTTACGTCTCTATTTTTCTAACTTTTCTTCTCTTTAACTATTTACCAACCAATCGCCACTAGTGACAATTGCTAATCCATTGCCCTCTCTTCTCTAACAACTGGGAATTGGCCACATCTTTCAATTTCGTTCTTTATTTTAATATTTCGTTGATTAGCATCTAAATTATAGCTATCAAAAGCACACCCCTCGAATGAGGTAACACTATCATACCTGTTTCCCCTTTGCTTTGCTATTGAGAGGATAACATAATGAATTAAACAGAGAAGTTACAAAATAAGTAAATTTAGGTTGAATTAAATACATGTACAAATGGTGCTAATTAATCCAATTTCATCTTTTCCCTTACATCAGCATACTACTTCCCAGACTAGCATAAAGCTATCAAATTAGTTAAGTCTCAATTTATTAACTTCATCCATTGTATATATACATACATCAAACCCATCCCCAACTGACATAATTCCTCTATTGAATTTTCGGTCCCTTTTTTTTTTTTTTTCTCTCAATATCCTAACTGCTTGTTGAATTCTCAGCTAGAAAGCTCAAACCTAGGAAATTAACATAATTTCTTCAGCAAGTTTAATTCCATAGCATATCCGTCTAACTACCTCTACTTCTAATTAGTTTATTGCATACCCTAATTGAGTAATTAAAATAGAAACTAGATTCGTAAACTTTTAATACCACTTATAACCCCTATTTACTTACACAATCCATACTATGATATTAGAAATTAACTTGCCAATACCAACTGTGAAGAACGCATAGGTAGATTTATTATTCTTGATACAAAGATTTCCTATCTTACCTTATATTACAACCAACTAGAAATTAAATTTGAGCAAACCGGTTCGAGCTTCGCGTTTCTACTCTTCTTCTTCCTCCTCCCTTCTTTCTCTCTTCTCTTTCTCTCGGTTCTTCTCTCTGTCTTTAGCCTCCTCTGTATGTGTGCGCAATTTACGTGTTTGTAATTGGGTGGCATATAACTAGATTAGGATAAATTGGATTTGGTATCTATATCCATTCCTTCTCTGCCGGTGAAGTTTTTGTATATCTGTAAAATGAGAAATGAGAAGTGGGTTTTAAGAAGGTGACACTTGTACTCCACCACCACACATTTGCAAAGAAAGTCCCCCATCTTCCAATAATATAACACTTGGTAATAAACTTCCAATGATAGGTAAGTACATCCCCAACTTTAAATTAATCTATCTTAAATCCTCAATTATTGCCCATTACAAAATAACCCACAATAGAATGATTTATTCCATTTAAGTCCCGAGTTGACTTTGACTTCGACTACTTGAACATTTGACTTTGACTAAGTAATTTCTTGACTTGACTATAAATGAATGGGGTGTAACAATATTACCCCCTTCAAAGAATTTTGTCCTCGAAATATTACCCAAGTGGACCCGAAACGTGACGTGCGCCGATGGTAGATGCTGACTAGATGCCAGATCCACCACCAAGACTGACTATGGTTTGCTACAAAATATCACGTATCACATGTTTATGAAAAATATAGTGTAATGGGCCCAAAATAAATATTTTGTACTCTACCAAAAAATGCACCCTGTCGTGTGGCTATAACAAATAACTCTGAAATCATCAGGCTCCTCAAGCTATCAAGAACCAATACCACCTGTAAGGAAAATTATGGAGAAAAATATGAGCTAATAGCCCAGTGAGTAGAAATTTCTAGAATAATCATACTTTCCATTTACACATTTTTATCAGCACCAAGTCCATAGTATAATAGCATATAACATTAATGATAATCAAAAAGTGAGACATCTCATAACACTGAAAAATGTCATCTATAGTCATGATATAATCATCAACTCAAATCCATATCATCATCTCATCTCATCAAATGTAATCAACCAAAAATGTACCCTCTGACTGAAATCAATAATCCGCCCCTCGGGCTAATTACTTTCATCACGGCCCGTAGGCCTCTCCGTGACTGAAAGTGGGTCTCAAAGACCTCTCATAATCAATACTAGAACACAGCCAGGCCACTCTGTGAACTACATGTACACGGTCAGACCCCTTCATCCTCAGTCAACACCACTCGTGTAGTATAGAACACGGCCAAGGCCCGCTCCGTGAACTAGAATAAGTATATAATCATGGGTACTTTTCTGGTCGATCTCAATATCACATATGTCTCAAATTTCAAGTTACAAATAATCCATACACAATCTTTAAAATTCCACACCGATTATAATGAAGGAATATTTCCACTTTAATAATGTAATTGGGCAAATAATTCACATAATTGCATAAAATGTATAATAATATAATTAATTGGGGACTTAAATGAAGTAGATCATTTTATTGGGGCTTATTTTATAATGAAAAATATTTTGAGGGTTAAGATGGATAAAAGTTAAAGTTGGGGATATACTTACCTATCATTGACAATTATATTACCAAATGTCAAGTAATTGGAAGATGGGACATCCTTTACAAACATGGAATAGTGGAGTACAAGTGTTACTCTTTAAAGCCCATCTCTCATTTGTTTTATGTGCACACACACACACACCCCAGCAAGAAAACGACAGGAAGCAGAATTGCTAAATTTAAAGTTCAATGGAGTCAAACATTTCATGCTAGAAAAAAAAAAAAAAAAAAAAAAAAAAAGAAATCGGCAAAATTGAAAGAGGCAGGCGGCGGAGTGGATATATATCCATGACCATATCCATTCATTCTAAGATATATATTTAATTATGGTTTGAAGGTTGTATTTTCTCTATTGTTAAGCAATTTTCGTGCAAAATTAGGCACCGGTGTTGTTTTTGAAAGTCTGTCCAGAAAGTGCTGTTTGTGTCAAAAGGTTTGGAGACAGTTTTTTTTAATATACAGAATTGGTGCCACAATTCCGTAATCTGGAATGTTAGTGCTATTTTTGTCTACCTCTAATTTTCAGATTTTAAATGTCGGAATGAAATTGTAGGATTAATATTGAAGGTTAGGTTTTGGATTAATATATGTATAAGGTAATGATTTTATGAAAGTATAGTGGTTTAATGGATTTGATCACCTGGTGATTTATTGGTAAATAATAAAGAGAGGAGAAGTTAAAAGAAATAGAGACGGAAGTATAACTATAGAAGTCGAAGAATTTCGTGGTGGATTTGCATTAATTACTTATCGGATTTTAATTTGAGTTATATCTTTATTTTAGGTATTGACGTGAAAGTTTGGAACTACCCGTCAATTTAACTAAATTGCTATCCATAAATCTGTGAGTGGAAAAACTTACAAATTTTTCAAGTATTGATAATTAATTATATTATTATACATTTTATGCAATTAAGTGAATTATTTGTTCAATTACATGGTTAATTTGGAAATATTCCTTCATTATGATCGGTGTGAAATTTTAAAGATTGTGTATGGATTATTTGTAACTTGAAATGTGAGACATATGTGATATTGAGATCGACCAGAAAAGTACCCATGATTATATACTTATTCTAGTTCACGGAGTGGGCCTTGGCCGTGTTCTATACTACACGAGGGGTGTTGACTGAGGATGAAGGGGTCTGACCGTGTACATGTAGTTCACAGAGTGGCCTTGGCTGTGTTCTAGTATTGATTATGAGAGGTCTTTGAGACCCACTTTCGATCACGGAGGGGCCTACGGGCCGTGATGAAAGTAATTAGCCCGGGGGGCGGATTATTGATTTCAATCAGAGGGTACATTTTTGGTTGATTACATATGATGAGATGAGATGATGATATGGATTTGAGTTGATGATTATATCATGATTATGAGATGACGTTTTTCAGTGTTATGAGATGTCTCACTTTTTGATTATCATTAATGTTATATGCTATTATACTATGGACTTGGTGCTGATAAAAATGTGTAAATGGAAAGTATGATTATTCTAGAAATTTCCACTCACTGGGCTATTAGCTCATATTTTTCTCCATAATTTTCCTTACAGGTGGTATTGGTTGTTGATAGCTTGAGGAGCCTGATGATTTCAGAGTTATTTGTTATAGCCACACGACATGGTGCATTTTTTGGTAGAGCACAAAATATTTATTTTGGGCCCATTACACTATATTTTTCATAAACATGTGATACGTGATATTTTGTAGCAAACCATAGTCAGCCTCGGTGGTGGATCTGGCATCTAGTCAGCATCTACCATCGGCGCACGTCACGTTTCGGGTCCACTAGGGTGGTTCGGGAGGATCAAGGGGGATCTCGTTGTTGCATAGCTGGCAACAGATCCTCAGATGGATCAAGCGCGACGAGGACGTCGCGAGTCTAACGGGGGGTGATTGTAATACCCCAGACCAAGAAAGTTTAAGAGATTTGATAGGTACTACTCATACCAACAAGGTGCACCTTCTTTTCCGGAAGCCCATCGTTAGAAACTCCACAGTTAAGCGTGCTTGGCTTGGAGCAATTCTATGATGGGTGACCCCCTGGGAAGTTTTCTCGGGGAGCGTGCGAGTGAGGACAAAGCATGCTGAAAAGACCCATGTTGGTACAGTGAGGACAGTACGTCGTCGATCTAACGGTCAGGACAACCCGTTAAGTGGGACCCGGGTCGTTACAAATCCACTATAAAAGAAACAACTTATAGTATGGTCCAGACTCGACTGACTCTAGTATTTTCTAACCTCCTAACTATAATCATCAAGGCCCTCCTAGACCACGTGATCCTGCACCAGCTCCTGGCCTTCTCGAATTGCCTATTTTTTTGTGGATCACCTAAGAACTCCTCATTCTCCTTTAATCAGAGCTCCGATCACCTTCCTTGATCTTTAGAACCCTGATGATTATGTGGAAGTATAGATTTTGGTATTTTGATTATATAGATTTAATATTTTCAATGATTTGGTTGAATCAAGAGAAGATTGAATTATATGTATGATGCTTAGGATGTGATTTCTTATATAAAATAATGTTCAACCAACTTTTTTCACAAAGTGGGATTTGGGTATATATAATATAGAGGTTTTGGTATAGTATATGATATATATAACTCTTAAAAATCATGAACTAAGATTTTTCGAAAAATACCGTCGCTCGAAAGCCAGACAAGCTACAGGTGCGTTGCTCAAACAACATGTAGACGACAGACGAGCGAGATCCAAAAACTCCTAGTTCATCTATACAACCCACCAATTGACTCTTTGACTTTTAAAATTCTTTTATTACAATATTTTTGTTTAAAGATTGCCAAAAACTATAAAACCTAACTGTTAGAAAAATAGTCATGCGATGAAAAATGAAACAGATGACCAATTCTTCCATCATTTTTGTTTAAATATTTCCAATAAAAATAGGACCATTTCTGCAAATCACAAAGATCTAAAGACTTGAATCAACTTCGCATATTGTATATTGTGTAATTTATGCTTTATCCCGTGGTCTAAATTAGCCCTCATTTTTTTTCCAAATTTATTTTCAATCATGCATTTTATGGAATCCACAACTTTTATCAACCACATATTTTGTCAACTTTTATCAAAATTCACTAAAAATATGATTTTTAACAAAACCAAACAAGGACTTAATTTCAAGATACAAATGTTCAATGTTAAAGATTGATTAAACACGTCACAATATTCCAAATTTAGTTATACGTATGGTAATGACGTCAAAAATGGGAATAATCTAAACAAATGTATACTAATACCTATTAAGATTTGAGGTTTATACATGTCCAGTTAATTATAACATAATCAATAGTAAAGAATCAACATAAAAATGACATCTTATATATTATTCAACCATAAAAAATCAAAGTTACAAATGTAGTTAGAAAAAATATATATGTAAATGACTCTTGGTGTCCATATTTTTAGCTAAGTTTGCTGAATTAGTAAAATTTACTTCTTGTGGCAAAGATGAGCTAAGTCTTATGCATTATTTCTGCTTTTGATGGCAATATATATTTCTCTATCTTGGATATAATTCAGCAATAGAGAAGGCTGTCGAGTTTAACGTGGATTTGTCCGAATCTTGCACTTTGGGCAAGCTCTGTGTTCTACTATGAAGAAAAAATGCTGGTTAACAAGGAATAGCAAGAGTGGCTGAATAATTATTGAGCATCAAAAGTATCGAAGTCATGTTTGGTCTTTCATCAGCATCTTCTTGAACACACAGTAACCCAATCTGAATGCATCTGATAGCTTCATTCCCATCATACCCGTTTTTAATGTTAGATCCATCAATTCCAGCGGTCTATTGTCTCTCCAAAGCTTCCAAGATTGAACAACAAAATTACCGTTGAATTTTTTAAGCTCTAATCCTAACTACAAAAGAAATAATAAACGAAAGGAAAGCAGAAATACGTCGTCAACAAATATGGCCTTTAAAACTCAGTTTTTGAAGGCCAGAGGGTTAAATATTAGTAATGTGAAAATCTTATCTCTATGTATTTTATCGAGTTAATTCTCTTTTATTGGCTGCCAATGTATAGGAATTTCAATGAATGTATTATGAAAAATTAAGAGAGATTAGATTTATCAAGATTGGTGCTAACCGAATAGAAAGTAATCAAGACTTTTATTGGGCACGAATTGGTAGATGAGCATCTTTTCTTCTCCTTCCAATCAAAATCCTAGTAGTCTTACTAGTTTGGCCATCAGAACAACCTTGTTCTTAAATTTAGACGATTTGATTCGATCCATAATCCAACTAGTGTGTACACAAATTCAACTAAGATCCAAAGGGAATTCTTTTTCTTCTATTTTTTCTTTTGCGCCATGGTAGCTTACCGTTTTCTTCATTGATATTGTTGTAACGTCTCTTCCTTGTTCTCCTTGTCAAGAAGTAGCAGCCTATGAAGAAAATCACTATGGAAATGGCAATCGTAACAACGATGGCAATAATAAGTAATAAATTGTTTGGAAATTCCGCCATTTCCTGCATTGTCAACGCCAAAAAGGAAGAAAGAAAAGGAGGAATGTATTTTCAAAATATTCCACTGAAGCAAAAAGGAAAGAGGGGGATGTTTTTACTTTTTACCATTTCGTTTTTAAGAAAAATAAAGGGAAAAATTCATGGTTCAGGGCTTTACTTTTAGGAAATCAAAAATCAGGTCCCAATGTTTAAAATTGCAAAAATCAGGTTTTTTTAAAATTAATTAATTATATTTCACAATTATTATATTAAATTAAATATTTAACTATAATATAATATAATTAACCCCACCCCACCAAACTCCATCTCCACCACCCCCATTGCTCCGGCGACTGTTCTCCGGCCGCACTGAATTCCGGCGACTACTCCGGCGACCGTTCTCCGGCCGCACTGAATTCCGGCGACTGCTCCGATTTCAACAATTGTTAAGGTCACAGATATACGGAGGTGGGTCACGGAATATTTCGAGGTCACAGATCAAAACTGATAAAAAAATTATAGGTCACAGTTAACTTCGTAGGTCACAAATCAAGATTTTGAAGGTCACAGGTAATTTTTTATAGGTCACAGATTAAAATAATTCAAAACTTTTACGGGTCACAGCTCTATTTCAGCGAGTCACAGTCCCAATTTCTAGGTCACGGACACCCACTTAGGTCACAGATTGAAAAAAAAATCAAAACTATTACTTGTCGCAACTTTATTTCAACGAGTCACAGACAAAATTCCTAGGTCACAGACACCTACCTAGGTCACAGAGACTCGCGATCGCACCTCCAACGCCTTCGACCCGTCACAACAACACACAACCATCGCCACAACAGTTCCAACACCACCAAAACGTAAAAATAATCATCACCTCACCATAACTAAAAAACCCAATATCACCATAACTAAAAAAACCCAAGATCTGGTAGTAGGATGAAAAAAAAAAAAATATATTGCAGATCCGGCAAGCGTGCCGCGACGTCGCAGCCATGCTGAGACGTCGGCCGCCGCAACGTGCAGCCGATCCGTCTGCCGCAAATCGCAGAAGCGGCGCCGTCGCCGCTGCAACGTCTTGACAGATCGTCGCTGCAAATCGCAGAAGAAGAAGCTGCGATGTCGCTGGCCGGGATTTGCAGCAGCAGGGGGGAGAAACGGCGGGGGAGGGGAGTGGCGGGGAGGGGAGGGGAAGAAACGGCAGGGGAGGGGAGGGGAGCTGCTGCTGCGATTTGCAGCAGCATGGGGGAGGGGGGGGAGAAACGGCGGGGGAGGGGAGTGGAGGGGAAGAAACGGCGGGGGAGGGGAGGGGAGGGGAGGGGAAGAAACCGGCGGGAGGGAGGAGAAGAGGGGAGGGGCGGCGGGCGGTGGCCGGAGCTGGTGTTATCCTCTGGGCTGGTGTTCGTTGATTCATTGGATTCTATTATATATATATATATATATATATATATATACTCTCCAGAATTAAAGTAGATCAGGTAATACAATGCTTTATTCACTTTCTCTCTAATTGATTTTGTTGGACTTTTCGAGTTGTGTATATATGTGCTTATTTGGTGGGCTTGAACCAAAAATGAAAGCCAAAAAAGAAGTAATCTCTCTTTCTCTCTCTCTCTCTACGTATATATTTATGTACATGTTATGTGTGTGTATATTCAAATCTGCACACAAATTGTTAGAATCTCTATCTGTGTATATATTGTGTAGGGGGGTTTTGGTGGTAAACCAAGAATCTTTTAAAAAAAAGAGTACTTGAAGTCAATCTCCTCAACTTTGTATTAAAATCGTACAAATCTTCAAAGGGCGGCCACAAAAACAGTGTTTTTTTTTAACCGTTCAAAAAAATTAAATATCTCTATTCTTGAATGTCTAAAAATTTTCGATTTCTAAAATGGCCCCAAATTTCAGAAGTTACAGTATTCTCTTCATTTGGTATTTCTTGATCAATTTTCATATAGTTTCTGTATATATTTCTGCTGAAAATCAAATTACAAGAGGTCAATCAGTAAGAGATGGAGAAGAAATTATATCAAAAGAAGAGAGATTTGTACTGGGATTCTTTAGTCCAGAGGGTTCTGATCTTAGGTATGTTGGAATCTGGTACAATAACATTGAAAATCAATCTGTGGTGTGGGTTGCAAATAGAGAAAATCCAATCAGTGGCAAGTGGAGATTTAAGAATTATTGAATGAGAATGGTGATATGATTTGGTCTACCAATGCCACAGTTGCACCAAATAATTCCACTGTGTTTTAATAGATACTGGTAATCTTGTTCTGTTTGGGAGTCATGCGAGTGGTGATCCAAATAAGGCTTTATGGAAGAGTTTCGATCACCCAACGAATACATTTTTACTCAATAATTAAATTTTGTTATGAAAAAATAATTATATTGAAGGACCTCGTAATAATCAATCGCTTAGGTCTCTAAATTCTCAGGGCTGGCCCTGCAGGGAGGCAGTGGCAGAAGAGGAGGAATATTTGGAGTAGGTGGTGGTGCAGGGACCGCAGTAGAATTGAAGAAGGGGAAAACCGCATACCTAATATTACAGCTTTGGAAAAGAACTGTTCTTCATTGTTTATTATCACAACATCTTGGTAATAGAGAGATCGCACTTTGAAGGTAGTTGCCACAATCACCACTCGAAAGGTCTGGAGTTCACTTTGCCAGTGCATGCGAGCTTGGAAACGCCGTGAAGTTAGCTATTTTTACCGGACAGATTATCATTAACAGCTTCTGATGCTTCATTCATGGTCTCTCCTAATAACTGCTTGAACCTATTGGGTTCATCTGTTATGTTCTATAAATCAGACAAAAATACTGCTAATGACTGCTCTGCCCTGGAAAATATAGATCCATTTGAGTAGGGTAACAAGCAATAGTTGTACCTGTTGTCGAAGACAATATTTAAATGACACATGTCATTCATCTTTAATAACTTAAACTTTTAGACAAAATAAATAGTAATACTAGATAGTTGCACTTTTTCATTGGGACAACGGTCTCGGACTAAAGTTGTAGCAGTTTCTGCACATCGTTCACAGACATGAGCGTTAACATCACCTCTACATAGAAAGAGGCTAGTTGTTGACGATGTCTGTGGGGCCACAACCGATAGTGTAGCTGTAAAATCAGTTCTCCTGGCCAGTGGCGTTGGAGGATAAAGTGACAAAAAGTTGATTCAAGTTGGCTTTATAGGTGCAATGAGGATTGTATGTAGTTGTATTCGGACAGTATTTATAAAGAAATTGGGGAGCTGATTCTGGTGCTGAAGCAGAGAATGCAAAATAAGCAAAAATATTTAGAGATGATGAAAACTGACATATTTGATATCACAAATTTTCCTTTATTTAGTCAGAAATGGATACTTATAGAATTTGAAAGGAGTGGTAAGCGGTGATTGAACACTCGGTGTGCCGGTCAATGGTATGCAAGTCATTTAAGTTTTGGTTGTCCTTGAGAAATTATCAATGAAGATAGCAACTTGCGTATTGGACAGGGATAGGACTAAACTACTGTAAAACTCTTGACATTCTTAGTTTGCCAAAATTCAAAAATCATTTATATATAATCGAACTAAAACTTTAATTACACATTCCAATGAATTCACAAACAATATTCACTTAACTATCACTCATTTCTTTCTATTTAGAAATTCAATAATTTACAATTATTTTCCAAACGGAAGCTTAGAAACTCCTCCATAGACTTGGAAAGCAAAGTCCCCTAGTGCCAAACTTTTTCTTTTCAAATCGCTGTTTTTCCACACTGTGGAAGTGAAGTGTCAAATATATCGGGCTAGCTAGCTATAAAATGGCGTGGTAAAAGAAAAAATTATCTCGAGCACCTGTTATGAGCCATGTATTGGGAGCCAACTTGTTTCTATATTCATGCTAAGTTAGGCTCGGTGGTAGAAGCTCGCATCCCGTATTTCAATATCCAACTTAAACGTCTCATATGTACCGACCCCGATTGATTATGCAATCTGCATCGGCCAATTTATGTGGACTAATGGATCTATATTAAGTCTCTATTTGGAAGAATTTATAAATTGTTTAATTTATAAGCGTATGGTACTTATGAATTCATTGAAATATGTGGTAGAAAGTAAATTTTAATAATTTATAAATTTTGTCAAACAAGAGGCTAAAAAAATTTCTTTAGAAAGCATTATAGTCCTTTCATATTATATTTTAAATCGTAGAAGCATATGTCCAGCCGAGCATGGTGATGTCAATGGTTGAAAGGATGAAGAATGTCAACTCATTGTTTCTCATGGATAATTTTGAGAAACTAAACAAAATTAAATAAAAGCATTCTTCAAAACCATGTTTGTACATCTGACTTTATTTCTCGTTTAAATAACAAATAAAAGGATGACTACTTTCCACCATTTTACGGGGCGCTAAAATCCTACAAGAACCATGCTATACGTACAACTATGGTTAACAATTTTTGTTGACAGTCATGAATTGGCAAAACTCAACCAAATATATTTGGTAATACATGAATTGTCAACAAAAGTTATCAACAATCATTGCATAAACAGCATTATTCATCCTACAAATCAGAAGGCTTGAATCAATAACATATCTTGTGTAATTTATGCTTCAACCAGTGGTCTTAATTAGCCCATGTTTGGTTTATTTAAAAAAAGTTGATAAAAAATTAAGTCAAAATCAATAATTAATTTAATTATATATTTTATGGAATCTATAATTCTTATTAACTTTTTAATCACATATTTTATTAATGTTTATTAAAACTAGTGGAGGATCGTGCGTTGCACGATGACTGTTATAATTTGGGTATAGATTTTGTTATAACAATGCTCTATTTTAGATTATGTAAGATTTAGTTGTATATTGTCAATAATGTTAAGTGACTCTGTGAAAAAAATTAATAACAATAGAATGCTCAGAAACTAATAATTTCTTCAACTTTCCCAGATGAAAAATGGAGTAAAAAAGATAATAACATAATGCGTACAAATGAATGATTTCTTAAATTATCTCAAATGAAAAAGGAGGCAAACAAAAATTAACAAAGTGATCAAAAATTAATAATTTCTCAACTTTCTTAATTGTATCCACCACCATAGAATCTGTAAGTAGAAAGTTTCCTTAGCGTTGCAAGGATATTCACCCAAAAAACTCAATAGAACGGAAATAAATGAAGTATTGAGAGTCTTTACTTTGACATGCAAAAGTTAAGAGTGCAATAGATTCCATACATGCAATTACTATATATACATTAACATCAATTTCTACTTCTTATGTGGAAATTTGAGCAAGTTGAGACGCATTTGTGAGTATAGGTGTCGGTACATCAATGAAGTTCATGTAAAAATCATCTGGAAAACAACAGTCTCTAATGTAGGAATTCCTTCATAAATGGTTTTGTTTACTGACCCAAGAATAAAAGAGTATGGCAACATATATTTATTGGGTTCACATGCAAAGGACCAAGCATCTTCAGATTTAGTGTTGGATTAAGAACGAAATTAAATGCACCTGTAAAAAAAAAGATTATAAGTTATACACTACAAAATACAAATGAGGATAGCAAGTTCAGAATATATTTAGTTCGAATAAAAAAGAGAGTGGCGTATGAAGGCGTAATTTTATGACCAGTTTGCAAAAAATGCGAGAAGTATTTGCAAAAGCAT
Source organism: Fraxinus americana (assembly GCA_035079005.1). NCBI lineage: Eukaryota > Viridiplantae > Streptophyta > Magnoliopsida > Lamiales > Oleaceae > Fraxinus > Fraxinus americana. The sequence goes on along the minus strand of CM068713.1, from coordinate 2,567,472 downwards.
GTGTCGCTTCATTAAGCAAATGCAAGCGCAATAGTGAAATGATAACTAAATTACAAGTATGAAGAAAAAGAGTTAGAGAAAAACTTACCTCTTCATTTGAAATTCTGTTGGAATATAGAGATCGAGCCTCTTTCAAAGTAGCTATCACCAAGTCTAGAAAGAAGCCTCCAAAAAACGTGACATAATCCAAAACAGCAATCGTATATATTGATAAAGAACTCGCTATTCATCTTTGGTACAGAAAATTTGTTTTGTAACCACAAATAAAAGGAAAGTTTTTTTGTTGAAGAATTTTGATCGCTGGTCAAAATTATGGCAGGTTTTTGGGAGACTTCTTCCTAAATTTAGTGATAAATGCTTTGGAAGAGGCTCAAGCATAAATAGTAACATTTGAGTCAACAGACGAACCGCAGAGGAACATGTAGTTCGACCAGGTGCATAAAAATGTAAGAATGGAACACGAATAGAATAGAAATAATAACTGAAATAGAAAACAATAAAACAAAAGCACTACAAAATAGTATTAAAATTGTTAACACACCTGACACAATTCTAGATAGAAGGGTGTTGATCTCCAAACAATGATGCTATAACATTCAAGGAAGGGAAGGTGTAAAATGTCACGATATAGATATCATGATACAGATTAATGAAAAGTAAGCAAATTTAAAATTCAAAGGCGAATGAAGTTAGATACATAGTGTTCGTACATATGCAGACAAATTTATCGCTCGATGACAAGTCAAAATGAAATGTAAAAAGAGAGCAAAAGTTATGTAAGGATCCAAAGTCCATCGGTGTGAGACACTTTGTATACCATGAACATTGGAATTTCATTGTTCACAAGTTCAAACACACGTGTCACCTATCTGAAGTTGTTTCTCTCTAACATAGTGCGCCCAACCTACAGTGAAACAACGCACCAGACCATTTGTTCTTAGATTTGTTCGAACTGACCAATTGTCATGTGAACAATCATGGATCCAAACATTCCGAACAAATTTTGGTAGATACAATCGAGAGAAAGTCCCAGGTACGTACTACAAAAGAAACGCACAAATCTATAAATAACAAAGCCTATAATTAGGTGAGAGCAATGATTATGACAAATGGTTGATCATACATATATATATAAGGAAAGATGACACAATCTACAAAGGATTTAACCTAAAGAGGAGCTTACAATTTTTCGATGGCTAACTCGATCAGCCCCTAATGTTACTTGGAAAATAGGACATCCATTCTGCGAAAACCGAAGCTCAAAAATATCGGACTCATAAGTCACTTCTATTCCTGAATTGTCAAATATCGAAATATCGAAAGTAGAATTTTGATTGTATTCAAAGATGATAACATAACCACTTTGTAAATTATGATGGTCATAGAATTGTGGCCATCCAGCAGCAAGACAAATGTTATCATCATCCCTTTCCAACTGTATGTCGCAAATAATTCCATCATAACCGATCAAATGTACTGTATCACTAAGGTCACGTCCTGAGTGACACACAAAAGATCTAGGAAGCAACTATAAGAGAGAGAGAGAGAGAAAAAGAGACTCATAAAAAAACACTCTTTTCATTATAAACAATTTATTAAACAATGAATAAATATTCAAGCAGAGATCATTTCAAGACTTACCAAACGAACATCATGACCTAATGATTGTGTGATTACTTGAAAAAAAGGGTGTGGTGGATCACTATTGTCCGACATAGTTTTTCTACTACAGAGTAAACAAATAAAAATCCACATTACACTTTTAGCTACATATACATAAATAACTGTTCTTAATATAACTGAAATTGACGACAAGAAAAAAGATCGCGGAAGATAAAAATGAATGTACTAAAAGAAAGTAACAAGTATCAAACTCGTAATAATGATTGATATCTGTAATCCTTTTAAACCAACCAAAGAACAATGAAGTTCAAAATAATTTCCAGAAATAAAATTGTTTCCCCAATAAAAACATCAGGATTTCGTTTCTTTCATAACTGGCAAATAGCTAACAATAACAATTACAAGTTTAAAAGACGATAAAATAATATATCAACATATCTTAAATCAAGAAAGTCCAATTGAAAGCTCAACGGGGTCTATTCATCACGCAATAAAAGTAGTCAGAAGGCAAAAAATAAAGAAAACATCCTTAAAGATCAAAGAAATTCCTAGAACTAAATTAGTTGCAGACCTGTTAGCTTTGAATCTCTATATAGATTATCACTGCCATGAGGGAGGATAAATGAAGGTGAGGCAGACTGAAAGACCAAGGGTTTTCTTTGCTTTCGTGTGTATTGGAGAAGAAAGAGAAATAGAGGCCACGGTTGCAAGAAATCAAACCAATATAGTGGCATCCTCTCTTTTAAGTGAGTAGTGATATTCATTTTGCATTATCACTACCAAATATCAGGATCAATCCCCTGTATAACCCCCTACATCAAAAATTAAAAAACGTGTAAGCAACCAAAGAAAAAACTGAACAATGGAACAAGCATACACTTTAAAGTAAAGCAAATGTAAAGCCGTTTGAGTTTTTGAAGAGAATATCACAGAAATCCAAAGGAACACAAAGTGTAATTAAAAGTGACAAAGAAATTGACCATGTGACACAGGCATTGATACGCTGAAAGTGATATTAAGGAACTTTGCTCCTTAATCTTGAGTTATTGAAAAAATATATCCTGACTGGAAGAAATAACAAGCAGATGATGGCCTTTAATAAAATGCTGGTCAGAACACCATTGAAAGATGATCAAAAGCATTCATTTAACTTTTCAGTTAATTACTACGGTCTTATGCTCTTTGACATTCATCAATAACGGATTTCCAGAGCCTTCAATTAACAATTTAGAGAAATTAAAATGTTAGCTCAAACTTGGGGATACACATGAGTGTGGGAAGAAACCAAAAGGCAGATTGCACTACTTCTACGTGTCTTCTATTAGTGTGGATTACACATAACGTGTTACAACAGTTCTCAAATTCTTACCCCCATCAAAACAAATAATGTACAAAAACTGTACAAATCTATTCCAATTGCTTATCAGATCCGTCTACTCGGCGTCATACTAAACTCCAGCTGAAAGGGAGAACACGTTAATTTCAAATGAAACCGGGAGAGAAAATGAAAAAAGATAAAGAAAAAGAGAATTTTACAAAAGCAAGAAAATGGATTACATTTAAAAGATAGGACAAATCACCGCTCAGACTATTTGTTCTGCCTAACATATATCTAGTGGGCAGATTAACGGGACTTTCTTGTTAGCCATAAAATATGATAGCTAATCTTGATACAACTGAAACTCATAAAAAAAGTTACAATTGTTTTCCTTTCAAATGTATGCTTGTGTGTCTGGTAGAAGCATCCTCAAAAATCAATTGTCAAACAAATTCATTAACTAATTATAGTTATGTGCTTTGATCAAAAAACAAAAGCATAACTTTAGAGAAAAGAAATGAAAATTAGTTTCAGTACCACTTCCATTCTTGTTCCAGATACAGCAGCATTTCATCATACAAACTCGGCAACCAACTGGAGAACTAAATTGTGGAATCATCCCAGAAACATTGATTGAATCAATACAATTCTTGATAGTGCAAAAGATTTAACAAAAGTAACATGTTCGACATTAGTTAAAAGAAAAAATTTACAAACTCGTTAAAACCAACAAATGCATACAATAATATGATATAAATAAATATGTAATCATACAAAGTAAACAACAGCATACGTCTCACATTGGCTACATATTCAAAGCTTAATAGAAGTATAAAATAGAACACACATAACATCATAAACTCCTTCATCCATGGACAGAAGATTGAATTAGGAAAGCGGGAATATTGTTGTAACTTACGAAAGGAAAATTGACAGCACAGCTTACTGCAATGGTTGGAGACATAGGAAAGACCGAATAAATTCAATTTATTTAGACAGAAATGATTATCCTAAAATCTGTAATCACGTTTTGAGCAGACTTTTAAGTGATAGAACCTGAAATAATGAAACCCACATAGACTTACCTACAAACCCACTTCAAATTCACAAGCCTTCGCAAGGAAAATAAAGTGTATGTGATTAAACTTTAAGAACCAGTGACATTCATATATTTCTGGTAAAGTTTTTTTCTGAAACACACAAAATAATAAGAGGTCAGTTGATGACGTCAAGCAAGAAGTTAAATCACAATAAACACAACAATAATTATGAATGCAATACCCTATATAGACACACCAATATAATAATTCATGTAGCTCATGAAATCACACTTCAATATTAGATTGCGTACATACAAAATATAAAGATACTTGCAAAGATCAGAGAATAGTCAAATTCACCAGGATTCCATGAGAATCAAGTTCTCAGGTCAAGGCTCAATTCAGACTACCTCTTCGGAAAAGAATATAGTTACGAAATAACACAAATTCAAGCACACAAGAACTCCCAATAAAAGCAACAATAACAAGGAAAAAACAATAGTAACAATTGCAATCATTTTCCAAGTTCAATTTACCTCGCATTCTAGTTCAATCATGTGGAAAATGTCACAAATTTCGAATCCAGCTGTAATTAAATAAAAAATTCTACAAAACAACTAATAAATAATAAGTTTTAATGAATCTGCATTCTGTCAATAAAACTTTTTGGTCATCACAACTTTCGAAAGACGATTAATCTAGCATATACAAGTTAAACAATGCATAAAAAAACTAAAGGGAAGAAAATTTGTATCTGAACAATTCATAAAATTCCTTCAGTATCAACTGGTCACACACAATCCAAACACATCAACTTACCCTTCCTGAAAATGAGGACCCCTCTAAAATCTCAAAATAAGAGACGGAAGAAGAAGAAAATCAACTTTAAATAAACAGACCTTCCTTCAGAACGAAAACTCTTCTGAAATCTCATAAATGAGAGATGATAAATCTCAGAATGAGAGACGGAACAAGAAGAAAATCAACCTTAAATAAACGGACCTTCCTTCAGAATGAAAGCCCCCCTGAAATCTCATAAATGAGATATGATAAAGAGAGGAAGAAAGTCCGTAGCAACGTTACTGAAAAACAGAAGATAAACGCCATTATTTTGCAGTAAATGGAAAAGATGATTTGAAAACGTCAAAATGAGTAACAACGAAACACAACAAATCGATCTTAGAGAAGAAGAAACCAACAAATAAAGTTTCAATAAATGTAGGGAATAAAGAAAAACAAAACCTCTGTTATTTTATACCATCGTATTGCACCTGAAATGGAGGAAATGTGCGAAATCTGTTAGGGTTTAAAAAAAAAATGTGAGGTCGTGAGAAATAACGTAAACAGAGAGAAATAAGCATGGGAGAAAACTCTTGAAATGGATGAAATGTGTGAAATCTGTTACGGTTTCAAAAGAAACTCAGAGGTCGCGAGAGAGAGAGAGAGAGAGAGAAGCACCTAGATCCAGAGAAAATGAGAAGAAAGGAAGCTGGAAAAACTGTTGAAAATGGAGGAATTGCGTGAGATCTGCTAGGAAATATTTCACCAAGGGTTTCGGTCTTCGGAGGCGGAGGCTTTGATACAGCGACCGGCCCCTTTTCCTTTCGCGCTCTCTTCCGCTTCTGGCTTCCCACCATTTCGAACAGGAACGAACATTATTGAAGGGAGAAGAAAGAGTTTGGAAAGGCTGAAGAAAGAGGGGAAATGTTGCGTGTGTCAGGTGGGGAAAGATGGGAGAGTTGCGTGTGTCAGGAGAGAAAGCTACGAGGGGAAGGAAAAAAACAAAGGAAAAAAGAAATATGGCTCGACTAGCCGGCTAACTCGAAATATGACTCGGCTTCCGTGGCCAAATGGCTTAGGAACAGTGCAAGCAAGTCTCCACTTTTATATATTGTAGGGATTTACTATAAAAATATTATTTTAGCTAAACAAAACAGGAACTTAATTTCCAGATTCAAGCACGTTCAATGTATTCTAGTTGGGTTGACTTGGAGAGAAATTAGACTAGACGTAATTTATGAGGTAATGGTGTCACAGAATTGAATAATCTAACGTTCTAATACTTATTAATATTTGAAATTTCATTTTAAATGGTCAATCAATTTTTAAATATGAACATTCAGTTGAACTTTAAATCGACTAAATTACTCTTTAGAGTTCAATAAAATCTGATATCATATTAGGGAACAATACACAAAACCTACATATAAGAATTACTTTTCAAAACTAACAAATTTGTCTATTATTTCAAAAATCAGGTGGTAAATAGATTTATTAAATATTAAATTATAATATAATATATATTAATTATTTACACCCCATGACACCTCACCCACCCCCATCACCACCTTCCCTCCATCTCAGCACCGCTCCGGTGATGGTCCGGTGACTGTTCCGACTATTATTCCGGTGGTCGTTCCGGTGACTCTCCGGCGATCACCCCCGACGCCCGTTCCGGCGGCCAACTTCCAAATTTTTCCAGAATTTTTTTTGTCACAATCAGTCACAATTGGTCACCACGAGTCACAATTCACAAGTCACAATCGGTCACAAAAGGCACAATCGATCACAACGAGTCACAATCAGTCACAAAAGGGCACAATCGGTTACAAACAGTCACATTCCGTCGCAAACAGTCATAACGAACTACCCGGTAGTCAAATCGCGATCTGGTCATAAAAGGTTCACCAACACCACCAACTCCGGTTGTAGCCTTCTTACTCTGTAGCAGCGCCGACGAGCTTGTTTAATTTCAAAAATTAAATAAAAACTTCACAAGTGCCATCAACATAACACCACAACAGCCGCAGTTAAACAACCAACAAAAACCAACCCAAAACCTTCGGCGCCACCAGATAAGCCATCGCAATACACCAGGTCGTGCACCCGATCTTGCAATGCCTCTCATCGAACAGCGGAGTGAATCAGAAAAACCACTGACAAACTCCATCAACCAGCAACAAATGCTACAAAATGCTTTCTCGCCTATGAAGAAAGATCAAAGAACCAAATGTATAGTCCTCCGAAAGCTCAATTTCACTAGCAGAAAGGCTACTAAAAACACCAGAATTCAAAGAACCAAATGGGGATTTCTTCACAGGAGATGGTGATAAGCCAGATGAAAACGAACCTACTTGAGAATTCCTAGTCTTGATGCCAGAATCACCTGGGGATCTTGGCGAATCAATTAGGGAAAAAACAGAGGGAGGCAGGGGAGAGACTTGAATCTTCAACTATGAATCAAAAAGAACCATTCTGCTTGGACGGAAAGGAAGATACCACCACGCAAAACTAGCGATACAGCTGCGTACAGCGACACAGTCCAATTTCACGTCGACGTTGCGCCTCCCACGACGGCAGATAGCACTCTCAAGACGTTCCGTGCCGGCATTGAATCGCCTAAAGACCACAAATAGCACTCTCAGTGCCGTCGACAGGCAACCGCGGAGCTCTCAGTCCGATTTCGCATCTACGTTGCACCTCCGACAACGAGATATAAGTGGGTGGTGGTTTGCTGGTGAAAACAGACGAGAGTGATGATGGAGAGAAATTTGAATTGGGTGGGTGGGGGTGAATAGGTAAATTAGGTTTAGTTAAATTAATTATTAAAACCTAATTAACACTTGATTTGTGAAATAAAAATTAAACCACCTGATTTTTGAAAATTAGTCTTCAAATATAGGTTTCTAGGTAATTATCTCATCATATTAAGCTCTTGTTTGGGCTCTATTTTTTAGAAAATGCATTTTTCTCTCTTTTATTTTCAACAATACATTCTCTAATAAAATAATATTACACATAAATCAAAAAAAAATTCTTACTTTTTAATCGTACATTCTTAAAAAATTACTATTTCAAAACATATTTTTTCTAAAATTTGTTTTTAATAGAGCCCAAATGGAAGCTAAATGTCCGTTTGACTTTTGAAAAGTTAAAAACTACTTCTAGGACTAACATATTACGTTTGGATTTATTTGACTAATTTTTCGGAAAATACTTTGTCTAATTAGAAGATCTTTTAGAGAATTTTTTTTCCAAGATGACTTCCTCATAAATCTCTTTTACAACAAAAAAAATAAAAAAAATGGAAAATAAAAGAAAAAACCTGAAGTCCTACCAAACAAGTTCTAAAACTTTTAATTTTGTTTTAAAATGTCAATCTTGATAATCTAAACACTTATATATATTAATAATTAATATTTAATTAACTTGGAATTTATTCCTTTTGCAAATAGTTTTCAAGGTCAATGCATTGGAAAGAAAATTGATTTGTAGTTTCACATTGCTTGCAATTTGGAAAGGTCTTTTATCCCGTCATCGTAAATTCGTTGTAATTTGTCTCTTCTGATCCATGTTTCAATATCTATAGATTGACAAGGGGATCGCATTTAAATTCGGGTAACTTACAAATATACCCCCCAAAAAAAAAATAAAAGTCTATAGAAATCAGAAATCAGTAAAGAATCCGACTTCCCAAAAAAATAGGGGGGATTTTTCAAAATAGCCGGGTCAAATGACCCATTTGGGTTTTTCGTGTAAAAGTCAATTTTGCCCTTAATGAAATGTTTTGTTATTGTAAATTAAGTCCTCATACTTTATATTTTTTAGAAACTAGTTTTATTCTTATTTTTATTCGTCATCACTAGATGTCTCTTCTAAATCTGATTTTTCCTCAAATATTTCTTCATTTACTTCTATTTCTTCAATATTAACTTCTTCACATTCATCTCTAATTTGTTCAAAGTCCGTAATTAATATCCTAACTTTCTTTTTTGGACATTCAGTGCTTATATGTCCTTCTTCATTACAATTCCAACATTTACATCGTTTTTTATCTAATAGTTTTTTATTATAAGGTTTATATTTTCTTCTAAAATATTTTCTCTTTGGTTTAAAATATTTCTTTTTAAACTTATTATATTTTTTATATTTTTGGGTCTTATTTTTCTTTTTCTTTTATAATCATAACATCCCCAGTTTCCTGGTACTTCGGTATCTCTACAACAAATCCTATCTTGTATAAATCCTGATTGTTTATAAATCATTTGATTACTACACATAGTACTTATTTCATCTTTTATAGTTCTTATAATAAATCCTAATGTATAACCTTCTTCATTTCTTCCTAATTGTTTTTCTTTAATCTTATTTTGAAAATAATTATTCCATGGTGGTGGTAATTTCCTAATAAAAACTTCTTTATAATAATTATTATCAGCTCCACTCCCAAACATCATATAATAATATTTACTATATTCACAACAATATTCGTTAAGGTAACACATATTACATATTTTTAATTGTTCATTTCTTTTTTTAGCATTTTATATTTTTTATAATCTAGCTTTTGTACTTTAATTTACCCAGTCTTCTCCCGCAAATTCTATATAAATTCTTTTAGCGACTCTATTTATTCCTTCTATTATACTAATTCCAAATCCTGCTTCAATACTATCTTTCCAAATTCCTTTTGTTGTTTCTTCTAATCCTCTATACCAATTAAATACATTTCCTTTAAATGTTGCTAATAAATATTCAGTTCTATTTTTATTATCGGTATTACTTCGATTATAATTAAAGTGTGCTATCATATTAGTACTCCATTCATTTATAGCTCTTCTAACATCTAATTCACAATCTAAATTTAAATATGATCCTGCAATTTTCATTGGGTTTGATTCTCTTAAAAGCTGGTTTAAATTGGTCTCTATACATTCTTTCTTTGCTAGTTTTAAAATCTACTTTTGTATTAACATATCTTTTAGGGTCTATTTCGCTTCATATCTAGTCATACTAGTTTCTCCATATTCTTCTTGTTTAACTGCTCGTGGTCCTCCTGTTTTTTCCAACCATATGATTTTTAGTTATTTCTTCACAAATTTTTAAGTCTTCTAAGTCAAATATTAAATTTTCCATTTCTTCGTTCATTGTTCTTCTATGATTAATTTTCCTTCTTCTTTTTCTATAAGATTTTCTTCTTGCTTTCTAAGATCAATCAATAATCTTTCTATATCTTCTTTTAATCCTCCATTAAGTTTTATTAATTCTTCATATTTTTCAATTTTCTTTCTAACTTCTTTAAGTTCTTTGGCATAATCTGGTTTAAATGGTTTTTCTTTATTTAGATTTTCTATTATTCTATTTAAAAGATTTTCTATTCTTAAAAAATTATTTTGTAGCTTTTCTTTTTCTTCTTCGTAGTCTATTTCAATTCTAGTTATTTTTTCATCAATTGCTTTTATATTTTTCTCAATTAAATTGATTTTATCATTCATACTCATATTTTAGGTTTTTTATAAGATGGTTTTTCAATTTCAAATCCTAATTTATTTAATAGAATATCAAGTTTATAATTAATAATGTCTACTTTTTCTTCTAAAGTTGCTATTTTATTAATACTATTTTTCTGTGCAATTTTTGATATTCGATTTTGAATTTCTTCAAGTTTAGCTTCATCAAGTATTTCTAAATTATTTATTTGTTCTTTTATTTTATTAAATTGTTTAGACATATTTTTGCTTAAAACTTCTAACCTTTCTTTAGCTATTTCATCTTTTGGATCTATATTATTTATTTCGTCTATAGCCTCTATATCTTTAGATTTTAATTGTCCTAATTGTTGCCATAAAAATGCATTAGTCCAATTTGTAGTCATATTTAACCATTCATCTGTAGTTCCCCATGAGCTTAAAGGTTGAAATAGAGTTGTATTCCATTTTTTAGTCTGATAACTTCCTATTGGTAATCTAATATTTTCTATTTCTTGTTTATCAAATCTTATCTTTGTTGGTAAACTCATATTAGTCTGGTATATTTAAGGAATTAATTATTATATTATTTATCATGTGTCTTATTTCTCTTCTAAATTGTTCTTCTCTTCTTAATTCTCTTGTAATTTCATTCCTTAATAATTCTCTTTTAATTTTATTCCAATTAGAAATTTCCCTTTCTATTTCTCTACGATTGTTGTCAGTTATTATCTGTTCTTCTAAAATTTTTATTTTATTATCACAAAATTTTCTAGTTATTCCAGGCATATTTTTATTCTATATCGTCAAAACTAAGATCAAAATCATATAATTCGAAACTTCATTATAACTTACATGTTCTGTAGTTTCAAAAGTTCTTTCACTATTTTCACTATCTAACCAGAAAAATATAATCATTTTTATTATTTCTTTAGGCAATTTTTCTTTTAATCCAAATGATACAATTGTAAGACATTTTTCATAATATCTACTATCTCTTTTTATGAAATTTATTCCTCTAGTATAACTATCATAAGTTTCTGGAATTTCTATTATGTGACTATAATCAATACTATTAGTATATCTAAAAGGTACAGATCTATAATAAAACTCGTAACTTTCCATGATAAAAGTTCTTCAAAGTAAACAATCTCATAAAAATTCTTATATAATAATTTTCATGCAAATTTTCAGACAATAAATTTTCTTGTAGCTTAAAATAAGGGCCTTACCACGCTTCGCCAAATAGCAAGAATGTTATATGTTCCTGGTCACCTTCGTCACAAGAGTTGGCCAAAGTCCGACAGCATCACAGCAAAATGGACACAAAGGCACTCAAAACTCTCAAACAGACTCACTGTGTAGAACAACACTCAAAGCGTAATAAAAGATTTATTTCAAACTCAAAGATTTTATTGATCTGAAGATAGCTTGAAAGCTATTATACAAAGATTTTTACAGAGATTGATACTCCGAAGAGTGGTTTCTACTCTCTAAAGAGAATGATTACAAAGATCATTGTTGAGGGTTTTTAGATGGTAGTTCAGGATGAGATTTCAGATGGCTAATTTTCGATGATCCTTCCTAATGAGAAAAGTCTCAATTTATAGAAAGACTCGCACTTCACCGAGAAGCTTCTGGCCAATCAGATTTTTACAACACAAAAGTAAAAAGTACAATAATTTCAAATGTGGTTGAAAATATTAAAAGTGGTTGTTGATTGTCTTTATTCCAGTGTCGGCAATTTCTTTTGATTCCAGCTTGACATTGTCTTCTTATCTTCAAAGTTCACATGGTCTTTGTCGATCACGTTTTTCTTAATCGTCCTTTACTTGTGGACGTGTCCCATTAGTCGGCAGGCTTCTTTAATGCATTCTTCACTTCCAGAAAATTGATCGTTCATAATTCCACAGATTTTTTCTTGAAGAATTTTTGATTCTTTATCTCCCCTACAGATAAGGATCCAATTATTACTCATACCATAGACCATGTATCTTTCTCCATAAAAGAACTGCATTGTTGAGCAGACTGATTTTATTCCGAGAGCTCGTCTGTAAATCATCCATTTTCTATTAATAGTGGGCAATTCTTTAAAAATCTGAATCTCCTTGAGTGGATTTCCATTAATTTTCTAATTGTGATGAGATGATGTTCTCCATACCATTCTGGTTCTTTATATTCGGGACTAATTGTGTAAAATCTTAGTTCAATCGGTTGTTTATCACTCGAATTTTTTAACACAATTAACAAATTCTTTGTCAAATTGTTCGATTTCTTTTAGATCTATCCCTGGGAAGAGTCGATCTAAAAATCCAAATGCCGCCAATTTTCGAACAATATTAGGATCTGCTCCTTGAACCGCACCGATCCTTGGATAAATCGCCGTTGGAAGAGTTTGTCAAATATAGAGAACTTCCTTCTACGAAATTATATACCCATTCTGAGAATTCATAATACTCCTTTTCCATTGGATGTAGATTGGCTCTGATGTGATGAGTAGCAATTATTCCCTTTGGTGATTTAAGGTCACCAACTGGTGATTTTTTATCTTCTTGGAATTCACTGATAACAATGAGGGTCGTTCCAATGGGCCTTTTGATAAGGATGTTTGAGTACTAGACTCAGCGGCTCCTTTTCCACTTGTAAATTTTTCCAACAATTTGTCCATACTGACCAGTAGTTGTTGTGGACCCTTTTTCATGACTTTTTCCTCTTGCGAGGTAAGAGAGTCATTTCTCTTAAATTTTGATTCTCCACTCGACGTGGATGTATTAATCTCCCGAAATGGGATGTGACTAGCCTTTCTGTATTCACCTTTTAAAGGAGGATACTCCACGCTACAATTTGCAAAAAAGTCTAAACATTCGACAATTTTTCAACTATTTTTTCTTTGTTATCATTCAATTTTTCAATCTTTTTCCCACTTTCAACAACTTTGCTTGATAAATCACACAAAGTTTGTCGAATATCAAGATGATCTTCTTGAGCAATAAAGATAATCTGCATTAAAATCATTAGAAGATCTTGTAATTCCTTTGTAAATGCTTCAATCTTTTCCATATTCATAATTCCTGCTCAAGAAATCAGCAAATAAATTATCTTTTCCTTTAATATATTCAAATTTAAAATTATAAAAAGATAGTAACACTTGCCATCTATGTAATCTTCTATGTTGAGGTGAATTTGGTAATTTATTATTTACTAGTCCGTTAAGTTGTGTATTATCGCTTGAACAATAAATTCCTTGGGTAATAAAAACATTTTAAATTTGTTTATTCCTTTAACAACCGCTAATAATTCTTTCTCATTGGTTGAATAATTTACTTGACATTATTAAATGTTCCACTAGTATACCCGCAAATTTCATTTAAATCAGTTTTTAATAAAGCACTCCAATATAAATCGAAGCATCGGTTTGAACTATTAATTTATCTTTTTCATCGGGAAGTCTAAGTTTAGGTAAATTTCTACGCTTTTCTTTTAAATTTTTAACACAAAGAGTATGTTCTTCATTCCAACCTAATTTATTTGATTTTCTTAATAGTTTCTAAGTTTATTTCTTTTTCGCAAGTTTTTCTATAAATCCTTCAAGATAATTAAGACAACCCAAAAACTTTTGAATTTGTTGCTTATTTTCTAATTTATCGGGAAATAAAATTATTTTTTCCGAAATATGAGGTTGCAATTTTATTCCATCACTATTTATTATCATTCCTAAGAATTCAATTTCATGTTTTGCTACTTTGCCTTTTTCGACTAAGTATTATACCTTCTTTTGAGCAAAGTGTAGCAAAAATTCTAAGATGTTTAAGATGATCTTCATATGTTTCTGAGCAAACAAGTATATCATCAACATAAACAATAAGAAAATTATAGGTTTTAAAAACTTCATCCATTCTTCTTTGATAAATTTGTGGTGCATTTTTTAATCCAAATGGCATAACTATCCATTCATAATGTCCTTGAGGAGTACTAAATGCTGTTAATGGTATACTATTTTCTTCTAGTTTAATTTGCCAAAATCCAGATTTACAATCAAATTTTGAATAATATTTTTTATTCTTAGCTATATTTATTAATACTTCTTTATTTGGTAAATAATATCCATCAAACTTATTGTTTTTATTAAGTTCTTTATAATTTACTATCATCCTAGGTTTTCCTCTTTTTATCTCTGAATGATTTCTAACCATAAAAGCTGGGCTACTATGAGGGCTATTACTTCTCCTTATAAGTTTTTGATTAAGAAGTTCTTGAATTTGTATTTGAAATTCTTCCTTATCTTCTTGATTATAGAGCATAGGTTTGACTCTAATAATGATTGTTGGTTCTAATAGTTCTATTTTAGCTGTTGTTTTTGATTTTTCCCATTTTTCAAGTGGGTTTTCATTATAATTTTTAGCTAAAAGATCTTTTATTTGATCAAGAGTAATTGTTTTGATTGAATAATTGAGTAATTTTGGTATAAATTCTATTTTTTCACCACTGAAATGGTAGTAGAACTACGAATGGTTTGAATTCTCTAGCAATTTTTAGTAAATGTCCACATGGGGTTTTTAATTGAATAGTATAAATATTTTGACTATATTGACTAAACTGTTGTAAAAAGTTATTTCCAAGAATAATATCACAATCATTAATATTATATTGGTAAACATTTCTTATAGTTACTATTTTAGATCCTATTATAATTTCTATATTTTCATTTTTATATTTTAAAGATTCTCTTACTCCAGTTATTCCTTGTAGAGTTAATTGTTGTTTATTTTCTATCCATTTTGGTAATAAAAATTCTTTAAAGACAGCTTATCTCACTCTGTATCAATTAGAGCACAAGTAGTTATTTTTGATTCAAATACAGTTATTTGTATATATACACTTATTGGGAATTTTATTTCTCTACTCATTTTTCTTTAGGGCAATATGTAGTTATTCCTTGATGTATAATAAGAATTCCTTCCTTGTCTATTTTATAATTATCAAGACTATTTAAAAATGAATTTCCTAATAATATTGGATGTTCATCAAAATTCATATTGTTATCAATATAGCATTCTATGCTTAATAATAGATTTCCTAATTTAATTTGAACTTGCCCTATGATATCACAAGAGTTTATTTTTCCTTCAAAATCTCTATAACTATAAGGTTCAACTTTTTTCTTTTTAATTCCTTCATCAATAAGAGAGCAAATATGATTCTGACTTGCTCCCAGAATCAATAAGTATTTTAATTTCATTTATCCATTTACTTCCATTAAAGAATTTTCCTTTGATTCCATAGACACTATTATTTTTATTTTGTATTATTTTTGAAATACTATGTCTTACTGTATTATTTCCTATAATTATTTTATTTTCTTTATATGTTATTTGTTTTGGTATTATAGGTTGATCAATACTTATAGCATCATCATGTCCTATCTCAAAATTTTCTATTTCTTCTATGTCTTGTTCTCTAGGTAAGATTGCTTCTCCTATATCCCTAAATTCTTCGTCAATTTCTATAAAAGGCTTTTCCTTATATATATTTCCATAATTACTATTTGTATAACAATATAATCCTTGATATAATATAGTAAAGACTTTATTATCATCTTTTAATATTTTATTAGTCATCTTAAAATGTAGACTAAGACAATCATCTAAATTTTTATCATTTATATGCACACAATATCTTGGATAACAAGTAAATTTTAATTTTTTATAGGCTAAGTTTCCTTTTACTATTCCTAAATTTCCATTTTCTCATAGCTTATACATCTTTCATCTTGTAAATTAAGTATTATAGGACTATTAATTCCTTCTTTAAAACATGATTTTATTATTATTTGTATTCCAGTAAGGTAAACATAAGATATTTTATCTCGTTTTTCTTGTTTTAATTTTCCTAGGAATTCATTAATATTTCTTTTTGTTATAAGATTTAATTTTATTTTTCCTTGTGTATGTTTAATATCTATGGCTTTTTCTATTTCATGATATTCATTAATGACTAACTTCTTTCTTCTAAAGGCTGATCCTAAAATATTAAATAATTTATTTTCTCCTGGAGGTTTTAGACTTAATTCTGCTTTATTAATTTTTCTAAATTTTTCCCAATCAAATTTTCCTTTTAAGGCATATCCCTCTACTCCTTCGTATACTTCAGTTTCTAAATTTTCTGAATTTTCAATTTCCATGATTCTTAGGTATCTAATTCTTCAATTCTCCTAATTTCATTATTAAGAACTCTTTGTATTCTTTTTAAAGTTTTCATTTCTATAAGAATAGGCATTTTAACAAGATATCCTATATCTTCGTCTAGAACTTCATCAAAATCTATTAAAAGAAAAGTAATTTTCTTTTCAAATTTTTTCTTTAATTTAAGACTATCAGAGTCTTTTATTTTATTAGTCAAGTTTCTTGATTTATTAATAAGATGTTGAATATAACTATCAGTATCTAAATATTCAGTAGAACTGTTAACGTACCATCCTATGCAAATTTCGTTATTATCTTCCATTCTCTCTAATTCCTCAAGATATAGGGCTCTGATACCATTATTAGGTGACCTAAAATGCAAAAATAAAATAAAAACAATTAATTCAAAAATAAAATTATTAATTAAATTTTTTGGCTCAAGATAGGTGGAAAGAGTTGATGGTGAAGAGAAGTTAATTTTTTATTGCAGGCGGCAAACAATTTTGTCAAATCCAAAATTAGATTTAAAGTTTAAGGACTAAAATGATTTGTTTTAAAACTTGTTATTTTAAGGGTATTTTAGGTAGTTTTAAGGTTGAATAGTAAAAAGGGGTATTTTGGAAAGGGTATGGTTGAATTTAGGGTATTTTCAATAATTTCCCAAAAAATAGGAACTTGTTTAGGCCCTGTTTGGGAGAGATTTTGATTTTTCTACAGTAAATCAATTCTCATTTTCAACCACACATTCTTCAATAAAATAATATTTTCCATCACATCAATAATTTTTTCTTCTTTTTCAACCACACATTTCCCATCATATCACTATTCAAAATCGATTCTTCCCCCAAATAATCTCTTAGTATAAGCATCATATAAATTTCTAACATGAGACCTCAAAAACTTCAAAAGAACTCGAAAAACAAAAATTCCCCCACCACTCCAAATTTCTTCTAAACAACGGCATCAGCAGCACTGGGAGGCCAAAGATCAGCACACTCATTTTCCAATTGGACTAGTTATGGAAGAACTTGCGAACACGGAAGTGACCAAATGAACGACAAGAAACATAGACAAAACTCAAATTTCAAATGGAGAGCATACCTTTGGAAGAAAGAAACTCAACAATTTACGATCAATTGTTAAAGTTGAATATTACCATTCGTCTCGCCCTTCAGATTCACGATAACTGCAACATTATCAATAAACCAGATAACAACGATTAGGGTTTCAGTAAATGCAACTGCTTCTCTAACATTCTTAGATATTGTCTAGGACAACAGAGGTAGAAAAAAGTTTGATATAAAAAATGAACAGCTTTGGTGCAAGCAAAGATTAAGAATGAGAATGGGGCTTACGGTCTAAAGCAACGGAGACAAAAGAAAAGTTATAGGAGGCATAGATGGTGGAGAAATGGCTGCGTAATTTGTGTTTTTTTTTTTAAAGATCAGTGAGTCTAATTTGCCCTTTAACTTCCACCAGCCAAATGGCCATTTGACTTTAAAATATGGGATAATTGTAACCATGGTACCAAACATTTTATTTTATTGCAGACATGATTCAAACATTTCATTTGCAACATTCCCACTTAGAAATTCACATTTAGAATCCAAATGGATGGGAACTATCTATTGGACCGTTAATTGACCAGAATAGTAGGATTTGACCAAATGTAATAATGGTAAAATAGTAAGTTTACAATTTTAATATAATAAATTTTTTTTTTTTCAAAAAAAGAAACTTTTCAATCGTAATTGATGGCAAATCCAGTAGATGTTTCACTAATTGAGCAGAATGAATTTAATTTTAGCGAGTTTTCAAGCCCCAATTCATGGCAGAATCAATTAAATGTCGAATTTTCACTTCACCAAGAACATGCGCTATTCACTCACCAGGTGAGGTATGCAGAATAATATAAAAGTCTCTTCCAGTGTCGAGAAATTCAGATTGTTCAATTTGTCAGTTCACAAAAAGGACTCCCAATTAGTTGATTTACATTGATATCTTGCTGGGAGTTCTTCTGTTGATTTCTGCTGAATTAGTTGTGGGTTGGGTTGTAGTGGAAAAGATTTAGGAAATTTTGTTCAAGAAATTTTGGGTCACATGGGCTTCATGGCTATAGGATATAGATGGTTTCCGATCACATATTATCCATCGATGATAGTGGGCATCAAAATAGACAAACAAATTCAAATTGACCCACTTTCATTCAAGGTCAGGGTCAAGCCAATTACAGTAAAAAAAGATTTGGAAAAACTAAAATATTCTGGCCAACGTAAATTACATATAAAAATGACACCTTATATATTATTCAACAGTAAAATCAAAGTTACAAATGTATTTAGGAAAAAAAAAAAATGTAAATAATTCTTGGTGTCATATTTTTAGCTAAGTGATGAATTAGTAAAATTTATCTCCGGTGGTAAAGATAAGCTAAGTTTTATGTATCATCTGTGCTTTTGATGACGATATATATTTTACGATCTTGGATGTAATTCAGTAATTGATACTTCATTTGGAGAGAAGGCTGCCAAGTTTGACGTGGATTTGTCCAAATCTTGCACTATGGGCAAGCTCTGTGTTTTACTACTATGAAAAAATGCCGGTTGACGAGGAATAGCAAGAGGGGCCGAATAACCATTGAGCGCCAAAAGTATTGAAGCCATGTTTGGTCTTTCATCAGCATCTTCTTGAACACACAGTAAGCCAATTTGAATGCATCGAATTACTTCATTACTAGCATACGCGTTTTGTAATGTTAGATCCATCAATTCCAACGGTCTATTGTCTCTCCAAAGCTTCCAAGACTGTACATCAATAGCCGTTGATTTTTTAAGCTCTAATCCTAAATTCAATAGAAATAATAAACGAAAGGAAAACAGAAATACGTCAATAACAAATATGGCCTCAAGAAATAATTTGAAGTTTTCACTTACATAGCTTAAGAGATCCTCAGCACCATATGATTGGTAGAAGCTGCTATTCTTCTTGCCGCTTATGATTTCCAGAACAAGGACGCCAAAACTAAAAACATCGGATTTTATAGAGAACTGTCCATGCATTGCATATTCCGGAGACATGTAACCACTACAATAGATATATCTTGAGCTAATAAACTAAAGAAGATCATTACTTGATTGTAATAAAATCCACTTATTACTTAATTTGGCAAATGGATTAAAGTAGAACTTACTATGTCCCGACAATCCTACTTGTATTTCCTTGAAATTGATCAACGCCAAAAATTCTCGCCATGCCAAAATCCGATATTTTTGGACTCATTTCTTCATCTAACAATATATTGCTAGCTTTGAGATCACGATGTATAATTCGCAGACGAGAATCTTCATGAAGGTAAACCAATCCGCGTGCTATTCCTCCTATGATCTTGTAACGATTCGACCAATTCAACATTTGCCTTTTTTCTGGATCTTTACATCCAATAAGAGAATGAATCAGGTTATTTAGCACTGACTGTTAACATAGTTTTTGAAGGCCAAGTCTCAGAAATAAAAACTAAAAGGCCTTAACTGGAAAATTTATATTATGTATCTGTATATTTTCTCGTCTAACTTATTTTTTTTATCGGCAGCCAATGTATAGGAATTTTGTATAAAGATGAGAAAAGAAGTAATCATATCAAGATTGATGCTTACTGAATAGAAAATAATCAAGGCTTTTATTGGGCACGAATTCATAAACAAGTATCTTCTCTTCTCTTTCCAAGCAAAATCCAAGTAGTCTTACTAGATTTCTGTGTTGAAGCTTGGCGACAACTACAACCTCATTCTTAAATTCTTTTGCGCCTTGTCCTGAATTTTTGGAAAGCCTCTTCACTGCTATTTCTTGTCCATTCAAGAAAGTACCCTACAAGCACGTTTGAACATAGTTTGTACGCTACAGTGAACAAAAATTTAGCTCATTTTTTTCGTCAATACTCTGTCTAATGCTATATAGCCCGACTTACCAAACAAACCATACCTGTGTAGAAGACGTTGCTAAAAATTGTAAATATAAAGGGATAAAACCTAGTGCTTAAAATTATATTCCTTCATCAAGTACCTTGTAGACACTACCGAATCCACCTTCACCAATTTTGTTGTCAGCGGAAAAGTTGTTGGTAGCTAGCGCAATAGCATTCAAGTCATATTGCAAGGATTCAACTGACGAAATCTCGTTTCCTTCGTCTACATACAAAAATAGCAAATCATTACATGAATTTCTTTAATGTAGGATTGAGTGAACATGTGAGAAAATACGTTTTTCTATTGATTTCTTGCTGTCTTATACTGAAATTGCTATAGTAAAATGGTGAACTAGACAAAAACTGCTGAATAAGTAGAAACATACAAGATAAACAATATTAGATCATAGGCTTTCCTGCTATAAAATCACTAACCAATTATATTTAACAATAGAACACTCAATTTATTCTCTCTCTTTCCACTCTCTGTTTCTCACTCACGCACACACTCACACACAGACTCTCATCACTCATACTCTCCACTTGCACACACTACAACAGAGACAGACACACATATATATAGGCATTAAAAGTCGGTGGTTTTTTCTACACATTTCTGTTTGGGCGGTGGAGGAGACAACTCTAGAATGGCGGTGGTTGAAGTAGATGTGTCAGTTGTTGCTCCTCCTCCTAGTATGGCGGTAGAGTTCACAATTTCTATAGCTAGGAAATTCTGGTGACTTCCATAAAGTCGGTGCTGCATCTTCATCAAATTGTCCATATTGAGATATATGCTTAACAATTTGGGCCCTATGATGAACCCATTGTAATATGAAGAGTCCAGCCCATTGACTGCAACCCAGTAGCCCATTCATTATATTTCAAAGGCTGAGATGAAGCCACTTGGAAGGGTTGTGATCATTGGATGAGTCTGATCTTTTGTATTATTGGCTTGACCTTTTCATTTGCCGGTATTCGAGATGATTCTAGGGTTTTCTCATCTCTTGCTTTCTTTGTTCTCTTTCTCTCAAAAGCTTTGATTTTCGCGTGTAATATCTAAACTCTAGGTGTTTTTTGGTGAGATCTAGTGTTTGTAAGGCTGTGGTTTGGGCGATTCTGTTCTTATTGTGATCAGTAACTGTTGGTTACTTTGTGTAATTGAGTCCGTGGTTTCTTGAGAGAAAATCTGGGTCTGAGGTCATTTTCCTTCGTGGGTCTATTGTATTATGATACTTGCTTCAATTAATTGCTGATTTCTAGTGGATTGGAACGATAATCATTTCGATGAATGCTCAACGGGTGATTAGCCCTATTTGGGTGAACATCTGAGTCTTAGGGTGAAAAATCATTTGTGTTCAATTTACATTCTGCAATTATTTTTGTGTGTTTGGGACCTGTTAATACCAATAGTGATATCGGAGCTTTTCGATCTTCAAAATTTTTCGATTTGGATGTTTGTTTGGTGAACGTGACTCTAGTTCTACAAAGATCTTTTCTGGAAAGAGTCGGGTTCCTTACCTTTGGCAGAGAAAGTAAAATAGTCCTGGTTTTCACTATTTTACACCACGGAGCTGAAACGTTGGTAACGAGTTTCTAACCCTAAATTACTGTACCTTTTTCGATCTTTACTTTTCTTGGATCTCTTGTTCGAAACCCTCCCAGATCTTCCTTTGTCGAGGGTTTCATTCGAGAACCCTAGAATCTGATGGGACTGAGATTAACGGTTTCTTCAAGATTATCTTTGAGTTCTATAGTTCGAAATTGGTATCTTCTGGTGTTTGGGTTATATCTGTGATATCTTGTTATCTATATCTTTGATATTTTTAAACTGTGTACACTTGCTTGAAATAAAATATTTCCTGCATTCTATTACTCCGTATAAGTGTACAATAGTTGGTTCTGTTATTCCTTGTGTGTGGTACATCATACTTTGCACCTGCCTCTACATTGCTTAAGCATTTACCGTGTGTTTCGAACTCTTAACATGGGTAGTACCAAAGTTGATGTTGACATTTGGAATGGGAAAGGAGACTTTACACTTTGGAGTAGAAAAATTAAAGCTCTGTTAATTCATTTTAGATGTGCTAAAGCTCTTGATGGATCTTGGGGGGAAGAAGTAGCTGATAATAAAAGATTTGAACAAGGTGAAACTGCATGGAACACAATATTTCTGCATTTATCTGATAGTGTCATTAGAGAAGTAGGAGAGACTGAGACTGCATCTGCAATATGGGCAAAGCTTGAATCTCTTTATAAAACTAAGACACTTCCCAATAAATGTTACCTGTAGAAACAATTTTTCAATTTTAAGTTTGATCCCAATTGTGATCTTGAAACTAATCTTGACAGATTTAATAAACTTTCTCAAGATCTCACCAATAGTGGTGAAACTCTTTCCAGTGATAAAAAATCTGTAGCCTTATTATCATCCTTACCTGAAAAATATAAAGATTTGAGAAATGCTCTTGAAAAAGGAAAAATTATGTTACTGTTGATATCATTGTTTCCTCCTTAAAGAATAAAGAACTTGAATTTAAAAGTGAGTTAAAAACTTCCTCTATTGGAGTTGGATACAATGTGAAAGGAAACAATTTCTCAAAAAGGAACAATAAAAATTTCTCAAATAAAAGCATTGGAAAACAAAGAATTTTCAGAAAATGTCAATGGTAGTAAATCCAACTTCAATAAGAATAATAATAAGGCAAAGGGAAAGAAATGTTATTTCTGTGGAAAATTGGGACATTTTATTAAAGATTGTAACAAAAGGATTGATGAACTAAAAAATGTTAATAAAGTTGATGGCGGGGCTGCTTTAGCTTATGAAGAAGCTGCAGCTTCTGATGGGCAGGTTTACATGGCCAGCCAATCATCAACTAAAAATGAATGGATTCTTGATTTTGAGTGTACTTTTCACATGACACCTCACAAAGATTCTTTCACTGATTTTATTGAATTAAATGGAGGACATGTAATATTGGGAAATGACTTCTCTTGCAAACTAAAAGAGATTGATAAAATTGTTTTAACTTTGGAAAATGGGAATGTTCTGATTTTGAACAAAATTAGATACATTCCAGACCTTAAGAGAAATTTAATCTCTTTAGGTTCCCTTGATGATGAAGGTTTCAATACCATCATAAATAAATGTATTCTAATACTTCAAAAGGATTTTGCAAAAGTCATTAATGTTGAAAAATTCAATGAGATTTACACTTTGAAAGCTTTACCTTTACAAAGCAAATCTTTTGCTGCTACAGTCTCATAATATGATAAATCTGAATTATGGCAGAGAAGACTAGGACATATTAGTGATAAGAATCTGTACATTCTTAAGAAACCAGGTCTTTTAGGAAACAAAATAATAGAAAGAATGTCTTTCTGTGAACATTGCATCTATGGAAAACAAAAGAAATTGCCTTTTGTTACTGGCATTTATAAATCACAATCTATTCTTGACTACTTGCATGCTGATTTGCGGGGACCAACTACAGTACGCACTTACTTTGGCTTTAAATACTTTTTGCTGATCATTGGTGATTTTTCAAAGAAAAGTTGGGTCATTCTTTTGAAAAGAAAGTCTGACACCTTCAAAAATTTTGTAGAATAGAAAACTCTTATTGAAAATCAAGTTATTAAAAGTGTTAAAGCACTTAGATCTGATAATGGCCTTAAATTTTGCAATGAAGAGTTTAATTCTTTCTGCAAAACTAATGGGATCCTTAGACATAAGACTTAATTTATACTCCTCAACAGAATGGGCTTGTAGAAAGGATGAATAGAACCCTGTTAGAAAAGGTTAGATGTATGCTGATAAGCTCTGGCTTACCAAAGTTATTTTGTGGAGAAGCAGTAAACTTGAGCTGTGCTGCTTTTGTAAACTGAAAATCTTTGGCTGTGCTGCTTTTGTACATCAGAATGAAGGGAAACTTGAGCCCAGATTTGTTAAGGGTATTTTTTTTAAGGTATGGTGAAGGTGTTAAGGGTTATAGGGTTTGGTTAAGAAATCAAGGAGGCTATAAGGTTATTATTAGCAGGATTGTGATCTTCAATGAGTTAGATATGCCATACATTAAAGGAAAAGAGATAGCTACAATTGAAATTGATCAAAATAAAAATGTTTTAGAATCTGAACTTTTTCAAGCTGATTTAAACTCTGAAAATAATGATCAGTTTGACGTGGAGCTAGGGCATGATTTAAATACCGAACCTGAAAATGATACTGAGATTGAATATGCTATTATACCTGAACCTGAACAACCTGAAAACCCTTTAAGAGACTATCATCTTGCAAGAGACAGAGTTAGAAGGGAAATAAGACCTCCTTCTAGATACAATGATTTTGAATTTGTTACAGCCTTAAATGTCCAAATTTTTTTGGGTAATGAGCCAAATTCTTATGAAGAGGCCATTGAGAGAACATACAAGTTCTTGGCTTGCTGCTATGAAAGATGAAATACCTTCGTTAATAAAAAATAAGACTTGGATCTTAGTGAACAAACTTAAAGGGGAAAGAGTTAATGACTATAAATGGATTTATAAAGTAAAAGAATGAGACTCTAATAGTGAGGGTGTAAGATTTAATGCCGGATTAGTTGCTAAGGGCTTTAACCAAAGAGAGGGAATTGACTACAATGAAATATTTTCACATGTAGTCAAATACACCTCCATAAGAGTCTTACTTTCTATTGTTTCTCAATTTGATTTTGAATTAGAACAATTAGATGTCAAAACTGCTTTTCTACATGGAAATTTGGATGAAAAAAATTTATGTCTCAACCAAAGGGGTTTGAACAAAAAGGTAAAGAAAACCGTGTGTCTTTTATAAAAATCACTATATGGCTTGAAACAAGCTTTCAGGCAATGTATATTAGGTTTGATACTTTTATAAATGTACTTGATTTCAATAGAAATGAATATGATCCATGTTTTTATTTTAAGAGCAGTGGAGGCCCCGATTCATATTATTTGTTGCTTTATGTTGATGACATATTACTTGTTGGGTGCGATATGACTGAGATTAACATCATTAAGCAAAACCTAAAACATGAATTTGAAATGAAAGACTTAAGAGAAGCTAACAGGATACTAGGAATGAAAATTAGAAGAAATAGAAGTAATCATAATCTACTTTTTACTCAACAGTCTTATATTTCAAAAATTCTGTGTAGATTTTCTATGAAAAGTGCTAAAGATGTTACTTTACCTCTTGACAGTCATTTTAAATTTTCAACTGAGCAATGTCCTAAAACTGAAATAGAGATGAATAAGATGGAAAAGGTTCCTTATGCAAATGTTGTTGGATCTGTCATGTATATTATGATATGTACTAGACCTGATCTTGCTTTTGCTATAAGTGTCTTGAGTAGATATATGAGTAATCCAGGTGAATATCATTGGGAAGCCATGAAATGGTTGTTAAGATATCTAAAAGGGATTTCAAAATTAGGGGCTTATGTTCTGTAAAAATAAAACTGGAATAAAACTAAAAGGTTATGTTGACTCAGATTTTGCTGGTAACTCTGATAATAGGAAATCTACTTCTGCATATGTTTTTACTTTAAATGATACCTGCATAAGTTGAAAATCATAGCTACAAAAAAATTGTAGCATTGTCTTCAACAGAAGCTGGATATATTGTAGCCACAGATGCAGTAACAGAAGGTATTTGGCTAAAAAATTTGCTAAATGAAATTGGTTTTTCTGATAATAATGCTGTTATATTCTCTGATAGTCAATCTGCTCTACATCTTAGTAGAAATCATGTTTTTATTGATAGAACTAAATATATAGATGTTAAATTTTATTTTATAAGAGATGCCTTAGAAAAGGAAATCATGAAAATTGAAAAGATTTCAACTAACTGTAATCCTGCAGATATGGGGATTAAAATACTGCCTCTATACAAATTTAGGGATTGTTTGAATCTCCTAAATGTTATTGCTGGTTAGTGTTTATTACAGGTACATAGAGCAAATGAAACTGAAGGATCTGTTAACCTCCAATTTGCTATGAAACCCAAATTGCCAAGCAATGTGGAGATTGTTGAGATATATGCTTAACAATTTGGGCCCTATGATGAAACCCATTGTAATATGAAGAATCCAGCCCATTGAATGCAACCCGACAGCCCATTTATTATATTTCAAAGGCTGAGATGAAGCCACGTGGAAGGGCTGTGATCGTTGGATGCGTCTAATCGTTTATATTATTGGCTTGACATTTTCATTTGTCGGTATTCGAGATGATTCTGGGGTTTTCTCATCTCTTGCTCTCTCTGTTCTTTCTATCTCTCTCTGAAACCTTTGGTTTTTGCCCGTAATCTCTAAACTCTAGGTGTTTCTTGGTGAGATCTAGTGTTTGTAAGGGTGTGGTTTGGGCGATTCTGTTCTTGTTGTGATCAGTAACTGTTGGTTACTTTGGGTAATCGAGTCTGTGGTTTCTTGAGAGAAAATCTGGGTCTGAGGGCATTATCCTTCGTGGGTCTGTTGTATTGTGATAATTGCTTCGATTAATTGTTGGTTTCTAGTGGATTTGAGCGATAATCACTTCGGTGAATGCTCAACGGGTGATTAGCCCTATTTGGGTGAACATCCGGGCCTTAGGGCGGAAAATTATTTGTGTTCAATTTACATTCTGCAATTATTTTTGTGTCTTTGGGACGTATTAATACCAACAGTCCAAAATATTGAAAATCAAATTTAAATAAATAAACATGTCGCATATCTAACTCTACTTAAATTTTTAGATGGCGGGATTCAATATGTTAAGAGCTAATAGAAAATCCTAAATTAGTTATGTGGAGCAAAATTACAACAATAATGGATTTTTCGGGCTTAGTTTACCAACCAAATCGACACCCAATCCATCGACCCAAAACCTTCAAACTATTCCTCTCTTCGGGTTTTTTCAATTGTAACTTAGGACACAAAGGGAAGGTGTTTTGCAGCGCCAAAGGCGGAGCCACAAAGGCTGAAGAACAATGAGAAGATGAACGCGACAAACTACAAGCGGAAGCACAAAACATAAAGAGAAAGCAACCGTGTCTCTATCTCAAATAAAAGGGCAAAACACACTTAAATGACAAAGCCATGAATGAACAATATATATAGGATCACTTAGGATACAGTAATGGGCCAGCCCAACAAGAAGACGATAAGTGGGCCAAATAAGTCATCCATTAAGTGAGGAACCCTGCTTCCAATGGCCACAAATAGTTTTGGGGCCGGGTCATCAATCTTAGGTGTCAATATAATACTTATTCAACATTGATTTTACGTCATCATCTGAGATTTATTGGGTATCAAAAAACCCAACAAATCTCCACCTTTGATACCCAATCAATCTGCAAGTAACCTAAAAACACACAGTTTATACTTGTATAATCAAGGTAACCAATAAAATTGGAATCACAGACCTTACCTCATGTTTCGAACCCGAAACACATACCATACTTGCTCCATGTACTCACCAGAGCTAAGATCAAGAACATCCAAGTAGAAGCAGATAATCACATTAATAAATCAAGTAAGGATGACAACGGGGCGGGTATGGGACGGGTCGGCCATTCCCACCCACGTCCCGTCCGGTATTTTTGTTACCTTACCCCATCCCAATACCCAATTAAAGCGGTTTGGGGCGGGGCGGGTCTTCTACCCTATTTATCGCCTAGGGATGGCAACGGGGCGGGGGGGGGGGGGGGCGGGGAGGCCCTCCCCGTCCCCCGCCCCGTTAAGAAATTTCATCCCCATCCCCGCCCCGTTCCCCGTTTAAGGCGGGGCGGGGCGGGAGATTTCCCCGTTTATTCCCCGTTTAATTTTTTTTTTTTTTAAGTTTTTGATAATTTTTTTTTTATCGTCCATATTCATTATATTTAGACAAATAATTTTAGTTGCTATTTTTCTATTAGAACTAATGAAAATTTTCATTCAAAGTATTGAAAATTTTCATTCAAAGTATTGAATTCCAAAAAAAAAAAAAAAAATTTTTTTTTTTTAAACGGGGCGGGGCGGGGCGGGGACCCCAATACCCGTCCCCGCCTCGGGGAAAAACTCCCCGCCCCGTCCCCGCCCCGTTACCCGTTTAAGCGGGTTTTTCCCTCCCCGTTCGGGGCGGGTCCCCGCGGGTATCGGGTTTGTCGGGTTTTTTTGCCATCCCTAATATCGCCCCGTTTATTTTTTATTTATTTTATTTTTTGCTTTTAACATTTTTGTATCTTTAGTTAATAAATATTATTTTTTTTACCAATTTATTAAAAACAACTTACGTTCTCTTTAAAAATGATGATAAATATATTATTTTTGTTTGATAAAAAATTTAAATTTGAAATTAACTTTAAATGGGGTGGGTAGTGGGGCGGGGACTATGTTTCTCGTACCCGTCTCATACCCGCTTTGGGGCAATGACCCTCATCTTGTCTCCTCCCCATTTACCCGATTAGGCGGGTAATCCCTACCCCATTCGGGGTGGGGCCCCATGAGTATCGGGTTAAATGAGTTTTTTTGTCATCCCTACAATCAAGAGCAAATAAACATGCAATGAAGATATCATATATGATAACACAGATCTTTTCACAAAGACATGTTCACACAGAACAACAGATTAACACCAAGTTAATCAACATGCCAACACATATGCAACAAATACATAAATGACCCCACAAAAAAGATCTCACCAGACTTATCATATTCCATTCCGTGTTGCTCACATCTCGATAACACATATCTCACCTCATCGTCCACCATGCTCACTAGACTAATCACTCAACCTATGTCTAACTGATAAATCTCTATAAATTCTAAGTTCTCGGGATAATCCTCTATCACCACATCACTTTTCCCAACCTACGTGGATAATGGGGTCTCCACCTAACAGAAGTGATAGAAGTGTCTCTCTTACACTCCACCTGATCAGGGCCTCTTTACAAATAAAGGATTCCAACATTTGATCACCTCTCCACATGATCCAAATGTCATACTCCACATCCCCAGTACAAACCACCAATGTACCCCTAGGCATCTATACTACACACTGCTAATGCATCCCAAACGACTATGCATGCAAACAATTACACTAAGTAATAAGGTCATTCCAATTCATGCCAATGCACATATCAAACACATTGAAATGCAACACATAATCATGTAAAGGAATTGAGCAATCACACATATGCAAAAAGAATTACACAGGGACGCACATGCAGTAACTATGCTTACACTCATAAACCTCACTAGGGTTATCACTCGACCCTATAACCAAATTTGCCTCACCTCCATTTTTACCATTCTGCTTATCATTTTTCTTCTTGGGACAGTCCCTAATAAAGTATCTAGTCTTACCACAACTGTAACACCGTCTACCACTAGACTTGTCTCATTCCTTTTCCTTGTTCTCGTCCTTACCACCATCATCACTCGAGTTACTACTCGAATCACTATTGTCTTGAGAGCTTTACCCAAATTCATCTGCTTAAACTTCATTCTACTCCTCATCATATGCAACTCACCACTTCTTTTATTTTCTTTTTTAGTTTTAATCTCTATCTCCTTACTCCTAAGAAAATTTATGACAATTTCGGATGTTAAAGTGTCTCTACCATACTTAATTGCATTCTTAACCTCACTATATGAATTAGATATAGAATTCAGCAAAATAATGGCATTATACATATTAGACACTTTTTCATCACAATTAACGATAACTTGAACAAGTTTGTTGAATCTTTGGAATGATGCATTTTAAAATTGAAAAATCTTTCAAACAAGT
The DNA here is from genome assembly GCA_035079005.1 of Fraxinus americana. Classification (NCBI taxonomy): domain Eukaryota; kingdom Viridiplantae; phylum Streptophyta; class Magnoliopsida; order Lamiales; family Oleaceae; genus Fraxinus; species Fraxinus americana. The sequence continues at coordinate 2,537,338 of CM068713.1, read as the reverse complement.
ACAACTTATTAGGAGTAGACTTAACCAAATATAAGTCCTCCAACTTTTGCCAAAGTTCTTTAGTAGAATCAAGTTTTTCAATTTTTCTCAAAACAGTGTCAGACAAGTGTAAAATAATTGAAATGTAAGTAAGTTCATCATATTCTTCCTTTTGTACTTCTATTAAATTTGTAGAAAATTTGCCATCTATGACTTTTGAACCCTTTTGTTGAACTAAAATCTCCTTCATCTTTTGTTGCCAAATTGAAAAATCTCATTTCCCATTAAAAATTTCAATTTCAAAATGTGAAGATATTTTGAAAAACAGAAAAAAAAAAATGCACGAATATGTCACACAGACTAAGGCAACAATATACACTGTTCTAGATTCCCAAGATTTCGTGAAATTCAAGATCTCAGATTAAGGGAATGTTCAAGTGGGTCAAATCTAGGTGGTCTAACGGAATAATCAATGCAACACGAAGTTATGTCAACAAAATTCAAATTTCCACGCAATGCAATCTCACACAGAGACTAAACAACATTAAGGTGCCCAAAAACAATTACCATCTAACTGTCAAAATTCAACATTTCAAATACGGCAAATAATTCCTAAATTTCTAGCACAAGCAATAGTTACCCCACACGGTAACCTCAATCCTAATGTCACCCCACACGATGACGCGCTAATGCTGAAATTTAAATTAGGATAAGCCAATATACCAGAGCGTACCAATTCGAGTCCGTAAAGATCGAATTTTCTACTTTAGGGCCACCACTATTCGACCTAAATTCTCCAACGACCGCGGGAATCAACCAACCACGATAGAATCTCACATGCACAAAGGGAAAAATCGTCCAAATTCTACCATATAACATGAAACAGAAAACTAACAATACAAAATCGTTAGAAATCATGTTAGAAATATTTTGCCTGAAGAAACCGTCACCTGAAAACATCAAACGCACCCACACCAGAAGTATTTTTGCCTGCACAGTCCACTAGTGGTCTCCGTTCGTCCAACTGGCCACTGGTTTGGCAGAAAATCACGTTTGTAGGTCTGGAATTTTTCAAGAAACTGGACAGAATTTCGTATCTGGATTTTGCTCCAATTCTACTGATTTCGAATCTTTTTTCGTTGGAAATCTACCACCAACGTGGCTCCAATGCCAAATAAGCCATCCACTAAGTGAAGAACCAGGCCATGAGCAACTCTAATTAGGGGAAAATTACAAACAAATGGTGTTTAAAGATTGATTTTCAAAAATCAGGTTGAAAGTTTAATTATTCAAAAATCAGGTAATAATTTTATATTACAAATTAATTTATATACACACCCCTACACTATCTAACCCATCCAAACCCTAAAATCAATTTTCTCCCTCCCTCCATCCATTCTCTCATCTCCTCTCCCGTATCTCTACTCAAACCATCGCCGCAGTTGCCATCCTGGCCGCCAACGTTTCTTCTCGTCCTCTCTCTCTCTTTCTCTCCCTCTCGTCTTCACTCTCCCTCTCATCTCTCCATCCATCATCTTCCTCATTTCGCAGCAACGCTACTGAGAGTCACCGCTCGCAGTGGCGTTGCTGCGATTCGCCGCTCGTGGGAATGGCTGCATATGACAAGAAAAATTAGTTCAAACTCCGACAACCAGCGACGCTACTGAGAACGGAAGCTGCTGAAAACGGCGATGCTGATTCGAACGCCTCGTCGCGACGCTGCAGTCCTTCGTCTTTCCGTTTTTGTTTGTTTGTTTTTTTCTGTTGTGGGTGTGAGGATGACTGGATGGTGTTGATGTGGTGGTGGTGGAGGTGCCGTTGGTGTTGATATGGTGGTGATACCGCGTGGTGTGGAGTGGGGCTGGGGGATAGTGGCGTATGGGTTAGGATGTGTGGTGGCGGCTGTGGTGGTAGATCTGACGGTTGTGTGGCGGTGGTGGTGTTGTTGTTGTGGTTGTGGTGGTGGTGGTGTGGCGGCGACGGTGGTGGCCGGGTGAGGGTTGTCGCAAGTTGCCGTAGTGTTGGTGACGGTGGTATGTGACCACTATTTCGTGCATGTGACTGATTATTTGGTCATCTGTGACCAAGTATATGTGGTGGATCGGATCGGGGTGGGGTGTTTTGGTGTATGTGACCGATCGATAAAATGTGACCTACAATTTTTTTGATTTGTGACAAATGAAATAAACTGTGACGTATACAATTTTTAATTTGTGATCTCGAAATAATTTGCAATCAATTAATTTGATAAAATGTGACCAGTAAATAATTTTTGACTCATAAGGATGTATTTGTGACCATGAATTGTATAATTGTGATTTTAATATATTTAATTAATTACAATTACCTGATTTTTGCAATTTTCAAACTTAAGGCCTGAAAAATGATTTAGTGATAGTTAATACCCGATCTATGAACTCTTCCCTCTAATTAATTAGACTACTTCCAATGGCCCCAAATAGTTTTAGGGTCGAATCATCAATCTTAGGTGTCAATACAATATTTATCCAACATCAATTTTACATCATCGTTCCACATTTATTGGGTATCGAAAAACCCAACAAGTTCTCCGATCACCATTCATTTTACGAAAAATTGTAGACGTGTGTGCATATGAAGGGGCTGAATCTTCTAGATGATTTGGTTCGATGCAGAATCCTAGTGTGTACACAAATTCAAATAAGACCGAATGACAATCTTTTTCTTGTACTTTTCCTGTGTAATCGTAGCTTACCATTTTCCTCATTGAAGGCATCGTAAGCTTTCTTCCTTGTTCTCCTTGTCAAGAAGCAGCGGATTATGAAAAAAAACACAAAGGAAACAGCAATTGGTACAACGATGGCAATAATAACTTGTTTTGAAATTCCTCCATTTCCTGAATTGGAAACACAAAAGAGGACAAGAAAAGGATAAATTTTCTTGTCGAAATCATCCACTAAACAACTAGAAGATTTGCTGAGATATATCTCTGGTGACTAGTTATGATCATTGCAGAATCATATTGATGTTTACTATTTCGTTATTACTCTTTTTCTTTTTCTCGTCGATATCCTTTTTTTTTTTTTTTGAAAAAATAATGTACTGCTTAAGAATCTTACCTTGACTGGTTGAAGAAGGTGAGGAAGGCGATGGCTGAATAGGAGGAATATTTGGAGTACGCGGTGGTGCAGGGGCCACAGTAGAACTAAAGAAGGAGTAAACCTCGTACCTAATATTACAGCTTTCACCAATAACTCTTCCTCCTTTCTTATTATCACAACATGTTTTTAATTGTGGGATAGCAATTTTAAGGCAGAAGTCGCAATCACCACTCGTAAGATATGGCATGCACTGTGCCAGTGTATACAGGCTTTCAGACGCCGTGAATTTAGCTATTTTTGTAGCAAACTTCTCACCGGAGGGATTATTATTTACAGCTTCTGATGCTACTTCATTCACAGTTTCTCCTAATAATTGTCTGAACCTGTCGGGTTCATCTGTAATGTTCTTCTTATTAGACAGGGTTGAACTGACCGACTGCTCCGGCCTGGAGAATAAAGATTCATTCGAGTAGCGTAACGTGCAATAGTCGTACCTGTTGAAAATAATATTTAAATGAATACATGTTGATAAGTTCAACTTTTGATAAAATAAGTAGTTATACCAGATAGTTGCCCTTTTTTCCTTGGGACAACGTTGTAGGACTTCACTTGTAGCAGTTTCCACACACTGTTGGCAGGCATCAGCCTTAACATCGCCCCTACATAGAAAGAGACCGTAGACGGTGTTGGGAGGGCCGCTGCCAACAGTGTAGTTGTAAAATCCATTCTCCCGGGTGGCGTTTGAGGATAAAGTAACGAAAAGCTGATTCAAGTTGGATAGATAGGTGCTATTAGGACTGTATGTAATTGTATTTGGGCAATAATGGTAAAGAGGAGGATCCGATCTAATTGTTGTGCTGAAGCAGAGAATGCAAAATAAGCAAAAATATGTAGAGATTATGAAGGCCGACATGATTAATCTGAAAAAAAAGGGAAATCTGCTTATAATTTTGATATTTTTTCAAACAGAAATGGATTTTTATAGGATGGGGAACTACTGGTTAGCAGTGAGTGAAGACTTGATGTGCCCAGTCAATGGAATATCGCAAGGTTTTTGTGGAAATTAATAAAGATGATGGCGAAGTTACGTATTTGATGGAGAAAATACTGAATACCGTTGATTTTTATATGGTCTAGAATTGACAACTCTTGACATTTCAACTGTCTAGTTGAGTTGATGGATAAAACTAACTTTTAGTTTCTGAAACTCCAGAAACATTTGGAAGGGTCAACCCATGCGCGGCACACCTAATTCATTTCATTACTTCTTTTAAACTATCTTGAATATAGCTCAAAGCATTTTATGCACGCTTTAAGGAATAATAGAAATTGGAGTAATAATGAGGCTGGAAAACTTTGTAAAGATCTTGATTTTTATTGGAGAGAAAAGTCAATGAATTAATGAAATTATACTAATTATTTATACTATATTAAATATCATATCAAGTGAGAATAATTTTTTGAACGTTTATAGCCCTACTACAATTCAAATATTTCAATAATATATATTTAATTTACAGATTGTAATAAATAATATAATTAATTCTCAATTAATTAATATTAATTAGAATTTCATATTTAAGAATACAGTTCATTATTCACATACATGTATACTAATTAGCATACAGTTTCATTTAATTAAAAATTAAATTATATTCATTTAATATAAATTATTTAACATTCATTGTCACACATATATTCCTTAATATTAATTCTAAATTAATTAACATTCACGTTAATTCATGTATTATATTTGTCATCTATTTTCATTTATGCATTTAGTTGTAATTCTAAGGGTGTGTTTGAGCCACAATATTTTGGAAGAATGTATTTTGGAATAGTAAATTGATGAAGAATGTGTGGTTGAAAAAGAAGGAAAAGTTATTGTTGTGATGAAAAATATTATTTTATTGAATAATGTGTTGTTGAAAATGAGTAGAATAATGAAAATGAAAATTTAATGTGCCTCAAATAGGAATTAATGTTTACATTCAAGTATGCATTTCACTATTTATGTGCATATATAATAATTAACATTTATTTAATTTGAGGGACTTGCATTTCTCTCATATTTAAATCAAAAGGGTAAATTGATGGTCTATTTGCAGTACTTATAAAATATTTTAAAATAACATGCAACACACGTTCAACTTTAACTAGTAGATGAAAAGTTGTTGACCTATGGTTGATCATGACCTTAATGTTTTGATTATAACAAACAAGTCCATCTTGTTTACTAACAAATTGAATTGAGTGTTTAAGCCTTCAAAGTTATAAAGATTATTATTCACACTCAAATGAAGTGCAAATCATTTAAGTTTTGGTAGCCTTGTGAAAATTAACAATGAAGATAGCACTTGCGTATTGGACAGGGATAGGACTAAACTACAGTAAAACTCTTGACAGTCTTAGTTCGACAAAATTCAAAAATCATTTATATATACTAAAATTTTAATTACACATTCCAACGAATTCACACACACTATTCACTTAACTATCACTCATTTCTATATATTTATAAATTCAATAATTTACAATTATTTTCCAAATGGAAGCTTAGAAACTCCTCCATAAACTTGGAAAGCAAAGTCTCCTGGTGCCAACGTTTTTCTTTTCAAATCACCTTATTTCCACACCATGGAAGTGAAGTGTCAAATATATCGGGCTAGCTAGCTCTAAAATGGCGTGGTAAAAGAAAAAAATATCTCAACCACCTGTTATGAGCCATGTATTGTGAACCAACTTGTTTCTATATTCATGCTAAGTTAGGCTCGGTGGTAGAAGCTCGCATCCCATATTTCAATATCCAACTTAGACATCTCATATGTACCGACCCCGATTGATCAAGGCAGACTTGTTCGTAAAAAGATGTCTGGATCATGCATAGTTAGACAGCCCACCTCCTCACTGAAGTTATTGTAGGCTCAAAATTATTTATAGAGGTATGCAATCTGCGTCGGCCAATTTATGTGGACTAATGGATCTATATTAAGTCTCTATTTGGAAGAATTTATAAATGGTTTAATTTGTAAGTGTATGGTACTTATGAATTCATTGAAATATGTGGTTGAAAGTGAATTTTAATAATTTATAAATTTGCCAAACAAGAGGCTAAAAATATTTCTTTAGAAATCATTATAGTCCTTTCATATTATATTTTAAATCGTAGAAGCATATGTCCAGCCGAGCATGGTGATGTCAATGGTTGAAAGGATGTAGAATGTCATGCTTAATTCAACTCATTGTTTCTCATAGATAATTTTGAGAAACTAGACAAAATTAAATAAAAGCATTCTTCAAAATCCATTAAAAACAGAACAAACAAAACATCCGATGCTGTTGCAGTGCTTAACTAGTTGTACCTTCATCTGACAGTCGATTTGCAAACATTAATAACACGGCAAATATATTAAAGTGAACAAAACATCAAAATAGAAAATAAAATAAATAGAATAACAAAACCTGGTCTGGGTATAGGCATAGTAGCATGGGGGCAATAACTCAACCAAGAGGTCATCCGATGAATTGGAGATATGGGTTTCGGAGAAGAAGTAGAAAATGCTATATTTTTCCTATGAGTACAAACTAACTGAGGTTGCGAAGTCGAAGAAAAATGGGCCACATATGTATGTTTATGTTTTACGGGCGTGTACTGACTTAAGAAGAAGTAGGTGTTCGGAGCCCATGAAAATTACTCTGTTGCAGTTGGAATTGGTGCCCAAAAATAGTCTCCTTTGAGGTAAAAGAAGCATATTTCGAGCTGCAAGGGTTTCTTGCAGGAAGACGAAGAAGAAGAAGAAGAAGTAGATGCTTGCAATTCCATGGACGAGAAAGAAAGAGCAGAGAAAAAGGTTTAAGAAGTGTATACTTCGATTTTACACTCTTTTCAGCGACTGGTTTTTTTCTCTCCTTTTCTGCATTCTTGAGAATAACACCTTCAATAAGCGTGTTTCCTCAGCATTTAACACTGTGTTTGGCTATGCTTAAATTTACTTTTTAAGAGTTTTCTTATTTTCTAAATATTTTGGATCAGATGCTTCTTTTTTAGTTAAATAAATAAAATGCTAATATGATTAGCTTTACTTTCAAATCAAGTATATATATGCCGAACTTTTATTTAAACAATGATTATTTATTTTAAAATATATATTAGACTTATAATTAACTATTTTAATCTCCATCAAACACACACTAAGCAGTATCCAGTTCTTTGGATTAGGTAAGGTAACCCGGTGGAGACTTAAAAAATTGCAAATACTAATAAAATTTTGAAACTTAGGTTTATAGTTATCAAAACTCTATCTTAACATTGATCTGGCCAGGCCTTGAGTCATCGATTCATTTGTCAAACTGATAGATCGTTAGTCAGACTGACTGGTTTAAATTCTAGTAGTGGTCCAATTTTTAAAGTTTGACAAATGAAGAAAAAATAGTTAATTTCATTTATATTCAATATTACAAAACGTTTCGAGAAAATTACAATAAATGAAGAACATGTGGCAAATCAAGTTCATTCATCTGAAGATCAAAAATAGCACTCCTTAAGTCTCACGTATTATTTGTGCTTTTAATTCTCTATCTAGGATATAATTCAGAAATTGATGTTTCATTTATAGAGATGGCTGTCGAGCTCGACGTAGATTTGTCTGAATCTTGCACTTTGGGCAAGCTCTGTGTTCTACTACGCATAAAAGATGAAGGTTGACGAGGACCAGCAAGAGTGGCTGAAAAACTATTGAGCGTCAAAAGTATCGAAGTCATGTTTGGTCTTTCATCAACATCTTCTTGAACGCACAGTAAGCCAATCTGAATGCATCGAATTACTTCATTCCTAGCGAATGCATTTTGTAATGTTAGATCCATCAATTCCAAGGGTCTATTGTCTTTCCAAAGCTTCCAAGCCTGCACATCAAGAGCCATTTAACTTTTTAAGCTCTAATCCTAATTATAGTAAAAAAAAAAAAAAAAAAGAGAGAGAGTGAGAGAGAAGCAAAACTACGCAAGAAGGTCTATGATTGTTAAGAAATATGGCGTCAAGCAATAATTTGGAATTTGCACTTACATAGCTTATGAGATCCTCAGCACCATCTGATTGGTAGAAGCTGCTATTCTTTTTGCCGCTTATGATTTCCAAAACAAGGACGCCAAAGCTAAAAACATCAGATTTTACAGAGAACTGTCCGTGCATTGCATACTCCGGAGACATATAACCACTACAAGCCAGAAAATATATATATATAACTTGAGCTAATAAACTTAAGAAGGCATCAGTATTTGATTATAATAAAATCAATTTATTACTTAATTTGGCAAATGGATTAAACATAGAACAGATATAGTGCAGAACTTACTATGTCCCAACAATCCTACTTGTGTTTCCTTGAGATTGATCAACCCCAAAAATTCTTGCCATACCAAAATCCGATATTTTCGGGTTCATATCTTCATCTAATAATATATTGCTAGCTTTGAGATCACGGTGTATAATTCGTAGACGAGAATCTTCATGAAGGTAAACCAATCCGCGTGCTATTCCTCCTATGATCTTGTAACGTTTCGACCAATCCAACATTTGTCGTTTTTCTGGATCTTTACATCCATTAAGAGAATGAATAGGCAGCAACGTATATGAATTTCAATATAAAGATGAGAAAAGAGGTAATCGTATCAAGATTGATGCTAACCGAATAGAAAATAATCAAGGCTTTTATTGGGCACGTATTCATAAACAAGAATCTTCTCTTCTCCTTCCAAGCAAAATCCTAGTAGTCTTACTAAATTTCTGTGTTGAAGCTTGGCGACAAGTACAACCTCATTCTTAAATTCTTTTGCGCCTTGTCCTGAACCTTTGGAAAGTCTCTTCACAGCTATTTCTTGTCCATTTAAGAAAGTACCCTGAAAGCACGTTTAAACATAGCATTATACAGAACAGTGTCAAATACTGTATAGCCTGACTTACCAAACAAATCATACCTATGTAAAAGTGATTGTTAAAACATTGAAAATATAAAGGGATAAAACCTAGTACATAGAATTATATTCCTTCATCAAGTACCTTGTAGACACTACCAAATCCACCTTCACCAATTTTGTTTTCTGTAGAAAAGTTGTTGGTAGCAAGCGCAATAGTATTCAAGTCAAATTGCAAGGATTCAACTGATGAAATCTCATTTCCTTCGTCTACATACAAAAATAGCAAATCATTACATAAATTTATTTAACCCAGGAGTGAGTGAAGCGGTGAGAAACTACGATTTTTTTTTTAATCAATTTCTTACTGTCTTATATTGAAGTTGCAATACTGAAATGAATGCACCTGACAAAAACTGCAGAACAATAAACATGTTGCAGATCTAATTCTACTTAAACTTTTAGATTAAGTGATTCAATATGTTAAGAGCCGATAGAAAATCCTATATTAGTTCTCTGAGCACCATTCATTTTATAAAATTGTAGATGTTTGTGCATATGAAAGGGCTTAATCTTTTAGATGATTTGGTTCGATCCAGTATCTCACTATTGTGTACACAAGTTCAAATATGACGGAATGGGAATCTTTTTCTTCCACTTTTCCTTTGTGTGCTCGAATCTTACCATTTTCCTCACTGACAGCATCATAAGGTTTCTTCCATTTCAAGAAGAAGAAGCAGCCTATGAAGAAAAGCACCAAGGAAACAGCAATTGGAACAACGATGGCAATAATAACTTGTTTTGAAATTCCACCATTTCCTGAATTGGAAACACAAAAGAGGAAGAGAAAATATAAATCTTCTTGTCGAAATCTTCCACTGAATAACTAGGAGATTTACTGAGATATATCGCTTGTTATGATCACTGCAGACTTATATTGATGCTTATTGGTTACTATTTCGTCATTAGTAAAAAGAAAAAAGGAAAAATTAATCTGTTTTTTCCTTGTCGAAACCCATTTTTCAAAAATAATGTATTGCTTAAGAGTCAAGAGGTTACCTTGACTGCTTGTAGAAGGCGAGGGAGGCGGTGGCTGAATATGAGGAATATTTGGAGTAGGCGGTGGTGGAGGGGCCACAGTAGAATTGAAGAAGGGGTAAGTCTCATACCTAATATTACAGCTTTCAAAAAGAACTCTTCCTCCTCTCCTATTACCGCAACATGTACTTAATCGCGAGATCGCATTTCGAAGGCAGTCGTCGCAATCAACACTCGAAAGATCCGGCGTGCACTGTGCCAGTGTATGCAGGCTTTCAAATACCGTGAAGCTAGCTATTTTTGTAGCAAATTTCTTACCGGGGAGACTACTATTAACAGCTTCCGATGCTATTTCATTCATCGTCTCTCCTAATAACTGTTCGAACCTATTGGGTTCATCCGTAATGTTCTGTGTATTAAACAGGTATACAATGAACGACTGCTCTAACCTCGAGAATATAGATTCATTTGAGTAGCGTAACATGCAATGGTCGTACCTGTTGAAAACAATATTTAAATAAATACATATTGATAACTTCAACTTTTAATAACATAAATAGTTATACCAGATAGTCGCCCGTTTTTCCTTGGGACAACGTTGCAGGACTTCAGTTGTAGCAGTTTCCACACACTGTTGGCAGGCATCGGTGTTAACATCGCCCCTACATAGAAAGAGACCGTAGACGGTGTTGGGAGGGCCGCTGCCGACCGTGTAATTGTAAAATCCATTCTCCCGGGTGGCGTTTGAGGATAAATTAAGGAAAAGCTGATTCAAGTTGGATCGATAGGTGCTATTAGGACTGTATGTAGTTGTATTTGGGCAATGATTGTAAAGATAAACCGATCTAATTGTTGTGCTGAAGCAGAGAATGCAAAATAAGCAAAAATATGTAGAGATTATGAAGGCTGACATGATTAATCTTAAAAAAAAATCTGCTAATAATTTTGATATTTTTTCAAACAGAAATGGATTTCTTATAGGATGTGGAAGTAGTGGTGAGCGATGAGCGAAGACTTGATGTGCCAGTCAATGAGGGCAAGATCTTTTGGTTGTCTTGGTCTTTGTGGAAATTAATAAAGAGGATAGCATTGAGATTTACGTATTGATGGAGAAAGGTCTGAATACTGTTGCAATTTATATTGGTCCAGAATTCACAACTCTTGACATTTCAACTGTGCAGACGTGTCAAATGTATCGGAGTGTTCAGTTTCACAATTGCTTGGCGCGTGAATATCACAGCCAACCTGTTACAAGCCGAGTGTTTGTGGGCAACTTATTTCTAGAGTCGGGCTATGCGCTCAATTGTAGAGGCTCGATTACCTTATTCAACATTCAGCTTAGAGACAAATCGGTAATTAAAAATCACGACCTCAAGTTGTTAGGAACCAACATGCATATATAGTGGGACAAACCACCTCTACACAAGGGTGTAGCCTAACCCAATGTACTGTTTCACATCTTTGAAAAAAAAAAAACGGTAATGTTATTTGTACATCAGGATGTACATAAGGGGTTACACCTCCTTCACATGGGGTGTGGGACCCACTCAAATAAAAAATATTATTCAAGTGGGTCCCACCCTCCATGTGAGGGTGGTGTAACCCCTTATGTACACGTCTTGATGTACAAGTAGACTAATTAAAAAAAAAATCTCATCGTTTCTCTTAAATGATTTGGAGAATTACTCGAATCTAGTTATGTAGAAAAAGTTGAGCATGCCTAATTAAAGGTTGGTCAACCCATGCGCGGCACACCTAATTCAGTTCATTACTTCTTTTAAACTATCTTGAATAGTTCAAAGCATGTTACCCATGCTTTAAGGAATAATATAAATTGGAGAAAAGTCAGACGAATTAGTGAAACTATACGAATTAAAATAAGTTACGTGTTGCAGTAAAAGATTCAAATATTTAGATGACAAGACGTAACTATAAAAGTCAGATTCAAATGATTATTTTATTTTAAAATATATTTTTCACATATAAATAAATATTTTAAGTTATGCCAAACACACACTAGGTGGTATCCGATTTTTGGGTCGGATAACGTAACACGATGGAGACTTAGAAAACTGCATATACTAATAAAATTTTGAAAATTAAGTCCATAGTTATCAAACTCGCAATGTGAATATTGACTCGGCCAAGCCTTCGAGTCACCAACTCTATTTTTTAAGTGGCGGATCATTGGTCTAATATTCTAATAGTGGCCCAACTTTTAAACTACAGACTCGTGTCTGAAAAAATCTCAAGTCCATTCCGAGATAATGTAATGTTATATTTTTATAACCCTATCCTTCAAAATGTAGATTCATGAATTTTACTTATTAAAACAAAAAATATAAAAAAAAGTATGTTTGATGCGAAACTTTTGAAAATAAGAGAAATCTTCATAGATTAATAATTAAGTACCATGGGACGGGGCGGATCTAGGAAATCGAGTGCATTAGGACGATCGTTGATCGTTGACAACCTCAATAACTAGATTATTTATTAATATTTAATTAAAAAATATTAAAAAATACTTCAAATAATATAAACGTAAAAGTCATATACATATGAAACTATAATTCACTACAATCCAAAATAATAAGTAAAATATTTTTTTTGAATCATATGCGCATGATCAAATTTCAAATTTATACAAATTTAAGCGAAACAAGATGGAGTTTAGACGTAAAACATGATTAACGGTAAATACAAATTTCGAACTAAGGTGAAGTTTATGGAAAATTTTTAAAACAATGATTTTTAGAATTATTTTGGTCAAACATTATTCAAGAATACGTTTCTGTTTTTCAAAAAATAGGGCTCAAACAAAGGCATAACCAATAAAAATAGGACCATTTCTACAAATTACAGAGATCTAAAGGTTTGAATCAACATCGAACATTGTAATTTATGCTTTAATCCGCGGTCTTAATTATCCCTTGGTTGGCCTATTTTTTGAAAATTCATTTTGCTTCAAATTTATTTTCAATCATACATACGACTATTATCAACTTTTCAATCACATATTTTATCAACTTTTATCAAAATATATTAAAAACATGATTTTAATTAAACTAAACAGGGACTTTAATTTCAAGATGCAGATAATCAATGTTAAAGATTGATTAAACATGTCACAATATTCCAATTTTTTTAGTTGGGTTTACTTAAGAAAACTTAGACTAGACGTCATACGTAATTACATATGGTAATGGCGTCACAAATGTGAATAATCTGAACAAATGTATGCTAATACCTATTAAGATTTGAGGTTTTTACATGTCTAGTTAAATAAAACATAATCAATATGAACATACATCAACCGTCTTGTTGTTATGAAATGACGCTTTGTTGCAAACTCATAGCCATAGCCATCTCTTTAGCATTGCCATTCCTTTTTTCTCGATATCATTATGTTAATAAAAAATGGCTCATCGGTATGTTAATGAATTGTTCCATCGAGGGGCCGCCCCCCTGGATGGCCTGGCCAAGCAGCTTTTTCCGAGGCAAAATGTGAAAGGCGTGGTGATTAGTTAATCCAAGACTTCCTTTTTTAATCAATGGAATCCAAGTTCTTTTGATTGTCATCGTCCTTGTGTAAATTAATAAAGAAGATGGCATCAAATTCATCAGGAAGCCTTTGTAAATTTAGAAGGAATCCTATTTAACATTCTACATGCAATCAATAATGACTCACCCCATAAATTAAATGGTAACTTAGCATACGTTAACATGGCATTATCATTTTAACTAATGTTTTATTTTTTCTTTTAGCCAAACCATTTGTTCGAGTATCCTAGGTGCAGAATATTGATGTATTATGCCTTGTTGTTCAGAAAATAAGTTAAAATCACTAGAAAAATATTTACATCTTCTATCACTTCTTAAAGTTTTTATTTTCTTACTTAAGTGATTTTCAAATTCATTTTTATATGGTTTAAACATATCAAAAACTTCATATTTATTTTCATTAAATAAACATAAGTGTATATAGAGTGATCATCTACAAAGGTAATGAAATACCTATTTTCACCTCTAGTTAACATATCATTTAATTCACATTTGTCTATAAATTATTCTAAAATTTTTGATATGGTTTTTTTTTATCATTTTAGATTCTACACAAGTTTTACATTTATATTCATCATTCTCTTTATAAGATATTAAGTCACATTTTAACATTCGTTTTATGGTACTCTTACATATGTGACATAATCTAGCATACCATAAAATAAATGAATCAATCAAATAAGCAAATTCAACTTTGTTATTAATCAACTTGTCAACAGTATAAAGCTTGATCATTCCTTCAATAGAATAGCGTTGTCCAACAAATTTCTCATTTAGGGATAGTACAAGTTTACTAGATTCATAAAAACTTTTTATGCTCGATTTTCCTAATAGATTACCACTAACTAAGTTCCTATTCATATTAGGAACATGCAGTACATTTGTTAAGGTAACGATCTTGTCGAAAATGAAGATAATCTCTACCTTTCATTTTCCAATCACTTTGGAGGGACCTTCATTACCCATTTGAACCTCTTGATCTTCATCCATTTCATATTAAGTCTTGAATAAAAATTTATCAAAAGACACATGTACAGCTGTACATGTATCATACCACCAATCGAGAACCTTGCCCTTGATAACATTGATCTCACTCACGGTATCCACAATGTTATCTTCTTTGATGAAATTCACTTTTCCTTCCAAGTTGTTTTGTTTTTGGTGTCTGCATTTTTCGCGTACAAACCAACCTCCCTTAGACTTTTTCTTAAACTTGTCAAAGTTTTTAGAAGGCTTTCTCTTATTGAATTTGTTCGAAAGTTTGGTCTTCTCCACAACATTGGCCTTTGAAGTGCCTTCATAAGAATTGTCATTCTTATCTCTTGCGCTTGACTCTTCTCCAATTCGAAAATGTTTATGCACTTGTTCCAAAGAGTAATCTTCGAAACTATGCATGATTTTCTTTTGATATTCTTTCCAAGTTCCCCTGGAGTTTTTCAATGATTGCTCCCACTTAGAAAGATTCTGAAATTTCAATTTTGACCGCCTTCAACTTGTTGACAATAACTTGCAATTCATGCACATGGGGAATAAGGGGAATATTTCAAGGAATTTAAAATCAAAATACCTTGATATGAGAACTTTCTTTGTACCTTCTTCTTCGGCTTTATTTTTTTTTGTTTTTCAACGCATCCCAAATGTCTTTTGCCGAAGACATGTTGATATAGAGAACATACAATCGGTCAGATAACACACTGAGAATATGACCGTGGCATATGAGTTCATCCTCTTGACGCTTTTGTCTTTCCGTCCTTACAACTTCAGTATCTTCATAAGTTGGTTCGGCAAGTGGTGCCAATGCGGGATCAAGAATGCATAAGATCTTCAATACTGTTAGGAGAAATTTTAACTTGTCTTGCCACTTTGAAAAATTTGTTTCATCAAAATGGTATAAATGAACGAGGTCTTAATTCATCAACTTGATTGTCGCCATGGTAGTTTCATTCTCCATTTCAGAATATCGTATGAGATTGTTGAAATATTATCCTTCAAGAGAATGGAAAAGACAACAAAAAGAAAGAATCAAGAATGCTGAATATGGTAGAAAGGCTCAAACATGAGATCGTTGTCCTCAAACGACCCCTCTAGGATTTAATTGGTGCTTGAAGGGGACTCTTGGCAAATGGTTTGTTGGAGTCTTGAAGAAGAAAACACTTAAGCAGTTGTATTTTTCTTCCAAAACTTGAAGAACACCTTCAATGTTTGAATATATAATGAATTGGATTTAAAAGCACTATAATATGGTTTTGATTGTTCATTTGTTATGTTTGTAATTGAAATCTATCACATATTTTGTAGATTTCAATTCACTATCTACGAAATAGTGTCATACTAACATGAAAAACTGAATATTTTCATAAAAACCCTTCAAGAATCAAACCAGGAAAAACCAGTCTAATGGCTTGTTTTTTGTTCTATGAATTTGAATAGTAATAATTCATGCGTACGCATGGTAGAAGCATTTTTATTTTGTTTCTGCAAGCTCAAGCCTTGCGTACGCATGGATAAAACTCAAAATTTTCAATTTTGATTTCAAACCAATTCATCTAATTTGGATCTAGTGTATCATATTTCATACATTTCATTAGACCCAAATTTAATCTTGAATAATAATTATAACAAGCACAACCCGAAGGTAAACTTGAGATAGAATCTCGAAGACAGGTGTTGCAATCACTGATGGAAAGATCAGGGGTGTACTGCGTCAGGGTGTATAGTCTTTGAAATGTCGTGAAATTAACTTCTTTAGTAGTAAATTTCTTACTAGTAAGATTATTTGATGCTTCCGTGGCTATTTCATTCATGGTGTCAGCCAACATCTGTTTGAACCTGTCCGGTTCAATTGTAATGTTCTGGGTATTACGCAAGGCTACCCTGGCAGATTGTTGCACCTTGGATACTATGGATTGATTTGAGTAAGTGACATCAATCATCGTACTAGATAATTGCCCCTCTTCTTTTGGTATAACGTTGTAAGATTTCAATCGTAGAATTATTCACACATTCTTCGCATATGTCCGTGTTCACATCACCTCTGCATAGGAAGAGGCCGTAGACTGCGTCTGGAGGTCCACGATCAGTGGCGAACCCAAACATTTTGTATTGTGGTAAAAAAATAAAGTGTAATTTTTTAAAAAACAATATAATATTAATAAAAATAAGTTAATACGCATTTTGATGCTTTGAAAACGTCGTATAATTATATCATTATCAATATTGTTAAAATGATTTTGCCACTTGTATATTTTTTTTTACCATTTCGTTGACAGATGTGTTGGAAGTAAATGAATTGAAATAAAATTCACAATTAATCTAGGATATAAATGAAATTTAAATTTAATGCAAAAGTAATTCAAATTACATTTAATCCCTAACGATCCTAAAATTTTTGATGTTATATTTCATGAGAAATTTCCTAAAAAATGATATAAATTATATTAAAAAATTTATATTGCAAAATAATAAATATTAATGAAATAATTGAATTTTTTTTAAAGAAAATACGAGATAGATGTCTCTTTTAAGACACACATTTGACGCATATTTAGCTATTTTCAATATCCATTTGGACCGTGCAATATGACTATGATATAGTTCTCGAAACGAGCTTCTAGACGACATAGGCAATTTGTGGATCTAGATAGTATACGGTCATCAGCGAATTTTATCGGAATTCTAAAATTACTAGTTTGGAACGGCATACTTTGATGTGTCGTAACTTTTGCTATGGTTGATCGTTTCGCATGATATTAACAAGTGAAAAATTAGGTCATGAGCACTTCAAAATGATATTGAAAAAGCAATGTTTCGATTTCATTTGGCATTCCGTAATGAGTGCGTCAAAGTATATTGTAAAGGAGTCAAAAAACAATTTTCTGGAAAAAATAAACCAAAAATTTGTGTGTGGTAATTTGACCCCTAATGACCCCTTGTGGGTCCACCCTTGTCCACGGCCCACTGCGGAGCTGTAAAATCCATTATTTTGGGTGGCATTTGTTGATGATAAATTGAGAAAGTTGATTCAAGTTGGCATCGTAGGTGCTGTTAGGACTATATGTAGCTAAATTTCCGCAATTCCCATAAAGATGGTTAAGGGAGGTAACCTTCTTGTGCTAAAGGAAAAGAACAGGCAAAATAAGAAAACATAACCTAGGGTTGGCAATTTTCCCCGCCCCTGTCTGGGGTCACAGGGCTGGGCGGGGTGGGGGTGCCCTGCCCCGAACCCGCCCCGTGAAGGGGAAAAAAAATTAATTAAAGTTAAACCCATCCTTTTATCCGCCAATCTTCATATGTTCCTCACTATTCTTCTTCTTCTTCTTCTTCCTCTTCTTCTCATCCCTTAATTTCAAAATTTTCTTTTCAGCTTTTCTTCTCTCACTTCCCTCTCAGTCGTTCCACCAAAACTCATTTCTCTACTTCAAAGGGTTTTTAGGGTACCCTATTTTTTTATTTATTTCCTTAAAGTTGAAGTGTTGAACTTGGGTTAAAATGGATGGAGAACTGTACAATCCTCGAATTGTTGAAGAAGTTTTTAGAGATTTCAAGGGTCATCGAACTATCCTTATCAAAGCACTGACCACACGTGTTTTAATTTTTTTTATTTTTCACTCTTCAATTCTTTTTTGTTGTCTCACTTTTATCGTGCGAGATTTTTTTCCCTTGGGTCTAATGTGGGTTTTTTCACCTACTATTTTTGTGGTGCGGATGTTAAAGAATTTTACCAGTAGTGTGATCCTTGTTAGGGTTTTTCTTAGTTTTTTTCGAGTAATAATCAGGAACATTGGAGCTTGGGTATTGGGATGTAGGGGAGGGAGTCGCTGCCTCGAAAACATACATGTTTGTCGTGATCTCTGGTTGCAATGCCTGTGGAGGA
The DNA here is from genome assembly GCA_035079005.1 of Fraxinus americana. NCBI lineage: Eukaryota > Viridiplantae > Streptophyta > Magnoliopsida > Lamiales > Oleaceae > Fraxinus > Fraxinus americana. Next base: position 2,518,897 of record CM068713.1, on the reverse strand, counting down.
GGAGGCGGCCGGTGGCGGTGAAACAAAAAGGGGAAAGCCACTGCCCCACCCCGCTCCCCGGGCGGGGGTGGCCCGCCCCGAACCCTCCCCACTACCATCCTTAGCATAACCAGAGCTCTTAAATGCCGACATTATCTTGCTTGCAAAATGTTACACTGTCGGCCCGCCCCACTACCATCCTTAACATAACCAGGGCTCTTAAAGGCCGACATTATCTTGCTTGCAAAATGTTACATTGTCTCTATTTCATAAAGAACAGGTGCATATAAAATGGTAAAAAAGTGGTGGTGAGGTGTTGTGACGTGTTGATCCAAGATTTCGTGTTCTAGTCAATGGAATCCAAGTTCTTTTGGTTGCCTTTGTCCTTGTGGAAATTAATAAAGAAGATAGCAACGACTTGACTTGCGTATTGATGGAGAAAGGACTCAATACGTTGATTCTTTACTATTGCAAAATGTTATATTGAAAGCGTGTTTGATGTAAATTTTTTGAAAATAAATTTTGTGAGAAGTAATTTTTTTTTTTTGAAGAATGTGGGGTAAGAATTTCTGCCAGACAAGAGCTAGGTATATTTCATTAAAAAAAAAAAAAAAAACAGGTGCATATAAGATGTAAAATCGACTTGTTGATCCAAGACTTCCTGTTCTAGTCAACTGAATCCAATTTCTTTTGGTTGTCCTTGTCCTTGTGGAAATTAATAAAGAAGGTAGCAACAAGTTGCGTATTCATTACGTTGATATTTCATGGTCTAGACTTTACAACCTCCTCCATAAATGTTAGAACACAAAAGTTTGTTCACGCCAACTTTTTCCTTTTGAATCCTCATATTTCAACTGTTAAGGCTGCCCGAGTGTTCAATTTCAAAATGGCTTGGCACGTGAAAGTAACAGCCAACCTGTTACAAACCGTGTGTGTTGTGGCCAACTTGTTTCTATAGTCAGCTCATGTCAATTGTGTGGCTCGGTTGTTGAGTCTCGCTTACCATATTCAACATCTAGCTTAAAAGTAACATGATGTATTGGACTACATAATATTGAGACGGACCGATTCGTAAAAAAAGCATGACCTAAAGCTATTACTGGCCAGCATACTTATATAGTACCCAATCCAACTCGCCGTTTCTCATCTTGAAGAAAAAAACTCATCGTTCTTTTTTTTTTTTTTTTTTTTTTGAGGAATAGTTTTTCAAAATGACAAAACAAATGCATTTTTAACAATGTTAAAACATAGCCTCAAAATAGAAAATTGAAAACTGAAACACGAACTAAATAGACCCTTAGCTTTTCACTGCATTCGCTTATGACGTGCATATAAGACATGCTGTAAAAATTGACCATTTATGGCATGCCTTAAATGTGTGCCGTAATAATTCAATTACTTAAAGAATTTACAATTTACGACATACATTTGCATATACAGCGTTTATGTGTACGCCGTATTGCATATTATAAAAAGAAAACAATATTGTACTGCAAGTATTATACTAGTAAAAGGGAAATATTATTCCACGTTCATAGAATGGATTACAAGTAAGGGAATGAAGGAAATTAATTAAACCAAACAATGAAGTATTTGGATTTGGATTTGGCTTCTCTTCGTCTGATTCCGTCAAATTGTCTGCAACTTTTTCCCCGAGCTTGAACTTACGCTTCAAATCCAACTCGAGTTATCGGTGAAGAATATATGACCTACTAGATCTACGCCATCTTCAGGAGTCAGAAGTACATAACCAGAAAGAAGGTGTTTCCATGCAAGTCCGATTTTTCTGCAAAGGATGCATGACATCTTGGGTGCTTCCAAATAAATCTGGTCTTTACAATCCATGTTGGAGTCACCGGGGTCGAGGCAGGAAAGTGATTTTAGGGTAGGCTAGAATTAAGAAATAGTAATAATGTCTAAATCAAATTAATATTTAGACACTGGCGAGAACCGCAGATAAAGAGAATGAAGGTGAATTTGATGATGATCATCACAAGCTACATGCTTCTGGACTATCAATGACAGAATTTGAATTTTTGGGTGGGCTATTTGTTTAATAAGCTGAATTTGCGTCATAACGTTTTTGGGTTATTTTTCTATTAATTGGCTGAAATTGGGCCATAAAATTTGTTTGGGGTCAAGGCTGCCCTAGACTCTAGCGCAGGGCAGCCATAAGGGAGCTCTATCCCTGGGCCAAGAACTTCATTCTCCATCGACACACCTCTCTTATGAACAACAAATGGATATAGGGGGGGAGGTCCAAGTGTGTATAAGCTGTGACCGCGTCCGAATTAACTCGGATGGCGAACTAGGGGGTAAGGCCGCCATTCCTCAGGATTAGTCGGGCAAAACTTGGACACCCGAGTCATAAAAAAAAATGGATATAGGGAATTCCTAATATGTTCTTAATGATTAGATTCAATATTCATCTCCTGTGTCCAACTTAGAAAATTTCATTGAAAGTTGTCATCTCATTCTCTGTCTTTTTCTCGAACATTTGAAATTGTAGAAAGTAAGAGGTTTCGATCATAAATTCATTAAAGAATTAAAAAATATAATTGAGAAAATAAAAATCATTATTAAAAAGTTTAATTTAATAAGATACCATATATATAGAATCAAATCATTTTTCGTTTATATCAAAAAGACCTTACATTGAGAAGGCGTGAAAATCGTTGAGGCAATTTCAAAACATTCCGCATTAAGGGTAAGATGTGGAAAAAGGCGGTCAACTCCTCTTTTAACCACCATTCGGGCTTAGGTGTGTCTAGACGTCCAAAGGCGTGCACCATTTCTTTTAAGTTTTTCATTTATTTTTAATTTTTTTTTCCAAGTTTTTGGATCCATTACTTGGACCTAATGACTAATGTTGTTAGACCCATTTACCTCAAAAAGGGTCTTGCTTTGGAAAATTTGAAAAAAATATAAAGTAATTATTGTCTTTATGATTTTAGTTCTTTAATGATATACATTATTTTATTTAGATAATGGTCGTAGAATTATTAAAATAGTGTTAAAAATAATAAACGCATTTTTATGCATAGACTTGTAAAGTTTGATGCTTGACTTCACCGTGACTTTATGTATTTTAAAAATTAATAATTTAAGAGAATTCAAAGTTTTATTTCCATGAAACTGAGAATCATTGTTTTGTGAAGAATTACATGATCTCCTTGAATTTCTATTAATTCAAGAAAAGTCAATACTCCACAAAGAAATGCATGGTTCCTCATAAGTTTATTGAAGCCCTACCAAATGATCATGAAATCCAACCAAAACTTCAGGTTCTTAAGGAACAACTTAATTTTTAATGATAATTCGTGAGCAAACCTATATTAACTCTCAGCTCCTTTTGTTTTGATATTTGTAACAGGACCTTATGCCCTTAGTTTTAGCTATTTTAGTATTCAGGATACTGTGCCTTTGTTTGAGCCATTTTATGTTGGAAAAATAGATTTTGTAATAGTGATTTTTTTGCAAAAATGTGTAATTAAAAGGTAGCAAAAGTTTTAGATTTACGTATAAATTATTTCATTGTGAGAATGTATGGTTAAAAATGTGTTAATAAAAAAACGAGTTTTGAAATAATGAGACTCAAATAAGGGATGTACATGATAAAAACAATTGTATTTTTTTAGGGTGGATAAAAACATTAATATAGGTTGCCAAACTATATAGTGTTAGCCTCCGGATCACCTCTCTTTTTATTTCTCAAGTCTCAACACACCGACATTGCTTCAAAAGCAATTACAAGTTGACATCACAAGAAAAAAGGATAATTAGCAGAAATGGTCCCTAACGTTTACATTCATTGTTAAAATGGTCCCTATCGTTTTAAATTTGATATTTGTACCCTTATTCCAAACGTTTGTTGCAGAATTGGTCCTTCCATTCAATTCCGTTAAATCCGCTATTAGGAAATTTAGAATGTTTTGCCAATAATATTTGAAAAAGGGCAAATTAGTCCCTTCCCATATTTTTTCTCCTTTTAAAATTTTCGATGAATATAATTCTTATGGTTTGATGTAATTTATAAGTTTAGACCACAACTCAAAACGTTGTCGGCAAATATCATTCTTAACCCTTTAACCATTTAGCACAAATAATCATTGATGAGCTACCTGAGGATGCGGGGATACACAAAATATTTTTTGACTGTTGCAATCGTTTTTTGTAGATCTTATGAATTTTTGTCTAATAGCCCAATGTAATATACATAGCAGGCAGTTTAGCTTATCAGAAATATTGAAACCATGTTTGGTTTGTTAACAATGTAATTATCTATTGTGTAGCAGTTTTTTTTTCCTTTTACTATGATATTTTGCGCTTGTTTGTTGGGCATTTTGCTGCCATTTTTAGAAAAAATAGGACCGTTGGGTGCCTGCAATTTTTGACTTTTGTTACATAATGGCCTCGAAAATTTGGTGCTCCAACGGCTACATTTTTTTTATACTTTTGGATGAAAAATATGGCCCAAACAGGCACTTTGTATCTATTGTAGTAGATTACTATTGAGAACGTATACTGAGTAAACGACCGTTAATAAATTGGACGGAATTTCCATGTGGCACGCAACTCAATGACAACTTTATATTTTCTATTACAAACATTTAAAATATTAAATCAAATTATAAAAAAAAAAAAAAATGAAAACGACATCTTCTTCCTCACTACACCACCCTTCATCCATCCCCACCCTACCAAAACCACGCCGCCTCCAACAAACCACTGTCTATACAAGATGAAAGTCGAAAGATGGAATGAATAGATCTCTCACCGATTAAGCTCTCTCAATTAACAACCTTAAGAAAATCGTTCAGGACGTGTTCTGGTATATATAGATATGTCAAGAAATCAATGGGCCTAGAAAAAAGCCTTTAAAGAGCAAAATAAAAATTTCCCTTATAAAGCTGTCGCTCGAGCGAGGAGTCAGCGGCAGTCGAGCGACAGGGTGTCGCTCTAGCGAAGGAGGGGTGACGGTCTAGCGACGATATTTCTGCTTTTGTAGCTCGAGCCAACTCTCGGCAACAGTCCAGCGAAAATCCGCGCCGTTTTCCTCCTTATTCCAAACTCGAAACCCTAGACATATTTAACTAACTTTTAAACAAATTGCAAATTACTCCTTGAACTTTTACAATCTATCAATTTAAGTCATTTGTCTACAAAATATGCCAATTACAAAATCAACTAAAACCTAACAAATATAAATAGAGATATTTTTTATTTTTATCGTATCACCTATTCGACAAAGGTGGCATAAGAGATCTCATGAAATTATTATAAATAAACTTGAACTACAGGAAATCGTAGGGTCAATAATAATCAATATATAACTACAAACACTAGAAGAACAAGTGTTTTGATCGACTTCTAAAGATCATTATTCTATGGATCAATATGAAACTAAAAGTTTTTAAGTTCACAATTTGAGAGCTACAATTACTAAATTTGAAGTGAGACACACTTTTGTAAGAATTGTGCGACCATTTAATGAAGTTAAACTCTCTCACGTACTCAAATATTTAAAGGTTTTTTATGGAGTTTAGATTGGTGTGGCTCACTGTTTACCTCTAATTATCAAGTATTGACAAATCACTATAATGTAAAAAGTTTAACGGATGGTAATTCAACATTTTACAAAAATTAAAAATTAAATTTTGACTCATCAAAATTATAATAATAACGGTCTAGTATTAGTGGCCCAACTTTTAAAAGTTCATATCAAGCTTGAAAAATCTCTCGAGTCCTCCCCGATGTATACTGTAATACTAAATTTTTTATAAAAATATCCCCCAAGAAAATTTCAATGAAGCACCATGAAATGCTAGCATTATTCTAGAATAACATTAAAAAACATTAGTGCTTCACTAGAATAACATGATGGTTAGGAATTTTTTTTTTTTTTTAAATCTAATTGCAGTCCCAACTTTTACTCTTCCTACCGTTGATTCTTGTTTGCGCAAATCTCCTACTCGTATTAATGATCAAAATGAAATCCAGTTGACATCCAAGTGAACTTGGAAATTTTTATGAAACTTGGACATAGGATGAAAATGAAACACAGGACCAATTCTGCCATCAATTCTTGTTTAATAATCATGCTACTGCTATGTGTACAACCTTTGTTGATAATATTGGTTTACAATTACACACATGGTACCGTTACATTCATCCATTTTAAAAATTATTAAGACTGTTTTATATTGTACAACTAGCTTTATTGCTTGTTTTAATAACTAATAAAAACAGGACCACTTTCTACCATTTTACGGGGCGCTACAATCCTCCAAGACTCCAGTTATATGTACAACTATGATCGACAATTTTTGTTGACAATCATGAATTCTCAAAATCAACCACATAAATCAAAAAAAAATTTCTTACTTTTTAACTGTACATTCTTAAAAAAATTACTATTCCAAAACACATTTTTTCCAAAATTTATTTTTAATAGAGCCCAAACGGAAGCTAAATGTCGGTTTGACTTTTGAAAAGTTAAAAACTACTTCTTGGACTAACATATTACCTTTGGATTTATTTGACTAATTTTCTGAAAATACTTTGTTAATTAGAAGATCTTTTAGAGAATTTTTTTTCCAAGATGACTTCCTCATAAATCTCTTTTACAAAAAAAAAAAGGAAAATAAAAGTAAAAACCTGAAGTCCTACCAAACAAGTTCTAAAACTTGTAATTTTGTTTTAAAATGTCAATCTTGATAATCTAAACACTTATATATTAATAATTAATATTTAATTAACTTGGAATTTATTCCTTTTGTAAATACTTTTCAAGGTCAATGCATTGGAAAGAAAATTGATTTGTAGTTTCACATTGCTTGCAATTTGGAAAGGTCTTTTATACTGTCATCGTAAATTCGTTGTAATTTGTCTCTTCTGATCCATGTTTCAATATCTATAGACTGACAAGGGGATCGCATTTAAATTCGGGTAACTTAATAATATACCCCTAAATGTAGGGATCTTTTGATAAATCATATGAAAAATATATTGAAAATAAAAAATACTGTATAAAATTAAGTATCACTTTTTTTTAATTAAAAAGTGACACGATGTCACTTTTTGAGTTAAGTGTCACAAAAATTTCAAGAAAGTGACAAAAATAGAAAAAAAGTTAAAAAATGCTGTATAAAATTAAGTGACGCAATGTCACTTTTTAAAGTTAAGTGACATACAATGTCATTTTTATTTAAAAAAAAGTGATGTTTGTTACTAAAAAAAGTAATAGAAATTTCAAGAAAGTGATAAAAATTTTAAGAGAGTGATAGAAAATTAAAAAAAAAAAGTGACAGAAATTTAAAAAAGTCTTGTCATGATGATACCCACATAAACTAGTAGGTAATGCAATTCGAATGTCTTCTCTTTATGATACCCACACAAACTACACAAATTAAAATGCTCCCAAGTGAATTGTAAGTACCACTGTGAAAAAAAAAAAAAGTACCACTATGAAGAGCAACAAGAATGGCCCAAGAGCCGACACATCTACATTAAATGGCACACCTTTGCTACAATCACATAGGCAATAATCCACATTAATAAAACCCAAAAAATAAATAAATAAATCTGTAGAAATCAGAAAATCGATAAATAATCTGACTTCCCACAAAAATAGGAACTTGTTTAGTATAAACATCATATAAATTTCTAACATCAGACCTCGAAGACTTCAACAGAACTCGAAAAACAAAAATTCCCCCACCACTCCAAATTTCTTCTAAGCAATGGCATTGGCAGCACTGGGAAGCCAAAGATCAGCACACTCCTTTTCCAATTGGACTAGTTATGGAAGAACTTGCAAACACGGAAGTGACCAAATGAACGACAGGAAACATAGACACAACTCAAATTTCAAATGACATTTGGAAGAAAGAAACGCAACAATTTACTATCTATTGTTAAAATTGAATATTACCATTCATCTCGCCCTTCGGATTTACGATAACCGCATCATTATCAGCAAACCAGGTAACAACGATTAGGGTTTCAGTAAATGCAACTGCTTCTCTAACATACTTAGATATTGTGTATGGCAACAGAGATAGAAGAAAAGTTTGATATAAAAAATGAACGGCATTGGTGTAAGCAAAGATTAAAATGAGAATGAGGCTTATGGTCTAAAGCAACGGAGATAAAAGAAAAGTTATAGGAGGTAGAGATGGTGGAGAAATGGCCGCGTAGTTTGATCAATTGGGGATTCACGTATTAAATACGGTTCTAGGTAGTAATCTAATTTGTGTGTTTTTTTTTAAGAGCAGTGCGCCTAATTTGCCCTTTAACTTCCACCAGCCAAATGGCCCTTTGACTTTAAAATATGGGAGAATTGCAACTATCGTACCAAACCTTTTATTTTATTGCAGACATGATTCAAACATTTCATTTGCAACATTCACGGTATCAAATCTTTCAAAAATTCACGCTTAGAGTCCAAATGGATGGAAACTAAGTTTTATGTATCATCTGTGCTTTTGATGACAATATATATTTTTCTATCTTGGATGTAATTCAGTAATTGATACTTCATTTGTAGAGAAGGCTGCCAAGTTTGGCGTAGATTTGTCCAAATCTTGCACTTCGGGCAAGCTCTGTGTTCTACTACTAAGAAAAAATGCTGGTTGACGAGGAACAGCAAGAGGGGCCGAATAACCATTGAGCGCCAAAAGTATTGAAGCCATGTTTGGTCTTTCATCAGCATCTTCTTGAACACACAGTAAACCAATATGAATGCATCGAATTACTTCATTCCTAGCATACGCGTTTTGTAATGTTAGATCCATCAATTCCAACGGTCTATTGTCTCTCCAAAGCTTCCAAGACTGTACATCAATAGCCGTTGACTTTTTAAGCTCTAATCCTAAATTCAATAGAAATAATGAACGAAAGGAAAGCAGAAATACGTCAATAACAAATATGGCCTCAAGAAATAATTTGAAGTTTTCACTTACATAGCTTAAGAGATCCTCAGCACCATCTGATTGGTAGAAGCTGCTATTCTTCTTGCCGCTTATGATTTCCAAAACAAGGACGCCAAAACTAAAAACATCGGATTTTATAGAGAACTGTCCATGCATTGCATATTCCGGAGACATGTAACCACTACAATAGATATATCTTGAGCTAATAAACTTAAGAAGATCATTACTTGATTATAATAAAATCCACTTATTACTTAATTTGGCAAATGGACTAAAGTAGAACTTACTATGTCCCAACAATTCTATTTGTATTTCCTTGAAATTGATCAACGCCAAAAATTCTCGCCATGCCAAAATCCGATATTTTTGGATTCATTTGTTCATCTAACAATATATTGCTAGCTTTGAGATCACGATGTATAATTCGTAGACGAGAATCTTCATGAAGGTAAACCAATCCACGTGCTATTCCTCCTATGATCTTGTAACGATTCGACCAATCCAACATTTGCCTTTTTTCTGGATCTTTACATCCATTAAGAGAATGAATCAGGTTATTTAGAACTGACTGTTAACATAGATTTTGAAGGCCAAGTCTCAGAAATAAAAACTAAAAGACCTTAACTGGAAATTTATATATTATGTATCTGTATATGTTCTCGGCTAATTTTTTTTAATCGGCAGCCAATGTATAGGAATTTCAGTATAAAGATGAGAAAAGAAGTAATAATATCAAGATTGATGCTTACTGAATAGAAAATAATCAAGGCTTTTATTGGGCACGAATTCATAAACAAGTATCTTCTCTTCTCTTTCCAAGCAAAATCCTAGTAGTCTTACTAGATTTCTGTGTTGAAGCTTGGCGACAACTACAACCTCATTCTTAAATTCTTTTGCACCTTGTCCTGAATTTTTGGAGAGCCTCTTCACTGCTATTTCTTGTCCATTCGAGAAAGTACCCTACCAAGCACGTTTGAACATAGTTTATACACTACAGTGAACAAAAATTTAGCTCATTTTTTTCGTCAATACTCTGTCAAATGCTATATAGCCCAACTTACCAAACAAACCATACCTGTGTAGAAGACATTGCTAAATATAGAGGGATAAAAACTAGTACTTAAAATTATATTCCTTCAAGTACCTTGTAGACACTACCAAATCCACCTTCACCAATTTTGTTGTCAGCAGAAAAGTTGTTGGTAGCAAGCGCAATAGTATTCAAGTCATATTGCAAGGATTCAACCGACGAAATCTCGTTTCCTTCGTATACATATAAAATTAGCAAATCATTACATGAGTTTCTTTAACCTAGGATTGAGTGAACATGTGAGAAAATACGTTTTTTTTATTGATTTCTTGCTGTCTTATACTGAAATTGCTATACTAAAATGGTGAACTAGACAAAAACTGCTGAATAAGTAGAAACATACAAGATAAACAATATTAGATCATAGGCTTTCATGCTATCAAATTGTTGAGTTTAAACACTCAAAAATTAATACAAATTTTGAACACACTAAAATCACTGACCAATTATATTTAACAATGGAACCCTCAACTTATTCTCTCTCTTTCCACTCTCTGTTTCTCACTCACGCACACAGACTCTCATCACTCATACTCTCCACTTGCACACAGTACAGCAGAGACAGACACACATATATATAGGCATTAAAAGTCGGTGGTTTCTTCTACGCATTTCTGTTTGGGCGGTGGAGGAGAAAACTCTAGAATGGTGGTGGTTGAAGTAGATATGCCGGTTGTATAGCGGTGTTCACAATTTCTATAGCTAGAAAATTCTCGCAACTTCCATAAAGTCAGTGCTGCATCTTCATAAATTGTCCAAAATGTTGAAAATCAAATTTAAATAAATAAACGTGTTGCATATCTAACTCTACTTAAAGTTTTAGATGGCGGGATTCAATATGTTAAGAGCCAACAGAAAATCCTAAATTAGTTCTCTGATCACCATTCATTTTACAAAAATTGTAGATGTGTGTGCATATGAAGGGGCTTAATCTTCTAGATGATTTGGTTCGATGCAGAATCCTAGTGTGTACACAAATTCAAATAAGACCGAATGGGAATCTTTTTCTTCTACTTTTCCTGAGTAATCGTAGCTTACCATTTTCCTCATTGACGGCATCGTAAGCTTTCTTCCTTGTTCTCCTTGTCAAGAAGCAGCGGATGAGCAAAAAAAGCACAAAGGAAACAGCAATTGGTACAACGATGGCAATAATAACTTGTTTTGAAATTCCTCCATTTCCTGAATTGGAGACACAAAAGAGGACAAGAAAAGGATAAATTTTCTTGTCGAAATCATCCACTGAACAACTAGAAGATTTGCTGAGATATATCTCTGGTGACTAGTTGTGATCATTAATCCACACGTACTATCTATTTATTCACAACTCATTTTTATCAATTTATAATTTAAACAATTTATAAACACTTCCCAAACATGATTAATTTATTTCTAGCCTTCAATGGGATAAAAGTTAATTTCAAACTTTAACCTTTATACTACAAAAACTAACAAGTTATTCGAGTTCAAATTAAAGTTAAAATAGCTTTTTTCTGATTTTTTAAATAACATTTTCATGTCTATCCCATTTTCTGCTGCTTAAGGATGAGAAAGTTACCTTCATTAATTGAAGAATTTGATGGACGTGGTGGCGCAAGAGGACGTGTATTTGGAGCAGGGGCCGCAATGGAATTATAAAATGGGTAAATCTCATACCTAATATTGCAGCTGGGGGAAAGAATTGTTGCTCCTTGGGTATTAGCACAACATGAAGGTAAACTAGAGATTGAATCTTGAAGACAGCTACTGCAATCACTGATGGAAAGATCAGGGGTGCACTGCGCCAGGGTGTACAGTCTCTGAAGTGCTGTGAAATTAACTTCTTTAGTAGCAAATTTCTTACCAGTGAGATTAGTTGACGCTTCTGTGGCTATTTCATTCAGGGTGTCCGCCAACATCTGTTCGAACCTGTCTGGTTCATTTGTAATGTTCTGGGTATTATAAAAGGTCACCCCGGCAAATTGCTGCACCCTGGATACTGTGGATCGATTTGAGTAACGTAACATGCATTCATCATACCAGATAATTGCCCCTTTTCTGTTGGCGCAACGTCGTAAGATTTCAGTCACAGCATTATTCACACAATCTTCGCATATGTCCGCGTTCACATCACCTCTGCATAGGAAGAGGCCGTAGACTGCGTCTGGAGGTCCACGACCCACCTCGGACCTGTAAAATCCATTATGTTGGGTGGCATTTGTCGATGATAAATTGAAAAAAAGTTCATTCAAGTTGGCCTCGTAGGTGCTGTTACGACTGTACGGATCTGAATTTCCACAGTTCGCAGAAAGAAAATCCCGGGAGGTAACCATTCTTGTGCTAAAGAAAAAGAACAGGTAAAACAAGAAAACATAACCAGAGCTCCTAAAGGCCGACATTATCTAGCTTGCAAAATGTTACACAGTCTCTATTTCATAAAGAATAGGTGCATATAAAATGGTGAAGAAGTGGTGAGGTGTTGTGACTTGTTGATCCAAGACTTCGTGTTCTAGTCAATGGAATCCAAGTTGTTTTGGTTGTCTTTGTCCTTGTGGAAATTAATAAAGAAGATAACAACGACTTGCCTTGCGTATTGATGGAGAAAGGACTCAATATGTTGATTCTTTACTACTCTTGCAAAATGTTATACTGAAAGCCTGTTCGATGTAAATTGTTTGAAAAGTAACTTTTTTTTTTCCTTTTTAGAATGTGTGGTAAGAAAATTATGAATCCATATGTAAAATTATTTTATTAAAAGAATGTGTCATTGAAAATAAGTTTTTCAAAAATAAAATTTAAAGAATCTCTACCAAACAAGAACTAGGTATATTTATATATAATAATAATATTTAAAAAGTGTGGATAGGAGAGATTTTTGAAAGACAATAATACCCTCATTAATTTTGTACAATTCCCAATTCATCCTTCAATTATTATTAGAATTTAAATAGTTTTATAACCTACTACTATTTAATATTATTGGATTTACAACCATTACTTTTATTTCCCTTTTCACATAGAAAACTGATATCTTTAAAGTATAATAAGTTGATAAGTTATTTTATCTTCCATAATATATTCAAAGCATATCCAGCACAATAAAAAAATATATGAGATTTAATTCTTTTTCTAACTCTATTTCTAATTGTAAACCAAGCTTTAATTTTTTTTTTTTTTTTTTTTTTCTGGTTTTAGCAAATAGACTATAATGGGGCCTAACAATGCTGGATCATATTTTATATTTTATATTTTATATTCAATTCCACTTTTGCCTTCACTTTTTTGGGTCATTTGTCAACAATGTTTTTATTCAACCTTCTTATAGTAACTTTGTTTTATACTAATAGCATTATAATATATAAAACTAATTTTCATAATGACATTCCTTTAATTAATTAATATATCTATATCATTAATGTATAATTAATTGAAATTTCTCATTAACATAAAAATGTAAGACGAAAAGACATATTTGAATGCACCGAATTCTACCAAAACTTTTATTACATATTCCTCTCCATTTTTATTTCCTATACTTACTTCCCCCACCCTCACAGCCTTTCCTCTCACTCTCACTCTCACTATTTCTTCTTAAAAAAATATATTTTCATAAAATAAATCAAGGGAATTGTGTTTCTGTTTCTTAAATTGTCAATGGAATATAATTCAAAACTACCTTTTGATTTTAAGTTCTTACCAGTTATTTTTATAATTTTTGATCATCTCCTTTTGACTTTTACATGATTATTAGAAGACAAGTGCATGTCTCTAATGATACAAAATTTAATCAGATCGAATCGAAATGAAATGAATCAAATATGTTTACTTGGATTTATGCAAACCAAAGCAAATAAAATGTGTGTAACTCTTCATATTTTGTGATTTTAGATATATTCAATGAGTATAAATTATGCATCGATTGTTGCATTCTAATATTCACATATGTACATACTTTAGTTTTTAAATTTGATTTGGCTTATTTATATTCAAGCAAGAATTTTATAATGTACTTTGAATTTGTTATTCACAATACAGCCGAAAGTGTAAAAATTCAATTTTATGGATTTAAATATGCAAGTTGTTTTCTTACGCAATGCATTTGTAAAGTGATAGAATTTAGTAATTTCTTGATATGCTTGCTTATTGTCAATTCAATTTAATCGTTGATAATTTGATATTTTTAGTTCTTCATCCTCAAGTTTGTTCTTTTTTGTAATTTTATTTCGTATATCAAGATTCCAAATTCTCATTGAGCAAATTACAAAGTCTAATAATTGTATTTTTTGTATTTATATTTGTTGGAAAGAGATGTATATGAAGTCAATTCATAACAATGGAGTATTTTTTTTTTTTTTTTTTTCGCGATATTAGATTAGATTAATATTATTTTGCTTAAAAAATATTTTCTTAAGCCCTTATTTGATCCCCATTATTTTCAAAATACATTTTTCTTTCTTTTCTTTTCAATCATACATTCTTCAATAAAATAATATTACAGTAAATAAAGATTTTTTTTTATTTTTTAATTACACATTCTCCATCAGTACACTATTTCAAAATGCATTCTTACAATAAAATAGGGCTCAAACAAGCCCTAAAATAATTTCTCAAAGAAAAAAGTCGTATCATCATAAGAGGTTAATCAAATATGTACTATTTATGGTGGCTACCATTTTTTTTTTTTTTTTTGTTAATAAAACATACAATAATTTAACCTTTTTTTTTTCTCTTCCTTAATACTGTTTAGTAGCGTCAAGTTAACTTTGCCAAAAACATCACAAGAATTTTTTAAGATAGAAACTTTCCAAGATAGAGTTCTGTAGTATGGTCGTGGGGTATCATTCTACTCCTTCCTTTCAATTTTTCTCTTATAAGTAGTTTGTTTGGCCATCTTGAAGTCATGTTTATATCTAGCTAGGCCTGCTCCATCCTAAATTCCCTTTTAAAACACCTTTTGATCTATGCTCATTAGGCCATTTTACACGACATTATCGATTTATGTTCACTTTCATCTCCATCCCTCAATATCAAACATATAATTCTACAAATTTTACAATTTTATAGGTTTCGTTTGTGATTTTTTTTACAACGGAATTGATTCGACAGAAAAAGCTCACAATATGGTGGACATGAATTATGAGGCAATGCAAACGAGTCTTGATAAAAAAAATTTAAAAAAAAAAAAAAGGTTGTGGGACATTGGCGAAAAAATATTGTGTGCAAAGAAATGTTATTGTAATTAAAATGTTACATTTTAGTTTATTCAACATTTTCACGTTATATACATAATTTCGTAAAAAAATTCATATATATATATATTATTTTATTTTTTAACAAATTTAATTTTTCTAATATCAATTATTTCAATTTCCTTCAAAAACAGTATTAATATCTCAAAAATATTACACATATTATCCATCCGACACATAAGACATGCAACGCACGTGTTTACTATTAGTTTCATAAAAAAAAATGGTGCATACAAGATGTAAAATTGACTTGTTGATCCAAGTCTTCCTATTCTAGTCAATGGAAACCAATTTCTTTTGGTTGTCGTTGTCCTTGTGGAAATTAATAAAGAAGATAGCAACGAGTTGCGTATTGATGGCATTGTATTTCATGGTCTAGACTTTCCAACCTCCTTCATAAATGTAAAACACAAAAGTTTCTTCATGCCAACTTTTTATTTTTGAATCCTCATATTTCAATTCAACTGTTCAGGCGTGTCAAATGGATAGTGTTCAATTTCAAAATGGCTTGGCACATGAAAGTCACAGCCAACCCGTTACAAGCCGTGTGTGTTGTGGCGAACTTGTTTCTATAGTCAGCTTATGTCAATTGTGTGGCTCGGTTGTTGAGGCTCGCTTACGATATTCAACATCCGGCTTAAAAGTAACACGATGTACTGGACTAGACCGATTCGTAAAAAACATGACCTAAAGCTATTACTGGCCAGCATGCATATATACCTAATCCAACTCATTGTTTCTCATCTTGAAGAAAAAACTCATCATTCTCTAATTGATTTGGAGAACTACTCGAAGTCGGTTATATTTCTACACGGATGGAATCATAAAGCCCCTAGCATGCCTGGTTAAAAGGTCTACCATGCACGTCATGCCTAATCCAATTCATTACTTCTTTTAAACCATCTTGAATGTAGCGAGAAAAAAAAATCAGTGCAAAGTCTAAACACCGTTGCGAGAAAAAAATATTGCAAGTTTCTTGACTTTAAAATATATATATTACTTGATAATATATTAACATAAAATTGTTATATTTTACTGAATAATCAAATTTCTTGGATAAAATGTCATAAAACAACTTTTCAAAATTTTAAACCAATAGTGTTTTCTATTTTCTTGTTTTGAGAAAAAGTTTTTCAAAATGACAAAACAAATGCATTTTTAACAATGTTAAAACATATCCTTAAAACTGAAAATTGAAATACAAACCAAATGAACCCTTAGCTTTTCGCGGCATTCGCTTATGACGTGCAAATATGGCATACCGTAAAAATAGATCATTTACGACATGCCTTAACTGTATGCCGTTATAATTCAATTACTTAAAGTATTTACTATTTACGACATAATTTGCATATACAACATTTATCTGTACGCCGTATTGCATGCTGTAAAAAGAAAACTATACTGTACTGCAAGTATTATACTTGTAAAAGGGAAATATTATTCCATGTTCATAGAATGGATTATAAATAAGGGAATGAAAGAAATTAATTAGACCAAAATGAGTTTTATTAAAAGAATGTGTAATTGAAAATGAGTTTTTAAAAAACAAGATTTAACGAATCTCTACCAAACAAGAGCTAGGGGCATATAAGATGTAAAATCGACTTGTTGATCCAAGACTTCCTGTTCTAGTCAACGGAATCCAATTTCTTTTGGTTGTCGTTGTCCTTGTTGAAATTAATAAAGAAGGTAGTAACGACTTGATTTGCGTATTGATGGCGTTGATATTTCATGGTCTAGACTTTACAACCTCCTGTTGAAAAACAATGGAGAATAAACCGAGAATTGAAGAATAAACAAACCAAAGTTGCAGCAATTAAACACGAACTCGAAGACAAGAAATCAAACTTGAAATATCCACCAAAAGACTTGATCATGATACCGTTGTCCTCAAACAATATTTGCCCCCTTTAGGATTGAAAAATGCTTGAAGGGATGATGGCAAATGGTTTGCAGGATTTAAACAAACCTTGCAAGGATTAATACTCAAGCAATTAAGTATAATCCTCCAAAATTTAAGAACACAAAGGAAAATATGAATATGAAAGAAGAACAATGACTTTGACCTTTAATTGGAATGTATTTATGAACTTATCTTGTTTTTCATATATTAATCCTTGAACACCATTGTCCTATATATAGGCAATGATCAAATGCACGAAATAGTGCCAAAAAATAAATGAAAAGACACCAAGTTCAAAAACCAAACGGGAAAAAACGGCCAAAAAAAACTGCCAGAAAATTGTACCATGCGGCTGCATGGTACAAACCCATGCAGCAAGCATGGTAGAATAACATACCGGGGACAAAATGTCCCGGTATATAGCCATGCGGCCGCATGGACCAATGAACCATGCGGCCGCATGGTTCATTATATATATATATTTTTAATTCTTTTCCCATTTTAATTCCAATAACCATTTTATTAGTTTTGAACAACTTATTTCCAACAATCCCCCACTTGTTCAAAATCTAATAAAATCTCATATTCAAAATTGTACGATACTAATGCATAAGGATTAGATATCTTTCGATTTGAATCTAACCATAGTGTAATCCAAACAAAGCAAAGTCGGAATCAAAGGTAGCATGAAGCTTTGAACCATTTGTTCCAAATGACAATATCGATTTCGAACACACACACGCAGTATCACGTGTTCTCAAATTTCTCAAACTCGCTTAGCGCTATTATGGCCTTGCGCTAATCCTTTTTCAATAAACTTTTAAGAGAGAAACTCTAACTTCTCTATTGAGGCGGCACCACCTCGAAGTTTATTTAGGTGAAGTTCTTCCAAAGATCTATATTACTTTTAAGATATTTGTTCTTAGTACTCGAACTTCATTAAGAAGTTTAAAACTCATCCATCACTTCAAGAATAACCAGCGTTATAACTAGGATAGGGTTATTGCGGATATCAATAACGCTGAAACTATCCACATGTCGAATGACTTGTTATTACCCTTTGAACCCATGAATTACTTTTGAGTAATGATGGGTAGGGTTGCCATCACTGGTGGACCTTTTTAGTTTAAGAGTTTCAACCACATCCTACTTGTAGTAGAATTTACTAAATCTCTATTTAGAGGTTTAGTTAGAGGATCCGCTAAATTCTCAATTGATTTTACATAATTTAGGGAAATTATTCAACTCTTGATTAATTTCCTTATGTAATCGTGTCTTAGACTCATATGTCTAGATTTTCCATTATACACTTCATTATATGCTTTTGCTAACGTGGCTTGACTATCACACATGATAGGTATAGAAGATATTATCTTTGGTCCCAAAGGTATCTCGTATAAGAGTTCCTTAAGCCACCTCACCTCTTTCCCGCTCCGATAGTGCAAACGAATTCGGATTCCATAGTTGAGTGTGTTATACATGTCTCTGCTTTCTTTGATTTCCAAGAAATGCCTAATTAACCTAAGAAGTAAACACCCAACCCGAAGTGGATTTACTTTCACCCGTACTAGATATCCAACTAGCATCGGTAAATCCTTCCAATACGATACGGGAATTTAGTATATTGTAGACCTAAATTCTTGGTTTTCTTCAAATATCCAAGAACTCTTCCAATGGCCTTCCAATGGTCATTGCTCGGATTACTAGTAAACCTACTAAGTTTGCTAATTGCAAACGCTATATCTCGGCGTATCGTGTATTGAACGAAAGATACATGAGACTACCAATGGCACTTGCGTATTCCAGTTGAGCAATTTCTCTTCCATCATTTTTCATAAGCTTTGAACTTGAATCAAGTGGGGTACTACAATCTTTTATGTTCAAATGTTTGAACTTATTTATCACACTCTCTACATAGTGTGATTGACTTAAATAAAAACCCCCACTATTTTTGGTAACCTTGATACCTAAAATAGTATCCACTTTTCCAAGACCCTTCATCTTAAAAATGGAAGATAGAAACCTCTTCGTCTCTTTTATCCCATCCATGTGATTACACATAATCAACATGTCATCAACATATAGACAAATAAATATCACATAATTTTCACATACTTTACAATATAAACATTTGTCTACACTATTATGTTTAAAGCCAAAAGAAATTATCGCTAAGTCAAACTTCTCATGCAATTTCTTAGGTGCTTGCTTCAAACCATATAATGATTTTACTAACTTGCACACCTTATGTTCATTTTCAGGTAAAATGAACCCTTCAGGTTGTTCCATATAGACCTCCTCATCGAGATCCCCATTCAAAAATGCCGTCTTGACATCCATTTGATGAACATGCAAATCATATATCGAAGCTAGAGCAAATAATATCCTAATAGATGTTATTCTAGCTACCGGTGCATATGTGTCAAAATAATCGATTCCTTCCTTTTGTCGATAACATTTGGCTACTAATCTAGCCTTAAAGGTATAAAGAGAATCATCAGTATTATACTTTCTCCTAAACACCCATTTGCAACCTATAGGTTTAGATCCGGGTGTTGATTACCCATGTATTGTTTGACATTATCGAATTCATTTCGTCCTTAATGGCATCTTTCCAAAAGATGTTATCACGTGAAATCATAGCTTCTTTATAAGTTTTAGGGTCAATTTCCACTTGAACAAAATGAATTGTTCTTACAATATTCACACTATTTTTCTCTACCAAATAAAAGGAAATAAGTTGAGAGTCAATCTCATCCGATCCCAAGGACTTCGCAATTCGAGTTTTTTTGCTTCTTTGTGGTTCACTAGATTCATTAATATCTTTAGAAGATGTTTCATCTTCGTGTTCCACTCGAGTTAGGGATATCATTATGAATTTCCTCACAATTCGTTATCCGAAGATAATGAATTCTCAAAGAACTCCCACATCATTTGATTCGATAATCACATTGGTTTCTAAGTTCAATAACCTCATTAGATTTGCTATTATTAGCATATCCTACAAAAGCACATTTTATGCCTCTTGGACCCAATTTGGTCCGGTTAGGATTTGTGTTCTTACAATAAGCAAGACACCCCCCCACACACTTTGAAATAACCAATGTTTGGTTTTCTTCCTTTCCACAATTCGTAAGGAGAAACCTTAGTATTCTTAGAAGGAATTCTATTCAAAATCCTACATGCACTCAATAATGCTTCACCCCATAAATTAAATGGCAACTTAGCATACATCAACATAGCATTAATCATATCAACTAAAGTTCTATTTTTCCTTTTCAATGCCAAACCATTTTGTTCGGGTGTCCTAGGTGCGTAATTACATTGATGAACTATTCCATGTTGTTCACAAATGAGTTAAAATCACTAGAAAAATATTCACCCCTCCTCTATCACTTGGCTCAGAATTTTTATTTTCTTACTTAGATGATTTTCTACTTCATTTTTATATGTCTTAAACATATCAAAAGCCTCATGTTTATGCTTGATTAAATAAACATATGTATACCTAGAGTAGTCATCAATAAAAGTAATAAAATATTTATTACCACCTCTAGTCAACATTCCATTTAATTCACATATATCGATATGAATTAATTCTAAAATATTAGAAGTCCTATTAACCCTTTGATATGGCTTCTTAATCATTTTAGATTCAATACATGTCTTACATTTATAAGCATCTTTTTCATTATATGAAATCATGTCACATTTTAACAAACGTTTCATAGTACTTTTACTTATGTGACCTAATCTAGCATGCCATAATGAAAATGAATCAACAACAATATAAGCAAAGTCAACTTTTTTATTTAAAGATTTGTCAATAGTACAAAGTTTGACCATTCCTTCACTAGAATAGCCTTTACCAACAAATTTCCCATTTAGGGATAGTACAAGTTTACCGGATTCATAAACACATTTTATGCCCGGTTTTCCTAAGAGATCTCCGCTAACTAAGTTCCTATTCATATCAGGAACATGTAGTACATTTGTTAAGGTAACCGTCTTGCCGGAAGTGAAAGTGATATCCACATTTCCTTTTCCATACACCTTGGATCTGACCTCATTACCCATTTGAATCTCTTGTTCTCCATCAATTTCGAAATAAGTCTTGAATAATGACTTGTCATATGATACATGTATAGTCGCACATGTATCATACCACCACCCGAGAACATTTCCCTTGATAGCATTGATTTCACTAACGTGGCCACAATATTGTCTTCTTTGATGGAGTTCACTTTTCCTTCGGTGTTGTTCTTTTTCCGGTATCGACATTCCTTTGCATAATGTCCAGATTTCCCACAAACAAAACAACTACCTTTGGTCTTCTTCTTGGAATTGTTGAAATTCTTTGAAGGCTTTCTCTTGTTGGTTTTAGTAGACGGTTCAGATTTCTCCACGGCATTGGCTTTAGATGTACCTTCATAAAAGTTATCACTCTTATCTCTTGCCCTTGATTCCTCTTCAATTCGAAGATGTTTTTGCAATTGTTCCAAAGAGTAATCTTCGGAACTATGCATGATTTTCTTCCGGTATCCTTTCCAAGTTCCGGGAAGTTTGGCAATAATAGCCCCCACTTGGAAAGTTTCCGGAATTTCAATCTTTACCGCCTTTAACTTATTCACAAGTACTTGCAATTCATGAATTTGGGGAAGTATGAGAATATTTTCAAGAAACTTGAAATCAAAATACCTCGAAATTAGAAATTTCTTTGTTCCCTCTTCTTCGGCTTTGTATTTGTTCTCCAAAACATTCCAAATTTCTTTTGCCGATGAAATGTTGGTGTAGAGATCATATAGCCGGTCCGATAAAGCATTTAGAATGTGACCACGGCATATAAGTTCATCTTCTTGGCGTTTTTTGTCTTCTTCGTGCCCTTACCGCATCGGTTTCCATTTGTAGGTTCCGGTAATGGTGCCAATTCTGGATCAAGTATGTAGAAGATCTTCAAGGTTGTAAGTAGAAACTTTAGTTTGTCTTGCCACCTTGTGAAATTCGTTCCATCGAAGCGATCCAATCGTACAAGGTCTTGATTCATCAACTTGATAGTAGCCATCGTGCTTTCGTTCTCCATTTACAAATTATTGTTTGAGATTGTTGAAAAACAATGGAGAATAAACCGAGAATTGAAGAATAAACAAACCAAAGTTGCAGCAATTAAACACGAACTCGAAGACAAGAAATCAAACTTGAAATATCCACCAAAAGACTTGATCACGATACCGTTGTCCTCAAACAATATTTGCCCCCTTTAGGATTGAAAAATGCTTGAAGGGATGATGGCAAATGGTTTGCAGGATTTAAACAAGCCTTGCAAGGATTAATACTCAAGCAATTAAGTATAATCCTCCAAAATTTTTAAGAACACAAAGGAAAATATGAATATGAAAGAAGAACAATGACTTTGACCTTTAATTGGAATGTATTTATGAACGTATCTTGTTTTTCATATATTAATCCTTGAACACCATTGTCCTATATATAGGCAATGATCAAATGCACGAAATAGTGCCAAAAAATAAATGAAAATACACCAAGTTCAAAAACCAAACGGGAAAAAACGGCCAAAAAAAACTGCCAGAAAATTGTATCATGCGGCTGCATGGTACAAACCCATGCAGCCGCATGGTATAAAACATACCGGGACAAAATGTCCTGCAGATATAGCCATCTTGACGCTGGCCAAGATGGACCAATGAACCATGCGGCCGCATGGTTCATTATATATATATATTTTTAATTCTTTTCTCATTTTAATTCCAATAACCATTTTATTAGTTTTGAACAACTTATTTCCAACACCTCCTCCATAAATGTAAAACACAGAAGTGTCTGACAGGGAAAGTACCCAAAAATAATAATTTAAACAAAAGTCAGGTGAGTTGGACGGAGTTGAAGGACATTGGGACCCACAATAATGTAAGTTCCTATTGAAAAAATTGGAAAAAACGGATGTCAAACGGGTTCTATATTCAACATCTAGCTAAAAGTAACATGATGTATTGAACCGCATAATATTGAGGCAGACCGATTCGTAAAAAAGCATGACCTAAAGCTATTACTGGCCAGTATACTTATATAGTACCCAATCCAACTCACCGTTTCTCATCTTGAAGAAAAAACTCATCGTTCTCTAAATGGTTTAGAGAACTACTCGAAGTCGGTTATATTTCTACATGGATGGGATCATAAAGCCCCAAGCACGCCTAATTGAAAGGTCTACCAACTTCTTTTAAACAATCTTGAATGTAGCGACAAAAAAAATATCAGTGTAAAGTCCAAACACTGTAGCGAGAATTTTTTTTTTTCAAGTTTCTTAACTTTAATGTATATATTATTTGATAATATATTAACATAAAATTGTTATATTTTACTGAATAATTGAATTTCATGGATAAAATGTTATAAAACAACTTTTCAAAATTTTAAACCAAAATTGTTTTTTACCGCTTTTTTTTGTTTTTGTTTTGAGGAATAGTTTTTCAAAATGACAAAACAAATGCACTTTTAACAATGTTAAAACATATCCTCAAAATAGAAAATAGAAAATAAACTGAACACTGAAACACGAACTAAAAAGACCCTTAGCTTTTCACAGCATTCGCTTAAGACGTGCATATAAGACATGCCTTAAATGTGTGCCATATATGACATGTCTTAAATGTGTGCCGTAATAATTCAATTACTTAAAGTATTTACAATTTACGACATACATTTGCATATACAGCATTTATCTGTACGGCCTATTGCATGTTGTAAAAAGAAAATTATATTGTACTGCAAGTATTATACTTGTAAAAGGGAAATATTATTCTACGTTCATAGAATGGATTATGAGTAAGGGAATGAAAGAAATTAATTAAACCAAACAATGAAGTATTTGGATTTGGATTTGGATTTGGCTTCCTTCTTCTGATTGCGTCAAATTGTCCGCAACTTTTGCCCCGAGCTTGAACTTACGCTTCAAATCCAACTCGAGTTATCGGTGAAGAATATATGACCTACGAGATCTATGCCATCTTCAGGAGTCAGAAGCACATACCCAGAAAGAAGGTGTTTCTATGCAAGTCCCATTTTTTTCTGCAAAAGATGCATGACATCTTGGGTGCTTCCAAATGAATCTGGTCTTTACAATCCATATTGGAGTCACCAGGGTCGAAGCTGGAAGGTGATTTTAGGGTAGGCTAGAATTAAGAAAAAGTAATAATGTCTTAATCAAATTAATATTTAGACACTGGCGAGAACCGCAAATAAAGAGAATGAAGGTGAATTTGATGATGATCTTCACAAGCTACTGCTAAACTTTTGCATAAGCAAAATTTATACTTCTGGACGATCAATGTCAGAATTTGAATTTTTGGGTGGGCTATTTGTTTAATAAGCTGAATTTGGGTCATAACGTTTTTGGGTTTTTTTTCTATTAATTGGCTGAAATTGGGCCATAAAATTTGTTTGGGGTCAAGGCTGCCCTAGACTCTAGCGCAGGGCAGCCACAAGGGAGCTCTGTCCCTTGGACAAGAACTTCATTCTCCATCGACACACCTCTCTTATGAACAACAAATGGATATAGGGTGGGAAGGTCCAAGTGTGTATAAACTGTGACCACATCCGAATTAACTAGGGGGTAAATGCTGCCACTTCTCAGGATTAGTCGGACGAAACTTGAACACCCGGGTCATAAAAAAAAAAAATAGATATAGGGAATTCCTATTATGTTCTTAATGATTAGATTCAATATTCATCTCCTATGTCCAACTTAAAAAATTGCATTGAAAGTTGTCATCTCATCCTTTGTCTTTTTTGCGAACATTTGAAATTGTAGAAAGTAAGAGCTTTCAATCATAAATTCATTAAAGAAATAAAAATATATAATCGAGAAAATAAAAATCATTATTAAAAAGTTTAATTGAATAAGATACCATATATATAGAATCAAATCATTTTTCGACCAACATTGAGAAGGCATGAAAATCGTTGAGGCAATTTCAAAACGTTCAGCATAAGGGGTAAGATGTGAAAAAAGGTCGTCAACTCCCCTTTTGACCACCATTCGGGCTTAGTTGTGTCTAGACGTCCAATGGCGTGCACCATTTCTTTTAAGCTTTTCATTTATTTTTTATTTTTTTTCCTAGTTTTTGGATCCATTACTTGGACCTAATGACTAATATTGTTGGACCCATTTACCTCAAAAAGGGTCTTGCTTTAGAAAATTTGAAAATTGTTAATTATAAAAAATATAAAGTAATTATTGTCTTTATGATTTTAGTTCTTTAATGATATACATTATTTTATTTAGATAATGGACATAGAATTCTTTAATTAATGTTAAAAATAATTAACGCATTTTTAGGCATAGGCTTGTAAAGTTTGATGCTTGACTTCACCCTGACTTTATATATATTTTAAGAATTAATCATTTAAGAGAATTCAAAGTTTTATTTCCATGAAACTGAGAATCATTGTTTCGTGAAGAATTACATGATCTCCTTGAATTTCTATTAATTCAAGAAAAGTCATACTCCACAAAGAAATGCATGGTTCCTCGTAAAACTCGACATCGGAGGCAACTATAGATATTTAGCCTCCAGATCACCTCTCTTTTTATTTCTCAAGTCTCAACCCACTGATGTTGCTTCAAAAACAATTCCAAGTTGACACCACAAGAAAATATCTGGTTCCACCACTACTCTTTACTACTAAGAATTTGGTCTCGAGATACGTGCTTCTAATACCATTAAACTATGGATTTTGCTACTTGTATATAAAAATATATATATAATAAATTACATAATATGATGTGAAGGAAAAATATTGAATGAAAAAGTTGATTGTGTTTTAAATGGCAAATAGAAGAGTGTCATGTGGCATCGTATAAAACATTATATAAATCTTAATGTACATTTAACAAGGTCATTGAACTATTACGTGACAAAAATTTTCATATAATGAAGGAGATTAGTGCAGGTTCATCAAATTCAAAACTATTTGGATGTGTCTGTCCAATCTTGTATAATGAGAATGGCTTAGGGATGGTAACTGGGCGGGTATAGGACGGGTCGGTCATTTTCACCCCTGTCTCGTAGGGTATTTTTGTTACCTTACCCATCCTCATACCCAGTTAAAGCGGGACGGGGCGAAATCGGGGCAGGGAAAGTCCCTTGTCCTATTTATCGCCCCATTTATTTTTATTTATTTTCATTTTTGCTTTTATTTTTTTTATGTCTTTAGTTAGTAAATATTATTACTTTTTTACTAATTTGTTAAAGGCAACTTATGTTCTCTTTAAAAATGATGATAAATTTATTATTTTTATTCAATAAAAAACTTTAATTTGAAATTAATTTTAAACGGGGTGGATAGCGGGACGGGGACTATGTTTCATGTACCCATCCCAAACCCGCTTCGGGGTAATAATCCTCGTCCCGTCCTCTCCCCGTTTACCTGGTTAAGCGGGTAATCCCCACTCCATTCGGGGTGGAATCCCACGCGTATCGAGTTGAACGAGTTTTTTTTTGCCATCCCTAAAATGACTTTAGAATTCCTCTAATTAGAAGTCAAGTTTGTTACGTTGAGCCAACAAAACATGACAGGATCCGAACCATATGCACATCCAGCTTTAGTGCGATTTTAACTAAACAAATTGCTGTCTAAAGAGATCTAGTTTTTAGAATATATGACCCAACTTTAAAGACAAATAATTTCATCGTAAATGTTATATTGCCATCGTATACATAGAAATAAATAGAAAACGCAACCAAATTCATTCAATCTTTATCAAATTTGTTAAGAATAAAGTTTAGAATTTGACGAGGGCTGACGTTACCTGCCTTATCTTGATTTGATGCATGCCAGCAAATAAAATTAATGTCATTATAAAGGAGAAAGAATTTAAGACTCTTATCACGATGATCGAATCTATGGATCTGCCCAACAATTTTACTTTTTCTATCGACCCAAAATTAAATAAAAATATTTTATTTATGTATATGATAAATAGAGACAAGTAATTATATTTAAACTAGGGTAAAGACCATCTCTAAGAGAAAATTATGTAAATTTAGTACTTCTAAAAATCTCTATAATCGATCGAGAGATACTATTAAAAACTATTGAATTCAGAAGCCCTTGCCAAATATTATAAATATATAAATTTATAATGCAAGGGCAACGATTTCTCAATTTTTGGATCATCTGATATCTTCATATCAAGAATTGAAAAATTCGTTTTGGAATTGAAAACACTTTATTACCAGAGTTCACCGTACAACCTTTTGAAAGATGTTGTCTATGAGAACGGCATAAAGCCTTCGAAATCAAGGCAACACTCCGATCGATCACTTTACAATTCCAATTGATAAAGGCTTCGCTTGCTTAGGTACTCTTTTTAAGTGCTTATAAATGGTGAATTTTAAGGATTCCATGATTAAAAGTAGGTAAAAATTAGAAATCTTAAAAAATGTGCAGATGAAAATAGAGTTTGACCACCTTATAAATACTTACAAATAAGTCACCCTAATGATGGATTTTTTTGACGAAATGCCGAAAAAAGCCCGAAACAACGCTCTGATCGATCACTTTAGAATTCCAATTGATAAAGGCTTCGCTTGCTTAGGTACTCTTTTAAGTGCTTATAAATGGTGAATTTTAAGGATTCCATGATTAAAAGTAGGTATAAATTAGAAATCTAAAAAATGTGCAGATAAAAATAGAGTTCGACCACCTTATAAATACTTACAAATAAGTCACCCTAATGATGGATTTTTTGACGAAATGCCGAAAAAAGCCCGAAATAGCGATTCACAAGCACGCTTTAAAGGAATTTAGGATTGGTTACTACAACTTATTACTCATGGGGGAGCTCTTTGTGTGCGTCAAATCAAATAATGACTAAAAACAGTCACTCCAATAAGCTCAAATGGGCAAAATAATTCCATACCACACATACCTTTGGACCTTTTCCTTTTACTATAAAGAATTATGTGACTTTCAGTTTTTATTGATTTGATTAGACGAAACATCATTAAGTCACTATTTACCAGCAATTATATATATACTACGAAAGCGTGGTCCTATTAAAGGATTATTTGACATGACTTTTAAATAATCAATAGTTAATTTTGAGATTAAGGACAATTGTTTTTGAATGTATTTAGCTCTTACTTCGTATAGATTAAAATTAAATTTTTAATAGAAATGTGTGATTAAATTTAATTTTTGACTTTG
This sequence comes from Fraxinus americana, assembly GCA_035079005.1. Lineage (NCBI taxonomy): Eukaryota > Viridiplantae > Streptophyta > Magnoliopsida > Lamiales > Oleaceae > Fraxinus > Fraxinus americana. Next base: position 2,490,535 of record CM068713.1, on the reverse strand, counting down.
ATTTGAGATTATAATCCAAACCAAACAAGGATTTGAATAATTTTTTAGAAGTACTTTATCTAACTAGAAGAACTCAAGATTTTTAGTAGATTGTGATACAAGTTTTTGAAATGCGTGATTGAAAAGTTGTGGGACTCATTAAAGATGTGGTTAATATTGATTGTTTGACTTTTGACTTAGATTAAAATCAAATTTTAATCCAGACCAAACGGGACCTTAATCTAAAGTTCTTTATCAAGAAACTCTTTTACGAAAAGTAGAAACCCTACCTAATGCAAACTAAGTCTCCATGGTTTGTATGCAATTAATCAATACTATAAACATCGTAACATGCATGTTAATTAAAGTTTAATCAACAATATTCTCACGAGTTTTTTGAATATTTGCCCGATAAAATAAGGATCACGCTGTCAAAACCAAATCTTTGCAAAGGTACACATATATCTTTGCAAAGCTTATCTTGAACTCACATGTATATTGCCTTGTCTTGTAAGAAACATCAATCTACCAGTAGTATTTTAACAATCTTTTCCCTGAACTTTAAGGTACTAAGTGCCTGTTTCAGCCATTTTTGATGTAAATTACATTTTAGAATAACAAATTGATTGATTGAGAATGTGATTAAAAAATAAGAAAAAATTTTGAATTTACATATAATATTATTTTACTGAAGAATATATGATTGAAAAAAAGAGAGATAAAAATGTATTTTAGAAAGATAAAAAAAAGGGGTCAATCATGATTTCTTTTTGGTAAACTCGCATGATTAAAGTGTCATGCTTGAATAATTTTTCCCACTCGAAAGATGGGAGTCTTTATCAACATCAATCCCTCATTGAGCTTTCCAGTCATGTCTGAAAGATGTACTCTTTTTAACTGTTGAAACATCTGTTCCTCAGCTTTCTGTCCAATCCACTAATATTCCAAAAGGAATGACTCGTGGGGTCTGCCCCAAATCACCCAGCACTCTTTCACATTCTTGGTTTACCTGATCTCCTAATTTTTCTGGTAAAAATAACCAGAAAAGATTGAATGAAACTGTTGTTTTAGGATGTTGTCATCACAAATCCCTCTTAGGTGATTCATATGATGTTGTGTTGCAGTTGCTATCGTTGTTGTTTCTTGGCCAGTCATAGAAACTGAATGGATCCAGTGCCTTGTTTTCTCTCCCTTCATCACCTGAAAATCCATCCATGAATAAAAGATCCAAAGGATCGGCCTCTATTTCTCCCAAATCTGCAAACAGATCTTCAGACTGGTTTGAACCCAGCAATGCCGGCTTATAACTCTGGGAAGGAAACCCTTCATATAGTTCTGCATCATCTATCTCAAACTGGTTATCAAGATCTTCCTTTTTTACATCCACGGGTGATGGAATTACGTTTTCTGCATGGTTTCCGGTTTCTTCATATTTCGGGCTTTTAGCCCTTTGGTTCTGAGAATTTGGTAAAGTTTTTGAAGCTGGGCTATTGTTCTTGGATGGCTGTGATCTTGTGGAGCCTGCAAGAGCATTTCTCTGAGTCGGCCATGGATGATTGTGCTCAGAAGTGTAGGTGATTACCAGCATATTCGGGTCGGTCCGGCTCCGTTCAACTTGCTTTCTTGCTGAACAACCCTTTGAGCTACTACATCTGTAATAACCCCTGAAATATCGAATTTCAAATGAAACAAGAATTAAGAAAAATCTGAACGAGGACTCAAATAAGAATAACAAAAACAAGCAATGGACGTTGACGGTGAAAATTAAATTAAAATAAATAAACGTGTTCCTTTTTCTAAGAATCATAGTAGACAAGGATCTTTTTCCAAGTCCATTGCTTCAAGTCAAGAGGGTTTGGCACTACAAATGTACACTACGAATAGTGATTCCAACACTACATCTTTTTTTCCAATTGATAAGAGTGTTGGTTTAAATATCAAAACGATTTTACTGAGGTCAAAATATTCTTTAATACATACCTAATTTATGGAAAAAGAAGACCAATATCGTTGATTTTACTTAAGAAGTACCTTTGCGTGCAAAAGACAAAGTATGAAAAAAATGAACACATAAAAATTCAATATTAGATAAATTTCTTCCAGGGTTTTATGTCTGCATATTTTATGTTGTCTAATTATTTTCAAGAAAAAGGAATATACAACAAATGCTTTGACATGGGATTATGACGGGAACTACCTTGGATAAGGAGAACCTTTGATAGGTTTCTGTCCATACTTTCTCCATGCCCAAAGATCAGATGGAACAACTTCTCCACCACCACCAGGCCGGCTGTTCGCAGGCGCGGGAGCTGGTATACAAACTACTTTCTTTGCCTGACTCTTCCTGCAGATATCGAATCAAACTCAGAACTTTAATATTCCTTTTTTTAGCCTTCCGAGACTTGTACATTCTTTTTTTTTCTTTTTTCTTTTTTTCCTTTGGAAAGCTGAAGTGAAGGACAATATCAAAGACTGAAACTACAAAAATCCAGTCAGGTGGGGTTTGGAGGAACAGTGGTTACAAATAATAACATGAAAGCGAACTGACAAATTCTAGCTTACTTTTTCAGGTCGGATTAATTATTTTTGCAAAACCCTATTTGGGAATCCTCAACTTTGGCATGTCAATCTCCTTAAAACTCGAATTATTTACACTAATTTATGTAAGTATATGGTTTACTATAGCCTATACGTGCTGTTGCATAAAATATAAGAATTTGAAAGTTACATCATGGTTTAAGAAGAAAGATCTCACCTTCGTTTAATACCCGTGTTTCCCGGAGGCGAGATCTGAACAGCAGGGCTTTCCACCAAGCAACTTTTGGAGCTATTTGAAGAAATCATGTGATCATTAGATACTGAATCAGCACTTGCGGCGGTCTTCAATCCTCCATGAGAGGCGGTAGCCACCGCCGAAGAATTACGACGGAATACCAGCGACTTTTCATTCGGAGAGATCTGAAGCATTCTTGAGAAGATATTGGGAGGTCTAGTTTTCATCTCATCATCAAGAATTTTATTACCAAGAATTCTATCACCACTACCATCTCCTCCTCCAGCACCACCACTAGTCGCTAGGTTTCCAACATCTATAGAGTAATTTGAGTTGTTGAAGAACCCTGATACAGTTGTATCTGTATCATGAATAAATGGATCTCTCATATTAGAAAACGGATGCCCAAAATAATCCGATAACTCTTCGATTCCTGAAGAAAAATTAACGGGATTGCTCGGAAATTGCCAGTCAGCAGGAAGCGCCGGAACTGCAGTAGAGGTGTTGCTCCCCATGCTACCACCGCCAGCTCGGATTATATCATCTAAATCGCCTTGATAATTATTCATTCTCTCCAAGAAATGACTGCACATGATACTTAACTCAACACAATCTTGTTAGCCTCTTCAGTTTGGATTATTTTACACCAAACAGACGTAAAGAACATACAGTTTTCTAAAGTATTCTTTGATTGGGTTATGCACAAGAAGAAGCAGAGAAGAATTTATTTCGAGATTAAAATTTTGTTCTAAGAATTGGAATCGGCAAAGTTAGAGAGAGAGAAAGAGCGAGAGGGGAAGTCGCTGACTTACAATATAAATCTGATCTTCTCCAAACGCAACAAGTTATTAATCTAATAGGGTTTTGAGCTGGTTGATTTTTTTATATAATATTCATTCACATCAAAAGGGTCAAATCTCTGCAACTGTTTTAATTATTATAATCGTTATCTCCCTCACTTCTCTCTGGCTATGGCTGTTTCGTTAGATGCATGTTATCTTCGCAGTATTAAGGGATGAAAAAGTTAAAAGGCGGCAAGTAGCCGCAATTTTCGGACACCACTTACAAAATGGGACCGCCGCACCTTTTATTGCATGGCCCTTATTCAAATTTGATTTTCTAAAAATTATTTTTACACTCATTTTCAATTTCATATTATTTAAAAATATATATTATTTTTTTCATAAATTTTCTTTAGTTTTTAATCGCACGTCTTCTAGAAATATCACTTTTCGAAAGATCATTATAATATTTTTTTAATAAATAAAAAGAGTTCAAATTATAATTATATATGAGATGTCGACAAATGTTTAAACGTCATAATTAAAGTTGGTCGAGGATTTAGTTAGGTATTGCATAGTTCGTGAATTGAAGTTCGATTACTCAAATGAAGTGACAATATTGCATAGCTACATGGTCAAGGATTTAGTTAGGTATCGTAAATTCGTCTTAATTTCTTCTAATATAAAATTTTGAAACATCATACACACATCTACCATGACACGCTGCTCCTCAAGTTGCTTTTCTTGACCCCTCTCCCATAAAACACATATAAATGGTGTTTTGCTTGGTAACAAGTCAACAATAATAAATTATTGAGAATAAAAATGAAAATTACATAGAAAAAAGTTATTAATTCTGTGAATATTCAAGAGTTTTGAATTAAAATTGAAATATCGAAAATTTGAAAAGCGTTTTTAAAGTAATTCAATGTGAAGAAAGCAGACGATGAAATCGTGCTCCACGTCCCTTATGTCTTCTTGTGGTCCAACTGAGCTTCACCATGTCAACGTATATTCAAATTACTTTTTTCTATCGTGTAGAGTTCAATGCAATTAAATTTGTATTTATTTCCCTAAAAAACCATGGTTTTAGAGTGGAAAAATTGATGATTGGATTCAAACACCACATAGCCTACCCCTACCCCACCACGTTTGATGCACAAAAAACAAATTAACACTGAGATTCTATGAGTAATTGCATTTATTTAGAGAATTAATTTGTCATTAATCCGGCCCACAACTACAAGGAATCAGAAGCCATGTGATCAACAAACATAATTTAATAATTATTTTAATTACTACTAGATAATGACAGATTAAGCTCCACATAATGACAAACCTACCTCGATGCTTACGACTTATTCAAGCTGGATTAACTTAATCATAAAAAAATTAGTGATGATCAATTAGTCAAAATAAGTGATTAATTAATTATTCAATTGATCCGCACGCGGGCCACCTTGCCTAAGCGGCGGCCACCGCTTCTGACGTCAACCGTCTAGCTACCGGCCCACCTCACCCGGCACATTCAATCCTGGCCGTTTAATTTTATTGGCTTGGGAGGCTGAGATCATCCAGCCACCGGTTTTTTCGGCTTCAAATTTATTTATTATTATTCAACTACTCTAATACATATCTTTCTTGGGCTGGAAAAGAAAACCTTAGAGGCCGTTCTCTTTGTGTTTCAGTTTTGTGTTTTGAGTTTTGAATTCGTTTTGTGTTTTGTGTTTTGAGTGTCTGTTTTGAAATTTCTGAAAATGCGTTCTCTTTGCTATTCTGAAAAACTGTTTCCGAAAACATAAAAATGGAAAATTCGTTTACTTTGAAATATTGAGAATTTTTTTAAAGAATATTTTATTCAAAAAAATTGATTATTCAATAAATTTTTATTGTTTAATGTTAATATAGTATTAAATAACATATAAATTTTGAAGTTGGTGAATTTTGAAATATTTTTTTCCAAATATAAAAAAAGGCAACCTAAATTAAATTTGGCAAGTCCTTATTTTTGTCCTTGTACATAATTTGTGACAAAGTTAATTAGCATCAAGTCACAACCAAACCTAATCAAGTTGCAAAAAATGGGAGCACTGATCTCATGTTGACATGATAATAAATATTTTGAAATCAATCTTATCGAGTTCATGTTAGTTCTCACAATTATTGTCAAATACAATTTTGATCATTTAAACACGATGACTATCATCAGTGATAATAGATAACATTACTCCTTGATTATAGATAAACCACTTACAAGTAAAAATGCAACATAAGCACACAAGCTTTAGAAAATGCAATGATGCATTAACATCGGCCTATTGCAACATATCTTTTCAAACCAGAGTTCAAGTTTCAATCTCTCACAAAGTAAAATTAACAAAAAATAAACCACAGTTACACTAGAATACAACAATAGATGTAGATCCAAATTTATGAATCTCTCAACTTAAATCATCTACAATGTTGATTGATTTGAGAAACTGATTGACGTTGCCTTCAAACGCTATATGCAGCGATTGAAGAAATTCTGTCCCACATAGCCACCAGCCATTGAGATGGTCCTCATGATTTGGTTCCTACACAAATACAAGTCCCTAGTTAGAGAGTAGGATTAAACTAAAATGAGCAAAACTAAAATCGGGCCTTTTGATGTATAAATCTACAATCAACTATTTACCAAATCAACCAACTTGCATCAAACGTGAAGCAAATGATTATAAAAATGATGAACGTCAATCTATAAACCAATATGAGATGAATTACCCAACTGAATTGGGGATTGGCATGTTACAGCAACTAACAAAGGCTCCTTGCTAAAGGTAGAGAAAACGATCCATTTCCTTGAATGATTTTACTAGAATTTAGCACAAATATGAAAAATTATCTCATCATTTTTCGCCAATTTATGCAGTTCATTACTAAATCTACCGGAAATTATAACAAAAAGAGGAAAAATCATTTCTTCCTCTTACATTTTCAAGATTCAAGACAGTACCTATTGAATCTTTATATATTCTTCACAATTACAGGTAAAGCATTAAATTCTTAATTCCTCCAAAATTCATCACATTTCAAACAAAAGATACTTCTTTTTTTCCAATCAAGCACCACCAAAAGTAGAACTTTTCATTATTAAATCAAACATAAATCACACATCACAATTGGAACCAATAGATGCAAAAATCTATGTAGTATTGTGTCAATCTCATTCTCAAATCAAAGCGAAGACACACAAAAAGGAGTAGAACAAACTTAGCAACTCTCCCTCTACAGCCAGGGTGGAATATAAGATAAATTAGCAAGCTGAACCTAAAACCTTGAAGTCTCTCTAGAGGGCCCGAGTCGTTGCCTGTCCTCAAACCAAGTTTGAACCTAAAAACAAGTAATATGAGTGATACAAGTATTCATGCAAGATAAAGAATTCAAGTTATGATGGAATTAGTTAATCGAATGCAGAAGACAAAACCTCAGTCCACTTCACAACAGGTTTTCCAACACGACCACTGGGACGACTGCATCTAACTAATCCTGGAGTATTTCTACCTCGTTATTCTATATCCTGGAGTATCTAACTAATCTATAGGAGTGCATCAGTTCACTTGGTTTAGTCTCTACCTACACCGCCAGACACCGTTCAACGAATTCCAACAAGAAACCACAAGAAATCGAGAGCATCACAATTCCAGCAACTGTTCAAAAATTCGACCTCCACGCCCACCTCCACCTCCAGCACCAGCTCCACCTCCACCTCCACTTCCAGTACCACCTCCACCTCCACCTCCACCTCCATTTCCGCACACAGCACATAAAAAAACAGAGGGCAAATCATTCCCCGTCCAACAACTCACAAATTCCAGCACCACCTCCACCTCCACCTCCACCTCCATTGCCGCACCAAGCACATAAAAAAACAAAGGGCAAATTGGACCCCCAACAACTCAGAAATGGAATAGCAAGCAAATAACTAAATTAGCACAACCAAAGAATGAAAACCTTGATTTGAGGATTGATTCAAACTGCCCGTCTTCCTCAAGCTTTGATTTGAAGATCCCGTTTCCCAACCGGAACAAGCAGTCCTAAAATTCGAAGATCCCGTTTCCCAATCTTTTGTCCCCGGCCAACGCGATCCTGATTTGCAGAGAGAGGGAGAGTGATGGTGAGAGGGAGAGGGAGAGGGAGAGAGTTGAGAGGGAGGGAGAGTGACGGTGAGAGGGAAAGTGAGAGAATTGAGTGAGAGGGAGTGTTTCGCGTGTTTTGTAATTACAGTGGATTTGGGAAGAAATTTTACAAAACGACGTTTTCCTTGTTTTCCATTTTCAGTTATGTTTTTTTTTTCATTTTTCAAAACACGTTTTCGAAAATAAGATAGAGAACGCGTTTTCGCTGTTTTGAGAAATTGAAAACAGAAAATGGCTAGAAAACAACAAAGAGAACAGGGCCTTATATTTTTTAAGTTTTCATTTTTTTTTTTCTCTTAAAAGTTTTTTGTTTTGAGTAAAAATAATTTTTAAAAAAATCTTTCCGAAATAAGTTTTAAATTATTTTTAATAAGAAAAAACACTTTTTTCTAAATATTCTTCCTCATTTTATTCACTCTATATATAAACTAGAAACAACGTCCAAAATAATTTGTTGGCAAAATTTAACGTCGAAGCATAGATAACGAAGAGCATGTTTCCTGATATTAAAATTAAAAGCTCGAAGTTTAATCCTAGCGTGCATATTAATGTATAAAGGTCATCAAGTCATCCAGGATCGGATTACAAGTTGAGCTAATACGTAAAAAAAAAAAAAAAGAAAATTACACGATTTTTTTTTTACATAATTTTTTTTTTCTACCTAAAAAAATTCAGTGGGCTGGTACAGTCACCCCTCCATCCGTCCCTCGTAAATGTGCATGTGTTTCAGAAAAATTAATTATAATTTTTTTTATATGTAATTAAAATTCAATAAAGTGACAAGATAAATATAGTTCCTAGGATTCTGTAACACGTTACATGTGGCTTTGAAGACTTTACTTCAATTGAGAAAAAGTTGTATGTTTTTATCTTACTTTTTGGGATCCGTTTAGAAATCCTATGCTCCTTTAAGTGCATTCCAAGTTCAAAAAACCACAGTCCATAATCCTGTATGCAATTTGATATTGTTGCCGTGGTTGTTAGTCTCATTCGACGAAAACTTTTAGTTACAGTTTCTCGATTTGTGAAAGAGTGGCGACTTTTATCATCTTATCAAGTTATTTTTGACACTGTCTCTAAGCATGTGAGTGTTATCTACTTGTTTACGTGTTACCTTTTTTGTTCTAAAAGTTTCAACCTTGTTGATTATTATCAGGTGCGAAATATAAAGGGACTTGTAGCGATAATATTGCATCTCGACTCCTGCTCTAATAAAAAAAAAAACTGAAGGTGTGAGTCATGTTGGAGCTGCCAATACATGCGTGGATTTGTTGGGCGTGATTCTGGTGCACGATTGTGGCCGGCGTTGGTCTGGGTTTGTGTCTGGCAACTTGTATACCAATATGTTAAATTATATATTATTTCCGTGCCTAGAACATGCTAAGATGTCACAAACTGAGATGCATTAAATTTGGAGTAATTTATGAAAAGATTGATAAAAGTGTAAATTACACCCAACCTACTTTTAAAGTTCAATATTCTAAAATTATGTAGGAGGTTTCACTTTTCAAAAGCCAGATATATTTTTAAATATAAGCGTTAACAACTGCGTATCCCGTGATTTAAGTGTTTTAAAAATAGAATACAACATAACTTCCTTATATTTCGAAACCTCCTCCCACGTTTCTTCTTCACAGACCCAAGACCGCAAAGAGTTTTTCCTCAACGCCGTTACTTCTCCGGTGAACTCGTGACCACCATCAACGCACATTATCCTCCCACTATAAACATCAATCGATAAATATTTTCATTATGTGAAAGTTGTACATCGTAAACCCAAAGATAAATGGCTCATTCGAGGAGTAAAAATCAAGAGAAGAACGTCGAGGCCTCGGATAGAAGAGGTAAAAGAAAGGTAGATGAAATACATAAAGATTCCCCTTCTAAAAGACAAATTCATAAATACATATTTTACATGTGACCAATATGCATGTTTGGAGGTTGTGACCTATAAATAAGGACTTTGTTTTATGTGATTTCTGAATTAGTACTGAACTCAATTATACCGTTGTGACTTGTCTATACGTATGTGACAATTTTTTTATTTTTTTGTGACCAATATGCAGGTTTAGAGGTTCATTATACCAGAGAATAGTTGGTTTCCTGGTAAAACTACAGTTACCCCCACAAAGGGTGTGCTGACGAACAATTTGTAATTTACCTACAAACTAACAAACCTATTAAAAATACCTAAAACTATATAATACAGAATTAACTATGGCCCAAAGACAAAACTAAACACTAAAATTATGCCCCAGAAATTAAATCTAAAAACAATTTTCGGACAAGAAATCATCCAAATTTCTGACCAAAAATAATTGTATTTTCATCAAGTTTAAACAGAAATTCTTCCAATTTTCGGAGACATTCATTGCTACATTGAGTGTGAGTTGAAAACTAAGGCCCTGTTTGGGAGGGATTCTCAAAATTTTACAGTAAATCAATTCTCATTTTCAACCACACATTTTTCAATAAAATAATATTTTTCATCACATCAATAATTTTTTCTTCTTTTTCAACCACATATTTCCCATCATATCACTATTCAAAATCAATTCTTCTCCCAAAAATCTCTCCCAAACAAGCATTAACATGTGTTCCTGCTTATGTTTTAGGTTTCAAATTATGTTGGTGTTAATCTTGATGTGTTGTGTTGTTTTTATTACATGTTTGTTAATTCAAACATGAAGTGTTCTTTTTCAGATAGGGTAACAAGATGTCTGTTTGAGAAGTCTTATATTAAATTTAGATAGTTATTGTTCGACTTTTCAGACATCAAATAATATAATGGAAATAAATTTTGTTTTGATAACTTAAAAGTTTTCAATATATTAAATTTTATTTGGAAAACTCAATATGTTACTATGGCAAAAATCATTCCTTTAAAATAATTATCATAAACATAATACAGATGAATGTCATCATATTCTTTTCACATACTTCTGTTTTTCACTCGAAGGCCGCACCGGCTTAGACAATAGTTTTTATGCTATCAATTTAAACCTTCGCTGCTAGTTCGGGGGTATAGTACAGTACTAAAGGTCCTCAGACGTATGGGTATGTATTCTCCAACTTTCGATGTATATTGCAAAAGAAGTGTACGAAAGGAAAGTGATATCACGTTACCTCCGTTGTTACATCTTTTGAAGAATAACCGATAGACCTCTAACTATCTTCCATCTTCTCCTCGATCTTCACACAATCCTTGTCATTCTAATCGATGCCAACTCCATTTATTCTACATGATCTGCCATCTCACCCAAGCAGCTTTGATTTAAACTTATCTGGTTTGCATCATTTTGAGAGTATTTTTCAATTTTTTTATAAAATTTAGGGCAGTTGTCAATTGTCCACCATCGACTTTTCTCAAAAAGGGGTATTAAATCTAGTTTTCAGTTTCAAAATTAAGAGCTTCAACAGCCTTAAGTTTTCAGTATGGAAATGATACAAAACCCAGATCATGTTCCTTGTAAGGACGGATCCAGGATCGGATTAAAGGGCGGGCTAATACGTAAAAATAAAATAAATCAATACAAAAGTGGTATCTGATAATCTTCATTATCCACAAATCAAAGTATTTCCTTCATTAGCTTGCTTGTCTGAATCCAATTACATAGTTTTGAACAAGATGTGTTTACATAAATATAGAGAAGAGTGATGGATTTTGATATGCTCGGCTCCTTATATGCCACCCGTTACAACCAATCCCAAATTTAGATTAGTGTTGTCGTGTGGCATATAGGGAGCCAGGCACATCCCAACTAACGCACCTTTCTTTTCATCATCCACAGCTTCCTTATCGGGAAAAAATTCCAGATTGACTCTCGAGCAAGAGAGAGAAAGAGACTCTCTCTCTCTCTCTGATTACAGGGTTTTATAAGAGTGCAGTACATGTATGTATGTATGTATGTATCTATATATCTCCTAGCTAGGCCCGGATTGTGTCAATTACAGCATTTTCCAAGCAGGCAGTTTTGAATGCTATACAAATTGCTTACTTTTTGGCTCTTTCTTTCACTATCTAAATAATGAGTATTACTTTTCAAATTCTTGAGAGAAGTTTGTCGTGTTGCATCACCATTGTCAATAATTTCGTTAAATGCCTGACATTCAATATCCTCAAAGTCAAAGATGAAATATTATGATACTTTTATGCAATTTCATTTTGTTATTGCTTGACTGGCGTCCGTTTCAGGATCGCCGGAGCAAAAACTCGACTTACTGGAAACTTTCATGTCAGAATTCAATAAATAAAATTAAATATTTCAGTCAGAGTGTAGGAACAGTATTGAGAGAAATGTGGGCTGGGAATTTAGTGGAGGTCAAAGATTGACACACAAGTCATACACAAACTCTAGCATAGGTGGGTCCATTTGACATATTTAGGTGCTCTGTCGGTCGGTCGTCTATCATCTTTCTATATTTACCAAACTTTTCTTGAATTTTGCTTATGTTTGATAAACATTTTTTTCAAAATTCATTTTCAACCACACATTTTTCAATAAAATAATATCAGTAATTTTTTTTTACTTTTTAACCACATATTTTCCATCATATCAGTATTTAAACCATCAATCATACCCTTAATGGGCCATAGATCAATGGTCTTCATACCCACCCTGAGTCAGGCACCATAAACATATGGAATTTTTGGGCTAGCCCATTACATGGATGGCGTCATTCCAGCCCAGTTCGCACTTGATAGGTGCATTTCGTATTACACGAACCAACAAATTGAACTACGTCCTTAGAATTAAACAATTTTTTTATGTGGAAATAAATAAATAGTGATGGGGAAGGATTCAGGAATTTTTTTTTAAAAAAAAACTCATTAAATTACATTATTTTTTTGAAGTTTAATAAATTTTAGTGAAAATTACCTAATTCCCTATTTTTGGAGATCCAAGTTCAAAAATCAGATTTGATGTTTTAATTTTCAAAAATCAGATATTTTTTATATAGTTACAGATTTTTTATATTTAATTAAATATTAATAATAATATAATGAAAATTAATATATATACACCCCTAAATTCATTTTCAACCAAATTCACGTCCCTCTCTCGCTCCTCTCTCACTCCGTCTCTCATTTTCTCTCTCAGTGTGGTGCCTTGCGGGTGGTGGTGCCGACCTTCACCGACGGCATCCTCTTCACCGGCGGAAACGACGATGCCTTTTTTCATCATTTTCCTCTTCACCGGTGCTGAATCCATACCCACCCAACCCCAAACCCTAATAATCTCCCCAACCCCGGTGCTGCAACGAAGAAGCCGACACCATGCCTTCGCCACCACGTAAGCAGTCGCCTTCTTCGACGGTGTCGCGCCTTCTCTCCTCTCTCCTGCTGTCGATCACCACCATTTGGGTCCGCGATTTCACAGTGGGATATCACCGGGGATTTACACATTTGGGTCGGTGATTTCTCTCTCTACCGGCGGTGTGAAGAAGAAGAAATGACGATGGTCGAACAAGTCAAGCAGCGAACGGAATTGTATAACCAGCACCTTGCTTCTAATACTAAATTTGGGGATTTTGTAATTTCAATTTCTTTCTTTTTTCTTATTAACTATTTAGTCATGGCGGTTGATCTGTGTTGAGGTGGTGCAGTGAGATTTCGCGGCGGTATGTGGTGTTGGTAGATCTTTGCAATGTGGGCGTGGCGGTGGTGGTGGTGAATTTGTGCGTGGTGGGGTGCTGCGGCGTTGGGCTTGGGCTTTTGGGTTGGTTTCTTCATCCGATCTGCTTTGTCAGATGTTTGCCGTCGATTGGTGAGGCTGTTCCCGATGTTAGTGATGGTGGTTGTGGTAAGTTGCCGACAGTGGTAGCAACAGCGGAGCAGGGTTAGGGCATGTAAGACCGTGGTGGTGGTGAGGTGGTGCTGTATAGTCTTTGTGACCAATGATGTGACCTGAGCCATGTACTGTGATCGATGCTGTGACTATCAATAAAAACCTGAGCAATGCCCAAAAAATATTATGTGACCTGTGCTGTGGCCATTTGAAATAAACTTGTGACTATCAACCAGAATCTGAGTCATTGGAAAATAAAATGGGACTATGAACTAAATCGTGAGCCATGTGCAATATATTTTGTGACTTGTGCTGTGACCATTTGAAAATAATATGTGACTATTAATAAAAATGTGAGACGTGAGCCTTATTGTGTTATCAATTATTATAAACAAAAAATCATGTGTTGTGACTTATGACCTAGGCTGTGACCTGGACTATGACTTGTGACCTGGGCTGTGACCTGAACTGTGACTTGTGACCTGGGCTGTGACCGTACAAAAAATTCATGTCATCGGAATAGTCGTCAGAATCGGAGCAGTCGCCGGAGCAGTCGACGGCATGGTGGGGTAGTGGGGGTGGGGGTGGGTTAATTTTATATATATATTATATATATATTTATTTATTTATATCTTTTTATATATTTAAATAAATAAATAAATATTTATAAATATGTGTATATATAGGTCAAAAAATCTGATTTTTGAAATGTAAAAGTTGTTTTGTTATTTTTGAAATAGGATAAAGATAAAGTAGGGAAAGTGAATTTTACCTAAATTTTATAACTATTTTCTAAACAAGTTAATATTAATAAGCTTCAAAATATTAAAATAGATATTTTTCTTCCAAAACATAATCAAATTATTTTCCTTTTGTGTTGTTTATTTAAAGAGGGAAAAATATTCAGTTTACGAGACTTTAACTGTAAAAATCGATGGAATGACGAATTTTGCTACATTTCTGAAAGGTAGAATATGCCCCCGTTTGAGTCCCATTTTTTCTTATTCCATTACATTAATTTTTTCTCTCTCTTCATCTCAACCACACATTCTCAAAGAAAATAATATTACACACAAATCTAAAACTTTTCCACCACACATTTTTCCATCAATCACTATTCCACAAATTTTCAACCCCAAAAAATGGAGGCCAAACAGGGGCATATCTGATGTTAAAAAAAATGGTTTGCAAAAGTCGGGGTAGGGATGGCAATGGGGCGGGGCGGGGCGGGGCGGGGGCGAGGATGTCCTCCCCGTCCCCCGCCCCGTTAAGAAATTCATTCCCCGTCCCCGCCCCGTTCCCCGTTTAAGGCGGGGCGGGGCGGGGGTAGGTTATTTCCCCGTTTAAATTTTTTTTTTTGTTTTTGATAATTTATTTTTATTGTCCATATTCATTATATTTAGACAAATAATTTTAGTTGCTATTTTCTATTAGAACTAACGAAAATGTTCATTTAAAGTATTGAATTCTTAAAAAAAAAAAAAAATTAACTGGGTGGGGACCCCGTTACCCGTCCCCGCCCCATCCCCGCCTCAGGGAATAGTTCCCCGCCCCATCCCCGCCCCGTTACTCGTTTAAGCGAGTTTTCTCTTCCCCGTTCGGGGCGGGTCCCCGCGGGTATCGGGTTTGTCGGGTTTTTTTGCCATTCCTAAGTCGGGGAACAAAAGTAAAAAATTGTGACAAAAATGTTATTTTATTAAAGAATGTATGGTTGAAAATGAATAGAAGAATGAAAATGAAAATTTTAATGTGGATCAAACGTGATTTTCCTAGTACCAACTCCATTCCTATTTGTTCATTTTCTCTACGTGGCAACGTGTATGGTTTCTCTTTCGTGTTATATTCTTCGTTGTTCCCTGAATATTCCCAGTGCAAAATTCACCTAGATTCCTTGTATTCTATTACACAAACGGAATATTTCGATTCATTTATCAGCAAAATAATTTATGGGATCTGCCGAAAATTCATCGGATTCTGAAACTAGAGAACGGCGCATTCCCGAAGAAGCTGTAAAAATACTAAATATCTGGCGTTAAAATGGGACGATATTACCGATGCAAATGCGATGCAGGCGGTTCCATTGAAGGGATCCATGACTAACTAGGTTTATCAAATCAAGTGGCCTACGAATTCTGATAAAGAATCGCAGCACCGTAGGAGGGAAGTGCTGGTGAGGATTTATGGTAAAGGGGTGGATGTATTCCTTTTTAGAGAAAATGAGATTCGTACGTTTAGTTCATGTCGGAACAAGGACAGGGTTTGCGTTTGCTAGGGCAATCATGCTATAAGTACAAGAAATTGAAGAAAATTTTGACACGCGATATATAGCTTGGAATCGTTGGAAGATGGAGAGAGGGAAAAAAAAAAAATGAGGAGCGTAACCTCCGTATCAATTCTGTTAAAATTTTCCTATGATTGGAGCTTTATTGTTGCTAGGGCGGTTTTCTAATGGCCGTATAGAAGAGTTCATTCGTGATCGGGTATGCATTTACAGGGTGATTTATGCGTTGTACATTTGAGATGATCGTGCTACACAAACAGGTTCAATGACAATGATCAAAAATAGGGTGACACGTGACTCAACTTCATTGGACAGCAACGCAGCACCTGCCCCTGTTTGCCATCCCTGTTTGAGTAGCATTATTAATTTGAGATGCATGCTGTGATCGCCCAGGTGGGATTTCCTGAAAAAAATGAAAAAGGCAGGTAGATAGATTTAAATTAAAGCGTGAAAAAGGCAGAATTTCAGTTTTGATTTGGTTGTATAAGCCTTTAGACAAGGCACACAATAATTTATCTAATTTAGTCTGCAATACACCCTTTGTAAAGTGTGTGCCAGATTCATTTTCGCATCGCATGACACATGCACAAATCAAAGGTGACGGGATTAGAATTTAGGATCTTTGCATGCTTTTTACCTCGATGAACTAGTTTATTGAAAAGCTCAAAACTTTTATAGGAGGGACACATTTATTTATTTATTTGAATTTTGGTCTACAACAAATTCATACTCTTATGTACATTGTGACTTCTGTGTTGTTGAATTAATCTTTAACAATACTAGTAGAGTTGATCACTTTACAAGAGTGAGAATTGACGACTTGGCAATTAGAATGAATCAGGGCCCTGACAAAGATTCAATCTTTACAACAACCCTTAATATGGAATTTCCTGATATTGTCTGAAACCGTGAAAAAATAGATGGCTTGTCTTGTAACGCTGTGTCATTCCAGACATTTTCAGCAGCTGATTTGCGTTAACCGGAGATATCTTCCCTTATAGCAACCAAAATGAAAGACTTCCATAATCTTCAAATGCCTGGACCCCATCAATATGCCTGTGGGATAGATTGCGGTATGCTTGTTTGTCTCTTGGGAGCTTCCCAGATTGTTATACAGTCTTATCTAAGTCCTCTTATCCTTTATGTATCAGCAATTGGGTAGATGAGGCCGAAAGTTTGACTACACCAGAAGAAGCCAAAGATTTCTGCCTGGATGTCATGGAAGATGAAATATCAGCACTTGAAAGTCCCTTGAGAAGGATTTACCCACATATTGGTCTGCTGACTGAGATTTTTTTCTTTAAAATGAGGTGGGTTTCTATCCTTGGATTGGCAAGGTTTTCATGAAAAGCAAGAAATCTAAATGGGAATTGTACTAGATAAGGGGAGATTTCATGTCTACAAGAATTTTACCGACAAAAATACTAGGTGATTGTCAGTATTGTATTCAACTTTTTTGCCCATAAAATATGTGTAGTGTGCAAGAGAGAGAAAAAAAAGTAGATGGTTTGAATCTGAATTGATCTTTTCGAATTTTAGTTCATGCAAAACAACATATTTGATGAATACAAGCACATCACATAATCCATCCCCAGTACTAAAGGAGAAGGCCTTGTAAGTTGAGTGGAATTGAGATATAGTCAACAGCCAAGTAGCCTCTTTGTATTAAAATTTATGATTTACTTTTTAGCTGATGTATTCTTTGTTTCAGGGGCATGTCAATAAAATTGAGTTTGGCTACATGGAGTATTAAACTGGTTAAGGAAATCTGAATTGTTGAATTCTTCAAGTCCTACCACAAAATTTATGGCTGATGGTAATACTGCTCAATATATGATTCTGATGGTTATCATATTGTAAAATGGAGTCTTTCATCTATGCTAATATGTACTCACGAAGCATCACGGACTACTATTCTCCAATTGAAACAAGAATCCCGAGTGATCCTCAGGGGGGTAACAATCTGGACTCTGTTTGCATTATTTTATTTGTATTTATGGATCTCACGGTTTATATTTATTATTGAAGGCTTTATGAATATGTAAATGGACCGTGCTGGAAGTACAGGAATTCTTGTACTGCCAAAGAACACACAATGGGGGGTGGGTGGGAGAGGTTTTGCCAATTTTTTATTCACATGGGGCCCATCCCCATGTGAGACAATTGAAAGCTTTATGAATATGTAAATAGATCGTGCTGGAAGTACAGGAATTCAAAAGCCAAAGAACACACAATGGGGGGTCGGTGGGAGAGGTTTTGCCAATTTTTTATTCACATGAGGCCCATCCCCATGTGAGACAATTTCAAAATCCTGTGTCAAATCCTGTAAAATTTTGCTTGTACTCACAGCTTTATCCTATGTAAATGGACATATACCCACGAAACTCGCTCCATTCATGTCAAACAGAACTATTAGGAAGTACGGGACACTGTTGAACCGTACATGGAACATAATGGATGTTTGGGAGGAATTGAATAGATTGACAGAGCGCTAGCTACACAGTGATCATTGGGGATTAAGCCGGCCTGAAGATGGAGACTTGAGCTATGCATAGTAATGATCATAAGATGATCTTTCAACATCTCTTGTAGTACTTCTGCACTTCTGCTCTTTGAAGATGGCAAAGGATGTCTAATTCTTCCATACAAGTTGTTTGGATCTTTCTTAATAGTGTCTAGTACAATACGAGTCATTAAGCAATCAATTAAGTCATGATTAGGACACTGCACTGAGTAGAAAGAAAAACATGTAAATATTTCACGTGTCTTTTTTCGTCAACCATGTTCAATACAAGAGAAAGTACATTATTGTAGGCACTAAAAACAGAACACTGAGTACACTCGGATATAGAGCTTTATAGATCAAGGAACAATAGAAGAGTTAACAAGTTTATGATTGCGAAGCTTGACAATGGACATAATGTTGATGATGATCATTAGTCCGAGGCCGATAAAAGAAGCCAACATGGCACCACTTCCACGGTCACAATAGCTCTCAAATTTGTCACAAATTTTATTCCACCTTGCATGAGAATTCCCATCCCTACCCAGCTGACCCATGAAAGCAGCCGCATTCACTCCACCGGAGACGAGAGCCACGTTCATCTACATTCACAAATAGATCAACTTGTTTACCTATCTTCGGAAATAAACAGATTTTGTAAATTAACTTCTTAAAAACAGGTTATGTTTCATTTATTGACGACGTGAATGGTTAATTGTTTACCATGTCTAATGCTGCAATTACTAAAGGGCGAAGTCCCTTGTAATCAAACTTGCGTCCCACGAGATTGACGATTAACATCAACAAGTTATGGAGACTAGCAATGCCATTAACTATCACGAAGAATCTGTACAAGTAAAGTAAATATGATTTCGGTCCAATTCAGTATACCAAAAGTAACATTTATCTAAAAAGCATTGATAAAGTGTGTATCTGAAAAGAAATCAGAAACTTACACAAATGCTGGAGTGTGTTGAAATTTGGCGGTGAGAGTGACTTGTATTGGAGTGGTTCCTATAGTGGCAACAACAAAAGTTTTCTTTTGTTTGTTAAGCGCCATTACAAGTGCCGCAGCAAGCGTCGCAAAAAATGCAAGCAACCTCAGTGTGGGAATGATCCAATCATATGACCTTGTAGTAACTGTCACCTGCTCCACACCAAAAACCTCTGGTTTCTCTCCACCTTCTGAAGCCATTTCGTCTTCTGGGGTAGGGTCCGTTCGGTTCAGGATGGAGGTCGAGGAGAATTAAGGAGAAGAAGATACAGAAAGATATGAACATTTTGAATATATTTAAGGGTGATCATCACAGAATCATATGCACTGTTTCTTTTCCAGTATGACAAGTTTCTCTAATTTGTTTCAGTTAGTCCAATTTTGTTGGGAAAAAGAACGAAGTGGATACATATGTAGATGACAGCAGATTGGAAAAACAAGAATGAGATATTGCGTGTCAATTCGGACATTAAAGATTCTGGCTTGAAAGGGAGGAGAAAACTATGACTTACAACCACTTTGACTCGCATCGAATTCCATGGACTCAATGCAAAGTTTGATATGATAAATTGAACACAATTGGGGCAATAACTCAATTCAAAAGTTTTTATGTTTCTTATTTAATTAATTCAGTCTAGTCCATTTCAACAGTAAAATACATATGGACGTCGTGTTGGGGGAGGGGAGGGGGGGGGGGGGGTGGAACTAAACGAATTAACGGGAACTTCCCAATCTGAGTTGGGACTTTGTTGGTACGCACTCAAAATTGGAGTGAAGTGTCGAGACTTTATTGGAGAGACGACAAAAATGAGAGAGCGAATCTGGACTCAAGAAACCGAAGCATGTAATCGCATTACATTATCCAACAATGTAAATTAAAATTAGCTTAATATAAGGTGGGAAGCACAATTATGAAAGACATAATATTTCACACGTCTCATTAATCAGTTAATGTCTTCATTCAACTGCATGACATGAACATATTCACCCACTAATTTACAATGTATTAATATCAAACAACGCCAGCAAATGACTGGAAAATCAACTTCCACTAGTTGTCCCTTCCATAAACTACAAGAACAAAAATAAAAATAAAAAAATCGAGTTTCTTATGAAACTTTACACTTGCAGCATTATTTCCACACTTTTAATTGCCAATTCCAATATGCATGAAACGACCCTATACCAAGTTGAAGCCAAATAAGTCCGAAACGACAATCCACTATGGGAACCAATAGTACATATCATTAACGTTCCTATGTTGTGACACCAACAACAACATTGCTCACCTACAAAAATTCACAATCAGGTCGACTTAATTAATCTTCAGCATTCAAAACAACGATAAGGAAAAACATTCAAGGTAAAAGGAAAAGATTGGTGGGAAATATGAAGAAACTCACCAACTTTCCACTTTCATCTACAGACATGGGATTCTGAACGACGACTGTTTGATTGTGCGAATTGGATGTTGCCTGTAGCAAATAGACCAGATTGATCATTGAATGCAACATAAAATTATCAGAACCATAATGAATAAATGGTATAGAAAAAACAAAGGACTGACTGTGGAAGTAGACGGTGTTAATGCAGATGGCGGGTTCCCACCAGGTCTGTGCACGGGAGCTGGAACCCTTGTATTACTCACCTGCCAAAGTAGATAAAAGTTAGAGACACAACATGAGTATCTTTGAAAAAGAAAGCAGGATTTGAGTTGATGATAATGTTATTTGCAACATTGGTACCTGAGAGAACCACAGACAAGAACATGCTCTCAATAGTCAGTTCTCTCTTGATAGTTATTCTCTTCCTTCATTTGTTTCTCTTTTTCTTTGTTTTGTTAGGGAAGTGAACTTCGAGTTGAGATCTGCTATCCAATTTGTTATCCACCTAATTAATTATTGACACATCATTTTAAATTAATATGTCCAACTTTTCTCTAACTACTCTTTATGCTTAAAAATAGGTGACATTTTAATGGGAAATGATGTGTCAATAACTAATTGGTGGACAACAAATTGAAAAGTCGCCACTTTCAAACTTACAGATCTCAACTCGTGAACTTCTACGTGGATAAATAAGTATCAAACCTTTTTAGTACAATATATAAAACTGATAAACTTGACCTATATCACATACACTGATAAATTCCAAATCATAATTTGAATCATTATTACATCAAAAAATTTATCAAACATTTTTATCTCTAAGAGAAAGCTATAGTAATTTCCTAAGAATAATTCAAAAGAAGCCTTCAAAGCAGGGAACAAAAGACTGGGAGCATGTTTAGGTGGGCTTATTTAGAATTAAGCCAACCCAAAAATGCTCTAAGAAATTTCCTGTGTGTATGTGATCAGTGGTGATCCATAAAAATTTCAAGTAAATACCGTGTTATTGGCATTGACATTTGTAATGTAGTGACACATTGCACATTTTACGGACGGAGCTCCAGCTGGATACATTAGTGTGGTATGACAGTTACCGCAGCTAACATGAGCAACATGATTAGGTGCTGCACATCCATCATTTAAAATGTAAGTTGATGAGCTGAAGATAACTAGCACGATTCATGAATTTAAGAAGAATGTGGTACAAGTCATTTTTGTCCATTATGCATTAGTAAGAAGCCAAAAACCAAATACAACTTCTACAGAGAGCACATCTTGACCATTCTGGAAGGGAAATGAAGATTGTATAATATCTGATGCATTTAAGCATTATTTTATACAAATAGAATCTGATGTCTGTACCTGGAACGAGATTCACCGTGTGACAGCAGGAACATCTGACACTGGTGGCTCCCCGTGCATGCATAAGTAAGGTGCGGCAGCCTCCACATATCAGTTGAGCCATTTCCATCCCTGCATGTTGTCATCAAAATCAGAGATAAAGACACCAACTAGAATGCACATGTATCAGATACATTATTCTAGGAAGTTACAGTCAGCCTCCAAGGAAGCATAACTATGGAAAATTCCTTATTTTACTTTTAATCTATCAAACTATCACCAACTCAGGGTATCCCTAAGATATTATTCCATCTGGTGGCAGAAATTCATCCAAAAACAACTCGGAGCCTAAAGAGAAGAGAGTTCAGTCTACAAGAAGCTGGCAGAGCTTTAGCCAATGGGCCACATCCATCTATCCTACCTAAACAGTAAGGTAAGCCTTTTCTTGTTCGTTCTTCGAATGACACTAGTGGAGACTAATTCCTTCCGGCTAATGAAGATACTACTCAAGTCTTCCCAGTGGATCCTTCTTATCCCTAAGAATTGAATGAACCAAGTTCACCTATACGAGAGTGAGCAATAAAAACCAACAATCAACTTCCCACTTTTGATGTCCCACGATTATGCTAGTTTAGAAACTAAGGAGAAGGACAGGGGTAGCTGCACAGCACAGATGTCAACTTGTCTTGACCCAGATGATTAGTTGATGTGTCAAAACAAACTGCCTACTATGTGTTCTCAGCAGAAGTACATACTATTTCACCTCACCTTGGAGAAGCCACGGAAAATTTTGATTTCCTTATTCCTTACAATATATTATGCTAAGCATGAAATTGCAGGTAACTTCTGTAAAATCTATGAAAACAAAATCAGTCAGCAAAGACCAAAATTCCAGGCCTGGAGATATAGGCCCCGTTCGGGAGGGATTAAAAGTCAATTAAAATTGAAAATATGGCCGTTATTGGGCCCCACTCGTCTAATAAAAGTCAACAATAACGGCTATATTTTCAATTTGAATCTGATTTTAATCCCTCCCACACAAGCCCATATTCTCTCCCTAACTGTTCAAACCTTTCTTACAATTTTGAGAATGAGGTAATAAACAATCTAAATGTGATGAACTTAACTAAAGAACCTACACTGGATATTAATCCATCAAAACTAAAGACGTATTAAAGCTAAAAAAAACCTAGAGATCTGAAACCAAACACATAACAAATTCCCCACTTTCTATGTCTGTATCTCCCCTAAACCCACTCATTCATGTGAAATACTCAAGGAAAACAATGAAAGGTGACCTAGCAGAGAACATCAATAAAGTTTCCTTGTTTTAAAGTTTGGACATAAAATAGCCATTTGGAAAAAGATTGTCAAGTAATACCAGGTTGGGGGACAGAAGTGACTGCATTGCACAATGAACAGCGAACATTCGCAGCTCCTCTGGGATAAAGGAGGACAGTCCTACACCCACTGCAAACCAATTGGCCCTGCATATCTGCAAAGTTCAAAAGTTGGATATGTAAACTACTAGTAAACACCATGTGCATCCTGTTCAAGTTTAAATGTTTTAATCTATAAACATTTTAACAACCTATAATTTGAAACCCAGTACAATAACCAGTTATTGGAGGGGGGGGAAAAACTTGACAGATAAGCCCTTGTTTGGCACCTGTTTATTATAATAAATTGGTCGAACCATTTTTTATCCACTTCTCTACTCGCTTATCAAGCCTTCATTTTTATCTATTTATTCAAACAACCGATTATCGAGTTCTCAAAGATTTCGAGTGAATTTAATCAATTCAATCCAAATAATAAAAATTACGTATACAATCAAAAATCAATCTTTTAGTACTTCGACCTAGTAACTGCAGAGACAAATTATTTAAAATATAAGAAAATTAAAGGCCAGAGTTCGTTCCGAGGGTAAAATCGAAATAAAGAAGAAAAGGTTTGAAGCAATTCAATGCTTTGAAAAAATACAGGGCACATTACCACATACACATACAATTCAAAAGAAACAAGCTTGAAAAAAAATAATCTAAATCTAACATGCACACCATACGCATGCTCATTTATTATTTCATAATTGAACTGAAACACAAAAATATGAGAAATCAAAATATTGGATTGAAAAATACTTAAAAACCCTAAAATTCTTGCTAAAAAAATTTCCATGCTAACCGCTCATCAGTAAACGCTGATTAATTTAAAAATTACGCAGGGAAGGAGAATTTCTTACCAACCCAAAAATCCGACGAATATTTTTAGATTGTAGATGGGGGGAAAGTTCGAAAAGAAAATTGAGATTTTGTGGATAATTGTAAATAAAAATAAATAGAGTCTAATTTGATTTGGTGATTAGGATTAGGATTAGGATTTGGATTTGGATTTCGGATTATGATTCTTCTCCGCTGCAAATTAAGAGCGCGTGGGATTGACTTTCTTTAGATTGTGTTCCATATTCTAAAGGAGAAGATATTTATTTGGAAACTTCAATCCTTTTCCACTTTGGGTTAATTACAATGTAGTCCTCACATATTAGATATTTTCTATTTACAGTCTCGAGTTTTGGTTATTTTCCCAATAGCCCTCTTAAGGTTTGAAAATTCAAACAATCGTAGTCGACCCTCCTTTTTATTTTATTTTTTGTCAATCCATTTGTGCTTAGACAAGAAAAACCAAGCTTGTTAATTTTGAAATTCTGAAATCAATCCACATTATAGTTCTGTTTGCACGATTTCTATTAGTTCAAGTAGATTACGTTTTGGTTCAGACAGAAATTATCTACTTGAACTAACCGTGCAAACAAATTGTAACGTCAGAATCCAACTTGCTCTTTTTCTAAAGTTGAAGGATCACATTGCAATTTTCTATCTTGAGAGAGAGAGAAAGGGAGGGAGATTCTTACAATCAGTTTTCTTGACAACGACAAAGGAAAAATCAGTTATTTGATCAATCAATTCCTTATCTACATCACAAAATCATTTACAGAGCAACTAATGAAAAAATTGGACTCTGTTACAAAGAAATTATCATCAACCTCAGCCATTAGTAGTTGTATTGTATGAAATTTTCACGACGACTGACAAAGGAATGTTGACTACATGACCCTGAGTACCAAACAGTCCAATTCTTCCAAAACTTGCAACTGAATTGTTCATGGTTGCATCAAAGAATACACTCAACACCTGTTTTTCTCCACTTGCAATGAAAAAGTGAGTCGGCATCACCTTAACGGAAACTCCATAAGGGGCACTCAAACCTACTTGATATGTCTCATTTGCGGCCGTGTTAGTCACTGCTCGTAGAATGGTGGTCGACTGGTTCAACTTTGATATTGTGATCGAGGGCAAGTTTAGGTCAGTGCCATTCATGGTAGAAACTCCACAGCTTTGACCGGTGTAATTTAGAACTACAGAAGATGATCCATTTATGCCACAAAGGAAGGACATGTAGTCATCGTAACCTGCAACGGGTAGAAATCAGGGTTCGAGATATCGTGCCATTTTGTTTATAGCTCTTTCTGAAGTTAAATAGAATTTTTTTTTTTTTTTCCTTTTCTTGGTTAACTTCAGTATTTTCCCTCAGTTTAAACAAGTTTTCTTGACATGAATGTCAAGCTTTTCTTACTTAGCTTGTGTCATAGCCAGATGCACAACGATTGAGGATAAAAGTAGGAAAATCTTCTCCAGTTACAAACACATGACCATGTAGTGACTAACAGTTGAATCATGACATCGCCTAAAATTTTCAATAATTTATGTGCAATGTGAAACTTAGAGATAAAAGCAGTGCGACTTACTTGAATCAAAAATAAGGCCTGGATCCAGTGCAGCAGTTGCATTAACGAAACCACTACCCATGTCAAAGGGTGTAGCAGGAGATTGGTTCAAATCTGGGTTCGCATAAGCACGTTGTGCCATAATGGGATCTCCATTTTTATCAGAAAGTGAAGCTGTTGTTGAAAGTGCAGACGCTATGGCTGATGGAGAAAAGGTGGGAAATTTCTGCTTTATTAAAGCTGCAAGACCAGCAACATGAGGAGCAGCCATGCTCGTTCCAGACATCATAGCGAAGTTTTCACCTAGAATTTACCACAGTCCAGCATAATCTAATTCAAGATCTCTGAAGAAATATTGCACTAGTAATTTGAAGATTTTCTTGTGCATGGGATAAGTACCTTGAAACTCGACTGAGTCAGTACCGCAGGAACTCCAGGCAGCCCATATTAAGTTTCCCGGTGCAACAAGGTTTGGTTTCAGTATGTCAGCATCATCAAGGAAACTGTCCTCTGGATCTGGTCCTCTAGCAGAATAATACATAATCTTTGGGGCAGAATGGCTGAAATTTGCTTTTATTCCACCAGAGATGCATGCGACTGCCCCAAACTTAACAATTTTCTGTGTAACTCTGTCTTTCTCCAAAGAAGAATTATAGTACTTAAGCAAAACCTGCCAAGCAAATTGTTTTGGATTAAACCTATTTCCAGCTTTTGACAGCAATTACATGCACTAGCCATTGCAGGTTTTCACTATATTAGAGAAAAATTGTACATTCTCACATCTATCTGACTCACAAAAAAGGGTCCCATAAAAATCATTTATGTATCATAGGAATGTTAAGGCAACCTAATACAAATATGTAATATCCAACATACCCCTGATTTGCAAAACTCTTCTATATGTATTCTCATGAATTGGTGAAACTTATAAGAATACAAACGTACCTTGGAATCATCTGGAGATGGAATTACAATGCCAGGCAATCTCATGGGGATAGGGTTAAGTTGGAAACCTATGACGAAGGGATCCATGTAAAACACGACACCAGCCGCGCTGAGGTTTTTAGCTGTTTCTAAAGCTTGTTTGATAGTGGACAGCCCAAGTACAAACCGGATTGAGTAGCTACATATCATGAGATTCCCTTGGATAATATCCTGATTGAAATTGCTGGCATCTTGACATTCACCAACATACATGTCATTTGCAGCAGCCGTATCATTTAGAGCATGAATTGCAGAAACCAGCGTATACATTGTATCTCCATCCGTTCCCGCTGCACACAACAACGTAAAGCTTAACATAATTACAAGTTTCCGTGCAACTAAAGGTGCAGATTATAGCAAAGTGAATTAAGTGTTACCATCAGTGGTCCAAATATGAACTCATGAGTATGCTATGTTGTGAGCATTGAAAAACTAAGAGCTTGTTTGTAAGAGATTTTTCCAAGTGAAAAACGATTTTTTTCTGAGAATGTGTGGTTAAAAAGTAGGGAGAAGTTATAAGTCCTATAGAATGTGGTTGAAAGTGATTTTGGGGGGATAAGTGATTTTCAAAATTCTCTCTCAAACAAGCTACAAATATATTTTTGTGTCGAAATAACAATGGGAGTGTAAAATCAGGACAGATAGAACTAGAAAAAAAATCTCACGTGTAGATAAGAATCATATAAAATAAGAAAAAAATCTCACATGTAAAATAAGGATGGCTTGAACTTAAAAAATAATAAAATAATAAAAATATAGTATCTCATATTTAGATTAGAATCATATAAAATTAAGACTTTCTATTTATAGTCAGATAAACCAATAAAGTCAGTATAATGTATATATACTTAGACAAGTAGTCCATCAATAATTTTTTTTTTTTTCAATTCAGACTGTTTTATGCTATAGAGTACAGACATTGCTCTTAGATTCTTGTGCATGACTAGACACAGGATTGATACCATATTTTCCGAAGAATAAAAGAAGTCAATCAATAGCTCAGGAACCCCAACTTACGTGCAAGTCCAACTCCAGAAATTGTTATGTTGTTTCCGAGGACAATAGAGTTACTATAGCCCCTATCGTGAGAAGCAGCACCCACAGTAAAGATCCATGGACTGAAGGAAGAGATGCTCTTAGGTGATGGTCCAGTATTCCCTGCTGCCTGTATGACAAAGATACCTGCCTTTACGGCTGATAGTAATGCCATGTCTATAGGATTAAAAAAAGTGGCAATGCCTGGAGGACGCCTGTTTGGAGTTATTGACAAGCTTATTATATCCACTCCATCCTGAGCTGCCTGCAAAATTGAATACGTAATCCTATCAATACAAATGTATGACATATATGACTAATTATTTCAGAGTATGAACAAAGGGAAAAAAAATAAAGAATAAAAGATAAATGCAAGGAAATTCAAAATGCAGCGTTATTATAGATGTACCTGGTCTATGGCAGCAACTACATCCGCAGCAAAGCCTCCAAAGCTCTTGTATAATGCCTTATAAACAGCAATGCTAGAAAATATTGTCATGTGGTCAATTCATAATTCAGCACATATAAAACTAGGAAATAAGATCAGCCATCTGGCGTGAAAACTGCGGAACTTTAGAGTACTGGCCTAGAGATAAACACTTGACACTTCATATGAAGTTCACTAACAAGACAAATTCTTTTTAGGGTGTGTTTGATAGGGTGGAAATAAGGTGGAAAATGGAATTGGTTTTCCTAAAGCTTCTTTGATTACTTTTATTTTCTTGGCAATTTGAATTCCTCAAGGAGGCCACACGCTCACAATTTCCATGAATACCTGGAAATCAATTTCCCACCTTTTAGGTGGGAATCAAAGGTGGGAAATTGATTTCCAGGTTTTTTTTTATTATTATTTTTTTTTTTTTTTTTTTTTTGTGTTTTCTGCAATGACACCAAATTTCATGACCAAGTGTAAAAAAAAATTTCACTTTCATGGATAATTTTGATGCAAACGAAGGCCAAACGAACACTAAACTTTGATGAAAAAAAAGATTTTTTAGGAAACATTTTTTTTTTCTTTTTTTTTTTTTACTTTTTGGCAATGGAAACAAATTTCATAACCAAGTATGGAAAAAATTCTCACTTTAATGGACAATTTTGATACAAACGAAGGCCAAACGAACACAAAATTTAAAAATTTTCCAAGTGAAAAATTATACCAATCAAACACACTTGAAATCATTTTCCCTGCAAAACATTTTCTAGGCAAATCATTTCCCTGTAAAACATTTTATTTCCACCCATTTTCCACCCTTGCAATCAAACGCACCCTTATATTTTTATGTCAAAGCATCTTGTGTAAGGTTGAGGACCGTGTGATCAGAGAAGGCAATAAATAGAATTCAAAGACAGAAAGTCAACTTACTGTGAACGAGGAGCCATTCCACTGGCGTTTCCAAAGTGATGCCCAGCTACTACAACCGGAATCCCATGGTTTCCAGCTGCAGTTGCAGCCGTATGGCTGTATCATTATGAACATTTATACAAATTAGCTACTAGTTCATTAAGAAACAACGTAAAAGATTGAAATAATTGCATCATGAAAAGTGGAGAGTTATATCTATAGTTCAAGATGTTTTTCTGTTTCATATAATTAACTTTACGTCTTTTCATTGCATGACATGAGATGAAACTAAAAGCTATCCTATCAAGGGTTGAACTCATACAAAAGAATAAGTCTGATAAATATTTTCAGACTTGACAACAAAGGAAGGCACAGGAATTTAAAGATGGTTTTACAAAAGTCACAATAAAGAAAATCTTGTTATGTTAAAATTCTTGGTGAAAACATGGGTCAGGAAAGAAACAGATGTTCTCTTGACTGAAACTAGCTTCGGCATGGGGTAAAGGAGTTTTCCATGTTACTGTTGAGGAATCTAAACTTAACATGACATTCACATTATCAAATTTTTTCTAGGTTGAATTGTAGAACTTTTCTATAGAAAAGAAGAAGATACCGTCTTCCGCACCAAATATCAAAATGTACAGTGATCCAGTTATAACAACACAAGGCCTATACTTACGTTCCATGCCCATCCCCATCATACGGTGAAGCATAGTCCTGAGTGGCATTGAATATCCCTCTAGTTATGGCAGATGCAGCAAAATGGCGAGCCCCAATAAGCTTCCTATTGCAGGATCCAGATGGAAAGTCTCGCGTGACTTCACAAATGCCAGAAAAATGCTCTGGTACTGGATACGGTTTATTGGGTGTATCAGAGAAGCTGGGGTGCAATGGATCAATTCCGGTGTCAACGAATCCAATCACAATCCCTTCTCCTGCAGTTTCAAATCCACCTTCTTTTGCCCATGCCCCTTGCGGAAGACCTAGGAACTGGGGAGTGTGAGTGGTTGCAGTTCTTACAGTGAAATCCAAAACCACATTTGACACTTCTTTCCTCCTCGAAAGTTTGTCGGCCTTTAAAAGTCAACAGTGTTAAAAATTCATGAACGGGAACATGAAAAGATTTGATCAAGCAAATATAGCACTTACAATAATACACAAAATTAGTCAAAAATAAGTATCATAGGAGTCAATTAACAATAAAGGTGCGACAAATTTAGCAACAAACCTGCTGTGGGGTGACAAGCACGGCAAATCCATTTATCAGATAGTGGTAGCTATACAATTTAAGATATTTTTCCCCTCTTAATACCCTCCTCAACAGGGAATCATGTACGCGAGCTATATATGATCCGTTGTGCCTATCTGTTCTTGAAATGTTGCTGATTTCAAATATAAAACCAGAAACAAGAAAAAAAAAAGTCAACCTTCTTGATTCATAATCCAAACATTTTAATCACATATAGACAGTGACTCGATATTCCAATGATAATAGCAAAAATATATAATAATCAAATTGCTTGGCATAAGTAAGGATATTCACATATAAGTGCTCAAAAACTAAACCAATATCAATTATTTATTTTGACAATGATTTCGGGAAATCGTAACAGAGGCTTTTCATTTTTTATTTTTTATTTTTAACACAACTGCCTAAGAACCTTTATCAATTTCAACTTAAATACAAGACACAGATTAGGCCTCAATAACCAAAACCCAAATATTATACCCCTAATTTATTAAAAGAAACTTCCAAGGAGTCAATATTTTAGCTTTTCCTTTCATAATCAAGTTTATCCAAATTCCAATCATTTCTACAAAACAAGAAAGCAGTATACATATGAAACAATCCATTTAGTCATACATTTGTCATTTCCTTAAATTGCATTATATATTTAAATAATCTAAAGGGTAAATATTTAAGAAAAAGAATACCTGGGTTTATCCAGTCTAGTCCTTCTCTCAGAATCACTGCGCTTAATGTCGTGTCCTTTCTTCACTCTAAACTCACTGTAGTAATGAGAAACAGGGGCTTGTTTCATTGTCACAATATACACAGCAGTAACCGAATCTGAAGTGTTCTGTCCCAAACAGCACCCAACCACAATCCACAAACACAGCAGCAGCATTATAAAGCCAACTCCTTTACCATCCTTCATTTTGGGTGCAACCCAAAATGTAAAATCCAAGAATTCCCAGAAGAAAGAAATCAAACAAGTCTTTCTTGAATGAGAAGTGTACAGCTTTTTTCTTCAAGAAGTACAACTACTCATATCTACCATTAATGGTTCACAAGTGCAGCAGAGTGAACGAGACCCACGAAGGAAGAAACCCTTTTGCACTAACTACACATAGCTGTAAAGAGAAATTCCAACACCCTAGTCAGTTAATTCCACATTTATTGTATTTTATTTAGAAGAAAAGTGTATAGTTAGAGAGAGGAAGGAGAATCTAACTTTCTTGGGTGGTGTGCATATGAACGTTTTGTTTTGCTTATTCTATAAAAAATCACAAGAAAGTGTTAATGAAAAGTTAAGTTGGTATGAGGAGGAAAATTTGACGTTTTCTTTTGTTTTTATTCATTTCCAACTGTTGGGTTTGTAGTTTTTGCACTGTCGGTTGGGTTTGTAGTTTTGCACTGTCGGCTTCCATTGTTGAACTCCACCCAAGAAATTAATCTAACAAAAACCTGCTAAAAGAATGAAAATAAGCCCCTCATCCTTTATAATTTTAAATTGTTTGCTACAATACCAATTTTCATCACACAATGTCACATTCACCCAATAAAATACTTCACACACAAACCAATAAAATTTCATTATTTTTTAACCATGCACTCTCCATCAATTTACTATTTATAATATATTACAAGAAATTAATGACTTTCAAGCGTGGCCTACATAAAATTTGTAAAATAGTTGTTAATATTTGTCCTATGGAAAGGATAATAATGGGGCCCATATATCTTAGAACGTGACGAGTTTAGGCTTTTAGTGTAGGATTGTGGTAGGCCATTGTTCCAACGTTCGAATTTATTTTTGTTCGTTGTTAGGAAGGTTGTCAAAAAGTGGGTCTTGTGACTTGTGACTAAGCGTGACGGCTCCCACCCCACACCTGGTTCAACCACACACCACAGAAAAAGAGAGAAAATTTTCAGGAAACAAAAAATACATACAGTAAGCAGGGAAATTCGTACTGGGGTCCTCAACCTTTGCTAAAGATAGCACTTAGTTCCTTTTGAAATTTTTTAGTCCCTATCGTTATTGAAAGTAGGCATACAAGTCTTCGGTCAATTTGTTTGTCGATATGGATAAAAAGTAGAAAGAAAAAAAAGAGAGAGAACTCGGGGAAAGCGTTCATTGTACAAAATTCAATAACATGTCATTCAACATTTATATTACACTTTGTCTCAAAATATGTTCATCCCACCCGATTTTTCTATACTTGTTGGAGAACATTTTCCTAATTAAAAATTCACATCTCATAGTCGTCGTGTCACTTTCATGGCGAACACAAGCTTGGGTTTGAATCTCATTACAATACAATGAATCAATGTGTTCAAAAGAGAAGCAAGACGAAGTGAAAGTTACTAGTGGATGAGTAGAGTATGTTTGTT
Source organism: Fraxinus americana (assembly GCA_035079005.1). Classification (NCBI taxonomy): domain Eukaryota; kingdom Viridiplantae; phylum Streptophyta; class Magnoliopsida; order Lamiales; family Oleaceae; genus Fraxinus; species Fraxinus americana. The sequence continues at coordinate 2,457,766 of CM068713.1, read as the reverse complement.
GGCAGGTGAGTGGGGATAGGGATTAGGAGCTGCTTTTTGTCCAGCCTTTCCTTTTTTTGAAAGGTGGTTACATTGATATATCATATTTTAATTGTATTTAGAGCATGTTTGGTACCGATTAAAATCCAATTAAAATTGAAAATATAGTCATTATTGGGCCCCACTCGTCAAATAAAAGTCAACAATAACGGCTAGTTTTTCAATTTTAATCCGATTTTAATTTCTATCAAATATGCTCTAATTTTTGTTCATTGTAGTACTCATTTCCTTAAGTTATTTTATTAAATTCTTATTCGGTATTTCATTAATTAGCATAGTACGTTCTTGATGATTTTTTTTATCAAATAATCTACTTGTATTGTGAAACGGGGAAAAATTATTGTGTCAAACTTTTGTAATTTTTTTATAAACACTGTTGACCTTGAAAAATGGTTTCGACACGTGGCCAACAAAACGAGACTCCACGTGTGCTCCTTTCTACGCACGGAAACACACCGTCAGTCACTCGTGGCATTTTTCGGTAGGGGTGGAGGCGGCCGGGAGCACTCCGACGGTCAAGTCAGTATTTCAGTCAACCGAAAAGTGGTGTCCAACGGTGAGGTGGTCACGAGGACATGGTTGAGAATGTGTGTAAATATATCGAAGAGCTCCTTAGAGTGAAAGATTATAATGTCAAACTGAGAATGTGAGAGTTAAAGATTATAATGTCAAACTTAGAATGGGAACTTCTTACTCTTATCAGTATAGGGGTATTTATACTAGGGAATGGAAGAGGTAGACCGTTGGATGAAGGGACACGTGACTTCAGATCCCGTATAAGTCATCATCTCATGGGCGTCAATCCGTCAATCCATAGGTTGGCATAAATAGTTTCGACATATCAGTTGAGTTGACCGTTTGTAGCCTACCACATGTCCCATCAATCAGTCAGGGGCTTGACTTTGGAGACCTCCTAAAAGATCCTGGCGAGGGGGATTGTAAAGTGCAAAGAGTGCGGGCATTTGCATCCGTTGTGAAGGGCGGATGAATTCGATTCTTCTACGAGATGGGGTAGTGTTTCAGTTCGGAATTATGGAATCATTTCGTCCGACATAGATTCAATTTGTCTGTTACATGGCAACACCAGATCAATTCAGCCAACAAGTGACGGATGAGGTGGAGGGCTTCAAAAGGCCCGTAACAAACACGATGGACAAAAATAAGTCGTTATCAAAGTCAAGTTGTGCTAATCAATGTAAGGTTGACAAAAAAAAAAAGAAATGCAACAAAAATATCAAGCACATAAGTACTATATTGTAAGTAAAAATTTAGGACCTTGATTGCAATTAAAATATAGTCATGATATAATTGTTCTTTTTGGCAGATACCAAAGGAAAATAGATGATATTTGACAAAATTACCCTTTTAGAAAAAGGATTTCAAGTACAAGGCATGTCACTTGGCCCAAAAAAAACTGTGATCCATCCCATGTTTTCATAATCGGCTCGTTCGTTGACCTGAAAAGGAAAAAAGGTTGACGATCAAAAGATCTAATTGAATTGAACCGATTGTAATAAATAAATATATGCCAGAAAAATAAGTTAATTTTCAAATTAATTAATATCTATAAAAACATTTATTATACTTTAATTTTCATTATGCCCACTTCTAGCACTTGTTCGATGAGGATTAAAATCATATTTTGTGTGAATTTTGATAAAAGTTAATGAAATTCTGTGATTGAAAATTGTGGGTCTCATAAAATATGTGGTTAAAATTAATTATTAACTTTGAATTAGATTAAAATCTGAATTTTAATTTATACCAAACAGAGTTCTGATAATATAGCAAAAACTTCAACGAATAATTATATACATTCTAGTGTGCTATTAAAATAAAATTAAATGAGAAAATAGAGACGAAATGAAAAAAGAAATCAAATTTTATAATTCAAGAAATAATTTATTTTGGGTTTTAGATTTTCCTATACAATTTTTTCAAATAAAAATAGCACATTGTTTCAAAGTAATCCCAAAGACCGTTGAAAACTCAAAAGGCTGGACCAGTTGGCCATGTAATCTTATCAATCCCACGTCGGAAAAGTAGTGAAGCAAAAGGTTTGAAAGAAACTATAACAAGGGCTAGCCAATAACTAAATCAAGGAACTACACACATACCTACTTCTTAACTTTTCATTTCAATAATCAAGTACAAAAATTTATTTTTCAAAAATCAGATGTATCCATCCCACCAACATAAACGCCCCCACCTAAGCGCTCCACACCCATGCCCACCCAACCAAGATGATGTTCTCTCACTACCATATTTGTATCTACTTCTTTCTCTATGTGTATGTGTGTGAGAGTGTTCTCTCGGCCGCCACCCACCAACTCTACCTACCATCATGGAAAACCAACATCGTCTTCCCCTCTCCAATTGACGGTGGATCGATACACTGTCAAATCCCAATCGCAGTGGTAGAGGCGAAAAATGGATGTGGTGTGATATTGTGTCATGTTGGTGCGAATATGTGTGGTGTTGGTAGTACAATGTAAAGATCTACGTATAGTGGTGTGGTGATACTGGTAGTGCGGCGTGGTGTTGTTGCGATAATAGTGGGGGCTGAAATGGCGGTCATTTTTTCTATCGTCATCTCTATGGTTATCAAGGGAAAATAAGGGTGGGATGTTGTGAGGTTGGGTGAGAAGAATATTAGTGCTGTTACCCAATGGTATGGTGGTAGTGTGAGGAGATAACATGTGACGAATGCAAGAAAAAGGGAGGGGTGGTGGGTGTAGTTGTGGTTGTGATAGTCGTGGGCTGTAGATCTTATGCGACACGAAGAATAGGTTGTACCGACAGTGGTGGAGTGTGTGTAGGGTGAGATGGGGAGATAAAAAGGTAAGTTGTGACCAGTTAATTGATAACTGTGATTAATTAATTTATGATCCTTAAATAAGTTGTAATCTATAATAATATGTGATTTATAACTAAATTAGTGAGTTATATTTTGAGTTTTTGTGATTGTGATGCTGTGGTTGTGGTTAGTATGTAATTATATATTATTGTAACATTAGCCTATCTAATTAATAATTGGGCCACAAAAATTATATTAGATGGTCACAAATGTGACCGCTTGATTTTTGAAAGAATTCTAGAAGTTTTTTGAATTTGAAAGTGTATATTGAAATTATGATAATTATGTATTTTTTTCTACTTAAATATTAAATGCATGGGCCTTTTACTTTTTAGTCAATGGGCCTGTAAAGTATTAAATCTTGGGAAAAATTCATAAATAAGGTGTTTACTTTACACCAATTCAAAAATCAGATTTATAGTTTGAAAATTTAAAAATCAGGTTTTTTTTAATTTTTATTTATGAAATAATAAATTATTTAATCAATTTGTTATTAAATATTTAATTTTAATATAATATAATTAACTCATTCCATATGCACCACCCATACCGCTCCAAGGACTATTCCGACTATCACTCTTTTTCGACGATCGTTCCGACAATTATTCCTGCTCTTATTCCGGCAATTAGTCATACGACTATTCCGGTGACCATTCTGGTCACAGATTTACATAGGGGTGTCCAAAAGTTCAGAATCGAACTGAACCGAGCGGTTCTTCATAAATTAAATACCCGAACGAGTACCCGAATCGAGAACCCATGGGTTTGGGTCGGGTCTCGGGTCTAAACCAAGAATCGAATAAGAACCGAAATTAAATAATTTTTTTTATTAAATTAATTATGGTACGAAATCGAACGGAACCGAACCCGAACGGTTCCATACTTATATTTGGACCCCACTGTTACATTTATTAAATACCCGAAAGTTTTGGGTCTGTTCGGTTCTCTTCAGAATCGAACCGAACCGACCCACGGACAGCCCTAGATTTACAATTTACGGTTACAGCTCAAAAATTTTGTAAGTCACAATTAATTCGTTGGTCACATATTTTAAAATTAGTTGGTCACTGATCAAAATTTATATGTCACACAATCACAGATTTCCAAATTAATTGGTCACAGATTTTTTCGAGGTCACAAATCAAAAAATTTATATGTCATAGTTTATTTTATTGATCACAGATTAAAAAATTGTAGGTCATATTTTATCGATCGATCACATATTTTCAAGTTGAACCAAATAGTTGGTCACATATACAGAACACCCCACCCCGATCTGATCCACATGACCAAATAATTAGTCACATACACTAAATAGTGGTCACATACCACCGCCACCAACACTGCTGCCACGACCGCTAGGCAACTTGCGACCACCCTCACCCGGCCACGTCGTCGCCACACCACCACCACCACAACAACACAACCACCGCACCACCACACAAATGCGCCACCGTTACCAACATACAAACGCACCACCATCGTCGCCGAAAACAAAGCCATGACTATCACATCGCTGTCGTCGCCGCCGCCACAAACACTTGCTGCAACACCATACATCACCTCACAAACACCATCACCACCACACAAAAACCCATCCAAACCCTCCCCAACCGCCGATCCACCACACAAACACCATCACCACGACCACCACACAAAAACCCATCCAAACCCTCCCCAACCGCCAGATCCACCACACAAACATCAAAGTACCTGAACCCTCCATCCGACCCGGCAGCATCGCGACATCGTTCGTGCAGCAGCAACTTCTCCCTCCACCCGCCACCAACACTACTGCCCTTCCCCTTCCCCTCCCCCTCCCCCTCCCCCTCCCCCTCCCCCTGCAGCAGCTTGAGGGGAGGGAGAAGGGAAGGGGAGTTGACGGTGGCGGTGGCGGTGGCGGTGGCGGTGGAGGCAGCAGGTGAGAGAGTGGAGAGATGAATAGATTGGAAGAGAATAGAGAGAAATGAATTAGTTTAAGATTTGAATAGATTAAGTGTTTAATATTTAAAATAAAATACCTTATTTTTGAATAAATAAATTGTAGACCTGATTTTTAAAAATCTATCGTTAAACATCTGATTTTTTATAATTTCCCTTAAATCTTTCTAATTAAGAAAGCTAACCCATAAAATCGGTTTTCGAGGTTAATTGATTTACAGTTGGACACTTGAACTTTGACATTTGTCCAATTCATAGTTTAAGAGCTTTTTAGTCATAATTGTACAACCCTGAGTTGCACCCGATCCGGGATTTTCTTGATTGAATTGGTTGGTTCGGTTCAGTTTTGACAACATTGGTTTCATCTTGTGGAACTGATATGCACAATTTGTGAAAAGTGATTTTTGAAAAATATATGATTAAAAGTAGGAAAATTATGATTTCATATATAAATTTATTTTATTGAAAGAATGTCAAAATGAGTTTGAGAAAAACTAAATTTTAAAAATATATGCTAAACATGGGCAGAAATAAAAGACAAATTTTCTAGATAAAACCTATTTTGTATGCCTGCGGGGTATCGGTGTGGGTGCCGCATCGAGCATGATGAAGGGGCATGTGAAAGAAAAGGCACCTGCGGCGTGGTTAGCATAAAGAAAAGGTGTAATTAACTACATCGGTTTGACCTAGAGATACCCACTTTTTTGGTTTAGTGGGAACTTTTTCTATGAGAAATGGAGAGATTGATCATTTCAGTCGGATTTTTTTTGTCGGATTTCACCATGGATGGATACAATTAGGTGGGTTTGGAGAGTATTTATAAACGTTTTAAATTATAAATAGATAAAAATAAATGATGAATAAGTGAGTATTTGTTCTTTCGATATGCATTATGTGTGGATAATAAACGTTTTAGAATAGATAGAAAGAAATTTTGAATAAGCGGGTATACTTTCTCTTCATTAGTTAGTGTTGTCAAAAAATAGTTGGATGTTTTCTCTTCTAATTTTTCAAATACATTTCTATTTCGTAATTGAGTTAGATTTCTTGATATATAATGCAAAAACTTGAGCATGGCTCGGGGGCTCGTGCTTCGTCTTCTTTTATGCCAATCTTCTTTGCCACATAATTTCCTAATTCTCTCATAACAAAAGTAGAATTATTTTTTTAGTAGTTTTTGAACCTTCACTTTGTGTGAGTCCAACTCCTAAGCTTATTTTTATGGAGAAACTATGCATTGTTGGAATCTATATCCTATCTAATTTGAATATTTAAGATGTTCAAATAAGTAAGGGTCTCTTTTGCGCCGATTTACAGTAAGCTCGCTTGGAGGAACTAGCTTGCGTTTTAGGATTAAAAACCTTATGTATGATCGGCGCTTGCAGATTAGATTGGACTTGAGAAGTCGAAAAAAGACACAAAACTTTGACCTGCAAAACTCTCCGGAAAAGACTTTTAGCATTACTTGCACCCTATTTCCATTCCTCTCAACAAAGAAGTGGGGCATTGTGAATCATCATGTTTTTCTCTCTATGTTTAGTACAACATTTTCTTTGTCTAATCTCTCTAGTCTCCCACATGAATCGTGCACTCAATGAGATTCTTGGTGTCTTTGAGCAATGCTTTATTCCTGATTTCAAGGGAGAACATTTGATTTAACTTCTTTTCAACGATGAAAATTGTTGAGATCGATTTTCAATATTTTCATCTGAAAATTAATTGGTGTTCAGTAAGAGCCCTCAGATATTCGATCAACATTATTTGAGCGATTGAATCCATGAACTTTATCAAACGATTTTTTTTTTTATTATTTGGATTTGGGAAGGTGCGAAATCATGTGGAAGAAAGGTAAAAGTAAAAAAGTGGTTCATCATATCCTGCACAAACAAGTGGAGGACCATGTTATGTAATTCCACTACATTAAAGCCATAAGAGACGTTGGATGTGCTTAGAATGCTCAAAATGTCAGATATATATAAAGGAGAAGAACCTGATTCCACAATCACTAACTTCACTTTCCATTTTCATAGAAATGATTAGCTTTTCGCAAAGTAGACTGACCCAGATTTAGATTGGAGAGGTTACAAGATATTTTTGCCTTTTATCTGGGTTACTATTTTACTGTCTTATTTCGACGACGACGACGACGACGACATGCATAGCCCTCGTCTGACAAACATTAAAAAGAGTTTTTTTTTAAAAAAAAGAAAACGAGTTTTGAAATAGTTAATTTTTTGAGAATGTGTGGTTAAAAAGTATAAATTTTTTTGGATTTACGTATAAAATTTTATTTCGTAAATGTGTGATTAAAAATGAGTTTAAGGAAAAAAAATTTGAAAAATGGATGACAAATAAGGACTTAATGTCATAATAAAGTCAAAAAAATGATTAATATTTGCACACTTGGAGCTAAGGGAAATTCACCTATATATTTATTTCGTTTTTAAATGAGAACGTAAAAAGCTTGCATAGACTAGCAATCATTCTTTGTGGGTATTGGGTCGGAAAAGAAAAAGATATTGGTAAAAAAGGTTTGTTTGTTGTAATTACTTTCTTATGCATTTTTACCAGCGCATTTGGTGTTATTGATGTCAATTTGATACTCATCATATTGGCCCAGTATCTTATAGGCTTTTTTCTCCTATCAAGCTAGCCCACCTTCACAAGTGGGCTGCTGAACTATTAGCTCAATTATATCGATCATAAATAGTAGACATCTTTACATTCTAAACTCTCTCGCTCCTTTAGTTCTCTTCATAAATACATTCATGAAGCCCCCATGGCACATCTCCAAGTAGTAAAAGGGGAAGATGGAAAAACTCAAACTTTGCTTAAGGTTGCCGCTTCAAAGGTTCGAACCCTGAAATATGGATTTGACCCTTGGGTGAGTGTAAGTGTACAAGCAGCCTTCCACTCTGTACTTTTGGAGGCATAACCTGCGATTTACCTCCTTCACCAAGGCCCAGGGCAGGTGGGGGCCGCTAAGGATGCGGTTCACCCTTTTTTCATAAATACATTCATGAAAAAGTTAAACAATCCCGCATATACATTTGTTTCATCGCATGATTTCTTTTTGTGTGACCGAATTATTGAAAATTATGATTGAACATTATTCGTGTTTTGCCCTTTGACGTTTTGCTAATCAAGGCAAAAAGAACGAAAAACTATACTTTCATCTTTATTTTTTTCGGAATCTCATGAATGACGTATTTAATAAAATGGAATAGACTACCATTAACAACTTAATAAAGCTAAAAAAATCGAAATTGTCTTTTTAAAATATCCAGTACAATAAAAAACTAATCACCATGCATGTAGAAATCACTATTTTGTTCTAATCAATTTGCTGTTGGTTCAAAGTAATGCCATGGTGCCCCTCGGGGCACAGCTGGATTGGCAAAGGGTGGGAGTAAAAACCTACATAGTTGGGGAACATTGGTGAAGGTTCGAATCCTAAGAAGGAGAACCTCAATGGAAACCAGTGGAAACACACACAAACCCTGACCAATCCAGGCATATCCCGCGATTAACCCCCAGTACCAAGACCTAGGGGTGGGCAGGTGTGGGCGCTCGTAATATGCGTTAACCAAAAACAAAAAAAGTGTAATGCCATGGCTTCATGTTAACCACCACCACCTGCACCTGTTCAGCTTTTCTCCACCGCAGAATCACCCCCACCCACCTGCAACAATTTACAACCCAGATACCATTCACAACAATAAAATCACCATAATTTTCAGCCACTCTCATTATTCTAAAAAAAAAACAAGGGTGCAAAACGATTGACTAAGTCTGTCAGATAACCACCTGACCATCCCAACCGAGCATACCCAATTGAGAACGATCCTCTACTGCCTTGACGACCCCAAACTGGAGCCGTAAGGCTGTTAATCACGCTCTGGTCAGGTGGTCACAGATCATCAATCAGACTTGGTTTCCTGTCTCCTTAGAACTCAAGGATACAGAGGTACGAGCCTATAGAACAGATCCTGTTCAAGTAAGGTCGTGAACTATGGTTTCCCAATTCTTTTATTTATATAGGTTAATTTATGGCTTGACTTTCGATGTGGGAATTCGTCACTAGTTCGGATATTCTTCAAGAAATCTTACCAATTCTTGAAAATTGCTTTCCTTCTTTTCAACGGCTTGCTCCACTATTGCTTCCTTTCTGTATTCAACCCGATGTTTTCTTGATAATTCTTCAATCAACAAATCTATTTTACTTTACTACACCCATCACGTCGAGAACTCGTAATTATCACTATTTTAGACCTCCACTCGTGTTCTTTATTATCCAATCTTCATTCTTGCCAAAGCCTTCAAACTCTGAAGCAAATTCATGCTTCCATCATAGTATCCAATGGGCATGAGTTACCCCTTGCAATTGTTTCAGGCACCAGGGCATCTGTTAATGCGGGTTTTGTTGGATCAGCGTCTTGTATTTATAAGTCAATTAGAGAAAAGGGTGTTTCATATTGATAGTTGCACACTCGAACACTTCCAATATTGAATGGATTGGTTGTTTTTCTTGAAAGTGCAAAACATTTGCAGTTACGATTCATTATGTGGCTGTCAACGAATGGGGTTTGAATCTGATGTTTATTTTTGCAATACAATGATTGAGGCTCATAAAAACAGTGGTGCTGCGAAGGTGTTTGGTGAAATGCCTTACAGGGACTTGGTGTCTTCGGACTTTGATGATTTTCGGGTATGTTGGGTGAAAAGGAGTGATGGTGGCGCTTCTCGATCGTTAAGTGAAATGCAAAAAGAGGTTGATCACAATTGTAATGATACGTATATGCTCAAGTTTTTTTTGTGGTTACTTGATCAAAAGTGGCTTTCTCGATTGATCAATCGGTGAAAAATTCAATCTTGCAAGTGTACACATTGGTAGACTGGTAGGGTCGATGATGCGAAAACTCTTTCGAAGAAATTGATAAACTAGATGTTGTTTCTTGGAATGTAGTGATGTCCTTGCATTCTTCGGAAATAAGTAATTTGAAAATATCAATTGTTACTGAAAAATTTGGAACGAGTCGAAACCAAGCATTGAAACGTTAACTTTGCTTTTTTCGGGGTTGGAAACCTAGTCAAGTTAGGCAAATACATAGCCTTTTATTGGAGCAGATATTGTTATATCTGCTGCAACAGAAACTGCAGATATTGGTGTCATAGAAAACAAAAACAGGAAAGGAGTTGACGCTATCTTGGGATAAAATACTTTGTAATTGGAATTTGAATAGCACCAATATAATAGCAGTAACTTGTTAAAATTGTACTATTTAAATCATAGGATGTAAATATCATTTGTATCAGAAAAAGTGACAAACACTCTTAACACATATTATTTCTAAACTCATAATGGGCAGAAAAACACGAATTGAGGGAAATTGACAATATATAGTGTCAATTCGAAATAGAAAAAATAAAATTCTATATCTAATAGTCGTATTCCCGTACAATGTACGGGATTTGGTATTTTTAAGGTAATGTTAGTGTATCAAATATTAATGGAAAGCTAAATTATAGTGAAAGTTCAAGAAGTTTTTATCCAACATAATAATTAATAAAATTTCATAATGATAATATTCTAGTAAGATTTAAATGAAAAGTTTTTGGTAGCTAAATTTTTTTCCAAGGAAGAAATTAATGGGGACAATATTAATCTTTCTAAACTTGCTAACGTTTGACAATTCATATTTGTGCTCTGTACCAAAATATTTATAGTACCTACGGAACAAGGAAAAAAGTTTAGTGGAAAATAAATGAGCGAAAATATTATCTGATAATCATAATGCCAAGGAAATGCAAATGTAGGTTTGACTTCTGCGTAGACAAGAGAATCCTTCAGGCTTTGAGCTTCCGTTGGTCCTTAATTGATTAATTACCTAATGAGAAGAATAGATGAAAAATGTAGAGAGGAAAAAAATTTACAAGTATACACATTTGTATATTAGTCGTTGCAAGTGTATATGGAGAAGTAAAAGAGGTTAAAAATACAATTATCGAGGGGGTCGAGGGGTCAGCGGGGGCTCGAGGCAACGCCCCCGAAAGGCGGGGATCGACCTAATTTTCGTGTATGTGTTGAAGAGTTGTGTCTATTGGAAAATAGTTTTTTTTCGCCCCCGTCTTGCCTCAAATGGTAAATGGACAAGAAAGAGAAACACGGTCCACTGAATTTCCCAAATCCACCTCGATTTATTTTATTTTATTTTATTCTTGTTTGTATCATTTAAAAAAGTAATTGCAACAAAAAAAATTATTGAATGGTGGCAGTAAATGATAGTATTTTTATTTTGTCAAAAAGATGATCATACTTTGTGTGATGCTTAGCACAATGGTGCTCATTAAGCCTCCTGAGCTCCGTTTTATGGGATAACAAATTTTATAATATTACTTGACTTTTCAAAGAATGTGTGATTAAAAAATAGGAAAAAATTTTAAAATTACATGTAAAATTATTTTACTGAAAATGTATATGGTTGAAAAATTATTTTTTAGAATGAGGCTCAACATGGCTAAACCGTTCCTCTCTACATAAAATAAGAGTATTTGGTATAAGCCCTTGTTTGACATTCTTAAAATATAGAAAACATTGTTTTGAATAATATTTTTTGAAGAATGTATGATTAAAAAGTCGAAAAAAAAATATCTAGTTTACGTGTAGATTATTTTATTATATGAATGTATAGTTAAACGTAAATACGTAAAATAAATTAAATTAAAGTAAAGGAGGTGGCATTTCATGTTTGGAATCTTGAACTCAGTCTCTGCCCATGTAAATAGTATTATTCTATTTAAATCAAACACTCACATGCAATGCAGACAATTGTGGGTGAAAAAAAAAAAAAAAACCCCGCATAGTGCGGAGTGATGAAAAAAAATAAAAAAAAACTCCGCACAACGCAGACACCAAATGGCGTGGACATCTGCCCCTGGTGTTTGCGGACACCAAGCATCTGGTGTCCGCACAGCGTGGACACCACACTCCGCGTTGTGAGGCGATTTTGAGTGTGACTCCGCGTTGTGCGAAGTTCTTTTTTTTTCACACTCTGCACAATGCCGAGTCTGTGTGGAGTGTGACTATGTGCTGTGCGGAGTTTTTTTTTTTTCCTTATTACCGTGGTAACAATAATCTACGATAAACCCATAGCAAAACAAAATCATTTTTATCTTGTATATTTTAAAAGTGTACAATACATTTAAAAATAACTTTAACCAAATTTACAAATACTTATTTTTAACACTAATCAAGTAAACGATGGATTGACCATTTTAATTAGACCTAAGCTCCTTTTTATCCCTGCGTGATTCCATATTTGTCTAAAAAAAAAAAAAAGAGCTCCATATCTTAATGCTACTTTTCGAAGCCTACTTGATTCGAGCAATTAAGCTTGCGGGATTTCTCATAAGTAACTTGGTGCCTATGGTCAATTGACTTGAGTTAACCGGCCTAAAGCTCGTTACAGGGTTCATGTTAGTTGTTTAATGGAAAGTTGTCTGCACTTAAGATTGAAAATATATTTGAACGGTCCTATTGTAAATTGTGAAGAATGAAAAACTGTTTGTGTTGTAAGTCAAGGGGAGAAGACATATTCTTTGTTAGACATGAGCTTTCATATGTAGGTTCTAATATGCTTTAAGGTTTGACTTTCATAAGTAAAAGAATATACTTATTAGTAGTGATGTTTAGCATGTCATTTCTCACAAAATTAAAGTATAGAGTCCTACTGCCAGAGGATTAATGACACTTAACACATATGAGTCACTTATATTATTTACTCCATGGGTGCTTTAAGTTGGAGTTGTGAGATACTTTATTGTTTACTCCAAAATTTATTTAAGAATTGAACTAAACAACTATTTCCTCGTGGTAAACGCACAAATGTTTTTCTAGTAATCTATTTTCCTCACACAAAATTTGCCATCAGTCATTGTTCAGCTAGTTGATTAGAAAGATTAACAACCTAAGCTCAATACACTCCATAACATATAATCACCAAGCATGTAGAAATCACTATTTTGTTCTAATCAATTTGCTATTGGTTCAAAGTAGTGCCATGACTTCATGTTAACCACCACCACCTGTTCAGATTTTCTCCACCGCAGAATCACCCCCACCCACCTGCAACAATTGACAACCCAGATACCATTCACAACAATAAAATCACCATAATTTTCAGCCACTCTCATTATTCTAAAAAAAAAAATAAGGGTGCAAAAAGATTGACTAAGTCTGTCAGATAACCACCTGACCATCCCAACCGAGCATATACCCAATTGAGAACGATCCTCTACTGCCTTGACGACCCCAAACTGGGGCCGTAAGGCTGTTAATCACGCTCTGGTCAGGTGGTCACAGATCATCAATCAGACTTGGTTTCCTGTCTCCTTAGAACTCAAGGATACAAAGGTACGAGCCTATAGAACAGATCCTGTTCAAGTAAGGTCGTGAACTATGGTTTCCCAATTCTTTTATTTATATAGGTTAATTTATGGCTTGACTTTCGATGTGGGAATTCGTCACTAGTTCGGATATTCTTCAAGAAATCTTACCAATTCTTGAAAATTGCTTTCCTTCTTTTCAACGGCTTGCTCCACTGTTGCTTCCTTCATCTGTATTCAACCCGATGTTTTCTTGATAATTCTTCAATCAGCTAATCTATTTTACTTTTCTACACCCATCACCTCGAGAACTCGTAATTTTCACTATTTTAGACCTCCACTCGTGTTCTTTATTATCCAATCTTCATTCTTGCGAAAGCCTTCAAACTCTGAAGCAAATTCATTCTTCCATCAGAGTATCCAATGGGCACGAGTTACCCCTTGCAATTGTTTCAGGCATCAGGGCATCTGTTAATGCGGGTTTTGTTGGATCAGCGTCTTGTATTTATAAGTCAATTAGAGAAAAGGGTGTTTCATATTGATAGTTACACACTCGAACACTTCCAATATTGAATGGATTGGTTGTTTTTCTTGAAAGTGCAAAACATTTGCAGTTACGATTCATTATGTGGCTGTCACCAAATGGGGTTTGAATCTGATGTTTATTTTTGCAATACAATGATTGAGGCTCATAAAAACAGTGGTGCTGCGAAGGTGTTTGGTGAAATGCCTTACAGGGACTACTCGATCGTTAAGTGAAATGCAGAAAGAGGTTGATCACAATTGTAATGATACGGATATGCTCAAGTTATTTTTTTTTTTTTTGTGGTTACTTGATCAAAAGTGGCTTTCTCGATTGATCAATTGGTGAAAAATTCAATCTTGCAAGTGTATACATTGGTAGACTGGTAGGGTCGATGATGCGAAAACTCTTTTCGAAGAAATTGATGAACTAGATGTTGTTTCTTGGAATATAGCGATGTCCTTGCATTCTTCGAAAAAACATGAGTAATACTCGCAGATTTTGAACTAAGGGAAATTGACCTATATAGCCTCTGTTTGGTCCGGATTAAAATTTGATTTTAATCGAAGTCAAAGTCAAACAGTCAATATTAACCATATCTTTCATGTGTCCTACAACTTTACAACCACACATTTCGAAAACTTCTATCACAATTTACTAAAAATCAAATTTTAATAATCACCAAACACCCTCATAGTGTCATTTCGAAATAGAAAAAAATAAAATTATATATATACTAGTCGTATCCGTACAATGTACGGGTTTGGGTATTTTTAAGGTAACGTTAGTGTATCAAATATTAATGGAAAGCTAAATTATTGTGAAAGTTCAGGAAGTTTTTATCTAACATAATAATTAGTAAAATTTCATAATAATAATATTCTAGTAAGATTTAGCCCCCGTTTGACACCCTTTTTTTTAAAAGAGAAATCTCATTTTGCTACAGTAAAATCCTGACAATAGCCTGTGTAAATTCAGAATTTTTTGTCAGCATGTTTAATGCCGTTCAGCCATTTTGGACAATTTCGCCCCCAGATTCCATTGCAACTTTACATCTTTGCCCTCAACCATTTTAACACAATCATTTGAAAGCCACCTACTTGTGGTTCAAGAGCAGATTCGAAAACTTTGAAAAATATAAAAGGCATCTGACAACAATGTCATGTAATGGCAGACAATCCGTTCAGCTGGGGCCCACAAATGTAGCAAAATGGATTGAAAAAATTGGAAAAAATGAGTGCCAAACGGGGGCTTAAATAAAAAGTTTTTGGTAGCCAAAATTTTTTCCAAGGAACAGATTAATTGGGACAATATTTATCTATCTAAGCTTGCTAAAGTTTGACAATTCCTATTTGTGTTATGTACCAAAATATTTATAGTACCCACTAAACAAGGAAGAAAGTTTAGTAAAAAATAAAGGAGCAAAAATATTATCTGATAATCATAATGTCAAAGAAATGCAAATGTAGGTTTGACTTCTGCACAGACAAGAGTTTACAAGTACACGTATTTGTATATTAGTTGTTACAAGTATATAGAGAGAGGTAAAAGAGGTTAAAAATACAATTATCGAGGGTTGAGGGGCCAGTGAGGGCGTTCCTGCCCAATTAGGTCGAGGGGGTCGAAGGGGCTCGGGGGGCAATGCCCCCGAAAAGAATTCTGATTTTCGTGTATGTGTTGAAGAGTCGCGTCTCTTGGAAGTTAATAGTTTTTTTTCACCCCCGTCTTGCCTCGAATGGTAAATGGGACAGGAAAGAGGAAAGTGATCCACTGAATTTCCCAAATACACCTCGATTTATTTTATTTTATTCATGTTTGTATCATTTTAATAAGTAATTGCAAGAAAAAAAAAATTAAATGGTGGCAGTAAATGTGTATATTTTAACACCCAACCCTTCCCGCTCCCCTCACACCCTTGTCTTGCCTCAGAAAAATTCTTGATGGACTCGGGAATGGGAATGGTTCTTTCTTTCATGTTTCATCCTGTTATCATCACTAATTAGTGGGATCGCTATTATATTATCTAATGAAGTTGAGATGTAATATTGATATCATTGTCACCTAGACTCGGGTTAGATAACATAGCTTCCATTTGACATGATTTTATAAATTATTTATAATTTTATCCATGACTTATTTATAAATTAAACTCTTTATAAATTCTTGGTAGACGAATGCTTATTCAATATTAATATTTGAAAATAATGTCCACACCTCCATCATCTCACGAAGTACCAATTTGGTCTTTTCATCTACTTAACCCTCAAAAAAGATAGTATTTTTATTTTGTCAAAAAGATGATTATACTTTGTGTGTTGCTTAGCACAATGGTACTCATTAAGCCTCTTGAGCTCCATTTTATGGGATAACAAATTTCATAATATTACTTGACTTTTTAACGAATGTGTGATTAAAAAATAGGAAAAAAATTTAAATTTACGTGTAATATTATTTTACTGAAAAAGTATATGGTTGAAAAATTATTTTTTAGAATGAGGCTCAACATGGCTAAACCGTTCCTCTACATAAAATAAGAGTATTTTGTATAAGCCCCTGTTTGACATTCTTAAAATTTAGAAAACATTGTTTTGTATAGTATTTTTTGAAGAATGTATGGTTAAAAAGTTGAAAAAAATATCTAGTTTACGTGTAGATTATTTTATTATATGAATATAGTTAAATGTAAGTACGTAAAATAAATTAAATTAAAGGAGATGGCATTTGATGTTTGGAATCTTGAACTCAGGCCCTATTTGGTCCACATTATTTTTTTCATTCTCATTCTTGTACTCATTTCAACCACACATTCTTCAATAAAATAATATTTCTCATCACATCAATAACTTTTCCTTTTTTTTCAACCACATATTCTCCATCACATCAGCAGTAAAAATGTAATCTTACCTTCAAAATGTGCACCAAACGGGGGCTCAGTCTCTGCCAATGTAAATAGTATTATTCCATTAAAGATACCAAAAACTCTGTTTTGAATTAGATTAAAATCTGAATTTTAATTTATACCAAACAGAGTCCTAATGTCAATGAAAGGATAAAATAAATATAGCAAAAACTTCAACGAATAATTATATACAGTTTAGTGTGCTATTAAAATAAAATTAAATGAGAAAAATAGAGACGAAATGAAAAAAGAAATCAAATTTTGAAATTCAAGAAATAATTTATTTTGGGCTTTAGATTTTCCTATACAATTTTTTCAAATAAAAGTAGCACATTGTTTCAAAGTAATCCCAACGACGGTTAAAAATTCAAAGGCTTGACCAATTGACCACGTAATCTTATCAATCCCATGTTAGAAACAGAGTGAAGCAAAAGGTTTGAAAGAAACAATAACAAGGGTGAAAAAAAAATTGTGGGTGAAAGAAACTCAATGCAATGCAGACAATTGTAGGCGAAAAAGCGCGGAGTCATACTCCGCACAATGCGGAGTGTGAAACCCCCCCCCCCCCTCCCCGTGGCCATCTGCCCCTAGTGTCCGCGGACACCAGGCATCTGAGCTGTGCACAGATTTTGAGTGTGATTCCGCACCGTTTGGAGTTTTTTTCTTATTACAGTGGTAACAATAATATACGATAAACCCATAGCAAAACAAAATTATTTTTATCTTATATATTTTAAAAGTGTACAATACATTTAAAAATAACATTAACCAAATTTACAAATACTTATTTTTAACACTAATCAAGTAAACGGTGTATTGCCTCTGGAAAAAAAGTTTCACAAATGAACAATAAACAATGGATTGCCCAAGAAGCAATAAAAGATTCAAAGTCAACTATTGTGAGTATGGATAGAACGAAATCCATGTTACCCTTAAATCTTGGATGAATATTGGAGAATGGATATTGATAAAATGGGATTTAAAAAAAAAGCTTCACAAATGAACAATAAACGGTGAATTGCCTCTTTTAAGATAGCAAGGAGATATATATTGAAAAATGTGGCCTTATGCATTCTTGGGTCTCAACAATAGTACGACAAGTGCTGCTCTTTTTTAATGAGAATGTAAAAAGCTTGCATAGACTAGCAATCATTCTGTGTGGGTCCTGGGTCGGAAAAGAAAAAAATATTGGTATAAAAGTTGAGCGAACTAGATTTAAAATTTCATCTTGAAAAATTAACCTTATTAAGAGCATGTCTGGTTTCAATTAAATGCTCACTTAAAATCAGAAATACTACCGTTGGAGGAGACATGCGGGTTCCAGCCGTGAGAGAGAGAGAGGGTCAACAATTGTAGGCTGCAACGGTTAAAAAATTGATTTTTCTCCTGCATAAGCGCGCCCAGACAGCCACTAAAAGGAATGGTTCGAAATTCTTACGTTAGTATATATTTTCATCATTTTTCGATGCAGAATTTATATCTTAACATGCCACTACAAAATGATTGTTGAACAAATAAATTTTAAAATTCGTATGTTCATTTAGAATCTTAATCATATCGAGTTGTTCGTTGAGACTTAAAAGTTCTATATTAAAAGATTAATCTTATTAGAAGAAATAAATCAAATCCTTATATATTATCAAAATCTTATATATTAATTTATATTTTCATCTTAATTCAATTTTGAATTTAATCATGGTTTGTTTGTTGTAATTACTTTTTTATGCCATTTTCATCTGCGAAATTCACTATATGCCATTTTTACCAACGCATTTGGTGTTATTTATGTCAATTTGATACTCATCGTCATGGCCCAGTATCTTATAGGTTTTTTTCTCCTATCAAGTTAGCCCACCTTCACAAGTGGGCTGCTGAACTATCGCACCTAAAAGATGAGGAAATTACATGGAGGCAGGGGTTTAAAATTTCAAATTCAAAAATCAGGGACCAAATTTAATTATTCAAAAATCAGGTGATATAAAAACTCTTAACCCTAATTTTTCACTCCTTCCCCTTCCCCTTCCCCTCCCCCTCCCTCTCTCGCCAGTCGTCTCCTCTCCCCTCGCCTCCCCTCCCCTCTCTCTTCCCTCCCCCTCCCCCTCCCCCTCCCCCTCCCCATCCCCATCCCCATCCAATTTATCCACATCACCTTACAATCCCAAAACTCACTGGTCCCAAACCATCCTCACATTTCGAGAACCAATTGCAATGGCATCGTCTAAGGTTACTAGTGAAAAACCAGCCGCAGTTGGTACCAATGCTTGCACTGCTGTGAGCGTGCAATCTCGTATCAGTATTGTCCGAGCTATTCAGCATCGTAGCATTGACATTTCAATGGAGCTCACGGGGATAGGATCTGATGGTCGAAAACGTAGTTGGCCGGCACAATTGTTCACTCTCAATTAATGGTAGTGGTCAGAAATAAGTATTGCCTGTTTTGTATTCACCCTCAACTCAAAAGAAGTTGATATTTTGAGGATTATGTAATTCTTTTTGGTGGATTATTTTTGCTTCGAGTTCGGATGCAACTATTCGGAATTTTCTGATTCCTTCATTGGGCTTTAAATCAACTGTGGCGGATCTATTGATGGTGGTGGCGAATCTACTGTTACAAGTGTTCTGTGGCAGTGGGTGTGGTGGCTGCGATCTGTGACCAAGCATTTGGTCGATCTTTGACCTGTGACCAAGCGGCGGTAGTATGTGACCAAATATTTGTCAATCTGTGACCAATTTTTTGTTAATCTGTGACCAATTACTCAAATGTGACCTAAAAATTTAATAATCTGTGACCTCAAAATAATGTGTGACGTACAATTTTTTTGATATGTGACCTCGAAATAATTTGGGATCAAAAAATTTGACGATATGTGACCAGTAAATAAATCTGTAACTTAAAATTATGAATATGTGACAATTAATCACAAAATGTGACTTTATTATCTTTATTTAATAAATATTTTTAATTAATTAAATAAATACCTGATTTTTGAATTTTTAAACTATTTACCTTATTTTTGAATTGAGGTAAAAAATACACATTAAATATGATTTTTTTTCCCCTTAAAGATTGGCATTAGCTCAATTATATCAATCCTAATTAGTAAACTTGACATCTTTACATTCTAAACTGTCTCGCTCCTTTAGTTTTCTTCATTAACACATTCATGAAAAAATTAAACAATCCTGCATATACATTTGTTTCATCGCATGATTTCTTTGTGTGTGTACAAGTGTGACCGAATTATTGAAAATTATGATGAACACAATGCGTACTTTTGCCCTATGACGTTTTGCTAATCAAAGCGAAAAGAACGAAAAATTATTCTTTCATCTTTATTTTTTTCGCAATCAAACGAATGATGTATTTAATAAAGTGGAATAGACTAAAATTAACAACTTAATAACGTAAAAAAGAAAAAAAAAATGGAAATTTTGTCTATTAAAATATCCAGTACAATAAAAAACTAATCACCAAGCATGTAGAAATCACTATTTTGTTCTAATCAATTTGCTATTGGTTCAAAGTAGTGCCATGACTTCATGTTAACCACCACCACCTGTTATGCTTTTCTCCACCGCAGAATCACCCCCACCCACCTGCAACAATTGACAACCCAGATACCATTCACAACAATAAAATCACCATAATTTTCAGCCACTCATTATTCTAAAAAAAAAAAAAACAAGGGTGCAAAAAGATTGACTAAGTCTGTCAGATAACCACCTGACCATCCCAACCGAGCATACCCAATTGAGAACGATCCTCTACTGCCTTGACGACCCCAAACTGGAGCCGTAAGGCTGTTAATCACGCTCTGGTCAGGTGGTCACAGATCATCAATCAGACTTGGTTTCCTGTCTCCTTAGAACTCAAGGATACAGAGGTACGAGCCTATAGAACAGATCCTGTTCAAGTAAGGTCGTGAGCTATGGTTTCCCAATTCTTTTATTTATATAGGTTAATTTATGGCTTAACTTTCGATGTGGGAATTCGTCACTAGTTCGGATATTCTTCAAGAAATCTTACCAATTCTTGAAAATTGCTTTCCTTCTTTTCAACGGCTTGCTGCACTATTGCTTCCTTAATCTGTATTCAACCCGATGTTTTCTTGATAATTCTTCAATCAACAAATCTATTTTACTTTTCTACACCCATCACCTCGAGAACTCGTAATTATCACTATTTTAGACCTCCACTCGTGTTCTTTATTATCCAATCTTCATTCTTGCGAAAGCCTTCAAACTCTGAAGCAAATTCATGCTTCCATCATAGTATCCAATGGGCATGAGTTACCCCTTGTAATTGTTTCAAAGTTGATCTCTTTATATGTTGAGTTGAATGCTGTTGATAGCTCTGTTTCTATTCTTAGAATGAATCCATTGCTTTTGTTTGGAATTCAAGCATCAGGGCACCTGTTAATGCGGGTTTTGTTGGATCAGCGTCTTGTATTTATAAGTCAATTAGAGAAAAGGGTGTTTCATATTGATAGTTGCACACTCGAACACTTCCAATATTGAATGGATTGGTTGTTTTTCTTGAAAGTGCAAAACATTTGCAGTTACGATTCATTATGTGGCTGTCACCAAATGGGGTTTGAATCTGATGTTTATTTTTGCAATACAACGATTGAGGCTCATAAAACAGTGCTGCTGCGAAGATGTTTGGTGAAATGCCTCACAGGGACTTGGTGTCTTTGGACACTGATGATTTTCGGGTATGTTGGGTGAAAAGGAATGATGGTGGCGCTTCTCGATCGTTAAGTGAAATGCAGAAAGAGGTTGAGCACAATTGTAACGATACGGATATGCTCAAGTTTTTTTTGTGGTTACTTGATCAAAAGTGGTTTTTTCGATTGATCAATCGGTGAATTATTCAATCTTGTTAAGTGTCTACATTGGTAGACCGGTAGGGTTGATGATGCAAAAATTCTTTTCGAAGAAATTGATAAAATAGATGTTGTTTCTTGGAATATAGCGATGTTCTTGCATTTTATTCGGAAATAAGTAATTTGAAAATACCAGTTGTTTCCGTAAAATTTGGAACAAGTCGAAACCAAGCATTGAAACGTTAACTTTGTTTCTTTCGGGGTTGGCAGAGGTTGGAAACCTAGTCAAGTTAGGCAAAGACATAGCTTTTCAATAGAGAGCGGATTTTTTGATGATATTCTTGGGGACTAGTTGTTTGATTTGAAGGCATCAGCTCAGTTATCCTAATCCTAACTACATAAAAGAGGCAGTTTTGTTTTGCCACCTGTCGAATTCTCCTGCCCTCACCCAAAACGACGTCGTCTCGTCCCACTTCCACCGCCTCCATCTCTTACCAAAACCAATCCCTTTTTTGTGCAACTCGCTTAGGGTTTGAGCATACCCTCTCTCTCTCCCTCTCAATTTTCCCCAACTTCCGAATATCTCTGAAAATCTCTCCCGGTAAACGCTGCATCTCTGTTTTCAAAATATCCATCTCCTTCTCCATGGCTTCCACTCTGGTTTCTATCTTCTTTTGGCTTTCATCGACGACCGTGTCTCCGTGCGCAACGGAGACATGCACGGTGTCTCCGTGCCTCACGGAACCGTACAATTCACCATTGTTTTCGGCCGTATACCTTCTCTCTCTCAAGTCAACCCATCTTCACCAATTTTTTACTTTTCTGTCAAAACCCATAAATTAAATGGCTATATTGAACGAAAAATCTTCACTAAATACAACGATTTCTAATCTCAATTCGTATGGAGCGGTGGTTCTTGGTGGCATCTTTGATCGCTTACATGACGGCCATCGCCAATTTCTCAAGGTGTATGTCTTCTTCTCCCTCTATATATATATATATATATATATATATATATATATATATATATATATATATATATAATTGTTGTGAATATCGATGCACGTGCTCGCAATCGCTTCTGTGTAATGATGATGATGGGAAATTTGAAAGTGTGGTTTGATTTACAGGCGGCGAAGGAGGTGGCGCGGGACACAATTGTGGTGGGTGTGTGCGATGGTCCTATGTTAACTAAGAAAAAGGTACAGAAAGTGTTTTTTTTTTTTTTATCATTTTAATAC
Source organism: Fraxinus americana (assembly GCA_035079005.1). NCBI lineage: Eukaryota > Viridiplantae > Streptophyta > Magnoliopsida > Lamiales > Oleaceae > Fraxinus > Fraxinus americana. The sequence goes on along the minus strand of CM068713.1, from coordinate 2,435,055 downwards.
ACAATGGGTTTGAGATAACTTGTGAAGATATGATTTTGTTTGGTGCATAAAATATTATGAACCAAATTGATGCTCAAGTGAGCCTACAGCTAGATTTCTCGTTCTCTGAAAGTTTAGCTACAAAAAATACAGAAGGGTGTTGGTGGGGTTTTATGTAGTTCATTTGGCTTAGTTTTGTAAATCATTTTTTTATGTAAAAAATCAAAGCTGTACTTGATGACGACGAGATCCCTTCGAAAAGGGAACCAAACTTATTCACTAGCTAAGTGTAGTCGGCAGTCCAGCACATATTCGGTGGAAGATTGGGAGAGCCGAAATACGAATCACATTTATTGGTCATAATTAAGTTTTTGGTTTGTTGCTCAGCGGTTATTTGATGAAATGTCACAGAGGAAATAACCGTTCTGATCCCAGGGTTATTGTGGTTTCTATGTAGTAGTTTAGTGCATCAATGTAAACCATAAGGCTCTGTTTGGAACCCAAATTTCAATGAAAATGCTGAGGAAGTCTTCTGTTCGTGTATTGTCGCTTGGGAAAGCAAACTTCTATATGAACGTACCAAGAATGGAGAAAAGTTTAAAATTTATGTATTGTTTTTGCTTCCCAGCTTAATCATATTTAAGTATATTTGAAAAAGAAAAAATAGTTTATTTTTATTTCAGTAGGAATAAAATGGAAAAGAAACCATCTTTTAAGATTCTTCTCTTTTTTCTCCAAAATCCAAAATCTAAAATCAACGCGGAGCCTAATTGCCAGTTGAGCATGTCCTGCATCGTAGCATTAAAAATAAAGAATTTTGATAATGTGTCTCATGGTAATTTCCTTTATTCAAATGTTCATCGGGTACTATATTTTGAACTTGTTTTGCAGTATTCTAATCTTATAGAGCCTATTGAACAAAGAATGCAAAATGTTGAAGATTATATTAAGGTATTTGTTCCACGTATGATGATGCTTTAGTATTGCATAATCTATCAATTGGCATGCAAGGTGATTGATCTTGAATCTTAAAAGAAAGATCTTCCTCTCTGCTAATGTGGTACTAAGGTTTTTATTGTATGATGTAACATAGTTGAGAAAGTGGGTTTGGGTGGTTTGCATTCTAATTTATTCACTCACATTTGATGACTAATTATCCCGTTAAGATCGAAGAGTAGCAATGGGATCAAACTTGTGAAGCTTTGTGTTTAATGAAGGCAAACTTGCACGTGAATATTTGTACAGCTAATTATGTATCAAAATTATTCCATAAAAATCAATTTGGCCTTGCTATGTCCTATGGTATTGTTATTTAGAAAATATTCTTCTATTGCTCTGAATCTATGATTTGTTTATATCCCCAGGTATTTGACTTGTTTGATACAAAGCACAATGGTTTGTTAGACTTTGAAGAGTTTGCACGCTCTCTCTCAGTTTTTCACCCAAATGCTCGAGTTGACAATGAGATTGATTGTAAGTATCATATCCTTTTATTGTCATTAATTTCCTGTTTCTCCATTTATTATGCTTTTTTTTTTTCAGATTTTTTTTTTCTCTTGAATGATGTTTGTGCATAAAAATAGAATTAGGGATGTGAACTTCTGAAAATCCTAGGAATACTGAACTGTATGCTGTTGTTTGGATTGTCATTCTTATATATCCTCTAGGTGCTATCATATTTACAACTATTTTAAAGCATTGCATATAGATATAAACCTACCATAGAGCATTCCATCACTTGATACTACTTTATCAGATTAATTTTATTTCAATATGGGCAATACTCACTCTCTTGCTATAAGATAACCAGTTTGACATATTTCCTACTTTTGTTATTTAATTTTGAAAGAAGAGATTTTCTTTGTTAATTGATGTATTTTTAATTATGGAACAGAGTCCAGATGGAGATATAATTAATTGTCTACATTTTTCATCAACCAGCTTTCAGTCACCCTTTTCTCAGAGACCACAAGATCCAAGTCTATTTTTTTTAATCTTTAGCTTTCTTACACAATTTTTTTTTTGTTCCATTTATCTAATTTTCTGTATGGGTAGTAGACATCTTATATAATGACCTCTTATTTAAATGTTTAATACAATTAGAAATTGCATTTCTATTCCTCCATGTGATCGTGTGATTTCATAGGCCTTTTGAAATTCTTGAATTTTCAACTGAAAATCTATCAATCACACACAAAATTACATTTTTTACTAACCAAACATACCTTTCTAGAGAGTAAGTAGTAATTTTATTGATAGTAAATTCTAAAATTAGCCAAACATGTCTTATCTTTATATTATTTTTGATTATTTGGTGTTGGGTAATGGATAATGGAGTTTGCTTTTCTATTCCACCAGGTGTGGACAATTGCAGATTCCAAAAGGCAAGGTTTTCTTGGTTTTAAAGAGTTTATCACTTCAATGCAGGTTGATATCTTTGCTTGATTGGTGTTATGCGATAATGATCATTATTTAGAATCTGATCTATCTTAGCATTTTAACTTGTAGTTGGTCTCCTTGGTACAAGCTGGGCATGCTATCACTGGTGATATTCTAAAAGCTGAAGGTAATAAGCAGAGTATTAGGTTATTTTGCCTCATGAGTACCCAAGGTTTAAAAAGGCGAAACTAAGTACTGAGACAGTTTTTCTTTATGAGGCAAGGCGTAAGTTTCGAGGCGGATTGAGGCGTAAGCCTCAAAAAAAAAAAAAATTTAAGTAAAAGAATTATAAAATAATACAAAAATACAAAAAAAAAAAAAGGTTGGAGCATATAGTAAATATGATATAGAGCCATTAGTATATTGAGATATAGTTCACCTAAAAAAAGAAGATGTTTAGCAAAAAAAAAAAAAAAAATTACAAAAGTCAGAAATCACTCCATTTGCAATGAAGTGATTCTATTGCTTAGGTAAAATCTTCAAAATGTCTAATGTCACCTAAATGTCTACGATTACTGTCAATGATAACAAATTGCAGCTCACTTTCCTTAATAGACATAGCATGTAATAAGTGTGTAACAGGTGTAAAATAAGGAGGTTAAGCAGCTAGAAACCAAGGAAGCAACAGACTCAAAGAAAGGTTTGTTTATCATAAATCGAACTGCTTCTTTAGGTTATTTATCTTATGCATAAAAAGTGCTTTTTTTCCTTGGTTATGCTTCAAGGCAATGCTTCCAAGGGTTGGCGTGCCATTTTCATTTTGTAATCATATCAGTTTGAAATATCATGTAGGTATTGAAAAAGCAAGAAAGACAAACTTGCATTTCATGAACAAACCACTGCTTGAAAGCGACGTCATAGCTATTAGATGAGTTTATTAAGTTAGTTACGTTGTTTCTTTATATCCACATATCAATATTCTAAATTACGTTTTTCTTGTGATTATTATCTCTGTCTCTGGTTTAATTACTAAATGCTTATTTGGTATTTTCAACTTTCTTTATTTTCAGGAGGAATCCCAACTTGCTTTATTTAAGACAAACAAAAAAAATAACTTCTTTGCCAACCGAGTTAGTTTTCTCCTGTCGAGCAAATTAGTTGATACCCCCAATGTCTGTATGAATTTATTTTCTCCTTAACACATCCTAGGCTGCATACATGTTTGAATTGGTGTCTGTACCTAATTGAGCCATTCAACTGTTTGGAAGTCTGAGGAGATCATGTATTTGCTTTTTAGTAACCATGTTACTTCAATGGGTGTATTACCTTGTTGAGTTTTTGATAATGGTGTTGCAGGATACATCGTTGTTGGCATCCAGGATATTATTGAGAAAGCTTATTTTAGGAATCTTCAAATACGTCCTCATTTTGCTGCTGTCTTTGTTAAATTTCTAATTATCATGGTAAGTGGTCTTACAATTTTCGTTTTAAGAATTGAGAATGTCTCAAACTTCTTGGATCAATTACACATGATCATATCATTTTTTTTGCGCTGATATCATCAAATTTTATCGTGCAGTTGAATAATTCTTCCACGAGAAAATACATTTCTGCTCTATTAAACATTATTTCATTCAGTTTTAGATTGCCATTGTTTATGCGAAAAGTTGTGTTATGAACCCATATTGAAATGTGTTGGTTATAGCTTTAACAATAATTTCATCTGTTTCACTTTTTTAAGGCTTCCTTCTTGGTTATAATTCTTCCAAAATCATTGCTTATAATTCTTGATGAATAATATTGTTGCCTCAACTTTGTGATGTCTTATATTGATATCAAACAGGTTTAAAAGACAATGTTGCCACTAGATGAAATTCTCAAAACTATGAAATTATACCATTGCTCTGTTTATTTTCTTCTCTTTTTTAGATAGCAAAGACTAGGTAGTACTAACTCATCTTCTTCATTTGCTATTTTCTTTTCTGGGTTTAGAATCCAATTTTGCTTATTGTTTTTTTCTTTATTGATGCATGATTAAAACTAAAATTTGTAATGCAAATTTGGTGACAAATGCGACTTTAAAGCATCTCAGGAAGTTCATCATGCAGTTGGATCTATCGATGGCCGATTTGATGGTTGAATAGATCCGCCCATGCCTACTGACAATTCTGAAGCTTCCAGCATGCTATCATAGCAAGAGATAATAAACAAGAGCCCAATTAACCATTCAATTTTATATCCAAATCTTAGAAACATAAAACTTCAAGGTACATTTGAACAAATTACAGAAGCAAATGCAATGGTAAAAGACTTAATTTGTACCATATGCCAGTGCCCTGCAAACCCACCTACAGTCCAGCAAAACCAACCATAAGTATGCATTACATGTTACATATTGGTTTAAACCTTGGCACATTCTGGAATAAACTCATGCTAACATTAGTTAACATTATAATATTTTTGAAGTATACCCACGTACTTATTATAATATTGCCTGATAACTTAAGCTATGATGCCAGAGAAACTTCTCTCTCACATGAACAGATCAAAAAGGTGTTATCCAAGACCAAAACTACTGGTTTACTTCGTTTTGTTTTTCATAATGCAGAGACTTTTGACAAGGAAGATAAATCAGGTATAGTTTAGAATCTTTGTTTTACTTCTTTTTTTACGAAATGACTTCATTTTTTTTGTGAGCTGTAAGTACACTTTCTTGATCTTCTAACATTTTTAATACTCAATTACTGCAGCTTCAACTAAGAAATATTCAGATAAAACCTTCAATGATAAAGATTCAGACAAACCAAACATCACTGTTTAATTCACTGAAGATTGTTGCTGTTAGGTATCTCACTCATTTAACTTTTCTTAGCTCTTATAATCACTCCATATTGTCAGAATGCCTTTTTCTGGCACACTGATTTAGCTTTCTAATTTTCAATGAGCATACTGTTGCAAGCGCATGTTTTACTCATCAAGAATCTTGTCACCATCTCATTTCATTAGAAATAGTATAAAGAGTTGAAGAACCTGGGACAGTAGCACAACTTCTCAATTACAATTTTCTCTTTAAAGGTTTGAAGCAAACCAGAAATCCTTAAAACAAAATTACAATTCAGTGACACAAAGTTAGGAAAATTAAACATTCAAATTCAATAGAATGAATTGAAAACTATCTTCTTCGTTGAAAACCAAACTAAGAGCAGTGCATAGTAATTGCCCAAGTAACTACAATTAGACATAGTTTTCTTTTCATGTTATTCTTTATTTTCATAGAATATCTGTGAAGATGGATAGATAAAAGACAGCTTTCTTCTACCCTTAGATTGATGGAGTTGATTTAAATCACAACTGCTGTATCTCAGATGCTTGGATTTAGTTGTACATCTAGAAAATTATAATCTTATATGCCCAAATATTAACAATAACAGTACATATCTTTCTGCACATATTACCTTTCAAAAAAAAATATATATATCTTTCTGCACATATTTTAGTTATAAATTTTAAGCATGAAATAGAATGAGAAAAGTTTTTCTTTATACCTATATTTTTTACACATTGCAAAAGATCATGATGTAATTGTTCAACGCTTTCTATTTATTCCCCTTCCCTTTCATTGAATAGCGTAACTAATGAGTTTAGTGCACACATTTGTTGCCCAAAACTTCACTTGCTAATATTAGAATTAAAAAACACTGATGAAATTTATTCAGCTATCCTTATGTTTTAGTGCTCTAACCTCTCTTGTTACCACCATCAGTTAATAAGTTCAGTTGTTAACGAATTAAATTTATGCTTGTAAATTAACATTTTAAGGCTATTTTTAAGTCACTTTACTTCTATAACGATTGTAAACGAACATCCCCTGACTACCATCTATTATTTGTTCTCAACTCTGTCCAATACACTGACAAATTGCTGATGTTGCTAAGAATTTATAAGATTAGGTATTGTAATCCAAATCACATTAGGTTGTTTTGGTCTCTCCTCTTGCTCCTTTATTATTGTGTACCTTAACTAAATACTCACTGACGAATTTGTTATTTTCTTTTTAGGCTTTTGGTTCTTCAACATTTACTTTTTGATCAAAAATATCTATGGACTTCGAACCAAGACGTATCATACTAGATAAAGCCAACCAATTTTTGGAATCTTTAAAAGCTGAAGTTGAAGTAATTATTCAAGATGTGAAACCAACTATTACTCAGTCCAAGCCAACTGCTCCAACACCAACTCATCCTATTACATTGACAGTTTCAAAAAACCTTAATTTCACTTCAAAATGTGATGGTGATGTTCAAAACTACTTAATGAGGATAATGGTCTCATCCAAGTTCAGCTTCTTCTTTTCATTCCTCCATTACTGCTTCTCGTGTAGTTAACAATCTGTGTAATTATACTTAATGCTTAGTTTATTTATTCTTGTTCGAGTTATTTATCTAATAGCTCATTCTTATATTGGCTCATATTAAGATTAAAAAATGGTGATGATCTAGGAACTTTATATAAGACCCACCTCAATATCAACAAGGAATTGTTTTGAATCTTATAAAGGTTATATACCAGGTGCTTTCCCGCTGACTTTCCACCTAAATATGAAGCACTATAAGAGGTAGTCATATTTCCATTTTACACGTTTATACAGTAACAATTCCTTGTCACCTTGTGTTTTCTTTTCTCATCAAATTGTATGACTTACATTCTTAGTTTCCTAAAAAAAAACTAGACTGCATTTAAATATTTCAAATATTGACATTACCTTACTTATACTTAAACCAACATTTCCATCCAAACTTTGTCTACAATGACTAAAAATCACTCGACGCTATTAAATAGCCAACTAAAGTTACATCTTTAGTCGGCTATTTTTTTTAACAAAAAGAGAGAACGCACATCTTTTATTTCCAAGTCCCTAATAACAGAAAACAAAAGCAAAGAAAATTAGGGCTTATAATTATCATGGAAATGGTGCCCTCAATACCATATCTGTCTTCTCTACGTCAACAGCAAAACCCTTGCCAGTCTGCATCCAGTAATCCGCATAAGAATTTGTCATCTCAGGTATTGCTATATCTATTTTGCTTATTTTCAGTTCTTCAGCTGATATCCTGTAATTGTCATCCCTTTTCTTAACTAAATCCACCATACCCATGTTCACACCTTGTGGAGACATCATCAGTGCAGGTGCACCAAGGGGAAGCCTATCACCTGCATTTATCAAATTAAGAACTCACTCTCGTATTGTATAAAATACAGACCTCCTTTTTTCCTCCTTAAAAGTTACTAAAATCTCCATTAAATCGTTCAAGAGGCTAAAACATTGGTGGTTATTTGTGTTCACCTCTCCAACCTTTTCATTACTTTAAGAGTGGTTTCAATGAGATATATATCAAAACGGAAATAAATCATCCCAGATAACAGTTTTGATTAGTTATTAGCAATTACAAATTTTGCCAAACATGCATAGCTCAGGCAAAATATATAACAGGAATACAAAGAGGGAACCTACCTCTGTCAACTTGCCATGTGCACCAAAACTTGCTGTAACTCCGGGCTAAATCTCTGAGTTCAGGCTTCTGAATCATCTCTGGAACACGAGGATTCACCCACAGCCCTGATGTAATCTGGACCATAATAATCACATTTTTCGAAAAATAAAGGGCTTCAAATACCAAGAGAATATGTAATACGCAATTATTATTGTTTTTCCAATAATCCATATGAAGGTAACCTAAAAGCAAGAAAAAGAATAGTAGACCTCGTAACCATGTGAATGCCAAAGCTTCTGTTCCTTCGGACCAAGAGTTTCAAAGATCCTATCCGATATTATATACTCAACCCCTGTACAAAGATAACAAAGCAAATTCTACCTTAAACATAAAACTTTATAGAGATATCTGCAAGACATTAGACATAGCAAAGTGGGTGAGGATGGGGGGCAAGTTTTACCGATTAGCCGTCCATTGGGGTCTTCAGAATCATAAACAGCACACTGGAGGAAATCTTGATTGCGGCGGCTAACATAGTGATGAGTCTCGATTTGTCGCGTCATATCATGGCTATATGATGCGAAAGTGCAAACATGCTGGCTCATCTGCTTGATTGGTTTCAAGGATTGCATCATGTGAGACACCCCTGTGTGCACTTATTATTATTATTTTTTTTTGCCTTCGTGAGACACCTCCATCCTCCACTGTGTCTCCATCCTAGAGGCATGGAGAAATGCCCCCATCCAAGGATGAAGACATGGATGGAGACTTCTTCATGTCTCCATCCTTGGATGGAGACAACTTTGCACTCTGGTAGTTCTTGTTACAATGTGACTTAATTGACATTTATCATATCAACTCTCATTCATCCAGCTGTAATATTCTTGTTTGACATAAAATTTTAGCAACAAATAATCAACACATGCAGCCAGTTAATGATATAAATTAACAATACAAAGTTGGAACAAACCTTGAGTTAGTTCAACTAATGGTCTCCGCTCTTTCACCCACTGGTAACTTTGTGCAAGTTTCCAACCTTTGCTTTTCATAAGGAAATTCCATTCACTGGAATTCTAAGCAACGAGGCTAAAGAATTTTTCTACCAGTTGTAGTTTCTTAGATCATAGCATTTTGTACCGTTAACAAGACATTAATTTTCTCCCAAGCACGTCAAAATTAATCTTTTTACCAAATAATATATGTGGTGAATAATTAGTAAACGATAAGCCCATTAAAATGTTAAGCACAGACACGCTCTGATTGTTCTTGGTGCTGAAGAAGCTAACTGCAAGGGTCCCTATTTGTTCATAGCTCCCAATGTCATCTCCTCAGTAAGCAGATTTCTGCAGATTATGATTTTGTTATGGAACATTTTTGTCGCATTCTTGTTAATCATATATTGCTCTATCATTTTTGTTGCATTCCTGTTAATCATATATTGCTCTATCTGTTAGAATTTTACAAGTATATATATTGCTTAATCATCTTGCAGGCCGATCAAAAGTTCTAAGTTGAGCTTTGTTTGTTTTCTGGTTCAATTTTCTCTATTTGTCTGTGCATATTTTATAGGAATTTATAATCCACGTCGATGCTTAGTGAGCTGTTTTAAGTTGGTTATCAAATCTATTTTGTGCGAGGACAAAACTATAGGTGTACACCATGAAAAATATAGATAAATAATTATACAATGGTCTGACAGTCAATTGTTTTTTGCAGATGTGTTATTCTGGGCTCAAATTAAAAGAGAAGAGATTAGCATTTTTGACAAGGCACAAAACAAAGGGTCATGAAGTTGATGCTTATGGATTGTCAAATCAGTCTTGAATAACAAGAGGTCTTCAAGTATTAGCGACAATAGGACAACTAAACCTGCTAGGATTCTTCTGGAGAGATGGTTCGCTCAAACACAGAAACTGGAGGAACAGATAGGCAAAGATCCTCACTCGCCTTTAGTTACTAAGTTAGGTTTGTGATACTCATTAGTTTCCTTTGCCCTTTTCCTCATGTGCACATGCTTTGCACTTGCGCACCTACAAAAACATGTAACATAAAGTCTTTATATATTCACACTTTTTTTGCGCATGTGCTTTCCACTTGTGCGAATATTGGTGGCGATACCCTTATAAATCAACAGTTTTCCCAATGTGAACTACGTTCTGCAGTTTAGTATACGTAGCATATATGGTGGTTTTAATTCATCTTTATTTGACAATTCCCACTTCTCATTATTACATTTAGTTTCCAAATTCCTGATTTTTTCTTCAATTTTTGCAGTTCATAACATTCGACCAAATGAATGGACAAAACTATCAGACAACGATGTTGGAGAACTTCAATACAAGTACTATCCAGTTGAAGCAAAACTTGTAGAATAGGAGATAACTGAATTTTCAGTCGCGTAAGAGACAGAGAGCGAATAAAAGTAGTAGAATATTTTCTAATTGCTACCGTATGCTTTTAAATTACATTTAAGGCATTAGACATGCTCAAACTTGTTTCGCTTATAGTATTTTGTTTTATAAACAAGCCATGTCATTCTTGATGCAGTTCAATTCTTGGTTTTCCTTTCCTCTTCAAATCTGGCCACCAACTTTTCTTCATTTGTGAGGTGCTTTGTTTTGTCATCCTGAGGAGTGTATAAAAAAGGTTAGCTGATCAAAAATTCAATTCATACAATTATACAAACAATACCTCACTTATATTAAAAAAAAAAAAGTATTCAAATCACTCCACACTATTAAATACCCAATTAAACTATACAACACGTGCATTGCACGTGCTCACACTAGTATTCACAAAAGTCTTGTACGGTTCTCTTTTATCTTGTCAATTTTGTCGATATTACAAATATTTCATGACTTCCAAATTTGAAGACTATTAATGTTATAACACAGAAAATTATGCATAATGTTAGAAGAGAGAGTATTTATAAGTTTTTTTTATTGGAAATAATGTTATCTGTATTATCTTTTTAATTTGATGTATCAAACACAACTTAAAAGTCAGATAGTTTAGGTTTAATATGAATTTCTAAGTTGCTAAGTCTATGTTTGGCACATGTTCATAAATTACAAATAATTAATAAATCACTTTTTATTCACACATTTCAGAAAACTTATAATTATTACTCACAAATACCCCATTATCTCTATCTATTTATATTTTAAACAATTTATAAATAATTCCCAAACATACAAGTTTTTCAACCTTCTAAACCACCTTGGATACTAAGTAGGAGTTAGGCCTGTTTACACTTTTTAATTGTGCTTTTTTGTATATTATCTTGGCACAACGGCTTGTGTTTGAATCTATTTTTGAAGAGAATATAAATTTTGAAATAGTGATTGATGTGAGAATATGTGGTGAAAAAGTGATGAAAAGTTTTTGATTTATGTTTAATATTATTTTATTTGAAGAATGTGTAGTTGAAATGAAAATGAAAATGAAAATGAAAATGAAAATGAAAATGAGAATGAAAAATTAATGGGTGTCAAACGATGACTGAATTAGTTGACATACTTTTTATTCAGGGTGTGTTTAAGCCCCATTATTTTAGAAAATAGATTTTGTAACAATGATTTTTTTGGAGAATGTATAAGTGAGTTTTTTTTTAATTAAGTAAAATTATTTTCTTGAGAGAATATATGATCGAAAATGAGTTTTTAAATAAGGGAACAATACACGTCTCAGCCTTTTTACTTTACACAATTTCAAAAATACAAAAACAAATTTCAACTTTCAAAAATCAGATTTTTTAAATTTTAATTTATGAAATAATAAATTATTAAATCAATTTATTATTACATATTTAATGTAATTCTAATATAACATAATTACCCCACCCCACCTACACCACTTCTACCGCTTCGAGGACTATTCCGACTACCGTTTCGATCACAACACTTCTCTGGCGACTGTTTCGCGCGATCGTTCCAACGAAGATCCGATTCCGATGATCGTTCCGCCGCCACTTTATTCCGGCGACTGCTCCGATTCCGACAAGTGTTTCAACTCGGGTGTATATATTAAGATCACAGATCTATGCAATTTGGTCACAATTCAAAAAAATTTAAATCACAATTTAAAATTTTCATAGGTCACAGTTTGTTCATTTTGTTCATCAATCACAAATCACAAAATTCATAAGTCACACTGCTTATTTTATGGTCACAAACATCACATTAATTTAACATAAATTATATTTAGGTCACAATTTATTAAATTATTGGTCACAAATTAATAATTTTTGGGTCACTACGCATGTATTGGTCACAATTTATCTAATGCATTGGTTACATATTATTTATTGGTCACAAACAACCTAATCATTTTTGACCACCACTTCTACTACCTCCACCAGCGGCACCACCACCGTCGCCCAATAGCAACATCAATATCTCAAACAAATCAAACCCCACACCCTCCCACCACCCCTAAAAACCGCATCCACCACAAAAAAACCACCACTACTTCACCATCACCGCGATTGTAGCGACGACGATGCCACCAACACCAATACAACCGTTTCTGAGCTCCAACTCACTACCTCAAAGCCCCAACAACACCAAAACATGAAACCAAGACCGCCACTACCACTCCAACAATAACAAAAACCACGATTTCAAAACACTAAACAACAACAAACCCGTCGCCAAATCCGCCATAGCCAACCATAAAAATCACTAGCATTATCTAATTGACACTGGGAAATTGAATCTCACCGATCGGGTAGCGTCATTGGAAGCAAGAATTGACTACATGAGGGAGAAATTAGATGGGTAGGAACGAAGCAGCGTCGAAGATGGACTGGGACAATTGATTTTAGGGCTTCACAGTCTACCTGGTTTGATAGTGTAGAGGCGGATGGTGGCGGACGAGGTTTGAGGCGGTGATACCACTGGATCTGCAACGCAATGCTACAGAACACCGAGACCACTGGATCTACAACGAGACCACTCACCGCTAACTGCATCGAGACCACTGGACCTGCAACTCTACTGAACAACGACGATGCTACAGAACAACCGTGAGTGGCGATGAGTGATGCGGTTTGGGTGGAGAGACGGAGAGGAGAAGAGGTAGAGTGAGCGATGGTGAGAATAGAGAAGGTGGAAATATCATCAATTATTTCTCTGGTGATTGGAAGAATCGTCGACTGTAGTGGAGGCGGCGGCGACGTTTGAGCAGAGAGAGTGGAGATGAGATGGGTTTTATTTTAGGGTTTGATATTAGCGAGATATGGTAGAGATGGTATATAAATTAATTTATATTGTATATATAAATAAAAATAAAAATAAAAAAATTAAATTATTAATTAAAACTTGATTTTTGTATTATGAAACTTGATTCTTTATTTGTGAGAACGGAAATCTAAAATCATGACCGTGTGTAATTTCCTCTTTAAATTATGTGGAAATTACATGGAACCCTACTTTTCAAAATCCAAGTTCAAAAATCAGATTTTAAGTTTTAATGTTCAAAAATCAGATATTTTATATATAGATACATGTTTTTTATATTTAATTAAATTTTAATAATAATATTATAAAAATTAAATTATATACACCCTACCCACCATAAATCCCTAATTTCTTACCCCCATTCACCCTGTTTCTGAGTTTCTCTCATCCGCCTCTCTCCACACCGTCAGCGTCTTCTCTCCATGTTGTCGCCGGCGATGTCTCCTCCCTCCCTAATTCAAGCTGCCATAAAAATTAATTTGAAGAAGCTGCCCTAATTTGCAGCAGCATCGCGACGCTGCTATCAACATCGCAGCAGTATCGCGACGCTGCCCTAATTCGCTGCCAGTGTTCATTGGTTTTTTTTTGCTGTGGGCTTTGGTGATTTGTGGTAGTAGGTCGCGGTTGTGGTGGCTGCTTGGTGTTGGTGGAGGCGTCGAATCTGTGTTGGTGCCTGGGTATTAAAAGGTGTCTTGGTGAAACGGATCCGGCGAATCTGTTGTGCGAATCATTGGTGGCGGTGCGAATCCGTGGTGCAAATCGTGGTGTAAACGGAGATGGTGGTGCTGTGTGTGTTGCGGGTGTGGTGGTGGGGGGTTTGGCGGGGGCAGTTTTGTGGTGGTGATGAAGTATGTATCTATGGTGGCGAGGTGGTGGTTTTGTGGATTTTATAATTTCTGTGGTGGTGGCGGCGATTCTGTGGTGGTGGCGGCGATATTGTTGGTGCTGGAGATTGTCATGGTTTACAGCTGGAGCGATGGCTGTGGAGACATTTGGAGGTGATGGTGGTACATGATCCATTAGTTGACCTGTGACCAATAGTGAACTGTGACCCTTAAAATTCGAACTGTGACTCAAAATTAAATAAGTTGTCACCGAAAAATTTACCTGTGATCATTTGAAAATAACCTGTGATCCTTATAAAAAAAAACAATAACTCGTGACTATGAACAAAATTCTGATTTGTGACTTGGACTGTGACTTGAGTTGTGATATGGACCGTGACTTGCGACCTGAGTCGTCGAAATCAGAGCAGTCGTCAGAACGATCGCCGGAATCGGAGTAGTTGCCGGAACGGTCGCCTAAATCGGAGTAGTCGCCTGAGAGGTCGTCGAAATAGGCATCGGAGTGGTCGTCGGAGCAGTGCCGGAATAATCGCTGGAGCGGAGGTGGAGGTGGAGGTGGAGGTGGAGGTGGGGGTGGGGGTGGGTTAATTATATTTATTTATTTATATCTTTTTATATATTTATATATATAAATAAATATTTATATATGTGTGTATGTATAGGTTAAAAAATCTGATTTTTGAAATGTGAAAGTTGTTTTGTTATTTTTAAAATAGGGTAAAGATAAAGTAGGAAAAATGAATTTTTCCCTTAAATTATAGATGAAATATGGCTAAACGTATCAAACATTTAGTGGATAAGATAGTTCATGGCATATCTAATGGCCTGTATTTTGGGCTGGAAACCAAACATAAGTTGGCCTGTGATGGGATCAAATTCGTATGGAATTGGGCCCTAATAGTCCTAAAAATGAATACACAAGCCTTCTAAATCGGAACGAACACCAATGAAGCCTGCTACTTGGCCATGGCCACAAGTATCTTTTTCCACAATAAGCTTTGTGGAAATTACACATACCCCTACATTTGGAGATCCAATTTCTAAAACCAGATTTTACCCTTTTTTTTTCAAAAATCAGAACTTTTTAAAATAGATACAACTTTATTATATTTAATTAAATATTATAAAAAATAAATTATATAGTATTTGAAACCCTAAATTCCTAATTCATTCTCACCCTCTCGTCTCTCTCTCCACCCTCTCCTCTCGGCAGCAGCGTCTTCTCCCTCCACCTCCCCGTCTTCTCCCTCCACCCCCTCCCGTCTTCTCTCTCCTCCCCTCCGGTCGCGACGCCGTGGCTGACGTCGCAGAAGGCCGCGGCGACGCCGCGGCGTCGTAGTCATTCGCGAGCGTCGCGACGCCCCTTGTTCGGATGTCGCCGCCCCTTGTTCGTATGCGGCACTCCCTTGTTCGTATGCGGCTCTCCCCGTGACCTAAGTTGTGCAGCCGGCGGACGGACGGATTCGGGAAGGTTTGGTGGTTGTGGTGTAATTTGGGGATTTTTTGTCGTTTGTGGTGGATTTGGGTATTTTTTAGCGGATGTTGTGGTTGTGGTGTAATTTGGGCATATTTTGTGTGGATGTTTATATGGTGGTTTGAGGCGTTGTGCGGTGTGTTTTGTGGTGGTTGTGGAATGTGGTTGGTGGTTGTGCGTGCGTAGCGTAGTTTTGTGTGGATGTTTCTATGGTGGCTTGCGGCGTTGTGCGTAGGTTTTTGTGGTGATTGGTCGACATGTTTTGTTGCGGTTTCTTGTGATGGCCTTTGTGAGCTCCGTGACCAATGCGTGACTTTGAGCCATATATTGTGACCGATGCCGTGACTATCAATAAAAAAACCCGAGTCATGCCCCAAAAAATATTCTCGTGTGCTATGGCCATTTGAAATAAACTTGTGACTATCAATAAGAAATCGAGTCATTTGAAAATAAAATGGGACTATGAACAAAAGCGTGACTCGAGCGATGTGCAATATATGTACTGTGACCGATACTGTGACCATTTGAAAATAAGCTGTGACTATTAATAAAAATGTGAGACGTGAGCCTTATTGTGTTATCAATTATTGTAAACGAAAAATCACGTGTTGTGACCTGTGACCTAGGTTGTGACCTGGTTTCACGGGTTACCTTTCTTCTTAGCACAGAAAGGGACACCGTGCGGCAGTAGTCTGCTCCGCTAGACTACCTTCCGCCTTTTCTCGGTCCGTCTCGGGACAAAAGTAGATTTGATCACAATTTAAAGAAAGCTTACAACACGAGATTGAAATGCATTGAAATAAACTTGATCATTGATTGCTAAAAGCTTGAAATTACAATAGACTGAAAGCAGGAAATTACAATGGCTAGTGCAGGGGGCGAACACTAGAAAAGCTTGAAAGATGTTTGAAAGTCATATACCCCCTATAATAGACTTAGCAACAAAAACCCAAATGACGGGAGTAGACGTCTTTTGGCCGAGGAATCATACTAAAATTTTCTAATTATCAACTATTTTACAATTAAATGAAATATTTACAAGGTGCAGTGACTGCAATAGCGTCACGGGGCTTAAGTAAGGCTGCTGCCCGTGACATTCTCCCCCATTTGCTTTGGCGAAGTCCTCTGAGCCGTTGGTTGTTCTTCTCGTTGTTGAATCCACTCCATTTGACCAAGTATTCTTGAAGATTATTCCTAGAAGTTCGATGGCCAAGAATCTTTTCAGCAACCTTCATTTCTGATCTTTTCAATTTAAACCCAAGTCGCTTCAGATCTTCAGACTTCTTGTACTGTCTCTGATTGATGTCTGTAGAATGAGGGAGGGACGGTTCTTGGCAGTAATCTCAAAAAGGACTCTTGTTGGGCGAAGAGGTCTCTTGAGCATTGAAACACATCAGGGCCATCCGAAAGTTTTACCCAAATCCATGCGGAGCGAGATGAAGTGCCGAAAATAGTCTTCCAACATATATTTGAAGCGCTCTGTCCAATCTGATTGTGGAGTGAAAACTAGAATTCATGCTCAAAGTTGAACCAAGAAGTTTGAACAACTCGGTCCAAAGTATGCCGATGCGCAACCGAGAATCCCGATCACGACGATGTTTTAGGCGCTCCCGCATTTGACAATATGCTTGAAGAAGAGTTGAGCCGTCTTCCGATGTATACTTAGCGCGTGGTAAAGTTTGCATTTTTAGATGAACGGTCCCTCTTGATCGCGGGATAGTGCCAAAAATCTCCTAATTTCGCAATCCACCAATGTAGTCCATCGATCTACTCTCGACTAGTCTACTTGGGGCGGAAAGGGGCTCCAAGTAGTTCCGCCTTTTACGATGACTGCATGAAGCTCTTCAAACTTCGGTCGAGTCGTCGATGGTGCCTCGCCGGGAGGTTTGGCACCCGAACCAAGTTCAATCCCGTGATCAATTGCCCTCCTTGGCAACTCATCCGTATGATGTCCTCGAATTCCTCAACACTCTTTTCGACATGCTTTGAATAGGACCGTCGCCTCTTCGATCTCCTCTCGATCTAAGAGTGCACAAAAGTGAGGGTTCATTCCTTTCGAACCCTTGCAAAATTGCATGGCCGAGATACTCTTCTCGCCTCTCTTCCCGCTTTGAGTGGGGATGACACACGGTTTGCTACCCATCATCATTAGTGAATTGAGGTACTGCAACACCGCCGTTTAGTATCCCGAAGAAATTCCAACCCCAAAATAAGCTTGAAGTCTTCCATCCGAACCACGACAAGTTAGTCCTTCCTCGAACCGACCAACTTGAGTAAGGCAGATTTGGCTACTCCGGCTATTGGTTGAGCAACGGAGTTGATTGCTTTGACCTTTCCGTGGCTCTTCTCCCAAAATAAGTCCGAGTCGATCCACTTCGGCACTTGCGAGGTAGTTGTGGGTTGCACCGGTGTCTACCATAGCCCCGATTGGCTTTCCATTGATCTTCACATCAATGTACATTGAGCCTTTCGCCTTACGAATGCAAGCCTTTTGATTCTTCCATCTTCGGCTCTCTCGAGGGACCTTCGTCCCTTTTCGTAGCTCGATGCAATAGTGTATTGCACCGATGTGAGATTGCACCAACTACATCCTCATCCCCGCTCTGAATCGGTCTCACTATGGCAACTAGCTTGTGGGGTACTCTTGCTTTCCGATTTGGTCCCGCCACTTGCTTGTTGGTAATATGCGTTCACCATTCGTTTCGAGGACAACTGTGCCACCCGATGTGGTCCTTTCACATAAAAAGCATTTCAATTTAGGAGCGACATCGAGATACGCCTCCGTTGCTTTTCCTTTGTTCCGCTTATTCGTTGCTCCCGTTGTGACTTCCTTTGAAGTTACTCTGACGGTTGCCTTGATAGGGTTCTCCCCTATTCCAAGAGTAACGCTCTCCCCCATTCGAGCTCGAGCTAGGTCTATGAGGTCTATTTCCACCTCCGATAGACTGGCTATTTCCCGAATATTGATCATCTCTCAATTCTGGTTGATAGTCACTCAAACATTCAGCAGCTCCAATAGCTACGCTTAAATCAGTGACCTTCTGTCTCTGAAGTTCCGTGCATGCCCACGGTGCCAACCCTTCCATGAAGGTGAATAGCTTGTCCCTTTCCGACATGTCTCGAATATTCAGCATATGCCCGGAAAAGGCTTTCACATACTCCCTGATGGAGCTTGTATGTTTCAGATCTCGCAGCGCACGTCGTGCTTGATAGTCCACATTCTCTGGGAAAAACTGAGATCTGATTGCTTCCTTGAGAAGCTCCCAAGTATCTATTCGGACCCTGTTGGCCTGAATATCAGCATACTTCGTCCGCCACCACAGTTTTGCATCTCCACATAGATACATGGTAGCTGTAGTAACCTTTCTCGCCTCATCTTGAATCGAAGCCGCAAGAAAGTATTGTTCCATGTCGAACAAGAAGTTCTCAACTTCTTTAGCATCGCGTGCCCCTCCGTAGGTACACGGATCTTGAATTTTGAGCTTATGCATAGACTCTTGCACGGTGGCTTGCCCATTGCCAAACGCTCGTTGAAGAACTACCAGTTGAGCTCTCAACGTTCCCACTTCCTCCTGCAGATCAGGTATGCTAGCAACAACAAATATACGCTAAGAAGCTTCTTGGCATTCATCCGGTTGGATGCATACCTCTCGAGTTTGTGCTCCGTCTGCCACTTCGACCTTTTCTCCAGGAGGCCCTCCATGGCCAAACACAACCTTGTGTTTGTCACCTCCAGCGCCTCCAAACGCTCGTTTCGTAGTCCTCCTCTCGAGGATCCACCACCTCCGTGGTGTCCTGGTTCCATTGTATCCATCGCTTTCTTATCGAGGGTCTCTGAGCCGCAGCCTTCGATACCAACTTTCACGGGTTACCTTTCTTCTTAGCACGAAAGGGACACCGTGCGGCGATAGTCCGTGCCCGCTAGACTACCTTCCGCCTTTTCTCGGTCCGTCTCGAGACAAAAGTAGATTTGATCACAATTTAAAGAAAGCTTACAACACGAGATTGAAATGCATTGAAATAAACTTGATCATTGATTGCTAAAAGCTTGAAATTACAATAGACTGAAAGCAGGAAATTACAATGGCTAGTGCAGGGGGCGAACACTAGAAAAGCTTGAAAGATGTTTGAAAGTCATATACCCCCTATAATAGACTTAGCAACAAAAACCCAAATGACGGGAGTAGACGTCTTTTGGTCGAGGAATCATACTAAAATTTTCTAATTATCAACTATTTTACAATTAAATGAAATATTTACAAGGTGCAGCGACTGCAATAGCGTCACGGGGCTTAAGTAAGGCTGCTGCCCGTGACACCTGGACTGTGACCTGTGACTTGGGTTGTGACTTGGGCTGTGAGCGTACAAAAATTGATGTCATCGGAATAGTCGTCGGAATCAGAGCAATCGTCGGAATCGGAGACGTCGCCGGAGTGGTCGTCGGAGCAGTCGTCGGCGTGGTGGGGTGGTGGTGGTAGGAGTGGGTTAATTTTATATATATATATATTTATTTAATTATTTATATCTTTTTATATATTTAAATAAATAAATAAATATTTATAAATATGTTTATATATAGGTCAAAAAATTTGATTTTTGAAATGTAAAAGTTATTTTGTTATTTTTGAAATAGGGTAAAGATAAAGTAGGGAAAGTGAATTTTTGCCATAAGCATTGGTAGCTGTTTAACACCCTTTCCTTCTCTCGGGAACTAATTGTTTGATAGAGCTGATCTACTTGAAATTTGAAGAAATTTAACAAAAATGGCAGCAGGAGGACCTGATCCGTTGTTTGGATTGAGGAACAGTTTCTACTTGGGTGCATACCAGGCAGCCATCAATAACAGCGACATCCCGAATCTCTCCGCAGACGACGCCGTTGAAAGGGACTCAATTGTTTACAGATCTTACATTGCCCTCGGCAGTTATCAGGTGAAATAGTAGGCCTTTTAGATTCCGTAAATTGAGAACTCGTTTTTTGTTTTCAATTTGATTTTTTTAGGTTTTTGTACCTCATGAATTTCTTACATTTTTTTGGGGTATAGCTTGTGATAAATGAGATCGATTCGTCCGCGGCAACGCCACTTCAAGCTGTAAAATTGCTTGCTTTGTACCTCTCGAATCCCGCCAACAAGGTGAATGCTGTTTGTTTTTGAATCATTTATCGTGCATCTGATCTTGCTATATTCTACGGTTATCTGAATTTCTGCTTTTGAATCTGGACTAGAATAATACTCTAATGAGGGTTCAGCCAGGAATTTTTCCTCAGTTCAATTAGGATATTTAAAATGAGCGATTTGGTTTTGACAAAATGATTAAAATGGAACATTACAAATAGAATCAGATAGTACTACAATTCCTGTCCGGGTGACGTGTTTGATTAATTCTTTCTTTTGTGGAAGTTGTGAGTTTGTGATTATCATCTGATTTAGGTATATTAGGAATAAGGTAATAGTAGCAGAGGTTATTCTATCACAATGTTAGGTATATAAAGCAATCATAACAAGTTTCTCTTAGATATGATTATAGGGAATTGGGTCCCTTGAAGTAGAACTTGATGCTCCATTCGGATCCTAAAATACAGTGAGAAAAAGAAAATGAATGGGGTAGAGCAAGAATAAAGTTGGGATTACACATTGGTCCTCATATTATGGAAAATATTATTACAGTTTTTACTTTCGACGAAGCGCAGACATTCTCCTAGGTCCAAAGCGTTCGTGTACAGCATGAGTTTGAGGATTAGATTAATCTCTCTATTTTCTGTGAAAGGGTGACCGGGAGTATAATTTTATTGTTCAAGCCATGACAGATATTTGATAATGCTTTTTCTACTTGCTCATTTATGATGGAGGGCGTAGTTAAATCAAATTAAGTTTCACAGCCTTCTTTTTATTATTAAAAGTCCTATAGGTACATAAAAACTCTCATTTTGTAGTTCGTATTTGAAATTTTATTTCCAGATAAGGCTTTATTCCAATTGGTGGTTCTATGTTTTGTAGGAAATGACAATCTCTAGTCTCCAGGAGTGGTTAGGAGATCCAGCCATCGGAAATAACCCTATCTTACGTCTTATTGCTGGGATTATATTCATGCATGAGCAGGATTATAACGAAGCTTTGAAACATACAAATGCAGGGGGCACCATGGATCTGTGAGTCTTTTCTAGATTTGATGCTGAGAATCTCTAGTTGTTTCCATTATATTCTAGACAAGCATGGTGAATCTTGTTAATATCTGGTTGATTCCTGCAATTTTCGGTTCGGGGTGCTTGATGCTTGATGGACATGTAGATTGTGACAGACTTCTACTGGTGTTGCTATGTTATTTTTTCCCATGGAATTTGTTAAGTTTGCTTGATTGAAATGGGGGGATGTGTGTTAATTTTCCTTAATAGTCATTAATAATCGCTCCTTAATAATGTATTGTTTCTTGGCTACTGTGGGTCTAAACTCTGAGTTAGTTATGTAGTATCACCATATGTTTCAACTAAATTTCGAGCTTATTATCAACGTGTTCTGAAACCTCTAACTACATAGTTTCTCCACACCTGGCTTTCCTCCAATTTTTTTATTTTTTATTTGAAGTTAGAACTGCCTCTAGAGTTAGCAAATGGTCAATAAAGTTTTCTTTTATTATTTTAATAATTTGATCATGCGAAATTGATACTTGTTCTATTCCAGTGAGATTTTCCTTGTGCCCCCATTATTCTTTATTTGCTTTTAATTGACGTGTCCATTTCTCTCAAAAATTTATATGAAATAATTAGTTTTTTTAAAATGTTAAGAATTACATTATAGTAAAATAGTCCAAAAAGTTAAGAAATACAATGTAGTTAAATTGTCTCCAGTGATCATTTGTTGCTAACAAAATTTTAATAGATCGATTTTTTTTCTCTGATTTTCCTCCATCAGATTCAACCTTTGGGTAAGGATTTGTATGTCTTAACTCTTAGCATGTTTCTGTTCAAATATTTCTTGTTATAATGATGCTTGAATATTTGGAGATGCTTTTCAATGGTTGCCTGAAGTTTCTAACAGTACACATGCTGGGATGTGATTGCTTGCATTTTTTTGACTATTTCTCTTTGTTTCCAATCATAGTGCAATTTTTGACAATGGCTTCTGTTTTGATATGAGACTTAATTCATATCCAGCTCTTTGGATATTTCTTCCTGACTTGTCATTGTTTTAAAATCAATAAATGTTCAGTTGTCAAAAGAACGTAAATAATAATAATTATAAGGTGTGAAATGCACAAGGGGATTGTGAGTTCCACCTTATCTACAAATGCATTTCAGGCAATATTTTTCCCGTAATTAGCTATAATTTTTTGTTTTTTAATGCTCTTGCAGGCATGCTTTGAATGTTCAAATTTTTCTGAAGATGCACAGATCGGATTATGCAGAGAAACAATTGAGAATCATGCAACAGATAGACGAAGATCACACACTTACTCAACTTGCAAATGCGTGGCTAAATTTGGCTGTGGTATGTCTTATTTCATTCTATGGTACGGTGCTCGATTTTGAAATTCTAGACCTGTAACTTAAGAATCATTCTTTTGAATTAGGGTGGTTCGAAGATACAGGAAGCATATCTTATTTTTCAGGACTTCTCAGAGAAATATCAAATGACTAGCTTGATCCTGAATGGGAAGGCTGTTTGCTGTATGCACATGGGGACTTTTGACGAGGCAGAGTCACTATTGCTTGAAGCTCTAAACAAGGCATGTTTTGCATATCTTAGTCTGTTGGTTTTCTTGAAGCTCCTAACACTATTCTTGGGTCTCAATTTTCTGGGAGAGTTTCTTATCTTGTTAATTGCAGAATATGATGCTAGTTGTCATAATACACATATGTGCAACTCCACCTACTGTGGCTTACCTCTTTAATTTATAGAGTTAGAGTTGATGCATGTCATCTGCTTAGTTTAGAGTCGGAGGCGGGCTCTATATTATGCTTTGCATTTCTTATCATCTCATATATAATATGTTCTGTTCTTTGTCTATGCTGCTGTGTGCCTGTGCATATTATGTTGGAAGTGATAGTTTAAGTTGGTTTTCTCTGTGAGTGAGTTTTGACGGTTTGCACAGGACGCAAAGGATCCAGAAACACTTGCCAATTTGGTTGTGTGCAATCTTCATCTGGGAAAGCCATCCTCACGCTACCTCAGGTAGAATTTTAATTTGTTTATTTACTCGTCGATTGTCATCAACTTATTTTCTAGGTCCCCTCACAATTGAAAATTTTCCTTGACTGACTTGGAAGGCATTTCTTGTTGCCCTTACCTGTTCACGTATGCCACTTTTTGCAGCCAATTGACATTATCACACCCGGATCACATACTTGTCAAACGTGCAAAAACTGCAGAAGAGAGTTTTGACAGAGCAGTACAGACAAATGCTTGAAGAATGGGATCTTCGCAAGACAACGAGTATACTTTGCTTTAACATCCTTTGAACGCATTTGGAGTTGTCCGAGAAACTGTTTTTACAAATGTTCAATTTGTTTAGTTGTCACTTTTGCCTGTACTACTTGGATCTTTTGATGTTAGATTTTGTTGAAATTCAATTCACTGGGCTCCGGTTTTTGACTCCATTGAATATAATATGTATTGTGTTATGCTGTGTCCTTGAACAAAGTATTGTGGTGTTGGGTCTCTTTTCTTTTCGTCTCACTTCTGGGCAGGTTGTTTAGACACCGTAATTCTTAGGTAAACTCGAGATATATTTATGACAATTTAACCACCTGAGGGGTTTCATACCCATTAAGATGAGCTTTTTGCCAATATTCTGCTGTCCAGTTCAATTCATTTCTGATCTTCGTTGGGTCACTGAACACTTGCGCATAATCACAAGGCCTGCTTGGAAGGAAATTGACTTTTATAGGCACTCCAGTTACCTTCTTACAAGCCTCCACGAACTATTCCATCGACTCAATCCCCTTCTTGATATTGGTGAAAACAAAAGGCTCGCTTGTGAAAATCCGTGAAGACAACCGTTGAAAGCACGAGGCCGGCAGAAATAAGTTTACGATTTATAAGATACGTTGAACAATATAAGGGATGATTTAAAAAGAAAAAATCAAGAACCATCACTTATGTGCAGCGTTTTTTAATTTTGTTTGCCAAAGTACCTTTTGGTGATCATGAATTAGTGTTAACTTGTTCGTTAGTTATGAATTTTGAACCTTCAAAAATTAAGAGCTTGTTTGGGAGGGATTAAAATCAGATTAAAATTGAAAATATAGTCGTTGAAATTGACTTTTATTAGACGAGTGGGACCCAATAATGGCTATATTTTCAATTTTAATTGGATTTTAATCATTCCCAAACAAGCTCTAAAGCAAATTCCACAATCATCGTCTACGTTTGTATGTGCAAGCTATTTAAGTCGAACGTTCTTTTTGCCCTGTTACACACATGAATTCAACGGTGAAAATCGAATCCTCCTCAAAATATTTGAACGGAGGCTCCAAAAATGACCGTTGCACGTACACTAAAAGTTTCAGTTCATGCACACTCACTTTCCCTTTTCTTCCACTGATTTTGAAGCCGTCAATCCAAAATAGCCCCACAGAATCTCATTACTTGAGTCATAAGTTCTGCTCAAATTTCAAAAATTCAAATTTCAAAATGCCAATTAAGAGAAAACGGCAGCGACACAGTACCAAATCACAGCATAGAAGTGGAATCTTTGGATTCGGACCCTTCAAGCTCCAGTCCCCAGTGCCATTTTGCCCAATACCCTTTAATCCGCGCCTTCATTTTATTACCTTTCCACTCGAATGAATATAAATTGGCAGTAAATGACGAAAGAGAGAGCCTAGTTGTCGATAAATTTAGCTCGAGTTAAGACAAAGTTTAGACTAAAGGGAAACACTGCACAGTTTGTTTGAATAAAGTATCAACCTTTTTAGCCTATAAAAATCATTTTATATCAGATTCTTGAAACCCATTCAAATATTCTACGGGTTTTTTGGTTTCAAGAAACAGTACCCAGCTTGTTTGAATGAAAGTCTTCACTTTTTAGCCTATAAATAATTTATATATCAGATTCTTGAAACCAACTCGAATTTTCTGGGTTTTTTTTGGGCTTCAACAAACAGTACAAAGTTTGAAAAAAGTCTTCACTTTTTTTGTCCTTAAATCAATTTACATCTCAGACTCTCAGTATTGATGTATTGAAGCCCAAAGGAGGGATTTTGACAAAAAAAGGTTGAATTTTTACTAGTATTCTTGAAAATGAGAGAAGAAAAGTCATCTGATAACAGAGTGAAACCATCAAAATTTGCTGATCAAAACCGCGTTCCAAAGGGTAATGACAGCAATGTGAAGGGGAACAACAATTCCTCAAAGACAAAATCCTCATGGGGGTCTCACATTGTGAAGGGGTTTACGGCTGCGGAGAGAAAAACGAAAAACAAGGTGCAAACCACAACACAAGGCCAGAAATTGCCACTAGCTGGCTCCGGCGTTGGGAACCAAAAGAACCAGTCTGCGGTTTCACAATCAAGAATCAAGAGGTCCCTCATTGGTGATCTATCTTGTTCAATTTATGCCACACAAGTTCATCCACATACAGTGAATGGCAACACCAAGACAAAGTCTTTGGGTGGTTCTCAAGATTTGTTTCTTGAGATTGATCATTTGAGGAACCTACTCCAAGAATCGAAGGATAGGGAGTCCAAGTTGCAAGATGAGTTATCAGAGTATATAAGAAACTCCAAGGTTTTGGACCTTGAGAGAGAGCTTGAACTGAGGAAGAGTGAAATTGATGGCCTTGTCCAGAAAGTAGGACTGCTTGAATGTGAGAGGGACAGTCTAACTGAACAATTGATGATTTCAACTTCTGTTTCAGAGAAGCAGGATGAATTATCGGAAAGAGAAGAACACGAGAATTCACACGGTATAGAGATGGAGATTGTCAAGTTGAGGCGCTTGAACAAGGAGCTGCAGCTTCAGAAGAGGAATCTGGCTTGCAGGATTTCTTCCTTGGAATCCCAATTGGCCAGTCTTGCCAAAGTCTCTGAGGTATAGTCATACATCTTTTATTACAGACTGCAGGTTGATTATTGTTGTTCTGTGCTCTAGTTTATATTTAACCTTCGTGCTAAGGATATGAATAACGTCAATATATATCTTTAATTTTTATAATCTTCACATTTCAAGCCCCTCTTTCTACATAATTTGGTTCCCATAAATATTGAAATGCCAAAGTTGACAGTCCTATAAACCAACTAGCTTAAAAAACTGTAATCTCTTTATATATCATCGAAGTCGAGGGATTCAACTACTAGCATGTTTTCTTATACTTAAAAGCATGCCTTTTTCAGCTGTTCATACGTATCCACGTGCTGCCCAATAAAAGAACCTAGAAAGGTGCTTTTAAGTGGCCTCAAATGTGCTCAATATATTTCTCAACTGATATTATCGTACTCCTATTCTGTCCAATATTTTTCCAATTCACAAGACGTGTTATTTAATGGTTTACAATGGCCAGGAAACTCTAGCTTTGATTCTTTTAGTTGTTTTTACTGTAATTAATATTTCACTTTAAATTCATCATGGACAGAGTGACTCGGTTGAGAAATTTAAAGCAGAGGCGTCTGTGTTAAGACATAAAAATGAGGATCTCTGCAAACAAGTAGAGGGCCTTCAAATGAACCGATTGAATGAGGTTGAAGAGCTTGTTTACTTGAGGTGGGTTAATTCACGTTTAAGAAATGAGTTGAACAATTACTTGACAGTGAATTCGAACAAGGTATCAACCCCAGTTTCTGTTAAGAAAGGAAGGCAATCTGTTTGCTTCTCATCTTTTCAGACTGATGAAGAGTCTAGCAATAGTGCCACAAAGACGTTAAATCTTATAAAAAAGTTAAAGAAATGGCCTATTACGGATGAAGACATACATCAATTAGAATGCACGGATAATTTTGTGAACCGTAATTGGGATGATTCACAGAGTGCTGCACGACGGCACTCTATAAGTGGATCAAAATGCTGCACTGAAGATATGATACTTTCTAAAAGAAGGCAATCTGATGGTTTTATATGTTCTAAGGAAGCAGAAAATTTAGATGCTTCCCAAAAGTATGATCTGGGAATAATTAACAGTAAAGTATCAGCTTCATTAGAGGTTGAGAAACGGGCCTTGAGAATCCCTAATCCTCCTCCAAGACCTTCATGCACGAGTTTATGCGAACGGAAGGAAGAAAGTTCAACTCATACTGTTCCTCTCCCACCTCCTCCCCCACCCCCACCGCCTCCGAAGTTAATGGATAGAAGAATGACAGCAATGGTGCAACGAGCTCCACAAGTTGTTGAGTTTTATCATTCACTCATGAAGAGGGATTCTAGGAAAGATTCATTGAATGCAGGGATAGCAGAATCCTCGGACGTTGCAAATGTTCGTAGTAGCATGATAGGTGAAATTGAGAACCGATCGTCGCATTTGATTGCTGTAAGTGCTTGATTGCCTTTATCCTTTAACAATGCAATTATATCACAAGTAGCACAAATGTCAAAATAGCAATTGTAAATTGGCTCTATATTGTCTAACACAATGGATCCTGGTTCTTAGTGTCAACGAATTATAATCTATATTGTGTTCTATGTGTAGATTAAGGCAGATGTTGAGACTCAAGGAGAATTTGTAAGCTTTCTGATACGAGAGGTCAATGATGCAGTTTATCCTAACATCGAAGATGTAGTTGCATTTGTAAAGTGGCTGGATGATGAACTCTGCTTTCTTGTAAGTTGTTTACTATGCAGTACTTATTGAAGAATTTTACCTCTGTGTCAATATTTTATTAAGGTAATCTTTAACTAATTTTCGCTCGGATTTGATTTCTGAGTTTCTTATTTCAATTTTAGACAATTAACATCTCTGGAAAACCCATAAATGCTTATAGAACTTGGAACTTTTCTAAAATCATGACAATTTAATGCTAGAACTTATTGATTATGTCCATCTATTTACTCTCATCATGCTCGGCTTATCTTGAAGGTGGATGAAAGAGCAGTTTTGAAGCACTTTAATTGGCCAGAGAAGAAAGCTGACACATTAAGAGAGGCTGCATTTGGATATAGAGATCTAAAAAAGTTGGAGCAAGAAGTCTTGAGTTTTCAGGATGACGCTCGTATGCCATGTGATCTGGCATTAAAGAAAATGGTATCTTTGTCAGAGAGGTAAGAATGTCCTATACTTCTCTGAGATAGTGAGATTCCTTGATATGTAATTGTTTTTATTGTTAAAACCAAGTCGTTTCCTCCATCAGAATGGAACGAATCGCCTATAATCTTCTTCGGACAAGAGATTCATTAATGAGACACTGCAAGGAGTTCCAAATTCCCACAGACTGGATGCTTGACATGGGAATATTAAGCAACGTAAGGCTGTTGTGCTTTATGTTCCTTTTCTCGTGACATAAATTTTATCACATGACTTATCCTTCTTTCCGTTCATTTATAATACGCAGTTATACTTCAGGATACTTCTTAATTGTGTTTGGTAAATTCTGAGTGTATGATCGTGAAACAATTCCATATTGCTTTCGTCTCATATGTGCAATCACCATCTAAATTCATCCTCTCATTGCAGATAAAGCTAGGCTCTGTGAAACTGGCTAAGATATACATGAAGAGAGTGGCTATGGAACTTCAATCTAAGAGCACATCGGATAAAGACTCTTCCATGGATTATATGCTACTCCAAGGAGTGAGATTTGCTTTCCGAATGCATCAGGTTTGTCGAGTTACATGTATTCTCTTCTTGTAATTTAAGATATATGAAGATGAAAAACACTTCTCCGTTTGAACTAAATTTTTTCGTTGTAGGTTCCTCCAATATAATTAAGGAAAACCAATAAAGATTCGATAGCTGATCACTATAGGTGCTTGTTTGGTATAGGATATTAGACGCTGCTGGACAGAATAATGAACTAGATTATAGTTTCCTTTTCGTTTTTAACACACACAGAATTTGGACATGGTTTTCTGATTGTCTACAAATTCATTGTTCTAATTTCTGCCTCAATTGATACAGTTTGCTGGAGGATTTGATGCAGAAACAATGCATGCATTCGAGGAGCTTCGAGATCTTGCTGTCGTTTTAAACAAGAAGTAGAGAAAGTGAGAGGATTTCTGATTTTGCTGGCAGCTTACCATCTCAGTAAGTACCAACTTTCGTAGAGTTAATACCCTACATTGTCACCGAACTTTGCCAAAAGTTCCCAGGAGGTTACTGAACTTCAAAATTTCCCTAATTAGTCACTAAACTTTGCAAAAAGTTCCTAGGAAGTCATTGAACTTCAAAACTACCCTAAATAGTTACTGAACTTTGCTAAAACTTCCTAGGAAGTCACCGAACTTTGCAAATTGTGACCCCATACATCAATGATTTAGTAATTCCCTAGGAATTTTTTGCAAAGTTGAAAAAGTTCAGCGACTATTTAAGGTAGTTTCGAAATTCAGTGGCCTCCTATGAACTTTTTGCAAAGTTCAGTGACCTCCTGGAAACTTTTAACAAAGTTTAGCGATTATTTACGGTATTAACCCACTTTCGTATGATATTACTATTTATAAGGTCAGAGTGATTAATGTTGTGAGAAACTATGAATAATGAATTACTTTCTAGAGATGAACTAGTTGAAGTTATCGTGAATATTCATATCGTCTATGAATATCAAAATTTTAGCGATATACATTTATCATATGACAGTCTCGGTGAAAAATTGTCTAATAGCCTTAATGTACAGGTACAGCCAAAGAAAGAGAGTAAACTTTTTACAAACCTTTTGAAGATGAAATTAGAGATGACATTTTGCGTGTTCGTCAAAATATTTTGGCTTTGAGCTCAATTGTTTCACTTATTATTAAGCAACTTTTAAGTACTTATTTCGAACATGATAATATAGCAATGGACTTGTAAGCATTAAGCAACAAGGGAATAGAAAGCTTTTTCTTCTTTTTACTTGAAAAAAACGTAACTTCATTAATTGATATCACCCTGGACACGTGAGATAAAAAAAACTGTAATACAATCAATCAAAATGCAAGCAATTGTGGAACATCAAACAAAAATTAAAGCATTAGGGGACCAATGGGGAAAAAAAAAAACACTTGTCGTACGTCACATTCTGCAATATCAACCCTAAACTCATTAAATCATGACAAGTGCAAGAGTTTTTCCAATGTCACAAGAATTGTTTCACAGATAATACATGGCAAAATATCATTGAAACATGGGGAAAAAAAAAAAAAGAAAAAACAGATAATTGAGGGAGAGAGAGAGGTCGAATTGGAGTGA
The DNA here is from genome assembly GCA_035079005.1 of Fraxinus americana. Classification (NCBI taxonomy): domain Eukaryota; kingdom Viridiplantae; phylum Streptophyta; class Magnoliopsida; order Lamiales; family Oleaceae; genus Fraxinus; species Fraxinus americana. The sequence goes on along the minus strand of CM068713.1, from coordinate 2,404,341 downwards.
TATTCAAACTGTCATCACTTGCCCTCACCCTCCAGCTTCATGTCCTTGCCCACTTAAACGGGCATGAAGCAGCCCCGATGCACTCATCGGCCACCTCCGTGCCGCCTTCGGGGAGAACGGTGGACAGTTTGGAGGCCAACATTTTTGGTGTTCTCTGAGGGAGGTGAGGGACACAGTCAGGCTAGAGGAATTGCTTACGAAAAGAAGAAACGCAAGAAGGCACAGCATAAACAAGAAACTCAAGTGATGTTCGAGGAATTAGATTGTAATCGTGTGAATTCAGTTGTGGGATTCAATGAAAATCTTGTCATAGCAGGTTCATCTGATGCTATAAAATCCATGATTCCTTCATCCGTTCTGAATTAAAAGTACCTTCAGGTTGAAATTTTAGCAGCGAGCTAGCTATCAGTATTTGATATGAAAGTGATGGTATGAAGCCTAGAATTGAAAGAAGGTTTTCTTTTAACAATGACAAATTGAGCAGGTTAATCAACAAATTGTCAATTACTCTTAACCCAGAAAACCACAAGTTACCTAAAGCATCTCGATAAAGAATGGTTCACATCGTGATCAAAATCAAATCGTGATCAAAGTTTATCATGCTATCAAATCGGCAAGGGTTCTATAATTGTTAAAGCTACTCAATAAAGAATGGTTCGCATCCATTAGAAGTGGCCTTAAATTTTTGGTCCAGCCACTTGACGACAGGCACTTACCATTAAAAACTAATTGTAGAGCTTTTATGCAAGTGGAGGTAAGAACTTCTACAAGACTAATGCAAAGATTTCAAATTCAATTTATAGTTTGTTTCAGGATTGAAAGAAAGATTGTCAATTCTTCAAATTCAACTGAAATTGTAATTTTGAAATCATTGGTTTGGATTCACGAGGATTAGGTTTCTATCATTTTAAAATTGAACCAAACCATTTGAAAATAGTTCGGTTTACATTTTGATAGTAAAAATCCATTTGAAATCAAATTGAACCGATAACAAAAAAATTGGTTTATTATATATTATTTATTATATCAATTTATACTTCAACATCTAATCCGCTCTTTAGAAAAATAATAATTTATTTTTAGTTTTCTTATCTAAAGAATGAAATTACAAACTTAAATTTTATGGTTGAACATTGTATTAATTTATTGATTTAATCTTGTATTGAGACAAATATATTAGTATTGTAACTTTTATGCTTAGAAAGTTTCAATCGAAGTGTTATAGTCAATTTTCGAACAAATATTTTATTTTTCCACTTGTTTGGAAGATGTTTTGAAACCAAACAAACCGCAAAATGTATTTTGAAAGAGTAAATATTTTGGATTTTTTCCAAACTGTTTAAAACAATTTGATTTGAAAAGAGTTCAAAAATCTTTCAAACAAAACTATGTCCACAATTTCATTACTATCGTGTCGCGGAGCACCCGTGCGCTTGTAGGTTTTAGTAGACATCGGTATTATTGTAGAACATTATAATTCATAAGACAATTGTAGGAGGAGTACTATTAACAAAAATTTCTTTTGGGAGAAGAGTAAATCCTCATATTAATGTCCCAACAACATCAACTCAAAAGAACATTTGAGGTGCCCTTAACTCTACACCCTAAAAATACGAATAATATCTATCCTCTGGGCAATTTCAAGATCAAAATTCACCAGGAAAGACCAGAATACACATTGTAACATTTTATTAATAATTCACAATCCTCTAGTTAGTGATTACAATAAGGAGATTTTCTAAGGATAAGATATGGTTTAGCAAAGGAATATCCAAGAATACATAAGAGAATAAAAGCCAGAAACACAATAATTTTCACATTTCTTATGTGCTAAAATCGTGCCAGTGAAAGCCTTAAGCTCTACTGTATCCAATTCTATTTGTTCATTTCATTTCAAAAATTCATTATTTTTACTACTGATGCATCATGCACCATTAATTTACCCTATGGTTGACCAATTCGATGAATAGTAGCTATTAAGGAAAACAACTAAACAAATTGACATGCCTTGCACCTTCATTTGGAGCCAGAATCACTCCTTGCACTGGAGAGCATCTTGAAGACAGCACAACCTCATATGTCTAATGAATCTGGCTCATGGGCATGAATCCATCTGATCTGTTGTATTGTTTAGAACCACCAAATGTGATTCGAAAGTGTATGCCAACCTTTTTCTTGCTTTTCCATTGACTGGGAATCAAGAAATAGAGAAAGTGGTTTTGAATTGCCTTTTAAGATGGTTTTAGAGCATTAATCAGTTCCCAAACTTTCATGTACAGAAACACCAAAAGTCATCGTCATGCTAAAATTCAGGTACCTTGCCCAAAGATCATAATGGAGCTTGTAGAAAAAAGATAATAACTCTATAAAGAACCAAAGTAACTTATTGGTACTTCAGAAGATTGCTACAAAAAGAAAAACAAACTCATCTTGGTTCATGTTGATCTGCTTAAGCCATAATAAATCCAACAGTTGCTTACTGGTAAACTAGCTGATGCTGAATTAGTTCTCAGAATCAATTGGCTTCTGCTGGTAAAGACACTGTATCAGCCAGTTGCTGACTTAGAGAGTACAGTTGTGGAACGTATCCTTCCTTTTGGAGCTCCAGAAGAAGATTCTTTAATACTAGATAGATCTGAGCAGACTGTGGATGACTTGTATCTGCAGCAACAAACATATGGGTGATGTTATTCAACTCAATCCAGCTAAAACCGGGTATTTTTTGTACTCCTCTTTCTTTCATAGTATTCCGGATTTGATGAACCCTCTGCCAATTTCCAGAATCAGCCTGCAAATTTGATAATAATATATAGTACCCAGAATTTTGAGGGTCCAAGTGAAGTAAATGTTCTGAAGCCATTTCAGCAAGCTCCACATTACCATGAACACGGCAAGCCCCAAGTAATGTCCCCCAAATGCCTGCATCTGGAGTAAATGGCATATTTTCTATCACTTGGAATGCATCTTCTATACGACCAGCTCGCCCAAACATATCGATCAAGCATGCATAATGCTCCATTCGAGCTGCAATCCCATAGTCTTGAATCATGCAATTGAAGTAATGCTTTCCTTCTTCAACTTGACCAGCATGACCACAGGCAGATATTATGGCAAGAAAAGTGACATGATCAGGGTGGAATCCAACTTCTTTCATTTCATGAAATAGAGCCAGAGTCTCTGTAAGTAGACCGTGGTTTCCATAAGCAGAAATTATGCTATTCCAAGAAACTTCATTTTTGTACTCCATCGTGTCAAAAACTTCTTGTGCCAAATTCAAATTGCCACATTTAGCGTACATGTCTATTAGCGCACTCTTGGCAAAAATATCGGAGCTGATTGCATTGCGCGTCAGGTAACCATGGATTTCTTTCCCATAATGAAGAGCTGGTAAGTTTGCGCATGCAGAAAGAGCAGCTGATATGCTGACACAGTCATACTTGGCTCCTTCCATACCCATGCAGCGGAAAAGATCAATGGCCTGTTCTGGCTTGCCATTCTGGCTACAGCTTGTAATAATTGAGTTCCAGCATACAGAATCTCTTTCAGACATCCTTGTAAAAACTTGATGACCAAGATCTAACCTTCCGCATTTAGCATACATATCGGTTAGTGCAGTTCCCACGTAACATCTTTGTTCAAGCCCATTTCTAAGGATGTTACCATGCAACTCCTTGCCCAATTTCAAGACGGCCAAACCTGCACAAGCTGGTAAAACACTGGCTAAGGTAACAGCATTGGGCCTCAATTTCTTATGAAGCATCCATTTCAAAATTTCCAAGGCGTCAAGATTCATCCCATTGAGCACAAACCCTGAAATCATAGAAGTGCAAATAACCATGTCTACTGCAGAGCCCCAGTGAAATACCTTGCAAGCCATTTCCATATTCTTGCACTTGAAGTACATATCAATAAGTGCATTTTTCAGAAAAACATCCAGAGTCACACCGTGTCTTATGATATAACCATGGATTTCCTCTCCTTGAGTGAAATTCTCAGAGTGAGAAACTGATGGAAGCAAACTTGCAAAAGTAACGGAGTCCGGTTTGACACCTAATGATATCATATTACGAAATAAATCCAAAGCCTCGTCCATATACCCATTCTGAACATATCCTCCAATCATCCCATTCCAAGTCACACGATCAGCTTGTTTTACTGAATCAAATAACTTCCGCGCATCAAACAAGCAACGACATTTCGCATACATGGTGACCAGAGTGTTAGTCACCAGAGTATCCATATCCAGCCCACATCTAACAATTAACCCATGAATCTGAGTACCAAATCCAACCGTTGCCTCTGACCCACAAACAGAAAGAATGCATGCATAAGTCACGGAATTAGGCCGAACTACACTATTCCTCATTTCCACAAACAAACCAATCACGTTATCCACCGAATTCCCACATTTTACAAAACCATTAAGCATTACATTCCACAAAACACTATCCCTCAGAGGCAATTTATCAAACAAACGATGTGCAGTTTCTATACATTCATTATCTGCATAGAACTTGACCAGAGCACTACCAACGTATACATCCTTCTCAAAGCCTAAATCTTTAATCAAGCCATGTATATATGTCACTAACTTAACAGAACGCAAGCCTCCACAAGCCTTAATTACGTAAGGAAAAGTATACTTATCGGGCCAAGTACCAAAATCCAACATCTTAAAATAGAATAAAATTGCAAAATCAAAATAACCGGCCATGGTAAAACATCTAATCATCCAATTCCAAGGAGCAGCATAGCATAAATTAAGCTGAAAAAACAATTCCTTGGCATCAAAATATTTGTTACACAAAATGTACATGCCCAAAATTCTCGTGCCCAGAATGCCGACTTTCTGGAGTCCATTTACGGTAATCTGGGCGTGAATCTGCTGCGCTTGATAAAACACAGAAGGAGAAAGAGAAGGGTCTCTTTGTAGAACCGGTGCAAGATTAGATGCTAAAACCTCCAAAGTGAACGGAGAATGGAAAGGGTGTTTCGATTGGGCTGTGTGGATTAAATTGGACTTGGTACTCAAAGCAGCAATCACTTGTGAAAAAATTCCTGGAACTGAAGTTGGATTTCTCTTATACATTTACAGACAAGAATCATTTGTTCATTATCCCAAGTTCAGTGATTGCAGTGTCTTGAATCCTTCGTTTGCGCGGGGTATTGGACGGCCCTTATTCCCACGGTTGGTTATATGGACCTATTTACCTTTGGGTTAAATTTAAGAGTCTATATGTATCATTTCTACACTTTGGAGTACTCTAGCTCACCCCCTCCCTCACATGGAGGTTGGGTTCCACACATTTATTGAATGTGGAAAGTAGCATAATTCAACTATTACTATACTTTCAAAAAAAAAAAAAAGTCGTTGCTAATAACATAAAAAATACTTGAATTTTATTTCTTTCATCCCTCAAATTTAAATTCAAATCTCAATCACTCATTTGAAAAGATTGACATATGAGGTCTTTAGCGACAATTTTTCTACCGCACTCTTCGATTGAATTTCGTGTTCCATAGTTAAATCACGCATATACAGCATCTGAAATTCTGCCAGAAAATTTTCGTCAATGAAAAAATTATTTTACTATGTTTAACTCTGTGTATTCCTCTATTCATAGAGTACATTGACAAAGAAAGAAATTCAAAACATAAAAAGATTCTCTCTCAGTTTCTATACATGACCCCAAGCCTCAACCCGTGTCGTCTTCAAGAAATAAAACATAATATTAATTAAATAATTTACAAGAACTAAGTATACAAAACTCTTGCAGTTCTCATTTCAGCTTTTCCAGACTCTGTTGTTGTGCACAAGCCCTGGCGATAAACTTGTACATGATTCTGGTAAGCATCCGTAATTTTCCTATGTTTGCTCATGGAAATTCCTTGCTTGACTCGAATAAATCTCAAGCAGGCATCAGTTTTAACTTGATTGCAGAAACAAGTGAAAATTGTTAATCTCCTTGCTGAAAGAAAGTATAATCTGAGCTGGATTCGTTCTTCATAACCTGCACAAATTGTTGTGACTTTTCATGAGGAATAACATTTCCATGGTTAAATGCATCTGGGAGGAAATTTCCCTTTCACGAAACATGTGAAATGATTGACATATCTACAGGACAGTGAATCAATGATCCTATACTTAACTGTCTACAGAACAAAGGTGTTCAATGTTACCATAAACCTTGCAACAGTAGACAAACATGCTTGCCAAGACCAAATTAATAAGTTGATAAAAGAACCCTTTTTGACTAGACAAATTGATCAACTGTGTTGCTAGGGAGCAGATCTGAACATGAAATTTTGACGAGGATCACAAGTGTAACTAATAGATAATTTCATGAAAAAATTATGTAACAAAGCATATATTGCTCAAGACCGGGGGGAAGACCATCTTAAGTAACCAAGTATATTATATGGTCTTTCAAATTTATCAAAATTTGCACCAAGTTTCCAGATCATAAACAAAAAATCCAACAAACTGGAATGGCTCAGTGGCTTTGTGATGATCACTGGATGTAACTACAACTCCTCCAGTCTTCTATCCCACATCATTGAGTTTATGTATAAAGTTTTTATTTTTAGTTATGTTCGTCCAGTGATAAGTACATGAGTGTAAGCGTATTGAAAGAGAATTGTAACCCCAACAAAATAAATCATCAGGAAAAGAGACAAACCTCAGTTGTGTGTGAAGATCCAGTAGGAAGGACAGAAACAAGAGAACTCCAAAGAACAGGATCTGACAAGGGATCAATAGTATTATAATTCGTAAGAAGTGGTGCAGACAAAAGAGGAGCTAGTGGATATGCATTTCTATGCATAGATAATCCTCCAGCCATCCCAGATGCAACTCCAAGTCTCTCATTTCCACCATCATGCCATGATTTCTCAACCGACTTCCCAAGGTCGATTTTCTTTATGCTACTTTTGTTTTCATTCTCGTCATTTTCATCCTTTTCCTTCTTTTTAAGTGCATTCTCTTGCAGGCTTTTATATGCGGCTGACTGTGACAAAATGCTCATAGCAGACACTGTTTTGTGCTTTTTTCCTTCCAGAGGCAAACCTAGACAGGGCATCTCATAGGGTTCAGTGGGCTTGTTTGACCTCTCTAGAGCTTTAAGCTCACTACCAATGTCTCCCGGACAGCCATGTTTTGTTCCGTCTAATGATTTTGCATGAGAATCAGTCTGACTGGATTTGTTTGCTCCCCACCATTTGATGTAACTTGACAAATCAATCTTCCTGTCTATGCAGAAACCACCTGCATACTCACTTTCTATGCTTCTCTCATCACCGGAACCTTTAGAAGTAAAGAAAAACAGCAGAAAAATGCTCAAAATGTCATAAACAGAAACACGGTATGTGATATAGTTATATTCTCGATGTTCTAACTATACTTACCATAGAGTGTGTTGTTGAAGTAAGCAGCTTCAGGCATACGACCAAATTGTGAATCCCATCGACTAACGACATAGTGAAAATTGATAGAACAGGAGGCAAATAAAATTATACACGACTGCAAAATTCAGTCTTATAATAAAAGTTGAAGCATCAAGAAACTAAATCAGCATTTCCTGATAAGGGGGTATGTTGATGGTAACTAAATCACATTCATCATGCCTTATACAGCTGTCATTTGCATATAAAAGAACAATGAAGATACAAAAGCATACCTGGAGAGGGGGCGGTATTTGGAGATACCTCTCGAGAAACCACTACTCTTTCTGCACAAGAAATGCTTCATAAGAAATAGCAAACATCAATTCATGGTATATACCCAAAGTATAAACTCACCTTCGAAGTGATGCAAGATAATCCTCTCTTGAGACGTTTTGCATCTCTTCAAGGTCTCTTGTATAATCTTTCACCTGCAGACCCCAATTAGCTTTATTGATACATGCAAATAAAACCAACGGGGATGACTACAAATTAAAAGGGCTAACCTCCGAATAATTTCAGTTAACCTGTCAGATTATAAATCAAACTTAAAACACAAAGATCAGAGGCACTTGTGATTGTTACAGAGTGAAATTTTAATCTGCAATGTCTTACAGGAAAGTTTATGAGCGTTCCAGGGCCCCAATATTTTAGAGCAGCAAGATCATAAGCTCTCGCTGCAGCTTCCTCGTCGTCATAAGCCCCTAGAGCCATTGATATAGTCAAATATCAATACAAAGTCAAAATGTCGTTGTCATTTATGTGTTCCAAGAAATATGCCGATCAGACTACTCACCCAAGTAAACTGTTCAGGTATGTCAGGCACCATCAGAGATCCAATTTCAGCACATAAATATAGGGAAAAAATTATCAAGCATCAGAATCAATTAGATGGTTAAGTAGGCATTTTAACAAGAATCAGCTATACAATTGCACGCTTACATAGGAAAGAGACTAACCTTGTTTTCCCTTCTTGTTTTGGCTTTGATTCCAGGTACTTTTATCCCAAAGATGAGCTTCATAACGACCGGTCCATCTATGCCTGGCATCAATAGCAAAACTCACTCTTTCTGAAAGACTTGTCCAGTGAATCTTATAGATAAACCGATCTAAGAAAAATATTCAACACAAACAGATAAAAGAAAATTGAAGAAAATAATAATGCTCTTAAGGAACAAATTCTGGGCATGAGAATAAAAACAAGACGAAAGTATCTTATGTTGTACCTTATTATAGAATTCCCCGTGTTCACGGTGATATGAGAAGAATTTCTTCGCAGTACAAATTAAACTTACATACTTTAAATAAGTAATTAGATCATAAACCTGAATATATCCAAACTCAATTGACTCTTCCAATTACTTATAGAGTAAATAAATTACAACATCGCATCAAGGCAAGATATTGAAGTACGAAGTAGATCACTTATTACATAGTATACCTAGTGACACCACGATAAACGGAGCTTCGCTTTCCAGCGGTGCAAGGGGGCATTTTACTGATGCGCTCTTTCGCAGTACAACCTCTCTCTTTCTTCGCTTTCTTCAGGCCTCTATACAGTAAAAGTTTATCAGTGTCTAAGGGGAACGCCGCCGCTTCCGAGCTTTCTCCACCTCCTCTGCTGCCGCCACCATATTCTTCAGGTTTAGGAGGTTCAGAAGAAGAGGAAGCCATGGCTAAAGCTTTTGAAACCCTAGAAGAGAACTCAAAGTGATTGAGTATGTGTTTGTGTGTGTGCTGATGGATTTTTCCTTTGACGTGGAAATCTACAGAGAGAGGGAGGGAGAAATTGGAAATGACGGATGTGTCCTAAATTGCATTCGGGTCTTCAAACGGGTTACAACGGCTATGAATATATGAGGGCAATTTTGTACTTTTGCCCCTTTTTGAAACTGTAGCCATTTGTGAGTCTCAAACCGAGCATGTGGCAGTCGACAAAACTTGTCCGATTGTAATTCTTATTGGATTTCAGGCATCATGACGGCGTCGTTTACTTTCAAACTCACTTTGTGCCACTTTTTCATTTGTCCTTGTATCGAGTACCTTAAACTCCCATTTGTTCTCTACTTTCCAGCTGTTTGGCCGGCTGCACTATCTAGTCAAAAGAAAATGGATAAATCTATTTAGGGTTCTGCTAGGGGTACATCAGATCCTACATCAAGGTGTACATAATGCACACTTGGCGCTTCACCATTGGATGACCCCCTCTCACATGCACGCGGGTCCTGCGTGAATAAAAAAATCTCAAGATGTGATTTTCACCCCCCTATTGTGAGTAGTATGTAAGAAATTATGTAAAAAAAATTCGATAAATGTAGCATGATCCAAAGAAAATAATCTCCACTCTCTTTAAATCCCGTTTGGTTGAGCTAAAAAAGTTACTCAAAATTAAGCCAAGGTAAACAGTTATCCACTAATTTTATCTACTTTTTAATTATATATTTCAACAACTTTTATCAAAATTTATTAAAATTCTGATTTTTAACAAAACCAAACGGGGGCTAATCATGCACAATTAAAATCCAATGTAATCGCTATAGATTCTCCTAAGGTTGCAATCAATTAAAGACCGACTAACATTGCAAATTTGATTATATGAAGTTCAATTAAGCCCTTAATTGTATTGGATTTCAATTTCAATGAATAGAGACAGTTTTCTCAGCTCATTAGAAAAAGAGAATCACCACTTCATGTCAAGAGCGTTGATGGGTATGGTTGGAGATTGGTTTAATAAAGTTGATTTTCATCAATTTGCACCAATTGTTCGAGGATTCGTTAGTTGAATACAATAGCTAGGCCGAAGTGCGCTATTTGGAGAGTAAATTATCTTAATAAAACTAATTGTTTGAAATCAATTTTGGACGAATGAGAAATTAAATGTCTAAAGTGTTGTGCTTGAGGACATGAGATCTGAATGCAACCCTTCAAGAAACACCAGAAAGAGTGTCTCGAAAATGTTAAGATAAGTTATGAAACACGCCTCAAGGAGAGGAACCCAAAAAAGGATGGCCTGGTTTGCACCTGCCCAGAAATCGAGTGCTCGCCATTTTCAGGTTGATCTTTGACATCGGTAAGAATAGAATGGTTGCTAGGGTTGATCCGCTGGTCAACATGGATCAGATTACCAGGGTTACCGTCCTAGTAAATCTTGCCCTTGTGGTTGCTGCAGAGGTCGATGATCTTACGTTGGTGGTCTTATTAATGGCTATGGGATGGAAGGAAGTTCCCACATTTATGGCCTTTTCTCTGATACTGATGTAGCTTATGAAATTGTTCTGTCTGATATGCAGTTGGTTAGAGCTACAAAGAATAATGAATACTCTGACCTTTTTCATGCTATTCCATGGTCTCAGGGGACACTCAGACTCCTTGTTCCTGCTGAGATTAAGCTTATACATATTAGGAACACATGAAACTTACAAGACTGTAGTGAGCAATCTGAAAGACCTTGCAAAAGACCGGGGATGGAGATCGGGACAACCCTGAAAAGGTTCCCGACTTCATTGAAACCATGATTTACTCTCCTGCAGAAGCTGTTTGCATGACGGGAAGTTATGCTTCTAAAGAGGAAGCTAAAAAGAAGGGTAATAAAATTAATTTTGTTGGTTGGATTCAATCCCTGGTTTTACCAGCATGCTGAGATGGCACTGAAGGGGGAGTTTGTGGGGGTAGATTCCCACCGAAGAATATTATCACGGAGGTGCATATACTGAGAAGGGAAGCTCAAGGTGAAGCCTTCAGGAATTTTACCATGAAATGCATGTCATTCAGGATATGCTTGTTCCCCTTTACAAGTTGGAGATGCTCTGGAGTGGTTTGACTGTGAGATGGAGGTATAGTTTTATTTGTTTCTGTAGTGTACATATGACTTAGCTCATGATGCTAATTTAATAATTTTTCTTTTTGACAATCGACGTGCACGTGTATTACAAGTATGCTATTACAGAGAAGAATGTTGAGAGAAACTTTATTCAACTCAATTGAAACAATACGAGAAGAGTTCAAATGTATAAATACAACTCAAGAAGTAAAATAGCGGGAAAATGAAAAAGGCGAGAAAGTTAGTTCACAACTAAAATAACAAACTAAACTATTTAATGTTCCACACGAGCTTGACAGCTAAGATGAACTAGATCTAGTTAGATAATTCACTGGCTTTGATACTCCCCCTCAAGATGAGCTATGGATATTAGTAATAGCCATCTTGGACAGCAAATGATGTAATGCGGTTGTAGGTAATGGCTTAGTGAAAATATCTGCAAGTTGATGATTTGTTCGGATTGGTAGCAGTTTGATAACTCCATCATTGATTTTGTCTCTTACAAAATGAGAGTCTATCTCTATATGTTTGGTACGTTCGTGGAAGATGAGGTTGGTAGCAATGTGAACGGCTGCCTGGTTATCACAAAAGATTAAAGCAGGTTTCTTGATATCCACATGAAAGTCACAAAGTAGTAGTTGTACCCATATCAATTCACTGGCAGTCGAGGCCAAAGCACGGTACTCAACTTCTGCAGATGATCTGGATATGGTGTTCTGTTTCTTCACCTTCCAAGATACCATCGAATCCCCAAGGAAAACACAGAAACCAGTGACTGATTTTCTCGAGTCTAAGCAAGAACCCCAATCAGCATCAACATACGCACGCAATTGTAAAGATGAACCAGCAAAAAATAGAAGTCCCTGGCCTGGAGTAGCTTTGATGTATTGTAGTAAATGATGCACAACATTTAAATGAGGCTTTTGAGGCTGTGAAATGAACTGACTCAGTTTATGAACTACAAAAGTAATGTCCGGCCTAGACACTGTTAAGTAGAGCAATCGCCTAATCAACCTTCTATACATAGAACTATCTTCTAATAGCTCCCCCTCAAAGGAGTTCAGACAAACTTTGGGTCCATGGGCACAACACCAGGCTTGCAGCCAAGGAATCCAGTGTCCTCTAGTAACTGAAGGGCATAATGTTGCTAGGATAGAACAATCCCACTATGTGATCAAGCAATCTCCAATCCAAGAAATTTTTTTAGCTTGCCAAGATCTTTAAGTTTGAATTGGTCGTGAAGAAATGCCTTTAATCATCAATGATACAAGAGTTCGATCATGTGATAACTATGTCATCGACATACACCAGTAGGGCAACAAAATTATCCCCAAAACCTCTAGTAAAAAGGGAATAATCACACTTAGATTGGTGGAATCCATGTAATATAAGAGCATGAGAAAAATTCGAAAACTACTGTCTCAAAGCCTGTTTCAAGCCATAAATTGATTTATGTAACCTGCAAACCAAACGCTCCCCCTGTCTGCTAGACAAATTAGAAATGGTATAGCCTAAAGACAAGTCTATATAAATTTCCTCAAACAGATCCCCATGAAGAAATGTGTTATTTACATCCAACTGAATGATGTGTCATTTGTTTATTGCTGCTATAGCTAACAACAGCTTCACAGTCACCATCTTAGTCACTGGAGGGAAGGTTTCCAAGAAATCGAGCCCCTCTTGTTGTGTAAAACCTTTTGCAACAAGGCGTGCCTTGTGTCGTTCAACACTCCCATTAGATTTGTACTTGGTTTTAAAAACCCACTTGCAGCCTATAGTGTGCTTTCCTTGAGTTAAAGTGGTAATGGACCAGGTTTTGTTTAGCTCCATAGCACCTAGTTCTGCAGCCATTGCATCTGTCCAATGAGCTTCCTTCACAGCCTGATGATAATATTGTAGATCAATGTTTGATGATATGTTTAAGGTAAAGTTTTTATGTGACGAGAAAGCTTAGAATTGGAAAGATAGTGGCTTAAGGGGTAATGATGAGATGATGAAAGAGTGAGGGATGAGGAATTGGACAAGAGATTACAATGGAATTCTTGCAAGTATGAAGGAGTTTTACCAGTTCTTAGAGATCTCCTGAGAGCTGGAGCAGTGAGAGCAGTAGAAATATGATTAGTAGGATCAGTAAGATTCTGTAAAGTGATAGGAGGATGATGATTGGATGTAGGAATATTAGTAGAGCCAATGCTTGGTGAAGGCATATCAGCAGTACTAGATATGTCATGGAGAGGAATAGAATAGGAATCATTGGCAGTATGAGATTTATCAGGGGGTATGACAGTGATAGGATTAGGCAAAACAAGGTTAGGAAATGAATCAATAACCTTAGGGGTCTTGGAGATAGAGTGGAAGGGAAAGATGTGTTCATGGAAAATCACATCTCTAGAAATGAAAATGTGTTTGGAAAGAATGTCATATAATCGATACCCTTTAATGCCAGGGTGATAGCCAATAAAAACGCAAGCCTTAGCTCTAGGATGAAATTTTAAACGATGAGAGATGATGGTGGAAGCAAAACATAAATAGCTAAACACCTTAAGGAAATTATAATCAACATATGACTGGTATAACAAGGAAAAAGGTGTTTTGTTCTGAAGAATTGATAAAGGAGTTCGATTTATCAGGTAAGTGGCAATCAAGACACAATCACCCCAAAATGAAATTGGAACTTGTGATTCGAAATATAAGGCCGTTGCTACATTTAGCAAATGCTGGTGCTTCCTTTCAACAACTGAGTTCTTGATGCAGCGAAAGATTATAGGAAAGACAAAAATCCACAGGAAAAGAATTTCAACGAAGAGAAATTCAAGAAAACTTTATTTCATTCAAAATTGGGTTGCCTCAAAGGGTTTACAACGTTTAAATAGCGAAAAACCTAAGAAAATTCGGAAAAATTACATAATAATGAGAAAATATTATTTTTTCCAAAAATGGAAAAAATTGAGATGATGACGGACCTTGATTCTCCTAATTACCAGGATCATTCCTCAACAAACGGAAATTAAATTCGAGTTTATTTGACTAAGATATTACCAAAACAAAAATTATCATAAACGGCAAAAACGCTTAATTGAAGGCCTAAACGACGGAATTTGCCCAAAATCCGACGTGTTTCAGGGCCAATGCCCTAAGTTGTGATCATTGGCCCTTTTTCCATCTAATTAGATTAGCAATTCACCAAAAACGGACAAACCCGCCCTAAGTTGTGATTATTGGCCATTTTTCCATCTAATTAGATTAGCAATTCACCAAAAACGGACAAACCCGAAATTAAATAAAATTATTATTTTGCCTTCATCAGTTCTTCTCAGGACATTCAAGATAAGAAAATTAGTGTAACACCCCCTTTTGATTGAAAAATTCTGTAAATCTCAATTCAGGTGCATTATCAGACCTAAATGCTCTAATATTTTTATAGAATTGTGTTTCAACAAGGCTGAAAAACCTGGGAATGATTTCAAGCACATCAAACTTCTGTTTCAACAGATAACCCCAAGTAAACCTTGTACAATCATCAACTAATGTTAGAAAATATTTATAACCTTCACAAGTTGGAGAGCTATATGGACCCCAAACATCACAATGGATGAGGTTAAAGCTGTTGGGAGACATGTGATTATTTGAAGCAAAAGATAAACGCCTTTGTTTAGCCAATGGACAAATATAGCAAAGATTAATACCACTTTTCTCACTTTTGAACTTTAACTGATCCTTCAAAGTTTCCAACATTTTAAAAGATAAATGTCCCAATCTATGGTGCCAAACATGAGAGGTCGCCTTATTTATTACAGAACATACATGACTGTTAACAACAACAAACAAATTATAATCATTTTTCATTACATCAAATCCTGCTTCAATGACGTAAAGTCCATCAACAACATCAGCCCTACCAATCGTCTTCCAACTGCAATGATCTTGAATGGCACAATAGTCAGTGAAAAACCTGACACTTATATTTGAATCCTTGGTCAAAGAGCTAATTGATAGGAGATTAAACTTGAACTAAGGGACAAATAATACATTTTGAAGAGTTAATTCAGGATTGAGGTCAACACTCCCAGTAAAATGCACAGGTCTCCTGATATGATTTGGTAATATGATATAGGCATATCTTATTACCCTAAGTGTTTTGAATAAAGCACGATTAAAATAAACATGACTGGTTGCCCTAGAATCCACAACCCAATGTCCGCAGAATTGAATAGCTTATTTTTTGAAATAGACAAACATGTACCTGATACATGGTCTGAATTGGAACTCTCATCTCCTACCTTTGAAGCAACAAGATGTGTACTCAACATGTTCATCAAATGTTTGTACTGATCAGGATTTAAAGTTTGTACACAATTTCCAACATTGCCAACAAATTGGCCTGAAATTGAATCAGAAACTTGGTTAGCTACATCATTTGATTTATAACCAGTTTGATTACCAGAACTAGCCCTTTGCTTTGCTTTGTATCCAGGTGGATAGCCATGGAGTTTGTAACATTTATCAACTCCATGACCTCTATAGCCACAATAGGTGCAAATAGGCTTATCTCTCCTCTGAATTTTGTTGTAAGACTGCCCCAGGATTGGCTTTCTATCATCATTTTTGGCATAGAAGGCCAAGGAATCAGTAGATCCAGTAGTCGAATTTATCCCCCTCTGATGTTCCTCTTGAGTGATAAGAGAGAACTTTATTAATTGGGGGAATGGGATCCATAAGCAATATATGACCCCTAATTTGAGAATAAGACTCATTCAGCCCCATTAAGAAGGACATAACATACTCCATGTGGTAGTGTTCCACCAATTTTTTTATTTCCTTCACAAACACATTTTCCACATGAACATGAGGGCCTATAATTGTTAAGTTCTTCCCAAACCGTTTTCAGCTAAGTAGTAAACACTAACTGACATTTGTCCCTGCGTATGATTCATTAACTCACGCCTCAGTTGAAAGATTCGAGGGCCATTTTTCTGCTGAAATCATTCCTTAAGGTCAATCCAGATTTCATGAGCAGATTCAGAGTAGATTATACTAGCTGAAATCTCCTTTGACACAGAATTAAGAATCCACGAGATAACCATGTTGTTATTGCGGATCCATGAGTTGAGAAGTTCAGCACTATCTTCAGGTCTGGAGATGGATCCGTCTATGAAACCTACCTTATTCTTCACCGATAAGGCTATAAACATAGAACGACTCCATGATGTATAGTTTTCACCAGTCAATTGCTGTGAAACCAGAACGAGACCAGGATTATCAGAATGATGGAGGAAATAAGGCTTGGAGCCATCTTCAACGGCAGAATTACTCATCGAAGATCGTTGGCCATGATCAATCAGTAAAGAAAAAGAAAAAAATCAATGGAAGATCAATTTGCGAAGCTAGAAGCAAAATTGCTCTGATACTATATTACAGAGAAGAAAAATGTTGAGAGAAACTCTATTCAACTCAATTGAAACAATATAGGAAGAGTTCAAATGTATAAATACAACCCAAGAAGTAAAATAGCTGGAAAATGAAAAAGGGAAAGTTAGTTCACAACTAAAATAACAAACTAAACTATCTAATGTTCCACACGAGCTTGATAGCTAAGATGAGCCAAGATCAGCTAGATAATTCATTGGCTTTGATATATGCTAATTGTTCAATATTCCCCTAGATAGATCCCATTTGGCTCTGCTCACACAGACTATACAAACTTCCCCAGAAAACTATGGTATATCCCAAACCAGGATTTGAGCTACACCACAGGCAAGGTGACGCCAAGTATGCTCGTATGTACACTGATGTTGGAGTCTATTATGCTCCCGGACTGATCCTTCGGGGCGAGCTATTTGATGAAGTAGAGACTGTCTGCCAAATTGAAAACCATGGATTCCAGCCACAATATGCTGTGCCTGAACTGACCGAAAAGAATTCCTGGAGAGTGTATGATGCTTGTCTTTATGAGCACCGAAGGAGGAAGTATGGAGCCGCTGGTACCTTCATGAGTGTGTACTATAAGTCGAAGCAAGGTAAGAAGACAAAGAAGGAGGTGCAGGAAGCTGAGCAGGCAGTTCTTGATAGTTCATATGCCGAAGTTGATCGGCCTGCCAATTGTTGAGTGTTCTAGAAAATTTTCTTTAGGATTCTGTCTTTTTCCATTTACCGCCTTTTAGTCCATATGCCCAAGTAATCAAATTCTGTAGTTTGCTCATTTATTAATATTTCCTTTAGCAATCTTGACTCATATATTAAAATTGCTCGGCCATCTCTCTCTTAGAGCTTTGTCTGGAGCAGCTTTTCAGGGAAGAAAAATCAATTTTTAGACCGTTGCAAGCCAAAATCAGCTATCTTTGTTGACTTTTGCTCTTACATTGGGTTCCACCTGACATTTAAACGGTCAAAAAAGTGCTAATAATTGAGGAGAAAAAGCTCCATCGGACGCCAGCTTACACACAGATATCCTGATTTTAATAATCAGGTTGGTCCCAACACACACCATTGAGTGACCGATCGAGGTTGTAGTAGAGATGGTGGTTAAAATGAGGTGGTGGTGGTGGTGTGGCAGCACGTCGAAGGTATAATTGATAATTAGATAAATATTTCAGTTAATATTACTTGTGTTTTAGTTTAAAAGTGCGGACAAATTGCAATTCTGGTGACTGCAAAAGGAGTATTCTGTCGGTTGTTAGAAAGTGAACGTTAGACATTTGAACGTTAATTGTACCGTTAGAGCTTTCTTTTAAATACCCACAGATCCCCAAACTTCAAGATAGGCAGATTCAGAATACCCTCTCTCTCTCTCTCTCGTACACACACAAAAATACAGGTGTTTTGAGAAATTGAAATTTACAATTAAGAAGATGGGTATGGTTATTGTTATATCTCTGCCATTGATTCTCTTTTCAATATGTCTCGGTTTTGGGTGTTATTTTCTTGGTAGAGCCAAAGGTAGACAAGAAGTCTACACCAATGCCCAGGTTTTTGGTGCGCCTGCGCCACCGCCAGGTAGCTTTGCTGGAGCTGGAGCTGGAGCCGATTCTCATACTTCTCCTCCGCCACCCCAGTTCAAGAAAGACAATTCCGACAATGTTTAAGGCTGATCGAACACTTCTGCAAGGATAAGCCCATTTTTGCGATTGAATTATGTAGAGAATTAGTGGGTATTGAGAGATTTGTTTTGAAGGATTTGTGTACTATTTGTGTTTCAATCGAGGATATATAGAGTGGTGAGTGTATGTATATTGTGTGTCCAACTTGTATGTTTAATTCATTTACTGAAATAAAATTCTACTTCTTTTTGCATTATACATTTTCCTAAGGAAACGCCAGTTCACTAAAGAAACAGCACAAACTTGAAATGCATCTCTTATTCATATCACAAGTATATGTGGTGTGTAGTGTGATTACAAAAGTTCGTTAAAACATCAATTTAGATGACAACTGCATGAAATTAAATAATAGATTCAGTTAAATGTAATATCAAATCATTCATTCAATTGAACATATCAAGTAGTTAGCTAAGTAACATTATTCTTTTAGGTGAAGAACTGGGATCCATGACTTAGTCTACATGATAAAATTCTACATCGAATAGAGATGAAAATATAGATTAATTTATTAGGGTTCGTACTACTCCTTTTGATAATGTTGACATTTTATGATGGAATTCAAAGTTTTAATATGGTGTCAGAGTTCATTAAATTCCAACGAGCAATTCAATCCAATTAAAACTCAAAAAAACGAGAACACGAATTTCAATATTAGTTTGATCAAACGAGACACCATCTTACGGAGGCATATTAAGGAATAGAATCTCACATCGAATAAAAATGAAAATATAGATCAATTTATGAGGATTTTGACTACTTATCTTAATAGGATTTGACATTGTTATCCATCTTGAATAATTTGCACATACTTGAACTGGTGGCGCCGCTGCAATGGGTTACTTGCAAGCTGGCACTGCAATTTATGAGAGTGCTTCCATTATAGCACAGGTCGTTCAATCAAATCAGGAGAGAGAAGAAAAAAGACACGCATAAATCTTGAGGACTACAGATTGAGGAAATCAAAGGCTGAGATCAAAAGGGATGGCATTAATGTGGCTGGTTGACGCCATTAATTAACTATGCAATTCAATTCTTGATTTGGGTTCCCACAAGAATCAAGCACCTACAAAATAGTCCAAAAGTCTCAAGTAATTGAACAAAGTATTTACAGATTATATATATATATATATATATATATATATATATGTATGTATGTATGTATGTATGTATGTATGTGTATGTATGTATGTATTAGTGTTGCATTGAAGCCTTTGGTTACTGTTATAATAAACGAGATTTTAGCATATCTTTATACTATTTACTTTAGCTAACTAAGGATGTGTTTGATGGATATTATTGAAAAATTATATATTTTAAATAGTGATATAATGACAAATATGTGATTAAAAAGTAAGAAAAAGTTATTGATGTGATGAAAAATATTATTTTATTCAACAATGTTTGATTGAAAATAAGTTTTGAAAGAATATATTTTTAAAGAATATGTGTCAAATAGGGTCTAACATTGTTGAGCTCAGGGGCATACCCAAATATTTTATATTGTGGGATCGAAAATTAAAGTGCAATTTTTCAAAAAATAATATAATATTAATGAACATAAGTAATACGCACTTTGATACTTTGAAAACGTATTATAATTATATCATTATCAATATTGTTAAATGGATTTTGCTACTTGTATAGTTTTATTTACCATTTTGTTGACGATATTGAGCTAACGGCGAGTAAATCAAATTGAATGTAGGAAGCGAGTAAATCAAATTGAATGCAGGAAGTAAATGAATTGAAATAAAATTCACATTTAATCTAGGAAGTAAAGGAAATTTAAATTTAATGCAGAAGTAATTTGAAAGTAATTCAAATTACATTTAATCCCTAATGATTCAAAAAATTTCATTTTCCATGTAAAATTTTTTAATAAAATAATGTAAATTATATTTAAAAAAATTCGTGCAAAATAATAAAGAATGGTGAAATAATTGAATTTTTTTAAAGAAAAGACGAGATAGACTTCTCTGTTAAGACGTACGTTCGATGCATAAATAACTATGTTCAATGTCTGTTTGGACCATGCAATATAACTACGATGTAGTTCTCAAAATGAGCTTCTAGATGACGTAGGCGATTTGTAAATTCGGATAGTATACGATCATCGACGAATTTTTAAAGTGAGCTTATTATCAAAATTCTCGAAATACTAGTTTGGAACGACCTACTTTGATTCATCGTAACTTCTATTGCGGTTGGTTGTTTCACACACCATTAACGAGCGAAATAATATGCCATGAGCACTTCGAAATTGTATTAAGAACGCAATATTTTGACTTCATTTGACATTCCGTAATGAGTGCGTCAAAGTAGGTCGTAAAGGTGTCAAAACACAATTTTCTGAAAAAAAATAAAATGATCGATCAAACAAATGATTGTTCAAATCAAGCAAAACCAAGAATAGGAGTTCGTTAGACAACATAATATCCAAAAGAAGACCCGCAAATCAATGTCATGTGTGTAACGAAAAGTTTTGAAGATGTTTCGATAACTAGACCCATCGTCGTCGGGTCTTTGGGACGGTCACCTCCCTTCTACTCTATAAAGATTAAGTTCATGGCGTCAATAGATTTTTTTATAACAATCGAAACTCTATCGAACTCTACTAAAATAATGCCACGAATTTTGCCATCAACAAAATATATACAACGTAGAAATATAGAGAAATTATCAGAGTGGTGCTATATAGCCTTTCTAATAGATGACTATCCAGCATAAATATTGTGGGTTTGTTCAGATATGGTTGTCATTTACCATTTTCGCGTGAATGCTTGGCTGGGCTCTCTCTTTCCCATCACATGACTCATTAGTTATCAATGGCTATCTGAGGGAGCCTTTTAACTTTTTTCTGTCAAAAGAAGTCTGCTATGGAAGACTATGGCCCCCTTTAAATAGGAATTCGATTTCTTAAAACATCGTTACATACAATTAATCGAATAAGATAAATACTCTTTCGACGCATTATAAATAGCAAAAGAATCTCAAACATGCAACATACAAAGTCCGAATAGGAATTGATGATAGTATAGATCTTCCTTTGACAGTGGTGCTAGACGACTGCAATACTTAAAAAGTGGCGAGCTATATCTCCCATGCAACATACAAAGTCCGAATAGGAATTGATGATAGTATAGATCTTGCTTTGACAGTGGTGCCAGACGACTGCAATACTTAAAAAGTGGCGAGCTATATCTCCCATGTTTCCAATCTACTCATGATTTGGCTATTAAATCCACGTTTGACAATTATTAAAATAGAACTTTTTTTGTCGTTTCAAATCTATTTTCAACTACACATTCTGATAATAAAAATAATAATTGATTGACATGACTAGAGTATTTATTTACATCACAAAGTAAGAGGCGCATTACATTTTCCAAAGGTTGGCCAATTCACTCAAGAAACAACACAAACATGTAATGCATCTCTTATTCATATATTTTTTTCAAACTCATTTTCAATTATATATTTTCTCATAAAATAATGTTACACATAAATTCAAAATTGTTCTTTATTTTTTAACCACACATTTTTCAAAAAATTACTATTTCAAAATATATTTTTCTTCAAAATTTAATTTTAATGGAACCCAAATAGGAGCTAAATCTTTTTATTATTTAAAGTCCACCAATTGTTTAATTTTTATTTTTTATTTGAGTTAATTTAATCAGTGCCTACTGAATTTTACCCAAGGTTACTACTTGCTCACTGAAGTATAAAAGGTTACTCAATGCTCACCGAACTATATATAAGTTTACCCATCAATCACCCATCCTAATTCCGTCTACACAGCTGGAGAAAATTGTCTACGTGGCGGATGGAAAAATGACATGGCACTACACGACGTAAATTTTCCACACCTAGGATAAAAACGCTGCTGACTTTTAAGAAAGGCGTGTTTCTCTAATCTCTTCAAAACAAACCGCCCCCATTTCAATTACAACTCACACAGGGAAGTGAAAATCCCCAATTCCAATCGAACCCTAGGAAGAACACCATCTTCAATTCGCATGGAATTCTCTCCACCCACTTCTCAGATTCGTGAACAACAAAGCCTACACTAACAATCGATTTGGGGATATTGTATTTCGTGGGCTTGGGGCCATTTTTTATTTTTTATTTTTTGAAAAATGATGGGAGTGTTTTGCAATATTCAAAGACAAGTCGAAATCTCTGGAACCGAGATCGGCGCCGGAATTGAGTAATCCACTGGTTCAGCTTCATCAGATAATTTGGATTCAAGGCGGGTATCCAAATCCACTGGTTCGGCTTCATCCCCTCGGAGAAAAAGAGCAGAATTTGAGGGTTTTTTCTTTGTCAGAACAGGCTGCAGAAGATTGGGGAAGGTGGTTTTGGTAGTGTTTATAAAGGTACAATTTTGCCTCCAAATGGGCAGGGAGATTATGTGGTTGCGTCCATCTGAAGAAGCCCGTTTCTGTTATACTCCGAGGGGATGAAGGTGGTTTTGGTAGTGTTTATAAAGGTACAATTATGTGATTGGGGAAGTTGCTGATAATGCTATGTTTGTAATCTGATGGAGGTAGTTTGGTGGTGCTGGCTTTTCTGGGATTCCCAGTTTTGAACTTTGGCTTGATTAATTAGGATGGTGTTGGCCTTGGTCTGTTATGTTGGCCTTGGTCTGTAGAAGTTGTAGTTGGTAGGTGGTGGTTGTTGTATCATCTATGTTTATTGGTTTGTATGTTTGTTGCTTTGTATGTTTGTTGTAATTGTAATAGAGAGATGACTGAGAAATGAATGGTGTTCTTGTGCTGTTGCTGTGCCAAGCCATCTAAAAAATTTCATAACATAACAAAACAAAATAAAACATTACAGAATATGCTTAAAGGTCACTTGTTTAGGAACATTGAGCAGCTTAAAGGATGGAACCAGGAGAAAGCCAAAGTCTAGGAACATTGAGCAGCTTAAAGGTTACTTGTTTCATAAGCATAAGCTCATCATGTGCAGCTTATGCTTGGAAG
The DNA here is from genome assembly GCA_035079005.1 of Fraxinus americana. Lineage (NCBI taxonomy): Eukaryota > Viridiplantae > Streptophyta > Magnoliopsida > Lamiales > Oleaceae > Fraxinus > Fraxinus americana. The sequence continues at coordinate 2,380,996 of CM068713.1, read as the reverse complement.
GACGGAAGTATTTGTTACAGCTGATGTCCGGCGAGTTCCAAAATTGATGGTAGCTGTACAAGAGAATCATTACCAGTCGTGACTACACTAACAATCTCACAGCTGATGCAATGGCAAGCAGCTCTTCCTCAACTTTTTTCCAGACTCAATCGACCATCAGACAACCTATGACCCCTTCAGAGTTGGCCTTGGTCTTTAGAAGGTGTAGCTGGTGGTTGGTGTATCATCTTGAATTTCTATGTTTGTTGGTTTCTCCATTTATAAGACTTGGTAATGTAATTTCAATAGACAGATGATTGAATGAAATGAATGATATGCTTGAATGATACAGACTGCTGTTATCATTGCCTAAGTTGTTGTCACAAACCCAAATTGCCATTTTATAAGAAGTGACCAAGATGCAAGGTATCATATATAATAGGCAAAAGGAAGTTCATTGCCACACTCCAATGGAAGTTGAAATGTAAAACAAAGAGGGCAGAATTAGAAAGAAATATTCCATGTGAAGAAAAAGTAGGATTACAAGGTGGAATCCTCAGTTACTGCTCTGAAAAAAAAGTAGGATTCATGCAGGCATGGACATCCATGCTAACAGGGGACTCATCAATTCCAGCATCTTTACACAAAAAAAGAAACAAAGCAGCCAATATCACAAAAGGATCATTTCCTTTTATTTTTTCTTCGTTCCTGGTGGTGCAAATGGAACTAACCCTCGAACGACCCTTTTATTTTTTATCATGGCTGCCCTCTTCCTTGCTTTTTCTTGGTTCTCTATACTTGTAGTTCGCATCTGCGGAGGAGCTTCCTCCATTGTTGAACTACCTGGCTGATTAAGTGGAGGACCATAGTTGTTGAATTGCGAAGCACTTGTTATACGATGGCAACCGAGCGATTGATCAAATTCTAGATTCTTGCACAGAGGCGATAATGCTTTCGAAATTCATTGATCACTCGTTTTTTCCTGAAGAAATTCCACGCAACAATCGAATAATTCCTACAGCCAAAGGTCAATGCATGACATTAAGATCAAACTTTTAGTACAACATCCACCAGCAAGAACCCACAAAAGAACAAACATTTTTTTATCCAGGAAATACATCTGTTCTAAAATCCAAAGTAGCAATCTCTCAATATAGTCTCTGTTTACGTGCGCACATACAAGTATTTAACTGAAGGGCAGCACAAGATAGCGTTTTATAGGGTGATTGAGGGTAAGGAAAACATCAAGATTTCAAAATACTGAATTTGGATAAGTAAAAGGGAATGGAAAATTATGTAAATGTTTCCTTCCCTTTCTCTCTTCATAAACTCACTGTTAACTCACTGTGAAAAATTATGATCAATCACAGAAGATGTTCTTACCAAGGATTGGAATTGAGGAGGAATACAATTTGGGGAGGATCGATTTCCATGGACAGCGATTTTCAATTTCGGCAGTGAATGGCGATTTCAATTTCGACGGTGGACTTCGATTTTCAATTTGGGTGGAATTGGAGAAGAGAGAAGAATTGCTGGTTCCATTTCCGTTTGGATCTGTTTGGCTATTTACAGAGAAGTGTTTGGCTCTTTTTAAAATGATGTGTATATTTATTTGCCATATCATCTGCCACGTGGGCATTTTTGTCCACCTAGATAGACGGAATTAGCTTCAGTGATCGATGGGTAAACAAATAAATAGTTCAGTGAGCATTGAGTAACTTTTTATATTTCAGTGAGCAAGTAGTAACCATGACTAAAGTTCAGTAGGCATTCATTTAATTAACTCTTTTTTATTTCCAATCTACATCAATTATGAAGAAAATGTAAGGGAGAATCCTTTGATAATCACGAGGGACGGAGGGGTGGGGTAGGTTTGAATGGAACTTTCTACCTTGGCTTAACCCCATCATCTTGCTTTTTGTCAACTCATTCCTCATCGAAATAAACCCTCAAAATTCTTTTCTTTCTTTCGAGTCTTATTCAATTTCTTAACCTTTTCTCGGCATATATTTCAATTTGTGTTTGTATTTTGATAATTAAGAACTCATGGCCTCCAGCGGAAACAAGAACATCAACGCCAAGCTGGTTCGTAATTTTCCGATCTATTTTCCCTTTATTTTACTTTTAATTAAGGTTGTGAATGCTGTTTTGGATGCATTTCTAATCTCGATGTGTTTAAATTTTCGAATATCAGCTGGGTCTTATTTGATTCTGTTGAATTTTTATTCATTGACCAGAAATTGTGCATTAATGAAGATTAAATATGAGAATTTGCGTTGACTATATTTCTTTATTGGTATATGCTATTGATCTTCGGATTAATTGTGGGTCTTCTTGCTTAGTTTTACAATCTTTCTTGGATCCATATCGATCACGTGATATGATGCTTTTATTGTTTTCAAAGATGAGATTTCGGATTTACTACTTTCTTGCTAGTTTGTATTAAGATCGAAGAAGTGGTGTCTACTAATTAGATTGCATATCAGTCTTTTTTGATTATTTATCGTAACCTCTATTTGAAAAAGTACTCTACTTTCGGATGTTGTGAGGATTCATGAATTATGATTCTAACTTTTTTCTTTTTCTGCTTTTCTTTTTCAAGTATCATCTTTAGTATTGGACTCTAGTTCCTTACCCTAATTTTTCCTGCCATTCAGGTGCTTCTTGGAGATGTTGGAGCTGGAAAATCAAGTGTAGTGTTGCGCTTTGTAAAAGGGCAGTTTGTTGAATTTCAGGTTGGTCCTGTACTTGTTTTATGTATGGACTCCCACATCACAGAACATTCTTCTTTTGGATTTCAATACATGACCCTTCTTGTACGATATCACAGGAATCAACAATTGGTGCTGCCTTTTTCTCACAAACAGTTGCTGTAAATGACGCAACTGTAAAATTTGAGATATGGGACACGGCTGGTCAGGAGAGATATCACAGCTTAGCTCCAATGTACTATAGAGGAGCTGCGGCTGCCATTATTGTATATGACATTACAAATCAAGTAACTATTTATGCCTCCCCGCCCTTGGGACTTTGATTTTATTTCCTTACTATGCTTCTCTTTTTTAGAACCTAAATAAGCATGATACATAAGCCTAATCTACATATGTGTGTGTATTGATGCACTAATTCAATTTGTGCAACAGCACGATTTTTCATTCATTTTATATAAAGGGGCATTTGATGGTTCTTTCTTGTCATGATTTCTTACAATGCAAATAAAGTTTTAAGTTTTTAATGTTAAAAGTCTATGCCTTGCAGGCATCCTTTGATCGGGCAAAAAAATGGGTGCAGGAGCTTCAAGCACAAGGTAAATTGCTTATTTTTTTGATTGGGCAAAAAATGGCTTCAGTTGCTTTTCATTTTTACTTTCTTGGTTGTGTTCTTGTCCAACATTAGGTAATGCAGTAAGTGCTCTCTAAGCAGTTCTATTCGCAATTAACTTAATGTTCATATAATCATGAGGAACATAAGTGTTCTCATTGCTTTTACTTGATCCTTTGCTGTGGCACAAGGTAATCCAAATATGGTTATGGCTCTTGCTGGGAATAAGGCTGATTTGTTAGACGCAAGAAAGGTGGCAACGGAGGCAAGTATACTATTTTCTTCTAGAAGCCAGATTTTTTGTTTGATGCTATGTATTCACATTCATTTTTTATTTGGAAAATTCAATCTAAGATAAGCTCTTTCTCTTGAGCATTATGCAATTGTACATTTCACATTTGATTGGTAAACAGATAGAAGTTGGAATTATCAGTGTGTCTGGAAAGTATTGCTTCGCTCCGATCATTGATTTTCTAGCGTATCATGTTCAAAACACCTTTATTGCTGACACGCGTGTCTTTTTTTTTTTTTTCAGGAAGCACAAGCATATGCACAGGAGAGTGGCCTTTTCTTCATGGAAACCTCTGCAAAGACAGCTACTAATATCAATGAACTATTTTACGAAATAGGTAGAGTTTTGCTTGAAATTTTGTCTGAAACTTATTTTCTATGCATGATGCAAACCCTATGATATATCGACACGGACACCTATTGGACAAGCCGACAAACGATTTTTCAAAAAAGCACTGACACGACGCATAGATAAAATTCTTTAAAATTCTTCATTTATATAATGCAAATTTAGTTTTATACTTATTCTTAATTTTTTTTGTTGAATTTTTTTAAATATGATTATCTATTTGTTATTTAATATTAACTTTGAATTAAAAATATTAAATAAATAATATTTCTAATGAAGAAAGAAAAATAATCGTGGTAGAGTGTCCTAAGAGGCTACATGGACACATCACCCTAGTTGAAGTGTCCGTGCAATAAAACAAACCTGAAATCAGGAATTCAACGGGATTGCTCTTTTCAGAGTGATAGAATACTTAGTGTCTCTTTACAAATGTACTCGTGAGCTGACAGAAATCAGAACACAATTTGAGGAGTGCAAGAGAGTAAGTTGAGACATTATTTTCAGTTGAGAAACGACTTACGGACTTAGGCTTAATTTTAATACGCATATACTTCCTTGAAACCTAGAACCCAAGGTTTATCCTGCCATATAGATAGAAACAAATTGGTTAATCAAATTGCTCATACTTTTGTGATTTTTCACTCTTTTCTTTCTAATAATAAATGTCCATATGCATCTGCAGCCAAGAGACTGCCTCGTTTGCAGCCGGTCCCAAACCCGTCGGGCATGGTTTTCATGGATAGACCAGCAGAGAGGGCTGCTAGTGCTTCTTGTTGCTCTTGAAGTTGATGCGTGCTTCACCAAAGAATAGTCTATGTTCAAGTTGTCACATCGTGTTCGTTACAGATGTTAGCATCTATTTTGAGTATTACTGTTCAGAATTGTACAGAAGAGTCCACAAGATGTTCCATCTTCAAACTTTTTTAAGATTCTGCTTTGGGTTCTCATGTGATGAAAGATGAGTGAAAGATACTATTTCTTTGTTTTTTACGAGTGATGATTCTTCTTAATCAATGGAAAAAATATATTGTAGTTGTATTTGTGTTTGATCTACATCTAATACCCCTTCATTTAGATTTCAATGGTAAAACATGTGAATGAACAGCAAAATTCTTGCCGCCAGTGTTTCACGATATGACCGTGTAAGCATATATCAAGAAAGTAAGAGGCACAAAGTTAAAACGAAGACAATTGCCAGTGATTAGAAACTTTTGCAAATAGGGATGAGGACCAAGTGAAGTAGGGTATTGGCCGAATCAAGTTTAGCTTGCAACTTTGATATGCCGTGAAGACATAGTAAAAAATGTTGTCGGTGGATTGATTGAAAAATCAAAGCGAACCAACAGAAAATCAAAGGCGGGCAACCAAGTTTGTAGGTGGGCGTGCCTCATCATGATGTGGTAGGTAGGTTTATTTTGATGGAGCAGGTTGATCCTTGACTTGCTTTTGAAATGAGAATGTAAACTCGGTACAATAATTACTTGAGAATGATTTGAAAAATATGGAATTGTATATAGAGGGGTGTGTGTGTGTTGTTGGGGGGGGGGGGGGCGTGGAGAAGCTATTCCACCGTTGGATTTGGAGGTGGCAACTATGCACGATGTTAGAATTGAAGAATCACCTTCCTAGTCGAGAATAAGGGACCTAGCATATGGTGCTTTACACTTTGAGGAGGTAATGGACGCCGTGAATCTTGGTTGCGGTAATAACACTCCTTCAAGTTGTTAGTCCAAAAGTGACCAAGAATCATAGAAATATTACACCGAAAGTTCAGTAACAAGAAGTATGACTAGAGCACATGAAGTATAGTTAATAGTGTTAAGTTTTTTGTTTATTTCTATTGTTTTATATTTTTGTCATCAATAAAACATGCTAATTTCTTTTTTGTTTATAGAATCAAATGCTTCTTGTTATATTGTTGATCTCTAGTTTATAGTGAAATTTCTTTGTTGATCTCTAGTTTATAGTGAAATTTCTTTGTCATGAACCATGCTGACCTTAAGTAGGTGATGCGGGCATGCCAGTTTTGTAATTCTTAGAAAGTTAGGCCCATGGACAACCTTCGATATGAGTCCAGTTGGAGAAGAATCAGCCCAATAGGCCCAATTTCTATTTTTAGAGACCATCTTATAACAAACGTCTAGTATACCCTGGAATTCAAGTTTTGTGATTCAATCAACACGAAGAGGCTCAAATGAATTCAATATTGAACCCGAAACTAGAGAACCACTATGTTAAGTAGCCCTATGGAAGTACTTCACCAATGCATGTAGACAAGCATGAAACAGTTGACTATGTTATTGCAAGGATTCAAGAAAAATGTACAAAAATTTCACTGAATAATAGAGCATGGCTGATCTATGCAGGATGGCAACTCGATTCCAACTCTACTCTGACTAAGAATGGTTCGACCAGTGGCACAATCCCGCATCTCACTCTTTGCCTTCGAGCCCATGATTAAGCCGAATGACTTCTCCCTTGTGACTTTGATGGGTGGCTACGTCTATAGAGGCGGTGTCTCCTATTATGGATGTCTATAAGGGAAAAATTCACTTTCCCTACTTTATCTTTACCCTATTTCAAAAATAACAAAACAACTTTTACATTTCAAAAATCAGATTTTTTGACCTATATATACACATATTTATAAATAATTATTTATTTATTTAAATATATAAAAAGATATAAATAAATAAATAAATATATATATAAAATTAACCCACCCCCACCCCCACCACGCCGGCGACTGCTCCGGCGACTATTCCGACGACGTATCCGATTCCGACGACTTCTCCGGCGACCACTCCGATTCCGGTGACTATTCCGACGACTGCTCCGATTCCGACGACTATTCCGATGACATGACTTTTTTGTACGGTCACAGTCTAAGTCACAGCCAAGGTCACAAGTCACAGTCCAGGTCACAGCCAAGGTCACAAGTCACAACACATGATTTTTTGTTTATAATAACACAATAAGGCTCACGTCTCACATTTTTATTAATAGTCACATATTATTTTCAAATGGTCACAGCACGAGTCACAAAATATATTGCACATAGCTCACGATTTTGTTCATAGTCCCATTTTATTTTCAAATGACTCAGACAGCATTGGTCACAGAGACTATACAGCACCACCTCACCACCACCGTCTTATACGCTCTAACCCTAGTACGTCGCTGCTACCATAGCCGGCAACTCACCACAACCATCATCACTAACGTCGCCAACACAGCCTGCCTTACCAATCGACGGCAAACCAAACACCATGACAATCTCCGGCACCAACACGACCGCCACCACCAAAATCACTGCACAACCACAAAGAAACAAAGATCGAAAACCGCCACGACCACCGCCCCGATCTACCAAAAAAGATACAAAACCGCCACCCAATCACACCAACGAACCATAACCACGAAATCCGCCACCAAAGATCCGCCCCCACGACACGCCCACCGCCACTGTTTCATCACCGTCAACACCACCACAGACATCACCACCACACCACCGCCACCAGATCGCACCAACAGACCACCCTTCAACCTAAATTTCTATCCCAGAACATCCCCAAATTTCAATCCCCAAACGAGCGACGAACGATGTTGCGGAAACACCACAATAAGGTGTTGCTACTACTACCAACAACGGCACCTTGCTTCGTCGTCGCAACTGCAGCGACGAGCTGCTCGTAGCTTCATCGACGGTGCCAACAGCGACTTCACCGTTGCATCTACAGTGATGATGCGCTGCAGCCCGAGCTTGTCGCCGGTGACCGGCCTTCGATACAGTTCCTCAACGCCGGAGCTTTGTTACCAGCGAAGGGTTGGAGAGGAGAGAGTGAGAGGGGGCGGCGACGGGTGAGAGAATGTAGAGAGAGAGAGGGGTGAGAAATTAGGGATTTTAACTTGGGTGGGGTAAGTTGGGGTGTATATAAATGAATTTTTATAATATTATTATTAATATTTAATTAAATATAAAAAACTTGTATCTATATAAAAATATCTGATTTTTGCAAACTAAAACTTAAAATCTGATTTTGGAATTTAGATCTTCAAAAGTAGGGCTCCATGTAATTTCCACTGTCTATAAAGGTCGGATTGGGTTGGGGAGGGAAGGGGCCCAAACCTGCCCCCCAGGCCCAATAATTTTCTAAGGGAATTTTTTTAGTGAAAATTTTAATTTTTTTTTGTATGAATTTTTTTTTCAATATATCAATAGTATAATAATAATAATAATAATTATTATTATTATTATTATTCCCTGGCTTTGGCTGGGTCGGGGTTTGTTTTAAAAAGCCCCCGTTTGATTCTCATTTATGTATGAAAAGGTGTTTTGGAATAAATTTTTTTGAAAAATGTGTAATTAAAATAATAATAATAATAATAATAATAATAATAATAATAATATATATATATATATATTTGATTTACATGTAAGTTTATTTTACGAAAGAATTTCTTAAAAATGAATTTTTAAAAGGAGTAATCCTATTCATACCCGGCAAAGTTTGTTTTGCCATAGCTCACAAGGTTCGTACTAGGAATCCCTGGTGTGGTGGCAGTCCCGAATGTCTAATGTTCCAACATATTAAATGCCGGGTCTTGCTTGGGGTACATAATTATTCACATAGAGAATGACATAACACTCACATGGGGTGGACCCCACCAAACCCATGTGAGTGTTATGTTATGCTCTATGTACAATAATTATGTACAATAAGAATTATTCTTAAATGCCAGCTGATCTGGCTATCTCCTTTGTCCTGTACAACATTGAACAGTTTAGTTTTGTCAACTGCTTCTGACACTGTTTTTTCACTTCCTTTTAGTCTTTTTCTATTACGAGTCGTACGATTGTGATGGTCTGGATTCGATTTTCAATTAATAGAAATTTTCTTTTTTCTGGATTAGTACCCGCAAATATTACTTGGTCTTTCTTAGAATTCAGATTCCTTTTGTCATCAATCAGAAAGCCGTCCCGTCTTAGATACATGCGCTTTATTTAGGAATCACTTTGCATTTTGAGTCGGGAATTTTTTTTTTTTTTTTTTCATCTTGAAATTTTATCGTCAGTCGAAAAGAATGTTTCTGGGTTTTCCGATTTCAGAAATCGCTGTCTGGATTTTACCAATGACTACTGAATAGCGGTAAGAACTTATGCGTATTCTGTTTCTTTAATTTTTCTCGATTTCATCAATATTTATTTTGATAGGAAATTGGTGCTGTTAGGCGAGATCAATTATCGTGGATTACTCCCTGTTAAATGCTCGAAACTGATGCATGTGAATGCTTTTCTTCGGAGTAGGATAAGATTGTGATTGGAATGGTTTAATTTTTGAAAATTGAATCTCAAATGGGTATATCTAATTGTAAGCATTTGAGATTCTGTGGTCTCCATTTGAATTCTCTGGCCAGCAAATGTGTGGCACTGGTGGTCATTGCTTTGGTTCTTAGAGCAGTTTTTCTTCCCATGTTTAACAAGAACCTATTTGCATTTGACAATGGACCATCCACATTGAAACGAGAATTTCGTATTGAAAAGACAAAGTTTTTGGAGGTTCCTCAAATCATTTGGGGGTTAAACAATCAGAAAATTGCATTTGCAAGAGCTGCATTAACCGCAAGAATGCTGAATAGAGCACTTTTGATGCCTAGCATGAGCGCGTCACTATTTTATAAAGAAGTTGATTTGCTGCAACCTATTTCATTCGATAAGGTTTTCCAATTCGAAAAATTCAACTCTCTTTGTAAGGGGTTTGTCCAATTGGGTCGTTATTCGGAGGTTTCCAACCACAGTGATGTTTTCAAGCTTCAAAAGAGGAGCGGAAGGAGGTGGACAGTTGAGAAAGATTTAGATCAGTTAGGACAGTTTAGCAACAATCCATATCACAGGTATGAGATCATTCAGATTGTTGGCAAGAACCCATTTTTGTGGCATGATCATTGGCCAGTTAAAGACTACGCGAAGATCTTTGAATGCCTAGTTTTGGTGGAAGAAATATCAAGAGAAGCTGATAAGATTGTTTCCAAGATTAGAGAGATTGGGTCGAAAGAAATCCGTAAAGTCGGGCCGTCCCAAAATGTTGTTGATTCAGTGCCTTATGTAGCAGTCCACATGAGAATAGAAAAGGATTGGATGATTCACTGCAAGAAGCTGGAACAAAGATCAAATATAAGTGAAATTTGTAGCAGTAAGGAGGAGATTTTGGAGAGAGTGGGAAATATTGTCGGCCTGAAAACTCCGGCTGTAATTTACCTAGCTGTGGCTGATACCCTTCTTGAAGATGACTCTATACTAACTGGTTGGAAGGAGGGATTGCTTCCTCTTGAGAAGAAAAAGTTAGGCGTTGTCGAAGTTTACGAGAAGCACCCGTATCTCATTCAATCAGCCATTGATTATGAAGTTTGCTTGAGATCTGATGTGTTTGTTGGGAACAGTTTTTCCACATTTTCCAGCCTTGCTGTTCTTGATAGAACCCAGAAGATGATCAAAATGGGTGCTAGGAATATCTGTGGCATGGAAGCTAAATGGCCTTCTTATTCATACAATTTACATGGGGAATCAAGAGGGCCCCGTCCTTGGGTGACGAATATGTCTGATCTTAATCTGCAAGCAATCAGTTATGGTTCTAACGATGTCTCGTGCCAATTAAGTTCATAATTCTAGATGATCACCCGATTCTTCCTTTGGATGTTGGTTGAGCTCCTATGACGCATTTGGTGTTATGGCTTCAAATTTCTTTTATCTGTAAACACGGTGGGTTTGGAAATTATTGGAAAGCATATAAGGGAAAAATCAGGTATGCTTTTGTTTTTGTAAATCTTATATTTGGGAGGGTCTTGATAATTTTTTAAAGCTCCATATAGTGGCATGCATCTTGGTGGAATACCTGTGGATTAAATTTTGTAGGTACATTTAATGTCAGTTGCAATAGAAGCTTCATTTTTTGAAATTATTCCATGCTGTGACACAATGACAAGGTTATACTCTTTACATTTTTTTTTTCAACTACTCCATGCATGAGACGAGGTCATACTCTTTTCTTTACATCTTCGTATACAATATTGTGTAGGATTGAACTTGTATAATCGACAAAATTTTTAATATATTTCACTCCTTGATATTGTTTCTTTGTTGATTAATCGTCAATAAACATGCTATAAATCGGCCAAGAAATTGTTGGTCACAAGTTTCAGCTAATTGACTAGTGAATATAGTTGTTCCTCTTCGACATTTCGATTAAATTGAGCACTCAATATTACTCTTGTTATATCATCCATTATATGTTGTAGATGTTAGAACATTTTCAAAATAATTGACATTATAGGATGTATTAAGAAGGGTTTGCACGAGTCATGGAATCGTAGGCGGTAAGTTCATAGTGGCAGATGACGGAGGAGGGCCAGCCGAGGCTGCAAATGGCTTGCCGCGGCTGCCCAATGCTATTGGGCTACCAGGCCACGGCATGCAGGGAAATCTGCATGCTGCCGCCCCTGTGAACTTCATGCTTAAACCCGTTTGTGGACCACTTTTCACTCCAATTCGGTTGTGTAATTATTTATTTGAATGGTTGTGACTCTAATGTATAATTGTAACTCTTGGAAAGAAATGTTTCATAATCTACAAACAAGATTGGTAGTTACTTGTATAAAACACACTTCTGAAATACACTGACATCATGCCAAAAGAATTTTCTTTCATCCCCTTGATTTTCCGACATAATTTACTTCCCAGTTGCATCAATTTTCCTACAAAGGCCCCGTTCGGGAGTGATTAAAATCCAATTAAAATTGAAAATATGACCGTTATTGGGTTTCACTCGTCTAATAAAAGTCAACAATAACGACTATATTTTCAATTTTAATTCGATTTTAATCCCTCCCATACAAGGCCAAAATCTTGTTTATCCTTTATCATTCTCAACAGACAGAGTATAGATCTTGAGTATAGACATTTTTAATCATTAGTGTACGGGTTGTCTTTTTGAATGCACAAAACAAACAACATGATGGCTTCATTGAATGCTGGTGTGTTTCTGAGTGCATCACGATATTGGTGGGGGCAAATAACGGCTAAAGAAAAGTACAAACACATGCCTTGAAGTCAAATTTTTCATAGTTCGAGATTCTGCAATTTCCTACTACTACTTTCTTGCGTTATTTGAAGACTTCTATGTGTTGCTCGAAGACGTCACGCCAACAGTAGAGCAACAGTTTGGCTTAGCTAGAAAAATTCGACATTCCTCTCTATTCAAAGTAATTTCTCTCGTTTTCTTGGTGGTGACCCTGCTGAAAATGGTGGGAAGGGGACTTAATGATTAATTGAACCCACCAAATGGTGCCAGTGGTTGTCCCATGACCCTTGGGGTGCTCCCTGAGGGACATCAAGGGGCATTTGCTGGCCCTTTCAGCAGGGTTGATGCCTTAAAGCAAGATCCGAGAGACATGGATCTTATGAGTTTTGTAGCGTAGTTCAAGTTTTTCCAACATTTACAAAGTGCTAACCATCGATACAAAAATATCAAAATCAATCCCACGAAAAGAAAAAAAAATTGCGCCATTAAAAACTGAAGGAAACCATTTTTCACCCCCAAAGAATATACCAGCTCATAAGCAGTTTTAATTGTAAAGTGCCTGCAGACGCTGCTCCCTATGAAATGCCAATACTATTTCAAAGTGAATCACATGTAGAGACAACATATAAACCAGTTCGCTTCATTGCCTTTTAGATTGTCAAAAACATTTACCCTTTCGTTTTCCTTTAGACTTTCGTCTTCGTGCAAGAAGGAAGCTATATAATGTGTAAACTTATAATCCTTGCACAAAGAAATTTATGCTCACAAGTTTTGAGCACAAGGAATACGAGAACTGAATGAAAAAAGGACCTATTCACACATATGTCCAAATAGCGGGAGAACAAGATACTCTTTACCCTGTAAATCAAACACTTTAGGAATGATATCGACTTCATTGAGTGTAGTCGTCATAGTAATTATCGCTCATAACAGACACGAATCTTTCAAGCCAAGGTAGCTGATGCAGATCCTTCATGGCATCAACATAGGAATCTGTACAACGAGGAAGGGATTGTTGAGGCTGATGATCAGTCAAACTGAATGCCCCTGCAAGGAACCTCTGGATCAATGCCAGCTGTGATTTTTCTTGATCTGAATAAGCATCCATCGGCAGTGACTCAAACGAATCCCATGCCCATTGTTCAAACTCTTGGGTAGGAAAATTTGCCGATTCATTAGAGTAATCTTCATTCCAGAATGCGCATGCACATGTCTGTTGGCCATTCCTGTATTCTGTACCACAAGAATAACAGAACTCGTGCCCACACCTGCAGGTAAAATATGGACATGGGACAATTAGAATGAGCACTTATAAGGTTTACCATATTAGTCCTATTATTCAAATTTTTCTATAGTTTTGACTTCTTTTATGCCAATATTTCCTTTCGATATACAATAAGCAATGCTAAATCACAATTTTCAGAAGTATTTCCATGATGCCACTCCTAACACCTACTAAACATGTTAAGCAATCTCACATAATCTATTCAGAAGACATGCCAAGAGATATTGCAAGAAAATAAAGCAAAAGTGAGATGCCATGAATCCAATAACAAATCAAGAAAACAATATGGTCATTAATGCACCCCATATGTCTAATTAACATTTCCAAGAATGCTTGTTGTCGTGTATAAAAATTTGCCTCATCAAACCTCACTCAATAATGGTAGGATCTGAATTAAATGAGAAAGACGATACATTCCTCATCATCGTGCGAAAAAGTGTTGAGGATGAAATTACAACTAGAAAATTCATCTAAAGTGACTATAACCTCACATTTTGCACCAAATGAATAAAACGTCATAACTAATAGTGATAAAAAGATTCCGACAAGTCTACTAAATTCATGTGTAATTCCACTTATAAATCATAAGACAATTCATTCTATATAAATTGGGTTAGTAATCCACCAAAGTGGGTAGCCTTAACCGGATGTGTACATAACAGGTAAAGCCCGAAGGCTGTTCCCATCCCTGTCGGGGGAGATGCCAACCATCTCTCCTTTTCATGAACACATTCTATATAAATAAAACACACACACACACTTGCTAGATCTTTAACACAATGCACGCACTTAGATGCTTTTATTATGGTGACATTCAAATAACTCGACTGACTTGAACCTCAGAGGGTCTCTGTTGGGCAACCCAGCACCTCCTTGGAGGTCTGTGGTTTTGTAAGTCTATTCACAAAGTCATAAAGAAACAGCATTAGGAGATTCTCGCAAATCAAATTTGAAATGTTGACGGAGTTTGACATCAACACTATCCAACTATTTTTCTAATACTATTTCTTTTCTTTTGATTTTATTTTTTATTTTTAAAGAAGAAACAGAACAGAAATATTTGGAAAAACTCAGATGGTAAAAAAGGGACAGATCTGAACGAACATCAAACTCCAATGCTCACAATAAATATCAGCCTAAATGGGTTAGGTCATATTAACATGCTTGTCACCCAAGAATAAAAAGTGCCAATTTATTTCTGAAGAGCTTGAGGGTTGCTACTTGCTAGCATCAGTTGTCAATGGTGTGACTGAAAATTGATCTTTCAACATTACAAAGTTATCAGATTGCTTCAGTTTCAGGAATCAGAACAAGATAATTTGCTACTTCAAACAAATAAATGCTAAAAATAAGCCCATTTACCTATTGGAAAAACATAAATTTACCTTCAGGTAATTTCTAAAACGTAAATAGTTAACCATAAAGCAATAAGACCATCAATTTCTGAAGTTTTAAGAGTGAAAATTAAATGAGTGCCTCTATTGGTTGAGCTATTCTTAAAAAAGAAAATGTGTATAGGAAAAAAGATAATAGGAAGGAAAGGAAAAAAAGGAATGTTACTTGGACAAATAGTCATCCTTCATTTGTTTTTCTACTTGATGTTTATTTTATATAAAACTCTCATAATCACAGAAAATATGGCTCTGAAAAAACCTAGGACCATATAAACTGCCAGATTTGGTGTTCTCCAATGAAAAAGTATTTCTGAAGTTTTAAGAGTGAAAATTAAATGAGTGCCTCTATTGGTTGAGCTATTCTTAAAAAAGAAAACGTGTATAGGAAAAAGATAATAGGAAGGAAAAGAAAAAAAGGAATGTTACTTGGACAAATAGTCATCCTTCCTTTGCTTTTCTACTTGATGTTTATTTTATATAAAACTCTCATAATCACAGAAAATATGGCTCTGAAAAAACCTAGGACCATATAAACTGCCAGATTTGGTGTTCTCCAATGAAAAAGTACCATGTTTGGTAATTGATTAGACTGTGTTGCCAATTATGCAACTTACCCATTGAACGTAAACTAATTTCACCACGGAACTCAACTACTCACACTCACGATGCCATATTAAAGACAAATCCAGGAGGGCTAGAGCCAACCTCCCCATAACAAGAACTTACAATCTGTTACGGATTTGACTGACCCCAGAAAAGATGTGGGCGTGTTTCAACCTTATCACATGCCAACCCACAGTTGAAATCGGCATCCAGCACAATGGTTGGCCGGTGGATTTGATCAGGTTGGTAGAGTTCACGTGTTTGCCAATGTTCTTCAGATGTCACCTCTGTAGCATAGACACTTCAACTAGGGTAGCGTGTCAAACACGAGTCGATACCGATACTTTTCGGACACTCTACCGTAATCATTTTTCTCTTTATATTACAAATATTATATATTGTTAATTCAAAGTTATTAGCAAGTAACAAATAGGTACTCATGTTTAAAAGATTTCAACAAAAAAAATTAATAACAAGTATAAAACTAAATTTATACTATATAAATGAAGAATTTTTAAGAATTTAATCAACGTGTCGATGACGTGTCGTGTCTGTACTTTTTTTAAAAATCGCGTGTCGACGTATCCGACATGTATCGTGTCGGACACACGTGTCTATGTCGGTGCATCATAGGATGTCACCATGGGCAAGGACCATTTAAAAGAAGACATTTCTCTATCACACACATACACATCAGATCAGGTCCAATCTTATAATTGTGGGAAAATCTAGGTGTTTTGTCAGATTTACGATGGCCTAGTCATCCTACTCTTTACTAATTGTTTAGCTTATATTGAGAAATCAAGATAAAGGAAGGTGTGCTTTTGCAGGCCATCTTTCTCTGATCTCCTCATTTATCTTCTGCATCCATTTTCATACAAATTGACTGAAGTGTCTAAAGAGAAAAAAATGTTCGTTCCAAGGAGCAACAAACTCATGAAGCAAGGATAATGTTGCTAAAAATTCTGAAGTCTCAGTATCTATCTTACTAAGTCACTGTGAGAAAATACTTCAGAAGCATTCAAAAATAGAAGCATAAATATTTCAAAAGAAAATAGTCTTACCGGCATGTCATGTGGTAGCAACTATGACTTCGTTCAATCATCCTGTGGCACCACTGGCAACGTCTCCACCCTTTATTCTGTAGCAAACTCGTGTAACACTCTTCTCTCTCCTCCAGTGTGAGATTTTGATACTCTTCACAGGTCATAGAAGTATGCCAAGGAACCCCACAATCCACACATATAAATCCTCGACAAACAGGACACTCCATGCAGCCATTGTCTGTCTGGCTCGATGAACTTCCCCGAGTTGACAAGCATTCACGAGGATCAAGCATAACCGAGCAATTAATATATGGACAGCAAATCTTGTTGAGGATATTTGCTTCTTTAAGGGCCCTCTCCAAAGATTCATAATAGGTAACAGGAAGAAAAGACCTAAACTCAGCGGTGGAAATACAGTATTTGCATCTCAATTGAGGACATCTAATGGGAACACTAGTAGATTGCATTTTCTCCTTAACATAAGTTTTCATGCAGTCGGAACAAAATCTGTGTGAACACTTGATCGTGATCATCATTGATGCAAACTTTTCCAAAGAACAGATTGAACAAATTTCAGTCAATTTATCTCCCTCGGCAGGAATGGAGACTATTCCAACCGCCACTTGAGCTAACTCTAAAGCCTTTTGAATTTCAGTACTTCGGACAAATTTTAGAACAAAGGTTTCCATATTACTAGCTTGTTCTAGGATCCTTTGCCTCAACGCCGCAAGAAGTGGATTTTCAAGTTCCTCATCTTTTGTAATCTGGAAGAAATTACCACCACTTCATAAGTTATACAAAAGATTTTCGAAATCAAATGACTAAAAACCATCTGTGAGTACTGAGAAGTGCAATATTCTTTCGTTACTATTTGAGAGGATATTGATTCATTTCAAACTTATAATGGTTAAAATTGAATTAGATTTCTAAAATAGAAAGAAAATTGATCATGAGAAGTGCAATTTAAATACCAGAAATGGAAAGACAAGAAAATAATTGCTCGTTATATGAAGTAAACACTTCTGGCATTGTTTGGAAAGCTGGAGCCTGGAATGTATAATACTGAGCAGTGAACACTATTAAAAAATAAAAATAAAGATAAAAAATTATCCATTATGGTGTCCAAGCTCATTAAATACTGTGTATCAATCATGTCCTAAGATGTCGTAGAACAGAAGTATTGTAGGAAACAATAAAACTTGCCATTTTGAAAGTCTTGGGATAATTATAGATTAGTCTGCGTAACAAATTGTGATCATTAACAAACAAACAAAAACCAACGCAAGATTACATGTTTGGAGCTGGGAAATTGCTTACTTGATCATATAGGATATCAGACTCGGTAAAGGCGAAAACCCGCCTAATATTGTTTTCTGCAGCCTCTGATAAACCATCCAGCAAAGCTAAATAATCTGCCACTGACTCTTCCACATAGAAATCGAGCTTTTTCTGCACTCGAATTGGAGATAAATTACATGACCTCTCCATAACCACCCCAATTCCAGAAAGCCTAGAACCAGAATCTCCAGGACCTGCTATAGACACACCCTTGAAGTACATCTTTACAGAATAATCATTGAGATCGTCCTGTAAATCTGCCTTTGTGGGTTCTTCTCTATCCTTCACATCATCCTCATCCCCGCAACAGCTTCTAAAATCTTCTTCTTCTTCTTCCTTAGTTTCATCCGCAGATGAACCGTCAATAATTGTTTGTTCCTCCATTGCCATTTACTAAAATTTTCAAAGAGTCACAATTTCTTCACAGCTTCACTACTTCAAGAACTGATAGATTTCAAATCAAATAAAAGACCAAATATTCGGAAAATATATCAGAAATTAACAAATTCCAGCATCCTTAGTCCAAGATAAAGGACCATTAAATTCAGATTATGACTTACTCAAAAAAGAAGATCCAGAAGTTTTTCTACACAACTCTGCCTTCTATATCGAAATACAGAATTTTTTTATTAACCACAAGATCCACGATTCCAAATGAATATAAACAAGAACAATTTTTTTCAACAAATAAGGAATAAGAGATCCTTCCCATCAGCCAGAAAAGGTATATAAACACAAATTCTTAATTCGCAGAAACTACAGCCCAAGAAACATCACTCGTAAATATAATCTTGCCTTCCATTATAATTCATATAATTTTTATTCATAAGTATAGGCATGTGAATTCACATATATGTGCACAAGAAATCAAAAACTGATGGTTCCATACCTCAGTGAGAAGAAATAATTATTGCTATGATTCAGAGTGAGTGATTATACCTTTGCGGGCATTAGAACCCTAACCTACAAATTATCCTCCTTTTGTGTCTGGACTGTGCTTTACTATACTTTTCCTGGATTTTACGTTGGGAGTTGGTGTATTAATAGCGTCACAAGAAACTGAAGTCATTTGTTGAGAGTGGTTGTATTTTCTTTTCTTTAATTGCAAATTCTTTCGTGAGATTCCATAATTCATTCTTAAAATAATTTCGTTTAAGGAAAGCTGCTACCGGGTAATGAACACCATGGCTGTAATTTCCGTTATATAGCTTTGATTCTTACTAGTCCAATAGAAACAAATAAGGATACAATTACTTGCTTCATTAAACTTTCATCGGAATGTACTCGATAATCGAGACGCGTTATATTTTGCACGTAAGTATAAGATGCAAATTAAAGTATGATCCTATAAGGTCATTGAAACAGAGTCTTGCATCAAAATCATAAATTTTTATTCGTACTCACGTGTTGGTATTTGATTATGTAATGATAAAATGTGATGTGGCGTCGTGAATTTATTTTGACTTGTCAACACTTTTTGTTATTATTTTTTATTTTCTATTTACTTTATCCATTCGATTCAGTGTTTAATTATTTAGTTAATCAAGAAAGGGTCATTAACAAGTAGTGTAAAACAAGTATCAGAAGTTAAAATATGTGACAATCATGATTAGCACCCACTAGTAAATTTTTGGAATGTGGGCTATTGGCTAATTAATTACTAATTTATTATTTTGTATGTGTCAATATTAAAATAAAATTAAAAAACTAAAATCTTTTACAATTTGAATGGAATTACACGCTCAAAATTGATATTAAGCCCATGTTTAGTACACATTCTTTCAAAACTAATGATGACAAAAAAACCTTCACGTCCCATCCCGCCCTGAATGGGGTGAAAAAACCCGCCCCGAAGGGTTGGCGGGGACTCGGCGCCCCTTCTCGGGTCGCGGGCCCCGTCCCGTGAAGAATTAAAAAAAAAAAAATTGTTTTGGACATTTTTTGTTTCTAGTGATTACTTTGGATATTTTGATGTGGTTAATTTGAGTTTTATTTGTTTTGAATTTTAAAATTTTGAATTTGTATTTTAACTGTAAATTTTAAAAAATGGAGCAGGAAACAGTGTAGGCCCGCGCCCCGCACCTACCCCATTGCCATCTCTATTCAAAACTCATTTTCAACCACATATTTTTCGTTAAAATAATATTTTTCATCATATCAATAACTTTTCATTTCTTTTTAATCACATATTTTTCATCATATCACAATTTAAAATACATTATTTCCTCAATAATATCAATTAAACACACCTTAATATTTACTTGTTCGGCGTGAATACTCGAAGTAAATATAACTAAAATATAAATATGAAGTGCAACAAATATAAGGACTTGCATAATTGCATTGTATCCCGTTAATTTTATTTATTTTTGAAGCATTTTTACTTTTAAGAAATAGAATATGCAGATTAGGACAACCACTCTGCACATGTAAATTCCATTGTATCATCAACTTGTATTGGAAAATATTTGCCCATATGAAAGGGACAAAATGACCTTAGAAAATTGGAAGTTGGAGAAGTGATTGATGAGAATATTTGGACGTGGCCGGTGCCACTCTTCTATCCAAAAAGAAGTAAAAAAGGGACTTGGTTTTTTGATAAACAACTCGTTGACTATAAGGAAATTAATCTTTCATGATATATTTTGATTTATAATTTATAAGGAAAATAAAGTAAAATGGAATTAGAGAGGAAGATCCAAGATAAAAAGAAAACGAGGTTAAGTTTTCAAGAACTTGACATGAAGAAGGCAGATTCTTAGTACAAGATGATGACCTTTTTTTTTTCAACGTTAAGATTCTTAGTACAAGATAATAACTTTTTTTTTTCAACGTTATGCCCATGTTTGACACCCATTTTGAAAAACATAAATAAATTCTGGAATAGTGATTAATGGAAGAATGTGTGGTTGAAAAGTAATGAGAATTTTTGGATTTATGTGTAGTATTATTTTATTGATAGAATGTATGGTTGAAACAAAGAAAGAAAAAAATAAGAATGAGAATGAGAAATAAATGGGTTTCAAACGGGGGCTATATTTAGCATATTGCAAGATGGTCAGTTTTGTTTCTATTTCACAATGTGACTTGGACTTTCTACCAAATATACGTATTATGAAATGCTAATCTATTGATTTTTTTTTTTGTCGGAATTATTCCCTTGAGATATAGGACTACTTGTGTAAACTTCTTTCATTGTTCAAGTCAAAACTTTCTAAAGAGTCTCGTGGACATCGAAAGTCGTCGTAAGCAATGTTAGGACTTTGAAATAGTCAACTCATTGAAACATAAACTCGAAAACTTTATATTAATACAACTATTGTTTGTTTGTTCAAAAGAAAAGGGTTATAATACAAGTTAATGTCATTATCAAGTCCATTTAGCCTAAGAGAGATGCCCCCAGCTCCTAAAAAAACTGCACTGTAGGCTTTAATCTGTAATTTGATGCTACTTTGCAACTTTGGAACCATGAAATCTGCTGCAAGAAGATCCACCAAAGCCATGTAGATCAAAAGCCCGGCCGAGGTCGCTTTAAGTAAACCTACAATAATCGAAGCACAAGGGCTGTTTTCTTTATAAGCGCTTGATAGTGCCACAAATTCAAAGAACGTCAACATCAGGTGCAATTTTTTTATAACGGGGGGTGACTACCCACGAAGTCATGATCTTCACTCGTCCAATACCATGTGAAACCACCCCATTTAAGATCTTGAACAAATAAATTAGATAGAGATATTAACAATTAGATAGAGAATAGAACCACCGAGTCCCATTCCTTCAAACATTTGATGGAAGCAAAGAGCAGCTAGAAGTCCTTTGATCGTGCAAGTATTGTTCGAGGATCCAAGATAAAGCCCGATCACGATGGAATGAACAACTATTCCCAGCTCCAAAACCTGTCAACGAATCATATGAGTTATATCCTATATAGTTCGTATGTGCGTTTGTTAGTGTGTGAATGTTTTATTCTTCGCAGTCGAGCTTACTTTAACATGAAATATAGTTAAAAGTTCAATCACTATTTTTTTTCCCTAAAATGAGTTGGCAGGCTAATGTCATTAGAATTTGTATCTTACTGCAATTAATTTTGGATATATAAGAAACATAGTATGTTTTACAAACAATATATCTCCAATTAAGTAGAAGAAAATCACAAAGAGTTAGATTGGTATACTGTGAAGGATCTGTGCAAATCTTCTTCACTGCTAGCTGTTGGGAAATATGTAAGAAAATCTGAAAAAAACTAATGAACTCCAAGGCACAAAAATCGTTATCTTTTAAGAGATGTTTCTCCCCTTTCCAACAAAGTCACGATAGAGGTATGATAGAAAATCTCTCTCAGGATACAATGGAGGCGTTTGATTCAAACCGTGACTATTTGATCAAACCAAGAAAACACTCTATAATGAAACTGATGATGCCAACAGAAAAGAGAGAAGAATAGAAAATAACGAATTTTTTTAATGTGTTTTGCAAATGAGCAGTCGAGGCGGCGAAACATTCGCAAAACAAAAGATAGCGCACATGCAAAATGATGAAAAATATTTAACACTAGCTAGCTATTTCGTGTTTCTTGATTGATACTCGGCTCCTTCTTTGCATGTGACTCGATCTCCACTGGCAGTTGCTCCAATAGATCACAAAGTAACAAAATCCATTTAATTTAATTGTGAGGTTCCAATAAATTGTCCAGTTGACTATGGATAGTAAGAGGACAGATATTAATTATCTTGTCCCTTCTGTTGTCTTGTTTTTATTTGGAAGAGAAAGGGTATGGCATATAATAGTCCGTTTGTTAACATTGCGTGGACCCTCTCATCCACACATAACTCATATATTAAAAAAAACATTGATATTTATGTAGATTCAATTTTTTTCCTCTTATTTTTCTTATTTCTTATTTTTTGTTATACATAAAAGACACGTGTTAGGGTGTATTTGATTCCATGGAAAATGGTATTTTTCTCCCAAATTTCAACTTTTTGAATGTTCGGTTGATATTTTTTCCATGGAAATTATTTTCAACTTTTGAAAATATGTCTAGTTTTCCTTCAATTGGAGGTACGTTTTCGTTTTCCTCAAAATAAAGAATATTTTTTTTTTCTAAGAGACATTTCTCTTGTCAATCAAATACATCCTTATTGTACTCTGCAGACGGGATAAATTTAATGTTTATTTTTATTGTACGTGTTTTAATTTTGTCATCTGTTGAAACATCGCCTAGAGTCCTTAATGGTAGGAGTGTCCAAAAGTCCTGAATCGAACCGGACCAAATCGAGCGATTCTTCATAAATTAAATATCCGAATGGGTACCCGAATCAAGATCGATGAGTTTGGATCGGGTCTCAATTCTAGACCAAGAACCGAAGAACCGAATAAGATCCGAAACTAAATAATTTTTTTTATTTTTTATATTGAATTAATTAAATTAAATTAATTTTTTCTAAACAAATTCGTAAATTAATTAAATAAATCAGATCATTTCATAAATTTAATTTTAAAGCCCAATACCCAAATCATTTTAAAGTCCATTTTAAAGACAAGAAACAGTAGAATTTGGGATCAATTTGCAGTTTTTGATATGGATCGCCGATATTTTAATATTAACATCTACTTTTTGGTATTTATATGTATTAAATTAATTTTATTGGATATCTAGTTATTTATATGTTTTTGAATTGGATTACGTTAATTTATAAAAGTTACGAATGAAATGTCATTAGTTGTATTTATGTAGTGTTGCTGTAAATGTTAAAAAATTTAATTATGGTATGGAACCGAACCGAACCCGAACGGTTCCATAATTATATTTGGACCTGACGAGTCCATTTATTAAATACCCGAAAGTTTTGGGTCGGTTCGGTTGTCGGGTCCAAATATTAAATAGCCGAAAGTTTTGAGTCGGTTCGGTTCTTTTCAGAATTGAATCGAACCGACCAACGGACAACCCTACTTAATGGGGAAAAAAAACATAAACCCTAAAGTAGTTCGTGTGTGTATATTCACTAATTCAAATTAAGCCCCTATTTGGTGAAGATTTAAAATCAGATTTTTAGTAGATTTTGATAAAAGTTAATGAAATATGTGGTTGAAAAGTTGTGGATCTCATAGAATATGTGGTTAAACATAGGCTAAGTAATTAAAAAAATAACCATAGCAATTACACGGTAACGAAGAAGTTATGAGCCATCGTCTCGAATTCTAGATCCATGTTGATGGCCGCCGTAAAAATGAGAATTACCAGAATTTACCACAGCCATCGATTCTTCATCTTCAAGTACATGATAGGATTCTGAAAGTTTTCCATTTCCTTCTATCTTATTGGAGTACGCACTAGTTGCCATTAAGGCCCTGTTTGGGAGGGATTAGATTTTTCTACAATAAATCAATTGTCATTTTCAATCACACATTTTTCAATAAAATAATATTTTTCATCACATCAATAATTTTTTCTTCTTTTTCAACCACACATTTCCCATTATATCACTATTCAAAATCAATTCTTCCCCCCAAAAATCTCTCTCAAACAAGCTCTAAGTTAAGTCCAACATTAATGTTAGTATAGCCGACATCAAGGCATAAAACTAGCGAAAGGGAACCTATGCCATGGATTTTCCTTCAAGCAACTCGAAGATAACATGTCGAATTGTTGGGATTGTTTTCACCCAATTGTCACACACACACAAAAATACGCCTAAGAACACACACTGCAGAAATGAAAATAATAGAAGAGATTGTTCACCAAGTTCGGTCAAGCCTAATCTGGGAGCTCAGAGGTAAATCGAATCCATCACTATGCAAGAACTTTCAAGAGAGAATGATACAAGTCTGTACAACCAAAACTCGGAAAAGGACCACTTCTAAATGATCATCGATCCACAAACGGATCTCTCAGATCAGTCTAATCTATGCAAAATCAGGAACTTCACAACCTATCAACAAGTGTCGATTTACCAAATATTATAAAACACAGTACACAGCCACTATAAACCCTCAATAATAAAGGCTCAAACCAGACCCAACAATATAAACCAGCAAACTAATTACAAACCAAGAATTGAATGGAAACCCTCGAAGAAACCTCACGTAGAGAACATAAATGAGAACCATATGAAAGGCAGTGAAAAAAGTAACGGTACAGTAGTCATAGGAGGTTTATATTCATTAAACCTCAGCGTTAGATCAAATCCAACGGTCCAAGTAAGTCTCAACAAAAACAGATCCGAATGGTGTCAAATAGGCCAATAAAATCATGCCAGGTGGACTAACCAAGCAAAAACGCACTTTCACTTATGAAAACGGGTTTTAAGTACCACAACCCACACGAATGACTCTGGCAAGACGTGCATGAACCCGGTCTTTAACGATTACAAAGAGGCTTGGATCCGGACTCAGGGCCGGTATTGAACGCGTTACAAGAGGTAAACACACGCCAATCATGTTCGTAAAAAGGATTGAAATGATAGCAATGATCTTTAAAGGGAGTGCTTTCGCCTTGTTGTTGCAACTGTTATTTGATTATTCCTCACACTCGTCTACTACCGACACCACTTTCGTCTAGAATGTTGAATTAGGAAGAAGAAGATGGAAATGAACTTCGAAAGTTTAGAGGCCATTTCTTGACAGAGTACTAAATTGTGAGTTTATCTTCTAAAGAGCTGATATATATAAGGTTCGAATACTATATAATCACAGGCTGCAGCACTTGTTTATTGGTGGCAGTTTTTGATATTTGCAATTTTATATAAAAAAAAATTCAAATCATATTATAAATTAATGTTCGACTGGACCATTAGCAACCAAATTCAAAACCTGCAGTTATTGATTTAGGCAAGACCATGAATATAAGTTAGAATTTCTGGCCAACAAGTGGAACACCCATGTAAAAATCTTGCAAGAATAATGGAAACTCCGTCTAGGCGTACAGACAATTAATGTTACACCGAACTTGGCACGACAGCAATTAATGTAAAAACGCGCCAAGCCGTATGCTTTTAAATTAATGTTACACCGAACTTGAAGAAGAGACACATTACAGACAATTTCTTTTAAATTTTGCTGCTTCAATTTTTGTGTTTGTAATCTGAAGGAAACCCTTGTTTGCTGGTACGTTCAAGATTTATATGGATTGAACCTCGATCTTGTGCAAGTTCATTGAAGATTAAAATAAGTAACTGAAGCTAATTTCCTGAACTCAAGTAACAAGCAAGATTTGGTAATTTATATAAATTTAACAGAGATGAAACAAAAGAATATTATATATTCTTGGCAGTAAAATATTGAAGGAACCCCAAATTAAGCCCACTTAGCCATAAGAGACATTCCTCCAGCACCTAACAAGACAGCAATATAAGCCCACGTTTGTAGTTTCATGTTCCTCTGCAGTTTGTCTCCCATAAAATCTGATCCCAAAAGATCCACCAATGCCGTGCAATTTAGTAATCCAGCAGAAGATGCATTCAGCAATCCTACAACAATTAGAGCTGTTGGACTGTCTGCACTGTACACATTTGATAAACCAATTCCAAGTGCAATCCCAAATGGAGTTGTGGCCGAGAAAAAGAACACCATTATTGCTTTCATTTTCGCCTTATATTCGGCCTGCAATATGCATCCACCTAGACCCATTCCTTCAAAGAATTGATGAAAGCAAAGCGCAGCTACTAATGCTCTGATCGTGCATGGATTTTCAGAAGCCCCCATTGACAACCCTATTACTACTGAATGCACAACAATTCCTAGCTCAAGAACCTGCATCATTTGGTGTTATAATGATGATTGAAACTGCAACTGATTGATCTTGTTTACAACACTACAACAAAAGGAACTTCGTTTACAGCGTGCATACGAGGCAATGCCGTAAAAATTTAAAACATAATATTTACGGCATGCATCAAATGCGTGCCGTAATAATTTAATTACTTAAAGTGAGTTCAAATAAAGAAAACTAATTACAAGTAATTGATTTTAGCATTTGATCTTGACTTTTCAATGGATGTTTCACCTCAATTTTCCAAACTGCCATTGAGATGTTCTTGTGGAGCATTTCATCAATTGTAGAGGGTAGTTGAGGGTAATTTTCTCCAATGCATTTTCAAAGGTACAATAATGGGAAATTGAAGTATAACAAAGCGACTCAACTTTTGTATTTCTTATTGATTCTTTTACTGTAGAATAAATAGTTAGATTTGAAAAAAAAAATGACATTATAATGTGCTCCATTAGAACGTATATTTTGGGCACGTCGTACATGCATTGTATATAGTGAAAAAGTGAATATTTATAACTTTATATTCCGTTCACATGTACTCATAAAGAAATTTTCACGGCATGCAAAACACGCCATAAAAGGCAAACTTTGTTGTGGTACAAGTTCAAATAAAGGAAACTAATTATGCCCCAATTGCACACAATATTCGAATTGAATATACCTGAGCGATCACCCGATACCTTAGCAATTGTGACGCATTCTCATCTACAACCCTAGCGTCACCATTATTTCCATGGCAGTGGCCAGAAGACTCCACATTTCCACCCGTGGCATCCTTGTTCGACTCAACCCTGCATTCTATAATATTTCTTTTTCTGTAATAACTCATGGCATATGAATCCACCATTAGAGTGAACACTGCCGACAGCATTGCCACAAATGTCGTGAACGGAAATTTCCTCCAAGGATTCTCCGGCAGACACAACGACCTTAGATCATCAAATGAATCTGGCATAACATGCATGTACCCAGTGGCAAGAATAACCCCAGATGCAAAAGCCTTAACCAAAACAAATAATTCTTTGTCGGGTTTAAGCGCCGGGACTGCACGAGAAAAAATGGGTAGACAAACACCAATCATACTAGTTACAAAAATCGAAGCAATGGCAATAACCATGAGTTTTAATGCCTCCGTTTTGTTGTGGCATCCCACGGCGGTGCTCCGGGTACATTTTATCGTCGCATTGGCTTCTGATGAACCCGAGGCATGGTATGCAAAGAAGAAAATGACTGCAAGAAATTGTTTAAGAAGTGCCATGTCGAAGGACGGTGGTTGGCTTGATTTACAGTGTGTGAAAGGTTACTATTTATGGGTTTTACAGATTCAAAGGTTTACCTTGAAACCTCAATTTTGTCCTTATGACGAGTCATATTTTTGTGTGTTTTGTTTGATATGGAAATGTAATATCTCGTAAACTTTAAGGGTGCTTTGGGGAAAACAAACCAGGTGAAGATGGCCTCAGATGGGCACGTGGCAATAGTGTTTTTACCTTAACTTAGAGTTTGTACTGCGTATTAAAGTCCACGCTTTTACTGCTCTTAGAATGATGTGTTGTCTACGTGGCGATTTCCTTTTGAGGAAATTAAACATAGCCCTAGATTTAAATTATCAATTTCATAAATCCTGAATCAAGTTTCATATTACAAAAATCAGGTTTTAATTAATAATTTAAAAATATTTCTTATATCTAATTAAATACTAATTAATAATTTTCATTCCAATTAATAATTTCATCCTAAAATCAAAACCTAATTTCATTTCTTTCCTCGGCGTCGCTGTCGCCGTCTCCTCTCCTCTCCTCTCCACTCATCTCATCTCCATCTTCTCTCCTCCCGTCCGTCTTCGTCGTCGTTCTTCTTCCTCATCGGCGACGACGGTGCTCGTAACCCATGCCAGCTTCTCTTTTCTCTCTTCTCAATTCTGTGATGTTGAAACGCCCAACTGTCTCTACCTCACCATTATTCTCTCTCACACACACTTCGCTCTTCGATCCAGCGAAATAGCAGGCGCGGTCGTGCCCGTGACGATGCCCTTATGTCCTCTTGTGGAGGGCGGTTAGGTGTGTGTGAGTGTGTGTGGGGACAGATCTGGTAGATGTGTGCGTGGGTGCATCGCGACTGGTGTGTGTGGACCCAAAGGGGGTGCGTTGTGCGTGCGTGCAACAGTTGGGTGTGGTCTTGGTTTGTATGAGATGTCGACGCCGCTATTGGGCGGCGATGGGGTGGTGCGATGTGGGCAGGAGGGTGAATCTGGGTGTGTGGTGCGGTGCGTGATGTGCAGTGGCGGATCTGTGCGTTGTGGTGGTGGTGGTGGTCACAAGTGATTTGGTTGATTGTGACCAATAATTGAGTCGATGTATGACCAATGAAACAGATAAATTGCGACCAATGCATGTTGTGTGACCTAAAAATTATTAATGTTAACAGTTTGGTGTAGTGGTGGTGGTGAAAACGTTGGCTGCGATGTTTGAAATTATGATTTTGTTGCTGGGAAGTGGTGATGATGGTGATGGGTGTTGGCGACGATTGTGCATTTATGTGGTGTTGGTGTTGGCGACGATGGTACGATTCTGTGGTGTTGTGTTGGTGGTGGTCACAAATGATTTGTTGATTGTGATCAATGAAGAATAAATTGTGACAAATAAATACTGTGTGACCTACAAATTTATTAATTTGTGACCAATAAAAGTAATATGTGACCTATAATTTGATATTTTGTGACCATAAAATAAGTCATGTGACTTATAAATTTTGTGATTTGTGATCAATACGCAAATTGTGACTTTTAAATTTTTAATTTGTGACCGATGAACGAACCGTGACCTATAAAATTTTTGCATTGTGACCTTAAATTGTTTGAATTGTAACCAAATTGTATAGATCTGTGACCTTTATATATTTATTAATAAAATATATAATTAATTAGTTAAATTATAAAATATATAATTAATTAAATTATAAATAAATTTTATTGAAAACCTGATTTTTGAAATTTAAAACTTTAAACCTTAATTTTGAAATGGTGATACTTAAATACATTATTTAAGAATTGTTCCCTTTTTTTTTTTTAAAGACTAAGCCCATTAGTTCTAATTTCCAGATCTGGGTCTTTTCTATAAAAACTCGTGTTATTTTGGACCCTAAGCTTTAGTATAAATGGACTCTGAAATTTAAAGAAAATTTTCAACTGAGGAAAGTCGAGCTGACTTGACTCGCGCCTACGGCAGGCTATGGGTACGAGTATGGTATTAAGATACTCATTTGAGTCGCTCATTTTTAGCTCAAATTCAAAGAAAAAAACTTGACGAGCCTAACTTGAAGGGAGAATCGCCACACTTCGATGAAACAAGCCGGCTCACGTGTTAGACCAAATCCAACTTGAAGATAATGAGTCGAGCTAGATTAGACCCATTTAACACCCCTAGTTCCAATAAATTTGAGCCCTAAATGATACCAATTAAATATCAACAATTTTTAGTATAACTAGGTGCAATGCACGTTTGTCTAGTCTTCTATATATATAAAGTGGCTATGTAACGAAATTTGTTGTTTTAACGGAAAATCTAACGAAATTTGTTGTTTTAACAGAAAATCTAACGGAATTTCTTGTTTTAACAGAAAATATTTTTTCACCGTTAATTTTATTGTTCCAATATTTTCATTAGATAGCAATTAAGAACAAATAAATTCTTTTAACTTGAAATAGGATTAATTCAAAATGAAATTGAAAAATGGATGTTAACAGCATTAATTCAATTCATTTTACATGAAATTGAAAAATGGGCGGTTTTCAAGAAACTCAAATAATGGCATTAAATTCAACTTGTGATGTAAGTTGGTGAGATCGAAGAAAATAAGTAAAAGTTGACAAATTTGGAGAAATGACTAAATTGTAAGAGATCCAAAGTTCAGGGACTAAAATATAAATACTTAAAAGGTGTGTTGAACCTCACGATGAAGATTTGAGAGTGCTTGGAGTCAATTGGATAAAGGAAGACGTCAATGGAATCAAATTTAGTCAAAAGATGATCACAAATCAATTTTCAACCGAAAAGTTATGCTCCAATATTTTAGTCTCATATTGAGACCTATATTTGGCATAGAAAGTGATCGAATTGGAGAATGATGTCTGAATAAAAGTTGTAGCCAGATGAGTTAGCTTTCCAACGCATTTTGAATTGCCTCAATCGGATATCGGAATACAAAGTTATGATAAAAATATTGAAAGAAGGTGTAGTTGCCTGTTTAAAACAAGAAATTCCGTTACATTGTCCGTTAAAACAACAAATTCCGTTAGTTTTTCCATTAAAAACAAGAAATCCCGTTATATAGTCACTTTTAATATATAAAAGATGTTAGGCTTTTTTTTTTTTTTTGGGGGGGCGGGGGGTCCACTAAATTCAAGACCTTCTTGCTTGAACTTGAATTGAGGTATGGCATTATCCATTATCCTAATATATTATTTGAAATGAAGCACATGGAGTGGACGTACAACCTTACCTTTGAAAGGTTAATCAAGGACCTATAATAGATATTTCTTGTACAAATAACTAAGAAATGTATTATATATATACGGAATTAATTAGTTTTGTAATTAATTATTGTCTCTCACCATCTATTGTGTTGTGCCACGTCACCATATATATATATATATATAATTTCTGAGGCTTTGATAAACCTACATCTATACAAATTGCATAGAACAATATTATATACTCAAGTTAGGACTCTTGTTTGTAATTGCTATACTTCCTTTAGATCATACAAATAGGGGAAAAGGTAATTAGATAAACCTAATTCTTGATTTATCTTCTCTTACGCAGTAAATTTTTTTTTTTGAAGTCTTAATGCAGATAAGATTCATTGAAAAATCGATATAAAAATACAGTAGAATCAAATTAAATGGTAATGAAACTAGATTGTCTATTATACATATCCCAACCTGACCTAAACATTTCCTTTCGAACTACTAACTATCAAGACTCGAAACAAAGAGTGTAATGTAGCGGGTAATTTATGTAACTGTTCTTAAATTTTGTGCCTAATCCTTTCGTAAAACAATTTTTTTACTTGATTTCATCTCTCGTATTATTTTCAACATCGATATGGAACACACGAGCCCCAACTTAATATAGAGAATACGTGTTGCAATACCAACGACACGATGTCAATTCATTGATGATGGATAAGTAGATATGTGCCCAAACAATAAGATACAACCTGGAAAGTTAGGGTTCACATCACGGGACCTCGGATCAATGCATGTATTCCGGGTTTTGTCCACATGATCTATCTAATTTCTGTGACAAAGCTTTCCATTTCTTCCCTAAATGGGCCCACAACTTCTCGTCATGAGCTTGAAGACAGAAACATGGGCCGAGATAAACGGACATTTCATTCGGGTCAATTGGGCCCACTATTGGAATTGGTATAAAAGTACAATAAATGACTTGATTTGAAGTAACCTTTTGTTTGGTTGGCACTTTCATAACGTGTACATGTTGTCTGACATAGAATAAATATGTGATAAATGTAGATTCAATTTTATTAAAGTAATTTTAGCTTGTAAGAGGATCACATAAAAAGCCTTTTGAAATAGAAATTGAAATCACGCAAATGGTGATTACGCGACAAAATTGCGCCCCATCGAGTGTGTCCCACATCAAAATGTTCACGTGCCGTATCATTCCATGATCCATAGCTAAGCACGTCTTTCTCGTAGTTAAAAGAAGAAAGACGTACTGATTTAAGTGTTTTCTAGTATTCATGTATAATTTACATCAACTAAGAGATAAACTACTTTAAAAAACACCTAATGTGAGTTAATATTCAAACATGATTGTCCCTTAATGGTATGATCACGACACAATATGATTGTTTTATTGAATAAGGCAAAAAAATAAAGGGCAGAAAGAGTGATTCTTGGAAGATGGCTCCATCTCCACAAAAGTAGTCCGTCCATGTGCACATTAATATTTTCAAGAATTCGAAAAAGATAAAAGGAAGATAATAGAAAATTCCTAGAAACTAGACTCTGGATCTCCATTATTACTTCCGACAAAAAAAATAAATAAATAAAGTAAAAGCCATCGGAATTGAATTAAAAAAAATGCACATGTAGATTATATAATTAATTTTATCTAAACTCTGTTAGTTATAAGTAACTAATTAAGGAATAAGGTGGGGTGGGGTGGGGTGGGGTGTAAAGGTATACTTATGGAACATGGATTTCAATATGGTACTTAAAATTATTTAACAAAGTCTCTAATTTGCTTTCACATTGCCGGAAAAGTTAGGAAATTGCTTGGTCCATGCCTTCAATTGTTTTGGAATTAACCTGCCAAAAAAATTGACTTTTTCATCACCTTTGTACCAAGTTTGTTAAGTGGTTGTAAGCTAATTAATTAGTCGGAAAAAAGGGGTTGGGCTTTAAAAGAATTAGGCGAAGTCTTTCTTGTTGAACGATGAATTTACTACGTTACTTTCAAGTTTGGCTTTGAGACGTGGAAAGTTATATATGAACAATATAAGGAAGATAAAGGAAGGATGGTGTACAACTAAGGTTTACCTTTTTTCCCACGGTAGAAAAACATAATAAATCCTATAGATTATTAGGGTCTTAAGCTCTAGCCGAAGCAAGTTCCTAGTGAAGAAGCAAATCCTGGTCCCTCAACATCAAAATCATTCGTATAAACTCTGATTGGAGGGATGATATCAAAACAAAAGAGAATGACGAACGCGAAAGAGAGTCTTCAATGAAACTAATAGTAGTGGGGACGATTGGAGTGAAGGTTCGGACATCTCACATAACACGTCATGCTTTGTCATAACCACTTTTATCATAGGATTTAAATATCTATTCAATTCCACCCGTGAAGAAGTTTTTGAAGACATGTTTATTATTTAAAACTCTACATTCTATGGTTAATTCGCTGTGACAACTTAAGTCACTCAAATAAAAAATTTCGGGGGTTTTTTTTAATGTGTCAAATATTTTGTTCAGTTGTTACCAAGGAATAAGCAGTAAAAGAATAAATAATTTATATGTTAATTTGCTAAAGAAATTTACATAAGCTAAAATTTCATCATGAAAGTGTCACAACCAAAATGTATAAATTAATTTCATTGTTTTTTTTTTTTGGCTAATTTCTTCTGACATGGGCTGCGTATTAAAAAGACGTGTTAACGTGCAAAGTGGCAGTCATGTCAGATTTACATACGGGGCAAATTTGGACATGAGTGGTCCCACTCCCACAAATGTTGCAGAGGCAAAGATGCCTACATGGCAGCAACAACACGCATGATTCTCTCTCCCCACACCTCCTGCAAATCCTGCCACCGTGTTCCGCCACCTCTCGCCGTCCTTCTACTCCTTCCCTACAATCACTGCTGCCGCAGCACGACTCAACATCCTCCTCCACTGCCCCTCCACAGACAGCGGCACCGCAGGAGAGACGCTTGTCACTAACGTGGGCCAATACTTGTTCGAGGTTTGTACGTAGAGAGTTGGCCGTGGCCTCATTTGTTTGAGCCAAGTTACGCCATAATTGGTTTTCCATAAAAAGACTCTTCACTCTTTCTTGAAGAAACAAATTCGTTTTCCCAATTCGCTGTAACTGATCCTCCTTTTCCTTTAATTTATTCATCACACGTTCTTCTAATGCCGACAACAACAATCTCGCTTGTTGCTTTTGCTTATCTTCCAGTTCCAATTTCATCTTTTTTGTCTGAGAATTACCAAAAATTTTGTTAAGAAAACTAAAAATCAAATTCATCGAAAGCCCACAAATTCATAATAATTATGCAGATACTTACATGTTGGGAAATAATGCTATCCATCTCCAACTGGTATTGCTGGATTTGAGGCAAAGTTTCTTGACCGACAAAAGATGGAAACTGAGAAATGCCACTATTTTTCTGGGGTTCTACGAAATTAGATGTAGCATGTAACTGATTCATAGATTCTCTTGAGCGCTTTCTCGGAGATGCCGATAAGTTGTATGTGAGTCCACTGCCGGTGTTCACAGAAGTTTTCGCTGGAGCCGAATAAAAAGATTGAAAAATCGGAAATAAAGTTTCCGGCATTGATGAGGCCAAAGGCACCGCCGATGAACCCATCTGTGTATTGTATGCCAAGGCGTTTCCGTGGTTGGAATCCACCAAATCTCTGCAAATATCAAAACAATTATCAGAAAACATAATTAAAAGTTTTTTTTTTTTTTTGGTAAATGAATTCTCAAAAGTGATTAAAGGTACCTGTTGGGTATGAATTGTGAAGGAAAAAGATTGAAATTCCTTGCTTCAATGGCCATAAGAATCGAAGAGTCTCTTATTTTCCTCTACTGTATTATGTGGAGAGATGCATGCAAGGGAAAGATAGGTGGCAGAGATAGACTTGGGAAAATGGGTTTGGGATTATTTAAGAATCTGGTGTAAAATAGGAAAGTCAAATAATTCTAGAGAGAGGAAAGAAGAGTACTACCAAGAAATTTAGGAAATGAAGTATGGCATAATATTTATGTATTATAAAAAAAAGAAATTAATATTGGATTCCTAACACAAAGAAAAAGGAAGATAGCAAACGCAAATCTTGTTGGCCTTATCACCTCAATTAAAGCTGCACTCACGGTTTTCCTATTGCTAACAGCTGACTTAAAGGGGCTATTATGGAAATTCAGATTTTAATAATCCTCGAGGCAGATGTATCAAAACGTGCCAAAGCATGATAAATGTTCGTGCTCTAAATTGTGGTGACATGCATAGCGATTTAATAAACCGCTCTTTATGCGAAAGAGGTTGTCTTAGCTGGACGGTCTCGATACTGCAGTATACAAATTCTAAGTGTACCTACAATAGGTCGTCTAACTCTGATTAGATATGAAAATCCGGTGCCAAATGTAAACATCGTTAGTCATAAGTTACTATTACTTATAATTATTTGAAAATAATTAAATTTAGACAAAGACAAGATCCATTTGATTTTCTCTCAATGCCACTCTGTCTTATCATCAGAATCATTTCAGGATTGATTATTGTCCAAACAATTCCCATTAGCGCTAAATGAGCCACAGTAATTGAATAAAACTTACAATAATCCCTTTAAAAAAAGTCAATAAAGTTGCTTAATTATGCAACGATTGGTTCTTCCTAACATTGATTAGGCTTAACGTAACATGACATCTTCTTCTCTGTTTGCACATCCCTATTCCTCAGTCGAACAAATAATAAAATATCAAGAAGGTTTACCTATTTTTCCTTTATTTTATTTGTGATATGATAGAAAAACCGTAATGTGCGAGGCATGAAAGAAACTCAATTATTTAATATGTAATACTTGTCTCGACTTTGATTAATCGTCACGTCATGATACTGAATAAGTGAGCCCATAGAATTGGCCTTCAACCTAGAGTAGCTGGAAGGACAATTAAAACATCGACAAATAACAGTCAACTAAATTACATCTTCTATATATTAAAAGTGGCTATATAACGGAATTTCTTGTTTTTAACGGAAAAAACTAACTGAATTTGTTGTTTAACGGACTATGTAACAGAATTTCTTGTTTTAAACAGGCAGCTGCACTTTATTTCAGTATTTTTATCATAACTTTGTATTCCGATATCCGATTGAGGCGATTCAAAATGCATTGGAAAGCTAACTCATCTGGCTACAACTTTGATTCAGACATCATTCTCCAATTCGATCACTTTCTATACCAAAAATAGGTTTCAATATGAAACTAAAATATCGGAGCATAACTTTTCGGTTAGAAATTGATTTGTGATCATCTTTTGACTAAATTTGATTCCATTGACGTTTTCCTTTATCCAATTGACTCCGAGCACTCTCAATTCTTCATCGTGAGGTTTGACACAACTTTTAAGTATTTACATTTTAGTCCCCGAACTTTGGATCCCTTACAATTTAGAAATTTCTCCAAATTTGTCAACTTTTGCTTATTTTCTTCGATCTCACCAACTTATATCATAACATCAAAATCATACATCTAATTATTTATCAATTATATAAACATTACATCATTAATTATTTAATTAACCAAAAAAATTACATCTTTATTAATAACAAATTAATTCTTAAACAAAACTATTAAATATAAACTAGGCAAACGTGCATTGCACGTTGCTTGCACCTAGTATACTATAATACCACTTTAAATGAGAATAATAGCCAACTAGATTATGCATACTACTTCAAATGAAAATCCCTATTCTTCTTTCCAAAATGTTCACTAACGAAAGTATCAACAAGACTTATATATTGTAACACCAATTCAAGATACTTGATAGCAATATCGACTAGATTTAAGGATTTATTTTCTAAGATCAAGATTTCATTTTAAAGAGTGGGGCTCCATTAGGTTTGGAAGCGGGAAAAAAGTTAGATAGACCATCATTGATGAGAATCAACATATCCATTGTGGCCGTGAAAGAGGATGATCCGACCATTTTTGCTATAAGAAGTAGTCGTTTTTCCTATTTATGGGGAGGAGGGTTTCTTCGTTGAGATGAAGTTGTTGTTCAATCTTGTTATACAGTAGGAGTTGAGTAAATTTTTAAAAGAAAACTTCTATACTACTTTATTATTTTCAAAAATCGTATTTGCTTTCAAGTCATCATACGTGATACATTATTAATATTTATAGAATCGACAAACAACATCCGACAAAAATCGACTTCTAGATAATGCGCACGGCATTAATGGAAACCCTCCTAATTGTGATTTGACTTGTAATATTTTTTGGGGAATTTCTTTTTTGAGGGCTGTTGACAATTTACATTAGATTTTTGTACAAGAAGAATAATTCTCTAAGTACAGCGTGGGGGAGAAAAATGCCATGCTTCGTACTGGAATGATCTGTGTTGTCATGATCAATTTCTACTTCAATAATTGTGTAATTCAAATTATAGGACCCACTTTTACCCCTATGGTTGAGAATTTTTTCTATTATTTTTCTATTATTTGTTAGGTTTGGCATTTCTATTCCTTTTTGGCTCTATTGGGAAAAACCGTACATCTTTTGAAAAGAAACTTCCGAGAAAAAAAAAAAAAATTAAAGAGGGCCCTTAATTCCTATCCTGGACTAGAAAACATAAAAATGGTGGCTTCATACATTGTTTTGTTCATACATTGTAAGTTACAAAACTTGGCTTGTGTAATAAAATCACCTAATATAATTATTGGTAATATCTAATTATTCGCCTTCAATCTTGACGCTCAATACCTTGTTGGAAATGTATTAAAAGAAACCTCTAGAAGACGTTGATTATTTGATAATGCTCTATTTATCACGTCAAAATTGCTATCAGAAGTTTGAATAAGTTTAAAGTAATTACATTTAGTTATTAAAATATTATTAGGAATTATGTCCTCATTGAAATGTATTTAAAACGTCGCCTTAGTTTATTAATAAGGTCGACATTATATTGTAGCAAACTAGTCGAAGATAAGTTTGAAGTATTTACATTTAGTTATGCTTGATTATTATGCTTGATTTGGAAAATTTGTTGATATTCGTGAGTGTCTTTCTTCAATTAACGTGAGTTGGTGTAGTTGTGACTCGTGAAGAATTAAGAAGCCTTTTCCGGTGTTGACTTGAATAAGGTGGCTAGAAACAAGTTGTAATTTTTTCTTCTTTCAAAGAAGAGATTATTGTTTTTCCTTTACCTAGCACCTTGACTCTAGAAAGTAATTACCTAAGTTTCGCGAATTACTTTATTTTTCGTTCATGTAAAAACAAAACGATACAATATATTTAATGGTGTAGTACAATCTTTCAATATTGACTGACGGTGTATGATGTGCACTAATATTCTTAGCACTCGTAACTTTTGAGTAAATGTGTTCATACTATTTTGGTTAGTGGTGGACATGTAAGAAAAATCCACATAAAGTAACTGCTTCAACTTTAAATCAAGAATCTAGTCGTAAATGCTTGAGCTGTTGTCTTGTAGAATTGTAAAATGTTGAACAACTAGAGATCCTTTAAAGTTGGCATCTACAATGAATTTGGATATGCACACGTTTTCCAAAATAATATTTGGTTGTGTCCGATCACTATTGCACAACAATTCAAACCTACACGCTACAAATGGGATTCAATTTTCTTAATGGAATTATCCACATGAGATTGGCAATCTTCTTCCTTGGAATACTTATATTCGATGTATAACCAATTCACGAGTTGTATATCATGTCATATATGTAGCATGTCTTCTTTAAGAGTAAATCGTTTTGTCATAACTAGCATACAATGTAAGCACTCGAAAAGGATATTTGCTATGATATCTCAAAATGAAAGGACTCTATATTGAATTGTATATGATCATTTTAATGGAAGTATACCTAGCACAATTAATAGAGTAATCATGCTTCCGCGTTTAGATTTGAGGATAAACAACATTAATGGGACGATCCCTTTTTATATGTTTGCTATCTCGGGAGATTTAGGGCCTGTTTGGTACAGATTCTCATTTTCTACAGTAAATCAATTCTCATTTTCAACCATACATTTTTCAATAAAATAATATTTTCCATCACATCAATACTTTTTTCTTCTTTTTCAACCACACATTTCCCATCATATCACTATTCAAAAATCAATTCTTCCCCCAAAAATTTCTACCAAACACACTCTTATTTTTTATATAACTACATCATCGATATAAAATTCATATACATCATCTATATACTAATAGAGTAACTTTTCAATAAACGTTCTCAGCACTATCTTGACAAGCATAGGACAAGTAGGAAAAATGCACAAGCCACAGTCATGAAAGCAACGAGCAATACTTTGGCAAGTAAGGACAAGTCTCTATACAATCTTCAACTCAATTATTCAAACTCTGAATTGAAAATGTATTCATAAATGCATGTTCTATTGTTTTAGGGAAAATTGTAGGAGGGGTTCTTAACTTTTTCAATTTTCACAGACTTTATCCTAACGTTCATTTTGTACCATTGAAGGTACCTAACATTTTATAAATATGCAGCTAGAGTTCAAATGAATGAAAAACATCAATTTGACCAAGAAAGTTAGCTTGAGTTCAAATGAATGGAAAATATCAATTTGACCATTACTTGATCAAGAAAGTCAAAATTTAATTCATTTTGACCAAATTAAAAATGACACAATGGTACTTTGTATTTTTCTCATATTAAATAAGTTAAAAAATAAAAATAAAAAACCCAAAAAATAAAAATAAATTTATAAACCCACCCCCACCCGCTCACCCCACCCAACCCCCCAAATCAAAACTTGTTGAAGTATCTTCTTCTCCAGCGAGGCTCTACCGGAAATCGCCACCACCTTCAACCCAATCGGTGCTCCACCTCCTACCTCACCTAGTTTAATCGGTGCAATCAGTAGCTCGCCCGCCCATCTCAAATTTTTATGTTGGTGCAGTGGGTTTGGGCTCCAATGGCCGTGTGTTCATAGGCTTCAATCTGGAGTTCCTGAGATTCCCACTTTACCACAATGTACACGTGGAGCAGTTTCTCCTAACCAATCTTGCTATCGAGGGGTGTCCACAACTACTATTTTTTTCAGTTTCTAATGCTCATGCGGTCACGTTCCCCTAGTTCTTGCAGGAGCTTCATAACTCCTTGTCCCTTGGAATCCTTGTCACGTCCCATGTTCAAGGAAATCTCGACAAAGAGTCTTTCTTTCAAGCCCTTCTCTGAAATTCTAACAAATCCATTGGCCCACGCGATCTTTTAAGTGAATAAATTCCCCTTTTTTCTCTATTATCTAAAAATGCTTTATATGGGGAAGGAAATTCGACCAATCTTTGTAATGGTAATTGTGATTTGACAGCGTGCAATGAGAATTCAGTAAAATTAAGTTGTGGGAATCAGGAAAAGAATGAAAATGATGAGATCCTTTCTAGAAAAAGGGCATTGGAAGTTGCTAATAATCCACATATACCATACAGTTGGTGCCCTTCTGGGGTAGCATTGACGGGTCGAAGGTGGCGATTTTCGATAGGATCTCGTTGGAGAAGAATATACTTCGTTAAGTTTTGATTTGAGGGGTTGGGTGGGGGTGGATTTATAAATTTATTTTTATTTTTTGGGTTTTTTTAATTTTAATTTTTTAACTTATTTAATATGAGAAAAATGAAAAGTACCATTTTGTCTTTTAATTTGGTCAAAATTAATCAAATTTTGACTTTCTTGATCAACTAATAGTCAAATGGATGTTTGGACTCCAGTTGCAAAACTATAAAAGGTTAGGGACATTCGTTAGTACAAAATGAAAGTTAGGGTAAAATCTGCAAATATTGAAAAGATTAGGGACTGCTAATACAATTTTTCCATTGTTTTATAAAATCATATAAGACAAAAGAATAAAATATAATTTAGAGCTACCATACATAATGAGTTCGAATAAACATTATATCAATCATGCTTTATGTACACTCTCCTTTATATCTTTATTGACACTGTTCAACATGGATCCATTAAAATCGTTGATTATGAACTCATGTTACTCATCCATTCCTTCCATGTAAGGGGATGTCAACCATAATAGTTTTTTATTATGAAAAGTGTACATCTAAATTGTAAATTCTTAAAATTTATAACAATTTATTGATTGCATGACTGACCTTCAGAAGAAAAAGTGAATTGAAGAATAAAAAACGCCGTCTGTGGGAATCGAACCCACGACCACGTGGTTAAAAGCCACGCGCTCTACCGGCTGAGCTAAGACGGCTTGTTATTTTTCCTTCTGCCTTATGACTTTACTAATGAGAAACCGAGGTGAAATAACCACATTCGAAACCGCCTGTTGTTCATATTTCCATTAACCCCTGCATAACAGCAAAACCCTAGAGCAGAGAACCTGTCAAAATGGAGCCCCAAATCGTGGACGTGCGGTCAGTTGTGGAAGCAGTTTCTGCCGAAGACTCCGATGCTCCTCTCTACGAGGTCGAAAGCCTCTGCATGAGATGCGGCGAAAACGTAAGCACGCTACTGCTGACTCAAATTACTGTACTTTATGAATTAGTAATTGTACCCTGCTTTGCCCCGTAAAGAACTTTTTCCATTCTTGTTTGTCCATTATAAAGTCGTATGAATTCATTGTACATTATTGGGGGATGCTGGAGTTGTTATGTTACTCACGCCTCTTAAATTATTGTACTTTATGCATTAGTAATTGCACCTTGCTTTGCCCGAAAGAGAGCTTTTTCCTTTTTCTTGATTCATAAAAAAATCATACGAATTGTTCGTGCATTATGGGCGATGCTAGAATTTGTTATACTACTCATTTTAACGTAGCATTGCCAACTGTTATACTGCTCTAATATTTTGCGCTCTATTGAGATATATTGTGAAATATGGGAAACCTGAATCCATTAAGGATGTTAATAATCGAATTTTATACAAAGGTCCTATTTTGGCAAGAAATTATATATTGAATTTAGGTAGATTTCTTTTATTTTCTTTATTGATCCTTGATTGGCTGAGACGGGATCAACTGTCAGTACTTTTACATGGTTTCTCACATATTCTTTCTTTTTTGCACTGAACAGGGAATAACGAGGTTTCTGTTAACTCTAATTCCACATTTTAGAAAGGTATATATCACCTTACTTAGGAAGCTAACTACTTTCTCTACTACTTTATTAGGGTGTGTTTGAGCCCCATTAAAACGTTAATAATGCATTTTGGAACAGTAGATTGATGAAAAATGTGTTGCTAAAAAATAAAGAAAAGTTTTGAGTTTGCATGTAATATTATTTTATTTAAGAATGTGTGATTGAAAATAAAAGAGAAAAAAATGTATTTTGAAAAAAATAGGAATCAAACAAGGGCTTAGTATCATTTGTTCGCTGGACTGTATTAGATTATGCGTATTAAAGATCAGATTTTGGGATTAATCAATACCCAAGATACTGTTTTTCAAGGTATTTTCTCTTGATTTACGTGAAGTGTCGTTGAAGATATTTATATCTGGTTGCAGATATTGTTGTCGGCCTTTGAATGCCCACATTGTGGTGAGAGGTAATTGATTACTTCTTTCCCTGCTCTACGTTTAGATGAATTGATCCTTTGAAATGGTCTCTTATTCTCTTTATCTGGTCTCTGAAGGAATAACGAAGTTCAATTTGCCGGTGAAATCCAGCCTCGAGGTTGCCTTTACCGTCTGCAAATTCCAGCAGGTGATCAAAAGGTTGTGTTCTGAGGAGTCCGATTTTGTGGGGTAGACTTTTCTAATGATTATTTTATTGTCTTGCAAAAGTGCTTTCCTGAAGTTTCCAATGGTGAAAAGAATCAAGTCCCATCAGAAGTTTTTTTTTTTTTTAACACAGTTTAATGATTTGAACTGGATGAACTTTTAAGGCATTATATCATATCATGGCATTTTTGCATGTTATATGCACAGGTATTTGAAGCAAAGTGTGAGATTTAGAAACTCCATCTCTTTTTAACAGCCTAAATATATGTGCTCCTTAGCTTTAATCTTTTCGGTTTAGATTTTTCTTCTTTTCTTAGTTGACTAATTCATGTCTTTCCTGTATTTTTTGATTAAAGATCTTACTTGTACTCTTTGCATAAGATTGAGTCTTGCTTTGTTATAGAATCGAGTCTTTAACTGAATATAGGATGAGTTCTGGTTTAAACTAGTTTTAGGCTTTTATCTCTCAGATTTGATTTTTAATTACCAGTTATCAGTTATGAACTTAGTGCCACCATCAATTCATTTTGGCCACCCTTTAACCATAGGTTTTATAATTTTTTCTATTCTTTTTTTTCTTTGCCACGTCAAAGCTGATTTTGGGAATTTTGCAGTTATTTCATTTTTCTTTGTTTTTAGTTGCACTTTTTTAGTCTTATTGCAGACTCTTTGTGTGTACGTGGGCATGAGCACATGCTTATATACGTGTGCCAAAATAGGACGGTCCTCTTTTGTGCAGTAGTGTGATCAATTTTCCAATTTTTCTGGATCTGAGAGTTGTTATGGGTGCTAAGCTGGTTGGTTTCTCAATGCAGGTGCTTAATCGTCAAGTGGTGAAATCAGAAACTTCCACAATTAAGGTATTTTCTCTTGTACTTGCTGAACAGTCGTCAACAGCACCTTTTAGTCAAATGTTTTCTCTGTGATACACATTTGGTTTGCTCGGAATGTATGTGAATCTTAGTTAAGAATTGATGACTCATCAATTTTTTCATTGACAAAGCTTTACATTTTATCTCATTCTAATGTTTATTTGCGCAGATCCCCGAACTGGACTTTGAAATACCTCCTGAGGCACAGCGTGGGTCTTTGTCAACGGTATATCTCCTATTAACTTCCCCACAGTTGGTTTTTTTTTTTTTTTTTAAATGTTAGGTTCTCTAAAATTGCACTGGTTTGTTGAAAGGTATTATGCATGCTGCAAAATATTGGTTCAGAAATTTTGCATGACCCTGTTTGTTCTTTCTTAAAGAAAGGTGGCTTATGGAAATGTTAATTTCTGTTTTAATTGATTTTAGTAATGTCAGAATTGGTTCTTGAATTGATAATATGTTGCAAATGTGAATCATGTATAATATTGATAGTTCTTACTGAGCTAATCTATTTTAAAGTGAAATCTTGTCATTATTGCTTTTGTGCACTTTATATTGGTTAAGCAACATCTACTTGCTGATCCTTCTTCTCCCATTTGGTTATTTTAGGTTGAAGGGATATTGGTAAGAGCTGCAGATGAATTGGAGGCCCTTCAGGAGGAACGGAAGGTACAATTTTGTTTGTGTTGATATTTGGTTATAAGATATCATCTTATTATTATGGTGGTCTAATTTCTGTTTCTTTCAGAAAGTGGATCCTCAGACAGCTGAAGCGATAGATCAGTTCTTGGTAAAACTGAGATCTTGTGCCACTGGAGATTCATCGTTTGCTTTCATTCTTGACGATCCTGTTGGTAACAGCTTCATTGAGAATCCGTAAGAGACCTTTTTCTTTTTCTTTATCTAAATATAAAATTTTTATGATGAAATCCTACAATTTTTTCACTTGGTGACTGGAATCTCTCAACTGCTATCTGTTATCTGGAAACTAAAATTAAAAATTGTGCACGACTATTAAACAGGGAGAAATTCTTTTCATTTCTGCAGTAAATTATGTTATTTGCCCATGCTCATAATTGTACTCCATACTTAATAA
The DNA here is from genome assembly GCA_035079005.1 of Fraxinus americana. NCBI lineage: Eukaryota > Viridiplantae > Streptophyta > Magnoliopsida > Lamiales > Oleaceae > Fraxinus > Fraxinus americana. The sequence continues at coordinate 2,336,370 of CM068713.1, read as the reverse complement.
ATGTTGTTGAGAAGAACTGTCTGATCTTAAATAGGCTGGCTCCGTCTCTGGATCCATTATTAACTATTCAAGCCTACGAGCGAACTCGTGAGCAAGTTGCTTCATTGGGGTATCTTGTGGGAGAACCCAGTGCCGAAACATCAGAAGAAGAGACTAACAATCTCTCTGATCAAATGCAAAGAGAACCACATGGCTCTGTTGGAGCAAGAGCTGGACGCCAATCTATTGCTCAGGGTAACAGTGCAGAAATTGCAGAAGCTTTATTTCGATATACTGCTCCGGAGGAGGTATATTTTGTCTGATGTAAAAGTCAAACTTATGTTTGCACACTATACTTATGACATCCTTTTATGAACAGGTCATGACTTTTCCATCAACCTGTGGAGCTTGTGCTACTAACTGTGATTGCCGAATGTTTGTTACAAGTATCCTTTTTAATGTCTTTTCTACCACAGAATGCTAATGAGCTTCCAGCCATTTTTATTTAAATTTAAAATCTTCAATGCATATGACTCATTTTCATATAAGCCATTGTTCGGTCTCCATTATTTTCAAAATACATTTTTTTCTCTCTTATTTTCAATCACACATTCTTTAATAAAATAATATTACACGCAAATCCATACTTTTCCTTATTTTTTAACTATACGTTCTTCATCAAATCACTATTCCAAAATATGTCAAAAAATGGGGCTCAAACAAGCTCTTAATTTCTGAGGCTAGTGGTATAAATGTTCCTAAGAGTTATTTGACTCTGTTCACTTGCTGAGCAATGAATAGATGGGGAAATCTTGTGAATTCTCTTAGCTCTAGCTGGGGTGAGGATATATTTGTGATTTACTCTCTTTGCTGCAGTTGAGCTGTTGTAGAGATGAAGTCCTTTTGTAAGATTTGTGGTACTTTATACAGTGTATTTAGTTGAATAGTAGCAAGGTATTTTTCTTCTTTTCCTTTTAATTTGAGCATTCAAATATGTAAAGGACATTTGAAGGAGAGAATAAAAGGTCTAATATGTAAATCTATTATGACTTTCTTTTTGGGGGTAAAGATACTATGAAAAGTGAGAGATGAATGAGGACATCTTCTTGATATATGATTTGATCTCTAAAGAATTACCTCAATTTGTGTTTTGTATTCTAGGAAAAGTTTACTATGATTTCTCAACTTTACATTCATCCATGATATTAGTGAGCTTAACAACAGACAGATATTCCATACTTCCAAGAAGTGATTGTAATGGCATCTGCTTGTGATGCTTGTGGTTACCGCAATTCTGAGGTTTGTGTCTTTTGTATATTTTTTACTGTAGGTATCATTTATGATCTGAATTAATAGTTAATATACCATGCCTTTGGACTGATGATTTTGTGGTTTATTTTGCAGGTGAAGCCTGGTGGGTGTATTCCTTTGAAAGGAAAGAAAATTAAAGTTCACGTGAAGAACATAAATGACCTTAACCGAGACGTGATAAAGGTATGCAATTTGTTCTGGTTATACTCTGCTAGTTTTTGGAGTTAATGTTACAGACTGCCTTCTTTTGCTATTTTGTATGTGAAATGCTCCTTTGTTATTTGAATTTTATTAATTTTTTGTCCAGATGGGGGCACAACCCACTTGCAACTGTAGTATGCCATCATGTTGTTGTCGAAAATATAAGATAAAATTACATGCTGAAAAAATATTGCATCAGATTTAGATATACTTCACAGTTTGCAGAAACATGGCATAGATATACTTCACAGTTTTATTGTTTAGTCATACACTACCAGGAACTTTTGAGAATACTTGTAATATGTGATTATAGTGTAATGGTCTTATTGCTTCTACATTAATGTGTTTCTTTCTTTGTGCTCCAAAATACTTTCACACTTTTCATTTAACTTAAAATTAGCCCATGTTTGCTACCGTTAATAATTTGGTTATAAACAGCCAATCATTTTAGTCGACATTTGGGGAAAATATTTTTCATATGTATTATTGATAGATGGAAAGTATACAAGAATATATAAAAGGTTGAAAAGAAAATTGCACTTTAGTCCCTAACATTTACAAGGAGTACAAGTAGGTAACTAACTAATATATATATTTCAACTCTCCCCCTCAAGTTGGTGCATAGATGTCACACATGCCCAACTTGGATATCACCGTATAGAATGGACCACTAGCAACTCCATGTGTCATTATATCAGCCAGTTGTTCAGCTCTCTTGATGTATGGAACCTCTATATTTTTGGAGTCGAGATTATCTTTGATGTAGTTCCTGTCAAGTTCAACATGCTTTGTTCTATCATGTTGCACAGGGTTGTTTGCAATTTTAATAGCAGCAGTGTTGTCACAGAAAAGTAACATAGGCTTGTCTGGACCAAAGCCAAGTTCACTAAGGAGAAGTTTTAGCCATGTAAGTTCGGTAGTTGCATGATGTAATGCTCGATATTCCGCCTCAGCACTAGATAGTGAGACCACATTCTGTTTCTTACTCCGCCAAGTCACAAGATTGCCTCCAACAAACGATACATATCCTGATGTGGATTTTCTGTCCAGTCTCGATCCAGCAAAATCAGAATCTGTGTAACCCACAATATCTAAATGCTCCCTTTTTGAGTACAAAATGCCCTTGCCTGGAGATGACTTCAGATATGCCAATATCCGATTAACTGCACTCATATGTTGCTCACTGGGATTATGCATGAATTGACTCACAACACTAACTGCATATGACAAATCAGGTCTAGTGTGGGTTAAATAAATCAACTTCCCCACCAATCTTTGGTATCTCTCTTTGTTTGTGGGGATCTGATCAGGATAAATAGACAGACCATGATTTACCTCAATAGGTGTGTCAACAGGGACACAAGCCGACATACCAGTTTCTGTTAGAAGGTCAAGGATGTACTTGCGTTGAGATAGGATAAGTCCTTGCTGGGACCGTGATACCTCAATGCCCAAGAAATACTTCAAAGTACCTAAGTCCTTCATTTCGAACTCCTTTGTCAAATGGCTTCGAAGTTTCTCAATCTCACAGGGATTACTCCCAGTAACAATCATATCATCCACATACACAATGAGCATAGTAATATCATGATCATCTCTTTTATAAAATAGAGTATAATCAGCCAATGCCTGTTTAAAGCCATACTCTTTCATTGAACAACTCAATCTTCCAAACCACGCCCTTGGTGATTGTTTTAGCCCATACAAGGCTTTCTTCAGCTTACACACATTACCCCCTGGAGGAGTGAAACCGGGAGGAGGATCCATATACACTTCCTCTGTCAGATCACCGTGAAGAAATGCATTTTTAACATCAAATTGCCTCAATGGCCAATCAAGATTGACTGCTAGAGATAAGATGACTCTAACGGTATTCATCTTAGCTACTGGAGCAAAAGTTTCCTGGTAGTCAATCCCATAAGTCTGTGTGTACCCTTTGGCAACCAATCTAGCTTTATACCTATCGACAGTTCCATCTGACCTGTATTTTAACGAGTACACCCACTTGCATCCCACAGTCTTTTTCCCTGGTGGTAATAAGACAATCTCCCAAGTAGAATTCTTTTGGAGAGCATTCATTTCTTCTACCATAGCCGATTTCCACTTAGGTTGATCAAGAGCTTCCTGAAAGTGATTAGGGATAGACACAGAAGATAGTTGGAGGGTAAACGTCAAATTAGTTTTAGATAAACGGTGGTACGAGATATAATCAGATATGGGAAAAATAGCATTGGAAGAAGATTTCGAAAAACCAAACCTATCAGGCTTATTATGGACTCGAGGAGGATATCTCCTATCCTGAGTGTTAGCAATATCTAAAGCTGCAGGATTAGAATCAGAAACAGAGATAGGAGTAGGAGGAGTAAGCAAAGTAGGTACCTCATTTTCAATCTCCGAAGAATCAGATGGCACTGTAGTATCAATCGAAGGGTTATCAGGGTCTGAAGAGGGTAATATAGGAGTGTAGGCATTGTCTGAGTTTCTCCTTGTATAACACTTTTGGAACAAGCGAGGTGATCTATCATCCTCAACTCGATTTTCAACTTGGGATTCTCCCTCCTTCCTAGAAATCCACACTTCCTTTTCATCTAACCACACTCGTTCCTCTTCCTTACTACTAATCTCCCCCTGAAGAGGAACTAACGACACGTCATCAGAAAAAAAGGATTCTGATTCACAAAATTCCACATCCATAGAAACATAGTATTTTCCCGTAGGGGGATGAAAGCATTTGTAGCCCTTCTGGGAGCTTGAGTAGCCAAGGAAGACACATTTCAGGGCACGGGGATCAAATTTATCTCTTAGATGAGAATGCACATGAACATAACACACACAACCAAAAATTTTGGGACAGATATTTAAAGCGGAAGGAATAGAGTGAAACTGTGACAACATTCTTAAAGGAGTTTGAAAGTTAATGATGCGAGTGGGCATCCGATTTATGAGAAAGACAGCAGTTGTCACCGCTTCAGCCCAAAAACGTTTCGGAACACGCATAGTAAAACATAAAACCCGAGCTACTTCAAGAATGTGTCGGTTTTTTCGCTCTGCGATGCCGTTTTGTTGAGGTGTGTAAGCACAAGTGGTTTGATGAAGAATGCCGTGAGTCGAGAAGAAGTTGTCAAGGGTTTGGTTTACAAACTCACGACCATTGTCAGAATGAATGACTTTAACCCGTGTCTGAAATTGTGTCTCGATCATTTTGAAGAATTTTGGAATAACATGAATGACTTCATCCTTGGATTTTAACAAATATACCCAACAAACTCTGGTACAATCATCAATGAAAGAGACAAAATATTTATGACCTATAGCAGATGGAGTAGAGAAAGGCCCCCAAACATCAGTATGAACACAAGCAAAAGGAACGGAACTTTTATTAAAACTGACTTTAAAAGGTACACGATGACTTTTGGCAAAAATACATTGTTCACACCGCATACTAGAACTAGGAATATTTTCAAAAAGCTTTGGAAACAAATGTTCTAAGTAAGTGAATGAAGGATGACCTAATCGACAATGCCACAAAAGGATCTTATCTCTTGGAGATGATTTACTAACAACTTGGAGACCATGGATATCCTCAGTTTGCAACCGTCTTGTTCCCTCCAAAAAATACAACCCTCCTCTCTCTCTACCAGTGCCAATCGTCATCTTCGTTCGATTGTCCTGAAGTACACAATTAGTAGGTGAAAAGATGACAGAACAATCAAGATGCTTTGTAATTTTACTAATAGATAAGAGATTGGTGGAAAAAGTGGGTGCAAGTAAAACGGATGAGAGAGAAAAAGTAGGTGAAAATGAGACGCTTCCGGCCCCGGTAACTTTGACAGGATTCCCATTGGCCACTTGAACAGACTGGACAGGCGGAATTGTCAAGGAATCAAATATAGATGGATTACAGGTAAAATGATCGGTAGCTCCAGAATCTATAACCCAAAGATCAGATTTAGTAGAAGTAGATTGCAACCCAAAAATACGTGCCCTAGGAGATGATCGAGCAACCTTGTTATCAGCCATTATTTCGGGTTAATGGATAATGAAAGAGTTAAGCTAGCCCAGAAGCATAATTTACCAACCAAAAAACCCACTCCAAGGGTCCAAGTAAACAAACCAGCCCACAAGTGCAAACAAACAACTCAGTCCCAGAGTAAAACGTGAATCCAGTTGAGAGACAAGGCAGCTCCCAAAAAACAAAAAATGCACAGAATTCTGAAAAGAAATCCCACAGCAGGTAGCCTTTACGTGTAAAGGAGGGAAAGTAGCCCAAAAAACAGGCAAGATTTGACCAAAAATCAGCTGAAGAAAAAATGCAATCTTCCAAACACGTGAACCGCCAAGCACCACGTTCAAGTGAAAAACAATTAAACCAGAATTAGTTCAGAATTAATTCAAGTTATGAAGATGAAGACTTTTCAGGATGTTGGATTTCCAGATTATGTTATGCAAGAAGACACTTGCCTATCTCTTACCAAGAATCCAGAAAATCAGCAAAATCCAAGAAACAAACAAACCAGTCGGTTGAGCAAAAACTGAGCTGGAATTCGTCCCCAACATCTGGAGAAATCTGCACAAACCGCCTGGGAGTCGCCGTCGCGACTGTAGAAGGAGCAGCCACTGTTGGTGTCGAAGGAGCAGCCACTGTTGGTGACCCACTACCTCCGGTTCCAGTCCAAGACCGTATATAATGCTCCCAAGCAGAGTCGCGCCGGAGGAACTGCGCGAAGACGTCGCCGGAAGAGTCGGAATCAGCGGGCTAGGGTCGGGGTTACTGTAGCCGGGCTCTGATACCAAGTCGACATTTGGGGAAAATATTTTTCATATGTATTATTGATAGATGGAAAGTATACAAGAATATATAAAAGGTTGAAAAGAAAATTGCACTTTAGTCCCTAACATTTACAAGGAGTACAAGTAGGTAACTAACTAATATATATATTTCAACTATTTTTTATCTTCACATTTTGTGGAAGCCACAAGTACTACTCACTCATCCGGCACTTGTTTTTATCTATTTATAAATTAAATCGTTTATAAACAACTTGACAAAACATGCTTTTAGATAGAACGATATTAGGTATTACAAATATTTATTTTTGCAAAATTATACCTTCCAATCTCTTTCTAACTAATGATCATCTTGTTTATAATAGTCAGATACTGCTAGTGTAAAAATCCCAGAGATCGATTTGGAATTGGCCAGTGGCACATTAGGTGGACTGGTGACAACTGTTGAAGGCTTAGTTTCCAAGATTAGTGAAAGTAAGCATCTTTCTTGACCATTTTATTTTCATTATTTTCTCCCTTTTTAGGTCGTAACTATCTCCTTTGGATCTATATTTTTTTTGATAGGTGATCACGTAAATTTTATAAATCAAAAATAAAAGATAACACACAAGAAGTGCATTATCAGGTTAAACAAGATAGAAACTAGGGGTGGGCGCGGTTCAGTTTGGGTTGGTTTCGACCCCAACTCGAAACCAAAACCAAATTAATCGGTTTGAAAAAATTTCGACCCAAACCAACCCACTCTAGCTCTTAAACCGAACCAACCCAAACCAAATCGGTTCGGTTAGTCGGTTTAGACTTTTAAATAATATTGCATCATAAAAAATGAAAATTCATGCTAAAATAATGTATGTCATTCAATTTAATTACTCACATTGACGCAACCAAGAACCAACACATAATCATAACGAAACCGAATCTTCATCAAGCTTTTTTTCCATCCCAATAGTTCATCTTCATCAAACTGGATATGTGGTGGATATCTATAAGAATAAAAGAGATGCCAAATTACGTTTATGCACTTAATTAAATATGAACAACTAAACATATCATAATTATTTATTTCTTACATCTCAATAGAAGGCAGTATATGATCAGAATTGAAAATAACCAGAACTAAGCATAATCCAAAATCAAGACTAAGAAAATAACCAGAACTAAGCATTATCCAAATTCGAGAGTAAAAAAATAAAATTTATGTTACAAGAAAGAAACTCAAGCACAAAAAATAAATTGTGTTAACATCTAATGTCTAGATTTTAGGAAAATAAATATCCAGGAAAGTAAAATCCAAATTTCAAAAGTTTTGATTTTGACTTTTCTTTTTTCAAAAAATAAAAAATAAAATAAAAATAGAAATATGTATAAGTGGGTTGGATCGGTTAATCAGTGGTTTAAGGCTTTAAACCATAACCAAACCGAACCACCGTGGTTTTGTTTAAAATAAAACCAAACCAAACCAATAACTATGTCAAACCGACCCAAACCGACTCGAGTCGGTTTGGTTCGGTCGGTTTTTCGGTTTTTTTGCCCACCCTAATAGAAACGATAAAAAATTCGGCAACCCTTCTATCAGACTAAAGGTTGCAGTCTTAAACCAGTTATACAAAGTCAAGAAAAACAATTCTCTAAATTGCTCTGTCGTCCGTATTTGGTCTTCAAAGCATCTGCCGTTTCTCTTTCCACACACACCAAACGATGCATCCTGGAATGAGATCCCAAACAAGCTTGCTATTCTTATCTTGAAACTTTCTCTTCCATGCCCACACCACCTCCTTGATACTCCTTGGGAATACCCAACTCATATGTTGCGATGCCAGAATATCATTCCACAACCAACGAACACCTTCACAATGAGTGAATAAGTGATCGATCGTTTCTCCATGCCTCTTACACAAATAGCACCATTCCATTATACAATATCCCTTTCTTCGAAGATTATCCGCCGTTAACACTTGTCCCCTCACAACCGTCCACAGTAAGAAAGTCACCCTTTGAGGTAATTTACTTTGCCAGACCCTTTTCCAGGGGAATGAACTTTCAACAGGTTCCACTAAGGATCTGAAATAAGTACGAACAGAGAACAAACCATTTCGTGCTGCCCTCCACCTGCTACAGTCATCCTCTCCTACCTGAATGTGCGTCTCATACAGGGAGGCCAAAAACAATGCATAATCATCCAGCTCCCAATCATGTAAACCCCTCCTGAAAGCGATGTTCCAGCTAGGATTCCCATTAGATATAGCGATAGCATCACTCACTATAACTGCAGGCTCCAAGGCAATGCGATGTAAAGAGGGAAACCGCACTTTCAATGTTTGATCTCCGCACCAACAATCGTCCCATAATCTGACATTCGTACCGTTCCCCACGACAAAAGCCAACCTATTCTGAAAATCTCTCCATTCTTTCCTGATATACCTCCACCAGCACCACGGTTCTCATTCGAGCACCACTTCCCTCCAAGACACTATATTTCTCCCCAATAATTTCTCTCCAGAAGCTCTCCATCTCCATTCCAAATCGCCACAGTCATTTGCCCAATAAAGCCTTGTTATATAAAACAAGGCTCCTCAAACCAAAATCTCCCACCTTAACAGGGGAACAAACATCACCCCATTTGACCAAATGAAACTTTCTCTTCCCCCACCCTGCCCAAAGAAAATCCCTCTGCATCTTCTCCAAACTATTTGCCACTGCAACGGGAATATGAAACAATGATAGAAAATAGGTTGGAAGGCTAGAAAGCATGGATTTGATGAGAGTAAGACGGCCTCCTTTGGATAGATAAATACGCTTCCACCCCGCTAACCTCCTCTCCACCCTTTCAAGAATACCATTCCAGATTTGTTTACTTTTAAACTTTGCTCCTAATGGAAGCCCAAGATATGACATGGGCAATTGAGCAACTCTGCATTCGAGTATGGCCGATAATTCTTCCACATTAGCAACCTTTCCTACTGGAATAATCTCAAATTTGCCCAAATTTGCCTTCAAACCGGAAACCGCTTCGAAACACAGAAGCAATCGACGCAAATTCCTAATTTGCATATCATCTGCATTGCAGAAGATCAGTGTGTCGTCTGCAAATAACAAATGGGAGACCTGTAGATGACCGACCGCAAAACCTCCTAACAAACCCTCCGTCACAGCTTTCTCAATCATTCTACTAAATGCCTCTATCACAATAACAAACAACAAGGAGGACAACGGATCGCCTTGCCTCAAGCCTCTACTATTCCGAAAATAACCTTCAGGGTTACCATTAACTAAAACTGAGAACGAAACCGTAGAGATACAGAACTGAATCCACTTACACCACCTATCCCAGAAGCCGCATCGCCTGAGCATATACAAAGAAATCCCCAGTTGATGTGATCATACGTCTTTTGAATATCAAGTTTACACAACATCCTTGGGATCCCCTGACGTATTCTTGAGTCAATGCATTCATTCGCTATAAGAACCGAATCCAAGATCTGGCGCCCGTTCACAAAAGCATTTTGGAACTTAGACACTACTTTCCCCAGAACCTCCTTTAATCTATTCGCCAAAACTTTAGCAATGATCTTATAAACCCCACTGACTAAGCTAATAGGACGATAATCCTTAATATCAGTTACTCCTGATTTCTTAGAAATAAGCAGAATGAATGTGGCGTTAAGACTTTTCATAAACCTGCCACGTTCAAAAAAATAATTTACTGTATCCATAATGTTCGATCGCACAACCTCCCAACAAGCCTTATAGAATGAGAACGAGAACCCGTCCGATCCAGGGGCCTTATCATCATTCATATTAAACACCACATTCCTAACTTCATCCTCCTCAAATGATCTCTCAATCCAACTAGCATACTCTTCGGTGATAGTGAAGAAGTTCAGCCCCTCCAACTCAGGCCTCCACCCAAATTGCTCCCGGTAGAGATTTTGATAGAATCTCACATGCTGGGTCACAATATCTTGAAGATCCTCATACCTTACTCCATCAATCTCCAGCAATGTAATAGAATTATTGCGCCGGTTGGAGTTAGCGACTCGATGAAAGAACTTTGTGCATTTGTCACCTCCTTCAACCACAAGATCCTAGACTTTTGTCTCCAAGCAATTTCCTCCATCTCCACCAATTTCTCCAACTCTCCCCTTAGCCTTCCACGCCTCTCCCTTTCCTCTCCATCCAACCCTCGACTCTCCTCCTGCCTGTCCAACTCTCCTATGCCTGCCATACATTGATTCTTGCGAACGTCTATGTCTCCCACCACCTCCCCATTCCACTTCTTTAAATCTCCCTTCAAAGCCTTCAATTTCTGGTGTAAAGCATAACTAGGAGACCTCCTGAAATCATAAGAGGCCCACCAAGTCTGAATTCGCTCCTCAAAACCTTCAACTTTCAACCACATCTTCTCAAATCTAAAAGGTCTTCTTCCACTACCCCTTCTAATCTCAGATAACGAAATAGGAAAATGGTCCGAGTACACTCTCCCCAATCTCCTCTGAGTGACATCAGGGTACTTAGCCTCTCACTCACCGCTAATCAGGAATCGATCTATCCGAGATTGAACAGGTTGATTTCGATTAGACGACCAAGTAAACTCTCCCCCCATCATAGGCAAATCTACCAACATATTTTCACTAATAAAATTTGAAAAATCATCCATAGCCCCTGTTAATCTCCCTCCACTCGACCTCTCAGAAGGAAACCTGACCACGTTAAAGTCACCCCCAATGCACATTGGTAAGTCCCACCAAGCCATCATACCAGCCAGTTCATCCCAAAGGCCACTTCTATGCACATCTGAATTTGGCCCATAAACTCCACTAAACATCCAATTAAATCCATCCCCCACATTACTGAAGGAAAGTGATAGAGAGAATAATCCTACGCTAACCTCCTCCATTTCGAACACTCTAGTGTCCCACATGACAAGCACGCCTCCTGATGCCCTTGAAGCTCCAAGAAATTGATACCCAACATGCTGTCCTCTCCATAAAGAACTCACAACAGCCCTTGAGATGACCTCTAACTTCGTCTCCTGTAAACACTTCTCAACTTCGTTGAGCCCCCACACATTCCAGCGAATGATTTTTGGGATCATCTAAACTTTCAATCCTCCCTCCCCAACAACCCTTTCTTTGACACCCCTCCTTTAACATTATTTTTTATCGAACATTCAAGTCGCTAAGCTCACGTTCCCCTTTTCTTTTTGCTCTTCCACCTAGTGAATACATCTCATGTCCCCTACGAATCTCCAACTCCTCAAACAAATGCATAAGTTCATTCTCGTAACCATCACATGACACACCCACTATCTTGCTGAATTCCTGAATTTTATGGAGAACCCAATTTGAAACCGGAGGTCTAACATCAAGCGTAGTACCTTTCACTATCTCCCCTTCATAGCAACATCCAATAGACTCAAGGAGCTGTCCTTTCACCTTTTCCACCCGCACTGCACCCTTGTCCTTTATTCCTATTTTGGCGCTATCCTCCCACACTACTATCGCTTTTTCGTTCCCTAACTCGTTTTCATTAAAAGGCTTCTGATGTCTCCTATTGTAAGTGTTCACAATCATAGTATTCGAATCTCTCACCACTTGCTCTTGTGTCGGTGCCGGACTTAATTCCTCTGCCATCACCGTTCCGGTCTCTTTCTCCATCAACCCAACCCCCTCTACAGCTATGAACGTGTCTCCTTCAATCACTACCGCACCACTCTTCTCTAGAGTCTCGTTCAATGTCATCACATCCATACTCTTTGTTTTCTGTTCCCCTCCCTTCGATGAAGGTTCCACTCCCCGTTGTGCCTCATTCCCCGAGTAATTTTCATCCTTATCCCTCCACACGATCTCTACTCGTGAAGCTTTTGAACTATATGAGTGGAGGGTAAAAGCAGAGGGGTGAAACGGGGTACAGTACGGAGTTCGGTTAGAGAAACAACAGTACAGGCTGGCCTCCAAACTCCTCTGTTGGAGAGAGAGAGAGACGGAGAGATTATATATGCGCTGCAAATACGTGCACATTATTGGTCTTTATATGTGAATTTTTTAATATATCCCATTTTTGCTACTAATTGATGCACCGACAATCTCAAAGGATATTTTTGACATTTAAATTGCAGGTCTTGAGCGAGTACATGGGTTTACTTTTGGTGATAGTCTTGATGATTCGAGAAAGAACAAGTGGAAGGAGTTTAGAGTAAGGCTCGACAAGGTTTGTGCACTGTATAATCTTGTTTTGCACCATAGCCATGCAACTGAAGCCAATGCTTCCCCATGTTTGGCAATTAAATGTACATTTTATGTATCAGCACGCTTAATTGGTTTCCTACCTTCTAACCTTGCCGAGCCAAGCCTGCAGATAAGCCAGATATTTACTCTTGCCATATTATTTGTTTGGCGGTTAATTTTTATATGGCTTTAACTATTGCACTCAAAAACTGATGCATAGAACTTTACTGCTGGCTTCACTGCCTCAGACTTCAATGTATTTTTTGGCGGTTTTATTATTGTTATTTGTTGTGGCATCATCCCTGAAATTATTTGGACACCCTACTATTGTGATAAAGATATAAAGTCGTACTCATCACTTGAACTTGTTTCCCTCCTTTAATGCAACTTTTTGATCTTCTACAGCTCAAAAGCTTAGAAGAACCTTGGACATTGATAATTGATGATGCTCTGGCGAACTCCTTTATTTCCCCTGCAACTGATGATATCAAGGATGATAATCAGTTAATATGTAAGTTCCTTTTTTTTTTTTATCGAATTCCTCCAATTTCTAAATGCTGTTTACCATTGAGGTTCTTTTGCCGTTTCCACTAGCCACCATTCTTATATAATTTACTGATGAAGATATTGTACTGCATGATGTTCAGCTGAGGAATACGAGAGGTCATGGGAGCAGAATGAGGAAATGGGACTCAATGACATGGACACCTCTTCAGCGGATGCAGCTTATGGTTCGGCAGATGTCGAGCCAACCAAGGATGGATGAGTGGTTGTCTACTCCTGCCTGTTTTGACCTTTTTCTCTTTTCATTTTAAATTATACGAGAAACATTTTTATATGCACGGCATTCTGCATTACTCTCAGGCGGCAGAGGGTGTTTTATTTGTACTTGGTGAATGGTGATGTAATATTTTTATTTAACCGGTAGACATTGTATGTATCTTATTCTTTTCGGCAATTGTCTGCAAAATTTGATTATTACTTAATTAATCTCCGTGTGGTGGTAGTTTCGAGTTAAGACATGATTTGTCGTGTGACAAGTTACTCATGTCGCGTAAAAAAGCTACAATGTCAAATAAAATAGGCGTGCCACACAAAGGTAAACTAAAAGGGAATTACATTCAGCTTCAAACATTTATAGACTCTGCGCGCAATGCTAATGTTATGACTTCCTCCGGTGAGAAATAATCCACGCAGCGCTTGGTCCCGGCAGCGATTAGAGGTCTCCAATAATCCCTTTTAAACTCATTGTTCATGTGCTCGACTAGACAAAATTGAACAAGATTAAAAATTTAAAGATGTGCTGAAATTTGTGGGATATATATATATATATATATATATATATATATATATCTCTCTCTCTCTCTCATACACACATTTTTTATTATTGTTTTTTTTTCCAACAAAGATTATGTCAGCGTCAGATAGTAACTCAGTAAAACCAAGCATTGACTACCTCAAATTATTCATCTTGAAAGATAAAGAAAAGCTAACATGTAACCAGATTTCAAAGGAAGATTATCCACTACTTGACTCTAAGCCATTGGAACTTTTATGTCCTAATTATTAGATTCATATGTTTAGGACATAAAATTTCAATGGCTTTTCGCTACTATGCATAACTTTTTTTCGTATTTCTTTTAAATATCTTATTATCGAAGAGCCACGAATTTAATCAAACAATATAAAAATGAAAAGAGTATATCAAGAGTTCAATGAAACACATGATTCTCCACCCTAGTTGGTTGGAAAGCTTGCATTGATGTTTTTGTTCAAATATGATCAATCAAATAATCTTATTGCTGCTACTGGCACGAAGTTAGATGAGACTTTTTGCTTGAGTTTTCTCATGATCGTGCACGCGATAAAGAACTTCACAAGTGACATTGCCCTTTTGGAGTCAAGAAATTAAATCGAAAATATAGAAAATGAAAGTAAATCAGAGTTCAATGAAACAAACGATCATCAATTTAATAATTAAATATAATTTCTCCTATTTCTCAAATTATTTAAAGATGATTAGTTGTAGAATTTGGCTCACTTGGAAATTTCAGCCATTAATTAGATGCTATAATTGACCATCATCATTAAGGCCTTACCACAATTAATGAACAAGGAGAAAATTTCACCCCTAGTCTGTCGAAGTCTAAGAAAATGGGGATACACCTAATTCATTTGACATTAGAGAATTTCTCGAATGCTGTAAAGGTAATTATTGAATTAATGACCACAAAATCAACAAACACATAATAAAAGGATAAGATTTCGATAGATAAAGCCTCTTAATTCATGTAAATTAATTATGTAAAAAATATTTTAGAATATATATAACTAGAAATGGATGCATAATCAACATGAAATGACATATAATCTTCAGCAAATTACTTATAAGTAAATTTAATTAAATGCATCCTTGAGCAATAATAACAAGAGATATACTACAGCTGATTTAGTTAAATTCATGTCACTTTTCCTTGGGCGTGCTGCTAGCTTCCTTTATTTATATTCATACCACATTTGGGTCAGTGTTTCGATCTTGACATCCCCCACATGATTTGAGATGGAAGGGTTGTCTCTCCCTTCTAGGGCATCAGCCATAAGTTCCATTGCATCACGTTCAGTTCGAGTTGGGCGATGAAAAGTTCGATGAAGAATAGCACGACATCTTTTGTTTTTTACCTTCTTTCATGTGAAACTTGACCGATAGATTTACAAAATAAAAAATGCAATGCATTTGGTGTAGCTTGAACCACAGTGAGAAGTATACTTCTAAAATCTTGCAGTAAAATGTGAGATTAACTTTTACTGCACTGGTTATGTATGCCCATAGATATCATATATTTTGTGAAGATGACAGAATTTACACCCCCAGTAAATATTTAGCACATATAAACTTAATCTAATGTTTATTAATTGACTAATAGCATGCCTTTCTCGAGTTTCGGAACTTGCAGACAAATTATATATCGATCTTGATTTCTTCAGTTTGAAAGAGATGGAAAATATATATTTATTAAGATCTAGGGTTCCATCTTAAAAGGTCCGAAGTAGCTGAGGCCGGTATATGTTGATTTACTTGTAAGAAAAGACTCAAAATATCGAAATTAAGAAATAGGTTGGGGGTTTAATTTTCTGAAAATAATGGGAGGAAATTAACCAAGCTGTCTTGGATCACACACATTTTGGTGCCACTTTTATCCAGGTTTAATTGAAACCAGCAAGTCCTTTTTGTATGCATGTGGCAATTTGTAAAAAGAAATTCAAGATTATATACCTGACTACTACTGAGATTCAAATCATATACATGGTTTAATTGAATAAGTGAAATAAATTAGTAAAGAATAAAGAAGAAATTACCTCTGCTGATGAATCCAAGAAATGCAAGGGGGACCAATCCATGATCAGATGTTGAGTGTAAAGTTACAGTATTGTTGGTGAGTGATTGAAGCTGCTAGATGACCTGATTGAACCCAAATCTTATAAAATCAAATCCCAGAAAATCAAGAACTCAAAATCATGGATCAAGGGTGGAGGTTTGATTGGATTTTGGATAGATGGGTGAAAAATACAAGAAAAGAACAATATAGACTTGTTATAACCAGATCATGCTGGCAGCTTCAACCTCTCAAACCAACATACATAAAACCAGTAAAGCCCAGTTTGAAACACAAAAGCACTAACATATTTATAGGGTTTTGGTATTTGTGAAGGCGAAGATCCATGCATGGAAATCCCTTGAGTTTCTTCACTGACTTTAGTCATATATATTTTGCGAGAGTTTTAATGGCTGATTTCTAGCCTTTTCTTACAGCTAATGACGTTGACTTGTTGCTTCCTGCCCAAACCCTCCTCCTCCTCTCTACCAATTATTCATTTTCATTTTTATTTTTTAAAGGAAACAACACAGGACCACTAGGCACTAGCCAACCGCCTCGACAATTGTCAATTACAAAGTCACTAATTAAAGTTGATTGGTCCCTATTAATTTAAGTACATACAAACTACTTTACTTTAATATCGTTCACCTCCAAAAAGACGAGTTGTTAACAGATTATGTCACGATTCCTTCCACTTATAAGTTACACACTAAGGCATTACTAAAATGGAAGGTCATCTTATGTTGGCACTCCGATGTTCAAGTCAAACATCGAATTTTGAGTATGAAAAAAATATATGAATGTAGATTTAATTGAATTTTTAGATATTATATACACTTTCTTTGTGCATAGTATGGGATTTGAATCAGGGATATTCTAGCTTTTTTAATACTCGACAGGTCGATTTGACCTTTGTCGATGGGTCGCCGGCCCTATAATTGTTACATCTTTAATTATGTATCTTTTGCCAAATATGGCACATGCGAGTGTTTCTCTCGACCAACTCATGTATTAGGAATGTAAGATTATTTTTTGATCCAAAGTATGAGAGTGCCAGTAGATAATTTCTCTCTTTTGAGGAGATCTTGTGGAGAACCCACTGCCTCCATGACAGGTGTAGGAACAACTAGCATGCGACCTTGTCTTAAAGTATTAGGTTCTAGGGTTCAATGATGAATCAAGGGTTGGTGCTGGTGACTGTTGATCCAATGGGATCTTTGCTTCATCCCAAGGCGAACTGTTGGAACTGATTTTATGCCTTCAGACGTGGTTTTGAGGCAGTGAGCTCAGGATTAGAGTTAGATGGTTGACTGCTTGAGGCTCTCCGTGGCTCTCAATGATGATGGCGACCTTGGCATTGGTTCAACTAAACTTATCCTCAATGCAGATATGGAGACTCTCCAGAGGATTGGATGGACGATCCTACATAGCATCCACCTGGAGAGCCGACGTGACAATTACAATAATTTGAGTCCATTGAATCATGCTACAGTTACATAAGCATTGACATAATATCACATGATATTCTATAATTAACCGTTTTAAACGCAGTCAACTTTTTCATCAAATAATTTGCTGTCACCTTGAATTTTGTCGTTGCATCCGTTATTTTTCTTCTGACAAAATGTCAAAATCCAATTCCATTAGGTGTAAACATTTTCTTGTTACAATAATCTTAACTTTGAACTTCGAAAGCAAGAATCGACTATCATCAAATAAAGCTTGTGTCACCCATTCAATTTGGCCAAGACACAAATTAATTAAGAATGCATGATTATTAAAAAGAGTGGACAATGGAGGGTTGGAGGGAAGGGACAGAATATAAACGGCGCATGCTTGGTTTTGTCACATGGGGACTGTCCTTTCTGCCTAATAACTAGTTGTTTTCAATATTTGGCAATTTTAAGAAGGCATTGGATCCATGTCCCGTTACCATCTACCTTTGCCTTTTTCGTACGTATCCCAACACAACGGTCTCCTTCTATATGTCTGTCCATCTCCTTCTATATGTCTGTCCACGAACTTTAAAGTTTAACCTTCAATTAACTAATACATCGTGTTAAGGTTTGTGTTCTATCTAAAAAGATCAACCTTATTAATAGGGGTATCTCAAACCCTTATAAATTGGTCTATGTTTTTATCTTTATTCGACGTGAGATTCTATCTCTTAACATGCCCCCACAAGATGGCGGCTCGTTTGAGCAGACCAATCTTAAAATTGGTGTGCTCAATTTTTTTTGAATCTTAATCTGATTGAATCACTCGTTGGAGTTTAACGGGCTCCGATACCATGTTAAAGTTTGAGTTTCATCTTAAAATGTCAACCTTATTAAAAGGAGTAGTCTAAACCCTTATAAATTTGTTTATGTTTTCATCTTTATTCGATATGGGATTCTATCTCTTAACACAATGTCTAACAATTTGCTTTGCACAAACGGCCAGTATATCTATGTTAATGGCACACTTCTTTGTCTTTACTTTTGGGGTTTTCCTCCCCTTCTCTCTCTTGCATTATTTGTCATCAATCTAGTATATATCTATTAGACCAATTGTAACTTGGTCTTCAAAACTTCGAAAATAGTAATTTAGCATGTTAATTTCTTTGAGTTTTATTCTTGTAAACGCATTGCAAAACTGAATGAGTCAATGCACACAATACTTAGTATCTATTTTTTACTAATATGATTCATTTGGATATCTAATTCTATTTACTCAAGTAACATTTTGGTTGCATTGCTTACGATCTTTGCAATTTTTGCTGAAAATTTAAGAAAAGAAATAAAGGATTGAACTATTTGATCCTAGACCACACAAAGCATGTAGGCTGATTCACTCTCACTCGACTCTCTGGCTGACTTGGAACATGTACACTTTACACGTTAGTGCTTTAGTAAATAAAGAGCCCGAATGTTGAACTTTATAAAATTAAGTCTTGCTCGTAACAAATTGACAAAAATTTAGACTATTTTCTGTTGTAATGACTTTCTTATATCCTGAAGTTAATGCAGAATTAATGGAGTTACATATGCACCAACAGACTTGGCATGAAGAAGAAAACAGATTCAGGAAAAACCAGTAGAACATGATTGATAACCAGCAAGGAAAAAAACAAAGTTAAAACAGGAAGAAATCCTATTCCCAACCTTTATTTACCAAGACTAAACATGAATTACAAACTAGAAATTATCAGAAAGATTTTTTACCCAGATTTACAAGAGTTTTACCACTCTTCCTAATTTCACTTTCTCTTACTTTTCATTCCCGAGTTGTACCCTTTCTTCCAACCTAATAGAAGTATTTATAGGCACAAAGGGGCATCAAAAATGATTATTAACTACCGAACTAACTAAGACTCCATATAGTTGAAGATTCCAATCAAATTCAGTTGCAAAACAATCAGAAAAGAGGCTCCAGTTCAACAGCAATTCTGATTGTTTGAGGAATCAAGAGACAGACTTTAAGGAAGCATTTTCTTACATTTTCATTTTCGAAAACTGATTGTGAAATTATAATGAAAGGTCGGATATCAACTTATTTCTTTGTAAAGGTTAAAACAATAATGCAATTTCTCATACACACGCCAATGGTTAACAAACAACGACATCCGGACAAAGCCTCATTGGTAGGGAAGGACCCAAATCTTTTGATTTGTTATAAAATTTCGTTAATAAATGGGACCACATGGTTTTGCTTTGTAATTATAGAAATCAAAGTTTAAATACTATTATCTTAAGCTATTGTAATCAACCAATTCTGCACTATGGATTTCGATGCTAAGCGAATCTCCACAATTCATTTAAAAGGACAGTGAAGATCGTTGTTAAGATAATTTTTTTTATTCGATTTGATCATGTGACTATGATTTGCTGTTATCATGAAGTTCTTGTTGCAAATGGTCGGGGACGATCATGAGGAACATAAAATTAACATCAGTGTCCCTATTTGTTTCGAATTAAAATCAGGTTTTAATCTAAATTAAAGTCAAATAATCAATATTAACCACATCTTTCATGATTTCTACAGTTTTTCAACCACACATTTCAAAAATTTCTATCACAATCTACTAAAAATCTAATTTTAATCCTCACAAAGCACTCATTAAGAAATACAAGATCTAGGTCGATGATCAATAAGGGAAATAGCTTCGATACACGTAACAATCATCGGGAGTCGGGACATTGTTTAAAAAATGATTATAATTTATTCTTCAAATTCTCTCTAAAAAATTGAAAGAGAACCTCAAATTAAAATACAGACCCAGGCCCATGTCCGCAACCCAAACTTGTAAAACACTAGGCTCAATATGGAATTCTCAAGCCCATACGTTTTCACTGTATTTCAATGGGCTGATGCGCGCCAGCGGGCATCGCATCTCAAGGAGTTATCTAAAGGGAAAAGTTCATGGGTCAGGTGTTTACTATTCCAAAATTAAAAAGTGGAAATTACATATACCCCTACTTTTCAAAATCCAATTTCAAAAATCAGATTTTAAGTTTTAATGTTCAAAAATCAGATATTTTAGATATAGATACAGATTTTTTATATTTAATTGAATATTAATAATAACGTTATAAAAATTGATTTATACACAACCCAAAATTAATTTTCAAACCCTAAATTACATTCTCTCTCTCTCACGTCTCTCACCTCCCTCACTTCTCTCTCTCTCTCTCTCACACCGGCGGGCGGCGACTGCTTCTCTCCTCCGACGACGATCTGAGCTACCACGTGCAGCGACGACGACGGAGAGGGTTTATTAGAGGGTGATCTGAGTCGCCGCCCCGACGAGCAAAGATCCTCTTTGGGCGACTGCATCTCTCCTCCGACGAGCTACCACGCGCAGCGACGACGACGGAGAGGGTTTATTAAAGGGTGATCTGAGTCTCCACCCCGACGAGCAGAGATCCTCTTTGGGCGACTGCATCTCTCCTCCGACTGTATCTCTCCTCCGACAATGATCTGAGTCGCCGCCCCTCCAACTAGTGCTCTTACCTTAACCTCAAGTCCAACATCTGGCTTTCGGACTCCACTCCTCCTCAGATCACAGTCGCGATTATTTACCTGATTTGTGTTATTTGTGTGTGAGGCAAATTTCGAGGTAATTGAGCAGGAGTTGGATCAATTAAATGTCTACCCACTGTCGTTTGTGTGTGAATTTCATTTCCCCCATGTGAATTTGTGATTTTAATGGTGTTTGCGTGGTGGTGCGGCAGTTGGTGGTGGTTGTTTGATGGTGAGGTGATGCCGGCTTGCAAGCAACTGAGGCGGCGGTTTTTTTTTTAATGGCGGTGGTGCGATGCTGGCGATGGTCCGGTGGTGTGGTGAGGTGCGGGCAGCAGTTGTTTGAATTTGTGTTGTGTTTCGTGACCAACTGGGACTGTATAAGGGGCTAATTGTGACCGCGCTGAGACCTTAAAATCCGATTATTTGTGACTAAATATTAATCTGAGTCATGTGCAAAAATATTTTTGTAACCTATGCGATCATTTGAAAATAACCCGTGATTATGAACAAAATCCTGAGTTGTGACCTAGGCTATGACATGTGACCTGGACTGTGACCTGTAACCTGAGTTGTGACCTGGACTGTGACTTGTGACCTGAGTTGTGACCTGGATCGACTTGTGAATTGGATCGCGACACGATTGTGACACAGGTTGTGACTGGATCGTGACTTGTGACCCGGACTGTGACCGTATAAAAAAATTCATGTAACCGGAATAGTTACCGGAATCGGAGTGTCGCCGGAACAGTCGCCGGAGAGGTCGCCGGAGAGGTCGCCGGAGTGATCGCCAGAGCGGTGGGGTGGTGGGGGTGGGTTTTATATATATATATATATATATATATATATATATATATATATATATATATATATATATATGTATTTTTATTTATTTATTTATTTATTTATTTATTTATTTATATAAATAAATATTTATATATATGTGTATGTATAGGTCAAAATTTCTGATTTTTGAAATGTGAAAGTTGTTTTGTTATTTTTGAAATAGGGTAAAGATAAAGTAGGAAAACTGAATTTTTCCCAATTAAAAATCAGGCCTAACAGTTTAAAATTACAAAAATCAGGTTTTTCTTAAATTAATTAATTATATTTCAGAATTATTATATTAAATTGAATATTTAACTGTAATATAATAAAATCACCCCACCTCACCCCACCTACACCACCACCATTGCTCCGGCTACTACTCCGGCGACCGGCGACTACTCCAATCCGGCGACTTTTTCGAGGTCACAGATCAAGAAATTTGTAGGTCACGGGTTATTTCGAGGTCACAGATAAAAAAATTTGTAGATCGCAGATTATTTCGAAGTCACAGATTTAAAATTTCATAGGTCACAAATTATTTCGAAGTCACAGATGAAAAAAATTAAGGTCACGGATTCCTTTTTTAAGTTACAAATTATCAATTTTAAAATCACAGTTCAATAGTAAGGTCACAGAAACCAAAATGAACCACGATGTAAAGGTTACAGATATCTTATTAAAGGTCACAGTTAACTTAATTCAAATAATTGCTCCGATTCCGAGGTCATAGATATCTTATTAAGGTCACGATTAGCTTAATTCGGAGTAGTATTAAGGTCACAGTTAGCTTAATTCAGATAACTGCTCCGATTCCTAGGTCACGAATATCTTATTAAGGTTACACTTAGCTTCATTGGTCACAATAATAACAAAAAATGACGACCACCAACACCACACAGACCGCCACCACAAATCCATATAAAGTTTATCACCACCACATGATCACAAACTAACCGGCCACATAAAACACCACAGATTCGCCACAAAACCCACCTGCAACAGCTCACCCAAACCTGCAACAGCTCTGATCCGCCACAAACTGAACCCAAACCGCCGACGTTCGCCACAGCCCGGCCACCTGCAACAACTCAGATCGCCACAAAACCTACCTGCAACAGCTCACCCAAACCTGGAACTGATCCGCCACAAACTGAAACCAAATCGCTGCACCACCACCGCCAAATAAAATAAGAAAGGAAAAGGGTAACCTGCAAGATATTGCTTCAGATCTGCCATTTTTACATTTTTGTGGTGGAGTTGGAGTTGAAAGAGGAAGTTAAGAAGCGACTGGCAGCAGCGTCGCGGCGCTGCTGTCCGCAGCAGCGCGCGACGCTGGAGAACAGCAGCAGCGTCGCTGTGACGCTGCTGCGACTCTTTGCAGGGGGAGGGGGAGCGACGGACGAGGGAGGGGGAGGGGGAGGGGGAGGGGGAGGCGGCGGCGACGGAGGGAATGGAGGGAGAGTAGAGAGAAATGGTGAGGGTTGATTTAGGGTTTGTGGGGGTAGGAAGTGGGCGGGTTCTGGGTATATAGATAAATTAAATTATTATTATTATTAATTGTGAAATGAAAACCTGATTTTTAATTAAATAAAGACAAAACCTGATTTTTAAAAATGTTCTTAATGGCTGGTTTTATACAATTACCACTTATCTAAATCGCATTGAACAAGCCTTTCAAGTTTCCACGAATCAAAGCCCGCGTTTACTTGAGTATACATTGCGTTTTCTTGTGAATATTTTATGGGGCTGGCAAAAACGTATACGAATGGTGCCAACCATTTCCTTATCCTTTTCACCTATAACTTCCGTTATCTTCACGGCTTCGCTCCGTCTCCACTCACCTCCACACCATCCCCACGGCGGAAGTATTTCTCGATAAAGTCCACTCTGTACGTGATCTATCAATAAACCAAAAAATCGAATAATAAAACCTGCATAATCGTAATACGATTAACGATACTGAAAAAAACACGTTTAATTTTATGAGCTACGGTTTGATTGAATAATTGGGAGAGGGAAATACAAAAACACACACATCGATGGCGGTGTTGTTGGAGGATATAGTGGAGCAGTTGCTGAAGCTGATCGGCAAGAACAGCCAGGAGCAGGCTTACGTGGACCCGACGCTAGACCCGGTCCTCTTGGTACCTGGGATCGCCGGTTCTATCCTTAATGCTGTCGATGAGAAAACCGGTAAAGAGGAGCGGGTCTGGGTCCGGATCCTTAGGGCTGACCACGAGTTTTGTACCAAGCTCTGGTCTATCTTCGACCCTACTACAGGTCAATTTTCTGAATTTACTATTTTTTCCGATTTTTTTGTGTATCATGTGATCAATACTGTTTATTTGTTGTGTTGGTTTTGGCTACTAGTTGGATAGTATTATTGATTTGTTTGTCGGTTTATAATTTATTTTGGGAAGAGAGGTGATCTTAGTCCTGTAGGTGAAAAGCCGCGTCTCAATTCAAGTAGCTAATGGAGATGATTATTTAAATATTATTGAGTTTTTGGATAGTTCAACTTATTTTGTCAAAAAGTTCGAATTTGAAGAATATTTATAATGCTGAGTCTTCTATTTTTAAATTTTTTTTACGGTAAAGAATCTCTTGTGCGATTTATGTTTTCAATAGCTTTCTCCCCTAAAGTCTTGATTTATGTTCAGAAATAGGGAATTTGTTAGCCTTTTTTATGATTGGAAAGTTTTTTACTTCCAAAGAAGTTCTTTATGATACTACTTAAAAGTAACAAGTGCACGTTCTTTTATGTGGTATGTGAAAAGAAAAGTTCACAAATTTCTGGTACAAGGTATCATGATTGCTGTAGGTATTCCAAATTTATAAATTTTTTGTGACTGTTTTAATTTCATCTCCTTTCTTGTAGTCTGCTATTATGTAGGTTCCTTTTGATAGTCATGGGATCGTTTTGGATTTAGTATAATGTTATCCAACTCTTTTAAGATGGGACATACTTTTTGTGTGTGTGTATAACAGGGAAAACGGTAACTTTGGATGCTGATACTCATATTGAAGTTCCTCAAGACAGATATGGCCTGTATGCGATTGATACATTGGATCCAGACATGGTAAGTATTGCAATATCTCTGTGTATACGAAATTGTTCATTCACATTAGTTCTTCTGCATTTTTTCATCCTCCATTGTGTTTTCCCTAGTTATGAACAGGAATTGATCCTTGTACAGTCTGCATATATGATCTTGTGATAAGATTTATAGACCTCATAATTTCAATTTTCAAGATACAATCAAGATCTGCCTGTTATACCATTAAAAGCACGTCCTTTATTATTGATTGTTTAACCAAAATGAAGTGTAATGCAACGCAGATTAGGATCGCACAACATTGTCTCTTTTTTAATTCGGGTTCTCTTTTCTTTTTTACAGTTTTTTCATTTGTGTGTGTGTGTGTTATTTTTTTATTTTTAGGGGGGTGGGTATATGTAATAATGTGAGCAATAGACGTAGATGGATTTCAAATTTCCAGTTTGTATAAAGAAATGCCCACTGATCAAATATAAGTATTAATATCTGTTCTTCTATGGTGGTTTTGTTTTTGCAGGTTATTGGGAGTGATTGTGTATATTATTTCCACGACATGATAGTTGAAATGCTCAAGTGGGGCTACAAAGAGGGAACAACTCTCTTTGGATTTGGATATGATTTCCGCCAAAGCAATCGGTAACGGACAGATTATTTGTCAAATTTGCACATTGCACATTTTTGAGTTTATGAATGAAAAATCCTAGGGTACAAATGTACAATTTTGGTAGTATTATTGAAGTCTTCTTTATGAGAAGAGGTGTAGAATCTGCCCTAGTAATTGTAGATCAAAGTTAGTTTGTAACATATGATTAAAAACTCCAACTTCACAATTTCATATTATCAGATAGGTAAGAAATATAGGATTTCATATGCCTGACAAAAAAGCGTGAGCTTTTGTTTCAATTTTAGATACTATCTGGGTTAAGAAATTCTAAAATTTTGTTCCTGTTATACCTTCACATGTACAATATGCGTGTTCCTGCTGAAGGTATTCCAGTTTTTGGCTCTTTTTTTTTTTAGACATATATTTCTGCATTCCAGGTTTCAAGGAACAATGGAAAGCCTAGCAGCGAAGCTTGAGTCAGTGTATACTGCATCTGGGGGAAGAAAAATTAACATCATAAGTCATTCCATGGGTGGTCTTCTTGTTAAATGTTTCCTGAGCCTGCATAGTGATGTGATACTTCAACTCTTCGGCTTATTTTGATTTTATTACCTTTACCTTTTTGCTCCTTCTATTTCCATCTAGACTTCTGGTGTTCTCCAACTAGTATAAACTTCCATTTCTTTTTCATTCTAAACTCAAATTTTATAATGGAACATTATTCTGCAGATTTTTGAGAAGTACGTGAAGAATTGGATTGCAATAGCTGCACCATTCCGCGGTATGTTGCATTGTTGCTCAATCTACTGTTGCTAGGGGTTCTGATGATGGCAATTTTGGCTTCTAGAATTGGGTCTTTATAAACATTAGAGTTGATTGTTTTTGTCTAACCAAGTTTGCCTAATAACTGGAAATCTCTGACTTTGTTCAAACAACTTTAAAAAGCTCTTATTTGTCCAATATCAATACAGTCAAAAGCAAGCTATAAACATTTTATAAAATGCTGCTAATTATCTGTTTCTTTTTAACAGTATATTACTGGCATGCGAAGTATATTTCCTCGTTTTATCCACTCTGGAAATCTTTGAATAAGGCGTCTTTTTAGTTGTAGGATATATAGCAAATGTGCATTCAGTTATCGTGTTTACATTTGTACCAAGAGAAGTGTAAATAAATCCTTCTGTACAGAAAGATGACAAAAGTCTAATTTTATCATGTTTGTTCATCAGGATAATTTTTTTTTGCGAGAACTCTAACTTGAAATTAAAACAGTTCTATACTTCTATTTATATTTGATTAATATTGTTATTACAGTCTATTCAAGTTATATTTCCTCAGATGATTCCTATAATTGTACTCACACATTCATTGTAGTCCCACCATCCTCTAGTTGATGCCACAGTTACCAGTTTGCAATGTTCCAAGAGGAAAGAGAAACAAGCTTTATTTGAAAAAGTCAAACTCTTGTATCATACTTCCTGTTACACCTGCCGTAAAGTTAACAGTTCTAACATAAGCTATTGTTACTTTATTATATTTTTAAAAATCTGAACTAAACAAAGGGTCAGAAATGGAAATATCATTCAAATGTCATTTGTATAACACAGTGCATAAAAAGTGGATTTTTTGTAATTCAGAAGAATTATTGTGCACTATCCATGCTTCATTTAACTCATTATATCAATCTTTTTTCTATAAGCTTGCTTAACTGGAACCAAGACCCATATCCATGTGGTGTTTGGCTTCATTGTATTTATTCTTTTTCAAACTTTTGATGAATGACTTCTAAAAATTGTGGTATTGTTATGTAATAGGTGCACCTGGATATATTACCTCTGCACTTTTGAATGGAACATCATTTGTGGAAGGATGGAAACAGAATTTTTTCATATCAAAATGGAGCATGCACCAGATGGTATGAATATGATTTCTGCTCACAGAGATCCCCTGTTTACAGGGCTTTTTTTTCTTTCTCTCTCTCCCTCTTCTCTGTCTATCCCTCCCCTTCCTCTTCTGTTAATGATCTAAGATCTTAGAATTTATTAACCACACCATCCCCCCTTATTCGACAGAAGTGGATGTCTTCAGATGAGCATCTTCATCATAAGCTCTGCTTTCTTGAGTTGTGTAGTTTTTTTACGTACTTCTAATCTCATTTAAAAACCATGTTGTCTACCTGTTTGTGCATGAAAATTATGACTCGTAAAACTATCAAGGTGTTTTATAATCTAGTTACCCTGAAACTATGTTATTTTCCTGGCCCAAGTTGTGTTATATTTTGTAACTAAAGTTAGATGGCATTGTATTGACTAGAAATCATCAACTTCAATTTATTTAAGTGTCAAGCGCTCACATTTTTCTTTGTTAATTTCTTTCCAGCTGATTGAGTGCCCATCAATATACGAATTGATGGCCTGTCTAGATTTCCGTTGGGAACACATTCCACTTCTGGAAATCTGGAGGGAGATGTCTGATAGTGATGGAAATTCCACCATCATGCTAGAATCTTATCCCCCAATACAAGCTGTATCAATATTTATGGAGGCTCTTTCAAGCAACAAGGTGAGTTATGAGCCCTAGTTATTCAAAATATAGATAAATAAAAACCAGTTGGACCTTGATTTATTTGGTATCATAGAATCCTTAGCGTGCATAGGATTGTTTATTTTTTTGGTTGCTTTTTGTGAAGTTCATAAATGTCATAATGAGATCACATTTTGGTGTCAAGCTCAGGGTCAGAATGTCATTATTAGTTTGCCTTCTCTTGATGAGTAATGGCAATCCCAATGTTGGATATAAATTCCCGGATTTTCTTAGTTTAGGAAAAAGTTGAAAACTAAAGTACAACCAAATACTTTTGACTTATTGTCAATCTATTTTTGACTTGACATGTTGATATTTGATTTTCTAATGCATTACTGACTATTGCTATGAAGTCTTACATAGACAGTGGTGTACTTGCAGGTTAATTACGATGGTACTGACATTTCTTTACCATTTAACTTGGACGTATTGAAGTGGGCTAATGAAACACGAAAGTTGTTGAGCTGCGCTAAGGTTCCCAATCATGTTAAGTTCTACAATATTTATGGGACAAATAATGAAACGCCTCATAGTGTTTGGTACTGCTTTAGCCTTAAAAAGTTTATGCTCTCAAATTGATTGGAATTCTGAAATATATTATGACATTCAAAACGTATTGATTGGTGAACTCATACGAAATGCTAATACTCTTTTGCAGTTATGGAAGTGAGGATGCACCTGTATCTGACCTGCAACAGTTACCTGCTCTCCTGGTACAGCTATTAAATGAATCTTAAAATAAATATACAGAGACACTTCTTCAGAATGTCACGTGTTTTTAGTCTGGGTTTCTGTTTGACTATTTAGTATTCGTTTTATGTATTGTATGATATGTTCGTTACATTTGAAACTTAGGTTGTAAGAACTTTTCTAAAATACTGTTTTTGCACGTTAGGCCAAGTACATAAATGTTGATGGTGATGGAACTGTTCCAATGGAATCTGCTAAGGTACTTTGTTTCAAATTTGTTGCATAAATTTTCGTAGTATAATTTTATCTGTATGCTGTTACTACTTCTATCCATAATTTTAGCTTATTTTGGAAAACTCACTATATGTATAGTGTTGTGACCAATAACATTTATAACTTTGGTTTAGAGAACTCACTTGTTATGTTTACTGTTTAGGACATTTGAGGTATTTTCCTATTTTCCCCTTTTATCAAATACCAATTCTTATAACTACAACAATGATTGCATAATTTTAAATTGTCTTGTGTGGGTGCATTGAGAAATCATATACACTAGGGAAATATTTCAACTGTAATACAAACTATAATCCAGTTCAACTGATCAGAATGGACCAAATTTTTGGGACATCCTCAAATGAAAAGTAGCAGTTACAAAATAGATGGAATAGGATCTTAACCGAACTGATTAAAGATTGGGGGAGTGTATTTGGGTAAGGCGATATGCTTTTTGCATAGCACATAATGATATAATCATCTCTGGCTGGAGTGATATGCTTTCAAAATTTTCTAAAGAAGACCCCGGAAAATTGTAGCTACTATAAATATTTGAGTTTCTAAATGTTCTCCACTCTCTTCTTCACTTCTCAATGGCTGCAGGGCAGTACTTTAAATTTCATATATTATTCCCTTTCTTTCCTAACTACAATTAATGTTAAATCATTTTCTTTTTCCTTTTTTTTTTTTTTTTGAAAAAAAACATTATAAACGTGGTTGTAAATTCATTCAAAACAATAATTATTCATATGTTTGCAAATTTGACATTTTGAAACTGAACCAGCATTGACTTGGTTTTCTCTATTGACCCTCTTTTACAGGCAGACGGGCTTCAAGCAGAAGCAAGGGTTGGAGTCCCTGGGGATCACCGTGGAATTCTTTGTGATCGTCATGTGTTCAGAATTCTCAAGCACTGGCTGATGGCGGACCATGATCCTTATTACAATCCAGTTAACGATTTTGTAATTCTACCTACCTTGTTTGAAGTAGAAAGTCATAAAGCAAGAAGTGGCTTACAAGTAACTTCTGTTAAAGAGGATTGGGAAATTATTGGGGAAAACCAAGAAGATGAAGAACAAGACAATGTAGCTGAGAAAGAGCCGTTGGTGGGTTCAATATCGGTCTCTCGCGTTGGAGGTGATAAATCCTTGCAGGAAGAGGCCCGTGCCACTATTACTGTTCAGCCCCTACACAAGGGTAAGAAGCACGTCGAGTTAAAGGGCATGTCTATCTCAGCAGGTGCTTAAAGAACCTTCACTATCGTTGGACTGTGGTACTGGTTGTGGAAAAATAGGCAACCTTCATGTATTGGTCAGTGTTGTGGTGGTTCTCTGTATATATAAAAGTCACGAATTATCCATGTATGTATTCTACTCGAACGTGGTTTATGAATATCCTTTGTAAATAGCGTCAGTTTTACTTCTTCACTGCCTTGTAAGTTGTATCTATGGTTAACTATACTGTCTTGGGGCATTTATTTAATGTGGAAATTACACCCAGCACCTCCTTTCTTTTGAATTTCCAATCTCACTCCCCGTAGTTTTTATTCTCTAAAATAATGCCTTTTTGCTTTTATATGCTGTTTTAATATCAAGTTTTAAAATTAAAGAAAAAACCGTAGAAATTAATGCGCCAATTCCATTCGCGCGTATCTATATAGAAGCAAACAAGCCCCAAGCTTTCCTGTCTATACTCTAGTTATATCTTCCCTATCATAATTTCTTCTCTCCGAATCCAATTTATTGTACCTGAATATTAGTTTTGCAGTTATAAAATGGTAAATTTCAGGTCAAGACTTCATTAGAGGAGGAAACCAAGGGTGTTTTGGCTTCAAACAAGTTTACTAGCAAAAAAAAACGAAGAAAATTCAGTTGCAGAAATAAGAGCATAGTTATACAGGTTACATGCAGTCATGAATGCTGCATGAGTTAGCAGCTCAACATTCTGATCCTTACCTAATAACTTACTGAAAAAGCAGTGCAGCCATTTTTACTTTCTTTTCACTAAAAAGCTTTCTAACCAAGGTAAGAACTGTGGGAATCCATAACTTCTCTTAATCTTGCCAAGAGGATGATGGCCGTAGAATATTCATCCTTCTTGAAATACTCTTGAGCTATATTGTCAGCCGAGTAACTTAACATGGGACAAGTCCTTTGTCCACCATTTGTGAAGTCTTCTAGCATCATCCAACTTGGATTCCCTGTAGAGTTCACTTATCCAAGAATCATAAGACTATCTGGTGCACAGCCATATTCACCCATTGTCTCGAAAACTTTCATAGCCATGATTGTGTATCTATCTCGACGATTGAGGATCTTGTTCTCTTCAAGATGCACATATATGCTTCATCTGAAAACAATAATTTTAATATTCAGAAATCATATGACAATCTCACAAAAAAATGTGCGTAAATTCACTAGTTATTTGTGGGGTTAAATCCATACGTGCACACTCGTAGAGAAAGATAAGGAGATAAGGGATGTCTTAGTTAATAGCAGTTCCATCGTGCAGGCCATTGTAAACTAGTTCATTAAAACAGTTACAAAACTACAATGCTGCATGAAAGCAAGAGTCCACAAAAATGGTCTATGTAGAATACATTTGTTCAACAATGCTATGCTTAAAGCACGTTCTTTCTACCTGGGATAACCCAGTGAACTTATCGGAAGCCAAGCAACTGGTCGGGCCAAGGCCATAAATTTATTAGGACTTGTAGACTTTCCTTATATCTAACACTCAGAATCAGGCAAGAATACAATGTTGCAAAGTTCTAAAACCAAAGAACACAGTGCAAGACATAATTTGGGTCTCATTGAAGCTCTATTCTCCTCACTCTGAATATATACCACTCAATAAAAAGGAACAACCTCGTGTGTAAATTCACCTGGCACAGTTTAAGTGTAAATGGATTCCTGGTCTTCCATAGAAGTTTCCAATTGAACGTGCAGTACCATTTCATCTCCATGGGGTTATAAGGACATCTCTTTTAGCTGGACACCAGTTCTTGCTCTAAGCACAAACTAAATCACCAGTCACTGCTCTAAAGTGCAGGTCACAAATTAATTCGTCACTCTTCAATCAAGTCCCCCTGTAAAAAATACGATAATGAACAGCTTAATAGAATCCATGGCTCCCCCATGAGTCTATCGAAAATGTAATGATGCCAAAATCACCACAATGGAGAGAGAACAGGAAACAATCAATTTTACTCACTCAGGAAAAAGAATAACTAGCTACTCAGCACCATAGATAGGTAAAAGAGAGAAAATCATGCTTTGATAAGAGGTTAACAAATAGTACCAACAAATATTTTATAGAAAAATAAACAAAAGCTAACCTGTTTTCATCATTGTCCTTTCAGAGATATCAGAAATAAGAGCATAGTTATTACTCTCATAACACGCAGTCATGAATGCTGCAAGAGTTACCCGATCCACATTCTTATCCTTATCTAACAATTTATTGAAAAACAGAGCAGCCATACCTACTTTCTTTTCAGAAGAAAGCTTTCTAATTAAGGTATAAACTGTGCGAATCCATAGCTTTTTCTCTAATCTTTCTAATAAGATGATGGCTGTAGAATATTCATCCTTCTTGCAATACTCATAAGCTACTGTCAGACGAGTAACTTCACAAGGGGCAAGTCCTTTGTCCATCATTTCTTCGTAAAGTTTTCTGGCCTCATCCAACTTGAATTCCCTGCAGAGTCCACTTATCAAAGCACCGTAAGTAAAACTATCAGGTGCACAACCACATTCAACCATGGTCCGGAAAACTTTCATGGCCATGCTTGTGTTTTTATCTCGACAATACCCACATATCATGGCTGTGTAAGTTTGAGTGGTCGGAACCAGGCCAATATTTGAAGCATCCTCAAAAATTTTCTCACACTCCCTCATTCTTTTTTGCTTGGAAAGTGCTGCAATCAAAGTCGTATAAGTATGCATGTCAGGAGTGATCCCAGCTTTTACCATCTTATTAAGAAGTGCTAAAGCTCGCATAGTATCCTCCTGCTTGCAGCTCTCAGATAT
This sequence comes from Fraxinus americana, assembly GCA_035079005.1. Taxonomy (NCBI): domain Eukaryota; kingdom Viridiplantae; phylum Streptophyta; class Magnoliopsida; order Lamiales; family Oleaceae; genus Fraxinus; species Fraxinus americana. The sequence goes on along the minus strand of CM068713.1, from coordinate 2,303,421 downwards.
TAGAATGGTATATGTAATTTTATCAGCATAGAGTCCATTTCTACAGCCTCTTTTCAGCAACTTATAAGCCTCATTGGCCCTTCCTCTCTTAAAGAGACCATCAACAATTGCATTATACGTACAAATATTTGGTGTTAAACCATTTGTACTCATTGTGTCCATCATACTGTATGCCCTTTCAAAATTACCCACCTTACAGTACCCATCAATGAGGATAGCATAGGTGTTCTTATTAGGAACCAATCCTTGTTCTTGCATTTTGCTCAACAACATCTCTGCCCGATTCAACTTTTTTTCTTTGCAGTATCCAGTGATCATTGCTGTATAAGTTTGCACATTGGGTTTGTAACTGTCACTCCTAACAAGTTTCAAGAAAAGCCTAAAGGCCTTATCATTCCATCCCTTCTTACAAAGACCATCTATCAAAGCCGTATGAGTATATACATTAGGCTTCAAACCTTTCCTAACCATCTCCTCCAAAAATTCAAATGCTTGCTTGATACTTCCCCTCTTGCACACCCCGTCAATCAAACAAGTATAATTAATCACATTTGGAGTCAAGCCAATATCAACCATCTTATTAAAGATCCATAATGCTCTGTTCTCACAACCATTTTTGCAGAACACATCGATAATCAAACTACATGTTGCGTTGTCCACAAGAAAGCCTCGAGTCAACATCTCCATCAACCACCTATCAGCATCAGAAACTCTGCCCAATCTACAGTAAGCCACAACCATGGACTTAAAACTTAAAGCATCAGGACACGCACCCCTGTCACACATTTCATGAAACACATTCTCAGCCATCTCAAGACATCCCATCTCATTCACAGTGCTCAGCACACAGTTCAAAGTGTAAGCACTCAAAACCATTCCTTGACTCTGCATTTCAAGAACCATGTTGACAGCCTCCTTCAACATCCCAATCTCCCCAAAATTTCTCAACATACAACGCAATACTTCATGGGTACTCTCGAAGTTGCCATTTTTAATCAAGCACATGGCCGCAACTATGTAGAACCTCATAAAGTGTCTGAATTTCGGGAACTCAATTGCCCAATAAAAGAAACTCAAGGCAACCATAGAACCAGCCTCATCAGCCAATGAGGCAACCACAGTTATAGCCTGTTCTGGTGTCAAGAACTCTGAATTTATAGGCAAATTTAAAATAGGAAGTGTTGGATTGAAATATATGGTTTTCTGCTGTCGATTGTAGTATGATTCACAGGCCAAAGAACAGACCTTTTCAACAACTGAAGATGGAATGGCGGGGGCGTGGCACAAGGGTGTGAGAGTGGAGCAAGAGTGACAGAATTGAATGGAGAAAAAACCATTGAGAAGCGTTACGGGTGCTATCTGTTGGTGGTGGATTCTCCTTAGGTGAAGAAATACAAGGGACACCATGAGATACGATTTGAGGTTGAGGATATTGAATCAAGTAGAATCTATGATTATATACAGACATAAAGTAAACACATTTTCCAGCAAAATCATGATAAAATAAATAACAAAATAGTAACCAACAACAAAAAACTTCAGCACCAGTTTATTCAACAGCGGCAGATCCCTTCTAGAGCACACAATCTGATAAACGCCAAGTCCAATCCATCTTTACCATTAAATACATTGTTAAAACCGTCAATGAATGAATAAAATTGAGATACTTCAACAAAAATAATACTTGATGGTGAACATTCGAATACACCGAAAAATATCTAGAGCTCTGATTCAACTGAAGACCCAACATTTCCCCAAAATCTTGAAATGGAGAAGAGAAGAGAGACTTTCGTGGGCTATTCTGAAACGTTTCCTTTTTGGGCTAAGAGGGGCAGAGCATATGTGATGGGCCAAGATTTAAGCCCATATAAATATTAGAGGAGGAAATGACATTGTTCCATGTCTTTGAAAATTGAAATTCAAAAATCAGGACCAAATTTTATTATTTAAAAATCAGGTACTATATAAACTCTAATCCTAATTTATCACTCACTCACAACTCCCTCACCTCTCTCTCTATCTCGCGTTCCTCTCTCTTCTCTCTATAGATCTACCGCCGATCTCTCCCCAAAAATTATTCGAACCCTAAATCAAGATTCCCCAAGGTAGTGGTGGCATGCAGGCGGTCGCGAAGGTGGTGGTCGTGCAGGCGATGGTTGAATGATCGTTGAACTCTCCCCAATTTTATTCGAACCCTAAATCGAGATGCCCTAAAGTGGTGGCGTGCAGGCAATGGTAGCGGTCGTGAAGGTAGTGGTCGTGCAGGCGATGGTTGAGTTGACTTTGGGATGGTGGTTTGCAGATGGTGGCAGTCGCGAAGGTACAGCGGCTGCGCAGCGCCCTACGGTGATCGAATGCCCAAATCAAACAAACCCTAGATGAGTTGGGCAGCGACGATTGGTGTCGTCAGCAGCAGCAGCATTTGGTGGTTGTGTTGTTTTCAATTTGTAAATGGTTGTGTTTTAGTGGTGGTTGTCGTGGTGATGGGTGGTGGTGTTGGTGGTTGTTCAGTGGTGGTGGTGCGATGATAGTCGTGCAGGTTGTTTGTTGGTGGCGAAGGGAGTGATGATGGCTGTGGCAGTGATGACAGTGGTGGTGTGTCTCTCTTTTGGTGCGATTTGGTGGCAGTGGTGTTTGACCAAGTATTTGGTTATCTATGATTAAGTATTTAAATGTGACCTAAAAATTTTGACAATATGTGATTGAAAAATAATATGTGACCAACAAATTTGAAAATATGTGACCAATGAAATTAACTGTGACCTGTAAATTTTTGAATTTGTTACCTCGAAATCATCCGTGTCTAATTAATTTGATAATATGTGACCAATAAATAAATTGTGACCTATAATTATATATTTGTGACTATTAATTGTATAATTGTGACCTAATTAATAAATATTTTTAATTAATTATCTAATACCTGAATTTTGAATTTTTAAATTATAAACCTGCCTTTTGAATTGGTGTAAACTATACACCTGATTTATGATTTTTTTTCCCCATATTAGAATAACTCTATCTTAGCCTACAAACTTAAGCCATAACCTATTATTTCTTGGGAAAAATTCATAATTTAGGTGTATTGTTTACACCAGTTCAAAAGTCAAGAAAAACAATTCAAAACTCAGGTATTAGGTAATTAATTAAAAATATTTATTAATTAGGTCACAGTTATATATTTAATGGTCACATATACATAATTATAAGTCACAGTTTATTTATTGGTCACATATTATCAAACTAATTGGCCACATATGATTTCAAGGTCACAAATTCAAAAATTTATTGGTCATAATTAATTTTATTGGTCACATATTTTCGAATTTGTTGGTTACATATTATTTTTCAGTCACATATTGTCAAATTTTTAGGTCACAATTAAATATTTGGTCACAGATAACCAAATACTTGATCACAGGCCACTGACACTGCCACTTCCACCACCAACCACCGCCACTAACCACCACCAACAATAACAACACACCACCACATCCTCCTCCTCACCAACAAATCACCATTTTCACTACAAAATCACGTTCATAGCCGCTACCACCACCACACAAAACACCACACATCACCGTAACTACATCCACGATCGCCACGACCACCACGACCACCACCACCACCACTCCCACTCACACCTCCAGATCCACCTTGCATCAGTCGTCAAGCGTTGCAACGTTGCCGCTGCATCAGTCGGCACAGCGTCAAGCATCGCGACGCTGCCATTCACGATAGCATCGCACCATTCATAGAGAGAGGATAGAGAGAGAGGAGGAGAAGACGAAAGGCGAGAGAGATGGGAGGGGAAGACGACGAAGGAAAAAGTGCAGGATGTGATGGATTAGCTTCGCGGTGGCGTGGTAGATCTACTTCCGTGTCATCTTCTCTTCATTGCAGCAGCACCGAAACGCTACCTCGCCGACCGAATACGGAGAGAGGGGAGGGAGATTTACAGAGAGAGGGAAGGGGAGGGGAGAGGAGGCGCGAGAGACAGAGAGAGAGAGGCAAGGGAGTTGAGAGTGATAAATTACGGTTAGAGTATTAATATATTACCTGATTTTTGAATAAATACATTTTGGACCTAATTTTTAAAAAGTTATCTTTAAACCTTTGATTATTTTTTTTTAATTTCCCTTATTTCTTGTGCGTTTGTAGTTGATTGTAGTACGACAACATCCTTAAATACCTCAATTAACGACAATAGCACTTATTTTAGACTTCTTATTCGAATACTACTTATTTATAGACTTCCAAAATAAGCTTATAGAAGTTGTATTTCGTCAATCCGCACCAAGATAGAATATTTTTTAATCTCAAAAAATGATTTTGTTTAAAAATTGGCCAAAAAAAAATTTCAAATCGAATCATGCTAAACCTAATAAAAGTATAAAAGAAAATGAAAAAACGACAATAGTGCTCTTAACCCTTTCAGGAAGAGCAAATATGTTTCAAAATTTTAGACAGTAGCCATTTCAAAGTTCGTTAGTTCAACGCATAATGGCAGTTGCCTGCTTTTTATAAATGCTCGAATACTAAAATTTTCCTACTTAAAACATTTAAATATTTTTAAAAGAGAAGAAAATAATAATTTACTATCTCATTTTAGTATGACTAAAAGTATTGAATATGACAATGAATATAGAACGAAAAAACTAATATATTTGTATCTAGGGATGACAAAAAAACCCGACAAACCCGATACCCGCGTGGACCCGTCCCGAATGGGGAGGGAAAAACCTGCTTAAACGGATAACGGGGCGGGGATGGGGCGGGGAATTATTCCCCGAGGCGGGGCCCCGCCCCGCCCTGTTAAAAAAAAATATATATATATATTTTTTTAGAATTCAATACTTTAAATGAATATTTTCGTTAGTTCTAATAGAAAATAGCAACTAAAATTATTTGTTTAAATATAATGAATATGAACAATAAAAATAAATTATTAAAAACTAAAAAAAAAAAAAATTAAACGGGGAAATAACCCCACCCCGCCCCGCCCCGCCTTGCCTTAAACGGGGAACGGGGCGGTGACGGAGAATGAATTTCTTAACGGGGCGGGGGACGGGGCGGGGGACAGGGAGGGCATCCCCGCCCCGCCCCGTTGCCATCCCTATTTGTATCGTATTATCTTATTTTCATATAATTATTTTTTAATCTTAAAATATGCTTTAAAACTTTTATTCATGTGTATGGTATATAAATTACTTTCTAATTTAAAATTATCTATATTTCAATTTGTATTAAACACCTGAACCGGGTCGGGTCGATAACTATTCAGGTCGAAGGAGCTGAAGTGCGACTTTGTTTCAACAACGGAGTCTCGTGAGACTCAGTGTAACGACTTTAGTTCACACCCCAAAAAATGACGCGCAGAGACGACTGTAGTGGAACCAGACAGACAAAATGGATGGATGGAGGAAGTGGATGGGAGTGTGGGTGTTTGTCTCCATGTGTTTCAGATATTTTATGGTAATGTATCTATTGCATGTACTTATCCACTCTAGTTAAGTAAGAGGCAAATTGGGTGGCTCAATTTTCATACGCATTCATGTAAGTTTCATCTTCTTTCTTAATTTCTGCATGCGAGCTCAATTTTCAACACCTTCTAAATTATCTATTTATCTTATATATTATAATTAAGATCGAATTTATGTTTTTAGTTACACATGATTCTTCAAACAGCACAGTTTAATTTGGTTGTCTCTTCAGAATAAAAGTTTGATTTCAAGAATTGGTTTTGTGGAGAAATCACCAGATGACTCTGTAGTGTCTAAGTGACTGTTTCTGTGTGCAAATTTCTTATTGTAGTTCAAGAATAATTCATGGGACTGCACATTAACTCTTGTTGTAATATTGAGAAAATGTTAAAAGCTATAGATTGATTTTCATTTAATTTTTATTTTAAGCAGTAACAAGAAGAAACTTTGCATTATTTCATCAGGCCAATGCTGAACTTCGGTGGCGGGATTGACTACGTGTTAAGTTCAACCTTTTCTGATGAATTATTTAGGTTGTCTGTCAAAATTCCTGCAATTTGTATATTGGTTGAACGAAGAAGTTTTAATACAGAGTTTAAGTGTAGAGCCAAAGGTGCAAGTGATGAACCTATTGAGAAGTGGAAGCACGACAGCCTTTTCATTGACAAGCGCGGGAGATTTAGACACTTTAATCACAAGAAAGTTTCAAGAAAAAAGGGTAACACAATGTCTAGTTGATATTTATATTCTGTGCATTCTAATTCTCTGTCACTCCAATGCCTAAATGACATTATGGTACAGGGGGTTCTTTGCGTGGTCAAGGGTGGAAATACGGATCCGGGTTTGTTGATGGAATTTTCCCTGTGCTGAGCCCCATTGCGCAGCAGATTCTAAACTTTGTACAGAAGGAAGTGGATGTAAATAGAGTTTGGTCATCTCTTGACAATCTTCCTCTCACTAATACCACTTGGGACGACCTAATTAGTATAGCTGTTCAACTTCGTCTCAATAAACAATGGAGTCCAATCATACTGGTATAGACCTCACATGAATTTTAATTTTCCTCTTATCTATCTTCTCATTATTTTCTATTGAATGATACTGATAGGGCATGAATGGGTATTTGAGTGTCGATTCCTTCAGGCTCAAACATTTTTTATGAACATGGCACAGCTAACTTCTGAAATAGGTCTTGAAGTAACAACTGTTGGATCTTGTCCCTGCTGGCTATTGGAAAGCTTTCAGATTTGCATAGCACAATGATCTTTCTCCGCATATCCCCTGATTTTTGTGATTTGACATAAAAGCATTAACACTTCTTTAAAAAGTGTTGATTAAGCCTCTTTTTCAGTATCATGTATGTCTTCCTAAACGCTTTTATACTTGATTCTGTCTCTAGCTTGACTTTGTCTCTGTACATAAGTAAACATTCTGAATTTGTACAAAGATCCTCTCAACCTTTCACTAGACACTCTTCCAACCTTTTTTGGCCTTTCTATTATTGCATTTCGCGGAATCCATCTAAGACAAAAATAACGACTTATAATGCTTTTAGATGAGTCTCAATGCATATTGTATGTGCTAATCTTAAATAATTCCGTAGAGCAAAGGCATCAAACATAGAAGATATCACTTAAGGAGTAATGTTCAAAGTCAAAAAAGCTCTTTAATACCAAATAAAAGGTGAACTAAACATACTCTCTACATGACTACATCTCTTGTATATCCACGATTCACCATCAGGGATAGTAAATTTTTGTTGAATAAATACCTATGAGTTACATAGTCAATAACACTTGAAAAGCACCTTTTCAGATGTGTGAATGGATATTGCACAGAAGCTCCTTCAAGCCAGATGTGATTTGTTACAATATTCTTATAGAGGCTTATGGCCAGAAATTACTCTTCAAAAAAGCAGAATCCACTTATTTTGAACTCCTTGAAGCTCGATGTATCCCTACTGAAGATACTTATGCACTTCTTTTAAAAGCCTACTGTAGATGCAGATTGCTGGAGCAGGCTGAAGCTGTCTTTGCTGAGATGCAGAAGGATGGCCTTCCCCCGAGTATGCTTCCATAATCCAGTTATATATGAATGGTGAAATGTGATATATTTCATATTGTCATCTTTTATGTCTCATGTAGCCAGTTAATCAATTAAAGTTATTTGCCTGTATAATTTATAAACAGTTATTTCTTGCAACTGATATGACCTCATTTCTAAAGATACTTGCAAACTAACAAGGTACGGTTCCTTTCCCAACCTTAGGCGGAGCACCTTGCCAAGTCATGTCAAGGGAGTGGTGTCTAGTTGTTAAATCAATGACATAAGTATGATCTATACATTTTATTTCAGCTGGCCTTATATCCAACTCCAAGCGCTTTTAAGATTCAATATAAACATAATCTATTTAACCTTTTCAGGTACAGTTGTATACAATGCATATATTGATGGCTTAATTAAAGGAAGAAAGGGACAAAGAGCTCTCGAGATCTTTCAAAGGATGAAGAGAGAGCAGTGTGAACCAACTGCTGATACTTACACAATGGTGATCAACCTATATGGAAAGGTGATTTAGATACAAGTTCGTCCTTCATTGATAGTTGATCAACTTAATGGATTTTAATCATTTTCTTTACTTTATATATTTTACGCGTCATCAGGTGATTCCATCATAAATTATAAAATCTCGTTTAAGTATTTAACCACTTAAGTTAAAGAGAATTTAAACATTCTACTAAGTAATTTGTCCTAGAAATTGCACCTCCTTGGGTCCATTAACTTAAGGCTGAAGATCCTTTGATGTTTCAACAGTTTGCAGCCCATATTATAAGCTGTTGGTCCATTGAATACTGCTGCATTTATATAATGACGACAAAATCCATATCCTGTCCAAGATTCAGAATACTCATAATCTTTTTTCTTAATTTTATGGTTTTAAATCTTTAGAAGTTAATTGTCTCTCTTTGACCTGTGTCTTCCTTACTGTGCAGGATGGTAAATCCTATATGGCTTTAGAGGTGTTCCGTGAAATGAGAAACAAAAAATGTAAACCTAACATTTGTACTTTCACTGCTCTCGTGAATGCGTTTGCAAGAGATGGGCTGTGTGAAAAAGCTGAAGAATTCTTCGAACAGCTGCAGGAAGCAGGGCTTGAGCCTGATGTGTATGCCTATAATGCCCTCATGGAAGCCTACAGGTCAATTGACAGAGCAGCTTCAGACTCAATAGATTTTCTCTAGTCACTTTATCATGCTCAGTGTGGGTTCTAAGTTATGTTTTCACTAATTCAAATTAATTAAAATATTCTGGAACATATTTAACTATATCATGTCTTAGTTACTATGAGTCTTAAGAATACTAATTCTTTCAGACCAAAGAATACGATGTGGCATCTTGAAGATGTTTTAGGATAATTGAATTTAGGCTTTTCAGGATGCCAAGATAACTATCCTTTTGTTTGAGTTGTTTTTTCAAGCATCTTCAGACTTGGTTTATAATAGGCATCTTGAAGATGTATTAGGATAATTAAATTTACTTCGAGGTGGGTAAAAATGACCGAAGTTTGACTTACTTCACCTAACAGTCGGGCAGGTATTCCAAGTGGCGCTGCAGAAATCTTTTCTCTCATGCAGCATATGGGTTGTGAACCAGACAGAGCATCTTATAACATCATGGTGGATGCCTACGGGAGAGCAGGTCTCCATGAAGGTAACTTTCCTCTCTTGGAATCCAATTTACAATAATTTTCATAAGGAATGCTGAATTATTAGTGGTCTTTATACTTTAGTCGAAAAATAGTTTTTGTGTCTTAATACTGAATTCTCAAAACATGACAAAACATGTCAAATACATTTATGTTTGAACTCTTGGCTGTATATATGTTAATTCAGTAAAAGAATGATAATAAATAGTCTTGAGCCTTTAAGGTATTCTATTTGACGTTATTTGAATGCTCTCTATGCTACACAATTTACCTGCATGTTTCCTAGCTTCAAACCCTTGTGTATCAGCCTTTAAACATGGCTTTTACTAAACCAATTTCTCCCATATTAATGCCTTAGCTATTATGTGGCATTTTTTCCCATGTACTTCAAATGGGGATATCATTGCTTCTTATTTTTATTCATTCTAAAATGCCCACGCAGTAGCGAAGTCATCCTCATTTCTGCAGAAAGCATAAATAGCCTAATAATTGCTCCTTACCTTTTAACTTGGTAGCTGTCTTGTAACTGCATAGAACTCTGAAACTCTTCTCCATTTCATCAAACCAGTTCTAATCACATGCACTAGGTGCTCTTCAAGCGGAAGTGACGCTTTTGAGGATAAATTAAGGGAATGATGATTTAGATGGTCGTGGCATGCGTTTGTGGTGGTAAAACACTCCCCATAATAAAAGCCATGTGATCCCAGAATGATAGGTTAGAAAAGTGAGGGACCAAAAATGTCAAGAACTGAGGTGGTTGCAATAATATGAATTTTATTGGATCTTTTGGTACGTGTTGGATATAAAGAGTGGTGAAAAAGATTCATGTAGTCGACCCAAAATTTTGTGAGAATCAGATTTGTTTCTCTACAAACATGAATATGAAAATTTTATTAGTGCTGAACTTCGTTAATCCTTTCATTATTATACTTATCGTGATTAGAACTTTTTTCATTTGTGTTTTAGATGCACAGTCTGTCTTTGATGAAATGCAGCGACTTGGAATAGAACCAACTATGAAATCCCACATGGTACTTTTATCAGCCTACTCAAGAATTGGAAACGTGCTAAAATGCGAAGAAATTGTGAACCATATGCATGAATTGGGACTCAAACCTGACACTTTTGTCCTTAATAGTATGATGAACTTGTACGGTAGAATAGGCCAGTTTAAGAAAATGGAAGAAGTTTTGACTGCCGTGGAAAGTGGACCATATGAAGCTGACATAAGTACATATAATATCTTGATCAATATGTATGGACGAGCAGGATTTTTAGAGAAAATGGAAGAGCTATTCACTTCACTTCCTGCCAAGAAATTGAAACCCGATGTGGTGACTTGGACATCTCGACTTGGAGCCTACTCTAGAAAGAAACAGTACAAGAGATGCATAGAAATTTTTGAAGAGATGATTGATAATGGTTGTTATCCAGATGGAGGAACTGCCAAAGTGCTACTCTCTTCTTGCTCCAGTGAAGATCAGATTGAGCAAGTTTCGACTGTAATTAGAACGATGCACAGAGATTTGGGGACAGTGTTGCAGGTTTGAGACCGACTCCATCCACCAAGGATGCCACTCGTGGCATGTTTGATATGTTGGAATACATTGGACTGAATAGGATTAAAGAAGACAAAAAATTGAAATATTATCGGTTATACTGTATTTTTGACTATTCTGTATGAAATGCACCTTGATATGGCTTGTGGAACCATATTAGGCAAGAAGCAATACTCATGCAGGGCAGCAAGGATATTTGATTGCATGATGCAGATATTGTACCATCAATAAGAATTTTTCTTGTTAAGTCTCAATGCTCATTTCAGACCTATCCCCCATGGGATCTTCATTTTATACTCAATTATGTAAGTTTAAATTATTTTATTATAATTAATTATTTTTATTCATTAATTTTTTATCGATCCATAGAGAGAGAGAAATATTCTTATAATGGTTGCTTTAGAAAAGGAAAATACTCCAATATAAAATTGCATAGCCTCACCAACTTCTATTGTATTGGTTTGTTGACATATCAACCCACCACCTTCCTTATTTTATTATATTGAATAATTAATAATTATTTACTCATTATTTCAATGATCTTCCATATCTACCCTGTAATTTTTTATGTAGACTAGTGGCACCCCACTTTTACAAGGTTCACACATATGCCTACCATACTTGTCGAAATTTTATTTTACATTTCTACCAACCGTAATTTTCAACTTATTTGCACTTGAGGGTAGACATAAACTTTATTAATTAATATACTTATTTACGGTAACATTTTATTATTGATTTTGGAAATTCATAGGTTTCTTGAAGTTCTAACAAGCATATATGAAATCTCGATTATTTTGTATTCTTCTTGTCTAATAAAAAGAAATGAAAAAAAAAAAAAATGAAACATGAGTAAGAATAGTGGAAAGTCGTTCGAAACAGTTTAGATTATTCCTTCCTACCACGCAATATCTTTGGATAAGAACTAGCATGTGCGGTTAAAATTAAGTTAAAAAAATTGATAAAATTTTAGAAAAGCTTTACCAAACAAGAACTAAAAATAATCTTTAATCTTAACCAAACATGGTGTACAGTTTTATTCATATGGGGTTTACACAATATTTCCAAAATTATTGGGCATACAAGTCTCATTTTGTAGAGTTGTGTACTTATATTTTACTTCTACCCTACAACCCTCTTCCCCAAAAATGAAAATTTATATTTCTGGCCCGTTATGTATATTGATTAGTAATTTTAGTCTCTTTGGGCTCCATTATTTCAAATTTAAACGAGAAAAATAATAATTTTTTGAAAAATATGTGATTGAAAAAGAATGAAATTTTTTAAAATTTATGTGTAATATTATTATATTGAAAAATGTGTTATTGGTAAAAAAAAAATTTAATTTAATTTAATGGAGCCAAATAAGGGCTAAGCACAAGGATCTACATATTTTTAGAAGCAAAATTAGCTCATGTTTGACCCTCGTTCTTCTTTTTTTCTCTTTCTTTATTTCAGTGAAACACTTTTCAAATGAAATGATATTACACATAAATCTAAAATTTTTCATCACTTTTTCACCCCCACATTTTTCCATCAAATACTGTTCCAAAAATTTTCAAAACACTCACTTAGAGCTTGTTTGGTACAGCTCAAAATCGGATTAAAATTAAAAATATAACCGTTCGTCCACTCTTCTAATAAAAAATTAATAATAACAATTAATTTTTCAATTTTTACTGCGCGCGCCGCTGCATCAAACTTGAAAGAGTGCAAAGTGTGGGTTTTGGTTCCGTTCTGTTCTGTAAAGCATGGCCTCAAAATTGTGGGCATCAAGGGCTGCTTCATACCTCAGGATCTCTCTTTTCCATAGAGGCTTTGCCACTGGTACACCCACTCTGTTTTTCCATTACTTTCTCTGTTCGGTTATACGATTTTCTTGATACGACTTTTCGGTTTAATGAACCTCATTAATGTATTTCCTGTACGAAAAGTGTTTGATCTGGGCTTCTTTTCAATTAAGATCTGTTTTTTATGACATGGGTTACTGGGTTGTGCTTATTGTTTCACCGGGTGGGTCAATGAACGATCATTGATGTTTTTGCAATTGGAATATTATATTTACAATTTGCATATTTATAAACTATTATTAAGATTTGGGGGGTCCATCTTAAAAGGTCAACCTTGTTAAGAGGAGTAGCCCAAGATCTTTATTAATTGGTTTGTGTCAACATCTTTATTCGATGTGGGATTATATCCCTTAACACGCCCCCGCAAGATGGTGGCTCATTTGAGCAGACCAATCTTGAAATCCACGTGCTCACTTTTTGGAGTCTTATCGGGATCGAATCGCTCGTTGGAGCATAATGGGCTCTGATACCATATTAAGATTTGGGGGGTCCATCTTAAAAGGTCAACCTTGTTAAGAGGAGTAGCCCAAGATCTTTATTAATTGGTTTGTGTCAACATCTTTATTCGATGTGGGATTATATCCCTTAACAACTATAATCATTATAGATCAATTTTCGTGTGCTTAAATATAAGATGGGTTATAAAAGCAAGTAAAATGATGCATTGAAGCAGAATGGGTTCATATGAACTGATTTTTTTATTAATCCCAATTAGTTTGAAATACGGAGAAGGTCGTAACTTTTGAATCTCAAGTAGTTGAATACATATGAATTTGATATTGTTCTGTTTTGAATTTTCCACTTAATTTGGGGACATATAATTGCCACTTAATAAGCTATCTTGGTGAGAATTTTTCGATTATTTATGTTTAGCATTCAGTATGTAGATTTTTTTGGCTGTGTTAATTGCATTATTTGCATCATAAAGTATTCATTTACACGGCACATTAATACACTTCAACATATAAATCTGCAAATAGAGAATCTTTCAAACAACATAGCTGATGTTGATGGAGACCTGGTTTGATTTATCATGGACCTTGAGCTTGAAGATTCTCACACTAAAAGAAATGTTAGAAAGAATATGATGTTGATGTTTTGTTATTGGGTTTTATGTTTAAATGAGCAAGATTTATGACCTTGTCCATCGATATACCATCTTGCCAAAATATTTCCTCTCGAACTTATTGTAGTTATCAAGGATTTCAAGTATGCCGATACTCATGAATGGGTGAAAGTTGATGGTAGTTCTGCTACGGTTGGCATAACTGATCATGCTCAAGATCACTTGGGTGATGTTGTGTACGTTGAACTGCCTGATGTGGGAGCTGCCGTAATGCAAGGTGGAAGTTTTGGTGCTGTTGAAAGTGTCAAAGCAACAAGTGACATCAACTCTCCTATTTCAGGGAAGGTGGTTGAAGTTAATGAAGAGCTTAGTAGTTCTCCTGGTTTGGTGAGTCCATGATATATTGTCCGTCAATTGCAAAATTTAATGTGATTGCACCTTCTTTGTTGGTAATCTCTATGTTATGTTATTTTTCTATTCTCCTCAAGCCAGTAGATAATAAGGCACGTTTTCTTTGGGCCTCAATGTGCAATAATATGCCTAATTTAATCCGCCATTGATATGCTATCACATGGCAGATACTAACCTATTCAAGTGCCTCAGCCGTGCCATGGTGCCTTATAGTGGGATTGTGTCATGTGATCTAGACGTTGGCATGTTTTGTTCTTGTTTGCGTTATCGTTCAGCTAAAAATGTCACTGACACACATTTGTAAGCATAGAAATTCTATGTTTTCAGGCCCTGTTTGTTTCTGATTCTCAAATCAATTCTCAAATCAATTCTCATTTTCAACCACACATTCTTCAATAAAATAATATTTTCCATCACATCAATACTTTTTTCTTCTTTTTCAACCACACATTTCCCATCATATCACTATTCAAAATCAATTCTTCCCCCAAAAATCCCTACCAAACAGGCAGTTTGTGTTCTTTGAAAACAAATCGGATTTATCAAAAGTTTCAAATGTTTGATATTTTGCTACTTCAGCAGGCCGTGGAGGTTATGAGTCGTTATAAGAAAATAATAAAACTCACACCTTTTTGGATGTCTTGTACGATTATACTGCTCAATGAGCGGCTCATATCGATTTGCTCGCTGATAATATAGTTGTTTTCTTAATGGTTAGTCTAGGTAAATTCATATATTTTTAACCAAATTTATCATCTACTACATCACATGACATTACTACTTGGGCTGTTTGTAAAGTTCTCTTAACATGCAAGTTCACTCGTTGGTGTTAACTTAATGCTGGTTGCTCTAGCTAGTGGGAAATATAAAGTATCAATATCTCGTTAGTCTCCCTTCTTTTATATGTTTATGGTACCTGAAATTTCTTTTCCAAAACTGTAATTCCGAAATTTTGACTTAGCCATACATACCAGAATATACATAAATAGAGAGACCAACTCGTCCATCTTTTGATACCGAAAAATGATGTTTCCATAGTTCATGATCGAGTAATTTGATGATTTGTTGAAAGAGAGAACTAAATAGTAGAGCAAGAAAAAGAAACCAAAGAGTCATACCCCGGATGCCTAGCCTTTTTTTTTTCCAAGTATTCTACGGATCTTCCTGTAATTATACTGCTACTTCCTCTTATTTCTCTCGCTTACACATTTTACTGTGCAAGCAATATCTTCAATAGGTTAATGCAAGCCCATACGAGAACGGATGGATCATAAAGGTGAAGATAGAGAATTCGGATGAGGTAAAATCCTTGATGGACTCTGACCAGTACTCAAAGTTCTGTGAAGAAGAAGATGCTAAGCACTGAGGGAGAAGACTCACAATTTCAATGAAGAAGCACTTCTGTGGAGGTTTTTTTCTTTTTCTTTTTCTTTTTCTAGTTGACCACGACGATGGACAGTACAAAATTATGATTTTTTCTTTTTCCTTTTCTGCGGCAGTGCGTTTCTTTTCTTTTTTAAGTTCTTGTTGAATGCTAATCTGAATTAAGAACAATTTTTCTTTAGCTGAATAACACCTGAGTATTTTGCAAGATCCTGAAATTGAAATTGCAATATTTTAACAATCCTTCAATGTACTAAGTGCTCTGTTCAAGTCAAGGAATTTATGCAGAAGAGCACTCTCATATGATGATACAAATATTATTCGGTGAACGAATGATTCAAAGTTCGATATATATAACTGGTTTTTACCTATTCGTTGCAAGTTAGGTGCTCTCCCACTTCCACCGCCATGGCCATTGTCACCTCTACAAAGTCAATATTTTCGTTAATTTAGCAAGAAGAGGTAGACAAAGTTTGATGACTAAATTAAAGATACGAAGATATAATTATTACTCGAGTTGTGGATCCTGTAGGTTTCACTTCAGAATGCCGTCTCATTTGCTGTGGGCGAGCTTGAATGCTCGGGATATATTTGTCGATATATATTTAGAAAACGTCTATATCTAATGTTTATGTACTTCACAATTCTCAATGTTAACATTTTTTAACTCAACCTCAGCAATAAACTAACCTAGTGCATGTTGGTGTTTATGAAAAGTTTTTTTTTTGTCAAAACTAACCTAGTGCATATTGGTGTTTATGAAAAAGTGTTTTGTCAAAATTGAATAAGAACATTTTCTTTATGCTTCGAGCTATTGTCCATCAAGTTCAATATTTGTTAGTTTTCACTGTTATCTATGTTATCTTCAAGTAGTCAAATATATATATCTTCTATATATTAAATGTGGCTATGTAACGAAATTTCTTGTTTTTAACGGAAAAACTAACGGAATTTGTTGTTTAAACGAACTATGTAATGGAATTTCTTGTTTTAAACAGGCAGCTGCACCTTCCTTCGATGTTTTTATCATAATTTTGTATTCCGATATCTGATTGAGGCGATTCAAAATGCGTTGGAAAGCTAACTCATCGATCTGGCTACAACTTTGATTCAGACATCATTCTCCATTTCGATCACTTTCTATGCCAAAAATAGGTCTCAATATGAGACTAAAATATCGAAGCATAACTTTTCGGTTAGAAATTGATTTGTAATCATCTTTTGACTAAATTTGATTCTATTGACGTCTTCCTTTATCCAATTGACTCCGAGCATTCTCAAATCTTCATCGTGAGGTTCGGCACAACTTTTAAGTATTTACATTTTAGTCTCCGAACTTTGGATCCCTTACAATTTAGCCATTTCTCCAAATTTGTCAACTTTTGCTTATTTTCTTCGATCTCACCAACTTACATCACAACATCAAAATCACACATCTAATTATTTAACAATTACATAAACATTACATCATTAATTATTTAATTAACCAAAAAAATTATATCTTTATTAATAACAAATTAATTATTAAACAAAACTATTAAATATAAACTAGGCAAACGTGCATTGCACGTTGCTTGCACCTAATATATATATATATATATATCAAAATCAATATTCAAAATCAATATTATCAAAATCGCACTCTAATCACTAAAACACATCTCATGCATCAGCATTTCGTCAACGACTTTATCGAATAACACTACATACATTTTTGCTATCAATATCATCTATTTTATTTAATTTTA
The DNA here is from genome assembly GCA_035079005.1 of Fraxinus americana. Lineage (NCBI taxonomy): Eukaryota > Viridiplantae > Streptophyta > Magnoliopsida > Lamiales > Oleaceae > Fraxinus > Fraxinus americana. The sequence continues at coordinate 2,286,215 of CM068713.1, read as the reverse complement.
AATGATGGACTCTATGGAGCTGTGATGAAAATCAATTATTGATCATCACTTTCACTATAGGGCAATAAACCTATGCAATAGTCTATGTACGAGCATAGCTGCCTACAGTACTCACATAATGATATAGGCTTAATGTCAAAGCTAAGTATGTTCTCCACTTTTGGACTCCACCACCACCCTTCTAAAATACGCACCGTCGCCCATTAGCGGCTCCGCCAGTCACCCACGTCACACGTGGTGCATTAACTATTTATTACATCATATATTTAATAAATTTAATATGGAAAATTTGCACTTTTCGTCCTCACAATTGCAAAATGTAACAAAATTTACCCTCAAACTTTTTTCGCATAATCCACCTCCAACTTTTGATTATGGAATAAAACTCGTCCTTCCCTCCATTGTGATCACTAAATAACGGATTGTCCTTCTCATTAAATAAACAAAAATAAAAATAAATAAAAGAGATAAATTGCAAATGCAATCCCATAATTAGCCCCTATTGATGGTTTAGTATAGAAAAATAATGTTTTGAATAATAATTTCAAGAGAATGTGTGGTATTTTTGGGTGGGGTGGAGTTGGTGTTGATGGGTTGAGTGGATGTGTGAACTTGGGAAATATGAAAGTTTTCTAAATTGTTTTATTTTTTTGTTAACATAAATTTAAGATTACTTTTTTTATTCGGCTCCTGTTAAATTTTAATACATTTTTCTTTTTTCTCTTTTAAACCACGTATTCTCTAATAAAATAATATTATTCAAAAATCAAAAAATATATTTTTTTCTTTTTTAACTATACATTCTCTCAAAAATTACTATTCAAAAATACATTATTTTCAAAAATTTCATTATAATGGGGGCCAAACAATATTTTTACAAAATATATGTACTAATCAATCGATTATCTTCTAACAGAAGTTTAGCTAGTATATTGGCTAGAAAGTTAAAATTAACTTTTGGCTTAAGTTGGAATTTGGGCAACAGACAGAAATGCAATTAAGTAGCTCAACGATGGTGCCATTTGGATTATGAAATCTTAGCTTAATTTATATTCGACTGATTAAATATTATCCCAATATGTAATGAGAATCACCTTTAAAGTAATCAACTGCAACACAATAATGAAGTGGTTTATTGATATTTTATGAACAGATTTCCTATTTGTACATAAAAAATGTAAATAAGCGGTTACTGAAAATGATGTCGAAGGAAAATACTGAATGAAAAAGTTTATTGTGTTTTAAACTGACAAATGATATAGTGTCATTTAACATTATGTAATCTCTTATATAAATCTTGGTGTACATATAGTAAGATCATTTGTAAACATAAAGATTATAGATGAAAAATGTAAGAAGCAAACTCCAGGGACTAATACGTAAGGAAATATTGTCGTAGAGCCTTTTAGTGTAAATCAGGCAAAACTTTAGGGTTTTAAAAAAAAAAATCTAATTATAGTTAATATTGGGAAAATTGCACTAATGGTCACCAAGTTCTTGTTTGAATAGTATGTTTGTCCCCAAACGTTGAAATGGATCAAGTTTTCTTTTCTTGGTGTTTTCATTGTAGTTGCATAATTGATTTCAACGATACAAATAGTTTAGGGATAGCTACACGACAGGCGGCCCTTCTCGTCCCCTAGGATTAAAATATCCTTATTATCACGCGCCCATTTTTCCTTTACTTATTTATTTTTGATATTTATCTTTATTTAAGTAAGATTTAAATTCAAAAACATAAAATAAAATAAGATTAAAAAAAAAAGGTCATGAAGGTTAGCGTGTTCCCTCATTCGTGAGTCACATTTTGTCATCCCTAGGTGAGACGTGTTTGTAATAAATGTGTGACCCATTCCGTATGGTATTCAATTTGATAAATTTAACAATGAAACAATATTTTCAAATTGTTTTGGATTGATACTAGTCTAATTTATATAGATTAAAAAAGTGTATATAAGGAATTTGTTGGAACGAAAAATGTTTGACAGAGCAATGTCGCGGTGGTAGAAGGTTCACGGGTCGTGAACTTCATATTTTGAGGGTTCGTGTAATTGGGGAGTTGTTAAGCAATTATAATAAGTTTTAGGTATCAATTTTCTCATTTCGAAAAATTAAGTAGCTACTTGCTAATTGGGCAATAGGTTAGGTGTATCTTATGAGTTAAATAAATTATTTGTGTTAAATCCACGATTGGCCACTCAACTTTATATTTAGGGTGTGTTTGAGTCATATTATATTGGAATAGTAGATTGATGGAGAATGTGTGATTGAAAAAGAAGGAAAAGATAATTAATGTGATGGAAAATATTATTTTATTGAAAAATGTGTGGTTAAAAATGAGTAGATGAATGAGAATGAGAATTTTAATGTGGATCAAACAGGGGTTTAGTGTTAATATGACCATCTAATTTGATTTTGTTTCATGGCCACTTAACTTTATACTTAATTTTATCATGGTCACCCATTTTGATTCACCGTGACCACTCAATTTCATAAAATGCCCTCGTTTGACATCCACTAATTTCTTATTCCCATTCTTCATTTCAACCACACATTCTTCGACTAAAATAATATTACATATAAATTAAAAACTTTTCATCACTTTTCCACCACATATTCTCACATCAATCATTATTCTAAAATTTATATTCTTCTCAAAATTAAATTTAAACACACCCAATGTTTCACCTTGGGCATCCAACTTTTTTTTACCATTTTCACTAATTTTTAACAGGGTAAAATGGTAATTTTACATTATATATAAAGTAAATTTTAAAAAACAAAAATATTTTTTTTTAAAATTTTATAAAGTGGGTTTTTAAAAAATAAGTATTTATTTTATTTTCAAAACATTTTAAAAATAATTTTTTATTTTATTTTATTTTTTAAGGAATGTGTGTTTTTTTTAAATAAGTTTTATTTTATTTAAAAATATTTTTAAATAAGTTTTTATTTTATTTTTTAAGTAACTTTTTTTTAAATAATTTTTTTAAAACTCTTTTATTGCATTATATATATAAAAAATAATTTTTTAAAAACGAAAATAAAGCTTTTTTAATTTAAAAAACTTTTTTTAAAAATAAATTTTTATTTTATTTTAACAAGATTTTTTAAAATAAGTTTTTATTATTTTTTTTTTTTAAGGAAAAGCTTTTTAAATAAATTTTTATTTCATTTTATTTTTCTAAGTAAATTGTTTTTTAAAATAAGTTTTTATTTTATTTTTTATGTAACTTTTTTAAATAAGTTTTTATTTTATTTTTGGCTTTTAAAATTTTATTTTATTTATATAATGTTAAGTTACCGTTTTACTTCTTTTAAAATTAGTGAAAATGATGAAATGAAGTTATGTAATCATTGTAAAATATTGTATGAAATTAAGTTGTCATAGTGAAATAAAATTAAATTGGGTGGTCATGATGACACTAGGTATAAAATTTAGTGGTCATGATGAAATAAAATTAAATTGAGTGGTCATGATGACATTAAATATAAAGTTGGGTGTCGATTAGAATTTAACAATAAATTATCTACGCCATAAAATAAAAAAATAAAAAGAATAAAAAAAAGGAAAGAAAAAGAAAAATAAAATCGGGTGACACGGAGATCGTGCTTGCTGGTTTTCCTCTCTCTCTCTCTCTCTCTCTCTCTCTCTATACAGAGAAAGCGAAAGAAAACCATAAAGCTAACAAATCGTCAACTCTGTAATGTAAATCAAACGAAGAAATACTTAAACTCCATACACACATACCCCAAACCCTTTCCTTTCTCTCACTAAAACCACTGGATTTTGGAAGTTTTACTGTACTATTATTACCAGTTAGCAGTGCTCAGATCTGAAGTTGAAGCTCTTGACTCAATCTCGTTCCTGTTCTAACTACACCCAAACTTCCGCATTGCACTTCTGTACGGTAATTGCTCTCAATTTGTTGAAATTTTGTTAATATATACTTCGCAAAGGCTGATCTTTTTATTTTTGGAAAAAAAAATTCATGCTCTATTTTTGCTTGTTCTAGCATAATGAAATTCAACTGAGAATTATGAATTATAATAGATTACCTAAAAGTTCAAATATTTAGAAAATTTGAAATGCTTTGCTTTTTAAAATTTAATAGTTTCTTAGCTTATTCTCTGTTCTGTTATTGTTATTTGTTCTCTGAGGGAAGGATTTTTGTTTAAGCGAAAATAATTTAGGGGCTTATGTTTGGTTTTAGTTTTAGTTTTCTGTGAATATGTGAGTTTTGGGAAAAACTCATGGGATTTTGTGTTTGAGGTTTGGTGAAGTTTTTTAGAACTCTCAAGTATATTGGAACGCAGAAAATAGGTATTATTGGGAGTGAAGCGTTATATTTGCACAGAAATGGCGAAATCTAGGACGCACTTTGCAGCGCAAGACGTGTTATCATCATCTCCCACAGCAATAAGGTCAAGGGAAGGGGAGGGTCCAGCCAGGTGGAACGAGTACTTAGGTCCAGAAATGGCCTCTAGATTAAATGGTGGAACTGATAGTGCTACAAGCCAGAGCTCAAGCGGGTCATCACAGAAGGGTTTGAACATGCAATGGGTGTACCAACTCACGCAAGTAGCCGAAGGACTGATGGTGAAAATGTATAGACTAAATCAAATTTTGGATTACCCTGATTTAGTTGGTCATATCTACTCGGAAGCATTTTGGAAATCAGGCGTGTTCCCTAACCATCCCAAAATTTGTATTTTACTTACGAAGAAGTTTCCAGAACACCACAGCAAGTTACAGCTGGAACGGGTGAAGTTTCAGAATTTTTTTGGATTTATTAGTTTATTATTTAGCATTTACATAAGCTGTAATTGAGTAATACTGGTTTATGTTATTGACGATAGAAATGATTCTGTAGGTTGATAAGTTTGCTTTGGATGCTATGACTGATAGTGCAGAAGTTCATATACAAAGCTTAGAACCATGGATTCAGGTGAGAGTCACTTATCTGCTGTCATGCTTTCCATGATTGTATTAGTTCTTTCTAATAACGATATCACATTTTTGAGCTGGTAATTGTCTTGATTGATTATTGGGAATGCTTAGTTTGTTGTTGTTATTGTATTTATGGTGATCTGTGGTGGACTGCATATTACATTGTGTTAAAAATTGTAAATTTACCTGCTCTGTAATCTACATTAATCCGATCTTTATGTCTGACACTTGCTTTTCTTCTCTCCGACACATCTTGCATAAATATCCACATTAGAAAGTAACTGATGACTTCAATTCAATATACTTTTTCTTTTGCTATCTACGATTTTCTGGAGTTGGAAAAACTTGGGGACTATGGTGGAAACAGAAATAAAAACAATCGATAATCACATCCACATCTGCACGGACATCAACCACTACAACAAACAGTAAAAATATAAAGAAATAAATGGTTAGAGGGGGCTCATGGTTAAAGATGACATGCGGTCTGTTGTGTTTCAAAAAAAAGTCTGGATGATGCAATTTATATGAACTGGTTTAAAAAACGAGATGAAATAAGGTGCATCTACTGTTGCACAGTCAAAGTAAGATACTGTTTCACAGTCAAAGTGAGAAATCGTATATTTAACTGGCTATTCTCCTGTACCTTGCGTTTTCGTATCAATATTGTGATGCATCTACTATCTTTATCATAACTATGTTAAAACTGACTCCATTGTCTTGACAGCTGCTCCTTGACCTGATGGCATTTCGAGAACAAGCTTTGCGGCTCATATTGGATTTAAGCAGTACTGTTATTACCTTGCTGGTGAGGGATGATTGCAATTTGCAAGTTTATGAATTCGTGGAGAATCTAGAGATGAATTGTTACCATTTATAAAAATTTGGGAATGACTTGGACTCTTTGGTTTATATCCCTTAGTCCAGTGAAATCCGAGAGTGATATTATTTAGATTTTGTTTTTACGATCATTCTGATGCATGCATTAGTGAATAATGTCATCGAACAAAAAACTATTGTCACTAGCATTATTGAAACTATCAACAATGAGCAATGTTATATTCATCACGTGGTATTTTTGACACTTTGGTCACTTTCTTGCAGCCCCACCAAAATTCTCTCATACTACAAGCCTTTATGGACCTCTTTTGCTCCTTTGTTCGTGTTAATCTATTTTCTGAGAAGGCAAGCCTGCATTTATGCATTCTCCCTTACTGTTTTTTGTCCCTAGCTGGATACTTCTGTTGATTTTATTGCTCTTGTATGCATGAAATCATGCAATATGCATTCATGATGCAATGTGTCCGCCTAAGTATTATTTGACTCTACACTGTTGTCACAGGTACCACGAAAAATGATGTTGCAAACATACAATCTTTTGTATTCTATGGCAAGAAATGACCGAGATTGTGATTTTTACCACCGGTAAGATTGTATATACTTGTTAGAGTTGTAAACCTCAGTGGGCCTGTCATAAGTTTTGAACCTAATCTCTCTGTGATTTTAGAACCTTTCATTTGATGGTGTTGTGCACAATGATGATAAATATATATACTAAAGATAAATTAAGATGATCTGACAATGTAATTTGTGACATTTATGTTTTCTCTGACGTATGTATTCCTGATGGCTTAGACAAGGAAAGTCATTTTTGACTTTTTTGCCAGAAGTAACTGTAATGCCAGAGGAAATGATATGCTTCATAACTGAGTGCACTATCCTGCTCTCAGAGAGAGATGACACACTTAAGGAACCAACTATTTGTCTTTGGTTGAGGCAGTATCAACTTAATGTCGAGATGAAAGAGGATTCACATGTCAACTTTTGGGGTTATAAATGAGTTTAATAGTTAAAAGAAAATGAATTAGTATTAGGATTGTGAGAAGCACAATGATATGGATTCTGGGCCACTAAGTTATTAAATGATTGGTAAATTGACAAAGAGCGCTTAGATGTATGCAAGTAGATTGGGGTTTCTCCTCTTAATGAAGGGCGCATTTGCCATAGATTATGCATGTTTGTGGTCAATATATATGTCAAATCTTTAGTATAAAAAACTTATTGCATTTCACTTGCTAACTGTTCCATCTCTCTCGATAACAGATTAATTCAATTCGTTGATTCCTATGATCCACCATTAAAGGGATTACAGGAAGATCTTAATTTTGTCAGCCCTCGAATTGGAGAGGTATTACGTCTTGTCTATTTTACTAACATGATTTCACAGTGAAGTCGATTATTTTTCCTTTAACATTTTTTCCAGTACACCTTTTCTTCCAAGTGCGTAATTCGTATCTATAAACAGTTGCATGCATAATGAAATCCCTGCATTGAAGTTACTGGTGCTATATGCTACACAATTCTTGAAAAAAGTGGCATAAGATCACATTTTCTCATTATGAAGATATTGCGCTTGTTTGCCTTTCGCTATATTCTCCTTAAATTTAAAGGTCAAAGTCAAACTTTAATTTTCAACACACATTTCGTAGGACCCATAACCACTACCCACTTCTTCATCACTCATTTCTATCAAGTTGAAATTTCAGCAACTTATAATGAAACCCAAACATGAATATTGTTTCATCCTCATGTAACATGTTATTATCTACCCTTTGTTGGTGTTGTTGCTCTATAGTTTTTTAATGCTCTCTCTCTTTTATGTTTTCTGTCAAAAGCAAGAATTAGGCAAGCAACTAGTTTATTCTCACATCCTTATGTCAGGTATTGGAGGCTGTGGGTCCTGTTGTATTTTTATCTACCGATACAAGGAAGCTAAGAAATGAGGGTTTTCTGAGCCCCTTTCATCCTCGATATCCTGACATACTAACCAACTCCGCACATCCAATGGTAAATTGTTTTCTTTCTTTATTTCTTTTTTTTTTTAATTTTTAAGTTGATGAATCTAACCTAATAATTACTGACCTAAGACAAAATCTTTCTCTGTAAAGGAAGTTATGTCAGTCATTTTTCTCTCTTCCCGTCATTATTTTAGATTTAATTTATCCACCTCATTTGCAGAGGGCTCAAGACTTGGCAAATGTTACTTGCTATAGAGAATGGGTGTTATTTGGATATCTTGTGTGCCCTGATGAGCTTCTTAGGGTCACAAGCATCGACATTGCTTTGGTATATTGCAGGCCATCCTTTTTTTCTTCTGTTTCCATAAAGATTTGAAATTTTACATTTGACTATGTTGGAAAAGATACATCACAAAAAAGAATATTTTATTGAATTGAATAGTGGTGCATAATATGATTTACCTTGGAGCTGCAATATATTGGTTTACATATTTAGGAAAATAGGACAGAATAAGATGTATGCACTTGAGAATTTGGGCCTGGGGTGGGTGAAATTGAATAATCCTTTTCTAGTTGTTATAATATTTTTCTGCCTGCTTGGCTATATATCTATTTACCACTAATGAATTCCAATACTTCTTTCTTGGAATGCCTTTCAGGTTGTGCTGAAGGAAAACCTAGTTCTTACATTATTTAGGGATGAGGTGAGTTATTTATGTCAATCACTCTAAATGAAACTTGCGTTTCTTCATTTTCTTCTGGCATATTCATTTTATTGCAAAAAAGGAAATAGTGAATATCTTTAATGTCCAAAAAGTATGTAGATCTCTCAGAAATTGACTGAATTTTGTTGGTACCCACTACCCACTGTGTATATTTTCGAAAAGTTTGTCCAATTATCTAAACAGGCATGGTGAGATGGAAGTTATACAAAGTGAATAGCAAGAAGCTAAGCCTTATGCCCAATAAGTGCTGAATTCTCAAAAAAACTTTTCTAAAGAAAAGTAACTTTAACTTTCAAATTGGATTCCTGAACTCTTCTGTAATTACATTACATTCGAATGTCTTCTTATCATCAATTCTGGTATGTCTGGATCTTCAGCTAGCCAATGCTGTTCCCTGCAGTCCTTTCTTTGAAAAAGGTATAAAATGTAGAATCCACTCCAGGAAGGAACGCTATAGTGTGGCAATCAATAAGTTCTGTGTTACACAACCTTACCCTTGTACTGACTTGCCTGGCGGCAGGGCTAAGAGAGGATGATAAAATACTTTAATGCATATTGAACAAATATTTTTTGACGGAAACCAAAGACCTGGAACTGTGGTTGCTAACTCAAGTAAAGTCATGTTGTTCTTGGAAGAACCACAAAGGCACAAAATTGACACATAAAACTGCGGGCTCTTATAATTAACCAATGTACAGAAAAGTTTAAAACTCTATGATAACAATTCTTGTACATTAATATATGACTTCAATTATCCATTATACGTAATATAATAAATATAATAAAGATGTTAAGTGAGTAACAGGGTAGCGTGTGCATTGACGTGATATATCGTTTCCTCTTCATAATATGAACTAATATATCATTGTCTCATGTTAAATGTGCAGTATATATTATTGCATGAGGATTATCAGTTGTATGTTTTGCCACGGATATTGGAATCAAAGAAGATGGCGAAGTATGGACGGACAAAGCAAAAGGAAGCAGATCTGGAGTATAGTGTTGCAAAGCAGGTGGAGAGAATGATAAGGTATTAATAGATTGGATACTCAATGGAGATTTATATTCAGTACTTTTGCGTGTCGCATATGTCATCTAAATAGGGAACCCATAATAATGCAATATGAATATATAGTACACGAAAAAACAAGATGTCGACCATTATATAATTATGGAAAACCAGGCAACATTTTCAACATGCAGGTATAATTATTCCAGGGATGTATGACTTACCAAAAAGACGATGCGTCAGCAACTCTCAAGAAAATAAATAGGGATTGAGTAACTTGGATGTGGTCATCCTTGCCTCTCTTTAGAGCACCGATGTTCAATAATGAGATGGATGTTCATTCTCTGAAAAAGAAAGATGCGTATTAGAAGATTCTTAAAATGTCACTTGGTGGATAGTTGAATCGTGCAATAGAGTCTCTAAAATTGATTGCACTTCAGAAATAGGAGAGAGATTTGAGTATCTCAGGAGCAGAAGTTGCACTATCAGCATTCTTAAATGATTGCGGCTTTGGAAATAGGAGAGAGAGACTGGAGTATCTCAGGAACAGAAGTTGCACTATCAGTATTCTCTGGCATTTAATCCAGATACGTTCCTGGGTTGCTGAAACCAGTTATCCTAATGAAATATGGCACGGCATTCTTATACCTTACGTATAGCCGTCAAATATTGCTGTCTGAAATTATAAAGAGGGGGAAGATTTGTACAATATTTTTCTGATCCCATTTTTTACAATTTCATGAAATTAACCATGTCTATATTGGTTTTATTTCCGTGGATCTAAATGACATGGTGGATGTTGTATGTTTGTTTCAGAATCTAGGCTCCACAAGGCTGAGTGTTCTACTTTCTGTCTCATTTGTTTCTACCTTTTTTATTTTATTTCCTCACACTGCTAATATACTCGAGGAAGTATTTTTGTTTTGTTGGTTATCTCTATTCCCATTGACTGTTTCTGTTTGTGCATTTGAAACTTCAAATTTGATAAAAAATGTCCATCAACTTATTTTGGACATCTCTGCCCTTTTCTTCTGATATTTGTAGGACGATAATCAGTCTTGGTAATGTGTCTATTTGGTGACTGCAGTGAAGTTCATGAGCAAGCATTATTTTCATGTGATGCCATACACCATGAAAGGAGAATTTTACTGAAGCAAGAGATTGGAAGGATGGTGCTCTTCTTCACTGATCAGCCAAGTTTAATAGCTCCAAACATTCAGGTATATTGTGTGCGTTGCCTGAATTCTGTTTAACCAAATCCTATTTGAACAAGAGACTATCCCGGTGCATGTTCACCAGGCTGGTTTTTAAGCTCGGTCAGGGACACCTAATGAAGGTAGTTACGGGCAATAACAATGCACCAACCTTACCATATTGAAAAATCAACCACTAGGAGAATATATATCTGCATGCGTTATCTGAATTTGATTGAGAAAAAAATGTTCAGAATGATGCCTTAAGGGTAAGGATATTGGAAAACCTGTATAGAATTTGAACATCTGCTTCTGGACCAGAATAGTTCTGAAGATAGCAGTAAACAGGAACCGCAGGGTTTGCAGTGCCAAGTTATCGACTTCAGAATAATTCCTCCATTTCCTTTTCCTTAACGGATTAGGGTTCTTCCATGGTAAAGATATATGATCAGGATCCATTATTTTTTGTGAGCTGCATTTAATTTTGTTCATAATAGTGGACGCCTATCATTTGTTTAGACAGCTGCTGGTTAACCAACTGGATATTTTATAATAATGGTGCCTACCATGCTCATCTCTTGACTCCATGCCTAATCATTGTAATTGGCTTAGGCTATCGGCGTTGAAATATCACGATTTTACGTATCTTAGCACTAGCAATTTCATGCCCACTGTTCTTCATGTAGCCAAGTCCAAATTTATAGGGAACAAGGCTTAGACTGTGGTTGTGGTTTCTTCAGAAAAAAAAAAAGAAAAAAAATAACTTATGGCCTACTCCGAGCTGGACCATACTTCACTTTTAATACGTGTAAAGTTTTGTGCTGTCTAGTATATCATGTTATGGTGTATATATGGTTCAGTTTGGCTCTCTCTTCACTATTCAGACCCAGAAAGTTCTTCAATTCAGTTAAATTCATATTAGAGAGTAGACTGTGCATATTGATCTTTTTTTTTTTTGATAGATAATCAGAAAATTTTATTAATCAATGAAGAATACACAAGAAGTGTATTATCAGTTTAAATAAGAAAGAAAAGATATGAAGTTAGGCAGCCCTCTATAGGATTGCTAGTTGTTGCATTAAACCAAGTATATAAAGTCAGATAAAATAATTCTTTAAATTGTTCCGTTGCATATTGATCTATTATTAACATTTATTAAATGTGGTTGTTCCAAGTTTGGATGATTACAAATTGGGAGCATGGGACTGTGTTCACTAATTCATTACTAAAGTTAGATGTCAATAGTTGAAACATCTAGATTCCTCCTCTATGGTGACGTACTGAATCCATTCCGATGCTTGGCCGGGTTATATATATTTTGCGAAGGAGTGAGCATTAAGAAAAGAGAGAAGAGCAAGGAAATAGGGTTCCCGTCTCTTGTTAGATACCAATATATGTTAAGAGTGACAAAGTTCAATTAAGGTTGATCTGCCTTCGTGGTTTGCTTATGATTATATTGACAGATTAGTAACTTTAATCCTCTTTGGTGTTTCTGCAGATGGTATTTTCGGCCTTGGCCTTTGCACAGAGTGAGGTATTGTGGTATTTCCAGCACGTCGGAATAGCTTCATCAAAATCAAAAGCAGCCCGAGTTGTTCCAGTAGAAATTGTAAGGAAATTATATATTTTAAGTGGGTTAGTGGAATACAACTTTGTAGTATGTATTATATCTCTTAGATATAGAGCATATCACATCAAAATGCAACCCTTTTAGATGTTTGATTCATGGATGCAGGACGCAAATGATCCAACTATTGGGTTCTTATTGGATGGAATGGACCATCTTTGTTGTCTTGTGCGGAAGTACATTGCAGGTCAGATACCCTTACTAAAGCCCCCCCACCCAAAAAAAAAAAAAAAGAAAAAAAAATCTATTTCTGTTGATTTACTGTCCATATTAACTTTTCCTTTTTCTTGTTTTAATTTAATTAACGCTCGTTACTTGTTGGTTTCCTGAATCATTCATTGACACTTGACAGGTCCACTAACTATTGAATTGTTAATTCATTATGCTAAATCTTGTAATAAATGAATGAATGAATTGTACAATTGATGACAAATTTCACTGAAGTTTCTATAGGGGGTGTGCCATGGTATACTGCTCAGTATTAGTTCCCATAGAGGATGTTGTGAACTTAATATGTTTCTCAATACAACAAAATGAACATATGTTGAATTGTGTTGTTCATTTTTCAGTTTTTGTGTTACACTAATCAGCAAATATTTCCATTTTCTCCTCAGCAATTAGAGGCTATGCTTTATCATACCTATCGTCATGTGCTGGTAGAATACGCTTTCTTCTGGGCACACCAGGAATGGTAGCTCTTGACCTGGATGCAACCTTGAAAGGGATTTTCCAGAGAATTGTTCATCATCTAGAAAATATACCAAAGCCTCAGGGTGAAAATATTTCTGTCATCACATGTGATTTATCTGTAAGAATTTATCAGATGGTCGCTTGTTTTAGTTTCCTTTTCCATGCATTGTTACTTGGAATGTTCTTATCTGAATCCAGACAACTAGACTGAAGCTTAACTTGTGTTTTACACGGCTAATGAAGAAATCATATATTTGCCAAAATTATTCAATATGCATGTCAAAATAAATGAGATGGAATAAATTGTCTAGTATGTTAGAATGTCTCCTGAATATTATATCACAATAATGTGAAACTGCATGAACTGTCATTAATTTAGGCCCTGTTTGGCCCCCATTTTTTGGGGTTGAAAATTTGTAGAATAGTGATTGATGGGAAAATGTGTGGTGGAAAAGTTTTAGATTTGTGTGTAATATTAGTTTATTTGAGAATGTGTGGTTGAGATGAAGAGAGAGAAAAAATAATGTAATGGAATGAGAAAAAATGGGGCTCAAACGGGGGCTTATAGATAAAGCAACATGAAGTTATCACGCGCAGTCAAATTCATTTCTGTGTTTGTTATATTTTTGCTGTTTTTTATTGCTTCTTGGCAAACTTGGGCCTTTTTCTCAAAATGACGTTTGGATCATAATGTAGAGGTAATACACAATACTGTAAGGGAAACTTGTTGGAGTCTAATGATATAATATGTAATTTTCTATGTTGGTGCCCGTAGTTGTATTACTCTATTTTTGCTAGCCCCATTGGTATTCCCTCAAGTTGATTGTAAAATTTTGAAGGTTTTTTCCTTTGTTATTGTCTGCATGCTGGAGATACTGAGTAGTATATTTTCAACTTTAATTGACCTTCCAACATGCTGCTTAATGTATTAAATGGCATGTTATTTTTGTTGTGTTTTGAGAAAAATCTTGATGTAATTTCTCCTCCCCCACCCCAACCACCCCCGTTCCCCTTTTTGCAGTTTTTCTGCTGTTGGGTGTTTATCATCAAATTTTCCAACTGTGAATCATGTTTTTAACATTCAGGAGTTACGGAAGGATTGGTTATCAGTGTTGATGATCGTGACTTCTTCTCGGTCATCTATTAACATTAGACATTTGGAAAAGGCTACAGTATCTACTGGAAAAGAAGGCTTACTATCAGAAGGAAATGCTGCATACAACTGGTCCAGGTATTCTTTCTTACTGTGACAAGGCTTAAATTTCTTGTTCTGTTATCTTCTCATGACTTTACTCATAATTTCTTTATTGACTTTGTTTTCCGAGTTTATTATGGATGTGCAATTGTTTATAGAAACGGGTGCTTGTTCTTAATCTTAAGATCAAGATGGATCCAATGATTGCAAAATCTTGTTTGTGAAATTCCAGTATTGAACCTTGTCAGTTATTATATGATTCTGTGTGCACCTGTCAACTCCACTTAGCTAGTAGACATGTTATTGATAGTTTAACATGTTTCTGATGGCGTCCATCCTTATTACTATGGAGATGACAGTTTGAATCACGGGATTGATCTCCCAATTTTTGGCAGTTTATAGAAATTTGTTGGCTAACTGTTGCATTGGATAAATAACCTTTCATTCTTTACAATCAGAAACCTAGAGAAGTTTTAATTTATGCCTTACTTCGACGGATGTATTTACTGATTATCATGCATTACTAATCTTAATCATCTCTGCTGATTATAATAGTTGTGTCACAATTTTCTTTGCTGTCTCAGCAATTTTCTGAAGATTTGGGTTCCAAAAGTTATTCTCAAATGGGCTAGACTTTGTTCATCACTGTAGCTAATGAGTTTTGTATTGAGACAGATGTGTAGATGAACTTGAAAATCAGTTGTCAAAATATGGGAGTCTGAAGAAACTTTACTTCTATCACCAGCAGCTTACAACTGTAAGTTAGGACGACATAATCTTCAGTTATCACATATGTTCTTTGACTCTAATTTGAAATGATCATATAGGTTTTTCGGAACACCATGTTTGGGCCTGAAGGTCGTCCCCAACATTGTTGTGCATGGCTTGGTGTTGCTAGCAGTTTTCCTGAATGTGCTTCATCAGTTGTTCCTGAAGAGGTAATTGATGATTGCTTTAAAACTATTTACTCAAATGCTCCCACCTGGCCCATAAACCTGAGTCACTTGCAAATGCTCATACCATGGTCTGTAAACCATGTATTGATGTTCTTCATAACTGAATATTTTACACTGGAAATATTTTGCATTCTAGCATTCCCTAGAGAACCTATACAATAGGATGAAAATGGGAAGAAAAATGAACTTCTGAGAGAATTCTGTTTGATTAGGATATACTTTATTCCTTAAATTTTGATACTTCTTCATCCTTGGCAAGAGAACTGGAAACTCGATTACTGAACATGTTACCTTTGTCACGATTGTTTCATTCACAACTGTCTTCCCCCTTGATTATGTCATCCCTAAATCAGAAACAAATGCTCCCATTTACTTTTCAGACTTCCTATTATTATACAGGTTTCATTAAACAACCTTTTTCTTCCTGCCTTCTAATGAAGTCCTGTAAGCGACAATACCTTTCATTTTCACCAGCTTCTCAGTCATAAGATCACCTGCAGTGAAATTTCTTCAACCATAGATCAGTAATTTATTGGACATTATCTTCAACATTTTACCTGCAATAACACCATGGTCTATTGGCCTATGAAATAACTTCTACTTCTCTATGACACAGGTGACTAAAATTGGTCGCGATGCAGTTCTATATGTTGAATCCCTGGTTGAATCCATCATGGGAGGACTGGAAGGTTTAATTAATATTCTTGACTCGGAAGGAGGATTTGGCTCTCTAGAGACGCAGGTCGGTATTCTTTCTCATTCTATTGAGACTAGGATCTAGTCAAGTCTATCATATACTATTTTAACTAATTTATGAAATTTCAGCTTCTCCCTGAACAAGCAGCAAATCTCATGAATTTGACATCAAGAATATCTGTTCCTTCAGCAAAATCCCCAAAAGTGGCATATGGTTTTCAATTACCAGGCTATGAGAGCTATCCTGAAAATGATAATTCTATCAAAATGTAAGTCATTCTCAGCTAATTATGCAATTTGGTTTTGCATTGTAGAATACAAATACTTGGAATTCAAGTTTCTCAATGTACGAATATTAATCTGGTTGTCTAATTTGATGACAGGCTAGAAGCTGCAATGCAGAGGTTGACAAATCTTTGTTCAATCATGAATGACATGGAACCTATCTGTGTTCTTAACCATGTCTTTGTACTAAGGGAGGTAAATGACTGTCATCTCTCCACACCATTTATGGAATGTGGATAAAAGAGTTAAGAATAATAAATTATAAAAAAACCTGATGAACAGTGTATTTAATCGCATGGGAACATATTTCTTATTGTCATGTGAAGGTTGATCTTAATGTTCACAAGGCAATCTTTACCAGTGCTAGGTAGTGGCGAACTATTGATATTCCACTAAACTTAGGGCTGTCTGTGGGTCGGTTCGATTCTGAAGTGAACCGAACCGACCCAAAACTTTCGGGTATTTAATAAATGGAACCGTCGGATCCAAATATAATTATGGAACCGTTCGGGTTCGGTTCGGTTCGGTTCGGTTCGGTTCGGTTCTGTACCATAATTAAATTTTTTAATATTTACAGCAACACTACATATATACAACTAATGACATTTCATTTGTAACTTTTACAAATTAACGTAGCCCAATTCAAAAACATATAAATAACTAGCCGTCTAATAAGAAAAAAAATTATGAAATAATTTGATTTATTTAATTAATTTGTTAATTTGTTTTAAAAAAAATAAAAAAATTTAATTAATTCAATATAAAAAAAAAATTATTTAGTTTCGGTTCTTTCTCGGTTCTTGGTTTAGACTCGAGACCCAACCCAAACCCATCGGTTCTCGATTCGGGTACCCGTTCGGGTATTTAACTTGTGAAAAACCGTTCGGTTCGGGTTCGGTTTGGGACTTTTGGGCACCCCTAACTAAACTCTTGTTTACTGTGATGTAGTACATGAGGGACTGTATCCTTGGGAACTTCAAGAGGAGGTTGCTCACTGTTCTGAAAACTGATAATGATCTTCAACGGCCTTCTTTGCTAGAATCACTTATTCGCAGACATACTGCTATTGTCCATCTAGCCGAGCAACACATCAGCATGGACCTGACCCAGGGTATTCGGGAAATTTTACTTACAGAGACCTTCTGTGGGCCGGTGTCTTCTTTACACTTGTTTGAGAAACCAGCAGAGCAGCACACTGGATCAGCTACTGAAGCCGTGTGCAACTGGTATGTTGAAAACATTATCAAGGATGTCTCTGGTGCCGGTATCCTCTTTGCACCATTGCACAGATGCTTCAAGAGCACTAGACCTGTTGGCGGGTATTTTGCCCAGTCAGTGACTGATCTTAGGGAATTGAAAGCCTTTGTTCGTATTTTTGGTACCTATGGAGTTGACAGGTTGGACAGAATGATGAAAGAGCACACAGCTGCACTCCTCAATTGCATTGACACCTCATTGCGGGCAAATCGTGAGAATTTGGAGGCAGTTGCTGGAAGCATGCATTCTGGTGACAGAACAGAAACAGAATCAAATATTAAGCAGATTGTTGATATGGACACAATGGTTGGGTTCTGTATTCAGGCAGGACAGGCAATTGCTTTTGATTCCCTTTTAGCAGAAGCTGCTGGTTCTGTGCTTGAAGAAGGCGCACCCTTGGTCCATTCACTGCTAGCAGGCGTTGCGAAACATTTACCTATTGAAATACCTGAGAAGAAAGAGTTTCGGAGGATGAGAAGAGTGGCGAACGGCGTTAATGTAGTTGGAGACCATGATTCTGAGTGGGTTCGATCAATATTGGAAGAAGTGGGGGGTGCAAGTGACGGTTCATGGAACTTGTTGCCATATTTATTTGCGACATTTATGACATGTACCATTTGGAACACTACTGCCTTCAATGTTGACACTGGAGGATTCAGCAACAATATACACTGCTTGGCAAGGTACGAATACTTGAGTTTTAGTCAGAGAGATAAAAAATAATTAGATACGCTAAATACTTAATTTCCTATCTGTTTACTGCTCTTTGCTTTTGAAGTTGCCTCATGCAGTCATATTTGAATCTTTATGATTACATCTAGCTAAACAATTAGCTTGCTTGTTGGGTTAATTAGACCAAGGGGAATCTCTATAGGAACTAGTCTCTTAGATTTCGCACATAGGAGATCGAGACACAGCCCCAGGGCTATGGGGAAAGATGTAGATCGATCGCCCTAGATAGACAACTACATAGAGGGTCTCTACAAGTCTATATATTCTTTGATTTCGTTCCCCCCGTAAGATCAATATCACAACCAATGAGGTCTGCAAGTTTCACATCTAAGTAATACCCGATCCGATAGTTTACGATATAGATAGATATATATTTAACAACAATATTCTAAGAAAAGATATAAATAGATATCGGCAGTTGTCCGGTCGTACCCAAACAATAATATTCCAGAGGAAAATGCACCTAAGATCAAATATTTCGAGCCGGCTTCCGTGGAAAATTCAGACTTTCTTTTTGATTAATTATTTATCTTCATTAGTGTTGAAATATGTGATAAAGCTTTCCACTATTACATATAAATTAAGTCTCTCTCTTTTTACAGTCTCACTCAAACAGGAGCATCATCTTCTCTAGTTATTTTACTGACCTATCATCATTGTTTCGATTTTCATATTATGGAAAAAGAAGACGACAGGTTTACTATAATCATCTTAGTTCTTTTCAAGTCATAAGTATTGGTCTAGGATTCATGTGGTTGTTAGTCCTTGGATAGTTTATATATCAGATATAGTCTGTAATGACATTTTGACACTTAAAATATGCTCAAATATGCTGGTTGATTACGGTCTTCCATAATGAATTTTGTTTTGTCAGGTGCATTTGTTCAGTGATTGCAGGTAGTGGATTCATCAGACTTGAAAGAGAGTATCAACAGAAACACACTCTCTCTAATGGCCATGTCACCGAAACCTTTGACCCTGAGACACAGAATCATTTCTTAGCAGAAGCTAGCATAAAGTCCACAATGCAGCTATTCATCAAGTTCTCTGCCGGAATCATTTTGGATTCTTGGAATGAAAGCCATAGGTAAGACAATGATATTTGCTTGAAAACTATAAGGTATCTTAGTCAAATGCTATATTTATTGGCAATTAACATTATCTGGTAAGATGATGATTCTCCTTTTTATGCCTACTGCATCTTATTTCAACTGCCGAATATATGAACAACACGTCATTTATTATTAGTTGGCTGAAACTTTTATTAACTGATCCAGAATCATTTCCATACTTGTGCATTTGCATGTAAATTACTCGTGCTGTTAGAAAACAATCACAAAATGACATCTGGAAAATCAATAACATTTTTTTTCTGGCATGCGTACTTTTTAAAAGTTTTTATGTTTATTCATTTGCACAGGTCTCATTTGGTTGCGAAGCTTATCTTCCTCGATCAATTATGTGAGCTCTCGCCATACCTACCGAGAAGCTTACTGGAATCTCATGTACCTTATGCCATCCTTCGTTCAGTATACAGTCAGTACTATTCGAATTCTTCAACTCCACTGGCATTATTGAGTTCATCCCCCCGACACTCCCCTGCCACATCACTAGCACATGCTTCTCCTGCATTGAAGCAGCCGCATGGAGATTTTACTCATGGCCAAGATCAGTATGATGCTGAAAATGGAAGCATGAGTACAGACAACAAACATCGCAATGTTAGGCGATCTGGGCCCTTGGATTATAGCTTGAGTCGCAAGACAAAATTTGTTGAAGGCTCAACTTCAAGCAGTACGGGTCCTAGTCCCTTGCCTAGATTTGCAGTTTCGAGGTCAGGTCCTATATCATACAAATAGGATATTAGAATAAACATAGTCAAGTAAATTTTGTATATAATCTTCATCCTCGAGAAAACAATGTTTTTAAATGTCAGCAATATTTAAGTCCAGTTTTGTTTATTCGTAAATTGTACCTGACGACCAATGAAAAATGATGTCTTCACTCATTGTCTCTCATGCTATTTTCTGGTTATTTCTAGCTTCCAAGGTTAGCCATAGTAAGTTACTCTATTTGGAAAGCTCCATTGAGATGATCAGCTATATATGTAAGTTGGATTCTCAACTAATATGATTTGTTTGTATTGAAATTTTGGAGGTAGAGACTCCCTTGATGAATCATAAAATTCTATTTTGTCAATTTCAATTTTAACTAACAGTAGATAGCTCGATAGGTTTTTCTTTGTAATCTTCTCCACCTCCTATATGGTATTCTTGTTGGTTCTTAACAGCAACAAGAAAAATAGAGTAACCATTCGACTTGACTTTCCATATAAGATCAAGATATAAGCGGGTAAGCAGAGTCCGAAATTCAACATTCTGAGTTTTTGCAGCATCTTGAATTATTCTCTTATCTTGAATTAGTTTTGTAAATTCAGAGTCTGGTAAAGTTAGATTCTGATCCCAGAGCCTCTCACAGCTTGTCTCCTCATTTGAGGTGAACTATATATGTATTTAGAAACGTGAAATCTTCGTTAAATTAACATCATTTGCACTAAATACCCCTATATTATTACT
This sequence comes from Fraxinus americana, assembly GCA_035079005.1. Taxonomy (NCBI): domain Eukaryota; kingdom Viridiplantae; phylum Streptophyta; class Magnoliopsida; order Lamiales; family Oleaceae; genus Fraxinus; species Fraxinus americana. The sequence continues at coordinate 2,265,525 of CM068713.1, read as the reverse complement.
GAACCAGGCATGCAAACTCGCACTTGCTCGTTAGTTCGTTCTGAGCTCGTCCAAATTTAGATCGAATAACACTTTCTCCGTCCAACCGTTAATTCCACTTCCATGTAACAAATGTTATATGACTCGCGCTCAATTAATTTACCCAAGTCTGGTACTGGTAATTGATTTCATGAACTGACCGCGATAAGCAACCCACTGTTCAGCTGCTAAAGATAAAAATGGAGCAAAATACGTCAGAAAAACGAGCAAGGAAAATGTAAATTTTAATATTTGTTCCACATTATTTCGTGAGTTTATTTTTTTCATAATTTGGCGGATTTCAAAAACTGTGTTTTTAAGGCTTTCGATCAAATTTTTTGTTTCGCGTTGTATCACTAATGGAGCTGTTGAATGACTAATATTAGCAGGCCAGTGTCCAAAACGCAAATTTCAGCATCGGATCCTTCACTGCCGCTCGATTTTAATTGAATAGGATTCAAACCGACTTTACATTATGGAGTAGCAAGCATATTTTACTTATAGGTATGCAAGATTTTTGACAACCATTATTTGAATACTTTTTTTTTTTTTTTAATTTTTAATTTTTCTACATATTCATTTTCAATCACACATTCATAAAGCAATATATTTTGCACGTAAACCCAAATTTTTTCCTTACTTTTTGCAATATATTTTCCCAAAAATCACTATTCAAATCTTTGTTTTATACAAATAATGGTTGTCAAACGGGGTAACTGGAAAACAAAATTACAATTAAACAAAGATGCATATTTAATTGATCAAACATATATAATTAGCTATATTTCTCAATTGGAAAAAAAAGAAAAAGAAAAAGTGAAGTGTTAGTTTTTAATCTATAACGCTTGTTGCTGTAAATCTTTAATAAAAAGAAGCAAGAGAGAAATGGATGCCCCAAAAAATATGTGGATCAACAAATATAGAGCAACGATATACGGAGATTATACTGTAATTTTATATGAGATTGGACATCTGTATTTTCGCAACTAGAGGAACAACATAGTCACATATCGGGATTGTCTTCCGGAACACAGGTAAATATGTGGGTGAAATTCCTTTTATGTTAGGTTTTGAAGTTGTTGGCAATCTTTTGACAAAACTATTGTTGTAAAAGAGTTTTTAAAAGTCAAATGGTCAAGTAGTAAGTAAGAAATCATAGGGTTCTAGTATAGAACAAATAAGTAAATGTCACCGCAATTTCGCTAGCCTATCGCCTAGTTGTTGCTCGAGCGGTAAAAATACAAGTTGCGTTGCCCGCCAGTCATCTGGATATTGCTCGAGCGAGACATTGTCGCTCGCCCGTCGCTGAGCTTTTGCTTGAGTGACAATGCTTTTCGAAAAAATCTAATTCGTGTGTCAAGGCTTTTATCCAGCCTATACTACCCAAAACATTTTTACTATATATATGGACGCCACTCATACGAAAACTAGAGGTTGAACATTGAGATAAACAAGGTTTTTCATCCTCCTAATTTATTGAGTTCAACCGTTATTTTGCTTTGATAATTGTTTTGAAAAACATCATCCTCACTTGAACCAAACACCAAAATACATACTTCCATAACATCTATCAGAGTTCTGAAGATCAAGAAAGTTGATCGAAATTTCTGGTCGTTGGAGAAAAAGGAGTTCTCATTAATCCATAGAGATAGACGAATTCAGAAGGCCGGAAGTTGTTGCAGGAGGAAGCAATCCCAACAGTCAGGAGGTCAGAAATCACGAGAATTAGTCGAGTCTGATAGTACTATAAGTTGATTCGTTTATAGTGGAAGTAACTGGTTTGGTTCAGGAGTTTTTACCTAGTTGGATTCCTCCATCATCAATATTGGTGTTATTTATTGCTTTCTTATTACAAACTACGACAATTCGACTTAGGATAATTGAATTGTTTGTTTAATCATCTAAAAATAATTAAAAAATGACTTGTTGCTTTTAATTATATAATTCCGCACGTAAGGTTGAACATAATCTTTAATTCCGCATAAACACCTATCACCCTTCTAAGTGTTAGTAGGGTTGAATTAGTAACTTTCATTTTATAATGGTATTTTTAATATCAAGCTAAAGACGTACAAATCACCCGTAACAACATACTTGTCATTAATCAAATAATTGTTACACACTTCCAACAGAATCTGTCCTTGGAAATAAAAATAGAAACCTTTTCCACTTGTTTTGAACTAGAAAGCACCACAAACTTTATTCGTAAAAATAAAAAAAAAAACAGAAAAGAAAGAAATAAGAAAACCAATACGGCAGCCCGTAGCCCCTTTTATTAGTAAAGCCCGTGCCTGTCTGGTTGAAACGTGAGCATAGGCTGCATAGCCAGCCAGCCCGTCGAGTAGACTATGGTATTCCAGAACTTATAATTTAGCATTGGATATATAATGATTGGAAGCGAAGCAAGACCAGCAACAAGTCCTCGCAAGGACCCTTGATTTTCCTCGTTGTAGACCGAAAAGAAGGTTGCACTAAATGCTAAGACCATGCAAACAATTGAAGCTAAGATTGAAATTAGTCCAAACATCAACTTTGCCGGTAATGAAAATAGAAAATCATCTTCTACATAGGGTGAAGTTAAGACAGACAAGTATATCATTATGGAAGTTGTCGAGCTGAACATTGCCACCGCATTAGATATGACAAAGACTTTGAACCACCCATCTTTCAATAAAATAGGAGTGCCTGATTCTTGGTTACTCCCGCCTGGTATGGTAATGGCTGCAGCAAACGCGATAGTGGCAATTAAAGTTGCCACGACCAAGCAAAAAGATACTGTACTTTTCATCCACTCCTCACCTTCTTTCCTTAAAGCCTCATGCTCCTTTGAAAATAACTCCCTTGGTGTTAACTCGTCTTTGTTTTTCATATGGAGGAATGAAGATGGTACAATCTTCTCCACCTCCTGAAAATCTTACTCAAATTATTGCATATTGCAAAATCCTTCAAAATCTAACTCTCACATGGTGAATAAGTATTACTTAGAATATTTGATTGGAGATGTCAAAGAATATGGTCCACAAATAAATAAGAAATTATTCAATTTCACTACCATGTTAATTTCTCACCTTAAACCATCGTAGCTCTCTCTGCATTTGAAGAGCTGCTCCAGATACAATTTTGAGTCTGCTTAGAGGTGCTAATTTCCCAGCCAAGTGCAAAATGTTGTTTTCATTTTTATCTCTATAGAGTGCAATTAAATCCTTAACAGCTCCTATCTGGTAGATGAGATCGAACACTTTCTCTTGTCGGTTAATAAGAGCAACATGAAATATGGAGTGATATTCTTTGTCGACTTCCCAAAAAAGATCAGGATATGAGTCAGTAAGCAGAGAAAGAAATTCAACATTCCCTAATTTTGCAGCATCATGAAGTATCTGACTCTTTCGAATTAGTTTTCTGATTTCGGAGTCCGGTAATGTCATAATATGTTCCCACAGCTCCTTTACCAACTGAAGGTCTTGAGGCATCATTTGTTGTGTACTATATATCCTTCCGAAATCTAAACATCTAAGCAAAATTAATGTGGACAAAACAAACCCAAAAATTTCGAAAAACTAGAGTAAATTGACATTCGCTAGACATTTCTTAAGTTCATGCTAGTTTTGATCAATTATCAATATAGAGAAATAAAAAATTAAGTCCTCCCTGTTTGGTTCAGCTAAAGAAATAGATTAAAATGAAGTCAAAGTCAACAATTAATTTTAACCACATATTTTATGAGATTCACAATTTTTCGACCATACATTCCGTCAATTTTTATCAAAACTTACTAAAAAAAAAATATTTTTTATTTAAACCAAACACGGACTAAAGATTAAGGGTACAATTGAAGAAGCTTCAACAAATATTCCATGATTAAAACTCATTGTTGGAACGGTTGATGCATATTTTGGGCAAATAGTATTTCATATAGTTTTTTTGTTCTTCCCATCATCAACTTTAACGTAAGATCTCCATTAATTATTCCTGATACTTCCTCCATCCCTTTGTTAATTCCAATTTATTTAATGAACACCCTAATATTAGAGACTACTTTGACAAGTTAAAAAATCTAATTTGAAATAACCTTAACATCAGAAGACAATAAGAAAAACATATTTTGAATGAACGTCGTAATAAGGACAAATTTACAACATCATCATCCATGATGAGGCTATAATCTAAGGAATAAATTTATCTAGTAAGCAGAAATCTTTTGAATGCAAGAGCTGAAGTACAATACTTATCAAGTATAAATGAGTGGTCTAACTTTTGGAAAGGAGTGAGAAAGGTTTATGGTCTTACATGAAATATAAGCAATGGTTCTAACAAGTCTTTCCCACATCCAATGTCCTCGAAATCCATGAACTCGTAGAGGTTTTCGAGTTAAAGCCTGTAAAGCCCTTCCTACGTTTGTTGTTGAAATATCTATTCTTGAACTGGTTAATATTTCCAAAGCGATATCTGCTCACAAAGAAAAACACGCGTATTAAATTGTGAAGCAGTCTGACAAAAACCAGAAGAGTAATGTTATTCATCTCCAGTGGGGATGAAAATACAGTCTATGTAGTTTTAAATGATAGGTTAAATGACTTATTTAATTTTACCTATCATTTAATGCCACATTAACGTCACGTAAACTGTGCTTTCATCCCCAGTGGGGATGAATAGCATTACTCAAACCAGAAACATAATTTTTTTATGGGTACTCAGACCTACTTCGTCACTTGATCAAAAAGATTCCATACCATACATGTCAATGTGGATAAGTGCTTCAAAAATATCCATATTTTCCTTGGCATCGAAAATTTCAAGAGGTGTAATTTCGTAAAGATATTCAACCATTTCTCTGTTTCCGAGCACAATTGCCATTTCAAGTGGGGTCTTTCCTATGCTACTTCGAATTGATGGCAAATTCTTATTTTTTCGGTACATGACCTTGGCAATTTCTACAACCCCTGATATAGCTGCAATACAGAAAGCTGTATTTCCATGTCTATTCCGCAGTTCCAGGTCACTTGTATTCAAGCGTTCAACTAGTTTTTGGACAACCGCTGTTTGCTTGGCGGCAGCAGCTATGTGAAGAGCCCTATCTCCTCTTTCTGTTATCTCAATACGAGCTATATTTTTGTCCAAACTCAGAGCAAATTCAGCAGTCTTCCAGTCACCTTTTAGAACAGCTTTGTGTAAATCCTTTACATTTCCTGATGATGTTTTGGGTAGACCATCGTTAAATGTGTTAAAAATGCATAAAGCTTCGCAACTTCGCAAGAAATACTATCTAACACCTATAAAACCAAAGGGGAGATAAACCAGCCAACAGAGAGTCGGGGCGGATCCAGGAGGGATAAAAAATTTTGGAGGAAAAAAAACTGAAACTTAAATGGCCTTTGGAGTCCACCCCCCCTCCCTATGCCCCCGCATACAGTGTACAATTATCACCTCTTAGTATACGAGACAATTAGGGGAGATCAAGTGGTTCGGGCATATTAGAAGAGCCCATGAACAGAGTAATCATAGGGACGCCATATCTTATGAAGATAATGCTTGGAACTGAGAGAGAAAAGCCATGGTTACTATACTCAATCAAGAATTGAAGTCTCCATTTACTAGAATGTAAGATATGAAATTGTACCACTATCATTTTAAAGAAAAGCTAATGAAGTAATGCATATGTTTCAAAGAAAATAAAAATGTCCACATGAATTTAGTTTGCTCAAGTCATGAAATGAAAAATAATATTCAAAAACTTACTTCGATGATTATTAAAATGTTCTGCATTGGCATTAGAAATTGGACTTTGAACTTTAATTTCAATCTGGTTATGCATGTTTTGTAGCTGCAGGACTTGTGCAATTCATAAATATCAGTATCCAAGGGAGGGTACGAATCTTCACGAGACAACTCTGATTGTTAATGGCTTCCGAGCTCTGGTTCCGATTCATAAGTTTTCATTTTTCTTCTTCTCTCATTTGCCCTCTGTCTTCTGTTTCTACGTGCCATTCAGCTGGTAAAGTAAACGATTGAGCAAAATATGTCAATTAAAGCGCGACTAAATGAATGCTGAAATGTCTTTCATCAGTGAAATTAGCTTGACAAAAATGAAAAACTCATGACTAGGCCCTTTAAACGAATTCCCTTCTAAAGATATGACCTATGCACTGTTAAGAAATATATGATTATTTTGTTAACATTATTTATTAAGGGTAGAATAGTCTTTTAAGTTTTCTTTATTTTAGACTATATATAGTCTCTTTGTATCTAGGTTTTATTCATTCGATTACATTATGCAGAATCAATAAAACCCTAGCCTCTTTTTCTCTTTTGGATTGTTTAACATGGTATCAGAGCTAAGTTTTTTGAGAAGAGACGTTTTTGGGAGGATTTTTTGTTCCGTTTCTGCGATCTGGTATTTCGTTAGGGTTTTTATTCAGTTTCTGCGATTGGTATTTCGTTAGGGTTTTCATTCAGTTTCTGCAAATACATTATTTCGTTTCCCTTACTTTTGCTATTTGGGTTTCCTTCTTCTTTTCTTTTATTATGACTCTTTGAAAGAGACGATTCGCTTCAATCTGTGAGTGTGCGGTTGGATGGAAAGAATTATTCGTATTGGAGTTATGTGATGAGAAATTTTCTTAAGGGTAAAAAGATGTGGGGATATATTAGTGGAATTTCTGTAAAACCTACGGATATTGATGAGGGTTATGCTGCTTCAATAGATACTTGGGAAGCAAACAATTCAAAAATTATTACTTGGATTAACAATTCTGTTGAACATTCCATAGGTAGAGAGTTGGCAAAGTATGATACAGCAAAGGAGGTTTGGGAACATCTGCAAAGGTTATTCACTCAGTCAAATTTTGCAAAACAGTATCAATTAGAGAATGACATACGAGCTCTTCAGCAGAACAATATGAGTGTTCGGGGAGTTTTATTAACTATAACGGATCTTTGGGATCAATTGGCTCTTACGAGAATCGGCGAAATTAAGGCGTGCAATGCCTTTATTGTTCATAGAGAGCAGCAACGGTTGGTACAGTTTCTAACGGCACTTCGCAGTGATTTTGAAGGACTTAGAGGTTCGATTTTGCATCGTTCTCCACTTCCTTCTGTTGATTCAGTTGTCAGTGAGTTGTTGGCTGAAGAAATACGTCTTAAGTCTTATTCTGAAAAGGGAATTCTTTCTACTCCTAATCCGTATTAATGCCTTCTAAGTCCGACTAATAATCATAATATGTTTCACGCAAGGGCTGCCCGTGATGAGTGCAGTTTCTGTAAGGAGAAAGGTCATTGGAAGGCTCAGTGTCCTAAGTTGAGACAGCAGAATCGAACCATGCAGCAATTCCAAGCTTGGAAGCCTGGCAATCAATCACAATCAGATGATCGTAGACCACCTCGGGGTTATAGACCACCACAATTCAATCTTTGCGGCGGTAGCTTCATCGGGTCCTTTCACGGATCCACGGTACTACTGGGTGAGCAATTTCGAAGTTTCTCTCCTTACGGCCACAAGCTATGTCCGCCATGGGTCGGTTTACCTCATAGTTCTTCGGGTATGTCACATTCTGTTTGGGTCTTGGATTACGGTGCTTCACATCATATGTCTCCGAGATTCTTCATCTTTTGCTTACGTCTCATTCGTCTTGTATTCTGTCACCGTGTTTCGATGGCACTCCTATGCCTTTAGCGGGTGTTGGTTACTGTTGTCACACCTCAGCTTGTCTCTCCCTAATGTTTATCATATTCGAAACTCAAATTAAATCTTTATGCTTACATTGGTCGATTATGTGATTACGGTAATTTAGTCACATTTTCCTCTTCTTCTTGTTATGTGCGGGATCTCCGATCTCGAAGGCGATTAGGACGAGGCCATAGGAAGGGGGGACTATATGTTTTGGATGAGTTAAAAGTACCGATTCTTTGCTCTTGCTTCTAGTGTTGATTTATCTTCTTTTCGTTTGAGTCCTTCTTCTTCTAGTTTTTATTTATGGCATTCTCGCCTAGGTCGTATGTTTCGTCTTCTCGTTTGAGATATTTGGCTTCTACGGGGGCATTAGGAAATTTGCAACCTTATGATATTTCAGATTGTAGTGGATGTAAAGCGGCAAAATTTTCGACTTTACCTTTTAATCGAAGTATTTGTTTCTTCCTCTCCATTTGATTTGATTCATTACGATGTATGGGGGCCTTATCTGTTGCCACAAAAAAGGAGGGTCTCGGTATTATGTTTCTTTTATTGATGATCATACTCGTTATTGTTGGGTTTATTTAATGAAACATCGTTACGAATTCTTTGAGATATACACAACATTTCGTGCTCTTGTCAAAACTCAACATTACTGCTTTGTTATCAAATGTTTTAGGTGTGATTTGGGTGGGGAATACACTTCTAAAAAATTTTGTGAAGCTTGCCTTAGATGGAACTATGCGCCAAACTTCGTGTACGAGATACTCACGAGCAAAAATGGTGTTCTTTGAAAGAAAACATAGGCACATTGTTGGCCGCTCGCTCTCTTTTGTTGTCTACTTCGAGTTCTAGTGTGTATTGGGGTGAAGGAAATTTGTTCTTGCTCGTAAGTTTGATTAATACAATTCCATCTTCTCATACTTGAGTTTTCTCCTTTCAAAAAGTTGTATGGATATGCTCCCGATTATTCTTTCTTTAGAGTTTTTGGTTGTACTTGTTTCGTTCTTCGTCCTCATGTAGAACGCAGCAAGGTTGTCATCTCGATCTTGCTATTTGTGTCTTTCTTGGTTATGGTGAAGGTCAAAAGGGGTATCGTTGTTTTGATCCGATAACTCGGAAACTTTATGTGTCTCGTCATGTTGTGTTTCTCGAGCATATACCTTTCTTTTCTATTCCATCAACTACTCATAGTTTGACTAGATCGATCTTATTCGTATAGATCCTTTTCTACGATTACGATAGTTTGTCATCTCAAGTTCCTAGCACTTCAAATGCGATCATTACGCTATCTTGACACTTTACTCTCGGCACACCCTGAAGCTCCCTCTTCTCCTCTGGTCCCTCAAGCTCAAATCGTCTGCAGGCTTGTGGATCCACCTCTACGTCAACCCATACGCATTCGTAAGTCTACAAAGTTACCAGATTTTGCTTATTCTTGTTATTCTTCATCTTTTACTTCCTTTTTAGCTTCTATTCATTGTCTCTCTGAGCCCTCTTCCTATAAAGAGGTAATTCTTGATCTCCTTTGGCAGCAAGCTATGGATGAGGAACTTTCTGCTTTGCATAAGACTGGTACTTGAGATTTGGTTCCTTATCTCCTGGTAAGAGTGTTGTTGGTTGTCATTGGGTGTATAAGATCAAGACTAATTCTGATGGATCAATTGAGCGATACAAAGTTAGGTTGGTTGCAAAAGGGTGCTCTCAACAGTATGGTATGGATTATGAGGAGACATTTGCTCTTGTTACAAAAATGACTTCTATTCGTACTCTTATTGCAATAGCTTCGATTCGTCAGTGGCGTATCTCTCAACTTGATGTTAAAAATGCCTTCTTGAATGGAGATCTTCAAGAAGAAGTTTATATGGCTCCCCCTTCTGGTGTTCCACATGATTCAGGTATGTTTGCAAGCTCAAAAAGGCGTTGTATGGTCTCAAACAAGCACCTCGTGCTTGGTTTGAGAAATTTTCTGTTGTGATCTCTTCTCTTGGATTTGCTTTCAGTAGTCATGATTCTGCCCTTTTTGTTAAGTGCATGATGCGGGTCGTATCATTCTATCTTTATATGTTGATGACATGATTATTCTTGGTGATGATATTGATGGTATTTCGGTTTTGAAGACGAGTTGGCTAGACGGTTTGAAATGAAGGATTTGGGTTCTCTACGATATTTCTTGGGTATTGAGGTACTTTGCTCACCTAGAGGTTATCTTCTTTCTCGGTCGAAATATGTTGCGGATATTCTTGAGCAGGCTCGACTTACGATAATAAGGTGTTGATACTCCCCATTGAGGTTAACGCAAAGTATTCTTCTTCGATGGTTTACCTTTACCGAGATCCTACTTTATCTTACCGTACTATTGTTGGGAGCTTGGTATATCTCACTGTTACTCGTCCGAGATATTGCATATGCTGTTCATGTTGTTAGTCGAGTTTGTTGCTTCTCCTACTCGATTCATTGGGCGGTGTTCTTCGTATTTTGCGATATCTTAGGAATACTGATCTTTCGAGTCTTTTACTTCCATCCACATCTTCCTTGGAGGCTGCGTGCATACTACGATGCGATCATGGCGGTGATCACGAATCGTAAATCTCACAGCTTCGTATCTTTTTGGGTGATTCTCTTATTTCTTGGAAGAGCAAGAAGCAATCTATTGTGTCTCAATCTTCAACGAGCGAGAATATCGTGCTATGGCATCCACTACCAAAGAGATTGTTTGGTTACGTTGGTTACTTGCGAGATATGGGAGTTTTCTTTCACATCCCATCCTATGTATTGTGATAATCGAGTTCCATTCAGATTGCTCACAACTCGGTTTTCATGAGCACGAACTAAGCACATTGAGATCGATTGTCACCTTACTCGTCATCATCTCAAGCACGGCACAATTACTTTGCCATTTGTTTCTTCTTCTTTGCGGCTTGGATTTCTTTACCAAGGCGCATTCTGTTTCTCGTTTCGTTTTCTAGTTGGCAAACTCTGCGATGCTTGTAGGCTAACATCGTGAGTTTGAGGGGAGATGTTAAGAAATATATGATTATTTTGTTAACATTATTTATTAAGGGTAGAATAGTCTTTTAAGTTTTCTTTATTTTAGACTATATATAGTCTCTTTGTATCTAGGTTTTATTCATTCGATTACATTATGCAGAATCAATAAAACCCTAGCCTCTTTTTCTCTTTTGGATTGTTTAACATGCACAACCTCTTACGTCCCATTAAGTTAGCCATCAAAATTCTTTGTAAAATATCATTTTTATAAGCATTCTTCGTGTTATGAAAAAACGGAGATGATATCGGATTAATCCAATACCAATTATTGGAGAAAATAAGAGATTAAGCTACAATATGAAGTAATTGATAATAAGAACAATGTAATTTTGTATAGAATAGAGATTTTATTATACTATGGAGAAAAAATATAAAGATTTTGTGTTTACAATATTTCTAACTTCTTATTAAATCATAATGAAGAATATATATATAGGGAACAAATAGGGACGTTCAAACCATCATAGTAGAGTTGTAGTTGAAATAGAATACAAGAAATGGAGTAGGACATAAAAATTGCACAGGCGCGAAAACAGACAGGTGGCGCTATAGCGCCTCGTGCCCGGCATTGCAGTGCCGAGCCAAAATTATCCACGGCACTGCGACAATGGCGCTGCGGCGCCTACTCTTTGGTCCTTTACTTCAAAATCTTGATTTTCTTCATTTCAACGTCTTTTCAAGTCTAACACAAATTTCTATTTTCAATGGGCTTTCAAGTAGAACTTCAAATTAGAATTTGCCAAGTAAACTCGAATAGAGTTTCACAGTAACATTTTAAATAAAATTATTCTTAATGTGCACTTAATTAGAACTCATAATTATCTTTAAAAAAGAATTCAGATCACGCCCAAATTCTAACACTTCAGATAGATATTTTTTTTCCCCTCATTTTCAAGCTAAAAAATAACATGTTATAAAGGTATTGGGAATGCTAAACCTGTTACATAGAATGAAATCCTACAATCATTGCCAATCGAAATAAGGAGAGACATAATTAAAGAAATTCCAGTGATTTAGTTTACTTCTTTTTCTTATGGATGAATAAAAAATGGGGATGTAAAAAAATATAATCAAAGAAGTAGTGTGAATTAATGTTATGTTTTGTTTTGTTTGAGAACCGGTAATTGTTAGCTATTGAGAGCCCGTTTGGTGCACATTAAAATGAGAGAATGCATTTTTTTGAAATGATGTGATAGAGAATATGTTGTTGAAAAATAAGGAAAAGTTATTGATGTGATAGAAAATATTATTTTATTGAAAAATGTGTGGTTGAAAATGAGTAGAATAATGAGAATGAAAAAAATAATGTGGATCAAACATGGGCTTGAATAAGAAAACGGTCAAGTTAGAATGTGTTAGGTATTTGATGTAATTGGCAAGTCTGTGAACAAAATTGACTAAAATTAATATGTTGTAAAAGTTAAGGAGTAAGTTGCAAATAGTATAAATCGAGTTATTTTAAGTCTAGGGTTCGAGAATGGAAAAGAAGGAAAAACGGCACCGTAATTTCGCTAAACTGTCGCCATGATTTGGCTTGAGCGTCAGAAACAGTAACATTGACGCCCGCTTGTCGCTAGGTCTTCGCTCGAGCAATAGGGTAATCCAAAAAATTTTAATTCGCGTTTTTAAAGCTTTTTGTCTGGCCCATTCAACCCCCGAAACCTAAATTATAAATACTAAACGTCTCTGAACGTAAATTACGAGGTTGATCATTGTGCAAACACATATTTTTCATATTCTCTTCATCAAATAAGCTTTCAACCTTCGTACTGTCATTTGTTCTTGGCAGTGAAAACATCAAATTCACAATTCAAATACCATATTGTTACTTCCTACATATCTATCAGAGTTCTGAAAATCAATGGAAGGTGACTGGAGTTCCGGTCGTTGAAGAACACGGAGTTCTTCGTTGATCTACAGGAGATAGACGAATTCATAAAGTCGAGAGTTACTACAGGAGCACGCAATCCAGGAGGGCTTTGAAAACTGCAGATAGGAGTTGGTGCAGGAGCACGAAATCCAGGAGAACTGTGTGAATTGCAGTCAAGGGGTCAAAAAGTACTAGTGATAGTCGAGTCTAGCGGACTATAAGTTCTAATTCGTTTATAGTGGATTGTTGATTGACAAAGTGCCCCGGAGTTTTTATCTAGTTGGAGTTTTTTCGTGATCATTTATTGCGTTTGCTATTGTTTTCATATAACTGCGGTATTTCAATATATGAAAAATTGGACTGTTTGATTAACCATCTAAAGATAATTAATAGCGACTTGTTACTAGTTAATTATTAAGTTTTTAATTTAGCATAATCACCTATTCACTCCCCTCTAGTTGTACAACCGTTATGTTGATAACATTTCCCACTGGTATTTTGTTAAATTTGGCGAAGAAAAATCAACTGATATTAATGTGAAATACTGCCTATGTTTGGTAAACCTTAAAAAATTAACTTATAATATACTTTTAGAAATCAAACTTTTATTAATAACCACATATTTTGTATCTACTTGTCTACAAAATATTTCTCACATTATAATTTTTTAATAACTTATAATTTTATCCAACTACTTGCATGGTAAATAATCACCGTAATATAAAATTTACGAAAAGTTTAATCAAGATCACATGCGTAATGTCAAACCTAATTAAATCATGCCAGCCAATAAATAAATATAAAAATAACTAGAAAACAATAGCTGTATACATGAATTATAAAGGAAATTAAGTCAACCTTCCACCTTGTACCTTTGGAGGCATAATCTGCGATTTACCTCCTTCACCAAGGTCCAGGACAGGGCAGGTGGGGGCCGTTAAGGATGCGGTTCATCATTTATAAAGGAAATTAAGTCAATTAGTTGGATTATAATCACATGGCGGCATCTTAGTTAGTGGATCATCACATGACAGCCTCTTTGTTGGGGAATTAATTATTAGTAATTTTTTAGGACGAATAGCTATAAGTGGAATTGGAGAAAAATGATGAAAATAGCTTTCCTGGCCCTGGGCTCTCTTAGGCATTTTAGCTATATGCAAAGACAAAGTTCATTGACTGAAGTCCAAATAATAAAAAGTTGGATCGGACCGCAAAACGAACGTTCAAGAAAGTTCATAGATTGAATTGGACATTTGAGAAAGTTCAGAGTTCAAATTGCAAAGTTGGTCCCCTAAAGAGAAGATCATGCGTACGCATAAGCCTACAGTCCCTGCATACGCAAGGCTCTCACCTCATGTGGCCTAACTGAGGTCTAAATCGACCTTCCATGAGTACACATGGTTCATCTTCGAAGGAAAAAATCTGCTTTCGTTATTTTGTTTCGTCTTGGTATGGTATGATATCTTTAGCATTCTTTTAACCTAAAAGACGTCTAGAACATATTCTATCAAGTTTTTATTATAGAATTGAGGCTAGCAAGAGGCAAACAAGAGATTTTACAACAAGAATTGGAATTTGAAGTACTCGCAAGAAATTGAGTTTTGGGGTAAAGATTGAAAAACAATTAAGGATTAATTTAGTAAATGATAATTACTACAACTATTTGTTGTAATAAAAATTATTACATTTGAGAGGAGTTGACTTCTTTGTTCAACCAACGGGTTAGCGGTTGAACAATTGACCTTGTAATTCACCTCTTCATCCGGGTCAGTAGTGTTTTGTGTCGGATCCAAAAACTATTGTATTACCTATAGATATTTAGCTAAGTTGCTCTATCGAATGACTTTCATTATTTGAATAAAAAAAAAAAAATTGTATTGAAAAGACAATTATAATGTTGTTTTTAACCCATAAATATATATTAAAAAAAAGAAAAAGAAAAAAAAGTACCTCTAGTTCTCAATCTTTAGAACATCTCGAAACTTGGTACCCAAGCTAATGTCGCTTTGGAAATTTTGTCCTCATCCTATTTCTGTAGGTAACTTGGCCTCCCACTTATGGAGCTTGTTTCAACTTGATTCGATCTATTGAGGATCAACAATGCTGCAAATCTAAAAGGTTGAGGATGGTAGTGTCAAGAAAAATAAGTCGGAGGATTAAGTTTTAATAATCTCCATAGGTCGAAGACCAAGGGTGCTACATATCCATTTATTTTATTTCTATTTTAAGTAAAAGTAAATGTATAAATTGTCTCTTCAACAAAAGATTAAATTTTGCCCCCCGGGGCATATCTCCCAGTGGCAAAGGGGAGGGCGGTTAGGGCTCAGTGCGGTAGTGTGCAGAGTTCGATTTTCCGCAAGGTGGAATTGACTTTGTTGCAAGCGGGAGTTACCATAGGGTTAAAAACCCAAGACCTATCCATTAGCTCTCCACCCTGACTTCTAGGAGGCACATCCTGCGATTTACCTCCTTCACAATGGTCCAGGGCAGGGTCGGTGGGGGGCCCTCAAGGTTGGGGTTCAACCTTTAACAAAAGATTAAATTTTTAATAAGGTAGGGACTAGCACATTGTTCAACCTATTGTACAATGTGAGAGGCATGTGTGGCCGAGATTTAATTCTATTCTCAATTATTGTACTTTAACATAAGTTCTATGGAAATTTGCACTTTCGTTCCAATTTTTGGTGACATGTAAAAAATCTACCTCAACCTTTTTTTTTCTCAAGCACAATCCAGTCACCAATCTTTCAATTATGTAACAAAACTCGTCTTTTCCTCTATTTTGCTCATTAAGCCACGGTTTGGTATTGATTTAAATCAAATTTTAATATGAGTTAAAGTCAAACAATCAATATTAATCACATATTTTATGGGTTCTACAAGTTTTTAACCATGCATTTCAAAACTTTTTATCAAAATCTATTAAAAATCTAATTATAATTCCCACCAAACAAGGGCTAAACGATGGACTTGCTCTTTTCTTTAAATAAATAAATAAATATAAAAGAAAATAGTAAAACAACAAAAAATAAGAAAACATTGCAAATGGACTGTCGTAACTTTTTAAAAGTAAATATAAATCACACTCAAAACAATTAAATAGATATTAATTATAAAAAAAATTTAGTAAAAAAAAAACATTTCATCTTTTCCAATCGAACTCAACAATCCATCCACACTCATGGCCAAACATTGTCTCCGCCGGTCACACCGTCGACACTGGCGTAAAAAAAAAAAAAAGATCGGATAAAAAATCAGTAGTCTATATCGTAGAACCACCATCGACAAACTCCTACCCAACCCTTCATTATCCATTGCAAAAACCAAAAACATAATAACAGTCCATGCCTAAGACGTGAAACTGTGAAAGATTTTGCAAATAATCAATACAGAGCAAAGGAGGGCCGTACCTTTAGGAAATGATTACAAACTGGTTTTGCTATATTGAGAGAGAGAGTGGAGAAAAAGAAAGAGGAAGAACACGATTTTGGAGAAAGGGTGAAGAGGAATGGATTATTTATAGCGGGAAAGGGCTGGATCTTTCTGTGTAGACGTAAGGAAAGTGGAATTTCCTAGGTTTGCTTATAGCCATCGACAGCTCAATTAACTGGTTTTGCTCCCGTTTGGTGCAAATTTTGAATTCAACAATGCATTTTTAACTAGTCGAAGGTTTAATTCTGTTTTAGCACGAGCACTAGTCAAGTCATGCCGACAATTGACTTTGGAGTAAAAAGCTGGAGACTTTTATTATGGCGGCTAGGATGATTCATCTTGAATTGATTGTTATTGAGTAAGCATTTTCAGTAATGAAATAAGTAAATGTGGATATTTGTAACAAATTGGAAGATGACTTTCTTATTGAATGTATGGCACCCTTCATCAAATGAGAACCTGTTGAAAAGATGAACGTAAATTCTATTGTAGAATTTTATGTTTCAAAATCTTGTTGGGAACAACTTCAAATTAAATGAAAGTAACTTTTAATTGTTATATATGAATTTATTATATTTACTTTCTTAAATTTCAAACCATATGTCCTAAATTTTTGGATCCGTCCCTTCAAACATGTGAGACTTGTTTGTATATTTCACGGTCAATTGGATAGTTTTTTTAACTACGAACCATGGTGCTACGTAAATAACAAGCAGGGGACTAAAATGATTTAGAAAAATAGAACTGGGACCTATTAGTTAATATATGACTAGATTGAAAGCTGATACTGGAATTTTCATTGCCCTTCAGTCTTTGATTTGTGAAAAACGTGGATGTTTGATTCTCATAACTGCAACATGGCGTGTTATATTCTTATTAGGCTGTGTTTGATAGGCAGTATTTTTCAGGAAAGTAGGAAAATATTTTCCACTTTTCACTTTTTTGGCTGTTTGATAGGCGAAATTTTTCACGGAAAATATTTTCTGGATTTTCCTCACACGTATGCATTTTCCCCGGTTTTTGATGAAAATGTTTTCCCGCCTTTTTTGTGGGAAAGTATTTTCCCGGCTGGCTGAAATTATTTTTTATTTTTATTTTTTGCAATGGAAACAAATGTTATAACCAATGGTAAAAAAAATTTCACTTTAATGGACAATTTTCATGTAAAACAAAGTCAAACGAACATTAAACTTTGATTAAAAAAATGATTTTTTAGGAAATAATTTGTTTTCCCTTTTTTTGTTTTTACTTTTTGGCAATGGAAACAAATTTTATAACCAATTGTGAAAAAAAATATCACTTTAATGGACAATTTTTATGTAAAATAAAGCCAAACGAATAGAAAATTTAAAAATTTTTCGGGTGGAAAATTATACCAATCAAACACACTTGAAATCATTTTCCCTGCAAAACATTTTTTAGACAAATCTTTTCCCTGTAAAACATTTTCTTTCCACCTTTGCAATCAAACGCACCTAGAGAAATGTTACATGTAGAGAAACCTTTGTGACAGTTTTTTGACAATTGCCGATTGACAAACATTCATTGGATGTTGGATACAAAACACATTTAAAGTAGTCAATGCAGTATTGTCATCTTATCATCTGTAATGCTTTCTGTAATTTTCGTGTATATATATCTTCTTATTATTATCACTCTAAGCAAACGAAGTTTGGTGTGTGTGATTGCTAAAATCCATGTATGCACAATAATTGGTCGTCAAATTATGTCACGTTACACTAAAAGTCACAGTCATTGCCGTTCAACAGTTCTTCCTAAAGAAAAACAAAGTCGAGTTAGTTACTTAATTAGAAGCATTATGCTGCATCGCTTAGAAATATATATTAAAATTTGGAGCTCAATTTATAAAAATTAATCTTGTTAAAATAGTCGGTACAAAACCTTTTATGTTATTTATTTATCTTGTATAAAATCAATATTAAGTGGGTGTTTGGTGGAGATTAAAATTAGATTTTTAGTAGATTGTAATAGAAGTTTTTGAAATGTGTGGTTGAAAAGATGTGGAACCCATGAAAGATATGGTTAATATTGATTGTTTGATTTTGACTTATATTAAAATCGGATTTTAATCCGAAACTAACAGGGGTTAAATATCCCTAAACAGTATACACAAAGAAAGGACAACAAATAGGATACCTCATCACACAAGCCATAAGATAGTTTGAATTGAACTACTACTTTCGAAGTCAAATGTAACCATTGTCAATTTAAAAGGCCGTTCCTCATTTTAGCCTTTCAGGGAAGATCGAACCGAAACTTATGCCAAGCTGCTAGGGTCAAAAACAAAAGTGCTTGATCCAGAAATACAGAAACTTGTACAACATCAAGATGCTAAACTCGACGAAGATTATAACGGTTTAGGGGTGTAAGAGGTTCGATTTTTGCGGGTTTTGACAATTTTCAAACCAAATCGTTTTGACCGGTTTGAGAAAAACTCAAACCTAAACCAAACCGTTTTGACCGGTTTGAAAAAAACTCAAACTTAAACCTAACGGTTTGGTCAGGTTTTAAACCGCCGGTTTCGCGTATATTTTTTTGCTATCTAGTGTCTACTTTTATGCCATTAATTCAATATATATTTATATCTTACTAGCAATAAATCTAAAACAAACTAAATATATCTACTATAAATTTAAATACCAACAAAATAAAAGTAAAATCACAATAAACTAAAACATAGTTTTTTGTTCGCCTTTTTGACGTTTTAGGATAATACTTTATGATAAAGATACAATACAAGTCCACTAAAATAAATATAAGGCCCAAAAAAGCATAATAATGTCCCCTTTTAACTAGCAAAATGAATAAACGAATTAATTTTGTCACAAAATTCAAGAAACATAAAATTTTATCACAGAACTAGCAAAAGGAAGAAACCTTCACATACTCAAGAAGCCACATAACTCTTGATCAATTTTGTCCTTCATACACAAAAAATAAAATTTTAATTAGCAAATTGGAAAAAAAAAGAATTAATACACGTATCCATCTAATAATGGCTTCCAAAAGACAAGCTGCAAATATTTTTTCTCTCACATTCCACTATATATATCCACCTTCATCTTCTACAATTTAACACAGAATTATACATATTCTCTCATATGTAAACAAATGTCTTTTGCGCACCTGATAGTCCGAATTTTAACTTTAAGCCTTACTCACGATCACTAAATATGTAAACAAATTTCAACTAGCAAGTGACAAAATTTCAATTTTAAGCCTTACTCACGATCAAATAAATATGCAAGAATCTGAAATAGTCTAATAATACCGGCGAACGTACACTGTCGGCGACTGGAAGGTTCGAGATTTCGAGGGCGTTGACGATTTAGGGGAAACCAGGAGGCGTCGCGGGGAGCGAGGTTGCGACTAGCGAGTTGCGAGTGAGAGAAATGGAAATTGGAATATTAGGGTTGTGACTTGTGACTTGTGAGTATATGGACTTGAGTTTGGTTGTTTAGTGCTACCTTTTTCAAATTTGGGCCTTTTTTATATATAATTAGGCTTGGGCGGGTCGTAAATCTTAATAATAAATAGGAAATTAGAAATTGACAAAAATACTTACAAAATGACAAAATTATTTAATTTTACAAAATTGAAATTTTGGATAAATTGTCAAAAAAAAATCAATTTTTTATTTTTTTATTTTATATATTTTTCGCCGGTCCGGTTTGGTGTCAAACCATAATTAAAATTCTCAAACCTAAACCAAACCGTTTTTGACCGGTTTGGTTCAAAACCATTTCGTTAACGGGTCCACGTGGCATCAAACCGTCGGTTTCGAAATTGCGGTTTCAATTCGATTTTCTGGTTTGACGATTTTTGCTTACAGCCCTATAACGGCTCATTATGATTCGCTCATTACTTATGAGCTGATCATCTCATGAGTGGGGGTGATGAATGGGGTTTAAATTCTACAACATGAAAAGAATATATCGGGGATCAACAATGCTGCAAATTTAAAACGTTGAGGACGGTACTGTCAAGAAAAATAAGTCAGAGGATTAAGTTTTAATAATCTCCATACGTTGAAGACCAAGGGTGCTACATATCCATTTATTTTATTTCTATTTTAAGTAAAACTAAATGTATAAATTGTCTTTTCAACAAAAGATTAAATTTTAATAAGGTAGGGGCTAGCACATTTATTTATTGAACAACCTATTGTACGATGTTAGAGGCATGTCAATATATTCAATTTGGGTGGTTGAGATTTAATTCTATTCTCAATTATTGTACTTTAACCAGAGCCGACCCTAGGGTAAAGCCACTATGGCAATGGCCTTGGCCTCCAATATTAGGGGGCCTATGAAGAAAAATGTATAATTTATAATATTATTTGTTCACCTAATTATTTTTTATATTTAAATCTTTCCATAGTTTATTTACCAACACGGGACGTTAAATATTCATTTCTTCTTCGTAATCCAAGCTTCTGGGATTTCTCATTCAATCTTGGATCTTCAATTCTCCAAAGCGTTTGAATTCGATAAGACGCAAACCGTAATTTTTTCCATAAAAATGGTTTGAATTTCAATCTAGTTCCATCTTTTCAGTTTGCTATCAAATTACCATCTGCACAATTACTGTTACAATAACAGCCCATGCCCTACGAGTTACTCATTCATCTCGAATTAGATCTTGAAGTAACCATTCATCAGCCAAAGTGTATGTTGTGGAATTTGTGTATCTGTTTATTTTCAGTAAACACACTAAAATTTGTAAATTTAAACTCATTCAATCCTTTAAAGAGATCAAATCAGCTTGAAAGGTATAAAGAATATTTTTCTTAGACCGAACACAATTTCAAGAGATGTTTCACGAATTTCTTTTGAACAATGAGATAGGCTGTCAAAATTAGTGTTGCTCCGCTTGTAGAAAATTATGTTTAAGGCCTTATAATAATTAGTCGTCTAGGGCCTCAAAATTTTCGGGGCCGGCCCTGACTTTAACATAAGTTATATGAAAATTTGCACTTTCGTTCCCAATTTTGGTGACATGTAAAAGACAATTATGTTGAAGTTCCATGGAAAAAGATGCCTCTATTCAGAATTAATTATTAGTAACTTAACAATTTTGAGGGAGGAATAGAGTTGGGTACCATAAAATTAAATTATGGGAAAATTGCGGCCGCGGTCCCAAACCTTTCATTTTATTGCAGATTACACCCAAACCTTTAATTTTTGCAGCCGAAGTCCCAAACCTTTATATGTAATAGCAGCGTCGGTCCCAAACATTTACTTGTTGCGGTAGAAGTCCCAAATATTTGTACATAATTGCAGCGTCGGTCTCAAACCTTTGTATGTAATTGCAGCATCGGTCCCAAGCCGTGAATTCCGTCCGTAAAACCGTTAGTCAACGTTGAAACAGTAATTTTGACTCGGAAAAATTACAGCACCGGTCCCAAACCTTTCATTTTGTTGCAGATTACACCCAAACCTTTCATTTTTGCGGTCGAAGTCCCAAACCTTTATATGTAATTGCAGAATTGGTCCATTTCCAGCTTTTTTTTTTTTTTACAATGGAAACAAATTTCATAACCAATTATTAAAAAAAAAAAATCTTTAATGAACAATTTTCATGTAAAACGAAGTCTAACGAACACTAAATTTTGATGAAAAAATAGTTTTTGAGCAATTCTTTTTTTTTAATTTTTGGCAATGGTAACAAATTTCATAGCCAATTGTAAAAAAAAAAAAAAAAAATCACTTTGATGAACAATTTTCATGTAAAATAAAGTCAAACGTGAACAAAAAAAAAAAATCTAAAATTTCAAAAATTTTCCGGGAGGAAAATTATACGAATCAAACACATTTAATTAACAATTCTCTAGAAAATGATTTTTAGGTAATTACTTTCCCTGAAATTCATTTTCTTGCCACCAATTTTCCACAATTGCAATCAAACGGAATCTAATTTTGACTCAAATGATAACTTAATTGATGCGCAAAATTGTCAAAACAAGTTATTAAAAAAATGTTTTTCTTCTTCAAATCACTTTAATAGACATATTTTACATGACAATTGTCCATTAAAGTAATTTTTTTTTTTTTTTTTTTTGCAATTGGTTATGAAATTTGTTACCATTGCCAAAAAGTTAAAAAAAAAAAAAATTTGCTCAAAAACTATTTTTTCATCAAAGTTTAGTATTCGTTTGACTTCGTTTTACATGAAAATTGTTCATTAAAGTGAATTTTTTTTTTTTTTTTTTTACAATTGGTTATGAAATTTGTTTCCATTGCAAAAAAAAAAAAAAAGAGCTGGAAATGGACCAACGCTGCAATTACATATAAAGGTTTGGGACTTCGACCGCAAAAATGAAAGGTTTGGGTGTAATCTGCAACAAAATGAAAGGTTTGGGACCGGTGATGTAATTTTTCCGAGTCAAAATTACTGTTTCAACGTTGACTAATTATTTTATGGACGGAATTCACGGCTTGGGACCGACGCTGCAATTACATACAAAGGTTTGGGACCGACGCTGCAATTATGTACAAAGATTTGGGACTTCTACCACAACAAGTAAATGTTTGGGACCGACGCTGCTATTACATATAAAGGTTTGGGACTTCGGCTGCAAAAATTAAAGGTTTGGGTGTAATCTGCAACAAAATGAAAGGTTTGGGACCGCGGCCGCAAATTTCCCTTAAATTATTAAAGTTTTCACGTTGACTAGATAATAGAATAAATTTTTTTAGTTACTGATAATATTAGATGAACACGTGTATAATTCTATTAGCAGACTTGTAGGTTGTAGCCTCACTAGGTGATGCAACCATTAAAATAGTGTTATTAATTTTTGTTTCTGTCTTGTCACGTTATGAGTTACGTTTTCATATGAGCCATTCCTTTATTAAACCAACTACTATATAAGTTTTTCTTTAATTTGTTATCATATTATTTTGTAAACAAGTTGTTTTAGTCATCTTCACACACATTGATAGATTCATCTTATTCCATCAAGACTTCAAACCACCCATCTTCCATTTATTTGCGTGTTTAAATTTTATATGTTTTAACATTGGACTTAGTCATCATGTTTGTGTCTACATTGGACATGTTTTAATGTTTGACTTAGTCATTTTTGTGACTATATTGAACATGTTTTAATGTTTGATCCACCTAGTCTTTATTTCACATGTTTTAGACTAGTTAAATTATTTTAAGGGTAAAATAGTTAAGTAGTTTACCCAACAACCCCAATGTAGTGCATTGTATTTTATTATGTATTTTCCCTCGCCTGAACTTATTAGATATTAGGGATGAAAAAAAAATTCGTTCAACAGAATATCCATGGACCCCGCCCCAAATGGGATGGGGATTACCCGTTTAATAGGGTAAACGAGGCAGGGGACATTGTCCAAAAGCGGGTACGGGAAACATAGTCATGTCCCTCTACCTGCCCTATTTAAAGTTAATTTTGAATTTAAACTTTTTATCAAATAAAAATAAAATATTTATCATCATTTTTAAAGAGAACGTAAGTTGTTCTTAACAAATTGAAACAAAAGTAATAATATTTATTAGTGAAAATTACACAAAACTAGAATTGTAAACTTCAAATTTCAAATTTCAGATATAAACTAAAATCAGATATTAATTCAAATATTTAATACTACCCAAACCCTAAAATTCCCAAAATCCCAAATCATTACCTACATCTTCCATCTCTCCCTCCGATGGCTCCGACGAGTAAAAAGATAGGCTACTCCGACTCTGTCTCTAGCGACCAACCAGTAAGTTGTACATGATCGGCGCAACCGTGCCTGGCAGCGGTAGTAGCACCGTTGCACATGATCGTCACGTGGCGCCGCGACATTCGCGCAACTCGAAGTGGAACCTGTGTTGTCACTGCTTTCCCTTTCCTCCCCCTCCTCCATCTTTTTTTCTGTCGCGATGTGTGGGGCTGTGTAAATGGTGGTGGTGGTGGTCTGTTGTGGGTGGTGCGGTGGTGGTATGTTGTCGGCGTGGCGGTGGACTTGTGGATATGTGGTTGTTGGGTGTGGTGTAAATGGAGATAGAGAAATGGTGGTGGTGTTTTGTGGGTGGTGCGGTGTACTGTGGTGGTGTGGATCCGTGCTGCCATGGCGGTGGCGATGATGGTAGGGTTGGAGATTTTTTTTAGGTTGTAGGATGAGGGGATGGTGGAGGTTCTGTGGTTTTGGTGGTGGTGGTGCGGTGGTTGTGGATGGGTTGTGGTGGTGGTTGTGATGTCGGTATTTTTTAGATGATGGTTTGTTGTCGGGATGTGGTGGTGGTTCCGACGATAGGGTTTCGGTTGCCATGCTGTTGGTGACAGTGGTGAGGCGGTAGTCAAAGTGTTGGTGGTAGTCACATATTATTTAGTTGTTTGTGACCATTAAATTGATTAATCTGTGACCGATAAACAATATTCAACTAATGAAAAAGATAAATTGCGACTAAAAAATAATGTGTGATCTAAAAAATTGTTAATTTGTAACCGATAATTTGTGACTGTCTAATAAGTTGTGACTTATAATATTTGTGATTTGTGATCTATAAATAAATTGTAACATTTCAATTTTTGATTTGCGACCGATGATCAAATTGTGACCTATGAAAATTTTGAATTGTGAAGTTAAAATAATTTTTGATATATAAATATTGTTATTTGTGACCAATAAATAATATGTGACTTATTAATTTTATAAATTTGTGACCGATGAAAAAATTGTGACCTATAAAATTTTCGATTTGTGATTGTGAAATAATTTATGGCCTAATTAATTTTATTGTTATTTGGTCACAAATAATTTGTGATTGTGAAATAATTTGTGGCATATAAATTTTTTATTGTGACCGAGAAATAATTTGTGACCAAATTATATAAAATTGTGACCTTAATATGTTTAATTCGTAGAATATATGTTTAATTAATTAATTTATAAATAAATTAAAAAAAAACTAACATTTGAAATTTTAAACCTTATGTTCTTAAATTTGAAATGGGTGAAACTTAACCTCTTATTTCTGAATTTTTCCCTATTTATTAATTAAAAATATAAAAAAATAAAAGCAGAAAATAAAATAAATAAAAAGGAAAATGAAAAAATAAATGGGGCAAGGACCCGCCCCACCCCGGACCAACCTTCGACTAGACAATACTTAGAGGAACAACAGACTAAAATATATGGATTATCTTCAGGAAGAAGGGATAAATGTGGGTGGAATCTTGTTAGAATGACATTATTTATATCAAGCTAAAGACATACAAAGCACTCGTTAATAACTTACTTATCATTATTCAAATAATTGTTACACATTTCCAGCAGAATCTGTCCATGGTAATAAGAAAGAGAATTTTTTCACTTGTTTTGAACTAGAAAGCACAACATGCTTTTTTTCTTAAAAAAAAAGAAGAAAACTAGTATCGTAGCTCCTTTTATTAGTAAAGCCTATGCTTTCCTGGTCGAAACATGACCATAGCCGGCCAGCAAGTTGAGTGGATTAGGGCAATCCATAACTTATAATTTAGCACTGCATATATAGTGATTGGAAGCCAAGCAAGAGCAGCAACAAGTCTTGGCAACGGCCCCTGCTTTTCCTCATTGTACACGAAAAAGAAGGTTGCACTAAATGTTAAGACCATGCAAATAATTGAAGCAAAGAGTGAAACTAGTCCAACCATCAACTTTGCTGGTAAAGAAAATAGAAAATCATCTTCTGTATAAAGTGAAGTTAAGATAGACAAGAACATCATTATGGAAGTTGTCGAGCTGAACATTGCCACTGCATCAGATATAACAAAAATTGTGAACCACCCGTTCTTCAAGAATATTGGAGTTCCTGTTTCATTATTACCACCTAGTACGGTAAAGGCTGCAGCAAACGCGACTGTGGCAATTAAAGTTGCCACGACCATGCAAGAAGTTGCAGTCTTCTTCATCCACTCTTCACCATCTTTCCTTAAATTCTTATGCTCCTCTGAAAATATCTCCCTTGGTGTTTTGTGGTCATCATTTTCATATCAAATAATGAAGGTGATACAATCTTCTCCACCTCCTGAAAAGCTTACTCAAATTATTGCATATTGCAAAATCCTCCAAAATCTAACTATCACATGGTGAATAAGTATTACTTAGAATAATCAATTAGAGATTTCAAGTAACATGGTCCACACACACACACACACACACACATATTCAAAGATAAATAAGAAATTATTCAATTTCACTACCATGTTAATTTCTCACCTTAAACCATTGTAGCTCTCTCTGCATTTGAAGAGCTGCTCCAGATACAATATTGAGTCTGCTTGGAGGTGCTAATTTCCTGGCCAAGTGTAAAATGTTGTTTCCTTTTTTATCTTTATAGAGTGTAATTAAATCCTTAGCAGCTCCTATCTGGTAGATGAGACTGAACACTTTCTCTTGCCGGTTTATAACAACAACATGAAATATGGAGTATTTATTTAAGTTGACTTTCCATATAAGATCAGGATATGAGTGAGTAAGCAGTGTCAGAAACTCAACATTCCCTATTTTTGCAGCATCATGAAATACTTGAGTCTCTTGAATTAGTTTTGAGACATTGGAGTCCGGTAATACCATAATCTGTTCCCATAGCTTCTTTACCAGGTCGCTGGCTTGTCTCCGCATTTGAAGTGAACTATATATCCTTTTGAAATCTAAACATCTTTGCAAGATTAACATGTGGACTACAAACCCAAAAAATTCGAAAAACTAGGAGTAAACTGGCATTTGCTAGACAGTTATGAAGTTAATCCTAGTTTAGATCAAATAGACATTAATATAGTGTGGGATTTTAGAACCATTATAATGATCAATATAGAGAAAAAAATATATGTAAAGATTAAGGGCACAATTGAAAAAGATTCAACACATACTCAATGATAAAATTCAGTTCATAACTATTTTTATCATTGATCCAGTTTTAACTACTTAAAATTCATTGTTGGAATGGTTAATGCATATACTGGGCAATTAGTATTTTAAATGTTTATATAGATTTTTTTGTTCTTCCCATCATCAACATAACGTAAGATATCCATGAGGCTATAATCTGAGGATCAATTTTATCTAGAAATCTTTTGAATGCAAGAGTTGAATTACAGTACATCATCAAGTATAGACGAGTGGTCGAATAACTTGTGGAAAAACGTGAGAAAGATTTCTGATACTTACATGGAATATAAGGGACAATAAAAATGATGCTAACAAGTCTTTCCCATATCCGTTCTTGAATTCTGTGATTGTGTGATAAAGGTTTTCGAGCTAAAATTTTTAAAGCCCTTCCTTTGTTTGTTGTTGGAGAAGTAACTAATCTTGCATCCACCGCATTTAATATCTTCAAAGCAATATCTGCTCAAAGAAAAGCGAGACCTATTTCCTCATTTAAATAAGTAGAAGAAGCATATTTTTTTGTGGGTATTTAGATCTAATTTGTCACTTGGTCAAAAAGATTTCATACCGAACATGTCAGTGTGGATAGTTGCTACAAGAATCTCGATACATTCCTCGGCATTGAGATCTTCAAGAGGTGTAATTGGGTAAAGATACTCAACCATTTTTCTGTTTCCAAGCAAAATTGCCATTTCAAGTGGGGTCATTCCTATGCTACTTCGAATTGTTGGCAAATTCTTATTTTGTTCGACTTGACTTTCCATATAAGGTCAAAATATAAGCGAGCAACATTCCCAGTTTTTGCTGCATCTTGAATTATTCTCGTGTCTTGAATTAGTTTCGTAACTTCAGAGTCTGGTAAAGTTAGATTCTGATCCCAGAGCCTCTCACAGCTTGTCTCCTCATTCGAAGTGAAATATATGTGTTTTTTGAACCCTGAAATCTTTGCTAAATTAACAACATTTGCACTAAATACCCCTAAATTTTGAAAAACCAAATCTAAGAGTAAACTATATTATTACTGAACCTGGCATGCAAAATGGCATTTGCACGTTAGTAAGTTCTGAAGCTTGTCCAAATTTAGATCGAATAAATTGTAACAAATGTTATATAACTCGAGCTCAATTAATTTGCTCAACTCTGGTACTGGTAATTGATTTCATAAACTGACCGCGATAAGCAACCCACCCTTCAGCTGCTAAAGATAAAAATGGAGCAAAAAACGTCAGAAAAACAACGAGCAATGAAAATGTAAATTTTAATATTCCTTCCACATTATTTCGTTAGTTTATTTTCTTCATAATTTGGCGGATTTCAAAAACAGTGTTTTTAAGGTTTTCGCTTAAATTTCTTGTTTCGTCACTTCGTGTTGTAGCACTAATGGAGCTGTTGAATGACTAACATTAGCAGGCCAGCGTCCAACATGCAAATTTTAGCATCGGATCCTTCACTGCTGCTCGATTTTAATTGAATAGGATTCAAACCGACTTTACATTATGGAGTAGCAAGCATATATTACTTATAGGTATGCAAGATTTTTGACAATCATTATTTGAGTACTTTTTTTATTTTTATTTTTCTACGTATTCATTTTCAATCACACATTCATACAACAATATATTTTGCATGTAAATCCAAAATTTTTCCTTACTTGTAGCAATATATTTTCCCAAAAATAACTATTCAAATATTTGTCAAATGGGGGTAACTGGAAAACAAAATTACAGTTAAACAAAGATGCATATTTAATTGATCAAACATTTATAATTAGCTATATTTCTCAATTGGGGAAAAGTGAAGTTTTAGTTTTTAATCTATAACGCTTGTTGCTGTAAATCTTTAATAAAAAGAAGAAAGAGAGAAATGGATGCCCCAAAAAAGTGTGGATCAACAAATGTAGAGCAACGATATATGGAGATTATACTGTAATTTTATATGTGATTAGACATCTGTAATTTCGCAACTAGAGGAACAACATAGTCACATATCGGGATTATCTTCAGGGACCTGGGTAAATATGTGGGTGAAATTCCTTTTATAATGGTATTTTTAATATCAAGCTAAAGACGTACAAATCACTCGTAACAACATACTTGTCATTATTCAAATAATTATTACACACTTCCAACAGAATCTTTCCTTGGAAATAAGAAATAGAAACCTTTTCTACTTGTTTTGAACTATAAAGCACCACGAACTTTATTCGAAAAAAAAAAAAAAAATAGAATAGAAAAGAAAGAAATAAGAAAACTAATACAGTAGCCCGTAGCTCCTTTTATTAGCAATAATGCCCGTGCCTGTCTGGTTGAAGCGTGAGCATAGCCGGCCAGCCAGTCGAGAAGACTATGGTATTCCAGAACTTATAATTTAACATTGGATATATAATGATTGGAAGCAAAGCAAGACCAGCAACAAGTCCTCGCAAGGGCCCCTGATTTTTCTCGTTGTAGACCGAAAAGAAGGTTGCACTAAATGCTAAGACCATGCAAACAATTGACACTAAGATTGAAATTAGTCCAAACATCAACTTTGCTGGTAATGAAAATAGAAAATCATCTTCTACATAGAGTGAAGTTAAGATAGACAAGTATAGCATTATGGAAGTTGTCGAGCTGAACATTGCCATCGCATTAGATATGACAAAAACTTTGAACCACCCATCTTTCAATAAAATAGGAGTGCCTGATTCTTGGTTACTCCCGCCTGGTATGGTTATGGCTGCAGCAAACGCGACAGTGGCAATTAAAGTTGCCACGACCAAGCAAAAAGATACTGTACTTTTCATCCACTTCTCACCTTTTTCCCTTAAATCCTCGTGCTCCTTTGAAAATAACTCCCTTGGTGTTAACCCGTCTTTGTTTTTCATATGGAGCAATGCAGATGGTACAATCTTCTCCACCTCCTGAAAATCTTACTCAAATTATTGCATATTGCAAAATCCTTCAAAATCTAACTCTCACACGGTGAATAAGTATGACTTAGAATATTTGATTGGACATGTCAAAGAACATGGTCCACAAATAAATTCAAGAGAAATAAGAAGTTATTCAATTTCACTACCACGTTAATTTCTCACCTTAAACCATCGTAGCTCTCTCTGCATTTGAAGAGCTGCTCCAGATACAATTTTGAGTCTGCTTGGATGTGCTAATTTCCCGGCCAAGTGCAAAATGTTGTTTCTTTTATTATCTATATGGAGTGTAATGAAATCCTTGACAGCTGCTATGTGGTAGATGAGACTAAATACTCTCTCTTGTCGGTTAATTACAGCGACATGAAATATGGAGTATTTATTTGAGTCGACTTTCCATATAAGATCAGGATATGAGTGAGTAAGCAGAGTCAGAAACTCAACATTCCCTATTTTTGCAGCATCATGAACTATCTGACTCGTTCGAATTAGTTTTGAGACATTGGAGTCCGGTAATATCATAATCTGTTCCCATAGCCTCATTACCAACTCGCTGGCTTGTCTCCTCATTTGTTGTGCCCTATGTATCCTTCCGAAATCTGAACATCTAAGCAAAAATAATGTGGACAAAACAAACCCAAAAACTTCGAAAAACTAGAGTAAATTGACATTCGCTAGACATTTCTTAAGTTCATGCTAGTTTTGATCAATTATCAATATAGAGAAATAAAAAATTAATTAGTCCTCCCTGTTTGGTTCAGCTAAAGAAAAAGATTAAAATGAAGTTAAAGTCAATAATTAATTTTAACAACATATTATATTTTATGAGATTTACAATTTTTCAACCATATATTCCGTCAATTTTTATCAAAACTTATTAAAAAATATATATATATTTTTTATTTAATCCAAACACAGATTAAAGATTAAGGATACAATTGAAGAAGCTTCAACAAATATTCCATGATTAAAACTCATTGTTGGAACGGTTGATGCATATTTTGGGCAAATAGTATTTTATACAGTTTTTTTGTTCTTCCCATCATCAACTTTAATGTAAGATCTCCATTGGATCATTCCAGATACTTCCTCCATCCCATTGTTAATTCCAATTTATTTAATGTTTACCCTAATATTAGAGACTACTTTGAGAAGTAAAAAAATCTAATTTCCTGATTGTATAATAACCTTAACATCAGAAGACAACAAGAAAACATATTTTGAATGAACGTAGTAATAAGGACAAAATTACAACATGAGGTCATAATCTAATGATCAATTTTATATAATAAGAAGAGATCTTTTCAATGCAAGAGCTGAAGTACAATACTTATCAAGTATAAATGAGTGGTCTAACTTGTGGAAAGGAGGGAGAAAGGTTTACGGTCTTACGTGAAATATAAGCAACGGTTCTTCCAAAAAGTCTTTCCCACATCCAATGTCCTCGAAATCCATGAGCTTGTAGAGGTTTTCGAGCTAAAGCCTGTAAAGCCCTTCTTACTGTTAAAATTTCTATTCTTGAACTGTATAATAGTTTCAAAGCGATATCTGCTCACAAAGAAAATCAAGCGTATTAAATTGTGGAGTAGTCAGACAAAAACCAGAAACATAATTTTTTTATGGGTACTCAGACCTACTTCGTCACTTGATCAAAAAGATTCCATACCATACATGTCAATGTGGATAAGTGCTACAAGAATCTCCATATTTTCCTCGGCATTGAGATCCTCAAGAGGTGTAATTGCGTAAAGATATTCAACCATTTCTCTGTTTCCGAGCAAAATTGCCATTTCAAGTGGGGTCTTTCCTATGCTACTTCGAATTGATGGCAAATTCTTATTTTTTTCGTACATGACCTTGGCAATTTCTACAACCCCTGATACAGCTGCAAAACAGAAAGCTGTATTTCCCTGTCTATTCATCCGTTCAAGCTCACTTGTATTCAGGTATTCGACTAGATTGTGGACAAAAGCAGTTTGCTTGGCGGCAGCAGCTATGTGAAGAGCATTATCTCCTCTTTCTGTTAACTCAATACAAGCTATATTTTCGTCCAATCTCAGAGCAGTTTCAGCAGCCTTCCAATCACCTCTTAGAGCAGCTCGATATAAATCGGGGCCAAGCCGAGTGTTTACTTTTCCTTTTCCTGATGATGTTTGGGGAGACCATCGTTAGATGCGTTAATAATGCATAAAGCTCCACAACTTCACTATAAATACTACGTAATCCAATAAAACCGATTGAATGGGAGATATACTAGGCAGCGTACATCAAGGTATAAAATCATCACATCTTAATGGACTATGAGATCACTCAAACAAGAAATTTGGGGTCCAAGATTGATGGGCATAAAAAGGATCAAATCCCTCATTTGCTAAATATGAAAATAATATGTAGCATTCATGGGCTTATGCTACTCTCTAAGCAAAGTTCAACCTTTTAAGATGAAATGCAAAAACTCAATAGCATATACAAGCGTATTGGGAAAAAATATATTTATAATATAGATGAAAAGATTATCACATCAACAAAGTAATTACGCGTAGGGATGTCATATTTTATGAAGATAATGCTTGGAACTGAGAGGGAAAAGCCATGGTTACTATACTCAATCAAGAATTGAAGTCTCCATTTGCTAGAATATAAGATGTGAAATTGTACCACTATCATTTTAAAGAAAAGCTAATGAAAGTAATGCATCATGAATTTAGTTTGCTCAAGTCATGAAATGAAAAATAATATTCAAAAACTTACTTCGATGAACATTAAAATGTTGTGCATTGGCATTGGCATTTGAAATTGGACTTTGAACTTTAATTTCAATCTGGTTATGCATGTTTTGTTGCTGCAGGACTTGTGCTTCATAAATATTAGTATCCAAGGGAGGGTACGAATCTTCACGAGACAACTCTGATTGGTCGTCGCTTCCGAGCTCTGGTTCCGATTCATAAGTTCTCATTTTTCTTCCTCTCTCATTTCCCCCCCGTCTTCTGTTTCTACGTGCCATTCAGCTGGTAAAGTAAACAATTGAGCGAAATATGTCAATTAAAGCACGACTAAATGAATGCTGAAATGTCTTTCATCAGTGAAATTAGCTTCACAGAAATGCAACACTCATGACTAAGCCCTTTAAACGAATTCCCCTCTAAAGATATGACCTATGCACAACCTCTTACGTCCCATTAAGTTAGCCATCAATTTTTTTTTGTAAAATATCATTTTTATAAGCATTCTTCGTGTTATGAAAAAACGGAGATGATATCGGATTAATCCAATACCAATTATTGGAGAAAATAAGAGATTAAGCCACAATATGAAGTAATTGATAACAAGAACAATGTAATTTTGCAGAGAATGAAGATTTTATTATAATATGGAGAAAAAATATAAAGATTTTGTGTTTACAATGTTTCTAACTTCTTATTAAATCATAATGAAGAATATATATATATATATATATATATATATATATATATATATATATATATATATATATATATATATATATAGGGAACAAATATTGACGTTCAAACCCTCATAGTAGAGTTGTAGTTGAAGTAGAATACAAGAAATTAAGTAGAATATAAAAATCACACAGGCTCAAAAACAGACAGGTGGTGCTATAGCGCCTCGTGCCGGCATTACAGCTCCGGGCCAAAATTATCCATGGCACCGCGACGATGGCGTTGTGGCGCCCACTCTTTGGTCTTTGGGTTTTGCTACATGTACATAATTTTTTATCTAATCTTTTACACCCACTCACACTTGGAAGTGGGGACCACAAGCCGCATTTTTTTAAAAACATGGGGCCCGCCGCATTTGTGATGGGGGGGGGGGGACACCATTCGGTCACCCCCCCTTCGGTACATCCGGATAAACCCTTGGTCTTTTACTCCAAAATCTTGATTTTCTTGATCCCAATGTCTTTTCAAGTCTAACACAAATTCCTACTCTCAATGGGCCTCCAAGTAGAACTTCAAATTAGAATTCGCCAAGTAAACTCGAATAGGGTTTCACAGTAACATTTTAAATAAATTATTCTTAATGTGTACTTTAATTAAAACTCTCAATTATCTTTAAAAAAGAATTCCAATCACACCTAGATTCTAACACTTCAAATTTTTTTTTTCTGTCATTTTCAAACTCAAAAATAACACGTTACTAAAGGTATTGGGAATGCTAAATCTGTTACATAGAATGAAATCCTTCAATCATTGCCAATCGAAACAGTAAAGAAATTCGAGACTAATTGTAGTACTATCATTGCACTTCTTTATTAACTACTCATAAGATACATAAATACATGAAGAATGTTATTGAATTACCTCAAAGCTTCCCCTTACGTATTTCACCAAGTATAAAAATAATGTACAGTTTTTCTTTGTACACCGTGAAAAATGATAGTTGAAATACAATACATAGATGACTCAAACTTCTTAAACGTATATATAATAACAAAAATTTGTGAAGTCAAGTTGTGCATCGTATTTCACAATGGTCATATTATATTGATTTGTCACATAATATTTTTAGTTGACTATATATACTTACCTAAAATTCATCTAATATTTTTAGTTGACCATAAATTGTCCACGTGCAAACTATTTTGAAATGGAAATTCGTTGTAACTAGTCAGAATTTGTCCGCATGCACACTACGAAGATTCCTTAACAATTTCATTTTCTAGTTGTACAACCGTTTTGTCGATAACATTTCAAACAGGTATTTTGTTAAATCTGGCGAAGAAAAATCAACTGATATTAATGTGAAATACTGCCTATGTTTGGTAAACCTAAAAAAATTAACTTACAATCTACTTTCAGAAATCAAACTTTTATTTTAACCACATACTTTGTATATACTTATTTACAAAATACTTATATCACATTATAATTTTTTAATAACTTATAATTTTATCCAACTACTTGCATGGTAAATAATCGCCGTAATAGAATATTTGCGAAAAGTTTAATCAAGATCACATGCGTAATGTCAAACCTAATTAGATCATGCCAGCCAAGAAATAAATATGAAAAGAACTAGAAAACAATAGCTGTATACATGAATTATAAAGGAAATTAAGTCAATTGGTTGGATCATCATCACATGGCGGCTTCTTAGTAAGTGGATCATCATCACATGACAACCTCTTTGTTGGGAAATTAGTTATTAGTAATTTTTTAGGACGAATAGCTATAAGTGGAATTGGAGAAAAATGATGAAAATAGAACTGAATTGCAATAAAGCCAAAGTTCTTGGACTGAAGTCCAAATAATAAAAAGTTGGATCGGACCGCAAAACGAACATTCAAGAAATGTCATGGGTAGAATTGGACACTTGAGAAAGTTCAGAGTTCAAATTGCAAAGTTAGTCACCTAAAGAGAAGATCATGCGTACGCATGAGCCTACAGTCCCCGCATACGCAAGGTCCTCATGTAGCTAGAGATGGCAAAAAAGCTCGTCGACTCAGGCGGCTCGGTCTTGACCTGAAAAAAGCTCCAGTCGGGCCCGGTTCGGGCTCGGGTTCAGGCTCAGTTACACCGAGTCGAGGCTTGGGCCGAGCCTAACATTAAAAAAAAAATTTAAAAATTTTAAAAAAAAAAATTTCAAAGAATTTTTAGCTGCCTCAGCTGCCTGCAACATGCACTGCCTTTGCATGCAGCTATTTTTAGCTGTTTGCAAAGGCAGCAATTAAAAATAAAAAATCAAAAAATCCGACTTGGCTTACTAAGGCTCAGGCCGAGCTTAATTTTTTTTGGCCGGGCTTTGCTCTGCTCGGCTCGGCTCGGGCCCAAAAAAGCTCGAGCCGAGCCCGAGCTTTTTTTTTTCGGTTCAACTCGACTCGTTGACATAGCTACATGTGGCATAAGTGAGGCCTAATTGACCTTCCATGAGTACACATGGTTCATCTTCGAAGGAAAAAATTTGCTTTCGTTATTTTGTTTCGTCTTGGTATGGTACGATATCTTTATCATTCTTTTAACCTAGAAGCCGTCCAGAACATATTCTACCAAGTTTTTATTATAGAATTGAGGCAAACAAGAGATTTTACTAGGGGTGTCCAAAAGTCCCGAACCGAACCCGAACCCGAACCCGAACTGAACCAAACCGAACGGAACGGAATGGAACCGAACCCGAACGGTTCCATAATTATATTTGGACCCGACGAGTCCATTTATTAAATGCCTGAAAGTTTTGGGTCGGTTCGGTTATCTTCAGAACCGATCCGAACCGACCCACGGACAGCCCTAAATTTTACAACAAGAATTGGAATTTCAAAACTCGAATTGAAGTACTCGCAATAAATTGAATTTTTTAGTTCTTCATTTCATTCTTTACTTTAGATGATGTCGTTTCAATTTCTTATGTATAATTTGCTAGGCTAAACAATTTTTTTAATTGCTTTTCTCATTGCTAATTATTCTTTCTAATATGGTTTTTTTCTATTTCTACATCTTTAAAACCTTCCATCTTATTGAGTTTTGGAGTAAAGATTGAAAAAAAATTAAGGATTAATTTAGTAAATGATAATTACTACTACTATTTGTTGTAATAAAAATTATTATATTTGAGAGGAGTTGACTTCTTTGTTCAACCAACGGGTTAGCGGTTGAACAATTGACCTTGTAATTCACCTCTTCATCCGGGTCAGTAGTGTTTGAGTCGGATCCAAAAACTATGGTATTACCTATTGTTGACCTCGAAAAATGGCTCGGACACGTGGCCAACATGATAGATCTTCAAGTCAGCTCCTCCTGCACACGTAGCACGCCGTCAGTCACTCGTGGCCTCTCCCTGAGAGGGTGGGAGCGGCCGCAAGCACTCCGACGGTCAAGTCAGTTTATATTCGACCGGTAAGGGTTTCACCGGCGGTAGAACACTCGCCGGGAAGGTGGTCGATAAAGCGTCGATAATATTGACAAATATCTGAGGGAAAGGATGATACTTGGTTTTCTGCAGTATTAAGGAGAGCAAAAGGGATTCCCATCCAATCTTTGGCGCAATGAGGGGTTATTTATACTAAGGATGGAAGGAGGAGAGCCATTGGATGAGGGGACACGTGTTGCTGGATCCTCAGGGCTCGTCCCATCCTAGGTGTCACTCTGTCCCTCCATAGGTCGACTGGTATTGAATGTTTTTAGCCACAGGCTGCTGATTTGACCATTTGAGAACCTGCCATACGTCCCATCAGTCAGAGATTTGACTTTGGGAAGATCTTTGTACAAAGGATCTTCGTAGAGGCGAGGTGTGGCAGGTGAAGCGTTGTAGAAGCGGAGTGCGGGCCTTTGCATCCACTGCGTACTTGTGGATGAGTCCGATTCGTTTGCTGACGCGTATTCAATTCGTTCCTAATGCAACCACCTCGGTATGTACAATCAGTTCGTTCTTTGGTTTAATTACCTCGTCCGGGTGTGGACACGTGGCGGGCGAGGTGGCGGGTCTGACACAGGCCCGTAACAATAGTCCCGCAAGTCCGTGTATGAATATTTATATAATACAAGGATTTTCAATTCCAAGCTGGGAGGTACGGGGATCCCACTGTGATCGAGGCGAAATGGGTTGGCGACTCTTTGGAGAGCTGTTGCAATACTACATTCTGATGGGCCGAGGCGAAATGGGTT
Organism: Fraxinus americana; assembly: GCA_035079005.1. NCBI lineage: Eukaryota > Viridiplantae > Streptophyta > Magnoliopsida > Lamiales > Oleaceae > Fraxinus > Fraxinus americana. The sequence continues at coordinate 2,228,054 of CM068713.1, read as the reverse complement.
GGCAACTCTTTGGAGAGCTGTTGCAACACTACATTCTGATGGGGCCGAGGCGAAATGGGTTGGCAACTCTTTGCATTCTGATGGGGCCGAGGCGAAATGGGTTGGCAACTCTTTGGAGAGCTGTTGCAACACTACATTCTGATGGGGCCGAGGCGAAATGGGTTGGCAACTCTTTGGAGAGATGTTGCAAAACTACATTCTGATGGGCCGAGGCGAAATGGGTTGGCAACTCTTTGGAGAGATGTTGCAACACTACATTCTGATGGGCCGAGGCGAAATGGGTTGGCAACTCTTTGGAGAGCTGTTGGAACACTACATTCTGATGGGGCCGAGGCGAAATGGGTTGGCAACTCTTTGGAGAGCTGTTGCAACACTACATTCTGATGGGGCCGAGGCGAAATGGGTTGGCAACTCTTTGGAGAGCTGTTGCAACACTACATTCTGATGGGGCCGAGGCGAAATGGGTTGGCAACTCTTTGGAGAGCTGTTGCAACACTACATTCTGATGGGGCCGAGGCGAAATGGGTTGACCTTGAGCTTTGTGCTAATGATTTGGGAGCCCTTGTATCTTCCCAAGGCAATCATGGGGAGGTGTTCGCTTGCTTCCAAGGCTCGCCTCCTTTGGTATAAATGATAATAATGAGGACCTGAGGCGGCAATTAATGTAGATTAGTTCGTAATTCGTTTCTCTTATGTAATGGCTTCGGCCTCTTCCTCGGCTATGAATGAAAATTTTTTTTATCAAGTGTTGTCGCTTCTTCCGTTTTTTTTTTTATTTGTTGCCTTACTTTGTAGCATAGCTTAGAACGAGATATCGTATCGGACTAGTAATCACTTAATAAAATGGAAGGAGCCAATAACACATCGGACTTACTCAACCACTTAATAAAATGGAAGAAGCCAATGAATAAGTGATAACGCATCGGACTTACTCAACCACTTAATAAAATGGAAGAAGCCAATGAATAAGTGATAACGCATCGGACTTACTCAACGTGCGTATGTTGCTTCGTCCAGGATGGCACCCGCACCACCTCTGGCTTAGGCAAAATATCTTGGGGGTGTACCCATTGGATGGGCTTGCACCTCGCCAAGTTTAATGTGTGCGCGCTGCTTCGTCCGGGATGGCACCCGCACCACCTCCGACTTAGGCAGAATATCTTGGGGGTGTACCCTTTGGATGTGCTTGCACCTCACCCAGTTTGTATAATGTGTGTGGATGCAGGAACAAAGTGAACAGAACATTCATTTATTTGATTGCAACATTTTCAACAGTACACGTTCCCTACTGATAATATTTCCTTAGGTGTTCAATATTCCAGGGATGAGGCGTCATTTTCCCATTCAGTTCTATAGGTTCCAGGCCTGATTTCCGCAATTACGCGATAAGGCCCTTCCCAGTTTGGTCCCAAAGTCCCTGTTCCAGGATCTCTGGTCGGAGGGAAGACTTTACGAAGCACCAAGTCCCCAATGCGAAACGTTCTCTTCTTCACCTAGGCGTTGTAGTAGCGCATCATTTTTCACTAGTAGGAGGCGAGTCTATCCTGTAACCCGTCCCTCTTCTCTCCGAGAAAGTCTAGCTCAAGCTTTCTCAGCTCATCATTAGTCACTTCATCGAAGTGGATGCGTCGAGGGGATGGAACGCTAACTTCCACAGGGCTCATAGCCTCGGCTCCGTAAGTCATGGAAAATGGAGTCTCCCAAGTAGCGGTTTTACAAGTGGTCCTGATGGCCCATAAGACCTGGGGAAGCTCGTCAACCCAGGCGCCATTGGAGGCATCCAGCTTCCTTTTCAAGGTGAGCTTGATGGTTTTGTTGACTGCCTCGATCTGCCCATTTTCTTGGGGGTGATGGGGTGTGGAAAAATGCTTTCTGATTCCAAGCTCATCACACAAGTCCCGGACCTTCCTGTTGTCAAATTGCTTGCTGTTGTCAGACACTAGGGAGTGAGGTATGCCGAACCGGGAGATGATGTTTTTCCAAAGGAACTTGGAGGTGTTGGCCTCAGTGATCTTGGCTAGAGGTTCTGTTTCCACCCACTTGGTGAAATAATCAATGGTGACTATGGCGAAGCGAGCATTCGCTCTTCCTTTGGCAAGGGGCCAATGAAATCAACACCCCATTTGGCGAAAGGCCAGGGGCTTGATACCACTGTGAGCTCTTGAGATGGTTGCCTCTGTACATTGGAGAAGCGTTGACATTTATCACATTTGCGCACGAACTCAGTGGCGTCCCTTTTCAGGGTTGGCCAGTAATATCCCTGCCTAAGTATTTTGTGGGCCAAAGATGTTCCACCGGAGTGATTTCCACAAACGCCTTCATGCACTTCCCTGAGGATGTAGTTCGCCTCTTCCCCTCCTGTGTATCTGAGAAGGGGGGAGGAGAAGCCGCGTTTGTATAGGATATCGTCCTGTAGTATAAAGTGCGCAGCCCTCCTTCGAAGCTTCCGAGCCTCGATTTCGTCTTCTGGCAAGTTTTGCTCTTTCAGATAGGCCAGTATAGGTAGCATCCATGGCGGGGTGCTCTCAATCCACATTAGTTTCTCGCCCTCCTTAATAGACGGTTCGGCTAGGTGTTCGACGAGGACCACCTTCAGAAGCTCTAAATCCTTGCTGTTAGCCAGCTTTGATAGGGCGTCGGCGTGGCAATTCTCTTGGCGAGGCACTTGGATTAGCTCAAATTTTTCAATGTTGGGCAGGAAATTCATGACCAGCTTCAGGTAGGCCGCCATATGTTTGTCCCTGGCCACGAAGTTACCATTGACCTGATTCACCACTAGCTGCGAATCACTGTTTACAACCAATCTTTTTACTTGCAGTTCCTTGGCGAGCCGGAGTCCGGCCAGGAGAGCCTCGTATTCAGTCGCGTTGTTGGAGGCCTTGAATCCGAGCCTTACTGCGCAGTTAAGCTTGTGCCCCTCCGGACTTTCCAACACCATGCCAGCCCCGGAGCCTGTCTCTCCGGAGGAGCCATCGACGAAGAGGTTCCAAGTGGGAGGCTCTGCTGGTTCCATATCTACTTCAATTTCAGGAGCCTTGGCGAATTCCACGACAAAATCGGCCAGGGCCTGACCCTTGATGGCTGTGCGGGGCGCGTAGATTATGTCGAACTCACTGAGTTCTACTGCCCACTTCAGTAGCCTTCCTGAGGCATCTGGCTTCTGTAAGACCTGCCTTAGTGGGAAATTTGTCAAAACATGAACGCTGTGGGCTTGAAAATATGGCCTCAATTTTCGAGAGGCGATGACCAATGAAAGAGCCAATTTCTCCATATCTGGGTATCTCACTTCAGCGGGGAGCAAGGCTTTGCTCACATAGTATATTGGCAGTTGGTGCGACGCTTCTTCCCGCACAAGGACCGAGCTGATCGAGCTTTCAGCTACGGCTAAGTATAACAATAAGGGCTCTCCTTCCCTTGGTTTGCTGAGGAGAGGTGCTCGCCCCAAGTAGTTTTTCAACTCTTGGAACGCTTCCTCGCACTCTGGAGTCCATTGGAACTTCCCACCTCCTTTGAGGGTTTTGAAAAAGGGCAGGCACTTTTCAGTGGCCCTTGAGATGAAGCGATTGAGTGCGGCTAGTCTGCCAGTGAGCCGTTGTACTTCCTTAGGTTTCTGAGGTGACCTCATCTCGATTAAGGCTTTAATTTTTTCTGGGTTGGCTTCTATTCCCCGTTGATTCACGATGTAACCTAAGAACTTCCCGGAAGCCACGCCAAAGGCGCATTTTAAGGGGTTTAACCTCATGTGATACCTTCTTAGGGTTCTGAAGGCTTCGGCCAGGTGTTCGATGTGTTTCTTAGCCATGAGGCTTTTCACAAGCATATCATCAACGTAGACCTCCATTGTTTTGCCGAGCTGATCGGCGAACATTTTGTTGACTAACCTCTGGTAGGTTGCCCCAGCGTTCTTCAGGCCAAAGGGCATCACCTTGTAACAGTAAAGCCCCCTATCGGTGATGAAAGAGGTGCTTTCTTCGTCGCCTGGGAACATCGGTACCTGATTGTAGCCCACAGTTCCTTTAGGGCAGGCCTCCCCAGGACTCCATGGTAGGCGGATCGGCGGTCAACCCCTAAGAACTCCATGAAGTGATGTGCTACCTGGGGCGAGGCTCCCATTTCGACAGCAAGGGTGATTTTACCTCTGGGAATAATGCTGTCTCCAGTGAATCCGTAGAGAGGCGAGCTCATGGGTGTTAGCTCGTGATCCACTGCCATTTTGTCAAAAGTTGTGCCGAATAGGATATTGACTGAGCTGCCATTATCCACCAGCATGTATTTCAGCCCGTTGCGAGCCACCACGGCTCTGACTACCAGGGCTTCGCAGTGTGGGAAGTGCACTCCTGTAGTATCCTCCTGGGTGAAGGTTATGGGCTCTACAGCCCTTCCACCTTGTGATTGGTTCACCAAGTAACTGACCATAGGTGGGGTTTTCGCCTCCCTGGTATAATTCGACTGAGCATTTTTCGATTCACCTCCCACGTGGGGTCCTCCAATAATGGTGTCTATTTCACGAATTGGTTGCTGCTCGTTCGAGGGGGCCGAATCTCTCCTGGGGCATTGCCCGTTCCGGGGCCTTTCCCTATCATCGTTCCTATGGCTTGGAGAGTGCCGCCTCGTCTCGCCCCTCCTTAGGGGACTGCGCCTTGGATTATTGCCTTCATAATTGTGTTCCCTGTTGTTACGAGGGTTGCTTGCAGGTCTGCCTAAGCCTGCACAATCCCTGGTGTCGTGGCCATAATGGCGATGAATGGTGCAATAAGGTCGTGCTTCTGGGGGCCTGTCTCTAGGCCTTCCTCCTCTTCCCCTATTTCTAGAGGTGGAGGGTCGTCCCGTATTTCTAGCAGGGTTGCTCGCGCCTGGCCCAGCGTTTTCGTAGGCCAAGGTGGGGACCGCATTGAGTGTGGCAGTGGCTAACGCTTGTCCCGAGGTGGGGGCCACTGTGTGCCCAGCTTGAGTCCATTGCTGGCTCACTATTTGGGACGTGGGCCCCCTGCCTATCTGCCTCTGAGGTGGTGGAAGCCCTTGGGCAGCCCTGTTCCTGTGATCGATCATTTCTTCGTTGACGATTTCTACTTTCATCATTTCCACCAACTCGTCATATGTCGAAGGGTTCTTGCTTCGGACATCCCTCCAAAACAGTGTGTTCATGTTCAGTCCTCCTTTCAGAGCTGAAAGGGCCTCCTTGTCCGTGACCTGCTCGCAGTAGGTTATCTCATCAGTGAAACGAGCAAGGTAATTTTTTAGGGTCTCCCCTGCTGCTTGCCTCATGTCTTGCAAACGTTGAATAGGAGCCTCCCCCTCTTTTCTAGAGAGGTATTGGTTCAAGAATGCTTTTTTCAAATCCGGCCAGCTCCGTATGCTGAGTGGTGCCAACCTACTATACCACACTTCGGCAGAACCGCCGAGAGTTAAGTGGAAGGCTCTGCATTTCAAAGCTGGCGAGGCGCCCCTGAGGCTCATCTGTGTTTTGTATTTGTTGAGATGTTTTTCTGGGTCGCCCTTTCCTTCGTACTTTGGGATCTTAGGAGGAACGAAGTTGTGAGGCATCGGAAATGTGCGAAGCTCCCTGGAGAAGGGCAGATTGTCGTCATCGTCATCAAGCTCATACGACCTACAGGGTCCGTCAGAATCATTGCCATCTGCCTGCTGCCGAGGTAGACGTTGAGCCGTTTCAGCCCTATTCCCCCAATCTACTTGGCTTCGCCTCTCCCGCCTATTTCTAGGCGGAGGGGCTTGGACCTCTTGGCTTTGTTCATGCCCCTGCTGGCGAGTTGTTTGCGGCGGGGGTTGGTTCCTATTTCTAGGTGCCCGTCCGATTCGATCGAAAACACTGACAGACCTCTGAGGTCGTTCATATTCCGGAGGGAAACTATCTCCCGCAGGGGGACCACCGGCTGGGGCAGCGGTGTAATTCGAAGTGTCCATTCCCACATCCCTTTCCACAGGAGCCTCTCCCTGGGGACTCACGTGGGTTCTCCTGCTGGACTCACGTGGGTTCTCCTGCTGGGTTCTCCTGTCCATTCGAAGCTGATTTTTTTTTTTTTTATATGATACTAAAATCTGATTTTGATCCCATGGAACAGAGGCATAAAAGTTTGTCTTGCTTTCAAGTACCAATCATTTGCTTAAAAAGAACCGCGTGACTAGTTAAGTTGGAGGAGTAGCGGTTTTTTTTTGTCGTCCTCCAGAAAGACTGACTTCCCAGGATTTTCCACCTTCCCATTGTTTAGCGCGTAATATTTTATTATATATACACAAACGTTCCTCTGCTGCCTCATTCATCAACCCCAAGTTTTTGCTCGATCATACTTTTAGATTTCGCACAGGGCACTCAAATCAAATGAATAACACCAGCAACATTGAAAACTCTAGGCCGATAAACGGCCGAGCAACGCCGCTAGTACGGTGTTTGATCACTATTTCGATTCTACTTCTGCTAGCAATCATTGCATTTAGCCTCATATTTTGGCTAATTTTCAATCCCCGCTTGCCGGAATTTAGCGTCAAATCCCTCTCTGTATCAAATGCCAACGTTTCAATGGAGTTCGCGGTGAAGAATCCAAACAGGAGATTAAACCTCTGGTTTTCGGGTTTAGACGTTGTATTATTGCACGAAAATAGCGAGATTTCGAAAGGTATTGTGCAGGGTTTTTCTCTGAGGAAGAGGAGTGAAGCAAAAAGAATGAAGGTGAACTGCAAAGGAGGGAACATGAATAATTCGAGCAAAAAAGAAGTGGATTTTGATGTTAAAATGAATGGATTGGCTCGGTTTAGAGTTGGGAAATGGATTCACGAGGAAAAACAAGTGCAAGTTCTGTGCAAGAATTTTTTTAATTGCTTTTCTCATTGCTAATTATTCTTTCTAATATGGTTTTTTTCTATTTCTACATCTTTAAAACCTTCCATCTTATTGAGTTTTGGAGTAAAGATTGAAAAACAATTAAGGATTAATTTAGTAAATGATAATTACTACTACTATTTGTTGTAATAAAAATTATTATATTTGAGAGGAGTTGACTTCTTTGTTCAACCAACGGGTAAGCGGTTGAACAATTGACCTTGTAATTCACCTCTTCAACCGGGTCAGTAGTGTTTGAGTCGGATCCAAAAACTATGGTATTACCTATAGATATCTATTGAATGACTTTCATTATTTGAATATAAAAAAATATGTATGGAAAAGACAATTATACTGTTGCTTTTAATCCATAATATAAAAAAAAAAAGGAAAAAAAAAAAAGGTACTACTAGTTATCAATCTTTAGAACATCTCGAAACTTGGTACCCAAGCTTACGTCTCTTTTGGAAATTTTGTCCTCAACCTATTTCTGTAAGTAACGTGGCCTCCCACTTATGGAGCTTGTTTCAACTTGGTTCGATCTATCAAGGATCAACAATGCTGCAAATCTAAAAAGTTGAGGACGGTACTGTTAAGAAAAATAAGTTGGAGGATTAAGTTTTAATAATCTTCATAGGTTGAATTTTTAATAAGGTAGGGACTAGCACATTGTACAACCTATTGTACAATGTGAGAGGCATGTGTGGTCGAGATTTAATTCTATTCTCAATTATTATACATAAGTTCTATGGAAATTTGCACTTTCGTTCCAATTTTTGGTGACATGTAAAAAATCTACCTCAACCTTTTTTTTTTCCAAGCACAATCCATTCACCAATCTTTCAATTATGTAACAAAACTCGTCTTTTCCTCTATTTTGCTCATTAAGCCATGGTTTGGTATTGATTTAAATCAAATTTTAATATGATTTAAAGTCAAACAATCAATATTAATCACATATATTTTATGGGTTCTACAAGTTCTTAATCACGCATTTCAAAACTTTTTATCTTTCCCAATCGAACTCAACAATCCATCCACACTCATGGCCAAACATTGTCTCCGCCAGTCACACCGTCAACACTGGCGTAAAAAAAAAAAAAAAAAAAAGATCGGATAAAAAATCAGTAGTCTATATCGTAGAACCACCATCGACAAACTCCTACCCAACCCTTCATTATCCATTGCAAAAACCAAAAACATAATAACAGTCCATGCCTAAGACGTGAAACTGTGAAAGATTTTGCAAATAATCAATACAGAGCAAAGGAGGGCCGTACCTTTAGGAAATGATTACAAACTGGTTTTGCTATATTGAGAGAGAGAGTGGAGAAAAAGAAAGAGGAAGAACACGATTTTGGAGAAAGGGTGAAGAGGAATGGATTATTTATAGCGGGAAAGGTGGCTGGACCTTTCTGTGTAGACGTAAGGAGAGTGGAATTTCCTAGGTTTGCTTATAGCCACCGACAGCTCATTTTACTGGTTTTATGTGAAAATGGAACATGGGGTTGGGAGGTGGGGGTGGTTTTTTTATAAATCAGTGAAGGTTACTAAACTTTGAGCGGAGATTCATTTTAGCTAGTCAACTTTTTTATGTTCCAAATTCATGATCAAAGGTTTATTTCTGTTTTAGCACAACCACTAGTCAAGTTATGCCGGCAATTGACTTTGAGCAAAAAGCTGGAGACTTATATTATGGCAATTAGGTTGATTCATCTTGTTTTGATTGTTCTTATTTATAATGTGACTATTGAGCAAGCATTTTTAGTAATGAAATATGTAAAGATGGATATTTGTAACAAATTGGAGGATGACTTTTTTATTGATTGTATGACACCCTTCATCAAATGAGAACTTGTTGAAAAGATGAATGTAAATTCTATTGTAGAATTTTATGTTTCGAAATGTTGTTGGGAACAATTTCAAATTAAATGAAAATCACTTTTAATTGTTATATATGAATTTATTATATTTACTTTCTTAAATTTCAAACCTTACGTCCTAAATTCTTGGATCCGTCCCTTCAAACACGTGAGACTTGTTTGTATATTTCACAGTCAATTGGATAGTTTTTTTTTAACCACGAACCATGGTGCTACGTAAATAACAAGCATGGGACTAAAATGATTTAGAAAAATAGAACTGGGACCTATTTGTTAATATATGACTAGATTGAAAGCTAATACAGGAAATTTTCATGACCAACGCTAGGGGTACATAATTTATGTACACCAGATACGGGTGTGTCCCATCCCATATGAGAGTTATGTACACCATTATGTACAACAAGAATAATTCAATTTTCATTGCCCTTTAGTCTTTGATTTGTGAAAAACGAGGATTTTTTATTCTCATAATTGCAACTTGACGTGTTATATTCGTATTAGAGAAATGTTACATGTACAGAAACCTTTGACAGTTTTTTGACAATTGCCAATTGACAAACATTCATTGGATGTTGGACACAAAGCACATTTAAATCAGTCAATGCAGTATTGTCATCTTATCATCTGTAATGCTTTATGTAATTTTCGTATATATATCTTCTTATTATCACTCTAAGCAAACGAAGTTTGGTGTGTGTGATTGCTAAAATCCATGTATGCACAATAATTGGTTGTCGAAGTATGTCACGTTACACTAAAAGTCAAAGTCATTGACGTTCAACAGTTTTTCCCAAAGAAAAACAAAGTCGAGTTAGTTACTTAATTAGAAGCATTATGCTGCATCGCTTAGAAATATATATTAAACTTCGGAACTCAATTTATAAAAATTAATCTTGTTAAAATAGTCGGTACAAAACCTTTTATGTTATTTATTTATCTTATATATAATCAATATTTAAATATCCCTAAACAGTATACACAAAGAAAGGACAACAAATAGGATACATCATCACACAAGCCTTAAGATAGTTTGAATTGAACTATTACTTTCGAAGTCAAATGTAACCACTGTCAACTTAAAAGGCTGTTCCTTATTTCCGGGATGATCGAACCGAAACTTATGCCAAGCTCCTAAGGTCAAAAACAAAAGTGCTTGATCCAGAAATACAGAAACTTGTACAACATCAAGATGCTAAACTTGACGAAAATTATAACGGCCCATTATGAGCTGATCATCTCATGAGTGAGGGGTGATGAATGGGGTTTAAATTCTACAACATGAAATGAATTATGAAGTATATAAAACAAAAGATGACATAAAAATAGAGAGAGAAGAAAAATATAATTGTCTTACGTTTCAGGTAGAGGACCTAGAGGTGCAGATTAAGCATAGATTCGATTCGAACCGCTCTAGTAGGTCAATCTACTGTTAACCTAATAAAAAACCCTTCGAATTTTTATAAAAAAGCCTCGAGAAAACAATGTTTTTAAATGTCAGCAATATTTAAGTCCAGTTTTGTTTATTCGTAAATTGTACCTGACGACCAATGAAAAATGATGTCTTCACTCATTGTCTCTCATGCTATTTTCTGGTTATTTCTAGCTTCCAAGGTTAGCCATAGTAAGTTACTCTATTTGGAAAGCTCCATTGAGATGATCAGCTATATATGTAAGTTGGATTCTCAACTAATATGATTTGTTTGTATTGAAATTTTGGAGGTAGAGACTCCCTTGATGAATCATAAAATTCTATTTTGTCAATTTCAATTTTAACTAACAGTAGATAGCTCGATAGGTTTTTCTTTGTAATCTTCTCCACCTCCTATATGGTATTCTTGTTGGTTCTTAACAGCAACAAGAAAAATAGAGTAACCATTCGACTTGACTTTCCATATAAGATCAAGATATAAGCGGGTAAGCAGAGTCCGAAATTCAACATTCTGAGTTTTTGCAGCATCTTGAATTATTCTCTTATCTTGAATTAGTTTTGTAAATTCAGAGTCTGGTAAAGTTAGATTCTGATCCCTGCAGCCTCTCACGACTTGTCTCCTCATTTGAGGTGAACTATATATGTATTTAGAAACGTGAAATCTTCGTTAAATTAACATCATTTGCACTAAATACCCCTATATTATTACTGAACCAGGCATGCAAACTCGCACTTGCTCGTTAGTTCGTTCTGAGCTCGTCCAAATTTAGATCGAATAACACCTCCGTCCATCCGTTAATTCCACTTCCATGTAACAAATGTTATATGACTCGCGCTCAATTAATTTGCCCAAGTCTGGTACTGGTAATTGATTTCATGAACTGACCGCGATAAGCAACCCACAGTTCAGCTGCTAAACATAAAAATGGAGCAAAATACGTCAGAAAAACAACGAGCAAGGAAAATGTAAATTTTAATATTCGTTCCACATTATTTCGTCAGTTTATTTTTTTCAAAATTTGGCGGATTTCAAAAACTGTGTTTTTAAGGCTTTCGCTTAAATTTTTTGTTTCGCGTTGTATCACTAATGGAGCTGTTGAATGACTAACATTAGCAGGCCAGTGTCCAAAATGCAAATTTCAGCATCGGATCCTTCACTGCCGCTCAATTTTAATTGAATAGGATTCAAACCGACTTTACATTATGGAGTAGCAAGCATATTTTACTTATAGGTATGCAAGATTTTTGACAACCATTATTTGAATACTTTTTTTTTTTTTTTAATTTTTAATTTTTCTACATATTAATTTTCAATTACACATTCGTACAACAATATATTTTGCACGTAAATCCAAATTTTTTCCTTACTTTTAGCAATATATTTTCCCAAAAATCACTATTCAAATCTTTGTTTTATACAAATAATGGTTGTCAAACGGGGTAACTGGAAAACAAAATTACAATTAAACAAAGATGCATATTTAATTGATCAAACATATATAATTAGCTATATTTCTCAATTGAAAAAAAAAAAATAGAAAAAGAAAAAGTGAAGTGTTAGTTTTTTATCTATAACGCTTGTTGCTGTAAATCTTTAATAAAAAGAAGCAAGAGAGAAATGGATGCCCCAAAAAATGTGTGGATCAACAAATATAGAGCAACGATAGAGGAAGATTATACTGTAATTTTATATGTGATTGGACATCTGTATTTTGGCAACTAGAGGAACAACATAGTCACATATCAGGATTGTCTTCAGGAACACGGGTAAATATGTGGGTCAAATTCCTTTTATAATGGTATTTTTAATATCAAGCTAAAGACGTACAAATCACTCGTAATAACATACTTGTCATTATTCAAATACTTGTTACACACTTCCAGCAGAATCTGTCCTTGGAAATAAGAAAAGAAACCTTTTCCACTTGTTTTGAACTAGAAAGCATCACAAACTTTATTCGTAAAAAAAAGAAAAAAAAGAAAAGAAAAGAGTGAAATAAGAAAACTAATACAGTAGCCTGTAGCTCCTTTTTATTAGTAAAGCCCGTACCTGTCGCTGTCTGGTTGAAACGTGAGGGAAGCCGGCCAGCCAGTCGAGAAGACTATGGCATTCCAGAACTTGTAATTTAACATTGAATATATAATGGCTGTAAGCAAAATAAGACCAGTAACAAGTCCTCGCAAGGGCCCCTGATTTTCCAGGTTGTAGACCGAGGAGACGGTTCCACTAAATGTCATGAACATGCAAACAAGTGAAGCTAAGACTGAAACTAGTCCAATCATCAACTTTGTCGGTAATGAAAATAGAAAATCATCTTCTGCAAAGGGTGAAGTTAAGATAGACAAGTATATGATTATGGAGGTTGTCGAGCTGAACATTGCCACCACATTAGTTATAGCAAAAACTTTGAACCGCCTATCTTTCCATAAAATAGGAGTGCTTGATTCTTGGTTATTCCCACCAGGTATAGTTAAGGCTGCATCAAACGAGACTGTGGCGATTAAAGTTGCCACGACCAAGCAAAAAGATACTGTTTTTTTCATCCACTTCTCACCTTCTTCCCTTAAATCCTCGTGCTCCTTTGAAAATAACTCCCTTGGTGTTAACCCGCCATTGTTTCTCATATGGAGGGATGAAGATGGTACAATCTTCTCCACCTCCTGAAAATATTATTGCATATTGCAAAATCCTTCAAAATCTAACTCTCACACAGTGAATAAGTATTACTTAGAATATTTGATTGGAGATGTCAAAGAGCATAGTCCACAAATAAATTCAAGATAAATAAGAAATTATTCAATTTCACTACCATGTTAATTTCTCACCTTAAACCATAGTAGCTCTCTCTGCATTTGAAGAGTTGCTCCAGATGCAATTTTGAGTCTGCTTGGAGGTGCTAATTTCCCGGCCAAGTGCAAAATGTTGTTTCCTTTTTTATCTTTGAGTGTAATTAAATCCTTAACATCTCCTATCTGGTAGATGAGACTGAACACTCTCTCTTGTCGGTTTATAACAGCAATATGAAATATGGAGTGATACTTTCCAATGACTTCCCAAAAAAGTTCAGGATACCAGTTAGCAAGCAGAATCAGAAACTCAACATTCCCAAATTTTGCAGCATCATGAATTATTTTAGTATCTCGAATTAGTTTTCTGATGTCGGAGTCCGGTAATGTCATAACATGTTTCCACAGCACCTTTACCAACTGCTGGGCTTGTCTCATCATTTGTAGTGTACTATATTTCCTTCTGAAATCTAAACATCTAAGCAAAATTAATATGTGGACGAAACAAACCCAAAAATCTCGAAAAACTAGGAGTAAATTGACATTCACTAGACATTTCTTAAGTTCATGCTAGTTTTGATCAATTATCAATATAGAGAAATAAAAACTTAAGTCCTCCCTGTTTGGTTCAGTTAAAGAAATAGATTAAAATGAAGTCAAAGTCAACAATTAAGTTTAACCACATATTTCATGAGATTTACAATTTTCCAACCATACATTCCGTCAATTTTTATCAAAACTTACTAAAAATATTTTTTTTCCAAACAGGGACTAAAGATTAAGGGTACAATTGAAGAAGCTTCAACAAATATTCCTGATTAAAACTCATTGTCGGAACGGTTGATGCATATTTTGGGCAAATAGTATTTTATATAGTTTTTTTGTTCTTCCCATCACCAACTTTAACGTAAGATCTCCATTGGATCATTCCTGATACTTCCTCCATCCCATTGTTAATTCCAATTTATTTAATGAATACCCTAATATTAGAGACTACTTTGAGAAGTAAAAATATCTAATTGTATAATAACCTTAACATCAGAAGACAATGAGAAAAACATATTTTGAATGAACGTCGTAATGAGGACAAAATTACAACATCATCATCCATGAGGCCATAATCTAATGATCAATTTTATCTGATAAGAAGAGATCTTTTGAATGCAAGAGCTGAAGTACAATACTTATCAAGTATAAATGAGTGGTCTAACTTGTGGAAAAGAGTGAGAAAGGTTTATGGTCTTACATGGAATATAAGCAATGGTTCTAACAAGTCTTTCCCACATCCAAAGTCCTCGAAATCCATGAGCTCGTAAAGGTTTTCGAGCTAAAGCCAGTAAAGTCCTTTCTACTTTTTTTGTTGAAATATGTATTCTTGAACTGTTTAATATTTTCAAAGCGATATCTGCTCACAAAGAAAAGCACGCGTATTAAATTGTGATGTAGTCAGACAAAAACCAGAAACATAATTTTTTTATGGGTACTCAGACCTACTTCGACACTTGATCAAAAAGATTCCATACCATACATGTCAATGTGGACAAGTGCTTCAAAAATATCCTTATTTTCCTCGGCATTGAGAACTTCAAGAGGTGTAATTGGGTAAAGATATTCAACCATTTCTCTGTTTCCGAGCTCAATTGCCATTTCAAGTGGGGTCTCTCCTATGCTACTTCGAATTGATGGCAAATTCTTATTTTTTTCGTACATGACCTTGGCAATTTCTACAACCCCTGATACAGCTGCAAAACAGAAAGCTGTATTTCCATGTTTATTCCGCAGTTCCAGGTCACTTGTATTCAAGTGTTTGACTAGATTGTGGACAAAAGCAGTTTGCTTGGCGGCAGCAGCTATGTGAAGAGCATTATCTCCTCTTTCTGTCAACACAATACAAGCTATATTTTGGTCCACTCTCAGAGCAATTTCAGCAAACTTCCAATCACCTCTTAGAACAGCTTTGTGTAAACTCTTTACATAGTCTGATGATGTTTGGGGAAACCATCGTTAAATGTGTTAAAAACGCATAAAGCTCTGCAACTTCATATGTAAAGCGTATAAACCAAAGGGGAGATAAACCAGCAAACACAAAGTCGGGGGCGGATCCAGGAGGGATAAAAAATTTTTGGAGGAAAAAACTGAAACTTAAATGGGCTTTCTGAAAAGTATCTCGTGAACAGAGTAATCATAGGGATGCCATATTTTATGAAGATAATGCTTGGAACTGAGAGAGAAAAGCCATGGTTACTATACTCAATCAAGAATTGAAGTCTCCATTTACTAGAATATAAGATGTGAAATTGTACCACTATCATTTTAAAGAAAAGCTAATGAAAGTATTGGATATTTTAAAAGAAAATAAAAATGTCCACATGAATTTAGTGTGCTCTAGTATGAAACGAAAAACAAAATTCAAAAACTAACTTGGATCATCATTAAAAACTTTAATTTCAATCTGGTTTTGCAGCTGCAGGACTTGTGGTTCAGAAATATTAGTATCCAAGGGATGGTACGAATCTTCACGAGACAACTCTGATTGTTCATCGCTTCCGAGCTCTGGTTCCGATTCATAAGTTCTCATTTTTCTTCTTCTCTCATTTGCCCTCTGTCTTCTGTTTCTACGTGCCATTCAGCTGGTAAAGCAAACGATAAGAGCAAAATATGTCAATTAAAGCACGACTAAATGAATGCTGAAAAGTCTTTCATCAGTGAAGTTAGCTCCACAAAAATGCAAAACTCATGACTAGGCCCTTTAAACGAATTCCCCTCAAAAGAATGCACAACCTCTTACGTCCCATTAAGTTAATCATCAAAATTCTTTGTAAAAATGACATTAGTTGTATTTATGTAGTGTTGCTGTAAATGTTAAAAAATTTAATTATGGTACGAAACCGAACAGAATCGAACGGAACGGAACCGAACCGAATGGAATCGAACCCGAACGGTTCCATAATTATATTTGGACCCGACGAGTCCATTTATTAAATACCCGAAAGTTTTGGGTTGGTTCAGTTATCTTCAGAACCGAATCGAACCGACCCACAGACAGCCCTAGATTTTACAACAAGAATTGGAATTTCAAAACTCGAATTGAAGTACTCGCAATAAATTGAATTTTTTAGTTCTTCATTTCATTCTTTACTTTAGATGATGTCGTTTCAATTTCTTATGTATAATTTGCTAGGCTAAACAATTTTTTTAATTGCTAATTATTCTTTCTAATATGGTTTTTTTCTATTTCTACATCTTTAAAACCTTCCATCTTATTGAGTTTTGGAGTAAAGATTGAAAAACAATTGAGGATTAATTTAGTAAATGATAATTACTACTACTATTTGTTGTAATAAAAATTATTATATTTGAGAGGAGTTGACTTCTTTGTTCAACCAACGGGGGTTAGCGGTTGAACAATTGACCTTGTAATTCGCCTCTTCATCCGGGTCAGTAGTGTTTGAGTCGGATCCAAAAACTATGGTATTACCTATAGATATCTATTGAATGACTTTCATTATTTGAATATAAAAAAATCTGTATTGAAAAGACAATTATACTGTTGCTTTTAATCCATAATATAAAAAAAAAAAAAGGAAAAAAAAAAGTACTACTAGTTATCAATCTTTAGAACATCTCGAAACTTGGTACCCAAGCTTACGTCTCTTTTGGAAATTTTGTCCTCAACCTATTTCTGTAAGTAACGTGGCCTCCCACTTATGGAGCTTTTTTCAACTTGGTTCGATCTATCGAGGATCAACAATGCTGCAAATCTAAAAAGTTGAGGACGGTACTGTTAAGAAAAATAAGTTGGAGGATTAAGTTTTAATAATCTTCATAGGTTGAATTTTTAATAAGGTAGGGAATAGCACATTGTACAATAGGTTGTACAATGTGAGAGGCATGTGTGGTCGAGATTTAATTCTATTCTCAATTATTGTACATAAGTTCTATGGAAATTTGCACTTTCGTTCCAATTTTTGGTGACATGTAAAAAATGTACCTCAACCTTTTTTTTTTTCAAGCACAATCCATTCACCAATCTTTCAATTATGTAACAAAACTCGTCTTTTCCTCTATTTTGCTCATTAAGCCATGGTTTGGTATTGATTTAAATCAAATTTTAATATGATTTAAAGTCAAACAATCAATATTAATCACATATATTTTATGGGTTCTACAAGTTTTTAATCACGCATTTCAAAATTTTTTATTAAAATATATTAAAAATCTAATTATAATTTCCACCAAACAAGAGCTAAACGATGGACTTGCTCTTTTCTTTAAATAAATAAATAAATATAAAAGAAAATAGTAAAACAACAAAAAATAAGAAAACATTGCAAATGGACTGTCGTAACTTTTTAAAAGTACATATAAATCACACTCAAAACAATTAAATAGATATTAATTATAAAAAAAATTTAGAAAAAAAAAAAACATTTCATCTTTCCCAATCGAACTCAACAATCCATCCACACTCATGGCCAAACATTGTCTCCGCCGGTCACACCGTCGACACTGGCGTAAAAAAAAAAAAGATCGGATAAAAAATCAG
Organism: Fraxinus americana; assembly: GCA_035079005.1. Classification (NCBI taxonomy): domain Eukaryota; kingdom Viridiplantae; phylum Streptophyta; class Magnoliopsida; order Lamiales; family Oleaceae; genus Fraxinus; species Fraxinus americana. The sequence continues at coordinate 2,210,571 of CM068713.1, read as the reverse complement.
TAGTCTATATCGTAGAACCACCACCGACAAACTCCTACCCAACCCTTCATTATCCATTGCAAAAACCAAAAACATAATAACAGTCCATGCCTAAGACGTGAAACTGTGAAAGATTTTGCAAATAATCAATACAGAGCAAAGGAGGGCCGTACCTTTAGGAAATGATTACAAACTGGTTTTGCTATATTGAGAGAGAGAGTGGAGAAAAAGAAAGAGGAAGAACACGATTTTGGAGAAAGGGTGAAGAGGAATGGATTATTTATAGCGGGAAAGGTGGCTGGACCTTTCTGTGTAGACGTAAGGAGAGTGGAATTTCCTAGGTTTGCTTATAGCCACCGACAGCTCATTTTACTGGTTTTATGTGAAAATGGAACATGGGGTTGGGAGGTGGGGGTGGTTTTTTTATAAATCAGTGAAGGTTACTAAACTTTGAGCGGAGATTCATTTTAGCTAGTCAACTTTTTTATGTTCCAAATTCATGATCAAAGGTTTATTTCTGTTTTAGCACAACCACTAGTCAAGTTATGCCGGCAATTGACTTTGAGCAAAAAGCTGGAGACTTATATTATGGCAATTAGGTTGATTCATCTTGTTTTGATTGTTCTTATTTATAATGTGACTATTGAGCAAGCATTTTTAGTAATGAAATATGTAAAGATGGATATTTGTAACAAATTGGAGGATGACTTTTTTATTGATTGTATGACACCCTTCATCAAATGAGAACTTGTTGAAAAGATGAATGTAAATTCTATTGTAGAATTTTATGTTTCGAAATGTTGTTGGGAACAATTTCAAATTAAATGAAAATCACTTTTAATTGTTATATATGAATTTATTATATTTACTTTCTTAAATTTCAAACCTTACGTCCTAAATTCTTGGATCCGTCCCTTCAAACACGTGAGACTTGTTTGTATATTTCACAGTCAATTGGATAGTTTTTTTTAACTACGAACCATGGTGCTACGTAAATAACAAGCATGGGACTAAAATGATTTAGAAAAATAGAACTGGGACCTATTTGTTAATATATGACTAGATTGAAAGCTAATACAGGAAATTTTCATGACCAATGCTAGGGGTACATAATTTATGTACACCAGATACGGGTGTGTCCCATCCCATATGAGAGTTATGTACACCATTATGTACATAAATTATGTACAACAAGAATAATTCAATTTTCATTGCCCTTTAGTCTTTGATTTGTGAAAAACGAGGATTTTTTATTCTCATAATTGCAACTTGACGTGTTATATTCGTATTAGAGAAATGTTACATGTACAGAAACCTTTGACAGTTTTTTGACAATTGCCAATTGACAAACATTCATTGGATGTTGGACACAAAGCACATTTAAATCAGTCAATGCAGTATTGTCATCTTATCATCTGTAATGCTTTATGTAATTTTCGTATATATATCTTCTTATTATCACTCTAAGCAAACGAAGTTTGGTGTGTGTGATTGCTAAAATCCATGTATGCACAATAATTGGTTGTCGAAGTATGTCACGTTACACTAAAAGTCAAAGTCATTGACGTTCAACAGTTTTTCCCAAAGAAAAACAAAGTCGAGTTAGTTACTTAATTAGAAGCATTATGCTGCATCGCTTAGAAATATATATTAAAATTCGGAGCTCAATTTATAAAAATTAATCTTGTTAAAATAGTCGGTACAAAACCTTTTATGTTATTTATTTATCTTATATATAATCAATATTTAAATATCCCTAAACAGTATACACAAAGAAAGGACAACAAATAGGATACATCATCACACAAGCCTTAAGATAGTTTGAATTGAACTATTACTTTCGAAGTCAAATGTAACCACTGTCAACTTAAAAGGCTGTTCCTTATTTCCGGGATGATCGAACCGAAACTTATGCCAAGCTCCTAAGGTCAAAAACAAAAGTGCTTGATCCAGAAATACAGAAACTTGTACAACATCAAGATGCTAAACTTGACGAAAATTATAACGGCCCATTATGAGCTGATCATCTCATGAGTGAGGGGTGATGAATGGGGTTTAAATTCTACAACATGAAATGAATTATGAAGTATATAAAACAAAAGATGACATAAAAATAGAGAGAGAAGAAAAATATAATTGTCTTACGTTTCAGGTAGAGGACCTAGAGGTGCAGATTAAGCATAGATTCGATTCGAACCGCTCTAGTAGGTCAATCTACTGTTAACCTAATAAAAAACCCTTCGAATTTTTATAAAAAAGCCTCTGATCCCAGCCCGTTAACCCTGTGGGTCCTTGTTAATTGAAAATTTCATATTTTATTTAGTATTTCAATTTTGTATATAATCTTCATCCTCGAGAAAACAATGTTTTTAAATGTCAGCAATATTTAAGTCCAGTTTTGTTTATTCGTAAATTGTACCTGACGACCAATGAAAAATGATGTCTTCACTCATTGTCTCTCAAGCTATTTTCTGGTTATTTCTAGCTTCCAAGGTTAGCCATAGTAAGTTACTCTATTTGGAAAGCTCCATTGAGATGATCAGCTATATATGTAAGTTGGATTCTCAACTAATATGATTTGTTTGTATTGAAATTTTGGAGGTAGAGACTCCCTTGATGAATCATAAAATTCTATTTTGTCAATTTCAATTTTAACTAACAGTAGATAGCTCGATAGGTTTTTCTTTGTAATCTTCTCCACCTCCTATATGGTATTCTTGTTGGTTCTTAACAGCAACAAGAAAAATAGAGTAACCATTCGACTTGACTTTCCATATAAGATCAAGATATAAGCGTGTAAGCGGAGTCCGAAATTCAACATTCTGAGTTTTTGCAGCATCTTGAATATTCTCGTATCTTGAATTAGTTTTGTAAATTCAGAGTCTGGTAAAGTTAGATTCTGATCCCAGAGCCTCTCACAGTTTGTCTCCTCATTTGAGGTGAACCATATATGTATTTAGAAACGTGAAATCTTCGCTAAATTAACATCATTTGCACTAAATACCCCTATATTATTACTGAACCAGGCATGCAAACTCGCACTTGCTCGTTAGTTCGTTCTGAGCTCGTCCAAATTTAGATCGAATAACACCTCCGTCCATCCGTTAATTCCACTTCCATGTAACAAATGTTATATGACTCGCGCTCAATTAATTTGCCCAAGTCTGGTACTGGTAATTGATTTCATGAACTGACCGCGATAAGCAACCCACAGTTCAGCTGCTAAACATAAAAATGGAGCAAAATACGTCAGAAAAACAACGAGCAAGGAAAATGTAAATTTTAATATTCGTTCCACATTATTTCGTCAGTTTATTTTTTTCAAAATTTGGCGGATTTCAAAAACTGTGTTTTTAAGGCTTTCGCTTAAATTTTTTGTTTCGTGTTGTATCACTAATGGAGCTGTTGAATGACTAACATTAGCAGGCCAGTGTCCAAAATGCAAATTTCAGCATCGGATCCTTCACTGCCGCTCGATTTTAATTGAATAGGATTCAAACCGACTTTACATTATGGAGTAGCAAGCATATTTTACTTATACGTATGCAAGATTTTTGACAACCATTATTTGAATACTTTTTTTTTTTAATTTTTAATTTTTCTACATATTAATTTTCAATTACACATTCGTACAACAATATATTTTACACGTAAATCCAAAATTTTTCCTTACTTTTAGCAATATATTTTCCCAAAAATCACTATTCAAATCTTTGTTTTATACAAATAATGGTTGTCAAACGGGGTAACTGGAAAACAAAATTACAATTAAACAAAGATGCATATTTAATTGATCAAACATATATAATTAGCTATATTTCTCAATTGAAAAAAAAAAAAAAAAATAGAAAAAGAAAAAGTGAAGTGTTAGTTTTTTATCAATAACGCTTGTTGCTGTAAAACACCTTTCCTTTAAAAGAAAGGATCCTCTTTTCACTATTCATGTCACGCCCTCTGTTTCACATTTGGAACTGGTTTTACACTGTTCACGAACTGGTTACAGCTATATCCCTCCTTTTCTCCCTCCTTTTTCTCTGCCCTCGGTTTCAGACTTAATCAGTTCCGTAAGTTTACTGTTCATCTCGTATCCTCCATTTCACACTTTAACCGGTTATATTTACGTAATGTCTGCCATGCTTCCCTTATTTATTTGACTGGAAGTCTACCTCAACCAATAGAGGCCCACTTTATTTAATGTCCATATCTCAATTGGCCTGTTCATTTTTTTTTTTGAATGGTCATTTGGCGTCCACTTGGTTTGGTTTACTGTTCATCTTACATATTTCCCTATCCCTACTAATATAAAAGAGCCAATCCGCCGTTCACTATTCATTTGTGAAGTATTTTCGTTGCCCATTTTATCCTCACCAATTAACATGTTTTCCCCCACTTTATAAACATTTTGCACCTCAAAACAAAAGGGTCTTATAGACTTATTATTTGCCACAATTGTTGACTTCTTTATCCGCCGTGCACTATTCATTTCTGAAGCATTTTCGTTGCCCATTTTATCCCACCTGTTAACACAGATATATATCCTCCCTACTAATATAAAGAGGCAATCCGCAGGTTACTATTCATTTCTGAAACATTTTCCATTCCTATTTTATCCTCACTTATCCCCATTATTTACTGTTATCCCTACTATGTAAAGAAAAGGGCAAAGAAAAAGCTTCTGCCTTATAAACACCTACAAGTGTTGACTTTAGGGTAGGGAAAAAAAAACAAACAAAGTATATATTTATAAAAAATAAAATAAACCTGCAAACCGACTTAGTGCAAACCGTCAATTGCAGTTGATATTTTATAAATATCACGTATTGGAGAAACAAACCAAAAATAAACATGCAAACCGACTGAAAAGATATTTTTATAGTCGGCTGAAGAGATTAGTCTATTTATATGGGAGAACTAATGAAGAAAAATTTATTCCATCATCGAGAATTTCTTAACCTTCATTGCTGTTTACTGTAAGTCTTTATCGCTGTTTACCGTAAATATTTATATGTAAAAAATTATTTTAGTTTCTATTATTATTATTTTGCATGTTTAGTATTTCATTAAATAAATACAATTATGTTCCATGATTAAGATTTTCGTAAGTAGTTAGGTATAGTTATTTTGTTTTTTGTATATTTAGTATGCAAATATCATTATATTGATCTATAAATCTTGCAAATATTTATTTTACTCCATTATGTTCTTCAGCTTGTACGACTAAATTTTGAAGCTTTGGTATTGCAGCAGAACATAAACTTTTACTGTAAGTATTTATATGTAGAAGTTATTTTTGTTCATATTATTATTACTTTTGCATGTTTAGTATTTAGTATTTCTTTAAGTAAATATAATTGTGTTCCATGTTTAAGATTTTTGTAAGTAGTTAGGTATAGTTAATTTTGTTTGTGTAGATTTAATATTTCTCCATGTTTCGGAATTTAATTCTGAAGCATATTACGTTAACTTAATAAGTTTGTCAACATATCATTTTAGTATTATTACTGGGTTGTCAACATTAAATTTTTACTACTTAAATTACAACAATTAACAATACTTACATAAAATCCTACCTGGATTCATGCAGATAAAAAAATCGTTGAAAAATTGACTAGGAAAGATAATAAAAAAAAAAAATACGCATGGGGAGTTCCAATCTCCCCGTGCGTGCACGAGGAGAGTCTATCTCCCCGTGCACGCACTGGGAGATATGAACTCCCCGTGCGCGCACGGGGACAGCCAAATTTTTTTTTTTTAATTTTTTTACGTTTTTTTTCCCTCTTCTTTTTTTAGCTAAAAATTCTACTGATTTACATTTTACAAAAACTATAAAATGTAATTTCACTTATTACAAATTTAATTCAAAAATATTAGAAAATATTTCATTTCATACATACATGAAATATTTCAGGTCGATCCCTGTTGGGGGCGTTGCCCCCAAACCCCCACGAGGGGCGCTGCTCCCTCGACCCCCGCGATCTGACCGGTCAGGTCGATCCCCGTTGGGGACGTTGCCCCCAAACCCCCACGAGGGGCGTTGCCCCCTCGACCCCATGTTTGACCGGTCGGTCAGGTCGATCCCCGTTGGGGGCGTTGCCCTCAAACCCCCACGAGGGGCGCTGCCCCTCGACCCCTGCAACATTCAGGCGTTGTCCCAAAATATTTGATGAGATACGATTAAACTATGGGCTCATGCTATATGCCAGGATAGAGCATGTGATTTTAACAATATATTATAGTTTTCTAAAAAATGTTTTATTCCTTGTTGTTGCATATTGTTTTATGTATTATGTTTTACAATTTTTTGTGGCTTATAGAATAGAGATAGAAATGCTCAATTTAAAGTGCTTACTTTGTGTTTGAAATATGGATTATGTTAATTTCACTGGGTACCATCAATTATTGTCATTTCATTTTCTAATTCTTCGTTTTATTATGGTTGATGAGTGTTTTTGTTCGATTCAATTTCTCTTCGTTTGTGTATTTGGGCTTTATAACTATTTTTCGGCATGCGAATTTGTTATTTCTTGTACTGTGTTAGAAATTTGTTTTTGCTAAATTGAGAAATTCAAATCACACATTTGTCTAATTTCATTCTAAAACAATGTAAGTCAAAGCAAAAGAAATTAATATTGAGTGGAATACTCTTGACTTGGTTTCATGAAGACATTTAGCATTAGCTGCAAATATGTTAAATAAGTTCATATATTTCATGTTAATTTTATTCCCACTTATTAACTTTCTTCACTTTTTGTGGTTGCTTTTAGTCTCAACTATTTCGCATATTTTTCTCATGGATGTTCGGAATTCTGATGAAGTTACTGCTCCTTTAAACTTCGAAACACTGTCCTCTCGCCAACAACAAACCCAAAGGCAAAGAGGGCGACGACAACGGCTTCGCACTGGACGCACCGATCATCGCAAAAGAATAGCATCTGAACATAATAATTCTGATGCTAATCCTACGTTATCGGAACAGAATAATTCCAATTCTGTGCAAATGCAATCTCCTATAATGAATCATAATTTCCAAGATGCTGAAACTTCTACTTCAACAAACCAAGATTCTCCTATTATTTACAACACTGAATTACAACGTAATTTTAATATATTAAACATACCAACCACTCCATATGTATTACCTACGTGCGATATTTGTAAACATTGTAGTGCAAGAAAATTTTACAGAGAAAGCAAAGGTTTCTGTTGCTCTGATGGAATAGTTTATCTTCCTATGCCTGATTCACCCTCTGAATTGTACAAATTATTTACGTCCAAAGAATAAAAAAATATGGAATTCAAAAGGCTTGTAAGAGGATATAATAACCATTTTGCTTTTACTTCATTTGGTGTTAAATATGACAAAAATCTCTTCAAATCATACAAAGGTATTTACTCATTTCGAGTTCAAGGGCAAATATATCATTACGTAAATAAACTTATTCCACAAGACAATAAGCCTTCTTACATGTAGTTATATTTCTATGACACAGACAATGAACTTAAAAATCGTATTGAAACTTCAGAACACTTTGTTGAACATACCTTACTTGTCTTAATTGAAATTCTGAAGGTAAATCCATATAGTAGATTTCTTAGGTCTCTAACTAATATACCTAACTTGGAAGACCATGAAATACACATAAGATGCAATCCAGGACGTGATCAACGCGTCTTTAACACTCCTATAGTATCTCAAGTAGCTGCTATATGGGTGGAAGATGATACGAATGCTAATGTTCGCGTTCGTGATATTATTATACATGGTCATTCTAATGATGCACATAGAGTTCATTATTATTACGGTTGCTATGATCCTTTGCAGTATCCATTACTTTTCCCATACGGGGAATCTGGTTGGCACGAAGGCATTGGGAGATGCATGCACACCTCTGTTCAATGTACTTCTGAATTTGATGTCATACCTTCAACAGTGACTTCTGCAGTTGAATTTATTGAACACGAGAATGAAGTTGTAAACAAATTCTGTTCTACATTTTTTGTTCATTTGTACATTGTAACTGTTATAAATAAATGATATCTTTTTTGTAGTGCTTAGTGGAATGAAGCACCGATCTCAGGTTTCTTGCCGAGAATATTATTCATACAAATTGCAAATTCGGCCTTACAGTAAGTCTATTTTGCTTCACAGTGGTCGATTATTTCAACAATATGTTGTAGATATATATGTTAAAATTGAAACTGCAAGATTAGACTATTTTCGAAATAACCAGAAACAAATTCGAGTGGAACTTTACCAGGGTATTGTAGATAGTGTTCAAACTGGAGAGACGAGAGGTCGCAACATTGGAAGAAAATTTATTTTACCACAGTCTTTTATATGTGGTCCTAGAGATATGATAAGGAGATATATGGATGCAATGGCTATTGTGCAGCGTTATGGAAAACCAGATATATTTTTTACTATTACATGTAATCCAAATTGGTTAGAGATTACACAAGAACTAAAATACAATGACGAGATTCAAAATCGCCCAGATTTAATTGCACGTATATTTAGAGCGAAATTAGAAGAGTTGAAAGATGATTTATACAAAAAAAAATCTTCGGCCCTATTGTTGCACACATATATGTTATCGAATTCCAAAAAAGAGGTCTTCCTCATGCACATTTTTTACTCATTTTCAAATGCAGCCACAAAATTCGTTCTGCTGTAGATGTTGATAAAATAGTTAGTTGTGAGATTCCTGACCAAACCAGATATCCTCATCTTCATTCTGTTATTGTCAAACATAATATGCATGGTCCTTGTGGGGATTTGAATCCCAAAAATGTATGTATGGAATCTAATGGAAAATGCAAAAATAAATTCCCTAAGGATTATTGTAATATTACTACATTTGGTGATAACTCATACCCTTTCTATAAACGGCGCAATGATGATATTTGTATTAAAGTTAGAGGGCGTATGTTGGACAATCGATGGGTCGTGCCGTACAATCCTTATTTAAGTGCAAAATTTGATTGCCACTTAAATGTCGAAGTATGTTCTTCTATTAAAGCTGTAAAATATTTGTACAAATATGTGTACAAAGGCCATGATCGGATTAATTTCTCAATTACACCAGCTGAAACAGTGAAAGAAATCGATGAAATTTCTGCTTATCAAATTGCTAGATGGATATCTCCACCTGAGGCAATGTGGAGGATTTTATCGTTTAATTTAGCAGAAATTCATCCAACTGTTTATTCTTTACAACTTCATCTCCTAAATCATCAACAAGTGCGATATAACGACGAAAATGATTTAACTACTATTATTGAGAATGAAGATACAAGACGAACAATGTTAACAGAATTTTTTAGAATAAATGAAGCAGATGAATTTGCTCGTACATTATTATTATATCGAGATTTTCCAACACACTTCGTTTGGAATTCATCTAAGAAAATCTGGACTCCCAGAAAGAAACATATTGTCATAGGCCGAATTGTTTCAGCACATCCTTCTGAAGGAGAACGATATTTCCTACGGGTGCTTCTCAATCATATTCGAGGTCCAATGTCATTTCATCATTTACGAACTTTAAATGGAAAAACTGTAAGTACATATCGAGAAGCAACACTTTTACATGGCTTGTTAAGCGGAGACAATCATTGTGAAGAATGTCTATCTGAAGCTATTGTTTATAAAATGCCTACTTCTTTAAGACGTCTATTTGCTACACTTCTTATACTCTGCAATCCTGATCATCCAAAATTACTTTGGAATAAATTTAAGAGTTATATGACTGACGATTATGTACAGGAAAATAAACCTCAAGATGTTGCTGAATTACAGGCGTTGGAAGACATAAGTTCTATTCTAGAATCATTGGGTAAAAATATAAATGATTATGAAATAGTGCCATTCAATGTTAATATAGATGAAAATGAGAGGTTGACAAGAATGATCGCAGAGGAGACAACAAATTTGGATATTCAAGGGGGTTACGCTTGTGCAGCAAGCTTAAATAATCAGCAAAAAATTGCGTATGATACTATAATGGAAAAAGTAAATTGTAATTCAAGTGCAGTTTACTTCATTGATGGTCCAGGAGGAACAGGTAAAACTTTTCTATATAAAGCACTTTTAGCTGGTGTGAGGTCACAAAATTTAATTGCTTTGGCTACTGCATCGTCTGGAGTAGCTGCATCTCTTTTACCTGAAGGACGAACAGCTCATTCAAGATTTAAAATTCCGTTGGAAACAGTTGGACAAATCACTTGTTCTGTTAGTAAACAATCTGCTTTAGGAACTTTGTTAAAAATGTCAAAGTTAATACTCTGGGATGAAACACCTATGGTAAATCGTTGTGCCATTGAAGCTGTTGATAAAATGTTTAAAGATATTACTGATTGTAATTCGCCTTTCGGTGGAAAAGTAGTAGTTTTAGGAGGAGATTTCCGACAAGTTTTACCAGTAGTACCAAGAGGGAAAAAAGATGACATTATGAAAGCTACCTTAATTTTCTCTGATCTATGGCCTTTATATACACACATACCCTTGGTTGAAAACATGAGAGCAAAATTAGATCCAGCATTTTGTGATTATTTACTTCGTATTGGAAATGGAACAGAGCAAGAACATAATTGTCATTGCATTAAACTTCCTAAAGACATAATTGTACCATTTGAAGATGAGATTACATCTCTCAGAAATTTAATAAATTATGTATTCCCGAACATCGAAACGTATGTTGATAATTTACATACAATGGCAGACCGAGTTATTCTAATGCCTCGAAATGAATGTGTCGATCATATTAATAGAATTTTACTCGATCAAATTCCTGGTCAAATTTACACATATTATAGCTTTGATGAAGCAATTGACAAAACAGAACAAAGTTTACAAGAAGATTTCTTGAATACTTTGACCCCAAATGGAATACCACCACATGAATTGAAGCTTAAGATTAATTGTCCTGTAATGTTATTGCGGAATATCAATCCAGTTGAAGGTTTATGCAATGGGACGCGTCTTACTTGTAAAAAATTTGATAAAAACGTCATTCTTGCTGAAATTACATCTGGTGAATATTGTGGAAAATATGTTTTCTTATCAAGAATCCCTTTTGTACATCTGAAAAGTGATCAATCTTCAATTCCATTTAAAAGAACTCAATTTCCAATTAGGCCATGTTTTGCAATGACAATAAGTAAAGCACATGGTCAAACACTTGAATTTGTCGGTTTGTATCTACCTGAACCAGTTTTCTGTCATGGTCAACTTTATGTAGCATTATCAAGAGCTAAAACAAGAAAATGTTTAAAAATCCTACTCAAACCATCAGACACTCAAACTATGCACTTTAGATGTACTAAAAATGTTGTCTACAAAGAAATTCTTTCATTCATACATATTTAGAACTACAAATGTTTTGTAAGTATTTTTTCACACCTCTTATCCACTATTTTGAAACATAAATGGTGTACAAATTCTTATAAGCAGTTGACTCATGGAAAATTAAGTTGTGAAAAGTAGAACATCAAAGGTGAACAAGACTTCCTCCCTGTCTTGGAAATTCCCCAAAAGATGCATGAACTAGAAATAAAGCCAAATGTTCTCATCTTTTCAGCAATTCTAAATACTTGCAGGTACAATTGTTTAGCCACTCCTCTCTCTTTTAATTTGTACTATGTTCTCTGTTACATCAAGTTCTTCAACCGACGTGTTTATTTTCTTCAATTTACCACATAATTAAATGGAACTTCTTTATAAGCTAATATAATATAGTACTTTCAGCTATAGAACAAATAAATAACCTCTATAATGGTTAAATTTTAGCATCAATCAATTGTACACTTCTTTTATAATAATATCGCTTATCATACTTAATGTCAATTTCATGGCGTTCTCTGTGATTGCAGCCTTTGTAGTTCTTTGATAATCAGGTTCATGGAGTAACACATGAATTTCTCATAGATCGTAATGACAACGTTTTGTTGCAAGCTGTCTCCCTTTTTGATGAGGTGAAACAAATCGACACTTTGATTGCTTCTGCTATTTATAATACTCCTACACACATGCTGTAGTATTCTTAAATCTGGATACAATTGAGCCTAAATCACGTGGTTTATTTCCTTCTGGGTCATAGTAATCAAATCTTTTTCACTAATCTAATTAAACTCTGATTTCTTCTTTCAGGGTCTAATTATCATTGCACATTGGTTAGAACTAACGTTTCATTGGCATTAAGTGCATCAAGAACAAAAAAATACGCATCTTCCTGTTGAGATGTAAACTTCTATCAGAGAATGGATTCGTTTTGCAAGATACTAACCGCAAGTAATACTAGCACACATGAAAGCTTCTCTGTTCTTGGTAATGGTAATCCCACAGTATCGTAATTTGACCTCATGCAATAATGATGTACAACCAATACGCTCTATTCTTTTTGAACGTCATGACTTGCCAAAGCTTCTGAGGTAGTCTTTTATCAGAAAAATTCACTTTCGAGTTCTCTTTAATAAGCTTTTATTAATTGGATATACGATTTCATGATTATCCAACATCTTCACAGATTAGGACAACCACAACAACGTGGCAGGTGATGGTGCACTTAAGCATACTATTCAAAATGTGATCACGTTAGAAGAACAAATAAATGCAACAGAGGATGATTGTAATCATGGAGAATTATTTTCCCCATACTTTTCTGGATGTATGTATGTTTGCTCTTTGTTTTATTTTTTACATAACAATTTCGAAAGATAAATTCTTTATGGATGTCGTTTAAGTTTTTTTAAATTTCTTCGCACTCTTTGAACGTTTTATAACTGTATTCTATGGGTGAAATTATATGTAAATTTATTTTGTTCCATTAAGCTCATTTTGCTAACTTTGCGTATATCTCCCTTTAATCCTTCATATTGAACGCTAATATTACCTTCAAAATGACATAACTAGTATAATATAAAAGAGGCAATCCGCATGTTACTATTCATTTCTGAAGTATTTTACATTCCCATTGTATCCTCACTTATCCCCCATATTTACTGTCATCCCTATTATATGCAAAAGGTAAAGAAAAGTGTAAAGAAAAGACTTCTGCCTTATAAACGCCTACAATTGTTGACTTTAGGTAAGGGAAAAAAAACAAACAAAGTATATAATTAATTTGTATAATAACTAATTGATTTGTTTATACAAAGAATATTATATGCTACCTACTATATTTCTCCACTTTATCTCCCGCAGATTACTGTTCATTTGTGAATCATTCTTTATTCCCAATTTATCCCACCATTTCATGTTTTTTTCCCATTTTATCCCTACCGTTTACTATTGATTTATGAAACAATTTTCATCCATAGTGTATAAAATAAAATGGCATTATAGAGACAAAAAAAAGGAAAAAAAAGGTCAATTTTAGAGTGCGCAGGTGAGAAAATGTTTTAAAATAACAAAAATGGAAGAAAAATAATCAAACTCCCCGTGTGCGCACGGGGAGCATCAAACTTCCCGTGCACGAACGGGGAGTTTCGCAGTGAATTATTTTTTTTCCCGGTTAATCCGGTTTTCTTTTAATAGCTTCAAAAAATGAAATTCTATTATTCATGAAACAAATAGCGTTTGATTTAAGTAAAAAGATCAAAATGGATATCCACTTAATTAAAACAATTTAAATGCAAAAACTAAAAAATAGAACGAGGAACAATTATACATCCAGATAAGTATAGAAAGAATAATTCTTCATCTATTTAAAAATAATTTTAAGTCAAATAAAATTTACTTACATAATACTTTATCGTAATAAATTCCCTATGCAATTGCTACATCCAATTTACCTTACGAATTTTTTATCCAATTAATAAGTAATATATCATTTTAGAATAAACCTATGTTGTAAAAGTATTCATTCAAATAATAATACACACATTCAACTTTTTAATTTACATTAAATAAAATATATAACCAATAATAACCGTATAATATTCGCAAAAATATGAATATAATAATATCTCCTTATGAACCGTTGCATAAATATCTCCTCTATAAAAATTTTCAAGCTTTCGCGGTGAAATTTGCCGACTTATTTAAAAAAAAAAAAAAAAATCTGCAACTGACTTACTCGTATTTTGCCACTTTCTACCCTATATATATAACATGCAAATGCACTAAGTGCAATTGCAATCACACAGTGTGAAGTGTCAGCACAATCTCTTCAAGGTAGATTTATATTCATTGTTGTTATATTTTTGCCTTTTCATTTCAATGTTTTTTTTTTTTTTGCAGCATGGTTTAAGTTTTTCCATTTTTGTTTAGTTTTATATTTTTGTTGTTCCCTGTCTTCCGAGAGTTGAAATCATTTTTTTTTTGCTACCGCCTTCCAGTTTTGTCATTTTTGTTTAGTATATATTATTTGCCGTCTTTCTTTGTTGCGTTATAAATTATTTTCTTGCCTGATAGTATGTAGGTTTAAAATTTTATACACGGGGAGTTTCACAGTGAGTTATTTTTTCTCCGGTTAATTCGATTTTTTTTAAAAACCTAAAAAAACGAAATTATGTTATTCATGAAACACGGAGCGCTTCAAATTTTTAAGTAAGAAGAACAAAATAGACATCCACTTAATTAAAACAAAAAAAAATCGTTTTGTCAATTTCCGGTCCATTTCCTCTTCAAACTCTAACGTCCTACATCAATATATTTGTTGAAAGTGATTATTAATTGTTAACAAATATTTTTTTTCTACAGTTGTAAAAAAAAAAAAAAATTACACTTAAACTTCCCGTGCGTGCACGGGGAGCATCAAACTCCCCGTGTGCGCATGGGGAGATTGCAATAAAAAAAAATTTTGTTTTTGTTTTTTTTATCAAATTCCAAAAAAAATTCAATAATATTCATAATCCACTTACCAAATTTACAACTACAATAGTTTAGTTAATTCAATTAGGATTCACCTTTCACCCTTAAGTTTTAAAATTTTATCGTGTTGATATTCAAGCAAGAAGTATAGTTTTTTGAAATGTGAATGTTAAACAGAAGGAAGAAAAAAAATTTAAATAAAATGGTTTGGTGAACTCCCCGTGAGCGCACGGGGAGAAACTAACTCCCCGTGCGCACACGGGAAGATTGCAATAAAAAAAAATTTGTTTTTTTTTTTATCAAATTCCAAAAAAACATTAAATAATATTCATAATCTACCTACCAAACTTACAACTACAATAGTTTAGTTAATTCAATTAAGATTCACCTTTAATCCTTAAGTTTTTAAATTTTGTCGTGTTGTTATTCAGACGAGAAGTATAGTTTTTTTAAATGGTTTGGTGAACTCCCCATGCGCGCACGGGAGTTCACCATCTCCCCGTGCGCGCACGGGGAGACACCAACTCCCCGTACGGGCATGGGGAGTTCACTTCTCCCCGTGGCGCACGGACTCTTTCTCCCCCAATTTTAAAATCCCGATTTCAATAGATATCTCACACCAAAACCCTGTCTGTTGCAATCTAATATCTTAGTTTTCGCTTCTCTCATGAATTTGGCATCTGAAGAACCAATGTCGGTTTTCCCATATCGAAGGCAAGCTATCAATACCTGCATATCCTACGTTTTTTCTTATTCCCGGGCGATGCGAACCAAATCCTAAACTTCTTCACCTCCTTTATTTTTGGATTTCTTCTTCGTTATCATAATTCGAATTTCATTTTTGCAGTCACGTTGAAGGTCATCTGATTTTGGGGACCCAAATCCATTGAAATTGGTACGCACAGTTTTTTTTTTAAATATATTTGTGCACTTTTAGCAATATTGAGCATTTTATTACCTAGATTTGTATTTTTGTTTGGGAATTGAAGGATAAATATATACTCAAATACTGAATTTCACACAAATCCTAATTCGCCCCCCAATTCTCCCTCTGTAAGGGTGCTTCTCAATGTGGGTGCTTGACATTTGGAGAATTTCACGAGTTTGGAGGAGGTTTCGATGGCAAAGGGAGAGATCTTGAGAGATGCAAAGGTTTTAATTTTAAATTTTTGGTGTTGATTGGTATTCTTGGTTGTGTTAAATTTTTTGGGTCAGACTTTAGCTTTTAGTTTGATTAAGATTGGCCTTTATCAATAATTGCAATACCAATTTTTAGGAAGCATTTCTTTGGAATTATGTATTGCTTATGATGCTGGAAAAAAAATAAAAAATAAAACTAATAAACTTGGTGCAGACATTTCTGCGGATGAATTGATGGATTAAATCCTTTGAGTTTCAATTATATTCTGCAATTGATGCAAGTTTTTGTTATTTTTTTCGAGTTTTGAAATCTTCGTTATGGTTGCTTTTTTCAGCTTGGGAAGAAATTGTCAGACGAAATTGTTTTAGTGGAAAGAAATCAGAAGGAATTGATTCATTTTGACGGTTATTAAAATTTTCCTTCGCTTCGTTTTGGAAGGAAACCGACAAATTTGGTAAGCCATTTTATTTTGTCTGCACAAGCCTTTTAATTTGTTAATCTTACTTTGGGTGCTATTTCTCCATAATTTTCGATTGCAACTCATTCCCAGACGTTTTTCTCAACCATATAAATCTTCTTTATGTTTTTTCTCTAAAAAACATAGATGTGGTGGACAGATTTAGGGAGAGTGGAAGGGAACCAGAAAGTGATATTGATTGTCTTTTGGGCATTTCATCAAAGATGTGGCGGACAGATTTCAAAGCTTTCTTGGGTCAAAGAATTAATTTGAAAGGCGTTCCTTCTTCTGTGGGAATTTTGTCCAAAGACAAGCAATTGGCAATCCCACATGTTTCTGTGCCTGATATACGGTATGTTGATTGGGGTGAATTGTAGAAAAGAGGGTTTAAAGGTGTGGTCTTTGATAAGGATAATACTATTACCCTTCCTTACTCTTTGAGCTTGTGGGCGCACCTTGGATCATCCATAGAGCGAGTGTAAATCATTGTTTGGTAATGACATTGCAGTTGTTCGGTAACTCACAGTAATTTTGATGAAACCTATTTAGAATTTTTGGCTAATTTTATTGTTTTGAAGGGTTGTTAGTGTTGTTTAATCAATTGTCCGATTTTTTTATTACATTGTGAACTTTTAGGATTTTATGAGTATGACCACGATGTTACAAAAGCTAAAGCTCTTGAGGATGCAATCGGGATAAAAGTGAAGTAAGTTTTTCGATTCATCACCTACAAAGTCGTCATTTAACTTGTCTTATTTCCCGAATTTCTTGTGTTTTGGGTATGCATTTGATTTGGTGGACTACTGTTAAATATATCAATCAAGATTAGGGTAATGCTCACATTTAGACAACTGGAATAGTATTAATTAAGTGTTTTCTTTGATTATTTGTCCAATCTAGGGGTTAAGAAGCCGCTTGAAACTGAAGAAATTGAAAAGCACTTTGGTTACGAGTCTTCAAGAATTATCATGATAATGAGATTTGTATAGATGATCAATCTATGCTCTTGTTATTTTTCTATTTTCTCTTTAAGTTTAATTATTATATTGCACAATAAACTTGTTATGTAAATTATATGTGGTTGATCGGAACTTCACGGATATAGTTTATGGAAATAGAAATGGTTTTTCCACTATATTGACTGAACCACTTAGTCTTGAGGGGGAGCGGATGATCGTACAGCAAGTTGGTTTTTCTCAGCTTTTTCTTTCTGTGCTGCCTGAGCAACCCTTTTCACCTTTAATATAGTACCATTGAACAGAATCGTGGATATGGCAATCTTAGTCTCCAGGTTGACAATCTCCCTGGTGGATCAAAATGTTTTGAGTTAGTTTTAAAGTTCTGTTATAGTTGGAAGGTCAATCTTACAGCAACAAATGTTGCTCCACTTTATTGTGCCGCTCATTTCTTGGAAATGAGTTATAATCTTGAACAAGGAAATCTGATTTCCAAAACTGAGGACTTTTTGAGTTATATAATTGTTTCATCGTGAAAAGATACATTTAGAATCTTCAAAAGCTGTGAATCCATCTCTTCCTGGGCCCGAGACTTGTATTTGAATGTTTTGTCTCAAAGCATAAATCAAATGGATACCAACAATTTATCAGATGGGTGGTGGTTTGAAGATATTTCATTTCTTCGAAAGATCATTAATTTGAAGTAATTGAATCAATCAAAAGAAAAAAGGTTCAGCCTAATCTTGTGGGTTCATGTATCACTCACTGGACAGTAAAGTGGCTTTCTGAACTTACGTTGCGGCACAACAATCTGAATCAAAAAAATCTGACTGTCCAAATGCATAAGGTTACGACTGAATGTTTGATGAAGATACTGCCTGCTGAAACAAATTCGGACCGTTACATTCAAAAATATGGGGCCCACTGTAAAACAATGAAGTCAACAATGGTGGCCTAACGGTCGGAATTCTCATTTTTTCCTGGAAATAATGCTGCTCAAACCCAGGTTATGTGTGATTGTTTATATGTGTTGTAATTTTCTTTTAGCTGCCTTTTTATCTCACATTAATTCCTACTAAATATCTTTATGAATGTAGGAAGCTCTCTTTGATTATAATGCACCATCTGGTGGATGCACACATTGCGTTACAATGGTTCGAAATAATCAACTTTTTGTGCAAATGCTGGAGACTCCTATTGTGTTCTTTCTCGAGGGGTCAAGTGAAGTTTTCTTTTACTTTCCAAGGGGTAATATTAAATTTTGTTCTTCGAAAATACGCTTAGATTTCTTCCAAAACCTGCTGGTGGACTTCCAGTTTGCCATTAAACTACTGTTGGTAAACTTCTAGGTTTGCGATTAAACTATTTAATTAACTTAGCATTATATTTCTCACCATATTGCATAAGCATGATTTTATCACTACATTTTCGTATAGTAGATAAATGCGAGGCATTTATTATATAAGCCGCTAAAAGTTAAAGAATTTTTGCTTGCAGGTCTATTGTTGACTCTTGCTGGCATAAGAGGTGTAGGAGTTTCTGTAAGTGTTGGTTTGATTCAGTGCATCTCATAAGAATACATCATTAAGATTTGAACATTAATTTATGAAATCATATTGTTCTTCTTAACTATTCTAAAGATCGATGTATGGGGTCCCTCAGATCTCAAGTATCTGGTTGATGCAATCAAATCAATGTATGAGGATTTATATTTGTATTTCAGCTAAAATTGATTTGTTTAAATCACATATTTGTGTATTATTTATCAATATTTGTTTTGTCGTCTCAGGATCTCGTGCCTGACATTGATGAAACTGTTTCGCCGGGTAATCTTCTCAAGGTATGAACAGTTATCTAAATCCATTAATTTCCTAAAATGACTATAAAAACAACCCTGAAAGGTTTGAGAAAATCATAATTTCCATATTCATTTTGAAAATGACAAAGACATATCAAATTTAATTCCATAAAGGATCAGAAGTTCTCTATGGCCAAAGTTTGGTCTAGCACTACAAACCAATGAGATAATGCGAAAACGAATTCTTTATGTTTTTAGGTTTATTTTGAACGTTTATATATTAAATATTTTTCTTGCTCCACCTTTCATTTATTTTTTTATTTTTTTTTGTTTCAATATTTGGCATTTGATTCCATTCATTTTGCACGGATTGATTATCAAGATAGAGCAAATAGGATGCAGATAAATATGTTGAACTTATATGGTAGGCTTCCAAGACATTTGACTTCTCATCTCAGGTTATGATTTAAATTGGTGGTTTGTACACATTCTCTCTGTTATGAATGGTTTGAAATTTAAGATGGCATCCAACTCATCAAAGTTATACTTCTCTGATTTATTCTATGATAAAAATAAGAGTTTTCGATAGTATGGCATTTTTAAGATGCTATTGGCTTCTGTGATTTCATCATTCTTCCTTAATTTTTTATTATAGAATTAACTGCCCATCTCTGTTTCTCTCAGAGACACATTCAAAGAGTTCCCTTTACAACTTTTGCATTTGTGATTTTTTTTTTACCAATTCAATATATTTTACTTTTACTGATCGGCATCAAGTGATTTGAACCAAAACTTCATTCTTCCATTTGATGCTGCCAATCAAGAATTTTTTGAAGGTTAGCTGAATGAAATATTTATATTCCGTTAGTTTTTAGCTCTCAAAATCTTTATCCAAAGACACTATATGCATTGTCATTGAAGTTTATTTCGTAGGAATTTCTTCTCTACCCAATTGCACCTTTTATCCCTTGTGTTCTATTTACTTTTTAATAAATCTCTTCTTTTATGCATTTTGCATTAGGCTGAGTTTGTGCATATTTTTCATCAAAATGGATTAAGTTGTTGAACCTGCTAGCATGCAAATGACCAGTTCTCCAAAACTCCATTTTCATATTTATAATATTTTCATTCTTCTGTTATTTTCACTCTAGGATGATAGATGTTAACATAAAGCAAGGATTTTGAATGGCTAGGTTCCTTTTTTTGTTTACCACATGGCTTAATTTTAGATTTGTGATATTATAAAATGATGATGTTTGGTTTATTTATGGAATACGCAATTCCTTTAATTGTATGTTAATTCACTATTAATGTAGGAGAGGGATGGATAATACGTGGAAAGGGTAGCTTGGAATTGATAACTCAGAAATACAGTAGATGAGCATCTAAGCAATAGCATGAACATGATTAAACGAAGGATCGGTTATAGTTTCTTTGTCAACTATGATTGTAGTAGATAATTTTCATATGCTCTTCAATCCTCAGCATACAAATAACAGAAATTTTCACAATAAGATTAGGCTTCCAATATTTCCTTGATGTTGAAACTAGAAACAAGGTCTACACCTACAAGTTAGGCTTTGTAGATAGCATTGTAATACTGGGCAAATTAAAATGATACCTTCGAAATTAATTTACCCTAACCTTCGTTTGACAACCATTAAAAGCAATTGAATAGTGATTTTTTTGAGACTGTCGATTAAAAAATTGGAAAAAGTTTTGAATTTACGTGGAAAATATTTTATTGTGGTGCAAAGCAGTCGGATGTGAAGAAATCGCCAGAGGCGGTGGTAGAAGAAGATTTTTCGATAACTATATGTGTTTTTTTCCTCTGCTCGTGCTTTGACTTGATTTAGTTGCTGGTTTTTTCTTTGTTTTTTGTACATTTTTAAATTATATTTACCATTTTCTACTTTTTTGGTCGTACATGTAGGTGCTTCTGTATCTGATGTCGAGGAACCAAAATTGAATGGACCAACAGGGAATCGAGGAAAGAAGGGGCAACTGAAATCACTTGCTGGGGATGCATGGGGGAAACTTATTTCTCAGTCCTCGCAGGTAGATTGACAAATTTCACTTAGTTTCATCACTTACATCAGTAAAACATTATTTTTTTTGTGGTACCAAGTTGTTACAATAACAATAGCAAGCTGATCTCTGTCTAGATGAATCGCACTGCCAAATTTTTTTCTGCTATTTTGTTTGAGTACAACTATATAATTTGCTAAAATTGTTGAATTTATATGTAAATGTATAGATTTGAAGGTCAACTTTATTGAAATTTTTTTGAAACGCTAACATTACCTTCGAAATTACATTGCCCGTGCATTGCACGGGCAATAAACTAGTCTTTAATAAAAAGAAGCAAGAGAGAAATGGATGCCCCAAAAAATGTGTGGATCAACAAATATAGAGCAACGATAGAGGAAGATTATACTGTAATTTTATATGTGATTGGACATCTGTATTTTGGCAACTAGAGGAACAACATAGTCACATATCAGGATTGTCTTCAGGAAAACGGGTAAATATGTGGGTCAAATTCCTTTTATAATGGTATTTTTAATATCAAGCTAAAGACGTACAAATCACTCGTAATAACATACTTGTCATTATTCAAATACTTGTTACACACTTCCAGCAGAATCTGTCCTTGGAAATAAGAAAAGAAACCTTTTCCACTTGTTTTGAACTAGAAAGCATCACAAACTTTATTCGTAAAAAAAAAAAAAGAAAAGAAAAGAATGAAATAAGAAAACTAATACAGTAGCCTGTAGCTCCTTTTTATTAGTAAAGCCCGTTACCTGTCTGGTTGAAACGTGAGCGAAGCCAGCCGGCCAGTCGAGATGAATATGGTATTCGAGACCTTATAATGTAACATTGTATATGTAATGATTGGAAGAAAAGCAAGACCAGCAACAAGTCCTCGCAAGGGCCTCTGATTTTCCTTATTGTAGACCGAGAAGACGGTTGCACTAAATGTCACGACCATGCAACAAAGTGAAGCTAAGACTGAAAATAGTCCAAACATCAACTTTGTCGGTAATGAACATAGAAAATCATCTTCTACAAAGGGTGAAATTAAGATAGACAAGTATATTAATATGGAGGTTGTCGAGCTGAACATTGCCACCGCATTGCATATAACAAAAACATTGAACTGCCTATCTTTCCATAAAATAGGAGTGCCTGATTCTTGGTTATTCCCAGCAGGTATAGTTAGGGCTGCATCAAACGCGACTGTGGCAATTAAAGTTGCCACGACCAAGCAAAAAGATACTGTACTTTTCATCCACTCCTCACCATCTTTCCTTAAAGCCTCGTGCTCCTTTGAAAATAACTCCCTTGGTGTTAACCCGGCTTTGTTTTTCATATGGAGGAATGAAGATGGTACAATCTTTTTCACCTCCTGAAAATCTTACTCAAATTATTGCATATTGCAAAATCCTTCAAAATCTAACTCTCACACGGTGAATAAGTATTACTTAGAATATTTGATTGGAGATGTCAAAGAACATGGTCCACAAATAAATTCAAGATAAATAAGAAATTATTCAATTTCACTACCATGTTAATTTCTCACCTCAAACCATCGTAGCTCTCTCTGCATTTGAACAGCTGCTAAAGATACAATTTTGGGTCTGCTTGGATGTGCTAATTTCCCAGCCAAGTGCAAAATGTTGTTTCCTTCATCATCCTTATAGAGTGCAATTAAATCCTTAACAGCTCCTCTCTGGTAGATGAGATCGAACACTTTCTCTTGTCGGTTAATAAGAGCAACATGAAATATGGAGTGATACTCTTTGTTGACTTCCCAAAAAAGATCAGGATATGAGTCAGTAAGCAGAGTAAGAAACTCAACATTCCCTAATTTTGCAGCATCATGAAGTATCTGACTTTTTTGAATTAGTTTTATGACGTTGGAGTCCGGCAATGTCAAACTATGTTCCCACAGCTCCTTTACCAACTGACGGGCTTGTGGCATCATTTGTTGTGTACGATATATCCTTCCAAAATCTAAACATCTAAGCAAAATTAAAGTGGACAAAACAAACCCAAAAATTTCGAAAAAATTGACATTCGCTAGACATTTCTTAAGTTCATGCTAGTTTTGATCAATTATCAATATAGAGAAATAAAAAACTAAGTCCTCCCTGTTTGGTTCAGCTAAAGAAATATATTAAAATGAAGTCAAAGTCAACAATTAATTTTAACCACATATTTTATGAGATTCACAATTTTTCGACCATACATTCAATCAATTTTTATCAAAACTTACTAAAAATATATATATTTTTATTTAAACCAAACACGGACTAAAGATTAAGGGTACAATTGAAGAAGCTTCAACAAATATTCCATGATTAAAACTCATTGTTGGAACGGTTGATGCATATTTTGGGCAAATAGTATTTTATATAGTTTTTTTGTTCTTCCCATCACCAACTTTAACGTAAGATCTCCATTGGATCATTCCGGATACTTCCTCCATCCCATTGTTAATTCCAATTTATTTAATGAATACCATAATATTAGAGACTACTTTGAGAAGTAAAAAAAATCTAATTTGAAATAACCTTAACATCAGAAGACAATAAGAAAAACATATTTTGAATGAACGTAGTAATAAGGCCATAATCTAATGATCAATTTTATCTAATAAGAAGAGATCTTTTGAATGCAAGAGCTGAAGTACAATACTTATCAAGTATAAATGAGTGGAAAAGAGTGAGAAAGGTTTATGGTCTTACATGGAATACAAGCAATGGTTCTAACAAGTCTTTCCCACATCCAATGTCCTCGAAATCCATGAACTCGTAGAGGTTTTCGAGTTAAAGCGTGTAAAGCCCTTTTTACGTTTGTTGTTGAAATATCTATTTTTGAACTGTGTAATATGTCCAAAGCGATATCTGCTCACAAAGAAAAGCACGCGTATTAAATTGTGAAGTAGTCTCGCAAAAACCAGAAGAGTTTTGTTACACAAACATAATGCTTGACATAGGGGATGACACAACACACACATGGGGAGGTCGGCATTATTTAATTCAGGTTGTAACCCACATGCAATGTGAGTGGTCGGTCAACCCCTATGTCAAGCATTATGTTCATTTAACTTAATTCAAACCAGAAACATAATTTTTTTTATGGGTACTCAGAGCTACTTCGTCACTTGATTAAAAAGATTCCATACCATACATGTCAATGTGGATAAGTGCTTCAAAAATATTCATATTTTCCTCGTCCTTGTGTTTTTCAAGAGGTGTAATTGGGTAAAGATATTCAACCATTTCTCCGTTTCCGAGCACAATTGCCATTTCTAGTGGGGTCTTTCCTATGCTACTTCGAATTGATGGCAAATTCT
Organism: Fraxinus americana; assembly: GCA_035079005.1. Taxonomy (NCBI): domain Eukaryota; kingdom Viridiplantae; phylum Streptophyta; class Magnoliopsida; order Lamiales; family Oleaceae; genus Fraxinus; species Fraxinus americana. The sequence continues at coordinate 2,186,066 of CM068713.1, read as the reverse complement.
TATTTTTTCCGTACATGACCTTGGCAATTTCAACAACCCCTGATATAGCTGCAATACAGAAAGCTGTATTTCCATGTCTATTCCGCAGTTCCAGGTCACTCGTATTCAAGCGTTCAACTAGATTTCGGACAATCGCTGTTTGCTTGGCGGCAGCAGCTATGTGAAGAGCCCTATCTCCTCTTTCTGTTATCTCAATACGAGCTATAGTTTTGTCCAAATTCAGAACAGTTTCAGCAGCCTTCCAATCACCTCTTAGAACAGCATTGTGTAAATCCTTTACATTTCCTGATGATGTTTTGTGGAGACCATCGTTAAATGTGTTAAAAATGCATAAAGCTCCGCAACTTCGCAAGAAATACTATCTAACACGTATAAACCAAAGGGGAGATAAACCAGCAAACACAAAGTCGGGGCGGATCCGGGAGGGATAAAAATTTTGGAGGCAAAAAACTGAAACTTAAATGGGCTTTGGAGCGCTCCCCCCCATGCCCCCGCATATAGTGTACAATTATCACCTCTTAGTATACAAGACAATTAGGTTAGGGGAGATCAAGTGGTTCGGCATATTAGAAGAGCCCATGAACTGTATCTCGTGAACAGAGTAATCATAGGGATGCCATATTTTATGAAGATAATGTTTGGAACTGAGAGAGAAAAGCGATGGTTACTATACTCAATCAAGAACTGAAGTCTCCATTTACTAGAATGTAAGATGTGAAATTGTTCCACTATCATTTTAAAGAAAAGCTAATGAAAGTAATGCATATGTTTCAAAGAAAATCAAAATGTCCACAAGAATTTAGTTTGCTCAAGTCATGAAATGAAAAATAATATTCAAATACTTACTTCGATAATTTTTAAAATGTTGTGAATTGGCATCAGAAATTGGATTTTGAACTTCAATTTCAATCTGGTTATGCATGTTTTGTAGCTGCAGGACTTGTGCTTCATAAATATTAGTATCCAAGGGAGGGTACGAATCTTCACGAGACAACTCTGATTGTTCATCGCTTCCGAGCTCTGGTTCCGATTCATAAGTTCTCATTTTTCTTCTTCTCTCATTTGCCCTCTGTCTTCTGTTTCTACGTGCCATTCAGCTGGTAAAGCAAACGATCGAGCAAAATATGTCAATTAAAGCACGACTAAATGAATGCTGAAAAGTCTTTCATCAGTGAAATTGGCTTCACAAAAATGCAAAACTCATGACTAGGCCCTTTAAACGAATTCCCCTCAAAAGATATGACCTATGCACAACCTCTTACGTCCCATTAAGTTAGCCATCAAAATTCTTTGTAAAATATCATTTTTATAAGCATTCTTCATGTTGTGAAAAAACGGAGATGATATCGGATTAATCCAATACCAAATATTGGAGAAAATAAGAGATTAAGCAACTATATGAAGCAATTGATAACAAAAACAATGTAATTTTGCAGAGAATGAAGATTTTATTATAATATGAAAAAATAATATAAAGATTTTGTGTTTACAATGTTTTTAATTTCTTACTAAATAATATTGAAGAACCAACTATATATAGGGAACATATATGGAATGTCCAAACTCTCATAATAGAGTTGTAGGTGAAATAAATGCAAGAAACGAAGTACAATAGAAAAATCACAAAGGAGCGAAAACAGACAGGTGGTCATATTATATTAATTTGTACACAGTGAAAATGAGTTAATGAAGAATTTTTCTTTGTACACCGTGAAAATGATAGTTGAAATACAATACATCGATGACTCAACTTCTTAAACGTATATATAATAACAAAAAAATTGAGGTCAAGTTGTGCATCGTATTTCACAGTGGTCGTATTATATTAATTTGTCACAAAATATTTTTAGTTGACTATATATATATATCCTCGTATGCTTATCTAAAATTCATCTAATATTTTTAGTTGACCATAAATTGTCCACGTGCTAACTATTTTGAAATGGAAATATAAATTGTCCACGTGCAAACTATACTCGTTCGGTACGTGGCTTGGGCCACGGGTGTGGACACGTGACGGGCGAGGTGACGGGTCTGACACAAGCCCGTAACACCTATAGATATCTATTGAATGACTTTCATTATTTGAATATAAAAAAATCTGTATTGAAAAGACAATTATACTGTTGCTTTTAATCCATAATATAAAAAAAAAAAAGTAAAAAAAAAAAAGTACTACTAGTTATCAATCTTTAGAACATCTCGAAACTTGGTACCCAAGCTTACGTCTCTTTTGGAAATTTTGTCCTCAACCTATTTCTGTAAGTAACGTGGCCTCCCACTTATGGAGCTTGTTTCAACTTGGTTCGATCTATCGAGGATCAACAATGCTGCAAATCTAAAAAGTTGAGGACGGTACTGTTAAGAAAAATAAGTTGGAGGATTAAGTTTTAAAAATCAGTAGTCTATATCGTAGAACCACCATCGACAAACTCCTACCCAACCCTTCATTATCCATTGCAAAAACCAAAAACATAATAACAGTCCATGCCTAAGACGTGAAACTGTGAAAGATTTTGCAAATAATCAATACAGAGCAAAGGAGGGCCGTACCTTTAGGAAATGATTACAAACTGGTTTTGCTATATTGAGAGAGAGAGTGGAGAAAAAGAAAGAGGAAGAACACGATTTTGGAGAAAGGGTGAAGAGGAATGGATTATTTATAGCGGGAAAGGTGGCTGGACCTTTCTGTGTAGACGTAAGGAGAGTGGAATTTCCTAGGTTTGCTTATAGCCACCGACAGCTCATTTTACTGGTTTTATGTGAAAATGGAACATGGGGTTGGGAGGTGGGGGTGGTTTTATAAATCAGTGAAGGTTACTAAACTTTGAGCGGAGATTCATTTTAGCTAGTCAACTTTTTTATGTTCCAAATTCATGATCAAAGGTTTATTTCTGTTTTAGCACAACCACTAGTCAAGTTATGCCGGCAATTGACTTTGAGCAAAAAGCTGGAGACTTATATTATGGCAATTAGGTTGATTCATCTTGTTTTGATTGTTCTTATTTATAATGTGACTATTGAGCAAGCATTTTTAGTAATGAAATATGTAAAGATGGATATTTGTAACAAATTGGAGGATGACTTTTTTATTGATTGTATGACACCCTTCATCAAATGAGAACTTGTTGAAAAGATGAATGTAAATTCTATTGTAGAATTTTATGTTTCGAAATGTTGTTGGGAACAATTTCAAATTAAATGAAAATCACTTTTAATTGTTATATATGAATTTATTATATTTACTTTCTTAAATTTCAAACCTTACGTCCTAAATTCTTGGATCCGTCCCTTCAAACACGTGAGACTTGTTTGTATATTTCACAGTCAATTGGATAGTTTTTTTTTAACTACGAACCATGGTGCTACGTAAATAACAAGCATGGGACTAAAATGATTTAGAAAAATAGAACTGGGACCTATTTGTTAATATATGACTAGATTGAAAGCTAATACAGGAAATTTTCATGACCAACGCTAGGGGTACATAATTTATGTACACCAGATACGGGTGTTTCCCATCCCATATGAGAGTTATGTACACCATTATGTACATAAATTATGTACAACAAGAATAATTCAATTTTCATTGCCCTTTAGTCTTTGATTTGTGAAAAACGAGGATTTTTTATTCTCATAATTGCAACTTGACGTGTTATATTCGTATTAGAGAAATGTTACATGTACAGAAACCTTTGACAGTTTTTTGACAATTGCCAATTGACAAACATTCATTGGATGTTAGACACAAAGCACATTTAAATCAGTCAATGCAGTATTGTCATCTTATCATCTGTAATGCTTTATGTAATTTTCGTATATATATCTTCTTATTATCACTCTAAGCAAACGAAGTTTGGTGTGTGATTGCTAAAATCCATGTATGCACAATAATTGGTTGTCGAAGTATGTCACGTTACACTAAAAGTCAAAGTCATTGATGTTCAACAGTTTTTCCCAAAGAAAAACAAAGTCGAGTTAGTTACTTAATTAGAAGCATTATGCTGCATCGCTTAGAAATATATATTAAAATTCGGAGCTCAATTTATAAAAATTAATCTTGTTAAAATAGTCGGTACAAAACCTTTTATGTTATTTATTTGTCTTATATATAATCAATATTTAAATATCCCTAAACAGTATACACAAAGAAAGGACAACAAATAGGATACATCATCACACAAGCCTTAAGATAGTTTGAATTGAACTATTACTTTCGAAGTCAAATGTAACCACTGTCAACTTAAAAGGCCGTTCCTTATTTCAGGGAAGATCGAACCGAAACTCATGCCAAGTTCCTAAGGTCAAAAACAAAAGTGCATCTTTAAAACCTTCCATCTTATTGAGTTTTGGGTAAAAGATTGAAAAACAATTAAGGATTAATTTAGTAAATGATAATTACTACTACTGTTTGTTATATAATAAAAAATAATTTTGTTTGAGAACTTGGCATAATAAAGTGAAATTAACTCTTTGAAAAGAACTTCTACCTATTCCACCAATTAATATATTTGGAAGTCTTGGTACTCATTTAATATTCTAACGAGAAAAATAATTAAAAAAAGAAAAAGAATTTTTTTGTGGGCACAAGATAAGAGTTGATTTAATTGGCAAAAATCTAATTGACGAGGAAGGCTAACAATTCCCTTTTTTTTCTTTTTGGTCTATTTCTGATTGCATCGCCTCATCTTTCAGCTTTGTTCTGTTGAATGACTTTCATTATTTGACTGTAAAAAAAAAAAAAAAATTTGTTTTGAAAAGATAATTATACTGCTGCTTTTAATTCATAAATATTAAAAAAAAAAAAAAGAAAAAAAAAAAGTACCACTAGTTCTCAATCTTTAGAACATCTCGAAACTTGGTACCCAAGCTTATGTCTCTTTGGAAATTTTGTCCTCAACCTATCTCTGTAGGTAACTTGGCCTCCCACTTATGGACCTTGTTTCTACTTGGTTCGATCTATCGGGGATCAACAATGCTATAAGTCTAAAGAGTTGAGGACGGTACTGTCAAGAAAAATAAGTCGGAGGATTAAGTTTTAATAATCTCCATCGGTCGAAGACCAAGGGTGCTACATATCCATTTATTTTATTTCTATTTTAAGTAAAAGTAAATGTATAAATTGTCTTTTCAACAAAAGATTAAATTTTAATAAGGTAGGGGCTAGCACATTTATTTCTTGAACAACCCATTGTACAATGTCAGAGGCATGTCAATATATTCACATATATTCAATTTTGGTGGTTGGGATTTAATTCTATTATCAATTACTGCACTTTAACCAGAGCCGGCCTGGGGTAAAGCCACTAAGACAATGGCCTTGGCCTCCAATATTAGTGGGCCCCTATAGAAAAATGTATAATTTATAACATTATTTGCTCACCTAATTATTTTTTATGTTTAAATCTTTCCATACTTTATTTACCAACACTGGACATTAAATATTCATTTCTTCTTCGTAATCCGAGCTTCTAGGATTTCTAATTCAATCTTGAATCTTCAATTCTCCAAAGCCTTTGAATTCATTAAGATGCATACCATAATTTTTTTCTATAAAAATGGTTTGAACAACCTTTATTTATTTATTGACCAACTTATTGTACGATGTCAGAGGCGTGTCAATATATTCACATATATTCAATTTGGGTGGTTGGGATTTAATTCTATTATCAATTATTGTACTTTAACATAAGTTCTACATAAATGTGCACTTTCGTTCCAAATTTTGGTGACATGTAAAAAATCTACCTCATCCTTTTTTCTAGCATAAAAACTCGTCTTTTCCTTCATTTTGGTCATTACCCCTGTTTGGTATTGATTTAAATCAAATTTTAATTCTAGTCAAAGTCAAACAGTCATTATTAATCACATATTTATGAGTCCCACAACATTTTAATTACACATTTCAAAACTTTTTATCAGAATTTATTAAAAATCTAATTATAATTCTCACCAAACAAGGACTAAATGCTGGACTTGCTCTTTTCTTTAAATAAATAAATATAAAAGAAAACAATAAAAAATAAGAAAAAACTGCAAATTGACTCTCATAAATTTTTAAAAGTACATATAAATCACACTAAAAACAATTAAATAAATATTAATATATAAAAAAATAATTTAGAAAAAAACAAACATTTCATCTTTCCCAATCAAACTCAACAATTCATCCACACTCGTGGTCAAACACTACCTCCACCGGTCACACCGTCAACACTGGCGTTAAAAATAAATAAAAAAATATCAGCAGTCTAGATCGTAGAACCACCACCGGCAAACTCCTAACCAACCCTTCATTATCCATTGCAAAAACCAACTCAGCGGCCTAAATCCTAGAATTACCACCAGCAACGGACACCTCACCAGCTATTGCCAAAAAATAAATAGAAAAAGAACTAAAAAAATAGCTATAAAAGTGAATTAAAAAAATTAAGTCAATTAACTGGATCATCATCAAATGAGAGCCCCTTGACACGTGGAGGGAAAAAGATGCCTCTATTCAGAATTAATTATTAACTTCTTAAGAATTTTAAGGGAGGAATAGAGTTGGTGACCATAGAATTAAATTAAAGTTACTAATTATATTAGGTGACCATAGACTTGTAGATTGCAGCCTCACTAGGTGACGCAACCTTTAAAATAGTGTTATTAATTTTTGTTTCTGTCTTGTCACGTTATGAGTTACATTTTCATATGAGCCATTCCTTTATTAAACCAACTACTATACAAGTTTTTTTTTAAATTTGTTATCATATTATTTTGTAAACGAGTTGTTTCAGTCATCTTCACATACATTGATAGGTTTATCTTATCCCATCAAGACTCCAAACCACCGATCGTCCATTTATTCGCGTGTCTACATTGTACATGTTTTGACGTTGGACTTAGTCATCATGTTTGTCTCTACATTGTACATGTTTTAATGTTTGACTTAGTCATGTGACTATATTGAACTTGTTTTAATGTTTGATCCACCTAGTCTTTGTTTCACATGTTTTAGACTATTTAAATTATTTTAAGGGTAAAATAGTTAAGTAGTTTACCCAACAACCCAGTGTATTAGATTACGTAAGAAATGAGTTGTTACAAATCGAAAGTAATTTTAACGAAAAAGTCATTTTCAATTAATTTGATTATGTTTTCAAAATAACTCCATCTAAAATTCTATGACGTATTATGGGAGTGATTAACTTGATATTTTCACGCAACGAGTTGTTAAAAAAGAATATGTAGGTCGGGGGGTCATTTGTGTAGAGTAATAGAGATATAGATAGCTCAAACTTAAGATATCAACCCCTTATTCATTTTGAAATACGAAATTGTCCGTATGCAAACTGTGAGATTTTCGCTCTCTAACTTATTTCAAGGTCATGGGTTTTTTCATCTACTTCCTCTATTTCATAAAGATGGATTTACTATCTATTTCCATTTGACCCAAATTATAGACCACTTTCCTTGTTGAGAGTATAGTTAATTTCTTTATTTTATTTTTTTCAATATGCTTTATTTAATTTATCTTATTATCAACAAATATAAACTACTATTATTCAATATAGGGATATAATAAGAAAAAAACGTAAGTAAAATTTATGATTTCAACTATATTAATTAAGTTTCTTAATTTGAGTGAAAATGGAACAAATTTTTTTTTTTTTTTTGTGGGATGGTGAGAGCAAATACAAGCTCAACATCGATTAAATTAAAATAATTAAACGTGGTTTCGCATTTGGTGAAGTGAGTTGCCACGAAAGTATACTGCAGTATGGTATCTATTCAAAATAGACGAATGGATTTGTATTGGATTCCTATACAAAAGTAGAAACATAGAAGAATAAAAAATAAACACTACATATTAAATTCCGTTGTTTTATCATTACTTGAATCTCTTTGGTGAAGAGTAACAAAGGGGGATATCGAATCATACACCATTTTGTTTAGCTCTTGTTTGGTATAGATAAAAAACAAGTTTTTAATAACTTTTTATAAAAATAGATGGAATGTTTGAATGAAAAATTATGGATTTCTTGAAATGTGCGATTAAAATTAACTGTTGACTTTAACTTAAATCTAAATTCATTTTTATATCTTAACCAAATAGGGACTTCATTGTCTCGGAGGCAATAGTTGCAAAGGTTGCGTTAAATGAGATACTGGATATACGAGACTTGTCTGCATGTTTCACGGTCAATTGGATATTCTTGTTAACTAGGAACCATGGTGCTACGTAAATAATAAGTAGGGGACTAAAATGATTAGAAAAATAGATATGAGACCTATTTATTATTACATGACTAGGTTGAAAGCTGAGACTGCAAATTTTCCTCCATATTCAGTCTTTGGGTTGTGAAAAAGGTTCATGTTTGATTGGGGGGATTTTTCAAAATAGTCGGATCAAATGACCCATTTGGGTTTTTCGTGTAAAAGTCAATTTTGCCCTTAATGAAATGTTTTGTTATTGTAAATTAAGTCCTCATACTTTATATTTTTTAGAAACTAGTTTTATTCCTATTTTTATTCGTCATCACTAGATGTTTCTTCTAAATCTGATTTTTCTTCAAATATTTCTTCATTTACTTCTATTTCTTCAATATTAACTTCTTCACATTCATCTCTAATTTGTTCAAAGTCCGTAATTAATATCCTAACTTTCTTTTTTGGACATTCAGTGCTTATATGTCATTCTTCATTACAATTCCGACATTTACATCGTTTTTTATCTAATGGTTTTTTATTATAAGGTTTATATTTTCTTCTAAAATATTTTCTCTTTGGTTTAAAATATTTCTTTTTAAACTTATTATATTTTTTATATTTTTTGGGTCTTATTTTTCTTTTTCTTTTATAATCATAACATCCCCAGTTTCCTGGTACTTCGGTATCTTTACAACAAATCCTATCTTGTATAAATCCTGATTGTTTATAAATCATTTGATTACTGCACATAGTACTTATTTCATTTTTTATAGTTCTTATAATAAATCCTAATATATAACCTTCTTCATTTCTTCCTAATTATTTTTCTTTAATCTTATTTTGAAAATAATTATTCCATGGTGGTGGTAATTTCCTAATAAAAACTTCTTTATAATAATTATTATCAGCTCCACTTCCAAACATCATATAATAATATTTACTATATTCACAACAATATTCGTTAAGGTAACACATATTACAGATTTGTAAATGTTTCATTCTGTTTTTAGCATCTTCTATTTCTTCTAATCTAGATTTAGTACTTTCATTTACCCAATCTTCTCCAGCAAATTCTCTATAAATTCTTGTAGCGACTCTATTTATTCCTTCTATTATACTAATTCCAAATCCTGCTTCAATACTATCTTTCCAAATACCTTTTGTTGTTTCTTCTAATCCTCTATACCAATTAAATACATTTCCTTTAAATGTTGCTAATAAATATTCAGTTCTATTTTTATTATCGGTATTACTGCGATTATAATTAAAGTGTGCTATCATATTAGTACTCCATTCATTTATAGCTCTTCTAACATCTAATTCACAATCTAAATTTAAATATGATCCTGCAATTTTCATTGGGTTTGATTCTCTTAAAACTGGTTTAAATTGGTCTCTATACATTCTTTTTTTGGTAGTTTTAAAATCTACTTTTGTATTAACATATCTTCTAGGGTCTATTTCTGCTTCATATCTAGCTGTGCTAGTTTCTCCATATTCTTCTTGTTTAACTGCTCGTGGTCCTCCTGTTTTTCCGACCATATGATTTTTAGTTATTTCTTCACAAATTTTTAAGTCTTCTAAGTCAAATATTAAATTTTCCATTTCTTCGTTCATTGTTCTTCTATGATTAATTTTCCTTCTTCTTTTTCTATAAGATTTTCTTCTTACTTTCTAAGATCAATCAATACTCTTTCTATATCTTCTTTTAATCCTCCATTAAGTTTTATTAATTCTTCATATTTTTCAATTTTCTTTCTAACTTCTTTAAGTTCTTTGGCATAATCTGGTTTAAATGGTTTTTCTTTATTTAGATTTTCTATTATTCTATTTAAAAGATTTTCTATTCTTAAAAAGTTATTTTGTAGTTTTTCTTTTTCTTCTTCGTAGTCTATTTCAATTCTAGTTATTTTTTCATCAATTGCTTTTATATTTTTCTCAATTAAATTGATTTTATCATTCATACTCATATTTTAGGTTTTTTATAAGATGGTTTTTCAATTTCAATTCCTAATTTATTTAATAGAATATCAAGTTTATAATTAATAATGTCTACTTTTTCTTCTAAAGTTGCTATTTTATTAATACTATTTTTCTGTGCAATTTTTGATATTCGATTTTGAATTTCTTCAAGTTTAGCTTCATCAAGTATTTCTAAATTATTTATTTGTTTTTTTATTTTATTAAATTGTTTAGACATATTTTTGCTTAAAACTTCTAACATTTCTTTAGCTATTTCATCTTTTGGATCTATATTATTTATTTCGTCTATAGCCTCTATATCTTTAGATTTTAATTGTCCTAATTGTTGCCATAAAAATGTATTAGTCCAATTTGTAGTCATATTTAACCATTCATCTGTATTTCCCCATGAGCTTAAAGGTTGAAATAGAGTTGTATTCCATTTTTTAGTCTGATAACTTCCTATTGATAATCTAATATTTTCTATTTCTTGTTTATCAAATCTTATTTTTGTTGGTAAACTCATATTAGTCTGATAAGTTTAAGGAATTAATTATTATATTATTTATTATTTGTCTTATTTCTCTTCTAAATTGTTTTTCTCTTCTTAATTCTCTTGTAATTTCATTCCTTAATAAATCTCTTTTAATTTTATTCCAATTAGAAATTTCCCTTTCTATTTCTCTACGATTATTGTCGGTTATTATCTGTTCTTCTAAAATTTTTATTTTATTATCACAAAATTTTCTAGTTATTCCAGGCATATTCTTATTCTATATCGTCAAAACTAAGATCAAAATCATATAATTCAGAAACTTCATTATAGCTTACATGCTCTATAGTTTCAAAAGTTCTTTCACTATTTTCACTATCTAACCAGAAAAATATAATCATTTTTATTATTTCTTTAGACAATATTTCTTTTAATCCAAATGATACAATTGTAAGGCATTTTTCATAATATCTACTATCTCTTTTTATGAAATTTATTCCTCTAGTATAATTATCATAAGTTTTTGGAATTTCTATCATGTGACTATAATCAATACTATTAGTATATCTAAAAGGTACAGATCTATAATAAAACTCGTAATTTTTCATGATAAAAGTTCTTCAAAGTAAACAATCTCATAAAAAATTGTTATATAATAATTTTCATGCAAATTTTCAGACAATAAAATTTCTTGTAGCTTAAAATAAGGGCCTTACCACGCTTCGCCAAATAGCAAGAATGTTATATGTTCCTGGTCACCTTCGTCACAAGAGTTGGCCAAAGTCCGACAGCATCACAGCAAAATGGACACAAAGGCACTCAAAACTCTCAAATAGACTCACTGTGTAGAACAACACTCAAAGCGTAATAAAAGATTTATTTCAAACTAAAAGATTTTATTGATCTGAAGATAGCTTGAAAGCTATTATATAAAGATTTTTACAGAGATTGATACTCCGAAGAGTGGTTTCTACTCTCTAAAGAGAATGATTACAAAGATCATTGTTGAAAGTTTTTAGATGGTAGTTCCGGATGAGATTTCAGATGGCTATTTTTCGATGCCCCTTTCAAATGAGAAGAGTCTCAATTTATAGAAAGGCTCGCACTTCACCGAAAAGCTTCTGGCCAATCAGATTTTTACAACACAAAAGTAAAAAGTACAATAATTTCAAAAGTGGGTGAAAATATTTAAAGTGCTTGTAAGTTGTCTTTATTCCAGTGTCGGCAATTTCTTTTGATTCCAGCTTGACAGCTGTCTTCTTATCTTCAAAGTTCACATGATGCTATCAGTCACGTTTTTCTTGATCGTCCTTCACTTGTGGACGTGTCCCATGAGTCGGAAGGCTTCTTTAATGCATTCTTCACTTCCAGAGAATTGATAGTTCATAATTCCACAGATTTTTTCTTCAAGAATTTTTGATTCTTTATCTCCTCTACAGATAAGGATCCAATTATTGCTCATACCATAGACCATGTATCTTTCTCCAAAAAAGAACTGCATTGTTGAAGCGGTGATTTTATTCCGAGAGCTCGCCTGTAAATCATCCATTTTCTATTAATAGTGGGTAATTCTTTAAAAATCTGAATCTCCTTAAGTGGATTTCCATTATTTTTCCGAATTGTGATGAGATGATGTTCTCCATACCACTCTGGTTCTTTATATTCAAGACTAATTGTGTAAAATCTCAGTTCAATCGGTTGTTTATCACTGAATTTTTTAACACAATTAACAAATTCTTTGTCAAACTGTTCAATTTCTTTTAGATCTGTCCCTGGGAAAAGTCGATCTAAAAATCCAAATGCTGCCAATTTTCGAACAATATTAGGATCTGCTCCTTGAACTGCACTGATCCTTGGATAAATCGCCGTTGGAAGAAATTTGTCAAATATAGAGAACTTCCTTCTCTGAAATTATATACCCATTCTGAGAATTCATAATACTCCTTTTCCATTGGATGTAGATTAGCTCTGATGTGATGAGTAGCAATTATTCCCTTTGATGATTTAAGGTCACCAATTGGTGATTTTTTATCTTCTTGGAATTCACTGATAACGATGGTACATTCCAATGGGCCTTTTGATAAGGATGTTTGAGTACTAGACTCAGTGGCTCCTTTTCCACTTGTAAATTTTTCCAACAATTTGTCCATACTGACAGGTAGTTGTTGTGGACCCTTTTTTATGACTTTTTCCTCTTGCGTGGTAAGAGAGTCATTTCTCTTAAATTTTGATTCTCCACTCGAGGTGAATGTATTAATCTCCCGAAATGGGATGTGACTAGCATTTCGACTGTATTCACCTTTTAAAGGAGGATACTCCTGGCTACAATTTGCAAAAAAGTCTAAACATTCTGACAATTTTTCAACTATTTTTTCTTTGTTATCATTCAATTTTTCAATCTTTTTCCCACTTTCAACAACTTTGCTTGATAAATCACACAAAGTTTGTCGAATATCAAGATGATCTTCTTGAACAGCAAGATAATCTGCATTAAAATCTGTTAGAAGATCTTGTAATTCCTTTGTAAATGCTTCAATCTTTTCCATATTCATGATTCCTGCTCAAGAAATCAGCAAATAAATTATCTTTTCCTTTGATATATTCAAATTTAAAATTATAAAAAGATAATAACACTTGCCATCTATGTAATCTCCTATGTTGGGGTGAATTTGGTAATTTATTATTTACTAGTCCATTAAGTTGTGTATTATCAGTTTGAACAATAAATTCCTTGGGTAACAAAAACATTTTAAATTTGTTTATTCCTTTAACAACTGCCAATAATTCTTTCTCATTGGTTGAATAATTTACTTCAGCATTATTAAATGTTCCACTAGTATACCTGCAAATTTCATTTAAATCAGTTTTTAATAAAGCACTCCAATATAAATCTGAAACATCGGTTTGAACTATTAATTTATCTTTTTCATCAGAAAGTCTAAGTTTAGGTAAATTTCTACAATTTTCTTTTAAATTTTTAACACAAAGAGTATGTTCTTCATTCCAGCCTAATTTATTTGATTTTCTTAATAGTTTCTGTAGTTTATTTCTTTTTTCTGCAAGTTTTTCTATAAATCCTTCAGCATAATTAAGACACCCCAAAAACTTTTGAATTTGTTGCTTATTTTCTAATTTATCAGGAAATAAAATTATTTTTTCTGAAATATGAGGTTGTAATTTTATTCCATCACTATTTATTATCATTCCTAAGAATTCAATTTCATGTTTTGCTACTTCTGCTTTTTTCTGACTAAGTATTATACCTTCTTTTGAGCAAAGTGTAGCAAAAATTCTGAGATGCTTAAGATGATCTTCATATGTTTCTGAGCAAACAAGTATATCATCAACATAAACAATAAGAAAATTATAAGTTTTAAAGACTTCATCCATTCTTCTTTGATAAATTTGTGGTGCATTTTTTAATCCAAATGGCATAACTAACCATTCATAATGTCCTTGAGGAGTACTAAATGCTGTTAATGGTATACTATTATCTTCTAGTTTAATTTGCCAAAATCCAGATTTACAATCAAATTTTGAATAATATTTTTTATTCTTAGCTATATTTATTAATACTTCTTTATTTGGTAAATAATATCCATCAAACTTAGAGCTTGTTTGGGAGAGATTTTTGGGAGAAAAATTGATTTTGAATAGTGATATGATGGGAAATATGTGGTTGAAAAAGAAGAAAAAATTATTGATGTGATGGAAAATATTATTTTATTGAAGAATGTGTGGTTGAAAATGAGAATTGATTTACTGTAGAAAAATCAAAATCACTCCCAAACAGGGCCTTAGTATTTTTATTAAGTTCTTTATAATTTACTACCATCCTAGGTTTTCCGCTTTTTATCTCTGAATGATTTCTAACCATAAAAGTTGGGCTACTATGAGGGCTATTACTTCTCCTTATAAGTTTTTGATTAAGAAGTTCTTGAATTTGTTTTTGAAATTCTTCTTTATCTTCTTGATTATAGAGCATAGGTTTGACTCTAATAATGATTGTTGGTTCTAATAGTTCTATTTTAGCTGTTGTTTTTGATTTTTCCCATTTTTCAAGTGGGTTTTCATTATAATTTTTAGCTAAAAGATCTTTTATTTGATCAAGAGTAATTGTTTTGATTGAATAATTGAGTAATTTTGGTATAAATTCTATTTTTTCACCACGCTGAGCTGGCTGAACTCTGAATGGTTTAAATTCTCTAGCAATTTTTAGTAAATGTCCACATGGTGTTTTTAATTGAATAGTATAAATATTTTGACTATATTGACTAAACTGTTGTAGAAAGTCATTTCCAAGAATAATATCACAATCATTAATATTATATTGGTAAACATTTCTTATAGTTACTATTTTAGATCCTATTATAACTTCTATATTTTCATTTTTATATTTTAAAGATTCTCTTACTCCAGTTATTCCTTGTAGAGTTAATTGTTGTTTATTTTCTATCCACTTTGGTAATAAAAATTCTTTAAAGACAGTTATCTCAGCTCCTGTATCAATTAGAGCACAAGTAGTTATTTTTGATTCAAATACAGTTATTTGTATATATACACTTATTGGGAATTTTATTTCTCTACTCATTTTTCTTTAGGGCAATATGCAGTTATTCCTTGATGTATAATAAGAATTCCTTCCTTGTCTATTTTATAATTATCAAGACTATTTAAAAATGAATTTCCTAATAATATTGGATGTTCATCAAAATTCATATTATTATCAATATAGCATTCTATGCTTAATAATAGATTTCCTAATTTAATTTGAACTTGTCCTATGATATCACAAGAGTTTATTTTTCCTTCAAAATCTCTATAACTATAATGTTCAACTTTTTTCTTTTTAATTCCTTCATCAATAAGAGAGCAAATATGATTCTGACTTGCTCCGGTATCAATAAGTATTTTAATTTCATTTATCCATTTACTTCCATTAAAGAACTTTCCTTTGATTCCATAGACACTATTATTTTTATTTTGTATTATTTTTGAAATACTATGTCTTATTGTATTATTTCCAATAATTATTTTATTTTCTTTATATGTTATTTGTTTTGGTATTATAGGTTGATCAATACTTATAGCATCATCATGTCCTATTTCAAAATTTTCTATTTCTTCTATGTTTTGTTCTCTAGGTAAGATTGCTTCTCCTATATCCCTAAATTCTTCGTCAATTTCTATAAAAGGCTTTTCTTTATATATATTCCCATAATTACTATTTGTATAACAATACAATCCTTGATACAATATAGTAAAAACTTTATTATCGTCTTTTAATATTTTATTAGTCATCTTAAAATGTAGACTAAGACAATCATCTAAATTTTTATCATTTATATGCACACAATATCTTGGATAACAAGTAAATTTTAATTTTTTATAGGCTAAGTTTCCTTTTACTATTCCTAAATTTCCATTTTCTGCAGTTATACATCTTTCATCTTGTAGATTAAGTATTATAGGACTATTAATTCCTTCTTTAAAACATGATTTTATTATTATTTGTATTCCAGCAAGGTAAACATAAGATATTTTATCTCGTTTTTCTTGTTTTAATTTTCCTAGGAATTCATTAACATTTCTTTTTGTTATAAGATTTAATTTTATTTTTCCTTGTGTATGTTTAATATCTATAACTTTTTCTATTTCATGATATTCATTAATGACTAACGTTTTTCTTCTAAAGGCTGATCCTAAAATATTAAATAATTTATTTTCTCCTGGTGGTTTTAGACTTAATTCTGCTTTATTAATTTTTCTAAATTTTTCCCAATCAAATTTTCCTTTTAAGGCATATCCTTCTACTCCTTCGTATACTTCAGTTTCTAAATTTTCTGAATTTTCAATTTCCATAATTCTTAGGTATCTATTTCTTCAATTCTCCTAATTTCATTATTAAGAACTCTTTGTATTCTTTGTAAAGTTTTCATTTCTATAAGAATAGGCATTTTAACAAAATATCCTATGTCTTCGTCTAAAATTTCATCAAAATCTATTAAAAGAAAAGTAATTTTCTTTTCAAATTTTTTCTTTATTTTAAGACTATCAGAGTCTTTTATTTTATTAATCAAATTTCTTGATTTATTAACAAGATGTTGAATATAACTATCAGTATCTAAATATTCAGTAGAATTGTTAACGTATCATCCTATGCAAATTTCGTTATTATCTTCCATTCTGTAATGTCTTTAATTCCTCAAGATATAGGGCTCTGATACCATTAAATGTTGAGTTTCCTAAAATGCAAAAAATCAAAAATAAAATTATTAATTAATATCAAATTTTTCGGCTCAAGATAGGTGGAAAGAGTTGATGGTGAAGAAAAATTAATTTTTTATTGCAAGGGGCAAACAATTTTGTTGAATCCAAAATTAGATTTAAAGTTTAAGGACTAAAATGACTTGTTTTAAAACTTTTTATTTTAAGGGTATTTTAGGTAGTTTTAAGGTTGAATAGTAAAAAGGGGTATTTTGGAAAGGGTATGGTTGAATTAAGGGTATTTTCAATAATTTCCCGTTTGATTGTCACAACTGTGCATGGTGTTAAGTTTGGTACGACTGTACGAGTGATTGTTGAGAATCTACGTGTACTCAATAATTGCTTGTCAAGTTTGTCATTTACACTAAAGACAAAGTCACTCGCTCCACAATTCTTTATAAAGAAAAAATAAAGCCGAGTTATCAATTAGGTACCTAGTCCATGTTTGTCAATTATTAGTGTACGAAAATAAATTTATGAATAGTAAAGTTTTGAAGAATGTGTAATTAAGAAGTAAGAAAAAAAATTGAGTTTAAGTGTAAAATATTTTATTATAAAAATTTATAGTTGAAAAATAAATTTGAAGAAAAAAAGTTTTAAAATAATGATACACGTCAAATAGAAGCTTAATTTCCTGATTGCATTCATTTTTTTTTTTTCCTTTTTTCTCTAACTTTTTTGAAAGAAATATGTTGAGGATAAATTTCACGTCGAATAAGTTTAAAAATATAAATGGAAAGATTCGTGAGGTGATAAAGGATAAGACATCCTCCACTCAATTGATAGGGAATAATTCTCAATGTACAGAACTATTCATTGCCAGAAGTCTTACAGATACTCACATGGATGAGGCCTCATGTGAATTAAATATTTTATTAAAAAAGTGGGTCCTATCATTTTGTGTCTTGTTTGGAAATTTTCTGTATCTGTACATGTAGGGCTGCTTATTGATAGGTTCATCGCATCCCATCTAGACTCTCAACCACCCTTCTCCACTTCCTCACAAGTATGCATTAGACGTGAATTAATGATTGACTTAGTCATCGTGTCACATGTTTAATCCTAATTAAATTATTTATGAGTAACATAATTTAGTAGTATGCCCAATAAACCCAATGCAGTGTATTGTATTGGGTCCTTTATTTAGTAAAGAAATTTAGTTGTTACATATTCGAGATGATTTTATTCTAAAAGTCATTTTTAATTAAAAAGTCAATTTTGGTGAACAGATAAAGTCAACATATGAGTTCGTTTATGTTTTCACAACATACGTAAGAGCAATGAATAATTAAATAGCTAAAATCTTTGAAACACAACACAACACAACCTAGGAAATATCTATAAGAGGTGAATGAATAATGAAAGTAGTAAAAGTACTTCTAGCTAGAAACATATAATTAACTAAATCCCGCAAAATTGAAGAGCAAAATGACCTCACAAAAGAGAAATTCTACCCCCACCAAATATCTAAATTGCTTAAGTACTCGTTTAATTCTTAACACATTTCAAATTAATCTAATATATACTTGACTTAGGGGTTTTATTATTTTCACCCTTTGATCATTTTATAAACGGTTTAAAGTCTTCAAGAATATAATATCACATTTGATAATAAAGGTTTTATTGTTTTTCACCCTTTGATAATTTCTAAATGGGGCAAAGTTTCCAAGAATATAATAACATGTTGGATAATAATGCTTAAAATATAATATTAATTTCATTCTTTCATTTCAATTTACGTATTATATATAATATGTTTGAAATAGTTGGACACTCAATGCATTATATGCCTCAAAAACTTGAATATCGACAGCATGGCTTTAATTGACGTTCACATGTATGTGCATTCATGTGAGTATTTAAAGCATCAGTACTTTATATGATATTCACATGTATGCCGTAAAATTTTTTTTTTTACGACATGCAATAATGCTCATCGTAAAAAGCATTGCTTGCCATGAAAAGCAAATTTTGCTTTAGTGAATGTAGATCCATGTCCAAAGGGGAGGTCTATTAGCATAGCAACCTCGCGTCTTAGATACTCGGGTTCTTGTCTTGCATTGATTTTCATTTCACACTTTCTAGTCAGTGGTTTTAAGTTAATGTTTTGTGAGTGTATAGTGAGCCTAATGTTCTTATTCGCTTGTTGACAGGTTTGAGTGTTATAATTTTGATTATTTGATGATTGAATAACTTTTGAGGTTGTTCCTTTTCAAAACTCGCGGATCAATTCATAATTTAAACAAAGCTTGGCTTGCAAAGATTTTTCAGGAATTTTTTTTTTTTCAAGAATGTGTTTTAAGAAATGGAGAAAATTTGTAGATCGCATAGAAATACTAGGAAAGAATCTGTTAGTAAAAAAGGAATATATGCTATATTTAGGATGTGATAATGATGATTAAATTATCCTAATTTAATGTGTATATATATTATGATTTAGCACTTGATTTGTGAAACTCTTTTACATGTTTGATAAATATGAAATTGTATTTTTAATTTAATGTAATTATGTATTTTTCCCTTGCCTGAATTTATTAGGTATATAACGCCAACATAGCATATGAAATAGAATAATGGAACATGTCCAAATCATGTTCGAGTAAACGATACTTAGAGGAACAACAGAGCAAATTTTGAACTAGACATCTTTTTCGTAAAAAAAGAAAAGAGGAAAACTAGTATGGTAGCTCCTTTTATTAGTAAAGCCTATGCTTTCCTGATCGAAACATGACCATAGCCGGCCAGCAAGTCGAGTGGATTAGGGCACTCCATAACTTATAATTTAGCACTGCGTATATGGTGATTGGAAGCCAAGCAAGAGAAGCTACTAGTCTCGGCAACGGCCCTTGCTTTTCCTCGTTGTAAACCAAAAAGAAGGTTGCACTAAATGTTAAGACCACGCAAACAATTGAAGCAAAGAGTGAAATTAGTCCAATCATCAACTTTGCCGGTAATGAAAATAGAAAATCATCTTCTGTGTAACGTGAAGTTAAGATAGATAAGAACATCATTATGGAAGTTGTCGAGCTGAACAATGCCACTGCATCAGATATAACAAAAACTGTGAACCACCTGTTCTTCAAGAATACTGGAGTTCCTATTTCATTATTGCCACCTGGTACGGTAAAGGCTGCAGCAAATGCGACCGTGGCAATTAAAGTTGCCACGACCATGCAAGAAGTTGCGGTCTCCTTCATCCACTCTTCACCATCTTTCCTTAACTTCTTGTGCTCCTCGGAAAATAACTCCCTTGGTGTTTGGTCGTCTCTGTTTTTCACATTGAGTACTGAATATGGTACAATCTTCTCCACCTCCTGAAAGCTTACTCAAGTTATTGCATATTGCAAAATCCTCCAAAATTTAACTCTC
Organism: Fraxinus americana; assembly: GCA_035079005.1. Lineage (NCBI taxonomy): Eukaryota > Viridiplantae > Streptophyta > Magnoliopsida > Lamiales > Oleaceae > Fraxinus > Fraxinus americana. Next base: position 2,165,782 of record CM068713.1, on the reverse strand, counting down.
ACACAGCGAAAAAGTATTACTTAGAATAGTATATTTGAGATTTCAAAGAACATGGTCCACACATATATTTGATAATAAGAAATTATTCAGTTTCACTACCATGTTAATTTCTCACCTTAAACCATAGTAGCTCTCTTTGCATTTGAAGAGCTGCTCCAGATACAATATTGAGTCTGCTTGGAGGTGCTAATTTCCCGGCCAAGTGCAAAATGTTGTTTCCTTTATTATCTATATTGAGTGTAATTAAATCCTTGACAGCTCCTATGTGGTAGATGAGACTGAATATTTTCTCTTGTCGGTTAATTACAGCGACATGAAATACGGAGTATTTATTTGAGTCGACTTTCCATATAAGATCAGGATATGAGTGAGTAAGCAGAGTCAGAAACTCAACATTCCCTATTTTTGCAGCATCATGAAATACTTGAGTCTCTTGAATTAGTTTTATGATGTCGGAGTCCGGTAATGTCATAATCTGTTCCCACAGCCCCTTTACCAACTGACTGGCTTGTCTCCGCATTTGAAGTGAACTATATATCTTTTTGAAATCTGAATATCTTCGCAAAATTAACATGTGGAACACAAACCCAAAAATTTCGAAAAACTAGGAGTTCAACTGGCGTTCTCTAGATAGTTATGATCAAATAGACATTAAAATAAAGTTGGGGATAATAAGCATCCTTATTCAATTGTCAATAAAGAGAAAAAAAAAAAAAAAAAAATTAAGAGTGCAATTGAAGAAGCTTCATCATTTCAAAATATTTTTTTATCATTGATTCAGTTTTACCGAATTAAAACTCCTTGTCGGATGCATATATTGGGCAATTAGTATTTTAACTGTATATATAGTTTTTGGTTCTTCCCATCATCTACTTTAACGTAAGACCTCCATCCTGATACTTCCTCTATCCCATTGTTAATTCCTAATATTAGAGTCTGGTTAGAGAAGTAGAATTTTTTTTATTTTTTTTGTCTGATTGTATAATAACCTTGACACCAGAAACTAGTAAGACAAAAAAAGATCACTAGGAACATATTTGGAAAAGTGAACTGACACTATAAGGACAAAACTGCATCATCATCATCCCTCAGGGTATAATCTAAGGATAAATTTTATCTAGTAAGTAGAAATCTTTCAAATGTAAGAGTTGAATACAGTACTTCATCAAGTATACACAAGTGGTCTAACTTGTGGAGAAGAGTGAGAAAGGTGCATGGTCTTACATGGAATATAAGGGATAGTACTGATGATGCTAACAAGTCTTTCACATATCCGGCCTTGAATTCTGTGATTGTGTGATAAAGGTTTTCCAGCTAAAACTTTTAAAGCATTTCCTTTGCTTCTTGTTGAAGAGTTAACTATTCTTGTATTTGCCGCGTTGAATATCTTTAAAGCGATACCTGTTCACAAACAAAAAAAAAAAAAATTGTGGAAGTAGTTTGACCTATTTCGTCGCTTAAACAAATAGAAGAAAGATGTTATTTTTTTGTGGGTACTTAGACCTACTTCGTCACTTAATCAAAAAGATTCCATACCATACATGTCAGTGTGGATAGTTGCTACAAGAATCTCGATATATTTCTCGGCATTGAGATCTTCAAGAGGTGTAATTGGGTAAAGATATTCAACCATTTTTCTGTTTCCGAGCAAAATTGCCATTTCAAGTGGGGTCTTTCCTATGCTACTTGGAATTGTTATCAAATTCTTATTTTTTTCGTACATGACCTTGGCAATTTCTACAACCCCTGATACAGCTGCAAAACAGAAAGCTGTATTTCCGTGTGTATTCTGCAATTCCAGATCACTTGTATTCAAGTGTTCGACTAGATTGTGGACAAAAGAAGTTTGCTTGGCGGCGGCAGCTATGTGAAGAGCCCTATCTCCTCTTTCTGTTATCTCAATACAAGCTATATTTTTGTCCTGACTCAGAGCAGTTTTAGCAGCCTTCCAATCACCTCTTAGGGCAGCTCGATATAAATAGGGGCCAAGCCGAGTGTTTACTTTTCCTTTTCCTGATGATGTTTGGGAGACCATCATTAAATGTGTTAAAAATGCATAAAGCTCCACAACTTCGCAAGAAATACTATGCAACACGTATAAAACCAAGGGGGAGGTAAACTAGCATACATAAAGTATTCAATCAAAAATCACCTCTTAATATAGGTCGAGTACTTCAGCATCGTATCAGAGCCTATGAAACTCAAACAAGTAATTCAGGTCCCAATACTGGTGTTCACAAATGAAACACCATTTTGAAGGCATAACAAGGGTAAAATCTCACATTGGCTAAATATTAAAATAATATATGACGCTCATGGGTCTCAGTTACTATGTTAGCTATTGTTGACCTTTTAAAATGAAATTCAAAGACTCAATATCATATAAGTGTGTATTGGGAAAAAAGTGTTAAAAATGTAGATGAAGAGATTATCTCATCAACGAAGTAATTTTGAGTAGGGATGTCTTATTTTATGAAGATAATGCTTGGAACTGATAGAGAAAAGCCATGGTTACTATTCTCATCAAGAATGAAAGTCTCCATATTCTAGAATATAAGATGTGAAATAACACCACTACCACTTAAAAGAAAAGCTAATGAAAGTATTGCATTTGTTTAGAAAAATATATAAAAATGTACACATGTATTTAGTTTGCTCATGTCATGAAGTGAAAAACAAACTTCAAAAAACTTACTTTGATGAACAATCAGATGTTGTGCATTGGAATTGGCGTTGGCAATGGAAATTGGACTTTCAACTTTGATTTCAATCTGGTTATGCATATTTTTCAGCTGCTGGACTTGTGCTTCAACCACGAGTGGATTGCTACGATGAATATGAGTATCCATGGGAGGGTCCGAATCTTCACGAGACAGCTCTGACTCATCATCGCTTCCGAGTTCTGGTTCCGATTCACACGTTTTCATTTTTCTTCTCCTCTCATTTGCCCTCTGTCTTCTGTTTCTACGTGCCATTCAGCTGGTAAGGCAAACGATGGAGCAAAATATGTCAATTAAAATCTGTTAAAACTTTTATCAAAAGTTTTGTCAAACAACCCACGAAATTAGTATCCCAGGAGCAACAAGTTGCTTCACAAAATCCAGGCTAATGGTTGTAGCTAGGTCTTACAAACTTCTGCAAGACTTGGAAACTTTTTACACAGAAAAATGCACAACTTATGACTAGGCTTTTTAAACGAATTCCCCTCAAAGATATGTCCTATGCACAATCATAAAATTCTATGTAAACAGTTCTTTTTATAAGCAGTCTTTCAAATAAATTCATTTTCATTTTCAAACTCAGAAGTTAACACTAATGCAATACTAAGCTATTGGGAATGCTAAACCTGTGACATAGAATGGAATCGTACACGCAATGCCAATTGAAGTAATCAGAGGCAAAAAGTAAAGCAATTCATCCAGGGACTTAGTTTACTTCTTTCTCTCATCGATAAATAAAAAAAATAATAATGGGATTTAAAAATATACAATGTCAGACATATTTTGTATCTCTCAAAAATACAAATCTGTGTGAATTAATTTTTGTTTTGTTTTGTTTGAGAACTCATAGTTAGCTATTAATTAAAAAAGTGGTCGAGTTAGAATGTAAACAAGAACGTTGGTACGTACTAGAATGGTTGATGATATATTATGATAACATTTAATAGAAATTGTACTTTCAATTAACTACTGATCATAAGAAAAATAAATAAATGAATAATATTGTAGTTGAATTACCTCAAAATCTCTCCTAATGAATAATTTTTCTTTGTATGAAGTTAAAAGTGATGGTTCAAATACAATACAGATATGAATCAACTCTTAAACATATATATAATAACATAAGTGCCTGAGGATTAGCGGTTGTTAAGAATCATATTATATTATATTAATATGTCACGCAATATTTTTAGTTGACTATATATATATAAATCCTCGTTTACTTGGCCAAAATTCGTAGACTATGGCTGTCTAACTAAGTATAAATTGTCCACATGCAAACTATTTTGAAATGGAAACTAGTTGTAACTAATTCGAAATTGTCTGCATTCGGACAATGAGGTTCCACTCTCTAACCCTTTTCAAGGTCATGGGGTTTTCCCATATATGTGCAAGGTCAAAATTGATTTAAGTAGCTTATATTTCACTAAATGTGTGATAAATAATAAGTAATAGTTTTAAATGCGTGACTTAAATTTAAATCTTAACTAGATAATAGAAATAAAATTGAAGTTACTAATAATATTAGACATGTACATGCATAATTCTAATTGTAGACTTGTAGGTTGCAGCCTCAATAGGTGACCCAATTATTACTACTAAGATCGGAGAGATCCGTCTATAAATACGCGTTAATGTTTTAAAAATAATACATTCGATTCTTGATTACTAAAATATTTTAGTTTTCCCATTTATTGGTGGATTCCAATATTTATTTGGTAGATTCCAAATAGTTATCATGTCCGTTATAACGAAATTCGAGCAAACACCCGTTCGTATGCTAGGAACAAGACACGTTTATTATTATTCATATTTTTCGTCTTGCATCAGGTGGTATCAGAGCTGATTTTCCCGTCTCTATATCCTTAATTCAATAGCATGGATGACGTACCAATTACAAGGGCAGATTTGGATGCAACAAGTTGACGGCTTGACGATCTTTCTACTAAGATCTGAGAGATCCGTCAATTGTTGTTACGGGTTGTTGGTAACAATAAAAACAGGTAGAATCATCAACTTGGCAATAAGGAAATTAACTACGAATGGATCGCGGAGTCTGTAGTTCAGAGAGAAAATAACAAGAGACTTGTAGTAGAAGAATGCAAATCGGATGTCGGGAATAAGGAAGAGAAAGATGAAGAATATATTGATGAAGTTTGTGGAGAATAACAATAAGATTTTGTATGTATTGTGGAGAAAATCTTGTGCTCACCCAACCACGAAGATTTAACTTAACGTGAAAAGATCTTTCAAGTCAATGATGCCGTTTGCAGTCAGATCATAGACCGTTGCAATTGTGAGAATCTGATCACGAAGAAGCTTGTGCATCATTTGAAGTTGCCAAACGACATCCAGCCAGTTTGGATGGAATAAAAAGGGTTTGTCTATGCAAGTTACTCAAATTTGTAAGGTAACTTTGTCAATTGGGATTTACCACAAATCAGAAGTTATTTGTGATATTATTTAGTTGTATGGGCGTCATATTATGTTCGATAGATCGTGGAAAATTGATGTCGATGTCATAAATAAGGATAGAGAGATTACCTACAAGTTTAAGTGGAAAGATAAAAAGATTATGATTGCACCAACATGAATGGCACATAAAGCTTCTAAAGTGGAAGTGAAGGATTTTCTGACCATTAAAAATTCAAACAGTTAGTTTTTCTCCCATGAGCTTTTGTATCTAGATGACAACTCATGGTCGAGTTGTTTTGAAGTAGAAGGGAATAATGCGGGATAGTTAAAAGAGAAAATCATAAATAATTGGAAAAGGGGAAAAAATCAAGAGGATCTACGAAAATATGCATAATTTTCAGCTCGAATGTCGAATTTTCGTCAGTGAGTACAATTCAGAAGTTTTTTTTTTTTCGATTTTGCACATATTTTTTCATGACGTTGTCAAACTTTTGGGATCAAATTCCATCGTTTATAGCTCTATTTTAGCATTTTTTTTTTTTGAGTCAGTTTAAGAGTATTTCCGTCATTTTTACATTATTTTACTTTTATTAAGGTTTGTTTAATAATTTTTTAGTTTATTTGGATTTGTTTGTGGAATTAGGATTTCACTTTAATTAGGAATTGTTTTGAGTATAAATACGCGTTAATATTGTAAAAATAATACATTAGATTGTTGATTAACAAAATATTTTAGTTTTCCGTTTATTGGTGAATTTCAAATAGTTATCACGTCCGTTTGAGCAAAATTCGAATAAACATCCGTTTGTGAGTTACGAACAAAACACTTTTTATTATTATTTACATTTTCGTCCCGCATCAATAAATCATAAATTGTTGCACTATGATGTTGCCGCTTGATTTGGCGCTTTTGCCATATGTATTTGGGGTCAACATTGATTTAAATTAAATTTAAATAATTAAACGTGTTTTTACTTGACAATTTCATTTTCTATTATGCCATTAACATTTCCCATAGATATTTTGTTAAATTTGGTGAAGAAAAATCGATTGATGTTAATTTGAAATATTGCCCATGTTTGGTAAACCTAAAAAAATTCATTTATAATTTAATTTTAAAAGTCAAACTTTAATTTTAATCATACATTTTGTATCTACACCTCATTTCTATATATCACATTATGACTTTTTAATAACTTATACTTTTATCCATCTACTTGCACGGTAAAAATAATCACCATAATAGAATGTCTACGAAAAGTGTAATCAAGATCACATGGGTAATCTCGGAAGTCAAAACAAATTAATTCATGCAAGCCAAAAAATAAATAGAAAAAGAACAATAGCTATATACATGAATTATAAAAAAAACTAAAATGAAATCAATTAGCTGAATTATCATCACATGGTGTATCCTTAACAAGTGGATCACCATCACTTGTCAGCCTCTTTGTTCGCGATTGATTATCAGTAACTTTTTCTGAATTTTTGTATGAGAAATAGTGTTGAAGATCATGATGTGTAAAAATAAGTAGTAGCACTTTCGATTTTGTGATTGAAATCAAAATTTGACTTTTAATACATAATAAAAATAAAATTTAAATTATTAATAATGTAAGATGAAAAGGCATAATTCTAGTTGCAGACTCGTAGGTTATAGCCTCAATAGGTGATGCAAACATTAGAATAGTGTTTTTAATTGTTGTTAATGACTTGACGTATTTTGAGTTCCAACTCATGTGAGCCTTTTCTTTATTAGACCAACTAATATACATGTTTTTCTTTAATTTTTTAGAGTTCTATTTGGTAAACAAGTTGTTTATGTCATCTTCTCATCCCATCGAGACTCCAAACAACCCATCCTTGCTTTCCTTGTGTGTGTCTTCATTGCACATGCTTTAATGTTTGACTTGGTCATCTTGTTTGTGTCTATAATGGACATGTTTTAATGTTTGACTTAGTTATTACGTTTGTTTCTACATTGAACATGTTTTCATGTTTGATATAACTAATCTTCATTTCACATGTTTAGCCTAATTAAATCAATTTAAGGGTAAAATAGTGAAGTAGTTAGCCCAACAACCCAAGTAGTGCATCTAATTGGGTCCTTTATTTTGTAAAGAAACAAGTTTTTACACATGGGAGGGATGATGTTCTTCTAAAAGTCATTTTTAATGAATAGATAAAGTCAACGTATGAGTTTGCGTATACTACAATGTATTGTGAGGGTGATAATTAATATTTTTACGCAACGAGGAGTTACAAATGAATATTTTAGCAAAAATCAATCATTAAAATTTCAACTACATCATACAAAACTATTCCTTGTATATGTACGTATTATAAAATCCTATTTCTTAAAACTTATTTGCGTTATTAGATTTCAATGTACTTCTAGATAGGAACATATAATTAACTAAATCTCGCAAAATTGATATTAAAATGACCTCATAGAAGAGAAATTCTACCTGCACTATATATCTAAGTTCCTTAATTACTCGTTTAATTTCTTAACACGTTTCAAATTAATCTAATATATATTTGACTTAAGGTTTTGTTATTTTTCACCATTTCATCATTTTCGGAATGGTCTAAAGTCTTCAAGAATATAATATCACATTGGATATAATAATGCTTAAATTATATTAAATTTTAATGATAAATATATAATGAAAATGTTAATTCAATTGAATAGAAGTTTGTTTGGCACAGATTTTTTCAAGAAAAATTTATTTTTGTTTATGTGATTAAAAAGTGGAAAAAAATTATGAGTCCTAAAGATTGTATAATTGAAAATGATTTTTAGAAAAAATAATTTGTAAAAACAGTTATGTAAATGATAAACACTGAATATCTATTTTACAGTAGAATCATGGTATTACTCAAAATTTAGCCCATGTTCCACATCTTTTTTAATATTATAAGTTGGTCAAACTTTATTTTTAACCTTACAAATCATAGGATCCATAATTTTTATTTACTTTTTAATCGTACAATTCATGGGATCCACCAGTTTATAATCTCAAAAAGCTTTGTAAAACATGAACTTAATAAATTAAATGCATTGTTAATTAGCACAATATTCCAATTAAATTACATGTAAAATCAAGAATTCATATAGTTAAAATGGCTCAGGAGACATTAAATACGTAATCTTGAATATTGATAGAACTAAAATCACGAATGTAATTAGCAAAATCAAGCTCAACTACTAGGCTACGATATATTATAAGGACCATATATACTTGAAGAAATAGGATTGATCTTCATTTAGATGTGTTCTTCACATCAATTTCTCGAGTTTCATAGTGAAAATAGTTTTATTATTATAGAATGTTAACCCTACGGAAAATGATTTAATGAGCATCGCCCACCAATGAATTTATATAATACATTATCGGTGCTTACCATAAGATGAGCACCGGTGTTCAATAGATCATTCTTGTTTAACCCTAATTGCTAGTAATTTAGAAAGTCAACAATTTATAAGAATTTAATATAGCGTATGAAGTTTGACCTGTCATCATATTCATATGTACATGTATTATAAAGGCCATTGCAACCAAGCTAGCGTTACAAGGATCAATTGTTATCTCAATTCTCTGCGTACAGCTCCCATGCTTTGATCAGAATATATAGAGATCAGTTATGACTATATTTTCTACATTACCATATATATGCATATAAAGATTCTGCTCTCCTAATTCATATTCTTTTGTACATATATAGGCGAGTTTTATGGGTAATCCTGAAGATCCCATTGCTGGGATTGAAAATATAGTACCCAGTTCTGAATATAGGCAGCCAAAAATTCGTCATGTAACCAATAACAGTCCAATATTAGACGTCAAATCAGTAACATTGGCACTCAAATGTCCGAGTTGCAAAGAACCTTTTAATGTGCGTGCAAACTTGACAGCCGTTACAGAAACTACTGCTGCTGCTACTGCTACTGCTGAAATGAGATTTAACGTTGCAGGTGCAAATTTCCCAGTACATGAAAATAGAAAACTAAAATTTGACAATAAGACCCGCAATAAAGGACAACTAAAAGTTGTTGTTGCTGCTGCTGCTGATAGGAACTACACGCCGCCTGAAAGTGCGGGAAAACATCAACGTGCATATGACTGATTCTAAAAGTGAGGGAAAACGTCGACGCGCATATGACTCTGACACTGACTCTGATTCTAAGGATGATCCCCCTAGTTCAAAGAAATCCAAGGTTGTCAATCGCCATTTGAAATTCAATAACTAGTATTTAGTAGTCAGTAGATTGATCCACATGTATCCTTCTCGTAAAAGGTGCTTCTAAACACCTTTAGCAAATAATTTACATTCACAAGGATTTTCTTGATCCTGTTACTAATTAGTTGCTGCATGTTTTCTTTGTTCTAGTTATACAGTTGGATAATAAAGAATTTATTAGTTTCGCCCTTTGATCATTACTGAATGGTCTAAAGTCGTCAAGAATTTAATTACACATTGGATAATAACGCATAAATAAAATGATATTAAATTCAAATGGTAAATAAATAATAAAAAGTGCTCAAGATATATAAATTTTCACTATTTGAACCAAAAACTTTTGAGGTTGTTTCCTTCCAAAAATTGCAAATTAATTCATAATTGAATAAAAGCTTGTTTGACACCAGATTTTTCCGGGAAAATTTATTTTTAAGAACGTATTTTTAATAAGTAGAGAAAAACTGAAGAAAAGTTGTGGGACTCATAGAAAAGTTCTGAGAAAAAATATTTTTTTAAAAAAAATCTTTCACAAACAAGCCTCAAGTGAGGTATACTTACCTATTATTTATTTATTCAAGGTACTCTACAAAATAGTTCTACAACTAGCTAGATAGAATCGTAATGATCAAGACCAGTATCTATTTTGCAGTAGAATCATGGTAATACTCCAAAGTTAGCTCCTATTTGACCCCCCCTTTTTTTTAATTATAAGTGGGTTAAAATTTATTTTCAACAACATATTTTATTGGATCCAGATTTTTTATCCATTTTTACTCACATATTTTATGAGATCCACCAACTTGTAATTTCCAAAAAAAAAAAAAAAAAAAAATGTCAAATGGGGACTTACTAAATTACTTGCATTGTTCAACTAGTCGACCACTCGTTTGTACATGATGAAGTAAGTAAAGCTTGTTCGGGGTGGATTTGAGCAAATACAAGTCTTCTAATTTTTTCTAAAGTTCTTTAGTGGTTTTAAGTTTACCCACTTTTTTTCAAAATTGTGTCACGCAAGTGTAAAATGATTGAAATATAAGCAAGCTTATCGATTTCTTCTTTTTGTTATTTTGAAAAATCAGCAGAAAAGTTACCATTCATGGCTTATGAAACCTTTTGTTGAACCAAAATACCTCTCTTTTTTGTTGCCGATTGAAAAATCACATTTTCTGTTAAAAATTCTCAAATCAAAATTGTGAGTTGTCATTTTTTACGAATCAATAAAAAATGCACAAAATCACAATTAAACTACACAAAGTAGACCCAGTGTCACAAACGATATACACAATTCTAAATTTTCAGGATTTCGTAAGATTCTCGATCTTAGATCAAGGGAACGTTCGAATGGGCAAGACCTATGTATTCTAAATAGAATCAATGGTACAACAAAAGAGATGTGTCAACAAAACAGTTTCACACACAGTATATCATAGAGATAATAAGATGATTTTGTCAAATGAATGATTTAATCACATAACAATTAAAGGCAAGTAGTTCTTAATTTCTAGCATAGTCGATGGTTACCCTGCACGGTAATCGAAATCCTTATGTGGCCTACACCTACACGGTGCAATTCCGGCTTCCGTTTGTCCAAAAACTTCCAGTTTAGCCGGAAATCAAGGTTGCAGGTTCGATCAATTTGAGAAATCGAATTTGTGTGAGTTTTTGGGTCGATTTTGGATCTAAAACTTGTACCAACGCTCTGATACCAAATGTAAAGTGGAAGAGTGGAACACCTAAGGCCATCCGGGCTCAGTTTTATCAAACCAACCGAGATCGACACCAGCAGATTACAAAATGGCACAAAAGTGGGAGATTATTGCAGCCACACAGCAGCCACAAAGACTAAGGAAGACAAGGAGAAAAAACACTGTAGTAGGACGCACAAAACATAGACAGAACAGCCGCTTTTTTCTCACAAAGGTCTAGGGCAATAACGTGTATTTCTCAAGGCAAAGTGTCTGCCCATATATAGTAGTAAATTAGGCTTTTACGTTAAGTAATGGATTAGACCCAAAAAATGAGACAATAGATAACCAATAAGTGTGTCAAACACTAAAATTCGTCCAATGAGTAAATGATTGGGCCATGAGCAACTCTAATTGAATTCGGCTACTTCCAATGATCAAAATAGTTATAAACTCGGGTCGTTCCATTTGAGGTGTTGATATTTCAATTCATTCATTTGACTGATGCTGACTAAATAACTAATGATTTAACATCATAGCCAGGAAGATCGTTTGACAAAAAATTGCCCAACAGATAGGCAGGTTGCAGAGCTGGTGCGTGGGTGGGTGGCAGCACAATCGGAGTTCATGTGAGACAGCCGACATTTGAACTTGGTCATGGAGTATATGATGTCATAGTGGTAAAAGGGAAATATATTTTTGACAAAATCCACATGGAAAAATATAGAATTTTTAGCACACGGGTCATAGCAATTATAGGCACTTTGGGTGAGGTGATGAGTGCATTTTGTGCACTTATTTAAGTCATTTTACTTGGGTTTCAAGTCGTCAAATTATTAATTTTTACTTAACTTGGGTTAACTTTCTTTTGTTTCAGTTAGGGGCTGGTTTGAAGCAATTGGAAAAGAAAGAATGTTGAAATTGAAGGAAATCTACAATTTTGGGAATTAAAGTCTACAATATAGAAATTGAAGGACTAAAGTGCATAAATTCTAAAGATGGGATGAATTGGAGAAAAATAACATTAATGGGCCTGTGGACTTGAAATTGGATTAGGAATTCAATTAACTTGGAATTCTAATTCTATTGTAATTGATTGGCGGCTGACGGTGTTATTGTGAATTGGGCCTCCATGGTATAATTGAGGGTGCACTATTATTATTATATATATTGACGGAAGCAGACGGAAAAAAGGGGATTTTTGGGGGCTAAACATATTACATCCTGGACCCGCTGCAGGAGAGAAGATAGAAACGCAAAAGAGGAGAACGACTGAGGGTTGGAGGCAACTAAAATTAAATATATGCACACCACCCGAAGCAGAGGGCGAAGACAGAGGCGCGCAAATTGGAAAATAAGAGAAAGTGGATGGGCGGCAGATTAATTTTTGATGCTACAGCAGATTAATTATTGGCAAAAATTAATCATGTTTCATCAATTTTTGGTGATGTCGTTCCACTTTTATTTATTCAATTTCAATATCATTTTAAACTAGATTTATTTGTGCTAGGAGATCGATGAATTTTGCTATGTAACTTTGGATTTCAGTTTTACAATTATTGGCAATTAAAACATGTCTTGAGGTTTGAATGACTTTTATTCACTTATTTGTTTCCACAATTATTATACATATAATTGTGTGAGTGTAGTGGTCTACTTCATGCATTCGAGAGAAGGGGAATAGACTCTGATAGGGGATAAAGATATATCTCTATACTTTGCGTAAATCTTTAAGTGATCATAAAACTACATGCATTCTTGTGAATTTACATTCGTCATAGAGATATAGTCGGGTGGTTTACATGAATAGGTCCAGCAATTCTCGAGAGAGATTGTTGGATAGGTTAGGATCATTAATTTTTCAAAATGTCAAGCATGTTGTCAATGTTGTAGAACTAGATTCCAAGGCAAACATTGCAAGGGGATTCGTGATCCTAGTACTCGTTTGTTATTCATAAGAAACATTCACTTCGCATTCGAACTTTTAATTGCATTTAGTTAGTAGGTAAAGTTTAGTTAAGTTGCATATATAATCTTTGTTTAGTTACAAATCTTTATAATCATCTCAAAAAATCTATAGATTCGGTTAAAATTAGAATCAAACGATTCAATCTCTGTGGGAACAATATCTGGAATTCTCACTTCCACTTTATTACTTGTTACGAACTGTACACTTACGGTGATTTAAAACGAACAATTATTTTTCGTGAACATGAGGCAACAGTGATCAGGGAAGGCACGTGATCCTAGCCGAGGTTCCATTTTGTGCGAGTCGTAGGATTTTAGACAAGATTTTTGATTATTACTCTTAATAAGATCACATTTGTTTGAGACTTTGGTATGGTATCAACTAGAATTTAAATGAGCACACGGATAAGATGATTTGTGCTCTCAAAAAAATCACTATCTTGTGAAAACATGTTAAGAAATAAATATCAAATCGAATAAATATTAAAATATAAACTTATAATATATAAAGTTGTGTTACTCATCTTAATAATGTTGGTCTTTAAAGATAAAATTTGATGTCTTAATGGAATACTTATGGAAAAAAAAAATGAAGTTCAATTAAGATCACATGGGGAATCTCATAAGTATACCCTAATTAATTTATGCAAGCCAAAAAATAAATATAAAAAGAACTAGAAAAAATAGCTATGTACGTGAATTTAAAAAAGGTAACTCAATTAGCTGGATCATCATCAAATGACAGTCACTTAATATGTGGAGGGGAAAAGGTGCCTCTATTCGGGATTGATTGGTAGTAACTCTTTAAAAATTTTGTAGGGATTATGAGATGTGTGGTAAATAATAAGTAATAGTTTTAAATGCGCGATTTAAATTAAAATTTGATTAGATAATAGAAATAAAAGTGAAGTTACTAATAATATTAGACGTGTACATGCATTATTTTAATGACAGACTTGTAGGTTGTAACCTCAATAGGTGATGCAATTACTAAAACAGTGTCTTCAATTGTTGTTTGTGTCTCGTCGCATTATGAGTTATGGCTCTATAAAAGCTTTTTTCTTTATTAGACCACCAACTGTACAAGTATTTCTTTAAATTTTTTAGCATATTATTTTGAAAACAAGTTGTTTAAGTCATTTTTCCATTCATTGGTAGGTTTCATCTTTTCCCATCGAGATTCCCAACCACCCACCCTCCATTTCCTTGTGTGAGTGTGTTTACATTGGACATGTTTTAATATTTGACTTACTCATCATGTTTATCTACATAGGATATATTTGTGTTTGATTTAGTCATCTCGTTTGTGTCTACATTGGACATGTTTTAATGTTTGACAAAGCTAATTTTCATTTCACGTGTTTAGCCTAGTTAAATTATTTTAAGGGTAAAATAGTAAAGTAGTTTGCCCAACAACCCAATGACTAGCATCTCATTGGGTCCTTTATTCTGTAAAGAAATGAGTTGTTACATATTGGAGGTGATGTTATTTTAAAAGTCATTTTTAATGAATAGATAAAGTCAACATATAAGTTTGCACATAAGTTTGATTATGTTTTTAAAATAGCTGTATCTAGAATACAACAAGGTATTATGTTTTTAAAATAGCTGTATCTAGAATACAACAATGTATTATGACAGTAATACATTGGATACTTTTACGCAACAAATTTTTTAAAAAGAAGATTTTAGCAAAAAATCGATTATGAAAATTTCAACTGCATCATGAAAAATAATTTCTTATAGATTTCATTTATATTGAGAGTAGAGATAGATAAGAATCGAACTTAGGCGTGTATTTGTTTTGATATGTATTAAAATTAAACTGAAAAACAAAAATCTACGATATGTGTGTTCCACCAACAAAGACGGAAGAGGAATGAATAATTAAATAGGTGTAATCGTTGAAACACAATTCAACTTGATCTATAAGAAGTGAATGAATAATGAAAGTAGAAAAAGTACTAGATAGAAACATCAAAATTGACTAGTAAAATGACCTGTCAAAAGATAAATCCTACACATTTAAGATAATCTAATATTTATTTGACTTAAGGTTTTATTATTTTCACCCTTTAATCATTTTATGAATGGTTTAAAGTCTTCAAGAACATAATATCACATTGGATAATAAAGGTTTTATTATGTTTCACCCTTCGATCATTTCTGAACGGTCTAAAGTCTTCAAGAATATAATAACACATTGGATAGGAATGCTTAAGTTTAATATATAAACCTATGTTATTTTAACTTTCCAAAAATCGCGGATCAAATCATAATTTAAGCAAAGCTTGTTTGGCAAAGATTTTTTCGTGAAAAATAGCTTTTTAGAAAACGTTTGATTAAAAAATGGAGAAAAGTTGTGGATCATATAAAATGTCGGTTGAAAATAATTTTGGACAAAATTTTGACAAACAAGCATTAAGGAGATTTTAGGAACTTGACAAAATAGTTCTATAAGTGATCAAGATCAAATATCTATTTTACATTAGAATCATGGTATTACTCCAAACTTTGCCTCTATCTGACAGAGCCTTTTTTTTTTTCCTTAGATTAGAAGATGGTCAAACTTTATTTTTAACCATACATTTCCTTGAATTCATAATTTTTATTTACTTTTTAATTACACAATTCATGAGATTCACCAGCTTATAATCTCAGAAATCTCCTTAGCCCCTATTTGTTGTAGATTAAAATTAGATTTTTAATAATTTTTTATAAAAGTTGATGAAATGTACGGCTGAAAGTTATGGGTTTCATAAAATGTGTAGTTAAAAATAATTGTTGACTTTGAGTTGAGATTAAAATCAGATTTTAATTTGTACGAACATGGGCTTAATAAATTACTTGCATGGTTAGCACAATTAACCAATTAATTTACAGAAAAATCAAGAATTCATATGGTTATAATCAAGCTCAACTACTCTGGCTACTATGTATTATAAGGAGAATATATATACTTGTAAAATATATAGGATTAATCTTCATCATCATGTGTTTTCACATCAATTTCTCAAGTTTCATCTTGAACATAATCTTGTCATGTATAGAAAGTCAACCCTAATTGCAAGTAATCGAGGTAGTCAAAATAATTAATTGGAATTAATATAGAAAAAATGGCTAAATTATTTTTCATGACATTTCTAAATACCGTATGAAAGTTTGACCTGGCTTCATATTCCAATGTACAAGCATTATAAATGACATCGCAACCAAGCTAGCGTTGCAATGACCACTTGTTCTCTCAATTCTCTGCCAAGATCCCTTGCTTTGATCAGAATATATAGAGGTATGACTATTTTTTCTTCATTAGCTAACGTATTTATGCATATCAAGATTGTGTTCACCTAATTCATATACTTTTGTGTGTGTGTGTGTGTGTGTGTGTGTGTGTGTGTGTGTATAGGAGAGGTTTATGGCGAATCCTGAAGATCCATTTGCAGCGATTGCAAATATAGGACCCAATAATGAATATCCGAACTACGAGATTCATCATCATGTAACCAATATTAGTAGCAGAACGATATTGGACGCCGAACGAGTAACATTGTCAGTCAAGTGTCCAAGTTGCGAAAAATCATTTTATGTACGCACAAACATGACAGCCGGTACAGCAACTACTACTACTACTGAGATAGAATTTAACGCTGCAGGCACAAATTTTCCAGTACATGAAAATAGAAAACGCGAATCCAACAAAAAGAACCGCAATAAGGGAAGACTAAAAGCTACTGCCGCTGCTGATCGGAATAACTACACACCGCCTATAAGTGTTGGAAAACGTGGACGCACATATGACGTTGATTCTGACTCGGAGGATGATCCCCGTGTTCCGAGGAAATCCAATGATGTTAATCGCTATTTGAAATTCAATGACTAGTACTCATTAATCAGGAGATTGATTCACATGTACTTCCCTAAAAATGGTGATTCTAAACACCTTTAGCAAATAATTGACATTCACAAGGATTTTCTTGATCCTGTTGCTGTTTAGTTGCTGCATGTTTTCTTTGTTCCGGTTATACAGTAAACATTTTCAGAACTCCTTGTAAGAAACAGATATTCAAAAAAAGGGGGTAAGTGAACTTGCCATGGGCATGTGAAATTAAAGCTAGATTGAGTTGCATAAATAGTTCAGACATAAAATCAAGCTCTTGGTACCATTGCGAATGTCTTGGAGAGTACTTTAGGATGCTGCTACCAAAATTCAATACGCGTCTAAAGTTGACCACTTAAATCATCTATTTTGGCTTTTATGCCAACACTACCAATTTCGGTGTGTCTATTCCAATTGAAACGCAGTTTTCTCGAATTTCTCAACGATCAAGAGAGCAAGACGAACTCATTATTCAAAAATAGTCCTTTAACTCGTTTAATCAAAAATATTTTGAGAGAGTTTGAACCGTGTACTGGAACGATAAGTGAAAACAGACCTTTAATTTCTTTGAAACAATTTCAGCCATATGATCAAAACTGATAGTCAAGATTAGACTCAAAGAACCACAAAGCCCGGACTCCTTTCATCGTCCACCAATATTTGCCATGTTCCACATGGTCTATTTCCTATCAATTTTCCAAATAAGGTCCAATTGCTGTAATGGATCCGACAGAAAGGTATCCTTAGAAGAACAATCAGCCGTCCGTTGCTTCTTAGACATACATGATATGGTCAAGGAAGATGATATAGACATGACTTCCGCACTTGTAGACGTTTGGTCACCCTTGTTCCCGGCCCAGTCTGCAACGGAGAAGGCGCAGAAGTATGATAAATAGTTCCTTTTTCAAATATATGTGATTGTCTATAATTATTTGCACAAGTTGATCAAGTTTAGGGTATCTTGCCTTACCTATTTCCGTAAACATATACACGTATGTTGCTAAATGCAAAATCTCAAGAAGTAAGTAATTGACATATAAAATGGGAGAGGGAGCTGCCATTTAATTGTTGTACATCTATTTCATTCTATTTCTATCCATATTAAAATTTTAAAAAATTACTGTTTTCATCCAGGTATATTCTAGTATTGTCTCCTTATTAAATTCATTCATTTAAACACCATAAATCTACACAAATTTTACATATTCATCTCAGTCCAAGTCCATCCCTAATACAATTTCAAAATTAAAAAAAAAACATTTAATTCATCTCCATTAAATATATATCATCCTTCTCACAATTCAAAAATTAATTCTATAGACCAGAAATTATAAAATGGGATTCCATGAACAATAAACGCCTATAATCACCGCCACCCTCAATGTGAAATGGACTCTATTATTTTATTGAAATTGAACTTAATAATTTGGAAGGACTCATAGCATTTATTCCATTAAAAGGGGAAAAATTGATCAAAAGACTTGGCCTTTTGCCGACCACCATAAAACATGATAAATAGGCAAATTCTCTGCAAAAGTGAACAATCAAGTTGACATTTGCGCAATTTGAACCCGATGGAGATGACAAGGATTTTTTTTCTCAAGGTCAGAGATATAAATCTAGAGAGCATCCATTAAGTCTTGGGAAGAGTAGCGTATAGAATCAATTTTTCCTCTTAGCATTGCACATCACGTGTTGCATAAAGATATGGTTTCTCCTTTGTGTCTGCAATCCTGCGATAATGACTATCACGCATGTCAAGAGTCAGAGTCACTCTAATATTTGTGCCTTACCATTTTTAATGTTTAGATTTAGGTTGCGTTTGATTGCTCATATTTTTTATGGAAAATGTATTTTTACCATCTAATTTGCACTTGAATACATATTGGATCTTATCTTGTGTGGATAGTGGATTCAAATGTTAGAAACCCTCTTTATATGAGATCGAGAAGCGTCTTACTCTATTGTCGAGTCTTTAACTTAATACAAAATAGATATATACAAATGATGAAGATTGAGTTGAAGTTTATATGACTGATACTACAACTTAGTGTTGCAAAGTGGAGAAACGGACCTCCCATTTGATATTAAGATAGTATCTAAAACTTAACTAAACTTGATTTTAATTGTTCTTCTAAGAGTGGTCTCTAACTTGTACTTATACGTGGTATTTCTCTTCGTACTCACAGTGGTGATATTTAATTATGGTTTTAAATATTTGTGTAATGGTTTGAGATTTTGAGTTGAGAAAACAATTCAAAGTTGTAAAAGCTAAACTTCTATTGAGTAAATCCATTCGAATTTCTTGAGAGATAGAGATGGATTTTTATATTTCCATTACATTTATAGATGGATTCACACATTTCAGTTGTGCCTCTGATTTTCTTAAGTTGAAAATACTGTATTTCTTTAGACTTCTCTGAAGTGAAGTAGAAAATCAAATTATGGTAGTGAAGACTTTGAGAACTATTTAATAGCGTGAATCTCTATCACGAGATATCGACGATCTATGTAATGAAAGATATCCTTATTTGATTGACTATTCCTTAATCACCAATAATTATATGGTCTATTGTGTAAAAGGATGGAATATAACCGAATATGATGATGTTTGAGATATGCAGTCAAATTTAATTATTTGCTTTTGGAAAGAGTGTTGGTTAACTACAATGTATCAGTTAACGGAGTCCTATCTAGATAAATACCTTCAGAATTGTATAAGCTTTGGACATGAGGACAACCAAACATGGGTTGTCTTAAACTCATAATCGATTATGTAAGTTTTTGATAATGAGTTTGGGAACATGAGTCTATTAAGAACGAAAAGGTACTTAAGTGAGATTTTGAATGGATATTGGATCACAATATGTGACATTTGGCATTTATTTCTTAGTAAGAGAGAGAATTTTGGAGAATATTATTGAAATTGATATTATGTATATTGATGAATCAATTTTTTGGATACGTAAGAGTTGATTTAAACTTCATATTCCAGTGGGAGTAATCTGTTTCCGAGTGAAAGCTATCTATTCAAGTGGAAGCTAATCAAAGAATTATCCAATTTCAATGGTTCTTGGTTCTGAGTGGGAGCTAAAAGCTATTCAATTTTAATGATTCATGGTTTAGAAAACTAGTGGAGAAATTTGAGGAAAGTGATGGAAGTATATATGGAGTACATAATTCCAATCTAATTTGAGATGTGGTGAAAGTTCTAATTGAACATTATGTTTATTGAGAACATTCGGGTTTTTAAAAACTTAATAGAAGACTAATGAGTTTAAAATAGATAAAGCTCATTTTTTGGGAAAAAGTTATACTCAGTATGAATATATTGAGCTTGATAAGCCTCTTCTATACACTGATGCTAGCCAGATAGTGTGTTTAAGTGTAGATTACATCAAATAGACTTAGAGACTGTATTTTCATTCTCAATTGAGAATTGATTGAAGAGATATACACGAATCGATTTGTAGGTTTCATGCTGAAGGCTTTTATAGTATTGTGGTAACTGTATAGTTATACTTGTAGCCTAATACTGTCATCTTAACACTTGTACCTGAGTTTTAACGGGATTAAATCCCGTACAAAATTTCATCATGTGGATGAAGTTTACTGTATTTATATAAAAGTCTGATGGTAGGTTGTAATTCTAATTTTGATGTTAGGGTCCGTTTGATTGCAAGGGTGGAAAATGGGTAGGAAGAAAATGAATTTCTGGGAAAGTAATTGCCTAGAAATTGTTTTGCAGGGAATTGGAAATTAAGTGTGTTTGATTGGTATAATTTTCCACCATGAAAATTTTTAAATTTTGTGTTCGTTTGTATCAAAATTGTCCATTAAAGTTATAATTTTTTCCACACTTGGTTATAAAATTTGTTTCCATTGCCAAAAAGTTAAAAAAAAAAAAACCAAAAAAAATGTTTCCTAAAAAATCATTTTTTTAATCAAAGTTTAGTATTCGTTTGCATCAAAATTGTCCATAAAAGTGAAATTTTGTTTACAATTGGTTATGAAATTTATTGTCATTGCAAAAAAAAAAAAAATCAAAAAAAAAAGGAGTTGGAATTTCATTTTCCCACCAAAATGGCCATTTTGAAATAGTTGTCCTTAGTTTTTGAGACGAATGACATGGGTTTAGTAAATTGTATATTTTGCGTTAAAAAGATTATTCTAGTTTTGTTTACCTGTCACAAGAGTTATATACCGTAAAGATTCTAATTTTTTTTTTAACTGTGAAAATTTGCTACATTGTTGTTGTTTCTATGTCGAAAGTTGACCATATGAGTCTTCATGTATGTCTAAGGACTCCATAAGTGCACAAAGAAATATCCAGAGAACCATATCTAGTACAATTAGGAGTTACAAGTATGCTATAATGTATACTTGCCCTAATATTTGTCATGCCATGGATCTAGTTAGAAGTATTGATATTGTCCTTAGAAAGAATATTGTGATACCCAAAGAGTGTTGCTGTTAGTTATTCTATTTGTTGTAAAATGAATAACTTGTGAGTGAAATATATATCCAAATATCGACTAAGGATGAGAGTTAGTCAAGCACAAATAATTATTAGACTTGTGCAATCTTACTACATAAAGTAGCAAGAAGCATATCTTGTAGTATATAACTTGACAGCTGAAGAAATTGTTGGTATAGATGTATTGAGCATCTAATGATACTAGTTGTAAATATGAGATCCATGATAGTTATACAATTATCTCATGTGATGAGGATCTCAAATATCATAATGGAACCAAACACTAGATAGTGTTTCTATGAGAGACATTAGCAAAGAAAGTGTCTTTGCAATATATCTACGTAAATGATGGTTTGTAATCATCATACTCTAAAGATGTTTAGAGATGTACTTGTCGGTAATGTCGAATATCTAAAATTACGTAGAATATGATACTTAGTGTATCAGAAAACTCTTGATTGATTTTTAGTGCCTATAAATGAACAATTTTGAGTTCATGTGTAATCTATTCTTGAGATTAAGAGATAATATTTTGCATGCACATATGAAGTATGTCAAACAGGTTGAGATTGATTCACTCACACGAAAAATCGCCTCAGATGCTTTGGGGTGTGTTGAGATGAGATAAAGTGATCATGTTGTGTACGTGATCATGTCGCCTTATTAAGATATCAAGATGAGATTACAACAAGTAATCGAAAAACCTATTTAGTAGCCAGATCGAGTTCTCGATTTGAGATTGTCTGGATGAATGAATATAAGGAGAACTCAAGTTAGGTATCGAGGAATACCTGAATTAGGATCTGTACGGTGTTATTTGTTTATAAAGGATATGACATACACCCTAAGAATGGGAGAAAAGATCGTAGCACATGTTTCATACCACGTGTACTTTTACGACCAATAATAGGTAAATGAGTAAATGGATCCCTGTTTCCTCATTGTGTGAGACCTTCAGGTTTATATAACCTCATATATACCCTTATGACTTTTGACTGTTTCTTGAGATTTTATTTCGGTGTTGCTACTTTAGCTTGTCAGTAACTATGATTGATTCAGTTTGATGGGACATGTCTAGGAAAGCAGCTGATTGAAAGCTGAAGGATTCAAGTAGGAAAGAAAATTATTTTGACAAATATTTTTATTTGTATTCACCGGCCGGACAATTGTGTTTAATCATTTAGGGTATAGAACAGAAATTGTTAATACAATGATATGAAGTGGGGCTCAAATATATTCTATAAATATTTGAGGGATCGAAAATACTTGAATTAATGTTGGAAAATGAGTTTGGAGTATAGCAAGATGTAATGTTCCTCTAATTGAGCTACTATATATCCCTAACAGGTTTATAGTATTGTGAGCTCTAATATTACTCGTTTGTCGCACGATCTATTGTCGTATGAATTTTTGTGAGATATATCTTGAGAAGGATCAAATACGTGACATTCGTTGTCCCTTATGGATCAAATCAAGCATATCATGTGCGAGTGGGAGATGTTAGAAAAATACGGGTCGTAAGTCGTCCATGTGGGATGACCCGAACCACAAGTTATTAAAAGGGTTGGAGGAAGTTTGAACTTGAAATTCAAACATACAATTCTCAGACCACCCTTAACTCCCTATAGCCTCCAATGATTATGGATTGGAAAAGGAGGAAAAAATATGATATGAAAAACGAAGGGAAAATTCGTATAGAAATTTACACTAAAATTGGAAAATCCTTAGAACCATATTTTGGACATGAAATCTCACAAAAATTGAAACTTGGATTGTAAATAATAATCCCCTTCCATTGTGATCAGGATTGTGATAATTGGAGAACAAGAAATGCAGATTTTGGAATTCTGGAACGCAAGGTACTTCAACAATCAAAAGATTTTGAAATTCATCATTCCAAGTAAATTTCTTGACCCGAAATTCATGTTAAAGAATGTTGCGAATTCTTATAGTATATATAAATATTACATTTTTAGTAAATTTTAATAAAATTAGATGGAATGTGTAATTGAAAAGTTATGGATCACTTAAAATATATGATTAAAATTAATTGTTAACTTCAATTTAGATTTTAATCTATTTTTCTAGCTAAACAAAACAAGGGCTTAATCGTTTTAGTGGAAATAGTTGCAAAAGGTTGTGTTGAATGAGATATCAGATATAGGAGACTTGTCTGCATATTTCACGGTCAATTGGATATTTTTTGTAATCTAGAAACCATGGAGTTATGTAAATAATAATTAGGGGACTAAAATGATTAGAAAAATATGTTGGAAGTTGAATGAAAAACATAATGGAAAATATAATTAAAAGCAGTTTCAATTTTCAGCATTATTTCAGTATTCATTTCAGCCATTATTTTCAGACATTATTTCAGTTTATAAAATATCAGTTTCAAAAGCCCTCAACCGTTCCCTCTTCTTCAGTTTCAGATTTCATTCATGGAATTGAATGTGCTGTAACTCCTCTTTCATGTCACTCTCCATTCAATACATTAATGGGTTGGCTCATCATCTATGTGTATAAATAGAGGAATACTCAGTGAGGAAGGAGACAACAAAAACAACAAACACAAAAGAGAAACGCACGAGCTTTCCTTCCACTTTCCAGTATTATATTTGCTCCCGGGTTTAGATTTCTTTTCTGATTTCTTTGGGAGATAGAGTGAATCACAGCTGGTTCGTAGGTCGGTAACGTAGTGCAGCGTGGATCGATAACCAATTGTATCCTGTGAATCGAACACCGATCAAAATCTCGTGCACCCCGGTGAGGCGGCGAATTCGATTTAAAGAAACCGTGTGAACACGGGCCTTCGGTTTGATTATCTACTTTGATTCACCTTTATTTTATCCCATTTGTTATTAATTACATAAAATGATTAGAAAAATAGAAATTGGATCTATTTGTTATTAATTACATGACCATGGTGTAAGCTCAGACTGCCAATTTTCATCTCTTCAGTCTTTGGGTTGTGAAAAACGTGCATGTTTGATTCTTATAATTGTGACATGACATTTAGCCTCATTTTGGTAGAATTTTTTAAGTCAAACTACAAAATCAATTTCAACCATTTATTTCATTAAATTTACAACTTTTCAATCACACATTTCATCAATTTTTATCAAAATTTATTAAAAATTTAATTTTTGATTCCCACCAAACATGGACTTACTAATTATTATCAGGAAACATAACTTTTTTTGTTCTCATTAAAGAGCTGGGCCTAGGGCGGCGGCGGCCTCATAAGCCTCACCTTACGTCCGACTCTACCATCTACGACCATTTAATTATGTAGAAAATTTAGCCATGATTTTCTTATAAAATTTCCTTTTTGAATTAAGTGGCTGTTAATTCATTTGCAAAGAGAGTTTCGACTAAGGATGTCAAAAAAATCCGACAAATCCAATACCCGCGCCCCCCTCTCCCCCCCCCCCCCCGGAACGGGGCAGGGACAGGGAGGGAAATTTTGTCCGGGACGGGTTTGGGGCGGGGATAGGTAATGGGGGCCCCGTCCCGCCCCGCCTTAAATGGGTAACGGGGCAGGGAATTTCTTATCGGGGCGAGGGGCGGGAAAGGTCCCCCGCCCTGCCCCGCCCCATTTCCATCCCTAGTTTCGACGAGGAATAGTGGACACAATCCAGTCCAGTTAATAATTTACAACGCAACCACACTAAGGGAGTGTTGAAGGACTAACATTAGTAGCCAAGTGTCCAGAATGCATATTTCAGCGTCGGATCTTTCACTGCCACTCGAAATGCTGATGTTGATGCTCATAAGCATCATGCCATCTAAACGGTCATTTTCCTCCGACTCTGAGGATGTTGCTACATCTTGGACAAAAACTTCAGAGTAGAATGTAATACTGGAGTTCCGTCTCGATAATGTAATTAATATCATGTGTGGATCGCCTCTATTGGCAACATGGGAAAATAATTAAGTAAATTTGTACTTATTTATGAAGTTTTTGTTTTTAAATGGAGAAATTTTAAATCAGTTATAAATTGTGTTTAGATTAGGGATTGAAGTTGAATAAAATGTAAGGATATCATCTAAGGTTGCGAAACAAAAGTACATAATATTGAAATACTTGTCGTAATAACATACTTAATATCAAACTAAGCCATGCAAAACGCTGATAATCACATATTTAATATCAAACTAAGATGTGCGAAGCACTCATGATAACATTCTTATCATTATTCAAATAATTGGTACACATTTCCAGCAGAATCTGTCCATGGTATAAAAAATAGAAACCTTTTCCACTTGTTTTGAACTAGAAAGCACGACCCATTTTTTATGTAAAAAAAGAAAAAAAGAAATGAATAGTGTCCTGGCTCCTTTTATTAGTAAAACCGGCGCTGACGACCTGCAGGTTGAAACAAGAGCATAGCCGTCCTGCAAGTCGAGTAGACTAGGGCAATCCAGGACCTACAATTCATCACTACATATATAGTGATTGGAAGGCAAGCAAGAGCAGCAACAAGGTTTCGCAATTGACCCTGCTTTTCCTCGTTGTAGATCAAAAAGAAGGTTGCACTAAATGTTAAGACCACGCAAACAATTGAAGCAAATAGTGAGAGTAGTCCAACCATCAACTTCGCCGGTAATGAAAATAGAAAATCAGCTTCTGTATAGCGTGAAGTTAAGATAGACAAGAACATCATTATGGAAGTTGTCGAGCTGAATATTGCCACAGTATCAGATATAACAAAAATTGTGAACCATTTGTTCTTTAAGAATATTGGAGTGTCTGTTCCATTATTGCCACCTGGTACGGTAAATACTGCAGCAAAAGCGACTGTGGCAATTAAAGTTGCCACAACCATGCTATAACTTGCATCATCCTTCATACACTCCGCTCCCTCTTTTCTTAACTTCTTGTGCTCCTCTGAAAATAACTCTCTTGGTGTTTTGAGGTCATCGTTTTTCTTATCGAGTAATGAATACGGTACAATCTTCTCCACCTCCTGAAAATCTTACTCAAATTATTGCATAATGCAATCCAAAATCTAACTCTCACGCGGTGAATAAGTATTACTTAGAATAGTTGATTGGAGATTTCAGAGAAAAAGGATCCACATATATATTCAATTTCACTATAAATACGAAATTATTCAATTTCACTATCATGTAAATTTCTCACCTTAAACTATCATAACTCTCTTTGCAATTGAAGAGCTGCTCCAGATACAATATTGAGTCTATTTGGAGGTGCTAATTTCCCAGCCAAGTGCAAAATGTTGTTTCCTTTATCATCTTTATAGAGTGTAATTAAATCCTTAACAGCTCCTATGTGGTGGATGAGACTAAGCACTTTCTCTTGTCGGTTAATAACAGTAACGTGAAATATGGAGTATCTATTTGAGTTGAGTTTCCATATAAGATCAGGATATGATTGAATAAGCAAAGTCAGAAACTCAACGTTCCCTATTTCTGCTGCATCATGGAATATCTCTGTCTTTTGAATTAGTTTGAAGATTTCGGAGTCCGGAAATGTCATAATATGTTCCCACAGCCTCTTTACCAACTTACTGGCTTGTCTCCGCATTTGAAGTGAAGTATACATCCTTTCAAAATCTAAACAAATAAGCAAAATTAACCCGTGGACTGTTAACCCAAAAATTTCAAAAAAATAGGAGTAAACTGGCATTCGCTACACAGTTATGACGTCCTTCCTAGTTTAGTTCAGATATACATTACTGTAAAGTGGGATAATTAGAACCTTTATTCAATTATCTATAAAGAGAAGAAATTAAAGATTAAGGTTACAATTGAAGAAGGTTCAACACATTCCATGATAAAATTTAGTTCAAAAATATTTTTGTCATTGCTTCAGTTTTAACGAATTAAAACTAATTGTTGGAACGGTTGACGCATATATTGGGTAATTAGTATTTTAACTGAATATTAAAAAAATTCGTTCTTCCCATCATCAATTTTAACATGAGATCTCCATTGGATCATTCCGGAAACTTCCAATATATGCCTGTTTGTTTTTTATTAAAATCATAATTTAATATAACTCAAAGTCAAACAATCAATATTAACCACATCTTTCATGGATCTCACAGTTTTTCAACCACACATTTCAAACACTTCTATCACAATCTATTAAAAAACTAATTTTAATCACCACCAAACACCCCATTAATAAAAATCCTAATATTAGATACTATGAGAAGTAGAAAAATCTATTTTTTCTGTTTCTATGATAACCTAAACAGCAGAAGATAATAAGACAAAACAACATCAGTTTGTACATATTTTGGAGTGAACAGAGTAATAAGGACAAAATCATCATCCATGAGGCTATAATCTAAGGAATAAATTTATCTAGTAAGCAGAAATCTTTTGAATGCAAGAGCTGAAGTACAATACTTATCAAGTATAAATGAGGGGAAAAGAGTGAGAAAGGTTTATGGTCTTACATGGAATACAAGTTATAGTAGCAATGATGCTAACAAGTCTTTCCCATATCCGTCCTTGAATTCTGTGATTGAGTGATAAAGATTTTCGAGCTAAAACTTTTAAAGCTCCAATGTTTATTTCTGGAGAAGTACATATTCTTGAATCCGCTCCATTTAACATCTTTAAAGAGAGATCTGCTCACAAAGAAAAGTAAGTATATTAAATTGTGGAAGTAGTCAGACATATTTAGTCGTCTAAATGAAAACAAGTAACATATTTTTTTTTAGGTATTCAGACCTAATTCATCACTTAAATCAAAAATATTTCGTACCATACATGTCAGTGTGGGTAGCTGTTTCAAGAATCCGGATATATTCATGGGGGTTGAAATCTTCAAGAGGTGTAATTGGGTAAAGATATTCAACCATTTTTCTGTTTCTGAGCAAAATTGCCATTTCAAGTGGAGTCTTTCCTATGCTACTTCGAATTGTTGGCAAATTCTTATTTTTTTCGTACATGACCTTGGCAATTTCTACGACCCCTGATACAGCTGCAAAACAGAAAGCTGTATTTCCATGTGTATTCTGCAGTTCCAGGTCACTCGTATTCAAGTGTTCGACTAGATTATGGACAAAAGCTGTTTGCTTGGCGGCAGCAGCTATGTGAAGAGCCCTATCTCCTCTTTCTGTTATCTCAATAAGAGCTATATTTTTTTCCAAACTCAGAGCAGTTTTAGCAGCCTTCCAATCACCTGTTTGAGCAGCTCGATATAAATAGGGGCCCATCTTCAGTGTGTTAACTTTTCCTTTTCCTGATGATGTGTGGGGAGACCATCGTTAAATGTGTTAAAAATGCATAAAGCTCCACAGCTTCGCAAGAAATACTATGTGACACTTATAAAACCAAAGGCGAGATAAACCAGCATAAATAAAGTATAGAATCATCACCTCTTAATTTAAAATAGATTAAGGGAAATCAAGTGGTTCAACATAGTAAAAAAGCCTATGCAGCTCAAACAAGTAATTTGGGTTCCAATATTAGGGGGTGTTTGTTTTTTATTTGAGAATTGATTCTCCAATCAATTCTCATTTTCAACCACATATTCTTCAATAAAATAATATTTTCTATCACATCAATAATTTTTTCTTCTTTTTCAACCACACATTTCCCATCATATCACTATTCAAAAATCAATTCTTCCATCAAAAATCCCTACCAAACAAGCTCTTAGTGTTCACAAATGAAACACCATTTTAAAGGCATAATAAGGGTAAAATCCTACATTGGCTAATTATTAAAATTATAAATGATGTACATGGGCTATTCTCTCAGCAAATGTTGATTTTTTAAGATGAAATCCAAAGACTCAATAGCATGTACATGCTTATTAAAAAAATAAACGCTAGTAATGCTTCAAACTAAGAGAAAAGCCATGGTTAATTACTATGCTCAACGAGAATGGAAGTCTCAATTTTCTAGAATATAAGATGTGAAATTGTACCACTACCATTTGAAAGAAAAGGTAATAAAAGTATTGCATTTGTTTCGAAAAATAAATAGAAAATGTACACATGTATTTAGTTTGCTCAAGTCACGAAGTGTACAACACAAAATTCAAAAACTTACTTTCATGAACAATCCGATGTTGTTCATTGGCATTGGAATTGAAAATAGGTCTTTCGACTTTAATTTCAATCTGGTTATGCATGTTTTGCAGCGGTTGGACTTGTGCTTCAAGCACAAGTGGATTGCTACGATTCTTATGAATATCCAGGGAATCTTCACGAGATAGCTCTGATTCATCATCGCTTCCTAGTTCTGGTTCCAATTCATAAGTTTTCAATTTTCTTTGCTTCCCATTTGCCCCGTCTTCGGTTTCTACGCGCCATTCAGCTAGTAAGGTAAATGAGGGAGCAAAATATGTCAATTAAAATCTGCTAAAACTTTTATCAAAAGTTTCATCAAACAACCTCGATATTAGTTTCCCTTCAGTAACACAATGCACCACAAAATCTACGCTAGTGGTCTTACAAACTTCTGCAAGACTTTTAAATACTTTTTACATACAAATATGTTACACTTATGGCTAGCGCTTTTAAACGAATTTCCCTCAAAGATAAGTCCGTCAAAAAATTATTTCTATTAAGCACTCTTCAAATATATATATATATATATATATATATATATATATATATATATATATAGAGAAATGATCTAATGAGCACCGGTGTTCATCTTATCCTAAGCACCGATAAGTTGGCACATTAATTCATTGGTGGATTGGAACTCACAAAATTTTTATCTACCAATGAATTAATGTGCCAACTCATCGGTGCTTAGGATAAGATGAGCACCGGTGCTCATTAGATCATTCCTGTATATATATATATATATATATATATATATATATATATATATATATATATATATATATATATATATGTATACACACTAGGTGCAAGCAACGTGCAATGTACGTTTGTCTAGTTTATATTTAATAGTTTTGTTTAATAATTAATTTATTATTAATAAAGATGTAATTTTTTTGGTTAATTAAATAATTAATGATGTAATGTTTATGTAATAGTTAAATAATTAGATGTGTGATTTTGATGTTGTGATGTAAGTTGGTGAGATCGAAGAAAATAAGCAAAAGTTGACAAATTTGGAAAAAATGCTAAATTGTAAGGGATCCAAAGTTCGGGGACTAAAATATAAATACTTAAAAGTTGTGCCGAACCTCACGATGAAGATTTGAGAGTGCTCGGAGTCAATTGGATAAAGAAAAACGTCAATGGAATCAAATTTAGTCAAAAGATGATCACAAATCAATTTCCAACCGTAAAATTATGTTCCGATATTTTAGTCTCATATTGAGACCTATTTTTGGCATAGAAAGTGATCGAATTGGAGAATGATGTTTGAATCAAAGTTGTAGCCAGATGAGTTAGTTTTCCAACGCATTTTGAATCGCCTCAATCGGACATCGGAATACAAAGCTATGATAAAAATACTGAAAGAAGGTGCAGCTGCCTATTTAAAACAAGAAATTCCGTTATATAGCCACTTTTAATATATATATATATATATATATATATATATATATATATATATATATATATATATATATATATATATATATTTTTATTTTTATTTTTATTTTTATTTTTATTTTTTTTTCATTCTCAAAACAAAAGTTGTGTGAATTAATTTTTTGTTTTTGTCTGAGAACTAATAGTTAGCTATTAATTAAAAAAGTGATCGAGCTAGAATGTAAACAAGAACATTTGTACATACTAGAATATGGTTGATGATATAAAGAATAACTATGATAAACATTTCAAGACTAATTGTACCACTATCATTGCACTTTTTTATTAACTACTCATAAGATATATAAATAAATGAAGAATGTTATTGAATTACCTCAAAGCTTCCCCTTACGTATTTCACTAAATATAAGAAGGGACTAATAGCTGATTACAAAGTATAGAGGCTCGATCTTAATGAAGAATTTTTCTTTGTACGCCGTGAAAATTATGTTTGAAATACACTTAAAACACATATATAATAACACAAGTGTTTGAGGTCAAGTTGTGCACCAGATTTCAATGGTCGTTTTATATTTAATTTGTCACATAATATTTTTAGTTGTACTTGCCTAAAATTCATAGACTCTGGCTGTCTGACTTATAAATCATAAATTGTCCTCATGCAAACTATTTTTGAAATGGAAATTCGTTATAACTACATAGAATTTGTCCGCATGCGCCAGGATGATGCCGTTCTCTAACCTATTTCAAGGTCAATGGATTTGGGGATTTTCCCATATGTAATCAGAGTCAACATTGATTTAAGTTAAATTTAAATTATTAAACGCATTTTTACTAACAATTTCATTTTCTAGTTGTACAACCATTATGCCAATAACATTTCCCATAGATATCTTGTTAAAGGATTAATAGCAGAAAATCTCATATAAACGTTCATATTTTCGTTATACCCCCTAACTATTGGAAATCGCTGAAAACCCCGTATTTGAAATATTCTGTGCAAAATACAACTTTTTTTTGTGCGGAAGACCCCCATACCGCCCAATTCCGTTAGTTTGATTGTTAAAAATAGTAAAAATTACAGAAATTAAAGAGGAATAATTGCATTTGTAATCCCGAACTTTTTATTATTTTTACAAATTACACCAAAATTTGTTATCTGCACCACTCACAATTCCAAACCTTTAAAACTGTTTCTTCTTCCCTACTTCCACTACATCCCACCTCTCACAAGCACGACCCACCAGCGTCCATAGTTTTATAACCTTAAAATTAGGGTTCAAATGAAGCTAAAAGGCTAAGGTTCAAATGAAGATAAAAGCCTCCATTAGTGTGGTGTGGAGAACGCCGGGTCCAAATTTACGGGTTTCGGTGCAAAAGCGGAGATTGACCGTGTCACCATCTCTGCCATTGAGCCCCGTCCATGGCGGCATGCGGGCGGACCTACGGTGGAGCAAAAGCTTTGACAAACTCTCCTTTTGCAACAAAGGAACATTCCGGTGAGAGAGAGTATACTTTGGGCGGAGGAGATTTGGAAAAGGGGGGTAAAAAAGAGGTTTCGGTGTATGTGATGATGTCATTGGATAGTGTGACATAGAATCATACGGTGCATAGGAAAAAAGTGATGAATACGACTTTATAGACATTGAAGAGCGCCAGTGTGGAGGGAATAATGATGGACATTTGGTGGGGGTTGGTGGAGAGGGAGCCGCCCAATGAGTACAAGTGGGGCGGATAAACCAAGCTCCCCAAAATGGCCAAGAAACACGGCTTGAAAGTTCAGGCGATGATGTGCTCCACCAGTGTCGCGGCAACGTTGGCGACTCTCGCACATAAGTACATTGAATTTCACTTTGAGGTCGTGTTCTGTCGTATTTAAAATCCAATTAAAATTGAAAATATAGCCGTTATTGGCTCCCACTCATCTAATAAAAGTCAACAATAACGGCTAATTTTTCAATTTTAATCCGATTTTAATCTCTACCGAACACGCTATTAATGTTTTTCAATTCATGAATAATTGAATAGTCTGCAGTACTTTTATTGAAAAAAGAGAAGATTACAGTCTGGGGGTGGTGCAAATAAAAGATTTGGGATTGTGGTGGTGCAAATAAAAGATTTTGGTGTAATATACAAAAAATATAAAAAGTTTGAGATCACAACTGCAATTATTCCTCTTTCATTTTGGCAATGAAATCATATTTTTAATGGTCAAACTAATGGAATTGGACGGCACGAGGTTTTTCGCACAAAATATTTGTAACAGGAGATTTTCTGCGATTTTCAATAGGTAGTAATATATCGCAAATGTAAACGTTTCTAGGGGTTTTCTACTATTAATCATTTTGTTAAATTTGCAGGATAAAAATCAACTGATGTTAATTTGAAATATTGCCTATGTTTTGTAAACCTAAAAAAAATTCATTTATAATTTATCTTTAAAAGTGAAATTTTAATTTTAACTACACATTTTGTATCCACACTCATTTTTATATATCACATTATAACTTTATAATAACTTATAATTTTATCTAACTACTTGCACGGTAAAATAATCCCCGTAATCAAGATCACAGTCAAGCCAAATTAATTCATGCAAGCCAACAAATAAATAGAAAAGAACTAGAAAACAATAGCTATATTATATACATGAATTATAAAAAATAAAAATGAAATCAATTGGCTGAATTATCATCGCATGGCGGCTCCTCAACAAGTGGATCACCATCACATGGCGGCCTCTTTGTTCGGGATTGATAATCAGTAACTTTTTAGGAATTTTTGTTTGAGAAATAGTGTTGAAGATCATAAAATTAGTGAAAATAAGTAGTGATACTTTCGATTTTGTGATTGAAATCAAAGTTTGACTTTTAATAGATAATAAAAATAAAATTTAAATTATTAATAATGTAATATGTAAAAGGCATCATTCAAATTGCAAACTCGTAGATTGTAGCCTCAATAGGTGATGCAAACATTAAAATAGTGTTTTTAATTGTTGTTAATGCCTTATCGTGTTTTGAGTTCCAACTCCATGTGAGCCTTTTCTTTATTAGACCAACTAATATATAAGTTTTTCTTTAATTTTTAGGTTTTTATTTGGTAAACATGTTGTTTGAGTCATCTTCCCATCCCATCGAGACTCCAAACAACCCATCCTCCGTTTCTTCACGCGTGACTTCATTGCACATGTTTTAATGTTTGACTTAGCCATCTTGTTTGTGTCTACAATGGACATATTTTAATGTTTGACTTAGCCATCTTGTTTGTGTCAACAATGGACATATTTTAATGTTTGACTTAGTCATTTTGTTTGTTTCTACATTGAACATGTTTTATTGTTTGATATAAATAATCTTCATTTCACATGTTTAGCCTAATTAAATCAATTTAAGGGTAAAATAGTGAAGTAGTTTGCCCAACAACCCAAGTAGTGCATCTTATTGTGTCCTTTATTTTGTAAAGAAATCAGTTGTTGCACATGGGAGGGGTGATGTTCTTCTAAAAGTAATTTTTAATGAATAGATAAAGTCAACGTATGAGGTTGCGTATGTTTTCAAAACGGCTTTATCTAAAATACTACAATGTATTGTGAGAGTGATGATTATTAGTTTTACGCAACGAGGAGTTCAAATGAATATCTTAGCAAAATTGATTATGAAAATTCCAACTGAGTCATACAAAACTATTCCTTGTATATGTACGTATTATAAAATCCTATTTTTTAAAACTTATTTGCGTTATTAGATTTCAATATACTTCTAGATAGAAACATATAATTAACTAAATCTCGCAAAATTGATATTAAAATGACCTCATAGAAGAGAAATTCTACCTGCACCAAATATCTAAGTTCCTTAATTACTCGTTTAATTTCTTAACACATTTCAAATTAATCTAATGGTAAAATAGCTTAAAATAGTTAGATAGTTTGTGCATCGTATTGGGTTCTTTATTCTGTAAAGAAATGAAATATTACATAAAGTCAGAGTATGAATTTTTATATATTTCATTTTTAGAGAGTAGAGATAGACAATACTTAAACTTACGTATGGTTGTATTTGCTTTGATATAAAATTAAACCGAAAAATAATAATTTATGCTATGTGTGTTCCACCAACAATTACGGAAGAGTGATGAGAGCCGAACTCATTGAAACCAACACAACTTGATCTACAAGAAGTGGATGAATAATGAAAGTAGAAGAAAGTAAAAAAGATGCAGTCAATATTTAAATTCTTGTTTTCTAAAACGTAATTGCATTATTAGATTTTTTTTTTCTTAATGATTAAAAAATTGAAAAAAATTATGGAACCCATAAAATATATGATTGAAAAATTATTTCAGAGAAAAATAATTTTAAAATATCCCAACAAACAAGCATTAATTAAGGTATACTTACCTATTCTTTCGTTGATTTAAGGAACTCGTCAAAATAGTTCCATAAGTTATCAAGATTGGACATCAATATTACATTCGAATCATGTTATTACTCATTAAATTAGCCCCAGTTTGACAAATTTCTTTTTTTTAATTTTTAATTTTTTGAAAATATAAACAGGTCAAACTTCACTATTAGCCATGCATTTTATTAGTTCCACAATTTTAATTCACTTTTTAACCACATATTTCATGAGATCCACCAACTTATAATCTAAAAACGCTTTGTCAAATAAGACTTAATAAATTACTTGCATGGTTAGAACAATAACGCAATTAATTTACAGACAAATCAATCATTCGTATCTTCAAAATGGCTAAGGAGGCTTTAAGTACGTAATCTTGGATATTGCTGCAAGAAGCCTGGTGCAGTCCTCGGCCTTGATGTCTCGAAGAGGTGTAATTTGTAAAGATGAGAAACCAATTTTTTAGAGAAGTTTCAACAGCCTTCCAATCACCTCTTAGAGCAGGGTATTTACTTTTCCTTCCCCTGGTCAAATGTTTGGGGATAACTATAGTTAACTATGTGCTGAAAATGCAGCAAGAAATAAACGTATACTATGTAACATGTATAAAATAAAAGGACATTACCAGTTACCACGTGCATACATTATACAGTGCAACTTCTCTAAAGTTTATGAGTAGAAACTAGAAACGAGAACAATTTTATTACTCAATACCAAATCCAGAACTCTCAAATATACTAAGAGGGACTAGAAAAACTCCAAAATCATATCTAAAATAAATTCAAAACTAGTTTTCTTTGCGTATTCTGAGGAATAATAACAGATTTCATGCATCTCTTCTACATGCACTTAATTAATTAGCTCAACTCTGGTACTGGTAAATTGAATTCATAAACTGACTGCGATGAGTTATCAGACGTTGGGCAAGGATATTGGCATTGATATTGGAAATTGGATTTTCAACTCTAATTTCAATCTGGCTAGGCGTGTGTTGTGGCTCGATATCTTCTTGATTCAACTACCGGTAGATTGCTAACAAGAGTATCCAAGGAGGGGCATGACTTTGCACGAGAAAACTTCGACTGATCATTGCATTCAAGTTCTGGTTCTGATTCGTAAATTTTCGAATATCTTTTCCTCTGTCTGCTTCTACCCGCCATTCAGCTGCTAAAGATAACGACGATCAAGTAAAATATGTCAGAGATACACAAGCAAAGACAATGTAAACATCAATATTTTACTATTCTTTCCACATTATTGAAATCACTTTTGAATATGTAACTCACGCACAAGCTCGTGTTACATTTTAAGTTAGGCTGTGAAAGGAGGGAGAGATTAAAATGAACATATTCAACCAGTTTGAGCTTTTAGACAAGCCACTTACTGTCTGCTTTGCTTCGTGAAGCCTTTTGAAATTATAAGCCGTGTTGTACGTGTTTCACTGGATATAAAGGGTAGTGGTAATTATAAAGCGAAAAGGTGTTAAGAACCAACCAAGACACCAGAATCGCCCTAATACCAATTGTTAAAAACTGGAATGCTCTGATACCAAATTATTGAAGAAAATAAGAGATTAAACCACGATACGAAATAATTGATCACAAAAACAAAAGAATAATGTAATTTTGCAGAAGATGGAAATTTTATTATAATATGGGGAAAGAATACAAAAATTATGTGTTTACAATGTTTCTAACTTCTTCTAACTTCAATAAAATCATAATGAAGAGCAAACTATATATATGAAACAAATAGGGGACGTCCAAACCATTCAACACCAAATGCTATGATATTTCACTATTAGATCGCAATTCAAGATTCTCTTTATGGCAGGTAAATATGCGAGCAGTGCTCTCTCAGGTGGATTTAGATGACACATTATTGAGATTTGACAAAATGCCCACAACTTGAACTATGGAGGAGAAACAATTGAGAGATCGAAAGGCCATATCTTAAATACATCTTCATCTTTCAAATAATATTCTTCAGGACGTTTTGAAGAAGAATTTAGTCGCTGCATTATGGTTAAAATTAGAGAAATTATACACGACAAAGAGTCTTACTAGCAAATTACATTTGAGGGAACGTTTATTTTTTTATCGTATGACAGAAGGTACATTTCTTGAGAGTCACCTAACTGCTTTTAAAGAAATCGTAACAGATTTGGAGACTTTTGAAGTCAAATATGATGAAGAAGACTTGTGATTGATTTTGTTGTGTTCATTGCTCGCTTCATACATGTCTTTTAGATATACGATTTTATATAGTCGTGAAACTCTCACCATCAAAAAAGTCTACGATGCTCTATATTCAAAAGAGAGGATGAAACATCTTGTAGCATCTGAGGATCATGGAGATTGTCTCGTTGTTCATGGTGGTCGTTTGAGGGTTTAAGTCAAAATCTAATTTCAAATTTTGTAATTATTGCAAAAAAAAATGGGCACTTGGTAAACGATTGTCATATGTTGCAGAATAAATCAAAATCAATTACAAATCAATAATCAGAAATCTCAAGAGAAACAAGTATTGCAAAAATCCTAGCAGTGATGGAGATTTTCAACTTATGTCTAACTACGACTCCAAATTTGATGAGACTTGAATTTTGGATAAAACTTGAAATTTTCATATGTCACCTAATAAAATAATTGTTTTCAACGTATGAAAAAGTTTCAAAAGGTGATGTAATCACCGGTAATAACACACTTTGTCGGATAGCTAGTATTGGTTAGATCAGAATAAAGAAGTTTGATGAGACGGTTAGAACACTTAATGCAGAGAGACATGTTTTAGATCTAAAGAAAAATATTATCTCCTTAAGTAATGTTGATTCAAAAGGGTACATGCATACTGTTGAAGATGGAGTTTTGAAAGTTATCAAAGGAGCCCGTGTTGTACTAATGAAATATAGAAAATCTCATTTATATATCTTGCATGGTAATACCAAATCTTCGAGTAATTAACATTTTTCAGGAACTCGGATGGATTTAGAGTTGGCTTCTGTACCATTAGAGTCTAATTTGGGATCTTCATTTAAGCTTACATCTCAATTGATTTTTGAATATATGGGTAAATTCGTCTTGCCACTATTATCAACGGTGTCATCGTATTCAATTGCTAGAAATATATCCTTTTTTGACATAAGATTCCATATAGGTAAAATTTTGCTAATTTTGTTGATGGTTTCAATGCTGTGAAAGGGGTTGATTCTAGCTAAGATTATTCTTTTTATGCATTCAATTGTAATTCTGTTATAAGGCTTGTTTCAGCATTGTTTGATTGTCATTAGATTACTTTTTGCTCCTAATTGGGTGTAGTAGAGGTGGAGAATATTTCTAGTTAGAATTGTTGACGGAAAAGTTTTTTTTTTTGTTTGTTTTTCATTGAAGAGTTCAAGTTTATTTCTTGCGGTGAAATTTGTCTCCATGTGAAGAATTTTTGATGTTTTGTTCATTACAGTGAAATTCTTGCCAAAGTGGAGATTTTTAGAATTTGGATGTGACTCGAATTCTTTATTGAAGATAATTGAAAATTCTAATTATAGTGCACATTAAGAAGAATTCTATTTGGAAAGCTTTTGTTGAATCCTATTCAAGTTTACTTAACGAATTTTAATTGAAGTTCTACTTGAAAACTCATTAAGAGTAGGAATTTGTGTTGGACTTGAATAAAACATTGGGATGAAGAAAATTAAGATTTTTGGAGTAAAGGACCCAAAAGTGGGCATGCGCGATTTTTTCTATCATTTTCCGTTTTGGACTTTTTTTTGGTATTCTACTTCAACTAAAAATCAAATCACATGGAATTTGGGTCACACCTAGGGGCAGAGCTAGAAAGATACGTTATGCCCGATTGAAATTTTTTTTTTTTAATGACCTCATGCCATAAAAAATGCTCTAAACCACACGAGAATTAGTTTAAAAGGTTAAATTCATGACACTCATAACAATGTGGGTCATAATCAATATTGTCAAAACTGGCTCGGCCCGATCATTTCGACTAGTAAAATCGAAAACCAGACCTAAAATCAAGCAAAATATGCCCGGGTAACTGATTATGACAAAACCACTCAAACCGACTGAACCCCCCCCTCCCCCCCCCCCGCGTTCAACCATAAACCCGTGAACTGGTTGCGACTTTGTGATTTTCCCGATTTTTTTAGTTTAAAAAATTTAATTTCATGAATAGACTTCATAAATTACAATTCAAATGCCCATAGAGAAATATTGGATGACATGCTCATTTTATAGATGCACTTCTCTCAAATGATTTCAAAAACTTTCAATGTGAGATAGTGCCTTTTATAGATACTCTTCTCTCCTATGGTTTCATGAACTTCCAATGTAAGATAGTAGCATAACAAAAAATGTTAAAATGCCCATCAAAATCATTTTCCAAATGTATGTCTAATTGACTAATTTGATTTTGAATCTCAACTAATTAAATTGTAATATTCATCTTCATCCTTTCAATTATTTAATTTTCAAATTTAATTTAAGTCGCACTTGATTATTAACATATTAATGTTAGATATCATTTTCTGTAAGTTTAAACTATTTTAATTTAACAAAGCAAACTATTTTAACATATTAATTTTTAATTTTTGAAGTATCGAGACTAATTATAGAACTAACATATTTTGATAATAAATCCATTTCATTATTGAAATAAATAATTTTTTAACTCACAAGTATAAATAAGTAATATATTAAAAAATATATATTAGAAAAAGTTAATTACTTTTAAGCTTAGTCAAACATTTGACATTTTAAATTGTTCAAACAAGTCATTTATCTTTAGTCAATAAAAATTATTTGTTATATAATAAACTAATTTGATTATAAGTGAATTTTTTAAACTTAGTTGTATATGTGTGTGAAATAAAATATTTAATTTGGTAACGAGTTATTTGTGTATCATGAATATAAATAAAATAAATAGTAATTGTTGTAGAGTTTTAAACTAAATTTGAATTATTAAACATTGGACTTAGGTTGGAAATGAAGTTAATTGGGCTAAAATTAATTTTTGGACTGGGCAAATTTTATTCTTTTTAATTTTGGGAAAATTAGGCCTAATGCTCTAAAAATTGACCCCAATTAGATTAATACCCGAAGTTAATTAAACATCACATAAATCCCCTAATCAATTACTCCCTAAACTAAAACTAATTCAAAAATCTAATACCATAACGAAATGGTCCACATGATGGATGTATTGGCCCACATGTATCTCCATGAATCCTTTCAAAAAAGTTGGAGATTCAATATTGACATTTATGGTTGAAGGACTAATGAGTAACTTATCTTGCAAATAAGCCACAAATAGATAATCATTAGGTAAAAGTAACTTCTGGTTTTTTAAAGGATATACATGTGAGTTCTTTATTATTTGACGCATCATTACAACTCCTGGATGTCCAAGTTGATCATGCCAAAGTATAAAATTTTGTGGATCAACGAACTTCTGGTCCGTGATTATATTTGATTCGACCATTTTTATAAATGTATAATAAATGTTAGATGTGAGTGTATAAAATTTTTCTTTTATCTGCTTTTGGTCAGATATAAAAGAAGTTATGGAAAAATATTCAACATTATTTCCTTGTATCGTCTCAATATGATATCCATTGCAACGGATATCTTTAAAACTAAACAAATTTTTCTGGATTTGCTTGAATAAAGAGTATCGTCAATATATATTTTTGTATTATTTGGTAAAATAATAAAAGCTTTTTCGAAGCCTTTAACGATATTCGATGCACCTAATATCGTATTAACATTATTTTCTTCTGATGTTAAGTCCAAAAAATATTTTTTGTCTTGAAAAATAGTATGTATAGTTGCACTATTAATCAAACAAATATCTTGACAGTCCATCGTGGATCTATAAGAAAACAAATATATTTTAAAAAAACTTGAATTTAAATTTAAAACAGTAAACATAATTCAGTATTATAAAATTAACAATACATAATAAAGTTTCAACTTTTTGCAAAAAAATAAGAATATAATTTATATTGAATTTCTAAAATGAAAGAAAATACTAAAAAGTAAACTAATTTATATCTTCCATTATATCACCCACAATCAAATGGTCAATACTTCCATTTGGATCAGCGAAGAAATCAGAGACATCCAAATGTGTCACATCAATTAGACCATCATAATCAGCAAACTTTGTCTCCACAAATTCCTTTCCCTTGATTGATTTTTAATAAAGATCCACAAGATATTTTGCCATACGATAGGTACGTGTTCATCCACATCTAAAGCAACTTTTTTCATACTCATTTTTGGATGTACTACTTTCGTTTGTTTTGTGCCTTTTGAAATTATTGCCTTATTGCTAATAATTTTGTTGATTTTTTTGTCACGATTCATTTCCACGTGCACGTCCGCGTCTACGTCCAAATTCATGTCCACGTCCACGTCCAAGTCCACATCCACGTCCACGTCTACATCTTGATATTGTATTTGTTTCAAGAAATGTAGTACCATTTGCTTCAGGCTATGGTACAGAACCAGTTGGACGTAACCTATGATTTTCATCAGCAGTTCATTATTTTGTTCAGCCACAAACAGGCAAGATATGAGTTCTGAGTACCTTTTGAAACTACACTTACGATATTGTTGCTGTAGGAGCACATTCAAGGTGTGAAAGTTGTAAAAAATTTCCCAACATATCTTGATCAGTGATTTTTTCTCCACACAATGTTAGTTTTAAATATATCTGAATAGTTCAGAATTGTACTCACTAACAGTTTTGAAATCTTGCAACATCCACTCATAGCAGGCTTTAGGAAGGACTATAGTCCTCTGATGATCAAATCTTTCAGTTCATTTTTTCAAAGAACTTGTGGATCTTCCTCGGTGAGATATTCAATTTTCAATCCATCGTGAAAATGATGACGAAGGAAGATTAGTGCTTTTGCACGATCCTGGAGGGATTCTTTGTTTCCTTCTTTTATTGTCTCTTCCAAATCTTTTGAGACCAGATGTATATCAACATCGAGTACACATGTTAAATAGTTTTTGCCAGATATGTTAAGTGCAACAAACTCAAGTTTTGTGATGTTTGCCATTTGATTAATTACACACTAAAACAAAAAAAAAAAAAAAAAAACAATTAGTTTCGAAAAATATGATTAAATATTAGGTATTCAATATCGACATATTGCGTGTTTTTCTTCAGGTATAAACACTAATAATATGTTTTTACTTCGAGAACACGTTGTATTATTGTTTCTTCAAGAATAATATGTCATTATTCTTCTGGAATATTGAAAAATATAATTTATACTCTTCACGAGCAAGAAATATTCTTCAAAAATATTAATTATAATATTGTGATACTTTAGAAGCAACAATATAATAAATTATTAATTTAAAATTTATAAAGATTATTTGACCAGGTTAAAGATATAAAGAATGTTCAATAATAGTGGTAAACATTAAAATTAGCACAATAGTCGCGTCCTGTAGGATTAAATATTAAGCTTATTCTAGTGAAGGACATTAGTGTAATTATACTTTGCCTTTATACCAAAAACGTGATACTCTTGCTCTGGTATATATAGAGATATCACTATAATTTCCAATTCAATTGAATGAAATTCGTTTCTCAATTCCTCTCCAGCTTTTCTCCCGCCTTTTCCTTCCTTACTATTTCATTTGGCAATTCATAATTATCCTCACCTTTACATGGTATCAGGGCAGGAAATCAACACTTCCGCGCGATGAATGATGATGATTCTGATATTGTCGTGAATAATCAAAATCAGTGCGAACAAGAAAATTCGTCTGGTGATTCTTCAATTGGAGATATGGCTGGGAAAGATGGAAATTCTCTTATCAATCAATTGGTTACAGATCCTATGAGTCCGTATTACCTTCATTTTGGAGATAATACAGGAATGCAAATATTTCAGAAGAGAGAAGAGGAAAAAAATTTTTGCTAAGAAAATTTTCTTTCTTATCTTTGAAAATTCAATGTACGTGTTTCGAGGCTAAATTCCTCAAAGACAGTGGATCCATACTGGATCTAAATACTTGTATCTAAATA
The DNA here is from genome assembly GCA_035079005.1 of Fraxinus americana. Taxonomy (NCBI): domain Eukaryota; kingdom Viridiplantae; phylum Streptophyta; class Magnoliopsida; order Lamiales; family Oleaceae; genus Fraxinus; species Fraxinus americana. Next base: position 2,122,464 of record CM068713.1, on the reverse strand, counting down.
AAGTTTAAGAGAGTTTTTGCTCTTAAACCTTCTGCAATAAAATTACTATGTTTTCTTACTTCTATTCTGTTATGCACATCCCATGTACGGATCTATAAGGATCAAGGTTGAAGGAGTACCATTGGGCAAGAGGCCATTAGGGAAACAAAACCAGATCCGCCTTAGTGAGGCAAGGACAGCATAATAAGGCAGAAGCGCAAGAGAACGAACCCAATCTTCACATACAGTAAGAAGGTTTAAATTTTGCAAATTTCTTTTAAATTTTATATGATACTTGTATTCCAGTCTGCATCCATTGTCATGAATAATTTGTTTTCACTTTCCGCACACCCAGCCCCGAAAAGTTGGTATCAGAGCCTCTTACTATTAATTAACATGAATACTCATAAGAGAGACCAATGGATAGTAGATCTTACCACTAATCCAATTACAGTTCTTAATACAGAAGAATATACTACATACCTTATGAATCAATCTCATAAGATACTAATGGAAATACATGATACTGATAATATCATAAAGAAAAAGATAAATGCCAATAAACTAAGAGTAATAATACTTGATTTTCAAGAATTATTAGACTTTGGACACTTAGGAACCTTATTAAAGGCCCCTATTAAAAATGAAATAAAGACATTAGAAAGAATAGAAATGATTCTTGATAATGAAATTGATAGACTTCTTAAATGAGAAGACCCATTAAAAATAGATTACCCCAAGCATGTAAAAGAATGGAATTTGAGCGAATGCTTAGATTTTATATAGAAATTATAAGTAATAGGATTACTTTTGAGACAGTAAATAAATACTTATTTTTCACTGATAGAAAATTAGGAAGACAACTAAGTAAAAATGATTGATTGTCATGCTTGTAATATACATATTCTTATTATTACATCTGAATATGTTATATATGAAACTTGTAAAGACATTTATATTGATTCTATATCAAGAAGATGTAGATCAGCAATAATAAAGAACAAATTGAGTATGATTACTGCTTTACAAAAATATGAATATGATGTTAGAATTTTTATCTTGCATTATATAACTTGTCATCATGGAAATTGATGAGCACGTAAATGATAATGAAACCAACGATGAGATCTGTGAACAGATTGAATCGCAAGGAAACTTCTCAAAAGAAATTTTAATTTCTGACAAGAAGTTAGCAAAAATATGTAAGACAAAACTTACAATAGAACCTAGAGAAATCTTTGATCAACCTAGTTTTATTGAAAGGTATGCAAAGAAAAATAGAAATGTATATTATGGTGTATCTCAAAAGGAGTTTGCCATACATGTACAACATACATATGGAAAGATAGGAATATCTTTATTAACCAAACAAGATATAAATAAAGCCAAACAAAAAATAGATCTTGATAACAGCAAGAATCTTTTTTGGGTTACAATAGGAGCTATTAGAATTCAACTTCGTAGCACCTTATCTGACAAAATTGATCAACCAATCTCTATGATGTTGATTGATGAAAGAATTCAAAATCCTGCTGAAGGATGTCTAGGAGCCCTTGAAGGGAACCTAGCTTGTGGAAAACTATTATTTACAGTTTATCCAAGACTTTCAGTAAGCCTACATGACCAAAACTTTGATGGAATACTTTCTTTTGTACACAAGTACAGAAGAACAGATCTAGTCAAAGAAAATAATGTACCTTTCTCAATTTCATATTTAGTTAGTTATGCAATTCATAACCAGCACAATATGACAATTGTTAAAGAATCTAAAGGAATAAAGATTGATCCTTTATTCTCAGATTATCTTGAAAATAAAGAAACAGAATTTGAATGGTTAATACAACCATCCAGAAAATCTTGTGATATAGATTTTAATGAACAAAGAAAACTGATTAAGGAACAGAAACCACTTCTTTCAACAAGAAGTTTATCATATAGACCACCCTTTCCAAATGTCAAATGGAAAGAAGAATCTGAAACAAGTACAAGTAAACAATTAAAACAGTTAAATAAAAAGATTAATGAAATGGCTGAAAATCTTTTTAGAGAAGAATGACAATAACTGACATTTTAAAAGAAATAAAAGATTTAAAATGTAGTATTGAAGAAGTTAAAACTCTTTTAAAAATACTACAAGAAAATACAGAAAAAACAATGGAAAAACACTCTGCAGTTATTATTGCAGGAGTCAAAACAAAAGAACAAAACCCGCCAAAGAAAATTCAAAAGGCTTCTTTTGGAATTTTTGAAAAAACAGGAGAAATTGAAGAGAACACATCAAAAGGAAAATTTGATATTAACTTTTTAAGTTAATATGGCCAATTTAAGAAAAAATCTTGAAAACATTTATGAAACAAGTAATGATTTAGGACTTTTAAATGTGCTTCTTGCATTTGAAGATTCTGAACTTCAAAAAATTGAAAACATTGTTAAAAGTATTGACATTGGAAAACAGGAAACAATTATGACAATTGAATCAGAAGAAGAAAATTCTAAAGATTCAAAACCAGAACCTCTTGTTAACAATCCGGATGATAGTGACTCGGACTCGGAAGTCATAATTCATGAAAGATTTCATACAACAAGAGAACCTGGAATTGTTATAAGAGAACCTAAACCAGAAATGGTAGAACCATCTAGTTCTAATCCTAAAGGGGATGGAAAAAGAAAAATTGGAGATAATACTCCTAGAATAAACCCTCAAGAAGATTTAAGTAAAAATCTATTACAATCTGAATTTGTACCTAAAAAAGGAAATCAGCAAGTAACAATCTTAGATTTAGATTGTACACTTGAACCTGAAAAACTTATTGACGCTTGGTACAGCCATATCATGGTTGCTATGATAGTCAATAAAGAAATAATAAGACATGAATCAAATTCTTGGAATTATGTACTTGCTAGTACTAGAGGAAATGCAAGAGCATTTCTTGAAAGATTTGATGATAATGTTAAGAATAATATTTGGAATGATCTTTGTACAATATTCCAAATTTTGTTAAAAGAATTGTTGAACAACTCTATAAGCAATTTACTGGATTGACTTATGAAGTTTTTAAAAGTGAAAGAACAACAGTTGAAATTGCATATGCACTTAATCACTTAGAAAAAATTTCTATATGTGATATGTGTTATTTTGAAAATTATGCATGTGAATTTTCAAAATACTTCTACATTAGTCCCAGTGAAAAATGGGAAGAATTAACAGAAAAATTTATAAGAAAACTTCCTGAACCTTTTAATCATGAAGTTATGGAATTACTTAACAATGCAATTGAAAAAGCAATGAGAATCACATTGACCCAAGACTCAATGTTAAAGCTGAAAGTTCAATAGGACTAGTTATCACTTTAACTAGAAACCTTATCGCAGATAAATGTAAAGAAAGTATCTTAGTTAGAGATAGAAAAAAATTTTTAAGAAAAGAAAAAAATATATCTTTAAAAGATATAAAAAACCATATAAACAAAAGTTTTTTAAGAAAAGAAAATTCTTTAAAAAACAAAAATTTCCCAGAGAAGGGAGAAGAGAAAAGAAGAATTTGGATAAAAGAAAATTTTGTCCACAAAAGAAAAAGAATTGCAGATGTTGGCTCTGTAATGAATCTGGACATTATGCAAATGAATGCCCAGTCAGACTTGGAAATGAAGAAAGAATTAAGCTTCTTGAAACATTTCAAAATCAAGGATTTTATCCAGTAGAAGATCTTAGTGATACAGAATCTCTGTATTATCTAACTACTGAATCTGAATCTGAAGAATCAGAAGAAACATCTGAAGATGAGTAATAAAAATATTACGAATCCGAATTCAATCTATATTCCTATAAAATTAAGTTTTGAAGGATATAGAAAATTTACAATCCATGCTTTCATTGATACTGGAGCATCAGTATGCACAGCAAGTAAATGGATTATTCCAAAGCAATTTTGGGTACAATCTGAAAAGATTATAAATCTAAAAATTGCCGATAAATCGGAAATAAAATCTTCTAAGGTAGTAAAAGGATTGAGTATTGAGATAAGTGGATTCCATAAATCCCAATGGAAAACCTTTTATTTCAAAATTCCTACAGTATACCAACTTGAAACTGGTATAGATTTCATGATTGGCAATAATTTTTGTCAATTATATCATCCTTTCATTCAAGAAATTGATACTATAAGTTTTACCATTAATGGTAACAAATTATGGATTCCAAAGCAAAGAAAAGCAATTGCAATGAATATTTTACAAGAAAAATTCTTAAAAAATATTGCAATTAATAATAAAAAAGAAAAATTCAAAAATTTAACGGGGGAGAATATCATTCAAAAAAGAAATATTTTCATAACCGTGGAAGAACAAAATCAATTTAAAATTAATTCTCAAAGGGAAATAATTTTAAATTTATTAAAAAATTGTTGCTCAGAAAATCCTTTGGATCCTCAAAAGAATAAAGGAAAAATGACAGCAAATATTGAATTACTTGAAGAATTCAAAAATTCTATAGTTAGAGCTAAAGCTATGGCTTACAGCCCTAAAGATAGAGAAGAATTCTCTAATCAAATTAAAGAATTACTTGAAATTAAAGTAATCGAACCAAGCAAATCACAATTTTCTTCACCAGCTTTTATGGTAAGAAAAGAAGCAGAAAAAAGACGTGGAAAAGCTAGAATGGTTGTTGACTATTCTCAATTAAACAAAATCACTAAAGATGATGGATATTTAATCCCAAATATGCAAAGTCTTTTACAATTAATAAAAGGAAAGAAAATTTTTTCATCCTTTGATTGTAAATCAGGATTTTGGCAAGTAATACTTGACCAGGAATGTAGACATCTTACAGCTTTTAGTTGTCCCCAAGGACACTACCAATGGAAAGTTGTTCCATTTGGATTAAAACAAGCACCAGGTATTTTCCAAAGACATATGGATAATATCTTGAAAGAATTTTGTAAATATTGTTGTATTTACATTGATGATATTTTTATTTTCTCAGAAACAGAAGAAGAACATGAAAATCATGTAATGACTGTTTTAAAGAAAATAAAAGAAGAAGGGATTGTGTTATCTGAAAAGAAGGCACAATTATTTAAAGAAAAAATTGGATTTTTAGGTTTGGATATAGCTTATGGCTATAAAAACTTAAAACCTCATATTTTAATTCATATTCAAGAATTTCCAAATGAAATTCAAGATCAAAAACAATTGATGAGATTTCTTGGATGTCTCACTTATGCTGAATCTTTCATTAAAGAATTAGCAAAAATGAGAGCACCTCTTCAAAAGAAACTCAAAAAAGATTTTAAATGGAACTGGACTAAAGAAGATAGTATTTATGTTCAGAAAATTAAATCAAAAATAAAAACTTTACCATCATTATATCATCCAAAATTGGGAGATAAAATGATAATTGAAACGATGCATCTCATGAATTTTGGGGAGCGAGTTTTAAAAGCTTTTGATCACCAAGATCAAAGTGAAAAGTTATGTTCTTATGCTTCGAGGGACTTTCCAAGGAGCGAGAAAAAGAATTATCATATTAACGAAAAAGAAATTTTAGCTATGAAAAAAGCTATTACAAAATTTAGACTTTATATTATTTCTGACAAATTTCTGGTTAGAACTGATTCAAGTACATGTAGTTCGTTTTTAAGAAATCAGGTACATCCAGATTACAAGCAAGGAAGACTTGTGAGATGGCAAATGTGGTTTAGCCATTATGATTTTGAAATACAAATCATAAAAGGTAAAGACAATCCTTTAGCAGATACTCTTACAAGAGAATTTGCTTTTGCAGGTAAAAATGAATTCAGTTGAAGATCAAATTGAAGATCTCGAAATACAGATCGAAATTGAAGAAATGGAGATCTCAACAAGACAACAGAAATTGCAAATTTTGAAAAAGAAGTTGGCTAGACTTCTCAAGCAAAAATTAGCATCAACTTCTGAAAAATTGGGGGAGGATGAAACCTTGAAAACAAAACCCCAGACAGAAGGAATTGAAAGTAGCAAGTCTACTGGAAAGACAAATACAGTCTTGAAAAAGACACTCAATACTGAAGGCAGTAATACTGCTGAAAGTAGTAAAAAAGAGCATGGTCAAGCTCAGTGTTCGCAAGAACAAAAGGGAATTCAAATCCCAAAAGAAAATATTGACGATAGCAAGACTATTGAAAATAATACAGACGAGAATTTGAAAACTCAGTGTTCGAAAGAACATCAGGGTAATCCAAGCCCGCAATCATAGTACGAAAAATGCTTGCAAGAGCAAGAGAGTATTCAAAGCTCGAAAAATCTCGAAGGCATTGATGCCCAAGAGAAACAAAATATTCCAATTGTTGGAATAGAAAATTCATCACTTGTTGGTATTAACAATTTGCCTGCAGGTACAAAATTCTATGTAATCTTTGAAGGTCCATCTATGGGCTTTTACTCACAATGGAAACAAGTTGAACCACTTGTTAAAAACAAGCCCTACAAACATAAAAGTTTCAAAACCTTTTCTGAAGCCCAACAAGCTTTTAACCAATTCCATGAAGCTAAAGGTGTTACACCATCTTCATATAACCACCTCAACGATAATATCTCACTCAGACCAAGATATTGTCAAGAAAACAACCCAAGGGCAAGGCCCAGATTACCACTATTTGTACCTCCAAATCCAAATCAAAGATTGAGGATGATATCTTTCAAGGATATGGTCCAAAACAATTCTGAAACAGAAAACCTTCCAAATAGATTCAAATCTATTGGAAAAATTCCTAAACCACAAGAAAAACCAATTTTTAGTGGAATTTCATTACAGGATTTTCTTCAATGTGAAGAAGAAGCAAGAACAGTTGGAGACTCCGATCCAAGCAAAACATACTTTGGAACATTTGAAAAAAGATTTGGACAGTTCATTTTCCTTCAAGGAGCTGAACCAACAATTGTGCAGACAGCTTTTCATTGTGGACTGATCAAAATGATTATTCTTAGTGAAACAATGGAAGAAATTAAATTACTTGATGATAAATTGTTAAAGGCCCTCAAGGACTTTAAAAGAATTGTCATTAAGGATCCAGATCTTCACATGATCTTGAAAATTAACAGTACGATTCCATTTTGGAATACCGAAGGACTCTTGGTCAAAGGATATCATCATATTCAGATCAAGACAATGAATCAGATCACTCTGAATAAACCAACAACTGCAAAAATTGAGTGTGTACATGAACAGATGCTCAATGAATGGAGAAGTTTGTCATATCAAAGACTATTAACAGGCTTAAGGACCTTTAATAGTGAATCAAAAATTAAGGTGAATCATTCATCAGAATTCATCTTAATGACAAGCAAGACAGGATCAACAATTGATTTAAAGGGAATTAAAGCTTTGTGCAGCTTTGAGAAGAATTTTTACAATTTACCCAACGTACCTTCAAATTACAAGGGGGAATTGTGCAAATGTTTAAGACAAAGCATTGGAAGAGATCACTTCTGCCAATGGTGTGAAACAAAAGAAGACAAGGAAGAAACAGAGTCTAGTGGGAGCACCACGGCAAATCAATCAGAGTAAAGAAAAAAGAAAGATGTGACAAAAGGAGAGCATCTACTTTTTAAAAGAAAAGACGACAACCTTGTCTAATCCCTTTATCACTACTTTTGCTTTTGCAAAAGAAAAACTGTGGATTAATGACAAATGGACGACAGAGATGAAGAAGGCATCTTTTCTCATCTTTAAAAAGGGGAAATTTCAGAAGAGAGAGGAGGAAAAAATTTTTGCTAAGAAAATTTTCTTTCTTATCTTTGAAAATTCAATGTACGTGTTTCGAGGCTAAATTCCTCAAAGACAGTGGATCCATACTGGATCTAAATACTTGTATCTAAATAAAGTTTAAGAGAGTTTTTGCTCTTAAACCTTCTGCAATAAAATTACTATGTTTTCTTACTTCTATTCTGTTATGCACATCCCATGTACCCTCAAGAAGATTTAAGTAAAAATCTATTACAATCTGAATTTGTACCTAAAAAAGGAAATCAGCAAGTAACAATCTTAGATTTAGATTGTACACTTGAACCTGAAAAACTTATTGACGCTTGGTACAGCCATATCATGGTTGCTATGATAGTCAATAAAGAAATAATAAGACATGAATCAAATTCTTGGAATTATGTACTTGCTAGTACTAGAGGAAATGCAAGAGCATTTCTTGAAAGATTTGATGATAATGTTAAGAATAATATTTGGAATGATGCTGAGTACAATATTCCAAATTTTGTTAAAAGAATTGTTGAACAACTCTATAAGCAATTTACTGGATTGACTTATGAAGTTTTTAAAAGTGAAAGAACAACAGTTGAAATTGCAGATGCACTTAATCACTTAGAAAAAATTTCTATATGTGATATGTGTTATTTTGAAAATTATGCATGTGAATTTTCAAAATACTTCTACATTAGTCCCAGTGAAAAATGGGAAGAATTAACAGAAAAATTTATAAGAAAACTTCCTGAACCTTTTAATCATGAAGTTATGGAATTACTTAACAATGCAATTGAAAAACAGCAGAATCACATTGACCCAAGACTCAATGTTAAAGCTGAAAGTTCAATAGGACTAGTTATCACTTTAACTAGAAACCTTATCGCAGATAAATGTAAAGAAAGTATCTTAGTTAGAGATAGTAAAAGAGCTTTAACCTTATCAGAATCATAATGATGATTCTGATATTGTCGTGAATAATCAAAATCAGTGCGAACAAGAAAATTCGTCTGGTGATTCTTCAGTTGGAGATATGGCTGGGAAAGATGGAAATTCTCTTATCAATCAATTGGTTACAGATCCTACGAGTCCGTATTACCTTCATTTTGGGGATAATACAGGAATGCAAATCATTTCTGTGATACTTTCAGATGATAATTACTCAACTTGGAGTAGAGCTGTTACTATGGCTCTAAGTGTTAAAAACAAGGAAGGTTTTGTTGATGGAACTATTGGCAAACCAGACAGGGATGATCCTTTGTTCGGTATTTGGAGGAGGTGCAATCATATTGTATCCTCATGGATTATTAACTCAATTCCAAAAGAGCTTTATCCAAGTGTAGTTCATAAGGATTCTGCTAGGGAAGTTTGGATTGAGCTGCGAGACAGATATAGCTAAGGTAATTTCACACAGATCTATGAATTGAAGAAGCAGATTGCTTCGATTTCTCAAGAGAATGGTTCGGTCAGTTCATACTTTAACAGATTCAGAGGTCTTTGGGAGGAACTGGACAATCATAGACCTGAAGTTAACAGCACTTGTCACAAACATGAGGATCAAGTCATGCAGTTTTTGATGGGACTTGATGATCAATTTTCTGCTGTCAGGAGTCAAGTGTTGTTAATGGATCCATTACCTTCATTAAACAAGGTATTTGCTCTTATTCTTCAGGATGAAAAACAGAAGGATGTTGTTGCTAAAAGGCAGCAACATTATGAGGCAGCTGCGTTTGCTGGAAAAATGGTAAATACACCATTTATGAGTCAGAGAAACAACTCGTTCATTCAATTTCAGAGAAGAGATAGACCTATATGTAGTCATTGTGGGATGCCTGGACACCTCAAAAGCAAATGTTTCAAGATCATAGGATATCCTCCAGGTCATCATTTTACTAGAGGAAAGATGCATGTTGTTAATGCTGTTACTCAGGCATCTATTGGTAGTAAGGTTGAAAGTGTTAACTCTCAACAAAATGTGACTATCACTTCAAATCAATGTCAGCTGCTTTTGGCTATGTTAGTTCCCCAATTGAGAGTTCAACTATCCAATAACACATCGAAACAACAAGGCTCGCCACTGGTATCATCTGCTGTTCCTAAAAATGTTCCTGAAAACTTTGCTTTTTCAGGTAAAAATATGAATCACGATGGTGTCATAACTGGAACTAAATGGATATTAAATACTAGAGCGACTGAACATATGGTTTGTTCTATTAAATATCTAACATATGTCACAGCAAAATCTAATGCATCTGTTAGACTTCCAAATGGAGATCAGGTTGATGTTACATATGTTGGAACAATACGATTGTCTGATGAAATATGGTGTTGACAAACATTCTTGTGGTGCCATCATTTACCTTCAATCTCATATCTGTCAGTAACTTAGTTTGCAGACATAATTGCTTCCTCATTTTCACCAATAATTCTTGTCTTATACAGGATCTTTTGACATAGAAGATGATTGGGAAAGGCAGACTTGAGAATGGCTTGTATCATCTTTAGCTACCTGATCAACATTCCAGTGGAAAGTCAGCCTACAAAACTTTCAAGCCTTTCATCAAACCAGTTGTCTCACTCAATGCTAGTTGCAATTCTATTTCTGATTCTCATTGTAATAAAGCTTTCAACACTTCTTGTAATTCTTCAAACAGTAGCAATATCGGTAGCCATATTGATCTGTGGCATTACCGTTCGGGTCATGTACCTGTTTCTAAGTTGTCTATCTTACATAAATCTGTTCCTACTATAAAGTTCAATAAATTTTTGCATTGTTCTATTTGTCCTTTGGCCAAACAACATAGACTTTCTTTTCCCCATAGTAATACAAGAGCTTCCAATGCTTTTGATATTATTCATTGTGATATATGGGGAGCCTATTCCATTCCTTCCTTAGATGGTTCAAAATATTTCCTTACTATTGTGGATGATTATAGTAGAGTCACATGGACTTACCTTATGAAAAAAAATATCATACTCGATCTATAATTCAGTCATTTTACTCCTTGATCCAAACACATTTTCATTGCAATATCAAAACTTTAAGATCTGACAATGGGGTTGAATTTCTCATGACAGATTTCTTTAATTCCAAGGGCATTATACATCAAACCAGCTGTGTTGAAACTCCACAGCAAAATGGCATAGTTGAGAGGAAACACCAACACATTTTGAATGTTGCTACAGCTATCAAATTCCAAGCCAACTTGCCACACAAATTTTGGGGCGAGTGTATTTTGACTGCCACTCATCTTCTAAACTGAACTCCTACACCTATTCTACATGACAAATCACCTTATGAGGTCCTATACCAAGCTGCTCCATCCTATACACATCTGAGAGTGTTCGGCTGCCTATGCTATGCAGCTACTCTTAAGCGAAACAGAACCAAATTTGATCCTAGAGCCTCACCTTGCATCCTCATTGGCTATCCTTATGGTATGAAGGCCTATAAACTTTATAATCTTCATACCAATACCACTTTCAACTCTAGAGATGTTATTTTCCATGAAAACATCTTTCCTTTCAGACATCCTTCCTTCCTTCATTCATTATCTAGCTTTGAATGTCACTTACAGCCAACTCAATCTCTCTTTTCCACTCAGCACATTTCTAACATTGATTCCTCTTTTCCACCTTTGGACTTCGCTTCCACTGGAAATTCTCCTTCATTTCATAGTACACCTGATCATCTTACTGATATATCTCTAATTTCTGATTCTTCTCCTTCCCCTGATACATCTCCTCCTATTGTTTCACACTCTCCCACCCCCTTACCTATTCGAAAATCAACCAGAACTCCTAAATTTCCTTCTTATCTCCATGATTATCACTGTCATCTGGCCTCTCAAGTTCCCTCTCCTCAGTCAGATTCTATGGATAAAGGTTCTGCATCAGGTAAGAATTATCATTTGTTTAATCATTTGAATTATGATAACCTTTCTCCTGTTCATAGGCAATATTCCTTGGCCCTGTCTACTGTTTTTGAGCCTCAGTCCTATTGTAAAGGTTCTAAGTTCCCTGAATGGTGTCATGCCATGGGTTTGGAATATCAGGCTCTAGTTTCAAATCATACTTGGGATGTGGTTCAACTCCCAGCCACTAAGAAACCTATAGCATGTAAATGGGTTTTCAAGGTTAAACTGAAATCAGATAGGTCTGAAGAAAGGAAGAAGGCTCGTTTAGTTGCCAAAGGTTTCACACAGCAAACAGGCCTTGATTATGAGGAGACTTTCGCTCCAGTTGCTAAATTGGTTACAGTCAAGACATTGTTAGCTGTTGCCTCTCAGTTAAAGTGGCACTTACATCAGTTGGATATTAGCAATGCCTTTCTTCATGGTGATTTGGAGGAAGAAGTGTACATGTTGTTGCCTCCTGGGTATGAGCAGCAAGGGGAGAGTGAGAAACAACTGGTTTGCAAACTAAATAAGTCTATCTATGGGCTTAAACAAGTATCAAGACAATGGAATGCCAAACTCACTTCATACATTCTGTCACAGGGGTTTGTGCAATCAAAGGCTGATTATTCCTTGTTTTGCAAACAAACTGGCTGCTCATTTACAGTGTTACTGGTATATGTGGATGATATCATCATTGGTGGCAATGATTTGATGTACATTGATCAGTTTAAGAATGAACTAAATGATCAGTTTAAGTTGAGAGATCTGGGAATTCTTAAATACTTTCTTGGCTTGGAAGTTGCCAGAACAGAGAAACGCATCTCCATATGCCAGAGAAAATACCCCTTAGAGGTTCTATCTGATGCAGGTTATTTAGGAGCTAAACCACCTACTAATCCTCTGCCACATAATCTTAAACTCAGTAAGGATGAAGGGGTGGATGTGCGGGATGCTAGTGAGTACAGGGGGCTGGTAGGGCGACTGTTTTATTTAACCATTACAAGACCAGACTTATCCTTTGCTGTGCAAATGCTAAGCCAATTCTTACAGTCACCAAAGCAGTCCTATATGGAGGCTGCACACCATGTTCTAAGGTATCTAAAGGGCACACCAGGACAAGGTTTGTTCTTTGAAAGCAAGCTCAACCTGCAGCTGAAAGGTTATTGTGATGCAGACTGGGCAGCCTGCTCCACCACCAGAAGGTCTGTTACAGGATATTGTGTATTCTTGGGAAACTCCTTGATATCTTGGAAATCAAAGAAGCAGCATACGGTATCCGATCATCTGCTGAGGCTGAATATAGTTCAATGGCAACTGCTGTATGTGAATTAAGTTGGCTGAAGAACTTGCTAAATGATCTTAGTATCAAACAATCCAAACCAGCCTTGTTGTTCTGTGACAATCAATCCACTATCCACATAGCAAGCAACCCCGTTTTTCATTAAAGAACAAAGTATATAGAGATAGATTGTCACTTGGTTAGGGATAATGTTCAATCAGGTGAAGTGAAGATGCTCTACACCACATCTCAAAATCAAGTGGCAAACTTACTGACTAAAGCTCTAGGTGGAACCAAGTTCAAGTTTTTATTATGCAAGATGGGAATATTGAACATATACTCCTCATCTTGAGGGGGAGTATTAAGCTTATTCTAGTGAAGGACATTAGTGTAATTATACTTTGCCTTCATACCAAAAACGTGATACTCTTGCTCTGCTGTATATATAGAGATATCACTGTAATTTCCATTTCAATTGAATGAAATTCATTTCTCAATTCCTCTCCAGCTTTTCTCCCGCCTTTTCCTTCCTTACTATTTCATTTGGCAATTCATAATTCTCCTCACCTTTACATTAAATAAGGAATAATGATGGACACATAAGATATTATACCATTCAAAAAAACATATTATACCATTCCAATCATTATACTATTGATGCAACATTTGAATATTGGGAAATGAAAAATGTACAGAGAAAGAATTGAAAAAGATGTGCACATACATGATTTGAAAAGGCATACAATATATATTATTTCCACGGCTTAATGTTTAGTAAGATTGAGACGTGCATGTTTGAAACCATAGAGAAGATTAATGTGAATTGATGCATAAGTGTGTGTGTGTCTACAAAAAAGTCGGCGAGCTTCAAATTTCAATAGTCTTCCACAATTTTCTGCAATAGGCGATTTCTTCATAGTATTGTGGGTCCTTTTATTAGAAAAGCTTGTGCTTACCAGGTCGAAACATAAACCTTGATGTCCAGCATGTTGATTGGAATAAGGCAATCCATAATCTACAATTTAGCACTGCATATAAAGTGATTGGAAGCACAGCAAGAGCGGCAACAAGTTTCGGCAATGTCCCTTGTTTTTCTTCCTTGTAGACCAAAAAGAAGGTTGCACTAAATGTTAAGACCATGCAAACGATTGAAGCAAAGAGTGTACTCAGTCCAACCATCAACTTTGCTGGTAACAAAAATTCAAATTCATCTTCTCCATAGCGTGAAGTTAAAATAGACAAGAACATCATTATGGAAGCTATCGAGCTAAACATTGCCACAGCATTAGATATAACAAACACTCTGAACCACCTATCAGTCAAGAAAATTGGAGATCCTGTTTCTCCCTTATTGCCACCTGGTACAGTAAAGGCGGCAGCAAATACAACTGTGGCAATTAAAGCTGCCACAAGCATGCAAGAAGTTGATGTGTCCTTCATCCACTTCTCACCAGCTTTCCGTAAGTTCTCATGCTCCATCGTAAACAACTCCCTCGGTGTCTTGCCTTCTTTGTTTTTCGCTTGAACATAAAAAGGTCGTACAATCTTCTTCACCTCCTATAAAGCTTACTCAAATTAATGTATGATGCAAAATCATCCAAAATTCAATTTTTGTATTACATAGAATAGTCTATAGGACTTCCAAGAACTACAATATGTACACATATATTCATGATACAATTTACCGTGATGCTATAGGGTTTACTCTTCTCTTCGAGAAGAAAAGGGAGGGGAACTTGTAACCTTGTTAATTTCTCACCTTAAACCATAGTAGCTCTATCTGCATTTGAAGAGCTGGTCCAGATACAATATTGAGTCTGCTTGGAGGTGCTATTTTCCCGGCCAAGTGCAAAATGTTGTTTTTATCATCATCACTGTAATATGTATTAAAATCCTTAGCAGCTCCTGTTTGATAGATGAGACTAAACACTTTCTCTTGTCGGTTAATAACAGCAACGTGAAATATGGTGTACTTTTTTGAGTCGAGATTCCATGTAAGTCCAGGAAATGATTGAGTAATCAGAGTGAGAAATTCGACATTCCCTATTTTTGCAGCATCGTGAAGTATCTGAGTCTCTTGAATTAAGATGCTGGAGTCCAGTAATGTCATCTGCATTACCAACTTACTGGCTTGTCTCCGCGTTTGAAGTGAGCTATGTATCCTTTTGAAATCTAAACATCTAAGCAAAATTAACATGTGGACTACAAACTCAAAGATTTCGAAAAACTAGGAGTAAACTGGAATTCACTTGACAGTTCTGAAATTCATCCTTGTTTAGTTCGAGTAGATATTAATGCAAGGTGGGATAATAAGAACCTCTATTCAATTATCAATTGAGAGGTAAAAAATAATTAAAGATTAAGGGTACAATTGAAGAAGCTTCAACACACATTCCATGATAAATTCAGTTTAAAAATATTTATATTATTGATTCTGTTTTAACGAATTAAAACTCCTTGTGGGAACGGTTGATGCGTATATTGGGAAATTAATATTTTAACTCTATATAGTTTTTTTCTTTCTTCCCAACATCAACTTTACTTAAGATCTCCAATGATTAATCCTAATACTTCCTCCATAGCATTGTTAATTCCAATTTATTTAATGAATATCCTAATATTAGAGCCTACTTCGAGAAGTAGAAAAAAAAAAGTTTCTATTTGTATAATAACCCTAACTCAAAACCATAATAAGATAAAATAACATGACCAAATACATATTTTGAAGTGCAAGAGTAATAAGGACAAAATTATATTATCATCAATGAGGCAATAATCTAAGGATAAATTTTATCTAGAAAGTAGAAATTTCATCAAGTATAAATGAGTGGTCTAACTTGTGGAGAAGAGTGAGAAAAGTTTATGGACTTACATGGAATACAAGGTATAGTAGCAAGGATGCTAACGAGTCTTTCCCATATCCGTCCTTGAAATTTGTGATTGTATGATAGATCTTTTTGAGCTAAAGCTTGTAAAGCTTTTTCTGTGCTTATCGTTGTTGAAGTAGCTATTCTTGTACTGTCATTTAACATCTTTAAAGCAATATCTGCTCAAAAAAAGAAACAAGCGTATTAATATGTGAAAATAATCGTCACTTGAACAAAAAGAAGAAACATAATTTTATGTGCGTCTCTTTAAAATGAAAAAAATTTCATACCATACATGTCAGCGCGGATCGCTTCTACAAGAATATCCATATATTCCTTGTCTACGAGACCTTCAAGAGGTGTAATTGGGTAAAGATATTCAGCCATTCCTTTCTTTCTGAACCAAATTGCAATTTGAAGTGGGGAAAATCCACTTTCACTTTCAAGTTTTTTACTTGCAATTTTAGGTAAATTCTTGTTTTTATGGTACATGACCTCTGCAATTTCTACGACCCCTGATGCAGCTGCCGTACAGAAAGCTGTATATCCATATTTATTCTTCAATTCCAGGTCACTCTCTTTCAAGCATTCGACTAGATTGCGGACAAAAGCAGTTTGCTTGGCAGACACAGCTATGTGAAGAGCCGTATTTCTATCTTTTGTTATCTCAATATTCCAATTTTTTTTTTGGTCCGAACTCACATAACTTTTAGCAGCCTTCCAATCACCTTTTAGAGCAGCTTTGTGTAAAGTGTTTACTCTTCCTGATGATGTTCGGGGAGACCATCATTATTGTGTTAAAAATGCATAGTGCTTCACAACTTCACAAGAAATACTATGTAGCACGTACAAAACCAAAGGAGAGATGAACCAGTGTACATAAGGTAGACAATCATCACCACTTGATATACTAACGATCCAACCTCACGTACAATCCGCTCTAGGAGAGCCCGAGTCCAACTTATCCCTCACGAATTTCTATAACATCGTGTCCCCAAGATTCGAATAAATGGCATCCCCTTAAGAGAAACTTAAGTTGATATCTAATACTAATTGGAGGAGAAGTTCAATTGGTACCAAGATTTAACTTAAGTCTCTCTTAAGAAAAATGTCATGGGTTCAAATCTTAGGGACATGACAAAAATTCGTGAGGGGTGTGTTGAGCTAGTCTCTCCGAGAACGGATTAATGATTTGTGCACAAATGTTAAGCCGTTACAAGTACACTAAAGGAAATCGAGTGGTTCATCATCCTATCAGAGCTTATGAAGCGCAAACGAATAATTCGAGTTCAAATATTGCTGTTCACAAATGAAACACCATATTGTGGAACATAATAAGGGTAAAATCCCACATTAGCTAAATATGAAAATAATATGTGATATACATGGGTATGGGCTACTCCCTTAGTAAATATGTTGACCTTTTAAGATGATATCCAAAGACTCAATAGCATATATACACGTACTGGAAAACTAAAAAAGAAACGATTATAATATAGATGAAAAAGACTATCTCATCAACAATGTAATTTGAGTAGGGATGTCATATTTTATGGATATAATGCTTGGAACTGAGAGAGAAGCCATGGTTACTATACTCTATCAAGAATTGAAGTCTTCATTTTCTAGAATATAAGATTTGAAATTGTACCACTACCACTTGAAAGAAAGCTAATGTAAGTATTGCATTTATTTAGAAAAATGTATCTAGTTTGCTCAATTCATGAAGTGAAAAACAAAATTCAAAAACTTACTTTGATGATCAGCCTGATGTGTGTTGGCATTGGTATTTGGACTTTGAACTGAAATTTCAATCTGGTTATCCATGTTTTGCAGGTGTCTGAGAACTGATAGCTGGCTATTAATTAAAAAGTGGTCGAGTTAGAATGTAACCAAGAATATTGGTACAACTAGAATGGTCGATGATATAAAGAATAATTGTGATAACATTTCAAGAATAATTGTACTAATATTGTTATTGAATTACCTCAACAGCTTCACCGTATGTATTTCACTGAAGGAAGGGACTAAATGCTGATTATGAAGTACAGGAGCTCAAGATTAACAAAGAATTTTACTTCGTATGCTGAGAGTTGAAATGCAATACAGAGATGGCTCAACTCTACATATATAAAATCTACACGAACAGGTAGCGTAACTCATTATATAACAACATATCATATTATATTATACTATATTATATTTAATTTGTCACGTAATCTTTTAATTTGACTAAATATAAATTATGGCTGTACTAATCATAAATGTCCACATGCAAACTATTTTGAAAACCGAAATTGTCCGTATGCAAACCGTGAGGTTTCCACACTCTAGCCTATGTGGTTTTTCCATCTATTTCCTATATTGCATAAAAATAGGCTTTCTTTCTTTATGTGTTGTTATCGGAACTACCATTATTAAATATAAGGGTATACTTAGAAAAACAAAAGTAAAATTTATAAAATCCAACTATATTAATTAAGTTTTCTTAATTTGTGTGAAATGGAAGCAAAATTATCATTTTAATAGTGTTCTAAAAAGTGGATGTCAAGTTTCAAACTAAATAATAAATTTTGTTTAGATATAATATTTTTTTTGTTTAACTTTTTAAGGTAAAAAAGTTTATGTCACAGACAAAATGAGTAATTTTTTTTATTTTGAAAATCATTTATGTACCTTTAGTTTACTTCTAAGTAAACATTTTAAACTTAATCAAATGTACATCTCTTAATTCGATTAATCTTTGTGTCCATCTATACCAAAAAGCTGGTCGATACTGCTATAATGGCTGAAAATAGGGTTCCAACCAATATCTAGCATAAACAAATAAGTAAACAAAATATTACATTTTAATTTATTTAACGTTTTCCCATTACGTGCGTAATTTCATTTAAAAAAAATTATTCATTCCATACATAAGACGTGCAACGCACGTGCTTAACGCTAGTAATATATAAAGTTGTGTTACTCATCTAAATAATGTTGGTCTTTAAAGATGAAATTTGATGTCTTAATGGAATAATTATGAATAAAAATGAAATTTAATTAAGATCACATGGGGAATCTCAGAAGTCAACCCTAATTAATCTATGCAAGCCAAAAATAAATAGAAAAAACAGCTATGTACGTGAATTTAAAAAAAGTAGACACAATTAGCTGGATCATGAGTTGTTACATATTGGACGTGATGTTATTTTAAAAGTCATTTTTTATGAATAGATAAAGTCAAAGTTTGATTATGTTTTTAAAGATGTATCTAGAATACAACAATGTATTATGAGAGTAAAAAATTTGATACTTTTACGCAACGAGTTTTTTTTTTTAAAAAAAGAAGATTTTAGCAAAAAAAATCGATTATGAAAATTTCAACTGCATCATGAAAAATCATTTCTTATACATTTTATACATTACATTTCATTTATATTGAGACTCGAATGTAGGCGTGTATTTGTTTTGATATGTATTAAAATTAAACTGAAAAACAAAAATCTACGATATGTGTGCTCCACCAACAAAGATGGAAGAGGAATGAATAATTAAATAGGTGTAATCGTTGAAACACGATACAACTTGATCTATAAGAAGAGGAATGAATAATTAAATAGGTGTATTTGACAAAAGTCCCTTTTTTTTTTTAAGATTAGAAGATGGTCAAACTTCATTTTTAACCATATATTTTCTCGAATTCATAATTTTTATTCACTTTTTAATTACACGGTTTATGAGATCCACGTGCTTATAATCTCAGAAAGCTTCTTAATAAATTGCTTGCATTGTTAGCACAATAAACGAATTAATCTACAGAAAAATCAATAATTCATATAGTTATAATCTGGCTACTATGTATTATAAGAAGAATATATATATACTTGTAAAATATATAGGATTAATATTCATCATCATGTATTTTCACATCAATTTCTCCTTGAACATAATCTTGTCATGTATAGAAAGTCAACCCTAATTTCAAGTAATCGAGGGAGTCAAAATAATTAATTAGAATTAATATAGAAAAAATAGCTAAATTATTTTTCATATGACATTTCTAAATACCGTATGAAAGTTTGACCTGGCTTCATATTCCAATGTACAGGCATTATAAATGACATCGTAAGCGAGCTAGCGTTGCAATGACCAATTGTTCTCTCAATTCTCTGCCTACATCTCCCTTGCTTTGATCAGAATATATAGAGGTATGACTATTTTTTCTTCATTAGCTAACGTATTTATGTATATCAAGATTGTGTTCACCTAATTCATATACTTTTGTGTGTGTGTGTATATATATATATAGGAGAGGTTTATGGCGAATCTTGAAGATCCATTTGCAGCGATTGCAAATATAGGGCCCAATCTGAACTACGAGATTCATCATCATGTAACCAATATTAGTAGCAGAACGATATTGGACGCCGAACAAGTAACATTGTCAGTCAAGTGTCCAAGTTTCGAAAAATCATTTTATGTGCGCACAAACATGACAGCCGGTACAGCAACTACTACTACTACTGAGATAGAATTTAACGCTGCAAGCACAAATTTTCCAGTACATGAAAATAGAAAACGCGAATCCAACAAAAAGAACCGCAATAAGGGACGACTAAAAGCTGCTGCCGTTGCTGATCGAAATAACTACACACCGCCTATAAGTGTTGGAAAACGTGGACGCACATGACGTTGATTCTGACTCGGAGGATGATCCCCGTGTTCCGAGGAAATCCAATAATGTTAATCGCTATTTGAAATTCAATGACTAGTACTTATTAATCAGGAGATTGATTCACGTGTACTTCCCTAAAAATGGTGATTCTAAACAACTTTAGCAAATAATTGACATTCACAAGGATCTTCTTGATCCTGTTGCTGTTTAGTTGCTGCATGTTTTCTATGTTCCAGGTATACAGTAAACATTTTCAGAACTACAAGTAAAGAAACAGATATTCAGAAAAAGGGGGTAAGTGAACTTGCCATGAGCATGTGAAATTAAAGCTAGATTGAGTTGCATAAATTGTTCAGACATAAAATCAAGCTCTTGGTACCATTGCGAATGTCTTGGAGAGTACTTTAGTATGCCGCTACCGAAATTCAATACGCGTCTAAAGTTGACCACTTAAATAATCTATTTGGGCTTTTATGCTAACATTACCAATTTCGGTGTGTCTATTCCAATTGAAACTCTGTTTCCTCGAATTTCTCAACGATCAAGAGAGCAAGACGAACTCATTATTCAAAAATAGTCCTTTAACTCGTTTAATCAAAAATATTTTGAGAGAGAGTTTGAACTGTGTACTTGAACGATAAGCGAGAACAGAACTTTTATTTCTCTGAAAAATTTTTAGTTATATGATCAAGATTGATAATCAAGATTAGACTCAAAGAAGCACAAAGCCCGAACTCCTTTCATTGTCCACCAATATTTTATTTTTAGATTTTCACCTTAATTATTAGGTCCAAGAAATGGATCTAAAAATATCAAAAAAAATAAAAAAAATGAACGCGCATTTAGCTAGGCCCGCTCTACCGTCAACAAAAGAGCTGATATCCTTTTTGCTCGCCTAAACTCTAGGCATGACGCTTTGCACCTAAGCACGCTTTTGAGCACAGTTGACACTGCTACATAAGGTATACCCGACCATCATTATTGAAAATATGTATTAATTAATAAAAGGTTGATGAAAAAATTTGAGAGCATAAATATGATAATGAATGGAGGTTATGAACCAGCTTTATGCCATTAAAATGTTGTGTAATTATAGGAAAACTAGGTTTAAGCAACGTGCAATGCGCGTTTGCTTAGTTTATATATAGTTTTTTTGGTTAAGAATTAAATTTTTATTAATAAAGATGTAATTTTTTGGTTAATTAAATAACTAATGATGTAATGTTTATATAATTGATAAATAATTACACATTGTGATTTATTAAAAAAATAGCATTAATAGAATCTATAGCATCGTCTTATATATAAATATCGCTCATAGTTTTATGAAAGTTGTTTGAAATAATTTTGATTCTAAGATAACGATTCAGTATTTTCCTCATCTTGCACTGCTTCAATAGAGAGGACATTAAACTGCCTATATTTTTTCTCCTTTAGTTTCTCTGGATCTACATAAACTTGAATCTTCCAAATTTTTTTTGATAATTTCTCTGCAACGCTTTTAACATATGGTCGATTTTCCTACAAAATAAATTTTGAATATGTTTACATAATTAATAAAAAAACCCAATTATTTTTAAATAACTCATTATAATAAAAATCAAGTTTTGAAGAAAAATTTAAGAAATACCTCTCCAGCATGTCCCATCAATTCAACTGTTGAACAACCAAGTGCATGTTCTGCTACTTCACCAAACATAGTAGCAGCTAGTTTTTCAGTATTATTGTCCAGTTGAACATATCCCATAACACTTTAAATGCGTTGAATATATTAATTTTAATTTGAATAGTGTTAAATTCTAAATTAAATCAGACATCAATTTTAAATTAAAATTGTAAGATACATACCGTGGTTTGTAAACCCATTGACTTTTGCAATATATACAAATGAAACTTTCATTGTATTTATATCCAGTTTCTTTATTACAGTCAACTCATGACATGTAATAAAATACTTGGACAAACTCAATCACATTTATCTTCGCCCATATCCAGAATTTTGCTTTCTACATTAAATTATAATCAATTTTTACAATGAATGTTAGTGTAAAGACAAAAAAATGTATAAGTTTATGTTTCATACTATTATATTATATCAAATTTTGCACTTAATCATGAACATTTTGTACATAATAAAATAATAAAACTAAATAAATAAATATTTTTTCTTCATTAAATTCAATGTACCTTATCAAATAAATTATTAACATTTTTAAACTGATAATCTCCACGTCCATTTTGTTTTTTTAGTTTAATGTTTTCCTAGTGACTAAAATGTAGTAGTACAAAGTATTTTGCATTTCCCATTCATTTATTATTAGATAATGGAATTCTAACAGACACGACATCAATTGTCACAAACGGTGGCTTAATTGCTATTTAATGGAAACAATAAAACTAACGGTGAAAAAAGATTTTTCGTTAAAACAGCCAATTCCGTTAGATTTTCCGTTAAAGCAAGAATTTTCGTTTTATAGGCACTTTATATATATATATATATATATATATATATATATATATATATATATATATATATATATATATATATATATACGAGAATGATCTAATGAGCAGGTGCTCATCTTATCCTAAGCACCGATGAGTTGGCACATTAATTCATTGGTGGATAAAGATTTTGTGAGTTCCAATCCACCAATGAATTAATGTGCCAACTCATCGGTGCTTAGAATAAGATGAGCACCGGTGCTCATTAGATCATTTATATATATATATATATATCATTAATTAAATAATTAATGAAGTAATGTTTATGTAATTGATAAATAATTAGATATGTGATTTTGATGTTGTGATGTAAGTTGGTGAGATCGAAGAAAATAAGCAAAAGTTGACAAATTTGGAGAAATGGCTAAATTGTAAGGGATCCAAAGTTCGGGGGCTAAAGTGTAAATACTTAAAAGTTGTGCCGAACCTCACGATGAAGATTTGAGAGTGCTCGGAGTCAATTGGATAAAGGAAGACATCAATGGAATCAAATTTAGTCAAAAGATGATCACAAATCAATTTCCAACCGAAAAGTTATGCTCCGATATTTTAGTCTCATATTGAGATCTATTTTTGACATAGAAAGTGATCGAATTGGAAAATGATGTTTGAATCAAAGTTGTAGCCAGATGAGTTAGCTTTCCAACGCATTTTGAATCGCCTCAATCGGATATCGGAATACAAAGTTATGATAAAAACACTGAAAGAATGTGCAACTGCCTGTTTAAAATAAGAAATTCTGTTACATAGTCCGTTAAAATAACAAATTCCGTTAATTTTTCCGTTAAAAACAAGAAATTCCGTTACATAGCCACTTTTAATATATAGAAGATATGGTGTGTATATTTAGCCTTTTTGAAATTTTGATTCCTATGTTCTACTATAGGGATGGCAAAGGGGACGGGTGGGGCAAGGTAGGGATTAAAAATTTTCATCAGTATCTCGTTTAATTATTTAATATTTTTTTAATTTTTTTAAAATAAGATTTAAATTGAAAAATATAATAAAAAATTATAGAAGCATATTTCGGAGAATTCGGGGTTAGAACTCCAATTGAAATCTTACAAAAGAGTGCTACAATTTTTCTTGATCCAATTTGGTACTACTTTCGTAAATTTCCATCTATTGTGACAAATAAAAAAAAGAACCTCATTGAATTGTCCATGTAGAAAAAATGTGTTGATCTACTATATAATATTCCCCTCTACCTAAATGAGATTTTATTTATTATAAACGACAAATATTTAGTCAAAATAGGAATATGCCTTTGTATATTCCTTGAACTAAAGTGATTTCCACAAAATAAAAAATTTACATTATTTTTATAAACCTTTTAAAAATTTTTTGTGATAATATGGTTTTTTTTTTTTTTTTTTTCAATCTAATTATCTAAGACGATAACATAATTCCAGACGGGAAAAATAAAATATAAAGAGTTTTTCTTCGATTAATTTCTAGATTCTCCTATTTCATATACACAAAAAAAAAAAAAAAAAAAAAAAAAAAAAAAATCTAATTCATTATAAGTAAATTGAAAAGACTAATCATTTCCATTACGCTTCTATCTTGATTCCTTTCAAATATTTTAAGGTACTTACTTTTTCTGTAATTCATACTAATAAGGTCCTGTTTGAGCCAAATTATTGTAGAATGAGAATGAAAAAATATAGTCGTTATTGGGACTCACATAAGAGATAGAAAATTTGAATATGTGATGGATAACGGTCATATTTTTCATTTTAATGAGATAATAATGGGGGCTAAGTTAGATACTTAGCCCCCGTTTGGCACCCATTAATTTTTCATTCTCATTCCCATTATCATTCTCATTCTTCATTTCAACCACACATTTTTCAAATAAAATAATATTACACACAAATCAAAAACTTTTCATCACTTTTCCACCATACATTCTCACATCAATCACTATTCCAAAATTTCTATTCTCCTCAAAATTAGATTCAAACACACCCTAGTATAAAGAATTTTGCTCACTTTTTTGCTAATAATTAAAACAAACTGGCTCACTCTATTTTTATTTATCTATTTTACCATCAATTCAATCTCGATCTGAAAAAACTTCGATTTCTTCTCGATGAAAATGATTGATCCCAAATTTCAATAACAATGTCATGTGGACCTAATGGTGGTCCAAAAATACACGTTAAAAACGTACGGCCACAAGAATATGCCCTGGCACCCAATTAGCATAAAAAAATAAAAAGAAAACAATAAATGGAAGTCCATTTAGTACATACCATTCATGTGTTGAGAATAACATTTCAACTACTCAATTGACTTGCTAATTATTTATTAAGCTTGTTAATATTCTATTAATTAATAAATTAATTTATTTTGTGTCTTCATATAATCGCTCGTCGGAATACTTTTAACTTCTTTTCCACTCATGCAAAAATAATTTACGGGTTAGTCAACCAAAATATTTAAAGACTCATCGTAGTATTATTTTATATAAAAATAATAATTAATTAATACGGATATTTAATGTATTTAATTCCATACTTAGAGGGGTGTATTCAATTAGAATTTTTTGAAGATTTTGATGGACTTTTCTTAAGTGATGATCGACTCGTGTGGATTTCGTAGATTTTTTTATAAATTTGTTTGGAATTAATAGGAGTCTTTTGTAGATATATATAGACTTTTATTTTAAAACTTTTGTAGGATTCAAAAGATTTTTGAAAACTTTCATTTGAAATGAAATTCATGTGGATATAGTGTAATAATATAAAATTCTTACATACGAGTGGTGATTCTCACAATTCCTTTTCTCCTTCCATTTTTCCTTCCCATATAATAAAAAGGTATTTTGAAAAGAATACAAATTTAAGATCCTAATTAAATAAATAATAATCAAAATTATATATGTGTGCGTGTATTCAATACTATTAATATAATATACCTTTAAAGAATAAATGAAAAATCAATTTAATTTAATTTAATTACAAATTAGTCTATAGAAAATTCTATAATTTAATTAAAAATAGATATTTTGTCACGAAAAAAATGAATGGAAAAAGAAAAAAAAAGTTATAAAAATCCAATTTATTGTTTTTTCATAAAAAATAGAGATGAACAATAAGAGAGAGAGAGAGAGAGAGAGAGAGAGAGAGAAATTTAAACGTAACTCTAATGTTCGTAGAACAAAAAATAAAAGAAAATATTGAAAAAAATACATATTAATTTCTTTTTTTTTTTTTTTTGTGAAAGTGTGCGTGTATTCAATACTATTAATATAATATACCTTTAAAGAATAAATGAAAAATCAATTTAATTTAATTTAATTACAAATTAGTCTATAGAAAATTCTATAATTTAATTAAAAATAGATATTTTGTCACAAAAAAAATGAATGGAAAAAGAAAAAAAAAAGTTATAAAAATCCAATTTATTGTTTTTTCATAAAAAATAGAGATGAACAATAAGAGAGAGAGAGAGAGAGAGAGAGAGAGAGAGAGAGAGAGAGAGAGAAATTTAAACGTAACTCTAATGTTCGTAGAACAAAAAATAAAAGAAAATATTGAAAAAAATACATATTAATTTCTTCTTTTTTTTTTTTTTTTGTGAAAGTCTCCCAAAATTTTGTAATTAATGATAGACAATTTTTTAGATTTTATTTTAGTATTTTCTGCTTAAAAGTTAGTATTTCGAAGACTTTTATAAAAAAATTCTAAAAGTCATTAAAATTTAAATACCCCAAAATTTATAGAAACTTTTAAAAAGTTTTAATTGAATACACTATGACCTTTAATGTTTTATTTCTATCTTACATTAAATAATTAGAGTTGAAGGCTTGAAGCGAACTTCCATCATTAATTATTTTAATTAGTTTGCTAATTGTCTTTATAATCGATCAAATCTCAAACGTGAGTTAGACTTTAAAAAAAAAAACCAATGAAGAAGAAAAGTTAAAATAGTATTAGTCCCTCTCAATTGTTTATTATAACCTTAACTTCTCATGCTTAATATGAAAAAAGATAAATATTAGGGGCCATTTAGCTTTATACAAATTGAAAATACCCAAATTTTTGTCCAGATTTTCTTGTATCTTTTTTATTTTTCATTATCATAGGCTTATAATTCATCTTCTATATTTCAAGATGGATCTTAAATTCTTATAAAAGAAAAGAGGATGGTAAACTGTCAAATAAGTAAAATTCATAATATTTTATGATATGAATTATCATAAGAAAATATATATCAAGTGAACCTATAACCTCCACTCGTAGGAATTACGAGATCACCTTAAGTGTGCCTTCAGCATCTAAGGATTACGAATTAGTCGTAGAACCTTTTTCAATAAGTGAAATGTTATTACCTATTTGTTCTTAGGTTGGAGAACATAGGTCGAAGATGAAATTTGAAAAGTTCATCATTCAATGAAGTGTTTGTTCGTGGAAAGAATGTATCATGGAGTAGCAAATATGGATATAGGCTCGCTTTAATATCGGGAAGATTTATAAATGTGGATAGAGTCTCGCTCGAGAAAAAAAAAAAAAAAAGAACTACTCTTGCAGTGCGCTACTGTTTAAATAATTTATTAGATCTTATTTTTAAAATTTATTCTGAATCATACATTCTCTTAATAAATAAATACAGCTAAGAAAATAAACTAGGCAGAACAAAGGCAAAATATACGGTGGCTCGGCCACCAAGCGGGGCAGACCAATCAATCAACGTTTTCTAAACTGACAAACAAAATTATTGTATTATTATCAATAATGAATAGACATTATAAACCTTTCCCAGATAATACCACTAATAAATATATTTTATAAAACTTAAAATAATTATTAATCATTTAATGTTAAGTAAAAAGAAACAATTTTCATAAATCTTGATGGATATTTATACCAACTAACCTTGACTTATAGGCACTCATACCCGTATTGTTTGTTGAATCGAAGTTTGTGATTTGATTGTTGACATCAAGTCAAGAAAAAATTAGTCGAACTTAAATTTTTTTTTTTTTTTATACCCAGGTATCTCAGCTTAGCCAGACTAATTACTGGACCTCTAGCCACCGGCCCCGCAGCGACTCGATGAGGTAAACCGCGGCTTATGCCCTTGTTGGCTCCCAGGTTCCTGCACCGCTTTATACTCCTGACCCCAAGAGAGCTCTCCTCACTGCCTTTCAGTCATTGTCTTGCATTCGAGAAAAATCTCCCTTCCAAAACTCGTGCCTTTCAGGAATCGAACTCTCCACCCTGGGTTGCGAGTCCACCAATGCAATTGTTCCACCAATTGTTCCAGTCGAACTTAAATTTTGATTTGAAGGATGAAGGGTAATCATTCAATATTTTTTTAGTTATTTTCGATCCAAGTCTAATCACTCGAGAACAAATGTTGTGTTATTCTTACAATATTATACATTTTATCTCAAGCTCAAAAAAAAGAAAAAAAATATATCGAAAGAAATTACAATATAAAGAGAGAATCTAAATCAAACATTAGATGATCAAGATCTGATACATTGATCGATGGCGTGGTATCGCATGCCGAACTACACGACAAAACACCAACAATGAACATCTGATCCACAATCTTATTTGGATGTATTGTTCTTTTTATACAATTGTTATAGCAAGCGAGCAATTGTATACTCCCTCCATCCCATAAAAATACGCTTGTTTTTCTTTTTTGTTTATCTCAAATTATAAATCATTTTTCTTGTTAAGAATATAGTTGATTTTTTAGTTTTTTAATATATTCATATTTAATGTGTCTTGTTATCGATAAATATAAATTAATCATAATTAAATAATTATTTAATATAGGGATATACGAAGAAAAAATTAAAGAAAAATTTAGGGGTTGTTCTCTTCGTGTTTCAATTTTGTGTTTTTAGTTTTGAATTCATTTTGGGTTTTGAATTTTGAGTGTCCATTTTGAAATTATTGAAAACGTGTTCTTTTTGCCATTTTTAAAAATTGTTTTGAAAAATAAAAAATCCCAAAATGCATTTACTTTTTACCCTGAATTTTTTCTCACACACTCTCTCTCTGTCTCTCTCTTCTTCCCTCATCTCTTTAACCCGTCGGAACCCCATCCTTCGGCCACCGTCTTCATCGTGGACCACCACCGGTCGACTGCCCACCTCCGGGAGACTCAGAAACAGCCCTCAGTTCAGTCCAAACAACAATTAATCGAAATGAGAGTCGCGATCCCGTTTCGTGCAATCCGAAAAAATCTGTGATTTCGACGACGTTCGTTCAATCCATGGTCGCGGACCACATGAGTCACCTTTCTCTCCCTCTGGCGCACCTAATTCAATCATGAGTCAAGCCAAATTTCAATCACAGCTCGCTGATTTTATGCGTGAACTTAGTGTTGAAAACTGAAAATTTGTGGTGGTAGTGGCCGTGGTTGGTGATGATGATGGAGGTGGCTCTATTTGGTGGCAGTTTTTGTGGTGGTGGCGGTGGTTGGTGATCTGGCGATTGTGTGGTGGTGGTAGTTCTGGCGACGGTGGTGTTGGTTGGGGTGATGTGTAGCTTTGGTGGTGGTTCCGACGATGGTGGTGGTTGGGGGTGATAGTAACTAAAAACAACGAAAATGCGTTTTGAAAATTTTAGTTAAGTTATAACTAAAAACACCTAATTTGTCGTTTTGGGTTTTTTTTTTTTGTAAATTTTAAATTTGTTTTCAAAAACGCATTTTCACTGTTTTGAAAAATCGAAAACAGAAAACGATTTGAAAACGGCAAAGATAACAGACCCTTATATTTCCAAATATATAATCACGCTTTCTTAATATGTGGAAAATGAAAGCATGCCTATTGTTGTGGGACGGATGGAATATAAATAAGGGAGAATTGTAGTTGGAGTTTCGAACCTTTCAATTAGTTGTAGAGCATACCCAAAATTTTCATTTTTGCACTCACAGTCCTAAACCTTTTATTTCGATTGCACTTGGAGGGCAAATCCGTTAATTGACCAAAAAATTAAAAAATTAACTTATCTTGACTAATTAAATGAAGGGCACTTTTATAACTTTATATTTTCTCAAATAAAAATAATTAAATAAAAAAAGAGAGAGAAATATGCCCCTACACCCACCCACCCACCCACCCACCCACTTCATCTTCTTCCCCAATCATCTCTCATCCCATCCCCAACCCACTCCTCGATCAAACCAACCATTCACCTTCGCCTATTGCCACCACCCACATGCCTACCCACCATCTTTATTGGGGCCAAGTTTCCCAAACTGCATTAGGAAAACGTCAGTTGCACCTTACATCCATGATTCTAAATATTTTCTTCCCCCGCTTTCGAGCCACTATAGTGTATCCCCACTACAAAGTACACCCCAAATAGCAAAACCTCATGCCTTTACGCTTACCCCCAATTATGGGGATAAGCGTAATCTGATTTTGGTTGAGGGTTGGGTTGGGACGAGATGGTATGGGAGTGATTGAGAAAGAAGATGAAGTAGATGTAGGGATGGCAACAGAACAGGGCAGGGCAGGGCGGGGTCGGGGTAATCTCTTCCGTCCCCCACCCCGCCAAGCAATTTCCCGCCCCATTACCCGTTTAAAGCGAGGCGGGGTCCTTGCCCCTTTTTTTTTTTTAGTTTTTTATAATTTATTTTTATTGCCCCAATTTATTAGATTTAGACAAATAATTTTAGTTATCATTTTATATTAGAACTAATAAAATTTCGTGAAATTTTCCTTTTAAAGTATTGAATTCTAAAAAAAATTAAACTGGGCGGGACACTAGTTACCCGTTCCCGCCCTGGGGCAAAATTCTCCGCCCCTAGCCGAATACCCGATTAAGCAGGTTATCCCGCCCCGTTCGGGAAGGGGTTCAGCAGGTATCGGGTTTGTCGGGTTTTTTTGTCATCGCAAAGTGGATAGGTGGGGTGCATATTTCTCTTTTATTTTTATTTTTTTCATTCTTTGATTTGATTATTTTAATTGTTTTATTTGATAAAATATTATGTTACAAATCTATACTTCATTTAACTGATCAAAAGAGATAATTTTTTAAATTTTCTGTGGATTTGTCCTCCAGATGCAATAAAAAAAGGTTCGAGACTATGGGTATAAAATTGAAATGTTTGGAACCCCAACCGCCGTTCCCCTGTAAATAATGCCAAAGCACCTATTTTACTACAAAGACTAATTTAAGCAATCGTGTTTGGACCTCCTACATTAAAAGTTATACTTATCATTGGGAGATAAGAATCAATACGTACCTCACCAATCACCGTCACTAAATTTAACTGCTAATAATAAAATGAGTTAAGTCATTTGTACATCACTTTTGATAATGTTCAAGTTGATATGATTTAACTGGTGAAAAAATGCTTATTTTTAAAAATTGTCCAATAGTGTGTTGTCGGGTGACATGATGTAAAAAAATGTAGATGTAGCATTACTGTAATAAAATATTACGAAAAAGAATAATCAAATTAAAAATGCAAAAAGTAAGTTCAATTATTTATTGAAAAATTCCATTTGCGTCCCTTAGATTCTACAAACGTGTCATCTGAAATAAAAAATCGATTCACCCCCTCCCCCCCCCAACCACCTCTCTCGCCATAGAGTGCTATTTGTTTAGTATTTTTAGATCTCCCCTGTGAATGGCTGCTGCTAGAAGAGAATAGAGAGAGATGAAAGGCTGAATACTTGCATGCAATTGTGACATAAAAAGATGCACTCTCTCTCTCTAAACTCTCTCAAACTTAAACACCAATTCAAAACACAGTTCAAAATATTGTGTACAGAGAGAAAGGGGGAAAGAAAAAGGGGTTTTAGTTTTATAGGGATTTAAAAATCGAATCTTTCTGGTACATATACTGAATTCTTGAACTTTTGTATTTCCAATTGTCGTTCTTGAATTTTTGAACAAGTTGGGTTGAGTAAATCAGTGTGTGGGATTGAGTTGGGTTTTCAGTTTGGAAAATTGAGTTGTTGATATTTGGAAGTTTTGGAGGGGATTCTGTATCAAGATTTGGATTTGAATCAATTGAATAAGCTATTCTGAATAAAGAAGAGAAAATGGAATCTGGGTTGGAAATCGATGATGGCAATGAAAGTAAGGGAGGCATGTGGGTTTTGGACCAGAAGCTTGATCAGCCGATGGAGGAGGAGGCTGGAAGGCTTAGAAACATGTATAGAGAAAAGGTACTTATTGATTATAAGTACTTTCAGAAGCTAAAAGCTTTTTGCTCTTTTTAAGTATTGCCTTACCTTTAATGGAATATTGTTAATTGATGATGATTATGCAATAACCCCAGCGGATTTACATAAACTTTAGCTAGTTTTTACAAGTCACATTTAATTGTAATTATTTCGCGATGTAGATTTGAAAAGATGAATAGAAGAAGAAGAAATCTGCTGGAATGAAATTAATTCATTAATGTTACAGGGCAAAACATATATGCAGCAATCTAACTTTCTATACAAGGCAATCACCATAATTAAGGACTACAAAAGGAAAACCAATATTTTCTATCAATACAAATCATATAACATATTCGACTTTCCAACACTCTCCCTCAAGTTGGAGAGTGGATGTCTTGCACACCCAACTTGCAAACCATAGGTATGAAGAACTCCTTTCCCAAAGCTTTGGTCAAGACATCAGCTAGTTGATTTGTAGAACTCACAAATCTTGTCTTCACAAAACCATCTTGAATCTTGTCTCTTATAAAATGACAATCCATCTCTATGTGTCTTGTACGTTTATGAAAAATAGGATTTGCTGCTATGTGTAATGTAGCCTTATTGTCACAATACAGTAAGGCAGTCTCTTGATGTAAAACCCCCAAGTCTCTGAGCAAATAACGAAGCCATGTCAATTCACAACAAGCTCCTGTCATTGCACAGTACTCTGCTTCGGCTGAAGAAAGGGAGACTGTTTTCTGTCGCTTCGATCTCTACGAAATTAGCGAGGGGCCTAGAAATGCACAGTACCCTGTAGTATACCTCCTCGTAAGTGGACAACCTGCCCAATCCGAGTCACAGTAGGCCCGCAGTCGAAGATCACTGGTTGAGGAGAAGAAAAGGCCTTGGCTAGGGGCAGATTTCAAATAACGCACAACTCGCAAAGCTGCTTCCCAATGATCCTTTCGAGGTTGATGCATAAACCTGCTCAATATATGGACAGAATACATAATATCCGGCCTTGAAACTGTAAGGTATATTAATCTCCCAACTAATCGCCTATATCGCTCTGGATCTTTGAGTGGCTCACCCTTATTAGATAGTTTTAAACCACGGTCCATGGGAGTGTCGATGGGAGCTGCTCCCAATAACCCTGCATACTTAATGATTTCCAATGCATGCTTTCGTTGAGAAATAAAAATGACATTCTTAGATGTAGAAATCTAAATGCCAAGAAAGTACTTCAAGTTACCAAGATCTTTAAGGCGAAATTTATTATGTAGGAACTTCTTGATATCGGTTATACTCACAGGATCATTGCCAGTAATTAAAATGTCATCAACATATATCAAAAGAGCAGTAAAGGACTTGCCTTGCTTCCTGATGAATAGAGAGTAACCAGCTTTTGATTGTACAAACCCAGCTGAACGGATGGCCTTGGAGAATTTAGCGAACCATTGGCGGGATGCTTGTTTCAACCCATATAATGACTTGTGGAGCGCGACAAACCAAGTGTTCCTCCCCCTATCGCCGAAGCCCTGGCGGCGGAGACATGTAGATTTCTTCGTGGAGGTCTCCATGAAGAAAAGCATTGTTAACATCGAGTTGATGAAGGGACCGGCTACGGGCAACAGCTAAAGCCAACAAACAACGAACAGAGATGATCTTGGCTGTTGGAGAAAAAGTATCCTGATAATCAATCCCCTCCAACTGAGCCCTCCAACTAAGTGAAACCTTTTGCCACAAGTCGCGCTTTGTACCGCTCAATGGATCCATCAGACTTAAGCTTGATCTTGTAAACCCAACGACAACCAATGGGAGACTTACCAGCCGGAAGAGGGGTGAGAGACCAAGTGCCATTGGCCTGAAGGGCCCGCAATTCGGAGCGCATTGCCTCCTGCCACGTCGGATGAGTGGCGGCCTTCGAATAAGAACTGGGTTATGTGACATTACCGAGTTGAGCAACAAAGGATCTATATGCAGTTGTATATCTGTGATAAGAAATATAATTGGCCAGTGGATAGCGTGTACCTTTGGTCAGACCTGGAATGGAGGAAGGCGATTGGCGGGAGTAAACGTTGGAGCAGACATAATCGTTGAGCGTTATTGGCGGAGTGGTGTGGCGGCTGGAACGGCGAATGGCTCGTGTGGTAGAGTGAGGCTTTCGGGTGAGGGTACAGGTGCCGAAGATGGTGGACCAGAGGTGACGGGGTCAATAGTAGTTTGTGTTGCAGGAGATGAAGGAACTGTGCGGTCGAGAGGGGGTGGAGAAGATTTGGGGGGAATTGGGTCGAAGGCTGAGTGAGTGAGGGAAAGTGAGTCAGAATGGGCCGACGGAGATGTATCAGAAATGGGCTGGACAAAGGCATATGGAAAAATATGTTCATGAAATCTTACATCCCAGCTAGTGAAAACTCTTTTAGACAATAGATCGAATAGTTTATATGCTTTTTGGCTAATGGGATAGCCGATGAAGACAGAAGGCATAGCACGATGATCAAATTTGTGATGAGAAGTGTGAACGTTAGTAGCATAAGCAAGATAACCAAACACACGGAGATGAGAGTAGGAGGGCGGTTTTGAATAAAGAAGTTCGAAAGGAGATTTGAAGGAGAGAACCAGTGAAGGTAACCGATTAATGATGTAGACAGCAGTAAGAGCACGTTCTCCCCAAAATTGTGAGGAGAGCTGAGCGTGAAATTTGAGAGCACGTGCCACCTATAGAATATGATGATGTTTGCGTTCCACAACCCCATTTTGTTGAGGGGTGTAAACACAAGAATGTTGAAAAATGACGCCGTTATTGTGGAAAAAGGAACGGAGTGAGATAAACTCCCCACCATTGTCACTTCGAAGAGTTTTGATGCGAGTTTCAAATTGAGTGAGTACATAGTTGAAGAAGCGTTTTAAAAGTAATTGTGCTTCATTCTTGTGACGCATTAAAAATATCCATGTGAAATGTGTATAATCATCAACAATGGTAAGAAAGTAATTTGTCCACGAATTGCACTGTAAGCTTCATTTAAACCTATTAAAAATTGCATCAATTTTTGCTGATCTGCCTGAGCTCCATGTACGATGTCTGAATAAGAAGCCAATTCATCCCATAAGCCCTTCAATTTGGTGTAATAAGCAGAGACAGAGAGCTGCTCTTGTCGAAGATAAGCAATATCTCACTGAATTTGAAGATGCGAGGCGCATTTTGAGAGAATTGCTCACGGAGGTCTTCCCAAACTTCATATGTAGTAAAGTAATAAATCATGCTGTCTGCGATTTCTAGGATGAGAGTATTGACGATCCAAGAATGAACCATGTCGTTACATCGCGACCAAGTTGCATAGCCTTCGGGTTCTGTCTTTTCTGAGGGAGCTTCGATAGAACCATTGACGAATCCAAGCTTGTTCTTGGAGTTCAAGGCTAGGGTCATAGTCCTTTTCCAACCTGAATAATTGTCTCCATTCAATGGCTTGGAAACTAAAACCAAACCTGGATGATCCGAGTGGTGAGTGAAGTAAGGATTTGAGATGTCAACCTTTAAAAAAGTTGGTACAGATTCTGAATTGGACAAGTCAGGAGAAGCAGCAGTGTTCCCGGAAGTAGGAGTTTCATTGTTGGTGGTAGAGATGTCAATGGGCCGGGGGCGAGCTCACGAGCCGAGCCGAGCCGGCTCAGCTCGTGGCTCGTCAATTTTTTATTTTTATTTTTTAGCTTTTCTTAGCTTTTTTTTTAATATTTTTTTAGTGTTTTTTTACGAGCCGAGCCGGGCTCGGCTTGCCTAGCGAGCCCGCCGCTCGGCTTGTGCTCAGGCTCGTCTTTTGACGAGCCCGAGCGGCTCGTGGCTCGGTGGCAACGAGCTGAGCCCACGAGCCGACGAGCCAACTTGGCTTGATTGCCACCACTAGCTGGTGGCCATGATGATTGAAAGGCTGGGAAGGTCCTGCACGAGAGATTAGAGTGCAGCAACGAATCGTGGTCTCAACCTCGCTCTGATACCATGAAAAGATGAATAGAAGAAGAAGAAATCTGCTGGAATGAAATTAATTTATTAATGTTACAGTGCAAAACATATATACAGCAATCTAACTTTCTATACAAGGCAATCACCATAATTAAGGACTACAAAAGGAAAACCAATATTTTCTATCAATACAAATCATATAACATATTCGACTTTCCAACAAGAATCATACATAGAAAGGGAAAAAAATTTGCTTGATTGAATTTGTTCCCTTGTGACTGCAAGATACAGAATAAAATAAAATATTCACTAACAAAAGTCAAATTTTATTTCCTATTTTTCTTCAGGATGAAAAATTCGAGCAGTATATCAAGTGACTGCTTATCATAGCATTTCTAATATTTTCACTGCACAATTTGATACTCGTTTGGTATCAATAAGTGCTTTAGTCCTAGAGTGAGGCAGAAGCTAACGAGACAATCTTATTGAGGATCACAATGTAATGTTTCATAGTTTGATTTTGTTAATGCAGAAATTCTCGTCTATATTGCTTTTGAGGCTTGCATTCCAGAGTCTGGGAGTAGTGTATGGAGACTTGGGAACATCTCCATTGTATGTGTTCTACAATACTTTTCCCAATGGGATAAATGATACAGAGGATATTATTGGTGCTCTATCATTGATTATATATTCGCTTACGCTAATACCTCTCCTCAAGTACGTTTTCATAGTGTGTAGAGCAAATGACAGTGGTCAAGGTAAGCTGATGTCATGCTACAAAATCTTGCGATTATATATGCATATTTCAATTTAAGCAGGTTATGAGATTGTTACTTCTGACATATCATCATTGGTAGCCTTAATTATTTCTTGTAATGAATACTTTTGTCTCTTTGCCTGCGACTGCTTGTTATAAAACTGGTGACGTTAGTGCTAGTGGAAAGGCATTCTTTAATTGGCTGAGAAAGCATACTTTATTTCTTGTTTGTATAATGCAAGGACCAGTTCATGTATGGACTAGTAGGAAAATGCCTAAAATTTTGCCCCCAAGAATCCAACATCAGCATCTTGTATATACTTCAATGACTTGTGTTTCTTTAATCTTTTGTGAACCTCCAGTTATAGTTACTTTTTTGGATCGTCTATTGTCGATGAATTGTTAAAAGATTCTTGTCAGATTTTTTTCTTAAAGAATGAAATTAGAACACAAGTCTTGTAAACTGCAAGTATATCCTGTGATGGAATGTTTTCCATGAACTATCTGTCCATGTTGATGTGGGGGGACTTGAGCAGATATGGCATAACAAAGGAATGCCAGGAGGCTAATAAATTCGTGGAAATCAGGGATGCATCATTTCATTAACATTCATATCACATTTCATTTTCCTTACCTTTCGAAGATATAATACTAAAAGGGAGAAGTCAGTATGTTCTAGGCATTATATTCATCCTAGAAATTTTGCTATCGGTCATATGACTCAGTTGATTCAGTTAGCCTTGCTGAATGACTTAAAAAATAAATCAGGGGGTTAATATTCATATTAAAAAATAGAAGTCAGCGGTTTAATATTCTTCAGTAAGAGTACCCTGAAAACGATGACAGTGTATGTTGAGATAGATTGGAGAGTAATCAAAAGTGAAAGAAACTGAGTTTGGATTAGTTTGTCCGAGAGTTCTAATTATTTTTCCAAATTTCACTCGTTTTTGTCTCTGGGTGTGCATATAGAAAGATGAAAATGAAAACAAAATTGACAGTTTGGACTTTATTCAGGGGGCACCTTTGCACTTTATTCATTACTTTGTCGACATGCTAAAGTCAAAACGATCCCCAACCAACACCGCACAGATGAGGAGCTGACAACTTACAGCCGTAGCACATTCCACGAGCTTTCATTTGCGGCTAAAACCAAGAGATGGCTGGAGGCGAATACATTTAGAAAGAATGCCCTTCTTATACTAGTACTTGTTGGCACTTGCATGGTAGTTGGGGATGGAATTCTCACTCCTGCTATATCAGGTAATTTACATCTTTCACCAATTGTTTCCTTTATTCATGATTGTACATTTTCATGTTAATTTTCCAATTAGCTTGTATTGCATGGAAACATATATGCCTTCATTGGAGGCAGTCCTGTGTATGTAGTTGGAGATTGTAGTTTACGAGACGTTTCTTACTTTATATTTAAGGTAATATGTAAGCAATGCCACATTTCCTTTTCTCATTGATGCATGTGGCAATTGATGAAATTTGTTTACAGGTCTTCCCTTCAGAAAAGAACCAAAAAGAAAATAAGTTTTGTTCATTTTCTCCAACAATGGTAACAGATGCCAATATCTCAATCGATTGCAAAAAACTAACACTAATTTCTGATTTTGGATCTATTTCTAGGATTCACGGTTTGTAGTCCCAGCAGCATAAATTGAATTCATCAGACTCTTTAGCTCCTGTTTGATGAGGATTAAAATCAGATTTTTAGTAGATTTTGATAAAAGTTGATGAAATATGTGGTTAAAATTAATTGTTGACTTTGCCTCAGATTAAAATCAAAATTTTAATTAATACCAAAAAGGGGCTTAGTTTCTAATTTGGACAACAAACTATTTTGAAATCACAAACAACACATATTGCCAACATGTCTGAAATGTTATGGGTTCTTTAGCACAAGATGATAGTCTTTCTCAGCAATCTCAACAAGTTTCAAGGGGCTGTTCATGTGGTAATTTGCTGCCCACCCCCAACAGCAATTGGGATTTTGATTGTTGGTAACTTGCTTATTGACATTTAAAAAATGAGTCATGCCACATTTATATTTTTAATTGGAAGCTTAGTAAATATTTCATTGTAATAAATGCATATGTGACTGGGCACAAGCTGATGCCTGATCTTAGAGCCCACAGTGGGATCACAAAGTAGTATTGTGAACAGAATGATGCATAATTTACCGAGTTCTCTTGCTCACATATGGCTCAAGTAATCCATGTATTCAAAATCAAATTCATTACAACCTTATACTTTGGAAATCAAGTGATATAGAATTGGATTAATTTTCCAGGCTTACTTATTTTTGTTTCCTTTTTTCCTAGTGAATGTGATTTTGTAGTATTTTGGTGTTTCAATTCATTGTCATGTAATTTTTACCCAAATATTTTCCTCAGTTCTTTCAGCTTCTGGTGGGATTAAGGTGGACCATCCGAAGATGAGCAATGGTACTTATCTACTCCTATAACTAATAATGCCTATATTTCTTTCTGGAATATTCTAATTGTTTGTGATCTTTCACTGCAAGACTAAGTTTGTATCATTTGCTGCAGATGTTGTTGTGCTTGTTGCCGTAGTCATATTAGTAGGTTTATTTAGTATGCAACACTATGGTACGGATAAAGTTGGTTGGCTGTTTGCTCCAATTGTGTTGCTTTGGTTTCTCTTAATTGGAGGTATTGGCATCTTCAACATATGCAAATATGATAGTTCTGTTCTGAAAGCCTTTTCACCTGTTTATATATATCGATACTTCAAAAGAAGAGGAAAAGCTGGTTGGACCTCTCTTGGAGGAATCATGCTCAGTATCACAGGTCTCTCTCTCTCCAACCCCCAAAACCCCCCTCCTCAACTTGTGTCTTCTGAAGAGGTTCCTGGAACTCTTCATTAATTTTTAGAATCTCCCGGAAGCATGAATTATCAGATTCTGATTACTTCTCACTAATATTTACAGGGATAGAAGCACTTTTTGCTGATCTTGCCCACTTTCCTGTTTCGGCCGTACAGCTCGCTTTCACAGTAGTTGTGTTTCCTTGCCTTCTCTTGGCCTATTCTGGACAAGCAGCCTACCTCATGCAAAATAAGGATCATGTCATCAATGCATTTTATCGTTCTATACCAGGTTTGCCTGAGCACCCAATTTTTTTAATTTCTAGCAAGCCTAAAAATTGCTTTGCTATCAGTTTCGAGTTCTAATATGGATTTTTATCAAGACTTGAGTTTTTTTATTGGGAAGTATTATGTGTGGTTTTAGCAAATGTTCGAGGTTAGACAGTCTTTCTGAATCAACCAAATAGTGCTCCAAATTGAAATAGAGCATTTTTATGTTTGCTTGAACCTGTTTCCATTTTGGAAATAATCAAAATATGTAAAATCTCAAATCTCTAAAGCTAAATGTTTCCAATAATCTTTTTTAAGTGTTGACAGTGGAATACTAAATCTTGATTTACAAACTTCTTTCTTAAATTAGAAGCATCTTCATCTAGATAATATTGATCAGCAAGAACCGTATGGTGTTGATGCCAAGACCACCACATTGTTGCAACTCTGATAGAAATAAGCTTTTAATTTGCAGATGGCATATACTGGCCAATGTTCATAATTGCAACACTGGCTGCTGTTGTGGCTAGCCAGGCCACCATATCGGCTACTTTTTCAATAATCAAGCAGGCCCTTGCACTTGGCTGTTTTCCAAGAGTCAAAGTTGTACATACATCAAAGAAGTTCCTCGGACAGATATATATTCCCGATATGAATTGGATCCTTATGATTCTTTGTATCGCTGTCACTGCTGGATTCAGAAATCAAAACCAAATTGGCAATGCTTATGGTAAGTTTCCAGTTTTAAACCTTCAGTACCTGATCTTGTTTTGATTTTAAGAGCTTTCCCCAAGAATCCTGCTATTATTAAGGAGCTTTTCTTGAAATTACTTTCACAGTTTGTCTTCACATTCGCATGGCCCCCCCCCCCCCCCCCCCCCGAAAACCGTAGCTGCTCAGCATTGTCTGAATCTCTTTTGAAGCCGCAACAGTTACCACAAGGTTGTCCTGTATTGCATCCAGCAAGTTGCTTAGCTTGTTGACCTCGAAATCTGCTCTACTTAGCTGTCAGCAGGTTCCTTGCCACCTCTTTGTTACGTACACACTAGAACAACGTTAGAATGCTAGGCCGATGTACCAAGGGGTGGGTCCGCTGACCGTTTGCACTTCGACGGTCAAGTAAAATGCTCGAATATTGGGTGTGAGAGAAATAAGAAGACACAGTTATGGCTTGGGTTTTGATATTGCATACCTTATAATGAGAAAGAAATGTGCACATGTAGAGAAAATATGGAGTGTGTTAGGTGAGAGTGGGGGTAGGTTAGATGTCACCATCACCTCAGTTTTCTATCTAGTGTCTTTTTGGTGTCTATATCATGTCACAATCGGTCCACAGTAGTCTGTTGGTCAATGTTTGGTTAGGATTAATACTAAGCCATGGTTAGTTCAGCATATCCATTATAACTGCGAGTCTGGTCGGGTCAGAGGCTCAAAAAGAGTGCAAAGTCAAAAGTTGTGTTCCCGTGTCTTGCCACATGTCCGTCATATAAATATTGGTTAATATTACTAATTGATTTATCTAAACGCATTCTCACATAATATCAATTTTTCGAAAACTATTATGATACTACATATCTTTGAGAGCACAAACTATTGATTTGTAACATGATGTCTCATGCAACAACAGTACGGCGGTTGTGATAGTCATGCTCGTGACCACCTTTCTCATGACATTAATCATGTTACTCGTTTGGCATTGTCATTGGATTCTTGTCACGATTTTCACCGGCTTATCCTTTGGCGGTGGAGTGTACATACTTTTCGGCGGTGCTTTTCAAGGTCGATCAAGGTGGTTGGGTTCCCCTTGTGATTCTTTGCCGACCTTTCTTGTCATCATGTATGTCCTGCACTATGGTACGGTCAAGAGATACGAATTTGAGATGCATAGTAAGGTCTCCATGGCTTGGATTCTAGGGCTAGGTCCCGGCTTAGGGGTGGTCCGAGTACCGAGGATAGGACTCGTGTACACCGAGCTAGCAAGTGGGGTACCGCATATTTTTTCACACTTCATCACGAACCTACCGGCTATACATTCGGTCGTAGTCTTTGTGTGTGTGAAGTACCTTCCGGTTTACACGGTTTCCGAAGAAGAGAGGTTTCTTGTGAAACGAATGGGCCCAAAGAACTTTCACATGTTCCGTTGTGTTGCAAGGTATGGTTACAAAGACCTTCACAAAAAGACGACGAGTTTGAGAAAAGATCTTCGAAAATCTCTTCACGTTTGTTCGGTGGAGGCTATGATGGAAGGGTGTTCGATTCGAAGAGTACGGCTTATATGGACAACAAACACGGCGGTCTAGAGACTTCTTCTTTGAAAGATAATGCTCACACTTCTACCTCGATATTGACCTCACAATCTCAACAGTGGACTCAATCGTGCTGCAAAATCTCCTCTGCATGCTAACACGATCACATCATCGGGCGAGAAAGCAAACAAACGAAGTCGATGAATTGGAGTTTTTGAGCGGTTGCGAGAGATGCGGGGTGGTGCATATACTTGGGAACACGGTGATTAGGGCAAGGAGAGATTCTGGAATTCACAAGAAAATTGCCATTGATTATATATATGCATTTCTTAGAAAGATATGCAGGGAAAACAGTGTAATCTTTAATGTTCCACATGAAAGCCTTTTAAATGTAGGAATGATTTTCTCTGTGTGAAATTGTTGACAAAGGATTTATAAGATTGGTATTTTTTTCATCTTAATGAAGATCGAGAAATTTGATGTGTTATCTTGTAATTCATATTTTTTTCTAGAGAATCTGTCAATTGTTCCGATTGCAACTAGAAAGATTATCTCGAAAGAAAAGTTTTACGAACGAAAAGACGAGCATCTTTTGGTCCTTTCAGAACGACTTTTGCAGGCTCATTCCTTGTTAGATCGATTATACTTCATGAGAAAAGAAAACAGAGATGCATAAAGTATATATTCAGTATAGATGTTTAATGTTGTTCCTATACCTGTCATATGTTGATACAGTTTCTATCTAGTGAACTATAAATGAAATACACATTTTTAGCAAGTTTGGTCGGAAGTATTGAATAGAATTCCCGTGTACCAAACATGTACTTGCTCGCCATTTTTTCTTGCATCCATATTTTGGGGGCACGTGTACCTATCTTTTAGTTTTGAAAGGACGAGAAGATTATTTTACCAGAATAAATCAATAAATAAACATATCTATATTATGATCTCAAATCATTTTATTCCACCATGACCTCGAAGCAAATATAGGCTTACAAAAGTAATAATTTTCATTTATTGCACCAAACCATATGTCCAAAATCATTTTCTTATACACAAATCCATCAATGCACAATCGTGATGAGAACTCAATCTTGTGTACATGATACGGGATACTTTGTACGAGTATACCAGTCATCTTACGAAACTAAAGCAATTTATATATAGATATGAGTGTTTATATCATGTCATCATTTGGATAACTGAGTCTGTGTTGCAAGGCCTTGTGGTCTAGTTATGCTCGCAGCAGACATTGTACGCAAGCGTCTAGCAATTTCAGTGAAGGATGGACGGAGCATTGGATCTGGGGCCCAACATTGCTCCATAAGTAATCTCCATTCGGAATCACAGAAGCTTGGCACGGGTGGCCTCAACGTGTTATTTACTATACCACCTGCATACAAGGAAGAGAAACATTTTAGATTTCATGTTATTAATGTTCGTTTTGGTTTCTATTTTTTTACATTCTATCGTTGATAAGACGATAGTTCGCAATAAATGAATTCACGTGCAGAATTTTAATAATTTCAGTGGAAAACCATTATGACATCGATATGCTGGTTACTAGCTTTACTTAGAAACTGGGATCAAAGTGCAATTAAGAAACAGAAAGGAAGATTAAGAGATTAACATGACATGACAGATATTTGATGAACAAGCCAAGAAGGAACAAACCTATGATTGCTCCATAATGCATATTGGCATAAGGTTCTTCACCAGTAAGAATTTCCCAAAGTACAATCCCAAAGGAGAAGACATCAACCTGCAAAATGAAAGCCGTGACCAATTTATGAAGAAACCATCTTCCTGTTGTATGTTTTCTTCTCGTCTTTGTATGAAGGGCCTCAAATATTTGACAATATGGTTTCCTTTTCTCTAGGAAATTCATGATTCAGAAACTCCTTATTACATTTGGTAAGAGAAGACGAGAAAAGAGAACTATATGGCTGACAAATTTTATGCCGCTAATTACACATAAATGGCGGAAAAAGAAATTCGCACATGCCTTGAAATATTCAGAAAAGTGCTCCGGATAAAAAGGGCCATCTCACTGGAGATGAAGTGCGCACATCACATAGGAATATTGTCTACTAGCATCAATCACTGAACTTCACATCCTCCTCTCTAATTCCATG
Source organism: Fraxinus americana (assembly GCA_035079005.1). Classification (NCBI taxonomy): domain Eukaryota; kingdom Viridiplantae; phylum Streptophyta; class Magnoliopsida; order Lamiales; family Oleaceae; genus Fraxinus; species Fraxinus americana. The sequence goes on along the minus strand of CM068713.1, from coordinate 2,078,213 downwards.
CAATATAAAAATCGAAGATAATGTGCAAAATCTTACCTTCTCAGAAACCTTATTGCTGCCACCATTTAGTAACTCCGGAGCCATCCACGGAAGGGTTCCCCTGACACCACCAGTAACCAATGTATTTCTTTTGATTTTTGACAATCCAAAATCAGCCACCTGAACAATGAGTAAAATAAAATGCAAATTATCGGTTGGATTCAACACTAACCATGACCTTTTTTTTGCTTTCTTCATTTTATTTTTTTATATCTAGGTATTATAAAATCCTTTCTCCCGCAGGACGGTAAAGCATTATGCATCTCTGTGATATTGCGCCACTGCTACATTATTTGAACATTTGACAAAGCATCTGATCAACTTAACAACGCCAATCGAAATATTTATTATCACAAATTTAGATGTTCCCTTGATTGAAGGAAAAGGGCATATCCTCTTAGTTACCTTGCATATGGGTCGGGAAGGATCCTTCAAGTTGACAAGCAAGTTGTCACATTTCAAATCGAAGTGCACTATGTTCCTTGAATGCAGATATTCCATTCCAAAAGCCGCATCCATTGCGATTATGAGCTGCTTGCGACGATCCAGATGCCTGAATATTTACAAGTGAAACCGAGAAATACAGAAAAGGAAGCACTTGTATAGTCTCACAAGTCGCGAGTAAGTATCAGATGTAAAAGTATATCTACAACGTTATAGTACCTGTCCTTGCAAATTAAAACATGTCTAAGGGAACCATTCACCATATATTCTGCGACAGTTGCAAGTGTTCCTCCAGGGCCATCTTGCACTACACCATAAAATGCTACTACATTGGGATGGTGAAGCTTTGAAAGAATTTCAGCTTCGCGCCAAAACTCCACAGCCTACAGAAAATTAATACAAGTTGACTATCATGAATCGACAGAGAGAGAAAATTTTCAATATAATCTATAAACAAACTGACCAGTCGCTCCTGCTCCGATGAGCGACCTGTGAAACAGCTCTTCTTTATTCTTTTGATAGCAACATCTGAACCCCTCCATTTCCCGTGATAAACAGTCCCATAGGTTCCAGAACCTAATTCTCTCAACTCTTCAAGATCCTTATTCTTTATAATCTGCAACATAAAAAAGGTCCACAGTATGTGGCTGAAACGGTCCAATATGATCTGATAATATTTTATCAAATTTCAAAATGAACTATTCTATAAGCATTTCAGTGGTAGGTTTGTCAGTGATGTAGATAATATAACAAAGTGAGAGGTGGCACAGAAGATTATGCAACAATAATGATCAGGGGTAGTTATAATGTAAAGGCAGATGATAATATTCATATGCATGAAGCTACAAGGTAAAAAATAAACTGAAACTACAAGGATGAGGTGAGGTGAGGTGAGGTGAGGTGAATATCAATGTATATGTACCAGAGCACATTTTAAAGTTGAGTCTTTGGTGGTTTGATGTTCTTGAAGAGAATTTCATCATCTTGTGGAGGGTGGAGAGTTTAGTTACTATGACAACTAGTGGATTTCCATCATAATGGAAATTGTAATGACTTTTAGCAGTTGAGAAAAAGTTAAGCGGCAACTACATTACTACAATATTTATCTGCTCTTAGCTAGTTAAGTTTTTCAGGAAGAAAGCATTTTGTCTATATTGTATACAATAGAGAGGACGTTTTTGCCACAAAGATATTTTTTCTCATCATTTTTCTTGTTTTTTTAATACCCTTGCTAAGTTGTAAGGGCATTTTCTAAGGTCATAACAACACATAAATGCCCAATATTGGTTTACATGTGTGGAACATATTAATTAAATTTTCCTGATTAGGTGGCATCATACCTGGAGCATATGGAGGTCAAAATCTCCTAGGGAGACGTCAACAAGAGGAAACCTGCTATGCGGTGCTTCTTCCTTCTCATCCTTAAAAGTGATAAAAGAAGATTTAGAAATTACAGATAACCAAAGCACATTCCTCAAGTTTGCATAAGGGAAAAATACCTGATATTCAGATTCAGGTATCCTCGAGTCCATTTGACCATCAAATTGCAGACTTGGAACACCAGAGGTCTGGGGAGGATCAAAATCAGAAGGCAACTTCATGTTGTCTGGTCTGATGATGCTACTTGGTTGCTGCTGAGTATCATCCTCAAAATTGCTACAGGAATCATTGTTATCCATTGCACTTCCACTAGCTCTAGAAAGTAGACAACTATTTTCAATGGACTCCGCTTCTCCAATATTGGCATGAGTAGATGACAAACTAAGATGATCCTGATCCATGAGGGACACTTCTTTTCTTGCAAAATCATCTTTTGCTAACTTCTGAAAGAATGACCAGTGCTTAGGTTCATGTTCCGTACTCAAACCAGTTCCATCTCTCTGCAGTGGAGCATTACCGGCAGAGCTATCTACGACTCTAGCCTCAGAAAATATATCAGGCAAGAAATCTCGAGGAAAACGATCATTAATATCAATAAGGATGTCTGCCTGTTCTGAAGTGCTGATGCCAACAGAGGGTTTTCCTTGGCTAGAAGTTACAGCTGGATTTTCTTCTCCAGTCAGAGGCTGTATTTGCTCCTCGGAGGTTTTTCTACTTATCTTTCCCCAGTGAAGCTTAGTAAGGTTAGAAGCAGATTCATCTTGGGGATTTTCAGAACTACGGCTAGTCATAGGGAAATTGGACACAGAAGAATCCCTGTCAGGAAGTACTACAGCATTTAGGTCAGGCTTATAAAGATTTGACTCAACATTTTCCTCAAGAACACTGGAATTCTTTGCACCAATGTGATCAGTAACTGTGACTGACTTCTGAAATTCACCCGGTTTCTCTTCAATAGCAGGTGGGTTTGTAGGCACGGATTTTGCAGAAGCAAGAAATTCTTCATTCTGAGAATCTTCATTCCAATCAGTCAACTTGTCAATTGAGTCTGTCATCTGTTGTGAAACATCTGATCGGGCATGAGTCATTAGGAACTGGGAACCAGAACGATCATCAGACTTGGACAAACGATCAAGCCCTGCCTGTTCTCTGGGAAATCTTTCTGAACGAAAAAGGCTCTGAGGAAGCACCTCTGCTTCGTAGTTGAAATCATTTGAACATGCCCCGGAGTCACCATGGACAGGCATAAATGCTTTACCAGATGTATAAAACTGGTCTTCCACATCAATCTTTTGCATATTTCCTTCTTTGACAGTATCCAGAGGAACTGAACTCCTCATATAATCCTGGCGCTTCTCACTACCTGTTGTTTGAACAACATGAGTCCCTGTGTCTTCTGCAGCACTAATGATGGATGCATCATCTCGCGTTATGGCATTTAAAGATGAACTTTCATATTGATGTGAAGAGACAATCTTCTCATTTTTTACTGTCTGCATCTTATTAGACTCGCTGATTTTGTGGACTGAGTTCTCTCCTGTCATCTTTGCATCCTTCAGAAGCAATTCCTTTTCTAGAGAATGGTCCTTAAAAAACTCAACCTTCTTCGGGATTGTAGTTTCATTTTTAACCTTCGTCTTCGATATTGATACTTCTGCAACCTTTGCTTTCAAGCTACCATGTGGCTGCCCCTCAGCCATAGCCCCTTTTGAAGTCATGTGGGCATAAATAGAATGTGGAATCAAGTTTTCAGCAACTGGAACATGATTTGATGGATGAGGACCATAATTATATTGCACTGGAACAGCTGATGGGATATTATTTTTGTAATCCGCATCTGGGAAGCAGCCTATCTGGTGGAAAGTGTGCAACTGATGCAATTCAGGCTGTCCATGATTCATTCTTTGCACCAGATAACCATGTGGATTGGACTCAAAAGCAGGCGATGAAGTTGGTAGCATCATCTGAGAAGATTGGTTTAAAGAGGGAATACCAACTTCTGGATGTGCAGAGCCGGCCACTGCTAAGCCAACTGCAATTTGACCAGTCTCCCGCTCAACACATAAACTCAGCAACTCCTCCAAGTTGTTTCCTGAAGTGTTCTCCATAGCGATGGAGTTTCTTCTGGATCCAAAGTCCATGCCATTTACGGCAACAACATATTGAAGCTCGGAATCACTTTCTGCATTCTCGAGACTAAGCTGAGAATCATTTAAGTCATCATTTGAAATAAGAAATATCCTGAGTTTCTGGAATCCACCATCTTCGAGTACATAACATTCCTCCATCATATTGTGCAGGTCCTCTTCACAGGAGACTGACACCAATGCATCAAGATCCTCATCAGGAAGCTGATATTTGATAGTATGAGGTTGATTATGTATTATCCATGTTTTCTGCACAAGCTCCTCCCAAGAAATATCCTTGCTTATCCGGACAATACGTGATTCACCTCCAACATACCGAAGCTTTCCATCTTTTGGACGAGGCAAAATTTTACCACCAAAACTGCAGAGAATCTTCAACATTGTAGATGAGCTACCAGAAGCACTTGAAGAAGTATGACTTTGAAAACCGTGACTACTCTTACATTCTGATGAGGTTTGATTTACAGACTGAAAAGGCTGACCATAAACTTTTTCTCCGTTTAGAGTAGAGGCATTGCTCTCGGGATCTTGGATTCTCCTCTTTTCTACAGCGGGGATAGTGGAAGTATCAAGTCCACTGTCAGAACGTGTATGAAATATTCCAAGTGTTCCCTTTACATCCATATATACTGGTGCACTATTAGGCTCATTAGAGGAATTTGGAACAATGTGCTGCCTTGGATTCACCCTTTCCCGCATAAATTCGAGAGCAAACTCCTCACCAGTTTGAATAGAATAGTTGAGAACAGGTCTAGCCCCAACTGGAAAATTGAGATCAGGTCTAGCTCCAGCTGGTAAATTGAGATCGGGTGGTCTTATATAAGTTTTAATCGAATTGTAAGGATCCTGAAAAGTCCATTGGTTCACAGAACCAAGCCCCTGATTTCTAGTCTCTGCACAACTATAATGAACTTGTTCATAGTTCTTCAATTGGCCCATCTTAGCTTTTTCCATATTTTTTTCCATTTATTGATGTTCAAACTAATGGGATAAGAGAAAACAAATGAAAACGAGTACCAAGAAAAAGCTATTTACTTTCCATATGGCAACCAGAAAGCTTTTTGTTCTCAGTCAGGCTCCAAAATAAGAAATAAGCTTTTGATCATTTCTTAATTTAGAAAACCTGACCGAAGAACTCCCTCAGCTCGAATAATCAGGACGGCACCTGTTAACTATTTCTCCACAGAGTAGAACCTGCAAGCATTGTATGCAGCCAGTGACCAGAACACCTTGAGCTAGATTATCAAATTCATGAAAAGCTTTAGGCTATGAAAAGCGAAAGAAAAGAGGATAGGGCAAAATGAAACCTAAAGAAAATAACTTTGCTCATCATATGACTTAATCTCCTCTCATAATACTGAAATTCAAACTTAAAAATTTCCTTAAATACATTAAAAATCGACAAACATATGATGAAGTACACGTATGGGGCCCACAACTAATTGCCTTCTCATTTTGCTTAGAAACCAAACAAATAAATAATACTTTTAAACTTCGCTCATGTTCTCTTCCCCACTTCATTGCTCCTCAGATACTTTGTGGATCCCAAAAGATTAATTGTGGACCACGCCACCCACTTCTACTGCCAAATATTGTGGCTTTTGTCCTTAACGAATCAAACTAATAATATTATCAGGTTCCAAAGAAAGCAACCAATGTTTCGTATTTCTATCTTCCTGCAGGAGTACCTCTTTTGGGAAAGAAAACAATATGAAATCCTGTTTTGATTTGACTCAATTTGTTAGATTACTAGGAGTAATATTGGAGAAACCTAATTAGAGGAAACAAATCTGGTTGTGCACAAAATGTATGGGACGATCAACTGAAGACAGGATTGGGTGGGGGAAAGCTTTATTTTGAAGGCAAGATATGTTTTCGCAGAATATAGAAATAATGAAGCTAGGGATATCAAAAGTTTAAATTCTTAAAAAAAGAAAGAAAGAATAAAAGAGATAGGGGGAATGGAAGCAAAGACCTCCAATCATCCCTCCATTTTCTATAATCTAGATACCCATCATTCACTTTTTACGGTAAGACATGACTAGCCCTGCGTTTCAGTTAAGAACTAGCCGTCTCTGAAAATGGACGTCGGACTACCTCCAGAATCAAGTTTTTCGTGGATGACGATGCAGTGCTAATCTAGCTTATAGAATGCAGTAAAAAGTTTAGCAAGAATAACATTAGTTAAGATTTCCTCATTACACCTTAGTCTACGAACAAAAGGGCCTAAATTGCAATAGTGACTTGTGATTACATGGGACAGTTCTTATATGGGGCATGCATATTACTAAATACCAATAATGTCAAGAATATATGTTTCTCAAGGGTTGGTTAAAGGAGGATATATACTTTAGATACAAGCCCATGTTATTCCTAGTTAAACTTGCCAAAATAAAAATCTTTCAGTACAGTTCAACCAACAGCTATCAGAAGTGAAATTTTAATAATCTTGTCTCTTGCCTTTTCTTCTAATTTAGTCTCTTCTAGGATTTATTGCTTCGTGTGAAAACGAAAAGATTCCCACCTCCAAAAAATAGTTCAGTGCATAGCTAGTTATAACACTTGTTTATAAACATTCCTTAATAATTAACTCATAAATTCCTAAAATGATTAAGCATCTAATTTTGTAAATTGTTATCAAAATCGTGGGCGCTTGGAAATAAATTAAATTTTGTTTTAAAAAAAAAGAAAGAGAAACAATCAAACTACCAAACAAGTATGCATCAAATTGTAAATCAATACTAATCATTTTGACGAATATACATACTTAACAGTAAAGCAAAATAAATCATAGTTGTAGAATTCAGATACAAACCGTCTACTCGAAATCTCTCTATACAGAGATCTAAATGAAACAATCGAAATTCTAAAAAATGCAGTGGAGTAAACATTCGACTTTAATTGAGCTAAAGAATTTACCTTATCAATATGATGAACTTACAGTTTAACAGAAAAGCCAACTCTCTCTCTCTCTCGCTGTGGTTGGTAATGTACCCCTGAATTTTGATACAGACACTTCAGGTTCGGTTCCTTTCTCGTTCCTTTCACTCCAATCTTCTCCAGTTAGATCTATTACGATAGTCATTTTAGGACAAATGTTTTTATTTTTTTACACGCTTTTAGAGAGTCGAACAGGAGACTGGAGATGACACCAATAAGGATATAATTGTCATTTAATGATGGAGTGAAAATATCAGTTCTCAAGTCCTTTCTCCACGCCTCAAGACTTCGAGAGGATTTCGATCATGACATTTTAGTATTTTATTGCAACTGTTCCATTTATTAGTAGCTTTCTAATATTTGTCGGTCCGCGTGTTGATTAATCTTCGAATGCTCAATCCAGTCTCACGTACATAGCGAGTGCATGATGATAAAATATACAAATGAAAGCATAGAAATTATTTATATAATCTATGTAAGCATCTAATTAATTAAGATATCAAAATGTGACATTCAAATAGAAGTCTTGAAGTGAGACTAGATTGACACATTCGCTCGTGTAAACCAACACAAGCACCACCACTGTATATATGACTCGCATTTATTTAAGGAAGTTATGACACAAGTTATCGTAATGGAAGTGTTGAAAGTAAACGTGAATATATAATCCATAAATGTAATTCACCGAGTCCTTAATATTACTAGTATGCAAACGCATGTGATACTATAATAACATTGTCACATTTATTCAATTATATCTGTTTTTGGAGGGAAAAAAATGAAAAATTGTCCAAACTAAAGCAACTTCAACTTGTTGATTTCAAAATCGGTTCTGACTTTTTAAATTTTTGCAGAACAGACTCATCGTACATTAAAAAACAAGCAAGGAAAGCAAAAAATGGCAATTTTCTCGATAATTCAACTCCGATGGATTTTATGGATCATTGTCGATAAATTGAAAAAGTTTTAATTTAATGCATCATTGATATCTAATGAATAGACGATCAAATTCATATTTCATCTCCAATGAATTTTGTATATATAACTCAAATTTCCATCTAACTAGTATTTAATATAAGAGACAAAAAAATAACAAAAGGAGACCGAGAGAGGGAGAATATTTAAATTTTGACGACTCACCCCCACGTAATAGAATCTCCATTAGATCTTCTTCACAATGTCTATTATTATTGCAATGTCACCTCTCACTTTTAAGTTTGTATAGAAGAAGATTTTTTTAGAAAAAATAATGTCTATAAAGTTTCATCTTCATCCTATTCCATTTCAAAAATGGAAAGTTCGACAAAATTGGATTAAAAAAATAATAATAAAATTGGATGCAGTTTCCTCTTTTGGCGTTGGAGGATACAATTATTAGATTTTGATTTTTTAAAATATTAATAATTTTACAAAATAACAAATCTAAAATTAGGAAATTTGGGAGGATAAAATAGTTAGACTCATGATTCCATTTAACTACCGCTTAATTAATTTTTCCACAAACAAATTAACAAATTACTCATTTAATATGTTAGATCTGATTTTCTAATTTTAGCTAATTTTTTTTTCGAGCCAAATTAATCCTAATAGCATTGTTTAACCTAATATATATTTATGTCGATTAAAACCCAAATAATAGCATTAAATTATTATGAAAATGGATCAATGGGTTACCTAGGGTTAGAGGTATATCTCTATCCCCTACAAGAACCTAAAGTATTTACTCATTTTTCTAAAATGCACAATCTTCTCTCGAATAAGGTACAAATTACTAATCACATTCATTTATTTGGCTATATAAATGAAGAGCAACAAACACAATACTAAATGTACACAAAAATAAGTAACTTAACGTTAAAGAGTATATATTGAAATAAATAAAGTTAGATTAAGTTACATCATAAATTCCAAAATCAAAAATTGAATCATTTTATATACATAATAAAGTGAAGAGTTAAATAAATACATTGCAAGTTCAAAAAAAAAAACAATTAGGGCTGGACAAAACTCCAGAATCGAATCGGACTTGAATTGAGCAGAATAGTTTTTCTTAAGTTAAATATTTGAAACAAGTATTTGAATCGAGAACCAAAGGGTTTGGTTCGATTCTAGACCATAACCGAAGAATCGAATCTTCCTAATTTTTAAATTTCTTCTAAATAAACTTGCTAATTAAATAATTGAATCCATAAATATCATTTTTCTATTTTATTTGCAAACTAATTAATTTAACTCAAACCCAGAATATAATTTTTTTAGATTCGAAGGCTTGAGGCAAACAAATCAATGAAATGAAATCATCGATATTCTGTTATTTACGTTTTGGTAATTTGTACCATTTGTGACTGGATTTTATTAGACAACTTGTTATTATATAACTGTAAATTGAACTGCGTTATTTTATAAGAGTTAAGATTGAATATGTTATTAGTTGAATTATTATAGTGTTGTAGTAAAAATTATTTAAAAAATATAATTACGGTACAGAATCCCGAAAATCGAATCAAACGAAATAGAATTAAGATCCAACGATTTCACTTATTAAATACCTGAAAATTTGAGTTCAATTAATTTCTTTTTAGAATCGAACTTAACCATATCCATTCCTAAAAATAATGGACAAAATACAAGACAAAATGTAGAATCCATCACTTGGTTGGATCCTTGAAGGAAAAATTTGCTTGATCTTGATTTTTCCTCAAAATCTCCGCTTCTTCCTTTTTCCTCAAAATCAACAGGTATGATTTTTGATAGCATCAGGAGGTATTTTAATTTCTGTCCGACCTTGCCTGTTTTTGCACATGAAACTTTCATCATTGAACAAATAGGCAAAACCATTTCGTGTTGTTTTCTTGTAATTAATTTGTTTTGAAATTAATCCCTTTTTGTAATTAGTTATAATTGTTCAAATTACCAATTAGCCATCGCCTGGTACACAGATAATTCACTGAAAAAAAAAAATTTGAGCCAAGATTTAGAAACAAGTTGACGAAAACTGTGAAAAATGATCATCAAGGCCAAATAAGGTAAAGTTGAGGATCTAAAAGGTCAAATTGTACAATTGAGGACGGATTAACAACAGTATCTAAAGATTGGGGACTAATTGTGCAATATTCCCTTCTATTCAATGAATACCCCATATTGATCTTTACTCCATAAACCCTAGCCCCTTCTTTCTCTCACTTTTCGTTGTTCTCTAATGGCTCAGATTAAGACTCTCTTGATCCAGAAGAGTGATGGAATGCTGTGTTATTTTTTGCCAATTTCTTATGTTTTATTCTACTTACTTTTCTTGACTAAACTCGCTAGTATTCATCTGGGTTTTGGGTATTTTTCTGTTTTCCAGCATGATCTCGAGTTCTCGACCTTAATAAACTGGGTTTTGATAAAGCTTCCAAATGTGGTGTCCAAAAATGTCGGATTTATAATACTTACTTTACCAATAATTGTTGTGAGCACAATAGTGTTCGAGATGATCAGGAACTCCGAGCAATTGTATCAGATCTTTGCTTATGGAGGTATAATTTTAATGCTGTCTGTGAGGTTAAGCTCTGATAGTGATTCATTTTTTTATCTTGAGAGCTCTCGTCTTTCGATACGAATCGATCATTTATTTTCTGGACTCTAAAGATGATCTTATGGATGTTCGCTGTATTTATCATTGGCTTATGTGTTCATGTAAGACACCATAATTACTACTACTGCTCCATCTTTATTTTTGGATTCAAATCAGTTTTTTGAAGAGTGTTTTAACATTTTGACAGGTTTTTCCACATCACGATGCAAAGTTGGATGTTAGATTCTTACTTCCTTTGTTGCCTCAGAAATTCTGTCCTCCCATAGCCCAATGTCTAGATAATCTTTGCTTCCAGCAGAACGCACAAAATTATTTCTGTAGATGCAGTGGTGGAATATGAATCTAATTATTATTTGTCAAGGAAATAGAGGAGGTGGTGAGGACAGAGGTAGAGGTGAAGCAGGAGACAAAAGAGAGTTTTTGTGGGGATGCTACTATTGTGAGGAAAGAGGAAATCTAAATGACACCATAGAACCTAATGGTTGTGCTAACGAAATATGGAAATAGGGACAATATATTTGTTCAAGCAAAAAAGTCTTTGGACATCATTCCAGTGTCTGTTACTTTTTTTGTCCAATATCCAACTTTATATTTTGTTCTATGTTGCTCATTATACTTATCTTTGTTATTTACTTTACCAAATTATTGACATGATAATAGTTGAATAGCTGAATTGTTTAATTTCTTGATTTGTTATTATAGCTTGACAAAAAAAAAACTTCTCATCTTTTCCAGCGTCCCGCCGCCGCTCAGCGGCAAATAAACTGCTTCCAAACCAATCTTTCAATTAAAAAATGACCCATAATTTTTATGTTAATTTTATTTTTTCATTGGAAGTCATGAAATGCATGTCAATCTATTTATATAAAATACTGAATCTACAGGAAATAAAATGAACATTTGTATATATCTTGTGATTCTCTCGTCTCTTTCTCTCACTCAAAAGGGAGAAAGCTTGGTTTTGATCTATTAGATAATATCAGCTTTATATACATCTTGAGCGATTGTCGAGTGATGAGTTCTTGAGTGAACATTTGTATATATCAAAAAGGCTTCTTGATGTAATTTTGAGTGATTCATACTGAGTTCTCAGAAAGTGTATCTTCGACGGTTTATTTGGTTCCATTTTTTAATATAAGGGTTTCTTCCGGTGGCAGAAGCTCAAAAGGGGATTAAAAACTTTATGTTCTGAACCTCTTGCCTTAGGGTGAAAATTTTCGTATTATCTTGTTTCTTTTGATTTTTTGTGCTTTATATTTCTGAGATCTGTTGGTAAAGTGTCTAATATTTTTGAATCTAATCTTAACACTGGTATCAGAGTGGTTAGACGGTGGTTCTTGGCTCCAATCTCTGTAGATCTGGAAGTTTGACACTTAATTCTGTAGTTCGTTGTTATTTCTGAAACCCTAATTAATGGATCTAGTGAGTTCGTTCCTGTTTTACGGTTTAAGTACAGATTATTTGCTTATAACTCATAATTTCTTGCAAACGTGTTATAAAATCTTTAGATCTGAGACTTCTTGGCAATTCCTTTTTCCAGAAACCCTTCGAGTTGTTTGGAATCTAAGGGTTGTCTTGATTTATGTCAAAGATCTAGATTCTAACTCTCTGGACGTTTCTTATTATTGTATATTGCATAGAGTTATATTTTGTTCTTAGTTTGTGATAAAGAAACGTTTTTGTGATTGTATTATTTGGAACAAACTACTTTGAAACTACTGAACTTGTATATACTCTTTAAGTGTTTTGTGTGATCTGCATACACTGTTGCTTCATTCAAATTTTTTGATCTTGATTTCTTCATAATTTGAATTGGAAGTTTTTAATGGTAAATGAGACTTTAGTCTCTGGCGCCAAAAAACGAAAGTACTTTTACTTCAACAAAAATGTGCAAAGACCATTAATGAATCATGGCTTACAGATCTTGAAGCTAGTAAAGTAACTAAACAAGACGAAACTGCATGGAATTCTATTTTTCTACATTCTGATAACGTGCATAGGGAAATTGGTGAAACAAAGATTGTTGCTGAATTGTGAAAAAAATTAGAAACTACATATTTGAACAAAACCATTCCAAATAAAGTGTATCTTTTGAAACAATTTTTTGGTTTTAAACAGACCAATCCCTAGATCTTGAGGTTAATATTGACAAATTAAATAGATTACCATGACCAAGACAATTGTGATAAGAAGATCTCAAAAGACCAGCTGACTGTGGTCTTATTAAATTCAATTGGTGATAAGTATAAAGATGTTAAAAATACTTTTGAATATGGAAGGGAAACTCTAACTAATGACGTTATAATTAATGCTTTAAGAAAGGAGTTAGAGTTAAAATTTGAAAAGAAAGAATCTAAAACCCTAAGGTTGCTTAGTATGCCATCAGTTTCCCAAGTTCACGGTTGCTTATCCCGATGATTCCTAATGTTGCTTAGCCTTCAATGCCAGCATTTTCAAACCTTCAACAAGCCACATTGCCACCATTACCTGATATGCCCAACTATCACAGCTCTTCCAAACCAACCTTGTCACCAATCCCAAGGTCTCAATCCCCATCTTTGCTAAATCCAACACTACCCACAATGCCTAAGGTGACCTTGCCTCCTTTGATAGCTAATTCAACCCTTAACATTCCATCAGCTCCAACATTTCCTTTACCCTCCCCACATTCATCGAATTGAAAACAGATCTTAGCTTTGCGATTTTAGAACCATTTTCTATTATTTGGATTGACACCTCTCCATCCCTTTGCTTTAGGATATTATGGGTTTCATTTAATGCATTTGAGGAATATGAAGTCAGATTGTATAATTTAGTTAGTTGTTTACTTATTTTTACTATGCGCTTTATTGTTTCTCCTTGCAATCCACAGATATTGAGATATATTTAACTTTTATTTCTTGCCTCTGTAACTTGTTCTTTTTAAGCTTTAAAGTAGAAGGAGCTTCTTTAAGAAAATATTGATCGAATATATTGTATCACAATTTTTTAGCATGGTTGGGTGTGTATTACAGCAAAAACTCACTTGTTCACCCGTTATACTTTAATGTTAAAAAGGTAATAATCAATTTACATAGTTTTTCGAATGACCCATAAAATATTATGAGCTTGTTTAGTAGGGATTTTTGGGGGAAGAATTGATTTTGAATAGTGATATGATGGGAAATGTGTAGTTGAAAAAGAAGAAAAATTATTGATGTGATGGAAAATATTATTTTATTGAAGAATGTGTAGTTGAAAATGAGAATTGATTTGAGAATCAATTCTCAAATAAAAAAAAACACCCCCTATATTCTAGCATAGAAAATTGAAGTTTCACGTAATTGCGCAACTTTTGTCAAATGCCTTCATAAAAAAAAAGTGAAGTCACTTAAGTAGAAACAACTTAAAAACAATGTTAACTTCAACAGCAACAATGGGTAGGGCTTCACCAGTTTCACCTCCTCCATCTACAACACCAATTTCTCATCCTTCATCATTAGGTATTGCAACAACTTCATCAACTTCTCCTTCTCCTTCTCCAGTACAACTTTTTAAATAGCATTAGGGTTAACATCTATGACAATAAGATCTATTGTGACAAATGAGAGAAATCATGGGTGGTATTGCTACGTAGAGAAGTATATATATATATAACAGAATAAATGATAATGGATCATACTACCATAGATGTTAACCTTAGTGCTATTGAAAAAGTTGTACATTTGGTAAAATTGATGCAATACCTAATGGTGGAGGAAGAGGAGAAGCTGGTGAAGCCCTGCCCATTGTTGCTGTTGAAGGTAACATTGTTTATACTTAATTGACTTTACTTTTTTCGTTTTATAAAGGCAATTGTTAAAATGTGCGATATTACATGAAACTCCAATTTTCTATGCTAGAATATTTTATGGTTCTTTCGGAAAACTATATAGATTGAATATTAGCCTTTTAACATTGAAACATGACTGGTGAACAAGTGAGTTTTTACTCTAATACCCACCCAACCAACCATGCTAATAAACTGTGATGCAATATAATCGATCAATATTTTCTTTAAAAACTCATTTAAATGTTAAAAAGAATCGGTTACAGAGACAAGAACTAGAAGGTAAACATATTTCAATATCTGTGGATTGCAAGGAGAAACAGTAAAAAACAAAAGATTTACGCTGACTTGAATTATTCAATGGTTTCTATTTAGTTATATTTAAACCCAACCAGGTTCCCTTCACAAAGAATCTTCCCAGTTGCTAATCTATGGACACACAATGTTCACCAATCTAATATTGTAAAACACTGGATGCCATTTTGAATAGGTGGCAAAATCGAGGTCGTTGATTGTTTTTAAGTATTGGAGGAATGATAAAATTGTGAGTCATATGGTACAATGTAAAGCAGAATGTCAACTAGAATGTATATATAGCAAGGTTGTTCCTACATTACCTTAACCGATGATTCCTAAGGTTGTTTAGCTTTCAATTCACAGATATTGAGATATGTTTACTTTCTATTTTATGGTTCTTTTGAAGAAATGATAAAATTGTATGTCATATGGTACACATACAATGTAAAGCAAAATGTCAACTAGAATGTATATGTAGCAAGATTGTTACTACATTACCTCAACCAATGATTCCTAAGGTTGTTTAGCTTTCAATACACAGATATTGAGATATGTTTATTTTCTATTTTATGGTTCTTTTGGAAAATTATGTAGATTGAATATTAGCTTTTTAACATTGAAGCATGACTGGTGAACAAGTGAGTTTTTGCTTTAATACACACCTAACCATGCTAAGAAACTGTGATGTAATATAATCAATCAATATTTTCTTTCAAAACTCCTTTAAATGTTAAAAAGAATCGATTACAGAGGCAAGAAATATAATGGAAACATATCTCAATATCTGTGGATTGCAAGGAAAAACAGTAAAAAACAAAGATTTACGCTGACATGAATCATTCAATGGTTTCTATTTAGTTATATTTCAAACCAACCAGTTTTCCTTTACAAAGAATCTTCCAAGTTGCTAATCTATGGACACACTATGTTCACCAATCTAATATTGTAAAACACTATATGACATTTTGAATAGGTGACAAAATCGAGGTCGTTGATTGTTTTTAAGTATTGGAGAAATGATAAAATTGTGTCATATGGTACAATGTAAAGCAGAATGTCAACTAGAATGTATATGTAGCAAGCTTGTTCCTACATTACCTCAACTGATCATTTGGTTAGTTGTTTACTTATTTTTACCATGCGCTTTATTGTTTCTCCTTGCAATCCACAGATATTGAAATATGTTTACCGTCTATTTCCTGCTTCTATAACTGATTCTTTTTAACATTCAAAGTAGGAGTTTTTTAAGAAAAAATTGACCGATTATATTGTATCACAGTTTCTAAGCATGGTTGGGTGTGTATTAGAGTAAAAACTCACTTGTTCACATGTCATAATTCAATGTTAAAAAGTGAATATTCAATCTACATAGCTTTTCGAAATAACCATAAAATATTCTAGTAGAGAAAATTGGAGTTTTATGTAATAGTGCACCTTTTGACAAATTCCTTCATAAAACGAAAAAAGTGAAGTCAATTAAGCATAAACAAATTATAAACAATGTTACCTTCTGCAGCAACAATGGGCAGGGTTTCATCAGTTTCTCCTCCTCTACCATCTACAGCACCAATTTCTCGAGAGAAAAGCTAACTTGTCTTCATTATTTTGTAGTTTATTTTTCATGGATGGTTGGTCCATATAATTTCGGATGAGAAAATCGTGTACGATTTATGTTTTGATATAGGAACACTTTTGGTTGGTTGCCATACAATTATGGCCAAAAGATGACAAGAACACTTTTGGTGTTGGTTTCAAAACAATTGTTCTCCGACTTTTAGGTGTTGTCATTTAAACTTTGAAGTAAAAAGAAGCTAAACATTACAACGAGAAAGCGGGTTGGATGATGGCAACCACATTCTTGGATTTTATTTTTACGATATTGAAATTTTGCACTTATAATATTATTGTTTACATGTATATGCATAATTTCTATATCACTTTTTAATTGTTTTGTATTTTATGAAATTTGTCCTCGTGGTAATACTGATTTCATGGACGATTTTTAGCAACAGTTTGTCCTGTTAGATCCCCCATTCCATTGTTCAATGATTGGCTTCCTAATTTGCTTCAATGGTAACAACTTGAAATATATGATTTCTATGTGAAGAAAATCATTGTTTAATTTAACAAATACATTGATGAATAAAATTATGTGTATATGAACATAGTGACAGGCGGAATCTAACAGGAGAATGTTGGTAAAAATCGTCAATGGAATTAGCATTACCACGAGGACAAACCTGACAAAATACAAAACAATTAGAAAGTAGTATAGAAATTATGTATATACATACAAACAATAATATAATGTATAAGTGCAAAATCTCAACATCATAACAATAAAACCCAAGAACGTGATTGTCGTCAACCAACATTCTCTCTCTTTATAATATTTAGCGTCATTATAGTTCAAAGTTTCAATGACAACACCTAAAAACTAAAGAACAATTATTTTCGAAATGAAGTGCTCGTCATCTTTTGACATAATCATATGGCAACCAACACCAAAAGTGTTCTCATGTCAAAACATAAATGGTATATGATTTTGTCATCCAAATTTATATATACCAATTAGGCATGGAAAACAAACAACTGAACAACGAAAATAGTTACTTTTCTCTAGGGCTTTAAGCGCAAGTCTTACCAAAATCGGCAGAATAATGGCTCATCCTAGAGCAAATACTAATAGCGTACCCAAAAAAATCACAATGCAATTGTGATCAAAACAAATGTGACTAGGGATTAGGTGTTATACAAATAAAAACAGTACTTATACAACCATTCAAATAAAAGCAGTGGTCTAAGCAAAGCTGGAAAGTTGATGGACATGCGTCAATCTAAGAAAATGGTGGTGCAAGGCCACTATAGAATGGTGTTGATCGTTCATGCGAATTAGTTTATGAATTTAAGCTATTCTTAACCTTCATTCATGGTGACAGGTATGAAATTCTGGCAACACAAGTGGGTATCTGTTCATGAACTTAGATTTAAGATGCATTATTCTGGACATCAACATATAAAGATCAACATCAACATAACCTTTAATTGGAAAAAAAAAATGAAGAAAGGGGTAAGAATCTAACCAAGAAGAAACGATAAATAAATGGCGGTTGGTCAATACATGAGAGGAGAGTAGCGTCTGCGACTGTCGGCGAGAATGGCGGAAGAAGAAATCGCTTTTGACTACGAGACGGAGGAGGGTAGGGTTTGGTTTGATTTGGGAAAAATACATGAGAGGAGAGCAGTGTGGGCGACTGGCGGAAGAAGAAATCGCTTGTAGCTGCGAGACGGAGGAGGGTAGGGTTTGGTTTGATTTGGGAACAATACATGTGACGAGAGTAGCATGGGTGACTGGCGGAAGAAGAAATCGCTTGCGGCTGTGAGACGGAGGAGGGTAGGGTTTGGTTTGATTTGGGAACAATACATGAAAGGAGAATAGTTTGGGCGACTGGAGAAAGATGAAATTGCTTGCGATTGCGAGATGGACGAGGGTAGGGTTTGGTTTGATTTGGGAACAATACGGGCCGCGTGTTTGAAATGGTCTCATCAAACACTCCATCCAGCACGTAGGCATAACTTACTAATTATTAATCATAATGGTCTTTTTAACATTAAAAAAAGAATACCCTTCGTTTCAAAATTAAAAAGTGGGATCCCCCTAGACCCGTTAACATATAAGTTATAACAGATCTACTGCGATTTCTTTACAAATTTGAATTTCTTCAACACGGTAAAAGATTTTTTTATTTAAATCTTTGAATATTAAGGCTAAGAACACATTATTCATCAATCTTATAAGCAAAAAATCTCGAATTTAACTAAATGAAATGAAGAAATCTTGAATATGGAGATGGAGATGGGTGCAAATACCTTGAAGAATTGTGATGGAGATGAAGAAACATGGAAGAATGGGAAATGGTTGGAAATGATTTTCAAATTTATAACAATTTTTTAAATTCTGAACATTCAAAATGGAGGTAAAATGGATATTGTGATTTCTTTAAATGTTTTACCTTTTTTTTTCCAACTTAAATTTGATCAAAGACTATTTTGAAAACGTGGCCAGGTCAACCGGCCATCTATGACCATTTCCTCGGGCAATACATGGTCTTTTTTCAACTTTTAATCATTTGATTATTTTTTTTCCTATACAGGTCGAGTTGGACATATTAATATTGATTTTAAAGGGTAACTCATGACCCAACCCGACAAAAAATGCTTCCAAATGACCCTAATCCAACCCGTTTCGTTGCAAAAACTGACCCAAATAGATAGGTTTGATTCGAGCGGTTTGGTTCGATTTCTATCGTTTAAATAAGGGAACAATACATAACTCCTAGTTTTAAAGATTACATTTCATAAATAATAAACTCATTAAAATATTTCAAAAATCAGGTGGTAAATAAAGTTATTAAATATTAAAATATAATATAATATACATTAATTATTTATATCCATGTCACCCCATCTACCACATCATATCACCCTACTACACCACCTTCTCTCCACCGGAGACGGCCATTAGCTCCAGTGATCACTCTGGCGGCCTCTCCGATGACTTCTCCGGCAGTCGCTCCGACGACTGCTCCGACAGTCACTCCGGTAACTGTTCCAGCGGTCACTCCTGTAACTGTTCCAGCGGTCACTCCGGTAACTGTTCCGACAGCCGTTCCGACGATTGTTCCCACAGTCGCTCCGGTAACTCAAAGATTTCTAGAATTAAAAATTAAAAATCACACCCCTACCCCCATGGATTTACCTACCACCACCCCATCCCTGTCTCCATCTCCTAAAAAATTACCAAAAAAAAAAAATGTGTATTCAGTGTGACTGTATGTGACTAATTGTTACCAAGTGTGTATTCAATGTAATTAACTGTGACCAAATTTGTGTTGAGTGTGACTCTCTGTGACCAAGTCAATCTCAAGTCACAATCGGTCACAATCAACAACTGAGAAGGCAACTAACCTTACCACTAACACAATCCCCACAACTCTAACTACTACTGAAACTCAAACAATTGGGCAAGCCTCCAGCCCCTCCTCCACTACTAATACCATCACCATTCCACTACTAACCCAAACTCAAACACAAAACCAACCAAACACAAACACAACCCCCGCCGCCACAGTTCTACCTTCAAGTGCGCCATCTCTACAATGTGAAATGAGAATATCTACGAAGAGGAAGGCCAAAGCAGTCACAAACACTCGTCCTACACTCCACCCGCTACTGACATCGCTACCAACCCACCTCGCCATCATAACCACACATAAACCACAAAACTACAATGGTCGGAAAACCCCAGCAACGAAGCTTATCACCCAAAACCACAAACTACAGACATCACCGGCGTTCAACTACATCACAACCCACAGTTCAACATCGCCTCGACGTTGCGTAGATCGAGAAGCGACCTTGTGTACAATGGCCCTTCATACGGATGTTCGAAGCGACAGTGGCCCTTCGACGTCTCGGAGTGACAGGCTGAGCAGACGCTGCTCAGTGGTGGTTCCATCTTCACAACGTTCGCTTGGTAGTTGTCGCGGCGCTGCTTGTTCAGAGCGACGCTGCTCAATGGTAGCGCCTTGAGCAAGGTGGTGGTAACGTTTGTCCGATGGTGGCGATGGCGGTGTAGACGGAATCGGTGACGCTACTCCGCAGTAGCTGTCGGTGGGTGAGAAGAGATGAGAGAGAGAGAGAGAGAGAGAATAAGAACTGAAAGAATGGTGGGTGAGATTTTGAAATGAATGCTGCATGGGGAGGGGAGTTAGGTGAGGTGAATATGTAAAGATTATGTTTAATTAAATTTTTATTAATTATAATTAGTAAAACTTAATTACCACTTGATTTGTGAAATAAAAATTAATCCACATGTTTTTTTGAAATTGAAACTTTAAAAGTATGTTTCTAGGTAATTTTCTCTTTAAATAATTGGTGAAAAACTGGATTTAGGCTTCAGGGGTAGTCTAAATATGGGCTTCAGTTTCTTTGGGTTGGAACAATGGGCTAATAGACTTAATGATCTAATCTTGAAAAGCAACCCACACTTCATATGGCCCGACTTCCAATATAGGCTTAAATTAAAACTTTAAAAAAAATAAAATGTTTTAAGATAATTTTCTCTCGTAGTTGTAGTTGTAGTTGCGAGATATTCATTTTCAAATTCATACTACATTATGCAGATAAATAAAATTCAATGTCATTCTAAAATCAAAATGTACAAACTCTTCCTCATATAAATTTGGGAAAATTGTAGCAGCGATTCCTAATTTTTTCAATTTTTGCAGATTTTACTCAAACTTTCATTTTGTGTCAGAGAAGGTCCCTAACCTTTCGTAAATATGTAATTGGGGTCCACCGGACGGAAACCATCCAAGACAACATTAGTTGACTTGGAAAATACCAAAAAAAAGGTATTTTGACTATTTTAAATAGGGGCAATTGCGTCCATATGCACACAAATTTGAATTAATAAAATAAAAAGTATATATTTAAAAAAGAAAAGAAATGGAGGAGCAATAGCAGGCCGTCTTCTTCTCCACCCCATCCCCAAAAACCAAACCCATGCTACCTATCCCGCTACTACAAACCGCATCTGCCAACCATAAAGGGAAATGATTCAATCTCAATTCCTAAAAAAAACTACCTCCAATTAAGCACGAACATTGACTGTCTTTAAGCCGAAGAAGGTGCCGAATCCTAATACGTTGATGAAGCTCTGATGGCTTTAGCGGCTAGTAAGGAAGAAGAGGACGACGATTAACTGTCTTTAGGCGCTGGAGACGGTGGGGCAAAATCGTGATTAAAGTTGTTCAAGCATTCAAAAACATCTTCCCTTAAGAGTTGTAGAAAGCCTACCCACTTCTTGTTGTTGCCTCCTCTTGCACACAATATACACTAGAATCGGAACTTATAATTGATTTCTTCGTTTCCTTCTTCAATTATAATCAATTTTCGCATTCAAAATCAAAATTTGGAATTTCTGTTTCTTTCGCTCTTCGATTTGTCTCCAATTTTACCTCAAGAAGTGGTGTGGTGGTGGCGCGACAATGAGACGACAACGACGACGAAAGGTGAGGTGATGGCCGGCCGCCCGATGGTAGGAGGTGGGCGTTTCTTGGTTTCATTTTGATTATGGGGTGGGGTGGGGTAGGGTTGGGATGAAGTTTTGTTTCAGTTTATTTTTTATTTTTATTTAATATTTTAATTGTTTATAATAGGAATATCTAAACTTACAATTTTACCCCTTTCATTTTTGGGTAAAGTCAACTTTTCTTGGTCAACTAATTGTGTCTTGGACAGTTACTGTCCAAATGGGCCGCATCTGCATATTTACGAAATGTTAGAGACATTCGCTGACATAAAATGAAAGTTAGGGTAAAAGTATGCAAAATTGAAAATGTTAGGGATCGCTCCTGCAATTTTCCCTATAAAATATCGTTATTTTCAAATCAACTAGTTTCATTTTTTGGGTAAAATCTCAGCGCATATAGATTCTAATATGAGATGTTAGGGAGAAGCCTTGAGAATTTTAGGACAAAATTTGTTAATAAAAGGACAGTCATGGATAGTTTTAGTCAAAATTTATTTATTATTTTATAAGCATGAACATAACATCTTAAGTGGAAAAGTCCTTATTGATAATGCTCGACTTGTAAATGTATGTATGGTTGTGATCATGGGTCTGACAAGAGCTTTATTTACCCAATTTTTTTTCCAAGTTAACAAAAACATATATCGCTATATTTGTTATATTTAAGCATTATTTAACAAAATAAAAATTGGTGCTATTTTTCTTAAACAAGAAATGGGGTTTCATTCTTTAACCAATCAAAAACCTTAGCATGTCATCGAAAATATCGATTTGACTCTGTCAATGCCACATTGGATGATTTTCATCGTTAGAACTACCCACACAACTATAATGAATGTTGAAGACTTAAATGTCCCTAATTTGTATTGGACGATTTTCATCATTAGGAATCAAATCCTACATTTTTCCTACGTTGAATTGCATGGAATTGTCAATCAATTATCGTGCACATTAGAATTCAGACGTTCAACACCTAATGTTGGTTAGATTTAGTGGCACGAGAACAAGGACTGCGATGGTGACTGGCGTGCAACATTTCAATTTTTTTTTGAAATTAGATATAAATTTTAAAAAAAAATATTTTGTCCCTCAACATCTTCGTCTTCCTATCAAAAAATCCTACTCTATCACCGATTAGAAAAAAATTAATATTTGTCTATATATATATATTTGTAGTAGGCGCATTTTAAATTTGCTAATGAAACTAGACAAAGGACGCACGGTATATATATGTCAGTCTAAGTTAAAAGGACAACAGCCATGGTATTACTGTACTAGAATGGGGAAGGTCTAGGAGATGAGGGGTCATTGCCATTTCATTTCATTTCATTCCATTCCATTTCTTCATTGCCAAATTAATGCGTAATCCAAATCAATTGCATGTGCAAAATGTTGAAACAAACTCTTTAAAACTTTACACTGACAATTTTAGAAACCAGTTTTCTACAATTACATGATTTCAGTGTAGCAGTAGTCTTTTACTCAATTCATAGGGTTTTATATATACGTTTGCTTTTTGGAGCTTGAGTTGCATTCCATTTCACACAATAATAGAATCATGACTAATAAATTAACTGAATCTAAAACAACAATGATGTAATGACATAGTAAATACCATGTAGTGGCTCGTGGAATTCGAACACATAACCGTCACAATTTTTTCATTGGTTTTCGATAATTACAATCGAATAATATTTATACATTACACCATTTTGATCGCTATGATAGATAATGATTCACATATGAACCCAATTAATCAAAAGAATAATCGAATATAGTAGTTCTTATTCTCGAACTTGCTTGCATGTTACGAAAACATTCATGGAATCCATATCTGCACCAAAAAAAAAAAAGAATGTCAAATTCATGATCGTTGACTAGAATGAGAATTATAAGTAAATTTATAGAATCATATCAGTTGGATTTTGGGATGAATTTAGAATCCATCCAACAAAGCATTACGATGATAGATACATCCATAGTCACTCAGCCTTCATGAGAAAGAAAAATTGAAACTGATTCAAAAACATAAAGAAATGATCAGCTACAGAACAAAAGAACAGATTAATCTCAGAGCTGGGATGTAATTTCATGCACACCTCAAAAACAAATATCAGATCAACGCATATGTTGGAATCTTCTTCAACATGTATGGGCCGTGGGAAAAGAGAACCAGATTTTGCAGCATACTGTCCTCCATTGCAGTTCTTCTTCACCATATGCAGGGTCTAAAAGACGACAGTATAGCCAGCTGGTTGATCAATCTCCATAGGGGTAGCAGAAGTGAAATCCCATGTGTAGTCAGCTTACTAGACTTAGGGTTTCCAAATTCCTTGTTGCTAATCCGAGTATGTGGTTGGTTTATTTTCACCAAGATTGGCTGTGACATATGAGATTGTGCAGCCACTATATTTCTAGGAATGGGTCAATGCCACTTTTGGTGGTAACAGATAACTTTCACGATTTGGTGCTTACTTTTTGAGGCATTTCTTGTTCAGAATGTGAATGCAGTTTTTGTTATATGTATGGATCATGTTGTAATTAAATTTATTGTTTGCTCTTGTTTTGTTCTGTAACCATTACATCGAAAACATGGTAAACTCGGATTATTTATAAAATGGGGTTTTAAAGTCAAAAAATGAAAGTTCAAAAAAGTATAAGACAAAGGATGATCCCTTCATGCTAACCATACATTTTGAGGCTCATGCTAACTCGGCTAACAGTGTGGGCTTTTGTAATTTGTGACACCACCCTATCTGTTACACACGTTTTCATACGGACAGAGGAAAAGAATTCAAAATAGAGAGGAAGAAGAACCATAAGCAAATTTCATTTCCATCACATTGATTCATTCGCTCAGAATCAACAAATTTACAAGGGAAAAAAAACATGAAACTTAAATTAGATAATAGAAATAAAATATTTTTATGGTATTAGTAACGCCTACCAACCATTTAATCATTCGTTGCTCAATTTGATTATATATATATATATATATATATATAAACACACACGTCTTCATCATTTGGCGCCTAATATTTGATATATATTGTCCCCGATCAAAAAATTCTAACTCTGCGAACTGATTATAGAATAAATTATCAACACTAAACCACGATTGACAAAAATAGAAGGAAAAAAATACAAAAAATTATGAGGAAAGGAAGCATGCACAGTAAAATTAACGCCACTATGGAGTTCTAAGGAAATTGGCATTATTCCAACAATGCTGACAGTTGAGGTGGAATCATTTCCTTGAGACCGATAAGAATAGGAAAATAGGTTCAACCATTCATTCGGTTATATATTTATTCCTCTACATAGCAATACCATCCACGATTTCTGTTCTTTCTCACAATTGATCATACAGCCATAGACGTTAACCGCAGTGCTATTGAAGAAGTTGTACCTGAAAATGGAGAAGGAAAGTTGGTGAAGTTGTTGCCGCACCTAATAGTGAAGAAGGAGAAGCTGGTGCAATAAATGGTGAAGGAGGAGAAACTGGTGCCGTAGAAGGAGAAGTTGATAAAGATGTTGCTGTATCTAATGGTGAAGAAGGATAAGCGGATGTTGCAGATGGAGAAGGAGGAGAAGCTGGTGTTGTAGATGGTGGATGAGGAGAAGCTGGTGAAGTCCTGCCTGTTGCTGCTGCTGAAGGCAATATTGTTTTTAATTTTTTTTTCTGGTTAATTGACTTTACTTTTTTCGTCTTATGACGACGTTTGTCAAAAGGTGCACTGTTACGTAAAACTCCAATTTTCTCTACTAGAGCATTTTATGGTTCTTTCAGAAAACTTTGTAGATTGAATATTAGTTTTTTAAAATTGAAGCATGGCTGGTGAACAAAAGAGTTTTTGCTCTGGTACGCACCCAGACATGCTAAGAAATTGTGGATTGCACGGAGAAACATGTAACGCGCATAGTAAAAATAAGTAAACAACTAACGAAATGATAAAAACTGACCTCGTACGTATCAAATCCTCCGAGCCAAACATGCCACTATTTTGCCAAAAGAAAAAACAAACAGCACAAGAACCTATTATATATTTATTCTTCTACAAGGCAATTCCATCCACGATTTCTCTTCTTTCTCACGATGGATCATACTACCGTAGACGATAACCCTAGTGCTATTGAAGAAATATTACCTGGAAATGGAGAACTATCTACAGAACACCAAAGAATGTTGAAGACCTGTATTGAGCAATTTTCATCATTATGAATCAAATCTTGCATTTTTTCTAAGTGATATTGCGTGGAATCGTCAATCAGTTATCGTGCACAATAGAATTAGGAGGTTCGATGCCTAATGTTAGAAGTTAGATAAAGTGATACGAGAACGAGGGTTGCGATGGTGACTGTCCCGCAACATTTCAAAATATTTTGAAATTAAATATGGATTTCGAAAAAAAATGAATATATACATTATACATATATATTTCATTTCTCAACAATATTTTCGTCTTCTTATCAAAGAAATATGACTTCGTCACTGATTAGAAAAAAAATAATATTTGTCCATAGTGAATTGCTCAATCATTCAATCGAGACAAATATATTTATTTGTAGTAGACACATTTTAAGAAGACAAAATTTGTGCATGACGTGGCAGTTATAGGTAGAACTAGGCAAATGATGCACAACATATATTTTGTCCACGTTAAAGGACAGCTGCCATCGTAGTACTGTACTAGAATGGGGGAGGAGACGAGGGGTCAGGCACTGCCATTCTATTTTATTCAATTTCCGCATTGCCAGCTAAGTGTTAAAGTGACACTTTTATCCACACTATTTCGACATTACTACAATAAAACCGTGTCTTCATTCCTACTTAAAACGGATTGTGACCTTAATTTTGGAATATAAAAAGGAAACGACAAGTCATTTATCTGACAATTGGATTCATTAGAACATCAAGAGTGGCTCGTGCTTTTGCATTAAATCTAACCATATCAAAAATGCAATTGTTAGAAATAATTTGTTATTGCATTAAAAAAAGTACATTTTACCATTATAACGGATCGGGATCCTTATAATTTTCTTGGTGCACGCTAATGGAAATTCCCCAAAATCGGATTGTTTTATAGTACTTAAAACACAATTCGATAGGACGAATTATCTTTCCCCCCTAGCTATAACCTTGTGAGCTTGTTTAACTATGTATAGTATTAAATTAATGTAAAAAAGATTCGTAGGATGGTATACGTGGTTTCGAGGGTGTAGACATAGGATCAAATTGACACATTACACGTCGAAAAGACAAAAATAGAAGGAAAAAAATACAAAAATTTATGAGGAAATGAAGCATGCACAGTAAAATTAATGCCACTATGGAGTTCTAAGGAAATTGGCATTATTCCAAAAATGCTGACAGTTGAGGTGGAATCGTTTCCTTGAGACCGATAAGAATAGTAAAATAGGTTCAACCATTTATTCGGTTATATATTTATTCCTCTACATAGCAATACCAACCACATTTTTTGTTCTTTCTCACAATGGGTCATACAGCTATAGACGTTAACCCTAGTGCTATTGAAGAAGTTGTACCCGAAAATGGAGTAGGAAAGTTGGTGAAGTTGTTGCCGCAACTAATAGTGAAGAAGGAGTAGTTGGTGCAGTAAATGGTGAAGGAGGAGAAACTGGTGCTGTAGAAGGAGAAGTTGGTAAAGATGTTGGTGTATCTAATGGTGAAGAAGGATAAGCGGTTGCTGTAGATGGAGAAGGAGGAGAAGCTGGTGTTGTAGATGGTGGATGAGGAGAAGCTGGTGAAGCCCTGCCTATTGCTGCTGCTGAAGGCAATATTGTTTCTAATTTTTTCTGGTTAATTGACTTTACTTTTTTCGTTTTATGAAGACGTTTGTCAAAAGGTGCACTGTTACGTGAAAATCCAATTTTCTAAGCAAGAGCATTTTATTGATCTTTCAGAAAACTTTGTAGATTTAATATTAGTTTTTTAAAATTGAAGCATGACTGGTGAACCAATGAGTTTTTGCACTGGTACGCACCCAGACATGCTAAGAAACTGTGGATTGCAAGGAGAAACGGTAATGCGCATAGTAAAAATATGTAAACAACTAACGAAATGATAAAAACTGACCTCTTACGTATCAAATCCTCCGAGCCAAACATGCCACTATTTTGCCAAAAGAAAAAAAATTAATATTTGTTCATAGTAAATTGCTCACTCATTCAATCGAGACAAATATATTTATTTGTAGTAGACACATTTTAAGAAGACGAAATTTGTGCATGACATGGCAGTGACAGGTAGAACTAGGCAAATGATGCACAAAATATATTTTGTCCACGTTAAAGGACAGCTGCCATTGTAGTACTGTACTAGAATGGGGGAGGAGACGAGGGGTCAAGCACTGCCATTCTACTTAATTCAATTTCCGCATTGCCAGCTAAGTGTTAAAGTGACACTTTTATCCACACTATTTCGACATTACTACAATAAAACCTTTTCTTCATTCCTACTTAAAATGGAATGTAACCTTAATTTTGGAATATAAAAAGGAAACGACAAGGCATTTATCTGACAATTGGATTCATTAGAACATCAAGAGTGGCTCGTGCTTTTTGCATTAAATCTAACCATATCAAAAAATGCAATTGTTAGAAATAATTTGTTATTGCATTAAAAAAAAGTAGATTTTACCATTATAAAGGATCGGGATCCTTATAATTTTGTTGGTGCACGCTAATGGAAATTCCCCAAAATCGGCTTGTTTTATAGTACTTAAAACACAATTCGATAGGACGAATTATCTTTCCCCCTAGCTATAAACTTGTGAGCCTGTTTAACTATGTATAGTATTAAATTAATATGAAAACGATTCGCAGGACGGTACATGTGGTTTCGAGGGTGTAGAAATAGGATCAAATTGACACATTACACGTCGAAAAGACAAAAATAGAAGGAAAAAAAACAAAAATTTCTGAGCAAAGGAACCATGTACAGTAGAATTAATGCCACTATGGAGTTCTAAGGAAATTGGCATTATTCCAACAATGCTAACAGTTGAGGTGGAATCATTTCCTTGAGACCGATAAGAGTAGGAAAATAGGTTCAACCATTTATTCGGTTATATATTTATTCCTCTACATAGCAATACCATCCACGAGTTCTGTTCTTTCTCACAATTGATCATACAGCCATAGACATTAACCGCAGTGCTATTGAAGAAGTTGTACCCGAAAATGGAGAAGGAAAGTTGGTGAAGTTGTTGCCGCACCTAATAGTGAAGAAGGAGAAGCTGGTGCAGTAAATGGTGAAGGAGGAGAAACTGGTGCTGTAGAAGGAGAAGTTGGTGAAGATGTTGCTGTATCTAATGGTGAAGAAAGATAAGCGGTTGATGTAGATGGAGAAGGAGGAGAAGCTGGTGTTGTAGATGGTGGATGAGGAGAAGCTGGTGAAGCCCTGCCTGTTGCTGCTGCTGAAGGCAATATTGTTTTTCATTTTTTTTGGTTAATTGACTTTACTTTTTTCGTCTTATGAAGACGTTTGTCAAAAGGTGCAATGTTACGTGAAACTGCAATTTTCTAGGCAAGCGCATTTTATGGTTCTTTCAGAAAACTTTGTAGATTGAATATTAGTTTTTTAAAATTGAAGCATGACTGGTGAACCAATGAGTTTTTGCCCTAGTACGCACCCAAACATGCTAAGAAACTGTAGATTGCAAGGAGAAACGGTAATGCACATAGTAAAAACAAGTAAACAATTAACGAAATGATAAAAACTGACCTCGTACGTATCAAATCCTCCGAGCCAAACATGCCACTATTTTGCCAAAAGAAAAAACAAACAGCACAAGAACATGTTATATATTTATTCCTCTACATGGCAATACCATCCACGATTTCACTTCTTTCTCACGATAGATCATACTGCCGTAGACGTTAACCTTAGTGCTATTGAAGAAATATTACCTGGAAATGGATAACTATCTACACAACACTAATGAATGTTGAAGACCGGTATTGAGCGATTTTCATCAATATGAATCAAATCTTGCCTTTTTTCTAAGTGGTATTGCGTGGAATCGTCAATCAGTTATCGTGCACAAGAGAATTCAGAGGTTCGGTGCCTAATGCTACAAGTTAGATAAAGTGTCACGAGAACGAGGGTTGCTATGGTGACTGTCCCGCAACATTTCAAAATATTTTGAAATTAAATATGGATTTCCAAAAAAAATGAATATATACATTATACATATATATTTCATTTCTCAACAATATTTTCGTCTTCTTATCAAAGAAATATGACTTCGTCACTGATTAGAAAAAAAATAATATTTGTCCATAGTGAATTGCTCAATCATTCAATCGAGACAAATATATTTATTTGTAGTAGACACATTTTAAGAAGACAAAATTTGTGCATGACGTGGCAGTTATAGGTAGAACTAGGCAAATGATGCACAACATATATTTTGTCCACGTTAAAGGACAGCTGCCATCGTAGTACTGTACTAGAATGGGGGAGGAGACGAGGGGTCAGGCACTGCCATTCTATTTTATTCAATTTCCGCATTGCCAGCTAAGTGTTAAAGTGACACTTTTATCCACACTATTTCGACATTACTACAATAAAACCGTGTCTTCATTCCTACTTAAAACGGATTGTGACCTTAATTTTGGAATATAAAAAGGAAACGACAAGTCATTTATCTGACAATTGGATTCATTAGAACATCAAGAGTGGCTCGTGCTTTTTGCATTAAATCTAACCATATCAAAAATGCAATTGTTAGAAATAATTTGTTATTGCATTAAAAAAAGTACATTTTACCATTATAACGGATCGGGATCCTTATAATTTTCTTGGTGCACGCTAATGGAAATTCCCCAAAATCGGATTGTTTTATAGTACTTAAAACACAATTCGATAGGACGAATTATCTTTCCCCCCTAGCTATAACCTTGTGAGCTTGTTTAACTATGTATAGTATTAAATTAATGTAAAAAAGATTCGTAGGATGGTATACGTGGTTTCGAGGGTGTAGACATAGGATCAAATTGACACATTACACGTCGAAAAGACAAAAATAGAAGGAAAAAAATACAAAAATTTATGAGGAAATGAAGCATGCACAGTAAAATTAATGCCACTATGGAGTTCTAAGGAAATTGGCATTATTCCAAAAATGCTGACAGTTGAGGTGGAATCGTTTCCTTGAGACCGATAAGAATAGTAAAATAGGTTCAACCATTTATTCGGTTATATATTTATTCCTCTACATAGCAATACCAACCACATTTTTTGTTCTTTCTCACAATGGGTCATACAGCTATAGACGTTAACCCTAGTGCTATTGAAGAAGTTGTACCCGAAAATGGAGTAGGAAAGTTGGTGAAGTTGTTGCCGCAACTAATAGTGAAGAAGGAGTAGTTGGTGCAAGAATGGTGAAGGAGGAGAAACTGGTGCTGTAGAAGGAGAAATTGGTAAAGATGTTGGTGTATCTAATGGTGAAGAAGGATAAGCGGTTGCTGTAGATGGAGAAGGAGGAGAAGCTGGTGTTGTAGATGGTGGATGAGGAGAAGCTGGTGAAGCCCTGCCTATTCTTCTTCTTTGAAGGCAATATTGTTTCTAATTTTTTTCTGGTTAATTGACTTTACTTTTTTCGTTTTATGAAGACGTTTGTCAAAAGGTGCACTGTTACGTGAAAATCCAATTTTCTAAGCAAGAGCATTTTATTGATCTTTCAGAAAACTTTGTAGATTTAATATTAGTTTTTTAAAATTGAAGCATGACTGGTGAACCAATGAGTTTTTGCACTGGTACGCACCCAGACATGCTAAGAAACTGTGGATTGCAAGGAGAAACGGTAATGCGCATAGTAAAAATATGTAAACAACTAACGAAATGATAAAAACTGACCTCTTACGTATCAAATCCTCCGAGCCAAACATGCCACTATTTTGCCAAAAGAAAAAAAATTAATATTTGTTCATAGTAAATTGCTCACTCATTCAATCGAGACAAATATATTTATTTGTAGTAGACACATTTTAAGAAGACGAAATTTGTGCATGACATGGCAGTGACAGGTAGAACTAGGCAAATGATGCACAAAATATATTTTGTCCACGTTAAAGGACAGCTGCCATTGTAGTACTGTTCTAGAATGGGGGAGGAGACGAGGGGTCAAGCACTGCCATTCTACTTAATTCAATTTCCGCATTGCCAGCTAAGTGTTAAAGTGACACTTTTATCCACACTATTTCGACATTACTACAATAAAACCTTTTCTTCATTCCTACTTAAAATGGAATGTAACCTTAATTTTGGAATATAAAAAGGAAACGACAAGGCATTTATCTGACAATTGGATTCATTAGAACATCAAGAGTGGCTCGTGATTTTGCATTAAATCTAACCATATCAAAAAATGCAATTGTTAGAAATAATTTGTTATTGCATTAAAAAAAGTAGATTTTACCATTATAAAGGATCGGGATCCTTATAATTTTGTTGGTGCACGCTAATGGAAATTCCCCAAAATCGGCTTGTTTTATAGTACTTAAAACACAATTCGATAGGACGAATTATCTTTCCCCTAGCTATAAACTTGTGAGCCTGTTTAACTATGTATAGTATTAAATTAATATGAAAACGATTCGCAGGACGGTACATGTGGTTTCGAGGGTGTAGAAATAGGATCAAATTGACACATTACACGTCGAAAAGACAAAAATAGAAGGAAAAAAAAACAAAAATTTCTGAGCAAAGGAACCATGTACAGTAGAATTAATGCCACTATGGAGTTCTAAGGAAATTGGCATTATTCCAACAATGCTAACAGTTGAGGTGGAATCATTTCCTTGAGACCGATAAGAGTAGGAAAATAGGTTCAACCATTTATTCGGTTATATATTTATTCCTCTATATAGCAATACCATCCACGAGTTCTGTTCTTTCTCACAATTGATCATACAGCCATAGACATTAACCGCGGTGCTATTGAAGAAGTTGTACCCGAAATGGAGAAGGAAAGTTGGTGAAGTTGTTGCCGCACCTAATAGTGAAGAAGGAGAAGCTGGTGCAGTAAATGGTGAAGGAGGAGAAACTGGTGCTGTAGAAGGAGAAGTTGGTGAAGATGTTGCTGTATCTAATGGTGAAGAAAGATAAGCGGTTGATGTAGATGGAGAAGGAGGAGATGCTGGTGTTGTAGATGGTGGATGAGGAGAAGTCGTGAAGCCACTGCTGTTCTTTCTTGAAGGCAATATTGTTTTTCATTTTTTTTGGTTAATTGACTTTACTTTTTTCGTCTTATGAAGACGTTTGTCAAAAGGTGCAATGTTACGTGAAACTGCAATTTTCTAGGCAAGCGCATTTTATGGTTCTTTCAGAAAACTTTGTAGATTGAATATTAGTTTTTTAAAATTGAAGCATGACTGGTGAACCAATGAGTTTTTGCCCTAGTACGCACCCAAACATGCTAAGAAACTGTAGATTGCAAGGAGAAACGGTAATGCACATAGTAAAAACAAGTAAACAATTAACGAAATGATAAAAACTGACCTCGTACGTATCAAATCCTCCGAGCCAAACATGCCACTATTTTGCCAAAAGAAAAAACAAACAGCACAAGAACATGTTATATATTTATTCCTCTACATGGCAATACCATCCACGATTTCACTTCTTTCTCACGATTGATCATACTGCCGTAGCCGTTAACCCTAGTGCTATTGAAGAAATATTACCTGGAAATGGATAACTATCTACACAACACTAATGAATGTTGGTGCACGATAATGGAAATTCCCCGAAATCGGCTTGTTTTATAGTACTTAAAACACAATTCGATAGGACGAATTATCTTTCCCCCCTAGCTATAAACTTGTGAGCATGTTTAACTATGTATAGTATTAAATTAATATGAAGAAGATTCGTAGGACGGTACACATGTTTTCGAGGGTGTAGAAATAGGATCAAATTGACACATTACACGTCGAAAAGACAAAAATAGAAGGAAAAAAATACAAAAATTTCTGAGGAAAGGAACCATGCACAGTAAAATTAATGCCACTATGGAGTTCTAAGGAAATTGGCATTATTCCAACAATGCTGACAGTTGAGGTGGAATCATTTCCTTGAGATCGATAAGAACAGGAAAATAGGTTCCACCATTTATTCGGTTATATATTTATTCCTCTACATAGCATGACCATCCACGATTTCGGTTCATTCTCACAATGGATCATACAGCCATAGACATTAACCCTAGTTCTATTGAAGAAGTTGTAACCGAAAATGGAGAAGGAAAGTTGGTGAAGTTGTTGCCGCACCTAATAGTGAAGAAGGAGAAGCTGGTGCAGTAAATGGTGAAAGAGGAGAAACTGGTGCTGTAGAAGGAGAAGTTGGTGAAGATGATGCTATATCTAGTTGTGAAGAAGGATAAGCAGTTGCTGTAGATGGAGAAGGAGGAGAAGCTGGTGTTGTAGATGGTGGATGAGGAGAAGCTGGTGAAGCCGTGCCTGTTGCTGCTGTTGAAGACAATATTGTTTTTAATTTTTTTTCTAGTTAATTGACTTTATTTTTTTCATTTTATGAAGATGTTTGTCAAAAGGTGCACTGTTACGTGAAACTCCAATTTTCTAAGCAAGAGCATTTTATGGTTCTTTCAGAAAACTTTGTAGATTGAATATTTGTTTTTCAAAATTGAAGCATGACTGGTGAACCAATGAGTTTTTGCTCTGGTACGCACCTAGACATGCTAAGAAACTGTGGATTGCAAGGAGAAACGGTAATGCGCATAGTAAAAATATGTAAACAACTAACGAAATAATAAAAGCCGACCTCGTACGTATCAAATCCTCCGAGCCAAACATGCCTCTATTTGCCAAAATAAAAAACAAACAGCACAAGAACCTGTTATATATTTATTCCTCTACATGGCAATACCATCCACGATTTCACTTCTTTCTCACGATAGATCATACTGCCGTAGACGTTAACCTTAGTGCTATTGAAGAAATATTACCTGGAAATGGAGAACTATCTACACAACACTAACGAATGTTGAAGACCGGTATTGAGCGATTTTCATCAATATGAATCAAATCTTGCATTTTTTCTAAGTGGTATTGCGTGGAATCGTCAATCAGTTATCGTGCACAATAGAATTCAGTGGTTCGGTGCCTACTGTTATAAGTTAGATAAAGTGACACGAGAACGAGGGTTGCGATGGTGACTGTCCCGCAACATTTCAATATATTTTGAAATTAAATATGGATTTCGAAAAAAAATGAATATATACATTATACATATATATTTCGTTCCTCAACAATATTTTCGTCTTCCTATCAAAGAAATCTGACTCTGTCACTGATTAGAAAAAAAATTAATATTTGACCATAGTGAATTGCTCACTCATTCAATCGAGACAAATATATTTATTTGTAGTAGACACATTTTAAGAAGACAAAATTTGTGCATGACATGGCAGTTACAGGTAGAACTAGGCAAATGATGCACAATATATATTTTGTCCACGTTAAAGGACAGCTGCCATCCTAGTACTGTTCTAGAATGGGGGAGGAGACGAGGGGTCAGGCACTGCCATTCTATTTTATTCAATTTCCGCATTGCCAGCTAACTGTTAAAGTGACACTTTTATCCACACTATTTCGACATTACTACAATAAAACCTCGTCTTCATTCCTACTTAAAATGGATTGTAACCTTAATTTTGGAATAGAAAAAGGAAACGACAAGTCATTTATCTGACAATTGGATTCATTAGAACATCAAGAGTGGCTCGTGCTTTTTGCATTAAATCTAACCATATCAAAAATGTAATTGTTAGAAATAATTTGTTATTGCATCAAAAAAAGTACATTTTACCATTATAACGGATCGGGATCCTTATAATTTTGTTGGTGCACTCTAATGGAAATTCCTCAAAATCGGCTTGTTTTATAGTACTTAAAACACAATTCGATAGGACGAATTATCTTTCCCCGCTAGCTATAACCTTGTGAGCTTGTTTAACTATGTATAGTATTAAATTAATATGAAAAAGATTCGTAGGACGGTACACGTGGTTTCGAGGGTGTAGAAATAGGATCAAATTGACACATTACACGTCGAAAAGACAAAAATAGAAGGAAAAAAATACAAAAATTTCTGAGGAAAGGAACCATGTACAGTAGAATTAATGCCACTATGGAGTTCTAAGGAAATTGGCATTATTCCAAAAATGCTGACAGTTCAGGTGGAATCATTTCCTTGAGACCGATAAGAATAGGAAAATAGGTTCAACCATTTATTCGGTTATATATTTATTCCTCTACATAGCAATACCATCCACGATCTCTGTTCTTTCTCACAATGGATCATACAGCCATAGACGTTAACCCTAGTGCTATTGAAGAAATATTACCTGGAAATGGATAACTATCTACACAACACTAACGAATGTTGAAGACCGGTATTGAGCGATTTTCATCAATACGAATCAAATCTTGCATTTTTTCAAAGTGGTATTGCGTGGAATCGTCAATCAGTTATCGTGCACAAGA
Organism: Fraxinus americana; assembly: GCA_035079005.1. Classification (NCBI taxonomy): domain Eukaryota; kingdom Viridiplantae; phylum Streptophyta; class Magnoliopsida; order Lamiales; family Oleaceae; genus Fraxinus; species Fraxinus americana. The sequence goes on along the minus strand of CM068713.1, from coordinate 2,041,953 downwards.
GAATTCAGAGGTTCGGTCCCTAATGTTATAAGTTAGATAAAGTGACACCAGAACGAGGGTTGCGATGGTGACTGTCCCGCAACATTTCAATATATTTTGAAATTAAATATGGATTTCGAAAAAAAATGAATATATACATTATACATATATATTTCGTTCCCCAACAATATTTTCGTCTTCCTATCAAAGAAATCTGACTTTGTCACTGATTAGAAAAAAAGTTAATATTTGTCCATAGTGAATTGCTCACTCATTCAATCGAGACAAATATATTTATTTGTAGTAGACACATTTTAAGAGGACAAAATTTGTGCATGACATGGCAGTTACAGGTAGAACTAGGCAAATGATGCACAATATATATTTTGTCCACATTAAAGGACAGCTGCCATCGTAGTACTGTACTAGAATGGGGGAGGAGACGAGGGGTCAGGCACTGCCATTCTATTTTATTCAATTTCTGCATTGCCAGCTGTGTGTTAAAGTGACACTTTTATCCACACTATTTCGACATTACTACAATAAAACCGTGTCTTCATTCCTACTTAAAATGGATTGTAACCTTAATTTTGGAATAGAAAAAGGAAACGACAAGTCATTTATCTGACAATTGGATTCATTAGAACATCAAGAGTGGCTCGTGCTTTTTGCATTAAATCTAACCATATCAAAAATGCAATTGTTAGAAATAATTTGTTATTGCATTAAAAAACAAGTACATTTTACCATTATAACGGATCGGGATCCTTATAATTTTGTTGGTGCACGCTAATGGAAATTCCCCAAAATCGACATGTTTTATAGTGCTTAAAACACAATTCGATAGGGCGAATTATCTTTCCTCCCCTAGCTATAACCTTGTCAGCCAGTTATCTATGTATAACATTAAATTAATATGAAAAAGATTCGTAGGACGGTACACGTGGTTTCGACGGTGTAGAAATAGGATCAAATTGACACATTACACGTCGAAAAGACAAAAATAGAAGGAAAAAAATAAAAAAATTTATGAGGAAAGGAAGCATGCACAGTAAAATTAATGCCACTATGGAGTTCTAAGGAAATTGGCATTATTCCAACAATACTGGCAGTTGAGGTGGAATCATGTCCTTGAGACCGATAAGAATAGGAAAGTAGGTTCAACCATTTATTCGGTTATATATTTATTCCTCCACATAGCAATACCATCCACGATTTCTGTTCTTTCTCACAATGGATCATACAGCCATAGACGTTAACCCTAGTGCTATTGAAGAAGTTGTACTCGAAAATGGAGAAGGAAAGTTGGTGAAGTTCTTGCCGTACCTAATAGTGAAGAAGGAGAAGCTGGTGCAGTAGATGGTGAAGGAGGAGAAACTGGTGCTGTAGAAGGAGAAGTTGGTGAAGATGTTGCTGTATTTAATGGTGAAGAAGGATAAATGGTTGCTGTAGATGGAGAAGGAGGAGAAGCTGGTGTTGTAGATGGTGGATGAGGAGAAGCTGTTGAAGCCCTGCCTGTTGCTGCTGTTGAAGGCAATATTGTTTTAATTTTTTTCTGGTTAATTGACTATACTTTTTTCGTTTTATGACGACGTTTGTCAAAAGGTGCACTATTACGTGAAACTCCAATTTTCTCAGCTAGAGCATTTTATGGTTCTTTCAGAAAACTTTGTAGATTGAATATTAGTTTTTTAAAATTGAAGCATGACTGGTGAACAAATGAGTTTTTGCTCTAGTACGCACCCAAACATACTAAGAAACTGTGGATTGCAAGGAGAAACGATAATGCGCATAGTAAAAATATGTTAACAACTAACGAAGTGATAAAAACTGACCTCGTACGTATCAAATCCTCCGAGCCAAACATGCCACTATTTTGCCAAAATAAAAAACAAATAACACAAGAACCTGTTATATATTTATTCCTCTACATGGCAATATCATCCACGATTTCACTTCTTTCTCACGATGGATCATAGTGCTATTGAAGAAATACTACCTGGAAATGGAGAACTATCTACACAACACTAACGAATGTTGAAGACCGGTATTGAGCGATTTTCATCAATATGAATCAAATCTTGCATTTTTTCAAAGTGGTATTGCGTGGAATCGTCAATCAGTTATCGTACACAATAGAATTCAGAGGTTCGGTGCCTAATGTTATAAGTTAGATAAAGTGACACCAGAACGAGGGTTGCGATGGTGACTGTCCCGCAACATTTCAAAATATTTTGAAATTAAATATGGATTTCCAAAAAAATGAATATATACATTATACATATATATTTCGTTCCTCAACAATATTTTCGCCTTCCTATCAAAGAAATCTGACTTCATCACTGATTAGAAAAAAAATTAATATTTGTCCATAGTGAATTGCTCACTCATTCAATCGAGACAAATATATTTATTTGTAGTAGACACATTTTAAGAAGACAAAATTTGTGCATGACATGGCAGTTACAGGTAGAACTAGGCAAATGATGCACAATATATATTTTGTCCACGTTAAAGGACAACTGTCATCGTAGTACTGTACTAAAATGGGAGAGGAGACGAGGGGTTTGGCATTGCCATTCCATTTCATTCAATTTCCGCATTGCCAGCTAAGTGTTAAAGTGACACTTTTATCCACACTATTTCGACATTACTACAATAAAACCGTGTCTTCATTCCTACTTAAAATGGATTGTAACCTTAATTTTGGAATATAAAAAGGAAACGACAAGTCATTTATCTGACAATTGGATTCATTAGAACATCAAGAGTGGCTCGTGCTTTGTCCATTAAATCTAACCATATCAAAAATGCAATTGTTAGAAATAATTTGTTATTGCATCAAAAAAAGTACATTTTACCATTATAACGGACCGGGATCCTTATAATTTTGTTGGTGCACTCTAATGGAAATTCCCCAAAATCGGCTTGTTTTATAGTACTTAAAACACAATTCGATAGGACGAATTATCTTTCCCCGCTAGCTATAACCTTGTGAGCTTGTTTAACTATGTATAGTATTAAATTAATATGAAAAAGATTCGTAGGACGGTACACGTGGTTTCGAGGGTGTAGAAATAGGATCAAATTGACACATTACACGTCGAAAAGACAAAAATAGAAGGAAAAAAATACAAAAATTTCTGAGGAAAGGAACCATGTACAGTAGAATTAATGCCACTATGGAGTTCTAAGGAAATTGGCATTATTCCAATAATGCTGACAGTTCAGGTGGAATCATTTCCTTGAGACCGATAAGAATGGGAAAATAGGTTCAACCATTTATTCGGTTATATATTTATTCCTCTACATAGCAATACCATCCACGATCTCTGTTCTTTCTCACAATGGATCATACAGCCATAGACGTTAACTCTAGTGCTATTGAAGAAATACTACCTGGAAATGGAGAACTATCTACACAACACTAACGAATGTTGAAGACCGGTATTGAGCGATTTTCATCAATATGAATCAAATCTTGCATTTTTTCAAAGTGGTATTGTGTGGAATCGTCAATCAGTTATCGTACACAATAGAATTCAGAGGTTCGGTGCCAAATGTTATAAGTTAGATAAAGTGACACGAGAACGAGGGTTGCGATGGTGACTGTCCCGCAACATTTCAAAATATTTTGAAATTAAATATGGATTTCGAAAAAAAATGAATATATACATTATACATATATATTTCGTTCCTCAACAATATTTTCGTCTTCCTATCAAAGAAATCTGACTTCGTCACTGATTAGAAAAAAATTAATATTTGTCCATAGTGAATTGCTCACTCATTCAATCGAGACAAATATATTTATTTGTAGTAGACACATTTTAAGAAGACAAAATTTGTGCATGACATGGCAGTTACAGGTAGAACTAGGCAAATGATGTACAACATATATTTTGTCCACGTTAAAGGACAACTGCCATCGTAGTACTGTACTAGAATGGGGGAGGAGACGAGGGGTCAGGCACTGCCATTCTATTTTATTCAATTTCCGCATTGCCAGCTAGGTGTTAAAGTGACACTTTTATCCACACTATTTCGACATTACTACAATAAAACCGTGTCTTCATTCCTACTTAAAACGGATTGTGACCTTAATTTTGAAATATAAAAAGGAAACGACAAGTCATTTATTTGACAATTGGATTCATTAGAACATCAAGAGTGGCTCGTGCTTTTTGCATTAAATCTAACCATATCAAAAATGCAATTGTTAGAAATAATTTGTTATTGCATTAAAAAACAAGTACATTTTACCATTATAACGGATCGGGATCCTTATAATTTTGTTGGTGCACTCTAATGGAAATTCCCCAAAATCGGCTTGTTTTATAGTACTTAAAACACAATTCGATAGGACGAATTATCTTTCCCCCCTAGCTATAACCTTGTGAGCTGGTTTAACTATGTATAACATTAAATTAATATGAAAAAGATTCGTAGGACGGTACACGTGGTTTCGACGGTGTAGAAATAGGATGAAATTGACACATTACACGTCGAAAAGACAAAAATAGAGGGAAAAAATACAAAAATTTCTGAGGAAAGGAACCATGCACAGTAAAATTAATGCCACTATGGAGTTCTAAGGAAATTGGCATTATTCCAACAATGCTGACAGTTGAGGTAGAATCATTTCCTTGAGACCGATAAGAATAGGAAAATAGGTTCAACCATTTATTCGGTTATATATTTATTCCTCCACGTAGCAATACCATCCACGATTTCTGTTCTTTCTCACAATGGATCATACAGCCATAGACGTTAACCCTAGTGCTATTGAAGAAGTTGTACCCGAAAATGGAGAAGGAAAGTTGGTGAAGTTGTTGCCGCTCCTAATAGTGAAGAAGGAGAAGCTGGTGCAGTAAATGGTGAAAGAGGAGAAACTGGTGCTGTAGAAGGAGAAGTTGGTGAAGATGTTGCTGTATCTAATGGTGAAGAAGGATAAGCGGTTGCTGTAGATGGAGAAGGAGGAGAAGCTGGTGTTGTAGATGGTGGATGAGGAGAAGCTGATGAAGCCCTGCCTGTTGCTGCTGCTGAAGACAATATTGTCTTTAATTTTTTTCTAGTTAATTGACTATACTTTTTTCGTTTTATGATGACGTTTGTCAAAAGGCGCACTATTACGTAAAACTCCAATTTTCTCTACTAGAGCATGTTATGGTTCTTTCAGAAAACTTTGTAGATTGAATATTAGTTTTCGAAAATTGAAGCATGACTGATAAACAAATGAGTTTTTGCTCTGGTACGCACCCAGACATGCTAAGAAACTATGGATTGCGAGGAGAAACGGCAAGGCGCATAGTAAAAATAAGTGAACAACTAACGAAATGATAAAAACTGACCTCGTACGTATCAAATCCTCCGAGCCAAACATGTCACTATTTTGCTAAATGAAAAAACAAACAGCACAAGAACCTGTTATATATTTATTTCTCTACATGGCAATACCATCCACGATTTCACTTCTTTCCCACGATGGTTCATACTGCCGTAGACGTTAACCCTAGTGCTATTGAAGAAATATTACTTGGAAATGGAGAACTATCTACACAACACCAAAGAATGTTGAGGACCTGTATTGAGCGATTTTCATCATTATGAATCAAATCTTGCATTTTCTCTAAGTGGTATTGCGTGGAATCGTCAATCAGTTATCGTGCCCAACGGAATTCAATGGTTCGATGCCTAATGTTATAAGTTAGGTAAAGTGACACGAGAACGAGGGTTGCGATGGTGACTGTCCCGCAACATTTCAAAATATTTTGAAATTAAATATGGATTTCGAAAAAAAAATGAATATATGCATTATACATATATATTTCGCTCCTCAACAATATTTTCGTCTTCCTATCAAAGAAATCTGACTTCGTCACTGATTAGAAAAAAAATTAATATTTGTCCATAGTGAATTGCTCACTCATTCAATCGAGACAAATATATTTATTTGTAGTAGACACATTTTAAGAAGACAAAATTTGTGCATGACATGGCAGTTACAGGTAGAACTAGGCAAATGATGCACAATATATATTTTGTCCACGTTAAAGGACAGCTGCCATCGTAGTACTGTACTAGAATGGGGGAGGAGACGAGGGGTCAGGCACTGCCATTCTATTTTATTCAATTTCCGCATTGCCAGCTAACTGTTAAAGTGACACTTTTATCCACACTATTTCGACATTACTACAATAAAACCGCGTCTTCATTCCTACTTAAAATGGATTGTGACCTTAATTTTGGAATAGAAAAAGGAAACGACAAGTCATTTATCTGACAATTGGATTCATTAGAACATCAAGAGTGGCTCGTGCTTTTTGCATTAAATCTAACCATATCAAAAATGCAATTGTTAGAAATAATTTGTTATTGCATTAAAAAACAAGTACATTTTACCATTATAACGGATCGGGATCCTTATAATTTTGTTGGTGCACGCTAATGGAAATTCCCCGAAATCGACTTGTTTTATAGTACTTAAAACACAATTCGATAGGGCGAATTATCTTTCCTCCCCTAGCTATAACCTTGTGAGCCAGTTATCTATGTATAACATTAAATTAATATGAAAAAGATTCGTAGGACGGTACACGTGGTTTCGACGGTGTAGAAATATGATCAAATTGACACATTACACGTCGAAAAGATAAAAATAGAAGGAAAAAAATAAAAAAATTTATGAGGAAAGGAAGCATGCACAGTAAAATTAATGCCACTATGGAGTTCTAAGGAATTGGCATTATTCCAACAATGCTGGCAGTTGAGGTGGAATCATTTCCTTGAGACCGATAAGAGTAGGAAAATAGGTTCAACCATTTATTCGGTTATATATTTATTCCTCTACATAGCAATACCATCCACGATTTCTGTTCTTTCTCACAATGGATCATACAGCCATAGACGTTAACCCTAGTGCTATTGAAGAAGTTGTACTCGAAAATGGAGAAGGAAAGTTGGTGAAGTTCTTGCCGTACCTAATAGTGAAGAAGGAGAAGCTGGTGCAGTAGATGGTGAAGGAGGAGAAACTGGTGCTGTAGAAGGAGAAGTTTGTGAAGATGTTGCTGTATCTAATGGTGAAGAAGGATAAACGGTTGCTGTAGATGGAGAAGGAGGAGAAGCTGGTGTTGTAGATGGTGGATGAGGAGAAGCTGTTGAAGCCACACTTTTATTCTTTCTTCTTGAAGGCAATATTGTTTTAATTTTTTTCTGGTTAATTGACTATACTTTTTTCGTTTTATGACGACGTTTGTCAAAAGGTGCACTGTTACGTGAAACTCCAATTTTCTTAGCTAGAGCATTTTATGGTTCTTTCAGAAAACTTTGTAGATTGAATATTAGTTTTTTAAAATTGAAGCATGACTGGTGAACAAATGAGTTTTTGCTCTAGTACGCACCCAGACATACTAAGAAACTGTGGATTGCAAGGAGAAACGGTAATGCGCATAGTAAAAATATGTAAACAACTAACGAAGTGATAAAAACTGACCTCGTACGTATCAAATCCTCCGAGCCAAACATGCCACTATTTTGCCAAAATAAAAAACAAATAACACAAGAACCTGTTATATATTTATTCCTCTACATGGCAATATCATCCACGATTTCACTTCTTTCTCACGATGGATCATAGTGCTATTGAAGAAATACTACCTGGAAATGGAGAACTATCTACACAACACTAACGAATGTTGAAGACCGGTATTGAGCGATTTTCATCAATATGAATCAAATCTTGCATTTTTTCAAAGTGGTATTGCGTGGAATCGTCAATCAGTTATCTTACACAATAGAATTCAGAGGTTCGGTGCCTAATGTTATAAGTTAGATAAAGTGACACCAGAACGAGGGTTGCGATGGTGACTGTCCCGCAACATTTCAAAATATTTTGAAATTAAATATGGATCTCGAAAAAAAATGAATATATACATTATACATATATATTTCGTTCCTCAACAATATTTTCGTCTTCCTATCAAAGAAATCTGACTTCGTCACTGATTAGAAAAAAATTAATATTTGTCCATAGTGAATTGCTCACTCATTCAATCGAGACACATATATTTATTTGTAGTAGACACATTTTAAGAAGACAAAATTTGTCCATGACATGGCAGTTACAGGTAGAACCAGGAAAATGATGCACAATATATATTTTGTCCACGTTAAAGGACAACTGCCATCGTAGTACTGTACTAAAATGGGAGAGGAGAAGAGGGGTCAGGCATTGCCATTCCATTTCATTCAATTTCCGCATTGCCAGCTAAGTGTTAAAGTGACACTTTTATCCACACTATTTCGACATTACTACAATAAAACCGTGTCTTCATTCCTACTTAAAATGGATTGTAACCTTAATTTTGGAATATAAAAAGGAAACGACAAGTCATTTATCTGACAATTGGATTCATTAGAACATCAAGAGTGGCTCGTGTTTTTTGCATTAAATCTAACAATATCAAAAATGCAATTGTTAGAAATAATTTGTTATTGCATTAAAAAAAGTACATTGTACCATTATAACGGATCGGGATCCTTATAATTTTGTTGGTGCACGCTAATGAAAATTCCCCGAAATCGGTTTGTTTTATAGTACTTAAAACACAATTCGATAGGACGAATTATCTTTCTTCCCCTAGCTATAACCTTGAGAGCCTGTTTAACTATGTATAATATTAAATTAATATGAAAAAGATTCGCAGGTCGGTACACGTGGTTTCGAGGATGTAGAAACGGGATCAAATTGACACATTACACGTTGAGAAGACAAAACTAGAAGGAAAAAAATACAAAAATTTATGAGGAATGGAAGCATGTACAGTAAAATTAATGCCACTATGGAGTTCTAAGGAAATTGGCATTATTCCAACAATGCTGACAGTTGAGGTGGAATCATTTCCTTGAGACCCACAAGAATAGGAAAAGAGGTTCAACCATTTATTCGGTTGTATATTTATTCCTCTACATAATGAAGAAGGAGAAGCTGGTGCTGTAGATGGTGAACGAGGAGAAACTGGTGCTATAGAAGGAGAAACTGGTAAAGATGTTGCTGTACTTAATGGTGAAGAAGGATAAGCGGTTGCTGTAGATGGAAAAGGAGGAGAAGCTGGTGTTGTAGATGGTGGATGAGGAGAAACTGGTAAAGCCCTGCCTGTTGTTGCTGCTGAAGGTAATATTGTTTTTAATTTTTTTCTGGTTAATTGACTTTACTTTTTTCGTTTTATAAAGACGTTTGTCAAAAGGTGCACTGTTACGTGAAATTCCAATTTTCTCTGCTATAGCATTTTATAGTTCTTTCAGAAAATTTGTAGATTGAATATTAGTTTTTTAAAATTGAAGCATGACTGGTGAACAAATGAGTTTTTGCTCTGGTACGCACCCAAACATGCTAAGAAACTGTGGATTGTAAGGAGAAACGGTAATGCACATAGTAAAAATAAGTAAACAATTAACGAAATGATAAAAACTAACCTCATATTCCTCAAATACATGAAATGAAACCCGTAACTTCCTAAGGCAAAGGGATAGAGAGTCACTGAGTTGAACAATATTGTTTGAACAATCTAAAAGTTCTGTAGCTATAAAACTGCTTCCAAATGCAAAAGATTTAATGCATTTCTCGACAACATGACTGCCTCCTTTTGTCTTTGATAGCTGTATAAACTGACCTTGAAGACAGGATATTATTATCTTTGTTATGAGATCATTTCTAAGCTTGAGGACATGCTGTATGACATGGTTCCTAAAAGGAAAACTTTAAACTAATAAGTTCACAAGTAAAGAACAATTTCCATGAATGTAAAATCAAAACGTAAAGTGCATGTTTTGGTAGGTAGTATTGAAATACGATTCATGAAAGTCTCTCTCTGGTTACCGACAATGCTATTGATGCATTCGTTCAAAGATATGCATCCAAATTCGTGTCTAGCCATGGCTGGGAAATAATTTACTGCACATTCATAGAGTATCTGAGATCAAGCATGTAATGATATCAAAGTTGTAGTATTTGATACACAAGCACACACATTTAATACTCATACTGTCTAGTAGTATCAAATCCTCAGAGCCAAACATGATACTATTTTGCCAAAAGAAAAACAAACAGCACAAGAACCTGTTATATATTTATTCCTCTACATGGCAATACCATCCACGATTTCTCTTCTTTCTCACGATGGATCATACTGCCGTAGACGTTAACCTTAGTGGTATTGAAGAAGTTGTACCTGGAAATGGAGAAGGAGAAGTTGGTGAAATTGTTGCTGTACATAATGGTCAAGAAGGAGAAGCTGATGATGTAGATGGTGACGGAGGAGAAACGGGTGCCGTATAAGGAGAAATCGGTGAAGTTGTTGCTGTACCTAATGAATGTTGAAGACCTGTACTGAACGATTTTCATTATTATGAATCAAATCCTGCATTTTTTCTAAGTGGTATTGCGTGAAATCATCAATCAGTTATCGTGCACAATAAAATTCACAGGTTTGATGCCTAATGTTATAATTTAGATTAAGGGACAAGAGAACGAGGGTTGCGATGGTGATTGCCCCGCAACATTTCAAAATATTTTGAAATTAAATATGGATTTCGAAAAAAAATGAATATATACATTATACATATATATTTTGTCCCTCAACAATATTTTTGTCTTCCTATCAAAGAATTCTGACTTTGTCAGTTAATAGAAAAAAAACTAATATTTGTCCATAGTGCATTGCTCATTCATTCAATCGAGACAAATATATTTTTTTTGTAGTAGACACATTTTAAAAAAACAAAATTTGTACATGACATGGCAGTTATAAGTAGAACTAGGCAAATGACGCACAGTATATATTCTGTCCAAGTTAAAGGACAGCTGCCATCGTAGTACTATACTAGAATGGGGGAGGAGATGAGGGTCAGGCATTGCCATTCCATTTTCGGATTGCCAGCTAAGTGTTAAAGTGATACTTTTATCCACACTACTTTGACATTACTACAATAAAACCGTATCTTCATTCCTACTTAAAATGGATAGTAACCTTAATTTTGGAATATAAAAAGGAAACGACAAGTCATTTTTCAGACAATTGGATTCATTAGAACATCAAGAGTGACTCGTGTTTTTTTGCATTAAATCTAAACATATCAAAAATGCACTTGTTAGAAATAATTTGTTATTACATTAAAAAAGTACATTTTACTATTATAACGGACAAGGATCCTTAAAATTTTCTTGGTGCACGCTAACAGAAATTCCTCGAAATCGGCATGTTTTATAGTACTTAAAACACAATTCGATAGGACGAATTATCTTTCTTCCCCTAACTATAACTTTGTGAGTATGTTTAACTACGTATAATATTAAATTAATATGAAAAAGATTTGCATGTCGGTACACGTGGTTTTAAGGATGTAGAAATAGGATCAAATGGACACATTACACGTCGAAAAGAAAAAAATAGAAGAAGAAAAATAAAAAGATTCCGAGGAAAGGAAGCATGTACAGTAAAATTAATGCCACTATGGAGTTCTAAGGAAATTGGCATTACTCCAGCAATGCTGACAGTTGAGTTGGAATCATTTCCTTTACACCGATAAGAATAGAAAAATAGGTTCAACCATTTATTCGGTTATATATTTATTCCTCTACATAGTAATACCATCCACGATTTCTCTTCTTTCTCGCAATGGATCATATTACCATGAACGTTAACCCTAGTGCTATTGAAGAAGTTGTACCTAGAAATGGAGAAGGAGAAGTTGGTGAAGTTGTTGTTGTGCCTAATGGTGAAGAAGGAGAAGCTGGTGCTGTAGATGGTGAAGGAGGAGAAGCTGGTGTTGTGAAAGAGAAGAGTCGGTGAAGTTGTTGTAACACCAAATGGTGAAGAAGGATAAGCGGTTGCTGTAGATGGAGAAGGAGGATAAGCTGGTGCTGTAGATGGGAGATGAGGAGAAGTTGGTAAAGCGTCGCCCGTTGTTGCGCGCTGAAGGTAATATTGTTTTTAATTTGTTTCTGGTTAATTGACTTCACTTTTTTCGTTTTATGAAGGCATTTGTCAAAAGGTACATTGTTACGTGAAACTCCAATTTTCTCTCCTAGAGCATTTTATGGTTCTTTCCGAAAACTTTGTAGATTGAATATTAGTTTTTTTAAATTGAAGCATGGCTGGTGAACAAGTGAGTTTTTGCTCTGCTACACACCCAAACATGTTAAGAAACTTTGGATTGCAAGGAGAAACGGTAATGGGCATAGTAAAAATAAGTAAACAAGTAATGAAATGATAAAAAATGACCTCATGTTTCTCAAATACATGAAATGAAACCCATGACTTCCTAAAGTAAAGGGATAGAGAGTCACTAAGTCGAACAATATTGTTCGAATAATCTAAAGTTCTGTAACCATAAAACTGTATCCAAATGCAGAAGATTTAATGCATTTCTCTACCACATGACTGCCTCATTTTGTCTTTGATAGCTGTATAAACTGACCTTGAAGACATACAAATATTATCTTCATTATAAGATCGTTTCTAAGCTCGAGTACATGATGTACGACATAGTTCCTAAAAGGAAAACCTTAAATTGATACGTTCACAAGTAAAGAACAATTTCCATGAAAGTAAAATCAAAACATAAAGTGCATGTTTTGGTAGGTAGTATTGCAATACGATTCAGGAGCGTCTCTCTCTGGTTACTGGCAATGCTATTGATGCATTCATTCAAAGATATGCATCCAAATTCATGTCTAGCCAGGGCTAGGCAATAATGTATTGCACATTCATAGAGTATCTGAGATCAAGCATGTCATGATAAGAGAGGACTATGTCATATAGTGTATGAATATATGTAATAATTGCTAATAACAAGACATATTTGATGGTATCAAAGCTGTAGTATTTGATACACAAGCACACACCTTTAATACTCATACTGTCTAGTAATATCAAATCCTCCGAGCCAAACATGTTACTATTTTGCCAAAAGAAAAAACAAACAACACAAGAACTTGTTATATATTTATTCCTCTACATGGCATCCACGATTTCTCTTCTTTCTCATGATGGATCATGCTGCTGTAGACGTTAACCCTAGTGCTATACATGCTTTTTTATTGTGCCGTTTTTGGTAAGGATTCTGCTTAAGACCTGAGTGAAAAGCCGATTTGTGTTCCTCATTCTGTTATTTATGTTCCATGGATGGTTGGTTCATATAATTTCAGATGAGAAAATCTGGTACGGTGTATGTTTTGATGTGGGAACACTTTTAGTGTTTGTTGCCATACGATTATAGTCAAAAGATGATGAGCACCACATCTCGAGTACAATCGTTCTTCAACTTTTAAGTGTTGGTATTGAAACATTGCATTACAATTCGGATTGCAATTTGGTTTGCAAAGTTTTCAAAGAACCTAAACATGCAAGACATTATAAAGCAAAAGTGGGTTGGATGATCGCAACTGCAATCTTGGGTTCAATTGTTACGGTATTATAATTTTGCACTTTTATATTATATTATTGTTTACACATATATACATAATTTCTATATCACCTTTTAATTGTTTTGTATTTTGTCAGGTTTGTCCTCGTGGTAATGCTAATTTCATGGACAATTTATACCATGAATTTCTCCCGTTAGATCCCGCCAATCCCCTGTTCAACGGTTGGATCCGTAATTGGGTTCCTAATTTGCTTCAATATTAACAATGGTAATTTTCTTAAACAAATTCTTATATGTCGTAGCATAAATTGGTTTCATTTCAATTTTCAAGCATTCTAGGAAGATAATTAAACTGGTTAATTTTGAATTTTCTTCTAGCTTTAATGATATTTTTATGTTATATATATATATATATATATATATATATATATATATATATATATATATATATATGCACATTTAATTGAGATGTTCCTTTTTCACCCCTGCAGGAAACTACATGGATCAGTGACTGGGCGAGAGGTGACTCGCAGTGGTAAATCTTTATGTATTTGTTTTTGTGAAGAACTGAAATTTTGTTAAACTTGTTTCTTGTACTCGGGCATCACAAAAAACAACCATTCAAGACTTGTTTCCCTCCATTTTTTTTATATTGATATTGCTTGTATTAGCAGGGCATATCCTCTCTGTTAAGAATTTGGGTTCCATCTTAAAAGATCAACCTCATTAAAAGGAGTAACTCAATCATTTATAAATTGATTTATGTTTACATCTTTATTCGATGTGGGATTCTATCTTTTAACACTCTAGATTCAGTATTTTATATAGATGGATTTACAAGCATTTCATGACTTTCATTGAAAAACTAAAATTAACATAAAAAATGAGTTATTTTTTTTTGAAGGATTGGTTTGGGAGCAGTTATTGGCTGCCAAGTGGTGGTTGGGACATTGGAAATTTAACAATTTAGCTATTCAACTCTTATCACATCAATAATTTGGCAAAAGTAAATAACAAAGATAAGTCAACATAGAACAAAATATAAAGTCCAAAGGCATTTTTGCTTGAACAAATATATTGTCCCCATTTCCGCAGTTCATTAGCTCAATTATTAGGCTCAATGGTATCATTTTGATTCAACTATACCTTCACGCTTCAATGGTATCTATTTTCTCACACGGAGTAATTAGTTACATATTTCACTACTGCATCTACAAAAATAATTTGATTCATTACATTTCATGATCTTCATTGTTGCTACAAACAGCAACTCTATAGCTGCCATTGAATTACTATTTCCAAATTCATCTAAAGTAACAATCATATTACTTTTACCCATAATTTCTTTCTCATCTATTGAATGTTCTTTTTACAACTATGCTGCTTGGGCATTACCTGAATTTTAGAACTATGTTGCTTTGACATCACCTGGCTCCTTGAGGAAAAAATGGGGAGAGAGGGTTCCAGGGGAAGTGGAACTAAACCAAATAGCCAATAAGATTGCCACTGGTAACGTCTATTCCTTCGTGGAATAACTCCAAAATACAATAACCTTAAAAATCTAATAAGCAAAAAGCAAAGAAAAATCGATAAGACCGTAACTAACCACGTGACTATTGTCTATATTTGGAATCAAATAACATCGAATCTCTACTGGGATTAAATATCCTAACAAGACATCATGCACAAAACACAAAGTAGTGAAAAAATACATTACTATATTCTTCAACTTGTTGAGAACAACCATCACCATGCTAATTACTTTCTCCATGTTTGGATTTGATTTATTGTTTTGAAGAATTCAAGAAAAAGGAGCTAGCATTCATTACATATAACATGACCAGAGTAGACCCCATATAACTAGTGATAAGTGTCTTACAAATTTGTAAGTATAAATAAAGTTATCAAAGTAATTTAATTAATATTATTTTTAGAATAAATTCAGAAACCTCTCCTTCAATTTCAGAAACATCATATCTAGTTTTATATATTTCAGAAATCTCTCATATTAGCATAAGTTTCCATTTTATCCCTTTCTCTTTGGTTAAATATAAAATTCATTTCTTATTATCTTTTCCACTAGTTTTCATATTTAACATAATAGTGAGAATTATCCATTACATTTTTTTTTTCCAGAAAGGAATAAAACTGATACATTCTTTATTGTAGTTTTGATATTCCAATAATTTCTTAAACTCTCAAACCCATCCCAGTTATTATTTTTACTTTCTATATATATTTTTTAATTTAAATCATATTAAAAATATATATTAGAAAATATATTCATGCAGGAACTAAAAGGCGAAATAGTTTAAAATACTTGTATCCATGCAGGATTAAAAAGCAGTGAAGTCTTCTTCACCAGATTTGGGGCGTAGGCGTAGGCGTCCAAATGATGCATCCTTGTTTGCTAAAAGATTGTCAATTATAATTATTTTCTTGTTGGCTTCTAGGGACAGCAATGCTACTTGCATCTACCTTATTATTTCATGTACGCAACTCTCATTTTCACATTTGACCAGTCATTGCACCGTCTCATTTTTCGTAAAACAATATTAATAAAACAAGTCGAAAAATTTATCTTCCTTTCTAACGATCACATGAATCCTAAAACAAAAATAAGAATCACATTCCTCCATGGCGCGATTCCATAATAGATGAAGATATTGTTCACAAACTTTTAATGTGATTTCTCCTAAATAATTATTTCCTTCTTGTCCACAATTTCTTCAGAATAATTGACCATAATTTTGCGTTATTTTACATCTATTGGTGAATCAACAAACGTTTAAGAAACCTTATCGGAGGCAGGCATATCCACGAAGACCACAATCATCGTATGCTAGCCAAAAAAAAAAAAAAAAAAAAACGAAAAAAAAAAGAGAGAGAGCCGGGAAAAAAGCTTTTACAATCACATGCAACAGCTATAATATTTTCCCGTAATTTTATGCGAAAATTGTGCCAGTGATCTAATGCGTTGTGTGATCGTGACAATCTATAATTTCAAATATGCAACGTTGTAACCTAGCTAAGATATGTGTTTTGAAAAATTGTCATTTCGTACGAAAATTCTCATTACGTTGTGTAACTATAAA
The DNA here is from genome assembly GCA_035079005.1 of Fraxinus americana. Taxonomy (NCBI): domain Eukaryota; kingdom Viridiplantae; phylum Streptophyta; class Magnoliopsida; order Lamiales; family Oleaceae; genus Fraxinus; species Fraxinus americana. The sequence goes on along the minus strand of CM068713.1, from coordinate 2,025,454 downwards.
CTATGATGTTGTGTGATTGTTATCTAAAATATTTGTAATATATTTATGTGAATGTGACATACTACGATTGTGTGATTATGACTTGTAAGATTTTGTGTGTGTGACACTAATTTGTGTCTTCTTATCTATTTGAATGTAACCTAAAATATGTCTATTTGAAAATTATGACTTCCTGCGAAAATTGTGACCTAGTCCTAAGGTTGAATGCTTCATTTAGAACATGAGATGAGGAAAAAAAAAATATTGAATCTGATTGTTAATAATTCGATTTTCTCTCTCAAAATTTTGTGATTTCGAAAATCCGTTAAAACTGATTAACATTCAGATCTGGAATTACATAATAAATCTACATTATTTGGTATATGGTTTTAAAATATTAAAATATATCTTATATATAATTATCATCTGATTTTTGAAGAAAAATCTAAATTATTTAATTAATAATAATAATAAAATCTTAAAACCAATAGAATATAGGAGAAGGGCTCATCAATTTATTCAGCGGGAACTGAGATTCCTACTAACAAAAGAAAACTATTTCTCACCTCTCAAACCATCAGTCAAGAACACGGAGATCGAATAATGTTCTAATTTACCAAATAATATTTGATGATTACTTGAGATAGTCTAGCAACTAAAAAATCTTATATGAACTTTTTGGAGGCGGCTTACTAGAGTAATAATAATTATTAAAAAAATGAAAACATGAAATGAAGTATTTTCAAATATTAATTGCGGATTCCATGGCTAGTTTATCACTTATGTAGTTGTTATCTATAAAATTGAGTAGTAGATATCCCTTAATTCCTCTTTATCACTTAGGTATGATTAATGCTTATCCACTCTGGTCATGTTAATGTTATATATAGTGTGCGCTCCTTTTCCTCGTAAGGGAATTCTTCAAAACAATACCTCAAATCCAAACATGGAGAAAGTAATTAGCATGGTGATAGTAGTTCTCAAGAAGTTTAAGGATATAGTAATCTATTGTCTGAAGAAGTTTAAGAATGTAGTAATGTATTGTCTCACTAGTACGTGTTGTGTGCAAGATTTCTTGTCAGCATATATAATCCCTGTAGTGATTCGATATTATTGCATTCCAAATATAGACAAGAGTGAAACGATTACTTACAGTCTTATTGCACCGATTATTGGTTGCATTTTTCTTTTTAGATTTTTAAGATTTTGGTGTTTTGGAGTTATTCCACAAAGGAATAGATGTTGCCGTTGGCAACCTTATTTGTCATTTGGTTTTCCAATTCCCCCAGACCCTGTCTCCCCATTTCTTCCTCTAGGAGCCAAGTGATGCCAAAGCAACATAGTTCTAAAAAGAACATTAATTTGAATGATGTGAATTCATTTGGTAATAAAGAAATTGTGGGTGAAAGTAGTTTGATTGTTACTTTAGATAATCCTGGAGTGGCAGTTATAGAATTAGCTGTTTGCAGCAACAATGAACAGCGGCGAACCCAACACCCAGCAAGGGGGTGCGGCCGCTCGTGTTGGTCCGCCAGAGTCTTCAATAGAATCAATACCGCTGGGTAATCTGTGTCAGTTGCAGAGCCGGAAGAAAAATGGAAGAAGAAGATGACATTTTTGAATTTGGGCTCCTTTTTCTTTTTTTTGTTTTGGCCCTTTTGCTTTGGGCTGAAGAGAGTTGGGCCTTTTTTTTAAAATATTAGGCCCAATAATTGGCCAATCCATGGTCCATGGGATGGATAATACCCATTACCCGGTAGCTTACTGTTAGCAATTACCAAATGTGAAACATCTACAAACCCTTCACTCCTTCAGACATCGACGCTTCAGTCGGTTCTCCGCTTCTCCTTCTCAGATCTCCCTGCTCTGCTGCCGACGATGTTGGATGATTCATTACGCTTCTTCTGTCCACAAAAGGTATTCCTTTCACGCAGGGGTGGACCCACATGGGGTCATGTGGGGTCAAATGACTCCACAATTTTTATTTTTATTTTTGTGAGTTTTTTTTTTTTTTTTTTACTTTTTCCCCCATTATTATGTGTGTAAGATTTAAACCACCTAACTAGAAAAATGATGCCAAAAGTAGTGTCAGAATTTTAGATGACGAGAGTTGATTTGATGAAAAAGACGACTTTGTTTTGAACAGTCAATTATTATGTTAACTATTATGTCAATTATTCTAACACTGTAGCATAGTTCAAAATTTAATCCATTGATCACTCATCTTCTAACGGTTACCTATTCATCAATGATTTGAAATTCATTATTTTCAAATTAGCAAAAATCATCACGTTCCCGACAAAATTGACAGAAAAAATTATAGGGTTTATCGTGTCAAGTATTTCCACGACCAAAGCGATCGCTGAAAATTAATAACAGTGACCACTATATGGTCGTTGGTTGGTCATATTCATCGACCACCTTCTTTGGTCGGTGAAAATGTTAAATCTAAGTGAAAAATCATGCGTTATTTTACGTAGCAAGTGTAATGGCTTTGTCAGTTTGTCTAACTTGGTTATTTAAAATAGAATTGTTTGTAAGTATTTTCTACAATAAAGATTGTCAAGAATCGACTGCATAGTCGGATGGGAGATCAATGGTTAAGTGATAGTTTGGTTGCATATATTGAAAACGATGTACTTAACAATATTGATAACGATATAATTATACGACGTTTTCAGGGTATGAAAACGCGTATGCTACAATTGTAATAGCGTATTGACTTATTTTCGTTAATGATATGTAGTTCTAAATATTTTTGAAATTTCATTTTTGACCCCACAAGACAAATGTTCTGGGTCTGCCCCTGCTTTCACGCATTTCTCTGTGTTCATCCATATGTAAGTCGTAAAAGAATTATTTGTGCAATTTAGTCGAATTAATTTGATTACGTATAGTTAGTAGAAACTTCATGGTTCTATAATTTTTTGCTTTAGTTATAATTCATGGATTTAGCTTTCCCACATTGTTTTGATTAACGACTTATATGAAGTTAGTGACTAAAGATTTGGTCCAATTTTTTTTTTTTTTTTTTGGTTGATCCAGAAATTTTTTGTTGCTATAGGAAATTTGGTGATAAATTAGTGAATCGGGAATGTTATTGCTACCTAAATTCCCAAGTTCGCTAATCGCTAGTGGAATTTTATGCAGATTTCAGCGAATTGGGATTTCTACAATGTGTGCTCTACTCATGACCTTTTAATTCTGTATATATCTATAAGAATCTGTTATTTGATTAGCAATCGTGTAATCTGCTTCTTGATTTGCTATGCTTTATAAGAATATATTTAGGAAAAATGTAAGGTTGAAATTGATATCTAGCCATTGGGTTCTGAAGCCATTTAACATCATTTTTAAGTATTAAACTTACGGGGTGTAATGTTTCTGTATTAACGCATGAGCAGGGTAGAGAGCTACTTTTCCAGTCAAGTAAGACGGGAGGAATGAACAAGAGGCGGCTTCTGGGATTAAAATGGATATAGTTTTGTAATCTGTTAAACGTGAACTAGGTTTTTTTTTCTTGATTATTGGATTGGAGTCTCAGTGTGATTTTGTGGTTGTTGCATCCTAATATTATAGGATTTGGCTCTATACTGAATTTGGTAATCAATTTTTCCTTCAGTTTTCTCAACCCACTCCTCAGAAAACTTTGCAGGATAAAGCACCAGCAATGGCAGGAAGAGTTACTATAAAGAAGGATGGCGAACATTAGAAGGTTTCTTGTTGGATCAACTGTTGGTCCGCCTGTGCTGAACTTTGATGCTGAGTCCGCCACTGACAATGAAGATAGTTGGGATAAAAATGTAATGAATCAAATTACTTTTGTAGATGCGGTGGTGGAATATGAATCTAATTATTTTTTGTATGAAGAAATAGAGAATATGGTGACGAAAGACGTAAAGGCGGAGGAGATAAAAGAGAGCTTTAGTGGGATGCTACTATCGTAACGAATGAGGAAAAGAAGCGTGAAGGTACAGTTGAATCTAAATGACAAAGAATCTAATGGTTGTGCTAATGAAATATGGAAATGGGTCAACATATTTCTTCAAGCAAAAAAGCTTTTGGAGATCGTTCTAGTGTCAATTACTTTCTTTTGAACAATATCCAACTTTATATTTTGTTCTATGTTGCTCATTATACTTATCTTTGTTATTTACTTTTGCCAAATTATTGACTTGATAAGAGTTGAATAGCTGAATTGTTTAATTTCTTTATTTGTTATTCTAGCTCGACAAAAAAAAAAAAAAAAGTGGGGGCAAATTTTTATCTTATATTTACCGCCAAAGCACACTCAGGTGAAAGCGCTAACTTCACTTCCGTTTTTCGGACTGGTTAAATCCCACCACCACTTGGCAGCCAATAATTGCTCCCAAACCAATCTTCCAAATAGAATATTTTTTATGTTAATTTTATTTTTTCAACCAACGTCATGAAATGCATGTCAATCTATATTTATATAAAATACTGAATCAATTGCCCGGGGGGGGGGGGGGGGCGGCAAAATTTGGGTTTGGTTAAGTTCTTAAATTAATAAATTGGATAATGAGTATTAAACTCAATCATCAATGGGCTCATTTCAATTCCATTCGATTCTCAATTCTAAATCTAGAACCAAAAAAATAAAAACTACACATTTTTTTAAATCAAACGAAGCAACGTATGATTAAATGGTTGGCAAGCATTACTAATATCATAAAAATGTTTTATTTCTATTATCTAATTTATTTTTCATGTCTTTTTTTTTCCTTGTGAATTTAATGATTTGAAGTGAAGGGAACGGAAATGAAAGTTGTTTATGGTTTTTTTTCCCATTGGTTTTGAATCATTTGCCTCATTCCATATGAAACATATATGTATAGCAATTTTTGTTATATATATGGATCATATTATAATTAAATTTGTTGTTTGCTCTTGTTTTGTTCGATAACCATGACATCGCAAACGTGGTGAACTCAGATTATTTATAAAATGGGATTTCATTCTTAAACTATAGATACTACATGTGTTGGTCAGAATCGCGTAGATTAATTTATTTTTATCTATTTCAGAAAAAAAAAAAAAAAAAAAGTTCAACAGAATATAAGACAAAGGATGAGCCCTTCGGGCAAACCATACATTTCGAGGCTCATGCCAACTCGGCTAGCCATTCATGCTTCTGTAATTCGTCATAATAAGTTAGTCCATTAATCTTAACCCTCCTTTACTGTTGCTCTAATAAAATACTTATCGACGATAATAAGTGTAGGCAAAGAATCCTTATTTTGTATTAATTGCCACGCATGTCTTGCGACAAGACAAGAGCCGTTCTGTTGTAATTCCAGGGATTGAAATCACTCCAAAGACAAATTCAATTGGGATTTTTCAAGTCCGTCTCAATTCGTTGTTTCTATAGCCGAATACAATCAACTGAAAGCAGAAATTTAAGCAACTAAGCAAAAGAGTTGAAACAAAATCCAAACTAAGGCCACCATTGTGGAAGGAACCAGTAACCCACGAAAACAGAGGCAGGTCCTTCAAACGGGGAAAGTGGACTTATTGCTGAAATAAATAACTAAAAAAGAAAAAGACAGTCTCCCTTGCCACATATGCTCATCTCATCAAGCCATGTGTCCGGTGTTCCACTTGAACTGCATCACATTTTGAAACAGACTGCATATATTGAAATACTGATAACTAGATTTGCTATGCATAATTCAAAATCTGTATCTATACCTCTTGCCAGCCATTTTAAATTGAGTAAAGACCAATCTCCTGTTAATGAATCTGATATTAAACAAATGGAAAAGATACCTTATACTAATGATGTATGATCTGTGATGTATACAATGGTTTGTACTAGGCCTGATATGGCTCATGCCGTTAGTACTCTTAGCAGATTTATGGCAAATCCTGGTTTAGAACATTAGACTGCATTAAAATGGTTGTTGAGGTATTTGAAAGGATCTGCACACTTAGGATTATATTTTAGTGCCTGCAATGATGGTGTAGTGCTTAAAGGTTTTGTTGATTCTAACTTTGCTGGTAATGTAATAATGTTGATACTAGAAAATCTACTATAGCTTATGTGTTTACTTTGAGTCTGTTTGGTACAGATTCTCATTCTCTACAGTAAATCAATTCTCATTTTTAACCACACATTCTTCAATAAAATAATATTTTCCATCACATCAATACTTTTTTCTTCTTTTTCAACCACACATTTTCCATCATATCACTATTCAAAAATCAATTTTTCTAAAAATCAATTTTTCTCCCAAAAATCTCTACCAAACACACTCTTTGTGTGGAACATGTATTAGTTGAAAATCTCAGTTGCAACCTGTTGTAGCCTTATCAACTACTGAGGCTGAATATGTGGTTGCAACAAAGGCCATAAAGGAAGCTTTGTGGCTTAAGGCGTTACTATCTGAAATAAATGAATTGTCTAACCTAGTTGCATTATATTCTGATAGTCAAAGTACTATACATTTATGCAAAAACCCAATTTTTCATAAAAGAACAAAACATATTGATGTTAAGTTGCATTTTATAAGAGATATTGTTGCCAAATGTGCCTTATCACTTGAGAAAATTGCTACCCAATTTAATCCAGCTGATATGGGTACAAAGGTGTTGCCTCTAGTCAAGTTTAAGTCTTGTTTGCAAATACTGAAATTGATACTTGGTGATTTGTTAAGTGTAGGTACCAATTCTGAACTTGATGCTTTGGAGGGTGATCAATGGAAGTTGTTTTATCCAGTTAGGGCGATTGATAAGCTACCTGATTAACCACTGGCATCAAGGTGGAGATTGTGAAGTTGTGATGATGCCAGTCCAACCCACTTAGGCAATGATGAATGGCCTTCGGCCCAATTACTTATTACCATTATAATTGAAATGAAGCCCAGGTTCTTTCTTGGCCCAATACCCGGTCTAGCCTTAAAAGTGTTTAGCTGATTGCAACTTTGGTTGTTTTCTTCTTGGCAAAAGCATGTGTTTCTCTGGACCGTTGGATGAATGGTTGCTCAATCTCAATGCATAGATATTTTGGGTATTCGACTGGTTTTCCCATTGATTCGTATTCTTTCATTCTTGAGGATTTCTAGAGTCTTCTGTATGCTCTCTGTTCTTTCATCTTCTTCTTCTGTGAGAAATCCACGAATCTGTTTCTGGAGTTGATTTTCTTTGTAAATCTGGTGAAAGAAACTTGTCTTGATTGTTGGTAACGTTTAGCTCTTCTGGTCCATAGAAGAAGCTTCGCGTTTGGCCTATGAATAGTGAGGGTTGAGTAGATCTGGGCTTTCATGGTGTTGATCTTATGGTGATAGAATTCTGATCGATCGTTGAGATTTTGATGTTCAGTGGTTGTTAGGAGTAGTTCTATGTATTAGGGTTTCAAGTTTATTCGATCTATAATTTTTCAGTTTCTATTTTGTATAACATTCACTAAGGACAAGGTAAAAATAAACAAAAACTCTCCAATAATGTAAAAACGTGCATGTGCAAGAGGAAAAGTTAAGAAGTTTAAGTACAGGATAATCATTTAAAGATCAACAATAATTAGAGAAAATGATGTTTAATTTTTATTTTTCAAAACACAAGGGTATCTCAGTTCTAGATTAATGTGATAGGTTCCAATACGGTTCACATTGTTACTGCCACGTCAATTGTTATTCTTTCATGCTTGTTAAGTCCTATTCTAGAGTGTTCCAATTCAGTTAGTTATTAGGGGTAGTTTGGGAAATAAAAGTGGGGGGATATTAGTATAAATGTAATAGGAGGGTGAGCAAGAAGGCATGCAAAAGTATTGTGTAATTGGCTAAGCCAAATAAGAGAGCTCAAGGCCTCTCGAAAGCCTTGGAATTGTTCTGTCAACTTTCTATTTCCTTTTCATTTCAATACAAATTACATTACTGAGTTTACATTCTCCTTTTCTACAAGCAATCACTAATACATAGCGGAGTTACTGCAATTACTACTGTTCTGGTGCTAATTCCTTCTCTGTTGACATTCATCAGACCCACTGGTAGCATTAGTTCTTCATTTCAGCAAGCTATTCTCTCCATTCATCAGATCAGCAGTAGGGGATCCTATCATAATGATGGCACGGACATTGCACGGAAGTAAATATAATGAGAAACTGGAATTTTTAACCCACTTGACAGCATGAAATTGGGTCTTGGTGGTCTACAATCCAACGTGTAACATTTGGAACATGCTGATCAACTTGGTCTATGCAGTGAGCCGGTTCCATCTCTTCTTACCTGGGACGTCAACAAGTTCCACACTACCTTCTCTCGAGCCTTCCCTTCAGGAGCCTCAGACAGATCAGTAGCTTCCACTAGCATACATGCAGAATCACCATTTCGGCTGAACTCATTGGGAACTAGCAGCTTGGATTCTCTGGGTACTTAGAGCTTAAAATTACAGCATAGGGAGAACCAGGAAAATGCTACTAGATTGGAGATACTGCAAGGCCATGATAAATCATCAAAATTGTTTCATATGGAAAATGGAGAGCCTGCCAATTCTGTTCCATCTGCCAAGTTTAACCAGGATAAAGATTTTATCAATCAAGGGAAAGGAAAAGGTTACTGGATGTAGTCCTCAAAAATATTCACTACCCCATTGGCCTCAAGAAGTAGTAGATGGACTCGGTAAAGCCCCCCGAACCTATCGTTCCACCAACTCAGATCTCAGATTCTGAAATTGCACAATCATCCACATGTTATATGGGGAATACCTCCAAAATCCCTCCATTCATTGTTCCAAAGATCGCCTCCATCCCACCTCAAGGATTCTCGATGCAGTTTGAAGAGGAAGAAAAGTAGACCACAAGCAGCCGGTAAGTTCTCTAAAAGATTTGCCAACAACTACCAAACTGGCCATCATACCAACAATTTTGATGCAACCACAGGGCCAGTTGTCGTGCAGGGTCATCCATTGCTGGAGGGAAAAGAGGAGGCAACTATTGGGGACTCGACCAAAACACAGTCCAATCCTATGTAGAATGTTTTTTGTATCATCACAATCCAAAATCTGGGATTGTTTAAATCCTTTGTACACAAAACAATAGAAAAGGGAAAGAAAAAGGAAATACATAATCATCTATAATGGATTAATGAAAGAACATCAATGTTAAAAATAATTCAATTTGATCAAATGTAAAACCTTATTTCGTTCTTGCCACAAATTATCAATTTTACATGCAAATGGTAGTAGTGCATGAGGGAACATTGTTCATGTACCAAACTTGCACAGAACCTGTATTAACACACTTGAGATTATGTTTTCTTATTTATTATTTTTGTTTTGTGTTTCAAGTTATATCGCAAAAAAACACGTAAATGGGAGGTCCTTTAATTTCTGTCTCGGCCTTTTGCACATGACATTTTCCTCATTAAACAAATAGGCAAAACCTATTCGTGTTGTTTTCTTGTAATTAATTTGTTTTGGAATTAATGCCTTTTTGTAATTAGGGCTCTGTCTGGGCGCGATTAAAGGAGGAAGGAAAATTGATTATGTTATCTTTTTTTTCAAACCTACAGCCATACAATGAGAGAATTAGTCCAAAATTGCGGCTCCCAACGGATTGAATTATGCTCCCAACGTCTTGATTTCTGCTGAAAAGTAGAAACAAACACCCCCTAGTTATAATTGTTCAAATTACCAATTAGTTGTCGCCTGGTACACTGATATATTTCTCTGTAAAAAAATAAAAATGAGCCAAGATTTAGTTACAAGTTGACGAAAATTGTGAAAAATAATCATCAATGCCAAATAAGCTAAAGTTAAGAATCTAAAATGTAAAATTTTACAATTGAGGACTGATTAACAACAGTATCTAAAGATTGGGGACTAATTGTGCAATATTCCCTTCTATTGAATCTATTCAATGAGTACCCCATAGTGATCTTTACTCCATAAACCCTAGTCCCTTCTTTCTCTCACTTTTCGTTGTTCTCTAATGGCTCAGATTAACACTCCCTTGATCCAGAAGAGTGATGGAATGCTGTGTTATTTTTTGCCAATTTCTTATGTTTTATTCTACTTACGTTTCCTGACTAAACTCGCTAGTGTGGTTAACTGGATATTCATCTGGGATTTGGGTATTTTTCTGTTTTCCAGCATGATCTTGACCTTAATAAATTGGGTTTTGATAAAGCTTCCAAATGTGGTTTCCAAAAATGTCGGATTTATAATAGTTACTTTACCAATAGTTGTTGTGAGCACAATAATGATGGAGATGATCAGGAACTCCGAACAATTCTATCAGATCTTTGCTTATGGAGGTGTAATTTTAATGCTGTCTGCGAGGTTAAGCTCTGATAGTGATTCATTTTTTATCTTGAGAGCTCTCGTCTTTCAATATGAATCTTGTTCGATCATTTATTTTGTGGACTCTAAAGATGATCTTCACATTACAAAAGGATTATGGATGTTCGCTGTATTTATCATTGGCTTATGCGTTCATGTAAGACACCATACTTGATACTACTACTGCTCCATCTTTATTTTTGGATTCAAATCAGTTTTTTGAGGAGTGTTTTAACATTTTGACAGGTTTTTCCACATCATGATGCAAAGTTGGCTGTTAGATTCTTACTCCCTTTGTTGCCTCAGAAATTCTGTCCTCCCATAGCCCGGTGACTAGATAATCTTGGTACCAGCAGAACGCACGAAAGATTGATAACTTTTTACAATGTTTAGTTCTAATCTTAGAAATTTAGTTGTTTTTCTTGAAATTTCAATGCAGTGGTAAGAAATTGATATTTCTACTTATATTGAAGTTCTTGTCTTTAAATGTAAAATAGATAATTTGAAGCTTCTTCAAGTGGTTTCTTAATCACATTTTAAGACTCCTCTGAGGGTAAATTAATGTCTCTAAGAAGTTGGTTAGCTATTTGTCTTTTTGTTATGGGACTCTTCTTCTTCTTAGGTCATTTATGATGCTCGCGAATAAGTCACGGAAATAGTAGAAAGCACTCTTTCGGACTCACTATTACCTCTGTTACAAAACTTTGACAAGAATGCCTTCAGTACCTGATCTTGTTTTTGATTTTAAGAGCTTTCCCCAAGAATCCTGCTATTGTTAAGGAGCTTTTCTTGAAATTACTTTTCACAGTTTGTCTTCACATTCAAATGCTTCCCCACCTCCCCCCTGAAAACTGAGGTTCATCTAGCTCAGCATTGTTTGAATCTCTTTTGAAGCTGCAACAGTTACCACAAGGTTGTCCTGTATTGCATCCAGCAAGTTGCCTAGCTTGTTGACCTCCAAATCTGTTCGACTTAGCTGTCAGCAGGTTCCTTGCCACCTCTTTGTTACCTACACACTAGAACAACGATAGAATGCTAGGCCGATGTACCAAGGGGTGGGTCCGCTGACCGTTTGTGCTTCGACGGTCAAGTCAAATGCTAGAATATTGGGTGTGACTTGTGAGAGAAATAAGAAGACAGAGTTATGGCTTGGGTTTTGATATTGCATACCTTATAATGAGAAAGAAATGTTTACATGTAGAGAAAATATGGAGTGTGTTAGGTCAGAGTGGTGGTAGGTTAAATGTCACCAACACTTCAGTTTTCTATCTAGTGTCTTTTCGGTGTCTATCATGTCACAATCGGTCCACAGTAGTCTGTTGGTCTATGTTCGGTTAGGAATATGCCATGGTTAGTTCAGCATATCCATTATAACTGCGAGTCTGGTCGGGTCAGAGGCTCAAAAAGAGTGCAAAGTCAAAAGTTGTGTTCCCGTGTCTTGCCACGTGTCCGTCGTAAATATTGGTTAATATAGCTAATTGATTTATCTAAACGCCTTCTCTCATAATATCAATTTTTCGAAAACTATTATGATACCACATATCTTTGAGAGCACAAACTATTGATTTGTAACATGATGTACCATGCAACAACAGGTACAGCAGTTGTGATAGTCATGCTCGTGACCCCCCTTCTCATGACATTAATAATGTTACTCATTTGGCATTGTCATTGGATTCTTGTCCTGATTTTCATTGGCTTATCGCTGGCGGTGGAGTGTACATACATTTCAGCAATGCTTTTCAAGGTCGATCAAGGTGGTTGGGTTCCCCTTGTGATTCTTTGCAGCCTTCCTTGTCATCATGTATGTCTGGCACTATGGTACAGTCAAGAGATACGAATTTGAGATGCATAGTAAGGTCTCCATGGCTTGGATTCTGGGGCTAGGTCCCAGCTTAGGGCTGGTCCGAGTGCCAGGGATAGGACTCGTGTACACTGAGCTAGCAAGTGGGGTACCTCATATTTTTTCACACTTCATCACGAACCTACCGGCTATACGTTCAGTCGTAGTCTTTGTGTGTGTGAAGTACCTTCCAGTTTACATGGTTTCCGAAGAAGAGAGGTTTCTTGTGGAACGAATGGGCCCAAAGAACTTTCACATGTTCCGTTGTGTTGCAAGGTATGGTTACAAAGATCTTCACAAGAAAAGATGCCGGAATTCACAAGAAAATTGCCATTGATTATATATATGCATTTCTTAGAAAGATATGCACGGAAAACAGTGTAATCTTTAATGTTCCACATGAAAGCCTTTTAAATGTAGGATGATTTTCTCTGTGAAATTGTTGACAAAGGATTTATAAGATTGGTATTTTTGTCATCTTAATGAAGATCGAGAAATTTGATTTGTTATCTTGTAATTCATTTTTATTCCTAGAGAATCTGTCAATTGTTCCGGTGGAACTAGAAAGATTATCTCGGACAGCTTTAGCAGGTTCATTCCTTGTTAGATCGATTATACTTCATGAGAAAAAGAAAACATAGATGCATAAAGTATATATTTAGTTCAGTATAGATGTTTAATGTTGTTCCTGTACCTATTATATGTTGATACAGTTTCTATCTAGTGAACTAAAAATGAAACACATTTTTAGTAAGTTTGGTCTGAAGTATTGAATCGAATTCCGGTGTACCAAACATGTACTGCTTCGCCATTTTTTTTCTGGCACCCATATTCTGGGGGCACACGTAGCTATCTTTTAGTTTTGAAAGGACGAGAAGATTATTTTACCAGAATAAATCAATAAATAAACATATCTATATTATGATCTCAAATCATTTTATTCTACCATGACCTCAAAGCAAATATAGGCTTAAAAAACTAAAAAAAGTAATAATTTTCATTTATTGCACCAAACCATATGTCCAAAATCATTTTCTTATACACAAATCCATTAATGCGCAATCGTGATGAGAACTCAATTTATATATAGATATGAGTGTTTATATCATGTCATCATTTGGATAGCTGAGTCTGTGTTGCAAAGCCCTGTGGTCTAGTTATGCTCGCAGCAGACATTGTACGCAAGCAGCTAGCAATTTCAGGGATGGACGGACGGAGCATTGGATCTGGAGCCCAACATTGCTCCATAAGTAATCTCCATTCGGGATCACAGAAGCTTGGCATGGTTGGCCTCAATGTGTTAGTACTATACCACCTGCATACAAGGAAGAGAAACATTTTAGATTTCATGTTATTAATGTTTGTTTTGGTTTCTATTTTTTTACATTCTATCGTTGATAAGATGATAGTTCGCAATAAATGAATTCACGTGCAGAATTTTAATAATTTCAGTGGGAAACCATTATGACATCGATATGCTGGTTACTAGCTTTATTTAGAAACTGGGATCAAAGTGCAATTAAGAAACAGAAAGGAAGATTAAGAGATTAACAGGACATGACAGATATTTGATTAACAAGCCAAGAGGGAACAAACCTATTATTGCTCCATAATGCATATTGGCATAAGGTTCTTCCCCAGTAAGAATTTCCCAAAGTACAATCCCAAAGGAGAAGACATCAACCTGCAAAATGAAAGCCGTAACCAATATATGAAGAACCATCTTTTTGGTGTATATTTTCTTCTCGTCTTTGTATGAAGGGCCTCAAATATTTAACAATATGGTTTCCTTTTCTCTAGGAAATTCATGATTCAGAAACTCCTTATTACATTTGGTACTAGAAGACGAGAAAAGAGAACTATATGGCTGACAAATTTTATGCCACTAATTATACACATTGTCTAACTAGGAATTCATGACATCTCAATGACCTGGTAGTGTGGTGGAATGATCCTCCGAACTTTGTTTCACACATTATTGAGCATATGCATTGATGTAACTCTCTAAAAGATGTTTTAATGAAATGTGCTTTGTTTATCAAAAAATGGCGGAAAGAGAAATTCACACATGCCTTGAAATATTCAGAAAAGTGTTTCGGATAAAAAGGGCCATCTTGGAGACGAAGTGCGCACATCACATAGGAATATTGTCTACTAGCATCAATCACTGAACTTCACATCCTCCTCTCTAATTCCATGCAATATAAAAATCGAAGATAATGTGCAAAACCTTATTACTGCCACCATTTAGTAACTCCGGAGCCATCCATGGAAGGGTTCCCCTGACACCACCAGTAACCAATGTATTTCTTTTGATGTTTGACAATCCAAAATCACCCACCTGAACAATGAGTAAAATAAAATGCAAATTATTGGTTGGATTCAACACTAACCATGTCCCTTTTTTTGCTTGCTTCATTTTATTTTTTAATATCTAGGTACTATAGAATCCTTTCTCCTGCAGGACGGTAAAACATTATGCATCTCTGTGATATTGCGCCACTGCTACACTGTTTGAACATTTGCCAAAGCATCCTATCAACTTAACAACGCTAATTGAAATATTTATTATCTTGATTGAAGGAAAAGGGCATATCCTCTTAGTTAACTTTCATATGGGTCGGGAAGGATCCTTCAAGTTGACAAGCAAGTTGTCACATTTCAAATCAAAGTGCACTATGCTCCTTGAATGCAGATATTCCATTCCAAAAGCCGCATCCATTGCGATTGTGAGCTGCTTACGACGATCCAGATGCCTGAATAGTGAAAAGGAAGCACTTGTATAGTCTCACAAGTCGCGAGTAAGTAAATTATCAGATAAGCCTGGGAAAGAACATAAAAGTTGATGCAAGTACAGATAAGCTAGGTAAAGAAGGAAGCCATTGAACACACATCTCCAATGAGATTGGATGCTCAAAGGAGGTTGAAACAGAGATGAGAAAGAATAGTGCTCCTAAAATGAAAGTCAACAAGTCTTGCGTGAATGAATCTGGATTTTCTAGTGGATTGACTGTCATATGAGTTCTTGGTCGAGTAGATGGGAAAATCTCATACCCATGACAACATTGGGTTCACGAATCGAATCTGTATGGGACAAGAACTATGAACGTACGCAGAATTTAACGGTTGATTGTTGTTCGGTCCATCAAGATGGTTCAATGAAGCGTTTGTAAATGGACGGATGTACCTTATGACAGATGCACTTGGGAAAAAGTGGATGATTTGTACTTGAAAACTCACCGCATTTGGTTGATTTGTTCTATCACTTTGAACGCAAAGCCGTGCAAAATGATGCGGCTAAACATGACGCACTGCAGAGGAAGGGTGACTTCCAAGAAAGTGAGGTAATTACTCTCACTGAGCAGCCTAAGGAGCATTGTTTCCACATCAGCATGAAGCATTAAATTGGTTGCGTAAATGCCGGCATAAGTCAAAAAATGTGACACTTGCCGATGAAATGGGGCTTGGGAAAACGGTATCAGCTTGTGCTTTTATATCACCAGTATATTTTGAGTTTAAAGCTACACTACCACGTCTAGTTTTGGTTCCTTTATCCACAATGCCCAACTGGATGGCAGAGTTCGAATAGTGGACTCCTACCTCAATATCGTGGAATATCATGGAAGTGCAAGGGCTAGAACCATGATTTGTCAATACGAATGGAATTCCAGTAATCCTTGTTCGGTAAGTAAGAAAACACCTGCTTACAAGTTCAATGTTCTAACTACTTACGAAATGGTCATCGCGGACTCATTTTATCTCTGTGGAGTTCTTTGGGAAGTTCTTGTGGTTGATGAGGGGCATCATTTGAAAAATGCAAGCAGTGTACTTTTTGGGTTGCTAAATACATGTTCATTCCAACATCGTGTATTGTTGACTGGCACTCCTCTTCAGAACAACATAGGGGAGCTGTATAATCTGCTGAACTTTTTGCAGCCAGCGTCATTTTGTTCTCTCTCTTCATTTGGGAGAAGTTTAATGATCTGACAACTGCAGAAAAGATGGAGTAACTAAAGAAAACTTTTTCTCCACACATGCTTCGTAGGCTTAAAAAGGATACCGTGAAGAATATCCCCCCCATGACTGAAATATTGGTTCCTGTTGAGTTGTTATCTATTCAGGTGGAATACTATCGTACATTGCTTACAAAGAACTATCAGATATTACGCTATGTGGGGAAAGGGAAACCAGTGAAATCAATGTTAAATGTTGTGGCACAGTTAAGGAATGTTTGCAACCATCCTTACCTCATACCAGGCATTGAGCCTGATTCTGGATCAGTGGAATTCTTTCATGAAATGCAGATAAAAGGCTTTAGCAAAACTCACTCTGCTGCATTCAATGCTTAAGATTTTATATAAGATGGTCAGTCCTTGTATTTTCACAGTCAACCAAGTTACTTGATATCCTTGAGGATTATTTGAACATCAAATTTGAGCCAAACTCATATATTATTTACCCTATGTTCTACGAACTGGTGTTGCTTTGAGACTATTTAGCTGATCCCAGTGATCATTCTTAATATTTTTTATAATAGAGCGGTGTGGAAGACGAACCAGAGCCAGAAAGAGAGCCTGTGCGGGATTACAATCTATCTGGAAAAGCTTTTAAATCAATATAGTGAGTCATTTCAGAAAAATTCAACCTCCCTCCACTGTTCTTGTTGCTTAGACGTTTGAAAGATCTGATTGTCTAGTTTAATTCACGCATGAAACATGTACAACACACAGATGATGCACACATTATGCACGTACTACGCATACATTATGCACACGCTATGCACACACATTGCGCCCTGATACATACACATATATTGGGCTCCATACACTAATGTATACACTTATATTTCAAGGTTGCTGACTCCATAATATGCTACATGTTCATCTTTCAACAGTGCTAAACTTCGTGCTAGACAGAGAACAATTAGCTAAGAGAAATGCAACTGAATCATCTGCACCCATTGAACATCGATCTGGACCAGAGTTGCTCTCAGCTCCCACCACCCAGTGTTCAAGCATGGAGTCAATTGACTGCATCAGTTCCCGTTAAAGAAAAGTTATCAGCAATTGACGTCAAAGATTATGTTCCAACAGCATGACCAAATAAAAATATTACTCATCCTTGAAGTTGGGGCAGATATCATAGCAGAAACCGAATGCTTTTCAGAAAATTCCTGAAATATCTGTTGGCCAACACGTTGTGGAAGTTCCCCTGTCAGGCGCTTCTCAATCGCAGCAGAAGAGTGATATTCCTAATAGTTATCTGCCCTTTAATCAAGTATGCTCTCTCTCTTGGCCAGTCATTTGATGTGAGTAATTATGTTTAATTTACAGCATCTTCTGGACATCCTGAAAGGAGAAGGATCAGCAGAACATGTGGGAAATTCTAGTGGTACTTACTTCAATCTTCAAGAAAGACACAGTTGCGGAAATTACCATTTTACGACAAATTGCTGCCAAGATATCCATTTCCTAGTGCGAATGCCCGACTTGTTCCCAAGCCTGTCACTGGGATCAAGATTTTCAAATCTGAATGGTGAACTTCCTGCACTGCCATCATTACGAAATCTAAAATATCCACTAGATGCACCAAAATTTAATCAGCAAGAACAGGATAATCATAACGTTATGTTGAGAACTGGATATGGATTGAGCAGCCTGAACAAAAAGAAATCAAAGACAGGTATTTGGTCTGAAGATGAACTTGATAACTTGTGGATTAGCATTCAGAGGCATGGAAGGAGTAAATGGGAGGCAATGCTACGAAATCCAAGGTTAAAGTTTTCGAAGGCAAAAACTGTTGAAACTTTGTCAACAAAATGGGAGGAAGAACAACTCAAAATCTTTGATGGGCTTGCACTTCCTGCTCCTGGGATCTCTGATTAATGATTGCACGTGCATTGCACAGAAGTAAATATAATGAGAAACTGGAATTTCTAACCTACTTGACACCATGAAATTGGGTCTTGGTGGTCTTCAATCCAGCGTGTCACATTTGGTACATGTTGATCAACTTGGTCTATGCAGTTCTTCTGACCTGGGATGTCAAAAGTTCCACATTACCGTCTCCCGAGCTTTCCCTTCAGGAGCCTCAGACAGATCAATGGCTTCCACTAGCATTCATGCAAAATCACCATTTCAGCTGAACTCATTGGGAACTACCAGCTTGGGTTCTCTGGGTCTAAGTTGTTCAGAGAGCTTAAAATTACAGCATAGGGAGAACCAGGAAAATGCTACCAGATTGGAGATATTACAGGGCCTTGATAAATCATCAAAATTGTTTCATATGGAAAATGGAGAGCCTGCCGATTCTGTTCCATCTGCCAAGTTTAACCAGGATCAGAGATTTTATCAATCAAGGGAAAGGAAAAGGTTACTGGATGTAGTCCTCCAAAATATTCGTTGCCCCGTTGGCTCCAAGAAGCAGTAGATGGACCCGGTAGAGCCCCTGAACCTGTCATTCCACCAACTATATCTGCAATTACACAATCTGTTCACATGTTATATGGGGATTACATCCAGAATCCCTCCATTCGTTGTTCCAGGACTGCCTCCATCCCAGCCCAAGGATCCTCGATGCAGTTTGATGAGGAAGAAAAGTAGACCACAAGCAGCCGATAAGTTCTCTAAAAGATTTTCCAACAACTACCAAACTGGCCATCATACCAACAATTTCGATGCAACCACAGAGTCAGCTGTCGTGCAGGGTCATCCATTGCCGAAGGGAAAAGAAGAGGAGACAGCTGTTGGGGACTCTTTCAAAACACAGACTAATCCTATGTAGAATGTTTTTTGTATCATCACAATCCAAAATCTAGGATTACTTAAATCCTTTGTACACAAAACAGAGGGAAAAGAAAAAGGAAATTGTTGACCCCAAAAAATGAGCTCAACAGAATCCCCACCACGTCCCCTCCAAGTGGACATCACCTGCACATGGAGCACCCCGGTAGGAGGCAAAGGCCACCGGTGGAGAAAAAGGTCCGGCGACCGTTCGCACTCCGACGGTCAAGTCAACGGCCGGACTAAAAATATAAAAAGAGTGCAAGAGACGGGAGAGATGGGATTTGGTTAGGTTTGGAGAACATACCTTAATTATGAAGTGGATTCACATATATATAGAAAATGAAAATGTAAATGGGTCACTGTTAATGGATCAAGTTTAGGCCCATAGGACATCATTCATGAGGAGCCTCAGTAGGCACTTCAAATAGCCTTTGGGGAGCCTCGGTTAGGCACTTCAAAGAGCCTTTGGAAAGCCTCGGTTAGGCACTTCAAAGAGCCTCGGCTAAGCACTTAAGGAGCCTCGATTAGGCACTTGTTAAGCACTTCGGCTTAGCCACTTGGGGAGCCTCGGTTAGGCACTCTTTAGGCACCTCGTCTAGCCACTTAAGGAGCCTCGGTTAGGCACTCTTTACACACTTCATCTAGCCACTTAATGAGCCTCGGTTAGGCCTCTTTAGGCACCTCGGTTAGGCACTAAGGAGCCTCGGTTAGGCACTCTTAGGTACTTCGTTTAGCCATTTAAGGAGTCTCGGTTAGGCACTCTTTAGGCACCCTCGTCTAGCCACTTAATGAGCCTCGGTTAGGCACCTCGTCTGGCCACTAAGGAGCCTCGGTTAGGCACTCTTAGGCACTTCGTCTAGCCACTTAAGGAGCCTCGGTTAGGCACTTTTAGGCACCTCGGCTAGCCACTTGGTGAGCCCCGGTTATGCACGTTTAAGCACCCCGGTCAGGCTCATTTTAATGGGATAACAATAGTCCCCCAAGTCTGGGCATGATTATTTATGTAATGTCTGGACTTGAAAGTAAAATTGAGATAGAGTTTCAGATAGTAAGATACCCTCTTATAGCTTCGGAAAATAAGATGCTCTCTTAGAGCTTCTGAAAATAAGATGCTCTCTTAGAGCTAACTGACTTTGAGGCTCTTAGCCTTCGTAAAATTTACATAAATCGAGGCTCTTAGACAAATGACTTTAAGGCTCTTAGCCTTTGTAAAATTTAAATAAGTCGAGGCTCTTAGCCAAACGACTTTAAGGCTCTTTAGCCTTTGTAAAATTTACATAAGTCGAGGCTCTTAGCCAAACGACTTTAAGACTCTTAGGGTGTGTTTGATTGTAAGGGTGGAAAATGGGTGGAAAGAAAATGTTTTACAGGGAAAAGATTTGCCTAGAAAATGTTTTGTAGGGAAAATGATTTTAAGTGTGTTTGATTGGTATAATATTCTACCTAGAAAATTTTTAAATTTTGCGTTCGTTTGACTTTATTTGACATGAAAATTGTCTATTAAAGTAATAATTTTTTCCACAATTGGTTATAAAATTTGTTTCCATTGCCAAAAAGTAAAAATAAAAAATAAAAAAAAATTGTTTCCTAAAAAATCATTTTTTTATCAAAGTTTAGTATTCGTTTGGCCTTCGTTTGCATCAAAATTTTCCATGAAAGTGAAATTTTTTTTTACACTTGGTTATGAAATTTGTTTCCATTATCAAAAAAAAAAAAAAAAAAAAAAAAAAAAACCATTAAGCAAAAAGAATTAATTTTCCCACCTAAAAGGTGGGAAAATCATTTCCATTCACGCAAGGCAACAGGCGCGTAGAGGGAAAAACATTGGCTCATTTTCCATGCCAAATTCTTGCTATCAAACACTACAAAAAAGGAAAAGTTGGAAAATATTTTCCTTTTCTACCCATTTTCCATGCTATCAAACACACCCTTAGCCTTTGTAAATTTTAAATAAGTCGAGGCTCTTAGCCAAACGACTTTAAGACTCTTAACCTTTGTAAAATTTACATAAGTCGAGGCTCTTAGCCAAACGACTTTAAGGCTCTTTAGCCTTTGTAAAATTTACATAAGTCGAGGCTCTTAGCCAAATGACTTTAAGGCTCTTAGCCTTTGTAAATTTTAAATAAGTCGAGGCTCTTAGCCAAACGACTTTAAGGCTCTTAGCCTTTGTAAAATTTACATAAGTCGAGGCTCTTAGCCCAACAACTTTAAGGCTCTTAGCCTTTGTAAAACTTAAATAAGTCGAGGCTCTTAGCCTAATGATTTTGAGGCTCTTAGCCTCTGTAAGTAAGAAGCAGAGGCTATGCTCTGAATGTATATACATCGATAATGTAGAGGCATGACGACCTTTCTGAAGATAAATGCAGTTGTAATGCAACATCTCATATGGTGAGGCATCTCGCAGGGCGATGGATGAACATCGAGCCGGTGGCTCATTTTGAACTATCAGATCCTTATAAGCAACTTCAGAATGATGAGGACTTACAGCGAAGCTCTGTAACAATGTGAGACGAGGAATAGACGTCTCGTTAAGTCAGGAATAAGCATCTCGTATATAAATCTCGAACTATCGGAGTCTTATAAACTGGCCTTGGAATGACGAGGTCTTACTGCTAAGCTCAACAATAGTGAGAGACGAGGAATAACCATCTCGCGAGACTATAAATAAACATCTGACGAGGCGGTTTGCCTCTTCCTCTTTCAAGGAATGAGGACTTCAAAATATTGCATCTTCATTTATTCAAGGGGCAAGTACTCATAAAATATGTCGTCTCTTCCTTTATTCAAGGAACGAGGACTTCAAAATATACTACCTCTTCATTTATTTAAGGAACGAAGACTTCAAGATGATGCTCCTCTTCTTATTTACGAGAAGAGTTCCCTTAGCAGCACAACTATTGTAGAACAACCTAACTTGCATCACTAAAGGCGGTTCCATGTTCCCAACTTTCGTCCCTTTTTGTTGATATGATACATCCTCAAAATCACGAATCTTCAGAAAATCATCATCCTTCATTTATTTAGATCCGCAGGGACCTTTCGAACACTGCATGGCTAGATTTTTAGAGATGTAGCATGTTCCATTAGTATGTAAAAGAGGCTTCCCATCTTCATCAAAGATAACAGAGTCATTCTCATCTAGGAAAGGTATATCTTCAATTCCCTTAATTTGCATAGAATCATTATCAACTTGAAGCTTTATGGTCTTCGACCAGGGATAAGCATCTGGCGAAGCGGGGAATAAACGTCCCGCTAATAAAGTTTCGAACTATCGGAGTCTTATAAACTGGCCTCGGAATGACGAGGTCTTACAGTTAGGCTCAACGATAGTGAGAAGCGAGGGATAAACATCTCGCGAAGCCAGGAATAAGCATCTGGCGAAGCGGGGAATAAACATCCCGCTAATAAATCTTGAACTATCGGAGTCTTATAAACTAGCCTCGGAATGAAGATGACTTACGGTTCGGCTCGACGATAGTGAGAAGCGAGGGATAAACATCTCGCGAAGCCAGGAATAAGCATCTGGCAAAGCGGGGAATAAACATCCCGCTAATAAATCTCGAACTATCGGAGTCTTATAAACTAGCCTCGGAATGAAGAGGACTTACGGTTCGGCTCGACGATAGTGAGAAGCGAGGGATAAACATCTCGCGAAGCCAGGAATAAGCATCTGGCGAAGCGGGGAACAAACATCCCGCTAATAAATCTCGAACTATTGGAGTCTTATAAACTGGCATCGGAATGAAGAGGACTTACAGTTAGGCTCAACAATAGTGAGAAGCGAGGGATAAACATCTCGCGAAACCAGAAATGAGCATCTGGCGATTTGCCTTTTCCTTTTTT
The DNA here is from genome assembly GCA_035079005.1 of Fraxinus americana. Classification (NCBI taxonomy): domain Eukaryota; kingdom Viridiplantae; phylum Streptophyta; class Magnoliopsida; order Lamiales; family Oleaceae; genus Fraxinus; species Fraxinus americana. Next base: position 2,002,708 of record CM068713.1, on the reverse strand, counting down.
CAAGGAACAAAGACTTAAAGAATGTAGTCTTCAATAATAAGAAATCCACAAGTACAAAGCCTCGAATAATAGAGGTGATCATCAAAATGGGCTTTGAATAAGAGAAATCTGAGCTAAGCAATTTATCGAATACTTAGCGTGCATTGCAAAAATAATTTCTTTGGTACAAATAAATTTTGTAGTCTACGCACGAAATCATGGAGAATTACAATGGCAATTTCACGTACTTTCACAATTCATCGTCGTGGATATTGATTTAATTGATACAAAAATCAACTAGTATAGCTCTTTAAAATCAGCTTAGTTAAAATAATTTAATTTCCGGGGAAACATGTAGCATTGGGCAGTCAAAACAATAATAAATTTAGGCCTCAGGAAATATAAATATTTGGGTCTAGTTTTGCTTTTCACAATATGCCACGGCCCATTTAAGAGATCAAACAGCAGTAATTTTCTACCAATAGAAATAGCACAAGAAAAATGAATAGTTGGGCCCCAATTTTGAATAAACATTGAACAAACCTTAATTAAGCCCATTAACTAATTATCCAATTTTTTTGTATTCACCTTTTGCCAAAAGCAGCAAAGAAAAGTCAAAAGGAAAAACTTGTTGCATTGGGCAGCCAAACTATCAACAAAATGACCGGCCCTTCTCTGCCAAACACAGTCTTGTCTCCATCATATTAATGCTCCAGCAAATGGTCACAAGCAAGGCCCTTGCTGTGAAGTTCATCACGATGCCGGCGTTTCACCTTAATGTTAGCCACCGAAAAATGTCTTGAGATGTAGTGGCTGCTTCAATGGTGGATGATGGTCGTTGGAGGCTGTGAATCTGTGATAATTTCAAAGACGGTGGCTAAAGGCTTCATGTTGGCCAAGAAATTTCGATTGGACATTGAAGGTTGCCTTTGGATTAACTAATCTTGTAACTGTAAACATATGTTCAAGCTTCTCCATAAATTCATTTGCTGGGTGAATGGCTCATAAATTTCCATTTCTTTTTCAATTTTCAGATTTTTTTGGAGTAGCTACTTTCATGGCGGGACTGGAACTGGCCATTTTTGTGACGAATTTTTCAATCCGAGTTTCTTCAACTCTTTTTTCAGAAAGCTCCTTTCTTCAAGGAGATCTTCAGTACCCGTTTTTCTTCTATTTTCTGGGAATATTTGGTCACTGTGTTATTTTTGGTTGATGAAATGCCCGTATAAATTCCATTTTCCAGTGACTCTTCTCTTCTATTTTTGGTCGAGGAACTGCCATTTTTCAGTGGCTGTCTTTGCTATTTTCTAGTAAAAACTACCCGAAAAATTATTCATTTTCCGGTGGCCTTTCGATACGTGGTGAAACATGGTTAATGTCACGTTTCCTACAGACGACACCAATCTGTTGACCTCAAAAAATGAGCTCAACAGAATCCCCACCACGTCCCCTCCACATGGACATCACCTGCACATGGAGCACCCCGTTAAGAGGCAAAGGTCGCCGGTGGAGAAAAAGGTCCGGCGACCGTTCGCACTCCGACGGTCAAGTCAACGGCTGGACTAAAAATATAAAAAGAGTGCAAGAGACGGGAGAGATGGGATTTGGTTAAGTTTAGAGAACATACCTTAATTATGAAGTGGATTCACATATATATAGAAAATGGAAATGTAAATGGGTCACTGTTAATGGATCAAGTTTAGGCCCATAGGACATCATTCATGAGGAGCCTCAGTAGGCACTTCAAATAGCCTTTGGGGAGCCTCGGTTAGGCACTTCAAAGAGCCTTTGGAAAGCCTCGGTTAGGCACTTCAAAGAGCCTCGGCTAAGCACTTAAGGAGCCTCGATTAGGCACTTGTTAAGCACTTCGGCTTAGCCACTTGGGGAGCCTCGGTTAGGCACTCTTTAGGCACCTCGTCTAGCCACTTAAGGAGCCTCGGTTAGGCACTCTTTAGACACCTCATCTAGCCACTTAATGAGCCTCGATTAGGCACTAAGGAGCCTCGGTTAGGCACTTCGTCCAGCCACTTAAGGAGCCTCTGTTAGGCACTCTTTAGGCACCCTCGTCTAGCCACTTAATGAGCCTCGGTTAGGCACCTTTGGCACCTCGTCTAGCCACTAAGGAGCCTCGGTTAGGCACTCTTAGGCACTTTGTCTAGCCACTAAGGAGCTTCGGTTAGGCACTCTTAGGCACTTCGTCAGCCACTTAAGGAGCCTCGGTTGGGCACTTTTAGGCACCTCGGCTAGCCACTTGGTGAGCCCCGGTTATGCACGTTTAAGCACCTCGACTAGGCTCATTTTCATGGGATAACAGAAATACAGAATCATCTATAACGGTTTAATGAATGAACATCAATGTTAAAAATAATTCAATTTGATCAAATGTAAAACCTTATTTCATTCTTGCTTTCTCCACATTGTCCACAAAATATCAACTTTACATACAAATGGTAGTAGTGCATGAGGGAACATTGTTCCTGCACCAAACTTGTACAGAACGTGTGACGAACCTGCCCGTTTATGTTTTCTTATTCATTTATTTTTCTTTTGTGTTTCAAGTTATATCGTACTTCTAAAGTAAAAAACACGTAAATGGGAGGTATTTTAATTTCTGTCCCTACCTTGTATGTTTTTGCACGACATTTTCCTCATTGAACAACTGAGCAAAACGTATTCGTATTATATTCTAGTAATTAATTTGTTTTGAAATTAATTCCTTTATGTAATTAGTTATAATTGTTCAAATTACCAATTAGTCGTCGCCTGGTACACTGAGATAATTCTCTGAAAAAAAAAAAAAAGAGCCAAGATTTAGTTACAAGTTGACGAAAAACTGTGAAAAATGATCATCAATGCCAAATAAGCTAAAGTTAAGGATTTAAAAGGTCAAATTTTATAGTTGAGGACGGATTAACAACAGTACCTAAACATTGGGGGACTAATTGTGCAATATTCCCTTCTATTTATTGAATACCCCATATTGATCTCTACTCCATAAACCCTAGCCCCTTCTTTCTATCACTTTTCGTTGTTCTCTAATGGTTCAGATTAACACTCCCTTGATCCAGAAGAGTGATGGAATGCTGTGTTATTTTTTGCCAATTTCTTATGTTTTATTCTACTTACTTTTCTTGACTAAACTCACTAGTGTGGTTAACTGGATATTCATCTGGGTTTTGGGTATTTTTCTGTTTTTCAGCATGACCTTGACCTTAATAAACTGGGTTTTGATAAAGCTTCCAAATGTGGTGTCCAAAAATGTCGGATTTATAATACTTACTTTACCAATAGTTGTTGTGAGCACAATAGTGTTCGAGATGATCAGGAACTCCGAGCAATTGTATCAGATCTTTGCTTATGGAGGTATAATTTTAATGCTGTCTGCGAGGTTAAGCTCTAATAGTGATTCATTTTTTTATCTTGAGAGCTCTCGTCTTTCAATACGAATCGTGTTACACTACTGCTCCATCTTTATATTTGTATTCAAATCAGTTTTTTGAGGAGTGTTTTAACATTTTGACAGGGTTTTCCACATCACGATGCAAAGTTGGATGTTAGATTCTTACTCCCTTTGTTGCCTCAGAAATTCTGTCCTCCCATAGCCCAATGACTAGATAATCTTTGCTTCCAGCAGAACGCACAAAATTATTTCTGTAGATGCAGTGGTGGAATATGAATCTAATTATTATTTGTCTAAGTAAATAGAGGAGGTGGTGAGGACAGAGGTAGAGGTGAAGGAGGAGACAAAGAGCCTGTTTGTCTACCATTATTGGTAGAAAAATGGAGTAAGTAATAGTATTTTTCGGAGAATGTGTGGTTGAAATTTAAAGTTACTTTATTGGTTTGTATATGAAATATTTTATTGAGTGAATATGTGGTTGAAATTGTTTACTGTAAAAAACAATGTTTGTAAAAATGGTAGACAAATAGGGGCAAAAGAGAGTTTTTGTGGGGATGCCACTATTGTGACGAAAGAGGAAATCTAAATGATACCATAGAACCTAATGGTTGTGCTAACGAAATATGGAAATAGGGACAATATATTTGTTCAAGCAAAATAGTCTTTGGACATCATTCCAGTGTCTGTTACTTTTTTTTGTCCAATATCCAACTTTATATTTTGTTCTATGTTGCTCATTATACTTATCTTTGTTATTTACTTTACCAAATTATTGACATGATAATAGTTGAATAGCTGAATTGTCTAATTTCTTGATTTGTTATTATAGCTTGACAAAAAATAAACTTCTCATCTTTTCCAGCATCCCGCCGCTGGTCAGCAGCAAATAAACTGCTCCCAAACCAATCTTTCAATTAAAAAATGACCCATAATTTTTATGTTAATTTTATTTTTTCAATGGAAGTCATGAAATGCATGTCAATCTATTTATATAAAATACTGAATGAACATTTGTATATATCTTGTGATTCTCTCGTCTCTTTCTCTCACTCAAAAGGCAGAAAGCTTGGTTTTGATCTATTAGATAATATCAGCTTTATATACATCTTGAGTGATTGTCGAGTTTTGAGTTCTTGAGTGAACATTTGTATAGATCAAAAAGGCTTGTTGATGTAATCTGGAGTGATTCATACTAAGTGCTCAGAAAGTGTATCTTGGACAGTTTATTTGGTTCCATTTTTTAATATAGTGGTTTCTTCCGTGGCGGAAGCTCAAAAGGGATTAAAAACTTTATGTTACGAACCTCTTGCCTTAGGGCGAAAATTTTCATATTCTCTTATTTCTTTTAAATTTGTGCTTTATATTTTTTAGATCTGTTGGTAAAGTGTCTAATATTTTTGAATCTAATCTTGAGCGGTTAGACGGTGGTTCTTGGCTTCGATCTCTGTAGATCTGGAAGTTTGACACTTAATTATGCAGTTCGTTGTTATTTCTGAAACCTTAATTAAGGAATCTGGTGAGTTCGTTCTTGTTTTACGGTTTAAGTATAGATTATTTGCTTATACCTTATAATTTCTTGCAAACGTGTTATAAAATCTTTAGATCTGAGATTTCTTGGCAATTTCTTTTTCCAGAAACCCTTTGAGTTGTTTGGAATCTAAGGGCTGTCTTGATTTGTGTCAAAGATCTAGATTCTAACTCTCTGCACGTTTCTTATTATTGTATATTGCATAGAGTTATAATTTGTACTTAGTTTGTAATAAAGAAACGTTTTTGTGACTGTATTATTAGGAACAAACTACTTCGAAACTACTGAACTTGTATATACTCTTAAAGTGTTCTGTGTGATCTTCATTTAAATTTCTTGATCATGATTTCTTCAAAATTTGAATGGGAAGTTTTTAATGGTAAATGAGATTTTAGTCTCTGGCACCAAAAAATGAAAGCACTTTTGCTTCAACAAAAATGTGCAAAGGTCATTAATGAATCATGGCCTACAGATCTTGAAGCTAGTAAAGTAACTGAACAAGATGAAGCTGCATGAAGTTTTATTTTTCTACATTCTAATAATGTGCTTAGGGAAATTGATGAAACAAAGATTGCTGCTGAATTGTGGAAAAAATTAGAAACTACATATTTGAACAAAACCATTCCAAATAAAGTGTATCTTTTGAAATATTTTTTTTGGTTTTAAATTAGGCCCATCCCTAGATCTTGAGGTTAATATTGACAGATTCAATAGATTATCCCATGACCTAGCTAACTGTGATAAGAAGCTCTCAAAAGATCAACTGATTGTGGTCTTATTAAATTCAATTGGTGATAAGTATAAAGATGTTAAAAATACTATTAAATATGGAAGGGAAACTCTAATTAATGATGTCATAATTAATGCTTTAAGAAAGGAGTGAGTTAAAATCTGAGAAGAAAGAATCTAAAACCCTGAGGTTGCTTAGCCTTCAATGCCAGCAGTTTCCTAAGGTCATGGTTGCTTATCCCAATGATTCCTAATGATGCTTAGCCTTCAATGCCAACATTTTCAAACCTTCAACAAGCCACATTACCACTATTACCTGATATGCCCGATTGTCACAGCTCTTCCAAACCAACTTTGTCACCAATTCCAAGGTCTCAATCCCCATCTCTACTAAATCCAACACTACCCACAATTAGGGCTGTCAATGGATCGGATTTTGATCCGAATCCGACGAAATTAATGGGAGATGGATTTAGGTCTTAGTCCGATAACCAGATCAAGATCCGAATCCGATAATCTGTTAACTAAATGGATCAAATATGGATATAGGTCAATCCAATCCGATAACAATCCAATCCGATTTGTTATAAATAATTGAGTCGATAAAATATTTTTATGGCATATTATTTGTCACTAAAATAAATAAATGAGAAAATAAATAAATTTAGAATAAAAAATGGTCAAATTCAAAACATAAAAAAGTTTAAAAATTTTATAATTATTAAATTTGTTTAAGAATTGAAAAATTAAAAAAAAAAATGATTTCAACCAATATTTTTCTAATTTTAGTTTACTAATTTAAAGTAAATAAATATCTATATTTTTCTTAATTAAATTTATTATTGTAATTAATTTTACAATTTCAAAAACTAATAATTAATATGTAACAAATAATTTGATTTGTTAATGGAAATAATGAAATAAAATATTTATATTTAGAATTGAAATTCAATTTTACCTTATCCCACATCGAATATCAATAGAAAATTAGAAGAGTGTCTCTCCTTTAAAAATGAACATCATGCTGATAGAAGTTATTATTGGGCTTGCTAGGAAAAATAGGTTGGCCTCAAGTTAGTTCAAAAATTTTTCCCTAATTTTTATTAATTTTGGATCGGATTTCCTATAACATTGCAAATCGGACATGGATTTAGCAATTAAATATCTGTTATCGGATAAATTTTCTTATCGGATCAGATATAGGCAGATCCGATCCATTTCCGCTCCATTTAGAGTCCTACCCACAATGCCTAAGGTGACATTGCCTCCTTTGATAGCTAATTCAACCCTTACATTCCATCAGCTCCAACATTTCCTTTACCCTCCCCACATTCATCAAATTGAAAATAGATCTTAGCTTTACGATATTAGAACTATTTTCTATTATTTGGATTGACACCTCTCTATCCCTTTGCTTTAGGATATTATGGGTTTCATTTAATGTATTTGAGGAATATGAAGTCAGATTGTATGATTTAGTCAGTTGTTTACTTATTTTTACTATGCGCTTTATTGTTTCTTCTTGCAATTCACAGATATTGAGACATGTTTACTTTCCATTTCCTGCCTCTGTAACTAATTATTTTTAATCTTTAAAGTAGAAGGAGCTTCTTTAAGAAAATATTGATCAATTATATTGCATTACAGTTTCTTAGCATGGTTGGGTGTGTATTAGAGCAAAAACTCACTTGTTCACCCATCATGCTTTAATGTTAAAAAGCTAATAATCAATTTACATAGTTTTTCGAAAGAACCATAAAATATTATATTCTACCATATAAAATTGGAGTTTCACGTAATAGCGTAACTTTTGTCAAATGCCTTCATAAAAAAAAGTGAAGTCACTTAAGCAGAATCAAATTAAAAACAATGTTACCTTCAGCAGCAACACTGGGCAGGGTTTCACCAGTTTCTCATCCTCCGTCTACAACACCAATTTCTCCTTGTCGTTCATTATTAGGTACTGCAACAACTTCACCAACTTCTCCTTCTCCAGTACTTCTTCAATAGTATTAGGGTTAACATCTATGACAGTAAGATCTATTGTGACAAAGTAGAGAAATCGTGGATGGTATTGCTATGTAGAGGAGCATATATATAATAGAATAAATAATAATGGATCATACTACCATAGATGTTAATCCTAGTGCTATTGAAAAAGTTGTACATGGAAATGGAGAAGGAAAAGTTGGTAAAGTTGTTGCAATACCTAATGATGGAGGAGAAGTTGGTGTTGTAGATGGTGGAGGGGGAGAAGCTGGTGAATCCCTGCCCATTGTTGCTGCTGAAGGTAACATTGTTTATAATTTGTTTATACTTAATTGACTTTACCTTTTTTGTTTTATGGAGACAATTGTCAAAATGTGCGTTATTACATAAAACTCCAATTTTCTCTGTTAGAATATTTTATGGTTATTTCGGAAAATTATGTAGATTAAATATTAGTTTTTTAACATTGAAGCATGACGGGTGAACAAGTGAGTTTTTGCTCTAATATACACCCAACCATGCTAAAAAACTATGATGTAATATAATTGATTAATATTTTTTTTAAAAACTCCTACTTTAAAGGTTAAAAAGAATCGGTTACAGATGCAGGAAATAGAAGGTAAATATATCTCAATATCCGTGGATTGTAAGGAGAAACAGTAAAAAACAAAAGATGTACGCTGACGTGAATCATTCAACGGTTTCTATTTAGTTATATTTCAACCCAACATGTTTCCCTTTACAAAGAATCTTCCTAGTTGCTAATCTATGGACACACAATGTTCACCAATCTAATATTGTAAAACACTGGATGACATTTTGAATAGGTGGCAAAATCGAGGTTGTTAATTGTTTTTAAGTATTGGAGAAATGATAAAATTGTGGGTCATATAGTACAATGTAATGCAGAATGTCAACTAGAATGTATATGTAGCAAGATTGTTCCTACATTACCTTAACCAATGATTCCTAAAGTTGTTTAGCTTTCAATGCTAGCAGTTCCAAACCTTTAACAAGTCACATGCTACCAATTCCCGACCGTCCCAGCTTTTCCGAACTGACCTTATCACCAATTCCAAGGTCTCAATCCTCATCTTAGCCAAATCCAACACTACTTACAATGTCGATAGCTAATTCAACCATTATCATCCCATTAGCTCCAACATTTCCTCTACCCTCACCACATTCATGGAATGGAAAACAGTTCTTTACTTCACAATTCTAGAACCATTTTCTATTGTTTGGAGTGACACCTCTCTATCCCTTTGCTTAGGAAGTTATGGGTTTCATTTCATATATTTGAGGAATATAAAGTCAGCTTGTATCATTTGGTTAATTGTTTACTTATTTTTACCATGCGCTTTACTTTTCTCCTTACAATCTACAGATATTGAGATATGCTTACCTTTTATTTCCTAAAAACGGAGGGCAGGGCTTCACCAGCTTCTCCTCTTCCACCATCTACTACACCCGTTTCTCCTCCTTCATCATTAGGTATTAGTAATACAACAATTTTACCAACTTCTCCTTCTCCATTTTCAGGTACAACTTCTTCAATAGCACTATGGTTAACATCTATGGCAATATGATCAATTGTCATTTATTCTATTATATATATACTCCTCTACATAGTAATACCACCCACGATTTCTCTCCTTTGTCACAATGGATCTTACTGCCATAGATGTTAACCTTAGTGCTATTGAAGTTGTACCGGAGAAGTTGTTGCAGTACCTAATGATGAAGGATGAGAAATTGGTGTTGTAGATGGTAGAGGAGGAAAAACTGGTGAAGCCCTGCCCATTGTTGATTAGCTATTACATAAAACTCCAATTTTCTCTACTAGAATATTTTATGGTTCTTTCGAAAAACTATGTAAATTGAATATTAGCTTTTTAACATTGAAGCATGATGGGTGAATAAGTGAGTTTTTGCTCTAATACACGCCCAACCATGCTTAAAAACTGTGATGCAATATAATCGGTCAATTTTTTCTTTAAAAACTCCTACTTTAAAGGTTAAAAAGAAGGTAAATATATCTCAATATCTGTGGATTGCAGAGAAACAGTAAAAAACAAAAGATTTACGCTGACGTGAATCATTCAATGGTTTCTATTTAGGTATATTTCAACCTAACCAGTTTCCCTTTACAAAGAATCTTCCTCGTTGCTAATCTATGGACACACAATGTTTGCTAAAACTGGCATATTAAAGAATTTAACTCAAGAATAGGTTTTCCACCAAATTGGCATATTGTCGTTTGGCCAAAACTTCTCTTGTTAGTTTGAATTGTAGAATAATAGTAGGTAGCACTAGTACAAAAGTTAATTAAATAACTGTAGAACCTTTTGATCAGGTATTGAAAGTTGACAAAGCCCATTACAATAACATAAGTGAAAAATAACATGTTGTGCAGTTTGTGAAAGATTTTATTTTTCGTCTATGTGTTAACAATTTGTGACATTTGATTGACATTCAGTAAATTATGATTAAAAAGAGGATCAAAAACTAGTTAAGCGTGAACTTGATAAGGTAGTCATCTTGTATGTTCAATAATGAAAAATTTGAATGTTTAAAACTTGTTGACTTTGATAGCCGGCTTTAATTAGAGTGAGCTCCAAGATGCAACCTTTTTTTGTAGTATCAATAAGCTACTTTTTGCAACAATTATGAAATTTAAATTTGTACTTGGTGGTGAAGGGGAAGGTGAACCATCTTCTAGTGAAAATGGTGCTAATGTTCATCAAGTTGAGCATCCACACTTGATTTTTATTTGGATCATTGTCTATATTATGTTGATAGCCTCATTCTCTGCTTTGGTCACATTAGCATGCCATAAAACCGTCATGGTACACATCGCAATTTTCTGCGGCATGCTATTCGGATCTGTTATAGCATGCATTTTGATTGTGCCGTTTGTGGTAAGGATTCTGCTTAGGGCTCGAGTGAAAAACTGGTTTGTCTTCCTCATTCTGTTATTAAATTTTTCATGGATGGTTAATCCATATAATTTCGGATGAGGAAATCTTGTACGATTTATCTTTTGATGTGGGAACACTTTTGGTGTTGGTTGCTGACTGTTATGGTCAAAAGATGACGATAATCACATCTCGAGTACAATTGTTCTTCAGCTTTTTTAAGTGTTAGTATTGAAACTTTGCATTGCAATTCGATCCCAAGACTGGTTGCGATCATCCAACTGGCTTTCACTTTATAATGTTTAGCTTGTTTAGGTTCTTTGCAAACCAATTTGCAATGCAAAGTTTCAATGTCAACGCTTAAAAGTTGAAGAACAATTGTATTCGAGATGTGGTGCTCGTCATCTTTTGACCATGACAACCAACATCAAAAGTGTTCTCACATCAAAAGATATATCGTACAAGTTTTCCACATCCAAAATTATATGGATCAACCATCTATGGAAAATAAATAACAGAATGAGGAATACAATTCAGCTTTTCACTTGATCCCTAAGCAGAATCTTACCACAAACGGCACAATAAAAATGTATGTTATAATAGACCCGAATAGCGTACCGTAGAAAATTGCGATGTCTACCATGATGGCTTTATAACATAACAAAGTAGAAAATGCGGCGATCAATATAGTGCTGACAATTATCCAAATAAAAATTAAGTGTGGGTGCTCAACTTGAGTAGCAGGTTCACCTTCCCCTTCACCAACAATTAAAAATTTGCATTACGAATTTCACAATTGTTGCAAGAAGTAGCTTATTGATACTACAGAAAAAAAGGTTGCCCCTTCGAGCTCACCCTAATTAAGGCCAGCTAGCAAAGTTAACGAGCTTTAAACATTCAAATTTTTCATTATTGAACATGTAAGATGACTATCTTATCAAGTTGTTCATGCTTAACTAGTTTTTGATCCTTATCATCTGTCATTATAGGCACATGACTTTTTAGGATCCGGATGTGCATCATAGGCATGTATTGTACATATTTGGCTTATTCCGGGGACACATAATTACTCTCGAAAAAAATCCTGATCTATGTAAAGCTGCAAACTATACACTATATAAAAGAGGTTCATATTTTAAACGAGCTTGAAGTGATCCTCAGCTTTGCTCAGCAAATGTGTATATTTCTTGCGAATTTTTAGCTTCCTGATTTATTTGTTTGAATGAAACAGGAGAAGGGGGTCCGGGGTGGTCGACTGTTTGGAAAGCCGCATTGAGAGCATGTCTTGGTTACAGTAATAATGCATACCAGATGATCAAGCATCTATCCGATTAGGTGGATCCTACTCGTGAAGGTGATTTGAAGGAGTGCTTTATAGTGACCCATTTACTGCACATCCCCCTTTCCAGATTGACGCAAACTTTGGGTAAGCACGTCTCCATGAGGACGGAATATGTCATAATCTCCTATTTTCTTGCATTTAATACTTCTCGATATGATCAGTGATGAAACAAAGGTTCTAACTTCAATTTATCATGCCAGTTTTCTACAGTAGTTGCAGAAATGCTAGTTCAGCAGCAACATGTTGAGGAATTTCACCAGCTTTACTGCCTCATCTAATATGGTAAAACACTGGTACTTATGTTAGTTTCAGCAGCAACAATATTTTGAGGAATTTCACCGGCTTCTCCTTCTCCTTCACCATCTCCAGGTACAACAACATGTTAAGAGGCTTCACCAGCTTCTCCTCCTCCTCCTTCACCATTTCAAAGTACAGCAACAACAGGTTGCGAGGCTTCAACTTCTCATTCTCCAAGTACAACTTCTTCAATATGGGACTTAACATTATCAGTAGCGCTAGGGTTAATATCTATGATGATGTGATCCATAATAAGAAATGTGAGAAATGTGAATGCTAGAGATACAAAATAGATTGTAAAAAAGGAAAAAAAATCGTGGGTGGTATTGCTATATAGAAGAGTATATAACAGAATAAATGGCAGGCGTTGTCGGACCTATTTTCCTATTTTTATCCGTATCAATAAGCTACTTTTTGCAACAACTATCAAATTTGCAATGCAAAAACTTAATTTGAATTTGTATTTCTTCTTGTTGGTAAAGGAAAAGGTGAAGTACCTCAATTTCAACCTGTTGTTCAAACGGTTGGAAATGATGATGTCATTGACGAAAATGGTGCTAATGAGCATCCACAATTAATTCGGATCTAGGTCGATGTCTGGATATTATTGGTAATCACATTTGCTATTTCGAACATAATTGCATGTGGTAAAACCAACAAGCTGGACGTCGCGATTTTCTTCTGTATGATATTTAGGTGCTATAGCATGTGCCTTTATTGTGGTAAGAGTTTTGCTAAGGCTCGAGAGAGAAGCCAACTTGTCTTCATTATTTTGTAGTTTATTTTTCATGGATGGTTGGTCCATATAATTTTGGATGAGAAAATCGTGTACGATTTATGTTTTGTTCTTGGCTTTTAGATGTCATTTAAACTTTGAAGTAAAAACAAGCTAAACATTACAAAGAGAAAGCGGGTTGGATGATGGCAACCACGTTCTTGGATTTTATTTTTATGATATTGAAATCTTGAACTTATTATATTATTGTTTACATGTATATACATAATTTCTATATCACTTTTTAATTGTTTTGTATTTTATGAAATTTGTCCTCGTGGTAATACTGATGTCATGGTCCTCATGGATGATTTTCAGCAACAGTTTCTCCTGTTAGATCCCCCCATTCCATTGTTCAATGATTGGCTTCCTAATTTGCTTCAATGGTAACAACTTAATTTAACAAATACATTGATGAATAAAATTATGTGTATAGGAACTTTGTGACGGGAGGAATCTAACAGGAGAAAATGTCGGTAAAAATCGTCGATGGAATTAGCATTACCACGAGGACAAACCTGACAAAATACAAAACAATTAGAAAGTGGTATAGAAATTATGTATATACATACAAACAATAATATAATGTACAAGTGCAAAATCTCAACATCATAACAATAAAACCCAAGAACGTGATTGCCGTCATCCAACATTCTTTCTCTTCATAATATTTAGTTCTTTGTAGTTCAAAGTCTCAATGACAACACCTAAAAGCTGAAGAACAATTATTTTCGAAATGAAGTGCTTGTCATCTTTTGACCTAATCATATGGCAACCAACACCGAAAGTGTTCTCACGTCAAAACATAAATGGTATATGATTTTGTCATCCAAATTTATATATACCAATTAGGCATGGAAAACAAACAACTGAACAACGAAAAAAGTTACTTTTCTCTGAGGCTTTAAGCAAAAGTCTTACCAAAATCGGCAGAATAATGGGTCATCCTAGAGCAAATACTATTAGCGTACCCAAAAAAATCATAATGCAATTGTGATTGAAACGAATGTGACTAGGGATTAGGTGTTATACAAATGAAAACAATACTTACACAACCATTCAAATAAGAGCAGTGGTCTAAGCAAAGCTGGAAAGTTCATGGACATGGGTCAATCTAAGAAAATGGTGGTGCAAAGCCACTATAGAATGGTGTTGATCGTTCATGCGAATTAGTTTATGAATTTAAGTTGTTCTTAATCTTCATTCATGGTGACAGGTATGAAAATCTGGCAACACAAGTGGTATCTGTTCATGAACTTAGATTTAAGATGCATTATTCTGGACATCAACATAGAAAGATCAACATCAACATAACTTTTAATTGGGAAAAAAAAAAAAACAATGAAGAAAGGGGTTAGAATCTAACCAAGAAGAAAGGATAAATAAATGGCGGCCGGTCAATACATGAGAGGAGAGCAGCGTGGGCGACTGGTGGCGAGAATGGCAGAAGAAGAAATACCTTGCGACTGCGAGACGGAGGAGGGTAGGGTTTGGTTTGATTTGGGAACAATACATGAGAGGAGAGCAACGTGCGCGACTGGTGGAAGAAGAAATCGCTTGCGACTGCGAGACGGAGGAGGGTAGGGTTTGGTTTGATTTGGGAACAATACATAAGAGGAGAGTCGCGTGAGCGATTGGTGGAAGAAGAAATTGCTTGCGGCTACGAGACGGAGGAGGGTAGGGTTTGGTTTGATTTGATTTGATTTGGGAACAATACAGGCCGTGTGTTTGAAATGGTCCCGTCAAACACTATCCAGCACATAAGCATAACTTACTAATTATTAATCATAATGGTCTTTTAACATTAAAAGAAAAAAATACCCTTCATTTCAAAATTAAAAAGTGGGATCCCCCCGGACCCGTTAACATATAAGTTATAACAAATCTACTGCGATTTCTTCACAAATTTGAATTTCTTCAAAACGATAAAATATTTTTTTATTTAAATCTTTGAATATTAAGGCTAAGAACACATTATTCATCAAGCTTATAAGCAAAAAATTTCAAATTTAACCAAATGAAATGAAAAAATCTTGAATATGCAGACGGAGATGGGTGCAAATACCTTGAAGAATTGCGATGGAGATGAAGAAACATTGAAGAATGGGAATTGGTAGGAAATGATTTTCAAATTTATAACATTTTTTTAAATTCTCAACATTCAAAATAAAGGTAAAATGGATATTGTGATTTCTTTAAATGTTTTACTTTTTTTTTTAACTTAAATTTGATCAAAGACTATTGTGAAAAAGTGGCTAGGTCAACCGGCCATCTACGACCATTTCCTCGGGCAATACATGGTCTTTTTTCAACTTTAAATCATTTGATTACTTTTTTTCCCTATACGGGTCGAGTTGGGAATATTAATATCTATTTTAAAGGGTAACTCATAACCCAATCCAACCCGACAAAAAATGCTTCCAAATGACCCTAATCCAACCCGTTTCGTTGCAAAAACTGACCCAAATAGCTAGGTTCGATTCGAGCGGTTTGGTTCGATTTCTGCCGTTTAAGTAATTTGTGAAAAACTGGATTTACCAGTAAGGCTTCAGTGGTAGTCTGAATATGGGTTTCAGTTTCTTTAGGTTAGAACAAGGGTGGGCTAATGGACTTAATGATCTAATCTTGAAAAGCAACCCACACTTCATATGGCCCGACTTCCAATATAGGAACATTTTCTCTTTTGGAAAAGTTTCGTAAGAATACGATTTCAAACTTAATAAACTTTCAAAAATCATGTACTATGTGATTGACTTGTTTTGATAAATTATTATGGTATATAATTTGTATGATTGCAATTTACGATGATGTCTGATTGTGAAATAATCTATATGTAATATGTTAGTTTGTTTTAGTGTGAATTGACTTAGTTTGTTTTATTGTGACCTTATACTAGAGAATTTATCGACACATAATGTATGAATTTGTGTGCATGACGTGTTAAGTTATATAATTGTGACCTATGAATTCATGTGACCAATTATGTTTTTAATTGTGACCTAAGCATATACATTCATGTGATCATCTAATTTTTTGGAAAAAAAAATCTTAAATTAAAACTTAAAAAAAAAAACGTTTTAAGATAATTCTCTCTCGTATTTGTAGTTGCGAGATGTTCATTTTCAAATTCATACTACATTATGCAGATAAATAAAATTCAATGTCATTCTATAATCAAAATGTACAAACTCCTCCCCATATAAATTAGGGAAAATTGCAGCAACGATCCCTAACCTTTTCAATTTTTGCAGATTTTACTTTAATCTTCATTTTGTGTCAGCGATGGTCCCTAATCTTTCGTAAATATGTAGTTGGGGTCCACCGGACGGAAACCGTCCAAGACAACATTAGTTGACCTGGAAAATACAAAAATAAGGTATTTTGACTATTTTAAATAGGGGCAATTTCGTCCATATGCACACAAATTTGAATTAATAAAATAAAAACTATATATTTAAAAAAAAACAAAAGAAATGGAGGAGCAATAGCAGGCGGCCTTCTTCTCCACCCCACCCCCAAAAACCAAACTCATGCCATCTATCCCGCTACGACAAACCGCATCTGCCCATCATAAGGGGAAATGATTCAATTTCAATTCCTTAGAAAAACTACCTCCAATTAAGCACGAACAGTGACTGTCCATAAGCCGAAGAAAGTGATTAATCTTAATACGTTGATGAAGCTCTGATGGCTTTAGCGGCTAGTAAGGAAGAAGAGGACGACGAGGAACTGCCTTCAGGCGTTGGCGACGGAGGGGCAAAATCGTAATTAAATTTGTTCAAGCATTCAAAAACATTTTCCCTTAAAGAGTTGTAGAAAGCCTACCCACTTGCTGGTGTTGCCTCCTCCTGTACGCAATATACACTAGAATCGGAACTTATAATTGATTTCTTCGTTTCTTTCTTCACTTATAATCAATTTTCACGTTCTGAAAATATAAAAATCAAATTTTGGAATTTCTGTTTCTTTCACTCTTCGATTTGTCTCCAATTTTACCTCAAGAAGTGGTGTGGTGAATGACAACGACGACGAAAGGTGAGGTGATGGCTGGCCGGCCGGTGGTAGGAGGTGGGCGTTTCTTGGTTTCATTTTGATTATGGGGTGGGGTAGGGTTGTGATGAAGTTTTATTTCAGTTTATTTTTTATATTTGATTTAATATTTTAATTGTTTATAATAGGAAAATCTAAACTTACACATTTTTCCTGGGTCCCACAACTTTTCAACCACACATTTCAAAAACTTCTATCACAATCTACTAAAAATCTAATTTTAATCCTCACCAAACACCCTCTTAATAACGATTTAGGTAGTGGTGGATCGTTGTCATAGTGTTAAACTTCATCGTCGTTACTATCTAAATTGATGCTAAATAATATTAAAAGAATAAGAACAATCTTCTTTGCGATCATTTCATTTCTGTGATCCTTATATGTAAGTAGCATCGTATCGAGTGTGTATTTGATGCATTAAATGTAATAAAAAATACCACATTAATGTATCAAATAATTACGTGTCATGTGTGTGTCACATAGGACGACTGCTGCAGTGAGCGACTGCAAGTAGCATTATTCAAAGAATAATGCTTTTGAATTTATCTTTACTATATTCCTAGGTAACAATCAATGTAACTGCTCTCTCTTCTTTTTCAAAGGCCTATGATCAATAACTTCAAACAAATAGACAGTATGGTTGGTAGGTTAGGCGTCTCCATTCAACCCATCTTTTTCTTGTTAAGGTGGTTAATTATTTAATTCTTAGTTGACCATATAACTTGTACGCTTGTCATTATAAATAAAAATATTAGAGTCATATTAGTTGTACAATCGAGATTGACAACCATTAATATGGGGGTCCGCTTTTTTTTTTTTTTTTTTAAACATACGGACCCCGCACACATGTGAGAGGTTGTACAAATAGAATTTTTCAAAATATTATCATATCACCAATAATGTTAAATAAATTGAAATCGATGATCCAAATAAATTGATGCCCATGTGACAGAACTTTAAGGAGTCTATATTTGATATGACTGAACTAAGATGTCCAACTATTAATGGTAAACTCCCGACATTTGAAGGAATAGCGATAGTTCCTCAAGTTCTCTGTTCTATTTTCCTTGTCAAATTTGTCCAACGATGTATACAACATTGAAGTAATTAAGCATGTCGATCATCGAGCAGTGCCCGTCAAGCAAAATAGCAGGCTGTGCCTTCAGCCTGCAAAATAATAGGCCATTATCTGGCCAAGCACTGGCCGGTGAAGGCCTTCAAACATGCCAGGCCAGGCACCATCTGGCGAAGGCACAACCTGCAAGCACCAACCACGCAAGGCGTGAAGTGAACGTCGTGATTAGTCTCACCACCAAACTCGGACATGTCTTCCTTGACAAAGTTTACAGCTGAAGGTGTACAAACAAACTTAACATATTGAGAGACAAGGAGTACAATGTAAAAATTAAAGAACATTAAATGAAAACAAGGCATTAAATTAGGACATTAAAAGTCTATCAACGACGTTTAGACTACGGTCCAAAAATGAAAACGCAATAATTGATGTGGTAGCAAATTAAGAATTCTTTTTATTATTTTCTCGTCAATAAAGTAACACTTTCAATCTTTGAAAATATTGTGTTCATTGCATATAAAGATATCACAAAATTCATTGGTCAAAACCCCAAGATTCATGACTTGTTCTACAAAGAAAAAACAAGTCCAATATATTTACTAATGGAACGGACCGTCTCTTGCACTAATGAAATAGGCATTCATTGACTATGGAATTAATGGCTCATGACTCCTCCAATCAGTAAAACAATTAATTGCACGTGTTGATACTCTGTTGAATTTAAGCTCATTTGCCTATAGACAAATTCAATTGTGTCATTTTCTATTCATTTTGCAACTGTGGTCGACGATATTGTTTGGACCGTAGCATTAAGCTTGCTAAGAGAAGTTAGCTCCTAAAGTTCTATTAACGTATATGAATGAGAGGAAAAAATGGCTTTTTTTTCACTTTAATATCATCTACGGTAATTTTCCTCTGTTTCGATTGATTTTACTCTTTAAAAATCTCTATATATTCGTAATTTATATCTTTCGAGAAAGTCAAATTCTTCGTACACAAGGCAAACATGTGATAATATTTTTATAAATATTTCTCAATTTGTTCATGTCATTCTTGAGCAGGGTGGACCATGTTAATCTTAATTGTGTCATTTCAACTTGATATAAAGGGACAAATCTTATTGAAGCTAAGACTACTAATTTGGATGGCTTATTAATCCCTTTCTCCCCTTAAAAAAATCTCATGTATTATTGATGATTAAAAATTCAATAGTTGACCATTTTATATTTAACAATATTAAGAGAAGAAAATATTATATTATATTAATAATAAATTTTATAGAACTTTTTTTTTTTTTTTTTTTTACATTAGAAAATCGTTTTGCATGTGCAGTATATGAACTGACAAAGAATTTTTCCATTTGTACAGGAAAATCCCCTACAGAAGTTCAACAGAAATCTCACATGGAGGTGGGCCCCACGTGAAATTAAATATTGCGAAAAACGCAGGTCCCACCTTAGTTGTGTGTGTGTTGTGACAATTTTCTATGTGCACAGAAAAGCAAAACTGACTGATAAATAGCTTGTAAAGTCACACTAGAAAGTCTAAAAAGAATATAGATTTTTTTTTTTTTTGTAATTTTTCCAAAATGTTATGTATTTCTTTTTTAGAAATGTTAAATATTCGGTGCGAGAAATATTAATTTTGAGATGTGGAAGTTCCTTAAAGTCTAGAAATTATTATATTGTCTACTTGATGGAGGAAGCATGCTCTATTCCTTTCGGTCTCTGCTATCCATTCGGGGACTATTTTGTGGATTCGATTCATGCCATTAATTATGCGTTGGCTCATGAAAGGTATTTGGTGGTTGTTTTATACAAAAGTATTGGATTGGTTCAATATTCAAACTTGGGATAGATGTCTCCATCAGAATTCCTATCCCAAATGGACATTGTAATTACTCATATTCACATCATAAGCTCCAAGAATCGTCTCCACATACTTGGTGGGATGCAGATTTTACATCTACGTGGAACTTTCGTGATGTATATTTTATTCTACATCGACTTTGATGGAATCAATTTTATAAAATTAGTAACAAAATATTGGAATTGATAGATGATCAGGATGTTAAAGAAGTGCCGACTTAGTTGGAACGTTTAAATGCACGTATTGATTGATTCCTATATCCAACAATCTTACTTGGAAAAAAAAAAAAAAAAAGGACGAAGCATGAATGTGGAAAATGAAAACTAAGCTTATGTTTGATGTGATTTAAAAAGTTGATAAAAATTTAAGTTAAAGTCAATAATTATTTTTAATTACACATTATAAGAAACTCGTAACTTTTATCAACTTTTTAACCACACATTTCATCAATTTTTATCAAAATGTGCTCAAAATCATTTTTTTTTTAACTACACCAAACAGGGCATGAAGCATCATTTATATTACTACTGCTCATAGTCACTACTAACCGGTCATGCTCTTCCATTAAGGTCATTAAAAGCTCTCTCTCTCTCTCTCTCTCTCTCTCTCTCTCTCTCTTATTTATAAATATATATCAATGACATGAATGGTCTGGTCAGCAAGCACGCGACATGTCTGGTTTGAAAATCGGAACCTGTTATTCTGATTGATTGTCGCTATATATATGAGTGTGTTTTTAGCAAAGGGTGTTGTATTCTTCCTATGATCAGAGGCTAAAAAGGGCTAAGAGGGAGTGCTATAGAAAACACCCACCGAAAGCCACCATGAGTGACCATGTCCCAAGCTCTTCTCCGTGGGAACAATACTACCAAGAACCAATATTAATTGATGACTTTTTCATGCCTTGTCCCGAATTTTCCGATGCAACGATGGTGTCAACTACTAATTTCGATATAAACGAAAACCTATTCAACCCTGATTACAGTGTAGTGGTTACAAGTAACAGCCCAGAAAATTCAAGTTCAACAGCTGGGAGTGATTTGAAGACGAAAACCAGTCCGGGGACTCCAAAACGGAGGCGGTCCAGAGCTTCGAGGCTAACTCCGACGACTTATCTGAATGCCCACATAACAAATTTTAGATCCCTAGTGCAAAAACACACCGGTTGCAGCCACACTGAGAGAGGGCCGATCACTTTGTGTTTTGGATCCTCCTCATCATCAGCTACTGATCATCAGCAGCTCAATGGTCTAATTTCCACAAGAAATAATCCATTGGAGTTCGTTTCTCGCCGGAGTTATAAGGCGCAAGATCAGCAATATTTTTACAACAACCAGCATCAACAGTTCCAGCGCCAAGATCCCTTTTAATTGTGTAACAATTAATACTTATTATGATTTCTCTCCTTCAAGTTTTGTACATGTTGTAGTACTTAATTACTGTTTATGATTTTCGGATGGTTCTGATGGATTATATATATTTAACTACTTCATGCATGTGAAATCATTCTCATCTTGCATTGCTTCTTGTTAATTAATTGTAGTTCTCAAATTCGATTGCAAGCATATGAAGTTTTAAAGATTTGATGGTTGAGATTCTTTTGTAAGTATATCCTAGACCTCCTTCTCAACCTCGAAAATAGAGATCAAGGGTGGATTTGATAGATATTATTGAGAAAATAATGTATTTTAAATAGTGATATGATGGAAAATATGTGGTTAAAAAGTAAGGAAAAGTTATTGATATGATTAAATAATGTGTGGTTGAAAATGAATTTCGGAAAAATGTGAGTCAAACATGGGCAAATGTATTTCTTTAGAGTCAACAAAATAGAAAGTTTTATTTTAAGAGTTTGACAATCAAAATAGACTCGTCCAACTCTATAGTTGCCAAAATTCACATTTTTTCGAATTCCATTTTCTCTAGTGATACGTGGTTCGTATAGCTTTTGCATCTAAGGACTGAATATACACTTTCATATGAATTTTTGTTTGTTCCATATAGAAAGAGGCATCTAGCTCGAAAAATAATAAAAAAAGTAAACTCTCTCCGATACCAATTGAAAGTTTAAAGCTTAGTTTAAAGCATGTTATAACATGTTTACAACCTACAACATTTTGTGATTCCCTAATATAGCAATAATATATTGAAGCAAAAAAGTTAGTGCAAGTACGGAACAAGCGATGTAACGTGGTAAATCCCTAAAGGAAATATCCATTGTTCCATGCCATGAGAAAAAAAGTGATTCATTGTAGAAAAATGACAATCTTCTCAAGTTTAAGGTATTACAAAAATTTCTAAACACAACTAAGAAATTAAATTGCAAAAATTAAATATGAATTAAAAGCAACAAAAAAAACTTCCATCATGTCAGCCCTTACACCACTCCCACGACTGAAGTAGGATTGCTCCACAAGCCAAAATAAGAACTCGTTCATGCCGAGATGCAACTTTTTTCAATAATCCTATTTATGAACAGTTTCGATTTCTTCAAGAATTGCAGTGAATGAGCTTTTCTAGCAGCTTTTTACATACCAAATTTTAGTGCATTGAAGGCTAATGAAAAATGTGTAGTGCTCTAGTCTATATAGGGCCATTTTTCCTACTTGATATACATATGATAAATTTCTTGAGTCGGATCTGTTGTAACAAATGTATGAATCATTAGACTCAATGTGAACTCACTGAGTTAATACTCGAGATTTTCTTAGATTTCTCGAAATTACTTGCTAACAAAATTTCGAATTTGATTAAATAATAAAGTCAAATATTAATTAAAAAATATACTTAAAAAAAAAAAAATTTGCCAACAGTTGAGGCCAACAACTGCATGCTAATTGGATGTCAAATAATAAATCAAAGAATGCTTATTCTTAATTACACAACACTCCATGAAATTCATGGGAGAATATGATAGCGAATGATGCTACATGTGTACAGGGGAAGTTTGACAGAATTTTTCCAGATTGAACACTTATCAATTTTTGATTAATTTTCATTAGAACCGACATAAAAAATAAAAAATTCAAGGCAGCACCAGTATTGTATGGTGCCTGTGGGAATTATTCTACGATGGTTCAGAGGAAGCAAGTTTGATCTGTCAATTAATATTGGGTTGGTAGGAAAGAGAAATATCTGAATCTCTATTTCTGAATATGTTTTTCAAGTGTCATCATTAAAATTGGTCGTGTCGTGACTGGTTACACCGCCACACACGAGAATATTTCCATATAAATTTTGAAACTTAATACTTTGACCAAGAAATAATATACGTCACTGATGTCGTAAAATTTTATCATCACATTCGTCACCTACTCTTCTTAGTCTTCTTCTATCAATTTAGGCGACTGGGAGCTAAAATTTTGAATATTGTAAATATGTACTTTGCTAGATTTCATTTATATTTTGTGCATTTACACTATAATCGTGTTTGGAAGTCGATAAATAAAAATCAGTGATGGATGAAGTGTTTTTTGGATCCCAACTCCCAAAAAAGGGTATGAATCGGAATAAATAAACAGCATCGAGTTGCATATCCTATTTTATCTTATCTTGCTACATTGATCAAAGTGCTCGAAAATTTTATGAAAATATGCGAGAGAAAAGAATGTTAGAAAGTTGTTACTTTTCCTTTGTTCATCACGAGGATTATTATAAAAAAAAATTCGCCCTTCCTTATCACAAGTCATTCATTAGTGTACAACAAAAATTAAGGAGCAAATGATATATATGTTATAAATAGAGAGAAAAAGATATAAGAGTAAATATAAGTCAATAGATTTGTAGGTTTTTTATTGAGAATCAAGACCTCATATTTATAGGGTTCAAAATAAGAGTTACAATTGAAATGAAATAGATTTTCTAGACTAGATAAGACTTATTTATGTATCATGATAATATTAAATAATTTATCTCATTATTTTACAACACTTCCCCCTTAATGAATATTTGTACAATAACTATCTTGTTAAACACCTTGTTTGATAAAAATTCAGTGGGAAAAAATCAAACATGGGAAAAAAAAAGAATACTACTAATTGTTAATATTTTGGAGTATAAAAAAATGTTGCCTCATTAAAAACTTGTTAGGAAATTCCAGTGGAACAAAACCTAGACTAAGGAAAAAGTGTATATTTACTCCTCCTGATGAAAATCATTGAAGATCTTTTCGTCGACGCATTAGTGAATCAATATTTTAAATGTAAATGTTGGCAATGCTTTTGTGAATAAATCAGTCACACTGTCACTTGAGCGAATTTGTTAAATATCGATGTCGTCATTTTGCTGAAGCTTGTGCGTATGAAAGAATTTTGAAGAAATGTGCTTTGTCATGTCATCTTTGATATAGCATCTTCTGAATTGTGCAATACAAGTTGCATCATCTTCGTACAAAATTGGTAGACTATCTTTTGATGAAGTTAATCTGCATGATGCTTGAATATGGTGGGTTATGTTTCTTAACCATACTCATCGTCCACCTATTTCATGGATTGCAATAATTTCAAAAAGATTTGAGGATATTGCTGTCAATGATTGTTTTACAGATTTCCATGATATAGTCGTTCCTTCACGTGTAAACGCATATCATGTATGTGATTTAACTTTATGTGGGTCAAAGAGATAACCGCATCTGCATATCCCACTAAAGATCCCGACTTTTAAAAATAAATAATCTGAAGTCAATAATATCTTTCAGGTTACGAAAAATGTGTTTAATATCATTCTAATGTCTTTGAGTTGGTGTAAAGTTATATCTTGCAAGTAGATTTAGAAAAAAAAAAAAAAACTATGTTAGGTCGAATGTAGTTTACAAGATAAGTTAATGCTCTAATTGCAGTAAGATATGGTACTTTAGAACGAGGAACCTTTTTTCCATCTTCAAGTGGACGAAATTGATCTTTTTTTCATATCAAGTGATCGAACCACCATATGTGATGGCAATGAATGTGCATTATCCATATTAAAATGTTTTATAACTTTTTCTATATATGTAGATTGATAAACAAATAATCTTTCTTGAAAATGTTCAATCTGCAACTCGAGACAAAATTTGATTTTTCCAAAATCCTTTATCTGGAATTCATTTTTCAAATAATCAACATTTTTTTGAGCTCTTCGAGAGTTCCAATTAAATTTAAATTATCAACGTAAACTGCCACAATTGTAAATCCATTATTTGTTTTCTTTATGAAAACACATGGACAAACATCGTCATTTTCATAACCCTCTTTCAACAAATATTCGGAAAGACAATTATACCACATGCATCCAGATTGTTTCAGTCCATATAATGATCTTTAAAATTTAATTGAGAACACGTTTCACAAGCATCATTTATTCTTGGTAGTTTAAGTCATTCGAAGACTTTCATATATATGTGACTATTAAGTGAACCATGCAAATAGGTAGTTGCTACAATTGTAAGGCGCGTGTCGAGCCCTTATGATACAGTTAGACTAATTAAAATATAAAAGTGATGGTGTCCATTATAGGGGAATATGTTTTCTCATAATCAATTCTTAGTCTTTGTGAGAAACTTTGAGCTACGAGTCGGGCTTTGTATTTTGTAATTTTATTATTTTCATTTTTCTTTCGTACAAAAACTCATTTGTATCCTATAAGAATTACATTTTCAGGTATTCAAACTACAAGTCCAAACACTTTTCGTTTATCTAAGGAATTCAATTCCACGTGTAGGACTTCTTTCTATTTTGGCCAATCATATCTATTTTTATATTTTTTAACATACAGTGGTTCAAAATTCTTATTTTGTATAATATCAAGAGTTACGTTAAAGACGAAAATATTGTCTATAACAACATTATTTCGTTCCCATAATTTATGAGATAACATATAATTTATTGAAATCTCATTATTTCTAGACACTTTTGATTTTTCAGGAACCATATTTTCGAGATTTGATTGATCAATCATTTCTTATGTTATTTCTTCTAAAAATTTTAGTTGGTTCTTTCTCTTGTACTTTTCTTTTTCGATTGGTCGATTATGCTTCGACGTGCTCGAGATTCATTTGCTATAACAAATTGTCCTCCATTGACATCATTTTTTCTGGAATATATAACATTATCATTTTTCATGTGTCAACAAAAACATCAGATAATTGATTTGCAACTCTTTGCAAATGAATAATTTTTTCAACATCTTGTTCACATTGATTGCTGCGGGGATCAAAGAAAAATAGTCGTTTCATCTAAGAAATTTTACCTTATTTTCCAGGATGTAATTTTTTCCTACCCAAAGTTGGGAAAATCATTTCATTAAAATTGGATTCTACAAAACGTGCAATAAATAAATTACTTGTTAAAGGTTCAAGACACCTAATAATGAATGGTGAATCAAAACCCACATAAATTTCAAGTCTTCTCCAGGGACCTATCACGTTGTGGGAGTAAAATAGTGACTAGACAGCACAACCAAAAACCTGTCGGTTAGAAATATTAGGTTCATGACCAAATGTCATTGATAATAGGAAATTGGTCTAATACGAGCCAATGACGTAATATATAATATGGCATGACTCCAAAAAGAAGCTGAGAGTTTTATTTTCAAAAGTAATGGTCTAGCAATATGTTATAGACGTTTAATAAACGACTCTGCTAAACCATTTTGTGTATGGATATGCAATAATCATTGAATCCATGTGATCTAAATTCACCAGCATTGTCAAGACGAATAATCTTAATTGAATAATCGAAAAATTGAGCTCGTAATTTTATGATTTGAGTAAGTAGTATAACAAAATCAATTAATACCATAAAATTACGAAATGACCCATATGGTGGATGTATTGCCCTACATATATCTTTATGAATTCTTTTCAAGAAGTTGGAGATTCAATTTTGACATTTAAAGTCGAAAGTTTAATAACTAGCTTGCCTTGCGAACAAACTAAACATTGATAATTAGATATAAAAATCTTCTGGTTCTTAAAGGATATCAATATGAGTTGTTTATTATTCAATACATCATTGTAGCTCTTAAATGTCCAAGTCAATCATGTCAAAAGTATAAAACTTTTTAGGTCAACAAACTTCAGATTCGTGACAATATTTGATTCAACCATGTTTATAAATATATAATACATGTCAAATGAAAGTGCATAGAGTTTTTCTTTTAACTACTTCTGGCCGATACAAAAAAAAAAAAAAAGTTATGCAAAGATATTCAACATTATTTTCTTACATCATCTCAATGTGATATCTATTGCAGCGGATATATCTAAAAATGCAAATTTCTTCCAAATATTCTAGAATAAAGTATATCGTCAATATATAATTTTGTATTATTTGATAAAATAATACAAGCTTTTTCGTAGTTTTCTATGATCTTTGATGCACCTGATATCATAGTAGCATTATTTTCTACTGATGTTAAATCCAAAAAAAAAAAAAAAAAATTTACCTTGAAAGATAGTATATTTAGTTGCACTATCAATCAAGCAAGTATCGACAATTTATCATAAATCTATAAATATAACAAAATAGATATAATTTAAAAAAAAAAAAAGAACTTGAGTTTAAATTGAAGTGAGTAAACATAATTCAATATTATGAAATCAACAATGCACAACAAAGTTTCAATTTTTTTTTTTTTTTTTTTTTTTTGCAAAAAGTAAAAATATATTTCAAATTAAATTTCTAAAACAAATGAAAATACTAGAAACATAAAAATAAACTAATCTATATATTCCATCACACTACCTCAAATTAAATTATCGATATTCTCATCTGGCTCAACACAAAAATTGGATATATCTAATTGAGTCATTTCAATGGAACCATCATAAGCAGCAAAATTTGTCTTCAATTTTCCCTTTCCCCTGATTGATTCTTAGTAGAGATACACAAAATGTTTTGCCTTACATTAAGTATGTGCCAAATGCCCTTTCATTTGACATCTAAATCAACTTTTTTCGTGCTTCTTTTTGAATGTGATACTTTCATTTGCTTTGTGCTTTTTGAAATTGTTGTCATGTTGCTGATAGTTTTGTTGATTATTTCGTCCATAATTTATTCTACGTGTACGTCCGTGTCCAAATCCGTATCAACGTCCACGTCCACATCTTGATATTGCATTTGCTTCGGGGAATGGTACTAAACCAGTTAGATGTAACCCATGATTTTTCATTAGCATTTCATTATTTTGTTCAACCACAAGCAAGCAAGATATAAGTTTTGAGTACCTTTTGAAACCACGCTCACAATATTGTTACTGCAGAGCACATTCAAGGTGTGAAAGGTGAAAAAAGTTTTCTCGAACATATCTTCATCAGTGTTTTTCTCCACACAAGGTCAATTTTAAACATATTCCGAACGGTTCAGAATTGTACTCACTAACAACTTTGAAGTCTTGCAAACAAAGGTGCATCCAGTCATAGCGGGACTTTGAAGATCAAATCTTTCAGTTAATTTTTTTCCGAAAAACTTGTGGATATTTCTCGGTGAGATATTCAATTTTCAATCCATCGTGAAAATGATAACAAGGGAAGATGAGTACTTTTAGATGATCATATAGAGATTCTTTGTTTCCTTTTTCTATTGTCTCCCCCTAAACATTTTGAGATAAGATGGATATCAGTATCAAGTGCAGTAAACTTAAGTTTTGTGGTATTTGTCATTTGATTAACTACACAATAAAGTAAAAGAAAATACAATTAGTTTTGAAAAAGGTGATTAAATATCACATAATAATTAATCAAGAAGTCAATATCATGACATAAGTTATATGTTTTCTTTTAGGAATAAACACTAATTTAAAATAATATGTTTTTCGAAATATGTGTTACTTCGGGAGCGCTTAATATGTCAACTTTACTATTACTTTTTCAAGAATAATATGTCAACTTTCTTTTGAAATATTGAAAATTATAATTCTTTTCAAGGAGCAAAGAAATTCTTTTGAAATATCAATTATAATGTGCTACTTAAGAGCAACAACAAACTATTGTAATAAATATATCTATGATTAATAATATTATTCTGGATTATTAGTTATAATATTGTAGGAGCAAAAAAACATCTAAAAATATTTGATTAGGTTAAAATGTTAATTACTATACAGACATGATATGAAGTTGTATATAAAAATTAATTATCAAATATGTATTAGGAAAAAAATTTCAAACATGAATTGATTTCAGTAAAAATTGATACGGCAGCACTGAAGAATTTATACAAAAGTAATGATTACAAGCAAACGTAATTCATTTAATACATAGAAAAAAAATTAATGAATACGTATCATCTTCAAGAAATTCCTAACCAACTCCAAATCTCATACCCATATTAACATGGTTGCTATTGTTACCCAACGTGACGTTGAAAAGCTAGATAATTTGATTTCACGGAAACAGATTAAGTCCATGTTTGGCCCTATTAAATTTTAATGCATTTATCTTTTTCTCCTCTTATCAACCATACATTCTGTCAATAAAATAATATTACACATAAACCCAAAAATTATCCTTACAAAACCATACATTTTTCAAAAAATACTATTTCAAAATCAGTTTTTTTCATATAATGGAGCTCAAACGAGGGCTCAAATGATTACGGAAAACTATGCAAACAAATTTTAAAAAAGAGAGAATCATTACTAAGTAATAAATTTGTGTGTGATTTAATGTTTGTAGCAGTAGTGAAGATTATCTCGTCCTTAATAAGAGGGAGAGAGAATTATGGACGCTTAAAAAAAGAATCCGCACTGATGAATAGGGAGAAATTCGTGCACATAAAATCGTGTTGATAACGTGTCATCAACCCGTTGGCGCCGAACTTGGTTGACTGCTGCTGTATGGGAACATCTTTGGTGCTTTTGATGGAGTTGCAGAACTCGAAGGCATGCTGGCAGATGCTGAGGGAGAAGTCGCCGGAGTTGAGGGCAACTGAGTTGAAATCGAAGGAGACACTGTCGGAGTACTCACAGGGGTTGGGGTGTCCGTCGTAGGCAGCAATGCCGGAGATGGACAGGAAAAGAAACACCGGCTGACAGAGTGGGCGTCAGAGAAACAGTGGTCGGCTTCGGAGACGCGGTTGGGCTGGTTTTTGGAGAACTAACCCAAGACCTTCGGATAAACTTTTGAAGGCGGTGAAAGCACCGGAGACTTCGCTGGGGACGAATGAGGGCTTCCCGGAATAGGGGACGGAGAATTGGTCTGCGGAGTAGGTTTTTTCGTTGGAGCCTTGATTGGCGCTGGAGAAGGCGCATTAGTGTTCTATGAATTGCCGGTATATTGCGCACATAACACTAGAAAGGCGATGAGAAACAATCTGCACATTTTTGCAGTATAACAAAACTTAGTGTTGAGAGAATGTTCCGGTGGTCGAAAAATCAAGATACAGATCAGTAAATAAAGAATAATGCTACTTGTAGTCACTCGATGCAGCAGTCGCCCTATGTGGAACACACATGTCAAGTGTGTATTTTATGCATTAAATGTGGTCAAAAACTACCACATTAATGCATCAAATAACTACATGTCATATGTGTGCCACATAAGGCGACTGCTGCAGTGAGCGACTACAAGTAGCATTACTCATAAATAAATGCTAAAGATTCACCGATATTGCTTACCAATGAACATGGACAGCAGAGATCCCGGAGATATATATAGGGAATATTTTGGAACTAAACGTTGCATTAAGGACAATTGAAGGGCAATATGACCGTTGGTAGTTGTGGGGCTCTATGTCATGTTTATAGCTGGTAATTTTACCGTTGCTGGAAGTACTTAACTGGCTGGTTCAGTTTACACCATTGTGTTTGCCACTTTCACGTTTTGATATTTTTGGATAAAAAATTTCATTAAGCCTAAGTTTGAGTTTCATTTTTTTAACTCTTTTTTATCCAACTCATTTTCAACCATACATTCTCCTTTAAAATAGTTTTACACGTAAATTCAAAACTTTTTCCTATTTTTAACCACATACTCTCCTAAAATGGGGTTCAATACTTGATGAAACTACTTGAAAATTATTGATTCTATGTTGTATTCGAGGAAAATGGACATTACCCTTTTAAGAGGCCAATTTTTTATTCAACATTTGTGTCTGCATGTCGAACTTGCACACAAGTTCAATGACTTGAAGCATTAACCTAATTTGTGATTGAACCTTAATTACGTGCGTGCAACATACTCTATGTTACACATAATTATACCTTCAAAGTACTTGCTACATTTAAATAAATAATGGCCCTATTACTTTTCCTCTATGAGACAAATTTTTATTACTTTCCCTCAAACACCTAAACCAATTTCAACATATATAGTTAGCATCATTTTGGGCAAATATGATTTTGATGTTCTTGAAGAAGAGAACATGAATCTACCTTGACCTTTTCCAACGCTTTTAGCGAAGACGTAAAAGAAAATGAAGCTCAAGAAGGGGACTAGTGGAGATGCAAACGAACAGTTCCATGGGAATGAAGGATCACTGCCTGGTCTACCAAAGTTTTCTCAATGATAGGTGTTTGATTTGATTTGTATAAAGATCTTATTAGTGTTCGAGAGTATATATATAAGAAGAGTTTTGCTACAAAAATTGGGTCAGTGACAAGTATAAAAATAGGTGGGCCATGTGTCATTCAATGATTTGACTGTTTAAAAAAAAAAATTACCCAAACAAGTATTGACACATACACCTGTTTTTCACCCCCATCATCACCGACTCTGTTTGAATAACTTTATCCCATATAAGAAAGTTATACTAGCAAGTTTACATACTTTTTACCTTTTTTGAATCAATATATTTAAGATGTTTTATTAATAAAGAAGTTAAAAACAAAGTAAATATTTAGGAGAGAACTCGTACATATCATCGAGAGAACCTTGACGTGCAAAAGGGAGACGCTTCGTTCTGCTGGTACTGCTACGCTCATATCTTCATTTTTTTTTTCTGAGCATCTGCATGAAATAATCTGGAATTGATCTTAGCATTTAATTCACTTGCAGTTATTGAATACTAGGATGCTCAGTAATATGTTTGGAGCCTATTTGGGTGGATAATATGTTTTGTGTTCAACTTTGAGTTGAGACATTTTTAGGTTTTAACTGAAAGGAAATTCTACTTTAGTGGAACTTCGAGTTTATCATGTTTTCCATCTTTATTGGCATTACGTTTGACATTGTTATGAGGTGACAGCTTTTTACACATTGATTTTATCAATACTTTAAACAATCGATTACATAAATTTCGACAACACTTGAAGTGACAAACTTAATATAGACCTAGTGTGTATAACTGATTTAATCCATGATAATAACATGAAGAAAATTAATTGCACATTTCGGTTGTGACTAATAATGGAATATGCAAATATATATAATCGATTTCATATATTGTGATGTTACATGATATGATATTAGAATGAGAACGAGTATTTCCTTGAAAAAAAAATCATAATGTTTATAAATAAAGATATGGTTTGACAACAGTCGATCTTCTGTTCATGCTACGTATATTTTTCTAACACCCTACTTGATCGAACAAATGGTATGATTAATCCTGCTTTTGCTAGGCCTATGGGCGGGCAAACGGGGTCGATTAATCAGCAGAACTTGTATTGGTATGAGGTCAACCATGGATGGGCAAGAGACGTACGTACACGGAGGGAGAGCAGGAGAGCCTAGTAATAGGGAAGAAGGTGCACCTGACCAACGGCGACAGACGGGTCCTGATAACCAAGGACGTCCGACTTGAATCATCGATAGATAGACGAACATCTGCTATATGAGCAGCTGAAATTTTCAAAAGTATTCATCGACTAGATATTGTTATAAATGTAGCGTTACCATTTTGCCAATTCACCCAAGTTGAAACTAAAGTAGACTCGATTTAGTGCGTGTTTAACTGCAGCCAAACATGCCCTTTTGTGGCATGCATGCATATGTGTTGTGCTCTACAACTTCTGGTTCAATCTATGTATTTGTTTGTTACTTCTTATCTGTTCTCAAATATTTTGGTTTTTATTTTGGTGTTGCTGCTAAATATAGAATCACCATCTATTTCACTTATTTAGTTGTGTAAAAATTCAATTATATAATCGATAATACTAGTTTTGATTTGTCCCCTCTGTTCGATGGGATTAAAATTAATTTTTTAGTAAATTTGATAAAAGTTGACTAAATGTGTGGTTAAAAAATTGTGAGCCTCGAAAAATATATAATTAAAATGACATTAATTAAGCTTTAAATTAAAATCTAAATTTAATTCCTACCAGACGGAGCTAGTAGTTATAGAAAAAAGTCAATAAAATCACTCCATTCCTGGTATAACAATAGAGCAGGCCGATATGGCTCATGGGTTAGTCAGATGCTCCATTCTTGGTATAACAATAGACCTGGCCGATATGGCTTATGGGTTAGTCAGATGAGCTCCAATCAACTCATTGACCAAAAATAGGGCTCGAGCTCGTACTTGGCCAAGTTAGGCGGCTCCCGAGCCCTTCTTCTTTTTAGTTATGAAAATTGAATTTTTTAAACAACTAGTCAGACGCACGTGCTATCAGCGTAGTTGGCTACTTAATAGCGTGATTGTAAAAGAAAAAGTTAAAATAATTCACTTCATAGAAGATATTTGTCTACCAGCACTGTATGATGTAGGAATATTCTTCTGAAAAATATTGAGTTCCTTCAATATCCATTCTGACGCCATAAATTTACCATTTTTAATCGATCAATAAAGTTAGCCAAATCAGTAAATTAAGAAAGTCTACAACCATAAAAATCACAGCATAAATTTCAAGAAATTTACCATAATTATGTGGGTCAAAGCAGTAAATTGGAAGCACAAATAATAAAACATGTACTCATTTTGAAACTGTTACCATAACATTCCCTAATTACTAAAATATAGTCGCATTAATAATATCAAATCTAAGAAGCATATATCCAGAATATTTATCAATATCACATATCCTCGTATTCTAAATCCTAATAAATCTAGTAACATGCTTCCAAATAAAAAGTACAAGAGATTATTAATCATCACTACATGACAGAAAGAAGATCATTTCAGAGTAGCAAATGTTTTTTCCTTTAATGAAAAAAGAAAAAATAAATTTCTAATTAGAAAATCTTTAATTTGTTTTCGACATAATAATTGAAAGAAAAATGTAATCCAATTTACTTCAGCTAAAAATTTTTATAGAACTTACAAGCGAGTAAATTATAAACAAAGATAGCAATAATTCCCATAAAAAGATAGTAATAATTCTCATATATTTATCATAGCAGCATTTCAAGATTTCAAAGGAAAACTGAAATGCATGATTTTATGTTTAATAATTCATACAAGATAATTTTGGTTATTTAAACTTTATCAATCATATATTTATCATTGCCGCCCTTTAAACTCTTGAATAAATTTTAAATAGCTGAAAATGAATATTTGTAGTGTAAAGTATCGAACCAAACATAAAAACTGGAGAAAAATAAAATTGAGAGAAATTTGTGTGAGTATGGGGGTTGAGGATGGGGTAGAAAAGAAAAATTAACGATTATGATTTTACGTTTAATAATTTAAGATAATTTTTATATTTAAACTTAATCGATAATATATTTATTATTATCACATTTTAAGTTTTTTTTTTCAAAAAATTTAAATCAATCCAAAATGGATATTCATATCGTGAAATATCAAATCAAACGAAAAATTGTAGGAAAATAAAGTTCGAAAAAAAAAACATTGAAATGGGGCCGGAATTGAAAAGAAATATAAACAATCACGACTTCACGTTTCACAATTAATGTAAAATTATTTTTGATATTTAAAATTTATTGATCATATATTTATCATGGTCACACTTCAACATTTCCAACAAATTTTAAATCGATTAAAACGAATATTTGTAATTTAAAATATTGAATCAAACGTAAAAAGAAGGCTTAACTGAATCAAACGTTTAAAAAAAAAATGCTTAACCGAGCTTTTATTTTTAAACTTAATCGATAATATATTTATTATCATCACATTTTAAGTTTTTAAAAAAAAAAATTTAAATCGATCCAAATTGATATTCATATCGTGAAATATCGAATCAATCGAAAAATTGTAGGAAAATAAAGTTCGAAAAAAGGACATTGATAAGGGTTGGGATTGAAAAGAAACATAAATAATCACGACTTTATGTTTCACAATTAACGTAAAATTATTTTTGATATTTAAAATTTATCAATTATATATTTATCATGGTCGCACTTCAACATTTTCAACAAATTTTAAATCGTTTTAAACGAATATTTGTAAATTAAAATATTGAATCAAACGTAAAAAAAAAAATGACTTAACCGAGCCGTCAAGCCATTATACTGAATCAAACATTTAAAAAAAAAAAGTAAACAACTTAACTGAGCCGTGCCGAGCCGTCAAGCCATTTGGCTAGGCTAGGCTCGGCTGGCTTATGAACAGTTAAAAATGTAATGGCTCTTTTATTTAAGGCTAGTCAGAAGAACGTGCAAGGCACGTGCTATGATGTAGTTGAGTACGTAATAGCGTAGGTATTAAAAAAATATTTATGTCAAACATTAGTTAAATAAAATTTTCTTATAAGTTGCTAAATGTTTCGAGGCAGCATTAAGGGCGTGTTCGGTAGAAATTAAAATTGGATTAAAATTGAAAAATTATCCGTTATTATTTACTTTTATTAGACGAGTGGGACCCAATAATTGCTATGTTTTCAATTTTAATTGAATTTTAAACTTAGTCAAACATGCTCTAAATGTGGAGATAAAAAAATCACACTCACAGTTATTGAAGAAATCGAGTCTCACTTTCTACCACAGCCTCCAATTATCCAAAAATATTTTCTTACCAATCCCTGATAGAATAGTAATTGTCATTTACTTCATAAACCCCTAATCAATTTTTAAATAAAAGAACGGGAAAAAAAACTCAAATCAAATAACTAATAAACCCAAAGAAATTGAAAAAAAACTAATCAAACAGAAAAAAAAAAGGGGGGGGGGGGGCTTAGCCGAGCCGAGTCATAAAGCCATTTTTATATTTTGACTTAATCGATAACTTAATAGACAATATAATTATTATTATCACATTTTATGTTTTAAAAAAAAATTGAAATCGATTCAAATGGATATTCATATCGCGAAATATCGAATCAAACGAAAAATTGTAGAAAAATAAAGTTCGAAAAAAGGATATTGGAATGAAGTTGGGATTGAAAAAAAATATAAACAATCACGACTTTACGTTTCATAATTAATGTAAAATTATTTTGATATTTAAAATTTATCGATCTTATATTTATCATGACCGCACTTCAAATTTTGATATTTAAAATTTATCGATCTTATATTTATCATAACCACACTTCAACATTTTCAACAAATTTTTTAAATCGCGTAAAACGAATATCTGTAACTTAAAATACTGAATCAAACGTTTAAAAAAAAAAAGAATTAGCCGAGTCGAGCCGAGCCGAGCCGTTACAAAAATTGCAATTCCTTTGTGACCTTAAGACCGGTTCATCCCTCACTAAAGTACATGACTTCTTAGATCAAGTCAATGCATTAATCCTATGGTCTCGACCTGAATGCAAAATAATTCAGTTATGTCAAGTTTATATGCCTAAAACTGTAATAGCAGTATTGTTCTCATGATATTATACAACCACACAATATGAATTTGAATAAATATGAATTTATTGTTAGAATGACATCACAGACCTCTTTATTTTCAACTTTGGACTAACTTTTCTCCCTCCGATGTCGATATGAATTTCAATAAAACTAAGGTATCCGATGGATGAAACATATCGAAAGAAGTCACTATTTTCATCCAAGTTGAAAAAAAGAAAGGGAGTTTGATGTGTTAAATATGTCGTATATACACATAGAATATCTCTAAATCTTTGAAACTATCTTGAACAGGGTTGTGGTATATATATCAGTCGATGGAGTAAGAACTTGGTGAAATGTACGAAATTTTAAATTAGTGCTTGATAAGTTGGATTACGCGTAGAATAACTATGCTTGATATTTATTTTGGTTGATGATTGTCCACTAGTTTCTTTGTTTCTTGAATGAAACTCAGCAACTTGAACAAGAAAGTGTTGATTTTCATCCAAGTTATCATCATGTCCCAATTATATCTCAGATAAAAAGTTTGAGAAAAAAAAAAAAAAAAAACTGTAGCCCAAATGGTGCTGCTGTAGACTTCGACTTGAGAATAATCCCTTGATAGTGCATTAGTCAACTATTATTGAGTGCACGAAATAATTCGACTCGCTTGTAAATGAAATGCGTGGTGAAAAAGTGGATAAGGTTGTAGATTCAATGAAATATAGCGTTAAAAATTAAGTTTGACCAACTTTTTAGCAAACAATTCATTTTTTTTTTTTCACACTTTATTTTGTCGTAAAATGTTAACTTACATACTCCCTCCGTCCCAATTATATAAGTTTGTTTCGTTTTTCACATGGATTAAGAAAACTTCTTTAGCACCTGTTTGTCTACCATTATTCCAAAAAAATCGTTTGCTACAGTAAGATTTTCAACCACACATTCACCCAATAAAATATTCAACACACAAACTAATAAAGTTATTTTACTTTTCAACCACACATTCTCCAAAAAATACTATTCATTACTCTATTTTTCTCCAAATAATGGGAGACAAACCCACCCTTAATGTAATTGGAAAATTATTTTTTGTCAAGATCTTTCCCAATTTACCCCTATTTAATTTTCAGTATATAAAACTAAATTATTATTGGAATTGATAAACAATTTGAAGAAGAAAAAAAATGAGGGTTGTTTCATGTTTCCAAAAAGTGGGAAATGTGTGTATTTGGATGATTTCAAGAAATTGGCATATTAAGTGGAGAAATTTTTATAAGGGTATATTGGTAAAAAAAATACAACAAAATATTCTACATTAAGAAACAGACATATATATTTGGGACAAGAGAAAAAAGAAACGCGACCTATATAATTGAGACGGAGTGAGTATTTTTTATTACCAAATTTATTTACTTCCCAAGTAGAAATATGCCTTTTTTAAATATATATATATATATATAAAGTTTGTCCTTATTAAATGATGTTTTTTGCTATTTAAGTAACCTAGAAATAGAATTGTTCCATTATCACAAGAAAACACTTTTAAGTTGCTTAAAAGACTGATATTACTTCAATGAGCATTCCCCACTTCATTATTGTATATGAATTAGCCTAATTCTCATCCTCGAATTATTTTACTTATGTAAGAACATTTTCTATCATTTCGAGAAAAAGAAAGGACGGATGGGATGAAACATTTGCCAATCCATTGCGAGCTGTCTTTGTTTCTTGTACTTAATAGTAATTTCTTATATAATTATTTTATTATTCCTAAAACAAAAGTAATGAATCCAATTAATATTTTGGCCAAACATGAAATGTCCCTCTCTTGGAAAATAATAATTAGGACGGATGAGAAGGACGTAAGCATCACGACAATCCCATTGGGTACTAAAAAATCAGGTCGTAACCGACCACGTGCCAGATACGAAATTGACGGTCCAGATCAGTTCACTCTAACCAATCGAAAGGCCGGAAACTCGTCCCTCGGCAAGCTTTGTTATCGACAAACAACGGTCCAAAATCTTCCACGTCTGACTTACTTCGGGTTATTTCATCCAAGAGACCTCGCATTCTTTCCCCACTTGACTTCACTGCAAACCTCCGCTCGCTCGCTCGCTCTAAAAAAGAAAAAAAATCTCCCTCGGAGAAGAAGCATATTCCGGCACCAAACCCTCTGTTAATTTTTATTTATTAAGCTTCTGGTGAATTTTATTCTTTGATTTCCAGTTTTTGTTTTTTCTTCTTTGGATTGTTAGAATTCAGTCAAAACACTTGCTTCGGTATCTTGATTTCGAATTTCGGCGTGATTGCATCAAATCTTATCGCTGGTTTTTGAGTTGGTGAGCCTGCTTCATCAAAAACTCTTGGATTTTTCTGTTAGTGAACAAATAGTCTGGTGTAAAATCCAATTTTTTTTCAAGTTCAGACTCTTGATCCGATTTCACCTTTTTTCTCCCACTCTTTCTGGGCTTGATACTCCAACAACGATCAAAGAAGCTCACAATTTTCAGTTCAAAACGTTGTAGAGTTCAAATCAATTGTTTTGATTCCTGAATTTTCGGTACCAAGACTATTTCACGCCTCAACCACTAATTTCTCTGTTCACACCCAAATGCATATATTCTCCCAGTAAAGCAAAGCCCTTTAACTTCTTTTCACTTTGAATACTTGTTCGTACTTCTTCATCAATGGCGGATTCAGATAACGAATCCGGAGGTCACCACAATTCCCAAAACGAAAGCTCTCTTAAAGAGCAAGACAGGTTCCTTCCAATAGCAAATGTGAGCAGAATCATGAAGAAAGCGCTTCCTACCAACGCCAAGATATCAAAGGACGCGAAAGAAACAGTTCAAGAGTGCGTATCCGAATTCATCAGCTTCATCACCGGCGAGGCGTCCGATAAGTGCCAAAGGGAAAAGAGAAAGACAATCAACGGCGATGATTTGCTTTGGGCTATGTCGACTCTTGGATTCGAGGATTATGTCGAACCATTAAAGATTTACTTGCAGAGATTTCGTGATATGGAAGGTGAGAAGACTGCAATGACTGGGAGAGGAGAAAAGGAGAGTGGTGGGAATGGCAGTGTTGTGAATATGGAGAATAGTGGGGGTGGTTATTATGGTGTGATGGGGCCTCAAGGCCATGTGTACGGATCCAGCGTGTATAATCAGATGGGCTCTGGGCCGTCTTCTACTACAGGAAGGCCCAGGTAGCTGCTTCACGTGTAACCTTTACTTTTTTGTCATCACCTTACTAATTAATTTAGATAGGCGGATGAAGGGCACATTTAATAATAGACCAAATTATACATATTGTATGAATGAGTTTGTTTTCGAAATTGACAAAGATGTTCTTGGCATCCTTTTTCTTCCGGGAAAAATTCATGGGTCAGGTATTTACTTTCACAAAATCACAAATTAGGCTCGAACGTTTAGATTTTCAAAAATCAGGTTTTTCATAAATTAATTAATTATATTTCACAATTATTATATTAAATTAAATATTAAACTGTAATATAATATAATTAACCCATCTCATTGCCACCTCTGCTCCGACGACTACTCCGGTGATCGGCAACAACTCCGGCGATTTTTTCGAAGTCATAGATAAAAAATTTTGTAGGTCACGGATTATTTTGAGGTCACAGATAAAAATTTTTATAGGTCACGTATTATTTTCAGGTCACGAATAAAAAATTTTGTAGGTCACAGATTATTTCGAAGTCACAGTCTAATATTTTATAGGTCACATTATTTCGAGGTCACAGATTATTTTTTTAGTTACAAATTATCAATTTTAAGCTAGGTCACAGATACCAAAAAAATCACAATCGCTAGGTCACAGACACCAAATATCCCGATCCACCACCAATAATTGGTCACAGATCAATCAAAAAATTGGTCACAAAACACCGCCTCCGCCTTCTTAGTCACAAAACACCACCACTACCGTCGCATCCAATCATACAAAACACCACCACCACTACTTCAAGCATAGAGTCTCGGCTCTTCACCGGAACCAACCAAACACTCCAGTCTTCTTTTTAATTTCCGGAAGCATTGGCCAGCTAGAAGTGAAAATGCTTTTAGTATACCCTTTTCTACTCATCACATCGATCCAAAAAAAGCCACCAGCATTAGTCCTCTCGCTCAAGCACAGCGAACTGTAGCGTCGCGATGCTGAGAAAAGGCGGTGGCGTGGCAACAGCGTCGCGCGACGCTGCTGTGGGTGTCGCCGCAACGCTGCACACCAACAGCAGCGTCGCAGCCTAAGAAGGAGGGCGGGAGGGAGAGGAGAAGAGGGAGAAAGGAGAGGCGACGGTCGGTGTTGTTGGAGAGAAGTGAGAGAGCGAAGAGAATTGATTATTTAGGGTTAAAAATTTTGGTGGGGGTAGGGGTGGGTATATGGAGTAATATAACTTTATAATATTATTATTAATATTAATTATGAAATTAATATCTGATTTTTGATTAAACCTGATTTTTAGAAAGTTAAAACTAAGAGCCTGTTTGGTACCGATTAAAATTCAATTAAAATTGAAAATATAACCGTTATTGGACCCCACTCGTCTAATAAAAGTCAACAATAACGGCTAGTTTTTCAATTTTAATTCGATTTTAATCTCTACCAAACGGGCTCTAAATAGCTGGTCTTAAGTAATTACCTCTTTTCTTCCTCTTCTATGGTTCTTGCTTTTTGTTAATCCATCCGGTCTATAATGATTCCTCAAAAACTTGAGAACTCAGTTCAATCAAGGGTCAGTACATGGAAATAGACAAGGAAAAATAGATATGCTACATAATTTCATGCTGTGTACATAAAAGTTGTGTGCTTGACACTATTAATTCCTATTGAACAAGAGAGATAGGGAACAAACTACAGTAGAGGTCCAACACAATTGAGAAAGACGGAATACATTATACAGTAGCTGAAGAAGACGAACAGAAAACTGGGTACTTTGCTCATCAAGTTTTCTCTATAGCTCATCTGGCCGCCATGCTTCGACCAGCAGGCCGTTTTCCATCCTTCTTGGCATCACCTTCATCCTCCTCATCATCTGACTCGTCAGCTAGTTTAGTGAGCTCCTCTTGGATCATGAGCTTTATTGATGATTTTCTGGGGGTCAGATCTGTACTGAAGCGCTTGGCTGAAACGATAAGAGGTTTCATCACACACATTTAAGTAGATGTAATGGAATTCTAAGCATTGTGCAACAGACAATAAAAGGTTTGATTTTCAGAATACAATTGCCAATTACAGAAAGAATATGATCAAGCAGTCCACTTAAGGTGGGAGTAGCATGTCAAGATCT
Organism: Fraxinus americana; assembly: GCA_035079005.1. Lineage (NCBI taxonomy): Eukaryota > Viridiplantae > Streptophyta > Magnoliopsida > Lamiales > Oleaceae > Fraxinus > Fraxinus americana. Next base: position 1,960,846 of record CM068713.1, on the reverse strand, counting down.
CTGGGGCAATTTGCCTTGGCCAACTCCCCAACCCAAAATAGAAATGGCAGTGAAAAGAAAGTAAAAGGGCCTAGGCCAACTCCCCAACCCGAAATAGAAATGGCAGCGAAAAGAAAGTAAAAGGGAATTTTTAATCATTGTAAGACTGCAATATCTTGAAATAATAATTCATTGACGCATACCAAGTTGCTTCAGAATGTCGGTGAAAGTGGCCTGCAAGGTTAAAACAGATGTATACTGGATATGTCAGTATTTGAATCATAACTGATAAATAACATGAATAACAAATAAATGCAGATGAGGATGGAGTCAAGAGAACTCCCAGTTTCTATATATAGGATGCCACAAACTATTATATAGAAAGAACTATCAATTTCTATTAAGAATGACTTCTCAATAATCAAAATCAGGAAAACTTTCAAGTTCTTTAAAAGACATTTCATTTTATGTTATTTTAACTACGCAAAAGCAATGAAACGAGCAAGTTTTAAAATGATTTGAGATCCTCACCGTATTGAAGTCCACCTCTTTGAGAATTTCACATGTTGCACTTCTGAGGTCATTGTCACTTGGTTTTAATTTGTCCTCCTTGGGCTTGCCTTTGCCTTTCACAACCTTCTTTCCTTCATTTGAACAAAATGAAAATGAGCATCAGAAAAAGCTTCTCCTGAGATCCCAATTGAAACTGATAGGAAGTTCAGACTTTGAGATAGCATTATGGCTGGTCACCAGAACACTTAAATGACAAATTAGAGAATTATAGCAAGCAGAAAGTCAATTCAAATTAAGTGGATAAAATTATAATTCTCACCAGTACTCTCCTTTGATGCAGACTTCTTTGGATTTGTTGATTTCTCTTCAAGTGCTTCAGCTTTCTCCTTACCAGAAGACTTCTTTGCACTTGTATCATTATTGTATTTTGTGCGACTAGGTGACTTTGCAGGAGCCTTTTTGGGTGGAGGACTGGCCTTTTTAGCAAGTGCAACTTTCTTGGTTTTGCCTTTTTCAGTCGACTCCTTTGCTGAAGACTTCGTTGAACTTCGCCTATGCTTTCCTCTGTCCTTGACAGACTCATCTTCAGATTCACTCTCTTTCTCCTGGCTTTCAGCATGTTCGGAAATCTCCTCTTCTGATTTTTCACTAGCACCATCAACATTTTCCTCTTCGTGCATTTCCTCTTTCTCTTCTTCTGATTCATCTTCAGATTCAGGTATGCTCTTATTCTCACCATTTTTCGATGCACTTCCAGTTCTCTTTTGACTCTGGAAATACACCAATATATAAAGATTGATGACCGGTGATAAGTTGACCAACTTTATGAACATGCTTTCACGCATTATCTTTGAAAATGTTAATTTTTCCGATTTAATTTGAGCAGCGAAGCTTCCACTATCATCAACAAAATGCACATAATTTTTCCTTTTTGGGGTAGTTGTGTTGCTTCATTTCTTTAATTTTGGGGGTGTGGAACATAGACTTCATATCAATCTTGACATTAATCAAAAGTCAGATCAGTTATAGATTTCTCAGTCAAATAAACACTAAACTTGAGCATGTCCCCGATAACATCATCCTTGAATAAGTACTAGAAATATGATGGCACCTATGTAATAAAAAAGGAGCCTATTGGCTTCAGTCTTCCTTTCTGTATTTATTATTATTATTATTATTATGATCATCATCATCATCATTATTATTATTATTGTTTTTGGGAAGAGGTTCGGATCGGACTTGGAACCCCAATGATGCTATAATTATTCTCTTCATAATCAACACCGTGAAAAATATTTGAATGCTGCACATACAAACCTCTCAAGGATGTATCACACCTAGAGTTTGATCTAAGCATGTCATTGATAAGAGGAAGGATAACAAGAATGCTTCAGCACAACCAAACCCCACTCCACCCACCAACCAAATGAAAAGCAAAAGTAATATGACAACGGCAATGGAACAAACCTACTCAAGAGTACATGTACATAGATTCTAACAAAATATATTAAGTATTATTCCGCTAAATTTTTCCTGTTTGTAATACTAACGAGAAAGGGTGATACCTCAGCTGATCCTTTTGAAAGAGTGCTCCCCGTTGCCAATTCACTTCTTTTTCCATCTCTCTTTCGCTTTTTGCCTTTACTTGACTGGTAAACAACAGGCAGTAAATGAACATTAACAGGTTAAGTGAAAGCAAAAAAAGTTACTTATTCCAGTTGACTTAGGTTAAGTTAAAAAATTGAGCAAAATAGAGAACCTGCTCTTTTTCAGCAAGCAAATCTGTGGTTGTGGCATGAGGAGCCATCAAAAACTCTATCAACTTTGCAACAATATCTTCCTGGATGCACAGAAAATGACAAATATAAGAGATATCCAAATATCGGATCAATATTCTTGATTTCAGGGTCAATCAGATAGGGGTATATTTAAAACATGCATGCAATAAGTATATCTCAGAATATGAATGCTAAGATTAAAAAAAAATAGCAGAAAGTCAAGAATCATTATTTCCCGTTAAGGGAACAGTCAATAGCTAGATGAAAGTGAATATAGAAGTTTCCAGCCCAACATAAAAAGAAGAGAAATAACTACAGACCTTTCTTGCATTAGCCTTGGGAATCTGCAAATCAAGAACATCACAGAATTCCACCAATTTCTCTTTGACACACTTGTCAAGTTTGTCTTTTACTTTTATCATTTGCTTTTCCTGGCATGAAGTGTATGTTACATGCTTAGAGTTGGGACAATGCTAAGCAATAGCGAAGCAGCGAAAGCACAATCCATCAACAACATAATACAGAGTTTACCTCATTATCAGGCCACACAAACCCAGAAAATTTAGATATGTTGTTCTTGACTTGAGCTGCCTGTATAAATTCATTGGAATCATAAGTTCAAGTTAACAAACCGAAGCATACTGCTGCTAGGAAACAAATTAAGCAAATTAAGAAATATCTTATATTGATTACACAACCATGCTATGATGGAAATAATATCATAAGAATCTGAAAGTTATCATGAAAAAATGGAAACACTTCCACATCTTTAACATCCCCCTCAAACTCAATATGGTATATAGCACCAAATCGAGTTTGGAACTAAATGGTGGTAAGCAATTGATCAAATCATCAAATCTTGAAATTGCCAAAAGGATGATGTATGGAAATCATAATTGCAACTTTTAATGGACGAAATATATGCACGTTGAACATCATTGCCAAGATTCAGATGTACAGACAATCAATTTGAAAACTTCATTGAGGAAGTGAAAAGAAAAATGGAACCTTTGGACAAGGTTAAGAAATGTTAGATAAAGAATCATAAAGAACTGACCAGTTAAAAATGAAAACCTTGTAAACAAGGTCAAGAATCGGTCACTAAGAAAAAACCTCGAGCAAAAAGTTAGCAGCTGAATGACATGAGAATGAAGAATACAACCAAAAACTCGTCTCGTTGGTTCTACAAATATCTAAGAAGTTTGAGAATCAATTAATCGTGATGATTCGTAAAATAACAAACTCCAAAAGATATCAATATTTTATTCAAAACAATTCACCCCCAATTCATCGCATCAAACCTATGTAATGAATTAAAATGATGCTTTAATAAAAATAATAATAATAGAAAAACGCTAAAAAAGATGGCAATTGGGTTCAATCATACAATAGAATTGCTTCCAACTAATTATGAGGGTCATTAGCTTTTGAAATATCAAAAGCCGCTTCTAAGACTAAAAAGTTGTTTTTAAACATGTTTGAATAATTTATTTGCATAGAAGAGCTTTTAGAGGAAGCTAGCCTAAAATAGAAGTCTTCTACAAGAAGCAAAAGTAGAAATCTTGCCAAACAACCCTCAATCGACTATTTTCGGATGGTCGTGAAATGCCAATATTCTACCGCTCTCAAATAGAAATTCAAAGAGCTTCGCAGGAAAGGAAGGTTCACTAAAGAAATACAACGTTTTGAAATTCTGCCCCCAAGGCCCAACTTTGATTTCCAGCTTCTGATGATATGTTCTCGAGGGATAAATGAGGATCTCTTCTAGTAAACAAATGGTTGAAATTTGAATCTACATTGAAGAAAGGGATTAGGAAATGGAGGAGATAGCACATGCACAACTATAGCTCTTCTAGGATATTTTTCACCAACTAATGAAATGGACCACTCTTAGGAGATCTCGTCGTTGGGATCCTCATCGAAAATTGGAAGACAATCATAACCGATATTATAAGAATCTAAAGATGCTTCCGTCTTCAGTTGAAAGGGACAGAAAGGTCTTTCATAATGCGACATAACTTCTGCTATCGCAGCTTCACGATTTACAATTGTAGCTTCACGAACACCGACCATCACTTAGAGGGATGATGCACGAATGAAGAACACAACCAAAGACTTGTTGATTCTACGAACACCCGAGAATTGGAAGTCAATAATTCATTGATTCATAAACGAACAAATACCGAGAAATTGACGAACAATTGGAATATTGAAAAAAATATCATTTTTTATTCCTAACAATTCACCACAAATTCGAAGCACACATAGTAGGGTAGTATAACCTTATTACAAACCTTATTTCTTGCATAATTAATGACACAAAATAACTTTCCTAACATGATAAGTAAAAATATTTAAGGAAATAAAATGAAGTACAAACCTTATTACTTGCGTAATTAAGGATAAAAAATAACTTTCCTAACATGATATGAAAAAATATGTAAGGAAACAAATTGACTCTTTAATATACTATAAAAAGACAATAAAAAAGACAGGCCGCGAATTTATCCTCCAGCTGGGACCATAGAATTGATTCCAACAAATATTCAAGTCAGCTATGTCGGATGGTCGCAACATGCCAATATTCGACTGCTATCCCCATTGCATCACAAGGTCAATAGCTGATCAATAAAAGAAAGAACCTTCGGAACAAGGTCAAGAATCGGTTAGTAAAGGAAAAACCTTAGAAGCAAGGTCAGGAACCGATCCATTAAAAAAAGAAGAAAACTTAGATTAAGGTCATTAACCAGAAGATAGAAAAACCATATAATAAGTTCGTAAACCAGTAGATAAATAGATGGCATTATATCTTGAATAATAAGGTTGTAAAACTGGTAGATTGGGAACAGATCAATGAAATTTTTAAAAAGTCAGATATTCGAAGAATATGTTCTTTTCTAAGGTGTGAAATGTGGATTCAAGCTAACACAAATAAAGGATTTTTCATTTTTATTTTTTTGACATAACTAAACAGGCAGAAAAAAAATATAGAGCTCCAACAACAAGAAGGGAGCAAGGAAGCTGAAAAGGTTAAAAAGAAAAAAGAAAGAACAGAACTTGAAAGAGATTGTAGCTCTCAATATGTTGCAATAAGTGCAAGGACTCTTAAAATTGCAGAATAGCGACTTGATTGATTTCCCACATAAAAAATAAAAACACAATCAAAGTCAGACATGAGGCCGGAAAAAATAGTACTGGTTGGACAAGATAAAACAAAAAGGAATGAACTGGCCAGATGAGAGGCACAAGGCCGCTCGCCGAAGAACTGAAGTGAAGATTGTTTAGCCCAAGGCTGTGATACCATGATAAAATATAAAATGAATATGATTCATACCGTATAAATTACAAACTAGCTCAAAAGAAAAGATTCTATATTTATTACACAAACTTACAACAAAGGAAATAATATCATAAGAATCCGGAAGGTATTACGGTATCAAAAAAATATGGAACAAATGAAGTGCTGGAGCCATGTGGTCAAGCAAACACAGACTAATACAACTACATTTGGATATCAACATCATGGCAAAAAAAATATAACTAAGGTGAATAGTTAAAAAGCTGAAGCACTGAACAGATCCAAAAAGGATATATACAAGAAAGTCAATAGAAGATGAAAGAAACTAAATATTAAATTGGTCATCTGAAATGCTTAAATATATTGTGCTAATCCCAAAATACATAGTTCAGAATGCATCGAAGCTTCTGGAAGAAATTGACATTTTCACCAACTTCAAATACAAATAGTATCATTCACATAAAAGAGATACTACTCAAAAACCTATGAATATCCAATAGCCAGATTTTTTTCAAGATAACTTAAATTGAGTCTGAATCTGGAAGAAACACTGCGACGGATAAAGTGATATGACACTTTACACAAAATGAAAGTATAAGAAGAAGAGAGGAGACGGAAAAGGTAAAGAATGTGTCATGGAAGGATGGAAATTCAGAATGCTCTATACAGGAACTCAAAAGTCACCTTTCCCCTCCTTCCAAAGAGAATAGTATGCAGCAATTTGAAGGTGTCATCAGTCTTCCTTCTTGATAACTTGTATGCAACTGAAAGAAAAATAAAGTTCAGAAAACAACGATGTATTCATCTGTACAGCTTCATAGCTCTACAACAATGCGAAGAAATGTAAATAGGATATATGAGAGTTTTTTTTTGTCCTTTTGTGAACCATCCCGCAACGGGGTTTAAATGAGAAGACATAGCATTAGCATATAATGTGCCATAACAAGAAGAAAAAAAAACATGGAGAAAGGCATGTATTCAATACTCTAATTAACAAGAAGAAAAAATACCACAGATTGCAACTCAAGCAAAAGATTAACCAGAAGAAATACGTTTATTATAAATCAGATGTGTCCACTCAAAATCTTGACTAACAACCTCATGTCCATCCCTTAGAAGATGTGTCCTGCATGTAGATACAATGATAGATTTCACGCAAGTCGTGTCAAAGTTCTTTTCTCCACATACAATGCCATCACATTAACTTAACGAGCTAGAAATACATGGATGAGGGAATAATCCAAACAATCTACCGTGTTTCGTTGAAAAATAATAGAGAATGAAAAAAGAAAGAAAGAAATCCCGCACTGTTACAGGGATGGAGAGAAATACAAAGTCAGCCAATTTGTAGGGTATGCATTACATTCAGAATGAACAGATTAACGCTCACAGAGTTTCATATAACGAAGAGAGTGATTCAGTCATAATACCACCCTGAGCACGACCACCATATTCATATGCTCACACTAGAGTTAAAATTCAAGAATCATATTACTACAACACTTATTGCAATTTCAGTTTAAATTGAATGTCAATTCATAAGTAAATTGGAGCCAAAGAAAATATTTAAAAGATGTACCATTTGGGATATCTTTCAGTGCAGTTCCACGACCCTGCAAAGAGACATTATTATATTTCAAAGTATTTTCCGTTAAAAACTGTTGTGCTCAATGCCAAAAAGTAAAATGCAAATTTAGAAAAAGAAGGTCACAAATTGAGACATAAAAGAAAAGACCTTTTCAATTTGGAAATCCTTATCATTGTCCTTCTCAATGGTAGCAACCAGCCTTTCTACAGATTTTCTTTCACGTACAGGGCGTTCAATTGCATAAGGTGTAGTAGTTTTAGGCTCCTCCTCCTCCTTTTTTCTAGTGGGGGTTTTAGGATGTTTTGCCTTCTTCTCTATGGGGACTTCTGGCTCCTCCTTTTCAGCTTTCTTCTTCTTACTCCTGTCTTTTTGTCCAGAACGACTTTTGGTTCTAGGTCGCTTCTTCGATCCTTTTCCCTCCTTATGCTCCTCTGGCTCTTCCTCCTCAGCCTTCACTTCGTCAAGGTCCACTTCAACCTTATCTTCAGCCTCATCATCAGGTTTCTTGCCAGATTCATCTTCCATTCCCTCATTTTTTATTTCTTCCTTCTCTTCTTCTCCTTTTGCTTCTTCTTTATCTTCGTCTCCTTTTGTTTCTTCCTTTTCTTCTTCTTCATCTTTGATTTCTTCCTTTTCTTCTTTTTCTCCTATTTCATTCTCTGCTTCTTTTTCATCAGTTTCTTTGCTTTCTTTGTTCTGCAATTTGTCCACATCAATATTCTGGGCCTCATCTTTCCCATCATCCTTTTTATCTTCTTCCATCTCTGTTACTACATTACTTTCCTCTTTCTTCTCTGTCACAACCTCACTCTTCTCCTCCGGCTTAGCATTGCCATTCGCAGCTGCCTCAGGCTTATCTGTCTGGGCATCCTCCTCACCCATAATTACTGGAACTTAAAGATTGGAACTTATCCTACAACCTTTCTTTACTGATCCAAAATAAACTGCATGCAGAAAATAGAAGAAAATACCATAGTTCATGAGAAAATAAATTTGGAAGCGAAAAATAGACAAATGAAAAAACAAAGTCAGAAATCACAAAGAAAGCAAGTACCGAGTCCAAGTTGAAAAAATATATACATATAGTGGGATAACAAATAAGGTGTAGCATAAACTGGAACAAATTGAACATGCAGACGTGAATCCGGAAAACACCAACTTCCTGCAAATGTTTGTATGTGCATAAATAAATAAACAAAATTATGCTTAAAAATAAAGTGAATCAACAATCTATAAAAAGATCCACAGCATTCCCCCCACAGCCATAAACTCGCAGAAACCGTGAAAGAACCAAAATTTCGCAAAAGAAGCAGTCAAAAAATGATTTCTCCGAAACATAATCAAGAACCCTAAGCGAACAAAGTGCAATTTGTAACCTCAAAAACACATGAAGAAGCAACAATAAAAAAATCAAAAATTGAAAATTCTACGAGAAATTCAAGCCAATGATACACAACTTACAGAGATTTGAGTGCAGAATTACGAGATTGCTCAGCTATTTGTTTTTCATTCATTTTTCTGTTTTGATTTTACACTTCGAAACGGTGAGGCACTGTTTGGAAGAGTATTTATATCGGACTCCAAATCCGGATTTTAAAACCATTTTAATGCCATGTCGGATTGCAGTGTCAGTGACACTGGGTGGAATTCTAAACGGGGGGCTGAATCGACGGTAGAGAGATAGCATTCATAATGACGGCTGAGATTGAGGGGGTGTTTGTTTTTTATTTGAGAACTCAAATCAATTATCATTTTCAACAACATATTTTTTAATAAAATAATATTTTTTATCATATCAATAATTTTTTCTTCTTTTTCAACCACACGTTTCCCATCATATCACTATTCAAAAATCAATTCTTCCCCAAAAATCTCTAACAAACAAGCTCTGAATGTTTACGAAGGTTGAATGAAAATGGTTCATTACTAGTGGGTTTTCATGTCGTGGAAATTACTTGGAGACAACCCTGAAGGTCCGACTTCGTAAATAAGATTTTTAAAAGTGTCTTTGATAGATATTATTGAGCCCCCGTTTGTTTCTCATTTTTCATCCATAAAAATGAAAAATATGATCGTTATCCATCACATCAAGCCATCAATTTTGAATTTCTATCTCTTGTGCGGGTCCCCATAACGGCTATATCTTTCATTCTCATTTTACAATAATGAGAATCAAACGGGTCCTAAGAAAAAAATGAATTTTAAATAGTGATATGATGAAAAATATATTGTTAAAAACTACAGAAAAGTTATTGATATAATAGAAAATATTATTTTATTAAAAAATGTGTAGTTGAAAATGAGTTATGAAATAATATATTTTGAAATAAAGTGCGTCAAAAGAGGGGCTATGTCTCATTTTTCAAATTTCAGGTGATAATTAATTATTTAATATTTATTAAATAAATATTATATTAAAAATCAATCAAAATTTAAAATAAAAATAAAAATTCTCTCTTTCCCCTCTGTTTTGCTCTCTTCATCTTCTATTTTCTCGCTCTATCCTTGTCTTTGACATTCTCTTTACCGATGACGCAACCAAGCACCATCATTGTAAGAAGCGACGTACTGTCGTCGTGTAATGTGCCATGTACCTCCTCTGTTTGCTCTTACTTTTACTAGAACTAGCAAAAAAAAATGATAATCGAATTTTCTGAACATCGATTGAGGGCTGTTTTGATTGATGTTTGTCCATTATTGAGGTTTTCTAGGTGTGGATTAACCACTTGTAGTGGTGCGCGATCGTAGGCATCACCATGGAGGTCGAATTTTCACAAATTTCATTCGATTCTTGGTGTCTGGTTTTGGGTGGAATGCTATTTTGGTTGATGTTTGTTCATGGTTGAGGTCATTTAGGTGTCGATTAACCACCTGTGGTGGTGTGTGATCATGGGCATCACCGTGGAGGCCGAATTTTGCACATTCAGTTTGATTCTTGGAGGTGATTTTGGTCGAAAACTCTTGTAGTTTGAATCAATTGGTGGTTTGCTTGGTTATTTTAGTCATTGGTTATTTGCTTTGGTCATTGGTGGTTTGCTCATTTGCAGTTTGCAAATAGCTGTTGTGGAGTTTTGGTGGTGGAGGTTATTGTTGGTGGTTTTTTGATTCGATACGATGTGGTGGTGTTGAAGGTGACGGTGGTGGTGGTGGTGGTGGTGGTGGTGCTAGATTTGAGTTGAATTAGGGATGTATAAGAGGATTTATGACCAAGGTTGGAAGTTCATCACAAATAAATGTCCACATATCACAAATCAAATAGGGTTGGATTGGATTGGATTGTGGTTGTATAAAGAAGACTCATGACCAATTATTCATGTCATTGGTGTAGTGGGGTTATAGGCTACGGGTCACAGAGAACTGGTCACATATCAAACAAAACTAGTCACAGGTCACATTCTAAAGGTGATGGAGATAGGTCATACGTCACATGTACCAAGTCATAGGTTCTTGTGCATATGTCACAGAAAATATCATAAGTCACATATCAAACAGAATTGGTCACATATCAGGTTTGTAGGTCATAGGTCCCAATCAATAGGTTACATATCGAAATTAACTGGTCACACATTCAAGTTCACATGTTACATGTCATATTGCATAGGTAAGACCAATATCCACATGTCACAGATCCCAGAAAATTGGTTATAGACCATTTGATCAATATCGCGTATAATAATTACATGTCACAGGTCACATGTCAAAGTGCATGGGTCACGAATCACAAATTTAAGAGAATTGGTCACATGCCATTGATTTCTCGACCTCAGTTCTTTGAACTGATCACATATTCAATTAACTAAATTTCGGTGGTGAGAATTGAAGTTATTTGCTCCAGGAATACACTAATGGTTGTTTTTCAATTTTAAAAAATAGATTTAAATCACACCAATGCTCCTCAGTCACTGTCGAAGAAAATGATTAGTCGCCGACGCTCAATCAATGTTCTTCAATAGCCGTTATATTTCTTCATCTCTCTCTAATATCTTAGCCGACGGTGTTCAGTTCTCGCTGAGCGTTGATCAGTTTGCATCTGAAGAAGAATTTCAGTCGTTGCAAATTATGTAGATTTTATCTTTCCTTCGGCAAAGTTATTTGGATGCAGTCGGCGACAATAAGAGAGGATAACGACCATCGGATGGTGATTGACAGTTGCCGTACTGGAGAGAAATTGAAATTATTTTATATATAAATTTTTATTTAATTAATAAATTTTAATTACCAATTTTTGAAAATGTAAACTCGTTCTCTTAAAATTGAATTGGCCTAAATTTAAGACCTGAGATATGAATTTTTTTCCTTTCATGTTTTCCATTTCCATTCGCTCTGCCCAATTAGGGGAATACGAGCTTCGGCTAACGATATTATGACACCCAATTAACAATTTTATTTCTTGAAGCACTTTAGTTTTATTTTAAAATACAGTAATTGAAGTAAAAATAATTATATTATACTCGTAGAAGCTAATTTAGCCCTTGATTGGTTTATGTTAAAAATCAGGTAAGCTTAAAATTTCACTTATAAATAAGTTTATTTGTAAGTGTTGACACACTAAAAGTGTAGCCTAAATTAAATGGCCCAAAGAACGAAGCCTAGTTGAGAATCCAAGATGAAAGTCCAAACAAAAAATAAGAAGCTCACAAACAAAGGAACGTTGTCGCCCAAGAGTGCAGAACGCTCAGATGTTGAGCGAATAAAATATCATATGGACGCCCAAATGTTGAGCGAGTAAAGTGCCTTATGGACTCCAAGAGCGAAGGAGTCGTCGCCCAAATTGCTGGATCGCCCAGACTAAACTCTGCGGTTATCTAAAAGTCACGGTTTGAGGCAGTTTGAGCACATCACGATTACATCCCACGATTTGAAAAAATTAGTGACAAGCGGTTATGAAGAAAACTGTAGGTAAACTCTGAACAGTTAACTGAATTAGAAGAAGTAATAGACAAATTGCAGTGGACAGAAAAAGAAAATATTGCGATTGTGAGAAGATAAGATTGGCGTCTTTGAAGCCGGGGCCTGTGTCGAACACAGTGTCCTTAAAGCAATATTCGCCCCCTCACCGAAGTAATGCGAGCGCTTGCTTCCCAGGATACAACGGCGTGAACTGTAGTTTGTACAGTCGAACTGAACGAGTGTGCCGGAACGGAATCACCAAGTGACTGTAAGACGACAGGAATTTGAAAAGGAAGCAGAAAGATTTCGTGCTGTTGTGGTGTGTCTGAACTGAAGAGATTGTTCGGGATATATAGGCAAGGAGGAGCGCAGTCATAACTCTGCCATTGAATTCTCACGTTTTGGAGTTACAAAAATAAATGAAAACAGTTTTCAAGTTATGTTTTAAATGGAAAAACGTAAAAGAAAATTTTTAAAACGTAGCTTGCACTTGGTGGCCAATTTTTGACTCATTCGGTCTGACATTCGTGTACGCGGGTCACGCCTGCACACAAGTTCAAGGCTCGAAGGCCAAGTCGGTCCAAGATTTGCACCCCCTGCGGGCGCGTAGGCCACGGAGGAGTCTCTATGCAACAAATGGTTATACCTTACAAATTGTTAACCATATATAAATTGGTCCAAAAACTTATTCTTATCCTATGTGGGATAACTATTTAAGTTTTCCCACTTGCCACTTTCTTTTTTCTTTTTCCAATGTGGGATGTTACTATTTATAGTCCCCATATATTCCCACTTTTCCATTTCTAACCAATGTGGGATTGTTAATCCCTTTTAAGGCTCCTCTTCAAATCCCAACTTTCAATCAATGTGGGATTAATTTCACATACACAAGTGAAAATTCATTTGCCAAATAATATATTTTCCAACAAAAACGTGGTGATAAGAGTTACAAATGAAAGTTATTGGTCAGTCAGCCATTATGAAAGAAATTGGTAGTTACAAGTAGAGTCCAAACGGTCGAGAACTACCCAAGGAGTATAAAAGGAAGAGGAAAGCAATGAAGAAGAGGGACAAAATTCACTCTCAAATAGAGAATATGTAATTTACTTTTTCTTAGATTAATTTTAATTACTTCAGTCTTTTTGTATTTGTGTGTTTGCGCCCCTTAGAGGCATCTTGTTCGCGTCCAAATTGTAATCTTCATATTCGATAAACACCCATTTTTGGGACTTTGTTCCAAGAGGTTTGTCCCTTAGACAATCGTCTGATCCCTTTTTAATTGTTAGCGAATAAACGCGCGAAACAATAAGTAGATAAGTGAATTTCAAAATAAATAACTTTTTTATCTCATGATATTTCCTTTATCATCAAAAGGGTACATTATTCCTCTTAATCTCATATCAAACATAATTTCCTCGAAAAAGTATTTTCCGTATCATCAAAATCCAAAATTTAGTACTCTCTCTAACTCTCTTCCGAAGAATTAAATTACTTTTCTGAATAAAAAAGTAATTGGTTTCAAAATTAGGGGGGAAGAAACTCATCTTAAATCAAACTATAGTCGAGACCAAGAAACTCTAATTCGATTGCTGAAGGTGTCGAGTCATATTGAAATAAATATCGAACATTACGAAATTTAGTCTCGTGCCTCATCCCACTATCGCACTGAATTATAACAATAATGTGACCAGGGCCCAACTTTCTTTAATAAATACCCGATGGACAACGTTAGCAGGTTTTACAGGTTCAAAACCGTGGACATTGCATAAAAAATTTAAATTTCAAATGTGTACCCTTTTCACGATTTATTAAATACCTACAATGAAGATCCAGCTTTTAAGAAGGGGTAATTACATTAATACCCATAAAATTGGGGCCATTAAGAAAAATCATAAAAGTTATGTTGAAGTAAAAAATATGGTATATTTATTTTCTTTACAAATTATCCCACCCTCCATCCGGCCATCTGACACTCGACCGAATACTTCTATTGACACACTTTAATTCTTATAATGTGTACTCATTTGAATTGATAATAATTCATATTTCATTCTACTTAAATTTTTTTAGTTATTATATATTGAAATTCAGATTTGCATAATTGAATTGAGTTTGTATATATAAAAATTTAACTTCAGATCAATATAAGTGATTTATGCAAAGGTGTTTGTGAAAATATAAGGTCGTAATCTATCTCGTTTGAATTTTTTTGATCAATCAAATAATGAATTTTTTTGGATCAATTAAGGGGGTGTTTGGTAGGGATTAAAATTAGATTTTTAGTAAGGGCTTGTTTGGTACAGATTTTCATTTTCAACAGTAAATCAATTTTCATTTTCAACCACACATTTTTCAATAAAATAATATTTTCCATCACATCAATACTTTTTTCTTCTTTTTCAACCACACATTTCCCATCATATCACTATTTAAAAATCAATTCTTCCCCCAAAAATCTCTACCAAACACACTCTAAATTGTGATAGAAATTTTTGAAATATGATGTTGAAAAGTCGTGGGATCCATGAAAGATGTGTTTAATATTGATTGTTTGACTTTGATTTAGATTAAAATCTGATTTTAATCATAAACAAACGGGGCCTAAATAAATGCATACACTTACGTTTGCATTTTTGCATGAGTTTATATATCTCATTTTACATTAAAAAATGACATGATATAACGTTTTATTTGCATGAGTTAAGTGTTAAAACTTGAAATGACATTCTCTATCACTTTTATATAAAAAGTTCGCACTCTATCTCATTATAAATCTTTTGAATTAGCTGAATAGATGCATACAGTGTATTTGTGAAATCTAAATATGAATATGAATTCAAAATTTTCTTTATATTAAAAAGTGACATAATATAATTATTATTATTTTGTATTTTTTCATATTAATTAATGTGGCAAAATTTTAAAGTGGCATATTTTGTCACCTTTTTTAAAAATAAAAAAAGTCTCACACTGTTTTGTTTATATTCATTATGCGGATATAAATAAATTAACGTCCCATTTGTTTTGAAGAAAATGGGAACAAGATAACGCATATAAAAGTGCAAAATATGTGAAATTGTTGTCATATGGAATGTACATACAACAACATTCGTTAATATGTAAGTGTCACTTTTTAACAAAAAGGTAACGCCTTTTTGAAAAATCTAAGTTTTGACGTTGTTTAGAAGAGACTAAATTGTCAATATTGTCATGTGCAATTTCATTAATAAAATAATTGATATATTCTTATATTTCAAAAAATGACACACACTTAAACAAGCCGCATAAATTTAAAAAGTGAAAAAAAAATTTAAAAATGATGAAAAATCGAAACGAGCGATAGAAGATGAAAAAGTGAATAACACTCAAAAAATGGCAGAAATTAAAAAAATGACACACTCGAAAACGGAGATAAAAATTCAAAGAAAGTGACCGAAGCTCAAAAAAAAAAAAAAAAAAAAAACGCTAAAAAAAAGTGACAAGATTTCCAAAAAAAAAGGTGACGAACACTAAAAAGAGACGGAAAAAAAAAAAAAAAAAAAAAAGTGACAAAAGTAGTATGATGATGATTTTCTCTTTGAATAATTAATATCTATTTTACTCTGTTAAGAATTTTGATAGTAATTTAGAAGTAGAGACAATGTTCAAAAAAATGACAAAAATAATAATTAAAAAAAGTGACAAATACTCAAAAAATTGATATACACTCAAAAAAGATAAATTATACAAATTAAAAAAAGGTGACTCAAAAAAAAAAGTGATAAACATTCAAAAAAGTGTCAAACGCTAAAAAAGTGATAGAAAACAAAAAAAAGTGACAAACATTCAAAAATTAAAGAAATTGAAAAAGTGACAGAAATAGTATGATTGTGATTTTTTTCTTTGAATAATTAATATCTATTTTACCCCATTAAGAATTTTGATAGTAATTTAGAAATTGCAGCAGTTTTCAGGAAAGTGATAGACATTTTAAAAAGGTGATTGAAAAATGGAAATAAAAAGTGATAAACATTAAAAAATAACACAATTTCTACAAATTTAAAAAAAAAAAGTGACAAAATAAAAAAGTGAGAAACACTACAAAAAATGACAGAAATTTGAAAATAAAAATAAAAATAAAAAATTGACATGCACTCGTAAAGTGACACAAATTTTTAAAAAAATGACAGGATTTTTTTTTTTAAAAAAAAAGTGAAAGAAATATTGAAATAGTGTGAGGGTGATTTTCTCTTTGAATAATTGGTATCTATTTTACTCTCTCAAAGATGAACTAAACACTGGTTTGAGTTGTTGGGCATTTTCATAAAAAAACACATAATAACACTATAAAAGACGTCAATGTCACCTAGAGACTCAACACGAATATCAACCATCAAGAACACCTTTCAGCAAACCTCCTTGGCTAAAATTCCAGGGACCTTAAGAAAGATCAGTCGGTTGAAATCATTTAGACAGGTCTAACATTTTTTTAATTTTGTACATACAAGTCATAATTATTAATTTCAAAAAAAGTTTGTTATAATGACCCTCAATTCCCAACAATACCTTGATGTAGGCTCATCCAAGGAATGAGAACACATTCAACTAGACAAAGGTTAAATGACAGCAAAGAATACATCTAAATCAAAAATAAAGAACACACATAAATCATAGAGTACTTGTAATGTACGATTGCAATCTAATTCAATACCAAAGATAAATTATCAAATAAGTAAGTCTATGTTAGCCTAATTACCTCACATATATGCGAAAGATGTCCTCCACATCACGAGATTGAGTCCTTGAAGATAAATGGACAACATAGAGACATGTTGTGTTAGCGTAGCGATCGTCATGACGTGGCATTTTCATCTAATACTTGCCAAACTCATGCCTCGATGAGAAGTTAAGCAAGAGTGCCAATACATTTAAATACATGATTAACTATGTGACAAAGGAGTGAAATGAATTTTCCAAAACACCGGCTTGTGCACAAAGAATTATGCAAATTAAGCTCTTAAGTTATATCCTGAATTAAGGAAAGTCGCAGCTTAGAGCTTGTTTGGTAATACTAAAAATTCAATTAAAATTGAAAATATAGCCGTTATTAGGTCTCACCCGTCTAATAAAAATCAACAATAACGGCTAGTTTTCTAATTTTAATCCGGCTAGTATATAAGTAAATCCACTAAAAAATAATCTCAAAGTGCATAAACTACTCACCTTTCCTAATTAGTAGCTGTGTCTCAAAGATACAATAATCCAAAAATTTAAAGCGAGGTCACGCGCTCGACTGGATGATCTGATATTAAACTAGGGTATTAACCTCTTCCATAATCAAGTGAGCTGAATGTTCTAGAAATGGAATAATTTAAATTTGAAAATTTGTAGGCTGTGGAAACCTAGACCTGCAGACGAATCTTTCGAGATGATACATGGAAGAACGCAGTCATATAAAATCAAATTCATATGTGAAATCGATGGAGAAAGTCGTACATGATCCGACTTAAGAACCATATATGGTGATTTGGGGCCTTTCTGAATTAGGTTTGCATTTTAGTTAATAGTTTAGAACTTAAGAATTACTTTTTTAAAAGCTTTAAATAGTTTAAAATGTATTAATCAAAGTGATTATTTTTATAGGGTACGGACCCTTATTTCCTTTTTTTTTTAATTTAAAATGTTGAATCGAATTCAACTCGGATCATTCATCCATTTCCTGATTTCCGAAAAAATAAAAAAACCGGACCAGGTTCATTAAACGGATCCAGATGGATACAATCGTCTATAAACGTACAAAAACATCTTAGCAAACTGCCAATTCCTTAAACAAAAAGTGCCGACACACACGTGAATATAATTTGACTATTTGTCAAAAGAATTCCCTCTTTCGCAATCAAAATGACTCACTTGTCCCTACAAGGAATGAAGAAACCATAAATTTGACAAAAATAATTAATAATATATTAAATATCAGGTGATAATTATTTTTTTGGACGATTATAACCTTACTACAATTCAATTATTTTAGTAATGCCCTATTTTCTGTTTTTCATTTAATTAATATCAATAATATATTATTTAATTAATATACATCAAGTGAAAATCATTTTTGGACGTTATTTAATTTACAAATTGTAATAAATACTATAATTAATTTTATTATTATTATTCTTATTTATTAATTAATATTAATTAAAATTTCACATTCAAAAATGCAATTCATTATTCACGTCCATGTATGTTAATTAGCATCCAGTTCCACTTAATTGAAAATTAAATTATATTTATTTAATATAAATGATTTAACATTCATTGTCTGTATATATTCCTTAGTATTTATTATAAATTAATTAATCTTCACTTTAATTCTCGTATCGTATTTGTCATCCATTTTAATTTATGCATTTTAGTTGTAATTCTAATACTCACATTCAAATATGCATTTCATTATTTACTTGCATTTATAATAATTAACATTTATTTTTAAGGCATGCATTTCTCTCATATTTAAATCAAAAGAGTAAATATTGAGTCAAAGATTACCTTCACAACATTTATAAAATATTTCAGAATAATGTGCAACGTACATTCAACTCTGCCTAGTAATTAAAAGAGTAATATTATTCATCATCAATGTTAAACATCAGTCTAAATGTCAATGATTGTATTTTAAATTGATAAATGATAGATTGTTATATAATATAATATAAATCTTGATAAACACGTAGCAGGATCCAAAAACTTTTACCGTTCATTTACTGAGTTGGTAAGTTTAAAGAAAAATGCTAGTTGTACAGTCTTTTTGTACAAGAATAATGCTAAGTGTACACAATTTTTTACACAATCTTTTACACCTCTCTCACATGGAAGGGGGCCCACACATAATAAAATAATCGTGGACCCCCCTCTATGTGAGAGAGGTGTAAAAAATTGTGTAAAAGTGTGTGTGTACATGTAACATTACCCTTTGTACAACCAATTTGTGAGAGAGCTGTGTAATTGACTGTACAAAAAGACTGTAAATGTAGCCTAATTCAAGTTTAAAATCTAGGTGGGTATTTTTGGGAATCAGAATCCCCAAATCCAAAATAAAATGACAAGCAGATTTGACTCTAAGATTTTACCGTCCTGAAGACACTAATCTTAAAATACTTTTTCCTGCAGAGAATCTCTGCACAGAGTCCACGCACCCTTTCGTCTCTTACAAAAACCCATAGAATTCCACAACAAGGTCGCCCAAATCTGCCATGGATATCCCTGAAAAGCTTCTCAAGTACAAACTCCACATCCTTTCGGCCATTACTTTATGCTCATCCATCGTTTTTATCATCTATCTTGCACCTAGAGTTCTCGATATTATTAAGTACTTTTGGCCTCTACTCGTCTCGACAGCGCTCTTCCTTGTTGCCGTATTTATTTTTGGTCGGATTTCTCCTCCACCGGCATCAGCCCCCGATGAAAAAGCCGGAGAAGGATTGTTGGACTACGTTGCCGGTCAGCCGGAGCAATTACATGCTGCCGCCATACAAGAACTAGGAGAAGATAGTTTCAGAGCCCAATAATGTTTTATTATGTAATTTTTTCTGCCCTCTTCGCTTTTTTCGTAGATTCTGGAATTGAGAGACGTCTTATGTATGTTTGTTTTGGATTAAAATTTGATTTTAATCAAAATCAAACAATCAATATCAATCATATTTTTTTATGGATTTCACAATTTTTCAACACGTTTCAAAAACTTCTATCAAAATCTACTAAAATTTTAATTTTAATCAACATCAAACACCCCCTTAATATTTTGATCTATTTGGTGAGAGAGTTAAGATTCTCCATGGTCACTGTAATTTAGAGTGTGTTTGGTAGGGATTTTTGAGGGAAGAATTGATTTTTGAATAGTGATATGATGGGAAATGTGTAGTTGAAAAAGAAGAAAAAATTATTGATGTGATGGAAAATATTATTTTATTGAAGAATGTGTGGTTAAAAATGAGAATTGATTTACTGTAGAAAATGAGAATTTTTACCAAACAGGCTCTTAGCCTTTGTTTGCTCACCATTATTTAAAAAATATACACGTTATTCAATAAAATAATATCACACATAAATTTAAAAAATTTCCTTATTTTTTAATCATATAATCTCTATTGAATCACTATTCCAAAATACATTTTTGATAACAAAATGAAGTTCAAACAGGTTCTTAGTAATAATAATGTCGATTCTTGATACTTTAAAATATTTTTGAACGGTGATCATACTTTCAAATTTGTTTAGTAATTTTAATGTCGATTCTTGATACTTTACAATATTTTTGAACGGTTATCATACTTTCAAAATTGTTTCTCATTCATTACTCGGTCCCTTTTGATTGCAAAATTAACAAGTTTGACGACGATAACAAAGGAGTCTTGATTCAGAGTCAAGAATGTTAACACATGTAAACAATTTTGAAAATGTCGTGATTATTCGAAAAATTTAAGGCCAACCAAAGGGAAACAAGTTCGAAAGTACGACTGCTGATAAGAATTTGATAGCCAAGTGACATGTTGATACACAACTTATGTGGAACTGCTAGAATGAAATTTCACACCAAGTTAGGTGACCCCATGATGTTTTTTACCCACGTACAAATTCTTAAAAGCATCGAACCACCAGCCATCAACCACTCATTTTTCTTCCCAACACTGAAGAAGAGTTTTAAAATGATATAATCTGACTAACAATAGTTTAATACATTGTAAGCAATGGTTATCTGGCTAACAGTTGAAGTAAATAATTCGTGCTAGTGCAGTTGTACCTTTGCTCTTGTTCACGTTCAACCTTTATTGGATTCTGTGTGTGCTGGGTCCATATGTTGCCAACTTACATGGGAAAAGTACATAGCTACTCCCCTATAGCAATCTCATTTCAAAACTAACATTATTGTCAAAATCTTTTCAAAATTTGGGTGTTTATTCCAATTAATAATAACTATACCCCTGTTTGGCCCCCATTATTTGGGATTTTAAGAGGATTGAAAATTTTTAGAATAGTGATTGATGGGAGATGTGTGGTTTAAAAGTTTTAGATTTGTGTGTATTATTATTTTATTTGATGAATGGATGGTTGAGATGAAGAGAGAAAAAAAATTAATGTAATGGAATGAAATTTGATGGGGGGCAAACAAGGGCTATATATTTCTCTCTCTATATATGCAGACATATATACAATTGACATACATTATATCCCCATCCTATCGAAACACAACCACCCCCACTCCACTCACTAAAAATTTCCAAAAAATGAAAACATTTTCTTGAGATTACAACCTACCTCCACGGACCCCCCACACCTCCTTTATAAAATTTCCAGAAAATTGAAAGCCTTTTTCTGGATATTCCTCACTCCCACCTATAGAAAATCTCCAAAATTTTAAAATGTTTTGTGAATATTACACCCTAGTAGTGGTGCATTGTAGACATTCAGATTTGTGACTATCTTATCTGCTATCAAAAATATTGTTTGTAACTAGACCTATATTATATGTGATTACTATTACTGTAAACAAAATTGTCTTTAGTGTCTAATTTGTAACTGTATGTAATCAACACTAACCCGTGTTATCTATGACTAACTGTGATCAAATTTGTCTTCCATGCGACTAATTGAAATCAGATTTGTCTGTGATTGTCTGTGATCAGGTCAATCTTAACTGTAACTTTATGTGATCAAGTCACAATTAATACAGAATTTGCCACAAGTAATTACAATATATACATATTTTATCACAAAGGGTTACGACAAACAAATATGCACACACCACAGACTAGTACTACAATCTACCACCATCACCTCCAATGCATCAACACTACCACCTTCAACTCAAATCTACGACAATGAATTCACAATGAATTTGTGTCTGATCACTAATTTTTTCGTTTTAATCAAAATGTGATGAGCCAATATAGACTAATCAATCAACATGACTTGTACTCTACATAAAACCACTAGTTTTATTTGCTTTTCTTATTTATTGGAGCAACACAAGAAGTCCTTTTCCTCTCAAGATTATATAAGTAATTAAAAATAAATTGTAATAAACGCAACTCAAAGAACGAAAAGATAGTTTCAACCACACATTTCACTACTACCCTGACACTTGAAGTTCCAAAACTACTGCTACTTCCCTCCATTATTTTGACCAAAAACCCAACAGCCTTTGCCGATTTCTCCTCTTAATCTCACATTTATGAACAAGAGGAAGCACAATGGATAAGAAAGAAGTTAAAGTAGCCAAGCAGTAGAGTCGTGGACTTACAATTGGAGAGAGAGAGAGAGAGAGTGATTGTTGTGGCGAAGTAGGAGACATGGGTGAGGGGAAAGTCAGAAGATTGAATGATGGATCGAGTTGAGACAACGTTGGCACAAAGATGGCAGTGATACGGGGCGGAGGAGTGCGTGTACCAATCTAGGGGTTGTTGGCATATGTCCGAGGTTTCAAGTGGAGTGCGCATGATTACCAATCTTGGGTGGAAGAGTGTGCGTGATTATAGATGGCGATGTTCTGGTGGTGAAAACAAATTTAGCCCATGTTTGACTCCCATTTTGAAAAAAAAAATTATGGAATAGTGATTGATGGAAGAATGTGTGGTTGAAAAGTAATGAGAATTTTTAGGCTTATATGTAGTATTATTTTATTGATAGAATGTGTGGTTGAAATGAAGAAAGAGAAAAAAAAATGAGAATAAGAAAAAAATGGGTTTCAAATGGGGGCTTAATTTAAAAGAAGGGTTTATGGAGGGCTTAGCAGCTCGGTATATGCAACGTAAGGTTTCGTATTACCTGAAGACCATAGCATTAAGGGATTGTACACAAGGACAGATCCAGGAAGTTGAGTGAGCTAGAGCGGTTGTTGGTAGCTAAAGGTCGCAATAAAAAGATTATTTATTAATATTTAATTAAATAATATTAAAAAATTCTTCAATATAAACTTAAAAATCATATACAATGAAAATATAATCCAAAATAACAAGAAAAAAAATACATTATTTGAATCATATACATATGATCAAGTCTCAAGTTGTGAGAGGCTTAAGCGAGACAAGATGAAACTTATATATAAAGCATAATTAAGTGATAAATACTAATTCCAAACTTCGGCAAAGCTTATGCAATTTTTTAAAAACAATTATTTTTAGAACTATTTTTGACCCCAAAAAAAGTGTGATTTGAAATCTTAAAAAAATAAAGAACGGTTGTTAGATTGTCTACATTTAAATTTTACAAAATAAATTAACAAAATCTAACAATAAAAATATATATTATGCATTGTTATTATAACCAACCCGATCGTTGAGTGTACAAATCATTAGTTCGGCGGTTCAACTATTAAGTCATTGTAATATTGAATTTTATTTAAAAATAATAATAATTTTTAAAACAAGTAGTCTATTACTTTCTAAATTGAATATATAGTTTTTTGTCACATTTTTTGCTAAAATTCTTCAATTACCATCGTGGTCAAGCAGTCCATTACCACATGCATAGTACAAGTTCGAATCTTACCTATTCCCTTCATATAAAATTTTGCTTTGAGCAATTTGGGAAGTTAAAAAATTAAAAGAAAGAAGGGAAGTCCTTGGAATCGAACATTGCACGTTTTGCATGAAGAACTACCACCATACCATATAAGCTACACGACCTATTGTTGAAGATTAAAACATTTACAAATATTTAATGTTATTCATCAAAGCTTTATAAGCCAATTTTTTGGATGGACTCTACACAGGCGGCCAACCCGACTCACCAGGTGCTGAGTCCGCCCTTGATTGTACGTAGTCGCGGTCGGTGATGCCACTTACTTTGCCGCACTGGTAGCAGTGGTGCTGTAAGCAGCTTCGAAGCAATGTTGCAATTTCAGTGCTAATCACTCATCTCACAGTGCCTCCGACAGTGGTGCATTGTAAATAAAAAGTGAGGAGAGAGATAGAGAGAGAGATGAATTTGGGGGGTTTTCGAGGGCAGTGGATGGTTTGTTATAATAAATCCGTATTAATTATATTAATAATTCTTAATTAGCACTTGATTTATGAATTTAAAAGCAATCCACCTTTTTTTTGAAAATCGGTCTTTAAGGGTGTGTTTGATTGAGGGTATCAAATTTGCGTGGAAAGAAAATAAATTTTAAACAATTCAATTATCTTGAACTTATTTGGCATAAATGAATTTAGGGGTTGTCGAGAGAGAGAGAGAGAGATGAATTTGAGGAGTTGTCAAGGTAGTAGATGGTTTGTCATGATAAATATGTATTAATTATATTAATAATTCTTAATTAGTACTTGATTTATGAATTTAAAACTAATCTCCCTTGTTTATGAAAATCGGTCTTTAACAGTGTGTTTGATTGCGAATATGAAATTTGTATTGAAAGAAAATAAATTTTAGGCAATTCAATTATCTAAAATTTATTTGTATGTATACTTGTCCATTTTTTATTGGTGGGTAGATAAGAGATGTATGAGAGAGAGAGAGAGCGAGCGAATTATGTGAGAAATAAAATCATCATTCCCTAAATTAAATATGGTTACATGACAAAAAGTTGAAAAATATTTTTTATGGAAAAAATTGTCAATCAAACACTCAAAAATAGGAATTTGGGTGAAAATGACATTTTCTATAAAAAAATAAAGTCAATTAAACACACTATAAATATAGGTTTCTAGATAATTTTCGCTCAAAAAGTGTACAACGGATGACCCATATGATTGAACAATCCTTAGGGATAATTACATAAAATCAGCTATTTAATTTTAAGTTTATGAAAATCAGGTTTAAGCTTTTTTTTAATCAAAAATCAGGTTTTATAATTTTTAATTAATAAATGATATTATAAAATTAAAATAACCTATATACCCACCATACTACCTACCCCCACCAAATTTATTTTAAATATAAAACCCTAACTCTATCCAAACATAACCCAATCCATTTCATTTTCTTTCCTCTCAATTTTTCTCTAAACCAGTCACCGCTACCTCTCTCCACGCCTCCGCCTCCTCCCTTTACCTCTTCCTCCCCTTCCCCACTCTGCTGCGAATCGCAGCAGCGTCCCCCTTTCCCTCTCCCTCTGCTGTGACTCTCTTCATCTCGTTCCCTCTCTCTGATGTGTGGTGTTGATGTGTGTTTGTGTGGTGGTGGGTTGCAGATTTGCATGGTGAAGGTGCTAGGTGGAGGTTGAGGTACGACTGTGGTGATGGAGCAGCATTTTTGGTTGTGGAGGTGGCGGTGACATAATTATTGTAGCGGTGCTCGTGTTGGCGGTTGTGGTTATGTGGATCTAATATTTTTTACGGTGGTTGGGATGTTGGCTGTGGTGGTGGCGACGGTCGTAGGTGTCTGTGATCTAGAAATTGTGACCGTGACTCGTAAAAGTTTTGATTTTTTTCAATTTGTGACCTATAAAAAATTTTGGTCGTTCTGTGACCTGTGACCAAGTATTGTTGGTGTATTGGGATTAGGGGACGGGTGCGGCAGATGGGTCGAAGTGTCTGTGACCATCTATTTGGTTGATCTGTGACCTATGACAGAGTATTGGTGATGTACTGGGATGGGGGAAGGGTGTTTAGGTAACTGTGATCTATCTATATGGTACATGTGACCTTAAAATATAACATGTGACCTATAATTTTTTTTATCAATGACCCATGAAGTCATCCGTGACCAAACTGCATATAACTGTGACCTTAACAATTGTCGGAATCGGAGCAGTGGTCGGAATTAAGAGGCGGCAGAACTGTCATCGAAATTAAGCGCAACCGGAGAACAGTCGCCGAAGTGGTCCCGGAGCAATGGGGGTGGTGGAGATGGATGTGGGGTGGGGTGGGGTATATTATATTATATTACAGTTAAATATTTAATTTAATATAATAATAGTGAAATATAATTAATTAATTCAAGATAAACCTGATTTTTACAATTTTAAATTTTGTGGCCTGATTTTTGAATTTTGAAATAGATAAAACCTGAGTTGTGAACTTTTCCCATTATGGTCCCAAAAGCCCATGTGAGGCCCATCACCAACAAGAAAAGTCACCAACTAGTTCATTTTTTTTACAAGAGTCGTGTTTATTTCGACTTGACGCTATCTCACACACAAGGCAAAATAAGGAGTTAAACAGATGAAAGAATTCAAATTTGAGTAGCACATGACACTTTATCGGCAAATGCTATTTTTCATTATAATAATGAAATATCGATGACGTTGTAACTTATGTGAAATAATGAGATATTCATTATTCTACCTAAATTGCAACATCACTTATGTTACATCATTACAATGATAAATAACATTATTCTACTTTATATGAACCTATTGTAATAAAAAACAAAACGTTGAAATTGTAGAGAACTACTAGCCCTACAATTCTAAGTCAAAACTGCACATCGAAATTTGTTGATCTATATTTAATAGAATAATGTTAATCATAGTTTAAGTGGCACTAGATGATAGACCAAATAAAAAGTGAGTCATTTAATTCCACTTATTATTTAATTGCCACATCAACATCACATAAATTGTGGTTGCAACTCCAATTGAACTAAATAGCATTACTCTGTGTAATATACCTCTTGAATGCTCCGTATCTTCTTTCTGTGTTAATTTCAGCGATGTACCACAACAACTTAACCAAACAAAGAGTGCTTGCCAAAATCCAAAATATAGCAAAAATGCGCCCGGCTTTGGTCCTGAAGCTATTATCTCCGTACCCCAAGGTCGTAAGCATAGAGCATACACAATAAAAGGCATCAACAAGGTCTAATTTCTCGACCGTAGCTAGGAGGACCGCCCCGATAATAACGAGCACCACTAGCAAAACTATCGTCACAAAACACTTGTACTGCACACTGTCTATAATACGCTTGATTTGCACACTGTCTGATTCAATCTCCACCGGAGTTTCAGTCCGACCAAGTTCTTGACGCATGTCTAATGCATCAATAAGCATTTTTTGCTGCTTCTCTACTAGGTGATCTGCTGCTTTGCTTACAATTACACCAACCAGAGCCACCCCTGAGATAGCAAATACACACGAGAGTAGTTTTGTGGATACACTACTTGGCATAAGGTCTCCATATCCAACCGTGGTAATTGTCACAATGCAAAAATAAACAGAATCTAGAATTCCATTTGTTTTCTGTCCTTTGATCTGGTCCCTAAGGAAGTAAAAGCATACAGAACCTATTGCCACGTACAACAAGAAGAAAATAGCTACTGTTTTGAAACTTGGAAGGTGTGATCGCAGAGGGAATTCAGATCGTGGAAGTAAGTTTCCACTCATGTCTTTCATTTCCGGCGAACTTTTAGATCGACGAAATCTGCGTATCTGAGGATAGATCCATTGATTTCCTGTCTACAAATTTAGGAATCAACAAGATTAAAGTTTAGAAATTCACTAGATAGATATCCAGAAAACAATGAAATTTGACTTACTAGTGGAGCTACAATAAAATTGTCTCCTCCGAGAAGTGGTTCCTCCATTGAAATCTTCTTTTACAATTGCCTGACAGGTGTTTGATATTTTTCCGCCATGAATGCATTTGCCAGCATGCTTATAAGTTGAGGGAAAAACCTGATTTTCAATCCAATTTCTAACACAACACGCTAGAGTCATTCGGGGCGATTGGGATGGGCAATCGGCGTGGACCAACCAAATTTGTTTGCCATTTGAATTCAGCGTTAAGGAGAAATGTAACACATATCAAACATATTTTGAAGGAACAGGTGTCGTCACTGCCAATAAATAATTGTTTTGTGTAAATAATTAGGAATTCTACTATTTTTGACAAAGATTTAAAAATATATTGTTAATGAGGAGATAATATACTTTTTATTTAATATTAGGCTAAGGTCTACATTTTCATTGTACAACAATTTCGTCCCCTCACCGCCATTTCCTTATTTCCTTGAACGGTGATAAGAGTTATGGCTAGGGAGGACAGGAGAGATAAAAATTGAACGAGCATGAAATTGCTACAAAATGAAAAGAGTTACAAATATAGTCTATATGGCGTTAATGTGGCATTAAATTAGAAATCCAAAGTGTTATTTACTCCTAATATTAGTATGAAGGGTAAACTTCAAAACCTTTCTCTGAGGTTTATGATTATTTTACGAATTAATTAAATCATCAATCAACAATATTTGTCTTTAATTACTACTTGCTCACCCAAAAATAAGGAGTTACTGACTACTCACCATCTTTTAAAAAAATTACTCATTCATCACCCATTTCAATTCTATCCACCCAACTAAGCAAAAAAGTCTATGTGATGGATGGAAATCACACGTGACCAGCGACACCGTTAAAAAAGGACATGTGGATCACATAAACTGCAACAGGTGGATTGATTCAAGTTTTCTCTCTCATTTCAGCATCACATAAACTGCAACAAGACTCTCGCTATGTTGTTTCAGCAATTTGCAAATTAGAAGAGAGAGAATATCTGAATATCATAAGGTAAACCAACAGGAATCCATTTCATTAAAAATATCAAAAACACATGGTTTCATTTGATAATTTTACAATAATCGACACTTACACAATACCGTCAACATTACTACATTATCACAAATATACAAATACCAAAACATCAATATAAACCTACCAATAACACATTTAAAACACCATACCAACCCATTACTCTTATCCTACATTTCAAATCACAAAAAAATTTCTGAATTTTCTCTGAACCTCGTTTCAATTAGAGGGTGATACGTTTTTGTGAGAATATTGATTTGGAGGAGAAATTGATATGGGATGAAAAATGAGTTTGGGGAAAAAATTGATTGGGTTTTGAATTGTCGAAGAAATTGATCAAGTTCTGAATTGGAAAAGACATCTTATGAACAAAATCTCAAAGAGGCTATTCTAGAATTACATCGGATAGACAATACAATTCTTGTATGTACACAAGCACCAAAACTGGAATTTCCTCTGACTTGACACACTCAACTGGAAAATTATGCAAAATGGTTGGCTGAATAGAGAAAAGAAGACTGCCAACTGATGCACTCATTCGTAGAATGCGAAATTGGGGAAGCGGGTTGACATGGACTACGATGGATGTCATTGGTGCTTGGAACAAATTCTTGTGAAGAAGTAGGGATGACAAAAGAACTCGATACCCATGAGATCCCACCCCGAATGGGGAGGGGATTACCCGCTTAATCGGGTATTCGGGTTAGGTATGGATAACGAGTACCCTGCCCTTTTAATTTTTTTTTTTTTAAATTCAATACTTTAAAGGAAAAATTTCTTGAAATTTCATTAGTTCTAATTAAAAATGGAAACTAAGATTATCTGAAAAATATGACAAACAATAAAAACATTAATTTACCAAATATATTTGAATAATTTGACTTTTAAAAATAAATTAAAAAATATATTATTATCTCATTCCAAAGAATGTGGGCAATAAAATGAATTATATATATATCGGATATTAAATGGGGCAAGAGCACTTAAACGAGTAACGGGGCGAGGGACGGGGAAGGTTGCCCATGCCCCAACCCACCTTGTTGCCATCCCTATAAAGAAGGGATGGAAAAAGGAAAAGACGATTCTTCCATATTTTTATTGAAAATCGCTCTGATTGAAAATAAATTAATCTACCTGGGAAATCGCTTTTAATAGAAATGAATTAATCCACATGTCATTTTTCAACGGTGTTAGTGGCCACATACGATTTCCATTCGCGACGTGGACTTTTTGGTCTAGTTGGATGGATGGATGGAATTAAAATGGGTGATGGATGAGTAATTTTTGAAAAAAAATTGGGCGAGTAGTTAGTAACATTTTATTTTTGGGTGAGAGAGCAGTGAGGCAAATGTTAGTGATTGGTAATTTAATTAACTCATTATTGTAGACATCTAATAAATTTTCCATTATTTCCAATTTAGTTTGCTAAAAGAACTATGTTTATTCTATTATTTGTCTTTTTTCACGAATAATCACATTCAATATATTTGTCAGAAGTTCTATATTTTCTTAGAAAGGAATAAGATATCTAAAACGAGAAAAACTTTAATTTTTACTTCATGTCATTCGTCCTTGTATTTTTTTATATCATAATAAGAATACATTTTAAACTTAATTTTACGAGCAAAAAAATAAAGATCAACGAAAATATTTATGACATAATTTTAGTGACTTATTTTAGATAGAATTAATGTTAGCATTTAAGTAAAATATCTTAAAAATGACAAAAAAGGATAGTTAAATATCATTTTTAATCAGGATTTTAATCAAAATTTTAATCAAAATTCTAGCCGTTAACTATCAAATCACCCACCATTTTTGACTTTCCCTCTCACAGATATGGCCCACAGGTTGACTGTAACGGCTATAATTTTGATTAAAATCCCACAAAAATTGCTCCCAAACACGCTCTAAATAAATAAGGTTAAAATAGAAAATAAAAATGATACTTTTGGCTAATAGAGGTAATTCGGTATTGAAAACATATCTGAATGGAAGTTTGTCTTTGTAAATTCAGATGAGATGTCTAGACTCACAATCTAAAACTTTAAAGGAACATTAAATATTTAGTCCCCGTTTCATCGAGATTGAAATTATATTTTTAGTAAATTGTGATAAAAAATGATGAAATATATGGTTAAAAAGTTGTTGATCTCATAAGATGTGTGGTTAAAATTAATTGTTGACTTTAACTTAAATTAAAATATCAAACAGGGACTTAAGGTGTTTGAAAGATACAATTTCAAAATTAAGAAATTTGTTTCAAATTTTCAAAAATCAAGTCATAATTAAATTTTATCTATTAATTAAATAATTAATAATAATTTACTAATTAAAATATACTAAGGTTACAATATTATACAGTTTATGATCAAAGTTGCATACTAGTTATAATCACAAAAGATCAAGTCACAAATCACAAATTTTATAAATCACAACTTATTTATTGGTCATGAATTAATTAGCCACGTATTATTTCTCAATTACAAATCACAAATTTTATAGGTTACGATTTATTTATCGATCACAAATTATAAATTTTACAGGTCACAATTTGTTTTACAATCATAAATTATTAAAATAATTGATCACACCTTAACAAACTGTGAGTCACGACAACTTTTGATGCAATCGCGCATATATATATATATATATATATATATATATATATATATATATATATATATATATATATATATATATATATATATATATATATATATTTTCATATCATTTATTGGTCACAAATTATCTATTTTATTGATCACATATCACTTATCACAAATTAATTAATTTATTTGTCACAATCGCTCATATTTACAAATAATTTTCATCTCGCCCTACCCTGCTGACACCAACCGATTACCTCATCACCACCATTTGTGACCACCACAACCCAGCACCACCACTTGTATTACCGTCGCCAACACCACAAACTAGGAGCACTACTACCACCACCTCACCATCACCATTACCACCATCATTTGCAAACCACCCAAAACTCTGAGTAAGCATGAGACCAGAGGAAGAAACCACTTAAAAAACTACCCCATAACTTCATCACCCCTGCATTTGTGTGAACGTTGTTGTGCAAAATGTCGCGCAGACAATGAAAATTATGAATTATCACCTGATTTTTTAATAAAAAACTTTTAAATCTGATTTTTGAATTTGAAAATTAAAAAACATATGTGGGTGTAATTTTCACAAACTTTAAAAACAAGTTTAAAAGGGATTTTTTTTTGGTTGGTCTAGTATCACTCAGAAGCAACAGATATGAGCTTCCGAGAGCCCAACATGAAAACCTCTCCCAATCTCATGATAGCTTTGAATCGGTAAGCTCATAATCTACAACTCAATTAGTGCCAACTTCAGGATCTGGCATTATTGCGAAGAGAATTTCATTTTTGCTGCTTTAGTTTCGACTCAAAGAAGAGATGACTCTCTTCTTAGGCCAATTACCTTTATTCGATGCATATATATAGGTTTTGCTAAGTTTATTACACATTTCGTATGATCCACAATTATGACCCACTTATCATCAATCATTTTGATCAATTTATGATTTCATAAACTTGCGTAAAATATACATGAGCTCTTAATCGCTCGATTAATTATGAAATTGATTGAAGGTCGAGATGCCCATTTGGACAGTCTTAAAAAATAATTTAAACATTCTAGATGAGATGACTAATATAAAAAAAAAAAAAAAAAAATTTGAATTTAAATCTCATCATCTCTTACAAAGAAAATTATACCTGATCCGGAGCTTTAATTGGGAAACATTTACTTTATTTTATTAATGAGATGGTTAATAAGGCCCGTTTGTCTCCCATTATTTTACAACATTGTTTACTACAGTAAAATTCTCAATCACACATTCATCCAATAAAATATTCTACACACCTCCAGGGCACATCTCCAGGTGGTAAAAGGGGAAGGTGGAAAAACTCCAACTTTGCTTGAGACTACTGCGTTAAGAGTTCGAATCCTGAAAAATGGATTTGGCCATTGGGTAAGTTCAAGTGTACAAGTAGCCTTCTACCCTATACTCTTGGAGGCATAACCTGCGATTTACCTCCTTCACCAAGGCCTAGGGCAGGAGGTGGGGCCGCCAAGGATGTGGTTCATCTTTTTTTTTTTAATAAAATATTCTACACACAAAGCAATAAAGTTACTTTAAATTTCAACCACACATTTTTCAAAAAATACTATTCATCACTCCATTTCTTCTACAATAATGAAAGACAAACATACACTAAAATCCATATATTGGATCAAGGGAAGATGGGCAGATTCGAAAATGAAAGCTTGGGCATGATGGCCACATATTTTAAAAACCGGAAAAGAATGTTAAAAAAAATTCGTTGGCCGCTTGGATGGTACCATGTTAGAAGACGACTAATAAAAGTCTTTTTCAAATAAGAATAACATATCGCTACCAATTATAATAAAAGTCTTTTTCAAATAAGAATAACATATCGCTACCAATTAATAGCTCGTTTGGCAGGGATTCTACTTCTTGTGGAATAATTTTTTGAGAAAGCTATTTTAGAATAGCTAGCTCTAAAAGCCCTTTTAATCAGATAAATTTTTTTGTCAAATGGGCCTACGACTGCTTCTTAAAGCACACTAACAAAAGTTACATTCTCGTCCCTTAAAAAATATTCATTAAGCAAGAGAATTAAACTACCTTAGAACACACGGAGTTGGTGCTTTTACTTCTTCATATTTGTTTTCATGTAGCAAATAAATATATATTAATTTCAGAATTTCTAATCATGTTTTTTATTTTCCACGTATGAAACGTTGATAAGATTATTCTCGATCACTATTTACATAACGGGGATGCAATATTGCCACATCGGCTTGTCCATTGGCCTTCATTAATTTCATTGTGATAACTCAAACGAAAGAAAAAAAAAAAGAAATTGTTTAATATAGATTACGTGCATGTTTGGATAATATTATTATTTAATCATCAAAGTGATTCTCAACCCTAAATTGAAGGGGGTGTTTGATGCACATTGTAGAGAAAAAATGCATTTTAAGATGTGATGTGATGGAAAATATGTGGTTAAAAAATAAGGAAAATTTTTAAATTTACGTGTAATATTATTTTATTGAAAAATGTGTGATTGAAAATGAATTTTGAAAGAATAAATTTTTGCGAGAATGTGTTTCTTTATGTTGATTATAAAAAAAAAAAAATGAATACAGTTCAAATTTTTTTATGTTGATTATTATACTTGATTGATAAAATGTATCCCTAACGTGTTACGTGTGGTACTTGGAGCGTGTTGCGATCAACCTCCAATGCATATACACCCTAAGGAACTTAGCCAGTTGAGTATTTCTTAGCCGTTAATTTCAGTTGTGTTCGCCTGTTTTGCATCTCACGAACGATATGAAACTTGTGTAAAAAAACCAAAAAAGGAGCCCCCCGGGGCACATCCAAGTTGGCAAAGGATGGGCACTGCTGGGCTTGCAACTTCAGGGTGGGGAGTTCGATTCCTGGATGGAGCAGCTGAGTGTTGTAATACTCAATTTGGGTGGAGCAGTTTGGTGATGTAATATCCATGGAGGAAGGCTCCTTTGGAGTCAGGAGTATAAAGGGTGCACAGACCCTGGTCAATTTGGGCATATCCCGCGATTAACCTCCACCCATCACTGAGGGGCCGAGGATGGGTGGTCCAGGACATAGTCTAGTGTAAGTTAGGATACCTGGATATCAAAAAAAAAAAAAAAAAAAAAAAACCAAAAAAGGAGCACCTCAAACACAAGGTTGAGTTTAGTTACCTTTTAGTTACTTTCTTATCTATACATATATTTTCTTTATTACGTCAAGTATCCAAGTGTTCGTATTAGACATTGATTAATGAAAGAGTTCAATGTATATGTACATAAATGATCTCTTGTCATTGCTACATGACAACACATGATATTCGTGACAACACAAGATGTTCACATGTCCATGATGGATAAGATAACTCCTACCCACAGTGAACAGAAGATCAAACCCGTGAGATACCTAATATCCATAAGTATATTAAGATAACTTTCTTTATGGATTCCCAACTAAAAACTGTCTGAGTGCATGTACTTTTACACCGCCCCAATAAGAAGAATCTTAGCCTCTTAGGGCTCCATTTGAAAAAAAAATACTTTTTTTTAAAAAAATTATTTTTCAACCACATATGCTCACATCTCACATGAGTCTTTAGTTGGACTCTTCACGGCGTTGAGTATCAAATCTCAAAAGTTTAATTATAATTGTAAAGCATAATTTTAACAACCTATGTTAATTTTCAGTTTCTTGTAGTGATATAATACTCATAATTTTACACATGTTATAGCCTTAGCCCCTGTTTGGTTCCGATTAAAATCTGATTTTAATTCAAATCAAAGTCAAACAATCAATATTAACCACATCTTTTATGGGTCCTACAACTTTTCAAACACACATTTCAAAAATTTCTATCACAATTTACTAAAATTCTAATTTTAATCCCCACCAAACACCCTCTTAATAACGTATATATATTATTTCCAAAATGATACAAGGAGCTTTTACATCCCTATCACTCATCTGAAAAGGAGAAAATATTTTAAAAAATTAAAAGGAAAAAGAAGGTAATATAGTCGATCGACAAGATCATGATCAGAGGATGATTAAATTTTCTATTGAATTATTTCGATAATTTACTTAGGCAGTAGTTGTAATTTCTTCCTTCATCCTTCTTATGAAATCTTCGAATTTCTTGTTCAACTCTTCTGTACTTTCACATTCTGCATCATTATCATCTTCCTTATAATCTTGTTCTTCAAATGCAATCAAGTCCAAAGTTTCTTCTTCTTTCTTATAATCTTGTTCTGCGTTCATGTTTAAAATTTCTTCTTCGTCGTCGTCCGGTTCTGATTTTGATTCTTCATATACTTTCTGATCTTCTTCTTTGCCTTCTCCCTCACAATTTTCCGACTGTCCCCGATCTTGATCTTCCATCGCTGTTGTCACGTTTTCTATTAGTGTTTCTACGGAAGCAGATTCATTTTCATGATCAAGAGATAACGTTTGCAGGCCATCGCCAATCTTCTTCTGTAAGAGGTCATTGAGATCAAACCCTGCACGAGAATGAACCAAACCGGATGTTTTTGCAAGGAAAACTAGGAGCCCATTACAGAGGAGAAAAATGCAGTTTTTGTTCAATGCATGGGTCACAAGTTGAATAGGATATGCCGTGAAGTAAACTTTGAAAGAATACAGTAAAGATGAACACCATAATGAGTAGGAAAATATGAATGAAAATACAGAAACTGATAGTAATAATAACTGGCTTTTCTTTTTTAGAGGTTGATCAAACGCCATGGTATATGCATGTATCTATAGGTGTATCTATTTCTTCCTCTTTTTCTACAATAGAAGAGTGGGTACGGTGGGAGTGGGATGAGAGAAAGAGTTGCAAGATTTCAATGGAGTTATGGGCTGAGGTTATTTGATGTGCCTTGGAGACTATGAAGGGGTCCTTTATATAGGCCTTGAAATAATTTTGTTTGGGTACAAATGAAAATGCTGCAAATTATAACTTAATTGGTCGGACAACGACGACATGTGAGTTTTCTAAGTTTCCGTTTGAAAGGGTCGTCGAATTTACTTGAAAACTTAAAATTATCTACGTGTCCATTTCGATCGAATCTAGCAGGAGTAAGAGTGTTCTTCATGTCTACTAATTTAGACTGCTTTATCATTGCATGATTGAGTAAAGGTGTTCACTTGGGGACCAAAAATGAGATAGAGAGGAATATTAAAAGTAAAAAAGGGAAAAAATAAAAGAAAAAGAAAATGAGTTTTCTTGTAAGAATTGTTATATTTGAAAGCGTTTTTCTAAAAAAAAAAAAAAATTCTTCACGAAACAATGATCAAGCCTTGAAACTTTTATTGTCTTTAAAAAATTTAGTGCCCACTTGATTTAGCAAAAAATTAATTTTTTTTAGTGGATTTTAATAAAAAATTGATAAAATATATGGTTGGAAAGTTAATAAAAATTGTTGGTCTATAACATATGTAGTTGAAAATGAGTTTGATAAAAATTACATTTTAGAATCTTCAATTTTTGCAACTCGAGTGGGTCGGCTCGTCTTGACCCCTTTGGCCATCAACATTCAGACTAGCTCCCATTTGTTTCTATTTAAATTAAAACTCTTTATTTTTCATACTCATTTTCAACTACATATTCATACAATAAAATATTATGTGCGTAAATTCAAAATTTTTTCTTACTTTTTAATCGGACATCTCTCAAGGAATCAATATTCAAAATATCGATTTTTCTCAATCTCTCTTTATAACGATAATCAAACAGGGGCTTAATTTGCTTGGTTTCCAAGTCCTTGGTGAGCCAACTCATAAGACTTATGGTGTGTTTGGTAGATATTAAAATTAAAAAATTAGTCATTATTGTTGACTTTTATTAGACAAGTGAGACCCAATAACGACTATATTTTTAATTTTAATTGGATATCAAGCACGATCGAACTCGCACTTAAAGTTTTAAGAGCCTCTTCCTAGACTTCTTGCTAGTTGAGGCTATACATCACCACGGTCAAGTAATCGGTAAGAGTTGTTGTTGTTCCAACTTTTAAGAGTTGTTGTTATTCCAACATTTTTTAGTGACATGCCCGTATAAATTGAATTGAAATTGAATTCAAATCTCGAGAAAAAAACGTTATCCCTTAATTTAAATCTTTCATACTAAAAATAGTCTCCAAACCCCCAAGCAACGCCAACTCCACATCGCCTCTATCACACGGTGTTGAGTTGAGTGAGGATCGGGAGTTTAAAGGAGGTAGACGTGTTAGAGAGGAGATGATGACTCCTAGCGACCCACAAGGGTTCAAATTGACAATCAATAAGTAATAATTTCATAAGCCCTAGTTTGGATTAGTGAAAGCTATGTGAATATTGGTAATCGCAGTCGAGATTTTATAATTTGGAAAAGAATAAATGTTAGTTTCTACAACGTTTTTGAAAGTTGTGTTTTAGATTTTTTTTTTAAGGTGGATTTCAGTTTTTTGAAGTCGTGCTTTCATATTTGGAGCAATTTATGATGACGTGGTCAGTTTGATGACGTGGCTGTTACACGTGGACTATTATGTTGATGAACTCAAGGTTGATGGAGTAGCTTGATTGCTTCTTGAAGTATAATGATTCGATTGCTTCGAATTAAAGTATAGTGACTTAATTACGAATAGAGCTAAAGTTCAGTGACCAAGAGTGAAATTTCCTTTTTTTATTGCATTAGACTCACTTCCATTGCCTTCTTGCAGAACTTGAAAACCTCTGCAAAACCCTACTTCTCCTCTATCCATTTCCCTCCCCCCTTTATATATAATTGTATGTACAATCCTACTTAGTTCACAGAATAACCGATAATGTCTGCTTTAGTTCAATCTGAATCGCGAGTTTTTTCAATAATTTCCCGAAACAGCCGTAGATTCTCTTCGGAACCTCATAAAGAGCGAATTTTTTCCTCCTCCACAATCCTTAATCAACCTCCGCCACCTCCGGAAACTCCGGAGCCTCCGCCGCCGGAAGATGGAGCTGAGAAGAAGTCCTGGAGCTTTCTCAAGTACGGCCTCATAGCCGCCCTCACTGGTGGTGTTGCAGCCTCCGCCCATGCTACCTACGGTTAATATCTATGCACAAATTGATTTTGATTTTCGGTTTTACTTTTTTGCCTTGTGAGATATAACTATTACAGTCTACTGAGATGGAGTAGAATAAAACAATAATCTTTTAATTGAAGAAGAGTAATTTAATTTTAATTCATTACTTGCGTACAGTGTTCTTTCGATGTTTATACTGTGCATTTAGAATATATTTTAGTATGTATTGTCAGTCTTCTAGGTTTTGAATAACTTCTAACCACTTGATAAGAAAGTATACTAATCAAAGTAAAATTTAGGATGCAAGAATTAAGGATTGCGTCCTATTATGTCTACACAGCACATGATAGCTTAATTTATCCATTAGCTAGTTTCTCATTGATAATTCCGACCTCATACATACCATGGAATGGTAACTAGGGATCACATGGCATAATAATAATCCGGCTATGCATTCTCTGTAATTGCATGAGATATTCACTTTAAATTCCTTCTTTATTCTTCTTAGTCAGTGTCTTTCTTTTATTTGGGAGAGGGAATGGTTGCTTCATTCATGAAATGCATTTACAGAAGTGTTCTCTTCTTTTGTGATGAAAATGTATTATCAGTTAGAATAAAATGTCTAGAGTTCCCAACACTTATTCCTTCACTATTTTTTTGTTTTGTTTTGTGATTGTGTGTGTGTGTGTGTGTTTTAGCATTTCTTAGAAAACAAATATCACAAGTCTGGATGTAGCATGTTAGAGATGATTTAGTTATCAACTGCAATCTCAGAAATAATATGGGAAGAATGCTTTTTGCTTTGAAATGAGAAGAGCTTCTCAAACATTGCTGTAAAAGGCAGGGCTTATGTCTTCTAATAAGAGCCTAAAAGTATTTAGTGATTTTTGAGTAATTAGAAATTGATACTTAGTGCATCATTTTATCAAACAATTGACTGACATGTCAATATTGGCAGCATACTCTTTAGATGAAGTTGATCAGAAGACTAAGGCTTTTCGTGCTTCTGCAAATTACACCGTTGGGGATGATGCATCTTCTCTTGAAGTGAGTTCAAACCACACACTATCTTTGACTGGTCTATTACTATTACTTAACATGAATTTCACAAGCTTAATATAGTCATGGACTTAATAATTATGCTTTCTTAGTTTCCGGAAAGAGATGTTATATTCCAAGAAGTATCACCGATGAATCTGGTGCTAAAGAAGCATGCTAGATTCAGAATTTTGATTTGTAGCTTCTTCTGTGTTTTTCTTTCCCTCTTGCCTTCCCGTACAACACAAGAAATATTTTGCTAAAGAAGTGAATGCACGGGATGTAGTTAGCAACATGTACATGGTGAAAATGAGGAGGCGAAAAAGGATGGGGGGGGGGGGGGGGTCGGTTGGGGTTTGGAAAACTCTAACTGCCCTACTGTTGTCTTTATTTAATTAGAAATTGTGTTGTTCTTGTGAATATGTGGATGTTGTTCATTTTACGTGGCTTTGTTACATTTTCTTTATTTGAACAGGGAATTAACTGGAATTTGCATTTTACATGTATAAAGGATGTTTTAATATTTCACATACTATGTATCTTGAAATTACTTTAATTGTGGTAAATTGGTAATTAATTATCCATTTAAGTCTATGCTAGAGAAGTTTGTATGCCAATTATTACGTGATAGTTGGAGGACTATTGTGATAGTTCTACTGTGTGGACAAGTAATTGGGAGTCATGACAAGACCTTAACCTAAATCAATTTAGATCTGCAAGGTGCAGAGCAAACAGTACAACCTCCTAGGCTGAAGAGGTTATTAGGAAGGCCAAGAAGAACAGCAAAAGAGGAAGAATGAGAAATAAAATTTATAAAGTGAAGGCTGCCAAATGTAGATAATTCGGACACAATCAAGGCATTCACGCCTCACATAATTTGCACCAGTTAACTAATTATCTCTGTATTTTGCTTTATTGAATAAATTTTGTGATTGAATGTTTATGTTTAGTTGAAAGGTAATAATGAAAAGAAAAGTGTTGTCTTGATGAGGATGTTTTCAGTGGGAATATGTTATAGTTCTGTAACTGATGAATGTTGGTAACTGAAAATTTAACTATGTCAGTTTATGCTAATTAATGGGATGATGTTATCTTTTTGTATCCAATGAGCGTTTGTAACTAAAAATCTAACTATGTCAGTTTGTGCTAATTATCTATCCACTACGCGTTTGCTTGCGTGCCTTGCTAGGCCATTTAAGTTATTTTCATCCTGGAAGCACATATTCCCATAGTTGTATCAGTGTTTTATTCAAGAAGGGTGAAGTGATAAATTTTCTGTTCCAAATTGTTGATGCAGAAATTTCAAGCTTTCCTACGCTCTGCTGCAATGACAGGTGTGTTCCTTCTCCTTTATGTTGCCATTCTTCGATACTCCTTTTGCAGGATGAAGAAGTTAATAATTATCAATTTCTTAGTGCGTGACATTGTTTGATAACATCACTCCCTGAACAACTTTTGTTTCCCAATGAATGAAATTGTATTTTTGTTCTTGTTTGCAATATTACAGTGCC
Source organism: Fraxinus americana (assembly GCA_035079005.1). Classification (NCBI taxonomy): domain Eukaryota; kingdom Viridiplantae; phylum Streptophyta; class Magnoliopsida; order Lamiales; family Oleaceae; genus Fraxinus; species Fraxinus americana. Next base: position 1,920,092 of record CM068713.1, on the reverse strand, counting down.
TGCTAAGTTAGTTGACCTTTACATTGATCTAAGGAGGTTGACTGAAGAGCAAGTTCGGGTAATTCACTATTTCATTTTCCTTGTCACTAGTTTCAAAGTTTCAGCATATGCCTTTTTCCTTCATTTTTTTGCCGGTTATTCTTTCCCAAACATATTTGATGTCTTCTTGCTTTGTTTTAGGGTTTTGTTGAACCAACATCAGATAAGCTCCTACCTGATTTGCACCCTCTGGAGCAGCATGTATTTACCCTTGTTCTTGATTTGAATGAGACATTGATATACTCTGATTGGAAGGTCTGCTTCCACTTTTTGTTATTTTCTTTCTAATTGGTGTTATTGCAGCTGTAATTTTTCCTCGACTTTAGACTGACATAATTTGAAATTCATGCTTGAGCATCACCCTCTATATTTTGCTCCCTGTTCAAAACCTGAGCGTCTTTTCTTTTGTTCTGTTTTTTTAGTAGCGTGTGTTGAGACTTGGATGTTGTTAGTTTTAGGGTCAATTGATAGTAGTTATTCACTTGTTTTTTTTCTCATTCTTTTCTTGTTACTTCTTTTAAAGCGTGACAGAGGGTGGAGAACATTCAAAAGACCTGGTGTAGATGCATTTCTGGAGCATTTAGCTCAATTATATGAAATTGTAGTATATTCTGACCATCTAAATATGGTAAATTTTTGCCTTTCGTGATTTCTTTACTTATTTTCACATATACTATTTGCAAAACATCTTCCCGTGTCATTGGCAGTATGTCGATCCTGTTGTTGATATGTTGGATCCCAAACACTGTATCCGGTATAAGCTCTCAAGGGGTGCAACAAGATATGTTGATGGAAAGCACTATAGGGTATGCACATCCTCCTGTTTCTTAGAGAGCAATAATTATTACTAGGTGCATATTTTTCCCTCAACATGCCTTTTCTTGATGGGAAATCATGAACTTATAATCATATTTTGCTAATGGTCTCTTTTTGTTACACTAACATCGAACGAAATGGCTTCAGTATCTATACTGAATATGCTGTTACTACTAAGAAAAGGATGACTACAAATGATTAGAAATTTTTTGTTGTGAAATTTGTTTGTGCTGTTAGCAGGCCAATTTGCACCACTTTGCTCATATTTAAAATCTTGGCACTTGAACTACCTGTTTGTATTTCATGTGGATGATCAGGCACTTTACCCATTGCTTTTTCTGGACAGGTGTTCTTATAAAGAAGTAAGATACACGTTATTATGACCATATCAAGATTTCGGACTTTGATTCGACAATAGCTGAATTTATTTAAATATGATCTCAGAACTTTAACCATTTCCAGTTATTAAAACATACATGCTATTGTCTTATTAGTTGAAGAGTAATACAAATAATGACTTAATTATAATACAATTTACTTCATGCATATTTTACAATTTACTTCATAATTATATATTCACACATTCATGGTAGTTGACTTATTTAGTAACGAATCTTCCTAACTTATTTTTCATATATAAAAAGGAAGTTTAATTAATTTCATCCAATATTTCCACACATACACATAGATACCATATATATCATATTCATATTACACACACACACATATAAATATTAATATCATATATATAGTTCAGGAAATTGTATTTGTAGTCCCTCAACTATTGGCTGATATGCAATTTTATTCCCTAATTTTCATCATCTTGCACCAAGGTACTAATTTTCATAATTAACGACTATAAAATATTCTGGGGTATTATAAAGAAAGATGCATACCATATTATTTCACTACCAAATTTCAACTCTATACTGCAATGTCATAGTCCATTGCAATGTTTTTGTGTTTCCTGCTATCAGGACCTTTCGAAGCTCAATAGGGATCCTGCTAAAGTTATTTACATTAGCGGTCATGCTTTAGAAAGTAGCCTTCAGCCAGAAAATTCTGTTCAAATAAAACCATGGCAAGGCGAAGCAGAAGATACAGCACTTTTAGATCTTATTCCATTTCTTGAATGTAAGCATCCTCTGTGTATGAAATTATTTGTGTGACTAGCTCGATTTGGTTGATCATCATGTGAGAATTATCACTAAATCTTTCTGATTAAATGTGGACCACTTGTTTGACTGCAGATGTGGCTAAACACAGACCAGCTGATATTCGAACTGTTCTAGCTTCATACCAGGGTCGTGATATTGCCAAAGAGTTCATTGAACGATCTAAAGAGTATCAAAAGTCAGTTATCTTATCCATTGCATATTTTCTAGTGGATTATCATTTGACATAAGTAGAATATTATCCTTTTTTACCTGTTCATGCTATATGATTTATAGTAGAATATCTGTTGAGTATATTTTCATTGGTTCCTGCTTTCCATTTTTACAACAGTTTTCTTATCCATCGAATACCTGACAGTGGATTGTCAGAGTAGATTTTTTATCTTCTTTGACTGTTCCCACGTTTCATTTCTGATAGCTGCTTTGCTAATAGATACGTCAATTGTACAGGCGCATGCAAGGGCAGAAGCAGCATGGTCGTTTCTGGCAACGTTGAGAGGTGGAATCAGCTTGTGGAAATTAGGAGCCTACTTAATATTTATGGATGAAAACAGGTGGACCATGAAATGAATGTCATAAATTGCAAGCCAGTCATGTTCAGCTCTGTTGAACAGTGCTATTACACTATCTCAAAATCCCTCTAATTGCATTATATGTTCCAACAATTTTTTATTCTTTCTTATAACCTGTATTGTGCTTGCTTACCAATCTTCCCTTTGATCAATGTTAAATACAACTGCTCAGCTGCTAAGATCGGACCTATTTCTCTTGGTGTATTGAATTTTAGTTACAGTTATTGTTTTCGAGTTGTAACAATTTGTCTCATCATTTAAAAGGGTGTTTCATCTACATGGGAGCTTCTCCAGAAAATATTAATATTCATGTATCCGTACTTGTGAAGTTATGGGTTGCTCAGGGATTTGCAAAACCAGTGATGTCTAGAAGCTTGGAAGGAGTGGCCGAGGAATGTTCCTTGGGTCGTATCGAAAGAAAGTCTTATTTTGATTTCTGAGAACTCTAGTGGAAAAATAAAAACATGCAAGATTCATGTTCTTTTAAGGGACGTGTGCATGGGAGAAGCTGAAAGGTAGATATTTCTTTTATGTAACCAACGGGTGTATATTATAAGAAAGCACCATTGGATTGGCGAATCTACTGTCTCAACAATCTTGCCAGTCTACGTAAGCGTTAAAGTTCCTCTTTGATGGGGCGGGCGTCCTCATCTTTCAGGCAGAATCTCATCTTCCCTAGCACAAAGGGTCAACTTTAAAAGGCTGTTAGCTTCCTTGGGGAGATAAGATTATTGTTGTTCATTGCCCAATCTTTGAGTGCTCGAACCATTTTGCCTTCTACGGCCCAGAGTGGGAACCAAATGAAGAATTTCTTCAACTGAAGAAATCGATCTGGAGCATTGGAGAGCGGATGGAATCCACTTTCCCCTCCTTGAGCGTCTAGTCCTTAAGAGCAGTGTTACTCCCTGGAAAAATCTGGATCAGCTTTGCACCGACTTCGAAGAACGTGGGATCTTTTAGAATGAGTTGCTTGGTTAGTCCCATAAAGCGGTCGAGATGGGAGGTCGATGGTCGTGAAGTACTTAATTTAGAAGTGTATTTTAGGGATAAATATGTGAATTTTAGTATCTTATTGTTTGAATATTGAAAAAGTAAATCTTTAATAGAAGGGTATTTTAGGGATAAAAATGTGAATTTTAGTATCTTAGTGATTGAAGTTAGAAAAAATAAATCTTCAAGATTTAAAATGCCTTCCCTTTCAAAATCGTGAAGGCACACTCACTGAGTTTTTAACGGACTTATTTAAAAATAACCTTGTTAATGGGTTTGGACAGTACTAGCAATCTATTGTATGGACATATCAAATATTACACGACATCTGAAAATTGTATGGTTATTGCATTTTATGATTTTGATTGAGCTAGCATTTGTGTAGAGCTTCAATTGAATCAATTTATGAGCTATGTTATTCAACCATTTATACACATAGCCCTTGTGACTCACCGACTCTAAAGCCTAATATAATGGTCGACTTGCCACTCATCTTGCCCATGGCTTACTCTTAGGTCAAACTCTAGATAATATATACTATTTTGCGGATGTGTGACAATTATTGTTAAATTATGATCTTAATACTCAATTATTTTAACCTTGAGGGGTTGTTCAATTGGTTAATCTTTGAGTTTGCTATCCAATAATCATCCGTTCGAGTCCTTTCGGGATCACTGAGGTGAGTACCTGATCGTAAATTTCAGGGGCTTGTGGGATTAGTCGAGTTGAGCGCAAGTTGGTCCGGACATCCGCGATTATTAGAAAAAAAACACTCAATTATTTTGATCAAAACTTCAGGGCGGGTCAACTTATATTTTAGCCAAGTTTTATGGATTAAAATGCTAATTCCGCAAAATGACGTGGAGCGACCTAATAAAGGAATGATAATCTGATCTGAATATGCCAAACCGAAGCGACGGAGTTTCAAATTCCCGCCCAGTTCCCTTGTACAAGGAGCCGTGCAAATTGAATCCATTTTGACCAAAATTCAAGGACTCGGTACGTTCTTCTTCTTCTTCATTAATTCTCTGAATTTATAGTGTCTGATCGCAATTCCGTATACACTAACTATAATTTCTGTTTACCAGATTTTAGGGTTGGGTTGGAAAAAATGAATTTGGGGGATCTGAATAAGATATGGGAAATCAAGGCCCTAAAACGAAAGCCAAATGAAGAAGAAGCTCGAAAGATTCTGGAGAGAGTCGCTAAACAGGTTCAACCCATAATGCGTAAACACACTTGGAGAGTCAAAGTTCTCTCCGAGTTCTGGTATTTTTTTTCTTTCAATATTAATTATTTCTGTAGATTTTATTGACATCTATAATTCTTTTTTGAATCCGAAATGCTTTAAGAAAAGAAAAGTGGAAATTGAGATTTCTCCTCAGAATGTGATTTTGCTTGGTAATTTTTACTATTAATGTGGATTGTGCCAACATATAAACTTGCAGTCCAAAAAACTCGGCTCTCCTGGGTCTGAATGTAGGAAAAGGTATTCATGTAAAATTGAGGCTTAGGAGTCCAAACAGAGATGATCAATTTTACCCATTTAATGAGATTCTAGATACAATGCTCCACGAACTCTGCCACAATGTTCACGGCCCTCACAATGCCAATTTCTACAAGCTCTGGGATGAAATTAGAAAGGTAAGAGGTTATTTGTGCATTTTTTATTAAACCAAATTGAACTGGTAGATGTTTAGAATTTCTTCTGGTGCATTTTACTGCTATAGTTAGAACAGAAGCATCATGCTATAGAACAATCAAAATAGAGGAACTGAAGACGAGTAAATGAGATTTTTTGTAATCTACCTTTTCAGGAACTGAAATGTAGGAATATATTTGTACCAAAAAAAATAAACCGTGCTTCCATGATTGAAAAGTTGTTGATTCCATCATGATTAAATTTCTGTTTCACATCATTTTAACTTTTGTCTTTGTTTCTTGCTTCCTTATCTTAACACTTTCCGAATTTAAGCTCTACAAGAAAGCCTGGACATTCAAGTTTCTAGTTTGGCCAGCATGCTCTGTTTGCATCTTTGGTTTGTTACCCGTCTGTATTTTGTATTTACTTAACGTGATTATGAACATGCCTAGGAATGCGAAGACCTCATGAATAAGGGAATAAGTGGTACAAGTGAGGGATTTGATGTTCCTGGAAGGCGTTTGGGAGGATACTCGGCTAAGCCTCCTCTTTCATCTCTTCGCCAAACTGCATTGTCTGCAGCTGAAAAGCGAGCACGTCTTGGATTGCTGCTTCCTTCTGGACCTAAACGCATTGGTGGAGATAGTTCAATTAAAGCCGCACTTAGCCCAATGCAAGCTGCTGCTATGGCTGCCGAAAGGAGATTACAGGATAATATTTGGTGTGGCTCAGAGTCTTATGATGTATCTGGAGAAAATGACAGTACTGATTCTTTGCTGAAGCCTTCAGATTTGGGACTTAGTTTTGCAAAGTCAAGTAGTCATGGTGGATTAGGTGGACATGGTATGAATGTGTTATCTCGAAAAAGAAGTCGTGAATCAGACAATGCTTCATCATCCCAGTCATTGGATGGTCACCTAGAATCCACTTTTATAGATTTGACCAAGGTTACTTCAGAATGTGGTTCCAGCTCTTGTCACGATAAAATGTTGGACGATAATATTTATAGCATGGACAAGTCACAGATGCAGTCATCAGAAAGTAATCCAAGATCTAATTCTGTGGTTTTATCCGAAGAAGCTTCTACTCATCAATCTATCTATAGTAACGGATTGGTTCCTGACAAGGATAGTTTCAAAATGTGGGAATGTATGATGTGCACTTTGTTTAACCCGGTGAGTGTTGACCTTTTTAATGTTTATTCATAAATTCTTTTGTATTCTATACCCTTTAGGTCTACAAGGCAAAACCTTCTCCATTTTCAACTATTATGATTCTCCTGAAAGTTCACCTATCTGGATTCTGCTTTTAAGTTGCTGTAGCAGTAGCATTGGATACGGCACCTCTCGAGTTAGATAAAATAATTTCTTCAATCAATTCATTAAGACAAATAATTTGAATATTTGTAATCGATGAAAAAATAATGTTGAAGCCTGAGAATAATTTAGAATTCGTGGAATGTCCAATTCTCATGACTTGTTTACCTGAATTTCTGTTGCAATATGATAAGCGGTTCTTATATTTGTGGAAACAAGGTTTTCTATGCAATTTTTACTCTTTCTTGCACACTTTCTGAACACGGGAAGCACCCTTAGAAAGACTCTGGACAACTTCCAGCCATTTGTGTCTGAGTCTCTCAATCATGATAAGTTTGATTTCACTCTCTACTTCAGATTTTGACCCCGTTTGGCCTTCGTTAAATTTATAATACATTTTTCCATCTCTTCTTTTTAACCACACTTTCTCCAATAAAATAATATTGCGCATAAACCAAAAAAATTTCCTTCTTTTTCAACAACATATTCTCCAAAAAAAACACTATTCCAAAAATTGTAACATCAAATAATGGGGGCCAAACGGGGGCTTTATGTGTCATGTAGAATTTACCTCAATTCCATGGAGCTGATGACCTGTTTTGTTGATATTGTAGCCACTAGCTCCAATATGTGAGCTCTGTGGAAGCCAAAAACCGAAAGATGGGAATTTGAAAAGTGTCGTCTGGTCATGCAAATTTTGTACTCTGGAGAATAGTGTGAAGTTAGAGAAATGTGCTGCGTGTGAGGAGTGGAGATATTCTTATGGCCCACCTTTGGCTACTCCAGCACCCAATCTTGGTACTTGAGGTAAATTCAATTTTCTTGGAATGCTTTTATAGATCGTTGTGATTCCTTTTACTGATGCACCCGATGTTGCTCTTTAGGTGATTCAGTTCACTGTAGCATTGAAGACACGAAAGTCCAGATTTTGTTAGATGGGTGTCTGCCTTCACATGCTCGTCCACGAGTTGAGGTCTTCATCTAATGGCTTTGAATTGTATTTCACTGCAAGTATATATCAAGAAACCACGTCAATCACTGGTTAATGAATTTTCCTCCTAGGCTGGATTATCCTGGATTTCAGAGGCCTATCGATAAAAACCGCTGGCATCGCTGCCAGATGTTTGTTTGAAAGAAGTTTGATAATGTATTGTACTTGGTATTTTGTCAATCAGCTGTTGTGAATGAAGCTTCTAAAAGTGGGTGATCCTTAGAAATATTTTGATATTACCTTCGTCTTCTTCAGAATTGTGTCATCTTCTTGATTTCTTGAAAGGATATTAGTGAACCGTGCATCTCATTGAGAGTAAAATGAGGACGTTAACCTCAATTATCATGTCCATTTTATTTTTTATTTATTTTGTCTATTTTTTTTAGTTTTTAAAGAAGTAATCGTGTTAATAATCATTTGGGGGGGGGGGGGGGGGGGTTCAACTATTTTAATCATGTCAAGACCAGGGAGATGAAAGTGATAAAAAAAAATTGAAAAAAGAGGATGCCAAATGAAAAAAAATTATTTGACAAATAAAAAAAGATTTAAAAAAGAAAAATATAAGTAGATTAAATTTACGTCTAGTTTATTTTACATACATGGGTAATTAAGCAAAGTAGGGTTATCAAAGATATGATTGAAAAGTATTTATAAACGGAATAAAAAAAAATAGTGAATAAATAAATAGTAATTATGATACGACGGAGGATAAAGCTACAGTAGCTACTTTGTCATAAGAACTTAACACAAAGATTGACATAATTGTATGTGACAGTAGATGATTGAATGAAAAAGTCGACAGTGTTTTAAATTGTCAAATAATAAAATATCACGTGTTATTATGTCAAACTTTATGTCAATCTTATATTCATGTAGCATGATATATGAATAGAAAGTGATTGATCAAAAAAATATTTGGGTCATGCTACATGTACTTAATATTTTACCTAATCTTTTATACCCCACTCACATCAGAAAGTGGGGACCACGGGTCGGAATTTTTTAATGCAGGTGCGGTCGGCTTTTTTGTGAGGGGGGTACACAATTCTGTACCCCCCTCCTCGGTACATTTAGATAAACCCAAAATATTTATATACACGAGATCTCACCTCAAAACCCTAAACTTTAGTCAATTAGTTGATAATCACCTTACTCAATCCAAATCCCCACGCAACCACAATAAACAAATAAATAATCCAATTTGGTGGGGATCAAAATTATCTTTTTAGTAGATTGTGATAGAAATTTTTGAAATGTGTGGTTAAAAAGTTGTAAGGCCATGAATGATATTGTTAATATTAATTATTTGACTTTTAGTTAAATTAAAATCAAATTTTAATTCGAAACAAACGTGGGAGAATCATGCAGGGTCCCATAGAGCTTCACCCGGAATTGCCCTCCTTAAGGAAAATATCATTCTGATAATTTTAACCATTTTCCCTACGCTCACCTCCCCCATCCGTCTTCTGCGGCAGGAATGTAGTTTCAAGCCTCTGCAGCTCCCAGTTTACCTACATTGGTACCCATCTTTTCTCATAAGTCTCACACTCTTTCTGTTTGTTGATTGACCTTTTTGCAGTCTAAAAATCAATTGAAACCTTTTCTTTTAGCCTCCTTTTTTGAACCTCTATCTATATCGATAATCACCAGGCTTCTTCAACTATGAAAACGACTTAAAACCCAGTGTTTTTTGCTTAATTTTGTACTTCCTGATGTTAGCATAGATGCCCATTTCGATTTCTCGATGGTTCATGTTCTTCAGCAGAAGTCTTGGAATATTGATGGGGTTTTCAGTCTCTTGCTCTTCTCCTTGACTTGATTTGCTGATATTTTAGCCGATCTTCACAATCATAGGTCTCTTAAGGTTTATTGAATCTCTATCTGATAGAATTTTAGCTGGAAGTTTTGTAAGTTCTCCTTTTTAGTCAAATTAACAAAGAGATCATCAAGATTACGGTTTTTTTCCCAAGATTGTAGCTTTATAGTTAATTTAGTTTTTTTAGGTAGTAGCCTTTCGCAATATTGTCTTGGGGACACCTTTAACTTTGTAAATTAGGATTTTCTGGGTACTCTGATGGGTTGTCAAGGCTAATTCCAGTCAAGGGCTCTTTTGTATTTCCAAAATATGGCTGCAACTGAGCACTGCTTTGTAGAGTGGAAAGAGCAATATGTGTCAAAAGAGAGGGGCAATCGTGTGGTACACTACTTCTTGAAGGATAATTCAGGGGAGTCTATTCTTGCTGTCGTGGGAACTGAGAGGAGTGTTAGACACATGTTTTATGTTGTTTCTGAGGAGTTCTTGAATGCCCATGGGGCCAAGAACTCGGTTCATGCCGGTTTCAGATGGAGATCAAGGAGAGAGGTTGTGAACTGGCTCACTTCTATGCTGTCAAAGCAGCATATGCAAGCTGATTGCCCAGGTATTTTTTCTATTCCTTCGCGTCTTCACACTATTTGAATTATAAGAGTGCTTCTACTGTTAGATTCAAATGATTTGACTGCGGTGAATGTGGTGGAAGATTGGAGGGTTTACTTCCTTTTTTGTCTTTTATCGATCAAACTTATGTTTCTTGCAATTGTTGTGAAATTTTACTTCTTCAGGTCTCGATTTTGGAAAAGACCACCTCTTACTTTTCCATTATGAATTTAATGGGAAATTTGAAGGTTGAATTAGTTGAATGTTTTGCTTGATTTGTGATCTTTTAATGATAAAAGTGTAGTTGCTATGATAATCATTTCTGAACTTTACTTGGGTTTGATAATTTCTTCAAGGAACCATTTCTTTTTCTTTTCAAAATTGTTATCCGTGACTTTAACTGCATGATTTTATGTTCTAAATAGTCTCATTGCTATTTCACCTTCCACAATGAGTATCCCAATTTCAATCTTTCTTGCATTGTTGATGAATTTGAGGTTTGGATGATTTAGTTGGCCCTTGTGTTTCCATTAAAAGATGTTGGGTTCCAATCGGGTGTAACCTTGAATTATTAGTCTAGAATGCTTTGGAATATGAAAATAGAAGGTGATTTTTCTGGATGTGCTTATATGGAGATCGGTGGGTCTGTTTCTGATGGAGTTTCATTTATGATAATTTTATGGACTAAAATTTATATATTTCTTCTCTGTTCGATTATTTAGGTCTTTTTGTTCTAAAGTTAAGTGAACTGTATAATGCTTCTGGCTATTTTGTACCATAACGTTAAGATTGCAGTTCATTTTAAAGTGTACATGGAGTGGAATTATTATCGCTATGAGAAACCTACTCTTGTGATTAAGAGAAGTTGGAATCCGAAGAGACCTCTGCAGTGTTTACTTTTTTCCTTTTTCTCTAACATTATATGATTCTGATGACTTGGCCTATTTTCATATGGATGTTTTCTAAATATAGCTGCCAGTGTTCTATTTTAGTTTTGTTGTTGCTGTTATTCTGTAGAGAAAATAGACACGCTTGAAAAATATTACTCTGTTTATGTGTAATAATTAGGACGTTAGGTCAACATCTGCTTGTTGTCATGACATCTCGTACTTGATGATTTCCTTCTTAAACAGCATTCAAGGGTACAACTAGATTAGAAAATACATGATTATGATCTTGCCCTTATTTATTGCTCACTTTAAAACTTGGAAAAAATCATGATTTGTTAACACTGTTCTGACCCATTTTTTATGGTTCCAATGTCTATTTAGTATCCTGATTGCAAAATTCAGTATACGATATCTGATTCCTGTTTGACTTCATACCTTGGTCACATAAATTCGATTTTTCGGTATTCAGTATATTTCTTGAAATTGAGTATATGCATTTTCATAGCTGATAATCCTGAATATAACATTTGGCATGTTATATTCATCTACACCCGTTTAAATGCCTGCCAAACCCATGGCACTGTAAAGTTTGGCATGTTATATATGTGAAGAAATGTTAATTAAAAATCAGTTGAAAATTTAGCATCTTATTATCCTTCATTCCTTCTGAATGGACAGTGTCACCAAAAGAGAATTCTTCTCCCAAAATCAATGCTCGACACACCCATATGCCAGCTCAAAAGGGCCGTGTAGCAAGGAATTTGGAAGCTCATAATTTAAACATAGCATGGTCGGGGGTATCATGGACCTGTGGTAAACAGCTCAAGCACTACCCAGAATTTTGCAGGAATGGGATTACGATATCGGTATGCTTCTACTAGTCTATCAGTACTTAAAAACAGAATGTATTAGAGGGGGTCTTCAAACTGTGCATGCATTAAAATGTAACACAAGGATTTTCTTGATGTCAATCATTGCTTAGCTAGGAAACACAAACATGCTTCGTTGCCGTCTGATACATTCATACACTAGGTAGCATGTCCATTTTTTTAAACTGCGAACACATCCCTGACATGACTGATGACCCTAAATGCCGTAAAACTGATGCCGACATGCCGTGACTGGTTAAAAGTAATCAGAAAAAGGGGAGCTGTAGCGCCCCGAGTTCTGTTAACCCGGATTGCCACGTCATCGTCTTTTGCCCTAATTTTGTCAATCAATTTTGCGGAAATAACCTAATTTTTAAAATCACATTTGAAATTGAAAACTACTTCGGCAATTGAAATACATTGGATAATTGTTCAAAATTTAAATATCGCGTTTTTGGAATAGCGGAAACGAAAATACGTTAACAGTGTTTCAATACATAAATTCGGAAACTTAATAAATTCGATAATCAAATTTTATTTTGCCACCACTTCTTGGGATCAATCACGTTAGCCTCCGAAGTCTGCAAATATTGTTAAAATAGCGAGAATGAGTATTTCGAAGAAATACTCGATGAGACTCATCGCCGATAATTAATTTACAGAATAATTGAAAACACACTCATGCAATATACAACGTGATATCATCTTTGGTTCATTTTCTTGAAAATCATAGGCTCTTTAAAAACATGGGTTGTGGGTAGTCTTTCTTTCTTGTGCGGATGAAGCACATAAGTTATGCATAACATTCTTTCTTATCTCATAAGAGATTCTTTCTTTCTTTCTTTCTCATGCAATTAAGCATATAAGTTATGGCAAGCATAACAATATCATATATCGCATATGACACATTCTCATCCTATGCATAAAGCATATAAATCACGTAATTCACATAAAGCATGCAATTATAATTTAAACTAATTAATGGTGGCGAGTCTACCTCAATTGTTTCGAGTTGCGTGAAAAGTGAGCGGGAAAATAACTTCAAGCTCCTAATTGCTCGTACGTATCGTCTAGCCAAAAATAGGAAATAAGTTGGAATTAGTATTTCGAACTTTAAAGTTTTAAAGTGTTGAAATTAAGTTTAAGGACTTAATTGAAAATTATTGGAAATGAAATAAATGGCTTAAAATGATAACATAAAGTTTAGGGCTAAATTGAAAGTTTATTAAATCTGAAAATAAAAGTTTAAGGGCTAAAATAGTAAATTTTAAAAGTTAGGGACTAAGCTGTAATTATAACTAAGCTGGAATTAAAAGTTAAAAACTGAAATAATAACTTTTGTAAGTTTAAGGACTGAGATGTAAATATACTAAAGCTGAAAATAAAAGTTGAAAACTAAAATAATAATGTTTAATAATTTAGGGACTAATCTGTAAATATAATAAAGCTGAAAATAAAACTTAAAAGCTGAATTAAATAACTTATATAAGTTTAAGGACTAAACTGTAAATAAAATAAAGTTGAAAATATAACTTAAATGGCTGAAATAATAACTTATATAAATTAGGGACTAACTTGAATAACTTTTTAACTGAATTTAAGAAAGTTAAAAGTTAAAATCAAAGTATTTAAAACCTAGGGACTAAAATAATATAATTTAAAACTTGAGGGCTAAAATCTATCAATTGAAATTAATATATACCTAAACTAATCTAACTAAACTAAAACAAAACAAAAACGTTTAAAACAAAACAAAATCAACATCTCTCTCTAATGAGAGAGAGAGCCCGACAAGGAAGGGAAAGGGGCGAAGCCCCTTCCTCTAATCTCGCCACCACCGACCGGCGGTGGTGGCGCCGATCATAGGGGTAGGTGGGGGGGGTTTATTTGGGCTTTTGGCGCGAAAAATCGAGGTTAATCGAGGCTCAAGGGCTCGATTTGTGTTCGGTAATGAGGTAAGTTCCTTGGGTTTCCTTCTTTTCTTGGTTTGGGTTTTGCTTGGGGTTTTGGTGGACTGATTTGGGGATGGAGTTGGTCTCGGGCTTGGGGTGTTTTGGGTGGAGTTTGGTTTCGGCTTTTGGAGGTGTTGGTAGCGGGTTTGGTTGTTCAGTGCAGTTAAGGTCTTGGTTTTTGGAAATAAGTGTTGAGGTTGGTGGAGTTGGCTCGACTAGGTGGTGGTTTGTTTGGTGTGGACTGTGTTGGAGTTGGGTGTTGGGGGTTTGATTTTCAGCTCGTGTGATTGGCTTCGAATGGTTAGAATTCGAATTTGGGTGTTGGTGTGGTGGTTCGATTTCTGCTGGAGCTCGAAAATGGCTGTCGATTGGGGTTGCAGCTACGGTTGGGCTGCAGCTTGGGTGGTTCGAGCTTGGTGGTTGGCAGTGTGCAGTTGTTGGTGATGAAACTTAGGTTGAGGCTGGGATTTGCAGTTTTGGGTGTTGTTACAGTGCTGAGGTCGATGGAGTTGGTTGTGGTCTCGTTTTTCAGTGGGGTTTTGGTGCAGTGAGTTGGTGATTGCATTGTATTGATGATTACACTGTTGGTCTCGTGAGTTTGGGCAGAGAAGGTGTTGATGGTTTTCTGCTGGAGCTTCAAAAATGGTGGTGCAGTGAGTTGACTGCAATGGTGTTGTCTGGGTGATTGAATTTGCAGTGAGTCTCCTGTTGATGCTAGAAATGGATGTTCTAGCATCAATATTGAGTTCACTGTAAAAATCTCTTATGGGAAGGATGAAGTTTCTTACCAAATCTCTTGGCTGCGTAAATAATGGGAAATGGAGAGAATGGATGAAGTTGATATATGAATAGTGGGAATTAGGGCACAATTCCCTAGGTGGGTAATTGGGCCAAATAGTTGGGCCTTAGGATTTGGGCTGTAGGGTTTCTAATTGGGTTAAAATAAATAAATTCAGGTTTGGACTTATATAATTGGGCCTAAAAAATTGGGTTTATGTGATTGGACTTTGAATTTTATAATAATTGGATTTAAATAAAATAAATCCGAATAAAAATAATTATTCAATATTCGATTCGATTCGAAATAATTTAAATTCATATTTATAACGGCTAGACGAACGTGCTATTTCTTAAAAATTAGGGTTAAAGTCGATCGACACGTTTTTTCGAGAATTGATTTATAAAATTTAAAAGTTCGCGGTCGCTACAACCTTACCCCCTTAAAATAATTTCGTCCTCGAAATTTAAACTTACTTGATCTAATATATCTGGATACTTAGCCAGAATCTCTTCCTCTTTCTCCCAGGTAGCTTCATCGCTATCCTGTCTACCCCATTGGACTTTGACTAAAGTAATCTCTTTGTTTCTTAAGACATGGACTTTTCTTTCTATAATACACATAGGTGTTTCCTCATAGGACAGATTCCTCTGAATCGAAATAGTCTGAAAATTTACCACGTGACTTGGGTCGTGGATATACTTTCTCAATAGGGAAACGTGAAAAACGTTGTGTACGGCCGATAGCTCGGGCGGCAACGCCAAACGATAAGCCACGTTACCCACTTTCTCTAATATCTCGAATGGTCCGATAAAACGAGGTCTTAACTTCCCTCTCTTGCCGAAACGAATAGTTCCTTTCATAGGAGCTACCTTCAAAAATACTTTCTCTCCAATTTCAAATTCTAAGTCTTTTCTCCTTTGATCGACATAGCTTTTCTGTCTATCTTGAGCGGCTTTGATCCATGATCGATCTTATCAATAGCCTTAACCGTCTTTTCAATCAATTACGGACCTAAAATTCTTCTCTCGCCTACTTCATCCCAATAGATCGTGATCGACATCGTCGTCCATAAAGTGCCTCATATGGTGCCATACCAATAGTAGCTTGAAAACTATTATTGTAGGCAAATTCCACTAATGGGAGGTGAGTCTCCCAATTACCACTCAAATCTAGTACGCAAGCTCTAAGCATATCTTCTAGTGTACGAATAGTGCGTTCGTATCGTCCATCGGTGCAGGGATGGTAAGCGGTACTAAAATTTAATTTAGTACCCATCGCCGCTTGTAAACTCTTCCGAGAATCTCGATGTAAATCTCGGGTCTCTATCTCGATACAATGGAAGCCGGTACTCCATGAAGTCGAACAATCTCTCTAACATACAAGCGGGATAAGCGATCCACATTGAGAGTCATTCGATTGGTAGGAAATGAGCCGACTTCGTAAGTCGATCTACGATAACCCAAATAGCGTCATGTCCTTTCACCGATTTCGGTAACCCCATTACGAAATCCATGGAAATTTTCTCCCATTTCCATTCTCGGTATATCCAAGGGATTTAACAATCCCGATGGTCTCGATGTTCACCTTTACTTGTCGACACGTCATGCATCGAGAGACAAACTTTGCAATACAACCCTTCATGTTTCTCCACCAAAAGGTATTGCGCAAATCACGATACATCTTTGTCCCTCCAGGTGGCACGCATAAGTCTTTGAATGAGCTTACGTCAAAATCTCATTACGGATATGTTCATCCTTCTCTAAGACACGACGTCCTCTCGAATATAAGTGCCTTATCAGAGGCAATCTCGAAACCTATTCTCTTGCCAGTTCCAACTTCGGATCTGATCTTTTCTAAAAATTTATCTCCAGTTTGAGCTGTTATAATCCGACTTCTCAAATCTGGTTTAACGCTCAGATTTGCCAATATAGAAGATCCTTGGACTGATGGGGTTCGCACTTCGATTCTTAGATTTCTCAAATCTCGAATCAACTGATCTTGCGTCGTTCCTAAAGCTGATAACTGTCCGGCGTCCTTTCAACTCAAAGCGTCGGCAACCTTATTTGCTTTACCTGGGTGGTAAAGAATGGTGCAGTCATAATCTTTTACTAGCTCTAGCCATCGTCGTTGTCTCATGTTCAGTTCCTTCTGAGTGAAGAAATACTTGAGACTCTTGTGATCGGTGTAAATCTCACATTTACTCCCGTACAGATAGTGTCTCCAAATCTTAAGAGCATGCGCACGGCAGTGCGAGCTCTAAATCATGTGTCGGGTAATTCTTCTCATGTGGCTTCAACTGTCTTGAAGCATATGCTATCACTTTGCCATTACGCATCAAAACACAACCTAAACCATGTTTGGATGCATCATTGTAAATAACGAAACCTTCGGATCCATCTCGTATCGTCAAGAGTCTTGAAACGAATCTGTCCTTAAGTTTCGAAAGCTTTGTTCACATTGGTCGTCCATTTGAAATTTAACTCCCTTCCCGGTCAACCGAGTCATAGAACACCTTTATTTTAGAAAAACCCTCTATGAATCGCCGATAATATCCAAACTAATCCAAGAAAGCTTCTCACATCTCCAACATTTGCGGTGTTGGCCAATTAGATCACAGTCTCAACCTTAGAAGGATCAACTCGATACCTTTAGGCGTAACAATATGACCTAAGAAACCTACTCTTTCAAGCCAAAATTCACATTTCTTGAACTTGGCGTACGGCACTTTCTGCTCTCAGCGTTTCCAACACAGTCCTCAAATGTTCTTCATGTTGTGCGGAATCCCTGGAGTAGATCAGTATATCATCGATAAAAACAATAACGAATTTATCAAGATACTGATGGAAAACTCGGTTCATCAAATCCATAAATATCGCAGGTGCGTTCGTAAGACCGAACGGCATCACTGTGAACTCATAATGTCCATATCGTGTCCTGAACGCTGTCTTTGGTACGTCAGCTGGCGAAACCTTTAGCTGATGGTACCCCGATCTCAAATCAATCTTCGAGAAGATTGCAGTACCTTTCAACTGATCGAATAAGTCTTCGATCCTGGGTAGGGGATACTTATTCCTTATCGTCAACTTGTTAAGTTCTCGATAGTCGATACACATCCTCATGCTTTCGTCCTTCTTCTTTACAAACAAAGACAGTGCTCCCCGGAGATACACTTGCTTTGATGAAACCCTTCTCTAGCAATTCCTCTAATTGCACCTTCAGTTCTTGCAACTCCTTTGGTGCCATGCGGTATGGAGCTTTAGAAACAGGGGTAGCTCCTGGTACCAAATCGATGGAAAATACCACTTGCCTATCCGGCGGAGTGCGGAGTAGATCGTTTGGAAAACGTCACCATATTCGCATACTACGCGCTTTGAATCCGAGTAATCTCATCTACGGGTTTGTCTTGAAGACTAACCAAATATCCATGACAACTATCCTTGGCTAATAGCTTCTCCGCTTGTAAAGCCGAAATCGAGCGAGGAAGTGCCTTAATCCTCGTCCCATAAAATACGAATACTTCTTCACCGTCTTTACGAAAAATGACCTCCCTTCTCGTGGCACATAATTGCGGCACGGTTGGTCTTGAGCCAATCCATTACCTAGAATAATATCGAAATCTTTCATTCGGATAATATTCGGAGTCCGCCTCCAAAACTTGACCATCAAAATCGATTTGTCTTGCGCCTTGACTATCTTATCAGTATCGATGGTTTCTCCTGACGGCAAACTAACTTCAAGGTGCTACCAATCTCTTCTCCTTGTAAGTTCAGTCTTTCTAAACATGCATCATTTCATTATTAATTCAACTTCTTTTGGTGCGGGTACATGAATAGGAAGGCATGTATGCCGAACATTTCCAATTTCCTTTTATACAACGATGTCAAACCTACTCTAGATCCTATCTCTCTATTCTTCTTCGGTTACACATGATTCGGTGTCCGAAAACTCTCCTAGCCCTGGGTTAGCATCTTCATCGGGTTCTTCTTCTGGGTTCCTCCTCGGGTTCTTCCTCGAGTATTAACCCATCTTCTTGCCCAAGTTCGAGCTTGGGCATTGGCTCATGTTCTGGCCTCCCTTCAGGTGCAACCCTAAAGCGGTGCTCAAAATACATGGGCCAATATGCCACAAATCTCGCACGAAGGTGTCATACTCAATCTTCGCATTAGGTGACACTAGAGCATCTATGTATATGCTACGAGCTACCTTCACGTTATCGCTTCTAAAAGTCGAGAGTAATTAATGAATCAATCGACGATTTCGAGTCACGTAGCCATATTGTATGGCCGATTACGTACATATTCAGCTGCTCTACGTGTTGGGCAATCGTCCGATCAAGTCTAGACCAGGAAACATTGTAATCTCTAATGGCTTGTTCTACGTCACTGGGTACATTTCTACGAATGGGTGCCATGTCTTAAACCAATTATGCAAAGTCCAATTAATTGGGGTTATTCATCTCTTCTTAGTTAAAATTTACGAGGACGTAAAAATTTAGAAAATTATTTCCAATTATGCTCAAACTCGTCTTTCTTTTCTTTCTTTTCTTTTCTTTTCTTTCTTTCTAATTCGGATACACTTCTTTCTCTTTCTTCTAAGTCTCGTAATTCGTAAAACAGTATCCGAAATGATATAACAGTAAACTTCAATAACTTCTTTACCTTCGGAGTCGACGGATTGAATGGTAGCAGTGGCAACTTTCATTAATGATAATTAAACAATTTAGAACGTCTCTTTGAAAAATTTTATTTTTTTGAAAATTTTGCCGATCTGAAAGCTTAAACGGCTACGATACCAAGGCATGTAGCGCCCGAGTTCTGTTAACCGGATTGCCACGTCATCGTCTTTTGCCCTAATTTTGTCAATCAATTTTGCGGAAATAACCTAATTTTTAAAATCACATTTGAAATTGAAAACTACTTCGGCAATTGAAATACATTGGATAATTGTTCAAAATTTAAATATCGCGTTTTTGGAATAGCGGAAACGAAAATACGTTAACAGTGTTTCAATACATAAATTCGGAAACTTAATAAATTCGATAATCAAATTTTATTTTGCCACCACTTTGCCGGATCAATCACGTTCGCCTCAGAATCTGCAAATATTGTTAAAATAGCGAGAATGAGTATTTCGAAGAAATACTCGGTGAACTCATCGTCGATAATTAATTTACAGAATAATTGAAAACACACTCATGCAATATACAACGTGATATCATCTTTGGTTCATTTTCTTGAAAATCATAGGCTCTTTAAAAACATGGGTTGTGGGTAGTCTTTCTTTCTTGTGCGGATGAAGCACATAAGTTATGCATAACATTCTTTCTTATCTCATAAGAGATTCTTTCTTTCTTTCTTTCTCATGCAATTAAGCATATAAGTTATGGCAAGCATAACAATATCATATATCGCATATGACACATTCTCATCCTATGCATAAAGCATATAAATCACGTAATTCACATAAAGCATGCAATTATAATTTAAACTAATTAATGGTGGCGAGTCTACCTCAATTGTTTCGAGTTGCGTGAAAAGTGAGCGGGAAAATAACTTCAAGCTCCTAATTGCTCGTACGTATCGTCTAGCCAAAAATAGGAAATAAGTTGGAATTAGTATTTCGAACTTTAAAGTTTTAAAGTGTTGAAATTAAGTTTAAGGACTTAATTGAAAATTATTGGAAATGAAATAAATGGCTTAAAATGATAACATAAAGTTTAGGGCTAAATTGAAAGTTTATTAAATCTGAAAATAAAAGTTTAAGGGCTAAAATAGTAAATTTTAAAAGTTAGGGACTAAGCTGTAATTATAACTAAGCTGGAATTAAAAGTTAAAAACTGAAATAATAACTTTTGTAAGTTTAAGGACTGAGCTGTAAATATACTAAAGCTGAAAATAAAAGTTGAAAACTAAAATAATAATGTTTAATAATTTAGGGACTAATCTGTAAATATAATAAAGCTGAAAATAAAACTTAAAAGCTGAATTAAATAACTTATATAAGTTTAAGGACTAAACTGTAAATAAAATAAAGTTGAAAATATAACTTAAATGGCTGAAATAATAACTTATATAAATTAGGGACTAACTTGAATAACTTTTTAACTGAATTTAAGAAAGTTAAAAGTTAAAATCAAAGTATTTAAAACCTAGGGACTAAAATAATATAATTTAAAACTTGAGGGCTAAAATCTATCAATTGAAATTAATATATACCTAAACTAATCTAACTAAACTAAAACAAAACAAAAACGTTTAAAACAAAACAAAATCAACATCTCTCTCTAATGAGAGAGAGAGCCCGACGGGGAGGGGAAAGGGGCGAAGCCCCTTCCTCTAATCTCGCCACCACCGACCGGCGGTGGTGGCGCCGATCATAGGGGTAGGTGGGGGGGGTTTATTTGGGCTTTTGGCGCGAAAAATCGAGGTTAATCGAGGCTCAAGGGCTCGATTTGTGTTCGGTAATGAGGTAAGTTCCTTGGGTTTCCTTCTTTTCTTGGTTTGGGTTTTGCTTGGGGTTTTGGTGGGTGATTTGGGGATGGAGTTGGTCTCGGGCTTGGGGTGTTTTGGGTGGAGTTTGGTTTCGGCTTTTGGAGGTGTTGGTAGCGGGTTTGGTTGTTCGGTGCAGTTAAGGTCTTGGTTTTTGGAAATAAGTGTTGAGGTTGGTGGAGTTGGCTCGACTAGGTGGTGGTTTGTTTGGTGTGGGTGTGTTGGAGTTGGGTGTTGGGGGTTTGATTTTCGGCTCGTGTGATTGGCTTCGAATGGTTAGAATTCGAATTTGGGTGTTGGTGTGGTGGTTCGATTTACTGGAGCTCGAAAATGGTGTCGATTGGGGTTGCGGCTACGGTTGGGTGCTGACTTGGGTGGTTCGAGCTTGGTGGTTGGCGGTGTGCGGTTGTTGGTGATGAAACTTAGGTTGAGGCCGGGATTTGCGGTTTGGGTGTTGTTACGATCTGAGGTCGATGGAGTTGGTTGTGGTCTCGTTTTTCGGTGGGGTTTTGGTGCGGTGAGTTGGTGATTGCATTGTATTGATGATTACCTTTGTTGGTCTCGTGAGTTTGGGCGAGAGAAGGTGTTGATGGTTTTCTGCTGGAGCTTCAAAATGGTGGTGCGATGAGTTGATTGCAATGGTGTTGTCAGGTGATTGAATTTGCGGTGAGTCTCTGTTGATGCTAGAAATGGATGTTCTAGCATCAATATTGAGTTCACTGTAAAAATCTCTTATGGGAAGGATGAAGTTTCTTACCAAATCTCTTGGCTGCGTAAATAATGGGAAATGGAGAGAATGGATGAAGTTGATATATGAATAGTGGGAATTAGGGCACAATTCCCTAGGTGGGTAATTGGGCCAAATAGTTGGGCCTTAGGATTTGGGCTGTAGGGTTTCTAATTGGGTTAAAATAAATAAATTCAGGTTTGGACTTATATAATTGGGCCTAAAAAATTGGGTTTATGTGATTGGACTTTGAATTTTATAATAATTGGATTTAAATAAAATAAATCCGAATAAAAATAATTATTCAATATTCGATTCGATTCGAAATAATTTAAATTCATATTTATAACGGCTAGACGAACGTGCTATTTCTTAAAAATTAGGGTTAAAGTCGAGCGACACGTTTTTTCGAGAATTGATTTATAAAATTTAAAAGTTCGCGGTCGCTACAGGAACTATCCTAGTTTATCTTCATTCTCCATTTCCGAAACCTTAGCTTTGTTTCATCAGCATTGTGAATAGCGATCCGGCATCTTTGTTGGATGTCGCCGTCTCTTTTATTATCATCAGCTCAAGAAAAAAAAATTGAAACCTGTCTTTTATTTTGATTTGTCGAACCCTAGCTTTCTTTTATTTTTGAACAGCAAGACACGTTTTTTCCTTCATAAAATTCTTGTCAATTTGGAAAAAACAAATCAGCATTTTTACCCATTGAATAACGTTGATCTTTTACCCATTAAAAAAATTGAGCTTTTACATCGAATAAAACAATTGGGCTTTTCAACCATTGAATAATATGTGCCTTATTAAGCAATGAATAAAGCAATTGGCCTTTTTTATCCATAAAGCATTTGCCATGAACTTTTTAACCATCAAATTACAGACCCATGACCTCAATTAATTGGAAGAACACACATCTGTCTTTCCAGAATATAAAATTAGTAGTTTGATGAAGCAAAAAAATAAAAAATATTGATGCAACAAGTATACAATGTTTTATCTGTTTTACACTATAAAATTACAAAATAAATAAATGAATTTAATGCTATTTTATCAATTACATGTTATGTCGGTGGTTTTTTAAAAACCGCATCTTTGTCATGTCATGTTCGACCAGTGCGTCCTCGTTGGTTCGTCCTACTTGCTGAGTAGAAGATCTAGTTGAAAGACGAAATGGGATATATAGAATAAGCGCTGTGCAAATATATGGTTAAAATGGCCCCTTTTAAATCTTGCATTTACATCTATCCTGTAAACACTCATTAATTTGAATTATCTTCACTTCCGCTGATGTTCAAGTGGTCCATATGTGTAGGCTCAGATCTGAGCACTTGTGCTTCTCATTCTAAAATTGAGATATGAATAAAAGATGCAAGCTTTAGATTTTTTTTCCATATTTGCCTCTGTGAACTTTCTTTCGCCACGCTTAAATGTTATTACCTGGTATTTTTGCAGTTGTATTTTACCCTTTTTTTATCTTTTAATAATCAGTGATGATGGCTTTGTGAATCTTAAACTTTCTTTCAAATTTTATTTTTATTTTCTCACCCTTCCTTTTCAGATACATTCATTTGTCTTTGTAATGGCTGAGAAAGAAAACCGTTATATTGCATATTTGGAAGATATGTATGAAGATAGAAAGTTCCAGAAAAAGGTCAAAGTGAGATGGTTTCACCATAATAGAGAAGTCAGGGGCACTGTTTCTTTACAGAATCCTCATCCTAAAGAAGTTTTCTTCACTCCGTATGTACAAGTTATCAGTGCAGAATGTGTTGATGGTCCAGCAATAGTCTTAACTCGAGAACATTACGAGAAATGCTTGGCTGTTTTTCCCCAGGATTTGGCAGGAAAAGTACATTTTTGCTTCAGACAATTTAAGAGCAATAGAGTAAAGCCTTTCAAGCTAAGTAAGTTGCGTGGATACTTCGATCAATCCTTCTTCTTGTGTTTTAGTCCTGATTTTTTCGAGGACGAAGAGTTCAGCTCTGAAGATGACGTTAGAGTGGGAGCTAAAAGGGGCAGAACATGCAGAGAGCATCAGAAGGCAGCACATGAACTATCATACAAGAAATTGAAGTATGGTCTACTGGGTAGGAAACCAAATTTTTTCAAGCATGTAGAAGGCCATGTTTGGAATACTCCGACTTTTAAGGTCAATGACAAGATTGAGTTTCTTTGCCAAGATAGTGGTATTCGAGGTTGCTGGTTCAGGTGCACAGTTTTAGAGGTTTCTGGGAAGCAGATGAAAATTCAATATGATGGTGTAAAAGATGAAGATAGTTGCGGCAATCTTGAGGTATGAGTAGGCGTGCCTGTATCTCCATAAATTTCGTCAAATAGGTTTCGACCACCTATATCTTATGTTTTACCCTATGATGCACCGACACAGACACGTGTGTCCGACGCGATATGTGTCAGATACGTCGACACGCGATTATTAAAAAAAGTACTGACACGACACGCCATCGACACGTTGATTAAATTCTTGAAAATTCTTTATTTATATAGTATAAATTTAGTTTTATACTTGTTATTAATTTTTCTTCTTGAAATCTTTTAAACATGAGTACGTATTTATTACTTGCTAATAATTTTGAATTAACAATCTATAATATTTTTAATATAAAAATAAAAATGATTACGGTGAGTGTCCGAGAAGTGTCGGTATCGACTCGTTTCCGACACGTGTAGGACACGGACACGCTACCCTAATTGAAGTGTCCGTGCTACAAAGGTTTTACCAGCTCACCACAGGCTTTATAAAGTATAGATGAATCGTGGGTTGAATTCACTAGTCTTTCGAAACTATAATCTAGGCTTTATTTAATCACTTAGGACTTGGAGTGAACCCCTATAGAGGATTAAAATTTGAGGAATTTTCCTCCGTGGGACACTTTCAGACTTTAGAGTGAGAAAATGAATTCTATCCACTACTTTTGGGTTTGTAAATAATAGGCATTTTTTTACTTCTTCTTTGACAAATATATCCTTCTTTGTATGAAAGTGTTCCCCCTTCCTTTTTGCATGAATTAGTTTGAAAAATTTCCTTCAAAATTTTCTTTGGAATCTGGTCTTAATTAAAGTACCAGTAGTTTTGTCTGGAGGTCACCTGTGGCATCAGATTATAGTTTTCCAAGATAAAAATTTCAACTTGATAATGAGGAGGTTCCAACCACCAAACATGCTTGGTAAGATTTATGAAATGTGTCATTTAACTTGCTGGTTAACATTCACTTATATATGTTTTGTAAGATCATGTTTGGTTAAGCCAAAATTAGAAGTAAAGTTGCTTAAAAGTAGCTTTTATGCTTAGCCAAACATGTATGTAGCGTTAAAAGTTAGTTGTAACTAACTTTTTTTGCCTAACTTATTTGTCTTCTCTTGAAAGTTACTTTGTTTTAGACTGTTAGTACAAAAATTGGCTATTTTAAAGCATCCACTTACCTACCTCTTTGAAAGGATGTGTACTTCGTTTTTATTCGTTTTTAGGCTTGGTCCAAACATGCTCCAAATCTGCATATTGTGGAAGCATTTTATTGATCACAGAGACAACTGGCCAGTTTTTGATTTATTAAATTCTCTCTTGAATGGAACTCTATTTTGATGTATTCTTTAACTTGCAGGAATGGATCCCAGCAAATAGACTGGCTAGGCGTGATAAACTGGGAATGAGACATCCTGGTCGTCCAACAATCAGGCCAGCCCATCCTTGTTATCAGGGGAGCAGCACTTTCGAGGTTGGAGCTCCAGTTGATGCCTGGTGGAGTGATGGTTGGTGGGAAGGGGTTATATCTGGCACTTGTGATTGTGAAAATGGAAATTATCAAGTTTATATTCCAGGTTGGACTTTTTTTTTTTTTTAATTCTTTTAATATTCTTTCTTTTAACCCCCTTTCTGATATCTAGATTACTTTTCTCTGTCCCCCCGCCCCAAATAAACACACACACACACACACCGTGCAAGATAGGAGAGAAGAAAAAAATGTTGTCTATACAACGTGGTGTTTCTGATGTTATCTTTTCTTTTTCCATTTCTTTTCCCATTTGGTTGAATCAGGTGAAGATTTATTTTTGAACATAGAGGAAAAGAGCCTCAGAGTTTCTAGAGATTGGATTGGTGAACGATGGGTGGATATTAAGCCAAATTCTAACATTCTCTCTTTCATTTCCGCAACATGCATAGATGCCAAGCTTTTAGCATCACCAGCTATTGTCAAGGAAACCAAATCCGACAATTCTCGTACTTCATGTCATAAAGTTCTTACCGACATCAAACTTAGTGTAGTGGAAGAGGGGATCTGTGATTTAGGAGGTACGACACCGGCCACTAACATTCTGAAAGATGACTGCTGGAACGATAACAAGTACCGAATGCTTACAATTCAAGAAAAGGAAAATAACATTGATCATGTCAATGAAGATGATGAGAAGAACAATGCCGACTATAACCTTAGTGATGCTAATATTGCTGACATATCCTGTAATGCTGATGACAAGGATGATAATGCCGATGGCTGCAAAGAGGACAATTTAGCGGAACTCAAGATTGCTGAGCCGAGATGTGAAGCAGAAGCAAATGAGGTCATAACATAGAGTGGTCCATACATACGATGTTGTCTTATCCCTTACATAGTACGAAGATTTGGAAATGGTGGTAGAATTTAATCTTGATATTAGGATAGCTGTACAAAAGCTATGTAATGAAAGATTGTAATGCATTTTAGTCAATTAGCCATTGCCCATGTAAAGAGACGACCCTTGGATTCGAATCTCAGTGATGACAAGCTATCTCCTTCAGTACTTAGGTTTGTAGCCTTTTACTGTGATGCTGTGTACTATATATATTGGTCCTGTGACTTTTTCTTGAACGAACTTAATATTTCTTTTATAATTGTTTTCATCACTAGCATGTTTTGTGAAATACTGTGCTCGTATGGAACAATTTTTTAATTTCTTTTTCTTCTTTAGTATTGTTCAATGCTATTCCATTTTACAGGGACAAAGAATCGAATTGTCCTATCATTAGAAATCACGATTTTTATTTCTTTGGTATTTACACTTGGTTCCTTCAGCTTCTTGATTCTCATGTATGTTTTAAACTTTTAAACTTACTTCTGGATAAATGAAGAAAAGAAGAGGTCTGTGTACAGAAAATAAAAAACCACATAGATAGATAGCGCACAGAATACACAGAGGTGGCTCCTTTTATGGCAATATTTAATTCACATGAGGCCACCCTCCAGTATCTGAATTCTGTATACAGAAAAATTCAAAATAAAAATAAAAATAAAAACGTCAACTTTGTGGATAAGCCTAATGAGAATTTGCTGAGCTTCGGCTCCTCTCAATACACCTCAAGAGTGACTTTTGAATAACACAGAAAATCGTTGAAAATTGTAAATTCAAAACCAAAGTGAATTGTATATCTTCTTCTTCTTCATAGTCGTTCTCACACCAACACTTTTTCTACAATGCAATTTTTCCCATACTTCTTTGAAAACCCAGCTCTGTGTTCTTTCTTTGACTTGTTCAAACAGTCAATTTCCAGAACTTTCGCTGCTTCTGAAGTTTTGGAATCTGATGTCAACACTGCTAGTAGCCTTGAGGTTTTTATTTTTTTGTATCTTATTAAGGATTGCATTCATCAATGACCATCGAACTTTATACTTGATGTCGACATGGTCACCAAATTTTATTTTATTTCATCATGACTACCCAACTTTATATTTAGTATCACCATGACCACCCAATTTGATTTTATTTTACCATGACCACTCAATTTCATATAACGTTTCACCAGGACCTATCAACTTCTTTTCACAATTTACATTAATTTTAAAAAGGGTAAGACAGTAACTTTGCATTAATTTTAGGGAAAATTGCAGTCAAGGTACCAAACCTTTCTGTTATTTGCGGACTTTGCCCAAACCTTTCGGTGGTGGTGGTAGATGGTTTTCTGGTTTAGGATAGGATGATGGGGATTTGGTGGGTGATGGGTGGCCGCCGTGGCGACGTGTTGGTGGTGGCCGTGATTTAGGTTCCATTTTTGGGTGTCGAACGTGATTTTCTTCATTTGTGATTTACGGTGGTGGTGGTGGTGGTGGTGGTGGGAGGAGGCGGTGGTGTCGGCAATGTGCCGACACTATTGATGCCGGGAAGGAGAAACTGATTGCAATTTTTTTTAAAATTTATTTAATGAGAAAATTGTCAAGTTACCATTTTACCCCTCCTGATTTTTTATTTTTGGGGTCAATTAACGATTTTCGTGGTCAAACGGACGGAAACAGTCAATAAGGACTGGATGTGAGATTTTTTTAAAGGTTTGGTACCGTGTGTGGTACAAATTAAAGGTTTGGACAAAGTCCGCAAATAACTGAAAGATTTGGTACATCGACCGCAAATTTCCTATAATTTTAAAGTTCACTTTTTGAAAAGGGAAAAAATTTATCAGTTAGAGTTTAACAATGACTCATTTCAAAACTAAGATAAAAGGTTTAAAATTTCAAAAATCAAATATTTATTAAATTTTATTTATGAAATAATTAATTAAAAAAATATTTTTATTAATTAAATATATTAAAGTCACAATTCCATATAATTTGGTCACAAATTCTCTAATTAATTAATTATAATTTTTTCTCGATCATAATTCAAAAAATTTATAAGTCAGAAATTATTTTTCGATCATAAATCAAAAATTTAATAAGTCATAATTTATTTCTCGATCACAGATCAAATTTTTTATGTCACAATTTATTCATCAATTACAAAATCAAAATGTTCATAGATTACAATTCATTTATTGGTCACAAATTATAAATTTTATAAGTCGCAACTTATTTAAAGGTCACAAATTATCAAATAATTAGTCATATATATATATATATATATATATATATATATATATATATATATATATATAGAGAGAGAGAGAGAGAGAGCCCACAAATTACCCAATTTATTGGTTACAATCAACTAATTTAAAGCCCGTTTGGTGCACATTAAAATGAGAGAATGCATTTTTTTGAAGTGATGTGATGGGGAATATGTGCTTGAAAAAGAAGGAAAAATTATTGATGTGATGGAAAATATTATTTTATTGAAAAATGTGTGGTTAAAAATGAGTAGAAGAATGAGAATGAAAAAAATAATGTGGATCAAACAGAAGCTTATTGATTACAAACACTCTTGGTCCCACTCCACAGTCGCAACCACTAACATCATGATGTTACCGCCTACACCACAACCATTTACGACAACCACCTCATCACTGCCAACAGCGCTAGATCTACCACCACACCACCGCCAAAGTCCACCTACATTATTGCCAGATCCTTTGCACTACCGCCAACTAAAAAAACACCCCAAAAACCAACAAAATCTAATTGCCTCCGCCAATGCCACCACCACATGAATCGCTGCCTCCAGTCCCAGCATAACTGTCAATACCTCACCATAACGCCAGTAGTACTATCACCATCACCCTAAAACCATCAAAACATGAACATCACTACCATCCATCCAACAATTAAAAAAAAAAAAACCACCTATGCAATCTGGGCCGCTGCAGTCACGATCTATGTCATCACCATCGCGATTTACACTGTTACAGCCACAATCCGTAGAGCCTTCGGTGGCGCTCACAGTGAAGGAACGACTTTACCAGAGATCTGTAGAGCTTATGGTGATCTAGGACGATGTTGGCGTTGTTTGCAGTCAAGAAATGACTTCACCAACGACGCTCACAGCGAAGATGATAGAGAGACGGTCTTCGGTGGCGACACTCTCCGATGGAGTTTATAGAGTCGAGAGAGGAAGATGAGAGAGAATGGGTAAGATATAGAGAGAGAATGGAGAGTGAGGACCGAAGATAAATTTAGAGTTTGTGAGTGAGGTTGGTGGATGGGGTATGTTAATTAATTTAATTTTATAATATTATTATTAATATTTAAAATTTTAATTACATCTAAAGTTAGAGGTCATATGTTGGACAACCGATGGGTCGTGTCGTACAATCCTTATTTGAGTGCAAAATTTGATTGTCACTTAAATGTCGAGTATGTTCTTCTATTAAAGTTGTAAAATATTTGTACAAATATGTGTACAAAGGCCATGATCGGATAATTTCTCAATTGCACCAGCTGAAACAGTGAAAGAAATTGATGAAATTCCTGCTTATCAAACTTCTAGATGGATATCT
This sequence comes from Fraxinus americana, assembly GCA_035079005.1. Lineage (NCBI taxonomy): Eukaryota > Viridiplantae > Streptophyta > Magnoliopsida > Lamiales > Oleaceae > Fraxinus > Fraxinus americana. Next base: position 1,890,228 of record CM068713.1, on the reverse strand, counting down.
CTACCTGAGGCAATGTGGAAGATTTTATCGTTCAATTTAGCATAAATTCATCCAACTGTTTATTTTTTACAACTTCATCTCCTAAATCATCAACAAGTGCGATATAACGACGAAGATGATTTAACTACTATTATTGAGATGAAGATACAAGACGAATAATGTTAACAGAATTTTTTAGAATAAAGAAGCAGATGAATTTGCTCGTACGTTATTATATCGAGATTTTCGAACACATGTCATTTGGAATTCATCTAAGAAAATTTGGACTCACAGAAAGAAACATATTGTCATAGGCGGAATTATTTCAACACATCCTTATGAAGGAGAACGATATTTTCTACGTGTACTTCTCAATCATATTCGAGGTCCACGTCATTTCATCATTTACGAACTTTAAATGGAATAACTATAAGTACATATCGAGAAGCAACACTTTTAAATGGCTTATTAAGCGGAGACAATCATTGTGAAGAATATCTATCTGAAGCTATTGTTTATAAAATGCCAACTTCTTTAAGACGTCTGTTTGCTACACTTCTTATGCTCTGCAACCCCGATCATTCAAAACTACTTTGGAATAAATTTAAGAGTTATATAATTGACGATTACGTACATGAAAATAAACCTCTAAATGTTGCTGAATTACCGACGTTGGAAGACATAAGTTCTATTCTAGAATCATTGGGTAAAAATATAAACAATTATGAAATAGTGTCTTTCAATGTTAATATAGATGAAAATGAGAGGTTGACAAGAATGATTGCAGATGAGACAAAAAATTTGGATATTCAAGGGGGTTACTCTTGTGTAGCAAGTTTAAATAATCAGCAAAAAATTGCGTATGATACTATTATGGAAAAAGTAAATTGCAATTCAAGTGCTGTTTATTTCATTGATGGTTCAGGAGGAACATGTAAAACTTTTCTATATAAAGCACTCTTAGCTGGTGTGAGGTCACAAAATTTAATTGCTTTGGCTACTGTATCGTCTGGAGTATCTGCATCTTTTTTACCTGGAGGAAGAACAGCTCATTCAAGATTTAAAATTTCGTTGGAAACAGTTGGACAAATCACTTGTTTCGTTAGTAAACAATCTGCTTTATGAACTTTGTTGAAAATGTCAAAGTTAATACTCTGGGATGAAGCACCTATGGTAAATCGTTGTGCCATTGTGCCATTGAAACTGTTGATAAAATGCTTAAAGATATTACTGATTATAATTTGCCTTTAGGTAGAAAAGTAATAGTTTTAGGAGGAGATTTCTGACAAGTTTTACCAATAGTACCAAGGGGGAAAAAAGATGACATTATGAAAGCTAGCTTAATTTTCTCTGATCTATGTCCTTTATATTCACACATACCTTTAGTTGAGAACATGAGAGCAAAATTAGATCCAACATTTTGTGATTATTTACTTAGAATTGGAAATGGAATAGAGTAAGAACATAATTGTCATTGCATTAAACTTCCTAAGGACATATTTGTACTATTTGAAGATGATATTACATCTCTAAAAAATTTAATCAATCATGTATTCTCGAACATAGAAACGTATGTTGATAATTTACATACAATGGCAAATCGAGTTATTCTAACGCCTCGAAATGAATGTGTTGATCATATTAACAGAATTTTACTTGATCAAATTCTTGGTTAAATTTACACTTATTATAGTTTTGATTAGGCAATTGACAAAACAGACAAAGTTTACAAGAAGATTTCTTGAATACTTTAACCCCAAATGGAATACCACCATATGAATTGAAGTTTAAGATTAACTGTCCTGTAATGTTATTGCGGAATATCAATCCAGCTGAGGGTTTATGCAATGGGACGCGTCTTACTTATAAAAAATTTGATAAAAACTTCATTCTTGATGAAATTACATCTGGTGAATATTGTGGAAAACATATTTTCTTACCAAGAATCCCTTTTGCACCTCTGAAAAGTGATCAATTTTCAATTCCATTTAAAAGAGCTCACTTTCCAATTAGGCCATGTTTTGCATTGACAATAAACAAAGCATGAGGTCAAATACTTGAATTTGTTGGTCTGTATCTGCCTGAACCAATTTTCTATCATGATCAACTTTATGTAGCATTGTTAAGAGCTAAAACAAGTAAATGTTTAAAAGTTCTACTCAAACCATCAAACACTCAAACTATGCACTTTAGATGTACTAAAAATGTTGTCTACAAAGAAATTCTTTCATTCATACATATTTAGAACTACAAATGTTTTGTAAGTATTTTTTTCACATCTCTTATCCATTATTTTGAAACATAAATGTTGTACAAATTTTTAAGCAGTTGGCTCATGGAAAATCAGGTTGTGAAAAATGGAATATGAAGGGTAAACAAGACTTCGTCCGTGTCTTGGAAATTTTCCAGAAGACGCATGAAATAGAAATAAAGCTAAATGTTGTCACGTTTTCAGCAATTCTGAATGCTTGCAGGTACAATGGTTTAGCCACTTCTCTCTTTCTTAACTTGTACTATATTCTCTGTTACATCAAGTTCTTCAACCTGACATGTCTATTTCCTTCAAGTTACCATATAATTAAATGGAACTTCTTCATAAGCTGATATAATGTAGTACTTTCAGCTATAGAACAAGTAAATAACCTCTATAATAGTCAAATTTTTGCATCAATCAATTGTACACTTCTTTTATAATCTTATCATAGTTAATGTCAGTTTCATGGCGTTTTCTGTGGTTGCAGTCATTGTAGTTCTTTGATAATCATGTTTATGAAGTAACACATTGACTTCTCATAGGTCGTAATGACAATGTTTGATTGCAAGCTCTGTCCCTTTTTGATGAAGTGAAACAAATGGACACTTCGATTGCTTTTGCTTTTTATAATGCTTCGACTGACATGTTGTACTATTTTGGTCAGATAATTTATTAATTTAACTAAAAGGTTATCCAACTTGACTGGAATTAATAACTTCTCAATTAAATAACTTTAATTTATGGAAAAATTGGTACCAGTTCTTTATTTTTAGCCAACTCATTTTTGTAGAATCTATTATGTTGCATCTTTAGTCAGTGGTTTTTGTGTAATTGAATTCTGTTTTTATTGTTTCTTTCCATTACTTATTTATATGTCTTACAATGAGACTTATAGCATCTAAGGAGTAAGGAAACATTGATGCTTACATTTAGCACCTAATCTGTCTAGAATCTGGATACAATTTAACCTAAATCATGTGGTTTATTTCCTTCGGTTTATAGTGAGCAAGTCTTTTTTACTAATCTAATTAAACTCCGATTTCTTCTTTCAGGGTCTAATTATCATTGCACATTGGTTAGAACTAATGTTTCATTGCAGCAAGAACAAAAAAATACGTACCTTCCTGTGGAGTTGGGAACTCTTATTAGAGAATGGATTACTTTTGCAAGATACTAATCGCAAGTAATACTAGCACACATGAAAGCTTCTATGTTCTTGGTAATCGTAGTCCCATAATATCATAATTTGACCTCATGCAATAATGATTCTTATCTAATCTTTCCATTTCATGCCTCAGAATTTCTCGCAGACACACTTGCACACGAACTCATTGCGAGGGATCTTCATGAAGATGAATGGAAATTTACACATATTTTCCAAGGTTAGTTCTAAGAAGTTTTGTCATGTAGTCTTACATATGTGCAACCAATTCGCTCTATTCTTTTTGAATGTCATGGCTTACCAAAGCTTCTAAGATAGTCTTTTATCAGGAAAATTCACTTTCGTGTTGTCTCTAATATGCTTTTATTGATTGGATAGATGATTTTATGGTTATCCAACATCTTGACAAATTAGGACAAGCACAACAAGGTGGTGGGTAATGGTGCACTTAAACATACTATTGAAAATGTGATAGCATTAGACGAACAAATAGATGCAACCGAGGATGATTGTAATGATGAAGAATTATTCTTTTCATACTTATCCGGATGTATATTTGCTCTTTGTTTTATTTTTTACATAACAATTTCGAAAGATAAATTCTCTATGGATCTCGTTTAAGTATTTTTTAATTTCTTCGCACTCTTTGAATGTTTTATAATTGTATTCTATGAGTGAAATCATATTTAAATTTATTTTGTTCAATTAAGCTCATTTTGTTAACCTTGCTTATATCTCCATTTAATCCTTCAATATTCAACGCTAATATTACCTTCGACATAACAAAGTTTGTGCATTGCACGCCCATAACAAAGTTTACTGAAAAGATGAACTAAAAAAAATCTAAGCTTTAAACTTTTGATGCCAATATTTTTATTTTAGTATTTTGATAATATACTTAAATTTTCTAAACTTAGTATAGTATAATATAAAGAATATATATACAAAAAAAAAAAAAAAAATTAGAGCCAATGCTAATAAATCAAGCAACGTATAATATTTAACAAATTTTCAACTTGCTTTATTAAATTATTATAAAATATTTATTTATGTTGATTTGATAATTTATGTTTTTTTTTAAAAGATATGTTTAATTTTTTTTTTTTTAAAATTTTATAACAATATGTACAATAGTTATTAATTTTTCAACTAGCTTTATTAATCTATTTATGTTCAATTGTTAATTATTTATCAATTGCATTAAAAAAAAAAAAAAAATCATACCCCAAAATTATAAAAGATCTCCTTTAAGATCAAACAATTTCATCAAATTGAGTATGATTGTATGTGTGATAACATCTATTATACCAAGAATATCAATGAACTCAATTATTGCAATTGCTCAGGATACGTTTTGTTAAGTAATATTGATGAAGCTATCGTGAAGGCTATGAACTTAAAAATGAAGTGCAATTTGAAGAATTAACTAAAATTATTTTATCTAAATGAAAAAAAGTATGAAAAGTATATCGTGTGATATAAGACAAGGAAAATATATAATTCAAGTATAAGGATATAATAATTTTTAAGTAGGATAGAAGGGTAAAATAGAAAATATAAAGATGTCATGGAGAATTCTTTAGAAAAAGTAAACTTTAAGGACTTTTTTGAAATATTTGAAACGTTAAAAGGATATAATAATTTTTAATATGTATTTTTGTAATAAACCTGCTCTTCTTTACGCAGATTTGTTTCTCTTCGAAGTCCCTGTGTTGATTACAACACGACAAAAGCCTCAAGAACCCTCAACCTCTCCTCTCTTGTTTTCCCAAGAAAAAATACCAATTTCCATGAAAGCTCTGGTTCTTACCGGATCTCCATCTCCATCTAGCTTTCTCTCCGCAAAATCAGTTCTTTTGTTGCCTCTCTTTTCTCTGTCCACAAATTTTCTTGGATCCCCAAATTTACCGAAACCCTTCTTCCCTATCAGGTTCTCAGCTGTTCCTATGACTACTTGTGTACAGTCCTCAAGAACAGAGACTCCTCAGACAAATCCAAACAGAACCCAAGTGGAAGATGATGCGTTTAATGATTATGTAAGACACTGCAGACCCATGTTTTCTGATCTTGATTCCTGCGTGCCCAGTTCAGAAGAAAAGTTAAATACTCTCCTCACGCGTACTCTTTTGGATGAAATTGGTGGTGAAGAAGATGAACAAGAAGATAATTTATGGCGGCAGATAAAAGTTGAGGCAAGATCAGATATTGATCAAGAACCCATATTGTGTAACTATTATTTCAGTTCAATCTTGTCGCATGATTCTATGGAAAGTGCTTTGGCTAATCATCTTTCCATGAAGTTGAGTGATTCTAATTTGCCCAATGGTACACTGTATGATCTTTTTGGAGGTTTGCTCATCCAGGATCAAGAAATCATGATTGCTGCTAAAGATGATTTGAGAGCTGTTAAAGAAAGGGACCCTGCTTGTATAAGTTATGTTCACTGTTTCTTGAATTTCAAAGGGTTTTTGGCATGCCAGGCTCATAGGCTTGCCCATAAGTTATGGTCACAAGGGAGAAAAATTCTTGCCCTTTTGATACAAAACAGAGTATCTGAAATTTTTGCAGTGGATATTCATCCTGGGGCCAAAATTGGAAGGGGGATTTTGCTTGATCATGCTACAGGAGTTGTAATTGGAGAAACAGCTGTTATTGGAAATAATGTGTCAATTTTGCATAATGTGACTTTGGGTGGCACTGGAAAAGTTTCTGGGGACAGACATCCAAAAATTGGTGATGGGGTTTTGATTGGGGCAGGCACTTGTGTACTGGGAAACGTTAGAATTGAAGATGGAGCCAAAATTGGTGCGGGTTCTGTGGTGTTGAAACAGGTTCCTGCTAGAACTACTGCTGTAGGAAATCCAGCTAAACTGATTGGTGGGAAAGAGAATCCAATTAAGCTGGATAAAATTCCCAGTTTGACTATGGATCATACATCAGATATATCCAAGTGGTCTGATTATGTTATTTAGGGCAATCATTTTTTTCTATTTCTGTAGGACTTGGGGGCTTTTCTCGTGCTTTCAAGAGAGAGCCTAAGTTCTCCTATTAGCATAGAGAAGTTCTTGTCTTGGTGTTATGTATCACGTGTCGTAGTTGCCTTTAAATTCTGTGTTCTATTGGTACATAATCTGTGACAAAATCGCCAAGACGGCCTTGCACTAGATTTTTGAAGTAATCAATACTGTTTGCAATTAGATCTCGTTAGAGTATGTTATTTTGACTAATAAAAATGTTGACGTAACAGTCCTTCGATAACTTAGTTGACAAATAACTAAAATGTCAGGTCCAAGTTTATGCTTCTGAAGTTGAAACCAGATTCAAAGCCAATACTATTAGTCTCCATTTGATGCCCCAGAAGCAGTTATCAGGCCTTGGGCCCTTGCAGCCTGCAGCAAAGGTTATGTCCTGTGGTTGCGCAGACATAAAATTTGCTCCTTGCTGTGAATACTAGAGAAACGTGGGGAATTATGCATTTCGGAACTTCTAGGTACAGAACGTTATAATCAGCAAGGGAAGAAGAGATTTCCGATCTTACCAGATGAAAGCATCTAATTCAAGATCAACAATCAATTTTACAGAGAAAATTCACTCTTTTATGAGCTGTTAAAACAAAGGGTGCCTTTCAGAAAGAAAATCAAGAAACGTGAAACATTAATATCAGTAATCAAAGAAGCCAATAAATTGGCAGCAGCTTCAACATTGCGTCAGTGTATCCTTCCTTTCTGATAGGTACAATGAAACCAAAAACTTAGCGTTTGCATAAAAAAACAGACTGGATAATCTATGAACAGGAAGTAGGCAATGCTGCAACGATAGATGAGAGCAAAAAACACGAAGATCTTGCTCAGCATAGTTGTGATGCTATCGACTTGAAATGTGGATAATTCAACGAGTTTTATTCTGGAAGTTCATGACATACTCAAAATAAAAATTAGTTGCATCTGTTAATTTGTAAATATGCAAGAATTTTGCATCGTGATTACAGTGTAATGGCATGGGAATGCCATATTATTTGTCACCTGCACCACCCTCACCCAACTTTTCCGCTAAAAGCACATGCCATCAGCAAGACCATAATATGCATCTAGGATTGTTACTTGGCAGGGTTTAGACATCATCATGCCCATAAAAGGCTAGAATTCTTTCGACTATTATTTGGGCCATGGTGGCCATGGGACACCCAAGATTTGACCTGAGCGCCAGATGCCTACAGGGGAGAGAGACTCGTCGTTCAGGTTTAATGAATATGCAGCACATCTTATGTTCAGATGTTTGTGACATGAATTAAACTTCTTTGTAAGAAAAATATTGACACCCTTGTTGACCTACACTCACATGGGAGTGGATCCATGCGAATAAAAAAAGCCAAAAAAAATCCCCCCTATTGTGAGATGTCTGTCAGGGAGGGTTTGACACCCTCCCTGGCAGCACAGCGGAATTGTTGAGGAACTCGATCTCATGCTGTACTCAGCTACAAGCTTCGGAAATGATGACGACTTGTCCTCCAGCAAGTTTTCTGGAAAATCATATTCCTTAATAAATCCTGCATCATGGGGGGAAGAAAGTTGAATACCAACAAGTTACTAATGAACCTAGACATTACAGCATTGTAATGAGGTCCTATACTGTGATGTAATAGTAGAACACAATTATTGTCGAGCACAGATGTTATCCTATGTGCAATTGTTATAACCGTGGAATCAGAGAAGTGCTGCCTAAAGGTCTATTGAATCAGATTTTTGGTTTCTGTATCTACTGATGTTGTGGCCTCATCAAACACCGGAACCTTGCTTTTCTTAAGTAGTTCAAATCCAAGACAAACGAGCTGCCTTTGACCGACACTGCAGTTATCACCATTCTCCGGAGCTTAATTTATTGGAGAACCAAGAAATCAACAAGACATTGTAATAATACACTGGTGAGAAAAATTGCAAAGGATTAATTAGTTGAGAAGAAAACCTGAAGGATCAAGCTCGCTTTCCGGAGATGTACATAGTATAAAGGAATGAAGATTTCTGTAGTATCAATGAATAATTTCCCACACTTTAATGATGTAATAGGACCAGACTTATATACACAGCCAGGAGAACTATTTATGGGCAGTTTACATCAATTTAGCTACAACTATGCAGTGATTACAGATTTGTAGCAGTTACGGAAATATACAAGGTTGATTTGCTTGATTGTAGATCACTTGATTGTAGGCTAAATGTGTTCTGTTCAATCTTGGCCAAAAGTAACATTCCATAATTATATGGAATAATCCATTTGTACAATGATTAGGAGATTGTAACTTTTACAATCTCTTACGTTATGGTAGGGTCCATTAATTAATTAACTTTTACAATTTCTCACATTATGGTGGGGTGCACTAATTAAAAACCCTAATATGAGAGATTGTAAAAGTTACAATCTCCTAATCATTGTACACATAGCATTGTTGTAATAATATTTTGGCATTACTTAGTTTATTATGGCATAACTATGCACCGCTTTGATTTTGGTGTCGGGTTTAGTATATTAGGTCAATATCATACACCAACTCCATTGTTTGAAAAAAATGGATTTTTGAATAATATTTTTTTAAGAATGTGTGGTTAAAAAGTAAGAATTTTTTTTGAGTATATGTATAATATTATTTTATTGAGAGAATGTATGATTGATAAGATGAGAGAGAAAAATGAATTAAAATTTAATATTTACTGGTTAAATTTTAATTCAGGTCAAAAGAGATTAGGGGTCTGTTCGGTACAGCTTAAAATTCAATTAAAATTAAAAATATGGCCGTTATTGGGTCCCACTCGTCTAATAAAAGTCAACAATAACGGCTAGTTTTTTAATTTTAATCCAATTTTAATTTCTACCGAACACGTCCTAGATCATTAATGATTATTATCTCATTACATATAATTATATGATTTTTTTTGTTAATTATTGAAATTACCAGGTAAATTGTCAGTTGGAGGAAATAGACAAGCACCACAAGAATTATATATTTCTTATTGAAAATTACCTAGTAAATTGAATGCCACGCAAGATCCCACTCCGTTTCGGCATGGCCTCTCTCGCATGTGCCCACTGAAGTGAGGAGCTCATGCCCTTAGATGCTTCGTCCGAAGTGTTACTATTTGTTTTCTATTGCAGTACAATTTCGAGGCAATTGGCAAAATGCCATCTTCTACGAAGAGCCTCAGCCACAAGTATCACCTCGGCTAAGTCACAATACACTTGATCAACCGATTGATGTGACAACTCTACAATAGTACCGATCTTCAAAATATTTTAGATAACTTTTTGACCTACGCAAGTTACGGTAGCTGCAGGTCTATGATATCTGGGATTGACACAATTGATAAGATATGGCTTGACGACTGGATCGTTAAAATGAGGTCACTTGTCAAAAATATGAGAAATTACTCCCCAAGTATAAATATTCACACATATAGTGGTTAGTTATTTCACATATTAATGTGATGGTTTTTTATGGACCATGCTATAGGTACCCTCTTGTTTACACTTGGGATTACTCGGTCCCACCTCCCCTCTCACATGGAGGTTGGGCCCCACGCATTTATTGGGCGTGGGACCCGACCTCCATGTGAGAGGAGAGGTGGGGTCGGGTAAAGGAGAGGGTAAAGAGGAGGGTACCAATAGCTTAATTCTAACTACAAATAGCATTACTCTTCAAAATTTAGGTTGGCCAAGTAATCATTAATTCTGTTAATTTTATTTCTTCTGTATTTTGTTCTTTAATGATTCAATGACCACTGCTATAAAAGGTAAATATTCATGTTCATTTTCAATTATGTCTAGTCCAACAGTCAACAAATCTCAACTTCAATCCCATCCATGCCTACGTTACCGTACACGTAGACACTGACGTTAGATTGCATGTGATCGTAACTCTGAGGAAGTGTGATGGTTGCAAGCTCTTCGATGATCAAGTCTATACGACAATGAAGATATTTGGGCATGGACGAGACACAATGGACGAAACAAGTGGTCCTGGGTGTGACGTTTCTATTGTTGCTTATTATAGCGTGGATTCAGTATCTAAGTAGGTATAGAGGGATAGTGACAGGTGCATATATATCCCTTAAACATCTGATATAAATTATAATTTAAAAATCTCTTGAAGATTGCTGTTGATTCTTGTTAGAGTCGTGTCTTAGCAGGCATAGTGACCGGCGCATTGAATACGTTAAAGGAAGGAAGGAAGAAAGAACTACATGGTACTTGTTTGAATCCAGTAGATAATTTGAGATTTTCTTTCCCGTTGAACTATCTTTTTTGTCGGCCATGACACTTTGATACATTAGTTCATGTACTCATATGACATATGACGGACCATCAAGTTTCAATGCAAGTGTTGAATAATCTCGTCTAGAATTAAACTATGAAAGAGTTCGTACAGATTTATTTATATACAAGCGGGGAGTGTACACACCTGAATCACATAATCTACGTTGTGGCAACAGCAACCCAATTTGCTGCACAGACTATAGGAACTAAGAGTGCTGCAATTACAATACAAAAGCACCATTCTTTGGAGTTTAACTTTCCCCAGTGAGAAATAGTGGCCATGATCTCAACAAATCCCATCTCAAGAACTCCAATGATCCCCACAACACCAAGAATTAATAGCCTTTTTCCATACGCGAACAACTCCTGATCAACCAGACTAATTTTTTCCTTGAACATCATCATGGCTGTGATCAAACCGAAAATTTGACAGAAGACATAACAGCCGTTGGTCATGGATTTCATGACTGTCTCATCGGCTTCGTGAAAAAAATTAGACCCCTTCAATTGTAAGATCATTAAAATTGTGATTTGGAACAAGGATTGAACTGCTACGTTTCTCCACATTGTCCTGGTTATGATCGGATCATCCACATCCTGAACACCGGATTCTCCCCGCAGTTCTACGAATCTTATAGCCAAAGCTAGGGCGCCAAGAACATCCATAATAAGATTTATCCACAGGACTTGAAATGGCAAAAGTTGCACCTCTCTCCTAGCTATTACAAAGACGAAGTTGACAGTGAAGGCAGTAATATTGAGAGTCAATTGTAATTGCATGAACTTTTTAACGCTTTCGTGTATGCACCTTCCCAATTTTATGATGGTGAAGATTGGCGAAACATTCTTGTTCAAGACAACAATATCTGCATCTTCGGCACCACTCAGGTTGCCCATGAAAATCCCAACATCAGCTTCTATTAGAGAAGGACAATCTCTAGTACACAAACCAGTGAGTGCTACAATCTTATTTTTCTCTTTTAGGCACTGCACAAACTGTAGTCTGTCAGTAGGAGAGGTATTGGCAATCACATGGATGTTCTCTATTGTCTTCAGCCGTTCTTCTCTGTCTTTCTTGCGGAAATCAGATGCTTCAGTTATAGCTCCTTCAATATCTTCTTCAGGCCTTAAAATTCCAGAATAAAGGGCCATGATTCTTGCTGTGGTTATGTCAGTATCAACGACTAACTTGAAAGCAACACCAGCAGCTCGACAATCTTGAATTGCTTGTCTCATCTTAGGTGCATATGGATTCTTCAAGCTCACAAGGGCTAAAAAGATTAACCCATGTTCCAAAGGTTTTAGGGTTTCCTCATTATCATCAGCATCATCTTCTTCAATCTCACCTTTCTCTTCTTCCTGGTTTATTTGTTTATAAGCAAAAGCCAGGACCTGGAGACAATTGGATGCAATTTGCTGAAATTCTCTATTCAACAAATCCTTTTTATCTTCATCTAGGATATGCATTGTTCCATCACCCTCACAATAATGAGAGCACATGGATAGCATTTTTTCAAATTCTCCATTCCAATGAATGTGCAGAACTCTGCCTGCTTCTTTATGTTTATTTAGCACCAAACCACAAGAATTCCTGTTGAGATCAGGAGATTTAATATCAAGGATGGTACAAGAATTATTGAATTCAACCAAATCAATCCCAAGCACCTGGTGAGCCCAATAGCAAAGAGCATTTCCTTGGCCATTGCAAGAAGCATATGCACAAACTCCAACTTGCAAAATTTTAAGGACTTCTCGAGCTACTTCTGTAGAGACATCCTTGATACAATCGAAACCAATCCACAAATCGGCCATTTTTGAATGGTGCAAGGCGAGATCATTGGTTGTGCCAGTGCAGATTGTGGTGACTAAGCCGATTGTAGCACAAGATGGAAGTCTTTGAACTATTGCCCCATGGGACTTCATTTTATTCGATGCATAAACAAAAGAAACGAAAATGCCTAATGGCAAACCGTCTCTCAAAGCAAAGAGTAAGATGCTAAGAACAGCAACCAATCCACTCGCTTTGGTGCCTTGCTTCTTCATCAGCTTTGCGGATTCATTCATCAAATCCTCTACTGTGTTCTTCACACCCTTTGGATCTGTGTTGTAACTGTCATCACATACATACAGGAAACATCGGAAAAGCTGGACTACAAGAATGAATAACGAAAGACTCAGCCAAATTTTCTCCAGATGGGAGTTGGTATTATCAATAGAGATTTGCAGTTTGGATTCTTGGTTATCATTTTTCTGAGTACTGCTCAGTGATCTCATTAGCCGACTTCTTTCCGTGTTCTTGCCAACTGATAGCACAAGCATTTGGCAGTTGCCTTCCTTCACTTTGGCAGCAGTAAAAAGAGAAGGATTTTTGTAATAATTGGAATAGCCGTGAAAAAAATTATCATCGAGCTTAAATAAAGAGTTGCCTTCAATGAATAATCCATCAGCAGGGACCTGATTACCAGCCTGTAAGCACACAATATCACCGACCACAACTTCAGAATCGGAAATTTTAGGCATTTTTCCATGTCGTACAACAAAAACGTGTTTTTTATTCTTTGACAATCTCCTTTGTCTCATTCTGGACTTGATCAATCTACAGATAAGACCAAAATAGAGGACAAAGAAGATGGCTGAAACTAATATTACTCCATCCCTAAGCCCTTCAACGGGCCCGTTTCTCTTGATTCCGATTACAGCAGACAGTACAGCACAACACAAAAGAAGGATAATTGTAGTATCTTTAAAACCTTGCAAAGCCAACCGAAAGAAGCAATCTACCACCACGGGACACGTCTGCTCCATGTATAAGTTGGGGCCAAATGCTTTGTGGCGGCGGTAAAGATCTCCGGCATCCCCTCTTATTCCTGTTTCTGCATTAGTTTCTAATGCAGCCATTAATCCTGGCATGCCACCAAATGGCTGAAGAGAGTCGCTGTCATTCACTTGCACTACTTTTGCTAGGCATTCCTGGTTAACTCTGAACATGGGGTCTTCTGCCGGATTGCCACAGTTGAGCATTGAATCCGCCATGAGGCAAGAAATATTTGTTTATAAACAACTATTTTTTATTTTTATTTTGGTTCAGTTTACAAAAATATTTAGGGTTTATAGTTTTAGCTAAAGAGAAGGTTCAGTTACACTCAAGAAGTCATAGGGGTGTATGTTTATGTTCTTTTGTTTGAATGCCTTGAAGAAAGCGGATATCAATGGCAAATGAAGTTTGGGAAAATGAAAGAAAAAAGCTGGGAAGTTCGTTCGAATTTTGCTAGGAATTTCCCTTCATTGATTGTAGGCCCTGTTTGATTAGCCATTTTTTTCATGGAAGTTGGAAAAAAAATTCCATTTTCTTGCTTTTAGGTTGTTTGATAGACAATAATTTCTAGGCAAAATATTTTCCCACCCCCACGATCCCTTATTCCTTGAATTGAGGGAAAGCATTTTCCCACTATTTTGGTGGGAAAATGCAATTTCAGGTTTCTGTTTTTTTTTTTTTAATATACAATAGAAACAAATTTCATAACCAATTGTAAAAAAAAATTTCACTTTAATGGACAATTTCCATTTAAAACAAAGCCAAACAAGTACTAAATTTTGATAAAAAAATGATTTTTTAGGAAAAAAATTTCGTTTTTTTTTGGAAACAAATTTTATAACTAATTGTGGAAAAAAATATCGCTTTAATGAACAATTTCCATGTAAAACAAAGTCAAACGAACACAAAATTTAAAAATTTTCCGGGTGGAAAATTATACCAATCAAACACACTTAATTAACAATTCCCTGCAAAACAATTTCTAAGTAGTTATTTTCTCTGGAATTCATTTTCTTTCCACCCATTTTCCACCCTGCAATCAAACGGACCCGTAATGAATTATTTTCTCTTTGATTCATTTTATGCAATTCATCCAGTTGATTAATACCAAAGTTTAATTTTTTAAATGAATGAATTAATATTATATTAGAGAATCCAAATATTCGTGTCATGCCCTTTGATCAAAAAAATAATTTTTTTACATGTTAATAGTCATATCCAAAATAATAATGTTATTTTTCATTATAATAATGAAATATCGTTGATGTGATAATTTATGTAGAATAATGAGATATGATAGTTTAATTTGGAATAATGAGATATGACGATTCAATTTTCATGAAGGAGGAGATTAAAATGTCACATCTCATTGTTACACCTAAATTGTCAGATTATTGATATTTCATTATTATAATGATAACTAACATTATTCGATTGGAAACCAATTTATAATGTTTTCTTCGGCCTTTTTAAGTGATATGCTTAAGATCGATGTAATACTTAACAAAAATTGTTAGGTACAGACTTTAAAAAACTAATTTTCAACACATATTTTACATCAAAATAATTTTCAACGCGAATTCATAACTTTTTCATATTTTCTAATTACAAATTTATCAGGAAAAAAAAGGATTACTAATTTAAATGTTAAAGAAACTTGAAAGAGGATTATATTATACAAAAGTTTCAATCAATTGAAATTAAGAGTAAGACGATGACATCTCTCATTACCTAAATTTGTTGTATTTTCATGTTGAAAATCTTTTGAAAATCTTCTTGGAGAAATTACTCAGATATTTCATATAATATAGCCTTAAATGTCTTAGGCCTTTTAATCTTAACGCGGCTGCATATGATGGTCAAAAGCGAATGTCGTTTTCCTTTGGAGAACGACCAACTACGGTCCAAGATTCTTTTTCCATTTGGGAAATTGAAACAAAATTATCTGTGGACAGTGGAAGATTATGTTTTATTATATAGTCACGTTTGATGGGACCTCAGATAGTTCAAAGGGCTAAACAGAGGGTTCTCCAAAATGGTTGATTTTCTTGTCAAAATTTTAATCTTTTGAACAACTTTTAACATTTAGTGGTTACTGAATTCTTGAAAAACGATGATCATCACTAAACTTTCATTTCATCTACTTATGTCAGTTTAACAGAGAATCTGATGAGGTAGTCTTGCTGGTAAATAACTACGTCTAACGTCGTTAGTTATAATAATAGACATGGATGGCGTGTCAAAATTAACAATATATATATATATATATATATATATATATATATATATATATATATATATACAGAAATGATCTAATGAGCACCGGTGCTCATCTTATCCTAAGCACCGATGAGTTGGCACATTAATTCATTGGTGGATAAAGATTTTGTGAGTTCCAATCCACCAATGAATTAATGTGCCAACTCATTGGTGCTTAGGATAAGATGAGCACCGGTGCTCATTAGATCATTTCTGTATATATATATATCATTTCACAAAACAAAAAAAATGTGTCCCCGAATATATGCATGTGTACACAGGTAGATATACATTTAGTGTCTGTTTGATTTTGCTTAAAATCAGTGTTTTAATAGATTTTGATAAAAATTGATTAGATTTTTTTTTTTTTGGCTGTAAATGAGGTTGTACCTCTGGACATTTATTAAAAAAAAACCTCACTTAAGGCGGAGGAAAACCGTAGTAACGGACCATCAACTAATGAACAAAATTGATTAGATTTGTGGTCGAAAAGTTGATGAAAATTGTGGCTCTAATTTGACTCAAAGTTAAGTTGATAAAACCAAACAAAAGCATAATCAAACGGTGTGAATTGAAAGAGAATAGTATGAGGGATTTCTCTAATCCAGTTTCCACAATTCCGCGTTAGTTGACATATGACACAGCAACATGAATTAACAAGTCAAAAGAATTCGTACATCTACTGTTTTGGCATTACTCAGATCATGCAGTTACTGATCAGTTTCCCTCACATTCTAAGTCAAAACAGTAAGCGCAATCTCATTCTTCTATCTGCAGTTCCATGCATTTCCCTCCAATAATTATATGAGCTATTCTTCAAACTCTTCTTTGATGACAACTCTTCACCTCACAAGTCTTATGAAAATTAAAACGTATAGATTTTATATGCAGAATTTGAGGAAGAAAGAGACGACGGGAAGTGTTTATAAACTATTTAAATTATACATAGATAGAAATGAGTAATGAATAAGTTGGTAATATTCGTACGTTACTTAAAATATGTGGATAAAAAGTATTTATAAACACAAATATATACAAATACTATAGAAGTATATAGTTTAGTTTAGGGTCTTGTTAGAGATGGATTTGCGTACGAGACTGATCTTCTTAGAAATGGTAAAGTAAGAAGATTAAATGGTAAATGATATTAACAATATTATATTTATTTAAATTTAGTATTCTAGACGGTGCAAATATTACAAAGTTGTACACCTACGTCGGATAACCTATATTGTCGCAACAGCAACCCAATTTGCTAAACATCCTACAGGAACTGAGAGTGCTCCGATTCCCATACAAATACACCACTGTTTGGAGTTTAAATTTCCCCTGTGAGCAATAATGGCCATGATCTCAATCAACCCCACCTCAAGAACAACAATGATCATCCCCACAACACTTAAAACTAGTAAACAGTTTTTATGGACAAGAGTCTTCTTTTTCTTGAACAACACCATGGCTGTGATCAAACTGAAAACTTGACAGAATGCGTAACAGCTATTGATCATGGTTTTCAACACTGATTCATCAGATTCGCGAAAAAAAACTTTTCCCTTCATTTCTAGGATCGTTAGAGTTGTTATTTGGAACAAGGATTGAACTGCTATGTTTCTCCACATTGTCCTGGTTATGAAAGGATCACCTGCACCGATGACAGCCGATTCTCCTGGTATCTCTACTATTCTTGTAGCAAAAGCTAAGGCACCAAGAACATCCATAATTAGATTTATCCACAGGACTTGAAATGGAAAAATTAGTTGCACCTCTTTCCTGGCTATTGCAAAGATGAAATTGACAGTGAAGGCAGTAATATTGAGAGTTAGTTGTAACTGCAAGAACTTTTTAATGCTGTCGCATACGCACCTTCCCAATTTCATGATGGTAAAGATTGTCAAGAAATTTCTGTTCAAGACAACGATGTCAGCATCTTCTACAACATTTAGGTCACCCATGAAAATCCCAACATCAGCTTCCTTTAGAGATGGGCAATCTCTAAAGCACGTACCAATTGCTGCTACTACCTTATTTTTCTGTTTCAGGCACTGCACAAACTGTAGTTTGTCAGTAGGAGAGGTATTGGCCATTACATGGATTTTGTCTATTGCGTTCATGCGTTCTTCTTCGCTTCTCTTGCGGAAATCTGATGCATCAATCACAGCTCCTTCAATTTCATCTTCGGGCCTTAAAACTCCAGAATAAAGGGCCATGATTCTTGATGTGGTTATGTCCGTGTCCACGAGTAACTTGAAAGAAACACCACAAGCTCGACAATCTTGAATTGCTTCTCTCACCTCAGGTCGATAAGGATTTTTCATGCTCACCAGGGCTAGAAAGATTAGGCCATGTTCCAAGGGTTTTGAGGTTTCTTCAGTGTCATCAGGATCATCTTCTTCAATTTCGCCTTCTTCAAATTTCGATGGTTCCTTTTCTTCCTGGTTTACTTGTTTATAAGAAAAGGCCAGGACCTGGAGACCATTGGATGCAATTTTCTGAAATTCTCTATTTAACAAATCTTTTTTATCATCATCTAGGGTTTGCATGGTTCCATCCCCTTGACAATAATGCGAGCACATGAATAGTATTTTTTCTAATTCTCCATTCCAATGAACATGCAGAACTCTGCCTGCCTCTTTATGTTTCTTTAGCGTCAGACCACAATAATTATCGTTGAGATCAAGAGATTTATTTTCAAGGATAGTACAAGAAGTACTGAAATCAACCATATCAGTACCAAGCACACGGTGAGCCCAATAGGAGAGAGTATTTCCTTCTCCGCAGCAAGAAACATAAGCACAAACTACATCTTGCATAATAGCGAGGACTTCTCGAGATACTTCTGTAGAGACATCCTTAATAAAATCGAAGCCAATCCACAAATCGGCCATCTCTGAATGCTGCAAAATGAGATCTTTTGTCATCCCAGTGCAGATTGTGGTGATTGAGCTGATCGTAGCACATGCTGGAAGTCTTCGAACAATGGCCTCGTGGGACTTTATTTTATTTGATGCATAAACAAAAGAGATGAAAATGCCTAGAGGCAAACCATCTCTCAAAGCGAAGAGTAATATGCTAAGAACAGCAACCAATCCACTCCCTTTGATGCCTTGCTTCTTCATCAGCTTTGCCGATTCATTCATCAAATCCTCTACTGTGTTCTTCACACCCTTTGGATCCGGGTTGTGACTGTCGTCACATTTGTCTGAATAGGACAGGAAACATTCGAATAGCTGCACCACAAGAATCAATAATGAGAGACTCAGCCAAATTTTCTCCAGACGGGAGTTGGTATTATCGATAGAGACTTGCAGCCTGGATTCTTGGTTATCATTTTTCTGAGTACTGCTCACAGATCTCAATAAACGACTTCTTTCTGTGTTCATGCCGACTGATACCACAAGCATTTGGCAGTTGCCCTCCTTCACTTTTGCACCAGTAAAAAGAGAAGGATTCTTGTAATAATTGGAATAGCCCCAGGCAAAACCACCGTCAAGATTAAATAATGAGTTACCCTCAATAAATAATCCATCAGCGGGGACCTGATTACCAGCCTGTAAGCAGACTATATCACCAACCACTATTTCAGAATCTGAAATTTGTAGCATTTTCCCACGTCGAACCACCCAAGAAAGTTTTTTATTCTTATACAATCTCCTTCGTCTTATTCTGGACTTGATAAATCTACAGATTAGACCAAAATAGAGGACAAAAAAGATGGCTGAAAATATTATAACTCCATCCCTAAGCCCTTCAACTGGCCCGTTTCTCTTGATTCCAATTACAGCAGACAGTACAGCACAACACAGAAGAAGGATTATTGTAGTGTCTTTCAAACCTAGCAAAGCTAGCCGACAGAAGCCATCTACCACCGTGGGAAACGGTTGCTCCTCCAAGTATAAGTTGGGGCCAAATGCTTTGTGGCGGCGGTAAAGATCTCCGGCGTCCCCTCTTATTCCTGTTTCTGCATTAGTTTCTAATGCTGCCATTAATCCTGGCATGCAACCAAATTGCTGAAGAGAGTCGATGTCGTTCGCTTGCACTAATATTGCTAGACATTCCTTGTTTATTCTGAACATGGGGACTTCTGCTGGATTTCCATAGTTAAGCATTGAATCCGCCATGGGCAAGAAAAAGATTTGTTCCTGAACAGTGTCTTTTTTTTTTTTTTTTTTGTGTTGGTGGGGATAAAATGTATGACAGACAGTTGGGAATAATAAAGGATGAGCAGCATCCCAGACGGCTCCCACCTGCCTCGCTCTGGGCCTTGGTGAAGGAGGTAAATCGCATGTTATGACTCGAAGGGTAAAGGGTGGAAGACTGCTTATACACTTACACTTACGTAAGGACCAAATCCATATTTCAGGATTCGAACTTTTGACACGACAGCCTCAAGCAAAGCTGGAGTTTTTCCACTTTCTCCTTTTACCACTTGGAGAGTTAGCTAGAGAAGGTTTAGTTACAATCAAGAAGTCATAAGGTTTATCTTCGTATTGTTTTGTTTGAATGCCTTGAAGAAAGGAGAGATTAACAACATATAAAGACAAATGAAGTTAGAGAATCTTGAAGAAATGAACGCGAAAAGTTATGAAGTTCAATGAATTATTTGTTCTGGTATCATCAACGCTTGTTGTTTCATCTTAAAAATTTAAGATTAGGAGCTTACTACATTTTGAAGATCGTATGCTTCTTTGATTATTAGTCACATTGAATTGTTCATACGAGCCCCAGTCTAGATTTTAATTTAAGTCAAATTCAACAATTTATTTCACCCACATATTTTATGGGTCCTTCGACTTTTTAACTATATATTTCATCAACTTCTATCAAAATCTACTAAAAATCTGATTTTAATCCACTCCAAACGAGGGCATGTGAAGACTTGTTATTCTATTTTAAAAGGAATAATTCAAATTCTTATATATTTTATATTTATTCAATATGAAATATTTGCTATTAAGTTTTTAAATTAATCAATTAATATGATATTAGAGAAGCTAGGGAAAGGCGCGATGAAAAAATAAATAATAATATTATTCATCGTTGGTAGATTAATTGTTCGTGCATTAATAACATTACTCATAAATAAATCCAGATCGAATGTGTTCAAAACTAATTTAAATCATGTTTCTTTCCTATCTTAATCGTTTTTTATCTCAAGCGATACTTGGATCGATCATTAGTTAATGCAAACTCTAAACATAACTAAAAAACTACACGATTAAGCCCATGTTTGACAGAAATTATAATCGAAATTTTTATCAAAGTCAATAATTAATTTTAACCACATATACCATATGATCCACAACTTTTCAATCACACGTTTCATTAACTTTTATCAAAATTTGCTAAAAAAAATTATTTTAATTTCTACCAAACAAAGGTTAAATGTCTAATTATATTTTTCTCTTTCATTACTGAATTGTGTACTATACAACAAAATTTTCAACCTAAAAAAACTCAGATAATTTGTATGTCATTGACAATAACATCTCAGTGCCTAAATGGTTATATTTTTACTTTGTTGCCAGATTTTTTAACATCTTTACTGACAGAAGAAGATGTGTAAAAAAATGATTGGATGTCATAATTGACTATTTTAAAACGGATTAATGAAATTTTGCCATGTGAACATTCTGATAATAAAGAGGTGATCCAAGATGTCAATACAGAATAACTCATATTTTTATGTTGAATTTTTTTTGAAAATTTCTGAATTTCCTCGGAGAAATTACTCAGCTTTTTCATCAATTAGCCACAAAGGTCTTGGTTGATAAAAAGTTTTATTTTAATTTCTACCAAACAGAGATTAAATGTCTAATTCTCTCTCACTACTGAATTGTATACTAAACAACAAATTTATCAACCTAAAAAAACTCAGATAATTTGTATGTCATTGACAATAACATCTCAATGCCTAAATGGTTATATTTTTACTTTGTTGCTAGATTTTTTAACATCTTTACTGATAAAAGAAGATGTGTAAAAAAATGATTGGATGTCATAATTGACTATTTTAAAAAGGATTAACGAAATTTTTCCATGTGAACATTCTGATAATAAAGAGGGGATCTAAGATGTCAATACAGAATGACTCATATTTTTATGTTGAATTTTTTTTGAAAATTTCTGAATTTCCTCAGAGAAATTACTCGGCATTTTCATCAATTAGCCACAAAAGTCTTGGTTGCTAAAAATTTTTATTTTAATTTCTACCAAATAGAGATTAAATGTCTAATTATATTTTTTTTCTTTCATTACTGAATTGTATACTATACAACAAAATTTTCAACCTAAAAAAACTCAGATAATTTGTATGTCATTGACAATAACATCTCAATGCCTGAATGGTTATATTTTTAGAATTAAACTTTGTTGCCAGATTTTTTAACATCTTTAGTGGCAGAAGAATATGTGTAAAAAAATGATTGGATGTCATAATTGACTATTTTTTAAATGGATTAACGAAATTTTACCATGTGAACATTCTGATAATAAAGAGGTGATCCAAGATGTCTTTTGAACTTAATTCCACCTACAATTGAACAAATCAAAGTAATTAGTAAGAATCAAGAAAAATAATAAAAGGAAATCAAAGAATTGAAGAAGAAGAAGTTAAAATGAAATTAATGTTTTCCCCTTTTCTTTAGGCTCAGAAAATCATCAATCCCATACTACAAAGGCAACACCAAATTTGGAGAACTTGGAAGCACCGAGAATTGCACACAAAGGCAGGAAGAAGAAGAGAGAAATTTCACAGTGAAGTGAGGAATAGAAGAAGCCGGTTTCTTCACTGTTTTTGGTGTGTAAATATGAGAACAGGAGACTCCAATTTATAGGTAAGGTGGAAAACGAATTTCCAGATTTTCCTCTTCAAGATAGAGTTCACAAAGAACTGAAATGGTTAATTAAGGATAAGAGTTATACAAATTTGAATGAAGAGATAAACTACACTTATCACATTATCTCCAATAATTGAGCATTGAGCATCTAGCCCAATGAGCTGATTTCCTCTAAATGCCCAATAAGATTTGGGCTACATCGTTTGTGGTGTGAGTTTTAATTACTCTTCAATTCCGGGCTTATCGCCTATGAAGTTAAATGGGCCACGATTTTTCACCATTGCCTATGGATAATTTGGGTATCACTAAAATATCCAACAATGTCAATACAAGATGACTCATATTTTTATGTTGGATTTTTTTTGAAAATTTCTGAATTTCCTCGGAGAAATTACTCATCTTTTTCATGAATTAGCCACAAAAGTCTTGGTTGCTAAAAAGTTTTATAATAAGGCTGCATTTTCATGGTCTAAAGCGGTCCACTACTTTTTTTTCATTTGGGTATTGAACAAAATGATGAAATGTGGAAGATTAGATTTTTTTCGGTCGTCAGCAATCAGCATGCTTTGTTTGGTAGGGATTAAAAATTAAACTTTAAGTCAATCGATAATTAATTTTAACTACATATTTTATGAGGACAACTTTTCAACTACACAATTCATCAACTTTTATCAAAATTTATTGAAAATCTAAATTTTTAATCCCCACCAAACAAGTATTTAGTACTAGATATCATACATATTCTAAAACTAATTCGACAATTATCTTTTACTTCATTGGGTTTGCCTCTTAATTAATTTTATAAGTATTTTTTGATCATGTAAATTCTTGAAAAAATATCGGATTAATTTGATCTCTCTATCATTGAAACCACCTCATATAGTCATCATAAATTAAGAGTGTGTTTGGTAGGGATTTTTGGGGGAAGAATTGATTTTTGAATAGTGATATGATGGGAAATGTGTGGTTGAAAAAGAAGAAAAAAGTATTGATGTGATGGAAAATATTATTTTATTGAAGAATGTGTGGTTGAAAATGAGAATTGATTTACTGTAGAAAATGAAAAGTTTTACCAAACAGGCTCTAACTTTCTAAACCTTTTTGACCAAAAAGGAGAGGGAAAATGGTTAGCAAACATGAAAGAGCTCGACTATTCTATTTCTATAAAAAAAAAGTAATATTAGAGTCCCACATTGGCTGGTGATATTTACACGATCCACTTAATAAGGTGAGAGCAATCCTTCCCTAACAAGCCGATTTTGTTAGGTTGAATTAGACCCCAATATCCTTTCTAATATAGTATCAGAGTAGGCCCAGTTTTGCAATTTTGATGCACCAAATATCGATTTGTTCACAGTTGTTTGGTATGGTCCACGTTGTGCGTGAGGGGGCGTATTAGAGTCTCACATTGGTTGGTGATATTTATATGATCCATTTAATAATGTGAGGACAATCATCCCCTAACAAGCCGATTTTGTGAAGTTGAGTTAGTCACAATATCCTTTCTAATGGGTAAATTAAACTCTTTGTAAGTTGATTTCACTTTTTCTAGTCAATTTCACACCCAATTCGTTAATTATGACCAACTTGTGTCGCCATTCAACAAAAGTTGACTTGTGGAAAATGAGAAAGAAAATGCCTGGCTGCTGCTTCTTGTCATCATTTCCTAATTTCCCTATTTAATTATTTTTCGATTAGTAATGCTATTTTGCCAGAAAGTAGGTGTATTTGCAAGATGTGATTGGATAAAAAAGTTAAATGTATTTTAAACTGTCCAATAGTAAATTGTCACGTGACATTATGTCAATTATTATGTTTATATAGCATTATTGTTTTTCGATGGTGCATTCAATACAATATAACATCTACTTGGTGTACAGCTTTTAAACTTCCACTCACGGGTTATTGGTTATTAATTCAATTCAATGGGTGGTGATGGATGGACCACAAACTTAAAAATATACAAATTGGAAGATAAAAATCAAGACCACAGTGCAAAGCTAGATAAAAAGTTTAATTATTAGAAACCTACTTATTTCACAATTAGTATCTGGGAAGGAGAACATCTATTGTGTTATGGAGTCGCACACATTCTAGCACTTTCGGTTTAGATAGTAAGATATGATAGACATGGATCATATTTTTGCATTTCGCTTGAACATTAATTTACAAAATACTCTTTAAATTTAGCGAGTCAATATTTGGATTTAGCTTCAATCGACGATACTAATATTTTATAACTTTTTAAAATAAACGATGAGTTTGACTCTTTCCATTTAGATATGTTGTTTACTACGTATGCGATTATTGAATTTAACAACTTACAAATTTCAACACATTATCCTTTTATAATAGAGAGTACAATCAGATATAATAATTCCTTCCTTTTGCTTCGTAGAATGACGGCGCCGATACCACCCCTGATGGGCTGTTGATTAACAATGACCATTTAATTTATTTTGAACATTTTTATATTCTTTTAGAATTTATGTTTAACACAAAATCCAAAACCTTTTTCATAATTATTGTTTTCCATAATTATTCGACGATCCCTTCTTCAAGAATAATAATAAGCATAAAGAAAATCAAGAAAGAGTACAGGAAATATAAAAATAGTGTTTTTTTTAATTTTAATTTTGAAATTATAATAGCGATGTGTGTGTGTGTGTGTGTGTTTATAAATGGTAAAGACAATATTGAAATGTGATATGGATGAAAGTAGTATTTTTCAAAATTTTAATAGGGATAGATGTATAGTAAGATAGATATATAATATTGGTGGACGTAAATAGCGGTTCCCTTTATTTTTAATGTTCTCCACTTAGGAACCCGTTCATTTCTCCATTTGATTAACGGAATCATATAATAAATTGAAGATTTTTTAATAAAATTAAATTGTAGTATTCAATAAAAATTAATAATTTTAAATGGTGGATAGCATTTATCAGTAGTATTTCAAAGAACAAAATATTTAAATTTTCTTAAAATAATTTGGTAGCGTACAGGGATGAGCATAGATTCAAATGGTTCGATTCCGACGAGAGCTGGAAGCGAACTGAATGGTTCCGATATGGTTTGATTCCATTCCATAACCAAAAATTTAAATTATTATATAAATTACAATATAAAATTTTATCGAGAGAAGCTAACACTAATATCAAAACAATAAGCTTCATTTAACGCAAACAAAAATCATTGATGGTTGAAACTCATATGCTGATAACAAAGTCAAAGTAGAAAAGAAAACCAAACTCCAATTGATCAACTTAATGGACATTGTGGAAAATTGATTCGTCGTCATTTCCATGTAATTTCGCAGCATCTTACTCATCATTGGCGCAAAATATTCTTTCAACCACTTATGACATGTTTGGCGATGCAACAGTGTAAAAATCTTGATCCAATTAGTGAGTTAAAAGATTATCAGTTTGCAAATATCTTCGTACTAGTTAAACATAAAGGACAATGTTTGTCCTTAAGTTTGGGAGTGGTGTCTAAAACTTGTGTAATCTACTTTGTGTCATGACTGGTAGTTGAGAACACGAAATCTAGCAACAATGAATTTTATACAAAGATTACTTGTTAACAATACCGTGCACTTGGGATCAAGTACGAACAAACAAATGATAGAAATAACTTTGCCAACATTTTGAATATATATGAACAAATATTTTCATGGCTAAGAAGTATCCCAAGTCATAATATATACGAAGCACAAGAGAGGACAAATATTACAACAAAATATAAAAGAGGGTAGCTTCAGTAGAAAATGAGTAATGCTATTTAGTCCCATTGCGGTTACAATCCCAGTCTAATTTAATTTTACCTTTCATTTAAAGTCACCTAAACACTGGCGGACCCGGGAGGAGGGGGGGGGGGGCACGTGGCCACTAACTTTTGAGATTTTTTTTTTTTAAAATCATGTTTGGTATCGATTGAAATCTAAATTTTAATTTAAATCAAAGTTAACAATTAATTTTAATAACATATTTTATGGAATCCATAACTGTTTACTTTTATAAAAAATTACTAAAAATTTTATTTTAATCTCCACCAAACAGAAGCAAAATCAAAATAAATTTAAATTTCGATAACATGCTAATTTAAAAAATTTTCCGACGATCCTACGCTAATCGAATATACAAATTGCTTATGTCATCTCTAAACTTATTTCGAGAACTATATTACGGACATATCGAATAGTCCAAACAGATATCGAAAATAGTTAAAAATATGTTAAACGTGAGTCTTAAATAAAAACGTCTAACTCGCATTTTTTTTAAAAAAAAAAATTCAATTATTTTATTAACATTTATTATTTTTGCGATACAAATTTCTCAATATAATTTTCATCATTTTATTAGGAAATTTTATATGGAATATAACATTAAAAATTTTCGAAATTTCACATCCGAACAAGTTATATCCCATGTAAATTTTCGGATACAAAATTACACAGGGTATGATTTTTTTTCACCTAAATTTTCGATTGTAAAATTTCTCTCAACTTCTTTGCAAGTTCGATTGTGCCCCCTCAACTTTAAAGCTCTGCGTCCGCCCCTGCCCCTGCACCTAGACTGGGGTTACAACCCTAGTGGAGCTACATAGCATTACTAGTAGAAAAGAATGATTTTTATGAAATAGTTAATCATGCCTTTATATTCAAAAGGAAATTGAATAATAATCACTGGTATCTTCTTACTGCAATCAAAATACAAGCTGGTAGTTGTGAAGGTAGTAGAACAGGGGAAAGCATACCCGTTGTACGTAATAAGAAGTATGAAAGACGGGGAAGTGTCAAAAAATCAAGCACAATGGAATCCTTCAGCAAGAAATCAGCGGCCTCCAAGGCTAGCTATTGCATATCTTTTCTCTTAACGAGTTGCAATCAAATAACAAACCTGTCCCAGAAGAGGCAAACATTAGAATTTGGGTTTACAAATAAAAACAAGGTAGATGATAAGAATGATTGTGCAATTCATACTTCTAGAATTCAGTTCAACTATTTTAGTTGACCAGATAATTAGACCCATAATAATAATAATAATAATAATAATAATAATAATAATAATAATAATAATAATAATAAGATGTATTCAAATGAAGATGTATTGTCTTTCATGTTTCATGTGCATGTTGTCCTGCGTGAATGCTTACACTGTGATAGTTCATGTTTATCAGAATCGAATTAAACCTAACCTTGATATGATGGGTTCCAGTGATGACGTTCGATTGTTAGAATCAACAGAAGTTAGTAAAAGTACTCTGCTACACCTTGCAAAATTGTATAGCAAAATTTAGACATAACCTGGACTTGGCACATATATAAAAAAGAGATTTGAGTAATATTGGACATGCTTCTTCAATATAAATGTATGTCATGAACATCTGACTCGCCTTAATGTGCTCCCAGGAAGAGAGTATATGTATCTCAATTTGCTGTAATGTGTACGATGTACGATTAGGCTGTTTGTACTACCAAGTAGACTAGGAATGAGAATGGAACTTCTTACCCCCCGAAATCAGAGGCTCCAAATCAGCACTCCACGTGTACAGTCACGTACTTTCTGTAGCCAAGTGGACATAAAGCCAATTGACAAGTCAGCAGGAAGGTCAGCACAGTTAAGATCAACAAAGAATGTAACTGTACGAGGTCATGTGAGTGCCGAGGCACTAGTCATCTAATGTCCCTTCCAGCCAAGAAACAAAGATCTACCTAAGGCCCCTCAAGAGGAAGGCAGAGGTCCCTCATGTCTGAAGTACTAAAGCACCGAAACTCAATCACATCAGATATCCATAAGCCCAAAGCTGACCTCAACGTATGCTAAAGCCGACGTGGCCTCCCAACAGATTCGAAGATCTCGCAGAACTGATTGATGGGACGTCCGTAATAAAGTGTCTGTAGATTTAACATGTCAGTGTGTCAGCCTATTACTAGCTCGGCTGACCCTTTGTCAAAGATTGAATACTGTGAATGGACAGTGATGTGAGTCTTCGGTCTCGGAGATGTCGCCACGTGGGTATGATCGGACAGTCGCCATGTCGGCTAGATTAGTATAAATCAGTGTTCTAAAAGGCGACTTAATGTGCCGCCTAAACACGCTTAGGCGCGAGGCGTGGACAAAACGCCTCGCATTCAAGGTATGCGTGTAAAAATACGGTCAACGCAAGCGTTGACCACTAAAACACACGCAAAGGCGCGACAATGCGCGCAAAGGCCCGCATTTTTTAATTTTTTTAAAAGTTCTTTTTTTTAATTTTACCATTTAGTAAATTTACTAATTATATATAATATAAATATTAATTATATACTCCAACTTCCAACCCACCAAGTGATAGGCCTATGAAGTATATGAAAATGAAAGGATTGTTGGCCCATTTATTTATAGGCAAAATTTCTTGGCCTTCATCTGTAGGATTCCGATGTGGGATACATTGGCTATGTTACTGTACAAGCAAAATTGAACAAAATTGAAGGTAGACGGCATCCTTCATTTTCCACCCTCCTGTTCTTCTTCATTGAAAGTAGACGGCATCCTTCTTCATTTTCCATCCTTCATTGTCCACCCTCCTGTTACTGTGCATCACCGGAACTTCTCTGCAATGAAGAAACCAAAAGCGCGTTATGTGATGATGACGATTTTGTGGATCCTTCCATTAGTTTGATGATTGAGAAAGAACATAAATTTATGCCTAAAAATGATTATCTCAGAAAACTGAGAAGTGGGGAGTTGGATATGAGTGTAAGAAAAGATGCATTTCAATGGATTTCTAAGGTAAAATTAATTTTTTGGTCAGTTATTAATTTAATGAAATTGTTTTTTTTTCCCCTTGGATTACATTGGTTTTTGCCATTTTCTTGAAATGGGTTTTGCATTTTATTCCATTTCGATCAACATTCTTGATGATCTTAGTTTTTCTTTCATTTATGCTCGTTTGGTAATTCTTGATTTTTTCAATTTGGTTTCTGTGATTTTCTACAGAGGGGGTTTCCCTCATTAATGAATTTTTCATCTGAAATGAATATTGGATAAGCTGTACTTATGTCATTCATTTAATGGTTTTGGATTCATATATATATATATATATATATATATATATATATATATATATATATATATATATATATATATATATATATATATATATATATATATATATATATATATATATATACATATTTACATACATACTAGGTGCGACGCGTGCAATGCACGTTTGCTTAGTTTATATTTAATATTTTTGTTTAATAATTAATTTGTTATTAATAAAGATGTAATTTTTTTGGTTAATTAAGGGCGTGTTTGGGCGCGCTGCAAGGAGGAAGGAAAATTGATTATGTTACCCTTTTTTTTTTCAAACTTACAGCCCTACAGTGAGAGAATTGGTCCAAAATTGCGGCTCCCAACTGCATGAATTGTGTTGCCAACGGCTTGATTCTGCTGAAAAGCAGAAACAGACACCCTATAAATAATTAATGATGTAATTTTATGTAATTGATAAATAATTAGATGTGTGATTTTGATATTGTGATGTAGGTTGGTGAGATTGAAGAAAATAAGTAAAAGTAGACAAATTTGGAGAAATGACTAAATTGTAAGAGATCCAAAGTTCGGGGGCTAAAATGTAAATACTTAAAAGTTGTGCCGAATTTCACGATAAGGATTTGAGAGTGCTCGGAGTCAATTGGATAAATGAAGATGTCAAGGGGATCAAATTTAGTCAAAAGATGATTATAAATCAATTTCCAACCGAAAAGTTATGCTCCAGTGTTTTAGTCTCATATTGAGATCTATTTTTGGCATAGGAAGTGATCGAATTGAAGATTAAAGTTGTAGCCAGATGAGTTAGCTTTCCAACGCATTTTGCATCGTCTCAATAGGATATCGGAATACAAAAGTTATGATAAAAACACTGAAGGAAGGTGCAGCTGCCTGTTTAAAAGCAAGAAATTTCGTTACATAGTCCATTATATTGAGACCTATTTTTGGCATATAAAGTGGTCGAATTGGAGAATGATATTTGAACCAAATTTGTAACCAAATGAGTTAAATTTCCAATGCATTTTGAATTGCCTCAATCGGATATTGGAATACAAAGTTATGATAAAAACACTGAAGGAAGGTGCAGTTGCCTGTTTAAAACAAAAAATTCTGTTATATAATCCGTTATATTGAGACATATGTTTGGCATAGAAAGTGATCGAATTGGAGAATGATGTCTGAATCAAAATTGTAGTCAGATGAGTTAGCTTTCCAACTCATTTTGAATCACCTCAATCGGACATCATAATACAAAGTTATAATAAAAATATTGAAAAAATGTGCAGTTGCTTGTTTAAAACAAGAAATTTCGTTACATAGTCCATTATATTGAGACCTATTTTTGGCATAGAAAGTTATCTAATTGGAGAATAATGTCTGAATCAAAGTT
Source organism: Fraxinus americana (assembly GCA_035079005.1). Lineage (NCBI taxonomy): Eukaryota > Viridiplantae > Streptophyta > Magnoliopsida > Lamiales > Oleaceae > Fraxinus > Fraxinus americana. The sequence continues at coordinate 1,859,185 of CM068713.1, read as the reverse complement.
GTAGCCAAATGAGTTATCTTTCCAACGCGTTTTGAATCGCTTCAATCGGATATCGAAATACAAAGTTATGATAAAAACACTGAAGGAAGGCGCAGCTGCCTGTTTAAAACAAAAAATTCCGTTACATAGTCCGTTATATTGAGACATATTTTTGACATAGAAAGTGATCGAATTGGAGAATCATGTCTGAATCAAAGTTGTAGCCAGATGGATTATCTTTCCAATGCATTTTGAATCGCCTCAATCGAACATCGGAATACAAAGTTATGATAAAAACATTGAAAGAAGGTGCATCTGCCTGTTTAAAACAAGAAATTCCGTTACATAATCCGTTAAAACAACAAATTCCGTTAGTTTTTTCGTTAAACCAACAAATTCTGTTAAATAGGTACTTTTTATATATAGAAAGATATATAAATTAAAAATCAAATTTTACTTTCCAATGAACTTACTTGCAAGTCATAAACAGATAAAAATCTGTCCAAGTGATATGCATTATCTTGGGCTTTCAATTTTTAGAACAGAGAGATGGAAAATATTTCAACTATATATACTGGGAAGGTGATTCAGAGCATCACTTTAACATGAGGGTGATCCTATTTTGTAAAGGATAAGTAAATGGCCAAAGTATTAGTGCTTGGGGCAATTCAGTGTTTGGTTGGGAATTGAATGCAGATAAAAATCTATTTTTTTTATAAGCGTCTGATATAGTCAAAAATCTTAAAAATAATTAAAATAATATTAAAAATACGAAACGCATTATGACGCTTATTCTTCGCATTGACACCCCTAAACTTGTGATTCTTGATTCTCGACCTCGACGTTTCGCAACGCATTACGCATTTTAGAACATTGGTATAAATAACATTTCTTTGTACCGAAAAAGGGGGGCAATCAAGAAAAATAAAGAACATCTTTATATGCTTTGCTTTGCTTTATCTTACAAAACACAAGGAAGAACACACATTGATATTCCAACAGTATACAATATATTTTCATATCTATCATTCCACATATTCCATTACAAAAATGAGCGATTTGACTAAGGAAAACGAATCAAGTACTTGTTGATAGCGCAAGTGCCGCCCTAATCCAACCGCTAGAGCCTAAACATTTGTATCTCTTGCCGCAAAGTGCCTCTCACGTTCGTTACAGTCAGACCACCGTTTCCATTCCGGTAGAAACGTGCCGGATCAGCACTTGACGTGGCAGAGTGGGCCCGGCATCTGTTGAGTTCATTTTTTGGGGTCAACAGATTGGCGCCGTCTGTGGGAAAAACTTACCTTTAACCACGAAACACACGTGGAAAAAGAAAAAGATACATTTTTCAGAAGTTTGGCGAAGAAAGGTTCTTATCCTTGGAAAAGGAATATCCTTGCAAAAGGAATCAATAAAGAACTTGAAACCCCCGAAGAAGGGAACCAAGTCGTATATTAAGTAACCAAAAAATGAGTTCCACTGATGAAAATGCCCTTAGAAGGACGAGGGAACGCCCTGAAGAAGGAGAACCCTTACAAGCTGCCCCGGCAGCCCAACCGAGACCTCCAATGCACAGAAGAAGAGGTCACAGGGGCAGATGTGGAGTTGCAGCCAGGTTAACTAGAGAAATGGCAACAATGGCAGCCAACATGAGGAACATCACTCAGCAGAACCAAGCCATGCATGAAATGTTGATGAACATGGGAGAACAAGGAGGCTATCAGGCTCCTCAATATACAGCCCCCGAAGACGTCTTCCAAGATGCTCAAGCTTATTACCACGAGGAAGAGGAGGTCCAGAGTCAAATGGCGAGACATCGCCATTACGGGATGGAAGCTCCTCAGGAATACGAGGATGAAATGGATTCGTTAACCAATCACGCCTCGGAAAGGCCACGGGAAGACAGACCTTAGAGGTATGACAATGAAGTACCTCCTATCCATCCCCCTAGAAATAGGCGTGAAAGACGATAACAGGCCAGGAGCGAAGCGGGAACCTCCCAACCACCTCCCTCGACCAATCCAATGGAAGAAGAAAACCCGGATGGGCCTCAGAGGTCTTGTTATCTTGATGATGATAATGAGCATTCTCTTTTCTTCGAGGCCATAAGGAGTGCTCCCATGCTAAGCCACTTCGTACTCCCAAAAATACAAAAATACGATGGGAGAGGTGACCCTGCCAAACATATGGACAATTACAAAACACATATGAATCTGAAGGGAGCCACCCCAACGATGAAATGTAGGGCCTTCCACTTGACCCTAAGTGGAGGGGCAGATATCTGGCACGCCAGGCTACCAGAGGGAAGCATCCGAAGTTGGCCAGAGTTCAAGAAAACTTTCTTGAAACGCTTCGCAACCAGCAAAGAGGGAGAAAGACCCATCCCAAGGTTGCAAGATATGAGACAACAACAAGGTGAATCGCTAAAAAGTTTTACTTTACGCTTTACCGATGAAATGACATATTGTGTGCAAGTTACGGATAAAGAAGCTTTGACTACCCTAAGGGGAGGTCTAGACATGAACTCTCTTTTCTGGAGAGAAGTGCAAAACAAGGATCCTACCACCTATGATGCATTGTTGGAGATGATAAGACGCGAAATCCTAAATGAGGAGCTGAAAGATCATAGGAATATGGCTAGCCAGGGTTTGCCGCCTCCACAAATGTGAAGAGGAAGAGGTCCCACCTCCCATTTGATGGATAATCAAGCCCCAATGAATCATGGACTAGTGGTGTCAATGGGCCGAGCCGGCTGCATTGTTGGAGATGATAAGGCGCGAAATCCTAAATGAGGAGCTGAAAGATCATAGGAATATGGCTAGCCAGGGTTTGCCGCCTCCACAAATGCGAAGAGAAAGAGGTCCCACCTCTCATTTGATGGATAATCAAGCCCCAATGAATCATGGACTAGTGGTGTCAATGAGCCGAGCCGAGCCGGCTCGGCCCATACTCGCACGAGCTAAGCTCGTGCCCGAACTCGCCCAAAACGAGCAGTTCGGCTCGCCGGCTCGTCAATTTTTTTTTTTTTAACACTACTATAATTAACTAAACCTTAAATTTTAAAAAAAATATATACACATTTTCTATTTTTTTAAAAATACATTTTCCAAAACATTTATAATTTTTAAAATAATAAATATACATTTTCTAAAACATTTTTATTTAAAAAAAAAAAAGATAAACCCTCCTCCTTTATCCGGGCTTGGGACCGGCTACTTCAATTTCGAGTAGGCGGAGTTAAAATTGTACACGAATTACTTTTTACGCGTACAATTGTTTTTAAAAAATTATAAAGGTATGAAAATAAATTTTGTAATGAATGTAATGAAATTAAATATCACTTACTTGATTACATGCAATTTCGGCATATTTATGTTGAATTCGATAATTAGCGTCTTCTCAGTCTTTCACGCACATTAACACTTCCAAAATATCTTCTTTCAGTCGACTTCGGATCTCAAAGAGAACTCTCTTCCCTGTACTAAAAACAGACTCCGAAGCTACAGTGCTAACCGGAGGTGTTAATAGATCTTTTGCAATTGCAGAAACTATTGGCCATCAGCGTTCGTTATTTCGCCAGAATTCAATGACATCTTCTGAATTTTTCCTAACTGATTTGTTACTAGGTAAAGTATGACTAAAGTAATCAATTAATTCAGATGACAACGCATTTGGACTAGTACTCGAAGTTTGAGTACATGCAGTGGAAGACAAACTACTACTACTAGAGGAACCACATGCATATGCAGTTGAATCATATCTATACGAGTTCATGTTTTCGAATAAATTTAAAATTTCAGCATCGTCATCGTTTATATTAGTGGGAGGAGGAATTGTAGGTACACGAGTAATATGTGTAACTATTCGTGAAGCATAAATTCATACATCTCAGTTAACGTTTGTTCCAAATTTCTATAAGTAATAGGCATATTAAAAGTTAAAACATTTGAAATTTGGTCAATTACAATTTAGTACCCGATAAATTATATCGGGGGTCCATGACGCATGGGAAATAACATAGGTAATTCTTCCCAATATTTTCTAACTTTTAGTTCCATAGAATTTATAACCTCATGAAAGTCGGGGTCATTTTGATATCTCTTAAAAGCCCTAACAGTTATATAAGACGTTCAAGAACCATGCAACTAGTGGGATAATAAACACCAGACAATATATTTGTAGACTCCTAAAAACTTGCTAAAAATTTTTTAATTTTAAAAACTATAGTCCAATCAGATTCATTTAATATAGTATTGTGTTCATCTCTAATATGCCTATTGTTATAAAATTCAGTCAAAAACGCTTCAAAACCTTCACAGGATTTTAATAATAAGTAAGTTGAATTCCATCTATATCCTACGTCAATAACAAAGGTTTTTGTATGCTCATTCCCAACTTGTTCACAAAATTTCTCAAATAATTGTTTTCTACTAGGTGTAATCGTGATATATATAAGTGCATTCCTAATTCGGTTAATTTCATCATTAACATGTTTTAAACCGTCTTGTACTATTAAATTAAAAATATGGCGCACACATCGAATATGAAATAAATAACCACTGAAATCGGGTTGAAGTATTCTATGTAATTTATTTATAACAACCTTATTTATAGAAGCATTGTCGAACGTAAAAGAACGAATTTTACTCTCGCATTTATATTCTCTAATTATTAACATAATAGTATTAAATATAGTTTGAGCGTTATAAGGATACTCAACAATTTTAAAAGCAATAATTTTTTTATGCATGACCCAAAGTGGGTCTATATAGTGTGCAGTTGCAGCTATATAACATTTCTTATTAATCCCTTCCCACAAATTCGAAGTTAAATATATCACACCCTCATATTTTTCTAAATCCGCAATCAATAATTTCTTTGCATTAAGAAAATATTCAATTGTATTAGAACGAAGAGTATTTCGACTTACCCCAAGTACCTCAGTTGAAGATATTGTTTGACGTAGTTTACGAAATGTTGGTTGTCCACTATTACTAGTGGCAGCTCCGCCGCGGCAACGAGTTTCACCATTCCCGTTCGAGCTTCATCCTCCGAATACATCTACGTAGAAAGTGGCGTAGTAGTAGCACCGGCACTACTAGTACCAAACTGTAGTTTCAGAACAATCACAAAGAAAGTACAAGAACACTTATCTCTCAGTCATATAGCAGTAGATCCACTCGAATTACAAAGAATCGAACACTAAATCAACAGGAACAACTGCATGAGACCAGTCTCTCAAATACCTTACACCGATATTCACTCAGAATATCCCCACAAAGGAACCAAAATATTACCCAATATAATCAAATCAGAGATTTGATTTACAGAAGAAAGGTATTCAAAGAGAAGCAGCCAGGGAGTGAGGAAAGACAAAATTGAAACCCTAGAATCATAACGTTTCGAGAGATATGCCAAGTGAAAGGGCATAAAGCATAAGAACCATCCAAAAGCAGATCTCACGGTCTTCATCAGTCCAGGTTTCACACATCCAGCAATAGGCTGAATTAAGAGAGTTGTCATTTAACCAAAGCACGACTTATCCAAATTTTGGAAGCAGCCAAATTGAACCGGGTTCAATTCCAACATTCTCCACCTTGCTACCAGAATTTGGGTCATAGTGTAGTCCAGAACGAAATCACATATTCTTTTCATTCGCTCAAAAGTACCTGAATAGTCATCACAAAGATTCAACAGATAGAAGTTTCAAACAGTTCAAAAACTTATTCAAATGAATCACTTTAGTTCCTATATCTGATGGGTTTACTTGAGTGGGGACTTTACCAATCTTTATAATCCATTTTGAAATAACATCTCTTATAAAATGATATTTGATATCAATATGTTTTGTTCTATCATGAAACATAGGATTTTTGCTTAAATGTATGGCACTTTGGTTGTCGGATAATAACAGAATATCATTTTCAGAAAAACCAAGTTCAGAAATCAATCTATTTAACCAAATTCTTTCTTTAACAACATCTGTAGCAGCAATATATTCTTCTTCAATAGAGGATAAGGCTATAACCTTTTGTAGCTGAGATTTCCAACTCACAATAGTGCTACACAAAGTATAAAAATATGAGGAAATAGATCTTCTATTATCCTTATCACCAACAAAATCAAAATCAGTATATCCCCTCAATATAACATCATTTTTATTAGATTTAAACATTAAATCCAGATTAGAAGTGCCTTTAAGATATCTAAATAACTATTTTAGGGCATTCCAATGTTCTTCTCCTGGGTTACTCATAAACCTACTTAATATACTAATTCCAAAAGCAAGATCAGGCCTGGTGCAAATCATCAAATACATCACAAAACTCACAGCATTAGCATAAGGTATTTTTGACATTCTAGCATATTCCTCTTCAGAGTTGGGACAAAATTCAGAAGAAAGTTTGAAATGGTTTGACAGAGGACAGAATTCAGAAGAAAGTTTAAAATGATTTGACAGAGGCAAAGTAACAGATTTACACTCATACATATTAAACATCTTCAAATTATTAATCACATAATCATGTTGATTAAGAAATAACAAGTCCCTCTCTTTATTTCTCCAGATTTGCATGCCTAGAATTCTTCTAGCTGAGCCAAGGTCTTTCATATCAAATTCAAATTTCAGTTTTAATTTGATATTATCAATTTCAGCTCTGTCATAGCTGGCAATGACGCTTTGATACATTATTTCATGTACCCATATGACATATGACGGGCCATCAAGTTTCAATGCAAGTGTTGAATAATCTCGTCTAGAATTAAACTGTTAAAGAGTTCGTACAGATTTATTTATATACAAGCAGTGAGCGTACACACCTGAATCACATAATCTACGTTGTGGCAACAGCAACTCAATTTGCTGCATAGACTATAGGAACTGAGAGTGCTGCAATTACAATACAAAAGCACCATTATTTTGAGTTTAACTTTCCCCAGTGAGAAATAGTGGCCATGATCTCAACAAATCCCACCTCAAGAACTCCAATGATACCCACAATACCAAGAATTAATAGCCTTTTTCCATACGCGAACAACTCCTCAACCAGACTAATTTTTTACTTGAACATCATCATGGCTGTGATCAAACCGAAAACTTGACAGAAGACATAACAGCCGTTGGTCATGGATTTCATGACTGTCTCATCGGCTTCGTGAAAAAAATTAGACCCCTTCAATTGTACAATCATTAAAATCGTGATCTGGAACAAGGATTGAACTGCTATGTTTCTCCACATTGTCCTGGTTATGATCGGATCATCCACATCCTGAACACCGGATTCTCCCCCAGTTCTGCGACTCTTATAGCCAAAGCTAGGGCGCCAAGAACATCCATAATAAGATTTATCCACAGGACTTGAAATGGCAAAAGTTGCACCTCTCTCCTAGCTATTACAAAGACGAAGTTGACAGTGAAGGCAGTAATATTGAGAGTCAATTGTAATTGCATGAACTTTTTGACGCTTTCGTGTATGCACCTTCCCAATTTTATGATGGTGAAGATTGGAGAAACATTCTTGTTCAAGACAACAATATCTGCATCTTCGGCACCACTCAGGTTGCCCATGAAAATCCCAACATCAGCTTCTATTAGAGATGGACAATCTCTAATACACAAACCAGTGAATGCTACAACCTTATTTTTCTGTTTTAGGCACTGCACAAACTGTAGTCTGTCAATAGGAGAGGTATTAGCAATCACATGGATGTTCTCTATTGTCTTCAGGCGTTCTTCTTTTTCTTGCGGAAATCAGATGCTTCAATTATAGCTCCTTCAATATCTTCTTCAGGCCTTAAAATTCCAGAATAAAGGGCCATGATTCTTGCTGTGGTTATGTCAGTATCAACGACTAACTTGAAAGCAACACCAGCAGCTGGACAATCTTGAATTGCTTGTCTCATCTTAGGTGCATATGGATTTTTCAAGCTCACAAGGGCTAAAAAGATTAACCCATGTTCCAAGGGTTTTAGGGTTTCTTCATTATCATCAGCATCATCTTCTTCAATCTCACCTTTATCTTCTTCCTGGTTTATTTTTTATAAGCAAAAGCCAGGACCTGGAGACAATTAGATGCAATTTACTGAAATTCTCTATTCAACAAATCTTTTTTATCTTCATCTAGGATTTGCATTTTTCCATCCCCCTCACAATAAAGAGAGCACATGGATAGAATTTTTTCAAATTCTCCATTCCAATGAATGTGCAGAACTCTGCCTGCTTCTTTATGTTTATTTAGCATCAAACCACAAGAATTCCTGTTGAGATCAGGAGATTTAATATCAAGGATGGTACAAGAATTATTGAATTCAACCAAATCAATACCAAGCACCTGGTGAGCCCAATAGCAAAGAGCATTTCCTTGGCCATTGCAAGAAGCATATGCACAAACTCCAACTTGCAAAATTTTAAGGACTTCTCGAGCTACTTCTGTAGAGACATCCTTAATACAATCGAAACCAATCCACAAATCGGCCATTTTTGAATGGTGCAAGGCGAGATCGTTGGTTATGCCAGTGCAGATTGTGGTGACTAAGCCGATTGTAGCACAAGATGGAAGTCTTTGAACTATTGCCCCGTGGGACTTCATTTTATTCGATGCATAAACAAAAGAGACGAAAATGCCTAATGGCAAACCGTCTCTCAAAGCGAAGAGCAACATGCTAAGAACAGAAACCAATCCACTCGCTTTGGTGCCTTGCTTCTTCATCAGCTTTGCGGATTCATTCATCAAATCCTCTACTGTGTTCTTCACACCCTTTGGATCTGGGTTGTAACTGTCATCACATACATACAGGAAACATCGGAAAAGCTGGACTACAAAAATGAATAACGAAAGACTCAGCCAAATTTTCTCCAGACGGGAGTTGGTATTATGAATAGAGATTTGCAGTTTGGATTCTTGGTTATCATTTTTCTGAGTACTGCTCAGTGATCTCATTAGCCGACTTCTTTCCGTGTTCTTGCCAACTGATAGCACAAGCATTTGGCAGTTGCCTTCCTTTCACTTTGGCACCAGTAAAAAGAGAAGGATTTTTGTAATAATTGGAATAGCCGTGAAAAAAATTATCATCGTGCTTAAATAAAGAGTTGCCTTCAATGAATAATCCATCAGCAGGGACCTGATTACCAGCCTATAAGCACACAATATCACCAACCACAACTTCAGAATCCGAAATTTTAGGCTTTTTTCCATGTCGTACAACAAAAATGTGTTTTTTATTCTTTGACAATCTCCTTCGTCTCTGTAGCGCCCTGAGTTCCGTTAACCCGGATTGCCACGTCATCTTCTTCTGTAACTGATTTAACTAATAAGATTTGCGGAAAATAACTAAATTTCAAACTTCGCATTTATAACGGTAAAAAGCCTCGAAAACAACAAAACGCATTTAATTAACTTAAGGAATTTGATTAAACTTCAAATCTCGAGTTTTGGAAATACGGAAATAACAAGTACGTTAATAGCGTTCAAATACGAAATTCTTTCTAAATGTAAATAACTGAATTCATTAAATCGTTGCCACATTGCCCATCAATCACGATCGCCTCCGAAATCTACAAATATTGTTAAAATAACGGGGTGAGTATTTCGAAAAAATACTCAGTAGACTCATCGCCGATAATTAATTTACAGAATAATTGAATACACACTTATGCAATATACAACGTGACATCATCATGATCTTTGGTTCATTTTCTTGAAAATCATAGGCTCTTTTAAATCATGGGTTGTGGGTAGTCTTTCTCGTGCATTTAAAGCACATAAATTATGCATAAAATTATCATCTTATCTCATAGGAGATTCTTTTCTTTCTCATGCAATAAAGTATATAAGTTATGGCAAGCATAACAATATCATATATCTCATATGACATATTCTCTTCTCTTGCATTAAAACATATAACTCACGTAAATTCACATAAGACATGCAATTATAATTTAAACTAATTAATGGTGGCGAGTCTACATCAAATATCTCGAGTTGCGTGAAAAGTGGAGCGGGATAAAACCTCAATCTCCTAATTGTTCGTACGTATCGTCTAGCCAAAATAGAAAATAAGGTTTGAATTAGTATTTCGAAATTCTAAAGTTTTAAACGATAAAATAAAGTTTAGGGATTTAATTTGAATTTATTAAAACCGAAAATAAAAGTTTAAGGGCTGAAATAGTAACTTTTGGAAAATAGGGACTTAATTGAAAATCTATTAAAATTGAAAATAAAAACTAAAGGGCTGAAATAGTAACTTTTAGAAATTAGGGACTAAACTGTAAATCTATTAAAGCTGAAAATAAAACTAAAGGGCTGAAATTAAACATTTTATAAATTAGGGACTAAACTGTAAATCTATTAAAGCTGAAAATAAAAATTAAAAGGGCTGAAATAGTAACTTTTAAACTTGGGGACTAAATAGAAATTCATTAAAGTTGAAAATAAAGATTTAGGGACTGAAATTAAAACACTTAAAACTTTGGGACTGAAATAACTCAATTTAAAACTTGAGGCTTAAGGGGTAAATTCTAAAAATCAAATTAAAACAAAAATATCCACCACTCTCTCTTTCTCTCTCATTTCGAATTGAGCAGAGAGGAGAGTGGGAAAAATCCGGCGACGGGAAGGGGCTCTCTGCCCCTTCCTCCGTTTTCGGTCGGCCGGCGCCACCGTCGCGTGGTGGCGCCGGTGTGTGGGTGGTGTGGCTGTGGGGGCTTTGGTGTATCGATCGAAGTTAATAGGGGCTTGGAGGGTTCGATTTGCATTCGGGTTCTCTTGGTATATTGAGGTAAGTTCATGAGTCTTTTTATTTCTTGGTTCTTGAAACTGTTAAGGTGTATTTTGGGTGAATGAGTGGTTGCTTGGTGTTGATTTTGGGTTGCAGGTGGTTGGAGGTCTCGGTTTTGGAGTTGTTGGTGGTGGGTTTGGTGGTTGGTTTTTGGTCAGTGAAGTTAAGGTCTCGGTTTTGGAGCTAGTTTGGTGGTTGGCTTGGTGGTTCCGATTTGGGCAGTGGAGTTGGTGGTCTGGTGGGTTTGAGCCATTGGCAGTGTACTAGCTTGGTGGTTTGATGCTCTCGGTTTGGTGGAGTTGGAGTTGGGTGTTGGTTGGATTTTTTTGGTGACCATGGAGGTGGTGTTGAGCTAAGGAGATGGTGGTGTTGATGCTAGAAATTGATTTTCTAGCATCACACGTGAATCTCCAAATTGAGGGAGGAGAGAAACTTACCAAAAATAGCTGCTGTGAAATGTGAGGAGTGGAGGGAAAATGAGGGTAAATAAAAGAGTAAATTTAGGGCACAATTTTCTAGGTAACTAATTGGGCTAAGAATTTGGGCTTTAGGGATCATTCTATCTTTGGGCCTATGGTAATTGGGCTGAATTGAGTTCGTTTTTGGACTTATATAATTGGACTATAAATATTGGGCTCTAAATATTGGACTTGAAATTATTACAATTTGATCCAAATAAAATAAATCGGAATTGACACTAAAATAATTATTCGATATTTGGACTCAATTCGAAATAATTTAAATTTGTTTTTATAACGGTTAGACGAACGCGCTATCTCTTTAAAATTAAGGTTAAAGTTGAGCGACACTTTTTTCGAGAAAACTATATTATTTAAAAATTCTCGATCGCTACAGTCTCATTCTGGACTTGATCAATCTACAGATAAGACCAAAATAGAGGACAAAGAAGATGGCTGAAACTAATATTACTCCATCCCTAAGCCCTTCAACGGGCCCGTTTCTCTTGATTCCGATTACAGCAGACAGTACAGCACAACACAAAAGAAGGATAATTGTAGTATCTTTAAAGCCTTGCAAAGCCAACCGAAAGAAGCCATCTACCACCACGGGACACGTCTGCTCCATGTATAAGTTGGGGCCAAATGCTTTGTGGCGGCGGTAAAGATCTCCGGCATCCCCTCTTATTCCTGTTTCTGCATTAGTTTCTAATGCAGCCATTAATCCTGGCATGCCACCAAATGGCTGAAGAGAGTCGCTGTCATTCACTTGCACTACTTTTGCTAGGCATTCCTGGTTAACTCTGAACATGGGGTCTTCTGCCGGATTGCCACAGTTGAGCATTGAATCCGCCATGAGGCAAGAAATATTTGTTTATAAACAACTATTTTTTATTTTTATTTTTATTTTGGTTCAGTTTACAAAAATATTTAGGGTTTATAGTTTTAGCTAAAGAGAAGGTTCAGTTACACTCAAGAAGTCATAGGGGTGTATGTTTATGTTCTTTTGTTTGAATGCCTTGAAGAAAGCGGATATCAATGGCGAATGAAGTTTGAGAAAATGAAAGAAAAAAGCTGGGAAGTTCATTGGAAATTTTCTAGGAATTTCCCTTCATTGATCGTAATGAATTATTTTCTCTTTGATTCATTTTATGCAATTCCTCCTGTTGATTAATACCAAAGTTTAATTTTTTAAATGAATGAATATATTATATTAGAGAATCCAAAGATTTGTGTCAAGCCCTTTGATATACTTAAGATCGATGTAATAGTTAACAAAAACTGTTAATGGAATTCAACTCGTGTTAGGTACAGACTTTAAAACTTATTTTTTTTCGAACTAATTTTCAACACATATTTTTTCATCAAAATAATTTTCAACGTGAATTCATAACTTTTTCATACTTTCTAATTACAAATTTATCCAAAAAAACAAAAATTTACAAAATCTAAATCAAATATTACTAATTTAAATGTAAAAGAAACTTGAAAGAGGATTATATTATACAAAAGTTTCAATCAATTGAAACTAAGAGTCTAAGACGATGATATCTCTCATTACCTAAATTTGGTTGTATTTTCATGTTGAAAATCTTTTGAAAATCTTCTTGGAGAAATTAATCAGACATTTCATATAATTTAGCCTCAAATGTCTTAACGCGGCTGCATATGATGGTCAAAAGCGAATGTCGTTTTCATTAGTAAACGACCAACTACGGTCCAAGATTCTTTTTCCAGTTGGGAAATTGAAACAAAATTATCTGTGGACAGTGGAAGATTAGGTTCTATTATATAGTCACCTTTGATGGGAATTAATATCTAAATTTTAAATTAAATTAAAATCAATCATTAATTTTAATTAAATATTTTATGGGACTCGCAACTTTTCAAGTATATATTTCATTAATTTTTATCAATATTTACAAAAAATCTAATTTTAATCCTCATATATATATATATATATATATATATATATATATATTTCATACCCCCTGTTTTATGGAGATTAAAATTAGATTTTTAGTAAAGTTTTATAAAAATTGATAAAATGTGTATTTGAAAAGTTGTGAGTCTCGATTCAAATTAATTGTTGATCACTTTGACTTAAATATTAAAATCTAGATTTTAATCCCCCACCAAATAGGGGAACATTGTATGTATTAGATAGTAATATTTGAGTATTAAGAAGAACAATTAAAATTTTAATAAAAGAGAAACTAATTCGGTGAAGAAATGTTGCTCTAAAACTAATTCAGTTAATTGTTGCACTATCCACTTTATACTTATTCCCGATTTGTTTAGCTAAAAAAATTAGTCATGTAGAGAAGATAATAAGTAAAAATCTGTCATATTTTCTTTAACCCTCCAAACTTGTGATCAATGTCTGACTTCCAAAATGGTTGATTTTCTTGTCAAAAATTTAATCTTTTGAACAACTTTTAACATTGTTATTTTAGAATTAGTGGTTACTGAATTCTTGAAAAACGATGATCATCTCTAAACTTTCATATCTGATGAGGTAGTCTTGCTGCTAAATAACTACGTCTAACGTCGTTAGTTATACTAATAGGCATGGATGGTGTGTCAAAATTAATAATTAATTTTAATCACACATTTCATTGAATTAACAACTTTTCAATCATACATTTGGTCAATTTTTATCAAAATCTATTAAAATTCCAATTTTCATCAAAATCATAATGTGTGTGTGTGTGTCATTTCACCAACAAAAAAAAAAAGTGTCCTCGAATATATGCACGTGTAGATAAGTAGATATACATTTAGTGTCTGTTTGATTCTGCTCAAAATCAGTGCTTTAGTAGATTTTGATAAAAATCGATTAGATTTGAAGTCGAAAAGTTATGAAAATTGTGGTTCTAATTTGATTCAAAGTTAATCAAAAGCATAATCAAAAGGTGTGAATTGAAAGAGAATGGTATGACTTATCGAGAGGATTTCTCTAATCCAGTTTCCACAATTCCGCGTTAGTTGACATATGACGCAGCGACATGAATTAACAAGTCAAAAGAATTCGTACATACACTGTTTTGGCATTACTCAGATAATGCAGTTACTGATCAGTTTCCCTCACATTCTAAGTCAAAACAGTAAGGGCAATTTAATGTATTGTTTAATAAAAGTGCAATCTAGTTCTTCTATCTGCAGTTCCATGCATTTCCCTCCAATAATTATGAGTTATTCTTCAAGCTCTTCTTTTATGACAACTCTTCTCCTCATAAGTCTTATAAAAATTAAAACGTATAGATTTTATATGCAGAATTCGAGGAAGGAAGAGACTACGGGAAGTATTTATAAACGATTAAAATTATACATAGATAGAAATTAGTAATGAATAAGTAGGTAATATTCGTGTGTCACTTAAAATATGTGGATAAAAAGTGTGTATAAACACTTTATAAACATGAACCGAAGATATACTAATACTATAGAAGTATATAGTTTAGGTTACTCAGTAAGAAAGACTCGAGATTCGACCGCATGCATAGGGTCTTGTTAGAGATGGATTCACGCACGAGACTCATCTTCTTAGAAATGGTAAAGTAAGAAGATCAAATGGTAAAAGATATTAACAATATTATATTTATTTAAATTTAGTATTCTAGACGGTGCAAATATTACAAAGTTTGTACACCTACGTCGGATAACCTATATTGTGGCAACAGCAACCCAATTTGCTAAACATCCTACAGGAACTGAGAGTGCTCCGATTCCCATACAGATACACCATTGTTTGGAGTTTAAATTTCCCCTGTGAGCAATAATGGCCATGATCTCAATCAACCCCACCTCAAGAACAACAATGATCATCCCCACTACACTTAAAACTGGTAAACAGTTTTTATGGACAAGAGTCTTCTTTTTCTTGAACAACACCATGGCTGTGATCAAACTGAAAACTTGACAGAATGCGTAACAGCTATTGATCATGTTTTTCAACACTGATTCATCAGATTCGCGAAAAAAAACTTTTCCCTTCATTTCTAGGATCGTTAGAGTTGTGATTTGGAACAAGGATTGAACTGCTATGTTTCTCCACATTGTCCTGGTTATGAAAGGATCACCTGCACCGAGGACAGCTGATTCTCCTGGTATCTCTACTATTCTTGTAGCAAAAGCTAAGGCACCAAGAACATCCATAATTAGATTTATCCACAGGACTTGAAATGGGAAAATTAGTTGCACCTCTTTCCTGGCTATTGCAAAGATGAAATTGACAGTGAAGGCAGTAATATTGAGAGTTAGTTGTAATTGCAAGAACTTTTTAATGCTGTCGCATACGCACCTTCCCAATTTCATGATGGTAAAGATTGTCAAGAAATTTCTGTTCAAGACAACGATGTCAGCATCTTCTGCAACATTTAGGTCACCCATGAAAATCCCAACATCAGCTTCCTTTAGAGATGGGCAATCTCTAAAGCACGTACCAATTGCTGCTACTACCTTATTTTTCTGTTTCAGGCACTGCACAAACTGTAGTTTGTCAGTAGGAGAGGTATTGGCCATTACATGGATTTTGTCTATTGCGTTCATGCGTTCTTCATCGCTTCTCTTGCGGAAATCTGATGCATTAATCACAGCTCCTTCAATTTCATCTTCGGGCCTTAAAACTCCGGAATAAAGGGCCATGATTCTTGATGTGGTTATGTCCGTGTCCACGAGTAACTTGAAAGAAACACCACAAGCTCGACAATCTTGAATTGCTTCTCTCACCTCAGGCGGATATGGATTTTTCATTCTCACCAGGGCTAGAAAGATTAGGCCATGTTCCAAGGGTTTTAAAGTTTCTTCAGTGTCATCAGGATCATCTTCTTCAATTTCGCCTTCTTCGAATTTCGATGGTTCCTTTTCTTCCTGGTTTACTTGTTTATAAGAAAAGACCAGGACCTGGAGACCATTGGATGCAATTTTCTGAAATTCTCTATTTAAAAAATCTTTTTTATCATCATCTAGGGTTTGCGTGGTTCCATCCCCCTGACAATAATGCGAGCACATGAATAGTATTTTTTCTAATTCTCCACTCCAATGAACATGCAGAACTCTGCCTGCCTCTTTATGTTTCTTTAGCGTCAGACCACAAGAATTATCGTTGAGATCAAGAGATTTATTATCAATGATAGTACAAGAAGTACTGAAATCAACCATATCAGTACCAAGCACACGGTGAGCCCAATAGGAGAGAGTATTTCCTTCGCCGCAGCAAGAAACATAAGCACAAACTACATCTTGCAAAATAGCGAGGACTTCTCGAGATACTTCTGTAGAGACATCCTTAATAAAATCGAAGCCAATCCACAAATCGGCCATCTCTGAATGCTGCAAAATGAGATCATTTGTCATCCCAGTGCAGATTGTGGTGATTGAGCTGATCGTAGCACATGCTGGAAGTCTTCGAACTATGGCCTCGTGGGACTTTATTTTATTTGATGCATAAACAAAAGAGATGAAAATGCCTAGAGGCAAACCATCTCTCAAAGAGAAGAGTAATATGCTAAGAACAGCAACCAATCCACTCCCTTTGATGCCTTGCTTCTTCATCAGCTTTGCCGATTCATTCATCAAATCCTCTACTGTGTTCTTCACACCCTTTGGATCCGGGTTGTGACTGTCGTCACATTTGTCTGAATAGGACAGGAAACATTCGAATAGCTGCACCACAAGAATCAATAATGAGAGACTCAGCCAAATTTTCTCCAGACGGGAGTTGGTATTATCGATAGAGACTTGCAGCCTGGATTCTTGGTTATCATTTTTCTGAGTACTGCTCACAGATCTCAATAACCGACTTCTTTCTGTGTTCATGCCGACTGATACCACAAGCATTCGGCAGTTGCCCTCCTTCACTTTTGCACCAGTAAAAAGAGAAGGATTCTTGTAATAATTGGAATAGCTCCAGGCAAAACCACCGTCAAGATTAAATAATGAGTTACCCTCAATAAATAATCCATCAGCGGGGACCTGATTACCAGCCTGTAAGCAGACTATATCACCAACCACTATTTCAGAATCTGAAATTTGTAGCATTTTCCCACGTCGAACCACCCAAGAAAGTTTTTTATTCTTATACAATCTCCTTCGTCTTATTCTGGACTTGATAAATCTACAGATTAGACCAAAATAGAGGACAAAAAAGATGGCTGAAAATATTATAACTCCATCCCTAAGCCCTTCAACTGGCCCGTTTCTCTTGATTCCAATTACAGCAGACAGTACAGCACAACACAGAAGAAGGATTATTGTAGTGTCTTTCAAACCTAGCAAAGCTAGCCGACAGAAGCCATCTACCACCGTGGGAAACGGTTTCTCCTCCAAGTATAAGTTGGGGCCAAATGCTTTGTGGCGGCGGTAAAGATCTCCGGCTTCCCCTCTTATTCCTGTTTCTGCATTAGTTTCTAGTGCTGCCATTAATCCTGGCATGCCACCAAATGGCTGAAGAGAGTCGATGTCGTTAGCTTGCACTAATATTGCTAGACATTCCTGGTTTATTCTGAACATGGGGACTTCTGCTGGATTTCCATAGTTGAGCATTGAATCCGCCATGGGCAAGAAAAAGATTTGTTCCTGAACAGTGTCTTTTTTTGTGTGGGTGGGGTGTGGGGATAAAATTTATGATAGACCGTTGGGAATAATAGTTAAGCTAGAGAGAAGGTTTAGTTACAATCAAGAAGTCATAAGGTTTATCTTCGTATTGTTTTGTTTGAATGCCTTGAAGAAAGGAGAGATTAAGAACATATAAAGACAAGTGAAGTTAGAGAATCTTGAAGAAATGAACGCGAAAAGTTAGGAAGTTCAATGGTATTTTCTAAGAATATATAATAATGCTATTCAGGTATCCTTAACAACTGTCTAGGAATTTCCCTTTATTGTTAAATGAATTATTTGTTCTGAGTCATTTTATGCTTTGTTTTTATTTGGTTGAATATTAATATCATCAACGCTTGTTGTTTCATCTTAAAAATTTGACATTGTTAAGATTAGGAGCTTACTACATTTTGAAGTTCGTATGCTTCTTTGATTATTAGTCACATTGAATTGTTCAGTCGAGCTCCAGTCTAGATTTTATTTTAAGTCAAATTCAACAATTTATTTCATCTACATATTTTATGGGTCCTTCAACTTTTTAACCATGTATTTCATTAACTTCCATTAAAAATCTGATTTTAATCCCCACCAAACGAAGGCATATGAAGACTTGTTATTCTATTTTAAAATGAGTAATTCAAATTCTTATATATTTTATATTTATCCAATATGAGCTCAAAGTCAATAATTAATTTTAATCACATATACCATATGACTCACAACTTTTGAATTACACGTTTCATTAACTTTTATTAAAATTTGCTAAAAAGTTTTATTTTAATTTTTACCAAACAAAGGTTAAATGTCTAATTATATTTTTCTCTTCTCATTACTGAATTGTATACTATACAACAATTTTTTCAACCTAAAAAAACTCAGATAATTTGTATGTCATTGACAATAACATCTCAATGCCTAAATGGTTATATTTTTAGAATTGAACTTTGTTGCCAGATTTTTTAACATCTTTACTGACAGAAGATGTGTAAAAAAATGATTGGATGTCATAATTTTTTTGAAAATTTCTGAATTTCCTCGGAGAAATTACTCAGCTTTTTCATCAATTAGCCACAAAAGTTTTGGTTGCTAAAAAGTTTTATTTTAACTTCTACCAAACAGAGGTTAAATGTCTAATTATATTTTTCTCTCTCATTACTGAATTGTATACTATATAACAAAATTTTCAACCTAAAAAAACTCAGATAATTTGTATGTCATTGACAATAACATCTCAATGCCTCAATGGTTATATTTTTAGAATTAAACTTTGTTGCAAGATTTTTTAACATCTTTACTGACATAAGAAGATGTGTAAAAAAATGATTGGATGTCATAATTAACTATTTTTTAAACGGGTTAACGAAATTTTGCCATGTGAACATTGTGATAATAAAGAGGCGATTCAAGATGTCAGTACAAGATGACTCATATTTTTATGTTGAGATTTTTTTGCAATTTCGTTGGAGAAATTACTCAGCTTTTTCATCAATTAGCCACAAAAGTCTTGATTGCTACAAAGTTTTATTTTAATTTCTACCAAACAGAGATTAAATGTCTAATTATATTTTTTTCTCTCATTACTGAATTGTATACTATACAACAAAATTTTC
The DNA here is from genome assembly GCA_035079005.1 of Fraxinus americana. Taxonomy (NCBI): domain Eukaryota; kingdom Viridiplantae; phylum Streptophyta; class Magnoliopsida; order Lamiales; family Oleaceae; genus Fraxinus; species Fraxinus americana. Next base: position 1,839,762 of record CM068713.1, on the reverse strand, counting down.
AACCTAAAAAAACTCAGATAATTTGCATGTCATTGACAATAACATCCCAATGCCTAAATGGAGATATTTTTAGAGGTAGAGTGTGTTTGATGCACACTAAAATGGAAAGAATACTTTTTTTTTTTGTGATATGATGGTGAATATGTGGTTGAAAAAGAATGAAAAGTTATTGATGTAATGGAAAATATTATTTTATTGAAAAATGTGCGGTTGAAAATGAGTAGAAGAATGAAAATGAAAATGAAAATGTGGCTCAAACGGGGACTTAAACTTTGTTGCCAGATTTTTTAACATCTTTACTGACAGAAGAAGATGTGTAAAAAAATTGATTGGATGTCATAATTGACTATTTTTTAAATGGATTAACGAAATTTTGCCATGTGAACATTTTGATAATAAAGAAGCAATCCAAGATGTCAGCACATGATGACTCATATTTTTATGTTGAAATTTTTTTGAAAATTTCTGAATTTTCTCGGAGAAATTACTCAGCTTTTTCATCAATTAGCCACAAAAGTCTTGGTTGCTAAAAAGTTTTATTTTAATTTCTACCAAAGAGAGATTAAATGTCTAATTATATTTTTCTCTCTCGTTACTGAATTGTATACCATACAACAAAATTCTCAATATAAAAAAACTCAGATCATTTGTATGTCATTGACAATAACATCTCAATGCCTAAATGGTTATATTTTTAGAATTAAACTTTGTTGCAAGATTTTTTAACATCTTTACTGACAGAAGAAGATGTGTAAGAAAAATGATTGGATGTCATAATTGACTATTTTTTTTAAATGGATTAATGAAATTTTGCCATGTGAACATTCTGATAATAAAGAGGTGATCCAAGATGTCAGTACATGATGACTCATATATTTATGTTGAGATTTTTTTGAAAATTTCTGAATTTCCTCGGAGAAATTACTCAGCTTTTTCATCAATTAGCCACAAAAGTCTTGGTTGCTAAAATTTTTTATTTCAATTTCTACCAAAGAGAGATTAAATGTCTAATTATATTTTTCTCTCTCGTTACTGAATTGTATACTATACAACAAAATTTTCAATCTAAAAAAACTCAGATAATTTGTTTGTCAGTGACAATAACATCTCAATGCCTAAATGATTATATTTTTAGAATTAAACTTTGTTGCCAAATTTTTTAGCATCTTTAGTGACAGAAGAAGATGTGTAAAAAAATGATAGGATGTCATAATTGACTATTTTTTAAATGGATTAACGAAATTTTGACATGTGAACATTCTAATAATAAAGAGGTGATCAAGATGTCAGTACTGGATTACTCATATTTTTATGTTGAGATTTTTTTGAAAATTTCTGAATTTCCTCGGAGAAATTACTCAGCTTTTTCATGAATTAGCCACAAAAGTCTTGGCCTTTTTAACTTTTATTATAATAAAGCTGCATTTCCATGGTCTAAAGCGGTCCACTACTTTTTTTTTCATTTGGGAATTGAACAAAATGATGAAATGTGGAAGATTAGATTTTTTTCGGTCGTCAGCAATCAGCATGCTTTTTTTGGGAAATGGGAGGGATTAAAAATGAAACTTTAAGTCAAATCAATAATTAATTTTAACTACATATTTTACGAGGACAATTTCTCAACCACACATTTCATCAACTTTTATCAAAATTTATTAAAATTTTGGATTTAGTACTAGATATCATACATGTTCTAAAACTAATTCGACAATTATCTTTTACTTAATAGGGTTTGCCTATTAATTAATTTTATAAATATTTTTTGATCATGTAAATTCTCGAAAAACTATCGGATTAATTTGATCTCTTTATCATTAAAACCACCTCATATACTTTCTAAACCTTTTTGACCAAAGAGGAGAAGGAAAATGGTTAGCAAACATGAAAGATATATACTTTAACAAGTAATGATTGTTATTTGAGTAAATTTACCTCTTTGTAAGTTGATTGTCATTTACTTTTTACATGATTATATCCTTTAACAAGTAATGCCAAATAATTATGCAAATTCGTCTTTTCTAGTCAATTTCGCACCCAAGTTCTGTCGCCAATCAACAGAAGTCGACTTGTGGAAAATGAGAAAGAAAATTCCTGGCTGCTGCTTCTTGTCATCATTTCCTACTTTCCCTATTTAATTATTTTTCGATTAGTAATGCTATTTTGACATAAATTAGGTGACAGATAAGGTAGCATAATAATTGTTTACAAGATGTGATTGGATAAAAAACTTAACTGTAATTTAAACTGTGCAATAATAGATTGTCGAGTGACATTATGCCAACTATTATGTTTATATAGCATGATTGTTTTTCGATGACGCATTCAATCCAATTTAAAGGTTGAACCCCAACCTTGAGGGGCCTCCACTGCCCCTCCCCTAGAGTATTGTGGAGGAGGTAAATCGCGGGATGTGCTTCAACAAGTCAAGGTACAAGAGCTGTCATACTGGTGCCCACAAAGAATCTAATTCCATACTTTGTAAGAAGTAGGAATCGAACCCTCACACTGCGGTTGCCAACTCAGCCGAGACTACCTCACTCCTGTCCTTTGCACCACTGAGCTATGCCCCTGGGGGTCGCATTCAATCCAATATAACATCTATAATGGGTGGTGATTGATGGACCACAAACTTAAAAATAGCCGAACATTAGACAATACTAAGATAGCAAAAAAGAAGAAGATTCAATCAAATATCTATTTCATTTGTCTTTTATATTTCATTCGCTTCTTGGGTTGCACAAGGACTAGAACTCTCGTCTACTTCGTTGGGCCGAGAACTCTTTTGGTCTTTGTTGCTTCGATAGGTATAGCATTTTTAGAATAAAGAATATAATTGATCTCTCACTATCAAGGTGGAAAAAAGAACTCAACATAAATAGTATAATAGTAAACAGATTATAAGGTGACGCAAGAAATGATATCATTTTCATGGTAGACTTTTTATAATGGATTAGGTGTACATAGTAATTACAAAAAATATATAATCAATTGATATAGTTTATTAGGGTAGATAGCGTTTGAAATTTTATTTATTTCACAATTAGTATTTGGGAAGGAGAACATCAATTGTGTTATGGAGTCGCACACATTCTAGCACTTTCAGTTTAGATAGTAACATACGATAGACATGGATCGTATTTTTGCATTTCGCTTGAACATTTGCAAAAGACTCTTTAAATTTAGCGAGTCAATATTTGGAATTTAGTTTCAATCGACTCTATTTATAACTCTTTAAAATAAACGATGAGTTTGACTCTTCATACCCAGATAATTACAATCAATCTATTTTTTTATTGTGTGATTATTGAATTTAACAACTTACAAATTTCAACACATTATCCTTTCATAATAGATAGAGATAGAGAGTACAATCAGATAAAATAATTCCTTCCTTTTGCTTCGTAGAATGACGGCGCCGATACTACACCTGATGGGCTGTTGATCGTTTTAATTTGAATTTGGAAAAATATACAAGAATTAGTCGCCGATATAAATGATGAGTTCTCCTCATGTTACAAATTATTTTAATTTGAATTTCGAAAAATTAGTCGCCGATCCCTTCTTCAAGAATAATAATAAGCATAAAGAAAATCAAGAACGAGTAAAGGAAATATAATAATGTGTTTTTTTTAAAAAAAATTGAAATTATAATAGCAAGAGATTTAGAGTGGGATGTGTGTGTGTGTTTATAAATGATGAAGACAATATTGAAATGTGACGTGGATGAAAGTAGTATTTTTTAAAATTTTAATAGGGGTGGAATGGATGTATAGTAAGATAGATATATAACATTGGTGGACGTAAATAGCGGCTCCCTTTATTTTTAATGTTCTTCACTTAGGAACCCGTTCATTTCTCCATTTGATTAACAGAATCATATACTAAGAGCGTGTTTGGTCCGGATTAAAATCCGATTAAAATTGAAAATATAGTCGTTATTGAATCTCACTCGTCTAATAAAAGTCAACAATAACGGCTAGTTTTTCAATTTTAATCCGATTTTAATCTCTACCGAACACGCCCTAAATTAAAGAATTTTTAATAAAATTGAATGGTAGTATAATAAAAATTAATAATTTTAAATGGTGGATAGCATTTATCAGTAGTATTTCAAAGAAAAAAATATTTAAATTTTCTTAAAATAATTTGGTAGCGTACATGGATGAGCATATTTCTTAAAATAATTTGGTTTGAACTGGTGGTTCCGATTCGATTCCATAACTTGGCAAATTGCAAAGTTTTTCCTAGAATTGTTTTTCTTAGTTTCCACTCATACGTGCACAATTTCTTGATTTTTGTGGAATTCATTTTCCCATGGTTTGTGTGGGAAATGATTTTCCAACTTTTTTTTTTTGACAATTGAAAAAAAATCTAGACATAATAGTAAAAAGAATTATCACTGTTATTAACAATTTTCATACAAAACAAAACCAAACGAATGGTATTCGGTATGGTAATTTTTTTTAAAAAAAAAAAATTGGCAATTGGAACAAATTCTAAACCCAATGGTAAAAAAAAATATCACTTTAATGGACAATTTTCATAAAAATAAAGTCAAATGAATACCACACTTTCAACATTTTTCAGGTGGAAAATTATACCAATCAAACATAATTAATTACAATTTTCAGTAAAACAAATTCTAGGCAATTCAATTCCCCATAATTTATTTTCTTTCCATCCAAATTCCACATTTGCAATCAAACAGACCCTAATATCAAAACAACAAGCTTGATTTAATGCAAACAAAATATCATTGATGGTTGAAACTCATATGCTGATAACAAAAGTCAAAAGTAGAAAAGAAAACCAAACTCCTATTGATCAACTTAATGGACATTGTGGAAAATTGATTCGTCGTCATTTCCATGCAATTTCGCAACATCTTACTCATCGTTGGCGCCAAATATTCTTTCAACCACTTATGACATGTTTGGCGATGCAACAGTGTAAAAATCTTGATCCAATTAGTGAATTAAAAGAGCATCAGTTGCAAATATCTTCGTACTAGTTAAACATAAAGGACAATGTTTGTCCTAAGTTCGGGAGTGGTGTCTAAAACTTGTGTAATCTACTTGTGTCATGACTGGTAGTCGAGAACACGAAATTTAGCAACAATGAAGTTTTTTACAAAGACTACTTGTTAACGATATCGTGCACTTGGGGTCAAGTACGAACAAACAAATGATAGACATAACTTTGCCAACATTTTGAATATAGATGAACAAATATTTTCATGGCTAAGAAGTATCCCAATTCATAATACATACCCAGCACAAGAGAGGACAAATATTACAACAAAATATACAAGAGGGTAGCTTCAGTAGAAAAGAATGATTTTTATGAAATAGTTAATCATGCCTTTATTGGGGAAAAATAGATGAATTACCACTACCTATTCAAAAGGAAATTGGAAATAATAATCACTGGTATCTTCTTACTGCAATCAAAATACAAGCTGGTAGCGCAACAGGGAAAAGCATACCCGTTGTACGTAATAAGAAGTATAAAGACGGGGAAGTGTCCAAAAATCAAGCACAATGGAATCCTTCAGCAAGAAATCAGCGGCCGCCAAGACTAGCTATTGCATATCTTTTCTCTTAACGAGTTGCAATCAAATAACAAACCTGTCCCAGAAGAGGCAAACATTAGAATTTGGGTTTAAAAATAAAAACGAGGTAGATGATAAGAATGATTGTGCAATTCATACTTCTAGAATTCAGTTCAACTATTTTGGTTGACCAGATAATTAGACCCATAAAAGCATAATAATAATAATAAGATGTATTCAAATGAAGATGTATTGTCCTCCATGTTTCATGTGCATGTTGTCGTGCGTGAATGCTTACACCGTGATAGTTCGCGTTTATCATAATTGAATCAAACCTAACCTTGATATGATGGGTTCCAGTGATGACGTTCGATTGTTGGAATCAACAGAAGTTAGTAAAAGTACTCTGCTACACCTTACAAAATTGTATAGCAAAATTTAGACATAACCTGGGCCTGGCACAGATATAAAACAGAGATTGAGTAATATCAGACATGTTTTTTGAATATAAATGTATGTGTCATGAACATCTGACTCACCTTAATGTGCTTCTAGGAAAAGAGTATATGTATCTCAATTTACTGTAATGTGTACGACGTACGATTACGCTGTTTGTACTACCAAGTAGACTAGGAATGAGAATGGAACCAATCATTGCCTTTCGTACTTCTTTGCAAACTCTTTGGGAAGCAATCTCTCCCGAAAATCCAGATATTTGTCTAAGCTAGTTCCTGCCCACTGGTGGCAAAAGCTTTCATCAGTTGGAACTAGTGAACTCAACGGAAATGGTCATTTCGGAGCTTTCTTCAAGGAAACCAAAAACCTATGGCGGGGTCGAATTCGCTGGTCGAGAGACAAGCTTAGGTATGTTGGATATTTGGTCAGGGAATGGACCTCATTTCTAAGTTCATAGATCAAGTACATGTATTTGGGTTTCAGATTTCCCTCCAATGATAGAGAGAATACCTGCATACACAGATGACATCATCGAGAATTCTATTTAATTGTGACGTCAAGTGAAACAAGATCTATAAGATAGAAGTATGGAATCAATTTTGAGGACAAGTTGGTTGAGCAACCCAATTGTAGTTTGAGGTACAAAATCAATTGCACAAGAGAATCCATCTGACCTGTGTAAGGCTAGTTAATACTTTCAGTGTTTCAGAGTTGCACATCCCAATACTTCTCAAGAAATTGATCCTGGGGCGTAATCCGTCTTCAATACTGTAGTGAAGTATTTGAGGGTGTTTCATGACCATCTTTACTATACTCTCTCTGGGTGCTCCCAACTCTTTTGTCAGAAAATTGAAACGAGTAGTCCATGTATTGTCTATCCGCTGAACCATAATTTGAGGGCTTAACTGCACAACTTTACTTAGATCACGTTTCTCGATTCCTATCTCCTCAAGAAGGTACCTAACTGTACGTCTTAAAGAATTATCAATACTGTAAGAGAACAGGGATGGGGTGGCAGTAATTATTTGCCCTATTCTCGATTTTGGAATGCCCAAGCTATTAGAATGCCACATTACTTGGGAAAATATAAATGATCCACTTAATAAGGTGAGGGTAATCCTCCCCTAATAAGCCGGTTTTATTAGGTGGAGTTAGGCCCCATGTCCTAACATGGTATCAGAGTTAGGCCCAATTATACAATGTTGGGTGCCACCCAATATTGATTTGTTCACAATTGTTTGGCATGGTCTACACTGTGCGTGAGGGGGCGTATTAGAATCCCACATTACTTGAGAAAATATAAATGATCCACTTAATAAGGTGACGGGCAATCCTCCCCTAATAAGCCGATTTTATTAGGTGGAGTTAGGCCCAATATTCCTAACATAAGCTTCCCAAAAAGGCAACATGGGACTTCAGATTGTTTTCGATGGTGTAACCCAAAATTTGAGGCTATCTCAAAATTCTTTTTCTGATTTCTTTATGTTTGACGCCGACACTTAACAAATATCCCAATCTTTCCTCTACACAGTCAACATTTATCTGAAGGGATGGCATGTCTTTCATACATTTGAATAAAGTGTGATTCCTTAAGACCAAAAGTGCTCAAATAATCAAGAAGTGGAAACCACCTTTCGTCTATGTCTAGTTCTTCTGACAAACGAGAGAATCTTTTCTTAGAACTTTCTGCTTTCTGGAACAATCAGATAAAACAACAAACATTATGGCGGTCATTACCACTCAAAGTCATAGTTTAATGGTTGTGATGATTGTTACCTTTTCTCTGCTATCGCCTAAAGAGGAAATGCTTGCTGATTGCCTGGAAGTGTTATATGAAATGCCTCTCTCTCTCTCTCTCTCTCTCTCTCTCTTTTAAGATATCCTTGCCATTCTTTATACCCAACTTTTGTTGCCTTGTTTCAAGGTTTTGTCCAGAATTTAATGAGCTTGCACCTCCACCTCTCTCCAGATGCCCGTGACTGCCTGCACAATGAGATTTACCTTAAATCGATTAATATTTCTGTATAGGATCCAAGCACCACGAAATCACTAAATTTGTACAAGCACTGCAAAAATCATAACACATAACACTAGAAATGGTAACAAAGTTCAGTTCAAATGGACCTAGTCTGCAGGATTCAGCGGAAGCCCAAACCTTAGTACTAGAAACAAGTCACAGTCTTGCAACAACAGCAACACCAAGATCACAAGTATTCACTATGATACAACATCATAACCCTCTCAAACCTCTCAAGAATATACAACACTCATTTAGTCCAAAACACTATGGACTAAGCCTTTAAGTCTATCAGCTAGACCAAACAGCATAGACCAGAAAACCTCTAAGAAATGAGATATCAACAGTAACTTCAAACAAAAAAAAGACTGAAAAACCTAATCAGACAATATCGCGAGAGAAGAAGATCAAGAAAAATGAGTGAGACTGTTTCAACTGCCCCCCAAAATCTAGTTAATGGTAAATGCAAGAGAATCCCACGTGGTTTAGTTGAATAGGACCACATTGTCAACATAAAGCCCCTTCTCTAGTAATAAAGCGTGGAATGTGAACCACGACTTTACATTCCTCACATAACTCCTCCAATGCTTTGATCATACCCAAAGAATTACAAATACCTTGTTTCATCTTGGTTGAATTCTGTATATTTAACCTCTGTCTATCAACTTCAGAAATTTTGATGTTTGCAAACTATCTTGTATCCCAAACCAAAAAAAGGACCATCAGACAGTGGCAAACAAATAAACTATATCAAGTTGAATTCATTGTGGAATTATTTTCGTTGCATCAGTATCTGACTGACTAGTAACTACCACAGATTTCCATTGACAAAATTACAATGGCACCAGTAATTTGGAGGCCATAAAACATCATTTTTAAAGGATTGATATAAAAGACCCTATAATGTCAAGTTCTACAGAACGTCAACGATACCATGGAAACATAAACTGATAAGACCTCTCTTTTCCCTAAAATTTACAAGTGGATTTAACATGTACAATTATCAAAACTGCATCCGAGATACCAATATATAAAAATCAATTACACTTACCTACACTACATGCCAAAGTTAATCCAATAATCACTTTATTTAAAAGAGATTCCACAGTTGTCCTAATGTTCAAGCAAGTCCATCTTTCAAACCACATATATATAATTTAGACTAACAGATGGCGGAACATTGAATATCCTCTTCAATTTGTGATTTGGTGAGTGCACACTATCAAGTAAACATTGCTATTTTAGACTTGCAATTTTGCATTTGTTTATTTTTCTTTTTACAATAATCTAACATCTTAGCTGAAAATGCTTATTTGCCTACAGAATAACAAATACAATGTCTTGTAGAAACCCATTTTATTTCTTTCTTCTGAGCTAAAAGTAGCATAAATATCATTAGAAATAAAAAATAAATCAAATTTGAAAAGAAAAATAAAGAAAGAAACTCACATCAGAAATCCAATCGTCACCACCACTGTCTTCATCATCATCATCTTCTTCTTCTTTGTCTTCACTGTCGTAAGGAGACACTGGCAGTCCAAACCTGGATTTGCGATTGTGCCTCAGAATTTTGGGGTTGGAATGCGATGACACAACTCGAACCTTCGTACAACATATTCTGATAATTCTTCCTTTAGCCTTTAAATTGAAGAATGAATCCCCACAGAAATTTTGTAGTGAAGTGAAGAAATTGTAAGGAGTGTGATAGTGTGAGAGATTGAATGTGGTAGCAAAGAGCGAGAAAACTGCCATTAATTACTATGTTTGGATTTAAAGAAGGGGAAGACAGAGAAGAATATACTTTGAAACCCTAACAATTACCTTGAATTCATCTTATCTTCTTTCGACGTCTGGGGTACTGTTCTGTTGGGACGTCATTTGTAGCGCCAATTCAAGTCTACAGACAGCAATCTTTTCTTATCAAGACCATGGTTGACTGTTAAGACTTACTTTTATTAACGAAAAAAAAAAGTAAATTTTAAAATAATTAACTTAAAATAAAGTTGCTTTTAAGCGCAAACTAAACATTGTTCACAATTTATTTGCTTCTCATATTTTAAATTTTTAAATAAAATATAAACACAAATAAAAATGAGACATAATAGTTGTCCTTCATTTCAAAGTGCTTTGTTTTAATTTTATTATGTTCGGTCTGAATAGGTGAAAATTGGTGAACTTGGTTTGGCAACAATGGTTGGGACGAGCCACGCAGCACATTCACTACTCGAGACACTTGAATTCATGGCAACAAAGTTATAGGACGAGAATTTACACGGATTAGATTGATATATATCCATTCGGGATGTGTTTACTAGATATATTGACTCGAAAACTACCTTACAGTGAGCATGATACAATTGCCAAGATATACAAAAAAATAGTTACATTCCGAGTGAGGCCTCAAGCCATGAACAAAGTCAAAGACACAGAAGTGAACGCATTCATCCAGAAGTTCTTATTTGAGTCTTATTATCTAAAAACTTATTTTTTTTCGAATTCATTTTTAACATATATTCTCCCAATAAAATATTTTACATGTAACCCAAATTTTTTTTCTGCTTTTTTGGAGTGTTTACAGAACTTTACGTTCGTGCAAATTTTATTTTATTTATTTATTTCATTGGAGTTAAATAGAAGAATTGCAAATTGAGTCTCTGATTGGCCCTCATTAAAATTTTAGGACCATGCTACATGTACAAAATGTTTTACATAATGTTTTACAAACTAGACACTTGGCGCCCTCCTGTTGGAGGGGCGCCTGCCACCTCCAACAGGGGCGCGCCAAGTGTCCAGTTTGTAAAACATTATGTAAAACATTTTGTACATTAAGATTTATCCAAAATTTTAATGCAATTTTTTTTCTTTCTTCTTTATAATCACATATTTTCCAATAAAATAATATTACACGCAAATCAAAAATGCTTCTTTCTTTTTTAACTACACATTTTCTCAAAAATTACTATTCTAAAATACATTATTTCCTAATATCTCATTATAATGGGGGCAAACAAGCACTGAAACAACAAAATGGAGAAAAGGGAGTTGAATGTCTGTTGGTATGTGTTTAACAACCTTTCACTACCGTTGACAGTCGTGTTTGTACAGAAGAAAATTATTGACAGTATAAAAACATTTTTGAAAAAAAAAGAAGAAAGAATATATTTCAAGATTGAGTTTTGAATGATAATTCTAGAATTAAGTGCAATTTATTCACGATTTACGGAAATTTTGAATATATCTTGTTGATAATTCGAGCAGATTCAAGTAGCTCAGGCATAATTTTCAAAATACTTAAAATGTAATTAGTTTTGATATAGTAGAGCGTAATTTTGTAACTTCCGCTTTATTTTTTCTTCGCGAATAAGGGAAAGGGATAGGTTTAGTTTAAGCCCCAATGATTTCATTATTTGCATATTTATTCAATGTAAGATTTATCGTTATACATGCTTATGGCCTTACCATTCAAAAAACGAAGCGCTCCTCAATGGAAACAAAAATTAGAATTTTTGTTGTATGCTAATTTACACACATTTGAACAAAAAGTTGCTAATTAATTTTATTACACTATCTCTCGCCTTTCGTTTGGAATTTCTTTTTAGTTGCTAAAATGATAAGATGGTAGAATGAATGGTGGATAAGTCAATCGTAATGGATTCTACAAAATATGTGGATGAAATTATTGTTTGAGTTTGAAAAATAACTTTTTAGCAAATAGAAAGGAAATTCAAACAGAGGGCCTATTCGTGTCCAATACAATTTACAAAACAAATTAAAACCAAATCAAGAAAAATGACTATTCATACATGCCACTTTGTCAGAGATAAACTTACTGATGGATTTCTCAAGCTTCTTCTTATTCGAACACAACATCAACTAGCAGACATCTTCACTGAGGTACTATCTATTTCTCTTCTGTTTCCCTTACTATCCGTTCCCTTTCTATCCAAGATGGGTGTCCTTTACCTCCACTCTCCATCTTGTGGGGAGTAATACGAGTTGGAGTGAGCTGGAAGAGTGAACTAGAATATGAGCTGGAATAACAGAATTCACAGCTGACATTTGGAATATTAGTTAGTTAGTTAGTTAAATTAGTTAAAAAGGAATCTTTTCATTCTATTTAAATACCATGCAAATGTACTGTAAGGCCTAGACCACAATACGATATAAGTATTCGAGACAAATAATAACCTCAACAGTGAAGTAAAACTGCAGAAATTAAAGAATGAACACAAGGATTTGTTTTTGGCTGTAGCCCCGGAGGTTCGGTGACGACTTCAAACACCTATATCCCCTGTTGAACATCCATAAACAGGAATATGCTCAGATACACTAAATGAGCCACAAAATGGCAACAAAGGTTATAGAGAGTTCTAGAAAAAGATATGAGACTTATCTCTCAAAGTACATCAAGATGATAGCCACGATTCACTCAGAAATCACCAAGAACCCCTTCGAACGAACATACACACAGTATTACAGCAAAGGAATCAAATACAGCCTCTCAATATTCACACGGAATATTACAATCGAAGGTAGATCTAGCCATTACAATACTCTAAATCAAAGATTTAGAGTGAAAACATGCATAAAAAATCAAACCCTATCTCTTCCTCACATTTTCTCTCAGAGAGCAGAAAACCCTAGAAGTCTCTCGAAAATCAATCATCTGAGAAGCCAAAGATATCTCAAGCCTCAGTATATCAACAGCCACAGCATCCAACGGCCACATGTGAGCCAAGTGTCATCCATCCAAGTGAAGTTGTTACTCATTTAAGAGAGGCGTGTTTTATAAACACATTATCATCCAAAATACTGAGAGCAGAATAAATAGGCCAGGTTCCAGCCCAACAATCTCCACCTTGCTACCAGATTTTGAGCCATAAGTGCATTAGGGAACATATACCCTGAATATTTCATTTACTCTAAGTAACAACATTAAGATCACAAAGAACCAATAGAAAGGAATTTAAGACAGTTTAAAAATTTGTTTAGAGGTATCACTTTAATACCCATATTAGAAGGATTATGTTGAGTTGCAATATTTTCAATCTTTATCATGCCTTTAGAAATGACATCTCTAATGAAATGATATTTAACATCAATGTGCTTAGTTCTATCATGATACATGGGATTTTTACTAAGATGTATTGCACTTTGATTATCAGAACATAGAGCAGTTTGAGTATCAGTAAAACCAAGTTCAGATAATAAATCATATAACCACATTCCTTCCTTTATATTATCAATGGCAGATATGTACTCAGCCTCAGGAGAAGACAGAGCAACAATCTTTTGTAGTTGAGATTTTCAGCTAATGACAGTACCACATAAGGTATAAAAATAGGAAGAAGTTGATTTCATATTATCTCTATCACCAGCAAAATCTGAATCAGTGTAACCCTTTAACAAAACACCATTTTTATTGGATTTAAACACTAAGCCTAAATCAGCAATACCTTTCAGATACTTTAATAATCAATTTAAAGCATTACAGTGATCTTATCTAGGGTTACCCATAAATCTGCTTAATATACTAATGCTATAAGCAAGATCAGGTCTAGTGCAAATCATTAAGTACATAACAGATCCGATTACATTTGCATAAGGTCATCTGGACATTCTAGCATATTCGTCTTCAGTTTCAGGACAACATTCAGAAGACAGTTTATACTGATTAGCAAGGGGTAAAGTTACTGGTTTACAATCATGCATATCAAACTTTTTCAACACTTTCATCACATAGTCATGTTGGTTCAAAAACAACAGATCCTTTTCTTTATTTCTTTCAATATGCATACTCATAATTTTCTTAGCTGCACCTAGGTCTTTCATGTCAAATTCAGATTTAAGCTTCAGTTTAATAGACTCAATTTCACTTTTATCATAGCTAGCAAGGAGCATGTCATCTATATACAAAACTAGATACAATGAATTTTTCCTCCATTACCTTTGCAGTACATGCAAGTGTCATATTGACTTCTTTTGAAGCCAAGTTTCAGCACAAAAGAGTCAAACCTTTTGTACCATAGTCTGGGGGCCTGTTTTAAACCATACAAGGATTTCTTCAACAGACATATAATATTTTCAGGATTTCCTTTCTCAAAACCAATTGGTTGGCGCATGTAAATGGTTTCATCAAGTTCACCGTATAAGAAAGCAGTTTTAACATCAAGTTAATCAAATTCCCATTTAAATTGAGCAACAAGAGCAAGCATCTATCTAATGGTAGTGTATTTAGCAACATGAGAAAAAATTTCAGTGTAGTCAATGCCCTCTTTCTGAGTAAAGCCCTTAGCTACCAATCTAGCTTTATACGTCATATTACTGCTTCCACCTTCTCCATGTTTAATCTTATAGATCCATGTACATCTATAATTTTCTGCCCTTTAGGCTTTTGAACAAGATCCCAAGTTTTATTTTTAATCAGAGAACCCATTTATTCTTCCATGGCAACTTTCCAATGCATACTATCTTTACAAGATATGGTATCATCATAAGAGTTTGGTTCATTTTCAAATTGTTCTTGGAAAGTAAATAGGGAGACGAAGTTTTCACTGTCAAATCTGGTGGAAGGCCTAATTTGTCTTCTCTCTCTATCCCTTGTGAGTTGATACTCATCAAAAGGTAGAGTTGAAGAATCAGATTGGTCAATAGCACCAATTTGATCAGGCAAAAGGACATCATCTAGTTCTGAATTTTCAATAACAGTTTCAGAAACATTTTGATCAGTATTAGATGACTCCACCTCAATTTGAACATCTTTTTCAGTTAAAACTTTATCCTTTCCCTCAAGGCAAGGCATCAAAGACTCATTAAAAATAACATCTTTTCATAACTTTGTAACCCCTTTCAGATTTAACCCACAGCCTGTAGCCTTTCACATGTTCATCATAACCCAAGAAAACACATTTAAGAGATCTAGGTTCAAGTTTACCAATATTTTAATGAGTATAGGCAGCACGGCCAAAAACTTTCAAATAGGAATAGTTCACAGAATTGTTAGACCAAACAACTTTAGGAACAGCAAAGTTTAAAGCACTTGTAGAACTTCTATTAATCAAATAAGCAACAGTTCTAACAGTTTCACCCCAAAACATCTTAGGTAAACCAGAACTTAAGAGCATACATCTGACTTTATGAAGTAGGGTTCTATTCATCCTTTCGGCCATGCCATTTTGTTGAGGGGTATGAATAACAGTTCTATGTCTCACAATGCCTTGGTCTTTACAAAAATCATTGAATTCCTTATTGGAGAATTCCAAACCATTATCAGTTCTCCAGATTTTTATTTTCAAATCAGTTTGATTTTCAACTTCAATTTTCCATTCTTTGAAAACTAAAAAGGTCTCATCCTTGGATTTCAGTAAATGCACCCAAATTTTTCTTGCGAAATCATCAATAATAAGCAGGTAATATCTAAAACTAGATAGAGTAGACATAGAAGCAGGACCCCACAAATCAGCATGCAAATACTTAAGTTTTTGTTTTGATTTGTGTGTGCCAGTAGGAAAAGGAAGTTTCACTTGTTTACCTATTATTGTTCACAAGAACCAAATTCACCTATGTTTAATTCTCCAAAGACACCTTTAGTTTTTAGAGAATTCAAACCCTTTTTACCAATGTGACCAAGTCTCTCATGCTAAAGTTTTGCCAAAGTAAAATTTTCAGAAATAGCAGAAGCAGTCAAGCCCAACAAAGGTACAACTTTGAAATAATACAAACCATGTCTCTTAGGGGATGATATGACCAAGTCACTTCCCTTAAGAATATTAATGTATCATTTTTCCTTGTTAATGTTGAACTCCATGTCATCTAACATGCCCAAGGACACTAAGTTTCTTTTTAAATTTGGGACAAATCTGGTTTCTTTTAGAATCAAAGTATTCCCATTTTCTAAATGCAGTTTAACAGTACCAATACCACTTATCTTGCAGCATAGTTATTTCCCATTATAACTTGCCCTCCTTTGGTTTTAGCAAAATCAATGAAGCAGTTTTTGGTAGGGCACATATGGAAAGAACATCCTGAGTCAGGTATCCATTCATCACTCAGTTTCTTTCCCAGACTTGCAAGAACTTGACCATTCTCAATTTTGGTTTTATTAATAGCACAGTATTTCCTTCTTCCAAAACTTTCTCCCTAGATTCATTTTTTCTTTTTAAAACAATCTTTAGCAAAATGACCAAGCCTGCCACAGTAGTAACATTTTTTTACCCTTGGAGTTATGCTTGGTCTTATTCCTTTCAGTCCACTTTTTGTTGTCTTTAGAAAATTTTGGATGGTAATCAGATTTTATAAAACCTTTTCCTTTTGATAACAGGTTGATCCCAATGTAACTAGTACTTGACTCAGTCTTAATTTCTTGTGCCTTATTTTTCAGAGCATTGATTATAATATCAGTACTTAGATCATCTCTACCATATTCTAAGGCAACCTCAATGTCCTTATACCTGTCACTTATGGAGTTCAAAAAGACTACAGTCAATTGATCTTTTGAAAGTTTTTCATCACAATTGGCCAAGTCTTGGATAAGCTTGGTAAATCTGTTCAAGTTTTCATCTAAATCGACGGCAGGATCCATTTTAAAAGAAAAGAATTGTTTTAAAAGAAAACATTTGTTTGGAGTAGACTTGGTCACATATTTTGCATGAAGTTTTGTCTACAGTTCTACAGCAGTTTTGGTTTCACCAATACATCTTATCACATTTTCACATAAGTATAAGAACATAGTACTCCAAGCAATTTCATCAAGTTCAAACTTTTTCGCAGGAAGTAAATCAGCAGACCAACTATCATCCAAAGCTTTAACACATTTCATTTGCATTAAAATAGCTTTCATTTTCTGATTCCACATGTTAAAATCAATTTTTCCATCAAACTAACTAACTTCAAATTTTGCAGAGGCCATGTTAAAACAATACAGACACACAGGTTGATGGCAATAAACACAGTATGCAAAGACTCAGCAGGAGCAACAGAATAATCACAGTAATACACAAAGTATAACAAGGTTTCAAATAGCAAGTATCAGTAAAGAGCAAGCAGACCAAGATTCAAGAGAAAACACAATAATAGAGATTATAGACAAGGTTACTCAGATCACTCCAGCAAGAATTTCAAAAAACATACCCAAACTTGATTTATCTCAGATTCTCGGAGCCTCGCAGGAGCTCTTGGATAAAGATTAGTCTCAAGGGGGTTTCAACGGTATTTTGAAAATCAGGGGTATGATCAAGAAACCCTAATTTAAAAGTAAACTTTTAAACAATTTAAAAGATCTCGCCAAGCGAGTTTAAAACTCGATTTCTTTTGGTTTTACTCAAGAGCATACTCAAACCCTTTAGGATCTGAAGCAGATCTGCCTCCTCCTCAAAAGATCCAAGTAACTTGTTTCACCAGTCCAAGCTCTGATACCACTGTAAGGCCCAGACCACAACACGATATAAGTATTCGAGACAAACAATAACCTCAAAAGTGAAGTAAAACTGCAGAAATTAAAAAATGAACACAATGATTTGTTTTTTCCTGTAGCCCCGGAGGTTCGGTGATGACTTCAAACACCTACATCCCTCGTTGAGCATCCATAAATAGGAATATACTCGATGCACTAAATGAGCCACAAAATGGCAACAAAGGTTACAGAGAATTCTAGAAAAAGATATGAGACGTATCTCTCAAAGTACATCAAGATGATAGCCACGATTCACTCAGAAATCACCAAAAACCCCTTCGAACGAACATACACACAGTATTACAGCAAATGAATCTAATATAGCCTCTCAATATTCACACGGAATATTACAATCGAAGGTAGATCTAGCTATTACAATACTCTAAATCAAAGATTTAGAGTGAAAACGGCATAAAAAATCAAACCCTATCTCTTCCTCACATTTTCTCTCAGAGAACAGAAAACCCTAGAAGTCTCTCGAAAATCAATCATCTGAGAAGCCAAAGATATCTCAAGCCTTAGTATATCAACAGCCACAGCATCCAACGGCCACATGTGAGCCAAGTGTCATCCATCCAAGTGAAGTTACTACTCATTTAAGAGAGGCGTGTTTTATAAATATGTTATCATCCAAGATACTGGGAGCAGAATAAATGGGCCAGGTTCCAGCCCAACAATCTCTACATTGCTACCAGATTTTGAGCCATAAGTGTATCCGGGAACATATACTCTGAATATTTCATTTACTCTAAGTAACAACATTAAGATCACAAAGAACCAATAGAAAGGAATTTAAGACAGTTTAAACATTTGTTTAGAGGTATCACTTTAGTACCCATATTAGAAGGATTATGTTGAGTTGCAATATTTTCAATCTTTATCATGCCTTTAGAAATGACATCTCTAATGAAATGATATTTAACATCAATGTACTTAGTTCTATCATGATACATGGAATTTTTACTAAGATATATTGCACTTTGATTATCAAAAAATAGAGCAGTTTGAGTATCAGCAAAACCAAGTTTAGATAATAAATCATTTAACCACATTCCTTCCTCTATAGCATCAGTGGCATCCAACGGCCACATGTGAGCCAAGTGTCATCCATCCAAGTGAAGTTGCTACTCATTTAAGAGAGGTGTGTTTTCTAAACACGATATCATCCAATATGCTGGGAGCAAGATAAATGGGCCAGGTTCTTGCCCAACATGTATTGATTCAGTTTAATTGAATGAGATTCTTCTTCATCCCTCAATTCACGCTTTTCCCTCCAATAGCAGCTATTAATCCTGGCATGCCACCAAATGGCTGAAGAGAGTCGTTGTCATTCACTTGCACTACTTTTGCTAGGCATTCCTGGTTGACTCTGAACATGGGGTCTTCTGCCGAATTGCCACAGTTGAGCATTGAATCCGCCATGGGGCAAGAAATATTTGTTTATAAATGACTATTGTTTTTATTTTTATTTTGGTTCAGTTTACAAAAATATTTAGGGTTTGTAGTTTTAGCTAAAGAGAAGGTTCAGTTACACTCAAGAAGTCATAGGGGTGTATGTTTATGTTCTTTTGTTTGAATGCCTTGAAGAAAGTGGATATCAATGGCGAATGAAGTTTGAGAAAATGAAAGAAAAAAGCTGGGAAGTTCATGGGAATTTTTCTAGGAATTTCCCTTCATTGATTGTAATGAATTATTTTCTCTTTGATTCATTTTATGCAATTCATCCAGTTGATTAATACCAAAGTTTAATTTTTTAAATGAATGAATTAATATTATATTAGAGAATCTAAAGATTTGTGTCAAGCCCTTTGATCAAAAAAATAATTTTTTACATGTTAATAGTCATATCGAAAATAATAATGTTATTTATCATTATAATAATGAAATATCGGTGATGTGATAATTTATGTAAAATAATGGGACACGACAGTTCAATTTGGAATAATGAGATGTGGCGATTCAATTTTCATGGAGGAGGGGATTAAAATGTCATATCTCATTGTTCCACCTAAGTTGTTAGATTATCGATATTTCATCATTATAATGATGAATAACATTATTCGATTGGAAACCAATTTATAATGTTTTCTTCGGCCTTTTTAAGTGATATACTTAAGATCGATGTAATAGTTAACAAAAACTGTTAATGGAATCCAACTCGTGTTAGGTACAGACTTTAAAACTTATTTTTTTTTCAAACTAATTTTCAAAACATATTTTTTCATCAAAATAATTTTCAACGTGAATTCATAACTTTTTCATACTTTCTAATCCAAAAAAAAAAAAAAAAATTACAAAATCTAAATCACATATTACTAATTTAAATGTTAAAGAAACTTGAAAGAGGATTATCCCTACCTAATAAAAGACGCACTTTTGGAATAACTGTTCACGTTTTCGTCGGGAAGAAACGGCGTCGTTTTGGGATGGGAGACGTTTTAAAGGCACAGCGTCGTTTGGGCATGAGTGGCGTCGTTTTGGCGTAAAAAAAAATCCCAGTAAAAGAAGCTGCTAGAAGAGCTCGTGTTGTGTTTCTCAGGAGAAGAGAAAGAGTTTTGACGCTATTTTCTCGTTTTTAGGTTTCTTCGTTCATTTCATATTATACAAAAGCTTCAATCAATTGAAACTAAGAGTCTAAGACGATGATATCTCTCATTACCTAAATTTGGTTGTATTTTCATGTTGAAAATCTTTTGAAAATCTTCTTGGAGAAATTACTCAGATATTTCATATAATTTAGCCTCAAATGTCTTGGCCTTTTAAACTTAACGCGGCTGCATATGATGGTCAAAAGCACCAACTACGGTCCAAGTTACATTTTCCACTTGGGAAATTGTAACAAAATTATATGTGGATAGTGGAAGGTTAGGTTTTATTATATAGTCACATTTGACAGGAATTAATATCTAAATTTTAAATTAAATTAAAACAAACCATTAATTTTAATTAAATATTTTATGAGATTCGCAACTTTTCAAACATATATTTCATTAAGGCTAATTATCACAAAACGTCCCTACATTTGGGGTGAATTTCGGACAACGTTCCTACCTTTCATTTCTTGGCATTTATGCCCTTACCTTCAACGTTTTGTGCGCTGGACGTTCTTCCGTCCACATTCCGTCTAATTTTCCGTCCATGAACTACAAAAATGATGTTTAATACCAATATACAAGGGTAAAATAGTCATCACCGTTGAAACCCTTCATATCCTCTCTTCCCGCCTTGAACTTAATCCACACGTAAGTAGCAGTAACATGAAAATGAAAAATACTTTGAATTATTACATGAAATAAAGAAAAAATGTCGTGAAGATTAACGTTATGTTGGAAAATTCCTGGATGTACAATTTATAAAGATGGATGGCGGATGTTCAATTCAATTTATACAGACATATATTGAAGGGGTGGTCAATTTATAAAGATGATTGCCGTATGTTCATTTCCAATTTATGCTGAACGGTGTAGCCACGGGGTAAATTGAAAAGGAGTGGAAATGGGTGTAGTGAAGTATTACATTTCAATGGCGAATGGCAGTTTTTTGGCTCAATGGTGAAGAAATGGTTCTGTTTACTCATTCTGAAAACTGAGTTCAAATGGCGATTGGCGACAATAATCCCTACGTTGTTATATTTTAGCTTAAAACATCCCTACCTTTAAAAATCATTGGAAACTAAGGTCCCTACCTTTTAGAAACATTTGTATCCCTATCTTTTAAAAAATCGCGAATAGCGTCCCTGTAAGTGGCCATTTCTTGCCCGTTTTGACACAGCAATTCAAACACTAAATACACACCAATTCTATCGCATAAACTACACAATTCTTCCACCAAATCACCCAAAAAAATTGAAGTAAAAATGAACACATACAATGAAACAATTGTGCTACAACTTTTCATATCAAATGTGCAAGATATCCACTGTGCAGCCAAGAAAAGTTCTGAACCAAGCATAATTCTGTGCACCGAATTAACAAAAACAAAAGCCAAAAACAGGTCCTAAGGTGCTACATTACATCTAGTTCTTGCATGGCACTACCTGTGCACTGAATGAACACAAACAAAAGCCAAAAAAATTGCCCAGGAGAACTTGGCAGTGAGCTTCACCCTAATTAGGTGCTGGAGGTGGTGCCCCTTTACAGCCTCTCTTGTTGTGTCCTGCACCACCACATTTCCTACATGTAATGACGAGCCCCGATCTTTTTTGATGATCTGTGGTTGCTCCCGAAGTTGATTGTGAAGTAGACCTCGTCGGCTGACTTGAAGAAGTCACCTCATTTGGCTCTCTTCTTCTGTTTTTTTGGGCCTCCCAACCTTCTTTGTGTACATTGGTGGAGTGAGAGGGTTCAATCCTGGGGTACGCCGTTTGTTCGGACCTGTGATGGGAGAAATTGTTGGCGTATATGTCATGATATATGTGTCTTTCTTGTAGACGTCGTCTACGAACTCCATCACGTTCAAGCCTCTAGATATAATGGAGGCAACCACATGGCTACATGGAATTCCTGACAATTGCCAACCACGACATATACAGGTTCTCGCCCTTAAATCCACAGCATGTTGGACAGGCCCTGCATTATGTCGGACTTGAAACTTTTCGTTGCCTGCGTATTCGGCCCACTCCAATCTTGCAAGTGCAGTATGGTTCTCTAGAATTTTCTGAATTCTAGGACCTACAGATGCTATCCAATTATCACAAAAGTTCCTACGGCCCACAATTCTCCTCATCAAATATACCCTTATATCCTCAAGCATGGTTAATATCGGCTTCTCTCTTGCAGCCACAATGGTGCTATTAAAAGATTCACATAAGTTGTTGAGTAGCATGTCACACTAATTCCACTCTCCGAAGTGGGATTTACTCTAATGTGACTTTAGTTCCTCACAATAATCCCACAGCAATCTGTACTGATCCACCACACTCCCTCATATTTTTTTCAAGTGCCTTCTCATTCGCTCTGTACACTTGCCAACGTGAGATGTCCCCTAAACCATCACGCTTAACCCTCTCCATGAATGTAGTTACTAGCATTTTTTAGTCAGCCCTCAAGTCAGCTAAATACCTATTTGACAGATACTTGGAGGTCACTCTAAAGTTCTTATACACCATAGGGCAGACATGCTCGTCTACATAAGTTTTGATCACCCAACTTGTTTTTGTATGCTCCTTGGTGGCATACAACACCTATGGACATTCTCCCTTGCATTTGGCTTGCAATCTAACAGCGTCGTTCTTTTTTAACTTAATCTCTGTGTTCATTTCTAGCTGAATATTCGATGATTGCATCCTTTAGTATGGCCTTTGACTCAAACACCAAGCCTACACAAACGAAAATTCAATGCATATCAATGCTCAATAAAATCAAATACATAATCATGTTTAAAATTGAAGTGCAGAATATGTTCAAGTGGCCTGTTTGAAAAACTGGATTCTCCAAATATGTCTGAACATGAAAAGTAGTATTGGAAGCCCCCCTTCTTGAAGTTGTTTCACCATCCTCTTCACTATCAATGCTTCGTAGATCATCGAAATTCCCATAGTCGGTATCCGAATCCCTAAACTGCTCATTTGATACACCAAATCCAAAGTCGAAATTAGCCCATTCACTCCCACCTTTAGGCTCCTGCTCCATATCCATCTCATAATCGGACTCCACCAAACCTTCGACTTCCTCATCCGCCATTGGTTCTTCATCCTGATCCTCAACTTCCTCATCCCCCCTTGGTTCTTCATCCTGATCCTCAACTTCCTCATCCCCCCTTGGTTCTTCATCTTGATCCTCAACTTCCTCTTCCACCCTTGGTTCTTCATTCTGGTATTCTAAGGTTTGCTCGAACTATGACCACAACTCGTTGGCATTCTCTTGCAAACATTAGTCTGACCAATTTCCTTTATGCTCCCCCACTTCGACTTCTCCGACTGAAGGTATATAACAACCCTCGAATGTTTGGTCTTTATCTGCTTCTGAAGACCAAGGCCGCAAAGGCAATGCATATGTTGCATTCGGGCTACGACGTATATTTTCACATCCGGATGTCCATCCCTGTCAAGAAGCATTCCCCTAACATCCTCTTCAGTCTCCAATCTCGTCAACCCTCTCCCTAAACTCATTTTTTGCTTCTTATAGTAAAATTTCAACACTCTTTCATCACAAGTTTCGTGTAAGAATTTGTGCAAATTCTCTTTGGTGCACCATTTACCGTGAAAGTAGTCGACGAAAAGAATGAAACCCCCTTCATATGCCATATTGTTTGGCTTATCAAAAAATTGTCCTCCATAACGTACTTCGAGAGTGAAATATTCAGAATTTTTACCTGCAGGCAATGTATAAAGATCACTTCAAATAGATAAAACTGACTGCACGCCAAATGGAAATATGCATAGTGACAGAAGAATTGGGGAAAATGCACAATGGAATCAGATTAGTTCACACACAAATTTAGATGAGAGCAGTTTGGAATTTTCTTGAATCCCTGTGAAACGTTCGCACTTTGCGGGAAGAGAGGAGATGAAGGGTTTCAACGGTGATGACTATTTTACCCTTATATATTGGTATTAAAAATCATTTTTGTAGTTCATGGACGGAAAATTAGACGGAATGTGGACGGAAGGACGTCCAGCGCACAAAACGTTGAAGATAAGGGCATAAATGCCAAGAAATGAAAGGTAGGGACGTTGTTCGAAATTCACCCCAAAGGTAGGGACGTTTTGTGCTAATTAGCCTTTCATTAATTTTTATCAACATTTACAAAAAATCTAATTTTAATCCCCACATATATATTTCATACCCCCTGTTTTATGGAAATTTAAATCAGATTTTTAGTAATTTTTTATAAAATTGATAAAATGTGTATTTGAAAAGTTGTGAGTCTCATGAAATATTCGATTCAAATTAATTATTAACATTAATTTAAATATTAAAATTTTAATTTTAGTCCACCACCATTAGGGGCATAGTGTATGTATTAGATAGTAATATTTGATTATTAAGAAGAACAATTAAAATTTTAACAAATATGTTCAAAAAGAGAAACTAATTCGGCGAAGAAATGTTGCTCTAAAACTTTTATGGTTTTAAAGCTACATTAGTCAATTGTTGCACTATCCACTTTATATTTATTCCTGATTTGTTTAGCTAAAAAAATTAATAAAAATTTGTGTTAAAGTCGACAATTAGTTTTAATCATACATAAACTTTTATCAATTTTTTATCTACATATTTTATCAAAGTTTATCAAAATCTACTAAATTTTTTTTGACTCGATGCATCTTTCTTGGCCATTTACTGACTGGCTGGATTTTTTTCTTTCCGACATGGAGAGATTGCCTCGACTTTAGTCGAGATGGCTTTAGTCCATCCAAATCGATAGGAAAGGAAACACTCTGCTTCTTTCTCCTACCATTGTTTGACCCATTCCCGTTCTTTTTTCGTTGAGATTGGATGGGTGTGTAAGGGTACGAGATCGAAAAGAATGTGAAGCTTTTCACGAGAAATTTGAATTTGCTGCTTACTTCCTGTAGTAGGTTTTATGGTAGGTTTTATGGGGACCTCAGATAGTTCAAACGGCAAAAGAGAGGGTTCCCTAACTTGGACATGACGATTTGAAAGAGCACATAATGGATTCGATTCTACATATTCTTTTTGCAAAGCTCAATTAGTATTTAATTTATTTTTAATTTGCCAATTCATTTGTTTCTTTCAATACACAAAAGTTTTATTTTTCTAAATTTTGTACAGCACTACTCATGGCTCAACTGTGCATGACATAATAATTAATTCACGTTCAAAGTCTTTCAGACGTATTCATGATAAGTCATGTAGAACATATTGAGAAGATAATAAGTAAAAATCTGTCATATTTTCTTTAACCCTCCAAACTTGTGATCAATGTCTGACTTCCAAAATGGTTGATTTTCTTGTCAAAGTTTAATCTTTTGAACAACTTTTAACATTGTTATTTTAGAATTAGTGGTTACTGAATTCTTGAAAAAGGATGATCATCGCTAAACTTTCATTTCATCTACTTATGTTAGTTTAACAGAGAATCTGATGAGGTAGTCTGACGCCGGGTAAATTAGTGATTATTCTGCAGGCTAATTCTACCAGCAAATTTACAGGGAAGAATACAAGATTAACGCCAAAAAAATACAGATAAAACGTCTTTGAAGTTTAAAGAATTTTATTATATCACGCAATGATGAAAATAAATCCACAAGCCGGACCTTATAGCTGAAATCCGAATTTTACCAAAAATGGCGAAATTCCAAAAATCATGTCAAGCGAATATATGGAATAAAATAAGTATTCTGAAAAAAATCTAGCCCAAATCGGGTTAAAAATCATCTCCTAACGTGCAATCGAAATATTACCAAAAATAGCAAAAATTAACTTAAAATAGCAATTCGGAAGGGAAAACAGCTGAATTTGAGGATGAAAACGGCACACACCGAGCATAGCTGGGTGGCCACGACTTGCGCGCCGAAATGAGCTTTCCGGATTGTGGTCATGATCACGATTCTGATAATCGTAGTCAAATTTATGGCCAAATTACCGAAACACGACTTAATTGCCAAAGTTACACGATCACTTGCCATCCTTGCCACAATCTGCCAACGCGTGATACCTTAGAGCCATTAACGTATTATCTGACAACTCAGCATCTGACTCGAACCCTCCTGCATCATAGTCTTGCTTGTAAATAACTACGTCTAACGTCATTAGTTGTACTAATAGGCATGGATGGCGTGTCTAAAATAACAATTAATTTTAATAACACATTTTATTGAATTAACAACTTTTCAATCGTACAGTTCATCAATTTTTATCAAAATCTACTAAAGTTCCAACTTTTAGTTACACCAACTATACAAGAATAATTACTAAATTAGCAAAATAATAATATTGGTAATTAACATAAAATCTCGATCCCCATGCTTAACCATAATGTGTGTGTATCATTTCACAAAATAAATAAATAAAATGTGTCCTCGAATATATGCATGTGTACACAAGTAGATATACATTTAGTGTCTGATTGATTTTGCTAAAAATCGATGTTTTAGTAGATTTTGATAAAAATCAATTAGATTTGTGGTCGAAAAGTTATGAAAATTGTAGTTCTAATTTGATTCAAAGTTAAGTTGATAAAACCAAACAAAAGCATAATCAAAAGGTGTGAATTGAAAGAGAATAGTACGAGGGATTTCTCTTATCCAGTTTCCACAATTCCGCGTTAGTTGACATATGACGCAGCAACATGAATTAACAAGTCAAAATAATTCGTACATCTACTGTTTTGGCATTACTCAGATCATGCAGTTACTGATCAGTTTCCCTCACGTTCTAAGTCAAAACAGTAAGCGCAATTTAATGTATTTATTGTTTAATAAAAGCGCAATCTCATCTTCTATTTGCAGTTCCATGCATTTCCCTCCAATAATTATTTGAGTTATTCTTCAAACTCTTCTCCTCACAAGTCTTATGAAAATTAAAACGTATAGATTTTATATGCAGAATTCAAGGAAGAAAGAGACGACGGGAAGTGTTTATAAACTATTTAAATTATACATAGATAGAAATGAGTAATGAATTAGTAGGTAATATTCGTGCGCTACTTAAAATATGTGGATAAAAAGTGTTTATAAACATGAACGAAGATATACTAATACTAAAGAAGTATATAGTTCAGGTTACTCAGTAAGAAAGACTCGAGATTCGACCGCATGCGTAGGGTCTTGTTAGAGATGGATTCACGTACGAGACTGATCTTCTTGGAAATGGTAAAATAAGAAGTTCTAATGGTAAATGATATTAACAATATTATATTTATTTAAATTTAGTATTCTAGACGGTGCAAATATTACAAAGTTTGTACACCTACGTCGAATAACCTATATTGTGGCAACAGCAACCCAATTTGCTAAACATCCTACAGGAACTGAGAGTGCTCCGATTCCCATACAGATACACCATTGTTTGGAGTTTAAATTTCCCCCGTGAGCAATAATGGCCACGATCTCAATCAACCCCACCTCAAGAACAACAATGATCATCCCCACTACACTTAAAACTAGTAAACAGTTTTTATGGACAAGAGTCTTCTTTTTCTTGAACAACACCATGGCTGTGATCAAACTGAAAACTTGACAGAATGCGTAACAGCTATTGATCATGGTTTTCAGCACTGATTCATCAGATTCGCGAAAAAAAACTTTTCCCTTCATTTCTAGGATCGTTAGAGTTGTGATTTGGAACAAGGATTGAACTGCTATGTTTCTCCACATTGTCCCGGTTATGAAAGGATCACCTGCACCGATGACAGCCGATTCTCCTGGTATCTCTACTATTCTTGTAGCAAAAGCTAAGGCACCAAGAACATCCATAATTAGATTTATCCACAGGACTTGAAATGGAAAAATTAGTTGCACCTCTTTCCTGGCTATTGCAAAGATGAAATTGACAGTGAAGGCAGTAATATTGAGAGTTAGTTGTAACTGCAAGAACTTTTTAATGCTGTCGCATACGCACCTTCCCAATTTCATGATGGTAAAGATTGTCAAGAAGTTTCTGTTCAAGACAACGATGTCAGCATCTTCTGCAACATTTAGGTCACCCATGAAAATCCCAACATCAGCTTCCTTCAGAGATGGGCAATCTCTAAAGCACGTACCAATTGCTGCTACTACCTTGTTTTTCAGTTTCAGGCACTGCACAAACTGTAGTTTGTCAGTAGAAGAGGTATTGGCCATTACATGGATTTTGTCTATTGCGTTCATGCGTTCTTCTTCGCTTCTCTTGCGGAAATCTGATGCATCAATCACAGCTCCTTCAATTTCATCTTCGGGCCTTAAAACTCCAGAATAAAGGGCCATGATTCTTGATGTGGTTATGTCCGTGTCCACGAGTAACTTGAAAGAAACACCACAAGCTCGACAATCTTCAATTGCTTCTCTCACCTCAGGTGGATATGGATTTCTCATGCTCACCAGGGCTAGAAAGATTAGGCCATGTTCCAAGGGTTTTAAGGTTTCCTCAGTGTCATCAGGATCATCTTCTTCAATTTCGCCTTCTTCGAATTTCGATGGTTCCTTTTCTTCCTGGCTTACTTGTTTATAAGAAAAGGCCAGGACCTGGAGACCATTGGATGCAATTTTCTGAAATTCTCTATTTAAAAAATCTTTTTTATCATCATCTAGGGTTTGCGTGGTTCCATCCCCCTGACAATAATGCGAGCACATGAATAGTATTTTTTCTAATTCTCCACTCCAATGAACATGCAGAACTCTGCCTGCCTCTTTATGTTTCTTTAGCGTCAGACCACAAGAATTATCGTTGAGATCAAGAGATTTATTATCAATGATAGTACAAGAAGTACTGAAATCAACCATATCAGTACCCAGCACACGATCAGCCCAATAGGAGAGAGTATTTCCTTCGCCGCAGCAAGAAACATAAGCACAAACTACATCTTGCAAAATAGCGAGGACTTCTCGAGATACTTCTGTAGAGACATCCTTAATAAAATCGAAGCCAATCCATAAATCGGCCATCTCTGAATGCTGCAAAATGAGATCATTTGTCATCCCAGTGCAGATTGTGGTGATTGAACTGATCGTAGCACATGCTGGAAGTCTTCGAACTATGGCCTCGTGGGACTTTATTTTATTTGATGCATAAACAAAACAGATGAAAATGCCTAGAGGCAAACCATCTCTCAAAGCGAAGAGTAATATGCTAAGAACAGCAACCAATCCACTCCCTTTGATGCCTTGCTTCTTCATCAGCTTTGCCGATTCATTCATCAAATCCTCTACTGTGTTCTTCACACCCTTTGGATCCGGGTTGTGACTGTCGTCACATTTGTCTGAATGGGACAGGAAACATTCGAATAGCTGTACCACAAGAATCAATAATGAGAGACTCAGCCAAATTTTCTCCAGATGGGAGTTGGTATTATCGATAGAGACTTGCAGCCTGGATTCTTGGTTATCATTTTTCTGAGTACTGCTCACAGATCTCAATAACCGACTTCTTTCTGTGTTCATGCCGACTGATACCACAAGCATTCGGCAGTTGCCCTCCTTCACTTTTGCACCAGTAAAAAGAGAAGGATTCTTGTAATAATTGGAATAGCTCCAGGCAAAACCACCGTCAATATTAAATAATGAGTTCCCCTCAATAAATAATCCATCAGCGGGGACCTGATTACCAGCCTGTAAGCAGACTATATCACCAACCACTATTTCAGAATCTGAAATTTGTAGCATTTTTCCACGTCGAACCACCCAAGAAAGTTTTTTATTCTTAGACAATCTCCTTCGTCTTATTCTGGACTTGATAAATCTACAGATTAGACCAAAATAGAGGACAAAAAAGATGGCTGAAAATATTATTACTCCATCCCTAAGCCCTTCAGCTGGCCCGTTTCTCTTGATTCCAATTATAGCAGACAGTACAGCACAACACAGAAGAAGGATTATTGTAGTGTCTTTCAAACCTAGCAAAGCTAGCCGACAGAAGCCATCTAACACCGTGGGAAACGGTTGCTCCTCCAAGTATAAGTTGGGACCAAATGCTTTGTGGCGGCTGTAAAGATCTCCGGCGTCCCCTCTTATTCCTGTTTCTGCATTAGTTTCTAATGCTGCCATTAATCCTGGCATGCAACCAAATTGCTGAAGAGAGTCGATGTCATTCGCTTGCACTAATATTGCTAGACATTCCTTGTTTATTCTGAACATGGGGACTTCTGCTGGATTTCCATAGTTAAGCATTGAATCCGCCATGGGCAAGAAAAAGATTTGTTCCTGAACAGTGTCTTTTTTTTTTTTTTTTTTTTGTGTGGGTGGGGAGTGGGGACAAAATGTATGACAGACAGTTGGGAATAATAGTGAGCTAGAGATAACGTTTAGTTACAATCAAGAAGTCATAAGGTTTTTGAATGCCTTGAAGAAAGGAGAGATTAACAACATATATAATGCTATAAAGACAAATGAAGAAATGAACGCGAAAAGTTAGGAAGTTCAATGGTATTTCTCTAGGAATTTCCCTTTATTGTTAAATGAATTATCTGTTCTCAGTCATTTTATGGATTAGGAGCTTACTACATTTCAAAGTTCGTATGCTTCTTTGATTATTAGTCACGTTGAATTATTAGTCAACAATTTATTTTATGGGTCCTTCGACTTTTTAATCATATATTTCATTAACTTTTATCAAAATTTACTAAAAATCTTATTTTAAACCCCACCAAACGAAGGCATGTAAAGACCTGTTATTCTATTTTAAAAGGAATAATTCAAATTCTTATATATTTTATATTTATTCAATATGAAATATTTGCCATTAAGTTTTTAAATTAATCAATTAATATCATATTATTCATCGTTGTATATGGCCGTGAACTCCCTAATTAATTGTTCGTGCATTAATTAATAACATTACTTGGATCGATCATTAGTTAATGCAAACTCTAAACGATTAAGCCCACGTTTGTAGAAATTATAATCGAAATTTTTATAAGTCAATAGTTAATTTTAACCACATATGATCCACAACTTTTCAATCACACGTTTCATTAACTTTTATTAAAATTTGCTAAAATGTTTCATTTTAATTTTTACCAAGGAGAGGTTAAATGTCTAATTATATTTTTCTCTCTCGTTACTAAATTGTATACTATATAACAAAATTTTCAATCTAAAAAAATTCAGATAATTTGTATGTCATTGACAATAACATCTCAATGCGTTATATTTTTACAATTAAACTTTGTTGCCAGATTTTTTTAACATCTTTACTGATAGAAGAAGATGTGTAAAAAAATGAATTTCTGAATTTCCTCGGAGAAATTACTCGGCTTTTTCATCACTTGGCCACAAAAGTCTTGGCCTTTTAAACTTTTATAATAAAGCTGCATTGTGATGGTCTAAAGCGGTCCACTACTTCTTTTTTTTTCATTTGGGAATCGAACAAAATGATGAAATGTGGAAGATACGATTTTTTTCGGTCGTCAGCAATCATCATGCTTTGTTTTGTAGGGATTAAAAATTAAACTTTAAGTTAAATCATTAATTAATTTTAACTAGAGGACAATTTTTCAACCACACATTTCATCAACTTTTATTAAAAACCTGGATTTAGTACTAGATATCTTTTACTTAATAGGGTTTGCCTATTAATTAATTTTATGAATATTTTTTGATCGTGAAAAACGATCTGATGAATTTGATCTCTTTATCATTAAAACGATCTCGTCATCATACTTTTTTGGCCAGAAAGGAGAGGGAAAATGGTTAGCAAACATGAAAGATATATACTTTAACAGGTAATGATTGTTATTTGAGTAAATTAACCTCTTTGGAAGTTGATTGTTATTTACTTTTTACATGATTATATCCTTTAACAAGTAAAGCCAAATAATTATGCAAATCCATCTTTTCTAGTCAATTTCGCACCCAAGTTGGGTCGCCAATCAACAAAAGTCGACTTGTGGAAAATGAGAATGAAAATGCCTGGCTGCTGCTTCTTGTCATCATTCCCTACTTTCCATATTTAATCATTTTTCGATTAGTAATGCTATTTTGACATAAATTAGGTGACAGATAAGGTGGCATAATAAGTGTTTACAAGATGTGATTGGATAAAAAACTTAACTGTATTTTAAACTGTCCAATGACAGATTGTCGTGTGACATTATGCCAACTATTATGTTTATATAGCATGATTGTTTTTCGATGACGCATTCAATCCAATATAAAGGTTGAACCCCAACCTTGAGGGGGCCCCACTGCCCCTTCCCTAGAGTATTGTGGAGGAAGTAAATTGCGTGATGTACCTCAACAAGTTAAGGTACAAGAGTTGTCATACCGGTACCCACAAAGAATCTAATTCCATACTTTGTAAGAAGTAGGAATCGAACCCTCACACTGCGGCTGCCAACTCAGTTGAGACTACCTCACTCCTATTCTTTGCACCACTGAGCTATGCCCCGGGGGGCCGCATTCAATCCAATATAACATCTACAAAGGGTGGTGATTGATGGACCACAAACTTAAAAATAGCCGAACATTAGACAATACTAAGATAGCAAAAAAGAAGAAGATTAAATCAAATATCTATTTCATTTGTCTTTTATATTTCGTTTGCTTCTTGGGTTGCACAAGGACTAGAACTCTCGTCTACTTCGCTGAGCCGAGAACTCTTTTGGTCTTTGTTGCTTCGATAGATATAGCATTTTTAGAATAAAGAATATAATTGATCTCTCACTATCAAGGTGGAAAAAAGAACTCAACATAAATAGTATAATAGTAAACAGATTATAAGGTGACGCAAGAAATGATATCATTTTCATGGTAGACTTTTATAATGGATTAGGTGTACATAGTAATTACAAAAAATATATAATTTAGTTGAATTTATATAATCAATTGATATAGCTTATTATGGTAGATTGTGTTTGAAATTTTATTTATTTCACAATTAGTTTACACATTATCTGGGAAGGAATGAGAACATCAATTGTGTTATGGAGTTGTACACATTCTAGCACTTTCAGTTTAGATAGTAACATACAATAGACATGGATCGTATTTTTGCATTTCGCTTGAACATTGGCAAAAGACTCTTTAAATTTAGCGAGTCAATATTTGGAATTTAGTTTCAATCAACTCTGTTTATAACTCTGTAAAATAAACGATGAGTTTGACTCTTCATACTTAGATAGTTACAATCACTCTATTTTTTTATTGTGTGATTATTGAATTTAACAACTTACAAATTTCAACACATTATCCTTTTATAATAGAGATAGAGAGTACAATCAGATAAAATAATTCCTTCCTTTTGCTTCGTAGAATGACGGCGCCGATGCTACACCTGATGGGCTGTTGATTATTTTAGTTTGAATTTGGAAAAATATACAAGAATTAGTCGCCGATATAAATGATGAGTTACAAATTATTTTAATTTGAATTTGGAAAAATTAGTCACCGATCCCTTCTTCAAGAATAATAATAAGCATAAAGAAAATCAAGAACGAGTAAAGTAAATATAAAAATGTGTTTTTTTTGAAAAAAATTTGAAATTATAATAGCAAGAGATTTAGAGTGGGATGTGTGTGTGTGTGTGTTTATAAATGATAAAAGACAATATTGAAATGTGACGTGGATGAAAGTAGTATTTTTTAAAATTTTAATAGGGGTGGAATGGATGTATAATAAGATAGATATATAACATTGGTGGACGTAAATAGCGGCTCCCTTTATTTTTAATGTTCTTCACTCAGGAACCTGTTCATTTCTCCATTTGATTAACGGAATCATATATTAAGAGCGTGTTTGGTCCGAATTAAAATCCAATTAAAATTGAAAATATAGTCATTATTAGGTCCCACTCGTCCAATAAAAGTGAACAATAACGGATAGTTTTTCAATTTTAATCCGATTTTAATATCTACCGAACACACCATAAATTGAAGAATTTTTAATAAAATTGAATGGTAGTATAATAAAAATTAATAATTTTAAATGGTGGATAGCATTTATCAGTAGTATTTCAAAGAAAAAAATATTTAAATTTTCTTAAAATAATTTGGTAGCGTACAGGGATGAGCATATTTCTTAAAATAATTTGGTTTGAATTGGTGGTTCCGATTCGATTCCATAACTTGGCAAATTGCAAAGTTTTTCCTAGAATTATTTTTTTTGGTTTCCACTCATACGTGCACAATTTCTTAATTTTTGTGGAATTCATTTTCCCATGGTTTGTGTGGAAAATGGTTTTCCAACTTTTTTTTTTTTGATAATTGAAAAAAATTCTAGATATAATAGTAAAAAAA
Organism: Fraxinus americana; assembly: GCA_035079005.1. NCBI lineage: Eukaryota > Viridiplantae > Streptophyta > Magnoliopsida > Lamiales > Oleaceae > Fraxinus > Fraxinus americana. The sequence continues at coordinate 1,805,454 of CM068713.1, read as the reverse complement.
ATTATCACTGTTATTAACAATTTTCATACAAAACAAAGCCAAACGAATGGTATTCGGTATGGTAATTTTTTAAAAAAAAAAAATTGGCAATTGAAACAAATTTTAAACCCAATAGTAAAAAAAATATAACTTTAATGGATAATTTTCATAAAAACAAAGTCAAACGGATACCAAACTTTCAACATTTTTCGGGTGAAAAATTATACCAATCAAACACAATTAATTACAATTTTCAGTAAAACAAATTCTAAACAATTCAATTCTCCATAATTTATTTTCTTTCCATCTAAATTCCACATTTGCAATCAAACAGACCCTAATATCAAAACAACAAGCTTGATTTAATGCAAACAAAATATCATTGATGGTTGAAACTCATATGCTGATAACAAAAGTCAAAAGTAGAAAAGAAAACCAAACTCCTATTGATCAACTTAATGGACATTGTGGAAAATTGATTCGTCGTCATTTCCATGCAATTTCGCAACATCTTACTCATCGTTGGCGCCAAATATTCTTTCAACCACTTATGACATGTTTGGCGATGCAACGGTGTAAAAATCTTGATCCAATTAGTAAATTAAAAGAGCATCAGTTGCAAATATCTTCGTACTAGTTAAACATAAAGGACAATGTTTGTCCTAAGTTCGGGAGTGGTGTCTAAAACTTGTGTATAGAGGTGTCAAGACGGACGGGCCGGCCATGACCCGTAAAAATCGGCCCGTGAAAATCGGGACCGCGGGCCGACCCGTGACCCGTGCGGGCGGTTCACGGGTCAAGGAGGTGTAACCCGCGGGCTTCGCGGGTTGCACCCCCACGGGCCGCGGTTAACCCGCGGCCCGTAAAAAAAAAATTGAAAAAAAAAAAATAAAACAAAAATTAATAAAAGGGGGGAAATTATTTTTACAATTATTTTTACAATACCCTCTCATTAGTTATTATACATTTATACTTCATAGTTCATACTTGTTACTACCTTACTACAATTAATTGCAAATATCATCATCATCTTGATTATATTTCTTTCTTCTCGGTTCTCACTAATCACTACTAAATTTTTTAATCCTACTATATTATGGATTCTCGCGATACTTTTTCTCAAAATCCTATTTTCAATAATAGTTGCTCTCCAATAAATTTAGAAGATGATAATGTTGTAGAAGTTTGCAAAGTTATAAATAATTCATGTAACATTAAATTTGAATTCTATGTAAAAATTTCTTGATATAATTATGAATTTATCATTTTGTTCAATTCTTAGTTTACATTTAATAAAAAAATATATTTTTTGCTATAAATATGAAAAATTCTATATTTTTATAATTTTATTTATATAATCATACGGGCCAAAATCGGAACGAACCGCGACCCGCGCGACCCGTGACCCGCATGGGCTCGACCCGGATGGGTCAGCGGGCGGGCCTGGGTTGTAGTCCAAAATTGTGGGCCGACCCGTAACCGGCCCGGAACCCGCAGCGGGCGGGCTTTTTTTCACGCGGACCGTTACCGGGCTCACATGTTGGCGGGCCGACCCGGCCCGGACAACCCGGATTGACACCTCTACTTGTGTAATCTACTTGTGTCATGACTGGTAGTCGAGAACACGAAATTTAGCAACAATGAAGTTTTTTACAAAGACTACTTGTTAACGATATTGTGCACTTGGGGTCAAGTACGAACAAACAAATGATAAAAATAACTTTGCCAACATTTTGAATATAGATGAACAAATATTTTCATGGCTAAGAAGTATCCCAATTCATAATACATAACAAGCACAAGAGAGGACAAATATTACAACAAAATATACAAGAGGGTAGCTTCAGTAGAAAAGAATGATTTTTATGAAATAGTTAATCATGCCTTTATTGGAGAAAAATAGAGGAATTACCACTACCTATTCAAAAGGAAATTGGAAATAATAATCACTGGTATCTTCTTACTGCAATCAAAATACAAGCTAGTGGCGCAACAGGGAAGGTAGCGCAACAGGAAAAAGCATACCCGTTGTACGTAATAAGAAGTATGAAAGACGGTGAAGTGTCAAAAAATCAAGCACAATGGAATCCTTCAGCAAGAAATCAGCGGCCGCCAAGACTAGCTATTGCATATCTTTTCTCTTAACGAGTTGCAATCAAATAACAAACCTGTCCCAGAAGTGGCAAACATTAGAATTTGGGTTTAAAAATAAAAACGAGGTAGATGATAACAACTATTTTGGTTGACCAGATAATTAGACCCATAATAATAATAATAATAATAATAATAATAATAATAATAATAATAATAATAAGATGTATTCAAATGAAGATGTATTGTCCTCCATGTTTCATGTGCATGTTGTCCTGCGTGAATGCTTACACTGTGATAGTTCATGTTTATCATAATCGAATTAAACCTAACCTTGATATGATGGGTTCCAGTGATGATGTTCGATTGTTGGAATCAACAGAAGTTAGTAAAAGTACTCTGCTACACCTTGCAAAATTGTATAGCAAAATTTAGACATAACCTGGACCTGGCACAGATAAAAAACAGAGATTGAGTAATATTAGACATGTTTCTTGAATATAAATGTATGTGTCATGAACATCTGACTCGCCTTAATGTGCTTCCAGGAAAAGAGTATCTCAATTTGCTGTAATGTGTACGATGCACGATTAGGCTGTTTGTACTACCAAGTATACTAGGAATGAGAATGGAACAATCATTGCCTTTCGTACTTCTTTGCAAACTCTTTGAGAAGCAATCTCTCCCGAAATTCCAGATATTTGTCTAAGCTAGTTCCTGCCCACTGGTGGCAAAAGCTTTCATCAGTTGGAACCAGTGAACTCAAAGGAAATGGTCCTTTCGGAGCTTTCTTCAAGGAAACCAAAAACCTATGGCGGGGTCGAATTCGCTGGTCGAGAGACAAGCTTAGGTATGTTGGATATTTGGTCAGGGAATGGACCTCATTTCTAAGTTCATTGATCAAGTACATGTATTTGGGTTTCAGATTTCCCTCTAGTGATAGAGAGAATACCTACATGCACAGATGACATCATCTGAGAATTCTATTTAATTGTGACGTCAAGCGAAACAAGATCTACATGAAAAGGTAGAAGTATGGAATCAATTTTGAGGACAAGTTGCTTGAGCAACCCAATTGTAGTTTGAGGTACAAAATCAATTGCACAAGAGAATCCAGCTGACCTGTGTAAGGCTAGTTAACACTTTCAGTATTTCAGAGTTGCACATCCCAATACTTCTCAAGAAATTGATCCTGGGGCGTAATTCGTCTTCAATGCTGTAGTGAAGTATTTGAGGGTGTTTCGTGACCATCTTTACTATACTCTCTCTGGGTGCTCCCAACTCTTTTGTCAGAAAATTGAAACGAGTAGTCCATGTATTGTCTATCCGCTGAACCAGAATTTGAGGGCTTAACTGCACAACTTTACTTAGATCATGCTTCTCGATTCCTATCTCCTCAAAAAGGTACTTGACTGTAGGTCTTAAAGAATTATCAATACTGTAAGAGAACAGGGATGGGGTGGCAGTAATTATTTGCCCTATTCTCGATTCTGGAATGCCCAAGCTTCCCAAAAAGGCAACATGGGACTTCAGATTGTTTTCGACGGTGTAACCCAAAATTTGAGGCTGTCTCAAAATTATTTTTCTGATATCTTTATGTTTGACACCAACACTCAACAAATATCCCAATCTTTCCTCTACAGAGTCAACATTTATCTGAAGGGATGGCATATGTCTTTCATACATTTGAATAAAGTGTGATTCCTTAAGACCAAAAGTGCTCAAATAATCAAGAAGTGGAAACCACCTTTCGTCTATGTCTAGTTCTTCTAACAAACGAGAGAATCTTTTCTTAGATCTTTCTACTTTCTGGAACAATCAGATAAAACAACAAACATTATGGCTGTCATTACCACTCAAAGACATAGTTTAATGGTTGTGATGATTGTTATCTTTTCTCTGCTATCACCTAAAGAGGAAATGCTTGCTGATTGCCTGGAAGTGTTATATGAAATGCCTCTCTCTCTCTCTCTCTCTCTCTCTCTCTCTCTCTCTCTCTCTCAAGATATCCTTGCCATTCTTTATACCCAACTTTTGTTGCCTTGTTTCAAGGTTTTGTCTAGAATTTAATGAGCTTGCACCTCCACCTCTCTCCAGATTCCCATGACTGCCTGCACAATGAGATTTACCTTAAATGTATTAATACTTCTATATAGGATCCAAGCACCACGAAATCACTAAATTTGCACAAGCACAGGAGAAATCATAACACAGAACACCAGAAATGGTAACAAAGTTCAGTTCAAATGGACTTAGTCTGCAGGGTTCAGCGGAAGCCCAAACCTCAGCACTAGAAACAAGTCACAGTCTTGCAACCACAGCAACACCAAGTTCACAAGTATTCACGATGATACAACATCATAACCCTATCAAACCTCTCAAGAATATACAGCATTCATTCAGTCCAAACACTATGGACTAAGCCTTTAAGTCTATCAGCTAGACCAAACAACATAGACTAGAAAACCTCTAAGAAATGAGATATCAACAGTAACTTCAAAAAAAAAAAGACTGAAAAACCTAATCAGACAATATCGTGAGAGAAGAAGATCAAGAAAAATGAGTGAGACTGTTTCAACTGCCCCCCAAAACCCAGTTAATGGTGAATGCAAGAGAATCCCACGTGGTTCAGTTGAGTAGGACCACATTGCCAACATAACTTTATGCCCATGCCCCTTCTCTAGTAATAAAGCGTGGAATGTGAACCACGACTTTACATTCCTCACATAACTCCTCCATTGCTTTGATAATACCCAAAGAATTACAAATACCTTGTTTCATCTTGGTCGAATTCTGTATCTTTAACCTCTGTCTATCAACTTCAGAAATTTTGATGTCTGCAAACTCATCCCGTATCCCAAACCAAAAAAATGACCATCAGACAGTGGCAAACAAATAAACTATATCAAGTTGAATTTCATTGTGGAATTATTATCATTGCATCAGTAACTGACTAACAGGTAACTACCATAGATTTCCATTGACAAAATTACAATGGCACCAGTAATTTGGAGGCCATAAAACATCCTTTTTAAATGATTGATATACAAGACCCTATAATGTCAAGTTCTGCAGAACGTCAGTGATGCCATGGAAACATAAACTGATAAGAGCTCTCTTCTCCCTAAAATTTACAAGTGGATTTAACATGGACAAATGTCAAAACTGTGTCCGAGATACCAATATAGAAAAATCAATTACACTTACCTGCACTACATGCCAAAGTTAATCCAATAATCACTTAATTTAAAAGAGGTTCCACAGTTGTCCTAATGTGCAAGCAAGTCCATCGTTCAAACCACATACACATAATTTACACTAACAGACAGCAGAACATTGAATATCCTCTTCAATTTGTGATTTGGTGAGTGCACACTATCAAGTAAAGATTGCTATTTTAGACTTGCAATTTTGCATCTGTTTATTTTTCTTTTTACAATAATCCAACATCTTAGCGGAAAATGCTTATTCGCCTACAGAATAACAAATACAATATCTTGTAGAAACCCATTTTATTTCTTTCTTCTGAGCTAAAAGTAGCATAAATATCATTAGAAATAAAAAATAAATCAGATTTTAAAAGAAAAATAAAGAAAGAAACTCACATCAGAAATCCAATCGTCACCACCACTTTCTTCATCATCATCATCTTCTTCTTCTTCTTCTTTTTCACTGTCGTAAGGAGACACTGGCAGTCCATACCTGGATTTGTGATTGCGCTTCAGAATTTTGGGGTTGGAATGCGACGACACAACTCGAACCTTCCTACAACATATTCTGTTAATTCTTCCTTTAGCCTTTAAATTGAAGAACGAATCCCCACAGAAATTCTGCAGTGAAGTGAAGAAATTGAAAGGAGTGTAAGAGTGTGAGGGATTGAATGTGGTAGTAAAGAGCGAGAAAACTGCCATTAATTACTATGTTTGGATTTAAAGAAGGGTGAGACAGAGAAGAATATACTTTAAAACCCTAACAATTATCTTGAATTCATCTTATCTTCTTGTTTCGACGTCTGGGGTACTGCTCTGTCGGGACGTCATTTGTAGCGCCAATTCAAGTCTACAGACAGCAATCTTTTCTTATCAAGACCATGTTTGACTGTTAAGACTTACTTTTATTAACGAAAAAAAAAGTAAATTTTAAAATAATATCTAGTAAAATAATTAACTTAAAATAAAGTTGCTTTTAAGCGCAAACTAAGGGTGTGTTTGTCATCCTTTAAAAATTAAATTGTTTGCTACACTATCATTTCTCCACCACACATTCACACAATAAAATATTATACACACAAACCAATAAAATTTCTTTAAATTTTAACCACACATTCTCCAAGAAATATTATTCAAAACTTCATTCTTTCTTCCATAATGAGAGACAAACAGGGGCTAAACATTGTTCACAATTTTATTTTATTTTTTTATTTTTTTGCTGCTCCATTTTTAAGTGCACTGGTTCTTTAGTATTTGCTAATTGTTGTACTTATTGAGCCACCTTTTTGTAGAAGGAAAATGAAAAATATAGTCGTTATTCGGGCCCACACAAGAGATAGAAAATTTGAATTTAAATGTTGATGTGATGGATAACAGTCATATTTTTCATTTTAATGAAATAAAAAAGTGGCCCAAAAGGGGGCTTAACCTTTTTTTAAAATATTGTTGTCATCTATCTTCTATAAATTAATGCATGTTTTAAAAGTGACAAATTCTGTTCATAATGTTCGTTGGGATGGAATAAAAAGATTTATTTGCTTCTCATATTTTAAATTTTTAAATAAAATATAAACACATAAAAATGAGAAAAAATAGTTGCCCTTCATTTCAGAGTGCTCTGTTTTAATTTTATTCTGTTCAGCCTGAATAGGTGAAAATTGGTGAACTTGGTTTGGCAACAATGGTTGGTACGAGCCACACATCACATTCACTACTCGGGACACTTGAATTCATGGCACCAGAGTTATAGGATGAGATTTTACACCGATTAAATTGATATATATTCATTTGGAATGTGTTTCCTAGATATGTTGACTCGAAAACTACATTATAGTGAGTGTGATATAATTGCCAAGATATACAAACAAAAGTTACATTAGGAGTGAGGCCTCAAGCCATGAACAAAGTCAAAGACACCGATGTGAACTCATTCATCCAGAAGCTCTTATTTAAGTGTCATTATATAAAAACTCAATTTTTTTTTCAAATTCGTTTTTAACTATATATTCTTCCAATAAAATATTTTACACGTAACCCAAAATTTTTTTCTACTTTTTCGGAGTGTGAACAGAACTTTACGTTCATACAAATTTTATTTTATTTATTTATTTCATTGGAGTTAAATAAAGGGTAATTGGCGCAAAACGTCCCTACCTTTGCCTCTGTTTGTGGAAAACGTCGCTACGTTTGATTTTTTGACGCAGAACGTCCCTACCTTTGATATTTTTTGCGCAAAACGTCCTTTTCCCTAATTTTTAACATAAAATGACCGATATACCCTCCAATTGAAATAAACAAAAAGGAAAAGAAAAGAAAAATAAAGAATAAATTACAATTTGCTCCTAAATTTTTTTAAAATACAAATCAGTCCAAAACTTGTGAAAATATTAAAAAAAGAAAAAAAAACTCTCCCCCATTCTCCTCATCTCCCTCCTGAGCCTCATCTACCTTCCGGCCACCTAAATTTGTGTCAATAGCTAAAAAGAGGCAAATCTCTCTTTTGCTTCTCTTCTACCAGCAAACACACAATCGAAGTAATGGACTATTTTTCAATTGAGAAGATCCAGTTATCTGGGGCCACTTTCGCCTCCCTCCTCCACCGTGCCTCCGCTACCATCGGCGACCTCCACGGCTACCTCTTCAGCCACGTTACCCCCTTCGACCCAAGTCCCCTCACCTACGACTCCACTACCTCCTCCGCCGCTACTGGTCCAATTCTCATCGCCACCATCACTTCCTTCATCTCCCTCCCCTCTCTTCCGCCGTTGCCACCTCACATGATCACCACCACCTTTCTCAGTTGGTTCTCCGCCCGCCGGAAAATTGCAATTCGCCCCTCTCTTAAAGACTCCACCACTACCCGCGCTCTTTCGTCCTCCACTTCTCATTCATTCACCCCCCCCCCCCCCCCCCAAAATTCATCTCTTTCTCTCTTTCTTCTCTTGACGACGCCGATTCAAGATCAATTAATTCACACCCATGAATACAAAACCTTTCAGTACCGCATTACTAATAAAAATTTCGAGCCCAAGAGCTTGAGTATAATTAACATTGGCCCATCTTTTCGTTCCCATTATGAATCTTTTAGCCCGAATGTGCCATTCCCTTTGGTTAATTGTGATTTGAGGGGCCCCAATGCAATGGAGGAGGATGCAAAGGTTGAGAGTTTGGGGGCTATGAAGGATCAGAAGCAACTGGATATGTGCGCTGACGGATTTGAGATTGGGAGGCTAAGTAAATTAGTTGGCTCCGAAGCTACGCATTTAACAGCTGAGTTGGAGGAATTTTATCATAAAATGCTTGCCAAGCTCGATGGGTTGTCAAAAGTGGTCGAACAGGGCTTTGCCAAAGTTCTGGAGCAGGTGAGAATGCTAACTAAGATTGAATATTCGGAACAGATTAAAAAATCAAATTCCAATATCTCAGAACCTGAGGAAATATATCTTTTTTAACATTGAGGGATGATTTCACATTTTAATGTGGCCGGAAGGTGGTAGAGCATCATGGAGGGAGAGGAGGAGAATGGGGGAGAGTTTTTTTTTTTGTTATTTTTAATATTTTCATAAGTTTTGGACTGATTTGTATTTTAAAAAAGTTTAGAGCAAATTGTAATTTATTCTTTTTTTTTCTTTTTTTTTCTTTTTTGTTTTATTTCAATTGGAGGGTATATCGGTCATCTTATGTTAAAAATTAGGGAAAATGACGTTATGCGCCAAAAATATCAAAGGTAGAGACGTTCTGCGTCAAAAAATCAAACATAAGGACGTTTTCCACAAACAGAGGCAAAAGTAGGGACGTTTTGCGCCAAATACCCTTAAATAAAAGAATTGCAAATTGAGTCCCTGATTGGCCCTCGTTGAAATTTTACTGCATTTTTTTTCTTTCTTCTTTTTAATCACACATTCTCCAATAAAATAATATTACGCATAAATGAAAAAATGCTTCTTTCTTTTTTAATTACATATTCTCTCAAAAATTACTATTCTAAAATACATTATTTCCTAATATCTCATTACAATGGGGCCAAACAAGCACTGAAACGACAAAATGGAGAAAAGGAAGTTGAATGTCTGTTGGTACGTGTTTAACAACCTTTCACTACCGTTGACAGTCATGTTTGTACAGAAGAAAATTCTTGGCAGTATAAAAACTTTTTTGAAAAAAAAAAAAAAGGAAAGAATATATTTCAAGATTGAGTTTTGAATGATAATTCTAGAATTAAGTGCTATTTATTCATGATTTACGGAAACTTTGCATATATCTTGTTGATAATTCGAGCAGATTCAAGTAGCTCATGCATAATTTTCAAAATACTTAAAACGTAATTAGTTTTGATATAGTAGAGCGTAATTTTGTAACTTTCGCTTTATTTTTTCTCCGCGAGTAAGGGAAAGGGATAGGTTTAGTTTTGCATATTTATTCGATGTAAGATTTATCATTATACATGCTTATGGCCTTACCATTCAAAAAACGAAGCGCTCCCCAATGGAAACAAAAATTAGAATTTTTGTTGTATGCTAAATTACACAGATGTGAACAAAAAGTTGTTAATTAATTTTATTACACTATCTCTCGCCTTTCGTTTGGATTTTCTTTTTAGTTGCTAAAATTATAAGATGGTAGAATGAACTGTGGATAAGTCAATCGTAGTGGATTCTATAGAATATGTGGATAGAATTATTGTTTTGAGTTTGAAAATAACTTTTTAGCAATTAGAAAGGAAATTCAAACAGATGGCTTATCCGTGTCCAATACAGTTTACAAAACACGTTAAAGCCCAATCAAGAAAAACGATTATTCATACGTGTCCAGGTGACCTACCTCGATCTCTCCTAGGTCTCCTTGTTTATGGGTTTGCCAACCAGAATCTCAAATGCTTGCTGGCATAATAAAATGCCCTTTAACTACTATAATCCGTTGATTACTATTAGTTCAAGTAGCAACTTTCTGTACATAGCTATTTGTCTTATATTATGGACGTACTCGGCTGTTCGAGCCGAGACACCCCTCAGCTTGCTCAGTCAGTCCATTCCGGCTTATAGCTTTTATGAATAAAGAATTGCAAGTCTTGTAAACCTCAAGCGAGTCCTTGGCTTGGACAGTCAATACATTTCATACCATATTGAACTATTTCGTCTAAAAACTTAAGTCATTTAATTATTGGTTGAGAGTGCGTCTAGCCTTGTTTACATCAAGAAAGACTCCCATTGGCCAGTTTTCATGGTGTTGCGACTTGGCATCAAATGGGTATCACAAAGAAATATTTGATGGATATGCTGTAAAAAACATTGGATATCTCAAGGAATGTTGATGCATATGCAGTCTTTGGAATTTACCTAAGGATTTTTTCTTATCAGACATAGAAAACATAGTGAGGAAATATCAGAAGTTGTCTCTATACACAGCTTTGAGAATTTCAGAATTTTAATTTCCTGAACATCATATTCTCCATGTGTGCTTCGAGACTGCATGAAAGCATACTAATTCAATGGAATCCGTTATACTGATCCTGTGAAAAAATACGCTAGACATGTTTGATCATGCTTATGCACAGCAAAATGGATTTAGTGCTGCTTCTGAGGTTGCTGGTGAGTATTGCGTCTATTGCTCTACTTGGCACAAGCTGCAATGGAGGCCAGTTGTCGGAATCCACAACTTTATTAAATTTCATTCGTGCAGTCGACCCCGAAAATGTTTTGAGGATTGAGAGAAACAGACTAATGCCTGATCCCTGCTCATATAAATGGAAGGGTATTAAATGCAATTCAGGAGGCACCACCGTAATAGCAATAAGACTTCTGAATTTGAACCTTACAGGAATTCTTGATGTAGAATCTCTATGCAGTCTCCCAAATTTGGAAGTGCTTAGCTTATCCGGAAATAGCATTAAGGGAACTATTTCTGAGGCAATATCGAAGTGCGAAAGTCTGATATATTTAGACCTAAGCAGGAATTCTTTAAGTGGGAGCGTACCTACTGCTCTTACTAAGCTAAAGAATCTAAAGAGACTAGACATTTCACAAAATCATTTCATGGGTCGAGTTACAACCTTTGGATCCTCAAAAAGGTCATTTTTGTGCTTGAAAAATGCCCGTATAACCCAAGATTTGAAAGAAAACGGAGAATATTCGAGTGCAATTCAAGAAAATGTTCCTCGAAAAGCATTGTCAGAAAGCTCTCCTGATGCAAAGTCGCATAAAAATTGGGGTCTTTGGATAATTTTGGGTCTTGGAATTGTAATCCTTTTACTGGTGTTACTCTTTGTGATAATAAGAGCTCTTAAACGAGCACGAGAGAAAGCAGCGTTAGCTATTTCTTCATCGAAAAATCCTCCAATCAAAGCTGCGGACGAAGTGCAGCCACAAGAAAGAAAGTCAGAGCTCGTATTCTTTGTTGAACCTGAGGAAATGTTTAAATTGGAAGATCTTCTGGAAGCAACGACTGGCTTGAAAATGGAGGGGCTCTGCAGTAGCCTTTACATTGTGCAACTCGAGAACGATGCTATTTTTGCTGTCAAGAGATTGAAGAAACTGAGGGTATCCTTTGAGGTGTTTGACCAGACAATGAGAAAGATTGGAAACTTGAAGCATCCAAATATCCTTCCTCTGGTTGCCTTCCATTCTACTAATGAGGAAAAACTTCTGATCTACAAGTACCAAAGGAATGAGAGCCTGCTGACGCTGTTAGAAAGTAAGTTAATATATGGTGATTTAATTACATTTTAGCAAGTTTTCTCCTACTTAATGTTGTGGATTAGGCCCTGATAAACAAACAAAAACACGCAGAGCACACATAGACTTGTACTCGTTCACCCTCAAGTTGAGGGCTACATCCTTTTGTAGCTAGAGGTCATCAAACTCGATCCCATTTCATTTTCCAACAGCACGCACTAACGAGCTTGCAAGCCACGAATGAAGTAAAACATGCAAACTTAAGGAGTTTGTTTGGATAATACATTTGATTTGACTTTGAACAATTCCTAAAACATCAATTTCTGATCAGAACTATCCTTTGCATGCATTCATAAGGCTAATTCTTTCCCCTCTGCAGACTATATTGTAGGCAAAAGAAATTTTCCATGGAAACCTCGGCTGTCAATAGCAGCTGGGATAGCAGAAGGTCTCAACTTCATATATCATCGGCCTGCTAATGAGGAAATTATCCCTCATGGAAACATTAAACTTTCAAATATCCTCTTAAACGACGAAGAAGAACCACTTATAAGTGAATATGGATATTCAAGATTTTTTTATCCCAGTGGAGATTGTCTCTATGAGTCTAAAGGTCATACCGCCCCGGAGAAAAGTTTAACTGAAAAGTCCGATGTCTTTAGCTTTGGAGTGATTCTGTTGGAGCTACTAACTGGAAAAATTGTCGAAAACAATGGAATAGACCTTCCAAGGTGGGTGAAATCCATGGTGAGAGAGGAATGGACTGTAGAGGTCTTTGACAAAGAAGTTGCTGAGATTGAAATGTATGCTATTCCTCTGCTGAATGTTGCGCTGAAATGTGTATCACATCGCCCCAGGAAGCGGCCAACCATAGCTGAGGTTCGAGAGAAGATAGCCGAGGTCGTGAGTGCCGTGGAAGATCTTTCACCTTCGTCCGTGGCTTCCTCCGAATTCAGCCAACTCGATCGTCTTTCAATCCCTTCTGTGACACCAGAGACATAGTCTACCTCGGGATCAAAATCAAACCAGTGAAGTATGTGCATTATGGACATGTTTCATAAGGTCGACTTGATAAGTATTAATGAAGAAAGAAGTCAAAAATCTTATCTATTCTAGTATCTAATCTTGCACTATATTTATGAGCATTTACTACAGGACCTCTATAAAGAACATCTATTAATAGGCGACCAAATCGCGGAAAGTGGCAAAACCGAGCTTGGCTCAACCAAGGCGCGTTCGTGCATGGGTTGTTCCCGGCCTTTCTTAAACCAGCTTGGTTCAGCCCGTTTGACATCACTATGTTAATGTAAATTCTATAGTACATTATGTGCATAAAGCTGATACCTGAGTTGTTATCAATAATTACATTTCCTCGGACAAAATCACTGAATTTGAAGCAAAAGCTGGAAGCATTTTGTCATACGTATAATAATAAAGATCCAGCTGGAACATTAATGAGTCGCTTGCCACTAACTTGAATTTGGTAGACAGACATTCTAAAATCATGGAAATCTTGGCTGTCACCTCAGTCAGTGCTTCAAATGTAGACATGCCCACCTGTTGGAACTTATCATAATTCAAGATTAAGGGCCTGTTTGGTAGGGATTCTCATTTTCTACAGTAAATTAATTCTCATTTTCAACCACACATTCTTCAATAAAATAATATTTTCCATCACATCAATAAATTTTTATTCTTTTTCAACTACACATTTCCCATCATATCACTATTCAAAATCAATTACTCCCCCAAAAAATCCCTACCAAACAAGCTCTAATAATGAAAGAACGAAAAGAAGAACATAAATACACATGCAAACACACAAATTTATAGAGGTTTACTTTCAGTATAAGAGATACATTTTTATATTTTCACTATAAGAAAACCGTCCCAAAAATAATTTACAAAATATTGTCAAAATTTCTTATAGTCCTCTTAGTGCATTCCTGCGACCATTCCCCTAATTATGCAGTAAAGTTTAGCCAATATCTCTTTCAATATAAAGTATAACTAATTCGTCACAAAATGTTTCATACTAAGAACCTAATTTAAAAATGAAAAGAAATCAAACCAAAAATACAATCATAATTGATTTTGTTAGAATTGGGTTTATGACCCGAATTCTTGTTTAGTATTTGATTGGAAATAGTGTTGTAGGAGTATTGAGAGTTGATAGCATACTTGAAGATGTCTTGAGGAGTCAAATGTGAATGGACTCCTATTTCATCCTAAATTCTACATTATTGGCTTTACTCATTGTATTGAGACTTCACTTTATATTAAATTCTTTATGTACTAAATGTCCTATTACGTTAATGATTCTTTGGTTATAAATATGTAATGTGTTGACCTCGAAAAATGGCTCGGACACGTGGCCAACAGGATATGTCTTCAAGTTAGATCCTCCTGCACACGTAGCGCACCGTCAGTCACTCGTGGCCTCTCCCTGATGGGGTAGGAGCGGCCGCAAGCACTCCGACGGTCAAGTCAGTTTTATATTCGACCAATAAGGGGTTCACCGGCGGTAGAGCACTCGCTGGGGAGGTGGTCGATAAAGTTTGACAAAAGTGAGGGCAAGGATGATACTTGGTTTCGTGCGATATATAGGAGAGCAAATGAGATTTTTTCCCCATCCCCTTCTTGGGCACAATGAGGGGATATTTATACTGAGGATGGAGAGAGGAGGGCCATTGGATGAGAGGACACGTGTTGTCAGATCCTCAAGGCTTGTCCCATCCTAGGTGTCGCTCTGTCCCTCCATAGGTCGACTGGTATTGAATGTTTCAGCCGTAGGCTGCTGATTTGACCGTTTGAGAACCTGCCGCACGTCCCGTCAGTCAGAGATTTGACTTTGGGAAGATCTGTACAAAAGATCTTCGTAGAGGCGAGGTGTGGCAGGTGAAGCGTTGCAGCGTTGTAGAAGCGGAGTGCGGGCCTTTGCATCCACTGCGTACTCGTGGATGGGTCCGGTTCGTTCGCTGACGCGTTTTCAGTTCGTCCTTAATGCAATCACCTCGGCATGTATATTCAGTCCGGTTTTTTGGTTAAATCACCTCGTCCGGAACGTGGCTCGGGCCACGCGCGTGGACACGTGGCGGGGTGAGGTGGCGGGTCTGACACAGGCCCGTAACAATAGTCCCGCAAGTCCGTGTATGAATATTTATATAATACAAGGATTTTCAATTCCGAGCTGGAAGCTAGGGGGTGAGTCGTCGGAGGTGGGAGTAGTCGCAACACAGGATCCCGCTGTGGCCGAGGTGAAAGGGGTTGGCAGCTCTTGGGGGAGCTGTTGCAACACTACATTCTGATGTGGCCGAGGCGAGATGGGTTGGCAGCTCTTGGGGGAGCTGTTGCAACACTACATTCTAATGTGGCCGAGGCGAGATGGGTTGGCAGCTCTTGGGGGAGCTGTTGCAACACTGCATTCTAATGTGGCCGAGGCGAGATGGGTTGGCAGCTCTTGGGGGAGCTGTTGCAATACTGCATTCTAATGTGGCCGAGGCGAGATGGGTTGGCAGCTCTTGGGGGAGCTGTTGCAACACTGCATTCCCTGGCCGAGGCGAAAGGGTTGGCAGCTCTTGGGGGAGCTGTTGCAACACTACATTCCCTGGCCGAGGCGAGATGGGTTGACCTTGAACTTTGTGCTAATGATTTGGAAACCTTCGTACTTTCCCAAGGCAATCATGGGGAGGCGTTCGCTTGCTTTCAAGGCACGCCTCCCTTGACATAAATGATAATAATGACGACGGCTCCCTTTACTCAAGGCGACGTCTTCTCACCAAGCGTGTGGCCCACCGCCTCATCAAGGCCGTTGATTCAAATGACCATTGATTCGGACGGAGATCCTTGCATTTGAGCGCAGGATGGTCCAGATTGTGCTTAGGTTGATCGAACGGTTGGGGTGAGTTTGGAGTGCCTATAAAAGGCCCATCTCTCTCATTTTAAAACCTTCATTTCGCGAAAATCTCTCAAAAGCTCTCTCAAACTCCCCAAAATCAAGCGACGGTTTCCATCCTCCGGCGAACGTTAAGGATTCCGGCGACCCTCTTGTGAACTCCGGTGGGCAAGTTCTTTCCAACGGTTTTAGGTAACGTTCCAGATTTCAGCTCTCCATCTTCTCTGTTCTTTTTTCTCTGTCTAGTGATGTCGAGCGAGCAAGTAGTTGAGGGGGGTAGTGAGGGGAGGCGAGGCGAAGAGAGCTCGTCCATGAGGGAACCTTTATTAATCTCGTCCGACGAGCTGAGTAGAGCCATTAGGGCTGGGGAGAACATCTGGAAGCGCCCAGATTCCCCCGTAGACACGTCTGTGCAATGGGGGGCCTCTAAGTACCCGTCTAAAATCACCTCGGAGCAGATAAAAAGGTGCAGGGAGGTGTTTAGGATCCCTCACAATATTGAGCTTATCCTGCCCGAGGCGCATGAGAGAGCCTGCTACCCTAGGCCGGGGTGTGTAGCAGTGAGTGACCATCTTTTCCGGGCTGGGTTGAGGCTTCCATTCCACCCCTTTTTTCGCCTAGTCCTTAGGTCGTTCGGGCTGGCCCCCACCCAGTTCAACCCCAACGCGTGGTCCCAAATGGTTGGGACGTGGATGCTGTGGCGGAGGGCCAGCATCGGAGCAGACATGCCGTTTAGTGTATTCCACTCCCTATTCTTCCCAAAAGCCACGGCGGGGGGCGAGGCGAGCAAAGGCTGGTACTACCTGGCTCCCTGGGGGTCCCATTCGCCGTTCGTGGTTGAGACACCCTCCTCGATAAAAGGCTGGAGGAGTTCGTGGTTCTGGGCGTCAGGACGGTGGGATACAGTGGAGAATGACCCAATGGCGCCTCTGACCGTCCCTACCATCTATTCCATTTGCAGTAAGCAACTTTCCGATTTGAATTTACTTGGCTAACTTTGCTTATGATTTTAATATTTCTGTTCTCTGCAGGCTCCCTCCCGAGGTGTGAAATCGCAGAGGAGGACTGGGACATCATTGCCCGACTGTATCAGACGCCTCTGCCGGAGAGGAGCTTCAAGGAGTTGATTGATCAGAACTACCATTTCACTCTGCACGGGCTGATGACAAACAGAGGTGAGTGCATTTCGTTTCGGTTCTGCCCCCGTACTCTATCTGGATACTTAGCAATTTTCTTTCTTGCAGGAGATTTTGAAAATAAGAGGCCCCCTAGGCCCGACTTGGCCACAATCCGCCGGAGCGTGGCGGAGGCCAAAATGCTGAAGACCAGCTCGGCTGCGTACAAAAAGCAGTCGGAGCGCTTGCAGGCTCTGAGCAAGGCTGGTCAGCAGCCTGCTGAGGAGTGTGAGGAGGAAGGGCCCTCTCTCGCCCCAAGAAAAAGACGGGCCGGTCCAGCTGGGACCTCTGCCCCTGCTCCTGCTGCCGTGGCTTCTCCTTCTCCGGCCGAGGCGGGTGTCACCGTGGCGGCTCCACCTCCCTCCCAGGCCATTGTGCCAATCACTGCTTACTTCGCCGAGGGGGCGCCCAAGAAGAGGTTGAAGAGGCCTGCCACTGCCCCAGCCAAGAAAAAGGTCACTGATTTCTTGGGGAGCAAAGACGACGATCTCCCCGAGGCCGTGCTGGAGATGCTTCCTCCTGAGACCGCCTCTGCTGCAAGAGTCCACAGCAAGTATTGGACCGAGGACTGGGCCAACCACGCCGCCTCGTGCGAGATCGAGGACTTCTTGGCGGCGAACAATGCCTGCGTGGCGAGGGCTCTCAGTATGGGCGCCGCGGCAGAGGACTTGGTGAGGGGCCTCCGAAAAAAGAACGAGGATCTGGAGAAGAGGGTCGAAGCCTCTTCAAACTGGGAGGCCGAAGTGGAGAAGGCCAAGAAGGAGGTGGAGGAGAAGTGGGTAACTGCTGCCTCGAAGTTGGACTCGGCTGAGATGCACGTTAATCAGCTGAAGAATGAGCTGCATGAGTCCGTTTCCCAGGTGGCAGCCCTGACGAAGAGGGTGGACCAGGCCAATGAACACCAAAGGCTAACGTCTGAAGCCTTGGAGGAGGCCAATAAGGAGAGGGCCGAGCAGAAAAGACTCATCGAAGCCCAGACTGAGGAGATAGCTCTGCTGAAGGCAGAGGCGAAGAACGTTGGCGAAGTGGCAGTCCAGGGTTACAAGGACAACTTCGAAAATACGCCAGAGTATGACGACTTCGCCAACTATTGGGCCTCCTGGGCGGCGAAGGAGATGATGTCCCGCCTCCGTGAGAGGCACCCCGACCTGGATATTAACTTTTTGGATGAAGAGTTCGGGGGCCCCACTGGGGGCAGGCCCGCCGAGGATGAGGAGGGCCCTTCAGAGGGGGCCGAAGGCGGAGGACCTGGGGCGGCGATTAATATAGACTAATTTGTAATTTGTATCCCCCATGTAATGGCTTCGGCCTCTCCCTTGGTTATGAATGAACAACAATTTTTTTTTTGTCGCTTCTTTTCTTCTTGTTTGTTTCATTGTTTCGTACAACAGCTTCGAACAAATATCACATCAGACAATCACTTAATAACATGGAAGAAGCCAATGAATAAGATAACACATCGGACTTCCTCAACCACTTAATAAAATGGAAGATGCCAATGAACAAGTAATAACGCATCGGTCTTACTCAACCACTTAATGAAATGGACGATGCCAATGAACAAGTAATAACGCATCGGTCTTACTCAACCACTTAATGAAATGGAAGATGCCAATGAACAAGTAATAACGCATCGGTCTTACTCAACCACTTAATGAAATGGAAGATGCCAATGAACAAGTAATAACGCATCGGTCTTACTCAACCACTTAATGAAATGGAAGATGCCAATGAACAAGTAATAACGCATCGGACTTACTCAACGCGCGAATGTCGCTTCGTCCAGGATGGCACCCGCACCACCTCTGGTTTAAGCAGAATATCTTGGGGGTGTACCCTTTGAATGGGCTTGCACCTTGCCAAGTTCGTTTGATTTGTGCACTCCGCCTCGTCCAGGATGGCACCCGCACCATCTCTGGCATAGGCAGAATATCTTGGGGGTGTACCCTTTGAATGGGCTTGCACCTTGCCAAGTTCGTTTGATTTGTGCACTCCGCCTCGCCCAGGATGGCACCCGCACCATCTCTGGCATAGGCAGAATATCTTGGGGGTGTACCCTTTGAATGGGCTTGCACCTTGCCAAGTTTGTTTGACTTGTGCGTGTGAGAACAGCTTTTCTGAACGTAACATCCGTTTATTTGATTGCAATATTTACAACAGTATACGTCCCCTACTGATAATATTTCCTTAAGTGCTCAATATTCCAGGGGTGAGGCATCATTCTCCCATTCAGATCTTCGATTTTGTAAGCTCCCGACCTGATTTCAGCGACCACGCGATAGGGTCCTTCCCAGTTTGGCCCCAAAGTCCCTGTGCCAGGATCTCTTGTCGAAGGGAAGACTTTGCGAAGCACCAAGTCTCCAATGCGGAATGTCCTCTTCTTCACCTTGGCGTTATAATAACGCATCATTTTTCGTTAAACAGGAGGCGAGCTTGAGTTGGGACTCGTCCCTCTTTTCTTCGAGAAAGTCTAGCTCAAGCCTCCTTGACTCATCATTCATCACCTCATCGAAGTGAAGGCGGCGGGGAGATGGGACGCCAACCTCCACAGGGCTCATAGCCTCGGCTCCATAGGCCATAGAAAATGGAGTCTCCCCAGTAGCAGTTTTGCAGGTGGTCCTGATGGCCCATAAGACCTGTGGAAGCTCGTCGACCCAAGCGCCTTTGGAGGCGTCCAGCTTCCTTTTCAGGGCGAGCTTGATGGTTTTGTTGACTGCCTCGACCTGCCCATTTGCTTGGGGATGATGGGGCGTGGAAAAATGCTTTCTGATTCTAAGCTCATCACATAGATCCCGGACTTTCTTGTTATCAAATTGCTTGCCGTTGTCAGACACTAGGGAGTGAGGTATGCCGAACCGGGAAATGATGTTTTTCCAAAGGAACTTCGTGGTGTTGGCCTCAGTGATCTTGGCTAGAGGCTCTGCTTCCACCCATTTGGTGAAATAATCAATGGCGACTATGGCGAAGCGAGCATTCGCTCTTCCTTTCGGCAAGGGGCCAATAAAATCCACTCCCCATTTGGCGAAAGGCCAGGGGCTTGACACCACCGTGAGTCCTTGAGATGGCTGCCTCTGCACATTGGAGAAGCGCTGGCACTTGTCGCATTTGCGCACGAATTCAGTGGCGTCCCTTTTCAGGGTTGGCCAGTAATATCCCTGCCTGAGTATTTTGTGGGCCAAAGCTATCCCACCGGAGTGATTTCCACAAACACCTTCATGTACCTCCCTGAGGATGTAGTTTGCTTCTTCCCCTCCTGTACATCTGAGAAGGGGGGAGGAAAAACCACGCTTGAACAGAATATCGTCCTGTAGGATGAAGTGCGCGGCCCTTCTTCGGAGCTTCCGAGCCTCGATCTCGTCTTCTGGCAAGCTTTGTTCTTTCAGGTAGGCCAGTATGGGTAGCATCCATGGCGGGGTGCTTTCAATCCACATTAGTTTCTCGCCCTCCTTAATAGATGGTTCGGCCAGGTGTTCGATTGGAATCACCTTTAGAAGCTCCGAATCCTTGCTGCTGGCCAGTTTTGATAGGGCATCGGCGTGGCAATTCTCTTGGCGGGGCACTTGGATTAGCTCAAACTTTTCGAAGTCGGGCAAGGAATTCATGACCAGCTTCAGGTAGGCTGCCATATGCTTGTCCCTGGCGACGAAGTTGCCATTGACCTGATTCACCACTAACTGCGAATCGCTGTTTGTAACCAATCTTCTTACTTGCAGTTCCTTGGCGAGCCGAAGTCCGGCTAGGAGGGCCTCGTATTCGGCCATGTTGTTGGAGGCCTTAAACCCGAACCTTACTGCGCAGTTAAGCCTGTGCCCTTCCGGACTTTCTAACACTATACCAGCCCCGGAGCCTGTTTCTCCGGAGGAACCGTCGACGAAGAGACTCCAAGTGGGAGGCTCTGCTGGTTCCATATCCACCTCGATTTCAGGGGTCTTGGTGAATTCTGCGACAAAATCGGCCAGAGCCTGACCCTTGATGGCTGTCCGGGGCGCGTAGATTATGTCGAACTCGCTGAGCTCTACTGCCCACTTTAGTAACCTTCCCGAGGCGTCTGGCTTCTGCAAGACCTGTCTTAGTGGGAAATTTGTCAAAACATGAACGCTGTGGGCTTGGAAATACGGCCTCAATTTTCGAGAGGCGACGACCAATGAAAGAGCCAATTTCTCCATATCTGGGTATCTCACTTCGGCGGGGAGCAAGGCTTTGCTTACATAGTATACTGGCAATTGGTGAGCCGCTTCTTCCCGTACAAGAACTGAGCTGATTGAGCTTTCAGCCACGGCTAAGTATAGCAATAAGGGTTCCCCTTCCCTTGGCTTACTGAGGAGGGGTGCTCGCCCCAAGTAGTTTTTCAACTCTTGGAACGCTACCTCGCACTCCGGAGTCCATTGGAACTTCCCGCCTCCTTTGAGAGTTTTGAAAAAGGGCAGGCACTTTTCAGTGGCCCTCGAGATGAAGCGATTGAGTGCGGCTAGTCTGCCAGTTAGCCGTTGCACTTCCTTGGGTTTCTGAGGCGACCTCATCTCGACTAAAGCTTTAATCTTTTCGGGGTTGGCTTCTATTCCCCGTTGATTTACGATGTAACCCAAGAATTTTCCAGAAGACACGCCAAAGGCGCATTTTAACGGGTTCAGCCTCATGTGATACCTCCTTAGGGTTCCGAAGGCTTCGGCCAGGTGTTCGACATGCTCCTTAGCCACAAGGCTTTTCACAAGCATGTCATCAACGTAGACCTCCATGGTTTTGCCGAGCTGATCGGCGAACATTTTGTTGACTAACCTCTGGTAGGTTGCCCCAGCGTTCTTCAGGCCAAAGGGCATCACCCTGTAACAGTAAAGCCCCCTATCGGTGATGAAGGAGGTGCTTTCTTCGTCGCCTGGGAACATCGGTATCTGATTGTAACCCGAATAGGCGTCCATAAAGCTCAACAATTCATGCCCAGCAGTTGAGTCTACAAGTTGGTCGATCCGTGGGAGTGGGAAGCTGTCCTTTGGGCAGGCCTGATTGAGGTTTGAGAAGTCAATGCAGACCCTCCATTTACCGTTGTGCTTCTTCACAAGCACAGGGTTCGAAATCCACTTAGGATAGTTGGCTTCACGAACGAAACCGTTATGGATGAGTCTCTCCACCTCCTCTTTCAGGGCCTCATACCTTTCGGCGTTCAACGCCCTCCTCTTTTGTCTATGCGGAGGACAGCTCGGATCGACCCGCAAGCGATGGCAGCTAACCTTGGGATCTATACCAATCATGTCCTCATGCTTCCATGCGAAAACATCGGAATTTTGTCGAAGGAAGCTTTTCAGCTCCTCCTTTATTTCCTCATTTAACTCCTTTCCGGCCTGCAGGACCTTGGAAGTGTCTTGAGGATCTACTGGGAACGTTTCTAGTTCCTCCATTGGGGCAGCTTGCGATTCCGACTCAACCGTCCTAGGGTCCAGCTCCTCCAGAGCTGTTTCAGATCTGGCCTCTGCCATGATTATATCCTGGGTCGGAGGTTGTTCTTCAGGGGCTTCCGCCATTTCAGTATCCAGCACCATGTTGACTCGAGGCTCTGCCTTCCTAAGGGAGTTAAGATAGCACTCCCTGGACCCTATCTGGTCGCCTCGAACGGTTGCGATCCCTCGTTCGGTTGGGAACTTCATGCAGAGGTGATGGATGGATGTGACTGCCCATAGGTCCTTTAGGGCAGGCCTCCCCAGGACGCCATGGTAGGCGGATCGGCGGTCAACCACTAAGAATTCCATGAAGTGATGCGCTACCTGGGGTGAGGTCCCCATTTCGACAGCAAGGGTGATTTTACCTCTGGGAGTAATGCTGTCCCCAGTGAATCCGTAGAGAGGTGAGCTCATAGGTGTTAGCTCGTGATCTACTGCCATTTTATCAAAAGTAGTGCCAAACAGGATGTTGACTGAGCTGCCATTATCTACCAGCATGCGTTTCAGCCCGTTGCGAGCCACCACGGCTCTGACTACCAGGGCATCGCAGTGCGGGAAATGCACTCCTGCAGCATCTTCTTGAGTGAAGGTTATGGGTTCTGCAACCCTTCCATCTCGCGATTGGTTCACCAAGTAACTGACCATAGGTGGGGTTTTTGCCTCCCTGGTATAGTTTCTCTGAGCATTTTTTGATTCACCTCCTACGTGAGGTCCTCCAATAATGGTGTCTATCTCACGGATTGGTTGTTGCTCGTTTGAGGGGGCCGAATCTCTCCTGGGGCGTTGCCCGCTCCGGAGCCTTTCCCTGTCATCGTTTCTGTGACTCGGGGAGTGCC
The DNA here is from genome assembly GCA_035079005.1 of Fraxinus americana. Classification (NCBI taxonomy): domain Eukaryota; kingdom Viridiplantae; phylum Streptophyta; class Magnoliopsida; order Lamiales; family Oleaceae; genus Fraxinus; species Fraxinus americana. The sequence goes on along the minus strand of CM068713.1, from coordinate 1,782,166 downwards.
GCCTCGTCTCGCCCCTCCTTAGGGGACTGCGCCTTGGACTATTGCCTCCATAGTTGCGTTCCCTGCTGTTACGAGGGTTGCTTGCAGGTCTTCCTAGGCCTGCACAATCCCTGGTGTCATGACCATAATGGCGATGAATGGTGCAATAAGGCCGCGTTTCTGGGGGCCTATCTCTAGGCCTTCCTCCTCTTCCCCTATTTCTAGAGGTGGAGGGTCGTCCCGTATTTCTGGCGGGGTTGCTTGCGCCTGGCCCAGCATTTTCGTAAGCCAAGGTGGGGACCGCGTTGAGTGTAGCAGTGGCTAATGCTTGTCCCGAGGTGGGGGCCACCGTGTGCCCAGCTTGAGTCCATTGTTGGCTCACTATTTGGGATGTGGGCCCCCGGCCTATCTGCCTCTGGGGTGGTGGAAGGCCTTGGGCAGCCCTGTTCCTGTGATCGATCATCTCTTCGTTAACGATTTCTACTTTCATCATTTCCACCAGCTCGTCATATGTCGAAGGGTTCTTGCTTCGGACATCCCTCCAAAACAGTGTGTTCATGTTCAGTCCTCCTTTCAGAGCCGAAAGGGCCTCCTTGTCTGTGACCTGCTCGCAGTAGGTTATCTCGTCAGTAAAACGAGCAAGGTAGTTTTTTAGGGTTTCCCCTGCTGCTTGCCTCATATCTTGCAAACGTTGGATAGGAGCCTCTCCCTCTTTTCTAGAGAGGTACTGGTTCAAGAATGCCTTTTTCAGATCCGGCCAACTTCGTATGCTGAGTGGAGCCAACCTACTATACCATACCTCGGCAGAACCGCCAAGAGTCAAATGGAAGGCTCTGCATTTTAGAGCTGGCGAGGCTCCCCTGAGGCTCATCTGTGTTTTGTATTTGTTGAGATGCTTTTCCGGGTCGCCCTTCCCTTCGTACTTTGGGATCTTAGGAGGAACAAAGTTGTGGGGCATCGGAAATGTGCGAAGCTCCTTGGAGAAGGGTAGATTGTCATCATCATCATCGAGCTCATACGACCTACAGGGTCCGTCGGAGTCATTGCCATCCGCCTGCTGCCGAGGTGGAGCCTGAGCCGTTTCAGCCCTGTTACCCCAATCCATTTGGCTTCGCCTCTCCCGCCTATTTCTAGGCGGAGGGGCTTGGACTTCTTGGCTTTGTTCGTGCCCCTGCTGGCGAGTTGTTTGCGGCGGGGGTTGGTTCCTATTTCTAGGTGTCCGTCCGATCCGATCGAAAACACTAACAGACCTCTGAGGCCGCTCATATTCCGGGGGGAAGCTATCCCCTGCAGGGGGTCCACCGGCTGGAGTGGCGGTGTAATTTGAAGTGTCCACCCCCACATCCCTTTCCACGGGAGCCTCTCCCTGGGGGCTCACATGGGTTCTCCTGCTGGATTCCGCCTCGGCTTGTCTACGTCCCGATTGCTGCGGGTAATGTGGGGCTTTGAAAACCGCCTTGGTTTTGCACTTGCATGAGTAGTTCTTGCATGGCTGCATTTTGAGCCGTGATGGTCCTCATGTTAGTGGCCATCTGGGCCACTTCGGCCGCCAAACGCGCTGCCGTTCTATTTCTACGGTAGCGATGATGGGGCCGCTGTTGCGTAACATTGGCTCGGATGATCTCTTCTTCAGAGACATCCCTTGCCCTCGCATTATCACCTTCACTGGAACTCATGGTCCGAGGCAGCTGCGAAAGACTCTTTTTCAAGAATCGACCCTTTTTCCAAGGGGGGAAATGCCAACCGGGCGTTTTTTACAATTTTTGTGGGAGAACTCGTGGTTAAGTCCTTTCCCACAGACGGCGCCAATCTGTTGACCTCGAAAAATGGCTCGGACACGTGGCCAACAGGATATGTCTTCAAGTTAGATCCTCCTGCACACGTAGCGCACCGTCAGTCACTCGTGGCCTCTCCCTGATGGGGTAGGAGCGGCCGCAAGCACTCCGACGGTCAAGTCAGTTTTATATTCGACCAATAAGGGGTTCACCGGCGGTAGAGCACTCGCCGGGGAGGTGGTCGATAAAGTTTGACAAAAGTGAGGGCAAGGATGATACTTGGTTTCGTGCGATATATAGGAGAGCAAATGAGATTTTTTCCCCATCCCCTTCTTGGGCACAATGAGGGGATATTTATACTGAGGATGGAGAGAGGAGGGCCATTGGATGAGAGGACACGTGTTGTCAGATCCTCAAGGCTTGTCCCATCCTAGGTGTCGCTCTGTCCCTCCATAGGTCGACTGGTATTGAATGTTTCAGCCGTAGGCTGCTGATTTGACCGTTTGAGAACCTGCCGCACGTCCCGTCAGTCAGAAATTTGACTTTGGGAAGATCTGTACAAAAGATCTTCGTAGAGGCGAGGTGTGGCAGGTGAAGCGTTGCAGCGTTGTAGAAGCGGAGTGCGGGCCTTTGCATCCACTGCGTACTCGTGGATGGGTCCGGTTCGTTCGCTGACGCGTTTTCAGTTCGTCCTTAATGCAATCACCTCGGCATGTATATTCAGTCCGGTTTTTTGGTTAAATCACCTCGTCCGGAACGTGGCTCGGGCCACGCGCGTGGACACGTGGCGGGGTGAGGTGGCGGGTCTGACAGGCCCGTAACATAATGTAGAACACAAATTGGAATTGACCAATTGTCCAATTAGTTATTGATCCAAAGATATCATTTATAACTCTTTACTATTGATTATAGTGAATTCTCCGTCTCTACCCGTGGTTTTCTCAAATTTGGGTTTCCACGTAAGCCTTGTTTTCTTTGTGATTCATTATTTTTATAATACTCATATTATTCTCGTATTTATTCTTTGGCTTAAATTTTCAACAGTTTGTGTATAGTAATTGTCGAGGAAAAGTGTGGAATAATCACCTGACAAGACAGATAGATTTTATGATTTTTTTCCTTTGTATTTCATTTTATTGAGCTTCGGTTTGACAAAGATTTTTGAGATTATAAATTGATTGGTCTCACGAAATTTGTGTTTAAAAGTGAATAAAAATTGTAAATTCAATTAAATATCTTATTAAAAATTAAATTTGATCAATTTATAATCCAAAAAATAAATAAATAAATAAATTTTCACATGAGCTTAATATGTTCAAGTGGGATTAAGTTGAAAAAGGACATTCACCACATGGAAGTGGCTTTAATAGAAAGTACAAGGCCAAAAACATCTTGATGTTTCTTTGCATGCTAAAGTAAAAGGCAGTCAAAAAAATTTGAATTTGTTGTGCATTAAGTGAATTAGTTGATAAATTTGAAAATCGACAACGAACGAGACGTCTTCACGAAACTAGTATGAGAAAGAGCGCTTTATTCAAAGCATTGCTACTTGAGCATCACTAGTCTTTTGTCGCTTATTTTCTTAATTTTTCAATTGTTGAGTTTTGCTTGAATTTAAGCTGAGGTAAAGATTCAATTATGAATAATAAAAATATAAAAGTGATTTTTGAATAAGTGAAATTAAATTAGAGATGTATAAAATGTAATACCAACTAAATTTAAAGAAAAATAGATATAACCAAAACTATACTTTTACGTTTTTAATTTTTACTCACTTACATTTTAAAATTTATTATAATTTTTGTTAATTTATTACACTCGCAAAGCTCATCATCTACCTTAGGCACCTTCTTATATTCTTACACCATGCGTCTGCCAAAGACTCACACACCTCGTTCTCTCTCTTGCAATATATATATATATAATAACTCTCCCTAATCTAGAGCTAGGTATTCCATTTCTTTTGATTTATTTGAAAGGAGTGGAATAACCGAGAAAAAGAAAAGGAAGAGAAGAAGAAAAGGATAGAGAGAGACTGAGAGAGAGAGAGAGAGAGAGAGAGTGAGAGGACGAAAGCATCCTCTGTTTTTATTTATGTATAATCTTTTTAGATCTTGGTTCAATCCGATTTTCCCATCTGGGTTCTCTCATTTAAATGGTGGGTTTGGAAATGAATTTATATATTTGATTAAAAATTCAATCTTTAATTCTGTTTCTGATAAATAAATAAAAATTATTTGAGGGTCTTTGATCTACCTGAATTGTGGATTTTCAGGATTGCAAGATTGAATCTTGATTGATGAATGAAGAATCCAATGATTTTAAAATAAATCCAACATTGCCTACTTGTTATTTTATAAGTGTTGAGCTTGGGTTCCGGCCTGATTTTCTGGATAAGGTATGATTTTTCTTGTTCATTGGATTTTTATCTGCACTTATCTATTCATTTTTTTAGGTTGGATTTTTTAAATATCTGTATTATGTGACTCGATTAATATATGGCGTGCAATTCCTCTTGTTCTTGAATTATTCACACATTTGCATGATCTGACTCTTCTTTGTGATTATCAGTTTATTGTAATCAAGTTCCGAGTTCAATTTGCAATAATTTTTGCTTTTATATCTATGCCGTTCGACTTTTTTCTTTGTAAATCATTTGGTTTGATTGAAGATTATTGAATTGTTTGGCAAATGAATACGGGATGCAGAAAAGATGGAGTTGGATCTAGGCAAACTGTTTATTGGTGGGATTTCTTGGGACACGGATGAGGATCGTCTTAAAGAATATTTTGAAACATATGGAGAAGTGGTGGAAGCAGTCATCATGAGAGATCGCACCACGGGTCGTGCTCGTGGCTTCGGTTTTGTAGTTTTTGCCAATCCAGCAGTGGCTGAAAGAGTGATTAAGGAGAAACACATGATTGATAGACGAGTGGTAAGTATTTTGGTGCTTATACCTTACAGATTATAATCCTTCGATAATGTAATGTAGCAATATGCATTGGCCAATATTAGCTATTTTCGAAGTTCCTTAATGCCATTGTGCTTAAATTAGATAGAATTCAAGTCTTGTCATCTTAATAATGGGCAAAAGGTTAAGTACATACAGCTTTTTAGTTGAAATGTAGAATGATAAGTTTCCTCTCCTTGGACTTCCAAGGTCCTAAGTTTTGATTCTTCATGAGTTGATAAAATGGAAATTGTCTTCTCTATGTAGACTGTTCACTGTCTTTCACCTTTTCAGGTGGAAGTAAAGAAAGCCATTCCAAGGGATGATCAACATTTAATAAATAGAAACATTAGTAGCATTCAAGGATCACCGGGTCCTGGACGCACAAAAAAGATATTTGTAGGAGGATTAGCATCAAATGTCACCGTGAGTGACTTCAAAAGTTACTTCGATCAGTTTGGTACAATAACAGATGTCGTAGTAATGTACGACCACAACACCCAAAGGCCAAGAGGTTTTGGCTTCATAACATATGATTCAGAGGATGCAGTTGATATGGTGTTGCGCAAAACCTTTCATGAGTTAAATGGTAAGTTGGTCGAGGTAAAGCAGGCACTTCCAAAAGAATTGTCACCGGGACCCAGCCGGAGTCCTCTCGTTGGGTACAACTATGGCTTTAGTAGAACCAGTGACTTACTCAGTAGCTATGCTCAGGGATACAATTTGAGCTCACTTGGAGGCTATGGGGTCAGGATGGATGGTAGGTACAGTCCATTAGCTAATGCTCGTGGAGGATTCTCACATTTTGGTTCTCCTTCTTATGGGATGGGTATGAATGTGGAGCAAGGGTTGAATCCTGGCTATGGAGGGGGTTCAAACTTCAATAGTAATCTTGGTTATGGACAGGTTCTGAACCCCTATTTTGGTGGTAATCCAAACAGGTATAATACTCCTATTGGTTACAACACCGATAGTAGCAGGGGTGATTCCTTTATAAATTCACCATCTAGAAATGTGTGGGGAAATGGTGGCTTGAATACTTCTCCAACTAATGCTGGCTCTGGTTCGTACTTCGGTTCTGGAAGTGGTGGACTCGGAGTCTTTGGAAATAATGGAGCAAACTGGGGAACTTCTCCTATTGCTGCCTCACTTGGAGGGACTTCTTCTGGCTACAGGGGTGGAGAAAACAGTTATGCGGTGGGAACAAGAGGATTTGGACGAAAGAGTGGTACTGGTGTAATCACAACGTCTTCATTCGCCACATCGAGTGGTGGTTATGAAGGATCTCATGGGGATTTTTATCGCAGTTGTTCGGTTTATGGCGATCCAACTTGGCAAACTGCATCTTCTGACCTAGATAATTCTGGTTCATTTGGTTATGGACTTGGAAATCCAGAAGACGTCACTGCTATAGCTTCTGAGGATTATGGCACTGGCTATAGTATTGCAAATAGACAACCTAAAAGAGGTAATACTTCTATCTTATTTTAAATTTGCAAATACGTTATTTCTAAGACTTGACGAAAATGCTGTATGCCTATTCTAAGCTCATCTTATTAAACTAGACTTGGATGATTAAGACACTTTTTTGATGCAAATCATTGTCTACGTCTGTTAATTTGACAATAAATTCGGTAGTAATAGGATTTCCTTTCATAGAATTTGTAATTGTTTCCCTTTTTTATTTATAGTTTTCTGATATACCAAACATCAAAGTTGTAATGAGTTTGAGAAAAATGAGTTTTAGGAAATTGGGGGCCAAACAGGATTGTAATGTGTCCCTTGTATGATCTTACAATAATCCTGCATAAGTGCTCGTGCTTGTACGAGTTGGTTAGTAATCTCTAAAGAAAACTCAAATTCTGTATATCTTTCAACGTGCGAATAGTTTCATCTTTTACCTTTTACAGGAATTGCTGCTTAGGAAACGTAATTATCAGATATCCGAAGATAATCATTGGAGAAGAGAATTCAGAATTTCTTACATATTCCTCATAGCTTATAATGACATCACTATACGGAGCTAACAATGTTCTTGTTCAAAGCATACATCTTCAGACAAAGCAGTTTCGAGGGATTTTGTGAAGATTTGAGATTTGGTTTCTACGTGTAACTTAGGTTCCTTTAATGTAAATCAGATTGCAGGATACATTATGGAAGATCCATTCTAGTTTACTTTTTGAGCATCTCTTAAACAAGACAGTTCCATTGGTACAACATAAAGTAGGGGATTTTTTTTCTTTTATATTCTCTTCTTTTTCACTCTTCGCCGGCCCTATGCTAGTTTTTACTACATTTTCGATTTTTCTCAGATTGTATGTGAGCTTCTATTTGATGTACTAGCGTGCTTAGGTTCTCCCTTTTAATAAAATACTGAATATTTGATTCGTTTTAGTCGAAATTCTGTATGGTATGATATTGATTCTAACACCATAAATTGATTTAAATTTACGATTCATTACTTTTGTTTACACATTCTTTAGCATGACAATGGTTGTTGAAGTACAAGGAAATAGGTTAAGTGCTTGTTTGGTATGAATTTTTGGGGGGAAAATTGATTTTGAGTAGTGATATGATGGGAAATGTGTGGTTGAAAAAAAAGAAAAATTATTGATGTGATGGAAAATATTATTTTATTAAAAAATGTGTGGTTGAAAACGAGATCAATTCTCAAAATCAGAAACAAATACCCCTAAATTTTGTTGTGTACCATAAAAGAGAAGGGACGTGCTGTTTATGGGAAGAGGAGAGCCGTAGGCGTAATTTGTGGGCACAGACAGGACCCGTTCCGTATGTGTCGGATTTATTATTAAAAATTTTAAAGTTACAAAGATTGAATAATTTATTTTTTTTACAGTCCAAAAACAAAAAAAAAAATTCCTAAAAGAATGTTGTCCACAGACCTTTTCCTCTTTTTCTCCCCCACCATTGAATTCTTTTTTTTTTTTTTGAATCACAGAGTATTTCATAGAAGGCGCATAACGCGGATACACGGAGAAAACCTCCAACACAAGCTCTCCAAAGAGAGATAAAGTGCTTCCACAGCCCAAACAACTACCACAAGACATTTAACAAGACCCCTATACAAACAAACTATACACGACTCGAAACAACCAATGACAAAGAAGTCGAAAACATCTGTGACTTTACCAAGGTTTGAAAAGCCCAACATAAAGCCAAACTACGCGCACAGCACTCAAGCACCCCCGCTCACCAGGAGACGGACATTGTCTGGACTTCACCAATGCCAAACAAACCACACACCAAATCAACCAAAGCAAATCACAAACCAAACAACAAATCAAACAAAACACCCAATACACCACCAAACAACAACCAACAAAAACCATCACACCACCTCCACCAACCCACGGCAACGCTGGAAGACCAGCCAAAACTGCCCGTCGACGAAGCTCCAACAACGGCAGCAGTCCCGTCGGCCTCGTCCACAATAAACCCCAAGACGACCGAGGCCAGCCACAAAGTTCCGACCGAACCTCTCCCGCCACACAACAGCAACCTAGGCTCACACGAACGCCATCACCGAAGCTCATCCGACCATACCACCGACCCCGCCCAAAAACCCGCCAGCAAAGCGACGAATCGTCAGGCCATAAACCAACAAAGAAAAAAGGGAAAACGAAAAAGGAAAAGAAAAAATAGGAAAGGCAAACCAGGGAGTGGTGGGAGCCCAAGCTCCCACCCCCCGACAGGCTCAAAGAGATGATTATTTAGGGGATTAAGGAGTAGGGAAAGGGGAAAAAATGGAGAATTGAGAGAGGGGCGAAAACCTTCACAAATGGAAGGAAGAAACCTTCACGGCGGAAACCACCGGAAGGAAAGAAAAGCTTCACCGGCAGGAAGCGAGGAAAACCCTCACGGCAGGAGGGACTTTTCACGTCAACTGACTCACCATTGAATTCTTTGACTCTTCCTCGTGGAAAGAGACATTTTCGGCTCTATTTCCTCCCATACAACCCAATATGAAAGAACATTCAAAAATCCCTTCGCTTTATGAAAAGGTATAAAACGAGTTGAGTTCTATTACTTTTAAAATGACATGATCAGTGTTTTTTGTGAGTCAAGACTACAAGCATGATGGAACCTACTTTCACAAATAGGACAGCACACAGCCCTGACGACGAGTTTTCTTGCACCAGGTTAACAAACCTGGACGGCCGTCATAGTCCAGCCCACTCTGACATCGCTACACATCGCTCATGAATGTGCAATAGGTTGAATCGAGATTCAAACTGCATACTTTCGTGTAAAATTTCAAGCAAACGAATGTCGATCGAGATTAAAACACTTGCGCAATGATATAGACAACGTTATCTTTCAACTATGCAAGCACGGTGAAGGATTCTGGACAGACGAACCCTTTGCCAGTGGAGATGTTATCAAGCAGCCAAATAAAAATAATGGATAGTTTTGCCCAATGTGATAAACCCTTCAAACACCACTGAAGGTTTGATAGTCATAATGATATATCACTACAAACACAGAGAAGAGGATCTATACTGCAGCGTCCCTTATCGTGCAAAGGATCGAGTCGAGGGCAAAAGTTGCAGAAGTTCAAGGACAGATCTCGAAAATATATAATGACTAACTCAGAAAAAAGCTTTTTTCCATACAAGTCTATTGTCCTTGATCCATCATCTAAAGCATGGGCGTACAATAACGACCTATGCAATAAACTTGTAGTATGTTTGATAAGGTGGATTACATAATATTAGAACATCAAGAATGACAAGAAACTAAAATCTTGTTCATTGTACAGTCAACTATATCTAAAATATTGAACATGCAAGTAATGTCATAAAAGCACCAGTCTCGATTAGGATCACTATGTTATCTGGGTACTATAAACCATCAAACGGAAGCTCAGAAGAAAGCTCTACTCCCGTAAAACACTCTAGAGCCAGAGTTATTAGATGGTGTTTTCTGATCCAAACTCGAATCGCCAGAGCTGGTTGGCTGGTTTTCAAATTCTCCTGGAAGCTTCATCTTGGCCAGAGACTCGGTAAATTGCTGCATGCTCTTCATGTACATATCCACAATGTCTTGCTGCACCACCTTTGGCTCTGGTTCAATGTTTGCAGTAACAACAGGCTTTGCAAAAGTATCATTTGGTAGTCCCCTCATAGCATTATTCTCAGCATCTCCAACATCAGCACTTTTCTCCTTCCGATTATCTTTAGGAGGTGACAAGTATTCTTCATTTGGAGATTTTGAGTCTCCAGGGGTGTCAGAAGACTGAAGTGAAGCAGATGGAGTTTCATTCTTTGATACACTGCCTCGAGGAGAATCGTGCTTTGAAAATGGTGTCAAACTGATGGTGCCTGTTGAGAAGCTTTCTTCAAGTTGAACGCTTACATCTGAGCTTACGTGATTTTCAGTCCCAGAGGTGTCCAGGTTGTCTGAACTATGGGTGTCGTCCAGATTCGTATTTCGGATCTCAAAATACTCGGAAACCATCTGATGATTCTCATTCACTACCTTTGGATCTGGGAACTCAATCTTGTCAAAGTCACTCGGACGCGATTCCTGTGATTCTGTGTCCTCTACAGCTGCATCTGCAGCCACAGATGCGGACGATGCAGGATTTGGAATCACTTCCGGTGAAGCTCCAACATAGGAGAGAGCTAACTGAACAAAACCCGCTGGGGAATGGAAGAGGTCAGTTGAGGAGAGTGAAAACTCCTTCTCTAACTTCCCATTGTTAAGGAAGATTTCAGACAGAGGAACCAAAGCAAATCCCAAAAGTTGATCTTCGAGATAATTTCTCACCCTGCTCAGCATCCATATCTCACATTTGAGGGAGGAATCGACTTTACGAACATCAAGTCGGAGATTCTCATTAAAGATGGGATTTCTGCCACCACCATTAATGATCTTAGAGGAGACTGTATTTTCAGGATCAGCGGTAAGACTAAACTTAGCATAAACATCTTGCTTTTGGTAGATGCAGATGTTATGAATATCCCTAGCCTGATTTATACGAACCTCCAAAACACCAAAGAAGTCTTCTATATTACGAATTGCAGTTTCCTTTCTTTGACGAGCAATTCCCCTTGATAAGTAGCTAGGGTTCTCTGTGAAAAGATTGGTGTTCTGCTTCTCAGGCTCAGAGAAAATTGAAGAACTCTTGAATGGTGACACAACTGACTGCGGGGAATCCATGACGATCTTAGAAATTAACCTGCAAAAAAACAAGAGACCAAGTTTCTTGAAAAACCTAGCCACTCTAAATTGAACCTTAAATGAAACCTTGCGACATTTTATGAGCTGTGTGGCATGCAAGATTGATTATCAAGTTTCGCTGCTGCATATTTATCAAAATTGTGCACTGTGTTACACAAAATGAATATGGTCAGCACGTCGGGGGTAGATTGAAGACAAAATTTATATGAATACGTAGCCCCTATCTAACCACTTACTTTTTTTGGATGAGATGGTTAATAAAGCGTAATAACATAATTAAGTACTATAATTAGAATGAATAAATGCCTGGAAGTACCGCCTCCTCTATTTATAAAAAAAAAGTTACTATAATTAGAAAAAGCGTCTCTGACTTTAACACTTCCCACTCTCATAAAAGTTCTAGCACCAATGACTTCTCCCCTCACAAAAAGCGAGTTAATAATTACTATGATTCTCAGAACTGAAAAGTTAAAGAAGCCTAAATCACTGCAGAATATTATAACTTAACAGATCGACATAACGATCTTTAAACAGAATTCACGTTTTAGAACCGCGTGATATGATGATCCAAGCCCCGGATCAAGAAGCTAGAATCAGCTGGAGAAAAGAATTCGAAAATTGAGATAAATAAACTAGTTAACAACCAGAAATTCAAGTAAACTGGTCGCAACAAAGTATGGATAACACGTTGGAAGCTAAGCAAGGGAAAATCATTCAAAGACTTACGAGAGAAAAATTGGGAAAAGCTCATAAATTAGAGACCTTAATATCAAAAATTTAGGTGTCTAAATTTATAAGTCCCAGTTGCCCAATTCACAAAGAAGCAACACTTATCTACCAATCATCAACAATCACCTCAAGCAAAGCTTAATAAAAAGAAGATTTCAGAAATCCCAAAATAGAGGCCACTCCTATGCTTGATTTGATAAGAAGACAACTTTTAACCTCGAAATTAGGCGAAAGCCATTAGCAGTTGAATCAAGATAACGCCACATACCAATAAAGTTAACACCCATTTTCCAACCCAAAACAGCGAGTCATTAACACGAATCTCTCGCAAATCGAAAAAGAAATCAAACACCAACTTCAGTCTTCAGTTCAATTAAAAAAACACAAGAGAAAGCAGCAGAGAAATCAAAGCAAAAAACATAAAGGGATTAAAATAGTTTCTTGCCTCTAACTCCAAAATCAAGCAAATTTGGCAAAATCAGAATATTCTCCAATGCTAAAGACAACCCGATTAGCAAAACGAGGCAATTTAAAGGAAACCCAGCGCTTAATGTCAGTACTAAGGATAAATCTATGGAAAAATGAATTAGAAGTCCCTAACCTTTTCAAAAAAGGAAAATGGGTCCCAACACTTTTATTTTTTGCTGTAAGATCCTAATGTTTGTGAAAATAAGCTGTTCAAGGACCTTTGAATAGCTTTCTCCCAAAAAAAATCCAGTAGGCGCGTGAACAGAACATTCTCTACTTTTTAAGGATAGAATAGGTAAACAACATTTAATAAAATAATTAATAAACAAATTTGAGGATAGTCGTCAATGGCTAAATTAGGTTGTAACTAATCGTGTTGAATATTGATCGTTCTATTAGTATCGGTAATTTTTTTCCTTCTTTTTTCGAGTATTGTGGGAAATCTTAGTTTTCGCAAAAATACTTCGTAATTGTTCAATTCAATAATTGTATCTTTTTTCTTTTTTTTTTTGTTATGGTTTGAGTAATAGCATGATGTTGAGCAGAAATACGACGAATTCATCAAATATAGAAGCCAGAAAATTAATAAGTTGTTTTGTTTTTTTTTTTTTTTGTAGTAAAATGGTCTCTTTCAATCTTTTATTTCAACTGTTTTAATTATTTTAATTCTTTAAAAAGGGAACAGGTGGAATATTATTTTTAACATTTTCAAAAAAATAATAAAACTTTGAAGGGCATGTTTGATTTGGATTTTTCATGGAAATTGGAAATCGAATCCCATCTTCCCAAAAAGTGTTGTTTGATAACCAAAATTTGCCATGGAAATTATTTTCTTGATTTGGCTCACACGGTCACCATTTCCTTGGTTTTGTGGTCCATGTTACTTTTTTCTTTTTATTGGCAATGAAAACAAATTCTATGGACAATTGTAAAAAAAAAAATCTCTTTAATGGATAATTTCCATGAAAAATAAAATTAAACGAACACCAAAAAATCCAAAATTTCAACATTTTCTAGGTAAAAAATTATACTTATCAAACACAATTAATTGACAATTCTCTGAAATTATTTAATTCCCTGAAATTCATTTTCTTTCCATACAAACCACTCTCGTAATCAAATGGATCCTGAGGCTATGTTTGGTAGCCATTATTTTGCCTAGAATTAGGAAAATAATTTCCATTTTCTCCATTTTGGCTTGTTTGATAGTCAATAATTTCCCTAAAAAATATTTTCCCACACGATGACTCACCTGCCCAAATTCCTTCAAATTGATGAAAATGCTTTCCCACCAATTCATGTTTTGCCCAAAAAAAAAAAAAAAAAAATTTTCTTATTGGTAATGTTAACAAATTTCATAACCAATTATAATTAAAAAAAAAAAATCAATTTATTGGACAATTTCCATATAAAACGAAGTCAAACGAACACTAAATTTTAATGAAAAAATAGTTTTCGAGTAAATTTTTTTTTTTTTTTACTTTTTGGCAATGTTAACAAATTTCATAACCAATTGTAAAAAAAATCATTTTAATGGATAATTTTTATATAAAATAAAGCCAAACGTGAACAAAAAAAATCTAAAATTTCAAATTTTTTCCGGCCCTGCAAAATAATTTCTAGACAATTATTTTCCCTGGAAATCATTTTCTTTTCACCCATTTTCCACATCGCAATCAAACACACCCTTAACAGTTTTTTAAGTGGAAAACGTCCAAAAGTTCTCTCTCCTTATTTTCACATACGTCAAGGACTGCAATGTAAAAAATGGAATGTTCGAAATTTATTTCAAAAGGTCAATTTCCCCTAAAATCTAAAGATAATGGGATCCGTCGGCCCTGCAGAAAATCTCGGCTTTGGAGCATTCTGGAAGAGTAATATATAAATGGGTTTATTTCAATTTAGTACATATTTTATTGCAACATTTTCTAGATTTTATTGAAATTTTAACATTTGGCAGTTGGAATTGAAGCGAGTGAGCACGTGCAATTTTTTAGCCATTTATTCAAAGATTTACGGATGACTCGCTCCATCTTTATTCGATGTATGTAAAAGAATACATACTTTGTTGACAAAATACCCCCACTAAGTATAGAAAAAGTGAGAATTATCCTTTTAAAATGGTCCCTATTGATATGGTCGCCCAAGTTGTGCCGTATAAGTCAAATTGAAGTGTAGTCTGTATGCGACAATTTTCATATCTATAATAATATAATAATTTGTCTCGATAGAATTGTTGAACTTTAATTTAGATCTAAAAACTTATTTACAAACGAGATTTTTCAATCTTGATGTAAAATTCAGTCACTCGAACTATCTTAGAGATATATTGTAATGTAATAGTTATCATTAGGGTTGGACAAAACTTTCAAATCGAACTGAACAGAATTGAGTGGTTCTTCTTAAATTAAATACCCGAACGGGTATATAAATCGAGAACCGACGGGCTTGGTTCGGTTCTTGATTCTAGACCTAGAACCGAAGAATCGAATAAAAACTGAATCTTTCTAATTGTTTTTATGTGAATGCATGATAGGAGGGGATTGGATGACGAAGTATATGATATTTATCAAACAATAAATTTGTTTGGGCTCCATTTTAATGAGGTTTTGGATGTTTTTAAAATTGAAATAGTAATTTTTTGAAAAAATGTGTAATTAAAAAAAGATGAATAAAAATTAAATTTACATGTAATATTATTTAATTGAAGAATGTGTGTTTGAAAAGAAAAAAGTAAAAATATAGTAAAATTAAAATGGAGTTCACGGCCAAAATTTGTTTCTAATTTGATTTATTTAGCCTCTGTTTGGTATCCATTCTTTTTTTCATTCTCATTCTTCTACTAATTTTCAACCACACATTCATCAATAAAATAATATTTTCCATCACATCAATAACTTTTCCTTCATTTTCAACCCCAAAAAAAGTGTGATTTGACACAAAGAATGCATTTTTTTCTAGAATAATGGTTACCAAACGGTGTCTTGGTCAAATTTATCGATTTTCTACTTACTTTTGGCTTACCACTTACATACTCTCGATTTGTATTCACGAGCAATTTCCTATTTACTTAAGTAATTATTTTAGTTTTACAACAAAAGAACTTATTAATTTAAATTAAACTTGTAAAAAGTATATCTTCTATATATTAAAAGTGGCTATGTAACGGAATTTGTTGTTTTTAACGGAAAAACGAATGGAATTTGTTGTTTTAACGGACTATGTAACGGAATTTCTTGTTTTAAACAGGCAGCTGCACCTTCTTTCAGTGTTTTTATCAGAACTTTGTATTCCGATATCCGATTGAGGCGATTCAAAATGCTTTGGAAAACTAACTCATCTGACTACAACTTTGATTCAGACATCATTCTCCAATTTGATCACTTTCTAAAATATCGGAGCATAACTTTTCGGTTGGAAATTGATTTGTGATCATCTTTTGACTAAATTTGATTCCATTGACGTCTTCATTTATCCAATTGACTCCGAGCACTCTCAAATCTTCATCGTGAGGTTCGGCACAACTTTTAAGTATTTACATTTTAGTCCCCGAACTTTGGATCCCTTACAATTTAGCCATTTCTCCAAATTTGTCAACTTTTGCTTATTTTCTTCGATCTCACCAACTTACATCACAACATCAAAATCACACATCTAATTATTTAACAATTATATAAACATTACATCATTAATTATTTAATTAACCAAAAAAATTACATCTTTATTAATAACAAATTAATTATTAAACAAAACTATTAAATATAAACTAGGCAAACGTACATTACACGTTGCTTGCACCTAGTTCTTAAATAAGTTTTATATAGTAGGCCTATTGATGCAGACCTAACCCATCAAACCCCATCATTTGGCCGACGATTTTCTGATCGTATATGAGGCAATGATTCATAAATTTTATTTTTTATTTTACATTGAGCTATATTATGTAACACAACCTGCAGTTATTGCCGCCACGTTTTGTAACTCGGTGTATTACATTATGTTATAATTATTTTCACTATGGTCACCGTTGTAGCCATCATTGCAATCGATTGTAACATTTAAACTTGCATCATCGCCGCGCATGCGACCACTTATAACATTTATTGTTACACTAACATCGTCACAACAACCACTTGTAACATATATTATTATACTATCGCCATCCTCGTCACCATAGAGACACTCGGCTTTCACCATCATCACTGTCGTTGCCACCACTTATAATACACTTTGCAACCAATACCAAATCCACAGTGACCCACCCTACCACAACCTATCAAATTTTAATACCATCACAACCGCAAATCATTGCCACCAGCATACCACTCGATCGACCCCTGTACCCATCACCTCGATCTATACCACTATCACTATAGCCAACAAGCTACATGGTCGCCTGCCTCCTACAACCACCTCCAAATCACAAGTACAAAAAAAATAAAAAATTATATATCTTCTATATATTAAAAGTGACTATGTAACGGAATTTCTTGTTTTTAACGGAAAAACTAACGGAATTTGTTGTTTTAACGGATTATGTAACGGAATTTCTTGTTTTAAACAGGCGGCTACACCTTCTTTCAGTGTTTTTATCATAACTTTGTATTCCGATATCCGATTGAGGCGATTCAAAATGCATTGGAAAGCTAACTCATCTGGCTACAACTTTGATTCAGACATCATTCTCTAATTCGATCACTCTTTATGCCAAAAATAGGCCTCAATATGAGACTAAAATATCGGAGCATAACTTTTCGGTTGGAAATTGATTTGTGATCATTTTTTGACTAAATTTGATTCCATTGACATCTTCCTTTATCCAATTGACTCTGAGCACTCTCAAATCTTCATTGCGAGGTTCGGCACAGCTTTTAAGTATTTACATTTTAGTCACTGAACTTTGGATCCCTTACAATTTAGCCATTTCTCCAAGTTTGTCAACTTTTGCTTATTTTCTTCGATCTCACCAACTTACATCACAACATCAAAATCACACATTTAATTATTTATCAATTATATAAACATTACATCATTAATTATTTAATTAACCAAAAAAATTACATCTTTATTAATAACAAATTAGTATATATATATATATATATATATATATATATATATATATATACACACACACACACACACACACACACACACACACACACACACTAGGTGCAAGCAACGTGCAATGCACGTTTGCCTAATTTATATTTAATAGTTTTGTTTAAGAATTTCAGATACGAAATTAGGTCGAAGGATGAGGATCTAGTTTATATTTAATAGTTTGCCTAGTTTATATTTAATATATATATATAAACAACTATCAACATTTCAAATCGAATTTCAGATGCGAAATTAGGTCGAAGGATGAGGATCTGGTGCTAGCGCTAGGTCTTTTCAATGGTGATGGTGATGGGTGTAGTGACACTGGTAAAGAGATGAATAATATAAAGGATTTATATTCGTACAAAATAAAACTTTATACCTGAAGTAGTAGTTTCAAGTTAGAAAAAGTGTGGATGATGGTGATGGATACGATTGCATCGATGGCAAAGCAGGTCTGATTTTATGTTTGGAGGAGGATAGTGGTGATGGTGGTCAACGATGTGACTGCGATTGATGATGGTGATAAGTGCTGTGGTGGATGATGGTGGTGGTTATGGTGGTGGATGGGGATATGTTTCGAGCTTGGGTGAAAAATTGATTTGGGTATTGATTTTTAGAGTTTTGATTTGTTAAGTAAAAAATAGTATTTATGATGCATTTGATTGCTAATATTTCTATGGAAAATGTGTGTTTTTTTTTTTTTTCAAATTCCTACTTTTGTGCTATTTGATTGATATTTTTTCCATAAAAAATATTTTCTCACTTTTAGTCACGTGACCATATTTCTTCTCAAAATAAAGGAATATTTTCTTTAGGAGGAGTATGGTTTTATTTTTAAGGAAATTCTCTCTCCCTCTCTCTCTCTCACTTACATCTATCCCCTCTCTCATCCACCCATCAATAAAAAATGGACAAGTACAATATTTTTCAAGTTGAAAACTAAATCAATCAAATGCATTTAATTAATAATTTACATACAGATAAGTTTTGGGTAATTGAATTGCCTAAAATTTATTTTATGAATTTCATAATTAAATAGGGTAATTAGCGTAATTTTTTCCTATTGGATTTTGGGTAATTATGTACAAAATTTGTTTACTATACCACAATTTTAAATATATGTTTTATCTACTTAAATAACCCTAAAGTAAGATTACATAAATAGACATTCATTTAAATATTTTGTAAAACTATTTTTTTATTTTGTTTCCACTCAAACGTGAAACTTATCTTTTTTTCTGCAACTTTTTTCTTCGCCTTAGACGTGCTTTTCTTTTATCTCTCTACACTTGTTTTTCTTTTCTTTTTTTTTTTTGTGGTAATTATGATGGATTGTTTTATTATTATTATTATTATTATTATTATTATTATTATTATTATTATTATTATTATTGATTGTGTGATGTATGTAAAATTTGATGATTTTAAGTAATTAATAAAATTAAATCGATGTATGTATAGGTGGAGGAGGATAAATATTTGTGGGCAGAATTGGAAATGGCGCGAGGGTGGTGGAGCAGTGCTGGGGTTGGTATTTCATTTAGTAGAATTAGAAATGAGCATTTACTGGTGGGGTGCGAGAAGTTTTTGACTTTTTCTAGACATGATTAATGGGGGCTCGAGGACTAATTGGTGGAGGTAGGGGTGTAAGCGGTCCGATTTTACAGTTTTTTGACAAATTTTCAAACCAAATTGTTTCAACCAGTTTGAGAAAAACTCAAATATAAACCAAACCGTTTTTATCGGTTTGAAATAAATTCAAACATAAACCTAACGGTTTGGTCCGGTTTTAAACCGCCGATTTCGCGTATATTTTTTTGCATGTCTAATGTCTACTTTTATACTATTAATTCAATATATATTTACATCTTACTGGCAATAAGTCTAAAATAAACTAAATATATCTATTATAAATTTAAATACCAACAAAATCAAAGTAAAATCACAATCATATAATTCAAGAGACAATTTAGACGGTTTTCATGTTCAAGAATCAAGAACACGTAGCTATGTAACTAAAATCACAGAACTTTGAAAATAGAAATAATCCATAGGTCACAAAAAATCACAAAGTTGAGGATTTTCAAGAATCGAGATGACAAACTATGTTTAGTAATAACTTAGACGGGTTCCATGTTCAAGAATCAAGAACACGCAACTATGTAACTAAAATCACAAAAAAAAAAAAAAAATCACAGAACTAACCTGTAGGTCACAAAAAATCACGAAATCTTGCAACGAAATTGAAGACTATCAGTTGTGACTGACCGTAGACTACCGGCGACCGTCGCGGGCAACTGAAAATTCTGACCGTAGACTACCGACGATTTGAGGAAAATTCAGGAGCGAGAGAGAGAGAGAGAAATGGAAGGTTAGGGATTAGGGTTGTGTTTGTGAGAGTTTGTGTTTCTTTTTTTTTTTTAATTAGGATAGTGGGTTGGATTTGGATTGGGATTTGGGCAGGTCGTAAATCGTAATAACTAATAGGAAATTAGAAATTGACAAAAATACCAACAAAATGACAAAATTAGAATTTTGGATAAATTTTCAAAAAAAAATCATTTTTTATTTTTTATTTATATATTTTTTCGCCAGCCCGATTTGATTTTAAACCGTAATTAAAATTCTCAAACCTAAACCAAACCGTTTTTGACCGGTTTGGTTTGGTTCAAAACCATTTCGTTAACGGATCCACGTGACACCAAACCACCGGTTTCAAAATTGCGGTTTCGATTCGATTTTCCGGTTTGACGATTTTTGCTTGTAGCCCTAGGTGGTGGTGGGTGGAAAAGGTCCCGTCCCGTCCCGTCCCCTCCCCTCCTCCACAATGGGTTTGAATGCCGATGAGGTGGAGAGGAAGTAGGGATGACAAAAAAATTCGATAAACCCGATACCCACGGGGACCCGCCCCGAACGGGGAGGGGAAAACCCGCTTAAACGGGTAACGGGGCGGGGATGGGGCGGAGAATTATTCCCCGAGGCGGGGCGGGGACGGGTAACGGGGTCCCCGCCCCGTTAAAAAAAAAAAATTTTTTTTTTTTTTTAGAATTCAATACTTTAAATGAACATTTTCATTAGTTCTAATAGAAAATAGCAATTAAAATTATTTGTCTAAATATAATGAATATGGACAATAAAAATAAATTATCAAAAACTAAAAAAAAAAAAAAATTTAAACGAGGAATAAACGGGGAAATAACCTACCCCGCCCCGCCCCGCCCCGCCCCGCCTTAAACGGGGAACATGGACGGGGAATGAATTTCTTAAAGGGGCGGGGGACGGGGAGGGCATCCCCGCCCCGGACGGGGAGGGCATCCCCGCCCCGTTGCCATCCCTAAAAGGAAGAATGGAAGAAATGTAAAATTGAGAATAGATGAACACCATAATATTTTGAAGTTTTAATTTAATTAGGACTATAATTGTAAAATTGATGTGGTGTATTTATGAAAAATATAATTTATTTGAAGTATAGTTATAATGTGGTGTAATAAATAATAGGGATAATTGTAGCAAATGTCCCAAACCTTTCAAATTTTTGCGCACTTTACCCTAACCTATGATTTGTGCCAACGGAGGTCCCAAACCTTTTAAAAATATGCACCGGAGGTCCAAATGGACGGTTTCCGTCCGTTTGACAGTTAGTTGACCCAGAATAGTAAACTTTGACCAATTTTTACGAAACTAGATGGGGCATAATTGTAACTTGACAATTTAATTCCATAAAACTATTAAAATATAACTAAACCAAAAAGAAATTGCAACTATTCACCACCCCACCCCACCCCAAAACTAAACTCAGCCACCATCCCCAACATCGCCGCCACCTTCTACCACCATCTCCACCACCACCTTCCACCACCAAAAAGCTTGAATCATTTAACTCGTGAAGGCACCATATGAACCCGTGAAGTTGCAGAATCCGTGAAGCTGCAGAATCCAAAGACACCATAAAAACCCATGAAGCTGCAGAATCCCTAAACTCGTGAAGTTGCAAACGAAACACCCAAACCAAAAATCCCAGTCGCCGGAGTGAAGTCTGCAAATTACCATTTCACGCAACACCAGAAGTCTACAGCTCTACTCCCTCGGACCGATTGTTTCCTTTTGCTCAGCAATTTCCTTTTGCACTCACTCCATTCCCCTCTTCTCTTTTCCTGTCCGAAGTGTCAAAATCGGGCTATTCAATTCAAAACCTCTCTTTCTATCTCTCAAATTATCATAGACAATACAATCTTAGAGACAACAATGAACTGCAAAACATCTTCAAGGTACTTCTCAGCAGCAGCATACTGCCTTTTCTTGTCCTCAATTGCCAATGCAGCCAAAGCTTTATCCTATAAAAAATGAGACCCAAAATCAGTTTCTCTCACAAGAACTGAGGAGCAAAAAATGACAGATTGTTAGCAAGAAAAGGATACTACAGGAGGCAAATCTTGGTAGCTTCTAAGGGCGGTGTGGAGAATCGGTTTGTTTTCTTTTCCAGATCCTTCCTATGCTCTGCCGGATCTACCAAAACTCCGCCGTTGGAGATGGGTTTTGAAGGAGATGGGTTTTGAAGGTTGATTCTACAGAAGAATTACAACAATGCAGTATGCAAAACTAAATCTATTTGATGTAACAATAGGGATACCACAAATAGATTGATTCTACAAACGGAATCGCTGTTGAAGTGGGTTTTGAAGGAGATGGGTTTTGAAGGTTGATTCTGCAGATTAAACCTCAAAAAGGAGATGGGTTTTGAAGTGGAAGGGGATGGTAAATTTGGAGTCTTTATTGGCGGTGGTGCTGGATATAGTTTTGATGTTGCCGAGGCTAGAGGTGGTGCCGGCGGTGCTACGGTTTGGAGAAGATGGCAGGATGATTTTTGGTTTGGATGTGTAGGTGGGTGGGGGTAGGATAGGGTAGGGTAGCGTAGGGTGAAGATGGAGATGAATATTATTCTTTTTTTATTATTTTGGTTTTGTTATATTTTAATTATTTTATGGGATTAAATTGTCAAGTTACAATTTTGCCCCTTCTAGTTTGGTAAAAATTGGTCAAAACTTACTATTCTGGGTCAACTAACGGTCAAACAGACGGAAACCGTCCATTTGGACCTCCGGTGCATATTTTTTAAAGGTTTGGGACCTCCGTTGGCACAAATCAAAGGTTAGGGTAAAGTGCGCAAAAATCTGAAAGATTTGGGACCTTTGCTGCAATTATCCCTAAATAATATTTGTAGTGACAATATGATTATCCTTGGATTTTAGGTGGTTATATTGACACCATATTTTATTTACCTTAAATGTCCATCACATTTATTATTATTACATTTTTGTCCTTTACTCATGTCCGTAATGATGGTTTCTATTCAAAAATTATGTGAGCGTGCTTTTAAAATGAGGGATATATATTAGTTGTAATTTTGAAATTTTTTTTATGGCATATTTAAAAATTCGAGGGACAAATAAGTTATGTTATTCTTGCTTAACCAATTTTTTTCACGGAAATCGCATTAAAGACAAGATGTAATATTTTAATGGAAAATCGATGATAAAAATGTGATGAAAGAATATTTGAAATATAAATATGATAATAAATAAATGTTATAAAAATTTTATGCAATTAAACTTTAGTGTACATATAAAAAAAATAAAGTTATATGCATTAGCTCACTATTGTAGTCGTCCTACGAGACATATATGTGGCAATTAATGATTTGATACATTAGACAATAAAAAACTATCACACACACACACACACACACACACACACACACACACACATATATATATATACAGAAATGATCTAATGAGCACCGGTGCTCATCTTATCCTAAGCACCAATGAGTTGGCACATTAATTCATTGGTGGATTGGAACTACAAATAAATTTTCTCATTTATTTGTATATATATATGACGATGTTTGATTCCCATTTTTCTCAAAATACATTTTCTCCTCTTTTTTTTCAATCACACATTTTTCATTAAAATAATATTACAAACAAATAAATTTTTTTTTTAATTACATATTTTCTATTAATCTACTATTTCAAAATACATTTTTAAAAAATAATGGGGCTCAAACACCTATCTGGCCTGCCTTTGATTTATAGGGCCACTCAAAGGACTTCATTGTCATTTACGTTCAGGTCCACACTTCAAATTTTTAAACACTCCGTATTGCTCAACGGTCATCTCTTCGAAGACTAACGGTTCTATTCTATCAGCATTTGAACCAATCCTCTACTCTCTCTCTCTCTCTCATACAACCACACAGATAACGAACTGTTTGTAAATTGTAATCTTCAAATTTTTTTCACTCAGAATTTCTATCGCAAATTGAATTATCGAATCATGTTGAAGTCCAAGGCTGAAATCTCAGAGAACAGATACTTCGGAAGCATATCTGCCTCCGTCGCACCATTCAAGAATTTATTTCCTAAATCGAAGCAAAACATGAATTTAATGCGCCGTGCGAAGTCCAAATCGAACAGTGAAAACATTGCACCCCCGGATCCAAACATTCAGATCAGCGATCCTCCACTGTCAGGTTCAATTTCATTACCCAAAAAATCACCTAGAAAACCCTTTGTAAATCCCTACAAAGTGGAAGATACCACCTCCGTGGTGGAAGATAAAGCACCCAATGCCCCAGATACAATTGTCAAGGTACTTGAACTCGACTCTTTCAGTTTCCATTTCATGAATCCTAGACAGTGGAACTGGAATCTCGAATTGATTATATTTTTAGGTTAAATCATGTTCAATGGATGTTAATTCTCTTACCTGGGTATTTCGATAGGATTATACTCCAATTAGGTTTGGTACTAAATAGTGAAATTGTTTAATTTTAATTTCGTGGTTAACTGTTTAGGTTATAATTTAAATGTGTTTGATTTTTGGGTGTGTGGATAGGTTGTGGCGAGATTAAGGCCCACTAATTACTATGGAGGTGGATTTCAGACGGTGAGAAAAGTTTCTAACGATTCAGTATCTGTTGGTGACAGAAAGTTCACCTTGGATGCGGTTTTCGACTCGAATTCAACTCAGGTTTGGAATCATTTCCAGCATTTTTATTTCTCCAGTATTCTATTTTTAAGTTTACCAACAAATAATTTTAAAAAACGTGGAAATCGAAATTCCAGATTGTTTCTATTGAATTAATTTTAAAAAATACATAAAGGGCTAGTTTGATTTTTGAAGTTGTGGATCATCTGTAATTTTAGGAGGAAGTATATCAATTAGTTGGTTCCCCTATCGTGAAGGATGCATTGGCTGGCTACAATACATCACTCTTGGCTTATGGACAGGTAGCTTTGGCTGACTTTTAATCCATTTTTGCTGTGTCTGTCTGTTTATTTTGATGTGATTTGGTGTGTTTTACTAGACTGGGAGTGGAAAGTCTTACACAATGTGGGGTCCCCCAAGTGCCATTGTTGAGGGTCCATCAGCTAGTGGTCTTCAGGGTATTGTGCCTCGCATTTTTCAAAGTTTGTTCTATGAGATTCAAAAAGTAAGTTGTATCTCTAGGTGGACTAAGAAAAATAAGATCTGGTGATATGGAAATTGGGACTAATTGTTATTTGATTTTTTTAATCACATAGGAGCAAGAGAATTCTGATGGTAAACAGATAAATTACCAATGCAGATGCTCGTTTCTTGAGGTAAATATTTTCATTCTCCTAAGAAGCGTTATGAAAAGTATTATATCATTGCATTGACTGTAATATGTATGATTTGCTGCTACAGATATATAATGAGAAAATTGGAGATCTACTGGACCCGACACAGCGAAATCTAGAGGTGCATTTTATCTCTTCTCTTCAAAAGAGACAGTAAAACAATCTTCAGTTTTATGTTTTCAATTTGTTAATGCATCTTTTTAATGTACACATTATAATAAAACTGGACGGTTCAAATTTTACAGATAAAGGATGATGCCAAATATGGATTTTACATAGAGAACTTGACTGAGGAGTACGTAACCAGTTATGAGGATGTCATCCAAATTTTGATTAAGGTAGCAAACATAAAGAATGTCAGAAATATGGACTTTGTATTTCATTTGGAGGATGCTTCTAGCAGTTTTATTTACCACTTAAAGTCTGAGTTAATTTTATACTGCAGGGGCTTACGAATAGAAAGGTTGGTGCTACAAGCATAAATTCCAAGAGTTCCAGATCACATACTGTATTCACGTTCACAATTGAGTCCTGGTGCAAGGTAACATTGGCAAAGTACTTTAGTTTCAAGTAATTTTAGAAATTGTCTAATATAGTCTTCATTTTTGGAACTAAATCTTTGTTGTTACTTTTAAGCTTAGAGAATATTCACTCAGTAACTTTACACTTTGGTTTATGGGCATACATGTGAATATAATTATAGTGGTTTTAAACTGAGAGCTGGTAGTCTTGAACAAGTTAACTTTAACTAAAAATTCATTCTTTATGCAAGCATTTCAATACTCGGTTTGTTTGATATTCAATTCGACTTTTGATACAAATATTTTACATTCTTTCAATACATTGCCTCAGGAATCCTCATCAAAATGCTTTGGTAGTTCCAAGACTAGTAGAATCAGCATGGTAGACCTCGCTGGTTTTGAGAGAACTTTACTTGACGATGCTAGCAGACAGCATGTGAAAGAAGGAAAGTATGTAAAAAAGTCCACATCACAACTCGGGTATATGCAATGAACATCTTTGAAGCATAATTGAGATTGTCATTATGGTTGTCTAGTGTTTGTTTCTCCTTATATGCTTAATTTTTTTAATAGATTGCAATATTCCAAGCTATTTTAGCACATATATGCAGTTATTATATGTCAACTGTCAAGTGACTGCTGAACACCTTGAAACCTCTTAAGCATTTAATGCGCCCTAAGATTAAGGTGGTGTCACCGGTCAGAAAATGTTGGAATAAAAAGTTATCAATATGTGAAGAAATAATTTACTTGTAGAATGATATTAAAGGCGAGAGTAGTTGTGATTATAGTGCAATCCTTATTGTCTTTTTTGTTTTTTATATCTTAATCTAATTTACCAATTACTGATATACAGCTGGACGTAAAATATTTAGGGCGTATTCAGTAGAGATTAAAATCGATTAAAATTGAAAAACTAGCCGTTGTTGTTGACTTTTATTAGACAAGTGGGATCCAATAACGACTATATTTTCAATTTTAATTGGATTTTAATCTTTACCAAACGAGCTCTTAGTTTACATAAGCATATGTTTATATGTAATCTTTCTTTTGGTACAATAAAAGGACAATAAAAAATTATTGTACAATATGTTTTTGTGATAATCTTATGTATTCCTTTTATTGTATTTTTATGATAGAGTTGTCTTGACCCAATTCTTCAGAAACTGGTGTATGGTTGAACATGAAATATATTAATTCACACATATTTATGCGCAATTGACTAAAAATCTCTGATTGCCGCAGGCACTTGGTAAACATCCTTGCAGAGAAAAGTAATTCTGGGGGAGCCGAAGATGTTCCATATAGAAGTTCTTGCCTAACTCATGTGTTGAGAGAATCATTTGGTGGCAATGCCAAACTCTCCATTATGTGTGCCATTTCTCCTGATAACAGGTACAGGACAATACTAACCTTTTTAATACAAGAAAAATAGATGTAATATGGTCTTGGGGACGGATGTTCATAATAAAGAAAACTGATGCATGTAATTTTGGTTTTAATGAAATTCTACACATCTGGATATAGATAAATGACAAGCCCATATCATTTCGTGTCTTCCATTTTTCATCTTTTTCTTCTTCCACCATTCATACCTTTTTCATGTAATTGAATCTTTTATTTCTTTTCATGTAGGAGCAGTGGTGAAACAATAAGCACACTTAGATTTGGACAGCTGGCAAAGCTCGTGAAGAATGAACCTGTAATAAATGAAATAACAGAAGATGATGTTGATGATCTCAGCAACCAGATTCGCCAGCTGAAGGTACTTTTACTTGTTGCTATGGGAGCCATTTTTGTATTAAGAAGTTATTTTTTGAAATTAAATACTTAATTGTCTTTGTCCAATGCAGGAAGAACTTATAAAAGCTAAGTCCATTTCACGCAACTCATTCACTAGCAATCAAAGGAACTTCAGAGGGCAAAGTGTTCGTGAAAGTGTGAATCAGTTAAGACTGAGCCTGAATCGTTCACTGATCTTACCATGCAAAGACAATGATTCTGAAAAAGAAATACCCGTCAATGAGGATGACTTAAAAGAACTAAGATTTCAGATTGATAATTTACATAGTTCACATGAAGAAAATTCTGAGAACAGAGACTGCAATCAATTATACTCTGCAGAAGGTTGTGAGACAGATCAGGCCTGTGAACATTACTTGAGCTGTTCAGAAGAAAGCGACCTTGAAGAAATTAGTTCAAGAGTATCTCAAACAGAAATTCCAGATCTAAACAACACCATATCGGCGGGTGACCTCGATAGTATCCCAAAGAATTCAATGGTCATTCATCCTTCATTAAGCAGTAGCTTTTCAATCAGTGAATGCCCTCATCGTGCAGTCCTCCATGATCCTGTGTTCTCTGAGTCTCCAAAAATAAGTACTCAAAGGAAAAGCACAGTTTTCTCACCAAATCATCGGTCGAATCAGGATGTCGTGACCTCCAAAAATCTGGATGTCAGACAGTCGAATCAACAACATGATCATATTAAATCATCCTCTCTAAGGTCTTCTAGAATATTTCCAAGCCCAACTGAATCCTTAGCTGATAGCCTGAACAGAGGCTTACAGATCATTGACCACCACCAGGGGAACTCTGCATCAACTAGATCATCAGCTTCCTTCTCTTTTGAACACTTTGCACTCAAATCCTGTCCATCAACTGAAAAGGTCAATGCTTCTGTTCAAACCTCACCACATGACGAGCAATCTTCAGATGCACCTTTTGCTTCCTTTGTCTGTATGACATGCCAGGGGAGAGAAATTTCTGCCTCTAATGAAGCTTTTAATAGATTATCAACTCAAGTGACCTGGGTAGGTCAATTACTATGTCATAATCTTTGTTTGTGCTGTCAGTTAATTTACTTTTCTTTCCATTGTCCTCTTTTAGCTTGATGTAGAGAGAGATTTGGCTATGGCTATTAAGAGAGAGAAGGAGCTTGACAGTATTTGCAAGGAGCAAGCAGCTAAAATAGAGCATTTAAACCTATTGGTAATAAATTCTTGTACTCTATAAAGTTTCAAACCTGTTTAATTATAATAGACACATTTCTGATAAACTGATTTATTGCAGCTAGAGAAATGCAATTGCACGACAAATGAGAATCCTACCAATAAGCACAAAATTGAGAAATGCAACTCACCAATTAATGAAAATAAGGTTAGGAATTTTACTATCTTCTGAATGGTAATGATTCTTTTGTCATCTATTGCTTATCATCTGTGTTCTTATGCATCTCTATTTGTTCCTTCACAGCTTCTGAAATGGGATGGTCATGAAAACCATGAGCCAGAGTTTATAAAGGAGAAGTGTGAAATAAAAGAAGTCCAGGAAGAGTTAAATCTCAGCAGGGAGAAAGAATCCTTTGATGTGGAAGAGAGGGAAGCACTTCTCAAAGAAATTGAGATTCTAAAGAGCAAATTGCAGTCATATACTGTTACACCTACAAACAGATCAGTTGACAGATGCAGATCCTCTTTGTTGTCGCAGTCAATCCAGTTGAGAAGAAGTAGTGCATGTGCTCGAGGTAATAGTGAGGAAGAATTTGAAAAGGAAAGAATAGAATGGATGGAAATAGAAAGTGATTGGATTTCATTAACTGATGAATTGAGAATTGAAATCCAATCTAACCGTCAACAAGCAGAAAGGGTGGAGATGGAGTTGAGATTAGAGAAGAACTGTACAAAGGAATTGGATGATGCACTCAAAAGAGCTATCATTGGGCATGCTAGATTGATCGAGCACTATGCTGACCTGCAGGAGAAGTACAATGACTTGGAGGGAAAGCATCGAACAGTTATGGAAGGGATAGCAGAGGTGAAAAGGGCAGCTGCAAAAGCAGGAGCCAGAGGTTGTGGTTCTCGTTTCGCGAAGTCACTAGCACGGGAGCTTTCGGTTTTGAGGATGGAAAGGGAACGGGAGAGGAAGCTACTGAAAAAGGAGAATCAGAGTCTTAGAATTCAGATCAAAGACACTGCAGAAGCTGTACATGCTGCAGGTGAACTACTTGCTAGGTTGAGGGAAGCAGAGGAAGAGACTTCAGTGGCTGAGGTAACTATATTTCTGTCATGCTTTCCTATGATCCTTATTCTTTTTGTGTTGTCAATACAGCCTATATGCTTGCCTTTGGTTGCTGAGATCATATACTTTCCAGTCTTTCAGTCTGAAA
This sequence comes from Fraxinus americana, assembly GCA_035079005.1. Lineage (NCBI taxonomy): Eukaryota > Viridiplantae > Streptophyta > Magnoliopsida > Lamiales > Oleaceae > Fraxinus > Fraxinus americana. Next base: position 1,752,605 of record CM068713.1, on the reverse strand, counting down.
GAAAAGGCTACCTTTGTTTATGATTGTTTCCAATATGAAAGTTTCTTGTTGAAGACATAAATTAAATAAATAAATTCTTCTTCTCTTTTACAATAGCTTAAACTTTTAGATAAGGTGAAACAATATAGCAAATGTCTCGAGTTCAACTGAAAATTGTGCACGTGCAAGACTGATGAAAAATTGAATTATGTCAGCATGTGAGTGGCCTGTTGAAGATAATTTAAGTAAATAAATCTTTTCCCCTCCGCAACAACTTAAATTTTTAGATGATGTGGTTCAATATTTTGAGAAAGCTGTCAAATCGCATTTCCTGATTTTTCCCCTATCATTGCAGGAGAAGAATACTATGATCCAGGAAGAGAATGAAAATTTAAAGAAACAAATAGAGAAGCTGAAGACAAAGCACAAGATGGAGATGAGCACAATGAAACAGTATCTTGCAGAGAGCAGATTGCCTCAAGCAGCATTACAGCCTCTTTATCATGAAGACTCCAATTTAATACACCAAGATACAACCCCAATCCCTGACGATGATCAATCTTGGCGAGCCGAATTTGGAGCAATATACCATGAACATTACTGAGTCAATTAATAATCATCCTAGGAGGAAACCTTAAGTGCATTGGACCCTACTTGGGTCACCTGCATTCACACATTCACGCACTTCTCTCCTGTGCTTGCTTGTGAAGCTCTGCGTACAACACCTTTTACATTTCATGTTTTAGCAAATTTGATTTCTGTTGTTAGATGGACAATTATTGTGTGTATTAACAAAATATCTATATGTTATGAAAGTAAATAAATGTTTTGATGATTGTTATTAGAGCGTGTTAGCTAACAGTAAAACTAAGCGAAAGTTACTTTTTCAAATTAGAATTTTGATATTTGTATTGACAACATATCTTTGTCTCTTTCAAAAGTAAATATCTGCTTTGATATTTGTTCTTCTTAGAGCATGTTTGGATAACAGTAAAAAATAAGTGAAAGTTTCATTTTCAAGTTCAAAATCGTCACTTTCTTTTTACTTTTATAAAAAATTATTTATTTTTGAAAATAAATCTTGCCTTTACAATTATTTCGAGTCCAATAGGTTGAGGACTAACGGTGCAATTATCCTTTTATTGTCGTTAAAAGAGAGTGCAATGGGAAACGACGACGTAGTGCAGAGGAGGGTATATGCGAACAAAATATCTCATCTCAAACATCCTAAAACGTTTCAGAAGTTAAGAAGTTGAAAACCTTGTATTCACCGAAAATTAGGGTTTATATTTTCAAAGATGTCGACGCCGGCGAACAATCCGAGTTCCGACTCCGACTCTGAAGTCGAGAACGTTCCAAATCCTACATCTAACTTGTCTTCTGATGCACTAACTGCCAGCACTGCCGCCAATCCGTCGAGTCCGCCACTGGTTTGCCTTCTTCGTTTCGCCGGTGACTCAGCCGCCGGCGCCTTCATGGGATCCATTTTTGGCTACGGTAACCTAATTTTTGGTTTTTCTACTATTTTATTTGGCTTTTCTTTTCTTGTTTAGCTATTTAAGTAGAGTATACATGTGTTGGTTTAAAGCTGGGGTATTTTAACAATTCACCGAGCTTCCGTTTGGCAATGATGGAATATTTTTCAGGAAAATGTAGATAAAATTTTGTTAGTTATATTGTCCAGAGTATTGTCAAACATGTAATAGCAGTTCAATTGTATATGCCTATATGAAACATGTCTCATAGACATGGAGAATGGCTTATTAGTACTCTTATTAATGTGTTTGTATTGATATTGCTATCTCCTGTTCAATCTTACTGTGCGTGACGCCATATGTCTTCACCTTTTCCTCTATTTCAGATATTAGTGAAATAATTTTCGAGTAGTTAAATTTGAATACTTTGAACTATGATTAAGGTGAACTCCGAAGGCCAGGTTATACAAATGTCGTAATTGTGTTGTGGGCTTACCCTGATGTAGAGCTTGTGAGAATATACACTATTAGAACTTGGCACTCTTACGAGATTAAATCTACGCAGATCATGTGGACACTGTTTATTCAGATTATGATTGAAACTATGCTTATATTGACTAAAACTTCATTATCAATTCAAAAATTCATGATTAAGAGTGTGTTTGGGACACATTCTTTTGAAAGAATGTATTATTGAATAGTAGATTGAAAGAGAATATGTGGTTAAAAATGAAGGAAAAGTTATTGATATGATGGAAAATATTATTTTATTGAAGAATGTGTAGTTGAAAATGAGTAAAAGAATGAGAATGAAAAAAATAATGTGTACCAAACAGGGCCTAAAAGGCTAGTCATTCCTATTTCTTCTAGTTGGCCTACTGGGATATTAAGGAAAAATTCCTGCCTTCTGAGTTTGCAACAGTTGATCAAAATATTATATGACTTGATATGTGTCTCAGGTTCAGGATTAATTAAAAAGAAAGGTTTGAAAGGATCATTTTCTGAGGCAGGATCTTCTGCTAAGGTATGGGAACTGTAATTGTTGGTCCACTTTGAACTTTCTCATCCATGACTTTAATGGCACGGATCTCGTCTTAAATCTCTTTGATATTACTTCGCATTCCAGACATTTGCGGTTCTGTCTGGAGTTCACAGTTTAGTTGTATGCTTTATGAAGAGGTTGCGAGGGAAAGATGATGGTAAGACATCTTCATTTGAAAATAATTTCTTAGATTGACCATTCTATTTCATGTGGCTCTTCTTTCTCTACAGTCATCAATGCAGGAGTTGCGGGATGTTGCACAGGTCTTGCTTTAAGCTATCCAGGTATTTTGACCTCTCCACACTCCCTCCTTTCTCCAGGGTTGAATATGTGATATATGCACCCTGAAGGAATTATGTATACCTAATTTAGAGAATGACTTGATATGTTTCAGAATTCTCAAGCCCCTTTGCATCATAAGGCTAGTGTGGCCAAGCACTTGTACTCTCTGTGATGCCATCTTTATTCCCATACATTAACAAGTCATTCTATAATTTTTTGTCTGCGTATAACTGATAGATGACATCTGTAAGCATTCATAGGTTGATTTTTTTCTCATTAATTTATTACTGTTTTAAATAATACAATTTAACTCTTAAATCCATGCTCGGATTTCCTGCTTTATTTCATAGTCAATTTTGAATTCTGAACCGAACTTCATTTGGGAGCCTACAAATCTCGAATTTGTCTTCATAAAGCTTAGTTAAAGTTAATTTCAACAATTTGAAGCCAATGATGCTTAATAATGGCTTCCAAAGTGTTCAAAATTAGGTCGACCATTATGGTGTGCTTCTGGTGTTAATTTGCCTTGTTTCTTCTTACAGGTGCCCCACAAGCTCTACTTCAAAGCTGTCTCACATTTGGGGCGTTCTCATTTATTATCGAAGGTCTGAACAAGCAGCAGCCTGCACTTGCTTTGCCGGCTTCCTTGGGCAGCAAGAGCGGCAAAGGAAGGCCCTTCGATGTGCTTACTCCTTTGGCTATTCCCCTTCCTCGCGAACTCAAGGAGTCTTTTGCTTCTTTTTGCCAAACTTTGAGAAAATGAGGCAATCTTGGAAATATTTATTCCATTGAGAATATCAGTTTAATGCTCTTCTATTTTCAATTTAGTGCATCATGCATGGCAACAAAATGTTTTGTTAAGTAGTGATGAATCATAAAAACTCTCTTTATGTCCCAGTTATATATGTAAGCTGAATTACGAAGTATTCTCTTCCGCTGTTGTGCCATCCAAATATTAGACATAATTACCTGGAATTGTTCGACGAGCTTGTAGAGTACTAGTATTTTGAAAATGGTGCACAACTTTGTGAAAGAAATGCATTATTGCACTTTGACATTAGGTCCTGCTTGGTATAGATTAAAATTTGATTTTAATCATGAGTTAAAGTTAATAATTAATTTTAATCCATTATATGGAATTCACAATTTATCATGCACATATTTCAACAATTTTTATTAAAGATTTAATTTTAATCTATATTAAAAAGGTGTTAGAGCATCTCCAATAAACTTAAAATATAATATCCAAAGGACGAATCAAAGGATAAGGTTGTTACTCCTTAAAATTAGTAAGACGAAGCTTGAACATTTGAGTCACCAGAAGAAGAATATAACATCCTCTCTATTTTAAAAAAATAGGTGTTTTATAAGAGACTCTAATTTAACCTTTTAAACAATTCTTACTTTATAATGACTAATGAGTGCATGAAAAAATTTAAAGAATTTGATAATCTATTTTTTTAATTTATTCAAATCAATTGGTAAATTTAATATAAAAATGTTAAATAAAAGTTGAGGAGAAATTAATGAATTTTTTCTTAAAAAAAGTGGAACGAGGAGTAAAAAAATAGAGTATTGTTGAAGAATATAAAAAATTTACTATTTAAATTTAAAAATGTTATTTATTAAATATAAGATACTCTTTATAAAAAAAAGTGATTTTGATTATAACATAAAGACATGTTTGTATTAATGGATTAAACCGAGCATGTTATCACGGATTTGTTGTTTTCTCTAAGCATCGTGCGGCACTTAGTGTCTCCAATTTTCGCCCCTACGATTTTTACACTAAGTTTGCCTCCCGACTAGCGTGACGTCTTAGAAAGACACCGTGTAGAACATTTAAGAATTTAAAGGAGAAACACAAGTATTTATAATAAAAGTTTTATATTGAACAAATAAACTTTACAATATTTAGAACTTTACAATTTCGCTCTCTCCATCCAAGCAAATGAATGAATTTACCAAACTATTTATATGCAAAGTCTTTCTTAATGGATGGCTAGGATTAATTTGATCCAACGGTCTACATTCCGTTTTTAGAATTTTCTACAAGTATCCATAATAAAATATGTACATATAATTAACTAGGATTATCTAGAATAATTCACAAGTATAATACTTGTCAATTATCTAGAATTCTCCATTACCTTCTAGTTAGTTTCATGAGCTATCATAGTACAACATTCTTGATTAGTTTCTAAATCCCGTTGTTCTAGATAATTCTGTCATCTTTGCCATGAGACGAACGGGTCGTGACAATGTGCTAGCATGTTTGAAAAAGATTTGGCTCTACTTGGCTCACCAACTGACCTTTTGACAGGGTGAGCCGAGCCAAGCCAAATTGTGAGCCTCTCGTCAACCAACTTATATATATAGCCCTTGTTTGAGAGTCTTTAATTTGAACAATGGTATATTAATTATCTTTTCACGATTTTAATTTGTTGTACAATACTTCCATCCGATGAAAAATACTTCTTCATTGCCCTCCGGGGCACATCCAAGTTGGCAAATGATGGGCACTGCTGGGCTTGCAACCTTAGGGTGGGGAGTTCGATTCCTGGATGGAGCAGTTGAGTGTTGTAATACTCAATTTGAGTGGAGCAGCTTGGTAATATAATATCCATGGAGGAAGGCTCCCTTGGGGCCAGGAGTATAAAGGGTGCACAGACCCTGGTCAATTTGGGCATATCCCCCGATTAACCTCCACCCATCACTGAGGGGCCGAGGATGGGTGGTTCAGGACATAGTCTAGTGTAAGTTAGGATACCTGGATATCAAAAAAAAAAAAAAAATACTTCTTCATTCATGCCATCAAAGAACCAATTCGTAATTACAACGTTGCCCTTTTTTGGGGGATAGTTTTGAAATCTTACGAATTTGTATTTAAAAAATGTTAACTATTCCAAATGACGGCTCGGTGATAAAACTGTACATAATAACACAATGGCCCACTTTCACTATAAAAAAAGTTATTTGCTAGCCAAAAAAAAAAACCGTCATCAAACGTGTAAATAACATAAAATGTGTACTCTTTAAATTAAAATGCCGAATACTAATTTTTTTTTTTTCCGAAACTTGGCCATTGTTTGATCCCTCATTATTTTCAAAATACATTTTTTTTATTCTTCTTTTTCAACCACATATTCTTCAATAAAATAATATTATATGTAAATTCAAAATTTTTCCTTATTTTTTAACTACACATTTTTTATCAATCTACTATTCTAAAATGTATTCTTACAATAAAATGGGGCTCAAACAGGCTTTTAATGTAGCCTAAAAATCATTAAAAAATATTTTTCGTAAAAAGTGTTTGATAAATTAAGCCCATGTTTGGTGATATTTAATTTAATTTAATTTAATGTATTTTTTTTATACTTATTTTCAATCACACATTTATAGTCTGTCTGACATTCATTTTCAGCATGAGAAAATCAATTTTGGAGCCCTTTTTTTTGACTTTGTCTCACAAGCTTGCAGGCCAAGAAAGTGATAATTGTACCGTTGAAGCACTCAACGGTCAAAAAAGCAATTTTCATCCCAAATTTTAGCTCTACCAGACATACCCTTAACTAATAAAATATTCTACACGTAAATTGAAAACTTTGCTATACTTTTTTAACCCCACGTTCTCCAAAAAATATTATTTATAACAATTTTTTTACATTTTAAGACCAACATACAAGGGCCAAATTTAGAGCTGTACAAATTTTCCTCATTTATTCGAGTTTGGAAGTAGTTACATGATATGTAATGGTGCACGAATTAATATTTCGTGTACAATTTAAAAATACATATAGAAATGTTACATAAGGTAATAAACTCAAAACTTACAATTTTGCATACAAGAAAAAACATCGAGATTATAATTGTTTGAAATCTTGAGCAATTACTCTACAATCTTATTTTGAATTCGATACTCTGCATCTTGCACAACCTATTTCCTTTTTATTTGACAGAACCCAACTCTTTGTACTAAACATCAGTACAAAATCGTCTCCTATGGCACCGTGAATTAGAGGTGGTGCGACCCAGGCTCCAGTGGGTACCATAACTTAATGATTGAAAAAGCAACGGAAGCTAGTCGAGCCTTGTTCGAGTGAAACCCGCGAGCTTACGGGATCGTTGTACAAAAAATAAAATTTGTGAGTTAAGAGTATCGTTTCCACGAAGAATAAAATCTAATTTGTAATTCAATAGCTACTATTAAATTCGAAGTGTTGTGATATTAAAAGAGATAGTTTATATGTAATCTATATTAATCGTAACTAACAAAACAAATAAAGTATTTATTTAATAAGTAAATGTTTGTATTGGAATTGTGAATCCCCTCTATTACCATTTAATTTAATTTAATTCTTAATTTGTAATCTAGTAAATTCATGCATTCAAGACAATTGATAATCCACTATTATTCAATATTATTTTCTAAGATATATTAAACATATGTTTAACACGACCCGATCATATTTTTAGTCCGAATTCATATAAAAAAAAGTAAATTGATTCACATGATTTATCACACATGATTGCACATGCCACATATATTATTCCTAATACATATTGCCCATGTGTTGATTTTGCAGCGTTCTAAACTTATTGTGAGTATTCTTACACTATAACAATCAATTTACTATATAATTGGTGATCAATCAATCAAATAGTTCAATAGGAATACAAAACCAATTAAGAAAAATCAAGAAATATTAAACTAATTATATTGAATTAAAGTAAACAAAAATAAGGTTCATCGTTCATCCAATATAATGAAAAACTTAGTCTAACATACTTATAATTAAATTATACAAGAATAATTGGAAAAACAGCACCCCGAAAATAAGAAAGATGAAAGAAACAGGAGAAATCCACGTTCTTGGCTCAAATCTTGAAATCGGGCTATAAATCTTCAAAATCCTTGTATGATTCGCCTTGAATTGATGTATAGACTTGAGTCTTTGCCTCCAAAATATGTAGAATATGATGAAATTTAAGTCAAAAGGAGGTCTTTCCACATTCTGGTCGAGGTTGGTATTTAAAAGATGCAAAAAAAGATTGCATTTATTACCAAAACAAAAATAAGGAAAGTCAGATTTTCCCTTTTAGCCTTGAGACGTGCCTAGTGTAACCTATGCCCTCACGCTTTGGGGGTTTGGGCAGCCTCAGGCAAGGCTACCTTGGTCTGGGACGTGCACCTCTTCTGCAGGCGAGGGCGCGTGCCTCTCCTAATTTTAGGCAGCTGAACAGTTCTCAATATTTTTATTATAACTCTCTCGATATCCGATTGAGATAATTCAAAGTGCATTGAAAAGACAACTCAAATATACAAATCTTCAAGAAATACAATGTTTTCAATTCGAACATTTCATATACCAAAAATGGATCTCAAACTAAAACTAAAAATCCAAAACGTAACTTTTTTGGATGGAAGTTGATATGTGATATTACTTAGACTATATTTCATCCATTTTGGCTTCTTTCCTCCTCCAATTGATGCCACTCTCAAATCTTTATTGTGAGGTTCGACGTAACTTTTGAGTATTTACATTTCAGTCCCCGAACTTTGTATTTGATACAATTGAGCCATTTTCTGCTATCTTTTGATTCTTTTCTCCAATTCTTCATCAAATATTGAGTTTTACCTACAAAATGAAATATCACACACGTTAGGTAATACTCCCTCCGTCCCATATATATAGGCTTGTTTCATTTTTCACACGGATTAAGAAATCTTATTTAATATTATTGGAAAAGTAATTTTTATCAAGAACTTTCCAAATTTATCCCTATTTAATTTTCAACAGCTAGAAGTAAATTATTGTTGGAATTGGTAACTAGGCAAATTCAATTTAATGGTATATTAGTAAAAGAACAAAACATAACATTCTCAATTAAGAAACAGACCTATATATTTGAGACAATAAAAAAAAGGAAACGCAGCCTATATATATGGGACGGATGGAGTATTTTATCTAAAGAATAGCAAAATATTATCATTTAGGATCTCGAATAAGTATAAAAACTACCCTTATCAAGCCTATTAACTTTCGAATCAATGCTTGCAAATCAAAGAGCGACACACGAAAATATTATAGCTTGACTTGCCTTACAACTCGCATTGGTTGTGAGCCGAGCCGATGAGCCTCTCGGCAATTTACCCGTCCTGGTGCGACCGTGTCCTAGGCTGCTGGCAATTAACAATAATTTAGAGGCATACGGATGTTGTTTTCTCAAAAGTGAAAGGGCACTTGTGTAATTTTGTCGACTAGGGTTTTGGGTGAGGATGTAAAAAAACCCAGTTGTCCTCCCCGTCGGCCGTCGCACTTCCTCTCTTTTTTCTTTCTACTGCTGCTGCTGGGGGATTCATCGGAACCTTAGAAACTACCGCCGGCAACAATGGGTAATGAAATAAATCAATGCACTTCCTATCCCACTAAATTTTTAAATTTAATTTAAAACTTGGAACTATTTGTTAAAATTGACGGGAATTCCATGCACAAGAGGCGTGCCACGGGTGGAAAGAAGAAGGCTTGGAGGAAGAAGAGAAAGTAATTTTCATTAAAAATAATGAATACGCTCTTATTACCTTCTATGTCTTTTGAGTTTTTTTTTTTCCTGAAAAAACTGTTCTTATCTTCCTATTACTGATTTGTTAGATTTATCGATGCAATTCTTAAAATTTCCTAAAATATTATGTTATTGTTTCAATTGAAAACCATCCGAACCTTGTTGGAGTAAATCGATCTTATGTTCCTTTCTCTGCTCGTAAATAGTTCTAGGATTTTTTTTTAAAATCCTCCGTTCACTTTAGGAATCTTATGTATTTACATGGGAATGCAAAATTATGAAGTGAATTGCCGTTCCGTGTTAAGTTTACGAAGAGCGTGATAGCTTCTCAATTATATTCAATATTTAAATTTCTTAGGTTTGTTTGGACCAGATGTTTTGCAAATGGATGTACGTGTCTCAAATCATGTATTCCGGTTTTCCGCGATTTCGTTTGCATACATTGTGGTTTCACACATGAGAATTAGGAAAAATCACATGTAGTTCGGAGCTCCAAATTCGAAGTAGTCAGCCTATTACCCCTTGATTTGTATAATTATTTGTGATGGTCAGATTGATGCGTAAATTGAGCTGCATGAGATTTTTTTTTCCCTGACGTACCTATCTTGTCTGTTCCAAGGTACGAGCTTGGTAGACAACCAGCAAACACGAAGTTGTCAAGTAACAAGACAGTGCGTAGGGTGAGGGTTCGAGGAGGTAATGTGAAATGGCGTGCCTTGAGGTTGGATACAGGGAACTACTCTTGGGGTAGTGAGGCTGTGACCCGGAAGACTCGTATTCTCGATGTGGTTTATAATGCTTCGAATAATGAGTTGGTCAGGACCCAGACTTTGGTGAAGAGCGCAATTGTTCAGGTGGATGCTGCACCTTTTAAGCAGTGGTATCTTCAGCACTATGGAGTTGACATTGGTCGCAAGAAGAAGGCTGCCACCAAGAAAGAAGGAGAGGTATTCACCCCTTACTTTGTTTAATGGTTTTTCCTTCTTCTATGATGGGTTATTGGTATAACTGTAAATACAAGCTTGAGTGTTTTTGAAATAAAAGGGGTCAAGACTACTACAGAAACATCTTGAGTTGAATGACTATTACCGAGAAACCTCATTCAGTTCTAAAATTACAAAGAGACACCGAATTGCAGCACTTTCCCTGTTTATGGTTTCTTGGGTTGTTGGAGAGGGGGAGGGGGGATAGCTGGGGAAATATGATTTTTTTTTCTTTTTGTTTTATAAGAAGAGTTTAGGTGCTGTGCAATTTTTATCTTTCTGAGAAAAGCCTTAAAAACTAATGAGTGAGATTATGTTTTGCTAAACAAAAGTAACTGATTCTCCATGTGACTCTTGAACAAGCTTCTGTAAACCTCTGTAGTGTTGCTGTAGTTGTCTCAAATAAAAATATAGGAAGAGAAAGAACGTTCTTTTTCTTTCTGATGTAAATAAATCCTTTTCTATTTGTAGTTATCGAGTATATAATTTTGAAGAGAAAGTGGTTGCAACAATGATGGTCATTCCCATTCTGATTCAACCTAGTCTGCTCATTCTCGAACAATTTTGAACTATGTTTTAAATTCCATTTACTTGGGCTTATTGATTACAAAAATACCAACATGTAATTTATACACATAGATGTATGTTGATGTATAAGACTGGGATGTATTGAATTCACCAATGAAGCATAGTCATTAAAATATGGTGGGTGCTGTCATTTTCCAGACTTGGGCGAGGAAGATCTCATTTGTTAATCAAGTACCACAATACATGTAGACTATAGCTTTAACAGTTTATATTAATTGTCATCGTTAAATTACAGACGTCAATTTCTGTGAGGAGAATTTGTAACCTAATGCTAAATAAAAAAATAACATCTTCAGACGAAAGAGAAGAGACTCATTATGCGTATGATGTTTAGCCTGCTATGCTTCATAGTTTTTTAGCAAAAACTTAATCTCTGATTTTTCCTTGTGATTTTGTTTGACTGTGTTTTAGGAAGCCGAGGGTGCTGTAGAAGAGACAAAGAAAAGCAACCATGTCCAGAGGAAACTGCAAAAGCGTCAACAGGATCGCAAGCTTGACCTGCATGTTGAGGAGCAATTCGGCAGTGGCCGTCTTTTAGCTGCAATCTCTTCACGCCCTGGCCAGTGTGGTCGTGCTGATGGGTATTTATATTCCTCCACATTTCCTTCATTTCTTGACCGTAGAATTAAATGCTGTCACCGTTCCCCTTTCAAGTTGGACCCATGTAGCACTGTGCATCATTATACTTTCAGGATATGTACCAATTAATGTCTTTCAGGGATATTTTTCCCGCCTATAGATGTCGATAAAAGTATTATTCAAAGAGGAGCTAATAGTATACAACATATATTTAAAAGAGAAGATAGCGTATTTTTTATCTAGTCCAATGTGACAGATATAGTTGCACGTTATGTCGTATGAAATTCTATAGTATACATATATTATTCTATCATATGCTTGAACCTATTTCCCTGACTACGTATTGTTGACTTATTTTTTAATAGATATATTTTGGAGGGCAAAGAGTTGGAGTTTTACATGAAGAAACTTCAAAGGAAGAAAGGAAAGGGTGCCAGCGGGGCTTCCTAAATTTCTCTCGAACTCAGAGAATTTTACTGTCGAAATCTCTTTTCTCACTTTTGCTGTATGACAGAAGTTTGCTTGACCTTTTTGCTGTTTAGTTGAAATTTTGAACTGTCTTTACAATACTGCTGCTGTTGTGCTAATGCTACTTCCCGTCCCTGGTGACAATGGTCAAAATATGGCTGGTTATAAGAAACTTTCTTGGAAGTTCGTCTTTAGCGAATTGCAGTGGATAATGATGTAGATAAATGCATGTTAACAATATTAGAATTTAATATTTAGCACAAATGAATTATGGTTTAAAGGGTTGAAGATTGTCATGGCGTAAATAAATGCTAATCCTTGTCAAACTCGCAAATATGTTTGTTTACCATTCTTCAAAAATTCTTTTTTTTCTAAAATTAATTTTCGAACAAACATTTTCACAATAATATATTTTGCACGTAAATAAAAAAAGTTTCATTACTTTTCAATCACAATTCTTCGAAAAATCATTATTGTTTTAAGAAGAGTTAAATAGATAATTTCGAAGTCTTTATGGCTCTGTTTTATAGGGCAAGTTTTTCATGGAAAATTGAAAACTTTTTGCCATTTTTCACTTTTTAGAGTGTTTGATATGAAACATTTTTCAGGTAATTGATTTGCCACATTTTCTTGCTTTTTGAGATAAATCAATTTTTACCACTTTGGTAGGAATTGGTTATTTTAGACGGTGGTTATTATTATTATTATTTCTTTTTTGCAATGGAAACAAATTATATTCTCAATTGTAACAAATTATATTCCTTTAATAGACAATTTTCATGAAAAATAAAGTCAAACGAACACCAAAAGATTTAAAATTTCAATATTTTTCAGATGAAAAATTATACCAATCAAACACAATTAATTGACAATTCTCAATAAAATAAGTTCTAGGCAATTCAATTCCATAAAATTCATGTTATTTCCACTCAAATTTTATTCTTACAATCAAACGGACCCTACATGTTAAAGTTAACTTTTTTTTGTTTTGGGAGATACCTTTGGATAACTTAATTTTAAGTTACTCAAAAAGTAAATTTTCTAAGATTAGCTAAACATGCTAACACGAGTCATCTGAGACCCCCAGTAATTCTTGAGACTTGTTACTGCATGCTATACCGTGATGCTCATTTAGGCTGCACACTTGTGTCCCCATATTTCTTTCTCAAGGCGTGTTCGGTAGAGATTAAAATTGGATTAAAATTGAAAAACTAGTCGTTATTGTTGACTTTTATTAGACGAGTGAGACCCAATAATGACCATATTTTCAATTTTAATTGAATTTTAAGCTGTACCGAACAGGCTATCCATCTCTCTCTAACAAAGTCGTTTGGAGCTTTGATACGAGCTTGTTGAGGAGCAGCATTTACATGTGAAAGATGCAAACCAAATGCAAACAATGAGGCTCCACCAAGTATGCAACTATCGCCAGCTTCTTAGGCGTTGAGGGGAAGCACGATACCATCTGTAATTGTTTTTACTCTTCACAAAAGTCAATAACACATACGAGACAAAAATCAAACAGAAAGTATAATCTTTCAGAATTGTATCCGTTATCGAAATCACAATTAAAACAAAAATATTCCTTTAGTCGACCTAATATAGGGCATTAGAACAAAATGTTTAGCGATCAACTTCGTCTTTCCTGCTCTACTGGGAGGTATAAGAATCGAAATATGAAAGCATCAAAACGCATCTGAGTGAGGAATTCCATCGAACACAAGATATGCAATAAAATTCACAATAACAATCGTTAAACTACACATAAATGCACATACATATAGCACTAAAGTAATTCAAAAAATCTAGAAAATGAAACTAAACTTAGCTGAGTGAAAATATTTCCCGTTATTGGTTTCAATTACGAATTCAATTTATTTCAACTGAGGAGAAATTGAGCTGATTATTGAGTTGCTGCAGATGAACATTTATATAGTAAAATGTTTGAATGGTCACTGAACTTTAACATGGTCACGACTTACTCAATGAACTTCAAATTATCTCTTAATGGTCACTGAACTTTCTGTCGTTGCACCACATCCATCACTCACCAAATTCCGTTACCATTGAAGCTAACGTGGCGAACAGAAAACACGCGTGGCAGGCGACGGCCGTTAAAAAATAACAATTCAGCGAAAGCATTGTTTCATTACTCATCCAATTTACATTTTGTCACATTTCACTCATCGAACTTCAAAATGTTTCCCAATGGTCACTCATCTTTGAAATGTTGCACTCTATTCATCATCCGCATATTTTTTTCACTTCATTCCTAATGTTTGCACAAAAATTCCACGGGTAAGTTACAAATGTTAAAAAAAATTGCAACTCAACAAAACTTAACTCACCAAAATCATCATATATGAAACGTGACTTCCACGGCCCCCATCAACTTCTTTAAAACTAAATAAAGCGTCCCCAATGATTCTTTTAGAAATATCATTTTTCTAATTCGAACGTTTGCTATGCAAAAAAATAGGTTTCAATCTGATATTTCTAAAAAAATCATTGGGGACGTTTTATTGAAAAAATTGTTCTTTTAGAAAAAACGATTCTTTTAGAAAAAATTATTCTTTCATGGCATGTTGAGATTCTACAAAATTTAAAGTGTCTCCCAGGGGAGCTAAACTTAGTGATGAAACAGAATTACACCCACCTTGCCATGGTCCTCGATGAAAGTTGAAGTCTGAGTAACTATCACTAAATTTTGTGGGTTAAACCCCATAGTTTACTTGGTCTCAAGTTTCTTGTTTCTTTCTGAAGAATTATCACCAATTTTCTATATCTTTTCTTATACAACTAACTAGAGAAACTTAGAAGAATTCATACATCACCATTATTCTAGAGTCCATGAGAATTCCTTATAATTAATTTATGGAATTATCTAAAATCGTCAACATTTGTGTAGAAGAATCCAATGTCTATATATGTGTGTGTGTGTGTGCGCTCAACACATTAGTAGAGTATTTAAGTGTGTAAGTGAAAGAGTGTAGAGAGTGAGTATGCAAGAGAGAAAGTACAGGGTGTGTGTTTGTAAAGAAAATATTTTTCTTAATAAAATCATTCAAGTTTGGCTTTTCAAACTCAACAATTTGGTATCAGAGCGAGGCAGTCGGAGACGGATTTTTTGGGCTTCTTGAGATCATGCACAAAAGGAGATTGTGAAGCTTTTGTAAAAGTTTGCTTGATTACGAGGAGGTAAATCAAGTCACGATGGGCAACCTACAAGTGGTAGGCGGAGTAAAGAAGTTCAATAATCAGAACTACACCACATGGCAAACTTGCATGGAGTCGTATCTCCAAGGGCAAGATTTGTGGGAAGTTGTTGGTGGAAGTGACGCGATACCACTAGAGGAGGCTGGAGCTCTGAAGAAATGGAGAATTAAAGCGGGTAAGACCATGTTCGTTATAAAGACAACAATTTAGGAAGAATTGTTGAAGTATATAAGAGACAAAGACTACACCAAAGGAAGTATGGGACACTCAAGCCACTCTATTTTCAAAGAAAAATGACTTGAGGTTGCAATTGTTGGAAAATGAGCTACTCTCGATCACTCAAGGAGAACGAATGGTGAGTTGATATTTTAATAAAATCAAGGGGGTGTTTGGTAGGGATTTTTTGGGGGAAGAATTGATTTTTGAATAGTGATATGATGGGAAATGTATGGTTGAAAAAGAAGAAAAAATTATTGATGTGATGGAAAATATTATTTTATTGAAGAATGTGTGGTTGAAAATAAGAATTAATTTATTGTAGAATTTGAAAATAAAAAACAAACACCCCCTAAATGTCTTTGTCGCGAAGTTTCAGAATTAGATTCTTCAAACAAGATTTCGGAATGTAGAATGAGAAGAATAATTATACATGGTTTGAGACCCGAATTTAGAGGATTCATTGCTGCTATACAAGGTTGGCCAGAGCAACCTTCATTGGTCAATCTCGAAAATTTGCTGGCCGACCAAAAAGCATTAACCAAACAAATGTTAGAGGTCTCAATAAGGAAAGAAGATGAAGAAGCTTTATTTAGTTATAAAATAAGAGGTCGATACAGTAAACAAAATAATAAGGAATTAAAAGAAAATAAACATGGAGAACGTTAAGTGACGAGGGGAGCCAAACAAAATCGCGATAAAAGAGGCTTAGGCTATCAACGAACTAATGGCTCGTGTTTTGTATGTGGAAAACGAGGCCATTATGCTAGAGACTGTTGGTTTAAAAAGGAGCGAGTAGAAGGCAATATAGCAACCTCGAACGAGCAAGAGAAATATGATAGTGAAGAAGAATGAGATGTTGTGGCATCCACAACAGTAATTGAAAAGGCTAGAGAAAAGAAAATCAATTCAAGTATAAAGGATGAATCAATGTTGGTAGTGGTCCTGCCTGAACAAATAGATTATGAAAGTGATTGGAGTGATGACTCAGAAGAAAATGATTGGATCGATGAATCAGAAGAAGATGATTGGATAGATGAAGTAGGAGATAACATCGTGGTTTATGAAAAGTCTACTTGGCGGACTCCGCAGATGGAGGAACTAATAGACTCGGAAGAGGTGTTTGAAGAAGTATATCCTTTGAAAACATCGCAGAGGCTGGAACTGCTAGATTCAAAGGAAACGAAAGACAAATTGCAAGAGGAGGTCACGGAAGCACAACAAAGCGTTGAGGGATTTAAAGATCTACAAGTGTCAAGGGATGAAGAAGAACTTATAAGAACGACACAATTTTTTTGGCAAAATGACGTGGACCAGAAAACTTTAACGGAGGATCAACAAAGTCAACAAGATATTGAGGTACGTACAAATTTACAACCACAAATAAGGAAATTAAGTAGACATGAAAAATTGAGTATCAAAATTGATGAAGATGAAAGCATCGAAGAGCCAAATATATTTGAAGAAGCAGATGCATTAAATGGAGGACACAACGCTTCAAAACTTATTGAGTTTAAGGCAGAGCTGGGCGTAAAGAAAAAGAGTTGCATACTAGATTTTGATGCATTTCTTGTAATCATAATAATTGGAGGATTTTGCTACTTGCAAGTAAAAAACATACATAAGCAGTTACCGAAAATGATGTGGAGGGAAAAAATTTGATGAAAATGTTTATTGTGTTTTAAATTGACAAATGGTAGAGTGTCATGTGGTATTATATAATTCATTATGTAAATCTTGATATACACGTAGCAAGATCCATAATTGGATACCATGATCATGGGCGGACCCAAGGGGGGTCCTGGGGGGCAGGTGCCCCCCAACTTTTGTGATTTTTTTTTTAAATCACGTTTGTTATCGATTGAAATTCAAATTTTAATCTAAATCAAAGTTAATAATTAATTTTATTAACATATTTTCATGAAATTCATAACTATTTAACTTGTACCAAAATTTACTAAAAATTTGATTTTAATCTCCACCAAACAGGGGTAAAATAAAAATAAATTTGAATTTCGAAATATACAAATTTTAAAAATTCTCCGACGATCGTACGCTAATCGAATATATAAATTGTTTGTATCATTTCGAACCTTATTTCAAGAGTTACATTATGGCATATCGAATAGTTCAAACATATATCGAAAATAGTTAAAAATACGTTAAATGTGAACCTTTAAAAAGACGTTTAACTCGCATTTAAAAAAAAAAATTATTATTTCATTAACATTTATTATTTTTGCGATACAAATTTCTCAATATAATTTTCATTATTTTATTAGGAAATTTTCAAAAAATTTCGAAATTTTACATCCAAAAAAATCATATCCCATGTAAATTTATGGATGTAAAATTACATGGATTGGACGTAAATTTTCGATTGTAAAATTTCTACCAACTCTTTACAAGTTCAATTGTGCCCCCAACGTTAAAGTTCTGCGTCCGCCCCTGCCCATGATGGCCCCCCTTCCTCGTTAGATGTTGCTGCCTCCAATCTTATATACTCTATCTACGTAAAAACAATACTTTTATTATTATATCTTCTGATAAATATGTTTTTCTTTTTGGGGCTGAACTAGGGATGTGCTACAGGGACAATGATTTTGCTCATAAGCAAATGGAAAAGTCCTTACTTATTGAGATTTAACGAAGAACTGTTCTTCATTTATCTCATTCCACCAATAATATTCAATGCAGGGTGAGAAAGATTTTTTGAATAATGCTATTTAAAGCTGGTTTCATTCTGCAGGCAGTGTTTATAATATAACTAGCATGTCTTTACCAGTTTCCAGGTCAAAGAAACAATTCTTCCATAATTTCTTCACTATTATGCTGTTTGGAGTTGTTGGAGTTTTTATGTCCTCTTCCATTATTACAACTGGTAATTTGTCATGCCTGTCCATTTTCTCGCTTGGTCCTGACCACATGGAAATAAGATTCTATGTTTAATTTTCACAAGGTTTTCGAATGTGTCGATACAGGCAGCTGGTTGCTGTTTCCCAAGTTCGGTTTCACTGGTTTGACTGCTCGTGATTATCTTGGTTCGTTGTGGATTCCTAAAATACATCATCTTATGATGAGTTTTTATGTCAATATTTATTTAGCCCATGTAACTCCAATCTGATATGTTATTTCTTTATACAAGGTATTGGAATAATTTTTTCATCGACAGATACTGTATGCACGCTGCAGATTGGTAAAATATAGTACCAGCAATCTTTGTTGTTTAAATAAGCAAGCAGCTCTGTGGTTGTCTAGTTATGAGGTATACTAGTTCTGTTTAGGTTCTGCGTCAAGAGGAGATTCCTTTGCTATACAGCCTAGTTTTGGGGGAAGGAGTAGTAAATGATGCCACATCAGTTGTTCTATTCAATGCAGTTCAAAAGATTGATGTCAATAGAATGGATGGTTGGACGGCTCCTGTATCTATTCTCCATAAGCACTGCTCTTGGAGTTGCTGTGAGTTTAGATTCCTCTAATACTATGTAAACTTCATAATGACGCACCCAGAATCGCATAGTTAATTATGACCAGGACATTTACTTGATTTTTGTTCTGAACCTTATGGTCTAGCTTTCTGAGACTTGGCTTTACTTCTTTTCATTAGTCCTCAAAGCATATCTCAAGATTAATTTTTAAGTTTAAGAGGAATTGTAAACCAGATACTTTGATATCTTTTTAAAAGATTGAGATATATTGATTTTTTTCATTTGTATAACTTGGAAATTTATCCTACTGCACTTAATACATTAGAAATGATATTGGATTGGAGGAATTTTTACATACTTGTTGATTAAGAAGGAAGAAATTGATGAAATTAGCTTTTTTAGATCATTCTCAAGTTCCTAGTGTTTCAATTATTGTTTTTCTGCACTTTGATAGATTTTCTGAATGCTCGTTCTTTCTTCCCTGGAGGTTTGTGTTTGTCCATTAAATGTATCTCAAGCTTAATTTAATCTTAAAGAGTACCCTATAAGATACATATCTTGATAGTATTGTTTTAAAAGATTGAGTGCTGTTGTACTTGTGTTTGTATTTATTTGATATAAATCACTCTGCACCCAGAGATACATGGAAATGACTTAGTTGGAATAGAGAATTATTTATCATATTAACTGATTGATTAATCTGGACAGAATTGCGACAAGTCTCTTCTTCATAGCTAATCCTCCAGTGATTTAATTCCTCATGTAGTAAAGACATCTTGGTGCAACTTTCTTGTATGTATGTAGAGTTGCAGACCACTGCTGTCTCGACAAAAGCCAAGAAAGGTTGCTGCAATTACCCTCTTGTTCTAATCAGACATTTATGTCCACGCCTTTTTGCCTGGAATCTATTTTCTCCAAGAACTACATGAAATCTCACATAATGTTTATCTCATGAGTAAATAGATTTATATCTTTTTGAAAACCTGAGTCTCGCCACTACCAACTGATCTTGGTAATGCCTAACATTTTATTATTTACATGGAAACGTCAGCTTTGTGGTTTTCTTACTGCTTGCAGGCTGGACTTTTGATGGCGTATATTCTCACGCGGTTGTACTTTGGCAGGTAACTGTCATTATCAATTTCTTTTTGCCTAGCAGAATGGAGGTTCCACATCAGAGGGTAAAGGAAGAATTTATGAAGTCTAGAGTTAAACAAGTGCTGTTGTTTACGAAACTACTTTGGATTCAATTATTTCTTTGTATTGGCAGACATTCAACTGTTCATGAAATTGCTCTTATGGTTTTAATGGTATATCTTTTCTACATGCTGGCAGAGGTAAAGAACAATGTTACAAAATTGAGTCAAGGTTAATATATATTCCAGTCAATATCTCTGAGTACTTTGTACACTATATAGATTGTATCACGGGTAAAATGAAAGGGTTGATTCAAATCTAAGCTTAAAAATAAATCTAATATTTGTCAATCAATTTTGGAGTCTTAATGCAGAAGTGAAGCATCTATTCTTCTCCAAACGTGCCTTGCATGAAATGTTACTCCAGCATCAGGCTCAAGTTATCCTTTCTTTTTCTTTTTTTTCCCATCATTGAGAACATCATACTGAACATGTCTTTCCTAGAATTATAAAAATGACTGTAATTTGACAGTTAAAAACATAGTCAGAATTGTCTCTATTTCCTGTAGATATTTGATTTGACATATTTCATATTGGTGATTCTGTAATTTGCTGCAGTTCAAAATGTTGGCTGTTTTTCCATCATTTTTAAGCGTTATTTTGTAAGCTTTCCTGAAAGAACACTATTCTTAAGAAAAAGTTCAATGGCTCATGGTTTCTCAACCTTCCTAATTTTGCATGTGCCTTCTAACGTGGAGGTATCTGATGATTAAAAACTGGTTTTTGCAGCTGTTTGACCTCGATGGAATTTTGATTGTCTTCTTTTCTGGGATTTTTATGTCGCATTATGCTTGGCATAATGTAACTGAGAGTTAAAGAATTACTACCAGTCACGTGTGACTACATCAAGTAGAGACTACAATAAGCCAATAACTACTTGGGGTGTTTTTCTCGTTCAAGCTTTGTTTGAACTGTTATTAACTCTCATCATTCTGTTTCTTTGTTCTTCTGCGATTGCAAAATTAAACACATCATGCTACTAATTCCAAAATTGTACAAGCAACTGAAAAGGTAGAAAATTTGAAATATTTATCATCCTTTGATACTCCTTTCTAATTTTAACAATTGCAGGCATGTTTTTGCAACAATGCCCTTCATTGCAGAAACTTTCATATTCTTATATGTGGGAATGGATGATCTGGACATTGAGAAGTGGAAAATGAGCAAATTGAGGTAACAAATGTCTTTCAAAAGACAAATCTTGTTAATGTTGCATGACTTTATGAATAGATGGTAAAAGACATTCAATATGCCTGTAAGTTGTTCTCTTCAAGAATCGAAATATAAATAAAAAATAGAATTGAATAAAATACAAAGAAATGAATTATTGAAACAAGAGAAATATCTCAATTTGATGGTTCGAATTGGAATAAATGTCATTCATGTCTCCAGCTGGCTACTAGCTTGCTTGGGCAATCATCCATAGCGTGCCGTGTCTAATTGGGAAAGGCTTTAAGTTGCGATTCCTAGCCTGTGTAATATTAAACTTGTAGATAAAATCTCAAAATCACAAGGTTCAAGTTTACACCATTGCTTAGCTCATTGCTTGTCTGTTGCTCTCTCAAGCATGCAGCAAGTAATGTATTTAATGATTGCTCGGTATCGTCTACGTTGAGTATCGTTATGGACAACCGATGTCCTTCGCTTCATCTGCAGTAATCGGTGTACTAAAGCAACGGAAGAGGAGCATATAAGTTGGGTTGCTTAATTAATGTATAAGACTTCGAAGCTAGGAGTTAAATATGAAATTATGTTTATGTGTGAACATTCATCAAATGGATGGAGAGTGGTGCTTAGCATTTTGCTCTCTCATAAATGTATCTCCTGAACCTTACATATTAGGTTGAATAGACTTATTAAACCTTTCCTGTTGGTCATTGTGTCAATGTTGATAACCATTTTATGTCCTTGTTTGAGTGCATATAGGCACTTTTCACCAAACATGGATATAGCTTGCCAAGACTACAATTACCTTTGTCAATGAACCATCCAGTTAATTGTTTCCTGTTTCTGTGTAAGGCCTTCTTGACCTGTCATATCCAGTGTAATTGAGTTAGTTCTCAAAAAATGTGGAGAATTATCAGTGTTGATCCAGGAGCTTTTCTAATTTTGGATGTTGAGGAGACCATAAAGTCCTTCATATGGCTGATTGTGGCTTGTGCACGTGCATGTAACTCATTTTTTATCCAAAAGGTTAAGTTACTGAATCTTAAGCTTAGAATGTATGGCAACCCTTCTCTTTCTTTTATTCTGGAACTATTTGCCTCTCTTGTTCATTTTTTTATATGGATGCATGAATTATTAGCCTCTATCTGAAGTTTATGAAGTAAATTACCTTGTTGGCTATAAAGGTCGAATCAGTTCATCAAATTAGCTGTAGGACCTAATTTCCTGAATTCTACTGCTCATTCTAAGATAGTAGTGAACAGATTTGAGGCTCATTAGGCAGGAGTAGACAGATGTGCACGTCAGCTGACTTCTTTGTTAGCTGCTTACATTTAAGTTATCGGAGGACCTTATCTTATACATGCATTCCTCTCTGGTCCGTTAATCTTGAATTCTATGGAAGTTTTATTGTAGTGTGGTGTTCACGAAAATATGTTTCGAATTTAAATCACCGCAAGTGTACGGTTCGTTGACAAGTAATAAAGTGGAAATTGTAAAATTTCGAGTATCGTTCCCACGAGGATTGATCTAACCTAATTTCTATTATTGTAACCTTAACCGAAACTATAAAACTCAAATTGGCAGTTTTTGTGATTTTAATATGAAATTGTAAATAAAATGCAAATTAAACTAGAATTGCGATGTAATTGTAAAACAATGGTTGAATGCAAGGTTTGAGAAAATTAATATATGGAAAAGCGCACTAGGATCCCGAATCACCAAGCAAAGTTCACTCGTAAACCCTATCTCACAATTTGACAACACGATGAATCGTTTGAAGAATCAATGTTTCTAACCTATCCAACAATCTCTTTCGAGTAGAATTGGACCTATCCTAGTATACCATTTGACTATATTTCTATGACAAATGCAATATATAAGGATGCATGTAGTTTTGTAAACACTTAAAGATTCACGTAATGCATATCGGTATATTTCTATCCTCTATCAACAAAACGACGATTTACACCTTGTTGAATTTATTTCCCTTCTTTCGAATGCATGAAATAAATCACCTAAACTCACACAATTATCGTCGACTATAATCACGGAGACAATAAGCGTATATAAATCATTCAAAACCATCAAAGTGTTTAATTATCAAATTGCAAAATAGAATTAAAGAGTTCACAATGCGAGGTTCATCGTTCACCTAGTACATAAAAAGTCTAGCCTAGCATAATGAAATTAAAACAACAATAAAAATGATAAAAAGAAAACATCACCAAAAAATAGAAGTTTAAGGCTTGAATCTTGGATCTTGATGTGAAACCCTAGCTCAAGCTCTTCTCCTTGCTCTTCGACTTTTTCTCTCTAAGAATGCATAAAAACCTAGTCTAGGACGAGTTTAGGCTTTTATAGTTGCCCTAGAATCATTACCATAAGAGTTGTAGTTGGATAAGGAAACTTAAGAATTTCTCGCCCAGAATACCCCTTGCTATAGCAAGGTATATTTTCATGCTGTAGCATGGGCAAAGTAAATCCTTCCTGAAAATCTCTGTTGAGGTCTGGGCTATAGCAAGGTACAATCTCATGCTATAGCATGGAAGAATTTTCGCTTCTAGTGCAAATTGGTCCTCAATTTTCTTTTCATTTCACTTTTCGAACTTCTTCCTCTTCCATCTTCTTCTAGTCATCCATAATATTGACAATTAGATCTTTAGCGAGGTTCCATGCTCGGTTCGTCGTTCGGGTCAACTTATGAATAATTGCGATTTAGTCCCCGAACTTTCATTTAGTAAACCTACAAACACAATTCATATTGAATTAAGCCTTATTCAAACATTTATATCAACAATTAATCATGTTTTGTCGCATAATTAAGTGCATAAAACGCACTTATCAAATCCCCCAAACTTGAATTGGTGTTTGTCCTCAAACAAGATGATGACCTAACTTTACGCAAAACATGGTTTAACAGCCTGCCGTATCTCAGGATTAGAATTCAGTAATTAACAAAATGAACAGTTTCAATAGTGCAAAATCAAATCGACCTCCACCTATCATATGCAAACTTGATGTGTAAGCGTGTGCATACTTATGTAAAACATACCAAACTGATGATGGTTGCAAATCCCGACCTACAGTAGTCAAATTTTTCCTTTCTTCACTCGAGAGATTCACACCCCCAAACTTACTCTTTTCGCTCAAAGATCCCGGAGTGTGTTCTAGAGTAGAGTTTTTTATTTACTTAAATCCTCACCCCCTCTTAGTTTGAATAAATCTCGCAGTCACAAGTTCACACTTCAACAAGCAGGGATTCTCCTATTTCTTTGATTGTTTCAACCGTTAAGACTAGACTCAGTTACTTGCTTCGTATCAGAGATGTGATTCTATCAACAGGATGTCTGGAGCTAATCAATGCATTTCATACATAGGAGCATGTATATTATTCTTCAATAGACAAAAACGTTTTTTTTTTTTTTTTTGAAGCTAACATCTTCCATTTGCTTTCTATATAACCCTTGTAGCGAGCTTTAGGCCGATGACTCCCAAGTCAGATGACCATAGGGCACCAGGTTTTTAAACCCTTGCAAGCTTAATCACTCGAGTTATACAGGCTCGAACAGATGTCTTATTTATTCAATGATTAGTGCAATGCCCCTTTTCTTTTAGACATCCAGTTTCTAGAACTAACCTCTAACTTAAAACTTTTACCTCGTTTCTGTCTCATTGGCTTAATCCAATCCACACAACACAATTTTCACGCATGGAATCCCTACTCATCTCAATGTTCCCCTATAAGAGCTAAATCATCTCCAAACTTCTAAAATGATGGTTTATCGATAAGTGCAATAGAGGTGTTCGGGGTTGACCTATCATGTTCAACTCTACTCTGATTCATATATCCCATCATTAGCTTAGCATGCCGAACACAAGTCTTGTGCGCAAAAAGAATGTCAAGTCTCCACATAGACAAGTATCGATCAATTTAACATGCAAAATTTCCACAATTCATAGCTATACCACTTCCAATATTTTCATCATTTTTTTTTTCATTCTTTAAATCATTCGACAAACACACAGGAAGCAGTAAATTAAACAGCTAAGCAACACCAAGATGATGAGACAATAGATCACCCCCAAACTTAAAATTTGACATTGCCCTCAATGTTCATAGGAGACATGAGTAACCAAAATGGAATGATAATGCGAAAGGGGAACAAAAGAAGGGAGATAGAGAACTCCCCTGATCAAAAAGGTGGCGGTGATGACGGTGGAGGAGGAAAACTTGGTCCAACGTCCGGCAGTGGAGGCAGCCGTGCAAGGATCTGTCGCATCATCTCTGACTGCTCATGAAGTATAACTGATTGTCGTTGTATCTCAGCCTCAAGGTGGCCCAATCGATCCACTGTCGCATCAGCCCGGAGCTGTATATCATCCACCCGACCGGCATATAAGCTCAATCGCCCAGTCATATTTTCAAGTGCTTCCCTGGTGGCAATGGTCTCCCTACTGGTTTCAGAAGCCAAAGTGCGGGTGGTGAGGGTGTCTGCTCGCACCTGCTGCACGTCAGTACGCATAGCCCCAAAGGCTTGCTGTAGACTCTGTAAATCTCTGCCGTAGCCAGTAGTGATGGCAAACACCTGCCGTAAAATCTGAGTGTCAACTCCAATATGTGGTGGTGCAGGTGCCGCCGGGGGCATATCCATATCATCAACCCCGGCATCCTGTGCAGGTGCCGCCTGCTGACCCTGGATGGCTCTCCTCTGTATATCCTGGTGCCTAGCTCTTGCCCTATTCTGAGCTTCCAAAGAACTGCGTTTAATGAAAGAACCTGTTTTGACCGGAAGTTCCCCTGGTGGGATGGGGACACCGGCGCGCTTGCAAATGCCGCTAATAAGGCTCGGGAAGATTAAAGAATTCCGGCGATCCCCCGAGATTCCCAGTGTATGGATCTGTTCATAGAGCAGAGTAGCGAGATCGATTTTATGCCCTCGAACCAAGTGAAAAAGAAGTCCAGCTTTAGGATCCTGGAATGTGGAGCTGTGTTAAGTCGGCTCAATGTTGTAGCAGATGAATAGCCATAAGAGGGCGACGAATGGTGTGAGCTCAATTTGGTGCCACTTCTCTGTGTCTAAAGGCCAGGCATTATCCCGCCCCAATAAAACAGTAGCTACTTCAGGCCATGGAAAATCTTCGGGTATCGGCACTATATGATCCCAGGTGAGCTGATAAAAGTCTTGGATTACCTTCGGTGTGAACAGAATCCACTTGCCCCGAACCCATGTTTGATGAAGGTGTTCTGACCCAGGGGTGTCTATGTCCATATTAAAGTTGGCGTAGAATTCCCGGACTAGACCGTCATAGACAGGGTGTGGCCGTGCCACCAATTTTTCCCAACCACAGTTCCTAACCAACGTACACAATTCAAATCCCGGAAAATCTTCGAGTTTAACCGGCCTCTCAGCGTGTAGTTGCCAATGCGAGACAACATCGGTGTATCTGATCCGAACACTGGGACCTAGAAAACGCCGCACACCCCCTTCAGGTGTTTGGGTGCGGGCTGTGCCAGATGTGGTGGCAACCTTCTCCTTGCCCCTGGAAGTGCGTTTCGGCGGCATCCTACAAAAGAGAAAAGGAAAAGAATCAGTCCATCAAAATAGTATGGGGATGGAAACATAAGTCTCGAGAAATGCCCCAAAATCCCCCAACCTTGCTTCAACAATATGAAAGTCCATGTTGGTGTGTATTAAGAGATATAGCAAAGTGAAAACATGTTATACCAGTTGGAACTAAGTGTAATGCAAGCAAGTTGGAGAAAAAAAAAATCCATGATTGACCAGGGATGTTCACCCTCTGATACCGCCGAAACAAAACGATATTTTCCCGGGCATCGCCGAGGCATGGGGTAGTTAGCAACATGGTCCAGCACATATCAAAAATTCATGCAATTCGGATGTCATTTGGGTAGGGGGATCGATGGGCAAAGTAGGTGCCGTGAGGTGAAACGTCCTAGCCATATGTCTCACATGGTGACAGAAATGACATTTATCGAAATGGTGAATGCATATGAACATGAAATGCAATGTAAGGTATAACGAAACCAACGAACGGTGCAAGTGAGCTAAAATAAGAGAAAACATACATGTAGGCATTTTATCAAACACTTAGAATGCATTATATTTTCTCAAGAATGTGTCTATCACCATGGTGGAATTCAAGCCAAAAAATTTTAATCCAACAACACACAATCCAACAACTACCTAGGCCCCATCACCACAATGCATGATGTCAAGCATAAAATAAAAATGTGGAGTAGGAAATCACAATGAAATCACAATGAAACATACCTAGAAATTGTGTGATTGGAGGTGTAGTGTGGTGATGTTTTGGGGGTTGGAGAATGGGTTCTAGAGATAGTGTGTACCGTGAGTGGGGTGGTGGAGTGACCGTGTGCGAGTGTGGGAGTGATCGTGTGTGGGAGTGGCGAGGGAAAGGGAGGGAGAGAAAAGAAACAAAACACAAAAAAAAAATAAAAAGGGGAGGGGGGGGGGGGGTTAATAAATGTGCCATGCGGCACATTTCCATGCGGTCGCATGGCACACGAATTTTGGCCCTGCCCCATGTTGGGCGACCGCATGGCTGGTTCAGCCATGCGGTCGCATGGCTAACCAGTTAGCCAAAAATTATTTTTATTTATTTATTTATTTATTTTTATAAAGCTAAAATAGTGGAACAACAGAACAAACAAAAAAAAAAAAAAATTAATGGTGGAAAACATATCCCATCCCGACAAGACTCAAAGTTAATTGATTTGCACGAAAACTCAAAATTGTAACCCCAAACTCACTCGGTGTCTAGACACTTTCATCACTGGTTAACATGCATTTCAGAACATCTTGTGTGCGTGCGAACCATGAAGTTTACTCGAAAAATGTGAGTTTGAAACCTGAAAACACAAGTAAACTTCCCAAAATACAAGATTGCTCCTTTTGCCCCTTAGTACGTCAAAATTTGCACAAAAATGACAAACATCGTGATAAACATCGTGAGATTATGCTTGTATGTTTAAGGATCAATTGAGATGGTGGGACACCTAACATGCCAAAAATGAGAGAAGACATGGAAAAATGCAATGAATTTCCAAAAATCCCTTTTTATCCTACATTGCCAAATTAAAAAAAAAAAAACAAAGTGCTTGCAACCTAGAACACCAATTTTTAACCCATAAAATACGCATAAAAGCAAGACTTGGTTTGACAAAGCATGTTGTAACACAAAAACGTTTTTTTTTTTTTCCTTTTTTTTATCACAATTTTTTTTTTTTAATTCCTAGTTTTTGACCAATGAGGTCCCCACGCATCCATTACCCCCAAACGTTATCAGACCACTTTTCACACTTTCCGAGGTGTTGATAAATAATGAGAACACATCCAAAACCAGTTTCAACTATGATAACACATGTGGATCGAAAATCTCAGAAAATAACCATTTAGCCTAGATATGTGTGAATTTGAGCCGCAAGCCCCCCAAAAAATGATTCCAACACCACGTAATACATGTATAACACATTCAAATCTAAAAAGAATTACTCATGAGTGATGTGTGAATGGTTAAACAAACAGTGACCTAGAACTACGTGAGCAAAGCAAAGAAAATGAAAACTATCAAAATAACAACAAAAAGAGTAGCTCGACTGTACCGTATGAAGATCATTCTGGTGTTTGAAGGTGAACGGTGGATTTGTCTTTCGAGAAATCTCCGCTCCAATAGTGCTTTAAGCGCTGCCCATTGACCTTGAATGTCCCTTTGCTCTCATGTGTGATTTCAACAGCTCCATGTGAGAACACTTGGGTGATAGTATACGGGCCAGACCATCGTGACCTCAACTTTCCCGGGAAAAGCTTCAAGCGAGAGTTGAATAACAGAACCTGCTGCCCCACTATGAACTCTCTTCTCTGAATATGCAGGTCATGAAATTTCTTGGTACGCTCCTTGTATATTTTTGCATTCTCATAAGCTTCCTGGCGAAATTCATCCATCTCATTCAACTGTAGTAATCGCTGTTCACCAGCTGCTTGCAAATCCATATTCAACCTGCGAAGTGCCCAATAAGCCCGATGTTCCAACTCAACTGGCAAGTGACATGCTTTTCCAAACACAAGACGGTATGGTGACATGCCAATAGGTGTCTTGAAAGCTGTTCGGTAAGCCCATAATGTATCGTCCAATTTCCTGGACCAGTCTTTCCTTGATGAATTCACCGTGACTTCAAGTATTCTTTTCAACTCTCTGTTAGAGATTTCAACTTGCCCACTGGTTTGAGGATGATATGGGGTTGCTATGCGATGTTTGACTCCATACTTACTCAACAACTGTTCAAACTGGCGATTACAAAAATGTTTCCCCCCGTCACTGATGATAGCTCTCGGTGTTCCATAACGAGTAAAAACATGTTTCTTTAGAAATCCAATCACCACTTTGGCATCGTTAGTGGGTAATGCCACTGCTTCCACCCACTTGGATACATAGTCAACAGCAACAAGTATATATTGATTGGAGAATGACGGTGGAAATGGTCCCATGAAGTCAATCCCCCAAACGTCAAATAGCTCTACTTCTAGGATACTTGTCAAGGGCATTTCATTCTTTCTCGATATATTCCCTGTGCGTTGACACCGATCACACCTCTTCACAAATTCAAAGGCATTCCTGAATAATGTAGGCCAATAAAACCCTGACTGTAAAACCTTAGCTGCCGTCTTGGAAGCCCCAAAATGTCCTGCATATGCTGATGAATGGCAATGCTCCAAAATCTGATGTACTTCTTCTTCAGGCACGCATCTTCGAATGACCTGATCTGCACCACGCCTATAGAGAATGGGATCTTCCCAAAAATAGTATTTCAGATCTGCATAGAACTTCTTCCTCTGGTGATTAGAATATTCTGGTGGAGGAATGGATTTTGCCAAGTAGTTGAAAATATCAGCATACCAAGGTGCAGTCTCCACACTGAGAATTTGTTCATCAGGAAAAATCTCATTTATTTCTACTGACTCATCTGGTTGACCAAGCTCTAATCGAGATAGATGGTCTGCTACAACGTTCTCACTACCCTTTTTATCTCTGATTTCAATATCAAACTCTTGCAACAAGAATAACACCCAGCGAATCAATCTTGGCTTTGCATCCTTCTTCGTCATCAGATACTTCAGTGCCGCATGATCAGTGTAAACCACTACCTTTGATCCAATCAAGTAAGGGCGAAACTTATCAAATGCATACACAACTGCCAATAACTCCTTCTCTGTGGTTGCATAATTCAGCTGTGCATCATTTAAAGTTTTGCTGGCGTAGTAAATCACATGGAAAATTTTGTTTCTTCGCTGCCCCAAAACTACTCCCACGGCGTAATCACTGGCATCGCACATCAATTCAAACGGTAACTCCCAATCCGGTGCAACTACTACTGGAGCTGAGATGAGCTTTTCTTTGAGAGTAAGAAAAGCTGTTAAACACCCATCATCGAAGTTAAATGGATTGTCTTTCATCAGTAAGTTGCACAGTGGCTTAGTTATCTTCGAGAAGTCCTTGATGAACCGTCTGTAAAAATCGGCATGTCCTATAAAACTGCGAACACCCTTTACAGAAGTAGGTTGTGGTAATTTTTCAATGACTTGAATTTTCGCCCTATCCACTTCTATTCCCTTGGCTGAAACTCGATGTCCCAAAACTATTCCTTCCTACACCATGAAGTGACATTTCTCCCAATTCAAGACCAAATTTGTTTCCCTACACCTTTCCAAAACCAAATTCAGATGTTTCAAACACTCATCAAAAGAAGACCCAAACACAGAAAAGTCATCCATGAAGATCTCTATGAATTTCTCAACCATATCAGAAAATATAGCCATCATGCATCTCTGAAACGTAGTTAGAGCATTACATAAACCGAAAGGCATCCTACGGTAAGCAAAAGTGCCATAAGGACATGTGAATGTGGTCTTCTCCTGGTCCTCTGGTGCTACTGGAATCTGATTGTAACCGGAGTACCCATCAAGGAAGCAGTAATGTGAATGTCCTGCTAACCTCTCCAACATCTGATCAATGAAGGGGAGAGGAAAATGATCCTTCCTAGTAGCTGTATTGAGTTTGCGATAGTCAATGCAAACCCTCCAACCTGTAACTGTTCTGGTAGGAATAAGCTCATTCTTCTCATTAGGTACAACTGTGATTCCCCCCTTCGGCACTACTTGAATCGGGTGATCCACGCACTATCAGATATGGGATATATGATTCCCGCATCCAAAAGTTTCAATACTTCAGCCCGAACCACTTCCTTCATATTTGGATTCAACCTCCGCTGACTCTCCACACTGGGACGAAAATTCTCCTCCATGAGGATCTTATGCATACACAACGAAGGGCTGATCCCTTTAATATCTGCAATGGTCCATCCTATGGCTGTTTTGTGTTCTCTGAGTACCCGAAGTAGTTTTTCTTCCTCCACCTCACTGATTGAGTTCGATATAATCACTGGAAGAGTGCAAGAATCTCCAAGATAAGCATATCTGAGGTGTGGTGGTAGCTGCTTTAGTTCCAACCTAGGCGGCTGCTGAATCGAGGGTATATGCTTCTTGCTCTCTGTTCCAA
Source organism: Fraxinus americana (assembly GCA_035079005.1). Lineage (NCBI taxonomy): Eukaryota > Viridiplantae > Streptophyta > Magnoliopsida > Lamiales > Oleaceae > Fraxinus > Fraxinus americana. The sequence goes on along the minus strand of CM068713.1, from coordinate 1,720,823 downwards.
GTTCTTCAAAATTTGGGAAGTGCTGTTTTCGAAAATATGGTGGGTTGGTCTCCATAAACCGTGCACAAGTTTCAATCTCAAGTGAATCAGAATTGATTGATTGAGAATGAGCAATGCACGCCTCATATGCATCCGAATGATGTTGAAGTAGAAAAGTATCATTCACCACCTTGTCAATGACATCGATTTTGAAACAACTATCTGCCTCTGAAGGAAACTTTATGGCCTTGAAAACATCGAAAGATACCTGCTGTCACCCAATCTCAAAATCAGCTGCCCCCTATGAACATCAATTAATGCTCTTCCAGTGGCCAAGAATGGTCTACCCAGAATTAGTGGAACGTCTTTGTCTTCCTCCATATCCAAAATGAGAAAATCAGCAGGAAATATGAATTTTTCCACCTTGATGAGCACATCCTCTATGATTCCTCTTGGGTGTGTCAACGATCTGTCAGCCAGTTGCAATGTAACTGTGGTTGCTTTAGCCTCTCCTAATCCAAGTTTCCTGAAAACGGATAAAGGCATTAAATTAATACTGGCACCAAGATCACATAATGCTTTATCAAAGTAAATTTCACCAATGGTACAGGGCACAGTAAAACTCCCTGGATCCTTCAGTTTTGGTGGAAGCTTGTTCTGAATTCTGGCACTGACTTCTTCAGTCAACATTACAGTCTCGTGGTCTTCCAACTTGCGTTTGTTCGATAAAATATCCTTTAAGAACTTCGCGTAGCTCGGTATTTGGAGGAGTGCATCAGCTAATGGAACGTTTATATGGAGCTTTCTGAACACTTCAAGGAATTTTTTGTATTGCTGCTCCATTCGTGGCTTTTTCAACCGTTGTGGGAATGGAATGGGTGGTTCATAAGGATTTACTGAGTTTTCTGGCACTTGCTGTGGCATTGCTGGTTTCTCCTTCACTGGTGTCTGCTCGGTGTTATCAGTCTCTTCTACAGTCTCCTTCTCCGGTGGGTTTACTATCTCTTTGTCTACTCTTGGCCTTTTCACAAGTATCTCAGGTAGTTGAACTCCACTTCTTGTAGTAATGGCCTGAACATGCTCCCTAGGATTCACTTCTGTATTGCTCGGTAGAGCACCTGGCATTCGTCCTGTCATAGAAAGAGCTAGTTGTCCCACCTGAGTCTCTAAATTTTTGATAGTCGCACCACGGTTCTGGAAGTTAGTTTCAGTCTTCCTCATGAACTGATTTGTGGTTTCCATGTATTTATCGGTCTTTTCCATAAGCTTAGTAAACATGTCCTCCAACTGAGGTTTTCTCTCCTGCTGAAACTGTCCTGGAGCTCGATTATGATTATGATTATGATTTTGGTTACCACCCCAAGAGAAATTTGGGTGATTTCTCCATCCTGGATTATATGTCTCGGAGTGAGGATTGTTCTGTTGACGTTGACCCCATTGAGCAAAATCCACATGTTGTATCCTTTGTGTAATGATGGGACATTCAGCTGTACCATGCTCTGCTCCACATTCGTCACAAATTGGTTTCTTCACTTGGGCTGAATTCACGGTCTGTGTTATGCCCTCTATCTTGTGAAATAGGGAGTCAATCTTTGCAGATAATGCCGAATACGTATCTACCTCATACACTCCAACTGCTTTCTTTGTACCCACTCTATCTGAATGCCACATGGCTGATGTATTAGCCATCCTCTCGAACAACTCCCAAGCTCCCTCAGGTGACCTGGTGGTCAAGGAGCCATTTGATGAAGAATCCACCATGCCCTTAAAAGTTGGTGTTAGCCCCCAGTAGAAGTATCTAACCTGTTCTTTCGTGTCGTAACCATGTTGAGGACATTTTCTTAGCATGCCTTTGAACCTACTCCATGCCTCGTCAAGTGATTCATTATCATGTTGGCTAAAAATGGATATTTCATGCCTCAATCTTGCCACTTTAGCTGGTGAGAAGTACTTGGTGCAGAATTTCTGAGCCAAATCGTTCCAAGTAGTTATGCTACCCACCGGAAGTGAATCGAGCCACTCAAGTGCTTTATCCCGAAGGGTTAGCGGAAAAGCCCTGAGTATGATTGTTTCTTCTGATACTCCTGGGAATTTGAAGTTTTGACACAAATCTAAGAAGCGAGATATATGAGTATATGGATTTTCGGTGTCCAGCCCGTAGAAGTGATGTCCATTCTGAAAGAGTTGTATGACATTTGTCTTCAGATGAAAGTTCGGCTGTCCGAATGGCGGGTAAACAATGCTAGATTGGCTTTGAGCTACGTACGGAGCTAGAAAATCCCCAAGTATATTGTTCCCATCATGCTGAGCTTCAGCATTGGCTGGCGCTGCCTGACCTACCCTAGGTTCCAGATGTTGATCAGCCATTTCAATTTGTTCTTGATTGACCCGGTGTGCTGCTCTTGCTTCTCTCTGTCTGCGATGAAAGGTTCGTTCAATTTCCAAATCAACTTGAAATAATTCACAGCTGATTGATCTTCGCATGCAATATCTGAAAAAGCAAAAAAATAGTAGTAGCACTTAGCTCAGCCTAGGTAATTGAACTAAAAATAAAATAAAATGAAAACCAAAGAAAAACAAGTTCGAATTAGTGTTAAAATAACAGAAATCAAATTAATACTCAATCCCCGGCAACGGCGCCAAAAACTTGTTCACGAAAATATGTTTCGAATTTAAATCACCGCAAGTGTACGGTTCGTTGACAAGTAATAAAGTGGAAATTGTAAAATTTCGAGTATCGTTCCCACGAGGATTGATCTAACCTAATTTCTATTATTGTAACCTTAACCGAAACTATAAAACTCAAATTGGTAGTTTTTGTGATTTTAATATGAAATTGTAAATAAAATGCAAATTAAACTAGAATTGCGATGTAATTGTAAAACAATGGTTGAATGCAAGGTTTGAGAAAATTAATATATGGAAAAGCGCACTAGGATCCCGAATCACCAAGCAAAGTTCACTCGTAAACCCTATCTCACAATTTGACAACACGATGAATCGTTTGAAGAATCAATGTTTCTAACCTATCCAACAATCTCTTTCGAGTAGAATTGGACATATCCTAGTATACCATTTGACTATATTTCTATGACAAATGCAATATATAAGGATGCATGTAGTTTTGTAAACACTTAGAGATTCACGTAATGCATATCGGTATATTTCTATCCTCTATCAACAAAACGACGATTTACACCTTGTTGAATTTATTTCCCTTCTTTCGAATGCATGAAATAAATCACCTAAACTCACACAATTATCGTCGACTATAATCACGGAGACAATAAGCGTATATAAATCATTCAAAACCATCAAAGTGTTTAATTATCAAATTGCAAAATAGAATTAAAGAGTTCACAATGCGAGGTTCATCGTTCACCTAGTACATAAAAAGTCTAGCCTAGCATAATGAAATTAAAACAACAATAAAAATGATAAAAAGAAAACATCACCAAAAAATAGAAGTTTAAGGCTTGAATCTTGGATCTTGATGTGAAACCCTAGCTCAAGCTCTTCTCCTTGCTCTTCGACTTTTTCTCTCTAAGAATGCATAAAAACCTAGTCTAGGACGAGTTTAGGCTTTTATAGTTGCCCTAGAATCATTACCATAAGAGTTGTAGTTGGATAAGGAAACTTAAGAATTTCTCGCCCAGAATACCCCTTGCTATAGCAAGGTATATTTTCATGCTGTAGCATGGGCAAAGTAAATCCTTCCTGAAAATCTCTGTTGAGGTCTGGGCTATAGCAAGGTACAATCTCATGCTATAGCATGGAAGAATTTTCGCTTCTAGTGCAAATTGGTCCTCAATTTTCTTTTCATTTCACTTTTGGAACTTCTTCCTCTTCCATCTTCTTCTAGTCATCCATAATATTGACAATTAGATCTTTAGCGAGGTTCCATGCTCGGTTCGTCGTTCGGGTCAACTTATGAATAATTGCGATTTAGTCCCCGAACTTTCATTTCCTTCCATTTTGGTCATTTTCGCCTTTTTTCGCGCATATTTCATTATTTCCATCAAAGTAAACCTACAAACACAATTCATATTGAATTAAGCCTTATTCAAACATTTATATCAACAATTAATCATGTTTTGTCGCATAATTAAGTGCATAAAACGCACTTATCATGTGGTGCTATTGGTAATGCTTGGACGTGCTGCTTTTGTGACCAGTTAATTTACGCCTTCTCATTAAAAACAGAGATAGTAAATCTCCTTGTTGTTGACTCCCATTAAGGGCGTTAAAGTGCATCTTGCAGCCGAACATATATTTGTTGAATTTCCAAGCCACGAGATGATTAGTGGTCCACTTCCTAATCTTTTTTTGGGAAGCAAGTTTCAATAAATCGTGAAACGAAATGTTTACTCATTTGCTCTGCAGTTCAACTAGATAATAATTTGGTGGGCTGAGCTGATGAGAGGAGCAGTCTCCATTGCATTGGCATTTAAACAGGTACTTTAGTGTTTCTCAATTGTCAATGTTAATGAATTTGAGTTTCTTGGGCACTGGGTTTCATTTTTCCCACTCATTTTCGTTTATGGATGCAGTTCACACATTATGGAGTGTCACTAGACCAAGTAAATGCTTTGGTCACACCAACAGTTATCGTTGTGCTCTTTAGTACAATAGTAAGTACAACTTACTGAGTTAATTATATAGAACTTTGAGTTTACGATTGCTAGTTGTTTTAATACCTACTTCAATAGAATAACTGTCTTTCTGAAGTTCCATTTCTTAACTATCAGTTATCATAGTGCATGTTTCGTGTATAGTATTAGAATAGTAAATTAAACAGCATTTTTAACTTCTTTTTCTTAGTTAATTGTTCGGTATTGTCCAATCCTCCCTACCAAACATGTTCGAGGGTGTTTTTCGATGTAACTCCGCACATTGTTAGGTTGCCACGGCCTTGCTTCAAATTGATCGCTTCGTCTGAAAAGTAATTTTTAATACAGGTCTTTCGCGTTTTAACCAAGCCACTTGTAAATTATCTGCTTCCTCGTAATGATACCAGCTACATAGACCGGGAACCAAGTATCTTGAAGGAGGACATGAAGCTTCGTCTGCTTTCCTTGACGAATCTGCATCAACCAAACTTCTTAGAGCAAAAGATAGTTTGTTGATGCTAATAGAAAGCCTGTATACACTATTCATTCCTTCTGGAGAAGATTCGCTTTGATTCGGCAAGGATCTTTCCTCCTTGAGGAGTTCAAATTTCAACTCAAAAATCTCTTCTTTCTGACACAGGTGCATTTGAGTTTGCTAAGCGCTTTTGCGTCAAGGGTGGATTTATCTGCCATGTCTGCTCGTTGTTTGCTTGCTTACCATCATCCATATGGCCTGTGGTACATGTAATTTTTCGTGATCTTTGCATTGTGATCTGAAATGACACTGCAAAATGAGTTTGGCAATGAATAGCGTTTTCTCTTTGGATTGTTGTATCTATTTCCGGCAGAGAACTTGAAAAGTAGCATCTCTGCTGGGATTAATAAGTTCATAACCAAGCTTCAAAACGACTTTTTTTTTAAAAAAAATTAGGCAAACATACTAATTTTGTGTAACTTACAAAAATACACCTAAAATTAGGTGTCTTTTAAAAAATCATATAAAAAGTATTTTAGAAGTAAAAAATACCGTGTAAAGTTAAGTGTTACTTTTTTTGTCACTTTTTAAAGTTAAGTGTCACTTTTTTATTAACGTCACTTTTATTGAAAAATGATATTTGTCACTCAAAAAAAAATCACCGATATTTCAAGAAAGTGACAAAAAATAAAAAATAGCAACGCATTAAAAAAGTGACAGAACTTAAAAAAAGTGACAAATAGTAAAAAAAGTGACAAAAAATAATAAGGTAACAAAACACCAATTAAAACATTGGAATCAATTCAATAAAATGACTAAACTTTTTATTTAAGTATGTTATTATCTCGTGCGGAAAATATGATGTGACTTTTTCAGTTTCCCTTTAAATTAACATTGTTGAGAGATTATTAAATCTCAATACTATAAAAAGAAAAAATAAAGTCACACAGTCAAAAAAGTGACAAAACATCAATTAAAACATATGTTTCACTCAAAAAGTGACAAAAAAAACAAATTAAAAAATAAAGAGCAATAAAAAAAGTGATAATTTTTTTTATAAAAAAGTAACAAACACTGTTGAAAAAATTAAGAAACACTCAAATAGTGATGCAAAACACTAATAAAAGAAAATATGTTTGTCACTCAAAAAAGTGAGATGGATTTTTAAAAAATGACAAACACTATTCAAAAAAGTGATAAACATTCAAAAAAGCTACAAATACACAGAAAAGGGGACAAAATGCCAATCAAAACCTATGTTTGCCGCTAAAAATAGAGAGAAAAATTTTAAAAACCAATAAACAATAAAAAGTAACGAAAATTTTAAAAAGGTGACAGAAAATTAAGGAGCCATTTGACCCCATTAAAATTATACTCTTCTTATCAGAGTATGTTTGAGCCACATTATTTTGGAAAAATGTATTTCGAAATAGTAGATTGATAGAGAATGTGTGGTTGAAAAAGAAGAAAAAGTTATTGATATGATGAAAAATATTATTTTTATTGAAAAATGTATGGTTGAAAATGAGTATAAGATTAAGAATGAAAGTTTTAATATGGGTCAAACATGGGCTCAATCACACATTCTCCAATAAAATAATATTACAATTTTTTTCTTTAATAAAAAAACACTATTTCAAAAATTATAATTTCAAATAATGGGAGTCAAACGGAAGCTAAGAAAAAATGACAAGAACTATTCAAAAAAGTAATAAACACTAAAAAAATTTACAAATTATCAATCAAAATCTATGTTTATAACTCAAAAAATTTATAGAAATTTAAAAAAGTAAAAAAAAAAATAATAATAATAAAAAGTGACAAAATTTTTCTAAAAGTGATATAAAATAAAAAAAATGTGACAAACACTATTCAAAAAAGCGACGAGAAATTTTAAAACGTGACAAGTACTCACAAAAGTGACAAAACACCAATCAAAATCCTAAATTATATCATTTTATACAAATTTGACCACTCTGTATTGAATTAGATAATAAATGACAATATAATAAATAATGATGATATGGGGCATTTTACAATTATTAAGGTAGCTTTGTTCAGGATTTTTCATATACATCATTTGAGGCAGAAATGTGTGGCTGCCAATAATCTACCTCAAATGTTTAGCTATCGAAACTGCTCATCATGGCATGTACGGGGAATTAAAAAAGTGATACTTGTATTAAAAAGTGATATTTGTCACTATAAAATTTTAAAAAAAAAGTGACAAATTTTTTTTTTAAAGTAATAAATACGAAGTGACAAAAATTTCTAAAAGGCGATAGAAAATTAAAAAAAAAATGACATACACTATTTAAAAAAGTGACAAACACTTAACAAAGTAACAAAATACCAATTAAAACCTTAAAATATATCATTTTATACAAATTCAACCACCCCACCCAACCCAACACCAAAAACGCATGAACCAACACACACAGTCATGTATGAGATCATATAAAAAGTATTTTGAAAGTAAAAAAAAATATTATGTATAGTTAAAACAAATCCAAAGATTATGAAGGTGAAAGAACACATGCAGTCTTTTACTATCAGTAGTGCAATGAGTATTGATTTTAGTGATCCAGATTAGAAGTCCAAGTACGAGGAAGGCATTAAGGCACATTTCAACTTTTCGTTGAAGTTTCAACTAACAAGTATTCGACAAAAAAACATGGTAAGAAATTTGAATTCCAAAAACAAAACATTAACATAAAAAACATGATGATTGTCAATGTTTTGAATAACTATCCTTTTGACTCAGAATACACAGAAACATAAGGATATCCTAATACCCCAACTACTGAAGAAATAAATACAATGTTTCCACTTCTTGATGCCTTTAATAAGGGGTGGGCAAGTTGACTCAAGTGGAAGGAATACTCGAAATTGGTACCCCTACCATCTTGCTATTAATCGCTTATCTCTGCAAAAATTAAAATTAAAAATATCAATCAAATAAATGGAAGAAAATAAACTTAACGAAAAATGCAAATATTTGATTATGTGCATAATGGAAAATGAAGAATGATATTAAAACAAATTTTGAGAAAAATTATACCAAAAATTGACCTTGGATTGAATGAATAGGGAGAGAGGCATGGTTTGACGGTGGCTGATAAATTGTTGAAATCGACAAAGAGAAATTAAAGATTTAAGGTGTTGACGATGATGATCGACGAAGTGTAAAAATATCTTCTCCAGCGGTGAGTGTGTTAGGGTTTTATTGTTGTCGTAAATGATTTATGTTCATCCATTTGGATAGTTTGAGCTTATAATTTACTGTTGATTAAAAGATCAATGATGAATTATTAATTAAATGTATCATTCGTTTTTATTGATTTTAGGCCCAGTAGGCCTAATTTCCTCTACTTTTTATCCCTACCTATATCCAATCCTAAGCAAATTATCTAGTTGTATGATATACTAACTAGTCCTTGTTTTGTTTTGTGAAAAATATATATTTTTAGTAAATTTTTATATAAGTTGATGAAATGTGTTGATAAAAAATTGATAAAAATTGTGGGTTTATTCAAATGTGTAGTCAAAATTAATTGTTGATTTTAATTTAGAATTTTTACATTTTTTTTAGTTAAGATGGACTTAAATTTTACTTCAAAAAAGGGAAAATTACCAAAAATCAGGCATTAAGTTTGTGCTTTTAAAAAATTAGGTTTTCAGGTTTTTTTTACATTTATCAGATTTTTTATCTTTAAAAAATAACTTTTTTTTTATTATTTTAATTAAATAATTAATCATTTAAAACCCTCATTTCTCATTTCACCCCAAACCCCCTCCCAATCGTTTTTCTCTCTCTCTCTCTCTCTCTCTCTCTCTCTCTCTCTCTCTCTCTCTCTCTCTCTCTCCCCTCCTTCCCTTCTTCGCCCTGTCGGAACGTCGAGAGCAGCCAGCATCGCAACACTGCCAGTGTGGTGGATCTGAGCTGTTGGTGGCTGGTGGGTGGGTGGATTTTCTGTGGGTGTGGCTGTGAACGGGGCATGTGGTTGCTGCAGCTGTGGCTGTGGCTGTGGCTGTGGGAAGCTGTGTGATGGATCTCTGTGTGTGTATGGCGATCCGTGTGGTGGAACTATTATGGCAATGGTTGTGTAGTGTTGTGGCAGGGTCGACGACGATGGTAGTGTTTTTCTTGGTGTGGTGGTGCGGGTGGTGATGGGATGATTGTTTTTTGTTATTATTATGGCGGTGATTGTGATGGTGTTGTGATGGGGTGACGATGGTAGTGCCGTTCAGGCGACGACAGTGGTGGTTGGTGGTGTTATTGTTGGTGGGTGTTGTAGGGATTAGGGGTGGCGACGAATGGGACGAAGTATTTGTGACCAACTATTTGGTCGTTCTGTGACTTGTGACAAAGTATTGTTGGTGTATTGGGATTGGGGGACGGGTGCGACTGATGGGTTGAAGTGTCTGTGACCATCCATTTGGTTGATCTGCTTTCTCAAAATAATCCGTGACCTACAAAATTTTTGATCCGTGACCGATAAAAAAATTGTGACCTAAAAATCTTAGACATGTGATTTTGAAATAATTTGTAACCTATAAAATTTTTATTCTGTGACCCGAGAACAGTCGTCGGAGTGCTCGCCGATCACAGGAGTAGTCACCGGAAGGTGAGGTGGGTTAATTATATTATATTACAGAATTTACAGTTAAATATTTAATTTAATATAATAATCATGAAATATAATTAATTAATTCATGAAAAACCTGATTTTTGAAATTCTAAACTTTGAGGCCTAATTCTTTATTTCGAGATAGGCAAAGCCCGAGTTGTGAATTTTTCTCTTCAAAAAATATAATTGGATTAGGATTTTGATTTGGAAATTTAGAGAGAATCAAAAAGACTAATAAAGTCCAAGAATATATTGTGCCTCCGTTTGGCACCCATTAATTTCTCATTCTAATTTTCATTCTTCATTTCAACCACACATTCTCCAAATAAAATAATATTACAAACAAATCAAAAACTTTTCATCACTTTTTCACCACACATTCTCACATCAATCACTATTCTAAAATTTCTATTCTCCTCAAAATTAGATTCAAACACACCCTGTATTTTAAATTCCGAGTATGGACACCAATCTAGAAATTTATTTATAATGTCTCCTAAAAAATAAAATATTCTAGATCTTATGCAATAAACATAAAAATATCTTAATAGGCCTCAATGTCCAATCCGGCCTCAATTAGAGAGCCCAATAGGGCCCATATAAAACTCCTAACCAGCCCAACCTCACGCTAACCTAATCTAAAAGTCAGCCTGAGTTCAAATTCGGTCAGGGTCCGGATTTGAGTTCGAATAAATGAATAATGTCTCCTTTTTCGGATCCGGTGGTCCGTCGTGGTCGGGCTCTGGTTCAGTAGATGGTTGGTGTGGCGTCATGACACGCGCTCACACGCGCTCGCCAGAGAAGGATTAGGAGAGAGATGGATAGTGTGAAAAAAAGAATAGCTACAATAAAATAAAAATACACAGAGGCTGCTATATATCTATATATTTCTCTCGTATTAAAATTTTCTGGATTTCTATTTCTATTGTGGACTTCATCTTCGGTTTGCCCTAGCTTTCTCTATTTCTCTCTAATCTCCCTTCCGTTACGCAAAGCACCTCAGATCAGATTCTCTCTCTAATTCGTCTTTCTTGAGAAAAGATCCCTTGTGAGCATCGCCTGCTTTTGATTTTTTCTTGTTTTGTGATACATCTGAATGCATATCAGCTTATTATCATCGGGAATCCAACTCCCTTGTTCGGATTTAGGAAAAAAGGAATAATTAGATTAATTATCGTATTAGGGCTTGCAACTTATGTATAGGCGAGTTAAATTAATGTGCTTGGAACGAGGTTAACTGGTTAACTACTATTTTGTTTCTAAAAGTTTTGAGCTGAGAGTAGTTTTGAGTTATTTATTTCTAATTTTTCTTTTTCCTGCTTGACCTATCTGGAACATGCATGTTAAGAGTACATTTTCTTTAGCACTCTATTTGCAATTTAAATTCTAATGCTGGTTCTTGTTCAGGATTTATCTGACTCAATTCAATTTAGCGCTAAGTTTTTATCTGATAGGGTGATAGGTGGCCAGATAGATGTTGTCGGCTTGTTTTTTGCCCTAGTTAGGGTGATGTAGCGATTCCTTGCATGTGTGTACTCTAAATATATGTTGATGTTGCTCATTTTTTAATTTTCTTACTCCTTAAGTTCTATTAATATTTTTTGAGACTGGGGGGATGCATAGTTACATTTTTTTCCGTCTTGGATCATTTATGATTGTGGCCTGCTTTCACGGTTTGGATTATGGCACGTCACTAATGTGTTATTTTCTATGGAAAAGAGTGGTTCTCTAGTGCAAATGATACCATAGTGAGTTAGTGCCGTTCTATGTATGGGAAAATGGTTGAATGTGATCTTAATGTTTGGTTTCCTAAATCTCAAGAACAGTAAAGGTTTTGACAACATATTTTGTTTTGTAAAGTTTCTCTTCAAACATGAGATTATAACTAAAAAAGATTGATGTTTACAGATACTGAGGACCGTTATATGACAACACAGGAAATATCAAAATAATGGCTGTTGAGGCTTGTACCAAACCAAATTTGATGGTTGATATGGACGATGATGATGAGCCCTTAGTATTTAAACGGAGCAGCTCATCATCGAAGCAAAACCAATCAAACCCACAACTGCAAAAGTCATCTTCATCTCAAAAGCTTGACCGACAATTAGGAAGGCTGATGCCCAATGGACGATCTCAAAATGGTCAAAGTTCCGGGGTTCAAAAGGGTAAGATGGTCTCATCTTCCAAAGCATCACCTGTTAAATCACCCCTGCGTAGCCCTGAAGCATCTAAATCATCTGCTAAGGCATCTTCATTGAGGTCTCCAGAGGCAAATCTGAAACCTTCTGCGACTTACCGTTTAGAAAATGTTAATCGACAGATGAAAGTGGAGAAGCCTTCAACTGGGCCTGCTGCCGAACCAAATGACTCTGATGATTCGGAAGATGATAAACCACTTAGTGCTAGGCTTTCTACTGGCTTATCGAAGATCAACTCGAACTATGCCAGCAAAGGATCCAATGTTTCACACGTGGGTCAAAATCCAAGCATCCCCAAACAAGAAGATTCAGATGATGAACGGCCTTTGTCACATAAGGTCCAATTGAAGTGTAATGTAGGGACGTCTACTAGCAAGTCCTATGATCCAGATGAAAAAAAGCCCTTTGCATCAAAAAGTAATCAAAATGGGTCTGCCTTACGAGACAGTGGTTCAAAGAAACCTTCAACCGTGTCAAGTAAGAGACCTGCCAGCGAGGTAAAATCTGCTGGGCAGTCTTCAATAAAAAAGCATAAGCTTTCCGATGCGTCTATTAATAATAAGCAAGCATCTGTCAAAGCTGAGCCAAAGTTAGAGGATGATGACGACCATGTTCCCATATCTCAGAGAATGAAGAAGCCGGCTACTTCAGATAAGAATACATCAGCCATTAAGAAAGTAACGAAATTTGTCTCTTCTTCACTTAATAAAACAAATAAGAATTCAAAGAAGGTGATGAAAAAATCTCAGTACTCCAAGTCATCAAAGGTTCCTCCAGGCTCTGGTGAAGGGCAGAAATGGACTACTTTGATTCACAATGGTGTGATATTTCCACCTCCATACCTGCCTCATGGGGTTAAGATACTCTACAAGGGGAAGCCAGTTGAGTTAACACCCGCACAGGAGGAGGTGAATATCACTCTCTATCTCTCACACAACACACACGGTTACTAGCTCTTCTTTTAGTTCATTCTGTCTATATCTTCAAAAAATTTGTCCTCTAATTGCTCCAAGCCATGCAAATTTTTTATTTTTTATTTTTTTTGTTTTCTTTTCCAGGTGGCCACGATGTTTGCGGTGATGTTAGATACAGAATACATGAACAAACCTAAGTTCAAAGAAAATTTCATGAGTGACTGGAGGAAAATACTGGGAAAAAATCACACTATTCAAAACTTGGGAGACTGCGATTTCACCCCAATATATGAATGGCATCAGAGAGAAAAGGAGAAAAAGAAACAGATGACTACAGAAGTGAGTTAAAGATTTGTCAATACTTTTTGTATGTGACATATAAGGGATGATTTTGAAAATCAAGCTGATTTATTCATATCTGTCAATATTAACTAGTTTGCCCATTATCTGTCAGAAACTGATTGTCTTATATGTGAGTTTGACAGCTAATGAAACAGATTTCGTATCTACTATAACTACGATAAGTCGTGTTTCTTATTGTAACTGTTGAAGATTTCACGTTCAACAATATTTCAGTTATGAGCTAAGGGTTAATATGATGTTCCTTGGTGAATATCTTAAGAGTGCTGTCTTGAATCAGTGTTCTGCATAAGTACATCTGACACAATAATCATGACCCTTAGATGCCTTCTGCTGCCTTTCAATGTAGTTGCATTGCAATGAATTCATGCGCTATTCAATGCCTGATGTTATGAAGTAACCTGAATTAAGAAGACACGTTTGAGTGCTAGCATTTATTTAACTGGTTAACTTACGCAGATTGCCCAATCATCATATATACTCTGCTGCATGCCTGGGCTATTGACTATTGCAATTCTTAAGTTACGAACTTCTTATGATAATCATAAAGTTACTTGCTATGAACTAATTTAGTTGGTATAGTTTTACTATATAAATGGAAATAAATATCCTTTGTCACGTTGTTTTTCTAGTAACTTCTAATTTTCTTTGGGGGTCTCTTCAATTGCTTGTGTCTATCATGTGTTTATTCTTCGTGTGCCGCATTTCTGAGCATGCTCTCTATTGGAACAGATAAGCTTTGTCTAGCTTATGTGCTCTAGAGCGGTTGAAATATTCTTTTGTTTCTAAAATAAACTCAATTCTTTAGTTTTATACATTGTATATGAATAGGTGCTGTTACCAAGTGGACTAATTGGCAATACATGTTCTAATAAGAACAGCGGCTAATTTGACCTCCACTGTTTTGTCAGGAGAAGAAGGCCATAAAAGAAGAGAAGTTGAAGCAAGAGGAGAAGTATATGTGGGCTATTGTAAATGGAGTCAAAGAGAAGGTGTGGCATCTACATTGTGTTGTATTTCATCCGTTTTTGTATTTTTTTAACATTTTTCCCCTTCTTTGGGGGGTGGGAGTGGGAAGGGTAACTTATGTTTGGTTTCAATGGCTTGGTGTATACATAGCTTTTGTTGCTTGTATAAAATCATCAATATTTCTTCATTGACTACTCAAAAATGTGTCTTGGGAGAATAAGTTTTTATTCTTCTTTTCTTTGCATGTATTTTCATATTATCTTGACTGTTTGTAATGCAGCAGTAAAGCCTTGGAAGTCTCAATATAGAAGTATGATGTGCAACCTATTATTGAGCTGGAGAGTGAAGCATATTTTATAAATTTGCAGAGCTACTGATTAGTTAAAAAAGCAAAGTTGTAATGAATTATCAATGTTTAGCAGCTTCTGTATATTTTCATGTTTGTTTTCTTCAAACCAGCAAATAAATTTTCAAGATATCAATAATTAGTTCTGCAACATTTTGATAATACTAAAGATGTATGGGGGCATGTACATAACAGTAAATATTTTGAAATGCAGCTGGCTCTAGTTCTTAATGCGGCATAAATGATGAGGGCTCAACATAGTTATATTCATCTTGGGATTTTCATGGTGCCTTATTTGATCAAATACACTGTTGTTAGATGATAGTGATGTAGACTAGTTTAATGTGGCTTTCTTCTGATGCATGTCTGAGGTATCTGGCAACGATTTCATTTGCAGGTTGGGAACTTCAGGGTTGAACCGCCTGGATTGTTCCGAGGCCGTGGAGAGCATCCAAAGGTATATTAAACATCTTTCTGCTAGAAGTGGAGCTCTAGTGTTCTTCTAAAATTTCCTCTATATACAACAAATGGGGGCAATATTAAGAGTTTTAATGAGTGAATAGCGTTGAACAGATGGGGAAGCTTAAAAGACGCATACGTCCTAGCGATATCACCATAAATATTGGAAAGGATGCACCAATTCCAGAGTGTCCTATCCCTGGTGAAAGGTTCTTTTTCCTACTTATTAGTTTTCTCTTTTGAAGATCAGGAAAATGGCCGATGATGTTTCAGTTTAAAATGGCATTGATTTGAAGAGGTAACATTACGAATTTAATAATTGGCAGCTGGAAAGAAATAAGGCATGACAATACCGTGACATGGTTAGCATTTTGGAATGACCCAATCAATCCAAAGGAATTCAAATATGTTTTCCTTGCAGCAAGCAGTACCCTGAAAGGGCAAAGTGACAAGGAGAAATACGAGAAATCGAGACTTTTGAAGGTATTGAAGATGCAGTTAACCAATAAACGTCTTTGTATCACCTGTTTTTATTGTAGGACTAACTTACTATAAATATCTCTGCTATTTGACTGAAGGACTACATAGAAGGTATTAGAGCAGCTTATACTAAGGGTTTTGCAAGTAAAGATCCTACAAAGAAGCAGATTGCAGTTGCTACCTATCTTATTGACAAACTAGCTCTTAGGGCAGGCAACGAGAAGGTACAAGGTCTATGATTTTTTATATTAAGCATCCCATACATTGCATTTTTTATTGTTTGAGAACTTCTTGAGCAATGACAACAAACTAAGGCTTATTCCCACATTCTTTTTTGCCATTCCATTCAGCTCATAGGTAGAACTAGAATTAAGATTCATGTAATAGCATCGGACGAAGTTTTACACTTGCTGTCAACCTACCACAATCCAGAACTTTGCGAACTCGAGAGGAATTTATTTGCAAAGCACTGTTATTATGATCCACCTACATGTTCTTAATTATGCATTCTACATTTACCATCAGACGAAGTTTTACACTTGCTGTCAACCTACCACAATCCAGAACTTTGAGAACTCAAGAGGAATTTATTTGCAAAGCACTGTTATTATGATCCACCTACATGTTCTTAATTATGCATTCTACAGTTTTTTCCCCATGACAAATAAAATGGGACGATGCAACGTCTCAACACTTTTTAGTATTTTACAGGATGATGATGAAGCTGATACAGTTGGTTGCTGCACCTTGAAAGTAGAAAATGTAGAACCAATGCCTCCAAATATTTTGAAGGTAATGTGACTTTATGTCTAGTGTAACTATTTCACAAATATATATGTTTTAGATTTTCCTTGTAAGATGTAAGATTCACGAGTTTGATAGATTCTGAGGAAAAAAATGAGGATTGAAACAACTTCTAAACAAGTTTACACTGTTGACAGTTCTGAGAATTAAGAAAATAATAACTTTGCAAGATATTTTCACCCTGACGGCGTATCTGTTTGTATTTGCAGTTTGATTTCCTTGGTAAGGATTCTATCCGGTATCAAAATGAGGTTGAGGTTGAATCTGCTGTCTTCAAGGCAATCCAACAGTTCCGGAGTGGTCAGTAGACGGTCTTCTGTATACATACTTAAATTTATTGTTACACATTTGAATATTATCTGTATCACTTTCAGGCAAAAAGGCTGGTGATGATCTTTTTGACAAGCTTGATACCAGTAAACTAAATGCTCATTTGAAGGAACTCATGCCTGGTCTGACAGCAAAAGTATTCCGTACATACAATGCATCAATAACCCTGGATGAGATGGTAAGATTCAACCTGGCATTTATAGTCTCCAAGTTAGTATCAGTTCATATGCTGGATGTCTGTGGTAAACATTTAATTCTGCCCTCAAATATTTTAGTAGAAAGAGAGGAGAAGTGATTATACGTGCAGCCATGCAGGTTATATTGGAAAACTCAAAAAGATGATACAAGATCTGGATGATAATGAACTTTAATAGTGTTACGAAAATTAATCAGTGCTTACTCTTGACGGTCTATCAAAGACTAATAGGAGTTTTAGTGGGCTACATTCTCCTATAAATTGACACACCTATTTACATAGCTTAGACATTCTTAATGTGGGACATAATTGAAGTTATGTAATCAGTATTCACTACAAATTTACATGCCGTGAGTTAGCTCATGAAATTTATTAATGTCAAGAAGTGTGTGAGACCTTTGACAACTATACCTTGATTTTTCGATTCAGCGTTTCTTTAATTTGTTATTTCTGGTACAGTTGAGTAGGGAGACAAAGGGTGGAGATGTAGCTGAGAATATAGTTGTTTATCAACATGCAAACAAGGAGGTAAAGATTGTTAAAAGCTAAATGTCTGATGACATCATTTTTTTTAAAAGTTTGGTTGAGATACTTCTATTTGTATGTCTATTGTGTAGGTTGCAATCATTTGTAATCATCAACGTACTGTCTCAAAGTCCCACAGTGCCCAGATGTTGCGTTTGAATGAAAAGATAGAAGAATTAAAGGTAATGAATGACTTCTAAATCTAATTAATCACTGCATGCAATTGATGTTACTAAAATATTATGAGCTCAAAAGTTAGCTGCTAGTTCGAGGACGTCACTGCTTAAGGTGGAGCATTGATGGATCATTATCGTATTTACCTGAACTTATATTGATTGGTTGAAAAACTGGACATGTAACGGTCAGATGCTTGTTGCGAGCCTAGGTCACTATAAAACAATGTGGCTAAGTTTTAGCAAAAAAGAGTAGATAATATACATTTTCCACATTCAAGTAAAAAAAAAAAGGTTCAAATTTATTTCGAAAGTAACTTTCAGTGCAGTCATCTGAGAACTGATACTTGTCAGGGAATTTTAGGACGTAATATTTTATGTCTTGTGTATAACTTGACTTAGTTATTGTTTGTAGGGTGTTTTGGAAGAGTTGACGACAGATTTGGTTAGGGCAAAGAAAGGAAAGCCCCCACTAAAGAGTGCTGATGGGAAACTGAAAAGGAATCTTAACCCCGAAGCGTAATTACATTTCATCCTAATTGTTGAGTTATTCTGTGTTAGATATCATGTAGCTAATGGTGGAACATCATGCAGATTAGAGAAAAAGATAGCTCAAACAAATGCTAAGATAGAAAAAATGGAACGAGACAAGGAGACCAAAGAGGATTTGAAAACTGTAGCATTGGGCACGTCAAAGATTAACTACCTTGATCCTCGAATCACAGTTGCATGGTGCAAACGTCATGAAGTTCCTATCGAGAAGGTGAAAAGTTGAATTTCTGGTGGATTAGTTTTCATTGTTTCCTGGTCCTCTTAATGAGTTACTTATCAACTAATTGTTTCGCACTGTTGCAGATATTCAACAAGTCTCTCCTGGCAAAATTTACTTGGGCGATGGATGTGGATCCTAGTTTCAGATTCTAAATTTTGTTAGTTATAGCGCAGGACATCCCCTCCACCCCTCCAACCGAAGACAGAGATAGACTAATCTGACTATATTTATTTATTTATTATTTCTGTGGAAAATTCCTGTTGTACTAAATCATCTCAATGAAATTGTGGATGATTTTCTCCCACTTTGAGTTAATTATTGTTGGATTTCTCTCCTTTCTGTGTTCTGAGAGTGATTTCTTTGTTTTCGTAACTTCTAATTCAGACATGGAGTTGCAATGTAACTACTGAATTATAATCATGGTTTTTGCTGAACTCTGCTAAATATGACGACTTAAATTTTAGACATTTTTTTGCCTCTATAAGAGCAATGTATTTGGATACAGTAAACTAATCAACTTGTTTTACAGGATAAATAGGTCATTTTATGGTTACCACAAGCAAAAATCACCAAAAAAAAAAAAAACAAAATGAAAATGAAAGAAAGGGTATAAGAAAGGTGAAGTCCAAACAAGAAAAAACTCTCCATTTTTAGTATCAGATGTATATTTCTTCAGGACAAGCGAAGGACCAGGATGCAGGAGCCTTTCGAGTTCCATCATGTATGTATTATAAACATTTGATCAGCATACGTGCGACAGCAACCAAAACAACGATCCCAATAACTGAAACAAGTGGGCACAAGCAGGAGCTGCCACCCTTTGTGCGTTTATTTAGAAATGCAAGCTTTCTCTGCGCTCGCTGTTATCATTACGGAGAAGACCAAAAAAGAAAAAATCAGTGTAAAAATTAGAAAAACACACTAATACAATCAAGATTGCACACACTATGAAGAAGTCACACTAGGCAATCCACGGTTCAAAGAACCTGACTTCTTATGACAAGAATCCTTGGAATCATCCAAGTAAGAGGATTAAAATGCTCGAAGACTTTTGCCTCAGATGTCTATAAGTCGAGAAAAATTCGTGCCAAAAATTATAGTACTCATCTCAATAATTTTACACCAAGAATACGTGCAGTAGCTCAACGAGGTTTTCTAATAATATGATAAGACTAGAAATATCACCTGTAATCCGGATTCTGTAACATCAACATGTTGGTCCAAACTATCCTGCTCAGAATATATCAAACAGACATGAACTCAAAAATCAGTGATTTTAGAAGACAATAAATCTGGGTTAGTAAAATGTACAATAACACACACACAATTAGTCTTGTATGCAGATCAAGCTCCTCATTGACTGCTAATGCTATATGTTTGGTGCTGATCACTGTCTCCTCCAATTTCTCAAGATCCTCATCTTGTTCTGCATAGAAAGTGATGATGCACATAAGCGAAAGAATTGATTAAAAAGGAGAAGAACATAAACTTTAAATACGCATAAGCGAAACAATTGATTAAAAAGGAGAACATAAACTTTAAAATCTTCGCAGAAACTAACCTTTCATGATTTGATGCTGAAGACCAACAAACCCAGAGTTCTCAAGGCCTGCTGTTTTACTCATAGCATCAACCGGCTTACTTTCTGGCCCGAGCAAGCTGTCCCTGTTTGTGAAGTTCGACATATTCAATGTGGAAGCCATCTGGCTTACTTTTGATCTTAAATTTGCAACCATGTCCTTGCGACGATTCATTTCTTTCTGTGTCCTGCATATAAGAAATAACGGGTTTAACAAGCATAAAAAAACATGATAAACAAATATGCTTGGAGAAAACATATACAAGTGAACCATAAACGAGTATCCAAACATGCTTGGAGAAAGCACAGAGAGGAAACAAATAGACAAATGAAGCAAAGAGAGGTACAGGTAGTTTGAGAATTGGACAAATTTAGAAAGTGAACCATAACACAGAGAAGGTACATGGGATAACGCCTTGATCATTTTAACATTGTACATCAACATCCTTATCCAATGGCCAGTTCAATAGAGAACTTACAAAGGCTGCTTTGCAGGAAGCTTTGACAGAAGAGACTCTAGGCTATCGAGTCTGGTGCTAAGTATGGTAATTTTCCTCCGTATTGCAGATGAATGTCGCTGTGTTTCTCGCCCTGTTGCAGGAAATGAACTCTCTTCAGATATCATGTTGGTGATATCATCAGCAAGTTTTACTGCTTCATTATATTCCCTCATCCATGGATCTCTAGAAGCAGCCATTCGTCTGGAAAATAAGATGGTGGAATTTTTAGCATTACTAAGAAGCTCTCATCTGAACACAATCATCCTATCAGCTATAACAATGACAGACGACCCTTTTTAGCCACGTTATAGATCACAAGGATTTATTAGTAACAAGGATACACAATATTGCACATTGATGCAATGAGAGATTCAACAAGTCAATTTGAAAAAAAGTAGTTTTAGATTATCAAGAAGACAAGAAAAAAGTGCACCAAAATAATAGCAAGACGGAAAGAACCATTCTTGTCCCTTTAATCCAAGCAAGAAACAACCTTTTTCGTAGTGTATTAACTGACAAGATACCATTTCAAAAAACCTCAGATGGTAAAACCTAAAATTCTACCCAAAAAAACAAAAACAAAAAATTTAACATAACCTAAAAATCTATCTAACAACTCTTATTTAAGAGAACGCAAAATTCAGGGCTTAAGAAAGAAGGTCAATGAAGAAGAACTATACGTATATATTTATACTGCTAAAACACAAAATTACTCATATACTGGCTATAAGAAAACTGTGATTGCATCAAATTTAAAGGATGAAAATTTGTTTACCTTTACGACTGGAATCAGCGAGTTGAATTATGGAATTGGAGTAGCTGATTGAGGAAATTGCTGTGTTTGAATAATTTAAAAGAAGCAAATCAACTGAGAAAACACGGCACCACCAATTGCCGCCAAGATTTGTCCGTCATAATTGTCGTTTCTGCTGCAGGCATTGCGACAATGATCATTAAACAGGAAGAAAATCTTCTTTATTAATTATTATTATGATGATAATGATGATTCAGAATACACACTATTGATTAGGAATACGAAATTTTGAATGAGTTCGAATATAATTCATCAATTAGACTTCAACTCTTCAACGTCGTCGTCGTAATCAGCGAGTTGAATTATGGAATTGGAGTAGCTGATTGAGGAAATTGCTGTGTTTGAATAATTTAAAAGAAGCAAATCAACTGAGAAAACACGGCACCACCAATTGCCGCCAAGATTTGTCCGTCATAATTGTCGTTTCTGCTGCAGGCATTGCGACAATGATCATTAAACAGGAAGAAAATCTTCTTTATTAATTATTATTATGATGATAATGATGATGATTCAGAATACACACTATTGATTAGGAATACGAAATTTTGAATGAGTTCGAATATAATTCATCAATTAGACTTCAACTCTTCAACGTCGTCGTCGTAATTACATTGGCCGAGTGAATGCATTGATTTTCTTTTATTCTCATTTCACATTAGAAGTTCCATTTCAACTAAAACTCATCTTGTTTGGTAGTGTTTTAAAATCATTTATAACTACTCTTTTTAAAACTTATTTTATTTACTTTTTACTCCTACGTCATAAGTAATTAAAAATTAACCAAACAAGTACAAACATCTTCTTCCTACGAAGAGTGCATCATTTTAGACATGTTTTTTTACAAATATAAGAATAACAAGTTAGAATGCAATAGCTAGTTACATGGTGGAAAAGACAATAATGCAAGAACACAGTTAAGAGGAAAATTTGCTGTATATATATATATATATATATATATATATATATATATATATATATATATATATATATATTTGAGTGAATATAACTGGCCAGATAACTTACCTTATGTCCATCTCTAGTCCCCGTTTAAGGGTTCAACCACTCATGCAATGCACTCAAGGGTTTTATGGTAAAATTCAGGAATCAAGAGGAGATCCTGCAAAAAAGCCCCCACCAGATTACTTCTTATAGAGTTTTATGTCAGAAAGATTTACCATTACAATTTGATATTCTTAAATTGATCGAAAATCTCACCGTATAGTTGCATGGTGAGTCTATGCTGTCGGCAGACAGACTCAACGATGAGATGGTTGGAAACTATGGTAGTATGGTGTTAGAGAACATGCTTTGATTATTGTATTGCTCCGAGTGTCCTGTGCTTAATCTATCTTTATGTTTTCTTACATGCCAAAGAACACTGATACAGAGAAATTACTCAACTCCCAACTGCTGAGTGTCGAGAGAGCTATTGAATTTGTATGTCATCAGGAGATCTCTTCGCTCCTTTTACTACCTTTGCATACTTTTGTTTTTGTGCTCGTTCGTGGCGGTTAATGCTCTTGCAACATGGATGTCCTCTTGCCCTGTACCGAATGTATCAAATGTGTTGATACTTCAGATGGTTGGTCTACTTTCTCCATTTCTTTAGTTGCATGTAAAATGGGAGGTGATGTCCATTTGTAATTGAAGCCTCGATCCGTTTTGGTGTGGTTTGGGTATGAAATCCACAGTGCTGTCGACTGAACCTTCCTCGGTTGTAATTATATTGTTGAACCAACCATTGATGAAAATTGCTTAATTAGGAGTTATATTGCAATGGTGAATGGTCTTTCATGTAATTGCTATGCAATATATGTTAATTGTTGCTATTATCAGTTTGGAGACGATAGGTAATAAAATGTGAAATTTGAAATTAAATTGAAGTCTAAAAATTTATTAAGATAAGTTAAAATTTAGTATGAAAATTGAATTTCAATAAAAGTTAAAAGAATAATGTTATTTATCATCATTTGTGTCAGCACCAATTTAAGTGATAACAACGTGATATTAAATGATAGATTTATTTAAATATAATGTCACATAATTAATTTAGTTGAACCTATTAAGTGAGATCACCTGAACTAATAAATGACAATGGGATGAATTTATCATTTTTAGTTGCAACAAAATACCTCTTTAAACTAAGAACTTGATTAGTATATATCCAATTGTCTCCATATTTCCTTGGCTCGTTTCATTAATTAGGGGTGGACATGGTCTCATTTGATTTTAGTTCCAAGAGAATCGAACAGAACCATAAATCAATGATATATATATATTTTTAATGAAACAAAATGATTTTATTTTTTTAAAGATATGAAACCAAATCGAAATCGAACCATTTGATTATGGTTTGGTTTGGTTCTAGTTTCATTACGAATCGAGAAAAAAAATAGAAAAAACATTTAAGGGAGAAGAACTAAAAGATAAGGCTTTAATTTCAGAAATTCATGTGACGGTAGTGGCTGAGTGCGACGATAGTTGTTGGTTTTCATATGAGAATTGGTGTATAAATTGAAGAGATAAAATGATAAATGAATTAGGGTCTGGGTCTCCAAATTGAGAAATGAGAAACTGAAAATACATGATATTTTTGTCCTAATTTTCAATTGAATTTTGAAAGTAAGAAAAAAAATTTGATTTACATGTAAAATTATTTTATTGAAAGAATGTACAGTTTAAAATCAGTGTGGAGAATAATGCATTTTATACAACGGGGCTCAAATGTGATCCGATTTTATCATTTTGTTCACCCCCTACATTTCATCATCTTTTTTATCCAATCTCATTTAGTCATTTTCCTTCTTTTTCAGTTTTACCGTGAGATTGTCAACACCTTGATTGTCTTGCCTGCTAATTTTGCCAAAACACCAGCCTACGCCAGTCACGAAGCTCCTACCTAACTACTCAACCCACCTACTCCTGCACGTTATTCTCATTTTCGAACTCCAAAAGCTATTCCAAGAATGTACATGACACTCCAGTCTATTTAAAACCCATTTTTCTCACCTGGGATTTTTTACATGGCACGATCGATTTTCATTTTTTTAATAGTTTGTGTATTTAATTTTTGCCCTACCCATGTTCGATCAAATAATCAAAAAGGGTACATTACGGTAGACATATCGAATAGGGGTCTTGATTTTATCAAGGATTTGTTAATAGAAAAGGCAAAGTCGTCGTTGCTTCCACTTTACCTGCCCAAGATCGAGAAGGCCGTGAAAATCCCAGTTGTGGGTAAAGTTCATATGGTTCTTTCTAATATTACTATGCAAAGGATCGATGTGATTTCTTCAACTGTGAAAACTGGTGATAATGGTATAATTATAGCTGTTTCTGGGGCCACCGCGAATCTGAGTATGAATTGGAAGTATTCATATAGCACCTGGTTGATTCCTATTGCTCTTTCGGATCAAGGAAGTGCCACAATTCGGGTATGCAGATTATCAATGCATGTATAATTTGTGTAGTCTTGAATGCTCTACATGGAACCGCAGTATAATAATCTAATGAGTTATCATATCTTCTGAATATTTTGTTGAATGAATTTCAAGTTAATTGGAAGGTAACTTCAAAAAGCTTTAATTTTACGCATTTTAGATGCCAAAAGGTGATTTCAGAGAGTTGAATTTCAGTGAAGAGTTCATCTAGGATGGAGAATTATTGATGTGTAGTGTGAAGCAAGAAAAATGAACAAATTCGACGATTCCAAGTAAAATACTGAGAATGCTGTTAAGATGAAAATACTCGAAATCATGATAGCGATATTAAGCCCGTGTTTGGGATTTTAATTTAAGTCAAAATCAACAATTAATTTCAACCACCTATTTAACCTAATCCAAAACTTTTCAACCACACGTTTCATTAACTTTTATCAAAATCTGCTAAAAATATAATTTTAATCTTCATCAAACTGGGGCTAAAACAGATGCAATAATAAATGCAAATTAACACCAACTGGGGATAAATTAACAGATATGCGGCTTAGGCAGTGAGGACTTTTTTGTTCTGACTTTAAAAATCTCTTGTGCACTAGAGTGATGTGATCCTGTTAGAATAGGTTAGAAGAGGAAGAGACACATCAAAATTTAATATGACATGGTTATGAATGATGTATTGCAATTAGCTATCGATGTAGGCATGTAGCAATGAATTGAAAGGAGCAGAGGAAATGAATTCATGCAGCCTACTCCAAATTATCTGGTATCGGGATTAGTTTGTTGTCGTTATATGCAATAATATGTACTGCATGCATCTGTATGTTTGTATATTAGGACTTGGCGGATTTTGGTGCGGAGGGAGAAGAGAGAACTAGTAGCAGTATTTATGATTTAGGTTTCTGAAAACCTGTCACAGCCTAACAATGGCCAACCTGATTAATGGTCAGGCTGAAGCTCGCTGGCTATTTCACTAATTAAAATAGGCATATTTACTAAGACGTAGGTGTATGTCTCATAGTATGTCAATTGTATTACAGATCGGAAAGCAATCATCATTGCAGTAAAAACAATGAAGTTTACTTCCGTAGCTTATACTTTTACAAGCTTCCAGAGTTGTCAAAGTGCCTCAAAATGATGTATATGATCTGTTTTTATGAAAGTTGAGAATTCTTCCCACATTTGTCAGAATAACACTTCCGCTTCAAGTACATGTTTCAATCTTACATTTTCTATTCTGTTCTATTTTACATTTAGAGTTTAGATTTTGCAGCTCCATAGAAAGATCCTTGTTAGAAACTTTTTATGGAAGTTAAGTCCTTGCATTCTTAGAAACATAAAACTGACAAAACTTGTTTCTTTAGTTTTAATCAGCTAGTTGTGCAAGTCTTGGTAGTGATAGAACTCCAGACTCTTAACTCTAAAACTTCTAATATCATTAATATGTTTACAGTAATTTTCATTACTTTTTGTGAAGTCATGTCATGATCTTCAATAAATATATTCTCCATGGGAAATTGATGTATTCTGCTTCTTCTAAGGTTGAAGGTATGGAAATTGGGCTTACCCTCCGTCTGAAGAATCTACAAGGATCTCTTAAGCTGTCTGTTCCGGACTGTGGATGTAATGTGAAAGATATATCTATAAAGTTGGATGGTGGAGCATCTTTGCTTTATCAAGGGTATCGTTTTTCATGTTTTCTGAACTATGGCAATCTTCCTTGGTTTTGTTGTTTGTATTTCTGGAAAATTGGGCAAATGATTTAGCCCTTGTTTGAGCTCCATTATCTAAAAACTCATTTTCAATCACACATTTTCTCAATAAAATAATTTTGCAAGTAAACTCAAAACTTTCCCTACTTTTTAATCACATATTTTTTTCAAAAAAATTACTATTACAAAATCTGTTCTCCCAAAAAATGAGGCTCCAACAGAGCCTTAGAATGTTAAATGCATAGACTTTTTGAACCTGTAAGGAAACCTTTTGCTTTACAACTTTTGTGTTCGCCCTGCTGATTATTGTAGATTATGTTCCTGTCTGGTAGAAATTAAAATTAGATTTTTTGCAAATTTGATGAAAGTTGATGAAATATGTGGATGAAAAGTTGTGAGTCCTATGAAATGTGTAGTTAAAATTAATTGTTGATTTTGATTTATATTTTAATCAAAAAATTTAGCAGTACCAAATAGGGGCTATGTTTTTATTATACGTTTAATTATTAATGAGGAAAGTAAATGTTACTATAGGTCATCAGTGTCATGCCAGGACCTAATTGCATATATACCTGTTTCACTCATGGCTAAATATGCTGATTCTTGGTGCCAGTTGGAAATTGATATTATCCAATATGATATTTATTTTGTCCATAGCATTATCTGTGCTCGTGCAAATCCTAGATGAACATCAAGAACTTTCATCCTAAGATGAAATGTAAATACCTCCTTGATGTGCACTTTGAAACTATTTTCTTTGTCGATGACAAATGTATCTGGGAAACACGTTAAGTCTAATTTTTCTTTTTGTTTACTCTACTTTCTATCTGTGAACGGGCTAGTTATGTAAATTTTCTTTTACTTACTTTCCATGACTATTCATATTCATTTTGTGATTCACCTCCCATTTTTCAGGTTGGTGGATGCCTTTGAGGGTACAATTGTTTCTGCAGTTGAAAATGCTGTTTCCAAGAAAATAAAAGATGGAATTGTAAAGCTTGATTCTGTATTGCAATCTCTTCCTAAAGAAGTTCCAATAACTAATGTGGCTTCCATGAACATTACATTTGTTGATGATCCAAAGTTGAGTGAATCATCACTTGACCTCGAAATAGATGGGTTGCTATCTGCCAAGGATGAAATTATAGTTTCCAACCACCATCAAGAAACTTTACAAGCTTCATTCTCCTACAAGGAAGTGGATAAGATGGCCAGGATCTCATTGCATGAAGATGTTCTTAAATCTGCATCAGCAGTCTACTTGGAAGTAATTTTCTAATTTCATTATTTTAACAAGTCTGCTGGATTTGAAATTTGGATCAATTTTTTTTAACAGATAAAGCGAATGTAAAAAATAGGGAAGAAGAGCAAATTATTTTAAAAGTTGGGGTGTCTTTATCCAAGACTGACTGGTAGATTCTAGAAAATGGTATAGAAAATATCCCAAGAATGTGGTGGGGGGGGGGGGAGGGGGGGGGGGGTCGCTCCTTCAGCTTCTTTTACTATATTGTGAAGATTAGAAGATTCGTTTTCTAAATTTGTACACGCTCAAGCTTGTCACATATCCATATATTACAAGGCATAGGCTGGATAGTGTGTCCTTTTCTCTGAGCAATCTATTGCCTCTGTTTTCGATCACATTGTAATTGAATTTGGCAAAGGGGATGAATTCAACTGCAAAATTGAAATGGGTAGTTCTTCTTACAGTAGTCCAGTGTATAGGGGTGCTTCAGAACAATGAACCAAAGTAAAGGTTCATCCCTTCTTTTAATATTGTATAATACTATCTAATTCACCTGCTAAACGTGCCAAGCTACCTGATCCATAGGGTCTAGCGTTTTTTGCTGGATCCCATAATAGAATTGTCAAATCATGATAACCATTTGATAACAAGATAATGAAAGTTTGTTCTTCTTTTCAGGCAAAGAAGATGCATTGGATTGTTGACAACATATCAGATCAATCTCTCTTGAACACAGCTGGATGGAGGTTTTTTATTCCACAGTTGTACAAGTTGTATCCAAATGATGACATTAACCTGAATATTTCTGTATCTTCACTGCCAACTATAAAAATTGAAAAGCAGCAGATTGATGCAACAATTCCCTTGGATGTGGTGATTGATGTTTTGGATACGGGTGAAGTAATTCCAGTTGCAGGCTTTTCAACGGTATGTTTAGCGAAACACCTGTGAAGGATTTTCTTTTTCTTTTCCAAGCATGGATGGCCAAAGGTGTAAAATCAGGTGATTTAACTTGAATCAACTAAATCAGTTGATTTAACTTGAATCAACTACCTTTTGTATCTGGCATGTATCACATTGTTTGATTTAAGTTGAAAAGGAATTTTGACTTAACTTGGTTTGTCAGTTGGATTCATTATAGTTTTGTCACTCTATTGCTCTTATCATGTCAAATCTTAATGTATGCCAACGGGATGGAAGTGATGAATTTGTTTTGCTGTAGGTCTTTAGTGCTTCAATATCTGCTGAAATTTCAGGGAACACTCTATTCGGTAGAGTGAAGTTAAATGAATTCAGCATGTCTCTTAAGTGGAGCAAAATCGGTGACTTGCACATGCGTCTAGTCCAGGTATACTACTAGTTCATTGTTTGATTCCTTGATTTCAGCAGGTAAATTTGATCATCGTATAATGTTTGTAGAACCTAAAAAGCATCAGACTATGCCTTCATAATTCGAATGACTGAGATGTATCACATTCTTACTGCCTTGTGTTACGCATGCCACCAGTACATATCCTACCCAATCGAGATAGGATGTTATTCAAACGAATTTCAAGTAATTGTATCTTTCATTCTTACTGCCTCGTTTGGTAGAACCATTTCTATGGTCCGAGTATTACAGATGAAAAGATTGGTTAAATTGATAGAAGGGTCAAACAAATTATCACACTACGTGACATTGAGTCTCATACCAATGATACATTGGAACATTTAATTAAGAGTTATGCTACAAGTACATTAAGGGATACATAAGGGTATCCATAATGGACACCCGGCGCTCCCCGATTGGATGGAGTGCTGGCCCCACCTGCACTCCATCCAATAGGGGAGCGCCGGGTGTCCATTATGGACATCCTTATGTACCCCCTAATGTACACTTAGCATTTTCCTTTAATTAAATGTGAATAATCTTGTAGATAGCACAGATACTGAAATTCCTAATATTCTATATAGAATAATAAATTGTAGTCAACAGAAAAGCAGGATTGTCATCAACACAACACCCCCTCCCCCGCCCCCCAACCCAAATGTCATTCAGCATTTGGTAGCAGTACTCTTGGCTTATTTCTGCTAATCGTCACGTATTAGTTGATGTTAAATTCCTGACAGGCATTCTTGCTGGCTTATCAGTTTTGGCTGAATAAACTATTTAGAAGTTGTCTAAACTTTAAAAATAGATTAGCCTTCAGCAGCTGAGCTTTTGTGGTTGCCTCATCGTTTCTTCTGCATAAATGAGTTGTTGAGATGGCAGGTCAAATACATTTTGAGGGATTTTACCCCTTCGTATTTGAAGTCTGAATTTGTGGGGTTGGTTTAGATCTTCCAATAGCTGAACCAAATTCATTGGGAACAAAATTTGGTTTGTTGTTGTACTCTCCTGTTTTCAAGGTTTTTCTTTTTGTGGGTCAGATTAGAAGCTTCTGTTCCTTTCTTCTGTTGATCACGTAACCTACCAAGTTGTAATAATTTGCAGTCAGTAATATCCACTGTGCTGAAGACTGTGATCTTGCCTTACGTGAATGTACAACTCAGGAAAGGACATTCGTTGCCCGTGTTCCATGGTTACAAGCTTCAAGATACTCAAATCATTTGTGTAGATTCCTGGATTGTAATCAGCAGTGATGTGGCATCTGCATATGAAATCAGGATCGCCTAGTCCCTGCATGTAGGAAGGGTGATCTATGAAACTATCACCAGTGCTAGGTGCGAGA
The DNA here is from genome assembly GCA_035079005.1 of Fraxinus americana. Classification (NCBI taxonomy): domain Eukaryota; kingdom Viridiplantae; phylum Streptophyta; class Magnoliopsida; order Lamiales; family Oleaceae; genus Fraxinus; species Fraxinus americana. Next base: position 1,690,603 of record CM068713.1, on the reverse strand, counting down.
AATTAAGATCAAATACATGCTTAAATGCAACATTCATTGTTTATGTCACTGTTTGCTTCCCCCAGCTGTATCCAATAATGTATACGAGGATGCAATATGACTAATTGTTGTGAAGGTGTAACCCTGTGTATTTTAACCCACAGTTAGATTCTTTTGAGTAGATTTAGTTAGATGTGTAACAGTTGCAGATTAATTCATTTGTAACATGCAGATCTGATGTAAAGGTGGCTTAGCTTCGTCTATTACCAATAGCTTTCAACTTCAGTTATCATGTGCTATAGCATTAATAGACAAGTTCTACCTTTTTGCATTCTATGAAGACTTTGCCTCTCTTTGTTCACACTTCAATTTAGATTAATTATTACTGTCGGCTACTGAATAGAAATGATAGGGGGACAGGAATTGAAAGAACTGAGATATCATGGCATAGCCTGTTTGTCTAAATTCTTGAAATTCAAATTAAAGATAATCTTAGATTAGTTGTTTTGAATGAAAATCCCAGTAGAGGCCGCCCCCCTGCTTGTACAGGGCCATTAGTCACGACCATGTGATAACAATAAAGAATTGCGTGATATCTATCTTTCCGAATCCTGTCTACAGTTCAGCATTCTAGCAAACATCCTGTGTTGAAATACAGTTCAGATATAATTGCCTTAATGGTAGGAAGCGGAAAGAATCAATTTTTGAAGTAAATTTACCAAGTGGAGGAGTCGAAGAAATCATTGGTAGTAGTTTTCAGGGCATAATCCCCTCATTTGTCACGGGCAGGTTACAAATTGAGAGATGCAACCTCTAAATTTCACCCCAAATGCAACAAATTCAAGTTACATATTCGGTAATCACCCCGAGCATGATTCAAACATAGGAAACATATTTGTGAAGCAGACACATCTTTACAAATAAAATCATGGAAAAAAGCAAGGTAAGTAAAATATAACAAGATCTATTGCCCAGCTGATGGATTTGTCAATAATTCAAGTGATTTCTTAAGGTAGTCGACCGCAACAGAAACCTCATCAAATGCCAGAGCCCCAACTGCGAATCTTGCAGCCTTGTGCGCTTCAGCAATTTTCTCTGATGGAGGCTGGTAACTGCTGTCATATTGGTACGATTGTGTAGCAGCAGTAGCAGCTGGTAAAGTTTCTGAAAAGCCCTCATTCCTGCCACTAGAATTGTATTGAGTAGCAGCTGGTAAAGTTTCTGACAAGCCCCCATTCCTGCCACTAGAATTGTATTGAGTAGTTGATGGAGAGTTGACAGTGTTAGATGGTGAAGAATTGGAATAGGAAGTATCAGAGCCTTGATGATAAGAAGGGTAATGAGATGGAGCTGCAGGAAGGCTACTTTCGGTAAAACTAGGGTATGACTGGAAATTAGGATACGAGTATGGGGGAATGTCGTGAGGATGGTACTGTTGCGGCAAGTGCTGCTGTGGTTCTTGGTGATAGGGTGGAGGTTGATATGGCTGATGAGAATAAGGAGAATGTTCTGTTCTGTTGCTTGAAGGTAGTTGGTGGTAAGTGTCATCGGTAGGATATTGAGGTGGCTGGTTGTAAGTGTCATCGGTAGGATATTGAGGTGGCTGGTGGTAAGCGTCATCGGTAGGATATTTAGATGGCTGGTGGTAAGCGTCATCGGTAGGATATTTAGATGGCTGGTGGTAAGCGTCATCGGTAGGATATTGAGGTGGTGGTGACATGTTCGAAGAAGGCGATAATGTGATATTTGATGCTGATGGAGAAATGTTTGTAGAATGCTGCGACTTGAGTTTATCATACGACTGAGAAAATGAATCGGATTCTGGTGCAGCTCTTGTAGCAGGATCTGTCATGCCTGGTTCAGATCTGACAGCAAAATCATTTGTGCTTGGATCAAGATCCTGAAAGAGAGTATGCAGAATTACCAAAAAAATTTACAGTGGATCCTTAAGAGAGTGTCTGGAACTTTCATAATTAAGTATTTATTTCTTTAACTAGTCTTTTTATAAAAAACTATATCTTCCACATAAAAAGGCATTTATAGACAACTATAAGAACCTCCATGGCATTAAGTCATTTAACAGTAAGCATAAAATTATGGAGCAATAACTTCTACAACACTACCAAACGAATAAGAAAACAATTTTTTTGTAGAACTGAGGTTAGAAGATTATGTACTATTTTGATTCCATGCCAAATTTCCATATATCAGCCACTTGCACTCATACACCATGTCGTAAACCATCTAAACAATGGCATTAGCACTTCCTAGTTTACCTCAACTATCATAACGCATTACCAACTCATTAATGGGTGAAATAGACGAAGCATTTTCAAATATCATAAACAAGAAGGCAATTCCCACTTGTTAGCTCCACAATTCCATTTTACTTTCACCTTTTAGTGAGGAAATTATATCCATCCATGACTTCATCCTATATCAGTGAATTAAGTGTAGCAACTCAAAAGGGAATAAAGTTACATGTTCACCACTCGATGTCCTTGATGGCAATGATAGATCTTCATCACCCCCAGGAGGACCTGGTACGGGCTTTCTCCCTTCTTTTATAGCTTTCCTAATATCTGCCGCTTTCCATGCTGCATACTTCTGTTTCTGCTCAAGCTGTATAACAGATTATTGGAAAGATTGAAAAAAATAACAAAAGATAATTGACAACGGAGGGAACCCAAAAGAAGCAAAGAAGAGGGGGAAAAGCTGAGAGTTGTGCTAGGGCAGAGAGTGACAACAAACTGTCACTCTTGATATTGATATGGGGACATAAACTTACATCAGGCTGAAGTTGACCAAACTGAATGATAATTTCAAAGAAAATGCTTGCTGCATAAAAAGTTTTCGCAGTATTCCTGCAAGAACCAAATGCAATCAGAAGCTGAAGGGATCAAGGGGTAGACCAAAATAATATGTTCTCCAGTCTCTTTATATGCACGTGTCTGAGTATTTAACACAATCCACAGCCAATCATTTTAAAGTATGAACTCTAACTCTGCAAATAAAAAACTTAGTCTGTAAAGGATATAGAGGGAGAAAAATATTTAGCAGCATTTAAGAAGACTTAATTTGCAACAAAAATAGTAGAAACCATGACTTAGTTCTAGGCACAATAATTCTTGTCAACGTGCGCTCCAATGTCTGCAGCACAAGTTGTGTGCATCCAAATCATATGGTAAACCTAGGAGAACTATATGGCACAAGGAACAAGGATGAGGTATCCTGAAGTATAGCTCCTTAAAGTGCCAACAAGTTACAAACTTAAAAACTTCTGTGCTACAGAAATGACTCGCACAAGAACGGAAGAATACAAGAAACTATCAAAATTATTGCTTCTTTCCATTCATTCCCCTGATTTCAGAAGTGGCTTCCTGTGGGCAGGGGAACCTCTTCATCTATTCATGGAGAAGTCTAAAAAACCATGGCACCCACATTAAGGGAAAGCCAAACAAAAAGCAACTGCCAGACAAATGATACCGTCCAATTTGGGCCTCGTGCAGCTATTCTTAGAAAAGTTAATGAACCACGTCGCCCACGGTAACAAGAAAGCCATGTCTATCTGAAGCGATTAATAATTAGACCTCAATAACCATAGTCTTGGTTCAAACTCGTGTTTCCACCATAAGTTTCAGAAAAACTAAACTTGGAAAGATAAATCTATTCAGAAAAGTTTTAAATTCAGCAACAGTCTTGTGATATTGAAAACATGTAAGCACTGTCCTAATAATGAACCACTTTTATCATATGTAGGAGAAAATATTTCTGATATTGATAGCAGTTTCAAAGAAAATGTTTTAATAGTTTCAATTGATCCATAAGCCAAGTGAAACACAATGGGTTTTGTGGAATATATAGCTCTGAAATTACACACGTTCTTTCCTAAATATTGAATTGGACAAAATCAATATATTTCCATGCAAATATAAAATATAAACCTTGGTTATAAGAAATCTTCCCACCCCTCCAACCTCCATGCAAATACAATATTGCACTTCTTTTCTTGATCTGCATATTTAACTCAGGTCACTTAGTCATATTAATGTTTTTGTCACTCTTTCTCCCCATTTTTAAGGTGTGCAGAAATGGGCAATAGAAAGCTTAGTACCCTCCACTATTACTACCGCACCTTTCATCACAATCAGATCAGTCGATGTCTATACATGATATATCCAGTTCTACCCCTGACCCGCATTAAGCAAGCACAAGCACAGTCTTAAATATGGTCCACATTAAGATAGCACAAAATCCTTTAATTACCATGACAACACAAGAAACATATGACACAAAATAAATGCTTAAGAAGTTGAAGGGAATTTCTCATACAAATCAGCTCGCCCAGCTCGATCTTGCTTATCTGCTTTTGCAAAGACGTTCAAGGCAAAACCCTCCAGATGTAGATGGTCATCAGACCCTAACGTCAATGACTTCTTATCCTGCAAAAAAACGAAAACATGAGACAACAGAAAGCTAATTTTTCAGTAATGTTATTGCTGCATTGCTATATATCACCTATAAATTTAAATTTTGAACCACATTGCTATGGAAACAAGATTATATCCATAAAACATGGCCTCGCTCAAAACAGAAGAATTGCAAAAAAATAATGAATTAGCAAATACGTACTTTAGGAAAACTTAGCTATAACCAGATAAATCTAGCTAAATAATTTAATGTCCATATACCAAATATATGCAACCAAAATATAATGCGTTTGCACTCTACATATACCATAATAACAAACCTTATCAAGAACATAGACACGTAACTTCATATCATAAGCTTATATTAGTGTTTGATTTAAACTTACCCTGATCATAAACAATTAATCAACAGGAAGTCAAAATGAATCATTTAGACAAAAAGAAAAAAGAAAAAAAAAAGAACCTTCTCGAGTTGTTTCATGAGGGAAACAAGTAAAGCGTTGGTGGTTTTGGTACGCTCGCTCTGAGGAATCTTCAAACCTCGTTCCATCGCATACAATCGACCTGTCAAAAAATCCCCACTCAATGACGATTTTTCATCACAACACCGTCTCTCAAAATTAGGGTTTACATTTTCGAATTTTCTTAATTATTAAGATTTAAACGAAAAGATCGGGAGAAAAATAGAGTATTACAGTAGTAAGCGACGAGGGGTTCGTGCTTTTGCAACTCATCGGCTCTTTGAAGGTAAGGTAAAAGGAGCTTTGCCGGTTCATTGTCAGCAGCCATCGCGTAGTCGGAGAATCACCGGCGGGTGTGTGACTGCGATTAGTTATTGCTTCAAACGCGAAATATGAAAGTCATACCCGTATCGTGTTTTCAAAGGCATCGAAAGACGAAATGGGATGGAATTGGGCTTATAATATAATTAATTTAGAGGAAATTTCTTAATTAATTAATAAATAAATGTAACATATTTTTATGGGTACATTGTTAGCAACAAATTTATGGTTAAATTCACTCATGGTCACACTTCAAACTTAGTCTCACATTAGCAATCCAATTTGATTTTATTTCATCATGATCATCCAACTTTATACTTAGTTTCCGTCAAGTAGTCTCACATTAGCAATCCAATTTGATTTTATTTCATCATGATCATCCAACTTTATACTTAGTTTCCGTCAAGTTACCCGATAACTTTATTTAACATAATCAAATTGGGGTGATTATGTGGCACTAAGTATGAAGTTTGGTGATCATGGTAAAACAAAATTAAATTGGGTGACCAGTTTGACAATAAATATGAAATTGCATGGTCATTGTAAAACAAACTCAAATTGAATGGCCAATGTGACACCACGTATAAAATTGGATGGCCATTGGTAAATTTAACCCAACAAATTCATCAACTTGGTACGTTTGTTTCACTAGTAGAATGTGAACCATGCGTAACGATTCACTAATAAAGGGGGGAAAAAGTATCCCTTGTGTTAATGTATATACATATATACACAATATATATGTTAGTTAGTCCCACATTGATTAGAAAGTAAAACATTTCTATCAAGTTAAATTATAAATATGATGCCTCTCTTGTAAACAAATCACATTATTCAATACAATTTTATTCTCTTTGTATTATCTTATTTTTTCTCTTAAATTCAACTTGGTATCAGAGCTACTATTTTTAGTTATTTTCGATATATCAAGAGTTGAATATGCTATGTGATTGCCACTATTAGTGGATCCTTCACATCAGAAACACGTCTTGTATATCATCGTCATACTTGTTGGGACGTCACTATAGTCAGAGTCTTATTCTCCATCGACATCATCTCAGCCACCACTCCATCAGTTCAGTTTGGTTCCGTTATTTTTTATTTTTTTTTGTCCTCATCTAGTTTCGTTCACATTATGGAGTATCTTGATACTTCACAACCCATTGCCATTATCATGGAAGGACTCAACTACACCATATGAGCTCAAGCTATGTCAAGCTTTCTTAAGGACAAAAAGCTATGGCGCTATGTCACTGGTGATATCACTGAACCAAAGAAAGTCGTTGGAGAAGACAACGCAAAATACATAGACCGTCTCGAAGAGTGGGATAGCAAGAACCACCAAATTATCACTTGGATTTGCAACACGTGTGTACGCTCTATCGGTCTCCAGTTTGTTAGATTCAAGACTGCCAAGTCATTATGGGATTTTGAACAGAAACTCTACACCACTGCAAATCTGTCTCATCAATACCAACTTCTGGGTACTCTACATCGTATGCAACAACAACCTGGGCAATCTATCAATAGTTTCTTATCTGAGATGCACTATGTTTGAGATCAACTTGCTTCCTCAGAACCAGAGTTTACAGATGCCAAAAATGCTAAGAAATTTTCCAACTATCGAGATCAGCAACACTTGGTTCTCTTTCTCATGGGCCTCACTAATGAGTTTGAGCATGTTCGTATATCTCTCCTTCACCGCAATCCCTTACCTACTTTAGATCAAGATGTTACTGAACTTCTTTCGGAGGAAACTCGTCTTGCCCCTCGCAAAACAACCTCTACAGATGCTGTCTTCGCCACTCCCAGAGGACCTCAACCCAACAACAAAGGGCATTCATCTGGATCTTTTCAACACAACAACAAAGGGCATCCATCTGGATCTTCAAAATTCTGCAATTACTGTAAGAAACCAGGACACACTCTCTTGGAATACCCGATTCGAGTTTGCCAATTCTGTCAGAAGCAAGCCCTATGTCATCTTTAGCGTGATTATTTTCAAAACCCCAACAGACACTCCCAGCAATACATGTCTCGCGGTACTCCTTCTAGATCTGCAGCCACTACTGCTGAAGGTTCATCATTCACTACTTCCAGTGAGACGTTTTCTGCCTCTAATATAGAGGAAATTGTCAAATAAGTCCTTGCTCATTCTGGTAATATACTCTCTACTGCTATGTCAGTCACCTAAGGTAATTCATCCTGCTTCTTCGACTCTGCATGATGTAATCACATGACACCTGATTCCACTATATTTGCCACCAAACATCTTGCTAATCATGCTCCGACTATTCAAGCTGCTGATGGTTCTTCTATGACTGTGAGTCATATCGGAAAAATATCGACATTAAACACTTCTCTTCCTGATACTTACTGTATTCCCCAACTCACTCTCAATCTTATATCTGTTGGTCAATTATGTGACTTCGGTCTAACTGTCCCCTTTTCTGCTTCTGATTGTTGTGTGCAGGATCCAAAGACGGGACAAACTCTTGGGATAGGCCGTAAGGTTGGACGACTCTTTGAGCTCATCAATCTTCACCTTCCATCCCGTTTCTCCTCATCAGTTCAAACAGCAGCTCCAGTTTCATCTACCCCATCCATCAGTCTCTGGCATTCTCGTATGAGTCACGCTTCTGTTGATCATCTTCAATCTTTAGCATCTAGTGGTCATCTAGGACTTGTTACTAAAGAACAATTTGATTGTCTTCCTTGTCAACTTGCAAAACAATTGGCATTGCCATTTTACAAAAGTGATTCATTTTCTTCTGCACCATTTGATTTGATTCACTCTGATGTTTGGGGCCTGTCTCCCACTCCTACTATGGGAGGCTCTAGATATTTTGTCATTTTTGTTAATGATTACTCTCGTTACACTTGGATATTTCTTATGCGCAATAGATCTGAATTACCTCAGTTGTACTTTGATTTTGCTACCATGGTCAAAACTCAATTTTCTTGCAATATCAAAGTGTTTCGTGCTGACAATGCTCGTCGAATACACGCATCTACAAAGTCCTTAACTTTCTTCACCAACATGACACCCTTCCTCATCGTTCATGTCCAGGCACTTCTCAACAAAATGGGCGTGCTGAACTCAAACATCGAGACATTCTCAATACCGTCCGTTCTCTTCTCATATCTGCTTCATGTCCTGAACGCTTTTGGGGTGAAACTGCTCTTACAGCTATTTATACCAAGAACCGCGTACCTTCTCCCATCACTGGGAATCAATCACTATTTGAGCGTCTTTATGGTCACCCTCCTGACTATAACACTCTTAAAGTATTTGGTTGTGCTTGTTTTGTTCTTCTTCATCCTCATGAGCGCACCAAATTGGAATCTAGATCTCGATTATGTTGTTTCTTAGGATACGGTATTGAACACAAAGGCTATAGATGTTGGGATCCTTACTCCAAACGTCTCCGAGTATCTCGTCATGTTATTTTTTGGGAACACAAGATATTCGCCTCCATATCCAAGTTTCACCTGCTGCATGACAACACCTCTCTCCTATTCACTGATCTCTCCACAGATCTTTTTCCTCACACTCCAGAGACAAACTCTTCCTCTGAGTCAACATTTCCACCAACACATCATCTCTCTCTCAGATATGTCATTACCAACTGATATGTCTACAGATCCCTCAATTGAGTTATCCACCTTACCCTCTTCTGAAGAACTTGTCTCTTCCGATGGATCCGCTCCAACAGCTTCCGATCTCCCTATTCGACGAAGTGACAGGGTAAAAACTCATTCTGTTAATCTTCATGACTTTGTTGTATTTTCTATTATTCTTTCTCACCATGAACCTCAGTCTTATCGTGAAGCTAGTTCTGATCCTCTTTGGCAGAAAGCAATGAATGAAGAACTACAGGCACTCGAAAACACTCATACCTGGGATCTAGTGGATTTACCAAAAGGCAAACATGCTATGGGATGCAAGTGGGTCTACAAGATCAAAACTCACTCTGATGGGTCCATTGATCGGTACAAAGCTCGCCTGGTAGCTAAAGGGTTTACCAAGGAGTATGGGATTGACTATGAGGAGACCTTTGCCCCGGTTGCTCGCCTCACTTCTGCCGTTGTCTAATTGCAGCTTGTCGGCTGCTCGTTGGGAATTGTTTCAGATGGATGTGAAAAATGTCTTTCTTAATGGTGAACTCACCGAAGAAGTTTATATGTGCCCTCTTCCTGGTTCTTACCATCTTCCGCATCAAGTCTGCAAATTTCGTCGGGCTCTATATGGTCTCAAGCAAGCTCCTTGGGCTTGGTTTGCCAAGTTCAGCATTATTGTTGGAGATTTTGGGTTCACTTCCAGCTCACATGATTCTGCTCTTTTCATTCGCAAAATAGACCAGGGTACTATCTTTCTTCTCCTCTATGTTGATGATATGATCATCACTGGTGATGACACATCCAAAATTTTGGATCTCAAGACTTATCTTAGCCAACATGTCGAGATGAAAGATCTTGGAAAGCTTAGTTACTTTTTGGGACTTGAGATCACTTCTAACTCTGAGGGATGTTATCTTTCGCAAGCAAAGTATGCTTCTGATCTTCTTACTCGGGCGGGACTCACAGATAATAAGACATGTACTACTCCTCTAGAGCTCAACTCTAAACTCACTCCTATGGATGGTACACCTTTGGATGACCCCACCTTGTTTCGCCAGTTGGTTGGTAGTCTTGTTTATCTTACAGTTACTCGCCCTGACATCTCTTATGTCAGTCCTATATTGTCGATCAATTTCTCTCTCGTCCTCGCACATCCCATTATGCCGCAAAGATTTGATTCTCAGGTACATCAAAGGGACCCTATTTTATGGTCTCCATTTCTCATCCCAATCTTCACTTGAGCTTCGCGCCTACTCAGATGCAGATTGGGCAAGTAACCTCACTGATTGTAGATCCATCACTGGTTATTGCTTTTTCCTTGGTGATTCTCTTATTTCTTGGAGCAGCAAGAAGCAAAAAGTAGTCGCTCGATCCAGTACAAAGGCTGAGTATTGAGCCCTTGCTGATACAACTCAGGAACTTCTTTGGTTTCGCTGGTTACTTGAAGATATGGGCGTCACTAATTCTACTTCCACTATCATAAATTGCGATAATCAAAGTGCTATCCAAATTGTTCACAATGATATATTGCATGAACGTACAAAACACATTGAGATTGATTGTCACTTTATACGTCATCATCTCACCCGTGGGACTATTGGACTATTATCAGTTTCTCCAGCCGATCAAACTGCTGATATCTTCACTAAAACACATCCTTCGGACGCCTTCAGGATTTAGTTTCCAAACTCAAGTTGGTCTCCATTTCACCTCCTTGAATTTGAGGGAGCCTGTTAATGTATATACATATATACACAATGTACATGTTAGTTAGTCCCACATTGATTAGAAAGTAACATTTTCCTATCAAGTTAAACTATAAATAGAATGCCTCTCTTATAAACAAATCACACTATTCAATACAATTCTATTCTCTTTGTATTGTCTTATTTTCTCTCTTAAATTCAACTCCTTGGACTGTTCATCCATCATGCTTTAAAAGTTTGATTTTGAATTGGTCATGTCGCACGATGGATTAAGCAAAGTCGATGATTCTTGATAATGCAACATATATGCATAGATCTCAAAGAAATGCACAACGAGCAGCACAAGTAGAAACTCAAGAACTTCTCGCTAACCCGAATATAACACGAACAGCTAATTCAGTCTCTACTATGGAAATTACTGTTTATCTAACAAGTTACATCCTCTTACAACAACTGACAACTACTGATTTCACGAAGATGCATGAAAGAAAATAGCAGCTACTCTACTAGTTTCAAACAGTTATGGTGTACTTGGAACAGGCTCTGTGGTGGAAATATGAGATGCTGCGTCCTCTTTTGACATGGCCACATAGTGCACAGGAGCAGCTGGCGTAGAGTCTCTCTTCCTGTTTCTATTTGTTGATCTGGAACCATTTTGATGGGCGTTAAGAGAAAGTCGTCTGCTAGTAGTCTCATTCGTGTTCCCATTTGCTCGTGGACCTACTACCTTCTTGGTACTAAGCTGCCGAGCTGGGCTTGGTGTTGAACCAAGCACTGGTTCTGGTTCTTTACTCAACTGTTCCTGGAACTTTTTCTGATCCTGCACAGACCATGTGAAGAATCTATTGACGATGAATTCTTATTTAAGAATAAGCTAGAGCTTAAAATCATTTGAAATATGAACAGCCCAAGCATGTTTGGCTAAGAATAAAAATAAGTAAAAGTTACTTTCGAGTAGCAATGCAGTTCCAAACATGTTTAAATTACCATTTTTTTACTTTAAAGTAAAAAAAGTTACTTTCAAAATACTAAACTTCCAATTTTGATCAATAAAAGAGTTAATGAAAAACACATTTAATTACAAGTAAACCTTTCAAGCTTAGCCGACCATGCTCTAAGTAGTGATTTATGGACAATTTTGACTTACCCTCAACCTCTTCTTCTCCTCTTCCCTATCATGTCTGAGCATTACATACTCGTCTAGCATGGCAAGGAGAGGAACACCATCATACGAAAATGTCATGCCACAATCTTGTTCCCATGTACGGGTTTTCGCCACCAACGTGTCAATAAGAGCTACATATACAACAAAAAATAAAAGCAATGAGAATGGTTGTATGACCAGTGGAAGTTTTTCCAGTAAGCAGATAAACAACATCAAACAAAAATAATGCTCTCTGGCTCTGACAAATATACATGTTTAGATTTTTATAATTATGCACAAGAAGTAATGTAGAACAAATTCTTAACTAAGAATTCCATCTGTAGCCTTGTGAACTCCTCGAAACAATTAAAGTTATATTGCTCCTACAATCAAAGGTATCGTCTAATTCGCATGCAAAAGGAACCCAGTATAATATATTAGGGAGTGATAAAAAAAATATTTAGCTCAAGTAAAACTTCAAAGTAGAATTTTAGTTTCAGCTTCCCTTTTTACCAAAAAACTACACTGTGCAAATCAATCTGAAAGTAAGGATCAGTACAGTACTGTACCTGGAATCTTGTTAACAAAGATTCGAGCCTTTTCAGCCCTCTTCAAATTTAAGTGTGCACCTCTGCTAGCATTATACCTGTTCTCATCCTGTTTCACCAGTGAACTATCAGAGGCAAATAATGCCAAGTGTGCACGAGGTCACTCCTTGCCATTTTGTAATAACAAACGAATCAGTTATTAAACAAGCATGACAACATAAGTGCCATGCTAGGGCTCGTCAACAAATCTGAAGCCGTTGGCAGCAGACATCAAAATGAGTTTCAAAAATTTTCAAAATTGTTTGTGAAGAGTAGTGCAGGAAATTTCTGATTGTACAAGCTACGCATGTATAGGCTCTACTGTCTTGGGGTTTGCCACAAAAGGATAAAGTGTGTGTAGGATGCCCTTTTCAGTGGTGGTGGTTGAGATGGGTGGGGGGGCGATAAAAAACTAATTACCCTATTGTAGTCTTCAAGCCAGCATTCTTCTTCACAAGCTGACATCCACTTCTCGACCTTATCCAATATTTCTTTTCTGCTCAGAGCCTCTTCTTTTGCTTTCACTATCTGATTATCCATGTCAGCCAATAGATCTGCAGGCTCTAAATTCCCAGAATCAATGAGTTCCAAAATTTTAGCTCGAGCAGCCTCTGTATCAATCTCAACGTGAGCATGGGCAAATATCTCCTCAAGCTCAGCCTGCTTCTTGAAAGCAATTTCCTTCATTCTGCTAGCTTTTAGCTGATCATGCCTCTCAACTTCCACTTCGGTCTTCGCAAAATAAAAATGACTTAATCAGTAAACGATTGATATCATATGCTCAGATTTAATTTTAATAACAGGTACCTGTTCAATTACTTCCAGAGCAAGAGACCCAGGAACAATAACTTCATCCACTGAAGCTGAAATGTTACAAGTAACATGATCAAAAAGGCTTCGTTCTTCTTCGGGGGTGTCCATCAAATTCCAGAGATCAACGAGCTGAGTTGCTAATTCTTGAAGCTGTAGATATACCAAAGTCAAAGGACATAATTGCGCAGATGATTGTCATAACAAAAGTTCTTAGATTCATGGAGATGACCATGGATGGATACATGTCCAATTGTGACAGAGGATGTGAGCCTTAGTCACTGCTTTGCCAAGAAATAAATAATATGGTACAAGTAGGATGAAACGTGTCGTGCTACAAATTCCTATTGCTAATGGAAGATAGCAGATTTTGTGATTTATATGATGTGCAAGAACATCAATAGCGTTAGAGAATGCGCTTATGACATGAAATCATGACACAACATAAATGTTTATTAATATAATTATGTGACTGAAAATTATGTCAAAGTTCTCACATGAAAACAGCTTGGTGCTTGTATAGTTACCTTCTTTAACCTCTGCTTCTTATCTTCCTTTAGTGATAAGACAGTCTCTGACAATCTAGCTAGTGTGTCATTGCTTATGCTTTTAGACTGTACACCTGCAGGGTCATTCAAACTTGGATGAACTTCAGTGACAGTATGGAAGAAGTCCAATCCAAGAACGGCACAAAGATCATGCACGGTGCTCACAAACTCAAGGACCTTGTGCAATCTCTCACTCTGCAAAATTATGTAGAATGAACCATGATGATCTTGCTAGTTACAAATCAGCCTCACATGCACTAGCAACTGATTTCTAGTAAGATAAAGACTTCACCTTTTCTTTTTGAAGGTCTTGGAGATGATCACGAAATTCATCTAATTTTTTCAGGGATAGGTCAGACTCTTCGACTGCAGGACTCCCCTCCTGCCAACTAACCCCAGCAATTTCTGCACATATCTTCTGTATTTGAGATTGAACGTCAGAAAACTCTTTCATCCGTTCATCTTTCTGTTTCCATAGTTTTTCTAATGCAGGTGCTATAGCTGCAAGCTGTTCCTTGATTGATCCTAAAGTTTTCTCAGGCTGCAAAAGAAATCAAAGAACAAAATAAGTTACTATTAAAAATCTACAGAAACAAACTTGAGCAAGTTTTATTTTGCTCCATTCACAGTGCTCGTCACTGTAGCTCTCCCAATTTCATAATTTGTTCCCATATGCATGAAGGGCAACTACTCACTATTCCAACATAACTCTTCTCTCCAAGTGCTGACATGAGATTGGTGAGTTCAACTCTAGCATCTGCCAATGTCTGAAGAAGGAACACCCTTGATTTCACAGCTTGATCAACCTTCCTCTTGTACACATTCAAGCACTCCTGCTCTAACTGAAGGAGCATTTTGTCTCGGTCATCGTCGCTCTCACCAACTTCATCCCAAATTTGCTGCATTGCAAAAAATAATTTGTTTGTCAGCCTATTAGACAATTACAGCTTCTGGTTTGTAATAGTAACAGAATACATAGAGTGAGGAAACTGTAAATCCAAAGAATTCAACAATGGATTGCCTGCAACTGCTGCAGTAAAGAACCACACGTAATTTGTCCACTGAGAGGTTTTTCAGCATCCACTGCTGCCATCAGCTTTAGCTCGAAACAAACCTGAGAGAAAATTCATATTAAAACTCACTCTTTTATATGACCCAATATATCTTAAAAGGATACAATGCAGAGAAATATTACAGACATAACCAAGCCCAAAAAGCCATAGCATAGTGCATAAAAAAACTGGCAACACTTGTAATCAAGATCAACTAAAAGAAAAAACCCACGTCACTATAAAACCTGAGATAAGGATACTCTCCAAGAAATCGACAAGAAGAAGAACAACTTGAAATTATGGTCCTTCGCAGAGCCAAGTTCTTCTACTTGTACAGTATAAATATAAAAGAAAGTGAAACTAGCCAAGCACTGGCGGAGCCAGCCAGGTCCAATCCCCGTACCCCGAGACTTCATCTATGAAACAGTTAATTGCCTTCTTTCCTGGATGCTGTTCCATCAAGTAAAGACTATCCCTTCTCTATTTTCTTATCCTTTTTCGTTTCCCACAACATTGCTGAAACAAGCTACGTTTTGCAGTCAATTTGTTAATTTCCATCAATAACACGAAGTCTAAATCCAGAAAATCTTGCAAACAAATAAAGACTACAACGAAAATCCTTATCTTCACTTGAACCGTCTAACTTGCACTAAAAGGAAAAAGAATCGTCTTTAACACAGCATTGGAGCAACTTTGCTATACCCAATCAAGGACACAAGAAGATAACAACTTAACAATTTCAATTTTTTACGTGCTAAAATACAATATTTCAACCAAAAAGAAAGAAAGAAAGAAAATAACTCAAGTAAACGAGAACCCTCAATTTTCACAAATGTACATAATTCAGAACCATCATACACTACATTTACTTCAACAAAACTATAAAACTTCGAAAAACTCAGATCTCAATCCAAAACCATTTCAGTCCAATCAGACAAATTGTCCCCCAGTCAAACGACCTTTAAAAAAATTATTATTCCCAAATTTATCCAAATCAAACGAGTAAAAAGAATGCTTACCGGTCGAGCTTGGGAAGATTCGTAGACACAGATCTAAATTGAGTGTGTGTGGGAAGGACAGTGAGAGTGAAAGAGTAGAAGAAAAGATATGTATCCGAATGACGAGACGAGAGGAATATCATGGGTATAGTCAGTGTGGGTGTCGTCCCTGGCTGATTTATCAGTATATTCACAAAATTTAGTGCACGTTAGAATCTCCACCCACCCCCCTCCTATTATTTATTTATTTATTATTTTATTTTAAAGAATGCATTTTGAAATAATAATAAAAAATTAATGTACGTGTAATATTATTTTATTGAAAAAAAAATGTATTTTGTTGTTTACTTTTAACTCTTATGTTCTTAATTTTTCTTCATTGCATTTATATTCTCAATTTTTCATTAATTGGTACATTTGATCTCTGATAATAATGTCCGTCCAAAATATCCATTGAAAAAGGGTAAAACGACATATTTGCTAATCATTTTTTTAAAAAATAATAATAAAAAAGTGAAGTAAAATATTTATTTTCCTCGTTACATATATTTTTATTGTTAGAATATGGTTGCTTCAGTACAATTTTTTTTTTTTTTTTTTGAGATGGGGGCCTTTGAATTCAACTTTTTGAATATAATGGCTTGAGCAATTGAGCTACAAAATATTTAACTTCAACACATATTGTAAAAGGAATAAATTTAGTCAATTCATTTTCTTGAATTATCTAATTCACTCACAACCTTTGAGCCCTATTTTTGTGTAGAGTGTATTTTAGAATAGTATATTAATGGAAAATGCATTGATAAAAATGAAGGAATTTTTTTTGAATTGTGTATAATATTATTTTATTGAATAATGAATGATTGAAAATAAGAGAGAAAAAAATATATTTTAAAAAAGTAGGAAAAAAACAAGGTCTAAATCTCTTTGAAATGACAGAGATAGTTTCATTCCAATTTCAACGGTGCTACATGTACAAGGCCACGTTGCCATGTACGTGCCAGAGGGAGGGCAGCCGTCCCTAATGTTTATATGTTTGCTCCCCGATCAGTGACCTTTGTGATATGCTGTCGAATGGTATTACTTAAAAACAAATAACATCAAAGCACCACTTGTCTAGTTGTAGAATAGTACCCTCACACAGTTCAGACCTGGGTTCGATTCCCAGCTGGTGCGTTATATTAAAAGAGCTGCTGTGAAGAAATATTTGTGCTAACAGTGCTGATTGGGTCTCCACGCCCGTCTGATCTTCAGATGAGAAGAGCACATCCGAGCAACTCTTTTAATTTCTTTAACTATTTTTTACTTTACAACAATTTTTTATATCGATTAGGATGATAGCTAAAAAGCGAACATTAGCCTCATCACAGTAACTGCTGTTGGCTTTCACATAAATCAACTAACTGGTAACTATCCCACCTGCACTAATGGCAGGTAACTTCAATAAAGCACAACCAAGTGTCAATGGCTGGTCATCTATTAAAAAAGCAAACATAAATACAACCATAAAAAAACCATAATGAACTCCAAATCCTCAAAAAGTAATATGAGAAACATGGATATCAAACAAAACATAATGAAGAAAATGTCCAAAACTTCTATTAAATGAAGGGGAGAAAAACCGTGTAACTAGCACTCCATGTATGGATGTAAAAAGAAAAGTGTCTCCCATGTCACTCATCAGTTGAGCTCCGTAAACAGGACATTTTGGCATTTTGCCCTCCAAATTATTGGAATGTTTTGCTCACAAGAAGCAGCCGAGCATGCACGTTCTAGATGTCAAAGGTGAAAGGCCTAACCAATCAAGAAGCATGCACGGGTCAAAACTATTGATGCCTAAAAAAGACAAGTAAAATGAAATGTATTATGAGAACGATGAACTGCCAGGGGTAGATATGAACCTTGATGAACTTGCAATGGTCATTTTGGCTCCTTCGGAAAGTGAAGCTTGATGAGCATGGGAAGCTCAACAAGTTCGACCTGTGACTTACCCAACAAAATGCGCTTCAACTTTTCATCACAGTTGACAACATTCTTATTGTTTGGATCCTAGAAATATAAAATATAAATGCTGGTCAATGATAGAAATATTGCATTGACAATATCACTAAATCTTCTGAAAAGCACCCCCCTTCCCCAAAAAGAAATATAAGATAAAGGATGGTACGCATTCTTACTTCTGCTTATTAAACATACATGCAGCATTTACCAAGTAAAAGGAAAAAGTTTTTTTATCAAGAATTTCAAAAAATTTGCCGGTATCCAGGCTGGGGAATGTTAGTTAGCTTGCATCAAATTCTTATGGTTAAAGATAATTTTGGCAAAACGCATATTCAATATGAAGCACTCCCAATTAATTTGTTTAGGAAACAATTTCTCAGAAATTGCTTTCTCCTCCTACTCTGAATTGTTTTTTTTTTTTTTCCCTTTGTCAAGTCTCTCGTTCTGAAATTTAATTACATATTAACCTCATTAACAAATAGTCAAAAAATTGAAGCTTTTTAGGAGCTGGAGCATCATATTGCAAAGTTGCTTTTTTCCCAATAACCGGCTAGAGACATGAAAACCCGTCCCTTTACAGGACATTATATAAATTACTTATCTTGATTTCCATTTCCATGCTCATTGCAAATTAGACAGTGTACCATTTCATACGAAGGGGAATTATATCTGCTTCCAACAATATCTACTTATATAGTAATTTCAGTTTCCCACAAATAAAATATCTTTGTTTCCTCAAAACTGTGAATGAGCAATATCTCATGAAATTATACGCAGGCACTTCACGTATTAGATCGATAAACACATTCAAATGAAGAGAGGTAATTTTCTCCTTTATTTCACACAAAATCAGGAATTCAAAACCAATATAAGCTCAACACTGTAACAACTCTAATGAGTCCCACATGGCTAACTTAGCTCAGTGGACCTACGAGCACCTTGGGCACCCTACCCCCTACCCTAACAAGTTAGTTTGAAGGGTGAGTTTTAAGAATAGTCATCGTAAAAATGATATTGGAGAAGTCATCCCCTAGACCTGAGGTGCGGAGCTTTCCTTAACCAGCTGACCTTACTTCGTAACCGGGATCGGGATTTGCTTCTTCCCTAGGAACCTGCTTCGGCTGGAGCTTAAGATTCGGCTACTTTAATTCCGGTAAAAAGAAGTCATCCAGCTGGGAAAAAGTATACTTATGCCGGTTCTGAAAAGAAGGTTTGATTGTAACTACTCTATTGAGTCCCACAAAGCCAGGTTAATCTCACAAGTTAGTCTTAACGGTGGGTTAAAAGTGCTGGGATGGGAACAAACAGTAGAACTTTAGAAACTAAAAGTTTAACTATAACTACGAATTAAGAAACAAGAGCAATAATATCATATACTTCGAAAGTGGGACTAGGATTTAACCTGGAGGTTGTTTTCCTTGATATGCAACCAAACACGCCTAAAACAACCCAACCGAGAGCTCTGCGACTGACCCATGAATTCTCTTAGTGTTGAAGGGAGATTCACTAGGTCAATCAAATTGGCAAGTTTCTTAGGATTGTCCATGACAGCCTTTCTCATCCGCTGTGATATCATTTTTCCCAAATTTCTTTCTGTTATGCAAACACATAACTACAATCAAAGTCTAATTTAAATAATACAAAAACCATTAATTTTTACAACAGACAAATATGGAAAAGCCAGTAAGTTGAAAATTGAAAACCTAAAATTAAACTCGGCAATCCAAAATTTTAGGTGGCCGAATCGTAATTTTAACAGTAATTTAACCAAACACTTTGACTGCGGTGTATAAACTTGAAAAAATCTTTGAATTAATACCTGAAGCCTGGACTACTGGAAAGTGTCGATTCAGCACAGACCAAGAACTAGACCTAGAAGAACTTGCGCCTCCAAGAACTTGAAAGTAAGCAAAAGGAACTGTGTATTTATGGCGATTTTTTTGAGATAGAACTGCAAGGTAGCATTATATTATAGTGGGGAAAATTACACCTAGGTCCCCCAACCTATACAATGAAGATCATTTAGGTTCCAACCTTTAAAAAGAAGCAATTGAGTACCTAGCCTTTTACCTGTGTGCGTTTGAATCTTCAATGAACAAATTATTCAGTTATTTTGGATAAAAAAGGTAGAGAAAATGCAAAGGTAAAATGTGTTTTTCAACTACCAATACCAGTGGCTCCATTTTATAACTACCGTATACGTAGTCGGCTCGTGGGCTCGGCTCGTTGCCACCGAGCCACGAGCACGAGCCGAGCCCGGCTCGGCTCGTTTTTCCACGAACAGCTCGTAGGCTCATGAAAAAACATTAAAAAAAAAATTGACGAGTTACAAGCCGAGCCAAGCTGGCTCGTGAGCTCGCGAGCTCGTGGGTTTAAGGGTCGAGCCGGCTCGACTCGGTCCATTGACATCTCTACGTATACAAAAAGTAAGACATGTTATCAACATTCATAAGATGTGTTTATAAACACTTGTCAAACAAACTTAAGACAACAATTACTTACAAAAGCTATGGAAAATGATGCTTATATCGAAACGAAAATTGTTTCAAAATTTTCCATGTTCAAATAACAGATTTGTGTGTTGGCCATTTGATCGACTTCATTCTAACTATGCCACAAAATGCTCATCACAAATGGATATGCTTAAGTGAATTGAACAATAGAACAAGGACAATCTTCGTTATGTTTCATTTTTCATTTGTTAAAACGTGCATACAATCTATTACAGTGTTTCTCTTCAAAATACAAGGAAAAGTTTGAAAAGAAAACTCTCCTAGTTGTTAGCTACAATAATAATGGAGTTTACAAATTTTAAAATTGTTGATGTCCAAAGTCGTACCTGAGCATACCTAAGTTTGAACTTTCAATGACTCGAGCTAGCTATGTTCACGAATAGAGTTTTCCATAAACATACAATAAAGGCTTGGGGTGTTGACTCCATAGCCCATTCAATACCTTAAGAGAACTATAATACACATGAAACACTATATCAACGAGATAGGATTGGACTCCCTACGAAAAAGGATTCCTAATATGGCTAGAACACATAACGAGCAATATATTAAAACTATGTGACTACGTTGTAATAGGAAGAATTTTCTTTGGATGAAGGAAACTTGTGGGTAATGGTGTCAAATAAGTCGAGTAGGCCACGACTAGTGGCTCGTATGTCTTGAGCTCGTAGCTCATGGGCTGAGCCGATCTTGTCTTTTTATTTTTTATAACACTTCTACTAGGCTACAATAATTATTTGGACAATTGAAAATATTGATGTAACAATCTTTCTGTTCGTTGAATTGAAATATGGAATGTATAGAATTTATATGATGATTGATTTGAATTGAATTGTATAAATATGAAATGTACAAAGTTGTAGAAGTAAAATGTAGAAATAAAAAATTGAATTGAGATATAATTTTTTTTATAAAAAAAACCCCTCCTTTTATTCGGGTTTGAGACCGGCTATTTATTTTCGAATAGGTAGAGTAAAGTACTCGAACAACTAATTACGTGCACAATTTTTTTCTTGAGGAAATGGATTCTCGTTTCCGGAAGCTTGATTTTTTAAAAAAATAAGCAATTCTTGTTTTTGTTAAAGATGTAGAGATTCTGATTGAGTCAGGAATGTTAATTCTACGAGTCCTTTTCTAACGAGTTATGGGTTCACTTGCTTCCTTTCCCATGTAAATTTGGTTACATGGAGAAGGAAGCTCTTAAAATCATACCTTGTTAGAAAAAGACTCGTAGAACAAAAACTCTTAACTCAATCAAGATGTTTGACAATTGAGATTTGAAAATTTGAAATTAGACTTTAATTTTTTTTTAAAATCTTTTTTTGAAAGCCACACCTCATGCTTAGGCTTGACCATGGACGAGCCAGAGCTACCCATTAGCCGAACATTTTCGAGTCAAGCTAGCGAGCTACTCAGCTTGATTGTCAACACTACTTGTGGGGTGGTCAAGGTCCTCGAGAAAGGATTTAGAGTTGACTAATTTTGACCTTATAAAAAATCGTGCTTAAATTATTTTTCATTTTCACCTTTTTAGAAACAAACATTAGATGAAACTAACGAGTATGTCTTATACAAGAGTTGTTCCTGCATGTACATGGACCCCACTCACAGCTCACATAGAGGTAGGTCTCTAGGATAAACAAAAAGGTTTGAACGAAGTGAAAGAGTTTTTAGTTGACTTAAAAGAAATACACGTAAACAAAGAAAGGTGAAAGAGCAATGCTAAATCTACACTCAAAGTTTTAACGTTTCATTGTTTTCAAAAAAATTGTTGACGGGAAAGTGTGTAAGTGTGTGTGTGTGTGTGTGTGTTTTTAATTATACAGTGCAATGTCGCCACATGACATAATGTAAAAAAGAGTGTACATGTAGCATGATTGAAGTGGAAATTTGGCTTGTGTTTGAATCTAATTTTGAGGAGAACATAAATTTTGGAATAGTGATTGATGTGAGAATGTGTAGTGGAAAAGTAATGAAAAGTTTTTGATTTGTATGTAATATTATTTTATTTGAAAAATGTGTGGTTGAAATGAATAATGAAAATGAGAATGAGAAATTAATGAGAAATGTATTTGTAATTTCACATCCATTTTGTTTACTATACTGTATACAATGTATATAAATTTAATTATATTCATCTCAAATTAGCTTCATAATAATAATGCATTAAAAACTATAAATCATTATAACAATGAATTAGTTTCCATTATTCACCTCTCCATATCACATTGTTTATGGTCAATCATGTAATTTGGAAAAATATCGTGGAAATTGAAATGTTGTTTTAAAAAAAGGCACCAATGGTCTTGTGGTAGAATAGTATCCTGCCTCGGTACAGAAGCGAGTTCAATTCCCGAATGGTGCATGCATAGATGCGGTGAAGAGAAATTTGTTCTTTTTCTACATTTCTTATCACTAAAATTGAAGGCATTGTCTTCAATCTCAAACTTGGTGAGACAAAATGCCATTGTCTTCAAAGAAGCGAACTCCCTGCCGGATCTGCATAGCTCCAGAGGAGTCCATGCATCCCAATTTTGGTCAGCTCCTCCTCCAAATAAATACAAAATTAGTTAGGATGCAGCGGTTGATGCCCCAAACTGTCGTGTTAGCATCGGTGTTGTGGTGCGTGACTGGTTGGGACAAGTTAAAGCTGTGTTGATGTGCCAAAGGAAAGCACTCTCGAATCCATTCTTGGCAGAATCCATCGCAGCTTTGGAAGCAGTGTCGCTTTACAAACATCTTGAGTCGAGATCGATAATTTTAGAAGGAGATGCGCAGAATGTTATTCAGGGAATTAATGGTGTTTCAGATTTTTGGAACTATCCTGGCCTACTGATTGAGGACACTCAGATTTTGCTTGGTTCTTTCCATTCTTGGTCAGTTGTTTATGTTCCTCGTTTGATTAATGATGTTGCTCATGCTCTAGCAAAGGAAGCGCTCAAACTCTCTGAGGAGAGAATAGTGTTGGAGGGCCCTCCTCCTTGTATCTGTCATTTGCTTTCGTGAATTTATGATAAGTTCGTTCTATTCCAAAAAAAAAAAAAAAATTGAAGGCATCAAATACTGTGTTGAGGGATACGTCCTCGCCTGGGAAATATACATTCATGTATTTATTTGAATTTTTCTCTTTCATTTCCAAAAAAAGTTAATTTAATCAATGGTAATTGAAATTACTATTTGCGTATTGAAATTCAAAATGTTATTCTTTACTAATTGCTCATCAAAATTTGAAAAGTTAGTCGTTGTTCACCCAAATTTGAATAAAGTTATTCATTAATCACCCATATTACTTCCATCAATGTTGACTGTCGAGCAACGAGCACTTTTATTCAAATTTATGGTAATGACAGAGTGGAAGTAGTTGGCCAGGCATGGTCTTAAAAGCTACAACCTACATGTTTGTGCTTTGCTAGGCTTGTACCAGGCACGACAATATACACATGTTTCCAAGTAGTCAAACATAAAACCATGGTGTGTTCGAGGGTTAAAAATCTCAATAACTACTATATTTTCACGTTGTTCAGAATGAACAAAAAGGGGTAAGTTGGGGTTATCGACCGGGTGCACGGATCACATCAACAAGAAAATAGAAATCATGCTACAACAAACAGAAAATTCATAACGAGCGATCAATGCGATGAACCAAGCCGAACAACAATTCATTGTGATTTCTCGGTTTACATTGAAACCTGAGAATCTGCTTTCTTTACAATGACAACTGAAACATTAAAATGGCGCTGCCAATGCCACAATAAAAACATGCAGCAATGTAGGAATGAACACATCATAACCTATGAACAGAACAGATATAGCAGATTATACAGAACAGTCCGGGTGAATGCTACTGATCCGCACTAGGAACACAAAAATAGATTTGCTAACCGAATTTTACAATCCACTTTGCTTATCTTAATGGAAAATTCGAAGAAACAAATTTCCACCGCCTGCGCAGAAGGATAGGTCAGTTCAAGCAATTATGAAGGGAACAACTAAAAACAGAATTTGTAAGAAAGAATTGCGGCAGCAAATGTGTAAAGAACTTGCACGCAATTGATTGTATAATGTAGCATGAAAAGAAATATACTCGATAAAATGAGTACAGTGACAAACATAATAAAAAGGCATAAATCGATCAATATTGCAGTCAATTTAGCATCTTAGAAGGAGGTTATGAGATATTCTGATGAAAAGCTACTTTTAAGTAAACGGTATTAAATTCCAATCTGCTTCTATTTTGTCGTAACATTGAGATGCAGGTTGTAAACCTGTAACGGCATATTAATGACAAATCATCCATAAGATCTAACCATATTGATCTGCTAGCATAAATGTAAAGGCAATGAATCTACCCGACACATACCTAATCATTATGGAAATCTAACCCTAATGAACTGATACCAAAAATTCATGAAACACATTAAACTTGCATGCGGTGATTTTAAGCAAAACGGAGGCCTCATGCACAAGTCTTGGACAAGAACAATGTAAAAACAAAAAAGAGGAAGCGTAAAGCTCCCTACGCCTCGAGGAAAAGGTAAGGTTATTGTTAAGTACAAAAGCTCAAAGGCAAAAACTTGAACTTGACAAAAAGATAAGAAGATTGCTTTCATAACTCATAATACCTTCAAGCATATCAGAATCAATAGACAGTTAGCAAAACCTAAGTAGTAAAAGCTGAGATAGGCCAGTCCATCAAATCTTACTAGTGAGCCAAACCAAACAATAAATGCAGATAGGCGAACAATTCAAACGAGCCTGCAAGATAAACTAAAGTTACACCAGTCCATCCTGATCACTAAAATGACCAACATTTTAATCACATTAGATGTATATAAAGCTAGCAAACAATATGCAGCTCAAATCGTCCACAAGAATGGCAAATCATATGAAACAAATGAAATGAACATAACATGGAACAAAATTTATTGCGGCATAAGCAGTCATTCTTGTAGCATTGAATGAGATGAAACTTCCATTTTTACATTAAAAGATCCGGAAATGGATATCATAAATCAACGCGAAAAAAATATCCAGAAACGACACATAACAGATAGATAATAGACGTTCTTACATCTAGTTTTAAAAGTAAATATACCAATACACAGGTCCTCTCAACAACAGATTTCATATACATTCCAAAGAAGTCAATAGGACAGTCGATGACACGCAATCATCAAAAGACCATAACATCACAAAGGGACACTGAATATCCATCCCTCATAATATCCTCTATTTTCAATAACATCAATTTTATAAATCTAATAATTCAAGTAAATTCTCTTCAAACAACAGGATACCCATAGCAGCCTGACCTTCAACCCACCTTAGTTTTATCTCACCAGAGGCTTTACCCTAGCTATGAGCATTTTTTTCATTTTTTTAGGGTTTTTCTCCGCAAAACAAAAACCAAAAAGTTAAATAAGAAATAAGTAATTTAACTAGATGAATTTCTTCCAAATGATTCGGTCGTCATCAGGGAACACATTCAAAGCCGGAGGGCCGTGTAAGCTAGGTCGCACACGTCAGGGTCTACACCATCAGCGTCCATTGGCGGCGGGAAGTTGAGGTCGAAAGAGAGAGGCTTTTTACAAGAGGAGGAGGCTATGTCGCATTCACCATCGTCCACAACGGAGGAGGAGGAATCACAGTCGCTGTGACAGTCTTCAGGAGACATCGGTGGCGACCTGGGATATCTCCTTTGCGGCTGAATGAGTTGCGGCGGCGCCAGCTGCCTGTGTCCACTAAACGACTCGACGGTGCTGCTCATGCCACTGGAGGTGGGCCTCTGCGGGCCAACTATCTGACGGTCTTGAGGGTAAAATCGAGGATCCGCCATGAACGGATCGTTAGGCTGATTATTGATCTGTTGATTATTAAAATTTTGAGGGTTGAATTCATGGAAGACGCCGTTCTGGGCGTTGGATAACGGAAAGTTCGTCTTAGCCTTGGGGCCCCGGAGAGATCGAGCAGCAGCGTCGTAGGCCCTGGCCGCGTCCTCAGCAGAATCAAACGTACCTAGCCACACCCGAGTCTTCTTCCAAGGGTTTCTGATCTCTGCAGCAAATTTTCCCCATGGTCTCTTTCTCACTCCCCGGAATCTGATCTCCTTAGGTTCTCCAGATCCATTAGCCTCTCCGCCGTTCGCCGCCATTTGCCTTGCCGCCGCCGGCCCTCTGCCTCGCCTCATCGTCAAATTCGGTCGATACAGCCACAAAAATTTAATTTACGAGAAGGAAAACAAACAAATCTTTCCCTCAAAACTCAAAAGAGAAAGCTTTAGATATAGATTAGAGAGAGAATGAATACATATGTACAAAAAAACCAAACAAAACCAGAGAGAGAGAGAGAGACCAGATTGTGATAATTTTTTCTCTCTCTACTGTGTGTGTTGTGTGTGAAAAGAGAAATGGGTGGAGAGAGAGAACAGAGTTTTTTTTTAAAAAAAAATTTCTTTTTTTGGGGTGGATTTATTTTGCTTTCTCGATTTCTCTGCCTTGATGAAAAGACCAAAACAACCTTGTAATTTTCATTAATCGGGTAGTATTTTTTTGGTGGGGAAGCAGTTTTGTTAGGTCTTTTCCTATGTATCCTTATTTGCGTGAAAGAGCGGGAAGGATGGCGTAATAGATAACCGTAGTTTTCACTAAGGAGTAAACCTTCGTTACGTGATAGTTTCAATTTGGTTTGGTGCCGTAGTATTTGTACATAAAGACATGTTGCAATGTATTTTGATTTAACATTTGCACATACACATACTATAGATATTATGTGATCGTGGTTGCACTTATTTTACATGTCCCATATTGTGAACATGCGCACATATCGTTTAGGTATTTATAATCGTGATACTCTGTTTAAATTTTAATATGTCATACAAAAAATTTATTAAATGCATGAATCTAACTTTTAAACAATTTTCTCAATGCGTTCAAAATATGAGCTTGGCTGAAGTTCGATTGATAATTCAAAAATTAGGCAAGCAAGATTCTGAATTGCACGACTCAAATCAATTTTTTTAAAGTGAAATATAAATAATTACACGTATGAACTACATTTTAAACTTGAATATGTGATTATGTTTTCATTTAATTATATAAAATAGCACATACAAAAAATGAAGAATAACAAAAGAGGCTATCTTCTTCCTTCGCCCATCCCCAATCACCAAATCTTGAAGTTCCAGGTTGAGTTCGAGGAAGACAAAATTTGACCTCGTCAATTTGTGATATACTTGTTAATTGTTATCGTCTTCGACTTAATAGAAAAATTAATAAAATTTATTACGTATTCTTTTTAATTCTAGACGAAATAGAGTTCAACGAACTTGTATTTCCTTAATTGTGCTGGTGAAATTACGAAATGTAAGCATAAGAGTATCTTTAAGATATTCTTTACTATAAAAAAATATAATAATAATAATAATAAAAAAAAAACATGTCTTATGTATAGTGGATAACATCTTTAAATTACAATAATAATTTCTTTTGTACACTTCAACAATATTCTCTATTTTTGCTCTTCATTTTATTTTTTAAAATTATTCGTTTAACATATTTTTTCATCGATGATCGACTAATACAAAAATAATTTGAATAAAGTAGAATATTGAGATCTGTAACTTATCACATACTATTTTGAAGTTTTTTTCAAGCACTTACTCTCTAAGTCGGTGAATATCTCATATTTATATAGTCTTTCGAAGACACTTTGATACATGAATGCTCACTGTTGACCCCAAAAAACGAGCTCAACAGATACCGGGTCCACTCCTGCCGTGTCAAGTACGATTCCGACACGTTTCTACCGGAATGCAATCGGTAGCTCCACTGTTCATGAACGTGGGAGGTACTTTCTGGCCAGAGACAATGATGTTTTGGGTTCCGGTAAAAATATAATAGGGAAATCACACTAAGAATAATTTCCAGGTTTCTTCATGCTTATTGTACAGATTCTTTTTCTTCAAGGGAATATGTGGAAGGATAGATAAGGCGCAAATCCAAGTGTTTTCTGGATCTTTTGCAACACTCAAACTTTTCTTCTTTTCTCTCCTCTCCCCTTTCTTTGTTATCCGCCCAGAATCCTCTCCCTTTGCTTAACACAGAAACGCATTATTTATACAATTCTGGCAAATGTGGCGATCGTTAGATCAGATCCACGTGGAGACATCTCCCAAGCTGAGGCTTCACGTCGCTGTCTAATCATCGCATTCAATGTCTGACCGAAGGTCAGTCACTCTAGTGACAGGCGAACATTAAATACAACTGCTCACTTTAGTGTAGGCGTCCCATCAATCAATCCGAAAAGATCTTCGAATCTTTTCGGTGCAACGCCGAGTTCATGACCCTCAGAAGACGTTAGGAGGACCTCGGATCACGCATGGTGTCGTCCTGGCGGAAACGCCTCATGCCGAGGCTATGTAGAAAATATTTATTTATTGATGAAGGGCCTCGACCCATTTCCTTTGCGGGGTTTCCGACCCACTTGGTTGTCCTCTTTGCTCTTTTCTGACGCTCTACACGCCAAGTTTCGCCACGTGGCCATCCTTCTGCAACCCTCGAAACGAGGGGGGTAACAATAGTCCCCCAAGTCTAGGCATGACTATTTATAGAATGCATGGACTTAAGAGTGATATCGAGAGAACCTCAGAAAAGGAGTGGTTCTACTAGAGCCTCGGAATTAAGACGCTCAATTAGAGTTTCAGAAAATGCGATGTTCTTAGAGCCACTGTGCTCTCTTAGAGCTTCTACTAATAAGATGCTCTCTCCCTTTAAGGGGTGCCTACAAATCCGGACCTGAAGGAGGAATGAAGCTATACATAGCTTTGAATCGAAGGTCATAATGGTTTATCTTTATTTTTGTCAACCGTGATATTTACGAGGCGTTTTAATCATGAGGCCCTAATGATTTGATGCTATGTTACCTTCCCAAGAAGACGGCTGGGCCACTACAACTTCCAATACACGCACAAGCCGTCGTATTAAATGCGTGATAATGACCATTCCTCACGCCTGTTCACAAAGTTTCAGATGCGTGAAGGCAAGTGGGAGGCACGTTCAAATCCTACCCCTTGAAGATAGGGCGTCAGATGTCGCGGATGGTCTGGATCATAGATCTGACAATCAATGGTCAGATGGCCTGGATCGAGATCCAACGGCTGGGGTTATATGAGCATTGCCTATATAAAGGGGCCATAACCCTTGAGAGAATTTCCTTCCACTTGCTACGTGAATCCTTGCACTCTTTTCCTTCAAGTCTTCCTGTTCTTCCCGCGCTCTCTGTTTCTTTTTCTCATCTGCATTTCTGTGATTTCTTTGACTCGTAAGTAACTCATTTTTCACGAATTTTCTTTGGCATTTTCCCATTACTCATGGCTCCTTCTGGGGATGACATAGACGTAACCAAAGTAGGCAGCGAGTTAGGATTCCAAATAACCAGTACATCCGACCTTAGGAGATCCATGGAGGCAGGACGAGGCGCCTCCATATCCGGGAGCGTCGCCCAGTGTGATGATGGAATGGGCTGGGGGGCAGCCAAAATTCCTTCATGTGTTAGCCCGATCCAACTGGCCAACCTCAGAGAGAAATATAGGATCCCCTTTAACATCGAACTCCTTTCCCCCACTTATGATGAGCGAGCCTGCTTCCCTAGGCAGGGGTGCGTCGCCATTAGCGAGTACCTCCTGAAGGCAGGGCTTCGCCTTCCCCTTCACCCTTTTTTCCGAGCCGTCCTTAGGTTATACGGGTTGGCCCCCACACAATTGGCCCTTAACGGTTGGGCCCAACTGGTGGGTTCGTACTTTTTGTGGAAGCAAGTATCCTTAGGCGAGGACATGCCCCTCCACGTTTTCCAAACAATTTACCAGTCGAGGTCCTTAGGAAAGGGGGACTCCAAAGAGTGGTATTCCTTGTACCCATGGGGGGGGCACTCGCCTTTCTTACTGGGTCTTCCTTCCTCAATTAAGGGGTGGAAGGAGACCTGGTTCTGGGTTCGAGGAAGGTGGCAGGAGTGTGAGGGCGACACTGTCCCCTACATTAAGGTTCCAACCTCTTACTCCGAACCCAGTGAGTTCTTCGCCATTCTCTTCAATGCCACTTCTTCATTCCGAACTTGCCTCTAACCCGTAATCACTTTTTTGCAGGGTCGGTGGAGCGTTTCAATTTTGACAAGAGCGACTGGGATATCTTGTCCGAGATTTATCGTCGACCATTCTCAGAGCGTGACTTCAGCCGTTTGGTGGTTCCCCGACATTTCTACGAGGACTTCTGCTTGATGGCTCGATGTGGTAAGGTCCCTTGATCAAACTGATTTTTACTCATTGCCCTTCTCCCTGACCCTTATGTTTTGTTGGATCGTAGGTGATTTTGAGAAAAGGAAAGCCCCTACCCCGGACATGGCCACAATTTTGGCCGCCACCTCCACCGCTAGTCGCAAAGGCATGAAGCCTTCATCTGCTAGAGGAAAGCAGGTGAAGGATAAGGTCGAGAGGGTCAGCAAGGAGGCTGCCCCTCAAGAAGAAGAACGTCCTTCCCTGGGAGATAGAGGGAAGAAAGTGGTGGTCGAGGAGCCTAAGAAGAAGTTCAGGGTATCCACCACCGGGGTGGGTAGTTCCAATGACATTCTCCCTCCACGCTCCGAAGTCCCTTCGGGGCAGAAACTGTTGGCAGCGTCTATAGCTGCGGCTACGGGGAGTCAGAAGCGGGCAACCTCTTCCGAGCCCACAAATCAGGGGCCTGCCAAGAAGCCCAATATTTCCAGCGATTCCACTTCGGATCGCACTCAAGGCAAACCTCCGTTGGCCAAGAGGACCGACAAATTGGAGCCTGAGGCTATATCCCTTCTGCCTCCGGAGATTCAAATGGCCACGACGACGTTCCACCAGTTCTGGACCCCGAAATGGCAGAACTTCGTTGAGACAAGTGATGTCGTGGACGTCGTCGCTACTATGGTGGCCCAGACGTCGAGGGCCTTTGGCATGGCCATGGAAGTGGAGGCTCTTTTCAAAACCCTCCAAAAGAAGAATCGAGACTTCGTTGGCAAGGCTTCCCAGGCTGAGGAAGCGCTAAATAAAATTAAAGCCGAGGCCGACGCCATAAAAAAGAAAGAAGCTGAGGGATCAACGAAACTTGCTTCTGCGCTGGCAGAAATTGAATCTTTGAAGAAAGAGTCCACTTGTCCCAAAGTGAAGTGGCCTCTTTGACGAAGCGGGTGGAGACTTCCGATGCTCATCAAAGAATAACTGCTGAGGCCCTTGAGAGGGCTAACAAAGAAAAGGAGGGGCTAACGGGAGAGATGAAAGAATTGACCTCCCAATTTTCCAAATTGAGGGAGGAGATAGAGGGGGTTCGAAGTGAGGCCGAACGATTCAAGGTTGAGGCGGAGGATCACTTCCTGGCGAACTTCCACCTCACTGAGAAATATCAACAGTTTGCCCTTTATTGGGGGCGATATGCATATACGGAGGTGGTGGAGTGGATCGAGGTGCATTCTACGCAGGACACCTCTGAACTCAAGGCTGAGTTTCTTGATGAAGAGCCGGAAGGATCTGAGCCTCCAACTCCTTTAGAGGAGCCTCAAGTCATTGAACTTGACGAGGACGTTGCTCCGAAAGTGGCCCCTGACGCTATAGTTCCTTTTGTTGATCCCCAACACCCTCCCCAAGTGTAATGGCCTCGGCCTCAGCTTATGTACTTTTTGTAATGAAGTTTTTTGTAATGAAATTTTTTGCATTTCTTCTTTCTTCTCGCTTTTGAGGTCTTCCAAATAATATTTTAAGCGATTCTAGGCTCCTAGCCTTCAAAATACTTGTTTAAACAACGTGAGGCTTTTAATTATCAGAATAAGATTTTAAACGAATCGAGGCTCTTAGCCTCTCAGATAATGTTCATAGTGAGGCGAGACCCTTAGCCTTTCAAATAACGTTTATGATGTCTGAGGCTCTTTGCCTTTCAAAAACAACAATTTAATAACTTGTGGCGTTTAGCCTTTAAAACGATATTTAGACGAACCGGGGCTTTTGCCTCAGAAATGATTTTTTATAAGGTCCGAGGCTCTTTGCCTTCTAAGAACAAAATTTTTATAATTTGAGGCTTCTAGCTTTGAAAATATCATTCATAACGTTCCGAGGCTTTTAGCCTTTTGCATCATGTTGAAAATACCCCAAGGCTC
The DNA here is from genome assembly GCA_035079005.1 of Fraxinus americana. Lineage (NCBI taxonomy): Eukaryota > Viridiplantae > Streptophyta > Magnoliopsida > Lamiales > Oleaceae > Fraxinus > Fraxinus americana. The sequence continues at coordinate 1,658,267 of CM068713.1, read as the reverse complement.
TTAGCCCCTGAAACAATCTTCAAAATAACTTCGACTTGATATTTAATTAACATTAAACAAACAATCTTTAAATAACTTCGACATAATATTTAATTAACGTTAGGCTCCCAGCCACTGATTTATACAAGACAAACGATCCAGTTGAGGCTCTTAGCCTTTCATTCAAATACAACAATCAATCCACGCAAAATAGACGATCCATACAAAATAAACGATCCTACTGATAGTACTTCCGCAAGTGTTCCACATTCCAAGGATGAGGCTGTACCCTTCCATCCATGTTTTTGATTTTGTATGTTCCTGGCCGAATTTCTTCATATACGCGGTAAGGACCCTCCCAATTTGGACCCAGGGTTCCCGACCCATGCTCTTTAGAGGGTGGGAATACCCTGCGAAGAAACAATTCGTCCAACCTAATGCTTTCTTTTTACTTTCGAGTTATAGTATCCGGTCATCTTACGTTGGTACATGACCATCTTTTCTCGGGACTCGTCCCTCCTTTCTTCAAGGAGGTCCAATCCGAAGCATCTTGCCTCATCATTGATCGCTTCATTGTAATGCATTCGCTCGGGTGACGGAGGCCCACTTCGACTGGACTCATAGCCTCTACCCCGTAAGTCATCGAGAAAGGGGTTTCTCCCGTCGCAGTTCGACTTGTAGTCCCGATTGCCCAAAGTACTTGGGGTAATTCCTCCACCCATGCTCCTTCGAAGCATCAAGTTTCCTTTTCGTGGTGTACTTGATTGTTTTGTTCACACCGACTCCGCCCGTTAGCTTGGGGGTGATGTGGGGATGAGAAGTGTTTCTTAATTCCCAGTTCTTCACACATTTCTCTGACCTTCTTGTTGTCGAACTGCTTACCATTATCTGTGACAATAGAATGGGGAATCCCGAACCTGCAGATGATGTTTTTCCAGAGAAATTTGGAAGTATTCGCCTCAGTTATTTTTGCAAGAGGTTCGGCTTCTACCCACTTTGTGAAGTAATCGATTGCAACAATTGCGAAGCTGGAATTCCCTTTCCCCCTGGGCAGGGGTCCGATTAGGTCGACTCCCCACTTAGCGAACGGCCAAGGGCTGGATACTACATTTAGTTCTTGCGAAGGTTGCCTTTGGACCGTGGCAAAACGCTGACATTTGTCACATTTTTTGACGAACTGCTGTGCATCCTTTTTCAAGGTGGGCCAGTAATATCCTTGCCTTAGCGTTTTTTGCGCCAAGGACCAGCCTCCGGCGTGGTTGCCATAAACACCTTCGTGGATTTCCCTAAGCACGTAATCTGCTTGTTCCCCTCCGATGCACCTTAGCAGGGGCATTGAAAAGCCGCGTTTATACAAGACATCGTCTTGTAAGACGAAGTGGGCAGCTCTTCTTCGAAGTTTCTGAGCTTCTTCTTTCCCCAAGGCTATTGTGGTCTGGTCTTTTAGGTACGACATGATGGGCGTCATCCAGGGAGGGGTATCTTCTGTCAACATGACTGTTTCGCCGACCTCTATGGAAGGTCTCAGGAGGTGTTCAATTGGGACTACGTTGAGCAGTTCAGAATCTTTGCTACTTGCTAGCTTTGCCAGTGCATCAGCATGGGAGTTGTAAGACCTTGGTATCTGCATCAGTTCAAACCTTTCAAAAGAAGGGACGTAACTCATCACCAGTTTTAAGTAGGTCGCCATGGATTTGTCTTTGGCGAGAAATTTCCATGCACTTGATCGACAACAAGCCGGGAGTCGCCGTTGACTATCACCTCTTTACTTGCATTTCTCTTGCCGTACGCAGCCTCGCTAGCAGGGCCTCATATTCGGCTGCGTTATTAGTTGCCTTGAAGCCGAATCTTACTGCACAATTGAGCTTATGTCCTTCTGGACTGGTCAATACAACCCCTGCTCCTGAGCCAGTCTCGCCAGCCGACCCATCAACCGAGAGTCTCCAAATCTGAGGCTCCAAAGGCTCCATTTCTACTTCAAAACTGGGAACAGGCGTGAACTCAGCCACGAAGTCTGCTAATGCCTGTCCCTTTATGGCCAGCTTAGGTTTGTAATGAATGTCAAACTCACTGAGTTCCACTGCCCATTTGAGCGCCTCTTCCAAGCGTCCGTTTCAAGTACTTGTTTAAGGGGATAATTGGTCAATACATGGATACTGTGTGCCTGGAAGTAGGGCCTCAACTTTCTAGATGCCGTTATCAGGGAGAGAGCTAGTTTTTCCATGTCAGGATACCGAGTTTCTGCTGCTACGAGCGCTTTGCTCACATAGTAGACTGGTAATTGATGCTCACCTCCTTCTCTTATCAAAACCGAACTCAAGGATTCAGGGGTCACTGACAGGTACAAGTATAATATTTCATGGTCTTTTGGTTTGGAGAGGAGATGCGGCTGTCCCAAGTGTTTCTTCAACTCTTGTAAGGCCGCTTCGCATTCATCGGTCCATTGGAATCTATTTCCCCCTTTGAGAATTTTGAAGAATGACTGACATTTGTCCGTTGCTTTTGATATGAAGCGACTTAAGGCCGCAACCCGTCCAGTGAGGCTTTGTACCTCTTTCGGTTTTTTAGGCGATCTCATTTCAATCAAAGCTTTGACCTTTTCAGGGTTAGCTTCGATCCCCCTTCGATTGACAATGTAGCCTAAGAATTTCCCTGATGATACTCCAAACGCACATTTTAGAGGATTGAGCTTCATCTGGTGTTTTCGTAAAATTTGAAACATTTCGCACAGGTGGGTAACGTGATCGTTCGTCCTTAAACTTTTTACTAGCATGTCATCCACATAGACCTCCATGGTTCTACCGATGAGATTGACAAACATCTTGTTCACCAACCTCTGATAGGTCGCCCCGGCATTTTTCAAACCGAAGGGCATGGCCCTGTAACAATACAACCCTTTGTCCGTGACGAAGGAAGTGTGTTCCTCGTCAGGTGGGAACATGGGGATTTGGTTATAGCCGGAGTAGGCGTCCATGAAGCTAAGTATTTCATGCCCTGCAGTCGCATCCACGAGCTGATCTATCCTGGGAAGTGGGAAGCTGTCCTTAGGGCACGCCTGATTTAGATTCGAGAAGTCAATGCAGACCCTCCACTTCCCATTGTGTTTTTTGACCAGCATCGGATTGGAAACCCACTTCGGATACATTGATTCTCTAACGAAACCGTTGTCGATTAATTTTTTAACCTCTTCCCTGAGGGCTTCGTATCTCTCTGGATTGAGGGCTCTTCGTTTCTGCCGATGTGGCGTGGCCTTGGGATCGATGTTCAGGTGGTGGCAACTGTCCCTAGGATCAATGCCCACCATGTCGCCGTGTTTCCAGGCGAAAACATCAAGGTTCCTTACTAGAAAATTTTTCAGCTCCTCATTCACCTTAGGTGGCAACTTGCTTCCCACCTGTAGACACTTGGATGGATCCATTGTATCAATAGGGAAGGTCTCTAGCTCTTCCATTGGGGCTGTCTGGGGCTCGCAATTGATAATGCGGGGATCTAGTTCTTCTAGATAAGTCATTTTTTCTACAGTTGTCCCTTTTTCAGGGGCCTCGGTCATGAGAACGTCTCTTGGCATCGGCATCGTCCCTTGTTCAGGGAGTTCTTCCATGTCGACGTCGTTGAGGATGATGTTGGTGGTTCTTGGTTCAGCCTTCCTCAAGGAGTTGGAGTAGCATTCCCTAGAACCTCGCTGGTCTCCTCGGACCGTAGCCACTCCGCCATCCGTCGGGAATTTCATGCACAGGTGGTGAATTGAGGTCACAGCGCATAATTCCTTTAGCGCGGGTCTTCCTAGTACCCCATGGTAGGCGGACCTGCTATCAACTACCAGGAACTCCATGAAGTTTCTGGTGACCAGTGGTTCGGCTCCAATTTCTATCGCCAAGGTGATCTTTCCCCTCGGGACGATGCTATCTCCCGTAAATCCGAACAAAGGGGAGTTCATGGGGGACAACTCGTGATCAACCTCCATTTTGTCGAACGTGGCACCAAAGATGATGTTGACCGAGCTTCCGTTATCTACCAACATCCTTTTCAAGCCATTGCGAGCCACAACAGTTCTAACCACCAATGCATCGCAGTGGGGATAATGTACCCCCAGTGTATCTTCTTGTGTGAAAGTGATTGGCGGCAAGGACCCACTCGTAGATTGATTCACTATGTAACTTGACATGGCTGGATCAGTTGCTTCCCTGGCATAGTTCTTTTGGGAATTCCTCGAATCTCCTCCCACGTGAGGACCACCGATGATGGTGTCAATCTCCCGAACAGGTTTGTTGCTCGGTTGAGGTCCTCTCCCTTGCCTTTGACTTTCCCTAGGTCCTTCAACGTTGTCCTCCCTTTGTCGGGGGTGGTCATTGTGGTTAATCCGACGTCGTTCATGGTTTCCAGGGGGTCGGTTAAGTTTGTAGGGAGCGTTCCTGGAGGGATGCTTTCCCCTTATTTGGTTTTGATTTCGCGAGCGTCTCGCGACATCCCAACAGTTTTCCGTGCGATGACCATGGGATTGGTGGTAGGAGCAGTAGTTGGGGGCTTCATCCCTATCTCTAGGTTCAGCTCCTCGTCCCTTTCCTTGACCCTTCTGTGACGGTCGTTGGTAAGGTTGACGCTGATGCATTTCAGCACCAGGATTCACCTCCTCATAGGCTAAAGTGGGCACGGCATTGAGAGTGGCTGCAGCGAGCTCTTGTCCATGATTCAATGGGGCCTGATGGTCCATTAAGTGAGAAGTTGGGCCTTTTCCTCTTTGCATTTGTGGAGGCGGGAGACCTCGACTTGCCCGGTTCCTGTGATCCTTTAATTCCTCATTCAGAATTTCTCGCCTTATCATTTCTAAAAGGGCGTCGTATGTGGTTGGATCCTTGTTCTGTACGTCCCTCCAGAAGAGGGAGTTCATGTCTAATCCTCCTCTCAGGGCAGTTAACGCTTCCCTGTCCGTGACTTGTACACAGTAAGTCATTTCGTCCGTGAAACGGGACAAGAAGGTTTTTAATGCCTCACCCCTTTGCTGTCTCATGTCTTGCAGCCGCTGAATTGGTCTATCTCCCTCCTTGCTTGTCGCGAAGCGTTTTAGAAATGTCTTCTTCATGTCAGGCCAACTTCGGATGCTCCCTTCAGGTAGCCTGGTGTACTAGACTTCGGCACCTCCACTTAACGTCAGGTGAAAAGCCCTGCACTTCGTTGCCGGAGTGGCTCCTTTCAAATTCATGTGTGTCTTGTAATTATTTATGTGTTTAGCAGGGTCACCTCTCCCGTCATACTTCGGGATTTTAGGGAGAGTGAAGTGGTTCAGCATGGGGGCATTTCTTATTGCTTCTGAGAAGGGGGACTGCTCATCGTCGTCGTCTAGATCGCAGGATCTTTGGGGTTCATCGGAGTCTTCGTCTTCAATCCTGAAGGGTTCGGGACGAGGCGGTGAGATTGCTGCCTCTTTCCTAGCTTGCTCCTCCTTTCCCGCCTATTTCTAGGGGGCGGAGCCAGTGGCGAGTTGCTGCATGCTGGCCGATCCTCATGATGAAGAGGGTCTGGATGAGAATAGGTTTGCCTATTTCTAGGCGCGGGAGGAGAGAGGTCTTGCCTATTTCTAGGCGCCTCCGAACCTATTCTGTCAAAAACACTTTCGGCCCTTCGAGGTCGTCCTTTTGGCTCGTGACTCGGGAGATGGTCAAACGGTGCTCCGTATGGCCTTCCTGGGGCGTAATCCATGGATGTCTCCATTTCTGTCTCCCTTCCCTGAGGGGCTTGCATTCCAGTATACGGGGTATTGGCCGCTTGGCTTTGAACTTCTTCCTCTTGATAATACCCTTGTGCCTCAGGAAGGATGTCGTCTGGGGCCGTATATGGGGGGGCGTGATATCCCTGCCATTGCATGTTCGCCAGCATTTCCTGCATGGCCAGATTCTGCTGGGTTATGTTCCTCATGTTGGCGGCCATGGTAGCCATTTCCCTTGTGAGTCTGGCCGCCACCCTGCCTCCGCCTCTAGATCCCCCGCGCCTTCGTATCGGAGGTCGTGGGTGTGGAGCTGGAGAAGTGTGCGAGGGCTCCCCTCTTTCAGGGTGCTCCCTTGTCCTTCTTGGGGCTTGTTCGTCGGTCGAACTCATGATCTATAAGGCTTCCTTCGTATTCTCAGGTTCTGATCCTTCCTTTCCGGATCTTGCTCCAAAGCAAAGCTTCAAAGTTGTCACTTAGCTTTTTTCTTCGTGTGCTTTCGTGGTTAACCGTATAGTTTCCCACAGACGGCGCCAATCTGTTGACCCCAAAAAACGAGCTCAACAGATACCGGGCCCACTCCTGCCGTGTCAAGTACGATTCCGACACGTTTCTACCGGAATGCAATCGGTAGCTCCACTGTTCATGAACGTGGGAGGTACTTTCTGGCCAGAGACAATGATGTTTTGGGTTCCGGTAAAAATATAAGAGGGAAATCACACTAACAATAATTTCCAGGTTTCTTCATGCTTATTGTACAGATTCTTTTTCTTCAAGGGAATATGTGGAAGGATAGATAAGGTGTGAATCCAAGTGTTTTCTGGATCTTTTACAACACTCAAACTTTTCTTCTTTTCTCTCCTCTCCCCTTTCTTTCTTATCCGCCCAGAATCATCCCCCCCTCAATTAACACAGAAACGCATTATTTATACAATTCTGGCAAATGTGGCGATCGTTAGATCAGATCCACGTGGAGACATCTCCCAAGCTGAGGCTTCACGTCGCTGTCTAATCATCGCATTCAATGTCTGACCGAAGGTCAGCCACTCTAGTGACAGGCGAACATTAAATACAACTGCTCACTTTAGTGTAGGCGTCCCATCAACCAATCCGAAAAGATCTTCGAATCTTTTCGGTGCAACGCCGAGTTCATGACCCTCAGAAGACGTCAGGAGGACCTCGGATCACGCATGGTGTCGTCCTGGCGGAAACGCCTCATGCCGAGGCTATGTAGAAAATATTTATTTATTGATGAAGGGCCTCGGCCCATTTCCTTTGCGGGGTTTCCGACCCACTTGGTTGTCCTCTTTGCTCTTTTCTGACTGCCCTACACGTGGCTTGCCACGTGGCCATCCTTCTGCAACCCTCGAAACGAGGGGGGTAACACTCACTTTTTCTTTTGAGTTAAATATGCCTTTAGTTATTTCATTTCCAACACCACCACGTAAAACAAGATTAATTATGCAAAAACTCATAGTTGAGTGAGCAAAAGGAAAACTAGGAAGTGGCGAATTTAGCCTCTATGAAACGTTCGAGTTATGTCCCAAGAAGTTTGTTTGGAAAAAATCTGTGAGGTGGGCTGTCGACCCTAATCTTGGATGACATTGCCTGTAGAGCATCAAACAATATTTTTGAAGTATTTCATAAATCTTAAAAACGAGGATAAAAGTGTTGTAAAATAGAAGAATAATGTTATTTAGCATCAGTGTTGTTAGAATACCAGTTGTACTCTTGATAGGTTCAATTAAATAAATAATGTGACGTTACACTTAAATAAACGTGTCATTTAATGTCATAAATTTGGTATCATACAATTGATATGATACCAAATTGTGCTGCATATCAATGCTCAAATATAATCACAGTTTCCCTCGAATTATTTCCACGGACCATGCTGCATGGACCCACAGCCGGCACCGTTAATCCCATAACGGAACCACCTATATGGACCATAGTCTATGCCAGCCAGGAGCGGACCCACATGGGGTCGTGTATTTGACCCCACAATTTTTATTTTTATTTTTAACTTTTTCCCCATTATTTTTTGTTTTTACTTTTTTCCCATTATTAAGTATGTAAGATTTAAACCACCTAACTAGAAGAATGATGCCAAAAGTAGTGTCAGAATTCTAGATGACGGAGTTGATTTGATGAAAAAGGCAACTTTGTTTTAAACAGAATGATAGAATGTCATGTAATATTATGTTAACTATTATGTCAATTATTCTAACACTGTAGCATAGTTCAAAATTTAATCCATTGATCACTCATCTATTCTAGCGGTTACCTATTCATCAATGATTTGAAATTCATTATTCTCAAATTGGCGAAAATCATCGCGTGCCCGACAAAATTGACTGAAAAAATAGTATGATTGATCGTGCCAAGTGTTTCCACGACCAAATGTCAATTGATCGCTAAAAATTAATAACAGTGACCACTATATGGTCACTGGTTGGGTGTCATATTCATCGACCGCCTTCTTTGGTAGGTGAAAATGTTAAATCTAAGTGAAAAATCATGCGTTATTTTACGTATCAAGTGTAATGGCTTTGTCAGTTTGTCTAACTTAGTGATTTAAAATAGAATTGTTTGTAAGTATTTTCTGCAATGAAAATTGTCAAGAATCGACTGCGTAGTCGGATGGGAGATCAATGGTTAAGTAATAGTTTGGTTGTATATATTGAAAACGATGTACTTAACAATATATATAACGATATAATTATACGATGTTTTTAGAGTATGAAAACGCGTAAGCTATAATTGTAATAGCGTATTAACTTATTTTTGTTAATGATATGTAATTTTAAATATTTTTGAATTTTTATTTTTGACTTCACAAGACAAATGGTCTGGTCCACACACGATGCCAGCAGCAATTGATTTTTCAATTTTTACAAGCTAATGCCAACCCGACCAGAGAATACCAACCAGCCGTGGCCCAGATTCAGGGAGTAGTATATGGGGCCCCCAGAATGAATGTTTGACCACAAAAACCACTCTAACCAAGTTTCCCCGCCTTAATTGACAGGGAACCGGCTAAGCAAAAGGCTCTCATCCCTATATGATGACACGTTTCAATTTAAGTCATCAATTGTATGAATTTTCAACGTTGAACGTTGACCGCAGAAGCTGGATGGTGGGTGCGGGTATTATGCGGCCAAATTACGTTGCTTGTTGTGACAATACAATTGGCCTGCAATTGTTTTTTATTTTTTCAAGTAAAGGTTGTTTGTTTGGTAAACTAATGAGTACGATGTTTAATGATATTTTTTAAAAAATTCAAAATTTCATCCGTGATTACTTGCATCTTAAACATATCAATCCATTGTTGGAAAAAATAAATAAATTGAATGATTGATTTTGACATAAATTTTGAGTGGAATCCGTTTATTTATTTTGAAAGTTCATTCTTAATTTGTGTTTCCCTCCGTGAGAATATTGAAATCATATATTTACTTGTCAAAAATGATGTTCGAGTGAATGAAAAATTAGAGCTCAAAGTGATGAATTAGAAGATGTTTTGTGTTGGAAGAAAATTAGTTAAAGATATTACAAAGGAAAATAGATAAAGGCAATGACTACTTTAAATATGATTACATTTTAGAATGGTGTAATCATATGTAGTATAGAGGCTCTCTCCACGTGCATGCATGAGGGTGCAAATCACGCACCAAAAAAATAAAATTCGGACATTGAACTTGTATGCGGACACGATCTGCGTACACGAATGTCAGTTAGTTAGTTGCACTACCGATATGTGTTCTGTTCTTACGATAATTTAGTTGCTCTACCAGTATGTATTTTGTTAATACGGTAAGTTAGTTGCACATCCGGTATGTGTTCATCCGATATTTGTTAAGCCGGTATTTATTCACTATTATTTTGTAACATCCAATACATGTCTTGATATTGAGAATCTTTTTCAAGTTTTAGTTGAATCCAATCACAATTATATCTAAATCAATATGACCACATTGGCAACAATATGGGTTGATGCATATCTTAATCGAATAATTCTTAAAGTACATAATTTTTTTCACAAATATTGTGCTGGATGCATATCTTGATTGAATAATTCTTCGAGTACAATAATCTTTTTCACAATAATTCTTCGAGTACAATAGTCCTTTTGTTATTTGTTATTGTTAAAAATTGTTTTTGGCAACATCCAATAATTGGAAGACAGAAATCTATGAAAAGTTTATGTATTTATAGCATGATTGATCTTAATAGGGGAGCCTTGTCCGTGCCTCAATCCCCAATTAAGGCCCAGTAGGACAATTCCTATTTCTAGTCCCATTTATAATTTTCAAGGGTTTCATCATCATCATCATCATCATCATCATCAAATAGACAATTCCTATTTCTAGTCCCATTTATTAGTGCTATTTCTGTCATTTTCTCTTTAAATGACATTTCTCTTTAAAATGAGTAAACAACCTCAAACAGTATTGGACCAAAACAAAAATAATTTCACTTTGTAGTTCTCTTATTTCTGCAAACCAATAATTTGTTTTACCAAAAAAAGTAGCTGTATTACGAAATCCAACTTAGGTAGCTAATTACAACAAAAAAATGTCAAATTAGCTAAACCTACCATTCCTACCCCACAAATCGTTCCTATATTACACAAATAATATAATTGACAAACATTTCCTCAGCTCAAACAAATTCTTCAAACTTGTCCAATTCAATAGCCTGTGGGAAACTCACAATTGCCAAATCCTGCAAGATAAAAAAACAAGCAAATATCAGATAATTTCTTAACATTGATCATCCATTATTTTATTGATTAATTGCACATAAATATAATTGTGCAATAATTTAATTAGAAAATAGAAGAAAATGATTGAATACTCACTCGGAGATTGAGTGACTAGGTAGGCCGCACCACCAAAATCACATGAACCAATTTTTCTAGCATTCTTTTGATAATAACTATTGAAAGCATATGATGCATGGGCCTCGAGTGAGTTAGGATTATAACATGTCGCACCCTCTTGAATTGGACGACAATCAGCCCCGCCTTCACCACAAGCATAATCGAGCGCATCCTGTAATTTCTTCTTCCCGGCCTCACCATTGGCCACGCACCATGTCTGTGCCGCCTTACTGGCTGACACCTCCCCACTTGGCGGCGCCGCTGCTACCGGTACTTGATTCTTGCTTCCATTATTCATCGCGGGCTGATGATTCTTTAAACCTTCCAGTGTGAGTGGTATGTCGTAGACTTTCTTCTCGTTCGGGTAGAAAAGTCCGTAATTTCTTTCTGAAGTGGGCCCGGTCTTCTGGTTTTCATTGAAGAGGGCAAATAAATAGACGTTTAGAGGCTGGTCGGGCCTCAAGGGGGTCCCACTACCGGTGAGCACTCTGCGGACAAGGTTGCCGTTATACGCCGCCGCATTGGCTGGAGTGGCGCCAACCTCATTTTCATCTCCATTTGAAGGCCACCCAGTTTCAGAGATCACCATTTTCAAATCTTTAAATCCCAATGCGTTCATGGCTGCAAAAACGGCGTCAATTTGGGCCTCGAACAGGCTTTTATACACAAGCCCGTTGTTCGGATCGGTTACGCCTTTGTTATCCCTGAACATAGCGTAGTCTAAAGAAATGGTGTCTGTATTCGCTATGTAAGCGAAAAATGGATACGCATTGACCATGAGAAAAGAATCCGTTTGTTTGAGAAAACTCAACATGGGCTTGATTACGGGTTCAACAAGGTCCGATTTGAATGATCCAGAGGAAGAAGGGTAGGAAGATTGAAGTGCACTCAATGCTACAGGGGAGCAGACTTTGATTTTCGAAGCAACGTCATACTTTGAGAGAGATGCATAAACATTTTTCATGGCGGGTACGAGGAAGGTTGTAGTGTTTTTTGGGTCTACAAAGACTTCATTACCAACGGCAATGGCGTCAATCAGAGTTTTGGGGTAGTAAGGGATGATTTTGGTCTGGACCCACTTGTCAGTGAAGGACTGGCTAGCTGCGGCGGAGGAGAGTTGTTCATTAGGGAGCGCCACCGTGACGGAGATGCCAGAGCCAGAAAGGGCAGACAGAACGGAGGAGTCAGTGTCGTAAAGCTTCACTTTGGTTAGACCCTGCGCTTTGAGGAGTTGCACCACCTGCGTCGGCGATGGGAGGTTGTTAGCCACACGGCCGTAGTTTACTCCAATGGTGCCGGAGTCACCTAGTGTCATTTGAGCCGACGATAAAACAAAAATAAAAGTGAAAAAATAGGGAGACAGATGAGCCGAAAATGCCATGCTCCGAATCTTGAAAAAACAGAGCAAGAAGTTGTAAGCAGTACTAGATTGCGTTTCCCAGTCTCAAGAGTCAAGGTAGGCTTATATAGGAGAGTAGATTTGGGTGAAAACAAATGTAAAAATCGGGTAGTGGGTTCCGTGGGGCTGGGAAAATGGCACAGTTAGTGGGTTGAGTGGGTGGGTAAAGGGGTTTTTTCACTAATTTGCCATGGTTAAAGCGTTGGACCGGATTACGACGAGACATTTTGGGGATTAATGTAATTTCATTTTACCATTTTGAACGTTGGAGTTGGCAGTGGTAATGATAAAATTAGTCTTTATCAGCGAAGTGGGCCAGTGTACGGATTTATTGGTGTAACGGGCATATTCTCACTGTGATTTCCAAGTTTCAGACTGATCTTATCTCTCTGCAATTTTTCGCTGAACTAGAACGATGTATTTCAACTCCCATGTCGGGAGCGGTATCTTTAATTGAGATTTTGATATATTTGTATTTTAAATTGAGATCTTAATAAATTTTAATGAAATCGTTCAAAATCTAAACATCATTAATAATTTATGAATTTATAAATATTTCATTAATAGAGTGATTTTGATAGATTTCAATTTTATATAACAAACTCTTTTAATTTTTTTCCATTTTCTTGTGCATTTTGTGAAAATCTATTTAAATAAATCCACATAATTTATTTAAATTTATAATCTTTCAAAATCTCATTTGAAGACGCTCCTCTCATTCCTTAATTTTTTTTCAATAAATAATTTTACACTTACATTCAAAAGTTTTCTACTTTTTAATCCCTACTTCTCCAATGAATCACTATTACGAAATTTATTAATTCAAAAAATGGGACTCAAACAAATCCTTAGTAATTTTTTTTTAATAATATATAATTTTAAAAAATAGGGAAAAAGACGTTAAACGGAACTAATTCTTCTCTTTCATAATTTATTGATAGTTGGACACTAATCACTATTATCTAAACTTCAATGTCCGAACGTTTTTATTTTTCATCGGTGTTAACGAGACTTTTTTCGTATTCATGTACTAAATTCACCAATTGCCAAAAACATTTTTCGTGTGGGATCCAAGTTGTATTGATTGTTGAAGAGAATAATATTACATTCTGATTGGTTAAAATTACATAAAATTAGTGAAGTATTTGGCATGCATTTTATTCAAACCTTTTAATTATGAGACATAAGAAAGAAAAATAATCAACGGTCAGTTTGTAGAAGAAAACAAAATGAGGTCGGAGAATATTGCTGGTAACTTGTCATTCGGATAAATAGTAGTTCTCCCTCAAGTAGGGGTCAGGTCAATAATAGCTATGCTATTGCCCTACTGATTTAAGGCCTCTGCCCGATCCCGAATGCGGGCGGGATTCGATCGTGGTCGATAATACGGTCGAAAAGACCAGCGAGCGAGATGGTTGTTAATAGTACTCCCCCTATCATTGCCTTATGAGTTATAACATCCTACAATCGTACCGATGTCTACTAAAACCTACGGGCGGGTGCTCCGCAACAGCGGCAGTAGTGAACATTGCTACTAAAGAAGGTATCAAAGTATGCCTATGTTTGCCCTCATATTTTAAAATGCATTTTTTCCCCTACTTTTCAATAATATATTCTCCAATAAAATAATATTATACGTAAATTTTTTAAAAAAAAAAATCTTTATTTTTTAACCAAACATTCTTAAAAAAAAAAAACCAATATTCCGGAATAAGTTTTTCTCCAAAATTTAATTTTAATGGAGGCCGAACAAAAGCTAAGCAAATATATTTGAGAAGAAAATATATTTCATTTTCACATTGAATTGAAGTAAATAAATAGTTATATCAAGTATTCAACAAAAAGTCAATAGAAATAAATAAGAGTTTGAAAAGCTTGCACATGCAAGGCCATCCAAAGCACATATTAACCTTCTAATGCAAGGAAATATAATAAATATGTCTATGCCCTCAGGCATAGTTCAGTGGTGCGAGATGACGGGAGTGAGGTAGTCTTAGCTGAACTGATAGCCGCAGTATGAGGATTCGATTCCTGCCTCTTGCAAGGTAAGAAATTTGACTCTTTGTGGGCTGATGATGTATGACAACTCTTGTACCCTGATATGTTGAGGCATATTCAGCGATTTACCTCCTCCACAATGCTCTAGAAGCGAGACGGGGGACCCTCAAGGTTGATGTTCAACCTTTATATAACAAATAAGTCCGTCTCATTTGTATTTTAGAACTGAGCTGTGTGTATAACCTATAAGGTCAATTCTTCCCCTATCGACCTGTACAAGAATTACATGCCACAAGTTGTTGAGTACAGTTGAGAAGATTAGGAAAAGGCACAAGACTTTTATTGCAAAAAAATTTAATCCAACTACCTCTGCACCTTTTTTCAATTGCACTGCACACTATTTTCAATTACTTTAGTAGGTTTATTCAAGATGATATTTTCTTCTTAGATGTATTAACCAGGCAGTTGGGAGGATGTGACCATTGTGAATTATTTCAGCTCTTCCCCATTTATTTTTCAATTTTTTTCGATAGAAAGTCAAAGAAAGCTTCACTTACACGCCACCGCAATGCTTTTGGTGCACTAGTAAAAAAATTATTTAAGATTCTTTTTTTTTATTATTATTGTTATAAGATTTTAGTAGCCGCATATGATGTTATAAAGCTCGAAATGAATCACTCATTAGACCAATCTATAACTGATCCAATGAAAATTGAGAAATACGCTGAACTTTCGTAAAATAACTATTAACCCAATGACTATCAATATTTTATTACATAATAAAAATATTTTTTTTATTACATTGAATTGATGATGATTTACCACTGATTGACATCTGAATCAATAATCGAGTCATTTGAATACTACCGCAAATGAATATCTAAACCACCAACTACAAAACATTTCTGGGTGCTAAATGGGACAATTCGGCAGCAAGTCGGCGAAACTGTCTTTGAATTGTAGGACTAATTTATGGGTTTAATGATTATTCAAAGAATTTTTGAAGATTTAAATATTCATATGCAATTTTGTGACTCCACCCCCCACGCTTCACACACAAAAAATGGATTGCTTAACGTGTTGAATACAAAGAATAATGTAACGTCCACTAATTAGTTTTAATTTTTTAAAATCATGAAATTATAACTTTCGAGTTTCTTGATAAGCACGCCCTTCCATACTCATAAAAGATACATGGACCCTGCATATGTGTGTTGACTCGCTCTACACTTTAGCAGATTAGTGGAGGGGGGACTTTTGGATCCGACCAGTTTGGGGTACATCCCGCAGTTTACCTGATCTGCGTTTTGAGGGGTCGAGGAGTAAATTCAGGATTAGTGGTCGAAGGTGGACACCTGGGTATTAAAAAAAAAAAATACATTTTTATGTAATTTTAGGTGAACTTTAACATGCTAAAATAAGATATTCTACAACAAATAGAGGTTTTCTAAGTTCTAACTCGTACTTGTTCTTTTCCCTACGTGTTTTCAATTACGAATGCGATTTGCTATGCCAATTTCCCTTTCAAGCCCGGACATGATTGGGTAGGTTTTTGTAAGTATCCGGCTCATGTATAAGAATGGATTTCCAGACCAAATCCCAAAAAGTAATAAGTAAAACCACCCCCACTAATAAATATGATTAAAAAGATGGATTAATTTTGAACGAGAGCCCAATGTTTGTTTGGGAAATATTATAATGAGATTATAATAAAGATACCCTAAATTTACTACATTATCCTCAAATGTGCTCCTATCTCATTTTGATTTGACTGTCGAGTGTGCTTAGTCTCTTGGAATTTGGTCGTAAGCAATACATGAGTTCAATTAGACAAGTTACTGAGTGTGAAAGGATATATTTGTGCAATGTCATGAAAATTCCTATCTAATAAGTGAGTTCAATTAGACAAGTTATCAAGTGTGAAGAATATATTTGTGCAATGTCACGAAAATTCCCATCTAATTAATGACACCGCATTTCATCATATAACGTGAATGAAGATAACAAGTGATGAAGTGAGAATTGGACCATTTTTTTCCATGTTGTCCACATTTTCTCATATTATCAAGTGCACTAACAACTAGTGAGATTTTTCTTTTAGACGATGAAGGTCGAATTCGGAAAAACATTTAATCCTAATGGGAGGCTTCTCCACTATAAATTTTTAAATACAATATTGTCAAGGTTGGACAAATTTTTTACAAGAATTATTGTGCCTCTTGTCGACATGTATATTTGTATAGTGGATGGAGAATTAGAAAACGCACTTCACCGACTAGAATGCCTCTCCTCGTGTAAACTCTCTTTAAATTATAATTGTAGACGGTATATTTTATTAATAAAAAATAAACATAATAAAGATTTTAGCTGGGCTCAAACTAATCTCCACTGAATTGTGCAAAAGATAATAACTTGCTCCGTCCGAAGATAATATTCAAATCATTCTCATTTGTACTAAACTTTTTATGATAGGTTACGAAGAAAGTTCTGCATTAGCAGCTAAGTGCACATATAATAGGCGATGACGAAAATTCCTTCAACTGACATATTAAAAGAAGGGTAAATAGCACAGAACATCCTTACCTTTCAATGTCATTGTGCAAAATGTTCATACCTTTTATTTTTTGACATTTGCACCCCTACCTTCCACCTTTCATTGCTCCAAATGTCATTTTCAACCATTTTTTTTAATAAAAGACGATTTTACCTTCATATTCAAATAGAAGAAAAAGAAAAGGATGAATAATCAACTGCAACTATAATCCCTAAGTTTTTAAAAAATTACAAAGAAATCATAAATTCTCCACCACCACCGCTTTCACAACCTACCAAGTTGCCACCTATAGATCCATATAACACCACCTTACGACCACCACGCCCACCGAACTCCACCACTACCAATCTCCCTTTACTCCCCCACACGAATTTGAAGATTGGAACACTTAGGACCCACTAATTTTGGTCAAACACCTCTCTCCGTGCATCGTGCCCGTGGAGAATTTTGGACCGAAATTGAAACGATTGGGGGGGGGGGATAATTGGTTCAATTAGATTCATACTCATTGTTGTTTAGATTTGTTGATGGTTCGATTGATGTTATTTTGGGGATTTAGTGTTGTGGGATGCATGAATTAAAGGAAAATAGTTTGACAAAATGGGCGTCGCCACTGTCGAATGTTTAGATTACAGTAGAATGATTTGAGGCAGGTTTGATTGATGTGAGGTCATGTATATATTCGTCGATGTGAGGGGTAACCGTTGGTGGTAGTACGCGACTGTGGGTGGCGCCGAAAGTGGGGTTGCCGTGAAGGGTTGTATAAGACAGTTTGATATTTTGGGCTGTAAATGTGGCTGTTTTCAACAGATTTTGTGATCAATAATATAGGAGAAGATGTTGGGGAGAGTAGGGGTGGGCGCGGGTCGGTTCGGTTCGGTTCGGTTCGGTTTTTTTCGGTTCCAGAAATTTTCGGGTATTTAGTAAATGGAACCGTCGGTTCCAAATATAATTTTGGAACCGTTCGGTTTCGGTTCGGTTCGGTTCGGTTCGGTTCCGTTCGGTTCCGTACTATAATTAAATTTTTTAACATTTAAAATAATACTACATAAATACACCTGAAAGTGGATACCAATATTAATAACAAAAAGTAGATACAAATACCAAGTTCAATCTTAACTTTTACAAATTAACGTAATCTAATTTAATAACATATAAATAATAAGTTGTCAAATACAAATACCAAAAAGTAAATATTACTAATAAAACTTCGATATTCATATCAATAATTCATTTGTTTCAAACCTTCAAGTCTACATAAAAGTGAAATATAAATTAGAAGTCACAAAGATAAAATATTTTAAAGTATTGATAATACTTACCAACTATTTAATGTAATCATCAGTTGGTTGACTTTCCATACTAACTACTAAGAAACTATAAAAAAAAAATTGAAAAAAACACAACTAACAAACATAAATAAACTCTAAATTGTTCAACTAATAAGATTTAATAAGAAAAAAATTATTAATTTGTTTAGAAAAAATAAAAGAAATTGATTTATCCAATATAAAAAAAAAAAGTTCGGTTCTTATTCGGTTCTTCGGTTCTTGGTCGAGAACCGAGAACCGAACCAAACCATTCGGTTCTCGATTCGGATACCCGTTCGGGTATTTCATTTTAAAAAACCCGCTCGGTTCGGTTCGGTTCGGTTCGGTTCCGGTTCGGTTCGGTTCGGTTCGGACATTTTGCCCAGCCCTAGGGGAGAGTGAAGCAATGCTAGTTGTGGTGGAGTCCAGCGGGCGTCGAGCTAGAAGGTGGTGTTATGTGGATCTATAGGTGGCGACTTGATAGGGTTGTGAAAGTGGTGGTGGTGGAGAATTTAGGGCTTATCTTTAATTTTTTTAAAAAATTTAAGACTATGATTGCAATTAGTTATTTATTTTTTATTTTCTTTTTGTTTCACTTGAATAGAAGGGTAAAATCGTCATTTTATTGAAAAATGGTTGAAAATGACCTGTTGCACAATAAAAGGTGGAAGGTATGGGTGAAAATACCAAAAATGAAAGATATGGATGTTTTACACAATGACATTGAAAGGGAGGGACGTTATGTGTTATTTACCTTAAAAAAATAAGAAATATTAAAATTTGGTCCGAAGAAAAGAATCGGATTATCCATTGCCTTTAATATATTTCAGATCAATGTTTGAATCGATTTTTAAAATATTAATATTTATATGATCTAATCTACAGAAATTGGTTTTACCATTTAGCTCTGTTTGAGTCTCATTATTTGACAAATAATGCATTTTTTAATAGTAAATTGATAAAGAATGTGTGGTTAAAAAATAATAAAAGTTTTGAATTCGTGTAAATATTATTTTAAAATGTGTGATTAAAAAAAAAAAGGGAAAAAATGTATTTTGAAAATAATGAAAATCAAACCAGCTCTATTAAATAATTTTATGCCAATATCGCATTAATATGTTTTTCAAAGAGAAGGAAAATTGCGTTAAACCTCAAAAAATAATTTGTATGACCATCGAGTCATTATAGTTGGATGAATGACCTTTCAATTTTTTCGAGGAAACATCCATGCCCAATGTATGTTTCAAAAATAAGGTAAGTTCCCGTTTGACGCACATTTTTGTTCGAAGAATGCATTTTTTTTATTGATGTGATGAGTAATATGTAGTTGAAAAAGAAGAAAAAATTACTGATGTGATGAAAAATATTATTTTATTGAAAAATATGTAATTGAAAATGAGTAGAAGAATGATAATAAAAAAAATAATGTGACTTAATCAGGGGCTAAATTGCATTAAATCTTGTCAAATAAGCTTTGTGATGCCGAGACAATTGTAACAAGATAGTTAACCTTTCACCCTTTTTGATACAATATTCGTGTCTGGTTAATATTTTAAAAGAAAGAAAATTACATTTGAAGAATCTTTGGGACCTCTAAACAACTTTAGATTCGATTCCATCATTGACCTTCTATCTTCCCGGATGCATAATAATAGCATAAAACCCGTCATTATCCAGTCGAAGAATCTCCATGTCTCATTTCTGTCCGACGATCAGTGTTAAACACATCTGTACCGTCCAATGCTACCCACAGAATAATCTTCGCCGACTTTGCCCTTTTCCATAACAAAAAAGGTGGGTAGAAAATTCCAAAGCAAATGTCATTTTTACGGATAAGAATGAATGCGCTTTTTCCTTTTGAATAGTATTCGAAGTCTCTGCAAATAAATTCTGCAGCATTGGAACAATCAATCGGCAAAACAAAATTGGAAGTATTGGAGATCGAAAATGTCCGGTCAAGAGGAGGATAAGAAGCCGGCCGATTCTCCGGCGCACATTAATGTTAAAGTAAAAGGCCAGGTCTCACTTTGTTCTTTTTTATTATCCATGTCTATTTGGTTCTGATGTTTTGATTTTTTCTAGGATTTTAGATTAATGATTATTTATTTATCTATTATTAGTCTTGTGTTTATGCTGAATAATTGGTTTTTTCTATCTTTAGGGTTTTAATTTGTGTTTCTGTTGTACAGAATTTTTACATTCAGAATTCCCTTTCCTAAGGTTAAAATTTTACATTAGGCAGAAATTTATCTAAAATGGGCAAAGAATATGGAGTGGGTAAAAAAAAAAAAAAGTTTATCTTTATTTTATTAATTATTTTAACAATTTTTTTTCCAATAATGGCAGCAACTCACAATTTAAAACCTTTTGTGAAACAATTTTAAAGGGGAGTGAAGGTGGAAAATGAATTTATGGAGTTTGAGGTATACAGAGAAATCCACAGAGAAGAAACACCAGGGGAGATAAGTAGTAGTAGTAGAAAAATGAGAGAAAAAGAATAAATTATCTATGTATGGCTTAACCCATGTCGACCCCAAAAAATGTTGCCAACAGATGCCGGGCCCACTCGTGCATGTGTAAGGCTTGTCCAACACGCATGTGCCGAAGAACGGTCAGAAAGGCTCCAAAATCCGGGCGTGGGAGGAGCTCGCCGCACGAGACGTCAGAGTTAGGGCCTCCGGCAAGAAGAAAGAAATACGATTGTATAAGAAATCAATCGATAAATAACAAGATTTGTAGTTGTAATTTTCGTAGTAAAAAGAGAGCAATATGTTTCCAAATATTCAGTTTTTCATTTGGAATTTGGCATTAGTCCTTATTGTATTACATGGTTGGGGTATTTATAGTGTTACAACTCAAATTGTGACCTTTGGATCAATTTACACGTGGCACCATCTCCTCGGCCAAGACATCAAGTCCTAGCCATCAAGTTGACTCTCCTAGCCTTACAAAGCATTAAATGCTCTTACATTGACAAGACAAGACACAAATATACTTTACACAAAAGTCACGTCAATCATTCCAAATAAGATCTTTATGTAGAAGATCTCTTGGGAGAAGTGAATATGGAAGATGTGGGCTTCGGCCACTTACACAGAGCCTCGGATTCTTCATGAGCCTCGGATAATGCTTGGGCTTCGGTTGACAACATGGCCTCGGATGAAAGGGTTTCGGCTAGCAATGATGGCCTCGGATGAAAGGGCCTGGGCTAGCAATGATGGCCTCATGGCCTCGGATGAAAGGGCCTCGGCTAGCAATGATGGTCTCGGATGAAAGGGCCTGGGCTAGCAATGATGGCCTCGGATGAAAGGGCTTCGGCTAGCAATGATGGCCTCGGATGAAAGGGCATCTGCTAGCAATGATGGCCTCATGGCCTCGGATGAAAGGGCCTCGGCTAACAATGATGGCCTCGGATGAAAGGGTCTGGGCTAGCAATGATGGCCTCGGATGAAAGGGCCTGGGCTAGCAATGATGGCCTCGGAATATACTTGAAAGGCTAAGAAAGTACACCCTGACTCAAATAGATCGGTCCCACCGATGAATTATGGTGCCACGTGAAGCTTCCATTTTACGAGTCGTAACAACCCACATAGAGTCAATCTTATGCGAACATTTATCAAGTTGGATCGTGGTTGACTGGTTGTAGTTCACTTTTTCCCCCTTTTGTTGAATTGGAGTAGTTCGAGATCTCCTTGTGCTTCAACAAATAATTTACATTTCATCAACGTATGCGTCGTAGGATTTATCGATAAGCTGCTGACATTGTTTGTTGGATGAATATGAACTTGAAGAGTCTTGTGGTTATTTTATTCATTATTCGAGCTGTTTGGATTCATTCTGTGGTGATGTATAAGAAATACATTACTAGCAACAAGTTTTAGGTCACGTTTGACATAGCTTTTGAAAAGCCAAAAGAAACTTATGAACCTGTTTGGCTAATTTTATGAAACTTTTTTTTTGTGATTGGAGGAGCTCATTTTCCTTCAAAAGCACTTCCGGAATTGTAAGTTCTTTTAAAAATTAGTTTCAAACAAAAATTAAGGTAGCTTCCTTCAAAAATCTTCTACTGAAAGCAAAAACAAAAGTAAAAGCCGTGCCAAACGGGCCTTAAAATTGCTTTGATGAGTAATTTAGCTTTTGTGAAGATTAGGACGAATATCTGTGTTTTCAATTGTGGATTTGATGATATTTCCTTATACGAATGCTGAATGTGTATATTTTTCTTTGTACAAGTGCTTAATGTGTCAACTTTATATAGGACGGGAATGAGGTTTTTTTTAGGATTAAGAAAACCTCACAATTAAAGAAGCTAATGGAAACTTACTGCGATCGTCAATCTGTGGATATCAACGCAATTGCATTCTTGTTTGATGGTCGTCGCCTCCGACCAGAGCAAACTCCAGACGAGGTCTTTTTTCTCTTTCTCTCCCGTCCCCTGCTCGCTTTATGATTGGGAAATAATGACACCTGATTTTTTTCTTTACAGCTCGAAATGGAGGATGGAGACGAAATTGATGCAATGCTGCACCAGACTGGAGGTGCTGCATAAGAATGCTTTAGGTGTATGGGACATGTAACAAAAGTTTCTGTTAATTTTGAAGAATGAACGCTTAAAAGGATTGTAATGTGAAACTTGGACGAAAATTGTATGAATAAGCTTCAAAATTTGAGTACATTATATCCCATTCAACTTGTTACTATGATGGTTTTACTATGGCTTGTGCCTCTTCTTGAATTTACTTGAGATTCCTTGATCAGGTCTTGAGGTCTAGCTGCACGAACCCGCCCCTCGAGGTACTCCCAAACTCGACTATGAATGTGAAGTAGGGGTGGAGGGCTGTTTTTTTTCAATGAAAATGTTATATGCTGCATTTTGACACTACGTGTTAAGGCGGGATAAACATATGATTATATACTAACGTGTCGTGTAATTAGAACCATCCCATCCAATGTGAGAGTATGGTAACATGATAATATTTATTTGCAACTAAAATTATTTATAAGTTTAAAATATAGAAATATTTTAATGCGATGGGACATTAATCGTCGTGTTAGAATAATATACTGTTTGATCTCTATTTTTTTTAAAATATATTTTTTTACTATTTCAAAATGCATTTTAAAAAATGAGGCTCAAATAGGCCATGTAAAAAGATCTGCTTGATGGTGAGGACCAATCAGATTTATTCTACACTATTAATCAACTTTAATTTCATCCCTGAAATATGGTGCACCAAAAAATGTGTCCTTACAAGGACAAAAACAACAAAAAAATTTGTAAAAGTAACACCTAAGCCCCAGTTTGGCCTTATTATTTTTCATTAAATTATAATTTATTTTTCTCTATCTTTTTATCAACTACACATTCTCCAATAAAATAATATTACATGTAAACCATACATTCTCTAAAAAATTACAATTCTTCTCATTATAATATGGAACCATTGCAGCAATTATGATGCTAATGAATGTAGTTTGAGGATCATGTGGGTCTTTTTGTTATTGTCCAATTCTTGAGGGTTACTATAAAAAAAATTATTTTTTATTTTTATTTTGTATTTTCTTGTTTATTTAAATTAGTGAATGGTGAAATTGTCTTTTGAACTTTTCTACATGCAGATCATAATTTATATATTTGTTTACTAATAGATGATTTGACGAGATTTGATTGAATCAAAATTTCATTAATCAAATGAATAATAATAATAATAATAATAATAATAATAATAATAAATCTCCCATTTCCTTTTTAACACATCATTATTCTGTAAAAGATTATGAGCTTGTTTAGGGGAGATTTTTGGGGGAAGAATTGATTTTGAATAGTGATATGATGATAAATGTGTGGTTGAAAAAGAAGAAAAAATTATTGATGTGATGGAAAATATTATTTTATTAAAGAATGTGTGGTTGAAAATGAAAATTGATTTACTGTAGAAAAATTTAATCCTTCACAAACGGGGCCTATATAAGTGGTGGTGATGTATGATAAGCATTTTTCTTATCTTTTTACATGACTTTAACAGTAAAATCAGACAAATTCCATCAATGGATTTCCAATTAAGTGAAAGTTGCACGGGAGGAAATAAGTGGAATTGGCTCATTGACCCGACCATATTTCCATACTAGCATTTGACCACTAAAAAAAAGTTAAAATGTATAAATTGTAAATGAAATACCAAAACCCAAAAATACAATTTCTCCTTACCAATAGTCACGCCTAAGAGAAGGAAAAAGAAATAGAAAATTACTCACAGAGTCCACAGTTGGATCCAGTCAAAGAAACGCCCTCACAGTCGAACCCAACACCAACCACCACACACCGGTCCTTATCTTCAACAATGTTAGGTTTTTTTTTTTTTTTTTTGAATTATAAGATTGATTTTTCATTTATTGTTATGTATAATATTTATTCGTCATTATTTAGGTAGATCATTAAGTGTAGTAGAGATTTAAGTATTTTTGCTAGACATTTTGCTGCTTAAGTCGCCGAAAATGGCAATTCTTCCCATTCCGGCAAGAAACAGTCGACCTCGCCAACTGAGGGCCACTTATGGCAACTGTTAATAGTCAACCCAGAAACTTTTTTTTCATTTTCTTTTCAATTAAAAATTATTTTTAATTCATTTCCTTTTATGATAAAATTTAGTTTTTAAAAATTAAATTATATTCTTTGTTAATTTAAATTTTCAATTTAAATTAAATAATATTTATATTATTTATTTAATTTTCATAATTTATTTTTGTTTAATTTTTTATTAATTTTTTTTGGAAATAGTTTTAAAATTTCTTAATTGTTTATTTTTTTGATTGAAAATTATTTTTCCCGACAGTTTTAATTAGTCGGCCCAAAGGCCATTTTAAATAAATGGTACGATGAATAAAGATTGAAGAGCTTAAATACATTAGTCAACATTGAACATGCGTTGCACGTTACTATGAAATGTTATATATATATGAAAATGAATGTTAAATCTTTCATTTATTTTTCAATTAAGTAAAATTGGATTTTAGTTAGAATACATATACGTGAATAATGAAATGCATTTTTGAATGCGTAATTAAATTATAATTAGAATTAATAACACTGAAATATATGAATGAAGATGAATATTAAATAAATAGATATGAATATTAATTAATTGAGAATTAATAACATCACTGGGTGGCCACCTAAACTGGTGTTTTAGCACCACTGGTATTAAATAATATTATTTAAATGAATAAATTAATTAAATAATATTGAAAAACAAAAAGTAAGGTATTATTAAAATAATTGAATTATAGTAAGGATAAAATTGTCCAAAAAATGATTCTCAATTGATGTGATACTTAATATATTATTATAGATTAATTGACATGTAGTGTAAATAAAAACTGTGATTTCAATATAGTTGCCTATTATATGATATTTTAACAAATAATATCAATTGGGAATTTCCAGTCCCAGGTTGCCGACATAATTCGGTAGCAACATAATTAGGGGCCATTTGGTTTTTTGGTGTAATTAGAATTGCATTTCTGTTTCTTGAATAGAGGAAATTTGGATATCTTACAAAAGCAAAATGTTCAAATTCGTCACATGCAAACTGTGACAATGCGGGGAAAAAAAACACTTGGATGATTAATGGGTTGATAGAGTTTAGTTACTAAGTATTGACGTTTAGGAGGCCATTTGCTAGCATTTCAATAAGTTCAAGGAAAAATCACTTAAGGAACGATGAATCTATTTCATCTCTTTGATAATAAATCAAAATTCTAGTGAATAATGGTTGGATATATGAGATTAAGGAAATTCACTATGAAAATGAGAAAGGCGATTTCGGACGACTTTATTGTCTTTCTCCAAGAAAATAAGGATGACATGGATTGATTGAGCCACGTTATTATGAAAGTGTTTATTTTGGAATAGAAAATTGATGGAGAATGTGTGGTTGAAATAGAAAGAAAAATTATTAATATTAGGAAAAATATTATTTTATTAAAAAATGTGTGATTGAAAATGAAAATGAAAATGAAAATAAAAATTTTAATGCATATCAAACATGGCCAAATTCTCACAGCGAAACGTTAAAGTAAATCAACATTATGAGAGATGGTTTCCAAAGTCAATTTTTAACTAGAAGATAATATCTTTTAGTCCTTAATTTTTTTGACAATTTTCCTCTCAGTTTGATGATCTTGGCTTAATCACCAATATATTGATGGCCATGTTTTCACACCAGCGCTTAGCTAAAAATTGAGAAACGCGTAGTCCGATCCTAACAATATCTAAAGAGGAATGAATATGTGTATAATGCGGAATTTAAAATTATTAACGAATTAAATTACAACAAGTTATTTTTTAATTATTTTCTAGATGATTGAACATATAAGTCATTTTAATCTTAAGTTTGAATATAGCAGTTTATATGATCAATCAATAAACAATTATGAAAGCAGTAAATCAACGCCATGATGATCACGGAGAAATCCAATTGGGAAAGACTCTTGGCAATTTGCCGGCAATCCACTATAAACAATTCAAACAACTTACAGTCTATCAGACTAGACGACCCGTACTATCTGATTTCCAGACTGCACTCCTTACAGCTTTCCCTGGATCCCGTAGTCCCCCTCACCAATCCTTTGCTGCGTTGTCAAAGCTCTTCATGGAATTTGCTACCGTGCAACACTACTAGCCTTGTGGAATCGTCTATCTCCCCATGGATCAACGAAGAACACCTCATTCTTCACAGACTGGAACTCCAATCAACTTCACTTGATATTCTGAACTCTGACAGATGTGGAGAAAAGACATGTTTGATATTTGGATTATGGATATGATGTTTTTATCACCAAAACAATCTTAATAGATGAAGGTTGAAAGATAAAATAGAATGAATCTCTCACAAATGAAACTCTCTCAATGTTTAACCCTTGTAAAAAATCATTCTGAGATACTTTGGTATATCTAAGTAGGTTAGGAAACAAATGGGTCGGGGGAAAAACCTTTAAATCACGAAATAAAAATTTCCCGGCTAACCTTGTCGCTCGAGCAAGACCTGTGACAGGCGAGCGACGAGGTTTTTGTTTCGACGCTCGAGCCAAACCTTAGCAACAGTTTGGCGAAATGTAGCACCGTGTTTCCTTCTTTTCCATTCTCGAACTCTAGACCTAACAACCCAATTTATACAAATTGTACCCTAAGTCCTTGACTTTTACAACACGTTACAAATGAATAATTTTGTCCATAGAATTGACAACACTAAAAACCTAACAAAAATGACATTTGATAGTCAAGATAAATAATAAAACAATGATTTAAAATGCGAAGAAGTAATAAAATAACTGATATAAGTTGCAATCACTTTAAGAATTAATGACCACTTTTGAAATACAACACCGTGATGTTTCTTCAAGTAGCTGTCGTGATAACTTTCTATGACATTTGTCTTTAGGGGATGCCATATTGATCGCTCGTTGGATTTTGTGTTGAAATCTTTTTTTTTTTTTTTGGAAGAGAAAAAAAAAAAGCAAGTCTTTTAAGGTCCGTTGTCTTTATTGTTTTCAGGTCATTTCCAATTTCCAATTTTCGAAAACATTAAAAACACGTTTACTTACCTATTTTAAGAAACAAATTTTTCAAAAACGAGTTTAAAATTTATAAAGAAAATGGAAAACGTAAAAAAGTCGTTTTGACTGTTTTCAGTTAAAACCAAGCCAAAATTTCAAAACGTGAAATACAACTAGATTTTGTTAACGGTGAGATAGCTCAGTTGGGAGAGTCACAAATTTTCTGAAGGTCACGAGTTCGATTCTATTTCACTGCAATTCAATACACGTGAATTTTCTTTTTATATGCACGGTCTGAAACTTCTCTATGCGCTACACGAATGTCTCCTTGCTGCGCGGAGAGAAGTCTTCACGCATGGAGATTTGTGCTGCGCGGAGAGAAGTCTCCACATTGCATGGAGAGCACTCCGCACATTGGACGAAACTGCGCGAAGAGCAATATATTTAGCGTATCGTACAGTACCGCAGGGCGTTGCCACTGCACCCTCAACCCATTTAGCGTCCCTGACAAACTAACACTGAATTAAACCCTTATGCCGATGCTGGAGCCGATTGATCCAGTAAACTTCTTGTGTTCCACTCTATATGATCCACATATACAACCATTATGAGAAGAAAATGTCTAAATTTCTATTAATAATCTCATACACTCAGTTGAATGCAGGGTAACTCTTGAAATATATTGAGACATGCTTCATTTCTAGGATACTGAGATTCTAAAAATTTCAAAATAAATGCATTTTTCAATTTTCTATTTTGAGAAACAGTTTTTGAAAATGACAAAAGGAACGTATTTTCAGCAATATCAAAACAGACATTCAAAATACAAAATTGAAACATAAAGATAACAACCCTTTATTTTTGTAATACTTAGCCCCTGTTTTGAATTCATTAAAATGAGGTTTTGGAGGAAAACATAATTCTTCAGAGAATATATGGTTGAAAATAAGTTTTAAAAAAATAAAACCCAAGCAAGAATTTCATAAAGTCCAAATACATTGCACAGGCGGATTACTAGGTTGTCTATAACTGCTAGTGAAGTGGTTTGTTTATGCTGACTTCTATTTGATTTTGAGATTCATCTTACTGCTGCAATACTTGTTTATAGTGACAATGTGGGACTCAAACCTTTGGTGGACGGTTTGCTGCCAGCAATCACCATTAAGTGAAAAGCGTGTTTCTCTGGCTATAACGTTTTATCCCATTTCCTTACCAAGATGTTGACACGTGGAATGATCTGGACTGTTGGCTGACTCTTAAACTTATTCAGAACGCTTCCTTTGGATCATTCGAGAAACGCTCTCTTTTCGTCTGCCTTGTGAGAGAAATACTTAGGGTTTCTTCTTCTGGCTTTCTTGGCTCAAATAATCGAGAGAGTTTTGACTCTCTGATTGTGATATTCTATGTGAATATCTGTGGGAACTAAGGTTCTGTTTGTGTTGTGTATTGATCGAGTTACTGTGGGGTTTCTTGAGTGATCTGTGATAGATCTGTTCATGTACTTGAGAGATAAGTGTTCTATCTTCATTCATTGTACTGTTTGAACGATTTGTAACCTTCGTTGCCAATTTGGGGCTATTTAGTGCAACTAAGCATAATCCAACTTGTTGGATGCTCAACGGGGGATGTAGGCGTTGGAAGTGGTCGCCGAACCTCCGGGGCTTAGGCCAAAACATTTCTTGTGTTGATTCTTTAATTTTCTGCACGTTATATTTTCAGTTCTATAGTCTAATATCATGTGTCCTGGCCTTACAGTGGTATCAGAGCCTTGACTGGAGATCGTGATACCTGGATCTTAAAGGAAGGTGATAGATCTGCTTCAGATCTAAAATTTTTGGGACTGCTTCAAAGCAGAGTTCTTATATTTTTCGAGTTTTTTAAAACTCGATTGGTGAGATCTTCCTTTTTTAAATTTCTGTAAATTTATTTTTCGGAAATTTAGGGTTCCTGTCTTTTTCCCTTGATCTACCGTACACAAAAAAAAAAACCCCCTGAGACTAATCTTTGTCCAAAGGCTCCTGTGAGGCCTTGGGAATCTGAGATAAATCAGGAACGGTTGTGTACTTGGAGGATCTTGAAGGAGAAACTGTGGAACATTGCTGTTTGATCTCTGTTTGTTGTGTTTCTTATTTGGGTTCTTCACTTATGTGATCTTATGAAGTGCATAATAATATTTTTTCATAATCTTGATTGTCATTCTATGATAAACTGTGATCTTGAATAACATATTAAGTGCTATCATTGTTGTGTCTCTGAGAACCTGTGAAACTGTTTTCTTTTATCTGTGATCCTTGTTTTTGGGTTAAAACATGGCCTCTGCTAAATTTGAAGTAAGTCAATTTGATGGCAAAATTGATTTCAATATGTGGAGTCAAAAAATGAAGGCTATCTTGATGCAAATGAAATGTGCTAAGGCTGTAACTGAAAGTTGGCCTGATGATTTACCCCTTCCTAAAAGAACTGAACTTGATGAAATTGCTTGGAGTACTATTTTTTTATACTTGTCTGAGAATGTGATAAGAAGTATTGGTGATACAAGGACTGCCTCTGAATTATGGATTAAACTGCATGCTACGTATGTGACCAAGACCACTCCAAATAAATGTTTTCTGCTAAAACAATTCTTTTCTTTTAAAATGGATCCCTCAGTTGATTTGGATGAAAATTTAAATAAATTTACAAAACTTACCCAAGACTTGGCCAACTGTGATGAAAAACTTTCAAAAGATCAGATGGCTGTAGTTCTGTTAAACTCCATTAGTGATAGATACAAAGACATTAATGTTACTCTAGAGTATGGCAGGGAAGACCTTACTACAGACATTATAATAGATGCTCTAAGAAATAAGACCCTAGAGATAAAGTCTGAATCTAGAAATTATCACAATGGGGATCGTCTTTGGGTAAGAGGAAAGAGTTTTGGAAAATCTGATTACCATTCTAAGCCTTTTACCGAAAATAGAAACAGATTTAATGACAAGCATAAGTCCAAGACCACTGCTAAGGGAAAAAAGTGTTACTACTGTGGTAAGTTGGGACATTTTGCAAAAGATTGTTTCAAAAAGAAAAATGATTTGAAAGACAGAAAACCTGAAGATGGGAGTAATGCTTTAGTGTATCATAAAACCAAAGTTGATACTGAAAATGGTTTGGTCCTTGTTAATGTAGAAAGAAAACTGAGTGATGAATGGATTTTAGACTCAGGCTGTTCTTTTCACATGTGCCCCAGTAAAAACTGCTTTCTGGATTTTACTAAAACCACAGGGGGGCAAGTCATTATGGGAAATGACATCACTTGTAAAGTCAAAGGCATTGGTACTGTAAAACTGTTGCTAGAAAATGGTAATGTACTATTTCTTAAAGGAACTAGGTATGTCCCTGACTTGAAGAGAAACCTAGTGTCTTTAGGTATGTTAGATGACTTGGAGTTTAACATAAACATGGGTCAAGGACATATTAAAATTCTTAGGGGCAATGATTTAATCATCAGTTCCCCTAAGAGACATGGCCTCTATTTTTTAAAGGCAAAACCCTTACTTGGTTTGACTGCTGCTGCCATATCTAAAAACTTTACTCTTGCAAAACTGTGGCATGAAAGACTTGGTCACATTGGTAAGAAAAGTCTGAACTATTTGCAATCAAAAGGATTTTTTGGAAAATTGAATCTTAGGGATTTTGGATCTTGTGAAAAATGTGTTATAGGCAAACAAGTCAAATTACCTTTTCCTACAGGAACTCATAAATCTAAACAGATTTTAGAATACCTACATGCTGATTTATGGGGACCTGCACCTGTTTGTACTTTGTCTGGATTCAGATATTATTTTTTGATTGTTGATGATTTTTCAAGAAAAATTTGGGTTCTCTTGCTAAAAAGCAAAGATGAAAAATTCTCTGTCTTTAAGGATTGGAAAACTCAAGTTGAAAATCAAACCGATCTTAAAATAAAAACCTTAAGGACAGACAATGGCTTGGAATTCTGTAATAATGAATTTAATGATTTCTGCAAAGAACATGGCATTCTGAGACATAGGACTGTTGTTTATACCCCACAACAAAATGGTATTGCTGAAAGAATGAATATAACTTTGTTAAATAAAGTGAGATGCATGTTACTTAGCTCTGGCTTGCCTAAATTGTTCTGGGGTGAGGCTGTTAAAACTGCTGCATTTCTTGTTAATAGATATCCTACCAAAGCTTTGAATTATGATATACCTGAATCTGTGTGGTCTAAAAATCCTGTGAATTATTCTTATTTGAAAATATTTGGTTGTGCTGCTTATTCTCATCAAAGTATTGGTAAACTTGAACTTAGAGCACTCAAATGTATTTTCTTGGGATATGATGAAAATGTTAAAGGATATAGACTGTGGGTTCACTCTCAGAAGGGCTATAGAGTTATAATTAGAAAGGATGTAGTTTTCAATGAATCCATTATGCCTTGTTTAGGGGGAAAAGAAAATGATTTGACAGAAAAAGATATTCTTTTTGAGGTGGAGTCTTCTCACATTGAGCAAGAAACTCCTGCACCTGCTGTAGATGAAACTAGTTCTGGTAATGATAATCCAATTCTGGGTACTGAAGTTGACCAAGTAGTTGATCATTCTGACTTGCCTGACCCTTTGCCTCTTAATGAATACCAGCTTACTAGAGATAGGGAGAGAAGACAGGTTAGGCCTTCCACTAGGTTTGACAATGATGATTTTGTTTCTCTGTTCACTTACCAAGAGCAATTAGAAAATGAACCCAACTCCTTTGAGGATGCCATTAAGTGTAAGGAGAAAGAAAAATGGATGGAGGCTATGGAAGACGAGATGACTTCACTCCATAAGAATGATACCTGGGTTCTTGTAGACAGACCTAAAGATCAAAAATTGATAGATTGCAAATGGATCTATAAGGTAAAATAAGGAGAAGGTGATAGTAAAAATGTTAGATACAAAGCTAGGTTGGTTGCTAAAGGCTTCACACAAAAAGACGGAGTTGACTACACTGAAATCTTTTCTCCTGTAGCTAAGTATACTACTATCAGATGTCTGCTTGCTTTTGTTGCTCAATTTAATTGGGAACTTGATCAGTTGGATGTTAAAACTGCCTTTTTATATGGTGAATCAGATGAAATTATCTATATGAAACAACCTGTTGGTTTTGAAAAGGGAAACCCTGAAAATAGTGTATGCCTGCTGAAAAAGTCACTGTATGGGTTAAAACAAGCTCCTAGACAGTGGTATAAGCGTTTTGACACTTTCATTTTAAAACTTGGCTTTAAAAGGAGCTTATATGACACATGCCTATACTGCAAAGGTAATGGAGGTAAAGATTCCCTATATTTAGTGCTTTATGTGGATGATATGTTGCTTGCAAGTTGTGACAAAACTGAGATTGAAAATATTAAATCAAAATTGAAATCTGAATTTGACATGAAAGATCTTGGTTCTGCTAAAAGAATACTGGGAATGCAGATTTGGAGAGATAAGAATAAAAATTTGTTATTCTTGAACCAGCATGATTATGTGATTAAAATCTTGAAGAAATTCAATATGTATGATTGTAAACCTGCCTCTTTGCCTCTTGCCAATCATTTTCAGTTGTCTTCTGATTGCTGTCCTAAATCTGAAGATGAATATGCTAGAATGTCTAAAGTACCTTATGCAAATGTGATTGGATCTGTTATGTATTTAATGATTTGCACCAGACCTGATTTAGCCTTTAGTATAAGTGTCTTAAGTAGGTTTATGGGTAATCCTGGTGAAGAATACTGGAATGCTCTAAAATGGCTTCTGAGATATTTAAAAGGAACTGTTAATTTGGGACTTGTGTTTAAATCAGATAAAAATGGTGTAATTTTAAGGGGATATACAGATTCTGACTTTGCTGGTGATAGGGACAATAGAAGATCTACTTCATCTTATTTTTACACTATGTGTGGTACTGTTATTAGCTGGAAGTCTCAACTTCAAAGGGTAGTTGCTCTATCTTCTACTGAAGCTGAATACATAGCTGCCACTGATGCTATAAAGGAGGGTTTATGGTTAAATGGCTTACTATCTGAACTGGGATTTATTGATAATAATGCTGTCTTGTTTTCTGACAATCAAAGTGCCATACATCTTAGTAAAAATCCTATGTTTCATGATCGTACAAAACATATTGATGTTAAATATCACTTTATAAGAGATGTGATTTCAAAAGGGATTATCAAAATTGGTAAGATTGCAACTCAGTTTAATCCTTCTGATATGGGCACTAAGGTTGTACCTCTGCATAAATTTGCTACCTGCATAAAATTGTTATCTATTGATTCTATGTGATGTGTTACAGGTTTCTTAGAGCGTATGAAAACAAAATGGAATGCTCCTGGCTGCACTTATAGTCTCAGATTCTGGCAGCAAGGTGGAGATTGTGGGACTCGAACCTTTGGTGGACGGTTTGCTGCCAGCAATCACCATTAAGTGAAAAGCGTGTTTCTCTGGCTATAACGTTTTATCCCATTTCCTTACCAAGATGTTGACACGTGGAATGATCTGGACTGTTGGCTGACTCTTTGGCTGACTCTTAAACTTATTCAGAACGCTTCCTTTGGATCATTCGAGAAACGCTCTCTTTTCGTCTGCCTTGTGAGAGAAATACTTAGGGTTTCTTCTTCTGGCTTTCTTGGCTCAAATAATCGAGAGAGTTTTGACTCTCTGATTGTGATATTCTATGTGAATATCTGTGGGAACTAAGGTTCTGTTTGTGTTGTGTATTGATCGAGTTACTGTGGGGTTTCTTGAGTGATCTGTGATAGATCTGTTCATGTACTTGAGAGATAAGTGTTCTATCTTCATTCCTTGTACTGTTTGAACGATTTGTAACCTTCGTTGCCAATTTGGGGCTATTTAGTGCAACTGAGCATAATCCAACTTGTTGGATGCTCAACGGGGGATGTAGGCGTTGGAAGTGGTCGCCGAACCTCCGGGGCTTAGGCCAAAACAATTCTTGTGTTGATTCCTTAATTTTCTGGACTTTATATTTTCAGTTCTATAGTCTAATATCGTGTGTTCTGGCCTTACAGACAATAATCCGATTGCAACCAACCTTGTCATAAAGTCTTTTCTTGCTGTTTGCTGGGAATTATGGGGGTGGAAAAGAGGAAAAATGTGAATATTCTTTTGCTTATTGGCAAGGTATTATGAAATAAACTTATTATTAATCCTCTGGTTGGCTCCGATTATTTAAAACTTCTATTTCCTTAAATTCATTTTCAATCATATATTTTATACAATTCACAAATTTTAACAATTTTAAATTACACACTTCATCAACTTTTATAAATATACTAAAAATCTTATTTTTAACCAAATAAAACACGGCTAATTTGTACCATCGTGTTGGTTCTATGAATCAACTGAGCAGGCTCTGCCCCTGATAAAGCTTGTTGAGCAATTTTGTTTCTCCCTTGGGTTAATTTTTAGCTTATGTCAATTTATGTTTACAAAAGTCAATTTAATCCAAATAAAGTTTACAATAGTCAAATTTTAATGCCTAGAATAGATTTCAAATAAACTCGAGGGACATGAATTGAAATATATGATCTTCAAATGTACGATTTTATGGGTTTAGAGTTATCTTTATAATAATTGCATTTTTGGCTTAGCCCTTGTTTGGCCCCTAGTTTTAGGGGTTGCAAATTTTTAGAATAGTGATTGATGGGAGAATAAGTGGTTGCGTAATATTATTTTATTTAATGAATGTATGGTTGAAATGAAAAACGAGAAAGAATTAATGTAATGGAATTTAATTCAATTTAATGGGGCTCAAACGGGACTTTAATCAAACTTATAAAACAATAGAGTTAGGCTGTAGACTACCTTATAAAGATGCAAAAGACTTAACAATCGATAATGGGTTCGGTGGCACATGCAATTTCTTGAAAGAGTGTGCATATCTAATAAACTTTATCTAATATATTAATACAGAATTGGAGGAGAATTAAGCATGAGAGAAAAATATATGAATCGAGAATATACGCATATGAATTTGCCAAATATATGGATAAGAAGTAATTTTACTGATTACAATTAATTTATAAATTGAAGCACTGATTTTTTTTGGTTAGGCTAGTTATAATCTATATCTAATTTATAATTAATGTAGTAATTAGAAACTTATAATGCCCTTATTTGAGTCCTATTTTTGAGTTTACTTATAAAATTATTTTATGAAAAATGTGTGGTTGAAAATGAATTTTGAAAAAATAAGGACCAAACATTGGCATTTATAAGTAATTTTTTTGATTATCAAGAACCGAAATTTCCAGTTTCTTCCTCGAGAACATTACTCTGCAGCTTTAATTATTTCCCTAGCACACTCAGACTCGAATTCCGTCACTTCCAACAAGCAGCTCTGTACACAATTTTCCCTTTCCACAAAGCATAATAGCTAGCTACCATGTGATAATGATGTGATGAATGGATGGGATTTGAACAGACCAAAAAGAGAATATTAAGCATGCATGTAAAGGTGCCCGCACACACTGTCAAAAACCACCCTTTCTTCTGTCAGTTGCCAGGTGTACAATTTATCCTCAATTTCAAAATCTACACGATCCTTCCTTCACAATACCTGCATGACTCATCTTGAAAGTTTTTTTTTTCTTTTTTGCATTTAAGAAATTACAACAAAAAAATCATTTCAATTCTTTCTTTATTTCCCAGAACAAACCCAAACACACACTCAAGCTCACTCGCTCATCAATGGAGTTTGAATTGCATTCATGTAGTGGCTCGTGGAAATTGAACACATAACCGTCTCATTTTTTTCATTGGTTTTCGATAATTACAATCGAATATTATTTATATGTTAAGCCATTTCGATTGCTATGATAGATAATGATTCACACATGAACCCAAATAATCAAAAGAATAATCGTATATAATAGTTCTTATTCTCGAACTTGCTTGCATGTTACGAAAACATTCATGGAATCTATATCTGCACCCAAAAAGGCAAAAAAAAAAAATAAAAAAAAATGTCAAATTCATGATCGTTTATTAGAATGAGAATTGCAGTAAATTTATAGAATCATATTAGTTGGTTTTTGGATGAATTCAGAATCTATCCAATAAAGCGTTATGATGATAGATACATCCATAGTCACTCAGCCTTCACGAGAAAGAAAAACTGAAACTGATTCAAAAACACAAAGAGATGATCAGCTACAGAACAAATTATATATATATATATATATATATATATATATATATATATATATATATATATATATATATAGTCCCCAATCAAAGAATTCTGACTCTGCCAACTGCTTATAGAATAAATTATCAACATTAAAATTTGGTAATAAACGGACAGTCAAAGGTAGTTCTAGGCAAAATTTATTTATTGTTTCTCTTGTTTACTGTTCTATAACCATGACATAAGATCGTAAACAAGATCTCGAATTATTTATGAAATGGATTTCATTCTTAAACCAATCATAAAATTTATCAAGTCATCGTAAATATTAATGACTCATCAATGCCACGTTAAACGATTTGTCTTTAGAACTATCTACACAACACTAATACATGTTGAAGACCTGTATTGAACGATTTTCATCATTAGGAATAAAATCCTGCATTTTTTTTAAGTGGTATTGCGTGGAATCGTCAATCAATTATCGTGCACAATAGAATTAAGAGGTTCGATGCCTAATGTTATAAGTTAAGATTAAGAATGACAGTTGCGATGGTGACAGCCCCGCAACATTTCAAAATTTTTTGAAATTAAATATGGATTTTGGACAAAAAATGAATATATACATTATACATATATATTTTGTCCCTCAATAATATTTTCGTCCTCCTATCAAAGAATTCCGACTTTTTCATTGATTAGGAAAAAAAAAAATTAATATTTATCTATCATTATTTGCTCATTAATTCGATCTAGGCAAATATATTTATTTGTAGTAGACATATTTAGAAGACAGAAGTTGTGAATGACATGGCAGTTATGACACGGTCAGGCATTGCCATTTCATTTCATTACGTGAACTCATTTGCCAGAAGTCTGGTTTTTGCATGTAAAGGGGCCTACACACTCTGCCACAACCACCCTTTCTTCTGTCAGTTTGCCAGGTATTGTACCGTACACCTTCTCCCCCATTTCAAAAGAGAGATGCTATTCGTACCGGGGGTGTACAACCCCCTACCTGCCCCCTCACATGAGGGGGGCCAACAAAAAATGTGTGTGGGGGGGGGGGGGGGGTTGTACACCCCCCGGAGTCTTTTTCATTTCAAAATACTCGCTGCACAATCCTTTTTTCACAATACTTGCATACTTACCCATCTCCATCTTCAGAACAGACCCCAACACACTCTCAAGATCACTCGTTCTTCAATGGAGTTTTGGGGTAAAACTCTTTCTCTCTCTCCGACTTCTTTGTTCTGCATTTTTAGGATTTCGACATATTTTATTGTTTACTGCTATACACTTACCATCCCCTTGGACTTTGGGGGTAAATCTTGTTTCAGGTGTCGAGGTGAAAAGTGGGGAGATTCTTCCCGTTATGTCTTGTGTGGGCATGTCTTTGCGTCTGACTCAGGTATGCCTTTTGATTGTTTGCACTTCATTTTCCTTGATGGCATCATCTACTTTTGCTTCTTTTAAAGCAACTGAAATTTCTATGTTTCCTTGCCCTCGGCTTCTTCAATATTATCCTGAAAAAAATAATTTTCCTTGCCCTCGGCTTCTTCAATTTTCCTTGATGGAATCAGAATATGCTTTCTTCCGCAGGCTACGCTTGGTAAGCCGAAAGAGGAGAAAGGAAATGAATCTGTTCGCTTGTTTGCAACCGTTGATGGAAAGAAGCTATTTCTCGCAACACTGTATACTACAAATCTGCCTGAGAAACATCTGGGCATGGTTTTTGATAGAGATTTCGAGCTATCGCATGACTGGGAAAATGGAACTGTTTACTTCTATGGATATAGGATTAATAACCCTTTAAGAGAAGAATATCCTTTCTGCTTTTATGTTTCTTTTTTTCGTTAAGAAAATGAATTACTGGATAAACTTGATGTTGTTTGTCCTCTTTTCCTTAAATATATCTTTGTTGAGCATTCTTTGCTGTTTCAATTTTATTTGTTCGAGTGTTCGGTTTTGCAGTAATGTATGAAACGTCTTAAGTTTGAATGTGAAATAATGAATATGGAGACCTTTGTTGGTACTTGTTTATATTTTCTTCTTTAATCGTATGGAACTGAGAAAATGAAGGAATATCTGAATTTGGTTTCCTTAACCCACTTCATTGTTCTATCACGACCAAGTCTGGTGATCGTCTCTCTCTCCTTCTCTGTCCTTCAATAGCGTTTTCTCCGTCTTCTCTTCTTGCCTCTTTCCTCACTTCCATAATTTTCGTTTGGTGTTCTTTGTTAAGAACAGTACTTACATGCTTACGTCTAATGTTAGATGAATCTGAAGAGGCTATCCCGCATACTGTTGCAAGTGATGAGGTGAAACCCAAGGATGATAATTCTCTCTCAACTTCCATTCCTCCGTCCTTTTGCAACATGGATTTTGAAAGGTATGCAAGATTTCATCATTCTAAACTCTCTTGCACTAAGGAGTTGTATAGATTCATTTATAGTTGTTGGTATTTTAAATCTCACGTTTGAATATGTTGTATGCAGGACGATACTGTCTGAGGAACATTGTGCACTGCTTTCTTCTATGATGCTTTACTCAGCATCGCCCTCCTTCCTCCTACGGTCACAAAGAGAAAACGTAGCTAAAAAGAAATCTAGAAATGATGTTCTCCTAGAAATATGGGAGGCTATTATCCCATATGTCAAGGCCTCCGAAGATAGGGCAGCAGCGACCCTGGTGTGCAACAGCTGGTTTCAAATCGACAGGGTTACTCGAGAGCACGTTACTGTAAAGTCTGCTTACGTTGCAAAACCGGAAAGACTTTTCCGGCGCTTCCCAAACCTCCGTTCGTTGAAGATAAAGGGAATGTCGCCGGAAATGATGCATCACTTTTGGATGGGCTCGAGGGATAAGATAACACCGTGGTTCACGGAGATTGTGAAACATCCTAAGATCGAGGCAGTTGACGTTAGGAGGATGATAGTATCAGATGGTGATCTAGAGTTACTTGTAACTTCAAATTTGAGGAAGGCTCTTAAAGTGCTCAAGCTCCAAGAATGTGAAGGATTCTCTACCCATGGATTGCTGAGTGTCACTCGTCAGGGCAGGTAAAATTAGTAATAAGTGGCGTAAACCATGTCGATTACTTGTTCTTACTTCTTTTGGTTGCATGTAGCAGTTCATCTTTCTTGATTATGGATAACTAAAATTATCTTCATTTTTGCAATTTTTTATGGTTTTCAGTTGCTATAATGAGATCAGGAATTGCAAGTCCCATGGAGTATTTTGTTCTTCATCTTCTGTTTTGTGCAATTCTGTACTTTCGTGAGATCTATGCGTTCTTTGAAGAAGTTATTGCCTGAAGATAGCATAGGAGTTTTTATGCCTATGTAAAGAAAGAGCTTCAGACATTATATTGGCAGCTTGATTCATATCTTGATAGCTTTTCAGAGTAACACAGGCGACAAGAATGAAAACAGATTGTAACACCAAAATGCCATATTTAAAATGGCAACTGCTTTTCCAATATACAATCTCCTACTTCGGCCACCAATTCTGTTTCCACCTTAGAAATCTCAGCCCTCAATATTCTCCTCGAGTTGTAAAAAACTTGCACAAAAGCATGAATATAGGTAACGAAAAGTTATTCCAGAAGGCAAGCTCTTCCATGAAAACTTGACTGGCTAAAAGAAAAACATGGGTGCTGCTGCCTTTATACCCTCACTGTCTCTCCCAAATATACCTTCAAAATGTATTCTATGAAATACTCCAATATCAACGTGAAAAGCATGTAAATAATCGTTATTTTATTATTTCTCTGAAAACTGGTGGAAAAATAATAGGATTGTGGCTGGAAATGCAGTTTCTAGTACCAAATAGATGTAGACTATTGAGAAGATTACTAAAGCAAAATCCTTGATGCTTACTATGCCACCTGTAGAGAGTAGGATTATTACTGCAAGTGCATTCAGCTGTCGAGAGGCGAAGAAACCTTGGCAAGTTCGACGATGTTTTGTGGGGTTTAAGGTTATTGTCTCGTCGATGGCTAATTCTTGACTTTGTTCTCTAGGGAGACCTATGTCAATTGATGGACTGAATCCGCCTGACATTTTTCTCTATGTGTGTTTTTGATCAATTATTGTGAAATTATGGGACTTCTTGCAGATGAGGATTAGAGAGAAAGAGAGAGAGAGAGGGAAGTTTTGTGGGTAGTTTGTAGTTTGTGGGATGAGGAGGTTAAGTGAGAGGGAAGTTTTGTGGGTAGTTTGTAGTTTGTGGGATGAGGAGGTTAAGTTTAAGGTTAAGGTGAAGGTGTTTGTACACAGCAATCACGGAGGACTTCATGGTCGAGCATATTTTTATCCTCGTGCCGCTTTATGTTAATTTTAGCCTAGGTTAAGAATTTACACATAAAATAAGTTATTTTTTGCTTATCAAAGTAGAAAGTATGCAATTCAATTGTTACTTATAACGCTATTACTTTGCTGCCAAAAAAACTTTGTTACTTATTTTGCCATACAACAGCTGATCCCCCTCTTATTACTACTTTTCGTAATACCATTTTTATTCTGACTTAAAGATCATAGTGCATCGATTATCCAATTCAAGTACTTGAATGAATATTGTCAGAAACTTGGTTATTTGTAATTTCATGATCTTGGATTATTATCAAATTTTTGTTTACATGCAATTTCATGATTTCGGATTATTATCAAATTTCTTTACACTGCTGCTGCTGGGGATTGACGACATTGTCTCTAGAAAAGAGCAATATAATTGATCATGGTGCATATGGCTCCATGAGCTTGCTTTATACAATTCAACTCTGGAAAATTTGAACTTTTACAAGACTGGGCTTAGCCCAGCTATGCCCAAAGACCTTGAACTTATTAGTCGAAATTGTGCGTCTTTAGTGTCAATGAAGATTACTAATGCCTGTCTTAGTCGTCTTAATGATTTTTTTGAAGCTGCGAATGTGTTGCAAGAATTTGGTATGGCATTTTGTAGAGATATTGAAACGAGTTATTTATTAATTGATTTAGAAGTACAATTTCCTCAAAACTTGAGCCACTTGAGTCTTATTTCAATTCGGAGTCCGAGGATCCTACTTTTGATTGGTTGATTCAAAAAATTGGATCTCCAGGACGCTTGGCTGAATTCCGAAGAATATTGTGACTTATTGGCGGAGTGTCCTAATTTGGAAATTTTAAAGGTAAAACCTGCAGGTCCTAATTTTTTGAGTTTTACACGTGTTTCATTAGATTATTGGATGTATATTTTATTTATGATGTGTATTTGACAGAAATTAACTCAATATTCCTATTTGGTCACCACCTTCTCCTATGGAAAAATAGAATTTTATGACTCAGAATATTAGATACAGCGAGTTCATAAGAACCCTCTAAAAAGAATAGGAATGTGACTGTATTATAATGATGAAATATAACTGATTATCTATCAAAAAAAATAAATTATGTAATGAAATAAAACTCGTGTTTGGTAGCAAGTTATTGGGGTATTGGAATTAGTTAAAATAAGAAACGATTCTGCTCAAAAATGAATTTTCTTTTCATAAATTATAATACCACACCACCTACGAATCACTGGGTGAATTAGTTAATGTCTAATTGAAGAAAATATTGAACTCTGACATTTAAGGCAAAACAAATGCCTTGTAGCATGCATATTCTGTGAAATTTCAACTTTGAGTTCAGTAATTAAATATGGTTGCATCTTTATGAGCAGACAACAGAGGTCATTGGAGACGAAGGATTGGAAGTTGTTGCCGCAATTTGTAAGAAAATGAAAAGGCTGAGGATTTACAAGCGCACAGAAAATCAACCTCTTCAAGGTGGGATTACTGAAGAAGGATTGATTGCTTTGTCAAAAGGATGCTCCGAACTCGAATATCTGACAATATATATGTCTTCCATTACAAATGAAGCTTTGAAATGTGTGGGCAACAACATGAAGAAGCTTTGTGATTTTCGGTTGATGTTGTTTGTTGTAAACCCTCAACAAAAAATTGAGGCAAAGGGTGCTTGATATTGGAGTTGAGTCTTTGTTGAAGGGTTGTCCTGACCTCAAGAGGCTTTCTCTTCTCTTCTACACATATTGGCTGACAGGGAATGGAATTAAATTGATTGTGAAGTATGGGTAAAATGTGAAAGTGATGCAATTGGGCAACATTGTGAGATCTGATGCAATGTTGAATTTTTTTGAAAATGAACTTTGCAATCCCATTGGCCTGCAGAAGTTAGAAACACTAGATATGTGGAATTGTTGTTTCAGTG
Source organism: Fraxinus americana (assembly GCA_035079005.1). NCBI lineage: Eukaryota > Viridiplantae > Streptophyta > Magnoliopsida > Lamiales > Oleaceae > Fraxinus > Fraxinus americana. Next base: position 1,615,464 of record CM068713.1, on the reverse strand, counting down.
GTACTGCATTAACACGGGCGGTGAGGAAGCTGAATTCTCTGAGGTTTTTGTGGATACAAGGAAAAGTTTTTGGAAATATGCTGCCAGACTTTGTGACAAAGACTTTTGACCGTAGTAAACGTCATTTCTCAGCCCACCATCTAGCAAGCCGTTCACTTGATGGGGAGTAGTACGTGATTAGAAACCTGAATGTGCTTGTATTTATATTGATGCATTATTGATGTTGATCTCTGTTTATCATTTCATGAATTGCAGGTGCCATTTAATCTGTGAAGGAGCACTTGGTGAAGGCAGGCATAGAAGTTAGAATGCAATGGGATTTTCCCTTCTCAAAGCTTAGTCTCCACAGTTTTGTTTGTTCTGTGATGAATTCGACTCTCATGTTATAGTCGCTCTTTTAATTTTGTTTCTCCAATCTAGCCAATGGTGGTAATTAACCGTTTCTGCCATTAATATTTACTTTTGGACACTGCTGTTAATGGATTTGTATGTTTTGGTCATCTTGAATATTTTCGTCTTTGAAATATTGCACACATTGAAGAAATTATTCTAATATTCTACCAACTTTTTGGGGACAGTCCAATGCTTGTTTATTACTATTTTTCTTCATGTCCGTGATACATTTTTTTATGTGATACTACTATATGATTGGTTCACATTTATAAACACTTAAATCACTTTTTATTCGCATATTTTTGAAGGACCCATAAATATTACTTATTTATTCATTACTCATTCATATCTATTTATAATTTAAACCGTGTATAAACATTTCTCATACATGCTTTTTGTCTATAATGGTTGCACATGTAGAACAAAGCTAATTATTAATTTTTTTCGTTAAGATTGCAAAATAACAGCCAAAGAGATCAGTGAAAAACATGCATTATTGATTTATAGCATTTCCCATGCTATCAATTGTAGCCATTGAAGCAATAGACACTAATAATGGATCGATTCTCCACCATCGTGCAGTCCTACATTGAAGTGTCACATATTCAGAAACATCAAATAATTCAAATCAAGCACACAAGGGCAAGAAGTTGAACGAGATAAATGTGTTCCTTGGACGAAGGATCTCATTTCAAGCCTAGACACGGCTGTTACATTAACATATTAGAAATTGAAACAAAAGCTTTACTCATTTATGTTGAATACCCTTGGCCTATAGCTTATGACACCCTTTGCAACCATCCCGTGGCACGTCTTGGATCTTATTATTCCGTATAAACTTGAAGTGACAAAAATCCAAAAGAAGTGACAAATAATATTTAACAGCAATCTAAATAGCATTAATTTTATGTCTCATCAAAATTTTAGAATAGATCGAGGAGATGGTGAAGTCACAAATGTACAATATCAGCATTTGACAATCCAATTAAAGAACATGGGTTGGGAATTTCAATCGACAATTTCAGGTATCTCCACATTTTGTCAAGTTCTTCAATAAAATTTCATGTAACGGACATAATGAACTACATTCCAATCAGCAACATGGGGAAATAAGATTAATTTCAAATCCAAAAATGTATTTACACATTAATAATGAACACCACAAGATCTTGATTTTAAAATAATTCATACTTGACTTGAGATAATACAGATTTACATTTAAAAAACATTTATTCATTAGTATTTTGCTAATTATTTTCATCCATTTGATTTTGAAGAGTCATTTTATTAATGTTTTGTTCACCATAAGAAAATGCATATTTACGTTTAAAAGTCTTATAATGTATTTAATACAAACGATCAATTCAAGTAATCGAAAGGAAAAACATATAACTAAAATCAAAGCTAATAATCAATCAAATAAGCACAATTCAAACAATACAAGTTAAATTGGATATAATGAGTTTAGTCACATTCATATACATAATTTGATAAGAGAAAATGCAAATTTATGTTTTCATTACTTGAAAAATTGATTCGAAAGTGAAAATTTGTAGTAAATGTGATAATTTGTAGAAAAATTATATACAAATGTTAAAAGGTTAGAAATGTTAAGATTTTGTTAAAAGGCGAAAGGAAAAGAGTAAGAGAAAAGAGAAAAAATCAAATTTATTATGATTTCACGCATATTTGGTGGAGATTAAAATCAATTTTTAAGTAAATTTTGATAAAAGTTAAATATATATGGATTTTATGAAATATGTTGTTAAGATTAATTGTTATCTTTGATTTAAATTAAAATTTAGATTTCAATCGATACCAAACATGACTTTATCAAACATAAATAATAATAAAAAAATTCTCAGAAGTTGGGGGATCACGTGACCCCACACCCCAGGTCCGCCCCTGCTTAGCTTGAAACTTAAATATAAGGGAAAACAGTGCCTTATTGAGTCTAGATTTGTTTGAGAAAAAAAGGGCAAAAAAATCAAGACCTGCCAACTCCAGTAATCAAAAAACCCATAATTCACAATAACAATAATACAGCTTGGATACAAGTTCACCGATCAGAAAACATGCACCAATCAAGACAAGCAGAGTGAAGCCTCTAATGCCAAAGATACCTAATCAAAGGAACTTGGTATAGATCAGCTGAACTAATCCTAAAACTAAAAGAAACACACACACACACATAGAGAGAGAGAGAGAGAGAGAGGTTTACATATCAACTTCATTGAATGTTGTGGGTTCGATTCCTGCCTCTAACAAGGTTTGGAATTGGACTCTTTGTGGGCACCAATATGGCAGATCTTTGTTGACCTATGGTTGATCATGGCCTTAATGTTTTGATTATAAAAAACAAGTCCATCTTGTTTACTAACAAATTGAATTGAGTGTTTAATCCTTCAAAGTTATAAAGATTATTATTCACACTCAAATGAAGTACAAGTGAAGGTTAAACGAGCATTCAAGACAAATCATTCGAGACAATAGTGATTTGCATACGACAATCAAATTGGAACTTAACAGAATTGCAAATCAAGATACAAGTCAAAGAAAGGCTCGAAGAGATCAAGAACATTGAAGATAGAGTTATTTATTGAACCTCATTTTTATATGTAAATGTATAACTCGTCAATATTTAGCAAGTACATAAAACTCAAATATTTCTCATAAATTCATCACTTGCATAAATTATTTTGACATGAAAATGATTTTGAAAAATAAACATTTGTGATATATCAAAAACCTTGAAAAGTCATTTTCAAACGTCCTTCAAAAGATCACACTTCAACTTTCAATCAAAAAGTTATACTCCGATTTTCAATCTCATATTGTGACAGATTTTTGACATGGAATATGATCTAATTTGAAGATGATTTCTGAAGAAAAGTTATAGTCCTTTGAGTTATCTTTCCAACCCATTTTGAATCACCTTAATCGGATCTCGAGAGAGAAAGATATGATCAAAATATTGAAAGTTGTTCCTATCTTACCGGACGTCCGGTAAAATCAAAATTGCTCCAACGGTCAAATTTCAAACGGTTTGATTTTTTGACAAAAAATAATGGCTAAATTGACCGCCCGATAAATACCGAACGTCCGATACGGTGCGTCCGGTACGGTAGATTTTCATCTATAAATACCCAACTCTCTTCCATTCAATTTCAACACTTATTAGAGATATTTTGAGAGAGTTTTTGGTTGAAAATCTATTAAGCTTACATTTATTTATCTTTCACTTCATCTATTACTAGAATTTCTTGATTGATCCAAACTTGGTTTATCTATTGCATCAAGAAATCAACTTTGCAAGAAAACTTTCGAACTCATCTATTTTCTATCTTGATAAAGATTTTCTTTGCCAACACTTATTAAAGTGTAAATCTCTCTTTACACTTAACTTGTTATTATTTGTTAAGAGAGATTAATTGATTGAAAACTTTGACATATTGAGCCAAACTATTTCATTATCATTCATTCATCAAAGTTTTCCAACATAACACCCGAGCTTTATCATTTGCTATCTATTGAAGTGTTTGCATTCTTCTCTTCTTGTTCTCAACTTTAAATTTATTATTCATTAAGAAGAGAAGATTTCAATTGCAAAATTCATTTTGAATTGTGGGTCGTGTTGAAGTTCCTTAAAGATCAACATTGTATAAGGATTGATACGCCTTATTATAAGTCACTGTGTGGGTCAAATTGAGGTCCCGTAAAGATCAATAGTGTGGGTCGTGTTGAGGTCCATAAAAGCTCAAAATTGTAAAGGATTAGTACTCATTGTTGTAAGTTACCATTATAGTAAAATAGACCTTACTTGTGACGGAGAGTTTGGTAATGTGGGACGTAGATCATTGCATTGGATCGAACCTCCATAACATATCGTTTGCACTCTCTATCCCTTTTACTTATCGCTTTTATATTTGTGCTTATTATTTGAATTGATCTATTTAGTCTTTACTTGGTTGAATTTAGATTAATTCTTTGAAAAAGTTTCAAAAACCAATTCACCCCCCTTTTGGTTAGTTATTCTTGGACTAACAATCTTGTACCCCGACCTGCTAAGGCACATTCCGCAATTTACCTCATCCACGATACTCTAGGGGCAGGAGAGTGGGGGGCTCTCAAGGTTGGGGTTCAACATTTAACAACACAAATGTATTTTGAAAATCTTTCAATCAGGTGGCAACTCGTCTTCTGAGCCTTGTCATAGGCAGTTGTCATATTGACAGAGTCTAAAATTTTTGAAGCAAGAAAAATTAAGAAATCAATTGCTCAAATATAAAGCAATAATGATATCATTTCTTTTAAGCTTCAATATGTAATACAACAAGAAGAATATAGTACTCACTCGTCTTTCTCTGTCTTTAGGGAGCAATTGGGGTTCTGTTGCAGAGGGTTTAGGAGGTGAAGTTTCTTTAGGCTTTTCTGCGACAGGAGCGGTTTACACTTTAGGTTAAGAATTAAGCTGATGTGCCAGAAAATGGTTGCCCACCTGGGTGACCAACCCTCACAAGGGTATGGGACCGAAGTGTGCACGCCGGAAATAAAAAATGAAAAAAAAAAGCCTCCCTCCCCCCAATGTGTGTATTCTGTCAGGGAGGGTGCTACACCTTCCCGACACAGCAGCTCGGTCCTTAGGCTAAGGCTTCTCCTTTTTCTTTTCAGCAGGGGGGAGATGGCAGTGGAGCAGCTTTTTCAAAGGACTTTTCATCAAATGGTGCAACGAGTTACACCTTCAGCAGATTTTGATTATGTGCATAATGGATAAAGAAGAATGACATTAAATCTAATCTCGAGGAGAATTATACCAAAAAGTGACCTTGGATTGAAAGAATAGAGAGAGAGGCAGGGTTTGACGTTGACTGATCGAGAATGCTAAAGAGAACTACCAACTAGGGATGGCAAATGGCCGAGCCAGCCTTACTTGCACGAGCCGAGCTCGTGGCTCGTTGACAAATGAGCCGAGGTTCTTCAAACATTCAAGTATCTATTTGAACTTCAAAGCTTATTCTTTGCTTTTACATGCTGTAATTTTGTAGGTCATTACATATAATTCGAGCTCACCAAATTGAAAGTAAAAATTAGATCGATACACTTGTTTACTATTCATACTTATTTCTATCTATTTATTATTTATAACATTTATAAACACATTTCAAATATATATAATAGCGTATGGGCCGTAGGGTGTTATCTAATAACCTCTATCTAATGTATTAATACAGAATGAGAGGAGAATTAAGTACGAGAGAAAAATATATGAATCGAGAGTATACACATGAATTTACAAATTATATGAATAAAAAGTAATTTGACTTATCATAAATAATTTATAAATTGATGCACGCTGAAAATGATTTTTATTTTTTTTGTAAAACTAGTTATAATCTATCTATAATTTATAATTAATGTGGTAATTCAAAACTTATAATGCCTTGTTTGAGCCTCATTTAAAAGTTTACGTGTAAAATTATTTTATGGAAAAATGTATGATTGAAAATGAGTTTGAAAAAAATAAGGGTATGTTCTCTTTACTATTTTCAAGTCGTTTTCTATTTTCGATTTTTTAAAACAGTGAAAATGCGTTCTCTTTCCTATTTTCGAAAACTCGTTTTTGAAAACAAGTTAAAAATTTAAAAAGAAAACTCAAAGCAAAAAATTTATCGTTTTGAGTGTTTTCAGTTATAATCAAACCAAAATTTTCAAAACAATTTTTCAAAATGTTAAAAAGAACACATTTTCAACAATCTCAAAATGGACACTCAAAACACAAAATTCAAAATGAATTCAAAATACAAAACCGAAGCACAAAGAGGACTACCCATAATGTTTTGAAAAAATAAGGACCAAACATATGCATTTATCAAGGGTTTTTGGGTTAAACCCTGCAATTCAATTTCAGTTTTTTATCAAGAGTGTGTTTGAATCACATTATTTTAGAATAATGTATTTTGAAATAGTAGGGCCGTGTTTGACACCCGTTTTGGAGAAGAATTTGATTTAGAATAGTGATTGATGGAAGAACGTGTAATTAAAAAGTAAGGAGAATTTTTTGATTTATGTGTAATGTTATTTTATGGATAGAATGTGTAGTTGAAATGAAAAAAGTGAAAAAAATGAGAGAGAGAATGAGAAAAAATGGATGTCAAACAAGAGCTATATAAGATTGATAGAGAATGTGTGGTTACAAAAAAAGTTATTGATGTGATGAAAAATATTTTGTATTGAAAAATGCGTGGTTAAAAATGAGTAGAATAATGAGAATAAAATTTTACACTCCGTTTGCATTATCAGCGAATTTTAAGAAAAAAATTGACCGTTAACTTCATGGATTATTCTATGTGTACACCACAAAATCTTTTACACCCCCCTCACATGGAGGGGGACCCACAAATATTTTATTGTGTATGTGCCCCCCTCCATGTGAGAGGGGTGTAAAAGTTTGTGTACACCATTGTGTACACATAGCACTACCCTAACTTCATATATGTGGGCCACAACCGTGAGATGGGAAGTCAAAAAATGACGGCTGACTGGTTTGTAACAACCAAAAAATTCATTTTTTTGGTCCAAATAAACAGCTACTCGACTCGAACATTAATATGTGAGTGCCAAGAACCTAACTTTCCAGTTTCCTCCTTTCAATGATTTCCCTAGCACACTCGACTCGAATTCCGTCACTTCCCACAAGTTGTAATCAATTTTCCCTTTCCACAAAGCAAAATAGCTACCTACCATATGATATGACAGGATGAATGGATGGGATTTGAACAGACATTATTTTATGTCTTCTATTTATTAAAAGTGGCTATGTAACGAAATTTCTTATTTTAACGGAAAAACTAACGGAATTTGTTGTTTTAACGGACTACGTAACAAATTTCTTGTTTTAAACAGGCAGCTGCACATTTCTTCATTGTTTTTATCATAACTTTGTATTCCGATGTCTGATTGAAGCAATTCAAAATGCGTTGGAAAGCTAACTCATCTGGCTAAAACTTTGTTTTAGACATCATTCTCCAATTCGATCACTTTCTATGCCAAAAATAGGTCTTAATATGAGACTAAAACACCGGAGCATAACTGTTCGGTTGGAAATTGATTTGTGGTCATCTTTTGACTAAATTTGATCCTCTTGACGTCTTCCTTTATCCAATTGACTCCGATCACTCTCAAATCTTCATCGTGAGATTCGACACAGCTTTTAAGTATTTACATTTTAGTCTCCAAACTTTGGATCCCTTACAATTTAGCAATTTCTCTAAATTTGTCAACTTTTGCTTATTTTCTTCAATCTCACCAACCTACATCACAACATCAAAATCACACATCTAATTATTTATCAATTACATAAACATTACATCATTAATTATTTAGATGGTGTCTGTTTTCGCTTTTCAGCAGAAATCAAGCCGTTGGCAGCACAATTCATGCTGTTGGGAGCCGCAATTTTGGATCAATTCTCTCACTGTAGTCTGTAGGGCTGTAGGTTTGAAAAAAAAAACGGTAACATAATCAATTTTCCATCCTCCTTGCAGCGCTCCCAGACACGCCTTTAATTAACCAAAAAAATTACATTTTTATTAATAACAAATTAATTTTTAAACAAAACTATTAAATATGTAACGGAATTTCTTGTTTTAACGGAAAAACTAACGGAATTTGTTGTTTTAACGGAAAATCTTTTTTCACTTTTTTTTTTTCAATTCATCAATTATTTTTTATTTCTATTTAATAAAATTTTAAACTTGCCAACTTCTACAGCCTAATGATTAACAGGCCCATAGAAACAAGATTACAGTTGCTGGCCCATTTATTTATAGGCGTATATATGTATCATCATCTCCACAAACTTTCGATGTGGGAATTGGAATCAAAGATAAGATAAATAGCATGTGTATGTATCATCATCTCCACGCAATTGGTAAGGATTTTGCCTCTCTCTGTAACGGTACGTCTCCAGAGTCCACTCTTCACGCAACTCAATTCCAACTCAACTCAATTTGATTGGAGGATCTGCTATTTAAGAGGCCATTTGGAGATGGATGAAATCGGGTTTGGCCATGTAGGAGAAGATGAAGGCTTAGAGATGAGGGTATGTGATTGATGTGGCGAGTGGAGATGTGGTCGATAACGATCGGCAAGGTGTGGCGAGGTGGTTGGTTGGATAGTTTAGGTGATAAATATACGACGGCGAGCGGTATTGATTGGAGGATCGGGTATTGATGGGCGTGCTTGTTCAAGTGAAGGGAAACGAAGTGGGTGATAGGCAGCGGGTTGTTGTTGGGCGACGAAGATAGTGGAATGTCTAGCAGGCAGCGGTGGTGATATGGTTGTAGAAGGCAGATGCCGGAGAGGGGTGAACGGAGAAGAGACTGTGGCCTGTGGAAATTGTAGGCAGTATGGGCTGTGGCCTGTGGAAATTGTGGACTGGGTTATTGGCTTATTGGGCTTATTGAGTGAGTGTATCCGTGTATGTGGCTGGGTTAATTTGTTAGGAATTAGGATTTTATTTTGTGCAGTTTCGTTGATGGAACTCTTCAAATTCTGGAATCACTTTTAGTTTCCAAAGACGTGAAATTGTTGGTGAAAGTGAGATCGGCGTTGACAGAGTTCATGAGAGATGAATCGCTCCAAATCCTTCAAGAAATTTCAGAAAAATCTGTTGACTATAAGCTTCTATGTATTGATTTTCTGATTCGTGTTTTCGTGCTTATTGGTGATGTTCAGGTATTATTCTGTTCCATTCTCTAAAATTAATCTATTGTAGAGACATAGATGGTGACAACAACACTTTGAATTGAATAAGAAAATTAATCGCACCAAATGTAATTGTTTATTGTAATGCAATGAGAGACCAACATTCAATGTGGCTTCATTTTGTCTTAATCTAACGTTACTTGATATTTTTTCATTTATATAATTTAGCAGTAATTTCATCAGAATTTTTAGAATATATTTGAAAACTTATAGTCTTGATCATTACAATATTATTGTCATTGTCACTTGATGCCAAATGTTTTACTAATAGTTTAAGCCATGTTTTGTTATTGTCTTCAGTTTTGTTGATCATATAAAGCAAAGAAATACACTTTAAACAAATACTGGAATTAGTGGCTACCAATTTCGTTAGATCAGTTGGACTCAATAAAGAAAGAATAATTCAAGAGAAGATAAAAAAAAATTTCTAATCATGAAATACAAGAATTTAATGTGGTTCGGCAATATTGCCTACCTCCACTGCCCCCCATGCCAATTCTTCACTATATCAATTAAAGAAAAAATGAATACAAAAATACACTCTTTATATTTATCTGCCTATACAAAGGCTTTGTTCTCATTTCTGTCATTCACTACTGAAGCTTTGTATAGCTTCCAATTCCCTTCAAATTTTTCACTATCCAATCCCATCTATTAAGCACAAGTTTTTGGATGAGTAATGAATTCATTTGTCAGCATTTTTGGTTAGTCTTCTCCAATTATTACAAGTTTTTTTTGGTTTCACACGTGCAGTAAATACTTGAATTAAATGTGCCATCCAATTTTTCCTTACCTATAATGTGAAAGACCAAGTAGCTCAATGTGGAATAAGAAGCCTACATTTGAGCTCCATTATTCAACAGTTTCTTTTTCAGTTTTTCCAGGAATACTTGCTTTTTATAATGAAGTACCTTCATAGAGGGTGTAGACAAATAATTCGATTTTATGACACATGCTGTCTTGCAATTTGATTTTTGGCAGAGTTGCTTGTCCTTGAGATATGAAGCATTGGTTATGCGAAAACAAAAGACCACCACTGATCCCAGGCTCCAAGTTTCATGCACTGAATGGCTCATCTTTGCCGAGCATTTGCTTGATCACGACTTTTACTCCATTGTAAACAAGGTTTGTTGTTAGCTTATTCTGCTTTAGAACTCTTGCGTCTATGAAGATATATGTGACTGCATTGCGGCCTTGGTTTTTGCTGTATGTATCGAATAATGAATTTTACTAATCTCCAAATTAAAGCTGTCACCAATGCGTTTTTATCCTGATCACACCATTATTAAGAGGCAATAGAGGAAATCTTCCATAGAGTATACACCACGAGCTGTCAAAGCTTGCTTACATTTTTGTAAGTTTTGTCTTACAGACACCTTAAAGTTTGTTGGGATGGCATCACCCAGGATAGAGATTAGGCACCATGTTCCTCAGCGAGAAAAGACTGTTTTAATTCCTATATTCCTTTTTCCAGATGTTCAAGTGATGTTTCTTTCTGAGAGGTCACAAACTGTAGGCAAACTATAGATTCTATTAATACTCTTTTTTTAAAAATATATCACATCTAATTATTTATCAATTATATAAACATTACATCATTAATTATTTAATTAACCAAAAAAATTACATCTTCATTAATAACAAATTAATTCTTAAACAAAACTATTAAATATAAACTAAGTAAAAGTGCATTGCACGTTACTTGCACCTAGTATATATAAAAGCATGTATGTATTTTTATTATCTGCCGTAAGTCTAGTTTTTGCATGTAAAGGGGCCTACGCACTCTGCCACAAACCACCCTTTCTTTCTTCTATCAATTTGCCAGGTTTGTACTGTACACCTTCTCCCCCGTTTCAAAATACTTACACAATCCTTTCTTCGCAATACTTGCATACTTACCCATCTCCATCTTCAGTACAAACCCAAACACACGCTCAAGATTATGTTGGAAACAATAAAGAACAAGACATAACTAATAACGCAACGAACTTATAAAACAGAATAATATCACTGCAACATATAGACAACAAAATTAACATAAACGATACTGACTTGAATTTCAGATTGAGGCTAGCACAATGCTATGTCCTATAGCAGAAATTCGCCCCTACTCCTGTGCTTGTAGTTCGATGAGCGTCTGCCGCCAGGATTCAACAATCTATATCCAAGAAACGAGCACTCGATTCTTAGTTCTGGAGATTATACTCTGTGTTTTCTTCTCTCAAACAAAATTTATGAAGGATTAAAAATGCAGGTTTTTTTTTTCAGTAAACCGAAACAGACATTTTCTCTACAGATATATAGAAAACAAAGATCCTTATCCTTTGTGTCGGTTATGGTAAAACAGTTGTGATGATCAGACACATCCATTCAGACAAAATCGAACAAAAAAGAAAATTATAAGTGCTAAAACTGAAATTTAGACATCACAAGACCCAAGACCCCCAAGGTAGCAATGCCCATCTTTTGACTATATATATATATTTACAGAAATGATCTAATGAGCACCGGTGCTCATCTTATCCTAAGCACCGATGAGTTGGCACATTAATTCATTGGTGGATTGGAACTCACAAAATCTTTATCCACCAATGAATTAATGTGCCAACTCAACGGTGCTTAGGATAAAATAAGCACCGGTGCTCATTAGATCATTTCTGTATATATTTATTTATTTATTTATTTATTTATATATCCTATCAAGGAGCCCAATCAAGCCCAAATGATATGGGTCAGGCCCAAAGCCCATTTGAGTGGTCTTTTATCCAATTTATTAAGGATATAACTTTCACACTTATAAACAAGTTTTTCTCTCTATTCCTATCCTATGTGGGACAAACAACAACATCCAAAACCCCTATTTCTATACAAACTCTCCAACAATACCCCACATTTGTATAGCAAATAGCGTCAATTACCAGGGTTTGGACGGCCTGGAGAAAAACTAGATTCGATTTGCATCAGGATAGGTGTCTTTTGGACTTGAACCTTCCTTAGTGAATACTTATCGGAGTTACTAGTGAATCAGTGTGTATAGGAGACATTGAACTGATCACCATGTTTAGTAAACTAAGACAACAAGTATCACACATATCAAATCTTCACAACTTTCAAATCATACGGTTGCGTTCATTTTGGTCATGAACAGTCCTGAATTCATAGAAGCTTTAGAGAATTTAGCCATGTCATTCTCATGAATGCGACTCCACATTACTCCTATATAGGTGACACGATGATTATGAATACCCTACAATATTCTTTTTAATAGATACTTTGTGTCATTAAGAATGGTTAATCATTCACCCTTATCATCACAGGTAGCATACGGTTCTTATCATAGGAATGAACAATAATGTATGCTCTATTTTTTTCGAGTTTCACTCAACTAGTTTTCCTTTTTGAACCTAGAATTGGATAACCAAAATTGCTAGGTTTGGTTTCCCCCAAATTACTCCTCATTGCATTGGCTTAAGCCCATTCCCCTCGATAGATATAACACTTGCTCCTTCGGTATACCCTTTGTAAGTTGATCTGCAATATTCTCCTTTGATTTCACATAATCAATAGAAATAATGCCACTTGTGAGCATATGTTTTATAGTGTTATGTCGACGCCTTATATGCCTTGACTTGCCATTATATATATATGACTTTTCGCTCTACCAATAACTGCCATGCAATCACAATGTACACATATGGCTGTCATAGGTAGAGGCCATAACGGAATATCTTCTAAGAAGTTTTTAAGCCATTCCGCTTCTTCGGCGGTTTTATATAAGGCTATGAACTCTGATTCCATTGTAGAACGTGATATACACGTTTGCTTTTGTGATTTCCATGATACTGCAGCCCCTCCAAGTGTAAAAACATAACCACTTGTAGCTTTTTTCGTATCATTTGAAATCCAATTTGCATCACTATATCCTTCCAAAACTGGAGGATATCTTGTATAATGCAATCCATAGTTCATTGTATATCTTAAATATCTCAATACTCTAGTCAGAGCTTCCCAATGAGCCTTTGAAGGATTGCTTGTATATCTTGCTAATCTGTTCACAGAATAAGCGATATCCGGTCTAGTACAATTTGTAATGTACTGTAGTGTACCAATGATCAGTGCGTATTCTAGTTGAGATACACTATCTCCAACATTTTTCTTCAAGAAACTTTTAGGATCAAACGGAGTACTAGATGGTTTGCTATCAAAGTGTCCAAACCTTTTAAGTATTGTTTCCAAGTAATGTGATTGGCTAAGTATATATCCATCATTACTTCTTTGAATTCGAATTCCTAAGATGACATCTGCTTTTCCCATGTCTTTCATATCAAAGGTCGAATTCAATATCCTCTTTGTGGAGTTTATGACATCTAAGTTTGGTCATATGATGAGCATATCATCAACATATAAACATACAATTACATAAGAACCATTGTCAAACTTTTTGATGTAAACACATTTATCACATTCATTGATCCGAAATCCATGTGATATCATTGTGTTATCGAATCTTTTATACCATTGCTTAGATGCTTGTTTAAGTCCATATAAGGACTTTACAAGTTTACACACTTTCTTCTCTTTCCCTTTCACCAGAAAACCTTCAGGTTGTTACATATAGATTTCTTCATCTAACTCACCATTAAGGAATGCGGTTTTTACATCCATTTGATGTATAACCAAATTGTAAATAGCTGCAATAGCAATTAACATCCTTATAGACGTAATCCTAGTTACTGGTGAGTATATATCAAAGAAATCCAGCCCTTGTTTTTGACGATAACCTTTTGCTACCAACCGAGCTTTATATTTATCAATAGTACCATCCGGCTTCAATTTCTTTTTGAAAATCCATTTATAACCATTCGGTTTACATTCATGTGGTAAGTCTACTAATTCCCATGTATTATTTTGTAAAATGGATTCAACTTCATTATTTATTGCTTCTTCCCAATATATCGATTCAGATGAAGTTATAGCCTCTTTATATGTTTGAGGCTCATCTTCAGTAAGAAAGGTGTAGTAATCAGGTCCAAAGTCTTTTGGAACTTTGATTCGTTTTCCCCTTCTAGGTTTCATTTCTTCCCTTTGCAACGATGTGTCTCTATTTGACTCAAAGTCCTTTTCTCGAACAACAGATGATGGCACATCATCACTTTCATGACTTAAATCATGTATCTTTCTTTTATTTTGATCGAGTCTTTCTTTATATGGGAAAATATGCTCGAACCATTCAGCCTCATTAGACTCAATAATGGTATTTGATTGAATTTTCGAAATTCCAGATTTAATAACTAGAAATCGATAAGCTGCACTATTATTGGCATATCCAATAAATGCACAATCAATAGTTTTAGGACCAAGTTTTACTCTCTTAGGTAAAGGAACATGAACCTTTGCCAAGCAACCCCACACTTTCATGATTTTGTAACTTGGTAGCTTCTTGTTCCATTTGTCATATGGAGACTGGTCACTTTTCTTTGGTGGGATACGATTTAAGATGGTATTTGCAGTTAGTATAGCTTCACCCCACATATTAGGTGGTAAACCAGAACTATTAAGCATGGAATTCACCATGTTTTTCAAAGTTCTATTTTTACGTTCAGCCACTCCGTTTTGTTGAGAGGAGTATAGGGAGCTGTCGTTTGATGTATTATTCCATGAGAAGTACAAAATTCTGCGAATGCATTTGATTCATATTCTCCTCTTCTATCCGAACGCAGTATCTTGATCTTCTTATCTAACTAATTTTCCACTTCTGCTTTATATGTCTTAAACATATTCAAAACTTCATCTTTAGAGTGCAATAAGTATACATAACAATATCTACTGCTATCATCTATAAAAGTAATATAATAATTCTTTCCTCCACGAGTTGGTGTTAATTTTAAATAACCCAAATCTGTATGAATTAATCCCAATAATTCCTTTGATCTAGTGACAACAGATTTATATGACTCACTAGCAAATTTTGACTCAATACACGTTTCACATTTATGCATGTTATCCATAGTACAACTAGGCAACAAACCAAGATTAACCATCCTATGTATAGACTTAAAATCAACGTGTCCTAATCTAGCATGCCATAGTGTAGAAGATTCAATCAAATAGATGGAAGCCTTATTTATATTATTAATAACATCATTCTCAAGTACATTGAGTTTAAAGAGCCCTTCAGCCAAGTAGCCAGTTCCTACAAATGTTCCCCCTTTAGTAAGAACAAACTTGTCAGATTCAAATATAAGTTTAAATCCCTTCTTGCTTAGAACGGGACCAGAAACAAGATTTTTAGTAATAGTAGGAACATGTAATACATCCATAAGAGTAAGTTCTTTTCCAGAAGTTAATTTCAGAACCATTTTTCCTTTTCCAGCGACATTTGCAGTAGATGAATTGCCCATAAACATCTTTTCTTCACCATTTTAGGAGTGTAGGTGTTAAACATATTTCTGTTTCCACAAATGTGCCTTGTTGCATCGGTATCCACCCACCAATCCTTGCTATCAATCATCATATTAACTTTAGATATAACACCAACAAATTCTTCAGCCACATTAGCCTGTTCCACATACCCAGCAAGCACCCTTAATTGCTTTGAAATTCTTTCCTTTTGGAGCAAAAACACTTGGACCTTTGCCTTCGTTGTTGAACCTTTTATTCTTCTGAAATTTAGGTTTAGGCTTGGATGATTCTCCACCCTCAATGACATTGGCTTTGGCTTCGAACACTGAAGCATTCAACCCTTCACTTTTTCGGTGATCTTCTTGAACCCTTAGTTTGAGAACCAGATCCTCCATAGACATATCAGTCTTCTTGTGCTTTAAATGAATCTTGAAATCATTCCATGATGAAGGTAATTTCTCTATTACAGATTCGACAGAGAATGCTGTTGGTAGGTCCATTCCTTCTGCAGCAAGTTCATGGATAATAATTTGCAGTTCTTCAACTTAATTGACAACAGCCTTTGAATCCACCATTTGGTACTTTAAGAATTTTCCAATGATGAATTTCTTTGATCCAGCATCTTCGATCTTATATTTGTTCTCTAGCAAATCCCAGAGTTCCTTTGCAGTTTTATAAGATCTGTACACATCATATAGTGTATCATCAAGGCTGTTCAGAATATAATTTTTGCATAAAAACTCACTGTGTTTCCAAGCATCAACTGCACTGAGTTGTTCTGCAAAAACATTTTTTCCTTCTACTTTAGGACATTCTTCCTTGACAACATGAGCGAGATTCAACGTTGTTAAATAAAACAACATCTTCTGTTGCCATCGTTTGAAGTCCAATCCTTTGAACTTGTCTGGCTTCTCAACATGGGGTTTCAGTTTCACGCCAGTCCCAGATTGTTCTATACTGGAAAATTAAACTAACAAAATAAACACGAAAAAATAAAATTCTGCTATAAATTGTTGGAAACAATAAAGAACAAGACAGAACTAATAACGCAACGAACTTACAAAACAGAATAATATCACTGCAACATATAGACAACAAAATTAACATAAACGATACTGACTTGAATTTCAGATTGAGGCTAGCACAATGCTATGTCCTATAGCAGAAATTCGCCCCTACTCCTGTGCTTGTAGTTCGATGAGCGTCTGCCACCAGGATTCAACAATCTATATCTAACAAACGAGCACTCGATTCTTGGTTCTGGCGATTATATTCAGTGTTTTCTTCTCTCAAACAAAATTTATGAAGGATTAAAATGTAGGTTTTTTTTCAGTAAACCGAAACAGATGTTTTCTCTACAGATATATAGAAAACGAATATCCTTATCCTTTGTGTCGGTTATGGTAAAACAGTTGTGTTGATCAGACACATCCATTCAGACAAAACCTAACAAAATCGAAAAAGAAAATTATAAGTGTTAAAACTGAAATTTAGACATCACAAGACCCAAGACCCCCAAGGCCCATCTTTTGACTATATATTATATAGCCTATCAAGGAGCCCAATTAAGCCCAAATCATATGGGTCAGGCCCAAAGTCCATTTGAGTGGTCTTTTATCCAATTTATTAAGGATATAACTTTCGCACTTATAAACAAGTTTTTCTTTCTATTCCAATCCTACGGGACAAACAACAACATCCAAAACCCCTATTTCTATGCAAACTCTCCAACAGATTACTCGTTCATCAATGGAGTTTTGGGGTAAAACTCTCTCTCTCTCTCCGACTTCTTTGTTCTGCCTTTTTAGGATTTCGACACATTTTATTGTTTACAGCTATACACTTACCATCACCTTGGACTTTGGGGGTAAATCTTATTTCAGGTGTCGAGGTGAAAAGTGGGGAGATTCTGACCGTTATGTCTTGTGTGGGCATGTCTTTGCGTCTGTCTCAGGTATTGTGGGCATGTATTTGGTATTTAATTTGTTTAGATTTATGCGTTTTGATTGTTTGCACTTCATTTTCCTTGATGGCATCATCTACTTTTACTTTTGTAAAGCAACTGAAATTTCTCTGTTTCCTTGCCCTCGGCTTCTTCAATAGAATTCTGCAAGATTATTATTGTTTTAGTTGATGTATAAATTGGCTACATTAAGTTTTATTTTAGTAGTATCTGTATTGTTATCTTTTTGAATTTTTACATTTCAATGGCACTATCTTGGTATCTCTGCAACTTATCATAAGCTAATTAGATCTCTAGATACTTTGGTAGTAACTTATTTCGGTTCAATTTATAGCGAGCGCTTCTGGTTCCTTAACCTTTTGTTGTAATTCATTTACTCTTTTATGTTGAATCAGAATATGCTTTCTTCCGCAGGCTACTCTTGGTAAGCTGAAAGAGGAGAAAGGAAATGAATCTGTTTGCTTGTTTGCAACTGTTGATGGAAAGAAGCTAGTCCTTGCAACATTGTATACTACAAATCTGCCTCAGAAATATTTGGGCATGGTTTTTGATAGAGATTTCTGTTAAGAATATAGGATTAGTTTATTTTATTGTTTATTAAGGGTAGAATAGTCTTTTCAATTTCCTTTATTTAACCTATATATAGTCTATTTGTTTTTAGGTTAAATCATTCTTTAGTATTCAATTGCATTATGTAGAATTAATAAAATCCTAGCCTCCTTTTTCCTTTTCTTTATTTTTTTGAATTGTTTAACATGGTATCAGAGCTGTTACGATCCTAAACACTTTAATCTTGAATTTCATTCCCGGACGAGCGGCTTTCGGCTAGCAATTTTGTCTTTCTTCTTTTGATTTTCTTTTCTGAGTCATCATTGTTGCAGACTTCATCATTGTTGTGTTTATTGGGCTGTTGAATTATTGGCGGATCGCTTTGTGTTTTTCCAAGATTCTTCAACCTCGAGTATTTTTGCAGCTGGGTTCCAGCTGGGTACTGTACTTGACCAGTACTTTATCCGAAAAAGTGGAATTTTCATTTTTTGACATTTATCAGGCAATTATTTCAAGCTTCAGTGGAAAATGGTAGACCACGATTTAATGTTTGGACAGAACCACAGTGTATCTTTTAGTCAGAACCAGATTAGTCATAATCACAATGTGGTTATGGCTCAAAACCATGGCTTGGAGATGGGCCAAACTCATGACCACGAAGCAGGTATTGGGAGGAGCCATGATATGAAGGGCAATGATGATCATGGATATGAACATGAGAGTGGGGTATTGTTGGAGCAGAAGCCTGAAGATGAAGGCAATGCATCTTTACCTACATAGAGCAATGAGTTAGATATGTCTGAGCACAATGAATTGGTTGTGTCTGGGGACCAGGAACTTGACGAGAACATGGAATTAGCAGTTATCCAGCTGGACTTGGGCCAATAATTAATGGGCTATTATTTTGGTTTTTCGAATTTGCTATAGTTTTTAGGTTATGGAATTTTGGGCTTGTTATATTTAGGTTTGCTATTTAGTGTGGGTTGATTTTGGAGTGGGCTGCTTTTGAGTGGTAATTTGTTTGGGTTAATCTAGTTTCTTTTGTGGGTTGATTGAGTTTGAGCCGTTAAGATAATATGTTGGTTGTGTTTATTGAGTTGTTGGAGTAATTGGGGCCAATTATTTAATTGGTTTGGTTTTATTGTTGATTGTTAGCTTGTGTGGGTTGAAAATTTTGATTTGGGCCATGGATTTTGTTGGCTATTCGGTGTTTCGTTTTTGGGCCGCGAGAGTTGTTGTTGGTGGCTTTTGTTCGGAGTTGGGTATTTTCTCCTCTTAAGTTTGTTTGAAGTTTTCTTTGAACTTTTGGTTATAGTAGGTAATCTGGAATTTGATTTAGTATATGCCAAGTTCATGGGATTGGAAATTTGGTTTGGTATATGCCCAGTTCACGGGATTGGGAATTTGGTTCGGTACATGTCCAGTTTATCTGGACTTTGGTTTGGTACATGTCCAATTCATCTGGAATTTGATTTGGTGTTGGTTTGGTATATCCGAAATCAGAAGTTTGTGATAAGTGTGTAAAAACACACTTATTCGACACTTTTCTGGAATAAATTAAAAATGATATTGAGTATATTTTTATGCATAATTGTGTAATTTTCACTTTTGTAGGCTAAAACCTCGATTGGAAGAAGAACGAGGCGAAAAAGGAAGAAAAGGGACTAAAAATGGACAAAAAGCTGAAGTTGGGGACTGAAATGCACAAGCCCAAAAGTTGGAGGACTTGAAGTGTAATGTATAAAGGGCCTAACTGAAATGAAGGTCAAAAGTCAAGGGCCAAATTGTACTAAATTAAAGTTGAGGGACTATTTTGCCACTTTCCAAAAGTTGGGGACTTAAATGCAAATTTCCCTAGATCTTTTGGTTATCTTAATGACTAAGCAAACCAAAAATATCTAACCTATTTATACCACTTGCCTGGGACGTGTATTTTGGCATTAGAGTTAGAATATGATAGTTTTTAGTTTTATTATTTTTTAGTTTTGTTTAGTTTTCTCTCTAGTTTTCTTCATCTTCTTCCTTTTCTTTTCTTTTCTTTTTCTTTTCTTGTGTTCTTGGCTCATTTTGGATGGGAAATTGAAGGGCACAAGGAGATTCCATCAAGCTTTTGGCAATCATTTGGAGAAATCAATTCAAGCTTCATCTAGGGTTTATTCTATACTTTGATTTCTCTATTTTATTTGCCAAAAATTGAAATGAATATGTTTATATATCTCCTTTGTTATTATCTATATAAAATGAGCTAATTATTGTTGTGTTGGAATTTATGAATTGAACTTAACCTAATTGTTTCATTGATTATCGATATATCTACATGTTTAGTGATAAATGCAGTTGTTATCAAAATCATAGTGTATCGATCATCATGTTTAAGATGATTTCATTTTTGTGACGACAAGATGAAATTATTAGGTTTTACATCATTTTTTGGTGACGCTTAAATGATTGTAATTAATTTTAATGTGATTGTTGCAAGATAATTGCATTTAATAGACCAAAGTGTTCTATTCATCTAATTGACAACTAGATGAAATTATTAGGTAATTATTTGTGACTGTTGAACAATGATTGCATTAATTAGACCGAAATGATTGATACCATGGGTTTGCTTGGTGTTCCAGGCGCGTCTAGGTGATGTAGAAATATACACCTACCTCATGTGATCCGCTGAGTATTTTCACAGAAATTCATGCAATTTGTCAACTTTGTATCGACATAGAAATATGTGGTATGAATTGACTAATTAGGGTTAATATTCGCTCGAAAGAGGGTATTAGCTAAAATAGGAGAATCGGGTCTAACTATCGCATTTTGATAATATGCATCGGCACATAATTGGTTCGAGATCAATGAAACAATAGGTTAAGCGACATCATAAATTCCAACCACACTTTTCCCTCCGAAATTTGCCAAGACACCTTTATTTTCGTATTTTGTAGATTGTTAGTTTTAAATCTTATTTTTAAATGTGTGTGTGTTTATTTTTGCCGTTAGAATTAAAATCGATTAAAGTTGTGTAATCCAAAGTATACATTCCTCGTGGGATCGACAATCCGGACTCTTTAGGTCCACTTTATTACTTGAACACGACCCATGCGCTTGCGGTGCGATTTTCAGCGAACAGTTTGCATCCAGTTCATTTGGTATTTGTGGAGCTGGAATTTGAAATTTGCATCGGTTTGGTTAGATTAGTGGATGATGATTTTTCATTATCATCAACTTTGAGTTCTTTATTCGGCTTGGTTGACATACAAGCGATTTTGAAGATTTGATTTAGGAAGACTGGCACTATTTCCCTACATTTTGTCTCTTCATCGTTGCAGCTTGCTAACTTCTTCACGAAGTCACATCCGGTTCATCGTTTTTATTTCTTGCTGGCAAATTCTCGATACTTCTTGCAGCAGCATCATGAGTTTGAGGGGAGATGTTAAGAATATATGATTATTTTATTTTATTGTTTATTAAGGGTAGAATAGTCTTTTCAATTTCCTTTATTTAACCTATATATAGTCTATTTGTTTCTAGGTTAAATCATTCTTTAGTATTCAATTGCATTATGTAGAATTAATAAAACCCTAGCCTCCTTTTTCCTTTTCTTTATTTCTTTGAATTGTTTAACAAATTTCGAGCTATCGCATGACTGGGAAAATGGAAGTGTCTACTTCTATGGATATGGGATCAATAACCCTTTAAGAGAAGAATATCCTTTTTGCTTTTATGTTTCTCTTTTTCGTTAAGAAAATGAATTACTGGATACATTTGATTTTGCTTTTCTTCTTTTCCTTAAATACATCTTTGTTGAGCATTCTTTGCTGTTTCAATTTTATTTGTTCAAGTGTTTGGTTTTTCTTTGTTTTGGCTTTTCATTAATGTATGAAATGTCTTAAGTTTGAATGTGAAATAATGAATATGTGAGCTTTGTTGATACTTGTTTATATTTTCTTCTTTCATCATATGGAACTGAGAAAATGACGGAATATCTGAATTTGGTTTCCCTGACCCACGTCTTATTCTATCACGACCAAATCTGGTGATCATCTATCTCCCCATCTCTGTCCTGCTATAGCGTTTTCTCCGTCTTCTCTTTCTCTTTCTTGCCTCTTTCCTCACTTCCATATTTTTTATTTTGGCATTTTTTGTTAGGAAAAGTACTTACATGCTTACATTTAATGTTACGTGAATCTGAATCTGAAGAGGCTATCCCATATGCTGTTGCAAGTGATGAGGTGAAACCCAAGGATGATAATTCTCTCTCAACTTCCATTCCTCAGTCTTCTTGCCACATAGGTGTTGAAAGGTATGCAAGATTTCGTCGTTCTAAACTTTCTCTTGCACTAAGGGGTTGTATAAATTCATATATAGTTGTTGGTATTCTAAATCTCATGTTTGAAAATGTTGTACCCAGGTTGATATTGTCCGAGGAACATTATACATTGTTTGAAGTGAACATTCGAGAGCTTGTCAATAACCCATCTTCATACTACAATTTCCGCCAGGTGAAGCAAAATATGTGTTAAAATATATGTATATTATATCTGATGAATAATATATATTTTCTTTTACATTTAATTTGTATATGTTTGTTTTTTGTGAAAAGTGCTTGTTTGAGGTGAGCTAGTCAGAGGCACCAATTGTGTGTGATTCTTGGTACGTTATTGTTTTGGCACAATATATTTCTTCATTTTCACAATTTATGTTGATGCACTCTGTAATTATCCGTAGAATAGTTGTGTAGTATATAGAATAGTTGAAATTTTTTTACTCATTGACATGTGGGATGCATTCACCAATTTTTGTTACCGACCAACATGGAGTTATGTAAGTTGCCACCAAATGAAAGTTGAGCTTACCTGATTGGAAGGTATTGAAGCTAAGTGACTCAACTGAAATTCTTTTGAAAGTTTGGTGACCAAAAGTGAAATTTACGCAACTTTAACTTATTCAATAGACCTTTTAACCAATTCCCTTCTTTAATTGCCTATTTTGCAGCCATGTTTGTAGCCTTTATGCTGGAAGAGCACTGAAGGCTCAAGGCTGAAGTGCTCTGTCAAACCACATTAATTCCGCGTGTCTCAACATTTCTTTATTGTTTTCATTTTGTTTAAGGGTGGGTTTGGCATTAACATATGAATTTCTTGGAAGTAGAAAATTAGAAGTTCGAAAGTGAAAATAATGATTATGAGGCACTAGAGTGAACATTCACGTACCTCGTGTAATGCGAAATGTACTTTTGTAGATACTTCTTGTTTGTGTTGCCTCTTTTTATACTTTGTTCTTATTTTTTTTTCTTTGTTAATCTTTATGTGATTATCTTCACGAAGCCTTTCAAATTTGTATTGGACGCATATTCTTTCTTTTAGATGTCTTTTCTCTTTTACATTTTTGGAAATAATTAAGTTTGAGCTATTGAATGGTTTTAAGTCCAACAGAATGTTCTCTGTGGCTACACTTTTGTTTACATCTTAATCAAGTTAAAGATTTGGAATTAATGACCGAAACTTTGAATTCGAGAAAATTGCATTTATCCTGAAAGCAGGTAGCAAGTCAAATTTCATGCACACAATCCTTTAATGAAAATATTTTGTTGTTGTGGTTATTGTAGAAGAAATCAATTTATGCATTTACTTCGATGATGAAATAGCATTACCTATTTAAGTAGGACGATTATCTCACTTTTAGTGATTATAATCATACTGGTAGGGCTAGTTTTAATCCAAAATTCGGATCATCAATGGGGAGTACTTGTGCAAGACCTGAAATTAGGGCTTTTCACGACTGCAGCAGTTAAGTAGAGACATAAAACAAGGAACGGTAGAATAGGATGTTTTACAATTCGAGATGTAGTGTATGGTAAACCAAAATCTTAGTGAAAAGAATTTTCCGCATCATCTATGGTTGAACATCCTTATAAATGCTGTGAATGGAATGTTTCCATTGCACCAAGTGTTTTGGAAGTCCAGAGGAAATTATTTTGGTTCCAACTGCATGATGTTGTAATTGTAGGTGTACATTGAAGGAGAGATCACTGGCATACCTTATGTAAATGATGAAGAGCCTGATTATTGTTTGCAATGTTATTTTGATGGTTATTGGACCGTAGATCCTTCCCTTGTTGGTGCTAATATTCGGAATATATACACATTGATGGGGGTAAATACTATCCAATTTACAAAACTTTCCTATGTACTTTTCTTTATCTATTCTAGTGCATTTTAAGTACTCTTGACTTGAATTTCAGGAAGCATATGATTGTATTGCAGTAAAACTTTTGTCAAGGTATGCTTTGTATTTGTTGGAAAAAAACTCCTCTTTTTCTCTTTTTTGTTTTCGGTTTCTGTGTTTCCCGTATGTTGAGGGCTTCTGCATGAGACTTAGAATCAGTTTCTGTAGAATGTACAGAATTCATTTCAAAGTGATGTTGTATGAGTTTGAATATTACCTGATTACCTCCTTTTGCTTAAATCATGTAAAAAAAAATGCTCACCATTCATTTTTAAAGCCCAGACATCGATTGAGTTGTTTTCATTGGTCCTAGGCTTCCATGAAAAGGTGTAAAAAGGGTAATAGCTCTTCATAATGAGATAGGTGGAAGATATTTTATTGTTGAAATAAGATAAGTACAAAGCTAAAATTGCGAACAATTTTCCTCGTGTTTTTTAGCCATCTACTTTTCACTGCAATTTTTTGTTAATGGCCATTTTTATCCTAGAGATGGTTTGCAGAACTCATGCATGAAACTACCTACAAACATTGTTAAAAAGAAATCTCAACCTAATCTTTATGGCTTGAATTTACCGTGCAATTTTGTTTACCTGTTATCCTCATAAATGTGATCTTTCACCATAATGCTGGCTTGTGTAAAAGGTTGCAGTTATGCTGGGTTTAGTTTAATTGGTTCCTTGAAATTTTAATCCTGTAGAGAATCTAAGTGAGGTCAAGGAGAGAGAAGAGTTCACATTGAAATGAAGGAGCTTCATGTGCTGCTAACTAATGTTCCAAAAGTTTACTACTAGTCGTCTTTTCTTTTCATTAAATCTTATGTTTGATTATAAGAAGTAGGTTAAAAAATATTGAATTTTCCAAATTGATTAAAGCAGTGCATAATTACAATTCTATCAACATTTCAAGTGGGTATTATGTTTAATATTGACATCTTATCTACTCTCTGAATAATAATACAGTAATAGGATATTTAGAATAACTGAAGTTGTATTCATTTGAGGAAAAAAATTATGTATGTATAGGCTAAAATTCAAACTAAACTAGGAAAGTGGGAAAAAAGAAGGGATTGACTATCCTAATAAATCCCACAAATTAAGGATCTTATCTATCCAATCTCTAGCTGTAAAACTTGTTAGACTATACAAGGAGACATATCTCATCTCACAGTTACAGCTTACAATATTTTACATTCACACACACAAGGGTTCTCACTAATAGACATAACACAAATAGGCATTTAACTGCTTGAAGTTCTAAGTTACTCCTGCTTGGACTATATACATGTACATTAGCGTCACAAACAAATAGTCTTAGGTTTAAGATTGGTAAACAGTTTGGTTGAAGAATACCTTTTAGACAAAGTTTGAAAGGGAAACATGGAATTAACACTCTGGATAGCAATCTGTTTATAAGATAGGTTGCGGTTAAGATGGCATTTCCCCAATAAATTTTTTGTACTTTTCTTGTAAAAAAATAAGAGAGCCCTAGGAATTTAAAAGATAGTAATTTATTCTTTCTGCCAAGCATCTTTTTTTTAAAGCCATTATAATATAGTTCTTTTTTCAGTAAATTGAATGACTTGCTCCTTCCGTTTTCATTATTTGGTAGGCCATCCATCAACTCTATCCTTCCTTCCCTTACTTTCAATGCTTCTCCACCCTTAATCAACATTGGGCCTCCAAAAGAACTTCCCCAGCTGTCTCAATTTAGAAAAAAAATGTCCCCGACAAAGAAAAAAGTCGAACTGTCCATCGTGCAACTGTAGAAGTTGATACGTTCTGTTTTGAAGTATCCACACAAGTAGTTTGATGTAATATCCCTTTCTCTGTAAAAAAATATGCAAGGGTATAGCAACATACTCACCCCTTTGCAGATCTTAAACTTTGAATCTGGGCGTCAAATTGAGTGTTAATATTGTAAAAATCAATAAAAACTTAATTCACATCAGTTTTCCTTCATTAAATAAGCCCAGGTGACTGGTGTTCATTTATCAATAAATGTCACAAACCATTGTAAACTTAACTCCAGAGAAACCCCATACATCAGAATGTATGACAAATAAAGGAATCATAGATTTGTTCTCACTAAAGGGAAATGAAACTCTGTGATGTTATCAAGTTCACACTCTTCACGATGAAACTTTAATACATCAGAGTTTGAGAACCATTCAAGAAGTAGTTTTTTTAAGAATAGGAGAGGCTGGGTGTCCTAAACTTCGTTGCCATGGACATTATTTTTTCATTTTTTGTGTTGCTGCTACTAGTGTAACTCCTTGTAGTACTCAAATGATTTGTTTTTAAATAGTACAAACCATTCCTTCTTCAGCTGAGCCAATCCTCCTCGCCAAGGCTTGATGCTTAAAAAAACATTCAGAGGCAGAAAAATGTATGGAATATTTTAGATCTTTAGATAGTTTACTGACTGAAAACAGATTTAAAAATAGATTTGGAACATATATTGACTCACTGTAAAACTCTTTACACTATGTAAGGAAATAAATCATGGCACGTAATTACAGTTCCCAATTTTTTACATTCTCACACACAAGGATTCTCAACATATATATAGTTCGTGTCGGTAATTTCTTGTTTCTTTTCCCCATAAGCTTGAAATATTTCCCATAATGCTATTTTTATTTGAGAGTGAAAAAATATGGCCTATGACTAGCCCATGTGGAAGACAAGAAGCGTTGTTGAATGGGTACTTGCACGAACCTTTAGGTCTGACTCATTCACTTGCCCTCACTGGGCTGAGCATAATTGTCAACACTTACGCCGTTCGCTACTTTTAATCCTGTGAAGTAAAATAAGTGACTTTATGTGCATGTTGATACGTGCTTATAAGCTCTTATAAGTTGGTCAAACTTCTCATCCACACATTTCGTAGGACTTACTATCCACAATTTTGTAGGACCCACTGCTTTAATTACCTAAAATAATACACAAACATATCCGTTTCCCCCACCCAAACCAAGAGGTGAAGGCCTAAAAACCCTTGTCTTGGCTTGAGTGGCTTTCCTAGAAGGAATAAAAAAAAAGAGTACCCTTCTAGGATCACAAATTTTTCCTGCATATGAAAGTTTTATAGGAACATGACATCATTTCTTATTCCTTTCTTGATGTTGTCTGTTGCAAATCAATATTCACTCTACTCTATGTCGTTGCGTCAGAGAACAAAACTGTAGTTTTGTTCCACATTCTGTCATTATGTTCGAGAGCAAAATGTAGATTGGATTACCATCATTTTATCTTTTCTTAACCGCAGATATTACAATGGAGATGCATCTGAATACGTTCTCCAGTGTGTCAATTTTACTTTTTAGTTTCTTTCATTTACTCCTCGGCTGTAATTCTTCACAATATGCAAGCTCTCAGTTGATGTAAATATTAAATTTTTCTTTTGGTTTACCACTTTAGTGTTATCCTGGCACCTATCTTCTCTAGCTCAAATTTAAGTACCATGTTCTTGCTTAACAGAAGGAATAGAAGCTAGAGAACGAACCTGTAGTTTTTCTCAGTTACATATTGCCCATATTTGCCTTACCCATATTTGCCTTATTACTTGTCTTGTATGTATTTTGCTTTGTTAATTTTATTAGATGCCCCTCACTTCGAATTTTTAGAAAACCATATTTTAACTCAGCTTCAAAGACGACATTGGAAAGAGATGCACTACCTTGGTGTCATAATTGAAATGGATCTCGTGCTATTTGATAGATGGGCGTCATATGGTTTTTCAATGTTATCTTTTCCTAAAAATGAGGTATGTTTATTTTATTCATTTTGTTTTCTGATATTGCTTTGTTATGGTTTGATTCGAAATATAATAGTTGACAAATGATAATAATTATTTTTATGTTGTTGTGTCACTGTCCTAATAAATCAAGGGTGGTACCAACGCCTGTGCAATGATGAAGCTGCTTAAAGATAATATATATCTTTTCAAGGGCAAGCAAAGATGGCACTTTTATAGCAAGTTCAATTTGATTTGCACTTTCTTTGTTATGGAAGCATTAATTTGATGCTTAAGCCTTGTTCTTATTGTAATGTGACAGTGCAGGGTGAGCGCTTAGTGTACAACTTGTCCAGTACTAGGTTTGTAGATCCTTTTTTCGCGTTGAGGTAATACTTTTATTTATGTTTAAAAAATGAATATCGTCCATCTTTTATTTATGTTTGATAAACATGAATACCATGTAATAAGATATTAAATAGGATGTTATCTTATTTACTTTTCTAATCTCTCAGAATACTGGACAATAATGCATTTACTCCTATCGCTGGTCCTGTTCTTTCTGGATGGCACGACCCATTAGACTGTGAAAATGAGATAGTGGAAGTCCTTAATTATATTATACGTGGATGCGGGCGAGAGGTAAATTTCCTTGCGAATAACTTGTAGATTATACATAAAATTAGTTTTAAGGTTTATCACAAGAGAGAGTTGTCTTTTTTTCTGCCCATACCTTTAATCAATTTGTAAATTTGTTTTCACAATCCTATAAAAGATGAAATTTCAAACTTAGAACAGGAGGAAGACATTTATAGATATTGTTAATGCACACATTCTAGATATGGTAAGATCTACTTTGTCATATTGTAAATACCTCACTTCTTCTATCTTATAACATTCTCTTTAAACTTCTAGTAGATTATGGTGTAAAGACAGGGATTGTCACGAGTACTTCATGTTTAAAAACATTTCCAACTTTTCACAATACACTATTCTACATTTGGAAGGAAGGGTAGAAAAAAAATCCCGTGTGGGCAGAAGCTGAAGAAGAAAATGGTAGACTCAAATATTTAAAGAAAACTCTACTTATTCTGGTGCGGATGGCAGGTAAGCCTATGTTTCTTTGCTTTAATAGGACTCCTTACAAGTGTAGAAACAATTATCTGAAAACAGTCTAGTTACGTGAGAAAATGAGTTTTGTCCACTGCTTTTGACCTTGTAAGTAATGTCTTTTAAAAAAGTTTTTAATTATACCCTGCTCTCCTCAGAAGTGTTTCCAAATTTCCCTCTTCCTTTTTGCACATATTTTGAACCATAGTTGCATTCGTGTCAAACTTGGCAAAGCTGACTTGTTAACTTCACCTAGGGGATATCTTTGATAAAAGGGCACTATGGTCAATTTGCTTGATTGAATGTCCATAATAAAATTACAGGCGGGCCGCGGGTTAAAAATTTAATTCTATCGCCAGAGGGGGGGGGGGGGGGGGTGAGAAGATTCATTATAAAGATTTCCTTGCATAATTGGCATCCCTCCTTGTGTACTAATGTGTGCTTTTGTTTACAACAGCTCTGTGCACTTGATCAATAATACTTCGTTTTGCCATTTGAGTATTTGAAAAAGTTAGCTATGAATTGATCTAATTCTTTATTGCTGAGACTTGTAAGAGGTTGAACGTTAATGTTATTTTCAACTTGTAAGAGGTTGAACGTTAATGTTATTTGATAATTACTTCTAACGATCTTTTCTTGTAATAGGCGGCATTGCAATATATTCCAATTGCCAGCTTTTACTTTCAAAGATGACTTCCTATTTCGCTTTCCTCAAATCAGAAATTAGCTTTGCTGTATCTTGGCTTGCAGGGATATTCTTTTGAGGGATCTCGGGTTAGATATCTTTACTCTAGACAACTTGTTCACTTTCTCACACCACATTTTCAGTAAAAGGAAAAAAGAGAAGTTCGATGTGAGTGAGTGAGTTTTGGGCAAATTCTTTTCCTCCAACTGTTTTACATGCTTGCACAATTCCTCATCTAACTGGTTGAAATATGAACATTGCTTTAGATTGACGTGCAAATTCATTAAACCTAAAACTCAACTGTACTTGTAGGAATATGAATTTAACACTTGACTATCCCTATCTGCATTACTAGGTAAATATCTGCACTCTAGATAACACCTGAATCAATCTCTTCTCCTTGTCTCCTACTTTCACTTTCCTGTTCTACGCCCTTTTGAATGCCAAACTTCGAAGAACGAAAAAAAAAAAAAATGTTCAATGCATTAACTAAGTTCAAGTGCATCTACGAGTATGGTAACTGATTCCACATTCCATTTTGATTCATGTATCATTTACCGTGATCCATTTCTGGTACTACTGATTTGCAGGAAATCATAAATATTTCAGAAGAAGAATTGGATCTATCACTACAAAAGATACTCGAGGAAGGATATGATTATTTCTTACAGAAGAACCTATGGGTAAGCAATTACGTTACTAGTAAGTGAGACCAAAAATTTAACTATTCTTGTGATAAATATCTAAATGGATTCTAGATGACACATCTTTTGGAAAATGGGAATGGGATTATTGCTTACATGCAGTTTTGAAAGGATTGATTGGTTACAATTGTTGTTCATGATTTCAGAATGACTTGAATGAATACTGCATGCAATGCTGAATGGGATTTTGATTTAGATAAATGGCTTGTCGGGAGGACGTCCATGAATAAATAAAAAATAAAGCTTCTGCTTATTGATAATAACATTGATTTTTCCTCCAGAGGCAGGACCAATTTGCTGAGGAGCACAGAAGCATACTACGCTGATACTTGGAAATTGGTCGTGTTCATTGGAAATGGGCCGTCAAGGGATTTTCCAGTGGGAAGTGGAGATCTCTAAGGAGCACAAAAGAAGATGATCGCATTCTGCAGCAGTCGTGGATGATACTGTTTTTTACATTGAAAAACTTCCTATTGCTATTGGTTTTTGGAGTGACGTAGAGGTTCCGCAGAGCATGTTAGCTTCAATGAGTCGTTTTGGTTGGTATTCTATTGCAAGTGACATTGCTTTAGTAACTTTTGACTTGAAGGGAATCTCCATATCCTTCTTGTTCAGATATTTTCCCCATTTTGATTCCAATGTCCCTCTCAAATTAGATCGGCTTTGGAAATGGTCTATATTGGTTCCACTTTTGCTCACCTCCAGTCGAAATTGAAGTTCTTACACGAACCAATACACAGATGTGATGAAGTATTCACACTGATTTTTACATATTTAGATAGTGTTGTATAGGGAAATAATAACAGCTATACAAGGATAAATTTAGTGCCGTATTCTAGGAGTAACATGTGTAATGAATATTCACACAAGGAAAGTTAGGCCGGAAAAAATTAACTAGCCGTTGGCCGAGTTGGAGAGGAGTTGATTGTGTGCGCCTTGTTAGTCTCGAGTAAATTACCACAGGTTTAAGTACATTCAAATTCACAAGAGATAGTACAAATTGTAAGACAACGGCACGTTTAAGTACATTCAAATTCACAAAAGATCGTACAAATTATAAGAGAGCATCACGTTTAAGTATATTCAAATTCACAAAAGAACGTACAAATTATAAGAGAGCAGTACATTCAAATTTACAACAAATCGTACAAATTATAAGAGTATGTCTTTAACTCTAGCCCAACTTAAACTTGTTGTGAAAAGAGTTAAAACACTTGTACAATATCTCGGTCTCGATACTGTTCACAAATCAACCATACAAAAACATTAAGAACAACGCAATAAATTCAACACGAAATCATAATTGAGATTTAACAATAAAAAATAGGTCATATTATTCGTCCCGACAAAAAAAATTAGTTACTCATCATTGTTTCGCAAGTATACACAAGAAAGATCAAGTAGGTACTCAGGATTTAGAAATACAAAAGAAGAAATCGAACTTCAAATTGCAAGAGCCACTCTTTTTCTTACTTCTCATCCAAATCTTAGGTTCTGCTTTTTGGTGTTTCTCCAAGCAAGATTTTGTATCCCTTGAAGTCTAAGAGAAGATGTATTTATAATGTACTTGTTTAGATCAGTATTCTAAGAAAGGCGCTTAGGCATTAACCTTTGAAGCGCCTGCCTAGGGCCTAGGCGAGCGAAAAAGTAGTCAATTCTTGATGAATAATGAGCCATATATGTCTGCTACAAATTTTTTTTTAATACCTTTTCAAAGTATTGATGGCGAACTTCGCAGCGGATTTTTCAGATTGAAAAAAGTCAGACGGCGTTTTAAACTAATGAGCCAAAGATGGCTGTTAGAAATATCTTGTAATTTTCATTTTGATGTCACCTCTTTCGACTTATTTTCAAACTATCTTCTTCATTTGTTGAGTAGTTTTTTGGTAATGTTTTGGTAATGAGCCAAAGATGGCTGTTAGAAATATCTTGTAATTTCTCGTCTTGTTGAAATAATTAACTATTTTTTTAGATGTGGAATCCTAAGAATTTTTTTAGATTAAATAATTTATATTGAATTTGTAAGGAAACTAAAAGAAAAAAACCATAGTCCATCATTCCCAACTTCGGCCTAGTTTAGTAGAGATTAAAATCAGATTTTTAGTAAATTTTAATAAAAATTAATGAAATTTGTGGTTAAAATTAATTGTTGACTTTGATTTAAGATTTTAATCCAAATCAACAAGGGCTTCATAATATCTTTCTGCTCTTTGAAATATACGAGCGTCTCTACAATTCTTATAGAAACATAAACAACACAAACACTATTTTTTAGTCAGCAAAAGTTGTACTCTTAATGGTCTAATTAGAGTTAGGGGCGTCAATTTGACTTGGCGGCTTGTACGACCCGAGACTTGGCTCGGGAAAAGCCCGAGTCGGCTCGTCTCGATAGAACTGAGCCCAAACCAGCCCGTGTGGCTCGCTCGTGTCATGGATTTGAGGAGATGGTGGAGGTGGTGGTGGTTGTGTCGCTGGAGGCAGAAGTGATGGTGAGATGTTGGCGGCGATGGGTTTGTCGAGGTGGTGGTGGATTTGGTGCGACGATGTGGTGTTTTTCTGCAATGTGCTGATTTGTTTGAGATAGTGTTACTATCGAGATGTGGTGATGGTGGTTCTGACGGCGACGATGGTAATGGTGCTGTTGGAGTGAGGGGTGAGATGGTGGTCACAAGTGTTGGTTGTGGTCACAAATTATTTGGTTGATTGTGACCATTAAATTGGTTATCTGTGACCAATAAACAATATGTAAGCAATGAAAAAGATAAATTGTGATCAAGAAATAAAGTGTGACATGAAAAATTGTTAATTTGCGATCGATAATTTGAAAATTTGTGACTGTCTGATCAGCTGTAACTTATAATATTTGTGATCTGTGATCGATAAATAAATTGTGATGTATAAATTTTTTGTTTGTGACTGATAAACAAATTGTGACCTATAATTTTTTGAAATGTGATCGTAAGATAATTTTTGATATATAAAATTTGTGATTGAAAATTTGTAACAGTATGATAAGTCGTGACTTATAATATTTGTGATTAGTGACCGAAAAATAAATTGTGTCGTATAAATTTTTTATTTATGACCGATGAACAGATTGTGATGTATAAATTTTTTGAATTGTGACCTTAAGATAATTTGTGACATAAAATTTCTTATTTGTGACCGAAAAATATCTGTGACTAATTAAATCGTTAATTTGTGACCAAATGTATAGTTAATCAATTGATTAAATATATAATTGATTAATTAAATCATAAATAAATTTTAATTAGTATCTGATTTTTGAATTTTGAAACATTTGATACTTAACCTCTTAATTATGAAATTTTCCCAAATAAAAAACAATCATGAGCCGACTTGGCTCGATAAGGCTTGAGCCTAGATTTTTTGGCCGAGCAAAAACTCAACTCAATTAAGGCCAAAAAAATTCCAAACCATTTTTACTCGAGTCAAGGTTGAGTTTTGAGTGTCTACACGCGAGCCAACTAGTTGACACCTCTAATTACAGTGTTGTTATAAAGTAATGTTTTAAAAATCGACCAATAATGATTAATTCAATAAGTATCATTCACTGGTTGAGGGAATGTATCTGATATGACCTATTAAATTAATCATTCTTGTGGAGGGTAACATTATTATTATTATTATTATTATTATTATTATTATTATTATTATTATTATTATTATTATTATTATTTCATAGGGAGGATGACATCCTCCTCCTAAGCTAAATTGAACCAACAGACGACCTGCTAAAACATCCCCATCTGAAAAAGGAAGCAAACGCCATCCCAATTAGTAATAACAACTGTCATCTTATAATATCTGCTGTATAATGTATAATAATGTTACTACTACATTAGACGAGCCAAAACTGTTGTTTTCATGTAGAAATGCAATTTAAATCAACGTCCACGTGACGTAATCAACGAGTATTTAAATACTAATGAACACTACAAATTTAAATAAAAGGATTTAAATAATAAATTCTCATACCTATGCCCCAACTTTCAGAACTAAGCAGCAGTTACATCTTCGGTAATCTTCTCATCACCAAACAGGAGTTCTAGGGATGGCACTACTCTTGGAAGGACAGGCAAATCTGCTAAGTTAACACTCATATTATCGAAAGCAATGCACATTTTATGCATGTGAATTTTCCCATCAAATTTAGGAATTTTCGGGTATCGTTGGCTGAAGTGAGTGAGGATTAATCGATACACTCCACTCAAGTTGCCTGCTTCCATGGCTTCTTTTATAGTGCTGTGCTTTCTTTCTTCAGCCTCCTTCGACAGGCCATCTTCAAATGTAGCCTGCACAAGAAGCCAAAGACACCTCAGTTTATCTCAAATCAAAGATTTTAAGATCCTAAATCTACAAATCCGAATCCTGGACACACTCAACAATACCATAATTATGTCTTACAACTTACCTCGTGTATAAGAACTGTTGCTCCACATGAAGCCTGTTTAAGTTCAGTACAAGGCCTTGTGTCACCAGAATACACAAGTTTCCACCCAGGTATCGTTTTTCCAACTCTATTGATCCTATTTGCAGCCTTCAATACGACACCAAATGCCGGTTCACAGTGTTCAACAGGAACACTTATTAACGTTTCTAATCCAGCTTCCACAAGGACCTTCTTCAAGGACTTGAGGATTGGAACGGCAGCAGCATTCTGAACAGGCCTTCTCTGCCTCTTTGAGCAGCTTTGCATAAAACCTCCTCCATCAAACATAGTAGAATCACCACGTTGTCCCTCTAGTGAAATTGTATATCCATCCTCGTTTGAATTAAAAGCCTTGAGTGAAGCTTCTTTCGTATACTCACAATCAAGAAACTTCATATCTAGATCCTCAAGTCTCTGGTATGCATCAAGATATCCCTTAAGCTGCACAGGGCCAATAACAATCAGAGGGTCATGAGGTATTCCCTTCAACAATTTCGTTCGAAGAGCAAGTATCCTAGCTAGACCCGTATGGTGATCTGCATGAATATGGGAAATCCAAATACATCGTAAACATCTTACTGCTTCATCAGCACCTTCAATACCAAACCTGTTGCCAGAAATTCCAAAAGATAATACGCTTCAACAAAAACACAATATTAAAATGAGAAAAAGACACCAAAGTCCATGTGAGAACTTTAGGCAGCTTTACCTTCTTTTTAGTTGTCCCAGCGTTCCTTCACCACAATCCAAAAGCAAACTTCCTTTCGAGAAAAGATTGATGAAGATAGAACTAACATTTCGATACTTTGAAGGCTGAGATGAACCAGTCCCGAGAAAAACGATCTCCATGTCATCTCTAGATACATCTTCCAGACAGCCTGGAAGTGCACTATCATGCAACAATGGCTCTTTGGTCATAACTCCATTAGCTTGCACGAATGTCTTCTCTCCGCTAGTTTCTCCATTACCTGACCACAACTGGTTTAATTGTTGAGACTCATTTAGAATCTCCGGAATCTCTGATAGTAGCTCATCAATAATTGCTGAGGGAGACGTCAATTTTGGTACACCAGATTTGTCAAGTCCCAGATTTTTGTAGGGACGCAAATGGAACTGTTCCGCACATAACATCATGTATTACTAGCCGCGTGAAAGAAACACCAGAGACAGTTACAGCATTCTTGAAGCTACTAACAAACTAACAGCACGAACATAGCATTTATAATAAGCATACGCATTAATAATAGCAGGCTTACAAGATCTACTAACTATTAAGCTTCCACTATCCATGCACTTCTATAAACAAAGATTTCATATCTATAACTTCCAATAGTTCTGAGTCGAGCTTATATATTACCACCTGCAATCACTAAGATTAAAAGGCAAAAGGAGCTAGCATTTCGACAATACCTACACTAATACTTTCTTTTTTCAGAAACTTATAAACTATTCTAAACATTTGTCTTTACATTAAATCAGTCCTTTATATCAAGAGGATAAATTCAATTCTCATTCTTGGAAACTAATTGATTTAGTTGACTATTCAGACCTTGAGAAGATTCTCTGCTGGAATGGTTTCATTGATTCCTGATGTGAGATCCTGAGAGGCGAAACCAATATCGATATAATTTATAAGTAGGTTATTTCCACAATCATTTAAATTGAACACAAAATCTAAATCCAGAGCATACCTCATTTGATGCCTTCAATCCAGAAGGCAAGCATTTAAGAGACCAGAAACCAGGAGCTGGAAATAATTGAGGACACAGGTAGTTAAGTCGAGCTCCCATTCTTGCACTTGCTTTTAAAATAGGCACTTCAATATTCTTCCTGCAATATATGAGACTCATCAGTCCGAATTCTTCATGAAGGAATGAGCAATCAAGAAATATAATGAAAATGATGACAAGAATCTGTTAAAAGAAACAGACATTTCATTCCCTGCCATGATATGCTGAGCTGCACCAAATTTTGACATCAATATTTGATAATCAGATGTGTTTGTGATGTGTGTGGGACTAAGATGGATTACGCAATTCACATTTTTCGAAATTTCTGGTACATTTCCAGCTGTATCTGCAAAATAACGAGTAAGACTTTGTACAGACAGTAACTCTTGTAAATGCAACGGCGTAGGGCAGTCCATTATCAATACTATAGGGGCAGGAACGGAAGGGCCAAGTACATCCACTGGGTGAACCTGAACATTACAAGTGAATCAATGCAAGAATAGGAAAACGTCAAACTTTAAAAGGTTAGAGAATCTACCATAGTATCTCCACAATCTGACATCACGTCTTTTCCACATTGCAATAGATCATACTTTGGCCCAGGTTTCAATCCAAGAGAAGCAGCTTTTTTGGGGTCAAATTTTCTCTTGATTCCTTGCAATTCACAAATATAAATTACAGAAAGAGTTGCAGACTTTGTCTCATTCAAAGCAGTATCTAATCGACTTGGTTGAAGGACTATTGCGGATATCTTGACAACACCGTCATTAATAAGAGGATCATCAATTTCCCGAGATGTGGAAATAGCATCTCCATTAGAATCATGCCTTTGACCAAAGGGATAGAAATGATCCATAGCAGTATCAGGGATGAAATATTTCATTGCAGCAATCAAATGGTCGAGATCTGCAGGACCCCATACCCTGACCTTCTGTACAGTTAAGAAGAACAGTTACAATTTCATTAATTACCTGACCTAATCCTAACCATCCATTTTGATGAGGCTTTTTGAATCAAACCAACACTTACTCCTACATTTCCTATGCCAGACTGTGTCAACAAGACTCCTACAAGCAACAAATTAAGAAGACTTTTAACTTTCTGCAACTATGGAATAAATGCCCACATTATAATTTTTTATGAGAAATGTTATATGATCAAGAAATACAATGCTAATAGAACCTGGAAGTCCACCAGCAGTTTCTGAGCAGACACGTGTGAGAAATATGTGATCAATCTGGAGTACATTTTATTGAGAAAACAATTAAAACGTCTACTTAAGCAAGGAAAATTGAGTATAAAGTGGTGCTTGCGGGTATGATACCTTCGACAGTTTGATTTTATGCTCAATGCAGAAGCGTTGAAACCCCTAGAATAATTATTATATAGTTAAAAATAAATCGAAGAGCTCCAAATATCAATCCTTTAAAACTATGCAAAACTAGTATCAAGGAGAGATTCCAAATCAAAATAAACAGAGTTTTTTACACAACTTTGATTGCCTAAGATTACTCCACCGAGAAAACATACAAAAGTACTGATAAACTCCAGTACGGTTACAGTCAATGATGAGACATTGCCTAGAAAGAGAGATGGGAATTAGTTTTGATGAATGAGCTACCTCCCAATATATTTTCCATTTTTTTTACTTTCTGTGTGATCATAAGGAAAGTGCATTCCTTAAAACAAGTCATCATATAAACTTCGCACAACAACATTTTGAAGCCAGCATTTTTCTTTCCCTTTTTCCATTGACTTTTTTCCCCCCTTTTTTCTGGTGTGGGTCATTCAGGATGTCTTCTTCATATAATGATCCTATGTCTTGCCAGCATCCTCTTCTCCAAAACCAACCGTATCCATGTTGTCAACAGTTTGCTATTTAATAAACTGTATATTTCAGTTATGTTATTGATAATAGCAAATGTCGGTTCTCCTCTAGACGTCAAATGATTCGCAACTTCTGTATAGATTCTCGCAAGTGATGTATCGAAAATTTAAATAACAGAAAATTTCACATGGCCTACAATGTAAATAACTAAAACAAGTAACACTTACTTCACCAACATTAAATATAAATCTCTGCTTGTCAAAAAACAATAGCACTGTTGGTGATGTGTCCTGAGTATCCATACCATTCCCAAGAATCTGCAAGATAAATATAAAATATCAGGTTAAAATATAGAAGATTAAGGATTGCTCTTCAGTATTTAATTGTGAGGGAACAATAGAAAATGCCCTAGAGGCCTGCTGATGAGGTCATCAGCCTTTGTTATCGGATCAGCCTTTTCCTATTGGATCATTTACTTATTTTATTGGGTTTGGCCCTTAGCATTAGGTGTTTTGGTATTTTCTATATGTATTCTGTGTAATGAAGCTTGCAAACTGGACGATGAATTGAAGAAATTGAATTATATGTTTGGCTCGCTGCCAAAGTTTTCTCCCCGTCTTCCTCCCTGAATCTCTTCACCCCCATTCTTTCCAGTTCCCCACTATTTCTTGCTGCCTATTTCTTCTTCTCCTTCCTTCCCTGCAACTTCTTGCTTTCTGCTACTATTGCTGCAACACCTGCCTCACGTGAGCCATTTTTAAAGCTTACATCTCAATTTACTCTGGCTTATGCCTCAAGACGGTTGAGGTGTGCCCACGTTTGTCTCTAAATTTTCATTAGCGGCGTGGCGTGTTGATCGATTCTTTTATCGCTTAGAATGTTTAAAGAGATATGTTATTTACATTTTTTTTTTTGATAGGTAGATATTTTATTTACTTTATTGGTCTATTTATGTTCTTTTTTATGTGCTTGCACATCTCTTAACATCAATGAAACGTGTTGGTACCCAATTAAGTATTTTTAAACAATTATAAACTCGTCTCATCTTTTTTCTTGAGAAGTAACCAACGTTTACCTTTAAAATAAAACCACTTTAAGGGTTGATTGCCCGTTTTCAAAATCATCAACCCCACTAACCAAACATGAAAAAGTGAGAGAATGAAGTTACTTCATTACCCGCTTACAGCTCCTAAATACATTGAACAGCATTACAGAGAATAAGGCCGTAAGAAAAATTAATACTATTCTGCCATTTACTAGAGTATAATAGCCAAAGAAGGGGCAAATGCCATATAAGTGAAACCACTATCAACTAAGTCCAGCAAATCCAATTAACCAAGTACACAAATAGTAAAAAAAATAAAACCTTTCATTCACACAAACATGCTGAGAATTACAAAAAGAAAAAAGAAACATGAGCAAATTGAGCCTAATTTAAAACTCAATTGAAATAGTCGACATTCAATTCAAACGAAATAGAGAAATTACCAAAAAAGAACCAATTTTGAAACTGTTTCTACCTGAACATAGGAAACAGTATTCACAGGATCAAGTTTGCTAACTTCAAGCTTCTTGTTGGGCCTATGACTGTAATCTCCTCCCTCGGACCTTTTTTTGTTAAAACGAACATTACTACCAGTTATTTTATCCATTGCCAGGGAACCACTTTTGTAGGCGAAAGTTTTCTGAAAGACCCTCTGGCGCAGGGGCGGAACCACCTGGGGCAATTTTGGTCCTGAGTTGAAAAAATCACAGTTGCTAGAGGAAGATTGTCATCAAGAAACAACAATTCTGGAAAAGTAAAATAAATTACAAGGAGTTGAGTTCAAATTAAATCGTCACAACAAAGAAATCGAGTCGATTCAAACATATAAATCCCGTTTTAACACTACTAAAATCCGAAACTACCTTCCAAGTTTGGAGATGAAGAAGTTGGTCACCTGGATATAAATCACTGCAAAACAAGAAAAATTGGAGCGGAGGGGTTGATGAATATTTGTTCCCGTTTCAGTTTAATACCGAGAAATAAAACCTAGGCCGCACTTCATATGACTAAACGGACATGGGTTATGATTGGTTTGATAGGCCTGCCTTTTAACTGGGCTCTACAAATATTTTTGTGAAATTTACAAAAAACTATTTTGTAAGATACCATTTCAAAAATCAAATTTAAAGTTTATTTATATAAAAATTAGATAATTCAATATTGTTAATAATATTATAAAATTAAATTTCAAACACATTTCATTTTTTATTTCTTCTTTCTCACATTTTCCATTCTCTCTCTGGTATTTCTTATGCTTAATTTTTTATCCTTCGTTAGCCGTTATCTTTCTTCTTTCACTCACTTCTACCCTTTTTTTTCTTCCTCATCGACGGGTATAGACGAGGTGGTGGGTTGATCGTGTTGAACAGCCACATGTGAACGGTGAACTCGTCATCGTTTGTCGCTGAACGACGCTTGAGTTCACTGTGCATAGCGACGATCTGGTCACCGCTGGGCACGACGAAATCAGGTCGCAACTGTGCGCGGCGCTGTGATTTCGTCGCACAAAGAGGCGAGATCAGAGCATCACCCGAAGCAACGTGCGCGACAAGAGGTTTGTGATGGTTGTTTTTGTGAGGAATTTGTGGTTCATGGTTTTTTTTTTTGTGGTAGTTTCATGTTGTTTTGTGGTATTTTTTGTTGTTGTGGTGGTGGTGGTCATATGTGGTGCGCAATGCACTAGCGATCTGGTGTCGGGGAGTTTGGTGTTGCCGCGACCTAACAGCGATGATGGTGCTAGAGTTTGGTGTCGGGTGGTGTTGTGGTTATTGTTGTGGCAGCAGCATTCTGAAAAGGACTTCTTTGCCTCTTCGAGCAGCTTTGCATACGACTTCCTCCATCAGACATTGCATCTATGTTCTCACATTTTTTTGCCACATTCTTATCCTCAATATTCTATTAATTAACACATTTTTTGTTCCTGATGATAGTTTCTGTGTAAATATTCAACTTACGTGTTTTGAAACGACATATAAATATTATATCGCACTTTTGAATTCTGTTATTCTTTTTGCTTATTTAAATATATGATGGACAAATAAGTATTTTGATGTTCTCGTAAATGATTTTTTTGAAGGAAAATTGTCATTCGAAATAAGTTGTTTTAATTAATGGAGATTTAAAGCTAATAATGCAATGTAAAAAAGTTAAGGACATAATTGTAACAATAAAAAAGATTGAGGACCGTTAATTCAACTAAAGCGCGTTGCTCGCATGAATATTACCCACCCTCCAGAATTCAGTAACAAGGACATGATGAGACAACATTAACCTTGAAGGATTTTTGCTAAAAGTTCGATTTTAGGGTTGTTATAGATGGATTATCCGAAACGAATTATCTCAAAAGCACACCTCGACTGATCACACTCTTATTATTATTTTTTGTAATATCATTTTTCTTTCGACTTACGACTTAAAGATCATAGTGTATCACTTATCCAATTCAAGTACTTGAATGAATATTGTTAGAGACTTGGTCATTTGTAATTTCATGATCTTGGATTGTTTTCTAATTTTTTGTTTACATTTAATTTCATAACTTTGGATTGTTATCAATTTTTTTTTACATTGCTACAAGGGATTGATGACCTTATCTTTGGAAAGAAGCAACATAATTAATCACAATGGAGAATGGCTCATGAGCTTACTTTAAACACGTCAACACTCGAAATATTGAACTTCTACAAGATTGGGCTCGACCAAGATATATGCAAAGACCTTGAACTCATAAGCAGAAATTGTGCATCTTTAGTCTCAATGAAGATTACTGATTGCTATCTCAGTGATCTTAATGGTTTCTTTAATTCTGCTACTGCATAGCCTGAATTTGGCGGGGGCATTTAGTCCAGATTTTATGATTGAGGAGCTTTTGTTGAATCGATTGATGAATTTATCAATTTAGATATACGATTTCATCATAGCTTGCACCACTTGAGTTTTATTTTTTTTGGGAGTGCCCGATTTTAGATCCTATTTTTAATCGGTTCCAAGTTTAAAAAACTGAATCTCCTGGACGCTTTTCTCATCACCAAAAACCATTGTGACTCCTAGGCCGAATGTCCTCATTTGAAAATTATCAAGGTAAAACCTGCTGGTCCTTATTTGTTTTAGTTTTATAGGTGTTCCATTAGATTGTTGGATGCGTATTTTGTTTATGGTGTGCATTTTGTTAGTTTCATATTGTGTATTGGCGATTCTGTGAATGAAAGGACCAACTTGAACAATTATAAAAGTTTAGGGACTGAATAGTAAAGTTTCATAGTTGGTAGGATAGCGTAGGGTTCGGGGTTCAATGTTTTGAATAAGAAGGAATCACGCCGATTTTTCCCTAGCTGCTCGTCGGAGTGCTGCTCGAGCGGAGGAATCAGAGACTGTCACGCTCGACCTTCGCCCCACTGTCGCTCGAGCGACAAACCCTTCTCTCAAGTGAAGTAGCCTTCTCGCTGGAGC
Source organism: Fraxinus americana (assembly GCA_035079005.1). Lineage (NCBI taxonomy): Eukaryota > Viridiplantae > Streptophyta > Magnoliopsida > Lamiales > Oleaceae > Fraxinus > Fraxinus americana. The sequence continues at coordinate 1,572,426 of CM068713.1, read as the reverse complement.
AACGTTTTTACTACCAGACCTAATTTTCCTTTTTCGAGAATTTTACTTGGTCCATACAACCTGATTCGTCCAACACATAAATACTGGCGCCGCGTCTTCTGCTGTAGAAAGGTTGAACACATTACATTCTTGAGAGAATTCATGCTTCATCATATCCAAAGTTCAAACCCTCCATTGTTCACGCTCCATTAGTTGTGAAAACATCAAAGAGCCAAATCAAACATTGAATTGCTTTCTTCACTTGGATCTGCTGCAAGATTGTTTCGTCAACTGTGCTACATTAAGGATCAAGGAAGAAATGAAGAACAAGGAGTTCATTGGGAAGATCTATAGGAGATAAACTGCGTAAAGAGTCAGGATTGGAGTTCGTGTGTTCATTCCAGGAGGACTGCTTTACAAAGAAGAGTCGGGATTGCTGTTCGTGTGCACATTCCAGGAGGGCTGTTTCATACTTCAGATAGGAGATCAGAAAACTTGTGTTGTCAACTTTGCTGGTGGTCTGTAAGTTAATTGACAGTTTATAGTGGATCTTTGACTGACAAAACACCCGGAGTTTTTTCTAGGGGTGTCCAAAAGTCCCGAACCGAACTGGATCGAACCGAATCAAGCGATTTTTCATAAGTTAAATACCCGAACATGTACTCGAATCGAGAACCGATGGGTTTGGGTCGGGTCTCGGGTCTAGAGCAAGAATCGAAGAACCGAAACTAAATAATGTTTTTATTTTTTTATTGAATTAATTAAATTATTTTATTTTTTCTAAATAAATTAACAAATTAATAAAATAAATCAGAGCATTTCATAATTTTAATTTTAAAGCTCAAATCATTTTAAAGCCAATTAGCCCATTTTAAAGATAAGAAATAGTAGAGTTTGGGATCCATTTGCAGTTTTGTAAAGATTATGAACCTCCGCCATAATTATATCTTAATAATTGGTATTTATATGCATTGAATTAATGTTATTCAACAACTAGTTATTTATATATTTTTGAATTGGGTTACGTTAATTTGTAAAAGTTACGAATGAAATGTCATTAATTATATTCATGTAGTGTTGCTGTAAATGTTAAAACATTCAATTATGATACGGAATCGAACCCGAACGGTTCCATAATTATATTTGGATCCGACGGTTTCATTTATTAAATACCCAAAAATTTTGGAACCGAGCAGAACCGAACCGACCCACGGATAGCCCTAGTTTTTTCCACGTTGGGTTTCTCCATGAACAATTCTAGTGTTGTTTACTGCTTTTTATTGCTTTGATTTAACTGTGGTATTCAAAGATAGACTAAATTGAATTGTATAAATAATCACTTATACATAATTAACTTGTGACTTGTTGCTTGTTAATTAATTTGATAATTCCGCATTTACATCTAATCACCCCTCTCTAGGTGTAGTTGGGTCAAATCTTACGTTTCTGAATTGGTATCAGAGACTAATCTCATGTCCTGGCCCATATTTTGATTGTCTAGATGAGTAGTTCATTGTCTGTACCGCCATATTTTGATGGCAGTAACTAAGCCTACTAGAAAGTTCGAATGAGAGCTTTTCTTAAGGCTTTGGATGAGCATGTGTGGATTTTTGTGCAAAATGGGTGGAATCAATCTTCAACAACTACTGATGGTGTAGTTACACTCACTGATATTTCCTTATGGACTAAAACTAACTTGGATGAGTGTAGTTGGAACAGTAAAGGTTTCCATGCCTTGTTTATGGCTGTCTCCTGAAGAGTTTAGGAGAGTGTCTATGTATGAGACTGCTAAGGAGGTTTGGGATATTTTGGAGACAACCTATGAGGGTACTAAGATTGTGAAAAACTTCAAATTACAGATGTTGACTTTTAGGTTTGAAAAACTTAGGATAAATGATGATAAGAAGTTTGATGAGTTTTATGCTAAACTGAACGATATTGTGAACTCTAATTTTAATCTAGGAGAAATGATCACTGAGTCAAAAATCGTTTGAAAGGTTCTTAGATCCCTACCTGAAAGGTTTAGACCTAATGTAACTGCTATTGAAGAGAGTAAGGATCTTAATGCGCTGAAAATAGAAGAACTTGTAGGATCCCTTCAAACCTATGAACTAACCTTAGCACAGCCTAGGAAACAGAAATTCATTGCCTTGAACACTCATAGGGAAGAAAATTCTGAGTCTAGTGATGAAGAGTCCCTTAAAGGTGAGGAGACAGCCTACTTCGTGAAAAAGTTTCAAAAGGCTTTGAGAAATAGACCAAGTCCCTTAAAGGCTTTGATAATATTTTAGGTATGAACAAGCCTGCAGGTGAGGCGTTTTCCTTCGTTCCTACTTCTACTTAGCCACATATTGCTAAAAATCTTAATTCTAGAGCTGAGCGTGTCATAAGACACAGAAATCCTAGGTCTCGTAAGAACACTGCACCTCAAACTCGGTTTCAACATTCGTTTGTGTCTGAGCCTATATTTGTACCTACTTGTCATCGCTGTGGTACTTTGGGTCACATTAGGTCGAGGTGTCCTATGCATGTGCGGAAGGAGAAATCAGGATATTCCTAGTCAGGTCAATTCTCTTTCCAATTAAGTCCTTCAGCTGATTGAGATAATTTCTCAATTGACTAGGTCTACCTCCACTACTAGGAATGTATGGGTTAAGAAAGTTGGTCTTGACCGTATGACAGTCAATGGTGCTTATGCACCACATTGATCCCATTAGTGGGCATCTACATGCATTGTTCATTACATTGGTACATTTTACACTTTCCATGCATTTATTTTTTTAAGTTTTGTTTTGCTTTTAAAATTGCTGTCTATTCTTTTTGTCATGTGTGCTTGAATTTTTTTTTTTTTTTGGTTGTGTGAGCTTTTCATTTCAAAAAAATCCAAAAACATTGAGAAAAGTTTAAAACAAAAAAAAATGTGTTTTTTTGTGTTTGGTTTGCTGTGTGGACTATTGTATCATGTATGTGTAATGTAACAAAGCATATTGAGAATAAATATGCATTTATCTGATGAATAATTCGTATTCCATCACATGATTGGTGTTTTCTCTGGAGTATTTAATATATGTCCAATCATGTATTCTTTGCACAGCACATACTATGATCGTGTAAACAGGACTTGAACGCATGTGTAAGACTTGAGATGACTGTCACTTGTTGATAGGGTGACTCTAAACTTGAATTGACTTTTGAGTTAGACCTAAGCTCATGCATATACCCCCCCCCCCCCTATGAATTAAAATTTGATGTATGCTCATTATCTTAATGTTCTTCTTCGAGGCTATTTGACTCGAGTAATTAAGTCTACGGGGTATTTCTATACTTGGTGCTTATGGTCAACTAACTTGGGTTAATCGGCCCAAAACTCGCTACAGGAGTCATCTTAGTTGCTTAATGAATTAGAACCTACACTTAAGATGAAAAAATATGATGAGCCGAATAAAGTACTGATTCAAAAAAGGAAGAAACAATTTGTATCATGCCAAACGAGCTTTTGTATAGGTCCTAACGTGTTTAAAAGTTTGACTTTCATAAATAGAGAATAGACCTATGAACGTGATTTTTGGCGTGTCCCTTCTCACAAAATTAAGGTTTGAAGTCTGATTTATTTGGAATTAGTGACACATTACACACGTGAGTCACATATACAACTTACCTCGATTAAACCTGATCTATGTGTGTGGGGCATCACTTATATTCTCAAGTTTCGCATATTTATGTTCAACTGCATTTTCTCGTTAACCAACATGTTGAAGTGCATGCCATATGTTAAAAAAAATCGAGTTGTGCTAAAATTGAAAGTTTTGAAAATGGTGCTATTTTAGTCAATTTTAGAAAACTATGCTTAAAATTGGATTTTTCAAAATTTTGGTGTTATTTTTGACATTTGAGCTTTCGCTCGATTTTCGCTTAAATGTCGCTCGAGTGACACTTTCAGTTTCTCTCTCGCTCGAGCTTCGCTCGAGCGAGGCTCGAGCGATGGTCGCTTATAAGGCGCGACACCAGCCTTCATTTTTATGCATTTTTCATCCATTTTCTCTCCGACTTTGATCACCCGCCATCAAATTACTGTAATTTCTTTAATTTCAAAGCTTGGGCATTTATTTTGGAAGTCATTAACATCATTTACATCATCCAATTCCAACATTTCGAAGGTAAATTCTTTCAAACCCTAGTTTTGGCTATTTTGGGGTTTCTTGATTTTCTTGGATTCTTGCTTCAATTTTTCACATACATTCATACGATTTGGGTGTGTTAACATTGCTAGATTGTATGTGCATCAATGTGATTTGTTTTTTTGCATGAATTTGACGATTTTGGCCATTGCTTGAATGTACAATATTAAACTTGGTATTTTTGGCTTATTTCGGTCGATTCTAGTGGAGAATGGGATTTATTTAGATGTTGGATTTATTGGTTGTGATGCTAGGATGATGTGTTGGCTATGGGTGCATTGGATTATGCATTGAATGTCTTGAATCTTTACTACACGCCAAGTGTTCGATAAAATGTTTCATTGAAGTGCTCATGTGTTTTTGGCTACACTTTTGCACAACACGACTCTTATTTTATCCATAAACATACCCATGCACTCACATGTCAGTTTAGAGTTGGTTTGCATTGCATTTTTGTTTAGGTGTCATGACACTCACATTGCACATCCGTCACTGCACCTCCGTCCTGCAGTCACTACACTATGTTCATGCATGCCTTATTTGTCACGTTTGCATTATTTTAGGTGCATGTGACATAAGTTTGCATCATTTTGCATGCTTTGAGGATTGTTTGCATCGTTTTTGTGTACGCTTTGGGGATAATTTGCATCGTTTTGCGTATGTGTTTCACTGTTACACCATTTCATGCATTTGACTGCATGGCAACTCATGTGGTCTACATTCTCTTCTGTAGCATCTCTTGACATGTTTGTTCTGCAATCATGTTTCAGGTGCCACCAAAGAGAGCCAGGACCACCGCATAGCAGTCTACTGGATCCACCTCGTACAACCGAGAAAGTTTTATTCTTCTACCACTTTCGAGGTGTTTTCTTCTCAATTCTCACATCGTCCTATCCTCGTAGAGTGTGAGGTTATTTTAACTGTTTATCCCTCGATATTGTTGCCATTTTCATTTCTCGGGGTTGGGAGTCTTTGTTGACTAGGTTGGTTTCCCCTCCTAGTCTGTTGGTTCAGGAGTTCTTCGTGAACATCCATGAGATTTGCGATACCTCCTTTAGAGTCTATCTTAGAGGTCGTACTCTTAGGCTCTCTCCTAATGTTATGGTCGAGTCTTTTCATATTTTTCGGGTTCCTCACTCAATCTTTCCTTATCTTTCTGCTGAGACTGGTCCTTCTGATACTGTAGTTTATTCTACTCTGTCAATACCCCATTGATAGGGAGTTCAACTGCGATCCGAACTGATCGCTTCCAACCGAGCGACAGGTATTGTTGCGCATCGTGTGCACAAACCTATGGCCAGTCGTACACACTTCTTCCTTACTATCTAATAGGGCACGTTTTCTATACGCCCTAGTTCATGGTGACTCGATTGACCTTCCTACTTTTTTTTTCTGTGCCAGCATATTCTTAGTACTTTCAAAGTCCCTGGTAACAGGATAGGTCTTCTTTATGCTTGCCTTATTCATCAGTTGGTCACAGCCCTTAATGTTGTTTTTCCCGAGGATTTTTCATGTTGGATTGGTCGACCAATTGGTCATACCACTGTTTCACAGAGTCGATCACATGCTACTTCATCTTCTACGCAGGCTACGCCTACTAATCCTGTAGTGCCAATTGACCCTATTGGTGATCTTCTTTTTGCTGATCCGTCATCCATTCCACTTTGTAAGGCTCCGTCCACTTCTGACGTTCCTCCATCTTCGTAGTCTTCCGTCCCTCATACTTCTTTGATTGTTGATCACAGGGCCGCCTTGATGGGCTAGATGTCTACTATAATCAGTCAGCAGGCTCGGCTACTTGCAGAGGTGACTCAGACGAGGGCAAAGGTCACTGCCTTGTGTCGGGAGGTTGCGGATGTTCAGTGTCGCTTGTGCTGGATGCATGCACACTGGGACTTTGAGAGTGTTGCTGCTGATGCCTCTGGTGAAGATGATGCTCCCGCGACATAGTATATGGATCTTCTTTGTAGATTTTGCACTTTTTGACAATTGACTAGACATTAGGCTTACTTATGATGTATTGTCCATTTCTTTTAAACAACTGTCTAGTTCATTGATATATAAAATCTATTTTTTTCTTGCTTGATATGATCTATTCTTGGCATCCATTTGATTATTATTGTGTGATTTTGCTCCTTCCCTTCGACATTTGTGACAAAAAGAGGGAGATGATTTTATAGTAAGGGGGAGATCTGATCATACACATTCATTTGTTTGGAGCAGCTTGATACATATTGACACATATCATATGTATTGACACATATCGTATGTTTTTTAGGGGTCGATAAGGTGAGACATAGATACTGTATAGACATATTATGCTTTAAACTTGGTTTGATCTTTTTCGTATGTCATATGTCTTTTGAGGGGTCGTTGGGGAGAGACATAGATACAGGTTGACATTTGACTTGATTTACATTTGCATTGATCATGTCATATGTCTTGAAGGGTAGTTGGGGAGAGACATAGATACATTTCCTACTGTTTTAACACTTGTTTGCAGTAGTGACATTACACTTGTATTGCATATCATGCATTGAGGGGGAACATGTGCATTGCAATTGTGTTGTATTTCATGCATAGCTATTTGAGTTTTTTTCTTGGTGTTTTGTAGTATTAATCTGGTTATGGTGTCTTGGTTAACATTAATACTGCATCTCAAACTACCTTGCTTATTTCACTAATTATGCTTCTGAGTACTTTATTGCTTATTTCCTATATCACATGCTTTTACACTGGTATGTGAGTTTTGATTTCAGGATATAGGATTAACAAAGTTGAAGTTGCATTCAGTTGATTCAGTTGTACATGATTAGTTTTGATAGGTTGTTGTGTTTTGTCGTGTATTTTGTCACAAAATGTCAGAGGAGAAGTTTGTTAGTTTCATATTGTGTATTGGCGATTCTGTGAACAAATGGACCAACTTGAACAATTATAAATGTTTAGGGACTGAATTGTAAAGTTTCATAATTGGTAGGATAGCATAGGGTTCGTCGTTCAATGTTTGGAACAAGAAGGAATCAAGTCAATTTTTCGCTAGCTGCTCAAAATAAGGTACAAAAGGTTAAAAGCCTATTGAGTCACCATTCTCCATAGTATATAATTTTCAATTTGCCTCAACAGGTTATATTATTTTGTCCATGTTAACTTGAAAGCATGATAGATAAATCTTTGGAATTTACATGCCATTAATTGGAAACGCTTAGACACACAACCTCATGGAGCTCTCACGTACTCTCTCAAGCCAACATGCGGACCTTGTATCTATACTAATTTATGAATACTCTATTTTGTAATCTATTCAGTAGCCTAAAAGGCTGAAATCCATACACTTCCTAAGATACACTCCAATAGATTTATGCGTCAAGTGATGCGTCAAATTTCCTTTGTAGTTGATGCAAACATTTGGATTTGTGTTGAAATCTCATCCATACATGTTATGGAGTCAGGTATGGTTCTTTGATAAAATGCCTGCTGCACCAGCATATATCTATTCATACCTTTGAGAAAGTCTTCTTGGCTAGGAAAGTGCCATTGAGTGAATATTAATAATACTATTTGGTAATTTAGTCCCTTATTCACGTGCACTAGTCATTGGGTACATCCTGGATGTAGGTTAACGTTACAAACTGAAAGAGGAGGGGATCACATCTTCTCTCACCCCACCCCACACTAGAAAATACACACAAAAGAAAAAGAAACTATAAATACGTATAACCAAAATGTATTCATTCCCCGTTATGTATGTGTATAGTATTATTTTTCAACAATAGATTCGTGTTATTAAGTTCTAAAAGAGGGAGGCGAAGAATTGGCCACATATTTTCCCAAAGTTCTATATTGCCATTTTTTCTTATCAGAATGAGGCCATATCGACTGAATATAGGCATGAATATTCAACATATAGCTAAAAAGGCGGAGAATTTTTTTATTGAGAAAAGATTGGAATCACTAGATTATCATCTCGAGCACCAAGATGTTATCAGAATGATGGCAAAATATTTTTCTGAAAACTCTTGCTGTGGCGGGAATTGTATGAACACAAATGTTAGCGCGAGTTTGGACCCATTTACCATCATCAGCAATCAACACCTAACTCAATAGCTTGAAATTATGGTCTTCCTTATATGCTATCTCTTGTAGTCCATTGCAGCGTTTCATCATTTCCAAGTTGGTCTAGCCAAACTCTCTGCACATTTCTTACCTTGGTAACATAAATATATGAATAACTAGCACATGTCGTACTGAATACAGAGGAAACGATGGGGTCAAGGTTTAATTGATCATGACCGGTATGTTCAAAGAACCATTAGTATAAGGTGACTTACGATTTCCTTCACCTTCCTTCCTACCTTGTACGGGAACTGAGTTAGATGTCTGTCATTTACTATATTTTATTTATCACCTGTTCTTTAATATTGACGTAGAATTTTAAATTTACATAACTGACAGTGTAAGATTTTGCTCGGAAGTTCCATTGCCCAGTAAAACTGCTCAGGTTAGAATTATTATTAGATAGAAAGCTTCTATCTGCTTCCTTCTCGGAGGGAAATAACCCGGATAATGCGAAAGAGAAGTATGATGGAATACTCACACATCTAAAATATGAAAAATTGGGGTATCCCAAAATTTCCAAAGAAATTTAGGAATACATGCATTGGTATTTCACAGTCCGGCAAGCCATTTGGTTAGAAAGAAAAAATACTGGGAAGAGTAGAAACGGTTTGCGCCTTTGGAGCAAGTTTTCTGAAAGACCCCCTGGCGCAGGGGCGGAGCCACCTGAGGGGGATTTTGGTCCTGGGTAATTCACCTATCACAGTTGAGTGGCAGCCAGTTTTCAAGGTAAGGGAAAACCATAAACAACTGCATCAAAAATTCAAGAAAAACACACTAGAAAAATCATTGTTGGTAGAGGAAAAATACCATCAAGAAACAACGATTCTGGAAAAATAAACTAAATTATAAGGAGTCGAGTTCAAATTAAATCATTCACAACAAACAAATCGAGTCGATTTCAACACCAACAAAATCCATACTACCTTCCAAGTATGGAGATGAAGAAGTTGAATAGAAATCACTGCAACACAAGATAAATTGGTGCGAAGGGGGTGATGAATATGTTCCTGTTTTTAGTGTAATACCAAGGAAGAAGACCTAGGCTTCTCTTCCTACTTTGCTCTAGGAATACGACTAAACAGACATGGCGTTATCGTTTGATAGGCCTGGCTTTTAATCGGGCTTTACAAACATTTATGGTCAATTTACAAGAATATCCTTAAAATTAGAGACCTTTTTAAAAATCATATGAAAGATATTATGGAAGTAAAAAATACTGTGTCACTTTTTTTATTAAAAATGACATACAATCTCGTTTTATAAAGTTAAGTATTATTTTTTATTAAAAATGACATACAATCTCGTTTTTATTAAAAAGTGTTTTTGTTATTAAAAAAGCGACAAAAAAATTTAGAAAGTGATAGGAAAAAAGTGACAAACATTATAAAAATGCACAAAAATTTCAAAAAGTAATAAACATTCAAAAAGTAGCAAAACCCTAATCAAAACCTTAGATTTGATTTAATAAAACGACAGAAATTTAAAAAAGTGACGATTAAAAAAAAGGTGACAAAACAGCAATCAACACTTTGGAATCAATTCAATAAATTGACAGAAATTTTAAAAATGATAAAAACTAAAAAAAAGTGATGAAAGTCCGATCACTTTTTTAGGTGAATTTTTTAGGTGAATTGTATCACTTTTTAATAAAAGTGACATTGTATCACTTTTTAATAAAAAGTTAAATGAAATGTCACTTTTAATCACTTTTTAATTTAAAAAAAAAAAGACATAATATCAATTTCATTGAAGTGAAATACAATGTCACTTTTATTACAAAATGATATTTGTCACTAAAAAGGTGACAGAAATTTTAAAAAAAAAAAAAAAAGTGACTAACGTTCAGAAAAGTGACAAAAAGTTTTTAAAAAATACAAACATTCGAAAAAGTGACAAGATATGATTTTTCATGAACTGTGCAGCGTAAGCTTCAAATTAATGCATCAAACTCCACATTACAATTTCATAAGTTTGGAACTAGGATCCTAACCTCTACTAAAGCCTTATTCTCAACAAATTGGATGTTTGCCCTTTTCGTGAATCCATTTGATTCAGTCATAATTGTAATAATTCACAGAGGTAAAACAATCAAACGTTCTAGAGACAAATTGCTTGACATACAGATTTATATCATAAAATGTAGAATGGCTCCACACAAACAAGATTAAGCTATCCAGAGAAAATAAACTTAAAGTTGTGTTTTCAATAAATTGAGAGTTCAACTTGTTTATGTCATGAGATTTTACAAATCTTTATGGTCCAATTGTAACCCAAATTTATCCCTTGTCGATAACAATTATGAAACAAGCTTACACACTTCAGCGTGATCTCGCTCAATAGCACATTCAAAATAGCATAATTTAGGAATGCACATCAAGAATTCAAATAATCCGAGCACATAATGAACCAAAAAGATATTAACTGAAGATTACTTTAAAGCAAAATTCCAGGGATAATATAGCTTCAAACTTCGGGAATATCAATCAAAAAAAGAGTTCAAAAATCCTACTTCAGCTGTAAGCAAAACTGCACCACCAGCCTCCTTAATCTTCTTCTCTGCAATCTTAGACACAAGCTTCACCTTAACAACAACAGGTTAGGCCGGCAACAGCATCCCATTGCCTAAAACCTTGAAGAAACCAAAGTTGGTCACATCAATCATGGGCACAGCAGAGCCCTTTTGAGCCTGAGCTTGTGCCTTGACTTCGAGAGGTACAAGAGACCAAAGCTTGTCGATGTTGACAATGGGGCAGTCGCCAAAGAAACACTTGTCCAAACTCACAAACAAAAACTCTTCGAAATTTCACAAAAACTACAAATCGCAATAGAGAAGACTCCACAAATCTTACCTTCGAAAGACATCAATCTCCAAATGACACGCAAAGTGGAATGCCAACCAAGGAAAGTAAAGATTCAACCTAAAATCTTGTAATTTCTGTTAAATAGGTGTAAATCTAAGAATTATCGGTGACTATACGTGGTTTAGGGATTTGGGGGATTTTGTAACGTATTAATTACGTTCTTAAATGTTTTAATTAGTTAACAGGGTATTAATCAAATAACTTTATTTTTTAGGGTACTGGACCTAATTTTCCCAACATTTTCCCCTAATTCTCATGGCAGTGTTCATCTTATAAACTATTCAGACCCAACACTAACCGTGGCCCATCACAAATAAGATACTAAACATGGCCCAAACCCTCTAGCACGAAACGTCCCAAAACTTTCCAATTTTTTTTTTTTTTATTGCATTTTCGTCTTCAACTTTTTCTTTTTTACTTTCGTGGGTCGGCGAAACGTCCCAAAACTTTCCGATTTTTTTGCATTTTTGTCTCCAACTTTTTCTTTTTTTGCTTTCGTGGGTCCTCGACCTTTGATAATTTAAAGACATTCATCCTCAGTCCATTTTTTGTCGGTCAACCTATTGACCAGATTAAAATATGGTCATTTCTAGTATTATTATTTGAATTATCAAAAATTAATTATTCAGAAAAGAGTTTTTATATAATAATAATAATAATAATAATAATAATAATAATAATACACGTGTTATAATATATCGATTTGGGTGACAATAAATGATTTATTGAGTCTTATATTCCCACTTTTTTTTGGACTTATCACTTAATGTCATGCAGATTATTATACAATATCAATAGCGCATCTAACATTATTTTAAAATTTTAGGTCAGCTTTGCCCGTGAAAATAATGCAATAATTCAATGAACTTGTCGTGGCTTCAACTAATGCTATGAATGCAAATTAGACCAACATCCCATGAAAAAAAATTTCAATGTCACGTGATACTCCTCTAGTAGGTAGGAAGAGTGCCAAGAGTGATATAAGGTGAATGGTAGCACAGGTTTTAACTCATAAATAGTCGATACAACATTGGTTTCACGCTTTTCGACCTCATAGAAAAATAATCGTCTCCAAATATTTTACACTAAGAAATATAAAATATGATAAAATTTTATATGGTCATAGAGATTTTTTTGCAGACTTAGATATCTCTTTACATCTTATGATAACATATAAAGTGTGTGAATCAAATCCAATTTCTAGCGAGTTTTGTTTAGATATTAGAATTGTTGATTCAAAAAAATGAACTAAACAGAATCCCACCACGTCCCCTCCACGTGGACATCACCTGCACACGTAGCACCCCGTTAGGAAGCAAAGGCCGCCAATCAAGAAAAAAGGTCCGGCGACCGTTTGTATTCCGAAGGTCAAGTCAATGGCCGGACAAAAGATATAAAGAGAGGGCAAGAGAAGGGAGAGAGGGGATTTGGTTAGGTTTTTCGAACGTACCTTATTATGAATGAAACTTACATATTTATAAAGGAATGTTAATGGGCTAGTGGTTAATGGATCAAGCTTAGGCCCATAGGACTTCATTTATGAGGAGCCTCAGTGGGCACTTCAACTAGTCATTTGGGGAGCCTCGGTTGGCACTTGAGGAGCCTTGGTGAGGCACTCTTTAGGCACCTCGGCTAGGCACTTGAGGAGCCTCGGTTAGGCACTCTTTAGGCACCTCGGCTAGGCACTTGAGGAGCCTCGATTTTGTTTGATTTCTTCATCTTTTGATCTCATAGGGTCTTTATTTGACTTGTTGACTTTTTGCTTACGTGGCTTGCTATGTGAAGCCTCTTTCTAGTGACTCAAAAATGAGGCGTAACAATAGTCCTCCAAATCTATGTATGATTATTTATGTAATGCATTGACTTGAAAGTAAAATTGAGATAAGTAGTTTGCATAGGGAGGGTAACCTTCAAGATAGTGCATCTTCCTTTAGGAATGAGGTCTTTGAGAGAGTGCATTTTCCTTTGGGTAAGTCCTTTGCCTTATGATTTACAGAAATTTTGACAGAGCTGCAATCCTTATGTGCCGAAGCTGTCTATTCCAAACATTTGAAGTTCTATGAAGAGAGTTGAGGTCCCTGTTGTCCGAAGCTGTAAACCTCAAATCTTTGTTGAACTTTTGATAAAAGGAGCTGAGGTCCCTATTTTTCGAAGCTCTTTAGCTTGTTTTATTTATCGTTTATAATTTGTACCTCCTTGCAAGGAGTTTACTTTTCTGTGCAATGGATTCCTCCATAGTGTTTGATCCAGCTATGGAAGGCATCATCATTGTAGGTAGTGAGGTGGCCTACCTCTCCGTACGAAGCGGTAAATAACATCCTTGCATGGTGGATGGTTCATCCATGTCAAGGGCTTCCTCCACAGTGTTTGATCCAACCATGGAAGGCATCGTCATCGTAGGTAGTGAGGTGGCCCACCCCCTCCGTACGAAGCGGTAAATAACATCCTTGCATGGTGGATTGTTTATCCATGTCAAGGGCTTCCTGCAGGGTGGATGGTTCATCCTTGTAGGGGATAATGTAAAATCTCTGAAAATTAGTGGATGTAACATAGCTAAAGTAGAAGCAACACTCTATAGCAGTGTGAGGCAAGGAATAGACATCTCGTGAGGCTAGGGTAGACACCTTTTGCAAAGACAAACACGCCCGGCGGTTTAACTCTTCATTTTTTCAAGGAACATGCCTCTTTCTTTATTCAAGGAACGAGGTCTTTGAATAATTGTCTTTTCCATTTTCAAGGAACGAGGTCATAGATTATGACATCTTCCTTTTTCAAGGAACGAGGTCTTCAACCAGGGATAAACATCTGGTGTGGCGGGAAATAGACATCCCGCGAATAAATTTCAAACTATTGGAGTCTTATATGTGGGCCTTGGAATGACAGGTCTTACGACTAAGCTCAACAATAGTGCTATCGGACTTTTATAAACCAGCCTCGGAATGAAGGGGTTTTACAATTAAGCTCAACGATAGTGAGAGGCGAGGAATAAGCATCTTGTGAGGCCAGGGATAGACATCTGGTGAAACGGGGAATAGACATCCCGCGAATAAATCTCAAACTATTGGAGTCTTATAAGTGGGCCTCAGAATGACGAGGTCTTACGACTAAGCTCAACAATAGTGCTATCGGAGTATTATAAACTAGCCTTGGAATGACGCGGTCTTACAGTTAAGCTTGACGACAGTGAGAAGCAAGGCCAGGGATAAACATCTGGCGAAACAGGGAATAGACATCCCGCGAATAAATCTCAAACTATTGGAGTCTTATAAGTGGGCCTCAGAATGACTTTGTTCGATCGTCCTACGTATGTTGAAAGTATGCTAGGTGATATCGTTTCTTTTCATTTAAAACGATAATTATATCGTTTTGGCTAAAAGTAAAGATTCGATTGTCCACAACCACCTAGCATACCTTCAACATACATAGGACGATCGAACAAAGTCATCAAGTGGGTTGATGTCACTCAAATGACTTAGAAAAAACGAACGAAAATACTTTCTTTCTATCGGAATAGTTCGAAGGTTGTATATAGTCATGAGAACACAAATATTCCCATAGTTTCTTTTGAGTGAGATCGAACCCACTTGTTGACCTATTTTGATCGTCCTACATATGTCGAATGTTTGTCGAGTGACTGTGAACGGTCAAATCATCATTTTTAACAAAAACGATATAATTATCGTTTTATATAAACTAAAACGATATATATGTCGTTTTAGTTATGATTTAAACTGAAACGATATCAATGTCGTCAAAATTGTACTGAAACGATATGGACGTCGTTATGTATCAAACCCACAAAATAACATAATGACGTCCATATCGTTTCAGTACAATTTTGACGACATTGATATCGTTTCAATTCAAATAGCAACTACAACGACATAGATACCGTTTTGTTTTATAGAAAACGATAATTATATCGTTCTGGTTAAAAATAACGATTCGACCGTCCACAACAACTCGACATGCAGTTAACATATGTAAGACGATCAAAAGAGGTCATGAAGTGGGATGATGCCACTACAACGACATCAAAGTCGTTTTATGTGAGAAGAAACAACATATATGTCGTTCTAGTTACGATGTTAACCGAAACGAGTTCCAACTCAACAAATTTATACTGGAACGATATGGACGTCGTTACTTTGTTACAGGAACGATTTCAGAATCGTTATGATACTTAGTGAAGTAGTGTGTATTTCATACGAAAACGATATTGACGTCGTTTTTTATTACAGGAACGATATCCATATCGTTACAAAAATCAGCGTATATTTCATACTGAAACGATATCCAAATCTTTTTTTGTTACAGGAACGATTTCAATATCGTTACGAAGATTAGTGAAGCAGTGTGTATTTCATACGGAAATGATATTGAAGTCTTGGTTTATTACATGAACGATGTCCATATCGTTACGAAAATCAGCGTGTATTTCATATTGAAACGATATCCAAGTCCTTTTTTTATTACAGGAATGATTCAATATCGTTACGAAGATCAGTGAAGCGGTGTGTATTTCATATGGAAACGATATTGAAGTCATTTTTTATTACAGGAATGATGTCCATATCGTTACGAAAATCAGAGTATATTTCATACTGAAACGATATCAAGTCGTGTCTAGATCAAATTTCCTACACGTACATGTCTTTTCATCTAAATCCACAAAGTGGTATTCTAAACTGTCACCAACCTGATAAATGTCTGAAGATATTTCGTGCACATCTTTTTCTCTAAAGATGACGTGAGGTGGGTCACACATTTGAGAGATGTGTTAATTTCAATTATATTCAATATCCAAAATCATTACAATTATCAAAATGCATTAACTAATGATTAGACAACATCCAAACAATATCAACATTTATAGGAATAGCAACTGCTCTAGCAAAAAAAAAAAACATGGTTGAGCCACAAAATGTTTTCAAAAAGCACAATTTAAGGATCGAAGTTCCAAACTTAGGTTTCAATACCAACTGCTTGACCCGTGCAAGTGGATCGGACATGACCCGTTTTCTTGCACCTACTGCCCTTGCGAGGCGTACGCGTCTCTCCGACTGATCTTTTCGTCTTTTTTGGTTGGTTTTGACTCATTATATTTCATGCACATCTTTTTCTCTAAAGGTGGCGTGAGGTAGGTCACACATTTTCTATTTCAACATGTCTTTCATAAAACCACATTTGCAGCGTCTCTCGGATATATTCAATCAAATCAACTATGGGAAATCCTCGGGCACTCTTCAACAAACAATTTAGAAATTATTTGTATATCTGTAGTGTCCATAACTGTAATTCAACATAAAAATTTCATCAAATTTAAAACATCTTACAGAATTGATAACGATATGTATATCTTTATGGATTGTAGAAAACGATATTGAAGTCGTTATACAGAAGAAAATCAAATGTATATTTTACAACAAAATAATGAAAAGAATAGCCAAACATGTCTTTATCAACTTACATTTCACTCCAATTAATACAAATAATGGGTAGTGACAACAAGGATGGAAAGTAACCCATATCAAACCTCTAATCCAATGATGAAATGAATTCAAAATGATTGTTGACAAATAAGAAACATAAACATATATACAACAACATGAAGAAATGATTCAAACAAATGGAGAAAGAATAGAAAATTTATAATACCCCCTCTTCTTCTCCAAATGCCCAACAAGAATGTCTCAAACTTTTATTACTCACTTCAACCAAATGAGAGTTCATGTAAATGAGAATGTAGAGTTTCTTGTTTCATTATATGAAGAAAATAATGAAGAGAAAATGAAGAGGAGTG
The DNA here is from genome assembly GCA_035079005.1 of Fraxinus americana. NCBI lineage: Eukaryota > Viridiplantae > Streptophyta > Magnoliopsida > Lamiales > Oleaceae > Fraxinus > Fraxinus americana. The sequence goes on along the minus strand of CM068713.1, from coordinate 1,555,489 downwards.
GCATGCCTGTAGACTCGAACTCACGTGATGAAGAAGAAATGGAAGCCAAAATTGAATTAGGGCTAAATAGAAATTGAAAGAGGATTTAGGGGTAATAATGTATTTTTGTATACAAGGATATTTTAGTCATGTACAAATTCTATTTTCCATTTTATGTATATTTAGGCCTTTTAACTAAAAAACAAACTTGTTGGCCTTTTTAAACCAATATTTGGTTTGACTAGGCTAATTAAATGAAGTCCCGAAAAAGAAAAAGAAAGGGAAAAAGAGGTTAAAAGGCTGAAACGTGTGGGAGAAGTAAACCATTGAAGCCTTTGTTGAAGAGATATTTTGTGAATAGTAAAAGTGTAAATACGTCAAGAATGAATAGTGAAGGCCAGATTCTCTCTTTTATAGGATTAAGGATAAGGAGATGTTTTTCTTTATTTTCTTTTTAATATCACATTATTCAATAAAATAATATTACACGCAACTCAAAAATTTTTCCTTTATTTTTAATCACACATTCTCCATCAATCTACTATTTTAAATGTAGACATGTGTGTGCCACATAGGACGACTGTTGCAGTGAGCGACTGCAAATATCATTATTCTTAAATGTATTATACACAATAAATAGGGCTCGGGAAAGGCCATTAATATAAGTGTACCATAATTGGCCATGTGTGCAAGTGACTTTTTAAAATTATTTCCTAGCTCTTGTTGCCCTTGAACTTGTATGATTGAGAGGGAAAGGATGTTATTACTCTTTCTCACCTATTGGAAAATGTAAGGGTGTCGGTTGAAGATTGTCAATTTTTCATTCGAGATACAAGGATAAGGATTCCTTTGGATGCCACTATATGTGAGTATTTATACTAAGAGTGATGATTTGAAATCTTTTAGATGCTTGATACATTACCTCATCCTAATGAATAATTAATCAAGTTCAATTGTGTCTATTCATAACTGTCTATTGTATCAATTCATGGACGTTATAGTTTGTGGCCATCCCAACTTGAATATAGACTAAAAAGTTGTCCAACCGATACTTATTCTCAAACAATACATTCCGAGTGAGGCATCCAATGACATTGGCCTAATAGCCTCATAAGGCACATACGATAGAAACGACACCGAAATGGAGTGATATTTCGTGACCTCTTATTTTATTTTTCACTTAATTGATTGTTACGTTACCTAATACGTAGGTTGAGACATAACAATAAAATGTAAATCCTTCTAATGAAATGAGTACATTATGACAAAAAAGATATTTATGGAGTGTTGCAGTTTAATAAATGGAAGCAAAATTTCCTTTTAACCTTTGTTTGTCTTTCATTTTTTTTAAAAAAAATTTATACAAACTCATTTTTAACCACGTATTCACACAATAAAACATTTTACATGTAAATTCAAAAAAATTTCCCTACTTTTTAACTGTACACACTCCAAATAATTACTATTAAAAATAATGTTTTAAAAAAAAAAATATATATATATATATATATATACCGAAACAGGGGCTTAATATAATTGGTACAACTAATCAGATTCTAGAATGGAGGATATGTGCATAGATAGCCTAAATATAAAGCCATATTTCAAAAATGGCCTTTGACTTTTCTAAAAAATTAGAACTACCTAAAGTACCCCAAATAGAATATTTGTCCAAGGTAACCAAGATATGAAAAGAATACAATCAAGCCCTAAAGAATTAGATTGTCATAAAATGATTTACAAAAAATCAAGATCTAAAAGAGGACCATATAAAATTAAGAAAATTGTAAAAGAAAAAAAGGAAATTGAATTTAAAAATGAATTTTATAAAATTGGACATCAAAAACAATTAATTATATCACAAAAATATTAAAATGTTTTAAAGAAAATATGATAGAAAACTTTGCTAAAGGTGCTGTAAGATCTATAATAACAAAAGATATACAGGATATAATAGATAAATTGAAAAAAAGAAGAAAAAATATTTTAAAATATAATATAACTTTAGATCCAAATATAGATTTAATAACAGATCTTGATATCATAAATTCTCAAATACTATTAGATTTTGAAGATTTACTTAACACATTATAAATAAGAAGATCTATAACAAATAAATTACCCAAAGCATATAAAGATTTAAAATTCTAAGAAACGTTAAGATTTTATATAGCTATAATAAATAATATATTAAGTTTAGAAGAAATTAAAAGAATATTAAAGAGTTCTAAAAGAATCAATTTTAAGATATTAAAGATTATTAGACTTTAAGATTATTAGATTTTTGTTCGCTCAAAGTAGCACCCCCATTTTGGTATCAGAGCCATGGGTTCTATAAAAATTATGAAAATTACAATTACCAAATAAATAAAGATGATGGAAATCGAAGATTTAGGTAATAGATATAAAATAATAAAAGAGAAATTCAACATAATTATTGTAAAACCAATATTATGCAATGAAAGGTTAAAATTTACATTAAAAGCACTTGAAAAATTTCCCATAGAAATAAGACAATTGAAAAAGTAAAATTAGGAATTGTCAAAGATATGTATACTTGTGAGATGATATTAGAAACTTATGAAGAAAATATGTATAATTTAATTAAAGAAGAAATAAGTAGGTATGATTAAAAATAAAGAAAAAATGGAAATTACAGTTACCAAAACAGACTGGTATTATATGATAAAAGATAGTGAAAGAGAGTTTATAATAGAACTCTGTCCTAAAAAATTAAAGATAATAGCATTAATTATAACTAAAGAATTATCAAGAGAAATAAGAGAACAAATATTAGAAAAATTAACAATGGGATACATAATAGATGAATATATGTATGATAAAATTATTAAAGAAATCGAAAAAGAAGAAATAATGCTTTATTATAGAGAAAATTATGAATTTTCATGAAAATATAATGCTTAATATAGAAAAATTTAGAGAAAAACTTGATAAATATTATAATACAATATATAAATTAAAACAACATATAGAGGATGTATGGAAAATAGACCAAAAAAAAAAAAGTTGACAAATAGTCAAGAAAAACAAATATTAAAATTAAAACAAGAAAAATCTAGAATAAAAGCTAGATATTATAAGAATTTAACACGACTTCCAACTACAGAATATGAAAAATTCTTATTTAATAAGAAAGCAATAGAATTAAAAGATATTGAATATAAATTATTTTATCTATCTCAATAAAAAACAAGACCTAAACATTAAAATGGATAAACACATGACTAATCATTGATTAATTCTTAAATAAACATGGAAAATAATTTGGCTAAAAAATTAAAAATAATAAAAATAATTAATCATCAAATATTAGATAAATTATTAATTCCTAAAAAATCAGCAAAATATCAAGAAAACCAAATATTAAAATTAAAGCAAGAAAAATATAAGGAAAGAGCAAATTATTTTAAAGAATTAAAAAGATTAACAGATAATGAACTTAAAAAGCAAAAGTATGACAGGATTATAAAAGATTACAAAGATACTGAACGTAGAATATATTATTTTAGTCAATCAAAGAAAAGGTAATGACCCAGCATATGGAATCTAAAAACATTAATAAAAATGTTAATAACTGATATGGAAGATTTAAGAAATGAAATAAAAGAAGAATTGAATATACTAAAAATTGAAATTAGGGAATTAAAAGAAAATAATAAATGCAAAGAAAAGAAAATAGATAAAAAATTTATAGAGAAAGAAATGTCAAGAATTGGAAAGAAACACATAGAACAAGAAAACCAAGTAATAGAAGCAGGAAGTATGGATGATGATTTCAGAAAGAATATTTTACCAACAATATTAGAAGAAGAAGAAAAATTCAAAAAATTACAAGAAAAAGGAAAAATTGAAGAAGAAATTCAAGAAGAAAAAGATGAATGAAGAATTAGATTTACTAATAGAAAATTTTGATCAACTAAGTTTTAAAAATATAGATGAATATCAAATCCTAATGAATATTGGAGGAGGACCTACCCCAGCAGGAACTTCTAACCAAAAGATTGATCCAGATGAAAGTTATGCACTCATTTATAATAAACCATACAAACAATTCTATGATAGAGTAAGAGATAGACAATCACCCAAAGGAAATAAATATAAAGATAAATTTGAATTAAATGATAAACCAATTAATCATGGAAGAACAAAATTAGATCTAGATTGTAAAATAGATACTAAGAAAGTCTTAGTAATTTGGACAGATTCAATGATATTATTCTTTTTATATAACAAAGATGATACATGGGAAAATACAGAAAGAATGATAGATTTCTTAACAACATTATTTGAAGGAAATGTTAGAAATTGGTGGGAATGAGTAAATAAAGATACAAAATCACTAATGAGAAGAAATATACAAACAGAAATAATAAAATCAGATAAAGAAGGAATAGAAAGATTAGTAACATATATTGCAAATGAATTTTTAGGAGAAGAATGAATTAGAAACTTTGAAGAAGAAGCAAGAAGAGAAAAAGAAGATAATAGGATAAAATTAATAAATTTAACAATTTGTGATATGTGTAAGATAAAAGAATATACTTGTGAATTTAAAAATTACTATTATTTACAATTCTACAGTAATGAAAATCCGGAAGTATACTTAGATATGTATTATACTAAATTACAAGGAACATGGGAAATATATTTTAAAATAAAATTTGAAAAATATTTTAAGGATAATATAGGAATATCAAGAACTTTAGGATCAAGAATAAAATTTCTATTTGATAGACTTGCATATATATGTCAACAAAGACAATTATTAAAAAGATCAAAAAAATTAACAAGAATATGTTGTGAAGACATGAAAAAATCTACACAATGAGGATGTTATCCTGAAAGAAAAAACATTAAGAGAAATGATAAAAATAAGAGATTTACAAAATTTAGAAATTTTAAGAAAAAATATATAAAACCTAGAAGAAGATACTATGCCTCCGTTTGAGCCCCATTTTTTCTCATTCAATTACATTAATTTTTTTTCTCTCTTCATTTCAATCACACATTCTCCAATAAAATAATATTACACACAAATCTAAAACTTTTCCACCACATATTTTCCCATCAATCACTATTCTACAAATTTTCAATCCCAAAAAATGAGAGCCAAACAGGGGCTATAAGAGAAGGTTTAACCCAAATAAATAATAAAAAAAATAAACCATATAATAAAAAAGATAAAAATCAATGTATTTTGGAATTCTAGAGAAATAGACCATATAAGTCCAAATTGTAATAAAAAGAAAGTTAGAATATCACAAATAGGATATTTAGGTATAGAAGATGAATTAAGTGAAATATTTGATATTGAACAATATTATGATCCAAAAGTATATATAAGTGAAACAGAAACAGAAGAAAATGAGTCAGAATCCGAATAAAGGGATTGAAGAAATAGAAAATAATAATATAGAAATACAGGAATACGAAATAATAGAAGGATATGGATTAAAGGTAACCTTTGATAACAATAAATTCAAAAAATTACAAAAACTATCTTTAGATCTGAAAGTAGGAAAATGAGAAATCTTTGATAAGATTTGGAAAAAAGAAAAGATAGTTATAAATGAATACCATAAGATTAAAAAAATTATAGCTATTAGAGCAACTCAAAGAACACATAAATTAAACATTTTAACAAAAAATACCACATAAATTAAACATTTTAACACAAAATACAGTTGATGGGTTATTATCAAAAATTAATAAAAAACAAAGTGAAAAGATCCAATATGTTTATTTAGTTGGAATACAAATAATGTTTAAATCATTATTTAGAGAATGAATAGATTCACCATTAATAGTAAGTTTACATGATGGAAGAATAATAAATTTAAGAGATGGTCATTTAGGAACCATAGAAGGAAATTTAGCATATAGAAAAATGATAATTAATTGTTACCCAAAATATTGTATATTATTAAAAGATAAAAACTTTAATGAAGTCTTTGGATTGCATTTTAAGTTACATAGAAATGATATAATGCAACCAAGAGACCAAATCATGACTATTGAATATAGAGCCTTATATATATTTACCATCTCTAATTATGAGAATATTTATTCTAAAAAATCATATATAGAAGTTCATAAGGAATGTAAAGATATTAGTAAAATTATAGAACCAAATAAATAGGTAAATTTGATTCTAAAAGAATATGAGTTTAGGATATCAACAGATACACCGACATAGTAGAATTTAGGGAAGAAGAATACCCGGATAAAAATATAATATTTAAAGATGGAAAATTAATTAGAAGATCATTAAGCCTTAGAATACCTAATAGAAAATCATTGGGAGAAACCAGCCATACAAGAGAAATAAAACTACACAGGAATACAGGAAATATGAAAACAAATGGAGAATATTTCAATGGAAGAGATAAAATATCATGACCAAATATATTAATAGATACAGGAGCTAGTGAATGCCACATAGCTTCAATAAGGAATAAAGGTCTAGAACTGATGAAGACAAAATAATAACTCGATTTAATTTCGGGTTTGTTCGTTTTTGACGAATTGCTAGTCTAATTTGAGTGGAAACGGGCCAATGATCACAACTCAGGGCCTTTGGCCCTGAAACACGTCAAATTTTGGGCAAATTCCATCGTTTAGGCCCTCAATTATGCGTTTTTGCCGTTTATGGTAATTTTTGTTTTGACAATATCTTAGTCAAATAAACTCGGATTTGATTTCCGTTTGTGGGGGGATGATCCTGATGATTAGGAGAATCAAGATCCGTGATTATCTCAAATTTTTTCATTTTTGGAAAAAATAATATTTATTATTATTATGTAATTTCTTTCCGAATTTTATTAGGGTTTCGCTATTTAAACGTTGTAAACCTTTTGAGGCAGCTCAATTTTGATTGAAATAAAGTTTTATTGAATTTCTCTTCGTTGAAATTCTTTTTGTGCGGATTTTTGTCTTTCCTATAAGCTTCCCCTGCATCAGTTGGTATCAGAGCTGAAATCGTTCCTTCATCATGCCTTCAAGGAAACGTCAAGAAGCCCGTGAAGCCCTAGTAGAGGAAATACATAGACGTGATAAAATCGCACAGCTGCGTCAACAAGTGGAGTTGTTGACACAGCAAGTTGCTGCACTTATGCCGCAGCAACATGCACCTAGGGGTCGTGGTCGTCGTGGGCAGGTTCCGATTGAGGAAGTCCAACATCGTGATCATAATATTCAGAATGTCACGATTGAAGACATTGAAGAAATAACAGCGGAGGAAGAGTTTGATTATGACAGTCTGCCTGTATTTGACAATGAAGACATTGAAGAAGCAACAGAGGAGGAAGAGTTTGATTATGAAGGTCCGCCTATATTTGACAATGAAGACATTGAAGAAGCAATAGAGGATGAAGAGTTTGATTATGAATGTCCGCCTGTATTTGACAATGAAGACACTGAAGAATCAACAGAAGAGGAAGAGTTTGATTATTACGGTCCGCCTATATTTGACAGTGAAGGTGTAGAAGAAGCAGCAGAGAAGGAGGAGTTTGTGATTGGTGATGTGGGTCAGTCATTGTTGGTGAGGCGGAGTTTTCTGACTTCCCTGAAAAATAACACTGACTGGTTGCGTACTAATCTCTTCCAGTCGACGTGTACTATTGGGGAAAAGAAAAGTGTGTTGCTTCCAGATAAGGGCTCAGTTAAAGCAGTTGGGGATGACGCCAATTTGCGACTCGTAGTGAAGTTCGAGACAAATATGGAAAGATATGGGATAGTGTATGTGCTGGTGGAAAAGTCAGTTGACAGTGAGCAGGAACTCACTCGCAGGATTCAGTCATTGCTCGAGGAAGAGCTCCCAGATGGATTACCGCCAGAGCCGTCATTTCGAGGTGATAATTCTGATGATGATGAGGTTTTTACCCCATCAAATTCGAGGGCGAATTTTTCTCAACCCGTGGAGAATGATGAAGACAAAATAATAACTTGATTAATTTCGGGTTTGTTCGTTTTTGACGAATTGCTAGTCTAATTTGAGTGGAAACGGGCCAATGATCACAACTCAGGGCCTTTGGCCCTGAAGTACGTCAAATTTTGGACAAATTCTATCGTTTAGGCCCTCAATTATGCGTTTTTGCCGTTTATGGTAATTTTTGTTTTGGCAATATCTTAGTCAAATAAACTCGGATTTGATTTCCGTTTATTGGGGGATGATCCTGATGATTAGGAGAATCAAGATCCGTGATTATCTTAAATTTTTCCATTTTTGGAAAAAATAATATTTTTTATTATTATGTAATTTCTTTCCGAATTTTATTAGGGTTTCGCTATTTAAACGTTGTAAACCTTTTGAGGTAGCTCAGTTTTGAATGAAATAAAATTTTATTGAATTTCTCTTCGTTGAAATTCTTTTTGTGCGGATTTTTGTCTTTCCTATAAGCTTCCCCTGCATCAAGAACCCTATAAAACTGAACCATATAGATACGTAAACTTTGATGGACAAATACATACTACAGAATTAGAAGTTAAAGTACATATAAAAATAGGAGGAATTGATCTTATTGTGCCATGTTATATAGATGAAAGTACGAATATAAACCTTCATATTTTATTAGGAATGAATTTCTTAAATGGATTTGAGGATTATAGTATAAAAAGAGAAGGATTATATATATTTCATAATGGACAAAACATATTATGTAACAAAGATGAATAACCAAATAAGTTTTCTATTAGCAGTATATATACAAATTACTATTATAGAATCAGATGTAACAACTTGTGCTTTAATAGACACATGAAGTGATATAACTATATTTAAAAACTTCTTAATTAAGACATGTGCAAATAAAAATAAAATAAAATTAACAGGAGTAACAGGAGAAAACAAAGAATTAAATAAATTACTAAGAATTAAATAAATACACTAGAGGAAAAGCCAGAATGGTCATAAATTACAAAGAATTAAATAAATATACTAGATTTGATGGATACTTTTTACCAAATAAAGAAATCCTTATAAACCTTGCAAAAGGAAAACAATACTATTCTAAATTTGATTGTAAATCAGGATTTTGGCAGATAAAGATGGAAGAAAATAGTATACAATATACAGCCTTTAGTATACCTCAAGCCAAATATGAATGGCTAGTTATGCCTTTTGGATTGAAAAATACACCTCAAATATATCAAAGAAGAATGGATGATATATTTAGGAAATTTAATAAATTTCTAATAGTGCATGTGGATGATATATTAATATGTTTCAATAATAAAGAAGAACATAGAAGTCATTTAATACAATTCATAAATGAATGTAAAAAGGAAGGAATTGTTCTTTCTAAAAAGAAAACTATTATGGAAATACAAGAAATTGACTTTCTTGAATTAATAATAGGTAATAGAAGAATTAAATTACAGACTCATATATCTAAAAAGATACGCAGTTTTTCAAATAAATTAGAATTCAAAGAACAAATACAAAAATTTTTAGGATATCTAAATTATGCAAAATGATTTATTGAAAATCTTTCAAAAAAGAGACATAAAATACAGATTTTACTTAGAAAAATAAATATTAAGGGATTGAATGATGAACATACAAAAATAGTTAAAACATTACAATAAGAATGTAAAAATTTACAAAAATTAAGATTACCAGATGAAAAAGATAACTTAGTTGAATATACAAATGCCTCAGATAGTAGTGTCAATGGGCCGAGCCGAGCCGGCTCGGCCCTTTAAGCCACGAGCTCAGCTCGGGCTCGTGGAGAAACGAGCCACGAGCTCACAAGCCGAGCCGCTCGTGGCTCGTTCGCTTGTGGGCGAGCTCGGCTCGACCCACGAGCTCACGAGCCGGCTCGTGGCTCGTCAAATTTTTTTTTAAAATGTTTTTCTTAGTTTTTTTTTAAATGTTTTTTCACGAGCCCACGAGCTCGGCTTGTGGGCTCATTCCCACGAGCGCTCGCTTCTTAACGAGCTGAGCCGAGCCGAGCTTGGCTCGTCTACGAATCGGTCCGCTCCGCTTGGTTCGGGCTCGAGCTCGTCTATTGACGAGTCCGAGCGGCTCGTGGGCATGAACAGTACGAGCCGAGCGGCTGAGCCGAAGAGTCGCTCGGCTCGATTGACATCTCTAGCCTCAGATAAATATTGGCAGCTATATTGAAAATAGATTTAAATGAAATTTACAGATACTCAAGTGGAACCTTTAACCAAGCAGAAATAAATTATACCACACATGAAAAAGAATTATTAGCAATTATTAGAGGAATAAAAAAGATTTTTATTATCTGAGAAATTTATTGTTTGAAACTGATAATTCTCAAGTTGTAGGATTAATCAGAAATAAGCTACCAATGGAACCCCAATATAGGAGATTACACAGATGGCAAGCATATTTATCTTTTTATAATTTTGATATTATTCATATTAAAGGTGTTAATAATTATCTTGCTGATTTCCTTAGCATGAACATAGAATTCGCTGATGAATAAGAATAAGATCATAAAATTATACCAATCCGTCCTTAATATATAAAAAAGGACTGATTTTCTCCAAGAAGAAGTTAAGGATATAAATGTTGGAGTCACAACAATGTCAAATGAATTCAATGTAATGATAAAAACGTTGTTGGAAATAACTTCCAAACAACAGAAAAATTCCATAGAACTTAAAAAAGAGGTTGATGCTATTACAGCACAACTGAAAAATATACTGTCTGGGACAGAAATACCAAGCAGCCCAGAGATGGGTCTTCCAAATACATACCAAACAAATACCAATTCATACCAAACAGGTACAGCAGGAAGCAACAGTGGACCCAAAAGGGACACCATACCAACAGGAAATGCCTCTCCAGTCATGTCAAATAAAAAAGTAACAATAAGAGCAAATAATTCTAAAACAATCAGCATCATGGACCCAGAAGATAAAGTCTCTTTAGACAAAAACGAAGAAAAATATACCATGATAATCCAAACAGTTTATGAATTGAAAATGTATGATACATATTTCATCTATCCGAGACAATATGTTTATCCTAGAGTTACAACAATGGAGAGAGGTGATCCCAGCTCCATAAAAGTAATGACAGATTATGGATTCTTGGATTTAATATATCCAGGGAGAAATTTTGCTGAATTAGCAAAATTTGATGAAACTACAACAAGAAGTATCAAGTTATGCTAAAGGACGAAAAGTATATTTAAAATTTTACTCAGTTAGTCCAGAATTCGATGGAGTTATGTATTATCCAGCAAACTATATAATTTCAATTGGATACGTTGCAGCAAATTTCAACATAGATGTCATGGGAAGTGATAAAAGAATGCAAAAAATCACCAAGTCATGGATCAGACATAGAAGAGCAGTGGGAATCAAGGCAATATATGGAATTGCAAAAAATCTATATGGAAAGAATTTCTCATGTTTATGCCAATAGAAAACTAGATGTTGGTAACTAATGAAGGATATGGAAAGTCCGAAATATTGAAGGACTACATTACAAAATTTGATATAAATCAATTCTCAGGATGTCCTACCACTATAGAGAAATCTTGCCAGCTACGAGAATGTCCAAGTTGCACATAAAGATGTAGGACCAAGAGAAAGAAAAATAGAAGGGTGGAGCCCTGAATAAAAGAATATGTAACATAAAGTTTGTCTTATATAATAATAGAGCCGTGATAGTCTTAGTGGTTGAAACTTTTGATAAAGCACCATAATTGGAGTATGATGTAATGAATGATGTAAGAAAGCAATAATATTGCCTCATTTGCTTGTATAAATAGAGGCCTTCAGGCTAGATGAATGATATGCTAAGTTTTGGTTGAGAAATCATTTGACCACTCAAACTGTGAGAAAGCCAAAGAGTTTCTGTTCCCATAAAATCGTATATCAATTTTATATATTGAATATAAATCATTCACATTCCAATTCTCTTGAAAAGGATATGAATTTTTAAATCTTTACTCCCATAAATTCTTGAAGGATCTAATAGAAAACCTTCATTCTTATTTTAGCATCAAACAGAGTTTTTCTTTAACCAAAGTCTAGAGAATTATTCTTAGAAGTGATATAGTGAGAGCAGGAAACTGGAATAGCAAGAATCCCGTTGGGCAAAAGGCCGTTGAAAGGAAAAGTTTGCAGATCCAGAGCTCAAAGGTCACTCAGTTCTAAGGATAGTGAACCAGATCAAAGTTAAGGTAAAACTATCATTTCTTGCTAAAATTAGAACAAATTTTTCTGAAAATCTTAAAGAATCGTAGGGATCATTAAGATGATGTTTTGTTACAATCATGTTTATTTACAGTTTTATATCTAGATCTATATTGATATGCCATGATATACAATTAAAGGATTGAATAATTTATTAGATAGAATGTTAGATGAAATAAAATTTACTTCTCAATTAGGTTCTCAATTAGAAAATATAAACGCATCAACTGAAGAATTTGATCGGATTGAAGAAAAGTTAAAAAGATAGTTGAAGATTATTCTAATATACTACAACTTAGAATGAAATTATATAATAAAATTCAAAAAAGAAGAAATACTAACTTTTAAATTATTTATGATGTTTAAACTACTATTGTTTTATTATATACGATTTTGTTAAATCAAAGAATGAATTTGTTTAAGTATAAGAGACTAATCTCTAAAACTAAACATAAAAAAATGATATATCTTGCAATAAATGAAAATTCATATCATTAAGGGTAATATAAACTTTTTAACCAATTTTATAAAAAGCCTAGTCAACCAGGCCAATTATAATAATGCCCCTTCTAGAATGTGGTTTAGCTCAACATTGGAAATTTCATCCAAAATGTCGATTTCACCCCCTCAACAACTCTCTTGGCTTGTCTTGATTGCCTCGATCACTTGTTAGATTATGTTGGAAGATTTCCTTTTCTTTTCAAAATAGCCTCATGGTAAAATTATTAGTCAAAAAAGGCTTTGTTTTCATCTAATTTTGATTAGGAAAAATCTTTATTGTACGTAACTATTTATATAATATTTTACATAATGATGAGGTGTGAAAACGTAAGTAGAAAAATTAATTGATGAATTTTTTATTCAATTAAATTAATCTCGTCACATCATTTGTTGGTAAACTAATTTGTAAGTTATTATATACATGTAGCACAATCGATTTGTTTTACCCACTCAAATAGATCTAACTCTGTCGAAACTCACCTCGAAATAAATAAGCATTGGTCCGATTACGATCAATTTGTTAAATAGTAAAAAGAATTGGTAAGATTCCTGTGAAAAGCTACATATCAAGTAACAAGATTTTAGTCTTCTTAATTGTTAAAATCTTAATCCTATTTCAAATGATTTAGCATTTCATTCCTCAACCATCTGCTAAGTAGATGAGAACGAGATACTGAGGGTGTGTTTGAACCAAATTATTTTGAAAGAATGTATTTTGAAATAGTAAATTGATAGAGAACGCGTGGTTGAAAAAGAAGGAAAAATTATTGATGTGGTGAAAAATATTATTTTATTGAAGAATATGTGATTGAAAATGAGTAGAAGAATGAAAATGAAAATTTTAATATGTATCAAACATATTAAAATAATTCTATTTATCGTCCCATTTAGTTGTTTATCATTTTTTTATTTTTTATAAAAAAAAGTTGAAATAAATATGTAAACAAATACTATTAAATGAATAAGTAAACGAGAAGGGAGAAGCAAGGTATTAAAATAATTCTATTTATCGTCCCATTTAGTTGTTTATTATTTTTTACAAAAAAAAAAGTTTAAATAAATATGTAAACAAACACTATTATTTTTATTTTAGTATGGATGGTTCTGCGCTTGTCCATTAATCTATTTGTACATAGGCGTGTACATAATGTGAGTGTGGTGGAGCCCACGACACTGTAGCGTAGGCCCCACTCCCACTCACATCATGTATACGCCTATGTATCAGTAGCATTGTCCGCAGTTTAATTGATAAAAAGTTATTTTTCTTTTTAATATAGGTTTCCAGTTAGGCCAACTTAATATAGGGGACAGATGACCTATTATTGGCCCAGAAGTGAAACTAATGGAGCTATATCCTCCTTTTCCTTAAAAGAGTGGATGACAAAATTCCTGTTCGTTTTAACATGCCCGGATTTTTTATTTTTTAATTAGACAAAAAAGCTTGACGTTAATAGCAAGTCGAAAACATCACATATTGGACATAATATGTAAATAATTCATCAAAGTGAATCAAAATTAGGCCCCAAATCTTTGCGGATAAACATAATTATATGATTAGGTAATTAAATAGTAGCGAACAAATCAATTAGCTGTTCAAACAGTAATAGTAGTATTATCATTAACTGTTCTTATACTTTATCCAAATCAGCTGTCTCTGATATAGCTACACATTCTTCTACTAGGGACCTAAAAAATTGAGTCCTATCATGATAAGCTGTAGCCCAGCCTTCTGCACATGGATGATGGTACATGTACCAATTACAAGCAATAGGTGGAATTGGTCCACTAGTATGCCAATTATATTGGCATTGGCGGTCCGTCTGGGCCACCATCACCTATAATTATATTCATGTAAATTTCTTTGATCTATTAGGACTCTAGTTAAACACAATCTCTAATAATTAGAATATAAAAAGATTTCTTTGATCTATTAGGACTCTAGTTAAACACAATCTCTAATAGAATAGGATAATGTGATGAAAAAAAACTAGTGGATCAATTTAGAGTTACGTATTTTTATTTAATTTGGTTTATGTCTATTTAAGTAAATTTACATAGGATTTAAAATATAATAAAATTTAATTTTTAAAAGTGGATGCATCCCTACTAATATAAAAGAGGCAATCCGCAGGTTACTATTCATTTCTGAAGCATTTTCCATTCCCATTTTATCCCCATTTATCCCTCATTATGTACTGTTATCCCTACTATATGCAAAAGGTAAAGAAAAGGGTAAAGAAAAGACTTCTGCCTTATAAACGCCTACAATTGTTGACTTTAGGGAAGGGAAAAAAAAAAACAAAGTATGTAATTAATTTGTATAATAACTAATTGATTTGTTTATCCTTACTCCCTACTATATTTGGTCCGCATAATGCGGAGCAAATCCGTTTTGCTCCACATTTGTGCGGAGCATTGTAGTTGCTCCGCATTTTTTGGAGCACATTTTTTTTTTTACAATTTTTATTTTTTAAAATTTCTTACTTTATTCCATATATACGTAAAATCAAAATTTATTCATTGCCTTCGCACCCAGGCCTTTTTTTTCATTAACTTCATAAATGCAGAGCAATCTCAGTATAATGCAAAGACAGAAACTAAAAAAAAAAAAAAAAAACTCCGCATTATGCAGAGCAACATGCGGTGTTGCTCGGTATTATGCGAAGCTCATAATTTTTTTTTTCTCCTTCATTTGTAAATTATGTTCTTAATTGTTTCCTCTTGTTTCTTCATTTGTTATTTATATTGTCATTCCGCACTAACGCTGTGAGTACTCCGCTGTGCTAAGTGACTGTACATAAATATTTATACTTTTTTTCCATTAGGCAATAACATTTTATTGTATACACTATAGACAAACGGACACGGAGTGCCAAGTCTCCAAATTCTATGGGATGCCGTGTCTCCAAATTCTATGGAGACACGGCTCACCATGTCTCCATAGAATTCGGAAACACGGAGCATTCACTCCGCATTATGCGGAGTTGCTCCGCACTTAGATGCGGAGTTCAGCTCCGCATAATGCGGAGTTGAACTCCGCACTTGTGCCCACAGTGCGGAGTCTTCACCTTTTTTTTTTGTAGTCGGTTGATTAATTTTTTTCGCTTGTACATTTAAAAGAAATATCACGCTTAATTAAAAATTGGAATTACAAGAGATAATGATTTTATATTATTATTAGAACATAAAAAAAAAAAAAAGGTGAACACTCCGCACTGTGCGCACAAGTGCGGAGTTCAACTCCGCATTATGCGGAGTTGAACTCCGCATGCATAATGCAAATTATATATGTCCCAGGTGAGAGTTTTGGATTTTTTAATATGAATTTTTACTGGATTTTTTAATATGAATTTTTAGTTTTATTTGTTGTAGCTAAATTAAGATTGTGAGTAATTTTGAATATTGATAGACGTGTAATTGACAAAAATGACAATTGTATCTAAAAAATTAATGTCACAGGGCTAAATAATCTTGGCAAGTTCAGTTCTGGCTATGCATTTATTTTTCTCCAAGCGAGTTCAATCTATACTTTTGTTTCTCTATGGCATGAGACATGTTATGTTTAATGAAATTAGTTTGTTGTATTTATTTATTAAAGGCATCATTGGCTTCTTTTTTTTTTTTTTTTGTCTGATTGCTGCTGAAGAATACAAAAAAAAAAAAAAAATGGATTTACTCCGCATAATACGGAGCAAAAAGGGATTTACTCCGCATAATGCGGAGTAAATCCATTTTTTTTGTATTCTTCATTTTTTTTACATTCTTTTTGTGGGAAGATGTCGATTTTAATGAAATTAGTTTGTTGTATTTCCCTAATATATTAAAATGGCTGCTGTAGCAAAAAAAGTCCATGAACAGTAAATGGTGGTGATAAAATGGGAAAAACGCCTAATGAAAAAAAAAAAAATTTGATGTTGCAGAGCAAATCAGTTTTTGCTCCGCATAATGCGGAGTTCATGAGCTCCGCATTATGTGGAGACAATGCTTCAAAAACTGATTTGCTCTAATTTTTTTTTTTTTTTTAGTTTCTATCTTTTCATTATACTGAGACTGCTCCGCATTTTGCGGAGTGAATTTTTTTTTTTTTGTATTCTTTAGCTTTTTTTTACGTGCTACTAATTTATTTTAACGTAATATAAAATTAGAAATGTGAAATTGAATATTTATGTTACAATTGATATACATGACACAATTGCAAAAATCACTTAGTCAACAAAAATGGCTGCTGTAGCAAAAAAAGTCCATGAACAGTAAATGGTGGGGATAAAATGGGAAAAACGCCTAATGAAAAAAAAAAAAAAATTGATGTGCTCCGCATTATGCGGAGCAAATCAGTTTTTGCTCCGCATAATGAAACTGATTTGCTCTAATTTTTTTTTTTAGTTTCTATCTTTTGCGGAGCAAATTTTGACTCATTTGCTTCTAATTTTTTTTTTTCTCCCATTCATTTCTTTTTTTTTTTTTCCCAATTTCCTATATTTCAATGTAACTAATAATAGAAAAAAAAAACGATCCTAACAACATTATCCTCAATGAAAATATAATAAAATTAATCATATCCACTTCGTTTTCAACTTCACAATATTTTGAACCTACAAAAAAAAAAAAAAACACTTAACAATGATTTATTAAGTACTATAAATTCAAGTTAATTCATTTATCATAATTATTTTTAATTTCAATACTATTTTATATATCAATTCTTTTTCCTTCTTAGTTTATATAAAACTTCAGTATAAACCTTTATATATAAATTGAAATATTACTCCATTAACTTATAAAGTCTTCGTTTTAACATCAAGTACTACTACGCTACACTATATTATACTATACTATATCCCTATTGATAAATAATGTTTACCGACTCATTATTTCACTTGCTTTTTATTTATGTTTTGTTTTTAATTCTTTACTTAATTAAACACACATGTTTTATTTTGTATTATTAAACAAAATTTAAATTGTAAATAAAAAGAATCCGTATATTTATTTTTGATAATAGGTGTGGAAAAAGGAACGCACGAAAAAATAATAATGAAATTTTATACTGAAATTATATATAAACTAAGAAGGAAAAAAAATTGATATATAAAATAGTACTAAAATTAAAAATAAGTGTGATGAATGAGCATGAAGATCTATATTTACGATAATGGAAGTTAAAATTGTTCATATGTTTTTATAGTTGTGGAAAAATAAAAAATAGATAAAGGCAAGTTTGAAATTTAATGAACATGTTTAATTTTGTATTATTAAACAAAATTTAAATTGTAAATAAAAAGAATCCATATAGGAAATGGGAAAAAAAAAAGGAACGCAAGAAAAAAAAATTGGAAAAAATTGCTCCGCAGAGTGCGGAGCAATTTGCTCCAAACACTTTGGAGCAAATTAAACATGTACTATTTTTTGCTACAGCAGCCATTTTTGTTGACTAATTGATTTTTGCAATCGTGTTAGAGAAAAATATCTTCTTTCCCATGTATATCATTTGTAACGTAAATATTCAATTTCACATTTCTAATTTTATATTACGTTAAAATAAATTAATAGCACGTAAAAACAAGCTAAAGAATACCAAAAAAAATTCACTCTGCATTATGCCGAGTTGCTCCGCACTTAGATGCGGAGTTCAGCTCCGCATAATGCGGAGTTGAACTCCGCACTTGTGCACACAGTGCGGAGTTTTCACCTTTTTTTCCCATTTTATCCCCATCATTTACTGTTCATGGACTATTTTTTACTACAGCAGTCATTTTTGTTGACTAATTGATTTTTGCAATCGTGTTAGAGAAAAATATCTTCTTTCCCATGTATATCGATTGTAACATAAATATTCAATTTTACATTTCTAATTTTATATTACGTTAAAATAAATTAGTAGCACGTAAAAAAAAGCTAAAGAATATTTTTGTAATCGGTTGATTAATTTTTTTCGCTTGTACATTTAAAAGAAATATCACGCTTGATTAAAAATTGGAATTACAAGAGAATGATTTTATATTATTGTTAGAACATAAAAAAAAAAAAAAAAGGTGAAGACTCCGCACTGTGAGCACAAGTGCGGAGTTCAACTCCGCATTATGTGGAGTTCCAACTCCGCATTATGCGGAGCTGAACTCCGCATCTAAGTGCGGAGCACTCCGCATAATGCGGAGTGATTTTTTTTTTTTTTTGTATTCTTTAGCTTTTTTTTTACGTGCTACTAATTTATTTTAACGTAATATAAAATTAGAAATGTGAAATTGAATATTTATGTTACAATTGATATACATGGGAAAGAAGATATTTTTCTCTAACACGATTGCAAAAATCAATTAGTTAACAAAAATGACTGTTGTATCAAAAAATAGTCCATGAACAGTAAATGATGGGAATAAAAAGGTGAAGACTCCGCACTGTGCGCACAAGTGCGGAGCAACTCCGCATAATGCGGAGTATTTTTTTTTTTTTTTATTCTTTAGCTTTTTTTTACGTGCTAGTAATTTATTTTAACGTAAAAAGAATGTAAAAAAAAAAAGAATGTAAAAAAAATGAAGAATACAAAAAAAATGGATTTACTCCGCATTATGCGGAGTAACGCGGAGTAAATCCCTTTTTGCTCCGTATTATGCGGAGTAAATCCATTTTTTTTTTTTGTATTTTTCAACAGCAATCAGACAAAAAAAAAGAAAAAGGAGCCAATGATGCCTTTAATAAATAAATACAACAAACTAATTTCATTAAACATAACATGACTCATGCCATAGAGAAACAAAAGTATAGATTGAACTCGCTTGGAGAAAAATAAATGCATAGCCAGAACTGAACTTGCCAAGATTATTTAGCCCTGTGACATTAATTTTTTAGTTTACAATTGTCATTTTTGTCAATTACACGTCATCAATATTCGAAATTACTCACAATCTTAATTTAGCTACAACAAATAAAACTAAATAACAACATTATCCTCACTGAAAATACAATAAAATTAATTATATCCACTACGTTTTCACTTTCACAATATTTTGAACCTACCAAAAAAAAAAAAAAACTTAACAATGATATGTTTAATTTTGTATTATTAAACAAAATTTAAATTGTAAATAAAAAGAATCCATATAAATTGTAAACTAAAACTCGCATTTTTTTTTTTTGAAGTTGAGGATGATCCATAATACCAACGTGCCTATCTAATACATAAGAAATCGACATCTTCCCACAAAAAGAATGTAAAAAAAAAAAATGAAGAATACAAAAAAAATGGATTTACTCCGCATTATGCGGAGTAAATCCCTTTTTGCTCCGTATTATGCGGAGTAAATCCATTTTTTTTTTTGTATTCTTCAGCAGCAATCAGACAAAAAAAAAAAAAAAGAGCCAATGATGCCTTTAATAAATAAATACAACAAACTAATTTCATTAAAATCGACATCTTCCCACAAAAAGAATGTAAAAAAAAAAAAGAATGTAAAAAAAATGAAGAATACAAAAAAATGGATTTACTCCGCACAATGCGGAGTAAATCCCTTTTTGCTCCGTATTATGCGGAGTAAATCTATTTTTTTTTTTTTTTTTGTATTCTTCAGCAGCAATTAGACAAAAAAAAAAGAAGAAAGGAGCCAATGATGCCTTTAATAAATAAATACAACAAACTAATTTCATTAAACATAACATGTCTCATGCTATAGAGAAACAAAAGTATAGATTGAACTCGCTTGGAGAAAAATAAATGCATAGCCAGAATTAAACTTGCTAAGATTATTTAGCCCCGTGACATTAATTCTTTAGTTCACAATTGTCATTTTTGTCAATTGTGTTAGAGAAAAATATCTTATTTCCCATGTATATCAATTGTAACATAAATATTCAATTTCACATTTCTAATTTTATATTACGTTAAAATAAATTAGTAGCACGTAAAAAAAAGCTAACGAATACAAAAAAAAAAAAAAAAATTCACTCCACATTATGCGGAGTTGCTCCGCACTTAGATGCGGAGTTCAGTTCCGCATAATGCGGAGTTGGAACTCCGCACTTCTGCGCACAGGTGGCATGAGACATGTTATGTTTAATGAAATTAGTTTGTTGTATTTATTTATTAAAGGCATCATTGGCTCCTTTTTTTGTTTTGTCTGATTGTTGCTGAAGAATACAAAAAAAAAAAAAAAAAAAAAGGATTTACTCCGCATAATACGGAGCAAAAAGGGATTTGGTCCGCATAATGCGGAGTAAATCCATTTTTTTTTACATTCTTTTTTTTTTTTTTGCATTCTTTTTGTGGGAAGATGTCGATTTTAATGAAATGAGTTTGTTGTATTTATTTATTAAATGCATCATTGGCTCTTTTTTTTTTTTTTTGTCTGATTGCTGCTGAAGAATACAAAAAAAACATGGATTTACTCCGCATAATACGGAGCAAAAAGGATTTACTCCGCATTATGCGGAGTAAATCCATTTTTTTTGTATTCTTCATTTTTTTTTACATTCTTTTTTCTTTTACATTATTTTTGTGGGAAGATGTCGATTTCTTATGTATTAGATAGGTACGTTGGTATTATGGATCATCCTCAACTTCAAAAAAAAAAAAATGCGAGTTTTAATTTACTATTTGATTTTTCTATTTGATTTTTTACATTCTTTTCGTGGGAAGATGTCGATTTTAATAAAATTAGTTTGTTGTATTTATTTATTAAATGCATCATTGGTTCCCTTTTTTTTTTTTTTTTTGTCTGATTGCTGCTGCAAAATACAAAAAAAAAAAGGATTTACTCCGCATAATACGGAGCAAAAAGGGATTTACTCCGCATAATGCAGAGTAAATCCATTTTTTTTGTATTCTTCATTTTTTTTTACATTCTTTTTTTTTTTACATTCTTTTTGTGGGAAGATGTCGATTTCTTATGTATTAGATAGGCACGTTGGTATTATAGATCATCCTCAACTTCAAAAAAAAAATGCGAGTTTTTAGTTTACTATTTGATTTTTCTATGTTGAGATTTTAATTTTTCATTACTGGGTTGGAAAGAAAACGGTTTCCTTTTTCTATTCCTTTTTCCATTTATATGTTGGTGTGTTTAGGCGCTTGTTATGGAGACACGACATCTCCATAGAATTTGGAGACACGACACTTCATGTCCGTTTGTCTATAGTATATACAATAAAACGTTGTTGCCTAATGGAAAAAAGAGTATAAATATTTATTTCAAATTATTTATTCATTTTACCATTTATTAAATATATTATAAATATATATAAAAAAAGTTGGACGACTCCAATTCCGCATAATGCGGAGTTCATGCTCCGTGTTTCCGAATTTTATGGAGACACGGTGTGCCGTGTCTCCATAGAATTTGGAGACACGATATCTCCATAGAATTTGGAAACTTGGCATTCCGTATCCTTTTGTCTATAGTGTATACAATAAAATGTTATTGCCTAATAGAAAAAAAATATAAATATTTATGTACAGTCACTCAGCACAGCGGAGTACTCACAGCGTTAGTGCGGAATGACAATATAAATAACAAATGAAGAAACAAGAGGAAACAATTAAGAACATAATTTACAAATGAAGGAGAAAAAAAAATTAGGAGCTCCGCATAATGCGAAGCAACACCGCATGTTGCTCCGCATAATGCGGAGTTTTTTTTTTTTTTTTAGTTTCTGTCTTTGCATTATGCTGAGATTGCTCAGCATTTATGAAGTTAATGAAAAAAAAAGGCCCGGGTGCGAAGACAGTGAATAAATTCTGATTTTACGTATATATGGAATAAAGCAAGAAATTTTAAAAAATAAAAATTGCAAAAAAAAAAAAAAAAATGTGCTTCAAAAAATGCGGAGCAACTACAATGCTCCGCACAAATGTGGAGCATGTTGCTCCGCATAATGCGGAGCAAAACTGATTTGCTCCGCATTATGCGGACCAAATATAGTAGGGAGTAGGGATAAACAAATCAATTAGTTATAGTAGGGAGTTGGGATAAACAAATCAAAAAATTTTCCGTGTCTCCGTACCCGCACCTGGTTTTATTTCTTTTTTCTTTTGCCTAAAATTCTATTTATTTACATTTTACACAAACTTATTCCATACATACATATAATAAATTCAAAATTGCTCCCGTCTCTCTGCACCCGTGCCTTTTTTTATTTCCTTTTTTTCCAAAAATTTATTTATTTATATTTTACACAAACTCATTCCATACATACATATAATAAATTCAAAATTTATTCTATGTCTCCGCACCCACACCTTTTTTTATTACTTTTTTTTGCTAAAAATTATACTTATTTACATTTTACAAAAACTCATTCCATACATACATATAATAAATTCAAATTTTCTTCTGTGTCTCCACAGCCGTGCTTTTTTTTTTATTTCCTTTTTTTTGGCACCATACATTTTTTTTGTTTCCTTTTTTTTTTCCAAATATTCTACTTATTTACATTTTACACAAACTCATTCCATACATACATATAATAAATTCAAATTTTTTTCTGTGTCTCCGCACCCTCGCATGGTTTTATTTTTTATTTTTTGCCAAAAATTCTACTTATTTACATTTACACAAACTCATTCCATACATACATATAATAAATTCAAAATTTCTTCCGTGTCTCTGCACCCGCATCTTTGTTTTAATTCTTTTTTTTTTTTGCCAAATATTCTACTTATTTACATTTTACACAAAATCATTCCGCACATACATATAATAAATTCAAAATTTCTTCCGTTTGTCTCCGCATTATGCGGAGCTCGCACTCCATTATTTTCTGTGCGGAAACATGGCTTGGCGAATAAATTTTTTTTAAAAGTGTCAGGACATAAATTTTTTTTTTTTAGTTTCTGTCTTGTGGATACATGGTTTGATGTCTCTGCATAATTCAAAATTCCTTCCGTCTCTCCGCACCCTCGCCTTTTTGTATTTCCTTTTTTTTTTGCCAAAAATTCTACTTATTTATATTTTACACAAACTCATTCCATACATACATATAATAAATTCAAAATTTCTTCCGTCTCTGCACCCGCGCCTTTTTGTATTTCCTTTTTTTTTTTTTGCCAAAAATTCTGCTTATTTATATTTTACACAAACTCATTCCATACATACATATAATAAATTCAAAATTTCTTCCGTCTCTGCACCCGCGCCTTTTTTTATTTCTTTGCTAAAAATTCTACTTATTTACATTTTACAAAAACTCATTCCATATATACATATAATAAATTCAAAATTTCTTCCGTGTCTCCACACCCCGCGCCTTTTTTTTCATTTCTTTCTTTTTTTGCCAAAAATTCTACTTATTTACATTTTACACAAACTATAAATACAGGTCGATCCCCGTCGGGGGCGTTGTCCCAGAACCCCCACGAAGGGTGCTGCCCCCATGATGTCTACCCCATTTTTTTCCAATTCTACTATATTGAGCACCCCCCTCGACTCCACGACGTCTACCCCTCTTTTTTTTTTTTCAATTATGCTATATTACCTTTAAAGAAATCACTCCAACTTTCATCTCGGTGCGCACACAGGGTATTCATGATTTTTTTTTTTTTTTTACATTTCCAATTACGAAAAAATATTTTCTTAGTAATTAATAATCACTACACATTTATTAACAATAAATCACTCCAACCTCCATACACCATTCATTTAGTTTTCATCTCTTTTGTCTTTCTTAACAAATCCATTTGAATCACTCGATTTTCAAATCGATTAGAAATCTGTTCCAAATTGCAATTTCTACGAAGCAATTAAATTTTCAAATCATAATGAAATTTTGTGTGAAATAGTTATTATGTCGTTTCACATTTTTCAGCC
The DNA here is from genome assembly GCA_035079005.1 of Fraxinus americana. Lineage (NCBI taxonomy): Eukaryota > Viridiplantae > Streptophyta > Magnoliopsida > Lamiales > Oleaceae > Fraxinus > Fraxinus americana. The sequence continues at coordinate 1,531,019 of CM068713.1, read as the reverse complement.
TCCTAAACATAATAATATCTCTAGCACTAACACGTATGACAAAAAGATTATTGATAACAAAAAATACGAGGAATTAAAAGTTGAAGAAACTTAGCATTGCTATGCTAACAAATTTTTTTTTGCATGCCCTTTGCACGCCCGCCTTAAAGAGTGTTGTTAAGTTTCTTGCACTCATTTGTTTACAGTAGCCATGGCGTCCTACCTTCCATGCATTATGCGGAGACACCAAGCCATGTCTCAACACATAAACTAAAAAAAAAATTATGTCCATAAACTTTTAAAAAAAAAGTTATTCGTGTCTCTGCACTATGCGAAGACACCAAGCCATTATGCGGAGACAGAAACTTAAAAAAAATTTATGTCGGAGACACCAAGCAGTCGATGTCTCCACATTATGTGGAGACACCAAGCCATGTCTCCGCACAGAAACTAAAAAAAAAATTATATCCAGAAACTTAAAAAAAAAAAAAATTATGCGTGTCTCCGCATAATTTACTTATAAGTTAGTTAAGTTTTGATATTAAGACATTTTCTGCAATTGATTAAGTGGATAAAAGTCTAATGAAATCAACATAATACATACCTAATTTAGACCATATATTAAAAGTAATATAAAAAAGCATATATATTAATTATTTGATCATCTGCTCCATTTATTTACACAGAAATGTAAATAGCCAGCTTCCATTTATTTGATCATCTGCACTAAAAAAACTCAGAAGATTCCAACTCCACATAATGCGGAGTTCATGGTCTATGTCTCCAAATTCTATGGAGATGTCTCCATAGAATTTGGAGACACTCCATAAAATTTGGAGACACAAATTCTATGCGAAGTGTTGTGTCTCCAAATCTCCATAGAATTTGAAGACATGGACCATGAACTCCGCATAATGCAGAGTTCATGGTCCATGTCTCCAAATTCTATGCATAATGCGGAGACACGACCTGCTTGGTGTCTCCGACATAATTTTTTTTAAAGTTTTTGTTACCAAATTATGCGGAGACATGGCTTAGTGTCTCCGTATAATGTGGAGACACACATAATTTTTTTTTAAAAAGTTTCTGGACATAATTTTTTATTTAGTTTTTGTGTGGACACATGGGTTGGCACATAATTTTTTTTTAAACGTGCCTGGACATAATTTTTTTTTTAGTTTCAATCTTGCGGAGACATGGTTTGGTATCTCCACATAATTCAAAGTTCCTTTCATTTCTCCTCACCCACGCCTTTTTTTATTTCCTTTATTTTTTTCCAAAAATTCTACTTATTTATATTTTGCACAAACTCATTCCATACATACATATAATAAATTCAAAATTTCTTCGGTCTCCACAACTGCGCCTTTTTTTATTTCTTTTTTTTTTTTTTTTGCCAAAAATTCTACTTATTTACATTTTACACAAACTCATTCCATACATACATATAATAAATTCAAAATTTCTTCGATCTCCACACCTGCGCCTTTTTTTGTTTCTTTTTTTTTTTTTTGCTAAAAATTATACCTATTTACATTTTACAAAAACTCATTCCATACATAAACATAATAAATTCAAAATTTCTTCCGTGTCTCCGCACCCGCGCCTTTTTTATTTCATTTTTTTTTTTGCCAAAAATTCTACTTATTTACATTTTACACAAACTCATTCCATACATACATATAATAAATTCAAAAAAATTTATGTGTCTCCGTACATACATATAATAAATTCAAAAAAATTTATGTGTCTCCGCACCCGCGCCTGGTTTTATTTCTTTTTTCTTTTGCCTAAAATTCTACTTATTTACATTTTACACAAACTCATTCCATACATACATATAATAAATTCAAAATTTCTTCTGTGTCTCCGCACCCGCGCCTTTTTTTTATTTCTTTTTTTTTTTGCACCCGCACATTTTTTTTATTTCGTTTTTTTTTTCAAAAATTCTACTTATTTACATTTAACACAAACGCATTCCATACATACATATAATAAATTCAAAAAAAATTCTGTGTCTCCGCACCCGCGCCTGGTTTTATTTCCTTTTTCTTTTGCCTAAAATTCTACTTATTTACATTTTACACAAACTCATTCCATACATACATATAATAAATTCAAAATTGCTTCCGTCTCTCCGCACCCGCGCCTTTTTTTTATTTCCTTTTTTTACAAAAATTTACATATTTATATTTTACACAAACTCATTCCATATATACATATAATAAATTCAAAATTTCTTCTATGTCTCCGCACCCGCGCCTTTTTTATTACTTTTTTTTGTTAAAAATTATACTTATTTACATATTACAAAAACTCATTCCATACATACATATAATAAATTCAAATTTTCTTCTGTGTCTCCGCACCCGTGCCTTTTTTTTTTATTTCCTTTTTTTTTGGCACCTTACATTTTTTTTTTGTTTCCTTTTTTTTTTCCAAATATTCTATTTACTTACATTTTACACAAACTCATTCCATACATATATATAATCAATTCAAATTTTTTTCTGTGTCTCCGCACCCGTGCATGGTTTTATTTCTTTTTTTTTTTTTGCCAAAAATTCTACTTATTTACATTTACACAAACTCATTCCATACATACATATAATAAATTCAAAATTTCTTCCATGTCTCTGCATCCGCATCTTTGTTTTATTTCTTTTTTTTGCCAAATATTCTACTTATTTACATTTTACACAAACTCATTCCACACATACATATAATAAATTCAAAATTTATTCCGTTTGTCTCCGCATTATGCGGAGCTCGCACTCCTTTATTTTCTGTGCTGAGACATGGCTTTGCGCATAATTTTTTTTTAAAAGTGTCGGGACATAAATTTTTTTTTTTTTAGTTTCTGTCTTGCGGAGACATGGTTTGATGTCTCCGCATAATTCAAAATTCCTTCAATCTCTCCGCACCCGCGCCTTTTTGTATTTCCTTTTTTTTTTGCCAAAAATTCTACTTATTTATATTTTACACGTAAAAATTCCACTTATTTATATTTATATTTATATTTATATTTATATTTAGTGTTAGCACGTAACAAAAAAATGTAAAAAAAAAAAAACTGAAGAATAAAAAAAAAAACGATTTGGTCCGTATAATGCGGAGCAACATGCTCCACATTTGTGCGGAGCATTGTAGTTGCTCCGCATTTTTTGGAGCACATTTTTTTTTTTTGCAATTTTTATTTTTTATTTTTTAAAAATTTCTTACTTTATTCCATATATACGTAAAATCAAAATTTATCTACTGCCTTCGCACCCGCACCTTTTTTTTCATTAACTTCATACATATATGAAAATCAAAAATTTATTCCGTGTCTTCGCACCCGCGCCTTTTGTTTTTCATTTCTTTTTTTTTTTGCCAAAAATGCTATTTATTTAGATTTTACACAAACTATATACAATTTCACTTATTAATAATTTAATTTTATATATTTTTTATTAGGTTGAAATAAATTAGTGTTAGCACGTAAAAAAAAAAAAAAAACCTGATTTGCTTCACGTATTCCATATTATGCGGAGTTGCTCCGCACTTGTGCGGAGATGAGCTCCGCATAGTACGGAGTTGGAACTCCGCATGCGGAGTTCCAACTCCGCACTTGTGTTGTGCGATGTTCCAACTCCACATTATACGGAGCTCATCTCCGCACAATATGGAGTTTTCACCAATTTTTTTTTGCCTTTTCATGAGGAGTGCCACTCAACACAATGCAAATTTAACTCCCCGCAGAGGCCAGTGAAAAATCGGTAATTTCAATTTTACAACAGCAACTTCTTCAATTCGACAAGAAATCAAAATCTGAAGTTGAATTAAATCAAACCAATTAAATCTTTCTATGATGGAAAATTTGAAATGCAATCTCCTATTTCATCTTAACATTCAAAACGCTAATATTGACTTAAAAATAATATAACCCGTGCATTACACGGGTAAAAACTAGTATATATAAAAAGTTTGGATGGAAATAGCGGTACCCTCCTTTATCTTCTCGTCCATTCTTGAACAAACTCATCTTCTTCCCTCTCTTCCACAGCTTCTTCTTTCTTTTCTCTCGGTTTCATACTCCCACTTGTTTCAGCCTTTTAACCTCTTCCCTGCGTAGCCTCCAGTCCAGACGGAAGAAGCTGCGCCGCTTCCAGTCCAGAACTGAAGGAGCAGCGCCGCAGCGGAAACTGGAAGCCGGAAGGTCCGACACTCCGACTCAACCTCCGTCCTCCTCCTCCAGCAGCTGCAAAATACATAGTAAGTATTTACTATATTTTTTTTATAACCTCTGATTGCTGCATCAATACCTCTCGATCCGAAATAATCTGCAGCAAGTGAGACATATAGGTGTAAGTATGATTCTCATGCTTCAATTTTTTCCTTTTGTATAGATTTCTTCTAATTTTTTGAGCTGTAGTGCAAGAACCAAAATCAGTTAACAGTGGGTTACTGCTTGCTTTAGGATGGAGCAGCTGTCGTCAATGATTCTGTTCGACCCATCGATGAACGAGATCGATTTTGAAGGTGGTTTGTTTTTTTTCCCCGATTTTACAATCTGGGTTTTTGTTCTTGGGCCTTCAATTGAATCTTAGTTTACCCAGCTGGGTTTCTTTATGTATATTCTTTCTTTCAGTATGTTACTGGTGGCCAGGTCTACCTTGCCCAGGTAATTTTTTCTTTCCGTTATTCTGTTTGTGATTCTTTTTCAGTTTCTTGATGAACATTGACAAAAATAAAAAATAAAAACATTAACAGGAACATTTCTGCTAGAGCTTATCAATATTTTCACCTATCGAAAAATTCATTAGTTACTACATGAAATTGGATGCTATTCTCATACAATGTTTTGGGAACATGAAGTTGTGGCCTCAAATTGGTTTAGAAAATTCACACCCATAAGTTTTCTGGTTTTGAATTTGTGATTCGGCCAGTCAGTATTTAATTTGCAGAACAGTGTTAGATTTTGACAAATTTGTTTATATCCATGTATATGAATGGAGATCTTGAATGGATTAAAGATGTGGAGTAACTAGGAGAGACTGTAAATTGGTAATTTGATAAGCGGGATTTGGATGGAATTTGCTAGCTTACCCTTTAGCACAATAGCTCTTATTTTGAATGTGAATTTTGCTTATTGACTCTCATTAGCAATTCCTTTGGTTAGTCAGTCCTCCTAGAGAGAACATTTTGTGTTGCAAATCTAACTTGTGACAATTACACAATTAAATATCATAAAGGCTAGACATATCCTCTGCAATGTCATAAATATTTCTTTTTCCCATAGAAGTACTGGTTAGCTCCATGGTTTTAAAAAACTATTTGAGGCTTATGCCTCGAATCCTACCTCATACCATTTGTGAGGCTTATGCCTCAAACCTGAGCCTCAAGCGAACGAAAGCGTTCCGAAGTTTGTCTTGTATTTTTCAAACATTTATGTTATTTCCTTATAACCTAAAATGATTTGCTGGTTCTTTTATTTTTTTTCCTACATAAGCTAGGGAAAAAGGAAAGGAGAATACACCACTACAATTGTGGGATGATGACAAAAAAATGAAAATTAACTTGTAATGAGGATGATGACAATGGTGTAAATGATTCCCTTTATATATTAGTAGTGATGATATAAGAAATTTTTTTACTTGCCTCCACTTTTAATAGTAGATTATAAACTTTTTAGATGATTACTGATTTGAAAACTTATTATTTCCAATTTTCTCGATCTATTTTATGTTTGTTTGCAATTTAGACCTTTAGTTTTGTTAATTAATTTTATTGTGGATATCTTTAAAAGGTTTATGGTATATTGCAACTATATTTTTATATTCTATTGAATTCTTTTATTACTTTATATTGAGGCTTATGCCTCACGTCGCAGCGACAAAAATGCCATAGTACCCAAGTAAGCCTTTTTAAACCATTGGTTTTGCCGTGTCTCTTCCTTTATTTGAATCCATGCAGCTTCCTAAGTAAATTTTCCGTTTTTGGATGTATTTCGAAGAATAACCAAATATTGATGTTCTAGATTTTCCCTCCTTGTATTAGTATCCTTACTTGACCAATTAAGCGTGAGAAAGAAATTTTTACAAGGATCCATTTGTCTTCTATAATCAGATTCCAATCAACCATCTTTTCAAGTACTTATCAATTGCTCTGAACATTTTGGATATCTTGTTGATGTTGTCTGGTATCAGTGCAATGTTCACTTAATTTAGTGCACTATATATACATGGTCAGATCTACCCACCTCTGCCCTTTCTGTCCATGGTTGGTGATTATATTTTTAAAAATAAAAAGGCCGTAAAAATATTGAATTATCACATTTCCATTGGACTCAATACCTTCCCTCTTCAACTGTACTACATGCTGTCTTCATGCATTCATTTGTATAATATAAGTGGTGACTTGTGTTCTTCCACCATTGCAGATTTTGTTTGGCTTTTAACAAAGAACAACAAATTGAATGAGAGCTCCTGTTTTTGTACTACAGAAGAGAATTTTAAATTGGCCTTCCTTTGCATGTCAGCGTATGGTTAGTATTTTGTCTTAGTTCTTATTTTCTTGTTTTTTCCTCATTGTAATCCTTTTCTTTTCTTTACCCTCTTATCCCAATTTGTTTTTTGATCCATTTTCTTTTATTATGATATTTCCTGTAAAGTCTGAGGCTTTATTTATGTGTTTCTGCAGTTAGATGATTTCCTTTCGAATCTTTTACTGTTAAGCAACTGAAGATGATTTCAATTTTCGTATTTTTGATCTCCAACCGTAAATTTTTTGTTGACGATTGTTGGATCTAATGAATTTTAATTTTCCATGTCCTAGATTTATTGCATTTTACTCTTAAATTTTTTTCCTTTTTAAGATCTTGGATTGATAATTGAAATAGAGGTAATTATTATTATTATTTTTTTTTGGGAATTTAATACGTAAACCATGCTCAATATACCTTTCATTCACCGCCAAGTTAATAAAACATGGCATCTCAAATTGATTTACGTTGTCATTGAGGTTATGCTATTTGAACTTAACTACATTACTTAGCGATGTTTAATTTTTTTTTAATTATTAATTTTTTTTTTTTGAAATTGATCCTGTTCTCACTCTCTTTTTCTCACTATGTATGGGTGTTTGATTCATAATTCATAATTGCATGACATTGCTTGATCCATTTGTTTGTGCGAATGCTATTGCGTGCATTGATCCCTATTAACTTTCAGCTTGCAATTGTTAATTAAAATTTCCATTTAATAGAAGTTTTGGATCAAAAAATTCACTTCTCATTATGCGGTCCATGTATAAAACTATTTTCTTACACAACATGCCGTTTAATTTCCGAATCAAATAAATATATTTATATAAGCTGACCGTTGAAGTCTTTGATGTGATTTTTGGTTTGAATTATGGCTAATGTTGAAGATCATGTACAGTACGATTGTAAAAGATCATGAAGAGAGACTTCATGACATAAATACACTTCAACGGGATCAGCTTCTGGTGCCGTTGATCCAAATAAGTCAATTACACCTCAAGAAGGTGATGGACTTGATATTTTAATATTTTTTTAAGTGCTTACATTTATGTTATAAAGTTCTAATGGACATGCTGAGCATTTACTTTATTTGTGCATGTAGTTTTTTAGTTACAGGTAAAACTTCAGGCATTGATTTACAGATTCAATAACAAATGAGCAGTCTAAAACTAAATGTAAGTTAACTGTAGATTTTAATGTGTCATCTCATATTCTCAATGCATCCTTGTGTTCTTGAGTGTAAAGGGACTGGTGCAAGTCTTTCCATTTTTGCCTTTTGAGATTAATAGTTAGAAAATATTAATACATTTCAGTTCTGCAGTAGCTTATATCTCTACATCTCAGATTTTATTGTTCTGTAAATCTTATTGGTAATAATCAGTTGATTTTTTTGTTGTTCGGTTTGAGCCGAGAAGTTTGATCGTTTTGAATAGTTTTGCAAATCACATGGTTGATTGATCTGGTTAATGCTTATTGTGTTGCATTCTTAAATTTGGATCTTTTGATTATATTTGAGAAAATAGATGTACTTATTCACTTGTACTTGATTTTAGGATCTGGGAAAACGATCACGTGTACAAAATATGCATACTACCATCAGAAGAAGGGCTGGAAACCAGCTCTGGTTTGTGCAGATACATTTAGAGTTGGTGCTTTTGACCAGTTGAAGCAAAATACAACTAAAGCTAAAATTCCTTTTTACGGAAGGTCTGTTTGATTCAAATCTCTTAATGACTGTGTTTCTTCCTGAGGTTCACATATTGTTGTGTTGATAATACACTGATTCTTGAAAATTTGACATATATTGTGATGCTAGGTTGACAACAATTCCCCTTACCCCTTTCAGAATTGGAGTTCATGATTTTGGTTTTCATTACCTGTGATCAGAGGACGTGAATTCCTTTTCTTTGCTCATAGTTCCATATCTCGTGTTCAGAATTTTCATCCCAACAGTGCTAGCTCTATCTATTCTTTCTTCAATCGAACAGATACTCATGTATCCATTTGATTTTGAGTTTTAAGTTTTAATTCAATAACATGTTACATGATTATCTGTTTCCTAGAAAATATATTATTGTGTCTTTGTATTAAAATGATTTTCTTTTAGTTCCTTAGTGCTAGATCTTCATTAAATGGATTATTTGTAAATCTTTTTCTACATTGAATATTACATTTCAGTATGAATCGTCAAAAAATTATCAAACAATATATCATATGTAAATTTACTTTGTTAAATAAAGTTCATTTTCCTAATTTCATTTATTATATATACGCTAATATAACCTCAAAAATAAGACAGTCCATGCATTGCATGGGCCAAAACTATTATGGGGAGTAAAAAATCAAATATGGTATTTCATCAGGTTAATTTTACAAACAGTCACTGAACTTATATCAAAATAACAAAACGGTCACTGAAGTTCAAAATCCGCAGAAACGGTCACTGAACTTACCTGAACTTTCACTAACGATAACTGAAGGACCAAAACATATGAATTGAATCCTTAAGGACCTTAAGTGTAAATTTCATCTAATTTAAATTTCTCAAAATCTGCCCCTAATTTGAAGAATCACCACTTTTTCCTCCCACTTACACCATATGGAGCCGGCGTTGGAAATTGCCAAATTCAACCACCATAACGTCGAATAAACCAGCAGATTTTTACACAGATTTTCATTCCACCACTCAAAATCCAACGCAAAGAAATGGCAGTGGCCAGCACCTGGCCCGCCAGACACTACATCGTAAACCTACCTCCGCAATTGCGCCATTCATCATCCTCTTCTTCACAAGAAATCTGCCCTTTTACAAAGAAAATATGTCCTTCAATTTCCCCAGGAAGCTGGTTTTTAGAAAAGGGGTGTGCGAAATTTGTGTTTTTGGGCTGGATTTTCTGCTGCTTCCTTTGATTTGGATCTATTAAAATCCGAATAATGCTATGTGTACAAGGTGTACACATAGCACCTCCCTTAAAATCCTTGCCCATTTTCCAACTTTATTCAGAATTTCAAATTCATCACAACACACACAAACAATCCAAACGGTGGCGCTGGAAAAGAAACATATCACCAGCATCAAGCTTTTTTCCTTAACAAAATGGCTCCAGCCTTTTGTTAATACATAGCTTTGATTACTGTTCCAGTAAGGCCATGTTTGATAACTTATGTTTTTCATGGAACTATGAATTTGTTTTCCATTTTCTAGCATTTTGGTTGTTTGATGGGCACAATTTTCTTGGCAAAAGATTTTCTTACTTGTGCCCACACGTGCACATTTGGTTGGTTTTTGTGGAAAACCTTTTTCCACCAAGGTGCTTTCCCCTTTTTCTTTTTCTTTCTTTCTTTTTTTTTTTTGCCAATGGAAACAAATTTGATAACCAATTGTAAAAAGAAAAAAATCACTTTAATGAACAATTTCCATGTAAAACGAATACTAAACTTTGATGAAAAAAATAGTTTTCGAACAAAATTTTTTTTTTTTTTAACTTTTTGGTAATGATAACATATTTCATAACCAATTGTAAAAAAAAAAATTCACTTTAATGGACAATTTCCATATAAAATAAAGTCAAACATGAACAAGAAAATCCAAAATTTAAAAATTTTTCTCGGTGAAAAATTATACCAATCAAACACACTTAATTAACAATTCCATAGAAAACAATTTTTAGGCAATTACTTTTCCTGGAATTCATTTTCTTTCCACTCATTTTCCACTATTGCATTCAAACGGACCCTAAGAGTAGCAAACCTCCATGATTTTCCAAGTTCATCCTCAAATCCCAATAGATAACCTTTATCTCCCGAGTTACCGCCGTTGAGCGGAAAGTATTTTTCAGCGTGTTGTTTTGGTATAACAAGACGGTTTAGCTTGCCCACATCACTAGGAGTCAATGGCTTCTCAAATAATGCTTCTTTGGGAATTTCTTCTTCTGAATTGTTCTCTCTCTCACCTTCAAATTCTTCTTCATCTTCGTTTAAATTGAACCCGAAAGCGGGTCTGGCTGCTAAACATGTCGGTGGAGGCGATGGTGGTTGTGGTTGGTTGTGTATTGACATTTAGAGAGAGAAGAGAGGGTGTATTAGAGAGAATTAAGACTTGTAGAATATTTTTTCTTCAACTACCAATCTATTGAATTGGTAAAGTTATACTTTATTTTCTCGTCGACTAGAGGGTTAGGTTCACGACGCCTCTAAACTTTTGTTCAAAGTACAGCAACACAATTGAGATTTTGTTAAAAGTGCAGTGATGCCAATGAATTTTGTTCTGGATTATGATTGTATTTTGTCTTTTCTTTGTACTTTATGACATGACATGTAAGCATCATCTCAAATTATTTGTGAAGATGGTTTAATTCTTGAACCTCAGCAAGTCATCGTAAATATGAATTTGATTTGTCAATGCCACGTTGGATGATTTTCGTATTAAACTCAAATTTGATAGCGATTAAAATCAGATTTTTAATAGATTTTAACAAAAGTTGATGAGAAGATGATTGAAAAGTTGTGGGTCCATAAAATATGTGGCTTAAATTAGTTGTTAATTTTGACTTAGAATTTTAATTTCTATCAAACATGGGCTAAAACTACCGACACTATTTAATTAATGTAATGTAATGGAAAAAAAGGGGGCCAAACGGGGGCTAAATTTATTATTTGCTCGTTTTGTTCTGTAACCATTACATCAAAAACGTGGTAAAGTCGGATTATTTATAAAATGAGGTTTCATTCTTAAACTATAGATACTAAATGTGTTGGTCGGAACCAAGTGAATTTTTTTTTTTAAAAATAAAAATGAAAGTTCAAAAGAGTATAAGACAAAGGATGAGCCCTTCGTGCTAACCATACATTTTGAGGCTCATGCCAACTCGGCTAACCGTGCGGGCTTTTGTAATTTGTGATACCACCCTATCTGCTACACATATATGTTTTCATATGGACTGAGGCAAAGAACTCAAAATAAAGAGGAAGAACCATAAGCAAATTTCATTTCCATCACATTGGTTCATTCGCTCAGAATCATCAAATTAAAAAAAAAAAAAATGAAACTTAGATTATAATAGAAATAAAATATTTTTATGGTATTAGTAACGCTTACCAACTATTTAATCATTCGTTGCTCATTTTGATTATATATATTGGCAAAAGTTCTTAGTTTTTATTTCCTTGGTTCTAGCTTTAGAATCGAGAATCGAATTAAACTGAAAAGTCGATATATATTTTGATTATAAAAAATCTATCAGTTTTTTTTTCTTAGGCACACACGTCTTCATCATTTGACGCCTGATATTTGATATATAGTCCCCGATCAAAGAATCTGACTCTCAACCCTAAATTTTGTTAATAAAAGGACAGTCAAATGTAGTTATAGGCAAAAATTTATTTATTGTTTCTCTTGTTTACTGTTCTATAACCATGACATAAGATCGTAAACAAGATCTCGAATTATTTATGAAATGGATTTCATTCTTAAACCAATTATAAATTTTAGCAAGTCATCGTAAATATTAATATGACTCATCAATGCCACGTTAAACGATTTTAGTCTTTAGAACTTTCTACACAACACTAATGAATGTTGAAAACATGTATTGAACGATTTTCATCATTAGGAATCAAATCCTGCATTTTTTTCTAAGTGGTATTGCGTGGAATCATTAATCAGTTATTGTGCACAATAGAATTCAGAGGTTCTAGGCCTAATGTTATAAGTTAAGATTAAGGGACAAGAGAACGATGGTTGCGATGGTGCATGATTGCCAGCAACATTTCAAAATTTTTTGAAATTAAATATGGATTTCGAAAAAAAAAAAAATGAATGTATACATTATACATATATATTTTGTTCCTCAATAATATTTTCGTCCTCCTATCAAAGAATTCCGACTTTTTCACTGATTAGAAAAAAATTAATATTTATCTATCATGAATTGCTCGTTGATTCGATTCATGAATTGCTCGTTGATTCGATCTAGGCAAATATATTTGTGTGTAGTAGACACATTTGAAAAAGAAAAAATTGGTGAATGGCATGGCAGTTATGCGCCTAGTACTAGGCAAAGGACCACGGTATATGCATGTCTGTCCAAGCTAGAGGACAGCTGCCACGGTAGAGGTCTAGGAGACGAGGGTCAGGCATTGCCATTTTCATGTCATTCTGTAAATGCCTACACACTCTGCCACAAATCACCCTTCCTCTGCATTGTACTGTACACTTTATCCTCCATTTCAAAATACTTGCGACACAATCCTTTCTTCACAATACTTGCATACTTACCCATCTTGAGAACAAACCCAAACACACGCTCAAGATCACTCGTTCATCAATGGAGTTTTGGGGTAAAGCTCTTTCTCTCTCTCCGACTTCTTTGTTCTGCCTTTTTAGGATTTCGACATATTTTATTGTTTACAGCTATGCACTTACCATCACCTTGGACTTTGGGGGTAAATCTTGTTTCAGGTGTCGAGGTGAAAAGTGGGGAGATTCTGCCCGTTATGTCTTGTGTGGGCATGTCTTTGCGTCTGACTCAGGTATTTAATTTGTTTAGATTTATGCCTTAAGATTGTTTGCACTTCATTTTCCTTGATAGCATCATCTACTTTTGCTTCTTGTAAAGCAACTGAAATTTCTCTGTTTCCTTGCCTCGGCTTCTTCAATATCATTCTGCAAGATTATTATTGTTTTAGTTGATGTATAAACTGGTTCCTTAACCTATTGTTGCAATTCATTTACTCTTTTATGTTGAATCAGAATATGCTTTCTTCCGCAGGCTACTCTTGGTAAGCTGAAAGAGGAGAAAGGAAATGAATCTGTTCGCTTGTTTGCAACCGTTGATGGAAAGAAGCTAGTTCTTGCAACATTGTATACTACAAATCTGCCTCAGCAACATCTGGGCATGGTTTTTGATAGAGATTTCGAGCTATCGCATGACTGGGAAAATGGAACTGTTTACTTCTATGGATATAGGATTAGTAACCCTTTAAGAGAAGAATATCCTTTCTGCTTTTATGTTTCTTTTTTTTCGTTAAGAAAATGAAATTACTGGATAAACTTGACGTTGTTTGTCCTCTTTTCCTTAAATATATATTTGTTGAGCATTCTTTGCTGTTTCAATTTTATTTGTTCGAGTGTTTGGTTTTTCTTTGTTTTGGCTTTGCATTAATGTATGAAATGTCTTCAGTTTGAATGTGAAATAATGAATATGGAGAGCTTTGTTGATACTTGTTTATATTTTCTTCTTTAATCATATGGAACTGAGAAAATGACGGAATATCTGAATTTAGTTTCCCTGACCCACGTCTTATTCTATCACGACCAAATCTGGTGATCATCTATCTCCCCATCTCTGTCCTGCTATAGCGTTTCTCCGTCTTCTCTTTCTTGCCTCTTTCCTCCCTTCCATATTTTCTATTTTGGCATTCTTTGTTAGGAAAAGTACTTACATGCTTACATTTAATGTTAGATGAATCTGAAGAGGCTATCCCATATGCTGTTGCAAGTGATGAGGTGAAACCCAAGGATGATAATTCTCTCTCAACTTCCATTCCTCAGTCTTCTTGCAACACAGGTGTTGAAAGGTATGCAAGATTTCGTCGTTCTAAACTTTCTCTTGCACTGAGTTGTATAGATTCATATGAGCACAGGGCATTGCTTTACAGGCCCCTCACAAAGGGTGGGTCCCACCCTTTTTTCTTTTTTTTTCTTATTTTTGCTTGTGGGGCCCACCCCCTTGGTGAGGGGCCTGTGAGGCCCCTGTGAAGAAATGCCCTGTACAAGTTGTTGGTAATCTCATGTTTGAAAATGTTGTACCCAGGATGATACTGTCCGAGGAACATTATACACTGTTTGAAGTGAACATTCGAGAGCTTGTCAATAACCCATCTTCATACTTCAATTTCCGCCAGGTGAAGCAAAATATGTGTGAAAATATATGTATATTATATCTAATGAATAATATATATTTTCTTTTACATTTAATTTGTATATTGTGAAAAGCGCTTGTTTGAGGTGAGCGGAGGAAAAATCACGGAAGAAGGTCTACAATTGATGGCGGCTAGTCAGAGGCACCGTTTATGTGTGATTCTTGGTACGTTATTGTTTTGGCACAATATATTTATTCATTTTCACACACAGTAAATGAATTCTCATGGTGTGTATGATCATCTACTTCAATTAAACCTCTGAGTAGAGTTCTATTTTCGAATGATATTGGCAAAAAATAATACTTCTTAGTAAACCATAAGCTTCTTTTTAATATTATAATTTATTAAGCATATCTGCCATATTAATGCGTTGCAAAATATGCATTAGTAAATGAGCCGCAACATTTGCTATGTACACACACATGAGCACCAATATACCAGAACATTTATTAGATGTTTATGTGTTTGAACTTGTGCTCTTGCTTTTGTGGTCTACAGGTACCACAAATACTTGGAACGAGGATGCGCCAACAATTTACTCTGCCGTCCAGGTTTTCCTTTTATAGTTTCAATGTTGACTTTCCTGCCTAATGACCACACTGCTTGTCAAAAGGGTCCAATTTATGTTGATGCACTCTGTAATTATCCGTAGAATAGTTGTGTAGTATATAGAATGGTTTTTTATTTTTGTGATAATGTTGAAAGGTTTTTACTCATCGACATGTGGGATGCATTTGTAAGGGATTTGAGCCTCAAGAACACGCGGAAGCAAACAATTATATTCACCAAGAATACCGAGAACAATTTACACAAAGGAAAATCAATTGTTACAATGGGCTCAGAAATTCACAAAGACATTGTACCCGTCTGTACAATATAGTAGCGGCCTCAAAACACCCAAACCCTAAAATAATAAACCAAGAAGCTACTCCAATGGACCGATTGAACAAATCGACCTTCAACTCACAAATCCCCTTCAATCACTAAGACAATATCACAAAGATAATATTCACTAAGAACAATGATTAAAACCAAGTGTTTTAATCCCTCACAAAGAACAAAACCAAGGAAGGAAGAAATGAGCAGAACACAGAAGCCGAAACCCTTTTCACGCACCAAGCAAAAGGGAAGTTCTCTGTTTTTACGCACAAAGCCAGGAACAATAATAATGAATTAATCTCACAGGGTTAGTATATATAACAACCCAACAAAACAGCCTGCTAATGAGCCCATTTATCAACCAACTAATTCAGCCCATTAATCAACTAATTAACTAATAAGCCCACTTATCAACTAAGCAAACCCATTTGTTAACCAGGTCAGAGCAACTAACTTGGATTTATTACTTGGGCTTGAGTTTTGGGCCTGAAACTAATATTGTGTTATTGGGCAATGGTAATGTATCCGTTCCAACAATATTTGGGCCAAGCCCATTTCATCATCGCCCCATAGTTGAATATAAATGACAAAATTGGCATCAATATTCAACAATCTCCCCCTTTATGTCAATGCCATAAACCACCAAACATATTAGTGATTCATAACACCAACACCAAGAAGGTTGGTACCTGCAAAACACAAAGTTAACCGGTATCAATACTTAGAATTTGCAAACACCATTTAAACTTGGAAAGAGGTAATACCTTTTGTTCCCATATCCGAGGGATTGAATTGTGTAGGGATTTTCTCAAACAAAAATAGATTCACATAACAAGCCTTTAGATCACACAGACACTTTTATAGCTTCAATAGTAGATAAGACAATAACAGACTGCAATATAGACTTCCAACTAATGCAAGTATCACACAAAGTAAACACATATGCAGTTATAGATTTCATATTGTCCTTATTACTAGTATAATCAGAATCTACATACCCTTTCAACACAATAACTCTCTTTACAAAGTTTAAAATGCAATCCTAAATCTGCATAATCTTTCAAGTATCTTAAAAGCCATTTTAATGCGATCTAATGCAGCATATCATCCACATACAAAAGTAGATAAGCAATCACATCATTCTTATCATTTCTTTTAACATAAAGACAATGATCAAAGGCACTATGCACAAAGCCAATAGAAGACACATAATTGTCAAATCTAATATACCATTGCCTATATGATTGTTCCAAACCATACAAAGATCCATTAAACAAACAAACATGATTAGGCTTTTTAGAATCAACAAAATCATGAGGTTGTACCATATAAAATGTTTCACCAAAATCACCACACGGTAGTTATAACATCCATTTGTTCAAGTTCTAAAACACATTTAGCAACCAAAACAAGCATGACTCTAATAGTAGTATATTTCATAACATGAGAGAAAATATCATAATAATCAATACCAGGTTTCTTTATAAACCCCTTTGCAACAAGTCTAGACTTAAACCTATGAGGCTCTTTAGAAGAACTACCCTCCTTAATACTATAAACCCACTTACAGTCCACCAAGGAATATCCTTAGGTCTGAGAACTAATCTCCAAGTATTATCCTTCACAAGGGACTTCATCTCTTCTTCCATAGCACCTAGCCACTCATTAGATTGTCGACAACTCAAAACCTCCTCATAAGATTTAAGCTCCTCAAACACTAAGTCTTGATAAGACAAAACAGCAAAGTATTGATAATCACCCATCCTCACGGGTTCCCCAATCTCCCTCCTAGCTCTACCACGAGCAAGTTGATGATCACTTAGAAGATCAACCACATCACCTACTAAGTCATGTTCACCACCTTCAACAGGTTCATGAGAACCAGTGACACCATCATTCTCCCCCTCAACCTCATTCTCAACTTGTTCCTCCTCAACAAGTCCAGGAGAATGATCTACACTCACTTGCATTCTAGTCTCCTCATCCTCATCACTCTTAGAATTATCACTAGAGACTCTCTTACTCAAACAAGTCATATCACCTTCATCAAAGGTTACTCTCTTACCAAATGCCACTTTCTTACTCAAAATATGCAAGCTCTCTCCACTCATATGAGCTAGCCTATTATGCCACTTCAGGGTAGCATCAATCTCAGCACTAGAGGACTCAACAATGTGACTCTGAACTACATTGGCTCTAGTGACATATATACCATTCCTCTTGGTACCTTTGAAAATAACTAAGGAACCCTTAATTACTTTCAAAGAACCATTACCAATCCGGCCTTGCAGGCCTATGTCATCTAGACTACCCATAGAAATCAAGTTCCTATTCAAATCAGGAATATACCTTACTCTTTCTAAAGTAAAGGTACATCCATTGTCAAACTTCAAAGTCACACTACCAATTCCTTTAATGCTACAAGCTACATTGTTACCCATAACCACCTCTCCAACATCAAGATCCTTAAAGTTCTCTAACCAAGATCTTCTAGAGGTCATATGGAAAGTGCACCCTGAATCCATAATCCACTCACTATCCTGACCACTGTCATCCACATAGTCGACAGTATTCACATCAGGAGTGGGTTCTGTCACCACATATACATCAACAGTCCTCTCATCTAGAGGTTCAACTACATTCCCCTCATCCATTCTCATCTCTCTCTGTTCATTCTTCTTCTTATAACAGTCCTTTATAAAATGTCCTGACTTTCCACACCCATAGCACTTTCTAATTTCATTCCTAGACTTAGATCTAGATCTCCATTTCCCCTTCCTCTCAGAATTGTTACGATTGCTCCCTTGATGATTCTGACCATTTACTTGCCCAGCCATCGGTCTACCTCTCACAGACAAACTCTCAAACTCCTTCCCAATTCTATCAACCTTAAACTCTAATTCTTTACTTCTTAAAGAATTAATCACAATCTCAGGAGTTAAGGTATCTCTGCCATACTTAATAGCAGACTTAACATCATTATACACATCAGGTATAGCATTCAAGAGAATAACTGCCTTATATTCGTCAGACACTTTCTCCCCAGTATTAGCGATATCTTGAACTAATTTATTAAAAGTATCAAAATTATCATCCAAGTCCTTAGACATATCAATCTTCAAACTAAAGAACCTCTCTAAAAGGAAGGGTTTATTAGGTAGACTCTTAGACATGTATTGCTCTTCTAACTTATCCCACAAAGCCTTAGCACTATCAAGTTTACCAACTTTCCTCAACACTTGATCAGACAAATGAAGAATTATAGAGGTATAAGCAAGTTCATCAGATTCAAGTTTTTGATCATCAGTCACAGTAGCAGGAAATTCACCAGTTATAGCCTTAGCCACTTTCTGTTGAACTAAGACCCCTCTCATTTTTTACTGCCAAATGGGGAAATCCTCTTTTCCATTAAAAACTCCAAGTTCAAATGTTGTCATTTGAAGTTTTTAATCAACACAAAAGATTTTGAGGTCACAGTTCCACAGAAAAATAGTAAACAAATATTTCAATCAACAATTTAATAGTCACACAAATCACAGTGTAAACAAATCAGGAATAAAAATATAATACTGAAAACAGACTACTAACTAAGTGAATCACAACATAACAGCGATGATAAGCAGTTTAATAAACCCAAAGAATCAGTAAAGAATTAACAGTGAGATTAAAACAGGCTTATAATCACAAGAATTCACAAAGAATAATGCTACAGTACATAAAAAAACTGATTGAAAACAGAGATATCAATTATTAACAGTGATAGTAAGTAGTTTAATGATAGCAGTGACACAATATAATCAGCAAAGATATTAAACTAGCCAACAATCACAATTCACAGGGGGGAAATATGGGGAATTGACAATATTCAAGATGTAATAATAACACAATCAAGAACCAATGAAAATAAAGGAGTTGGAATGATTTCACCAAGAAGAAGAAAATTGGAGAATATGCAGAGCACGTAGCAGCAGGCAGTCCAATCCTCCAATTCGTTCACCAAGAACGGATTCCTCACAAGAATCACAAACAGAGAACCAATTAGTAGCCGATTCGAAAAATAAAGAAGAATTAGGGTTTATTGCAAATAAGAGGAAAAATCGAGAAAAACCGATTGGAAGGACATGACCTTAATTTTTCCAATGAGAAATCTCGATCGAGGCCTCCTTACGCCCTCAACATCACTCTGATACCACTTGTAAGGGATTTGAGCCTCAAGAACACGCGAAAGCAAACAATAATATTCACCAAGAATACCGAGAACAATTTACACAAAGGAAAATCAATTGTTACAATGGGCTCAGAAATTCACAAAGACATTGTACCCGTCTGTACAATATAGTAGCGGCCTCAAAACACCCAAACCCTAAGATAATAAACCAGAAGCTACTCCAATGGACCGATCGAACAAATCGACCTTCAACTCACAAATCCCCTTCAATCACTAAGACAATATCACAAAGATAATATTCACTAAGAACAATGATTAAAACCAAGTGTTTTAATCCCTCACAAAGAAAAAAACCAAGGAAGGAAGAAATGAGCAGAACACAGAAGCCGAAACCCTTTTCACGCACCAAGCAAAAGGGAAGTTCTCTATTTTTACGCACAAAGCCAGGAACAATAATAATGAATTAATCTCACAAGGTTAGTATATATAACAACCCAACAAAACAGCCTGCTAATGAGCCCATTTATCAACCAACTAATTCAGCCCATTAATCAACTAATTAACTAATAAGCCCACTTATCAACTAAGCAAACCCATTTGTTAACCGGGCCAGAGCAACTAACTTGGATTTATTACTTGGGCTTGAGTTTTGGGCCTGAAACTAATATTGTGTTATTGGGCAATGGTAATGTATCCGTTCCAACAATATTTGGGCCAAGCCCATTTCATCATCGCCCCATAGTTGAGTATAAATGACAAAATTGGCATCAATATTCAACAGCATTCACCAATTTTTGTAACCGACCAACATGGAGTTATGTAAGTTGCCAAATGAAAGTTGAGCTTACCTGATTGGAAGGTATTGAAGCTGAGTGACTCAACTGAAATTCTTTTGAAAGTTTGGTGACCAAAAGTGTAATTTACGCAACTTTAACTTATTCAATAGACCTTGTAACGAATTCCCTTCTTTAATTACCTATTTTGCAGCCATGTTTGTAGCCTTTATGCTGGAAGAGCACTGAAGGCTGAAGTGCTCTGTTGAACCACATTTGTCACAACATTTCTTTATTGTTTTCATTTTGTTTAAGGGTGGGTTTGGCATTAACATATGAATTTCTTGGAAGTAGAAAATTAGAAGTTCGAAAGTGAAAATAATGATTATGAGGCACTACACTGAACATTCACTTACCTAGTGTAATGCGAAATGTACTTCAGACGTACAAGCATACTTTTGTAGATACTTCTTGTTTTCCTCTACTATCATGTTGAATTGAGAATTTCATTTATATCAACCTTCAATCCTTCAATTTTCTGCTTTTAATATTAAGCGTAGTTTTGTTTAGTTGTGTTGCCTCTTTTATACTTTGTTCTTATTTTTTTTCATCGCTACTGATGGTTAATCTTTATGTGATTATCTTCACGAAGCCTTTCAAATTTGTATTGGACGCATATTCTTTCTTTTAGATGTCTTTTCTCTTTTACATTTTTGGAAATAATAAATTTTGAGCTATTGAATGGTTTTAAATCCAACAGAATGTTCTCTGTGGCTACACTTTCGTTTACATCTTAATCAAGTTAAAGATTTGGAATTAATGACCGAAACTTTGAATTCGAGAAAATTGCATTTATCCTGAAAGCAGGTAGCAAGTCAAATTTCATGCACACAATCCTTTAATGAAAATATTCTGTTGTTGTGGTTATTGTAGAAGAAATCAATTTATGCATTTACTTCGATGATGAAATAGCAATACCTATTTAAGTAGGACGATTATCTCACTTTTAGTGATTATAATCATACTGGTAGGGCTAGTTTTAATCCAAAATTCGGATCATCAATGGGGAGTACTTGTGCAAGACCTGAAATTAGGGCTTTTCACGACTGCAGCAGTTAAGTAGAGACATAAAACAAGGAACGGTAGAATAGGATGTTTTACAATTCGAGATGTAGTGTATGGTAAACCAAAATCTTAGTGAAAAGAATTTTCCGCATCATCTATGGTTGAACATCCTTATAAATGCTGTGAATGGAATGTTTCCATTGCACCAAGTGTTTTGGAAGTCCAGAGGAAATTATTTTGGTTCCAACTGCATGATGTTGTAATTGTAGGTGTACATTGAAGGAGAGATCACTGGCATACCTTATGTAAATGATGAAGAGCCTGATTATTGTTTGCAATGTTATTTTGATGGTTATTGGACCGTAGATCCTTCCCTTGTTGGTGCTAATATTCGGAATATATACACATTGATGGGGGTAAATACTATCCAATTTACAGAACTTTCCTATGTACTTTTCTTTATCTATTCTAGTGCATTTTAAGTACTCTTGACTTGAATTTCAGGAAGCATATGATTGTATTGCAGTAAAACTTTTGTCAAGGTATGCTTTGTATTTATTGGAAAAAAACTCCTCTTTTTCTCTTTTTTGTTTTCGGTTTCTGTGTTGAGGGCTTCTGCATGAGACTTAGAATCAGTTTCTGTAGAATGTACAGAATTTATTTCAAAGTGATGTTGTATGAGTTTGAATATTACCTGATTACCTCCTTTTGCTTATATCACGTAAAAAAAAAATGCTCACCATTCATATTTAAAGCCAAGACATCGATTGAGTTGTTTTCTTTGGTCCTAGGCTTCCATGAAAAGGTGTAAAAAGGGTAATAGCTCTTCATAATGAGATAGGTAGAAGACATTTTATGTGTTCAAATAAGATACGTACAAAGCTAAAATTGCGAACGATTTTCCTCGTGTTTTTTAGCCATCCACTTTTCACTGCAATTTTTTGTTAATGGCCATTTTTATCCTATGTTTGACTATAAGAAGTAGGTTAAAAAAATTGAATTTTCCAAATTGATTAAAGCAGTGGATAATTACAATTCTATCAACATTTCAAGTGGCTATTATGTTTAATATGGACATCTTATCTACTCACTGAATAATAATACAGTAATAGGATTTTTAGAATAACTGAAGTTGTATTCATTTGAGGAAAAAAATTATGTACGTATAGGCTAAAATTCAAACTAAACTAGGAAAGTGGGAAAAAAGAAGGGATTGACTATCCTAATAAATCCCACAAATTAAGGATCTTATCTATCCAATCTCTAGCTGTAAAACTTGTTAGACTATACAAGGAGACATATCTCATCTCACAGTTACAGCTTACAATATTTTACATTCACACACACAAGGATTCTCACTAATAGACATAACACAAATAGGCATTTAACTGCTTGGAGTTCTAAGTTACTCCTGCTTGGACTATATACATGTACATTAGCGTCACAAACAAATAGTCTTAGGTTTAAGATTGGTAAACAGTTTGGTTGAAGAATACCTTTTAGACAAAGTTTGAAAGGGAAACATGAAATTTAACACTCTGGATAGCAATCTGTTTATAAGATAGGTTGCGGTTAAGATGGCATCTCCCCAATAATTTTTTAGTACTTTTCTTGTAAAAAAATAAGAGAGCCTGACACGTCGAAAATGTATTCGACTTTGATTACCGCAAGTGTACGGATCGTTCAAGTAATAAAAATGGGTTTTGAAGTCCAAGTATCGTTCCCACAGAGATTGAATTAGTTCAAACGTTACCTATCTCGACCTTAACCGAAACTTAAGTAAATTCAAAGAGATGATCAAACTATGAAATTATCTAAATTATACTAGGAATGCAAGTTTAAATGAAAGTAAATAACTAAATGCAAAGATAACGAATTGAATGCAGATGTTTGATAAAATATATGTATGAAAAGCGTACTAGGATCCCGATTCCCCAAGTAAGCTCACCCTTAACCTATATTTCACAATTTGATAGCACAATGAATCGGTTGAAGAGTCAATGTTCCTAAAATATTCAACAATCTCTCTCGAGTAGAGCTAAACCTATCCTCGCATACCATTTGACTATATCTCTATGACAAATGCCAATATACAAGAATGCATAACGTTTTATGAACACTTAAAGACTCACGTAAAGCATAGCGGTATATCTCTATCCCCTATCGAACCTTACGATGATTTATACCTTGTAGAATCTATTCCCCTTCTCTCGAATGCATGAAATAGACCACCCAAACTCACATAATCATTGCGCATATAATTATGGAGGCAATAAAGAGAATATAGACCATTCAACAACAAATATTCGTGTTTATAATCAAATTGCAAAATAAAGAATTAAAGGTTCACAATACGAGGTTCATCGTTCACCTAGTACAATAAAAACCTAGCCTAGCATGGATAAATTGAAATAACAAAGAAAATATTTTGGAGAAGACATCACCCAATTCTTGAATATAAAGCTTGAAATCTTGGATCTTGGAATGAAAGTCTTCGTCCTAGCCTTCAATCTTGCTCAACAATGTCGTTTTTCTCTCTAGGAAGGCGTAGCCCCTCTTTTTGGTCGAGATTAGGGTTATAAAGAAGTCCTAGATGCATTACCATAAGTGTTTGATTCAAATAAGGAAACCAGAAAATTCGCGCCCAGAATGAACCATGCGACTGCATGGTATAAATCCATGCGACTGCATGGTTATACAAAATTTTCACTGTTCATCCCCGGTAGATGCTTGCGCGACTGCATGGACTTTCTACCATGCGACTGCATGGTAGAAATTATTTCTCCTTTGATTCATTTTGGTCTCTAAGCTTGTTTCATCCACCCTTTTTGCCTTGATTCCTTCTCCTTCTTCTTCTAATATCTCATGATATCACAAAGTGTTACTTAGCTCAATCCCACGCTTTATTCGCCATTCGGGTCATCTTTTGAGTAATTGCATTTTGGTCCTCGGAGTTTCATATTCTTCCATTTTGATAATTTTTCGTTCATTTTCTCATACTCTTCATTCCATCCATCAAAGTAATCCTAAAAACACAAATTATATCGGATTAAGCCATATTTCAACATATACTTCATCAATTTTCCATGTTTTGTGACCTAAATAAGTGTGCAAAACACACTTATCAAATCCCCCAAACTTGAATTATTGTTTGTCCTCAAACAAGATGGTGACTTAACTCTATACAAAACATAGTTTAATAGCCTGCCGTGTCTCAGGATCAGAATTCAGTAATCAACAAAATGAACAGTTTCAATAGTGCAAAATCAAATCAACATCCACCTATCATAAGCAGAACTTGATGTGTAGGTGTGTGCATACTTATGTGAAACATACCAAACTGATGATGGTTGCAAATCCCGACCTACAGTAGTCAAATTTTTCCTTTCTTCACTCGAGAGATTCACACCCCCAAACTTATTCTTTTCGCTCAAAGATCCCGGAGTGTGTTCTAGAGCAGAGTTTTTGATTTATTTAATTCCTTACCCTCTCTTAGTTTGGATAGATCTTGCGATCACAAGTTCATACTTCAACAAGCATGGATTCTCCTATTTCTTTAATTGTTTCAACCGTTAAGACTAGACTAAGTTACTTGCTTCGTATCAGAGATATGATTCTATCAACCGGATGTCTGGAGCTATTTCATACATAGGAGCATGTATATTATCATTCAATGAATAGAAATTTTTTTTTTTTTTTAATAACATCTTCCATTTGCTTTCTATATAACCCTTGTAGCGAGTTTTAAGCCGATGACTCCCAAGTCAGATGACCATAGGGCACCAGGTTTTAAACCCTTACAGGCTTAATCACTCGAGTTATATAGGCTCGAACAGATGTCTTTATTTATTCAATGATTAGTGCAATGCCCCTTTTATTTTAGACACCCAGTTTCTAGAACCAATCTCTAACTTGAAACTTTTACTTCGTTTTTGTCTCATTGGTCTAATCCAATCCACACAACACAATTTTCACGCATGGAATCCCTACTCATCTCAATGTTCCCCTGTAATAGCTAAATCATCTCCAAACTTCTAAAATGATGGTTTATTGATAAGTGCAATAGAGATCTTCAGGGTTCACCTATCATGTTCAACTCTACTATGATTCATATATCCCATCATTAGCTTAGCATGCCCAACACAAGTATTGTGCGCAAAATAATGTCAAGTTTCCACATAGACAAGTATCGATCAATTTAACTTGCACAATTTTCATAATTCATTGCTATACTGCTTCTAATATTTCATCATTGTCGGCAATGCCATTAAACCCACACAAGCACACACAATTCTAAACTACAACTAGAAGTACGTAAAACTAAGAATAATGAAAAAACTGAATTTTTTTTTTCACACAATACAATCACACAAAAATAAAAACTGCAGTAACATAATGAATGACATATTGACATATTCCCACCCCCAAACGTATACAGAACATTGTCCTCAATGTTTAAAGAATAATAAAATGTAAATTTAGCAGCGTATAAAATTAAGGACAAATTCACAGAAGATAAAGAAGGGTGAGGAATACTCCCCTGATCGACGAGGATGCAAATGTGAAGATGATGAAGGAAAAAGAAGTGTGGACCATGCATATACTCTTTTATTACCTGTAGAGACGATGAAAAAAAAAATCTTATTATTAAAAAAAAACGTGAAGAAAAAATTATCAATCAAATGCTTAAGGCAAAATAAATAAAAGAGTAGAAACGATGGGTTGCCTCCCATCCAGCGCTAGTTTATAGTCTATAGCTCGACTCTACCGTGTTAGTCTGTTAAGGTACGTTGAATATAGCCTTGGAGGTCCTGATTAGCTTCTTCAATGACAGTTTCTTTCTTACTGCAGCGTTCTTCCAAACGTTAGCCTTATCTTTATCTGTGTCATCTGTTTTTCCCTCATCAACTGCCTCAAACTCAACAATGTACCCTTCTTGCTTCTCAAGATTTTGTTCGGGTTAAAAATGCACATTATGGTCATCAGCAACATTTGAAAGGTCTTAAAACACAATTTTCTTCTGCAACACCTCTTCTACCACATCAATTTGATAGCAACTATCTGACTTGACATGATCATCCATAACATTGAAGACGCTGAAAGTGATCTGCTCCTCGCCAAATCTCAAATTTAACTGACCCTTTTCAACATCTATTAGAGCTCTACTCGTAGCTAGGAATGGCCTGCCCAAGATAAGTGGGATATCTTTGTCTTCTTCCATATCCAAAATGAGGAAATCCGCTGGAAAAATGAATTTGTCCACCTTAACTAGCACGTCTTCAATTATTCCCCTCGGATGTGCAAATGACCGATCAGCTAATTGCAGTGTCATTTTGTGGTTGCTTTAGCTTCGCCTAGTCCGAGTTTCCTGAAAACAGATAGAGGCATTAGATTAATACTTGCACCTAGATCACAAAGAGCTTTATCAAAGTAACATTCACCAATAGTGCAAGGTATAGTGAAACTCCCTGGATCTTTCAATTTTGGTGGGAGCTTTTTCTGAATTACAGCACTGCACTCCTCTGTTAGCATTACTGTTTCATGTTCATCTAGCTTTCGCTTCTTGGATAGAATATCTTTCAGGAACTTGGCATAGCCAGGCATTTTGAATAGTGCTTCTGCAAATGGGATATTTATATGGAGTTTCGTGAAGACTTCGAGAAATTTCTTGTATTGTTGCTCCCATTGATGCTTTTTCAGCCTCTGAGGAAATGGAATGGGTGGCTCATAAGGATTCACCAAATTTGTTGTTTTACCCAATGATCCCTCAGAATTCTCTTTTGGTGCAGTTTTTGTTATTTGCTCATCCTTTTCCACAGATTCTTCTTCTACCAAAGGTATTAGTAGATCTTGAACTTTGCCTGGCCTCTTGACATGTATTTCTGGTAATTGCACCCCACTTCTAGTTGTAATGGCTTTGGCGTGTTCCCTTGGGTTGATCTCGGTGTTGCTAGGTAAATTACCTGGTAGTCTACTAGTCAAAGCAATAGTCATCTGTCCCATTTGAGCTTCCAAGTTCTTTATAGCAGCATTCTGGTCTTGAAGAGTTGTTTCAGTTTTCTTCATGAAATGGTTGTTTGCTTCCATATATTTTGCAAACATATCTTCTAATTGAATCTTTTTCTCTTGAGGTTGAAATTGACCATGTGGCTTCTGTTGGTTTTGATTGCTCCATGAGAAATTCGGGTGCTTCTTCCAACTCGGATTATAGGCGTCTCCATACTGATTGTTGGGTTGATGTTGTCCCCATTGTGCAAAGTTTGCATGTTCCTCTCCTTGTACTAGAATTGGACACTCTGATGTTGGATGATCAGCCCCACACTCTTCACAACCTACTCTCCTAGTTTGTACTACATTGGCGGTTTGTGACATATTTTCCACCTTGTGAAACAATGAATCAATCTTTGCAGACAAGGCTGAAATAACATCTACTTCATACACACCCGGGGCTTTCTTATGAACCTCCCGTTCTGATGACCACATAGCTGAAGTGTTAGCAACGGTCTCAAACAGTTTCAATGCATCATCAACTAGCCTTGTAGATGCGACCCATTTGGTTGATGAGTCAATCATGCTTTTGAAGGATGGAAGTAATCCGGTGTAAAAGTATTGGACCTGAAGTCCCTTGTTGATCCCATGGTGTGGGCACTTCCGAAGCATGTTCTTGAACCTAACCCAAGCTTCATCAAATGATTCTGAGTCACCTTGACGGAAAACAGAGATGTCATGTTTCAGCTTTGCAATCTTGGCGGGTGGGAAGAACTTGGTGCAGAATTTTTGTGCCAAGTCATTCCAAGTCGTGATGCTGGCGATAGGTTGAGAGTCCAACCATTCAATTGCCTTATCCCTCAAAGTATGTGGAAAAAGTCTCAACCGGATAGCATCATCTGAAATACCCTGATATGTGAAGTGTTGGCACATCTCCAAGAATCGAGAAATGTGCATGTGTGGGTTTTCTTCAGCTCTCCCATAGAACTGATGCCCATTTTGGAATAGATGTATTACGTTAGTCTTCAGTTGAAAATTCTGTTGCCCAAATGGTGGATAGACGATGCTGGACTGACATTGAATAATTTGAGGAATCATGAAATCCCCCACAAGCATGTTTCCTTCGTCCACAACCTCGTCTTCATTGGCTGGAATGATTGGGTTATTTCGTTCGTTAGCCATTTGATGTTGTTGTCCTTCTCGAGTCTCTCGTTGTAATCGGTGGAAAGTGCGTTCAATTTCAGGATCAGCTGCAATCAATTCACCTCCCAACGATCTTAGCATACAAACCTGAGAATCGAAAAGAGCAATAAAATAAATAAAATAGCAAAATTGTCGAATTAGTGCCAAGATAGTTAAAATCAAACTAAAACTCAATCCCCGGCAACGGCGCCAAAAACTTGACACGTCGAAAATGTATTCGACTTTGATTACCGCAAGTGTACGGATCGTTCAAGTAATAAAAATGGGTTTTGAAGTCCAAGTATCGTTCCCACAGAGATTGAATTAGTTCAAACGTTACCTATCTCGACCTTAACCGAAACTTAAGTAAATTCAAAGAGATGATCAAACTATGAAATTATCTAAATTATACTAGGAATGCAAGTTTAAATGAAAGTAAATAACTAAATGCAAAGATAACGAATTGAATGCAGATGTTTGATAAAATATATGTATGAAAAGCGTACTAGGATCCCGATTCCCCAAGTAAGCTCACCCTTAACCTATATTTCACAATTTGATAGCACAATGAATCGGTTGAAGAGTCAATGTTCCTAAAATATTCAACAATCTCTCTCGAGTAGAGCTAAACCTATCCTCGCATACCATTTGACTATATCTCTATGACAAATGCCAATATACAAGAATGCATAACGTTTTATGAACACTTAAAGACTCACGTAAAGCATAGCGGTATATCTCTATCCCCTATCGAACCTTACGATGATTTATACCTTGTAGAATCTATTCCCCTTCTCTCGAATGCATGAAATAGACCACCCAAACTCACATAATCATTGCGCATATAATTATGGAGGCAATAAAGAGAATATAGACCATTCAACAACAAATATTCGTGTTTATAATCAAATTGCAAAATAAAGAATTAAAGGTTCACAATACGAGGTTCATCGTTCACCTAGTACAATAAAAACCTAGCCTAGCATGGATAAATTGAAATAACAAAGAAAATATTTTGGAGAAGACATCACCCAATTCTTGAATATAAAGCTTGAAATCTTGGATCTTGGAATGAAAGTCTTCGTCCTAGCCTTCAATCTTGCTCAACAATGTCGTTTTTTCTCTCTAGGAAGGCGTTGCCCCTCTTTTTGGACGAGATTAGGGTTATAAAGAAGTCCTAAATGCATTACCATAAGTGTTTGATTCAAATAAGGAAACCAGAAAATTCGCGCCCAGAATGAACCATGCGACTGCATGGTATAAATCCATGCGACTGCATGGTTATACAAAATTTTCACTGGTCATCCCCGGTAGATGCTTGCGCGACTGCATGGACTTTCTACCATGCGACTGCATGGTAGAAATTATTTCTCCTTTGATTCATTTTGGTCTCTAAGCTTGTTTCATCCACCCTTTTTGCCTTGATTCCTTCTCCTTCTTCTTCTAATATCTCATGATATCACAAAGTGTTACTTAGCTCAATCCCACGCTTTATTCGCCATTCGGGTCATCTTTTGAGTAATTGCATTTTGGTCCTCGGAGTTTCATATTCTTCCATTTTGATAATTTTTCGTTCATTTTCTCATACTCTTCATTCCATCCATCAAAGTAATCCTAAAAACACAAATTATATCGGATTAAGCCATATTTCAACATATATTTCAACAATTTTCCATGTTTTGTGACCTAAATAAGTGTGCAAAACACACTTATCAGAGCCCTAGGAACTTTAAAAGATAGTAATTTATTCTTTCTGCCAAGCGTCTTTTTTTTAAAACCATTATAATATAGTTCTTTTTTCAGTAAATTGAATGACTTGCTCCTTCCGTTTTCATTATTTGGTAGGACATCCATCAACTCTACCCTTCCTTCCCTTACTTTCAATGGTTCTCCGCCCTTACTCAACATTGGGCTTCCAAAAGAACTTCCCCAGCTGTCTCAAGTTAGAAAAAAAATGTCCACCACAAAGAAAAATGTCAAACGGTCCATCGTGCAACTGTAGAAGTTGATACATTCTGTTTTGAAGTAATCCGCACAAGTAGTTTGATGTAATTACCCTTTCTCTGTAAAAAATATGCAAGGGTATAGCAACGTACTCACCCCATTGCCGATCTTAAACTTTGAATCTTGGCGTCAAATTGAGTGTTAATATTGTAAAAATCAATAAAAACTTAATTCACATCAGTTTTCCTTCATTAAATAAACCCAGGTGACTGGTGTTCATTTATCAATAAATGTCACAAACCATTGTAAACTTAACTCCAGAGAAACCCCATACATCAGAATGTATGACAAATAAAGGAATCGTAGATTTGTTCTCACTAATGGGAAATAAAACTCTGTGATGTTATCAAGTTCGCACTCTTCGCGATGAAACTTGGGTGTCCTAAACTTCGTTGCCATAGACTAATTATTTTTTCATTTTTTGTGTTGCTGCTACTAGTGTAACTCCTTGCAGTACTCAAATTATTTGTTTTTAAATAGTACAAACCATTCCTCCTTCAGCTGAGCCAATCCTCCTCGCCAAGGCTTGATGCTTAAAAAAACATTCAGAGGCAGAAAAATGTATGGAATATTTTAGATCTTTAGACAGTTTACTGACTGAAAACAGATTGAAAAATAGATTTGGAACATAAATTGACTCACTGTAAAACTCTTTACACTATACAAGGAAATAAATCATGGCACATAATTACAGTTTCCAATTTTTTTACATTCTCACACACAAGGATTCTCAACATATATATAGTTCTTGTCGGTAATTTCTTTTTTCTTTTCCCCATAAGCTTGGAATATTTCCCATAATGCGATTTTTATTTGAGAGCAAAAAAAATATGGCCTATGACCAGCCCATGTGGAAGACAATAAGCGTTGTTGAACAGGTACTTGCACGATCATTTAGGTTAAACTTCTCATCCACACATTTCGTAAGACCTACAACTTACTATCCACAATTCTGTAGGACCCACTGATTTAATTACCTAAAATAATACACAAACATATCCGTTTCCCCCACCCAAACCAAGAGGTGAAGGCCTAAAAACCCTTGTCTTGGCTTGAGTGGCTTTCCTAAAAGGAATTATAAAAAGAGTACCCTTCTAGGATCACAAATTTTTCCTGCATATGAAAGTTTTATAGGAACATGACATCATTTCTTATTCCTTTCTTGATGTTGTCTGTTGCAAATCAATATTCACTCTACTCTATGTCGTTGCGTCAGAGAACAAAACTGTAGTTTTGTTCTACTTACTGTCATTATGTTCGAGAGCAAAATGTAGATTGGATTACCATCATTGTATCTTTTCTTAACCGCAGATATTACAGTGGAGATGCATCTGAAGACGTTCTCCAAGCGGTGTGTGTCAATTTTACTTTTTAGTTTCTTTCATTGACTCCTCAGCTGTAATTCTTCACAATATGCAAGCTCTCAGTTGATGTAAATATTAGATTTTTCTTTTGGTTTACCACTTTAGTGTTATCCTGGCACCTATCTTCTCTTACTCTAGCACAAATTTAAGTACCATATGCTTGCTTAACAGAAGGAATAGAGAAGCTAGAGAACGAACCTGTAGTTTTTCTCAGTTTCATATTGCCCATATTTGCCTTATTACTTGTCTTGTATGTATTTTGCTTGGTTAATTTTATTAGATGCCCCTCACTTCGAATTTTTCCTGGCATTACTTAGGTACCGTGGTTAGAAAGCCATATTTTAACTCAGCTTCAGAGACGACATTGGAAAGAGATGCACTACCTTGGTGTCATAATTGAAATGGATCTCGTGCTATTTGATAGATGGGTGTCATATGGTTTTTCAATGTTATCTTTTCCTAAAAATGAGGTATTGTTTATTTTATTCATTTTGTTTTCTGATATTGCTTTGTTATGGTTTGATTCGATATATAATAGTTGACAAATGATAATAATTATTTTTATGTTGTTGTGCCATTGTCCTAATAAATCAAGGATGGTACCAACGCCTGTGCAATGATTAAGCTGCTTAAAGATAATATATATCTTTTCAAGGGCAAGCAAAGACAGCACTTTTTTAGTAAGTTCAATTTGATTTGCACTTTCTTTGTTATGCAAGCATTAATTTGATGCTTAAGCCTTGTTCTTATTGTAATGTGACAGTGGCGGGTGAGCGCTTATTGTACAACTTGTCCAGCACTAGGTTTGTAGATCCTTGTTTCGCGTTGAGGTAATACTTGTATTTATGTTTAAAAATTGAATATCGTCCATCTTTTATTTATGTTTGATAAACATGAATACCATGTAATAAGATATTAAATAGGATGTTATCTTATTTACTTTTCTAATCTCTCAGAATACTGGACAATAATGCATTTACTCCTCTCGCTCGTCCTCATTTGCATGATTGGTACAGGCGATCAGAATTTGAAAATGAGATAGAGGAAGTCCTTAATTATATTATACGTGGATGCGGGCGAGAGGTAAATTTCCTTGCTAATAACTCTTAGATTATACATAAAATTAGTTTTAAGGTTTATAGCAAGAGAGAGTCGTCTTTTTTTGCCCATACCTTTAATCAATTTGTAAATTTGTTTTCGCTATAAAGATTCATTATAAAGATTTCCTTACATAATTGGCATCCCTCGTGTACTAATGTGTGCTTTTGTTTACAACAGCTCTGTGCACTTAATCAATAATACTTCTTTTTGCCATTTGAGTATTTGAAAAAGTTAGCTATGAATTGATCTGATTTCTTTATTGCTGAGCCCATCATATTTTCAACTTGTAAGAGGTTGAACGTTAATGTTATTTGATAATTACTTCTAACAATCTTTTCTTGTAATAGGCGGCATTGCAATATATTCCAACAATTGCCAGCTATTACTTTCAAAGATGGCTTCCTATTTCGCTTTCCTCAAATCAGAAATTAGCTTTGCTGTATCTTGGCTTGCAGGGATATTCTTTTGAGGGATTTCGGGTTAGATATCTTTACTCTAGATAACTCGTTCACTTTCTCGCACCACGTTTTCAGTAAAAGGAAAAAAGAGAAGTTCGATGTGAGTGAGTGAGTTTTGGGAAAATTCTTTTCCTCCAACTGTTTTACATGCTTGCACAATTCCTCATCTAACTGGTTGAAATATGAACATTGCTTCAGATAACCCCTGAATCAATCTCTTCTCCTTGTCTCCTACTTTCAGTTTCCTGTTCTACGCCTTTTTGAATGCCAAACTTCGAAGAACGAAAAAAAAAAAAATGTTCAATGCATTAACTAAGTTCAAGTGCATCTACAAGTATGGTAACTGATTCCACATTCCATTTTGATTCATGTATCATTTACCGTGATCCATTTCTGGTACTACTGATTTGCAGGAAATCATAAATATTTCAGAAGAAGAATTGGATCTATCACTACAAAAGATACTCGAGGAAGGATATGATTATTTCTTACAGAAGAACCTAAGGGTAAGCAATTACGTTACTAGTAAATGAGACCAAAAATTGTAACTATTCTTGTGATAAATATCTAAATGGATTCTAGATGACACATCTTTTGGAAAATGAGAATGGGATTATTGCTTACATGCAGTTTTGAAAGGATTGATTGGTTACAATTGTTGTTCATGATTTCAGAATGACTTGAATGAATACTGCATGCAATGCTGAATGGGATTTTGATTTAGATAAATGGCTTGTCGGGAGGACGTCCATGAATAAATAAAAAATAAAGCTTCTGCTTATTGATAATAACATTGATTTTTCCTCCAGAGGCAGGACCGATTTGCTGAGGAGCACAGAAGCATACTACGCTGATACTTGGAAATTGGTCGTTTTCATTGGAAATGGGCCGTCAAGGGATTTTCCAGTGGGAAGTGGAGATCTCTAAGGAGCACAAAAGAAGATGATCGCATTCTGCAGCAGTCGTGGATGATACTGTTTTTTACATTGAAAAACTTCCTATTGCTATTGGTTTTTGGAGTGAAGTAGAGGTTCCGCAGAACATGTTAGCTTCAATGAGTCGTTTTGGTTGGTATTCTATTGCAAGTGACATTGCTTTAGTAACTTTTGACTTGAAGGGAATCTCCATATCCTTCTTGTTCAGATATTTTCCCCATTTTGATTCCAATGTCCCTCTCAAATTAGATCGGCTTTGGAAATGGTCTATATTGGTTCCACTTTTGCTCACCTCCAGTCGAAATTGAAGTTCTTACACGAACCAATACACAGATGTGATGAAGTATTCACACTGATTTTTACATATTTAGATAGTGTTGTATAGGGAAATAATAACAGCTATACAAGGATAAATTTAGTGCCGTATTCTAGGAGTAACATGTGTAATGAATATTCACACAAGGAAAGTTAGGCCGGAAAAAATTAACTAGCCGTTGGCCGAGTTGGAGAGGAGTTGATTGTGTGCGCCTTGTTAGTCTCGAGTAAATTACCACAGGTTTAAGTACATTCAAATTCACAAGAGATAGTACAAATTGTAAGACAACGGCACGTTTAAGTACATTCAAATTCACAAAAGATCGTACAAATTATAAGAGAGCATCACGTTTAAGTATATTCAAATTCACAAAAGAACGTACAAATTATAAGAGAGCAGTACATTCAAATTTACAACAAATCGTACAAATTATAAGAGTATGTCTTTAACTCTAGCCCAACTTAAACTTGTTGTGAAAAGAGTTAAAACACTTGTACAATATCTCGGTCTCGATACTGTTCACAAATCAACCATACAAAAACATTAAGAACAACGCAATAAATTCAACACGAAATCATAATTGAGATTTAACAATAAAAAATAGGTCATATTATTCGTCCCGACAAAAAAAATTAGTTACTCATCATTGTTTCGCAAGTATACACAAGAAAGATCAAGTAGGTACTCAGGATTTAGAAATACAAAAGAAGAAATCGAACTTCAAATTGCAAGAGCCACTCTTTTTCTTACTTCTCATCCAAATCTTAGGTTCTGCTTTTTGGTGTTTCTCC
Source organism: Fraxinus americana (assembly GCA_035079005.1). Lineage (NCBI taxonomy): Eukaryota > Viridiplantae > Streptophyta > Magnoliopsida > Lamiales > Oleaceae > Fraxinus > Fraxinus americana. Next base: position 1,495,570 of record CM068713.1, on the reverse strand, counting down.
AAGCAAGATTTTGTATCCCTTGAAGTCTAAGAGAAGATGTATTTATAATGTACTTGTTTAGATCAGTATTCTAAGAAAGGCGCTTAGGCATTAACCTTTGAAGCGCCTGCCTAGGGCCTAGGCGAGCGAAAAAGTAGTCAATTCTTGATGAATAATGAGCCATATATGTCTGCTACAAATTTTTTTTTAATTCCTTTTCAAAGTATTGATGGCGAACTTTGCAGGGCATTTTTCAGATTGAAAAACGTCAGACGGCGTTTTAAACTAATGAGCCAAATATGGCTGTTAGAAATATCTTGTAATTTTCATTTTGATGTCACCTCTTTCGACTTATTTTCAAACTATCTTCTTCATTTGTTGAGTAGTTTTTTGGTAATGTTTTGGTAATGAGCCAAAGATGGCTGTTAGAAATATCTTGTAATTTCTCGTCTTGTTGAAATAATTAACTATTTTTTTAGATGTGGAATCCTAAGAATTTTTTTAGATTAAATAATTTATATTGAATTTGTAAGGAAACTAAAAGAAAAAAACCATAGTCCATCATTCCCAACTTCGGCCTAGTTTAGTAGAGATTAAAATCAGATTTTTAGTAAATTTTAATAAAAATTAATGAAATTTGTGGTTAAAATTAATTGTTGACTTTGATTTAAGATTTTAATCTAAATCAACAAGGGCTTCATAATATCTTTCTGCTCTTTGAAATATACGAGCGTCTCTACAATTCTTATAAAAACATAAACAACACAAACACTATTTTTTAGTCAGCAAAAGTTGTACTCTTAATGGTCTAATTAGAGTTAGAGGCGTCAATTTGACTTGGCGGCTTGTACGACCCGTGACTTGGCTCGGGAAAAGCCCGAGTCGGCTCGGCTCGATAGAACTGAGCCCAAACCAGCTCGTGTGGCTCGCTCGTGTCATGAGCTATTTTCAACTCGTGATGAGCTGAGCCTTCAAAATAAAAATAAAAAAATCGACAGTTGTACGTGTTATTATAATAAAAAAGTGAAAATTATGTCCAACCAGATTTTTCAAGTTCAATTTCGAAAATCGGATATTAATTCAGTTAATATTAATAATGGTATTATATAATTTATATACACACCATGTCCCATCCACCATAAATCATTTTCTCTATTTTCTTCGATCCATTCTCTTTTCTTTTCTCTATATCCTTTATGTCATACTGTCGTCGTTGTCGTCAAGGAGCGCCCGTCGACGGAGACACCTCACCTTCTCTTGTCGCTGCGAGGCCCCGCTTGATGTGAGCGCTACTTAGGTGCGATGTCGCTGTTGCGCAGCGCCGTCACAGAGCGGCTTCGTTGCTGCCACTGGTTCAGTTCGATGGTGATGGTAGCGGTACAGCGATTGCAATTTAGCGGACTTGTGGAGGCTGTTACAGTGTGGTGGATTTGTGTGATTTGTGGAGATCGTGGTGGCGGTGGCGGTTTGGGGATTTTTTAGTGGGGTTAGTGGTTACAATGTGGTGTGGTGAAGATGAAGATAGAGGAGATGGTAGTTGTGGTGGCGGCTGTGATGGAGATGGCGGTGGCGGTGGCGGTGGTTGTAGATTGGTGGTGATTGCGGTGACAATGTTAATGTTGGTGTGGTCGTGGCGACGGCGGCGACAACGATGATGGTAGGTTTGGGGATTTTTTGGTTGGTGGGGATGGTGTGGTGGAGATGGTGGTCACGGTGGTGAAGAGTGTAGATGGCGGTTGTGGTAGTCGCGGTGGTGGTGGCATTGACAGTAATGGATTTGAGGAGATGGTGGTGGCGGCGTTGGTGGTGGTACATGTGGTAGTGGTGGTGGTGGTTGTGCTGCTAGAGGCAGAAGTGATGGTGAGATATTGGCGGCGATGGGTTTGTCGAGGTGGTGGTGGATCTGGTGCGACGATGTGGTATTTTTCTGCGATGTGCTGATTTGTTTGAGATAGTGTTGTTGTCAAGATGTGGTGGTGGTGGTTCTAACGGCGATGATGGCGATAGTGCTGTTGGAGTGAGGGGTGAGATGTTGGTCACATGTGTTGGTTGTGATCACAAATTATTTTGGTTGATTGTGACCATTAAATTGGCTGTGACCAATAAACAATATGTAAGCAATGAAAAAGATAAATTGTGATCAAGAAATAAAGTAACCTAAAAAATTGTTAATTTGTGATCGATAATTTGAAAATTTGTGACTGTCTGAGCAGCTGCGACTTATAATATTTGTGATTGATAAATAAATTGTGATGTATAAATTTTTTGTTTGTGACTGATAAACAAATTGTGATCTATAAATTTTTTGAAATGTGACCGTAAGATAATTTTTTATATATAAAATTTCCGATTGAAAATTTGTAACTGTATGATAAGTTGTGACTTATAATATTTGTGATTGGTGACCGAAAAATAAATTGTGACGTATAAATTTTTTATTTGTGATCGATGAACAGTTTGTGATGTATAAATTTTTTGAATTGTGACCGTAAGATAATTTGTGACATAAAATTTCTTATTTGTGATCGAAAAATATCATGTGACTAATTAAATCGTTAATTTGTGACCAAATGTATAATTAATCAATTGATTAAATATATAATTGATTAATTAAATCATAAATAAATTTTAATTAGTATGTGAGTTTTGAAATTTGAAACATTTGATACTTAACCTCTTAATTATGAAATTTTCCAAAAAAAAAAGTCATGAGCCGACTTGGCTCGATAAGGCTTGAGCCTAGGTTTTTTGGCCGAGCAAAAACTCAACTAAATTAAGGCTAAAAAAATTCCAAATCATTTTTACTTGAGTCGAGCCTGAGTTTTGAGAGTCTACTCGCAAGCCAACTAGTTGACACCTCTAATTACAGTGTTGTTATAAAGTAATGTTTTAAAAATCGACCAATAATGATTAATTCAATAAGTATCATTCACTAGGGAATGGATCTGATATGACCTATTAAATTAATCATTCTTGTGGAGGGTAACATTATTATTATTATTTCATAGGGAGGATGACATCCTCCTCCTAAGCTAACGGGTGTAGAGAGAGTAGAGGTGTAAATTGAATCAAACATCCACTCCCTTCGTGTAGAGCACTAAAAGATGATCCATAATAACATTCACCCGAATTAGCCCTCTCTCCTAAGTTGAACAAGTGTAAATTGAACCAACAGACGACCTGCTAAAACATCCCCATCTGAAAAAGGAAGCAAACGCTATCCCAATTAGTAATAACAACTGTCATCTTATATCTGCTGTTTAATGTATAATAATGTTACTACTACATTAGACGAGCCAAAACTGTTGTTTTCATGTAGAAATGCAATTTAAATTGGGAAAAAGAAGCTTCAGCTCAATCTCTTACTAACCGTCCACGGAATCAATGAGTATTTAACTACTAACGAACACTACAAATTTAAATAAAAGGATTTAAATAATAAATTCCCATACCCATGACCCACATTTCAGAACTAAGCAGCAGTTACATCTTCGGTAATCTTCTCATCACCAAACAGGAGTTCTAGGGATGGCACTACTCTTGGAAGGACAGGCAAATCTGCTAAGTTAACACTCATATTATCGAAAGCAATGCACATTTTATGCATGGGAATTTTTCCATCAAATTTAGGAATTTTCGGGTATCGTTGGCTGAAGTGAGTGAGGATTAAGCGATACACTCCACTCGAGTTGCCTGCTTCCATGGCTTCTTTTATAGTGCTGTGCTTTTTTTCTTCGGCCTCCTTCGACAGGCTATCTTCAAATGTAGCCTGCACGAGAAGCCAAAGACGCCTGAGTTTATCTCCAATAAAAGATTTTAAGATCCTAAATCTACAAATCCAAATCCTGGACACACTCAACAATACCATAACTATGTCTTACAACTTACCTCATGTATAAGAACTGTTGCTCCACATGAAGCCTGTTTAAGTTCAGTACAGGGCCTTGTGTCACCAGAATACACAAGTTTCCACCCAGGTATCGTTTTTCCAACTCTATTGATCCTATTTGCAGCCTTCAATACGACACCAAATGCCGGTTCACAGTGTTCAACAGGAACACTTATTAATGTTTCTAATCCAGCTTCCACAAGGACCTCCTTCAAGGACTTGAGGATTGGAACGGCAGCAGCATTCTGAACAGGACTTCTCTGCCTCTTTGAGCAGCTTTGCATAAAACCTCCTCCATCAAACATAGTAGAATCACCACGTTGTCCCTCTAGTGAAATTGTACATCCATCCTCGTTTGAATTAAAAGCCTTGAGTGAAGCTTCTTTCGTATACTCACAATCAAGAAACTGCATATCTAGATCCTCAAGTCTCTGGTATGCATCAAGATATCCCTTAAGCTGCACAGGGCCAATAACAATCAGAGGGTCATGAGGTATTCCCTTCAACAATTTCATTCGAAGAGCAAGTATCCTAGCTAGACCTGTATGGTGATCTGCATGAATATGGGAAATCCAAATACATCGTAAACATCTTACTGCTTCATCAGCACCTTCAATACCAAACCTGTTGCCAGAAATTCCAAAAGATAATACGCTTCGACAAAAACACAATATTAAAATGAGAAAAAGACACCACAAACAGAAGAAAGTCCATGTGAGAACTTTAGACAGCTTTACCTTCTTATTAGTTGTCCAAGCGTTCCTTCACCACAATCTAAAAGCAAACTTCCTTTCGAGAAAAGATTGATGAAGATAGAACTAACATTTCGATACTTTGAAGGCTGAGATGAACCAGTCCTGAGAAAAACGATCTCCATGTCATCTCTAGATACATCTTCCAGACAGCCTGGAAGTGCACTATCATGCAACAATGGCTCTTCGGTCATAACTCCATTAGCTTGCATGAATGTCTTCTCCCCGCTAGTTTCTCCATTACCTGACCACAACTGGTTTAATTGTTGAGACTCATTTAGAATCTCCGGAATCTCTGATAGTAGCTCATCAATAATTGCTGAGGGGGGCGTCAATTTTGGTACACCAGATTTCTCAAGTCCCAGATTTTTGTAGGGACGCAAATGGAACTGTTCCGCACATAACATCATGTATTACTAGCCGTGTGAAAGAAACACCAGAGACATTTACAGCATTCTTGAAGCTACTAACAAACTAACAGCATGAACATATCATATATAATAAGCATACACATTAATAATAGCAGGCTTACAAGATCTACTAACTATTAAGCTTCCACTATCCATGCACTTCTATAAACAAAGATTTCATATCTATAACTTCCAATAGTTCTGAGTCGAGCTTATATATTACCACCTGCAATCACTAAGATTAAGAGGCAAAAGGAGCTTGCATTTCGACAATACCTACACTAATACTTTCTTTTTTCAGAAACTTATAAACTATTCTAAACATTTGTCTTTACATTATATCAGTCCTTTATATCAAGAGGATAAATTCAATTCTCATTCTTGGAAACTAATTGATTTAGTTGACTATTCAGACCTTGAGAAGATTCTCTGCTGGAATGGTTTCATTGATTCCCGATGTGAGATCCTGAGAGGTGAAACCAATATCGATATAATTTACAAGTAAGTTATTTCCACAATCATTTAAATTGAACACAAAATCTAAATCCAGAGCATACCTCATTTGATGCCTTCAATCCAGAAGGCAAGCATTTAAGAGACCAGAAACCAGGAGAGGGAAATAATTAAGGACACAGGTAGTTAAGTCGAGTTCCCATTCTTGCACTTGCTTTTAAAATAGGCACTTCAATATTCTTCCTGCAATATATGAGACTCATCAGTCCAAATTATTCAAGAAGGAATGAGCAATCAAGAAATATAATGAAAATGATGACAAGAATCTGTTAAAAGAAACAGACATTTCATTCCCTGCCATGATATGCTGAGCTGCACCAAATTTTGACATCAATATTTGATCATCAGATGTGTTTGCGATGTGTGTGGGACTTAGATGGATTACGCAATTCACATTTTTCGAAATTTCTGGTACATTTCCAGCTGTATCTGCAAAATAACGAGTAAGACTTTGTACAGACAGTAACTCTTGTAAATGCAACGGCGTAGGGCAGTCCATTATCAATACTATAGGGGCAGGAACGGAAGGGCCAAGTACTTCCACTGGGCGAACCTGAACATTACAAGTGAATCAATGCAAGAATAGGAAAACGTCAAACTTTAAAAGGTTAGAGAATCTACCACAGCATCTTCACAATCTGACATCACGTCTTTTCCACATTGCAATAGATCATACTTTGGCCCAGGTTTCAATCCAAGAGAAGCAGCTTTTTTGGGGTCAAATTTTCTCTTTATTCCTTGCAATTCACAAATATAAATTACAGAAGGGGTTGCAGACTTTGTCTCATTCAAAGCAGTATCTAATCGACTTGGTTGAAGGACTATTGCGGATATCTTGACAACACCATCATTAATAAGAGGATCATCAATTTCCCGAGATGTGGAAATAGCATCTCCATTAGAATCATGCCTTTGACCAAAGGGATAGAAATGATCCATAGCAGTATCAGGGATGAAATATTTCATTGCAGCAATCAAATAGTCGAGATCTGCAGGACCCCATACCCTGACCTTCTGTACAGTTAAGAAGAACAGTTACAATTTCATTAATTTTCTGACCTAATCCTAACCATCCATTTTGATGAGGCTTTTTGAATCAAACCAACACTTACTCCTACATTTCCTATGCCAGACTGTGTCAACAAGACTCCTACAAGCAACAAATTAAGAAGACTTTTAACTTTCTGCAACTATGGAATAAATGCCCACATTATAATTTTTTATGAGAAATGTTATATGATCAAGAAATACAATGCTAATAGAACCTGGAAGTCCACCAGCAGTTTCTGAGCAGACACGTGTGAGAAATATGTGATCAATCTGGAGTACATTTTATTGAGAAAACAATTAAAACGTCCACTTAAGCAAGGAAAATTGAGTATAAAGTGGTGCTTGCGGGTATGATACCTTCGACAGTTTGATTTTATGCTCAATGCAGAAGCGTTGAAACCCCTAGAATAATTATTATATAGTTAAAAATAAATCGAAGAGCTCCAAATATCAATCCTTTAAAACTATGCAAAACTAGTATCAAGGAGAGATTCCAAATCAAAATAAACAGAGTTTTTTACACAACTTTGATTGCCTAAGATTACTCCACCGAGAAAACATACAAAAGTACTGATAAACTCCAGTACGGTTACAGTCAATGATGAGACATTGCCTAGAAAGAGAGATGGGAATTAGTTTTGATGAATGAGCTACCTCCCAATATATTTTCCATTTTTTTTACTTTCTGTGTGATCATAAGGAAAGTGCATTCCTTAAAACAAGTCATCATATAAACTTCGCACAACAACATTTTGAAGCCAGCATTTTTCTTTCCCTTTTTCCATTGACTTTTCCCCCCCCCTTTTTCTGGTGTGGGTCATTCAGGATGTCTTCTTCATATAATGATCCTATGTCTTGCCAGCATCCTCTTCTCCAAAACCAACCGTATCCATGTTGTCAACAGTTTGCTATTTAATAAACTGTATATTTCAGTTATGTTATTGATAATAGCAAATGTCGATTCTCCTCTAGACGTCAAATGATTCGCAACTTCTGTATAGATTCTCGCAAGTGATGTATCGAAAATTTAAATAACAGAAAATTTCACATGGCCTACAATGTAAATAACTAAAACAAGTAACACTTACTTCACCAACATTAAATATAAATCTCTGCTTGTCAAAAAACAATAGCACTGTTGGTGATGTGTCCTGAGTATCCATACCATTCCCAAGAATCTGCAAGATAAATATAAAATATCAGGTTAAAATATAGAAGATTAAGGATTGCTCTTCAGTATTTAATTATGAGGGAACAATAGAAAATGCCCTAGAGGCCTGCTGATGCGGTCATCAGCCTTTGTTATCGGATCAGCCTTTTGCTATTGGATCATTTACTTATTTTATTGGGTTTGGCCCTTACCATTAGGTGTTTTGGTATTTTCTATATGTATTCTGTGTAATGAAGCTTGCAAACTGGACGATGAATTGAAGAAATTAAATTATATGTTTGGCTCGCTGCCAAAGTTTTCTCCCCGTCTTCCTCCCTGAATCTCTTCACCCCCATTCTCTCCAGTTCCCCACTATTTCTTGCTGCCTATTTCTTCTTCTCCTTCCTTCCCTGCAACTTCTTCCTTTCTGCTACTATTGCTGCAACACCCGCCTCACGTGAGCCATTTTTAAAGCTTACATCTCAATTTACTCTGGCTTACGCCTCAAGACGGTTGAGGTGTGCCCACGTTTGTCTCTAAAATTTCATTAGCGGCGTGGCATGTTGATCGATTCTTTTATCGCTTAGAATGTTTAAAGAGATATTTTATTTACTTTTTTTTTTTTTTGATCGGTAGATATTTTATTTACTTTATTGGTCTATTTATGTTCTTTTTTATGTGCTTGCACATCAATGAAACGTGTTGGTACCCAATTAAGTATTTTTAAACAATTATAAACTCGTCTCATCTTTTTCTTGAGAAGTAACCAACCTTTACCTTTAAAATAAAACCACTTTACGGGTTGATTGCCCGTTTTCAAAATCATCAACCCCACTAACCAAACATGAAAAAGTGAGAGAATGAAGTTACTTCATTACCCGCTTACAGCTCCTAAATACATTGAACAGCATTACAGAGAATAAGGCCGAAAGAAAAATTAATACTATTCTGTCATTTACTAGAGCATAATAGCCAAAGAAGGGGCAAATGCCATATAAGTGAAACCACTATCAACTAAGTCCAGCAAATCCAATTAACCAAGTACACAAATAGTAAAAAAAATAAAACCTTTCATTCACACAAACATGCTGAGAATTACAAAAAGAAAAAAGAAACATGAGCAAATTGAGCCTAATTTAAAACTCAATTGAAATAGTCGACATTCAATTCAAACGAAATAGAGAAATTACCAAAAAAGATCCAATTTTGAAACTGTTTCTACCTGAACATAGGAAACAGTATTCACAGGATCAAGTTTGCTAACTTCAAGCTTCTTGTTGGGCCTATGACTGTAATCTCCTCCCTCGGACCTTTTTTTGTTAAAACGAACATTACTACCAGTTATTTTATCCATTGCCAGGGAACCACTTTTGTAGGCGCAAGTTTTCTGAAAGACCCTCTGGCGCAGGGGCGGAACCACCTGGGGCAATTTGGGTCCTGAGTTGAAAAAATCACAGTTGCTAGAGGAAGATTGTCATCAAGAAACAACAATTCTGGAAAAGTAAAATAAATTACAAGGAGTTGAGTTCAAATTAAATCGTCACAACAAAGAAATCGAGTCGATTCAAACATATAAATCTCGTTTTAACACTACTAAAATCCGAAACTACCTTCCAAGTTTGGAGATGAAGAAGTTGGTCACCTGGATATAAATCACTGCAACACAAGAAAAATTGGAGCGGAGGGGTTGATGAATATTTGTTCCCGTTTCAATTTAATACCGAGAAATAAAACCTAGGCCGCACTTCATATGGCTAGCACGTGCGATATTTTAATTGGGTATTTAATTGGGTGGAGTGATTTGAAAGCATATTAGGCATAAATGAGAGTCACTGGCTTGTACACAATTGATTCCATGCAAGTGAAATAAACTATATGCTCAGAACCAAGCAGTTGAGAAACAAGTTATAATAAAGACCTTCATTGGATTAGGCCCACTTTCAGTCCAAGAAAACCAGGAACTTGACCAACCCATTCACAATCTTGTCGAGCCAAATAATCATTAACAATTACAGCATGAACTCCTTTGCCAGCCAATGCATTAAGAAAAGATCCGAAACAAAAGATTTATGATGTTCCGCAATTAGTATGAAAGAAAGGATCAATTACTAAATGTCATTCTATATTTAACTTAGTGTTCGATGATAAAAATTCATAAAACACATCAAAGTTTCAATAGTATGACGAGCAATAGCATTTCCATCTAACAATTAATGATATTGGCTATTGGGTATTGTAATATTTTCATTCTGGAACGAAGATGATTTTCTAGGAAATTTGATTAAAGATTAAATAAAACTGAAAAAAAACTCAAAAAGTGAAAAATATTGAGCAATAGGAGATTACTCTATATGCATGCCACCCTGGTCCGATGATGGTAGTGAGATTCCTTGAAGTGCATTCATGGCCGTAGTTGCTTGGTCAATTCCCTGACAGTAGGAAAAATATTTGACTCAATGACTACATAATAAATATTTGACTACATAATAAATTCAGCCTATAACACAAGGGAAACAAAGTAACTTAAGAGTACAGTCACTTAATGGCTAGAGCGTGTTGTACATGAAATAAAGACTCAAATTTAGAAAATGATGTAATGATAGTAAAACAAATTAGAAGTGGGGCAAGTAGGCCAGAATTAACATATGCATCAGTACACACTTAAAATAATATCTCATTAATCATTATCTTGATGCCACTGAAATAAAATTTGCAAATGGAAAAAAAAGGAACTAAGAAAGAACACATCTATTTACCTCGGTTTGCAAAACATTCCAAACTGCTGCGAGTAATCTATCACGATAAGTGCTAGCATAAGCCTGAAATTCCCATCATATATTAGGAACTGACACCTCAGAATAGCACTTTAACTTCACGAATAAGCAAACCAACAGCTTTGGCCTTGGATAATACCTTCCTGATGTGTTCTCTGCTTTAGCCTTGGATAATACCTTCCTGATCTGTTCGTGTAAGAGAGAACTTTCACTGGCACCATAGCTTAAGTTATCAGGCAATATTATAATGAATAAGTATGTGGGTATACTTCAAAAATATTGTAATGTTAACTAATGCTAGCATGAGTTTATTCCAGAATGTGCCAGGGCGAAGAATTTATGATATATAGAAATGAATTTATGAATTATGAAGATAAGTTCGCAATCAACCAAGTGTTCAACAACATCATTATTCAAAAGGAAAAGCCACAAATTCGTAATTCTCACCTCTCACGGCCATTGCCATAGTTCCAAATGCATTAAATGGAAGCTTTGTTTGAGCCTTGTATAGACCAACCTCCAGTTAAAGAACAAATAACTTAGCATCAAACTGCCAAAGGAGTCCCAGGAGTCCCCAAAAGGGACGTTCATGGTATCATAAAAGGGTATCATAAGCTGAACCCAGAACAAAGAAAAGGGCCTCCCGAAATTACCCATGCCAGCATCAACCAGTGCTCATTCCCTTCCCTTCCCTTCCCTATTCTCTCTCAACTACAAGTACAAACACCACCCGTATAATAATAATAATAATAATAATAATAATAATAATAATAATAATAATAATAAATAATAAATAAATAAATAAAATTGACATTTACAATAATTAGTTAATCCGAAGAATCAAACCCCAAGTAAAAAGGAACGCATAAAAAATGAAGTAAATCCAAAGCTTTTCAGCAATGCATTTCCTACCTGCCCGAGCTCAACTTAACCTAAACTCATAAATAATTATCACAAACTTTGAGCTTCTGTAGATATACGAACAACCTTGCCGTTTAGAAAAGAGTTCACCAATAAGCATACCTGAAATTTGATCCATAAATTACTATAGCAAGCAGAATAATTGGAATAAAATTATTGATACTTAATAACAATGAGTGATATTTCCTTTATAGATTCTGGGAAACCAAACTTCAACGACTCTGTTAGATGTAGTAATGTTGAACAATGTAGAGATTTACCTTAACAAAACCATTGCTGAAAACATAAGATTCCCCCAACAGAGTGCTTTGTCAGACTGAGAAATGAAAGAAGTTAATAAGAAAAGTTACAAACAAGTCTTCAACCATAGCCAAAATGTGGAGAGTGACAGAATAATGATTAACACCTTAAGAGCACTCTGAACAGATGGACAAAATGAGAGAATCTTAGCTGCATCTTGGGACACGAAAGATGCTGGTAAAACTGAAAGTGAATCTATCCTGCAGTTAAGGAAAAATGTGTCAATATATAAAGACTTTTAAGTTACACATTTTTGTAAATGCAAAAGTACAAAGCACATGCACAAAAAAGGTGTCAATATATAAAGATTTTATGTTACATATTTTTGTAAGTGCTCAAGTGCAAAGCACATGCACATGAGGAAAGGGGCAAAGGAAACTAATGAGTATCACAAACCCAAAATGAGTCTTCCTATATAAACTTAGGGTTGCCTACATCAATCCTTCTTGGTCACTCCATTAGATCCAATGCCACATCCACTGAAAGATTCGATAAAATCAAATTTATTGCGACCACATCATGTCATATTAGTATCAGGATCCCGTAGCTATAAATTAATCTATTTACTTTGAAACAATACTCAAGCTGCTTCAAAAAACAAAGGAAAACTCTTAACCACTTTGTTGAATGTTTCTTTGTCAATTTAAGAACAAGAATCTGAATTCGCTAAATTATAAGCATTAAGCAATTTCAAACTTTCAAAGGAGCTTTGCTTCAACAACTTCAACAAGAAGATGCATATATTGATTTACAAGGTCTTCACATGTATGTTGTGATTATATGAACTAATGGGAGTCATTAATTAGCAGATATAATATGGCCAACAAATTCACAGTGACGAAGTCCAGTTGATGTTAGTTGAAGTATGAATCTTGAATAAAGAAGGCAACTAAAGGAAAATGCAAATTTATGAAAACATCATAAAGAATTAAGCATAAAGTAATAAATATCAAAAAACAATAAAATAAAGAAGTGTTGCACTCTTACCAATGCTTTTGGCAATGATGGCATCACGGGAATTAACTGCAATAATGCTACAAAATGCCTAATTACTATATGGAAATCTAATTGAAGCAAGAAAATCACAAACCTTTGTTAGGAAGCAATTCAATCAAACGACTTCAAAACAAATATATGAAATCTTGGATTCATCAACCGACGAAAGTAATATAATAACTGGTAAAAGTATGACCGGAATGAAATATAAAAGATAACAAATATACATGGAGCAAATATTAGATCAGAAAACCTAAGGGCTGTCTCCAGGTTAAATAGAAACAAATGTTGTAACAAAGGGTAGCAATATTCAGTCCATCACGAGGCCAAGTAATACCCATTGTGATGGCCATGTCCTCTTTTAGGCTGAAGCCTCAAAACACCATTTGGTAGGCTCATCTCATCATACATCAGCAAGGACCCTTTCAGTAGTCATAGATATATCCAAATGTCGACAGGTTATTAACCTTTAGATGTAATTTACATTCTACGAATTTTTTCTAGAAGAGAAAAAATAAAATAAAATAGTTCAGTTATCAACTATCAATTAACACGAAAATCATCCTTATGTCATTTTCCCGGTTTTGGACAAATATTGGATATTCAGTGTATAATTTTTCACCCTATACAAGGAACATAAGCGCTATGTGGCATATTGTACCAAAAATGCCATCCACTTTTTTTTAAATCAAATTTAGAAATCAAAACTCCGCATGAAAAGGCAACACAAACTTATATGCTTTCTCACTTCATATGTAAATACACTGCACAAGCATTCATTCATTAAACAGAACCCATTAGATGCACTCGGAAGAAAGAAATTCGGAGAAAATGAAATGCAAATGGCAAAACGAAAATGTAACAGACAAAAGAGATTTCTACCTTAACATCAGTTTGCTGCAAGTAGATGAACAGGAAATACCCAATCCTAGCCCAAATACGATCCCCAATCCGAATCCAAAAAATCCTATTAAAGTGCTTTTTATACCCATTTATATTCTTGCTCGAAATCAACCCAAAAAAACTTCTCCAAAAATAAAGCAAAACAAACCCCGAGTCACGCACCAAGGAATCAAAAGAATACAGATATATGGGCTCTCAAGTTTCGATTCAACCGGCGAATCTTGATATAGAAAATGGGAAAAAGGGAAAATCAGTGTCTAGTTTTTCCCTGAACCGGGTAAGGAAAGAGAGGCAAGACAGTGAAAAATCGACGGAGGGGTTTCCAAACTATGTAAAGATAAATTATATCCGAGCAAAACAACTCCACAAAGATTTATGCCGACAATCAAAGGTTGATCAATTCTACTTCAGCACAGGGGGCATTACCTTATAAATTTTGTGATGGAAAACTTCAAGCAACCTAAGTTCGGCATTTGGATGTAAGAACTTTACCTGCATAAAGATATAAAAAACGTCAAAGTTACCCCATTTTTTCTCACCAAAGAATCCAATGCAGAGCTGAGTTGGAACAAGGAAATCAATTATCACAGGTCGTCTTCATTTTCCATTATACATCTTTTTTCCCAAAAGACAAAAAGCTGAAGCAAAATGAACTCCAACAGGCAAGTGAAATTTAAAAGGAATAATGAAGAAAATATAAGTTTCACTTTTTAAAAAATAGTAATGTACAAATTAGCATGTTTATAGAAATAAACTAACCCTTTCTTTGATCACATTAAGCACATCTCCAACGGTAGCTTGTTTCGACAATCTAATATTGGGCACCACTGCCTGAAAAGGAACGCTGTGTTAATGACTATAAGATGTTATAGAAAATGAAGTCAAGAGGTAACAGAAAAACATACCAATGTAATGGGGTAATTATACTTACCTCGTCCTTGACGGCATAGTGAAAAGCAACTTTCAGTGTTTTCGAGTATTGCAATTGTGGCAGAGGAATGTCTGGAAAGACTACTGAAATGAACAAATGGAAAATCATTAAGATGGACAAAATGAATACAGACGATTGTAGTAAATTCTCAAAATTAAAATAATGAAAATGTGCTTGTGACGTAGCGGAAGATTATAGGAAAAATGAAAAACCTCACAAATATGAGATAAACTCACGAAAGTTTTTATTCAATTCAAAAATGCCTGCCTCTAAGGGCTTACAATAGTTTAAATAGTAAAACCCTTGCAAATTTCGGAAAATAAATAATAAAAATAAAAAACGATATTTTTCCACAAATGGAAAAATTCGAGATTCTAACTTAAATGGAAACTCCTAATATTCAGGATCGTCCTCCAACAAATGGAATCAAAATCCGAATTTTATTGAATGAGATATTACCAAAATAAAAATTACCATAAACGGCAAAAACGCGTAATCGAGAGCCTAAACGATGGAATCTATCCGAAATCCGACGTACGTCATGGCCGAAGGCGATGAGTTGTGATCCTTGGCCCGTTTCCACTCAAATTAGACTATTAATTCGTCAAAAAGGGACAAACCCAAAGTTATCATGAAATCATTATTTTGTCTTGCAATCCCACTTCATCATAAATTCTAACTCCTTATGCACTTCATCATTCTCCCCAGGGTGAGAAAAATTCGCCCTCGAATTTGACATGGAAGAAGTCTCATCATCATCAGAATTATCACCACGAAATGGCACCAGATGCTGACATTAAACACGTCGGATGTGCGAATATGACTTAGCAGCTTTAAACGATAAGCATTTGGATTAATCTTCTCAATGACCTCCAATGGACTAATCTTCTTGGCAGTAAGCTTGTTGTATTCATCAGCAGGGATACGATCTTTTGTCAACACCGCCTAAACAAAGTCACCCACCTCAAATTCAACATGTCGACGCTTAAGATCTGCATCATGCTTATATTTATTAACAGCAGCCTGCAACTGATCATGAGCCTGCGAGTGAATCTGCTGTAACTGTTGAACGAAGTCCTTAGCCTTACCATGCATTTTAACAGAAGCAGAAATTGGGGCCAAGTCAAGGGGACCACGAGGAACGAGACCATACACTACCTGAAATGGACTAAAACCTGTACTCCGGTTAACAGCATGATTATGAGCAAATTCTGCCTGACACAACTTCTGATCTCAAGACTTGATGTGATCACCAACCAAACAACGCAGTAAATCACCCAATGAGCGATTAACAACCTCTGTCTGTCCATTTGTCTGAGGGTGATATGCACTGCTGAAGTCCAACTTTGTATTGACCGAGCTCCACAAACTGCGCCAGAAGTGACTGAGGAAACGAGTATCCCGATCAGACACAATAGATGTAGGCAGTCCATGCAAGCGATATACCTCACGAAAATACAGTAAAGCCACATTGACAGCATCCGTAGTTTTCTTGCAGGGGATGAAGTGAACCATCATTGAGAACCGATCAACCACTACAAAGATAGAGTCAAAACCACGCTGAGTCCCGGGAAGCCCCACAACGAAATCCATGCTAACGTCTGTCCAAGGCTGGGTTGGGATAGGAAGGGGCATATACAAGCCAGCATTCGTCGCCTTGCCTTTGGCCAAATGACAAGTCCGACAACGCTCCACAAACTTACCGACATCCTTGCGCAAAGATGGCCAAAAGTAAGAAGCAGCAACAAGCTGCAATGTTCTGTCACGACCCACGTGGCTCTCATTGTGCAATTCTTGAACAATCTTCAACCTCAAACTGCCTTCTGGAATACATAACTAGTTGCCATGAAAAAGGAAACCATCAACCCATGCAAACTCCGACTGTACACCTTCCTGCAACTTCCAAATAACATGGGAGAAATATAGATCAGTAGTATATAAGTCACAAAGACCATCAAAACCGGGAACCTTCACTCGCATTTCTGTCAAGAGAGTTTGGCGTCTACTCAACGCATCTGCCACCTTGTTAAGGGCACCTGCTTTGTGCTTAATCACAAAAGTAAACTGCTGCAAGTAAGCAATCCAAGAGGCATGTCTAGCAGATACCTTATCTTGAGTACCAAGGTGCTTGAGGGCATCATGATCGGTATACAAAATAAACTCCTTCTGAAATAGATAGTGACGCCAATGTCGAACTGCCTGGACTATTGCATAGAACTCCGCATCATAAGTACTGTACCGAGACTTCGGACCAGAAAGCTTCTCACTAAAGTATGCAACGGGGCGATTTTTTTGACTCAGCACACCACCAATACCCACCTTCGAGGCATCACAATGTAGCTCAAACGGCTGGGTAAAGTCAGGCAACACCAAAACTGGAGCAGTAGTCAACTTTTGCTTAACCAACCGAAGAGATGCCTCTGCTTCGGGGGTCCATTGAAACTTTCCATCCTTCATACAATCTGTAATAGGTGCCATGATACTGCTAAAATGTGGTATAAACCTGCGATAAAATGAAGCAAGGCCATGAAAGCTGCGCACTTCGGTAACAGTTTTAGGTTATGGCCATTGGCTTATTGCCTCCACCTTGGATGTGTCAACCGCTAACCCCTCCTTTGATACCACATAACCAAGGAATACAACACGATCAGTCAAGAACGAACACTTTTGTACTGCAGCATAAAAGTGATCCCTGCGAAGAACTGAAAGAACTTCTCGAAGGTGCTGGACATGATCATCATCGGTAGCACTATAAACCAGAATATCATCAAAGTAGATGACAACAAATTTACCGATGAATGGACGAAGAGCCTGATTCATGATCCGCGTAAATGTACTAGGTGCATTTGAGAAGCGAAAATGCATGACCAACCATTCGTACAACCCTTCTCTCGTCTTAAATGTTGTTTTCCACTCATCTCCAGGTCTGATCCGAATCTGATGGTATCCACTCTTCAAGTCAAGTTTGCTGAACACGCAAGCACCAGTAAGCTGGTTTAACAGATCATCCAGTCGAGGAATAGGAAAACGGTAACGCACCGTAATCTTATTGATCGCCCTACTATCCACACACATACGCCACGTCCCATCCTTCTTCGGCGTAAGGAGAGCAGGAACAACACAAGGACTAAGACTCTCCCTGATGTGCCCTTTTGCCAGAAGTTCCTCCACTTGTCTACGCAACTCTTCATGTTCAGTGGGGCTCATCCTGTAATGCGCCCGGTTAGGCAGAGAAGCATCAGGCACCAAGTCAATCTGATGCTGAATATCCCGCAGTGGTGGCAACCCATCTGGAAGCTCTCCTGGGAAGACCTCATGAAACTCCTTTAGCAATGGCTGAACCCTACAAGGAACCTCCTGCTCACTGTCAATTGACTTTCCCACCAGCACATACACGACCCCAGACTCCTCCATCTCTGTTTCAAACTTTGCTCTGGTCAGTAAATTAGCGTTGTCTCCAACTGTTTTCACTGGACCCTTATCCGGTAATAACACAATCTTCTTACCCCCAAACAGAAAGCTGTACGTGTTGGTATACCCATCATACAGCGAATGGCGGTCAAACTGCCACGGTCTCCCTAACAGCAAGTGGCACGCATCCATCTCTACGACATCACATAATTCATGATCTTTGTAGGTAGGCCCAACGGAGAAACTGATTCGAGCACGCTGAGACACCTCTACATCGTTACCCCTCTTCAGCCAAACTAATTTATACGGTTTGGGATGCTTCTCAGTCTGCAAACCCAGCTTCTTAACGACCTCTTCAGCCACCATATTTTCACAACTACCAGAATCAATAACAAATCTACATATCTTACCCCCAACAGTACACATCGACTGAAAGATATTATTACGTAGCCAGTCAGTGTTATTCTCCAGGGGAGTCAGAAAGCTCAGCCTCACCACCAACGCTTGACCCACATCACCAACTACAAACTCTTCCTCTTCCCCGACTTCTTCGGTGTCATCATTGTCAAATACAGGTGGACCTTCATAATCGTCATACCTCTCATCAACAAAGAGTCCTCTGCGCGGATTCTTGGGACATTCAGATTGTCTATGACCTGTACCACCACATGCAAAACAACGAATACCACCTCCAGGATGCGCTGGCTGTTGAACAGGGTTAGGTCTAGGAGGGCCAGGTTGAGTAGGATTACCAGGACCTGTCATCTGCTACTGTAAATTATTGGAAGAACTGCCTGCAGAAAAAGGAACTGTATTTCTCCTGGCCAGCTGTTTCTCTATCTGTAATGCTCTCTGATGTGCCTCAGAGACTGTCACGGGATCAAACATATTCAGAGTGTCTTGTATTTGGGGACGAAGACCACCCACATATCGTGACATCAACTGCTCCTCTGTCTCCATCACCTCATTCCTCGTAATCAACATATAAAATTTCGTTGTATAGTCACTAACCGTTTTGACGCCTTGACGCAGATTCTGTAGTTGCTGGTACATGGTCCGAACATAGTTGTAGGGCAGAAATTGATTCTTCATATGCTTCTTCAATTTATCCCACGATATAAACTTGGACTTCCCTAACCTGGATCGCGTCACTTTAGTCTGTTACCACCACGCTGCTGCTCGTCCACGAAACCTCGTTGCAACGAGAGGCACACATTTATCAGCAGGAACCTCCTTAAATTCCAAGATCTCCTCCACTGCAGTCACCCAATCCAAGAACTCTTCGGGACTTAATCCACCATGGAACTCAGGAATATCAACCTTGAATCCTGATTCCCAACGCCTATTCTCATCCGACCACCTCCCTTCCGTCGAACGGCAAATCTACTGGATGCTCAGGTTGTGCAAACGGATTCTCATCATCATAATCCTCAACCGACGGGGCCACCGACGCATGATGTTGCGGCATGACTGCAGCAAATTGCTGTGTCAGCAACTCCACTTGTTGACGCAGCTGTGTGATTTCATCACGTCTATGTACCTCTTCTACTGGGACTTCACAAACTTCTGGACGTCTCCTTGGCGGCATGGTGAAGGAACGACTTCGGCTCTGATACCAACTGACGTAGCGGAAGATTATAAGAAAGATGAAAAATCTCACAAATATGAGATAAACTCACGAAAGTTTTTATTCAATTCAAAAATGACTGCCTCGAAGGGCTTACAATGGTTTAAATAGCAAAACTCTAGCAAATTTCGGAAAATAAATAATAAAAATAAAAAAACGATATTTTTCCATAAATGGAAAAATTCGAGATTCTAACTTAAATGGAAACTCCTAATATTCAGGATCGTCCTCCAACAAACGGAATCAAAATCCGAATTTTATTGAATGAGATATTACCAATATAAAAAACGGACAAACCCAAAGTTATGGCCAAAGGCGATGAGTTGTGATCCTTGGCCCGTTTCCACTCAAATTAGACTATTAATTCGTCAAAACGGACAAACCCAAAGTTATCATGAAATCATTATTTTGCATTGCGATCCCACTTCATCATACATTTGAACTCCTTATGCACTTCATCAGCTTGCCAATCTACACTAATAGGATATCATGTACTATATGAAATCGTAGTACAGAAATTCTGCTCAAGACATTCGTTTGTGTATATAATTGTCAGTAATATCTATGGATAAACAAAGAATCTTTAAACAAAGAAAGTGCTCCAAGCATATATATCCACCGTTTGGTAATCTCGTTAATTAGCAAAATTATAAGTCATTTGAACTACAGCTTACCACATTCTGCATGTGAATTGATTCGTTATTTAGATAAAACAAAGGGCAAAACAATTAAATGAGTTGTTTGACCTGTTTCCAACTGGAATTTTCAAATACACAAATAAGCAACAGTATTATTTCTATTGTTTGGTCATCAGAACAAATTTGTAAGCATCAAAGAAGCAGGTATCGTAAAGATCTTTAATGCAAGAAAAAAAAGGAAAGGAACAGGAGCATCATCAGGAGTTCGGAGTGTATGTTTTTTTTTTTTTGGGAGGGGGGAGGAAGAAAAAAGCTAAAATAGAAATTATCAGATTTGTCTGTTTATAATGCTCTTAGGAACCAATTGTAAACTTCATTGGGACAGAGAAAATCTAATTCAATTGTCAGCCAAAATAGCTTATACCAGAATTTAAAATAACTTAGTTATTTTGACAAGCTGGTCCTGATTATCATGGCCATAGAAAAAGGGCTCTTTCCGGAAAATATGCATGTTAAAGAAGGTGAGAAATTAAATAGCATAACATTAACAACATGTAAATTTAGAAGAAAAATTCTCACTATTCCAGCAAACATACAACCCAGCCTCCACATTTGTAGAAAATAATCATAGTCTTGCAAGTCCACAAGCAGATTAGGCCCCTTAAAGTATCTAAAGGAAAATTCAAAAGACAAAATTCGACAGCAATACATTGAAAATAGAAACATTTTTGACTCTGTACATCGGCATCAAAGTAAAACGCAAGCATAGGCATCTAGGAAAGCATTATGAGCATATAGAACAAAATAGTAGTCAATCAAATAGACCTTGAAGCTACTCGGACATTGTATTCTTTGTTCGGATGATAGAATTCGACAAAGCCGCAATCAATAAGCCGAAGTTTTCGTAGCTAATAATCAATTATAACATTGTGAGGTTTGACATCTCTATGCATTATCCCCTGAGAATGACAATAATCTAATGCCTGCAGTTTTAGAATGTGGTTGATCAATTAATCATGTAATCAAGCATTAGACACGTCAAAGACTTTGGTAACAAGCCAACAATCAAGAAACACCAAGAAAGTTGGAAATAAAAACTATCAATTATTACGATTTGAGAATATTTTTGAAAAATTAGCTCAATGTTGATCCCTGCTCCTATTAGTCATTTATTAGTTCATTCAAATTTCAAAAAACTCAACATTTAATCCCTCGACGCCACAACATTTCTACAAAGGCTTCATCTCAAGTTTTGCAGTTAATCATCGTATTTTACTCCAATGAATGAAAAAGGCAAATGCCTATCCTATTTCTTGAAAAACTGTACAACTTTTCTTGCAATAATTGTAAAGTTTTTCGCATCAGATTCCTCTGTGGTAGATATCCTTAGTTGCGAAAAGTTAAATTTTCAAGATATACTTGTAAATTCTATTAGATGATAGTAAGCATGCATATTCATGAATCAAAAAGGGATTTTTCCTTCTTATTGAGCAAAATAATTGCCGTTTTATGGGTTTGAGAATCATTTATTAAACATATCATTTCGACTTATTTATTTACGTAGTAAACTCCCCCCCTCCCAGCTCTGCAAATGTCT
Organism: Fraxinus americana; assembly: GCA_035079005.1. Taxonomy (NCBI): domain Eukaryota; kingdom Viridiplantae; phylum Streptophyta; class Magnoliopsida; order Lamiales; family Oleaceae; genus Fraxinus; species Fraxinus americana. The sequence goes on along the minus strand of CM068713.1, from coordinate 1,473,729 downwards.
CAAATTCTTAAAAAATCTCCCAAACACCGTGTCAAGCAAGGACTCAACTTCAAGTAAAAATAATTAATAAACACTTCAAATAACGCGTAGTTAAGGATTGTCAAACACAGAAATTGATAGAAACGTAAATAAAAAATAAATAAATACATTTTACACAGAACTCACCTTAGAAAGAATTGTAGAAAACGGGACAATATAAAAGATTCAACAAATATAAACCTCTTAAGACTTTATAATTAAATTGTAGTATTTCTTTGTACCTCATGTACTAAGTCTAAAATTTCTCTATAAACGACATTCTTTGTACAAAGACTGTGTAAAGAGATTGAATGTAAAGCTGATGGTTTAATCAAAACTTTTATGCATTTACTTGTTCTAGCTCTAGATAGAGCTACATATAATTGTCCGTGGGAAAAAACAGGATCGGGAAGATACAAACCAACAAAATCCAATGTTTGCCCTTGCGCTTTATTAATTGTCATAGCAAAGCATGGGCGTATTGGAAATTGCGTTCTCTTAAATGGTATTGAATTTTTGTCTCCTTCTAGTGGTATAAAAGGAATTCTAGGTAAAAGCACACGCTTCCCATGGTGTTCACCAATAGAAATTTCGGCGTCTATAACATTTCGTTCAAAATTTTTACAAACAAGTCTTGTACCATTACATAAACCTTCTGAAGGATTAATATTTCTAAGGAGCATAATTGGACAATTCTTTTTTAAAGTAAGCTTGTGTGGAGGTATACTATTTGGTGTTAATGTATTTAAGAAATCTTCTTGAATGCTTTGCTCCGTTTTATTTATGGATTCATCGAAACTATAGTACATAAATGTTTGTCCTGGAATTTGTTTTAGTAACATTGTGTTTATTTGATCAACAGATTCATTTTTAGGAGTTAAAATAACTCTATTTATCATTGTAGCTAAATTATCTGCGTAATTATGTAAATCTGGGAACACTACGTTCATTAGCTCATTTAAGGAAACTAATTCATCTTCGTAGGTATAGTTATTTCAGAAGGAAGGGTAATCATATCACAAGAATGAGTGACTTCTAATCCATTACCTATATCGAGTAAGTAATTAGAATAGGATATATCTAAATGAGCTCTCATATTTTGCACTAAAGATAATTTTGTAAATAAAGGCCACAAGTATGAGAAAACTAAACTTGATTTTATTATATCTATTTTGCTACCTTTTGGTACTACTGGCAAGATTTGTCGAAAATCTTCTCCCAAAACTATTACTTTTCCACCAAAAGGTAAATCGTAATCGTTAATATCTCGCAGAACTTTATCTAAAGCTTCTATGGTGAAACGATTTACCATAGGAGCTTCATCCCATACAATTAGTTTTGTCATTCGTAAAAGATCTGCTAAAGCTGATTGTTTACTAATAGAACAATTTGTTTCGGTACTAGATTCCAAAGGAATTTTAAACTTTGAATGAGTTGTACGTCCACCTGGTAACAAGGATGCAGCTACGCCTGATGAAGCTACAGCCAAAGCAATGTAATTTCTAGATCTTACAGCCGACAACAATTTCTTGTACAAAAAAGTTTTGCCTGTTCCTCCAGGACCATCAATAAAGAACATGGAATTTTTGTTATTAAAAACGTTTTCTAAAACAATATCATAAGCTTGTTTTTGATGTTCGTTCAGCAGTATGGAACAAATTTATAGTCGTTAATATTCTTTCCTAAAGGTTCGAGTAAGGAACTTATGTATTTGATTGCTTTTAATTCGGCATCGTTATAAGACAAACCATCTCTCATGTAATCCTCAAACATGTGAATCTTAAATTTTTCCCAAAGAGAACACGGGTTATTCGATGAACACAATAAGAGTACGGTAGCAAAAAGTCTGCGTAATGAGGTAGGCATTTGATATGTAATCGCTTCTGCTAAACAAAGTTCACAACTATTATCCTCATTTAACAAGCCATGTAAGAGAGTTGCTTCACGAAAAGATGCTACTTGAAGATCATTAACTCTTTTCAAACTGTTAAATGATGTTGGACCTCGAATGTGATTAAGCAATATTCGTAAGTAATGTTCACCCTCAGTCGGATTTGCTGTAACAATTCGACCTATTACATTTTTCTGTTTTCTACGAGTCCAAATTCGACTTTGAGAATTCCATACAAAATGAATAGGAAAATCCCTGTACAAAATAGTTCTAGCTAGTTCATCGTAAATATTCATTCGAAAGAATTCTGTTAACATGGTTCGCTGAACATAATCCCTAGAGATAACAGATGGTAAACTTTCAAACTCCCTAAATGTAACAAATTGACAGTCTTCTAAATGTAGTTGTAATGAAATGACAGTCGGGAAGTTTTCAGCTAAAAGGAATCCATAAATTCTCCATGCTGCCTCCGGCGGAGAGATCCAACGAGCTGTTTGATACCTTGAAATTTCGTCACATTCAATATCTTTCTCATTAGCATTTATCGAAAAACTTATTCTGTCATGGCCTTTGTAAACATATTTGTATAAATATTTGACAACTTTTATGGTTGAACAAATTTCAACGTTAATATGACAATCATACTTACTTAATAAATAAGGATTATAAGGTACAACCCATCTATTGTCCAAAATGGATCCCCCGACCTTTGCACATTCACCAGTATTTCGTCGTCTATAAATTGGGTAAGAGCTGTCATTTATCGTTGTATTTGTAACGAATTCTCGAGGATATTTATTCTTGCAAATCTTGTCTTCTTGCATACAAATATTATTAGGATTTAATGATCCACACGGACCATGCATCATGTGTTTTATAACACAGGAACGCAAATACGGGAAATCACTTTCGCTTGGGATCTCACAGGAAACAATTCGGTCAATTGAAGATATACAATTGTTTTTTGAACTTTTATTCAGAATTAATAGAAAGTGAGAATGTGGGAGGCCTCTTTTTTGGAATTTTATGACATATATGTAAGCAACTACTGTGCCAAATATATGTTTTTTGAACAAATCATTCTTTAATTCTTGTAACTTAGATCTAAAGATTCGTGCTATTAAGTCAGGCCTATTTTGGCTCTCATCAATGTGGCGTAATTCTTATTTAATTTCAGGCCAATTAGGATTACATGTTATTGTTAGAAATATATCGGGTTTACCAAAACGTTGAACCAAAGACATAGCATCCATATATCTTCTTTTATTATCTCTGGGGCCCCCAGTAAAAGATGAAGGTAAAACAATTTTACGACCGATGTTGGAACTTCTAGTCTCACCATCTCAACGCTATCAACAATTCCTTGATAGAGCTCAGCTCTTATATGTGCTTGATTATTTCGAAAATAATCTAAACGAGAAGTTTCTATCTTTATGTACATGTCAACTATATACTGTTGTAAGAGACGACCAGCATGAAGAAGAATAGAGTTACCTGTATTTCTAATCTGAAGTTTATAACAATAGTACTCTCGGCATGACACAATTGAACGCTTGCATTTTTTTTTCAAACCTGCAGCATAATAGAAATATAAAAAAACTGTAAATTGTAAGTAATTAGATGAAGCTAGAAAATGTAGAATAATGAAAAACTGAACAGAGCATGAACCTGCATTTTCTTTTTCAATAAACTCGGTAGCTGAACTAACACTATGGATATCATTAACATTTTCATTAACAATCGAAATGTTAGATTTTTGAGTGTCAAAATATTCAATACCCTCATGCCATCCAGGCTCCCCGAATGGGAATAACAAAGGATACTGAAGCGGATCATAACACCCAAAGTAGTAATGGACTTTATGTGCATGACCAGAATGACAATAAATAGATATGTCTCGAATGTGAACATCTGCGTTTGGATCTTCATCAACCCAAACTGCTGCAACTTGAGAAGTTGATGGCGTGTTAAATACTCGTTGGTCAAGACCAGGGTCACAACGTATTTGTATTTTATATGTTTCTAAAGCTTCTATGCTGTTTAGTGAGCGAAAGAATTTTACATAAGGATTAATTTGTAAAATATCCAGTAATTTTTGTAAGAGTTGTTCACTAAATTTGCATGAACTTTGAAGACGATTTTGTAATTCATTTTCAGTATCAAAAAAATATAATTGCAAAAAAGATGGTTTCCCATCAATGGGGACTAAATTATTTATGTAATGATAGACTTGACCTTGAACTCTAAAAGTGTAAATCCCTTTATTCATCTTGCACAAGTCTTTATCATATTTTACACCGAACGATGTGAATGCAAAGTGATTATTATAGTTTCTACAAATAGTTCTAAAATGTAGCGACTCATGTGTGCTTGATGTATACAAATGGAAAAGTTCATCAGGTGCAGTGTTATCGTGCAATCTAATTTTTCCATTAGAACAACAAAAGCCATTGCTTTCTCTATGAAATTTCTTTGCACCACAAAAACAACAAATTGTAGGGGGGTTTAATACATAAGATTCAGTAAGTACTGGTTGTATCTCAAGTTCTATGACATCTGTGTTATACATTGTAGCTGTAAGGAAATCAAAAGGATCAGCATTTGATTCAGAATTACCTGAAGCAATAATTAAAAAAATTTAAACAAACGAAGACATGACTGGATTGTAAAGGGATGTACTAAATTGTTGTTCTGAAATGAAGATGCCAAACAATAAAAGATTTGTGATTAATTTATACCTTCATCCAAAAGATGGAATGGATTTGCTATCACATCATCCAAAGTAGGAGGTAATTCCTCCGTAGGACAACTTGTGTCACTATACCGATCAGCTGGAAGGAACACAAATCATAAAGTATCATTAAAAACTAACAAATGTAGGTTCATTATAACCTCGAACGGTAATAAGCTTAAAAAATACACCGACGAAAATAGTAAAATAAGTAAAATGTGTGAAAATGTATTTCGTGATAATATAACTTGCCTTTTATTTGTGAGATTCTTCTGGATTTTAATGAATGAGATCCAGATGGTCAATCTAATTCCTTGCGTATTGCGTACATCTGTCGGCGTCTTTTATTGCGAGCATCTTTTTTCGTCATTGACAGACTAACATTTGGAACATATCTGTTGCTTTCTTTGTTACCATCCATGTGCAAAAGGTTGGCGTTCAACCTTTTTTAAAAAACAATTGTCCATGAGATTTATAATAAGAATTGTGACAAAAGAGGTTCAAAAGAAAGAAAAAACATTGAAAGTAAAAATAACATCGTTAAACATTGAAAAACAACTGGATTTTTACACATGAACTAATAATGATCATCCATCAGCTATCATGTTGTGCTAAGTCCATCGACTAATGATATGTGGGAATCAAATGATTCAAATCCCATGCATGGGAAAAATAAAAGAATGAATCGATTAAGTAGATAGGCCAAAAATGTGTGATTTAGGACGTAAAAAAAGTCACTAAACAAAATATGCACAATGGGAAATCAATACTAAATCTATTCTCGATAAACAATTATGTATAGTGCATAATGGGAAATCAACACTAAATCTTTTTTTGATAAACAATTCTCATCATCTCTTTTTTGCAAAGGAAGACATCGATTTAGTAAAGGAGGGGACAATTTTGACTGCAAGGTGTTAGAACTAATGGTAGAAGGTTGATACTTGTTATCCCGTCTGATGATTACCGACAGAGTACATCATTTCATGACATTCTAATGACCTAAAGAACAAATTAGCAATTTAGCAAGCATCCTTATCTGGATTCATTTAATGGCCTGTTCATTTTGACATTTTGCTGACAAAGCTTCCAATTTGAAACTGATAGCAAATTCCAAGAAGAACTGTTGATGAAATCATGACAATTTCCCATGTGACAAGTCTAAGGCCACTTAGTGAAATTGAAAAATTGAGCGCAATTCACCATTGTCACATTTTGACAAGATGAAAGAACTATATCTTATAAATATTTGGCATACAAGTACTGTCAAAAAGAATCTTCGCAAGGGGATTATATGTTAGCAATTCACACATTGAGCAGGATTTTAGGGTAGAACTTGCAATATCAATGTCCATTGTATCAACTGTCTCTTACCAAAAATGGTGTGATAGAAAAATTAGTTTGCTAAAATTTACATCAAACTTTATTTTCCTTGTAATCTCCTCAAACATGCTCAAATCAATGTGCAGAAGTATGTCACAAACAAGAAGCCACAACTATATAACATCAAACATATCTACACATTAAAAGCCAACTCTTAATTGGGTTTTTCTTACAAATTTAGACGTTGAAACCTGATTATTAAGATCAAGAAATATCACATCTAAATAACTGAAATTCACAGGAAAAGATGATAATTACAACTTCGAGAGACTTACTTGAAAGTATCAAAAAATCTCAAAGTGGGTCTGCTCAATTTCCCAAGATTTCAACTGAGAACCAAGATCTGTTCCAGAAGGCACAAAAAAAAGTCAATTCTACGAAACAAGCCCAGAATTAGCACTTATTTTATCAAATAACCAAGAACCCATAGAGATATTCAATTTATTAAAACTTTTGACATATTTAGATCCCATAAAAACTTGATAACAAATCAAAAGAATTATGAACTAATTTAAATAATAAGATGCAAGACTGTTGGCTAATTTCCTTAACAAAGAACTGGAATTGTTCAAATCGATTTTAAGAAAATTAAAATTCGAAACAGTATTAAGACCTACTTTTCAAATTCATTAACCCCTAATTTATCAACAGGGAAAAATGGGATCTTGATTAAATAAATTAGGCAATATTTCAATCCATAAAAACTTCATAAAAATATTACAAGAATTATAATCATAAGCCACAAGATAGGATAATTACCTTATTCAGAAACAACTGAATTTGCTGTAGCTGAGGCTGAAGAAGATGAAAGTGGAGACTCTGTACAAGAACAAAACAAAAAATAAAAAATTAATCCATGTTTTGCGGAGGCACCAACCGTGTCTCTGTTGCGCACGGAGACACGTACCTTGCGCGACGAAGGAACGCTCCATGCGCAACGAATGCACGGTGATAGGTCTTTGAATTTCACAGACTGAAATTTAAAGACTGAATATAATTTTATTTCCTTTGCAAATAAATCATGTATTCAAACAAGACCAAGCCTGTAATTATCATCATATAAAAATTTAATGACATAAAATGTCACCAAAAAGACACATTCAAAGAATAAAACTAAGGTAATGTACTCATTTCTATGTTCCATATGTTAAAAAGTAAGTAAACTTATTTTACGTGTTGAAAACAAACCAAAAGGCATGACTTGTATGATAATCAATATGTTTCTACGCTTTTATTGCTTATTTTCTAATTCCACCAAAGCAGTGAACAGAGTCATGAATGGACTTGGAACATTAGAAATTGAAGTGATAAAAATTCCATGTTTTTTTTATCTATCCACCAATAATGAACAATAACAAAAGGAATAGAGGGATTACCACATTCACTATGAATAATTTTTATGTATGCAGCCTTTTATTTCATATTCACACAACATTCAGACTACACTCAATGCCCATCCAGTCCTCCCTTATCAAACACAGTCTTATTGGTTCTTGTCCCCTTCTACTTTATTTTCTTCTCATCTTCTTATGCTTTTTAAATATTTTTTAACACTGTTTTTATTCCTTTAGTAGATTTCAACACTAAAGTTCCACTAATCTCATTGAGTTCTAAATGCCGAATTAAGGAATTGGTATGAAGTGCTGTCACAAAAACTTGAGCATAGCCCTCAGCAGATGGTGTTGACACTGTGAACTATACTTCCCAAAAATTGACTTGTGATGTATAGAGATACTACTACTTTAATAAAAGCTATAGCTAGTGGGACAGCGCAACAAGCCCTTTCTCACCCACAATCAAGCCCAAGAATCCACTCAAAGCAACTATACATTTCAGCTCTTACTTCAAAGTATCCTTACGACATAGGTCCACCCTCATGTTCAAGTGATGCTCCACATCAACTTGCTTCTTCTTGCTATAGAAACCTCTTTTCAAGGCCATTTATTTTATTTCTCGTAGATTATCACTCTAGCCATTTGGAATTATAAGTACATATCAATTGATCATTCTCCTGCATTTTCCTCAACTAAGACATCCTAAAATAAAAGAATTGTTGATACCTCACAAACATATGAGTTATTTTCTCTGTGCCTTCTGCAAATAATTCTTGGCCAAATCTACTATATCTCCAAGGATTTGGGGACAGTAAAATGTTACTAAAATCAAAAGCTTCCCAGCCTCCAAATCCCATCCTTCTAGTGACAATAAATAACAATTACAATAATATAAATTATAAATGTGATTCTCAGCATTAAGGAAAATATTCCTGCCACGTCAAGCAACGATTAAAAAAGGCCAAATTACACTAACAAATTCTTATGACGTATCCAAATCACTCACTTCACAGCTTTCATTCTATTAGCAGTAACTCAAAAGTGCAATAGGTATAAAATATAGGGCACAACTAATGAAAGATTTGGGGAAAAAAATTTACGGGTGAGCTATGAGCTTGGAAGCTTTGACAGAGAAAGGGCAGACTGTGAACTGAAGAACCTGAAATCGTTCGGCGGCACGTTTGGCTTTGAGATACGCTGTCTCTTCGGTGTCGATGGGGAGAACCCTTTGCGATGGAGCGGAGTATGCACCGGTTTGCTGCAACGACACGGCTATGAAATCGGAGTTGGAAATGTGAGTCTTTATTTCTCCAAAAGCCTCTGAGAAATTGAATTTCGTTACTTTCGGTGTCGATGGGGAAAACCCTTTGCGATGGAGCGGAGTATGCACCGATTTGCTGCAACGACACGACTATGAAATCGGAGTTGGATGTGTGAGTCTTTATTTCTCCAAAAGCCTCTGAGAAATTGGATTTCGTCGCTTGCTTTATCCGCCCCTGGTTCTGGTGGCAGCGGTTCGGGACCGCTGGAGGTCGAGCTGTATGGTAACATGAAGAAGCTTAGGGTTTTCGTCCAGTGCCGATAGGAAAGTCTGCGAGAGAGAGAGATGTCGAGAGAAAAATATCTTTTATTTCGGTTTCCTGCCAAAACGACGTCGTTTCTGCCAAAACGACGTCGTTTCAATCGGACGAAACTATGAACAGTAATTGGAAAAGTGTCTCTTTTATTTGTTAGAGAAACGGACATGGGTTATGCATTGGTTTGATAGGCCTGCCTTTTGGGTTATGCATTGGTTTGATAGGCCTGCCTTTTAACTGGGCGCTACAAATATTTTTACGAAATTTACAAGAAGGAAAACTTCATTTCTCCTACTTTTACAGTTTTACTTTATCCTATTTCAAAAATAACAAAACAACTTTTACATTTCAAAAATCAGATATTTTGACCTATACATACACATTTATATAAATATTTATTTATATATATAAATATATAAAAATAACCGGTGACTATTCAGGCTACCGTTCCGATTCCCGCGACTACTCCGATTCCGAGTAACAGTTCCGGCGACTGCTCTGATTCCGACGACTCATGTCACAACTCAGGTCACAGTTCAATTCACAAGTCACAGCCCAAGTCACAACTCAGGTCACAAGTCACAGCTCAAGTCACAACTCAGGTCACAGTTCAATTCACAAGTCACATCCCAGGTCACAGCTCAGGTCACAAGTCACAGTCCAGGTCACAACTCAGGTCACAGGTCACAGCCCAGGTCACAACTCGGGATTTTGTTCATAGTCACGGGTTATTTTCAAATGATCACAACACAGGTTACACAATATTTTTGCACAGGGCTCAGATTAATATTTAGTCACAAATTGTCGAATTTTAAGGTCACAGCTAATACATTATGCGGTCACAATTAGTCCATTATGCGGCCCCAGTTGGTCATGAAACATAACACAGATTCAAACAACTGTCGCCCGCACCTCACCATACCACCACAACCACCGGACCATTGTCTGCATCGCACCACCACCATTAAAAAAAAAACAGCCTCAGCTGCCTGCAAGCCGGCACCACCTCACCGTCAAACCGCCACCATTTACAAACCACCAACTACCGCACCACCACCTAAACACCATTAAAATCGCAAATTCACATGGGGGAAATTAAATTCACTTACATCACTACCGACACCACTAGCACCATCATCACCTAACCACAACCACCGCCATCGTCACCACGGCTAGCACCACCACTACTGCCACTGCCACCGCCATCTCCTCTATCTCTATCTCCATCTACAAATTCTACACCACACAACACCATAACCACCACCCCATAAAATAATCCACAAACCCGTCGCCGCCACCACCGGTTGCACCACCACCTCAAAAATCAACACAAAAAATGCTGCAAAATCACTACAAAAAACCAGGCAAATGTAACGCTTAATAACCCAAACCCACTACATCGTGCCTCGCGGGCATTGCGAAGGATAGATTCGGCGAAGATCTGGACGATCAAATGCGAAGATGCGGAACTTGCGAAGGGCATATTCGACGAAGATCTGGACAATATTGGCGTCGTCGTCGATGGCGGCGATGGGACCTCCAAATGCTGTGAATTAGGGCGGCGTCGCAGCAGCGTCGCGACGTTGCCCCTGTGACGTAGGGCTGCTGAGAAGGGATGAGAAGGGGAGGAGAAGGCGTCGTCGGCAGCAGCAAGGTGGAGAGAAGTCGAGAATGAGAGAAGACGGGGTGATCTAGGGTTGATAATTAAATTTTAGGAGGGGTGGGTGTATATAAATTATTTTTTATAATATTATTATTAATATTTAATTAAATATAAAAATCTGTATCTATCTATAAAATATCTGATTTTTGAACATTAAAACTTAAAATCTGATTTTTGAACTTGGATCTTGAAAAGTAGGGGTCCATGTAATTTCCACTTACAAGAAACTATTTGGAAAAATTAGACTGTGTACCCTACTAAAATAAGTATTTTGATTAATACTTTTTAATCTAATTAAACATTTTGATAAAGTAATATTTACGTCCTAATCTAAACTATTAACTAAGACTCCAACCCCGCTAAATGCTAAAGTATATGCTAGTCGAATTTCAAATTCCAAATGCTCTCCCTTCTCTCTAGAATCACCCAAAAATGAAACAAACTTCCGGCAACTCCCGGTCGGAAAAACCGCCGGAATTGGATACCGGTCGACAACCCCTAACATCCCCTTCAACTACGCACAAACATCATCCAATTCAATCAAGTATTTCAGCTAGAATTAATGCTCAAAGTTCACTGCCCAACAATCTGAAAACGGCTGGAAACCCTACCTCCGGCCATACCCATGGTCTCGGAACCCTACTGGCCTCTTCCCCACATCTAGACGAGATTATACATGGTGGCAATTCATCCATATCATCTCTCAAACATGCTGAATTTAATTCTGAAAACTGCCCAGTCGCGAAGCTTTTGATTCCGCCAGCGAAGAACTCAATTTTCGAAACCATCCGGTGCACCCATGGAGGCGGACCACTTGGGATAGGTTCGCCTTCACCTTGCGCTCCTAGCCCATGTATGGGTTAACACCAATTTTACCCATAGCAGCACGAATTTGATCCAGAAATGTAGGTAGTCGCGAACTCGCTGGGTGTTTTGTTGGGGTGCGGGGTGTTTTGTTGTTTGGAGCTTTGGGTACCTGGGTTTTTACAGATTTTCTGGGCTTTTGGTTGAAGGTGTTTGCTTCAACTTCATCGTTTGAAGGTGTATGTATTGTGTATCTATTATTGAAGATAATAGTTCAAGTGGAGAGGTTGGATTTTCACAGTTGGTGAATTCACGTGATCTTGTATGCCAGATTTTCAGCATTATTTCCTGGGCATAACTTGCAACTTTCTGCATCTCTTGATTTGGGGACTGCCATGTCTTTTAACTTTTGTCACTTTTCTGTATTTATGTTTTAAATGTGTAAGGATTATGAAAGTTGAATGCAATTTGTAGTTATCATCCAACAAATCTTATATGGGGTGCTTGCATATATATGTTTTCAATGAGTAATCTTATTGTAGTATCATAATAGTTTATCAATTGTAAAGTTATTGTACTCTAACTAAAGAAATTGAATGGATTTGATGCATTGTTTATTTTAGAGTATGAGCATTTACACATTGTGATTTCTAGTAAAACAATATTTGCAGAATAGTTTTGGTAATCAAGATTTTTGAAGAGAGAAGCACTTATTTTTGTTTTCTAGCAATTTTGATTGAATTTTGGTTGGAAATTAGAGAGAGAACTGGGGGTTGGGTGAGAAGAAGAGTTGTGAATGAATGGTTTGTCACTTTTTCGATTGATGTTTTGTCACTTTTTCGAATGTTTGCAGTGTTTTTTTTTTAACTTTTGTCACTTTTTAGTGTTTGTCTATTTTTTCTATCACCTTTTTTTTATTGTTTATCACTTTTTAAAAATTTGTCACTTTTTTTAGTAACAAACATCACTTTTTAATCAGCATATGGATTGGTGCTATTTTGGTATTTGTCACTTTATTTTGAGTTTGTTTCACTTTTTTGAGTTTGTATCACTTTTTATGAGTGTGTGTCACTTTTTCTTTTAGTTTTGTTACTTTTTTTTGAGTTTGTGTCACTTTTAAAAAAAAAAAGTAAAAAAGTGACATTATGTCACTTTTTTATTTTATACAGTATTTTTTACTTCCTAAAAACATTTCATATGATTTTTCACAACATCCCTAATTTAAGGGTATTTTTGTAAGTACCCCAAACTATTTTGTAAGTTACCATTTCAAAAATCAAATTTAAAGTTTATTTATATAAAAATTAGATAATTCAATATTAATAATAATATTATAAAATTAAATTTCAAACACATTTCATTTTTTATTTCTTCTTTCTCTCTCTTTACATACTCCCTCTACTATTTCTTCTTTCTCACATTTTCCATTCTCTCTCTAGAATTTCTTATGCTCAATTTTTTATCCTTCATTAGCCATTATCTTTCTTCTTTCACTCTCCTCTACCCATTTTTTATTCCTCATCGACGGGTATAGACGAGGTGGTGGGTAGATCGTGTTGAACATCCGCTGTAAACGGTGAACCCGTCATCGTTTGCCGCTGAACGACACTTGAGTTTGCTGTGCATAGCGACGATCTGGTCACCACTGGGTGCGACGAAATCAGGTCGTAGTTGGGCACGACACTGTGATTTTGTCGCACAAAGCGGCGAGATCAGAGCCTCGCCCGAAGCGACGTACGCTCCAGTCGCTGGTGCGCGACAATGGGTTTGTGATGGTTGTTTTTGTGAGGAATTTGTGGTTCGTGGTTTTTTTTGTGGTAGTTTCATGTTGTTTTGTGGTATTTTTTGTTGTTGTGGTGGTGGTGGTCACATGTGGTGCGCAATGCACTAGCGATCTGGTGTCGGGGAGTTTGGTGATGAAGCGACCTAGCAGCGATGATAGTGCTAAAGTTTGGTGTCGGGTGGTGTTGTGGTTATTGTTGTGGCAGCAGCATTCTGAAAAGGACTTCTTTGCCTCTTCGAGCAGCTTTGCATACGACTTCCTCCATCAGACATTGCATCTATGTTCTCACATTTTTTTGCCGCATTCTTATCCTCAATATTCTATTAATTAACACATTTTTTGTTCCCGATGATAGTTTCTGTCTAAATATTCAACTTACGTGTTTTGAAACGACATATAAATATTATATTGCACTTTTGAATTCTGTTATTCTTTTTGCTTATTTAAATATATGATGGACAAATAAGTATTTTATGTCCTCGTAATGGATTTTTTTGAAGGAAAATTGTCATTCGAAATAAGTTGTTTTAATTAATGGAGATTTAAATTTAATAATGCAATGTAAAAAAGTTAAGGACATAATTGTAACAATAAAAAGATTGAGGACCGTTAATTCAACTAAAACTCGTTGCTCGCATGAATATAACCCACCCTCCAGAATTCAGTAACAAGGACATGATGAGACAACATTAAACTTGAAGGATTTTTGCTAAAAGTTTGATTTTAGGGTTGTTATAGATGGATTATCCGAAACGAATTATCCCAAAAGCACACCTCGACTGATCACACTCTTATTATTATTTTTCGTAATATCATTTTTCTTCCGACTTATGACTTAAAGATCATAGTGCATCACTTATCCAATTCAAGTACTTGAATGAATATTGCCAGACTTGGTTATTTGTAATTCCATGATCTTGGATTGTTTTCTAATTTTTTGTTTACATTTAATTTCATAACTTTGGATTGTTATCAAATTTTTTTTACATTGCTACAAGGGATTGATGACATTATCTTTGAAAAGAAGCAACATAATTAATCACAGTGGAGAATGGCCTATGAGCTTACTTTAAACACTTCAACACTCGAAATATTGAACTTCTACAAGATTGGGCTCGACCAAGATATATGCAAAGACCTTGAACTCATAAGCAGAAATTGTGCATCTTTAGTCTCAATGAAGATTACTAATTGCTATCTCAGTGATCTTAATGGTTTCTTTAATTCTGCTACTTCATAGCATGAATTTGGCGGGGGCATTTAGTCCAGATTTTATGATTGAGGAGCTTGGAGCGAATTATAGTGAGTTTGTTGAATCAATTGATGAATTTATCAATTTAGATATACGATTTTATCATAGCTTGCACCATTTGAGTTTTATTTTTTTTTTGGGGAGTGCTCGATTTTCAATCCTATTTTTAATCGGTTCCAAGTTCAAAAAATTGAACCTCCAAGACGCTTTTCTCGTCACCAAAAACCATTGTGACTCCTAGGCCAAATGTCCTAATTTGAAAATTATCAAGGTAAAACCCGCTGATCCTTATTGTTTTAGTTTTATAGGTGTTTCATTAGATTGTTGGAAGCGTATTTTGTTTATGGTGTGCATTTTGTTAGTTTCATATTGTGTATTGGCGATTCTGTGAACAAAAGGACCAACTTGAACAATTATAAAAGTTTAGGAATTGAATTGTAAAGTTTCATAGTTGGTATGATAGAGTAAGGTTCAGGGTTCAATGTTTGGAACAAGAAAGAATCATGTCGATTTTTAGCTAGCTGCTCGTTGGAGTACTGCTCGAGCGGAGGAATTGGAGACTGTCTCGCTCGACCTTCGCCCCACTGTCGCTTGAGCGATCGCTCGAGTGAAGTAGCCTTCTCGCTCGAGTGATGTTTTTACGGCCAGACCTAATTTTCCTTTTTCGAGAATTTTACTTGGCCCATACAACTTGTTTCGTCCAACACATAAATACTGGCTCCGCGTCTCTGCTGTAGAGAGGTTGAACACATTACATTCTTGAGAGAATTCATACTTCATCATATCGAAAGTTCAAACCCTCCATTGTTCATGCGCCATTAGTTGTGAAAACATCAAAGAGCCAAATTAAACACCGAATTACTTTCTTCACTTGGATCTGTTTCAAGATTGTTTCGTCAATTGTGCTGCATTAAAGATCAAGGAAGAACTGAAGAACAAGGAGTTCATTGGGAAGATCTATAGGAGATAAACTGCGTAAAGAGTCATGATTGGAGTTCGTGTGCTCATTCCAGGAGGACTGCTTTACAAAGAAGAGTCGGATTGCTGTTCGTGTGCACATTCCAAGAGGGCTGTTTCGCACTTCAGACAGGAGATCAGAAAACTTGTGTTGTCAACTTTGCTGGTGGTCTGTAAGTTAATTAACAGTTTATAGTGGATCTTTGACTGGCAAAGCGCCCGGAGTTTTTCCTAGGGGTGTCCAAAAGTCCCGAACCAAGAGGTTCTTCATAAGTTAAATACCCGAACGGGTACTCGAATCGAGAACCGATGAGTTTGGGTCGGGTTTCGGGTCTAGACCAAGAATCGAAGAATCGAAACTAAATAATTTTTTTATTTTTTTATTGAATTAATTAAATTATTTTATTTTTTTTAAATAAATTAACAAATTAATTAAATAAATCATATCATTTCATAATTTTAATTTTAAAATCCAAATCATTTTAAAGCCAATGAGCCCATTTTAAAGATAAGAAATAGTGGAGTTTGGGATCCATTTGCAGTTTTGTAAAGATTATGGACCTCTGCCATAATTATATCTTAATATTTGGTATTTATATGCATTGAATTAATGTTATTCGACAATTAGTTATTTATATATTTTTGAATTGAACTACGTTAATTTGTAAAAGTTACGAATGAAATGTCATTAGTTATATTTATGTAGGGTTGCCATAAATGTTAAAAAATTTAATTATGGTATGGAATCGAACCCGAACGATTCCATAATTATATTTGGACCCGACGATTCCATTTATTAAATACCCGAAAATTTTGGAACCGAGCAGAACCGAACCGACCCACGGACAACCCTAATTTTTCCCACGTTGGGTTTCTCCGTGAACAATTCCTGTGTTGTTTACTGCTTTTTATTGCTTTGATTTAACTGTGGTATTCAAAGATAGACTAAATTGAATTGTATGAATAATCACCTAGACATAATTAACTTGTGACTTGTTGCTTGTTAATTAATTTGATAATTTCGCATTTACACCTAATCACCCCTCTCTAGGTGTAGTTAGGTCGAATCTAGCATTTCTCAATTGGTATCAGAGACTAATCTCGTGTCCTGGCCCATATTTTGATTGTCTGGATGAGTAGTTCATTGTCTGTACCGCCATATTTTGATGACAGTAACTATGCCTACTGGAAAGTTCGAATGAGAGCTTTTCTTAAAGCTTTGGATGAGCGTGTGTGGATTTCTGTGCAAAATAGGTGGAATCCATCTTCAACAACTACTGATGGTGTAGTTACACTCATTGATATTTCCTTATGGACTAAAACTAACTTGGATGAGTGTAGTTGGAATAGTAAAGGTTTGCATGCCTTGTTTATATCTGTCTCTTGAAGAGTTTAGGAGAGTGTCTATGTGTGAGACCGCTAAGGAGGTTTGGGATATTTTGGAGACAACCCATGAGGGTACTAAGATTGTGAAAAACTTCAAATTACAGATATTGACTTCTAGGTTTGAAGAACTTAGGATGAATGATGGTGAGAAGTTGATGAGTTTTATGCTAAACTGAACGATATTGTGAACTCTAGTTTTAATCTAGAAGAAAGGATTACTGAGTCAAAAATCGTTTGAAAGGTTCTTAGATCCCTACCTGAAAGGTTTAGACCTAAGGTAACTGCTATTGAAGAGAGTAAGGACCTTAATGCGCTGAAAATAGAAGAACTTGTAGAATCCCTTCAAACCTATGAACTAACCTTAGCACAGCCTAGGAAACAGAAATTCATTGCCTTGAACACCCGTAGGAAGAAAATTCTGAGTCTAGTGATGAAGAGTCCCTTAAAGGTGAGGAAATAGCCTACTTCGTGAAAAAGTTTCAGAAGACTTTGAGAAATAGACCAAGACCACAACCTAGGCAGAGGAGTCCCCCTAGGAAATTTCAGAAGGAAAAGCGTGATAAGGGTGGTGGTAAAGGGTCTAGTAGTGAGCCCCAGTCTGATAGATGTCTGAGTGCTAGGGAATTGGGCACTATAGGAATGAATGTCCTAATCTCAAGATGAGCTCGACTAAGGATAGAGGTAGAGCCTTAGTTGCTGCACTGTCTGATGATGACTCTTGTGAGAGTGACCCGAGTGTGCAGTCTGAGTGTGAGAAAGTAGGGAAGTACATGGCCTTTGTGTCTCGAGTAGAGTGTGAATCTGATAAGGTCAGTAAAAAGACTGAGGTTGAGAGCGGTAATGATGTCTTGGATGATGAGGATAACAGGTTGTGTACCTGGAGTTGTATGAGAAGAGTCTTAAGATCAAGAAACTCAATCATGCCCTGCTTAAAAAAGTTGATTTCTTAGAGCGAGAGAAAGAGAGACTAGCTAGTGAGCTTGAGGACTCGACCATTTCCCTGAATGAGTTGAGATGTACCAATGAGAGGTTAGAAGAGAAGGTTAAGACCCTCACGAGCGATCTAGAAAAATCTAATTCTCAACTTGAGGCATTTTCCAGTGGGTCTAAGAAGCTTGATAGTATTTTAGGTATGAACAAGCCTGAAGGTGAGGAGTTTTCCTGCTTCTACTTAGCCACATATTGCTAAAAATCTTAATTCTAGAGCTGAGCGTGCCATAAGACACAGAAATCCTAGGTCTCGTAAGAACACTGCACCTCAAACTTGGTTTCAACATTCGTTTGTGTCTGAGCCTAGATTTGTACCTACTTGTCATCGCTGTAGTACTTTGGGTCACATTAGGTCGAGGTTTCCTATGTATGTGTGGAAGGAGAGAAATCAGGATATTCCTAGTCAGGTCAATTCTCTTTCCAGATAAGTCCTTCAGCTGACTAAGATAATTTCTCAATTGACTAGGTCTACCTCCACTGCTAGGAATGCATGGGTTAAGAAAGTTGGTCTTGACCGTATGGAAGTCAATGGTGCTTATGCACCACATTGATCCCATTAGTGGGTATCTGCATGCATTGTTCATTACACTGGTACATTTTACACTTTGCATGCGTTTATTTTTTTTTAAATTTTGTTTTGCTTTTAAAATTGTTGTCTATTCTTTTTGTCGTGTATGCTTGAATTTTTTTTTGGTTGTGTGAGCTTTTCATTTTAAAAAAATCCAAAAACATTGAGAAAAGTTTAAAACAAAAAAAATGTGTTTTTTTGTGTTTGGTTTGTTTGGTTTGCTGTGTGGACTACTGTATCATGTATGTGTAATGTGACAATGCATATTGAGAATGAATATGCATTTATCTGATGAATAGTCTGTATTCCATCACATGGTTGGTGTTTTCTCTGAAATATTTAATATATGTCCAATCATGTATTCTTTGCACATCACATACTATGACCTTGTAAACAGGTCTTGACACCATGTGTGAGACTTGTGATGACTGTCACTTGTTGATAGAGTGACTCTGAACTTGAATTGACTTATTGAGTTAGACCTAAGCTCATGCTTATACCTCCTTATGAATTAAAATTTGATGTATGCTCATTATCTTAATGTTCTTCTTCGAGGCTATTTGACTCGAGTAATTAAGCCTACGGGGTATCTCTATATCTGGTGCCTATGGTCAATTGACTTAGGTTAACCGGCTCAAAGCTCGCTATAGGAGTTATCTTAGTTGCTCAATGAATTAGAACATGCACTTAAGATGAAAAAAATATGATGAACCGAATAAAGTACTGATTCAAAAAAGGAAAAAAAAATTTGTATCATGCCAAACGAGCTTTTGTATAGGTCCAAACATGTTTAAAAGTTTGACTTTCATAAGTAGGGAATATACATATTAACAATGATTTTTGGCGTGTCCCTTCTCACAAATTAAGGTTTGAAATCTGATTTACTTGGAATTAGTGACACATTACACACGTGAGTCACATATACAACTTACCTCGGTTAAACCTGATCTATGTGTGTGGGGCGCACTTATATTCTTAAGTTTCGCATATTTATGTTCAACTGCATTTTCTCGTTTACCAACATGTTGAAGTGAGTGCCATATGTTAAAAAAATCGAGTTGTGCAAAAATTGAAAGTTTTGAAAATGGTGCTATTTTTGTCCATTTTAGAAAACTGTGCTTAAAATTGGATTTTTCAAAATTCTAGTACTATTTTTGACATTTGAGGTTTTGCTCGATTTTCGCTTGAATGTCGCTCGAGCGACACTTTCAGTTTCTCTCTCGCTCGAGCTTTGCTCGACCCTCGCTCGAGCGATGGTCGCTTATAAGGCGCAACACCAACCTTCATTTTTACGCATTTTTCATCCATTTTCTCTCCGAATTTGATCGCCCGCCATCAAATTACTGCAATTTCTTTAATTTCAAGGCTTGGGCATTTAGTTTGGAAGTCATTAACATCATTTACATCATCCAATTCCAACATTTCGAAGGTAAATTCTTTCAAACCCTAGTTTTGGCTATTTTGGGGTTTCTTGATTTTCTTGGATTCTTACTTCAATTGTTCACATACATTAATACGATTTAGGTGTGTTAACATTGCTAGATTGTATGTGCATCAATGTGATTCGTTTTTTGCATGAATTTGAAGATTTTGGCCATTGCTTGAATGTACTTCATTGAACTTGGTATTTTTGGCTTATTTCGATCAATTCTAGTGGAGAATGGGATATATTTAGATGTTGGATTGCTTGGTTGTGATGCTAGGATGATGGGTTGGCCATGGGTGCATTGGATTATGCATTGAATGTCTTGAATCTTTACTGCACGCTAAGTGTTCGATAAAATGTTTCATTGAAGTGCTCATGTGTTTTTGGCTACACTTTTGCACAACATGACTCTTATTTTATCCATAAACATACCCATGCACTTACATGTCAGTTTAGAGTTGGTTTGCATTGCATTTTGGTTTAGGTGCCATGACACTCACATTGCACATTCGTCCCTCCGTCACTGCACTATGTTCATGCACTATCTTATTTGTCACGTTTGCATTATTTTAGGTGCATGTGACATATGTTAGCATCATTTTGCATGCTTTGAGGATTGTTTACATCGTTTTGTGTGCTTTGGGAATAATTTACATCATTTTGCGTATGTGCTTCACTGTTACATCATTTCACGCATTTTCATGCATTTGACTGCATGGCAGCTCGTGTGGTCTACATTCTCTTCTGTAGCATCTCTTGACATGTTTGTTCTACAATCATGTTCCAGATGCCACCAAAGAGAGCCAGGACCACCGCATAGCAGTCTACTGGATCCACCTCGTACAATCGGGGGTGTTTCTACAGCTTTCAAGGTGTTTTCTTCTCAATTCTCACATCGTCCTGTCCTCATAAAGCGTGAGGTTATTTTAGCTGATTTATCCCCCGATATTGTTACCATTTTCATTTCTCGGGGTTGGGAGTCTTTGTTGATTGGGTTGGTTTCCCCTCCAAGTCTGTTGGTTCAGGAGTTCTTCACGAACATCCATGAAATTTGCGATACCTCTTTTAGAGTCTATCTTAGAGGTTGTACTCTTAGGCTCTCTTCTGATGTTATGGTCGAGTCTCTTCATATTCCTCGGGTTCCTCACTCAATCTTTCCTTATCTTTCTGCGAGACCGGTCCTTCTGATACTGTAGTTTATTCTACTCTTCGATACCCCATTGGTAGGGAGTTCAACTACGGTCTGTACTGGATCGCTTCCGACCGAGCGACAGGTATTGTTGCACATCGTGTGCACAAATCTGTGGCCAGTCGTACACACTTCTTCCTTACTATCTGATAGGGCTCGTTTTCTATACACCATAGTTCATGGTGACTCGATTAATCTTCCTACTTTTCTGTGCCAGCATATT
Organism: Fraxinus americana; assembly: GCA_035079005.1. Lineage (NCBI taxonomy): Eukaryota > Viridiplantae > Streptophyta > Magnoliopsida > Lamiales > Oleaceae > Fraxinus > Fraxinus americana. Next base: position 1,452,554 of record CM068713.1, on the reverse strand, counting down.
CTTCGTACTTTCAAAGTCCCTGGTCATAGGATAGGTCTTCCTTATGCTTGCCTTATTCATCGGTTGGTCACCGCCCTTAGTGTTGTCTTTCTCGAGGATTCTTCATGTCGGATTGTCGACCAATTGGTCATACCACTGTTTCACAGAGTCAATCACATGCTACTTCATCTTCTACTCAGGCTGCGCCTACTGATCCTGTAATGCCAACTAACCCTATTGGTGATCTTCTTCCTGCTGATCCGTCATCCATTCCACCTTGTGAGGCTCCGTCCACTTCTGACGTTCCTCCATCTTCGTCGTCTTCCGTCCCTCCTGCTTCTTCGGTTGTTGATCCTAGGGCCGCCTTGATGGGCCAGATTTCTACTATGATTAGCCAGCAGGCTCGGCTACTTGCAGCGGCATTGCCTTGCGTGGGGAGGTTGTGGATGTTCAGCGTCGCTTGTGCTGGATGCATGCACACTGGGACTATGAGAGTGTTGATACTGATGCCTCTGGTGAAGATGATGCTCCCGCGACATAGTATATGGATCTTCTTTGTAGATTTTGCACTTTTTGACAATTGACTAGACATTAGGCTTACTTATGATGTATTGTCCATTTCTTTTGAACAGTTGTCTAGTTCATTGATATATAAAATCTGTTTTTTTCTTGCTTGATATGTTCTATTCTTGGCATCCATTTGATTATTATTGTGTGATTTTGCTCCTTCCCTTCGACATTTGTGACAAAAAGAGGGAGATGATTTTATAGTAAGGAGAAGATCTAATCATACACATTCATTTGTTTAGAGCAGCTTGATACATATGGACACATATCGTATGTATTGACATATATCGTATGTCTTTTTGGGGGTCGATAGGGTGAGACATAGACACTATATAGACATATTATGCTTTAAACTTGGTTTGATCTTTTACATATGTCATATGTCTTTTGAGGGGTCGTTGGGGAGAGACATAGATACATGTTGACATTTGACTTGATTTACATTTGCATTGGTCATTATTGTTATGTCATATGTCTTGAGGGATCGTTGGGGAGAGACATAGATACGTTTCCTACTGCTTTAACACTTGTTTGCAGTAGTGATGTTACACTTGTATTGCATATCATGCACTGAATGGGAGCATGTGCTTTGTAATTGTGTTGCATTTCATACCTAGCTATTTGAGTTTTTCTTGATGTTTTATGTTATTAATGTGGTTATGGTGTCTTGGTTAACATTAATACATCTCAAACTAGCTTGCTTATTTCACTAATTATGCTTCTAAGCACATTATTGCTTATTTCCTGTATCACATGGTTTTACATTGGTATGTAAGTTTTGATTTCAGGATACAGGATTAACAAAGTTGAAGTTGCATCCAGTTGATTCAGTTGGACGTGATTAGTTTTGATAGGTTGTTGTGTTTTGTAGTGTGTTTTGTCACAGAATGCCAAAAGAGAAGTTTGTTAGTTTCATATTGCAAAAGGACCAACTTGAACAATTATAAAAGTTTAGGGACCGAATTGTAAAGTTTCATAGTTGGTTGGATAGCGTAGGGTTCGTGGTTCAATGTTTGGAACAATAAAGAATCACGTCGATTTTTTGCTAGCTGCTCGTCGGAGTGCTGCTCGAGCGGAAGAATCAGAGACTACCTCGCTCGACTTTCGCCCCACTGTCACTCGAGTGACAGACCCTTCGCTTGAACGAGAGGGCTACTTCGCTCGAGCGACGTTCGCCCGGAGTTTTTCCCATGTTGGGTTTCTCCGTGAACAATTCTGGTGTTGTTTACTACTTTTTATTGCTTTGATTTAACTGCATATCTTTGATATGCTAAATTGAATTGTATGAATAATCACCTAGACATAATTATCCTGTGACTTGTTGTTTGTTAATTAATTTGATAATTCCGCATTTACACCTCCTCACTCCCATCTAGGTGTAGTTGGGTCGAATCTTGCGTTTCTCACATTTGACAAAAAATAACTCAATATTCCTATTTGGCCAACAGTCAACCATGCTTCTCCTATGGAAAAAATTAATTTTATAACACTAGATTTTAAGTAATGATGCTTTTGAACCATGAGTTTCTGCTAGTTTTCAAGTTCAATCATGTGATGAAATATAACTTGTGTTTGGTAGCAAGTTATTGGGGTATTGGAATTAATTAGAACGAGAAACAATTCCATTCAAAAATAAATTTTCTTTTCATGAAATATAATACCATACCACCTACCAATCATTGGGTGAACATAGAAACGACTGCGTTGTAGAATGCATCTTCTATGAAATTTCAATTTTGAGTTCAGTAATTAAATATGGTTGAAGCCAACTAGAGAGAGGTGGGGGGTGCAGCCAATTCTCGCTTGAGCGAGAAGTTTTCTGTATGAGCAAGGAGGGAGGGACTTGAGTTCACATTCGATTTTTTTTCCTTGAGCTCGTTTGATCTTAGGAATAAGCTCTAATGTTTATTTGTTAGCTCATTGTGCTTAATAAAGCTTGCAATCTAAGGATGCGACATGGAACTTTTAGTGGTCTAGCTCAATATTTATAAACTCAACAAACTTCAACCATTGAAGTTTGAATTAGAATCGTCCAAGAAGCAACAATCTGTTGCTCAATCTTCAGTTGAAGCATAGTACATATAAGCCTCAACAGCAACTTCACATGCAATTTGAAGGGTTAATTTCCTAATTGGTCACTAAACTTTGCCAAAGGTTCCCTCGGGATCACTGAACTTCAAGACTTCCTAGGTAGTCACGGAACTTTACAAATCGAGGCATCATCCATCACTAACCTAACATCGGTTGCAAAATCAAACGATTTTGATGACATGCCAAACGGAGCAAGTGACGTAGCACGTTTGTGTACAATTTGTTAGCCAAATAAGCAAATTGCTGATGAGGTGGATAACTTCTACAAAGTTGAGTGACTACCTAGGAAACCTTTGGCAAAGCTAAGTGATCAGTTGGGGAAATTGTATGTTTTAAAAGACTAGTCAATTTATAAAATTGATACAACTATTCAAATGAACATGACTCAAGAAGCATAACCATTAGGACACGAACTATAAAAAATTATGAAAAGAATCCGTAGGTAATACTTCAACACGCACATAAGGTACAAAAGGTTAAAAGCCTATTGAGTCACCATTCTCCATAATATATAATTTTCAATTTGCCTCAACAGGTTAAATTATTTTGTCCATGTTAACTTGAAAGCATGATAGATAAATCTTTGGAATTTACATGCCATTAATTGGAAACGCTTAGACACACAACCTCATAGAGCTCTCACGTACTCTCTCAAGCCAACATGCGGACCTTGTATCTATACTAATTTATGAATACTCTATTTTGTAATCTATTCAATAGCCTAAAAGGCTGAAAGCGTATCTGAATATGCATAAATCCACCAATCCATACACTTCCTAAGATACACTCCAATAGATTTATGCGTCAAGCGATGCGTCAAATTTCCTTTGTAGTTGATGCAAACATTTGGATTTGTGTTGAAATCTCGTCCATACATGTTGTGGAGTCAGGTATGGTTCTTTGATAAAATGCCTGCTGCACCAGCATACATCTATTCATACCTTTGAGAAAGTCTTCTTGGCTAGGAAAGTGCCCTAGCGTGAATATTAATAATACTATTTGGTAATTTAGTCCCTTATTCACGTGCACTAGTCATTGGGTACATCCTGGATGTAGGTTGACGTTACAAACTGAAAGAAGAGGGGATCACATGTTCTCTCACCCCACCCCACACTAGAAAATACACACAAAAAAAGAAACTATAAATACGTATAACCAAAATGTATTCATTCCCCGTTATGTATGTGTATAGTATTATTTTTCAACAATAGATTCGTGTTATTAAGTTCTAAAAGAGGGAGGCGAAGAATTGGCCACATATTTTCCCAAAGTTCTATATTGCCATTTTTTCTTATCAGAATGAGGCCATATCGATTGAATATAGGCATGAATAGCAATGTTCTAAAATGCGTAATGCGTTGCGAAGCGTCGAGGCCGAGAATCAAGAATCACAAGTTTAGGCGTGTCAATGCGAAGAATAAGCATCATAATGCGTTTCGTATTTTTAAGGCATTCAATATATTTTTATATAAAAAAAATAGATTTTTTAATATATAAAAAAAACAGATTTAAAAAAAAAAAGGGGAGGGGGAGGGGGAGGGGGAGGGGGGGATTAGACGGACTAATGCTCGCACCTTTTAGTTGGAAAACGCATTTTTCCCGCATTTCCCGAATTCGACGCGTTTTGGTCGTGCGTCGCGCCTAGGCGGCGCGTTTTCCCCTTTTTTAGAACAATGATGAATAGTCAACATATAGCAAAAAAGGAGGAGAATTTTTTTATTGAGAAAAGGTATGGCTAGAGATTGGAATCACTAGATTATCATCTCGAGCACCAAGATGTTATCAGAATGATGGCAAAATATTTTTCTGAAAACTCTTGCTGTGGCGGGAATTGTATGAACACAAATGTTAGCACGAGTTTGGACCCATTTACCATCATCGGCAATCAACGCCTAACTCAATAGCTTGAAATTATGGTCTTCCTTATATGCTACCTCTTGTAGTTCATTGCAGCGTTTCATCATTTCCAAGTTGGTCTAGCCAAACTCTCCGCACATTTCTTACCTTGGTAACATAAATATATGAATAACTAGCACTTGTCGTATTGAATACAGATGAAACGATGGGGTCAAGGTTTAATTGATCATGACCGGTATGTTCAAAGAACCATTAGTAGAAGGTGACTTACAATTTCCTTCACCTTCCTTCCTACCTTGTGGGGGGACTGAGTTAGATGTCTGTCATTTACTATATTTTATTTATCACCTGTTCTTTAATATTGACGTAGAATTTTAAATTTACATAACTGATAGTGTAAGATTTTGCTCGGAAGTTCCATTGCCCAGTAAAACTGCTCAGGTTAGAATTATTATTAGATAGAAAGCTTCTATCTGCTTCCTTTTCGGAGGGAAATAACCCGGATAATGCGAAAGAGAAGTATGATGGAATACTAGATGAAACCTATACGAATATCCCCAGCACAGTACAGCTCTTACAATTCCACAGAGGTTGCCTTAGGATCTGAATTTTCAACTCAGGGTCGTCTCACAGCTGAAAAAGGAAAAATAAATTATGAAAACAAAGGTTAGAACAACGTAAAGAAGATAACTCGACAACTTAACTGGCCGGATCAAACTAACACTAACAGTCACCATGGAGGCATTCACTGATGGGTGGGGAATAGGGACCTCCTATTGTTCAAGTTGTTATTGGACTAAGAGCGGTTGTCACTTGTCAGATTTACGAAGACTAACTACTGGTGGCTACTACCGCATATAAATTCATACCACCTAGCAATAAACTGAGAATTGGAGAGAAAATCATATCAAACAAAATTCAAGACTCGCATTTGATAGATGATCATGCAAGACAAGTAAGCTTGGATCTGGTATTAGCCTCAGCTAGTGGATTAGTCTTCTCCTTATTCACCACCCGAACATCCCAAATGTGTATAACCCCATCAGGTGATGCAGATGCCACAATGTATGGATCCTCCTCCCCAGAATCACTAATCTTAGATAATACAACGATGCCTTTGACACGGGCTGCATGAGCATCTTCAATGCGATATGCCACTTTTCCACTGGCTGCATCCCACGCTGTCACATTCCTATCCTCTCCCCCTGTAAATAAAATGTCATTCTGCCAAAAAGGTTTCTAATAAGCATGGCATAAATAAGATCAAAGAAAATTACATACAAAAAGCTAGAAATCATATTGTGCATGGGGCAGCACAAAGGACTCTTTTCCGATTATCCAACTTGAAAATTAATTTTGCATCCTCAAATTCGTGCACACTTTGAGTTACTCGGGCCCACCCCCTCCCTCACACGGTGTTGGGCCCCACGCATTTATCGGATGTGGGACCCGACCTCCATGCGAGGGAGGAGGTGGGTCGAGTAATCCAAAATGTAATCCAAAGTGGTTGAGTAGCATAATTCTACAATTTTTTTGGAATCCATTCTCTTTCTCATTTTTTCCTCTTTCTTCATTTCAACCACACATTCTCCAAATAAATTAACATTACGCACAAATCTAAAACTTTTTTCACTTTTCTACCACATTCTCCCACCAATCACTATTTCAAAAATTTTCAACCTATTAAAATGAGTGTCAAACACTCACTAAGTTATATCAATTAGAAAGAAAAATAAATAAAAAATTGTAGTGCTTGTTATTCGACATGCTTTAATGATATACATTTAAGTTTTAAAATCATATAAACTAGTAATTGTCAATTGGGAAACGTGAGGGAGAGAATGTAAAAATTTCGCTTATGATGCAAATTGATCAATATTTTGGTTCAATCTTGAAACAGCTTTCTTTTTTATTTTCTTTATTTATTTGGAAAGATTTAAAAACATCACAAGTTCCTATTTATGATATTAGATGATAAATAGTCTATTCTACAATGTGATTATAAAAAATGTAGTCCTTCCGATGCATTTCTCCATTCATGAATGTCAGTCACGCCTCTCATGCTTCCAGCCAATGTGACGAGTGCAAGTGGCAAACCATCACATCTATTTACCATTTCCTCGCAAATCTCTTCTGCTTCCACAGATAGTTCATCACGATCAAGTGTCTTCCAGAATAGGTCCAAAGCTTCTTGCTCGGAAAGTGTGTTCACTTTTATAATCTTCTTGCAATTCATACGACGACAAACTTCTTCTGATCGACTTGTTACGACCAACTTGCATCCATCCCTTTTTGAAGGAATGCCTATCTTCTCTGCATTAATTTGTTTCCAAACATCATCCAGTATAAGCACAAATCTCTCCATTTTCTGGAATTTCTGGAAGAGTTTAGCTGCCCTTTTCCCCTCATCTTTATCATCTTCGATATTTAGTTTCAGTACTTGGGCAATGTCACTTTGCAATTTGTAAATGTTGAACTCTTGAGAGACGGTGACCCAATAAACATGACCCGAGAATATGGATTCCCTCAATAGCCTATCATGGACATGCTGTGCCAGAGTCGTCTTGCCTACTCCCTTCATTCCATAAATGCCAATGCTTACGGCGTTGACATCTGTTAATGATGGCCAGATGTCCTCTGAATTTTGTCGAAATGCTCGGCCATTCGGTTCGGGTATTAACAATAACCGGTCAATACTCTCATCAACCTCAAGAAAAAGCCCGCTAGGAAATTCACTTTGAGCATCAAGCTCCGTCACCTCATCGATCATTCTTTTAAGCTGTTCAGCCAACTTTTGTCGTTTGAAAACATGATAAAATCTGCTATTTTGTTCTACTCGTTGTTCCAAGGTTCCAAAATCATTCATAATGTCTTCAACCTTATCCATCCAATCTTCAACCTCTGTCTTGCGTTTTTTTCCAGAAGGACATGTTACATCTTTGACATCACCTTTTCGTGTTTCCAGTAATCGTATTTTTCTTTGAAGAGTCTCCGTTTTCTCCTCCAAGTTTGGTAATATCTGTGCAACAACGTTGGGTAACTGTACAGAAAATTCGAACCACTTATCCATGTGGCTTCTTCCTGCAAATATGATGTAATATTGTTATATACAGTCAAAATACCAATGGAACACTTTAGATATTACTTTTTGAAATATTAAATTAGGAATCCTTCAATTTGTACAATCTCAATCAAGAAAATTTCAAATCATTAATTTATTTCAAAACATGTGAACTTTTACGGAAACTTAAATTAAGAGATAATTATATACTATTTAAATTTAAAAAACTACTCTATTATATTAAGTTATTTTGCTGACAATAAACTAGTCAAGGTTCCTATCCACCCACACAAATGACGACATGTTATATCAAAATTAACGCAAATGAAAATTACAAAATCCTTATTTATCCCCTAAAAAATTGTAGTAATTTGATGTTGAGAAAAAGAGATACTGTACTCAATTGGCCGTTTTGAACATGAGACCAAATTTCCTCCAAAATTGAGCATATCACTCCAAACGCTTCGAGAACGAAGGTGCAAGATTGATTCAAAGTAAGAATCATTTATTAATAATTATTTAATCAGAACAATCAATTAAAACATTTAACGATCATAGAAAGAGGTCAATATTACATAATATATTTACCTGTGAATCGAATAGTCTTTGAAAATCCTAAAACAGACTGGGCAAGGAGCAAAGATGAATCAAATAGCATGTGATCAAGTTGTATAATACGACATTAAGGATCCGTTTGATTCTCATTATTGTAGAATGAGAATGAAAAATATAGCCGTTATTATGCCCCATACAAGAGATAAAAATGTAAAATTGATGGTTTGACTTTGATGTAATGGATAACAGTCGTATTTTTCATTTTTATAGATGAAAACAAAAGGATCTAACTGACATTCATGAAAGGAACCAAAATTCAATATTCAACCAAAGGGAGGGCCCATCAACTCATGAAAGTTTATGGAAAGCATTTGGGCAGATGCTTTTTGTTCATTTGATCTAAAATGCAGCTTAACCATCAAGTTGATATGTATTAAGCTAATAAATAATTAATGTATTGATCGAATTCGAAAGTGAGTAGTCCATCCTTACATGCCCAGAAGGTGCACTCCTACAAAATCATGGGTTAGTCTACATGTACATAATTTTATATATAATCATTTAGACCCACTCACATTAGGAGGTGGGACCACGAATCGTCATTTTCAAAAACACGAGCCCGTGCCCCATGTGAGGGAGGACACCATTCGATACCCCCGTCGGTACAAGGGAAATTACCCCAAAATCATTGCAGTTCCGTTCTTAGATTGAAAACCATTAAGGGGCCGTTCTCTTTGCCGTTTTCAAGCCGTTTTCTGTTTTCGATTTTTCAAAACGGTGAAAACGCGTTCTCTTACTCATTTTCGAAAATGAGTTTTCGAAAACACAAAAAAAAATTGTGAAGAAAACAGAAAACGGCCAAAAAGCCGTTTTGGGCGTTTTCTTCACAAACGCAGCATTAAGTTAGAAAACAAGGGAAACGACCAAAACGGTTCCTCCTCTGGCCAAAACAGTTCATCCTTTCTACTACCAAACCACATGCCACCGCCACTTCCCAAGCCCCTAACCTCCGGCCAACCTCCTTCAAAATAGCCGGATTAATATACCACTGTGAAGCCCTCAATCCTCTCTTCAATTACTACACAAACAACAATTCAATCATAATGAGAAATATGAAGCCAAACTCACCAAATTTTTCAGAGACTGCCTTAATTTCTCCCACAAATTCAGCAACTTCTGGACGAAATTGACCAAGACCCATACCGGGGCTAGGTGCGCCAGGTGAAGAGGGACCTAGCCCAGGTGGTCCGCGATCGTGGGTGTCTCTGCCGTTGCCGGAATTTAGTTTCTTCGCTACCAGTGTCGCGATGTTCGCGACTGAAGATTTTTCCAGATTGCAAATGAAGTTTTCTGTTGTTGTTTACTGTGAATTGTTGGCATGGTTGTGGTCGTCTGGTGTTGGGGAGTTGTCTGGAGGTGTGTTCTGACCATGGGGGTGGCCGGAATCTTGATTTTCGGCAATTTTCAGTTGAGAAGGCAGCGAACTTTGAACACGAATTCCGGCCTCTGTAGTTATTGGAATTGGGTTCAGTTTGATGGTATGTGAAACTTGAAGTGAGGGCCGTCGACCGGTGGTAATGTCCGGCGGATTTGGTAGCCGGAGCTCATGGAGTTTGGCTTCATTTTATGGTGGGTGGTGGTCGGTTTGTTTGAATGGAAAATAATGTAACCAACTTTTGGGAAATTGTTTTGAGAAATACTTTTACAAAATGACAAAAAGAACATGTTTTCAATAATCTCAAAATGGAAACTCAAAACACAAAATACAAAATGAATTCAAAACTCAAAACAGAAACACAAAGAGAACGGCCCCTAAATTTTTGACTTTTCCAAACATTTTCGGGCCCCACGTCTGAATGACAGCAGACAGTACAATTATGTGATTCACATGGCTTTGACTGCTAAGTTGATTAATGCAGAAAATGATATTTGTGCCCCTAGTTTTGCCATCTAGTTGAGTGATGACAGGTGTAAGAATGGCATTGCACAAGTAAAATGGAGGGTATATATGTCAATGGGTTCCAATGGTTCAACAGATTTTTTTGGATTCTCTGACATTTGTCATGATATGAATAGAAGTGGATACAGTTGTGTCCACTAAAGGAACAATGCTTGGACTACAAAAATTTTTCTACGGGGGTCTACGGGCAAGGCAACACACATGATGGGGCCCGTGCAAATTTTTCTTTTTTTAATACATGTGGGGCCCGCCCCACTGTGAGGAGCCATGAAACAATCCCCTGTAAATGTGAAATAACGAGAAGGCTAATTAGCACAATGATAAGTGTGCAAAAACACACTTATTTGACACTTTTATGGAATTAATTAGAAATGATATTGAGTTTATTTCTACGCATAATTATGTAAATTTCACTTTTGTAGGCAAAAACCCCGATAAGAAGAAGAACAGAGCGAAAAGGAGAAGAAATGGACTAAAAGTGTACAAAATGGTGAAGTTGGGGACCAAATTGCACATGCTAGAAAGATGAAGGACTTGAAGTTCAATGTATAAAGGGCCTAACTGAAATGAAGGTCAAAAGTCAAGGATCAAATTGTACTAAATCAAAGTTGAGGGATCATTTTGCCACTTTCCAAAAGTTTGGGGACTTAAATGCAATTTTCCTTTGATATTTTGTTTACTTAGCAATTAAGTAAACAAAATATCTATCCTATATAATGAAAGGTGGCTGGCACGTTTTTTTCCATGGTAGAATAGTTTAGTTTAGTTTTTATTTTATTAGTTAAGTTTTAGTTTTAGTTTTTATATTTTTTTTTCTCTCTTTCTCTCTTCTTCTTCCTTTTTCTTTTCTCTTCCTTTTCTTTTGTGTTGATCTTGGCTTGTTTTTGGAGAAGAAAGGTTGAGAGCAAGGAGATCAAACCTCAAGGAAAACTTGGAGATCCATTGGAAGGGTTCAAACTACACTAAAAAGGGTTTTATCTTTACTTTTGAATTCCTCTATTAATTTCCAAGTTTGTAATGTATTGTATCATGAATCTCCTTTGTTACAATCTTTATAATATGAGCTAAGACTTTGTGTTGGAATTTATGGATTAAACTTAACCTAATTTGTTTCATTGATTATTGATATATCTACATGTTTAGTGATAAATGCAGTTGTTATCAAAATCATAGTGTATCGATCATCATGTTTAAGATGATTTCATTTTTGTGACGACAAGATGAAATTATTAGGTTTTACATCATTTTTTGTGACGCTTAAATGATTGTAATTAATTTTAATGTGATTGTTGCAAGATAGTTGCATTTAATAGATCAAAGTGTTCGATTCATCTAATTGACAACTAGATGAAATTATTAGGTAATTATTTGTGACTGTTGAACAATGATTGCATTAATTAGACCGAAATGATTGATACCTCGGATTTGCATTAGTGTATCTTTTGCGCGTTTAGGTGATATAGAAATATACACCTACTCTGAGTGACCCACTGAGTATTTTCACAGAAAATCATGATGTTGGTTATGTTTGTATCGATATAGAGATATGCGGTACAAATACACCAATTAGGGTTAATATGACCTCGAGAGGGGGTATTAACTATAATAGGAGAATCGGGTCTAACTATCGCATTTTGATAATATGCATCGACACATAATTGGTTCAAGATCAATGAAACAATAGGTTAAGCGATATCGCAAATTCCAACCACACTTTTCCCTCCGAAAATTTGCCAAGACACTTTTATTTTCTTATTTTGTAGAATTGTTAATTTTTAAATCTTATTTTTAAATGTGTGTGTTTATTTTTGTCGTTAGAATTAAAATCGATTAAAGTTGTGTAATCCAAAGTATACATTCCTCGTGGGATCGACAATCCGGACTCTTAAGGTCCACTTTATTACTTGAACGCGATCCGTGCGCTTGCGGTACGATTTTCAGCGAACACACAAAACATCCCTACCTTTGATTTCTTGGCATTTATGCCCCTATCTTCAACTTTTTGTGCGCTGAATGTCATTTTCTCAACTTTTTGACGATTTTACCCCTCATTCAATTGAAATAACAAGAAAAGAAAAGAAAAACTAAAGAATTAATTGCAATGATAACCCCAAATTTTTAAAACCTACTTTTGAGTCACAAGATACTAATTTTTTGCCCCAACCAGCCGCCAACTTCGGAGCCATTTTCAGCCACCTTCCGACCACCAAAACCACCGGATATTGGCATCAATATAAAGCTCTTAACCTCCTCTACAATCATCACCCAACAACTGCCCGAAACACCAAATAATCTTGCCGAAATCAACTCTCAAAGTCGGCCACTCGAAAATCTAAAAACCGTCGGAATGTCCACCTCCGGCCACCCATTTGATCGGAACTCTTCACCAATCAATTGCCCACAACCAGAAGATACTAACCATGCCATCAATTTAACCCAAACAACACCACATCACGTTGAATTAAACCCAGAAAAACAACAGCCGCGAAGAACATTCTGCAGGGTCCGAACATTCACGATTCCGGCGCCGACAGCTTGACCCATGGTCGCTGATCACATGGCCTGGACTCCTCATCTCTTGGCGCACCTCCCAACCCCTAGGTCAAGCCCAATTGTTCCCTAAACGCCACGATTTTATGGCTGCAGTTTGCGCACTCTGCAGGTAGTTTGGGTCGACGGATTTTGATGTTTCTGTACTACAAATCTTCGATTCACCTACCCAACCTACAATTGATGAAGGAAAACACAATTGAGCCAATTTACAATAAATCATCTGAATTCAACTTGGCCCAAATCCGCCAGCGCGAAGAACAACCTGTAGAGTTAATTCAGCGTGCTGTGGTGTTGTTTGGGTTAAATTGATGGCATGGTTAGTATCTTTTGGTTGTGGGCAAATGATTGGTGAAGAGTTCTGATCAAATGGGTGGCCGGAGGTGGAGATTCCGACGATTTTTAGATTTTCGAGTGGCCGACTTCGAGAGTTGATTTCGGCAAGATTATTTAGTATTTCGGGGTTGCGTTGTGAATGTAGAGGAGGTTAAGAGCTTTCTGTTGATGCCAATATCTGGTGGTTTTGGTGGTCGGAGGGTGGCTGAAAATGGCTCCGAAGTTGGCGGCTAGTTGGGGGTAAAAAATTAGTATCTTGTGACTCAAAAGTAGGTTTTAAAAATTTAGGGTTATCATTGCAATTAATTCTTTAGTTTTTCTTTTCTTTTCTTGTTATTTCAATTGAATGAGGGGTAAAATCGTCAAAAAGTTGTGAAAAGGACGTTCAGCGCAAAAAAAAGTTGAAGGTAGGGGCATAAATATGAAAGGTAGGGACGGTTTTCAAAATCAACCCCAAAGGTAGGGACGTTTTGTGCTAATTAGCCTAACGAGAATTAATGGGGTTCGAATGGCAGCGTTTTGGCTCAAGTCACAGGCAGATTTAGGAGTGGTTTGCCAGTTAGGGAAGGCACGAGTCAAGTTAAAATCTAACCCAACCACCGAACCGACAGTTCGGGTTGGGAAAATTGACCAACAGGGGAAGACATTGACCAAAGTTGGTTTTTTCAGGTTTATACTCTTGAAATCAATAATAATATATATATATATATATATATATATATATATATATATATATATATATATATATATATATATAGCAGATTCCTTTTATCGGGGATGAACTGGTGTCCTATCCTTGATTTAGAAGAGACAGCACCCAACTATTGATTTGGACAATTGGATCTCTCTATAACTAGTAACGGGAAAAAAATAGCGGGGATGGTCATAGGAAAATGCGATAGATTCGGATTCAGGAGCAGGAACATGCACACTGGAGCATGCGTGCATGCATGCAAGGAATCCAAGGATGATTAGTACACTTGCAACACTTGTACAGAGATGGAACCAGACAATATAGAGTTTAATATAAACGTAGATTCGCAAATCATTCATTTGAGCGTGAAAAATTCTTAAATCACTTAATGAGACTAATAACTAATTAGCAATCATCAACATCTAGGGGTGTCCAAAAGTCTCGAACCGAACCGGACCGGACAGGACCGAACCGAACCCGAATCGAACCGAGCGGTTCTTCATAAATTAAATACCCGAACGGGTACCCGAATCGAGAACCGATGGGTTTGGGTCGGGTTTTGGGTCTAGACCAAGAATCGAAGAACCGAATAAGAACCGAAACTAAATAATTTTTTTATTTTTTATATTGAATTAATTAAATTATTTTATTTTTTAAAACAAATTAGCAAATTAATTAAATAAATCAGATTATTTCATAATTTTAATTTTAAAGCTCAAATCATTTTTAAAATCCATTAGCAAATGAATATACTTTATGTAGTGTTGCTGTAATATTAATATCTACTTTTTAGTATTTGTATGCATTGAATTAATCTTATTGGACGGCTAGTTATTTATATGTTTTTGAATTGGGCTACGTTAATTTGTAAAAGTTACGAATGAAATATCATTAGTTATATTTATGTAGTGTTGCTGTAAATATTAAAAAAATTAATTATGGTTCGGAACTGAACCGACTCAAACGGAACCGAACCCGAACGGTTCCATAATTATATTTGGACCTGACGGGCCCATTTATTAAATACCCGAAAGTTTTGGATCGGTTCAGGTATCTTCAGAATCGAATTGAATCAACCCATGGACAGCCCTACCAACACCAACGAGACCATAATTGCCCCAAGAAGATACGTGTGACAACCTGACATTTTTTAATCTACTAGAGAGATGTGATTCTCTTACACAAAAACAAGGGTCAACCAAAGATAGACAAGTATAAATACATAAAAGATAAATTAAAAGATAAAAGAGGGAAAAAGAAAACATAAAATTTTCTTCTAAACAAGGTTTGAAGTGAAAATAAGAAAATTTTCGGTAGGGTCGAACCAAACTCCCAAATCGAACCGAATCGAATCGAATCGAGCGGTTCTTCTTAATTTAAATATCTGAACAGGTATTTGAACCGAAAATCGATAAGTTCGGTTCAGTTATTGGTTCTAGAACAATAACCAAAGAACCGAATGTCACTATTTTCTTTTATCTTAAATAAGTCAAATTATTGTTTTTAAATAAATTTGCTAATTAATTAATTTAGCCCAAACTCAAAATATGATTTTCCTATTTCTAATTTTCAACCCAAGTCCAATTAATCAAATTGACTTATATTTTACCCAAATCTCTTATTCTACCGTAGTATCGTTTCTGTATGGAGAAAATGAATTGTAAGCATCTCCTCTCTTTATTATTTTTAGCTCGCTATCTTCCTTTTTCTAGTGATTTTAATTGCCAAATCTATAGAGAACTTAACAAAGAGATGAGCAAAAAATACACAGGATTAAACTACATTATTTTATAAAAGCTAAAATTGAACATGTCATTGGTTGAATAAATATAGCGTTATTATATATATATAATGTGCGGAACTCGAGAATCGAACGGAACCAAACTCGAATGGTTCCATTATTAAATTTAGATCTGATGGTTCCATTTGCTAAATACACGAAAAATCGAATTCGGTTAGTTTCTCCTTATAACCGAATTGAATCGAACCATGTCCAACCCTAATTTGCAAGGTTCAAAAGTGGGAATATGAAAATAGAATAAATAAATATTTAAAAAGAAAAATGAGAGAATAGGATTGTGAAATGTTGCGACGCCTGAGCTGTCTACAAGTGTGGGTATTGTTGGGCTCAACATTTTAGGGACAAACTATTTGAGAGACATATTAAGAACACCTCGCTGCATGCAAATAGTTCTAATTACACAACTAATTGTCACTAATACTCAACAAAAAAACTCACTGGATAATCATCAACATTAGTGCTATGCAGGACATATGGTATTTAGCATCTATATATGTAGCACCTACATAGATGAGTAGTGTTATTTATCAATAATAGTGTTATAATACTAATTTAGGTGATATTAAATGAAATGTATAATTATATGAATTACATAATTCTACATTTGGCTGAGCCTATCACATGGTGCTATCTAAACTGATTAAGAAAAGGAAAATGGGCAACTTAAAGACGGAGTTTGACCTCGAAAATTTGACACAATCATCCGAAAATGTGCAGAAATCAGAATTTCGAATTGTACTCATTGACGAAAATTCGATAACTGAAGTGAAAGTTATGCACGTTTTCGAAGACCCTCCTCCTTATTTCTTCTATTTTTCAACTAGTTTATGACCTTTTCTTCTAACCATCCCCCGCATTAAGAGAAATAATTACATGAATTACATTGTTCTATATTTAGCTGAGCCCATCACATACTGTCACCTAAATTGGTATTGTAGCACCAATAATGTTAGATAGAATTATTTATAAATTGATGTTAAACGTTACTAGTACTACATAGAATTAATCTAAGCAACATAATAGAAGAGAAGCTTCATTAGGATAGTCTTGTATACTTACATGTTAGGTCGAACCACTCTAATGACATGGGGATATTTGTGTTATACTTAGTTTTTATTCTATTTTTCTAGTCAAATTTTTAGTAAATTATGATAAAAGTTGATGAAATATGAGATTGAAAAGTTGATAAAAATTATGGATCAAATAAAATGTTTGACTAAAATTAATTATTGAATTTAATTTAAATTTTTATCAAGATTTTAAGATACACCAAACAGGGGCTAAATTTATTTATTTAGCCCATTCATATGACGACACGTGAATATTTGCCTTATACTTAATTTTTATTATGTTTTTCTCTCTCATTTTTGTTTCAAACCATCCATTGAAAAGATTTTGTGTCTTCTGTTAGATTTAATATTAAATTTATTTATCTCTCTTACATTTTACCAAATTTAATTTTAAATGCCTATCTATCTCTTATTCTTTTATCTGTCATAATAATAAAAGTTTTAGAACTAAAATATACTTAGGGCTCGTATGACATAACATTAATTTAAATCACGTTCTATTAAAATTAATACAAAAAAAAATTACAAAATTCTTGCATTTTCCCTAACAAACTTTAGTAATTTGATATTGTGAAAAATAGCAATATTCTAAAAATAAATCTAAATATCGAGACAAAAAAAGATAAAAGGGTCAAAGGTCGAACTGAATTGAATCGAATGTCATAAATTATTAAATAAACGAATACAAAATATTTGTAAAATGTAAAATTCAAAATTATACTTACGTTCTAGGTATATTAATTTTATAATAATTTTAAATTTTTATCAACATTTTAAAATACACTAAACATGGGCTAAATTTATTTATTTTCTTACTTTTTACCAAATTTAATTTTTAATGCCTATCTATCTCTCATTTTTTTTTTTTCCGTCAACATAATTAAAATCTTAGAAGTAAAATGTACTTAGTCGCACGATATGTTGCAACAGTACAATAAACGTTAATTAAAAACATTGTTCAGTCAAAATTAATGCAAAAGAAAATTACAAAATCCCTATTTATCCCCTAACAAACTATAGTAATTTGACGTTTGAGAAACAACACAACATTTTAAAAACTGGCCCGAGCATCGATATTAAAAAAAAAAAAGATTAAGGGTTATTGGTCAAACCGAATTGAATCCATTAAAATATTAAATAAATACAAAATATTTATTACATCATGTAAAATTCAAAATTATACTTATTTTATAGGTAGTATGTCAATTTTAAAAATTCACATAAATTATAACAAAGTATTCCAACATTTTCATGGAGTTGATTTCATTTCCCTCCCAATTGTTGGAGTGGAAATCAACAATTGTTATAGCAGAGAAAGGCTATAAATAGAACTTGTTGGCATGTGGTCACTGTATGCATGCTAATTTTTTTTAAATGTAAGACCAATTCAAGTAACATTATTAATGGGAAATACATGTAAATGACCTAAATTCAAGGCCATATTTCCAAACTAACTCATTTCACTATTCAACCATATAAACTACTTAAAATACTCTTAATATAAAAAGTTTCAAAATAAGTCATTTTAGTCCTTAAAACTTTAATTCTAATTTTGGATTCGACAAAATTGTTTGCCCATTGCAATAAAAATTAACTTTTCTTCACCATCAACTCTTTCCACCTATCTTGAACCGAAAAATTTGATATTGATTAATAATTTTATTTTTGAATTTTTGCATTTTAGGAAACTCAAATTTTAAATGGTATCAGAGCCCTATATCTTGAGGAATTAAACACATTAGAGAATGGAAGATAATAAAGAAATTTGCATAGGATGGTACGTTAACAATTCTACTGAATATTTAGATACTGATAGTTATATTCAATATCTTGTTAATAAATCAAGAAATTTGATTGAAAAAATAAAAGACTCGGATAGTCTTAAAATAAAGAAAAAATTTGAAAAGAAAATTACTTTTCTTTTAATAGACTTTGATGAAGTTTTAGACGAAGACATAAGATATCTTGTTAAAATATCTATTCTTATAGAAATAAAAACTTTAAAAAGAATTCAAAGAGTTCTTAATAATGAAATTAGGAGAATTGAAGAATTATAAATCTAAAGATCATGGAAATTGAAAATTCAGAAAATATAGAAACTGAAGTATACGAAAGAGTAGAGGGATATGCCTTAAAAGGAAAATTTGATTGGGAAAAATTTAGAAAAATTAATAGAGCAGAATTAAGTCTTAAACCACCAGGAGAAAATAAATTATTTAATATTTTAGGATCAGCCTTTAGAAGAAAGAAATTAGTCATTAATGAATATCATGAAATAGAAAAAGCCATAAATATTAAACATACACAAGGAAAAATAAAATTAAATCTTATAACAAAAAGAAATATTAATGAATTCCTAGGAAAATTAAAACAAGAAAAACGAGATAAAATATCTTATGTTTACCTTGTTGGAATACAAATAATAATAAAATCATGTTTTAAAGAAGGAATTAATAGTCCTATAATACTTAATCTACAAGATGAAAGATGTATAACTGCAGAAAATGGAAATTTAGGAATAATTAAAGGAAATTTAGCCTATAAAAAATTAAAATTTACTTGTTATCCAAAATATTGTGTACATATAAATGATAAAAATTTAGATGATTGTCTTAGTCTACATTTTAAGATGACTAATAAAATATTAAAAGATGGTAATAAAGTTTTTACTATATTATATCAAGGATTATATTGTTATACAAATAGTAATTATGGAAATATATATAAAGAAAAACCTTTTATAGAAATTGACGAAAAATTTAGAGATATAGGAGAAGCAATCTTACCTAGAGAACAAGATATAGAAGAAATAGAAAATTTTGAGATAGGGCATTATGATACTATAAGTATTGATCAACCTATAATATCAAAACAAATAACATATAAATAAAATAAAATAATTATTGGAAATAATACAGTAAGACATAGTATTTCAAAAATAATACAAAATAAAAATAATAGTGTTTATGGAATCAAAGGAAAGTTTTTTAATGGAAATAAATGGATAAATGAAATTAAAATAGTTATTGATACTGGAGCAAGTCAGAATCATATTTGCTCTCTTATTGATGAAAGAATTAAAAAGAAAAAAGTTGAACCTTATAGTTATAGAGATTTTGAAGGAAAAATAAACTCTTGTGATATCTAGGAAATTTATTATTAAGCATAGAATGCTATATTGATAATAATATGAATTTTGATGAACATCCAATATTATTAGGAAAATTCATTTTTAAATAGTTTTGATAATTATAAAATAGATAAGGAAGTAATTCTTATTATACATCAAGGAATAACTACATATTGCCATAAAGAAAAATGAGTAGAGAAATAAAATTCCCAATAAGTGTATATATACAAATAACTGTATTTGAATAAAAAATAACTACTTGTGCTCTAATTGATACGAAATTTGAGATAACTGTCTTTAAAGAATTTTTATTACCAAAATGGATTGAAAATAAACAACAATTAACTCTACAAGGAATAACTGGAGTAAGAGAATCTTTAAAATATAAAAATGAAAATATAGAAGTTATAATATGATCTAAAATAGTAACTATAAGAAACGTTTACCAATATAATATAAATGATTGTGATATTATTTTAGGAAATGACTTTCTTCAACAATTTAGTCAATATAGTCAAAATATTTATACAATTCAATTAAAAACACCATGTGGACATTTACTAAAAATTGCTAGAGAATTCAAACCATTCAGAGTTCAGTCAGCTCAGCGTGGTGAAAAAATAAAATTTATACTAAAATTACTCAATTATTCAATCAAAACAATTACTCTTGATCAAATAAAAGATCTTTTAGCTAAAAATTATTATGAAAACCCACTTGAAAAATGGGAAAAATCAAAAACAATAGCTAAAATAGAACTATTAAAACCAACAATCATTATTAGAGTCAAACCTATGCTCTATAATCAAGAAGATAAAGAAGAATTTCATGTACAAATTCAAGAACTTTTTAATCAAAAACTTATAAGGAGAAGTAATAGCCATCATAGTAGCCCAACTTTTATGGTTAGAAACCATTCAGAAATAAAAAGAGGAAAACCTAGGATGGTAGTAAACTATTAAGAACTTAATAAAAACACTAAATTTGATGGATATTATCTACCAAATAAAGAAGTATTAATAAATATTGCCAAAAACAAAAAATATTATTCAAAATTTGATTGTAAATCTGGATTTTGACAAATAAAACTAGAAGAAAATAGTATATCATTAACAGCATTTAGTACCCCTCAATGACATTATGAATGGATAGTTATGCCATTTGGATTGAAAAATGCACCACAAATTTATCAAAGAAGAATGGATGAAGTTTTTAAAACCTATAATTTTCTTATTGTTTATGTTGATGATATACTTGTTTGCTCAGAAATATATGAAGATCATCTTAAACATTTTAGAATTTTTGCTACACTTTGCTCAAAAGAATGTATAATACTTAGTCAGAAAAAAGCAGAAGTAGCAAAACATGAAATTGAATTTTTAGGAATGATAATAAATAGTGATGGAATAAAATTGCAACCTCATATTTCAGAAAAAATAATTTTATTTCCTGACAAATTAGAAAATAAGCAACAAATTCAAAAATTTTTAGGATATCTTAATTATGCTGAAAGATTCATAGAAAAACTTGTAGAAAAAAGAAATAAACTTCAGAAACTATTAAAAAAAATCAAATAAATTAGGTTGGGATGAAGAACATACTCTTTGTGTTAAAAATTTAAAAGAAAATTGTAAAAATTTACCTAAACTTAGACTTCCTGATAAAAAAGACAAATTAATAGTTCAAACTGATGCTTCTGATTTATATTGGAGTGCTTTATTAAAACTGATTTAAATGAAATTTGCAGGTATACTAGTGGAACATTTAATAATGCTGAAGTAAATTATTCGACCAATGAAAAAGAATTATTGGCAGTTGTTAAAGGAATAAACAAATTTAAAATGTTTTTGTTACCCAAGGAATTTATTGTTCAAACTGATAATACTCAACTTAACGAACTAGTAAATAATAAATTGCCAAATTCACCTCAACATAGAAGATTACACAGATGGCAAGTATTACTATCCTTTTATAATTTTAAATTTGAATATATTAAAGGAAAAGATAATTTATTTGCTGATTTTTTGAGCAGGAATCATGAATATGGAAAAGATTGAAGCATTTACAAAGGAATTACAAGATCTTTTAACAGCTTTTAATGCAGATTATCTTGATGTTCAAGAAGATCATCTTGATATTCGACAAACTTTGTGTGATTTATCAAGCAAAGTTGTTGAAAGTGGGAAAAAGATCGAAAAATTGAATGATAACAAAGAAAAAATAGTTGAAAAATTGTCAGAATGTTTAGACTTTTTTGCAAATTGTAGTCAGGAGTATCCTCCTTTAAAAGGTGAATACAGCCGAAAGGCTAGTCACATCCCATTTCGGTAGATTAATACATCCACCTCGAGTGGAGAATCAAAATTTAAGAGAAATGACTCTCTTACCTCGCAAGAGGAAAAAGTCATAAAAAAGGGTCCACAACAACTACCTGTCAGTATGGACAAATTGTTGGAAAAATTTACAAGTGGAAAAGGAGCCGCTGAGTCTAGTACTCAAACATCCTTATCAAAAGGCCCATTGGAACAGCCTACTGTTATCAGTGAATTCCAAGAAGATAAAAAAACACCGATTGGTGACCTTAAATCACCAAATGGAATAATTGCTACTCATCACATCAGAGATAATCTACATCCAATGGAAAAGGAGTATTATGAATTTTCAGAATGAGTATATAATTTCAGAGAAGGAAGTTCTCTATATTTGATAGCCCTTCCAACGGTGATTTATCCAAGGATCAGTGCAGTTCAAGGAGCAGATCCTAATATTGTTCGAAAATTGGCTGCATTTGGATTTTTAGATCGACTCTTACCAGGGATATATCTAAAAGAAATTGAACAGTTTGACAAAGAATTTGTTAATTGTGTTAAAAAATTCAGCGATAAACAACCGATTGAACTGAGATTTGACACAATTAGTCCTGAATATAAAGAATCAGAGTGGTAAGGAAAACATCATCTCATTACAATTCGGAAAAATAATGAAAATCCACTCAAGGAGATTCAGATTTTTAAAGAATTACCCACTATTAATAGAAAATGGATGATTTACAGACGAGCTCTCGGAATAAAATCAGTCTGCTCAACAATGCAGTTCTTTTATGGAGAAAGATACATGGTCTATGGTATGAGCAATAATTGGATCCTTATCTGTAGAGGAGATAAAGAATCAAAAATTCTTGAAGAAAAAATCTGTGAAATTATGAACGATCAATTCTCTGGAAGTGAAGAATGCATTAAAGAAGCCTGCCGACTTATGGGACACGTCCACAAGTAAAGGACGATCAAGAAAAACGTGACCGACAGCACCATGTGAACTTTGAAGATAAGAAGACAGCTGTCAAGCTGGAATCAAAAGAAATTGCCGACACTGGAATAAAGACAACCGACAAGCACTTAAATATTTTCAACCACATTTGAAATTATTGTACTTTTTACTTTTGTGTTGTAAAAATCTGATTGGCCAGAAGCTTCTTGGTGAAGTGCGAGCCTTTCTATAAATTGAGACTCCTCTCATTAGAAAAGATCATCGAAAATTAGCCATCTGAAATCTCATCCTGAACTACCATCTCAAACTTTCAACAATGATCTTTGTAATCATTCTCATTAGAGAGTAGAAACCACTCTTCGGAGTATCAATCTTTGTAAAAATCCTTGTATAATAGCTTTCAAGCTATCTTCAGATCAATAAAATCTTTGAGTTTGAAATAAATCTTTTATTACGCTTTGAGTGTTGTTCTACACAGTGAGTCTGTTTGAGAGTTTTGAGTGTCTTTTTGTCCATTTTGCTGTGATGCTGTTGGACTTTGGCCAACTCTTGTGACGAAGGTGACCAGGAACATATAACATTCTTGCTATTTGGCGAAGCGTGGTAAAGCCCTTATTTTAAGCTTCAAGGAAATTTATTGTCTAAAAATTTGTATGAAAATTATTATATAAGAATTCTTATGAGATTGTATACTTTGAAGAACTTTTTCATGGAAAGTTACGAGTTTTATTATAGAACTGTACCTTTTAGATATACTAATAGTATTGATTATAATCACATGATAGAAATTCCAGAAACTTATGATAGTTATACTAGAGGAATAAATTTCATAAAAAGAGATAGTAGATATTATGAAAAATGTCTTACAATTGTATCATTTGGACTAAAAGAAAGATTGCCTAAAGAAATAATAAAAATGATTATATTTTTCTGGTTAGACAGTGAAAATAGTGAAAGAATTTTTGAAACTATAGAACAGCATATAAGTTATAATGAAGTTTCTGAATTATATGATTTTGATCTTAGTTTTGACGATATAGAATAAGAATATGCCTGGAATAACTAGAAAATTTTGTGATAATAAAATAAAAATCTTAGAAGAACAGATAATAACTGACAATAATCGTAGAAAAATGGAAAAAGAAATTTCTAATTGGAATAAAATTAAAAGAGAATTATTAAGGAATGAAATTATAAGAGAATTAAGAAGAGAAGAACAATTTAGAAGAGAAATAAGACAAATGATAAATAATATAATAATTAATTCCCTAAACTTACCAGACTAATATGAGTTTACCAACAAAAATAAGATTTGATAAACAAGAAATAGAAAATATTAGATTACCAATAGGAAGTTATCAAACTAAAAAATGGAATACAACTCTGTTTCAACCTTTAAGCTCATGGGGAAATACAGATGAATGGTTAAATATGACTACAAATTGGACTAATGCATTTTTATGGCAACAATTAGGACAATTAAAATCTAAAGATATAGAAGCTATAGACGAAATAAATAATATAGATCCAAAAGATGAAATAGCTAAAGAAAAATTAGAAGTTTTGAGCAAAAATATGGCTAAACAATTTAATAAAATAAAAGAACAAATTAATAATTTAGAAATACTTGATGAAGCTAAACTTGAAGAAATTCAAAATCAAATATCAAAAATTGCACAGAAGAATAGTATTAATAAAATAGCAACTTTAGAAGAAAAGATAGATATTATTAATTATAAATTTGATATTCTATTAAATAAATTAGGATTTGAAATTGAAAAATCATCTTATAAAAAACCTAAAATATGAGTATGAATAATAAAATTAATTTAATTGAGAAAAATATAAAAAAAATTGATGAAAAAATAACTAGAATTGAAATAGGCTACGAAGAAGAGAAAGAAAGACTACAAAATAGCTTTTTAAGAATAGAAAATCTTTTAAATAGAATAATAGAAAATCTAAATAAAGAAAAAACATTTAAACCAGATTATGTCAAAGAACTTAAAGAAGTCAGAAAGAAAATTGAAAAATATGAAGAATTAATAAAATTTAATGGAGGATTAAAAGAAGATATAGAAAGATTATTGATTGATCTTAGAAAGCAAGAAGAAAATCTTATAGAAAAAGAAGAAGGAAAATTAATTATAGAAGAACAATGAACGAAGATATTGAAAATTTAATATTTAACTTACAGAAGATTTAAAAATTTGTGAAGAAATAACTAAAAATCATATGGTCGGAAAAACGGGAGGACCACGAGCAGTCAAACAAGAAGAATATGGAGAAACTAGCACAGCTAGATATGAAGCAGAAATAGACCCTAGAAGATATGTTAATACAAAAGTAGATTTTAAAACTACCAAAGAAAAAATGTATAGAGACCAATTTAAACTAGTATTGAGAGAATCAAACCCAATGAAAATTGCAAGTTCATATTTAAATTTAGATTGTGAATTAGATGTTAGAAGAGCTATAAATGAATGGAGTACTAATATGATAGCACACTTTAATTATAACCGCAGTAATACAGATAATAAATAGAGTCGCTACAAGAATTTATAGAGAATTTGTTGGAGAAGACTGGGTAAATGAAAGTACTAAAGCAAGATTAGAAGAAATAGAAGATGCTAAAAACAGAATGGAAAATTTACAAATTTGTAATATGTGTTACCTCAATGAATATTGTTGTGAATATAGTAAATATTATTATATGATGTTTGGAAGTGGAGCTGATAATAATTATTATAAGGAAGTTTTTATTAGAAAATTATCACCACCATGAAATAATTATTTTCAAAATAAAATTAAAGAAAAACAATTAGGAAGAAATGAAGAAGGATATACATTAGGATTTATCATAAGAACAATAAAAGATGAAATAAGTACTATGTGTAGTAATCAAATGATTTATAAACAATCAGGATTTATACAAGATAGGATTTGTTGTAGAGATATCGAAGTACCAGGAAATTGGGGATGTTATGATTATAAAAGAAAAAGAAAAATAAGACTCAAGAAATATAAAAAATATAATAAGTTTAAAAAGAAATATTTTAAACCAAAAAGAAAATATTTTAGAAGAAAATATAAACCTTATAATAAAAAACCATTAGATAAAAAACGATGCAAATGTTGGAATTGCAATGAAGAATGACATATAAGCACTGAATGCCCAAAAAAGAAAGTTAGAATATTAATTACGGATTTTGAACAAATTAGAGATGAATGTGAAGAAGTTGATATTGAAGAAATAGAAATAAATGAAGAAAAATTTGAAGAAAAATCAAATTTAGAAGAAACGTCTAGTGATGACGAATAAAAATAAGAATAAAAAGTTTAAGGACTTGTTTTGCAATAAATGCCCCAATTCATTAAGGGTAAAATTGACTTTTTAACAAAAATATTAAAAAACCACTATTCATAGGTCATTTTGAAAAATCCCCCATTATTAATGCATTAATTGAAGTGTGTTTATTATTGCTAAAATTTCATTGGTTCATTGAGAAGTGTCAATTTCGTAACTGTACACTTTGATAGAAAGTGGGTAGTTATAAGGTCCATAAAAAAACTGTGTCTCTCTGCCTATAAACACGAATTCATCCCGTCAAATTAAAACATTCAATTACATAGAGGTAAATAGAGAAAATAATTTCTTTATTTACTTGTTTCTCTTTTTCAGATTTAAATTATCCAATTATAGTTATGGATCAAAGTATGTTTCTTAATCTATTAAATCTACTTGTGAAAATCATGAATTCAAAATATTAGGGTTTAATTGCTTACACTAAACACTTAGTCCAGTTTTCAATTTTACAAAATATTCAAAATTAGTTTGATCTAATTTTTTTTTCTTGAAAATATACATCTTTTAAAAAAAGTTTAAATTCATAAATTATAGTACAAAATTTTCAACACATGAAATGTTATAAATATTAAAAATGCAAAAAATAAGCGTTTAAATAAAATATTATTTAAAAATGAAATTTTGAAAAATAAAAAATTCTAAATAATTATGATTTTGAAATTCTAGAAAAATTAAATTTTAAAATAACGTTTAAAATTCTAAAATGATAAAAAAAAATTGAAGAGAGATTCAAAAATTCTAAAAATAAAATCTAAAATTCGTTAAAAAAAAAATTCTAAAAAATTGTTAAAAAATGAAAATTATATAAATTAAAAAATAAAAACAGTTCAAACCCTTATTAGTTATTTAAATAAAAAATCTAAAAGATATCTAAAGGAGCACATAAAAAAACATTAGTTCACGTCATTAATTTCATTTTTTATTTTATATATTCTGCCAACTGAATTTATTAATTACTTTTATTTTACTTTAGTAGCGAAAAATAAATATTGAAAGATTTATCTATTTTAAAAATGTACGTATATGACCAATCAAACGCGTTTTAAACAATTTAAAACGGAACATCAAAATACAAAACTACAAATGAACTCAAAATTAAAAATTGAAATGCATACAAAACGGGCCCTGTATTTTTGAGCTAAGATTGACCTTTGAAAACCTAAAATCCAACAAGTTCCTATTGAAGATTCACCGATTTTAGGGCACGTTTTAATTAGTGGATTTTGAAGGGACATGCCTGTATTCGGCTTGATTTTTTTGGTTCAATTGGCCGAGCATGATCAATTTTGATAACATTGAAAAAAAGATACTGAGTACTAGATATAAGGATTTGAAAGAATTCGTTTTTGGAAAATGGATCGTGCGTCTTCTCTCTCTTATTTTTACTTTGGGTGGGCGTATGAACTGAGGAACGGTCAGACTTGCGGGAGGTCGGGATCGATTTAAAAAAATAAATAAATTGATCTCAATGGTAAAATACCTATAAATACAAATTAAATATATAACAAATGGTATCATGTAAGCTTATAGAACTCTTTCTCAGGGGAACAAAAAACATTGAAGAAACCAAAAATAATATTCTTAACAAAACGCTAATTGAAAAAGTTTTATGTATTTACCTGAATTGTTTCAGATTAGATGGTTGCAGTTGATGATTCAAATTAGTAATGATGACTACAAATCTCCTCCAATTGAACCTATCACTCAAAACACTTCAGGACCAAAGGAGAGAGATTGATCCAGAGAACAACAAAAATTAATAATTATTTAGCCCCTGTTTGAAGCCCATTTTTTTCTCATTCTATTTCTCATTTTTTTCTCTTTCTTCATTTTAACCACACATTTTATCAATAAAATAATATTACACATAAATCTAAAAATTCTCCTTACTTTTTAACCACACAATCTTCCATCAATCACTATTCCAAAAATCATTTTTCAACTAAAATGGGTGTCAAACAGGGGCTAATCAATAAAACATTTAACGATCATATAATAATAATAATATGAATGAGTTGAAACCCGAACAAACGGAGAGGAGGAGATCGATATAATATATTTACCTTGAATCGAAATATCGAATAATCAGATATTCCAAAATAAACAGGGCAAGGAGGAAAGAAGAGTAATGAAGTGAGAGAAAGTTGTAGGGAGGAGCATGTGAATTGTCTAGGCATATAAATTAACGTTAATCAGGGACCTTTTGCCGAAAGGAGATTGAGGACATAGTTGTCTACCCTCAAAAAGCTTAAAGTCAAGGAAGGAAGGAGGTTGGAAAGCACTACATCGACTCAAGTTTACCAAGAACGTTCATGGAAGGAAATTAAGAACAAAATTCAATTATTGAACCAAAGGGAGGGCCATCAAGTCAGGAGGAGGTTGGAAAGCACTAAGAATTATCAATGCAATTATTGAACAAAAGGGCCAAGACATCTCTAAGATAATTATTTTTAGTGGACCAATCACTGGAAAATAGTTATATTTCTCTATAAATTATTCCTTTCTTTTTTTTGAAAAGCATTTAGGCAATTGCTTCTTGTTTTGAAAGAATTCGTTTATGGAAAATGGATCGTGCGTCTTCTCTCTCTTATTTTTCTTAGGGTGGGCATAGGACTGTGGAAGGGTCGGAATTGCGGGACGTGGGGATTGATTTAAAAAAATAAATAAATTGACCTCAATGGTAAAATAAAAATGGTATCATGTAAGCTTATAGAACTCTCTCTCAAGGGAACAAATAACATTGAAGAAACCAAAAATAATATTCTTAACAAAATGCTAATTGAAAAAGTTGTATGTATTTTACCTGAATTGTTTCAGATTAGATGGTTGCAGTTGAGTCAAATTAGTAATGATGACTACAAATCTCCTGCAATTGAGCCTATCACTCAAAACACTTCAGGACCAAAGGAGAGAGATTGATCCAGAGTAAAACAAAAATTAATAATTATTTAATTAATGAAACATTTAACGATCATATAATAATAATATTAATAATAATATGAATGAGGCGAAACCCAAACAAACGGAGAGCAGAAGATTAATATAATATATTTACCTTGAATCGAATAATCTGGATATTCCAAAATAAAAAGGGCAAGGAGCAAAGAAGAGTTATGAAGTGGGAGAAAGTCGTAGGGAGTAGCATGTGAATTGTCTAGTCATATAAATTAACGTTAATCAATAACCTTTCGCCGAAAGGAGCTTGGGGACATGACTGTCTACCCTTAAAAAGCTTCAAGTCAACCTTTTAAGGAAGGAAGGAAGGAAAGCACTACATCGACTCACGTTTACCAAGAACCTTCATGGAAGGAAATTAAGAACAAAATTCAATTATTGAACCAAAGGGAGGGCCCATCAAGTCAGGAGGAGGATGGAAAGCACTAAGAATTACAGTTGAAAATACTGTAAGAATTATGAAATTTTATTTTTCTGTGGAAATCAAAATTTCCTAACCTTTTTTTCTGTTTTTTTTTCCCTATAATTTATTTGATTATCTTTTCCTTAAAATCCTCCGAATTCAACTTCGTTAATAGATTGGACGTTTATTAAATCTTATTCTTCTCTTTCGTTTCGTCTTCTGTCGTCATTTTAAGGAGATAAATTTTTAATATAGATGCAAAAGGGCATTCAATTTAAGAAAGGTGTAATTAGCTTTACGCGTTGCACCAGACAATTTGAAGGTTGGGCCCAATCAAGAAATTGCCAAATAGCTTCATACACATTCAAGAGAAAAATTCGGGAGTACTTATTCCTTTTCTTCTTCCTCATCCCCTTATATCTTTATTCATGTTTTAGGACATTGAGGACAATATCGATTTTAAATTTGGGGTGTGAAAAAACTTTTTGAGTTTTTTATTTTTCATATATGTTTGAGTGCTTATGTATTTTTTTTTTAATTATTATCTTTTTGTCATTGTTCATAAAATATTTTCTAGTTATAGGTTGTATGCTTGTGTAGGATAGCAAGGTTGACAATAATGATTATATTGAGACTTCGTGTTAATTTATGAATGGTGGATAGGTTGTATACCAGATTGATTGATGTTTGACCCTGCAAAACTTGATATTATATGTGCACTAGAATTGAATTTGACATTGTGATGAAATGAGTTGATTCATGTGCTTGCTAGGTTGATTTAGTCAAACATAAATGCTATACCAAAATCATACTAAATTCTTTATCTTTAAGACCAAATTTAGCATAGTTTAGGGGTAATTTTACAATTATAGGAAGATACGGATATGAATTAGGATTCCATATGTGAAAAATTATGTGTGGATTGTCTTAGATTAATAGGATAAAATTAGGTGAAAGTCTTAAGTTAGATGTCGATTTGATTAGATAGACGTTTAATGAGGGGCATTGCACTAATTATGGTAGAAAAATATACAAAAGACATCTCTTCGTAACTTTTATAATTCGAGTTATTAAACCCGCTAGGGTATTTACAACCTGATGCTCAAAATCATCTCATTTGAGAGTTATCGGCTAAAAACTCGTTCAATAGGTCATATAAAAAGTTTAAAGGAGAGAGGTGCAAAAAAATAGAAAATTTGAAAAAGCATACACATGAAATAGAAGACGCACCAATTGCCATTGACTTTTGATGATGGATTATTAGTCTAGTCGAGTCTTAGAGGTTGAAACAATCAAAATATTTGGAGAGTTCTTGTTCATGATGTGTTAACTTGCAATTAGTGGAGTTCATCTGAACTAGAGAAGAGGAGGATAATAATGAAAAAGTTCAACACTAGATTGCCCACTAGGAAAATAGTAAAAAGAATAAGTTTAATAGTGTGTAAATTATACGAGATGTGAAAGGATGTATTTGACCACAGAAGGATGGGAATTGAAGTAACGTGTAAATTCATAATTGTCTATTTGGCTTATTAGCACAAAACGTCCCTACGTTTGATAGTTAGTGTGCAAAACGTCCCAACGTTTCTTTTTTTGCATTTTTGCCCCTATTTCAACGTTTCAGTGTGGAAAACACCATTTTCACTATTTTTCAGTGTAAAATGACCATTATACCCTCAAATTTAAATAAAACAAATAAAATGAAAAGAAATATAAAAAATAAATTGTAATTATACTCCCAAACTTTTTAAAAAGTGCAAGTGAGTCCAAAAGCCTTATTAAAAGGCTTAAGCACAAAACGTCCCTACGTTTGACATTTAATGCGGAAAACGTCTCTATGTTTCAAACATGTTTATATTTGCTTAATAACACAAAACGTCCCTACGTTTGACACTTATTGCGTAAAACGTCCTTACGTTTCATTTTTTTTTACATTTTCGTCCTTATTTCAACGTTTCATTGTGAAAAACGTCATTTTCACTATTTTTCAATGTAAAATGACCAATATACCATCATATTTAAATAAAACAAAAAAGTAAAATAAATTACAATTGTGCTCCCAAACTTTTTAAAAATTGCAAATGAGTTTAAAAATCTTATTAAAACATTCAAACTACCAATCATTTCCTCCTCTCTCAACTTTATCCTCTCTCCACCACCTAAATCAGGATTGTAGATGGAGGTGTGATGGTTTGAAAGGTGGTGGGGTTTGGTGGTTTAGGTGGTGGAGGGAGGATAAGGTTGATGGAGGAGGAGAAGACTGATGGTTTGAATGTTTTAATAAGATTTTTGAACTCATTTGCACTTTTTGAAAAGTTTGGGAGCACAATTGTAATTTATTTTTATTTTTATTTTTATTTTCCTTTTTTATTTTATTTAAATATGATGGTATATTTGTCATTTTACATTGAAAAATAGTGAAAATGACGTTTTCCGCAATGAAACGTTGAAATAAGGACGAAAATGTAAAAAAAAAAGAAACGTATGGACGTTTTACGCAATAAGTGTCAAACGTAGGGACGTTTTGTGTTATCGAGCAAATATAAATATGTTTGAAACATAGTGACGTTTTCCGCATTAAGTGTCAAACGTAGGGACGTTTTGTGCTTAAGCCTTTTAATAAGACTTTTGGACTCACTTGCACTTTTTAAAAAGTTTGGGAGTATAATTACAATTTCTTTTTTATATTTCTTTTCATTTTATTTGTTTTATTTAAATTTGAGGGTATAATGGTCATTTTACACTGAAAAATAGTGAAAATAATGTTTTCCACACTGAAACGTTGAAATAGGGGCAAAAATGCAAAAAAAATGAAACGTTGGGACGTTTTGCACACTAACTATCAAACGTATGGACGTTTTATGCTAATAAGCCTTGTCTATTTAGTTCTTTATACACACACGTCAATTTTGCATTGAAATAGTGGATACTGGTTGATATTGTGACTTTGAAGCTATTTGTAGATTTAATACTGAGATTTTAAATCCTGATGTAAAAACTAGATTGTCAAACCAAATATTTTCCCATACTTGTGTGTTTGCCGTTATTTAGGTTATAGTTTTGTTTAAGGATAAATGATTAAGTTTGGTGGTGTTTAATGAGTGTATTACTTAGTCATGGCCTAAAATATCGATATTTGGTATTTTTTGACAAAATATATTCTAAATTATTGTATTTTATGTTATATAGGTAAACTGCAATGGTTGAACGACAAATGGGAAGAAATAAGGAAAAATCAAGGAAAAATGTGAAATCAAAAGTATGGAGACCAAATTGTAAATATCCAATAGTTGATTCGGACAACAAAACGATAATTGAAGATTGCTAGGAGTAACTTCGATGCAATTAGAAGTAAAAAATGAATGAAATATTATCACAAGTCAATTTCCAATCGTACAAATTATATTCCAAATTTTTAGTCAAAGATTGAAACTCATTTTTTACATAGTAAATAGCCAAATTTGAAAAATCTCTAACAAAGTTGTAACTCTTTAAATTAGCTTTCCAACGCACTTTGAATCGTCTTAATTAGATATCGAGAGAGAAATTTAT
Organism: Fraxinus americana; assembly: GCA_035079005.1. NCBI lineage: Eukaryota > Viridiplantae > Streptophyta > Magnoliopsida > Lamiales > Oleaceae > Fraxinus > Fraxinus americana. Next base: position 1,419,359 of record CM068713.1, on the reverse strand, counting down.
GACCAGAATATCGACTATTGTGTAGAGAGAAAAACATGCACATACGAAGGCAACTTTTCTTATTCGATTGAAACTCTTTTGAAAAACAATTTGGATGTGATTTTCAATCAATTTTTGACTCCTACAAATACCTAATAATAGAATACATTAGGTACACATCTCCTACATCATTTATACACTATTACATCTACAATTCCATCAATTTATACACTAAAGGAACATCAAATTCAAAATATTGTGAGATACAATCAAGGGACAAGTGAAAGAACTAAATCAATTGAAGAATTCACCCATTTTGGGTAAAGAATTGACAAAAACAAACGAAGATTCATCAAGATTTCATTGAAGAAATTCAAAAATATCAAAATTATTCTTCATTATTCATCAAATTCATAATTCGGATTATTTTTAATAGAATTAATATATGTTATTGTACTTTTCATATGCTAGGCTAACTTTCTAGATGCTAGAATATAGATGCACCCTTGTTATTATGTTTTGATATTAATTAATTATTTTGACGTCTAAATTTGTGTGTTGATTGGATGTTTATTATTATTTTCACCTACTCTTTATTTAATTAGCTACTAATTGAGATGATATATTGGAACTTGTTATCGAGAGAGACAATAATTTTTTTAGCTGAAATAATAAACATTGTAAAGTACAATATGTGATATAAATATACATCTATGCTTTACGTGATTTCTATAAGTGTTCTAGAGTTTTAAATGCATTTGTCATGATTGAATTCTTTATCGAGAGATAGGAAGTGTCACATGATGGAAATAGATTCGATAGCTATCAAGAGATGTTTGCAATTAAACTTGGAACATTAATCAGTAACTCTTCACACATATTTGTCAAAATGGATTAACAAGGAGTTTCGGAGTCTTATCATTATTCTCTCATATTTGATAAAAATTCATTTGATTTAACCCTAGAAATAAATGGTTTACTTCGTAGATTAAAATAAATACACCAAAACTTATTTGCTATTTGATTAAAGTTTTTATTAATTTTAACTCAATTAAGCACTTAGTCATCGTGGGTTCGACACTCTATTCACTATTTTATTACTTGATTGTGATACCATACAGTTACGGGATTTAAAAGGGTCACATTGCATGCCTGCAAATTCTACTAAACACTTATCCCTTGTTTGAGTTCCATTTTAATGAAGTTTTGGGATAAATGTATGTTTAAATAATAATTTTTTTGTGAATGTGTGGTTAAAAAAGAGGAAAAAATTTTGTGTTTACGTGTAATATTATTTTATTAAAGAAAGTAGGATTGGAAAGTAAAAAGAGAAAAATGTATTAAAACTAAAATGGAACCCGAATGGGGACTTAATTTCTGGGTTAAGATTGAAAAAGTAATTGATTCAGCGAGTTTGGTTGAGACAGCTGACTTTTCGATTTTTAGTGTGGTTTCTAAATTGTGGATTTTGAAGATTGACAGACTTGTGTCTAGCTCGATTTTCTTGGTACAATCGGTCAGAGTGGACCAATTTTGATAATATTGAAAAAGAAATATTGGCTGTTGTAAGTACTCGCTACAAGGATTTGAAAGAATTAGCGTATGGAAATGGATTGTGCATCTTCTTTTCCGAAGTACTACTTCTACGTAAAATGGATCATGCGTTTTCTCTGTCTTATTTTTATCTAGGGAAGGCATACTTAATCTCAGAAAGGTTGATTTCGCTGGATGTTGGGATTAGTTTTTGGATTGGCTTAATCCAACTAAATATTAAGATTTGAGATTTCATCATAAAATGTCAATCTTATTAAGAAAAGTGGTCCAAATCCTTATATGTTGATCTATATTTTCATTTTTATTTGATGTAGGATTATCAATTAGTATACTCCACGGGATGGTGGCATTTGAACAAGCCAATCTTGAAATTCATGTGCTCATTTTTTAAGTCTTAATCGAATAGAATTACTCTTTGAAATTTAATGGAATCTGATACCATATTAAAATTTGATATTCCATCTCAAAAACTCAACATTTTTAAAAAGAATAACTCAAACTCTTATATGTTGGTCTTTATTTTATTCAACGTGGAATTATCCCTTAATACTCGAAACCTCGATTTTAGGTTGGGTTTAAAAAAAATATTTTCCATAGATAAATACACATAAATATAAATTAAGAGCTTGTTTGAGATGGATTTTAATCCAATTAAAATTGAAAATATAGTCATTATTGGGTTTCACTCGTCCAATAAAAGTCAACAATAGCAGCTAGTTTTTTAATTTTAATTTGATTTTAATCCCTCACAAACAAGCTCTAAACATGACAAATGATAACATGTAAGCTTATTGGACTCTCTCTCACGAGAACAAATAACATTAAAGAAACTAGCAATACTATTTTTAACAAAATGCTAATTGAAAAAGTTATATACATTTTACCTGAATTGTTTCATACTAGGTGGAGGCCTTGGAGTCAATTTAGTAATGATGACTACAAAGCTCGAACCTATCACTCATTAATGTTAGTTAATACCTAATGGATTCATTTGCTTTTATTATCTATTATGTATTGACTAAGAACTTTGGGAAAAAATGAAAAAGATGAAGTAGAAAAGTCATTAACACTAAAAATAATTACATGTTTCCAATTCATAAGAAAATCATATAATTTCATTTCGAGAAATTTAATCTTGTCCAAGTTTGCCGTTGATTAGGCTTTCCACAATTTTTTTGTAGAAACTAATTTTTCTTTGAAATCTGTTTTTATTGATAAGTAGTGTTTAATAGTTATTATTCTTCATGACATTCTCGACATTTTAAAAGATGTTTTCGACATTTAACCTTTGTATATCTTGACACTTCATTTGTTTAGAACGAGATCTCATTCTGAACATGAAAGTTTTCTACGTTTCATAATGTTCTTGACATTTTAAGTGTACTTCTCGATATTTCATAAATATTTGGGAAAATTGCAACCACGGTACCAAACCTTTCATTTTTTTGCAAACTTTGCCCAAACCTTTGTTTTGTACCACCCATGGTACCAAACCTTTAAACAATTTGCACCTGAAGTCCAAATTAACAGAAATCGTTAGTTTAATTGTTAGTTGACCAATAATTAAATGTTTGACCAATTGCTGACCAATTTTTAAAGGTTAAATATGTAATTTTACATTTTTCATATGAAAAAAATTAAAATTAAAGACTTAAATTAAAAAAAAAAATCCCAAACTACTGTTCATCTTCTTCCCCCACCTCCCGCCCCCAATCATCTCCTTCTACACCCTCCCCTACCGTCCTAACGCCGCCGCCCACAACCTCCACAGACGACGCTTCAGCTGCCGCCGTTGCTTCTTCCTCACTTGCTTCTGGTCCACTATCCTTCTCATTGCTATTCTCCTCCTCTCCAATTCTCCATCACCTCCTTGAAAATCTCCGAGTTCAACTTCACCACCACAACCTCAGACGACACAACCCACTTAACAACTCAACTAAACCTTACTCTATCCGCCAAAAACCCCAACAAAAATGTGATATTTTACTACGATCTCATGTCCATCACAGTGTCATCTAATCAAATTATCATATCATCCGATTCTTTTAAAAATTTCACCAATTCACCTAACACCATTTTCATAATTCACACCACAACTAGATTAAACTACCAATTATTAGACAGGGACGAATCAAATTCATTGAAGTCAGATCTGAAGAAGAGAAATGGGATCCCATTACAGATCGTGGTGAACACGATAATAGGGGTGAAAATGGAAAAGCTAAAAACGAAAATGGGTGTAGAAGGGGTGGGGTGGGGTGGGACAACGTCGGAGGTTTGAAACTTTCGATCTAGCGACGGTGGCTATCAGATCTGTGGGAGTGGGAAATGTGTGTGAGAGAGAGAAATGAATGGGGGGGTTTGAGGAAGAAGAAATGAATCTTTTGTTTTTTTTTCTAATTATTTTATATTAAAATTGTAAATTTACTATTTTGCCCTTATTACATTTGTTCAATTTTTACTATTCCGGTCAACTAGCGGTCAAATGGATCCATCAATTTGGACTCCAACTGCTACATTTTGAAAGGTTTGGTACCGTGGGTGGTACAAAACAAAGGTTTGGGTAAAGTCTGCAAAAAGGTGAAAGGTTTGGTACCTAGACTGCAATTTTCCCTAAATATTTTATTTACCCACTTATAGGGAGAAGTGAGCATTTAATGCATGATTGACATAATTTTTTTAAAAATAAGCAGTATAAGTTATGTGTCAAGTTCTTATTGGCCAATACAATTTTTAATTATATAAATAATTTTATCTTCATTGTGGAATTTAAAATTGTTAATAAGGGCATTTTGGTCTATTTTTTGCCAAAGGGCATATCAAGATAGGACCACTTGCCCCTTATATATTTGGAGATCACATCCTCACTCACAATTTCTTTCGTAAAAGAATGGAAAGAAAAAATAAATAAATTGTAGTGCTTGTTATTCAACGTGCTTTAATGATATAAATTTAAAATTATATAAACTAGTAATTGTCAATTGGGAAACGTGAGGGAGTGAATGTAAAAATTTCGCTTATGATGCAAATTGATCAATATTTTGGTTCAATCTTGAAACAGCATTCTTTTTTATTTTATCAATTTTCATTGAGATTTCTTTATTTATTTGGAAAGATTTAAAAACATCACAAGTTCCTATTTATGATATTAGATCATAAATAGTCTATTCTACTTTAATTTAGAAATGGAACATTTTTAAAGCATTACGTGTCTAAAATTAGATATTATAACGAGGAAATTATATTATATTCACACAAAAGATTTTATCTATTGAAATGTGTATTTAAAATTTTGAATTTTTTTCTTTAAAAATTGTAATACTTATCTCCTCAACTTTTTTATAACGTTATTATCGATAACTTCTTACCGCGTATCTCGTTATAGTTTTTAATCCAAAATATTCATTAGAGGTGTAAAACAACTAATTTACGAAAGTGCAACAGAATACTTTCTCTAAGTTTAAAGCACTCAAATGGAATATTTTGAAAGAAAGTTTTGTCAATATCGAGATGTGCTAATTTATAAAATATTAAAATCGACGAAAAAGTTGAGGAAATAAAGGGTACAACCGAAGATATTGAGTGCAATTGACATATAGTACAACAAATAAAAACTGTGCTAATTCATGAAATGATGAAAATAAGATCTCATCGAAAAAGTTGAAGAAAATAAATGGTACAATGAATAAAGATTGAGGAGCTTAAATGCACTAGTCAAAGTTGAACTCTGTTGCACGTTAATATGGAATGCTATATATATATACATGAACATAAATGTTAAATCATTCATTTAATTTTTAATTAAGTAAAATTGGACCTTAGTTAGAATATATATACTTGAATAATGAAATGCATTCTTGAATGTGAAATTCTAATTGACTTATAAGTAGAATTAATAATACAAATACATAAATGAAGGTGAATATTAATTAAATGGATATGAATATTAATTAATTGAGAATTAATAATAATCTAAATAGCATCTATCAAACTGGTGCTCTAGCGCTACTGGTGCTAAATAATTTTATTCAAATGAATAAATAAATTAAGTACATATTGAAAAACAAAAAGTAAGGTATTATTTAAATAATTAAATTATAGTAAGGATAGAATTGTCCAAAAAATAATTCTCACTTAATATGATATTTATAGCAAGAAAATAACCGTTGTTTTCAACCGTGGGTCCCACTTGTGAGTAAGGAAGTCAACTTTGGCTGCTGAGATTGCTTTCCAACCGTTCAAAAATTCATTTCTTGGCTTGAATAATCGATACCAGACACACCCTTAATATATTATAGAATAATTGATACGCGGTGTAAATAAAAACTGTGATGCCAATATAGTCGCCTATTATATAATATTTTAACAAATAATATCAATTGGGAAATTTCCAGTCCCAGGTTGCCGACATAATTCGGTAGCGACATGATTAGGGGCCATTTGGCTTTTTGATGTAATTAGAATTGCATTTCTGTTTCTTGAATAGAGGAAATTTGGATATCTTACAAAGGCAAAATGTTCAAATTCATCACATGCAAACCGTGACAATGCGAAAAAAACAACTTGGGTGATTAATGGGTTGATAGAGTTTAGTTACTCAATATTGACGTTTAGGAGGCCATTTGCCAGCATGTCAATAAGTTCAAGGAAAAATCATTTAAGGAACGATGAATCTATTTCTTCGTCTCTTTGATAAAAAATCAGAATTTTAGTAGAGAATGGTCAGATATATGAGATTACAATGACCATTACATCTAATTCGGTTAAGGTCTGAATAATTAGAAATTCTATCTTCCTTTCTTTTTTTTTACCATAAAAATAATCAATCATCAGAAGAAGAATATGCCAAAATTAAGAAATAATCCTAGGATCATGACAAGGATAGGAATCACTGATTTCAAATAATTTAGAATAATGTTACTTGTATATAACAAAAAGTTTTACAAATTGATGACGTGTCAAAAAATAAGTGGTGAAGTCTTTTTTTGTAATTTGGCTGAAGAGATTTTGATCCAATTATATATTACAACATCATGTGTTTGTAAATCAATATATAAGTGATGATATCACAATGTATATATAACACAACCGAATAATTTATGGCTAGAATAATTTAGGATTTGTTATACAGATACCCTTGTAAAATTAAAATAAAGCAGTTCTCAATCACATTTGGATGCATTCTTCCTCTCTTGACTCTCGAGCATCCAAATTAGTTATGCATTTCTCTGGAAAGAACAAGTTATAATTTTGTAACATCACATATTAAAAAAAAATGACAAGGAAAATGCACGAGTCAATAATTAACTTAAATCAAGATGTCTAAATGCAAGGAATAATCAATCCTAGACATTATGAGAATCAATTATCAAGTACAATGATGGAGTGTGAAGACAAAATATATATATATATATATATATATATATATATATATATATATATATATATATATATATATTATTGGTTATTATCCAAAAAGGCTTTTTTCTCTAATTTTATATCTAAATGTTATTTACTAATTAAATTTAAGTCGAAGTCAAAAATTAATTTTGACCACATATTTCATAGTACACACACTTTTTCAATTACACATTATATTAACTTTTATCAAAATCTATTAAAATTTTGATTTTTATCTAAACCAGACAGATGCTAAATATAGACAATAAACTGATAAAAAAATTGTTAATTAATTTGATTCTTTAATTATTCGTTTTTAGTGTCATCAAATAATTCTACCATGAGTCGAGAGTCCTGCTTCATGGATTTGTATGTTTCCTTTTGTTCTTAGATACACTTAGGATCTGTTTGAGAGCAATTTATTAAGACATAAGTTGTTGAAAATAGTGAGGTTGTGGAATTGTACCTGTTTGTAGGTGCAAGTCTGTCTAACAAAGGGTTGAAGGACATTTTTGGCACTGTGATGGTCCCACTCCAATGATTCCCACCGTTCTCTCTCTATTGTGATTGATTTAAGACATGGGGGAGGAGATAGTTGTCCATGGAGAAGCGGTAAATTTAAAGGGAATTTCTTTATATTTTCTATGCCCATCAACGAGATGGACCGAATGGAATCACAAATCATCTTTCCCTTGCAGATGCTCTTTAGTTGTGGCAGACAAGACAGAGTCAAGCTCTTTAACATTGGCAATGTGATATCAGCTCCTTCATTGTTGTCATCTTCTATTATCTCCTCCATTTGATCACAAGAAAAGACATATAATGATTGGAGGTTATGGAAATTATGTACCGAACTCTGAGGGAACAGCTTCTTGATTTTACCACAAACGCCAATAGTCAAACTTTTGAGCGAGGAAAATGTGCCAGGTGGAAGAGGTACAACTGCTTCCCACTTGAAGAGACCAATTAAATTTGGCAAGTCATACAGTTCCAACTTTTCAAGGCTTTGGAATGGGACCCCAGTACTAGACCTCATAATGCACTCTATTTTATCCTCATCTCGTATGAGGCATCCTTTTAAATCTCCAGAACTTGGAAATTCATCTAATAAGCAACCACTCGAGCCACTAGTTTCGAACATTAAACTCTCGACATCTCGTGGCAGCATATTCTCATCCGTGTCTAAAGAGGATTCCATGAGACTGTCCTCTCCAAAGCGTATATATTTATTTCGTAAATTGGCCTTTTTATATGAGAAGCTTTCAGTACCTATACAAATATCGTAGAAAAGGAATTGCTTGTCAATTTGTCGTGAGTTGATGAGCCGATTCAAATCACGTGCGCTATTTAACCTGCCTTCAAATGCTTCCAACTGTTTCAATGCCTCAACATCTTCTATTGGTGCATCTACATGATATGGCAAATTGAGCTCCTGAAGATGTGTGAGTCTATGCAAAGTCCCCGTCGGTATCATCTTTAAGCAACCACAATCCAAGCTTAAGCATTTGAGGTTGGTTAAGCTTTCCATACCTTGGGGTACTTCTTCAATAATAGTACCTGTGAGGTCCAAATGTCTCAATTCCTTGAGCTCTTCCAATGATGGCACTGATTTCAGTTCTGAACAATTAGTGAGCAATAATGCATTAAGTTTCTTCAAGCCTGATATGGAATTTGGCAAGCTCTCAATATCAGTTTCACTTAAATTGAGAGTGCGTAACCCACATATATGCTTAAAGAAACATTCTGGAATCGACCGCAGAGGATTGTCACTCAAGATCAAGGTGGAAAGACTTGGACACTTGGGTGAAGTGCCAGATGAAATTTCCTCTATATTGTTGAACATCAAGGAAACCTTATCCAAATCCTCTGTCCACTCTCGCTCCTCTGGTAATTCCTCTAATCGAAGTCCAGCTTTTACCATGTACCTCGGGTTATCTTGAGTGATCCGTATTGCCATGTCTCTGATTAAATCATGCATCTTTAAAAGTCCACCTGAATCACTTTCCAATAAGCAGGCTCTCTCCAATTGATTTAGTATTGCATGACCCTGGTCGACCTCTTCTTGCATGCTTAATCTTCTCCCCATCAGCTCTTCTGAAATGAAATATCCAATCAAATCTGCTTTTGAAATAGGATAATCTTCAGGATACAAGGAGCAGTACAAAAAACAACTTTTTAGCTTTGGATCTCTCAACCGATGATAACTATACAAGAGAATTGGCAAAACCTCATTTTCAATGTCGTCTCGTCCCAAACGTGATTCTTCAAGTCCTTTTAATGCATCTCTCCATTCACGAATGTCAGTCACGCTTCTCACGCTTCCAGCCAATGTGATGAGTGCAAGTGGCAAACCATCACTTTTATTTACCATTTTCTTGCAAATCTCTTTTACTTCCACAGATAGTTCATCACGATCAAGTGTCTTAAAGAATAGGTCCAAAGCTTCAGGCTCGGGAAGTGTGTTCACTTTGATAATCTTCTTGCAGCTCATACGTCGACAAATATCTTCTGATCGACTTGTTACGACCAACTTGCATCCATCCCCTTCTAAAGGAATTCCTATCTTCTCTGCGTTAATCCATTGCCAAACATCATCCAGTATAAGTACGAATCTCTCCCTTTTCTTGAATGCCTGGAACAGTTGAGCTGCCCTTTTCGTCTTATCACTGCCACATGAAAAATGTAGATTCAATGCTTGGGCAATGTCACTTTGCAATTTGTCAATGCTGAACTCTTGAGAGACGGTGAACCAATAAACATGACCCGAGAATGTGGATTCTTTTAGCTTATCATGGACACGCTTTGCCAGAGTCGTTTTGCCTACTCCCCCCATTCCATAAATGCCAATGCTTATGCTTTTGACTTTGACATCCATTAATGACTTACAAATGTCATCTAAATTTCGTTGAAATGCTTGGTCAATTGGTTCGTGTGTTAACAATAACTGGTCAATACTCTCATCAACCTCAAGAAAAAGCCCGCTAGGAAAATCACTTCGTTCAACAAGTTCCGTCGCTTCCTTATGCATTCTTTCAAGCTGTTCAGCCAACACTTGTCGTTTGAAAACATGATAAATACTTCTGCTTTGTTGTACTCGTTGTTCCAAGGTTTCAAACTCTTTTATAATGTTTTCAACATTGTTCCTCCAGTCTTCAACCTCACTCTTGCGTTTTTTCCCAGAATGACATGCTGCATTTTGTAATTTTTCATCCATATCACCTTTTCGACTTTTCAGTAATTCTATTTTTCTTTGAAGAGTATATGTAATTTCCTCCAAGTCTGGGAATATCAATGTAAGCTTATCCATGTGGCTTCCTGCAAATATCATTCAATATTGTAATATACAGTCAAAATACCAATGGAACACTTAAGACATTACTTTGAGAAATATTAATTCGGGATCCTTAATTTTGTACAATCTCGATCAAGAAAATTTCAAATCATTCAAAACATGTGAACTTTTACAGAAACTTAAATTAAGAGATAATTCACCTTTTAAATTTAAAAAACTAGTCGAGGTTCCTATCCTCCCACACAAAAGACGACATGTTATATCAAAATTAATGCAAAAGAAAATTACAAAATCCTTATTTATCCCCTAACAAATTGTAGCAATTTGATGTTGAGAAAAAGAGATACTGTACTCAACTGGCCGTTTTGAACATGAGACCAAATTTCCTCCTATCACTCAAAACGCTTAAGGTGCGAGATTGATTCATTTATTAATAATTATTTAATCAGAACAATCAATGAAAAACATTTAACGATCATAGAAAGAGGTCAAGATTACATATTATATTTACCTTTGAATCGAATAATCTTGAAAATCCTGAAAACAAACCGGGCAAGGAGCAAATGAATGAATCTCCTACAATAGAATAAAGAAGAAGTGGGAGAAAGCTGCAGGCCTGTGATCAAGTTGTATAATACGACATTGACTGACGTTTACCAAGAACCTTCATGGAAGGAACCAAAATTCAATTCTTCAACGAAAGGGAGGCCCCATCAACTCATTCAATTATTGAACCAAAGGGACAAAATATCTCTAAGCTAATATATATATATTAGTGGACTAAGCACTAGGAAATAGTTATATTCCGCTACATATATATAGTGGTGGCCAAAAAGTTCAGTGGCTCGAACGGCCCGAGCCGGATCGGTCCGGTCCGTGTCCACACGGGCTGGCCCGTGATTAACTTAAAAAAGTAAAAATAATAATAAAAAAAATTTTTAAGCTAAAATGGCTGAAAAAATAAAAAAATCGAGCCGGCTCGGCCAGCTAAGACTCTGGCCGAACCTTATTTTTTTTGTTTGCTCGGGCCTGAAAAAAGCTCGAGTCGAGCCCAAGCTTTTTTTTTTCGGCTCGGACTCGACTCGTTGACATAGCTATATATATATATATATTAGTGGACTAAGCATTAGGAAATAGTTATATTCCGCTATAAATAATTCCTTTCCTTTTATGGGAGGACAAAACCTTATGCCTCGGCTCAATGACCGGGGCATAAACTTGGCGTGCCCTCCAATCCTTTATGGAAAGCATTTGGGCAGATGCTTTTTGTTAATTTGATCTACAATGCAGTTTAACCACCCATCGAATAGTTGATAGTATTAAGCTAATAAATTATTAATGTATTCATCGAATTCGACATTGAGTAGTCCATCCTTATATGCCCAAGATGGATAGTATTAATAATTATTTAAGCAGGATAATCGGTGAAAACAGTCAACGAAAATAAAATAATAATATAATTATATGAATGAGGTGAAACCCAAACAAAAGGAGATCAATATTACATACATATATATATTCCTTAAAATCGAATAATCTTGAAAATTCCAAAAAAAAACAGGGTAGGGAGGAAAGAAGAATGAGTATTCTACACAGGGCAGGTGGCCGTGGCGGCGTCAGAATGGGGCGTAATCCAAAAAAAAAGAAAAAGAAAAGAATGAGTATCGTACAATAGAATTATGAAGTGGGAGAAAGTTATAGGGAGTAGCATGTGGGTTGTCAAAGCACGTGAGTCTACCCCCAAGACTTTTAAGCCAAACGGCACATCAAGATAGGACCACTTGGCCCTTATATTTTTGGAACTTTCTTCCATAGAATAATTGATGTATTTTATTCAACTTTTTTATAACATTATTATCGATACCTTGTTATTGTGTTTCTCTTTTTCAGATTTAAATTATCCAATTATAGTTATGGATCAAAGTATGTTTCTTAATCTATTAAATCTACTTGTGAAAATCATGAATTCAAAGTATTAGGGTTTCATTGCTTACACTAAACACTTAGTCCAGTTTTCAATTTTGCAAAATATTCAAAATTAGTTTGATCTAATTTTTTTTTGAAAATATACATCTTTTAAAAAAAGTTTAAATTCATAAATTACAGTACAAAATTTTCAACACATGAAATGTTATAAATATTAAAAATGTAAAAAATAAGCGTTTAAATAAAATATTATTTAAAAATGAAATTTTTAAAAATAAAAAATTCTAAATAATTATGATTTTGAAATTCTAGAAAAATTAAATTTTAAAAAAACGTTTAAAATTCTAAAATGATAAAAACAAATTGAAGAGAGATTCAAAAATTCTAAAAACAAAATCTAAAATTCGTTAAAAAAAAAAATTCTAAAAAATTGTTAAAAAATGAAAATGATATAAATTAAAAAATAAAAACAGTTCAAACCCTTATTAGTTATTTAAATAAAAAATCTAAAAGATATCTAAAGGAGCACATATAAAAACATTAGTTCACGTCATTAATTTCATTTTTTATTTTATATATTCTGCCAACTGAATTTATTAATTACTTTTATTTTACTTTAGTAGCGAAAAATAAATATTGAAAGATTTATCTATTTTAAAAATGTACGTATATGACCAATCAAACGCGTTTTAAACAATTTAAAACGGAACGTCAAAATACAAAACTACAAATGAACTCAAAATTAAAAATTGAAATGCATACAAAACGGGCCCTGTATTTTTGAGCTAAGATTGACCTTTGAAAACCTAAAATCCAACAAGTTCCTATTGAAGATTCACCGATTTTAGGGCACGTTTTAATTAGTGGATTTTGAAGGGACATGCCTGTATTCGGCTTGATTTTTTTGGTTCAATTGGCCGAGCATGATCAATTTTGATAACATTGAAAAAAAGATACTGAGTACTAGATATAAGGATTTGAAAGAATTCGTTTTTGGAAAATGGATCGTGCGTCTTCTCTCTCTTATTTTTACTTTGGGTGGGCGTATGAACTGAGGAACGGTCAGACTTGCGGGAGGTCGGGATCGATTTAAAAAAATAAATAAATTGATCTCAATGGTAAAATACCTATAAATACAAATAAAATATATAACAAATGGTATCATGTAAGCTTATAGAACTCTCTCTCAAGGGAACAAAAAACATTGAAGAAACCAAAAATAATATTCTTAACAAAACGCTAATTGAAAAAGTTTTATGTATTTACCTGAATTGTTTCAGATTAGATGGTTGCAGTTGATGATTCAAATTAGTAATGATGACTACAAATCTCCTCCAATTGAACCTATCACTCAAAACACTTCAGGACCAAAGGAGAGAGATTGATCCAGAGAACAACAAAAATTAATAATTATTTAATCAATAAAACATTTAACGATCATATAATAATAATAATATGAATGAGGTGAAACCCGAACAAATGGAGAGGAGGAGATCGATATAATATATTTACCTTGAATCGAAATATCGAATAATCGGATATTCCAAAATAAACAGGGCAAGGAGGAAAGAAGAGTTATGAAGTGAGAGAAAGTTGTAGGGAGGAGCACGTGAATTGTCTAGGCATATAAATTAACGTTAATCAGGGACCTTTCGCCGAAAGGAGATTGAGGACATAGTTGTCTACCCTCAAAAAGCTTAAAGTCAAGGAAGGAAGGAGGTTGGAAAGCACTACATCGACTCACGTTTACCAAGAACCTTCATGGAAGGAAATTAAGAACAAAATTCAATTATTGAACCAAAGGGAGGGCCCATCAAGTCAGGAGGAGGATGGAAAGCACTAAGAATTACAGTTGAAAATACTGTAAGAATTATGAAATTTTATTTTTCTGTGGAAATCAAAATTTCCTAACCTTTTTTTCTGTTTTTTTTTACCTATAATTTATTTGATTATCTTTTCCTTAAAATCCTCCGAATTCAACTTCGTTAATAGATTGGACGTTTATTAAATCTTATTCTTCTCTTTCGTTTCGTCTTCTGTCGTCATTTTAAGGAGATAAATTTTTAACATAGATGCAAAAGGGCATTCAATTTAAGAAAGGTGTAATTAGCTTTACGCGTTGCACCAGACAATTTGAAGGTTGGGCCCAATCAAGAAATTGCCAAATAGCTTCATGCACATTCAAGAGAAAAATTCGGGAGTACTTATTCCTTTTCTTCTTCCCCATCCCCTTATATCTTTATTCATGCTTTAGGACATTGAGGAAAATATCGATTTTAAATTTGGGGTTTGAAAAAACTTTCTGAGTTTTTTATTTTTCATATATGTTTGAGTGCTTATGTATTTTTTTTTTAATTATTATCTTTTTGTCATTGCTTCATAAAATATTTTCTAGTTTTAGGTTGTATGCTTGTGTAGGATAGCAAGGTTGACAATAATGATTATATTGAGACTTCGTGTTAATTTATGAATGGTGGATAGGTAGTATACCAGATTGATTGATGTTTGACCCTGCAAAACTTGATATTATATGTGCACTAGAATTGAGTTTGACATTGTGATGAAATGAGTTGATTCATGTGCTTGATAGGTTGATTTAGTCAAACATAAATGCTATACCAAAATCATACTAAATTCTTTATCTTTAAGACCAAATTTAGCATAGTTTAGGGGTAATTTTACAATTATAGGAAGATACGGATATGAATTAGGATTCCATATGTGAAAAATTATGTGTGGATTGTCTTAGATTAATATGATAAAATTAGGTGAAAGTCTTAAGTTAGATGTCGATTTGATTAGATAGACGTTTAATGAGGGGCATTGCACTAATTATGGTAGAAAAATATACAAAAGACATCTCTTCGTAACTTTTATAATTCGAGTTATTAAACCTGCTAGGGTATTTACAACCTGATACTCAAAATCATCTCATTTGAGAGTTATCGGCCAAAAACTCATTCAATAGGTCATATAAAAAGTTTAAAGGAGAGAGGTGCAAAAAAATAGAAAATTTGAAAAAAGCATACACATGAAATAGAAGACGCACCAATTGCCATTGACTTTTGATGATGGATTATTAGTCTAGTTGAGTCTTAGAGGTTGAAACAATCAAAATATTTGGAGAGTTCTTGTTCATGATGTGTTAACTTGCAATTAGTGAAGTTCATCTGAACTAGAGAAGAGGAGGATAATAATGAAAAAGTTCAACACTAGATTGCCCACTAGGAAAATAGTAAAAAGAATAAGTTTAATAGTGTGTAAATTATACGAGATGTGAAAGGATGTATTTGACCACAGAAGGTTGGGAATTGAAGTAACGTGTAAATTCATAATTGTCTATTTAGTTCTTTATACACACACGTCAATTTTGTATTGAAATAGTGGATACTGGTTGATATTGTGACTTTGAAGCTATTTGTAGATTTAATACTGAGATTTTAAATCCTGATGTAAAAACTAGATTGTCAAACCAAATATTTTCCCATACTTGTGTGTTTGCCGTTATTTAGGTTATAGTTTTGTTTAAGGATAAATGATTAAGTTTGGTGGTGTTTAATGAGTGTATTACTTAGTCATGGCCTAAAATATCGATATTTGGTATTTGTTTGACAAAATATATTCTAAATTATTGTATTTTATGTTATATAGGTAAACTGCAATGGTTGAACGACAAATGGGAAGAAATAAGGAAAAATCAAGGAAAAATGTGAAATCAAAAGTATGGAGACCAAATTGTAAATATCCAATAGTTGATTCGGACAACAAAACAATAATTGAAGATTGCTAGGAGTAACTTCGATGCAATTAGAAGTAAAAAATGAATGAAATATTATCACAAGTCAATTTCCAATCGTACAAATTATATTCCAAATTTTTAGTCAAAGATTGAAACTCATTTTTTACATAGTAAATAGCCAAATTTGAAAAATCTCTAACAAAGTTGTAACTCTTTAAATTAGCTTTCCAACGCACTTTGAATCGCCTTAATTGGATATCGAGAGAGAAATTTATGACCAGAATATCGACTATTGTGTAGAGAGAAAAACATGCATATACGAAGGCAACTTTCCTTATTCGATTGGAACTCTTTTGAAAAACAATTTGGAAGTGATTTTCAATCAATTTTTGACTCCTACATATACCTAATAATAGAATACATTAGGTACACATCTCCTACATCATTTATACACTATTACATCTACAATTCCATCAATTTATACACTAAAGGAACAACAAATTCATAATATTGTGAGATACAATCAAGGGACAGGTGAAAGAACTAAATCAATTGAAGAATTCATCCATTTTGGGTAAAGAATTGACAAAAACAAATGAAGATTCATCAAGATTTCATTGAAGAAATTCAAAAATATCAAAATTATTCTTCATTATTCATCAAATTCATAATTCGGATTATTTTTAATAGAATTAATATATGTTATTGTACTTTTCATACGCTAGGCTAACTTTCTAGATGCTAGAATATAGATGCACCCTTGTTGTTATGTTTTGATATTAATTGATTATTTTGACGTCTAAATTTGTGTGTTGATTGGATGTTTATTATTATTTTCACCTACTCTTTATTTAATTAGCTACTAATTGAGATGATATATTGGAACTTGTTGTTATCGAGAGAGACAATAATTTTTTTAGCTGAAATAATAAACATTGTAAAGTACGATATGAGATATAAATATACATCTATGCTTTACATGATTTCTATAAGTGTTCTAGAGTTTTAAATGCATTTGTCATGATCGAATTCTTTATCGAGAGATAGGAAGTGTCACATGATGGAAATAGAGTTGATAGCTATCAAGAGATGTTTGCAATTAAACTTGGAACATTAATCAGTAACTCTTCACACATATTTGTCAAAATGGATTAACAAGGAGTTTCGGAGTCTTATCATTATTCTCTCATATTTGATAAAAATTCATTTGAATTAACCCTAGAAATAGATGGTTTAATTTGTAGATTAAAATAAATACACCAAAACTTATTTGCTATTTGATTAAAGTTTTTATTAATTTTAACTCAATTAAGCACTTAGTCATCGTGGGTTCGACACTCTATTCACTATTTTATTACTTGATTGTGATACCATACAGTTACGGGATTTAAAAGGGTCACATTGCATGCCTGCAAATTCTACTAAACACTTATCCCTTGTTTGAGTTCCATTTTAATGAAGTTTTGTGATAAATGTATGTTTAAATAATAATTTTTTTTTGTGAATGTGTGGTTAAAAAAGAGGAAAAAATTTTGTGTTTACGTGTAATATTATTTTATTAAAAAAAATAGAATTGGAAAGTAAAAAGAGAAAAATGTATTAAAACTAAAATGGAACCCGAATGGGGACTTAATTTTTGGGTTAAGATTGAAAAAGTAATCGATTCAGCGAGTTTGGTTGAGACAGCTGACTTTTCGATTTTTAGTGTGGTTTCTAAATTGTGGATTTTGAAGATTGACAAACTCGTGTCTAGCTCGATTTTATTGGTACAATCGGTCAGATTGGACCAATTTTGATAATATTGAAAAAGAAATATTGGCTGTTGTAAGTACTCGCTACAAGGATTTGAAAGAATTAGCGTATGGAAATGGATTGTGCATCTTCTTTTCCGAAGTACTACTTCTATGTAAAACGGATCATGCGTTTTCTCTCTCTTATTTTTATCTAGGGAAGGCATACTTAATCTCAGAAAGGTTGATTTCGCTGGATGTTGGGATTAGTTTTTGGATTGGCTTAGTCCAACTAAATATTAAGATTTGAGATTTCATCATAAAATGTCAATCTTATTAAGAAAAGTGGTTCAAATCCTTATATGTTGATCTATATTTTCTTTTTATTTGATGTAGGATTATCCATTAGTATACCCCACGGGATGGTGGCGTTTGAACAAGCCAATCTTCAAATTCATGTGCTCCTTTTTTAAGTCTTAATCGAATAGAATTGCTCTTTGAAGTTTAATGGAATCTGATACCATATTAAGATTTGAGATTCCATCTCAAACACTCAACATTTTTAAAAAGAATAACTCAAACTCTTATATGTTGGTCTTTATTTTACTCAATGTGGAATTATCCCTTAATACTAGAAACCTCGATTTTAGGTTGGGTTTAAAAAAAATATTTTCCATAGATAAATACACATAAATATAAATTAAGAACTTGTTTGAGATGGATTTTAATCCAATTAAAATTGAAAATATAGTCATTATTGGGTTTCACTCGTCTAATAAAAGTCAACAATAACAGATAATTTTTCAATTTTAATTTGATTTTAATCCCTACTAAACAAGCTCTAAACATGACAAATGATAACATGTAAGCTTATTGGACTATCTCTCACGAGAACAAATAACATTAAAGAAACTAGCAATACTATTTTTAACAAAATGCTAATTGAAAAAGTTACATACATTTTACCTGAATTGTTTCATACTAGGTGGAGGCTTTGGAGTCAATTTAGTAATGATGACTACAAAGCTCGAACCTATCACTCAAAACAGTTCAGCATCGAAGGTGCGAGATGGATCCTGAGAAGAAAAAGAATCAAGTATTAATAATTATTTAAGCAGAATGATCAGTGAAAAGAGTCAACGACAATAAAAGGGAAATTTACAAAAATGGCCAATTTTATACTTGTCAATTGAAAAGTGTCTAATTTTGGTAACTCTTGCAAAAATGGCCAAATTTAGTACTAAATTATTTAATATACCCTCAATGAAAAATGAAGCAATTTTTTTCAATTTATCACGAATTTCGAGAAGAACAAGTAGATTACATCAGAAACTACATTAATGCTAGCTAATACCTAATGGATTCATTTGCTTTTATTATCTATTAGGTATTGACTAAGAACTTTGGGAAAAAATGAAGAAGATGAAGTAGAAAAGTCATTAACACTAAAAATAATTATATGTTTCCAATTCATAAGAAAATCATATAATTTCATTTTGAGAAATTTAATCTTGTCCAAATTTGCAGTTGATTAGGCTTTCCACAATTTTTTGTAGAAACTAATTTTTCTTTGAAATCTGTTTTTATTGATAAGTAGTGTTTAATAGTTATTATTCTTGATATTTCATGACATTCTCGACATTTTAAAAGATGTTTTCGACATTTAAACTTTGTATATCTTGACACTTCATTTGTTTAGAACGAGATCTCATTCTGAACATGAAAGTTTTCTACATTTCATAATGTTCTTGACATTTTAAGTGTACTTCTCGATATTTCATAAATATTTGGGAAAATTGCAACCACGGTATCAAACCTTTCATTTTTTTGCAGATTTTGTCCAAACCTTTGTTTTGTACCACCCATGGTACCAAACCTTTAAACAATTTGTACCCGAAGTCCAAATTGACAGAAATCGTTAGTTTGACCGTTAGTTGACCAATAATTAAATGTTTGACCAATTGCTGACCAATTTTTAAAGGTTAAATATGTAATTTTACATTTTTCATATGAAAAAAATTAAAATTAAAGACTTAAATAAAAAAAAAATCCCAAACTACTGTTCATCTTTTTCCCCCACCTCCCACCCCCAATCATCTCCTTCTACACCCTCCCCTGCCGTCCTAACGCCGCCGCCCACAACCTCCACAGCTGCAATAACCCCATTCACCGCCGCCGTTGCTTCTTCCTCACTTGCTTCTGGTCCACCATCCTTCTCATTGCTATTCTCCTCCTCTCCAATTCTCCGTCACCTCCTTGAAAATCTCCCAGTTCAACTTCACCACCACAACCTCAGACGGCACAACCCACTTAACAACTCAACTAAACCTTACTCTATACGCCAAAAACCCCAACAAAAATGTGATATTCTACTACAATCTCATGTCCATCACAGTGTCATCTGATCAAGTTATCATATCATCCGATTCTTTTAAAAATTTCACCAATTCACCTGACACCATTTTCATAATTCACACCAGAACTAGATTAAACTACCAATTATTAGACAGGGACGAATCAAATTCATTGAAGTCAGATCTGAAGAAGAGAAATGGGATCTCATTACAGATCGTGGTGAACACGATGATAGGGGTGAAAATGGAAAAGCTGAAAACGAAAATGGGTGTAGGAGGGGTGTGGTGGGGCGGGGGTGGGGTGGGGGTGGGGGTGGGGGTAATATAATAAAATTTGCAATTTCCTCATAATAAAATAGTAATATAATTATATGAATGAGGTGAAACCCAAACAAGAGGAGAGGAGGAGATAAATATGACACATATATATTTACCTTAAATTGAATAATCTTGAAAATTCCAAAATAAACAGGGTAAGGAGGAAAGAAGAATGAATATCCTACAATAGAATTATGAAGTGGAGA